>OX463235.1:42530509-48390509 GCA_949820135.1 Sylvilagus floridanus
CATTCCATGTTCTAAATAAATTCCAGGTGGGTCAAAGAGGTAAATGATTAAAAAAAAAAAGAAGAAGAAAGGAAAGAAAAGAGAAAAAGAAACTAGAGGAAAATATGGGAGAATCCATTAAAAAAATATAAAAAAATTGATACATTTACTTAAAAAATCCAAACATTGAGGGGGGAAAACAACACCACAAATAAATCCAAAGGGGAAGCAATAAATAGAAAATATTTTCAGTACATATCCCATAAAATGGATTTGCTACTTAATTGATAAAGAGTCCCTTAAAATCAATAAAGAAAAACCCAACAACCAATAGAGGAATGAGTGAATCGAATTAGTAAAGTGTTCACAAATGCACAATGGGAATACTAACGGCTATTAATTATATGAAAAATGCTTAGCCTCACTTACAATCCCAAAATAAGGCATTATTTCTTACCTACTATATGGGGAAAGATAGGGAAAAAAAAAGTCTGGTAACCTTGTGTGGAGAAACTCAGATTCTTACATTATGCTTTGGAGGGAATACAAATTAGACCCAGCTTTGCAAAAGGAACTTTATGGTATCTGTCAAAACTATAATCAAGACTCTGATTCAGCAATTCTTTTAATAATTTATTGTATGTAATAATATATATGCAAAATTATGTGTATATAAAATGTGTGCATGTTTACACTATCTATAAATATACTGAAGATTTTAACAATTTTTATTTGAGAGAGACAGAGAGACAGAGAGGGACAGACAGTAAGGACTTTCATTTGCTGGTTCTTTCCCCAAATTCCTGCAATGGCCAGGGCTGGGACAGGCCAAAGCTGGAAACTAGGAATGTAATCAGTTCTCTCACTTGGCGAGCAGGTACTCAATTCTTGAGCCATCACCTGCTGCCTCTCAGGGTGTGTATTAGTAAGGAATCAGGAACAGAGCCAGGATTCAAACCCAAGCACTTCAATATGGGAAGAGGACATCCCAATCAAGAGCTTAACCAACAGGCCAAATAATTGCTCCAGAAAATTTTTCAATAATAGCTAAAGACTAGAAAGACCTAAGCATCGGCTGGCACCGCGGCTCACTAGGCTAATCCTCCGCCTTGCGGCGCCTGCACACCGAGTTCTAGTCCCAGTCGGGGTGCCAGATTCTGTCCTGGTTGCCCCTCTTCCAGGCCAGCTCTCTGCTGTGGCCAGGGAGTGCAGTGGAGGATGGCCCAAGTCCTTGGGCCCTGCATCCCATGGGAGTCCAGGATAAGCATCTGGTTCCTGCCATTGGATCAGCGCAGTGCGCCGGCCGCAGCGCGCTGGCAGCGGCAGCCATTGGAGGGTGAACCAATGGCAAGGGAGGACCTTTCTCTGTCTCTCTCTCTCACTGTCCACTCTGCCTGTCAAAAAAAAAAAAAAAAAAAGACCTAAGCATCATTAGGAAATTGATCAACTCAGTAAGAGCATATCTATATGTTATGGATGCAATATAATTATTATAGAAAGCAATTTTAAATATACTGATACAATTTCAAGATATAGTATGTAAGATAGAGATAATACTTCCAGAGGTACATGTTGAAGTATGTATGGTGGAGTGAAATAAGATGAGATTTTCTTTCTAACATTAACCTTGGGGGCAGGGAAGGAAGAGAGAACAGAGAGGGAGAAAGAATATTGAGCTAGATAAAGCATGTGCATCTATTCTTGATAAATGCTGAGTCTGAGATGATGGATACGTGGAGGTTCTTTGGACTGCTAAAAAGTTGAAAAACAAAGCATAATGGAGAACAGTGCAGAGAGGGTGAGTTATATAATGTAACTATATCAATAAAAGCTATTATTTAAAAAAAGAATGCAACGTAGAGTTTTCTACCTCCAAGAGGATGTTCTTAACTCTATATTGCATACAACATTGGACAAAAACAGAAAAACTGCAAACAATAGCTGCCTCTAGTGAGCGGCATGCTGAAGGATGGAGGTGAAAATGCTGACTCATTCATTTCCTTGCGTGATCTGCTACCTTTGCAACTCTGCATTACGTGTTTATATTACCTACTCCAAAAATAAATAAGAAAGTGTGGAGCTGAAGGAAGCATTTCACTGTATTCCAATAATCACAAAAAAAATGTTTTACATTTAGTAAATGCAATGTGAAATGAGTATGAGCAGGGGTCGCTGCTGTGGCTTCAGTGGGTAAAACCATTGACTGTGGTGCTGGCATCCCATTTGGGCGCCAGTTTGAGTTCCAGCTGCTCTACTTCTGATCCAGCTCCCTGTTAATGTGCTTGGGAAAGAAGCAGAAGATGCCCCAAGTACTTGGGCTCCTGCACCCACATGAAAGATCTGGAAAAAGTTCCTGGCTTTTCTGGCTGTTGTGGCCATCAGGGAGTGAACCAGTGGATGGAAGATCTTTCTGTCTGTCTCTTCCTCTCTCTGTAATTCTATGAAGGGACGAACGAGAAAGAAAGAGAGAAAGAAATAAAGAGAGAAAGAAAGAAAAAGAGAGAGAAAGAGAAAGAAAGACAGACAGACAGAGAGAAAGAGAGAGAGAGAAAGAGAAAGAGAGGGAGAAAGAAAGAGAAACAGGGAGGGAGAAAGAAAGAGAAACAGGAAGGGAGGGAGGGAGGGAGAAAGGGAGGGAGGAAAAGAGACTATAGTCAAAGATTCTGGAATAAGTGAAGGCAGACCTTTCTCTGTCTCTCCCTCTCACTGTCTGTAACTCTACCTCTCAAGTAAATAAATAAAATCTTTAAAAAGATTAATGGCAAAAAATAAACCCTCTGTTACAAGTCTCACGACTGAAATGAACTTTGAAAAGGCACATTTCTGGAATTTCTTTTATTTGCATATCAGCCTCCAATTTATGCTCCCTCAGAACTGAGGACTTCCAAACAGTTATGACCCTGATCCACAGGCCAGCAACATCCTCTATTAATGCCAGGAGGCAGGATGTCCCTTTTGTAACCCCAGAACTCAAAGGCAAGCCTGGCACCCTTCTATCACAAAACCGCCTCATATCCTAACATCTCCACCCCTCACTGGGGAGGAGCCACGGGGGGGGTTCCGATTACTCCCTCTGTTTCTCCAACTGAGCAGTGCTATTCAGATGTGTATATGTAAGTGTGTGTGTGTGTGTGTGTGTGTGTGTGAGAGAGAGAGAGAGAGAGAGAGAGAAATTCCTCAAGCTGCACTTATGATTTGAGCCTCTCATTATATATATAACATTTTATTAAAAATATTTTTAAAACACCATTACTGATGCTACTATGATTCTTTAATACTTCTGTTTCCTGTTCTATGCCTCAACTAATACATCTCAGTGAGAAGACAGCTGTTCTACTTTATATGTCTTATATTTCAGAAAACAGTTCATTTTTTCTAAAGGAATTTTGCAATATTTCCAAACTTATTAACAAAGCTTTTTCTGTTACCAGCTCCACCCCTTCTTGTGCCTAGGGCTCTGGCTGGCCTCAGCTGTAGCATGCTCTCTGTGCTTTGATAGCCCTGTACAATGCTGCTTGAACTCCATGCCACAAGGCAACACTGTAAAGAAGCTGAAAGCAGAGAGAATATCAAATACTGCAAAGGGCGCATTTTATCTGCAGTGATTTGCAAGGATGCTCAGAGCTTTTCCTCACACTTCATCGGACCCATGGCAATAATGATGGTTAGAGAAGCTATGGCATAGGTTGGAATTTTATCATGTTTTCACATCCAGTTCCTACTTTAAAATAAAATGCATATTCTACCTCCTCTCCCAACACATATCCTTCCCATTCCAAAAGGAGTGACTACATTACAGAGCAGATCTCCCAAGGATGTGTAGTTTTTTTGAGTCAATAGTTACTGCAGTGCCAAGATGATGTGGAAAAATGACAATGGCTTTTCCTGGGTTAGGTAAGGCCTTACCTCATTCAGTGCACACATCCGAGCAATGGAGCCAATGTTGTTGGTGATGGTGACCAGTGTGGCCCGGGCGAGGTCTTCCTTGCTGATGGACTCTCGCTTTTCTTTACTCATCATGTTGCCAAAGCTATGTTGGAAATATTAGCGAGAGTGTTCAAAATCATCCTTAGACAGAGCCCATGCTTCCATCATGGAGCAGTGGAAAGCCCTATGAATAACTCCGAGCAAACACAAAAGACCTGATTTTGCTACCACGGTTTATAAGCAGACAGGAGTTCGATACGAATGGCTGGCTGCCCTTTTCTTAGAAGGGATGAAGTAGCAATGGCTATTAATGGGGGGAAATTTTTGTAATGCCTCTATATATCTGGACGAGAAAAGAATGGGGGGACACAGTTGCAGTTCCAGAACCTTCTTTCAAAGTTGCCTTATTTTAAGCACAAGCATCAAGAGTTAAATATCTCAGTGCTTCATAAAGGGCAGGAGATCGAGTCTGAGTGCCTATACAGTGGATAGTCGCACCAGGCTGGTGGGTTGACAGTTTAAAGAAGAACTAACAGGATGGCCAGGGTGGAGAGGCTGCCTTGTGCTGAACCACTACCGCTCCTAGCTATTTTGTCTCTACCTTGATGCTACAGCAGATCCTTGAAGGCCAAATCGTTCATAGTCTCCTCCGTAAATGTCCTTCACCAGCTTATCAACATTGGTGCTGTCGCCTTTAGCTGCCATTTCCAGAGCTTCTTCAAAGGTCTCACAACCAGTCAGCAAGCAACATAGGCCTAGGAATGTTCCACCTCCAAGACTGAAGGAACAATAAGGTTTAGTTTTAAGTTCACTTTAAGATATGCCCACCCAGGTCCCCAACTACAGCAAGACTTTTCATATGGGTTAATAAAAACTGGAGACATACAAAGGGGCACTTGAAACAAAGTGCTAGGGTACAAAAGAGCTTCAGAGTAGATTGGTTGAAAAAAAGAGGGCCAAGACTAAAAATAGACATTGAGGAAAATATGTCCCTAAATTTGAGAACAAAATCAGAGAAAGATTCTCACTGATGTCCGTTGTGAGACCTTCAACCAGCCACTAACCTAAGTGCTTCCCTCACGTCTACCCAGTGGGGCCAGATCATGAGCTCACTTACTGGGCTGATGTGAAAACAGCAAATAATCAGAGAAATGACTGCTGTAAAACAAAAAAATCATTTGCAGCTGAATACAAACACTAAGAAATTGTGTGCACACGGATCGCACTTTGGAGCCAAACCCTTGCTGACAGCACTTAGGACTCTGCCAGGGGTAGCCAGCTTAACAGCTGGCTTTCATCTGAGCTTGCCTCTCTAGCTAAGATAATCGCATTGAACATCCTCAGATGTTTCTAGAAGGAAATCACTGATCTGTTTGATTCTGAATTTTTTTTTTCCTAGAAGACTCTGGAAAAGGTGATTAATATTTTATTTACCACTCAGCAGTGAAACATAGTAACACAGATCATAAAATAGTTCTAGTGCTTGAAATATGTTTTAAATGCTTTCAATTGCTTGGGAGGAGTTCCTCTAAAATAGTCTTTCTAGATAACAATAGAAACTAATCATGGTAGCACAGAATGAACTTCATTGTGTATTAATATCAAAGTTATCTGTTGGAAAGAAGAGCAGATGCCGAGTACGGCTATCACCAGTGAACTCCAGGCAGGAAAAGGAGCACTGACTCCTAAAGTTGCGGCCAGAGGTTCTACTCTTATTTACCACCTGGAAGAACAAATGGAGGAATGCTGCCCACGTCAATCTGCTCTGAAGCCCCAGAGGGCTGCTAGCTCTGGGAGCTGTATTTGCGTTTGGGCACTGGCTTTTGATTCTAGGGAAAAAAAAAAATCAAGTTGGGATTAAAGTAATGTTTAAATTTGAAAAAAGAAAATTTAGGGTAAATGACATTTACTATCAATAACTATTAACCAGAAAGTGTAAGTAGAGATAGGCACATAGTTATTTAGGTTGCATCTAAAGGGAAACTGTGTAATATTCTTTAAAAATTGTGATTCTCACAAAAATACATAGATTAAATGACAAATTCTCAGGAAAAACTATGTAGTGAGGCAGCACCAGCAGCAGCTACCCAAACTTCAGGGGCAGTGCAATGAGGAAGACAGCTCCACGTACATTACTGCACTGCCAATTCAGTCACAGTAGAAACTTGAGATTTCCTCTGAGCAAGTGTATCTTTCTTTAAAATGAACACGTCATGTCATGCTATGCTGTTGGTTTCAGCTTCTACAGAGCTGGTGGGTTTTACAGGGAACATAGTTTGTGTATCATCTGGATTCGCTTTTGTCTCCTTCCTGTGTATTTTTAAATGGACATCTCGGCCATTTTTCTAGTTTCTATATACTCTTCATCCTCTAATAACCTCTCTTTGAGTATCAAGTAGTTGTACTAATCAAGGCATTCAACACTCTCCTCCAAATATAGGCAACTGAAGACATTGGCTGACTTAGAAAGAAGGTAACTCATCAACTGATGTGTTGGGGTAAGTGAAAAGGAGGACAAGAGTCTTGTATAACTGGAACAGGACTGATGCCTCCAGATGAAGATTTGGAGCTGAACGGGAAAAGCAAGCACACGTCTGCACAGCTGGGACATGGCAGAGAGGAGGGAAAATGAACATCGGTCCTGCTGCAGAGCCAAGAGTCTCCCAGCACTGCGGTAACAGCCTCGGCCTGCTAGCCATTGCTGAAGTGATCCCCTTGCTCACCATCAGATACATCTGTTTGTTTAGGAGACACACAATAAAACACTCAGTATATTACAGACAAAAACAATGCGCTAGGATAAGCCACTAAATATTACCATTTTTTAAAAACAAAACAAACAAGCAACATTGTAGTGAGAAACTTTAGGGAAGCAGAAAAAACCTTTGATTACTGAGTGTGTTCTTAAGAGATTCCAAAATGATGAGATATACTACGGCTTTCACCAAAGTTTAAAAATTCTTTACATTTCTCTTTTAATAGGCTGCACATTCCAACAACGCCAGCAGAGAAATACTATTTTTCCCATGGACTTCTGTGATAAAAGCTGGAGTTGTGTCACCAGGAATGCTACTGCCAATCTGGGATGCACTGAAACAAATCACTTAAAACCATGTTTGAAAGTAAAGTCTGTCCATTAATGACATGGCTTCCTAAAAATAAGAATGCCTAATGGGAAAAACAGGGTCTAATACAATAATGAAAACCTACAGCTATCAGCTCACGAGAGCGGCAAAACTTAACACGTGTTTAGATCAGTGATGTCCAGAGTGTGCTCCACGTGCCGACGTTCCCCACTAACCCTGAGAGTTTATGTAAGAGGTCATCTGAAATCAAAAGAAACCTTTGGCAGAACAACTCTGGCTGGACAAGGATCAAGGTCCCTGAGACTTGACATTTCATTCCCCTCCCCTGCCTGTGTCAGCCTTTGAGAGGGCTCCTGTGTTAACCTGCAGGCCCCCGCAGCTCATTTGCAAAACTGCTGATTGAAGAGAGAACTTAGAGCGAAGTTTGAATATCCAGACAGGATTTGTTGATCACTGTAGAGCACCAGTCACTAGCGGGCATTTACCAATAACAGGGCTGTATAGGGAATGTATAGGCATTATTACATGGTTAATGAAGTGTGCAGCTCGATGTTATCTCGGACCAGCTTTACCAGTTCAATTACACCTTCTCCTGGGAGGAAGTCTGTGGTTCCTTAAGAATTAGCCCTATATCAGATCTCTTTCTCTAAGGTAAATCAAGCTTAGCTGAAATACTCATGTCTCAAATACTCCTGACAGTCTCCTGAGGCCATGGGGTCAGTTTTCTTACTTAAGCAAGTGAGCTTAGTATTATTCTTAGATTCTTGTGTGAACTGGTATGTTTCTGCACTCTCAGTGGAAAAAAAAAAACGTACACTTAGTAGCAATTAACTTACAAAACAAAGTGTACTCTGCAGCCAAGCAGGCTTCAGAGAATATGTATATGTGTGTATGTGTGTCCATGCACATGTACCAATGCCAGGTTTTCTCAACAGTAGCATTATCGAAATCTGAGGTCAACAATCTGGAGGCAGGGACAGTCTTATGCCCTGTGGGATTTTATCAGTATCCTTGGCCTCTACCCTCAGGATGCCAGAGCACTCCACCTCCATTATGACAACAACAAAAAAAATTCTCATCTTTCCTTCCTTCGTGGCAAACCACTGATTCATGCAAATCCATCATAAGTCACAGAATTATGCTGGAAAAGCAGTGCCTACCTCCCAAGGGGTCAATAGTACTAGAAAATAGTACTAGAAAAGTCCACGGAAATATCTAAGAAACAACCTTGACAGGGGTTGGTTAGGGGTGGTGGTGGTGTTGTGGCAGCCTACATCAGAATGCTGGTTTGAGCCAGCTGCCCTGCTTCTGAACCAGCTCCCTGCTAATGCACGTGGCAGTACTTGGGTTCCTGCCACCCATATGGGAAACCTGGATGGACAGCTTCAGCTTGGCTCAGCCCTGGCTGCTGTGGGCATCTGGGGGAGTGACCCAGCAGATAGAACATCGATTTCTCTCTGTCACTCTGCCTTTCAAATAAATAAATAAATCTTTAAAAACCAATTTAAAAAAGGAAACAACTCCTTTCATGGAAATGAAGATAGTGTAACCCATAGATCTCCCATACTATCTTCACCTATCAAAAGCAATGGTTTTGGGGCTGGCACTGTGGCGCAGCAGGTTAACACTCTGGCCTGAAGCGCCGGCATCCCATATGGGCATTGGTTCAAGACCTAGCTGCTCCACTTCTGATCCAGCTCTCTGCTATGGCCTGAAAAAGCAGTGGAAGATGGCCCAAGTCCTTGGGCCCCTGCACCCACGTGGGAGACCTAGAGGAAGCTCCTGGCTCTTGGCTTCAGATCAATGCAGCTCTGGCTGCTGCGGCCAATTAGGGAGTGAACCATCAGATGGAAGACCTCTCTTTCTCTCTACCTCTCCTCTCTCTGTGTAGCTCTGACTTTCAAATAAATAAATAAATCTTAAAACAAACAAACAAACAATGGTTTCAACATCATGCCCCAAAGCACATTTTACATGGCTCTAGTTTCTTAAGTTGTCCCTCCAGAAATGGGTTCCCTGGTCCAGTAAGTTGGTGAAATACTGAATACGAAATCCTCTTCTTTGAAGTTAAGGAAAACTGGCTTAATGTTGTTTAAACTAGCATTTCTCAAAGATTGACTGCAGATCCATTCCTATGTTGAATCCCCTGGAACAGGAAGCTGAGTCTGTCTGCCCTTACATGGTCTTGGGCTACATGTGCACAAAATAAAATAAAATTAAATTTTTTAAAAAAGGCACTCTGCTCCATGGTAGCTGTAAGCTGTTTGCTTGTCCACCATTCCTCAAAATTCCCTATGAGGTGTGCTGTCTTTTCCAGCTCTTGGCTGGAGCATTTATTTGAGAGTAAAAAACATTCTTTGTAAACCTAATTTGGTTTGCTGGTTGGAGCGTTATTAACCTATTTCAAGCAATTCACCCTGTGCTGAGTCCAAAACAAAGCTTTTTCTGAATCCCTCCCTGACTATCCCAAGTAACCTTCCATCTGGATTCCATTGTGCTTATCAACCTTTTCATTCATTTGACACTTAACGCACACCACTTTGTTGGCAAACTTCTGATGTGCGCAGGACTTTTTACATCAATCTACCCACAGTTTCTAGCAGCCTAGCAACTCTTACTAAATCACCCTGTTACTACTTTGAAGATATCCTTTGATTAATCTCTTAGCTGAAGAGGTCAGGAGGTTTCTTTTTCAAAATGTATTCAATAGGGGCGGGCAGGTGATACAACTCATAAAACATCTCTTGGTACGCCAGCATCCCATATTGGAGTGTCTGGGTTCAATTCGCAGCTCCACTACAGATTCTAGTTTCCTGCTGGCGTGCACTCTGTGAGGTAGCACAGTAGCTGAGTCGTTGTCACCCACGGGTGAGATCCGGATTGAGTTCCTGACCCCCAGCTTTGGCCTGGCCCAACCCCAGCCACGGCAGGCGTTTAGGGGAGTGAACCAGCGGATGGTGACTCTCTGTGGCGACTCTCTTCCCTCTCAAATAAGTAAATGCATTTAATATAAGCAGTATTTTACTACAGACTTGTGATCATGAAAGATACATGGTTTCAAGCATAAAAAGGGTTCTCTTAGTGGAAAACTTGTTTACCTGGTCCCTGTAACTCTTTTGTAGTTGTCCTTGGAGTACACTGCTAGAATACTGACACCCGAGCCCATGTTAACCAGCAACATGGGGTATGGGTTATCAAGGCAGTATGGCTTTTTTTGACACAACTCAGGATTTGTGGGATTTTCGAAATAGTAACATTCTGGCTTGCCATTGAAGCCCACAGAGTCGACGTAAAGCAGACCCTGAATGAGACAGTCCAATTCATCCAGTTTGTGCAGCTGCAGGTCAGCGATCTGAAAGAGAACAAAACCTCGTGAGGTGGTGTGGCCAGCTCGGGGGAAGCACCAGAGGCGCTCAGACTGGGGCAGTCACATCAAAAGGCTGGAGACAGCCTTGAAGTTCCAGGTCGTGAAATCTGGTCACTCCACAGTTAGCAAGGAGCAGGCTCGCCACAGGAGCGGGCCTGGCTGCTGGTGTATGCAACAGGTTGAATGGTGGCCCCTGAAAGATATGTCCGCGTCCTAATGCTCAAAACCTATGAATGTGACCATGTATGGGAAAAGGGTCTAATTTAAGGGTAACTAATTTAAGGATCTTATGGTAGACAGACCATCTTGGATTACCTGGGCAGGCCCTAAATGCAATGACGAGCATCCTCGACTTGTAGGAAAGATCTGGAAAACACCGAGGTGAAGGCCGTGCGGGGATGAAGGCAGAGACTACAATGCCGCCTGCAGGCCAAGGGATGCTGAGAGCCAGCAGAAGCTGCAACAGGCGAGGAACACAATCCCCCCAGGAGACACTGAAGATGTGCGGCCATGCCAGGGCTTTGATTTTTGGACTTCTGGCCTCAAGAACTATGAGCAGGTAAGCTATTTTAAGCCACCACGTTTGTGGTAACTTGATACAGCAGCTGCAGGGATCTAGGACGGGGTCGGGGTGAGGAGTGGGTGTCTCTTCTGCAGAACAAGCAGAGAATATTCACTACACGGCAAAAGTCTTAGAGTTTCTTGGCAGGGTACAAGGTTCTGAGGGCCTGGGAGCTCAGGAGAATCTTCTTTGAGTCCACAAGTGTCAACTCCCCTTTTCCCAGCAGTGGGCTCTGGAGTTAGACCTGGCTTTGAATTTGAGTTCTAAAACTTACTTAATGGGAGGAATGTCTCGAACCTTACTTTGCTCATCTGTAAAATGGATAGAACAGTACCCACCCCATAGTGTTGCTGTGAAGAATACACTACATGTAAACAGGGCTCCTACTGGGCTTGGCACCTACAAAGGGCCCCAAATACTGGCTCTTTTGTTAATTGCTGAGGTGGCCCCAGGGTACGCTTTCATGTTCCTAATAGGACAACTCCCGCTCTCCTAGGGTAAAAAGTAATGAGGAGTGAGCTGGCTGTGAGCGAGCCTTGGAGGCCAGTGGCCACACTTGAAGGAGGCCTAATTCATGATCCTTAAGAGCAGCAGTATTGAGGCCCAAAGGTCCAGGGTGATGATCACTGTCCATGGAGAAAAAAACATAACAAAACAAAACTAACCATCCTCAACATGAAATCAAACCAATGAAGGAAAATAACTTATAATTATTAGTTTTAAAGAATTTCTTTGGGGTTGGCATTGTGGCACAACAGCTTAAGCTGCTGCCTGCAGTGCTGGCATCCCATATGGGTGCCGGTTCGAGTATCGACTGCTCCACTTCTGATCCAGCTCTCTGCTATATGGCCTGGGACAGCAGTAGAAGATGGCCCAAATCCTTGGGCCCCTGCACCCATGTGGGAGACCTGGAAGAAGCTCCTGGCTTCAAATAGGTGCTGCTCTGGCCGTTGTGGTCAACTGGGGAGTGTGCCAGAGGATGGAAGACCTCTCTCTCTCTCTCTCTCTGCCTCTCTGTGTAACTCTGACTTTCAAATAAATAAATAAATCTTTTTAAAGAATCTCTTTTAAAAATATCAATATTTTTCATTTACTACATGCCAAACCCTGGTGTCAGATTATTTAATTCTCCTAAGAATATTATAAAGAAGATTATATTAACCTTGTTCTGTGGGTACGATTCTGGGGAACTTAAATATTTCTCCCTAAGTGACACAGCTAGCACATCTCTTGCAGTTAATTGCCACTCTGCTCTTTTCTTTTTCTTTTTTTTTATTTTTGACTGGCAGAGTGGACAGTGAGAGAGAGAGAGACAGAGAGAAAGGTCTTCCTTTGCCGTTGGTTCACCCTCCAATGGCCACCGCGGCCGGCGCGCTGCGGCTGGTGCATCACGCTGATCCGATGGCAGGAACCAGGTGCTTCTCCTGGTCTCCCATGGGGTGCAGGGCCCAAGCACTTGGGCCATCCTCCACTGCACTCCCGGGCCACAGCAGAGAGCTGGCCTGGAAGAGGGGCAACCGGGACAGACTCCGGCTCCCCGACCGGGACTAGAACCTGGTGTGCTGGCAGAGGATTAGCCTATTGAGCCGAGGCACCGGCTGCCACTCTGCTCTTTTCATTGCCATCATGGGTATTGCTTCTGGGGCCTAGAAACAAGTGATACAAGTACTAGTCTTTGATATTTCACCATAAAAGATATCATCTTTATAATGAAAGTAGCTAGAAGAAAACTTTAGACTCTATCACTCATCTGAATTTCCTCTTTAACAAAATGCACTGAATTTACACCTAAAAAGCAGAATTGGAAGTTTACCAGCCATGTGATATGTTTGTTGTTGTTTTTTTTTTTTTTAAAGATTTGTTTACTTGAAAGGCAGAATTACAGAGAGAGAGAGAGAGAGGTCTACCATCCTCTGTGTTTCCCTCCTCAAGTGGTCCCAATGGCCAGGGTTGGGCCAGGCTTCAGCCAGGAGCCAGGAGCCTGGAACTTCTTCTGGGTCTCCCATTGTGGGCGCCCAAATACTTGGGCCAATTCTGCTGCTATCTCAGGTGCATTACCAGGGAGCAGGACTGGAAATGGAGCAGCCAGGTCTTGAACTGGCAACCATATGGGATGCTGGCATTGCAGGCAGAGGCTTAACCTTATACACCACAATGCTAGCCCCTGAAAAGTAGTAATCAGTCAGTCCTGAGACCAAAGGTTAACCTGTTTAAAAATTAATCAGAGGTTCATCAACAACATGTACAGTCAAGCCAAGAGCCAACCTCACAAACACAGAGACACAGTCTGTCCAGCTGGACATCCTGGAACTACACTAGACAGAAAAACCTGTGAAGGCAAACAGACTAAGCACATGCCACTTTGATCTGAAAGGGAACATCGGAATCTCACCTTTCCCCTCAAATCATTTTCAAATAATGTGGCAGCAGCAAACAAACAACTCTCTCTCCACCTCACTAAGGGATGGGTATTTCAGAAGCCCAGAGTCATGCAGGCCCAGACAAAGGGGACTAAGGGTTTCAATCACTTTGATAGAGACCTCCGTCCAAAGTAGTCTATCTGGAAAAAGCAGAGGCTCCCCAACCTGCAGGCAGGGAGTCACACGGCTGCCTGCGTTTTCAAACAGGCCTAGACGGAGTTCTGGTCTCGTGGCTTTGGGCTGGCCAAACCCTGGCAGTTGCAGGCATTTGGGGAGTGAACCAGCAGATGGAAGAGCTAACTGGCTCTCTGTCTCTGTCACTCTGCCTGTCAAATAAATAAATGAATCTTTAATAAAATAAAGTTCACTTCCAGCCCAATGAAGCCATGTAGTAAGAGGAGGCCCATGTTACCAGATGATCCTATTTTTCCAAAGTCAGAAACCCAGATTTTTATATGAAATATTTGCGGTTTTTTTTTTTTTTTTGACAGGCAGAGTGGACAGTGAGAGAGAGAGACAGACAGAAAGGTCTTCCGTTGCCTTCCTTTGCCGTTGGTTCACCCTCCAATGGCTGCCGCGGGCAGCGCGCTGCGGCCGGCGCACCGCGCTCATCCGATGGCAGGAGCCAGGTGCCAGGTGCTTTTTCCTGGTCTCCCATGGGGTGCAGGGCCCAAGCACCTGGGCCATCCTCCACTGCACTCCTGGGCCACAGCAGAGGGCTGGCCTGGAAGAGGGGTAACCAGGACAGAATCCGGTGCCCCGACCGGGACTAGAACCCGGTGTGCCGGCGCCACAAGGCGGAGGATTAGCCTGTTGAGCCACGGCGCCGGCCGAAATATTTGTGTTTTTAAATGCTATCAGCTGGGGCTGGTGCCGTGGCTCACTAGGCTAACCCTCCACCTGCGGCGCAGGCACCATAGGTTCTAGTCCCGGTTGGGGTGCTGGTTCTGTTCTGGTTGCTCCTCTTCCGGTCCAACTCTCTGCTGTGGCCTGGGAGTGCAGTGGAGGATGGCCCAAGTGCTTGGGCCCTGCATCTGCATGGGAGACCAAGGGGAGGCACCTGGCTCCTGGCTTCGGATCGGCGCAGCATGCTGGCCGTAGGGCCATTTGGGGAGTGAATCAACAGAAGGAAGACCTTTAAAAAAATAAATAAATAAATAAATAATAAATGCTATCAGCTGCAGCTGGCGCCATGGTGCAGATTAATCCTCTGCGTGTGGCGCCAGCATCCTATATGGGCACCGGTTCTAGTCCTGGCTATTCCTCGTCTAACCCAGCTCTCTGCTGTGGCCTGGGAAAGCAGTAGAAGATGGTCCAAGCTCTTGGGCCCCTCACCCGCATGGGAGACCAGGAAGAAGCTGCTGGTTCCTGGCTTTGGATCAGCACAGCTCTGGCCATTGTGGCCATTTGGGGAGTGAACCAATGGAAGGAAAACCTTTCTCTCTGCCTCTTCCTCTCATTCTCTGTAACTCTACTTCTCAAGTAAATAAATAATATCTTCAAAAAATAAAAATAAAAAATAAATGCTAGCAGCTTATTTAACAATGTTTTTCGTTGCAGACCTAGAAAACATCTGTGAGCTAAATCTGACTTCAACAATTGGTGGCGATTTTATGTACAGTCACGGCATCTTAACAACCAGGATATATTCTGAGAAATGCATCATTAGTGATTTCATTCTAGTGCAAATATTATAGAGTTTCCTTAGACAAATGAAGCCAGCTCCAACAACACCAGGCAATATAATCTTATGGGACCAGTTTCATACATGTGGTCTCTCATTGACTGAAACCTCATTATGCTGATCTCAATGATGAACTTAAATGACAAATTTGCAAAAGCAGATCCAGCCAACGCGTTGATGAAGCTTCAGGTGATCTGAACATAACCTTGTAAGCGAAGTGTGTGGGTGACTGTTAACCGCCAGATCCCTGGGAGCAAAGGCTCTGATTTGTAGCATTTGTTAATCTCTGTGGTGTAATCACCCCTGCCATGGCCAGCTTCAACCTGCCAACACGATGTCACTCAACGCAGAGTTGAGAAGAAAAGCGCAGGTTCCTTCAAGCAAGGAGGGGCTGGAGCCCGCTCTCCCTGCTGGTAACTCTCCTTCTACTTTCAGAGAATATGAAGTCTGACCATTCCTGAGCCATCAAGTTAAATTTACACCATTCCCCAAATTTAGAGATAACAAACTGAGGGTTGCCCCAACTGTGTGCAGATAAAGGAAGCTACTTGAAAACTATATAGATCCCACTACAGGACAAGGGAGCTCCTATTGTGACCCATTTGTAGACAAATGGGCCAACGGGTAAGTGACTTATGAATCCTAAGGCTAGCAAGTAGGGGAAGACGTAAAGTAGAAAAAGCTTTCGACAATTACGAACAGCTAACATTGTGTGCCTAGTACCAAAGTCACTCCAGGAAGTATGGGTATGGTAAGGTTCTTAGACTTTAGCCGGGACCCATCTGTAGAGTTTCTAATTGCATTTCTAGCAATATTCCAGATGATGCTGATAGTCCTAGAACTACACTTTGAAAACCCCTGAGTTGGAAGGATGGGTACGGTATGGGTATTTGGAGCTGAAGAGCTAGGAATGAATCCATCACAATCCAGAACAGGGTTTTTGACAGTCACCCAGTGTCCCACACAGGTGCTCAACAGTCACATATTCTCCCTAATAGAGTCTGACCTAGTTTGACCTAGTCAAATAGTTGTGTGAAAATGCTTTGCAAACCGTAAAGTACTATAGACATCAGTTATAATTACTATATTCCATGAAAAATAAAATAATCCAGGTCTTCCTATCTCAAGTTGAAATGCATTTGAAAACACCATTTCCAAACTGAAGACTCTAATTTCTGGAGAGCACTCCGTGATTACTTGTAATTTTTTTTTGTCTTTTGACAGACAGAGTTGGACAGTGAGATAGAGAGACAGAGAGAAAGGTCTTCCTTTGCCATTGGTTCACCCCCTAAGTGGCTGCTACAGCCGGTGTGCTGTGGCCGGCGCGCTGCACCCATCCAAAGCCAGGAGCCAGGTGCTTCCTCCTGGTCTCCCATGCGGGTGCAGGGCCCAAGCACTTGGGCCATCCTCCACTGCCTTCCTGGGCCACAGCAGAGAGCTGGATTGGAAGAGGAGCAACCAGAACAGAACCGGTGCCCCAACCGGGACTAGAACCTGGGGTGCTGGTGCCACAGGCGGAGGATTAGCCTAGTGAGCCACGGCACTGGCCATGATTACCTATAATGTTAGCAAATATACAAATCCTAAACATAGGTGCATCAGGATACGAGGCTCTTCTTATGTGCTTTAGCTCAGTCTGTTAAAAATAGCTAACTGAACAAAACAACTATGATATAAACCATTCCAGGTAGGTGCATAAACCTGTTCTAGTTTATGGATCCGCCCCAAACTACTTACATCACTCACATGCAGAGAAATGAGTCACCAAATTGTGTTTCAGAAATGAATAAAATCGATATCTCTATGATGCCTTACACTTTTGCTGACACTGACTCCATAAATCATATTGGAAGGGGCAGAAAATGTTATTTCAGGGGCCAATTTTGTGGTGTGAAGCCTTGGCCTACAACACCTGCATCCCATATGGGCACCAGTTTGAAACCTGGCTGCTCCACTTCCAATCCAGCTCCCTGTTAAAGTGCCTGGGAAAGTGCTTGGGTCCCTGCTACTCATGTGGGAGATCCGCTAGAAGTTCCTGACTCCTAGCTTTGGCCTGGCCCACCCCCATCCACTGTGCCCTTTTGGAGAGTAAACTAGTGCATGGAAGATACCTCTGTCTTTCTCTCTTTCTCTCTCTTGTGATCTATCTCCTCCTTTCTCTCTGTAACGCTGCTTTTCAAATAAACCTTAAATAAAAAAAAAAAGTTTTTTTTAAAAAAGGTTATTGCATTAAACTGGGAACAATCTGCATCTAAAGTGGTTCATTCAGAATTATCAGTTACTCCCAGAGTTCTCTTCTTTTCACTAAGGAGATCTAATGGAGACCTAAGAAATCAAATCCAAGTATGTTCAATAAGTAAGAAATATTAACAAAAACTCCAAGATGATTCTTTCTTTCCCTACCCAATGATAAAGGGGGCCATCAACAAGTGGTCAAGTGTCAAGCCAGACTGAAATAGAGAGTGACAGTGCTCCTGCAATGTCACAAATCAGTCCCTGGATTAATAATAGCAACCAAGACAATACGTGTTCTTGAATCATCCACTTAGATTTACAGATTCCACATACCCACCATTACTTTACCCCTTACTGACAATTTTTCACCACTACTAACTTTTTCTGGCTGTTTCCTTGGAGTTTCTGGAATACAGAAGGCCGGTTCTGGGACTGTCATTGTCACATAGAGGGTTAAGCGCTGCCTGCAGTGCTGGCATCCTATATCCGTGTGCTGGTTCAAGTCCTGGCTGCTCTGCTTCCAATCGGCTTCCTGCAAATGAGCCTGGGAGAGTAGCAGAAGATGACCCAACTACGTGGGCCCTTGCCACCCGTATGGAAGACCTGGATGGAGCTCCAGCCTCCTGGTTTCAGCCTGGCCCAGCCCCGGCTATTGTGGCCATTTGAGGAGTGAACCAACAGATGGATGATGTCTCTCTCTCTGCCTTTCAAATAAATAAATAGGTCTGAAAAAAAGAAGGCCAATTCCTAAATTCCTTGAAAACAATCAGAAATTTTTTCCTTTGCCTTACATCTCACATCAACTGAATAAGATTAGTATTATATCCTGTTTGTTCAAAAGATAGGCTTTGTGCACTCTCTCTCTTTTTCTCTCTCTTTCTTTCCCTCTCTCAAGCACTTGTAAGAGCCATTTTAACTTCCAATTAATGTTAGCCTTGGATGGAACAAAATTCAAAGTATCTACTATAATGGAGAGTAATATGGACAGGAAAGATGACTTTTTCATAAATTTTCTGTTAAGAATAGTTTGCATTCTTGAACACATTCTGGCTTAAGCTGTGATGTATGGTAATGGATGAAAACACCAGAACCCACAGAGTATACCTGGTGAGCACAAATGAAAACTTAAGTGAAACCTACAGTGTTGCCTGCCATGGTGCACAACCAGGATTCCACACCCTGAGGGTGACTTTTCCAAATGGTGGGATTTCTTACCGGCTTTATCAGTGTCTTAGACTGTTTAAAGTCAGATTACATTTTTCTTCTGTGTTCCATATTGGTAAAACATTAATTTTTTAAAAAAGATTTTTATTTATTTATTTTACAGGTAGAATTACAGACAGTGAGAGACAGAGAGAAAGGCTTTCCTTCCGTTGGTTAGCTCCCCAAATAGCCGCCATGGCCAGAGCTACGTTGATCTGAAGCCAGGAGCCAGGAGCTTCTTCCTGGTCTCCCATGTGGGTGCAGGGGCCCACGGACTTGGGCCATCCTCCACTGATTTCCCAGGCCACAGCAGAGAGCTGGACTGGAAGAGGAGCAACCAGGACTAGAACCCGCCATCCATATGGGATGCTGGTGCCAGAGGCGGAGGATTAACCTAGTGCGCCACCATGCTAGCCCCAAGCATTCATTTTAAAGATTAATTTTGCCAGGTAGAAATCGGGTTGTGACAATGATCCTAAAATGTTAAAGGAAGGGAGTGAGGTAAGGAAAAAAAAAAAAAAAGGAAGAATGGGAAGGGTTAAAATAGGAGATCACTATTCTGGATTAAGCTCCTCCACTGTGTCTCAACGACAAGGCTAAAAGTCAAAATGGATTCACACATGCTGACGTTTCATGTCATCAAGCAGAAACTAAGCTATTTATCTGACCTTCC
The DNA here is from genome assembly GCA_949820135.1 of Sylvilagus floridanus. Classification (NCBI taxonomy): domain Eukaryota; kingdom Metazoa; phylum Chordata; class Mammalia; order Lagomorpha; family Leporidae; genus Sylvilagus; species Sylvilagus floridanus. Next base: position 42,549,646 of record OX463235.1, read on the forward strand.
TAGAAATGAGGATTAGAGCAATAATAATATCCTGCCCAAAGAGACCAGCTTCAACCGGCGTGATGCTGACCCGCCCTCTTCCTCAAAGCTTACTCAGAAAGGGCAACCTCAAATAACCTGTTGTGAATCCATCGGTTGTCTATTTACTGTTGTTTCCTAGTCCTCACCCTACAAAGAAAGTAACTGAAATGACCAGTTCACTGTTCAATTTTTTTGTTTCTGCTTTCTTCAGCCCTCTTCTGTCTCCAAACCCTACCTCCTGTGGGCACCTCAGTGAAACACTAATTTTATTTTATGGAACAAAGTGTCGCCTAATTCTATAACTGAAAATAAAGTCATTGAGATTGTTAAACTCAATTGTTCTAACTTTGTCTTTTTGACAGATGGAAGGATGTAAGAAGGGTAAAAGAACAAAATCAGCTTTGTTCAAATGAAAAATGTTCTACACAGGGGTCTAATTGAATACTTGTCTTATGGTCTACAGCTCTCGTACATTCTAACTTGGGTGACGAATAGTAGATGTTATCTAAGGATTTAAGTACATTGACTTATATAAAAAAAGGAAATAGTCAGAATCCATAATAACAGCTAGCTATTCAGTGTCTGTGGAACACCTTGTACTTAGCTTTTATTGCTCAGATAGATTTTGAAAACTTCTGTAGGCCGGTGCCGTGGCTCAACAGGCTAATCCTCCGCCTTGCGGGGCCGGCACACCGGGTTCTAGTCCCGGTCGGGGCGCCGGATTCTGTCCCGGCTGCCCCTCTTCCAGGCCAGCCCTCTGCTGTGGCCTGGGAGTGCAGTGGAGGATGGCCCAAGTGCTTGGGCCCTGCACCCCATGGGAGACCAGGAAAAAGGACCTAGCACCTGGCTCCTGCCATCGGATGAGCGCAGTGCGCTGGCCGCAGCGCGCCAGCCGCGGCAGCCATTGGAGGGTGAACCAACGGCAAAGGAAGGCAAAGGAAGACCTTTCTCTCTGTCTCTCTCTCTCACTGTCCACTCTGCCTGTCCAAAAAAAAAAAAGATTTTGAAAACTTCTATCTGCAAGCTTATATTACATCGAAAACAGTGACTTCATAACATAAAAGAATCAGAATTTACAGGTATGCATATACATGGCTTTATGGTTTGTGAAACAGTTTGATATATGCAGTAGTCTACATCGAACCTTTAAAACTAAGCAAGGACCTTCAATTTCCTATTCTGGAAGGCATGGGGAGAGCTTGGATTTAGGACATCTCTTTGGTCTACCTACAGTGCTCTTCCCCTGTGGCCTGTGTAGTCTGCTCTATGACTTCTTTGGGTTCCTGCTCCAAGGTTAAATGCAGCACACATAACCCTCCCATCACTCCCCATGCTCTGTGCCTTGCCTTTTCCCTTTTCATAGTACATGTCACTTTTGATAGCTTCTGTATTCACTGGTTCATGTGATTACTGACTATCTTCTTCCACTGGAGCGTAAGCATACAGAAGGAACAGGATAAATGATTTGCAGAGGGAGTAAGTGAATGCACAGGGAAGCGGATGGTAATACTTTTTCCATTCCAGTGACAGTCTGGAAGGATCCAGCACACTGCTCACTACATTGTCAAACACATTATGGGAAGAGAACTGTGGTTTTCAATTCTGTCTTCACTTTGGCCCACACTGAGCATGGAAACTGAAGGCAGTCCATGGGTTTGTCTTGTACAGATGGAGGCACCACTTGATCAGGCTATTGGCTCCCTGCTCCAGTCTGCTCATTAGGCTCTGAGAGCCTGCCCTACCTGACAGAGGCTATGACCTTTCTTGTCACTTGTCTGGAGCAACACACCTTGGGTACCCTTCTCCCAGGACATATGTTACCCGAGAGGAGGGAAGAGGGATCCAAGGAGACTGCATACATCCATTGTCACCTGGTTCACTTCAGGCTTTCCTTCCTTTATTTTATTTTATGTATTTGAAAAGCAGAGTTTGAGAGAGAGACAGAGAGAGAGGTCTTCTAACTGCTGGTTCACTCCCCAGATGGCCTCAACAACCAGGGCAGGGCCAGGCCATGGATGCAGGGGCCCAAGCATTTGGGCCATCTTCTGCTGTTTTCCCAGGTGCATTAGCAGGGAGCTGGATGGGAAGTGGAGTAGCCGGGACTTAGCCCAGAGCCCATATGGGGTGCCAGTGTTACAGGGAGCTGCTTTACCTGCCCCACCACAATGCTGGCCTCCCATTCAGGCTTTCTAGTGGAGATAAAGACACAACGTGTCCTTAAGGGACCTGGGGAGCTCACAGCACTCTGGTTCAGGAGTGGGTCAGCATTTCTTTCTGAATCAGAATTGAGCCACAGCTGCAGCCCTTACCCAGGAGGCACCATGGTACTAAAGTCTCTTAAGTTTCTTCACCCAGTAGTAAAAGAGTGCTGGCTATACCTGCCCATCTCACAAGGTCACTTCTGGTTCTAACATCCTAGGAACTCTCCCTCTTCTCGCCACCTTACTGCCCTGTTTTTCAGATGATAAAACTGAGGCCCACAAAAGGGACTTATCTCGCCCAAAGTCACTTAGCTGTTTAAGTACAGAAACAGTGGGCCAGAGTTTGGAACAGGGGTTAAGACAGAACTGGCAAAGTCTGCATCCCATATCCAAGTGCCTGGTTGGAGTCCCAGCTCCACTCTCAGTTCCAGCTTGGTGCTAATGTACACCCAGTGGAAGGGAGACCTCTATGTCTCTCTGCCTTTCAAATTAAAGAAATAAATGAATGAACTTTCAATGCAGAAATAGGACTAACATTTGGGTTCAGTGCTTTTTCCATACTGCCCAATTTTCGTTCTCATGCCCATAGATAGCAGGCTCTCAGTTCAGAACTCTTCGGTCAGTGAGCTCTTGCATGGGATAAAGATCTCATGGGTCACTTAAGTAAGTGGTGGGTCAAAGTCTATTGCTAGGTAGAGAAAGGGCCTGAAAATAATCAATCTCACTTAGAATATGGCTAAAGGATTCTGTTGCCAGCTCCTGTTTAAACTACTTAACATCAATGAGGTAAATGCTGTAATTTCTGATGATATCAATAAGATCTGAACATACAGCTTTACTAAATACCATGAATAAGGAATGGATTAATTTATTCATTAATAACAGATTTTACAGCAAGACTGGATTACATAGGAGCATAGAAGTGCCATGACAAAATGCCAGTAATTTGTACTGCAGCCATCTGGGGAGTGAACCAGTAGATTGAAGACTTCTCTCTCTCTCTCTCTCTGCCTCTGCCTCTCTGTAACTCTGCCTTTCAAACAATTAACTAAATCTTAAAAAAAAAAAAAAAACAAAAAACAAATGAGGAACAAATGGGTAGACACAAGTAGTTTTTAGTACAATTTACAGAAAGTCTTCCTGGCGGCCTCAGTCTGTATCTGTATATCTCTAACACTGGCTTCACCATGTACCTGCACAGAGTTCTTACACTGGACTCCATAAAAACATACAATTTAAAGACAAATAAAATACTTCTGCATCATGATTCCATGGTCAGTTTGTAGAAAATTCTACCTGAAATACTTCAGAAGGAGTCGTGCGTCATTTTGCCCTTAGTGTACTACATAGCAGTAACGTATCGGAAATGTGATGATGTGCCAGGGACAGCATCTGGATGCCAAGGACACATTATCTACAAAGTGCCAGGGACAGATTATCTCATTCAATCCTGCGTGTATCACCTATTACATGGAAGCTATTTTTTATTGCATGTAGATGAGGAAACTGAGGCCCAGAGTTGGAGTAGACTCATCCAAAGTCCCCAGGCCAGTAGTAGTCAGGAGAGGCCATGACTGTGGACAAGGAGAGGCTTTGCTGTTTGAATCAGGACAAGCCCGACCTACCATTCTGAAGTCCTCTTCGAACTTGAATGCCCCACCCCCGGTGGCACAAAGGGTGGTGTGAAGGCTGGAGAAGTTCTTCTCGCTGCCCATCTGGATGAACCTGTGCATGGCACAGCTGGGAAAGCGGATGAAGTGCAGGTTCCCTTTGCGTCCACACATGGTCAGGTTTTTCAGTTCCAGGTGGACGTCTCGGATTCCAGTTTTCCCATAAGCAGTGTTAGAAGTCAAATACTTCCGGATGCTCTTCAGGTTTTCCACTTCTTCTTGTTCCTCTTCGGCTGTAATATCCTTTGGTTCAAAGTAGACCAACTTAACCAGAGTTCCACCGATATCCATGCCAAACCATGGGAACGCTAGTGGGCAGAAAGAAAGATGCCGCTGAAGTCCATGTTGGCAAAGAAATGCTCAGTTTTTGAATAGTAAGTAAGGAAACACACATATCACGTACACTTAACATTCCATTGACTTGAATTCAAATGTGCCTCAAAGAAGACACAGGCAGAAAGAAATTCACAGCTGAAGTGGTGCCTACAGCTCTGCACACAAGCCGTTCAGTGAGTCTGCCTCAGAACCCGAGTGAGATGACAAAGGGGATTCTGCAGTTTTCTAAGCCAGCCTCATTTCCACTGCTCCCTGGGGCTGCAGAATCTCCAGAAGTTGAGTGCTAGTCCCTTGTTTTAAAAGTATATGTGTTTTGCCTATGTCATAGCTCTCAAGAGCTATTTTATTAGAATTTTAGCCAAAACTAAGAAAAAATGTAACTGCTCCAATCCCAGAGGAAACTGCTAGGCTGGGAGTATCAAGAGATGGTGTGTTGGCTTCCAACTCACATGGCACCTTTCTACAGTACTTCTCTAGGACTCTCCGAGTTGACTATAACACAAGAGTTCACTGCTGTAATCTATACAATGTTCAAGGAAGGAGAAAGGCAGAGAAGCTGTACTGCGAGACTGATGAGTAGACATGATCACCCCCATTGCGGCACAAGCCTAAAAGCAACAGCTCACCTCACATCTGATTTCTTTCTCCATTAAGCAGATGTTTCCTCTATCCCGAGTTGCCTGCCTAGAAAAAGTTCTCAACCTGGCTGTGTGTTAGGCTCACCTGGAAAGGTTTTAACATTCCATTTCTGGTCTCTTCTCGCCCAGATTCTGACTTAATTCAAGCAGGTGGTCCAGGCAATAGCTTGTTTGTTTGAAAGATAGAAGTAGAGATAGAGAAATCTCCTGTCTACTGGCTCACCCCATAAATGTCCACAAGTGCCAGGACTAAGGAAGACCAAAGCTGGAATTCAGAAACTCATTCCGGATCTCCTACATTAATGGCAGACACTCAATTATTTAAGCCATCATTTGCTGCCTCGCAGGGTGTGCAACAGCAGGAGGCTGGAATTGGGAACAGAGCTAGGACTTGAGCCTGAGCCTGAGCGCTCCAATATGAGATGTGGGTATTAAAAGCAGCAGCTGAACTGCTACACCAAATGCCCACCCCAACAGTATTGTTAAGAAGTTATCCAGTGGTTCTCACCGGCAGGTGGGTAACTACTAAAACAGAGGGACCAGGGCCACAGGCAGGTGCACAAACAAAGCTCCTGCCCAGGTCTGAAGCACAGAGGCATGTCTGTGGGTGTGTACACACTGAATCAAGCTGAGATGAGTTTACCTAAGGTTACAAGAACTCCATCACAACTATTTTTATTGTGACTGAACCACCTAGACAGACTTTATGCAGAGGCAGCTTGGAGAGTTCATGCTATAGTGTCAAATACTCTGCAGACTCAAACAGGAACCCAATTGCTGGGATCTCCCTTGTCATCTCCCTCAGCAGAATCCACTTGGCTAACTTTAAACTGTACTATTCACACCAAATGTAAAGACTCGGGCAGCAAAAATGGCTTCTTTCCCAAAGTTTCTCTAAACACCCTAGAGAAGATTCACTCATATTAGCCCTTGTCAAAGTGAGAAAAGGACATCTGCATAGAATATCTGTCAAAGTGTTCATAGTACACCTGTAAAATTGTTTATATCACACCTGTCCATGTGTGCAGAGTACAGTTGTCAAAGTGTGCAAATTACATTGTCAGAAACCTAAGTATGACCTATAGAAGTTGTTTCAAGGAACCTCTACTAAGCTAAGGGAGGTTAAGGAAAATGTGTGGCTGGAGACCATCCCCGCAAACAAAATCTCTCCTATGCCTCACCAGCTGCTCCAGTAACATTATAGGAAAATTAAATTCCAAGCCGCCAAAAGATTAACAGCCACAAATTCCACTGACAAGATTGGGTTAACAAATGACCTAGTATCTTTGCAGAAGTTTACAAAGCAAATCCCGCACAGTCCAGTGTAGGTTGGGAACTTGCCTGTCCTAACAGGAGATAACAGAAAACTGAAACAGTTATTACCATTAGTCTTTTCAGCTCACAAATGGAGTTTGGTGGCTCATTCTGTAACATTCATTGTCAGCAGGACCCACAGCGAAGGAGCAGCACAGTGTAATAGGTGAAAACCCTAAATTAGGATTCAGAACAACTGCTCCTAGGAGCAGCAGCCAACAACCAGCTCCTGTAAATTCCTCCACCTCTCTGGGGCTTAATTTCCCTATCTGTGAAAGGAATGCATTGCATCCCAATGGTCTCCAGTTCTCTCTGCACTATCAACTTTCAATGAATTCTTTAAGAAATACAAAAGAAATCACAAGCACCCCAAAACATAAAGGCTGATCATTTTTGTTGGAGTTTTAAGCTGATGCAAAATATGTTATTACATGGAAACTGGTGCTTAGGCTATACAACCAGCATTGTAATTATAATCCATTCTTCTCAGGATAGAGAAGACATCGACTACAAGAGAAACTGGGGGAAGAATATTCTGGAACATTGGTAGGAGAACCATTTTGGAAAGGTTCTAGCAACATCTATTAAGATGAAAAGTATACACATAGCTAATTCCTCTCCTGGGCCATATTTTTAAAAGCATAAGCATATAAGAGCAGATATAAAAATATTCATTACAGCATCCTTTAGAGTAATCAAATTAAAAACAAACAAGCAAAAACAAAACAAACTATTAAAAATTGCTTATAGAAGTGGTGCTATGGCACAGCAGGTAAAGCCACCACCTACAGTGCCAGCATCCCATGTGGGCACCAGTTCAAGTCCTGGCTGCCCCACTTCCAATCCAGCTCCCTGCTAATGCACCTGGGAAAGCAGTAAAGATGGCCCAAATGCCTGGGCTGCTGCACCCCTGGGAGATTTAGAAGCTCCAGGCTCCTGGCCTCAGATTGGCCCAGCTCTGGCCATTGTGGCCATTTGGGGAGTGAAACAGTAGATGGAAGACCTCTTTTCAAATAAATAAATATTTTTTTAAATTGCCTATAAAACTAAAAACAATTGCCCTTTGACAGAGAAATTGTTCAATAGAGTGTATAACTCCCAAACAGTGGAATATCGGGCAGCAACTGAAAAGAATGACAGGTGAAAGGGGCCAGTACTGTGATGCAGAGGGTAAAGCTACCACCTGTGGCGCCAGCATCCCAAATGGGTGCCAGTTCGTGTCCCAGCTGCTCCACTTCCAATCCAGTTCCCTGCTTATGGCCTGGGAAAAGCAGTGGAAGATGGCACAAGTGATTGGGCCCCTGCCACCCACATGGGAGCTTCCGGCTCCTGGTATCTGGTCCAGCCCTGGCTATTGCAGCCATCGGAGGAGTGAACCAGGGGTTGGGGATGGAAGATATTTCTCTCTCTCCATTCTCTCTAACTTTGACTTTCAAATAAATAAATACATCATTAAGAACAAGAAAGACTGACAGGTGACTCAATAGTTTCCCAATTTTCTATGAATAAGAAAAGAGATGTCTAGAAGTACAAATAATTTTTTATCCCAGTTCATTTGAAAGAAAAATATAAAAACAGGAGGGGAGGAAAGAAGGAAATGCTAAGGAAAGGGGAGGAGGCTGAAAAGAAAAGGGAAGAGAGAGGGCCAATCCCTATGCTAAGGAGTGTGGGAGCCTGCAGCAGAGGGGCCCACCCTCCAGGTGGTTAATACTGATGGGGTGGCAGGGTGGCAGGTTGTATGGGTGGAGGCTAGAGATCCAGAAGACAATGGAGAAGATTCTACACTTAGAACTTCAGTGCATACAGAATTTTTTTAAAAAAAGAAACGAATTCAGCCGGCGTCGTGGCTCAACAGGCTAATCCTCCGCCTTGCGGCACTGGCACACAGGGTTCTAGTCCCGGTCGGGGCACCGGATTCTGTCCCGGTTGCCCCTCTTCCAGGCCAGCCCTCTGCTGTGGCCCGGGAGTGCAGTGGAGGATGGCCCAAGTGCTTGGGCCCTGCACCCCATGGGAGACCAGGAAAAAGCACCTAGTACCTGGCTCCTGCCATCGGATGAGTGCGGTGCGCCAGCCGCAGCACGCCGTCCGCGGCAGCCATTGGAGGGTGAACCAACAGCAAAAGGAAGACCTTTCTGTCTGTCTCTCTCTCTCACTGTCCACTCTGCCTGTCAAAAAAACAAAAAACAAAAAACAAAAAAACAAACAAACAAAAGAAATGAATTCAGCAATAATGAAAAATAGGTAGTATCTCAGCATAGCATGGATAGAATGAGCTGTATAAAAAACCCAGAAAATGAATAATCTAGTTCTGAATCAGAAACTAGCATTCAACCAACCACAGATTTTACCAGACCTTTGGGAAGATGAGCCCGACACCATTTCATTGGAGTTGGATATGGCTAAGTATGAGCAACCAAAGTCTACTGACAAAAAAGGCTCCAGGGGACATCTAACTATGTTAGTTATTTGGGACCCTGGTTTCTTCTTCCTCCTTCACTTCCTCACTTTGAGGCATTTCAAAGCTTTTGCTGGCAACTCAACAAAACAGTGGGGAGAAGATCACAGCCTGGAAAAAATTCAGTTATATGTTCTATCAGCAGTTCCAGTTAAGGCCAAAGGGAAGAAGGATTGGAATTACTGTGTCAGTTTAAGTGGCAACATAGATTGTTTCTATTTGCAGTGTTAACCTTCATGAAAAACATCTATTCACGTTTTAATGTTTCCCAGGACACTGTCATATGTAAAATACATGGCTTCATTCATCTTCTTGACATCAAGATCTGCCTGACCCTAAGCGTCCCAAACACAGTCAAGAGTGAGACAAGAGACAGGAAGGAAGGACATCCCTGTGCAGCTGTATCCATGACCCATGTTTTGCATTAATCCAAGACATCAAGATGCTTTGATAAATTCAGCTGATCTGCTGAGAAGATGAGCCTGTCTGATTGCTAGCAAAGTGATATTGGATCTAGATACAGAATGGTTGCCTTCATCCCTTACTCCTTCTTAAACTAAATGTCATTTTAAAAATTTCTGGAGTATTTACTACTAATGTTCATTAGGAGACCAGGTTCAAATTATACAAGAAGTTTGCAAACAAATGTCAAATAAACATTACAGGAGACCATCGTTTCGGACTAAGCTCCTGCACTGGGTCCCAGAAGACCACAGCCTAAAAGGCAAAAAGGAATCACTCATGCAAAAGTCTCATGGCACCAAGGTGAAACTAAGCTATTTATCTGGCCTTCTGAGAAACCAGGATTAGAGAGATAACAACCAAATTTCCCAAATAGGCCAGTTTCAATTGGCATGACAATGAAGTTCTCTGCCTTAATCCTTAAACAGAAGGAGTAACTTAAAATAACCTGAATTAACTGATCTATTATTTGTCTTTGTTCTGTCTCCTCCTCATCACTTACAAGGAACTCTGTAGAGTTCCACTTTTTATTCTTTTATTTCTGCTGTCTTCAAGCCCTATAAAGCCAACCCATTTATCAGCCCATTGCAACAATGACTCAATTTTGTGAAATGAAATGTTGCCTGAATCTAGAATTAAAAGTAAAGCCAAGAAAAATCTTAAACTGAATTGTTGTAATTTTGTCCTTTGACAGTACAAATAATAAACCTTTGTTCTTTTAAGCCACTGAGCTTTGGGTGTTGTCTGTCACTGCAACAGAACCTGGCCCTATGACTGCTACTGAATTCTACGCAGAGAGGAAACGGAATTTGGAGACTGGCAAAGAATTTACTATTTACTATGATTACGTATGGGGCCAGAGCCTTGGTACAGTAGGCTAACCCTCCGCTAGAGATGCCGGCATCCCATGTGGGTACCAGTTTGTGTCCGGACTGCTTCTCTTCTAATCCAGCTCTCTGCTATGACCTGGGAAAGCAGCAGAAGATGGCCCAAGTGTTAGAAAACTGGTGCAGTTTTATCTGTGGCGCGATCTACACCCTGATTTACATCCTAGGCCCTAGCCCCCCTCCCCTCACCATTGCTGAAAGCCAGGTGGCCACCGAGGCCCAACCGCTGTAGTCAAGCTCCACCCCCATCCTAAAGGAATTCGATACTCCAGCTTCCCTGCCTGCCCTCGGGCAAAGTTTTAAAACAGCCAGCTCCAGAAGGTGTGGCGTTCCAGGCTTGTCCTCTCCTGCTCACTTTCTCTAGCCTCCTCTTCTCTTTCACTCCATTCTCTCCTCCCCTCTCTCCTCTTTCTTACTCTCCCTTTCTCTCTTCGCCCCTTCCCTCCGGTCTGCCGGCTTTTCCCCAATAAACCCTTTCCCTTATTCTGGTGTTCGGTGTGTTTTGTGATGGCCTAACAGAAATACATAACACCAAGTGCTTGGGCCCCTGCATGCATGTGAGAGACCGGGAGGAAGCTCCTGGCTCCTGGCTCCTGGCTTCAGATTGGCCCAGCTCCAGCCATCCTAGTCACTGGGGAGTGAACCAGTGGATGGAAGACATTTCTCTGTCTCACCCTAAATATGACTGTAACTTTACCTCTCAACTAATAAAAAAATTTTTTAAAAAGATTATGTATGATAAGTTGGAGGGCAGACAATATATCTAAAGAATTAGCAAATCTAGTTAAAGTTTGAAAGACAAATGTTAGTAGCCTGTGTGGGCTTTTTTATTCATCACTAGTGGCTGCATTTTCAAATGTATAACAAAAAAAAAAAAAAAAAAGGAAAGGAAGGAAGAAAGAAAGAAAGGAGCTTGGAAAATAATTGACTGATATATAAACAAAAAGCAAAGTGAATAAAGTCCACACAGTTGGACTTTCAAGATTTGAAAAGCTAACCACTCTTTCCCAACAGGTAAAAAATAAAAACCGAGACAGCCCAATTAGCACTTAGCACTGGATTCTTAGCACTTTCATTCTCAAATGACTAGAATGGCTATCACATCCACTGTCAACACCCTGGAAAGGTTTAGATGTCTCCAAGTGAAGGATTCAGTTAAGGCTGTGACTTCTCAGTTAATTCTTTCATTCAGAGAAGCACAGGGAGGAAGAAACTAAAGGTGTGGCTTTCCAGCAAAGCCAGACCAGTTCACGATGTGTTGGGTCAATGAAAAAAAGACATGGAAGCAGAACCACCTTGACACACAACAAACACAGTGCCTACGAAAGATACGAGGGCCTGACTGTTGGCACACGGAAATTGACTGGAATCAAATAAAGAAGACACTCGTGTCTTTGTGAGAAAGTTGTACTGCCACAGAGCCCATGAGCCTGGACCTATCATGGCTGGGAAAACTGTTCAAGACCTAAAAGAACTCTTGAGATCCTACACTCTACAGCTGGGAAACAGCTGGCAGAGCTGGGCCCCTGAGGGGGGACACGTTTTGTGGTGATGCTCACGTTAGATGTGGCACAGGACAAAAATCACAACTGACTTTATTTTCAGTTCTAGAATCAGGCAGACTTCATTGCATAAAACAGAATAAACGGTGAAGAAGAGGTTGGCTTTATAGAAGGACAACATCTGGGGGCCAGCGCCGTGGATCACTTGGTTAATCCTCCACCTGCGGCATTAGCATCCCATGTGGGCGCCGGGTTCTAGTCCTGGCTGCCCCTCTTCCAGTCCAGTTCTCTGCTGTGGCCTGGGAGGGCAGTGGAGGATGACCCAAGTGCTTGGGCCCCTGCACCCACATGGGAGACCAGGAAGCAGCACCTGGCTCCTGGCTTCGGATCTGTGCTGCTCCAGCTGTAGCGGCCATTTGGGGGGTGAACCAGTGGAAGGAAGACCTTTCTCTATGTCTCTCTTTCTCACTGTCTATAACTCTGTCAAATAAAAAAAAAAAATAAAGGAAGAACATCTGAAAAAAGGAGAAACAAAAGAATAAAAAGTGGGTTGGTCATTTCAAAGTTACAGGGAGAAAGAATGATGAGGGGGGGGAACATGATTGGTCAACATCAGATGAGTTACCTTCCAGTTACCAGTTTGTGGGTCTAAGGGTTAAATGAGAGGGACTGTCATTCTCTTGGCCACTGAACCTGACCTGCTTGGGAAATTGGGAGTTTTCTGTCTAATCTGCACTTTCAGGAAGGTCAGATAAGCAGCTTAGATTCAGCCTGGTGATGTGCAGGTGAAGGACTTCATTTTGGTATTTAGCCTGGTCAGCCTAGTGGAGGAACCTTGGCCGAAACAATGGCTTCTTGTAATTTTTACTTAACAGATACGATGGTGGAAGCTACTGGAAAAGGAGGGGTTCTCCCTGAGCACTGGAGTGGAGGTCTGAAGAGAACGATGGGCTGTGGAGGGAGAAGGGGTTCCCAGAACCTTCTCGGGCCAGGCAGGAAGCCCAAAGGCCCTTGGAATTGCTCTGGCATTTGAAGAAGGCTGAGGACCAGTGACTCCCATGTCTATTCACCTCTTTCTCAAATGGTAGCATACACTGAGCTTCCCAGTCTGTTTCACCATTGACAAACCTGTTTAATGGGAGCATGGGGGTGATGAAGAGCAGATGACTTGCTGTTTTTACTTCAAAAGTCTCTAGACACAGAGGAACCAACTCTAGAGTTGATACAGATATGACTCTGTATCATCGCCTAATTTACAGCTTAACTTAGGCATCAGCCAGGTCCCGCAGCTGGGTGGAACCTTGGGAAGTCCCCTTGGAGGAATGCAAGAGTGTATTTCACCTGCAAGAGGGGGAGTGAGCCAAAGAGCAAACTGTGATTGTTGCTAGCACTGCTGGCCAAATACTTCTGATCTCTCCCTCCAGTCCCACGGGGTCAGACTGCAATCCTGGCTGTTTTATAATTGCGTTGGGCAAGGTTCCTAATCTGGCTGGTGAGTTGTGAAAGGAAATGGTGTATGGCACTTGCAGGCAAGAGCCCTTCCAGTGGGTATAAGAACCTTCAGGCCTCTTTTTCTGTTACCAACACCAGGAGAATTGAAGATAATGACTGCTCTGTCCTCTGGGCCTCAGAGGAAAGATGAATCAGCAGGAGTTAGTTCTTAGCCACCCCTCAATGGCCTCGTCCTGTGAGGAATAAACCTTGGCTGCTTTAAGCTGCGTAGATTTGAGTTGTTACTGCAGGATAAACTTGCCTCTTCTGGCCAACACACCCTATGCCAAAATCTTTGTCGGTGTCTCCCTGGAAAACGCTTTCTCCAGTAGAACCAGATAAGGGACTCCCATTCCACAGATATGGTAGCAAAGTATTAATAAAAAAGTATGCAAGTCATGTTATCTTTATTTCTGTTTAAAAACTCCAAAAGCCAACCAAGACTGTCAATCTGGAAGTAGTTAAAATGAAATGAATTCCAAGCATTGTGGCAAAAAATGTTTTAAAACTTTTTTGGTCATTGGTAACTTTAAAACAAAGCGTGTTTCTTAAAGACCTTTTCAGAATACCAGAATAGTCTCTGAGGGACATTTATGCTTCCTGCAGTACATTTCAAGAGAATACACCGAACTCCAAATAGCATGCATAATTTAGCAAAGGCAGGAGGGAAGAAAACAGAAAAAGGATTCCTCACAGTCAAAAAAAAAAAAAAAATTAACAAAGTTAAGGCAGACTGACATGAGAAAATCGACTTCCTTTTGCTTTCACAGTGTAGAGAAATAAGTGTAAAATCTGAATTTCCCTATACCAGTCACAGAGCGTTAATAAACACGTATGGCAAGGCGCAATGTTCTTGCCAAGTGTTCCTGAGCAGCAAGTTCCTGAATTTATGTCTGGACATAGATTAGGCATCTCCGTGCTCCAGATCAGTTCCTTTGGATCTGGGTCTCACTCAGTAACCAGCTGCTGCCATGGACAGGAACACCTCCTCCCCCAAGGGGCCATCCACAGGAATTGGCTGTAGTAACTGTGAACAGGGAGTCACAGGACTGATATTTCTTTGTCCACTATTTGTGAAGATCTGTTAAGCAAACCAATGGGTAGAAAAGATGTTTGAGAATGGTGTAATCAAAACAAAAAAGATTTCTGAAGCACTTCAAAGGCATTTTTACTCTAAGTAAATACTAATTACATTCAAGTTGCATAAGGACCTCTACAAGTTAAAAAGAAAACTTTGTTAACTTAGGATTCAGATGTGTAACAGAATTGTATTTCTTAAAAAATTTCCTATCTTGGAGGACTAGCCTTCCCTTCACATTGTGTTAATCTTGTTGCAAGTATAATGTAATTCTTTGCTAATTTATGCACAGAAACATCTAACTGAAAGAGGCAGAAGGAGCCTCCCCTCCTGGAGCCCAGTACTCTGTTTACCAATATAAAAACAGATTCAGAAAGATCAAGGAACTGTCCAAGGTCACTCACTGTAGGTAACAGAGCCCATTTCCAGGTTCATGAGTCAATAAATTCTCTATTTCTGCAGTCTGAGTTGTTTGTCACTTGTAGTCCAAAGGGTTCCAAAAAGTAGAACCAGTGGGGGCAACTTTCTTACTTGAGTCTTTTATTAATCTGTAAATGGAGGTATGTTCACCTTTATTAAAATTCTGTCTAGTTCTCACATTCTACCATCCTAAATACACACAAAGGCCTCCAAATCCAAACTTGTAATAGCATGAAACACAGAGTTGAAAGCCTAAGACCTATTTAAGGACCTTAAAGAAAGTGGTAAATGTAAAATTTAATGAAAGGGTTTCTGTAACATTGTAAAGAAACCCATAATTATTGCACATGGGGCAATCTGTTAAACATTAAATAGTCTTTGTAAAGGAACTTGAGTCACGGTTTCTTTAAAATTAATGCACACCAGATTTCCTTAGTATGAACTTTACTCACGTGATAATCCCCAGGGTTGGCAAGGGAACAAGCACTCTCTAACAATGGGAATGTAAATGGGTACAACCTTCCCATAGGGCTATTTGAAAATATATATGCAAAAGCTCAAGATTCTATACGCTTTGATACACTGGCTCAACTTCATCCGAAATAAGTAATTATGCATGCATCCCAAACTTCAGCTTACAAAAAATTGAGGTCTTATTTATGAAAATCAGAAAACTATTTATTGTCCAACAACAGAACTGGTTAAACAAACTATTATCCATTAATACAAAGGAACAACACACCAGCACTGAACCACTTTGTGGGACAGTATTTTTGAGACAAGAAAAATCCCATCTTATAAGTGAAAAGGGTAGTGACTATCACAGGGCAACATAATACATACATTTCATATGATTATAATTTTGTCTAAAAATTTAACGGTTGTTCGCACACAAGAAAATAGACTAATAACTTCAGGCCAAAATGGTAACAGCTGCTGTCTTTGGATCAGGGACGATTTATTTTGGTTTTTTTTTTTTTTTTTTTTGGCTTTCTGACACTTTGTGGTTTTTTTTTTTTTTATGATCAACACATTTAAACTTTATGATCAGCTTTTTTAAAAATTCTCTGGTAAGAACCTCTGCAAAGATGCAAGACAAAAGAAATTGTTTTAACTTTGTTTCAACAAATAGATAGCATTATCTGCAGTCTGCTCATGGAAAACAGTAGGCCTTCATTCCTTAACTCAATGGTTCCTTCTCTTTTCATGCAACACCCTACTCTATCTACCCATATCAAACCTGTTACCAAAACCCATTTGACACAAGCCATCAAGAATGGCAGGGAGGGCCTGACAGCCAAGAGCAAAGTTGTTCCTAGTTAAACACTTGACATGGTAAGTGTTCCTGGAGGCACCAATTTAGGGTGGGAAGAGGCCTGTTTCATTCAATGTCTTAGTCCTTTTTCTGTTGCTATAAGAAGATACCTAAAGCTGGATAATGTTAAATAAAATAGTCTGTTTTGGCCAACAGTCCTGCAGGCAGATAAGTGCAAGGCCATGGTGTCGGAATCTGCCTGGCTTCTGTTGAGGGCCTCACACTGTGCCACATGGCAGAGAAGCAGAAAGGGGAAGAGGGCACATGCAGAGGAGCAGTTGTTTGAGAGACCAAGAGGATTTGCTAAACTGCTCTTATACCAACCTGCTTCTCTCAGAACTAATCCATTCCCACGAGAACTAATTCAGTCCCGAGGGAGGCTCTCAAGGACATTAATCCATTCAAGAGGGCAGCTCCCTGTGACCTAGTTGTCTTACAAAGGCCCTACCTCCCAACACTGGCACACTGGGAATTTCACTATGAGTTTTTTGGAAACAAAACACATCCAAGCCACAGCATCCACTTACCCGATAGTCAGTGTGAAAGTCATAGGCTCAGCTTGGCAGTTCCTGCACATGTAAGCTGGCAGAGGCATTTTTTCATGGGCCACACAGTCCAGTGTGACAGAAATCCTCCTACTGGCACAGCCCCAAATTCCTATCAGCTTTCCCCCTCTCACTCAAACAAGGAGAGGAACAAAATGGCTCATCATATTCCCAATGGCAAGAGGGGCAAAAGAGAACAGCGAGGAGTCCTTGCAGAAGTTCTGAGGCCACTAGAAGCATATTCACAACAACCACGTGGATTTCACCATCTTTGCCACTCAGGGCCACCTTATCTGTTAGGCACAACTGGAACAGTGCCTGCGACCTGCTATACTTTCAGGCACCCAAGAAAACATTTCAATTTCTTTTCAAATCAGGAGAAAACATATGAAATATTTGGCCTAAGTAAATGGAGTAGTAAGTAGTATTAATACATCTGTCTTTATAGAAAACACAGTCATAAACTATAATCCTTACTTATTATTATTATTATTATTTTTTGTGGAGGGAGTTCCCAAAGGCACAAGTGCCTGGGGCTCATGAAAATTTAGCCTCTTTACATTTTGTTCCACACACAACCTCAGGGTAGAACTGAGATGACACCCTGCCAGAAACTACCTGATTTGCAGTTTGACCTAAGTCTCTATGATTTGTTGACAATCACATTTAGAGCAACTCAATTTTAAAGTCAAAACTTTACTATACATATTTTAAAAAATGACTCCACATTCAACCACACAGTCTCCCAAACTGACTAAGAATAAAATCATAAAACCACCTAGGGCACCTGTTAAAAAGACAAATTCCCAGGCCACCTCTTGGAGATTGTGATTCCAGAGGACTGGAGAGGGGCCCCTGCAATCTCACTGGTCAAGTTCAAAACCACTATTCTAGTTGAATCCACATGAGCTCTGAAAACAGTCGACTGTGTTTTAAAGGTGAGAAACCAGAGTTTGAATGAGCTTCCCTGGAGTGAAACTGCAAGGGTAGAACTCTGAGGCTGACAGCTGAGGCAACCGAAGGCATCAGCCCAGCAGATGGTCCCATTCCCAGCCCAGGTCTAACTGCTTGTTAATGCCATTATTTATTTATAGGCAATTTATAATATCAGCGCCACAGATGATTTCCACATTTTAAATACAGCTTTGGAAGTTATAGGTGCTACCCATGCATGCACTATATCCCATGGCTGTGATTTAGAAACCCCACACATGCAATTAAATTCTAGTCGTGGGCTCTTCTCTCCCAGCGACTGGTATTTTAAAGGCAAGCATATATTCCTCCATCAAGAAGCTAGCTCTGGCTGCAGGACTCATGTATTTAGGTCACAGAGGCAGTCTTTGATTTGCGACTCAGAAAGCTAACCTGGACACAGACAACCATGTGATAGTAAAACAAAAGAAACAGGGGCCAGCGCTGTGGCATAGCAGGTTAAGCCACGGCCTGCAGTGCCAGCATCCCATATTGGCACCAGTTCTGTCCGGCTGCTCCACTTCTGAACCAGCTCCCTGCTAATGGCTTGGGAAAAGGAGCAGAAGACGGCCCAAGTTCCTGGGGCCCTGCCACCCAGGTGGAACACCTGGAAGAAGCTCCTGGTTTCAGCCTGGCTCAGTGCTGGCCGCTGGGGCCATCTGGGGACTGAATCAGTGGATAGAAGATCTCTCTCTCTCTCCCTCTGTGTAACTCTGACTTTTAAATAAATGAATAAATCTTAAAAACATATTTATGTGAGTGTAGTCCTTGGGCTAAAGAGAAGGTTCCATAGTTCTGAATGTGCACAGACGTGCCGAGGGACATGACGCCCATGTTTCTGTGTGACTATCTCCAATGCGATTGTTTCAGCATCCAGAGTTGATCCCAACGCCCACCCAGGAACGACTTCTCTAGCCTCCTAATGCCCTGCATTGAGGCTCAAGATGGCAATCTCATTACCTGCTTAAACAAATCCCAGTTTAAAGCGCCCAGAGGTTTAGCTTTCTGTCTTGATAAGCCACCAGAGCATGCTTGCTTACTCTAGGGATGCTATGATAATTTAATACCAGGGAGTAGTTAATTAAACAGACTAGCATTACTAGGTAGCGCCAGAGCAAAATAAGTCTACCAGAAATCAGCTTTGTTCATTTATTTCATCTTTGACTATGCAAACCTGGGAAACAGGGTGGGGAGTGAGGAAAAATGTACCCACTGCTCACATGGCAATGCAAGCTGAAGAAAAGACAAGGTCTCAAAACCTCACCTCAAACAATCTGAGGCTAACCACACACTTATTTAATCCTTGGTTGAAAAAGGCACTTATTTTGTTCCTAGACAGTGTCAGGCATTGTGTTAAGCACAGCCAGTATGCAGCAAAGAACCTGCCCCCTTGGCACTTAGATTCTTGTCCACAAAGACTGATCATTAATCAAAAACAGTTGGGCAGCAGTGAAAACTGCTGCACGTGAAATCCACAATGTCATAGATCCAGACACTCACTACATAATGAAAGCAGGCATTTGGCAGTAGGCAGTTAGCCTAGGGGTTAAGGTGCCCATGTTCCACAGTGGACTGTCTGACTTCAATTCACAGCTCCAGCTCCTGATGCCAGCTTCTTGCCAGTGCAGATACCAGGAGGCAGTAGTGATGGCTCAAGTAATTGGGCTCCTGCCCCTCCTGTGGGAGACCTACATGGAGATTCTGGCTCCTGACTTCAGCCTTGGCCCTGTTGTAGCTGTTGCAGGCATTTAGGAAGTGAACCAACGGATGGGCACTCTCTCTCTTTCATCTCTCAAATACATACATACACAATCTTCTAGTGTTTACTAATGGCAGATATACGTAGGGCACCCTCTTCAGCACAATAACTATTACAAAGTAAAGTCTGATACTTTGGGACAGGCACTGTGGCTAGCGAGGTAAGACACCACCTCTGACAGTGGCATTCCATATGGGCGCCGGTTTAAGTCACGGTTGCTCCACTTCCAATACAGCTGCTAATGAGCCTGGGAAAGTAGTGGAAGATGGCCCAAATGCTGGAGCCCCTGCCATCCACGTGGGAAACCCGGAAGAAGCTCCTGGTTCCTGGCTTCAGCCTGGCCCAGCCCTGGCCATTGCAGCCATTTGGGAAGTGAGCCAGCAGATGGAAGATCTCTCTCTCTCCCTGTCTCTGTATGTGTGTGTGTGTGTTTCCCCCTCTCCCTCTGTATCTCTTTCTTTTTTCTTTTAAAAATTTATTTTATTTATTTGAAAGACACAGAGTTACAGAGACAGGAGAGACAGAGAGAGAGAGAGAGGTCTTCCATCCGATGGTTCACTCCCCAGATGGCCTCAATGGCCGGAGCTGTGCTGATCCAAAGCCAGGAGCTTCTTCCTGGTCTCCCATGCAGGTGCAGGGGCCCAAGGACTTGGGCCATCTTCCACTGCTTTCCTAGGCCATAGCAGAGAGCTAGATTGGAAGAGGAGCAGCCAGGACTCCAACTGGTGCCCATACGAGATGCTGGCGCTGCAGGCTGGGGTTTTAACCCACTGCACCACAGCTCAGGCCCCTCTGTAACTATTGCAAATAAATAAAAATACATCTTTTTTTTTAAAGCCATATACTTTTTGCCACTTAAGAAACTTGACTTGCAATGAAGCAGGTAGGCTGGCATCCCGTATTAGCGCTGGTTTGAATCCTTGCTACTCTGCTGCTCCAGCATCCTGCTCATGCACCTGAGAAGCCAGCAGACGAGGACTCAAGTGCTTGGGTCCCTGCCACCATGCAGGACACCAGGAGGGAGTTCCCGGCACAGTCCAGCCCAGCTGTTGTGGTCATTTGGTCAGTGAAGCAGCGAGTGCAAGATTTCTCTCTCTTTCTCCATCTCTGTCCCTCAGTCTGTCTCTGTCATTCTCCCTTTCAAGTAAATAAATTATTTTTCTTCTAAGAAAGAAAGAAAAAAAAGAACGAATGAAAGAAAGAAACTTATAATTTAATTGGATATGAATTTCTAATTTACCAAAAGTTTAAAAACATAGGATATTAAGGCTGGAGGGAATCTGGCACACATAAGCACATGGAAAGATATTCAATTTAGTCATTAGGGAATGTAAATCAAAACCACTCTAAGACTATTTCAAATCCACTAGGATGACTGTAATCAAATAGATGGAAAACAAAGTGCTGGTGAGCATGTGGAGAAATAGGCGTCTTCATACACCACTTGTGGAAATGTTCACTTTGCAAAAGTAGTCTGGTAGTTGTGCAAGAAGATAAGTATAGGGTTACCATAAGCTCTAGTAATTCCACTATTATATATGTACCCAAGAGAAATGAAAATGCATGTCCACACAAAAACTTGTACATGATTGCTGATAGCAGCAGTATTAATAGTCAAAAAGTGGAAAAACCTAAATGTCCATCAGCTGACAAACATAGATGAACTACATGTGATAACAATGAACTATGGGGTGGGCACTGTAGTGTAACGGGTTAAGCTTCTGCCTGCAGTGCCCGCATCCCATATGGTCAACCAGTTCAAGTCCGGTTGCTCCACTTCTGATCCAGCTCCCTGCTAAGTCCTGGGAAAGCAGTAGAAGATGGCCCAAGTCCTTGGGCCCCTGCACCCAGATGGGAGACCCAGAAGAAGCTCCTGGCTTCGGATCAGTGCAGCTCTGGCCTCTGTTGCCAACTGGGGAGTGAACCAGCGGATTGAAGACATCTCTCTCTCTCTCTCTCTCTACCTGTCCTTCTGTCTCTGTGTAACTCTTTCAAATAGATAAATAAATCTTAAAAAAAAAAAAAAAGAACTATCAGTTGGGAACAAAAGACGTAAAATACATATACATGCTACAACAGGGATGAACCCTTGAAAACATTATGCTAACTGAAAGTGGTCAGTCATAGGAGACCACATAGGTAGGATATGACTCTATTAGTATGATGCAGATTAGGCAAATCTACAGAGATAGGAAGTCAATGGGGCTGGCACTGTGGCACAGCGGGTTAAAGCCCTAGCCTGAAGCACCTGCATTTCATATGGGCACTGGTTCAATTCCCGGCTACTCCACTTCCGATCCAACTCTCTGCTATGGCCTGGGAAAGTAGTAGAAGATGGCCCAAATCCTTGGGCCCCTGCACCCATGTGGCAGAGCCAGAAGCTCCTGGCTCCTGGCTTTGGATTGGCATAGCTCTGGCCGTTGTGGCCAATTGGGGAGTGAACCAACAGATGGAAGACCTCACTGTCTCTGCTTCTCTTTCTCTCTCTGTGTAACTCTGACTTTAAAATAAATAAATAAGGCTGGCATGTGGCTCAATAGGCTAATCCTCCACCTTGCGGCGCCGGCACACCAGGTTCTAGTCCTGGTCGGGGCACCGGATTCTGTCCCGGTTGCCCCTCTTCCAGGCCAGCTCTCTGCTGTGGCCCGAGAGTGCAGTGGAGGATGGCCCAAGTGCTTGGGCCCTGCACCCCATGGGAGACCAGGAGAAGCACCTGGCTCCTGCCATCGGATCAGTGCGCCAGCTGTGGTAGCCATTGGAGGGTGAACCAATGGCAAAGGAAGACCTTTCTCTCTGTCTCTCTCTCTCACTGTCCACTCTGCCTGTCCAAAAAAAAAAAAAAAAAAAAAAAAGACTAAATAAATAAATAAAAAAAAAAGGAAGTCAATTCATGATTGCCTAGCATTGTGGGTTTTGGGTAGAAAAGGGAAGCGACTGCTAGCAACATCTTTGGAGGTGATAAAATGTTCTAAGATTAATCGTGCTAACACTTGCACATCACAATGAACATGTTAGGATATACTACAGAATATACTTTGGATAGATGTATACAGTATGTGAATTAATTATCATCACCTCATTTTAGATATAACTTAAATTTTAAAAATCCAGACACCAAATTATAAGACATTTTCTTTTAAAGATTTATTTATTCATTTGAAAGGCAGAGTTACAGAAAGATCTTCAATCCACTGGTTCACTCCCCAAATGGCCGCTCAACAGCTGGAGCTGGGCACATCTGAAGCCAGGGGCCAGGAGCTTCTTTTGGGTCTCCTACTTATGTGTAGGGGCCCAAGTACTTGGGCCATCTTCCACTGCTTTCCCAGGAGCATTAGCAGGGAGCTGGATTGGAAGTGGAGCATCCAGGACTTGAACCAGCACCTATATGGGATGCCAGCATGGCAGGCAGCAGCTTAACCTACTATGCCACAATGCCAGCCCCAACTTCCCAGATTCTTAAACAGTATCGACTGAATAAAAGTTTAGCTCTTTCTGATAATTCAGGGCCATTCAAGAATCCATTACTGTGCTCATCACACTTTGATGCCTTCAGGAATCATGTAATCTTGTGCTTCTTCGAATGTTATGGTTTGAGTAATTTTTGTCCCTAGTTTAAGTTTCTATGCCTGACTTTTAGGCTAAAGCTCTTAATTTCTTGCTGTTATCAGTTACTGTAATTCTCTATCAGGATGAGAAACCAGAAAAGCAAGTTAGTCAAACATGACTTTGGTTAAGAACAGTTTCCTAGAGAAAGCACAGAAAATCTCCAACTGTGGGTGCAAGCGCATTTCTGAGTCTATCTACTTCCCAGTAGAAGTGTTTGCTTCCTTACAGCTCCTAGCTGCCTTCTGGGTTATCACTGGCAAGTTGCTAGGAGTGATCATAGTAACAAGTAGCAATTTTTTTTCATTACAACAATTTGTATCAAAGACACAGTTTTAAAAACATAAATATGAGCATTCAAATTATTTTATTCATCTGGGATCATTTAGTTTGGGGGCATAGTGTCTTTCTATATCACAAAGGGCTGAATTTTTCAAATTCTATAGCTTTGAAACCTTCTCTCCCTCCCTTCCTTTTTTTTTTTACATCTTTACTCTGAACCCCATATATGAAAGAAATAAAAGCAACATCTTATTTGCATTGGTTTGTTTTACAAATCAGATCATGTAAAGTTAATTGATAAGAGCAATAATGCTCTTTCAATTAACAAAAAGGTTGGAAACTGCCACTTTAGAAACTTCAGCACTTGTTTAGTTCTGCACTTTGGATTGCACAATATGAAGGAAAGCTTACTTTGCAGAGAGCAGGTGCAAATCATAACTGTTTTTTGGACAGCTTTCCTTGCAATGTCAGGGTTTTTTTTTTTTTTTAATCAAAACTGATTCAATAGTGTGAAAAGATTTAAAGATTTACTGAAAATGTTTCACAAAGAGCTGAACACCGAAAATATCCTCACTTTGGCTGCGATAAATATAAAAATAAAAGAGAAAACATCTAAACCTTTTAATAAGTGCTAAAACTCTGATGACAGCGTTATCAAGGGCTTGACAGGTTACCCATTTACTTGTTATTATGTAACTGACCTAAGCCAGAGTGAGAGCATTTGTCAAGTAAATATGCCTAAGTGTTGACTAAAATTTGAGGTTGGTACACATGAAGGGGTGTATTAAGTTGTGCAATTTTATGAGGTCATCTATGTATAGGCCAAAGTTAAAGACTTCAGAGCTACACACATGCCAATCAATGCTCTGTTTATAAAAATGTAAAGGAATAGTGTTGGCACTGCAGGGTAGACCAGGTTAAGCGCCCCATATCAGAGTGCTGGTTCGAGTCTAGGCTGCTCTGCTTCAGATCTAGCTCCCTGTTAATGTTCCTGGGAAAGCAGTGGAAGATGGCCCAGGTGCTTGGGATCCTGCCATCCATCTGGGAGAACTGAATGGAGTTCCTGGCTCCTGGTTTCTTCCTGGCCCAGTCTCAGCTGTTCAGGCCATGTGGGGCATGAACCAGCAGATGGAAGATCTCTCTCTCTTTCTGTCACTTTGGCTTTCAAGTAATAATAAAAATTAAAAAAAAAAAAAAAAAACCAATGTAGAAGAAGCTTATTTCAAGGCCTCTAAAGACTTAGTTACCCAAGCACCAGCAGCACTCCATCAACTAACACTAAGGGTTTACTATGTGCCAAGCACTGTGCTAGCAGCTTTATACACAGTATTTTTTTAGTCCTCATTATGTTCATTCTACAATAACAAAACTGAGGCTCAGAGAGGTTAACAACTTCACTCAAATATAAGTTAGGTACTCTTTGGCATGCTTTCTAAGTACAACTTTTAAACAGACAAAACTGCCTTTTGCCTTGTTGTATCCCCAAAAGCAAGATGGGTAACCAGCAGTTCTACTAGGGCCACCCATGAATATATGGCCAAGGATCTTCTCTTGCTATGTCTGGTTCAACTGGCAGACCGATCTAGAAATATGGCTTCAATGTGTGCCCCCATGGGGCCTCATGGGTACTGGTGCTGTGACGTAGTGGGCTAGGCCTCTGCCTGCAGCGCCAGAATCCCATATGGGTGCTGGTTTGTGTCCCAGCTGTTTCTCTTCTGACCCAGCTCTCTGCTGTGGCCTGGGAAAGCAGTGGAAGATGGTCCAAATGCTTGGGCCCCTGCACCTACATGGGAGACCCAGAGGAAGTTCCTGGCTCCTGACTTCAGATCAGCTCAGCTCAGCTCCAGCTATTGTGGTCATTTGCGGACTGAACCAGTGGATGGAAGGCCTCTCTCTCTTTCTCTCTGGCACCTCTCTCTCTTTCTCTCTGGCTCAACCTCTCTTTCTTTCAAATAAATAAAATAAATCCTTAAAAAATAAAGTTAGTCATAAACAAAGAGTAACAGATATTGACAAACTAAGATTCCCAGGAGCAACACAATGTCAGGTTGTCACTTATTTACCTACAAATGGATGTAACCATTTTAACTGTGGTTTCTTACTTGAACTTATTTATCTTCCTGTGCATCATAAAACACTACAGTCGCCACTGGATTCAGTGCATCATTAACTTTTTGAGAGGTAATAGATCATGATTATTTAAAAGTAAAATGGTTCTTTTTTATAATATAGATATAAAAACATTCAATATTGAAAAGATGTGATTTCTGAGATTTGCTTCAGTATCATCCAGTCTGGGAGGAAAGGAGGTTGACATGCAATTGATGGAATAAAATGAGGTTGGGTATTAATTGATAATTATAGAAGTTGTGTGGTGAGTGCTTGGCAGTTCATTTTACCATATGCTCTACTTTTGCATGTTTGAAATTCAACTAAATGAGAGAAAGTTTTAAAAATCCCAGGACTCTTCAAATACTCCAGACAAGGAAAAGACAAGAGGAGTAAAATCCAAATATGTCTCAACTAGAAAATTACTTTTTTGTGTCACTGTTCCTGGTAAAGGATCAAACAGACCAAGTTCCCTTTTCTCTTATCTGAAACAAATCTCAACTTGTCCACTCTAACCAGAAATATGAAATGAAGACATTCATACAACTCTACAATGACATTTTAGCAATGATAAGTAAATCATAAATCACTGTAGAAAGGTCCAAGACCCAACTGGGACCACATAGAAATTTTGGTTTTCCTCAATCCACAATGAACTCAATTTAAGTATTCAAAATAAAAACAACAGGGGCAGGCGTTGTGGCATAGTGAGTAAAACAACAACCTGCAATGCTGGCATCCCATATGGGCACTGGCTTGAGTTCTGGCTGCTCCACTTCTGATCCAGTTCCCTGTTAATGTGCCTGGGAAAGCAGCAGAAGATGGCCCAAGTGCCTGGGCCTCTGCACCCATGTGGGAGGCCTGGAAGGAGCTCCTGGTTCCTGGCTTCAGCTTGGTCCAGCCCTGGCTGTTGTGGCCATTTGGAAAGTGAACCAGGGGATGGAAGATCTCTCTCTGTAACCCTGCCTTTCAAATAAATAAATAAATCTTTTAAAGAAATAGTGAATCATGAAATAAGTTCTAAGTTAAGGTTTTTCTGTGATTAATACTTTGGTGCTCGTATGCGTGTATAGCTACACACATAAAGACAAGTGTATTATTTTCTTCTTTGCTTGGGTCCCTGCTGCATTGATGGTATACTAACAACCAACTGGTCTCCCTTCTGGGTTATCCAGCACTGAACCCAACTATATTTGTGGTAGGAATTTCATAGGGAGAAAGGCAAGCAGAAAGCAACGTTGAGTATAAAGAAATTATACCCTTAGACTCTAGAGGAACTTCAAGTATTTGGAGAATGCCTTTTTACCTAAGCCTGAGGCTCTCCCATCAAATGTCATCTTCCTACATAGCAAAGGACAAGCTGACCTTTCCTCTCATCTCTACCTCAAATGGTTCAATAACGCAACTGGTATTGCTGATGCCCTCTAGACTTTCCTCTGAGACTCTTCTGGGAACTGTGTCCTACTCACTGGTATGCTGATAAATGTTTAACAACTGACTCTCTGAAAACAAAGATCCAATTTGCAGTGTTTGCCAAATTCCATGGCATAAATATCCCTATTACGGCCAATTTCAAGCTACTAATAGAAGGACATTGAATGCAGGCTTTGGAAGAAACGTGAACAATCAGCTCCCAGAGCCTGTATAAGTTTACTTTAGCATGAGAGACTGGAACTCCTGCATTGCCTAAGATAATCCCACTTTAGGCTGTGGTCCTGGGATAATTACTCAGGGAATCTCTACCATGAAAAGCTGTTGATGAAGTATTATGTGGCCATCCTACAGAATAAATCACATCTAGATCCTTTCTCACATAGTAAGTTTCTTCCACAAGAGGGAAGGGACCTCCGAGGGAAGGCAGGAAGATAGGCTTATCCCCTTTGCCAAACATATATTACTTTCCTACTACATTACATCCTAAGTATATAGCATCCTTTTAAATTTTTTCATCAAACAGGTAGCTGAATAATAAGATGCAACTAAAGTTCAGGTCCTGACTCTGAGGTCAGTAACTTCAGTGAAATCAAGTCGGGCCGCTGGCTTTAGGATATACTCCAGTCTAGAGTCACATGAAAGCGACTAGCACAGCCAGAGCCTGGCATGGTGCTTGGCCCAGAGGAAGAGAAACTCATTAGTTCCTTTTGGGTCTGAACAGGAATCACTAAATTTCAGAGTTCAAGACCATCTAGGACAAAACGCATTTGGCCTTCTTTATAACCCCAAAAAGCCATCTTGTGGCCCATGCAAGACTTGCCAACAGCTCATTACAACCACATTGAAACACCTGGGCCAAGTCCGGCAGACAGGTATGAAGGTCTTAGTTCTTGTAGGATATAGAGGAAGAGTCAAGATAGTAATACAGCTATCTTAAAATAGCCAGGGGTTGGCACTGTGGCGACTGGGTAAAACTGCTGCCTGCAGTGCCTGCATCCCACGTGGGCGCCGATTCATGTCCCAGCTGCTCCACTTCCAATCCAGCTCTCTGCTGTGGCCTGGGAAAGCGGTGGAGGATGGCCCAAGTCCTTGGGCCCCTGTGCCCATATAGGAGACCTGGAGGAACCTCCTGGCTTCTGGCTTCAGATTGGTCTAGCTCCGGCCATTGCGGCCAACTGAGGGGTGAACCAGTGGATGGAAGACCTCTCTCTCTCTGCTTTTCCTTCTCTCTCTCTCTGTGCCTCTCCTTCTCTGTGTAACTCTGACTTAAAAATAAGTAAATAAATCTTTTTTAAAAATAAAATAGTCAATGAGCTATCATGTAGAAGATGGAATATATATACCATATTGTCAGGGGATACAGGATAGAAGCAACAGGGAGGCAGGCTTTGACTTAATGTAAGAAAAATCTAGGGGCCAGCACTGTGGCATAGAGGGTAAAGCCACCACTTGCAGTGCCAGCATACCATATGGGCGCCAGTTTCAGTGCCAGCTGGTCTACTTCCAATACGGCTCTCTGTTATGGCCTGGGAAAGCAGTAGAAGATGGCCCAAGTCCTTGGGCCTCTGCACCTGCATGGGAGATCCAGAGGAGGCTCCTGGCTCCTGGTTTTGGATCAGCATAGCTCTGGCCAATGCAGCCATTTAGGGAGTGAACCAATGGGTGGAAGATGTCTCTCTCTTTGCCTCTGCCTCTCTATAACTCTGCCTTTCAAACACATAAAAATAAATCTTAAAGAAAAAATAAATAAAAGGAAAAAGAAAAATCTAGAAGCCAGCACTTTGGTGTAGAATAAGTGTCAGCCTGCAGCACTGACATCCCATTTAGACACTGGTTAGAATCCTGGCTGCTTCACTTCCAAACTAGCTCCCTGCTAATGTACCTGGGATAGCAGTGGAAGAGGGCCCAAATGGTTGGGCCCCTGCACCCTCATGGGAGATCAGGATGAAGCTCCTGGCTCCTGGCTTCGGCCTGGCCCAGCCTTGCGGCCATTTGGGGAGTGAACCAGTAGATGGAAGATCTCTCTCTGTAACTCTGACTTAGCAAATAAATAAATAAATCTCTAAAAAAAAAATAATGGGTATGAAATGGCTTTGTAAATTAAAAAAGAAAAAAGAAAAATGTAACACCCCTGCTGATAATGGCTAACATTGTTAAGAGCTTCCAATTTGCTGGAAGCCTCAGCATACTGCTAACTCCTAAGAGGCTTGAAGTCAATGAAGCCCATCCTTGTATCTTTCACCCATGGAATGCCTGCCTACCTTAGGCTGTGAAGTTGGTTTTCCAGAAGCCCCAAAGGACTCCAGGTAACACGCAGTACCTAGGCTGGCCCCAGCTCAGTTACATGCAGGTCCATTCTGTCCAGAGCCTCTATCTAAAGTTAATGTACCTCAGAGTCCATGGAAGGTCAAGACTAGTAGCACCAGAAGGACCATATGTGAGAGCTCAAGACTACAAGCACCCAGAAATCTCCATCTCATTCATCATCTGCCAGAACAAAGTCTGTGAGACCATTTTTCAACCCCTGGAGAATGGGTCAAAAAGATGACCCAAGAACTAGAGCAACTGTTATGAAGTCTTGTCCGATTCATGTGGCTTTTACAGAGGAAAGTGCTCTCTTTTCTATTTCTTCTCTTCTCTCTTATGTAATTATATCTGACTCATTCAATGAATGAGATATCAAACAGTCAAGATCAAAGGAGGACACTTCCTTTTTCAAAAATAACTTAGTCCTGACACTAGAGTAGCAGCCACATAAATCACACCATCAACTTATTAACCAAGTTACAGACATCACTCTCAGACAGGGTCCACTGTATACTTAGGAGCTGCAATGGAGCAATCTATGGCAGTAACCATGAAGTCAAGACTTGGGGCACAGCCCATAGGTCCTGAGTCTAGAAACAAAAGAGGGCATTATGGGAGCTTCCTTTCAGGAGGTGGTGCCAGATTGGACTGCAGGGTATTCAAAACTGAGTCCCCCAAAGCTTCTGTCAGTCAGGGTAAGACAAGTACATGGAAATCCCAAGATTTCACTACGTTTTGAAAGTCTCGGTGATTAAACAACAGCATGACATTAATATTAAGTGCTGTTTATTCATAATAATAGAGCTAGTGTTAATAGTAAGGTATCTTTCACGATGCATGTACTTAGAAACACCTGGATACATTTTCTACATTTGGTTCTCACTACACCTCATGAAATGAGCACCATTACCTCCAATGACAGCAAGTCTTGGAGAAGTTCAGAATCCCGTCTAAGGCCACACTGTTAACAAGTAATGGAAGGAGGATCTGAACCCAGATCCCATAGCTCCATGACTCTTCTCACTAGAGCAAAGCTCTTTCCACCACAGCACACTTACTTCCTGGAAATCCTCTAGGGTGCTGCCCAGAAAAGTCAAAACCCCAAGCCTTCCATTTCTTCCTCTGGAAGAAAGGTATCCCAGGGCCCTGGGAGTATTAGATGAGACACTTCCTACAAAATGCTTGGAGCCCAGCACATAGTGGCTGCTCCTAAATGTTAGCAGTTACTGCCCAACACAAAGGCAAGCTTTTTGCCCGAGGTGCACAGATTTATATACACCTATCTTTACTGGAAGTTTTACAAAACAAACTTCCTTTCCCCAATATAAAGAAAGCCAACTGGCAATGGGCATAGACTTAGCTTTAAGTTTTGGCCCTATCGTTCATTGGTGATAGTCTCTGGGTAGGTTACTTCAGCTCCCAAGCCTCTCTTTCCTGTCTGTAAAATGGAGACGGGGAGTGGCATTCACACACTTTTGTCAAAGCACACACAGAGCAATACGAATCTGCTGCTCCATACTAGCCACTCGCATGCTTGGTGAAGTGCCCTCTATTGCCATGAGTTTTTCCACCCTCTTTCCAAACTAGACAGAAGTGTTGGGGGCCCACATAATTATTCTGACATACTGACTTTAAAAATAACATTCCTTCACCCCTTCAAATCATCTCATGCTCTCAAATGCATTCTCAAACACACACACATGCAGATTAATGAGATACCAAGCTTGACTGCTGCATTACCTAGAGAAAAGCTCTACTTAGAAATTCTGCACGCCACACTGGGATGCTGACTGGTTTCCATTTGATTCAGAATATTATCACCCCAAGGTGAATACCTGCTTACATATTAAAGCTAAAGCACATTAATTAAACATAATACAAGTGAAACTGTCATTTATTCTCACTGTAACTGGTTTATATTTAGTCCACACCAACACATATACACAATTAAAAGTAACCATGAAGTCACGATGCAGACTTTCAGTAGTTCTGTATGAATTGATAAATTGTTTTTATTAACAACAAAAAAAGACTAACAGAAAACAAACACAAATACAAAACCAATTAGTTAAAACCAATACTCTTTTTTTTCCCCTTCATATTCTGTCTCCAAACCCATGAGTTTTGTTTTATTCACATATTAAACACCCCATATGTTAGGAATTAACTGCACTATTTCAATCTTTGGTTTCCATGCTGAACAAAATATGCTTTGTATGAACGTTGAAATTCACTTACTGGCCCTTTGGGGGGAAAGCAGTGTTCATGTTTAACTCCTAGACATTGCACACTTGGGCCTTAAATTTCTTAACCTTCATTTCAAGTGTGTATTGTTCAGTTCATAATTTAACTGAGAAGTTTGAGAATCTGACCTCGTCCCAGAAAGTAGCAATACTAGAGCAATGCTCCTGCTTTTCCCTTTGTCTTTTGTTCTTGAATTTGTCTGAATGCTTCTCATCCATCAGGAGACTATGCATCCATACCCTATGCAGATACAACCAGAAAATTCTCCATATTTATCATTCTATCCTGGTTTCTCTCATTAGCTAATTCAGGGTAATATAAAAGTCAAAGTGCCAAAGCTAAATATCTTTTTTTTTTTTTAATTTATTTGACAGAGTTAGAGAGAGACAGAGAGAAAGGTCTTCCTTCCGTGGGTTCACCCCACAAATGGCCACTATGGCCGGAGCTACGCCGATCCCAAGCCAGGAGCCAGGTGCTTCTTCCTGGTCTCCCATGTGGGTACAGGGGCCCAAGCACTTGGGCCATCTTCCACTGCCTTCCCGGGCCACAGCAGAGAGCTGGACTGGAAGAGGAGCAACCAGGACAAGAACCCGGTGCCCATATGGGATGCCGGCGCTGCAGGCAGAAGATTAACCAAGTGAGCCACTGCGCCGGCCCCTAAGTATCTTGATATTTAGAAAACTGAAGCCTTAAACTCTCACAATGGTGGCTAAAGCTTCCTTAGTCTCCATAAGTACATATAGAACTCTCACCCATTCTCTGCTATCTGGATGTTCTATGTAGATGACCTGAGAAATCAGAACCTGCCCACTGAAGATCTCTCCTGCTGTTGCCCACACCCTGGGAAGGAAGAAGACCCCACACATCTTGGAGCCTTGGAAGGTGTTCACTGTTTGCTTTCTGTGGCCTAGAGTAGGGTAACAAAATATCTCCTTTGCAGTGTCCTCCTTTCTCCACCAGGGTTGTAGCTGATCTAAAAAAGTGTTCTTGGTGCCAAAAAAGATCCAGCATTTCAACAGAGCAATCAATATTTTGTATCATTTCTTGTTGCTTCCTTCAAAAGTCTGCATTATTTATCTGTTCATCGAAAATAACTTATTAGGTAGAAAGAGTTACATACAAAGTTGCTGTTGCTACTCTTCTGCTTTCTTTCTAATGTGGTAAAATATTTCAGTTCTAATGGAGACCACAATGTTTACATCTGTTATTCAAAAACTTTAGGTGAGGGGCCAGAACTGTGGCATAGTGGGCTAAGCCTCCAACTGCAGCACCGGCATCCCATATGGGCTCCAGTTCTAGTCCTAGCTGCTCCTCTTCTGATCCAGCTCTCTGTATGACCTAGGAAAGCAGAAGATGGCCCAAGTCCTTGGGCCCCTGCACCTGCGTGGGAGAGCTGGAAGAAGCTACTGGCTTTGAATGGGCCCAGCTCTGGCCATTGCGGCCAATTGAGTGAACCGGTGAATGGAAGACATTTCTCCCCCCCTCTCTGTCTGCAACTCTATCTCTCAAATAAATGAATAAAATCTTAAAAAAAAAAAAAAAAGTTTAGGTGAAGGCAAAGGTGTTTCAAGATATAGTCAGCATACCTGTAGCTGATGCTTTGAGAGACAAGTTAAAAAATTATAGAAAATCCATACAAGGGATTGTTGAGAATATTTGTGGATGGTGTTTAAATGCTATAAATGCATGCTTATGCAAAAATTTTTCAGTAAAAAAGTTACCAGAATTTTATCTTAACCTAAATAAAAATTACCTTTAAAATATGGTATGTCCAATACTTTTAGCTATAACCAAGAAAGAAAAGTCTCCCCTCTAAGGAAGAAAGAAAGAAAAAGAAAAGAAAAATTGTGGAGTTAGAAAAGTTACAGTCAAATAAAACTCTTCGATCTTTCTTGTTCTAGGCCTGTATTTAAAAAACAAAAAAACCCTAAAAGCAAAAAAACACCTAAACCAGCCTGAGGCTCTATCTGCCAGCTCAACTGTCTTGTCCTGTATATTACTGCTGGGCAGTGTTTAGGGGGCATTTATTGAATAGGTATTCTTTGCCCAGCAGGAATCTTTACACATAATTCTTTACATATATTCTCACAGAACTCTCATATCAATCCCAGGACGTATACTTATCTTTGTTTTGCTAGTACTAAGCTAAAATGTAGAGGTCAAATAACTGACTCTGATCTGACAGCTGAGATTTAAACCCAAAACCTTGGGGTAGAAGAAGGTAGTTTGAATGACCATACCATTTCCAACATAGTAGGCACTCACAGCATCTTCATCAAGACAATCATTGGTTTCAAGATATTCGGCAAATGAGTTGACCCAGTGAGGTGCTACTTATCCAATTATCTATGCTTCAAAGAAAATTTCTGGCAAAATCTGTTGTAGAGATGGAAACAGCAACCTCAGTGAGATACCAATAAAGTCACTTGTACCTTTTTTCCTGTAACACTCATCACATGTTGCCAAGGGGCCAGGCATATGAAAAGAAAGTATCATCTATTATCATACTTCCAATTTAACTGGAAAGACAAGTAAATGCACATGAAAAAATCAGCACAGGGCACACACACACATACACATGCAGAATTCAATGCTAAGTCACATGGCAGAGTACATAAGTAGAGTAGAGGTCACTTAGGCAGAACTGTCAGTTCCAAAGCGTCACAGAATTTGAAGGTACCGGAACACCTAGCCCAACTCCAGGATTTTAAAATGACAGGCAGGACATCTGGTTGAAGTCACATGGCTGCAAAGTACAGAGGCACGCGAGGCAACCAAGGAAGCCTGATGCTGCCAACCAGTCTTGAAAAAGCCTCCCAAGGAAGAGCCGAGCGGATGGCCCTTTAGATGAAAACAGTGAACCACCTCCTTTCCAGGCTTAGCAGAACCAACCTTCCACTGACCCGATTTTTAGAACGCGAGATGGTGAATACTATCCGCACTAAGAGGTCAGATTAAACATTTTCAAATATCTGGGGCCGGCATTGTGGCGTAGAGAGTTAGGCCACCACCTATGGCACTGGCAACCCATATGGGTGCCGGTTGGTGTCCCAACTGCTCCACTTCCAATCCAGCTCCCTGCTGAGGGCCTCAGAAAAGCAGTGGAAGATGGCCCAAGTGCTTGGACCCCTGCTACCCATGTGGGAGACCTGGAAGAAGCTCGTGGCTCCTGGCTTGGCCTGGCCCAGCCCCAGCTGTTGTGGTTATTTGCAGAGGTAACCAGCAGGTTGGTGATCTCTCTCTCCGTCTCTCCCTCTATGTAATCTGCCTTTCAAATAAATAAATAAATCTTTAAAAAGTTCTTTTAAATAATCTAAAAAATCTTCACATCATTCCATTAATCATTTCCAAGCATATTGTCACACGGATTGTGCTCCACCCAAAATATTGCCAAATAGAAACATAGCCTTCCACATATACACTCCAGGCACCTTTACGAGTGACACCACGGGCTGTACTAACAAACACCTGGTTTGGACAGAGGCAGGTGTCTCACATTGTAATTGGTAAGGAGGATTTAATTATTTATCCAATTTGATGCTTCACCACCAATACACTCTTAGGGTTCATGTTAAGGAATGCAAATATTCTTTTCAGTAATTGTTCACGTAAAATCTGTCAGAGTTGAGAAAATAGGAATATGCTTAACCCTAAGAAGAGTCTTCCTAGAATGCCTGAATAGCTACTGATTGAACAGCACTGCCTTTGCAAATATGTAACTGAACGTTAACAGGCAAAGCGCAAAAATACTAAGTCAAACCCAGTTTCAACTAAGAGGTTTTGGTAGTGAAAAGAACAGATGTAATTCCTCAGAACCTGTAAAATTTATTTCAAATATGTTTGATCTGAGAAAAGAAAACATAGCAGGAAAATGATAAGCCAATTTTGGTGAGGAATCCTCTTAAATTATAAGTAGCTGTCATGGTCACTAAACTTAACAATTTAAGATTTTTATTTCTGTAAGAAATATAAACCAAGCACAAAGACAGTTAATTATATTTTCTTGTATTTTAAAATAAATACTTTGGGTTTGCAGACACATGTTAATGCTAGTTTTTCTGTATTCAAGCTATGGTTAGACTGTATTTCAAGTCCCCCAAAATTATTTCAAGAGGTTTTATACCCTCATTCACAGACCATTCAAGTTGACAACGCTAAACAAAATTTCAGTATAGTTCTCCATCCTTATATCTTAGCTATTTTCATTGCAAACTCTGGTCCAATTGGCTAACGTAGATGGCAGAAAGAACTAAAATGTAGTTTCAAAGAAGTAAAACAGGTCACGAAGTCATAGGTAATCAAAACCAAGTTCATAAGAAAGTCATTTTCTAACAGGTACCAAAAACAAAAGTAAATACTCAGGTGCCACATGTCTTCCTTACAACTGTAACCCAATCTGCGGAGTGATTTCAAGATTCCACAAAACCTTGGCTTCCAACCTTACCATTTCAACCCTACAAAGTTCAAATACTGGTGTCACCCACAGTCACGTTAAAGAGTTTTCTAAAATCTTAGAAACTTCCATTCGATGCAGAAAAATCGAGAGAGAGAGATTTAAAAAGATAAACAGGTAAAGGTGGTTATGCTGTTTGCCAAATATCAAAGTATTAGAGAAATCCGAAACCTATCTAACAATTTCCCCATATCGAACAGAAGAATCTATAGGCCGACAATGCATGAATGAATGCAATAATTTATTATAATACATTCTACTTACTTTGCTTTTTGCCATTTATAAGCTTCATTAAAAACACTCACAAAGAGGTAGCAACCAGTTGAGTGAGGTTCGGCTCAGGTAAGGAAACCAGTCGTAAACTCGACCTACAAATTTACATCCCAGAGCGTCCCGCAAAGAAGCTGACCTTTACAAACTGCTATTATATATACGCGTTTTAGGTTGTGAAATAAAGCCGCTCCGGCTTTCGGCGCGGTACAGTACAATTACAAACCCTCAACTCTACCTACCCGCCCCCGCCCCGCCCCGCAGGAAAAAAAATCCACCTGCAGCCCTCATTGGTCCACAGAGTTCCGGCCCACATGGTATCAGTGGGTGTGTCCCTCCAATTGGGGCCTCTCATTGGCTGCGAAGAAGCAGGGTTTGGTAGGCTGTGATTTGGGGGGCTGTCAAACTCCACGCCTCCAGACTTGCGCTCGCCAATGGGCCTGAGGGGACGGCGGCTGCTCTGCGATTCAAAGGGCAGGCCGGTGGCCCGGGCGGCCGCCGCAGAAAGAGCCGCTCCGAGGAGCGAGCCGGCGGCCTCGGCGGTGCCCGCCGCTGTCCCCGCGCCTGCACCGCACGGCACGTTCGCACACATTTTCCCAGCCACCAATTAGAAAGGCGGGCAGCGCGCTCGCCTTGCGTAGAACCGTGACTAAGAACCACCTCAAGTTCCGTGTCCCTTCGCCCCACTCTGCGAGTAGGAGCGGGCAAAGGGCAGGCTCAGGTAACGCTCTCCAGGGCTTGGCGCCCCGGGAGGAGAATCCGGCCCGAGCGCCCCGCCCGCCTCCCCCGCACCGCGGGCCAGCCCTGGGGCGCAGCACGTGCGCTGCCCGGCTCCGGCTCCGGCTCCCCTCGCGCCGCGCCGCGCCGCGCCCGGCTCCGCGCTTGCTCTCCCCTCCCGGAGGACTTACGCGGCCTGTTCTTCCTCCCCGAGTCCATCCTCCTCCGCAGCCGGCATTTCTTGGCCGGCGAGTCGTGGTGAGGGAGCGGCGGCTGCGTCTGGAGCTCGGACGGGAGCTGGAGGCGTGGGGGCACCTCGTCGCCGCCGCCGCCGCCCACGGAGCCCCGGCTGCAGGCGAGCGGCGGCTGGACTGGCGGCGGGTGGAAGCCGTTGTGCAGCAGCCCGTTCACGGCGGCGGCGCCGGTGCCCACGGGGGCCCCCGGGGAGCGCGGGGCTGGGCGCTCCGGCTGCCGGCCGCGGTCGCCCATGCCGGGGGCTGGCGGCGCGGCGCGAGGGCCCCGGCTCAGGCGGCCTCGCTGGAGGTCATTCTCGGGCGTCTTTATTTTCTCAGAGCCTCTCTGCGGCTTCCGATTCAGCAGCCGCAGAGCCGACGCCGGGGGATGGCGAGCCGGGCGCTCCTCCCCTCCTCCCGCCGACTCCCCCACCTCGGCGGCTCCCTGCCCCCCGCGCGCCGGCTCCGCCGCGCCCGCGTGCAGCATGCTCGTCCCGGGCGCTGGATCGCAGACCACCGCGCACCCCCAGCCCGGGACCCCGCCGGCCGCCGCCCCCAGATCCCCCGGCCGTGCGACTTCAGATGTGGCTTCCTCGCCTCGCAGACCTGTCCCCGCCACTGAGCATGCCCAGTCCTGCCCGCCACCGCCACCGACGAGTTTCAACATGGGGAATGAAGTTCTCTGGGTTTGCAAAGAGGAGATGGGCGGGTTAGGCTTTGTATGGCGGAGCAGCGGCGAGGGGACTGGGCGAGGCGGGCGCCAGGGAGCCAGCGGCTTCGGGAGGAATGCGGGAGGAGGCCAAATATTTGCAGAGGTTTCAGGTTTGCCAATCCGGTCCCTAGTGGGCTAGGCACCTTCGCAAGGTCACTCGTGCCGCGCCCCCACCCCACTTCCCAAGAGTGTGTCCGCGCGCGCGCGCGTTTGGCTAAATGACCAAACCACCCAGGGGCCCGAGGGGAGGGTGGGGAGTGATTATTTATAGAAAGGTAGGCAGCCGTAGGGAGCTAGGGGAGTAAAATTTCTTTGCTGGCGCGGACGCACACACAAACACCATGTGGTGTCGTGGAGTTGTCTATGCAGGGAGGAAACCCGGGAATACAGTGTAAGGACGGTGAAGGACAAAACTGTAGGCGGGATTAACCGATGCTGGAAAAGACCAAGTAAACAGAAGCGATCCCAAGCTATAAAAAGAGCTTCCCTCACTCAGAAAGGACTTCGAGAGACAATGTCACCTTATTTAAAGAGTAAGGAGTTGCCTTCTGTTTTAAGAAGGGAAGGCGGATCACAGGGGGATCCACACCACGAGCTCCGGAGTCAGGCCTGGGTTCCAATTCCAACTCGGCCTCCGGAACAAACCCAGAGAAAGTCATTGCTCAATGCACCTGGCAGTCAGAACCAGGACTGGGCATGCTCAGTAAGGAGGACAAATTTGGGTGGTGAGGACCTTAGCAAAGTTATGTAACCCCCTGAGGCTGCGGATCGGATCTGCACTAGGGAGCCCTGGTGAGGAAATCTGCCCTAAGT
This sequence comes from Sylvilagus floridanus, assembly GCA_949820135.1. Lineage (NCBI taxonomy): Eukaryota > Metazoa > Chordata > Mammalia > Lagomorpha > Leporidae > Sylvilagus > Sylvilagus floridanus. The sequence continues at coordinate 42,587,889 of OX463235.1, forward strand.
ACCTGGTGCAATCCCGGCACACAATAAATGTTCCAAAGAATGCTTGACAAAAATAACAGGAGGCCATTGTTCCTGACTAACCTGCACAGACTAGGCTGACAATCAAAATGGAGTCACCCATGTCACCAAGCTAAAACTATTAGCTGTTTATCTGGTCTTCCAAAAGAACCAGGTGAGAGAGGTAATAGCCAAGTTTCCCAACAGGACAGTTTCAACTGGCATGATAATGAAGTTCCCTTTGCCTTAATCCTTACACAGAAGAAGCAACATGAAATAACTGTTAACTAAACAATAATTTTTCTGTTCAGCCTCACCGACCCTCCCTTACAAGGAAAGTAACTTAGAATGTCCAGTCAGGTTTTGCTTTCGCTTCTGCTTTTTTTCAACTTCTTTGTAAAACCAATCCTTTACTCGGACCACAGGGACACTTGTTCTGTGAAGTGTTGCGTTATTCTAGAAAGGAAAATAAATATAATTAAGATCTCTAAGTTGTTGTGGTTTTTTCCTTTGACAAGAGGCAATTATTATGCTTCTTACACTGTTAGCAGTTCACCCTTGCTTTCAAGTGAGGGGAACAAACTATGCTCACAGCTGTATTTATTGTGGGATTTACCTTCTGTGATGTTCTCTCATTTGTACTGAAACTACAGAGGAGTTAGGGCTTGGCAGGGACTGTCCACAGGGCCACTTGAGCCCCTCTTATTTGCTCATTGGCTTTGTTTGTTTCAAATGATGAAACTAAACCACAGACAGATGGCTGAGATTACTGAGAACAAATTTAGGACTAGACCCTATGTCTCAACTCTCTTACCTGATCTCACATTATTTGATGACTTAGAGGAAAGGAACCTGGGGCGGTCTGGTTACCCACCTACCTCTCCTGCAGCATTTTGGGCTCCCTGTGCTGTTCCTCAAACATCTGGCATCTCTTGTTTCCATTGCCTGCAATTCCTCTTCCCTAAGATGTTTTCTACAGAAAAGTTTCTTGCAGAAACTTCCCTGACCCTTCAGACTACTTTATTAGGTCTCCCTGCTATTTCTCCCTAATTGCTATATTCCCCTTATGACCCCTTATCAGCTTGTAACTATAAAATACATTTGTTCTCTCATTTGTAAATGGAGGTAATAATAGGATATCATGAAGCTGTTATAATGATGAAATGAACTGATGTTTGTAAACAGCCCAGCACATCACCAGCACTATGAAAAAGATAATGCTTTGTGATTACCCATCTCTCCCTTAAGGCCCATGACTCTTGTTTATCACTTTATCCCTAGGATGCTTTTGGTAATTATTTGTGAGTGAATAAATGACTTTGGTGATGTTTTGCCTAGGGTCCCTTTTACTTGCTACGGTAAGTTTGCTAAAAACCACCATTGCTGTCGTTTCCAAATTCCCACATAATAGAGCTGAGACACTTAGGAAGCAACTTACATCAGTGATGCAAATAGAAGTCTTAGCATTACAATATCTCCAAGGACATATTCTCTCCAGCTTGATTCCCAGTCACAGTGAGCCAGGCCAGATGGCTCAGGCCCAGGCAGGGCAAAAGTACTGGTACTGGGGACAGAACGTCTTCCACCCGTTTCCTTTCTGCTGCCCTTGTCAGGCTGGTACCCTATATCAGTTACACCGTGAGTGTGGTAGTGAATCAGCCAGCTGGCTTCTACAGGTTTATTCAGGGGGTGTGTAGGAGGTGTAACTTTGAGGCAAGAGCTGTCATGTGCTCCAGGAGGCTCATGGAAAAAATAATGTTTGGAAGAGAGTGAAGGAAGAGAGAAGCCACAAGTGACCTCCCTCCTTCCGTTCCTCATTTACTTAGCAGGCATTCATTAAGTGTGTGCTCTGCTATGTTGAAAGTACTAACATAGGCTGGGACTATAGAGACGACAGAGTTGACTTCACTTCCCTCAAGGGGATTACAATATAGTAGAGAGACAGAAAAGTCAGTGGTTCTCCAACATGAGTGTTACCTAGGCACTTGTTACCTTTTTATTGAAAACTAATACACATAGAGAAAAGATGTATATCCTACAGAACTCAATGAATTTTGTCCAAATGAATACCCAATGTAACCAGCACCTGATCAAGAAACAAAATGTTACCAGTAAACTAAGAAAAACTTTAAGCACAGATTCTTGGCCCAAGTCCTTAGACTGACTCATCAGTAGGTAATGATGATGATGGGGATACATATTTAATAAAAAAAAAAAAAAACACTTCGGGGGCTGGCATTGTGGTGCAGCAGGTTAAGCCTACACTTGCAACACCAGTATCTCATATCAGAGCTCCAGTTTGAGTCCAGCTGCTCTGCTTCATATCTAGTTCTCTGCAAATGCATCTGTGAGGCAGGGGATGAAGGCCAAGTGCTTGAATCCCTGTCACCAACATAGGAGACCCTTATGGAGTTCCTGGCTTTGGCCTGGCCCAGCTCCATTGCGGCCATCTGGGAAATGAACCAGTGGACACAGAGGTTAGAAGGAGAACATTTAACGAATCCATAGAGCTTCGTGGTCAAATGGATGGTAAGAGACAGGTAGAGCTTGGGTGACTTCTCTGCTTCTAGTTTATGTAACTGGGGATGTGGTGGTTTCAATATGCAAGATAAAAACTACAGAAAAGGAACAACACCTTCTACCTATATTGTCTCTGGGTCTTAAACTTTAAAAAGATGACCCTTTGACAAATAAAGATCTGCTTATGGCATTCTTGTACCTCATTTCTTTGATGGACGCCCTGCAATTCATAATCTACACAAACCGTTCAACAGGGCACATGGGTCCATCGTGCCCTGTCTGCCTCAGTCCTTATCTCCTGTACTCCCACTCGCACCCTGTGCAGCTCCCCCGAAGAACCGTGTGGTTATCTCCTCACTGTTCAAGAGTCAGTGCAAAGTACTCAGGCAAGGCCTTCTCTGAGTAGCTCCTCATCCCACCCTCAGCTTCCCCACTCCCAGGCTGGATAGGGGGTAGAGGTGGGGCCTCTCTACTAAAGGCAAATCACTCTGCCCATCTCAGTCTAATTCAACACTTCTCACATTTCAGCGCAACTTTTATCTTCTTTCTCCTCAAGGATCAGTAAACATTAAATCACATCCCTCCCCCCACGCCCCGCCCCAGCCCTGAACCATTCTTTTAGACCAGTTGAGTGCTTTTAAGCTAATAGTTAGATGAGAAAACAAGCAGGTTAAATTTATGCACTCATATTACCTGTCTGCACCCCAAAGCACTTCTGATAGCTCTCAGCCTCCCAAAACAGAAGTAGGGGCTTTCATCTTTGAGACTCCAGAACTCGACACAGTACCTGCAGCAAATGAGAGTGAAAGCATTTAAATGAGTGTGCAATCAATTAAGCGTGCAGTTAGTCTCTTGTCACAGGTGAAGGAACTGGGGCTACAGAGTGGAAGAGAAGCAGATCCTGGGGTTGTCTTCAAAGTGGGTGCTCCTTATAACTAGTACTCCAACAGTATTTTTCACTTTGTGTTGCTATGTGAGGGCAAACGGTTGAAATCTTTACTTGACATATACTAAACTGATCTTCTGTATATAAAGATAATTGAAAATAACTTTTGATGTGAATGAAAGGGGAGAAGGAGCGGGAAAGGGGGGAGGGTTGCGGGTGGGAGGGAAGTTATGGGGGGAGGAAGCCATTGTAATCCATAAGCTGTACCTTGGAAATGTATATTATAAATAAAAGTTAAAAAAAAAAAAAGTGGGTGCTCCTTTCTGGTTCAGTTTCCAGTCTTTGTCAGGCAGGGGATGGTGAAACTGCCTGAGGAGGTTGCCCAAGACTCAAAAGAACAATTCTAACAGGACTAAATCTGTAATTGACATAGGAGCTGTTTGGCCACTGAGCTATCAAGGAAAGCCCTCCCAGGGATTCTGGAAAAGGTTTCCTCCTGATTAAAGGGGGAGGTGTGCAATGTGGGTTTATAACCAAATTTTTAATGACTGTAAATGAGATTTGTAACTTGCTATTATTTTCTGAAGACACACAGATAAAGTCTGTCCACTACGCCATCATTTTACATTATCATTGTAGAAATTATAATTATTTGCTAATGTGAAAATAAAGTCAAATATGCCCAAGATTGCATTAGCATTAGCTATAGTGTAAGCTTATAGAAAGGATACACTTTGGGGCTGGCACTATGGTGTAGTGGTAAAGCTACCACCTGCAGTGCTGGCATTCCATATGGACACCTGTTTGCTCCACTTCTGATCCAGCTCTCTGTTATGACCTGGGGAAGCAGTAGAAGATGGCCCAAGTCCTTGGGCCCCTGCACCTACTTGGGAGACCCGGAAGAGGCTCCAGCTTCCTGGTTTCGGATGGCCTCAGCTCCAGCCATTGCAGCCATTTTGCAGCCATTTGGGGAGTGAACAAGCTGATGGAAGACCTCTCTTTCTGTAACTCTGCCTTTCTAATAAATAAATAAAATCTAAAAAAGAAAGAAAGGATACATTTCAAGGCATGATTTTAAAATAATTATCAGAACATTAACTGACAGAATAGTATAGGCTCAGGATTATATAATTTTTTAAAGGATTTTTATTTATTTGAAGGTCAAAGTCACAGAGAGGAGAGAGACACACAGAAAGAGCTACCATCCACTGTTTCACTCCACAAATGGCTGCCATGGCTGGGGCTCTGCCAGGGTGAAGCCAGGAGCCTGGAACTTAATCCAGGTCATTTATGTGAGAGCCATGGATTCCAATTACTTGGGTCATCTTCCACTGTGTTCCCAGGCACATTAGCAGGGAGCTGGATTGGAAGCCAGTCCAGGACTTGTACCGGCACTCTGATATGGGATGCTGGTGTTTTGTGGTGGCTTCCCCTCTACTCCACAATGCCGGCCTCCGAGATGAATTTTTTTTTCATTTTTGCTTTTTTCTTACAGATGTTGGTATGTTTCTCAGAGATAAGGCCACATCATACAAGAGATAAAATTTGAGCACAATCATTTTCATTACTGAACGTTCTGCAGGACCTACAGTTGAACAGAGATGCCCCAATGATACAGGCAAGCAGAGAGGATTAAATGGATTAGATTTGTGAACTGGAGACCACGCCTTCATCTCCCACTTCCTGTGTGATCTCACTGCCAATCAGACTATCTGACCACTCCCCTTGGGAGTAAATAAAAGGCCTGGAACACAGTGGGCCCTTCTCTTGCTGTGCCGCGCCTTTGGGTGTGCGGCCTTTTGGTCTCTGCTCTGCCTTTGCTTTCCTGACCACACTAAGCTACCTGTGGTTGCTCATAATCACACGCCTTGCTCCATGTGGCTCCTGGCCTGCTCTCTGCCTGGTATGGACCCAACTTAGCTTCTAGACTTCTTTCTCCCCTTAATAATCCCCTCACTTTCCAGTGCATTTCTCTCACTGAATAAAACGTTTAAAACTTACCATGTTGCCTGGTTTATTTTGAGCCAGTATTCAGAATTCTTATCTAGATAGTTGGCAAGGACCCACAAGATTATTAATATCCAGAATTATTAATAAAGCTGGGTGATATCATCTGGGAGTCAGAGCCCACCAAATACAAGTAAGTATACTGAACAAATGCCATTCTCCAAAGCTTCTGAGATCCACCCTCTCATCAGAGATTCTCAATTCTTTCCTCAGAATTGAGCAACTACTGTGTAAAAAGTACCATGCTCACACCCAAGGTATCTCTGGCCTCTCCTACATTACAGAAAAGAAAGGCCTTCAGCAACAAAAAGCAAAGGTGTAAGTGTTGTTAAATAAAAATTATGGAAAGCCATTGTTTTGGACCAGGACCTTGTAGTCGGCCCCAATAGACCAAAGATCAAAATGGAGTCACCCAGGCTAAAACATGTGTGTTGCTATCTTTTTTTTTTTTTCCAGTTATTCACTTTCTTTTACTTCAAAGTCCTAGCAAGAGAGAGAGACAAAGAAATACTCCATTCCTTGGTCTACTTCTCAAATCCCTGTAATAGCCAGGGGTGGGCCAGGTAAAACCCAGAAGCCATGAACTCCATCCAGGTCTCTGACGTGAGTGGCAGGAAACAAAGTACTTAGGCCATCATCTGCTAGCTTCCCAGATGAAGTAGCAAGAAGCTGAATCAATGGGATACAGGCATTCCAAGAGGTGGCTTAACCTGCTGGGCCACAGTGTACTGCACTGCCCTCCACCTCCCTGGCCCCAGTACCACCTTTTGAGAAATCAGGAGAGATAAAAGCTGAATTTCCCAAACTGGCAAGTTTCAATTGGCATGTATTAAAGTTCCTTCTACCTTAAACCTTAATCCTTACACAAAAGAAGCGGCCTGAAATAACCTGATGTTAGCCAACCTATTATTTTTCTATTGTTCTGTCTCTTTTACTCAGTTCACTCCCCAAAGGCCCATACAAGCCCAGGGTTGGGCTAGATCCAAGTCAGGAAATCCATCAAGGTCTCCCATGTGGGTAGTAGGGTCCTGGAGGCGGGAGCCATCATCTGCTGTTTCCCAAGATGCTCATTAGCAGGAAGCTGGTTCAGAACCAGAGCAGCTCTAACTGGGAACTCTGATATGTGATGTGGTATCGCAAGCACTGACTTAAATACTGTGGGAAGTCAGATGGGCTAACAGGCAGTTAGGGTGGTCCCAGTGGAATCTGGGGTGTAGAATGCTTGCTTCCCCCCAGAAGGTCATCTTTAGCAAGAACAAAATGTTCTCCTTCCTTCCTTTGGAATCTCCAAATTTACTATGAGAATAGCAAAGGAGTGGTGATTCCTCCAGAGCTCAGAGTTTATTGTGAAAACAAGTTACCTATCACACCCTTCTGGATGGTTTTGTGTCTTTTCACGAGCAAACCAGTTAGAATAAAGGATTGTAAACCAGGTCTTTTGATGGGTTTTGTCCCCACCTGGTAACTGAATGCCAATCTGGTAGTCAAGTTTTTCCTTCCAAATTGTACTTAAAAACCCGAGTGCCATGCGATCCTTTGGGTCTTTACCTGTCTTGGAAGCCTCCCCTCCATGCTGCTCTGGGTGGAGGTCTTTTCGCTTTAATAAATCTTGCTTTTTAAAATCTCTATGCTTTGGATTAAAGATCTAAATCTACGACCCGACACCATCAAATTATTAGAGAGCATTGGAGAAACCCTGCAAGATATAGGCACAGGCAAAGACTTCTTGGAAAAGACCCCGGAGGCACAGGCAGTCAAAGCCAAAATAACATTTGGGATTGCATCAAATTGAGAAGTTTCTGTACTGCAAAAGAAACAGTCAGGAAAGTCAGGAGGCAACTGACAGAATGGGAAAAAATATTTGCAAACTATGCAACAGATAAAGGATTAATAACCAGAATCTACAAAGAGATCAAGAAACTCCACAACAACAAAACAAACAATCCACTTACGAGATGGGCCAAGGACCTCAATACACATTTTTCAAAGGAGGAAATCCAAATGGCCAGCAGACACATGGAAAAATGTTCAGGGTCACTAGCAATCAGGGAAATGCAAATCAAAACCACAATGAGGTTTCACCTCACCCCAGTTAGAATGGCTCACATACAGAAATCTACCAACAACAGATGCTGGCGAGGATGTGGGGAAAAAGGGACACTAACCCACTGTTAGTGGGAATGCAAACTGGTTAAGCCACTAGGGAAGTCAGTCTGGAGATTCCTCAGAAACCTGAATATAACCCTACCATTCAACCCAGCCATCCCACTCCTTGGAACTTACCCAAAGGAAATTAAATTGGCAAATAAATGAGCTGTCTGCACCTTACTGTTTATTGCAGCTCAATTCACAATAGCTAAGACCTGGAATCAACTTAAATGTCCATCAACAGTAGACTGGATAAAGAAATTATGGGACTTGTACTCTGCAGAATACTATACAGCAGTAAAAAAAAAAAAATGAAATCCGGTCATTTGCAACAAAATGGAGGAATCTGGAAAACATCATGCTGAGTGAAATAAGCCAGTCCCAAATATCATATGTTCTCCCTGATCTGTGACAACTAACCGAGCACCAAAGGGGAAACCTGTTGAAGTGAAATGGACACTATGAGAAACAGTGACTTGATCAGCCCTTGTCCTGTCGATGAACAACTTAATACTTTATCCCTTTTAGTATTTTTTTTGTTCTACTTAATACTATTGGTTGAACTCTTTAATTTTTTTTTTTTTTTTTTTGACAGGCAGAGTGGACAGTGAGAGAGAGACAGACAGAGAGAAAGGTCTTCCTTTGCCATTGGTTCACCCTCCAATGGCCGCCGCGGTCGACGCGCTGCGGCCGGCGCACCACACTCATCCGATGGCAGGAGCCAGGTGCCAGGTGCTTTTCCTGGTCTCCCATGGGGTGCAGGGCCCAAGCACTTGGGCCATCCTCCACTGCACTCCCTGGCCACAGCAGAGAGCTGGCCTGGAAGAGGGGCAACCGGGACAGAATCCGGTGCCCCGACCGGGACTAGAACCTGGTGTGCCGGCGCCGCAAGGCGGAGGCTTAGCCTGTTGAGCCACGGCGCCGGCCCTGAACTCTTTAATTAACACACAATTATTCTTAGGTGCTTAAATTTAACTGAAAAGTGATCCCAGTTAAATATAAGAGTAGGAATAAGAGGGAGGAGATGTACAATTTGGGACATGCTCAATCTGACGTGCCCCAAATGGTAGAGTTAGAAATGTGCCAGGGGAGTCCAATTCAATCTCATCAAGGTGGCATGTACCAATGCCATCTCACTAGTCCAAGTAATCACTTTCAGTTCATAATTGATCATAATGATAGGATTAAGTGTCAAAGGGATCACATAAACAAGACTAGTGTCTGCTAATACTAATTGATAAAATTAAAAAAGAGAGAACGATCCAACATGGGAAGCGGGATACACAGCGGACTCACAGAATGGCAGATGTCCTAAACAGCATTCTGGCCTCAAAATCAGCCCTTAAGTCATTCAGATCTGGCTAAAAAGCCCAAAAGAATATTTTAGGCATGGAAAGGCAAGACACTCTGGCAAAAAAAAAACAAAAAACAAACAAAAAAACACACCTAAATGAAAGATCTCTGTGAGATTCCAGCAGAAAGAATGGGCCATCAAAGGAGGTACCTTTCTCTGAAGGGAAGAGAGAACTTCCACTTTGACTATGACCCTGTCTAAATAAGGTCAGGGTTGATGAACTCAAAAGGCTTCCATAGCCTTGGCAACTCATGACAAGAGCCTCGGGTGATTACTGATGCCATAAATAAGAGTGTCAATTTGTTAAGTCAACAACAAGAGTCACTGTGCACTTATTCCCCATGTAGGATCTCTGTCCTTAATGTGCTATACAATGTGAATTAATGCTATAACTAGTACTCAAACAGTACTTTACACTTTGTGTTTCTGTGTGGGTGCAAACTGTTGAAATCTTTACTTAATATATACTAAATTGATCTTCTGTATATAAAGATAATTGAAAATGAATCTTGATGTGAATGGAATGGGAGAGGGAGTGGGAGATGGGAGGGTTGTGGGTGGGAGGGAAGTAATGGGGGGGAAAGCCACTGGAATCTAAAAGCTGTACTTTGGAAATTTATATTTATTAAATAAAAGTTAAAAAAAAAAGTTAAAAAAAATTTCTATGCTTGTATGCTTGGAAATTCTTCCATGTGAGACAAAGAACCGAGATAATAAAACCTTCTCTGCTGCCGTTTTCCTGTAACAATACTATGCCAAACGCCCACCCCAGAACACTTACTCTATTTTATGGAATGAAATGTTGCCTGTTTCTAGAACCAAAAATAAAGCCAATTAAGACCTTGAAGCTAATTGTAATTTTGCCCTTCTAAAGCATACCACAAAGTGCAGAAAAGGTGCCACTCTTCATGCCCTAAGAGTACATGCCAGCAAGACCTGGCCAGTTACAAGCTTTAGCAAAGGAACTAATGTTTGAGTTCTGAATCTTAAATTGAAGTTAATCAAGGTTGGAGTGAATATAGGGAAGATATTCGTAGGCTATCCCATATCATAATTACTCACTCTTTGGAAGAATGAACTGACCATGTCCCCCCAATAGGTGGGTGGGACAAATCAAATGTAAGGAAAACCAATCACTGAAATAAACTCTAAGAGAGAGTTTAGCCAATGTCTCTGTCCATCGGTCTTTACCAAAAATTGATCACAGAGAGTAAGCCCTTTCTCTTTACTATTCTTCTATGATGATTGCTTTTCTTTCTGGTGATGCAATCTTTTCTTGAAACACTTATATCCAAGATAATATTTTTGGGGGGGTTTCTTGTATTTTGGTCAACAGAAATGGGGAAAATATAGTATCAGAAGCTGCCACTACCTGTAATAACTATATTTACAGGAATGAACCACACCCCACACGAACAAACTTCCTGTCAGTCACTAATATATTTGAGCATCTACTAATTATGATATGAAGGGGAGGTAGGATGTGGCAGCCTTGAAATTTGATAGGCTATAATCAGTGTGACCTCAAGTAACTCCAAGTGTGAGGCATAATTTCAGGAACAGAACTGAGTTCAGCACAATTTAAATCATATTGTCTATCATTTATTGAGTCTTCATGTCATGTGTCATACACACACTGAGCACTGTAAGTGCCATCTTTTCAATCACCACAGTAACCTTGTGAGTGCAGTACTGTTATTATACTTGTATTCCAGATGAAGGGACCAAAGCTTAGAGAGTCTCAATAACTTATCCAAGTACAAACAGCAGAAAATGATGTCACTGACCTTTGAAGTCATGTCTAGATGCCTCCAGAACTGACCTTGGTATAATACGAAATATATTCATATTTGGTCCTTGTCCCTGATTCCTGTCACAGAGCTTATCTCATGAGAACAAATGACATTCCTGTCACCCATGAAATTCTGAGGGATAAGAAACTGTGTCAGGAACTGGGGACTGAGGCCAAACACATTTTCCATTATATCATGTTATCACATTATTTTAACTCACTTCATGGGGCCAGTGTTGTGGTGCAGCAGGTTAAGCAGGTTAATTCACTGTCTGCAGCACTGCCATCCTGTGTGGATGCTGGTTAAAATAGAACTGAGTGAACCCATCTATAGACCTTCCACAAACCTTAATGGATAATTTTGATAATGTGATAGCATGGTTTTATTTATTTATTTTATTTGAGAGGAGGAAGGGAGAGAGAGAGATCCCATCCACTGGTTTATTTCTCAAATGCCCATAGTGGCTGGGACTGGGCCAGGTCAGAGTGGGAACTGGGAACACATTCCATGTCTCCCATATGTGTGGCAGTGACCCAAGTACTTGAATCATCTTCTGTTGCCTCCCAGGATGTGCATTAGCAGGAAACTGGGATTCAAACCCAGGTACTCCAATTATGGATGTGGGCATCTTAACCACTATGCCAAACACTCCAGGTAGCATGGTTTTCTGGAACTTTTCTTCATTCTTGGAACTTCCTCAGTCTCAAGCAAACTGTAACAGTTTGTTATCCTTTGTGGTATCCTGGCTAAGAGCTCCCTATAAATATCTCCAGAGGGACAGACACTGAAAGCAGAATTAAATAATTACAATAACGATGCTATGATGCTAAGACTTCTATCTGTGAAGTTACTCAGACATAGGTTTGAATGCTAGCTCTTCCTCTTAGTAGTTGTGTGACTCACTGAGTGACCTTGATTAAGTTAATTTACCTGTTCTTTCTTCTCTCCAGGACTATGTAATCAAATGCTATGATGAGGGAAATGTACAAAACTACACTAGGCATAGGCTGTCCTAGTAATACTTGGCTTTTATATGTGTGCAATGTGGCTAATGAACTACATTTTTCACTTTTATTTCATTTTAATTAGTTTGCATCTAAATTTAAAGATCAACATGTAGCTAGTGGCTACTATACTGCACAGTCAACAGTGGTGTTTACAGTAGGAATAGCAATGTTGTCTACCTCGTTTGTTTCATTTTTCAATGTATTTATTGAGTCTCTTATGAGCACCTGCAGATGCTGTGCTAGAGATAACACTATGAAGTTTACAATCAGATCAGGCAGTCAGACCCTTAACAAATTAACTAATACAGTAATTATAATTTGAGATTAATAGTACAAAGGAAGTAAGGGGTGCATTCTTCTGATGGGGTTACGGAAGAAACCTTTTTGAGGAGATAGTGAATGACGCAAACACCATTCACTGACATCTTTGGGCTCTGGATGGCTATCTGACTAAGAACAATAACTTCATTGTATTGAAACACATCAGATATACTTAAATCTATGAGTAAACAGAGTTAATTTTTTTGGAAGCTTGATTGGTTATCACTGAAGGATGTTAGTGAATTGAATGACTGTTTTGGAAACTGGTAAGCTAAATAAAAATACCAAGTATTTATCTTCCCTTTTTGTCTGTAGTTACTGGGTAACCTAAGAGTAGAAGAAGTTTATTTTTATAAAATTATTTCAGATTATAAATGAAAGTGGAATGATAGAATTAAAATACCACTATTTTATAATGTAACACATTATTGAATTTAGACATTACTCATTAAAACCTGCCAATGTCATGAAAGGAGAGACAACCAGTCATTGGATACCCTAGAAAGGAAACACAATACCTCCCATAGGTAGTCTAAAAATAAATAAATAAATGAATAAAATTGAATCTACTCAAAGCTAAAGATATAATTATTAACTTATTTATGTATATATGTATATATATATATATATTTTTTTTTTTTTTTTGACAAGCAGAGTGGACAGTGAGAGAGATCGGCAGTGCGCCGATCCGAAGCCAGGAGCCAGGTGCTTCCTCCTGGTCTCCCATGGGGTGCAGGGCCCAAGCACTTGGGCCATCCTCCACTGCACTCCCTGGCCACAGCAGAGAGCTGGCCTGGAAGAGGAGCAACCAGGACAGAACCAGAGCCCCGACCGGGACTAGAACCCGGTGTGCCGGCACCACAAGCGGAGGATTAGCCTAATGAGCCGTGGCGATGGCCATAATTATTAACTGGTAAGACATACAGGATATACCATAAGGAGGCAACCTGGAACACCTAGACGAATAAGCAGTTTCTTCTAAAAGTAATCTCAGGGGCTGTGGTGTAGTAGGTTAAGCCTCGACCTGCGACACCAGCATCCCATATAGGCACCAGTTCATGTCCTGGCTGCTCCACTTCAGATCCAGCTCTCTGCTATGGCCTGGGAAAGCAGTGGAAGATGGACCAAGTCCTTGGGCTCCTGCACCCACGTGAGAGACCCAGAAGAAGCTCCTGACTCCTGGCTTCAGATCTGCCCAGTTCTGGCCATTGTGGCCATTTGGGGAGTGAACCAGTGGATGGGAGACCTTTCACTCTGTCACTCCCTTTCTCTGTTTGTAACTCTGCATCTTAAGTAAATAAATAAGTTTTTTTAAAAAAAAATCTTCAAGAGAAAACTAGATGAAGGGAGACCTTATGATTAAAAGTGACTTCAAGTATATATCAACCACATGCATTTTATATGGATACTTTAAACCATAAAAATATGACTTCTATGGACTAACTGGGAATTTGAATATATTAAGGAATAATAATTTGATTATATTAAGGAATTTTTTTTCTTGAGGGTGAACTTTATTTCAATTTGTTGATATTGTCAATTTATGAACAATACAGGGTTTTTTTCCCCCGTAAAATCAGATTGTTTCCCTCTGCCTTAACACATGCCCACACAAGGAATTGTTATTTTGTTGTGATAATAGTATTGTGGTTATATTTAAAAAGGAAGAGTCTTATCTTTTAGAAGTTCATAGTGAAACACTAAAAAAAAAAGTGATAGAATGTCTGGTTTGATTCACAATAACAAGGGAAGAAGAGTTGGGAGGTGGGTAATAGATGAAACAATATTAGCCACAAGTTGGTAACTATTGTGGTTTCATGATAGATTCATGCAAAGCTCTTTAGATATTATTTTTAATGTGCAAAATTCTGCAAAAAGTTAAGCAAAAATCTGAATTCTCCCCTTCTGCTTTATGATGTAGCAGCCCTCTCATGACCTAGAGGCAGGAAGTTCTCATATGAGGGAAGACATGTGTGTGAGTTCAATGTATGAAAGATAGTGGAGTGAAGGCTAGGAAGAGGTGAGTCCCTGGGGGCTCAGAGAGCTGTTGTACCAGCCTACTTCTAAAAATTCTGTCAATGATTCAAGCAAACTTCCAAGTGTTTATGCCACTCTTCTTATTTTTATTTTTTTAATTTGCAGGCAAGGCCCTATTCATAAGTGATTCAGCTCCAAAACATGAGGAGCAATCTAGGCGAAAAGCAAAGCAGAGGGCACCACAGTCAAAGGTCCTTGCCTGGGGCAGGAAAGACATGGGCAGTTCCAGAGGCCCACATGACAAGGGACAGGAGTAGGGTGAGATGAGGCTGAGGGCGGAGGCAGGTGCTTAATGTCTGGGGGAACTGCAGCCCACGGTAAGCAGTTAGGATTTTATTCGAAGTATAATGAGAAACTGCTGACATCTGTGAAGCAGGCAGGTGACAGAAACTGATTTTTTGTGTTAAGAAAGGGCTCTCTGTCATACAGAAAACGGACTGGGACAGGCAACATGGGAAACAGGCAGGGATCAGACGGGCAGCCATTCAGATGATAGCCAATGGGAGGTGGGCAGCAGTGGGCAGTTTTGAGATATATTTTGGAAATAAAATCAACAGAAATTCTTAAAAAAAAAAAAACATGAAAGACTAAGACAAGGGAAAAGTTGGGGCTGGTGCTGTGATGCGGCAGGTTAATGCACTGCTTATGATGCTGGCAGCCCACTCTGGAGTGCTGCTCTGAGTCCTGGCTGCTCCACTTCTGATCTGGCTCCCCGCTAATGTGCCTGGGAAAGCAGCGGAAGATGACCCTAGTGCTTAGACCCCTGCTACCCATGTGGGAGACCCAGATGGGTTCCAGGTTCTTAGCTTTCCAGGCTCCTGGCTTCAGTCTGGACCAGTCCCTGCCATTGCTACCACAAGGCAAGTGAACCAGCAGATGGAAGCTCTCTCCCTCTACGTCTCTCTTCAAATTAACAAAATTAATCTTTAAAACAAAAACAAAACTAGGCATTATTGAACTCATTTTAAAGCTGAGAAAGTTCAGTGTCCCCAAATTCACTAAATTGTCTAGAATCATGCAATGAGTTTAGGTGGTGGAGCTGGGACTTGAACCCAGGCTAAGGTATCCTTAAAGCCAGAACTTTCCCCCTTCATCCCATACAGGCTGAAGTATTGGGAATCAGGCAGCAAAGTGGCTGGAGCACCCTCTGGAGTTGGGGTAGCAGCAGGCCTCACAGATCTGGGCTAAAGCAGCTGAAGAACTGCCAGAAGCTGCCAACTGCCAAGCACGCTGCTGCCCTGCAGGGGTCACACATGTGATGTTGGGTCAGTCAATGCCAATGGTGAGCATCTGACTTTTAAAAAGTTAATGTTATTTATCTGAAAGGCCAGACACATACACACACACAGAAATCTAATCATGGGTTCGTTTCCCCAGATGCCGGGTCTCAAACTGGCGCCCATATGAGATGCCAGCACTGAGGGTAGCGGTTTTACCTGGTACACCACAGTACTGGCTCCTCAGGTCACGTTTGGTTATCTTTCTGAGTAGATTATGGCAGAAGGAACTTTATTATCATGCCAACTTAAAAATGATATGTAGGGTGCTGTGGCATAGCGGGTAAAGCCGCCACTTGAGTGCCGGAATCCCATGAGAGTGCCAGTTTGAGTCCCGGTTGCTCCACTTCTGATCCAGCTCTCAGATGTGGCCTGGGAAATCAGAAGATGACCCAGGTCCTTGGGCACCTGCACCCACATGGGAGACCCAGAAGAAGCTCCAGGATCCTGGCCTTGGGTTGGCCCAGCTCCAGCCCATTGTGGCCACTTTGGGAGTGAACCAATGGATGGAAGACCTTTCTTTCTCTCTCTCTCTCTCTCTGCCTCTCTGTAACTCTGCCTTTAAACTAACTAACTAAATAAATCTTTTTTAAAAAACTGATGTTTAGGGAGTGGGCACATTGCAGTGCCTGGGTTCAATACCCGGATATGGCTCCTCCTAAGTCCAGCTTCCTGCTAATGTACACCCTCTATTGGCTCAAGTGATTGGGATCCCTTGTAGGAGACCTGGATTGAGTTCCCATGTCCTGAGTTCTCTCTGGCCCAGCCCTTCTATTGTGGACATCTGGGGAGTGAACCAGCAAACAGGAGCTCTTTCTGTGTTTGTCTCTGTCTCCCAAATAAAACAAAAACAAAAACAAAAACAAAACAAAAAAACCTGGCCTGTTTGGGAAATGGGGCTGTTATCTAATTTTGATTTCTAAGAGGTCAGGTAAACAGCTTAATTTCAACTTCATGACATGGAACTTGACATTGATTTTGATTTTTAATCATGTCTGTTGGTGTTAGTGCAGAAGCTTAGTTCAAAACAATGGCCTTCCGTAATTTTTGTTCAATGATAGGAATAGAACTTATTTACAGCCAGTGTTTCTTTTTTTTTTATTTTATAATGTTTTTATTTAAAGAATATAAATTTCCAAAATACAGCTTATAGATTACAATGGCTTCCCCACCCCATAACTTCCCCCCCACCCGCAACCCTCCCCTTTCCCACTCCCTCTCCCCTTGCTTCACATCAAGATTCATTTTCAATTCTCTTTATATACAGAAGATCAGTTTACTATATATTAAGTAAAGATTTCAACAGTTTGCCCTCACATAGCAACACAAAGTGAAAAATACTGTTGGAGTACTAGTTATAGTATTAATTCACAATGTATAGCACATTAAGGACAGAGATCCTACATGATATATTTTTTTAAAAAATTGATTAATTTTCTAGGCAATTTCCAATTTAACACCAAGATTTTTTTTTCATTTTTAATTATCTATATACAGAAGATTGATTCAGTATATACTAAGTAAAGATTTCATCAGTTTGCACCCACACAGAAACACAAAGTGTAAAATACTGTTTCAGTGCTAGTTATAGCATTACTTCACATTGGACAACACATTAAGGACAGATCCCACATGAGATGTAAGTACACAGTGACTCCTGAAGTTGATTTAACAATTTGACACTCTTGTTTATGGCGTCAGTAATCTCCCTAGGCTCTAGTCATGAGTTGCCAAGGCTATGGAAGCCTTTAGGGTTCGCTGACTTCAATCTTATTCTGACAGGGTCATAGTCAAAGTGGAGGTTCTCTCCTCCCTTCAGAGAAAGGTACCTCCTTCTTTGATGGCCCCATTCGTTCCACTGGGATCTCACTCATAGAGATCTTTCATTTAGGTCTTCTTTTTTTTCCAGAGTGTCTTGGCTTTCCATGCCTAGAATATTCTCATGGGCTCTTGAGCCAGATCTGAATGCCTTAAGGGCTGATTCTGAGGCCAGAGTGCTATTTAGGACATCTGTCATTCTATGAGTCTGTACAGCCAGTGTTTCTCATTTAGATATCTTTTCTGAATTCCATGTGGGAAAAAAGGTTTTGTTTTTAAAATTTATTATTAGTTTTAGTAACATTACAGAATATTTCTTATGTCCTTATTTTGTGGGTCTGGAATTTGAAAGGGCTTAGGAGGAATAGCTCATCCATGCCTGTGGTAGGGATGGCTGGGATGAATGACTTGCCTATAAATGGCTGGCATGATTCAACTAGGACCCTATATCTGCTATGATTTGAGTGTTTATGTCACCCACAAAATCCTATGTTGAAATCCTAATCCCTAATATGGTGGGGACACTGGCAGGTGCTGAGATCAAGAAGGCAGAGGCCCCAGGAATGGGATCAGTGTCCTTATAACAGAGGCCCTGGAGAGACCCTTGCTCCTCTGCCATGTGAGGACCCAGTGAGAAATCTGCAGTCTGCAACCCAAAGAGGGCTCTCACCAAAACCTGGTGATGTTGTTGTCTTATTCTTGAACTTTCAGCCTCCAGGATATAAAAATAAATTGCTATAGTTTATAAGCCAACTGGTCTATGGCATTTTGTTATAGCAGTCCTACAGAATTAAAGCAATGTAGAGGCCTTAGTTCTGGCTATCAGAACTGTGAGTTCTCCAGTTTTTCTCTGCATTATGTCTGCTGAAGTGTACAAAATGGTCCCTTCAACTCCATGTTTGTCATGTAGGTAGAATGGCTAAATAGCTTGGTCTATCTGGTCATCATTCTTTCTCCTCACTGTATCTCTGCTTGGCTAGCTTCGGCTGCTTTCTCACAACATGGCAAATTCATGTAGCTAGACTTAATGTGAAAGATGACTTCAAATATATATACAAGGATCTTCAAAAAAGTTCATGGAAAATGTGTAATGTGAAGAAAAAACTATGCATGGATTTCAAATTTCTTCTTTGCACCAAAATAAACTTATCTTTTAATCCATTTTCCCACAAATTTGTGAAGTCCCTAATATTCATACTACCTAGGGTGACCAACTCTATGACATAAAAGAATGATGAGAAAATTGGTGGTGCAGGTTAGCCACTAAATCATTACTATTTAGACATTTTTGAGAAGCAACATAGAAATTCCTTCCATTCTTTCATCCTAAAATCACATTGAAAGCTGTATGTTGAAGCTAGGTCTGCTCCTTGCTGAGGCTGTAAACTTGTACCTTCTTGCACTTGTCCTGCAGTTGTCTTCAGAGAACTTGACCCAATCTACGTGATCACACGGTATCAGCCTGGGATGGCTGATGGCCTTGATACTTTATCTGTTTGGCATGAACTTCATCACATTAAGTTATTGTTTGATACGTGAAGATTCAGAAATACATTCTAATTTGTAATACATTTGGAATTCTTATCTTACACCAAATTTTACAAAAGGAAAGGAGGAAAGGAAGTTGGGGGAGAGATTATAAGTAGCTGTGTATTAGATAATAAAGGAGTGGTTTGCTTTATTTGTTTAAGAAAAGAGAAGGAAGGAGTGGGACAGTTATTCTGGGCAGCATGAACCCCATACACTATACTGTGCACTTTTCAGGAACACGGGGAATATGCAACAGGCTGGGAATGGGGAGGACAATGATGAGGCTGAAAGTGAGGGCAAGAGCTCACATCTGAAGGTCTGTGATCTTATGGAAGTGATCTGCCTTGTAACAGACAGTTGGTTGGGCTTTACTGAAGAAACCTGTTTAGTTCTGGCCGCTGTGTGACTTGTAGCTGCTGTGTGCTTGTTGGGAGCCACTGTGCTGGTTTCCCTGTATAGGCCTTTGTTTAGACTAACCTTCAACTGTGTTCCTGTAAGGAGGATTCACTAGAAAATTCCATTTGTACAGCTCACTGATATGGTTAGCGCTTGGCCATCTGGCTTCAGTGCTCTCTTTCTTGTACCTTGATAAGCACATCTGGTAGCTGTAAGACCTCGCTGTAACTCCCTTTGTCAAATTGATACTGATTCCTGTGGAATTATTCCTTTGAACTATGTTGTAAAATGACCCCTGCTTACCCTCAACTGTTACAATCCTTGCCTTGTACTATATAAGCTACCTCCTCCTCCAGTAAAGTGAGACTTTGATCAGAGTACTGTCTTGGTCTCCCTTCTCGTGTCTGATTTGTCTCTCCGTTCAGGTCTGCCCTCCTCATGTCCTAGTTGATTACCCAGCGGGCTGGAGCAGTGCTGTGTGAAGGATTGCTAGAACACCAAATGGGCAGGCACTTGGTGCAGCAGGTTAAAGCCCTGGCCTGCAGCACCAGCATCCCATATGGGCACTGGTTCAAGTCCCAGCTGCTCCACTTCTGATCCAGCTCTCTGCTAATGGGATGGCCCAATTCCTTGGGCCACTGCACCCACCTGGGAGACCCGGAAGAAGCTCCTGGCTTCGGATCAACTCAGTTCCAGCTGTTGCAGTTATTTGAGGAGTGAACCAGTGGGTGGAAGACTTTTCTCTCTCTCTGTCTCTACCTCTCTCTGTAACTCTGCTTTTCAGATAAACAAACAAATAAACAAATAACAGTAAAAAGCAAGGGTGCCAGTTAGGAAACATTTGCAGTAATCCAGGCAAGAAAATATGTTGTTCTGAACCAGAGTGGTGACTGGGTAAATCTAGGAGTAAGTCAGGCTTCCGGGTGTCTGAGCTTTTGGAAGAATCTGGTCAATTAGAGAGAATATCATACAGTCTCTAGAATAACAATATGATGACTGCCCGACGGAAAAATGTTCCTGATTACATAATAACTGATGAAAATAATTACATTTATAGCATTTCTGACCATAAACCCAACAAATATACAAGAAAGTGATGTGAGGAAGGGACCAGAAATAAGTTTGACATTTTATATTAAGATTGATACTATCCTAATGTTTTAATTTATGTAAATGCCCTTGTAACTTTGAAGATAAAAATAGTACACTAAAGTTATAATAAAATACTGTGTTTGAAAATCTATCTTTGTTTTAAATTTCCTTTCATTATTTAACTTTTTGTTGTTAACAGCTTAATGGAGATATAATTGATATACAATTCACCCATTTGTATGGTTTACTTCAGTGGTTTTTAATTTGAGTCTTTAAATTTTTTAAAGTTTATTTCTTTGAGGGAGAGTAAGACAGAGACACAGAGCTCCCATATTCTGTTTCAATCCCAAATACCTGTGACCACTAGAGTAACTAGAGCTGGGAACTAAAAAATCAACCCAGGACTCCTGTTTGAGTGGCAGCAATCTGACCAATTAAGTCATTGCTGCTGTCCCCTACAACCACAGGAAACCGGAATTAGGAACTGGGGGGTGGATATCAAATCTAGACATTCTGATATGGGGCATGGATGTTCTAACTGGCAGCTTAACTGCTAAGTCAAATGCCCATTCCTAATTCAGTGGTTTTTACTATATTAACAGAACTGTGCAACCACCACCACTATCAATTTTAGAACATTTTCATTACTCCAAAAGGAAATCCCATACCCATTATCAGTCACTCATCTTTATCCTCTATCCCCTAGAGATAGGCAAATACTAATCTACTTTGTATCTCTATAGATTTGCATATTGCAGACATTTATCATATAAATGAAATAATACAATGTGTGCTCTTTTGTGACTTGCTTTTTAATATAATATTTTCAAAGTTCATCCTGTTGTATGGTGTTTTAACATATTATGCTTTGCTATGTGCCAATCATTTTTGCATTATCTCACTAAAACAAGCACGAACTATGATTATTCCAGTAAGTCAGTGAGGTAAGTAAAAAGGTATCATTGGTCTATTTGGGATAGGAGGAAAACAAACTTGCTCTGAGTGGTTTGCCCAGCACAGAAACCTGCTAAGCAGCAGAGTCAGAATTTGTGCCACCTTACACCTCTGCGGTTTTCAAACACTTTGTCAAACTTGCCCACTAAGGTTAAAGGAGAAAGAAGCTATAGCTCTAAAGATTTCATATTTGGACAAGAGAATAAAGAAGATCCTCCACATGCTGGCTCCTCTATGACCTAGAATTTAAAAAAAAAAAAAAAAACCTTGATACTCTAAGCCACCAAACTGGAACAGGACTTCTAAAACACAAGAACATTTAAAAATATCCTGCCTATAAATTGCAACGCTATTTTAAGTTGCGCTCACACTCAAACTTTGACTTTATTTAATAGAATGTTATAGATCCTTCCTGTTTGTACCAGTTTCTGCTGGTCCTAAGCTGATGTGTGCCCAGATCCTTTGCCTGGCTGCACCCTACCCTGTTCTGTCAGGAAGATGGCTGGTTCCTGCAGGCTGATTCAGGCCCAAGTGACAGTTGTCTCCCAGCTGTTTCTAGCCAGTGCAGGTACTGGTGAGAGAAAAGCAAGGCCTTTTCCTTCTCTCCTGCCCGGGATGGAATCTCCAACAGCTGATGCCGCTCTTCTGGCATCCACCCTGATCTATCTTCCTGACCACCTCCTCCCTTCGTCTTCCTATTGGTGGCTTCTTGTTGCTAACAACTGGGTTGCTCCACTGGCACCAGACTAGTTTCTTTGAATTTTCCTATTTCCTTTACCTTTATCACATTCCCTCTCGTTTGAATATCCGGGGCTCTTTTTCTTTCGCTGGTTGGATTTTGCATGGCAGATCATTTGTGATGTTGACTCAGGATTGAACCAAGGACTATACCTGAAAACAGTTTTAAGCCTTTCATTACTTTACTTGACATTGGCATTACTTTCTGGCCTATTGTTCATGCTCTTTTAAAAATTTATTTTTATTTATTTGAGAGAGAGAGAGAGAGAGAGAGAGAGAGACCTAATGATTTTTCCATCCTTTGGTTCACCACCCAAACATCCGAAACAGCCCAGGTTGAAGGCAGGAATCAGGAATTCCATCTAGGTCTCCCACATGGATGGCAGGGGCCCAAGGATTTGAGCCTTAATCTGCTACCGTCCAAGGTATACATTAGCAGGAAGCTGGCCTGGAAGCAGAGCAGCAAGGACTGAAACCAGGCACTCAGATGTAGGACATGGGCTCCCCAAGTGGTATCTTAACCACTGTGCCATAACACAAAAACTTTAGTATGACATCCATATTTTGTTATGAAGGGGTATTTTGTGTCACAGATGTAACTTAGAAAATTAAATATTATTAATCAAATAGATGGGCCTATAATCTAGTAGATGAAATAATATATTTATAGGTCTAGAATCTCAAATATTTAGCTGCCCATTTCTCATATAACACCTAGCATGCTAAATTAGTTTGGCAGACATTTTTTTTAGTCAGTATATTAACACTAGCTTCTCTAAAAATTAATTCCAAAATGTCAATGATGTAATACAACAAAAGATTTTTTGTTGTTCACAGACTGTTCAGTGTTGTCAGCTGGGGGTTTCTGATCCTTGCAATCATTTAGGGACCTTAGATATGCTGACATTCAGCTCTTGGAGGAGCAGCAACAGACAGCATAGAGGATTGTACTATTTTAGGGACTAGTCTTATATAAACTTTGCCTACATCTCATTGGCTTCAGCTCAGTCACATGAGCCTCTAGAAATGTAGTTTAACTCAGTACCTAGAAGAAAAAGCAACGAGTCTGGAAAATATACTGCTAAATCTGCCACAGCTTGCCTTTTTGGTCAATGCATTTCTATTTCATTCTTCATCACATACAGAGAATACACTTCCCCACCACACCCCTCAGAGATTGTTCCAAGTCACTGTACCCAGCTAGAAATCTTGTGTGAGGCTCAGTCATCACCATCTGGTACACAGGTGGTCCTTTGTGGTTGAGCAATTTATAAGCCAAAAAGAAGATCTCTCAACCTCTCATCCCATTCCCATTTGAATATATAATGGTACTGGGAGACAATTTTAGTATCACATTTGGGAAGGCTAAGAATTTTTGGAGTCTGTTTCTTTTCCATGGGAAGTAGAAAACCCATGGGATGTTGATTTATCCTTTTTTAAAAAGATTTATTTATTTATTTGAAAAGCAGAGAGAGAGAAAAGAGAGAGAGGTCTTCCATCCACTGGTTCACTCTCCAAATGACTGCAATGGCGGGAACTGAGCTAATCCAAAGCCAGGAGTCAGGAGCTTCTTCTAGGCCTTGCAGGTGGGTGGAGAGGACCAAAGATTTGGGCCATCTACTACTGCTTTCCCAGGCCATAGCAGAGAGCTGGATCAGAAGTGGAGCAGCTGGGACTTGAACCAGTGCCCACATGGGATGCTGGCACTGCAGGCAAGGCTTTACCCGTTAAGCCACAGTGCCAGCCCCACTATTTACTTATTTTAAAAGCAGAGCAACAGAGAGAGGGAGAGATACTCCTCCAATGGCTGCAACAGCTCAGTGTTGGCCAGGCCAAAGCCAAGAGCCAGGATCTCCATCCTGGTCTCTCACAGGGTGGCAGGGGCCCAACCACTTGAGTGATCATCTGATACCTTCCCAGGTGCATTAGCAGGAAGCTGGATTGGAAGTGGAACAGCCAGAATTTGAACTGGCATTCTGATAGGGGATGCTGGCATTGCAAGCACTGGTTTAACCAGGCTGTGCCACAACACTGGATCCCCGTTGTTTTATACTTTGACCATTCTTTGTCTCAAACTTTTTTTTTTTTAAATAATTTCTAGAGATAGTTAACAGGCTTTACATTGATTTCCTTTTAGATATTTCCCATGACACAAACTATACCCCAAATGCTTTCCGGGTATATCTCTCAATGTTGTATTCCCCACATCTCCCTTTTATCCCCAAGTCTCTAGCCTACCAAATGGCAGCCACCTTGATGCTGTCAAATTTGAGCAGGAGGGCTGGCGCCACTGCTCACTAGGCTAATCCTCTGCCTGCGGCGCTGGCACATTGGGTTCTAGTCCCGTTCGGGGCGCCAGATTCTGTCACGGTTGCCCCTTTTCCAGGCCAGCTCTCTGCTGTGGCCCGGGAGTGCAGTGGAGGATGGCCCAAGTCGTTGGGCCCTGCACCTGCACTGGAGACCAGGAGAAGCACCTGGCTCCTGCCATCAGATTAGCGCGGTGCGTCGGCCACAGCGCGCTGGCCGCGATGGCCATTGGGGAGTAAACCAATGGAAAAGGAAGACCTTTCTCTCTGTCTCTCTCTCTCACTGTCCACTCTGCCTGTCAAAAAAATAAATAAGAAATACAGCAGGAAAGTTGTAACTTTAAAGTGATCTTTGCCATTGGTGGTGATCTAGCAGGCATTGTGGTTCAGTTTTCTTAGTCTTTCTGAGAAAAAAATTATTTTGGATCTAGAAGTAGTCTAAGACTCCAAATGTATACAATTTTTCTTATTTTATTTCATTTATTTTTGCAAACTGTCAATATTTGCCAGTCTGTGGTAGCCAATAAACACTAACACTTCAGCTCTTTCCAACTGCTCCTCTGGGAGCTGACAGATCTGTAAGCATATGGGCTACCTATTAAGTTATTAGTAGAGAAATTTTCTTGACAAATGTTTTGCCACTGCAAGGCATGAATTGCCACCTTTTCTGTGTCTGGCATCAGTTTCCTCTCTCCCCACAACAGCTATGTTAAGCCAGTGCCACTTATTTTAGGAGCGCTCTGCTTCAAGGTTCCATTTGTGGTTTTAGTCATGGTATTGGTGCCAGCTGCATATAAACAAACTTCAAGTCTCAGTGGCTTAACATAATCAACACATTCAAGTTCGGTTATCAGTCTACAATGCAATGTAGTAATGGTGATAGAGAAAGGGAATTCTGTCCCCTAGAGTCAAGCCCAGCCTAAGCTAACAAAGGCTGCACCACTTTGAATGCATAGGTTACCCTGGGCACTCAACAGCTAGGAGAGGACACAGCATGGATGGTCACACGCATGTTTCAGAAGCCAAGCCTATGAGTAGCATTTTACTTCTGTACACATTTTATTTGCTGGACATTAATCATAGGGCACCACTAACCTCAGGGGAGAATGGGAAATTCAATTATATGCCTAAGAAGAAAATGAAATGGGTTTGATAAAAGTACAACATTGTCTCTGCCACAGATATATTAATTGGCTCATTCAACTTCCATTTCTATTATGCAGTTCTGTGCTTCTAAGGTTGAGAAGTTAAAACTTATATTTCTTAGGTTGCCTTGCAGCTAGAGTTCTGGTGCTAATTTGATTCTGCCAATTGAATATACCCAAATGAGATATGGAGGAGGAAATGAGGCAAAGGCCATCTTCCTACTCTCTGGCTGCTTTCCCTGGCAAGCACATTATGAAGAGAGGAGGTTTTTCTGAAGCAGCAACTTCCCATTACATTCTTTCATTTTCTGGGTATCATGTTATAGTGGCAGTTGCAGTGGCTTTGTGATTTTCAATATGTGTATTTAGCTCACTTATACTTTATAATTTTTAAGATGTGTATTTAGCTCACATATACAAAGGAGTGTTTTTGTTTGTTTGTTTGTTTTATTTGACAGACAGAGTTAGACAGTGAGAGAGAGACAGAGAGAAAGGTCTTCCTTCTGCTGGTTCACCCCCCAATGGCTGTGATGGCCAGCACGCTGCGCCGATCCGAAGCCAGGAGCCAGGTGCTTCCTCCTGGTCTCCCATGCGGATGCAGGGGCCTAAGTACTTGGGCCATCCTCCATTGCCCTCCAGGGTTACAGCAGAGAGCTACACTGGAAGAGGAGCAACTGGGACTAGAACTTGGCACCCATATGGGATGCTGGCGCTGCAGGCAGAGGATTAACCAAGTGAGCCATGGCACCAGCCCCTAAAGAAGTGTTTTTGAATTTAGTTGTCCTAGCCTCTTATGCAGAGCTTCCCCAATTGGTCAGTTATGTAGGGTTTGGGAGATAATTTCTAGAAACATGATTGTTATAATGAAATATATATTCATTTTTATTTCTATTTATTTTATCCATTTCTTTGTTTATAATAATACAATTAACATCTATGAACCCACCTTGAATCCAATAATTAAAATATGGTTAACCAAGATATGTCACATCTTTCTACAAGATCATTCTTGAACCTATCATCCACCCTACCCCAAAAGTTACCACTATTTTGAATTCTCTTATTCTGCAGTTTTATCTCATGTATCTGTATTCCAAAATATATTGTTTAAATATTGCTTGTTTTTGTACTTTATAAAAATGGAATAAGAGAGGGAGGAGATGTACAGTTCAGAGCATGTTCAATCGGACTTACCCCTAATGGTAGAGTTAGAGTCCAATTCAATCCCATCAAGGTGGCATGTACCAATGCCATCTCACTAGTCCAAGTGATCACTTTCAGTTCATAATTGATCATAATGATAGGATTAAGTGTCAAAGGAAATCACATAAACAAGACTAGTGTCTGCTAATACTAATTGATAGAATTAAAAAGGAGAGAATGATCCAACATAGGAAGTGGGATAGGGCTGGTACCACGGCTCAATAGGCTAATCCTCTGCCTTGTGGTGCCAGCACGCCGGGGTTCTAGTCCCGGTTGGGGCGCTGGATTTTGTCCCAGTTGCCCCTCTTCCAGGCCAGCCCTCTGCTGTGGCCCGGGAGTGCAGTGGAGGATGGCCCAAATGTTTGGGCCCTGAACCCCATGGGAGACCAGGAGAAGCATCTGGCTCCTGGCTTAGGATCAGAGTGGTGCACTGGCCGCAGCGCGCTGGCCACAGCAGCCATTGGAGGGTGAACCAATGGCAAAGAAAGACCTTTCTTTCTGTCTCTCTCACTGTCCACTCTGCCTGTCAAAAAAAAAAAAAAAAAAAAAAAAAGGAAGTGGGATACACAGCAGACTCATAAAATGGCAGATGTCCTAAACATCACTCCACCACTCTGGCCTCAGATTCAGCCTTTAAGGCATTCAGATCTGGATAAAAAGCTCATGAGAGTATTTCGGGCATGGAAAGCCAAGACACTCTGGAAAAAAAAAAAAAACCTAAATGAAAGATATCTGTGAGACCCCAGTGGAAAGAAAGGGCCATCAAAGAAGGAGGTACCTTTCTCTGAAGGGAGGAGAGAACTTCCACTTTGACTATGGCCTTGTCTCGGAGTTGGCAAGCTGAAGAGGCTTCTATAGCCTTGGCAGCTCATGACAAGAGCCTTGAGTGATTACTGACGTCATAAATAAGAGTGTCAATTGTCAAATCAACAATCTGAGTCACTGTGCACTTACTTCCCATGTAGGATCTTTGTCCTTAGTGTGTTGTATTATGTGAATTAATGGTATAACTAGTACTCAAACAGTACTTTACACTTTTTGATTCTGTGTGGATGCAAACTGTTGAAATCTTTACTTAGTATATACTAAATTGATCTTCTGTATATAAAGATAATTGAAAATGAATCTTGATGTGAATGGAATGGGATAGGGAGTGGGATATGGGATGGTTGCGGGTGGGAGGGTGGTTATGGGGGGAAATGCTGCTATAATCCAAAAGTTGTACTTTGGAAATTTATATTTATTAAATAAAAGTTAAAGAAAAAGAAAAAAAGGCATCATACTGTACAGTCATCTCACTCACTATTATGTTAAGATTCATTCTTGTGTCCCTGTTGTTCTATTCAGCTGAAGTTCATTAATTTTCACCAATGCTTAATATTTCATTCTATGAACAAATCAAAATTTTTGTCTCAATATCCAGCCACTGGGCTTTTCTCCCTGTGTTGTACTATTGTGATCAGTGCTTCTATGAGTCTTATTATAAATACTTCATGGTATGTACATATAAAAGTGACTTCTATATATAGGAATGCAGTTGTTTTATTCCAAGATATGTAATAGTTCAATACAGTAAGATTATGTCAAGTGATTTAGAAAATGGTACTCTATTTCAGAATCTCACTCCAGACAGCCAAATGCCACTGCTAGCTATTCCAGTCTTTGTATCCTATCTGCTCTTGGTTCAGGTTTTATTTGTTTATTTATTATTTAAGAGAGGCAGAGAGAGAGAGAGAGACAGAGAGAGAGAGGGAAGTTCCATATGTTGGTTCATTGTCAAAATACCCACAACAGCTAACAGTAGACCAAGCCAAAGCATAGCCTTAACTCTATTTTTTTACCCAATCACTTGAGACCCATTCACTGCCTCCCAGTGAATGGGTGCATTGGCAGGAAGCTGAAATCAGGAGCACAGCCAGCACTTGAACTCCAATCTGTGATATGAGCATCCCAGAGCAGCATCTTAATTGCTATGCTAAAACCCACCTCTCTTATTTGTTAATTTGGAAGCATTCCCAGAGACCTCTGACCTTTCTTGAGATGGGAAATGATGGCCAGCACCATGGCTCACTAGGCTAATCCTCTGCCTGTGGCGCCGGCACCCCAGGTTCTAGTCCCAGTTGGGGCACCAGATTCTGTCCTGGTTGCTCCTCTTCCAGTCCAGCTCTCTACTGTGGCCTGGGAGTGCAGTGGAGGATGGCCCAAGTCTTTGGGCCCTGCACCCACATAGAAGACCAGGGGGAAGCACCTGGCTCCTGGCTTCGGATTGGCACAGTGGGCCAGCCGCAACGCGCCAGCCGGAGTGGCCACTGGGGGATGAACCAACGGAAAAAGGAAGACCTTGGTCTTTCTCTTTCTCTCTGTCTCTCTCTCTCTCTCACTAACTCTGCCTGTCCAAAAAAAAAAAAAAAATGAAAAGAGATGGGAAATGCTTTACAGCATGTGTTGTATCTGGGATCTGATTGTTTACAGATACTGAAAGTATTGAAAGAAAAATTCCTTCACCAATTAAATTGAACTGTAAACAGTGAATTTAATTTTATTAAGTTCTTTCTGCAACACCTACATCTGTCTCTTTGCTGACCCATGACTGACACAAATGGCAGGAATCTTGGCAGTGTAGGGTCATGTGGCGGGGCACTGGCAAAGTCAAAACCAGAACCCAAAGTGGTTGCATTCATAGATTTGTTGTATTATTCAGGTCCAAGTCAATATCACATCTGCAACCTCATGGGGCACCTCAGCCAGAACTGATATGGGGAACTGGCAGGGAGTTAGGGAAAAATGAGCTGGAAGATTTTCCCACAATTTCTTTCTCTACCTCTGCATTTTAACTCTACTCCCTGGCATGTCAATGATGCATCTGCATCTCATCTGGGAATGGGTAGGATGAGACACCATGATGAACATGTGTAAACTAAACTCCACATGGAGGTTCCATGAAACACCCAGATAACCTTACACACACACACACACACACACACCTCTGCCCAAACTCCACCCTGCTTGTATAGTTAGTTAGTCCCCATAAGGGAACTGTTAGGTGTGGGAATGACCCTTTTAGGCCTTCCTTCTCTTGCCTTTCCCCATGCTCTCTTGGTAGGCAGATCTCTCACCTTCTCATGGTGGGTATCTCATGGAGTGTGCGGTTGTCCACATTCCCTTGTGAATATATATTCACTCCCTCACTTTAAATGAACCATGTTTTCAGTTTTGCACCTCTGCTTTGAATTCTTATCTTATATAGGGCAAGGACTTGGACTGAAAACTGGAAAACACATTTCTACTGAGAGGTAATAGATTCTTATTGTTTTAAACTACTCAGTGTAAAGATAATTTGTTGCACAATAACAGGTATCATAACTAACTTTTTAAAGAATAAAACATTGTATAAGTAAAAAGAATAAATTCCTGCCCTAAATTCAGGTTACCAATTTACAGTATCTATGGAGAGGAAAGCAAGAAACAGCATGCTTCTATTTTTTGACTTTTGTTTATGAAGGTGTTCAGAATATGCTGCTTTAAAATATGCCACTCTGGCATAAGGATTATTATGGGCTGAAAGCAATTGAGAAAAAGTAGACAAGAACAACTCTGCTTTCCCCCTCTTTACCAAGAACCATAGAAGACAACTCCAGACTCACATCAACCCAAAGATGGCACCAGTGGAATCTGTGTAACAAACCTTGCTAAAACAACCCTGATTTTCATGCCTTCCCACCTCCCTTATGTTCATTCTCACAATTTGCTTCCCCTAAAATCTCAAAGTCCTTTTCCTTTGTCTTGCCACTTCTCTGAAATTTATTGTTCTTTTGTTAAGATGCTAGATAAGCACAAATAATATCCTTCCCTTTAAGTAATGTATTACTGAGTTCTTCCGTGTATATGCAGGAGAAATATAATTAATAAAGTTGTTTGGTTTGCTCTTGTTAATCTGCATTTTGTCAGTCTCACTTGCAAGGCTCCAGCTAATGATCCCTCCCCTACACTTGCCTTAAACTGAATTTTTCAAACTCAATAAACCCGAGAGGAGAGCTTACTCAATAATACCAATTATTTTTCCCAGATTCAGTAAGAATTGTGTTAAAATATTATTTCACCAATTACTGATTATAAGAGGCTGGAAATTTTACTTCACATCTTTTGGTTACACTTCCCTCGTTTGTAAGAGGGAAAAATAATTGAAGTACTTCTCAAAAAATTATTTAAAACTTTAAAAAGAAAAAAATTTAAAACTTTAAAAAGAGAACAAAAAAGGTTAGTGGATGTCTTATTTAGTTTACCTCTCATTATCTTTGTATGTCACTGTCTGCGAGCATTAGCTTGCATTTCATTGTCTTTATGATTCTCTAAATTGTAGGAAACAGAGTAATTCAAATGATTCTTATCACAGAAAGGCAGATTGTGTCTAGTGGTATGCAGTGGATTATTATCCTGAGGATATTCATCAGTTTTGCACCTATAAATTCATTTTAGCGTTCCTCATGGGTTACTGTTCTCTTCAGAGTCTGATTTTAACTGGTTGTAATATCTTACTGATTTTGTCATTCACTGATATGTTAAATAAAATAATTGGCACACATTCATTTTATATTTGTATGTGATCATGACTCCACCTCAAAAAAATTATGCAACATATTTCAGAGTGTTGTTATTGATGTGGGAGAACTAGGTAGGAAGATTAGATAGGAATAGTTGTTGAAATATTTTTCTCACAACTTCTGTCAGCCCTGCATTGTAACTCTACCCCTTATCTGTCAATCCAGTATATTCACTTTCCCATGATGCACCTGCATCTCATGCAGCACTAGTAAGGAGATGCCATTATAGCCATGTGGAAGTTAAACTCCATGTGGGAGTGCTGTGAAACTTCTGGAAAGCCTCACACATAGTAAACTCTATATAATTTGTATAGTCAGTTAGGGCACCACCTCCTAACTCCATAAAAGTGACTGTTTACACATGGGAATGGAATTTTGCTTTTTAGCTTCTGGACATTGCTTTTGGATCTTTTTTCGGTCTCCCATGCTCTCCTCATAAGCAACACTCTGGACCACTTATGATGGGTATCTTCCCATGTGGGGTTACCTACACTCACACACGAATGTATTTTCACTCTCTCACTTAAAATAAATCTTGCTCTCAGTTGTGCACTGTATTCACGCCTCTGCTCTGAATTCGTATCTCTGTGGGGGCAAGAACTTGCAACAAAAATGGAGATACTTAGCTCCATAAACATCATGATGATTGAATTAATCAACACATGCAAATCCTTTAGCACAGTGCCTGGCACACAGTGCTCAGCACTGTTAACTTATAAGGACAAGCAAGTGGGTAACTGAAGAGGTGATGATGTTGTCACCACTGTGGGGGAGACAAAAGTCCACTGAGCTACCTACTCGACTCATTTCTGTTTTCCTGAACAGGACACTCAAAGATAACTGCTTTGCAAATCAGTAAACCAGCAGTCAAAATTCTAACAACTATGATACAGGGACAAGATTTCAGAAAAGTCTCCCAACCTCTCCATTCCCAATGAGAATAATAATACTCACTCACTAAGTTGGGACTTAGCAAACAATGCTGACATATTCAACGATACAGTTCTTTTCTTGTTTTACTATAATAAAATACAAGCAGAGGATACACATTCTTAAGATGGTGCATAGGAGAAGATATATAGTCCTACAAATCCTCCAACAAAAGTAAAGCAAGCTTTTTTTTTTTTAATTTTCCTATGCATTTATTTAGATACCACTTTCCACTACATGTAAAATTAAGTATCTCAAAAGGTCAACACAGTTCCACCAATGCAGGTTGCATTTATAATTCACCAATGTGTCAACAAAATCGTTTTCTTGTTAATTATATTTCATTTACATTTAAAAAGTCCTTTTCCTGTTTTATCATAAAATTCAAATACATTTCAAATTCTAATATGTCGGAGTTGGGTTTATAGAATGCAGCTCTTCTGTCACTTTTGTGGGAAACTGACTACTCTATGATATTTATTCCCTGGCAGCCAGAAACTTGTGGCATTCAGCCATGTATACCAATGCCAGTTTGAGAGGCAAGGTACTGGAATGGATTTGCTGGAAGACAATTACTTCTGTTTCTAATAATAGGAAACTACGTGAGTAATGCAGACACATGCCTATTAGATAGCTATTGAGAAGAATTATGAAGCATCTATTTTTAATATGGCAGAAATATTTATTTCATAACAGTAAGTAAAAGGAAAAAAGAATGCAATATAAATACTGTTTGATTATGAGTATAAAAGAACAGTAACCATAATGGAAATTTGAAACAAACATATGTGAAAGTCCTCCAAACAAAATAGATCAAAATGTTAACTGTGGTAGTTTTTGGATGGCAGATGTTCAGGACAGTTTTCCTTTCTACTTTGAGTTTCTCTTCCTCCACCACCCATATTTTATGACACATCCTAAATGTTTACTTAGGGAAAATTAGGGTAAACAAAACACTGCGGCTCTACTACTTTGGTCCCTGATACCCATGTGGGAGACCCAAATGAAGTCCTTGCTTCCTCTCTGGCTGGCTCTCTGCCTTTCAAATAAAGTGAAAATAAACAAATAATTAAAAAATCAAACATTTATTAAAACTGCTGCTGTTCTGTTTACGGCAAGCAGAGTTTTATGCAAGCATTAGACCACGAGGAAATTCCAAGATTAGAATAATTTAGATTCTATACTTGGGTCACATGACACTCATCTAGTGTACCATGATAGAATTTCCCACAGTATACATACCAGTTCTAGTCTTGGATTGAAAAACTTGACAAGACTCAAGTCTCTGGATCTCTTCCACTTGCAATCTCAATCCTAGTGGCCCCAGGACAACTCTATTAAGAATCTACAGCTGCTGCTCTGCCCAGGAGCACCTGTTCTGGAACAACTGGAGTTTGATCTTCACAGGAGTTTTCCACTTAGATCATGTGCAGAAGTGGAAGAGTCTTTTGAATCCTAGTTCTGCTTCTTACGACTTTCAGCCTTTGAAGTTACTTAATTTTTGTGGCAGGAAAAATTTATTGAAATACTTAAGTTTTCATAGTCTCTATATCATGTGCTTACTACCACCTTTCTCTTGAAAATTTTTTAAAATTTATTTTATTTGAAAGGCAGAGAAAACAGAGGTTTTCTGTCTACTTGTTCATTTCCCAAATGCCCACAGAAGATAGAGTTGGGTCAGGCTAAGCCCAGGAACCACCAATTCCATCCAGATCTTCTGTATGGGTGGCAGGGACCCAAGAACTCAAGCCGTCACTTGCCACACCTTAGGGTGTGCATTGGCAAGAAGCTGGTTTGAAAGGGAGCAGGGCGTTGCCCCCAGGCACTCTGATATGGAATATGGGCATCTTAATTGCTGTGCCACAATGCCTGCCTCTTCTATGCCCTTTCTAAGCCAGTGACTCTTGGTATTTCTTGCCTCAAGGTTTTTGGCACAAGGAAAGCAGAAACTCTCACAGACCAGGTTTCATTTTGTAAAAGCTGATACTTACTAAGATTCTGGTAAGTGTTCTGAGAAGAAGAGAAAAGTTAACACTTTGAGGGCAACAATAGGAGGAGACAAATACCTCCTGATCACTAACCTAGGGTGTCTAGGGTGACAGGGTTTCTGAGCTTTTGGTAACTCTTGGTAAAGGAGTCAGAGGAGGAAGCTGGTGCTGAGAGGGTGGCTGTGTGCAGAGGGGAACCTTGAGAGACTGAGTTCTAGGGATGAGATCCCAGCCTTCCAAGGATCCTGACATCACAGGTCACATGGAAACCACAGTTTCACAGTCTAAAGTAAGCTTTTCTGAGCATCCAGAAGATCCTTGGGAAGAAGCCAGAGAACAAGACAGGCCCTCTCCATGCACTGGGAAAGACCCTAAGACCCTGAGTCAGATCTTTTATGGTAAGCCCCCAAATGGCTGAGAGGTCATTTTTTGCCATTCCAGTGCATTCATGCTAGGATTTGGCTGAAGTAAATCTATTTATTTATTTTTTGAAAGAAGATTTACTTCATTTATTTGAAAGTAAGAGAGAGAAATGGGGGAAAACCAGAGATCTTCCATCTGTTGGTTCACTCCCCAGATGGCTGCAACGTCCAGGGCTGGCTAGACTGAAGCCAGGAACTAGGGGCTTCATCTGGGTTTCCCAAGTGGCTGACAGGCGACCAAGGACTTGGACTGTCTTCTTTGCCTTCTCCCAGGCCATTACCAGGAAGCTGGATCGGAAGTGGAACAGCTGGACACAAACCAGCACCTATATGAGATGCCAGTGTTACAGGCAGCAGTTTTACCTGTGACACTACAATGCTGATCTCTGGTTTAATTAAATTTAAACAAATAAAATAACAGGGTATTTCTTGTACATTTGCTTTTGTGCACATTCTTGCTCTGTTTGTCTTTTTTTTTTTTTAATTTATTTTATTCATTTAAAAGAGTTACACAGAGAGGTAGAGACAGAGAGAGAGGTCTTCCATCTGCTGGTTCACTCCCCAGATGGCCGCAATGGCCAGAGCTGCGCCGATCTAAAGCCAGCACGCAGGTGCAGGGGCCCAAGGACTTGGGCCATCCTCCACCCCTTTCCCAGGCCATAGTAGAGGCCTGGCCTGGAAGAGGAGCAGCTGGGACTAGAACCGGCGCCCATATGGGATGCCAGGGCTTCAGGCTAGGGCTTTAACCCACTGCACCACAGTGCCAGCCCCTCTGTTTGTCTTATTTATGCATCATATCATGGAGATCAAAATACTTGTCTGAGAGGGTCACTGTGGGGACAAATTGAGGTAATATGTAGGTACCTGGGACAGTGTTTATATATATGTAGTAGGTGCTCAGTGGCTGTTTATTCTTTAAAAAAATTTTATGCCACTATCTCTCCAAAATGGAACATATGGGATGAATGGCAAAAGCTGGTATCAGGACCTATGGTAGAACTAAGGTTGAGAGGCAGAATTTTCATCATGCCAGGGGATTCTGAACTGTTTTGCAGAGTTCTAGGATTTTGTAGAGCTTCTCAGATGCTACTGTGGAGAGCAAAGAGGAGACCAATTGTTTATGTTCAGGGTTGCCTCCGCTGTTTCAACCAGATCACTTTGTTCTTACCTATAAGGGTCTTTATGAGATAATTAAAAATGAATCTTAATGAAGAAGTCGGGAGAGGAAGTAGGAGGAGGGATGGTTTGGGGGTGGGAGGGTGGATATGGGGGGAAGAACCCCTATAATATAAAAGTTGCATTTATGAAATTTATATTTAATAAATAAAACCTTTCTATAAAAACAAATAAAAAAGAGCCTTTATGAAGACCTTCATATGCATGGGTTCTACAGTTTTTGTATCAACATAATTTTCTTAAATACATTTTTTAAATCAAGAACACGATATATACACAGATACTTGAAAATAATGATGACTTACAAGATGAAATGCTCTAAATGGTCCAAAAATGCTGAGCAACTGCAAAGGCAGAAAGCATAATTGGGATGACATTTGAAGGAAGAAACATTTTTCCACTACCTACAATTCATGAAGAGGGCACCTGCAAATTGTGAGACAAGGCTTTAGCTTTCTCTGAGCTAGGGAAAAGTGGATATGAGACCAGCAGGCAGTCCCAAAGCCATATTCACTGTGATTTTTGTAATATTACAGTAGGAGGAACAAGCAGACAGTTCCTGTCTTCTACTTTGCTTTTGTGCTTTAAAGCAAGCAGCAGAGGCAACTCCAGTGAAGGGGACACTGGGCATTACAGGTAGGGTAGTACCCAAGAGATAGGTTAAGATGAGCCACTGATGCCCTCAGTCTGGTATATATTCATCTCTTCCCTGTAACCTCAGGAAGCAGAACACAAAAAAACAGATAAGTACTCACAGACAGACATATAACTAATATATGAATGACACAATCAAGACTCACCAAACATCTGAGGAAAGTTCAAGGAATTCTAGAAGGACGGAATGGCGGGAATGGAGGCAAAGAAGTATTTAAAGTTAATAAAATGAAATATTTCATTGCTAATGAAATCATGAAACTTCCAGTGAGAGGGCTCATGAGTAGCTACTAGAATCAACAGAAAAAATTCAAGAATCCCCGATCACACCTAGCCACTTGATGCTAACATTTCTGAAAACCAAAGATAGAGGTGAAAATTCTAACCCTTCTCAAAACAAACCAAAAACAGATTACCTAAGAAAGGAATGTAGACGCTGAAGATAACAAAACAATATTCTTAAAGTAACAGTGTAAAACGAAGACAATTTTAGATATGCAAAGATAGTTAACACCCACCCACAAAAACCATTTAAAGGAAACAAAATAGGCTCATGGGATTCTCACTAACTTAGGAGTGTAGCAAAGAAAACAACACACTTATTTAAAACTCAAAAGTTACAGCTTAATTCTAAAGGTGGAGGTGATATAACCCGTATGAATAACAAATCAGCCTTTATTCTGACCCTCTCTGTTCTTTGGGCCTGGAGAATGCAGAAAAGAGGACAACCATGAAGCCTCTGCTGGTTTCTCTGGGATACTACAGCAAGGGAGCTGGATTCGACCACTCCTGTTCCAGCACAGTGGGATTTTTCAGGTGTAAAGGTAGACTTTCAGTTAACGGGTAGAGAGACAAATCATTTTAGACGATAAATTGAGAGGGATGGGCAAGGCACTGGATGGAGGTTGGGAGGCTTGGAGTGAGATGGGCTTGGTCATCCTGGCTAGAGGCTTGATGAGAGGAGAGGTTCCTTTTATATAGGTTGGCTGAAGGTATTTTAACAAAAAAAATATTTTCTTGACTTTTTATCTTGAACAAATTCTGGGTTTATGGAAAGGATGCAGAAATAGTATAATTTCCATTTATCCCTCACTCAGCTTCTCTACGATGTTAACATCTCACGTAAACACAGTACTATTATTAGATCCAGGAAATCAACATTGGCATATAATCCTATTTACTGAAGACTATATTTGAATTTCATCACTTTTTCCACTCATGCCCTTCTTCTGTTCCAGAATCCTACATGGCCCTTTGTTATTTCTTAGTCTTCCACCATCTGTAAATTTTTGAGTCCTCCATTGTCTTTTATGACCTTGATATCTTTGAAGAGTATTATCAGTTATTTTGTTCAATTTCCGCCAAACTAGGTTTTCTCATGATTGAACTGAGGTTATATATTTTTGGCAAAAATAGCACAGAAATGATATTGTGCCCTTCTCAGTGCACCACATAGTGGAATACAAGACCTTTCATTACTGGTGATGTTAACCTATATTTTTATTTCTTTCTGCTGACTTACACTATTATAAAGTTTATTATTTCTTTCTAGATAGTTAATATCTGGGGGCGATACTTTGAAACAATGTAAATCTGTTTATCATCAAGTTCTAACTAACTTTAGCATACATCTTTATATGTTGTCTGCTACAATTATCACTGTGGTGTTCGCCTAATGTTGATTTTGTTCTTTCCATTATGTTTATTATTTGGAATTTAAGGAAGACATATACTTTCTCTCCATTTATATAATAAGTTCCTTAACTATAAGATGTCATGGATATTTATTTTTAAGGGTTACAATCCAATATGATCATTATTTTGCTGCTCAAATTGCTCCACTTTGGCCAATGGGAGCTCCTCTAGGTTGACTCTTATATACCTTTGGCAAGCTCTACTTTTTTTAAAAAAAATTTCCTTCCTTTCTGGCACAAGATGTTCCATCCACATTTCGTATTTTCCCTTTCCCTGTCCAGCCTCCCAATCATTCCTCCATGGCATTCTAGTTCCTTTCACTGAATGATCATTAGAAATCAAAGCTGGATGCTTATTATTAATAGGGTGTCACTGCTTCTCACCCCTCTCACTGGGATATATACCTGTATATTAACTAATGTATGTATGCACATCTGTATTTCTGTTTATCTGCATATACATCTCATACATGGAAATATGAGTTCATACGAAACAGTGCATTCTAACCCAGGGCCACAGGGTTGGTTTCGGCAGAAGATAGAAATGTCCAAATGTTTGGTTTATGTCAAAGTGCCCTCCCTATCACTAAAACTTTTTAATGTGACTAATACACACACTTGTGTAAGTGTGTGTCAAGGAAAACGGGTCCTGTTCATGTCAGAGCAACATAATGCAGAATAAGAATGTGAGATTGTGAGATCATCTATGAACTAAAGTGACTCAGCAGAAGCAGGAAGTCTGAAACAAAGATATATAGGAAAAATGTAAGGTCCTCCTAAGGGACAGATGGCATAAGTTCTGCCATTGCTACTTTCTGCACCAATGGCAGACACTAACAAATAATTACTACTGACTAAGTCAGTACACGGCTCAAATTCTCAAACTTCTGCTTTAGGCAGCTACTACCAATCAACTGGGATTTGCATTGTAGACACTTGTTATCCTGAGGTAAAGAAATAAACAGCTTATGTAAAGTATATCATTTGGGAGAGGAAGATTATCCATCTTTAGAATTTTACAAAAAATTATACAAAAAGTCTTAACAAAACATGGTAACTGAAGCCCAAAATTCTTTTGCATAAGGCCAGTTCCAAGCATTTGGTTCCTGATGCAAAGTTTAGTATCACCTGGTGGTCAACTTTTCACTCATCTGTTTCAGTAACTGATCCTATAAGTTTGGATAATACTGGGGACACACAGTAGCCATTCTCCATATCCCTACTTGCCAAGATGGAGTTTCTGCCATTTTACTCCCCACTGGGATTCTATTTCCCATCCATGTCATGCTTCTCCTGCACAACTTTAGATCACCTCAAAGAACAGTACTGAGTGGAGAATGGGAACCAATTACCAGTCAGGTAATATATGAGTTCACAGGATGGTGAGGGCTGACTACACTTTGTAAGAGTGACTAGCAGAGAGCTAATGGGAAATAACAGACACAAAGAAGGTGGCAGAATGGTGAGGACAATAGAAAAGCCAGGCTGGCTTGGCAGAGAGGCTGCAGAGTAATGTTCACACTAGGACCTGGCAGGAGCAGTTCCCAAAAAGAAACAGGAAAAAGGAAAGTTGAATGTAGTATAGAAAATCTGGCTTTGTCACATATAGTTAAGTTAATCTGGTCAAGAAACCTGATCCCGAAGTGTGTGTTTTCTTTAAGCATGTTATTATATGCCAACTACTGAGATGGTGAGGACAGGACAGAGAACATAGATGCATGGGCATGGTTTCTGCCCTCATAGGTCTTACTAGCATGTTTGTTAGTTCATTTATTTATTTTATTTGAAGGGCAGAGTTACATAGAAAAGAAGGGAGGGAGGGAGGGAGGGGGAGAGAGAGAGAGAGAGAGAGAGAGAGAGAGAGAGAGAGAGAGGTCTTCCATCTGCTGGTTCACACTCCAGATGAACGCAACAGCTGGGGTGGGCCAGGTCGAAGCCAGGAGCCCAAAGCTTCTTCTGGGTCTCCCATGTGGGTTCAGGGGCCCAGGTATTTAGGCCATCTTCTGCTGCTTTCCCAGGTGCATTAGCAGAGAGCTGGATAGGAAGAGGAGCACCTGGGACATGGACCAGTGCCCATATGGAATGCTGGTGTCGCAGGCACAGGTGGAGGCTTAACCTGCTATGCCACAATGCTTGTGAAAACGCTTTTTGAAATTTAGAAAAAAACAGTAATTCTCTGGATATATATATATATATATATATACACACACACACATACATACACATATATATACATACACACATACACACACATATATATACATATATATATACTGTATAGTTGGAGATACTCCAAATGGGTATGGGGCTATACCCTCTGATGATACACATTAATATTTCTACAAAGAAATGTATAACCATTCACACTCAGTAGAATAAAGAACATAAATAATATTACAATTTATTTACATAAATAAGTAGTGGTAAATAAAATTTGTAGGTAAATAAATTTATTGGTAAATGAAATAGCAGGATATAGACTTTATATACTTTAAGCTTTTTTTTGTTGCTTGTGATAAAGGAAAAATCTCTAAGGAAATTTTAAAGTAAAATTTTAAGCTTATAATAATGAAAACACATAAACGTGTCATAAATGTTCATCAGTTCTGGCTGCCTGAGAATCTTGAAGAAGTTAATAAAAATCATTGTCCATGAAACCAAGCTGGAGCTGGACATAATATGATGAGCCAGAAAGAGAATTCTCAACTGATGAAGTGGCATTATCAAGAGAGCCTTTTAAAAGACTTTACCCAGTGTCACCTATCTCTTTAACACAGGTTTCTGTCTAAGCAGTTTCTCTTTAATTGAGTAAATTGCTGTGATCTCTTGCTTACTGATAAATGCACATTGTTCAAGGCCAGCAATTAATTGGTCACATATGTTTACCATATGGTCTATGGAGATTTTTTGACCTGTGCTCATAATGTCATCATCACTACTACTGTCTTCATACTCATCTATATTCAATCCCATCTCACCAATTTCTCCATCACTCAAGGGATGCTCAATGGGTGCATCATTATCGATGTTCAACATTTCTTCAATGTCGGCTTCTTCTAACTTATTTACGCTTTCGGCTGATAAACTTTTGGCATAAGTTAGGAGTTTAGATATCATGGTCTTTTCATTAGAGTCTATAAATCCATCAAAATCTTCATCAGCAAGGTAATTTTCAAACATCATTGTAGCCCAAAGTCTGTGCCAAGCGTTTTTTAATGTTGACTTATCAATATCATTCCAAGCATTAGCAACTGCATAGATGGCATCCTTAAGACTAAATTCTTTAAGGAAGTCCTGGATTTTCAGACCTCTGTTAACTGAAGCAAGCATACTGTTTAAAAAAAAGTGTTTATACTTGCTCTTCATGGAACGTAGAATTCCTTGGTCACAAGGCTGTATTACAGATGTCACATTTTGCGGAAGGTAAATGCCGAAAACATTACTTTTCACAAGAAGTTCAGGAGGGGGATGTGCAGAAGAGTGGTCTAGGAATAGTAAAATCTTGCAGTTGTCTTCCAGTCCAGCTTGCTTGCAATGAGCTCGTGCTGCTGGCACAAAGTGCTTATTGAACCAGTCAGCAAAGATCTCCCTTGTTACTGATGCCCTCTTGTTTGCATAATAATGAACAGGTAAATTGCATACACCTTTTAAACACTTTGGATATAGACTTTTCCCGATCACTGCCAATTTTATCTTGTGTGTGCCGGCAGCATTGGCACACCCAAGAACAGTTAACCTTTGCTTGGCATCCTTGTAATCTGTTGGGACTCTTTCGTCAGCCATTGCTAAGGTTTTCCTAGGAACATAGCACCAGTACAGAGCTGTTTCATCAGCATTGTAAATCTGCTCCGGGCTAAAGTTTTCATCAGATATTATCTTAGCAAATTCATCAATGTAATTTTCAGCAGGTTCATGATCAGCAGAAGCTTTTTCACCACAAATTTTAAGGTACTTGATACCATGACGCTTCTTGAATTTCTGTAGCCAGCCTTCTGAATACTCACACTCACTTTCAATGTTCAGTTCTTCATGATATAGTCTAGCTTGTTTCATGACCAACAAACCAGTCAGTGGCATATCTTTACTTCTTTGTTGTCGGATCCACTCAATCAACACACGGTCAATATCTTCATTTTTGGCCCTGTGCAATGTTTTCCTATTTTTCATTAGTTCTTGGTTCTCACTGTCACTGTAAAATTTCAGCAACTTGTCTTTCTGTTTCTTTAAGTCATATATGGTGGTGGTGCCCACACCATATTCTTCAGTAAGGTGCCTCACAGACACACCACCATCAAGCTTCTGCAATAATTCCACTTTCTCAGCTATTGATAATGACAGATGCTTCCTTTTTTTCTTCTCACTGTTATCCATAGGAATAGCTTTAACTCTTTTGGACATTTTCCAATGCAGTTAATCCTCAAGTCATCAAACGTCATGAAATAACAGAGGCAGGTGTGACTGATGCAAAGGCTGACAAAACAGAGACTTCCTGTTTGTCCATGGTAGGTTTTATTGCCAGATAGTCCTGATGTCAGACTTTGAAAAATACTTTTGGGATTCAGAGTGGTTTCTATTTTTGTCTCATCTTGCAACTGCAGAATAAAGACTGTGGACCTGTATTAAAAATATCATTTTAATGTAGACAAGACTGAGGCTCAATTAGAACTCTGTTCAAGGTTATGCAGCTACTACTCATCTCTTCTGCTTATTTTCAGTCTCCCAAAATTTGTTTACTTTATTGGGCAAAATTTTTTTGAGCGAATATTGTCTGCCAAGATGATTTCAGATGCAATATTTTTAGCAAAGAAATCTGTTATTCTTGGCTGTTTGACTGACACAGTCAGTAGGTGAGTCCCATGTAGAATAACATAGAGATACTTTGGTAAGAAAAGGTTAAAGATAAAATTTATATCCATTGAATATAGATTTTTTAAAACAATTCATCTATTTGGCATTTATCTACCTGGTTATATATTTCTCCACAATGAGCAGCCAGGAAAAATGAAAAAGAGATCATTTTATGTATGTTCCAAATACTCCCATGAATATTTCCTAAATACCCACTCATTTTTTGTTTGCTTATTTTTTAAAAAAAATATTTATTTTCATTTTATATACAAGGCAGAGAGAGAGAGAGAGAGAGAGAGAGAGAGAGAGAGAGAGAGAGAGATATTTTTCATTCACTTGTTCACTCTTTAGATGCCCACCAAAGCTGGGACTGGGCCAGGCCAAAGCCAGGAACCCGGAACTCAAACTGGGTTTTTCATGTGGGTGGCAGGGACTCAGGTACCTGAATCATCATCTGCTGTGTCTCAGGACGCACATTAGCAAGAAGCTGGAATTGGAAGTGGAGATGGAACTCAAAGCCAGGAACTCTGATATGGGATGTGAGTACCAAGGAGTGCCTTAACTGCTGCACCAGATGCCTGCTGCTATTCCACTGACACATTCCCCAAATGCCCACAAGGTGGACTGGGGCTGAAGCTAGTGGCAGGGAACTTAATTCTGTTTCCCACATTGGTGTCAGGAAGTCAATTACTTCCTCGCAGTGTCTGCTTTAAAAGGATGCTAGAGTTAGAAGTTGGAGCTGAGTTTTGAACCTAGGCACTCCAATACAGGATGCAAGTGTCTCAAATGCTAGGCTAAATATTTGCCCATTTTTTAATAAACTGTTTCATAAACTGTACATCCCAACTGTGACTCAGAATCAGTTATCAACTTCATTTGTGACATTCTAATAAAATATTTCCTTAAACTCAGAACCTAGAAAAAATTCATTAGAATTTTTAACTTAAAACTTGTGGTAAGGGCCTTATTTCATGTACTATTTTATGAGGTCCTATTGGAAGCCCAACTTTTCTTCATCATTCTCATCATCCTCATATTGTTCAGATTTTCATCAAATGTTTAACAGGACTTATAAAAGTCAGAAGATTGTTCATTAAATCCCAAGTTTCTATTTTCCCATTAGGTACAAAAACATTCCTATTAGCTGGGAGGCTTACAAATGAGTAAAGCACCAAACCTCTAACCAGAATACTTAAAAATCTAGTAAATAAATGTAAGAAATGTGTAAAATCCAATGAGGATTCTCTCCTTTAGGGTAGGAAAATATCATATTTGGTGAGGTAGACAAACTCCTTTTACACGGGTCTCTCCTATTAGTTTATAATGATAACTAGGAGGAGGATTAGCCTGTTGAGCCACGGTGCTGGCCATGTGCTTTTCTTTCTTGCCTCACACATCCTTGTTGAAATATGCATCAGTATTGTAGAAACTGAGATTTTTTATCAGGGATACCAAGAGAAAGAAATAGTTAATATTCAATTGACTCATTTCTCAAATGAGATAGAACAGTAGAGGGAATCCATGTGAAGAGATATTGCTGGCCAGCACTAGAGAGCTTGGAAGCCATGCCAGTGGCTGCATACCACCCCTTATCACTTGAGTGAGCATGCACTCTGTGTAGATGAGCCATAGGTGCTGTTGCTAGGGT
The DNA here is from genome assembly GCA_949820135.1 of Sylvilagus floridanus. Classification (NCBI taxonomy): domain Eukaryota; kingdom Metazoa; phylum Chordata; class Mammalia; order Lagomorpha; family Leporidae; genus Sylvilagus; species Sylvilagus floridanus. The sequence goes on from OX463235.1 coordinate 42,632,379, forward strand.
CATTAATGTCAGGCCACTGTAGTCACCTGTACCTGGACTCTTGGCTCAGCCAGGTGAAGGATGTTCACCTGTGCCTTAAGACTTTGCTAGGCTCCCACTTGACTGCTCTGTGTGGACTTCACCTTTGTTTTTTTGTTGTTGTTGTTGTTTTTTGTTTGTTTTTTTTTTGTTTTTTTTTTTTTACAGGCAGAGTGGACAGTGAGAGAGAGAGACAGAGAGAAAGGTCTTCCTTTGCCGTTGGTTCACCCTCCAATGGCCGCCGCGGTCGGCGCGCTGCGGCCGGCGCACCGCGCTCGTCCGATGGCAGGAGCCAGGAGCCAGGTGCTTTTCCTGGTCTCCCCATGGGGTGCAGGGCCCAAGCACCTGGGCCATCCTCCACTGCACTCCTGGGCCACAGCAGAGGGCTGGCCTGGAAGAGGGGCAACCGGGACAGAATCCGGTGCCCCGACCGGGACTAGAACCCGGTGTGCCGGCGCCGCAAGGTGGAGGATTAGCCTGTTGAGCCACGGCGCCGGCCTGGACTTCACCTTTGTTAACAGTCCAGGATGCTCACCATCCTTTTCAAAACAGTGTGGGTTCCTTCACTCCCAGTGAACATCAAAGATGAAGTAGAAGCAGAAGCCCCAGTCATGACACTTGGAAGGCTCTGATGAGTGGAAAAAATCACTCTTGGCCATGTGACCTCACTCACACACACACACACACACACACACAAATACACAGGAAGACACAAAGGTGTATGCATACATACACGCACATACACACACACATAAACTGGAGAAGTAACAGAGTGTAAAGACAATGAGATGGCTTATAAGAAAAGTCATAGAATTATTTCATTCATACATTCAAGTCATAAACTCTTGTTGAATACCTCACTAAAATGTTATAGTGATAAACATCTTGAAATCAGATTCTGTGTTGGACATAAAAAATAATAAATAATAAATAAATAGAGATACTATCATTCTTCTCAAGGAGGTCACTGTGGCAATGTGCCACAGTGGGTTAAGGTGCCACCTACCACACCAATAGCCCATACCAAAGAGCCAGTTCAAGTCCCGGCTGCTCTGCTTCCAGCCCAGTCCCCTGATAATATGCCTGGGAAAGCAGTGGAAGATGACCTAAGTACTTGGGCCCCTGTATCCCACATGAGAAACTCAGATGAAGTTCAGGACACTGGCTTTAGCCTGGACCAGCCCCAGCTGTTGTGACCATCTGGAAAGTGAACCTGCAGATCGAAGCTCTCTCTGTCAAACTCAGCTTTTCAAATAAATAAATAAATATTTAAAAAAAGATGCTGGAGGTGCTTTTGATACTTGCAAAATTTCATTCAATGAAGAAATATTTATTGAGCACCTACTATGTGCCAGGTCCTGTTCTAGGTATATTGCTGTCGTGGTGAACAAGATAGTTAAGGTCCCTGTCTTGTAAACTTAACACTGCGATATGGAAGATATAGCATAAGTATTTTAAGTGTTAGGAAGTAAAACAGGCCAATATGAAAGGGACTGCTTGGGGCATGAAGTGAGCAATCCAGGTAGAGTGGGCAAGGAGGGGTACTATGGGAGGGGTACCTTTCAGATGAACGATGGGATAAGTTAGTCACATAAAGGCATTTGGGAGGAACAGAAAGTGTAGAAGCTGTCAAGTAAGTACCAGTTTGGTACGTTTGAGAAGATGGCCAATGATACAAACTCTGCAGGCCCAGGAGGTGATGGGATATCCTAGCCTGACACATAGTATGTATTCAATAAAGAACTGCTTTTCTCTGAGGTATCATGATTTAAAAAATTTATAAGTAGCATAAATTTAAAAACTTTTAATAATGAAAAGTCCCACCCTGACACGGTTCCAGTTCTGCTTTTCAGAGGCAATCACTCTTAAAGTTTGTTTTTAGTTCTTTGGTCAGTTACTATACAATATCTTTAAACAATATGGTCCTAATGCAATTTATTCATGTATCAATTATAGATATTGTCCGTTTACTTTCTATAGTGATCAATGAACATTTAGCTCAAGACAGTTATTTTCTTTTCCTCTACTGCTTACCTTTACACTTTTAAATAATGTAAATTACACATATCGTTCCTTCATCTCTGAATCCCATGTTGTAGGACAGACAGCAGAGATACAACCCTTCCTGTTGCTTCTTGTTCTTCATACCTCTGTTGGGCCTAATCTGCTATGCCTAACAATATAATTCCAACAGCTTTAAAGCACGTGATAGAGGATTCTTTATGATCAAGCCCATGCTTAATTTTTCGTATAGTGTCATTATCCACTTTAGCTATATTCACAATCACACTCAAGTGTGAATATGTATTTATAGTTTTTGGAGGCTTTTGTGTGTTCTTGTTCTTTTTCTCCTCACCTTGTATCTTTGTTTTGCCTGGAATGGTTCCTCCTGAATTTCACTGGCAAATCCCATTATTCATTTTAGACTATATACTATAAGAAATCTTCCTTGGTAGGTGTCATTTATTGACTCAAAAAATATCTGAGTGCCTTTTAACATGCAAGGCATTACTTTATGTGTTGAGGCTGTAGTGGTTCAAGTCGCACACTTAGGAGCTTGCATTCTAGTGGCTTAATAAACAGATATAATAAAAATAACCACCATTATGAAACACACTATGCACCAGGATTATACTAAATAACTCACATACGCTATTTTAATCCATACAACAACTTTATGAGACTTGGGAGAAATTAAATATCCTTCCTGGGTTCACTCCTTATAAGTGGCTGAGCTTAAATTTAAATTCAAGCCTGACTTCAGAACCACTGGTTTTAAGCTGGACTTGCTCTGCTCATAATGCCCCTTGTACAAGTCAACCATGGCACTTGCCATATAATTTTGAAATCATCTGGGTATGGAGTTGAGTTCTTCATACAAACCACAATACATAAAGCAATAGTGTTACTATTTTCTCAGTATGGTACAGAGCTGGTAGCATTCCAGATGCAGAGCACAGAGATGTTAATACACTACAGAGTGGGTGCCTTAAGGCATTAAGGATTAATTCTCTCTTGAAACTTCAGCTTGAGAACAGCTGGAGAAAGCTGGCTTTCGACTGAAGGCTTCTAAAGTGTAGAGACTTCTGCAACACAGTGGCTGCTTCAAAAATTTTTGCTGACTCTATTATTCAAACTTTTGTAACCAATACATACCCAATTTTTGGAATGAAAACCAAACTGCTTTGGAATGAAAAAAAAAAAAACTGCTTTAGCCTTGCATTTGGAGATGACTTTGTAGCAAGTGTTCAGCACTCAGTCTTCTCCTAATAGAATTCCCAGGATGCTGGATCCAAACTTTGAGAAGCAGTAGAATGCACTGGCTAATTTTTTTTTCTTTTTTTTTTCTTTTTGACAGGCAGAGTGGACAGTGAGAGAGAGAGACAGAGAGAAAGGTCTTCCTTTGCCGTTGGTTCACCCTCCAATGGCCGTCGCGGCCAGCGCGCTGCGGCCGGCGCACCACGCTAATCTGATGGCAGGAGCCAGGTGCTTCCTCCTGGTCTCCCACGCAGGTACAGGGGCCCAAGCACTTGGGCCATCCTCCACTGCACTTCCTGGCCACAGCAGAGAGCTGGCCTGGAAGAGGGGCAACCGGGACAGAATCCAGCACCCCTACTGGGACTAGAACCCAGTGAGCTGGCGCCGCAAGGTGGAGGATTAGCCCATTGAGCCACGGCGCAGGCCCCCGCAAAAATTATTACTTGACAAAGGATAGATAATCATTCATATTTTTTCTTTTTAGCAATGAAACATTTTAAAATTAAGATATGTACTCCACTTTTCTTTAGCCATAATGCTATTCCACTCTTCATAGACTACAGTGCAGTGTAATTGTAACTTTTTCTCCACTGAGAAATCAAAAAATGTGTGTAACTTGTTCTCTGTGGTATTAGCGTTATTGTGGTGGTATAGAACCCAACCTGCAATACCTCCAAGGTATGCTTACAGGAAATCAGCTTGATGTAACTTTTTCATTTATATTAATGTTCCCTGCAAGGGTATAGACAGAATTCTTCGATATAGGGACAAATCTCAATTACTTCCCAGTTGATTCTGAGTTTCCAAGGGAAAATCTAGTGGCTGGTGCTGATATAGAAAATGTAGGACAAATACCTTTGACATCCGGCCTCTTTTCTGCATCTGCTCTGTCATCTCCCAAGTTTACACTGCCATCTCTGGTTGGGATGGCTGTAATGACCTCGTAACTGATTCAACAGCATCCTCCTTGGTTGCTTTCTTCTCCAGGAGATTAACCTTTTCAAAAGACAGAGGTGGAATGGATCATACTTTGCTCATGCTTAAAACCGTGTGGTAGTATTTCTTCAAATCCAAATTGGTAACTTGGCGGTCTAAGGCTTAGAGGGTCTGCTCTTGCCCCAGTCATTACCACTCTTCCTCACAGTCTCTACCACAGCCATATATGCCTGTATGCATTGTCCAATATTTGTTTACTTGTCCTCTACTTATATAGTTATTGAAAATACATCAGGGACCAAGAGAAAAACAGTTCTTGTGCTGACAGAATTTGCATTTTAGGAGGTAGGGGAATAACAAACAACACATAAACATATAATAATCAATAGTTGTAAAAAGTATGAAAATGGAAATAAACCTGCAAATAAAAAAGGCAGCCCACTTGAGAAGGTATTACTTTAGATGAGATCTAAAGGAGGAGAAGTCAGTCATATGATGAAGGGAGAGGAGAAAATTCAGGTAGAGAGAACAACCCACACAAAGGTTCACATATGCTAGAAAGAACCTGCTGTTTTTGTTTAAAATCTAAAAAAAGGTTTTTTTGTTGTTGTTGCTGAAAAGCAGAGCAGGACAGAGAGAGGGGGAGAGGAAGCTATCTTCCATCTGCTGTTTTGCTCCCCAAATGGCTGCAATAGTTACGTCAGGGCCAGGCTTCAGCCAGGAGCCAAAAACTCCATCTGGGTCTCCCACATGGGTGGCAGGGGTCCAAGCATGTGGGCCACCTTCCACTGCCTTCCCCTTCCCAGGTACATTAGCAAGGAGCTGGGCTTAAAGCATAGCATCCAGGACTTAAAACCAGCAGTTCAATATGAGATGTCAGCATTGTAAGCAGCAACTTAACCCACTGCACCACAAGGCCTGGCCCTAGAACCTGGTGTTTGAGGTACCCAGAGCAGTCAACTTACTGCAAGGTGGGTGGCTGGGCTGGCATGATTTTGTATGGCCTAACAAGCAAGGATAAAGATTTGAATTTAATTCCTTTTTCATGCTTCTAGTTTTACTTTAGAAAAATCTCAGTTATTTTAAAAAGGTCAGAGTGGTACATGTACACCATGATACCTTTCTCCTAGATCTAGCAATTAACATTTTGTCACATCTTTTTTTTTTTTAAGATTTATTTATTTATTTCAAAGGCAGAATTACAGAGAGAGTTGGAAACACAGAGAGCGAGCTTCCATCTGCTGGTTCACGTCCCAGATTTTTGCGACAGGGCTGGGCCAGGCCAAAGCCAGGAGCCTGTAATATCTTCCGCTGCTTTCTCAGGTGCATTAACAGGGAGCTGGATCAGAAGCAGAGCAGTTGGAATTTGAACCAGCACAGTTTAACCAACTGTGCCACAATTCTGGCCCCTTGCCAAATCTTTTGAAAGTAAATTGCAGACACTGTGATGCTTTGTTGCTAAACACTTGAGAAATAACCACCCAGTATTAGACATTTTTCTGCATTATCACAAATTCATCACTTACTGATAATTTTTTTTAAACAGGTTTATTTATTTATTTGTTTGAAAGGCAGAGTTAACAGACAGGGAGGAGAGACAGAGAGATCTTCCATCTGCTGGATCACCCCCCAAATGGCTCTAACAGCCAGAGCTGGGCCAGACTGAAGCCAGGAGCCTGGAATGACTCGGCCATCTTCCGCTGATTTCTTGAGCACATTAGCAGGGTGCTGGATTGGAAGTGGAGCAGCCGGGACTTGAACCTGCACCCATATGGCATGTGGGATGGTGGCTTAACCTGCTGTGTTACAACGCTGGCACCGCATATTGAAAATTTAACACTGATTCAGAACCATCTATTATGTAGTCCATATTTAAATTTCCCCTGTTGTCCATGAAATGTTTTTAAAAAGCATTAAAAAACCAGGGCTGGCGCTATGGCTCACTTGGTTAATCCTCTATCTGTGGCAACAGCATCCCATATGGACGCAGGGTTCTAGTCCCGGCTGCTCCTCTTCCAGTCCAGCTCTCTGCTGTGGCCTGGGAGGGCAGTGGAGGATGGCCCAAGTGCTTGGGTCCTGCACCCCACGGGAGACCAGGAGGAAACACCTGGCTCCTGGCTTCAGATCAGCGCAACACTGGCTGTGGTGGCCATTTTGGGAGTGAATCAACGGAAGGAAGACCTTTCTCTCTGTTTCTCTCTCTCACTACCTATAACTCTGTCAAATAAATAAAACTAAAATAAATAAATAAATAAATAAAAACCAATCAAGACACACAAATCTAATTTAGTTTGTGTCTCTTGATTAAAGCAACCCTTCACATTGGTTTTCTTTTTTTCTGTCAAGAACTGACATTTTTCAAGAGTGTGGGACATTTGTCTCATAAAATGTTCTACATTTTAGGTCTCCCTGACCCCCTGATTATCTTCTCCTGATTAGGTTCATGTCAAATCTTTCTGGCACACGTGGTATCAGATGACACACTGTCTTATTGATGGTAATGCCAAGTATCCTCACTTGGTTAAGATGTGTTTAATGAATCTCTTCATTGTGAATTATCTTTTCTCTTTACAATTAAGAAACAGTCTGGGGCGATTCTTGAAGGCTGCATTAAAGTCCTGCTCTTCAACAACCTTTCAGCCAGTGGTTTAGCATGTTTCTTTCGTTGATTTAGAATTCATCAGCTTACTTGTATCAATCTTTATATTATGAATTATGGGATTTTCTATTCATTATTTCTTTTGCTTTATTAAGTGGCACTCTCACAAATAAGGGGTATTCATTTTTATTCCCTTTCTCTCCCTGTGACCTCTCATTTTAATATTACAAAGAGAGGAATTTTTTTTTAAGAGTTTTTATTTGTTTGAAAGGCAGAGTTACAGAGACAGAGGGAGAGACAGAGAAAGAGATCTTTCATCTGCTGATTCACTATCCAAATGGCTGCAATAGCTGGGACTGCGCCAGGATGAAGTTAGGGACCAGGAGCTTCTTCTGGGGTATCCCATGTGCGTGTAAGGGCCCAAGCACTTGGGCCATCTTCTGCTGCTTTCTGAAGTGCGTTAGCAGGGAGCTGGATCAAAAGTAGAGCATCGGGGTCTTCAATTGGCTCCCATATGGGATGCTGGCATTGCAGACAGCAGTTTAACCCATTAGGCCACAATGCCAGCCCCGAAAGAGAGGATTTTCAAAACACTGACTTTTTATTCTATTAGCATTATTATTCTTTTTGACACTCAAATTATCATAAATGTGGCTAGTAGGAGCCCCTTTAAGTCAAGTTCAATGTCCTTTTGAAATGACCTTATTAATCTTTAAGGTCTTTGCTTTCTGACATGACAAGGATGTGCTAGACTCACCTTTTAAGTTCCTCTCCAAGGAGCTCTGGTTCCTTTTAGCAATAAATGGTATTAAGAAAAAAAAAAAAGACCCCAGAGAATGTCTGAAGTTATAGATAGCACTGAACCCAAAAAATCAGTTTTTTCTTATACATGCTGAGTAGAACATACAAACTCAGATTCAGTTTCTTCTATGTACTCACAACATTGATCAGTTTTGATTCCAAAATGCATGGAGATTTCTCCCCACCAGAAAGCAAGCACAACACTATTTACCTGGAAGCAGTATCAGATCTCACAGGTGGAGGGCTCAATCCCAAAAGACTGTCTCCACTTCAGGCCTAGTTGCAAGACTGTGTCTCCAGAACATCTCACTTACTGGCTACAGATTGGATTCCTATTACCCCTTTTTCAGGGGTAATTTATTAATTAATAAATTAATTTGCTGGAGGGGCTCCCAAAACTCAAGGAAACACTACACTTCAAGGATATTTTGAAGGCTAAATACAGGGGCTGGCACTGTTGCATAGTAGGCTAAGCCTCTGCTTGAAGCGTCAGCATCCCATGTGGGTGCCAGTTCATTTTCCACCTGTTCCTCTTTCAATCATACTCTCTGCTCATGGCCTGGGAAAGCAGTGGAAGATGGCCCAAGTGCTTGGGCCCCCGCACCCACGTGGGAGACCTAGGAGAAGCTCCTGGCTCCTGGCTTGGATTGGCTCAGCTCTGGCCACTGTGGCCATCTGGGGAGTGAACCAGTGGATGGATGACTTTTCTATCTTTCCCTCTCAATAAATAAATAAAATCTTAAAAAAAAAAAAACCCCATAAAGGCTACATATAAGCAGCCAGATGAAGAAATACATAGGGTGAGATTGTGAGTGTCCTGAGTGCAGAAGCCTCTATCTTCAGGGAGGCTGGCTGTGCCATCTTCAAAGCAAGTGGACCAGTCCTTGCAAGCCTTCATATGTTCAGCTGTCTATAACTCATGCAGCCCTGGTCTTTTAGGTTTTTATGGAGACTTCATTGCACGTGCAGGTTTGAAGCATGGACAACTGTGTAGAAATGCGATTGGACAAAGAAGGCATGACTAACAGACTAAATGCAGACACTCAGCAGGGCTTATCTGCTCAGACATTTCCTGGCCTCTCTATGCAGCCTTCCTTTCTCCTGGGTATGGGGCAGGCTTTCTTCTGAAACAGGGGTTTTCCAAACAACTATTAAATAAGGTAATTCAGAGAATTTCTTTGTGGCCATTTCCAAGACAGAAAGGCAGGGAAAGATTGGTTTCTATGACATGCCTTGGGGAAGAGAAATTCCACTTTCTTTGTCCTGCCTTGGAGAAGGAGTTATGAGCCAGGAACTGCAGATGAAACCCAAAAAATATGTATCATCATATCACACATACATAGTACGATAAAGTTTAATTTACAGATTGGGCACTGTAAGAGATGAACAACAACAGTAAAATAGACCTATAGCAATAGACTATGATAAGTTATAGGAACATGATATGTCTTAAAATATCATATTGTACCATACTCACTGACTTCTAGTAGTGATGGGAGCTGATACAAGTGCCTACATGTTGAGATGAAGTGAGGGAAATGACAGAGGCACTGTGACGGAGCACTGAGCTACTCAGCTCGCATCCTCACCATGTGTGTTTAGGACTGGGGTTCAACTCAGGTAAGAGAAACCTTGGAAAGCCAAACCACAGCTAAATGGGGGCTGCTGTACTCTTTTTTCACTTTTCTTTTCCCATCCACCAACATACATAAGATTTTATTCCAGAAAGTCATTGGAAGGATTTAAACAAGGCAATGATGTGATTATTCACATTTTGAGATTAGCTTGCTTTAGGAAGGAAGAACACTGGGGAGGAGAACATGACCTGAAGCAGGGAGACCAGTGGGAGGCTGTGGAGGTTTGGGTGATGAGAAAGGAAAGGGGTATTTACTTACTACATAAAAGTACAAGAGATGTGCTTGATTATGAAGAGGACTGAGGATGGCAAGGGAATAAAGAGGATTCAAAGATGTTTGCTGTGTCTTGAGGAACTGGATAGATATTTGGTGGTGTCATGAGATCGAGAGGATTAGGGAGGACAGGGTTTGAGTTCTGCAGTGAAAAGTTAAAGAGTTCTGGGGCCTGTACTATGGTACAACAGTGTAAGCCCCTGCTTGCAATATCAACTTCCTGTGAGCACCAGATACAGTTTTAGCTGCACACTTCTGATCCAGCTCCCTGCTAGTGTCCCTGGAAAAGCAGCAGAGGATGGTCTTAGTGTTTGGGCCCTTGTACCCATGTGGGAGACTTGGATGGAGTTCCAGGCTCCTAGCTTCAGCCTGGCCCTGCTCAGGTTGTTGTGGCCAACTGGGGTGTGAACCAGCAGATGGAAGATCTCTCTTTCAGAACTATTTTAAATAAATAAATCTTTTTAAAATTAAATAATTTATTTGAAAGGCAGAGTTACATAGAGAGTGAGAGAGAGAGAGATTAAGGTCTTCCAACTGCTGACTCACTCTCCAAATGGCCTCAAAGGCTGGAGCTGAACCAGTCTGAAGCCAGGAGCTGCTTCCAGGTCTCCCACACAGTGCAGGGGTCCAAGTACATGGGCCATCCTCCACTGCTTTCCCATATGCATTAACAGGGAGCTAAATCAGAAGTGGAGCACCTGGGACTCAGGCACCCAAATGGATGCTGGTGTCATAGGCGGTGGCTTTACCTGCTATACCACAATGCTGGCCCCTTGAATAAATAAATCTCAAAAACAAATCAGTGAGAGTTGAGAGTCCCACACAAAACAGATTAGTGGCATGTGCTACACACTCAGTGGGAGATGTTCAGCAGTACTCGGGCATTTCCATCTGGTGGGAGCTCAGGGGAGACTGGCAAGGATACAGAATTTAGGAATCAACATTATAAAGATGTTACTTAAGCCACAGGGAGAGAGGCTCAGGACCAAGTGCTGAGGGTTCCAATTATTTTTAGCATGGGTAGAAGAAACAGAAAAGGAGACTAAGATGGGTAGTGAGATTTGGCGTAAAAAATGAGAGAGTAATGACCCAGAAGACAACAGTGTTTCAAGGTCAAGCCATGTAACTACATGGCTGAAACATTCAACTGCTGGGGCTGGAACAAGATGACAAAAAACTCACTGGATTTTCAGTTCCTCCCATTCTCTCCACCTGGTATGATGTGCCCCCCCCCCCTTTTTTTTTTATCTAGTTAACTCCCAATGACCCTTGAGCATCCAGATCAAACACTATGCACTCAGGTTCCCCCATGACATGTTCTTAAAGCTCTGGGAACATTTCCTTCAAACCAGAGGGTACAGAATACTCGTATTCTCCCCACTTGAATGTAATCCCCTTGAGGGTTAGTGTCCTTATGCTTGTCCTCATCCACTGCTTCCACTGGCCCCTAGCAGAGCACATGATCCATAGCAGGTTTTCCATTAATATTGGTCAAACAAGAAATAAATATAGCACCTGGGCCAGAGCCGCTGCTCACCAGGCTAATCCTCCACCTGTGGTGCTGGTACTCCGTGTTCTAGTCCCTGTTGGGGCGCCGGTTCTGTCCCGGTTGCTCCTCTTCCTGTCCAGCTCTCTGCTGTGGCCCGGGAAGGCAGTGGAGGATGGCCCTAGTGCTTGGGCCCTGAACCTGCATGGGCAGGAGAAGCACCTGGCTCTTGGCTTCGGATAGGCACAGTGCCGGCTGTAGCAGCCATTTGGGGGGGTGAAGCAATGGAAGGAAGACCTTTCTCTCTGTCTGTCTCTCTCTCACTAACTGCCTGTCAAAGAAAAAAAAAAAAGAAAGAAATATAGCACCCAAAGGGCTTAAGGTGTGTGAATCTGCAAAATTAACAGGAAACTGGGAAGAACAACCAAAAACATCGAGTTAGGGCTACAGCTGCCAAAAAAGAGCAATGAACCCTTTGACAGAGTCCACTAAACACTTTAGTCCAGCCTGGACAGAAAAACCCAGATTTTATTTTTATCTTTCCCCCTCTCTTCCCTTTTACATCTACTTTCTTTGTTCATTTTTCCGGGATCCTCTTCTCTACTCCAACCTGGCTCACCTCACCTTTGGTTATTTTCTGGGTTACCAAGGCACACTGAATAAGATTACAGGAAGTTAATGAGGGAAGGGGTAGGCCAAGGGAAATAAGAGAGCATGATAATAAAGCTCATTAAATGTTACAAAAATGCTACCAACCAAGAAAAACAGCAGAAAGCAACGTAAGGTCACATGTAGGAGGCTGGGGCCCCGAATCATTCCACTTTTAAATCCAGGCTCTGTTTGCCTCTGAGCACATTAGTTAAGGTTGCAAACTCAGTTTCCTCCGAATCTATAAAACGGGATGATAACAGTACCTACCTCAAGGGCTGCCCTCAGGATCAGTGAGAAAATCCATTTAATATACTTAGCACCATGGTTGGCACAAGGTAAAAGCCCGATTCAAGCTAGCAGTTACCTGTCTTTAAAGCGCACGGGGACTGCCTAGGTGGTGAACACTTGTCACAAGAAGGTGGTAATGCCACACTCACATAGAGGGTCACCTGGACAGCAGCGGGGCCAGATGGCCTGGCGCTTCCTTTGTGCATTCCTGAGAAGATGGTCACGGCGGCTTTATCATTTCAAAAGGGCAGGGGAAAAAAATAAGAACATGTTCATAGAAATCTATTCCGGGTGAACTCTGGTCTTCGTCCATGCAAGCCGCTGCCGACGACAGCTAGGCACCTGCAGCGGGGGAATCAGTTCTGGATGCCAGAATGTCCCTTTTAAGGGCCCGCAGGGATACGACCGTGGGGAGGGGGAACTAGCCCGCCATTATCGGGTCCGTCCTTAGGGGAGTCGCAGGACTAAGTGTGCTGGCAGCAGCTCACCTCCCGTCCTTCACCACGTCTCCACCGTCTCAAGGATGGAATCCTAGACCAGCGTCCCAGTCAACCGGGCGGGTGGCACCTCTCGCTTCCGCGAGGAACCTAGCGGGAGGCGAGACCTTCCGCACCGGGACCGCCCACGAGTCCGCCTCCGCCCATTGGTCACCTCGAGAGCCAAGACCCGCCCCCCACATTTGAAAGCTTCTTCCGGGAGCCGCTGAAAAGCCCTCTCTCGAGCCGGTGGCGTTCCGGAAGCCCCGCCCATTCCCAGCGTTCAGTGCGCTGCCCTAGCCGCCATTGTTTGAATTTGAAAACGAAAACATCGTGGTGCTGCTTGAGGGTCGGGCTGGTCCGGTGATGTTTGCAGGTGAGATGGTCAGCCGGTTCGGGGAAGGTGGGCGACTGAGCAGATAGCCTGCCTGAGGTGGGAAACGGCTGCAGAGAGTAAGGAACTACGTAGTAGCACTGTGGAGCTCGGCGAGAGTTGAGCCAGGTTACTTGGGTTAGGGTTTAAATCGTCTCTCCCGCCGATTACCTGAGTGACGCAAGGGGCTTTATAATTCTCTGTAGGCCTGTTTCCGTATCTGTTAAAAGGCGGTAATAGTAGCACCCGCTTCGGACTCTTGGGAAGATTAAATGATACTGTGTTAAGCTTGCTGGAAACAGCGCTGGCACGTAGTAGACCCTTTCCAGTGGGGAATGCTTTTACTGTCGTTGCTTCTGTTGTCGCGCCTCTTGCGAAAGCTAGGTCCCCGAATCCTTCAGGTGGGCAGTTTGCGTGGCGGCTGACACGCCTCTGTTTGGGATGCGCCATCTGGATTGATTTCCATCCGTTCCTGGGAGCGCTTGGAGCTCGCCAATGAAGGGATTTGCAGGGCCAGGCGGAGGAGGTGTGTTTGGTCTTTCAGTTTAGAAGGCTTCCCCCATCTCATCCTGCTCCTGATTGCTGTCGGGCACAGTTCTCTAGTAGTCCTCCGTGAGGACTAGCTGACGAAGTTCATGTCTTGGTGGTCAAATTTAGCTCTGTTTCTCTTTTAAAACAAGGGAACGTGTTTATACAGTTCATCCAGGACCAGTATAGCAGTGTATAAATTTTATTAGATGTCCAAGACCCAAAATTTTAAACTGCAGATTGATAGAAAGGACTCATAAATTATGTGTGAACAGCCTTTTGGAGGTTGTATGTTGTGGATCAGATTCAGAAACCTTGCGCATTAGCAGATTCTGGTTTTTCACCTAAGTCTTCAATGGTGGAGCCTCCCTGGGGAGGAGATGGAGTTTTCCAGTCATGAGAATAGTCTTTTGAAGTGAGAAATTAGATCTTGAACCCTGCAGTCACTAAAGACAGCATCACTTAACAGAACTTCACAGAGTAGGACCTTTTTTTTTTCTTTCCCCCAGAGAGATTTTATTTATTTATTTATTTATTTATTTATTTATTTTTTTAGGGTACTGGACAGGGATTCTTTATCACAACATAAGTCATTTAATTGATTGTTGGAGATACAGAATGGTGTAAGACAAAGTCCTTGCCTTAAAGAAATATCGAGTTAGAAAGTCATATACATAAGTCATCTAAACTTACAAGAAGTGACAGTATCTCAAAAGTTTAAAAAATATTAGGAAGTAGTTTATTCACTGGAAATGAACATATGGACAAATACAAACTACTTTATTATAACTTTGTAGAAATAGTTTTAATCAACAATTTAAGAAAGGTTTATTAACATTCTTTAAAATCAAGTTAATTGAAGCTACAGAGTCAAGATTATTTTGTTTTGTGGGTATTTCCAGGAAATCTGCGTTATGAAATGTCAAGTTAGTACTTTAATCGTTTTTGCAAACTTTTCTCCCGTGTTCCAGATAAGTGATTAGTACCACTTTTCTTTTTTTTTTTTTTTTGGACAGGCAGAGTGGACAGTGAGAGAGAGAGACAGAGAGAAAGGTCTTCCTTTGCCGTTGGTTCACCCTCCAATGGCTGCCGCAGATGGCGCGCTGCGGCCAGCGCACCGCGCTCATCTGATGGCAGGAGCCAGGTGCTAAGTGCTTTTTCCTGGTCTCCCATGGGGTGCAGGGCCCAAGCACTTGGGCCATCCTCCACTGCACTCCCGGGCCACAGCAGAGGGCTGGCCTGGAAGAGGGGCAACCAGGACAGAATCCGGCGCCCCGACCGGGACTAGAACCCGGTGTGCCGGCGCCGCAAGGCGGAGGATTAGCCTGTTGAGCCACGGCGCCGGCCTACCACTTTTCTTTTTTTTTTTTTTTTTTTTTTTGACAGGCAGAGTGGACAGTGAGAGAGAGAGACAGAGAGAAAGGTCTTCCTTTTGCCGTTGGTTCACCCTCCAATGGCCGCCGCGGTCAGCGCGCTGCGGCCGGCGCACCGCGCTTGTCCGATGGCAGGAGCCAGGAGCCAGGTGCTTTTCCTGGTCTCCCCATGGGGTGCAGGGCCCAAGCACCTGGGCCATCCTCCACTGCACTCCTGGGCCACAGCAGAGGGCTGGCCTGGAAGAGGGGCAACCGGGACAGAATCTGGCGCCCCGACCGGGACTAGAACCCAGTGTGCCGGCGCCGCAAGGCGGAGGATTAGCCTGTTGAGCCACGGCGCCGGCCTACCACTTTTCTTTAAATATTTTTTTTTGAAAGAGTGACAGGGAAAGAGAATGCAGTTTGATTCTCTGGGTTCACTCTCAATGTCCCCAATAGCCAGCGCCTAGCCCAGCTGGAGCCAGGAGTCAGGAACTCTCTCTGGGTCTGCTGCCTCGGTGGTGGGAACCGAAGTCCTTGAATCGCTATCCATCGCCTCCCAAGAGCACTTAGCAGGAAGCTGAATCTGAAGCATGGAGTAGTCGGGACTTGAACCCACACTCCAATAAGGGATGTGGGCGTCCCAAGCAGCAGCTTTAACCCACTATGCCACGGCACCTGCCCCTTGTTCCCCTTTTGTTCATTTTCAACTATAAGTTGCATGTTTGAGATATTCCGTCAAACTATGCTTTAATAATTTTCCCATTTTCATTGCATCAGTGATTATACAGTAAAAATAGAAGTACTAAAGATGTGAAGCTTGGCGTGCCCTGTCTTTTATCCATGACTGCCGCCTCCTTCTGCCAATCCGGTTGCTGCTTGTGTGCTGCTTCAGTGTGGACGTGGTACCTCTTGTGAAGCAGCAGCTGAGGAGACTCTAGTGCTTGCCGTGGCTGATGAAAAGGCCAAGGAAGGAGTCAAGACTGAGAACAACAATCATTGATTTGAAGGCGGCGGGGCAGGATGGTTCTGTAGTGCAGTTTAAGATAAAGAGGCATACACCAGTAAACTAATGAAAAATTAGTTTCATTAGTAAACTAATGAAAAATCTGTTGTGAATGACAGGGCTTGTCAATGAGGCAGATCAGATTCCAATTTGAGAGACAGCCAGTCAAGGAATCAGACACACCGGCACAGTTGGAAATGACAGACAGAGGTACTATTGATGTGTCTCAATGGCAAACAGGTGGTGTCTACTGAGAAGGGATCTGCTGCTTACTCCAGAACTCCGTCCTTAAAGACCAGGAACACATTCTCGACTAGAAAAGTACATCACATCCTCATTACTGTAGCATAGTTTTCTCTGTTCTTTCATTTCTCCTTCCTGTTCCTTTATTGTACATATAATGATGTGTATGTGCATAAGCATATTGCATTTTTTCTTTTCTTTCTCTCTTTTTTTTTTTTTTATTTTTTGACAGGCAGAGTGGACAGTAAGAGAGAGGGACAGAGAGGAAGGTCTTCCTTTTGCCGTTGGTTCACCCTCCAATGGCTGCCACAGCCAGTGCACTGCAGCCGGCACACCACGCTGATCCGAAGGCAGGAGCCAGGTGCTTCTCCTGGTCTCCCATGGGGTGTAGGGCCCAAACACTTGGGCCATCCTCCACTGCACTCCCGGACCATAGCAGAGAGCTGGCCTGGAAGAGGGCAACCAGAATAGAATCCGGCACCCTGAATGGTACTAGAACCCAGGGTGCCGGTGCCGCAGGTGGAGGATTAGCCTATTGAGCCATGGCGCTGGCCTACTCTTTCTTTTTTTTTTAAACTAAAAGGCCAATGGTATGTTTTGATTGACATTAAAAGGAGATGGAATCAGAAAAAATCCTGGTTCTGTGAAAATATCCCCTTTCTGCAATAGTGGCATGCTCATTCAGCTCTTATCTTTATATTCCAGTAAGTTAATTTGCTCTCACTGTTTTAACAAACAAATAAAAACCCCCAAAATGACGTGAAATCCTTGCATACCTTGTTTGATTGGAGAATTTTGATGTTTTTTATTTATCTTTGTAAAACCAAGGACAGTTTTATAACCTTTTTGTGTGTAGCTGATACATGAAGGGCAATCTGTCTTTCTTTTTTAAGATTTACTTTATTTATTTATTTGAAAGATACAGAGAGAGAGAGGTATTCCATCCAATGGTTCACGCCCCAGATGGAATTGCGCCAATCCAAAGCCAGGAGGCAGGAGCTTCTTCTGGGTCTCCCACATGGGTGCAGGGGCCCAAAGACTTGGGCCATCTTCTGCTTTCCCAGGCCATAGCAGAGAGCTAGAATGGAAGAGGGGCAGCCGAGACAAGAACCGGTGCCCAAATGAGATGCCAGCACTTCAGGCCAGGGCTTTAACCAGCTGTGCCACAGCCCCAGCCCCGGCAATCTACCTTTAATAGGAGTAAATTACTCTTTGAAAAAATGAATCCTGGCTGGCGCTGCAGCTCAATAGGCTAATCCTCCGCCTGTGGCGCCGGCACACCAGGTTCTAGTCCTGGTCGGGGCACCGGATTCTGTCCTGGTTGCCCTCTTCCAGGCCAGCTCTCTGCTGTAGCCTGGGAGTGCAGTGGAGGATGGCCTAAGTGCTTGGGCCCTACACCCCATGGGAGACCAGGAGAGGCACCTGGCTCCTGCCTTCGGATCAGCGCGGTGTGCTGGCCACGGCGGCCATTGGAGGGTGAACCAACGGCAAAGGAAGACCTTTCTCTCCCTCTCTTCTCTCTCACTGTCCACTCTGCCTATCAAAAAAAAAAAAAAAAAAAAAAAGAAAAAGAAAAATGAATTCTAGTTAGTTTTCCCTTTAAAACAAGCAACTTGTTGCTTAAATAAACTTCTTGTTCAAAATTTTTTAAAAATGCAAAATTTGTTGAATTGTACAGTTAATTTTGTAGTTTACGGGGCTTTATTAAAGGTGAATGCATAATTTCCTTAGTCTTTTTGTATTTTAGGGAGAAAAACCAACAGTGCTGTTAGAATTTTGATAGTTTTAGGCCGGCGCCGTGGCTCAACAGGCTAATCCTCCGCCTTGCGGCGCCGGCACACCGGGTTCTAGTCCCGGTTGGGGCACCGGATTCTGTCCCGGTTGCCCCTCTTCCAGGCCAGCCCTCTGCTGTGGCCCAGGAGTGCAGTGGAGGATGGCCCAGGTGCTTGGGCCCTGCACCCCATGGGGAGACCAGGAAAAGCACCTGGCTCCTGGCTCCTGCCATCGGACGAGCTCGGTGCGACCGCGGCGGCCATTGGAGGGTGAACCAATGGCAAAAGGAAGACCTTTCTCTCTGTCTCTCTCTCTCACTGTCCACTCTGCCTGTAAAAAAAAAAAAAAAAGAATTTTGATAGTTTTAGAGGTGGTCAATGAAAAAGATGTGATCCCAGCCTGGCAATAGTAAACTAGAAGCTTGTTTGGACAGGGCTTTGACAGTTTGACAGGATTGCTTTCTGGGAAGGTCCCTGTCAGCTTTGCCTTTCCTTAGACAATGGTGAGAGGTTACCGCCTAAGGGTCATAGGGCATAGGAAATTGACCCAGAGGGAGGGAAGAGTCATTGAAGAGGCTTGTTTGTCTAAGGGTGTTGCGCTGTAGTCCTTGGCGAGTCTTTGGATCTCAGAAAATTGAAGAGCTGCAGCAGTGTGGAGGTCGTGGTCATCCCTGGTTTTATTTGCGGCTATTGGATGTTGAGTGCAGTTTCCTTGGATGTTCATACCAGGCAGACTCTAAATGGCTAACAGTATGCTCTTCTGGGCTAAATTTAAAGAAAATGGATGAATATTTGAGTTTGGTGTTGTAAAGGGCTTTTTTTTATTTGTTTTTTTTTTTTTTTTTTTAATTTTTTGACAGGCAGAGTGGACAGTGAGAGAGAGAGACAGAGAGAAAGGTCTTCCTTTTTGCCGTTGGTTCACCCTCCAATGGCTGCCGCGGATGGCGCGCTGAGGCCGGCACACCGCGCTGATCCGATGGCAGGAGCCAGGTGCTAGGTGCTTTTTCCTGGTCTCCCATGGGGTGCAGGGCCCAAGCACCTGGGCCATCCTCCACTGTGGCCCGGCCTGGAAGAGGGGCAACCGGGACAGAATCCGGTGCCCCGACTGGGACTAGAACCCGGTGTGCCGGCGCCGCAAGGCGGAGGATTAGCCTGTTGAGCCACAGTGCCGGCCTTCATTTGTTTTTTAACTTTGCACCAGATTTGTATTTCCACTTTACATCTATTACAGTGATTGAAACCGAAAGAAACACATTTTCTCTACAAATTTGGATGGCAAATAAATTTATTTGTCTGGACTCAGCATACTCAGTGCCACAGTTGCTTGGCCTATGTCTGCTCTGAAATCATGAAGCTTTGTCTACTCAAAAAACTTTTGAACTACTTTCTGAAGCCAGAAACCCTAGTTTGAGAGTTGCTGTTCTGGATATTTTATAATCTTGTCAAACATCACCGAGTCCTCCCTTTCTCCTTGGTATTTTGTACATATTAGAGGTCCAGTATCTTTTTGAGTATTTTTTTTTTAAGTAAGGTCACCCTTAATCTTGCCTTAAGTTTAGTTTGCTGTTTCATTCAGTTGTAATAGTTTACTGAGGCGTTATTTCATATTTAATTTATTAAGGACCTATAATGTGTTGGGTACTGTTTTGTATGTGTTTATATATGTTATTTTACTTTTTACTGCATTGAATTGAAAGTAATTTTCTAGATAACTGAGTTTAAATACTAAAGCCAAATCTGTAAGTAACAATGTTTACAAGACACTAAGTAACTCAGACAACACAAAGTTAAAAAATTTATTCCATGATTTCCTTACTATTTAATTTCTGAGAGGATGTCAGGCAAAATAAGAATATTTTATACTGCCCTTAGTTAGGCATGAAATCTCTTTGGATGAATCTATTCAAAGCTTAAATCTTATAAACAGTAGTAGAATATGTTTAATATTATTGTATTCAGAATCTGTATATAGTGTGATCTTTTCTCTTTTTCATAGGATATTGTATTGTCAATGAAGTTGTCTAAGGTTTTCTGTTTGATATCTAGTTATTTGAGGTGAAGTAGTTGGTTGAACTCTTAGGCTTTTTAAACTTTGACTTATATGCTGACTTATTAATGATGCTTAAAGAAGATGCTGTTATTCTTACAGAATGGAGTCTAATTTGAATCAAGATGGAATGCCTAGACCATCTTATGTTTTTAGTGCTGATCCAATTGCAAGGCCTTCGGAAATAAATTTTGATGGCATTAAGCTTGATCTCTCTCACGAGTTTTCCTTAGTTGCTTCAAAGCCTGAGGTAAGTATAGGAAAAGTATTATTATTTTTTTAAAGCAATTTTTTTTATTATTTATTTGAAAGTCAGAGTTACACAGAGAGAGAAGGAGATTTAGAGAGAGGGAGAGTTCTTCCATTCCCTGGTTCACTCCCCACATGGCCGTATCAGCCAGTTGCGCAGTTCCATAGCCAGGAGCTAGGAGCTTCTTCTGGGTCTCCCACACAGGTGAAGGGGCCCAAGGGCTTGACCATCTTCTACTGCTCTCCTCGGGCCATAGCAGAGAGAGCAGGATCAGAAGAGGAGCCATTGGGACTAGAACCGGCGCCCATATAGGATGCCAGTGCTTCAGGCCAGGGCGTTAACCTGCTGCACCACAGCGCAGGCCCTAAGAAAAGTATTATAAAGATTATCCTGATTGAATGGAAAAAGTTTATGTGTGGGTATACTTATTATTGTGACTAGAACAGAGATTCCCATACTTTCTGGGTTTAAGGCAACATTGTTTCTCAGCAACTTTTTCACCAAAGCTTTAGGCCAGAATAAATACTTGGAGTTCCTTTTCTTTTCTTTCTTTCTTTCTTTCTTTTTTTTTTTTTTTTTTTTAATTTTTTTGACAGGCAGAGTGGACAGTGAGAGAGAGAGACAGAGAGAAAGGTCTTCCTTTTGCCATTGGTTCACCCTCCAATGGCCACCGCGGCCAGTGCACTGCGGCCGGCACACCGCGCTGATCCGAACGCAGGAGCCAGGTGCCTCTCCTGGTCTCCAATGGGGTGCAGGGCCCAAGCACCTGGGCCATCCTCCACTGCACTCCCTGGCCACAGCAGAGAGCTGGCCTGGAAGAGGGGCAACTGGGACAGAATCTGGCACCCCGACCAGGACTAGAACCCGGTGTGCCGACGGAGGTGCAGTTCTTTTTAAGTAGGTGTAAATAACTTAGTATGCTCTAACCTCATAGCTGTTTGAAAAAGTAAAATGAAAAAAAATGTAAAAATTTTTTCTTTGATAACCAGCAGTATTACTAGTGGGATTTGTGTCTTTTGGGCATTGTACAACTTCTCAAACATTGTAATCAATTAGACTTTGCTACTCTCACATCCTGATTTTCATGTAATACTTGGTTTTTATCACAATCACTGAAAGATGCAGTTTAGCAAAGATATGACATCATCAAAAGGAATAGTGTGATCAAATGTTGAAACTGTGAATCTCCTCTAACTCTTCATGGTAAAATACATCAAGTATTGCTTATCCAAAACCAGGAGCCAGGAGCTTCTAACGTGTCTCCCACATGGTTGTGGGTCCTTGGGCCATCCTCCACTGCTTTCCTAGGCACATTAGCAGGGAGCTGGATTGGAAGTAGAGCAGTTGGGATTCAAACTGGTGCCCATATGGGATGCTGGTGCTGCAGGCTGGGGCTAACGCTGCACCACAGTGCCAGCCCCTAACCTGGCAAAATCGAGCTAAGAGACAGACAAAAGAACAGTACTTATTTAATATTGGTGTTTCAGGGCTTAAATATCTAAATATTTCAGCTCATTTAATCATAAATAAAAGAAGGAAGAAAAGATAGAAGAAAGGAAGGAAGGAACTCCATGATCAGTGCCTCTTAGTACATAAATGAAATCATTTATTACGTAGTTGCTTATGCCTGCCTTCTTTGATTTGACAGAATGATAGGCAAACAGTGGCCTGTTTTTATGTTACTTGTTTTTGAACTTGTGTACAAGTTATGAGTTGTTTTACATTTTTAAATAGTTGAAGAAAAAAGAGTATTCTACGACATGAAAATTATGTGAAATTCAAACTGCATTCCCCATAACTAAAGTCCTGTTGAATAACAGCATACTCGTTGGTGTACTTACTGTCTGTACCTGCTTTGCACTATAATGACAGAGTCCAGTACTTATAGCAGAGACTGTCAGGTCTTTAGAGCCTAAAATGCTAATTATTTGGCTTTTTAGAAAAAACACTGACTCCTGACTTAGAATATTTTCGAGAGTCATGTATTATATGTCAGTAGTTTGATGCTTTGTATTGCTCTGTAGTAGTTCTTTGTGTGAATGTTCCACATTTCCAACTTTTCCTTTCAAGGAATATTTTAGATCTTCTGGGTCCTTTGTGTATTCAAAATCGAAATTTGATTTTTTGAATCAGTTATCGTAATGTATAGGAGTGAAATTGACATTTTGAGTTTCAATGATTGTTTATAGCCATTGTCTTGACTGTTAAGGAACAGTATTTTCTCTTCACATTATTTATTGAATGCTTTATTTAGTGTAGGGTTAATGTTATGAGTATAAAGTAAACTGAAAAAAAAATCTTTATAAAAGAGTGGGATTAGGAGAGGAAGGAGAAAGAAAGGTGGGAGCATGGGTGGGAGGGAGAGTAGGGTGAGAATAAGCACTGTGTTTTTTAATCTTTATATATGAAATACAGGAGATTTGTCTAAATTAAAAATTCTGTTGCCAGTTTGTAAAAAACAACTTAAGATTTTTGAGTGGAATTGTTCTGTGGATCAATTTGGAGAGAACTGATATTTTAATAACATTGAGTCTCCTTTTTTTTCTTTATTTTTTATAAATAAACATTTTTTAAAAAAATATTTATTTATTTGAAAGTCAGACACTCTTTTTTTTTTTTTTTTTTTAAAGATTTGGGGCTGGCGCTGTGTAGCAGGTTAAAGCCCCAGCCTGCAGCGCTGACATCCCATATGGGCACTGGTTCGAGTCCTAGCTGCTCCACTTCTGATCCAGCTCTTTGCTATGGCCTGGGAAAGCAGTGGAAGATGGCCCAAGTCCTTGGGCCCCTGTACCTGCATGGGAAACCTGGAAGAAGCTCCTGGTTCTTAGCTTTGGATCAGCCCAACTCTGGCTGTTGTGGTCATCTGGGGAGTGAACCAGCAGATGGAAGACTCTCTCTCTGGCATTCTTTCTCTGAATATTCCTGCACAACTCTTTGAATGAATAGATATTTCAGTTTTTTCTTATATAAATAACTAGAGTTAGATAATTTTTTAAGAAACTACAAAACTTTTCTAGCGTGACTGTACCCTTTTTTTTAAAGTTCATTTTAATTAGAAAGGCAGTGTTACAGAGAGAAAGGTGGAAGCAGAGAGAGTGATCTTCCATCTACTGGTTCACTCCCCAAATGCTTGCAACAGCCAGGGCTGGGCCAAGGTGAACCTAGAGCCAGGAGCTTCAATTTGCTCTCTCATGAGGTCAACAGGGTCCCAAACACTTGGGCCATCTGCTGCTTTCCTAGATCATTAGTAGGGAGCTGGATCGGAAGTGGAACAGCTGGGACTCAAACCGGTGCTCATATGGGATGCTGGTGCTGTAAGCAATGGCTTAACCCACTGTACCACAGTTCTGGCCCCTGATTATACCATTTTATATTGCCACCAGCAGGATATGAATTTTTAAATCCCCCACGCCCTCACCAACACCTGGTATCGTCACTCTGTAGTTTAGCCTGGGCAGTATATACTGATATCTAACTGGTATTTGTGTATTTTCGCTAATGGTGTTGAACATGTTTTCATATACTTGTCATTTGTTTCTCTGAAGTATCTATTTAAATATTTGCCAATTTAAAAAATTTTAAAAAATTGAGTTTTCTCACTGAATTTTGAGTGTTCTTTATATATTCTGGATATATTTGCTTTATCATATATATACTTTGCAAATGCTTTCTCCTGGTCTGTGGCTTTTCCTTTTAGTCTCTTACAAGTTTATTAAAGAGCAGAAGCTTTAATTTTTTTTAAATTTACCTTTTAATTACATTTGTCATATTTTGAGGAGAGAAGGCAGAGATGATAAGCAAAGAGGCAGAGCTCCTATCTGCTGGCTCACTCCCCAGCTGCCTATAATAGCTGGGTCAAGGTCAGGACCAAAGCTGGAAGTAGAGTATACAATCCAGGTCTTCCAGGGCATGGCAAGAACCCTTTGTCTGAGCCATTACTGATGCCTCCCAGGGTCTACATTGGTGGGCAGCTGGTGTCAGGTTTAGTCCGGTATACAACCTAGGCACTCTGGTGTTGGATGTGGGTGCCTTAATTACTAAACACCCACTCTTATTCTTTTAATGTGGTGGATTGCCCTGTTGTCACTGAATTGACTTTACATTCCAGGGTTAAGCTGCTTCTTGTGATGTCTGTATCCCACATGGGAGTGCACAGGGTTGAGTCTGGCCTCCGCTTTCCAATCTAGCTTCCTGTTAATGTACAGCAGAAGGTGGCTTACGTACTTGGGTTCCTGCAACCTACGTGTGAGATACAGATGGAGTTCCTGGCTCCTGGCTTTGGCCTGACGCAGCCTGACTGTTGTGGGTATGGGTGCTGTGAACCAGCATGTGAAAGATTCTCTTTTTCTCTTTCTCTGTGTCACTCTGCCTTCCAAATAAATAAAAGTAAATAAATAAGAAAGCATAAAATACTGTTTGTTTTTTTTTTTAAGGTAAACAGTTTGGAATCTAAAGATTATCTCCAAGTTTGTCTTCGAATAAGACCATTCACACAGTCTGAGAAAGAACATGAGTCAGAGGTTTGTGTTAAATTTATTTTGCACTTTAACATTTTACTTCTCTTAAACAGGTAGAATGCCATTGTTCTTATTTATGGTTGGGATATATTCTAGGGCTGTGTGCATATTCTGGATTCACAGACTGTTCTGTTGAAAGATCCTCAAAGCATCATTGGTCGCTTAAGTGAAAAAAGCTCTGGGCAGTTGGCACAGAAATTCAGTTTTTCCAAGGTAAGTACTTCTGTGAGACTCAAATTTTTTTTAAAGATTTATTAATCTGTAAGATAAAGTTACAGAGAGAAAAAGACAGAGAGAGATGGTTTAGTCCCTAAATGGCTGCAATGGATAGGGCTGTGCCAGGCCAAAGCCGGGAGCCAGGAGCTTCTTCTAGATCTCTTACATGGGTACAGGGGCCCAGGGACTTGGGCCATCTGCCCACTGCTTTCCCAGGCACATTAACAAGGATTGGAAGTGGACCCACCGGGACTTGAACCAGTGCCCATATGGTGCATATGCTGGCCTTGCAGGCTGTGGCTTAACTTGCTGCTCCACAGCACCTCAAGTTTTTTTTGTTTTTTTTTTTTTTTTAAAAGAAAGAGACTTGCATCTGCCCTGTATCACAGAGGTTATTATGAAGTTCTGGGAGATATTTTAGGAATTTTATGCCCAAGAAGCCTTCCTCTACCTAGGGAGACATCACCAGATAGGGAGGAGGGACTGGGCTATCAGTTCTTTCCTGAGATGCCCTCGTGGTCTCTCAGGTCTATGTCTTCATTATGCTATAAAAAACTAAGATTTGGCTTAGGCTAAATTGCTATATAATTATATATCATGAACCATGTTTATGGAGCTTAGGTAGTGAGGTACTGGTATTTTGTCCTTAAGGACAGGACTTAAATTTCTGGTCTGTGGATACAGAATCAAAGTAAATAAATTGCCCTAATGTTCTTAAAATTCAATTAAAAAAAGTTTATTTTTCACTTGAAAGCCAATTGTAGAGATACAGAAAGAGATCTTCCTTCCACTGGCTTTCTTCCCATATGACCACAGCTGCCTGCGCTGGTTCAGCCTGGATCCAGGAGTCAGAAACTCCACCTGGTTCTCCCACATGGTTGGCGGGTGCCTGAGCAGTTGGACCATCTTCTGCTTTTTCAGGCATGTTAGCAGGGAGCTGGGTGGAAAGGGAGCTGCTGGAATTCAGACTGATGCCGGTTTCACAGGTGGTGTCTAACCTGCTGTGCCATAGTGCTGCTCCCTCTTTTTTTTCTCTCCCAAAAAATGTTGTTTTCAAAATTTAGAGGAAAACTTGCTTCATTGGATGGGTCAGATTTTTGTCTTGAATACTTTCTGGTAGCAGTTAAGCTATCAAGCATATTTGAGAGTAGAGATGTGGCATCTGTTTTAAGAATGAGTTATAAAAGGAATCTCAAAAAATTTTTAAGCGTAAGAAGCAGAGTGGAACTTATTATGAATATTAAGTTGAATTTTGTAAAATGCTCTGTTTTACAAATGCTTTCTTAGGTTTTTGGCCCAGAAACTACGCAGAAGGAATTCTTTCAGGGTTGCGTTATGCAGCCAGTAAAAGACCTCTTGAAAGGACAAAGTCGGTTAATTTTCACTTACGGGCTAACCAATTCTGGAAAAACATACACATTTCGAGGTAAATATATTTTTATTTTGGCTGGGAAGAGAGAAGAAGTAATGTTAGCTCAGTTTTTTTGTAATACTTACATGTAGTTATGTTTCCATCCCTAAGTACATATTTACTCACCTAACATATTGATTATGTATTTTTGATGTTAGTTCAGATTAACTTAGTTAGCTTGTAAAACTATTTTTCCCCATATGGTAGAGAGTAGGATGATGATTAAAAAATCAGATGTGATTCAGAGAATTAAGCATGGCTGTCTATGGACACATTATATTTCTTTTTTAAAAGATTTATTTGAAAGTCAGAGTTACATAAAGAGAAGGAAAGGCAGAGAGAGAGAGAGAGAGAGAGGTCTTCCCTCTGTTGGTTCACTCCCCAAATGACCTCAATGGTCGGAGCTGCGCCGATCCGGAGCCAGGAGCCAGGAGCTTCTTACAGGTCTCCCACGTGGGTGCAGGGGCCCAAGCACTTGGGCCATCTTGTACTGGTTTCCCAGGCCATAGCAGAGAGGTGGATCGGAAGTGGAGCAGCTGGGACACAAACTGGTGCCTGTATGCGATGCCGGCGCTACAGGCGGCGGCTTTACTCGGTATGCCACAGTGCGGGCACCTATATTTCATTTTACTTTTATACTTTGTGATGACGAGTGATTGCAAATATTAGTATTCTGGCTTGATCTGAATGTAAAATTTTAGGTTTTATATCAGAATAGTAGTTGATAAAGTGTTAGTACAGCGAAGACTAGAAAGATAGAAAACTGAGTAATTTCTCACCTTTTCTCACTTTTGTTTTTAGCTGTTTGCTTTATTATTTACAGTATGAAAGCTTTAACAGTCTGTGAAAGCTTCCTTTTTCCTACTAGTCTGAGAGGCTATTACACAAAAATTATTATTACAGGCACCGAAGAAAACATTGGCATTCTTCCTCGAACTTTGAATGTATTATTTGCTAACCTTCAGGAAAAATTATACGCAAAGATGAACCTTAAGCCACATAGATCTAGAGAATATTTACGGTTATCACCAGACCAAGAGAAAGAAGAAGTTATGACCAAAAGTGCATTGCTCCGGCAAATTAAAGAGGTATGGAAGTATTTTAGTGTGTAATAGATTTAATATATATAAATGTAATATAAATCATGATCTTTTATAAACTCTTTAGATTGTTTCAGCCTATATTAGGTTGTTGTGGTAGTTTTTTCTATTTGAGAAAAATATTAAAGTTACTTTGAAAACTCTCATACAAGCAATAAGAATGTTTAAACATTACAAATGTAAGTGGTTCTGAAAATTATTTTTGGTTGCTGTAGAACCAACAATGTACTTTTTAAGTAATGATTTATAAAGATTCTGCTTTTTACTTGTAAAAGTATTCTGTACACACAAAATTGAAACAAGGCAATATTTGAAATAGAAAATGTGTTTCTTATAATTGCATTCTTGGTTGAAAATGATGTTAACTGATTATAAAGTGTCCTTTCTGGAATTTTTCTCTCTTTAGAAAATCCACAAACAGCTTTCTATAATCTGTGTATTGACACACAGTTTTATATATATGGTTTTATGTATCTTCATATAATTGTACTATATGTAGTATTTTTTTTTTTTTTAGAATAAGTGTGATCATACTATGCTTTTCTATAAATGACTCTGTCATTTAGCTATGTTTTTTCAAGATAATTGGCAGGTCGAGTGACGGGAGAAAGGAAGGGAAAGAGAGAGCGATAACAGATACCTATCTTCTATCCACTAGTTCATCCCCAAATGGCCTCAACAGTTGGGGTTGGACCAGGCCAAAGCCAAGGGCCTGAACTCCTCCGGGTCTCCCATGTGGGAAGTGGGAACCCAATTACCCCGGCCATCTACTGCTGCTTTTCCAGGCACATTAGCAGGGAGCTGAATCAAACAGAATGGCGCCGGTGCCGCGGCTCACTAGGCTAATCCTCCGCCTTGCGGCGCCAGCACATCGGGTTCTAGTCCTGGTAGGGCGCCAATTCTGTCCCGGTTGCCCCTCTTCCAGGCCAGCTCTCTGCTGTGGCCCAGGAGTGCAGTGGAGGATGGCCCATGTCCTCGGGTCCTGCACCCGCATGGGAGACCAGGAGGAAGCACCTGGCTCCTGGCTTTGGATGGATGCAGCGCACCGGCTGCAACGCGCCGGCCGTAGTGGCCACTTGGAAGGTGAACCAATGGAAAAAGGAACACCTTTCTTTCTGTCTCTCTCTCTCACTGTCTAACTCTGCCTGTCAAAAAATAAAAAAATAAAAAATAAATAAAAATATACTTTAAAAAATGTTTTGTACCTCAGAAAGGGCATCAAAAAACAAACAAAACAAAAGGCAAAGAACAACTTAAATATAAAACCAAACAGGCAATAGACGTAAGATTTAAGGTGGTAAGAAATTTATGTTAGGCCAAGGAGCAAGCATTTGGCACAGCCATTGGGACATTTGCCATCCTGTTTTTTAGTGCCGGATTTAAGTCCAGGCTCCCTTCTAGCTTTTTGCTGATCACACCCTGGGAGGCAGCAAGTAACAGCTCAGGTAGTGAGATCCTTGTTTCCTTGCTTGGGAGACCTGGACTAAGTTCTAAGCTCCAAGGCATTTGGGGAGTGAACCAGAGGGTGGAAGTTCTTTCTTCCTGTATCTCAAAAAAAAAAAAAAAAAAAAAGGTAGGTTTGCAGGTCAGCAGGTTAAGCTGCCTTTTGTGATGCTGCCATCTCATATCTGAATGCAAGTTCAAGTCCTGGCTGCTCCACTTCCAGTCCAGCTCCTTGCTCATGGGTCTGGGAAAGCAGCAGATAGTCAAATACTTGGGCCCCTGCCACACATGTGGTAGAACCCGATGGCCTGGCCCTGGCTGTTGTGACCATTTAGAGACTGAACCAGTGCATTGAAGATCTCTTTGTCTTTCCCTCTCTCTCTGTGTCACTCTGCCTTTCAAATAAATCAATAAATTAAAAAAAAATACACACATTATGGGTTGCACATTTTCCATATTATTCTTTCCTTCCTTTGGCCCCCATTTTGTTGTTGTTGTTGTTGTTAAATATTGTATTTTTTCAAGAGGCAGAGTTACAGTCTGAGAGACAAGGAGAAAGGCATTGGTTTTTCAATATTCATTTATTTAGTAACTTTTTATTATGGCACCTATTATGGTCTAGACAGTGTTTTAAGTTGAGGAAAAATGATAGTGCCCTCTTGGAGACTGGCTTAGTCCATTTTCTGTTGCTAAATGAATACCACAGATTGAGTAATTTATAAAGAGTATGGGTTTATTTTCAACTTGCAGTTGTAGATTACAGGAGGCCTTCCATGGTCAAGGGGCTGCCTCTGGTGGGGCCTTCCTGCTAGTGGCAATTTACTGGAGAGTCCCAAGGCAGTGCAGGGCATCATATGATCAGAGGGGAACACTGTGAGAAATGGTGCTTAACTGGATTTATAACAGACCCACTCCAAGGAGCCCATTGATGTACTAATCTGTTATGAGTAGATTTACCTACTTGGGAGAGCAAAATGCGTATGACCTAGTCATTTCTTTTGTTTATTCCTGCTCCCCCCCGCCAAAAAAATAAAAGATTTTTTTATTCGAAAGGCAGAGTAACAGAGAGAGACAGGGAGATATTGCATTCTCTGTTTCAGTTCTCAAATCTGAAGCCAGGAACCAGGAGTTTCCTCTGGGTCTCCCACGTGGGTGCAGTCTCAAGTACTTGGGTCATCTGCTGCTGCTTTCCCATTTTCCCAGGTTGCCCTAGACTGGTGCCCATATAGGATGCTGGTAGTCAAGCCCCTTCCCCCCAGCACTGGCCCCTAATCATTTCTTTCTTTCTGTAAACTTTTTTTTTTTTTTAATTGGAAAATCAGTTACAGAGAGAGGAGGAGACAGAGAGAGAGAACGTCCATCTGCTGGCTCACTCCTCAAATTGCCACAATGGCTAGGCCTGGGCCGTGCTGAAACCAGGAGCCCAAGCACTGGATCGTCTTCTGCTGCCTTCCCAGGCATGTTAGCAGGGAGCTGGATAGGAAGAGGAACAGTTAGGTCTCAAACTGGCACCCATATGGGATGCTGGCCTTGGAGGTGGGGGCTTAACCTGCTATACCACAGTGCTGGCCCCTGGCCTCCTAATCATTTCTTAAATGTCCACCCTGGTCCTACCTTTTAATTCACTATTTGGGAAATTAAATTTCAGTGATTTTTGGTGGGACATACATTGACAATAGCAGAGACTGACAATAAATTGTAGAAGAACGATTAGATAATATGCTATGAGGAGATTGTATTTTATGTAAGTTAGAGCCATATAGACTTTTATTATTTTTTTGTCTTTTTTTCTCTGTATGTCTTTTGAGATTTGAGTTTTATTTCAGACATTTATCTTATTCAAGATAGTTAAAAAGTATTAGCAGTTTTTATAACTATTTTTAAAATATTAGTGAGGATTTTCTTTAAAGAGATTTGGAAATCAAGGTTTAATGAAAATAAGAAAAAGTGTTTCATTCAGTGGAGATCAAATTTCAAGTCTGTGACTATGGTCTGTGAAAGTTAAAATAGTAAATGTCTTAACAAAAATTATAAAAGTTGATGGATAGGGGGCCAGCGCCGTGGCTCACTTGGTTAATCCTCCACCTGCGGCGCCGGCATCCCATATGGTCACTGGGTTCTCCTCTTCAAGTCCAGCTCTTTGCTGTGGCCCAGGAGAGCAGTGGAGGATGGCCCAAGTGCTTGGGCCCCTGCACCCGCATGGGAGACCAGGAAGAAGCTCCTGGCTCCTGGCTTCGGACTGGCGCAGTGCCGGCTGTAGCAGCCATTTGGGGAGTGAACCAATGGAAGGAAGATATTTCTCTCTGTCTCTCTCTCACTGTGTATAACTCTACCTGTCGAATAAAAAAAAAAAGTTGATGGATAATTGCATAGGTAATTCAGAGGAAATGAGCATCATTAGTAAGGAAGAAAATTTTCTCTAGTTATACAGTAAAATATAATTTTGTCTTTGAATTTTCAGTAATGTTAAAAAAATGACATTCTCCTTTATATATTGTAAA
This sequence comes from Sylvilagus floridanus, assembly GCA_949820135.1. Classification (NCBI taxonomy): domain Eukaryota; kingdom Metazoa; phylum Chordata; class Mammalia; order Lagomorpha; family Leporidae; genus Sylvilagus; species Sylvilagus floridanus. The sequence goes on from OX463235.1 coordinate 42,663,561, forward strand.
ATATTTCTAGAAAGCATTTTGGCACTACTATAGTAAGGGTGAAAAGTAAAGTTTTTCATCTTTTAATCGCCTAATTCAGTTTCAGCTATCTATTTATTCTAAGGAAATAATTAGAATGTAGAAGGAAATATTTAAAATGTTTATCCTAGTATTTTTTTCTGGCAAGACTTGGCAATAATAATGAATTAATTAAGTAATTTTTCCCTACAATTAATAATGGAATAATTAATTTTCATCTATTCAGTTACATAGACCTCAAATGTTTATAGATTTTAATTTGTAGTGAAAAGAAGCATACACTGTGCAGAAGGGACTAGAAGGGGAATATATTGAGATATTAACTGTAATTACTTCTAACTGGCCAGGGATTGCCTATGATGTTTTTCTTTTTAATATTACCCTGTAGTTTCCCCGATTTCCACTCACAAGATTATATTAAACTAAGAACAGTTTAATAAGCAAAGGTCAATGAATGAGTGGATGGTGGATTGTAATTTGGTTGATGACTCATTTGGGTAGATAATTAGTACCTTGGTTACTAACTAAACATGTTTTTTAACTTTATAAAAACTTTCTCTTTTAGGTGGTTATGCATAATGACAGTGGTGATACTCTTTATGGTAAGGTTTCCTTTCTCACCTTTTATTGATCATCTGAAATACATTTGCGAAGCTTTTAGTCTTTATTTTCTGAGAGATTGACAGAGAGAGGAGAGTTTCCTTCCATCTGCTAGTTTACTCCTCAGATGCTTGCAGCAACCTGTGGCCAGGCCAGGCCAAGAACCAGGAATTCAATTCAGATTTTCCACACGGTGCACAGACCACACCACTGTAGACCTCACTGCTGCTTTCCAGGCTCCGCATTAACAAGAAGTCAACATTAAGAGCTAGAGCTAGACATTGAACCCAGTCTCTGCTATAGGGCATGGATATCTCAACCAGTGCTAGGCCAACTGCTAGGCCAAACACCTTCCCCAGCTTTTCATTTAAAAAATTTTAGTTATGGCTGGTCTTGTGCTGTAGTGGGTAAAGCTGCTATCTTCAGCACTGGCATTTGCACTGGTTTGAGTCCTGGCTGCCCCACTTCTGATCCAGCTCCCTGCTAATGCACCTGGGAAAGTAGCAGAAGATGATCCACGTTCTTGGGACCCTGCACTCATGTGGCAGACCTGGAAGAAGCTCCTGACTCTGGGCTTCGGGCTAACCCAACCCTGGCATCTGTGGCCATTTGGGGAGTGAACCAGTGGATGGAAGACCTCTGTCTTTGTCTCTTCCTCTTTTTTTCTCTCTCTCTAACTCTACCTTTCAAATAAATAAATCTTAAAAATTTTTTTAATGAGAAATTGTAATTCTTAATTCTTTAAAATAAGTTTTAATTTTGAAACTTAATTTAAAAAGCCATAAGGAGTGATTTAATTTTTATGATGTTAAAATTTTTTTAACAAAAATTGTGCATATTTGTTGGTTACTAGTTGATGTTATGATATATGTGTGTGTTGTAAAACTTACAATCAGGGTCAATCTATGAAATCAAGTATTTAACATTTCTTTATGGGAAAAACATCCAAAATCCTATTTTCTGTTTTTGTTAACATTAAATGTAGTCACCCTACTGTATCATAGAACAAAAGAATGTATTACTCCGATTAGCTATACTTTAGAACCTATTAATTGAAATTTAATATCTTTAATACCTAGGTAATATCTGGAAATGTCAGTCACACATTTGGATTAAATTTTACAAATATCCCTTCCACTGGCTATAATTTCAATAATTGAATTCAAGAGGCACGCTTGTTTTTCTTTGCCCTTACATTTAATTTCTGTTTGGTTTATTAGCATATTTTCAAAAAAGAAAGGAAGGATAAAAAAAGCCAAGCTTTGGTTAATCCATATACTATATACACCTTGCTTTGGTTAAAAAATTGTTTAATATAGATGATCATAGGATTAAAAATATTTCGTTTTACAAGTCCAGATGCCTTTATCTGTGTTTTGTCTAATTTTCAATCAGTTATGAATTTTGATTATCCTTTCTTCTTTTTTTTTTTTTTTGTAGGAAGTTTCACCAACTCTTTGAATATTCCAGAGCTTGAAGAATCCCTGAAAGATTATGAACAGTCTAGCTTGAATATGGATAATAATATAAAATTTTCTGTGTGGGTTTCTTTCTTTGAGATTTACAACGAATGCATTTATGACTTGTTTGCTCCTGTATCATCTAAGTTGCAAAAGAGAAAGATGTTGCGCCTTTCCCAAGATGTAAAGGGCTATTCCTTTATAAAAGGTATGCTAATGTATAGTTGTATTGCTTCAGAGTTACCTTTTAGACTTTGTGATGTCTATAGGAAAGCAAACAGGAAATTGAATATTTTTATACTCACTATTAATATCAAGAGAATAAGAGAAGCGTTTGCTTTGGAAAGTGTTTTGGTATGTTTAATAAATGAACATAAAAGGATTTAGTTTAGTATTGTGTTACTTGAGTATCATCCTTTGGGTTCTTAGTGATGGAAAAAGCTAGGTGTGGATAGTCACATTTTTCTGCTATTTTGTAATAATGTCCAAATTTTGAACTGTGAAATGTTACTGTTCTCCCATAATGGTGTTTTTCTAGCCTTTGGAAACCATTTCTCCTAGTTAGAAATATGTACTAATTACACCATGACCCAGTGTATGTGTTTGTGTTTGTGCAATATATATGCATATACAGGTATAACTCAAAGCTTTTAATTTATAAACTTACTATGAAGAATGTGCTGTGATTTTCCAGTATTTTGATTATTCATGTATACAGAATGCTAGTTATGACATTTGTTTCATCATCACTAATGATTGTATTCTGTCTGGTGGCTTTTTTTCCCCCTAAGATTTATTTATTTATTTGAAAGGGAGAGTTACAGAGAGAAGGAAACAGAGGAGAATCTATCTGCTGTTGCACTCCCCAGCTGGCTGCAATAGGTGGGATTGGGGCAAGCTGGAGCCAGTAGCCAGTAGCTTCATCCCAGTCTCCTGCATGGATGCGGAGGTCCAAATACTTGGGCCAGTTGTACAATGCTTTCCCAGGTGCATTATCAGGGAGCTGGATCATAAGTGGAGTAGCTGGGACATAAACTGTTGTCCGTATGGGATGCCGGCAATATCCGTATGGGATGCTGGCATTGCAGGCAGTCAGTGGCTTAACTCCCCATGCTGCAGTGCCAGCTCCTGATGGTGATTTTTTGTTTTCTTGTGAAATTTTTTCTTTGGTTTGACAGGCAGAGTGACAGAGAGGGAGAGAGAGATCTTGCATCTGCTGGTTGACTCCTCAAATGGCCACAATGTCTGGGGCTGGTCTAGGCTGAAGCCAGGAGCTTGGAACTCCAACTGGATCTCCCATTTAGGTGGCAGGGGCTTAAGTGTTTAAGCCATCCTCTGCTTCTTTCCTGTGTGCATTAGCAGTGAACTACATTGGAAGTGGGGCAGCTGGGGCTGAACCCAGGCCTGTGATATGGGCCATTAGCATTGCAAGTTGTGGCTTAATCTGCACGACAATGCTGACTGCCTGGTTAATTTTATGGATTTAATCTATACTATCTTTTGTCTTTTTTTGAGTGTTTAATTCTAAGGAATTATACTTGATTTTAGTTCTCTCTTTGGCATTCTTTGAAGAACATTTACTATTTGTGTGTAACTTAAATACTGTAACATCATTATAATATTCCTTTTTTAAAAAATATTTATTTGAAAGAGTTACAAAGAGAGAGGGGGGAGAGAGAGAGAGAGAGAGAGAGAGAGAGAGAGAGAGAGAGAGATCCTGCCATCCACTGGTTCACTCCCCAAATGGCCACAATGGCCAGGGTGGGGCCAAACCAAAGCCAGGAGCCAGGAGCTTCATCTAGGTCTCCCACATGGGCCCAGGAGCCCCAGGATTTGGACCATCTTCTGATGCTTTCCTTGGCACATTAGCAGGCAGCTGGATTGGAAGTGGAACGGCTGGTACTTGAATGGGCTCCCGTATGGGATGCTAGCACTGCAGGCAGCAGCTTAACCCACTGCACCACAGCCCTGGCTGCATAATCTCCTCTTGTAGTCATACCTCTTTTCTTGTGGAATATAACAGTTGAATTGTGTTATTGGAAGAACGCTTCAGTACATGTAATTGAGAAAGACTTTCAAAGAGATTACATTATAGAACAAATTCTGTGTTTTACTATATTGATTGGTTTCCCCTTTGTTTTTAAAGATCTACAGTGGATTCAAGTATCTGATTCCAAAGAAGCATACAGACTTTTAAAACTAGGAATAAAGCACCAGAGTGTTGCCTTCACAAAACTGAATAATGCTTCTAGTAGAAGGTGAGTTGTAGACTCCATGGAGTAAGCCTGAAGGCATCCGTGGCACCCTGAACTAGTTTAAATATCACTAATTTTAATTTCCAGGATGTGGTAGGTTTTTGTGATCATTAAATGAATTCATGGGCATAAAACATTTTGTAAACTGAAGAGCAATAGCATATAATATTATCAATGCTTTTTCTTGTCCTAATATTAGCTTCACTAGTTTGCAAAAGGTCTGAGGTATATCTAGTCTTTATTTATGTCAGTATCTCAGCTCAGCATTTTCAGAGTTGTCTGTAATGGTGGCCTTTTCTCTGTTTTTCCTATTTACCTTTAAAATACTATATGCATACTGAGTTTTTTTGTCATCCCAAGGAGTTAAAAAAGGATTTTTTTAAGAAGAATTTATTTATTTGAAAGAGTGATGGGTAACAACATATAAAGAGAGAGAAAGAGAGCTATTTTCCATGTGCTTGTTGAGAGAGAGATTTAGATCTTCCATCCACTGGTTCACTTGCCAGGCAGCTGCAAAAGCCAGGTCTGGGCCGGGCTGAAGCCAGTAACCAGGAGCTCCATTTGGGTCTCCAATGTGGGTTGCCGGGGCCCAAGTGTTTGGGCCATCTGTTGTCTTCCTAGGTGCGTTTGCAGGAAGCTAGATCGCAAGTAGGGCAGCTGGAACTTAAAGCAGCACTCTATTAGCAGGCAGCTGCTTAAACTGCTGCACCATGATGCTGGCCCTCTAAAAGAATGTTTTTGATGTGAAAGACTGGGAAACAGGATGCAAAGGCAATACATTTAAGCAGTGAATTTTTTTTTTTTTAAATAATAGGGTTTCTATTAAGGGAGAAAAGAGTCCCGAGATAATTTATGATCCAGTGAAACCTATATAAATATAAAGGTCAGGTGTATTTTTGCTTTAGGTATCTATTCAAAGAATATTGGCTGTATCCATACCATTTTAACTAATAATAAGGTCTTTTTATATAATTTAGACTTTTTAATAAGTGATTCCATCAACATTGGTTGGGATGTCAAGAGAAGATTTGAGGGAATTAAAGATAGGCAGATGGTAAGGTTTTAGGCAGTATTTAGGTGAGAGTTTGGTTGAAATATTTGTCAGCTTTTCGGAAAGTAGAATGATGGATGAAAGCTGGTATTAGGGTATAGAGGTTGATTTAGACACTTATTTCTCCAATTTAGAATGCAGAACTTAAAAATAGAAAGGTAACATTTGATTTTTGTGTTTCTTTTAGTCACAGCATATTCACTATTCGAATATTACACATTGAAGATTCTGAAATGTCTCGAGTAATTGGAGTCAGTGAGTAAGTTCATAATTCATTAAATTGTAATTAATTTGAATTGTTTAGAAGAACTTTTAAAGTAACTCGGTGTTTTGGTTGATTCAGATTGTCTTTATGCGATCTTGCTGGTTCAGAACGCAGCGTGAAGACACAAAATGAAGGTGAAAGATTAAGGGAGACCGGGAACATCAATACTTCCTTATTGACTCTGGGAAAGTGTATTAATGTTTTGAAGAACAGTGAAAAATCGAAGTAGGTGTTGCTGAAAGCTGTTAACATACGAATTATAATATTTAAACTTTCAACTTTGCTACTTTTAGAAAATAGCTTTGTTTGTCAACTTGTTTCTGTATTATATTATAATTTAAGTGCTTAGAGATCTTGCATTAAATAACGGAAATGAAAAAAAAATCCATTGATATCAGTAACCCATCAAGTAACCTCAGTGTTTTGCATAGCAAAAATGTACCAACAGACAGTTTAGATGATGAACTTCTCATGATTGCTTACCACTTTATTCTTACTAATGCATTGTGTATGTTCTCCTAGATATGACAGATTTTTACATTAATTAGCTTGTTAAGCTGAGAATTGATAAATCAGACTTCATCATTTCTAGTTAAGGTGTTTCATGGCATCTGTTATATAATGGCTGCATACTATGGAACACAACTCTGTTAAATAGGATTTTCATTATATTTTGCCTAGTGGGTTATTAATAATGTTAGTGGTAGTAGTATTCAAAGAAAACAAGTAGAGAGTGACTATGACAGTTGGAACTAGTCATTAACTTACAGTTTTAAGTCTATATTAAGTGGATTAAATTATTTATTGGTAAAAGTTACCAGCATGTTGACCTGTTGAGACTTTTTTTAACTTAATGTTTTTGAAATTTTTTTCATAGGTTTCAACAACATGTGCCTTTCCGGGAAAGTAAACTGACCCACTATTTTCAAAGTTTTTTTAATGGTAAAGGGAAAATATGTATGATTGTCAACATCAGCCAGTGTTGTTTTGCCTATGATGAAACACTCAATGTGTTGAAGTTCTCAGCCATTGCACAAAAAGTAAATATATTCAAACTTTTGCAGAATTTATTAAGACTGATTATTAGTATATTAATGGTTTTTCTTGAAAGACATAATGTTTTTTAATTTATTTTTATTTTTATTTATTTATTTTTGACAGGCTGAGTTAGACAGTGAGAGAGAGAGACAGAGAGAAAGGTCTTCCTTCCGTTGGTTCACTCCCCACATGGCTGCCATGGCCGGTGTGCTGCGCCAATCCGAAACCAGGAGCTGGGTGCTTCCTCCCGGTCTCCCATACAGGTGCAGGGCCCAAGTACTTGGGCCATCCTCCACTGCCTTCCTGGGTCACAGCAGAGAGCTGGACTAGAAGAGGAGCAACTGGGACAGAATCCGGTGCCTTAACCAGGACTAGAACTCAGAGTACTGGCACTGCAGGCGGAGGATTAGCCTAGTGAGCTGTGGTGCCGGCCAAAAGAAATAATGTTTTGCACTTATTATTGTAAGCCCAGGGAAATAAAAAATTAAATTTGTAAATATTTGACCATGTAGGATGACATGGGAGAAGATTAAAAGTTTAAAGGTTACTCTACCCAGATTAAGTTGGCCATTAGGAATAACTATTGATAGTAAATGTTACAATTTAAGAAAATTTTTTGGATAGAATTATCTGCTCCGCTATTAACCTGACTCATAAAACTAACAACTTAACCTAAGATTATAGACGTAGCTGTAATTTAGATGTAGAAGTAGTTTTTTTCTTAGCAGAATGTTCTTTTAAGGTACCAGTTTGATTTATATGTTTGATTACTTGATTTTTTTTTAAGACTCAAATTGTCACTTGACTGAATTGATAAAATTAAGTTTTAGTGGACAGTTCCTGCCTTTTTTGTTGTAAAAGTTACATTGGATATTTTAACAGGTTTATGTCCCTGACACTTTAAATTCCTCTCAAGAGAAATTTTGTGGAACTGCCAAATCTTCTCAAGAAATATCACTAGACAGTAATTCAAATAATAAAATATTAAATGTAAAAAGAGACACCATTTCATGGGAAAATAATCTAGAAGATCTGATTGAAGATGAAGATTTAGTTCAGGATCTAGAAGAAGCTGAAGAAAACCAAAATACAGAAACTGAATTTAATGATGAAGATATGGATAAAACTGAAGAAGCTAAGACTTTATTTAACCACAAGGAGAACAGAGTATGTATTAATTCATATTTCTATGCTTGGCTTATTATTTTGAAGTTAGCTAGCAACTTATTTTTAAATAACTAAAAATAATTTAATTGTACATTTTTATTGGGATACAGAGGGTTAAAAATTCTTAAAGCTTCCTCTCTTCCAGTTTTTCAAAAATACATTGACATTTTTTTTTTTTTTTTTTTTTTTTACAGGCAGAGTGGACAGTGAGAGAGAGAGACAGAGAGAAAGGTCTTCCTTTGCCGTTGGTTCACCCTCCAATGGCCGCCGCGGTCGGCGCGCCGCGCTCGTCCGATGGCAGGAGCCAGGAGCCAGGTGCTTTTCCTGGTCTCCCCATGGGGTGCAGGGCCCAAGCACCTGGGCCATCCTCCACTGCACTCCTGGGCCACAGCAGAGGGCTGGCCTGGAAGAGGGGCAACCGGGACAGAATCCGGTGCCCCGACCGGGACTAGAACCCGGTGTGCCGGCGCCGCAAGGCGGAGGATTAGCCTGTTGAGCCACGGTGCCGGCCAACATTTTTTGTATTTCAACTTTATATTTTGAAAAATCTCACTTATAAAAAGACTAACATAATGAACATACATTTACCTTTTTTTTTTTTTAAGATTTATTTATTTTACTTGAAAGTCAGAGTTACACAGAAAGAGGAGAGGCACAGAGAGAGAGAGAGAGAGAGAGAGAGGTCTTCCATCCACTGGTTCACTCCCCAATTGGCTGCAATGGCCGGAGCTGCACTGATCTAAAGCCAGGAGCTTCCTCTGGGTCTCCCACACGGGTGCAGAAGCCTAAGGACTTGGGCCATCTTCTACTGCTTTCCTAGGCCATAGCAGAGAGCTGGATTGGAAGAGGAGCAGCCGTGATTAGAACTGTCGCCCATAAGGGATGCCAGTGCTTCAGGCCAGGGCATTAACCTGCTGTTCCACAGCGCTTGCCCCAAACATAGTTATTAATTAAATAAAAAATGTTATTTTTGGAATAGTTGTCCATACTTTGGGATATATTTATTATATAAGAATTTTAATATTTATGTGTTTTAGAAACTATTGGATTTAATAGAAGACCTGAAAAAAAAACTGATAAATGAAAAAAAAGAAAAGTTAACATTGGAATTTAAAATTCGAGAAGAAGTTACACAGGAGTTTACTCAGTATTGGGCTCAAAGAGAAGCTGACTTTAAGTAAGTTGTTTATTTCATGACCTGATAAAAATTGAATCTTTTAATTTTTTAATTTTTTTAGTTTCATTTCTGGATTCTGATGTTTTTACAAGTTTCAGAATATTTAATAGTAATCCTCTGCATTAAGTTTGCTTTTAATCTGTGCTATACTTAATTTTGGAAGTTTAGAACAAACTATTTTCTGTTTTTTAAATGGAATTAATTTGTGTTATGAAGGGAAACACTCCTTCAGGAACGAGAGATATTAGAAGAAAATGCTGAATGCCGTTTGGCTATTTTCAAAGATTTGGTTGGTAAATGTGACATTCAAGAAGAGCCAACCAGCGGAGTTTCTGCTGTTAAAGTTGAAACTGAGGTATGGTAACTCAAATACTAAAAAATTCCAGTGAGATTTTGGTACAAGGATGTAGTATGTGACATTAATGAAGAGAAACATTAATATAGGTTACAATTAAAGCAGTCTATCAGTGGCTTTATTATAATTATGCCTGTTTTGTTTGGAATCTACTTGCAAATTGTTTAAATATAATTATGGGGCTTGAAAAAAATCCATAATTATGTTACATTTATATAATTATGCATTGCTTGAGTCATTGTATGGACTATGGGACAGACAGATTCCTTCTTTCTGACTATAGGGTACCTTCCTTAGGATAATCTTAAACTTGAGTTCTTACGTTAAATTTAAAGGTATATATAAAGGTGAGGAGTCATTTACTTATGTTGTCATTAAAACAAAAATATTTATAAATTAGTATTGTCCTTACTGAGCAAATAATACCCCCTTAGTCTTAAGGAAAATTCATCCCTTTTTGCTGTTTCCTCTGAAACTGAAGCTGATCATGCTTTTATGGTAGTTTTTTCTTACTTTCTTATTTTTTTTTAATTTTAAAGATTTATTTATTATTTATTTGAAAGAGAGATCTCTCACCTGCGGGTTCATTCCCCAAATGCCTGCGGCAGCCAGGGCTGGGCCATGCTGAAACCAGGACCCTAGAACTCCATCTGGGTCTCCTACATGGATGGCAGGGCCCCAAATATTTGGACCATCCTCCACTGCTTTGCCAGGTCCATTAGCAGGGAGCTGGATTGGAAGCAAAACAGCCAGCACGCAAACCTGGCCCCGCAGTTTTGGAATCCAGTGTCGTAAGTGATTGTTCAATCTACTGTACCATAATGGCAGCAGCAGTTGTTTGTTTTTTAATCACTCAGTTCAGGGCCTGTGACAATGATGTCCTGACTCTTGCTGTCAAACCACTGTTATGTGTCTTGGCGGTGCTTGGGACTTGAACTGAGTTATGAAAATGGAGATTTGTTTCTTTGGCTATTGTATTCTAACAAAGCTCATAGCATAATTGAAACATTACCTAATTAGATTATTATAATTCTGTGATGACCTTTCACAGTTTGTCATGTTTTTATGAGGAAATATCCTTGGGTTCCATATAAAAAATGAGTAATAGAATAAAACTTTTTCCTAATTGGGAATGCTTCTGAATAATTTATTTTTAAAAATGTGATGTTATAAATTTTTGGCTGTTGCTAAAACTCTAAATCAGGTGATACCACATGTCAGGGTGGAACCCACTGTTAATGTTAGACATGTGGTTTTTGCTGTTTTTAGGAAGCACATAATTATGTAGGATTTGAAGATCTTATTGACTCTCTTCAAGATGATGTCGCTGATATTAAAAAACAGGCTGAAATTGCTCACTTATACATTGCATCTCTTGCTGATCCCCAGGAAGCTATTGCTTGTTTACAACTAAAATTAAGTCAAGTTAAAGCTGAATTAGATAAAACTAAAGAAGAATTAATCAAAACCAAAGAAGAGTTAAAAAAGAGAGATAATGGTAAGTGGGTTTTTTTTTTTTTTTTGGATAGGCAGAGTTAGTCAGTGAGAGAGAGAGAGAAAGAGAGAGAAAGAGAGAGACACAGAGAGAAAGGTCTTCCTTCCGTTGGTTCACCCCCCAAATGGCTGCCATGGCTGGCGTGCTGCACCGACCAAAACCAGGAGCCAGGTACTTCCTCCTGGTCTCCCTTGCGGGTGCAGGTGCCCAAACACTTGGGCCATCCTCCACTGCACTCCTGGGCCACAGCACAGAGCTGGGCTGGAAGAGGAGCAACCAGGACAGAACCAGCGCCCCAACTGGGACTAGAACCCTGGGTGCTGGCACCGCAGGTGGAGGATTAGCCTAGTGAGCCGTGGTGCTGGCTGGTAAGTGGATGTATTTTACACCTGTTTAAATACTATAAGAACATAAAAGTAAAGTTGGTAAATATAAGAAAATTATACAGCTTATTTGGCATAGTATCTAGAAAATTCTTTAACCTAGGGAATATATTTTAATATCTTACCATTTATATGACTTTACAGTAATTCACTACTAAAAATATACTTGGCCATCTTTTACTTTTTTATTTTATGAAGAATCATTAATTTTTTAAAATTTTATTTATTTATTTTTGACAGGCAGAGTGGACAGTGAGAGAGAGACAGAGAGAAAGGTCTTCCTTTTTGCCATTGGTTCACCCTCCAATGGCTGCAGCGGCCGGCGCACCATGCTGATCCGATGGCGGGAGCCAGGTGCTTCTCCTGGTCTCTCATGGGGTGCAGGTCCCAAGCACTTGGGTCATCCTCCATTGCACTCCCTGGCCACAGTAGAGAGCTGGCCTGGAAGAGGAGCAACCAGGACAGAATCCAGCGCCCCAACCGGGACTAGAACCCAGTGTGCCGGTGCCACAAGGCAGGGGATTAGCCTGTTGAGCCAGGGTGCTGGCCGAAAAATCATTAATTTTAAAGGCAGAGCAATAGAGACAGAGAGCACTCTTGTCTGTTAGTTTATCCCTTAAATGCCCACAATGGCCATAGCAAGCCTCCTTCTGGAGCTGGAATCTGAGAATTCAATCCAGATCTCCCTTGGGTGACCGGAATCCAATTACTAGAGCGATTATTGCTGCTTCCCAGTGTCTGCATTATTAGGAAGCTAGAATCAATAGCAGAAACTCTGATTCATACTCAGGTACTCCAGTGTGAGATACAGACTTCTTAATTGGCATCTTAACTTTTAGGCCAAGTACTTTTCAAAAGTACTCAACTATTCAAAAGAAAACACTTCAACTAAGTATTAGGGTTATAGTAAGAAATCTGGTAGGATAATATAAAGTTGCAACTCTTGTTCTCTGGGCACACCAGTGTAAGAAATGCTGCTCTGGGCTTGCAAGTTTGAGAAAAAGTCACTCCTGTGGAGTGGTTTAAAATAGATTGAAGCTTCATTGTTTTTCTGAGGATATTTTACATTTTTAAGAGAGTACTTAAAAATGTTAATGGAAAAGAGGTAATAGAAAATAAGTTTGCTTTCATGTAAAAAGTTTTTGAAATACATGCATAGTTTTTCGTAATACTCATTTGCCATTAGTTTTTTGAAGTACCTTCCTGTAGGATTATTTGTGACATCTAGGTTTTGAGAGAATTAAATGAAATACTCTGCCTTAGATGGGTAGAGAATAGCAGGTAAGTTGATGCTTCTGTCTTTGAAGTGGACCAGAAAAGCACTAACTCCATTTCTTCTCTGAGGTTATGCCAGTTCTTTACAGTTTAACATGTCACTCATTTTTAGCCTGAGTTTTGAAAGTGGAATTTTTCTTAAACATTATTCTCTTGTAGTTGAGTCTGTGCCTTTCTGTGCTATCCAAATCCTTTTTCCTGAATGTAGTACTTGATAAGTGTCTACTGCAGCAGCTTATGTTTCATGGTTAGTCATCTGTTTCTTAGATAACTACTTACTTTCAATATTCTTTCTTTTTTCAGAATCAGATTCCTTTGTTCAAGGACTCAAGAAATCTAGTAAGGTAATACTTTAAGCTTATTTTGTCTTGTTAAGGACCAGAGGAGCACATATTATGATTAGAGACATTTATTTTAGAACTAATTATAATTGGGCCATCTTCTACTGCTTTCCCAGGCCATAGCAGAGAGCTGGATCAGCAGTGGAGCAGCTGGTACTGAAGCCAGCTTCCGTATGGGATGAATGCATTGCAGGTGGCAGCTTTGCCTGCTACGCCACAGTGCCAGCCCCAAGGGATATCTTAAAAAATACTTTTTATTTATTCTTTATAATTAATTTATTTCAAAGACAGTGAGAGAGCGATGTCCCATCTCAGTTTGTTCACTCCAAATTCTGCTATGGCCAGGGCTGGGCCAAGCTGAAGCTAGAAGCCAGGAATTCATTTTCAGTGTCTTGCCTGGGTGACAGGGATCCAACTACTTGAACCATCACCTGCTGCATCTCAGGGTGTGCATTGGCAGTAAGCTAGAACCTGGGGCTGAGCTGGGATTTGAAATCAGTTACTCCAATATGGGATGCAGCATCTTAGCCACTGTCCAAATGCCCATATTCTACACTCCTTTATTGCTTTTTATTTTTTATAACCCACCAATTTATGACTCAAAATTATAATTTTATCTGTATGTTCTGGCAATGAAATATTTGCTGATTCTGTAATGTAAAATGACACTTTTATATTATCACATATTTTATGTTTTTCTCCAAATGGATTGCTGCTAGTCCTTGCCCTTATCATACCTTTAATTATTTTAGAGTTGTAGTTAATTGCCGAGTTTTGTTCTTCCTCTTTCTGGATAAGTCCATATTCTGCCCTTTTTCTGCTTGGCTTTTTTAGGGAAGCCATGTCTTTTCTTTGCCTCTAAAGTAAAAATCTGGATGATTGATCTAGAAGCTCCATTTTTAAAGCTGTTATGTAGGTTTTATATCTTTGAATGTACATTGGTGGAAAACTAAGATCTAAACAATTTTTCTGGGAATTGTTAAATTGTAAAATACCACTACTCATTCTTGGGAGCCTTAATTTACAAAACAAATAACTGCCTGAATCACAAGTTTATTTTTGGGTAAAACTTAAGAAATACCTTAGAAAATGTTTCATCGAATTTGAAAATAAAAGTTTTTATAATACACTACTGATAATTTATATGGTTTTACATTTATTAAGGTTTTCTCTTTGTGAATTAATGTAAACTTATTTCCTTTGGAACAAGGTTGATACATCTTTAATAAACAATAAATCGACTTCTGATGAAACAGTTGAGGTGCCTAAGGACGGCAAAACTAAAACCTATTCAGAAAGAAAAAGATTAAGTGATTATGAACTTCAACAAGATGAACCACCAGCAAAGAAAGGTAATTCCTTCAACTACTAGCTGTAGGGTTTTTAGGAACTAATATCTAAACCAGAAAATAGTTGCAAGATGGAGGAAATTTATTTGTCTCAAGAAGTCCTGAGAAAATCTAAATGTCATGAAGTTTTAGGCTAGCATATTATAAAGTGTTTGGAGAATGGGTATACTTAAAGCTGTGCTTTTATTTTTTTAATATTTTTATTATTTGTGAGGTAGAGTTAGAGACAGGGAGATGGGGAGAGACTGACAGAATAGTTTTCCATCTGCTGGTTCACTCCCCAGATGATAGTAAGGGACAGAGCTGGGCCAGTTAGGAGCCAGGAGCTTCTTCCAGGAGCAGGGCCCTAAGCCCTTGGGAATCAGATCTTCCATCTGCTGGTTTACTCCCCAAATGGATGCAATGACTAGGGCTGTGCCAGGTTGAAGCAAGGAGCCAGGAGCTTCTAGGTCTCCCACTTGGGTACAGGGGCCCAGGGATTTGGGCTGTCTTCCATTGCGTTCCCAGGCATTTCAGCAGGGAGCTGGATGGGAAGCAGCTGGGGCTTGACGCATACAGCATGCCAGCACTGTGGACTGGGGCTTAACCTGCTATGTCACAGCACCGGCCCCCAACAAAATTGAATTTAAAAAATTTATTAGATTTTTGCTAATTGTGCATCTAATCTAAGCCTCGTTTAATGTATACCAACTATAACTGTTAAAGTTTGTCAGATTTAATAACCTTTTTTTAATTTTTAAAGGACTTACACCGACTAGTTTAGCTATCACTGAACAAAAGAAAAGTGAAATGCAACACAGCAGTCCAGAAAACAGGAAAGACAATACAGTTTTACAAGATAATGAAAGGCTGAAAAAACTTTTACTTGTTGAAGATGAACTTAAAAATGAAAAGGAAGAAAAAACAGAATTAAATAAACAGATTGTTAATTTGCAGCAAGAACTTTCTTTATCTGAAAAAAAGAGTTTAATGTTAAGCATAGAGGTTAAAAAAATTCAGTCAGATTATGACAGTGCAATGGCTGAATTACATGTACTTAAAGGTATAAATCAAGAACAGGAGGAAAAGATCAAGAGGTTATCAAAGGAGATAGAAACTGCTACAAGAAACATCACAAATAATGTTTCAAAAATAAAATTAATGCAAACAAAAATAGATGAACTGCGTTCATTTGACTCAGTTTCTCAGATCTCAAACATAGATTTACTCCATCTTAAAGATCTGTCAAATGATTCTCAGGAAGAGAACCTGGCAAATACCCAGGAATACCAATTAGATAGTGATTATTTGATAAGTAAGCACGTTAAGGACTATTGTGTTCAAGAATTTAGTAGAGATAATTCTTTCCACACTAGTATTGAAGCTATTTGGGAAGAATGTAAGGAGATTGTAAGGGCCTCCTCCAAAAAAAGTCATCAGATCCAGGAACTAGAAAAGCAAATTGAAAAATTAAAAACAGAAGTAGAAAGCTATAAAGATGAAAGCCATAGACTAAAAATAAAAGAATGTGATGTTAAAAATCAAGGTGACCTACTGAAAGAAAAAGAAAGTATTATACAACAGCTGAAGGAAGAATTACAAGAAAAAAATGATCATCTTGGTGATCAAGAACAGCGTGTAGTAGAAGGAAAGAGAGCACTGTCAGAACTTACACAAGACATTACTCGCTATCAGGAAAAAATAAAAGAACTTGAAACAATCTTAGAGACCCAGAAAGATGAGTGTAAGCATTCAACCAAATTAGAACAAGACATTTTGGAAAAGGAGTCTATCATTTTAAAGTTAGAAGGAAATCTAAAGGAATTTCAAGCAGATCTTCAGGATTCTCTCAAAAACACCAAAGATTTAAGTGAAAAGGAAGTCAAGTTGAAAGAAGAAATCGTACAATTAACAAATAATTTGCAAGATATGACACATTCACTTCACTTAATGGAAGAAGAAAAAGAAGCCAATAGGCAAGAAACAAAAAAGTAAGCTAAATGTTACTCAGCATGTTTTAAGATAAGCAAAGTATTCATTTTTCTGTGTAGCTTTTAAACCTTTAGATCGATGTAACAATCTGGATTAAGTTTAGCATGTGTAATGAGCAAAATTTTTGAACTTTGTTCATATAATAAGCCTTTGAATCAAAAGTTATATGCAGAGAATAGCTTATAAATATCATATGAAATATTAACTGAAGTACTAGATCATAGTTTGGACATTGCGAATCTGTGAAAAGATGTAATTTTGCCAAAATAGTTACAGCTCACTTAGTGACCTTTGTGATAGTAACCTTTGTGATTAATGGTGCATGATTATAGAAAAGTGGTGTTTGTTTTTTAGATTGAAAGAAGAGCTCTCTGCAAGCTCTGCTCTTATTCAGAGTCTCAGAGCAGATCTTCAGAGAAAGGAAGAAGACTATGCTGAGCTCAAAGAGAAACTGACTGATGCTAAAAAGCAGATTGAGCAAGTACAGAAAGAAGTAAGTTTCTTAAAAATTTGTGGGGCCAATTTAACATAATAAAGTTCATTTTCCTTATATATTATTTAGACATTAATTTTAGAATTGAAAGGAATGTTAGTCAACTTCATAATTTTTTTAAAGTGAAAAGAGTGATTTGAGAGGAAAATATAGTGAGCTCAAACTGAAGGATGTCAAACATTAAGAAAAATATATGCGCTCTGTGGGTTGATAATCTTTTTTCTTGAAAGGATTATCAATTCAAGTCCTCCAAAAAAGGGTAGAAAGCAGCTCGTGTTTGCAGATAGTATTAAGGAGAATCTGTTATGTGACTTATGAAATAACAAGTTTATTGTAATTAATTTTAAAATAGAGAATGCGATCACATGATTCCAAATCCATAATGTACAAAAACATTCAGTGAGAAAAAAAACTCCCCCCCTTCTAGGTCATCCAGTTTGCCTCCAAGGCATCAGATTTTGCTAATTACTTTGTCTACACTTCTGCCTCCCTTTTCTCTATCCTGCTTTTCTTCCTATAAAATATGAAAATGTAAATACTGTCTTTTCATTTTAGTATAGCCTCACTGTCATTCCATATATGCATATAAAGAATTTGTAAGTGTATTCTCGTGACAACAGTGTGTATTTATTATTAATTTGTCGTATTGTTAGGCGGTTCAGGTGGTTCTTACACTTACACTGATACAAATTATCCAGCATTGCCATTTTGAACATTTGCAAGTCTCTCTGATATAAATTTTTAGAAGTGGAATTTATGGGACATTGTTTTGTACATTTGTAATTTCAATATTTATTACCCTCCTTAGAGGTTACACCTGTAAGTTTACTTGCCATAGCAAGTAAACACTCATAAGAATGAGTGTTAGGTTTTTTTATAACCTTATCTAGAAAGCAGTAATATTTTATCATTTATTTGAAAGTCAGAATTACAGAGAAAGAGAAAGAGAGAAAATCTTCCATCTGCTGGTTTACTCCCCAAATGACTGCAACCAGGAGCTAGGAGCTTCATCTGAATCTCCCACATGGATGGTGGGGCCCAAATACTTGGGCCATCAGTCGCTGCTTTTACCAGGCTATATTGGAAATGGAGCAGCTGGAACATAAACTCTCACTGACACGGGATGCTGGCATCAAGCAGCAGCTTGTTCTGTTAGACCACATCGCCAGTCCCTAGTGAGCAGCTTTTTGCTTTTTTTTTTTTAATGTGAACTATCTGCTCATGTATTTGCCTTTTAATTATGGGTTATTTTATTTTATGTGTTTTTTCATTGCTTTTTACTTACTAGGTGCTTATTAGATATTAAGAAAATTAGCTTTTGGGGAATGTGGATTGGAAAGTTTTCTCCCAGTTGCTGTTTTTCTTGATTTTGATTTTTTTTTTCTTTTTGCCTTGGAGCAGATTTTGATTTTCTTTCCTCTCTCCCTCCCTTCCTACTTTCCTTTCTTCCCTGCAAAAGATTTACTTTAGATCTAAGTATGTTCATAGGTTAAAAATACCAAATGGAAGATTTTGATTTTTTAAATTTAAACTTATTAATTTGTGTTTTATGACTGCCTGATTTTGTTTTATATTTTGACCTTCTCCAAAGACTAAGAAACTTTAAACAATTTTTTTTGCCATTTGAGTTAGTTAAAAACAAATACTTAGGGGCGGCACTGTGGCATAGAAGGTTAGGTTGCTATCTGCGGTGCCAGCATCCCATATAGGTGCCAGTTTGAGACCCGGCTGCTCCACTTCCAGTCTAGCTCTCTGCTATGGCCTAGGAAAGCAGTAAAAGATGGCCCAAGTCCTTATGCCCCTGCGCCCGAATGGGAAGACCCGGAGGAGGCTCCTGGCTTTGGATTGGCGCAGCTTCAGCCATTGCAGCCAGTTGGGGAGTGAACCAGCAGATGGAAGCCTTCTCTCTCTCTGCCTCTCCTTCTCTCTCTGTGTAACTCTGATTTTCAAGTAAAATAAAATAAATCTTTTTTAAAAAAATACTATACTGATGCTGTTTTGAGAATACCTACAGAGGTAGAGATTCTTTGAATCTTTGGACCAGTGGTCATGAATTTTAAGCAATAAAACGCTATCATCATTAAACTAATCAATTTATTTTATGAATATTGCTTTGTAGGTATCTGTGATGCGTGATGAAGAGAAATTACTGAGGGTTAAAATTAATGAACTGGAGAAAAAGAAAAATCAGTGTTCTCAGGAAATAGATATGAAACAGCGAACCATTCAACAACTCAAGGTAAAGGCTGTTTTTAAGGATGGTTTAAGTGCATTCTGTTACATTTTAGTGTCTAATAAAACATAAGTTTTTAATAAATTCTCTTTTAAATGACTTAAATAAGTCCGTAGTGACTTGCTGCTAACAAATAGAATGTGGAAAAATAATAGCAACTGTACTATGAAGAAAATTAGCAAATACAATCCTTTTTTTTTGTCGTAAAGAGTATCTATTAGAGGTAGAGTTACAGAGAGAGAGAGGGAGAGATGGAAAGAAAGATCTTCCATCAGCTGGTTCACTCCCAAGTGGCCACTACAGCTGGAGCTGAGCCAAAGCAAAGCCAGGAGCCAGGAGCTTCTTCCAGGTCTCCCATGCAGGTGAAGGAGCCCCAGTTCTTGGATGATCTTCTACTGCTTTCCCAGGCCATAAACAGAGAGCTGTTTATTTAATTGAAAGGAAGAAAGAGCAGCCAAGACACCATCAGATGCTTGCATGGGATGCTGGCACCGCAGGCAGAGGGTTAACCTACTGTGCCACAGTGCTGACCCCACAAATAGCATCTTAACCAAATGTTTCATAATACCATCACCAGCATTAAGTCTTACTATTGGTAATATGTACTTCCTGATTTGATACAGAAGAGCACATTGATGTAGAAGGACACTTCTCTCTGTGGTATACTTCCCCCAAATTTATAACCTTAATCTATTCATGAGAAAGCATCTGACAAACCCCGTGTGAGGATGTTTGCAGTGCCTTATCAGTGTAAAGTGTCAAGGGTGTTAAAGAAGAAGATAGGTGAACAGTTACATTTTTTTTTGACAGGCAGAGTGGACAGTGAGAGAGAGAGACAGAGAGAAAGGTCTTCCTTTGCCGTTGGTTCACCCTCCAATGGCTGCCGCGGTCGGCGCGCTGCGGCCGGCGCACCGCGCTCATCCGATGGCAGGAGCCAGGTGCTAGGTGCTTTTTCCTGGTCTCCCATGGGGTGCAGGGCCCAAGCACCTGGGCCATCCTCCACTGCACTCCTGGGCCACAGCAGAGGGCTGGCCTGGAAGAGGGGCAACCGGGACAGAATCCGGTGCCCTGACCGGGACTAGAACCCGGTGTGCTGGCGCCGCAAGGCGGAGGATTAGCCTGTTGAGCCACGGCGCCGGCCCAGTTACATGTTTAAGACTACTGCAGAGATAAGATGACTGAATGCAGTGTTATCTCCCAAAAAGATCCTGGGACAGAAAAAAAAGAGCAACTGGGAAACTATTGCTAATAATTTTTTTTAAGATTTATTTTATTTATTTGAAAGGCAGATTTACAGAGAGAGAGAGAGGTCCTCCATCTGCTGGTTCCCTCCCCAAATGGCCACAACAGCTAGAGATTTGCCAGGCTGAAGCCAGGAGCCAGGAGCTTTTTCCAGGTCTCCCATGTGGGTGCATGGACCCAAGCACTTGGGCCATCCTCCACTGCTTTCCCAGGCACGTTAGCAGTGAGCTGGATTGGAAATGGAACAGCAGGGACTCAAACTGGAGCCCATATAGGATGCTTTTGCTGTAGGCAGTGGGATATCCCACTATGCCACAATACTGGCCTCCAGTTACTAGTCATATCTATGTTAATTTCTTGATTTTTGGTAAAGTAAATCATGATAATATGATGGGGAAACTGAATTGAGGTTAGATAACAAATTTTGTATGCTATTTTCACAGTTCTTCTGTAATGCTAAAATTATTAAATATTTTTAAAAAGCTAAAAATTAGTCTAGGCTTTCTCACACATTCTTTTTAAAATTACACTTGATAAGCAAAATCCCTTTATTGTAAATGATTATAATCTTGATGCAAGTTAAATTGTAAGATGATAATAAAAAAATGGATTTGTTGTATGCTTTCAAGTTTTGCTTTTAAATGGAGCAAACTAATGAATGTTCAGGTATAAACACATGAGTTTAATTCTTAATGAAGTATAATCCTACTAAAGCAGTATATACTTTCATAATAGAATTTGAAGATTTCTAGATTCTGTAATCTAAGAGTCTTGAAGTGTGGAGATAGTGATGAGATTGGGAGTGAAATTTGAGTTAGCTTCTGGTTAAACTTAAAATTGTAGCATTTCCAGTCCCCATTAGTTAATCTTGCCTCCTGTGATTCGGGTTACATTTTCCAATACTACAACTACTTTCTAGTAGAGGCTCTGTTATTTCTGCATCTTGAATTTAGTGATAGGGAATTTTTCAATGGTTTTCCTTCTTAGTTTTATGTTAAGTACATAGTAGACTTCTGTTTTCTCTTGTTTTCCTTTTGTAGTATATACAGTGTGTGTTTATTTTCCTACCATTCTCATCCTGCCTTTTTCTCCAAGGTAAAAGAAACTTGGAAGCTTGACACTTAGCAGCCTTGTAGAAGATTGATTTTACACTTAATTTTGAGCCCTGATTTCAAGACCCACTATTAAATGTTATTGTGTATTGAAATTAATTTTGCATTTAATTAATATTTTATTTTATAGGAGCAGCTAAGTAATCAGAAAGTGGACGAAGTGATACAACAGTATGAGAGAGTATGCAAAGGTCAGGAACAAATTTGTATTTCCTCCATGAATATGATTGCAAAATATATGGTCACCGTAATAATTGGGTAATAGTTTCCTTTGAAAATTTGGAATTGAAGTGAGGGCAACATAAGTTTACCAAAAGAGAAAAGCATAATTTTATTTTAAAGATTTATTTATTTGAAAGTTGGAGTTACATAGAGAGAGGAGAGGCAGAGGGAGAGAGAGAGGGAGGTCTTTCATCCTCTGGTTCACTCCCCAGTTGGCCTCAACAGCCAGAGCTATGCTGATCCAGAGCCAGGAGCCTGGAGCTTCTTCCAGGTCTCCCACGCGGGTGCAGGGGCCCAAGCACTTGGGCCATCTGCTTTCCCAGGCCATAGCAGAGAGCTGGATTAGAAGTGGAGCAGCGAAGATTCGAACCGGCGCCCTTATAGGATGCCAGCACTGCAGTGCGGCGGCTTTATCTGCTATGCTACAGCCCCAGCCCCAGCATAATTCTAATGAATAACTTACCAAATTAAAGTAGAAAAATAAACCAGTAAGAAATAAAAGCAATGTTGATTTCTTGAAAATGACAAGGGTTTTATAACAAATAAAGTCAGAGTTATAAATGTCACAGTATAATTTGTGGAATAAGATTGTGTAAAACATATACTTCAGGTAAAATGTCATTAAAATTTGTATTTTTAAAGAAATTTTAAAAGCCACTTAATATTTTATATTTATTAATTTGTAAGACAAATAGTAACAGATACAGAAAGAGAGTGAGAGTGGGAGTGAGCAGGAGTGCTCTCATTTGCTGGTTCATTTTCCAAATGCCCACAGGGGCCCAGGCTGTGCAACATTGAAACAGGGACTGGGAGCCCAGTACCAGTCTGCCATGTGAGTGGCAGGGACCCAGT
Source organism: Sylvilagus floridanus (assembly GCA_949820135.1). Taxonomy (NCBI): domain Eukaryota; kingdom Metazoa; phylum Chordata; class Mammalia; order Lagomorpha; family Leporidae; genus Sylvilagus; species Sylvilagus floridanus. The sequence continues at coordinate 42,685,915 of OX463235.1, forward strand.
TAAATTTCACTGCTGGCTCCCAGCAGGAAGCTATCATCAGGAGCCAGAGCCAGGAGTTGAACCCGGGCACTCTGGTGTGGAATGTTTTATCCTAACTGGTGCCTTAACTTCTAGGCTACCCCTCCTAACACTTTAGATTAAAATTCTCAATGCTGAATTATGCTTTTCTTAATGAAGTTATATTGATTTATTTATTAGAATATTATAAAATTACTTTTATAGATGATAAGCATGTATTTCTTAACTTTATGTGGATTTTTCTTTTCTCATTCACCCCTTGCGTTCTTAGTTGTGTGAATGATACGCTGCAGCTTATACCTAAGTTTGTGTTAGATTTACTGTGAAATATCAAACTTTGATTACTAATCCCTTTCCCTACTTATGACTTTCTACCTGTTTTCAAATAACCTACTTAATCATTTCTCTCTTGAAGGCTTCCTTAGATATTATAGTTCTCATTAATGTTTTACCTTGAATTTTAAGCACTTGATTGCTGGTTTATTTTTTTAAGCGAGAGAGAGACAGAAAGAGAGAGAATGATCTTTCATCCACTGGTTCACTGCCTAAATGGCTGCAGTGGCCAGGGCTGGGATAGGCTGAAGCCAGGAGCCTGGTACTTCTGGATTTCCCATGTGGGTAACAAAGGCCCAAGCACTTCAGCCATCTTCCTGCTGCTTTCCCAGGCACGTTAGCAGGGAGCTGGGACAGAAGTGGAGCAGGCCAGTCTTGCACTGTTGCTCATTTGGGAAGCCAGCATCCCCGGCAGTAGTTTTACCTGCACAACTCCAGTCCCTGTTTGCTCATGTGATAGTAATGTATTTTATATGGTGACAGCCAGTAGCTATCTTTTTTTTTTCTTTCTTTTTTTGACAGAGTGGATAGTGAGAGAGAGAGACAGAGAGAAAGGTCTCCCTTTACTGTTGGTTCACCCTCCAATGGCTACTGCAGCCAGCACGTTGCTGCCGGTGCACCATGCTGATCTGAAGCCAGGAGCCAGGTGCTTCTCCTGGTCTCCCATGCGGGTGCAGGGCCCAAGGACATGGGCCATCCTCTACTGCACTCCTGGGCCACAGCAGAGAGCTGGACTGGAAGAGGGGCAACCGGGACAGAATCCAGTGCCCCAACCAGGACTAGAACCTGGGGTGCCAGTGCCACAGGCAGAGGTTTAGCCTATTGAGCCACGGCGCCAGCCAGCCAGTAGCTATCTTGAGATGTATCTTTAGGTAGCCACAATGAGATTGTTATTTCATCCTTCTTTAGTTTGCTTTATTTTCCATTTTAATTGTTCTATATATTTAGTCTTCCTGAAATAGTTTACATTACTGGGGGCATTGACTGATAGAATAATTATATTTTTTCCTTCACCTCTCTTGTTTGGTACATAAAATAACAGATGAATGGCCATTAGAGAGGTTATCATGATCAATGTCCTGACGTTTCTTTTTTTTTTTTAAGTTTATTCTTTAGTTTTTAACAGATTCATTGTAGTTCATAGATACAATTCTAAGAATGCAACAATTTGCCTTTTTTCCCTCCTTCCCTCTCTGGGATTTTCTTAATTGGTAAAGCTGTTCATATGAATTCTTTCTGACCCCTAGGTTAGAGTTAGTATATGTAAGATAAGAATTCTTTGAGTAAACTTTTTACCAGTTATGTACCAGAATATATTTGCAAATCATACTTGTAGAAAGAAAGGGTTATTTATATGATAATACTAAGATTACTTTAATCCTTGGAGGAATTTTGGTTACCTAGTACTCCTGGCAGCTTACATCAATGGACGGAAATACTGGAAATTATTCATGTAATTGTTTCTTATTGCTTTGTTTATTTTAAGTTTGCATTGTGCACACTTTGAGAGAGCCATCTTTCAGAATTTCTGTCATTCAAAACAACCTGATTTTGAGCTGTGCACTTTCAGTTTTATTACTCCTGACATTAGAAGTTTTGTTCTCTGAAATGAACCTTTCTGCTGTGTGCCAACACCAGAGGCAAACACCTCATCTTTCCTCTCTATTGATGTCTTACAGACAGGGTTAAAATAGAGTTACTTTTAAGTTGTTAATGTAGTCATTTTTCAAAGACCAGAAACAATTTTGGTAAGGTTAGTATCAGTGTCATGTTGGAGACACTGGTTATAAAAACCAGAAATAATAAATATTTGAATTTGAGTGTTTTTCTAGAAAAAAAATTATTTCAATTTAAAAAAAAGATCTAATTGTGATTGGGAATATTTTAGTTTTAGGAGGTAAAGGTTTGATTGAGTTTTGGTTTAAGAATAATAGCTCTAAAAATAAGTTGTTTTCCCAGTTTTTTCTAAACTTAAAGATTAATTTTTTCTGGGGAGATACCTTTTTTATAAGTTCATACTTTTTTTTGATCATCCAAGCGTCCATCTGTGCATCAGGTAGGTATTTAGTGCATCATATATGCCAGTAATATTTTAGGAATTGTGAGTATAGTAGTGAACAAGAGATAGATTCTGCCTACTTAGAACTCATATTTTACTTAATAAAAGTATATTTTAATTTTAGAAACAACAAAAGCTAGGTTGTTGGATGTTATTAATTTCTAAAATGTTTTCCCTCAACTTTTAGATCTGAATGTGAAAGAAAAAATAATTGAAGGTATGCGATTGACACTAGAAGAACAAGAACAAACTCAGGTAGAACAAGATCAAGTGCTGGAGGCTAAATTGGAGGAAGCTGACTGGCTGGCCACAGGTAAAATAAGATGGCTTACATGTCTCAAAGCATACCTTTTAATTTTGTAAATATTTATTTGAGAGACAGAGATACTGAGAAAGGCAAACAGAGGGAAAGAGAGCTTCCATCTGATGGTTCACTACCTAAATACCCACAACAGCCATGACTGGGCTAGGGTGGAAAATGGGAGATAGGAAGGCAGTGCAGGTCTGTCACATTGGTGGCAGGAACCCAATTACTTGAGCCGTTACCTCAGACTCCCAGGATTTGCATTGATGAGATACTGGAGTCAGGAGTTAGAGCTGGAAGTCAAATCCAAATACTCTGTTCCTGGCATTTTAACCATCTGGCTAAACACCTACCACTATTTTCTTTATTTTTCTAGATTTCTTCTATTTTAAAGTAGCAGAGTATTTATAATAATTTGTAACAGAAAAATGTTTGGTGTGTTTCTTGAATGTCTTGTCATTTTCCACTGTAATAAACATTGTTTTATCTAATGAAATTACATGCTGTAAGGGAATAACTTGTGAATTATATAACTTGTGCATAACCAGACATGAAGAGAGTTTTTCAGGTATATGTATATATTTGACAGTTATATATATATATATATATACATATATATATGTCAAATATATATATATATATATAGTTATATATATATATATATATATTTGACAGTTATTTACTAATAATAAAGCTATGTGTGATTCTTGTAGAAAAGACAAGAAATTTAGAATCAGGAAATTGCCTGTGCCATTTTATGTATAACCTTGGCAGGACATTTTTGCTGACTCAGCCTATTTGTTCCCTCTCTGAAAAATGTGGTTGATGGTGATAAAGCCATGTATACTATTGCACATTATTTTATGAGTATCAGATAAGATGATAAATACAAGAATATAATTCCTAAAACTATATTTTTAAGATTTATTTTTTACTTGGGGGTCAGAGTTAGAGATGGAGAGACAGAGATATTTTCCATCCTCTGGGTCACTCCCTGCGTGACCGCAACAGCCAGGATTGGGCTAGGCCAAAGCTAGGAGCCAGGAGTTTCTTCCAGGTCTGCCACGTGGGTAACAGGGGCCCAAGCATTGGGCCATCTTCTCTTGATTTTCCCAGAACATTAACAGGGAGCTGAAATGGAAGTGAAGCAGCTGGGACATGAATTGGCACCGTATGGACCCATATGGGATGCTGGCATTGCAGGTGGTGGCGTCATCCACAATGCTGGGACCAAAACTCTACTTTGGTGGATTAAATTGTGATGATGGGCCGGCGCCGCAGCTCAGTAGGCTAATCCTTCACCTTGCGGCACTGGCACACCGGGTTCTAGTCCCGGTCAGGGTGCCAGATTCTGTCCCAGTTGCCCCTCTTCCAGCCCAGCTCTCTGCTGTGGCCCGGGAGTGCAGTGGAGGATGGCCCATGTCCTTGGGTCCTGTACCCCATGGGAGACCAGAACAAGCACTTGGCTCCTGCCTTCGGATCAGCGCAGTGCGCCGGCCACAGATTGCCAGCCGAGGCGGCCACTGGAGGGTGAACCAATGGCAAAGGAAGACCTTTCTCTCTGTCTCTCTCTCTCTCACTGTCCACTCTGCCTGTCAAAAAAAAAAAAAAATTGTGATGATGATGAGGGTGATGATGATGATGATAATGATGATGATGGTGGTGGTGATGGGTACATGGCTCTTCATACATTGCTACACACTTTCATTGCCTTGGCATACCTTTTTTTTTGAGGTTTACATGAATTATCATATGCTATTCAGGCCAGTATGAATTTATACTGTGTACTTGGGGCATTATTTATTATGTTCCTGAGAAATCCCTGTAGTTCCTTTTCACTCAGAATTTAAGAATCTTAAAAGTTCGGCTGAAGAGTTGAAAGCATATTGTATTCTTAGATTGCTTGGCCATCCTGACATACAGTTGAAACTTATTCTTAATGTCTGGTTATATATAAGTTACATAATTCACATGTTACTGAGTTCCTGAAAGATCCCGGTGGTTCCTCTTCACTAAGAATCTGGTAAGAATTCTTTTTATTTTTTATTTTTTTGACAGGCAAAGTGGACAGTGAGAGAGAGAGACAGAGAGAAAGGTCTTCCTTTGCCATTGGTTCACCCTCCAATGGCTGCTGCGGCCAGTGCACTGCAGCCAGAGCACCGCGCTGATCCGATGGCAGGAGCCAGGTGCTTGTTCTGGTCTCCCATGGGGTGCAAGGCCCAAGGACATGGGCCATCCTCCACTGCACTCCTGGGCCACTGCAGAGAGCTGGACTGGAAGAGGGGCAACTGGGACAGAATCTGGCACCCCGACCAGGACTAGAACCTGGTGTGCCGGCGCCGCAAGGCAGAGGATTAGCCTGTTGAGCCACGGCGCCGGCTCTGGTAAGAATTCTTAATAAAGGGGCCAGCGCCATGACACAGTGGGTTAATCCTCCGCCTGCCATGCTGGAGTCCCATATGGGTGCAGGTTCTAGTACCGGCTGCTCATCTTCCAGTCCAGCTCTCTGCTGTGGCCTGGGAAAGCAGTACAATATGGCTCAAGTGTTTGGGCCCCTGTACCTGCATGGGAGACCAGGAAGAAGCACCTGGCTCCTGGCTTCAAATCAGCACAGCTCCGGCCATTGTGGCCATTTGGGGAGTGAACGAACGGAAGGAAGACCTTTCTCTCTGTCTGTCTCTCTCACTGTCTGTAACTCAGCCTCTCAAATAAATAAATAAAATCTTTTAAAAAAAGAATTCTTAAAAGGTTAGCTGTTATAATAGTCTCAGTTTCATTTTGGTTCTGTTCTTCTGAGCTCTGCTGAATTTTGACTGTATCCATATCACTTATATCTCCATGTGGTATACTTTTGGCTTGTAGTTTAAAAAAATATTATGTTTTCAAAATCAGAATTGAAGCGATGGAAAGAAAAATGTAAAGAAATGGAAACCAAATGTAATCAAAGTTCAAATAAAGACCTTGAAGATTCAGATGCACTTCATAAAAAGCTCAGTAAGCTTCAAGATGAGTTACAGGTATGATTTTATCTATTGGTATACCTGTGTATCTATGTTGATTATATTTCCATTATACATCCTCTTATAATTCAATATTTTATATTTTGTACTTATGTAGATATGGATGAAACAATACCTGGGAATTATTAATACATGAACATAAATTTTCAGGGCACTGTGCAATTACATGGGCAAAAAATTCTGAAGATACAAACCTGTATTGAGTTCCAATGGAAATGCAGTGGTTGGATTTCAATTTTATATTTTATGCATTTAATTTTAAAATCACCACTTTAATATCTTTGTAGCCATATATCTATTCCTTTGTTGGATACTGCTATGGAGAAGGTAACTATTAACTGTACTTTTGGGACTCAAGGAAGCATAATAATGATTTTGAAAAGTTGTCTGCATCTAAATTATTTTTTAATTTCAGGCTGTATATAATCAGATACTAAAAAAGTACAGAAACTTACTTATAGTGGCTAATTTTATATTATAGAATTGATAAGTAGCTAGAAGGAAGAAAACACCATTAATTATGAAAAATAATATCAACTATATTGAGAAAGTTCATATTAAGAAGCACTGGTATATTTTGTATTATTCTAAAATAATGTGATTTCTTTCTTAGATTATGAACTTTGTAATACTGGAATATACTGCTATAGTTCATCTAGTACAGTGGTTCTAAAAATTTTTAAAGTCTTTTTTTATTTCAAACAGGTTTTTACTTGAATTTTTTGATATAGAAAATATATACTTGTGAACCCTAAGGATTGGTAGAACTCAGCTTAAATATCATTGATCAGCTGTATTCACTGTCTAGCTGTTTTGAATGTTCCTCCTGTTAACATAGGCTATTCTTTCTTTCTTTATTTAAAGATTTTATTTATTTATTTGAGAGGCAGAGTTACAGAGAGAGGGAGGCAGAGACAGAGAGAAACGTCTTCCATCCACTGGTTCACTCCCCAATTGGCCACAATGGCCGGTGCAGTGCCGATCCAAAACTAGGAACCAGGCAGGATTTTCTTCTGGATCTTCCACGTGGGTGCAGAGCCCCAAGGACTTGGGCCATCTTCTACTGCTTTCTCAGACCATAGCAGAGGGCTGGATTGGAAGAGGCGCATCCAGGACTAGAACTGGTGCCCATATGGGATGCCGGTTGAGGATTAAACTACTGTGGCACAGTGTTGTCACCACTTATTCTTTACTTAGTATCCTAGATAACTAGTAATATTTCATTGTTAGAACTGCACCATCAGAAATGATCACCCTAAATGATGTCTTTTTTCCCCCTGGGATTTAGGAATTCCTTCATCACTGTAACTCTTTCAAAAATTTATTTATTTTTTTTAAGATTTATTTATTTATTTGAGAGGCAGAGTTACAGAGAGCAGGAGAGACAGAGGGAGAGGTCTTCCATCTGCTGTTCACTTCCCAAAAGGCCACAAAGGCCAGAGTCAGGCTCATTCAAAGCCAGGAGCCAGGAGCTTTTTCCAGGTCTCCCATGTAGATGTAGGGGCCCAAGCACTTGAACCATCTTCCACAGCTTTCCCAGGCCATCAGTGGGGAGCTGGCTTGGAAGTGCAGCATCTGGGACTCAAACAGCACCCATAGGGAATGCTGACGGCGCAGGTGGAGGCTCAACCTACTACACCAAAGTGCTAGACCTATAAATTGTTTATTTCTTAAGCTCACTGATAAAGGAAAAGTCTTCTTTTTTTTTTTTTGCTGCCGCGGCTGGCGCGCTGCGGCTGGCGCACCGCGCTCATCCGATGGCAGGAGCCAGGTGCTAGGTGCTTTTTCCTGGTCTCCCATGGGGTGCAGCGCCCAAGCACTTGGGCCATCCTCCACTGCACTCCCGGGCCACAGCAGAGGGCTGGCCTGGAAGAGGGGCAACCGGGACAGAATCCGGCGCCCCGACCGGGACTAGAACCCGGTGTGCCGGCGCCGCAAGGCGGAGGATTAGCCTGTTGAGCCACGGCGCCGGCCCAGGAAAAGTCTTCAACTGGACTTTACAGCAATAAAGTTTTTCTTTTTTTTAAAGACTTATTTATTTGTTTGAAAGTCAGAGTTACACAGAGAAAGAAGGAGAGGCAGAGAGAGCAAGAGAGGGAGATGTCTTCCACCTGCTGGTTCACTCTCCAATTGGTGGCAACAGCTAGAGCTACACTGATCTGAAGCCAGGAACTTCTTCTGTGTCTCCCATGTGGGTGCAAGGGCCCAAGGACTTTTGCTATCTTCTACCGCTTTCCAGGCCATAGCAGAGAGCTGGATCGGAAATGGAGCATCCGGGACTTGAACTGGCACTGAGGCAACATATGAGATGCCAGCACTGCAGGCAACAGCTTTACCTGCTACGCCAAAGTGCCAGCCCCAGCTATACAGTTATTAGATGAAGCACTGTTTAAGACAGTAGCTCAGGGGCCAGCTCTGTGATGCAGCAGGTTAATGCCCTGGCCTGAAGCTCCGGCATGCCATATGGGCGCCAGTTCGAGATCCAGCTACTTGATTTCCAGTCCAGCTCTCTGCTATGGCCTGGGAAAGCAGTAGAAGATGGCCCAAGTCCTTGGGCCCTGCACCCACATGGGAGACCTGGAAAAGCTCCTGGCTCCTGGGTTCGGATCAGTGCAGTTCCAGTCGTTTTGGCCAAGTGGGGAGTGAACCATCGGATGGAAAACCTCTCTCTCTGCCTCTCTTCTCTCTGTGTAACTCTGACTTTCAAATGAATAAAGACAGTAGCTCAGCAAATGTGTCTGTATAATATGAAATAAATTCTGAACATGTCATTTAAAGAAAAGAACAGCTTTTAAAAGCATAAAAAGTGATGGCTTGTATGAACATTTTGGAAAAGCAAATTTATTGACTATTGACGTGTGATAATAACATGTACCATTTATATTTATAGGAAACTGAACAAAAGTATAAAGCTGATAGAAATAAATGGTTAGAAGAAAAAACACTGCTTATCAGTCAAGCAAAAGAAGCCGAGAGCCTAAGAAACAAAGAGATGAAAAAATATGCTGAAGACCGGGAGCGTTGCTTAAAGCAACAAAATGAAGTGGTTAGTAACAGTCATATCTTTGTGTTTCATTTGCTTTTCTTGAGGTTTATTCCTGAGAGTCTTCTCCGTCTCTGCATGGTTGCCTGGTTTTGTTTGTTTTTTTTCCTTTTTTTGCTTTAAGGCAGATTTTCTATTTGTAAAACAATTTCACTGGCAGAGCTTATCTTGGCTTTTACTTATGTTCTTGTTTTAGCAGTCCATTAAACAAGTTGGGAAAATACTTAATTGCCTCTCAGTATTAAGAAACTGAATTGAGGAAATCTATTTCTTCTGTTTGCTACAATATAGGAATATTTGTTGTTTTACCTACAATAATTACAGTTTTCTCTACAATATTTTAAAACTTTGCATTTTGAACTGTAAGTTCTAACTTAGCGTGCATGTTTTATGTCATAAGCCAATTTTATCAGGACTTTTCAAAAAGTCAACTAAATACGTTTTTTTTTTTTTAAAGATTTATTATTTATTTATTTGAAAGTCAGAGTTACACAGAAAGAGAAGGAAAGGCAGAGAGAGGTCTTCCATCCGCTGGCTCACTCCCCGGTTGACCACAACAGCCAGAGCTGTGCCAGTCTAGAACCAGGAGCTTCTTCTGGGTCTCCCACACAGGGGCAAGAGCCCAAGGTCTTGGGCCATCTTCCACTGCTTTCCCAGGGGATAGCAGAGAGCTGTATTGGAAGTGGAGAAGCCAAGACTCAAACTGGCTTCCATATGAGATGCTAGCACTGCAGGCAACATCTTTACCTGCTTCATCACAGCCTCAGCCCCTGTTTTCCCTTTTTTCATTGGCTCTTAGTCTATTTGATATGGCAGAGTTGACAGAAAATGGAAATTAAAAGTCATTATCGGGGCCAGCGCCATGGCTCAACAGGCTAATCCTCCGCCTTGCGGCGCCGGCACACCCGGTTCTAGTCCCTGTCAGGGCACCAGATTCTGTCCCGGTTGCCCCTCTTCCAGTCCAGCTCTCTGCTGTGGCCCAGGAGTGCAGTGGAGGATGGCCCAAGTGCTTGGGCCCTGCACCCGCATGGGAGACCAGGAGAAGCACCTGGCTCCTGCCATCAGATCAGCGTGGTGCGCCGGCCACGGTGGCCACTGGAGGGTGAACCAATGGCAAAGGAAGACCTTTCTCTCTGTCTCTCTCTCTCACTGTCGACTCTGCCTGTCAAAAAAATAAATAAAAAGTTTAAAAAAAAGTCATTATCGGGGCCGATGCTCTCTCTCACAGAGAGGGAGAGGCAGAGAGACAGAGACAGAGATAGAGAGAGGTCCTCCATCCACTGGGTCACTCCCTAATTGGCCACAGTGGCTGGAACTGCACCAATCCAGAGCCAGGAGCCTCTTCCGGGTCTCCCATGCAGGTGCAGGGGCCCAAGGACCTGGGCCATCCTCCACTGCCTTCAACTGCGCTTTATGCCACAGTGCTGGCCCCCTTATTGTATCTTACTTGTTTAGTTGTTCCTTAATCCCTTTCAGCATTGCTTTACTTTTGTACCTATTTTTGTGAATTTATCACTAATTATGTCGTGAACCTACTAGAAATGCTTCAAAAATTATTTCGCTATAATTTAACCTCTCATTTCCCATATATTGGTAAAATGCTGGCAGTAGCTTAAAAGCTACAGTTCTAGGGGCCGGCGTTGTGGTGCAAGGCTAAGCTACTGCCTGTGATGCCTGTGCCAGAAGTCCCAGCTGCTCTGCTTCTGATCCAGCTCCCTGCTAATGTGCCTGAGAAAGCAGCAGAAGATGGCTCAAGTGTTTGGTCCTCTGGAGTTTGAAGCTCTTGGCTTCAGCCTGGACCAGCCTTGGAATGTGTAGCCATTTAAGGGGTGAACCAATATATGGAGGATCTTTCTATTTGTCTCTTCCTTTTTCTCTCTCTGCCACTTGGCCTTTCAAAATAAGTAAATACATTTTAAAAAAGAAAAATCTGTAGTTCTAATTGTTTATTCAAATAAGTGTACAAGAAGCTGATTTGTGGAATGAGATGGGACAAGAATAACTATAGCTTGTGGACATTTAGTTTATGTGATAGTGTTACATAATTTTTTCCAGATTATTTATTTATTTGAGAGGCAGAATTAGAGAGACAGACAGAGAGTTCCCCCATCCTCTGATTCACTCCCCAAATGCCTGCAACAGCTGGAGCTGAGCCTAGCTGATCCGAAGCCAGGAGTCAGGAGCTTCTTCCAGGTCTCCCATGTGGGTACAGGGGCCTAAGCACTTTGGCCATCTTCCGCTGCTTCCCCAGGTGCATTATCAGGGAGCTGGATCTGAAGTGGAGCAGCTAGGACGCTAACCGGTGTCCACAGGGATGCCATACTGCAGGCAGCAACCTAACTTACTATGCCATGGTGCTGGCCCCATGTGTATTTTGTTGTATAGGTAAATATTTTCTCTAGACTTGACAATGTAGTTTGTTATGTAGTGTCTTCACAGTTATATTCATGATGTTATGTATAATAACATTTTCTAAACATTCTTAACATTAATCATATTTCAAGATTTACTTTAATATTTTCTCTACTTCTTGATTAGGAGATACTGACAGCACAGCTGGAAGAGAAAAATAATGACCTTCAAAAGTGGCGAGAAGAACGGGATCAACTGGTTGCCGCTTTAGAAATACAACTGAAAACACTGATCTCCAGCAACAAACAGAAAGATTATGAAATTCAGCAATTAAAAGAGATCACATCAGAAGTTTCTAAAACAACAGTTAGTAGAATCTTATTCTTTCTCTTTTTAGTGAACACAGAAAATTTTCAAAATTATTTGATTAACTTTCAGGATTAAATAAGTTTCAGTAGATCAAAGAGACATCAGAGGTTGAATAATTATGAAATTTCTCAGTTTTTGAGTCTTCAATTGTCAGAGGCTTGAAATTTTGCTCTTTTGTAATATTTTGGTTGTATATCTTAAGTTGAGTAATTAGAAAATGAACACTTTGTGATTTCATCCCTAGTCTATCTTTAAAATGTGAAAATGTGGTTCAGCCTAAAATATTGGTGATATGTAAATACTTAGGCCCACTCTTAGATTCAATGTATGTAGATACAAGTTATTCTGAAGATAAGCATTGCAGTGGAAAGAGACATCATGAGTCATTTAGCATTTACTTTTGTAATATTATTTTGGGGCTGGAAATCTTGAATGAAGAGAGGACAGCCTTTCACAGTATGTCTTCCCAGTAAATCACATCAGGGTGCATCTGAAGATAGTGTTATAGAAAAAATGATCTGCACTTAAAGATCTGCTGTGCTCAAACCTTATTAAAATATGGGGTAAACGATGTATGTGTATGTGAGAGAGACTTCCACAGGACTGAAGATACTCAGAGACTGCCTTTTCAAAAAGAGGAATACCATGTGGTGTAAATAACACAAAGCAGAAAGTCAGAAAAACTAGCTATTGGCTTTTGTCACTGTGGCTTTGCAGCCTTTGGGGAAAATTGCTTGACATTTCTAAACTTTATCTAAAATAGATAATAGCATCTTTGTAATAGAATTATGAAATTAATCCTGACATTATGAAATAGTCAGCATACTTCCTACCACGGTAGAAGTCAGAACATACTAGTTACTTTCCTCGTTATAAAGTAAGTGGGATCTGTTATTATTTGATAATAATGCATAGGTGATGTAAGAGGTACATTTGACGTTCAGTTGTAATGACTGTGATAAGAATGGTCTACATTGGAGTTTGTTAAGTTTTAAAATATAATGATACTTTTTTTAATTTAAAGATTTATCTTCTTTATTTGAAAGGCAGAGTTACAGAGAGGCAGAGGTAGAGAGACAGAGAGATATCTTCCATCTGCTGGTTCATTTCCCAGATGGCTTCAATGGCTGGAGCTGCACTGATCCAAAGCCAGGAGACAGGAGCTTCTTCTGGGTCTCCCACGTGTACAGGGGCCCAAGCACTTGGGCTATCCTCTAGTGCCTTCCCAGGCCATAGCACAGAGCTGCATCAGAAGTGGAGCAGCTGGAACTTGAACCGGTGCCTATGTGGGATGCTTGCACTGCAGGTGGTGGCTTTAGCCACAGTGCCACAGCACCCCTCCTCCCTCCCACCTCCCGTTCTTTGTAAATCACTTATAGGGTTCAGTAATAGAACCTATCTTATGACTAAGAAAATGTAATGAAGAGTGTCCTGCAAAAAAGACTTAGTTGTCGTTATGGTCTTTTCTATTCTGTGGCTATAGTTGCATTCCCAAAAAGCCTATGGTTTTCAAAATTGTATTATCAAAAGCAGTTGTTAAGGTTCAATTTCCAACTCAGTATTGACCTTAGGTGTGTCATTTAATATCTCTAGGTCTGTATTTCCTCAACTGGAAATAGGAATAATGATACTTGCTTAACTAGAGTTATAGTGAAAGTGAAATGAGAGAATGCACACGAAACATGTCTGCAGCTGAAGATAATATTTTAAATTTCTCCTTATAACAGTTTCCAAAAAGCTAGAAAGTTGTTCAGTGTTATTTCAGTGTCTGAGGATGAAAAAGAAGTGGGAGGAGGGTCTGCTTATCATCGAAAAATCATTGGTTATTTCTGCTGCTTAGTCCACGCAAATCTTGGTCTTATTTTTTATTCTTTATGTGAAGTGTTATGATATATTTTCAGTTTAACAATGGCTTGTTGTTTTAATATTTCCTTACTTTAGAAAACAGAAGTCATGGATATCAAGCCCACACATAATAGTTCAGCAGATGCTAGCGAAGTTGAAACTGAACCTCAATCAGCAAATTTTGAAATGTCCGGGACTGCAGTAGAGGTGAATATTTGGTTATACTGCTTTTTATTTTCTTTACTCAGCATTAACACTTGCAAGTATAATGTAGTTAATTGTTACAGTTTCCTTGCTATAAAGTTACATATATATATATATACACACATACATACTGTCAGTTGGGTGAAGGAAAAATACAGGTTTTTGAGGAAAGATGATGAAGTTCTTCTGACAGGTTGGATCAGTAAGTGAACTTAATCTTTTAAAAGTATCTGTTAATAGTTCTTAAGATAAAATTACTTTAGAAATTATTAAGCATGTTTATTGGGAACACTCAATGTTGGGAACTTGAGGATACAAATATGGTATGATCACCATCCTCAGGGAGTCAGGAATCTAATAAGACAGATATATAATGACTAACTTGTGTGACCTTACCTTATTGGCTAAGCATTATTGTAGAAGTGTGAAGTGATGCTACCAGGAACACTGAGGAAGATGCATTGAATTTGCTTGGGTGGTTGTGGTAGTGGATTAAGAAAAGGTAATATTACTAGATCACAAAGATGAAGATAAGCTTACTAAGTAAAAAGTGGAAAGAGAAGGTTATTTTAATATAGAAAAATAACATGAACCGTTCCTTTTGTCTGGCTTTTCCTTGATCCTTCTAGGTAGAGTTCCAAGTAATCAGCTTTGATTAATGCAAACCATAAAATTTGTGGAAAATCTTGATGTTGGTCCATAAACAAAAATTGATTCTTGATTGCTGAGTAGTCACACATAGTGGGACATTTTCATTTTATTAAAGATTTATTTATTTTATTTGTAAGACAAAGTTACAGAGAGAGAAAGAGGAAGAGACAGAGCTCAAGATCTTTCATCCGCTGGTTCACCCCACAAATGTCCTCAATGGTCAGAGCTGGGCCAGACTGAATCGGGTTTCTTCCCAATCTCCCATGTTGGTGCAGGGGCCCATGCACTTGGGCCATTTTTTGCTGCCTTCCCAGGCATATCAGCAGGGAGCTGGATTGGAAATGGGGCAGCCAGTACTCAAAACAGTGCCGGTGTTACAGCGGCTTTACTTGCTATGCCACAACACTAGCCCCATGCAACATTTCTTTTATTTTTAAGTTTTATATATATATTGTCCTAAAGCCTCTTGGTTCTAATTTCTTATTAATAATTCTAGCAGGGAGCCAGTGTTGGCATAGTGGGTAAACCTGTCACCCTCGATACTGGCATTCCACATTGGTGCTGGTTCATCATGTCCTGGTTATTCCATTTCCTTTTTTTTTTTTTTTTAAGATTTTATTATTAATTCATTTGAAAGTTACACAGAGAGAAGGAGAAGCAAAGAGAGAGGTCTTCCATCTGCTGATTCACTCCCTAATTGGTCGCAATGGCTGGAGCTGATGTGAAGCCAGGAGCTTCTTCCGGTCTCCCACGAAGGTGCAAGAGCCCAAGGACTTAAGCCATCTTCTGTTGTTTTCCCAGGCCATAGCAGAGAGCTGGATTGGAAGTAGAGTAGCTGGGACCTGAACCAGTGCCCATATGGGATGCCGGCACTGCAGGTGGCAGTTTTACCACTATGCCACAGTGCTGGCCCCTGCTCCACTTCCAATACAACTTCCTGTTTAATGGTCTGGGAAAAGCAGCAAAAGGTGTTTCAAGTGTTTGGGCCCTTGTAGTCACGTGGGAGACCAGATAAAAGCTCCTGCTTTTGCTTGGCCCGTCTCTGGCTATTGTGGCCATCTAGAGAGTAAACCAGCAGTTAGAAGATCTTCCTGTTTCTGTTCTCTCTCTTGTAACACTGCCTTTCAAATAAAAATAAAAATAATTCTAGTGGTTATCGTATATTTCACAGTCTTGGGGCATCATTATAATACTATTGTGTGTGTGTGTGTTTAAGATTTATTTATTTGAAAGGCAGAGTTTACAGAGAGAGAGGAAGAGACAGATCTTCCATCTGCTGGTTCACTCCAAAAATGGTTGCAATGGCTAGCGCTCAGCCAGGTTGATGCTAGGAGCTTCATCTGGTTTTCCCACGTGGGTGTATGGGCCCAAGGACTTGGGCTTCTTCATGTTGCTTTCCCAGGCACATAAGCAGGGAGTTGGATTAGAAGTGGAGCAGCCAGTACTCAAACCAGTGCCCATATGGCATGGTGGCATTGCAGGCAGCGGCTTAACCCATTACACCACAACACCAGCCCCTATTTTGTATTCTTGCCTTCATGAAATCCGCATACTCTACTGGGGTGAAAAATAAAATAAAAATGTCCCTCTAGGGTGAAAGGCTGAAATGATTCATTCACATAGTAGTTGAGTTTGCATGTTCCACTGGACTTAGCATATGACTTCTGTGGGCCTAGGCTTCTCATTGTGCAGTGGCTGGATTCTGAGATGGGGCATTTTGAGGAGGAGTGTCCTGAAAGTTAGTGTTCCAGGAGGAAGGAAATGAAGTTACACTGCTTTGTATGATAGCCTAAGAACCATGATGCTGCTTCCACTCTTCCACTACATTCCATTGGAAGTTAAGACCAGTCAAGTTTCAAAAGAGGGGGAAAAAAGACCCCATATCTAGATGGCAAGAGTAGCAACAAATTTGCAGCCAATTTGAGGTGTATATAACTGTACTGCTTGTTAAAAGTTCCACACTCTTCCTTTGCAGATTTCTGATTTGGTGTGTTTGTGGTAGGGTCCAGTAATCTTTTTTTTTTTTTTAATATTTATTTATTTGAAAATCAGAATTTAAAAGTGAGAGATTTCCCATCCTCTGGTTCACTCCCAGATGGCCACAATGGCCAGGCAGGAGCCAGGACCTTCTTCCAGGTCTCCCACATGGGTAGCAGGGACACAAGGATTTGGACCTTTTTTTTTTTTTTTTTTTTTTGGACAGAGTTAGACAGTAAGAGACAGAGAGAAAGGTCTTCCTTCCGTTGGTTCACTCCCCAAATGGCCACCACAGCTGGTGCTCTGCGCCAGTCCGAAGCCAGGAGCCAGATACTTTCTCCTGGTCTCCCATGCGGGTGCAGGGGCCCAAGCACTTGGGACATCCTCCACTGCCCTCCTGGGCCACAGCAGAGAGCTGGACTGGAAGAGAAGCAACTGGGACTAGAACCCAGCGCCCATATGGGATACTGGCCCTGCAGGTGGAGGATTAACCAAGTGAGCCACGGTGCCGGCCCTCCCGGACCATTTTCTAAAGTTGCTTTTCCCAGGCCTTTAGCAGGGAACTGGATTGGAAGTAGAGCTGCTGGGTCTCCAACTGGTGCTCTCATGGGATGCCAGTATTGCTGGTTGGGGCTTTACCCACTTTGCAACAATGCCAGTCCCCTCTAGTAATCTTTTATTTATTTGTGTGAGAGGCAGAGTTATAGACAGAGAGAGGGAGAGACACAGGTCTTCCATCTGCTGGTTCATCGCCAGATGGCTGCAACAGCGGGAGCTCGGTTGATCAGAAACCAGGAGCTTCTTCGCAGTACCCCTTGTGGGTGCAATGGCCCAAGTACATGGGCTGTTTTCTGTTGCTTTCTTAGGCCATAGCAGAGAGCTGGATCGGAATTGGAGCAGCTGGGACTAGAACCAGTTACTGTATGGGATGCTAGCATTGCAGGCGGAGGCTTTAGCCCACTACACCACGGTGCTGGCTCCCCCTTCAGTAATGTTTAAATAAATTCTCTAGGTAATTCATGGGCTTGTACACCTTTGAGAAATGTGGATCTATAAATTTCCTCCAGTTTTAACATACCATGTATAAACCAAGAGAGGGTAAATGATAACTCAGTCTTCTATCATTGTTCTCACTTTTTATCTTTCCCAATTTATTGCCATGAATAGTTGCTTAGAAGAATTTGTTTTTGTGATTTATAAATTCATGTTCTACAAATAAATTATTTTTTACTTTTTGATTATGTTTTAGGATGGATCTGTAGTTCTTGACTCTTGTGAAGTGTCAACAGAAAATGATCAAGGCACTCGATTCCCAAAACCTGAGTTAGAGATTCAATTTACACCTTTGCGACCAAACCAAATGGCGGTGAAACACTCTGGTTGTACTACACCAGTGACAGTTAAGATTTCCAAGGCCCGGAAGAGGAAGAGTAATGAAATGGAGGAGGTAATAAATTACTTAACTGATGAGTAAATTTAACAACCAATTCTTACTGAGTTCAGTTGTACTACATAGTTGAGCTTTGCTGTACTGCATTCCTTTTGCTAAGCCCCACTCTTTCAGTCCTGCACGATAATTAATGGCATTTTTTACAAAAGATTTATTTATTTATTTGAAAGGCAGAATTACACAGAGATTGAAATCTCCACTGGTTCACTTCCTACATGGCTACAGTAGCCAGGGCTGGGTCAGGCTGAAGCTGGGAGCTTGCAGCTTTAGTGGGGGTCTCCAGTATTTGTGGTAGGGGCCCAAGTACTTGGGCCATCTGCTGCTGCTTTCTCAGGTGCATTAGCAGGGAGCTGGATCAGAAATAAAGTAACCAGGACTTGAACCGGTGTCCATATGGGATGCTGACATTGCAGGTGGTGACTATGCCACCTTGCCAGCCTCAATTTATGGCAGATTTTATACCCTTAAAGAATATTCCTGTGAAAAAAAGAGGAGATAGAAATTCCACAGCCATTTCTTGACTTTTGGTGTATTTCTGACCTCTTGTACCAATAGATGCTCATGTTTTCAAGTTGTAGGTCATAACTCATTGGTAGTTAATGAAATCAATTACTGGGTCATTCTGACTTAAAAAAAAAAACAGAAACAAAAACTTGAACAGAATAGAAAAATATCGGAATCTGTTGCAAAGAGTAAAAATATTTTATTTTTGCAATGTGAAAAAAGAGTATCACTGGTTTAATAGTACTCAAACAAAAAGCTGTGAATATTAAAAATTATAACATATACCTTCTTTCATTTAAACTAATAGATCCAATGATGGTATGTTTTACTGCAGAGCTGTTTTTGTGTACTAGTCCTATTCAAATTCATCTTTCCTCATAAGAAAAAGGATTGATGTAGAAATTAAACAAACTGAATTGTTAGCTTGCATGAATATAATTTTTGTCAGTGAACTAAAATCTTAAGTCACTGATTATTGGGAGAAAAATTCTTTCTTCATCAGCCAGTGTTAAGATTTGTGCTTTTATGTAGTTGCAGGCTAAAAAGTACTTCCTTTTAATTAATGCAGCTCCTTGATTGTCGGGCTGCCTGTCTGCTGTACCCTAACCATGCAGATTTGACAAGTCACATAAGCTTGCCGTTTCTGTTTCTTCCTTTTTGAAATGATGGATAGATATGTTTAAATTGCTTAGCTTTTGCTCTACATATGATAGAACAAAATAAATGGTCATACTTATTTTTAAAGTAATCTGTAAAGTTTAAATACAGGCTTTCTAGCAAAATAACTTTTTTCCAACTTTCTTTTACTCCTATAAAGAGTAGTATATTTTCAAGCTGTTGGAAGAGCAGAAATAGTATTATCCATACTCCTGAAGCTCTCTGTCAGGTAATAAACTTGCTGAGTGAATATTATTTAGTATAGTTTTCCTGCTACACATATAACACCTTTAAAGATTGTTTTTGTAGAGTTAATTTATTAACTTCTAATCTATAGTTATTTAATTTATATTCAAAACATCTTTTTTTTTATAATGCTTTTATTTAAAGAATATAAATTTCCAAAATACAGCTTATAGATTACAATGGTTTCCCCCCCATAACTTCCCCCCCACCGCAACCCTCCCCTTTCCCACTCCCTCTCCCCTTGCTTCACATCAATATTCATTTTCAATTCTCTTTATATACAGAAGATCAGTTTACTATATATTAAGTAAAGATTTCAACAGTTTGCCCTCACATAGCAACACAAAGTGAAAAATACTGTTGGAGTACTAGTTATAGTATTAATTCACAATGTATAGCACATTAAGGACAGAGATCCTACATGATATATTTTTTTAAAAAATTGATTAATTTTCTAGGCAATTTCCAATTTAACACCAAGATTTTTTTTTCATTTTTAATTATCTATATACAGAAGATTGATTCAGTATATACTAAGTAAAGATTTCATCAGTTTGCACCCAAACAGAAACACAAAGTGTAAAATACTGTTTCAGTACTAGCTATAGCATTACTTCACATTGGACAACACATTAAGGACAGATCCCACATGAGACGTAAGTACACAGTGACTCCTGAAGTTGATTTAACAATTTGACACTCTTGTTTATGGCATCAGTAATCTCCCTAGGCTCTAGTCATGAGTTGCCGAGGCTATGGAAGCCTTTAGGGTTCGCCGACTTCAATCTTATTCCGACAGGGTCATAGTCAAAGTGGAGGTTCTCTCCTCCTTTCAGAGAAAGGCACCTCCTTCTTTGATGGCCCCATTCATTCCACTGGGATCTCACTCGCAGAGATCTTTCATTTAGGTCTTCTTTTTTTTCTAGAGTGTCTTGGCTTTCCATGCCTAGAATATTCTCATGGGCTCTTGAGCCAGATCTGCATGCCTTAAGGGCTGATTCTGAGGCCAGAGTGCTATTTAGGACATCTGCCATTCTATGAGTCTGCTGTGTATCTCGCTTCCCATGTTGGATCATTCTCTCCCTTTTTGATTCTATCAGTTAGCATTAGCAGACACTAGTCTTGTTTGTGTGATCCCTTTGACTCTTAGACCTATCAGTGTGATCAATTGTGAACTGAAATTGATCACTTGGACTAGAGAGATGGCCTTGGTACATGCCACCTTGATGGGATTGTATTGGAATCCCCTGGCACGATTCTAACTCCATCATTTGGGGCACGACTGATTGAGCATGTCCCAGATTGTACATCTCCTCCCTCTCTTATTCCCACTCTTATATTTCACAGGAATCACTTTTCAGTTAAAATTTAAACACCTAAGAATAATTGTGTGTTAATTACAGAGTTCAACCAATAGTACTAGAATAAAAAAATTACTAAAATGGATAAAGTATTACATTGTACAACAACAGTAGCACAAGAGCTGATCAAGTTACTGTTTCTCATAGGGTCCATTTCACTTCAACAGGTTTCACCTTTGGTGCTCAATTAGTTGTCACCGATCAGGAGAACATATGATATTTGTCCCTTTGGGACTGGCTTAATTCACTCAGAATGATGTTTTCCAGATTCCTCCATCTTATTGCAAATGACCGGATTTCATTGTTTTTGACTGCTGTATTGTATTCTATAGAGTACATGTCCCATAATTTCTTTATCCAAATGTATGCTTTGAATTCCCTGTGATCTTTTGCTGTGAGGTTCCCTTCGTTTACCTTCTTTCATGTTCATGGCCGTGTTTCTGTGTTTCTGTGTGTAACACATCTTAAAGCATCTTTTGCAGGGCTGAACGAGTGGCAACAAATTCTTTCAATTTCTGTTTGCAATGAAAGGTCTTTATTTTGCCTTCATTCACAAATGAGAGCTTTGCAGGATATAATATTCTGGACTGGCAGTTTTTCTTTCTTAGTACCTGGGCTATGTCTCTACATTCCCTTCTAGCTTGTAGGGTTTCTGATGAGAAGTCTGCTGTGAGTCTAATTGGAGATCCTCTGAGAGTAATCTGACGTTTCTCTCTTGCACATTTTAGGATCTTTTCTTTCTGTTTCACTGTAGTGAGTTTAATTACAATGTGTCGTGATGAGGATCTCTTTTGGTCATGTTTCCTAGGGGTTCTATGAGCTTCCTGTACTAGGATGTCTCTGTCCTTCTCCAAAGCTGGGAAATTTTCTGCTATTATCTCACTATTAACTTCTAATCTATAGTTATTTAATTTATATTCAAAACATCTTAAATACCATTAAAACACTAGATATTTGGCTTTCATCATCTTCATGTCAGTTTTTTTCTTAATCCACTTTTTTTTCCTCAAGAGAAAAGGGAAATTGAGTATAGTACTCAAAGGTCAAAATTTTATTTATTTTACTGTTGGTATGTACCCTTCATGTGTATTTCAGAGACATTTTTCAGATAGATAACGTGTATACTCCAAAAAAAGGTCATAAAAGATGGAGCCACCCTAACTGATTTAATCAACTTAACTGCTGTCGTGAGCTTAGAATATGGGTCCTCATGAAAGTCATTTATATAATGCTTTATTCCTATTCTGTAAAGACTCCAAAGACCTCTTTACTGAATAATCCTTGTGTGGTGGTCTGGCTTTATAGTCTTCTCCCTTCCCCTCCCCTCGCCGTCTTCTTTTTTTCCCTCCCTCCCTTCCTTCCTTTCTCTCTCTCTCTCTTTCTTCCTCTCTTTCTTTCTTTCCTTCTCTCTCTCTTTCTTTCTCTTTCTCCCTCTCTCCCTTTCTCCCTCTCTCCCTCATTCCTCCCTGCTTCTTTCTTTTTAGGGTTTATTTATTTATATGAAAGAGTTACAGAGAGAAGGAGAGACAGAGAGAGATCTTCCATCTTCTGCTTTACTCCCCGGATGGTTACAATGGCCAGGGGTGGGCCAGGCAAGAGCCAGGAGATTCATCTTGGTTTCCCACATAGGTGGCTGGCCCGAAACAGTGGCACCATCTTCTGCTGCTTTTCTTAGGCCATTAGCAGGGAGCCGGAACCAAAGTGGATCAGCTGGATTTCCAGTTGGCACCCATTTGGGATGCTGGCATTGCAGGTGGCAGTTTTATGTTTTACGCCACCTGAGTAGAATTTTCTATAGAATTTGCTTACCTCCCATGATTACCATCTGCCTTTCCCCTTTCATCTTCGTTCAAGAGTCTGCTCCTCGTGACCCTGTGACTTGTACCTTGTACTTTATACTGGGATTCTGATTTTCAGTCATGACTTTTTTTTCTCTGCTGCTTTTTTCTCCTTTTTAGGCTTATAATCTTCCATATGATTAGAATTTGTACCAGTTAAACTTACTGAATATTTCTACAAAAGGCTTTGTTTTGTGTAAGATTATTTGGGAAAAACGAGTAAGATTGGACATAGATACTTGAAGATTTGAGAGTTGAGGTGTATTGCTATACAGTAATTTTTTTTAAGAATTATTTTATTTATTTGAAAGAAAGAACTACAGAGAGAGATAGAGACAGAGAGAGAGGTCTTCCATCCGCTGGTTCACTCCCCACATGGCTGCAACGGCTGGAGCTGCACTGATCCGCAGCCAGGAGCCAGGAGCCTCCTCTGGGTCTCCCATGTGGTTGCAGGGGCTCAGGGTCTTGGGCCATCCTCCATTGCCATCCCAGGGCATAGCAGAAAGCTGGATTGGAAGAGGAGCAGACAGGACTAGAACCAGCGCCCATATGCGATGCTGGTGCTTCAGGCCAGGGCTTTAACCCGCTGCACCATAGGGCCGGCCCCAGCTATACAGTATTTTAAAGATGAATTTGAAATAAAACATGCTACCTCTTCTCTACTTTTCAGTTTATTTAACTTCATTATTTATGATGTGATGTGTGTGTGTGAAAAATTCCCACCTTCCATTAGGGCTTCTAAACTTCAACACAGTTAACACTTTGGGGATAGGTACTTACTTTTGTATGGGCTGTTCTGCACATTACAGGGTTATTTGGCAACATCTCTGGCCTCTCTCCTGTAGTAGCAAATAACATCTTGCTTCCTCCCTGGCAAAGAAAACAAAAATATTTCCAGATATTGCTTATGTCCTGTAATATCAAAAGCACTCTCAATTAAGAAGCACTGTTTTATGTGGCAACACTTGTATAGCATTTTATGGATTTTCTTTTCTGAGTCTACAGTCTACAGAAAGAACGTTTTGTCAGGAAATTAACCAGTGCTGACATTCATTACTTTCAGGCTTTGGTAAAATGTGAAAACAAGAAGAATGCTACCCCCAGAAGTAATTTGGAGTTCCCTGTTTCAGAGCATAGAAATTCTTCTATCAAAAAAGAACAAAAGGTTTGTCCATTTGATTTTCCAAAATTGATTATTTTTTTTTTTTAAGATTTACTTATTTATTTGAGAGGCAGAGTTAGAGAGTGGGAGAGACAAAGAGATCTTCCATCTGCTGGTCTACTCTCCAAATGGCCTCAATGGCCAGGGCTGGGCTAGGCTGAAGTTAGGAGCTTCTTCTGGATCTCCCATGTGGATGCAGGGACCTAAGTACTTGGGCCATATTCTGTTGCTTTCCAAGGTGCATTTGAAGGGAGCCAGATCAGAAGTAGAGCAGCCTGGATATGAACTGGTACTCTTATGGATGCCAGTGCTGCAGGTGGTGGCTTTACCCACTAGGCTACAGTGCTGGTCCTCCAAAATTGACCTTTTTTATAGCTTAAATTTATAAACCAGAAAACAGAAATAAAGATATCAAATTCTGATTACTAATGATCCAGAATTCCAGTTTTGTCTAATTATATCTCATTTATCTTGCCTTTCCAATACGTCTCTTAGCTTGGAATATAACCGTTAGCATTTGGCCAATAGAAGGTTTGACAGTTGGCCTAACTCATCTTGCCTTTCTTTGACCCTTTCTTCTCTCTTATCAGTCCCAAATTCCTTGTATGAGAATTCATAACCTGTCTCTGGCCTCTTTAATTTAATTGTCCCCATCACTTGTTACCTCCTGACTTTCCACATCCACAGTAACTAAAATTATTGTTTATTAGGTTTGCACACGTCAATCGTCTAAGAAAACATATTCTTTACGGAGTCAGGCATCCACAATAAGTGCAAACTTGGCCACTAAGAAAAAAGAAGGGACACTGCAGAAATTTGGAGACTTCTTACAACACTCTCCAACAATTCTTCAATCAAAAGGTATGTAGACAATTAAGTGACCTTTTCTGTTAGATGTGGAGTACTTTCTAGTATCTGATTGGTCCAAACCTCAACAATTGTTTTGTGGATATTAGACCCACAAGCAGACATCACTGTACACATAGTGCAGTGGGAGGAAAGAGATGAAAGGATGAAATACCTAGGTGTTCGCTGTAATTAACACGGATAGAGTACCCTTGAGGAATGGAGAGTGGTGCTCATGCAATTCCAGATAGCAGTATGCGTCTGGCATGTAGAATGTTGAGGGAGGGTGGAAGATTAGATTTGTGGGGAGATTACCTGAGTGGCAGCACTAGAATGAGTTGGATATCAGAGGTGAGAACGGGTGGGGAAAATGACTAGAAGCAGGGAACAGTTAAATTGAGTGAAATGGTTGTGTAAAAAATATTTCTGAGAAAACTTAACGACAGAGGTTCTCAAACTTTCATGGTTCAGTTCCCTTAATCTTTGAGTATTTATTTTGATTGTACCCTTAATATCCAAAGAATAGTCTCATCTGTTAGAACCTAAGGCTAAAAGAACTGTTGAAAGTTTTGCTTCTGAAAATCCAAGTTCCAAAAATATGTCTTTATTAGAGGGAATGTGATCCTCTTTTGAAACTGAACTGACTTGAGCTATTGAGTATCACTGTTTTCCTTGAACATTGAATATATCCTGAGATGCTCCTGTAAGTTTGCTCCATACTGCCTTAGTGCACGGTTTGGGGACTTCAGATCTGTGAGGCCCTTTTTGTTCTTTCTTTTTTAATTTTAAAAAATTTTTGAGATAACATTTCATTTTACATTTTACATTACATTTACATTGTCAAAGACTTAATGCTCCACTAAATAAAGAGTTCAACAAGCAAAAAGCAAAAAGATACACCTTAGCTGGAGCATAGGCAAGGAAATAGCAACTTCATCAACTCGCAGTAAACTTCAGGAGTCACAGATCATCAGAACTATAGTAGTATGTAACTACTTTCTTTGCCTGACCAAGATTGCCCTACCAAGATTCAACACAGTTTTCCTGGGGCCGGCACTGTGGCGCAGTGTGTTAAAGCCCCGGTCTACAGTGCCAGCATCCCATATGGGCACCGATTCGAGTCCTGGCTGCTCCACTTCTATCCAGCTCTCTGCTATGGCCTGAGAAAGCCGTGGAAGATGGCCCAAGTCCTTAGGCCCCTGCCCCCCCATGGGAGACCGGGAGGAAGCTCCTGGATTAGGATTAGCACAGCTCTGGCTGTTGCTGCCATTTGGGGAGTGAACCAGCAGATGGAAGACCTTTCTCTCTCTTTCTCTCTGCCTCTCTGTAACTCTGACTTTCAAATTAATAAGTAAATCTTATAAAAAAAAAATTTGCCTGACCAAGATTCAAAACAAGGTTTAACAAAGCACTGCATTTGGAGCAAAACTAATACATACCGGCATTTTTTTTTCTTTCTTTCTTTCCTTTTTTTTTTTGTTTTTTTAATTTTAACTACCACATTTAAGGCAAACATGTAACATTTGTCTTTCTCTGGCTTATTTTACTCAAAATGATATCCTCTGGTTATAAGCATTTTGATGCAAATGATAGAATTTCATTTTTTACATAGTTGAATAATATTCTGTTGTATATTTATATTTATGTACCACGTTTTCTTTATCCATTCATCTCCTGATGGACACCTTGGTTGATTCATATTTTGGCTGTTGTGAACAGTGCTGCTATAAATGTGGTGCAGGTATCTCTTTGATAGAATATGTCATGGCTTTTGGGTGTATACCCAGTGGTAGGATTGCTGGATCGTATGCAAAGTCTATTTCTAGTTTTTAAAGAAATCGTCATACTGTTTTCCACATTGATTGCACTGATTTTCATTCCCATTAGCAGTGTACAAAGTTCGTTTTCTTCTTATCCTCACCAGCATTTGTTACTCTGTCTTTTGGATGAAAGCCATTCTATTAGGATTTTTTGTTTATTTTTTCAAAATATTTAAAAAAATGTGTAGTTTATATAAGTATAGAAAATATGTATAAGGATATATAGCAAACTTAAGTATCTAAAAATGGAGAAGTGCTTATTATTTAGATTCTTAAGTATTTTATTTAAGCTATAATGATTTTTATATGTTAAAAAGACTCATGTTGCTTGCTTGGCTGAGTTCCTTGGTTCTCCTGTCAGCTTACCTAGCATGAATTTCTTTCTTTTTCCCTCATGTTTAGCAATCTAAGGTGTCCCTGTTTGGGTTGGACTGCAGTGCAGATGCATGTGTTGTGGTGGGTCACTGGGAAACACAGTGGGAAGGAAGAACATAGAGCTGGGTTCTTCCTTCAGATTTTGCCACTCTGGTGACCTCCGCTAACTGTTACCCAGCGTTGCAGCTCTCCCAGCTTTGATCTTTTGCCCTTTTTCTGTACATTCAGTTCATGACAGCTGGAGTGATCTTTTCAAATTTTAAGTTAATTTGTGTTTTTCCTGTTTAAATCCTTTAAGGATTTTGCATTCCTCTGTGTGACCTGGTTGCTGATGTCCTCTCCAAACTTCTAGTGTTCTGTGGATTGCTGTCTAGACAGCTATAATCCTGCTAGCCTCTGACAGTGCCTAGACTATACCAGTTTCTTTGAGGTCATTGCCTTCTTTTACATTTTCTTGTTCTTTTTTTCCCCCCACCTAGGACACATCCTGACATTTCCTGTAGCTGCCTCCTAAAACTTGAGATCTCATACTGATTCTATGAAGAGGGAGACCCCTTCCACTTCCCAGTCACTAACCCTCATCCCTGTCTTCATCTGATCTTTATTACTGAATCCTATTGTTTCCATCTTAGCACTTAATTAGACTGTAATTCTTTGTTACTGTCTTTTCTACTAGAATATAAGTGCCATAAGAACAAGATGTCTGTCTGGTTCATACCCTTAGCTCTCAATGTAGTGACTGGATCATAATAGTGAAGAGTTTGACTCCAAGGCAAAACCATGCAGGATTTTTTTCAGGCCCTGCCATCAACAATTACAAAGACTCATGGGCCTCAAGGAGTGGAAGCTTCCCTCTTACACCACACTTGGTGTGCAATTGATGCATTCTGGTCTCCTGGGCTTGGGGAGGGATTGTGCTCTTCCACATGTCTGTATCCCTAGCTGTTTGCCTCCATTCAGACCTTGTTTGTTGGGATCTCCAGAGCGATCTTCCTTAGACATCTCAGCCGAAGAGCTTATGGAGGAGGGAGGAAAGAAGGATAATCTGAAGCTACTTTTTCCCACTGTGACTTCGTATTTTCCCACTCATGGCCCCTCCTCTGTACTGTTAGCTGCCCACCCTGAGATCCTTCGAGAGCCTTTCATTTGTGGCTGCCAGGGCAGTGAGATGTATGCTGATCCACCTTGACCCTAGGCAGTGCACCATGCCATGGAGGAGTATAGAAGGGGATGGATAGAGTGTGCTTTCTCAGGTGTAGTCTCGTGCTTACACTGCTGCATTAAGTCTTTAAAGGGGTAGAGTGTGACTTTCATTTTGGCTTGTTGCCTTAATTGATTTCTTTGATTGTGGAAACTCAGCTTACTCAAGCTCACGTCACTTCAGCCCTTGGCAAGTAGACTCTGAATTAAATGTTATATTTTTTTGAAAAAGTAGTGTGGAGCTGGTGTTTGAGTAGTTAAAATGCTGGTTGGGACACCTTTTTTTCCATATCAAAGTGCCTAGGTTTGAGTCCTGTCTCTGTTCTGATTTCAGCCTTCTACTGGTTGGTAACCAGGATGCAGTGGTGATGGCTCAACTAATTTGGATTCATACCACCCACATAGGAGACCTGGCTTGAGCTCCCAGCTTCTGGCTTCAGTCCCCCTTGTGGGCATTTGGAGAGTAAACCAACAGATGGCAGCTCTCTCTTGTCTCTTTTTCTTTCTGCCTCTTAAATGAATAAATAAAAATTAAATCTTTAAATGTTGTAGGACTAAAAAAAGATATAATAAATGTAATTGATAACATACACATGATTTTCTATCCAGGAATTTTCCCAGATGGAAATAAGTTTTCTACTAAAATCAGTATCTGTAAATTATTTTAAAGATTTATTTATTTATTTGAAAGAGTTACAGAGAGAGAAGGAGAGACATAGAGAGAGAGAGAGGTCTTCCATCCGCTGGTTCACTACCTAGATGGCTGTGACGGCTGGAGCTGTGCGGATCTGAAGCCAGGAGCCAGGAGCTTCTTCCAGGTCTCCCACGCAGGTGCAAGGGCCCAAGGACTTGAGCCATCTTGTACTGCTTTCCCAGGCCATAGCAGAGAGCTGGATTGGAAGAGGAGCAGCCGGGTCTCGAAAGGCACCCACATAGGATGCTGGTGCTTGAGGCCAGGGCATTAACTTGCTGTGCCATAGTGCCACCCCAAATATCTGTAAATTTAAAAAAAAAAAAAAAAAAAAGAGGCAAATGAAATGCCTTTTCTACTTCCCAGAAGGAATACTTAATAATGTGGTATCTATTTTTGTGTGTGATTAATTTCTTTTTCTGTTCATGATTTCATGTTTCTTAGGCATTTAATTTTTTTCTTTGTAAATTTTTTTATTAATCTTCTTATACTGTTGACATATGGTAGTGCTTTTCTTCGATTTTTTGTACGTTCTTTCTTTATTAAGGACTTCAAACTTTTGCAATCAGAAAATTATTTATTTCAGAAATTAACATTTTTTTTCATAGCAAAGAAGATAATTGAAACAATGAGCTCTTCAAAGCTCTCAAGTGTAGAAGCAAGTAAAGAAAATGTGTCTCGACCCAAACGAGCCAAACGGAAATTATACACAAATGAAATTTCATCTCCTCTTGATATATCTGGCCAAGTGGTAAGCTAGTGTTTCAACTTTCATCAGTGTAAAGTTCTTATTCTTTTTCTCAAGTATTCTTAATGATGTTAGTTTTATTATGATTTGAATTTTTATCCTGTAGATCAAATTTCTTAAAACAACTTATACTTAAGATATGCTTTTGGTATGTTACATTCCTATTAATGAGATACAAATACTGCATCAATGTAAACAAGTGTCATACATTTGCATTTGAAAAAAAATCAGAGGGATGTATTTCTGTCAATAGAGTTAGTCTATTTAGTGATTTACTTGCCTCTAACATTAGTTTTTCTTGTTATCTTTATAACAAGGGTTGTACAAATCTGGGCCCAAATGTGCCTGGTAAAAATATGTCGTTGACATTCAGTCATTTCCTCCCACCTTTCCTGTAAGCCTCCCAGGTTCTATTAAGAAGAGATGGTTATTGTCACCCAGACTGTGTGACTCATTCTCACTCAGAACATTCTGTGCTATTAGAGGGAAGGTTCTAATTTTTCTATCATGCTTGTGTTTGCTTACTGGATGAAAGAAAAGGTAGAAAAGTAAAGTAAAAAACTTCAAAAGGAAGTGGTCAAGAAAAGTCAGGAGAGACCTATAACTATCAGATATGAAATTGACACTTGAAAGCAAGTGGCAAAGAATTAGGATCAATTAGGACATATGCTTAGTACTATTCTGTTATTTACCATCTGTCTGATTAGTATATAACTTGCTTTCTTGGCTGTAGATTATTTCTTAGTAGCAGAATAATGTGCTTTGTAAGTTATATACTTGTTATCAAGATGGAACATCCATTCCTTAAAAATTATTCAAGACACTTGTCTACAAATATTTTAATAATTATTTCAAGCTATAGTCTGGAATTTAATACAGCTTGCAGGTTACTTTTTAATACTAGAATTGTGTAGTGTTGAGAATCTTTCACAAAATCTATTACTTTTGTAGGTTCATATTTTTATAGAAGAGAATATACCTACAATCTCAGGATAAAAATGCCCTAATGTAGTTGATATGTCAGTGATTAAGTATGGGAACCTATAATCTATTTTAAACTAGCTTTCTTTTTGATTTTCACTTATAATTTTTGAGACTGTGAAATTGTTAATTTCAGATTTTAATGGACCAGAAAGTGAAGGAAAGTGATCATCAGATTCTGAAGCGAAGACTTCGAGCAAAAATAGCCAAATAAATCAGTTATGGGGAATGTTTTAATATATAAGTTTAATATTCATAATCATTGTAACTTGCATCCCAACTTTTTAAAGATAACTGTATATTATGATTTATTAAATACCTTTGTATAGAGATTGCTGTTTTATATATAGTGTAATTTTAACTCAATAAAGAAAGTAAGTTAACAGTTTCTTGTGTACTTTTTAAGCCTTTTTAATAACAGCTTCTTTCCAGAGGTCTTTATTTCACTGTTATCTCAGGCTTTTTAACAGTGAAGATCCTAGGAAGGATGCTGTTATTGTTTATTTCTCTACACATGATGTCATAGTTCAGTTATTTGGTTTTCTTGTATTTAATCTTGTGTTAACAATTTCT
Source organism: Sylvilagus floridanus (assembly GCA_949820135.1). Taxonomy (NCBI): domain Eukaryota; kingdom Metazoa; phylum Chordata; class Mammalia; order Lagomorpha; family Leporidae; genus Sylvilagus; species Sylvilagus floridanus. The sequence continues at coordinate 42,716,542 of OX463235.1, forward strand.
TCCTGGGGCTGGCACTATGGTGTAGTGAGTAAAGCCGCCACCTGCAGTTCTGGCATCCCATATAGGCACTGGTTCAAGTCCTGGCTGTTCTACTTCTGATGAAGCTCTCTGCTATGGCCTGGGAAAGCAGTAGAAGATGGCCCAAGTCCTTGGGCCCCTGCACCTGCGTGGGAGACCTGGAAGAAGCTCCTGGCTTCTGGCTTCGGGTCGACACAGCTCTCGCCATTGCGGCCAGTTCAGGAGTGTACCATCAGATGGAAGACAGACTCTCTCTGTGTAACTCTGACTTTCAAATAAATAAATCTTAAAAAAAAAAAAAAGAATTTCTTCTCACCATATCTGTTAGGCTGTGAATATGATTTTTTTTTAAAAGAAAGATTTATTTATTTTATTTGGAAGCAGAATTACAGGGCGAGGGAGAGAGAAATCAAGGTCTTCTATCCACTCCTTCTCTCCCTAGATTGCTCCAACAACCCAAGCTGGGACAGGCAGAAGCTAGGAACCAGTAGTTTAACCCAAATCTCCCTCATGGGTAACATCTGCTGCTTGGAACTTGGGCATCTTCGGCTTCTTGTCCAGGAACTTTAGCAAGGAGCAGGATCCGAAGTAGAGTAGCCAGTACTTGAACTGGTGCCCCTGTGGGATGCCAGCTTTGCACATGATGGCTTATTCTGATAAGCCACAATGCTGGCCACCTATACAATTGATTTTATATATCTGTTTTTATTATAATTAGGATTTAGGGAATAAGCATGTATAAATCTGTTTACCAAACCCATGTATGTAAATTATTGAGAAAAGATAACATATCTTTAATTATTTTTATTTATAACTTTGTAGAGCTGACTTTCTGACTTTTCTAGGGTGCAAAAGATTAAAAGAAAATTAGAATCAGAGAGATAACATCTAGAAAAGATGTAGAATTTTAGACTTGGAAGGACCTTAGAAATCAATTTTTTTCATTTTTACATATGAGAATCCCAAGTCTCAGAAAGTTTGCTTACATCTGTAAGGTCATATAGCTAAGATGCATTGAGCTAAAAGTAGTTCTTTTAGTGTTGCTTACTCTGTTACAGAGATGCTCTTGAATAAGCAAGAAAGTTATCTTTAGTGCTTAACATTTATGTTTAGTGAAATTTTCGATCTTAAAATTCTGTGATCAATAATTCAGCATTTTTATGTTCATTTGTGGTAAGGTATAGAGTATCCAAAAGAAAAAAAAATGAGTTGTGTAAGATGCCTGTTCCCAGCTGAGGTTGAACCAGGCAACACTGCGCCCTGTTTTGGCTCTCATACTGGAAGTTTTCCATATTCCAGAATACAGCATCCCATATGGGCACCGGTTCGAGACCCAGCTGCATCTCTTCTGATCCAACTCTCTGCTGTGGCCTGGGAAAGCAGTAGAAGATGGCCCAAGTCCTTGGGCCCCTGCACTCGATGGGAGACCCAGAAGAAGCTCCTGGCTCCTGGCTTCGGATCAGCCCAGCTCTGGCTGTTGCAGCCATCTAGGGAGTGAACTAGCTGACGGAAGACCTCTCTCTCTGTCTTTACTTCTCTCTGTAACTCTGTCTTTCAAATAAACAGAATAAATCTTTTAAAAAAAAGATTGAAGAAGAAAATGAAGCAGCTTCAATGTCTTGTGAAATGATATCAATTAATCAATTAATCCAAAAAGATAAAAGGAAAACAGGACTGAAAATATATATTTGAGGAAATAGTGGTCCAATAGTTTCCAACTTCTATCAGGAAATAATTGATTTAGAAGCTCAGCAAATCCCAGTAAGGATAAATCCAGATAAAACTGCAGCTAGAACAATCATTGTCAAATCTCTCAAAACCAAATATAGAGAAAATTTTGAGAGAAGTCAACATACAATACGTTGCACACAAGCTACTAAACAGAAAGACATATTTGCAATATGTTTATTAGATAAAGGACTTGATGCAGTCATATGTCACTTAACAGCAGGCACACATTCTTAGAAATAATGTCATTAGGCAACTTCATCATTTTCAGAACATAGATATACTTAGATGGTGTAGGTCAATCGCTCCACATGGCCTCTTGGTGCAGTCAAGAGGAGGTATGAAAACACAAGATAGATGAGGCCGCTGCAAGGCATAATACTGCATACTGTTTTGTAGTTATTTTATTTTAAGTTTTTTTTTATTTGAAAGGGAGAGTTACAGAGAGAAGAGAGATGTTCCATCCATTGGTTCACTCCCAACTGGCTTCAATGGCTGGGGCTGCACCAGGCTGAAGCCAGGAGCCAGGAACTTCTTTCAGGTCTCCTACATGTGTGCAGGGGCCCAAGCACTTTGGCCATCTTCCGCTGCTTTCCCAGGCACATTAGAAGGGAGCCGGCTTGGAATTGGAACAGCCAGGAACTGAACTGGCACGTGTATAGGATGCTGGCACTACAGGCAGTGGCTTAACCCACTATATGACAATGCTGGCCATTATGGTTAACTTTTTTAATGAAGAGGTAAAAAAGCATTCCTATCAAGAATGTACTGTGCATAATTGTATGTGCTATACTTTTATATCACTGATAGCAGGTTTGTTTATATCAACATCCCCGCAAACAAGTAATGCATTGCACTACAACATTGCAGTGGCTATGATGTCACTAGGCAATAGGAAGTTTTCAACTGTTAAAATCTTGTAGGACTACCACTGAATATATGATCAGTCAGTTTTGGACCAAAACATTGTTATATATCATGTAAGTGTGTAAGAAGTTATAAGGAACTTAAAATTGTGATGACAACTCAATAAAAATCTGAGAAGATGTTTCACTAAACATACAGGCAATGGTCAATGTACATATGAAAAGATAGTGAAGTCCTTGGTTATCAGGGATTTGCAAATTAAAGTCATACATAGAGGCAAGTCCTTTGCCCATTTACAAATTGTGTTGCTTTCTTCTCTGATTTGTAAGAGTTCTATATATTCTGAATGAGTTCTTTGTTATAAATGTTGCAAATATTAATCCCTCTGATTTGCCTTTTCACTATTTTAATGGTATATATTTTGTATAACTTTTCAGGTTGTTCGAAGTGAGAGGGTGTTAGGATTATTTAGGTGAATATCACCAGGAATAGAACTTGGTTTCCTTTTTTTTTTTTTTTTTTTAAGATTTATTTATTTGAAAAAGTTACACAGAGAGAGGAGAAGCAGAGAAAGAGGTCTTCCATCGCTGGTTCACTTCCCAGTTGGCCGCAACAGCCAGAGCTGCGTGGGGCTGAAGCCAGGAGCCAGGAGCCAGGAGCCAGGAGCTTCTTCTGGCTCTGCCACATGGGTGCAGGAACTCAAGCACTTGGGCCATCTTCTACTGGTTTCCTAGGCCATAGCAGAGAGCTGGATTTGAAGTGGAGCAGCCGGGACTCTAACCAGTGCCCATATGGGATGCTGGCACTGTAGGCGGCAGCCTTACCCACTATGCCACAGCGCTGGCCCCTTGGTTTTCTTTTACATATCGATGGTATGTTTTATACTAGCAATCATGTATCTTGATGAGTGTTGCACCATTACCAAATGGATACTGGTTTGAGAGACTTAAAAAAAAAACGATAGTGGCCAGTTTCAATCTATTTTTCTTCATTTGAGTATCTTCTAGAATATGGAAAAAATAATACAATGAATTTTTTCATGCTGCTGCATGTATGAAAACTTGTATAATTGTGTATATGTCTTGATTTCTTTTCCCATCAATATTATGAGCTGTAAGTTTGGAAAGTGATATTGAATACAATCAAATTGAAAAAAACAAAAAACCACAGCTGATAGAAGAGAGAGCTGGAAAAGAAGCAGGTTATTGCAAAGGACGTTTTGATTGAAGAGAAGATGGAGAAGAAGACAAGGCCATAACCAAAGTGGAAGTTTGCTCCTCCCTTTAGAGAAAGTACATCCATCTTTAAAGGCCACTTCTTTCTGCTTCATGTAGAAAATTTTTTCCACAGTGTCTTGCCCTTCCATGCCTGAAATGCTCTCACAGGCTTTTCAGCCAACCCAGGCCGACTCCGAATTCAAAGTGTAACTTAAAGTAATTGTCAATCTATGAGTCTGCTGTGTGGACTGCTTCCTATGTTGGAAAATTCTCTCCTTTTTATTTCTATTAAGAGACACTTAATCCTATTTATATGATCACTTTAACAATCTATATGTTCATTTTAATACTTAATATGATCACTTTAACAATTAAGATGGCATTATTACTACCAAGCTTAATGGAATTTGGAGTCCCATGACAAGTTTTTAAACTGTACTCTTAGAAGTCCATAGGAATGCAGGCAGAACTATACAGATTTACAGTTGCAAATGTCCTACTCCCTCTCTTATTCCCACTCATTTTTTTCTGAGATCCATCCTCAGTATACTTTCTACAATATGATTAACTGTTAAATAAAGAATTCAACAAATAGCATGAAGAAGAAAAAAACAACTGTGGGGCCAGTGCCATGGCTCACGGTTAATCCTCTGCCTGCGGCGCCGGCATCCCATATGGGCACTGGGTTCTGGCCCCAGTTGCTCCTCTTCCAGTCCAGCTCTCTGCCGTGGCCCAGGAGGGCAGTGGAGGATGGCCCAAGTACTTGGGCCCCTACACCCACATGGGAGACCAGGAGAAGGCACCTGGCTCCTGGCTTCAGATCAGCATAGCTCTGGCCGCAGCGGCCATTTGGGGAGTGAACCAATGGAGGGAAGGGAAGAACTTTCTCTCTCTCTCTCTCTCTCTCTAACTCTACCAGTGAAATTAAAAAAAAAAAAAAGTTCTGTTTCTTGACAATTGAGACAAGGGCTTTTCAAGTAACTGCTTCCCAAAGTGTCAGTTTCACTCCTACAGATTTTCTTTTAAGTGCTCTATTAATTATCACAGATCAGGAAGAACATATGGTATGTCTCCCTCTGGGACTGGCTTATTTCACTAAGTGTTATAGTTTCCAGATTCACCCATTTTGTTGCAGATGATTGGATTTCTTTTTTTTTTTTTTACCACTGTGTAGTACTCCATAGGGTACATATCCCATAATTTCTTTATCCAGTCTTCAGTTGATGAGCATTTAGGTTGAGTCCATGTTTTAGCTATTGTGAATTGAGCTGCAATAAGCATAGAGGTGCAGATAACTCTTGTTTACTGATTTCATTTCCCTTGGGTAAATTCCAAGGAGTGGGATGGCTGGGTCAGATTTATGAGGTATCTCCATACTGTCTTCCATAGTGGCTTCACCAGTTTACATTTCCACCAACAGTGGATTAGGGTACCTTTATTAAATTTTTTTATTTGACAGGTAGAGATATAGACAGAGAGAGACAGATAGAATGGTCTTCCTTCCGTTGGTTCACTCCCCAAATGGCCGCTATGGCTGGCGTTGCACTGATCTGAAGCCAAGAGCCAGGTGCTTCCTCCTGGTCTCCCATGTGGGTGCAGGGCCCAAGCACTTGGGCCATCCTCCACTGCCCTCCTGGGCCACAGCATAGAGCTGGACTGGAAGAGGAGCAACTGGGACTAGAACCCAGCGCCCACATGGGATGCTGGCACTGCAGGCAGAGGATTAACCAAGTGAGCCACAGCGCTGGCCTGGATTAGGGTACCTTTTAACCCACATCCTCGCCAACATTTATTGTTTTTGATTTCTGAATGAAAGCCATTCTAACTGGGATGAGGTGAAACCTCATCATGGTTTTGGTTTGCATTTCCCTGATGTCTAGTGATCCTGAACATTTTTTCATGTGTCTATTGGCCATTTGGATTTCCTCTTTTGAAAAATGTCTGCTTAAGTCCAGTTCCCATCTCTTAGCTGGGTTGTTTTGTTGTGGAGTGTCTTGATCTCCTTATATATTCTGGTTGTTAATCCTTTATCAGTTGCATAGTTTGCAAATAATTTCTCCCATTCTGTTAGTTGTCTCTTCACTTTCCTGACTGTTTCTTTTGCAGTACAGATACTCCTCATTTTGATGTAATCCCATTTGTTAATTTTAGCTTTGACTGCCTGTGCCTCGGGTGTTTACCAAGAACTTTATTGCAGGATTTCCCCAATGTTCTCTAATAATTTGAGGGTATTGAATCATAGATTTAGGTCTTTAATCCATGTTGAGTGGATTTGTGTGTAAGGTGTAAGGTACAGGCCCTGCTTCATACTTCGGCATGTGGAAATCCAGCTTTCCCAGCACCGTTTGTTGAAGAGACTGTCCTTGCTCCAGGGAGGGATTTTAGTTCCTTGGTCGAATGTAAGTTGGTTGTAGATGCTTGGATAGATTTATGGCATTTCTATTCTGTTCCATTGATCTATCCATCTGTTTTTGTACAAGTACCAGGTTGTTTTGATTACAACTGCCTTGTAGTGTGTCTTGATATCTGGTATTGTGGTGCCTCCAGCTTTATTTTTGTTGTATAAGATTGCTTTAGCTATTTGAGGTCTCCTGTTTTTCCATATGAATTTCATCATCATTTCTAGATCTGAGAAGAATGTCTTTGGTATTTTTATTGGTATCACATTGAATCTGTACATTGCTTTTGGTAGTAGGGACATTTTGATGATATTGATTCTTCGAATCCATGAACATGGAAGATTTTTTTGTATCTTATTTTTTCTGTAATTTTTTTTTAATTCTTATTATAGAGATCTTTGACATCCTTCATTAAACTTATTCCCAGTTTTTTTTTTTTTTTTTTTTTTGGTACTGTGAATAGGATATATCATAGAAGCTCAATCTTAGCCTTGGCATTGTCTATTTATCCAAAGGCTACTGATTTTTATATATTGACTTTATCTCCTGCTACTTTACCAAACTCTTCCAATAGTCTCTTATAGGAGTCTTTTGGATTTCATATATCAAATCATGTCATCTACAAATAGGGATAGTTTGGCTTCCTCCTTCCCGACTTGTATCCCTTTGATTTCCTTTTCTTGTCTAATGGCTCTAGCTAAAAACCCAGTACTATATTGAATAGCAATGGTGAGAATGGACATCTTTGTCTGGTTCCGGATCTCAGTGGGAATAATTCCAATTTTTCTCCATTCAATAGGACGCTGGCTGTGGGTTTGTCATAAATTGCCTTGATTGTGTTGAGGAATCTTCCTTCTATACCCAATTTGCTTAGATTTTCATCATGAAAGGGTGCTGTATTTTGTTAAATACTTTCTCTGCATCTATTGAGATAATCATATGGGTTTTGTGCGGCAGCTTGTTAATGTGATGTATCACAGAGATTTATTTGTGAATGTTGAACCATCCCTGCATACCATGGATAAATCCTGCTTGGTCTGGGGGGATGATATTTCTGTTGTTTTGTTGGAATCAATTTGCAAGAATTTTGTTGAAGATTTTTGCATCTTTGCTTATCAGGGAAATTGGTCTGTAATTCTCTTTCTCTGTTTCATGTTTTTCAGGTTTAGGAATTAAGGTGCTGCTGGCTTCATTGACAGAATTTTGGAGAATTCCTTCCCTTTCAATTGTTGTGAATAACTTGAGAAGAATTGTAGTTAGTTCTTCTTTAAATGTCTGGTGGAATTCAGCAGTGAAGCTGTTGGTCCTGGGCTTTTCTTTTTGAGAGGGCCTTTATTACTGATTCAATTTCTGTCTCAGTTATGGGTCTGTTTAGGTTTTCTATGTCTTCCTGGCTCAATTTAGGTAGGTTGTATGTATCCAATAATCTATCCACTTCTGCGTTTCCCAGTTTGTTTGGCATACAGCTCTTTGTCATAATTTCTGATTCTTTTTATTTCTGTGATGTCTGTTGTTAAATTTTCTTTTTCATCTCTAATTTTATTGATTTGGATCTTATCCCTCTTTTTTTGACTAGTTGGGCCAATTGTGTGTCAGTTTTATTTATTTTTTCAAAAAATCAGCTCTTCGTTTTGCTGATCTTTGTATTTTTTGATTCAATTTTGTTGATTTGTTCTCTAATTTTAATTATTTCTTTTCTCCTACTAGCTTTGGATTTGTTTTGGTATTGTTTTTCTAGGTCCTTGAGATGCATCAATAGCTCATTTATTTGGTGCCTTTCCCATTTCTTGATGTTGGCACCAATTGCTATAAACTTTCTTCAACACTGCTTTTGCTATATTCCATAAGTTTTGATATGTTGTATTGTCATCTTCTTTGTTTCCAGAATTTTTGTGATTTCTCTTTTGATTTCTTCTATGACTCAGTGTTCATTCAGGATCATGTTGTTCAGTTTCCATGCGTTTGCATATGTTCTAGAGATTCAGGAATTGCTGATTTCCAGCTTTATTCCATTATTGCCCTGAGATGATACATGGTATGATTTCAATTTTCTTTAATTTGCCAAGACTTGCTTTAGGACCTAGTATGTGGTCAATTCTAGAGAAAGTTCCATGCATTGGTGAGAAGAATGTATATTCTGCAACTGTGGGATGAAAAGTTCTGTAAATATCTGTTAGGTATATCTGGTTTATAGTGTCGACTAATTCTGTTGTTTCCTTGCTGATAATCCATCTGGTTGATCTGTACATTGCTGAAAGTGGGGTATTGAAGTCCCCTATTACTATTGTATTTGAGTTTATGTTTCCCTTTAGATCCATTAACATTTATTTTAAATATCCAGGTGCCCTGTAATTAGGTGCATATATGTTTATAATAATTACATCTTCCTGTTGAATTGATCCTTTAATCATTACATAGTACCTTTCTTTGTCTCTTTTTACAGTTGTTGTCTTAAAGTCTATTTTGTCTGATTTTAGGATGGCTACACAGTTCTTTTTTGGTTTCTTTTAGTATAGAATATCTTTCTATCATTTCACTTTCAGTCTGTGCGTATCTTTGTTGGTGAGATGTGTTTCTTGTAGACAGCAAATAGATGGGTTTTGTCTTTTAAAACATTCAACCAATCTGTGTCTTTTAACTAAAGACTTGAGACCATTTACATTCAATGTGATTATTGATAAATAACAACTTGACCCTGTCATTTTTCCAAAAATATTCCTATTTTTTTATTTCGAATTTCCTTTGAATTTTTACTGGGAGATTTTCTTCTTTTACCTTCTTTTGTAGTGATGACCATGTGTCTGTGTTTCTGTGAGCAGCGCATCCTTAAGCATCTTTTGTAGGGCAGGACGGGTGGTGACAAATTCCTCCAATTTCTGTTTGTTATGGAAGGTCTTTATTTCACCTTCAATCATAACTCAGAGCTTTGCAGGGTATAGTATTCTGGGTTGACAGTAACTAGGTTTTTTTCTTAAGACTTGGAATATATTGTGACATTCTCTCCTTGCCTCTAGGGTGTCTGAAGTTTGCTGTGAATCTAATTGGAGATCCTCTGAAAGTAATTGGCATTTCTTTTATGCACATTTTAGATCTTTTCTTTATGTTTTACTGTGGAGTGTTTGATTACATTGTGTTATGGTGATGATCTTTTCTGGTCATGTCTATTAAGAGTTATATATGCTTCCTGTACATGGATGTCCCTTTCTTATCCAAATTAGGGAAATTTTTTTTGTTATTATTTCACTAAAAAAGCCTTCTAATCATTTCTCTCTTTCCACACCTTCAGGAACTCCTAGTATCTGTATGTTGGGTCATTTGGTAGTATTCTGTAGATTCCCAACAGTGTTTTTTAGTTTTTCTAATTTCCTCTTCTGGTTTTTGGTTTGACTGTATAATTTCCTGTGCTTTTCTAAGTTGGATATTCTTTCTTCTGCTTCACCGATTCTGTTAAGGATTTCCACTACATTTTTTATTTGTTCTATTGAATTCTTCATTTCAGTTTGCTTTCTGTTTAGGATTTCAGTTTCATGGGAGAAATTTTTTTTCATGTCCTGTGTGGATTTCAGTATTCATACATTTGCTACTGATTACTTCTGTGTAATCTTTTTTTTTGACAGGCAGAGTGGACAGTGAGAGAGAGAGACAGAGAGAAAGGTCTTCCTTTGCGGTTGGTTCACCCTCCGATGGCCGCTGCAGCCAGCGTGCTGCAGCCGGCGCACCATACTGATCCAAAGGCAGGAGCCAGGTGCTTCTCCTGGTCTCCCAAGGGGCGCAGGGCCCAAGCACTTGGGCCATCCTCCACTGCACTCCTGGGCCACAGCAGAGAGCTGGCCTGGAAGAGGGGCTACAGGGACAGAATCCAGCGCCCAGACCAGAACTAGAACCCAGGGTGCCAGCGCCGCAAGACGGAGGATTAGCCTATTGAGCTGCGGCGCCGGCCCTACTTCTGTGTAATCTTATGATCAATTTTTTGAATTCTTATATTTCTTCAATTTCATCATCTTCACAATCTAATATTGAAGTGCTGTGTTCTTTTGGGGGGGCATCATATTATCTTCCTTATTCTTTGTTTTTTTGAATTTGGCATTTTTAGAGACACTCTTTGGTTTCTTCTTTTTTTCACTGTGGTAGCTTTTATCTTTGTACTATGACTCAGTAGATAAGTGGTATGTCTGCTTTTATGAATATCTAGAAGCTTGTAATGGATGTGGCCAGAGAGCTCTGTTGAATTCTCCAGGGTGAAGGGCGTGTCTAAGGTGACACAACCAAGTTTGACACATAAATATTTCTTTTTTAATCAGAAGGGAAGTTTATTCTGCTCACCTGAGCTCCTCTCTTCAAAGGAGACCAGTGCCTGAGCACTAGCACCTGTGAGTGTATTTGTCCGCTCTGCTCCAAGGACCACACAAAGGATCTGTGAAGTCTTCAGTGTGAAGTCAGATTCCCCATCAGTGAGCCTCACCAAGTAACCAGGAAGGCTTGTGTGTGCAGTCTCCCACAGTGACTGCCCAAAGTCCTAGCCACAACGTGAGCCCTCCCACAGTCATGAGTACTCAGCTCCCTGTTACTTCTCCCCACTGGAATCATGGGTCTCCGCTTGGCTGTTTGCTGGGTGCAGACATGAGCTGGTGATGCTGTTACGTATGTCCAAAATGGCACCCGTCTATCTGCTTGTTACAGGATGTCATTGTAAAGTGATCGGGGAGAGAGAAAAACATGTCCCTCCTCTTTTTTTCCTCCTCTGGTTTGGCAGGTACACTTTCCCCCACAGGGCTCCTAGCCAGGTTCCCTCTAGGCTCTTCCTGCAGCTTTATTGCCAGTGGCTTGGGCTGCTGTGGTCTAGTCTCTCCTCACTTTCCAACACTGGTGTGTAGGCTCTCAGCTGGTGGAGTTCTGGGCCGTGGGCGTCCATGCCTCCCATGTAGGGCCACCGTGTCCCTCTAATTTGCATAGAGTTTCCTCTGCTGATTTCTCCCTAACTCTTCCCTGAGACTGCACTCTCTCAACTTTTTAAAAACTATCTTCTTGTAGACTAGAGCAGTAAGCTCCCTCCCTACTCTGCCATCTTAGAACTCCTCTGATTTTTTTTTAATGACTCCCTCTTGATTTCTTATATTGCCAGCAACTCTGATTTCTACTCTGGAACATGCAAAATGGCCTCTGAAAGATGACATACTTTAGCTACATAGATTGCTCCTTATTATTGTTATATATTAATGTTAGCCGTCGCAAAGCACACCGGACACCGGAGTAAGGGAAAGGGTTTATTGAGGAACACCCTACAGACCGGAGTGAAGGGGCGGCGAAGGAGAAAAGGGAGACAGAGAATATAAGAGAGAAACATAGAGGAGAAGAGCTAGCAAGGAGAGAAGAGAGCAGAAAGTAGGAGAGGTGAGCTAAGAGAGAAGAACGGAGAGCCAAGAGGGCACGTGTTCAGGAACAGGCCCTTTTAAAACTTGGCCTGAGGGTGGGCAGGGTATCCCATTAGGATGGGGGTGGAGCCTGGCTCAGGTAGCTGGGCCATGCGGCCACCTGGCTAAAACTGCGCCAGTTTCCTAACAATTATAGCGTTCAATATTTATCATTGGTTTAGAATTAATTCTAAGCCACTAGTTCTTACCCTAATTGCACAATAAAATTGCCTGTGAGGGGCCAGGGCCTGGGTATATTGGATTGTTTACAGGCACTAATGTGGGACTCAGCTGGAAAACTACTGCTGACGGTGCAAATCCAAAATTGTCCACCAGATGGAGCTAAAGCACTTCTCATTGCAAAAGGCTCCGGAAAACCCATTCTCTGACTTTTATATCTGCACCAATTCCAATTTATGTAATGTAGCAAGCAGGGCAAAATTGTGGGAAGATGGGTAAAATTATCTTTGGTACTGTTGCTTGCCAACCAAAGAAATTCTTGTCACCACCCGGGGAAAATTCCAGGAACTAATTTTATAACGTGCAGCTAAAAATATCCTAGTCACCCAATTACCTGAAGTAGCATTTAGAAATATTTGCAATTTTTTCTTAGTATATTTTAATAAAACATACCCTATAAGAAGAGGGTCATTATTTTCGTATATTACAGTGTGGAACATTTTGAAAGAAGGTCACTCCAATAATTATGCAAATAGAAATCTGACATCTGCAAAAGTACATTAGCTTAAGATAGGTTGCTCACAGGATCTGATAGGGAATATGCAGATGCAATCATGTGGTTTAGATTTATCCTGAGGACTTGAGTGGCAGCTCCCATTTTCGCTTCTCCCGGCTCTCGCCCAGCTGCAGCAAAGAAGCTGTGAAGTCTACCAACTCCCTCTCCGTCCCCTCGTGGGCGGAGCTGCCCTTCCTGAATACAACGACGGAGCCTGGGTGCAGGCCGTTTCTCCCTTGCCCACCCCCACCCCAGCCTGCGCCCCCATCTGGGGGGACCCGAGACTTGCACGTGGCGCTGCCCACCAGGTGCCCGGTGAGGACGAAGGCCCCGCGCCCAGGGCCGCGGACGCCAGCCGGGCCCCGCCCACCGCGGCCCTCTGGGCGCCGGCAGAGCCCCTGTCGGCCGCGAGGTTCGCTCCGGCTGAGGGCCCGTGTGCGCCCCGGGACCACGAACACCCTCGGAGTCAGGCCGTGGGCCTCGGGCGCCCGCTCTGCTCGCCAGGCCTGCGGGCCGCCGCCAGAGCCAGGGCTTCGGGAGCGCGAGCTCGTTTCCCGCGCTTTCGACGAGCGCGCAGGAGGTGCGTGACTGCGGGCCCCGGGCTCTCCGCCGCGCCGCCGCCCTGCTGCGCCGCCCGGGGTCTCCGCGGGGCGGACGCAGGTGTTCGCTTCAGGCCCGGCCTCCCCGGAGCCCAGGAGCGGGCGGCAGCCGGGCCCGGGGCTGAGAACGCGCGGCCGTCGGCGTGGCCCGAGGCCCGGCTGCTGGGGCCCAGCCGGGAGGCGTCGGCGGAAGAGGCTCCGCGGCGCCCGTGGGCTGGGCGAGCCGACGCAGGCGTGGGGGAGACGCTAGGCGAGGCGGTGGAGGCACAGGCGGAGGGGACGCGGCGGCTGCGGGGCTCCGGGCAGCCCGAGAGCAGCCCTGGGGCCGGGCCGGGGACCGCGAGTGGCTGAGACGTCGGAGGGCGGCCGTCCTGCTGAACGTGGGGCCGCGTTCGGGGCTTATCGGACGCTTCTGTCACGCTCAGAGGTTCAGGTCCAAACCCGGCCCGCCCCGTGCGCCTCACACGCGTTCCCAGGCGCCTCCTGGGCGTCCCCACCTGCAATTCTGTGGTTATTTCCGACTCAGTCTGTCCAAGAAGGAACTCACTGAAGCGTCTTCTTCCCATATATTCCCTTTTGCATTCTGCAGGGTTTTTTTGTTTGTTTGTTTTTGAATACCAGGAAAGGGCTTCGAAAAGTTTGTGGAAGAAATGGAATGAGAAGATAATGCAAGTTTTCCACGAATATCTTAAGGCCCTCCTCATGTCTACTGAGTGACTACTCCTCACTGCTCTGCTAGTGCTGGGTACCCTGTGATTTCCGCCCAGAGGAGACTGTCACCCACGAAGGAGGCGCGTAAACCCGAGTTGCGTCTGTGGTGGTGAAGGATGGATGTGGCCTGCCTTCTAGGATTCATGGGGGAACTGCATGACTAATTCGGCAGAATTTTTAGCCACTGGTCACCCGTGATACAGGACTAGGTATCATTCTCTTCTCTGGCGCTTACCATCCATAGAAACCAGCCTCAACCGCATCTTGCCTATTTGACCTCCTAAACAGTTCTTAAACCCGTCTCTCCTTTCCTTTCCTCGCCACTTTAGTTAGGATGCTTACTATCTTTTTTTATGGGCCGTGCGTTACCCTTTGATGCCAGGCTTTTTACCCATTTCTCTTTCATAAACTCCACTCCACCCCAATTCCTTTCCGTTCCATCTGCAGAGTTTTATCCTAAACCTGTATCTGACTGTTTCTTTCTTACCTAATGCTTTTCTAGTGGTTTCCTACTTTATTGTTAGAAATTTATCTGTTTATTTGAAAGGCAGAGTTAGACAAAGAATCTTCCATCCCCTGATTCACTGCCTAAATGACCACAACCACCGAAGCTGGGCCAATCTGAAGCCAGGAGCCAGGAGCTTCATCCAGATCTCCAACATGACTGCAGGGACCCACACACTCCGGCTGTCCTCTGCTGCTTTCCCAGGCTCATTAGCAGGGAGCTAGATCAGAAGCAGAGCAGCTGGGACTCCCACTGGTGCCCCTATGGGATGCCAGTGCCACAGGCAGTGGCTTTACTCACTACGCCACAGCACCAGCCCCCAGGGGTGTCCTATTGTATTATAAAGCCAACCCAATTGTTTAGCTTAGTTTTTATTTTCTTCGCCTTTGGAACTTTACAACAGTCTTGTCAGCCTGTTCACAGCTCCTTGAGCACGCCGTGGCGTTTCATGACTGTGAGCCTTGGATTGTGCCGCTCCGTCCCTGCAGATCCACACCCCCTCACCCCACCCCCCCACCCCTGCCGCCGTCCTTGCCCAACTCCCACTTCTGTCTCTTGACCGCTCCTGTGTGCCTCATGCTTCTTCTGTACCCCACTGTGGCATTCAGCACACTGCATTGTATTTGTATATTTCATGTTTGCTTCCCTTTTTAACTATACATGTCAAGAAGGGAACCTTAATTTATGTATGTGTCTCTATGTCCAGTACTATGCTTGTGTAATGAAATTTGAACCAGAGCCTATTTCTGAGTGGAACCAAGAATGAAGAGGTATTTCTTTACCCGGAGGGTGAAATATTTGATGCCTAGGACAAGGAAGCAATGGATGATTTATGATTTGATTGTCCAAGTAGCCCCTTAAAAGTCAATAATATAGATGTTACAGCTCATTTAAACAGACACATATTCTCATCAGTTCCATTGGGCATTTCTCTTTGTCCTACTAAATTTGTACATTTAAGATAACACTGACCAATTATACCTTCCAATTTCAAAAGAAATCCCTCATTTTACCTTAATGGGTGGTCAGGAGGTTTGAGCTAATGGCTCTTTGGTCCTGACTCAACTTTGTGACGGCACACTTGAAAGTATGATTTATGGGCTGGGTTTTACAGTTCCAACTGACAGTTGAGGAAGAGTCTCTTAGCAGCAGAATATTGGAAGCAAGATACTACAGCAACTTCTAAACAGAGTCTTTATGGGCCGGGATGTTTGGACAGCTGGACAAGTGAAGCTGTCTGAAATACACATACACTAAACATTTTTCATTATGTAGCTGAAATGCAAATTTAATCTCACACCTGGTGTTTAATCAGTGTTTAAGTCATTTTGTGAAATTGACTTATAGAACACACCCTCAGTTGGGGCTGATAGATGGATTAAGATGATCTTTGGGAAAAGTGCCAGAAAAATGATATTGTAGCTGTAGCTCTGTATCTCTTAGCTGCTGGCTCCTCTGTGAAAATAGAGTGTTTTAAATTCAGTGGTTTTCAGATGTTTCTTAGCTTCAAAAGCTTTGATCAAATAAAATTCTACTATAAAGCCCAATATGTTAGACAGGTAGGAGCTGTGTTAATCTAATCAAAGCTGAGTTACTGAGATGGGAGCTGAGGATGGGCCACTTGCCACCCGGGAGCTTATGCATCTGTGGAGCACAGCTTGAAAATCCCTGGACTTGATTTCTAAAAGTCCCTTACCTGTGTCAGTCTGCGAGTCATGGGGAGTGAACCAACAGATGGATGATTCTCTCTCTGTCTCTCCCTCTCTGTAACCCTGCCTGTCAAGTAAGTAAGTAAGTAAGTAAATGTTTTTAAAAAAGATAATCCTGAACCAATGTTATTCTGGTAGTCAATGTTATAATTTTTTGTAGTACTGATCAAAGTTAAGTTATTGTCAGCTTAAAATAGACTGCAATAAACATTTTCTGTAAGCCTCATGGTAAGCAGAAATTAAAAAACCTTTAGTTGATACATGAATTATAAAAATACCACTAGAAAAATATCATCAAATCACAAAGGAAGCTATCAAGAGATGAATAAAGGAAAAAGGAATTACAAAACAGCAAGACAATTGTCAATTAACAAAATATCAATAAGTTCTCACCTATCAATGAGTTCTCTAACTGTAAATGAATTAAATTTTCAAACCAAAAGACATAGGATGTCTACATAGAGAAGAATCCAAGATCCAGTACCTACTAACTAGAAACTCACTTTAACTTAAGACACATAAAGATTGAAAGGAAAGAGTTGGTAAAAGATGTTCCATGTGACTGATAACTAAAAGGGATCAGGACTGCCCATTCTTATGTTAGATAGAGTAGATATAAGGTAAAAAATTCTAAGAAGAGACAAAGGTCAATATATAATGATAAAGGGACCAATTCACAAAGAGGATGTAACTACTATATAGTCATGCACTGTAAAATGATGTTTCAGTTAGTGATACCAGATTTATGATAGTGGCCTCATAAGATTACCATGGGACTGAAAAG
Source organism: Sylvilagus floridanus (assembly GCA_949820135.1). Lineage (NCBI taxonomy): Eukaryota > Metazoa > Chordata > Mammalia > Lagomorpha > Leporidae > Sylvilagus > Sylvilagus floridanus. Next base: position 42,733,226 of record OX463235.1, read on the forward strand.
TTCTTATTGCCTAGTGATGTCATAGTTGTTATATCATCAAAGTGGAAAGCATTACCATCTGTTTGTTATGATGCTGACATAAAGACATCTAGGGCACTGACAATCATATAAAAGTATAGCAATATAATTATGTACAAAACAATGTTTGATAATTACAATAAAACTATTTGATGGTTGATGTATTTATTATACTTTTTATTATGTTATGGCTTAATCTTTCTACTTATTAAAAACATTTATTATGAAACAATATACACTGTTATGCCAGCAGTAGCCCTCATACATCTCATTTTTACCATGTCACTTGATTGCATAAATTTCCCTTGTACTTGATTTAATGTTATGTTATTTTGTCCATCGTGGCCTCTAAGTTTTCAAAGTCCACTATTAAAAATTGCTAGTTAGAGGCCACATCAAGCGATTAATGTAGAAATGAAATTTAAAGTGATTAAGGATTACAAAGGTGGAAAATCGGTAATGGTTATTGCTCATGAGTCAAACATGCTCCATTCTACCATGGCTATCATCTCGAACAAGATCAGTGTGACAGAAGCTGTTAAAGGATCTGCTTCATTGAAGACAGTGAGGACAACAGAAATTTGAGAGGAGCGTGTGCCAGATACAGAGAGACCTCTAATGATCTGACTGAAACCTGACATAGAAGCATATCCCTTTTAGTACCATGAATCATGGTCAAAGAAAGAAGTTTGTTTGCATTGTTAAAAGATAAGGATAGATCTAACAATAACTTGGAATTTACTGCTATCCTTGGGTACTTAAAATTCAAGAATTATTATGTATTATGGAATGTGAAAGTGAGTGATAATGTAAAAGCAAATGAAGAATTTTTGTAAACTCTAGATAAACTGTTTGTGAAGGAAAATTGCTTGCCAGAGAATATCTTTAATATGGATTGCAACTCTGTGTTCTAGAACCAGATGCCTAAAAGGATTTTGATGCAAAATGAGCCCCAGTCAATTCCAGGTTTCAGGGTTTTTAAGAACAGATGACAGATAATACTGTTTGGCAACATTGCAGGCTATGAATGGAAATTCTTTATCGTCTGCACAGTGAGCTCCAGGGCCTTTAGGCATATCATTGAGTACACACTGCCAGTACTGCAATAAGAAGTCATGAATGACCCAGTTTCTTGTCCAAAACATACCAAGTTGCTCTAATAGCAAAATGGAGAAGCACTATTTGGAGAATAACATATTTTTTCAAGATTTTGCTCATTGTTGATAATGCTTTTGCATATCCCTTTTCTATTGATGATCTTCATCCCAAAGTCAAAGTGATGCTTCTGTCTCTAAATACTACCTCATTGGTTCAACCAGTGGATCAAGGAGTTATTGCAGCTTTTAAGGCTTGTTGCCTGAGAAGGACCTCTGCCCACACTATTACTATGGTTGAGAAAGACACTGATGTAATTCTGGAAGGGTTACAACATTTATGGCAGAAACTTAGTACCTGGCTGGAGCACTGGCTGATAGCACCAAGGAGTGGATGAATGGCATCTGGAGGAAGTTCATCCATGATGTCAGAGGATTTTTCAAGGATGAAATGGTTCTAAAAGTCTACAGAGCTATGATTGAGGTGACAAACTTCAACTCCTAGAGGTGACTCCTGAGGAACCAATTATTGAAAAGTTGCTGCAAGTGACACAGACATCCACAACTGAAGAAGCATGACAAAAGGAAACTGAAGAGGTAAAAGAACACTCAAGAAAATGCACAGTGAAGGGTTTAGTGCACGTCAGTATGTTCCTTAGAAAGTGTGGAAAATGGGCAGCACCAAAAGGTTTGCATTCATAGAGAAGAACGTTCTTGATGCATTCTCTACTAATTAAATCTATGAGAAGAATAAACCAAGAAGACCACCACGTACACATTTCTGAGTGGTACCTCCTTGTTAAGGGCCTCGGGCAGATTTTTCAAGAGATATCTCAGAAGAAGGCTTTGTGGTCATAAGAGATGACAGCTCCATCTATGTTCTTGCTGCTGAAGACCTGCTGGGATGCGATGTGTAGAGGGAAAGTAGAGCTACTGATGATCTTGACCTTGTGTGTTTGCATATTGCTTTTTAAAAAAGATTTATTTATTTATTTGAAAGTCACAGTTACACAGAGAGGAGAGGCTGAGAGAGAGAGAGAGAGAGAGAGAGGTCTTCCATCTGCTGGTTCACTCCTCAATTGGCTACAACAGCCGGAGCTGCACTGATCTGAAGCCAGGAGCCAGGAGCTTCTTCTGGGTCTCCCACGTGGGTGCAGGGGCCCAAGCACTTGGGCCATCTTCTACTGCTTTCCTAGGCCATAGCAAAGAGCTGGATTGGAAGTGGAGCAGCCAGGAATTAAACCAGCGCCCAAATGGGATGCTGGCATTGCAGGTGGTGGCTTTACCCGCTTTGGCACAGCTCCAGCCCCCACTACCCTATTTTTCAGGCGAGAAATGAGACACAGACAAAGGGAGTGATTTATTCCAATATTTAGTGCAATTGATCAGCCAAGTTGGCTCTGGCACCCATTTGCTGTTTCACTTTGCCCATCCTCTCAGTGGACATCCACCAGGAAATTGGGTTGATTGTCCTGTTGGTAGGAAGAGTGAACACCATGGAGAAACATGGTATGAGGATGTCGTAGAATAGACTTAGAGGATTTGGGCGTGTAATAGGTGATGTGGGGGCAGGCTCAAGGAAGTGGGACTCTGCTCTCAGTTGGGTGTTATATGAAAGAAGACACTGCTGCCAAAGATGGCAGATGATTTTGGTCAGGGACCAACCCACGGGTCAAATATTACATTGGGACATCTTCTGCTAATGCAAAACAAACAACTTGAATAAAATTATACCCAAGTTAAAAAGAAGGCAGAGGACATGGGTGTTTGGCTTAGCAATGAAGCCACTATTTGGGACCCCAACCTCCCATTTTGCAGTCCCTGAGTTCAAGTCTTGTCTCCTCTCTTGATTCTAGTTTCCTGCTAATGCACCCCCTGGGAAGCAGTGCGTGGCTCAAGTAATTGGGTCCCTGCTACCCAGATGGGAGACCTGGATTGAGTTCCTGGCTCCCAGATTTGGCCTGGCCCAGTCCTGGACTAGGTAAATAAAAGTTGTTCTATTATGTGGTCATCCAGGGTGGGATCCAGACCTCTGATCTCTTTTCTGTGTGGAAACATGTTTTCTACGCAGATGCAGGATATTAGAAGAGCCTCAGCCTGCACTCACTGTTTATGAACATAGACAGATGATTTTTTTTTACAGAAGGAAATATTTCAGAGCCATTCCTTTGTCTGCAGAGTCCTCTGACTGATCAGCTTGAAATATGCTAAGGAAATATATTTGTGATGGGCTATTTTGATCCCCCACACATGGAACTCCTCATTTGTAAGATAAATTGCAAATGTCTTCTTTCTAGGGTTGCTTTGAGGATTAAGGGAGATTGGGTTTTGCTATAAGGGATCCTAACAGAAGACGATTCTCAATGAGTATTGGTTTATTTCTTCCTCCTTGAGCACAGTGATGTTTTCACAGTAGTCAAGGGTGGGTTTGTAGGAGCTGAATTCAATATGGAGGGAAGCGGATTTCACACAGAAACCTCTATCTAATTCCTATTATAACACAGATTACAAAGAAGAGAGCAGTTCTCTGCAGGCAAGATCAACTACAACCTTTCAAGACTCAAACTTGAAGAAATACTACTTGTAATTATCTGGAGGCAGAGAAAGATCTGATTGGCTTGACTGAGCATACTTCGCAATGTGGACACTGGTTTGTTAATTGTTTGTCTTTCGGAACAACAGGGCAGTCATGTGGTCATGTAAAACTGTCTCTGTAGGCAGCCAGTAGCTAAATTTGACAAAAGAATTTCAAATTCTAGGTAATGGCCTTATTCTTGTTCCTGTTTCCATGGCTCTAAGTGGAAATATATGGATGAAAACAAAGAAGGCTTAAAAATGGTTGGGCAGAAGACACCAGCTCTGCTAGGAAGCATTTATAAATATATATTGGCCATGATTCATCTTCTGGTACTAAAAATGCATTCTTGATTTTTGGAAGCCAAATTTCTCACTAGATTGACCAGGTCATCTTGATTTACCTGGATTTTTCCTTTTAGCGCTGAAAGTGCCATGTTGTGATAAATGTCTGTGTCTCAAAACGACTGAGGCAGTTGGATACCCCGGTGGAAAGGGCCAAGACAATTTTTGGGTAAGAGACATACTCACTGAACTCTGGAGTCACAGATCTGGGGATGGGCACATGGGAAATTCAGATAGTTAGATGATAGAAGTGGATAGCTAGAGTCACAAAGTAGAATTGTTCAGTTATCAGGGAAACCCAGAAAGCATAAGGCATAGAAGTCATTTAAGCCACTTTGGATAACTAATAGCTAACTATTCAAACACCACACACACACATAAATCATAAAAATTCTCTCCATATCCTAAGTTAAAGTGTGTACTAGCTTTAGACAAAATCCTCCTCTGGGACTGGTGGCAGAGTAATGTAATGAAGTAGCTTTCTAAGGAGCTTGTTTGCAGAGCATACTCATCGAAATTACCAGAAGTGTTTTTATATCTTTTCCTGGAACTCACCTTGCATCTACCACAGGTGATTACTAGAGGTGAGGCTGAGGATCTGCCCTTTTATGGAGCACCTTGATTAGTTCTAATGTAAACTGAGGTTTGGGAATCATGATCTTCAAATAGTCTTTTAAATTATTTATTTATTATTTATATATTTATTTAAAAGACAGAGACAGAGAGAGAGAGAGAGAGAAAGGAGGGACAGAACATGGTTGCAGAGAGAGAGATGGATCTTTGATCTGTTGGTTCACTTCTCACATGCCCAAAATAGCCAGAGTTGTACCAGGCTGAAGACAGGAGCCAAGAACTCCATTTGAGTCTCCCATGTGTCTGACAAGAACCCAAGTACTTGGGCCATATATGCTGCCTCTCAGGTGCATTAGCAGGAAACTGGATTAGAAGTAGGGTAGCCAGCACTTGAACTAGGAACTCTGATATGTGGTGAAGGGTTCCCAACCAACAGTTTAACCCACTATGCCACAAAGCTTACCTCCTCCAAATGTTTTTTGTTCACCCTTAGCAATTAAAAAAAATGTTAAAATGTGTATGTCTTCAACATATGTCTGTATATGCATTTAGTTATAAACTTCTATCTCTATAAACACTGAATAGAACTTTTTTCAGTTTCTCATTTAATGCCTTTTAGTTATGGTTAATCTGTTTCATTTATGTTCTTTTTGTACTCTAGGTTGGAGTTTCACAATGGAGAAGACTTTGTTTTAATCATGTTTGTATTCAAACAGCACAGTTCTTGGCCCATAGTAAGTGCTCAGTAAAACATTTGAGCAAAATTTGAGATTCCTCGTTAAAAGGTAGAAATAGCTTGTCCTATGGAACAGTGCTGGTTAATGCTAACATTGCTTGTCCAAACTGCTCCATGTTTCCATGGAAACATAACCAGCAGTTCGTGTAGGCCCTGTACCTGTCAGTGCCAGGTACCCAAAGAGAGTTTAAAATCCCATTTCCTGGTCTCCAGCTGGTTTTCTCCTGCAGTGGCAGAACTCCTGCTGGAAGAGAAAGGACCCTCCATTGAAGGAGCAGCAGGAGTCTTTCAATCCCTGCAAGTCGGGTGGGAGGGAGTGGAACAGCTTCATTCATCAAACAATATCTCCCTTCAGGTGGCATGATTCACAGGGGAAGACTCCCAGGACAGGGAGGCAAGAGAACAATCCCACTTCACTGCCCTGGAGGCCTTTCTGGTGAGTTCCAGTGATTGCTAACATTAATTATGCCATCACTACTTAATAGCACCTTGCAAAACAGGGATTGCTGGCTCTAGAGAAGCCTAGTTGGTTTCTTTATGTACTGTTGATGGGAAAGATCAACACCAAAATGAAGATTGAAAGACATGGGTCACTTTTGTGGTTATGTAACTGCTTCCAGGCATGGGCACATAGTGTTTTTTGCTTGTTTTGTTGTTTTTTTTGGTAAAATATAACATCAGGGTATACCAGCTACAGAGGTCTTCAAGATTGTGACCCTCAGTCTGCATCACCACGGTCAGTGTTGTGAAATGACTCAAACTAACCTGCTCATGTACAGCCGTCAGGTTCATTTTGATAAATGACAGTGGTTCTCAGGTTTGGGAGCTAATGAGCGTTCTAGATTTTCTGCTCACAAGTTCATACTAGATTATTCATACTAGATTATGATAGAAGCAAGTTGCAGACCAAATATTGCAATGTACACCAACATTTAGTAGAAAGCAGGTCCCCAAAATGATGAGATCTGATCTCTGAGGTCTCTGAGCACACTTAATATGAAAGGCCCATGAGAAGGAAATGTGTAGTTTCCAATATCCTGGAAACTGGATTCTGCTAACATTATTTAAAATTTTAAAGTTTTATTTTATATTCATAATTCTCAGAATTTATTTTATTGACAATTAAAAATTGTATATATTTATCATGTAGAATGTGATGTTTTGAAAATGTGTGTATACTGGGGTCAGTGCTGTGGCCCAGCAGCTAAAGCCACTGCCTGCAGTGCCGGCGTCCCAGGCATCCTATATGGACGCCAGTTGGAGTCCCTGCTGCTCCACTTCTCATCCAGCTCTCTGATATGGCCTGGGAAGGCAGTGGAGGATGGCCCAAGTGCTTAGGCTCCTGTACCTGCATTGGAGACCTGGAAGAAGCTCTTGGCTCCTGGCTTTGAATTGGCCCAGCTCCGGCTGGCCATCCGGGAAGTGAACCAGCAGATGGTAGACCTTTCCCTCTCTCTGCCTCTGCCTCTCTGTGACTTTGCCTTTCAAATAAAAATAAAATAAATCTTAAAAAAAAAGAAAGAAAATGTGTGTATACTGTGTAATGAATAAATCAAACTAATTAACATGTGTTACCTCACATACTTCTCATTTTTGTGTGTGGTAAGAACACTTAAATCCATTCTCTTAGCAAGAACATGATACATTGTTGTTCACTTTAGCCACCATTTTGTACAGTAGATCCCCAGAACTTGATCTTCCTGTCTAATAAGAATTTTGTACCCTTTGGTCAACATCTCCTGTTTCCCCATCCACCCTCACCGTCTACTGCCCCTCTAATTACCATTCTGCTCTCCACTTTCAGGAGTTCACCTTTTACTGATTTCACATGTAAATGAGATCATGTGATATTTGTTTTTCTCTGCCTGGCTTATTTCATTTAACAAATTTCCTCCAGGTTCATCCATGTTGTAAATGATAAGATTTTCTTCTTTTTATTTATTTATTTATTCTAAAAATTTATTTATTTGTTTGAAAGCCAGAGTTACAGAGATAGGGGAGGGGAGAGAGAGAGAGGTTTTCCATTCATTGGTTCACTCCACAGATGACCACAATGGCCGCAATTGTGCTGATCTGAAGCCAGGAGCTTCTTCTGGGTCTCCCACATGGGTGCAGGGGCCCAAGCACTTGAGCCATCTTCTACTGCTTTCCCAGGCCATAGCAGAGAGCTGGATGAGAAGTGGAGTAGCTGGGTCTTGAACCAGTGCCCATATGGGATGCAGGCACTGCAGATGGCAGCTTTACCCGCTACACCACAGCGCTGGCCTGATTTTCTTCTTAAAGGCTGAATAATATTTCATTGTGAGCATACATACATATATATACATGAGTATATATTATGTTTTCTTTATTCATTCATCTGTTGATTAATATTTAGATTGAATCTTGGCTGTTGTAATAGTGTTGCAGTGAATATGGGAGTATTGATAGATCTTTGACATTTTGATTTCATTTTCTTTGAGTATATGCACAGTAGTGGAATTGCTGGTAGTTCTATTTGATTTTTAAAATTTTAAATTTAAATTTGTATTTATTTTATCTTCAGATTCAAACACAATAGCACTTTATTAACAAGGATACAGCAATCTGGCCACAGGAAGTACTTACAAGTCTAGAATAAACAATCATGGGCAGCATGAGTCCTAACAAAAGCAGGTGTCCCAATGTGTCTGTTTCACAGCTGTTCAGTGTGAAGGTGGTTTGTAAGCAGGGACAGGCAAGGCAATACTTACACAAGTCCACTGTAAAATACTTCATTACTTTCAAACATGTAGTGAACGGTCATAACCCATAACCAGAAAAGGGAGCCTACTGAATGGGCAAATAGTCCTGTTAGAATTTAACACTACCTCGTACTGATTCTCTCTCTGGTAATGAAAACAGTGTTCGTGTTTTTGATGGGGCATTAACCTTTCTGATCGAGACAGTTCAAACCCATCTCATCTCAGAACACTGGGTCTAGGAGTCAACGTCCTGCCACACTGATACATTTTCCTTGGAGTCTTCAGTGATGTTAAGTCATTATGTTAACATCATCTGAAAATGCAGTGGGCACAAAGGAACCATGCATGTATACAAGTACACTTATGGAAAGGATCCCATCTTCTAGAATCACATGACAGAATTTGTGGCTAAAATTATTTCTTGCGGCCACTCAACTCAAGAACATCCGTGTTTTAATAAGGTCCCTGTTGAACACTTGCTATTTCTCAGCAGGTATTTGGAATGCTCAGAAGATTGTACTTTCAGTCTCCCAGGGCCTCCTAAGACATAATTCAAAGTGGGAACAAGTGTCTTCTGACTCCAGCTGAAACAGCAGAAACAGTTTCTAAGTTCTGGGAAACTGTGCATCACATGCCTTTTTGTGAATGGAAAAAAGAGCAAATCAGCACACAAAGATAAATGATGCAACAGACATCAAGGTGGACAAATGCCCAGTCATTCTCAGTCATCACCTGCACAAAGCTGGGTGTCACAGCGGGTGGGTGGTCTGAGGAAGCTGTTCTATTTGACGCACAAGAGATGACTGCATGAAAATATGGGGATGGAAGAGGGAGCAGCTCTGTGCTTCTTGCTGTGTTGCCTTCTTTGTGTTTTGAGTGTCACTGAGACTAGTTTAAAAATAGCCTGCATCAGAAATGTTCCAATCACCAGCCACCTTTCCCACCTTTCTTCTTTTTCTCCTGCTGTTTCTTTTTTGTTCCTAGAGCTCCTGCAGGTTTCTGGTCTTGGGTGGATGATGTTACTCATGGAGGCAGGCACGGTTGCTGCATAGTCCTTAAGCTGCTCGTAGTCTGACTGGCATCCAGTACAGGCAAAGCTTCCATGATTGCTCGCTGGTCCCCTTTCCAATCTGATCCCTTTCCCCCCTTCTTTCTTCCTCAGTAGTAAGAATGTTCTCACAATGGCAGCCACCTTTCTGGATCTGGAGTAGCTTTTGGGTCATAATTCTTAGGCAGCTTCCCCTTTGTTTTCTTCTTCTTCCTTTTCAAATCTCCCTGTCCTTGCTCCTTTGGCTGACTGACTCCGGTAACCTTTCCACCCTTCTTCCTTCCAAAGGTGCATATCACCAGATTTTTGAGAGCCTCCACATCTACCTTTAGAGATACTGTCTGATGAGGGCAAGTGTTTAGTAAGAACGTTTGCTTTCTCTGGATCTACAGGTGAATCAGCAGAAATAAGCTGCGCCAGGGTGCGAATGTCTGGGATTTTGTTTCCAGAGCTGTTCTAGGTCACCACTTACCTCCTTCTTGCGCCCATATTTGAGTTTGAAGTTTTTGCTTCTCTTATCAAGAACAGAAGAGCAGGAGATTTGGGTTGATGGTTTTGATACACTGGATAGCTTGGGTGAGGACCTCAATGGCACTGTCAATATCTTCATGCCTGTACATGGTCACTAAGGCAGATACCATGCCTGGTTTGTGCTTGAACTTCTGTATGTTTCTCAGTAGGAGCCATGTTTTGGAAATATTACCTTGGGAACTTTTCAACTGTGCCATGGGCAACTGAATTGCAGTTGCATTTTCTGGATGCCCATCTGACAATTCCTGAAGCAGCTCTGTTGCTTTGTGTGCCGCTTTTCACCACAGAGCTGGGCAGCTTGCATTAACACCTGCAGGAGGTGCTCAGGGCTTTGGGATTGTTAACTGGCAGATATTTTGCGGCACTGTTCTGCCTGGTTTGTGTACACAGCAAGTGAAGCTTTGTTAAATTCTATAGTTTGCAGTTATTTCTTGGAAAGCTTAAACTCTACAGAGCCTTCTGCACTGGATAATTTCACCTTCTTCTTGGAGTCAAAGACATTTTGGTCCTTCTTAATGGTAGTGACATTATTTGCAATTACAGCAAATACTCCCGCATCTGTTGGCTTTAGTTATATTATCCGATTGCAAAGTTGCAACGCCTCCTCTGTACGACCCTGAAGCTGCAGAATATAGGCCATTCAGTAGTGGGACTGCTGGATCATATAGCAAGTCTATTTCTCATTTTTTAAGAAATCTCTACATTGTTTTTCACAGTGGCTACACTAATTTACATTCCCACCAACAGTATGCAAGTGTTCCCCTTTGTCCACATCCTTAGCAACATTTGTTACTCTCTGTGTTTTGGATTTTAGCCATTCTGACCAGGGTGAGGTGATATCTCATTGTGATTTTGATTTGCATTTCTCTGATCAGTAGTGATAGTGAGCATTTTTCATATTTTTTGGGCCATTTCTGTTTTCTCTTTTGCAAACTGTCTATTGAAGTCCTTTGCCCATTTCTCAACTGGATTGGATTTTGTTGTTGTTGAGCTTTTGAAGTTGCTGATACAGTTTAGATACTAATTTTTTATCATATATGTGGTTTGCAAATATTTTTCCCATTCTGTTGGATGTCTCTTCACTCTATTGATCATTTCCTTTACTGTGCAAAAGCTTCTGAATTTGATATAGTTCCATTTATTTAGTTTTGCTTTTATTGCCTATGGTTTAGAGGTCTTATCCAGGAAGTCATCTCTTACACCAATGTCTAAGAATGGGTCTCCTACATTTTCTTCCAGCAACTTCATAGTCTGAGATCTTAAATTTAGGTCTTTGATCCATCTCGAGTTGAATTTTGCATATGATGAGAGATCTGAATAAAATTTCAGTCTTCTATATATACATATATCCAGTTTTCCAGCACCATTTATTGAAGAGATTATCCTTACTCCACTGTGTGCCCTGAGCGTTTTTGATAAAATCAGTTGGCTGTATGTATGTGGATTAATATCTGGTCTCTCTATTCTGTTCCATTGATCTATGTGTCTGTTTTTACTGCCAGTACCGTGCTGTTTCGATTACCTTGTAGCATGCTTTGAAGTCAGGTATTGTGATGCATCTACTTGATTTTTCTTGCTAAGGATTACTTTGGCTGTTCTGGGTCTTTGGTGATTTTTGTATGAATTTTAAGATTGTTTTTTCTAGTTCTGTAAAGAATGTCATTGGTATTTTGGTATAGACTGCATTGAATCTGGAGACAGTTTTTGGAAGTATAGAGATCTTAATGATATTGATTCTCCCAATCCATAAGCAAGGAATACCTTTCCATCTTTTGGGTCCTTGATGACTGCTTTCATAAGTGTTTGATAATTTTCTTTATAAAGACCTTGCATTTCTTTGGTTCAATTCATTCCTAAATATTTGATTTTTTATAGCTATTGTGAATGGGATTTCTTTCTGTGAGTTCATCATTAGCACACAAAAATGCTATATTTTTGTGTTTATTTTGTAACCTGCTACTTTACTGAATTCATTTATCAATTCTGACAGCTTTTTGGTGAAGTGTTTAGGTTTTTCAGCATCTTGTCATTTGCAAACATGGGTAATTTGACTTCCTCTTTTACAATTTTCATACCCTTTCTTTTTTCTCTCTAATTACTGTTGGACTAAAATTTCCAATACCATATTGACTAAGTGATGAAAGTGGACATCCTTGTCTTGTTCCATATCTGAGGGCAAATGTTTTCAATTCTCCCCATTCAGTATATTTACTGCTGGTTTGTTATATACAGCTGTTATAATTTTGAGTACTGTTCCTCTAATGCCTAATTTGTGGAGAGTTTTTTTTATCATGAAGGGGTGTTGAATCTTGTCAAATGCTTTCTCTGCATCTATTGAGATGACAATATGGTTTCTGTTCTTTATTCTATTGATGTGATTTATGATATTTATTGATTGTGATTTTGAACCACCCTTGCATCTCTGGATTAAATCCCCCTTGATCACGATGTATGATCTTTTTACTGTGGTTTTAGATTCAATTTGCTAGTATCTTGTTGATAATCTCTGAATCTATGTTCATAAAAGATATAGGTCTGTAGTTTTTTTTTTTTTCATATCATGTCTTTGGCTTTGGTGTGAAAATAATGCTAGCCTCATAAAAAGAGTTTGGTAGAGTTCCATCCTGTTCGTATTTTGGAATAGCTAGAAGAGTATTGAAATAGTTCCTCTTTGAATGTTTTGTAGAATTCAGCAGTAAAACATCAGGTCCCAGACTTTTCCTTGCTAAAGGACCTTTGATCAACACTTCAATCTCATTGCTTGTATGGGTCTTTATATGTTGTCTATATTTTCTTGATTTAATTTTGATAGGTTATATGAATCCAGAAATTTGTTCATCTCTTTTTGAAGTTTTTCAGTTTATTATCATATGGTTTTATGTAGTAGTTTCTCACAGTCCTTTTATTTCAGTGGTGTCAGCTGTAATGTCTCCTTTTGCATCTTTAATTTCATTTATTTGAGTATATTTTCTTGTTAAGTTTCCTTACAATGATTATGTTGAATCCTATATCTGTCAGTCATTTCTTAGATTTCCTTCAGGATCTAATTCTGGAGGATTATTGTGTTTTTCTGAAGGTGTCATGCCACCTTGCTTCTTGTCTCCTGTTTCCCTGCACTGACATCTACCCATCTGGTATATTCATCCCTTCTTCTTTATGGAGTAGATTTTGTTGGAAAGAGTTTATGGTTTAGCTGGAATGAATGCAGGATATCACCTGGCTTGTTGCTTTGGCTTTGATTCTAGGTGAGCCCAGGAGTATAGTATCTGAGTGATTTCTTTTGTCTTAATCAATGTCAGCTGTGTCAATAAGGGACTCAGTGATATTGTCTACTGCAGTTTGTAGTGATGGAAGTGTGGCTTTGAGAGGAATAAGGGTTTCCTCAGGTATGTATCTTTGGCTCACAGAGAGTTTGATGTCAATCTCCCTGGTGAATGGGATAGCTAGGGCCTTGTTCTTAGTGCTGTGGGAGATAAGAGTGGCTGTCCACTTGACCCACTGGCAAACCTGAGTGATGCTGGGGTTTGTGGCACCAATTGCTGTGGTTCTAGAACTGTGTGACGTGGATAGGCCCTTCCTCACTTCCTGCTAGGGGAGTCTGACTGGTGCTGGGCCTTATGATACCAACAGCCCTAGTCCTAGGGCTAGAGGATGTGACCTGAACCCTGTTCCATTCTTACAGGGTGATACAAAGCATATGGGAGATTTTACTTTGGAGGGTATGAGTCCAGAGAGGTGGAATGCAGATATATTTTTTCCCTATGTCCATGGGGTAGATTCCAGTGGCACCAAGAAATTTAGATTGGATTGTCAGAGTCCTGGTTTGCAGGGTATAGTGGGGTCATTACACAAATCTCCCAGAGTGGGAGCAGATTTTCCTATGGGCTACTTCTGTTGTTAACTCCCAGAAGCTAAGGTGAATCCCCATCTTAATGTAGAGTCTAGGGACATAGCTCTGGGACTAATGCCCTAAAACTCCCACAGTTGCAGGATGCGGAGGATCTATTTGTTCCGTGTATTGCCCTGGCTCTGACTATGATGCTGGTTGGAGCAGAAGAGAGGCGCTTTGCATGGCGTGTCGCTGCCAAGTACAGCACTTTGCACAGCCGGGGAAGGGGAGGAAAGCCATACAGCCTCCCTGCTCCAAGGCCGGCAGTTGCTCGGACCATAGTCAGCTCTCCAGGCTGAAGAAAGTCAGTGGGGACTGTGGAATTCCCTCTAAACTGTGAGTGACAGGGTGTGTAGTGCGTTTTTCCTAACTTGAGGTAAGATGGCAGCTCACAGCCTGCAGCTGGCTGCAACAGATCATTGGCTGCAGTGGTGCTGTTATGGGCTGGGTTTAGGGCCTAAATTAATTTTCCAGGTTCTTGCCTTAGAGAAAATTCTAAATACAGACCCAAACACAGCATGCCATGTGATAAACTTTACAAAGTGAGAAAATATACAGGTCCATTAGGGCTTTACTAAAGGAGAACAAAGAAAGGAAATTATCATACCCTGCACTGCTCATCCTGAGTCCACGTGGAGGAGAGAGAGGGGGAGAGCTTCCTTTCTTCCTTTTTGTGTGCTTGGAAAAATGGAAGTGTTTACACAGTACCACCCCACATCCGGTAAGGGGAGGTACTTCCTGGGGAGGGGGATCCCTGATTGACAGCTAGATGAACAAGACAACAGAAAGGGAAGGAGTGTGGCTTCCAGCTCATGAACTTAAACTTATCTATCTAAGCTTTGTCCTCTCTTTTTTTCATTTTGCTGAAAATTCCCATCAGTGAGACTCCTGGAAATGTAATCCTTCCCTTGTTCTTTTTTAAAATTTTTTATTTATTTATTTATTGACAGGCAGAGTGGACAGTGAGACAGAGAGAAAGGTCTTCCTTTTGCCGTTGGTTCACCCTCCAATGACCGCTGCGGCCGGCATATGGCGCTGATCCTAAGGCAGGAACCAGGTGCTTCTCCTAGTCTCCCATGGGGTGCAGGGCCCAAGCACTTGGGCCATCCTCCACTGCACTCCCGGGCCACAGCAGAGAGCTGAGCTGGAAGAGGGGCAACCAGGACAGAATCTGGTGCCCCGACCGGGACTAGAACCTGGTGTGCCAGCGCCGCAGGCAGAGGATTAGCCTATTGAGCTGTGGCGCCGGCTCCTTCCCTTGTTCTTTTCATAACCCAGAACAGCCTAAGTTAGTGTGGCTATGCCCCATTCAGCCATCTTGGATTCCCTTTATTTTTGATATTTTGAGGAACTCCCATATTGCTTTCCATAATGGGAATACAAATTTACATTCCCACTAACAGTGTGCAAAAGATCCCTTTTTCCCCATACCCTTGCCAAATTTTACCTCTCATCCTTTTGATAATAGACATTCTAATAGATGTGAAGTGATATCTCTTTGTGGTTTTAATTTGCATTTCCTGTAATTAGTGTTGCAGAGTAGATTTTCATACAGCTGTTGGCCATTTATATATCTTCTTTTGAGAAATGTATATTCAAGTCCTTTGCCTGCTTTTATTATTATTTTTAAGTTTAAAAAATTGAGAAGGAGACAGAGAGAGAGAGAGAGAGAGTGAGTGCACAAAGAATTTGAGCTAGGCTAGAGTCAGAGCTGGGATCTAGGAATGCAGACAAGGTCTCTGCACAGGTGGGTGACAGGAATCCAAATTACTTGAAGATCACTGCTGGCTCCCAGTGTCTCCATTATCAGGAGCTGGGGCCAAACTCAAGCACTCCAATGTGGGATTCAGGTTATTTTAACTTCTAGGGTAAATGCCTACAGGTAATTTTAAAATCAGTTTTTATTTTATTTTTTTGCTATTGTGCTGCTTGAGTTACTTATATATTTTGGATATTAACCCCTTATCAGATATACAGTTTGTAAATATGTTCTCCTAATCCACAGGGTGCCTCTTCGTGCTGTTGACAATTTCCCTTGCTGTACAGAAGCTTTTTAGTTTCATGCAATCTCATTTGTCTATTTTTGCTTATGTTGCCTATATTTTTGAGATTGCATCCAAAAAGCAATTGTCCAGACTAATGTCAGAAATTTCTCCCTATATTTTCTTCTAGTAGTTTTATAGTTTCATGTCTTATGTTTAAGTCTTGAATTTGTTTGAGTTGATTTTTGTATACAGTCTAAGATATGAGTCTAATCCTATTCTTCTGTATGTGGATGTTCAGAGTTTCTAACATCGTTCATTAAAGAGATTGCATCATTGTGTGTCCTTAGCACCTTTATAAAAATCAATTAACCATAAATACATGGATTCAGTTAACTGATAGATAACAATAATCTCTCTTTTTTAAAAGAATTTATTTATTTATTTGAAAGTCAGAATTATAGAGAGGCAGAAAAAGTCTGAAAAAAAGTCTAATGAGAAAATGTCACAGGTGGAAAGAGTATTCCTAATGTATAGCAGACCTTACAACATTTGTTCCAATCTTTGTCCTCCTCTAAATAATCCTTATGAACAGATATCCCTTCCATAAGCTTTCATCTTCTCTCAACTACCGATCTAAATATTCTACAAACCCAAATCCAACTTTTTCTCTGCCTCTCTTGATAAGAGATAAGGCAGGTGTTAAATTAGGGACAAGAGCTGGTAGCTACACCTCCCCATTCTATGTAATTCTATCTGCCCACCTCTCAATCAAATAACCCCTTTCCCAGGATGTATCTCCCTTCACCTGGGATGTGGGGGAGGTCCCATGTAACCACGCCCCTTCCAACCTCATAAAAGAGGCCAGTTACCGCGCTCTGCCAGTGAGGATGAGGCAGGTTGCTGAGGCGCTGTCTCTCCGTTTCCTTTCTTTTTGTCGGACAAATAATCAGGCCTTTGCTGCTCGCCGCTTGGATAGCTGATTCACCAGAGACAAGTGTTGGTAAGAAGAAAGTTTATTTCAATGACCTGGCCCCTTGGGGAAAGAGAGCTCTCTTGATCTCAAATGTGCTCTTTCTGCCAACAAGCCAGCAAGAGGGATTTTTAAAGGATACTCGTAGCTTCAGGGGGAGGTTAGAAATCAAGTGATGAGTCTGAAATTGATGATCATATGCAGGTGTCAGCCTTTGTCCTGATGAAGACCCATCAGGCTCATCCAGGGACGTCCAGGGCGTCGGCCAGGTGGAGACCTCTTGACAATGAGGCTGGGCACCAGCTGAGTGGGGGTTTCTTCGTTAGCTGGGTCAAAACTCTGGCATTCCAAATCATCTCCCCTTTGTAGGCTCCTGTAATTCTTAGGCAAGTGTTACTAGTCACTAGACTAGTCACAGGTGATTCACAATATCAGCAATTGGCTTTTGTTACATAAAATATGAAAAGGGAAAGGAAAGGAAGATGCCTTGATTACAGCTCCATTCTTACCCCTTTCCCTTCGTGGCCCACTCGATTCCTGAACTGTGCCCACGTGTGAGCGTATTGCTCACCTTTTAAATTAACTCACTTTGTGCACTGTATTTGTGCCTATATTTAAAATGCTTCTCTAGGTAGAAGGCAAAGGACCTGGAACAGGAATTTAGAACCCACCTCTCCCACAACACTCTGACTCCTTTGTCTTAATGACTCTTTCCCTTGGAAATCTGGGCTCTTCTGTTTTCTTCATTTGCACAGTGAAGCACAGGAGAGAGGGCTGCGTGAGGAGTTGAGGAGAAATGCAGAGCAGATGTTGCAATTAAAGGAGGGGGAGGGTGTGCATATTTTTTTTTTTTCCCTGTCATGTAACTTAACCAAACCTGAAGTGTATGGGTATATGACAGTTTGAAATTATACATTATTCATTACTGATTTTTGTTTTCCTTTAAAACTTAAAGGGAACAAATTTCATGTATTTCATATATTCAGTTTAAGTGCATAGTGATACTTCCCACCCTATCCTCTATCCTCCTTATTTTTCTTCTAATTTTTATAGTGACATACTTTCAATTTACTTTATAATCACAAGCTTAACCCTCCACTAAATAAAGAATTCAACAAGTAGTAAGTAGAAAACAACCACTGTTCCTCAAGAGGATAGACAAGGGCTATAAATAATCAAATCTCAAAATGCCAGTTTTTTTATAGATACTACTTTTTTTCGTACTCTGTATATTAGCACAAACCAGGGAACTCACTCTCTCCATTACTAAAGATAATCCTGCTACAGTTAAAGACACACTTTGAAGCATATCTTTCCATTGTTAGAATTTCAGCTACTAACAAAATTAAATGTTTTCTCTTGTCTTTGTAAGTGATGGCAATAAGATGCATTCCAGCTCCATGGCCACAGTGTTTTTTAAACAGAGAAAATGACGAGGCCGGCGCCGTGGCTCAACAGGCTACTCCTCCGCCTTGCGGCGCCGGCACACCGGGTTCTAGTCCCGGTCGGGGTGCCGGATTCTGTCCCGGTTGCCCCTCTTCCAGGCCAGCCCTCTGCTGTGGCCCGGGAGTGCAGTGGAGGATGGCCCAGGTGCTTGGGCCCTGCACCCCATGGGGAGACCAGGAAAAGCACCTAGCACCTGGCTCCTGCCATCGGACGAACGCGGTGCACCGGCTGCAGCGCGCCATCTGCCGCGGCCATTGGAGGGTGAACCAACGGCAAAAGGAAGACCTTTCTCTCTGTCTCTCTCTCTCACTGTCCACTCTGCCTGTCAAAAATAAAAAAATAAAAAATGATAAAAAAAATGATAAAAAAAAACAGAGAAAATGACGAATATGGCAACAAGAGACCTGTAACGATATAAAATCTTCCTCAGAGAAAGTTGGCTTCTGCGGATCCCAGAGTGGGAGTCAGGTTATTTGACTTGGTAATTAGCGGGATGTAAGAAGTGAAAGAGAATCCGTGATCTCATTCCACGTTTTCACTATCCTGACAAAGAAAACAATGTCCAGGGAAGGGTGATGGTTTTCCAAAGATTAAATCAGCTGGTTAATGGCAGAACCAGAAGTGTCTGGTACTCTTGCCTCTTGTTCATACTGTGTCTTTGCCAGATTTTGGCTGGCAGGAAATGGTTTTTTATTAGGCTATCTATAAGAACATAGAGGTAGAATCACAAGTCTGTGTACATGCAGTGTTGAGCTTTGGGTAACAATGTTGGAGTAAAAAGCAAGAGCACGTCCTCATTCAGCATAGCGCTCTTGGCATCTGCCCTCCTGCTTGTTCATCAAACAGGAGCTCAGGTCCAGCCCCGAAGCTGCTGCCCTCAGTGAAGCTGCAGAACAGCTGAGAAACTGTGCCATGTGCCATGCCTTAACCTGTCCTTGGCCTGCTGAGAACAGCCTGGGCGTTTTGTAGGCCCTCTGAAAGAGCAGGTCTGCTTTCAGAAGAAAAACATGGTCAAAGCAAAACTGCAGTGGACACAGTTAAACAGATGAGGACAATTTTAATTTATGACTATTGCAATAAAGATCCAGAAAGGAGCAATAAGGGGGGCAGATATTGAACACAGCTCCACTAAAACAGAAGACAGGACTTTAAAATGCTGGGGCAAGCTCATGGAAATAGACTGGAGGAAGTCAGAGAGGAGGTTGTAGGCAGTGATTGGGCCCTCTGTGTTTGCTTAGCTAGGTTGGGTTCTACTTTCTTGCAGAGACTGGGGGATAATGGTGCTGCATTTCTTGTTGATTACATTTTAAAGAGGTGGCTTAAAGGTGCTTGAAAAGATTACATCTCAAAGAGGCAGAGTAAGAGTTGACAGTTTCAAGTTTTCTTAAAAAAAAAAAAAAAAAAAAACCTAAGAAAAGGGAGGGCAGGGAAACAAAGTAATCTTTTGTGAAGTTGACGGAAACTGAGTGGATGGCCCAGGCTGTCCTGGTGAGGGGTTGGAGTCCTGGAAGCAGGTTGATGAAGATAAGTTAATTGAGATAAGCTGAGTTAGTTACACTGGGATGAGTTTCCATTCTAAAATGTCCCACCTCAGGCAAGGTGTTCATTCCTCTGGTATAGCTTCTTCCTAATGCAGCCCACCTGTAAAACAAACCTGAGCCAAGACCATGGAAGAGCCCCACCAAAGTGGCCACCTCGGGGCAGTTGTCTGGGGAAACCTTTGAAGGGAGCAAGGGAAGAGGGTTTGAAAACATTTTTGTAGTGTTATCTTAGAGAACATTCACCTGCAACTTGGAGAAATTTAGAACATTCCATGTTGGCATAACTGCTTGCATATCCGGTATACCTTTTTCCTCTCCTAGATGTCACTCTCTGTATTTACCTTGGTACCTCCAGGCCCTTGCACAACGCTCAGCACCTAGCAGTGGATCCACTGGCTTTTCAATATTTTTCTCAAGTTCCCTGAATCTATTGTATAAGGGATTTAGGGATCCAAGTCACATCACACCTTGGGCTGAAGGCCATGGCTTGACTTTACTGGGACCTGGTGGCTTAAAGTGTTCTTTTGCAGCACAGCTGGGCTGCTCAACTCCAGGGTTGGCTCCCTCTGTTGTGCTCCAGGGAGTGCTGTGCACTTAGAACACAACATGGACAGTGTTCCAGGAGTGGTTCAAGGTAAAGGTTGCAGCTTTTCTTCCCCTTTTAAAGTCTGCTTCATCCTCTCCCTCCTCGTTGGCCAGTAGGTGTATTTCTTACATGCACAGGAGTGTGTGTTGGGTGGGTTCAGGGCAGGCATGTTCTGTCCTAGCTCTCTTGATCCCCAAGTAAGCTGATCCAGGTACTATAAGGATTCAGAGGAAGTACACACACACACACCCCTCTCTGGAGCATCTCCCTGGAAAATCCTTACTTACCTTTCATTCCCTCTGTGACATTTTCATCACTTCCACAGGCAGGGCTTCAGAGTACGCAGGGTGAGTCTCCTCTGGACCACCTTTGTGTACTGCTCATTCTCTGTAAGAGGAAAGATCGTGTTTATTGAGCACATCTTTTTGAGGGGGTCTTCCTGGGAGCTTTAAGTGTACACTCTTATTTAATCATCTCTAAAATGTTCTGAGGGGATGTCATCTTTCAGATGAGGTGACCTTGGGAAGGTTGGTTTGTCGGAAGTCACCCACCTAGTAAGCAATGGATCTGGGTTTGAAACCCAGGTGCATCAGACTCCAGGCCAATTAGCCTAGATGTGGTTTTTCTATGGTGCTGACTGGATCCTCTATGGCTTCAGTATCACTCTGCACTATCATGGAGGATTTTTCAGGCACCACAAGACTAGAACTCTAAAGTTAGAGACCGTGTCCATTATCTTTATATCTTTAGGAGTCAGCACGTTTTCTGGCTTACGGAGGAGGCACTGGGTAGATACTCAAATTGTCAACAGTTAGTAATTGGGCCACATTTATAATCAGACACCCAGGTTGGAAGAATATAGCCTCAAAGGTCTTGTTAGTCTTCCTCTAGAGTGGACATCTGTGTTGCTGAGTTCAATCATTAATGCTCAGTCATCATCTCAATAGATCTATTTGCATTTCAAACAGTCGATGGCTCCCTCATCCCTTTCCTTGACCTTGTTCCTGTGTGTGTTTAATTTTTTTTGCCTCTCCCTGTCATTTCCTGGTTAGTTTGCTGGCCCTGCCTCTTCTCTCCTGTTCAGTGTTGGGCTCTGGCATTGGTTGTCTTTGCGTGTACTCCCCTTTGGGGATCTCAGTCCTCATAATGTCCCTGGATTCTGGCCTCGTCCCTCACTTCACATTGCTGTGCTGTCATTGCCCTGTGCCTGGATTAGGTGGCTTCTATCTGTGGTCTCTTCTTTTTTTAAAAAAATTTTTAAAAAGATTTTATTTATTTATTTGACAGGTAGAGTTACAGACAGTGAGACAGAGAGAGAGAGAGAGAGACAGAGAGAAAGGTCTTCCTTCCATTGGTTCACTCCCCAAATGGCTGCAATGGTCAGAGCTGCACTGATCCGAAGCCAGGAGCCAGGTGCTTCTTCCTGGTCTCCCTTGTGGGTGCAGGGGCCCAAGCACTTGGGCCATCTTCTACCTCTTTCCCAGGCTACAGCATAGGGCTGGACTGGAAGAGGAGCAACTGGGACTAGAACCTGGTGCCCATATAGGATGCCAGTGCCACAGGTGGAGGATTAACCTAGTGTGCCACGGTGCTGGCCACTCTTCTTCTCCCTTTAGTTCCCTTACCAAGCATCCATAAGTTTTCTGAGTCCTGTAGAAAGAGTCACCTTTTAGAATATGTGTTAGATCAAATGATCTCTCTATTCAAAATCCACTTAGGCTAAAAGTAAAAGCCAGTTGATGGGCTGTGCCATTAAGGGAAAGGAAAAGTGACATGGAGCAGAAAAATGGATCTGGAGACTTAGTCCATGTGCCAATTTGGAATTTTGCTTATGTCTGTATTCTTTCTACTCTTGGGATAAAATACAATGAACACTCCCAACTTGTCTCAGAAAGCCTTCCTTCACTCCATGACTCCCATTTCAAGTGGAGTGGTTACTCTGGGGATGGGAAAAGGGCTGGCTAGTTTGTTCATGCACTCATTCACCAAAGATACTCGCATGGGAGTGGGCACTGTGGCACAGAGGGTTAAGCTGTTGCTTGAATTGCCTGCATTCCATATGGGAGTGCCAGTTCGCATCCTGGCTCCTCTGCTTTTTTTTTTTTTTTAAATTTATTTGACAGGTAGAGTTATAGACAAAGAGAAAGGTCTTCCTTTTGTTGGTTCACTTCCCAAATGGCTGCCACGGCCGGCGCTGCACCAATCCGAAGCCAGGAGCCAGATGCTTCTTCCTGGTCTCCCAGGCAGGTTCAGGGGCCCAAGCACTTGGGCCATCTTCTACCTCTTTCCCAGGCTACAGCAGAGAGCTGGACTGGAAAAGGAGCAACTGGGACTAGAACCAGCACCCTTATGGGATGCCAGCAGCACAGGTGGAGGATTAGCCTAGTGAGCCATGGCACTGGTGCTCCTCTGCTTTCTATCCAGCTTCCTGATAATGCATGCAAAGGATGTCTCAAGTACTTGTTGCCCCTGCCTTGCTTATGGGAGACCCAGATGGATTTCTGAGCTCCTGACTTTGGCCTGGCACGATGCTGGGCATTGAAAGTATTTGGGGAGTGAACAGAAAATGGAAGATTAATTCATTCTCTTTCTTGCTCTCTCCCTTTCCTCCCCCTGCATTGCTCTGCCTTTCAAATGCAAAGTAAACTATACATATATATATATGTATGTATGTATGTATGTATTCTCATATGGTAGGTACCTACTATGTGTCAAGCTGTAGAGATGAGTACAGTGTGATCAGCACCGTAAATAAGCTAGTGTTCTGGTGGTAGAGAAATACATGTGCTCACAAGTGCACTGCACTGAGAAGTTCAGTGAAGAGGAAAGCGGTTCAGTTGTAGTGGAGCTAGTGGAGAAGGCTCTGCACAAGAGTGGTTCTTGAGTACTCTTTAGTGAATACTGAAGAGTGAGCAAATGCCAAAGGTAGCACCAGTGGAAATTGTGCCAGAGAGCATTATTTTGGTTCATGTATAGTAAGAGTTTTCAGTTCATGTGGAGCCCTTCTAGGTTTCTATACAATGTGCACAGTCTCATTGCAGAGGAAGCAACAGTCCTAAAAGGACATGTCCTCATGCTGAAATCTTCAAAATTCTGAGACCTCATTTACTAAAGAAAATGATGACCTTATGTGAAATAAATATTCTGGTTTTCTTTCAAGATTTATTTAGTTGAAAGGCAAAGTTACAGAGAAGGAGGAGGAAGGGAGAGATGGAGAGAGGGAGTGAGATCTTTCATTCGCTGGTTCACTAACCAATGGCTGCAACAGCTGGGGCTATGCCAGGCCAAATCCAGGAGCTTCTTCTGGGTCTTGTGCAGGGGTGCAAGCACTTGGGCATCTTTTTATGCCATCCCAGGCACATTAGCAGGGAGCTGAATCAGAAGTAGAGTATCCATGACACGAACTGGGATCCATATAACATGCCAATGTCATAGGAGGCGGTTTATCTCATTATGCCACAATGCCGGCCCCTGAAATATTCTTGATGAAATTTGAATACTCAGTTGCATCTCAGATTTGCTGCTCATTTGTTGTTGATTGGGTTTCTACAGGAACAGCATTTAACCCTAGTGTTACATGATTCTTAAATGGTACAGTGAGGAGAATAATATCACAGCAGCACACTAAAAATTGCCTCTTTCCCTCCATTGGCATTTTGTGCTTTGTGGGACCTCCAAACTATAGTTTATTGGAAACTGTTATCACCATAGAATGGCCAAGAGTGTTTTGTTGCAGAGCTAGACCTGGCTTAGAGACAGTAAGCAAAACAAGCAGAAACACAAACATTTATTTGGAAGGAAGAGGGAATAAACGCAGTGGAGGTCCTCAGGGATTGGTCTGGGTCCATCTCAGTCAATATGTTCATAAATAAACCAGGAAAGGACTTGCACACACACAAAAAAATCCTGTATCTGCTGCTAGTGCTGAACTCTTCTGGATAAGAAAAGGCCAGCTGGTGAGTACCAATTGCTGGGAAATTTAGGAGATTATGCCAATGGGTAGACAAGTGGCAGGTGAATTTAACTATGAACATGTGCAATGTAATACGAATACTACAGAAAAATAAAAATATTTAATAGGATGATTCTAAAATTTAACTCAGGCAAAACCCCTCAAAGTGATGATAAATCTACAACCATAAAGATCCGCAAATAAACAGGTTACCAGGAGAGAAAACAAAAATGATCATTGTCATAGGCATGCCATCAGGTTTTTCTAAAGCTCAAACTGTTGGCCGGGTGTTCATTTAGTTTACAGAATGCCTGTTGTGTGGAGTGTGTTGGGTACTGTGCTGGGTAGTGGACAAGCCTCTGGAGGACTGCATGACAAGAAGGTGGTGAGAATGTCAGGGGAGACCAGTGAGGGACCTGGAATTGATCAGGGCTGGTAGGCAGCGTAGAGTGAGAAGGCGCCCAGGACTCCGGATGAGTCGTCGTGGTAGTGTTCTAGGAAGTGTTGCCTTGTCTCTTGGTATTCTGAACAACAACTGGGGCCACTTATAAATGCCTATTATATGCTCTTAGTCTCTTTGCTCAATGCTTCGCATACCTTATTTTGAGAATATTCGACCTCATCTGAGTTCTGTTTCTGGAGAGCCACACTGGTCGAGAATTCCTTCTACTTTTCTGGGAACTGGCTAACTGAAAAAAGAACTCTTGCCCTCGCATATGGCCAAGTAGGATCCGTTCCTTCCTCCTGATTCCTGGAAGACTCAAGTATAAGTCTTTTGTTCACCTTTCTCTGTAAAAGCCCAGATCCTTTTCCCTTTCTTTGACAAAATATTCTGCCCATGTTAGCAACCTAAAGTCATCGCCATAATTGTCTGGTGCCTTTGGTATTTTGAAAATTTCAAGTAATCGATGATAAATTTTGCTCATCAGGCAATGTGCTTGGCCCCAGATGCACATCACATCTGGAGGCACAGTCCCCTTCTGAATCCCAGCTCAAAGGCCAGTGGGAATGTCAGATGATCAAACAAGGAATCACAATGAAGTGGACTGAGTGTTGAGATAGATGAAGAAAGTGAAAGGCTGATTGTCACCGAAGTGCTTAACCCAGTATTGAAGAATGAAACTTTCACATTCTCCTTAAATATTTCTTTAGCATCATAAAATACACAAATTGCTTTTGTAAAGGAGGAAAATAACTAATCATATAGAAGCCTAACGTAGGTATAAGGAAATTTGACCATGCTTCTGTCCTGGCTGCTTGGGGGACTCCCAGAATGGCTGGACTGTGGCTGTGTGGCTGCCCTTCATTCATTGTCCTGGAGCAGACTGCACAGTTGAACAAGCAGGCCACCTCCCTGAACTGATCAGGATTTTTAATGATCAGCATAAGGAGCTATTTAGAGAACAAAAAGATGAGCCAGGACCTCTGAATAAGAAAGTATTAAAAATATTTTCTTTGATCTTGTTTTATTTATGTTGAATTACCATGGCAATGAGCTATTGGGAAGAAAGAGTATGTTCTGTTTAAATTTGTGTGTGTGGAAATTTTACTTGGAATTCAGTTTGGTCTAGGACTCTGCCTAACTACTGTAGTATGGGAAATTCAGTATTTCCGTAACATTGTCAAAGATTCTAGTATCCAGATGTTTTCTAACTTTTAAAAAAGAACCTCAGGACCTTGAAATGGGCAAATGGGAATATAAGCCCTGGTTGCTGTGAAAATTTTTAAATTAAACATTTAAATGATAATGAAGTTAAATAACGCATATTTATTATGATTATAAAAGTAATTAATATAAAAGGAATCAATTGTGAATATTCAGAGAAAATAAGGATGAAATAATATTTATTAATATTCCCCCAAATAAGGTTCTTATTGTTAGCCCCACTTTATACATGAATAAACTAAAGCTTAGGATTAAACATCCAGGTCTGTTTGGATCCAAAACCCACAGTGCACAACACTGTTTGCAACTCTGTCTCGTAAATTTTGTGGCCTTTCTATTTAAACAGTCTATTACTATAGAAGAGAAGTTTCCCAAAGTCTGATGTGGGAATGTAATTTTTTAAGAAGGTTTTTATTTAATGAATACAAATTTCATATGTACAGCTTTTAGGAATATAGTGGTTCTTCTCCCCATTCCCGCCGTTGCACCCGCACCCCCACCCCCACCCCACCTCCTACTCCCTCTCCCATTCCATTCTTCATTAAGATTCACTTTCAGTTGACTTTTATATACAGAAGATCAACTCTGTACTAAGTAGAGATTTCAACTATTTGCACCTACACAGATACACAAAGTATAAAGTGCAGTTTGAAGACAAGTTTTACTGTTAATTCTCATAGTACACAGAGGTCAGTAGACAGAGGTCCAACACAGGGAATAAGTGCACAATGATTCTTGTTGTTGATTTAACAATTAACACTATTAATTTTTACATCAGTGATCACTCGAGGCTCTTGCTATGAGCTGCCAAGGCTTTGGAAGCCTTTTGAGTCCACAAACTCTGTCGGTATTTAGACAGGGTTGTATTCAAAGTGGAAGTTCTCTCCAGAGAAAAGTACATCCTTCTTTGATGGCCCCTTCTTTCCATTGGGGTCTCACCCACAGAGATCCTTCATGCAGAACAGTTTTTCCATGCCTGAAATCCTCTCATGGGATTTTCAGCCAGATCTGAATGCCTTAGGGGTTGATTTTGAGGTCAGAGTGCTGTTTAGGGTGTTGGTCATTCTATGAGGCTCCTGTGTGGACTGCTTCCTATGTTGGAACTTTCTCTCCTTTGTAATTCTATCTATTGTTATTACCAGATATTGGTCTTACTTATGTGATCCCTTTGACTTTTAATCCTATCTATATGATCAGTTCCACACTTTATCACATAAGATGGGATTAGTACCACCCAGCTTAATGGGATTTGGAGTCCCATGGCAAGTTTTTTGCTTCACCGTTAAGGGTAATTCTGTGGGAATGAGTGCCAAACTATACAGCTCTTCCCTCTCTTATTCCCACTCTTATTTTAACTGGGATCTATTTTTTTTTAAGATTTATTTATTTATTTGAAAGTCAGAGTTAGAGAGGAGAGGCAGAGAGAGATAGAAAGGTCTTTCATCTGATGGTTCACTCTCCAGATGGCTACAACAGCCAGTACTGCACTGATCCAAAGCCAGGATCCAAGATCTTCTTCTGGGTCTCCCATGTGGGTGCAGGGCCCAAGGACTTGAGCTATCTTCTGCTATCCCATGCCATAGGAGAGAGCTGGATCAGAAGAAGAGCAGCAGGGACTAGAACTAGAGCAGCAGGGATGCCGGCACTTCAGGCCAGGGCTTTAACTGTGCCTCAGCACCGGCCCCTGGGATCTATTTTAAATTGACTTAATACACCTATGTTTAATTCTATGTTAAGTAAAGAGTTCAACCAATGGTATTTTTAAAATTTTTTATTTAGTAAATATAAATTTCTAAAGTACAGTTTATGGATTACAATGGCTCCCCCCCCATAATTTCCCTCCCACTTGCACCCCTCCCATCTCTCGCTCCCTCTCCCATTTGTTTCACATCAAGATTCATTTTCAATTATCTTTATATACAGATGATAGATTTAGTACATATTAAGTAAAGATTTCATCAGTTTGCACCCACACAGAAATACAAAGTGTAAGATACTGTTTGAGTACTAGTTATAGCATTACTTCACATTGGACAGCACACTAAAGACAGATCCCACATGAGAAGTAAGTATACAGTGACTCCTGTTGTTGACTTAACAATTTGACACTCTTGTTTATGGCATCAGTAATCTCCCTAGGCTCTAGTCATGAGTTGCCAAGGCTATGGAAGCCTTTAGAGTTCGCTGACTTCAATCTTATTCCGACAGTCAAAGTGGAAGTTCTCTCCTCCCTTCAGAGAAAGGTACCTCCTTCTTTGATGGCCTCATTCTTTCCACTGGGATCTCACTCACAGAGATCTTTCATTTAGGTCTTTTTTTTTTTTTTTTCCCCAGAGTGTCTTGGCTTTCCATGCCTAAAATACTCTCATGGGCTCTTCAGCCAGATCTGAATGCCTTAAGGTCTGATTCTGAGGCCAGAGTGCTATTTAGGACATTCTATGAGTCTGCTGTGTATCTGGCTTCTCATGTTGGATCATTCTCTCCCTTTTTGATTCTTTCAGTTAGTATTAGCAGACACTAGTCTTGTTTGTGTGATCCCTTTGACTCTTAGACCTATCAGTGTGATCAATTGTGAACTGAAATTGATCACTTGGACTAGTGAGATGGCATTGGTACATGCAATCTTGATGGGATTGTTTTGGAATCCCCTGGCATGATTCTAATTCCACCATTTGGGGCAAGTCAACTTGAGCATGTCCCACACTGTACATCTCCTCCCTCTCTTATTCCCACTCTTATATTTAACAGGGATCACTTTTCAGTTAAAATTTAAATACCTAAGAATAATTGTGTGTTAATTACGAAGTTCAACCAATAGTACTAGAACAAAACAAAGAAAAAATACTAAAATGGATAAAGTATTACATTGTACATCAACAGTCAGCACAAGAGCTGATCAAGTCACTGTTTCTCATAGTGTCCATTTCACTTCAACAGGTTTCCCCTTTGGTGCTCAGTCAGTTGTCACCGATCAGGGAGAACATATGATATTTGTCCCTTTGGGACTGGCTTAATTCACTCAGCATAAAGTTTTCCAGATTCCTCCATTTTGTTGCAAATGACCGGATTTCATTGTTTTTGACTGCTGTATAGTATTCTATAGAGTACATGTCCCATAATTTCTTTATCCAGTCTACTGTTGATGGGCATTTGGGTTGGTTCCAGGTCTTAGCTATTGTTAATTGAGCTGCAATAAACATTAATGCGCAGACAGCTTTTTTGTTTGCCAATTTAATTTCCTTTGGGTAAATCCCAAGGAGTGGGATGGCTGGGTTGTATGGTAGGGTTATATTCGGGTTTCTGAGGAATCTCCAGACTGACTTCCATAGTGGCTTTACCAGTTTGCATTCCCACCAACAGTGGGTTGTGTTCCTTTTCCCCCACATCCTCTCCAGCATCTATTGTTGTTAGATTTCTGCATGTGAGCAACCAATGGTATTAAGTAGCAAAAAAACAATAAAAAAAATATAAACTGTTCCTTGACAGTCAGGACAGGTGCTGTTCAAATAATTGCTTTTCGTAGTGTCAGTTTCACTTCTACAAGTTACCTCTTAGGTGCTCTGTTAGCTATCACATCAGGGAGAACATATGGTATTTGTCCCTTTGGGACCAGCTTATTTCACTTAGTATGATGTTTCCAGATTCATCCATTTAGTTGCAAATGACTGAATTTTTTTTAGCCTCTGTGTAGTATTCCATAGAGTACATATCACATAGTTTCTTTATCCAGTCTTCCGTTGATGGGCATTTAGATTGATTCCATGTCTTGGCTACTGTGAATTCAGCTGCAATAAACATGGAGGTGCAGATGACTCTTCTATTTGCTGATTTCATTTCCTTTGTGTAAATTCTGAGGAGTGGGATGGCTGGGCCATATGGTAGGACTAGATTCAGATTTATGAGATATCTCCAAACTGTTTTCATAGTGGTTTTACCAGTTGCATTCCCACCTAGAGTGGATTAGGATACCTTTTCCCCCACATCCTCTCCAGCATTTGTTTGTTGATTTCTGTATGAAAGCCATTCTAACTGTGGTGAGGTGAAACCTCACTTGGTTTTGATTTCCATTTCCCTGATGGCTAGTGATCCTGAGCATTTTTTCATGTGTCTTTGGGCCATTTGTATTTCCTTTTTTGAGAAATGTCTGTTTAAGTCCTTTGCCCACTTCAGGAAGGAATCTTATAATTTTTAACCTCCTCCTAGGAAGAAACTAATATTTCCAGTAAAATGCTCAAGTTATATTCTGGTAAACATCAATGGAACAAAGTTTTGTTCTGAGAAACCAGTTCCCTATCTACTCTGCTGAATGACTCAACAATTGAGTGACTTTAGACAAGCACTCTTTTCATTTTATATTTTCCTATCAGATATTTGTACAAAGAATACATTTTTGGTTGTCTTATGAGAGGCTTGTATCCTTGCAACAAGATTGTCCTAAGCCTCAACAGTGTTCCTAACTAAATTGGTAGGATTTTTTTATAAAGCTTTTATTTAAAGAATATAAATTTAAATTGGTAGGATTTTTACGAAGCTCTAGACTTGAGCTTCTGCCCCCTCACCTGCACCTGTCTGCTGCTTCCCAGCCTCCTTTCTGCCTCTCTACTTCTCAATGATTTATGTTCCTAAATGATCTGGACCAGAGACAGAGAGATGGCTTTGCGCCTGCTCTATGGGAGCCCTGTGTTGGAGCTTGTTTTCTTTTAACTGTTTGTGAGTCACATCTCAAACACCAAGTGCAGTTTTTCAGGGAAGACGTTATGGGAAGAATTCTTGTGAGGACAAACTTAACTGCCCAAGAATTAGACTAGAAAGAGGAGGGATGTACTCCTCTTTAACTAACACCCCATTAACCTAAACGGTCTTCAACAGTCTGATCTGCGTATTGTAGAGACTGACCAAATCTGGTAACACTTTCCTTTGCAGCTGAAGAATACTTAGGACAAATAAGAAAAAATGTTGTGTCTTGTGTGGGATAGCAACCCAAGAGAAGTATTATGATTTAAAAAGGTTTTGATATATTCCTAGGTAAAGAGCCATGACTAAGGGATCCTGGGATGCTTGGCGAATGTTCCTGTTAAGTTTGTAATCAGGAGCAAACCCCATCCCAGATGAAGTGTTAAAGATGCTACAGGGCTGAATGAACCATTGATCCAATCCAGAAAAGTTATCATTTCTGTGTGTTTGGAAGGTTTGGTTTTACCATTTTTAAAAATATATATTTATTTGGAAGGCAGAGTTAAAGAGATGGCTGCAGTGGCCAGAGCAGGGCCAGACTGAAGCCAGGGGCCAGGAGCTTCTTCTGGGTCTCAAATATAGATGCAGGGGCACAAGGACCTGGGCCACCCTCTGCTGCTTTCCCAGACAAATTAGTAGGGAGCTGGATTGGAAGTGGAGTAGCTGGAGCTAGAACCAGTGCCCATATGGGATGCTAGTGCTGTAGGCAATGGCCTAAGGCATTACGCCACAGTGACGTCCCCTGTTTTAACATTTGATGACAATTACAGAGAAAGAAACACATTACTGCTCGATCCCCTAATTCCATTCTGATAAAAGGAAGTGGGACAGGTTGGCCATGAGGAGGACTAAGTTCTTAATATCCCTCTACCTCAATTTCCTCTTAAATAGTATGAGAGTTAGAATAGTAACTTCTCCATAGAGTTTCTGAGGTTACTTCATCTTGTTTAGTTTTTCTTTGCACTTTCTTTTTAGTTTTTCTCTTCCTCATACTTCAAAGAAATAATGTCTTTGTTTTGGGGAATAACCCCTCCTTACCTTTGTTACAAAATGTTCAAGTACTGCTGACTTTACATCTCAGCTCAGAGAGTCAACAAGTGACTGAGGCCTGGTACTTAGAGGCTATTTGACACAGTGATTGGTTAAACAATGAGCATACATCCTGAATAAGACCAATCAGAATCAATTATGGGACTTTTTTGAGGTTGTTGCATAAACTCTACCAGGGTTGTGCGGTTAGTATGCTCAGGCTACTGTAAAAATGCCACAAGCTGGATGGCTTGAACAACAGTTTATTTCTCACAGTTCCAGATGCCGAGAGGTCAGAGGTCAAGGTGCCAGTTTGGATGGTTTTTCTGAGGGCTTTCTTCTTGGATAATAGATGACTACCTGCTCACTGTGCCCTCATGTGGGTGAGGGAGGGGAAGAATTGAGAGAGAGAGAGAGACAGAAGGCACCCATAAGGACATCTATCTCATTAGATAGAGTGACTAGGACCCTATTCTGAAGACATTGTCAAGCTATCAATTCAGCCAAGTCTTTAGCTGACTACACACCAAGATTTCCAGGTAACTGAGCCTCTTTTTCATTTTAAATGAAAAACAAAAAAACCCTTTCTGGTGTGTGTTCATTTAAGAGGGAGGAATC
Organism: Sylvilagus floridanus; assembly: GCA_949820135.1. Classification (NCBI taxonomy): domain Eukaryota; kingdom Metazoa; phylum Chordata; class Mammalia; order Lagomorpha; family Leporidae; genus Sylvilagus; species Sylvilagus floridanus. The sequence goes on from OX463235.1 coordinate 42,765,284, forward strand.
TCGCATCAACTGGTTTACTCCCCAGATGCCCAGGGGGCCCTCAGCTGGCCTGAAGCCAGGAGCTAGGAACTCAATCCAGGTCTCCCATGTGGGTGGCAGGAACCCAATTACTAGAGCCACCACTGCTGTCTCCAAGGGCCTGCCTCAGCAGGAAGCTGGAATCAGGCGCTGGAGCTGGGATGTGAACCTGGCACGCCTATGTGGTGTGTAAGCATTGTAAGTGGCACTTTAGGTTGCAGTCTTTCCTGAAATAAAATTTTTCTGAGCTAAATTTTTGCTTCTTGGAACCAAAAACTCTTGACTAAAATGGGGTTATTGGGAAAATAAAAATGAAACTTCATATATAAAATGCTTAACACTGACTGGAAAAGAATAAGTGCTCAATAAGTAATGGTTGTTATTATTATCTGTGGTTGCACCGATGACAGAGTGAAATGGTTTTGGATTTTCTGAGATAGCTAACAGAAGCACAGGACAGCTTATCAGCTGAACACCATTGTGAGGATAATTTAGAGAGTTTTGAGTTTGTGGAAACTCAATTTTATAGTGCACAGTGTTGTTAGATTGCTCTCAGCAAAAATGAAACAGCTTCAGCAGCACGTTATTCATAACTTTTAGATGATATGATTCGTCTTTCCGATGAGTTGAAGGAAAGGCCAGTGGAGATATTTTAAAATGGAAAGTTGAAATTACAGAAGGTGATTGCTTTTGGCCTTCAAATAAATTCAACAAAGTATGAGTAGAAGGAAGAGGAAGAAAACTTGGAAAATATATAATGTTACACCAAACTATTTACCAAACAGAACAAACTAGGGGCCTGACATTTCAGTTTTCCTACCTGATGAGGTATTATAATGCTGAAAAATAACATCAGTTCTGTCAGATTTATGATTGACTTTTAAAGTTTTTTTTTTTTTTTACAGGCAGAGTGGACAGTGAGAGAGAGACAGAGAGAAAGGTCTTCCTTTTGCCATTGGTTCACCCTCCAATGGCCGCCGCGGTTGGCGCGCTGCGGCCGGCGCACCGCGCTCGTCCGATGGCAGGAGCCAGGAGCCAGGTGCTTTTCCTGGTCTCCCCATGGGGTGCAGGGCCCAAGCACCTGGGCCATCCTCCACTGCACTCCCGGGCCACAGCAGAGGGCTGGCCTGGAAGAGGGGCAACCGGGACAGAATCCGGTGCCCCGACCGGGACTAGAACCCAGTGTGCCGGCGCCGCAAGGCGGAGGATTAGCCTGTTGAGCCACGGCGCCGGCCTGACTTTTAAAGTTTTTTAAAAAGATTTTTTTAAATTGACAGAGTTACAGAGAAGGAGAGGGAGAGGGGGAGGGAGGGAGAGAGAAAGATATCCTCCATCCACTGGTTTGCTACCCAAATGGCCGCAAAGGCTGGAGATGAGCCTATCCAAAGCCAGGAGCCTGGCGCTTCTTCCTGGTCTGCCACATATGTGCAGGGGCCCAAGGACATGGGCCATCTTCTACTGCTTTCCCAGGCCATCACAGAGTGCTGAATCAGAAGAGGAACAGCTGGGACTCGAACTGGTGCCCATATAGGATGTCAGCACCACAGGTGGTGGCTTTACCCACTACACCAAAGCGCTTGCCCCTGATTAACTTTTGTTGGCATCAGTGAGTTTATTGTCTTAATGGTAGCAAATAAAAGTTCTTACTGTTTTGCTACAGGAAACATTTTCCATCGAGGTCTTTAAAAGAAATTATTTGTAAACCATTTTAAATTTCAATTTTGAGCATTACATTAACTCTGTTTCAACAGGTGAAAAATTTTTAAAAAGTGTGGTGTTTTCACCTAGAATCTTGGTAGCTCTGTAATGGCCAGACGCATATTAGCAAGATTTCAATCTTCACCATTTAAGAAAACATAACAAAATGTATGTGTGTGTTTAGGAATGATAATAAATTTGCAGATCACACGCATGTGCTATGCAGTACAAGGGTGGAGAATCTGAAGGTCAGTGTTTGGCTCAGCCCCAGTTTTCTGCCAAAATGCAAGAGACCAGATCTTCAGAAGTTTCTGATTTTTGTGACCTCCAAGATGAGAAAATAAATACAAAGCCTAGAACTTCTGTCATTTTGAAAGACAAGGAAATATTAAACATAAAATATTTTAAAAGGTCAGGAACATGTTTTATATCTTCATATTTTATTATTGACATAAATTTAAGATTCCTGTTTTGTACTAAACACTGTGTTTGCTGTGCTAAGACTGTTCAAGAGTGTGACTTAGGTTTATTCTTCAGTGTTGCCATTAGTGTAGACATAATCTTTTTAAAAGATAGATTTGAGAGTAAATTGAGTTTAAAAAGTCTTCAGGGGAGTTGGCAGCACTATCACTAAGTTGCCCAAAAGCTTAGAGAACAGAAATTGAATGGCCTAGATGAACTATTTTTGTAACTTTCTCAAATCTATCATAAGTATAAATATGATTTTACTTTCTCTTTAGTATTAGAAACGAAGGTGAAAGTTTGCCTTAAAATTCAGTCTTGGGCTAACTTTGTTTAAAAGTTGGTATGAAATATTTGCCAATGGATACTCCCCTACATTTATCCTCTTGTAGTATCTGATGTTAAAAGTAAAACTAAAGGAAGAAAAAAGCTGTTAATAACGCTGGCAAGGGACAGTTCATTCATTGGCTTCATTTGTTAGATAAGGGTTTCCACAGCACCTTGGTGTGTCCTAAGTGTACCAAGATGGAGGGCATGGGGCAAGCATTTGCCTTAGTGGTTAAGATGCTGGATTGGATACATCTCATTTCTAAGTGCCTGGGTTTGAGTCCTGGTTCTTTTCCACATTCCAGCTTCCTGCTAATGGACACCCTGGGAGATAAGTGGTGATGGCCCAAGTTGTTGGGTTCCTGCCAATCATGTGAGATCTGATTGGGTACCTTGCTCCCAGCTTCAACTTGGTCTAGTCCCAGGCTGCTGTAGCACTTAGGGGAGTGAACCAGAAGATGGGAACTCTGGCTATTTATTTGTCTCCCCCTGCCCTTTGCCCCCAAATGAAAAAGAAGAAAGAGCATAGAGGGATATGGAAGGTAGGCACCATCCTTAGCATTGATGGAGCTTCTAGTTTAGTAGGGGAGATGGGTCAAAGCTGTAAAGGCCAGTGGGGGACAGGAAAGGGATCTAAGTTTGTCAAATGGCACGGATTGATGGGAACTGTGACAAATCACAAAAAATATGTGTTGACTATAGTTTTGTAAATTGAATTACAAAATAAAACATTGTGTGACCATGGACTACTTCTGTAGGCATATTGATATTACACATTTTTTGAAATCTCTGTGAAAGAAATAATTATAAAATATGCACATGGAAATGAGATAAAGATCATAAAGAATAGTCCATGATGTCATGAAAACAGTTAAATTTAAAATAAATCACAAATAGTACTGGCAAAATTGGACTTCCATATGTAGAAGAATGAAATTAGGTTCATTCTTCTCACCATATATAAAAATCGCCTCCAGATAAATCAAAGACCTACATTTAAGACCTAAGACTATGAAATTGTTGGAAGAAAACATAGGGGAATGTTTTGGACAAGATATCCAAAGCACAGACAACAAAAGCAAAACTAAATAAATGGGACTAGATCAAACTCAGAAGATTTTGCATAGCAAAGGCAACAGTTAATAGAATGAGGAGACATCCAATAAACTGGTTAACAATATTTGCAACCCACCTACCTGACAAAGGATTAGTATCCCAAATATATCAGCAACTTAACAAAAGAACAACCAATCCAGTTGAGAAATGGGCAAGGGACTTCAATAGAGAGTTCACAAAAGAAGAAATACAAGTGGTCAACAAATATATGAAAAAAAAAAGCTAACCAACACTAGCCATCAGGGAAATACATATCAAAACCACAATGAAATAGCACCTCACCTCATCAGAATGCTAAAATCCAAAACACAGTAACAAATTCTGGGGAGGATGTGGATAGAGGGGAACACTTGTACACTGTTGGTGGGAATGTAAATTAGTGCAGCCATCTCAGAAAGCAGTGTGATTTCTTAAACTAGAAATAGGCTTGCCAAATACTCAGAAGACCTGAAAACAATGTATCAGAGATACCTGCACCACCATGTTCATAGCAGCACTGTTCACAATAGCCAAAATTTGTAATCAAAGTGTCCATCAAATGAATGGATAAAGAAAATTTGGTATATATACACAATAGAATATTATTCAGCTCTAAAAAGAATGAAATTCAGCCATTTGCAGTAAAATGGACATAACTGGAGGACATGACACGAAGTGAAATAAGCTGGACCCAGAAAGACAAATACTGTATGTTCTCCCTTATATGTGGGAGCTAAAATTTAAAAGAAATGCCTGTGTGTGTCAGTATTGCTGCAAGCATAGTTTTGTAAAACTGTTTTACATTTTCATGAAACCAGTGGTTAAGGCTGTTATACTGCTGTAGTTTTAATGATCTGTGATTACTTCAAAATTGTGTGTGGGTGAAATGCTTGGTTTTCCATTCAGTTATTGTTTATAGCCATTGTCTATTTCCACTAAAGTCAGGTCTTTTGCATTTTATTTTTCTTTTTTAAAGATTTACTTATTTGAAAGAGTTAGAGAGAGGTAGAGACAGAGAGGTCTTCCATCCACTGGTTCATTCCCCAAATGACTGCAACTGCCGGAGCTGTGCTGATCTGAACCCAGGAGCCAGGAGCTTCTTCCAGGTCTCTCACATGGGCACAGGGGCCCAAGGACTTGCGGCATCTTCCACTGCTATCCCAAGCCATAGCAGAGAGCTAGATCGGAAGAGGAGCAGCCGGGACTTGAACTGGCGCCCATATGGGGTGCCAGCGCTTCAGCCAGGGCTTTTTTTTTTCTTTTTTTGACAGGTAGAGTGGACAGTGAGAGAGAGAAAGGTCTTCCTTTGCTGTTGATTCACCCTCCAATGGCCGCCACAGCTAGTGTGCTGCGGCCGGCGCACTGTGCTGATCCGAAGCCAGGAGCCAGGTACTTCTCCTGGTCTCCCATGCAGGCGCAGGGCCCAAGCACTTGGGCCATCCTCTACTGCACTCAGAGGCCACAGCAGAGAGCTGGCCTGGAAGAGGGGCAACTGGGACAGAATCCAGCGCCCCGACCGGGACTAGAACCTGGGGTGCCGGTGCCGCAGGTGGAGGATTAGCCTAGAGAGCTGCGACACTGGCAAGCCAGGGCATTAACCCACTGCGCCACAGCTCTGGCACCCATGTTGAGTTTCTTATTCAGGGAGGAATTAAGCCTTTTTAGTGTTATATAAATTTAAAATGTTATTTCAAAAACAAAAAAGAGAAGAAGGGAGGAAGGGAATATCATTATGTTCCTAGAATTGTATCTACAAATCACATTGATTCTGTTAAAAACTGATTAAAAATAAAAAAAAAATTAAACTTAATATAGTGTCCTAGTATCCTGTGAGCAAAGCAACTATTTTGCATATGCCATGTTAGATGAGAGAGCATCAGCATTACACTCAGATGGTTAGTTGATTCTTTATATTATCCTGTTTCTATGTTTATTTAATCACAAGTTTATTTTATTTTTCCCTCATATTTGAGAAATTAAGTTTTACAATTTTTCTTTCACAGAATGACATTAATTGTGTGTCAAAATAATACTAAGGTTCTGGTATAGCAGGTAAAACTGCCACCTGAGATACTGGCATCCCATATGACACTGGCTGTTCCACTTCTGATCCTGTTCCCTGCTAATGTCCTGGGAACATAGTGGAGGATGGCCCAAGTACTTAGGCTTCTGCTGCCTATGTAGGAGCCCTGAATGAAACTCCTGGCTTTGGCCTGGCTCAGTCTTGACCATTGCAACCAATTGGACAGTGAACCAGGAGTTGGAAAATCTAACTCTGCCTTTCAAGTAAAAATAAATCTTTTAAAAATGCATTTATTTGTATGAAAGGCAGAGTTATATAGACAGAAGGAGAGGGAGAGAGGTCTTTAATCCACTGGTTCCCTTCCCAAATGGCCATAGTGGCCAGAACTGGGCTGATTTGAAGTCGGAATCTTCCTCCAGGTCTCCCATGTGGGTGAAAGGGCCCAAGTACTTGGGTCATCTCCAGCTTCTTTCCCAGGCACATTAGCAGGGAGCTGGACTGGAAGTGGGGCAGCCAGGACTTGAACCAGCACCCATATGGGATGCTGGTGGCAGCTTTACCCACTAAACCACAGCGCCAGTCCCCAAATAAATAAATCTTGATAAAACATGATAATCTTTAAAGAAATTTATAGAACCAATCTTTTTTGGAACTTAAAAATAATTTTTCATAATACAGAAAACTTTTATTTTTTTTTCCACATGCTTGTGGGGCCAGCACCATGGCTCACTTGGTTAATCTTCTGCCTGTGGCGCTGGCATCCCGTATGGGTGCTGGGTTCTAGGCTTGGTTGTTCCTCTTCCAGTCCAGCTCTCTGCTGTGGCCTGGGAAGGCAGTGGAGGATGGCCTAAGTGCTTGGGCCCCTGCACCTGCATGGGAGACCAGGAGGAAGTACCTGGCACCTGGCTTCGGATTGGTGCAGCTCTGGCCATGGCGGCCATTTGTGGGGTGAACCAACAGAAGGAAGACCTTTCTCTCTGTCTCTCTTACTGTCTAATTCTGTCAAATTAAAAAAAAAATGCTTGTGTCCCATTTTTTGTGTTTTAGGAAGAAACCAAACCTTAAACACTAAGGGAAATTAAAAAAAATTTTTTAGTAGATTATTTGTATTCATTGACAATAATTGTACATATCTGTGGGGTACATGTAATATTTGAATACATGCATACATTTTAATGATCAAATTAAGATAATTAGCTTCCATCGCTTCATAAATTTAAGATTTCTTTGTAGTGTGGACATTTGAAAGTATTTCTTGTAGCTATTTAGAAAAATACAAAACATTGTTGTTAACTATTGTTACCATAGTGTGCATTAGAACACCAGGAAGATTACTTTTACAATAAGGAAAAAAAAAGTACTTTTTAATTCAACAAAAGTAAGAGATTTAATATATATATATATATTTTGAGAAACTTAATTAACATTGAAGAAGAACCCTAGAATGGTATGTTTTTTTGGGAGCATTTGGACATAAATATAGCTTATGAGACATAAAAATATCCTCCACTTAATTCATTAAAATGAAGTAAATCTTTGTGGACACGTTTTACTATTAACTCCCATAATCCCACACTTTGAGGACAGTGGTCCTGCATGGGAAGTTAGTGCACAGTGACTCCTGTTGTTAATCTAACAATTAACACTCTTACGTATGACGTCAGTGATCACCCAAGGCTCTTGATGGGAGCTGCCTAGGCTGTGGAAGCCTTTTGAATCTACAAACTCTGGCAGTACTTAGACACAGCCATAACCAAAGTGGAAGTTCTCCTCCCTTCAGAGAAAAGAACATCCTTCTTTGATGGCCCCTTGTTTCCACTAGGGTCTCTCATAGAGGTCCTTCCTGTAGGACACTTTTTGCTACAGTGTCTTGGCTTTCCAGCCAGACCAGAATGCCTTAAGGGCTGATTCTGAGGTCAGAGAGCTGTTTAAAGTGATTATCATTCTATGAGCTGGCTATATGGACTGCTTCCCATGTTGAAGCATTCACTCCTTTTTAATTCTATCTATTTTTATTACCAAACACTTTGCCCTATTTATATGATTTCTTTAACCCTTAATCCTGTCTATATGATCACTTTAGCACTGAAACCACTATTTTTACCACCCAGCATAAAGAGTTTTGGAGTCCTATGTTAAGTTTTTAAACTGTACCCTTTGAAGTAAGTCTATAGGAATGTATGAAGAACTATGTATTTTGGCAGTTACAGACTTCACACATTTCACAATTATAGCTTTAGGATTAAGGTGATTCTTCCCACCATGCCTACCCTCCCTTCCATACTCCCACCTCACTTCCCCTTCCCTCTCTAATTCCCACTTTCATTTTTTACTAAGTTCTATTTTAGGTTAACATTATACACACATGATTATTTCTATGTTGAGTAAAGAATTCAACAGATAGTGTGAAAAAATAAAGAAAAAAAACCTGTTCCTCAACAGTCAAGACAAGGGCTCTTGAGAGCCATTGCTTCTCACAGTGTCAATTTCATTTCTACAGATTGCCTTTTAGGTGCTTTATTTGTTACTGCAGGTCAGGGAAAACGTATGGTACTTGTCCCTTTGAGATTGGCTTATTTCATTAAGCACGATAATTTCCATTTTCATGCAAATGACCAGGTTTCATTTTTTTTAACCACTGAGTAGTATTCCGTGGTGTATGTATCCCATAATTTCTTTATCCAGTCTTTAGTTGGTGGGCATTTGGGTTGAGTCCATGTCTTAACTATTTTGAATTGAGCTGCAAAGGGCGTTTGGGTTGATTCTATTTCTTAACTATTTTGAATTGAGCTGCAATAAGAATGAGGGTGCAGATAACCCTTTCATAGCTTATTTAATTTTTTTGGGTAAATTCCCAGGAGTAGGATGGCTGGGTATGTGATAGTCTATATTCAGATTTCTGAGGTATCTCCACACTGTCTTCCATAGTGGCTTTACCAGTTTACATTCCCACCAACAGTGGATTAGGATACCTTTTTCCCCACATCATCACCACCATTTATTATTTGTTGATTTCTGTATAAAAGCCATTCTAACTGGGGTGAAGTGAAACCTCATTGTGGTTTTGATTTGTGTTTCCCTGACTGCTAATGATCCTGAATATTTTTTCATGTGTCTGTTGGCCATTTGGGTTTCCACTTTTGAAAAACATCTGTTAAATCCTTTGCCCATTTAATATCTGGGTAGTTTGTTATTGATGAGTTTTGTTCATCTCATATATTGTGGTTATTAATTCTTTATCAGTTGCATAGTTTGTGAATATTTTCTCCCATTTTCTCTCAATATTTCAGTTGCTGAATATTTCTATTGCAATACAGAAGCTTCTCAATTTGATGTAATCCCAGTTGTCAATTTTGGTTTTGATTGCCTGTGGGGTCTTTTCCAAAAACTCTTATTTTATGTCAATGTCTTGCAGAGTTTCCCCAATGTTCTCTAATAATTTGATAGTATTGAGTGATAGATTTAGATAGGTCTTTGGTCCATTTTGAGTGGATTTTTGTGTAAGGTGTAAGGTAGGGATCTTGCTTCATACGTCTGTATGTGGAGATCCAATTTTCCCAGCACCATTTGTTAAGAGACTGTTCTTACAGCAGGGATTGATTTTAGCTCCTTTGTTGAAGATAGGTTGGTTGTAGATGCTTGGATTGATTTCTGGGTTTTCCTGCATTGAATCTGCAAATTGCTTTTGGAAGAGTGGACATTCTGATGATGTAGACTCTTCTAATCCAAGAACATGGGAGATTTTTTCATTTTTTTGTATCTTCTATTTCTTTCCTTAATGTTTTATAATTCTCATCGTACAAATCTTTGATATCATTGATTAAATTTATTCCAAGGTATTGGATATTTTTGGTAGCTATTGTGAATGGAATTGATTTTAGAAGTTCTTTCTCAGCTATGGCATTGTCTGTGTATACAATGGCTGTTAATTTTTGTGTGTGAATTTTATATTCTGCTACTTTACCAAACTCTTCTATGAGTTCTGATAGTCTCTTGGTGGAGTCCTTTGGATCCCCTATATATAGAATCATGTCATCTGAAAATAGGGATAGTTTGACTTCTTCCTTCCCAATTTATATCCCTTTGATTTCTTTTTCTTGCTTAATGCCTCTGGCTAAAACTTCCAGGACTATATTGGATAGCAATGGTTACAGTGGGCATTCTTGTCTGGTTCTGGATTTCAGAGGGAATGCTTCCAACTTTTCCAAAATCATTAGGATGCTGGCCTTGAGTTTGTCACAAATTGCCTTGATTGTGTTGAGGAATGTTCCTTCTATACCTGATTTACTTAAAGTTTTCATTATGAAAAGGGTGTTGTATTTTACCAAATGCCTTTTCTGTATCTATTGAGATGTTTATATGGTTTTTGTTCAATTTTTAAATATGATGTATCACATTGATTTGCAAATATTGAACCATCCTTTCATATTGTGGACAAATCCCACTTGATCTGGGTGAGTGATCTTTCTGATGTTTTGTTGGATTCGATTGATTGGCATTTTGTTGAATTTTTGAAACTATGTTCAGGGAAATCGATCTGTAGTTCTCTTTCTCTATTGTATCTTTTTCAGGTTTAGGAATTAAGGTGATACTGGCTTCATAGATAGAATTATGGAGGATTCCCTCCTTTTCAATAGTTTTGAATAGTTTGAGAATTGTTCTTATTTGAATATCTGATAGGATTCAGCAGTAAAGCCATCTGTCTTGGGCTTTTGTTTGTTGGAAGGGACTTTATTACTGATCAATTTCCATACTGGTTATGGATCTGTTTAGGTTTTCTGTGTCTTCATGGCTCAATTTAGGTAGGTTATATATGTCCAGGAATCTATCTGTATCTTCTAGATTTCTCAGTTTGTTTGGCATACAGCTCTTTGTAGTAATTTCTGATGATTCTTATTTCTGTCGAGTCTGTTGCTACATTTCTTTATCTGTAATTTTATTCATTTGGGTCTTCTCCCTCCTTTTTATGGTTAGGTGGGCCAATGGCATGTCAATTTTGTTCATTTTTTCAATGAACCAGCTTTTCATTTTGCTGATCTTTGGCATTTTTTGTTTTGATTTTGTTTCTTCTCAAATTTTAATTATTTCTTTTCTCCTACTAGTTTTGGGTTTGATTTGCTGTTTCTCTAGATCCTTGAGATGAATTTATAACTCATTTATTTAATGCCTTTCTAAATTCTTGATGTAGGCACCAATTGCTATAAACTTTCCTCTTAACTTGCTTTTACTGTATTCCATAAATTTTGATATGTTGTATTGTCATCTTCTTTTGTTCCCAGAAGTTTTTTGATTTCTCTTTTGATTTCTTCAATGACCTACTATTCATTCAGGAGCATGCTGTTCAGTCTCCATGTGTTTGCATATGTTATTGAGATTCTTAAGTTGTTTTTTTACAACTTCATTCCATTGTGGTCCAACAAGATGTGTTGTATGGTTTCTGTTTTTTTGAATTTGCTGAGACTTGCCTTATGGCCTAACATGTGGTCAATCCTAGAGAAAGACCCAGGCACTGGTGAGAGGAATGTGTGTTTTGTGGCTGTAGGGTGGAGAGTTCTATAGATTTCTGTTTGGTCCATTTGGTCTATAGTGTTGATTAACTCTATTGTTTCCTTGCTGATTATCTCTCTGGTGGATCTGTACATTGCTGAAAGTAGGTTATTGAAATCTACAATTACAATTGTATTTGAGTTTATATCTCACTTTAGATGATTAATATTTCTTTTAAATAGCCAGGTGCCCAGGGGCTGGCCCTGTGGCATAGTAGTTAAGCTGCCGCCTGCAGTGCCGGCATCCCAAATGGGCACCGGTTCGAGACCCAGCTGCTCTGCTTCCCATCCAGCTCTCTGGTATGGCCTGGGAAAGCAGTAGAAGATGACCCAAATCCTTGGGCCCCTGCACCCACGTGGGAGACCTGGAAGAGACTCTTGGCTCCTGGCTTCAGATTGGTGCTGCTCCAGCCATTGTAGCCAATTGGGGAGTGAACCAGTGAATGGAAGACCTCTCTCTCTGCCTCTCCTCCTCTCTATGCGCAACTCTGACTTTCAAATAAATGAATAAATCTTTAAAAAAAATTGCCAGGTACCCTGTAGTCAGGTGTGTATATGTTTATAACAGTCACTTCTTCCTGTTGAATTGATCTTTTAATCATTATATAGTGCCCTTTATGTCTCTCTTAACTCTTTTTATGTTAAAGTCTGTTTTGTCTGAATTTAGGATGGTATACCAGCTCTTTTTTGGTTTCTGTTAACATGGAATATCTTGTTCCATCCTTTTACTTTCAGTCTGTGAGCATCCTTCTTGGTGAGATGTTTCTTGTAGGCAGCAAAAAAATGGTTTTTGTTTTTTAATTCAGACAGTCTGTCTTTTAACTGGGAAGTTGAGGCCATTTACATTCAAGGTTACTATTGATAAGTAACAACTTTGCCCTGCCAGTTTTCCATCAATATTCCTATTTTTTACTTTGGATTTCCTTTGTACTTTTACTGAGAGGTTTTCTCCCTTTACTTTCTTTTGTAATGATGACCGTGTTTCTGTGTGTAGCACATCCTTAAACAACTTTTGTAAGGCTGGACAGGTGGTGACAAATTCTTTCAATTATTGTTTGTTATGGAAGGTCTTTATTTCACTTTGATTCATAAATGAGAGCTTTGCGGGGTATAATATTCTGAGTCGCCAGCTTTTTTTCCCTTACGACTTGGAATATATCTTGACATTCTCTGCTAGCCTGTAGGGTTTGTGATGAGAAGTCCACTGTGAGTCTAATTGGAGATCCTCTGAAGGTATTTTGGCATTTCTGTTGTGCACATTTTAGAATCTTTGTTTTACTTTGGAGAGTTTTACTACAGTGTTCTGTGGTTAAGATTTTTCTGGTCATGTCTGTTGGTAGTTCTATGTGCTTTATGTACTTCAGTTTCTCTTTCTTTCTCTAAATTAGGGAAGTTTTCTGTTATTATTTCACTAAAAAGGCCTTCTAATCTGTTCTCTCTTTCCATACCTTCAGGAGCTCCTAAGACCCGTATATTGGGTTGTTTGCTAGTATCCTGTATTTCTAACAGGGTTTTTTAGTTTTCTAATGTCTTCTTTTTGGTCTGTGACATTTCCAGAGATTTGTGTTCTAGCTCAGATACTCTTTCCTTTTCCTTACCTACTCTATTGTTAAGACTTTCTACTGCAATTTTTATTTGATCTATTGAATTCTTCATTTCTAGTGTTTCATTTTGATTTCTCTTTAAGACCTCAATTTAATGGGAAAAATTTTTGTTCGTATTGTATATTGTTTTCTTTAGTTCATGAATTTGCTTCTGATTACTTCTGAGTAACCCGATTATCAGTTTTTTTGATTCCTTTTCTGGCATCTCCTCAATCTCCTCATCTTCACATTCTAATATTGACATGTTGTAGTATTCCTTTGGGAGGTCCATAGTATCTTCCTTATTCTTGCTTTTTGAATTTCTACATTTGTTTTTTGACATTTGTAGAGTTTTTTTTTTTTTTTTTATCTCTGGTTAGACCTGTGGTTCACAGGTGAAGTAGGTACTTGCCTGCTGCAGCCCCACTTGCTCCTCAGTTGTGCTGCACAGGTAGGGTAGTCCCTCAGGCAGCTCTCTCCCTCCTTAGGGGTGGCTTCCCTTTCTCTCCCCTCCCCAGGCACCTGGAACTGGTACATGAGCTGGGCCTGCTGCTGCCTGCCTGTGTCCCACATTGGTGTCAGCTCTCCCCCTGCTGGCCGCAGGTCTCCACTGCAGTGGAGATAGGGGAAGGGGAGACATGCACTGCCTCCCCCCGCCCCCCGCCCCCCCCCCCCCCCCCGACTGTGGGGAGTCCACATGGAACTCCAAAAGCAGTTCACTAAGCTCTCCCTCTGGTTGTCTCAGTAGCACCGAGGGCCGGTGGAGTCCCCTCTCACCTGGCTTGCTGGGCTAGGTGCCCTCCTTTCCAGGTCCAAATCAGCATGTCTTCTGTTGTGGTTTTGCTCTCTCACACAGGTCCAGATCACCTTCACTGCTTTGGGGAGGGGGCTCTCCCACCATGGCTCTCCCACAGCTTTATCCTGAAACTGTACTGTCTCTCCTTTTATAAATATTAAGTTCATCTTGCATAAATCAGACTGCCTGTTGATATTCTGCTATCTTGGAGCCTCTGGGAAATTGAAAACATAAAATTTCTCATAGCTATATATATATATATATATATATATATATATATATAAAGGTTATACAAATACATCTATAATCATATAAAAAGATAATTATTTCAGTTTTCCTTATCCCATTTGTTTCTGATATTGCTTGAAGTACTTTTATATTTCCGTTTCATAAGTCTAACCCAAAGGAATCAATAAGTGTTAAGTACCAATAATATTTAAATACATATGCTTTTATCCAGACTCTTTTGTGTACAAATAATAGACAGTCATCTCAAACTAACTGAAACCCAAAAGGAAGTTGATTTGAATATCTGAACTTTTCAAAAGTTCATTCAGCTCTAGTTAAAGCTGTATCAAGGTGAATGTCAAATGATGTAATGATATTACCAGGGTTTCAGCATATCTGTGTATACCTCTTTCTATCTACCTACCTACCTAGCTAACGAGGTATCTATATATATCTATATATATCTAACTATGTATATATATGTACGTATATAAAAATACATAAATATATATGTGGATATATATCTGTAGATACATCTACATCACATAAATGTTTCTTTTTATTGCAAATGACAATATATTTTTAAAAATTTTTTATTGAAGGTATACAAGTATTCCATATATACAGATTTAGGAACATAGTGATACTCCCACCCACCTTACCCCCCCCCACATACTCCAACTGTTCTTCCTCCCTCTCCTATTCCTACTCTTAATCTTTACAAAAATCTATTTTCAGTTTACTTCATACTCATAAGATTGACCCCACAGTAAGTAAAGAGTTCAACAAATAGCATGAAGCAAAAAATACTGCTCCTCAACAGTAGAGACAAGGGATGTAAACAATAATAAAATCTCAAAACATACATTTCACTCCAAAATGTTACATTTTAGGTACTCTATTAGTTACCCCAGATCAGGGAAAACATATGATGTTAGTCTTTTTGGGACTGGATTATTTCTCAGGAGGGTAAATAACTTAAAGAATGGAGCATTTGTATAATTTTGTGATTTATTTATGTACTATTGATTAGAGACAGAGAAGGTAACATGTCTTATAATTTTATAGTTGTAGCACATTCATAGGCTTTCAACTGATTTTTATTTTAATTACAGATACTTATGAAAATTTCAGTCTACTTAACATCTGAAGTAAGTTTGGAATTTCTCCAATTTTTTTTTTTTGGCAGGTAGAGTTGTAGACAGAGAAAGACAGAGAGAAAGGTCCTCCCTCCGTTGGTTCACTCCCCAAATGGCCACCACGGTCGGTGCTGCATTGATCCGAAGCCAGGAGCCAGGTGCTTTTTCCTGGTCTTCCATGCAGGTGCAGGGGCCCAAGCACCAGCCACCCAGATCATAGCAATACTTCTTGGTATCTACCAACTTTTGCCCTTATCAGTACAGGGAGACTGTCTTTGTGAAAACTCTCCTCATTTCTATCAGATTAAAAGTCTTTGGATGCTTCTAGTTTAGAGAGATACATTGGGAGATGTAGAAACTATCACCCGCCCAAGTACCTGAAGCTACCACTTCTACCTTAGCTGAGAAGTAAGAACAGTGGGAGCCATTTTGTTCTGCCCATCCTCCAGACTGGAGGGATGCCACTGTCTGGAAGGGAAGGCAAAAGAGAGATCACACAGTATGGTAGGGCTGGACCATTCACTGCTGTGAATCAGCTGGAGTCCAGACAATGCAGCCAAGGGGAAGCAATGGGTCCTTTAAGACAGACCCTTTTCTAGTCTGGAGAGTGCTTAGCATCCCAGCCTTCTTTCTATCCTGGAAAGGAGGGTAGTGATGGCACAGACTTGAGGAGGGGGAGTAAAACTGCATTGTACAGCACCTTGTAGAGAAATGCCTGGCTCTGGGGAAGGAGGGAGGACCAGAGAGTTTAAGGTAGAGGTAAGCCAGAGCTCCCAACCTGACCTCTACAGCCTCCGAGCAGCTGTCAGTCCCACCTGCTAGGAGCTGCCCTGCACCTGGCCCAGATGCCTAATGGAGTAAAGCACACTGCATATTTGACATTTTTTTCTTTGTGACCTGCATGTTTAAGTCTTTGGCTCATGTTTCTATTGAAATGGCTATATTTTTGTTATTGGTTTGTAGTGATTCTTTCTTTTTTAAAAGATTTATTCTTTATTTACTTGAAAGGCAGTTACAGAGAAAGGAGGGGAGAGTGAGAGAGAGCGAGAGAGTGAGAGCTAGAGTGACAGTGTGCTTCCATCTGTTGTTTCACTTCCCAAATGACAACGATGGCTGTGGCTGAGCCCCAAAGCCAAGCCCAGAGGCTCTTCTGGGTGTCTCATGTGGGTAGGGGTGCAAGCACCTGGCCCATCCTCTGCTGATTTCCTAGGAACATAGCAGGGAGGTGAATCAGAAGTGGAGCAGCTAAGTCTTGAACTGGCATCCATCTGGGATGTGGCATTGCAAGTGGAGGCTTAACTGACTGTGCCACATGCCCTAAGTGATTCTTTAAATATTTTGGATATGAATTCTTTGTTGGATATGGCCCTACATGCATTTTGTCTCCTCTCTACTCTTCCCTGTTTATTCTCTGATGCCACTTCCTGCTATTTTACCTTTGAATCATCTCTTTCTAATCATTAGGATTCTTGTTCCTTGAAAATACAGGCCCACATGCATCTGCACTAACTCCTGCTTCTACCTGGAATATTCTTCCCAGGGGTCCACAAAATCCCTCTCCAACCTCTTTCAAGGCTTTGCCCCATTGTCATTGTCTTAGTGACAATGTTTGGTTTCAGAACATTCTTTGAATCCCCTATCTGCTACCTGTATCCACCACTTTCTTTAAAATCAAAACAAAATATAATTTTGAACTGTGGAAAATTTCACAAAACAAAATAAAATTTTGAACCATGGGTGGAAAATTTCAAGTACACATAAAATTAGAAAGTATACAGGCCCTTTCTCAGGTATCTATCATCTAGCATCAATAATTAACAACCTCTTTTGCAATCTTATTTTATCTATAAGAACTTCAATATGATACATCCTTAATAGACACTTCCTTTAAAATGTAGATTCTATGCCATTACCAGTTCTAATTAATAGACTCATACAATACCAATCCATATTCAAACTTTCCAGTTATTTCAAAGATGTCTTATTACAGTTATATATGTTTTGATCAAGAACTAAACAAGGTATTCATTTTGCTTTTTCTCCCCCATAGCAACATCACCCACCCATTAGAATTGTGTCTGGCCCAAGCTATATCTACTGAACTCAGTTCAATGAGAAAAGTTAAGTCAAACTAACAGAATTATCATGTGTAAGTTGCATATGAGATGGAAATGTTCCATTCTACTTCCCTGAGCTCCTGGAAAATGCAGAATTTAGTTGACGGTCACATTTCAAATACCATTGACTAAGAACCAGTGTGTTAGAATATTAGACTTTGGCCGGCGCCGTGGCTCAACAGGCTAATCCTCCACCTTGCGGCGCCGGCACACCGGGTTCTAGTCCCGGTCGGGGCGCCGGATTCTGTCCCGGTTGCCCCTCTTCCAGGCCAGCCCTCTGCTGTGGCCCGGGAGTGCAGTGGAGGATGGCCCAGGTGCTTGGGCCCTGCACCCCATGGGGAGACCAGGAAAAGCACCTGGCTCCTGCCATCGGACAAGCGCAGTGCGCCGGCCGCAGCACGCCAGCCACGGCGGCCATTGGAGGGTGAACCAACGGCAAAAGGAAGACCTTTCTCTCTGTCTCTCTCTCTCTCACTGTCCACTCTGCCTGTAAAAAAAAAAAAAAAAGAATATTAGACTTCGTGTCCAGCCATCTGATTTCAAGTTTCATCTTCACCTTTGTTATCTTTTCTGACTTTGGAAATTTTCTTAGTCTTCTCAGGCTGCGCTAACAGAATATCACATGTAGGGTGGCTTCAATGAAAGAAATGTACTTTCTATGGTTCTGCAGGATGAAGGCTCTACATCAAAATGCTAGCAGTGCTGGTTTCTGGTGCAGCCTCTCTTCCTGGCTTGCAGATAGCTGTCTTCTCACTGTGTCTGGATGTGACTATCTTTTGTGCTCACCTGGTGAGAGACAGAAGCCTGGTTTTTCCTTCTTCTCTTTATAAAGATACTGTTCTTAGTGGATTAGTGCCCGACCTTTTGACTTCTTTCAACCTAAATGAATTCTCCAAAAGTCCTATCTTCAAATACAGTCGAACTCAGAGTTAGGGCCTCGACATGTGAATTTTGGGGAGACATAATTCAGTCCACCACAGAAATATTTTCTAATTTTAATTTCCTCATATGTGACTTGCTGGGTTGCTGTGAAGATAAAATGAGGAGATGTTTGTAGAAGACACTTAATATTTAGTGCTTTTTTTTTTTTTAATTCACATCTTGTATTTCCACTTTCTATGAAAGATTTATTTGAAAAGCAGAGTAACAGATAAAAGGAGAGACAGATGGATACCTTCCATCTGTTGGTTCACTCCCTAACTGACAAGTGCCCAGGACAGGGCCAGGTGAAGCCAGGAGTCAGGAACTCCATTTTGGTCCCCTACATGGGTAACAGGAGCCCAAGTACTTTGGGCATCTTCCACTACTTTTACAGGTGCATTAGCAGAGAACTGGATCAGAAGTGAAGCAGCTGGAACTCAAATAGGATGCTGAGATGAGAGAACCTAACCCTAAGAGCCTAATTCGAGGTCAGTTTGTAGTAATGACAGGACTTCGGCAGTAGTACCGGGTTGGCACCTTCTCCCAGGGATGGATTAGGCACTGTGAGAATGGAGTATAAGTTTCTCAAAGAATTTATAATCTGGTAGTAGGGAAATATTTGTACGTGGAGAGGTCCTTATAGGACCAGTGTTGGTGAGTAGGAACAAGTATCATGGGCTGGTGAGAAGGGAGCAAGTCTGGGGTGGGCTCCTTAGCCAGCTTCCTGGGGACTCGGGCTCATTGACTGGTGCCCTGTGAAAGCTGTGTGGGTGTCTTAGAGAGCTTTCCAATTACTCCTCTCTACCAAGAAGGACTCTGTGCTTAATTGGGAAGTGATCTGCCCAAGGTCAGGCAAATATTATTTGATTATTCCTAAGATCACAAAATATTCCAAATTGGAGAAGACCTACAGTGTATGAAATGGAGAGCCATTGAAGGTATTTGAAGAGATCCCAGAAAATAGTAACAGAGTTGCAGCTAATCCTGGTGATAATAATGGGGCAGTCACTTTATACCATATTAATCATATTTTTCGGTAAGAAATAAATGTTAAATAACACACACACACACACACACACACACACACACACAGAATGAAGTTTAACCAAAGAAGACCCAGGACCTAAGTTCTGAAAATCTGATTGTCAGGAGTTGAATCAGTGTGGTGAGGGGGAAGTGGAGTAGGATGACTGTTCATAACTGCCTGCAAAAGTTCATTTGTGAAGTGTATCCTACATGCCAGGCATGAAGATTCAGAACTCCCAGGCCAGTAGTGCCTCCTGTGGGTGGGTCAGGTGGGGAGATCAGTGGAAAACTCTCCTTTGAAATTCTTTAATAGAGAGTTAAAAAAAATCACAGAGTGACCTAACCCCTTGAGGAAAATAAGGACAATTTTACAGAGAGCAGGACAGTTGGGCGACTCTTGAAGTTGAGTTTGCAAAAGGGACAGGACTGGTGGAGAACATTCTAAGTGAAAGGTTCAGTGTGACAAGGTTGGGGCTTTGAAAACATGGCATGTGATCTGCATGGGGCTGACGGATTTAGAAAATTAAAATAGAGGATGTCCAGCTAAATTTGAATTTCAGATACACACTGAATGATTTTTAGTGTAAGTTTGTCCTGTAAGTCTGACAGGGGCAAGACGTTCTTTCTGCCTGGAGCACAGGTGGGCATGGGAAAATGGGAGAAGTAAGTCTGGGGGTGTATTGTTTGCACGGTGTAAAATATGTAAGAGTCTTACTTTACACTCTTGAAAATACTAAAGGCCTATTTGAGAATAATGTTAGAACTCTTGAAAATATATTTAAAGAATACACACAGAAAAATACATAATCCTTGAGTCCTTAGCTTCCTATTGATAAAGGTAGAATCATAATGTGTGGTGGGATGATTATTAATTATTAATGATCACTGCTGTATATTAATGTAATTATTTCTCAAGTTCTGTATCCTGCTGATTTCAATCGCTTTTAAAGTGCTTTGGACTGAGTGTTTACTTGACAGAGAGGAAATGAACACATTTTTCAATGTTATAATGATTTCTTATTATATGCCAGCCTGAAGCTGGAATTTGGGTTGTTAGCAGTAATGGAGTTAATAACATGTGTGTGATTAACCAAGCGAGTATTTGGTCTGTTTAAGCAATTTCCCCGATGTAATAGACAAAGGTGGTCTCTATCCTTTCCCTCCCCACCACCCATTTGTGGAAACGACCCCAGCTCTCCCTCCCCATCCGCTGTCTGTGAGCTCCTAGGGATGGCTCTGGCAGACCAGGGGAGGCCTTTGACTGAAACAGGGCCAGACAGTTCAGCATCTCTAGCTGTACTTGTATTTGTAACCTTAAACTCAGGAGCTCAGTACAGCCTTGGTTTTCTGCCATATGGATTGGGAAATCAGAGGAAGCCAGTCAGTGCTAGGGAATTCAGTGCAGAAGCAGCTCAGTGTAGGAAGAAGTGTGAGTAGCAAAAGCACACTAGAATGAGTCAGCAAGAGTGAAGAGAGGTGGGGGAGGCAGAGGGAGACAGATAGATCTAATACTTGAAATAAGATTATTAATAAGTCAAAGCACTCAAAGTATATTGGAAATCAGTGTGATTATCATGTTTTGGTGATGATGTGAGAAGCTGAACATAGAACTCCCTGTGGTAAATAGGACGAAGCATGGTTGTTGTTAAACCAAGTGTGTGCCTTTGCTGTGCATAACCCAAATACCTGGGCTCATGGTTTCTCTTCCCCGTCTAGAGCTTGCTCTGGATTTGCTTTGGGGAAATGTCCAGGGGCTTAATTTGGAACTGCTTTTATTTTGGTTGACTGGGAGTTGTTTTGTACTTTAATGCTACACACAATACTATTTCCCAAGGTGTGTTCTTTGTTCTATGTAGAACACAGACCGTGAAAAGAAAGGAGATGGGTAAGTCTGTGGTGGGGCCGTGTTTGGGTTAAGTAAACCACTTTGTCACACTTCTCAGAGCCTTTACTCTGCTCGTTTGCATTATGAATTACTAAAAGGGACAGAGCTGATGTAGCATTTCCCAGGCTCACAAGACCAGAATGGACCGTGTCAGCGTGGTGATGTCTCCCAGGAGCACTGTGGGCAGGGTAGCTGAGTACTACCTTGTGTGTAGGACTGAAAACGGGAAGGGGATAAAAATGATCCTACTGTGATCCTCCATTTCTCTCGACACGTCTAAGGGAAGAACAGATTATTCAACAAAGCAGTGTCAGGACTAAAGGACAAACGTGTTTCAATCTGTATTTAGATCAAGGGATCTATGGAGAAAATTCAGATTGTTTATGAACCTGGATGCCAGAGAAAATGACATCCCCATTTTCGTTCATCTCTGGCTGAAATCGAGCGTACCTTTGGGATAGTAATATAGCAACAGACCTCAGTAGTGACAGCAGAACCTGTGACTTTGTTAGCAGAGGAATCATAGATATATTCACATTGTGTCACAGTTGCTGCAGCTTTCCCTATGTATCTTTTATGCCTCTTACTACTTTGAAATTATGATAATCGTTACATGAATTATAGGTAATTATTAATAAAGGAGCACACGTTAGCTAAAATGTTTTCGATAATAACTGCGCATTAGACACAGTGCCTTTGGTTCATGATAGGGCTTCGTGAATGCTAACATATGTTGTTCCCATCACCATCATTGGGCTAATCTCTCTCACTTTTGTTGGGTATCTCATAGCAATCTCAACTTCATAATATTGTCAAAGGAAGTAAACTTATCTGCCTTGTCACTTCTTTGTACCAAAAGTATTTGTGTTTTTTAGTGAAAGAGGGAGAGGGAGAGGGAGATGCCTGGGAGCCAAGAACTCAGTCCAGGTCTCCCAGGAAGGAGACAGAGAACCCAATCACTTGAGCCAACATTGCTGCCTCCCAGGGTGCACCTTAGCAGGAAATTGGAATTGGCAGTTGGGCCAGGATTCAGGCACTCTGATATGGGATGTGGGCAGCCCAAGCGTGTCTTAGCCACCTACCAAATGCCCACCCCTGCCTTCTGACTTCTTTTTGGCTGTGTTTATGAACTAGAAAATTTCAGAGCTGTATGAGAACATGAGCTTATTTATAAATTCATTTATCATTCACTGCTAAAAGATTTACCTCCTGGGTACTCTGGTTCAATCTGTCTGTTCAGGTGTTGTGTGCATGGTTGAAGTGGAAGTGAAGGGAGGGGTGAGTAAATAGGACGAAGACTTTATAATTTGTTCAGCCTCCATCTCTATTAGTCCCACTTCTGTTGACTCCAGACAATTCAAGGGGAATGCTCCTACCTTTTACTAGCACTCTGCTCTGTGCCTTTAGCCTTAGAAAAGCTTAAAAACAGCAAAGCTCTGTTCACTTTTAGAAGAGGACTTCCCCTTCTCAGGTTACTAGAGGATTCATGTGTTATTTATGTAGTCTTCCCTGTGTTGACTCAAAGGGTACATGGAGGATCTGGCCAAGTGAGAACACATTCCATAGGGTTGAGTAGCGGCCCCTCAAATACATGTTCAAGTCCTATCAGCCCTGTGCCTTTGAATTTGACCCTATTTGGAAATAGTCTTTGCATATGCAATAAAGTTAAGGATCTTGAGATGAGATCATCATGGATTTAGAGTCAGCCATCAGTCCAATTACAGTCTTTGTAAGCGATAGAAAGGAAAAGGCACAGGGACACAAGGGGCAGCAGGTCATAGAAAAATGAAGGCAGAGGTTACAGGACCACAGCTGGAAGCCAAGAACTCCCCGAGGCACCAGGTGCTGGAAGAAGCAAGAAAGTATTCTCCTAGAGCTTCCAGATAGAGTGTGACCCTGCTCACACCCTGATTTTGGACTTTTGGCCTCCAGAGTTTTGAGAAAATAAAGTTCTGTTTTCTATCAAGTCTATGATAATAATTAGGAAACTAGTTCATTTTCTCTACTTGGGTATAGTGCAGAGACCATACCAGGGCTTAGCCAACCCAGTGCTCTGAGTAGCTGACACATGTTGTAAGGCAGCTTCACATTTTCCATCGATCCAGAGTCCAACCCAAATTGATGTTGAGCTTCAGTTACCTTATAATAGAGTCAAAGACACCAAAATAATATGATGGTTTCTTCCTGGTGCATTCTGAAGGATGCATCCATGGGCCAAAACCCACTAGAGTGACTATCCCTATCTGATTTGATGCTATACATACAAGTTTTTCCTCCTGTGAAGATTCACAGGGCTGGAGCTGATGAGGAACCTCTGTGATGTTAATTCAAGAGTGATTGGAGGTAGGAATATTCCAACGATCAGTGTATGTATGCATTTGTGCTTGTGTGTGCTTCTCTCTCTCTCTCTCTCTCTCTCTCTCTCTCTCTCTGTGTGTGTGTGTGTGTGTGTCTGTCTAGGGATGAGAAGCAGAATCTTGGCTTCAGAATGTGATCTGTGCTAAGCTGAGTCACCAGGCCAGGGGATATTCAAGGGCTGGGCAGGTATCTGCCACTTAATTTGATTTTGTAAATTCTAAAGAGTTTGCCACGTCAAAAAAGAGAATCTTGGTTCCAGAAAAGAATTGTGATTGAGTTGAGAATATACCTCACCTTTTTCTGTTTTCTGGATATATTTGCAGTGTTTAACCAACCCAGGCTAAAGCAACCAATGTGTAGCGCTGGGTCCCTAAACTGTTCAGGGACAGTGTTTGGAGTGAAAGGTTTGTGACACAAATGTTGTGCCATCGTCTCTTTCAGGAGTGGTGGCAGCTGATCACCAGATGGTGGCTAACCCTACTTACAAAGAGGAAGATGGAGGGAGGCCCTCTATCTTCAGTGCCATCACCAAGAATCTCTTTCTTTCTTGCTCAGCTCCTCTCTCCCAGCAGGCAGGATGTAAGGAACTTTATAGGAGTCTCATACAGGAGGGCATATTGATAGGTTGTGGACCTGTATGGGGTGTTATCTTTCTCAGGGCCTCTAATGGAATGGCTAGGAGTCATTGAGTCAGATTAAGAGGGAAGGGGAGACTTTGTGCATATTTTACACTCCCTCTCCACTATTTCCAAGAATTTTGTTCCAGAGAGTGTTGAGATGTGGAGCTAAAGAAAAATACATTAAGAACTCTTCGGTCACTGTGGTTTCGATAGCAGCTTGGCTCCAGGCAGAGAGTAACCTAAAGCTTTCATCCCGGTTTACTGGGGAGTGGAGTGGCTTGACCAAGGAGCAGTGCAGCAGACACCATGGAGAAATGGTGGGGGCATTGCCGTGGCCTGTGCAGCAAGGAGGAAAAATCCTACAGGCGTTCCATGGGCTTCCCAGAGATATTTGGGAGAGGGGCACAGTAAGACAGGGCTGTTTTCTGCTATTATTGGTGAAAAATGGAGCAAAAAGGAAAACCACAGAGTTTTGTTTATGTAATCTGTTTCTTATTTGGTGACTTTGATTTTGTGTGCAGGCTGGAGTGACCTGGGAAACAGTTTATGTAAGTGTTATAAACCTGTCTAATTTACTGAAAGTTTGCCATTGTTGGAGCTCATTGGAAAACTATAAGCTCACTTTGAAAAGCAAATGAAAGTAACTTAGGGAGATTTGTTGTAATTTAGTGAAACTGACCAATAAAAATACTTTACTTTGCATAAGCGATACTAAACCCAAATTACTAAATAAATCTCCAGGCTTAGAACCATTAAAGGTATCATATGCGTTCTTTTATTTCTATTATAAACTTGCAGTTGTGTGGTTAAAAGCTGCACTTGCAGTGACAAAGTCACTTGGATTCTGCCCCTCTCCTTCTGTTTGCTGGAATAGCTCTGTGGCAAGGCTGTATGTTGCTTCTGGGCAGAGCTAGCCTCAGTTCGGGCTCTGTCCTAGTTCTTTGAATCAAACTAGTGTTTCAGAGAGCTTCCAGGAAATGCGAATTTCTGTGACCTTCGTCTCTCCCCTCGGTCTCTTCCATCAACTTTAAACTGATCAGTCAGGAGGTGTCCAATGTCTGAGCATTTCTGCATCTCCACTCCACAGATGCTAACTTCCCGGAGTAGCTGGGAACCTGGAGATTAGGGACTCTCCAGATTGCCTTTAATTGAGAGGAAATGCCCTACCATGATCCAATCTCTGGTACTGGGGAGAGAGAACATACATTAAAATGAGAAGAAAACAAAATCTACAGTCAGTGCAACGAGATGCCTAAAAGCTTGGTCTCAGTACTAAAAGACAATTATATTTAAATATCAGCTGGGGAATAGGATTTTGGCAAATATTTCTTTTCTAAGGCTTATCTTTACTTTATTAATATGAAATAATTTTACATTTTATGGGGCACAGTGTAGTGCTTCAATACATATACACTACATAAATTAAACCAGGCTACTACTTTTTCTACTTTTTTGTGTTTTGGCCTTACCAGCTCCTCTCTTCCAGTTCTTTATATAGAATATAAGACATTATTTTTTTAAACTTTTATTTAATGAATATAAATTTCCAAAGTACAGCTTATGGATTACAATGGCCCCCCCCATGACTTCCCTCACACCCACGACCCTCCCCTCTCCCACTCCCTTTCCCCTTCTGTCACTTCAAGATTCATTTTCAATTCTCTATATACAGAAGATCAATTTAGCATATATTAAGTAAAGATTTCAACAGTTTCCACCCACACAGAACATAAAGTGTAAAATACTGTTTGAGTACTAGTTATAGCATTAAATCACAATGTACAGTACATTAAGACCAGAGATCCTACATGAGGAGTAAGTGCACAGTGACTCCTGTTGTTGACTTAACAAATTGACACTCTTGTTTATGGCGTCAGTAATCACCCTAGGCTTTAGTCATGAGTTGCCAAGGCTATGGAGGCCTTTTGAGTTTGCCAACTCTGATCTTATTTAGACAAAGTCATAGTCAAAGTGGAAGTTCTCTCCTCCCTTCAGAGAAAGGTACCTCCTTCTTTGATGGCCTGTTCTTTCCGCTGGGATCTCATTCACAGAGATCTTCAATTTAGGTCATTTTTCCCCACAGTCTTGGCTTTCCATGCCTGAGAAACTCTCATGGGCTTTTTAGCCATATCCAAATGCCTTAAGGGCTGATTCTGAGGCCAGAGTGCTATTTAGGACATCTGCCATTCTATGAGTCTGCTGTGTATCACACTTACCATGTTGATCATTCTCTCCTTTTTAATTCTATCAGTTATTATTAGCAGACACTAGTCTTGTTTATATGATCCCTTTGATTCTTAGTCCTATCCTTATGATCAATTATGAACTTAAACTGATCACTTTGACTAGTAAGATGGCATTGGTAAGTGCCACCTTGATGGGATTGATTTGGAATCCCCTGGCACATATCTAGCTCTACCATTAGGGGCATCTAATGGTACATCTCCTTCCTCTCTTACTCCAACTCTTATATTTAACAAGGATCACTTTTCAGTTAAATTTAAACACCTAGGAATAATCATGTGTTAAAGAGTTTAACCAATGGTATTAACTAGAACAAAAAACTAAAAGGAATAAAATAATAAGTTGTTCCTCGACAGTCAGGACAAGGGTGATCAAGTCAGTGTTTCTTATAGTGTCCATTTAACTTCTACAAGTTTTCTTTTAGGTGCTCAGTTAGTTGTCACCTGATCAGGGAAAGCATATATTTGTCCCTTTGGGCCTGGTTTATTTCACTCAGCATGATGTTTTCCAGATTCCTCCATTTTGTTGCAAATGACCGGATTTCATTGTTTTTTACTGCTGTATTTTTTACTGCTGTATAGTATTCTATAGAGTACATGTCCCATAATTTCTTTATCCAGTCTATTGTTTTTTTTAAACTTGTATTTAATGAATATAAATTTCCAAAGTACATTTATGGATTACAAAGGCTTCCCCCCCATGACTTCCCTCCCACCTGCAACCCTCCCCTTTCCTGCTCCCTCTCCCCTTCCATTCACATCAAGATTCATTTTCAATTCTCTTTATATACAGAAGATCAGTTTAGCATATATTAAGTAAAGATTTCAACAGTTTGCACCCACATAGAAATACAAAGTGAAAAAATACTGTTTCAGTACTAGTTATAGTATTAAATCATAATGTACAACACATTAAAGACAGAGATCCTACATGAGGAATAAGTCAACTCCTGTTGTTGACTTAACAATTTGACACTCTTGTTTATGGCATTAGTAATCACCCTAGGCTTTAGTCATGAGTTGCCAAGGCTATGGAAGCCTTTTGAGTTCACTGGCTCTGATCATTTTTAGACAAGGTCATAGTCAGAGTGGAAGTTCTCTCCTCCCTTCAGAGAAAGGTACCTCCTTCTTTGATGACCTGTTCTTTCCACTGGGATCTCACTCACAGAGATCTTTTATTTAGGTTATTTTTTTTTTTGCCAGGGTGTCTTGGCTTTCCATGCCTGAAATACTCTCATGGGCTATTCAGCTGGATCCGCTTGCCTTAAGGGCTGATTCTGAGGCCAGAGTGCTATTTAGGACATCTGCCATTCTATGAGTCTGCTGTGTATCCTGCTTCCCATGTTGGATCGTTCTCTCCCTTTTTTTAATTCTATTAGTTAGCATTTGCAGACACTAGTCTTGTTTATGTGATCCCTTTGGCTCTTAGTCCTATCATTATGATCAATTGTGAACAGAAATTGATCACTTGGACTAGTGAGATGGCATTGGTACAAGCCACCTTGATGGGATTGAATTGGAATCCCGTGGCACGTTTCTAACTCTACCGTTTGGGGCAAGACAGCTTGAGCATGTCCCAAATTGCACATCCTTCCCTCTCTTACTCCCACTCTTATATTTAACAGCAATCACTTTTCAGTTAAGTTTCAACACTTAAGAATAACTGTGTATTGATTACAGTATTCAACCAAAAGTATTAAGTAGAGCAAACAAAAAAAATATTAAGAGGGATAATGTATTAAGTTGTTCATTTACAGTCAGGGCAAGGGCTGATCAAGTCACCGTTTCTGATAGTGTTCATTTCACTTTAATAGGTTTCCTTTTTGGTGCTCAGTTAGTTGTCGCCGATCAGGGAAAACATAAGATATTTGTCCCTTTGGGACTGGCTTATTTCACTCAGGATAATGTTTTCCAAATTCCTAACAGGGAGCACTTTTCAGTTAAAATTTAAACACCTAAGAATAATTGTGTGTTAATTACAGAGTTCAACCAATAGTACTAGAGCAAAAAAAAATACTAAAAGGGATAAAGTATTAAATGGTGCATCAACATTCAGGACAAGGGCTGATCAAGTCACTGTTTCCCATAGTGTCCATTTCACTTCAACAGGTTTCCCCTTTGGTGCTCAGTTAGTTGTTACCAATCAGGAAGAACATATGATATTTGTCTCTTTGGGACTGGCTTATTTCACTCAGCATAATGTTTTCCAGATTCCTCCATCTTGTTGCAAATGACCGGATTTCATTGTTTTTGACTGCTGTATAGTATTCTATAGAGTACATGTCTCATAATTTCTTTATCCAGTCTACTGTTGATGGGCATTTGGGTTGGTTCCAGGTCTTAGCTATTGTGAATTGAGCTGCAATAAACATTAATGTGCAGACAGCTTTTTTGTTTGCCAATTTAATTTACTTTGGGTAAATTCCAAGGAGTGGGATGGCTGGGTTGTATGGTAGGGTTATATTCACGTTTCTGAGGAATCTCTAGACTGACTTCCATAGTGGCTTAAGCAGTTTGCATTCCCACCAACAGTGGGTTGTGTCCCTTTTCCCCCACATCCTCTCCAGCATCTATTGTTGGTAGATTTCTGCATGTGAACCATTCTAACCAGGGTGAGGTGAAACCTCATTGTGGTTTTGATTTGCATTTTCCTGATGGCTAGTGATCTTGAACATTTTTCATGTGCCTGTTGGCCACTTGGATTTCTTCCTTTGAAAAATGTGTATTGAGGTCCTTGGCTCATCTCTTAAGTGGGTTGTTTGTTTTGATGTTGTGGAGTTTCTTGATTTCTTTGTAGATTCTGATATCAACCTTTTATCTGTTGTATAGTTTGCAAATATTTTTCCCATTTTGTTGGTTGCCTCTTTACTTTCCTGACTGTTTCTTTTGCAGTACAGAAACTTCTCAATTTGATGCAATCCCAAATGTTAATTTTGGCTTTGACTGCCTGTGCTTCTGGGGTCTTTTCCAAGAAGCCTTTGCCAGTACC
The DNA here is from genome assembly GCA_949820135.1 of Sylvilagus floridanus. Taxonomy (NCBI): domain Eukaryota; kingdom Metazoa; phylum Chordata; class Mammalia; order Lagomorpha; family Leporidae; genus Sylvilagus; species Sylvilagus floridanus. The sequence continues at coordinate 42,794,358 of OX463235.1, forward strand.
TATATCTTGCAGGGTTTCTCCAATGTTCTCTAATAATTTGCTGGTGTTGGGTCATAGCTTTAAGTCTTTAATCCATGTTGAGTGGATTTTTGTGTAAGGTGAAAGTTAGGGGTCTTGCTTCATGCTTCTGCATGTGGAAATCCAATTTTCCCAGCACCATTTATTGAATAGACTGTCCTTACTCCAGGGATTGGTTTTGGATTCTTGATCAAATATAAGTTGGCTGTAGATGTTTGGAAAGTTTCCAAAAATTTTTTGATTTCTCTTTTTTTTTTTCCCTGTGACCCATTGTTCATTCAGGAGCTTGTTGTTCAGTCTCCATGTGTTTGTATATGTTCTAGAGATTCCTGAGTTGCATATTTGCAGCTTCATTCCATTGTTGTCTGAGAAGATACCTGGTGTGATTTCAATCTTTTTGAATTTGCTGAGACTAGTATGTTAAAAAATTCCATGCACTGCTGAGAAGAATGTGTATTCTGCAACTGCAGGGTGAAAATTTTTGTAGATATCTATTGGTCCATTTGGTCTATAGTGTCAGTTATATCTGCTCTTTCCTTGCTGGTTTTCTGTCTAGTTGATCTGTGCATTGCTGAAAGTGGGATATTTTTTAAAATTTAATTTAATTTTTATTTAAAAATTTTTTTTGACAGAGTGGACAGTAAGAGAGAAAGAAATGTCTTCCTTTTCCATTGGTTCATCACCCAATGGCCACTACAGCCGGCGCACTGCGCTGATCCGAAGCCAGGAGCCAGGTGCTTCTGGTCTCCCATGTGGGTGTAGGGCCCAAGGACTTGGGCCATCTTCCCCTGCACTCCTGTGCCACAGCAGAGAGCTGGACAGGAAGAGGAGCAACCGGGACAGAATCTGGCACCCCAACTGGGACTAGAACCTGTTGTGTCGGTGCCGCAGGTGGAGGATTATCTTATTGAGCCATGGTGCCAGCCCAAAAGTGGGATATTGACTTCCCCCGTTACTAATGTATTTGAGTCTATGTCTCCCTTTAGATCCCTTAACATTTCTTTTAAACATCCAGGTGTTCTGTAATTAGGTGTATATATATTTATAATAGTTGTATTTTCCTGTTAAATTGATTCATTCATTATTATTTAGTGCCCTTCTTTGTCTAACAGTCTTTGTGTTAAAGTTATTTTGTCTGATATTAGGATGGCTACATCAGCTCTTTTATGATTCTGTTAATATGGAATATCTTTTTCCATCCTTTCACTTTCAGTCTGCTTGCATCTTTAGATGTGTTTCTTGTAGGAAACAAATATATGGGTTTTGTTTAATCCATTCAGCCAGTCAGTACCTTTTAACTGGATAGTTGAGACCATTTACATTCAAAGTTACTATTGATAAGTAACAACTTTGCTCTGCCGTTTTCCCATCAATATTCCTATATTTCACTTTGGATTTCCTTTGTACCTTTACTGGGACATTTTCTTCCTTTACCTTCTTTCATAGTGTTGACCATCTTTCTGTGTTTTTGTGTGTGTGTGTGTGTAGCACACCCTTAAGCATCTTTTGCAAGGCTAGATGGGTGGTGACAAATTCTTTCAATTTCTGTTTCTTATGGAAGATCTTTATTTCACTTTCATTCATAAATGAGAGCTTTTCAGGGTGCAGTATTCTTGGTTGACAGGATTTTTCTCTTAAAACTTGGAATATATCTTCCAATTCTCTCCTTGCCTGTAGGGTTTGTGATGAGAAGTCTGTTGTGAGTCTAATTGGAGATCCTCTGAAAGTAACATGGCATTTCTCTTGTGCACATTTTAGAGTATTTTCTTTATGTTTTACTGTGATGAGTTTGATTACAATGTGTCATGGTGAAGATCTTTTCTGGTCATGTTTTTTAGGAGTTCTATGTGCTTCCTGTACTTGAATGTCCCTTTCTTTCTCCAAATTAGGTAAGTTTTCTGTTATTATTTCACTAAAAAGGCCTTCTAATCCTTTGTCTCTTTTCATGGCTTCAGGAACTCCTAGAACCCATATATTGGGTTATTTGATAGTATCTTGTAGATTTCCAACAATGATTTTTTTGTTTTCTTTTTCTTCTTGTTTTTTTGCTTGACTGTATAATTTCCTGCAATTAGTCTTCTAAGTTAGATATTCTTCCTTCTGCTTCACAGATTCTGTTGTTAAGGCTTTCCACTGCATTTTTATTTGTTCTATTGAATTCTTTATTCCTAAAATTTTATTTTGCTTTCTCTTTAAGTTCTCAATTTTGTGGGAGAAATTTTCTTTCATGTCATGTATGGATTTCATTAGTTCATGCATTTGTTTCTTATTACTTCTACATAATTTTAGGGTTAATTTACTGAATTCCATTTCTTGCGTCTCTTCAAACTCTTCATCTTCACGATCTAGTATTGAAGTGTTATATTCTTTTGGGGGTGTCATATTTTGTTCTTTATTCTTGTTTCTTGAATTGGTGCATTTATTCAGCATTTGTGAAGATACTTGTTGGTTTCTTTGTTTTTTGGCAGTGTCAGCTTTTATCTTTGGACTATGTATGGATTAGTGGAATGTCTGCTTTCAGGAAATATCTAGAGGTATGTGGTGGGTGTGGCCAGGGAGCTCTGTTCAGTGCTCCAGGTTGAAGGCAGTGTTAAGGTGACATCCAGGTAGAGTGTGGTATATCTCCTCTTTTTTTTTTTTTTTTTTTAAATCAGAGGGGAGGTTTTTCTTCTGTTGGCATAGACTCAGCTCATTGTCTCTCCTCAAAGGAGACCAGTGCCTAGATTCTAGCCCCAGTGGGTATAATATTCATCTGCACTTTCTCAAGGGCCACACAAAGTCCTTTGCAGTCCTTGGTGAAAGTAGATTCCTCAGCAATGCTTGTCGCTAGGGCACCAGGGACCTCTGAATGAGTGGAGCCTCCCACAATGACTTCCCACAGTCCTTGCCACACCCTGAGCCTTCCTATGCAGCCCCAGTGTTTTCAAAGCCTCACAGTCTCAGTGTTTTCACAGTCCTGGCACACAAGCCTCCCAGAGTCATGAACACCCAGCCCTCCATCAGTTCTCTCTGCCAGACTCAGGAGTCTCTGCTGTGTGGGTTGCTGGGCATGGACATGAGCTGGCACAGCTGTTATGTATGTCCAAAATGGTGCCCACTCTGTATTGGCTTGTTATAGGACGTCGTTGCAGGGTGATCAGGGAGAGAGAAATGTGCCCCTCCCCTTTTTCCTCTTCTAGTCTGACAGGTATGTTATCCCCCACAGGGCTCTATGCCAAATTCCCTCCAAGGTTTTTCTGCAGCTTTATCACCAGTGGCTTGGGCTGCTGCAGTCTGGTCTCTCCTTTCTCCAGTGCTGGTGCAGAGGTTCTTGGCTTCTGGGGTCCTGATTTGTGTGTGCTTACACCTCCATGTAGGTTCTCTTTGTCCTTCTAACGTGTGTGGAGTTTCCTCTGCTGTTTTCTTCTTAACTCTTAACTCTTTCGTGAGACTGCACTCTCTCCACTTTTTTTTAAACGATCTTCTCCTAGACCACATCAGTAAGCTCCCTCCCTACTCCACCATCTTAATCTAATCCTCCATAATGAATTTCTTTCTCTTTACTGTGCCTTGGCACAATAGATATAGCTGTAAAATGGTATTATAACTTATATAGTTATACATATAAATTATATATTATATAATCATTTTCAAGCATGATTCTTTGGTTCTCTAATTTATGTTGTAGCCATAAAATACTACAGAAAAATATTGGGAAACAGAAGAAAAAGATTGGTTATTTTTTAAAGTCTGGACATCAAATTGTGACCAATTTTTGAGAATGCATCCTAGTGGAGAAGTGTGTGATATGGAAGGTCAGTTTCCCACCTGGAAGATAATAGAGAAGAAATGCAAGGAGTCAGGTGTCCCTGAGTTCAGGTTTACCCATGAAAGAGAGGGGAGAGAACAGGTGTTCCTGCGTGGTCTGCTTGAGGAAGAACTGGTGTTTCTCGCCCCTGGGTTTACAGACTTAACTAGTCCTTACTGAGTAGCCTGACCTCCTGGGTTTTGGACTTTACTGTCCTTCACTGCACAAGCTAACCTTGACCATCTTTAAGTCTCTTTTCCAGGAGTCTTCCCCCATATGTCATGGGGGTGGCATTGACTCTGAAACCGGGTTCCAAGAGCAGGGGTTCACTCAGGCCCATTAGCAGCACTGTCAGTGGGGAAGTCATGTAGATTATAAAATGCCCTGATACTCTTATTTCATAACCTGATAATGCATTTTGTATACTAGCTATTGTCTATTGCATGTATCATTTGGGATTCCCAGAGATCTGGCTGGAAATCTCAAAGTCAAAGAAATCAATTTAGGACTTTGAATCTAAAAAATTGCCTGAAATCTAGAACACATAGTCAAAGTAGAATCTTAGATCATTATAAAAGAAATAATCCGTATAATCCAGGTGTTTTAACCAGATCTGTGGGCTGGATTTAATTGGGTGATAAGGTAAACTCAAATATTTAAAAATAAGCACATATCTTAATTCCTTTAAAACTCAGTTCTCTCCAAGCAGTAAAAATTCAATAGAGATGGCATAGAATACGAGACCTTCATAAAACACAAAAATCGTTGTTTCCCAGGTCAATTACAAAAACAAGGAAAATCTCTGATTAAGAGGAAGCACATGACATTATCCCATTTCTTACAGCACTTATATACATCAAGAAAGACAGAGGCATACAATCAGATAATCTTATTATCTGGACTTCTAAGTTGAAGAAGAGTCACCAATTTAATGCAAAAAACTAGTCTGGAATATAAAAGAATTAAAGAAAACCATTTTGAAATTAAAGGATTAAAACTTCCTGTGACCTTTCATTAGCAGAAAACATTATAGCTTTATTAAGACTCAGTTTTAAGAAACCATATGATTTTCTATTAAAAAAAAAACATATGGCTCCTTGTCTCAGCCAACCTAATATTTCATAGAGCATTCAACTTCCAGAAACCCTCTGTAACATTCCCTCAATTCCTCTTTCTTCTTGTAGAACATTAATCATTTCTTTATCTGAAACATATTATTTCTTTAACTGTCTGCACCAAGAATACATTTTCATGCATACAGCTTCCTCCACAGCTCGCTCTCCTACCTACTGCTTTCTTAATGCAGACCCTGAGACAATTCCCTAACATCTCTAAATTAATAGAAAATATTTTTAAACAAAAGAACATACAAACTTGGAACTTATAGTTAATTTAATGTAGATTTTGACATTTAGAGGAATTAAGTAGGAAACAGATAATGTTTTTGTCTTTGTTTATACTATTTTATTTTATCAAAGTATTGTAAGTGGTGGAAATCCCAGGAAAATATTTAAGCCTAAAAAACAAAACATTTCTGTATAGAACCAACAATGTTTTTAGTAAAAGACAAAGCTCCATGAATCTAATTGCAAGTATTTTCAGAGAAGAATCAGAACTGTGGATGACAAAAGACTTAAAATAGCTGTGGTCACAATTATAACAACTGAGCAATTTACAGCGTTTGAGAAAGAACAGCAGGGTTTCATAAGCTATTTTATACTTTCAGGCCTTAGGACCTATAATGGGAGGTTGAGGCAGTGGCAATCAGAGAGCTCTATGAATTTAACAAGGTATATATTGGCCCCAGTTGTGGAACAGAGAGATCTTAATAGGTACACACAGGAACTTTCATCATTTAGCAAGTGAGAAAATGGAAAGTCTTTGGGTAAGAGGGGCCGGGAGATCTGCCCTTGCTAATCTGGAGAAGCTTAAGAGGGAATTGGAAAATATGGCCCTGTAGGGTGTCTGGTTAGTGAAAAAATAGCATTTTAAGATGAACCATCTTAAGACCAGTTCTTGCCAGTTTTTTTTAAATGGTGGCAAAGGAGGAAGGAGAAATGCTACATGCTGCTTCCTTCAGTACAGAAGCAATAAGTAAAGGTCTTAGGGCTGTCTGAGACAGGTGTTGGACCTCAGTTACTGAACAGACACAGCATCAGCCTTCCTCCCCCTCCATGCCCACGTGGTGATATTTAAGATGAAGGAGCAGTGGCAGGTCGTAAGCAAGATAGGGAGGGCCACAAGAACCTGGGTAGTGAGTTTGAAAGAGAATTGGCCTTGGTCTGTGGTAAGGTATTCCTGACAGGACTTGGCAGCAGGGAGTACACAGGTCTGTGGCTTCACGGGTTGCCTATGGAGTGTGGATATTGCTTTTAGACTGGTATGTCCACTGCAATCTTATGTATTTCACATCTGCCTTATTTTACTACAGAAGTGTCCTTGCAGCAAGAACCCTATGTGCTTGCCCAGTGCATCACTGTGTGAGTGCAATCAAAAGAGAATGAGGCTGAATCAAGCAAGACAGACATGGCAGGGAAAGGCCAAGGTGGCTAGTTTAGAAGAAAGAAGGTGGGCAAGTCTTGGTCTCTGTAAAATGTTCCTAAATGGGCTAACTGTAGAGTGGGCAGATGTGTGGTTATAGGATGTGCCTGTGCATTGTGAACTTTGTCTTCAGGTCAGCTGGATGCCTAGTGCAATCTGTCCCATTCCACACCTGGCTTATCCTGCCGCAGGAGTCTTTTTTTTGCAGTGAGAACCCTAGATGGCATTTAACTGCTCTGTGCATGTTTGGGTGAAGCAAAAGAGACCATGGATGCCAATGATCAATATAGACAATGAAGAAAAAGAATAGAAGTAGGCTGTGCATGGAGCATTCCTCAAGTTCACAGGGGAGGTTGCTCAGGACTTACCACCACGCTCAATGACTTCTGGCTGGCTCGCCATAAAAGATGTTACTGGAACTGAGGTTCTTGTGCCTGTAAGACAAGACTTGCAGATGTGAGATCGAGATTGGGAATAAGTCAGTTAGTGAAGTTTAATGAAGAGAATATATACCTATCAGGCCAGGTGGGCAACTCAGCAAACAACCAAGTACCCAGTGTGCGTTCAGGCTGGAGTTTTTCATAGGTATTGGCCCACACCACTTCTCCTCCCCTTTCCTTGGGATATTGCTGGCTGGAGAAATTTCTGGGTGTTGAATTCAGGAAATTCCTCCCAGGGCTTTGTTAGCACATTATTATTGGATCAAATAGCACTCTTGGTCCTGGGCTGAGAAGAGTCCCCTGAGATATCCCTGGGGGAAGGCTCGAACCCACCCTACAAGGTTAGACATGAGAAGAACTTTCTTTTCTGTTTTTAAATTTGTAAGAGATTTTTTTTATTTGAATGACAGAGTTACAGAGAGGCAGAGGCAGAAAAAGAGAGAGAAAGAAAGAGAGAGAGAGAGAGAGAGAGAGAGAGAGAGAAAGAGATGTCTTCCTTCCACTGTTTCACTCCCTACATTACTGCTATGACTGGAGAGTTGGGCTGATCTAAAACCAGAAGCTAGGAGCTTTTTCTAGGTCTCCCATGTCGATACAGGTCCCAAGGACTTGGGCCATCTTCTACTGCTCTCCCAGGCCATGACAGAGAGCTAGGTTGGAAGTAGAGCAGCTGGGACTTGAACTGGAGTCCATATGAGATGCCAGCACTGCAGCTTAACCCACTATGCCACAGTGGTGGCCTCGTGGGCAGGGATTTTGATGTGTAAATGCTGAGCTGCTTCCCACATATGCTTGTACATTTTTACCTCATTCAGTTGCAGGAGTTTCCCATTTTATTTCCTTCAGCCCCTTTTCACGCATGGTCTAATGTTTGCCTACGTAACAGAATCCTGAAAAAGATTAATGCTATAAATTACATTAACATTTAGGAAACAACAACTGAAATAACAGCTTTGAATCTGTAGGCTTTAAATACACAAACTGCTTTGGCCAAGCAATTCAGCAGCTATGTGGAGCGGCAACAGTGCCCTCGCTGTTTTCAGGCCAGTGTGTTGAGCTCTGTGCTTCATAACAGCCCATCCAGACATCACATTCCTGCATCCTCCAGACCCCGAGGATACTCCCCATAGCTGCTTGTGTACCTCAAAGTCCATGGGTCTTGAAGCCAAAGAACACAAGTCCTCAGATGCCAGGGCTACCTTCTTCCTCATCAGTAGGGGCAAGCTGAGAAGGATGAGGCTGAGAAAAGATCCGTGGCTTTAATAGGTGATATGGAGTCGACATTTGCAAGGCTTTAGCTATTCCTCGAGGAGTGAGAAGCATCACTAGGGTGTGTACTGAGCTGACTCCTGGCTTCAGCCTCCCTGCAGGGATTCACCAACATCCTCTTCCCAAAGTGAGGTTTTCCTAAGTGACACTGCTCTTCTTTTGTGGTTTTAAGTTGACAAGGAATATGTAGAAAATTGGGAATGTATGGAGAGCTATAGAGAAAACATGACATACAAACTCACAACTCTGGAATTTCTCTGACTTGCCTTTTGTTGCTGCTGTTAAATTAGAGTGACAACTGGCATCAGGATATTTTGTGTGTATGACATTTTTCTTTTTTTTAAGAAAAGTAAATGAATACATCTTTTGGATTTATGGTGGGACAACATTTTGTCCCTTTGTACAGGAAGGAGAGAAATGAGAGGGAGGTCTGGGCATACTCAGGAAACGGGGCTCATCTAGAGATGGAGGAGCTGGATGACACAGGGGAGGTATTTACAGCCTCGGGTGAATGGCTGTTTCTGGAATGTTGTGAAGATGTGCTAATTTCTGCTCTGCTCTAATTTGTGTCCTCTCACATGTGCACCAGGACTCATCATGCAAATAAGATGGTTGCTGCTTAATTCTGTTTTTTTTTTTTCTAGACCACTTGTTGAAGATGATGAAATACACATAATAAGCTTAGAAGAAAAGTAAGTTAAAGCTGATTTTTAGACAACTTATTCAAATTGATCTTTTTTCTCTTTTTTCATGTTCTTTTTTTTAAAAAATATATATTTTTAAGATTTATTTATTTACTTGAAAAAGTTACACAGAGAGAAGGAGAGGCAGAAAGAGAGGTCTTCCATCCATTGGTTCATTCCCAATTGACCACAATGGCTGGTGCTGCGCCCATCCAAAGACAGGAGCCAGGAGCTCCTTCCAGATCTCCCATGCGAGTACAGGGCTCCAAGCACTTGGGCCATCCTCCACTGCTTTCCCAGGCCATAGCAGAGAGCTAGATGGGAAGTGGAGCAGCTGGGGCTCAAATTGGTGCCCATATGGGGTGTCGGCACTGCAGGTGGTGGCTTACCCGCTATGCCACAGCACCGGCCCCTAAAACAAGATTTATTTATTTGGCAGTCAAAGTTGGCACTTAAGATGAAATCTCTTCGCCCAGTGTGTCTTTGTCATACTACCTACTTTACTATGATGGAGTTTCTCTTACAATACCTTTAATAGGTGATTCATGTTTTTATTTCTTAGCTGCTTCCAGCTTATCTCTCTAGCTCCCAATTATATGCATTACGAAGTTCAGCCAAATGCAATTCTGAGTGGTCCTTAAAGAACTCATTTTTCTAGTATTACTATGTAAGTCTTTGGAAGGCTGTATCAATGCTATCATCATAAAAATATTAAAGGCATTCTTCAATAAGCTCCCAAGATATGCCTCTACCGTGAAGTTTTCTAATCAGTCATATCTCCCAAAATGTTTTATCTTCATTAAATTATTTTTTAAAAAGATTTATTTATTTACTTGAAAGTCAGAGTTACGCAGAGAGAGGAGAGGCAGAGGGAGAGAGAGAGGTCTTCTATCCGCTGATTCACTCCCTAGTTGGTTGCAACAGCTGGAGCTGCACCGATCCGGAGCCAGGAACCAAGGGCCTCCTCTGGGTCTTCCCATGCTGGTGCAGGGCCCCAAGGATGTGGGCCATTTTCTACACTTTCCCAGGCCATAGCAGAGAGCTGGATTGGAAGTGGAGCAGCTGGGACTCAAATCCGCGCCCATATGGGATGCCAGCACTGCAGGTGGCAGCCTTACTGGCTACACCCCAGACCCTATCAAATTCTTAAGACGCGCTTATAAACTTTGCCAGGTGTTTTGCATTCAAAACTTGAAAAAAAGCCTTAAGTTTTTGAATTTTATTATGGCCAACATTTTTGGGTTTCAGGAATTCTGTATGAAATGTAAAAACAAAAAATCAGCAGATCTTTCCAATGTTGGCTTTCCCAGTGCTGCAGTAGTCTGAATTTTCCTCCTTGACTAGATTTGGTTAGAATTTGATGGTTTCTCTACAGTGTGAAATCACTTAATCTTGCTTTCATTGTCTGGTTAAAATCATACCGTAGCAACTATTTTAGACTTTTTTCCAATGAAGTATGATTTTGTGCAAAACTATAGATAACAGTATCTCAGAGCATAACAAATGTACAGACAGCTGCAGGCTCACTACACTGGTGATCATAAACTTCATGGTAGAAATGCACTGATACTCCCACTATACTATTATTCATGATAAAGTTTAGAACAAGGCAAGTCTCTTAAGAGTGCTCAGGTCATGGCTTACTAAAAAAAAAAAAAAATTAACTTTTATGGCAGACTCACTCTTGAAAGTGTTGTGTCCAAATACTGCTTTCCATTACAAAGAGGTTTCCATGTGCAGAACTGTGGCATGTTTCTGAACATAGCTAACAACTCTTTTTTTCTTAAAAAACAAGTTACCCTACCTTGTATGTTCATGTAAACATGGATAGTATGTCTATTTTTATTAGTCTCAAATCATGGTTCCTTCTAGTCTTTCCTTAGATACAAAACACTTCTCTCCCATTCAAGCTGTCTCTTTTTCTATTCTTTATAAAATTGGATCATGGCCAGTGACCACTGTTTATATAATTTTTTTTTGACAGGCAGAGTGGACAGTGAGAGAGACAGAGAGAAAGGTCTTCCTTTGCCATTGGTTCACCCTCCAATGGCCGCCTCAGCCAGTGTGCTGCGGCCGGCGCACCACGCTGATCTGATGGCAGGAGCCAAGTGCTTCTCCTGGTCTCCCATAGGGTGCAGGGCCCAAGCACTTGGGCCATCCTCTACTGCACTCCCTGGCCACAGCAGAGAGCTGGCCTGGAAGAGGGGCAACCGGGACAGAATCTGGCACCCTGACTGGGACTAGAACCCCGTGTGCTGGTGCCACAAGCTGGAGGATTAGCTTATTGAGCCGCGGCGCCGGCCTATATAATTTTCTGACATTACTTGAAAATTTATAGACATTTTCTGATCTTCTAATGGAGATAATTGTTGCTCTTCTTAACCTCTTATCAGAACACCTGTTTAACTCCGTTAAAAAATTATTCTCCTATGAACCTTTTCTGATTCTCTAGGTTTTGTACAATCTTGAGTTGAGCAAAGTAGCTTAATCAAGAGTGTCTATTCTATTTCAAGGCAGGTCTTTTGCGTACATACTGTTGAGGGATTGACAGAGTCAGTAAGGGGGGCAGGATTGAAATAATTGTTTATTAATTCGGTCATTCATTCACATATTCAATAATCTTTTAGCAGATTTTAAGGGCCAGACAAAGTACTAGAATTTGGGCAATATCCATCTCAAGAGTCTTTAGCTCTGACCCCTCTGTGGCAGACTGACTTGATATTAAGTGATGTGAACAAATTCTCAGGGGTTGGGTCAGAGAAATTTGCAAGACAGCTCCTTCTATCTTAATCAAAAGCAAATTTGGTCTCTCTTCAAGTATTTAGTACCAGAGTAGCAGAATAGAATCTAGGCTTCCTCAACTCATTCCCAGTTGAGGGAAGGTTTTACTATCACCTGTGCCATTATCGCTTCAGACCAGGAGCAGTATCTTTATCCCTTGGAAATCTTGATGTTTCACAGTTGACCCAGCCTCAATTTTTTTTTTTTTGACAGGCAGAGTGGACAGTGAGAGACAGAGAGAAAGGTCTTCCTTTGCCGTTGGTTCACCCTCCAATGGCTGCCGCGGCCGGCGCACCGCGCTGATCCGATGGCAGGAGCCAGGTGCTAGGTGCTTTTTCCTGGTCTCCCATGGGGTGCAGGGCCCAAGCACTTGGGCCATCCTCCACTGCACTCCCGGGCCACAGCAGAGGGCTGTCCTGGAAGAGGGGCAACCGGGACAGAATCCGGCGCCCTGACCGGGACTAGAACCCGGTGTGCCGGCGCCGCAAGGCGGAGGATTAGCCTGTTGAGCCACGGCGTCGGCCATCAGCCTCAATTTTGTTCCACACCTAGAGTAGAGTCCTCATCAAATTTTCTAGACGTTTAGCTGAAAACCCAGCAAGGTCACACCCAAGTAGTGCTTCTCATTCCATAGATGACGTAATGTTATAGTCATAGCTAAACAGAGCTTAAAATAAGTCTTCACAGAGCAAGGCTGATTAACCAATAAATTAGCAGCTATCAAAATAAACTCAAGACCTTCAGGAGAAAGACAACATGCAGATACTCAGTAATGTAAAATTCACAAAAAATAGAAAAAAAAGAAAAAACATTAATCAGGGGAAAATTGGTTTAAAAAACAGACCCAGAGATGACCCATTTGTTGGAAATGGCAGGCAAAGATTTAAAAATTGCTATTATAAATATCTGCAAAGTCGTCAGCAAACCAAAGAACATTATGAATAAATCAGTTGGAATCTAAGGAGAGACATTATAAATAAGAACCAAATGTAAATTCTAGACCTGAAAAAATGAGTAACATAGGAAATCTGGAACAGCTGTTCAGATACCGAAAAAGACTGGAGAACTTGAAGAATGGTCAAAGCAATAATGTGAACTGAAACACAGGAAAAACAGCCTTAAAAAGTAAAAGACGTCTTGATGAACCGTGTTAAGTCATCTAATATAGGTAGTTGAAATCCCAGAGAAGAGGGAGAGAAAAATCTTTGAAGAAATAATGGTCCATAATTTGCCAATTTGATGAAAAGTATTCCACAGATCAAGAAGCTCAATTATAAGTAAGATAAATACAAAGAAATCCATATCAAGTCACTCACAATCATACTACTAAAAAGCAGATCTAAAAACCAAAGACAAAAATACAAATTACATGCAGCCCGACGAAAGTAAAAAGGCGTGGATTGATGATACTGACAGAGTGGAGGCTTGTGCTAAAGTTGGGGCCTTTGGGAAATGATTGCATTGGGTTTGGTCACTAAGATACAGTTCTATGATTGGATCATGGTGGTTTTATAAGCAACTCCCTACTAATGCACATGGGAAAGCAGTGGAAGATCACTCAAGTGTTTGGACCTCTGCCATCCGTGTGGGAGACCTCAAATGGAGTTCCAGGCTCCTGGCTTCAGCCTAGCCAAGCCCTGGATGCAGTGGCCCTTTGGGGAGTGAACCAGCAGGTGGAAGATCGATCTCTCTATTTTCTTCTATCTCTTTCTGTCTCTGTAACTGTGCCTTTCAAATAAATAAAAAAGTTTTTAAAAAAGAAAAGAAATGAACAACTAACTCTTAGAAAAAGAATGGACCTTGCCCATTACCTTACTTATAATGTTCACAACAATTAATTCAAGATAGGTCATAGACCCAGATATAGAATCTATCTACACAAAATTTCTAGAGAGAGACTTAGAGAAAATCTTCATGGCTTTTGGTAAACAAAGATCTCCTAGATAAGTTACAGGATACAGAATCCTTTAAGAAAATTGCTAAAGATTGGATGTCAGAAAAACTTACATTTGTCTACTATTTATCAGGACATCATTAACTATACAACTATGCATATCATTAGCTGAGGAGAAAATATCCATACAATGTGTATCTGACAAAAACCTTCTGTCAGGAATATATAAAAAATTACTCCTTAATATTAAAAACACCAAAAATTCAGTTAAAATGGTCAATAAATACATGGCAATGTTCTAAGTTAAATTATTCATCAGAGAAATGAACAAAATTAAATATTTATTTGAAAGTCACAGTTACAGAGAGAGAAATAGAGAGGTCTTGCATCCATGTGCTCACTAGCCAGATGGCTGCAAGATCCAGGGTTAGGCCAGACTGAAGACAGGAGCTTTTTCTGGGTCTCCCACATGGGTTCCGGGGGTCCAAACATTTGGGCCATCTTCTGCTTTTCCCAGGCCATTAGCAAGGATTTGGTTCAGAAGTGTAGCAGCTAGGTGCTAGCCAGCATCCACACAAGATGCCAGCATTGCAGGTGTTGGCTTAACTTACCACACCACAATGATGGCCCTAAGAAATTAGAATTAAAACTCCAACTATATACCAAATACAGTGGCAGAAACAACAAAACAGAGACAACCCACATAACTGAGATGCAACTGAACCTCTCATATAATGCTTATGGAATTGTGAAATGTACAATCACCTTAGAAAAAAATGTGGAAGTTTCTTGTAAGTTGAAGCAGTAATTCTACAGGAGATTTACCAGAATAAATGGAAACAGAAGTCTACAGAAACCTCTGTAAGCTGTTTTATAGTTGTTTTATGCATAGTAGCCAAATGGAAATGACAAAAATATCCACAAAAAAAAAAATAAAAGCAAATTGTGATATAACCATCCATTGGAGTACAATTTAGAAGTAGAAAAGAATGGCATATTGATAAATGCCAGCAACATTGAAGTATCTACTGGTAAAGGTTTAATAACTGACTCTCTAACAATGAATACAAAAAAGTTGTGATTTGTAGAGTTTGCTCATTTCCATGGTATAATTACTCCCACCATGGCCAATTTCAAGCTACCAAACGACAGAATTGAAAAGAGATGCATAGTAGCTCACCATGTAAGCAAACTCTGGAGATCTGATAATGAAATATATGAAAATAATTAGAAAAAATCTTCTGAGTATTATCTTTGTTTTTGATATTTCATTGTACATTTATATAATTAATTTTTTTTTTTTGACAGGCAGAATGGACAGTGAGAGAGAGAGACAGAGAGAAAGGTCTTCCTTTTGCCGTTGGTTCACCCTCCAATGGCTGCCACGGACAGCGCGCTGCGGCCGGCACACCGCGCTCATCCGATGGCAGGAGCCAGGTACTAGGTGCTTATCCTGGTCTCCCATGGGGTGCAGGGCCCAAGCACTTGGGCCATCCTCCACTGCACTCCTGGGCCACAGCAGAGAGCTGGCCTGGAAGAGGGGCAACCGGGACAGAATCCGGCACCCCGACCGGGACTAGAACCCGGTGTGCCGGCGCTGCAAGGCGGAGGATTAGCCTGTTGAGCTACGGCGCCGGCTTATATAATTAAATTTTTAATAATAGTTGTGTTTACAAGCCTACTTTTAAAATTCTGGAAAATTTAGCACTTGACTCTCATGAATTTATATAATCCAGCTTCAAAACACCATTGAATGAATACAAAAACAGTGTTATAAGTATAAAAAGCTACCGCCATCAGGATGGCCAAGCAGTCCAAGGATAAAAAGTCAGTAAAGAGAAAATAATGTGTGATTTTTCATATAATGCTCATAAGTAGGCAAAAACTAATCTATGAAGATAGAAATGTAGACTAATAGTGGTCTCTGGGCAGGCAGTAGGGGATGAGATTGATTGGGAAGGTACAGGAGGGAACTTTCTGGAGTGTTGGAGTTTTATGTCTTGATAAGAAGCATGTTTTAAATCAGATATTTTGGTGGACTTTACACTTAAAATCAGTGTACTTCTTGGCAAGTAAGCTGATCTGAACAATAAAGAAAAGCAAAATGAAATCACCCATGCTGGCAATAAATTAAATTAGCAAAATGAGGACAGTGAACATACACACACACACACACACACACACACACACACAGCATTACACTGATAAGCCGAGAGAGGCCTCACTATGAAGAAAGAATACAGAGATGTGAAAAAGTCTGATGTGTGTGAGAATCCTATCGTTCTGTATGTCAGAAACATAGATCTGATGAGCAGGTGGTTAGAGTTCGCCTGGCCCTAGTCAGGGGTGGCTTCATGTAGTGATCTATGAGCAGGCCCATGCCATCCAGGCTTCAGTAAAAGGCCGTGTAGGGAACAATTTCAGCTTTGCAGGCCACATACAGATTTTGTCTCATGTTCTTTTGCTTCTGCTACTTTAGATTAAAACAACTGACTAAAATATTAACACTGTTCTTGTGCTCAAGGGCTACACTAAAACAGTAAGCTAGATTTGACCAGCATGCTATAGTTTTCCAGCCTCTGAGATATATACCAAATAGTTCATGTGAACAAGAGGGATCCCTCCAACCAGAGCCACTGCCCAAAGGCCACTAAAGATTGTAGTGTGTTAAGTGTTATGAGAACATCCAGGAGATTAGACTGACAAATTCTTCCTAGAGGAAGAGTAGGTGGCAGCTGAGTTGGGTTTTGAAGGATGAGAAACAGCTCAGAAGGAGAAAAGCAAGTTACAAGGGCAAGCTGTTCCTATCTACAGTCAGCCTGTACCATTGGGTAGTCAAGGCATGTGGGGTAGTGCTTTGCTTGGCTTGAGTCTTTAATTTCAGGATGGATCTTATGAAATCTGTCCTCCTAACTTGAGAAAAAGGTTTAAAAACTCCACAATCTTACTTGAAAGAGTTTTAAGTCCCTTAAAAATGTGGTTGTTACCTCAGGCTTCACCTTGTATGGGCAGGGAGGATTCATGCCACTTACAGAAGCACACTAATTACTGTGATTACTGGGTTCATGCCAGAGTATTCGGAGCCTGACACCCAGCTCTCAGGAGGGAAAGGAGTGAGTCAGGGACTCTGTGGCATCTCCTTTTTGGTTGTTACATGAGCCATTTGCATCTTACTCTACAGTTTGTTCAGCTCCCTGCTTCTTAAAAGTAGCTGTCAGTTGATTGATTGGTGGTTTTAGGGACAGTGTCAGGATCTTTCCCCTCTCCCCAGCTATGATAATTACACAGTGCCTGGCATGCCAATGCAATGAGCTCAAGTCCTTCTTAGGAGTGAAATAGTTGTTTAGGGGGAGGGAGCCAACAGTAGAACAGCATAAGTAGTTATCAGCCAGAGAAATTATTTTGTGCATCAGTTCCTGGAAATGATGTTGGTAGCAGACTACTAGGGACAAAGTTCTTCATGTTAGTCACTTAGTCTGTTTCTCTGTGTTTTTATACATGAGATAAGGATAATGATACTGTCTAGTTGCCCTTAGGATATAATTCAAAACCATATGTCAACACAGTACAGTGCCTGTGAAACACTAATAAATGTTAGCTATTATTTCTAGTCAAGGCCAAGTGGAAATGGAAGGACAGCTTTGTGACTGGAGGTAGCAACAGGGAGGGGGGAGAACTGAAATAGTGCTAAATATAAGCACCCAAGCTGTAGATTTTGTCCGGGCTGGACCTAGTAGCAACATCTCTGGGCATGTTGTCTAATGCTGTGAGCCAGTATTCCGGTCTGGAGTGAAGAAGTCCCCTCCATCTTACTCTGGACTAATGGTGAATGAAGACTTCACTGTAATGAAATATGGAGAGAGAGCTCCTCTGTCTTCTGCCAGATGCATCTGGTGTCTGCTCAGGTGCCTGTCTTCCACTCTACATGGTGAACTGCTCAAGGATAGGCACCTGCTGTATTCATCTTTTATTTTCTACCACTATCACGGGACCCTGAACACATTTGATGCTAAAAAAATGTTCTTTGAATGAACAAATGAATGAATATCCATAGTCCCTGTTTGCCTTTTAGGGAAAATTAGAAGCTTTTATGTGTAGGCAGAGGTACTAACTTATTTATGTTCTCAAGTATATTATTTGGGTCATCAAGATTGGATGCCAAATAGTATATACAAACTTGGGTACAATCCAGAAATACTTATTCCATTACTGTTCTATCGAATTCACTTTTCCCTCAATTTTAGAGAAAGCAAAACTCCCAAGCAAAATAATAGAAGCCATTTAAACAACTCAAAAATCTCAGAAAGTGGAAATGTTACTCACCGGAGCATAAGATGAACCAATCGAAGATGAGGACTTAGGAAATAAAGTGCTTCATTTTTGTTGACAGCCAGTATGATATTAAAACTAAAAAAGACATTCAATGAAAGAGGAAGCCAATTCTGGCTTTGAGAATTCAGTTTTAAAAAAAATTCAGATTAACTGGCAGTTTTCCAGAGGTCACCTGTCAGTTTATTCAGAAAGGTTAATTTGGTAGAATCAGCCTTAAATTGGTTTCCGAGGTAGACCTTAATTGCACTCATTTTCAGCAAAATGTCTCTGTCAATCAGAAAATGTTTTTAGAACTAACCTGCTGGCAAAATCGAGGTCAAGGAGAATTGAGTTCTTTGGACACAAGAATACCAGGGAGAGAGTGACCCACTTGGGATACGGGGCTTGGATGTTCAGGAAGTGCTTAGGGTAGTAAATTCCTTTTGAGATGTTTTCTTTGAAGAGAAGTCCTTGTGTGGTGGTAGAGTAAGACATTGCGAATGCTAGCATTGGTCCTTCCAGTTTCTTTATTTTGAAGGTTTATGACCTAGGGCAAGCCACCTATACAACTGTTTTTGTATCTTTATTTTGACTAGAAGATGTCAGAGCTACATTGAATGCCATCAGAAATGTTATTTAGCTCTTACACTATTTGAGTATAGAAAATACACCCTCAAGTTGATTTCTAAGATGGGGAGCCTTTAATGGTTTGAGAAATGTTTATAAAACCAGAGATACATGTTGTTTTCAGGAGATCCATTTGTAATACAGAGAATATTTAAGGAGCTACATGAAACATCCTGCCCTAGGGAAGGGGTAGCCAGGGAGGTTCCAGAAAGAAGCATTAAGGGAAATTCTTTCCCTCAACTCTCCAATACTTGTTGTGGGTTTTTTCTTAACATGACGGTGTTGACTTAATACTAAGCAAGACTTGTACATAGTTAGAAGCAGAAAGTCTTGTTGGGCAGGTGTGGGGAAGGGTGTAGTAGAAGATTCTGGAGAGCTTTCTGCCTGAGGGAAGGAGAGAGAAACATACAGCAGGCTGTCTGTGCTGGGAACACTTACTCTGTACCTAGTCTGTCTGAGACACTCTGAATATAACTAAGTGGTGCAGATAATGTTCATGGCTTCATGGAGTTTGTAGCCCTGTGAAATACTGTGTACCATGGAAGCACATAGAAGGACATTCAAGTCAGGTTTAGGGAACTTAGGAAGTTTTCTAGAGAATGGGCTGTTTAAGCAGAAACTGAAAAATATGAGTGGGAAAGGGGGAAGGAAGTGTTTAAGCCAGGGCCACCAGCATGTGCAAAAGCCTGCAGGTGAGAGGCAGCAGGGCACGCTCACAGAACTGAAAGCATTTTGTTGTAGTTGGAAGGTGGGAGAGGATGCCAGAGAGGGAATGGTGCAAAGACTGTGGACGTCAGATTCTAGAGGACCTCCTTTAGCCACATGAAGGAATTTGATCTTTGATATCGATGCAATGAAAGCCTCTGAATGACTGAGTGGAGGAGTGTCCTGATCAGATTTGTGTTTTATGAAGATCCTCCTTGGTTGCCAACTGGACAGAGGACTGGATGGGGCAAACCTAGGGATAGGGATAGGGAAGAGGAGAGAGGAGCGGAAGGGATTTAAAATCCATGTGAGACAATGCTTGGATGATGATGGAGCAGAATGTTGGAAGAGAGGTGGTGACGTCAAGAGATGCTGAGGTGGTAGACTAGCAGGACTGAATCAAAGGATGGAAGCAGTGAGAGAGAGAGATAAAAGGATTCAAGATGGTGTCCAAAGCCTCTGGCTTAGGAATCTGGGTGGCAACTTTCCATTCTTTATGGTTTGTGGATAGCATTACGGTTGGCAAGGCTGCCTGCTAAACCATGACCATCAAGAACTCCAGGCATTGACCTCCCAACTGCTTTCCTGTCTTCCACTCCCCATCTTCTTTGGGAAAGCACTTTTGTAGGAAAGCTGAAAGACCCAGCTGGCTCTGAAGTGCTGTAAGGCTGTTCATGAGAGGTCGTCCATTTTGGTCTTATTTTATTTTCTGGGACGGGAGAAAGAGAACTGCAGAAAGTTTATTCTGAAAATAAAAACTTCCCAGAGATGATGAGTTCCCATAGGACGTAGATTATTGAAGCAGGTTTTTTTTTTTGGTTTTCTCAACTTTTTCTCTACGATCAGCTACATTCTTGCCAGGGGACTGTTCTTAAAGCATGCTGTTTCATGGTCTCCGATAGTTCACGTTCCCATGTTCATGGCAAAATATTCTATAAAGATTTTGGGAGAAGAACAGAGGTAGAGATGCATCTTTTATTGGCAGTAGTTTTATGAATTAATAGAGGCCCTTTTGTGGGTTCCTTTCCTCCAACTGTGGATCCCAAGAAAAATTCTTGCTCCTGGACAAGAATCCCACGTGGTCAGGATGAGTTTGAATTGTCATGTTCCTTTTATAAGATGGTGTTTCATTATGTCTTTATTTCACTTTGAAAGTCTTTGCTCCTAGCTCAGGTAATCTCTTTTTTATGTGCTGAACTATTTTTTGGTGATTTGGGTTCTTTCTTTTTAAATTTATCATTATGCAAGAATTATCCATTCAAAACTGTACAAGTGGAGAAAAGTTAAAGGAAGAAAAAAATTCACTGTAATTCTAGCTCCCAGCGGTAGTGCTGTTAACAGTGGAGGTGTGCCCTTGAGTCTAGTTTCTAGGTACATGATTTTTCCAGAGGCTTTTCTCAGCTCCACAGTGCAGTTGCCTTCCAGGCTGCCCTTAGCTTCATTTGGGCAGAGACCATGTCCAGCTATTCACCTGCTGAAAAGTGGCACTTCACACAGATCCTGTGACACCAGAATGGTCAATATAACATTTGTAGAATAAGTGAGTTTGTGTATGTGTCTGTTCCTGTTTCTGTGTTGGTGTTTAGCTCGTGGTTTCCACCAGTTTCCATCTTGGTTGACTTCTGATATTCCTGACGTTTGAGTCAATAGGCTGGGGAGAGGTTAACTTTACAGTCAGAGGTGATGTGATACTTTGCACAAGGGAGTTCTACCAACTTGGCAGCCTGATCCGCAGGAGGGATATGGTTTGAGTGTGTCTCCTAGGGTTTCATGTATTGCAATTTGACCTCATCGTAAACTAGTAAGGTGGAAACTTAATCTGAACCATGGTATTTAATGTGTGTGTGGGGTCTTTGGAAACGATTAAGTCTAAGGTCATGAGGGTAGAGCCCCATGACTGAGTCACTAGGGCTTTATATGAAGAGAGAGATCAGCTGGACACAAACATGCACCTGTTTCTCATCATAGTGGCTCAGTGCTGCCTCAGGACTTTGCTGGCAAGAAGGCCATCAGCACCTGTAGCCCTCAATTTTGGGTCTCCAGAACTGTGAGCCAAAATGAGCCTCTTTTTTTAAAAACTTTTATTTAGTAAATATAAATTTCAAAAGTACAGTTTATGGATTATGATGACTTTCCCCACCCCATAATTTCCCTCCCACTCACACCCCTCCCAT
Organism: Sylvilagus floridanus; assembly: GCA_949820135.1. Taxonomy (NCBI): domain Eukaryota; kingdom Metazoa; phylum Chordata; class Mammalia; order Lagomorpha; family Leporidae; genus Sylvilagus; species Sylvilagus floridanus. The sequence continues at coordinate 42,815,588 of OX463235.1, forward strand.
CTCCCGCTCCCTCTCCCATTCCATTCACATCAAGATCATTTTCAATTATCTTTATATACAGAAGATCGATTTAGTATATAGTAAGTAAAGATTTCAACAGTTTGCACCCACACAGAAACAAAAAGTGTAAAATACTGTTTCAGTACTAGTTATAGCACTACTTCACATTGGACAACATATTAAGGACAGATCCCACATGAGAAGTAAGGACACAGTGACTCTTGTTGTTGACTTCACAATTTGGCACTCTTGTTTATGGCGTCAGTAATCTCCCTAGGCTCTAGTCATGAGTTTCCAAGGCTAAGGAAGCCTTTAGAGTTCGCCAAATTCGATCTTATTCCGACAGGGTCATAGTCAAAGTGGAAGTTCTCTCCTCCCTTCAGAGAAAGGTACCTCCTTCTTTGATGGCCCCGTTCTTTCCACTGGGATTTCACTTGCAGAGATCTTTCATTTAGGTCTTCTTCTTCTTCTTCTTCTTTTTTTTTTTTTTTCAGAATGTCTTGGCTTTCCATGCCTAAAATACTCTCATGGGCTCTTCAGCCGATCTGAATGCCTTAAGGTCTGATTCTGAGGCCAGAGTGCTATTTAGGACATCTGCCATTCTATTGCCTTAAGGGCTGATTCTGAGGCCAGAGTGCTATTTAGGACATCTGCCATTCTATGAGTCTGCTGTGTATCCTGCTTCCCATGTTGGATTGTTCTCTCCCTTTTTGATTCTATCCGTTAGTATTAGCAGACACTAGTCTTGTTTGTGTGATCCCTTTGACTCTTAGACGTATCAGTGTGATCAATTGTGAACTGAAATTGATCACTTGGACTAGTGAGATGGCCTTGGTACATGCCACCTTGATGGGATTGTATTGGAATCCTGTGGCACGTTTCTAACTCCACCTTTGGGGCAAGTCTGATTGAGCATGTCCCAAATTGTACATCTCCTCCCTCTCTTATTCCCACTCTTATATTTCACAGGGATCACTTTTCAGTTAAAACCTACCAGTCTGTGTTATAGAAAATGAGCTAATACCATAGGTTCTCAAGTAACACATGCTGGAGGTGGCTAGTGCATGCAAGATTATTGCAAACAGTTAATGGGAAAAGCCACTAAAAGATAACTATTTTGGTACAAAAAATCCAATTAATGAAATTTTTTCTTATACTTTGCTTGTTTCACGCACTTTTTTAAGATTACTCATACACATTGATTTCAAATGTTTCCCTTGTACCAGAATAAACGTATCTTTTAATCCCATTTTCCATGAACTTTTGAAAGTAAATCTTTTTGGACTTGCTGATGTACATGGGTAGCTAATAATCATGTCTTTGGAAATTCACCTTATCTTTATTTTGTCTGTAATTTACAGGATAGGTTTTCAGACCACAGTATTTGTCTTAGGTGATGCTAGGTCTCCTGATCTTGGTTTATTGAATGAAACTTGGAAACCAAATTAAGCCTTTTTCTCTTAGGAATTTCATATTCTTTTGTCTGTAGCTGCATCTTTAACATATAATCTTTTTATTTATTTAATTTTTGACAGGCAGAGTGGACAGTGAGAGAGAGAGAGAGAAAGGTCTTCCTTTACCATTGGTTCACCCTCCAATGGCTGTGGCACTGCAGCCAGCGTACTGCGCCGATCTGAAGCCAGGAGCCAGGTGCTTCTCCTGGTCTCCCATGTGGGTGCAAGGCCCAAGGACTTGGGCCATCCTCCACTGCACTCCTGGGCCATAGCAGAGAGCTGGGCAGGAAGAAGAGCGACCAGGACAGAATCCGGCACCCCAACTGGGACTAGAACCCAGTGTGCTGACGCCGTAGGTGGAGGATTAGCCTATTGAGCTGTGGTGCCGGCCTAACATAGAATCTTGGAGCTGCAGTGTGTATAGACTTCTCATCATGGAGGTTGGAAAGCCAAAACCTAGTGAGCAGAGAATCATGAAGTTTGTATGAAGATGAGCATAACAGAGAGTTGGAAAGGTGGTCCTAATGCCCTTCCTGTCCCTCATAGAGTTTTCTTCAGACCCAGTTGTATTTCCAATACTGCATTCTCTTGTATCCTTCTCAGAAACACTCCCCTCTCTGCTTTTTTCTGGCTAGCTTCTTTTGCTTTCTGCTACTTGTAACCAAGAAGTCTAAGTAAAACAGAGAACAAATTAGCTTTCTGGCAAAACTTAGCTCCTGAGGAACTTTCTTTCCTGTATTGACCCTGTGTATAATTCTCTTTTCACACTCTGCTTGGGTGTGTCAGTGCATTCAGAAGCTCTCCAGAGGTGATGCCAAATTAGCTCAGGGGTGGCTCTGGACACTATACTTTGGCCATTACTTATGAGCAGCTTTCTTCTTTGGTAGGTATTGGAAAAAAGCTTAGAGATAATTGCATGCAGTTCTCTTCTGAACCAAAGCTACTTTGATTTGATACTGTGCCAGGGATGGCAGCTCAGCTTTGGTGGATTCAATCCTTCTTGGAAACCTATGATTAGAATCAGGAAAACAGATAATATTTTATAACCTGCTGAGGGCAACGTTTTCCCACAAATAATGATCATAAATATCTTATATTTTCTGTAAATCTAGCTCTGAACCTGAGATGTTTTGGCAAGAATTATAGAGCATTTTGGAACTTTCATCACATGCTGCTCTCTGAATTTAGTAACTGAGTGAGTGCATTATGTACAAAATTCTTGCTTGTTTAAAGAAATAAAGAGCTATGTTTTCAAATTGAAGTCAGTTTAAAATTTTGCAGCTGTTAAGTTAAAAACAAAACCCAGACATAGTTGGGCTGAATCTAACACAGCAAATGAAAGGAGTGTGTTAGGAAACTGGCACAGTTTTAGCCAGGTGGCTGCATGGCCCAGCTACCTGAGCCAGGCTCCACCCCCATCCTAATGGGATTCGCTGCTCCTGCTTCCCTGCCTGCCCTCGGGCAAAGTTTTAAAAGGGCCTGTTCCTGAACACGTGCTCTCTTGACTCTTCTCTCTCGACTCTTCTCTCTTGGTTCCTCTCTCTCGGTTCCTCTCTCTTGGCTCTTGGTTCTTCTCTCTTGGCTCTGCTCTCCTCTCTCCTCTTCTCTGCTCTATTTTCTCTCCTCACTAGCTCCTCTCCTCTTGCTCTCTCTTTCTTATACTTTCTCTCTCTTTCCCTTCGCTGCCCCTTCACTCCGGTCTGTAGGCTGTTCCCCAATAAACCCTTTCCCTTACTCTGGTGTCTGGTGTGTTTTGCGATGGCTAACATTAATATATAACAGAGTGAAGGCAATTGACTGATCACACAAAGAGGAGGAGGAGGACTTACGCGAAGGAGGTATTTAGTGGTCAGGAGATCTGGCTGTGGAGTTAAAGATAGGAGAATTGGGAGCCAGTCCTACCCTTGTCCTCCAGGTGGCCTTGAGCACCCTTGGTTACCTTTTGACTCTTCAGCCTTCTCTACAGGCAAGATTGAAATAGAACCTACCTCAAAAGGTTTGTGAAACTTAAATTAAATGGTGTACGTAGAGTGCTTTGTGTACTGATAGGCTATTATAAATACAAATCCAATGTCAAGCATAGTTTGTATTTAGGGTCTACATGGGGTGGACTGAGGGAGGAAGACCATATGATAGCATGGCCTACTGGTCATTTACAATTGTCTGGAACAGATTGGGTCAAGCATACTCCTGAGAGTCATATCTGGCTGGCAACCTGTTTCTCTCTGGTTTACAATCTGAGAATGGTTTGTATATTTTAAAGATGAAAATGTTAAATGAACTTCTGAGCCCTCTTCTCCTGGGAAAAACTGTCAAAAAATTCTGTCTACCCATTATTTTTTTCCTGAGGTTAACCATGATGGCCAGTCAACTTGGCATATCCTGAGATAAAACCCAACTTCACTTGTCCTCAAAAGTCCCCTAGAAGCCAGGGAGGACTTCCTTGTGTACCTTGCTTATCCCAGTTCCACTAGCCTTTTTTTGGAGACATTTCTTGTTAACAAATCTAATGACCCTGTGTCACTAGCCTGTATAAAACCATTGCCCTCGTCCTCAACACAGGATTATTAAAAAACAAAACGAACACATAAAACAGAGACTATATGTTACCTTCTGTGCTAAAATATTTATCATCTGACTTCATAGAGAAATTCTGCTGACTTCTGCATCTGGGATGAAGGGATCCTGGCCCACGGCTTCCCATCAGCCATGAACACACCTCTGTATACCTGTGGACCATGGTAGGTAACTCCTGATCCACCTGAGAGACATGAAAATATAGAAGTGGTTCAGAGTACTGCAATAAGAGAAGATGAATAATCTAGAAGTTACAACAGAGGAGAAATGGTCAGAGGTATTTGTGCTGGATGTTATTCTATATTATACTGTTTAATCTTGTACTTGTTACAGAACAAGGTACGTTTGCTGCCCATTGCTCTTTATAACTTTTAGTGATACTGGTCTTTTGAGAAGAGAAAGCCTTTATCACTGGTAAGGAGACAGGAGAAATGATTCAAACTGCCTCTCCAGTGGGGGCTGGGGGAGAGTTGAGGAAAGCTTTATGGATTAGTAGGAAGTTGTGGGTTTGCAGAATCACTGGCAAGGTAAGTTCTAGTTGAAGAGGTTTGGAATTAATCAGGCTAACCTAGAGCTATCCTGTTGAGTAATTTTCCTGAGAATGCACAAACTTAAAAGGGGGTGGACTGATGTAACACTTATTTAACATCCTTACATTAGTGATAAAGGTAAGTAATCATCATTTGATATTTATCCTCTCATTTTTATTGATCAGATCATTGAGTTTATTGAAGTTAAGTCATATGCCTAGGGTCACAGAACTAATAGTTGGAATGTCAATCTAGATTGGCTTTGTGAATCTGACTTAGGAGTACACATTTGCTTTTCTAACAATGTATTATGCTCAATAATTTTAAGCGTCTGTGTGTAGAGTAATGAGCAGATTTGGGTGCTTTACTAGAAAGGTGGAACTTTAACAATTTAGGTTGATCCATCAGAGGGCCATATCTGTGTTTTTTTCCCATATGGCTTTTTGTATGTTTAAAAGTCTGTTTCCAAGATTAAAACTCTGTAATTGTTACTACAAAATAGTTTATTGTATACAACATAGATTTGTGTGGGATTTTGATGAGTGATTCTCAGTGGTGATTAGGATGTGAGAGTCGGTCACCTTGGAGGAGAGCACAGGCAGAATAAGTTGAGGAACTTTGTTATTCTGAATATTCTGAAAGGTTTTCATACTTTTGTGACTGACTCTTACATTTGGGAGTGTTCTTTAGGTTTTGGAAATGAAAAAAAATTGGGGCAGTACTGTATTTAGACAGACATGCCGCAAATTGCTACTCATCCAGTGCTGTGGGCCAGCTTCCTGGTAAGTTCAACTAAGGAGTGCACTGGAAGGAATTATCAAACATAGTGCATTATTTACAGCAAATAAGGAGACCACAGGGCATTGTTTCCAAATTACACCTCCCCAAGCAAAGAAAAATGTGTATCTTGTATTTTAGGGGAAACGAGTATGCAAGGGAGGAAGTTCTTGTCATTGCATGTAAGCATGGGGACAAATTTACCAGGACAGACCTGTACTGCATGTTACAGTAATAAGGCTTAAGCTCTGCCTGGGGCAGAGATCTCAGATTAAAGTGAAGACTTTGGGACGCATCTATGCAGGCTTTGCCTTTGCAGTGGGGTCTGGGCCAGTTCAGGATGGCTGGAGATTGCATTTCTCTCTGGAGTGTAACTGGAAAACCTGAAAAAGAACTTGGGGGAACTTCAGTGAAGGGCATGTTGTACCTTTTCCCTCCTCCCCACCCCATTTCCTCCCTAGAGAGATCCTTGGTGCCTAACCAGACCCTTCTCAACTCCTTGCAATGCAAATGGCAAAGCAGATAAGGGTAGCTATGAAACAGCTAAGAGGAAAGGTCCCTGAGGCTTCAAACAGCCCCCTATTCTTCTGCCTGCTGCCTTCTACCCCCTCCCTTTGGTAGTGGCAAATTTCCTCCTTAACTGGATAAAAACCTGAGTTCTAAATGTACCTGGTGCAGTCTCTTTGCAAGAACAGACTGTTGCCAACTTCTTTGCTTCCAATAAAGCAACCTGTCTCTGTTGAGGTTGGTCTCTATCTCCTTTTCTATCTCTCCTTTCTGGGGGTGTCACCAGAGAAAAAGCTGAGGGTCCTTGTCTTCACACAAGAAAGGATTCAGGCGTAAGACAGAGAGCAGTGGAAAGCAAAGTAGCAAAGTTTATTAGGGTAGGGACATCCAGAAGGATGGATGGGCACCTCTCCAGACAGAACCTGAGAGAGAATGCGTAGTTCACATTTAGGCTGGGGTTATTAAGGGGATGGGTCTTGCCTTCCTGCCTTTTCTCTCCCTCTCTCTTTCTTCTCCAGAACAAAGTGTTAGGCAGGAAGTCAGAAATGAGCTTGTGTGTGTGTGACAAGGGCCTAAGGAATTGACATCTACAGCAGTCCAGCATCCGCATCTCAAAGTCACCCCAATAACATTCCAGGTGCAGCCCAGTATCTGCACCTCAAAGTCCCGCCCAGATCCTGATGATCTTCCAGGGGACCTGACCCTTCTACCTGGCCTGATAAACACCCTTCCTCTAAGGTGGGGGGATGCCAGCCAGGCTTCCCCTGTATGATAACTTCAGGGAAAAATTCAGAAAGAAATTTTTTGTATTTACACCCAACAAATCCTTTGTTTGGGAGGGGGAGAGAAAAGGCGGGAAGGCAAGACCCATCCCCTTAAAAACCCCAGCCTAAATGTGAACTACACTCTCTCTCTCAGGTCCTGTCTGGAGAGGTGCCATTCATTCTTATGGATGTCCCTACCCCCATAAGCCTTGCTATATTGCTTTCCACTGCTCTCTGTCTCACGCCTGAATCCTTTCTTGTGCGAAGACAAGGACCCTTTGCTTCTCCGATAGCAAAAGGACTTGTTGAGTGTAACTACAAAAATAATCCTTTCCAAGTTTTCTGCTGAAGTTGTTGGACAGAGGAAGCCTACCTGGCCTTGACCATGGGGCTTCTCTCTGGGGTGCCCACCTTAGAGAAAGGATGTTAATTAGGCCAGGTAGAAGGGGCGGGACCCCTGGAAAGTTATCAGGGTCTGGGCAGGACTTTGAAGTACAGATACTGCACCTGGAAGGTCATCAGGGTGACTTTGAAATGCAGATACTAGACTGCTGTAAATGTCAATTTCCTTAGGTCCGTCTGATTTCAGACTTCTTACCTATCAGGGTACCAAAGGCCAGAACCTGGAGCTATTCCAAACCTAGCGGTGACATACTTTGGGAGGGTTAGGGCCTTGAAGGAGAAATGAGTCACAATGAACACTTTTTCAGCTGCTCTAAGGGCATTAGCTGGGGCAGATGTAGTGCAGTGGGTTAAACTGCTACTTGGGACACCCACATCCCCCTACTGGAGTGCCTGGTTCCTGTTACTGCTACTCGGCACTTCTGATCCAGCTTCCTGCTAATGTACTTGGGAGGCAGTGGCTGACAACCCAAGTGCTTGGGTTCCTGCCACCCACATGGGCAGGAATTAAGGTTGAGTTCCTGGCTCCTGGTTTCTGCCTGGTCAGCCTGGACTGTTTGTGGTGCTTTGGAAGCAAACCACCAGGTGGAAGAACTCCATCTGTCTTTCCTTCTCGGTTATTCTGTCTTTAAAACGAACAAATAAAACTTAAAAAATCAAAACGCTAAGGACATTTTGAATCCAAATCTGTAATATTAATGGTATCATTTTCTCCTTTTTAAACATACTGAATATTGTTTTTCAACTTCACTTTTTTTGTTTTCAAACATCCATGTACCTTGAAACCATTTTTAAGCAAAGATAATCTTTTTCTCTACCTGCTCATCAGTTGCAGGCAAATAACTGATTTTACTTTGCTTCTACCATTTTTCACCCCCGAAAGCAACCTAGTGTAGGCTTTCATTAAGTGTTTCAACATTCAATTAAATGTTAACTTTTTTTTTCTATTTCTCTGGGAAAAATTACTAAAGAAACCATAAACTATGTTATTATATGGATGTATTAATTTGATATAAATTGTATTTCTGGTCATGCCTTGCTGCCTGCCCACCTAGGCTGTGATTTAGGAGTAAATAATCTGTTTTCACTACTCTGAAATGGTGACTAGAGGCCTCTGTTTATAGAAATACCATGCTGTTGGAACATGGGCTCCAGGTAACAGAATGATATCTTTCATTTTTTTTATTTTTCTAATATTTTGTCAAGGGTAATCCTTTAACATTCAAGTAAGGACTCAAGAAAAAATTAAATAATAGGCATTCATGGGAATATTATCCTTCAACTTACGTATCAGTGTTTAACAAAAAGCAGCCTTTTAACACAAGTCAATTTTAGTACCTAAAAACCATACATGATAGACATTAACTTTAAGATAGAAGCCCAGCACATAACATGGCAAACCTTTATCTACATAGTTGTAACAGGTTTTCCTTTCATGAACTTCTGTTGGCTCTTGCTTGTTGATTTGTTTAAGTAGGAAAATCAGCTAGTATCCATTCTAATGAACAACATAATTCAATTATTAATAAGCCTTCTCTGCCCACCTCCCAGTGCAAATTTATAGTTTTGGTTTTAAGGCAGAGGCAATCCTCCTGCATGTTACTTATAACAATTAAAAGCAATGTTGATTCTTCTCGTTTAACACCAGTGGGCTTAAAGAATTATGAATCCTCAACTAAAGTAGGAGCCATTAGTCAAGTCTTCCTTTTATATTTGCTATAAAGCATCGCAAAAGATGAATTCCAGAATAAGTCACAGCATTTACAAGAAACAACTGAGGAAAAATATTTGGGTTTTCATGCTAACAAATTTCTGAGGCCCGGTGTTTTGGCACAGCAGATTAAGCCACGACCTGAGGCATCAGCATCCTGTAGGAGATACACAAGAAAGAATTCAGGTGTGAGACAGAGGGCAATGGAAAGTAAAATAGCAAGGTTTATTAGGGCAGGGGACATCCATAAGAACGAATGGGCACCTCTCCAGACAGGACCTGAGAGAGAGAGTGTAGTTCACATTTAGGCTGGGGTTTTTAAGGGGATGGGTCTTGCCTTCTTGCCTTTTCTCTCCCCCTCCCAAACAAAGGACTTGTTGGGTGTAAATACAAAAAATTTCTTTCTGAATTTTTCCCTGAAGTTATCATACAGGGGAAGCCTGGCTGGCATCCCCCCACCTTAGAGGAAGGGTGTTTATCAGGCCAGGTAGAAGGGTCAGGTCCCCTGGAAGGTCATCAGGATCTGGGCGGGACTTTGAGGTGCAGATACTGGGCTGCACCTGGAATGTTATTGGGGTGACTTTGAGATGCGGATGCTGGACTGCTGTAGATGTCAATTCCTTAGGCCCTTGTCACACACACACAAGCTCATTTCTGACTTCCTACCTAACAGGAGTGCACGTCTTAATCCGGCTGCTTCACTTCCTGATCCAGCTCTCCCTTAATTTATCTGGGATAGCAACAGAAGATGGCCCAAATGTGTGGGCCTGTCACTGGAGGGAAGGCCGTATAAGCTGTGGGGTTCTTGTCTTTATACAAGAAAGAATTCAGGTGTGAAATAGAGAGCAGAGTGATAAGGCTTTATTGTGGAAAGGCATCCTTCAGAATGGAAGGGACAGAGAGGATGAGCACCCAGTCACTCAGACTGGGGAGAGTGAGGCTATATGGTTGAATGGAGAGAATACACCTGGGCAGGCCAGGCAGGTGGCTCAGCCCAGAGGCAGAGGGCTGAGCCTGAGCACACAGTCTGTTTGAACTCCCTAGGTTTTTAAGGGAGTCTGTTTACCCACTGCCCCCTCTCCTTGAGGACAAAGGATGGAGAGTCCTGGTGGAAAAGTTTAAATTAGCAAATTCCTCCCCAGATTTGCTGGTGCCTGGTTAGAGTAGGGGGGCTTCCCTTAGGGCATCTGAGAAGGTTTTATTGCTCCATGTTATCAGGTAACCCATTTGGTCCTGAGGAGAGAGAATCCTCTTGGGAGCTTTCCTTGGGGTAAGGACTGGGACCACCTGGGAAGTTGTCAGGGTCTGGGCAGGACTTTGAAGTGCAGACATGCTGTGCTTCTGAGCCTTCCATAGCAGGTGCTGTGCTGGTTTCTTCAGGCTTCTCCCCCTCCCCCTCTCCCCTCCCCTTCCCTTCCCCCTCCTCCTCCCCTTTCCCTCTCCCCCTCTCCCCCTCCACTTCTCCCTCTCCCCCTCCCTCTCCCCCTCCCCCTCCCTCTCTCCCTCTCCCCCTCCACTTCTCCCTCTCCCCCTCCCTCTCCCCCTCCCCCTCCCTCTCTCCCTCTCCCCCTTCCACCTCTCCCTCCCCTCCCCTCTCCCCCCTCCCATCCCCTCTCCCCCCTCCCCTCCCCTCCCCTCTCCCCCCTCCCATCCCCTCTTCCCCCTCCCCTCCCCCTCTCTCCCTCTCCCCCTTCACCACACACAGAGGCTAATTTTTAATTCCTACCTAACAAGATAAAGCAAATTCTTCACATATATCTATGGTAATAGAGTCAATGTTTATAATTCCAACAGCATTATAAACTAATACCAGTGTGCTCTTGCAGCTCTTGCTGGGGGAGGTCTGGGACATGGAACTGAGGTTGAATGTTGTTCTGGGAGGTAGCTATGAAGATGCTTTCTGGCCCTGCTATGTCTTCTGCACTCATGGAAAATCCTCAGGCCCAGTGGGGCCTCACGTCTGGGGCAAGGTGTAAGTCATCAACAACAAAGACCCAGCACATGCAAAGACCCTCTCCATTGCAGGCCTTAGCATGGGTGCAGCCATTTGCCTTTCTGTATTTTGTCTTTGAAGGTGAATGTTTGATTTGAAGTCATCAGATCCATGTTTTATGATATTCTTATTAAAAATTTTTTTTTGGACACGCAGAGTTAGTGAGAGAGAGAGACAGAGAGAAACGTCCTCCTCCCATTTATTCACTCCCAAAGTGGCCGCCACGGCTGGTGCACTGCGCTGATCTGAAGCCAGGAGCCAGGTGCTTCCTCCTGGTCTCCCATGCAGGTGCAGGGCCCAATCACTTAGGCCATCCTCCACTGCCTTCCTGGGCTACAGCAAAGAGCTGGCCTGGAAGAGGAGCAACTGGGACAGAATCGGGTGCCCCAACCAGGACTAGAACCTGGGGTACCAGCACCATTGTTTGAGGATTAGCCTAGAGAGCCATGGTGCCTGCTCACTATGATATTCTGAAAGTTCTGAGTGTGTATGAAGTAATTACTTGGGGCCTAAAGTGACTTTACTGTTGCTGAGGAGGGTCTGTTAATTTTTTGTCATGGGTGACCTAGGCAGAGAGATTTATTTTGAGGTTGAGAAACTATTTAAAAGTATTGATTTGTCTTCTATGGATTAACTTGACTTGATTCCAAAGATGTTTCAATTTAAATAGGAACAATTAGAGGTTAACATTAAACAATGCCCAAAGGTTACAGTGGAGACCAACATTTGTCATAATTTTGAGTTTTTTCTTGAACAAAATTCTGGTTTTAACATAGTAAAACATGCTAGAGAAATATGAATTAGGCCATACAAAAGCTTTAGAAGGGAAACAGCCATGCCCACAATGAAATAACTGGATTAAGTCTCTTTAAGCTTTTAAAACATCCATTAGTGTAAGTAGCTTCCCTTTCTTTAACTACTTACTTTTTTTAATATCTACTATATGCCAGGCATTATACTAAAGTATATTCATATATATATTTTTTTCATTTCATTGACTTAATTCTTTAAGATAAGTATTATTAAGGTAGGTATCACTTTAGAGATTAACAAAGTTGACATTTGTTGAGGGTAAATAAATTGCCTCAGGTTGCAAAGTTTTTAGAATAGCAGAAAAAGATGACATTTTACAACAATTCTGATTTCAAGTTTTTTTGACTACTGGTGAACTGTCAAGAGATCACTTAATATGACGTCATCAGGATCATAGCCAGCATGATGTTCTGTAGTGAGTAAAATAATCCTGATCCTTTTGGACTCGATGACACAGAGTAGGAGCTGACTGTTTGGGACACTATGGTAGTGTCCTTTACACAAAAACGCATTTCTTTACAAATGGGGGTTGAGAGGAATATATATGCCTCATCAACAACTCATACTGAATTTCAGACAACGGTGCTGTGTTCTAATTAGGATAATACATTCATCATGGCAGATGTAATTGTAGTACACAATACTCCATATTATTTGGAGCCATTATCTTTGCTTAGCATATACTTCATATACCACAATGATTTTATTAAATTCTAATCACTCCTGGTCTCACTCATTTGTGGTGAATAAAGCAGAATTTAGCTGGAATTTAAGGCTGATATTGAATCTTATTCTGTGATCTATTGTTCTTTTTCTCAGACCTTAAAAGATACTTGTTATTATGACCTCAGTTCATTCAAATTGAAAGAATAATGGATTATGTGTAAATAGCTTAACGGTTTTAGATTTTCAATAATAAAACCACTTTGTAGAAGCACTGGTGCTGTAAGTGGGTATTTTACCTATTAGATAAAATGTAATTGGAAAATGAAATAGATTGTCACCCCAACAACAGCTCATGTTACAAATGAGTTTGGATGCAGCTACACTATATATTTGGCACAGTAGTAAATTAAACACCTAAACAGATTTGTCAAATTGAAAAAATTCCTAACCTTATGTATTTTGTTTTAATATTGTAGGAATATGGACAATGAAATATTTTATCTCTTTTATTCATGTTTGAGCAAAAGAATAGTTTCAAAGGTAAAATTTTTAGGGTTGTCCTGGGACAGGAAATTATAGCAGTGAGAAATAGTTTAAGCCAATAGCTTATTTTTGGGGGGGAATTCTCCTCCCCACCCAAAGAAACCTTTTAAGAAAATAACTTTCTTTTTTTAAAAAAAATGTTTATTTAGTAAATATAATTTCCAAAGTATAGTTTATGGATTGCAATGGCTCCCCCCCCCCATAATTTCCCTCCCACCTGCACCCCTCCTATCTTCTGCTCCCTTTGCCATTCCATTCACATCAAATTCATTTTCAATTATCTTTATATACAGAAGATCGATTTAGTATATATTAAGTAAAGATTTCATTAGTTTGCACCCACATAGAATATAAAGTGTAAAATACTGTTTCAGTACTAATTATAGCATTAATTCACATTGGACAACACATTAAGGACAGAGATCCCACATGAGGAGTAAGTACACAGTGACTCCTGTTGTTGACTTAATAATTTGACACTCTTGTTTATGGTGTCAGTAATCTCCCTAGGCTCTAGTCATGAGTTGCCAAGGCTATGGAAGCTTTTAGGGTTCGCCAACTTCAATCTTATTCCGACAGGGAGGTCATAGTCAAAGTGGAAGTTCTCTCCTCCCTTCAGAGAAAGGTACCTCCTTAAGAAAACAACTTTCATAAGCACAACTTTAGGAAGATAGTGATTCTTCTCACCCTCCCATTCACACACACACAGCTCCTCCTCCTTGCTCTCCTATTCCCAGTCCCATTCTCCCTTGAGATTCATTTTCAATTAACTTTATACACAGAAGACCAACTCTATACTAAGTAAAGATTTTGACAATTTGCTCACACACACGCAAACACATACACAAAACTGAGAACAAGTTTAACAGTTAATTCTCATAATACGACTCATTGAGAACAGAGATCCTGTATGAGAAGTTAGTACACAGTGACTTCTGTCATTATTTAAAAAATTAACACTCTTGGCCGGCGCCGTGGCTCAACAGGCTAATCCTCCGCCTTGCGGCGCTGGCACACCGGGTTCTAGTCCTGGTCGGGGCGCCGGATTCTGTCCCGGTTGCCCCTCTTCCCGGCCAGCCCTCTGCTGTGGCCCGGAGTGCAGTGGAGGATGGCCCAAGTGCTTGGGCCCTGCACCCCGTGGGAGACCAGGAAAAGCACCTAGTACCTGGCTCCTGCCATCGGATGAGCGTGGTGCGCCGGCCGCAGCGCGCCGGCCGCGGCAGCCATTGGAGGGTGAACCAACGGCAAAAAGGAAGACCTTTCTCTCTGTCTCTCTCTCTCACTGTCCACTCTGCCTGTCAAAAAAAATAATAAAAATAAAAAATTAACACTCTTATGTATGACATCAGTGACAACCCAAGGCTCTTGACATGAGCTGCCTAGGCTATGGAAGCCTTTTGAATCTACAAACTCCATCAGTATTTAGACAATATGTAAGTAAAGTGGGAGTTCTCTCCTCCTTTCAGAGAAAAGTACATCCTTCTTTGGCCACTTCTTTTCACTGGAGTCTCATTCACAGAGATCCTTCATGAAAAACATTTTTTGTTACAGTATCTTGGCTTTCCATGCCTGAAATGCTCTCATGGGCTGTTCAGCCAGACCAGGATGGCTTAAGGGCTGATTCTGAGGCCAGAGTGCTACTTTAAGTGATTGTCATTCTATGAGTTTCCTATGTGGACTGCTTCCCATGTTGGAACATTCTCTCCTTTTTAATTCTATCTATTATTTTTATCAGACACTTTTTCCTATTTATATCATCAGTTTAACAATTATTCCTATCTTTATGTTCACTGTAACACTTAATATGATCATTTTAACACTCAAGATGGCATTTTTACCACACAGCTTAATAGGATTTGTGGTCAATAGGTCAAATAAAAAATGCAGTGGAAAGCCTTAACAATAGATTTGGTGATGCAGAAGAAACAATATTCCAGCTAGAAGGCAAATCTTTGGAAATTTTTCAGAGAGAGAGAAGGAGAAGGAGGGGGAGGAGGAGGAGGAGGAGGAGGAAGAGAAAAAAATGATTAGAAAAATTAAAAACAGTGTTGGATATTTATGGGATAATATCAAATGACCTACATATGAGTGTAGGAGTTTCTGAAGGTGTGGAAAGACAGAATGGATTAGAAGGCCTTTTTAGTGAAAAAAATTAAGAACACTTCACCAGTTTGGAGAAAGAAACAGACATTCAAGTACAGGAAGAACATAGAACTCCTAAAAGTTTGGGGCTGGCATTGTGGCATAGTGGGTGAAGCTGCTGCCTGTAACACTGGCATCCCATATGGGCACAGGTTTGAGACCTTGCTACTCCACTTTTGATCCAGCTCTCTGCTATGGCCTGGGAAAGCAGTAGAAGATGGCTCAGGGCCTTAGGCCCCACATTGGGGACCTGGAAGAAGCTCCTTGTTCCTGGCTTCAGATTGGTGCAACTCTGGCCATTGTGGCCAATTGGGGAATGAACCAACAGATGGAAGACCTCTCTCCCTCCCTCCCTCTCTCTCTCTCTCTCTGCCTTTGCTTCTCTCTGTGTGTAACTCTGACTTTCAAGTAAATAAATCTTTTTTTTTAAAGAATTCCTAAAAATACGAGCAGAAAAAGTCTTTACCACAAAACATTGTAGTCAAACTTTCCACAGTAAAACATAAGGAAAAGATTCTAAAATGTGCATGAGAGAAATGCCAGATTACTTTCAGAGGACCTCCAGTTAGATTCATGGCTTACTTCTCTTCTGAAACTCTCTAGGCTAGGAAAGAATGGCAAGATATATTCCAAGTCTTAAGAGAAAAAAACTGTCAACTCAGAATACTTTTGTACACCACAAAGACCTTCCATAACAAATAGAAATTAAAAGAATTTGTCGCCACTAATCCAGCCTTACGGAAGATGCTTAAGGATGTGCTACACACAGAAACACAGAAACATTGTCACCACTATGAATGAAGGTGAGGGCAAAAAATCTCTGAGTAAAAGTATAAAAAAATCCAAATTAAACAACAGAAATATTTATGATAAAATTCTAGGGTCAAGTTGTTACTTATCAATAGTAACCTTGAATGTAAATGACCTCAACCCAACCAATTAAAGATAGGTTGGCAGAATGGATTAAAAAACAAGACCCATCTATTTGCTGCCTACAAGAAACACATATCACCAACAAAGATAATGACTGAAAGTGAAAAGATGCAGCAAGATATTCTATGCTAACAGAAACCAAAACGAGCTGGTATAGCCATCCTAATATCAGGCAAAATAGACTTTAACACAAAAACTGTTAAAAGACAAAGGCATTATGTAATGATTAAGGGATAAATTCAACAGGAAGATGTAACTATTATTAAATGTATATGCACCTACTTATAGGGTGCCTGGCTATTTAAAAGAAATGTTAATGGGTTTAAGGAGAGAGATAGACTCAAATACAATAATAATGGGTGGCTGATACCAACTCAGCAATGGACAGATCAACCAGACAGAAAATCAGCAAGGAAATAGCACAGTGAATAGACATATGACTCTTTGGAAGTCCAGAACTATTGAAATCAAATGGTTAATTTTTTTTGTTAAAATAGTGGAGCACACTAAAACTAATAAAAGCTGATGATCATTACCATACTTGCATAATTTTCCTACATAACCAGTCTGCAGTTAAAATGAGGAGAGAAGCTGTGAGGTTACCCGACACTGACAAGAATGGACCTGAGCAATCTTTCTGCCCAGTGCTGAGTTTTGACACTTGTGCTGGCAAATTGCTTTCTTCAGAGGCAGGAATGGGCCAATTTAGAGAAGAGGCTTAGAAACCCCATGGGGAGCAGATGATGAAGAATTGATATAACTGTTAACTTTTCAACTTAAGCAAATAAGATATATTAAACCCAGTTCATGCCTTTTTGGTTAGTCTTAAGTTTCAGAACTCATGCTGTTAAATTTTAATTTACTGAGCTATCACAATTATTTTCTCCTCTAACTTTTGCGTAGTAGAACATGGGAAAGATGGGAAAAGACATAAATGGTTATGATAGCAAAAACTCCCCGTCCCACTTCTGCCATTTTATTTCTTTTTTAATAGAAAACTTTTATTTAATATAAATTTCAAAAGTACAACTTTTGGATTATAGCAGTTCTTCCCCTCCAATAACTACCCTCCCACTCGCAAACCATCCCATCTCCTACTCCCTCTCCCATCCCATTCTTCATTAAGATTCATTTCTATACAGAAGATCAACTCTATACTAAGATTTCCATAGTTTGCACCCACACAGACACACAAAGTATAAAGTACTGTTTGAAGACTAGTTTTACTGTTAATTCCATAGTAAAATACATTAAGGCCAGAGGTCCTACATGGGGAGTAAGTGCATAGTGACTCCCGTTGATTTAACAACTGACACTCTTATTTATGATGTCAGTGATCACCTGAGGCTCTTGTCATGAGCTGCCAAGGCTATGGAAGCCTTTAGAGCCCACAAACTCTCATTATTTAGACAAGGCCATATTCAAAGTGGAAGTTCTCTCCTGCCTTCAGAGAAATGTACCTCCTTTGATGGCCCCTTTTTTTCCACTGGGATCTCACTCGTGGAGATCTTTCATGTAGGCCATTTTTTGTCACAGTGTCTTGGCTTTCCATACCTGAAGTGCTCTCCTGGGCTTTTTAGCCAGATCTGAATGCCTTAAGGGCTGATTCTGAGGCCAGAGTGCTATTTAGGGTGTTTTTCATTCTATGAGCCTGCTGTGTGGCCTGCTTCCCATGTTGGAAGATTCTCTCCTTTTCAATTCTATCATTTATTATTAGCAGACACATGGTCTCATATATGTGATCCCTTTGACAATCCTATCTTTATGATCAGTTATGAACTTAAACTGATCACTTTAACTAGTAACATGCCATTTTCTTATGTGTTAGGTAAAAGACAGAGTGTTAATGGAATAAGATACTGAGAGGACCAGTGTAACCACCGGAAACAGAGCTACCATTATTTTAATTCATAAAGTTTCATTGCAATAACCTTAATCATTAGGTGCTCATTCTAAAGTCACTTAAGAAGAAAAATAACATGTTGTTGAGACATAGTAAAAAAAAAAAAAAAAAAAAGATGGCAGATATTTTTAGATTAACCTCCAGAGATTTTTTTTCTTTTATTAAACTCATCTTGTAAGTTTGGTTTCCACTTCATTTTAATTAATCATTTTGTTTTCTAAAAGTCTGGATTATTATTTTGTATTTTGAGTTATAGCCATTTCTCTGGGCATTACCTTGTGTTTAGAGGGAAAATTTTCTGTTACCAGATAGAGGAAAGAATACCCAGCTGAAAGCATAGTTTGGAGCTGCCACTTACACAGTTAGGTAAGTCCTTCCCACTGGGCTTCTCCCTTCTTTGTGATGTGGTAGGTTGGACTAGACGGTCTTCATAGTGTCCTTGTGTTAGTCACCTGGGCTCTGTACCAAATACCATGGACTAGGTGGCTTGACATTCTGAAGGCTGGGAAGGTCAAGATCAAGATTCTGCATGACTCAGTTCCTGGTAATAGCTTTTTTTCCCTGTTTAAAGATGATACATTCCTTGCTGATTGTGGGAGTAGGGGGTGCATCATTTCTCTTCTCATTGTGGCACTAATCTGATTCAAAAAGGCTCCAGCCTCATGATCTAATAACCTCCAAATTTCACATTGAGGATTAGGACTTCAGTATGTGAACCTGGGAATAGAGAGCAAAAATATTCCTTAACACTCTTCCAGTCTCAGTATTCCATGATTTTCCTTTCTATAACACATGCATGTATCTATAGTCCAGGTGGGTGATTTAATGTGAGAAGATGGACAGTTTCAAGCTGAGGCAAACTGAGGAGTGTGTGCTTAGGCTACATGCCACCCCTGCAATGCAGCTTAAGGGCATAGATGCTAGCAGGATCGGATGGCTAGTGTTGCAAACTAAATTTTCAGGAGAGGCTGTCTTGGAAGTCAGTCCTTTTGCCCTCCGATCTATTACTCTACTCTCCTCTGCTCTGCCCTGAAGCCCACCAGGTGATACCAATAGACTGAGGCTCCCAGACACCCATGTCAACTACTTCTGTCTAGGCCCTGTTGATGAAATGTTCTAGTAAAAGATGAGGGAGGTGAATGAGGGAGATAGTTTCTAACCCTATCTCTCAGCCTTGAACAATGCCTCCTGTAGTAGATATATTTCCACAGGGACCGCAGCTTCTGTGCAATGGATTACAGTGGTAATTCCACCTTCTGTGTGACCTCAATCCTTTCCTCCTCCGCCTGCATCTCACCCTTCCTTCTCTATCTTCTCTTTCTCCAGTTTAGAGGTAGCAGTGGCTTCCTATTTTTGCTAATCTCTTTGCTGCACAACAATTTTCTATTAGTTTTTACAAAGCTCATATAACCAGTTATCCCCACTATATCCTCTGTGTTTCCAAGACTCAGAGTAATTTCTTTTCTCTGCTCCTGTACTCTTCCTGTTGTAGACTAGAAATAAGCATTTTTCCAATTTTCTGTTGAGAGAGAGATCTTTGATCTGTTGGGTCACTCCCCAAACTCCTGCAATAGCCAAGATTAGGCCAGGCAAAAACCAGGAACTAACTCCACCTGGATCCCCCACATGGGATCCAAGAATCCAGGCATGTAGACCTACTTCCTCCCATGAACATTAGCATGCTCTGAAATGGAGGCAGGACTCAGTCTCAGACATTCTGATATGAAATGTGGGCATCCCAGGATGCAACATAGTGCTCAACACAGGGGGCATTTTCTTTTTCTTTTTAAAAAAAAATTTTATTTATTTGAAAGGCAGATTTACATAAAGAGGGAGAGTTAGAGAAAGAGAGGTATCTTCCATCTGCTGGTTTACTTTCCAAATGGCCACAATAGCCAGGGCTGGGCCAGGCCAAAGCCAGGAGCTTCTTCTGGGTCTCCCAAGTGGGTGTAGGGGCCCAAGCAATTGGGCCATCTTCTGCTGCTTTTCCAAGCACACTAGTAGAGAGCTGGACAGGAAGTGTTGTAGCTGAGACTGGAACTGACACCCATATGGAGTGTGGGCACAGCTGGCTGTGGCTTAACCTACTGTGCCACAATCTCAGTCCCGGGGGGGTGTTTTCAAAAGGGATAACTTAGGTTCTATTCAGTTAAAGAGGAATGTAAGCTGTATCAAAAAGAAGGGCCTTTGGTCAGCACAATACCAGACACTTAGACTTACCATATATATTTGCTGAATGAATGAATACAAGGAATTGCCTTTACCTGGATAGGCATTAAATGGTCACTTGCTAGAGGAAGGTCACTGTATTAGTTACTCTTGGATATTCAAAATTGTGTAAGTCATCCTTCTCCCTGGAAACACATTTACTTTAATAATGCATATAAGGCTACATGATGAGATATTCTTATCTTCAATGAGGAGCAATGAACATTGATTATATGAGAGCAACATGTATACTTAGCTCTATTTTATTTTACTTATTTTTTTGCTCTGTCTGTAAATTCAGAGCTAAATTTCCTGCTCAAACCTGACAGTTGTATGGCAGCATTTTGGAGCCAGTTCTTGTGTGCTCTATTCTTTTTCCATGATTTTTCCATTTTCCTTACCCTCTGATTCTAGTGTGTATTCCTCCAGGACTTGATTTTAAAAATAATCATATTAAAGTTTTATTGAGTGGAGTTTCTGTACAATTCCACAAATTGTTTATAGAATGAAGTAGCCCAGAGAAGTTTCTTAGGATTCAAGGGGTTGATAAGTGACTACTTCTTGGCTAGGGAAGTATTTATTTCAAATGGGACTTGATAGTTGTATTGAATTTAGATGAAAATAGACATCAGGGTATAACTCAGGGAAAATGTGCAGCAAGACTAAGATTGTGGAAGAAGATAAACAACAGTGTTTTTGCACAAAGGAGTGTTGGAAGTGACCTCCGAATAGGGGAGGAGAGGAGCCAAACTATAAAGATCAAGCTAGACCCACTAGTTGAGAGTGAGGGATGGAGTGAGGAGTTGGAACTTTATGCAGTAATTGAAATTACTGACAGAGTTTTAAGATGGGGAATGACCTGAGCACAGGTGGCACTTAAGGAAAAATGAATTAAAGCTAATGTGGTATTCAATTTAAGATGTTGTGTTGTGGTTTAAACAGGAGGGGATAAGGGCTGAGTTAAATCACACAGGTGTCAGAGGGGATGTATTTGGGAAGCACAGTGGATATAGAATGGACAAGTTCTTGAAGCAAACTGTATGTGACATGGTAGGAGTCCATTGCCATTCTAGAGGTCTGAATGTGTGCATCAGGGGAAAATACCGTTTTTTTTTCTTCATGAGAAATAAGAGGAATAGGTGGGAGGAGCAGAGTGATTCTCACACCAGGATTCATCTTATTGGAGGTCTATCTGTGGCTTTCTGGTACAATGCCATGATCTAAGTTGAGATTTCAGATTACTGAGACCTACAGGAGAGCCAGTAGTTACCTGTAATATTCAGTCAGAGCAAAGGGGAGACCAATGTCCTCTGGAAGATGAAGAGGGTGCAGATTTTCACCTCTACTGATTCCTGAAGGCAAATCTTCCACAAAGTTCTGAAACTTATGATGTGTGTTAGTAGAACTTTACTTCCAGCGTGATGAGATGAGGTATGGGGTGAAGGTACAAGCTCCAGTCCAATTTTAGTCCCTTTTCTCTGTATCACTTTGCTAAATCTCTTCTCTGGTCCTCAACTTCCTTGTCTAGTAAACTGAAGATTAAGAGACTCTTTTCATAGGGTTCTGGTGAGGATTATCCGAGGAAAAATGTCTCACATTGTGAGATCCCAAACCTTCTTTCTTTGATTTATAACAATGACCAGAGTCTGAGATGGGAATTCTGTTGACATGATTTATTGAAGCAGTGCTCTCAGAAGGGGAGGGAAATGACCAGGATCAGGCAGAAGACAATTAGCAGGAATGTTTTTTATTTTTTCAGCTAGACACTATCTTCAATCCAATTCTTCATAAAAGGTCTGGAGCACAAATTGTGGCATAGAATTAATCCTGTCTTGGAGCAAAGGGCTGGCCTACAGCACTCCTATATGTTAGTCACTGGACAGCCATCCAGGCTTAAGATGATCCATTCTTGTTTCAGCCATGTTTAACTAGACATGAATGTCTTAACCATATTGCTTTGGATGAGGTGTGGTGAGGCCAGAGAGAAAAACTGCTGTTTCACAGTCTTACATTGACAGTTCTCTGTGCAACACGGCATGCCATGCTGGGTCCCTTAGGGAGGCAGCAGGGCCAGTGTGGGGGCTGAGAAAGGGAGAGGAACTGTGAGTATGTACTTTCATTGCAGCTTCTGTGGGACGGAATGAGCCAGGCAGGCAGTATCGGCTAATTTGAGTCATCTCAGTAGTCTCTACTAGCACAGGGACTCTCTCTGGTTGTCTGGTATGTGGCCACAGAGTAATTGGGATGGATGTAAGGTAGCCTGGAGTGAAAGATTTATGTATGCAAAGTGGTTTTGTGGTGGGGATTGGGAACCCCAGATTAGTGTTATGGAGATCAAGAGCTCGAGCTGGATTTGGGGAGATCCTCAACTAAGTGCAGCTTCTTGTCTTTATGCTGGGAGATGTAGATAGAAATGAACAAAAAAGCAGGGTTATTGAAAGGCAAGGGGATAGTACACACTCTGACATGGACATAGGCAACCTCATGACAGAGAATAGTCCCTTCCCAGGCTGAGATCCTCTTTTTTTAGGATAAGGGGTGGTACTTGTGGCAGGGACTGGTTGAATTTTCAAAAGAGGTAGGGTTTGGTGTGGGCTGCAGTGGTGATTTCCAGGAAAAGCTCGTAGCATATGGTGTATGATGGAAAGTGAGGCTTAATAGCATAATGAGGAGTGGGTGTGCTGAGCCTTCAGCCATGTTGGATTGGCATGGAGGGTTATGGGATTTGGGCAGTGTACACAGCTTGGTTGTTGGCTGTCTTTAGTCCTTGCCACTTGCTGGAAACCTGCCTACAGATATTAGTTGGGAACGTGGACTTAATCAGCTACTCAAGAGGAGAACTGAGTGACTTCTAGTCATGTCCTGCAAACTGAGTCAAATAGTACATATGTGCACACACACACACACACACACACACACTCACATGCACACAAACTAAATTACAGTGACCCAAACAGAAACTTCTCCAAGGGACCTTCTTTCCTGGGTTGCAGGATTGTGTTGCCTTCAGAGAGGGAGAACTGCCTCATTCTCCACTTCGCAAAATTACCAAGTGACAGTGCTGACACTTCTTGCACAGTAAAAAGGAGAGGTTGGGGGCAGCCTGTGTTTGATGCAAGGCAAAGGCAGGATCTACAACACAACACTGTCACCCAAAGCAATTTCTGTTATGTCTCCCAGTGCTGTGGAGTTGAATCCTGCTCTGGGCTTGATTGACAGCTTTTTCCCTAGCCTCCTCAATATGACACATAGGCACATTTAGCCTAAAAGTCACCCTTCAGACAGTTTCTTAAAAAGACATTTTTATTTTTTTTAAAGGTTTATCTAATTTATTTATTTGGAAGGCAGAGTTAGAGGGAGAGAGAGAGGGAGAGATAGAGAGAGACAGAAGGAGAGAGATTGTCCATCTGCTGGTTCGCTCCCCAGATGTCCACAGTAGCTAGGGCTGGGCCAGGAAGAAACCAGGTTCCAGGAACCCTATCCAGGTCTGTCACATGGGTGGCAAAGGCCCAAGGACTTGGGTCATCGTCCTCTGGTTTCCCAGGCACATTAGTAGAGGGGTTGGAAGAGGAGCACCTGGGACTCAAACTGGTGCCCTTGTAGGATGCTGGCACTGCAGGTTTAACCCACTGTACCACAGCGTTGGCCCCAGGCTTTTTAATTTCAACATAGATTTGAAAACAGCTAGATTTGAGGTTAAAAAAATCACAAAATTTTTCTCTTCATAACAAAAAATTGAACTCAATACATAGCTGATACTGTGACTATGAATTTTGTTAAAGATCATGAGAGAGACCTTTCCTGCATGGTTTCTCTTTGAAGGGTGTGAAAAAAGTCCTGAATTTGAACCAAGCAGCAGGTGTATGAAGATTGCTCTGAATTTCTGCTTGGATGACTGTCGTTAGCTCAAAGGGAACAAAGGGAGAGTCATGTTTGGCCCAGTCTGTGTAACTGGGTTAACAAACCTGATTTAGCACAATGGCAATTTTAAGTGACTGCTCACTCACTGTTTATTAGGTGTAGGTGTTGCTTTATTTAATCATCACAACATCCCTCTGAGCAATCTATGCTACTTGAGGAGCTGTTGAAAGGAAGTATACTCATAAGGGCATTTACCCTGAAAGAGGAGTCGCACAGTATTCCTGTGAACAAGAATGAAACAAAAGTGTGTTTGTGCAGTCTTCCCAGGTTCTGTGTGCAGGCTAGCCCAACTGGGACAAATATGCAATTTGGGGAGAGTGGTGAGCTGGTTCAGAAAACTGACCATATTAACCCATCCAACAAGTCACACATTGAGATCCAAATTTTCCTTAAATACTTTGGCATTGAATGTGCATTTATGGTCATTTTCCAGTTCTTTAATAATAATCCTGAAGTGAGTAATTTGCAACAGCATGATTCACGTTTTTTAGAAGAGAAACTTCTCTTATTAAAATCTTGGGTGGCTCCCTACTGCTTACAAATCAAATGTCCGTACTTGTTGGCTTCACACATAAAGATGCCCTTATTATCTACTATTTATTATGTTATATACCTTAAGCTTCATCCAGTTTGGATTCATTCATTCAGAGAATATTTGTTGGGCACTGCACCATGGACCAGGCACTGTGTAGTGCAGGATAGAGTGGTGAATGAGGCAGGCACTTTACTTACGTGTGCACTGCCAATACTTTGTTTCAAACATCTCTGGTTTTCTCAGTTGTGCCTTTGCTCTTCCTGTGTCTTGTCTGCTGTGTCCTTCCCTTATCCTCTCGTTAGAAAATGACCACTTTCCCCTTAAGTCCATCTCCTCTGAAGTTATGCTTGGACTCCTTTTCCCTATGTGTTTCTACAGTACTTGTCACATTGTATTCAAGCCAGCTTTTAAGACACAGATTACTCAAAATACTCAAGAATAAATTCACCATGAATTTGTATCATAACTTCACCTTTTTTTTAAAGATTTATTTATTTATTTGAAAGGCAGAGTTAGAGAGAGGGAGAGACAGAAGGATCTTCCATCCACTGGTTCACTCCCCAAGTGGCTGCAATGGCCAGGGCTGGGTTGAAGCTGGGAGCTTCATTCTAGTCTCCCACATGGATTCAGGGACCAAAGCTCTTGGGCCATCCTCCTATGCTTTTCCCAGGCCATTAGCAGAGAGCTGGTGCAGAAGTGGAGCAGCTAAGACATAAACTGACACTGACACCCATTTGGGGTGCTGGCATGGCAAGGGGTGGCTTTACCTGTTACGCCACAGTGCCAGCCCCTCTCCTTAGCCTTTTTTCTTTTTTTTTAAACTTTTATTTAGTAAGTATAAATTTCCAAAGTACAGTTTATGGATTACAATGGCTTCCCCCCCCCCATAACTTCCCTCCCATCCGCACCCCTCCCATCTCCTGCTCCCTCTCCCATTCCATTCACATTGATTCATTTTCAGTTATCTTTATATACAGAAGATCAATTTAGTATATATTAAGTAAAGACTTCATCAGTTTGCACCCACACAGAACATAAAGTGTAAAATACTGTTTGAGTACTAGTTATAGCATTAATTCACATTGGACAACACATTAAGGACAGTTCCCACATGAGCTGGCAGGCACAGTGCTGATCACAGTGTATGCAGAGAGATTTGCTGCAGTGATGGGGCAATGACACGGACTTAGGTATCCTGCCCTTGTGGTCAGCCTCCTGATTTCCCCCACAACTTTTTGCTCTTATTTTTAGTGATTAATGTCTCTCATCTAAGAAAACATGATGTGAAACTCTTAGAATAACTTGAACAGAAAATCTGTGGGAGTTTTCCCTTTGTTCTATGAGTCATTCATGAGAAATACGGGGCTAATGCACACTGAAGTTTTGAGAGTATTCTTTGTTAATGTTTATTAATACTTATTCTGATAAGGAATCCTGGTTATTTCCATTTCTGTTTATGTATAAGCTTTCAGAAAGTGCTTGAGGAGACTGAAAAGAAATTATTTTTTTCAAGAGGGTAAATTAAATATTGTGTGAAGTATAATTCCTGAACTGTATTGCTTACATGGCTGTTCAAAAGACCTTATCATTAATGTAAAATAATCCTTTTTATTTAAGAAACTGTTGACTGGACCTCAGTGCCTTTTGAATGTAGTGCTAGCAAAATATATTCGTACTAACACCAGGAATATTTTTAGAAAGCTTTTATTTAATAAGTATAAATTTCATAGGTATAGATTTTGGAATATAGTGGTTCTTTCCCCCATAACCACCCTCCCACACCCACTCTAGTCCCATCTCCTACTCCCTCTCCCATCCTATTGTTTATTAAGATTCATTTTTAATTATATACAGATGATCAACTCTATACTAAGTAAAGATTTCAACAGTTTATACCCACACACACAAAGTATAAATTAATGTTTGAAGACAAGTTTTACTGTTAATTCTCATAGTACAACACATTAAAGACAGAGGTCCTACATGGGGAGCAAGTGCATAGTGACTCCCATTGTTGATTTAACAATTGACACTCTTATTTATGATGTAAGTAGTCACCCGAGGCTCTTGTCATGAGCCACCAAGGCTATGGAAGCCTCTTGAGTTCACAAACTCCGACCTTATTCAGACAAGGCCATAATCAAAGTGGAAGTTCTCTCCTCCTTTCAGAGAAAGGCACCTCCTTTGATGACCCCTCATTTTCACCAGGATCTCATTCACAGAGATCTTTCATTTACGTCATTTTTTACCACGGTGTCTCGGCTTTCGGTGCCTGAAATGCTCTCTTGGGCTTTTTAGCCAGATCTGAATGCCTTAAGGGTTGATTCTGAGACCAGAGTGCTCTTTAGGGTGTTTTTCATTCTATGAGTCTGCTGTGTGGCCTGCTTCCCAAATTGGATGATTCTCTCCTTTTTAATTCTATCAATTATTATTAGTAGACACTTATTTTGTGATCCCTTTGACACTTAATCCTATCTTTCTGATCAATTATACATTTAAACTGCACTTTAATAAGATGGCATTAGTACCTCCCAACTGAATGGGATTTGGAATCCCATGGCAAGTTTTCGGCTTTACCCTTAGGTGTAAGTCCATAGGAACGTCTGCCAAACTGTATATCTCCTCCCTCTCTTATTCCCATGCTTATTTTTAACAATTATCAATTTTCAAATGGAGTCCTGCGCCACAGCTCACTTGGCTAATCCTCCACCTGTGGTGCCGGCACCCCGAGTTCTAGTCTGGGTTGGGGTGCCGGATTCTGTCCCCAGTTGCTCCTCCTCCAGTCCATCTCTCTGCTGTGGCCTGGGAGTGCAGTGGAGGATGGCCCAGGTCCTTGGGCCCTGCACCTGAATGGGAGACCAGGAGAAGCACCTGGCTTCTGGCTTTGGATCAGCGCTGTGAGCTCGCTGCAGCACACCAGCCATGGTGGCCATTTTGGGGGTGAACCAACAGGAAAGGAAGACCTTTCTCTCTGTCTCTCTCTTTCACCGCCTAATTCTGCCTGTCAAAAAATATTTTTTTTCAATTGGAATAAACACCTAAGAATAATTCTGTTAAGTAAGGAGTTCAACCAATGGTATCAAGTAGAAAAAATAGTAAAAAGATTAAAATAATAAGCTGTTCCTCGATAGGACAAGGGCTGATCAAGTCAGTGCTTCTCATAGTGTCAGTTTCACTTCTACATGTTTCCTTTTAGGTGCTCGGTTCTCACAGATCAGGGAGAACAAATATTTGTCCCTTTGGGACTGGCTTCTTTCACTCAACATGATGTTTTATAGATTTCTCCATTTTGTTGCAAATGACCGAATTTCATTTTTTGTTTTTACTGCTGTGTATTATTCCATAGGGTACAGATGCCATAATTTCTTTATCCAGAATTCAGTAGATGGAAATTTAGGTTGATTCCATGTCTTAGCTATTGTGAATGAGCTGCAATAAACATGGAGGTGCAGATAGCTCTTTTATTAGCTGATTTAATTTCCCTTGGGTAAATTCCAGGGAGTGGGATGGGAGGGTCGTATGGTAGGACTATATTTAGATTTCTGAGGTATCTCCAAACTGTCTTCCATAGTGGCTTTACCAGTTTGCATTCCTACCAACAGTGGATTAGTGTCCCCTTTTCCCCACATCCTCACCAGCATTTGTTATTTGTTGATTTCTGTATGAAAGCTATTCTAACCGGGGTGAGGTGAAACCTCATTGTGGTTTTGATTTGAATTTCCTTGATGGCTAGTGATCCTGAGCATTTTTTCATGTTTCTGTTGGCCATTTGGATTTCCTCTTTTGAAAAATGCCTGTTTAGGTCCTTGGCCCATCTCTTAACTAGGTTGTTTGTTTTGTTATCTTTGAGTTTCTTGATCTTTGTATATATTCTGGTTATTAATCCTTTATCAGTTGCATAGTTTGCAAATAATTTTTCCCATTCTGTTGATTGCCTCTTGACTTTCCTGTTTCTTTTGCCAAACAGAAACTTCTCAATTTGATGTAATCCCAGTTGTTAATTTTGGAATTGGTTTCCTGTGCCTCTGGGGTCTTTTCCAAGAAATTGTTGCCTGTGCATATATCTTAAACGGTTTCTCTGATGTTCTCTAATAATTTGATGGTGTTGGGTCATAGATTAAAGATACATGTTGCATGGATTTTTGTATAAGGTAGGGGTCTTGCTTCATGCTTCTGCACATGGAAATCCAGTTTTCCCAGCACCATTTATTGAATAGACTATCCTTATTCCAGGAATTGGTTGTAGATTCTTAATCAAATATTAGTTAGCTGTAGATGTTTGGATTGATTTCTGGTGTTTCTATTCTGTTCCATTGGTCTCTCCATCTGTTTTTGTACCAGCACCAAGCTGTTTTGATTATAACTGCCCTGAATACTCATACTGTCTTGAAATCTGGTATTGTGATGCCTCCAGCTTTGTTTTTGTTGTATAAGTTTGCTTTAGCTATTTAAGATCTCTTGTGGCGCCATATAAATTTCAGCATTATTTTTTTCTTTTTTTAAAAATTTATTTGAAAGAGTTAGAAATGTAGAGAGAGAGAGAGAGGTAGAAATGTAGAGACAGAAAGTTTTCCATTCTGCTGGTTCACTGCCCAAATGACCACCAAGCCCAGAGCTAAGTTGATCTGAAGCCAGGAGCTTCTTCTGGGTCTCCCACTTTGTTACAGATGCCCCAGGATTTGCGCCATCTTCTGCTTTTCCAGGCCTTAGCAGAGATCTGGACCAGAAGTCTTGCAGCCACGACTTGACCCAGCGCCCATATGGGATGCCTGTGCTGCAGGCTGGGGCTTTAACCCCCTATGTCACAGCACCAGCCCCTCAGCATCATTTTTTTCTAGATATGAGAATGTCTTTGGTATTTTCATTGGTATCACATTGAATTTGTAAATTGCTTTTGAAGAATGGACATTTTGATGATATTGATTCTTCTAATCCGTGAACATGGAAGATTTTCCCACTTTTTGTATCTCCTATTTACTTGATTAATGTTTTGTAATTCTCATCATAGAGGTCTTTGACATCCTTGGTTAAGTGTATTCCAAGGTATTTGATTTTTTATAGCTATTGTGAATGTGCTTGATCTTAGAAGTTCTTTCTCAGCCGTGGCATCGTCTGTGTAAATGAAGGCTGTTGATTTTTGTGTATTGACTTTATATCTTGCTACTTTGCCAAACTCTTCTATGAGTTCCAATAGTCTCTTATTGGAGTTCCTTGGATCTGCTATCTAAAGAATCATGTCATCTGGAAAGAGGGATAGTTTGACTTCTCCCTTCCCAATTTGTATCCCTTTCATCATTTTTCTTCCTGATGGCTCTGTTTAAAACTTCCAGGACTATATTGAAAAGCAATGGTGAGAGTGGACATCCCTGTCTGGTATCAGATCTCAGTGGGAATGCTTCTAACTTTTCCCATCAATATGATGCTGGCTGTGGGTTTTTTTCATAAATTGCCTTGATTGTTTTGAAGAACGTTCCTTCTATACCCAGTTTGCTTAGAGTTTTCATCATGAAAGGATGTTTTATTTTATCAAATGCTTTCTCTGCATCTATTGAGATAATCACATGGTTTTTGTTCAGCAGTTTGTTAATGTGGTATATCACATTGATTTTGTGAATGTTGAACCATCCCTGCATACCAGGGATAAATTCCCCTTGGTCTGGGTGGATGATCTTTCTGATGTGTTGTTGGATTCTTCTGGCTAGAATTTTGTTTAGACTTTTTGTGTCTATGTTTATCAGGGAAATTTGTCTGTAATTCTCTTCCTCTGTTGAATCTTTTGCAGCTTTATGAATTAAGGTGATATTGACTTTGTAGAAAGAATTTTGGAGGATTCTCTCTCTTTGAATTGTTTTGAATAGCTTGAGAAGAATTGGAGTCAGTTCTTCTTTAAATGTCTGGTAGAATACAGCAGTGAATCCATCCGGTCCTGGTCTTTTCTTTATTGGGAGGGTCTTCATTACTGATTTGATTTCTGTCTTGTTTATGGGTCTGTTTAGGTTTTCTATGTCTTCATGGCTAAATTTGGGTAGGTTGTATATGTCCAAAAATCTATCCATTTCTTCCAGATTTCCCAATTTGTTGACATACAACTCTTTGTAGTAATTTCTGATGATTCTTTTTTATTTCTGTGATGTCTGTTGTTAAATTTCCTTTTTCATCTCTAATTTTATGGATTTGGGTCTTTTCTCTCCATTTCCTGGTTAGTTGGGCCAATAGTGTGTCACTTTTGCATATTATTATTATTTTTTGACAGAGTGGACAGTGAGACAGAGAGAAAGGTCTTCTTTTTTTCCGTTGGTTCACACCCCAATGGTCGCCGCGGCCGGTGTGCTGTGACTGGCGCACAGCGCTGATCCAAAGCCAGAAGCCAGGTGCTTCTCTTGGTCTCCCATTCAGGTGCAGGGCCCAAGGACCTGGGCCATCCTCCTCTGCACTCCTGGGCCACAACAGAGAGATGGACTGGAAGAGGAGCAACTGGGACAGAATCCGGCGCCCCATCAGGACTAAAACCCCATGTGCCAGCACCGCAGGCAGAGGATTAGCCTAGTGAGCCGCGGCGCCGGCCCACGTTTGCTTATTTTTTCAAAAAAGCCCCTCTTCGTTTTGCTGATCTTTTGTATTGTTTTTTTCAGATTCAGTTTTGCTTATTTCTTCTAATTTTGATTATTTCTTTGCT
This sequence comes from Sylvilagus floridanus, assembly GCA_949820135.1. NCBI lineage: Eukaryota > Metazoa > Chordata > Mammalia > Lagomorpha > Leporidae > Sylvilagus > Sylvilagus floridanus. The sequence goes on from OX463235.1 coordinate 42,846,643, forward strand.
CCTTCTAGTTTTGGGTTTGGTTTGCTGTTGTTTTTCTAGATCCTTGAGATGCATTGATAGCTCATTTATTTGGTGCCTTTCCAGTTTCTTGATGTAGGCACTTTATTGCAATAAACTTTCTTCTTAATACTGCTTTTGCTGTATCCCATAAGTTTTCATATGTTGCATTGTCATCTTCATTTGCTTCCAGAAAGTTTTTGGTTTCTCTTTTGATTTCTTCTATGACCCATTTTTCATTCAGGAGCATGTTGTTCAGTCTCCATGTGTTTGCATATACTCTAGAGATTCCTGAGTTGTTTCCATCTTCATTCCATTGTGATCTGAGAAGATGCATAGTATGATTGTGATTTTTTTGAATTTGCTGAGACTTGATTTGTGGCCTAGTATGTAGTCCATCCTAGAGAAAGTTCCATTCACTGCTGAGAAGGATGTGTATTCTGCAACTGTAGGATAAAAAGTTCTGTTGATTTCTGTTAGGTCCATTTGGTCTATAGTGTTGATTAAACCTGCTGTTTCCTTGTTGATTTTCTATCTGGTTGGTCCATGCTAAAAGTAATACAAGAAATTATATCATTTAAAAAGGTGAGGCATTTATTTCTGTTTCAGTCTTGAATTAGAAGGTATATCTGTTGAGTTTTTTCCTTAAAAAGGCAATAATTTTGTATGTACTTTCATACATTTATTAAATGTGAATTACCTGCACAGTTTTTAGATTTTGGTGATTAGAGCTTGCAACTAAAGTACTCTGTCTTAGCTACTCTTATCCTCCCTCCCTCTGCATCTGTCAGTTGATCTATCTATAAATAAAAGAAAGGAACAGCAGCATGTGCTCCATGTTTATTTATTTTTAGCTCCTCTGTGTGTTTGGATTGTTCACCAATGAATTAGTTTTTGTTTTGTTATCTTGTTGAGTTTGCTTATCAAATGACTCTTATCTTCGAGGAACTGTAGAAAGTAGAAATGTGCCTAAACACTGGAGCAAATTTCTGGGAATATCTGGTTCTCTCACAAAAGAGAGAAGAGGATTAGATCTGCAAACTGTAGACTTTAGGATTATTAAAGGTTCATTAACTAATGAATTTGTTAAACAAATGTTTTTTCTAATTGCTTTATTAAACAGGGTTCCCCATCATACTTTTTTTTTTTTAATTATGTGTCACTTTACCTTTTCTTCTGCCATTTTTGGAGCATGGAATATATTTTCTTTCCATACTTGCCATTGAAAGTCTATTCATTCATCAAAATTAGCTTTAGTGAAGACTTTTCAAATCCCCATTAGTATTCAACGCAATTTCTCCTGGGTCTCATAAAATAAGAGTTATGTCTCTCTTTGCCCTTTCAGTTTGGTGATATTTCTGTTCTTTGCTTATTGAAGGCAGAACTCGCCCAACGCTACCCACAGCTTTCCTCCAACACAATTGTAAGCTCATACATACAGGATTGCTTTTCCCCAGGATCCTACTATAATGTCATTTTTGTTCAGTTTCTCCTTATTAGATAAAATTAACTGTTGAGTTACTCTTGTTCTTTCATCCTCCTATATTTAGAGAGGTGATACAAAGAAAGAAGGTAAATTCAAGTGGTCAGAATCTTCAACCTCTGCAGAGTGTGAAGTCTATCTTTGCTATTTTGTTTCTGTGCCAGAATTGTGGATCACATCAGGGGCATACATCTTCTGTTTTCTCCGAATGGTTCAGGAGCCTGCAGTCTGCCACATTCTACTGATATTATATCTTGATGGTATTTGCCTAAGGAGGAGAAAGACACATTCTCTGGTTTATTTAAATATTCTTTATACAGGCTATTCTTTGTTTTCCTTAAAAAACCAGTTTTTATCATCAAAATTGCGAATACCATCTATTCACTCTTTTACTCAATAAACATTTACTGAGTTCTAGTAGTGCTAGGTTCAAGGATATAAAAACAAGGTAACTTCTTGGTCTTCAGGAGCTTTATGACCTCTCAGTAAGATCAGTGCTCCTAAAGAACTAAAAGTGTTCTAAGGTGGTGCCAGATGAGGCACCGACCTCTTCGGAACGAGGGACAAGTCTGACTCTCTTTGGGTGGTGGGGTGCAATAAGAGAAGGTTCTCGGGAATTGTTACATTAAACTGAGCTGTTGAAACATGAGTAGATACTAGCTCTGAGTAGGAATTAGCTACACAGAAGTGGAGGTTGGAGTATGGGAGTGGGGAAAATGTTCACATTCCAAGCAGAGGGGAAGCCATGAATAAAGGCATGGATTCAGATACATCCTTGTGTGGGATGTGAGACACAGCCGTTTGGCGTTGCTGGAGTATGAGGCTTAAGACAAGACGTGTCAAAAGATGAGGCTGGAGGGCAAGACTCAGGTCAGATCTCGGAGAGCCATACAAAATCTTGTACACTCAGCCCAGGAGCTGGGCAGCATTCTCATCCTGAGTCACATCCCATCAACTCAGGAATAATTTTGTTGTCCTATTCCCATTCTTGATTCAAAAATTTTTAGTATCCTTTGTCTATTTTTCATAGATACATAAAGCTATATCTGACTTGTATTGAGGATCGAATTTCTCAGAATTTTGCTGATTGTTAAGCAGAGCTATTAATAAAAAGTAAATTATATAACACAAACTAAAATATAAGCCAAAATATAAAATATAAACCAAACCATTATATTTTATAATATAACATATAAACCAAAACTAACAGCAGTTGACTATTTTATTATATTTTACTCTGTTGTGCTGCACAGTATCTGTACTCAGAAGGTTATTTTTTTCCATTGTTCCTCTATCGTGAAAATACTGTATAAGGGTGTTTCACTATTGAGTTTTTCCCCAACTAAGTGTTCATTACATCAAACTGATAGTTTGAAACTGACTGTGGTTGGAAAATTTACAGCATGAAAATCAGCAAATGCTATTTGTCAGAGTTTATCATTTTGTTGACTGTGTAGACAAGAAAATGACACAGCGAATATAAACAATGCAGATAAACACAAGTATGTTCTCTCTGTAGTGGTAACCCTGTGAATAGTATAAAAATTGAGAAAATATTTGTCCAGTGTTTAAGAACTATTTTTCAAGTCAGCAAAGAAATCACTCATGTTACTGACAAATGAGCCAAGTTTCAACATGTTTCTATTGTTTTGTTCTTGCATTTACTTGTTAATGTAAATGAAAATATCAACCAAAATTCATGTCAAAACTATGCTCACTTGTCATTTGTAACCTTAGATTGGATACAGATAAGAACCAAAATGAACAAAAGAACTCTGTGGGAGTCATATGGAAGTTATAATAAAGACTGTTGTATATTTTACTTTTTATGTCAGCAAAATTCATAATACCTTTGTATGTATGCCATATATACACACATACATATGTATACACACACATATGTATACACACACACAATATACTTTTTCCCCTCAGTATTTAGCAACATATGACGGACTAAACTTATCATTGACTCTCCTTCAGTTTATTTTTTTCTATTCATCACTTCCTTGCCTTACACACAGTAGGTAATGTATGAAGAATTTGCATTTAATTTCTCAAAGTTCTAGAGGATGAGAAGTCCAAGATCAAGGTGCCAAAGAATTGGTGTCCAGTTAAGACTGGGTCTCCACTTCCAAGGTGGCACCTTGAATGGCACATTCTTTGGAGGGGAGGCACACAGAAGCATGAAAGAGAGTATACTTACTCTCAAAAGTCCCTTCTTTATAGTAGCAGTAACCCGCTTATGAGACTAGAGCCCTCATGACCTACACACCTCCCATTAGGCATAACATTCCAGCATTGTTGTGTTGGGGATTAAGTTTCCAACACATAAATTTTGGTAACATAGACCAAAGTTAATTCTGTCACCATGATTCTTCTCTTTTTTCTTTTTTGTTGCTACATAAAAAAAAACCTTCCCATTATATTTGAGAGTTTTCTTGTTCATACTTGACTTTTAGTTCCAGTTACCTTTATTCACATTGGCAACAATCTGGAAAAACATGTCTTGATATCTTCTCTCTTTGTGATGTGTATTGTGGGCTTACATAGAATTTTATTATTCTACCACCAGGTCCAGAAAATAGGAAATTTATTTTAAAATGTTGTTTGCAGCTAGTTGTTTACTTCTCATGTTTTCCTTTTTTAACCCAAATTGTCAACTCTGAATAATAATAAGTCAAAATATATAAATTCCACGTAGATTTGCAAGTCTGGTAGCTCCCTTCATGGACTTTATAGTCTTAAGAGGTGTTTTCTAGGCCTCTTACAGCAGACTTGATGCTCTCCTGATGAGTCAGTAGAAGCAGGGAGAAAGTAACTAACATGGCCTCCACATTCTGCATTAGACAGGGCTTTCCATGAGTAGTTTTTTTTTGGGGGGGGAGAATGTCAGATTTGTGGGAACCAAAACTCTGTCACTCTAAGTAAGCTGCCATTGAGTACTTCCTAGAATCAGTCTTCCTGTCACAGGAAGCCTAAATGATCGATTCTTCTCCAGTAGGTGCTACTTTTCCTTGTGGAGAAACTTCTTTGCCCCACTCTCCTCTCACCATCTTCTTGGTCATATTCTTCCATTAACCAACCTCATCTGAAGATCCTTGCTATTATTGACTCTTTGCTTCTTTTCATTCTAACTTAGACATCTTGTCCTCCTGAACAGTGCAATTCTAGTACTCGCACAGCTCTGCTCTGATGTGGAAGTGGTGCCATTGCAGTAACTGTGTGACTTCTGCACTGTTTCCTCCACTGTTCTGGGAGCACAGACCCTGTGCCTCTTTTCTCTATTACTTTATCTCAGTTCCCAGCAAAAGAACCAGGCAAAAGTAGGCAGTCAATATACCAAAGAAGCAGTGAGTGAATATGTAAATGAATCTGTCTATCTCATAGTATATCCTTGAGTTTCTCTTTAGGTTTTGATTGCTTTGAATATAGAGATTGGTCTACCTCTGAATCAGGGAACCAGCTCATATTAGGAACACACAGGTATAATTGCTTATGGTAGGAAGTTAGGTGTAACACAGCCCCATATTTTTTGTCATTTTTTAAAAAATGAGAACAGAGATCTTGGAAAAAAGAGTCTTATATAAAAAGCCAGCATGAACTTTCCAGGTGTCAGGGATAAAGCCTTAAGATATCCTTAGCTTAGATCTTTTTATATCAGTAAAGGTCCTTTACCATCTAGTTTGGAGACTGATGATCAATGATTATTACTGCCTTCTAAATTGCTTAAACTTAGCCATTTGTTGCTAAATAGTAGTGCCGAGTGTGATGAATATAGAAGATACATGCAAGAATTTCCAAAAAATTACTTGTATTTTTGCATTTTTGTTGCATTATGATCAATTGACTGTGACTGGTAATTGGACACTACACCTGATTTGCTATAATCCTAATAGCAATAATTTCCAAAGTATTGGGGCCCCTTGTATTAGAATCTCTTGGGATTCTCCTTAATAATGGAGACTCTTGACTCTGTATCAGAAGTCCTGACTCTGAATCGTGGGGGAAAAGGCTTACAGCCTGCATTCGAAGTAAACACATACAGCAGATGCTGTCAGCGTTGCAGCCAGATCCCTGTGAATCCTTGTCATTGTTCTGTGTCCAGCTGCTGACTTTGGTGTGCTTTTACCTGCATTTGATTCTGCCTGCCACTTGTTTTTGGTGTAGAGGAGGAGAGTGGGAGGAATCCGCAGGGGTTTATGAACGTTCCTTCCTGATAGCTGATACAGCCAGGTGCTGGAGTATGAGTGCTGTTAGCCTACACTGGGGAGAAGATCTGAGTCATAACTTATACTCCAGATGTCTCCTGAAGGGTCAGGCTGAAGATAGCCCTGTGCCACTGCTCATCAGACCATATTCTTGTTTCTCAGATGTCTTAGAAGCAAAGAATCATGGAGATTCCTGTTCAAGTGATTTCTTGATGAAGTTCTTTGAGGATGTGATGTTGGTCAGATACTTGCTGCAGCCTGGCCCTTGGAGGTGGCTCTGGAGGATGAATAACACAGCAGAGTTGGTCTCACATCGGTGAGCCATTGCTTATTGGGAGAGCTGAAGGGGGGGCTGCACCATTGCTTTCTGGGTGAGATATCTCCTACCTGGCTGAGGGTAGTTGTGAGTCATTTGCAGCCAATATATGCACACTTGTAACAGGTGGCCTAGCAACATGAATCTCGGGGGACCACTATGATGCATCAACTTGGCTAGGCTGTGTTGCCCACATGTTTGGTTAAACACCCGTTTCACTGTGAAGGTGTTCTGTAGATTGGATTAACATTTAAGTCGGTAGATTTTTAGTAAAACAGATCGTCCTTCATAATGCGGGTGAGTCTCATCCAATCAAGACCTTAAAAGATAAGATCCTTCAAGGTAGAAGGAGTTCTACCTCAGGATCGCCTTCGATAACATTACTTTTTTTCTGAGTCTCTAGCTTGTTGCCTAATCCTTGAGCATTTTGGATTTGTCGGGCTTGAAATTGCAGGAGCCAATTCCTTAAAAATAAATCCTCTTCCTTCTCTCTGCATATTTAAACACACACACACATACATACACACACACAATTGGTTTTGCTCCTATTGGAGAATCCTGAGTAATAGAGTCTCCCTCAGCATGTACTGCCCTTGGTTTTTTCTCCTCTATCCTACCTTCTTCAATCCATTAGTAGTTTGTGCTGGAAGGACTTGTTCAGTACATTGCTTGCATGTGAATCTGTGTTTCTGGGTGTGCTTTTTGGAAATCCTCACTAGGATAGTAGACTCAGAATTCTTAGCTACATTAAAGTTTGAGATATACTGCCTTAAAAATGTAGCATATAGGGGCTGGCCCTGTGACATAGTGGGTCAAGCCTCTGCCTTCAGCATCAGCATCCCATATGGACACTGGTTCAAGTCCCAGCTGCTCTTCTTCTGATCCAACACTCTGCTATGGCCTAGGAAGGCAGTGGAAATGGCCCAAGGGCTTGGGCCCCTGTGCCCATGTGGAAGACCGGGAGGAAGCTCCTGGCTTTGAATCATCTCAGCTCTGCCATTGTGGCCATCTGGGTGTGAACCAGCAGAGGGAAGGCATCCCTCTCTGCCTCTCCCTCTCTCTCTAACTCTGCCTCTCAAGTGCTTGAGTAAATCTTAGAAATGTAGCATATGGTTATTGGCATTGGGGAGGAAAAACTGCCCTCAAACTAAGTTACCTAAAGTAATAATATTTGTTGTTGTTATTTAAATATTTATTTGAGAGGCACACACCCAAACAAGGAAAGGGACAGAGGGAACTCCCATCTACTGTTTCAGTTCCCAAATGTCTATTTTAGCCAGGGTGACAAAGCTGGGAGCTATGAATTCAATCCAGGTCTCCCACATGATTGGTAGGGGCCTAATTGCTTGAACCATCATTGCTACTTCCATGGGCTTCTATAGCAAAAAGTTGGTGTCAGTAGCATGAGCTGGGTGTCAAACTCAGGTGCTCTGAAATGGGAGCTAGACATCTTAACTCTTGGGCTAAATAAATGTCTGCTCCAATAATCTCTTTAGTTTTCATGAGTTGAGATAATTTGGAGGTTGTATGATTTTTGACTGAGCTCAGAGGAATGGGCAGGTGGCTCTGCTTACTATGTCTTTCATTTTCTCCTTGGACCTGCTGAGTAGCCTAAGCATGTTCTTGTCATGGTAACAGCATAGATATAAGATAGCAAAACATCTTGAGGCTCATTGAAACTAGCACAGCATTTTTAGGCTTATTCTATTGGCTAAAGCAAGATATATAGACAAACATTCAGAAGAACTTCAAAGTCATGTGGCAAAGTATATGGATAAAAGGAGAGGTAAAGTACTGGGGTCATCAGTGTGATTGAACAATTTGCTAAATATGATGCTTAGGGGCTGGCGCTGTGGCATAATGGGTAAAGCTGCCACCGGCAGTGCTGGCATCCCATATGGGCGCTGGTTCAAGTCCCGGCTGCTTTGCTTTTGATCCAGCTCTCTGCCATGGCCTGGGAAGGCAGTAGAGAATGGCCCAAGTCCATGGGCCCCTGCTTCATGTGGGAGACCTGGAAGAGGCTCCTGGCTTTGGATCAGCACAGCTCCAGCCATGGCAGCCATTTAGGGAATGACTCAATGGATAGAAGACCTCTTGCTCTCCCTCTCTGCCTCTACTTCTCTCTGTAACTCTGCCTTTCAAATAAATAAATCTTTAAAAAAATATGATGCTTACTCTTCTTCCATCCCAGGACCTAGAGAAGTCTCATCTAATCATGGCAATAAGCTCCAGTTCTTGGATCGTATGATCTCTCCTCAGATTTCAATGAGGTCCCTCTTAATTCAGGGATATATAGACCAAAAAGACAAATGTTCTATCATCTAACATAGATGAGCAATATACTCATATACTATATACTATTAGTATATAGTAAATTCACCCATTCTAGAAGAGAAAGAATGGTAGATACATAGAAATCACTGGTTTACAGCAACTTTGAAATTTCATGGGGCAAATGTGGCTTTGTCCTCCCAGTCTGAGGGTGGGGCTATTTCCTATGTTAAACTTGGGTTCTACTCTCTCAGAATAGCTTCTAGATGACTATTCTCTATAGCTCCTGGCTTTTTACTAAAAGATATATTTTCTTTTCCATAAACCTATTGGACAATTCCAAAAATGGAAGTGGAACAGGTCCTTTGAGTTCAGTTTTAGCCTTTTTATGTGCAGAAAAAGTTGGGGTTTCACAGGTTGTCTCACAACTTGAGTAGGGCAAATTTCTTTGAGCTCAGGCTAATGGTGTTTCTCTCAGCATTGATCTCACTGTATTTGCAGATTTCTGCATATTTGATTTGAGTTTAGAATATGTGTCAAATGCCATACCAATAATTCTTTTTTTGCATTAGATTTTCTTTTCTAGACTTAACTACTTTCATTTTGGACATAACTGGTTGTCTGGGACCATCCCCCTAAGCTTTATAGAAGTCCTCTTGTGCAACTGAGAAGATATCTTATTTCTTCCAAAAGTCTTCACAAACAATGTTCAACCAAACTCTTAATTTGATCTTTATCATGAGGATACGTCTTGCTGCAGTGTTCTTGATCTTTGCTTCTAGGGCTTTATTATTTTGGGGATCTTCTACTGGTTGTAAATTTGGGGTAGGAGAAGCCATTTTCCTTTTCAGACTAGTAAATTGGTGTATTTCTGAGCTGCTTGCAAATTTGCTAGTTCTTGCTTTAGTTAATCTCATTCTTGTAGTACTTGATTATAAACAGCTAAAGGTAACCAGCTGAGGCTTTGAACATTTTTCTGGAAATCTACTTGGAGAGAGTAAGAAAAAAAAATCTATTAAATACCTTTTGTATCTCCCAAATTACTATAGATATCATTTTAACCAATATTTCATGTCGACCTAATATAAGCCACCATATCTCCAGCCTTTTATAACTTTTCTAATCATCTTTGTAGCTTTCTCTAACAATTTTTTGCCATTTTACCAGGCTCTGTACCATTTAGATCTAAAGCCAATGCCCCAGAATTTAGGTTTTATTACAGCAGGACCTACTTCTCAGTAACAATTTCTAGGTCCTTTAGCTATTGCTGCAACAAATTATCACTAAACTCAATAGCTTAAAATAACAATCATATATTAATAATAGGTAGCTCTGATTCACATGACAAAGAGAATAGACAGAGAGATGTACTGTTGCCATTAATATAATAATCTACCTGAAAGGTTAAGGCTTTTTACCTTAGAATAATGGGGGAAACCATTCTTATTTGTCTGCTGGATAATGGTGTTATTTTCTCTTCACATAATAAAAGAAATGATTTGATAAAAGTGTACTTTTTTTCTTAAAAAATCAAAGGCAAATTTTTGTCTGCAAAAATCAGTAATGAAGGGAGCTGTAACTTAAAAGTTGCAAATCCAAGTTTGAAGCAACTAAGATTTCTACAAACTCTTACTTCAAAGAGTAGAGAACCAAGCAGGGCAGCTGGCTGGAGGACAATCTTGCCTTTATTGGCAAAGTCACTCTAGGAACCAATATGTTTTCTTTATTCTGAGGCTCATGGAATGAGCATCTAGAGCTTTGAAGTCAGCTGAATTTAAACCTTTGGGGAAAACACTCAATAAGACAGAAGCTGAGAATGTAGAAATTGGACATGGTGTGAAAAGCAGCAGACCAACATGACCTTAAGACTGGGGGGCTCTGGCATTCTGTGAGTGAGAGAGTTCAAGTTGAAAGCTCTCTTCCTGGGTGGTTTGTGAAAAAGCAAGTAAAGCTCAGAGTTCTCGATGGGAAGAAGAGTAATAAACATAACCTAGAAGATGTTGGAATAAGAAACTTTTTGCTCTGCATATCAGTTTTTATACCTATGATGGGGTTTAAAATTTAAAAAATTAAAAAAAAATTATACTGTCCATAGTTCAATTTTTCTACCACCATTTTGAACCTCCCCTCATAACAGTAATCAGCTAAGATTTGCATGTGAAAATGTTGGTACCAAAATGTTACTGGAAAACAAATGTGAATTAGCCAGGAAAGGTTAATCGTTATAGCAAATCCTCCTGAAACTATCAGAATACATTTACAAATCATTTCTCACTCACATCCCGGTCGAAGGTGGGTGAAAGGGTGGCATTGCTCCAGAGGCCATTCACGAACCTGGGCTCATTCCATATTTTGGCTCCACTCTAGTCTAGCTCCGTGGAGTTCTCTGTTCATCTGGCAGATGGTGAAAAAGAACATGGTGGTTCTAAAATGGCCATGCATCCTTTGTGATCTTCATCTGTGCACATAACTCAGAGGTGCATGAAGGAGGAGGTGGATCTTTATTACCCTTTTGCTAGAGTGAAGATGTAGTTAGTGACCTTGCGCTTAATGAGTAGGAAAAGAAATGGACCTATGATCTTTGGAAAGTAGATCAGAAAGGCTTCCGGCTTGGGTGCTTGGTGTGTCTATCTGCCTCTCTCTTGCCCTCTGCCTCAGGTTTTCACTTTGGAGGGATTCAGCTGCGACATCACAAGGACACTCAGGCAGCTGTATGGAGGCAGAGTTCCTCCTGTGACGAGGAACTGAAATCTTTGCCAACAGGCAGCAAGGAAATGAAGCCTCTTGGCAGCAGCACCTAGGATGTGGATCCTACAGCCTCAGTCAAGCTTTCAGATGATCATAGCCCCATTGATGGCTCACCCGGAGACTCAGGAGAGATCTTGAGCCAAAAACATCCACGAAAACAATTCCCAGGTTCATGACCTGCAGAAACTGTACAAGATGATAATTGTTTGTTGTCTGAAGCTGCTAAATTTTAGAGTGATTCATTTTACAGCAATAGGTAACTAATGCAGAAAATGAAGAAATACTTGTGGGAGGGATTTATAATTCTAAGTCTAGAAGAAGCATAAATTGCTTCCCACTGCATTCCACCAATGAGAGCTGAGGCACATGGCCCCGCCTAACATCACAGCCACACATGAGGTTGGGAAATGTAGTGTAGTTGAGTGCCCAGGAAAAAAGGAACCACTTTGATGAGACTGTCCAATCACTGCCACATTCAATTAATTTATATTTGGAAATGTTTGAGACACAAGGATATAGATGCAGTTGATCTGAATTCAGAAATTATCCTAAAGGAAATAAGTAAAGCATTTGAAATAACCTCTCTTGGAGAGTGATGTTAAATATTTCTGGAATTACCCAAGAAAGCAGTGAGAGGCTTTGGTCTGACTTCTTCATGCTGTCATGACATCATCTGCGTCAGCAGCAGCACTATGAACAGTCAACATTATTGAAGACATAGGCATTGCATGAAACATTAACTGAGTGAGGTTGCTGCAACTATTTCAATTTTACAAATGAGGAAAATGAGACACAGATTAGGCACTGTGCTCCAAGTCTTAGAACATCTGGAAAAGCCATTGATCCAGCCATAGAATGTAAATCTCTATTTTCTTGGGACTTGGATACCTGATCCATAAGCCGGATTAGCAGGGCTAATGGGGTGCTGAGGGGAGGGCCTGAGCTCTACCAGGAGTGGGTTCAGGGGGAGGACATGCCTGGGATGCCCTTCCCAGTTAGGGCACAGCACAAGGCTACTGGGTGTCTAGCCACAAGTGTCACCCTAAAAGCAGAAGGAAAACATAAAAGCTAGAGAAATAAACTTCAATTCTTCCAAATACACATTTTTCCTTAGCATACTCCAGGTAAGTGTGCTACAGTTTCCTATTCTATGTGCTAGGTATATAAAAATGCCTACCATATGGGTTTGTTGTATGACACACTTGAATGACATAAGAAATTCACAGAAAATGTATTTTATGAAAAAACTATGCATGGTTTCAAAAATCTTGGCACCAAAAATATGCTTAGATTTTAATTCTGTTTTTCCCATGAGTAACATACCCTACTATGTGTAAAAATCTGGAATATTTTTGGACAGATAACTACAAGCGTTTTGGTTTATCAGTTCCATTATTTTCTAGGAAGTGGAGGCATGCCTTCTCAGTGTGGCCCTCGTGTCTAGCACGGTGTCTGACGCAGGGTGATTGTACTACCCAGTTTTTGAAGGCCCACAAGAATAAATGATGGAACGAATTCTTCCTCATTGTTCTTTGGGAACAAGGAGCTCCGTCCAGTTGTACAGTCTCGTCAGCATCTCTCTCCATTGGGTGCTGCCCAAGAGTTCACAAAGTGCTTTCTCACACACAGAATCTCTCACCAGTGCCCCATCAGGACATCACCCCTGCCCACGCTGGGAGCAGTGGGAGGCAATTCTTATTAAAGTACTTTGTCCAATTCAGGATTGAATAAACTCTAACAAACCCAGAGAGCACCCAGAGGAGAGCAATAAAAATTGATTAAACAGACCTTCTAAGGAAAGGTTAACAGAACGGGTATTATTTCTGCTACAGCTGCTGGTGGGGGGAATAATAAATTTTCAAGAAAAAAAAAAAGAATATCTTGCAAAACTTCATGATTAGTCATGGGCTGTTTTCACGAAGATGGAAGAGTAGGAATTTTGATGACTTTCCTGTTTGACATTAACAAGCAGCCTTTCTCATCCTCTCTGCCCATGGGATTATAGCAGCCTGCAAATGCTTGATTGCATTAGGACACCCTCTTAAGAGCATCTTGGCGTTCAGGTACTGTGAGGTCATAGGACAAAGCAGACAAGAGACATTTTAACTAAGTAAAAGGTTAGAATGTATTCATCCCTTGATTTGGCGCTTAGAAAGGAGAAGACCATGAACCCAATTAACCAGAGGCCCCATTGATATTATAAAGTCTCTGCAGCTCCCTTCTTTGCTGACCTTCCAAGACTGTTCCAGTCTAACTCCTGTAAATCTGTTCTATCCCGCTACACATGCGTGAATAGCACACTCATTTTACTCTTGCTCAATTGTCCTGTAATACTTACGCTTGGGGAAAGGTTTCCTGGGAGAGCAGAAGCTTGAAGAGGAGCATTAGCACTGCCACTAGGACCTTGGTATTCCTTGTGTGAGACCTGGCATTAACTGTGTTAACTTTATACAGCTTAATAAGCTAGCAGGCGTTGGTAAGTGCTTCCTATGTGCCAGACATTGTGTTAAGCACTGGGAATACAATGCTGAATTGTGTGTGTATGTGGATTTTGTCACCCTCACAAAGCTTAGATACATGGCCTGGAGGCCAGAGAGGGACACAGACATTTCAAGAGTCTGTTTTGGGGCCTCTGCTGTGGCATACACAGCGGTAAAGCCATTCTTGAGGTGCTGGCATTCCATATGGATGTCAGTTCAAGACCCGACTGCTCCACTTCTGATCCAGCTCTCTGCTGTGGCCTGGGAAAGCAGTACAAGATGGCCTAAGTCCTTGGGCCCCTGCACCCATGTGGGAGACCAGGAAGAAGCTCCTGGCTTTGGATGGGTGTAGCTCTGGCCGTTGTGGCCATCTAGGGAGTGAACCAGCAGATGGAAGACCTCCCTCCCTCCCCCTCTCTCCCTCTTTCTCTCTACCTCTCTCTGCCTCTCTCTAACTCTGCCTTTCAAGCCAATAAATTTTTTTTTTAAAAGAGTCCACTGTGATGGAGTATGGTAGGTGCCATATAAGAGCATATGAGAAACCCACCTAATCCAGAGTTAGGGAGTCAAGGAAAGCATTCTGGATAATATAATGTTAAAGTGATGAGATGAGTAAGCATTAATTACTGTTATTATTGGTTCCTTTTGGCTATACTCTCAGTCCAAATACCTCTTATTCTGGAAATAGATGTTATTACCTAGCCCTCTCAGTCACATTCCCCTATCATTTATCGCTTTATTTTACTTTTTAAATCCAACCATTAGAGTCTTCAGGATAGGTAACTCAGATTAAGTTATCAGTAATAACATGCCAATAATTACTGCCTCCCTCACAGTAAGTAGCCCACATGTTAACCTACTTCTTCTCATACAGAAAAACATTTCTATCATTTCAAGTCCAGTGCTCAGTGGAGAAAGCCACTGCTTGTGGTGCCAGCACTGCATAGCACAGTGCCGGTTTGAGTCTGGGCTGTTCTTCCAGTCCAGCATCCTGCTAATGCATCTGGGAAAGCAGCAGAGGGTAGCTTTTGTATTTGGGCTCCTGCCACCCATGTGGGAGCCCAGGATGTTGTTCATGACTCCTGGCTTCAGCTTAGACCAGCCCTGACTCTTTTTTTTTTTTTGACAGGCATAGTGGACAGTGAGAGAGCCAGGGAGAAAGGTCTTCCTTTTCCGTTGGTTCACCCTCCAATGGCCGCTGCAGCCTGCGGCCGGAGCACTGTGCTCATCTGAAGTCAGGAGACAGGTGCTTCTCCTGGTCTCCCATGGGGTGCAGGGCCCAAGGACCTGGGCCATCCTCCACTGCACTCCTGGGCCACAGCAGAGAGCTGGCCTGGAAGAGGGGCAACCAGGACAGAATCTGGGCACCCTGACTGGGACTAGAACCTGGTGTGCCGGCGCCGCAGGTGGAGGATTAGCCTATTGAGCCGTAGCACCGGCCAATCCCTGACTCTTTTAGTCATTTCAGGAGTGAACTAGTGGATGGAAGATCTCTAGCTACCTCTCCCTCTCTCTCTGCCTTTCAAATAAATAAATAAATATTAAAAAAAAATAATATCTATCACTTGAATCAGCTGAAAGCCCCTATAAAGAGCACAAGGTACTTCCTTGGTATTGGTATATCATTTATAGATTTTATTATTTTTTGCTTAGTAGTGTGAACAATACCTCTGTGTAATTTTGAAACTATTTGGAACTTAAGTTGGTCTGCGTAATGTTAAATAATTAATTACAATTAGCTCTACAGCATAATACAATGGGTGGCTGCCTAGCTCAGGATGACTTTGTCTTCCAGGGATAGTGGCCCCACACAGGATAGCTGCCAGTGGTTGTGCATATATACTGGTTGCAGACAGCTGATCTGCAGACAGCACCTGGCCCAGATACTTGGCCAAAGCTGGGCCAGTCAGATGCTATCTCAGGGGTTTTTGAGTTGGGACAGGAAAGAATATAAATCACTCTCTCTGGGTGGTGGCCACTGAAGAATATAAGTCTTGGGCATTGCTAGTTGTCATGTACCTTGCTCTGGTCTGCAGTAGGAAGATATAACAGAGAATTAGGAAGAACTTGGAAGGGAAAGAGAGCACTCCAGTCTGCTGGTTTACTCCTCAAATGTTTACAATAGCCAGGACTGGCTTGGGTGTGACTAAGGCTGGAGCCAGAGCTGGCAGCTCAGTGTGGTCTGCCACATGTGTGGGAGGGATCCAACCGCTTGGGCTACTACCTAGTGCCTCCCAGAGTCTATATTAGCTACAATCTGGAATTGGGAGTGGAGCTGGGACTTGAACCCAGGTACTCCCATATGGGACATGCCACTATGCCAAATGTGTGTCCCTAAGAATTCATTTTAATGGTGTTTAGAACCTTGGCTCCCATAGTTCTCAAGGCCCAGTTACTTCTGTGCCTGTGCCATGGTTTGGTTATATGGGAAAGATTGATATTGATTTAATAAATGCCTTTTGATCTGCCTAAACATCAAGGTAAGATTTTGCCTCTTGCCACTGGTGAATGTACCGTAGATAGAAAAATGCTAATTTGCCATCAGGTGGCAGAGGGTCATGCGGCAGAGCATAGCTCCTACTGGCTTCCGCTTCAAGAGTCTGTCCAATCCATTAGGCAATATTTTAGGAGAATGGAGAGCCTTAGAAGGTCACACATTTGTCTGAGTTTTGCAGGGTCTATTTTACAATTGCATTTGCAACCTCAGTAGCAGGAGGCAAATTCTCTCCTCCCCTTACCCAATCTGTTCCCGTTGCTGTTTCCAGAGGGTTCCACCAGGAGGCAGTATTGTGTGGCAGTTACCCATCTAGGTTCTGAGTGGAACAGATGGAGGTTGGGATTCCAGCTCTATTTATTAGGGGTCACCATGTGGCCTTCTACTAGCTATTCAAGACTCTCTCATTCATAAAATAGAATCCTCACTGAGTGCTGTGAGGGTTAAAAATATCACATATAAGATATTGGGAGGGGCCAGTGCCATGGCTCACTTGGTTAATTCTCTGGGTGCCAGCATCCCATTTGCGTGCCGGTTCTCCTCTTCCAGTCCAGCTCTCTGCTGTGGCCCGGGGAAGGCAGCAGAGGATAGCCCAAGTGCTTAGGCCTCTGCACCCACATGGAAGACCAGGAGGAAGCACCTGGCTCCTGGCTTTGGATCGGTGTAGGTCCGGCCGTAGCGGCCATTTTGGGGGTGAACCAGTGGAAGGAAGACCTTTCTCTCTGTCTCTCACTGTCTAACTTTATCTGTCAAATAAAAAAAAAAAAAAAGATAGTGGGCAACGAACCTGGCATATAGTGCTCAGTAACTACCATCAATTATTTTACTACAAACTCAGTCTACAAATAGGAAAGAAATGTACTTGCTCAGACAACTGGTACAAGGGAATGTGCAAAGTCAGCTTTTCAGATGCACAGAGTTACTCAAATTCTGGTATGAAAGGGCATGTAGGCAGTGCTTTACTATCTTTGGACAGACCTGAACAAGATCCAGGGTGGTTATGATGGACTTCCCGCTTGTGACATAACCTGACAGTCGATTTTCTCTTCTCCCTTGGAAAAATTGCTCAAAAAATGTGATACCAGCAGTGGCCTTGCTGTTTTATGCCTCATTTCATCCTGAAATCCCATAGACCCTCTCCAGGGGGTTTAATTACCCAAACTATCCAAAGAAACTAATTATAGCTACCCAAAGTTGCCCTGAAGTTGCATTTATGCTCAACAAAAAATGTGATGAAATCTATGCTCATAGCTCCTGTTTATTTTTTCACAGTTTGAGGTAAAGAAAGTGGATTTTAAAAGGAGTTTAAGGCCAGCCAAATTTGTTACTGGTATTTCTTGTTTTATTTCTCTTTTCTGGAGCTCAAATTTTACCCCCAAATTTAATATTGGGACAGTATCAATTGTCAAGAGTGGGTTAACTGTCAGACATAACTAAATTTCAATTTCAGCTCCAAAGTCATAACTTCTTTTTTTTTTTTTTTTTTTTTTTACAAGCAGAGTTAGTGAGAGAGAGACAGAGAGAGAGGTCTTCCTTCTATTGGTTCACCCCCCAAATGGCTGCTACAGCCGTCTCACTGCGCCAATCCGAAGCCAAGGAGCCAGGTGCTTCCTCCTGGTCTCCCATGCGGGTGCAGGGCCCAAGGACTTGGGCCATCCTCCACTGCCTTCCTGGGCCACAGCAGAGAGCTGGACTGGAAGAGGAGCAACCGGGACAGAATCCAGCACCCCAACTGGGACTAGAACCTGGGGTACCGGCGCCGCAGTGGAGGATTAGCTTACTGAGCTTTGGCGCTGGCTGCAACTTCTATCTCTAACATGCATAAACAAGTCCTCAGTAAATGAAAAATATGTTTATTATTTAAATCAATCTCTTTCATTAAAACACAAAAGTAATGATCCTTAAAATGTGGTCTGAGGATATCTTTAATCAAGATCATGTGAAGTTCTTACTAAAAGTTTAGGTTTCTGTATTTGACCTCTGGGAGTGAGACCCAGGAATCTGAAATTTACAAGAGATTTCATGTTGATTCCCTTTTTTTTTTGGATTTTTAGAAGAACTTTTAATTGATTTTTTAACAAATTCAATGTGATATATAGATACAGTTCTAAGAAATGATACTCCTTTTCTCTGTCCTTCCCTCCCTAAATCCATCCCCCTTTCTCTCTCACACCCTTCTTCCTTCTCTCTCTCTCTTTTTTTTAGTTTCTGAGATAAAATTTTTTTCTTTTTATTTAAGGTATACAGAGTTCAGGTATTTCTTATATACAGATTCAGGACCATAGTGATTCTTCCTATCCTACCATCCCTCTCACTCAGTTCCCACCCTTCTTTTTCCTCCCACCCTATTCCCATTCTTAATTTTTACAAAAGTCTATTTCAGTTAACTTTATACTCATAACTATACAGTAAGTAGAGTTGAACAAATGGTATGAAGAAATAAACACTGTTCCTCAGCATTCCAGACAAAGGCTATAAATAATCATCGAATCTTAACCTGCCAATTTCACTCCTATAGATTACCTTTTAGGTATTCTATTAGTTACCACAGATCAGGAAAGACATGGTATTTGTCTTTTGGGGACTGGCTTATTTAACTAAGTATAATGGTTTCTAGTTGCATCTATTTTGTTGCAAAAGACAGGAGTTGATTTTTTGTTATTACCACTGTGTAGTATCCCATTGTGTATATATACCATAAATAAATACCGTAATTTCTTAATCCAGTCTTCAGTTGATGGACATCTGGGTTGATTCCATATCTTAGTGATTGTAAGTTGAGCTACAATGAACATGGGGGTGCAGATATCTCTTTTATATGCTGATTTCTTTTCCTTTGGGTAAATTCCCAGGAGTGGGATGGCTGAGTCATTTGGTAGGTCCATATTCAGATTTCTGAGGTATCTCCATACTATCTTTCACAGTGTCTGTACCAGTTTACATTCCCGCCAATGGCAGATTAGGATACATTTTCCACCACATCCTAGCAGGCATTTGTTGTTTGATTTCTGCATTACAGCCATGCTAACTGGGATGGGGTGAAACCTCATTGTGGTTTTGATTTGCATTTCCCTTTTGGCTAGTGATACTGAGCATTGTTTCATGTGTCTGTTTACCATTTGAATTTCCTCTTTTGAAAAATGCCTGTTCAAGTCCTTTGCCCACTTCTTAACTGGATTGATTGTTTTGTTGTTGTTGAGCTTCTTGAGCTTTTTATAGATTCTGGATAGTAATCCTTTATCAGTTGCATAGTTTGCAAATATTTTCTCCCATTCTGTCAGTTCCTCTTCACTTTGCTGAGTGTTTCTATTGCAGTGTAGAAGCTTTTGGCTTTCATTGTCTGTGCTTCTGGGGTCTTTTCCAACAACTTTGCCTATGCTAGTATCTTGCAGAGTTTCCCCAATGTTCTCTAGTGATTTGATGGTATTGGTTCATAGATTTATGTCCTTAATCCATTTTGAGTGGATTTTTCTGTAAGGTGTCAGGTAGGGGCCTTGTTTCACACCTCTGCACATGTATATCCCATTTTCCTAGTATCATTTGTTGAAGATACTGTCCTCACTCCATTGATTGATTTTAGCTTCTTTGTCAGAGATAAGTTGGTTATAGTTGTGTGGACTGATTTCTGGCATGTGCTGCTGCAGTCTGACTCACCTTGCTCTCCAAGGCTGGTACTTTCTCTAGCTCAGAGCTGCTGGAGTCATTGTATCCATGCTCATTGCTCCATGTCTGTACCTTACACACTGATCCACTGTTACACACTGATCCACCGTGACTCTCCTCCTTCTGAAGAATCTCCACTGCAGTTTTCTCTCCAACTACGCTGGAGAATGCACTTTCTTCCCTTTTTTTCTTACTATTTTTCCCTAGCCTACAATAGACTACTGTGTGCTAGTCTACCATCTTGGAATCCTCTCAAGATAAAATATTGTAAATTTACATTACAGTAAAAAAGGCTTAATACTTCACTGAAGATGAAGTTTAACAACTAAAAAGCAATAATACCCTAGTGGGAATATAGATAATGGTTATAAACAATAATTGAATGAAAAAATGCCCATTTCACCCATATACAGTAAATTTTAAAATCATAGATCAATAAAACTAGAGTAGTGCAACATTATTAACTATTGTTTTGACAAATATATAAAACAAAGTTTTACAAAATTATATTATCAGGGGCTGGTAATGTGGTACTGTAAAGCAGTAGAAGATGACCCATGTGCTTGGGCTCCTGCCACCTTCATGGAATACCTAGAAGAAGCTCCTGGCTCCAGATCAGCTTTGCTCTGGCTGTTGTGGCCATTTGGAGAGTGAAGCAGTGGATGGAAGACTTGTCTGTCTTTCTCTATGTATTTAACTCTGTCTCTCAAATAAATAAGTAAAAAATATTTTTTAAAAACTATATAAGAAATATATCCAGTTGACTCTTCTGTGTACATTAAACCCCAAGAGTCACTGAGATTATACTTGAAGATGACAGGAGGTGTGGTGAATATGTGACCTTTCTCAGTGGTATTCTGTTTCAGCCTGTTTCATGTAAGTGGGCTGGAAGAATTTGAGACTGTGTCTCAGGCATAGATAAGCAAGAGTGGAAAGCTTTTCTGAACTCCAGAGATGTCTAATCCCTGTCAGTCACCTTGAATCTACCTCTAAGATCAGCCACAAGGGCAATTGTACTTTTGCTGTTTGAGCCCTTCTCTTCCTAAAAAGGCTCAACTGTGTGGAGTCTTGTGCCCATTGGGGCATTTGTAGTATGGCAGCTTCTTTTGGTTATAACAATGACTAAGAAGGTGCAGAGATGCAATATCCTACTATGCATGGGGAAGTTCTGCAAAATGTGTCCTGCCTCAGACCTCATAATGTCCCTCTTGAAGGCGGTGGCAAAGAGGGCAGTTTTCCATCCGTGCTCACTTGGGAAGGCGGAAGCACATTATCAGATTGCCTGAGAGTAGAAGGCTGTTTGTAAAGCTGCACAAAACACACCAAACACCGGAGAAAGGAAAAGGAGTCATTGACGGGGGAAATCCGACAGGTTGGAGGGAAGGGGCAAAGAAGAAAGACAGGCAAAGAAGGAGATTGAGAGAGAGACTTAGAGAGAGAGAGGGTGAAGAAGAAAGAGATCTGGAGAGAGCACATATGTGGGAAGCAGGTCCTGTTAAACCTTTGGGGGGGCAGGGAAGTAGGAGCAAGGAATCCCATTAGGGTGGAGGTGAAGCTGACACAGGTGGTTGTACCAAGGTGCCTAGAACCAGAGCTTACTGTGCAAGGTGGCAACGGGGGCCTGAGACTAAATGGCATCCAGGTCATAGATTGCGCCACAGAGAAGATGGCACCATTTTACTAACACTGGTGAATAATCTCCAAACACTTAGCTATAATGCCATGTGAGGTCTGTTAGGCTCCTGCACCAAAGTGCATCCAGATCTTCCTTGCTTTGAACCTTCCACCTGCAGGCAATGCTTTCCTTCTGCACATAATATGTGTGCTGTAGCTGGAGAAGTCTCCTCATTAGGGAGTGACCAAAAACTTGAGCTTCAAGACTGCTTTTCTTGCTCAGACTGAGTGCTGGGAAGTGTTAGAAACTATAGGGTGGGAAAGGAAGCCACTAGATTTCCCTGGAAAATTTCAATATAAGCATTTACGGACAAACTCTAAGGAGATCATGGGAAATGCACCTAAATCTCCAAGGTGCCAATGACTTGTCTTGACTTCTTTTGTCATTCTAAACAAATATATCTTTGATTCTATATTTGTGGTTTTTGAGAGGGACTAATAGAGTTACATGGGGTTGTAAGATGAAGAGCCAGTGCTGATTTGGGGGGGGGGGGCATAAATGGACTGAACACTGTGTTGCATCTTCTTTGGCCAAGGATGTCCTCATGGCAGTAAATGACCTATGTTTCCAGACTACTGAGTACAATTGCTGTTAGAGTGCACCTGTGCAGAGCTGATTGAATCTTTCAGGGTCTGGTCAATGCACTAGTAGCTAGAATAAGAGGTAGACTTGAGCTGATTGATGTGATGCAAAAGGACTGTCTGAGGAGTGCATCACCTATGTAACCATTGCAGCAAAGTTAATTAGGAAAGTTTCTCATAGCTATGTATCATTCTACTTCAGGGTTAGTTCTATTGAAGAAGATTCCAGTTTGCAAGAGCCATTAAAAGAATCAATAATACCTGGTGTGTGACTCACTCATCTATAATCTAGTGTTGGCTGCTCCTGAATAGCTAGTAAGTCTTTTGACAGACAGTTCTACTCTTGGACAGAAAGGGGTGTGTGAATTAATTAACTTCCCTCCATGTGGTGAATATTTTGGTTCAATTACATTAGAGGGATTTTATCATCAAATTTGAGAAGCTATTTGGCATTGGCTTTAACTTTTATATCCACTCTGATTTTTCAAAAGTTTTCCATTGAATAGCTGTAATTTCCAGAGGAGCTCTGAGCCTTCAACTCTTTCTTGAGATTATTCTCATTTCTTTTCAAAAGATCTCCATTGTCCTTCCACCCCTGTGTGCCATAAACCAACTGACCCTGAGCAAGCGTTTGTCCCATTGTGGGCTTCAGGACATTCTCATGTAAGATTTAGACCAGATCAGTGGTGCTTACATTGTAGTGTACATCAGATCCACTGACAGGCTGATGCCCGTCAGATGGCAGCTTCCATCCCCAGGGTTTCCAGCACAGTAGGTGTGGGCTGGGACTAAGATTTTGCAAGTCTGACAAGCTCTCACGTGCTGCTGCTGGTCTGACTGCCCTTAAGAACCACTAGACTAGATAAATAGACCCTAACTCTTTCTTATTATGAAAGTTACCTGGGAGAAATTTTGACAAATAAGGATGCACAAGACCCATTTGTGATTGCATTAGAATCTTCAGTCCTGGGAGTCTGGGCAAGGTCAGAGTGAGGTGCATAGGGCATTCTGAGAGCAAGTTCCTCCTCAAAGTTTTCACCTTTGGCACCTCACTCCCTTCACTCTAGTCCTGGCTCTGCTGGCACTATATAGGGAATTTGTACTGAACGCAACAAACTGGTCCCTACCCGTTTATAGAGTATATCATTTATTTCAACAAGGGATGCTATCACAGTGACACTTCTAGGGTTAAACAGTCACAGGTCATACATTTAATAACTGGTTTCAGCTAAATTTCTTCCTTGGGGTAGCACCTTCAAGTTACTCTGCCTGTTGAGGTTAACTGCCGATTTGTCACTGACCTCTAACTAGGAAAATATAAAATTCAAACCAGCACATGTTGCAATTAGTTGGGAGATTGTGACTGTGGTAGCTCTTTTTTCTTGGTATTCATATACATACTTGCAAATAATATTTAGTGATGTATCTCACAGAGGCAAACAATACTTTTTATTTTCCTAAGAATGATTTATTTTGAAATAATTCCAAACTCAGAGAAAAATTTCCAGAATAGAATGAAAACTCCTCTATTCCCATCCTCCAGGTTCTCTAACTGATCACTTTTATTGTGTTTGCTCTATCACTTGGCATTTTTCTCTCACAAATCCCGATCCCTCTCTCTCTGCCTCTGTTTCTATCGTCTTTTCCTCTCCACTCCTGGATCCCATGCAGGGACATGTGATTAGTTCTTAGGACTCTTCAGCCTCCTCTAGGCTGCGGGAATCCCTTAGGTCTTCTGCTGTCTTTGTGTCTTCGATGACTTTGAAGGATGTAGCCCTTTCATTTTGTAGGCTCACTCTCAACTGCCTGAGGATGGTCAGGTTGTGCAATCTGGCTGGGAACACTACAGAAATACCGCCCTTCTCAGGGCAGCACATGGGTCAGGGTGGGGGAATTCTCTTGATCTATCCCATTACTGAGGGTGTGGACCTGGATTCTATTGGTGTCTGCCGAATTTCTCCACCAGTATTTCTTTTGTACGTAATTACAATTTTAAGGGATTTCAGGAGATCTGAGATTACACCAAATGGCTCTCTATCGCCATCATTTTCCCTACATTTTTTAGTTTCTATTTCATTGCAAAGTAGAGCCTTATTAAAGTTACGGAATCTATATTCCTATTTTACTTAGTGAGTTGTAATTTGTTACTTTTGTAGTTGCTACTCAAATTTTCCACAGTTTGAACACTGGGAACCTCTTCATGAGAAGTTCCCATCAGTCATGGACTGTTTTCTTACTTCCTGGCACGAAAAGGATGCTTTAGGCTCATCTTGTACTTTCTGTGCCTCAACTGGGAATAAGCCATTTCCCAAGGGAGATCCTTATAATTCCCAAACCATCACCAAATAGTATTTGTCAATGAGAATTAGATGTGAAGAATTCTGTTATATTTCTCAATTTACACATAGGCATATTAACTCAAAACATATCCCTGGAAAGCATCAATAAAAATGAGAAGCCCGATGAAAGAAATTTTCTCGTTTCTTTCTTCTTCAGTTATACCATCAGCTGGCAGATCTGCATACCTCTAAGAATTTTATTTGTGCTCTCAGTTCTTATAGTGTTAGCTCACATGAGTTGCTGGATCTCTTTCTTTCTTGGTAGCTAGTTTGGTGGCTCAGATAGAAGCAAATAGTTTTGGATGTTGCTGCTTTAGTATAACCATAGATCTCCAGATGAGGCAGATTGGAGAAGTTAGTTCAGTTTGCTCATTGAACATAATGAAGATTCTGGAAAAGTTTTGCTTATGGCTTGTAATGCCATTCCTAGCCAATCCAAGGATGGTGTGTTGGGAAAGAAATCTGATGTTATTCTGGGATGTTCTTAGAAGTTGCTACTGCTCCCTGTTGAGCCTCCTTGCCAGAATAATTAACTTGCAACCTGGGGATAACAGTAGGGAAGGTGGTGGGGGAGGTGAAGGCACAATTGCTTCCTAAGAATTTTCACTTTCCTGAAAAGATTTCAAGGTTTGCAAAATTCTCTGCTATTTTTAAATGTTCTTATTCTAATGAGCAGAAGATCCAGCATCATGTAATGCTTGAGTTGGTTTGGTAATTGCATTACAATAAATAGCTGAGATGCTAGGCCCAGAAAACTGACCTTAAGACCCACTGTTCTCTTGCAACAGGGTTTTTTTTTTTTTTTTTTTTAATAACAACAGATTTTAAAGGGTTGCTATTCCTTTGGACCATTTGTTCCAGGTACAAATAAGTGAAAAACTACCTTAAGGCCTTGTGTTGGATGTAAGTGATTTTATGTCTTTGCTAAGATGGAGAGTGTTATTATCCAGAGAAAATTATGCTGACACAATTTAGGCAGAAATGATACAGGAGATGGTGGGAAAAAATCAAACCTTTTTTCCAAGCAAGAAATTTAGCTATCTTGGTGTTGTTGGGATGAAAACGTACTGAAAATCACACTTTTAAAGAATATATTTCTCTCTAGAATGTGGCAGAAGAATATCAGAATCTGTAGGTTTATGAAATAGCTAGGTAAAGACATATTTCAAATATATCCCTTTACTCCCAGTTTCTGTTATTAACTGAAAACTGTAAGCTTAGAGGAGAAGAAATAAACTATTCCTTGCATTCAAATATTCATGTTCAAAGCATGGTACTTGATGGAATGAGAGGTGCAGATGATGTGTGAAGCCTAATCTTGGGGCCAGCATTGTGATACAGCAGGTTAAACCACTGTTTGCAATGCTAGCATCCCATATTGGAGTGCCAGTTTGAGTCTCTGCTGCTCCACTTCCAACTCAGCTCCTTGCTAACGTGTCTGGGAAAAAGTGGCAGATGATGGACTTGAGTCCCTGCCACCCACACGGGAGACCCAGATGGATTTCCAGGCTCCGGGTTTCATTCTGGCCCAGCCCCAACTGTTGTGGCCATTTGGAGAGCAAACCAACACATTGGAGATCTTTTCCTCTCTCTCTGTCATTCTGCCTTTCAAATTAACAAATAATAAAAAGTATCATTGTGTCCTTAGGCAGTTTAAGATTATGGAAAGGGTCCGGGGATTTTATCAGTACAGATGTCAATACAACATGAAGCCTAATGTGAAACAAAGTCTAAGAGAGATAAAATGAAATGTCTGGGTTTAAGAGGAGAGATGTGTCAGTCTGTCTCTCACACACATACATGGAGAGAAATCAGGGTATTTCTAATGGAAGGGACACTGTTGTCCTTGGCAAGTCAGGACAAGATGACTGGCAGGCTGCCAGATGGGTCCTCATGATGTGATATTTACTTGGTTGAATTCACCAGAGTCCTAGGGATTAGCTCAAAAGTAGACTTCTCAGCGTCTCAGCATTGATTTGGTCAAGTGACATTGACTCAGATCAACAAATTTATAAAAGTTTAATGTATAAATCAAGAATAGCAAGTTCATCCACAATGGGAAATACAACCATCTTTTTTTTTTTTTTTTTTGACAGGCAGAGTGGACAGTGAGAGAGAGAGACAGAAAGGTCTTCCTTTGCCGTTGGTTCACCCTCCAATGGCTGCCGCAGTCAGCGCGCTGCGGCTGGCGCACTGCGCTCATCTGATGGCAGGAGCCAGGTGCTAGGTGCTTTTTCCTGGTCTCTCATGGGGTGCAGGGCCCAAGCACTTGGGCCATCCTCCACTGCACTCCTGGGCCACAGCAGAGGGCTGGCCTGGAAGAGGGGCAACCGGGACAGAATCCGGCGCCCCGACCCGGACTAGAACCTGGTGTGCCGGCGCCGCAAGGTGGAGGATTAGCCTGTTGAGCCACGGTGCTGGCGGGAATACAACCATCTTGAGATGGAACATTTACAGAGCATTTGTTCTTTGTAGGAATACAGAAGCAGAAAGTGACTTGGAGTTGTAGAATCAGAATGAAGGTCAGTTATTTGCTTTCAAAGTGAAATGACATCAGGCTTAAGTGACTGCTGTGTCCATTTCCTAACTGAGGGAACCCGGCATCAGATGCACTCTTGAATCAGATGGAAACATTTTCTCCTGAACTTTGCTTAGACCTGCACTGCCCATTGTGGGCCCTGATACTCTTTTTTATATCTTTCCACAAATAACTGAAGAACATCTACTCCTCTTTGGATTCTATCCTGTCTTATCCCCCAGTTCTATCCTCTCTTTTCTATATAGATTATAAGTGGAAGATGGTGGGATGAATAATAAAATAGGTTAAACCGAAGAATTATTAAATTTTTTAAAAGGAAATAAATTCTTTGACTTTAAATTAGAAAGTTGTGGGTCTAAGGTCATTTTGATGTAGGGACATTGCATCACATTATATTTGACTGCATTTGGGTTGTATAAATTTTGCTCATTATGTGGCTTCTGTGATTTTTAGGAGTACGTGTCACACTTAGTTAGGGAAACTTATGAAGCAATCTGAGCAGAAACTTTCTACATTTTGATTTTCTCATGTCAGGTTTTTCTTATGTATGCTTAATTTGATGGGTTTAGTTTCCTTTCCTTTTTTTTTTTTTTTTTTTGACAGGCAGAGTGGACAGTGGGAGAGACAGAAACAGAGAAAGGTCTTCCTTTTGTCGTTGGTTCACCCTCCAATGGCCGCCGCGGCCCGCATGCTGCGGCGACCAGCGCACCACGCTGATCCTAAGGCAGGAGCCAGGTCCTTCTCCTGGTCTCCCATGGGGTGCAGGGCCCAAGCACTTGGGCCATCCTCCTCTGCACTCCCAGGCCACAGCAGAGAGCTGGCCTGGAAGAGGGGCAACCAGGACAGAATCCAGCACCCCGACCGGGACTAGAACCTGGTGTGCCGGCGCTGCAAGGCGGAGGATTAGTCTATTGAGCCACGACGCCAGCCAATTTCCTTTCTTACTCCACTTTTATTTTTTTTTTTTTACACTTTAATAGAAACAATAATTCTAATAATTTTCATGCATATTTCATTAGTTTACATAGGGTTTATTTAAACCACTTAGGTAAAATAATCATAGGAAAAAAAAGTCACTCCTAGAAGCTTAAACCCAACCTGTGTGGTAGTTAATTCATCTAGAATTGAGCATTGAGAATGCTAGCGTATCAGATATATCACAGCCACATGAGGTAGGTTTGCTTTATCTAAGCAACTTCTGTAAATTAATTGTTCATTTCATTTTTAAAAGATTTTTATTTATTTATTTGAAAGTCAGAGTTACACAGAGAGAAGGAGAGGCAGAGAGAGAGGTCTTCCAT
This sequence comes from Sylvilagus floridanus, assembly GCA_949820135.1. Lineage (NCBI taxonomy): Eukaryota > Metazoa > Chordata > Mammalia > Lagomorpha > Leporidae > Sylvilagus > Sylvilagus floridanus. Next base: position 42,874,741 of record OX463235.1, read on the forward strand.
CCACTGGGTCACTCCCCAATTAGCTGCAACAGCCCAAGCTGTGCCGATCTGAAGCCAGGAGCCAGGAGCTTCTTCCAGGTCTCCCACGCAGGTGCAGGGGTCCAAGGATTTGGGCCATCTTCTACTGCTTTCCCAGGCCACAGCAGAGGGCTGGATTGGAAGTGGAGCAGCTAGGTCTCCAACTGGTGCCCGTATGGGATGCCGTCACTGCAGGTGGCAGTTTTACCCACTACGCCACAGCACTGGCATCTGTTCATTTCATTTACAAGTTAGATCTTGCTGGCCCAGGAGTCAATTTTATTTCTGATTTTGTATTTATCTTTATTGGCTCATTGTGTGCTATTGAGCAATCAAAGGGCAACCTCATTTCCCTTCATCAACAGCATATTACTTAAGATATTAGTTTTTTTTTCTTTTCTTTCTAGTGAGAGAGGTGCAGAAAAATTGCTTTGGAATCACTAATGCTAGTCATACTCTAATCAGCCTCGCCCATAAAATGGAAAATGTAACCTGTTGGAGCTTCCCTAGAGGTCATCGTAGGGAATATGTCTCTGTTATTCAGGGAAATGGACTCATCCTTTGTGTTGGAAAGAAAAGTTACTCACTTCCATGGGGTAATCCATGGTGAGGTGAAAGGTGTTGATTCCAGGTTCATGAGATGTGGTACTGGAACCAACCCTGACACATTTTCGTTGGGTAGACTAAATTGCTGAATGGAAATGAGCATGTCAAGAGGAAAAGGTGAGCTGTAAAATTTTGAGATCTCGTGCATGGAATACTCTGGACTAAGTTTAGTTTGTAGCAAGGGTCTTTGTTTCTGTGAACCAATGTAACCCATGCGGGGCTCTGGATCAGTCAAACACCTATTGACAGTTATCCCAAACTTGGATATGCGACACATAGAGGGAAGCATAGTCTTTTCAAGTCAAAATGGTGCGTTGCTTAACAGGGTCACCCAAGATTACTTAATTATTTAGCGGAATGGATGTTTGTTTTGATTGGTTATTTAAAAAATTTTTAATTTATTTTATCATTTCCTAAAAAGTATTTATTAATTTTTTTAACTTTTATTTAGTAAATATAAATTTCCAAAGTACAGTTTATAGATTACAATGGATTTTTCCTCCCCATAACTTCCCTCCCACCCTCACCCCTCCCATCTCCCACTCCCTCTCCCATTCCATTCACATCAAGATTCATTTTCAATTATCTTTTTATACAAAAAATCAATTTAGTATATATTAAGTAAAGATTTCAACAGTTTGCACCCACACAGAACATAAAATGCACAATACTGTTTGAGTACAATTTATAGCATTTATTCACATTGTACAACACATTAAGGGCAGAGATCCTACATGAGGAGTAAGTGCACATTGACTCCTGTTGTTGACTTAACAAATTGACACTCTTGTTTATGGCGTCAGTAATCACCCTAGGCTCTTGTCATGAGTTGCCAATGCTATGGAAGCCTCTTGAGTTCTCTGACTTTGATCTTATTTAGAGGTCATAGTCACAGTGGAAGTTCTCTCCTCCCTTCAGAGAAAGGTACCTCCTTCTTTGATGGCCAGTTCTTTCCACTGGGATCTCATTCGCAGAGTTTTTCATTTAGGTCTTTTTTCTTTTTTTTTCCCAGAGTGTCTTGGCTTTCCATGCCTAAAATACTCTCATGTGCTCTTCAGCAAGAACAAAATGCCTTAAGGGCTAATTCTGAGGCCAGAGTGCTGTTTAGGACATCTGCCATGGCATTGCCTGTGTATACAAAGGCTGTTAATTTTTGTGCATTGATTTTATATCCTGCTACTTTGCCAAACTCTTCTATGAGTTCCAATAGTCTCTTAGTAGAGTTCTTTGGATCCCTTAAATAAAGAATCAGATCATCTGGAAAGAAGGATATTTTGAGTTCTTCCTTTCCAATTTGTATCCCTTTAATTTCGTTTTCTTGCCTGATGGCTCTGGCTAAGACTTCCAGAACTATATTGAATAGCAGTGAGAGTGGGCATCCCTGTCTGGTACCAGATCTCAATGGAAATGCTTCCAACTTTTACCCCATTCAATAGGATAGGATGCTGGCCATGGGTTTTTCATAAATTGCTTTGATTGTATTGAGGAATGTTCCTTCTATACCCAATTTGCTGAGTTTTCATCATGAAAGGGTGTTGTATTTTATCAAATGCTTTCTTTGCATCTATTGAGATGATCATATGGTTTTTCTTCTGCAGTCTGTTAATGTGGTGTGTCATATTGATTTGTGAACATTTTACCATCCCTGGATAACAGGGATAAATCCCCCTTGGCCTGGGTGCATGATCTTTCTGATGTGTTGTTGCATTCTATTGGCCAGAATTTTCTTGAGGATTTTTGCATCTGTGTTCATCAAGGTATTGGTCTGTAATTTTTTCAATGCTGCATCTTTTTCCGGTTTAGGGATTAAGGTGATGCTGGCTTCATAGAAAGAATTTGGGAGGATTCCCTCTTTTTTGATTGTATGAATAGTTTGAGAAGAATTGGAGTTAGTTCTTCTTTAAATGTCTGGTAGAATTCAGCAGTGAATCCATCTGGTCCTGGGCTTTTCTTTGTTGGGAGGGCCTTTATTACTGTTTCAATTTCTGTCTCAGTTATGGTTTTCTGTGTCTGCTCAGGTTTACTGTTTAGGTTTTCTATGTCTTGCTGGTTCAATTTAGGTCAGTTGCATGTGTCCAGGAATCTATCCATTTCTGATAGGTTTCCCTGTTTGCTGGCATACAAGTCCTTGTAGTAATTTCTGATGATTCTTTTTATTTCTGTAGTATCTGTTGTTGCATTCCCTTTTTCATCTCTGATTTTATTGATTTGGGTCTTTTCTTTTTTTACTTAGTTGGGTCAATGGGGTGTCAATTTTGTTTTTTCAAAAAACCAGCTCTTCGTTTGTCTGATCTTTTGTAATTTTTTTGATTAAATTCTGTTGATTTCTTCCCTGATTTTAATTATTTCTCTTCTCCTACTAGATTTGGGTCTGGTTTGCTGCAGCTTTTCTAGATCCTTGAGATGTATTCATAGCTCATTTATTTGGTGCCTTTCCAATTTCTTGATGTAGACACCTATTGCTATACACTTTCCTCTTAACACTGCTTTTGCTGTATCGCATAAGTTTTGATATGTTGTATTGTTGTTCTCATTTACTTCTAGAAAGTTTTGATTTCTCTTTTAATTTCTTCTATGACCCATTGTTCATTCAGGAGCCTGATGTTCAGTCTCCATGTGTTTGTATATGCTCTAGGGATTCCTGAGTTGCTAATTTCCAAACTTCATTCCTTTATGGTCTGAGAAGTTGCATTGTATGATTCTAATTCTTTTGAATTTGCTGAAACTTGCTTTATGGCCTATTTTGTGGTCTGTCCTAGAGTAGGTTCTATGTACTGCTGAGAAGAATGTAAATTCTTTAAGTGTAGGCTTAAAAGTTCTGTAGATATCTGTTAGATCCATTTGGACTATAGTGTCGATTAAATCTACTGTTTCTTTGTTGATTTTCTGTCCGGTTGATCTGTCTGTTTCTGAGAGTGGAGTATCAAAGTCCCCCAGTACTATTGTATTGGAGTCTAAGTCTCCCTTTAAGTCCCTTAACAAGTCTTTTAAATAAACTGGTGCCCTGTAATTAGGTGCATATACATTGATAATTGTTCTATCTCCCTGTTGAATTGATCCCTTAATCATTATATAGCTCCCCTCTTTGTCTCTCTTAACAGTTTTTGTGTTAAAGTTTATTTTGTCTGATATTAAGATGAGTATGCCAGCTTTTTTTTTTTTGCTTGTTTCTGTTGGCATGGAATATCTTTTTCCAGCCTTTCACTTTCAGTCTGTATGCATCTTTGTTAGAAAGATGTGTTTCTTGTAATCAGCAAATAGATGGGTTTTGTTCCTTAATCCATTCAGCCAGTCTGTGTCTTGTAACTGGACAGTTGAGGCCATTAATGTTCAATGTGACTATTGATAAGTAGTAACTTTGCCCTGCCATTTTCCTAAGATATTTTCTATATATGCTTTGAACTTCCTGTGATCTTTTGCTGTGAGGTTTCCTTCCTTTTCCTTCTTTCAAATTGATGGCTGTGTTTATGTTTGTAACACATCTTTAAGCATCTTTTGCAGGAATGGGTGAGTGGTAAAAATTCTTTCAATTTCTGTTTGCTATGAAAAGTCTTTATTTCACCTTCATTCACAAATGAGAGTTTTGCAAGATATAATATTCTGGGCTGGCAGTTTTTCTCTCTTAGTACCTGGGCTATATCTCGCCATTCCCTCCTAGCCTGTAGGGTTTCTGATGAGAAGTCAGCTTTGAGTCTAATTGGAGATCCTCAGAGAGAGTAATCTGATGTTTTTCTCTTGCATGTTTTAGGATCTTTTCTTTATGTTTCACTGTGGTAAGTTTGATTACAATGTGTGGTGGTGAGGATCTCTTTTGGTCATGTTTGTTCGGGGTCTGTGGGCTTCCTGTACTAGGATGTCTCTACCCTTCTCCAAACCCAGGAAGGTCTCTGCTAGTATCTCACTAAAAAGGCCTTCTTATCCTTTCTCTCTCTGCATGCCTTCAGGAACTCCTAGAACCGGAATGTTGGTTTTTTTTAATAGTACCCTGTAGATTCCCAACAATATTTTTTAGATTTCTAATTTCCTCTTCTTTTCTTTGGTTTTACCATATACTTTCCTGTGCTCTTTCTTCTAAGTCTGATATTCTCTCTTCTGCTTCACTGACTCTGTTTTTAAGGCCCTCTAACACATTTGTCATTTGATTTATTGAATTCTTCATTCAGTTTGATTTCACTACCACAATTTCATGTTCTACTAGTTTCTGCATTTCATTTTGATTCCTCCTTAAGATTTCGTTTTCATGAGAGATTTTCTATCCTGTCCATTAAAGATTTCTGTAGTTCAAGAATTTGTTTTTGAGAGTTTCTAGATGTTCTTATCATAAATCTTTTTAAATCTGTGTCTTGCATTTCTTCTATCTCATCATCTTTGTAATCTTGAATTGGGGTGTCTTGTTCATTTGGGGATGTCATAATGTCTTTCTTGTTCTTGTTTCTTTGGTTTTTATGTGTTTTGCTTGGCATTGAAGAGATATTCTTTTATTGCTTTTTTTTCTTCTTTTTTTTTCCCCTCGCTGTAGTGGTTTTTCTCAGTGTACTATGACCCTAGATTAAGTGGACTGTCTGCTTTTGATGGCTCCCTAGAGGCTTGTGATGAGTGTGTCCAGTACCTCTGTTCAGTTCTTCAGGGTTAAGGGTGTGCCAAATGTGACACACCCAGGTTAGGTGTGGTAAATATTCTCTCTCTCTCTCTCTCTCTCTCTTTTATTCAGAATGGGTAGTAATTCCACACAGGTGATTGGAGTTGAAGGCAGTCAGTGTCTAAGCTCTGGCTCCTGTGAGTATAATATTCGTCTGCTCTGTCCCAAGGACCACACAAAGGATCTGTGCAGTCTTCAGTGTAAGCTCAGATTCCCCTGCAATCTCCCACCAGGTTGCCAAGGTTACCAAGTTCGTGTACTCTCCCGAGAGTACTCACGTCTCAGGTACTCTGTGAGTTCTCCCACACAACCTCAGTTTTGTTTTGTTTTCCACAGTCTCAGTTCATTAGCTCCATGCGTTCACTAGGTCCTAACCTCCTGTTATTTCTCCACACCAGAGTCAGGTTTTCTGCTTGGATGATGGTGGGTGCAGCTTTTACGTATGTCCAGAATGGTGCCTGCTCTTTGTCCTGTTGCCTTTGTAAGGTGAGTGGAGAGAGAGCATCGTGTCCATGCTGGTCCTATATATATATATATATATTTTTTTTTTTTTTCTCTCCTCTAGTTAGGCTGGTGAACTTTCCCCCACGGGGCTTCAAACCTTGTTCCCTCTAGGCTCTTCCTTCCGCTTTCCTGCCAGTGTCTCAGGCTACTGAGGTTTCGCCTCACCTCCCTTTCCAGCGCTAGTGTGTAGATTCGGCAGCTGTGGGCACCCGTGCCCTCCATGTAGGTCCACCGTGTCCCACTAGTTCCAGAAGAGTTTCTTCTATTGTTTTTTCCCTAACTCTTCTCTGAACCTACAGTATCTCCACTTTTATTAAACTGTCTTTTCCGGGACTATCAGTGTGCTCCCTCCCTATTCAGCCATCTTCGACTTGTTATCTTATATCAAGATCCAGATTCTGTATAAATTCAGTTTACTGAGTATTCTTTGTTGGGTACAAATGCAAACCAGTCTGTCTTGTCAAAAAATAACCATACAAGTCATGTTTTGATGCTCTGTAGGACATTATCTGTTTTATTTCCAACCTAGCATCTTATTTCAATGTTATTACAAGTCAAATATTGGGGCTGATGTTATGGAACAGCAGGTTAAGCCCCTTCCTGCAACACCAGCATCCCATGAGTGCTGGTTCAATTCCTGGCTTGTCCACTTCTGAGCCAGCTCTCTTTTAATGCACCTGGGAATGCAGCAGAAGATGTCCCAAGTACTTGGGACCATGCACACACATAGGAGACCTGGATGAATCTCTAGGTTCCTGTCTCTCTTTTTTTTTTTGACTGGCAGATTTAGACAGAGACAGAGAGAAAGGTCTTCCTTCCATTGGTTCACCCCCAAAATGGCCACTATGGCTGGCATGCTACGGCCAGTGCACCGCGCAGATCCGAAGCCAGGAGCCAGGTGCTTCCTCCTGGTCTCCTCTGTGGGTGCAGGGCCCAAGCACTTGGGCCATCCTCCACTGCCTTCCTGGGCCACAGCAGAGAGCTGGACTGGAAGAGGAGCAACCAGGACAGAATCCGGCACCCCAAACCGGCCTAGAGCCCGGGGTGCTGACGCTGCAGGTGGAGGATTAGCCTAGTGAGCCGTGGTGCTAGCCTGGGTTCCTATCTTCAGCCAGGCCCCAGTTCTAGCAGTTGTGGGCTTTTTGGGGAGTGAACCAGCAGATGGAAGATCTGTCTGTCTGTCTCATCCCACCCCTATAAATCTGCATTCTAAATAAACAAACATAAATCTTAAAGGTCAAATCTCAAACATCCAAAATTCTTCAAATGATCTTATAATCATCTTTTTCATTAACGAGGCTCAGTGAATTCAATGAGACTTTTACATTGCTCATTATTTGCGTGAGAGTCATGTTTCTGTCATACTTTGCTATGCCTGTCAGATAGGATCTGTCTCTATCAGTGATGGATGGTAGTGAGAAGTGAATGCAACATGGGTTCATTAGAGTTTCCATCTTCCCTGGGTGGGGTAGGTGGGCTGAAGGCACTATTATTCAAATTAAGTTTCTGGTTCTTGGGCAATTCATGGAGAGAAAGGAATTCCTGCAATTTTTGGCTTCTAGTAAATGGGGAGAATAAAGTGTTAATGGTGGGGGTAATGAGCATGGAGCTTCAGTGGTAAAGTTGATGTGTCTACCGTTCCACTTTGAGTTTGTTGTTTATATCTGTCATTTAGAGCAGTATGCTAATTTTTGAATGTACTACTCATTCTCTTCTTGTATTTTGGTGTCATTTAAACAGTGTCTTGCAATTACAATGATGAGGGAGTAGGATCTTCTAGTATTCAAATAGAAATATACTTGCTGGGAGTTAGATCATTTTAATGTTGGATCATTTTAATGGGGATTTATGGTCTTTAAATTTTTTCAGGAGTAGTCATTTACCTAACAGTTTAGATGCCCATATCCCTTTTTGAATTTGCTGGGTTCAAGTTCTGGCTCCTTTCCTGATTCCAGCTTCTTGCCAATGCGTATCTTGGGAGGCAGCAGCTGATGATGGTTCAAGTAGTTGGGTCTCAGCTACTCATGTGGAAGAACCACATTGTGTTCTTGGTTCCTGGCTTTGGCCTGGCCCAGCTCTGGCTATTGTAGGCTTTTGAGGAGTGATTTAGTAGATTAGAGCTCTCTCTTGAATAATAAAAGAAAAATATTTGAAAAATCAGAAACTAAATGTGGCCATCTCCTTTTGTATTCTAACTTATCTTGGACTCAGGTGGGAGAGCTAGCACTGGAAATGATACACCCAGTATGATGATTGTTCCTAAAATTTGTTGAACATTTCCTGTCACCGTGAACTTTCACATACTTACTATAGCAACCTATTTTCACAATAAAAACAAAATTGTGTCACATTTTTGTCCTGTGATACACATGGTAGCAGTTGTTGTGGGCCAGATTGCTTGGGAAGCAGACACCAAGATGGGTGGGAATGTGTGTGCAGTATGTTAGTTAGAGGTTGCTCTCAGAATCTGCATCTTAGGAGAGTGAAGGAAAGAGGTTAGAATGAAGATCTCAGCTGACCCCAGAGGAAGCTCTGGGCTTTTGAATTCCTGCATTGATTAGTATTTGGATACAAGCTGACCTCCTAAAAGGAGTTCTGACCTTGGTCACAGTGGCATTCCTCAGCACAGAGCCATCAGTGAATCTAACACCTACATGTTGCTTTACCTCAATTCATCTTTTCCTCTGTAATCTCACTTCTGCAACATAAGTTTAGGCTGTCATTATTTCTTTAGTGGATTTTTCATTGGCCTTCTGACAACTGATTTGCCGGGTCCCACTCCTCCCTTCTCCAATTAGTCTGACATATAATTTGTCAATGAAACCAGGGGACTTCTGAGAGTGAAACAATCATGTTATTAAACATAGAATCCAGAAAGCAGGCGTTGGCAAGAGGTATCCCAGGAAAAATGGGACATAGGCACACCCCTGCACAGCTGTCAGAATTTGCTTTCTAAACCTTTGACCCATCACCTGCTCTTTTATTTAGTGTGTCTGAGGGAAAAGCATGAGCTGTTCTAAGGACTGCAACATCCTGCTCTAGTTGGCTGGGTTTCTTGTTATAAATCAATCAACTAGCTATTTGCATCTTTTACAGTTTGGGTGAATTTAGAAAATGAATGTCTTCCCAGGGCTGAATCACTTTTGGGATTTGTTAGAAAGAAAGCTTTGGAATTTGCCAAGCTGAGAATCAGTCCCTGGAGTGTGCTGATCTGAGGCAGGCGTTACTTGAGATAGCTCAGCTCTGTTAACCAGTGGCGCTACTAGAACTCTCATCACTGCCTCCCAAGAAGCTGAGTTAGGAGCCGGGGCTGGTAATCAAACCCAGGTTCTCCAGCATGGGAAGTGGGCATTTTAACAACTGGGCTGAATGTCCAGTCCCCCTCATTGACTTTTAATGAACAACTAATAGAAGTGGAGGTCTAATTATTACTGGCTGAGTAGCCATATCTTCATTCACGAGAAATTTGCTAATTCTATGAATCAGCATTTTTATGATCAGATCATACTAATAAGTTCAAAGTTATTTCAGCTTTTTAAGATTTCACGTTTGAGTGATCACAGAGTGCTTGTCTTTCTGTGCTTGGCTTATTTCCCTGAACATAATGACTGGTAGTTCCATCCATGTGTGGCAATGACAAGATTTCATTCTTTTTAGTGGCTGAATAGCATTCCATTGTGTGTACCACATTTTCTTTATCCATTCCTCAGTGGGTAAACACTTGTTTTGTGTTCATTTGTTGGCTATTGTTCATAGTGCTGCAATAAACATGAGACTTCAGATGCCTATTTGACAGACTAATTTCCCTGTGCCTATACTCAGTAGTGGCATTGTTAGATCATATAGTAATGCTATTTTTAGTTTTTTTGAGGTACCTCCATACTGTTTTCTACAATGGCTATACTAATTTAAATTTTCACCAACAGTGTGCAAGAGTTCCCTTTTATTCACATCCTTGCCAATGCTTGTTCTCTTTTACCTTTTAGTAATAGCCAGTGTAGCTGGAGTGTGGTGACACTGTGATTGTAGTGCATTTCCCTGATGATCAGTGATGTTGAGCATTTTTAAATGTACCTGTTGGCAAATTGTCTCCCTTTGAGAAATGTCTTTTGAGATAGATTGTCTATTAAAAAACTGGAATAGTAATGCTTTTTGATGACTTTGTTTCAGTTGCTTATTCTGATTATTAATTCCTTGTCAGATGTATACCATGGAAAGGTTTTCTCCCATTCTATAGGCCGTTTCTTCGAGATTTGTTTATTGCTTCTTTTACTGTGATTATTTTGCCTTTTTCCCTATACTTTTGGAGTCTTACTAAAGTCTTTGTGCAGTCCAATGTCTTGAAGCATTTCTCTTATGTGTTCTAACAGTTTCACATCTTACATTGAAGACTTTAATCCATTTGGATTTGATTTTTATACATGGTAAGATATTGGTATGGTGAAGTGTAAAGTCTCTTAACTTTGCATATGTTTACCCACTCTTTTCAGGACCACTTATTTGTAGGACTGTCCTTTTTGCAATGAGTGTTCTTAGCACATTTGTCACAGATCAGTTGAATTTACTTCTAGAGTCTCTGTTTTTCTCCTCTTGATCTATAAATCTGTTTTATGTCAATACTATACTGTTTTAATTATGGTAGCCTTGTAAAGTCAAGGGGACTGGCACTGTGGCTTAGCAGGTGGCTGCTGCCTGCAGTGCCAGCACCCCATATGGGTGCCTGTTCAAGATTCATTTGCTCCACTTCCTATTCAGCTCTCTGCTATGGCCTATGAAAGCAGTGGAGGATGGCCCAAGTCCTTGGGCCCCTGAACTCACTTGGGAGACCCAGAAGAAGCTCCTGGCTTCAGATCAGCCCAGTTCCAGGTGTTGTGGCCACTGGGGAGTGAACCAGTGGATGGAAGATTTATCTCTGCCTCTGCCTCTCTGTAACTCTTTCAAATAAATAAATAACTCTTTTAAAAAACTATAAAGTCAAGTAATATAATGCCTTCTGCTTTCTTCTTTTGCTCAAGATTGCTTTGACTATTCAGTCTTTAGTGGTTTCACACAAGTTTTAGTATTTTTTTCTAGTTTTGTGAAAAATGTCATGGATATTTTGATAGGGATTTTTTCCTATTTTTTTCCACCAGAAATCTTTTATTTGTGAAAACAAACTTCACGCATTTAAGAAATAAAACATTAGGAATATAGTGAGTCTTCCCACCATACCTGACCTCCCACCTACATTCCTACCCCTCTTCCTCCTCCCTCTACTATTTCCATTCTTATTTTTTACTAAGATCAATTTTCAATTAACTTTATACACATACAATTAACTTTACACTAAGTAAAGAGTTCAATAAATTGTATGACAATAAACCAAAACTTGATCCTCAACAGTTGAGACTAGGGCTCTTCAAAGTCATTACATTTTTGAAATGTTAATTTTACTTCTATAGATTACCTTTTAGGTTCTCTATATATCACAGATCAAGGATAAAATACGGATTTGTCCATTTAGGAGTGGCTGATTTCTCTAAGTGTGATATTTTTCAGTTTTATCCATTTTGTTGTAAATGACAGGATACCATTTTTTTTTTTTACCACAATGTAGTAGTACTCCATAGTGTACATATCCCATAATTTTTTTTTTATCTAGTCTTCATTTGATGGGCATTTGGGTTGATTCCATGTCTTAGCTATTGTAAATTGAGTTGCAATAAAAATGGGTCTGGAGATAACTCATTTTTAAAAAAAGATTTATTTATTTGAAAGGCAGAGTTACAGAGGCAGACGCAGAGGCAGAGAGAGAGAGAGAGGTCTTCCATATTCTCGTCCACTCTCCTGATGGCCACAACAGCCAGAGATGTGCCGATCCTAAGCCAGGAACTAGGAGCTTCTTCCAGGTCTCCCATGCAAGTGCGGGGGCCCAAGGACTCGGACCATCTTCCACTGCTTTCCCAGGCCATTAGAGAGCTGAACAAAAGTGGGGCAGCCAGGACTTGAACTGCCACTAATATGGGATGCTGGCAATGCAGGCAGCAGCTTTACCTGTTACTCCACAGCGCCATAACACTTTCATAACACAGCCTGATAACACTTTCATATGCTGATTTCATTTTCCTTGGGTAAATTGCCAGGTGTGGATGGCTAGGTCATATGGTAGGTCTATATTCAGATTTCTGAGATATCTCCATACTGTCTTTCACAGTGGCTTTACCAGTTTACATCCCCACAAACAGTGAATTAGGGTACCTTTTTCCCCTCATCCTCACCAGCATTTGTTGTTTATTGATTTCTGTATGAAAGCCATTCCAATGGGGGTGAGGTGAAACCTCATTATGGTTTTGATTAGCATTTCCCTGACAGCTGGTGATCCTGAGCATTTGTATGTGTCAGTTGGCCGTTTGGGTTTCCTCTTTTGAAAAATGCCAGTTCAAGTCTTGTGCCCATTTCTTGACTGGGTTGTTGTTTTGCTCTTGTTGAGTTTCTTGATCTCTTTATATATTCGGTTATTAATCCTTTATCAGTTGCATAGTTAGCAAATTTTCTACCATTCTGTCAGTTGTCTCTTCTTTGCTTGGTGTTTCCTTTGCAATGCAGAAGCTTATCAATTTAATGTAACCCCATGTGTTAATTTTGGCTGTGATTGCCTGTGCCTCTGGGGTCTTTTCCAAGAACTCTTTGCCTATGCCATTGTTTTGCAGGGTTTCCCCTATACTCTGTAATAATTTAATGGTATTGGGTCTTAGATTTAGGTCTTTAATCCATTTTGAATACATTTTTGTGTAAGGTATAATGTAGGGGTCTTGTTTCATACTTCATAACTAACTGTTCTCCAGGGATTGGTTTTAGCTCCTTTGTAAAGATAAGTTAGTAGATGTGTGGGTTTATTTCTGGCATTTCTATTTTGCTCTGTTGGTCTATCCATCAGTCTTTGTACCAGTACCAGGCTGTTTGGATCATAACACCCTATAGTATGTCCTGAAATCTGCTATTGTGATGCCTCTGACTTTTTTGTTATTATTGGTGTATAAGATTTCTTTAGTTATTCGGGATCTCCTACGTTTCCATGTGAATGTCAGCATCATTTTTCTGATATCTAAGAAGAATGTTCTTGGTATTTTGATTGGTATCACATTGAATGTGTAAATTGCTTTCAGTAGTATGGCCATTTTGATGATACTGATTTTTCAATCCATAAGCATGGAAGATTTTTCCATTTTTGTGTTTTCTATTTCTTTATATTTTGCAATTCTCATGGAGAGCTTTACAATTTATACAATTTATTCCAATGTATTTGATTTTTTTGTAGCTTTTGTGAATGAGATAGAGTTTAGAAGTTCTTTCTCATTATGGCATTGCCTGTGTATACAAAGGCTATTGATTTTCGTGTGTTGATTTTATATCCTGCTACTTTGCCAAACTCTTCTATGAGTTCTAATGTCTCTTCATGGAGTCTTTTGGATACCCTATATATCAAATCATATCATCTGTAAGTTAGGATAGTTTGACTTCCTTCTCTCCAATTTGTAACCCTTTCATTTCTTTTTCTTGACTAGTTGCTCTTGCTAATATTTCCAGGACTATATTGAATAGCAGAGTTGACAGTGAACATCCTTGTCTGGTTCCATATCTCAATGGGAATGCTTCCAACTTTTTCCCACTCAATAGAATGCTGGCCATGTGTTTGTCATTAATTTCCTTGATTGTGTTGATGAATGTTACTTTTATACTCAATTTGCTTAAAGTTTTCACAATGAAAGGGTGTTGTATTTTATCAAATACTTTCTCTGCATCTATTGAGATATTCATATGTTTTTTTTTCTTCAGTTTGTTAATGTGATGTATCACAATTACTGATTTGTGAATGTTGAACCATCCCTGCATACCTGGAATAGATCTCACACTGGGTAAATGATCTTTCTGATGTGTTGTTGGATCTGATTGGCTAGTATTCTGTTAAGGATTTTTGCATCTACGTTTAATCAGGGAAATTGGTCTGTAGTTCTCTTTGCTTTGTCTTGTTCAGGTTTAGGAATTAAGATGATTCTAATTCATAGAAAGAGTTTGGGAGGATTCGCTCTTTTCAATTGTGTTGAATAGCTTGAGAAGAATTGGAGTTCTTTAAATGTCTCATAGAATGCAGCCATTTGGTCCTAGGCATTCCTTTGCTGGGAGGGTTTTTATTACTGACTCCATTCCTGTCTTGGTGATTGGTTTATTTAGATTTTCTATGCCTTCATGCCTCAAATTAGGTAGGTTGTATGTGTCTAGGAATATATCCATTTCTTCTAGGTTCCCAATTTTTTGCATACACCTCTTTTTAGTAATTTCTGATGATGATTCTTATTTCTGTGGTATCTGTTGCTACATTTCCTTTTTAATCTCTAATTTTTATTGACTTGGGTCTTCTCTTTTTTTCATTATTTGGGCCAATGGTTTGTCAATTTTGTTTATTTTTTCAAAAAACCAACTTTTGATTTCACTGATCTTTTGTATTTTTTTTGTTTCAATTTTGTTTATTCTCTTATTTTAGTTATTTCTTTTATCCTACTAGTTTTGGGTTTGGTTTCCTGTTTTTCTAGGTCCATGAAATGCATTAAAAGTTCATTTATTTTGTGCCTTTCCAATTTCTTGATGTAGGCACCAATATCCATTAAATTTCCTCTTAAGACTGCTTGTGCTGTATCCCATAAATTTTGAGATGTTGTTTTTTGTCATCTTCATTCATTTCCAGAAATTTATGGATTTCTCTTTTGATTTCTTCAATGATCCATTGTTCATTCAGGAACATGTTATTTAGTCTCCAGGGGTTTACATACATTCTAGAGATTCTTGAATTATTGATTTCCAGTTTCATTCCATTATAGTCAGAGAATATGCATAGCCTTATTTATTTTTTTGAATTTGCTGAGATTTGCTTTATGACCTAGCACATGGTCTATCCTAGAGAAAGTTCTATGCACTGGTGAGAAGAATGGATGTTTTGCAACTGTAGGATGAAAGGTTTGTAGATACCCATTAGGTCCATTTAGTCTGTAGTGTTAACTACAGACTAACTCTGTTGTTTGCTTGCTGATTTTCTGTCTACTTGATCTATCCATTGTGGAAAGTGGAGTACTGAAGTCCCCCATTACTATTGTATTTGAGTCTATGTCTCCCTTTAGATCCATTTACATTTATTTTAAATAGCCAGGTGCCATGTAATTAAGTACATATATGGTGATTTTTGTTTATTTTTAGAAAGTTTTTATTTAATAAACATAAATTTCATAGTTACAACTTTTGGATTATAGCAGTTCTTCCCCCCATACCCACCTTCCCATCCCCCAACCATTCCACCTCTTACTCCCTTTCCCACCCCATTCGTCATTAAGATTCATTTTTAATTGTTTTTATATACAGAAGATCAACTCTATACTAAGTAGAGATTATAACGGTTTGCACACAAAGTATAAATTAATGTTTGAAGACAAATTTTACCATTAATTCTCATAGTACAACTCATTAAGGACAGAGGTCCTTCATGTGGAGCAAGTGCACAGTGACTCCTGTTGTTGATTTAACAATTGACAGTCTTATTTATGATGTCAGTGATCACCTGAGGCTCTTGTCATGACCTGCCAAGGCTATGAAATCCTTTTGAGTCCACAAACTCTGTGAGTATTTAGACAGGTCCATAAGCGAAGTGGTTCTCTCTGCACTTCAGAGAAAAGTACATCCTTCTTTGATGGCCTCTTCTTTCCACCAGGATCTCACTCACAGAGATCCTTCATGTAGATCATTTGTTGCCACAGTGTCTTGGCTTTCCATGTCAGAAATGCTCTTACATGCTATTTAGCCAGATCCAAATGCCTTAAGAGCTGTTTCTGAGGCCAGAGTGCTATTTAGGGCATTTGTCATTCTATGAGTCTGCTGTGTGGCCTACTTCCCTTGTTGGATTATTCTTGCCTTTTTAGTTCTATCTATTGTTATTACCGGACACTTGGTCTTATTTATGTGATCTCTCTGACACTGAATCCTATTGTATATGGTTATGATAGTCACATCTTCCTGTTGAACTGATCCCTTAATCTTTGCATAGTGCTCTTCTTTGTCTCTTCTAATAGTTTTTGTGTTACTGTCTATTTTGTCTGCTATTAGGATGGTTACACCAACTCTTTTTAGGTTTCTGTTGGCATGGAATATCTTTTTCCATCCTTGCACTTTCAGTCTGTGTGCATCTTTGTTGGTAATATGTGTTTCTTGTAGGCAGCAAATAGGTGGGTCTTGTTTTCTAATCCATTCAGCCAGTCTGTATCTTTTAATTGGAGAGTTGAGGTCACTTACATTCAAGGTTACTATTGGTGAGTAACAACTTGATGCTGCCATTTTTATTGTAAGTATTCCTGTTGTTTACTTTGGATTTCTTTTGTAATTTGGGAGATTTTCTGCTTTCACCTTCTTTCAGAGTGGTGCCAGTGTTTCTGTGTTTCTGTGTGCAACACATCCTTAAGCATCTTTTGCAAAGCTGGACTTGTAGAGACAAATTCTTTCAATTTCTATTTGTTATGGAAGGTCTTTATTTCACCCTCATTCATAAATGAGAGCTTTGTGGGGTACAGTGTTCCTGGTTGACAGTTTTTTTCTCTAAGACTTGGAATATACCTCACCATTCTCTCCTAGCCTGTAGTGTTTATGATGAGAAGTTTTCTGTGAGTTTAACTGGAGATCCTCTGAAATTAATCTGGCATTTCTCTAATGTACATTTCAGAATCTTTATGTTTTACTCTAGAGAGTTTGGTTATAATGTGTCATGGTGAAGATCTTTTCTGGTCATATCTATTAGAAGTTCTATGTCCTTCCTGTACTTGGATGACCCTCTCTTTCTCCAAATTAGGGAAGTTTTCCTGTTTTTGTTTCACTATAAAGGCCTTCTAATCCATTCTTTCCATGCTTTAAGAACTCCTAAGACCCTTTTGTTTGGTTGTTTGATAGTATCCTGTAAGTTCCCAACACTGTTGTTTAGTTTTCTAGTTTCTCCTCCTCTTTTTTATTCTGTAAAACAACAGAGATATGTCTTCTAAATTGCATATTCATTCTTCTGCTTCATTATTCTGTTCTTAAGGCTTTCCACTCTATTTTTATTTTGTTCTATTGAATCCTTTATTTCCAATATTTCATTTTGATATCTCTTTAAAACCTCAATTTTATGGTAAAATTTTCACTAAGTCATGCATGGATTAGTTCTTGAATTTCATTTGATTACTTCTAAGTAATCCTATGATCTATTTTTTGAATTACATTTCTTGCATTTTTCCATCTCTTCATCTTTACTTTCTAGCATTGTATGTGTTCTTTTGGGGGGTGTCATGTTGTCTTCCTTACTTTTGTTTCTTGAATTGCTGCATTTATTTTTAGGCATTTAGGTGTTACTTGTTGTTTTTTTTTTTTTTTATCTCATGGGATGGCTTTTATCTTTGGACAATGCATCTGTGGCTTAATGGAGTGTCTACTCTTTCAGTGCATACCCAGTGGTGTGTCAGGGTGCTCTGTTCAGTGCTGCAGGGTGAGGAGCGTGTCCAAGGTGACACCCAAGTTGGGCATGGTAAACCTTTTTTTTAATCAGATGGGAGATTTATTCTGCTCTGTTGATGTATTCTCATGCTCATTTGTTCTCAAAGGAGATCAATACCTGGGTGCTGCCCATAAGAATCCAGAAAGGATTTATGCAGTCTTTGGTGTGAATGTGAATTCTGCAACAATGACCCTCACTAGGGTATCATGGAGCCTTGAGCATAAGGAATCGCCCACTGAGACTGCCCAAATTCCTAGACACACCCTGTACCCTCCCATGCAGCCACAGTATTTTCACAGCACTGGTACATGGCTTCCACAGTTATGAGCATCCATTCCTCATCAGTGCTCCCAGCCAGACTCAGGTGTCTCCTCTTGGCTGGTTGCTGGATATGTGGACATGAGCTGGTACAGCTGTTAGGTGTGTCTCAAATGGCACTTGCCCTCTCTTGGCTAGTTACAGGCCACTGGTGCTGGGTGGTTGGGGAGAAAGAAATGTACCCCCCCCCCCTTTTTCCCTCTAGATTGGCAGGTACACTGTCCTTCACAAGTCTGCAAGCTCATCCCACACCAGGCTCTTCCTGTATTTTCAACACCAGTGGCTTGAGCTGCTGCAGTCTATTCTTACTTCACTCCACAGCTGGTGGTGAGGCTCTCAGCTGCAGGTGTCCCAAGCTGTGCATGTCCACAGCCTCCATGTAGGTCCACCATGTTCCCATACCCTCCATGTAGGTTTGCTGTGGTCCTCTAATTTGCATGGAGTTTCCTCTGCTATTTTCTCCCTAGCCCCTCTCTGAGGTTGCATGCTATCTACTTTTTAAGAACTATCCTCCCCTAGACTAGAGCAGTAAGCTCCCTCTCTATTCTGCCATCTTTTTTGATAGGTGCTGTTGGGAGGGAATTAGTTCTTAAGGATGGGGCACTCATGAATGGCCCTTGTAAAAGACACTTCAGAGAGCTCTGTTCTCTTTCTACCATGTCAAGACACAGCAAATGGCTGTCTCTGACCCACAAAAGGCCCTCACCCAAGTCCAACTATGCTGGCATCCTGATCTTGAATGACCAACCTCTAGAACATGAGAAATAAATTATTAGGCACCCAGTCTATGGTACTTTGTTACAGCAGCTTGAATTGACTAAAATACCACTTTCTACCTTGTACTTAAAATTATATTAATATTGTGTACGTTTGTTGGATGCATTCTGTGAAAATGAGTGTATAAACAATTATACATGTAACAAAAGTAGCACCATTCTGAGCATACTAAAGTGTAACTTCCTCTTATGATTTAATGATAAAATATTTTAAAAATAATTTTTAAAAATTTATTTGAAAGAGAGAGCAAGAGAGAGAGAGTGAGCAAGTGAACTTTCATCCACTGGTTCACTCTCCAGATGGGCACAACAGCCAGAGCTGGGCCAGGCCAAAGCAGGAGTCAGATTGGAACTTGCCTTATTTATTTCTTGTTCAAGTTTCTTTCTGGTCTCCCACATGGGTGGCAGGGCTGAAGCGCTGGGGCCATTGCCTTTCCCAGGCTGTTAGACAGAACTGGATCAGAAGTAAAACAGCTGGGACTCAAGCCAGTGCTCATATGGGATGCTGACATTGTAGATGGTGGCTTTACCTGCTTTGGCACAGCACCAGCTCCAATCAAAAGGCTTTCTGCGTCGATATGTATATCTCTGTATCATTATTTGTAATGACTTCACTGTATTCTGTTACATAATATCTCCATACTTTATTTGTTGATACTCATATTCTGGTATTTAGCATGTATCTAACTTTGTGTCATTTTTTTTTAAAAGTCCACTGAATATCCTTGGGTATACATGTTTTCCCATATTTATTTCTTTAGGATTTTTTTTAAAAAATTTATTCAAAAGGCAGAGTTAGAGGTAGAGGTGTGTGTGGGGGGTCTTCCATCTGCTGGTTCACTCCTGAGTTGGCTGCAATGGCCAGAGCTGTACCAATCTGAAGCCAGGAGCCAGGAGCTTCTTCCAGTCTCCCAGATGGGCGCAGGGGCCCAAGGACTTGGTCCATTTTCCACTGCTTTCCCAGGCCATAGCAGAGAACTGGATCGGAAGCTGAGCAGCCGGGACTAGAACCGGTGCCCATATGGGATGCTGGCACTGTAGGTCCTGGCTTTACCCACTATAGCACAGCACTGGTCCCTAAGATTTATTTTTAAAATGAGGATTTGAGAATCACTTTTAGACTTTCATTAGTCTGGCAAACTTGATGGGTTTGGCATTTGTGTATGTGTTGTGGAATCTCACGGCTGCCTAACTGTAGTTTTACTGAATCAGCCTTGGATTCCTTATTGCTTCAAGAATGCACTAAAACCACCATTGTGGTCCTTTCCGTGTGTATACACAATTTAAAGAATATTCACAGAAAAATTGAAGTCCCATATTTGTTTTTTTTCTGAAAGGAAATTTTCTTTTGAAATTTTGTCCTTAAATTCATGTATTAGGAACAAATGGACTTACTTCCCTTCCAGGGTTTATCTTGCTAATATGCACTCACTCTAATGACTGAGCAGTTCTAATGGAGATATTAAAAGACATGTAACCATTTCTAATTTTGAGTAGGTCATTACCTAATATAAGCTCTTTGCTTAGCCAGAGAAAATATTCAGAATGTGACCTGCAATTGAGCTCTGATGTTTTATTCTTCCAACAGTTCTTGTACAGAATTTGATAGTTTTCCAGACCTATTAAAAGCAAAGTTTGTGTCAGAATCCTGTGTGATTGATGTAAGGTAAAAATTGGTAGCATGATTGCAATTTTGATGGATCATGGAAGAGTGACTCCTTAAGAGAAAAGTTTCCAAATGATGCTCAGAAATGCCAGCATTCAGAAGACCACACACACTCTGAGTTTTCAGAGAGAATGTCAAGGTGAAAGCCAGTCTTCCTCAGATATTTTCCTGGTGTCAATCATCTTGACATTTCATGTTCTCTCTTTCTTCATCTGAAATCAGAGAATTTATATTTTTTTGCTATAGAGACATGTTTCCCGGCCCATCCTGATACTCTCTACAGAGCAGTCTTCCTTTTTTTTCTTTTTAAAGTTTTATTTGCAGCCGGCACCATGGCTCACTAGGCTAATCCTCTGCCTGCGGTGCTGGTACTCCGAGTTCTAGTCCCGGCTGGGGTGCTGGTTTTATCCCGGTTGCTCCTCTTCTAGTCCAGCTCTCTGCTGTGGCCTGGGAAGGCAGTGGAAGATGGCCCAAGTGCTTGGGCCCTGCACCCGCTTGGGAGACCAGGAGGAAGCACCTGGTTCCTGGCTTCAGATCACTGCAGCGCGCTGGCTGTAGCGGCCATTTGGGGGGGTGAACCAACGGAAGGAAGACATTTCTCTCTCTCTCACTGTCTAACTCTGCCTGTCAAAAGTTTTATTTGAAGCCAATACTTTTAAAAAGATTTATTTATTTGATTGACAGAGTTATACCAAGAGAGGGAGAGACAGAGAGAAAGAGATCGCCTGTTTGCTGGTTCACTCCTCAAATGGCTACAGTAGCTGGGATTGGGCTAAGCTGAAGCCAGGAGCCTGGAATCCCATCTGAGTCTCCCATGTGTGTCTCAGGGGCTCAAGTACTTGGGCTGTCCTCTGCTGACTTCCTAGGTAGGAGCAGGGATCTGGATTGGAAGTAGAGTAGCTGGGACTTGAACTGGTGTTCTGATGTGGGATGTTGGTGTTGCAAGTGGCAGCTTCACCTGCTGCGCCACAATACCTGGTGCCAGAGTCCTCCTTTACCTTTGGTCCTTCAACATGGGTAGGGAAGGGGTAGGCAGTGGAAGTTGAGGCTGTGTTTGCAGCTAGGGTGGCTTCTTGATGTCTGAATTCTGAACTCTAAAATATGAACCTGAAGGACAGAAAATATGAGAAATGAATCAACATGTTCTCCCTCTAGCATCAGCTTCTTGAATTTGTAAATAGTAACATCCTCAAAGTGTGCCACTATGGCAAAACCTTTCATCAGTGAGGTACTTTCTTTTCTTTTTTTTTAAAGATTTTATTTATTTATTTGACAAGTAGAGTTATAGACAGAGAGAAAGGTCTTCCTTCCGTTGGTTCACTCCCCTAATGGCTGCAATGGCCAGAGCTACGCCAATCCGAAGCCAGGAGTCAGGTGCTTCCTCCTGGTCTCCCAGGTGGGTGCAGGCGCCCAAGCACTTGGGGCATCCTCCACTGCCCTCCCAGGCCACAGCAGAGAGCTGGACTGGAAGAGGAGCAGCCGGGACTGGAAGAGAACTGGTGCCTGTATGGGATGCTGGCATTGCAGGCAGAGGATTAACCTAGTGTGCCATGGTGCCGGTGCTGAGGCACTTTCTTGATGGCAGATGTAATAGCTAGCTAATGCTATCATCAGGTCACCAGACTTGGGAGACCATCCTGGTTTCCCAGTTAAACGCTAGAGATCTGGTGATGTTGCTGCTCCAGTGCTGAGCAGTGTTTCTATTCATTGCTATCCTACAACAGATAATCTATAGCTCACAAACTTGCACTTATCTATCACATCTGTGGAAACTCTCATGTCTCTAATCCATGAATGGTGGGATATGTGATATTATTCTAAGCCCAAAGATTCCCATGAAATCATGTATGAGAGTACTTCAAAAAGTTCATGAGAAATTGAATTAAAACATGTTTACTTTGATTCAGTTAAAAACACATCATATTTTTTCATAATATGTATTTCTGTGAACTTTTTCTTGAAGATTCTTCATATTTCCAGTGGACTTGGAAGATTCTGAGAGCTAGCATATCGATTAATCAACTTCTTTTGGGATAAACAAAAGTTTCTGCAGTTCATCTAGCTCTCTGCATAACATTATTTTCATCCTTTAAGCAGAAGATGACTACAAGTTGGGAAAGGGGATGGAAATGGAAAAGGCAGCATAAATGTGTGTTTAGGGAAGGGTCTTCAACATTTACATAAATCAAGATTGAAAATGTGCACATGGGTTTAAGGCGCTTTATTTCCTATTCTTGTTTATAAGGAGACAAAAGGGCTTGAATCATAAAAAGGGAGCTCTTGGCAATCATAACGAATAATAGACAAGTGATTGGAGATGCCATCTTCTCAAGCAGATAAAAAATGTTCACATCCTCCAATAGTTAATGCCTTTTATCTTTTAGATCGTCAATTTTCTACGCACTTGCGAAGAATTCTCATCAACCTGGACTTCATGTTGGCATTTAATATTTTTCTTTTCACTTTTATCTGTCTACATGCTGGTGGCATTTTTGTTAAAAAAATTTGTGAAAGGCAGAGCAACAGAATGAGGGGGAGAGGGTAAAGAAAAAGGGGAGAGACAGAGAGAGAGAAAGAGAAAGACAAAGAGAAAGATGAATATCTTTTATCCACTGGGTGTAACAGCCTAACAGCCGCCAGGGCTGGGGGAGGGGAAGCCATGATCCAAGAGCTCCACCCTGCTCTCTGATATGGGTGGCAGGCAGTCAAGTACTTGGGCAGTCATCAACTGCTTTGCCAGAAGCACTAGTTGTTTCAGAAGCAGAGCAGCTGGGTCTTGAACTGGTACTCAGATATGGAATAACAGGCTCACAAGTGGTGGCTTTTCTGGCTGTGCTACAACACCAGCCATACTTACGGAATCTTATTAAGCTTTCCTGAACCATTCTCAGTATATATGAGCTTTTACTAGTGACATGCCTTCTGCCAAGGCCTTAGTTCGGCTCTTAATGTTGTGATTCTGTGTTCAAACATGCTGACGACTGTTGGCAGATCTACAGGCCTCCTGGCCAGTGTGGGGCTGCATGCCAGCCCTGCTTCCCGCTCTTGGTGACCTTAGTTTCTTTAAAACTATGAACCCTGTAAATATGGGGACAACTGCTGATCTGGCTGTATTGGTGTAAAATAGCTTTACCATATAGGATTTATTTGATCTGATATACGGTCGCATGGTTGGAATGGGGATATTTTTCAAATCATAAGCTATTTCTGGATTCAAGCAAAATAAACACTTTTCTCACTTCTTTTGTTTTCCCAGGCTTTTCAGTTCCTTAGCTCTTTCCAACCCCTTTAAGCACACAGCTTGAGCTATTCATAGAGTACTCTGTAATTTCTCTTTGCTTGTACATCAAGATTTCTATAATAATGTTTGTCAACAGCACTTAGGAATATGGTGACCTCCATTTTCTAATATATGATATTTTAATTCTATTTGGTTTTGGTGTTTGACATTTTGTTTTTCACTCAGTGATGCAAAACAGCAGCCACAGGCTTTAATCACACAAGTTCTGTTTTTACCCAGCTTTCCTAATTAAAGGCTATGGTCCTCAGATTTCATTTTCATAAGAGGTTTATAATATTTGCTGTAGAAAGAATTTAGTTGGCCTTTGGTCCTATTCCAGGGAGGGAGATTTTAAAGCCTAGAATTTTCCCCAAGAGATAAAAGTATGTTCTTACTTAGGGCTGGCCCTACAGATAACACCTGAGTTTGTGTTCATGAAGTGACTCAGAGTTGGCCCCCATGGAGTTTCAGGATTGGGGGCTGACCCCGCCAGAAAGACTAACCATAGGATGGGAAGTTTGAGGCTTTGAGTCATGTGATATCCACCCGACCTCCCCATCTTGGCAGGGCTGGAGATTTAATCCAATCGTGAGGCCAGTGATTCCGCTCCCCATGCCTATGAAATGAGATGCCAATAGACACACTGGGTACTGAGAGCTAGGCAAGTTTCCTGGTTAGTGATGTGCACTGATGAGCAGGTTGGTTAATTCATTCTATCTCCACAGGAAGAGGATACGGACACTCTGTTTGGGACCCTCTCAAATCTGCCCCATGTGTCTCTTATTTCAGTAGGTTCTGGCCTTCATCACTTTTCTACAATAAAAATGTAATTCTAAGAGCAGCACTTTCTTGAGTTCTGTAAGTCACAGTGAATTATTTAACTGGACAGGTAGTTGGAATCCTTGACTTTGTAATTAGTTGGTCAGAAGTGAGGGTGGACTGGAAATGCTTGAGTGTGAGGCAGGGTAGAGGAGGCTTGTGCCCTTAACCTGTGAAGTGTGAGCAGACTCTAGGAAGTTAGCATCAGACATCAAGGTCAGTACTTGGAGTCATTGCGGGTACCACTGAAATCATATGCTTGGCATATAATTAGTGCTCAAAAATATTAATAAAAGGGTTTCCTGTCAAGACAAAGCCATATTTTATATTGGAAAGAAATAAAATCAACAATTTTGCAGTATCTAAGTGTGTCAACACATCTGAAAGAATTGTAAATACAGACATCTTATTTAACAAATTTGTTTTATAAAAATAGTTGTCATGAACAGATGTTATGAATGAAGTAAAAAAGGTAAGCTTTTGAAAACATCTAGGTTGAAATTAAAATCTGACTATGGAGAACATTAGAATCAAGAACGTTACCATGTAGCAGGGTTTACTCTACTTTTCACACACTCCAGCAGCACCATCAGTAGAAACAGTATGCCCTCACGTAAAACTGCTGTTTGTTACTATGAAAAAACCATTTCAAGATATCAGCAGTTTTTGATTTATATACCATAAAACATGACTTTTAAGGAGACTGTAGATAATTTCATAGGAACTTAAGGTATGAAGATATAGTTAGAAAGGAGAAAGAAGTTCTGATATCTTCCTGTACATTATTGTGATTTTAGATAATGATAATATGCTGTACATTTTTCTTCAAAAATCTATAGGAAAGGATGTTGGTTATTTTTACCGTGAAGAATTTATCATTCTTTTTGAGAAAATAGATACATCTTCCTGATTTGAATATTACACAACATATACACGTGTTAAAACAGCACATGGACCTCTTCCACACAAAGGGTTTTCAAAAAGCTCATGGAAAATGTATATGATGAACAAATCAATGCATAATATGAACAAAACATGTATTTCAACAATATTTTGTGGAAAAAACAAAAGTGTATTTTGATTCTATTTTTCCTTAAGCCTTGAAGTCCCTGGGTATGTACAATTTTATGCATTCATTACAAATAAAAAATAAAGTTGGAAACAAAATCTTCAGAAAAGTGTCACTGACATGATGTGAAACAGAGGTGGCTAGGAAACTAGCATGAGCCTATACACTATTTCAGTAGGAATGAAAGCCAAAGCTCTTAGGACGCCCTGCGATTCCTTCCTGAGTGCTTGGACTTCCTCTGCGACCTCCAGACCTCCGCTCCTTACTGACTCTGGGGGGGGGGGGAGGGGAGGAGATCTCACCTGCTGGTTTACTGAAGCCAGGAGCCAGGTGCTTCCTCCTCATCTCCCACATGAACACAGGGGCCCTAGGACCTGGGCCATTTTCTACTGCTTTCCCAGGCCATAGCAGAGAGCTGGATTGGAAGAGGAGCAGCCTAGACTAGAACTGGAACCCATATGGGATGCTGGCACTGCAGATGGTAGCTCTACCTGCTACACCACAGTGCCGGCCCCCACAGGTATTTTTAAAACGTGCAGTGACATCTTTAAAGAAATATTATATTGTTTATTTAAGAGGTGCATGCACACACGTACACACACACACAGCTCCCCTATCCATTGTGCAACTCTCTAAATGCCTATGCCAAAGCCAGGAACTGGGAACTCAATCCAGGTCACAGACAATGAGTACACCTGGGATACAAATCCAGACACCCTCATATGGAATGTGGGTGTCCCAAGTGGGATTCCAACAGCTCAACCAAATGCCTGCCCCTCCTAGTAACCTGTTAAAATCCAGATTAAATGGTCTTTTCCAGGTCTTTCCCCAGCTGTTCCTGAAAGGCTTTTAATAGTTACCCCCTCCCCCACACACACACACTGCTTCCAACACTTCCATGTGCTGTGGCTTGGGTATGGTTTGTATGCCCAAGGCTCAGGTGCTGGAAACTTGATCGTCAGTATAATGATATTGAGATGACGACAGGATCTCCGAGAAGTGAGGCCAGATGGGAGGTGGTTAGTTATGGAGACAGCACCTTTGGAAAGGGGATGAATGCCTGTGCCCGGGGGTGGGTCAGGTCCCGTGACTGGATTAGTTGTAATGTTGGTCCTGTCTGCCTTCTTCCACTTCTCTGTCATGTTGTGATGCAGCAGAGGACCTCCCCAGACCGACTGTCAACTTGAACATGGGGAGCCAAAATTAACTTCTTCAGTACCCAGCCTTAGGTATTTTGTTACAGCAACACAAAATGGGCTATGACTCCAGGACTCAATCTTGCTCTCCTAAAGTGCTGCTACCTCTCTAATCTCTGCCTCTTTTCTGTCTCCATTTCCCATTTCCTGTCCACTAATGGAGCCTTCCTTTGACCTTCTGTCCTCTGCATTCCTTCCTCATGTGAGCTCACTACCCTTATGGGTTCTCACCTCTGTAGCACTGACCACCTCATCTGTAAGATGAAGCCCATCCTGTCACTTGCCCCTTCCTCTGTGTTCCATTGCAGTTGTTTACTGGAGGGACTTGGATCTGAAGTACCACCATGCTCTTTTTATTTTTATTTTTTTAATTTGACAGGTAGAGTTATAGAAGTGAGAGAGAGAGAGAGAGAAAGGTCTTCCTTCTGTGGGTTCACTCCCCTAATGGCCGGTGCTGTGCCAATCCAAAGCCAGGAGCCAGATGCTTCCTCCCCGTCTCCCATGCGGTGCAGGGCCCAAGCACTTGGGCCATCCTCCACTGCCCCTCTGGGCCATAGCAGAGAGCTGGCCTGGAAGAGGGGCAACCAGGACTAGAACCCGGCATTCATATGGGATGCTTGTGCCGCAGGCGGAAGATTAACCAAATGAGTAATGGAGCCTGCCCCCTACCATGCTCTTAACAGCAACACGGCTAAAATAGAATTCAGATCACTTCTTCCCAGAAATCTCATTTCTGTCTTGGACGTTATTTCAGACTCCCAGACAGCAAAACGTCATCGCAAAAGGGATAGTTAGTGAATAGGGAGCTAAAGTTACTATTTCTCGTCTCTAGAAGTTTGTGCCTTCAGCTTCTCGGTGCCTTTGTGTACATCCTAGATCCCTGCAAGTGCTGTGGTCCAACAGCTGCATCCTGCTTTTCCTTCCCCAAATGTCCTGCACATTCTCCATGTTATTCCCCATTCTATTTCCATATTCTGGATTCCATGCAACTCATCTCCTTCGAGAAATCCTATCGTTCAGAGGTGGGAAACCTGTAAAGGGCCATTGGAGATTTATAATATCATTCTCAGGCCAGTCTTTCTACCTTTTGCTTGTTGAACATTTTATTTGGTGGTGCATTAAGCCTGTGATTATAAAATAATTTAAAAATGTTGCTGAAAAAAATAAAAAAATAAAGGATGGAGGGAACTACATGTGATTATATTCTTAGGATTATATCTATGAGCTACACACATCTTTATATTAATTTTAAAAATACCAATAAAAGCTTGCAGCCGGCGCAGTGGCTCAATAGGCTAATCCTCCGCCTTGCGGCGCTGGCACACCGGGTTCTAGTCCTGGTCGGGGTGCCGGATTCTGTCCCGGTTGCCCCTCTTCCAGGCCAGCCCTCTGCTACGGCCCGGGAGTGCAGTGGAGGATGGCCCAAGTGCTCGTGCCCTGCACCCCATGGGAGACCAGGAGAAGCACCTGGCTCTTGCCTTCGGATCAGCGTGATGCACCGGCTGCAGTGCGCTGGCTGCAGCGGCCATTGGAGGGTGAACTGATGGCAAAGGAAGACCTTTCTCTCTCTCTCTCTCTCTCTCTCTCACTGTCCACTCTGCCTGTCAAAAAAAAAAAGTTAGCTTGCTATAGCTTTATTGAATTTTGAGTGCTGCCTGTGGTTAACTTGGCAGGCCAGACCAGATCAAACCAAACGATTTCATAGGTCTTATGTGGACCATGGGCTGGAAGTTCCCTCGCCCTGTTGGTGAAGCCTAGCTCAGATCTCACCCATAGCTTTGGGCCAGAATTGCTTTCTCCTAACATTCGCCAACACTCCTTTAGCATGTCAGATTCTTCAGAGATATTTCTATCACATCTCCCTCTACTGGGGATGGGAGGTGAATCCCCAGAGAGCTGCATCCGTGTTTACTTCTCATGTTTTTAAATCCACCACAACACCCAGATAATGCTCATTTAATGTTGTTTAATTGAATAGCATGGAATCTTCTAGTAATGAGGGATCTGGAACATTCAGATTGGTTATTGATTAAGCATTTTGAAGTATATTTTCCCCATATTAATAAGGAATTATTGAAAATATTGCAGTGTATAAATCAGACTTAATAAGGTAAGAAGTGTGACATTCTGGCTAGACACATAGGCACACATTGACATCCCATAAACTAGTCCTTTCACTGGCCTTTGTCCTCTGATTTACTGGACACAAAGAAACTGAAGAAAGTTACGCAGTAGTAACTATCAGAAAAGCGACTACTTGACCAAACTAACAACCTTAGAACAAATATCTGTTCCAGAACAAATATCTGTGTCTCTGTTCCAGATCAGTTGCAGGAGGGGCTCTGATGACACATTGGACTGGGTCTTAGCTGTCATCACACAAGGCATGCGTGGTGAATGTGCCAAGGCTGGGGTTCCGAGTAGGAATTGTCGACACTGTTCTGTGCAGGGCTGGCCCCAGGCTGACTCTGCAGTGCACTGCTGGCTTCCTCACCCTGTCCTCAGGGCTGCCCACAGCTTGTTATCCAACCTCTGTCCTCAGATCTGCACGAGACGTCTTTCCTGTGAACACTTGAAAAAGGGTTGGAGTAATTGTAAAATGCTAATTTTGAAATCAAAATATAGATGTACTTTTTTGAGTCAAAGATTATTCTAAGGCTAATTAAAAAATATCACTTCCTACTTTTCTTTCTTCCTTCCTTACCACTTCAGCCACCTAGACAATCATTTTCAACAATTTTTGCAATACCTTCTGAACTTAAACTCCGTATTTCCAAATAGACTTCTTATAATTCTATTTATTTTTGCTTCTAGATTTTAAATATCATCTATTGTTTTTCTGTTTAATATGCTTGTAACCCTGACACACACACACACACACACACTTATTTTAAACCCTCAAAATAGCTCTATCACAAGTGTTTTCACTATTATAACAATATAGTGTATTAAATTGACATTTCTTGGACTGGCGCTGTGTCGCAGTGGGTTTACACTCTGGCCTGAAGCGCTGGTTCAAGACCCGGCTGCTTCACTTCCGATCTAGCTCTCTGCTATGACCTTGGAAAGCAGTGGAGGATGGCCCAAGGCCTCGGGCCTCTGCACCCGCGTGGGAGACCTGGAAGTGGCTCCTGGCTCCTGGCTTCAGATCGGCGCAGCTCCGGCTGTTGCAGCCAATCAGATAGAAGACTTCTCTCTCTCTTTCTCTGCCTCTCCTCTGCGTAACTCTGACTTTCAAATAAATAATAATAAATTTTTAAAAGATGACATGTATTTTCTTGTTCAGTTTTTTCCCCCATTACTAAATTCCTCATTTTGTTAACATTTTTTGTTGGTACATAATAATTATACATATTTACGGTATGCGATATGATGATTTGATTTGTATAAATTAGCAATTAGCAAATCTGTTGCCTTAAACTTTTTCCTTTTCTTTGTTGTGAGAGCGTCAGGAACTTTGTTCTGGCTATTTTAGAACACAGAATTCCGTATTGTTAACTATAGTCACTCTACTTCTCCCAGCTCCCTCCTTGTAACCTTGAACAGGATAACTGATTGCTCCCTATCCTCTCCTCCCCCAACTTTTCCAATTCCTGGTAACCACCAGTCTACTCTGTATTTCGATGTGGCCTACATCTTTTGGATTGATTCCACATGAGTAAGATCATGCAGTATTGTACTTCTGTAGTTATTTTGCTTCTGTTATGTCTTCCAATTCTATTCATGATGATACAAAAGACAGAATTTTATCTTATTTTATGGTTGAATAATCTTGCACCATGTATTTATACCAGATTTTCTTTAGTCATCCATTGTTGGCTACATAGATTGAGCTGAACTTTGATCTTTCTAGTAAATTAACCACAAACTTCTTAAAAGAATGTTTCACAAGATAAGCAACAAATCAATTTTTTTTTCTATTTTGAGGATACCCCTCTGGAGCAGCCTGAGTCATTGAACATGTTCTGTTTGCTCATGAGACCAACTAGAAGGTGATGTTCTGGTCCCGCCCTCAACTGCCCTTCTAGGAATTTCCTTTGTTCTTCTGTTGAGTTCCCTAATTCCTTATTTTGCTCTTTCTTTGGTTTTGCCTATGTAATTTCTGATAGCTTCCTGAGGAAAATGCACATTAGGTGAGTTCTTGTTTTTAAAAGATTTATTTACTAATTGTTTGAAATGGGGAGCAAGAGGGAGGGAGGAAGAGAGACAAGAACAGAGATATCTACCATTCTCTAATTTACTATCCAAATGTCTGTAGTAGATAGGTCTGGACCAGGGCAAAGCTAGGAGCCTGGAGCCAGGAACTCCATCCGTGTCTCCCATTTGGGTGGCAAGGTCCCAGACAGTTGGGACACCATCCGCTGCCTTCCCAGGTACATTAGCTGACTGCGGGGTGGGGAACAGAGTGCTGGGACTCAGGCTGGTGTTGGATATGGGATGCTGGAGTCACAGCAGCTGCTTAACCTGCTGTGCCACAACAGTGATTCCAGAGGCACTTTCTTCAGTTACTTGTCATACAGTGTCTTTTCTATTCCCTGTATGGGTGATAGTTTTCCTGCGCTTAAAATTCTCATTTCAAAGCTTTCTCTGTTCAGAATTCTGTTGCTTATGAGTCACACTTTACTATTTGGTTAGGTGTTTCTGCTATGTTGAGCTGTTTGCTTTCCTCTTCTGAGGGCTCCATCAAATTTCCTTCCCCCAAATTGAGATATTCCAAAGAGCAATGACTATAGCATTGCAGAATTACTTTCTTCAACACTTGGTCCCTTTTTGTTTCATTCTTTTCTTTTGCAAGAATAAATATAAATGCCCTCTTGTTCACAAGCTTTGTATTCAATCATTGCAATTTGCTAAAGGCTTCAAAAGTTGAAGGTTTTGGCACTTATAACATATCACACAGAGCACCTTCTGAAATTAGGACTGAGCATACTTCACTTTAGCACCCCACGTGCTGTCCTTGAAAGGGTCTATAGAGGGTCAGAAAAAGAGATATTGCTGGTTATCTTCCAGATTTTACCATAAATTACACTGAGAGGTCTATTTCCACACAGCTAAATGACAGCATAACAGAAGCTGGAAATTCATAGCAGGATTTTAAAGCAACTGTTACTACTACTGAAATTTCATTGCAAATAAAAAAACATCTTAGAAGATGCTAAGCTGAGTGGAGTTCTAGGGAAAGTGTCCTGAAATTCTAAGGCATCTGTCAAGCCCTGTGAAGGGGGATTGTTCTAAGCAAACTGTGATCTAGGGCATCTTTAACCTGATCCGGACATAGATCACTAGATGTAGGGCATCTGTCATATGATCACAAAAGGATCCGTTTCAGAATTTGTGGCAGGAGGATAATATCGTACATTATACACTGGATATTGCTTTAGATCTCTCTGCCCTAGGACAAGATTTGCAAGGAAAAAGAGGGTTCTTTAGCTAGAAGAGTAGAGGACACAGACAGCAATACAACTTGGATTTGGTTAGAGGGGAGATGGCATGGATTCATCTTGTAATGGTTTGAATAAAAATCCAACCATAAATTGAGGCTTTCATACCCTCTTGATGCTGTAAAAAAGTCTCAGTTGGATGAGGGTTCAGAAAACAGCAGACTTAATAAAATTTCAACTTTCAAATGTGTTCTCCAGTTTGCATGAAGTGAGAGAGCTTATTAAGTTGACAACTTCCAAAATTGCTGAGTAATACTTGTTTTGAGAAGTTAGAAATGTTGAACATCTTGTACTGGGCCCATTGGGTTCTCTGAGGCTGACACAGTGTTTTTCTGATAAAGCCAACACTGCTTTTGTGTTCAGCAAGAGCAGCAGTGTATTTGAGGGAAAGGGTAAGCTTGGCAAAAAGATTCCATTCTGGCAACTTCTGTTAAAGAGAAAACCTGTTCACTCAAATTGGGCTTGGAAATAGGCATTCAGGATATTGACAATTGCTTTAGGACCAAGTATTTACCTAGTTAAAGCCACACTGTGTAAGTTCCTATTGTGCACCAGTTATTGTACCTGGTGCTGCTCAACAGAGCAGGCATGGTCAGCTTTTCATGACTTTGAAATATCTGACAGAAGCTGCTTAGGAAATATGAAGGTTTATTTTTGTGGTGAGTGTGTGGGGAGGGAAGTTCACCTGGAGAGCCAGGAAGTAAAAGGAAGCAGGAGACACTGATTTTATATAACCAGCCCTCTCATGAGAACTACCTTTCACAGACAAGCCCTCAGTGACCAAAAGATCTCCCAGTAGGCTCATCTCTCAGATGCAATAACTAGCTCAATTCTCTCATTTTAATCCACCAACCATTAACATTAAACTATTGGCTGTTAACTCAAGACTTGGAGGTTTAAACATCTGCATAGTTTGTGGGACTGAGTCCTGTTCAACCCATAACACCTGCCTTCATGGAGCTTAGAGATGAATAAAAGGAAGTATTTAAGCAGAGATCATTCAGAAGTACTAATTACCTATCCTTCTGCCCTTCCAACAAGTTTTGCACTTCAAAAATAGATTGGAATCAGAGAAAAAATTTTGATAGCATAATAAAAAGGAGGAAGGAGTCTTTGAGGAGCACATTCTCCAAGATTTATCTAAAAGAGGCAAAATATGTAACTCATTGATACACAGGAGGAATAGTTATAATAACCATTCACTGGGGATTTCCATGTGCCAGTCATCTGCTGGCAGCTCTCCACAGATGAGTTCACATAATGTTCCCAACAATTCTATAGGGTAGGCACTATTTGTATCTCCATTTTTTAAAAGTGTCACATAAGAATATCAAATAATTTACTTTCCTTTAGGATAGTTATAGTGTATAGATAGGAAAAAAATCAAATATAGTGAGTTTAACTTTAAAATGTCAATCTTAACCCTGAACATTCTCTGCTTCCACCATATCCAGCCCAAGAGGCATGCATTTGCCTGGTCACCATGCAGCATGTACCAAGTCACCCTTTTCAGAGTGTAGCTATAGAGTGAAGGCATTGTTGAAGTGGGAGTAGTTTCCATGATGCGATTGTGTCATAATCCATGTGATTTATGTTCGACTGTCGTCTTGTACATTAAGAACTGAATCTTTTTTCTTCCCTACTGGGAACTCATAGCTCAGTGTCTAAAGCCCAAGAGTTCATTAACCATCTGTTGCTTTAATGAATGAACTCATCACATTTTTGAGATATGATTTTGAAGCTGTGACTTTGAAGTGTGTAAAAATCCATGTAATGGAAATCTTGCTTGGAGGAGAAGCCTGGGAATGGAATGTGATGAGAGTTGTGGCAGGGAAGGGTGAGGGTTGTACCTTCGTTCAAACACGTTAGCATTTGTTCATGTGTGTTTAGTCTATTAATCATGTTCCTTTAGTCAAAGCTGAGGTTTTGTAGTAATATAGATTTCTGACTGAGTATGAAGGCAGTAGACTAGACTATTGGATTTGAGTCCCAGATAGGTATCTACTAGCTCTCCGACCATATGTTGTGTTATTTCATACCACTAAGTCTTAGTTTCTTCATCTGTATAACTGGGTTATAGTATCTATGAAGATTGTTTCACAGAGAAAATGAGAAAACATATATGAAAGGTTGAGCACGGAGTCCTGGAGCACTGTAGGTTCAAAAAATCAAAAAGAATAGCAGGAGTCATTGTTCCTATCAATAATTCCTTCATTTCAATAATTCCTTCATTACCAATTTGTTAAGACAAAGGTGTCTGCTGCTGCTAACTGATAGACTCAAAAAGGGAGAGAACAATCCAACATGGGAAGCGGGATACACAGCAGACTCTTAGAATGGCAGATGTCCTAAATAGCACTCTGGCCTCAGAATCAGACCTTAGGGCATTCGGATCTGGCTCAAGAGCCCATGAGAGTATTTCAGGCATGGAAAGCCAAGACACTCTGGGAAAAAAAGAAGACCTAAATGAAAGATCTCCACGAGTGAGATCCCATTGGAAAGAACGGGGCCATCAAAGAAGGAGATACCTTTCTCTGAAGGGAGGAGAGAACTTCCACTTTGACTATGACCCTGTCAGAATAAGATCAAAGACGGTGAACCCTAAAGGCTTCCATAGCCTCAGCAACTCATGACTAGAGCCTAGGGAGATTACTGACGCCATAAACAAGAGTGTCAAATTGTTAAGTCAACAACAGGAGTCACTGTGTACTTAAGTCTCATGTGGGATCTGTCCTTAATGTGTTGTCCAATGTGAAGTAATGCTATAACTAGCACTAAAATAGTATTTTACACTTTGTGTTTCTGTGTGGGTGCAAACTGATGAAATCTTTACTTGGTATATACTGAATGGATCTTCTGTATATAAAGATAATTGAAAATGAAAAAATTGGTGTTAAATTGGAAATTGCATAGAAAATCAATTTTTAAAAAATATCATGTAGGATCTCTGTCCTTAATGTGCTGTACATTGTGATTTAATGCTATAACTAGTACTCCAACAGTATTTTTCACTTCATGTTGCTATGTGGGTGCAAACTGTTGAAATCTTTACTTAATATATACTAAACTGATCTTCTGTATATAAAGAGATTTGAAAATGAATCTTGATGTGAATGAAAGGGGAGAGGGAGTGGGAAAGGGGAGGGTTGCGGGTAGGAGGGAAGTTATGGCGGGGGGAAGCCATTGTAATCCATAAGCTGTACTTTGGAAATTTATATTCATTAAATGAAAATTTTTAAAAAAAGATTTCTCAGTAACCACTAGATGGCATTAAGGTTAATTTTTAAAAATTATTTATTTATTTGAAAGGCTGAATTACAGAGGGGCAGAGGAAGAGAGAGAGAGGTCTTGTATCTATTGGTTCACTACCCCCAGATGGCCATAATGACCGGAGCTGTGCTGATCCGAAGTCAGGAGCTAGGAGATTCTTCTAGGTCTCCCATGCGGGTGTAGAGACCCAAGGACTTGGGCCATCTTCTACTGCTTTCCCAGGCTATAGCAGAGAGCTGGATCAGAAGTGGAGCAGCTGGGACTGGAACCAGTGCCCGTATAGGATGCTGGCACTGCAGGCGACAGCTTTATCCACTATGCCACAGTGCCGGCCTCAAGGTTAATTTAAAATATGCCTGATATTGGTTCTTGGTAATATCAGTGAAAATAAGTGGTGAATAGGCTGGTGCTATGATGTAATGGGTTAAGCTGCCGCCTGAAATGCCAACATCCCATATGGGCACAGGTTTGAGACATGGCTGCTCCACTACTTTTTTTTTTTAAGATTTATTTATTTATTTGAAAGGCAGAGTTACACACACACACACACACACACACAGAGAGAGAGAGAGAGAGAGAGAGAGAGAGAGAGAGAGATAGGCCTTCTATCCACTGGTTCACTCCTCAGATGGCTGCAATGACTGGAGCTGTGCCAATCCGAAGCCAGGAGCCAGGAGGGTCTTCCGGATCTCCCACGTGAGTGCATGGGCCCAAGGACTTGGACGATCTTTTGCTTTCCCAGGCCATAACAGAGAGCTGAATTGGAAATGGAGCAGCTGGGACTTGAACCTGTGTCCATATGGGATACCAGCACTGCAGGAGGCAGCTTTACCTGCTATGCCACAGCACCAGCCCTTGCTCCACTTCTAATCCAGCTCCCTGCTAATGCACCTGGGAAACTGACAAAAGATGGCCCAAGTCCTTGGGCCCCGGTACCCATGTAGGAGACCTGGATGAAGATCCTGGCTCCTGGCTTCAGCCTGGCCCTGCCAAAGCCATTGTGGCTGTTTGGGGAATGAACCAATGGATTGAACATTCTCTCTTTTTCTTTCTTTCTCTTTGTCTTTCCATCTCTCTCTCCTCTTTTTTCTTCTCTCTCTCTGTATCTCTGCCTTTCAGATGAATAAATCTTAAAAAAAGAGAAAATACATGATGAAAACTCACTTCCTACATTCTGCTTCAAGTGTTATTTAGTAACAAAGGCTTTATTTTATGTAGAAAAATCAGAGAAGAGATCTTATTTAGCTTGTAGTTCCATTAAGGTTCACCATGCTTCCTTGTGTGAAGCAGCAAAGCCGGGTGCTCTGCGTGATGTGGCTGAGTCAGCAGCTGTCCAGGTAATTACTTGAAGCATGAAAAACACTGCAAACCCATCTGCTGCTTTGTGATTGTAGTGGGACAGCCTGAGGGACAACAATGTGCCGAATGCAGTGGTGACCTTGAGGGCGGGCTGCGTGGGCTTAAAGTGGGGAGCTGGAGACGGTAGGACTGAGTCTGTCTGAAACACCTGAGTACACACAGGAAGAGCCAGCCCATTCTTTCCCCACCCCGCTCAGAAACACGGCGCTGCGAGGCAGGTGTCTGTTTCTTCAAATTTACAGGCTGCCTTTTTGTCTCCAACTCTGCTGCCTTGTATGTTAGAAAAAAAAAAAAAAAGAGCAGGTGTTTGTCACTGCAGTTAGGCATAAGTTAAGATGCCCTTAAATCATGTTAGAGTGCCTGAGTTCAATATTCATCTCTGGCTCCTGACTCCAGATTTTTGCCAATGTATGCCTTGGGAGGCCGCAGGTGATAGTGGAGTAATTAAATCCCTGAAACCACACAGGAGACCTGGATTGTTCTCCCAGATTCTGACTTCTGCCTGCTTCAGCCTTGACAGTTTTGGACATTTGGGGAATGAAGCAGTAGATGGGAGCTTGCTCTCTCTTTCCTTTTGCTTCTCAAACAAAATTAAAAAATAAAAATCACAGAATGCATTAGATGAGTAATAAAATGCAAATATAATCATGTTCCTCAAAGAAATTGTGGTGGACATAAAATGTCAGTATTGCTGAGTTCCTAATTGGTCATCAAAGCCTTAATGCATACATATGTTATCAAAGGTGTTGAAGACCTGTATATTTGGGACATTAGTTGAAGAGAGTAACTGAAATGGGAACTGTACTGTTAGGTTGATAGCTTACTACAGGAAAACAGATACCATGAGATTTTACTGAAGGAGAAAGATTAGTATTGCGTGATGGCAGTGAATCTGGGCTGAGGAATTGTCAGTATGGCAATCTTGTTCAGTCTTTGAGGTTGGATTTTTGTTAATAATTGTTAACAAATTTTGTTAGTAATTCTTCTCACCCCCAGTTGTAAACTCTACGAGGGCAGCAAAGCTGTATACACATAGACTCTGAGTCTTTAGAGCTAAACTTAGTATCTGTAACATAGGATGTCCTCAATAAATGTTGGTTATACAATGAATGATAAAGTAATCAGTGAATTCGATCAAAGGAAGAGTCCTGTTGGAGGTTAGCAAATGAAGACTTTGGTCAAGATGTTTAGCATGTTCATAATAGAATACTCACCTTCTGTTCCAAATGTATAACAATATAAAAGATAAGCAAAAATATACAAGGGATGAACTAGTAAAGTCAAGTTAAAATAAGGTAGACAGCTACATGAACCAGGAATGGAATGCAATCATGAAGCAGAGAGTTAGGCTGAAGATGCAGAAGGCTTGGCTCCCTATGCAGAAGCAAAGCAGTAGAGTGCAGTTCTAGTTTAGTGGACATCAAATTGAATGCATTTCTTATGGGATCAAGCTAACTGCTTGTATTTAACTTTGAAAGATCTTCACTAAATGAATGATTAAGAACACACTTTAACAATCAAAATGAATCCACCACAATCTAAGTGTCAAGATATTAGTCTGATAGGATTGGAAAAGTGAACTTTTAAAAATCAAATTTAGAAAAAAATGAATACTTATGGCATGTAATCCCCACATTATGTAGCTTTCCCACCCTCAAAGAAAGCATAGAATGTAAATACAGCTGCAAATGAGACCCAGGAGTTTTCTCCAAATTAACCAGGAGTTTTCTCATAGAGCATAGAATCAGAGCAAGAGGAGTTGGTTATATGATTGAAAAATTTTATGGCTGAAGTTCGTAAAGTTTTTTTAAGGCCAGAATGTAAATATTTCAGGCTTTTTGGGCCACATGGCCTTTAATAAGATGAACTGACCTGATACTGTAGTGCAAAAGTGATGTAGGCAGCAAGGTAGCTATCGGAGAGGAGGTGAGGTTTGAAAGCTCCTCCCTGCATGGCTCCTGACCAGGCAGCACAGACAGAGGTGTGGCAGCTCTGACCAGTCTGTGCAGAAGTACCAGGCAGCTACTGTGGCAGGCATGGCTGGCCCTGTGACACCCCAGCCCGGCCCGGACATTAGCCTGCTCTTTCCATGTACTATCCAAGGTCCCATCTGTGTACCACCCAATTCCTACCCCACACTGCAAGTTCTTCAGGTTTGGAACTTACAACCAATAGCAGCTAGAAATACCCAATAAGACTGTGTCCATGCCATGACCTTTTGGTCATTATAATGTTATTATAATAAAATTACCATGCTTGGCACTCTCACTCCCATCATGCACCTGATGCCATGACACTTTGCATGCAGATTTCCAAAACAGAGCAGGGGTGAGGATGTAGAGAAAGGGGAGGAATACTAACACATGGTTAGGGGGAATGCAAATTCGTACAGTCACTTGGAAAACAGTAAGGAGATTTCTTTTAAAACTAGAAATAGACTTGCTATATGATTGAGCAATCCCATTACTGAATATATACCCCAAGGATATGAACATGTTATATCAAAGAGATACCTGCACCACCATGACTGTAGTGGCACTATTCACAATAGCCAAATTTTAGAATCAGTCAAGGTATCCATCATCAGATGAATGAATAAAGAAAATATGGTGTGTGTGTATTGAATATTATTCAGTTATATATATATATCGAATATTATTCAGCTAGAAAAAGAATGACATTCTACCATTTGCATAAAAATGGATACAACTGGAGGACATCATGTTGAGTGAAATAAACCCTTAGGAGCTAAAACTAAAAAAATTCTCAAAAAACAAAGCAGAAGACTCTGTGTATCAATATTGCTGCAAATTTAATTTTGTCCAATTTTGCTTTAAATCTTTGTCAAACCAATGGTTAAGAGTGTTATACTGGCTGGCGACGCGGCTCACTAGGCTAATCCTCCGCCTTGCGGTGCCGGCACACCAGGTTCTAATCCCAATTGGGGCACTGGATTCTGTCCCGGTTGCCCCTCTTCCAGGCCAGCTCTCTGCTGTGGCCCGGGAGTGCAGTAGAGGATGGCCCAAGTGCTTGGGCCCTGCACCCCATAGGAGACCAGGAGAAGCACCTGGCTCCTGCCTTCGGATCAGTGTGGTGCGCCGGCCGCAGCATGCTGGCTGAGGCGGCCATTGGAGGGTGAACCAATGGCAAAGGAAGACCTTTCTCTCTCTCTCTCTGTCTCTCTCTCTCTCTCTCTCTCTCAGTCCGCTCTGCCTGTCAAAAAAAAGTGTTATACTACTATAGTTTTAATGATCTGTAATTATTTCAAAATTTACTTTATATGGGTGAAAGTCATCTTTCCATTTGATTCTTGTTTAGCCCTTGCCTATATTCTCACTGAACTAGGATCTTCTTGCATTTTACTTGCTGAACTCTTTACTTAGTGAATTCTATGCCTTTGACTGCAATCTAAATTAAAAATATATTATCTTTAAAAAAAAGATTTATTTTATTTATTTGAAAAAGTTACAGAGAGGGGCAAAGCCAGAGAGAGAGAGAGAGAGAGAGAGAGAGAGAGAGAGAGAGAAGGTCTTCCATTCTGTTGGTTCACTCCCCAGATGGTTGCAAAGGTTGGAGCTGTGCTGATCTGAAGCCAGGAGCCAGGATTTTCCTCCTGGTCCCTGACACAGGTGCAGGGCCCAAGGACCTGGGCCATTTCCCACTGCTTTCCCAGGCCATAGCAGAGAGCTGGGTCGGAAATGTTGCAGCCAGAACTCAAATTGGTGGCCATATGGGATGCCAGTGCTGCAGATGGGGGCTTTATCCTGCTGCACCACAACACAAGACCACCAAAAATACATTATCTTAAACACTAAAAAACAAAGAAGGGAGAGAGAGAGACGGAAAGAGGTAGAGAGGGAGGGAAGGAGAGGGAGTGGGAAAGGGAATATCATTGTTTTAGAATTATATCTATGAACTACGTTGAATCTGTTCTTTTCGTATAAATATCACATTAACATGAAAACAAAGTATCATATGGTAAGAAAGATTATCAAGTTAAATAAAAAAGCATGGAAACAGGTGGCACTGAATTCCCACCCCAAGCTCCACCGCTTTCCAATATCCAGGCACCACCCCAATGTTTCTGACACTATGAAAGGACACCTCCAGGCTTGCTCAGGGCAGATCATTCTTTGGCTGCCCTTGCCTGGACTTACTTTGGACTGGACTTTGGGAGTATACTTTAGCTTTAAATAAATCTTGCTCTCTTGCTCACCTTTATCTGTCTCTTACTTGAATCCCTTCTGGGGTAGAGACAAGAACCTAAGCCAAACCCAGCCAGGGGCCACTACACAACAAAAGCATCCACAGGAGAAATGTAAGTAGATGTGTCTGAGCTCCAGTGAAACTTCCTTTACAAAGCAGGAGTTGGCCAGATTTGTCCCGTGGACTGTAGTTTACCAACAGCAACAGATGCTGATTAACATTTCCAGCTTGATGATATTAGATGCTGTCTGCCTGTAGGAGCTTCCTCACCTTGAATCAGGGCTCTTGCTACTTTCATTAAGCAGAGTCAAAATTATTCTCTGTGATTAGCCTTTTTGTAGGCTAATGGTCAACCTCCTTATACTTAACCTTTTCTTTCTTTGGATGTGCTAATTTCTCTGATAAGGTTAGGGTCAAGTGCAGCTGACTTAGGGGACCTTCTTTGTTCTTGAAGTGAATTTGCACATCTCTGTTTCAGTTCACTTTAACTCTCCCAGAACATCACACTTCCCACATCCATCTTGGTCCCCGTTCCCTCTTAATTCCCAGTTCTACATAGCTTTTTTACATTTGCCCCCACATTGATCAAGCTACAAATTCATAGTATGGATCTAGCAAAAGAGTGTTGAAGTTGGCTATCAGTTTTTGTTTGAGATGCTTATTTCTTCCAGCAATGTAGTTCCAGGAAAGCCACTTTACATTTTTAGCTCTTCCTTGTTAGCCTGGAGCAGAGTCTTTTACAAACCAACCTGTAAAGGATCTTGTTTTTTCCCTACAAGAACTGTTCTAATTTTTTCTCCCTGATTGGTAGCTTCTGATGCTTGTCAATGTGTTACCTTAGTTAATTATGTATGAGAGGCCATTTCTCATCTTCAGCATTATTGTGGTTTAGTTCAGCAACTTGCAGCAGGCAGCATCAATGTCACTTGGGAGCCTCTCAAAAGTAGAGACTCTCAGGATCCCAGCTCTACTAAATCAGAATCTGTATTTAACAAGATCTCTAGATAATTCATGATTGTTAAAGTTTGGAATTACGGCAGTATCTTAGATCGTATCAATGCTAATTAGAAAAAGCTTTCTCTTCTGAGTGGACAACCAGGAACAGGTTATAAGGTTTGAGGTTGTGGGTGCAATTTCCCTCATATTTTTCTACATTCTAGGGCATGAAGATAAATGGTGGCACTGATTGGCATAGCCATCTCCAAGCCCACTGTTTCTTCAAGCTAATCTGATGGTATGGACAAGGAGTGAGCAAACAAAGTAAAATTCTGGTTCATCAGTAAGCTTGTTTCCCAAAGACTTTTAAAAAACTCTTCATTGAAAGCTTATAAAAATCTTTTGCCATCATTTCTTTTAAATAAAACATGGACAAATCGATACAAGGCTTCTTCTGTTCAGGCCCTTGCAAACCTTGGCTTTTACCATCTTGTTCTGGATGTGACACACTCACATACCCAGAGTTGCAAACACTTACAGAGCAATCCAACTAAAGCACACCTTATTAACCTTCACTATGGGGTATGAAATGGGTATAAAACAAAGCTAGAAGCACTTTAACAATGACTATTGGTATATAGAATGGTCTAAGCGGGTTTGGATGTAGATTTGATTGTTGGTCTGTCAGGCTAAGTAAGCATTGCATGTTTTTGGACAAACTAGTTGTTACCAAAGACTGAATATATGTATGTATATGTGTGTGTGTGTGTGTGTGTGTGTATGTATACACACATACATACATATACATACAAACACTACTGGGGTAGGAGCCCGAAGATTTAATTTTTTAAAGGACTTTGTTTCCTTTATTTTTTTAAAGATTTATTTGAGAGTCAG
Organism: Sylvilagus floridanus; assembly: GCA_949820135.1. Taxonomy (NCBI): domain Eukaryota; kingdom Metazoa; phylum Chordata; class Mammalia; order Lagomorpha; family Leporidae; genus Sylvilagus; species Sylvilagus floridanus. The sequence goes on from OX463235.1 coordinate 42,917,283, forward strand.
AGTTACAGAGACAGGGAGATACAGACAAAGGTCGTCCATCTGCTGGTTCACTCCCCAAATGGTTGCAATGGTCAGGGCTGGGCCCATCCGAAGCCAGGAGCCAGGAAATGTAGGAATGAGGAAAGAGTATGTCTGCACTCGTTTTGTCAAAAAGGGTTTTTTGAATTTTCTCCAGACTGGGTTTTCTGAGTATGAGACTGACCCTCAGCTGAAGGTGATGTTGTCCACCTTATTAATAATTTTTAATATTAATAATCTTAGAGGGTTCTTGCATTTATTCAGAGAAGAATTTTGAATACTGGCTCAGACTAGACAGCAGGGTAAGTTTTCAAGGATTTTCTTCAGTGAGAGAAGTGCACAGAAAAATGAGGGCCTGCATTAGGGCAGAAAGAAGTCTAGAAGAGGCCGGCGCTGTGGCTCAACAGGCTAATCCTCCGCCTTGCGGCGCTGGCACACCGGGTTCTAGTCCCGGTTGGGGCGCCGGATTCTGTCCCAGTTGCCCCTCTTCCAGGCCAGCTCTCTGCTGTGGCCCGGGAGTGCAGTGGAGGATGGCCCAAGTGCTTGGGCCCTGTACCCATGGGAGACCAGGAAAAGCACCTGGCTCCTGGCTCCTGCCATCGGACGAGCGCGGTGCGCCAGCCGCAGCGCGCTGTCCGCGGCGGCCATTGGAGGGTGAACCAACGGCAAAGGAAGACCTTTCTCTCTCTCTGTCTCTCTCTCTCACTGTCCACTCTGCCTGTCAAAAAAAAAAAAAAAAAAAAAAAAGAAATCTAGAAGCTAAGTTGGGCCCATACCAGGCAGAGAGCAGGCTGGGTGCCGTGTGGAGCAAGCATGCAGGCAGGAAAGCAGAGGCAGGGCGGAGGCCATATGGCCTTGCCCCTGGAGGCACAGTGCAACAGGGAAGGGCCTACCGTGTTCCAGGCCTTTTATTTACCCTCAAAGGGAAGTGGTTACATACTCTGATTGGCAGGTGGGTGTACAGGTGAGGTCAGGGACATGAGATCACACAGGGAGCATGGTCTTCCCGCTCACAAATCTAATGAATTTGATGCTATCTGCCTGCATATATCAAAGGCACAGGAAAGGGGAACTGAGGCAAGAAACCAAGGTGACTGAGGGACCACAGGATGAGCCTGCATGTAATATCTGAGGGTCTCAGCAGTGAAGCCCTATCCGACCCAGAGCAAAAAAGAATTAACACTTGGGTCAGGTAAGGTTGAAGCAGGAGACCTGAGAGGTTGGGGCAGAAGCAAAATGGCAGAGCAAAGGGGTGCTATGGGAATGAGAATTCAAGAGCTTGCTGTGCTATGTCTTTGCCTGTGCATGTATGGGTGAGGGCGTGTGTAGGGTGGTGGCTGTTACTAAGAAAAGTGGAGTCTACTACCAAGTGGAACGCATTCAGAGTGTGCTTCTAAAGTCAGCTTTAGGCCTCAAGAGTTCTAGCTCATTGGTTCCTTGTATAACCCTGCAAATGTGCCTGTAAGATCTGCAAGGACAGATAGATGCAGGTGATTAAAAGGATCATACTTTTTTTTTTTAAGAGTTACACAGAGAGAAGAGAGGCAGAGAGAGAGAGAGAGAGAGAGAGAGAGAGGTCTTATGTCTGTTGGTTCACTCCCTAAATGGCCGTAACGGCTGGAGCTGTGCAGATCTGAAGCCAGGAGCCAGAAGCTTCTTCTAAGTTTCCCACATAGGTGCAGGGGCCCAAGGACTTGGGCCATCTTGTACTGCTCTCCCAGGCCATAGCCGAGAGCTGGATTGGAACTGGAGTAGCTGGGTCTCGAACCGGCACCCAAATGGGATGCTGGCACTCAGGCCAGAGCATTAACTCATTGCGCCACAGTGCCGGCCCCAAAAGAATCATACTTCTAACTAGATGATGACATACTGAGAGTCTAAGAAATGGTGCAAAGTGTGTGTGTGTGTATGTATGTAATGTATATATGTGCGTGTGTGTTTATTTTTTCTTTCCTATATATCTACCGAAACCTTTTTTACAGAATCTGTCTCTGCTGCCTTCTCTTGCTGGCTCCCATCTTTTCTTTGTCCCTCTCTGTATTTTCCACCCTCCTTTTGAAATTCTGCACACTCTCCTCCCAGCTCTGGTGTTCAGCCTCCATCCTGGCTGCCACATAGTTTAGAGTCATGATAATCATTGGTTCTGCCCTGGAAGTGTGGCGATGTGCTTCCTTGTAGAGGAGCATTACTCATGATGGTTTCTCACTGGCTAACTTTGATGAGCCATTCTGTTACCTCCTTATCTCTCTCTTCACCTTGTCTTATCAAAGACCCATCCCCACTAGGAATTACAGGAACAGAAAGAAATGGGGGCATTGGAAAACATTTTTCTGTGTCTTTATGTGGTGATAAACTCACTATTCAGAGAGGAAGAATTTTCTGATTTTGACTATAAAAGGTTAAAATACAGTATTTCACCTGCATTTGGAGCATCTAACAAACAAATTGATGTCTCAGTCTATTGGCCACTCAGCTCCTTTCCTGGTTTGCTCAAACCTTATTAGAGTGAACTTTTTATCTTCTTTAATAACTTTTGGGGGAAGTCTTAAGAATTTTTCACAAGGTTTGAATTTATGGAAACTTTCCCTTTAAGAGAAACTCAGAGATAGATTGAAATAAACTCCAGACTGATGTCAAGGTGAAATAAATCTTTGGGTTAGGAAGAATTATTCATGGGCTTCATAATTGACAATCCTTTGCAAGATAATTGGAACATCATTTTAGAAACTTGTGACTTGATTGAATTTAAGTTGGGTCCCAGCATTCAAGCTAAAGGTATGCAGAATGCATAATGCTCTCTGAAGTAAAAGCTAAGTGATTTTTTGAACAGGAAATTGAAAGCAAAATACTGTGGTCATTGGATGTGTTAGTGGGCATAGGGACAAATAACCCACATGTATGCTGGTCCTTACGTTTTAGAAAAATTCTCCTTATAGAATAAGGTAAATCAAATGCAGAAATCCCCATTGGGTATCAGAAGAGAATTGAGTAAGGCTAGTAAATATAAGAAGCACTGCTCCCTGTTCCCTTCCATCTGTACCCTGGGCAGACATTAGTAAGTGATCACAGTTCATCTTTTCACTGAGCCCACAGTTAGTCTTGAGATCAGTATAGTTTTCCAAGTGGGTAATGTTAATTATAAAATTTGATACCTGGAATACAACTAATTTTCTTTTCTTGGTTTAGTTTAAGTTGCCAGAGAAGCCTGTTTGGCAAAGAAACATTTCTTTATGCAAGTATCAGAGAAGCATTCTAAAATGTCGTAGGAGGAGAAGGAGATTAGGTGCAAAAACAATCTTACTCTAAATAGGTTGTGATTCTTTTACATGGGTGATTGAAGATTATTTAGGCTTAACTTATATAGCAATTCCCCTGTAGTCATTAAACTGTGCTCTGGATCAAAACAGAAAGCCAAAGTCACCTAATAACCCCACATTCTAGAGAGCTACAAATGAACAGTACAGAGTTGGAATTAGAAACTTCCTTATAGGATTTGTATCTTAAGAGGTCGTTAGATCATTTCCAGTGGGTCTTCCTGTTCCACAAAAGTCTGGCGAGAAGGGGAGACTAATCAAAGAGTTCAGGGACTTGGGAATTATCCTTCTCCTCTCACAAAGGAAAGTGATGCGGCACCTTGAGAATTGTCTATGAAGACAGGAGGTATTTTCAAGGGCTGGACTTCTCACCCTCTCCTATCCCAAGAGCTTACTTTTATGCCTTTATACTTGTCTGAGTAGAGCAAAAGATAATTAGAGAGAGAAAGTGGTTTGGAGAGATTGGGTAACCTTGGAGAGACTAGATGCTGGCACCTAAATAAAAATGTGAATTTCCCAAGGATTGGGTACCTATTACACAAGAGTCCTATGAGAATAGCTTGGGAAAGTTTTCCTGTCCTTACCCAAGATGGATCCTCTCTGGGTATAGAAACCTTACTGGCAAAAGGCTGTGGCATTGACTGTTGGTGGAAGATCCTGGTCAAAGGATGAAAGAACCAGAGTCCAGTCTCCCATGTTAGGAAACTACAGTGCAGAGGCCCCACAGAGAATCCTCACATGGACTTCACAAAGTACTCATCATGTGGGTACTTATGACACAAAAAACACTGTGGTCATATACTGGGAGCTCAATCTTTGGGGTAGTGGTCTTGGGAGGAGATGGAACTTTTAAGAGGGAGAGTGTAGTGAGAAATTCTTGGGTCACCAGGAGCCCTGCCCTCTGGAAGGATTAAGGTAGCACTCATGGACTCTGAGTTTCCATAAAAAAATGTTTTATAAAGGGAGCTAGCCTGGCCTCAACCAATCTCTCTCTGATGCCTGGTTCAAGATGTGACCTACTTGTTCCTTCATGTACTCCTGCCATTGCTAGTCACCATAAGTGACAGAGCTAAAGGGGCCCTTGCTCAAGTCTGTTCTGCTGATAGGACTTTCAGCCTCCAGAACCGGGAGTTAACTAAACTTCTTTTCTTTATGGAAGTAATAGCTGTCTTGGATATCTCATTGTACTGATCAAAAGTTGACTAATACAGGGCATGAGCATAGGGAGGAAAAAATCAAGCAGAAGAGAAGTTATCCTTCATCAGGAAAGGAAGGAGACATTTATCTGTTCCAACGCTGGGATCCTGCTTCAAGGATAACCCATAGCAATCCCATCTTCTTTGTAATTGTGGTCTGTGTAGTCCTTTCCCACACTGAAACTGGACTGACCAGGGTGAGCAGTAGAACTGTAGGAGATATGATGTGAGACCTGGTAGACTGTGTCCCAGAATACAATATGCCTTCCAACACGGTTCCGTGGATTGTTTACTCTGGGAGAACCAGAGGGTACACAGCAAAGGCATTCCAGGAGCCCGGTGGAAAGACCCACGTAAAGAGAAACTGAGGTTCCTGCCAGCAACAAGCACTACATGCCAGTCCCGTGAGTGAGCCACCTTGGAAGCAGCTCCTTCAGCCTGTCTCCTTTAGCTGACTGAAGCCCTGGTCAACATCTGCCCAGCACCTTATGAGTGAGGCTGAACCTGGACACTCAGCTGAACTGCTCTGGAATTTTGTCCCATAGAAACTGACATACACTGTTTTACATCACTGCATTTTGGGAAACTCATTTGTTGTGCTTCCACCCCTCTTTCTTTTCTTAACACTGGAGAAGTTAAAGCCTGGAAGGAGAAGTTGCGGAAATGGTGAGACATTTTGCACCACTCAGTCTTCCAGTCTAACATGTAATAGGGACAAAACCAGAGTTTTTAATGGGGTATAACAGTTAACTGTACTTAGGGGATCTGTGTAAATTGACATCAGTAGATAGGAAATAGAAATTTTATGTGACATAACTATTTGGGAAAAATCAATTGTTATGTGTATACTCCAAGGAACTGAAACTCTTCAGTAAACCACTTACGGGTCAATTAATAGTTTTAAATAATTATAATTGATTGGAAGCATTTTCTCTCTCCTCCATGATTTAGCCAGGCGTGACCATGGCCAGCCAAGGGCCAGGGTCCACGATGGCAGCCCTGTGAGCTGCAGAGCTGGCTTTCTAGAGTAAGGAAATCATGAAGCATGGGCTAAAAATAGTTCTTGAAAAAATGGAACTCAACAGTGTTTATTTTGGTTCAAAGAGTTTTGAAAACCATGCATAGTTTTTTTTATAATACACATTTTCCATAAACTTTTTGAAGACCCCTGTACCAGCTCTACAAAGCTATACTTGTGACATATTAAATGTCAAAGAAGTTATCTCTAAAAAGGGCTTTCTTTTCTGGGCCTTTCCCATTTAAGAGCTGTAGAAGTATGGAAAGCCAAGACCATTTTGTAGAAATTTCTCTTGACTGTGATGATACTCTGTTGGTTGATCTTTCCAACCAATGTGAATGATGGAGAAAGATGGTGTGAGTATCCACATGGTGGTCTGGGTAGCTAATTTAGGCCTCATGTTTAGTTCTGCTATCAAAGACAAGGAGAAATTGGTTACCATGTTATGGCTATGCATAAACTTAATATTTACCTTTTGGAAACTTTAATGATTTTTTTTGTATTTTCTATAGTATTGTGAAAAAGAATGTAGAACAAACGGCCTTTTAAGATAGATTTCCAGAGATTACTTGAGGCAAGTTTGGAGACAGTGGCAACCTGCAGTAAAGATTTCAATCTGGGCTGAGTTATGACAGACTCAGGGTCATTCTATTCTTTCGTAAACAACATGAAATCTTATTCCTTTATTCCAGACTGTCACTGTGCTTCAGTGCCTACTGAATCAAATGACCTTGAGACTTCCCATGTGCTGATACGAGATTTCCCCTGGTGTGATCCATTCTCAATTTCTGTGCACCTGATTATGTGGATGTAACAGAGTTCTGATTGTCCAGAGAACTGCCAAACAGACGGTGTCTCTAAGGCAAAGAAGAACAGTTGACAGTGATTACTGTCATACTCTGCGCCCAGAACAGGAGCAAGTCCATGTGGCTTACTCCAGGCCCAGCACCCCAAGGAAGAATAATATTCACTAAACTTTCATAAGGAGCTAGCTTACTGATTTTTATAAAATAGGATGTAATGTTAGGATTTTCCTAATTTTACCTATAAAGAAGCTATGGTCCAGCAGTAGCTGCTGATTTTCCCAAGGTCACACAGCTGCCGATGAGCAGAACTCAGTGTCCGGGCTTAGCCTTTTGATTCACATAGCAGCTTTCTTCATCCTTCCCTGGATTTTGTTTGTATCAGCCATAGATCTGAACATACTATCGAATGAAGGGACACCCCAAGTGCTGGCTATATGGCTCAGATGATTTTGAACATTACTTTAAAAAAATATTTATAAAAGAAAGTATTTTGACTGATGGAGAAAGCTTGAATTTCATCCGTACCCATATCAAGACCCAGTTTTCACTATAACTGTCGCTACTGTGAAACCTTCTTCCTTTTATTTTTAACTTTCCAAAGATGTTCAAAGATATTCCAAATAAAATAAATGAAAAACAAAAAGATTCCACTAGAAACATATGTACCCATGTAAATATATATGAACAGATGGAGAGAGATTTACTTTCTGACATCTTCAGCTATTGCTGCTAATAACCAATAAGCCACTGTGGAGGATGTTAACAAGAAGCATTTACTAAATTCGCATGTCTGTGGGAAGCTCTAGGGTGGAGTTTCAGAACATGTGAGAGTTTCCTTGTGAGGTTACAAGAAGGTCAGAGGAAGCATGAGGGCCTTTTAGGTAGGCTCCACATGGTCACACACTTAGCAATGCCTTCATTACTTGCCCAGTGCGGATCCTGTGGCTGAGCCCAACATCAAAGGGTACAGATTGCACTTGCTTTAAGAGAAGGATTGCAAAGTCATGCAACATGAGAGTGCAACACTTGGGCAAGAATTCAGTCAGCCAAATGACTCAATCCATGAATTTCCCATGCTTTACATATATTGCTCATGTAATGATATTTGTTGCGAAAATAAGTTTTCTTGGGAGGCAAGGATAGTCTGCAAGGTGAAAGAATACAGAGAGTGCTCAGGGAGAGGCTTAGTGAAGTTACTTAGAGTAGATTGCTTACTGAGTTGAGATGAAGCTAAGGGGACAGGATGGAGGAGAAGGATGGTCTAAGAAGGGCTTAAGGGGATGGAATGTGCCTGGTTGGTGGGGAAATAGGTTCAGTAGGGAAAGGAGTGGGTTCTTTACAGGGTCCAGATCCCTGGCTTAGGTGCTTACAATAACATTGAGGGGCAGAGAAGAGCATCATTTCTGAGGACCTGTGGGATGTGCAGGAGAGACACCCATTGAGCATTTTCACTTTTCAGTCTGAAGCCCCAAAGACAGTTCTGTGTGAGAAACAAAGATTGAGCATCATCAACTTGCAGTAACTGATGTTCTGTGAGTAGGACATTAATTTTTTCTATACATAGACTTTCTGTCCTTTTTATAAACATTAATGTCCAAGATGCCTCTGTTTAGAAACAAGTAGCCAAAATGTCACTGACTTAAGAGATAGGCAATGGAAGAAAAACCCACAAAAGTTATTGCAAGAATGTGAATTTTAAAGAAGTTAGCACAGTTGAATCCCAGAAATGCTGAGATGAGATGAGTTGCTGTAATTAGGGCTCCTTTCTCCCAAACTCAAAGTTCTTCTCCAGGCCAATGCCTGTGGCCCTATTCTGTTCTGCCCACCTTGTGATGGTGGAACTTGAGAAAACGGGTCAGGAGTACAGCTCCTAGTCTTGTAAGTACGGATATGGCGATTCATTGTTATTTGCCTTCAAATGGAAATAAGATTTTTTTGGTCCTAAAAACCTTCATAACTAATATTCTTATTTTCAGACTTCATCATAAGGAAAGGTTTTAGAATTTTGATTGAATCACTTCTTGGGATCTTGGTATCTACCCATTAGTTTAGTGAAACAATACAATTTGTTTGTCATTTATGTCTATTTTTCAACTACATTATAATACATAAGGAGAAGATGGATTGGGACAAAGACAATGTCACTGGTGACAACTTGTGTGTGTTAAAGAATTTTCAGAGGGGTTTTGCATCAACAGAAGGGTTGCTTTCCTTAGAGCCATTCAAATCACACTCAGGAAGCCTGGCTCATGTCTCTGAGTGGTGCTTGAATTGAACTCCAGTCTGCAATTGTCTCAAAGGCCATTACTAATAAGGGGCTTTGCCGAAGAGGCAGTGTAACTATCATCATCACAAAAATACTGTACACCAGCCACGAAGACCCTTATAGAAACACCTGCTAACCTCCATGTGGCATTTTGTTTCTCAGTCTCCTGAGGTAGCTCCTACCCAGGAAGTGGGGTATAGAGGCAAAAATCTGACATGAACAGATGAGAAGGTTCTGTTGTTGAAGGAATGCTAGTATAGTGATTTTTTTTTCCTGAGTGCTCCAGGGCCAGTGTCTACATGATCCTACCAAGTGCTCTCAGCCTCTCACTTCTGGTTCAATGCCATTCTATCGATACTTTTCCTGTAGTACAGGATGAAAATGAAATAGAAACTTGTAACTGTTATCCACCAGGGTGGATCACACCTGGCCTGTCACACCCTTCATTCTGTAGCATCCAAGTCTGAGAGTATATTTCCTTGGGTCTCAGTCATATTTGGGTCTGGGCTTGATCTCTGCCCCTTCCTATGTGATCTTAGGTGAATCACTTAAGTGCTAGGAAACCCCATTTCTTTGCAAAACGGAGAAAATAGTGGTAAACTAAGCACCATCTTATAAGGACATTGGGAGGATGAACTAAGTTATGCATGTGACATGTGTGACAAGCAGCCCAAGTTTAGTGAACAAACACCATTATTTATCACATTAGGAAGCTGGAATGGTCTATGGATAGCAAACTGAATGTGCCTATGATCTGAGGAGAGTGTAAAAAAGTTGGATTTGGGGGCTTATTACTCCAAAGCTTTTAATGCAGTCTAAGGAGCTGGTAGGAATCTGTTTTTATCCAGTTCCCCAGGTCATTCTCAAGCAGGTGTTTCTAAGAACACTGTGAGAATGATTGAGTGACACCTCATCTCCCAGGGTCCCCTTCGTGCTCTGGGGTTCTTTAGAACTCAGACTAACAGAAAAGAGGAAATCTACTTGTAACCCTCGATGAGTCTCACACCACATTTTGAAGGCAGAAAATTGTGGTTTGATCCAGAAGTGGAACTGAGGAGGTAGGAGCTAGCCACAGGCAGGAGGATCCTTGGCACAATGGCCCAGGTTGGAAGAGCAAGGAGGTGTGCCCAGGGAGGTATCTGCATAACTGAAGTGTGTGGGAGTTGGAGGGTGGCTGAGATTTGCCCAGAGTTGCTGGAGTTTGCACGAAGAGGAATCCCAAGGGCAATGTCGGCAAAGGTGATTAACGTGGTGTTATGCAAGGCAGCCCTGAGCTGGCATGCTTATTAGGGGGCAGCTGGCAAGTTTCAGGACCAAGATCATTAGGACCCGTGTTAAGGTGACAGCCATCGGAACAGAAAACCAGCAACAACACCTCTGGGGAGTTTTGAGTTCTTTCTCACTGCATTTTGAAAAGTGTTCAAGTCCAACTCTGGGGAGTTACACAGGCCAAAGTTGCCAAACACAGAGATTTCCCCACCTTGTAGTGAATAGGGACTTTGCCTTCGAACAACAAAACGTGAAGTGTGCAGGAACTGGCACTAATTGTTTAAAAGATTGTGTAAATGTTTAAGCACAGTTCTTTTCCTTCTCCAATGGTGGTGATGAAGGTCCTATCTGGATCCCAGTTGCAAGGTCTTAGGTTGTTGTTCCTCTCCCCGACTATATTTTCCTCATTAAAAGCTCTGCCCAAGGGCTGGCACTGTGGGGGTGTGGTGTAGTGTGTTAGGACTTCGCCTGTGGTGCCGGCATCCTGTGTGAGCACTGGTTGAAGTCCCAGCTGCTCCACTTTCAATCCAGCTCCCTGCTGGTGGCCTGAGAAAACAGCAGAGAATGGCCCAAGTGCTTGGACCCCTGCACCCACGTGGGAGACTTAGAAGGGGCTGCTGGCTCTGGTTCGGCCCAGCTCTGGCCATTGTGGTTGTTTGGGGGGTGAACCAGTGGATGGAAGACCTCTCTCTCTCTCTAATCTGCCTTTCAAATAAATAAGTCTTAAAAAAAACCAGGCTTTGCCCAACACGATTGGGATGTAGGAACAGTGGGAGGAGAGGGGAGAAGGTCCTCTGATGCTCTGTGGGGAGTATTGTCTGTGTGTGCCTTTGGGCCCAGCTTGCAGGGTAAGAGGTGTGGGAAATAGTGCAGAAGCTTGAGAGCCTGTAGTCTTTCTCTCTGCAGTGGCAGTTGGCTCCATCCTGGCAGTGGAGAGCTGAGTGGCTGTGAGACACGGGGTCCCTGGGTAACTCTTAGCCACTGTGGTTTGTTCTTAGGTGTGGTGTGGAAGGAGTAGAGAAAACCATATGGGAAAGAGGATTTCTAAAAAGAAGATGGATGCTAAGTGCTTATTGCTATGCTATGACAGCCATCCTTTAACTGACTGTGGGAACAAGTTATCCTTGAACAATGGCAGGCATATATTGATATTAATGTCTTACCCTGATGCAGCATTGTAGTTATGTAATTTCTCCTAAATGGATTAGATCTCTAGGTCCATCATGACCAAAATGTTCATGGAGCATCATTATACTTGTGACTCACATTTTCCAATTTTTCACTGCATTTGCCTTTAATCTGGCTAGGGACTACTTCAACCCAGTTTAATTGCTGCTTTGTAGAAAACCTCTACATAATGCTTCTCTTTAATTCTGTTTCTTCCCTTTCAATTCATGGTATATTGCAAAACATATCTCACTTTCTGGCTCGATTTTTTTTCTTTCTGCTTTTGGTATATTTTTTTTTCAGGAAAGGAATCTTTTACAAGGGGAAGACTTTAGGACAACAGTGGAGTCTAATGACATAGAAAACCTCTTGATACATGTCTCAGTAGAACAGAGACACGTAGACCTTCCTTTCTTGTGACATTTTTCTTGTTTATCTTTGAAGTTTACATTTTAATTCCAAATTATGAAACTCACACAAACAGAAAGTTATAGTTCTCCAGGGAAAGAGGTCAGTATGTTAATGAACAAAGCAATATACACCTTATCTGACTTGGCTCTTCAAAAACTTACTGAGATAGCTATTTTTCCAGTTAATAGGGGAAGGAGCAGGTTCAAAAAGTTAGATATCTTATTAAAAAAATGACAAAGCAGTAGATTTGTATCTTGTCATGGAAGAATTTTAATGAGCTATAAATATTATATATTATTGTGTTTTTTATGTTTTCCCACAGAATTAAGAAGCTGGAAGAGATCATGTGGTATTTCATTGGCATCGGTGTAACTCAGGTGGTGATGACCTAACAGTAGCACAGTGATACCTGTTCCCTCAGGAAAGCCTTGGTAGAGCAGTGCCAATGCTGAATCTGAAGACCTTGGTCTCCAATATGGAGATACCAAGCATGGTAGGAAATATCTTAGTCTGTGTTGTCATAAAAAACATCTTAGACTAGGTAATGTAACAATTTACTGCTCATTGTTCTAGAGGCTGTGAAACCTAAGACCAAGGTGCCAAAAGATTGTGTGTCTAGTGAGGGCTCCCTCATTGCTTCAAAGATGGCGCTTTCTTGGTGCATCCTCACATGGTAGGAGAGGCAAACCCTGTGTCCTTGTACGCAGAAGGGTGCAAAGCAGCGTGCTTGAATCTTTTATTATAAGGGCACAAATCCTATTCATAAGAATGGAGCACGCATACCTTCTTCCCTACCTCTTAATGCCCTTGCATTGGCCTTAGATTCTAAGAATTTTGGGGGACACCAACATTCAAGCATAGTGAGAAATCGTGAAACATCTATATGGACCTGAAACAGAACAGGAATATCACAATACCCTGGAAGAAATACTCAGAGTCCCAGTTGCAAAGTGACACCGATGCACTTTGATTAATGACACATTCTGTCACTTAGAGACTATAAAAGGATGGTTAACAACTCCTTTTGGAAAAAAAACGCTGGACAGGAAGCCAACAGAAAACTTCAAGGCCTTGGCAGATCTAATTCAAATAAGTCACAGCATAAGAGGCATGAGGAAGACATGCCAGAGGCAAAATACTTGAATTCCACCATGTGCCAGAACAATAACTAATTTTAGATGGGTATTTGCTGAACTTTTTTCAGGTAGAAGGTGTTTGTTCAGTTGTTCTATCTGGAGTTTGAGGATTCAAGGTCAATGCTCTATCCTAAAGGAGATGGAGTACTTGGTGGGGTAATGAGCTGAAACTTGAGATAGAAGTCAAATAGGATCTTAGACTTGGTCAATGGCAGGAACAGAGAATTAAGGATGGTTAGGGTTGTGTTATCACGGGAGGGACACAGAGGCCGAATAGTTGTTCTTGGGCCTCTACTTCCTATTCTTACTGGCTAAGTGGGAGTTGGGGAACAACATGTAATCATATATTTTTTTGTCAGTGGCATATTGATTGAGTTATAGGGAAATATTAGCTGTACATGTATTATTTACCTTTGAGAAAGGATTGGTTAGATATGGGACATGGTAGGATTTTAGGAATAGCTGATGTTCAGCCAAGCTGTAGTCCGTGTTGGGAAACCAGTAAAACATCTGGAGGATACTGCTCTGAGCAACAGGGATCTAGATAGAGATTCCCTGGCACAGCAAAATAGCTGATCTACCCCTGAGAATACTTATAAAACAAGTGGAATTTGTTGCAGAGCTGCTCCACTTTTCCTGATAGTATCTTATCTAGCTTTTACTTTCCCATTTTAGTCTCATTCTATCTCTCATCTTACTTCTGCCTTTTGCTTTTCTCAGGGCCCTTTTTGTTATTTTTACTTTGGCTTCCAATATCTTCTCTTTTTGCTGAAAGTCATCTTTCAGCAGAGACCTCTATTTAATGTGAATCTAGATTTCCTAAAAACACTGCTTTCTCATGCAGGCACAAAAAACATAGCCAGATGTTTCTTAGGAAAAATTGTACTTATTGATAATGGTAATTCTGGACAATTCCAGGGTCTCAGGACTATTAATATCCTGGCTTATTCTAAATGTGTTTGACAGAACAGCCTTTTCTAGAGGATGCTTCATGGAACACTAGTCCCATGAGATATTCTTTTTCTGGAAATTTTAATTAATTAATTTGAAATGGAGGGGTTGGTGGAGAATGAGAGAGAGAGAGAAGGACAGAGAGAGAGAGAAAGAAAGAATGGATGCTCTGTTGGCTCACTCCCCAAGTGCATGTAACAGCCACGACTGGGCTAAACCCAAGCTAGGAGTCTGGAACTCAATCTGAGTTTCCCATGTGGGTGTCAGGGACCCATGTACTTGAGCCATCATCTGCTGTCTCCCTGCAGATACATGAGTGGGAAGCTGTAGTTAAGAGTAAAGCTGGGATGCAGCCCCAAGAACTATGATATGGGTTACAGGTGTTCCAAATTGTGTCTCAACTGCTATGCCAAATGCCAAACGCCTGCCCTCCCATAAGATATTCTCAGAAAAGGATTCTGTGGTCATGTATGTTTGCAATGTAGCATATGTTGTATCCTGCTCTTGGAGACATGCCATAAATGTTCTATGTGCTTGAGAAGCCTGGCAGCCAATGAGAACTCTTCAAAAACAAAAATGTTTCCCAAAGTGACTTGCCCTAATACCTACAAAAATTCTGTGTAAAAGGGCTCCAAAAAAATTCTGGAAAACACTGTCATTGAGCCTAACTAATGTTAGGCTTTCTGTTTAAGTTGTTAGACCAAGTAAAATTTACAGACAGTAATCAGATTTAGCTGAAAATAAAATCTCCTTTGCAAGCAAATATTTTTTGTTTACATGTCATTCCTGTGACTCAGAAAATTTCTCTTGTACCTGTACAGGAGATTTTATAAGGTTGTATTTGTGATTACCTAATATTGGAAGGAGAACAAATGAAGGCAGGTACTTATTTATGTTGTTTTTCCCTCTGCAGTATTACTCAAAGATGATTTTGTGTTGGAAAGGGAGAAGTAAAACATGATTGAAAATATTTTAACTAGAAATGTACAATAAAGTAGAAATCTGTTTGTACTGGTTAGCATGACCTGGATATTAAAATCTGATTCTTAGAATTAGTGAATTTCTCATGAAAGAAAATATAGCTGTTTAGTCTGCAGTGATTAGACCTCCACTTCTATCAGTGGGTTATCAAAAGCCAAGAAGGTGACTGGGCATAGTGATTAGGATGCCCGTCTCACTTATTGGAGTACTTGGCTTATGTTTCTGGCTCCAGCTCCTGATTCTAGCTTTCAATGATCGCAGACCCTAAGTGACACCAGTGATGGTTCAAGTAATTGGTTTCTTGCCACCAGAAGACCTGGGTTGAGTTTCTGGCTCCCAGCTTCTATCCTTGTCCAACTCCAAATTGTTGTAAGCATTTGGGGAGTGAATCAGCATCTGGGAGCTCTCTTTGTTCCTTTCAGAAAAAAACAAAATAAAAATTAAAATATCCAAGATGCAACATTGGTCTTTATATCTTATAAAAGGGATGGCTAACATTTTCTGTAATAGTATAGCCAAAATGAGAGCTTAAATTATAACTTCACAGCTAGACTTACTTTGTCATGGGCACAATAAACAGGCAAGGCCTCCCTTTCAGACCAAACAAAGGGAAAAGTTTTAAAGTGAGAACATAGTTTTCCTCATGGGCATGTCTACCTCAGAAAAACCATTACCAGAACATGCCTGTGACTATAGACTTCTAGTTTAGGCAACAAAGATTAGAGATGGGACTTGAGCACCCCCTTGACTTCCATCCTCTGGTCTGCTTTAACAAAAACCAGGAGGAAAAGAAAGCTAAGCATCAGAAGAAATGTAATGATAGGTGGCAGGCCTATTAATGGCTGTTCTGTACAGTGATCTGCCCTCTAGGAGACCCAATAGGCCAGTGAACTGCAGTGGCTTTTAATGTGGTGAGCCCGGGTTTCAGCAGAAGTCAGCTTATGATGAGCCCTGGCAGCTCTGCCAGCCAAGAATTGGATCACTAGAAACGGAACTGCCCTGGAGTCGAAGGACACCCAGCTCAGAGCCACAGATCTTACTGGCTCCAAGCTGAAAAGCTCTTCAATCGGCCCAGCTTCTAAGGTAACCACTGCTGCTGAGGGGACGGCCAAGTAGGGTCAGTAACATTGAAGCAGAACTGTAAATTTCTTGTTAGAGATGCCACCTGCCTTTACCTGGCCAGCTCGCCTCGCAGGCCAGCTAGGTAATGGAAGTCAACAGGGTGCCTTCCCCAAGGAGGTTCACACCTCCCTTAGGATGTACCCTATGAAGAGATAGATGAGTCTGAGCCTCATAATTTACAAGGCTTTAAAGCCCACCTGATTATTATCAAGCCCCTCCGTCAGGTTCTATTTGCCTCTCGATCAGAAAATTTAGTTGTAGCTTTTGTAATCCTAGCCTCTACTCCAACATCAATGGCTCTACTCCCAACCTGTGTGAATTGATGGTCCTCTCCTCCACTTAATGTTGTATGATTGTTCAGAATTTCTCTACAGACAAACCCCTCTATCTGCAAAAGTTGAGTGGCTTTTCTCCTGATCTTGGCTGGGATCAGCTTTAAGCTACATCCATCAAACTGTCCCAACAAGGGTCCAGAGGACCCCCCCCCCATTTCCTCTCCTCTATGAAATCCTCTCATTACTTGGTTAATGCCACTCTTAAGATCATTGGTTGCTATTCTCACCCTGTCTTTTATACTACAGTGTCTGTTTAAGTGTTTACAGCAGGTGATAATGTAACAAACCAAGGCTTCAGCAATCTGGCTGTCAACCAAATGCTCCCCTCCTGGAAGACAGCAGCTTGAGACATCGCCCCATGTCAGCAAAGAGTACCTTGTCACCCCATGTCAGCAGGAAGTAGCTCTAAAGACAGATCATTGTCCCTCTACCCCTCCTGGACTTTTGGGATTAATGTAATCCCATACAACTCCTGCTTTATAAAAAACAAAAGGGGGGAATGTTAGGAAACTGGTGCAATTTTATCTATGGTGCCATCTACACCCTAATTTACATCCTAGGCCCTAGCCCCTGCTGCCATTGCTGAACGCCAGGTGGCCACATGGCCCAACCACTGTTGTCAAGCTCCACTCCCATCCTAATGGGATTCGCTGCTCCTGCTTCCCTGCCCACCCTCTGGCAAAGTTTTAAAAGGACCTGCTCCTGAACATGTGGCTCTTTTGGCTTCTCTCTTCTCTCTCTAGCCTTCTCTCCTCCTCTCTCACTCCTCTCTCTTCTTTCCTCTTTCTCTCTTACTCTCCTTGTCCTTCTTTGCCCCTTCCCTCTGGTCTGCTGGGGTTTCCCCAATAAACCCTTTCCCTTAAAAAAAGTCAATGGGAAGTAAGCACTATTGTTTATAGAGAAATCTGAGGGGAGACAGATTCTTAGAGGCTGTGATGGACACATTTTTTATGTGGAGTACATGGTGAACATTATAAAGTATCCGAGCAAGGCAGGGTATTATGGTGCAGTAGATTAAACCCTCCCTTGGGCCACACATCCCTTACCAGAATGTCAGCTACTCTGCTTCCCATGCAGCTCCTTGTTAACGTGTCTTGGAAGAAGCAGTGGCTGGCTCAAGCTGTTGAGTCTTTGCCACCCACCTGAGAGGCCTGAATGGAGCTCCTGGCTCCAGCCTGATCCAACCCTGGCTGTTGGAGCCCTTTGGGTAGTGTACCAGTGAATGGGAGATCAATCTCTCTGCTTCTTTCTTTCTGCCATTCTGCCTTTCAAATAAATAAATAGATCTTAAGAACGTGTGAGTCATATTAGCAAGTCTGGAGTGCTGTTGCTTCTTTTAAGCTTATAACGTTTAGATATTCAAGCAAAATCAGCAGACAAAATGAAAGCGGTTGAAGTGGAACACAGGAGAAGCGTAAGTTCACAGGGCTAATGATTTCACTTCCCATTTTACTCAGTGCATGCCCAGAAAGACTGAATGGGAAATGTGAATAGAATTTTCTTTCATTCCCCCTTAAAACAGGAGCGTGCTATTGTGTGGAGGGGATTCCAGTGTTCAAAGATTTGTATTCTTTATGCAGTATGGATTCTAAACACAGAACCAAGCCCTTCTATAGGACCTTGACTGCAGAATCAGTACTTTGTTCTTTTGAACTTATTAAGAAACTATATCTCAGCAAGAGAGTACCTTTCTAAGGGATTTTCAAGGATACCTTGCTTACATGCAGGTTGTACCCTGTGCACAGGGTTTGGAGATAACCTCGGCAACATAGGAGATGCTGCTGAACTCGGGCAAGTTTGAGCTCTTAGTGCTCCAAGTCCTCATCCTACTCCTCTGACTGTCCTTTTCAAGCAGAAGTGCTGGGAGGAAACTGAGTCATGTTTTATGGGAAATCATAAAATGTGCTTTTAACCTTGTAAGTGGACAAATATCCTAGTGATGCAGGCACACTTTTCTGGAAATGAGCAAGGGAACTTGGTGCCACTTTATTCTTTGTCTATCGTACACAATAATAAATGAGAATGTTTGTCAATTATGAATTGCTTGTTTCAGCCACAAGGCTTGAAATGAGAGGACTTGCGGTAAACTGTTTTCTGCCTCTGTAATTGTTCCAGTTAACTTAAGTGTGATTTCACAAGAGCTGGCAGTGTCCCAGCAGTCAGGTTTGTGTTAAACGATGGAAGCTAAACTAGAACTTTAATGTCCTTAATAAAAACAAACCATAAATGATGGCACACAGGTGGGCCCTGACCTATGATTCGAGATACAATTTTCCACTTTCAGAAGGTGAATGTGATATGATTCAGTAAAATCATCTCGAGATTATGATCTTTCCCCTGCTAATAATATGTGGCACAGTACTCTCTTGTGATTCTGGGCTGAGTCAGTAAGTCATACCTCCTGTGATTCTAAGGAGACGTGATTGACACTCTGCAGTGTGCTGCATTGCTAAACTAGGTTAGATGGTTTAAGTGCACTTTGGCTTACGATATTTCCAATTTATCATGTGGTTATCAGGATGTAACCCCATTGTAAGCTGAGGAGCATCTATATTTAACTAGTACTTTGAAAATAACAAGCTGATCCGTAGCTGTAGCCTTCCTATAATTCATCTGAGTGATATCTGCTTATCATTGGGAAACAGAGTAGAGCAACCCTGAAAGAGATGGTTATATGTACCATTGTCATGAACACAGGTTGTTGCAACATCCAATATATCATGCAGTCATTTGTTCTGATTGAGTGCCTTAAAGTATAAAGTTTCTCTGTACAGAGGCACAAGTAGCTGTGGTTATTTCTGGGGAGAGGCTCTAGGAGGATTTGGAGGGATCTGTTTGGATTTCTAGAAATCATATCCATATGCTCCTAGCTAAAACAATTTTGTAAAAAAAAAAAAAAAGCATTAGGGAGAAGGTTCTTTGGGTGGCACTGAGTCTTCAGAAGGAATTGGGGAGGGCCCAGAAGCTAGGATGCCAAGCAGTGGGAGACTAATGCACCCTCCTGTGACTGTTGTGGGCCCCAAGAGGCTCATCCGGCCAGCGGCAGGTGAGGCCAAGAGGCAGCAGGTGATGTGAGTCTGTTTCTGGACTCTAGCCAGCAGAAGATCTGGTCCCAGGAGGGACCCCCATTCCTCCTAGCTTTTGCAGAAAGGACTGAAATGCACATTCAGGCACATGCCAGGCACCGCTGTGAAGGGCTTAGTTCCTTCTCTCCTCTCGCTCTCCTTCCTCGGCTTGCCCTTTTCGTAATGACGAAGTTACTGCGTAGCACGGTGGACTCTGTGTAGCGCGGTAGGGACACGGTGGAACAGCGGGAGGTACAGGGCTTCGTGTGCGCGGGGAGCCGAGGACTCCTCCCTGGGTGGGCAGGCGTTCTCTCTGCAAGTCTGCTTTTAGCCAGTGCCCGCGGCAGAATAGTTCCGCTCGCTTCGCGACCTTGATGGAGTTTTCTCTGTGTCGTCTCTGCACGTCTCTCTTCACTGAACATCTATGATATTATCTCTACTATTTCTTCAGGCATATTTTTTCCCCTTAAGGCTTCAGGCAGAAATTCAGGCAGCTGTAATTCTGTCTCTGGTATTTTTGATGATTGATTGCGCTTATCTTCAGAAGCCACCCTTGGGTTTCAGCTATTCGTCCTAATACCAATTGAGGGTTTTGTACCATGTCAGGGAGAGCAGTGTCAAAGATGAGGTCACATATGCTATGAGCTGAATCGTGTCCCACTCCTCCCAAATTTATATGTTGAATTCCTAACCCCAGTGGGTCTGTATTTTGGAGATGGAGCTTTTCAGAGTGATTGAGATAAAATGAGGTCAATAGGAGGAAAAGTTTCTAATCAGATGGGATTGGTGGCCTCACAGATGTATGCACAGAGGAAAGGCGATGTGGGCACACTGTGGGAAGGCGGGTACTGCAAACCCAAAAGGGTTCTCGCCAAGAAGCTGTGTTGACACTCGGATCACACACTTTCAGCCTCCAGAACTGAGAGAAAATAAGTTTCTGTTGCTTAATTCACCAGTTCTGTGTTGATATGATATCTGGAGACAACCAAGAGGACTTACAGCCAACATTTACAAAGGGAGTGGGCTCTACTCCTAGTCAGTGATGTTTTACTGCATAGATTGGTAATGAGTTAACATATCATTGGCGCTTCAGCTTCAAATCAAGACACTTCAAAAGGGAAGCAGCATGAGTCATGATTCTGAACACTGATGACATTTGTAATATGAATGTAGATCTGGAGACAGTTTATATTTAAAAATTTTTAATTCTAGGTTTCAAAGATTTTAGTAGTTGAGTAGAATGTTAACACTATCTTCGTCATCCATCAGTTCCTTGCCCTGAGTTTCGGATCTAAGTCTTGGTATCAAGTCATGGAAGGCATATGATTTTTATATACTTTAAACAGAGTTGACATTTACGAACTGGCATTGTGGTGCAGTAGGTAAACCGCTGCCTGAGATGCCTGCATCCCCTACTAGAGCACCAGATTGAGCTCTGACTGCTCTCCTGATCCAGCTCCCTGGGAATGTGCCAAGGGAGATGACCCAAGTACTCGGGGGCCTGCCAACCGTGTGGGAGATCTGGCTGTTACCACCATTTGGGGAGTGAATCAGTAGATGGAAGGTCTCTGTCTCTCTCTGTAACTACCTTTCAAATACATAATCTTTACAAAAGAGATTTTACATTTATAAAAATTTGTAACATACTCACATAAACAAGAACTTTTCATGCAGCAAAAATAATTAGCTAAAGTGGGAAAATATTTTATTAACGCCCATTTGCGAACTAGGTCTTGATTTTGAAACTGATTTGAGTGGCTATTTTGTGGAACGTGCCAGGGAGTCAAAATTCCAGTTTATTGCTGTGAAGAGGATATAACGGGGCATGAGTCAGATGAGATATTTTGCCTTCTGGTAGGATTACATGACATAGTGACTACGAAAGCATCTGGAATAATATCTAATAGGAGATGTCCTAAAACATATTGTTTGAAGTAGAAATTGAACTTGTTCCTATTTCTCAGTCCTAGTGGAACTGGGCAGCAGTACTTTATCCCTTGGGGATTGCTGACAGGGGTTGCAATCCCTGTGCTCTTCCTCTTAACATCTGCAGAGAAGTTGCTCTTCTGTCTGTTCCACTGGATCTTCAGGTGTTGCTCTCTGGATATTCTACACGTCCCTTGCGTGAACTTAGAGTCATTTGCTCAGCCTCGAGGACTGGTGGGCAGGAAATATATGAGGGAGGAAAGGAAAAAGGGTGTGGCAAGGCATATCATCGTAAAAACTGCAGGTCGTGGGGAGGATAGGAGAGAGAAGTAGACGTCAGCCACCCATGAAATGGCTGCCATATCTGATGAGCAGGCTGAATTCTCTCACTCCAGCCATGGGGGCTCCAAAAAATAGTAAAATCACAGGGGAAGAACTCTTCGTCTGTTCGGGTTTACATAGTGATTCCAAGCAGAGGCTCAGGAAAGTCTGATTAGAACCGGTGATTCTCACTCTGACTCGGTGTGATCTTGGACATGTCACTAAGTGTCAGCTTCATTCATGCAAGGGGAATAATTATTTACACTCCGTTTGTGAGAATTAAATGAGGGTATAGACTGAATGCACTGAACAAAGTGGTGGATACAGTTGTTGGGTCAAAAACAAACCATTAGAAGCAGAGACAGGAGAAAGGGAACCCGAATGCCCCCTCTTGAGGTTTTCGGAGGACCTTCCTGCATCATTTATGCTACCTCTACTTCCTGTCTGTGCTACGAGTGGAGCTCATTAAAGCAAATCCTTTTGTGAGAGGGCGCGGATGACAGTGTTTTGAACCAGCATATTGACAGTGTTATGGGGAAGCAGGAAGTGTGGGCCCGCTGCAGCCAACCAACTGGCTGAGGATTTGTTTTGCACCTCTGATTCTTCATTTTCTCTGATCCAGAAATTGCCTAAATGTTTTAATTATGTTCCTTTCATTGTATTTTAATGAACTAATGAATTCTTTCACCCACCCCTTATCCGACAACAGGCCAATAATTATAATACCCAGAAAATCTTTTTAAATTGCCAGGAATCAATTCAATCGAGCTCTTTCTTGTGTGGTAAAATGAATGTGCTAATTTCGTTAGTTAACAGGCATCTTTGAATACCCACTGAGCAGTGAGCCCCACACTGCGCAGGATGAGAGGCAAGTGGGGTATAAAATAACCAGAAGCCTACCTTTGCTTTGCTCCAGAATGAAGATAAATCACTTCATCTTTTCATTCATTAACTTACTCATTGACCATTGGTTGGGCATGTGCTGTGTGCAGGGCCCTGTGCTGAGCCTATGGTGATTGGTTTTGTCTGGAGCATAAATCCAGAGGCACAGGTTAGAAAGAGATAAATCTGAGGTAAACGGGGCCAGATCACAAGATTTTATATAGAATAGAGTGAAGGGAGCCACAAATCGTTTTAAATTGAGAATGACATAGTCAGATTTACTTGTTATATAACTGACTTTGGCTGTAGTGGGGAAAACAGATGAGAAGCAGGGTTACTGGTTATGATGGTACTACTGTGGTTCTGCAGGAAGAATGAAGCCAATGGAAGTAAGGATGGGTCACTGACACCTGAAAATTCCCCCTTACTCTTCTATTTTTTTCCCCTGAGAGATCTTTTTTTCATTAGGAGTCTATGTGGTTCTGAGGAAGCTGATTCACATGTAACGCCACAGGGGTAGAGGCAGGAGTTAGGCTTAGTCAATTACATTGGTATTAGGAGGATGGAGTGTTCTGATGAGCATAGACTAAGTCAAATGTTTTACTAAGAGAGCAGAAAGTTGGCTTAGGAATTGAACGTTTACCCAAGGCAGTCCATTCCCATTGAATGTCACCTTTTCTGGAGATTCAGTAACCCATACTCTCTCTTGTTCTGGAAAGTCTGGTGCACAGATAGGAAATTCACTGAGCATGTGGAAGGCAAAAACAGAAGAGGTCATAATTTTCTAGAGCCAGTTGTAAGCAAATGAAGGAGCAGATATGAGATTCCAAGGAACAGGTAGGCTCTTGAGAACCACCTATTTAGGTCATGATATGAAAACAACTTCTGAGAACATTGGTGTTGGTTTCTCTGACCTTCATCATCCTTAGTTAGCCCTTCCAAGTTTTGTTGTTCACTGTATTTAAACCCTTCCTATTTCACAAACATAAAGCTGTTTGTTTTTTTCCTAGTTAAAGCCCAAGTAATATAAAGTAGTAGTTACATTTCTCAGGGGGATTACTACTGCTTGAGAAGATATTCTGAAGCTAGGAAGAGATTTCAGTTACACATGAAGCCTTGAGGAATGCCAATATTTGGGGATCAGTGGAGAAGACCAGAAAGGAGACACAAAAAGAGTTGTCTGACCAAACAAAAGAGAACCAGTAAAGACTAATACTATGGAAATGCTAAAACTCTCAAGGAGAGGAAGAATTGCTAAATAAAGGAACAGATCATGCCAAGATAAAGGCTGAAGAATGATCAGAATGGTAGGGGGCTGGAAAGTCAGGCGTGACCTTAGAAAGAATAGCTTCAATAAAGTGGTGTGAGCTGAAGCCACACTAAAGGGTACAATGGGAAAAAAGGCCCAGTTAGGCTCAATTGGCTCAATTAGGAAGATGCAGGAGATTTGGCTGCCTAAAACAAATATCCAAGTTTGAGAAATTTCTTCCATCAATCTTGGTGTACTAGGGTAGAAATTAGACACTATTTCCTCAACTTTTCTTACTGCTAGAGCACAGACATGTAGCCTGACTCCACTGAACAAAAGCTCTCAGTGAGATTTTGACTGAGAAGCCGTTGTTCTGAAGAAGGAAGCGCAGTGCTCTTTTGGCAAAGGTGGCTATGGTACTATATCTTACGAGCCACAAGACATCTGTGCCCTTTCCTCCAGGAGTCTCACTGCTCAAAGTCCGAAATAAGTATCAGAAACAAGAAAGATGATCACTAAAAATTATCTCCACAGCATTGTCTATAAGAGGAAACATTGGAAATGTCCATTCTTAATGCAATGGTCAAGTAAACTTGACAGTTACTGATGGACTATTATTCAATCTGAAGCCTTAACATTTGTACCTATTATTTCATGAATATTTATCAAAGAACAAATTATTAAAGTAAAAATTATTGAGACTTTGCCCAGGAAAAATTTTGATTTCTTACATTAGTGTTAAGTAGAAGAGAAAGTGAATTATGTGTGTATAATTGTAATTATGAAAAGTAAAAATGCATGAGTCACATGGACTCAAAATTCAAAAGTCAAAACTGAAAATAGTTGTGGTAGAGCAGGGAGTATAACTAATATTTTCCCTTTATCCTTTAATACTGGATCCTAGTCTGTTATGACAGCTGTAACTAAATGCCATCAACTAAGTGGCATATATAAAGCAGAACTTTATTCTTCATAATTCTCAGAAGTCCAAAATCTAGGTGCTGGCAGATTTGATATCTGATGCAGTTTTGAACAGCCATCTTTTTACTGTCACATTGTGGAAGAGATGAGGGAGTGCTCTGTAATCTCCTATAAGGGCACTAATCCCCCTCATGAAACCCTCAAAGGTCATACCTCCAACTCCTTAGAGATTAGATTTCAACATATGAGTTTGGAGGGAGCACAAACATTCTGTCTTTAGATTTCTTACTATGTTGCTTACACTAAAATAAGTTTAAAAATTACAAGTAGTTAAATAAGTTCAGTGCAGTTCTGCCTCACTCTAGGCTCTGTCTTCAGGCAATTTTGCCATCTTAGGCGATTCCCTCAATAGCTTCAAAAGCAAAAGTTTGATCAGTCCACCAAGTCAGAGAAATTATGACTCATTTTAGGAAGTTGGCTGATTTTGTGACATTGCAATCCATCAACACTTTCGACACCTGCCTCCATGCCTCTTTGGATAGAAGTGTGAGATAGAACATTAAAAAGGAGGAACCTGTCTTGGGAGGTATCCTCTGCTTCTCTGACAGCTTTAATTGGCATCTGAGAGGCACAGATCTGAGAGAGACAGAAGGGGTTTTGGAACTTGTGTCAGCTGGGTTGTGTTCAGGTATGCACAATAGTAAATCTTCCTAGAATGGTTGAAGTATTTCTAAACATCCTTAGTTTCTTTAATTAACACGGGGTCTGGAGGTACATAGTCCTGGATGGATTGTTGGCTCACTGAGAAGAACAGCACTTTAGGCTTTTTCCAGCGTTTATTTTGTGTGTGTGTGTTTTGTATGCTTCTTGCTCCATAAAGACTGTGGCATGTCCAATGTTTCTGATAAAAGATGAGCTGCCTACCATCTTAGAGTGCTTCTTCTGGATCGGAGTTATATCACAGAACTACTCCTCGCTCCAAGAAATGTGGGAATGTTGCTTTCTATTTTCTGTTGCAGACTCTGTTTCCTTACCTGAGCAGGGAAGTGCAGTGAACTTCCTCATATGGTTGATGTGAGGATGAGTGAATACCAGTAAATCCTCTAGCCTTCCTCCTGGAGGGCAATGTATGTCTATAAACTACATGAAGCAGGGACTCTCAGCAGCAAAGGGTGAAATCACATTCAAATGAGATACACATGTAATTCTAAAACAATTGAAGAAAAGTATATGATTCTACTTTCACAAAATTTTAATTTTAGATTTTTAAAAAAATCAATACATATGTATCATTGGGAGACAAATATTTCTATGAGACATAATGAAACCAGTAGTCCCTTTTCCTCCACATTTCCCTCAATTCCCCTATGATTCTCAAGAAGCAATTGCCATGGAAACTTCAGGAAGTGCATCTTCTGAAGTTCATCTCCAAGTTTCAAAATAACATGCTTCTGCTGAGAGGAGTCCCAGATACTCACTATCCAGCTTTAGTGTCTATTGAAAAACTATCCTGTAAAGGAAGGAGTTGTGCTGTCTTGCGCTCAAGGCCTCACCTCATTGCACACTTACCTGCTCCACATTTTGGTTATATTACTATTCACTGTTCACCTTATTATTCAAGATTGAGTCACGTGTTTCCCATGATGACAAAATTTTGTTTTGGCTGAAGTTAGTAATGACTTCCTTTTTACCTACCCACTGAGTTTTCAGTGTACCTACTGGAAGTGCACATGAAAAGATTGTGAATATGTCTTTTTTTAAAAGATTTATTTTATTTGAAAGGCAGAGTTACAGAGAGGCAGATGCAGAGAGAGAGAGAGAGAGAGAGAGAAAGAAAGAAATAGAGAAAGAGAGGTCTTCCATCCACTGGTTCACTCCCCAATTGGCCGCAATGGCCAGAGCTGTGCAGATCCGAAGCCAGGAGTTTTTTCTAGGTCTCTCACATGGACTTGGGCCATCTTCTACTGCTTTCCCAGGCCATAGCAGAGAGCTGGATCAGAAATGAAGCAGTTTGGACTTGAACCAGAGCCCATATGGGATGCCGGCACTGCAGGTGGCAGCTTTACCCGTTATACCACAGGACTGGCCCCATAAGTCTTTCCTCTATAGGTTAAAACAGACCCAACTGGCTTATTACAATCTCTTCCTCCCAGAGTTCCCTGTTCCTCTGTTTGAATCTGGGGTGCTACATAGTGTTCATCTGTATATACTTTTGAACTCCATTAACCTGGAAATTCTATTCATTGTACTGCTGGGTACAGTCTCTCTTTTTTGGATACCGTGTCTTTTTTCTTTTTATTTATTTATTTATTTATTTTTTATTTTTGACAGGCAGAGTGGACAGTGAGAGAGAGAGACAGAGAGAAAGGTCTTCCTTTGCCGTTGGTTCACCCTCCAATGGCCGCCGCGGCCGGTGCGCTGCGGCCGGCGCACCGCGCTCATCCGATGGCAGGAGCCAGGTGCCAGGTGCTTTTCCTGGTCTCCCATGGGGCGCAGGGCCCAAGCACCTGGGCCGTCCTCCACTGCACTCTCTGGCCACAGCAGAGAGCTCGCCTGGAAGAGGGGCAACCGGGACAGAATCCGGCGCCCCGACCGGGACTAGAACCCGGTGTGCCGGTGCCGCAAAGCGGAGGATTAGCCTGTTGAGCCACGGCGCCGGCCTACCGTGTCTTTTTTCTTCTTGGGATTGTATAAATATCTTCATTTTAGTGTCACCTAGCTTCCATTAACCTCCTGGGAAAGAGTTCTTGGGAGATAAATAATCAGAGAATTTGCATGTCTTTACCTGTAGAGTACATCTCCTTTCTGAAGATTTTAAAGTGCTTCTCTGTTGTCTTTTACATTGTCATTCTACAGTGTGGCTTCTTACTTTTGATTGAGGTTACTCTTGAAATTCTGATTACTGATCCTTTCATGAGACTACTTTCCCATCCCTGGAAAATCTTAGAATCTGCTCTTCATCCTACAGTTATGAACTATTTCTAAAATATAATTATTTCTTTTTGTATCCTCTTGTTTTACAGAGGCAAAATCTTTTGTATATTAATTGTGAGTGGGTTAGGTTTTTTGTTTCAAGTTTTGTCTCTTTCTTAGACAGTTTTCTATTTCTTTCAATATCTTTCATGTAGAGGAGTTTCATGAAAGTCTTCTGGTTTGTAGTTCTTTTAGAGTTGAATATTGCTGTTCCACGAAGCTGTGGAAACAGTGAGTGCATGTGTATCCATGAGGTTGGTGAGTGGCTGGCTTTACTATAGGGCTATTGACTAAAGTCTTGTTATCTCTGTTGGGAGACCTCAAATATCAGCATTTCTAGGTCTTTTTTCTTGGGATGATCACCTTACAAGAACGTTCCTCCAAGTCAAGCATAGAGGTCGAAGCTTGGCTATCACCATTATGTGAAAGCGAATTTAGGATTTCACCCCCTTCCTTACCTGTACCTCTTGTCCTCCATTCAACCTATCTGGGACAGTAAATTGCCAATCGTCCATGGGATGGAGAGGTGTGGTTGATTGTTTAGTTGATACACTGGGAAAAGTGTTCTAGGAATCTGTCTCCAAAAGTTATTATGAAGTATTTAGGATATAAAGAATACTAGAGGCTGGCGCCGTGGCTCAACAGGCTAATCCTCTGCCTTGCGGCGCCAGCACACTGGGTTCTAGTCCCAGTCCGGGCACCGGATTCTGTCCCAGTTGCTCCTCTTCCAGGCCAGCTCTCTGCTGTGGCCAGAGAGTGCAGTGGAGGATGGCCCAAGTGCTTGGGCCCTGCACCCACATGGGAGACCAGAAGCACCTGGCTCCTGCCTTCGGATCAGTGCGGTGCACTGGCCACAGCGGGGCGGCCATTGGAGGGTGAACCAACAGCAAAGGAAGACCTTTCTGTCTCTCTCTCTCACTGTCCACTCTGCCTGTCAAAAAAAAAATACTAGAGTTAAACTTCTGGAAATATAATAATGAATTATCTTTTTAAAATGTCCTGTTAAACATCTGCACTGTAAAAAAACAATGAGCACGTACATACATTTAAAAATTTTTATTTATTTATTTGCCAGGCAGAGGGACAGAGAAAAGAGAGGCAGAGAAAAGCATCTTTTATCCACTGATTCATTCCCCAAATGTCCAGGAGCCTGGAACTGCATCCTGATCCTTTGTGGGTGGGAAGGGCACAAATGCTTGGGCCATCTTCTGCTACGTTCCCAGGTGCACTGGCAGGGAACTGGGCTGGGAGTGAGCTGCTGGCACTCGAACAGGCACTGCATATAGGACCCCAGTGTGTGGGAAGCGAGCATCACAAGTGGTGGCTGGACTCACTGTGCCACAGTGTCCAGCTCCCAAAACACACATACTTTTTAAAACGAATGGCTGAACTGACACAAACATAGAGGAAATTCTCCAAGCTAAGTTGGAGCAATGGTGAATCTAGATGGGTAACCTGGTGCTGGAACAACTGCTGATCTTGAAGACTTAGGATTTTGATGTAAATGGCCACCCAAGGACAGTTGACAAGGTCCAAGCCTTGGGCTGTTGTTAGCTAAGCTGTCAGTGAAAACTTGAGCTAAAAGCAGGCTCCTCTGAAAAGAGGATAGACAAACTCCACTCCCCCTGAAGGTTTTCAATTATTCTTTTCTTTCCTGTCCTGCTATGTCTGAAGTGTCCCTGGAGTCTCTTGTATCTGGGACCTTTGGGGCTGTGCACCATAAACTCTCTTGTTTCTCGGCTGTGCTCCTGCATGCAGTCAGCCTTCTGCTCTTTATGACTTGCTAAGACAGTTATCACATCTGTGTATGGTTTCAGGTTCCAAAAGTGACACCTTTGCTTGCCGTTTGTGTTCTCCCTTATCCTCATGGGCGCATTTATCCTTTCTCTGGAACACTGTGGCATTTTAGGAAAGAGGAGAGGTAAATGTACTTCATCAATATTTTAAACAGGATGTCCAAAGTAAATGCTTACAAGTGCTTTCAGCATCCAAGTCATAGGAGATATTTTTCAACAGGCTAAATCTGCTTCTGTGGTCTACAATTTCCTACTCAAAGAAGCTGTTAAATTTTCCCTTGTTTTCTCTGAACATTATTATTCCTTTGTTGCTTCACTCAATCCCATTGCATCCTACCTCATTCTCAGTCTAAACACTGTGATTTTTAAAATAAATGTCAGTCTTTAGCAAGACTAAGAAAAAGAGGGATATGACAAAATAATTTAAATCAGAAACAAAAAAGGAGACATTACAACTGGTAATGCAGAAGTACAAAAGATCCTAAGAGTGCTAAGAACAATTATATGCCAAAAAATTGGATGACCTAAAACAAATGGATAAATTCATAAACACAGATCCTACCAAGATTGAGTCACAAAGAAATAGAAAAACTGAACAAATGTATAACAAGTAAGGAGATTGAGCCATTGGTCAAAAATCCCCCAACAAACAGAAGCTTAGGGCCAGATGATTTCATTGGTGAATTCTACCAAACAGTTAAAGAATTAATAGCAATTCTTCTCCACAATCTCAAAAAGTTGAAGAGAAATGAACTTTTTAAATTCATTTCACAAGGCCCTTATTATGATAATACCAAAGCCAGACAAGGACACTACAAGAAAAGAAAATTATAGACAAATAGCTCTGATAAATATAGATGCTAAAATTATCATTATCATTGAAGTACTAGCAAACTGTACTCAGTAGCATAATAAAAGGATCATACATAATGAGCAAGTGGGATTTATCCTTGGGATACAAAGATAGTTCAGCATACACAAATCAATAAGTGTGATGATTACATTAACAAAATAAAAAATTATGTGATCACTTTTATAGATGCAGAAAAGGTATTTGATAGAATTCAATACTCTTTTACGATTAAAAACTCTGAGAAAATTGGGTATAAGAAATGTACCTCAAAATAACAAAGGCAAAATAACTAGCCCATGTGTAACAGCACACCATGGAGATAAACTGAGAGATTTTTCTCCAAGATCAGGAACAAGACAATGGTAATCACTCTTGCTACTTTTTAAATCAAGATAGTACAGCAAGACCTACTGGAGCGATTTTGCAGGAAATAAAAAACATCCAAATAGGAAAGAAGAAGTTAAGTTGTCTCTGTTTACAGTTGACATGAGCTTATATATAGAAAAACACTCAAAAATTGCATTAAAATTGTCAAAATGAATTCAGTAAAGTTGCAGGATATAAACTTAACCTATAAAAATCAATGGTTATGGCTGGCATTATGGTTTAATAGATTAAGTTGCAGTCTACAATGCTGGAATTCCATATCAGCAGTGGTTTATGACTCAGCTGCTCCATTTCCAATCCAGCTCCCTGTTAATTAATGTACCTGGGAGCAGCAGAAGATGGCCCAGGTACTTGGAACCCTGTCACTCATGTGGGAGACCTGGAAGGTGTCACAGGCTCCTGGCTTTGGCCTGGCCCAGGACTTTGCTGCCATTTGGAGAGTAAACCTCTGGCTGAAAGATTCTCAAATCTGCCTTTCAGATAAATAAATCTTTAAACAAATCAATAGTGCTCTTGCACACTATCAACAGATTTCCTAAAAAAGAAATTAAGAAAACAATCCTATTTACAATAGCATCAAAGATAATAAAATACTTAGGATTAAACAATCAGAATGCAGTGAGAATTTCAGTACACCAAAAACTAAAAACTGTTGATTAAAGAAATTGAAGAAGACACAAATAAACAGGAAGATATCTTATGCTCTTCTGCTTGAAGAATTAATATTTTCAAAATGTTCAAACTACTCCAAGCAATTTACAGATCCAATGAAATCTTCTGGGAGAATAGCAGTTTTAACAGAAATAAGAAAAGTAATCCTACAATTCACATAGAGACACAACAGCTACAGAAAGCCAAAGCAATCTTGAGAACAAAGAATAAAGCTGGAGGCATCTCATTTTCTGATTTCAAAATATATTAAAAAACTATAGTAATATGTACCATAATTTTTATGACAGTAGCAAAACAGTATGGTACTGACATAAAAACAGATACATAGAACAATGGAACAAAAAAGAGAACCTAGAAATAAACCCATGCGCATACGGTCTACTATGCTTTGACAAAGATGCTGAAAGAATAACCTTCAATAAATAATAGTATTTTCAGTAAATAATGTTGGGGGGTTGGTGCCATGATTAAGATACCTCTGGGAATACCCACATTCCATATCAGAGTGCCTGAGCTCAAGTCTATCTTCACTCCTGATTCCAACTTTCTGCTAATGTATGTCCTGACATGCAGTAGGTGATGGCCAAGTACTCGGGTTCATGACACCCAACTGGTGGGCCTGCATTGAATTCCCAGGTCCTGGCTTTGGCTGGAACCAGTTCCAGTTGTTGTAGGCATTTGGTGAATGAACTAATGGATGAGAAAGTTCTATCTGTTGTCATTTTGTTTTTCTATCTCTGTCTCCTGCCTTTCAAATACAACAGTAAAACAAAAAATTGAGAAAATTTGTACGTGCCGGATCCCCATCTTATGCTACTCTTAAAAGTTAATTTGAAGTGGATTAAAGACTTAAATGTAAGACCTAAACTGTAAAAATCCTAGAAGGAAACTGGGGAAAGCTTCTTGACATTTACTATGGGTTGCAGGTATTTTGAGTGTCCCTCAAGGCTTCGTGTGTGGAAATTTAATCCCCTTTGTGCGGTATTAAGTGGGCAAGAACTTAATCTGACTTTAGGGTTCAGAGGTGTGTGCTTTGGTAAGTGATTAGGATTAGATAAGGCCATTAGGGTGGAATTCCCCTGACTGAATCGGGATTATACTTAAAAAAACATGTTAGTCTGCTTTTGATTGCTTTAACTGAGGGAAGCTTCTTTGGTAAAGAAAAGATTTATTTCAGTCTGCAGTTTGGTGTTAAGATTCAGGGTTGAGCAGCCACATAGTCCAATATCTGATGGAGGCTGCTCATGGCAGGTGTGGATGATTGATCACATGGTGAGCCAGGAGAGAGAGAGAGAAGAGAAGGAGGGGGAAGGGAAGGGAACACGTAGGCTGAATTTGAATTCAAATAATAACCTATAAGAACCTCCCTCCAAGGGCACAGCCCCAATGACCCAAACTCCTCCCACTGGCCCACATCTCAGATGATGCCATCATTAGATGAAGTATCCTCCCTTAATCTATCATTAACATTGAGACATCATGGTTAGAGCAACATGGATTTTGGGCAGACGAATCCTACTCAACCCATAACAGAGACACACACATAGACAGACATGCACACTCCCTGTCTCTTGCCATGTGACGTTCTACATCTTCTCAGGATTTTGCCAGCAGGAAGATCATCACAAAGTGATGCTGCTTAACCTTTTACCTCCAGAATGGTGAACCAAAAAAATCCTATTTATTATTATTTTTTAAGATTTGCCAGGCCAAAGCCACATGTTTCTGGGTCTCCCACACGGGTGCAAGGACCCAAGCACTTGTGATGTGAAGCAGCCATAATTTGAACCGGTGTCCATATGGGGTGCTGGCGCTACAGATGACAGTGTAACTCAGTACCCCACAGCACCACTCTCCTACCTTTTCTTTATAAAGAGGTCTGGTTGAGATATTTCTTTGTAGGATGGAAAAATCAACTAATTCAACACTGATCTTGGCAATAATTTTTGAAAAAGATGTATTTATTTATTTATTTATAGATTTGA
This sequence comes from Sylvilagus floridanus, assembly GCA_949820135.1. Lineage (NCBI taxonomy): Eukaryota > Metazoa > Chordata > Mammalia > Lagomorpha > Leporidae > Sylvilagus > Sylvilagus floridanus. The sequence continues at coordinate 42,950,303 of OX463235.1, forward strand.
AAGAGTGACAGAGAAAATGGCTTCTATCTGCTGGTTCATTCCCCAAATGCTGACTATAGTCAGGACTCGGGCAGTCTGAAGTCAGGAAGTTGGAACTCGATTTCAGTCTCTCATTGGGTGGTAGGGTCTAAGTACTTGGGCCATTATCTGTTTGTTTCCCAGGTGCATTAGCATGAAGCTGGATCACATGCTGAGTAGTTGAGTATTGAACTGTGCACTCTGATATGGGATGTGGACATTACAAATGGTTGCTTAATCTATGATCCTTTAATGCCCTGCCCTTAGTGATGATTTTTTTTTTGAATATGACATGAAAAACAAAGGGAACAAAAGTAAAAGTGAGACTTCATCAAACTAAAAAGTTTCTGCAAAACAAAGGAAAAATTTATAAAAATGCAAAGGTCACCAGAGGAATGGGAGAAAATATTTGCAACTGTACATCTGATAAGAGGTTACTATCAAAAATATAAAAGGAACTCATACAAGTCAATAACAACAACAAAAAAAAACCTCAAATAATCTAAGTATAATCTAAGTAAACAATGGGCCAAAGAATAGATGTTTTTCTGAAGAAGATGCACAGCTGACAAAACAGGTACTCCACCCTGCTAATTATCAGGGAAATGCAAATAAAAACCACAATGGTAGTAACACCTCATACCTGTTAAAATGGCTATAATCTGGAAGAAACAGACCAGTATCTGGAAGAGATACAGACACCTCTATATTCAACACAGCCAAGTGAACATTTATTGCGTCTATCTTTGGTCACATTCATCAATGATGATGTGAAAGGATTGGTGCTGTGGCACAGTGGGTTAAAACCCAGGCCTGCAGTGCTGGCATCCCATATGGATGCCGGTTCTAGTCCCGGCTGCTCCTATTCTGATCCAGCTCTCTACTATGGCCTGGGAAAGCAGTAAAAGATGGCCCAAGTCCTTGGGCCCCTGCACCTGCATTGGAGACCCGGAAGTGGCTCCTGGCTCCTGGCTTCGGATCTGCACAGCTCCGGCTGTTGTGGCCATGTGAGGAGTGAACCAGTGGTTGGAAGACCTCTCTTTCTCTACCTCTCCCTGTAACTCTGTCTTTCAAATAAATAAAAAAAAAATCTTTTTTTTAAAAAGACTGTGTGAGAACTACAACCAACAGCAACAGGGATAACATCAGTTCAGGCCAAGTAGTCTCCTTTACCACATAGGACAGGTTGTTGGGCATGGCAGGACAGGTCCTGATTTCAAGGCTTTAGAAACTGGCATATTTGTCACTTCAGACTCGGGGCCATGCTCGCGCACTCCCTCTCTTCCTCCAGGTCAGTGATTGACAACCACAGACTGGCAAGCCTACACTGGCCCTACTACAGCTCTCTTCCTGACTGCACCCCAGCTCTGGGAAATATGGTTAGACATGCAAACCTGCCTAGGTTGTGTGGTTCCTTTATCCGGTGGGTTTTGACTTGGATGAGTGCCCTTGAATGCAGCCCCACTGCAGCCCAAGAGTGATGTAGCGTTGGTGTGGATATTTGATCTCAAAAACCCACCTGGGGATACATGGCTTCCTGCTTTACTGGGACCAAGCTTTGGTAACATCCCTGACTCCAGCTCTACAGCAGTGAACCCACATAGCATTATAGTATTGAATTATGTACACCAATCTGGGCTGTATGGCTCCCTTCTCTCTATATCTTGGCTTTGGTGAGTGCAACTGACTCCAGTCTTGGTGCAGCTAAAGCCCACCTCAGCTTTGGTGAGTGAATGTTCACGCACACCTCCCTGCTGCAGGACTTTTTATTCCAGCCTTCCTTGGCTTTAATGAGTGCCTTCGACTTCAGCCCCACCAAAGACCAAATTTGCTCTACCTTTGGGGGTACTCGTGGCAGGACATAGATGCACACACTCTGTTCTTGGGACCAGCATTGCAATGTGCTGAGCCACCAGCAGGATCAACATTCCTCTGTTAGGAATGAGAGGAGCCATCCATGCCCCTACTGGCGCTACATCTGTTCACAGAATAAAGTGAGGGAGGGATAGAGGAAGGGAGAAGGAGAGAGAGGGAGGGAGAGAGGGAGGGTGAGGGAAGGGAAGGGAAGGGAGTGGGAGAGAGAGACACGCTACACTTCATTGTTCAAGTACAACTAAAATCAAAGTAGTCTAACGAACTGAACCTGAAGACACATATTCAGGAAAATGCCTCCAATCCATGAAAGCCGCCCTTTAATAGCAACAGACACAACTGACTCATCAGATGCAAAAAAGACCAATGTAGAGATAGATACAAGAAGTATGAAAAAACAAGGTGATATGAGGTCCCCAAATGAACTAGAATTGATATCAAATGACATGAGATTTAACAAAATGGCTGTCAAAAATTCAGTTTAATGATTACAAGCATACTCAAAGAAATACAAGAGATTAAGTACAGATGGTTAAGTGAAATTAGCAAAATTAATACATAAGAATTAAAAATTTCATAGAGATTTTGAAAAAGAATCAAAGAGAAATCTTAGAGATGAAGAGCTGAATAAAAATATAGCTGAAAGCTTCAACATAGATTAGATCATGCAGAAGAAAGAATATCTGAATTTAAAGATAGGTATTTTAAAATTTTCCAGACCAAAAAATAATGAAACAGAATAAAAATGAATGAGGATAGCCATCATGATCTTTGGGACACCATCAGGTGAACTCATATTTTTATAATTGGAATGCCTGAGGGAGAGAGGAGTAAAGGCACAGGAAAGTATTTAATGAAATAATAACTGAATTGAGAAAAATATATGGACATGCGAGTGCAGAGGATCTGTAGAGCCCCAGATAGATATGATCAGGAAAGCTTCTTACCATGCCTTGCTATAGCCAAAACTGTGCAACTCTCAACTGCGCCACACAGAGAGAATTCTGACATTTCCATGGGAAATGGACTTTGTTTTAAAGGAACTCCCATTACAGCAGAGTTTTCATCAGAAACCGTAAAGGCCAGGAGAGAATGGAATAATATATTTCAGAAACTGACAGAAAAGAGCTGTCATCTGAGAATGTTTAACCCAAGCTGTCTTTTTCAAATGAAGGAAAATAAAGATTTTTGAAGACAAGTGAAAATGGAAGGAATTCACCACCACCACCAGATTTAACTCATAAAAGATACTTAAGGGTGTTCTAAGTAGAAAAAACAAAGGAGAATAAAAATGAACAGAAGAGATATTAAAGAAAAAATTACAAGACTAAGCCATTATTTATCAATGATACCTTTAAATGTAAGTGTGATAAATCCCCCTATTAAAAGATACAAATTGGCTAATAAGATTAAAAGAGACGTAGCATTATGTTTTATGCAAGAAAATCACTTCATCAGTAAAGACATATATAGACTGAAAGTGAAAGAATGGGTAAAGATATTCCAAACAAACAGAAACCAAAAATGAGCATAAGTGGCTATACTGATTTCAGACAAATTAGACTTTTAGACAAAAAATATTTAAATAGTAAAAGATGATCATTCTGTAATGGTCAGCGGATCAATTCAACAAGGCAATATGATGATTATAAAGGTACATTACCTAAGACGGGGCATTCAGTTTTATAAAAACAGATAGTTTTGTTTGAAAGGGAGAGATAAGCTCCAATATGATAACAGGGGGTGATTTCAACACTCCACTCATCAATGGGCAGATCCATGAGACAAATCAACAAAGAAACATTGGAGATTAACTACAATACGGACCAAATGGACCCAACCTTGATTTACAGACATCTCATCTAATGACTGCAGAGTATATATTCTTTTCAATAGCACATGGAACAATCTGAAGGATAGATTAGGCCCAAAACAAGTCTTAACAGATTCTTTAAAAATCGATATAATATTCCGTATCTTCTATGACCACTTTGGAATAAAGTTAAAAATCAAAAGCATAAGAAAGTTTAGAAATTATACAAATACATGGGGACTGAACAACATGCTACTGAATGAAGAATGGGTTATTGAAAACATAAAAATGGAAATTGAAAGATTCCTTGAAACAAATGAAAATGAAAACATACTCAAACTTACAGGAGTCAACAAAAGGAATTATAAGAGACATTTATAGCAATAAGCACCCACGTAAATAAAACTAAAAAATATTGAATAGCCTAACAATGCATCTCAAGCATGTAGAAAAATAAGAGAAAACCAACCCCAAAGTCAGTAGAAGGAAAGAAATAACAAAAATTAGAGCAGAATTAGATGAAATAGAAGCTAAGAAAATAGTACAAAAGACTAATCAAATGAAGAGTAGGTTTTTTAAAAGATGAAAATGATGTGTTTAGCTAGTTTAGGAAAAGAGAAAACTCAAAGTCAGATTAAAAAGGAGATATTATAGCAGAACAGATATCACAGAAATAAAAATGATTATTAGAGACTTTTATAAACAACTATATGCCATTAAGTAGGAAAATCTAGAAGAAATTGATAAATTTCTAGATACATATAACTTACCAAACTAAATTATGAAGAAATAGAAAATCTGGACAAAAATGAGCAATGAGGTTGAATCAGAATCCAAAGAATTGAAAGAGAGAGAATCATTACAAAATTATTCTACAACACCAACATTACTTTTTTATTATACAATATAGAAAGTCAACCAAAACCAATATTCCAGATGAACACAGATGCAACAATTCTCAACAGAATACTAGCAAATCTAAATCAATAGCAAATCAAAATGTCACTTACTCTGACCGAGTTGAGTTTATCCCAAGATTCAGGAATGGGTCAGCATATGCAAATCAGTAAATGTAATACATTATATCAACAGAATGAAGAATAAAAAATATATAATCTTGGTAGGTACAGGAAAAGCATTGGATAAAATTTAATACTTATAAAAATCTTGAACAAAGTAAAAATACATGGAACATGACTCAAAATAATAAAGACATTGTATAACAAACCCAGACTCAATGTCATATTGAATGGGAAAAGCTAAAAGTACTAACTCTAAGATCTAGAACAAGAAAAGGACTTCAACTCTGACTGATATTATTCAGTATAGTTCTGGATGTTTCAGTCAAGGCCAATAGACTAGTAAAGAATTAAAGGCATACAAATAGGAAATGAAGAATTCAATTTATCCCTGTTTGAAAATGTTATAATCCTGTATATGGGGAATACAAAGGACTCCGCCAAGAGATTATTAAAACTGATAAACAAATTCATTAAAATTGTAGGATACAAAATCAACACACTAGAATCAGTAACATTTTAATACACCAATGGCAAACTTGATGAGAAAAATTATAAGAGCAATTCCATTTAAATTAGGCACAATAATACTTTGGAATAAATTCAAACAAAGATTTGAAAGATCTTTACAAAGAAAATTGCAAATGTTTGTGAAAAAAATTGAACAGAAAACACAATGGAAAGATCTCCCTTGTTTATGGATTGGAAGAATTAATATTAAAGATGTCTATATTTTACAGAGATTGATTTTCAGATTCAGTGCTATTACTATTAAAATATCAAAGTAATTCTTTATAGAACTAAGAAAAAACAACTATAATATTATATGGCAACATCAAAGACCTCAAATAGCCCAGACAGTCTTGAACAAAATGAACAAAGCTGGAGGCATCACAATACCAGATTTCAAGATGCAATATAGAGATATCAAAACAAAAACAGCAGGTACTGGCATAAAAGCAGACACATACTTCAGTGAAACAGTAGAAACCATACAAAAGAATCCACACATTGATAGCCAACTTGTTTTTGACAAGGGAGCTGAAAACACTGGAAAAGAGATAGCCTCTTCAGTAAATAATGCTGGGAAAACTGGGTATCGGTATGCAAAAGACTGAAAAAAAACCACTTCCCCCACCATATGAAATCAACTAAGAAAGGATCAAAATTCTAAATGTAAGACCTAAAATGATGAAACTGTTAGAAGAGAATATAGGAGAAATACTTCAAGACACTGGCATAGGCAACAAGTTTTTGGGTGAAAACTCAAAGACACAGATATAATCCCATTTGCCTATTTTCCCTTTTTATATCAAAATAAGAAGCCTTCACACAGCAAAAGAAACATTCAACAAAATAGACAACTAACAGAAAAATACTTGCAAATTACTCATCTGAAAAATGATTAATATTCAGAATATATAAGGAACTAAAAACCCCTGTCAACTGCAAAATAACAATGACAACAGTTAATAAATGGGCAAAAGGTCAGAATTATATTTTTCAGAAGAAATACAAAGAGCCAAAAGGCATGAAAAAATGCTCAATATCACGAGCCATCAGGGAAATGCAAATCAAAGCAGAGTTAGGTATCATCTCACCCCAGGTAAAATGGCTATTATAAAAAAAGACAAAAGCAACCAATTCTAGTGAGCAACTGGTTGAAACAGGCTTTTTGTACACTCTTGGATGTAATGTAAATTTGTCTAGCCAGTATGGAGAACAGTATGGAGGCTCCTCGAAGAGCTAACAATAAGGGATAGGCATTGTGACAAAGTGGGCTACAGTGGCACTTGGGACACCCACACCCCATATCGAAGTGCTGATTCAAGTCCTGCCTGCTCGGCTTTCAATTGAATTTACTGTGAATGCATCATGGAAGCAACAGATGATAACTAAAATGTTTGGGCCCCTGTCACCTCTGTGGGAGATCCAGATGGAGTACTGGGCTTCTGGATTCAGCATGGCCCAAGCCTGACTTTTGCAGGCCTTCACGGGGTGAGCAAGCAGATGTGTGTATGTGTGTGTGTGTGTGTGTGTGTGTGTGTGTATGTATGTTGCTCTTCCTTTCAAGTAGATAAAAATAAATAACAATAAATATTAAAAAAAACCTAAACATACACTCCAGCTCTCTCATTTCTGGTTATATATCCAAAAGAAATGGAATCAGCATGTAAAAGTGATACCTTCATGCTCATGTTCATTGTAGCGTTATTCACAAGAGCCAAGATATGGAATCATTGTAGGTGCCAATCAATGGATGAATGAACAAAGAAAGTGTAGTGTAGACAACAATAGAATATTATTATGTCATAAAAAGGAATATAGTCCTGAGATATGCAGAAAATGGATGGAACGAGAGGACATTATATTAAGTGAAATAAGCCAAATATCCCATGTTCCTTCTCATTATGGAAGTTACAATTAAGTATGTAATTCAAGTAGATATATTCAACTCAAATATATTCAATCCAATTTTAAAATAATGATTACTAAAGACTGGGCAGGATGTGGGGAGGTAGATGGGAGAGTTTAGATAATGAGTAGCAAACACAGTAGGATGAACATAATATGTTCTGGTGTTTGACAGCATAGTGGAGTAACTATAGGTTATAATAATGTATAATACATTTTCATAAAACCTGAATAGAGTAGCTGATTGGCTCCAAACACAAAGAAGAGGTAAAGAAACAGACAGGTGCTTGTCTGGTATATTCTCGTTAAGATGTATGCGTATTGAAATGTTGCATTGTTCCCCTTAAAAATGTGCAAGTGTTGCATGTTAATATAAAATTTAAAAATTAATTTACAAAAAGATGGTGTGAGGAACACAGAGGTGAGAAAGAAATTTTCTAATGTTAAAGAATGTACAATTCAGAAGAGAATTTTCCATATAGAAGAGAAGATAGATGGCTCTAACTTGACAAGTTAGGTAATGCTATCACAGAGGTACAATGACTAGGGAGTCTTGATAGTTTCTTTGGTGAAATAGCTTCTTTTTTTGGAGCTATTAGAACACTGAACAGAGCTTTATTCTCTAATAAAGGGCCTGAAAGACAGGAGGAAAGTATTCTCTGGATCCAAAGAAGAAATAAGAGGGTCAGCAGCATGCCCACTTGGAAGATGATTAGTGCATCTCAAATGCCTGTAACATGCTGTGCTTAGAGCGTAGAGTTGGTGGCCTCTGTTCACTCAGTATGGTTTAATGTGTGGTATAGGTGATTCTAGCTGCTATGTGATAACAAGGGATTTGTTCAGGTACTTATTCTGAGAATAGATTCAGTGGGGCCACATGTGTCACTGTTTACCATATCGGGATGCAGAATATCTGTCTTTAGAAATTGTAGTGGGCAGTTAGGTTTGGCATGATTAACAGAAAGAAAGTCTCAAAGGGGCCTTAGAACTTTCCCTTTCTCTGTTCTTTCTATTTCTGATGGAGGCCAATCAGTGTCTACATGAAAACTTGTGCCACTTGGCAGCTCATCACCATCACAGGAAATCTGTCACTTGGAGGACAGTGCATGTTGTTGAAAAGTTTATTTTCATTTTGATGTAGAATCACTGGAATATATTTTATTTATTTGAATATTATAGAATTCTACCTGTTTTTCCACATACACAAGTATATTGAAAAAGTCCAATCTTTGAAGTCAGCCTCTCAGAACCACCCCCCCCCCCCCATGAAACAAATATGTCCTTGATTTCCAGTGATCTAACTTTTTCTGTGTTTGATTTCAATAGAAGCTTTGTGGTCAACAAGGCTCCAAAGCAGCAACAGATAAATTTGTAGACAAGAACAACAAATAGTGATATTTTGATTTACAGTCAATCTAGTAGCACCAAAGAATAAAAGCCCATCTCTATCATAAATCACTTTTTTACAGAGTGCCTGCTTTTCAATTTTCACAGAATAGCATCTGAAAATTAACCAGCAAGTATTTATCGAGTGCCTAATGCTTGTTTAGATAAAGTGGTGTTGAGGATTCAAAGAGGTGAAAGACTCGGACTTAAGTCTCAAAAAGCTTGCTGTCTATACAGGGAGACAATGATACATTTGAAATGGAAGCAAACATTGCATAGCATGTGGGAAAGTATACGAAACTATCTTTTTACATTTAAGAAATTATTTTATCTGTGTCTGAGAAAAAAATTGACCCTATAAATTAAACCAAAATAGAGAAATATTTACTGACTGTTGGTTTTTTTTGCACTAGGATGATGTATTTTATAAACAATTACTAGAAAGAGCTTCTTCTCTTCATGTTTATCTGATATCTATTTCATCTGCATCAGTTCTAACAGAAATGTAATGCAAGTAATATGTGTAATTTTATTTATAAGCATTTATGTATTTGAAAAGTAGCATGACACAAATATACACATGCACTCACACACACACACACACACACACACACAGGTCTTCCAACTGTTGTTTCACTCCTCAAATGCCTGTAACACAATAGTTGTGGCTGGGCTAACTGAAATACAGGAGCCAGAACTCTATTCAGGTCTCCCACATGGGTGGAAGGGACCCAAGTACTTGAACCACCATCTGTTGCCTTCCCAGGTGCGTAAGCAGGAAGCTGAATAGGAAGCAGAGTATCTGAGACTTGAACTGGCACTCCAACATGGAATATGGCTGTCCCAAGCATTGACCTGACCTGCTGTACCACAATACCTGCCCACTTTTGTGTAATTTTAAACTTTCTAGTAACAATGTTAAGAAACTAAAAAAGAAACAGGCACAACTTTATTTTATTATTTATATTTAAAGATTTATTTATTTGTTTGAGAGGCAGAGTTACCGAGAGGTCTTCTATCTGCTGGTCCACCCCCCAGATTTTTTGCACCAGCTGGAGCTGGGCCAATCCAAAGCCAGAAACCAGATCCTTCTTCTGGATCTTCCACACGGGTGCGGTTGGGCCATCTTCTGCTGATTTCCCAGATCATTAGCAGGAAATTAGATAGGAAATGGGGCAGCTGGAACTCAAACTGGCACCAATATGGGATGCCAGCACCAAAGGTGGAGGCTTAACCTACTATACCAGAGAACTAGCCCCAACAAATACAATTTTAATGATACTTACTTTATTATGTCTAAAATATTATCAAAATGTTATCCACACAAAAATCACTTATAAGATATTTTATGATCTTTCTGTCCATAGTAAACTTTGACAATCTGGTGTATATTTAAATGTTTTAATTTATGTCAATTTTTACAATTGACATCAAGTTGCCAATACTTACTGGTTACCATGTGATATTTCAATACATGTATACATTGTGTTTTGCTCAAATCAATGTAAGCATGTCTGTCCTTACAAATATTTATCACTTCTTGTGGTAAAAGCAATCAGAATACTTTATTTTAACATTATCATTACATATAGTCCCCCTGCAATGCAGTACAGCACCAGAGCTTATTCCTCCTCTGTAACTATTAGTACCTCTAATCCGTCTTTGCCCTTTCTCCCTCTACTTTTTTTCTCTCCAATTTCTAATTCCCATCCCTCTAAACTTCTGTGAGAACAAGTTTTCTAGATTTTCTAGATCAAGTTGCACAGATGAGTCAGATCGTGCAGTATTTGTCTTTCTGTGCCTACCTTATTTTACCTAACACATAATGAAGTCTAATTCCATTCATGTTGCCAAAAATGAGCAGATTTTATCTTTTTTAGGGTTGACTGGTATAATACTGTATATATGCACTACATTTCTTCTTTTTTAATTTAAGTTATACAAGTTTCATGTATTTCATGTATACAGGTCAGGAACATAGTGATACTTGCCACCCTACTCTCCCTCCTGCCCATGCTCCAAACTTTCTGCTCCTCCCTCTCCTGTTCTCTTAATTTTTACAAAGACCTACTTTCAGTTTACTTAATGATCATAAAGTTAAACCTACACTAAGCAAAAGAGTTCAACAAATTGTGTGAAGAGAAAAATAACACTGTTTCTCAATAGAGGAGACAAGGGCTGTAAATAATCATCAAACCTCAAAATGTCCATTTCACTCTAATGTATTACATTTTAGGTACTCTATTAGTTACCTCAAATCAAGGAAAATATATGATATCTGTCTTTTTGGGACTGGCTTATTTCACTAGGTATTATGGTTTCAACTTGTATCCATTTTGTTGTGAAAGACAGAATCTCTCTCTCTCTCTGTCTCTCTCTCTCTCCTTCCTTCCCTCCCTCCCTCCCTCCCTTCTTTCCTTCTTTTTTTACAGTCAAGTAGCACTCCATATTTTATATATAAATAAATAAATAAATAAATAAATAAATATATATATATATATATATATATATATATATATATACCATAGCTTATCCAGCCAATTGTTGATGGACATTTGGGTTGATTCTATATCTTAGCTATTGTGAATTGAGCTGCAATGAACATGAGAGTATAGATAACACATTCATCAGCTGATTTCTTTTGGTTTGGGTAAATTCCGAGGAGTGAGATGGCTAGATCTTATGATAGGTCTATATTGAGATTTCTGAGGTATCTCCATAATGTCTTCCACAGTGGCTGTACCAGTTTACATTCTCACCAACAGTGGATTAGGATACCTTGTTCCCTACATCCTTGTTAGCATTTGTTGTCTATTGATTTCTGCATGACAGCCATTATAACTGGAGTGAGGTGAAATGTCATTGTGGTCTGATTTGTACTTAGCTGATGGCTGGTGATCCTGAGCATTTTTTCTAGTGTCTGTTGGCCATTTGAATGCCTTCTCTTGAAATATACCTTTTCAAATCCTTTGCTCATTTCTTAACTGGATTATTTGTTTTGTTGTTGAATTTCTTGAGATCTTTATAAATTCTGGATATTAACCTTTTATCAGTTGTGTAGTTTGCAAATAATTTCTCCTATTCTGTTGGTTACCTCTTCACTTTGCTAGGTATTTCTTTTTTTTTTCTCCTTGAAGATTTATTTATTTATTTGAAAGTCAGAGTTACACAGAGAGGAGAGGCAGAAAGAGAGAGAGAGAGGAAGGACTTCGATCCGTTGGTTCACTCCCCACTTGGCTGCAAAAGCCAGAGCTGTGCTGATCCGAAGCCAGGAGCCAGGAGTCGCTTCCGGGTCTCCCACGAGGGCACAGGGGCCTAAGGACCTGGGCCATCTTCTACTGCTTTCCCAGGCCATAGCAGAGAGCTGGATTGGAAGTTGAGCAGCTGGGCCTCAAATTGACACCCATGTGGGATGCTGGAACTTCAGGCCAGGGCTTTTAACACACTGTGCCACAGTGCTGGCCCAAGTGTTTCTTAATTGCTGAAGCTTCTCAGCTTGGAATAATCCCATTCATCAATTTTGTCATTGATTGTCTGTGCTGCTTTTGTCTTTTCCAAGAAGTCTTCGTCTATACCAATGTCTTTCAGGATTTCTCCAATGTTCTCTAGTAATTTGATGGTATCAGATCATAGATTTAGGTCTGATCCATTTTGACTGGATTTTTGTATAAAATGTAAGGCAGAGGTCTAGTTTCATATTTCTACATATGGAGATCCAATTTTCCCGGCACCAGTTTTTGAAGACTGTCTTTTTTATCTTCTTTGTCAAAGGTAATTTGGTTATAGATATGTGGATTGCTTTCTCAAGTTTCTATTCTGTTCCATTGGCATACATGTCTTTTTCCCGCATTGCCAGGCAGTTTTGATTATAACTGCCCTGTAGTATGTCTTGAAATCTGGTATTGTGATGCCTCCAGTTTTGTTTCTGTTATACAAGATTTCTTTAGCTATCCGGGGTCTCTTGTGTTCCATATGAATTTTAGCATCCTTTTTTTCTAGATCTGAGAGGAATGTTGTTAGTATTTTGATTGTTATCTCATTGAATCTGCAGTTGGGTTTGGTAGTGTGGACATTTTGAAAATATTGATTCTTCTAATCCATGAACATGGAATTTTCCCATTTCTCTGTGTCTTCTAATTATTTCTTTAATGTTTTGTAACTCTAATCATAGAGATCTTTGAGATCTTTGGTTAAATTTATTCCAAGGTATTTAATTTTTTTGCAGCTGTTGTGAATTACATTGATCTTAAAGAGTTCTTTCTCAGCCATGGAAATGTGCATATATATAAAGACTATTGATTTTTGTGTGTTGAATTTATATTCTGCCACTTTACAAAACACTTTTGTGAGTTCCAGTAGTTGCCCAAGAAGACTTCCTCTTTTTTCATTTGTATTCCTTCAATTTCTCTTTCTGCCTAGTGGCTTTGGCTAAAACTTCCAAGACTACATTAAATAACAATGTTGATTGTGGATATCCTTGACTGGTTCCTGATCTTAGGGGGATTGCAACTAGTTTTTCCCCATTCAATAGGATGCTGGCCATGGGTTTGTCACAAATTGCCTTGATTATGTTGAAAAGTATTCCTTCTATACTCAATCTACTTAAGATTTTCTGAAAGGATGTTATGTTTTATCAAATGCTTTCTCTGTATCTATTGAGATAATCATAGGGTATTTGTTCTTCAGTTTGTTAATGTGATGTATCACATTGATTTGCGGATGTTGAACCATCCCTGCATACCACAGATAAATACCACTTGGTCCAGGAGAATGATCTTTTTGATGTGTGGTTGGATTTGATTGACTAGTATTTTGTTGAGGATTTTTGTGTCTGTGTTCATCAGGGAAATTGGTCTGCAGTTCCCTTTCTCTGTTGTATCTTTTTCTAGTTTATGAATTAAGATGATGCAAGTTTAATAGAAGGAGTTTAAGAGGATTCCCTCCCTTTCAATTATTTTTGAATAGGTTGAGAAGAGTTGGAGTAGTTCTTCTTTACATTTCTCGTAGAATTCAACAGTGAAGCTATTTGGTCCTACTCTTTTTATTTGTTGGGAAGGTGTTTATTACTGATTCAATCTACATTTTGGTTTTTTGTCTGTTTAAGTTTTCTATGTCTTCATGACTCAATATTGGTAGTTTGTATGTGTTCAGGAAACTTTGTTTCTTCAAGTTTTCCCAATTTGTTGGCATACAGCTTTTTGAAGTGATTTATGATAATCCTTTTGATTTCTGTGGTATCTTTTTTTTTTTTTTTTTTTGCCAGGCGGAGAGGACAGTGAGGGAGACAGAGAGAAAGGTCTTCCTTTGCCATTGGTTCACCCTCCAATGGCTGCCATGGCCGGCGCACCGTGCTGATCCGAAGGCAGGAGCCAGGTGCTTCTCCTGGTCTCCCTTGGGGTGCAGGGCCCAAGGACTTGGGCCATCCTCCACTGCACTCCCGGACCTGGAAGAGGGGCAACCGGGACAGAATCCGGCACCCTGACTGGGATTAGAACCCAGTGTGCCAACGCTGCAGGCTGAAGATTAGCTTATTGAGCCATGGCGCCGGCCTGTGGTATCTGTTATTCCATCTCCTTTATATCTCTGATTTTATTGACTTGAGCCTTCTCCATATTTTTTTGTTGTTGTTTGTTGAACCAATGTTTCATCAATTTTATTTTTTCAAAAATCCAGCTCTTCATTTCACTGATCTTTTCTATTGCTTTTATTTTGGTTTGAATTTCATTTATTTATTTTCTAATTTTAATTAGTTCTTTCCTCCTTGTTCTAACTGAAAGATTTTGAAAGATTTATCTTCTAGCTGGGATATCCTTTCTTATGACTCAACAAGTCTGTTATTAAGGTTTTCCACTGCTTTTTTATTTGATCTATTGATTTCTTCATTTATAATATTTCATTTTGATGTTTTTACTAAAATTTCAATTTCATGGGAAAAATTTTCATTCATGTAATGTATGGTTTTCTTTATGTATTTGCTTCTGATTGCTTTTTAAGTTATCCTTTGATTAATCTTTTGGATTCCATTTCCAGCATCTCATCAATCCCTTCCTCTTCACATTCTAATATTGTTATGTTTCTGATGACTTCCATATTCTTGTTTCTTGAATTTTATTTTTAGGAATTTGTGGAGTTATTTGTCAGGTTTATTCCTCTAATGGCTTTTATCTTTGAACCATACCTCTGTGACATAATGGAATGTCTACACTTGCAGTGAATACCAAGAGGTATGTGCTGAGTGTGGCCTGGGGGCTCTAGTCAGTGATCCAGGGTGGGGCGAGTATCCAGGATGACACCCAAGTTTGTTGTTGTAGATCTCATATTGTTAACAGAAAAGAGAAATGGTCAACTATGTTGATGTGATCACTGCCTCACATCCTCTCCTCCAAACTGAACAACGCTGGGATGTTAGCTTCCAAGGGGTTCAGCACTCATCTGTGCCACCATATGAACTGCACAAATGTTCTGCATGGTCCTCACTCAGTGTGTTTCCCACTGCAATGACCCACTGTAGGCAACCAAGGAGCTCTGATCATGTGGAGCCAAGCTCAGTGATTGTCCAGAGATTCAGCTACACCCTGCTGCCTCTAGTGCAGCCTCCGAGTGTGCACAGTTTCTGCACACAAGACTCGAACAGTCACTGAGGTACAGAGATTCTGCCCTGCCTTGCCAGCCTGCCCAGTCCACCAAGAGGCAGACATTACTCAAATTAGCTCCACCTATGTGCTTGATCCCTGGAGCCTGTAGTATGTTTGATGAAGGCTGGGGTCAACCCCCAGTCCTATATGGGTGCCCAGCCACCTGTCAGTACTCCCAGCCAATCTCAAAATCAGTAGGGACTGCAGACTTTTCCCTCTGCTAGAATGTCTGGATCATGTGTGTACACAAGAGCCACTGCCTGAGTGCTGCCCTCTCCCCACCACTGCCACCAGTACTGCTGTGAAGATGGCATCTGGTCTCAGCCAGTTGCTGTGCGTGCACACAAAGTTTACACAGATGCTGCCCAAGCACAAAATGGCACCACCCTTTCTCAGCTGGGCAGCAGACGCTGTTGTGGAGAGGACTGCATGCCCCTTTTACTTCCATTGGGTCTGCAAGTAACTGTTAGCACCTAGGGCTCCAGACTAGACTCACGGCATGCTCTCCTGTCAGCTTTATCACCATGGTATGCTGCAGTCTGATCTCCCCTCCGACTTCAAGCTGCAGCCTGCTCCGGCTCTCAGCTGCGGCAGTTGTGTGTTGTGTCTGTGTATGTGCTGCCCATCTGCACCTGCCACACAGGTCCATGGCATTCCTCTTCCTTTTGTAGATTTGCAGGGGGCGTTTTCCTCTAATTCTCCCCTGAGAGTGGACTTCCTGCTTTTTTTAGATCCCTAGCATAGTGTAGTATGCCATTCCCTATTCCACCATCTTGGAATCTCACCAAAATGGGAATCTTAATGTCAGCTTTATGGAAGTGCCATCCGGAGGGATTCAGTTAAGAAGTGTGACACATCAGTCATAGAGCCTGGCACTTGACATGCACTCAATTGAAATAATTTCCCATAAGGAGTCCTATGTAGTCAAATAACAGTTTGGAGTGGGAAAATTTGTAAGATTCTCCTTTTTTTTATGACAGGCAGAGTTAGACAGTGAGAGAGACAGAGAGAAAGGTCTTCAGTCTGTTGGTTCTCCCCCCAAATGGCTGCTATGGCCGGTGCACTTTGCTGATCCGAAGCCAAGAGCCAGGTGCTTCCTCCTGGTCTCCCATGCAGGTGCAGGGCCCAAGCACCTGGGCCATCTTCCACTGCACTCCTGGGCCACAGCAGAGAGCTGGGCTGGAAGAGGAACAACTGGGACAGAATCTGGTGCCTCAACTGGGACTAGAATCTGGGGTGCTGGCAACGCAGGCGGAGGATTAGCCAAGTGAGCCACCGTGCCCGCCAAGATTCTCCATTTTATTTCAATGGAAAAAAATAGTTTTCCAAGTTACAATTCTGTTCAAAAAGACAAGCCAATGAATAATTTGCCAAGGTTGGTACAACACTTTGCTTCCTAAATTCCTTTATAATATGGAAATTTAATTCCATTTTGTGGTGATTACAATTCAGTCTCTGGAGATAATTGCACCTAATTGCAATGTTGTTATGAATAACTTTCTAGAGAAACGCAACTGCACAATGAGGTTGATTACCTGTGGTTTACAACATTCAGAGGAATGACAGAAAGAGGCTGGAATCCTTTGCTGAATATTGATTAGTGAATGAAACCTTTGAGATTTAAAAAATGTACTTGTCTTCTAACTCAAGAAAATGGCAATAGTAAGTTAGGGACAGGTTAGTGACAATAGTAACCACTTGAGTGTAGAAAATATAGCTTTTACTGGTATTAAGCACAATTGATTGAATGTCTATCATTTGCTAGGAGCTTTCCAAGCACTGATGAATTGTTACAATAACTGATTCCCATTGTCCAGATGAGGAAACTGTGGCTGAGAGATTTAATGATTCACACAAGGCAAGTGGCAGAGGCAGAATATGAACTCATACCTGTCTGTAGAGCCTTAGTACCCTCCTCCTCCTCCATATCCTCTGCCTTCAGACAAGGCTCTGTGTTGCATAGATGTTACATTTTTGAACTTTCATAAAAGAAACGTGGATAACAGAATTTCTTGGGAAACCGTAGTTGATAGGATTCTACAGAGAAACAAAATCAATAATGGCTTCATCTATTTACAGAAAGAGAATTGTTCTGTGGAATTAACTCACATGATTTTTGAGGCTGGCAAGTATCCTGTCTACAGGGTGAGCTGGCAGTCTGCAGACTCTCGAGAGCTGGGGTGCAATGTAGCCTGAGGGCCGTCTGCTGGAGAAGCCCCTCTTGCTCAGGGATTTTGGTCTTTTTTTTGATGGATGAAGCCCACTCACACATTATGGAAGGCAATCTGCTTACTCAGAGCTCACTGATTTAAATATTCATCTCACCCCAGAACACTTTTTAAGTTGACACATTGAATTAGCCATCACAGAGACTTAGGAGAGTCTGCTTTTAAAAGTTAGCTTCCAGGAGATGGATTTTTAACAGACAGTAATACAACTTCCTACCTTAATTAGCCCATTTAATGGAGTTGATGGGTGATTTAAGCAAGGTAGATAGTGTTGTAACATTTGATTTTATTTCACTTTTTTTAAAGTGGTTAACTCAGCTTGCAACTCAAACAAGTATTTTGATTTGTTATTTACTTTAAGATTTTAATTAATTTTTAAAAAGATTTATTTATTTGAAATGCATAGTTACAGAGAGGCATAGAGTGAGGAGAGGGAGAGATCTTCCACCTACTGGTTCATTCCTCAAATGGCCCCAATGGCCGGAGCTGTGCTGATCTGAAGCCAGGAGCTGGGAGCTGCTTCTGGGTTTCCCACATGGATGCAGGGGCCCAAGGACTTGGGCCATCTTCCACTGCTTTCCCAGGCCATAGCAGAGAGCTGGATTAGAAGCGCAGCAGCTGGGTCTCAAATCAGCATCCATGTGGGATGCTGGCAATGCAGGCAGCGGCTTTACCCGCTATGCCACAGCGCCAGCCCCTGTAACATTTTAAAAATGAATTACAACGTGTCATGGTGTGGATCTCTTTTGGTCATGTTTACTAGGGGTTCTATGAGCTTCCTGTACTAGGATGTCTCTGTCCTTCTCCAAAACTGGGAAATTTTCTGCTATTATCTCACTAAAAAGGCATTCTAATCCTTTCTCCCTCTCCATGCCTTCAGGAACTCCTAGAACTTGAATGTTGGGTTTTTTAATAGTATCCTGTAGATTACCAACAATATTTTTTAGATTTCTAATTTCCTCTTCTTTTCTTTGATTTGACTGTATATTTTCCTGTGCTCTGTCGTCTAAGTCCGATAGTCTCTCTTCTGCTTCACCCATTCTGTTTGTAAGGCTCTCTAATGTGTTTGTCATTTGATCTATTGAATTCTTCACTTCATTATGATTTCTCATCACTATCACAGTTTCATGTTCTACTAGTTGTTTCATTTCATTTTGATTCCTCCTTAATATTTCATTTTCATGAGAGAGATTTTCTACCTTGTCCATTAAGGATTTCTGTAGTTCAAGAATTTGTTTTTGAGTACTTCTTAGTGTTCTTATCAATTTTTTGAGATCAGCTTCTTGCATTTCTTCTATCTCATCATCTTCGTAATCTTGAATTGGGGTGTCTTTTTCATTTGGGGGCGTCATAGTGTCTTCCTTGTTCTTGTTACCTCGGTTTTTGGGTTTGTTATTTGGCATATTGGTTTCTTCACTGTGGTGTTTTTTCTTATTATACTATGACTCTAGATAAGTGGACTGTCTGCTTTTGATGGAGCCTTAGAGGCTTGAGATGGGTGTGGCCTGAGAGCTCTGTTTGGTTCCTCAGGGTTGAGGGTGTGCCAAAGGTGACACTCCCAGTTTAGGCCTGGTAAATCTCTCTCTGTTTCTCTTTATTTTTGATTCAAAAGGGAAGTAATTCTGCACAGCTGAATGGAATTGGGGGTGGTTAGCAGGCAAATGATATACCCACAGGAGCCAGAGATCAGAAGCTCTTTCCCAAGAACCACAGAGGGAATCTCTGGGGCTTTCAGTGTGGGCTCAAATTCTCCTGCAGTCTCCCACTGGGCTGCCAAGGCTACTGAACTGTAGCGTCTCTGGAGAGTACTCACGTGGTGAATTCCGTGAGTTCTCTCCCCCACCGTCTCTTTTTTTCACAGTCTCAGTTCATTAGCACCACACATTCATTAGGTTCTAATCTCCTGTTATTTCACCCCTCCCACCCAGAGTCAGGTTTTTCTGCTAGGCTCAGGGCCGGTGCAGACCCGAGGTTGCCCTGCTTATGACGTATTCCAAAATGGCACCTGCTCTTTGTCTTGCTCCCCTTTGAGAGGTGGGCGGAGAGAGAGAAACTCGTGTCCATATGGGTCACTTTTTTTTTTCTCTCTCTCTCCTAGTTAGCCTGGTAAACTTTTCCCCACAGGGTTTCAAGCCTTGTTAGCTCTAGTCTCCTCTTCTTCCCTGCTGGTGTCTCAGGCTATTGAGGTTCGGCTCACCTCGCGTTCCAGCGCTGGTGTGTTGAGTCTGCCGCTGGTGTCCCGAATTGCAGGCTCCCACACTCTCCATGCAGCTCCACTGTGAATCACCAGTTCCGGAAGAGTTTCCTCTGCTGTTTCTTCCCCTACTCTTCCTTGAACCCGCCGTATCTCCACTTTTATTAAACTGTCTCTCCCCGGACTATCAGTGTGCTGCCTTCCTGTTCCGCCATCTTGCCGCTCCCCATAGCAAATACAATTCTGATTGTAAAAATGTGCCCTCTGAGAGTGAGTTGAAAAATGTGGGGAGAGCAGTTGGCCCTGCGGGCTGTTCTTAATAATAATAATAATAATAATGGATCATTGTGGTAACAACAATGATAAAAAATCAGTAACATTTGTTGAGTACTTCTTGTGTCTCAGCTTCCCAGAGCTTTTCAGATGTTATCTCATTTAATTGTCTCAGCTCTAGGAGGAAGGAACTGTTATTATTTTATACCTTTGATTGCATGTGTGGAAACAGTCTTAGGGAGGTTAATGAGTTGGTCAAAGTAACATAGATAGTAAGGACAGAGCCAGGATTTTCATCACATGCTATACGTAAAGGATAACGGGGTGCCCCAAACTACATCTGCCTCAAAATCTCTCCGCATTATTTAGTGTCTGAAGTTGTCAGCATTGGAAGAATCAAAGCATTAGAAGACCAGAAAATCGATTGTGAGTACTAATTGTACCTCCCACACTCCTGAACGTTCCAGGTATAAAGAGTAACCAAACGGATTATCTCCCGCCAAGCGCGTCAGCCTCATCGGAGAAGCTTGAGTACATCCAGGTAGAAGACGCGCTTAGGCTTCGAGTTCCATTGCTGCCATACTTTGTGTATGTTGTTTGCCTTTACCAAGGGATTGGAAATCATTGCTAGGTTTTTTGTTTTTATTTTCCCTTAATTTTGTTTTTTATTACCATAAGAACACTTAACATGAGGTATTAGCAGAGTTTTCATTGTATAATACACAAGGCTCTGATTTATGATGGTTAGAGTTTGAGTCATTGAACTTTATGATGGTGTGAAAATGACATACATTTCAGCGGAAACCATGTATTTTTTAAATATTTATTTTATTCATTTGAAAGACAGACTTACATGGAGAGGTAGAGACAGAGAGAGAGGTCTTCCATCCGATGGTTCACTCTCCAGATGGCCACAATGACCAGAGCTGCGCCGATCTGAAGCTAGGAGCCAGGAGCCTCTTCTGGATCTCCCATGTGGGTGCTGGGGCCCAAGGAATTGGGCCATCTTCTACTGCTTTTTCAGGCCATAGCAGAGAGCTGGATTGGAAGTGGAGCAGCGGGACTAGAACTGGCACCCATGTGGGATGCTGGCGCTTCAGGCCAGGGCTTTAACCTGCTGTGCCACAGTGCTGGCCCCAGAAACCATATCTTGAATTAGAGTTTAGATTTTTTTTTCCTGGGCTAGTGATATGTGATACCATAGTCTCCTGCACTGCAAGAAAACAGTGGTAGCTATAGCTCTCAGTCATCCACATGATCGTGAGAGGAAGTAATACTCAGCAATGTGTGGCTAAGGTACAGTGTTGGGTGAGTTACATGTGCATTAGCAGGAAGCTGGAATTGGAAGTGGAGCTGAAATGTGAATCAGGCACCCCAGTAAGGGAGGCAGGCATTCCAAGCAGTATTTTAACTGTTGTGCCAAACAACACCACTAGTTTCCTAGTGGGCACATTAAAAAAGTAAAGAGGAGTAAGTGTAATAAATTTTAGAATTCTATATGACCTAACTCAAAATATCTAAAATATTATCATTTTAACATGTTATCAATATAAAAATCATCAATGAGACAGTCTGCTTTCCTTTACCTGGACCAGATCTTAGAAATCCAGAACCTGTGCACACGTAGCACACCTGCATTAGGCCTGCCTGCAATGCAGATGCTGTAGCTACTCATGTCTGGTGGCTACTGTGCTGGCAGCTATAGCTCAACCCCTGGGCTGATGGGGAGCCCTTCTGAGTGCTGACTCTTGGAGCAGGTGAGTGCTGGAGTCAGCATGAAGATCTGCATGGCGCTTAAGCTTGATTCAATTATGCATAAAAAAACAGTACGAAAATCACACAGCTCATGAATAAGTCTATTCCAGTTTCTGTTTTGGCAACCTGAAGTCTTGTTTGGGTTAGGCACTGTCAAGTTTCCTATGATGAGGGAACGTCTACTCCAGTAAACATTTACTTGAAGCCCTCTTCCTGGGTTCCCCCATGAGTGGACGTCAATTAGCTCAGGAGGTAAAATACACATTTTTACAACAATTCCAAAAGTTTGCCTTTGCTTTCATGCATAGCTCCTTTAAAATACATCCTCCAACTGCAATGTGAGAGCGGACCTTGCTAACTCAGACTTCCCAAATCTCTTTGAAATGACAGAAGAGCCAGAACACACAGCGCTTATTTTCATAGTCCTGTGACTAAAATAAACACATGTGCCCCTGAAGGAAGAGCCTAGCCTCCAAGCTTCAGAGTGGGGTCAGCCAAACATTGGAGGCTGACTGGCGTCCAGGGCTCTCATCTCCAGCAGGATTGCTCTAGGATGTTTTTTGTCCTTTGATTGGCTCTTTCAGAAAACTGCAGGAAACCTTCAACACATGCACACATTCCTTCTCAAAGAGCACACGTGCAAACGGCTTTGAATTGGGCTTTTGAAGAGAGTTCTGTGATCTGGCAGGATATTAAACTATCACCAGAAGTTGTTCCCTCTGCCAACAGAAGGACTACAAATAAAAAATCGCAATTGTGGCATTCTGTGATGTTTTCCGCTTCCTCTCCCCAGCCATCAAGTAAAGAGCCAGATTGCTGAAAGTTGCTTATTGAGTGAATGGATGCAGTGCGTTCTCCTTGCTTGTCCTCAGAGTTGCAGGGAGAATGGGAGGGTGGTATCTTTTTTTTTTTTAAAGATTTTATTTATTTATCTGAGAGGTAGAGTCACAGACAGTGAGAGGGAGAGACTGAGAGAAAGGCCTTCATCTGCCAGTTCACTCCCCAAGTGGCTGCAATGGCTGGAGCTGGGCTGATCTGAAGTCAAGAGCCAGGAGCTTCTTCAAGGTCTCCCATGCGGGCACGGAGGCCCAAGCACTTAAGCCATTTTCCACTGCTTTCCCAGACCATAGCAGAGAGCTGGATCAGAAGAGGAGCAGCTGGGACTCACACTGGCGCCCATATAGGATGCTATCACTGAAGGTGGAGGACTAACCTACTGCGCCCTAGCGCCGGCCCCTCATGAGGTGTTTTTAGCCAGACTGTGTAATTATCTAATCTCTGACAAAACAATGTCTTTGTTTCCTTTCCTTTTTTCTTTCTTATCTCATTTGTAGAGGAATGTTTGCACTCATGGTCTCAATACATCATTTTTAAATCCTGACTTCCCATTTTGTTTTAAAAAAGGAACTTGGACACATATACGCTATTAGATGGAAAAAGAAAATTGCTGGCCACTCTGTTAAGGCCAAGATCGGGGCAGTCCAGAATAAAATCAGGTCTGGGAGTTGAATGTGACTGGTGTGTGGCAGCTTTTGCACAGTCTTCATGGGTAGAACCATCTGATTTTGGCACAGCACTGAGAGTTGTACACCCAATTCAAAATCTAAGATTTTATGAAATTGTGGAAAAGAATAGACTAGAAATGGATTTAAGCCAATACAGAGGCTAACCAAAAACAGTTTTGGAGTTGGAAGAGTTCAAGAAAACTTCTCAGGAATCAATGAGGGAAGGTAGAGATATATAGGACAAAATAATGACAAAAGGGTGGAACCGCTGTAAAGGTTTCCTGCTTCCTGTTTAATCGATTCATTCCTGCTGGGTGTAAGGACATAAATGTTGCCAGGTGCAAACCAGAAACAAGAGAGGAAAGCTTTTGGGCAAATAAGGCTTCTTTTTGGCTTCTGGAAGCTGACACTTTGTCCAATTTTTTTGTTGTTGTTGTTATCATGGAATTGGTTGGGATTCCATCTATTTGAAAACTCATAAGTTTAGGTAGGAAATTAAATATTTGTATTAATGGTTCTGAGGATGACATTTCAAATATTTTTTCCAAAATTAAGGCTTCAGTAACATTGAAATGGCTAAACAAATTTCATGCATCTCTTCGACGGTATTTATCCTGGGCTTACTTTGCAGAGTGCTTGGCTGTGGTATTATTTTATTATCACTGCCAAATCTCCATTTTTCATTCAAGTCTATGGTTCAGGAATGGAGAACAGCTCTCTCATATTATGTCCTAGATGAGTAAAAACAATGAGACGCTGGCGTGTTCCCTGCTCACTGTGGCCAGCCGTCCCTCACGGGGACGGGCACCAGTGGAGTCTCAGCAATGGCTTTGTGTTTCAGTACTTTGAGTGATTACACTGAAGTTTTTTTTTTTTTTTTAAATTGTACTTCAGCTGCACAAAATTGAATTATAATTCTGAGTTTGTGGACAGCTATCATATATCAATATGTATCTCTTTTTATTTATTTACTTTTCTTTCACTGTCTTTGTTCCCAAATTTCATCTTCCTTTCTCATAGGCATCTACTCGTGTGTGTGTGTGTGTGTGTGTGTGTGTGTGTGTTTATAAATGTTATCAGGTGGAACATCTTACTCTGCTTCCTGCTTTTTTCATCCAATCTTCTCACCCCATCATGTTCATATACCTTACTTCAGTTTCTGTTTACTATTGGCAAACACGCAGGTAGTCTTGGATTCTTCCGGTTACAAAGAGCAGAGCGCTGCAGCAAATGTTTTCACTTAGTGCAGATTTAGCAAAGCTGGGAGTGAGGAAGGAAAAATACATAAATGTTTTATGCCTTCACAAGGTACAGATATTACAACTAAAAATGGGAGGAGAAGGGAGCAGGATAACTTCAATAAAATCAGCACATATTAATATCTATAAGTTTAAAGCAGTGATTAGGGGAAGACAGTTAGACCAAAATATATACAGCTACTATGTGATTTTTAAATATAACTTGCAACTGAAAACGTCCATAATTTTGAGAGAAATGGCTGAATTGAAGGTTAAAGAGGGAAAGTACCCATTGAGTCTGAAACATACCAAAAAGAAATAGAGTCTGACCTGAAGGTCTCCTCCTATCCAAATCAGTGGTAATTTTAAAATATTTAAATTTTTAAATCATTTTTATTATTTTCATTTTATTTAAAAGGCAGAGAGACAGACAGAAATCTTCCACCCATTGGCTCACTCTCTAAATGCCCACAATAGCCAGGGCTGAGGCAGGCTGAAGCCAGGAGACTGGAACTCAGTCTGGGTCTCCCACTTGGGTGACTGGAACACAGTGGCCAGCCATCATCTGCTGCCTTCCAGCACACAAACTAACAGGAAAATGGCTCAGAGGTGGAGTAGCTGGGAGATGAACCAGGGGCTCTGAAATGGAATGTGGACATCCACATGGCGACCTAACCACTGGGTCACATGCCAGCTTCTCTGGCTTGATTTTACCATTAAAACAAAAAGAATAATGAAAACATCTTAAATCTCTTGCAAACAAATGAGTGGTTGCCAGGGTCAGTAGATGGAGAGGGGTATTGAAAATACCGGCATCGTGGAATAAGAAAGGCTGCTTTTCCCTGATTGTATTCCACTTGAGGGGGTTTTACACACTTGTATTGCGTTCATTTTGCATTTTAAAGTAAGTAACACATTAACATATTGCAATATCCAGAACTATGCAAAAATAAATACTCAGGGAAGAATTAGCTCTCACCTATCCAGCTCCATTCCTACCTCACTGCTGAGAAGGAATTAGCAAATAGAGTAAAGGCAAAGACTAATGTCTGGAGTATTGGAATATATTGGAGGTATCCATATGAAATAAGAAATTTATATCTATAACTATTGATGCATACAGAATAGATATGTCAGTGACTATGTGTCTCTATCATCTAGGATCTGTTATATCTCCAGTTTTTTTCTATTATATATATTATATATATAATATATTTATATAATATATAACAAATATATGTGTTATAATATATATTTATATATTATATATAAATTATATATTTAAGCACTTTGAACATATATTGATTTATTTCTTCAATCCAAGAATATATTGAGAGAGGTTCCAGAATTGCTAACTCTATTTTTGAAATGAAAAAATTGCTAATTAGAATTCAAATTCAGGTCTTGTTTTTATTTGTTTTGTCATCAGGCTGACAGTCTACAGTAAATATATTCTGAAAGTTACTCAGTTTTATTCTCCCTCGCTTAGCCCTCATTGTAACATCCCTCTCTATTGCTCATTTTCTGTATTCCTGAACCACAAGCATGTGTGAGCACAATAAAATGGTTGTTTCCTGTCACTGTTTTGGGATGTTGTGCTGTGTGGTGAGAGTGTCTAGAACAGGGAGGGAGGCACAAGCTTTTCCTAAGGGTGAAATTCCCACCACTAAATAGATAAAGAAAGGTGGAGCTAGTAAATTTCCACTTGGTAGCCAGCAGGGAAATCAGTGCTTCAGATAAAAATTATCGGAGGCTAATGCTAGCAGGGGAGCATTTGCTAAAGAATGGATTACTAAGACTCTCTCCCACCTGACGTATCGCCATAGAAAATATTTAGCAATTGCAAAAGGGAAAAAAAGTTATCTTACAGTAAGGAATACTAGCATATACTACCTTAAGCATGTAATTAAATTTAACATATCTTGTAAAGGGACAACCTAGTATCACGAATGTTCAATGCAGTACATTGAAAAGGAACAACTCCCATTTCTTTAATATTCATGCCCAAAATGCACAACTTCACCATAACCACGAGGCAACATTAAGTGTTTAGGTGATCTATCTATCTATCTATATATTTTTCAAGATTTTTATTTGGGGATGGCACTGTGGCATAGCAGGTAAAGCCACCAGCTGCTGTGCGGGAGTCCCATGTGGACACCAGTTTGAGTCCCAGCTGCTCCATTTCTGATCCAGCTCTCTGCTATGGCCTGGGAAAGCAGTAGAAGATGGCCCAAGTCCTTGGGCCGCTGCACCCACATGGGAGACCTGGAAGAAACTCCTGGCTCCTGGCTTTGGATCGGCAGAGCTCCGGCCATTGGGGCCATCTGGGGAGTGAACCAGCTGATAGACAACCTTTCTCTCTCTCTGCCTCTGCCTCTATCTAACTCTGCCTTTCAAATAAATAATTCTTAAGAAAATATTTTTATTTATTTATTTGAGAGGTAGAGTTACAGAGAGAGGTAGACATAGAAAGGTCAAATTACTTCAAAATAAAGTGCTAAGCAAAAAAAGAATGATAAGGTAAGAAGCTGTTAAAACATGTTTATTGGCCGACGCCATGGCTCACTTGGCTAATCCTCTGCCTGTGGTGCCGGCACCCAGGGTTCTAGTCCTGGTTGTGGTGCTGGATTCTGTCCTGGTTGCTCCTCTTCCAGTCCAGCTCTCTGCTGTGGCCCCAGGAAGGCAGTGGAGGATGGCCCAAGTGCTTGGGCCCTGCACCCGCATGGGAGACCAGGAGGAAGCACCTGGCTCCTGGCTTTGGATCAGCACAGCTGATCTAACTGTCCAACTCTTTCTGTCAATAAATAAAATTTAAAAAAAAAAACACGTTTATTAGTCTAAATAGGTATGAATAAATAATAACAATTTGAAGCTACAAAAAGAGGAGATTAAAGTACTAGATAAGACTGAATGGCTTATATACCAATAATGATTTTATATTTGTTAACCAATACCTTTTTACAACTATGTAAAACAACGTATAATAGAATTACAAGAAGAAATTATTAAACTACTAAATACACTTTAGAAACTAAGAGGGCAAGTTTTGACTATCACAATTAGCAAGTTTTATTGAATAGGTACAAACACATAGAAGAACCCTGTACCCAAATAGAGAAAATTCAAGTTCTTTTTTTTTTTTTTTAATTTATTCTTTTGCAAGGCAGAGCTATATACAGAGAGAGGGAGAGGCAGAGAGAGGTCTTCTGTCTGCTGGTTCACTCCCCTAGTGACCACCATGTCTGGAGCTGTGCCTATCCAAAGCCAGGACCTACGAGTTTCCTCTGGATCTCCCACTTAGGCTCAGGGGCTCCAGCACTTGGGCCATTGGGTCATCCTCTACTGCCCTCCCAGGCCAATAGCAGAGAGCAGGATAAGAAGAGTACCAGCCAGGACACAAACTGGCACCCATGTTGGATGCTGGTGCCTCAGGCAAAGGCTTAGTCTACTGCCACAGTGCTGGCCCCCAAATTCTTGTTAAGCAAACATAAAACAACTTTTTAAAAAATTGACTTGGGCCAGCTCTGTGGCATGGTGGGTGAAACCACCACCTGCAATGCTGGCATCGCACTGGGGCACTGGTCAAGTCTGGGCTGCTCCTTTTCTGATTCAGCTCCCTACTAATGCACCTGGAAGACAACGAAAGACGGCCCAATTCCTTGGGCCCTTGCCCAAGTGTAAGACTTGGAGGAAGCTTCTGGCTTCAGCCTGTCCCAGCCTGGGTCATTGAGGCCATTGAAGGGTGAGCCAGCAAATAGAAGGTGTGTCTGTTTCTCTGTCTCTCCCTATCTTTCTTTCTCTGTAACTCTAACTTTCACATAAATAAATAAACATTTGAAAAAATTGACCATGTTCTAGGAAACAAAAGAAGTATTAACAAATTGCGAAGAATATTTTATTAACTAGATTTTTAACCACAGTACAATAAATCACAGATAAATTTTTAAAACCAAAGTAATAACTTCCCCCTCTAGTAAATGCAATTGGAAACTGAGGAACACAATTCTAAATACTTAATGGGTTAAAGATGAAAGCTTAATGGAAGTTATGAAATATTTAGCAAGCACTGGAAATAAGTACACAGCTTAAATGAGAATGCAACTAAAAGGGTACAGAGGGGAAATCTTTATAGATTTAAAAGCATGTATTTGGAAACAAGAAAGATTGAAAATTAATGAACTAAGCTCTAACTAAAGAAGCCTGGGAATAAAATAAAATAAAAATATCTTCAAAGAAAACAATAGGCATAGAAAAGATGAGAAAACGCACAGACACGTGGGCAGGACTGGGCTAGCTCCAATTGTGTAAATGGGGCTGAGGCCGCATTTATCCAGACTGACAAGTGAGGGTATGTGTTCCAACAAAAATCTGATTTAAGAGGAGTGATGTCTGCAGAAACATTCTTGTGCTTGACTAGAGAAGATTGGCTTGTGACTGCAGCTGCTAGGCAAACACATTCCACTTCTTCCGCAGGAGATCTTCATGCAGAATGTTGAACTTGGGCACCGTGTCTAGGTCGCAACTCTGGAAGCACTGCTTCCTGCCCCTCTGTTAGCTTGCGGTTGCTGGCATGTTTTATCACTTATTATTGCTTCCCATGGCTATCTTCACTCTGGGCTCTGCTGTCAAGTTCTTGTCTAGTGTGCAGACTTGTTGAGAACATTCACCGTTCTTTTTTTCCCCAAATGAGTGGTCTGTATATCGATGACGGCCATAATGTCAACTTAAGGGGTAAAGCTGAGTTGATGCTTAGTCACCGAGGTCTGAGATTATTGGTGGCATTTAGAATTCTTGATTTGCAAAATTGTCTTATAACAATTCTACTGATTTTTCAAAGGTATTTATTTGAGCAGGTGACAAAGGGGTGTATGAGTGAGTAAGAGAGAGAGAGAGAGAAAATGAATGAATGAATGAATGAATGCACTACCTCACTTCCCAGATACTCCTGGGTTGAACCAAATCCAGCACTGGGAACTCCCCAGGTCTCTCCCACATGGATGACGGGAATGCAGTTTGAGAGCCATCAACTGTTACTTCCCAAGCCTACATTAGCAGAAGCTAAGTCAGGAGCTGGAGCTGAGTATCAAGGCCAGATGCTTTGGTAAGGGCCATAGGCATGTTAACCAGCTTCTTAACTACTGGGCTAAATGCCTGCCCCCTACTGCACTTTAAAGAGTAATATTTTACACTTTTATTCTTACTTGAACAGAGTAGCATCTGCATTTTTAGCTAACAGCATTATCTTAATAAATATTTGATTTCCAAATGTAAAACTTTATTTCAGGTTTGGATTTCTTTATAATTTCAGTGACTAAGAGAATACATCAAATTTGGTATTATGCTAGATCCAGTTATAAAATTTTATGGATAGCTGTTTCTAATACATAAGAACTGGCTAAATCAAACAAATCAATAGATATTTGTTTACAAGGGCTATGTTTTCACTACTGTCCCGAAATGTGTTATCAGCAATATACTTTGAGTATATTCTTTCCCTCTGTGTTTTCTGATGTAATCAGGAAAAGTAAAAGACCAGAAGCAAACACAATTCTGTCACTCTATTTTTGTTGGATGCAAGGCAGTTTATTATTTGGTTTGGGGAAAATAGAGACAGCATTTCAAATCTGGAAAATTTCCCAGATTTAAAAATAACATTTGACAGTGTGAGGAGCAGGGCCAGTGTGGTGTCCTTTGTATACAGGCAAAACAAACCAGTTTATTTGCAATTAGGTTTTTTCTCTTTTGTAGTTTAATTAATCAAATTCATGTGAGGAAGTAACTGTGAAGACACTGGAAACCAATGAGAAAGATCCATATTTTGATGTTGTGCTGGGGGAGAATGAACTCTTCAAGAAAATCAACATAGTGGTTGTGAGTTCAGCTTCTGGGGCCGGCATTGTGGCATAGCGGGTAAAGCCGCCATTTGCAATGCCAGCATCCTATATGGGCACTGGTTCAAGTCCCAGCTACTCCACTTCCAATCCAGCTCTCTGCCATGGCCTGAGAAAGCAATAGAATATGGCCTAAGTCTTTGGGCCCCTGCACCCACATGGGAGATTTGGAGGAAGCTCCTGGCTCCTGGCTTCAGATTGGCCCAGCTCTGGCTGTTGTGGCCATCTGGGGAGTGTACCAGCAGATGGAAGAACTTTGTCCCTCTGCCTCTTGGTAATTCTGCCTTTCAACTAAATAAATCTTAAAAAACAAACAAACAAACAAAAAAACACCTCAGCTTTTGAATCAGTCTCAAATGAATTGAAATTCCTCCCTGATCCGTATCAGGTGTATAATCTTACTTTAATTTGTGAAATGTCAGTGATGGTAATATCTGAGTGATTAGCTTGTTATGAGAATCAAATGAGATCTATAATTTATAAGACTTGAATCCATGCTTGAAATACAGTCAACTCCTTCCCCTCTTACCCCCAAAATTTCTAGCATAGAAAATCAAGAGAAAAAAAACACAGAACCACTTTAATATTCTTGCTAGTTATTCAGTGTTTGTGAACTATTGGGGAGTCTGTCAATAGAACAGGAAGGCAATGGAGACATCACCAGTGCAGAGAGGGAGTAGAGTGCCTGGCTTTAGGAAAAAATGTTGCTGGAGAGAGTCAGAGCCATGTAACAGAACAGAGCTCTGAAGATCACTACCTGTCCTACAGGGCATTGTCATGAAGGATGCCATGGACATCTGAAGCAAGCCCCAGCCCTCGCCTCTCGTCCTTATATGCAAGGCTGCCTCCTGCAGGTGCAGCTTAGCACCCACACTCTTCCCATAGCTTCATACACTGGGCAGGAACTATCCATGGTCACTGCCAGACTTTCCTGGGAAGACTCCACTTCTCACCTCCTGCTGTCCTCTCTGGTGCACCTCTTCCCACCAACTTGGGGTTTTCTGTCATTCTCCTTTTCCATCTACAAGTTGCCCTCTCCTTTCTGGGTTCTGATAAGAACATTCAGGATCTGGCTCTTTTGAATTCCTACTTTTTTGGGGTATTTCTTTCACAATATCCATCCTTACTCACCTTGGATCACAGCTGCTGCAATTGTGTTAATACTCTTTGTAAACTTGCAAGATAGTCTGGAGCCCAGAAAGCCTTTATTTATCTTTGTCTCCTCCAACATGGTACTTGGGTGACACCAAACAAATCGTTCCTGATAGGATAGATAACAAAGGCATTTCTGAATGGACTGCTAATGTGATCCAACTTGGCATTCTTAATGATTCCATAATGACAAATACTGCAGCAAATGTTTATTATGCACCTACTACCGTGTACCAGCCCTGAGCCGAGAGTCTGTGAATGAGACCGGCTTTCTTCATGCCCTCTGTGGTTTACAGTCTAATGAGGAAAACAGATTTTAGATAATTAATTACAACTTAAATGTACTGGGGAAAAAGCAAGGGGAAAAAAGAGCTTTAACTAGCCCATGTTTCAGAGAGGAGAAAGCTGTTGTTAGTACTGAAAAAGCTAGTGGCTTAGTTTCCAAATTCTGGAAGTCCTGAATCTGTGACTGATTTAGGTGTGAAGCTGCAACATTCCATCTGGGCCACAGGAGCTGCTCTGTGCACTAGGCGAGGGAGATTGCCTATAAATTCAGATTCACTAACAAAGGAGGTAGGCGAGAAAGTCAGGATTGTTAGCTGGCTGAAGCAATATACTAACGCAGTATAAAATATACCGAGGTTTGCCATTTATTGTTCCCTTGGCTGGCATAATGTGATTACTGAGTTACTGGTTGCAGCAAAGATGGTAAAGTGATATAGCAGCAAAATATACATTTTATACAAACGTAGGCATATCTACACTCTGAATATCGAGACAGATGCCTGCATTTTGTCTCATTTCTTTGTCTCATTTACCTTGGTGTTGGAATGTAGGACAGAAAGCAGAGTAAATCGTTCGGATCACTTCAGGACACTTACCTCTGAGCAATGCTATCTCTTTAGCTTAAAACCATTCGGATTGCTCCCAATACTCTCTAGAAGAAAAAAAAAAAAACCTTAACAAAATGTTCCAAAAGTAGATGGCAGGAAAAAAAATTGATTTTGAATAATATAATGATACCTCAGTTTTTAATGTTTAATTTCAGTCGTTCCTTTAAATGAGGAAAGAAGTTGGCCTGTGAACAATAATGGCTCCGTGAATGTTCTCTCTGTTTTACCTGGATTTATATTGATCTTCAAACACTTAGAACATTCTCTGGCCAAAGTGAGAGATTGCTTTCCTTTTTTGTAGATGTTATAAAGCAAGTGATTAAACAGCTAAAGTACAGAGCCAACGTGCTGAATTTTTCTTTTTTGGGGGCTGATGATATACCTAGAAAATCATGAAGCTGCTTCATATGCCTGCTTTGAAATGATAGAATGAAGGGTACTTCTGGGGAACTGCAGGCCAGTCACCTGTGGAAACCTTCTCATTTCACTGCCTCATCCTGCAGAGCAGAACAAGGTCAAGGAAGTGCTAAACAAAAGACTTGCAAACAACCTGTTGAGACGAGATACACCTTGACCTGAGGCTATGCGTGTCCTTTAATCTGATTGGACTATTGGCTAGGGACTGCTAGCCCTAGGGGACCCGGGATGGATAAGAGACCCGGATAGGGGCAGGAAGTCGGCCAGCTTCTTCAGTCTTTCTCCTTCTTTCTCTCGACTGCTTCTGCTCTGTCTTCTCTTTCTTTCTCTCCTTTCCTTCTGCTATCACTAAAAATAAAAGTTCCTTGAGAACCGATCAACAGCGGTGGTGTCGTGACTCCGTTGGACCCTTGCTGGCGAGGGTTCGACAGAACTTAAGACAAATACCTTGAGTACAGTAAAAAGTAGCTAAACACCTAATTTCTGAACCAAAAATATTTAATTTTCCTCAACTGTTCATGAACCGTGTGACATGGTGGCCGCCTTCAAAGCCTCAGTTCTCACATCTGTTGTGTGTATATAGTGTTGCTTACTTGACAGGTTTGTACAGACTTACAGGAGTTCGTTTCTGAAAGTGCTTAGCATTGAGCCTGATGTGTAGTAAGGCCTCAACAAAGGACAGAGGCTCTTATGACTACTTTTGTCTTTATGAAGTTTTCTCTCTCTCTCCAGGATGCTACATAGAAAATAACTTAGTAATGAAGAATAGTGAGGGCCTACTCTTGATTCAGCAGCTCTAAAAGCCATCAAATCAGCAAAGACTAATAGGCGTATCTTTTGGTTGCAAGTGACAGAGCTTAATATAACCTACATAAAACCAAAGGGGGGGGGTGAGGAGGAGTGTGAATAGCTCATGGAATTCAAAACAGTGCTGTCCCTATAAAATACATCAAAAAATAAAACTGGAGACTTGAAAACCACAAGGCATATCTCTCTGCATATCTCTCATCTCTGCTGTTGGCCTCATTTTCTTCTATAACTGAATGAACTTTTTCTTGCAGCATAGGTCATGTCTCCTGAAAACTTCTAGAGCCATAGTCTAATAGGTTAGAACTCAGTGACAAAGCACAGAATCTCCTTTGCTCTCTAAGTTTCTATGTGAAAAATTCTAGAAGAGAAATCTGGACCTGACAAGGCATTCTCTTCCTGGGACCAATCACTGGGATTAGGGACAAAGCTACCAAGACCCCTAACCTGTGAACATGTACCCACCTCTGTGACATAAAGCAGGTGTGCAGTGTGTATGCCCAGGAGTAGGCTGGAGTGGGGATTAAGTAGGCATCCCTAGAGCATAGGAGGGGAATTCAGACTTAATTTTCCCAAACTCTTCACTTTATAGATAAGAAATAGGAACCCAGAAATAATCAGACACTGTTCACATTTAGCAAGGCACGATTCTCATGATGTAATGTTCAAGGCTGACTGGAAGAAGGCTTCTCTGCCTGTAGTCATTGTTCAAATGCCATTAGGAGGCACTTTACTAGTTGTATCTCCTAGCAGAGAGAGAAAGAGAGAGAGTGAGTGTGAGCCCACACGAGAGGGCAGGTAAAGACACAGAAATCACAATTTACATCCCTTGGAATATATGAAAGTATGTCTCTCTAAGTCTGCAAGGATTTTTGTCGAGGAGTGGATACTTGAACACAGATTGCTTGTGAATATGGGAGATATTACTGGCCATCCAGCCGTCTCAGACATGACTTAGTGGAAACTGAGAAGAACTTCTCAAGCATTTCTAGGAGAGAGCCAGTCTTTAGGAGAAGGGGGTAACATTTACCATTTGACTTTTTATCTTCTGAGTGTCTACAAATTTTGCCAAGTCTGGGTGATCCTGTCCTCTCTCCCATCTGGTTATCAGTTCCCACTCTGGGGGTACCTCAGGAGGTAGATGAGGGAATGTGTTAGAATGTGGGAAGCCACAGGATAAACAAAGAACATTTTCCAGGTTTAGTGAACAAGAATACTATTTGTCATTAAAATAGACATCCACATTTGATGGAGCTGAATTTAAAGAGTACATCAATGTTAAAGATGTCTTGGGAAATTTATAACTCGTTTGAATTTTGTTTATCAGTGTCACAGTTCTGTGTCCTTGGTTCTTTCAGGGGGGGACTTTTCATTATCGTCAACTATTAGGTACCTTAGAAGGAAAATTTGAGAAGCACTGGGGAACTTGGTAGACTAAAGTTTGGATTTGAAACCTGTAGAAGGAAATTGTCATACCAACAGTTAGGTTCTCTATGGGTCTTAGAAGCCTCTCACCTGGTACGAAACAGAATCATCTGAGCCTTTTTTTAACCTATATCTCATAGATTTGGATGTGTTTTCATGGAATTCTAGAAAGTTCTGTATTTTTCCTTTGTCCCTAAATTTGATTAATATGCCTGTTAGCACATTTCTGTCTAGCTCTTTGTACATATTCTTTTTTAGATTTATTTTTTTATTTGATAAAGCTACATAGAGAGATGGAGAGTCAGAGAGAGAGAGAGTGAGCGAGTGAGCGAGCGCTTTTATTCACTGGTTCATTCCCCATACAGCCTCAACAGCTGGAACTGGGCCTGATGGAAGCCAGGAGCCAGAATCCTCCTCAGGTCTCCCACATGGGTGCAGGGACCCAAACATTGGGCCATCTTCTGCTGCTTTCTCAGCTACATTAGCAGGGAGCTGGATTGAAAGTAGAGCATCTGGGACTCAAACTGGTGCCCATATGGCTTGCCTGGCCTGAAGGCAGAGGCTTAAGTCACTACATCACAGTGCCGTTCCCACATACTCTTAATAAAAGACCTTTAAAATATTTATAAATTGTTCTGTTTGACATATATTTATAAAGCACTAACTTGGGTTTTCTAAACCTGTCTAAAATATTCTTTCATCATAGATAATTCAAATCTATCTACACATATGAATATAATTTGTTTTTGTTTTGTCATATTGCTTTATATTTTACATAATATAGATCCATACTATAATATCTATATAGAAATTGAAGTTTTCTACTAGATGAGTTCCTTTTTATTTCTCATGCTGAGGTATACACCTAAGAAGTTCTATCTTTTTGATCTAGTGATTATCACCAAATGAATACTTCTATTAAATAATAGTGTTAATTACCTCTTTACATAGACATTTAGAGATTGTCTCTTGGTTTCTTTTAATTTTGCTTTATTTTTAAATATTTATTTATTTGAATGTCAGAATTTTAGGGAGAGAAAGGGAGAGAGAGAGAATCTTCTATCTACAGGTTCATTCCCCACACAGTCGTAACACCTGGTGCTGGGCCAGGCCAAAGCCAGGAGCCAGGAGCTTCATCCAGGTCTCCCATGAGGGTAGAAGGGGCCAAAGCAGTTGGACTGTCTTCCACTACTTTTCCCAGGCCATAAGAAGACAGCTGGATTGGAAGTGGAACAGCTGGGACAAGAACCAGCACCCATGTGGCATGCTGGCCTTGCAAGTGATGGCTTTATGCATTATGCCACAATGTGGGCCCTAGTGTCTTGATTTCTTAATACAAACTGTGTTGAAATTAGCTATTAATAAATTCCTTTGCCCTCCCATTCCCATACCTACTTGTTTAGGCTTTTAATTTGTGATCTGTAATAACCATGTGTTACTTGATTTTTTAGTTTCAAGTGATATTTTATTTACATATAGTGACCACAGGCAATCAGATTTTATTTTGTTTTTTGTTTATTTTCTTTCTATTCTCCCATTTTAATTACTTGAATTATTCCTACATTGTCAAGGCATATGACACATAGCTTTGTCTCCCTTTTACCCATTTTTAGTTTTAGTTCTTCATCTTCCTACATTAACTAGTAACCTTCAGAGTTATACTGAAACTTCTATAATAATATTGTGTTTCCTAAAATTTGGTCTGTAGTATATCCTTGCTTGTTCATAACTGGTTGCATGTGGTCTTTCTTTTCTTTTTTTAAAAATATATTTGACAAGTAGAGTTACAGACAGTGAAAGGGAGAGACAGAGAGAAAGGTCTTCCTTCTGTTGGTTCACTCCCCAGATGGCCACTATGGCCAGAACTGCACTGATCTGAAGCCAGGAACCAGGCGCTTCCTCCAGGTCTCCCATGTGGATGCAAAGGCCCAAGCACTTGGATCATCCTCCACTGCCTTCCTAGGCCACAGCAGAGAGCTGGACTGGAAGAGGAGCAGCCAGGACTAGAACAGGTTCCCATATGGGATGCCGGTGCCACAGGCAGAGGATTAGCCAAATGAGCCATGGCACTGGCCCCTGCATGTAGTCATTATACCTGAAAGATAGTGTAGCTCAAGAAAAATCCTTGGGTAATTTTTCATGAGAATGTTGCCTTGATTTAATTATTTCTTCAACAATTCTGGTGCCGATCTGATTTTCATTGACTTAGAAGTGATTTAGACTGCACTTTTTTCATTATTCTCAAAGACTATTTTCAAGATAAAATGGAGCTCAATAATTGTGTTAGAATGTTTGTTAGTGCTGAACATTTTGAATCAATTCTTCATGATGAGAATACTTTTTTCAATATAAGTGTTAGATATATGTAGATATTCATATAAATTGATTTCAAGTGTTTTATTAGAGCAATGCTTGCTTGAATTTTAATTCTGGGTATTCGCTCCATTGCTTGACTTTATATATATATATATATATATATATATATATATATAATGTATATCAGATATTTATCACTTTCTCTAGGAATTTTTTTCCTATGCAATTTTTCTTCTACCTACCTCTTTCCTCCACTTTATTCCCTTTCTATACTGATTTTTATTCATTTCCTTGGGTAGTTTTTATTTTTATTTGCTTTTTATTACTTTTTTTTATTTTTTTGTTTTCTAGTACAGTATTCAATTCATAGTAGTTAATAAATTGTTGAATAAATTATGAATTATGGTAATTAAATCTCTATGTTTAGAGGTAGTCTGAGCTCCCTGATCTGAAGAACTAATAGAGTGAAACTGGCATTTTGAGATTCAATAATTGTTTATACCCTTGTCTCTACTGTTGAGCAACAGTGTTTTTTTTCTTCTTACTATTCATTGAATTCTTAGTGTAGGGTTAATCTCATGAGTATAAAGTAAACTGAAAGTAGATCTTTGCAAAAATTAAGAGAAGGAGGAAGGAAGGAAGACGAAGGGTGGGAGCATGGATGGGAGGGAAGGTAGGGTGGGAAGTGTCCCTATTTTCCTAAATCTGTATATACGAAATACATGAAACTTGTTTAAATATAAAAAAAAGTGTCATTCTCCATTTTGTTGTAAATGCCCGGATTTCATCATTTTTTACTGCTGTGTAGTGTTCCATATAGTACATATCCCATAGTTTCTTTATCCAGTCATCCGTTGATGGACATTTAGGTTGATTCCAGGTCTTAGCTATTGTGAATTGAGCTGCAACAAATATTGAAGTGCAAATGGCTCTTTTTTTCTCCCCTTTAATTCCATTAGGGTAAATTCCAAGGAGTGGGATGGCTGGGTCCTGTGGTAGTGCTATATTCAGGTTTCTGAGGACTCTCCAAACAGTCTTCCATAGTGGCTTTACCAGTTTGCATTCCCACCAACAGTGGATTAGTGTCCCTTTTCCCCCACATCCTCGCCAGCATCTGTTGTTGGTTGATTTCTGTATGTAAGCCAATCTAACCGGAGTGAGGTGAAACCTCATTGTGGTTTTGATCTGCATTTCCCTGATGGCTAGGGGTCCTGAGCATTTTTTCATGTGTCTGTTGGCCATTTGGATTTTCACTTTTGAAAAATGTCTGTTAAGGTCCTTGGCCCATCTTTTTATTGGGTTGTTTGTTTTGATTTTGCTGTGTTTTTTGATCATTTTATAGATTCTAGTTGTTAATCCTTTATCTGCTTGAGACTTTTTTAAACTCCAATTTGCTTCTAAATAATATATACCTACATAATCAGGGTGAATTCTTTTGTAAATTTCTGATCAAGATTGAGGAATTATTTAAAAAATTCAGGAATTAGTGTGGTCACTCTGGTACTGGTAAAAATTACTT
The DNA here is from genome assembly GCA_949820135.1 of Sylvilagus floridanus. NCBI lineage: Eukaryota > Metazoa > Chordata > Mammalia > Lagomorpha > Leporidae > Sylvilagus > Sylvilagus floridanus. The sequence continues at coordinate 42,989,077 of OX463235.1, forward strand.
GCTTTTAACATAGTGCTATAGCACTTAGCACATTGCTGTGTGAGTGGATATTAAATTAATAAATAACTACTGAAATTAGGCGTTTAGAGCTGTAATGGAGCTCTAATTTCTTTCTAGTATTTTACTTAATTTGATTTCCCAGAGCCGTCCTTTCTGCTCACAAGCTTCTCTCTACCATACACAGCCCTTGCTCTTTTCTCTATACAAGAATACAGATGCTTCCCCTCTTTCCTAAGATCAGTCCCTCCACTTCACTGTGAAAAATGCTCTTTTGATCTTATAAGGAACTGGATTCTACCAACTACCCATTCCTTTTCTTCTAATTTCACTTTCTCTATTAGCTGTTTACTTGTTGTATGTAAACACAACTCAAAAGTATAAGGGGGTCTCAATAAGTTCATGGGAAATACATATTATGAAACCACAATTCATGGTTTTAAAAAATTTTTACCAAAATAAATTTCTTTTAATTCCATTTTTTAAAATAGATTTATTTATTTGAACAACAGCATGGCACACACACACAAACACACAGAAAGAGAGAGAGACATGGAGAGGGGATGGGATGAGGTGCTTCTATCTGCTGGTTCATTTTTCAAATGGCTGCAAGAGCCAGATCTGGGCTAGGCTTAATCCAGGAGCCAAGAACTCCATCCTGATTTTCCATTGTCTTTCCAGGCACATTAAAAGGGAGCTGGATAGAAAATAGAGTATCTGGGACATGAACAAGCTCTCCAATATGGATTGCTGGTATATCCAGGGTTGGCTTAACCAGCTGTGCCACAATGCTAACCCCACAATTAAACTTCTTAAAACTAATCTTATTTTCTTGTTTTATTCACTCATTCACTCACATACTTCATTCATTCACTCATTTACTCAACGAATGTTGATTGACTCCTGTTAGGATACAGCAGAGGTAGACATTGATCCTATCTCCAAAGTCATTATAGGGCAATAGGATAGATAAGTCAACAGATGATTATACTGCAAAGTGACAAGTGTTTTAATAAGTGATGAAATATCATTCTACTGACTATTCCTTATTTAAGAGGTAGAGTCTGACTCCTTTCCCCTTGGGTATAGGCCTGCCTTTGTCACTTGCTTGATAAATGGCATGTGGTGGAAATGATGCTCTGGGATTTCCAAGTCTAGGTCTTAGACAGGCTTGCAGCTTCTGGCTGAAATTCTTAAAATTTTGGCTCTAGGAATGTTACCTTTTTGACCTCAGCCACCATTTCATGAGAAAGTCAAGTTCACAGCAGAAGAAACTACAATGAGGGACCCAGGTTGTCTGCTTGCAAAGAGCATCAACTTTTTTTTTAAGAGCATTAACTTTGAGCTGAGTGTATAATTTAGGGACTCTGGCCCAGCAAGTCTGCAGGTGACTCCAGCCCCAGTTGCTATCTGACTGCAGCAGCATGAAAAATCCTAAGAGAACCCTGACCAACTAAACCCAGTCAACTGTCAGAATCGTAGAAGAGAGGCCACCATTGTGACGTAGCCAGTAAAGTCACTGCCTGCAATACTGGCATCCCATATGGATGCAGGGTTGAGTCCCAGCTTCTCCACTTTCCTAGCTCCCTACTAAAGGCCTGTAAGGAGCAGCAGCAGGTGGCCCAAGTGCTTGGGCTCCAGCACCCACATGGCAGACCTGGGTGAAGCTCCTGTCTCCTGGCCAAGCCAGCATGGTTGCAGCCATTTGGTGAGTGAACCAATGGATGGACGATCTCTTTGTCTCTTTCTCTGTCTCTCTCTCTCTGTGGGTATAATTCTTCTGAATAAATAAATAAATCTTTCAAAATATTATGAGGTAACAAGTTGTGTTCATTCACTAAATTTCTTGAAGGCTTGTTATTCAATAATTGAAGAGAAGAGCAGCTTCTGATGTGGGGAAGTACCTTTGCTAGACATGGATGGGGAGACTCAGGGCTGGCCTTCTAGGGGATGTGACTTGGTGCCAGTTTTGGCCCTTGAGACTTCAAATAGCAAAAAATGTGACTCATGTTTGCTATGAGCTTTCAGACTCATACCACTGTCACATCTCAAGCATCTGTAAAGAATGACAAGGGCAACCGTAATATGGGCCTCTGCATCAGTCCCAGTGTGCCCCCAACTGATATCCCTTAACATGCATACAGCATCTTTATTAATACATGTACCTTGAACAAATTGTTCCACGTTCAAATAAATTTTGGAAATACTATGTTAGTATAAAACAAAGCTTATGACAGGTCTTTTCAGAACCTGTAATATGTGGAGATTCTTAATAAATCTCTAAGGAGAAGAGATTAATAAGCTATTTCTCCCCATACATTAACTGTCCCATGGTATATGAGGGTGAAAATACTGTTCTATGTGTTTATTGATGGGAGTAGAACTTGAAAGAAAGGAAGAGAATTCTTTGAGACAAGGACTTTGCTGTTTCTCTTTAGAGAGGAAACATAAGGAATATACAGACTTTGGAAGATAGCAGATGCATAGGCTGATCTTGCCTTTTCCATTTTAACTACTTATCTGATAAATTCTTTCCCTTGCATGAGCCATGGATGTTCTTAATACAAAAAGAGGATGTTTTGATTTGGATTATAGAGTTTAAATATAGATTATGTAGAGTCTCTACATCTATGAATTTCTTGAAATTATACATACATGAATTTTTCTCTAGAGAAGATTTACAGGTTCCATTAGATTCTTAAAGGGCTTCTTGATGAGATGATTAGACGAGACTGCTTTTAAGCCTAGCCCAGGTAAATGTTAATTCAGTACAATTTCATTATCATGTTGATTTTTGAAACCATATGCTCGCACCAGTTTCACTGAATAGTTTGATTGAAAGAAAGCATTTCATTTTTTCTTTAAAACATGAAAAAAGCTAAGGTTCACTTTCTTCTTACTAGAATACTCCCAGTGCAATTGAAATGACTCATAGAGTAAGCGGAAGCTAAAAGCTCAAACAATTTTCTAAATATATGTAAAATTGTTCTTGAATTCTCAGATTGAAATTGAGATTGCATTGAAAATATTTTGAGTAGTTCTAGTCTGGAGTTTTTAATTGGTTTCATTTTAGGCCTTGTTTAAGGGGAATACTGAGTTGAGGGAAAAAGCATCACTCCAACTCAAGAAAATACCCACAGTGTGACTGGAAAGCTAAGGATTGAAGCCATTCTGTAAATATTTGAGATCCAGTTTAAAGTACTTAAACCCTTGTCTTAATTACCTACCAGGGGAAGAAAGGTGAATTCTTCAGTGGTCAGTTCTTCCAGGTAGATTATTTGTCTTGATTATATTGATTTGATGAATATATGTTTGATCCTTATCTTACTCTTTTGTGTCAATGATCTATTCATATATATTTTTTGCCAATGATTTTTCTAAATATTTACAAATAATATGTATTTGTTGAATGGAGAAATATTTCTTTCCTTGAAACATTTCCTCATTTCTTAGGCTGTGACTAGAGGAGTTTTTTCAACAGGTTTCTATCTGTTATTTCTGTAAAAAATAAAGGCATCCAGAGGCAGGAGTTTTGTACAGCATTTATGATGTCTTGGGTTTGAGCCCTGGCTCTGCTTCCCGTCCAGCTTCCTGCTAATGTGCACTTTTGGAGGCAGCAGATGATGGCTCAAGTACTTGGGTCCCTGCCACCCAAGTAGGGGACTCAGGCTGAGTTCAAGGCTTCTGGTTTTGGCCTGACATAACCCTGGCTGTTGTGGATATTTGGGGAGTGAACCAGTGAATGAAAGTTCCCTCTCCTTCTCCCTCTCCCTCTCCCTCTCCCTCTCCCTCTCCCTCTCCCTCTCCCTCTCCCTCTCCCTCTCCCTCTCCCTCTCCCACTTGCAGACAAATATGTAAAAGTTTTGGGTGGCACCACTGCTTGTTATTTCTTGCTTCTACTCCCTTCTCGGCTCCACATTCCACTGAACAAGCAGCCATTGCTGATAGTCCCTTCAGTTGAGGTATAGAGGAGAATTCTCTCATTGATTCCCCCAGAGAACTGACTGCATTCATTCCTGCAGAGGTCCATTTGGAGCCTCTGGGATAACGGTCACCTGGTTCAGATTTTCTTAGTTACTGAAGTGTTTGGAGAAGAACAGACCCAGGTTGAGTCCTGAAAGGTCAGCTTTTACACTCCAGAGCACTCTGCCACTTCAGGATTATCTTAAGGGATCCGGAGACATCCTGGTGTTTTCAGAAGGCAAGTGCATCATCCGTCCCCTGCTGGTCATGCAGGTACTAAGTTTATGCTGGCAGAAGTGCATGTTACTTCCCAGGAGCCTTAGCAGAAGAACTGACCATCTGAAAGGCTCGTTTTATCCTGACAAACCAAAGGTAGTGACTTTCCAGCAGTGCTGTGGGTTTACATAATGGATTTTTATCATGGCAAAACTTCCTCACAATAGTGAGCTATAATCCTGCTGCGAAGAGCAAATCATGTCTAGGTGTAAGGCGCAGCAATGATGATCATCTGGCTCCCTCAAACCTGAGATGCAGAGCGGCGCCCTGAGTAGCCAGCTTCTCAGCTGCGCTAATGACCAGATGAGGGGTGGGGGTTGTTCCCTAGGAAGATGGAGTTGGGTTGTTCCTCCAACTGCCCCCTAAAGTCACCTCACTGAAGCTTCCCCTGACCAACCTCTTTAAAACCTGACCCACGGAGGCTCCCAGTCCTCCTCTGTCTACTGTGCTTTACCATTTTCATGCCAGGTATCCTTTTAGTGTAGCATAATTAGCTCGTGTTGGATTTTCATCACACTTCCGTATTAGGATTTAAGTTCTAGTGTGGCGTGATCTTTGTGTGTGTGATTCACCACATTAAATTGAATCATATAAAGTGAAATCTCTGTTTTGAGGACTACTGCAATGCTATGTCCTAAGAATATAAAACAATGCTGGTACGTAGTAGGCCCTCAATATTTATTGATGAACAATAGAGAAGCAGCACTGACTCTGTATAGCAGTCAGACAGCTATAAAGAGTATATAGACAATATTTTGCTTTATGGTTTCCTTACCACCTTGAAGCAGGATTTTCCAGAAAAAATAAAGGTTTCAAGCTTTTGATTCAATTGTAAGTGAATTTTTGTATGCAAGTGTGTAGAAAGGACTATGGGAAAATTCACAGTAGTTGCTTGCACCTCTTCCAAAACCTGGTCTCAGTAACCTGACTCTGCCAGCCTGTCCCCTCCTTTCCTCTCTCACAGAGAACAGGAGAATCCACTGCAGCCTCTCAACAACCCTCTCCCTGTCCCATGACCCTTTCCTGGCCTCTCTCTGATCCTTGTTCTCTGCGGCTCATCGCTCCTTTGTAAATGCCTTCAATCCTTCGCTCATGGCTCACCCTGAAAACTGCCCAAGAATAAATCTAAGTTTTCTCCTGAGAATTTTTCTTTTTTGAAATTCAGTCAGTCTCTATAGTTTCAGATAAAGAAAACAAAACTTAGCATGAATAGAGGAACACACAGTTATTAGTGATAGTAATTTCAATGATAATAACCATTAATATTCATCAGCAAATGTTTTGTATCAGGCTTTGTCACAGATAGGATCTCATTTGATTTTCTAACAGTACTTGTTCCATATTGATTAATATGCTGAGGTTGAGGGAGGTTGAGTAAGTTGCCCAAGGTCACCCTGCTGGTCAGTAGCCTCTGTTTAAGCATTCAGTGACTGTGTGTTGAACTCACAATCTCTGACAGTACAGATGTGCTGGGGATTAATTCTTTGGCAGTAAATGGAACAGGCACAGTAATTTCCCTCATGAGATAGTGATAGCCAATATTTATTAATCTCTTCTTAAGTTCTGGTATTATTTAACTTCACTCCCACAACTCGGATACTCCTAGTATCATTATAATATGCAAATTTCTGATGAGACGTTGAGTCTTAGAGAAGGACCTTCCCAATGTCTTGTTGTGGGTATATGAGTTGGTTAGTTCTGGTGGATGACCATATGATATCTGACTTCAGAATTCATTTATCTTATCACTGTGCTATGCTTCTTTCTGGAGACTAACGTCTAGGTAGGGAGAAGGATACTAACGGTAAACCACAAAGAAATTCATGAGACTTCCAGAGGGACTTCCAGGCTCATTGAAAAGGATCATCTGGAGCCTGCAGACCTCTAACTGGCTGCACAATACTGTTTTATCCTGCCCTGCCAGGTCTGAGGAGGTTATGAACCGTGTGGGTAGACGTTTGCAGGTTGTTCATTCTTATAATTTGCATGATGTCAAGCAAACCCAACCTTTATATAATGATTTCTATTGAATGTAAAAAAGCTTGTCAAGTTAAAGAGAAAGAAAGTGCTTATAAACATTCCAAACATTTGTTTTGTGTTGGCTGGAGTTAGAATCTAGATAAAAGCTGCAAGTGTGACTAATAATTACAATCTAATTTAGTGTACTGGATTGGAAAGGAATAATTACTGCATAGGAATTTTTGGGGTAAATGATTTATGGTTGACCTACAGTAGATTATTAATTTGGAAATAGGAGGAATTTTAATGCAAATTAATTAAGTTTAGAGCCCTTTCGGACTAGGCAGATAGCAGAGTGGAAAATTCCAGGACCTTATCTTACTTGGCTGAGTTTGGACCTGGGATAGGAGGAAAACATTTTGTTGGAGTCTGCAAGACTTAAGCATAAAGATGCAGACCTCCTGCCGGGGCCAGAGCCTTTCTGATCTGATCAGGGAAGGGCCCTGAAAGAGAACTAAGTCGTCATTACCAAGAGGAAAATGTGTTCTAAGAGTTTAAATGTGTTCTTCCCAAGAGTTTTTCAACTTGTTTCAATGGGGCCAACCATAACCGCATCACCATAATTTATAGGGAGCATTCAGTGAGCCAGATGTTATGTCCAGTAAGTTTCAACCTCTGCAAGATTTAGCATTTGCTATAGAAGTTTTTCTGTGTGTGAGGATGTTGAGCCACATCCTTTATGACTACTCACTTGTTGATGTACCACCCTCTAGCCCTCTAGTTAAGACAACCAAAAATCTCGAGACATTGCTGAGCATACACTGGGGAAGGGATATTAAATTACCTCTAGTGCTAAATCATTTGCATGCATTTTCTTGTTCATTTCTTATAAGGCTTTGTAAGGTGTATTAGTACCCATTTTACAGATGGAGAAAACTGAGACTTGGAGAAGATACACTGCATCAAAGTCACATAGTTAGTCCATGTTGAAACCAGGATCCAAAGACTGATATGTATGGATCCCAAGCCATTATTTTTAGATAAATAGTGTCTTAAAGATTATTTGTTACCTCCCTCTTTTTTAAAATAAATAAACAAAAGGCAATTAAGAGGTCTGGTTGAAAGCCATACAATCAACAGAAGTCAGGCTGCTGCCCAGGCATCCTTAAACTAGCTGGTTATGGGAGGCAAAGGTTCAACCGATAAGTGAAAATTACATGCACACTGACCTTGGCTCTGTTGCTGCTGTTAAGTTGCTTTTTTTCCAGTGTGCTGCTTTTATTTAATGGTTTTGTTTTGAACACAAAGGAATTCTTCAAATTTGTATCCATTAACTCTAAAACACATACTGCTATTTTAAAATCTGTTTCTTAACATTGGAAAGAAACAGACTCTAGGGTAGTTGCTGGCTTACAATTATGTATAAAAGCGCTCCAACCCACAGAAATGTTTTACCAACCCATCTTTATATCAGCAAGTAGAGAGGAAACTAATCCAGCGAGTATTCTGTTCTGTTACTGGCATACTCTGGTGCTTCTGGGTGTGGGCAATGGAAGGGATAAATAGCTGCAAGATTATTTGAAAAAGTAGCAGACAGTTTGGGATTAGAACTTTGCAATGGCCGCTCCAGCCAGTTTGGTTACTCAATTCCACATGTAACACAGTGGGACTGGCTCTGCAATTTCTATCCAGGAGGTGCCTAACCGTGGAAATCAATGTTTTCTCTACAGTAGATAGGCAAGTGCTTTCAGAATCTATTAGGCTAGAGAAATCTGAGTAATTAATTCTGGGACTAATCTTGTTTTTGCCTTGGGGTTAGAAACAATTGAGGCAGCAAAACAGTTTCAAATATTTGATACATAGGGGGAAAAGTTCAGAGTTTATGGGCTTTTCAGATCTAGAGCAACAGGAAAAGGTTTTCAGCTTTTTGGGGATGTAGTGATTTTCTAGTTTCTTCAGGGAGTAGTATGAAATGCTACTGGCTTCCAACAAACATTTGTTCCAGGATTATCTGAGGTCAGGGATGCCAACCACAGGCCTGTGATCAGGAGTGGATCAAGTGGGAAATCTGAGCAGTACAGAGTGAGGACCAGAATCAGCTGGCAAATAGCTCCTACCTCTGATGACAGACATCACGAAAGAAGTCATTTCAAAACTTGAAAATACACTGGGGTTGGGATTGTGGCATAAAGGGTTAAACTGCCACCTGCCATGGGGTACCAGTTTGAGCCCCAGCTGCTCCACTTATGATCTGGCTCCCTGCTAATGCCCCTGGAGGATGGCCTAAGTAGTTGGACCCCTGTACCTACATGGGAGACTCAGAAGAAGCTCCTGGCTCCTGGCTTTGGCCTGGCCTAGCCCCAGCCATTGCAGCAATTTGGGGAGAGAACCAGTGGATGAAAGATGCTCTCTCTCTCTCTCCTTAACTCTCCCTCTGTCCTCCTCTCTAACGCTGCCTTTAAAAAGATAAATCTTTTTTAAAAATACAGGATAGTATATCTTTAACACTTTCAAATTGATTGTCATAAAAGGAATTAATACAGACACAGAATGCAGACCTCAAAAACCTACCTGTGGAGTGAGATCACCTGGGTTCCAGTCTTCATTGTCCCCTTAACTGGCTATGTGAACTGGGATGAGGCGTCTGTCTTCTTTTTTTTTTTTTTTTATTTTTGACAGGCAGAGTGGACAGTGAGAGAGAGACAGAGAGAAAGGTCTTCCTTTGCCGTTGGTTCACCCTCCAATGGCTGCCGCGGACAGCGCGCTGCGGCCGGCGCACCGCGCTCATCCAATGGCAGGAGCCAGGTGCTAGGTGCTTATCCTGGTCTCCCATGGGGTGCAGGGCCCAAGCACTTGGGCCATCCTCCACTGCACTCCTGGGCCACAGCAGAGGGCTGGCCTGGAAGAGGGGCAACCGGGACAGAATCCGGCGCCCCGACCGGGACTAGAACCCGGTGTGCCGGCGCCGCAAGGCGGAGGATTAGCCTGTTGAGCCACGGCGCCGGAAGGCGTCTGTCTTCTGTGCTTTGTTGTCCTCCTCCTAGGCTGGGTTTGTAATAAGAATTATCTCATAGGGCTTTTATAAAGCTTAACAGATATAGATTTAGATCCAGGCATGATACATAGTATTTAGTGAGCACCTAATATTATATTATTATATAATGTATCTCCTTTGCTCACTAATGGGGAGCCAAAGGTCCAGAACAATAGTGGCAGAGTTCTACTCCATTTCTTCTCTATGCCTAGAATCAAAGGATTTTCGTATTGATCATTATAGCACCTTCTCACAGTAACTTGGTACGGTGGGAAAATGGCATGGCAGGTTATGGTTATAGAGTGAATCTGACATAGGTGGAACAGACTTCAGAGCTCCCAGAAGCAGCATCAGTCACTTTCCAGCTGAAGAAACTTCTGCAACATGGAAACACCTGTGTTGTACAAGGGAAAAATAGACATTGGTATGTATCTCATTTTTGTCCATTCAGGACACTCTTGTGTGCACATACATTTGGCTCCATTTGTAAGATGAACAAACAGGATCCTAAATGTCCTATGTGGGGGCATATTTCTATCATATTAGTGAGATTATCACAACTTGAGAATGGAAACAGGAGACCTTGAAGTGTATATATTTACATTTGAATGTTGAGTATATTTTGGTTGGTAACATGCCTCTTTAGTTCATAGAGTAAAGGCAGATTTTAATTGTCCAGATTGTAATGGCCATAAATGTTACAGGGTTTAATTTAACCCATATCCTAGCTAAAATTAATTTAATACAATCTAAAGCAGTACACTCATCATCCCTACACCTTCTTTGGAGAGTCACTAACTGATGAAAAGTCATTAATAAACCTTTTTCCCACACAGCATTAGTGAGGATAGACAAGGAAATGAGGTCTTATTTAATGAAAAAGAGAAAGCAGGGAAGCGGGAGTAGAACTGGCTATGAAAGGACTGTGCTGCAATCTCACAAACGGCGTGCAAATCAACCATATCCATCCTCTAGACAGCTGAGATCCAACTGCATTCTTCCAACTTTCCTCTAACACAAATCACAGTTTAGAGGAGCGTTATTAATTTGCCATCAGCCATCTTCAACCTAAGAAATAGAATGCCTGGATCATTGCCATATTCTATTCTGAGAATTGGTTAGAAGAACAGAAGATGGACAACTGGCATTGCTGTGTCCTCTGTCCACTTTCCTATTTTAAAATGCTTAGCTTGATTAGACCATGTTGAGATAAAGAAGATTAATCTAGAACAAAAAGATCAATTTCCTACTACCTCGGATGGCATTTGTAACAAGGTTGTTAGACATCTGAGATACAGATAAACTCTTACAGAGGCGAGAAAGAAGCAATTAATTTTGCCTTACCAGGTCTCAGGAGTGATGTCGAAAGTTAGTAGAGACTATAGATATTTGTGGATGGGTGACACTTTAGGAGACTAGGATTTATAAAAATGATATATTTTATTCCTGTCAGCCAGGATGGATCTTGAAGAGTCTGTACATCCCTGGTGGGTCTGTCTGGTTCTTTGATTAAAAGAAGGATATGTTATTAATGCTTTTAATCTTTCCCATTTCATCCTTCTACCTTTAGGCTAATGACTTTCTGTCTTTAGCATTGTGAATGCATTAGATCATGTCAGAGGGAGAAACAAACCATCTTAAAACTAGCCATTTTGAAGCTGTATATAGCAACAAAATTATTGACTTCTAGAAAAACGGGAAGAATATGACATATAAATTATTTAAACAGAGTATTCATACTTCTGAATTGGACTTAACAGTAAAAAAACAATTTGAGGACTTTTAAAAACTTAAGGATGGTTTATGAAATTTGAATTTTGCTTTTAAAAAGGAAAATTTTTGAGTCATTTCATTATTGATCATGTAGAAATTACCAAAGATCGTTAAGAATCTTAAAGTGCAGAATCTTCATAGGGCCTTGCAAGTTAATGAATTAATGAAATAAGTAAAAAATGCTTTAATGCTTAAGGTAGTTATAACATCTTCATTCACCTCAAGAAAAAAAAGATGACTGATGTAGAAGCTAGACCATGGAGATAACCAAATTAGAAATTTTCATTAAAGAATATATCACATTGCTTGCAATAAAACACATCTAGGTTCTGACATTTGCAAGCTTTGTGACCTTCAGCGAAGGGATTAACCTCCCTTTCTTCATCTGGAAAGTGTTTAAGGAAGGCTTAGTTGAGTAATATATATAAAGTCTCTCTAGGATGGTGCCTGATCCAGAGTAAACCCTATGAAGTAGTTATTTTCTTTCTTGTAATTTATGCTATGTTACTCAATTTCAAGAGGCCACAAAGCAACATGACAACTTTTTGGGACAGGCTGGAATACACAATCAGTTAATATGACCATATGTCATGGCTAAAAAAATGGAGAATGAGCCTTTAAATATGCATTGCCTATTGTATTCCAGCTCATAAAACCCACCTCCCTACCAAACTGTGAAACAAGGATGCTGCAATTTGGATCTATTTTCATTGTTTACCAAGTCTGCCTGTGTTGCAATTTAGCCCCATTATGAGACATGTAAAGGGGAGGGGGACTTAATCCACTGTGATATATAGAGGTTGGATCTTTGGGAAGTGGTTAGGATTAAATAAGGTCATTAAATTTGAACACCCATGACTGAATGCTGTTAGCTTTTAAAGTAGAGGGAGAGGGGCCAGCGCTATGGTGCAGCAGGTTAACACCCTGGCCTGAAGTGCCAGTATCCCGTATGGGTGCCAGTTCAAGATCCAGCTGTTCCACTTCTGATCTAGCTCTCTGCTATGGCCTGGGAAAGCAGTAGAAAATGGCCCAAGTCCTCCTACACCCATGTGGGAGACCTGGAAAAAGCTCCCGGCTCCTGCTTCAGATTGGCACAGCTTCGGCCGTTGTGGCCAACTGGGAAGTGAACCATTGGATGGAGGACCTCTCTCTCTGCCTCTCCTCTCTCTGTGTAACTCTGACTTTCAAATAAATAAATCTTAAAAAAAAGTAGAGGGAGAGAAAGACAGAGAAGGATGTGTGCATGCCCTGTTTCTTGTTTTGTGATGCCATATGTCACCTTGGGACTCTGTCACAAAGAAGATCCTCTATCGTGAAGTGCCATTGCCAAGGGGGCCTTCAATGGAACATACCCCATTAAATCTGGGCTTTCAGTCTCTAAAACTATGAGCTAAGGAATCCTCTTATCTATATAAAGTCAGCCTGCCTTAGGTATTTCATTCTCGTCATGAAAAGCTGACTGACAGAAGAGAATTGACCTAGCAATGGGGTGAAGAGAGTGTGAGTCCTAAACTGGGAGATGACTCTAAAATTTTGAGTATAAAGTAACCATGTCACCTTTGCCAAGAACTGTTGGGGCCATGCCTGTTTTCTTGGGATGATTCTTTATAGCTCCCTTTACAATAAAGCGTTCTGTTTGGATGATAACATTCATGGCCATCTTTATGATTACCCCAGTAGGATTTCCCTAAAATGAAGACAAGTTAATACTGATTGAGACTTGGGCTTTGAGAGAAACAAGAAAACTGTTGCTGTGTTCTTGGCCAAAACCTGGTCAATGTCATCTTAGAGAAAAGATTTTATGAGTATCTCAGTCCTTATAAAGACCTAGTTCTTTCTGCAATTTCATCAAAAATGATAAAATGATGCTTTGTAAGTACAACCTGATTAATTAGATAGATTCTGTCTAAAGTCTCTGTTTTTCTTTTTTTTCTTTTTTTTTTTTTTATCAGTTCTCAAGGAACTTTTATTCTTAGTGATAGAAGAAGGAAAGGAGAGAAAGAGAGGGAAGCAGCCAAAAGAAAGGAGGAGAAAGACTGAAGAGGCTGCTCCCGTCTCTGTTTTTCTTAATTTCAATATAATTAAGTTGGAGAGGTGATCAAAAAGGTTATAAATGTGAATGAACCATTTTTGGTTTTTGGGGTACTCATGTCTTAAAGAAACCGCTGGAGTCCAGGGTCTCATGCTCAGCTGTGATCCTGAACTCTGTTGTATCCACCACTTTCTTCTTTGGTAGGCTTTATAAATTAGTACCCTAGGAAGTATTTGCCGAAAGTCAGGGTTCCTCTGGATAAACGATGAAGTTGAAAAATCAATTACCTGTTCTATACCATGAGTTTTCAATGATTATTTCTCTTCAGCAATATAAACTTCTTGAGAGCAGATATTTTTTCTATGTGTCTACTGCTAACTTTCACAAAACTTAGAAGAGTCCCTGAAACACATCAGAACCTCACAGCACTGTTTTTGTCACACGTAGTTGAGCTTAAATTCATACGGTGATTGGGTCACCATATCTGAGATAACTAATCGACTTTACATCCAGAAGAAAAGCAAGCTCTTTATTTGTGTATCTTAAGGAACCAGTTTGTTTTACAAGGTGTCCAGTGAAGCAGACACCTATCCTCTCACAGAAACAGAGAAAAGAGTTCTATCTCCCCAGATGTTTCCGTCCCAAAGTCAAGGGTCCTGGATCCTCCTAGGCTATAAAACTAGCAAAAAGTTCATTTACTTTCTTAAATGATTTATACACATTTCAAAGGGACAGGAAAACAACTTGCTTTGTTTTCTAAAGAAATTTTCTAAGAAAAGGGAAGGGGACCTCCCTTGTTTTCAACAGGAAGAATTTAGCCTCATTTTTAATTTGTACTTATTCTTAAGCCATTCAAATATAGGCAGCTGATTTTGGAAATAAAGACAAAAACCAAACAAAACACTCTGTCTTCCTAATTTTATGGTTTTGGAGAGATGAGGCTTGCTACAAATGTCCTCATAATACCAGTTGAAATCCATCTGAGTAAACCAATCTTTCTGACCCCAAAGGCCATCTGTAGCAAGCCTACTTTAAATTTTTGGCTCCAAGTTCCAAAGAAATTATTCAAAGAGTAAAATCTACTTTCCTTGGCTCTGAATAATCAAACTACAGACTAATGGGCAAGTGCTTAAAGATATGAGAATGAGACTGCAAATGGCAAAGTGGACAATTGAAGCCCAGAGCTCTGCAGAGGCCATCTAGTCAGTCCAAAGCTCACTTAAAAGGCACTCCGATACTTGGGCAAGCTAAGTTAATATGTAGAATATAATGGCAGGACAGGTGGATTATTTTCCTTCCACAGAGAAGCTCTGTGCCCACATAATCTGCTGTGGTTGCTGGTAGATGTGGAGCCTAGGTAGAAGCACAGATGATAGGATAGGACCTAGGCAGAGGGTCAGTGAATCGCAAAGGAGCTGAGAGGTTCCAGAGACCTGCACGGCTAGAAGGGCTGGCTCTGTGGCTTAGTAGGCTAAGCCTCCTCCTGCAGCTCTGGCATCCCCATATGGGCACAAGTTCATGTCCCAGCTGTTCCTCTTCCCATCCAGCTCTCTGCTAATGGTGTGGGCAAGCAGGGGAAGATGGTCCCAGTGGGGGCTCTTGCACCCACTTGGGAGGCCTGGAAGAAGCTCCTGGCTCTGGCTTGGGATTGGCCCGGCTCTGGCCATTGTGGCCATTTGGGGAATGAGCCAGGGGATAGAAGACCTCTCTCTCTGTCTCTCCCTCTGTCTGTTATTCTACCTCTCAGATAAATAAAATCTTTAAAAAATTCCTTACCAGAGATCATCAAGTACATTGAGCCTTGCCCAAATTAGACCCCACTTCTTTTTTTTTTAACTTTTATTTAATGAATATAAATTTACAAAGTTCAACTTATGTATTACAATGGCTTCCCCCCCCATAACTTCCCTCCCACCTGCAACCCTCCCATTTCCCACTCCCTCTCCCCTCGCATTCACATCAAGATTCATTTTCAATTCTCTTTATATACAGAAGATCAGTTTAGTATATATTAAGTAAAGATTTCAACAGTTTGCCCTCACATAGCAACACAAAGTGAAAAATACTGTTGGAGTACTAGTTATAGTATTAATTCACAATGTATAGCACATTAAGGACAGAGATCCTACATGATTTTTTTAAATTGATTACTTTTCTATGCAATTGCCAATTTAACACCAAGTTTTTTCTCATTTTAAATTATCTTTATATACAGAAGATTGATTCAGTATATACTAAGTAAAGATTTCATCAGTTTGCACCCACACAGGAACACAAAGTATAAAAATACTGTTTCAGTACTAGTTATAGCATTACTTCACATTGGACAACACATTAAGGACAGATCCCACATGATACGTAAATACACAGTGACTCCTGTTGTTGACTTAACAATTTGACACTCTTGTTTATGGCGTCAGTAATCTCCCTAGGCTCTAGTCATGAGTTGCTGAGGCTATGGAAGCCTTTAGGGTTCGCTGATTTCGATCTTATTCCGACAGGGTCATAGTCAAAGTGGAAGTTCTCTTCTCCCTTTGGAGTAAGGTACCTCCTTCTTTGATGGCCCCATTCTTTCCACTGGGATCTCACTCACAGAGATCTTTCATTTAGGTCTTCTTTTTTTTTTTTTTTTTCCCAGAGTGTCTTGGCTTTCCATGCCTAAAATACTCTAATGAGCTCTTGAGCCAGATTCGAATGCCTTAAGGGCTGATTCTGAGGCCAGAGTACTATTTAGGACATCTGCCATTCTATGAGTCTGCTGTTAGACCCCACTTCTATATTCAGTTAGGACACCAGCCCTCTTCCTGATACAGGATGTAGCCAAACCAGAGTGGGACTGATTCTCTTCATGGGGCCTCCAGCAGTCATATTTGAATGTGTAGCTTCTTTTTAATCTATTTAAATCAATCCTCCTGTTCTTGCAATTTATCTATATCTCTGCTTTGAATTCTTTTTCAAAAGTGTAGATAAGAATTTGGGATAAATCTAGCTGGGGACATCCCTCCCCACAACACAGGTATGCCATGTCAGAGCCATTTGGATCCTCTAACCTGTGCATTAACTGCTTTCTCATTTATCATTCAGTATAGCAAACACAATGAAGTCATCTTGCTCTTGGCACTTACATAGACAGTGATGTCAAAGAAAGATTCTGTTGGAATTAAAGAGGCCTAGTAGTAAAGACATGGACCTGGAAGAAAGGTCTCCAGAATTTAAAAACTGGAAATGCCTGAGGGCTATTCCATCCACCACTTTCATTTTAGAGATGGGAAAATAGATAAGAACATTGCCTCATGCCTGTGTGTGCATTAGGGGGGAGTGGTTAATGGCCTTAAAGGATGTGACTAAAGACCCTCGTTTATGAATCTAGTCCATCCTGAAATACCTGTAAGGTTGTTTGACTTCCTTTGAAGCATGCCTGTTTTCACTTTAGTTCAGCTTTTCACTTCCAGGCAAAGTTGAGCATGGATGATACAGTGTATGAGGTCCCAGAAGACTACTTGTTGTAACCCTGTTATGTGTCGTGCTACTGTTTTGACCAGCCTTATCCAAGCCACTCTGTTTTTGTACCAACTCCAGGAGAAGACAAGTCTGGGTGGTTATTGGAAGAACAGTGTTATAGATTGAACAGGATTTTGTTCTGCAAACTCAGGCAGACATTTAAACCCCACAGTTCTGCGTTACTGGTTAATGGAATAATGGTTGATGGATTCTGCTGAGGGCATAATGTAATTATGGTGTAGGAAGGTAGGACCTTTGGGAAGTGTTTGGACTGGAGTAGGCTGTTAGAATGGAGCCCCGGGGCGGAGCCAAGATGGCGGAATAGTGAGGACGCACACTAGCAGTCCGCAAAAAGATAGTTTAATAAAAACAGAGTTACTGTAGCCTCAGGAAAAATCTCACGGAAAAAAATGCAGTGGAAATTCTTCCGGACCCAGTGAATGAGACGCCAGAGGACCTAGGGGAAAGTAAGTTTGCGAACGGCAAATTGTGCCTTAGTGGCACGGGAGCTGCCGGGAGGGACGGGAACCGGACGGAACACAGTCGCCATTGGATTCGAGCTCTTAAACGGGAGCCGATACAGGGATCCCGAGACACTGGCGGGGGGAAGCAGACGCCACGGGGGAAACAGCACAATTGAGGCGAGCCCACACGGACACTAGCCTCTTTCGTTGCCCACCCTGCTAATTCTAGCTGGACTGAACGCAGTGGGACGGCGCGCGCCCGCCGGCTGAACCGGAAGCCGGGCGGAACACAGTCGCCATTGGAACTGAGCGCTTGAACGGGGGCCGACACAGGGATCCCGAGACACTGGCGGGGGGAAGCAGACCCCCCACGGGGGAAACAGCACAATTGAGGCGAGCCCACACGGACACTAGCCTCTTTCATAGCCCACCCTGCTCACTCGAGCTAGACTGAACACAGTGGGACGGCGTGCGCCCGCCGGCTGAACCGGAAGCCGGGCGGAACACAGTCGCCATTGGAACTGAGCGCTTGAACGGGGGCCGACACAGGGATCCCAAGACACTGGCGGGGGGAAGCAGACCCCCCACGGGGGAAACAGCACAATTGAGGCGAGCCTGCACAGACACTAGTCTCTCTCGTCACCCACCCTGCTAATTCGAGCTAGATTAAACGCAGTGGGACAAGGTGCGCCCGCCCGCCCGCCCATCACTGAGGCAGACGGAACCAAAAACCCGAGGCTGTAGAAACCTGAAGGGGATCCAAAAACTGGGAACACACCACGCACACAAACTCCGTTACCTTGACAACCCAGAGAAAGAGTGTGGGGAAAAAAAAATGCCAAATAAAAACAGATTCCGAGGGAGCAAGATCAAGGAAGACGCTATGATGACCCCAAACGGAAAAGACACCCCAAGTCAGGATTATGAAGATAATGAGATAGAAGAAATGCAAGAAGCAGATCTCAAAGAATTGATAAGAACATTAAGAAGTTCTCAAAAACAAATTCTTGAACTACAGAAATCCTTAATGGATAAGATAGAAAATCTCTCTCGCGAGAATGAAGTACTACGGAGAAATCAAAACGAAATGAAACAACTAGTAGAACAAGAAGCTACGATAGTGACAAAAAATCTTAATGAATTGAAGAATTCAATAGATCAAGTGACAAGCAATCTTGAGGGCCTTAAAACCAGAATGGGTGAAGCAGAAGAGAGAATATCGGACCTAGAAGACAGAGAACAGGAGAGGAAACAGTCAAACCAAAGACAAGAAGAGGAAATTAGAAAACTAAAAGACATCGTCGGGAATTTACAGGATACTATTAAAAAACCCAACATTCGGGTTCTAGGTGTTCCTGAAGGTATGGAGAGGGAGAAAGGATTAGAAGGCCTTTTTAGGGAGATACTAGCAGAAAACTTTCCAGGCTTGGAGAAAGACAGAGAAATCCTAATCCAGGAAGCTCATAGAACCCCTAATAAACATGACCAAAAGAGATCCTCTGCACGACATATTGTAATTAAACTCACCACAGTGAAGCAAAAAGAAAAGATCCTAAAATGTGCAAGAGAGAAACGTCAGATTACTCTCAGAGGATCTCCAATTAGACTTACAGCTGACTTCTCAACAGAAACCCTACAAGCTAGAAGGGAATGGCGAGACATAGCCCAGGTACTTAGAGAGAAAAACTGCCAGCCCAGAATATTATACCCTGCAAAGCTCTCATTTGTGAATGAAGGTGAAATAAAGACCTTTCATAACAAACAAAAATTGAAAGAATTTGTTGCCACTCGTCCAGCCCTGCAAAAGATACTTAAAGACGTGTTACACACAGAAACACAGAAACACGACCATCAACATGAAAGAAGGTAAACGAAGGGAACCTCACGGCAAAAGATCACAGGGAATTCAAAGCATACATTAGAAAATATCTGGCAAATGGCAGGGCAAACTTACCACTTATCAATAGTCACATTGAACGTTAAAGGTCTAAACTGTCCTGTTAAAAGACAGAGATTGGCTGATTGGGTTAAGGAACAAAAACCATCTATTTGCTGCCTACAAGAAACACATCTTTCCAACGAAGATCCATACAGACTGAAAATAAAAGGATGGAACAAGATATACCACGCCAACAGAAATGAAAAAAGAGCGGGTGTAACCATCTTAATATCGGACTACATAAACTTTAACACAAAAACTGTTAAGAGAGACAAAGAGGGGCACTATATAATGATTAAGGGATCAATACTACAGGAAGATATAACAATTCTCAATGTATATGCACCTAATTACAGGCCACAGGTTTATTTAAAAAATTTGTTAAGAAACTTAAAGGGAGACTTAGACCCCAACAGAATAGTACTGGGGGACTTCAATACTTCACTCACAGATATTGACAGATCGACAGGACAGAAGATCAACAAGGAGACAGTAGATTTAAACAACACTATAGCCCAAATGGATCTAACAGATATCTACAGAACTTTTCATCCTACAAGTAATGCATTCACATTCTTCTCAGCAGTACATGGAACCTACTCTAGGATTGATCACATATTAGGCCATAAAGCAAGTCTCAGCAAATTCAAAAGAATTAGAATCATACCATGCAACTTCTCAGACCATGAGGGAGTGAAGTTGGAAATTAGCAACTCAGGAATCTCTAGAGCATATGCAAACACATGGAGATTGAACAACATGCTCCTGAATGAACAATGGGTCACTGAAGAAATCAAAAGAGAAATCAAAAATTTCCTGGAAGTAAATGAGGATAACAGCACAACATACCAAAACTTATGGGATACAGCAAAAGCAGTGTTAAGAGGAAAGTTTATATCAATAGGTGCCTACATCAAGAAACTGGAAAGGCACCAAATAGATGAGCTTTCAATGCATCTCAAGGATCTAGAAAATTTGCAGCAAACTAGACCCAAATCTAGTAGAAAAAGAGAAATAATCAAAATCAGAGAAGAAATCAACAGGATTGAATCCAAAAAAACATTACAAAAAATCAGCCAAACGAGGAGCTGGTTTTTTGAAAAAATAAACAAGATTGACACCCCATTGGCCCAACTAACTAAAAAAAGAAGAGAAAAGACCCAAATCAGTAAAATCAGAGATGAAAAAGGAAATATAACAACAGACACCACAGAAATCAAAAGAATCATCAGAAATTACTACAAGGACTTGTATGCCAGCAAACAGGGAAACCTATCAGAAATGGATAGATTCCTGGACACATGCAACCTACCTAAATTGAACCAGGAAGACATAGAAAACCTAAACAGACCCATAAGTGAGTCAGAAATTGAATCAGTAATAAAGGCCCTCCCAACAAAGAAAAGCCCAGGACCAGATGGATTCACTGCTGAATTCTACCAGACATTTAAAGAAGAACTAACCCCAATTCTTCTCAAACTATTCAGAACAATCAAAAAAGAGGGAATTCTCCCAAATTCCTTCTATGAAGCCAGCATCACCTTAATTCCTAAGCCAGAAAAAGATGCAGCATTGAAAGAGAATTACAGACCAATATCCCTCCTGAACATAGATGCAAAAATCCTCAACAAAATTCTGGCCAATAGACTGCAACAACACATCAGAAAGATCATCCACCCAGACCAAGTGGGATTCATCCCTGGTATGCAGGGATGGTTCAATATTCGCAAAACAATCAACGTGATACACCACATTAACAGACTGCAGAAGAAAAACCATATGATTATCTCACTAGACGCAGAGAAAGCATTCGATAAAATTCAACACCTTTTCATGATGAAAACCCTAAGCAAACTGGGTATAGAAGGCACATTCCTCAATACAATCAAAGCAATTTATGAAAAACCCACGGCCAATATCCTATTGAATGGGGAAAAGTTGGAAGCATTTCCACTGAGATCTGGTACCAGACAGGGATGCCCACTCTCACCACTGCTATTCAATATAGTGCTGGAAGTCTTAGCCAGAGCTATTAGGCAAGAAAAAGAAATTAAAGGGATACAAGTTGGGAAGGAAGAACTCAAACTATCCCTCTTTGCAGACGACATGATTCTTTATTTAGGGGACCCAAAGAACTCTACTAAGAGACTATTGGAACTCATAGAAGAGTTTGGCAAAGTAGCAGGATATAAAATCAATGCACAAAAATCAACAGCCTTTGTATACACAGACAATGCCACGGCTGAGGAAGAACTGCTAAGATCAATCCCATTCACAATAGCTACAAAAACAATCAAATACCTTGGAATAAATTTAACTAAGGACATTAAAGATCTCTACAATGAAAATTACAAAACCTTAAAGAAAGAAATAGAAGAGGATACCAAAAAATGGAGAAATCTCCCATGCTCATGGATTGGAAGAATCAATATCATCAAAATGTCCATTCTCCCAAAAGCAATTTACAGATTCAACGCAATACCAATCAAGATACCGAGGACATTCTTCTCAGATCTGGAAAAAATGATGGTGAAATTCATATGGAGACACAGGAGACCTCGAATAGCTAAAGCAATCTTGTACAACAAAAACAAAGCCGGAGGCATCACAATACCAGATTTCAGGACATACTACAGGGCAGTTGTTATCAAAACAGCATGGTACTGGTACAGAAACAGATGGATAGACCAATGGAACAGAATAGAAACACCAGAAATCAATCCAAACATCTACAGCCAACTTATATTTGATCAACGATCCAAAACTTATCGCTGGAGTAAGGACAGTCTGTTTAATAAATGGTGCTGGGAAAACTGGATTTCCACGTGCAGAACCATGAAGCAAGACCCCTACCTTTCACCTTACACAAAAATCCATTCAACATGGATTAAAAATTTAAACCTACGACCCGACACCATCAAATTACTAGAGAGCATAGGAGAAACCCTGCAAGACATAGGTACTGGCAAAGACTTCTTGGAAAAGACCCCAGAAGCACAAGCACTGAAAACCAAAATTAACTACTGGGATTGCATCAAATTGAAAAGTTTCTGTACTGCAAAAGAAACAGTCAGGAAAGTGAATAGGAAACCGACAGAATGGGAAAATATATTTGCAAACTATGCAACAGATAAAGGGTTGATAACCAGAATCTACAAAGAAATTAAGAAACTCCACAACATCAAAACAAACAACCCACTTAAGAGATGGGCCAAGGACCTCAACAGACATTTTTCCAAAGAGGAAATCCAAATGGCCAACAGACACATGAAAAAATGTTCAAGATCCCTAGCAATCAGGGAAATGCAAATCAAAACCACAATGAGGTTTCACCTCACCCCGGTGAGAATGGCTCACATTCAGAAATCCACCAACAATAGATGCTGGAGAGGATGTGGGGAAAAAGGGACACTAATCCACTGTTGGTGGGAATGCAAACTGGTGAAGCCACTATGGAAGTCAGTCTGGAGATTCCTCAGAAACATGAATATAACCCTACCATTCAACCCAGCCATCCCACTCCTTGGAATTTACCCAAAGGAAATTAAATTGGCAAACAAAAAAGCCGTCAGCACAGCAATGTTTATTGCGGCTCAATTCACAATAGCTAAGACTTGGAACCAACCCAAATACCCTTCAACAGTAGACTGGATTAGGAAATTATGGGACATGTACTCTACAGAATACTATACAGCAGTCAAAAACAATGAAATCCGGTCACTTGCAACAAGATGGAGGAATCTGGAAAACATCATGCTGAGTGAATTAAGTCAGTCCCAAAGAGACAAATATCATTTGTTTCCCTTGATTGGCGATGACTAACTGAGCACCAAAGGGGAAACCTGTAGAAGTGAAATGGACACTATGAGAAACAGTGACTCGATCAGCTCTTGTGCTGACTGTTGTTGTACAATGTAATACTTTATCCATGGTAGTATTTTTTTTTCTTTATCCTAGTACTAGTGGTTGAACTCTGTAATTAACACACAATTATTCTTAGGTGTTTAAATTTTAACTGAAAAGTGATCTCTGTGAAATATAAGAGTGGGAATAAGAGAGGGAGGAGATGTAAAATTTGGGACATGCTCAATCGGAACTGCCCCAAATGATGGAGTTAGAATTGTGCCAGGGGTTTCCAATACAATCCCATCAAGGTGGCATGTACCAAGGCCATCTCATTAGTCCAAGTGATCAATTTCAGCTCACAATTGATCACACTGATAGGTCTAAGAGTCAAAGGGATCACACAAACAAGACTAGTGTCTGCTAATACTAACTGATAGAATGAAAATGGGAGAGAATGATCCAACATGGGAAGCAGGATACACAGCAGACTCATAGAATGGCAGATGTCCTAAATAGCACTCTGGCCTCAGAATCAGCCCTTAAGGCATTTGGATCTGGCTCAAGAGCCCATGAGAATATTTTAGGCATGGAAAGCTAAGACACTCTGGAAAAAACAGAAGACCTAAATGAAAGATCTCTGCGAGTGAGATCCCAGTGGAAAGAATGGGGCCATCAAAGAAGGAGGTACCTTTCTCTGAAGGGAGGAGGGAACTTCCACTTTGACTATGGCCCTGTGGGAATAAGATCGAAGTCGGCGAACCCTAAAGGCTTCCATAGCCTCGGCAACTCATGACCAGAGCCTAGGGAGATTACTGACGCCATAAACAAGAGTGTCAAATTGTTAAATCAACATCAGGAGTCACTGTGTACTTACGTCTCATGAGGGATCTGTCCTTAATGTGTTATCCAATGTGAAGTGATGCTATTACTAGTACTGAAAGAGTATTTTTACACTTTGTGTTTCTGAGTGGGTGCAAACTGATTAAATCCTTACATAGTATATATTGAATCGATCTTCTTTATATAAAGATAATTGCAAATGATTAAAAAATCTTGGTGTTAAACTGGAAATTGCATAGACAATTAATCAATTTTTTTTAAAAAAAATCATGTAGGATCTCTGTCCTTAATGTGCTGTACATTGTGAATTAATACTATAACTAGTACTCCAACAGTATTATCATTTTGTGTCTCTATGCGAGGGCAAACCGTTGAAATCTTTACGTAATATGTACTAAATTGATCTTCTGTGTATAAAGAGAATTGAAAATGAATCTTGATGTGAACAGAAGGGGAGAGGGAGCGGGAAAGGGGAGGGTGGGGGGAGGGAGGGAAGTTGTGTGGGCGGGGAGCCATTGTGGTCCATGAGCTGTTCTTTGGAAATTTATATTCTTTAAATAAAAGCTTTATAAAAAAAAAAAAAAAAAGAATGGAGCCCCATAATTGAATCATGATGGCTTTATAAGCAGAGCCCATACAGAGGGAAAGAGAGTGTGCTGCTTTGCTCTCCGCTTCCTGGCTCATCAGGCGATCCTGAGTTTACAATTCTCCTGCCTCACCAGGTGCCTAAGCAGGTGGGGCTGTCTGGTCTTGGGTTGTAAACTTCCAAATCTGTAAGCTGAAATAAATCTTCTTACCTCTTGAGTTTCTTCTCGCAGGTATTGTAGTTAAACTAATGGATAACTGACCGATGCAAGCCCGTGAGATTGTATGGGGTCAGCAAGCATGCCATTGAGCTCCTGATATGTGAAAACAATCGACATTGCTTTTTCTCACATTGTCACTAATTCATAGGATGATTATCTTCTAGTACATTCATATTCAGAAAACCAAGAGAAACCTAGAAATGTTTTCTTCTCTTTCCTTCAGATTATGTTTTAGGAAAAATATTGACTTCCTTTCCCATTTCCTCAGCTGTGTCTATTGTAATTAATCAGTATGAATTCTGTAGTCATATTATTTTGTTTCTTGCCAAAATCAGGAAAGAATAAGCCCTGAAGCTCATCACTCTGAGAAATTTTGAGAGAAATTGGACAAAATGATTTCAGCTAAGGAATTAATGCTGATATTTATAGCATGCTTATCATGTGTTAGGCACATTGGTGATGTGTTTTGGGCCTTTAACAAAATGTTTGCCTCCCTTCCTCTGGAAATATGGAAAATCCTTTATTGTTAAACGTTTTATTCATCCCACTATTGTCTTTGCCATTTTGTAGTTCATGGGGTAAAACTCTCTGCATGCCTTTCTTTCAACTGTATATTTTGTGTTTACAAAATGAACGGAGCCCTGGATTTTTAAGGTGATGGTCCTCATTTCATCCATGTATTCTTCTCCTGAATTTTGGACCTTTTGATTTTTAGAACATCTTTATTGAATAGATGTGAACAAACTTTCAGGAGACATTGAGAACACTTCTTTAAAATTCCCTTTTAATTTTATGAAGCACCTTTTCAACTTTTATGTAGACCTTATTATCACTGAATCTATTTTTGAGTACACAGCTAAAGGCACACATGTATCAGAAAATAAAACGGTAATCCACATTTGAAGTACATCTAGAATGTACTTGGAAAGCAAATAAAACTCTAAAATTCAAACTTAAATTCTTTCTAGCCTCTTAGCAACTTGCAGAAAAGCGTTATCTCCTTAAGATCCGTTCATCTCCCAGTGCTTATACAGAGTTCTCTGCCACTGAGCTTCCAGCTAAGTTACTTTTGCCATAGAACCTTGTCTGCTGCCAGAATCAGTCACTATCTTATCTCTTGTTTGGGTCTTTTTGTCTTCAGCATCAGGCCTTCCCTGGTGTTCTTTCAGCCTAGCTTCTCTCTGATCTTCTGAGAGGGCTAAGGGAGGGAGAAAGGGAGGAAGGATGACCTCGGTTGATACCAGTTATCTATGGCTTGGATATAGTTTCAATGTATCCCCAATAGGTTCATGCCTTGGGGGAGTTCTCCACAGTGTGTTGTTCATGGGCTGTATTGTGGAACTTTTTTTTTTCCAAGAGATCTTCCATCTGCTGGTTCACCCCCCAGATGGACATAATGGTTAGGGCTGGGCCAGGCCAAAGCCAGAAGCTTTATCCAGGTCTCTCACATGAGCAACAGGGGCCCAAGCATTTGGGCCATCTCCTGCTGCTTTTCTCAGCCTGTTAACAGGGAGCTGGATTGGAAATGGAACAGCCAGGACGTGAACTGTGCCTATATGGCATGCCAGCGTCGCAGGCAGCAGCTTTACATGCTGTGCCATAGTGCTGATTCAGGAGGGGTGGCTTAGTGGGAAGTAATTGGGTCACCAAGGGTGCTGCTCTTGGAAGGCTTGACATAGTTCTCTTGAGACCCTGGTTGATTCTGTGAGGTAATTGTTGTAGAGCCAGCCTGGCCGCTCCCCATTTTCTCTCCAGCTTCTTGTCTTGCCTTGTAATTTCCTAGTCTTGCGGGCACTCCTGCCATGAAGCTGTGTAGCATGATGTGAAGCAGCCAGCGAGACCCTCACCAGAGCTAGCACCACACTGCTTACTTTCAGCCTCTGAAACTGTGAGCTCAATAAATCCCTGTTCTTTATAAGTTACCCAGCCTATAGTACTTTGAAATTTTTATTATTATTATTTTTATTTATCTGAAAGGCACAGAGGGAAAAAGAGAGCAAGCTAGCTCTTCCATCCAGATTCACTCATTCAATGTCTGCAATGGCTGGGGCTGGGCCAGGGCCAGAGCCAGGAGGCAAAAATGCCCTATACGTCTCCCACATGGATGCTAGGAGCACAGTTCCCTGAGCCACAATTCCTGCCTTCTAGGGTCTGCATCGGCACGTAGCTGGAGACAGGAACCAGAGCCAGGACTTGAACTCTGGCACTCCAATGTCGGATGCAAGCATCTTCATTATTAGGTTAGATGCTTTTTCTGAGCCTCATAATTTTTTAAAAGGATTTATTTTATTTATTTGAAAGAGTTACAGAGAGAAGTAGAGACACAGAGAGAGAGGTCTTCCATCTGCTGATTCACTCCCCAGATGGCCACAACAGGCGGAGCTATGCATATCTAAAGTCAGGAACCAGGAGTTTCTTCCAGGTCTCCCACATGCATGCAGGGGCCCAAGGACTTGTGCCATCTTCTACTGCTTTCCCAGGCCATAGTAGAGAGCTGGATCAGGAGAGGAGAAGCCAGGACTAGAACCAGCACCCATATGGGATGCCGGCACTTCAGGCCAGGGCATTAACCGTCTGCCCCACAGCACTGGCTGAGCCTCATATTTTATTATAGTAATGGAAGACAAAGAAAATATTCGTTCACCAATCCCCACAAGCCTTATTTTCTAAATATTTCCTTTCACTGATAGCATTTTCTAAAATCAGTCTCAATGTTAATAGTTATGTTTGGGAAAAAATATTTCCTTGTCAAATAAATTTGGGAGCTGCTGACTTAGAATTAAACCCCTTTCTTTATTGCAGAACAGCTCCAAGCTTTTAATGTGCATTGTATACAACATAGTATAGTATACAACATTTCTCAACTCATTTTACTGTGATGCACTTTTTTTCCTGGTACTATGTTTCAGGACTAAGGTTTTATGGAACACGACTTGTTAAATTCATTTAAATTTTGCTATTTTTTTAAACTCAGTGCTTTCAAATTTTATCCACTTTTATAATTCTTGCCAAAACTGCTTTTTAAAATTAAATAAATTTATTTGAAAGGGGAACTATTGTAAACATAAAATAAGATTCACTTGCCATAAATGGAAAGTAAAAATGAAAATAAGTAGAATGAAGCAATGTTATTCAAAATTAAGTTGAAAATTAGTAGAAAGGCAAATAATACATTGAACTGATTTATAAAATTACAAGCCTGACAGTAAGCCCCTTTTGAGAAGAATGAAGCCAATAATAATCAAAATATAATAGAAGCAATTTTTTGGCTTATTTTGGATGATTATGAAGATTCATCAGTAACAGAATTCTATTTTTTTTTGGATGATATATGATTTTGATTCCTCTGGATACATAGTAAAATTTGCCAAGAGTTATTTAAACACTTTCTGAGAAAGGCTTGAATGATAACTGGCTTCTCTTTCTCTTTTTGCCATTTTGCTCCTTCCCTTATTAATTTTCCCTGTTGAATGGAAATTTCCAAACACAGCACAGCAATGTAGAAAGACTAGTACAAGAAATGTGCACATACACATCTCCCACACAAGCCAACAAGTATATTAGAGATCTCCAGAAAAGCAGAAACAACAGGATATGTGTATTTACAAGAGAAGATGTGTTACAGTAATTGGCTATTGTGACTATGGAGGCTAAGCAGTCCTATGACACACTGTCTGCAGAGGCAGAACCGGGAATGCTGGGAGTATAGTTGAGCTGGAGTCTGAAGGCCTGAGAATCTGAGGATCTGATGGTCTAACTCTCGGCACCCACTCCAGGGCAGTGGGGTAAGGGTGCTGGTGGAAGTCCTGAAGTCTGAGGTCCCACGTATCAGGTGCTTCAGGGCAGGGAAGACGAATGTCTCAGCTCAACAAGAGAAGGAAAATCACCCTTCCTCTCTGGGTTGGATGATGGATTCTCACTGCTGAGGGCAGACGCTCTTCACTGTCTAATGATCCAAATGTTAATCTCTTCCAGAAGCACCTCGCAGACACACCAAGAAATAATGCTGTACTAGCTATCTGAACACCTCTTGGCCCAGTCAAGTTGACATATAAAATAAGTCATCACAATAACTACTAGCACTTTTTCCCACACCTGGTTCATATCTCTGCTGAATAATTTTCATTTAAATTTTATTGACATATACATCATTGCTGAACTATTTTAAGGTAAATGAACGAGGTCATGATACCTCATTCCTAAAATTTTCCACAAATATCTCGAAAAGCAGTATTTTCTTGCAGAGTCACAAGGCCATTATTACACCTAATAAACCACAGGAGTTTTTCAACATTATCTGATTTTTATCTCCTAGAAAAAGCCCTTTGTTCAAACTTTTTGTTGTTATAAGAATCCATGGAATAATCTCTAGATGTGTAGAAAAAGGAAGATCATGCAGTATTTGTCTTTCTGATTTTACCATATTCTACTTAACATTATGTCCTTCAGTTGCATCTGTTTTGCTGCAAATGACAGGGTTTCATTCTTTTTTATAGTTGAGTAGTATCTCATTTGCGTGTGTGTGTGTGTGTGTGTGTGTTTCTATTATTCAGTCATCTGATGATGGCTACCTTGTTTGATTCCATCTTTTGGCTACTGTGAACAGTGCTGCTATAAGCATGGTAAAGCAAGCATCTTTTTGATAACCCAGTAGTGGGATTACTGGATCATATGACAGCTCCATTTCTAGTTTTTAAGGAAATCTTTCTACTGTATAATGTCTCCTTTTTAATCTCTAACTTTATTTATTTGAGGTTTTTCTCTTTTTTCTTTGTTTGACTAAAAGTTTGTTCATTTTGTTTATATTCTTTAAAAAAACAGGTTTTCAGTTTGTTGATCCTTTGTATTTTTTCAGTTTCATTAATTTCTGCTTTGATTATTTCTTGTCTCATTCTAATTTTGGATTTGGCTTCTTTTTTTCTGGGTTCTTGATATACATCAATAGATTGTTTATTTGAGATACTCCAGTACTTTTTTTTATAAGCACTTATTGCTGTAAACTTCTCTCTTAATACAACTTATATTGAATCCCACAGGTTTTTATGTGTTGTATTTTCATTTTAATTTTTTTCAAGAAAGTTTTCCTTTTTAATTTCTTAAAGATTCATTGGTAACCAGCATCATGCTGTTTAATTTCCCTATATTTGTTAATTTTCTGTTCTTCTTATTGATGTCTAGTTTTATTCCTTTGCTGTCTCAGAAGATACAAATTGTGGTTTAAGTCTTACTAAATTTACTAGGACTTGGGCGGGCGCTGTGGCTTACTTGGTTAATCTTCCACCTGTGGTGCTGGCACCCTGGGTTCTAGTCCTGGTCAGGGAGCCGGTTCTGTCCTGGTTGCTCCTCTTCTAGTCCAGCTCTCTGCTGTGGCCTGGGAGTGCAGTGGGGGATGGCCCAAGTGCTTGGGTGCTGCACCCACATGGGAGACCAGGAGGAAGCACCTGGCTCCTGGCTTCAGATCGGCGCAGTGTGCAAGCCGCAATGCACCAGCGGTAGCGGCCATTTGAGGGGTGAGCCAACGGAAGGAAGACCTGCCTGGTTAAAAAAAAAAAAAAGCCAAAAAAAATTTACTAGGACTTGATTTGTGGTCTAATACATGTTTTACCCTAGAAAGTGTTCCATGTGCTGATGAGAACAATGTGTATTCTGTAGCTGTTGGGTGAAATAGTTTGTAAATCTCTGTTAGGTCCATTTACTCAATGGTGTGGTTCAACTCTCACGTATCTTTGTTGATTTTCTGTTTGGGTGCTCTGTCCATTGATGACAGTGGGGTAATGGAGTCCCTCACTATTACTGTATTGAAGTCTGTCTCTCTCCCTTAAATTCTAATATTTGCCTGAAATATTTAGGTGGCCTTGTTTTGGATGTAAATATATTTATAATTGATATATCTTTTGTCAATATGTAGTGTCCTTTTCCATCTCTTTTTATAGTTTTTGATTTAGTTTATCTGATGTAAGTATGTGCACTACTGATTTGTTGTTGTTGTTGTTGGCTTCCATTTGCATGGTGCATCCTTCTCAACCCTTGACTGTGTGTAACTTTACCTTTGCAGCCCTCTGTGGCAGTGGCGAGGTCGTGGCACTTTGTGCTGATCTCTCTGGGAAAGATGGCACTTCCTGGCAGAGGACTGGGGAAGGGTTGGTAGGCGGCCCAGAGAGAGGTGCTTCTTTTTGCTTGTTTTTAAGTTTATTCTCTTGATTCTTTTAAAAAAAGGCTCCAATTCAAGGCCAGCGCCATGGCGCAGTAGGTTAATCCTCCGCCTGCGGCAACGACATCACATATGGTCGTCAGTTCTAGTCCTGGCTGCTCCTCTTGCAGTCCAGCTCTCTGCTGTGGCCTGGGAAAAGCAGAAGATGGACCAAGTGCTTGGGCCCCTGCACCCTCATGGGAGATGGGGAAGAAGCACCTGGCTCCTGGCTTCGGATCAGCGCAGGTCCAGCCATTGTGGCCATTTGGGGAGTGAACCAACGGAAGGAAGACCTTTTTCTCTGTTTCTACCTCTCACTGTCTGTAACTCTACATCTCAAATAAACAAAATCTTTTAAATAAAAAGGCTACAATTCTTTTTTTTTTTAAGGTTGGTTTATTTACTTGAGCGGCAGAGTTACAGACAAAGAGATCTTCCATTCTCTGGTTCACTTTCCAGATAGCCACAATGGCTGGAGCTGAGCCTGTCTAAATCCAGAAGCCAGGAGCTTCTTTCGGGCCTTGCATGCAGGTGCAGGGGCCCAAGCACTTGGGCCATCTTCCACTGCTTTCTCAGGCCATAAGCTGAGAGTTGGATCTGAATAGGAGAGGCTGGGACATGAACGGGCACCCATATAGGATGCTGTTGCCACAGGTAGAGACTTAGCTCACTATGCCACAGTGCCAGCAATAAGGCTACAATTCTTTAAACACATGGTCCTGACATTATTGAGAGCTTTATTGGAGTTATGTAATTTTATTTGATCTTCACAAGCATTTTTTTTTTTTAGAGAGACAGAATCCTGTCATTTTATAAGTGAGAAAATTGAAATATTTGAGATCACACAGTTGGGAAATAATAAAAGTTAGAATTAAATCTCAGGTCTGCTTGACTTGGAAGTCTACATCCACGCCCGTGGTGTTTCACTGCCGCCCTTTGGGATGTCTGGGGGAGATTCTGTGGTTTGCATTTGAGGGAGGTCTGATGCTAAGAAAGGTTGTTAAATTCCCCATGGCCATTTGCTGTTGACTAAGTAGCAGGTTGGAAAATGGGGAATGACAGCTTCTTAAATGGAAGAAGAAAATCAAGGAAGGGTCATTATGATTGGAGAAGTCCACAGATGCCAAGTGAGCTGTGGAACAGAAGCAGCACTTCTATTAATAGAGGAGTAGGAGACAGACACCCAAGAGGAGGCATTGGACTGTGCGGAACAGATGCTCAGCTGGGAGGGGGTGTCTGGAGGACAAACATTTTAGTTTTAACCTAGAAGGAAAACCAGACGAGTCATGCCAAGCTCTAGCCTGCCATCCCAACTGTGGCCATCCCTCATTTTCACCTGTGCGGGGAAATTAACCTGAGGAGGAGCTCAGAACCAAGTTAGGGGAGGAGTGTGCATACCACTTGAAGTGGTGGAAACTGTTCTAGGGTAGGCAGTCGGAAAAAACAAAGTTCTATTTACAAAATAATCAGAGTAACATATTTCTTTTAATATTCCAAGAACGCTGTAAGAACGGTGTTTAATGAGCATATTTTCAATGTGATGCAAAGCAGTGACAGAGGAAAGCAGGTGGAACTCCCCCCCCCCCCCAAGCCTAAAGCTCAGGGCTCAGGTTCCCAATCAAATCTCAGTTTTCCTCCTTCTGTCCTTGGGCAATTGCTCCACTGAGGGCCTAGTTTCATCAATTTTAAATGGAGTAATGATGGCACTTAATTCTTGGAGCTTTTGTGAGAATTAAATGAGATCCCATATGTGAAGCACTCACAGCGCACATAAGCACTTGGCAAATGTTAACTCTAACAGAGATTTATAGCTTTTACCCTGTAGTCATTAAACAATTCCTCTCCCCCACCACCAGATGTCAGCACATCTAAATCTCCAGGGCTGTTGATCTGAAATTAATTCAACAAATACTTACTGAGCACTTAGGAAGGTACTCGTAGATGATGCAGGACCTCCAAAACTGAGTAAGATAGTCCTTGATTTTCAACAGTCTATGGCAAATGTCAAAAATTGTGGCCAAAACATGAGGATTTTTGTTTAATTTGGCTGGTTTATTTTTGTTTTATTTTAAATTAATTTTAGTATCATCAGATATTGTGTAAACTTTGTTATTCAGTACAGCACACCCTTTTCTTGTATTACTTTTGGCCCAACCACACTACCTTCCTGGCTCTGGCAGACAACGGAGATGAAGATCTCTGGTCTACAGATAGGGTTAAGTGAAGATTAATGCAAACTAGGAGAAATGTTACCCTGAGAGCTGAGTTTGCATAAATGTATACCAGCGGGAGAATGCTAACCCTGGGTGAGACCCACTTGGCCTATTTAATAGCTTCTGCTAAGGCCTATCCAGAGTTTCCTCTTCTATCAGCTACATAAAAT
Organism: Sylvilagus floridanus; assembly: GCA_949820135.1. NCBI lineage: Eukaryota > Metazoa > Chordata > Mammalia > Lagomorpha > Leporidae > Sylvilagus > Sylvilagus floridanus. Next base: position 43,022,080 of record OX463235.1, read on the forward strand.
TGTTTCCTATTTTATCCACTCAAATTCCAAAAGAGATACAAACAAAGAGAAAATAAAAACTGCTGGTAGGTTTCAAAAAGCTTTCAGAGGAAAAGGTTGAATAGTAAAGTGTATCTAGGCTTACAAAATGAAGCATCATATGTGAGATACTAAAGAGTAGAAGTTGCACTGAGTCAGAGCACAATGTTGTAGGCCTGGTTCCATTGCTCTGATTTCGACAGCTGTAGGGAAGAGTTCACTTTTAGAGTCATATGATTTCGGCATCAGTAGGAAAATAGATTCTATAAATGGTTTAGCTGAATAAGTAAATAAATAAGTGACTTGTCCCAGGTGTTTGTGGAACACAGCAGTACAGAAACAAAAACACTGGCTGCTCAGCTTCCAGTTGCTCTTCCACTGTAGGAGATCCAGTAGAAACAGAATAATTGGGGCTTGAAAAATTTATATTTTTAAAAAAAGATTTGTTTTATTTGAAAGGCAGAGAGAGAAGGACAGCCAAACACACCCACCCACCCCCCCACACACACAATCTTTCCTGCACTAGTTCACTCCTTAAATGGCCACACAGCTTTGGCTGACACAGGCCAAAGCCAGGAAACATGAACACCATCCAGGTCTCCCATGTGGGTACAGGGGCCCAAGGAATTGGGTGACCTGCTGCTGCTCTCCTAGGTTCATTAGCAAGGAGTCGGATGGGAAGCAGAACAGCCAGGACTTGAACTTGCACTGATATGGGATTCCAAACTTGTAGGCTGTGGCTTGTTTGTGTGACTTGTAATTACTAGTAGTTCTCACATTATTTCTTCCTGAGACATGGTTTGGACCTTGGAATTGTGAGGAAGTGTATGTAGAGGTAGTGCAGATTTAATCTTAGCCAACAGTTTTGTGTTATATCTATGGGAAAAAGGAAGGAGACACTTCACCTTGTTAATTGTGCAATTGAGGAAAAGGTAATGTGCTACTAAATGGGAAGAAAGGGCCATTAAAATTAACTTCTGATATTGATTCAATGTGTTCAGTCTTTGCTTATTTCTGTTGTTTTGTATAAATGGACCAAGAGTTGTACAGATAAATCAAGATCAACTAATTTAAACTGTTCAAACAATTGAGTCAATTCTGACCCAATTCAGACTTTGTATCCTAGCAGAAAGTTTAAGAATAAACAGATCCACTCCTTGGTGCTCTTCTAGTGGTCTTCAGTGTTGCACCTCTTCGGCTACAAGAACAACACCAAGTATGGAAGGCTTAGATTGCCTTAGAGCACTCACTGCTCCTTAAGTTTGTGCCTGGGTTCACTGAATCTTTAAACAAACGACTGCCGGTGTCAAGAGGGTGGTTATTGATGAAGGTGAATAAGATGAGAATGTTGCTTTTAACAAGTTTATGACTTTTCCAACAATGGGAGATAAAAATAAACATAGGCATTTCTGCTTACCAATAGATCAAAAAGTTGGAAGAAGTTACAAATAGCACTAAGGAATCAGAAATATTTGAAGGCTAGATTATATTGATGTTTGGCTTTGAAAGAAGCAGAAGACATTTTATTAAAAGGATATATTTATTTTATTTTAAAGAGTTACAGGGAGGGAGGGAGTGAGAGAGGGAGAGAGGGAGAGAGAGAGAGAATATGAACGAATGAATGAGAATTCTATATGCTGGTTCATTTCCCAAAAGGCTAAAACAATCTGGGCTGGGCCAGTGTGAAACCAGGAGCCAGTAGCCTCATCCAGGTCTCCCATGTGAGTGATAGGGGCCCAAGTATGAGTCATCTTCCACTGCTTTCCTATGCACATTAGCAGGAAGCTGGATGAGAAGTGGAAAATCTGGCACACAAACTGGCGCTTATATGAGATGCCGGCATTGCAGGTGGCTTAACCCACTGCACCACAATTCCTGGACCCCAGGAAGGGACTTTTTTAAAGCCTTGGGTTTACACTGACTTCTCAGCTTGGAGTGGTCATTCTACGTCTTGGTTTATAAAATGTAGTGAATGAATAATTATTTTAAAAATTACTGTTTTAAAGCCTATGAGATTATGTGGAAAACTCTTCATCCTTTACAGCACTGTACATTCCACTATCTTCAATTTTTTTAATTAACATGTAGCACTTGTACTATTTAATGGGTACTATGCAATATTCTGACACATGTTTGCAGTGTAAACTAATGAAATCATCCATTGTAGACATAATGAAAGCATTTCCACGTCTTTATCTTTTGATTTTTGGGCTTCTTTCTTCTACTTCTTAACACTGGAACTTTTCCTCTTACCTACAGGTGTTCTGGTGCATCTTACACAATCTCCCCCTTTTCTCCCTCCTATCCTTCCCAGTCTCTGGGGATCACTGTTCTAGGTTCAGGTCAATTATTTTGAACTTCCACATTTTAGAGGAAACAGGTATTGATCTTTATCTGAACTTCATATGTGAGCTTCAGGACAGTGTTCTTCTTTGTCTTCCTGGTCTGTTAGATTCATGCTAAGTAATTTGCTTGAATCACATGTCTGTAGACCTATGTATATTTGGTATACAGCCCATTTCTCTGCTTGAATTATAAAATCCATGAGGACTTGCATGATTTTCTGTTATTTAAATTCTCCCCAGTGCTTAATACAGAACAATTTAAGGGGCCTCTATTGAATAAAATCATCTAGGTAATTGTCAAATCTTCAATTTTTTTGTGTGTGGAAATTGTGTTACTATCCATCATTTATGTCTTCTACATGACAGATAACATCACTGTGTTCAACCTGCTACAAGCCATGTTTCAAAAAAAAAAAAAAGATCAAATGGACTGATTCTGAATTTACGTCTTCTCTGTAATGTTTCTTGGGCACAAACTAGTATATTCTAATATCTAATTTTCATGGAAATAGTTTTGAAATTTCATGTGAAACTATTTGATAAAGCTAATGAGATTAACCTTTGTAGAAAATTATATTAAGATATAGATCTGAATTGAAGGGGCTGTAGTTTTTGTTACAGGGTATATACATTAGCTCTTCTTTTAAAAAAGATTTATTTAAAAGAATTATAGAGAGGGAGAGACAGTGAGAGATTTTCCTTCCACTGGTTCACTCCATAGATGGCCACAATGGCTGGGGCTGGGGCTGGCCAAAGCCAAGGCCCAGGAGCTTCATCTGGCTCTCCCACGTGGGTAGTAGGGACCCCAGTGTGTGGACACCATCTTCTGCTGCTCTTCCCAGGCCATTAGCAGGGGTCTGGATCAGAAGTGGAGCATCTGGGAATTGAACGCATGCCCATTTGGGATGCTGGTGTCACAGGTGGTGGCTTTACCTATTATGCCACAACACTGACCCCGCTCTTAGATTTTTAATTTTTTTAAGAAAGCTTTGGAGAAAAACTGAAAAGTTTTTTTCAGTAAGGCCACTCAGGGGGCTGAAATAGTAGAGCACCCCATCATTTTCTACATTTACTTCTGAGTTCAAGCTTTTCTTACAAAAATTACTGGGGTTAATAGGCTGACTTTAGCCTTGTTCCCCAATCGGCCAGAGACATTTGAAGTCAGAATCCAAAGAATGCATATGACATACATTATTGAGTCTGTTTGAAAAGTCTCTACACACAGACCTACCATAAAAAGAAAACATCTTCAAAGATTCAGTCAGCTTCTTTGGCACAGAGGCCAGATGGATATGATTAAATATTCAGAAATAACAGCCGACTGTGCTGTCGTTTTCATGCTTAAAGAACCTGAAGAGGTAAGTTATCACATAAATAAAAGCTCGAAGCTCAGAGGGTTGTATGTTTCTTCAGGCCATTCCGTTGGTAAGTGGTAGAGCCAGGATTTGAACCTGGGCAGTCCTACTCTGCACCTACAGTATTGCTCTCCATTGGAATTCTACCTCCAAATTTTATGTCTCTTTGGAACAAGCCCAGACTTCTCTAATAGAAAAGAATGTAGAAATGGGTTCCATTTAGCTACATAAAATAAGTCTTGATATCATTAAGTGCTACATCAGTATCCCTTGAACGAATGAATAGAAAAACACAAGTGTTTTTCTTGTATTTGACTCACTTGAAAAGTTCATTGAATCCTCAGTTGGGTTTGGGGATATAGATACTCAATACAGTCTAAGAGAATATTCCCTCTTTTACTCAGAAAAGCATTAGGATGCGAATATTAGCAAGATATTTCCTGTGTACCCTATTGCATTTGTGAAATTGCTATTAATTTTCCTCAATCCACTGCCATTTTAAGAGCCACTAGGCTGTGATTATAAAGCAATTTACTTGCTATCTTTGCCTTTTCCAACAACAATGCCAGTACATAATTAAACTATGTGTTCTGGGGAAAAGACAGTTTTGAGTACAGAGGTAAAAACAAGATATTGTCTCAAGAAAAGAGCAAAGAAACCAATTTAAATAGCAAGTTAATGCTGGTATATTAATGTCAGTATATATTTTGGCAAGGGAAACTACCTTTTGAATAATTTTTTCCATAGTGCTTTTTAATTTATTGATAGTATGTTGTTGAAATCTAATGATGTGTTTTTCAGCTATGCAATCTTTTTATTATTATTATTATTTTGAAAGTCAGTTACAGAAAGAGGAGAGACAGAGAAAGAGATTTTCCATCCACTGGTTCACTTCCCAAATGGACACAACAACTGGGGCTGAACCATACTGAAGCCAGGATCCGGGAGCTTCTTCCGGATCTCTCACATGGGTACAGGGGCCCAGGGACTTGAACCATCTTCTGCTGCTTTCCCAGGCACATTAGCAGGGAGCTGGACCAGAAGTGGAGCAGCCAGGACTCAAACACGTGCCTATGGGTTTGCCAGCATTGCAGATGGTAGCTTAACCTGCTGCTCCATAGCACTGCCTTCCCCGTTTTGTTTAAATTTACATTTTATTTTAATGCGATCTTAACATATTAGACAAGTTAATTAGAAAAATAATAATAATTTGATTATTTATATATAGCATTAAAAGAAGTGATAGAAATCTCATAAGGGTTCAAAAGGATGATAAATACCACAATAAAAGTTTAGATATTGAAGATATGTATTAAATACAAGTATTCTTAATGTTTTGCAGGACCATAATGAGCAGATGCAAATTAACCTAAGTCCCCCAGCAGTAATCCAGACACCAGTTTCTCTGACATTTTCCCATTCCATAAATAAATGCATCCTTTATACTTATTTACATTTAGCTGCAGACTAGTTGAGAAAACTCATTTAATGATTATCAGGCTAAAGTCTGCCCCATACTTGGTCAGGGTACACCTGACAGGGTAAAGCAGCTATGAGTTATAGACATGGTGCACAGACAAAGCACACGCAACATGCCATGTACAACTCTATGACTCTCTGTTAGCTTGTCTACATCCTACAGATCACGGGCTCGGGGGAAGGTTCCAGGGATGTCCTCATTTTCCATTTTCTACTGCTTTTCACATTTGGAACTTGGACTTTCATTTTAAAGCTGATTTACCTTAGAAATAGGGGGAGTGTTCACTAGGAAAAGAGAATGAAAGTATCCTGGTGTGTAGGAACTGCTGGGACTAATTTCTGAATCCTTTTAGGCTGCTGTAACAAAATATTATGGACTGGATGGTTTACAAACAACAAGAATGGATTTTTTTTCTATTCTGGAGGCTGGGAAATCTAAGACCAAGGCACTGGCCAGTATAATGCCTGGTGAGAGCCTCCTTCTTGGCTCATACATGGTGCTGACAAGCCAGGTCCTCGTGTTGTAGAAAGGAGAATTGTTCTTTTTTACAAGTGGGCTTCAAAATATTCATGGAAAATCCACACTATTTTTGAATCCCATTTTCCAGGAACTTTTTTAAACCTCCTCATAGAAGGGCACTGTGTTAGTTTTTGTTACTATAATGAAGTACCTGAGAGAAGTTGCTTATGAAGGAAAGATAGGCTTATTTAGCTCACAGTTTTGGAGTCTGAAAGCCCAAACAGCATGATAGAGGCTCTGGTGAAGTCCCCCAACAGATGGCAGAGGTGGGCCAGGAGGCAGAGGCTGAGTAGGGCCAAAGTTGCGCTTTTATAACATCTTCCCTTGAGAACTACCTTCTGAGGCTTGGCTGTAGTAACATAGAGAATTCCTACTAGGCCCCACTGCCTGTTTCCACTACCTCCCAGTAATGCCACCCTGGGGACCAAGCCTTTAACACGTGGGGACATTCAATATCCAAATCATTGTAGGCACTGATTCCATTGAGGACTCCAACCTCATGACATCATGACCTTCTCCTAGCGGACCCAACTCCAAACACCACCACATTGGTTTTAGGTTGCACTGTATGAATTTGGAGGACACATGAACATTCTGCCATTGGTGAGCCCTTTAAGTTTCTCACAATCTGACCTGATCCAATTGTGCAGAGTTCTGATGCATCTTCCAATGCCTTTGGGTTAAATCCAGAGACTCAAGGCTTGACTAAGCAAAATGAATATAGAACAGATGAAAGTATTTTTGAAGGGATCTGTGACATCATGGGGCCCAGCTCACAGACCTAAAACATTCAATTTCTCTTTAGGATGACTTTGATTAAAAATGACTACCCCTTGGGCAGTGATACTGTTGAGCCCTGGACTCTAAGAAAGACAGTTCTACAAGGGACAAGGTCAAACCCACGTTGTCATCCTTGCACTGTGTGTCACCACATGCTTAACCCTCCAAATGTTTGGGGTTGATCCAGTGTGCTTTCTACTAAGGTTCTCTGCCTTCAGTGGGATAAATTCTCAGGCTTCCAGTTCTCAACTTCATGTAATCATTTTAAGGAGTTTTATATTTTAATATTCAATTTTGGATGTTTTGCTTTTTAAAGTAAATTACAAACAGGCCCTTGATCCCTGTGTTAATGCGTGCGCCTAGGAATAAAGTAAGTTTGTCAGAGGCTTGAAACAGAACAAATCTCTATGGTTTTAGAAGTTTCAGTGTGGGGCCGGCGCCATGGCTCACTAGGGTAATCCTCCACTTTCAGCACCGGCACCCTGGGTTCTAGTCCTGGTTGGGGAGCCAGATTCTGTTCTGGTTGCTCCTCTACCAGTATAGCTCTCTGTTGTGGCTTGGGAAGGCAGTGGAGGATGGCCCAAGTGCTTGGACCCTGCACCCACATGGGAGACCAGGAGGAAGCTCCTGGCTTCGCAGTGCACTGACTGTAGCGGCCATTTTGGGGGTAAACCAACAGAAGAAAGAACTTTCTCTTTTTCTCACTGTCTAACTCTTCCTATCAAAAAAAAAAAAAGTTGTACTGTGGGAATATTATTAGCACCTCCCAAAAGTCACCAATATTTGATTAATTAACAAGTGTGGTTAATTCTATGGTGCTTTTCATTGTGTATACTTGTAATGAGATGTTTGACAAGCAAACATCAGTCTTACCTGAAGGTGGTTGATCACTGGGGTAATGACTGTATGTTTCATTATGCAGATAATTTTTCAAAGGTGTCTGAAATGTAGAATTCTATTTTTTTAACAAATCTATTTCATTTATTTAGGGGCATAGTTAAAGACAGAGAGATACAGGTCTTCATCTGCTGGTTTACTCCCCAAATGATTGCAATTGCTGATGCATGGCCAGGCTGAAGGCAGGACCCAGGAGGTTCTTCTGGGTCCCCCACATGAGTGCAAGGGCCCAAGCACTTGAGAAATCTTCAGCTTTCCCAGGCAGGGAGCTGGATTGGAGGTGGAGCAGCCAGAACTTGATGCTGGTGCTGCAGGCATTGGCTTAACTCATTATGCCACAGCTCCAGCCCCTAGAATTCTACTCTTATTGCATAGCAGAAGCCTGTTATGTCAAGGAATCCAATGGTAACCTACTACCATACATGTTGTTTTTCTAAATGGGGATTTCATCAACATAAGACATTGATAAAATGTTGCCCTTCTAACAGCCTACCAAGAAACATTCTAAATTTTCAGGTACTTTTACCTGTTGATAAAGTTGCAGACAGGTTTTCTATGTGCTTCTTCCCACATCAAAGTTACCTACTTTACGAAGTGCAATTGAAATTGTAACAACTCCATTTTAGATATGTCAATGTTAAAAAAAGTGGTGGGTAGATGCAATTATTGCATACGCCAAGCCCCTAGCTCATTCATTTGACACAACCAAAGATATCTGGTATGAATTCCACAAATTGGTTGTCAGTTGCATTCAACAAATTTATTTAGTGTTCACTTACTGAGTTCCCTCTGCGAACCCTTGTCTCAGGTACTGTAAGGGAAACGAGACTATAGAAACGTGCAATCTTTTAGTATCCTTTCCTGCTGTTTTAGTATATGTGGCCATTTAGGCCCCTGCAGCGAATGAAATGAAAGATCTTAGGTAATTTCATTGGCTAGGTGTTTGCCTGTGCAGAGGGGACTGAATAATGCTCACCTCCAATTTGGTGTGTTACTATACCCCAAACACCCACCTCATCTCCAATTCTTGTACCAATTCTGCTTCTCCCTATCACATGGAAATCCATATAATAACCGAGGAAAATGGATAGGTTTAGAGTCTTATCCGGAAATCCTGTCACATTCTGAGTTTTTTCCTTATGATTTGCAAAACCACCAACAGTTTGAGCAAAGGAACATAACCAATTATCATCAGGGATATATTGATGGTAGCTTTTATTTTAAAGTTTATTTATATTTTGTTTATTTGAAAGAGATAGAGATAGAGCAAACGAGAGTGAGAGAGAGAGGCAGGCAAACACAGAGATCTTTAATCTGATGGCTCAGACCCAAAATGCCTGCAACAGCCAAGCAAGGGCTGGGTCAGACTGAAGCCAGAAGCCTAGAAAACAACGTGGGTCTCCCTTAGACACAAGTACCTGAGCCATCACCCGCTGCCTCCCGTGGTGCACATTAGCAGGAAGCTGGAACCAGAAGTGGAGCCAGGACTTGAACCAGGCAGTCTAAAATGAGATGTGGGTGTCCTAAGCAATGACTTAGCCACTGTGCCATGCACCCATGCCAGATACTTTTGAAAGCAGTCATTTGAGGCAACAGGAAGATTTGAATACCTTATGGGGCCTTGACCAAGAGTGGGGAAAAAGAAAGATTTGGAAATTCCATGCTATAGTACCTATTTGTCTTTCTTATCATTAACATGGCATCTCTGCAGGATTTTTAATAGTATTCCTCAATAATAATATCTTATTCCATGTTAAGTCTCTTTAGTTAGGTGGCAGTGACTCCACAGCCATTACCCAATTTCTCAGTTCCTCTGTTTTTACATTTGGAAGGTCTTCCATATGCAGCTTTCACCACAGACAGAGCAGTACACATTCTATAAAGCAGCAATAAAATGTACTATGGAAGAATTAGTTCTGCTTCTCATTTCCTTTCAAATGAATTCAGAATTCTTTTTGGCTCAGGACTTAAGAGTTTATGCTAATTTTTTGGCAGCACCAATAAAGATCAATTGCATTGTCTTCCAGTGTTTTTACCCTAATTAGCCTTTTTGATCTCAATGAATAGATGAGCTCTTTTTACATGATTCCTTAACTCGATTATTTATTCTCTTTTTTTAAACAGACATAGGGTACTAGATGAATAACAATGGTTTGCATATCTCAGGAAGACTTTAATAAAACACTCAATAAGCCTGGCAGTGTCTATTTCAGATTTCTGTGTACATTGCCTGGATATTGGGTAGAGGCTCTGTGTTTTTCTGGTCCCTGAGAAGGGTTGTGGTTGTGGAGGTGGAGAGAGGTGGAGAAATTTGTTTCCTCATTCCCTTCTTTTTTTAAAAAAAATCTTTGTTTCTCTTCCGGCATTCTAGACCGTGAAAGGATTGAAATACTTTAAATCCGTTCACCACCACCAGGTGGTAGAAAATATAAGCAACTTCTATCACAGGGTCAGTGATAGTGCACTACCACTTCTCTTAGAATAAATATACTTAAGGACAATATATAATAGCAGAGCACATAAAATGTCAAAAACGGTGGTTAAACAACTGTACACACAGTTTAGCATCAAAATGTTGCTTGTCATTTCTCATCTATTCAATGTTTTAAAGAGTTTGACTCTTCTACTTTTATTTCTTCTCTTTTCTTAAATTTTTATTAGCTTTTTGATGGTTTTTTCCCTGACTTTACTTAATCCAGGCATCTGCATTCTGCCTTCTATGAGGACTCTCCCTCAAGATTCAGAAACATTTCTTCATTTTTAGCTTTTCAATTACATTTTTCATTATTGACTGTGATTTGCTTTTCTCTTCTTTTTAAACTTTTTCCCCCAGAAACATTTTATTTAAGGAATATAAATTTCATGAATACAACTTTAGGAACACAGTGGTTCCTCCCACCGTACCCACCCTCCCACGCACACTCTGAACCTTTTTTTCTCCTCCCTCTCACATTCTTATTTATTTATTTTTTTGACAGGCAGAGTGGACAGTGAGAGAGAGAGAGACAGAGAGAAAGGTCTTCCTTTGCCGTTGGTTCACCCTCCAATGGCTGCTGCGGTCGGCGCGCTGCGGCTGGCGCACCACGCTCATCCAATGGCAGGAGCCAAGTGCTAGGTGCTTTTTTTTTCCTGTTCTCCCATGGGGTGCAGGGCCCAAGCACTTAGGCCATCCTCCACTGCACTCCCGGGCCATAGCATATTCTTATTTTTTACTAAGATCTATTTTTCAATTAACTTCATACACATATAATTGACTCTGTTCTAAGTAAAGAGTTCAACAAATAGTATGAAAAAAAAAAAACTGTTCCTCAAGGGCTGTTCAAAGTCATTGCTTCTCAAAGTATCCTTATCAATTTCACTTCTATAGATTACCTTTTAGGTGCTTTATTAGTTATCATTTATCAGGGATAACATATGGTATTTGTCCTTTTGGGAATTACTTCACTAAATATGTTTTTCAGTTTCATATATTGGTTGCAAACAAAAGGATATAATTTTTTAACACTGTGCAACATTCCATGGTGTACATATCCCATAATTCCTTTATCCAGTCTTCAGTTGACAGACAATCGGGTTGATTTCATGTCTTAGCTATTGTGAATTGAGCTGTGATAAACATGGAGGTACAAATAACTTTTTCATATGCTGATTTCATTTCCTTTGAGTAAATTCCCAGGAGTAGGACGACTGGGTCATATGGTGGGTCTATATTTATATTTTTGAGGTATCTCCATACTGTCTTCCACAGTGGCTATACCAGTTTACTTTCCCACCAACAGTGGATTAGGGAGCCTTTTCCCCCACATCCTCTCCAGTATTTTTTTGTTGATTTCTGGGGTAAGGTAAAACCTCATTGGGGTTTTGATTTGCATTTCCCTGACAGCTAGTGATACTAGGCGTTTTTTTCATGTATGTGTTGGCCATATGGAATTCCTTTTTTGAAAAATGTCATTTTCAATTTTTTAAAAAAGATTTTATTTATTCGACAGGCAGAGTTATAGACAGTGAAAGAGAGCGATAAAGGTCTTCCTTCCATTGGTTCACTCTCCAAATGGCTGCAACGGCCAGAGCTATACCAATCCGAAGCCAGGAGCCAGGAGCTTCTTCCTGGTCTCCCATGTGGGTGCAGGGGCCCAAGCACTTGGGCCATCCTCCACTGCTATCGCAGGCCACAGCAGAGAGCTGGACCAGAAGAGAAGTGGCTGGGACCAGGACTGGCGCCCATATGGGCTGCCAGTGCCGCAGGTGGAGGATTAATCTAGTGTGCCATGTCACCGGCCCCTGTGCAAGTCCTTTGCCCATTAATTCACTGGGTTGCTTGTTTTGTTGCTGCTGAGTTTCTTGATCTCTTTATATATTCTGGTTATTAATCCTTTATCAGGTGCATAGTTTGCAAATAATTTCTCCCATTCTGTCAGTTGTCTCTTCACTTTCCTGAGTGTTTCTTTTGCAGTACAGACGCTTCTTAATTTGATGTAATCCCATTTGTCAATTTTTGCTTTGGTTGCCTGTGCCTCTGAGGTCTTTTCTAAGAGCTCTTTGCCTATGCCAATGTCTTTCCAGGTTTCCCCAATATTGACTAATTATTTGATGGTATTGGGTGATAAATTTAGGTCTTTAATCCATTTTGAATGGATTTTTGTGTAAGGTGTAAGGTAGAGGTCTTGCTTCATACTTCTGTATGTGAAGATCCAGTTTTCCCAGCACACTTGAAGAGAGTTTCCTTGATCCAGGGATTGATTTTAGCTCCTTTGTCAAATATAAGTTACTTGTAGATGTATGGGCTGATTTCTGCTGTTTCTATTCTGTTCCATTGGTCTATCCATCTATTTTTGTACCCAGTACTAGGCTGTTTTGTGGGTTTTTGTTGTTGTTGTTGTTGTTGTTGTTGTATAAGACTGCTTTAGCTATTCAGAGTCTCCTCTTTTTCCATATGAATTTCAGTATCATTTGTTTCTATATCTGAGAAAAATATCCTTGGTATTTTCATTGGTATCACATTGAATTTGTAGATTGCTCTCAGCAGTATGGACATTTGATGACTGATTCACCCAATCCATGAACAAGGAAGATTTTTTCTTTTTTTGTGTGTTTTCTTCTATTTCTTTCTTTAATGATTTGTAATTCTCATCATAAAGATCTTTGAAATTGTTAATTTACACCAAGGTATTGGATTTTTTTTTTAGCTATTGTGAATGGGATTGATTTTAGAAGTTCTTTCTCAGCCATGGCATTGTCTATGTATACAAAGGCTATTGATTTTTGTGTGTTGATTTAATACATAGCTACTTTACTAAACTCTTCTATGAGTTTCACTAGTCTCTTAGTGGGGTCTTTTGGATATCCTATACATATGGAATCATGTCATCTGCAAATAGGGAAAGTTTGGCTCCCTCCTTCCTAATTTTGTATCCTTTTGATTTTTATTTTTCCTGTGCAACTTCTCTGGCTAAAACTTCCAGGACTGTATTGAATAGCAATGGTGAGAGTGGGCATCCCTGTCTGGTACCAGATCTTAGTGTAAATGCTTCCAACTTTTCCCTTTTCAACAGGATGCTGGCTATGTGTTTGTCATAAATTACCTTGATTGTGTTGAGGAATGTTCCTTATATACCCAATTTGCTTAGAGTTTTCTTCATGAAAGGGTGTTGTATTTTCTCAAGTATTTTCTCTGCATCTGTTGATAATCATGTGTCCTTCAATAAACATATGTGCACTTGGTCATATATGCATACCACCATACATAGAGTTCACCTGGCTATTTTAAAGAAATATTAATGGATCTAAAGAAAGATATAGACTCAAATACAGTAGTAATAGGGGACTTCAATACCCCACTTTCAACAATGGACAGATCAAGTAGACAGAAAATCAGCAAGGAAACAACACAGGTAATCGACATTATGAACCAAATGAACCTAATATCTATAGAATTTTTCAACCTACATTTGCAGAATACACATTCTTTTTTTTTTTTTGACAGGCAGAGTGGACAGTGAGAGAGAGAGACAGAGAGAAAGGTCTTCCTTTTGCTGTTGGTTCACCCTCCAATGGCAGCCGCGGCCGATGTGCTGCAGCCGGTGCACTGCGCTCATCCGATGGCAGGAGCCAGGTGCCAGGTGCTTTTCCTGGTCTCCCATGGGGTGCAGGGCCCAAGCACTTGGGCTATCCTCCACTGCACTCCCGGGCCACAGCAGAGGGCTGACCTGGAAGAGGGGCAACCGGGACAGAATCCGGTGCCCCAACCGGGACTAGAACCCCGTGTGCCGGCGCCGCAAGGCGGAAGATTAGCCTGTTGAGCCATGGCACCGGCCAGGATACACATTCTTATCATGAGTGCATGGAACTTTCTCTAGGAAAGTCCACAGGCTAGGACATAAAACAAGCTGCAGCGAACTCCAAAAACTCAAAATCATACCATGCATCTTCTCTGATAAGAGTGGAATAAAGCTGGAAATCAACAATTCAGGGATCTACAGAACAGTGGCAAACACATGGAAACTGAACAGTATGCTTCTGAATGAAGAGTAGGTAACAGAAGAAATTAAGAGATCAAAAAATTTCTGGACATAAGTGAAAATAATACAACATATCAAAACTTATGGGATACAGTAAAAGCAATATTAAGAGGAAAGTTTATAGCAATTGGTGCCTACATAAAGAAGGAATGCGAATTTCATGCATTTCATAAATTTAGCTTTAGCAATATAGTGATTTTTCCCACCATACCTGCACTCCCACCCTCCCTACTACCCATACTCCCACCCCTCCTCCTTTTTCCTCTCCCATTCCCACAAGATCCATTTTCAATTAACTTTATTATATACAGAAAACCAATTCTATACTCAGTAAAGGGTTCAACAATTTGCACCAAAAAATATCCGGCGCCAGCACTGTGGTTCAGTGGATTAAAGCCCTGGCCTGAAGCACAAGCATCCCATATGGGCGCCAGTTCTAGTCCCAGTTGCTCCTCTTCTGACCCAGTTCTCTGCTATGTCCTGGGATAGCAGTAGAGGATAGCCCAAGTCCTTGGGTCTCTGCACCCATGTGAGAGACCCGGAAGAAGTTCCCGGCTCCTGACTTCAGATCGGCACAGCTCTGGCCATTGTGGCCATCTGAGGAGTGAACCAGCGGATGGAAGACCTCTCTGTCTCTGCCTCTCTTTGTAACTCTTTAAATAAATAAAATAAATCTTTTTAAAAAAGAAGCATCCAAGAATGATACATCTTTTGTGAGCATTTAGATGTAACTTTAACTTATGAGAAATAAGAATATCCTCCATTTAATACATTAAAAGAAAGTCCTTGAATAATTTTATCATTAATTAAGGAAGCACCTAAGAAAACAAGCAAAGGAGTTGGACTCTTAGGCATAACTAAAACTAATGAGACATAAGAATATCCTCCACTTAATGCACTAAAATGAAATAAATATTTCAGAACAAATTTTACTGGTAACTCATAATACAAGTCTTTGAGGACAGAGATCTTGCATGGAAAGTTAGTGCACTGGGACTCCTGTTGTTAATTTAACAATTAACTCTTATTTATGACATCAGTGATCACCTGAGGCTCTTGACATGCGCTTCTAGGCTATGGAAGCCTTTTGAATCCACAAAATCTGGCAGGATTTAGATAAGACCATAGCAAAGTACAAGTTCTCTTCTCCCTTTAGAGAAAAGTACCTCCTTCTTTGATGACCATTTCTTTCCACTGGGGTCTCATCCAAAGTGCTCCTTCACATAGGGCACTTTTTGCCACAGTGTCTTGGCTTTCCATGCCTGAAATGCTCTTGTGGGCTTTTTAGCCAGACCAGAATGCTTTAAGGGCTGATTCTGAGGTCAGAGTGGTACTTAAAGTTGATTGTCATTCTATGAGTCTGCTGTGTGGACTACTTCCCATGCTGGAGTATTCACTTCCTTTTAATTCTATTCTTATTACCAGATAGTTAATCCTATTTATATGATGACTTTTTTTTTATAACGCTTTTATTTAAAGAATATAAATTTCCAAAATACAGCTTATAGATTACAATGGCTTCCCCTCCCATAACTTCCCCCCCACCCGCAACCCTCCCCTTTCCCACTCCCTCTCCCCTTGCTTCACATCAAGATTCAAGATTCATTTTCAATTCTCTTTATATACAGAAGATCAGTTTAGTATATATTAAGTAAAGATTTCAACAGTTTGCCCTCACATAGCAACACAAAGTGAAAAATACTGTTGGAGTACTAGTTATAGTATTAATTCACAATGTATAGCACATTAAGGACAGAGATCCTACATGATATATTTTTTTAAAAAATTGATTAATTTTCTAGGCAATTTCCAATTTAACACCAAGATTTTTTTTCATTTTTAATTATCTATATACAGAAGATTGATTCAGTATATACTAAGTAAAGATTTCATCAGTTTGCACCCACACAGAAACACAAAGTGTAAAATACTGTTTCAGTGCTAGTTATAGCATTACTTCACATTGGACAACACATTAAGGACAGATCCCTCATGAGATGTAAGTACACAGTGACTCCTGAAGTTGATTTAACAATTTGACACTCTTGTTTATGGCATCAGTAATCTCCCTAGGTTCTAGTCATTAGTTGCCAAGGCTATGGAAGCCTTTAGGGTTCGGTGACTTCAATCTTATTCCGCCAGTGTCATAGTCAAAGTGGAGGTTCTCTCCTCCCTTCAGAGAAAGGTACCTCCTTCTTTGATGGCCCCATTCATTCCACTGGGAGCTCACTCACAGAGATCTTTCATTTAGGTCTTCTTTTTTTTCCAGAGTGTCTTGGCTTTCCATGCTTAGAATATTCTCATGGGCTCTTGAGTCAGATCTGAATGCCTTAAGGGCTGATTCTGAGGCCAGAGTGCTATTTAGGACATCTGCCATTCTATGAGTCTGCTGTGTATCCTGCTTCCCATGTTGGATCATTCTCTCCCTTTTTGATTCTATCTGTTAGTATTAGCAGACACTAGTCTTGTTTGTGTGATCCCTTTGACTCTTAGACCTATCATTGTGATCAATTGTGAACTGAAATTGATCACTTGGACTAGTGAGATGGCCTTGGTACATGCCACCTTGATGGGATTGTTTTGGAATTCCCTGGCACAATTCTAACTCCATCATTTGGGGCAGTTCCGATTGAGCATGTCCCAAATTGTACATCTCCTCCCTCTCTTATTCCCACTCTTATATTTCACAGAGATCATTTTCAGTGAAAATTTAAACACCTAAGAATAATTGTGTGTTAATTACAGAGTTCAACCAATAGTACTAGAATAAAAAAATTACTAAAATGGATAAAGTATTACATTGTACAACAACAGTCAGCACAAGAGCTGATCAAGTTACTGTTTCTCATAGTGTCCATTTCACTTCAGTAGGTTTCACCTTTGGTGCTCAATTAGTTGTCACCGATCAGGGAGAACATATGATATTTGTCCCTTTGGGACTGGCTTAATTCACTCAGAATGATGTTTTCCAGATTCCTCCATCTTATTGCAAATGACCGGATTTCATTGTTTTTGACTGCTGTATAGTATTCTATAGAGTACATGTACCATCATTTCTTTATCCAAATGTATGTTTTGAATTCCCTGTGATCTTTTGCTGTGAGGTTCCCTTCATTTACCTTCTTTCATGTTGATGGCCTTGTTTCTGTGTTTCTGTGTGTAACACATCTTTAAGTATCTTTTGCAGGGCTGGGCGAGTGGCAACAAATTCTTTCAATTTCTGTTTGCAATGAAAGGTCTTTATTTCACCTTCATTCACAAATGAGAGCTTGGCAGGATATAATATTCTGGGCTGGCAGTTTTTCTCTCTTAGTACCTGGGTTATGTCTCTCCATTCCCTTCTAGCTTGTAGGGTTTCTGATGAGAAGTCTGCTGTGAGTCTAATTGGAGATCCTCTGAGTGTAATTTGACGTTTCTCTCTTGCGCATTTTAGGATCTTTTCTTTCTGTTTCACTGTGGTGAGTTTAATTACAACGTGTCGTGGTGAGGACCTCTTTTGGTCATGTTTACTAGGGGTTCTATGAGCTTCCTGTACTAGGATGTCTCTGTCCTTCTCCAAAACTGGGAAATTTTCTGCTATTATCTCACTAAAAAGGCATTCTAATCCTTTCTCCCTCTCCATGCCTTCAGGAACTCCTAGAACTCGAATGTTGGGTTTTTAATAGTATCCTGTAGATTCCCAACAATATTTTTTAGATTTCTAATTTCCTCTTCTTTTCTTTGGTTTGACTGTATATTTTCCTGTGCTCTGTCTTCTAAGTCTGATATTCTCTCTTCTGCCTCACCCATTCTGTTTGTAAGGCTCTCTAATGTGTTTTTCATTTGATCTATTGAATTCTTCACTTCATTATGATTTCTCATCACTATCCCAGTTTCATGTTCTACTAGTTGTTTCATTTCAGCTTGATTTCTCCTTAATATTTCATTTTCACGAGAGAGATTTTCTACCTTGTCCATTAAGGATTTCTGTAGTTCAAGAATTTGTTTTTGAGTACTTCTTAGTGTTCTTATCAATTTTTTGAGATCTGCTTCTTGCATCTCTTCTATCGCATCATCTTCGTAATCTTGAATTGGGGTGTCTTTTTCATTTGGGGATGCCATAGTGTCTTCCTTGTTCTTATTACCTCGGTTTTTGCGTTTGTTGTTTGGCATATTGGTTTCTTCACTGTGGTGTTTTTTTCTTGTTATACTATGACTCTAGATTAAGTGGACTGTCTGCTTTTGATGGAGCCTTAGAGGCTTGAGATGGGTGTGGCCTGAGAGCTCTGTTTGGTTCCTCAGGGTTGAGGGTGTGTCAAAGGAGACACTCCCAGGTTAGGCCTGGTAAATCTCTCTCTTACTTTTTTTTTATATGATGACTTTTTAACAAGTGAGATTTGTCTTCCTCATTGATTCTGTTGTTAAGGCTTTCTACCACATTTTTATTTGTTTTATTGAATTCTTCATTTCCAATATTTTGTTTTGATTTCTCTTTAAAATCTCAATTTCATGGGCAAAGTTTTCATTCATGTCCTGTACAGATTTCTTTAGTTCATGGATTTGATTCTGATTACTTTTAAATAATCCTAAGATCAATTTTTTGAATTCAACTTTTACATTTCATCAATCTCTTCATCTTCACATTCTAGTATTGAAGTGTTGCTGTATTCTTTTGCGGGCATCATGTTGTCTTCCTTATTGTTTCTTGAAGTGCTGCATTTATTTTTAGGCATTTGTGGATATACTTGTTTTTTTTTTTTTTTTTTTTTTTTTTTTTTTTTTTTTTTTACCTATGATGTCTTGTCTTTGGATTATTCCTCTGTGGCTTAGTGAAGTGTCTGTTCTTTCAATGAATACCTAGAGGCATGTGCTGGGTGTTGTCAGGGTGCTCTGTTCAATGCCCCAGGGTGAGGGGAGTGTCCAAGGTGACACACAAGTTGGGCATGGTAAAACTCTCTTTTTTTTAAATCATGGGGGATATTTGTTCAGCTAGGTTGGTGTAATCTCATGCTCACCTCTTCTCCTCCAAGGAGACCAATGCCTGGGCACTAGCTCCATTGGCTATAATATTAGTCCTGGCTGCCACAAGAACCACAGAAAGGATCCATGCAGTCTTTGGTATGAACACAGATCCTGTAGCAATGACCCTTACCAGGGAATCGGGGAGCCCCAATCATGTGGAGCCTGGATCATGTGGAGCTGCCTACATTGACTGACCAGAGACCCAGCCCTCCCACATACCCACAGTGTTTTCATAATCTGAGCACACAAGGCTCCCATAATCATGAACACCCAGCCACCTGTCAATTCTCCCAGCCAGACTCAGGCTTCTCTCAGTTGGTTGCTGGGCACGCTGACACAAACTGGTACAGTTTATGTCCAAAATGGTATTTGCCTTCTCTTGGCTAGTTACAGGCTGCAGGTGCTAGTGGTCGGGGAGAAAGAAGCGTGCCCCCTTTTTCCCCTCTAGTTTGGCAGGTATACTGTCTCCCACAGGGCTCTGAGTTAGGCTCTTCTCCCAGCTTTATTGCCAGTGGCTTGGGCTGCTGCAGTCTGGTTTAGCCTCTCTCTCTGAAGCTGGTGCTAAGGCTCTTGGTTGCTGAGTGCCTGAGTTGTGCACGACCACACTCTCCCTTTAGGTCTACCATGTCCCTCTGCCATTTTTTTCCTAACTCTTGCCTGACATTGTAATCTCAGCACCTTTTTTTTTTTTTAACTATCTTCCCCTCTACTGTGATGTTTTAATGTATGTACATACTATGAAAAAATTCATTCAAGCTAATTAGCATGACTATTACCTCATCAATCTTATTTTTGTAGTTGGAATGTTAAAATGAATTTTATCACTCTTGAAATAAACAATGAAATAGTATTGACTCTGTTGTCCATGCAGTACAAAAGGTAAGTAAATCTTACTCCTCCAAAGGTGGTCATTGTAATACAGTGGGTAAAACTATTTCTTGTAATACCTGTATCCCATATCAGAGTACCTGAATCAAGTCTCACCTCTGTTTCCTATCCAGCTTCCTTTTAATGTGCAGCCTGGGAGGCAACAGGTGATGACTGAAATAGTTGGGTCCCAGTCACCCTCATGGGAGACCTGCATTGAGTTCTGGGCTCCTAACCTAGGTCTGGGTCAGCCCTGGCTGTTGTGGGCATTTGGAGAGTGAACTAACAGATAGAAGCTTTCTGTTATCCATACATCTATCTATTATCTATCTATCTATTCATCCACCCATCCATCCATCTCTATCATTTATCTCTATCTATGTTTCACTCCTGGTCACTTCACCTTTTAAATAAATAATAATAATAAAAAAACGTATTCCTCTACAGCTAAAACTTAGTGCTCATGAATCTTCTCAACAAGGATTTTATGCACAGGTACAAGGTGGTTTCATTGTCAAAGTAGGGAGTGGTTTTAATGAGTTTTTGACTCTGCTTGGACAAAGCCATAAATCAACCATTCTAAAAGCAAAGTTTGCACTTTGATAGCTGTCCTCAGATTTTACCTGACTGTAGATGTTGTTTCTCTTGAATTTTATCCCATCCAATGCCCTCTTTATTCACTTGGTATCAGTCTTCTTTCTGTTCCACAAAATTCCAAAAGCTTTCCTTCTTCTGAGATTTTATACATTACTCCCTCCTTTTTGTCTTTGCCTTCTCATTTAAATATCACCTCGTAAGTGATGCATCACTATCAAATGCATTATCTTGTTATATTTTATGATGAACTTTTCCCTGAATCTCACACTTACTGCAATTTGTCAATTTGATTTTCAACATTCTTGCTTTTGTCTGACATCTTAGAATGTAAATTTCATGAGGCTGAGACTGTGTTTAAATTTTTTTTTTTTTTTTTTTTTTTACTGAATCTTCGTCACTTGGATTCAGGTCTGCAGATAGTAACTGCTTGACAAATAAATGTGAGTAAATAGATAATGGTCTTCATAATGAGACTCATTTAAGTGCTTGCTGTACATTTTTATAGCATAATTTATTGTGATTACTAAGTGCATTTGGAATTGTCTTAAACTTCAGGCTAAATTTTCAAGATTTCTGTTCAGTTGAGTAGAACTTTAGAAATAAGTTTTCCATTTCTCTGTTTTAGTGTAGAGTTAAATCATTTTATAAAAATGCCAACAATTTTAATATAGACATCATTCTAATGGTATTAGACATTTACCAGAAGGAAACCAGAAGTATATGAAGAAGCTATAAAGCTACTGACCATTAATTAAAGATAAACTGTTACTTTCCAGGTTTTAGTGTACATAATAAATATATACACATAATTCATTAAGAAATGAAGGCCTATTCAGCTCTTACATTATGTACTTTTTAAAACTTCCTTATTTTGCATTGTAAGAAAAAGGGGCACAGAACAGAGAGGAGACAGAATATGAACTTCCAGACAGACTGAATTTATTCAAAGAAAGTAAATCTGCAGAGTTGGGTGACTAACTGCCAGTGTGCACACAGACTGAGCACATGGCAGAGGGCTCAGACCCCAGGGGCTGGGCTTTTATATATCTTAGGTGGGCTACGGGTTGTGGGCAGTAGGCCAAGGTGAATTCCTCCATATAGGTCTTGCAAGTTTGGCCTAGTGGCTTCAGAACCTGGGGAAGAATGCAGAGGGGTGGGGTCAATAGGCTGTGAGACTAAATTGAGATTCAGGGACAAGGGATAAATTCTGATTTTATATCTCTTTTGGGTAACGAGCTAGAATGGCTGAGGCTTATGTCCTTTTTCTATCATGAATTTGTCATGGGCAATTTTGATGACACAGAATTGCTCAAACGTATCAGAGTGACTATATAGAAGTCAGTTCTACAGATATGCCATAATTTATCCACTAGTTATCATCCTAGCCCTTGTGACTGGTTGTCAGTTGGCAACTTGACTCATCAAGGCCAAACAATCTTTTTATGGAAAATTTATGACTATTGCTGGTGGTATCGGAGATGACCCCCTAAAATCTATACAAATATGTGGCCCCTTAAAGTTTCCCAGAAGCGCCATCTGGGGTGCCACATATGCTACCAGAATTTGGGGTGCCATACAATTTGACCATATGCTTACTCATAAATCCCCAATATTACTAAGCATGAGAGGGTTCTTGCCTAATATTTAGAGAAGAATTCTAAATACCGGCACAGATAAACAAGGCAGCATGGTACATTTTAAGCTTTTATTTAGTGAGAAAGATGCATAGGAGAGTGAGAACTTAATTAAGAGAGTGAGGTAAATCTGGGTTCATAGGAGCACCAGGAACCAGCCACGTGGAGGAGCATCTAGTCCAGGAAGCCTAAGGCAGGTGGGTGGCCTGAAGGCCACACGCCCTGGAGGCGCAGGACTACAGCAAGCCCCCTCCTGGCAAGAGGCCAGGGCCAAAGAGAAGGGCAGGACACACTGTGTTGTGTCCCAGTCTTTTAACCCACTTCCAAAGGGGAGTGGTTAATTAACCTGATTGGCTGGTGGGCACCCAGGTGTGGCCAGGCAGGGACATGAGGTCACACAGGGGTGTGGTGAAGGTATCAAGTAGGGTGTGAGGTCACACTGGGACGTGGTGAAGGCACGGTCTTCCAGCTCACAAACCTAATCGATTTTAACCTGTATGCCTGCCTACTTCACTGGGAGACAAGAACTCCCTTTTCTTTGGAGTAGCTGCTCTAGGAGTTCAGATCCTTGTCTCTCAGACAAAGACAATAAAAGAATGAAATTAATAGGTAAAGAAATGCAGAGCAAAGAGATTGAGACAAAGATAATTGAAGATATGCTAATTCTTAGATTCATTTGTACTTGAGGACAATTCACTCTTCTTGTAGTTTAAGTGAACTGATAAATTCCCCGCTTTGAACTTAAACTGGTTGATGTCAGTGTCTTGTAACTACAAGTATCTGAAACAATATAGAAGCCAAGGACTTTGACCTATAGCTTTGTGATAACTGAAAATCTTTGTTACTAAAGGTGGATGGCATGAAAACTTTGTAGCCCATGTCCTCTTTAAGTAATATTACTTGTTCCCTTAAGTTCACTAACAGGACAAAGTGATACAATTTTGGATTATATTGCATTGGTCTCTTTTATAATTTAAACTGGTGTGATATCAGTTCTTATACTGAGACCTTTTAAGAAAGAGCTTAAGTGTTTAGCAGTTAAGACATATCTCATATTGGAGTACCTACATTTAGTTTCCATATCTAGCTAATGATTCCAGTTTTCTGTTGATGCAGGCAGGCAGATAGTATAAAATTGATTAGATTTGTAAGCTGGAGCCCATGCCCCCTGCGTGATCTCATGCCCCTACCTGATCTTACCTGGACACCCACCTGCCAATCATACTATGGAACCACTCCCCTTTGGGAATAGATAAAAGTCCTGGAGCACAGCGGGCCCCTTCATTTTTTGGTTGTGCACCCTGGTTGCACCCTGGTTGCACCACACCTCCATGTGCAAAGCCTTATGGCCTCCACCCTGCCTGTTTCTTTCTAGACTTTTTTCTCCCCCCAAATTAAAGCCTTCATTAAACTGTGCATTTCTCTCACTAAAAAAGCCTTGAAAACTTACCATGTTGTCTGGTCTATTTGAGCCCGTATTCAGAATTCTTCTCTGAATAGATGGCAAGAACCCACAGGATTGATATTGAAAATTATTAATAAGGCTGGACGATACCACTCTGAGTGAAGACCTGGGAGACAGCAGATGATGTCTCAAGCAGGGGGAACCTACCCATGCAAGAGACCTGGACTGAGTTCTTGGCTCCTGGCTTCAGCCTGGCCCAGTCTTGGCCATTGTGAGAATTTGGAAAGTGAGTCAGTAGATTGGAGCTCTGTACATCTCTCTCTACCTCTTGAAATAATAAAAACATAAATAGAAAATAAAAAGAGAGCTACAGAATGCACTGTTGTGTGTGATGAAAATGATAATGAAGATAGTGTCTGTTTCAGTGCCTAGACTTTAGTAGGCGGAAGCCAAATGAAAATTCTTGTCTTAATATAAAGCAGCTGTAGTAGAGGACAGTCAAATATTCCATGTTTTCTGTGTATATGTCAAGATAATTTAACTTGTAAATAGAAACATCTATGATCTCTCATGTTTATTGAGCTGTTTATAATTAATAGTTTATAATTCATTTTTATGAATTAAGAAAATTATCTGAAGAACTACATTGTTTCAAATTTTATGCAAAAAATGGGAGTTTGCTACTAGTCTTATATCGTGCTATTTTAAAGGAAACACACTCTACTAAGAGCTTCTCCTAGGAAGTTGTTCTGTTTCTGTCCTGTGAATGCCATGGTTCATGTAACTGATCAGGTTTCCCTATTTTTGTTGATAGCTAAGAATAATAGAGATAAATTGATGTCCCTCTTATAGAAAATACATAATTTAAAAATGTACCTTCAAATAATGTAACATCATTCCTGTTTCATAATTAATCTCATTCTTGGAACTAATCTATGTCCCTCCTTATCTTTGTAATCTGTTTTATCTTTGGCTCATGAAACTTATAAATCATTCTAGAATCTTACTGGAAAATTAGAATATAAGATATTTTAGGGGTTGCCTCTTTTAAAAAGGCTCTTTTTTGCCTGCCCCTCCCATTAATTTACATGACCTGTTTGATGAAAATGAAGTTATTAGACTGTTTCCCTCTCTCCAAATTCTTTACTTTGGCAAGAGTATATTCCATTGTCAAATAAATGTAGTGAATTAGCCAGCAGTTGCTTTTTTCCCCCTAGATATTCAATGTAGCCATTTGTTTTGTCCTCATTCTTTTGGGAAACATCTTCTGAAATCTGTTTATTGATAAGTTCATTAATTTCTATTTTTTAAGTAAGTCTAGTCTTTGATTCTCCTT
Organism: Sylvilagus floridanus; assembly: GCA_949820135.1. NCBI lineage: Eukaryota > Metazoa > Chordata > Mammalia > Lagomorpha > Leporidae > Sylvilagus > Sylvilagus floridanus. The sequence continues at coordinate 43,046,832 of OX463235.1, forward strand.
TGCATAATTATCTTCTGAGTCTTTTTTAAAAAATTTTAAAAGTTTAGTTGGAAAGCAGAGTTACAGTGAGACACACACAGACACAGACACACACACACACACACACACAGAGAGAGAGAGAGAGAGAGAGAGAGAGAGAGAGAGGAGAGAGAGAAATATATTCTATCCACTGATTCACTCCCCAAGTGGCTGCAGTGGCTGGGGCTGGGTTGGGCCAATGCCAGATGACTGGAACCCTAGCCAGGTCTCCCACAAGGTCCCTCATATTTGGGCCATCTTCTGCTGCTTTCCCAGGCTTATTAGCAGGTGCCAGCTCTAGAATCAGCACCCACAGGAGATACTGGCATCACAGACAGTGGCTTCATCAGCTGCATCACAACACTGGCCCTCTGAGTTGTTTTTAAGGGCCTGAAATTTTGTCTCAGTGTTTGAGCAATTTTTATTTATTTATGATGACTCTTTGCTTTTAGCATAAGCATTATTGGATTAAAATCACATGTGTGGCCTCATGAAGATGACACACAAGGGTCCCAAGTCCAAGGAATGCTAGTCTTCCAGCTCACATCATAATGGGAATCACAATTGGCATTAGAAAGTTTTTGATCTTTTTTTTTTCTGTAATTTTACCAAATAGAATCATTTTACAAATGAAGATCCACAGTTAGCATGGCAGCAGAAGCAGAAAAAAATAACTGTCTCATTACTATTATGTGGATTTTATTGCATAATATGAGATTGTTTTAAATGTATTTTACTGACCAGCATTACCACTAAAGGTTTTGATTGTGATATTTATGTATACTTTACAACTAGCCTTCTCATTTTGATGTTTCCACTTATGAAATGCAGTAGTGATCTTTAGGATGATGTTTAGTTCATAACAAGTTAATTTTTCTGACAATCATTCCCATCACAGGCATGGCTGTTTGCAGACAATTTTTTGTTGTGTGATTCTGCCCTTTTCCCAAACACCTGATCTCACCATCTAGTCATATTTTCTCCCTGTGAGTCAGCCTGTGTGGGAGCCTTGAAATGAGTTGAAGTCCACTCAGGAAGTTGTGGGGCAGCTGTCATCCACCCACTGTTTTTGTAGGGAAAAGAAAGCGAATGTGAAGAGAGAGGGCAGGATGGAAAAAAAGCATAGCTGGTTTTCTTGGTAACTATTTACTCCTTTTTCTTTTCTCTCTCTCTCTCTTTTTTTTTTTTAAAGATTTATTTATTTGTTTGAAAGAGTTACAGAGACAGAGGCATCTTCCATCTGCTAATTCACTCGCCAGATGGTTACAATGGCCACGGCTGAGCCAAGGAGAAGCAGGGGCTTCATCCAGGTCTCCCATGGTAGCAGGACCCCAGACACTTGGGCCATTATCCACTGCTTTTCCCAAGGCATGAGGGAGCTGGATGAGAAGAGCAGCATCTGGGACATGAACTGGTGCCCATAAGGGATGCTTAGAGTTGCAGTTGGTGGTTTTACCTGCTACATCACAAACACCTGGCCCTATTTACTCTACCTAATGCCTGCTGAGTCTGGCTATCCTTGGAATCAGTGCATTACTCAATAGCCTCTTACTTAAGTTTTTGTTTTCCTACCTTAAGCCAACTTGAATTGCTTTCTGTTACCATTAGGAAAGCGGAGACTAAGCCATGTCATTAACAAGTGAAGAACCTCCAGTGTAATCTCTGGGGAGCAGCAAATACCCTCTTCGTGTTTCATCTTATTTCTGTCACAAACATTTCATTAGTATTTTCTTCTGTCATAGACCTATGGACAACACATTGTGTTCCTTGAGTTCATTTGCTGTTTGGGTTACATATTCCAGTTGGGAATTGTTTTTTCCAAGGTCAGATGATTGTTAGTCAATCAACACTCCTCTGAGCACTCTTCTCTCTTGCTGTACTTTCCTCCCTTAGGTTCCTTGGACTTGGACTTCTCTCTAGGCCTGTTGCTCTCGTTGGCTTTGATCTCCCTGAATTTTCTCCTCTGCATCTCATCTCCTTTTGTCCATTCTTTCTCCCTGGGTTTTTGATAAGCTGCAATTACTAATGTGAGAGTGTGTGTTTTTGTTTTCTTCTGCAAGAATAATTCTTTTCCTACAGTTTTCTCCTGGTGTAGGTATCATTCTAGAGTCTTCCTCTTTTCCTTTTATCCATTTACCACTCTGGACAGCAAATTTCTTTTTATATACCTCCAGCATGCCTGGAGCCTTATTTCACACTTATTGCTGCATGAATTTTCCCCACAAACATTCGGGATAAGAGTGAAATTCCTGCTTTCCCAGGTGGTCTAGCTAGCCTCCCTTAATGTTGGAGAGTTCCTAGAAAATTTGTGTGATTCTGACCTTTGTAGGCATGGGAGTTAAAAATGCAAAGAACATTTTAATCTGGGTTCTCCAGAGAAACAGAACAAATAGGATCTATATATTTTCATATTAGTTTATATAAAAACACATGTAAATAATCTCTATATATTTCTATTGATTTTATCTTTGCTCTTTTAAATATATTCAATATTTTATATGAATGATTATATATAATCGCACATTTCCCAAAGCTATTAGATATATATGAATATATACTTACATATATTTCTACATGAGGAGAGGAAGAAGGGAGAGAGAAAGAGAGAGAAAGAGATCATTATAAGAAAATGGCTCATTGATTATCGAAGCTGAGAAGCCCAAGGTCTGCGGTTGGCAAGCGGAAGACTCAGGAGAACTGGGGGAGCTGATGGTGTGAGATCCAGTACTAGTCTGAGTCCAAAGGCAGGAGAAGCAGATGCCCTAGTTTGAGAACAGTCACATTTAGTCAACCTTCTCACTCATTCTACTTGTTCCGGTCAGGCATTTAATAGATTAGATGAGGCCCACTCACTTAGGAAGTACCATCTGCTTACTCAGTCTATTTGCTCAACTGTTAGTCTTATCCAGCAATACACACTTACATGATGCTTAACTAAACATCTGGGTATCAGTGGCCCAATCAAGATGAAAGATAAAATCCAATGGAGAGTAATAGGAAATTATTCAAGTGATCATCCACGTCTTGTAGGTGCCCTAGTCCTGATGGATTCCCTCAGGGCTCACCTTCCGTTGGGCTCTTGGGAGCATGAGTTGCTGTTCTCAGTAGACTGCTTACTTCCTTGGCACATTTCTCATGGCTTTTCTTTCTCTTTGTTCCTCACTTTGATCAACAGGGGCAATGAATTTGAATTCACTGTGTCTGGCTACACACATGGCATTTGAGGGCAGCAACAGGTACAGAAGCCTTGAAGAAACAGTGCCGTCATTTAGGATCATGTTGTACACACTTCTACTCGTAGAAAATATATCCACAGTCACTCTACCACTGAGCTTTACCTTTGGTTACCTTTCCCCCACCATATGGCTCAGCCATCTGTGTTCACGCTCCTTCTTCCTCTGTCTCCTTTCCCTCCTAAAGCTCCCAGTTATTGTTTATTTCATATGGTCAGCAGTTTACCTAGTTCTTTGTTGCAGTGCATCCTTCCAAACTGTAAATTTACAAATTCACTTTTTTTACCTGAAGACAGTTGCCTCCTAAAAAGCTATTAAAATTATAGTTTATTCACTCTGTTCTGCTTATTCATGCAAGTAACCACTCATTCATTAAACTTTAACTAGCACTACTTAGCATCTGCTAAATATGAAGATGCAAAAGAGAAGCAAAAGATGCATTGTAACAGTAGTTGCAGTAATACTATTACGATGTCATGCCATAATTTAGTACTTATGGTGTAAAGAGAGAAGATTTAGAATAAGAAAGAAATGACTGTCTCATAGTTTTAGAAATTCCAGATAGTATAACAGCTGAAAAAGTAAACAAAGTATGAATGATAAAACAAATAACTCAAAAGTTTGTGGAAGTTACTACAACATTCTATTCCTAATAGAGTTCTTATATGACTAGGGGAGAGAGATAAGCCAAGAGGAAATTTCAGTACAGTGTGATGCAATATCTCTATCTCATAAAGGTAAATACGGGATGGCATGGATGGGCTGTGGTCACAGTAGAAATGGTGCCACTTAAGGTGTGTCTTAGGGATTGAGAAGACATAGACAGGCAATGAAGCATTTGTGTGTGCTTGTGTATTGCAAGGTGGAAGTGGATCAAGATGTTGGAAAAGATTCTGCACCTCCGTGGGACTGTCTCTCTAAGCTTAACACATTTTAAATGCAGCTCTTTTCTCTTTCCTCTAGTTTTGCTTTTCCACCAGTATTCCCTTACGAGTAGATAACATAAACATTCACCAAGTTACTCAAAACCAAACCTGAGCAGCAGTTTTTGTACCTCTTCCTCCTGTATGACAGAGACTTCCAATTGGTTACCAGTTCTGGCCATCACTTCTAGTCATTCTGAACAACTTTCAGATCCCTAAATATATCAAATATTTTTTAATTCTGAACATTAATTGCTTATTATTATTTGCCCTGTCTGGAACATGGTCTCTCTCCTATCTATCACCTACCTTTGCCTGGCTAACTTTCACTCATTCTGCTTTTCCAAGTTTATTTCATTATGATTTATTTTAAAAGAAAGAAGGAAGGGGAGAGGTAGAGGGAGAAAGAGAAGGAGGGAGGGAGGCAGAGAGAGAAAGATATCTTCCATCTGCTGGTTCACTCCCCAGATAGCTCCAATAGCCAGAGCTGGGCCTGACAAACTAGGAACCAGGAATTCTACCCAGGTTTCCCACTTGGACTGTGGGGACCCAAGTACTTGGACTATCGTGTGTTGCCTCCCAAGATGCAGTAGCAGGACGTTATATTGGAAGTAGAGTAGCTGGAATTCTAACATGCCAATATGGAGTGCAAGCATCCCAAATGCAGGCTTAACCCACTATACCACAAACTGGCCCCTCCTCCTCAGGCTTAAATCCTCAGTTTAGATGCCAATTGCACAAGGGAGGCTTGCATGACAACCTACATCATAATTAGTTGCTCTTCCTTTGGGGTCCCCAGCATATGCCACAAAGCATTTATAACTCTCCATTCTAACTGCCAATGTGTCTTTTTTTTTCCTCTACTGGTTCATAAGTACCACACCAGAAGGTGCTTTTTTGTCTGCTTCAATTATATTTTCTTGTGAAATGGCTAGCACAGTGATTGACACAAAGCAGGTATTCAACAGGTGTTTATGAAATGAGTAAGTAATGAGTAAATGGCACGGGTCTGAGGTACCATTTATGGTAGAAGCCATGGTAGAGAAATAGAACCATGTGGCAATACAGACTTGGAGCTGGAAGCATCAGAATTGAGAAAGGCAAGAACCTGTCTGCCTTGCACGTGTTTGCAAGGAAGCGATGTTGTTCAAAGGTGATAGTCAATCATGAGGGGGATATAGTACCATGCACTACAAGTCAGGGTCTCCTGTGATCGTGGTGAAGAGAGCAGGAAGTCAACAGACCATCAGTGAGGAAGAGCACCAGGCACAACCATCTGGTAGCATCCAAGGAGAAAGGAAGTTCACACAAACATACTTTTTACAAAAGAAACCTTTTCTCTTGTCCATGCAAACGTCTCGGATTTTCTGCAAGCACCATCTCTAGCATGTATCTATTGTCCTCAATGCCACTTTAATCTTGAACTCCCAAGTTGACAGGGTCTGGTGACTATTTCTCGTGTTTCCTTTCCATTTTTCATTCCCAGGTTCACATACCAAGTCTATCACCCCTTTTACTGAGACTGCCAGTCCACCATAATACCCTTTAAAACAGTCACATTGCCTCCTGCAGTAAGTGTTTATTCCTTGGAGAGGGAAAATTTGTTTTTAACCTTATATTTCAAATAATGGCCTCTCATTATCTCTTTCTTTTTAATACTCTCTGCCAATCCATGTTTTTCTCCTGCTCGCTGTCTCACATGGTATGACTTATTTCTAGGCATTTGAATTACAGCAACCAGATCGCCTGAGTCCCTCCCAAGGGAGTCAGGCACCAGCATCCCTTTCATGGAATATCTGGCCAGTATTGCGCATCACTTTTTATTTAGGTCATCACAGAAAAGCCTTATATCATGGTGCCCTTCTTCTACCCTCCTCTGCCACAATCTTCCTTTCATTCTTCTCTCCCTCCCCTCCTCATCCTTCCTCTCCCCTCCCTCCCTCATTTCTCAGCTTCCGGTGGCTGGTAGAAAGCACAAAGGAAAAAGCAGCCTTGTTTGCTTCTTTTGTTCTCATCTTTCTCATTTTGGTCTCTACTTCTCATCTACCTTCTGCCATTCCAATTCTTACTTGTTCCTTGCTGATTACTCTTTTAAAAGGTTTCGTGTGTGCCTGGGAGCTCTCAGGGCCTCTCAAGACACCATCTCAGTCTGAATGAGACTTGGGCACACACTGAAGAACTCAGAGTGCAGCCCTTGACCCTGACCCCATCATCAGGGCTGCCTCCCACCTTGCCTTTCCTCACAGCTTCAGCACAGCTTGCATTCTGCTTATACTCTGCTTTCCCATTTCTGTTCTCCCCTGGGGCCCACTGCGTGTCTGCTGAAGAGCACACATTTCCAGCCCAGAAGCCCATGATTGGAGTTAGATCCCTGAACTTGTTCAGAAGTTAAGGGAAGTAAGCCCCTAAGGATAGCCTTAGGAAGCTATTTTCACTGACTTGGGGCCGACTAGCAGAAAATAATGAATAAAATGACACCATTTCAATTAATGACATGAATACGGTACAGCATTGATAGATAAGCCATCTTCTCATATTCTTCCTTGACCTAGAAGGCAGCGTCACTGGAAAGCATGAGACAGGAGAAAGGAACTAAATTAGCCCTCGTGCCCTATGTAGCCCCTGGGCAACAGATGTCGCAGATGGACCTCACCTACAATCTGAGGAGAATTTCTCCTCACAAAATCAGACAGGAACAGTGATAATATAAATCTTGACCTGCTGCCTGCTGTTTCCTGTAGGCGTTGTGGAAAGGGTCAAGTTGAGAAGAATGTGCAGAAATCTGGGCGTGGGGGAGATTCTTGTGCTGACAGTTCTACTGTTACTTAGGCACTCCAGTTTCTGGCTTTTATGCTTTTGAGGTACAGGCCTATGAAGACCCCCACATTCCTCTTCTCAACCATGCCTCTCTGGGAAACTCTTCTGCAAGAAACACGGAGTTAGATTCCAGATCGTTGTTTGCTGGCTCTCATGCTTTGTGATATGGGAGGAAAGGATCAGATGAATAGCTTCTCCAGCTCATGACAAATTCCTGTGGAGCATGCAACAAATTGATGGCCATCACGGACTCTGGGATGAAGATGTGGGCGTCTGCAGCCTGCTTGTGGTCTCAAAATGTGGTGTTTTCTTTAACTATGGTTTTTAAAAACCATTAAGTGGAAAGAGAAACCACCATTAGGAAATCATTTTATTTTGCTTTATGGTTTTTATCTTTTAGGATCTATTTATTTATTATCAAGGCAGAGTTAGAGAGGGAATGAATTTCCAATCCGTTGGTTCACTCTCTATGTAGTCACAACATCCGGAGCTGCGCCAGCCTGAAGCCAGGAGCCAGAACTCCCTCTGGGTCTTCCATGTGGGTGGCAGGGTCCCACATACTTAGGCCATTCTCCACTGCTTTCCCGGGCACATTGGTAGGGAGCCAGAATGGATCTGGGCCATCTTGGACTTGAACAGTTGCTGTTATGGGATGCCAGTGTTGCAGGCCACAGCATAACCTCCTACACCAAAGTGCCAGCTTCTATTGTACTGTTTTTTAAATTTTCATTTTATTTAAAAGGAAGTGAGATACAGAAACAGAGAAACAGAGTAACTTCCAGTTACTGGTTCACTCCCCAAATGTGCAGGACAGTTAAGGCTGGGCTAGGACAAAGCCAGGAGCTGGGAACTCAGTCTGGTTCTTCCATGTGGGTGGTAGGGACTCCCGAACTTGAACTATAATCTGCAGCCTTATAGGGTGCTCATTAGCAGGGATTTTGAACTGAAAGTAGGGTAGCGGAGACTTCCACCAGACACTCCAAGATGGGATCAGGCATCCCAAGAGTTGTCTTAACGTCTGTGCTAACTGCCCCTCCACTAGACCAGTTTTGAAATGAAGACATGGAAGCAAGGCATGATTATGCGTCTAGCTAGCTATTAGTGAGCTTCTGACAGTCTGTCCAGCTTCTTGATGTGGGTGTAAGATACATCTCCCAAGCATTTATTCTTGGTCAGAAGTCATATTATTCAGTTGAAAAAAGAAGCTACATTTTAAAAAAGTCCAAGTATGTTTTCCCTTCAGTCTCTGAGTTGATACATTTATCTAATCTGTGCACACAGAGCTCTGACTTTAATGTGTTTTGCTAGAATCACATTTTAGTGCTTTGTGGTTGATGTTGTGCAATGGCACTTTGCCAGTTTGTGCTCTGCCAATTTTCGTAGCAAGCTTAATTATGCAATACATGTGATAATAGATTATTTCTTTCAGTCATGCCCAATTATTTATTTTTATGCATGGTCCTGCTGACTTAGATTGAGCTTAGTAACAGCTAATCTCATATCTAGCAAGGATACATAGGAGAAGACAAAATTATGATTCAGGTCAGCTGCTCTGGGGGCATCACGCTGGTTCAGGGAGTCCTATTTGAGGGAAATTCAGGCATTTCTAGGGGAAATGCAGCCTTTGTTCCCAGACTTAGGGTCCCTTTCATGAGACAGGAAGAGCCAGGGCACTTAGAGGATGATAAGACATTGCTTACAATGATGGGTGGGAGGTGGACGGAAAAGAAACCTCTTTGGTTACTTCTATGGACTCCTAACCTGAATTTTTCTATTTGTGCGACTCCTAGCTTTAGGGGTAATAAAACATGGCTGGGATGGAAAGAAGTAGCGACAAATGGAAAGAGATATGCTCTACTGTTTTTGCCCTTCTTAGAAGAATTAAAATGGAAATCATGATGTGGTACAGAAATAGAGGGGCCGGCTGTCTTTAACACTTTGTTTTCCCACATGTGCCATGATTTTAGTGCCACTAGGTCTTTGCATATTCTAACTGGATTCCTCTCTGGACTCATCCTATAGCTATCAATCTAAATATGATTTTGTCCAAAACTCTTCCGTCCCTCTCCGTCCTCACTTGGACTGGGGGAGGTTCCTTTGTGTGTCACCTCTTAGAATCAGGTACTTTACTTAGGTCATTCATTTCACTTTATGGAATTCCTTGTTCAATTTGTGACTTTGCATCTATGAAAGGGGGACTGCATCTATGCTGTTCACTGATGCATGCTAGAACCTAACTCAGTGCTGGGGAGATGGTGACTGATGAAAAAAAGAAAAAAATAAATGAATGATAGAAAGTTGCAGTGGAGGCTCAGTTTTTGCTTTGTTATTTATTGTCTTACTAAAACATCAAAAGAAGTAAATACTCACTTAACTATTATATACTGCTTTTCTCTATATATTTTTTTCAAAGATTTACTTATTCATTTGAAAGGTAGAATACAGGGAGAGATGGTGAGACAGAGGGAGATCTTTCATATGTTTACTCTCCAAATGGCCACAATGACCAGGCTGAGCCAGGAGCTCCCTACAGGTCTACAATGAGCTTGCATGGCACCAAAAGCACTTGGGTCACCTTCCGCTGCATTAGCATTAGCAGGTGCATTAGCAGGGAGGACATTGTGTGCTCCTTATAAATTTTATATTGGTTATGTTGGGATGGTTAAATTTATGATTTGGCAAGACCATGAGAAAATGTGGGATTAGACACAGCAATTGATGTGATTTAGGTTGTCCATTTGGGAAGGGAGGATGTGTTTTCTGTTGTAGATGTGAATGATGCTGACATTCTCGTAAACGATCATTTTTAAATTTAGGGCTGGGAAGAACAGTCCCTGATGTGTGCTAGGAAGTCAGGGTGTGGAACAGAGAGGACTACAGTAGCTACTGTGCTGTCTGTAGAGTTGTGGTAGTATGCTGCTTCCGCCCATTTCCCCACTACTTCCCAACCAGGCAGATGGTTGATCTTGTTACTCACAAGTGTCCAAAATTCTTCATGGGGATTGGGAAAACTCTGGGAATGAGAGTCTTTACTTTCTTTTGACTGCACCTGAATAGGAGGATGTGACTCTGAAGACATCCAGACTCGAGGTGGAAAAGAAGGTTGTATTTCCCAGGTTTGAACCCCCTTCTCTGAGGCTCCAAGGCCCTGACCCTGTAGTTGTGTACTCAATTCCAAGGTCACTCCGGTGTCCTATGCACTTCTTTGGTTCAAGAAAGCCTCTTTCCTGCTTCCTGCAGTTTGATGTGGATTTTTACCACTTTGAACCAAAGGTGTTATGAGCTCGTCTACTTGGAGATTCATTTGGTCACTAATTCAGTGCCCTTGCAGCTAGTTGCCATAGGCCAGCTTATTCTCATGGTATAAATCACCTACTATTCTCTAAAATGACCTTTTTATGACAATTATCTGAAGTCTTGCTCATTTCCTTCATTCTCTCCTTGCTTGCTCCTACAAAGTAAGCTCTGTGAGGTAAGAAATTTCATCCATTTCATCAACTAATTTCCTCAAGACCTAGAACAGAACTTCGCATGCAGTAGATGCTTCTTAATATCATTAATCAAATCCACCATTAACATCGGTTTAAAGGCTAAGAAGTGCCAAAGAAAGGGGTGTTTGACAGAAGAGGTACCCACCTATTTATCTATCCTGATTCTCCTTTTTTCCTGTTACTCCATGAACCAATGTTATACATTTTTCCCATTTTCATTTGCATCCCCAATTCTTTCCTTTTTCTAGAGTAACCTCACTAATCCATGTATACCTTTATGCTTCATCACGCATCTCTACCCCTTTGCTGCTTCACTGTCCAAAACACCAACCTCAGTCCACACTCAGTGTCCACCAATGATCATATACGATATGATTCAGTTAGGAAAAATGCTGCATTTGTTTTGGCTCTCTGCCTGAGGAGCCTACCTCACAAGAGTTATTTTCTCCATCTCACTAGTCCAAGTGATCAATTTCAGTTCACAATTGATCTCACTGATAGGTCTAAGAGTCAAAGGAATCACACAAACAAGACTAGTGTCTGCTAATACTAACAGATAGAATCAAAAAGGGAGAGAATGATCCAACATGGGAAGCGAGATACAAAGCAGACTCATAGAATGGCAGATGTCCTAAATAGCACTCTGGCCTCAGAATCAGCACTTAAAGCATTCAGATCTGGCTCAAGAGCCCATGAGAGTATTTTATGCATGGAAAGCCAAGACAGTCTGGAAAAATAGAAGACCTAAATAAAAGATCTCTGTGAGTGAGATCCCAGTGGAACGAATGGTGCCATCAAAGAAGGAGGTACCTTTCTCTGAAGGGAGGAGAGAACCTCCACTTTGACTATGACCCTGTCAGAATAAGATTTAAGTCGGCAAACCCTAAAGGCTTCCATAGCCTCGGCAACTCATGACCAGAGCCTAGGGAGATTACTGATGCCATAAACAAGAGTGTCAAATTTTAAATCAACTTCAGGAGTCACTGTGTAGTTACGTCTCATGAGGGATCTGTCCTTAATGCGTTGTCCAATGTGAAGTAATGCTATAGCTAGTACTGAAACTGTATTTTACACTTTGTGTTTCTGTGTGGGTGCAAACTGATGAAATCTTTACTTAGTATATACTGAATCGATCTTCTGTATATAAAGATAATTAAAAATTAAAAAAAAAATCTTGGTGTTAAATTGGAAATTGCATAGAAAATTAATCAATTAAAAAATATATCATGTAGGATCTCTGTCCTTAATGTGCTATACATTGTGAATTAATACTATAACTAGTACTCCAACAGTATTTTTCACTTTGTGTTGCTATGTGAGGGCAAACTGTTGAAATCTTTACTTAATATATACTAAACTGATCTTCTGTATATAAAGAGAATTGAAAATGAATCTTGAATCTTGATGTGAAGCAATGGGAGAGGGAGTAGGAAAGGGGAGGGTTGCGGGTGGAAGGGAAGTTATGGGGGGGAAGCCATTGTAATCTATAAGCTGTATTTTGGAAATTTATATTCTTTAAATAAAAGTGTTAAAAACAAAACAAAACAAAAAACCAAAAAAAACCACCAAGAGTTATTTTCTTAAATTGGACAACACATTATAGTTTTAGAGCATCTTTGAACAAGTTTGTTAATCTCAGTTTTTTGTTTTTGTTTTTTTTTTTTTTGACAGGCAGAGTTAGAGAGAGAGAGAGAGAGAGAAAGGTTCCTTCCGTTGATTCACCCCCCAAATGGCTGCTATGGCTGGCGCGCTGTGCTGATCTGAAGCCAGGAGCCAAATGCTTTTTCCTGGTCTCCCATGTGGGTTCAGGGGCCCAAGCACTTGGGCCATCCTCCACTGCCTTCCCAGGCCACAGCAGAGAGCTGGACTGGAAGAGGGGCAACCGGGACAGAATCCAGTGCCCCGACCGGGACTAGAAACCGGTGTGCCCCTGCCGCAGGCGGAGGATTAGCTTAGTGAGCCATGGCACCGGCCTATCTCAGTTGTTCTATACCACATCCCTTAAAAGGTCAGCTGGGGTAGGAAGTGGCTTAAAAAAAAAAAAAAAAAAACTCAGAGGTGAGAAAACCAAGTGAAGAAAAGCAGATGATTCTTCCAAGGCCACATGGGTGGTAAAGCTGGAGCCATGATTTGAATCTAGTTTTGGCTTCTGTGTAACATATGAGACTCTGTACAGATTACTGCCCATTGGGATGAGAAGCAGTTGTGATCGTAGTTTATTAGATTCTGTCTCCCTACCCCTCAATGTAGTGAGTCAATTCTGTATCACTAGTCATAGTTTTGATATTAAAGAACTGAAAGCTATCATTTGGATTTTTTATGGTCCTGTCTATCAAATCCCAGCCACAAAAGGAGAAAAAAATATAATTTTGAATAATTTGCATTTCCCTGTTTTAAGGAAAATGCAATACATCATAAGTCCAATGACATGTTAAGAATTTTAAGCCTGTAATGGCTGTCATGACGTGAATCATTCCAGCAGAGGCCAGTGTCTTGAGCAATGAGTCAGAATAAACAGCTTAAAGAGAAAAAAAACAATTATTCCCTCCACATGGAGCCATCATTCAAATGAAATAAACCCACCAAAGCCTTGAATGCTTTGCAGAAGGCTGGCAGCTCCCACTGAGGCCTCAGAAGAAGCATACACTTTAGGAAAGCCCACCTGCACGAGTGGAGGGACTTCTGAGGGCCAGTTCCTTTTCCACCACCAATGAGAAGGATAACCCCAGGCAAGTCTTTGCAGTTTTCCTTGCTTCACTCTCTTCACTAGTAAAATGAGAAAATTAAGTACATGGGGTGAGAGGTCCTTCTGGTTCTAAAATTGTTGATTTGGGTTCATTTTGCTTCTGTGCTGAGGTTGTTATCAACGATTGGATTTTCTTGCCCATTAAGAGAAGGAATGGCACCAAATGAGGACATCATAGAGGATGGCAATGCAAGTGATGAGGGGTAGCACATGGCTCAGCTGCCATTGTGGACTAGAGAGGCAGAAGAGCAAAGTTATCAGCAGGTGGCAAGGACTTGAATTTGCACCAGGATTTTCCCATGTCTTGGAGGAAATCGGTAGGTTCTTATTTAGCTGGTGTCTTACCAGGAAACAGCTTTTGTAATGGCAGAGGACAGCACAATAACCAACAGTGCAGATGCATTCTGTGGTCCCTATTCCCGGATACTGTGTACGTCTCCTATACTAAGACAGGAAGGAGGAGAAATGGGAGTGTGAGACAGGATATGGTTGTTTTAACTGAGGCAGGGATGTAATGGTTAGCCACTGGGATGAACTTGATCTCTAACTGGTCCTGGTCTGGATGGTTGCAGAGAATTTTCCTGTAGATCCAAGTGCTTAATACCAGTTATTCAAGATTTGATTGAAGGGATGTTTTGTTTAGGCCAAAGTGTCTCCTTGATGGAGGATTTTGTTCATTAATGTATAACTTTTTCCGTAGGATGAGATGTTTCTGGGGATGGAGGTTTGGAGACTTGAGGGTTATACAGAGAGAACAAGTTCTTACTGTTTCAAATTCCCATTTTTTTCAAGCAAAAACATCCATATGTTTTAAAGGTTTAAATTATTCCATGTGTGCAAATGCTTATACCTTAATTGTTTTATAACCTAATTAAACACATTAAACTTGAATTGCCACACAATTCTTGCTAATATCCAATTGAAGCCTCCTATCTCCATGTCTTGGGCAGCATCATGGAATTTCCTATTGGGAATACACCTGTCTTTCTGGGGATTCGCTAGGGCTTCCTGGCAGGCAACTCCAGAGATTCTCAGGTGCTATCAGTGCCCTGGGATTGGATGAGCAAAGGCTAATAGAATCATGCTTTGTACGAGTAAGTGTGTGTCAGAGTCAGGGGTGAGTCTTGCAGTTTCTAGTGCTGTACTTTTAAATAAATACGTGGCAAAATAAGCATACCATGAAGCTTGGTAGTTGATCACTTTAATTCGTGCAAGTTTATAGCACTTGGACCTTTCAAAAAAGTTGGAAACAATTACTACCTTCCAATTTCAAACCTTTTTTATTACCCCAAACAGAGCCTCTGTACCGTTTAATGCTGACTCCTCACCTCCATCACCTCAGCTGCTGGTGTGCTCTATTCTACTTTGTTCTGATGAATTTTTCTGCTCTAGGTGCATAACAGAACTGGAACAGGCAATGTTTGTCCTCGGTATTATGTTGTTAAGGTCCATCCATGTGGCAGCATGAATCCAAATTTCATTCCTTGTTTTGACTGAATGATATTGCACTGTAAATATACCAGGGTCTTCAAAAAGTTCAAAGCAATGTGCATCCTGAAAACATCATGCATTCCTTTTAATTTTAGTTTAATAAACTTTCATTATTAAACTTTGAGTCCATGCTTTCAATTTTTTCAGGTGTATTTCAATACTTTTGAAAATTGGATTGCTGGACATATGATAATACTATATTTAGCTTTTTGATAGACAATAAAACTCTTTAGCACTGTGCCATTTTACATTCCCATTACCAATGCACAAGGGTTCTGCTTTCTCCACATCCTTGCCAACTCTTGCTCTTGTCAGTTTTTCTTTTATTTTTTGTCATAGTAACCATCCTAATGGCATCTCATTATGGTAGTGCTGTATGTTTAGCATAGTAGGGAAAGCATGGCATTGGAAAAAATACACATTTAGAAACTATAACCATTAGCTATACACTAAAAGACAGGTTTTGTGGTATGGTTCTGAGCACCATTAAGCAAGTTATTTAACTCCTGATTACTATGTGAAATCCTGAAGGTCAAATTAAATAAATCAATAAATCACCCAAGAAATACTGCGTACACTTGCCTAAGTTGTTCAGAACACATGCTCAATGATGGGCCATGTTTCTTACAGGCTTATTTGACTTGAAAAAATTAAATAGGTATGGCACAATCTGGTTAGGCATAGAGAATAACAAATTCCATTTAAAAAAAAAGTATATTAAAATCCTTAACTAAAAGCTGTTAGTTAAAAGATATTCCATTCAAAATGTAGGTCAGTTTGTTTTTTGATCAAGTATAAACCAAAATTTCTCAAAATAGTATTTTATTGTTTTAAATTATTTGTGTATTTATTTTATTATACACAAAAAGAGATTTCCCCTCCACTGGTTCAATACCAAAATCAATGGCTAGAACTGGGCCAAGCCAATGTCAGGAACCTGAAACTCAACCTAGACCTTCCATGAAGGTGATGCTTAGCCATTGCTATTTATAGATACTCATTTTGTTCATAAACGTAAAGTCAGGAATAAGATAAAATTGTTGTTTTATTCATTTTCCATTTGGTTTGTGAGCAAAAAAACTCAATCAATTTGAAATACCTTCCTTTCCCTCCTTCTCAACTCTCAGCTATAATGCCCATATATGCCTAAAACAATACTCCACAAGACTCATAATGAGTAGGCATGACATTTAATCAAATAGGTAAACTTTTCCACTGAGACAAAGCATGTCGGTGTCCCCACTCTTTCATTTTATAATTAGGTCCTTATTACTTGGTGACACATTGGGGTGAATATTCTTTTATATGAATTGTTATGTTTTCATGATATCATATTATAGAAGATTCATAATATTCATAATATGATATAGAAGAGATCTTAGTGGACAAATTTATATGCCAGTTAATTACTGCAGAAGAAAAACACTATAGATTGAGTAAACGAAAAATAAAAACAATTTTTTACTAAGCAATTAATCTTTTAATTCTTATTTAATAATTTCACTCAGCAAGCTGGCTCACTCAGTGAAGTGGACACCTGTTTTTCATGAAGGAGTAGCAACAAATAGCATACCTCAAAATTAGATACTCCGTGAGTGATAATACAGTAAAAAAGTCATTTGGATTCATTTGGCTGTGAAATATTCTGGGTTAAAGCAAGTTTGGCCAAGCTATTAGAATCCTTTTGGAATATGGAACACCTTTTTATCCTTTAGGAGTGGGGATTGAGAAGCAGTTATGAAGATGAATGAGGGGGGATGCATTTGGTCTACTAGTTAAACAACTAGTTAGGATGTCTGCCTCCTGTATCAGAGTACCTGGGTGAAATCCACAGCTCTGGCTCCTGCTTCCAGCTTCCTGATCATGTGTATTCTGGGAGGCTGCATTGATGGCTCAAATAATTGGATCTTTGCCACCAATATGGGGGGCCTGGATTGAGTTTCTGGCTCCTGGCTTCACTGTGGGTGAACCAGTATATGGGAGTGCTCAAACTCTCTCTCTCTCTCCCTCCCTCTCTCTCTCTCTCTCTGCCTCTAAAATAAACAAACAATTTAAAAAGAGGCGAATGGTAGTTCAGCTTTGTTCATACAGGCTGCCTGAATCCTTCTTTAGAACGGAGGCAAGATACAGATCCGTTAGTCTTCTCCTACTTCACAAAAAGATATCAACTGATCTCCCAGCTCAGCTGCCAGTGCAGACACAGCATTTGAAATTTAAGAGCAAAAGAAAGTGCCTCAAGCCAGGTAATTGTCAGGGGTTACAAATCTGAATTCTCTTATGCTCTATTTAAACTCTTAGTCAAAAAAGAAATATTTATAGAGAAGTCTATTATGTCTTTCAGATAAGTGCTTCTAAATTTCTCTTAACCAGGAATATAATACAATTAGTATTTTAAGAATAAAAATCATTTCAGAATGAAAAGTGGCTGCAAACAACCATATTGGTCCTGCCTTTGACCATGAGATTCTTTCCACCTCACAAAATCAGTGTGGAATACCTCATTCACTGTACTCCATAATGATCATTACACTTGCAGCTTTTGTTGTCAGGTAGAGAACCACCATAAATCTTGTATCAAATTTAAAGTACATGTGTTTTATAAGCACAACAGCAGGTTCATGTATTTGAGCACTTTTCTTACACTAGTCAGTGAGATAATTATTTATAGAAATATTTATGGACAATACTTCTAGATCTTTTGCAAAAATTTCAAGTATGTTCATGGATTTATTGTTCACTGTTTAGGAATTGTAGGGATAATCTAAGTCAATTATATAGTGCAATCACCAGATGAAAATTGCTGTGACTTGAATAAGATTTGGCTTCTAAACCCATATAGACTTTAAATCTCAGTAATAAATTAGTGGTACTAAGAGGAGAAACTTAATCCAGTTGTGTCGTTTAGGTGAGCTTGGTAGGGATGTGCTCCGGGAAGGTGAATTTCCTGAGAAAGGAGATTATAAAAGCCAGGCCCAGGCATTCTCTCTGCTTCCTGGTTCACCATGTGATCTCACCTCCTGCCTCCTTCCACACTCTACCACCTTTATCAGAGGTCAGAGGTCAAGGTCAGAGGTCAAGATCAGAGGCTGCCTGATCTTGACTGTGAACCTCTCTACGAAGTTAGCTTCTCTCTACTATTTCACTGTAGTAATGAAAAGCTGACTAATACAAGCATCAAAAAACATCTTTTGGAAGATGTTGAGGTCCTGATTCGTTACCTCATGGTATGCCAGGCACCTAACTGAAACTTTTGGCTTTATCATGAAAATCTGTAATTTTTTTCCTGGGTACATAGTTTAATCTAAGGGAAAGCTGAAGGGAATGTGCAAGCGTGCCACTTTCCTATGTAAACAAATGATCTTCATGAAGCATATTGCCTGCAGCCTCATTTCTAGGTTGACTATATTTCCTTTTTATTCTGATGCTCTTCTTACATTTATCCACTACTTCTAATGTTATGTTGATGCATTTTATGCACCCATGATAGGGAATATAACTGGATATCAATAAATAGCATTAAATGATTGATGTCAACAGGGTGACAAGCCAACATAAGCAAAAGAAAAGATGTATGTATTTCTTGGTTTCATGTGTAAAATATGTGGCAGTTTGAGTATTGTGTCAGGACTTCTCTGAAAATGCTGTAAGGTCTGATTCACGTACAAGGTTGAAAGGAGGTCTGTGTAGCTGCGAGAAGCAGTGGCAGCAGACGAAACCCTGGGCTAAGTTAGCTTTGTCAGTAACCAGCTGCATTCCCTTGGTCCACACTTTTTTGCATCGACTTCCTTATTTTAAATATTAAGATTCGCTCCGTTCACGAAGCACTCAGTGCCTTTGGGGACCTGAAGAACCCTGCTGGGAAGTAAGTGGAGGAAGTGCTGGGTGTTAAGACAAAGGCAAGCTAGACACTGGGGTAAAGGAGAGCACCGGCCCCAGCCGAGGCCTTCCATCCTCGCCAGTGCTCAGCGCCAGCCAGGAAAGTGGGTCAAACTTTCCCGTGGGCTGTCGGGCTTCACTTTCTCCTGTTTCTCTTTTCTTTGGATTTTAACCCCTAGTCCTGGTGATCCCGCAGGATCCTGATTGCTGTGACAGTCTGAGGCGATAACACCATTGTTCGGTGCACCTCCTCTTCTTTCAGAACCGGCAAGTGTGAAGAATGAAATGACAGCCAGAGCATGAGCTCAAGTGAGGGCATTGCAAGCAAGGAGACGGGAAACCTTTTAAGAATTCATGGGCAGCTTCCAGCACCAGTGGGGCGCAGCTGCAAACGGCTAGGGAGCGGCAGGGGCTAGCAGGCCTACTCGGGAGGTTGCTTTCTGAGGTCTAACACTGGCTGACCGTGAAGCCAAGACGCAGAATCACTAAGAGGGAGAGGCAATAATAACTAAGGCTTTCTTTCTTGGCATCCCTTTCTTCCTTTCCCCGGACCCCTAGACATTCGGCCTACTTTCTGCTCCTTTTACAGCAGCTTTCTCATTATATTCTACCTGTCACTCAAGTGCACTTCCAGTGCCAGTTGTTTCTTGAAGCCCTACGCTCTGCTTGGTCGGAGTTCTCTGTGCTCCGTTGGTGTTTGGTGTGGAGTTCCCTGAACACCGGCTGCATCTTACCAGGTGCCAGGGTGGTGATGTACAGGTCTGGGTCTCCCTACTGGAGATAAGCTACCTGAGAGGAGGGGCCACGTATCTGCTGCTTTCTCTTCTCTCTCAGTGCCTTGCCCAAAGCAGCTGTCAGGAAGTGGTGAGAAGGTAGGGGAGCCTAGCATGTATCTTCCGCAGTTAGGAACAGAGGCTCAACCCTGGCACGAGCCTTGGGGCAGATTTTCAGTATCTTGAAGTCTCAGTGTTTAGCCTTTAAAGCTTTTTTTTAAGTTATATGATAAAATTGTGCATGTTCCCAGCACTGAATGAATGGTACCAATGTTGCTTGTATTGAATTATATGCACACTGTAGTCACATCCCTTTCTTCCCTCTGTGAAAAAAAGAGTTCATGGATGTTGCTGCCGAGAAGAACTTCCTGGGTAGTGACTATATGATGACAAGGAGTGGAAAACAAGGATTCTCTTCTTAGAGGGGTGTGGGGAGCAGGTGATTGATGTTGGAAACTAGCAATAGCAACAAAATTATGAAGAGAAGGTCTGAGGTAAACAGAACAAATTGAATTAAGAAGAACAGTTGTAGTGGCTGTCCAGAATGACATGATTTTTTGAAGGGAAGAGAGAAGACAGAGCAAGTGAGTGCTCTCATACTCTGGTCCATTTCTTAAATATCTGGAAGAGCTTGGACTGGGCCAGGCTGAAGTGGGAGCTGGGAACCGAGTCCAGGTCTCCTTCTTGGGGGACAGAAACCCACGTACTTGAGCCATCCACTGCTGTCTCTCATGCTGTGCATTAGTAAGAAGTTAGAAATCAGAATGGAGCTTAGACTTGAGCACTGACCTTCTGATATGGGATGTGAGTATCTTAACTGCTGCAGCCAACACCTTCCCCATGGTGTTTTGTTTAGTTTTGAGACAGACACACAGAGGGGAGAGGGAGGAGAGGTATTAAGCAAAAAGTGATATCAACTTAAAGAGAATCTTTTAAGAGATTTGTTCCAGATTGGTGGGGTGAAGAAGGACTAGGCTGTTCCTATGCACAGATGCCTGAGGGTTAAGCACCTTCTTAGAGCATGGGACAGGGGATTTGATGGTACATCTCATAGGACGGCCTAGGCATCCTCAAAACTTGGGAAGACGGATCCTTAACTCTCGGGGAATGAGAAAATCCCAAACTGTAAATACAGTTCTGTCAAAATACGTCACAAGTCAGTTGGTGGCTGAGCTGTGGATAAGAAATGCCCCTTCTTTATCTATAGCTAGAACTTTTTCTTATGGTTTTGAAAGTTGTCCCTGAATTTTAAAGCACTCATAAAGAATGAATTCATATTGCATTGATGGAAGGATTTGGGAGTAGATGAAACTTCATATGAAGCCAAATAATTAGCAAATAGCTTTCTAAGCATGGGACTAAATGACCATATTTTTTGCCTACTTTTACATTTTATCATATTTGAAATTATAACAAATGTTAGACAATTGTGTCTTAAAATTGCTGCTTGCCAGATGACAGTTGACACATAGCTTATAAAGGTGTGCATGTACATGAAATCAAAAGCACCCTCATCAAAACTTGCAAATGGGTCAGCACCTTGGGACAAAATCCCAGAGACAAATGTAGATCACTCTTTTAAGAATCGTAAACTATCCATGGTTGTGATGGCACAGGGGATCACAAAATAACTTGGAATAACCAAATTTGTGCTGTGAAGCTATCTTAGAAATAATTTTTATTTGACTTATTTTCAATGTATGAGAGTATGAGATAAAAAATGCTTAAATCAGTCTCTAGCAACTAAGACCCAAGAGGAAACTACAAGTCTAATAGAGAAACAGGATTAGTGGGTTAATGCCTTTGCCAGGACTGATAATAGCAAGTCTGTCTCTGCTAGGCCAGTAGAAGGGGTGTTAATAGAACCCAGAGGGAGAGAATTGTGAGACAAGGCTTGGAGTGGCTTGGATAAGAGAAGATGCAGCTGACCCAAATGGCCCCTCAGGGAGTGAGTTGTGGGAATAAATAGCCCACTGCCTTTTCTCTCCTCCTCTCATCTCTTGCTGGGGCTCTCCATTGGTCAAACACAGTTGGGAACCAGAAGTGAGGTCCATTGATAAAAACCCACCCATTCTCAAAGGTTTTTTTGGTCTCCTAAAAATTAATGATGACTTTTGTTTATGTGACTTACACCTGTTGATATTTACCACATTACAAATGAAATCTAAGAGTGCAAAAAAGATTATTGATTCAACTAAAGTTAATACAAAATTCATAGCATGTTCATAAAAATGACATATGAAGGGATTACAAGTTTATTTTCTGGCAAATATTTTTTGAAGTCCATCCATAGTTTTTTTATACTATGCTTTTAAGAACTTTTAAGAGATCTCTCCTATCTTGATGAAAAGAGCTATATATTTTAAAAAATAGCAAGTAAACAGCACTGTTTTATCTGTTCAAAATTACTTTAATATTTGACTTCATTGAAAACAACTACGCTCAGATTGTCTTTTTAATTAAAAATTTGGTAAAAAAAATTGCTTTAGTTGAAGTCTACAAATGAAGTCAGACCTTTTACAGGTACTTATGTAGAGAAGTAAGGAATGTTTTAAATTGCTTTTCAAATAATGTGTATTCTTCCTTAAAAATGCATCAAATATCAGTGAGTACTTTTTTATTTTAATATATTATCATAAATAATTGTACACATTAATGGGCTATAGTATGATTTAATAAACTATTTGCTCAGTTTGCAAGTAGTTCCTTTAAAGTTAATGCTATGTGGAATTTGAAATAGTATTGATGCATTTTTTTACTTGGTTACATGAAAAGCATTTGGTCCTTATTATATGATGAATGTACTCTTATTGTGTTCATCATTTGGAAAATGTTGGTTTAATGAAGTATGCATATGTTTCAACACATGTGACAATGTAAAAAATCACATTTGTTTACTGAATTTTTCAGAAAGTCTAACACATCCTTGAAAGCTCAAATTTTATCATTGGCAATAAATGTTGTTGTCCTAGAAGTTATAGGCATACTTGTGCATTTCTGAGAAAATACCTTCCAAACATCTAATATTTATGATAATGTATCTGTTCATCTTCCTTGCAAATAGTCTTAATAAGAAAACCAAGTAGTTCAGTTGCATCTGTTTTTTATTTAAATTTGTTATTTATATAAATGGAGCACATTTCATGTATCTCATACATGCATTTTTAAGAACATAATGACACTTCCCACCCCATTTAGCCTCCTTCCCTCACTCCCACTCTTCCTCCTGCTTCCTTTCTTATTTTTCAATTAATTTTTGCAATAATGTACTTTTTTCCCTTTGAGAACAAGTTTTATCATGAATTGAAGAAGCATCTAAGAAAACAGGCAATGGAGTTTCGCACTTAGGCTTATCTCAAGCTTATGAGACATAAGAATATCCTCCAGTTAATCCACTAAAATGAAGTAAATCTTTGAGAATAAGTTTTACTATTAACTCTCATTATACAACTCTTTGAGGACAGAGATCCTGCATGGGAAGTTAGTGCATAGTGACTTCTGTTGTTAATTTAACAATTTTTTTTTATTTTTTAAAAATTTTTAAAAGATTTATTTATTTTGCTTGAAAGTCACAGTTAAACAGAGAAGGAGTGGCAGAGAGAGAGAGAGGGGTCTTCCATCCACCGATTCACTCCCCAAATGGCCACAATTGCTGGAGCTATGCCAATCCAAAGCCAGGAGGCAAGAGCTTGGAGCTTCTTCCATGTCTCCCATGGGTGCAGGAGTTCAAGGACTTGGGCCATCTTTTGCTGATTTCCCAGGCCATAGGAGATAGCTGGATCAGAAGTAGAGCAGCCAGGCCTCAAACTGGCGCCCATATGGGATGCCAGCACTACAGGTAGCAGCTACGCCACGGTGCTGGCCCCTATTTTAACAGTAAACACGTTTAGGGTTTCATGTCAGTGATCACCTGAGGCTCTTTTTTTTCCCCTTTTTTATATATATATATATAAAGCTTTTATTTAAAGAATATAAATTTCCAAAGTACAGCTTATGGATTACAATGGCTCCCCCCGCCCCCACAACTTCCCTCCCACCCACTACCCTCCCCTTTCCCGCTCCCTCTCCCCTTGCATTCACATCAAGATACATTTTCAATTCTCTTTATACACAGAAGATCAGTTTAGTACATATTACATAAAGATTTCAACAGTTTGCCCTCACATAGAGACACAAAGTGAAAATACTGTTGGAGTACTAGTTATAGCATTAAATCACAATGTACAGCACATTAAGGACAGAGATCCTACATGATTTTTTTAAAAAAAATTGATTAATTATCTATGCAATTTCCAATTTAACACCAAGATTTTTTTTTAATCATTTGCAATTATCTTTATATACAGAAGATTGATTCAGTATATACTAAGTAAAGATTTCATCAGTTTGCACCCACACAGAAACACAAAGTGTAAAAATACTGTTTCAGTACTAGTTATAGCATTATTTCACATTGGACAGCACACTAAGGACAGATCCCTCATGAGACGTAAGTACACAGTGACTCCTGATGTTGATTTAACAATTTGACACTCTTGTTTATGGTGTCAGTAATCTCCTTAGGCTCTAGTCATGAGTTGCTGAGGCTAAGGAAGCCTTTAGGGTTCACTGACTTCGATCTTATTCCAACAGGGTCATAGTCAAAGTGGAAGTTCTCTCCTCCCTTCAGAGAAAGGTACCTCCTTCTTTGATGGCCCCGTTCTTTCTTCTGGGATCTCACTCGCAGAGATCTTTCATTTAGGTCTTCTTTTTTTTCCAGAGTGTCTTGGCTTTCCATGCCTAAAATACTCTCATGGGCTCTTGAGCCAGATCCGAATGCCTTAAGGGCTGATTCTGAGGCCAGAGTGCTATTTAGGACATCTGCCATTCTATGAGTCTGCTGTGTATCTCGCTTCCCATGTTGGATCATTCTCTCCCTTTTTGATTCTATCAGTTAGTATTAGCAGACACTATTCTTGTTTGTGTGATCCCTTTGACTCTTAGACCTATCAGTGTGATCAATTGTGAACTGAAATTGATCACTTGGACTAGTGAGATGGCCTTGGTACATGCCACCTTGATGGGATTATATTAGAATCCCCTGGCACGATTCTAGCTCCATCATTTGGGACAGATCGGATTGAGCATGTCCCAAATTGTACATCTCCTCCCTCTCTTATTCCCACTCTTATATTTCACAGGATCACTTTTCAGTTAAAA
This sequence comes from Sylvilagus floridanus, assembly GCA_949820135.1. Lineage (NCBI taxonomy): Eukaryota > Metazoa > Chordata > Mammalia > Lagomorpha > Leporidae > Sylvilagus > Sylvilagus floridanus. The sequence continues at coordinate 43,071,399 of OX463235.1, forward strand.
TTTAAACACCTAAGAATAATTGTGTGTTAATTAAAGAGTTCAACCAAGAGTACTAGGATAAAAAAAATACTAAAATGGATAAAGTATTACATTGTACATCAACAGTCAGGACAAGAGCTGATCAAATCACTGTTTCTCATGGTGTCCTTTTCACTTCAACAGGTTTCCCCTTTGGTGCTCAGTTAGTTGTTGGCGAATAGGGAGAACATATGATATTTCCCTTTGGGACTGGCTTAATTCACTCAGAATGATGTTTTCCAGATTCCTCCATCTTGTTGCAAATGACCGGATTTCATTGTTTTTGACTGCTGTATAGAATTCTATAGAGTACATGTCCCATAATTTCTTTATCCAGTCTACTGTTGATGGGCATTTGGGTTGGTTCCAGGTCTTAGCAATTGTGAATTGAGCTGCAATAAACAGTAATGTACAGATGACTTTTTTGTTTGCCAATTTAATTTCCTTTGGGTAAATTCCAAGGAGTGGGATGGCTGGGTTGAATGGTAGGGTTATATTCAGGTTTCTGAGGAATCTCCAGACTGACTTCCTCAGTGGCTTAACCAGTTTGCATTCCCACCAACAGTGGATTAGTGTCCCTTTTCCCCCACATCCTCTCCAGCATCTATTGTTGGATTTCTGAATATGAGCCATTCTAACTGGGGTGAGGTGAAACCTCATTGTGGTTTTGATTTGCATTTCCGTGATTGCTAGTGATCTGGAACATTTTTTTATGTGTCTGTTGGCCATTTGGATTTACCTGAGGCTCTTTTTAAAAATATTTATTTATCTGAATGAGTTACAGAGAGAGGTATAGACAGAGAAGTCTTCTATCTGCTGGTTCACTCCCCAGATGGCTACAATGGCTGGAGCTGTGTTGATCTGAAGCCAGGAGCTTCCTTCAGGTATCCCATGCGGGTCCAGGGGTCCAAGGACTTGGGCCATCTTCTACTTCTTTCCCAGGCCACAGCAGAGAGTTGGATCAGAAGAGGAGCAGCTGGGATCAGAACCAGTACCCATATGGGATGTTGGTGCTTCAGGACAGAGCGTTAACCTGCTGTGCCACAGCGCTGGCCCCTCACCTGAGGCTCTTGACATGAGCTGCCTAGCTTATGGAAGCCTTTGAATACACAAATTCCTTCAATATTTAGACAGGTCATAAGCAAAGTGGAAGTTCTCTCTTCCCTTATCCTTCTTTGAAGAACACTTCTTTCCACTGGGGCCTCACCCACAGAGGTCCTTCATGTAGGACACTTTTTGACATAGTGTCTTGGCTTACCATGACTGAAATGCTCTCCTAGGCCTATCAGCCAGATCAGAATGCCTTAAAGGATGATTCTGAGGTCAGATTGATACTTTAAGTGATTGTTTTACTGTGAGTCTCATGTATGGAATGCTTCCCATGTTGGAGCATTCACTCCTTTTTAATTGTATTAATTATTACTACCAAACACTTAATCCTATTTGTATGATCACTTTAACATTTAATCCTATCTATATGATCACTTTAATGTTTAATCCTATCCCTATGATCATCTTAACACTTAAAATGCATTTTGTTTTACCACCCTGCTTATGGGGATTTGGTGTCTGATAGCAAGTTTTTAAAACTGTACACTTAGAAGTAAGTCTGTAGGAATATGTGCAGAACTATACAGCTTTACAATCGCAAGCTTCATACATTTCATAATTACTACTAGAAGCATGGTGATTCTTTTTCATCGTGTACCCCCCCACCCATAATCCCATCCCCCTTCCTCCTCCCTCTCTTATTCCCACTCTTATTTTTCACTAAGATCTGTTTTCAATTAACTTTATACAGATTTGATTAACTCTATGTTAAGTAAAGAGTTCGACGAATAGCATAAGAAAAAAAAAAAAAAACTGTTCCTCAACAGTCAAGACAAGGGCTGTTCAAAGCCATTGCTTCTTAAAGTGAAACTGACACCTTGAGAAGCTGCCGTTTTTTTTTTTTTTTTTCTGACGCAGCCATCATACTTTCCTCTTTGGCAGAAGTGTTTTTTGTATATTCCAAAATCCTTGCAAGAATGTGAGAAAGTCATGGTGTCAGGCAAATGTTTGGTGCAGTAGTTAAGATGCTGCTTGCAATGTCCTTATTCTATATCGTAGTGCTTGGGATCAAGTCCCAGCTCTGGTCCTAATTCCAGCTTCCTGCTTTCCACACCCGGGGAGGCAGCAGTGATGACTCAAATAGTTGGGTCCCTGACACCCTCTGGGATACCTGGACTAAATTCCTGACTCTGGGCTTCAGTATGACTTAACCACAGCTGTTGTAGGCATTTTGGGATTGGCCTAGTGTATGGGAGATTTCTGTCTGTCTCTGCCACTCTGCCTTTGCATAAATGAAATAAATATATATATTTTAAAACAGACACACACACAAAGACTGGCTTCAAAGGTTGAGATTGAATTCAACTGAGAGTGCTTAGCAGGTGAACACAATGACTACTCATAGTTTGGTGACATTGACCTGTAAAGGTGACAGCAGTGTCACCATTCTTTACTTTTGTACCATCAGTGCAAATGCCAGCATGTTGAAAAATAACAATAATGTCTTATTATCATAAAAATGGTTTTGACCTTGTGTGCCTCCTGGAAGTGTCTCATGGAGGCTCAAGTGTATGTGGTTCACACTGTGAGAACTGCTGAGGCAGCTTGTCCAGTCAGTGATCAGAGACTGAAAATGGTATGGAGAGAAGTGAGAGGAGATGTTACAGAGGTAATGGGTGAAAGGAAGATATGCAAAAAAAAAGGTTCAAACCACTGCTTTATTTCAATATTTTAAACATCTTTATCATTAGAAGAATATATTGTACTGTGTTTACAGCTTTGTGTTTTCCTTTAATGTGCATCTTTGAATGAACTCAGGTTCTGTGCTGTATGGTCAGAAGAGAAAATCAAAAGAATCATACATTGGGGTGGATCTGATGTGGTGCTTTGCATGATAGAGTGGAATTGCCACTGGGACCAGACAGGCCAGGGTCTTTGACAGAGTTCCTATTGCCTGGATAGAATACTGTGAATAAAAACTCCCTACCTCAAGCAAGAACTTGGTTTTGTACGCTTTCATTGCTAATGAAGCTCCACTTTGTAGATGAATTTTATCTTTTAAACTTAAAAATGCACAAAGGTATGGATGAAGGAATAAATATTAATAACCTGGAAGCCGTTGTGCCTCCTTCAAGGGAGTTGCCTATTCACTCTGGTGGGATGATTATTCCATTTTAATATTCATAGGGCAGTTTTACCTTCTTTGTCTGCAAATTCCAGGATCATTTCACTATCACCCTTGTACTCCTTGCCTTGTCTGTTTACAGACTTAATGAGGAAATCGAACTGATCTTGATACCCCAGTGACCTGAGACACTCTTCCACCTGCCCCACCAGCTTTTCTACAGTCACCACTCAAGGGGGAAGGATAGTGCCATTAGCAAACTGCAATCAGCTGGGTTTATGCCGCCAAAGGGAATAACCCAGAAGCTATGTTTCACTTGGAGGAGATTAGAGCTTCAGCTGATATTGGACTGTCTTATTTGTTTCTATACATTTTTAACAGCCTGAAATGGCATTAAACTCTGTGAACAGCACAATATAATGCCACTAATCCTGTTGATTTTACATTGCATTACAGAGGCAAGAATAGCAATACATCCTTTTATGTGTAAATCAGGAGAGATGTAAGCCATTTCTCTGCAAGGATGTAGCTTATTACTAGAGTTGGATGAACTAAGTTAGAGTTCAAGCATTAAATGTGAAATGTTTTTGTTTTTCTCTCTGCTAATCCATTGTTCCTATTCCTCCTTCCCTGCCTCTACCCAAATATCCTTTCTGAAATAATAGCCTACTCCTTCCTTCCTTCCTTCCTGCCTGCCTGCCTGCCTCGCCTTGCCTCGCCTCGCCTCACCTCGCCTCGATCTTAACATTTATTTTATTTATTTGAGAGGCAGAGATAGAGAGAGAATCCATCCACTAGTTCATTCCTCAGATGGCCACAATGGCTATGGCTGGGCCAGGCAAAAGTAAGGAGCTGGGAGCTTCTTCCCAGTGCCCCATGTGAGTTTAGGGGCCTGAGCAATTATGCCATATTCTGCTGCTTTCCCAAGCACATTAGTAGGGATCTGGATTGGAAGTGGAGCAGCTGGGACTTGAACCGGTGCCCATATGGGAAGCCAGTGCTATAGGTGGCACCTTTACCCACTTTACCACAATGCTGGCTTCCTTTCTCCTTCCCTCCCTCCCTCTCTTTCATCTATCTGCTAATCCTCAGTGTCTGGAAGTCCTGTTATTTTCAGTTATGGCAGAAAATTGGGACAGATACTTTTGAGGGAATAAAGTCAGACTTGATCTTCATTTCCCAAGACCTTGCTGCAATATTGCCAAAGGAATGGCTCTGGGGAATGTATGGCAGAAACTTAAGCCTGGATTTGACGGGCTTCTGGCTAAAAAACAGGCTCAGCAGTTACTTTGGATTCTATGCTATTTTTTACCACTTATCACCCATACATTCTCAGGCGATTATCTTGGCCTTTCTTTACCTCGGGTCCTTAATTGGTAATACAAATCAATGATGTAGTTTTGTTGTGGTGATTCAATGAAGTATAAAGTAGTTATCACAATATTATTTTTGCCATAATTAATATTATAATATATAAGAGCTATATAAACATTGATCAAATTGACCCTTAAATTATTGTTGACAGTAGATTTACCCCACGGCCAACAAAACATAACAGGATTGGTCTTCCCATGTATTAGGATAGCCTGTTTTCAGATATCAGGTATTTGTCATTTCTAAAGAACCCACTCTGTGTAATGATACAGAACAAGATGATACAATAAGACACAGGAGACACAGTTACGCACACATTACAGACAGACATACAGACACACATGTGCATGACAGCTCAGCATATGATGAGTTGCAATAAAAAAAGTGAATGCCTGCTGTTCTGTACCTCTCAGCTCTAATCAGATCTCTGATTGGTCTCCAAGTCCACATTTCATGGGTTATCATCAACTGTAAGAGATTCTGTTCTATCATTTGGAAAATCAATGTAATAGCTATTTCAAAGTTTTTTTATAGGGTGGTAGGTAACGATTAAAGGAGAAAATTCATGGGGATAAATAGTTCAGTGACTGCATACTTACGGTCTTATCTGTTATCCAAACTCATTGTGAGTTGAGCAATGAAACCCCCCATTTTCCCTCTTGATCTAGAAGCAAATTAAGGCTCATAGAGTCTGAATCACCTATTGAAGAAGAGAGAATGTCCAGTATAGTACTATAAAAGTGCACAGAGGATCCCATGTTAATTTCCTAAATTAAAAACTTACCTTTTCTCAGTTGATAAAGCTTTAATCTTAAACAATTGAGTTTTGCCAGAATTAACTAGTCATCAATGTTTTCATCTCCTAATCTGTAACATGTACAGTAGAGAAGATAATTCATGGTGATGTCAGTTCCTTGGTGGGTAATGTTCACCTGCCATTGCCAAGGGTGCTGATTAGCAGGAAACTGGGCACAGAGGAGCTAGCACTCAAAGCAGGCACTAAGATACGGAATGTGGTTGTCCCAACAAGGGTCTTAACTACTGCACCAATGCACTTAGATACTTAATCTGAAAGATTTATAAAATTACAGTTTAATTTGGTAGAAACTCACTTGAAAAACAACTTGAAGTTAAAATTGGGGACTGTTGTATTTTGAAAACAAAGAACTCTTTTGGGCAAAAAGAAAACACTTGAAATATTTTTATGGTTGGGGCATTTGATGAATGACTCGAGAACTCCGGGACTCCTTAATCCTCCTGTTAATCAACTTTCTCCATGTCTTTCCCTCATCCCGCTTCAGCCTCTGGTAACCACTATACAGCACCGGTCCTTAATGTTCACATTCTAATACTGAAGCGTTATTGTGTTCCTTTAAGGGGCTCATGTTGTCTTCCTTATTCTTATTTGTTAAATTTTTTCATTTATTTTTAGGCATTTGTGGAAATACTTGTTGATTTTTTTGTCTGATGGCTTTTTGTGCCTTAGCGGAGTGTAGGCTGGCTCTTTTTATGAATACCCAGAAGCATGTTCTGGGTGTGGCCTGGGGAGCTCTGGTCAGTGCTCCATAGTGAGCTAGTATCTAGTGACACCCAAGTTGGGGGTGGTAGATCTCTTTTTTATTAGCAGGGAGTGTTTGATTACCTCTTTTGGCATAATCATACCATCACCTCCTCTCTTCCAAGTTGACCAATGCCTGGACCTTAGCCCACAGTGGCTTCAGTACTCATCCAAGCCGCTGTTAAGAACCACACAAAGGATCTGTGCAGTCCTCGGTGTAGGCATGGATCCTGTCGCAATGACTCACTGCAGTCACTCAGGGAGCTCTGAGCATGTGGAACTGCTCATAGTGATTGCCCAGAGACCCAGCTACACCCTATGCTTCCCTTGTAGTCACTAAGTTCCCACTGTCTCTTCACACAAGGTTCCCACAGTCAAGGCTGCAGAGGATCCACTCCCACTAGACTGTCCCATTCACAGGGGCAGAGATGTTCCCAGAGCTAACCTCCTGTGGGTGCTCTGCAAAGTTAATTTGAGCCCCAGAGCCTGTGATATGTTTAGAGGCTGGGAGCATCTCACAGTCTTACATGTGTGCCCATCCCCCTGTCAATCCTTGCAGCCAGACTGAAAGTCAGTGGGGAATGCAGATTTTTCTCCATGATAAATTCCTGACCAAAGCCCTTCCTCATTTCACAATGGTTCTTTTCCCCTGCCAGTTGCTGAATGCTTGCACCTGATGCAGCCACAGCTACACACAATATGATGTCTTGTCTTGGTCAGTTGCTCTACATGTGCATGTGAGTTGGTGCAGCTGTTACATATGTTCAAAATGGTGCCCGCCCTCTCTCAGCCAGTTTCTGGGTGCTGTTATGGGGGTGGAGTGGGGAGAGAAACATGCCCCTTCACTCCTGTTTAGGCTTCAGACTGGATTCACACCAGGCTCTCCCTCCAGCTACATTGCCAATGGTGTGGGCTGCTTCATTCTGATCTCACCTTACTCTCCAAAGCTGGCACTCTCTCAGGCTGTCAGCTACTGGGGTCATGCATTGTGTCCATGCTCATGCACCCTTCATGTAGATCCATGGTGTCCCTCTTCCTTCTGTAGAATTTCCACTGCAGTTTTCTCTGTAACTCTCCCCTGAGTATGCTCACCCTCAACCTTTTAAACTGATAAGAACAGATACTCCACTTGATCTTAGCCAAAAGGCCAAGAAGCGATCCCCCCCAACCTTTTATTTATTTATTTTATTTTTTCTATCTTCTCCTAGCCTAGAGCAGTACACACCCTTCCTATTCCACCATCTCGGAATCCTCCCTATATATTTGTTTTAAAAAGTTATGAAAAACAGAACTGTGGCCAGTCATTCAAAAGACCAAGTCAAAATTAAATTGACTTGGGGTCAGCATTGTAGAGCAGTGGGTTAAGCTGCCGCCTGTAGCACCAGCATTCATATGGGTGCAGATTCAAGTACCAGCTGCTCTACTTCCAATTCAGCTTCCTAATACTCTTAAGCAATGCAGTGGAAGATGGTCCAAGTGCTTGGTGTCTGTACCCATGTGGGAGAACCAGATGAAGCTCCTGGTTCCCAGCTTTGGTCTGGTGCATACCCGGCCATTAAGACCATTTGGGGAGTGAACCAGAAGATAGGAGATCTCGCTAGTCCTCTACACCTCCTCCACCCCAAGTGCCTGTCTCTCTGTAACTCTGCCTTTCAAATAAAATAAATCTTTTATTTATTTATTTATTTATTTTTTGACAGGCAGAGTGGACAGTGAGAGAGAGGGACAGAGAGAAAGGTCTTCCTTTGCCGTTGGTCCACCCTCCAATGGCCACCGCGGCCGGCGCACCACGTTGATCCGATGGCAGGAGCCAGGTGCTTCTCCTGGTCTCCCATGGGGTGCAGGGCCCAAGCACTTGGGCCATCCTCCACTGCACTCCTGGGCCACAGCAGAGAGCTGGCCTGGAAGAGGGGCAACCGGGACAGAATCCAGCGCCCCAAACCGGGACTAGAACCTGGTGTGCCAGCGCCGCAAGGCAGAGGATTAGCCTAATGAGCCGCGGCGCCGGCCCCAAATAAAATAAATCTTAAAAAGAACTTATCAGTGTGCTCAGTACACCTTGGCCTGCTAAAAATGTCAAATTGACTTGCCACCTAAGGTTGTGTAGTTTCTTCTGTTCATCTCAGTCCTCGCTCATGTTAGCTGTATCTTTAGGTTGGAACGTAGTTAGGTGAACAACTGCCTCACTGAACAGCCAAGATGGTAGAACCTGTGCACCTAGGGTTCAGACACCAAATCTGATCATAGCTAGCAGATCATTAAGCCAAAGGAGTGAGTGACAAAAATCTCCATCTACAAAATTCACCTCAATTATTTCAAGGCACTTCTATGAGGAAATGCAACTTGTAAAACTCATGTTTAACAATGTGCTGTCATCTCCCGTGTTAGTAGAATCCAAAGAGGACTTGTCCTTATTTGTGCCTGCGGAATGAGATTCTCTTTCGGAGCTTTCCGTGGTATCCTGTTCATGCTTCAAGATAAAATCCTCTCTTCTTTAATCATTTCCTTTTCTCAGACAGAATTGCGTTCTGTAATTCATCTCTTTTTCCTATCAAAAAAAAAAAATGAAAAAGCAAAAAGAATCAAGTTGGAGACTTCAGCTCAGGTTTTCAGAAGACAATGACTATAACTGGTTGTTAAAAATGGTCCAGCTGTCACCTCCTACAGAGACTGAAACTTGCCTTTTCCTCTCAACATTTATTCTATGTGGCTGGTGAAATTAGCAAATTAATTGGTTTTCATGAAATGACCATTTAAACTTGCTCCATTACTGGCCTTGAAGCATCTTTATCCTGAACCAAATTCTTGAAAATTCTGAGTGGTGTGGTGTGTTAGTGCTGGTAAAGACTACGTTATTCAAACTCTGTTCTCAATACAATTCTTCTCATCAAGAAATCTTCCACATGATGCAGCTTAAATTGTAGCCTCATCTGAGGATGATCCGTAAGTGACGTGTTCTCACTGTATTGAACTGACTGGGGCGACCTGAAATGGACTACATGACACCCATAATTCAGGCATGCTATTGAGCTTTTGATCATCCAATAATCTGTCATTACTGATTGGAATATTGTAACAATATAAGTGACATAGTTAGGTTGAGAAAATAGAGTCTGTGAATACAAATAACTACCATACAAAAATGAGCAGTCTCATACTTTGCCAATAGCATACTTCTGTAAGGAAATTTAGCAAAATTTGCAAAGTGTTCCTATTATTTAGCCTTTCAATTCCTTCTAAAAACCTGTCATAATGAAATTTAGAATGTGGGCAAAGATTCACCTAAAGGCACATTTGTTGTGGAATTATTTGTGGTAGAGTGAAAAGGGAAGAAATCTAAATATACAGCAATAGCTTAGTGGTTAAATAAATCATAGTATAAATTCTTATATTACCACTTCATTCAATTTGAAATGTAATATTTAGTGAATGGATTCGAATAACAAAAGTATATTTATATATATATATATTGCAATTAATGCATATAGAAACATCTAGGAAATACATTTTAGAAATTACTAATGGTTATCTAATAGGTCAGGAGTTTACAGCTGTTTTCTTTTTTGTCTTTTTGTTTCTTGACATTCTCTACTTTTTCTACAAGGAACATGTTTGCTTTGTATAATAAATTAATCAATTGGTCCATACCCCTGAACTTTGGAATGACTCAGGATTCCCAGTGGGCCCTAAAGTGAAAAGCCAGTGTCATATCTTGGCATAGCCAGTGTTAAGATAGCATCTTAACACTCTTATTCTAAAATATTACCTTATCTATCATTTAGACATGTGCTTCCTCAAAGCACTATATGGTATTTGGTAATTTTTTAATTAAAATGTTTATTTAAAATTTATGTATCTCTTGTCATAACCATTTAGATACTTTGGAACATCCAGAGCTTGAGATCCCTTCTTCGTAAAGTAAAATTATTTTACTATCCACTTCACGGATTTGAATCATTTTAACATGGATTTTGAGTGTCCCATAGAATTCTTCTCAATAGATTAGAATTAAGAACCAAATTAGAATCAGAAAAGAAAATCAAGAGACCCTAGTATGGGAGGAGCTCCTCCACCTTTATTCCTCTACTTGTATTCCCAATAACTCCAGACTGTCCTTGTGGTCTGGGACTGGGGCCACTGAACTCTCCCTACCTCTACTTTAATCATAATATTCCAGATCAAAGAGCAAACAGCTATATCATCCATCATTTAGGTGTGTTCTAAAATAATTTTTCAAAGAGCTTTGTTCTCCGCCATTCTATGCCTGATGCTCCAAGTTGTGTACAGATTTCTCTGACATTACTTACTAATGCTTAGTAACTTTAGCCCCATCAGGTTTCACATTCTTGTTACTAAGCCTTCATTATTTTTTGGCTAGACCTTTAGAGGGGAATAAATCTGTAATTACGGTGATGGAGGTATGGAGAAACAATTTCTACAGCACTTGGAACAAAGTCTCATCCTTTGGAGTGAACTGAATTAGTAATTTTTTTTTTTTTTTTTAGGTTGTGGGTGTTGCTCGTGATAACAAGCACAATCCAGATCTTAATTTCATGCAGAATTATTTAGATTTTGCACTCAGCAATCAACTCTTCTGATTTGTTATTTGAATGGATTTTATAAGACCCCAAACTGAGAGTGCATCCAAAATTCCCAGTGCAGTAGAGGCAGTTTTTCTGTGCCATCCTGCTTACTATGCCCAGCCCTCTCAATTCCCTGTCTCTCCACCCAGGCAAATTGGGCTTTATTCCGTCATGATACCATATAACCTTGTAAAACCTTTATCATGGCACTCATATATGATATGCTAACTATTTATTTTGTTTGCTTTCCATTAGTAGACTTTGAGATTCTCAAAGGCCAAAGCTGTTATTTGTTCATTTGCATTTCTAATGTCTTCTAGAACGGGACAATCAGTGTGCACATGGAATGAATGGAGAAAACTGTAAGACCTCTATATTCTTCTCATGAAGAAGTGCTATAGGATTTATAAGTTCACTGTCAAGAATAACCTTATACCTGGACTGCTAGTGATAAAAAGCAAGAAAGGAAAGCAATACTATTTTATAGTGGCCATTCAATGATATATAAGGCTAGAGGCAAAGTAGGAATTTTCTTTCTGTATTGTGAAAGTCAATTTGATAAAGTGGACACTTTACAGCTCTTTGATTGCTGAGGCAATTTTATGCATATGCAGTTACAGTTCAGTCTTGCCAGATAACTTTTTTTTCCAATAAAACTGCAGCTAACTTCTGCAAAAAGCTGATATCATTCTGCCACTCAGAAATCTTGCACTGTATCAGAGTTGCTGTAGCAAATACCAGCCGGCACACTCAAGCTTGTCTGGGGCCATGAGCAGTCAATACAGCAGCAGACTCCATTTCAAAACTGCAAGGTAATTGAATAAGCTTTTACTTTCTCAGGCACTAGATAAAGCACTGCTGCAATGCATCCCCACTAAGGAAAGTGGAGTCTTCTCTGTGTCCCTCCCCCGATTCTTCTCTATCCATATCTGTTTATATCTACAATCTATGCTCTAGCCAGCATGTGATTTAGGAGAAAAATGTCTTAGAATGACAAAATCAAGGTAATTCTGGAAATAGTCTGAGGTTCCAATACCAAAACATATTGAGTTAAAATATTGTATTTTGATCTAAGGCTTAGAAGTTGTAAGCTAGGCACTTCCCCATTCTTACAGCTCATTGAGATAGTGAAAATAGGGGACATAGAAATTAAGTGTTGAAACTGTGCTGGATCAGTACCTGCCAAGAGACTATAGCTGACAGGTCTGGGTTTTGAAGCTGGCCACGTGGCTCACCTGATTACACATTCCTGGGTCCCTCATGCCAGGCTTCTGCTGTCTCTTCATGGACCATCACAGCAACCCAGTCACAATTTCTGTGGCCAAGCCCTGAATTCCTCTTCCAGATAAGGCCTTAGTTCATTGTTTAAATAGGTCCAAAGATTTATTGTAGATGTTATGGACACCAAGGAAGCACCTAGTTCTCCCTCTCTGCCATGTTTTTGGGGGTAAGTAGAGAAAATCAGGTCCAGTGGAATATAAATTTAATTAAGAAAATGGTTTATTTATTCAATAAGAGTTGGTTTATTCAGTACTTTCAGGTATCTGAATGTGCTGGGATTTGGAAATGCAGAAATATTATCATGTGATTGACTGACCATTATCATGTGATTGACATGAAACCAAGCAAGTACATTGCAGTGTCATGTGAGCAAAGCAGAGAGACTTTGAGGGACGAGTAAGGACCAACAGAGTAAAAGAAATATTCACAGAATAGGTAACATTCCATTTGGGTCTTAAAGACAGATACTTCTTTAAGGAGTACGAGCAGTCTGTCCAAGGCATTTCATTGGGAAAGAAGGCAGCGTGCCTGTATAATGACTTTAGTGTAGGAAAGAGTGAACAAGACAGTCAAGGGATTGCCAGTTTCTGCCTGAGATGTAATTTGGTGGTTCTCCTGCCTGTGCATGTTCTGTATTTCTCTCCTCTTGGTGAAAAAGAATCTCCACTTCTACTCTTCTTGCTGAGAGCCAGAATGTTAATGACTCATTACACTTGAAAAAGTTAAAGTCAGGCACGTTTTGGGCAAAATCTTTACCTTTTATTTTTATTTTGATCATGGATGCTAAATTGTATTAACTGGTAGCCAATGGATCTAGAAGAATTGATATAATTTTTTGAAATTGAAATTTACCTTATCAGTTCATATTAAAGAGTGCTTGAAATATTTGGTGAATTTGTGTTTGATCACCAGAAAAGACACAGTGCCCCAGGCTATATGCACCTAGTCTAATAATGTATTTCCCACCCATAAAAATGTCTCAACAGCTTACAGCCATTAACAAGAAACTTCACATTCTTAAGTGGAAATACTTAAATGATGAGTGAGAAGATGATTCCACTATAAGCATTCATTCTTTCAGAGTTCGATTATCTCTGAATTAAGATTAACAAATTGACAGCTAATAAACTGAAACAGTGGTTCTCAAGCCTCAATGTGCATTAGCATTATTCATGGAACTTGTCAAAATAAAAGAGTGATGAATCTGGAAATTAAAGTTAAAAATATTTCTACAGATGATTGTGCACAGCAAGCTTGCAAATTTCAGGATTTAATTATTTCTCTGGATACATCTACTCTTAATGTCTATAAGGCAATTTTCCAAGTAAATAGCTAAATGGTGTATATAATGTACCTATTCAAGATTGGGAATGGTGTATGGAAAGGACATTTTGGAATAGAATGTACAAGTGTTCTTTCTGAATTACAAAGGATTGTTTTGAAAACCACATGTTGGACAGTAACCATTCTATTAACCATTATAACATAACATGCATCAAGATTTTTCTATTATTCCTTTCCTCAATATATTAAAAATAGAAATTATATGTTTATGGTTTACAGTGCGATATTTTGATATATGTATGCATCATGAAATGACTGAATCAAATCATTAGTTATCTCTCATCCCTGTTAGTGCCACCTCTTTTGCGTCTGGCTGCTAATTCACAAATGTCTTCCACTTTAAGCTGATAAAATCTTTTAAAGCTTATGGAAAATAAAAATTAATTAAAGATATAAAATGAAATAAAATAAAAATAAGAAGTGAAAGCCTTAGAGGCAGACAGTACTTTTGGTCTATAATCAGAGACTAATGCAAGACATGAAGATTGAGGCCAATTAAATGCAAAGGGTCACAACCACTGCTAATTGCAAAGCTGCAAGCTGTCCTCCTGGACTTTGAAGGCTCCTTCCTGAAAGCAAGAAGTGTGAAGGGGGACTCCTCAGGCTTTCAAGAGACCTAGAAATCACCCTGCTTCCTCTCCATTCTTGGGTAGCACTTTAATACAAAGATTCCCAAGGAAGAATGTGGAGCAAACAGGAAACTGAAAATTGACAGTGTCACTAGATTTGAACTTGAAAGCGAGGGAAATGGAAAGACATTACAGGCACTGACAATAACACTATTGCTTTGATACTACCTGGAGTTCCATGAGAATAAAATTTTCATTAAAATTATGGAGATTTTAAAGAATCTGTGATGAGGAGGGAAATAGCTGTACTTGAATATTCAGTAATTTTGTGAGATTGACCTTTATTTTTTTTTAAACAAAAGACAATAGAAGCTGTGAATGTTTTCAGATTCAAACTGGAGTCACCTGTGTCAAATGCTAGCTAGAGAGACTAGGGGAAGGCTGGGAAGAGAGGACTGTCACATGCTTGACTTGCCTGATAACAGGAACAACCACAGAAATTGTTTCAAATCCAGACCTTACTACATAGGTTACACAGCTTGCAAGCACAGGAAAGGTAGCTGCTTCTACACTCACAAAATCACTGTGTGATACGTTGTCTTGGATGCTCAATCCGACCACATAGCCTTCATGACTTTTAGATTAGTTCCACAGAATTACAGCTCTACTTGGCAGTCAGAATTCACCAGCCTTCAAGATACACTGTTTACCAATGACCTTCTTTTCAAAACACATTATTTAGTAGCTTTTGTCTTTTGCCAATCAAATCTCAACCTTTCCATTGTTCTTCAGACTTACCAGAGGCTGTCCTGGCCTGTGTGTGTTTGTTCAGATTAATCAAGACAGGTTAGGCCATGCCATATTAACAAACAACCCCTAAATATTCGCAATTTAGCCTGAAGTTTTCATTTCTTCTTTTGTTACATGTCCTATTCATCTTGGTCACTCAGAATCCAGGTTGATAGAGAATTTATTTCAATGTGAGCATCCATGTTTTAGGGCTTTATGAAGGCCCACGTCACTTTTAGTACTAACTTCAGGTTTAGTCACGGTAGGTTAGGGGTGAGCAGGTGGCACATTTGAGACATTGGTCAGTTGAAATAATTGCATCCTATATTGGAATGTCTGGGTTTGAGTTCAGGCTTTGCCACAAATTCTAGCTTTCTGTTAATGTGCACCCTGGAAGGCAGCAAGGGATGGTTCAAGTAGTTATGTCCTTCCTAACTACATGGGAGCTCCAGATTTAGTCCTTGGCTGCTGACTCTGCCTTCTCTCAGCCTTGTCTGTTGAGGTCCTTTGGTGAGTGAACCAACAGATCAGAGCATTCTCTCTCCCTCCCTCTCCCTTTCCCTCTGTGAACTCTGGCTTACACATAAATAAATCTTTAAAGAAAATAAAATCAACAAGGCAAGGTTTAGTGCTCTGTTTCCAGGCTGAACATGTCTCTGTGTTACAGTGATTCAAAGGGACCCTTAACCAAAGTCATGGACTTTGGAGGTTGAGCTGAAAAAAACCCACAGGGATAAAGTACAGAGAGGAAAACTGCCCTTGTGGAGTGGTACATATCGGTTCCCAGTAAGTTACCTCCAAAGAGAAAACTAAGTGAAAATTTGGCTCAAGCTGACAGCAGATCTTTGTCTTCATGTAAGTCAGGGCATGTTTAACATGACATATTATAAATATTACAAGACAGACCCCAAAGGCCATTTGAGACAGTCTTGTCAGAGCAAGTAAGAACTCTAGCACAAAGGAGTCAAATGTGTCTGGCAAAATAGGTAAGATGCTTACCATCCCATGTGTTGTAGGAGTGTGCAGGACTCAGGCTCAGTATCGAAATCTTAGACCTGGCTCTGTGGTTTCTATCTGAATGCCTGTGAGACAGACGTTTCTTCTCTGCTTGTGCTGATGTTGACTAGAGTAATACTACCCTCCCCTCTTTTGCTGTTAAGATGAAGTGGAACAATACATGTAGACCTTATTTTTAAACTACTATATACTATATAGTTAGAAGGGATTATAATTATTATTTTATCTACACCAGCTTGCCTTATTCTTACCTTTACTGTGTATTGTAAAGTTCCTTTTTCTCTAACTTCCTTACAGTCCCATTATCTGACTTGTCTCTATTTGGGCTGAACCAAGACTTCTATAGTTTTGTTTTTTTCCCCCAGAAACCTTTTATTTAAGGAATACAAACTTCATGCATTCCATAAATACAACTTGAGGAACATAGTGATTCTTCCCACCATACCTGCCCTCCCACACAGACTCCCACCCTACTTCCTCCTCCCTCTCCTATGGCCATTCCTATTTTTTTTTTTTACAAAGATCTATTTTCAATTAACTTTATTCTCATAGAATTAGCTCTATACTATGAGTTCAATAAATAATAGTAAGAAAAAAAAACATGTTCCTCAACAGTCAAGAAAAGGGCTATTCCAGGTCATTGCGTTTCAAAATGTCAATTTCACTCCTATAGATTACCTTTTAGGTACTCTATTAATTATTACAGATCAGGGAGAACATATGGTATTTGTCCTTTTGAGACTGGCTTATTTCACTAAGTATCATGTTTTTTAGTTTCATCCGTTTTGTTGCAAATGATAGAATTTCATTTTTTTACTGCTATGTGGTATTCCATGGTATACATATCCCATAATTTCTTTATCCTGTCTTCAGTTGACAGGCATTTTGGTCGATTCCATATCTTAGCTATTGTGAATTGAGCTGCAATAAACATGAGGGTACAAATAACTCTTTCATATGCTGATTGAATTTCCCTTGAGTAAGTTCCCAGGGGTGGAATAACTGGGTCATATGGTAGGTCTATATTTCAGATTTATGAGATATCTCCATACTACCTTCCACAGTAACTCTATCATTTTACATTCCCACCAGCAGTGGATTAGGGTATCTTTTTCCCCACATCCTTGCCAGCATTTGTTATCTGTTGATTTGTGTATGACAGCCATTCTAATGGTGGATGAGGTGAAACTTCATCATGGTTTTGATTTGCATTTCCCTGATGGCTAGTGACCCTGAGCATTTTTTTCATGTGTCGACCACTTGGATTTCTACTTTTGAAAAATGCCTGTTTAAGTCCTTTGCCCATCTCTTAACTGGGTTGTTTGTTTTTTTGTTATTGCATTACTTTATATCTTTATAGATTCTGGTTATTAATCCTTTATCAGTTGCATAGTTTGCAAATATTTTTTCCAATTCTGTCAGTTGTTTCTATGCTTTGCTGATGTTTCTTTTGCAGTCCAGATGCTTCTCAATTTCATATAATCTCATTTGTCAATTTTGGCTTTGATTGCTTATATCTCTGGGTTTATTTACCAAAATTCTTGGCCTATTCCAATGTCTTGCTGGGTTTCCCTGATGTTCTTTAATAGTTAGATTATACTGGATAGTAGATTTAGGATTTAATCCATTTTGAGCAGATTTTGTATAAAGTGTAAGGTAAGGGTTGTGCTTAATACTTCTGTGGAGATCCAATTATCTTGGCACCATTTGTTGAAGAAATTGTCTTTGTTCTAGGGATTGAATTTAGCTCCTTTGTCAGAGATAAGTTGGTTGAAGATATGTGGGTTGATTTCTGGCATTTCTGTTCTGTTCCATTGTTCTATGCATCTATTTTGGTATGAGCACCAGACTGTTTTGATTATACTTGTCCTGTAGTGTGTCTTGAAATCTGGTAAGGTGATGCTTCTGGCTTTGTTTTTGTTATATGAGGTTGCTTTAGCTCTTTGGGATCTCCTCTGTTTCTGTATGAATTTCAGCATCATTTTTTCTATATTTGTGAAAAATGTCCTTGGTATTTTGATTGGTATCACACTGAATCTGTAAATTGTTTTCAGTAGTATGGATATTTTGTTCATATTCATTTTTCCAATTCATGAATATGGATAATTTTTTCTTTCTATTTTTTGTGTTTTCTTTTTTTTCTTTCTTTAATGTTTTGTGTTTCTCATTGTAGAGATCTTTGAAATCTTTGGTTAAATATATTCCAAGGTATTTGATATTTTTGTAGCTATTGTGAATTTCACTGATCTTAGAAGTTCTTTCTCAGCCATGACTTTGTCTGTGTATACAAAGGCTATTGATTTCTGTGTATTGATTTTATGTCCTGCCACTTTACCAAACTCTTCTATGAGTTTCAATAGTCTTAGTGGAGTCTTTTGGATCTCCTATATATAGAATCATGTCTTCTAATCAAGAAACTCCACAACATCAAAACAAACAACCCACTTAAGAGATGGGCCAAGGACCTCAATAGACATTTTTCCAAAGAGGAAATCCAAATGGCCAACAGACACATGAAAAAATGTTCCAGATCACTAGCAATCAGGGAAATGCAAATCAAAACCACAATGAGGTTTCACCTCACCCTGGTTAGAATGGCTCACATTCAGAAATCTACCAACAATAGATGCTAGAGAGGATGTGGGGAAAAAGGGTCTCTAACCCACTGTTGGTGGGAATGCAAACTGTTTAAGCCGCTATGGAAGTCAGTTTTCAGATTCCTCAGAAACCTGAATATAACCCTACCATTCAACCCAGCCATCCCACTCCTTGGAATTTACCCAAAGGAAATTAAATTGGCAAACAAAAAAGCTGCCTACACATTAATGTTTATTACAGCTCAATTCAAAGAGCTAAGACCTGGAACCAACCCAAATGCCCATCAACAGTAGACTGGATTAAAAAATTATGAGATACATACTCTATGGAATACTATACAGCAGTCAAAAACAATGAAATCCGGTCATTTTCAACAAGATGGAGGAATCTGGAAAACATCATGCTGAGTGAATTAAGCCAGTCCCAAAGGGACAAATATCATAAGTTCTCCCTGATCGGTGACAACTAACTGAGCACCAAAGGGGAAACCTGTTGAACTGAAAAGGACACCATGAGAAACAGTGACTTGATCAGCTCTTGTGCTGTTGATGTACAGTGTAATACTTTATCCATTTTAGTATTTTTTCTCTGTTTTAGTTCTAGTACTATTGGTTGAACTCTGTAATTAACACACAATTATTCTTAGGTGCTTAAATTTTAACTGAAAAGTGATCCCTGTTAAATATAACAGTGGGAATAAGAGAGGGAAGGGATATACAATTTGAGACATGCACACTCGGACTTGCCCCAAATGGTGGAGTTAGAAACGGTGTCAGGGGATTCCAATACAATCCCATCAAGGTCACATGTATCAATGCCATCTCACTAGTCCAAGTGATCAATTTCAGCTCACAATTGATCACACTGATAGATCTAAGAGTCAAAGGGATCACACAAATAAGACTAGTGTCTGCTAATACTAACTGATAGAATAATAAAGGGAGAGAACGATCCAACATGGGAAGTGGGAGACACAGCAGACTCGTAGAATGGCAGATGTCCTAAACAGCACTCTGGCCTCAGAATCAGGGCTTAAGGCATTCGAATCTGGCTCAAGAGCCCAAGAGTGTATTTTAGGCATAGAAAGCCAAGACACTCTGGAAAAAAAAATAGGACCTAAATAAAAGCTCTCTGTGAGTGAGATCCCAGTAGAAAGAACAGGGCCATCAAAGAAGGAGGTACCTTTCTCTGAAGGGAGGAGAGAACTTCCACTTTGTCTATGACCCTGTCAGAGTAAGATTGAAGTTGGTGAACTCAAAAGGCTTCCATAGCCTCGGCAACTCATGACTAGAGCTTAGGGAGATTACTGACGCCATAAACAAGAGAGTCAAATTGTTAAGTCAACAACAGGAGTCACTGTGTATTTACTTCTCATGTGGTATCTGTCCTTAATGTGTTATCCAGTGTGAAGTAATGCTATAACTAGTACCCAAAAAGTACTTTACACTTTGTATTTCTGTGTGGGTGCAAACTGATGAACTCTTTACTTAATATATACTAAATCGATCTTCTGTATATTAAGATAATTGAAAATGAATCTTGATTTGAATGGAATGGGAGAGGGATCGGGAGATGGTGGGGGTGTGAGTGGGAGGGAATTTATGGGAGGGGAAGCCATTGTAATCCATATACTGTACTTTGGAAATTTATATTTACTAAATAAAAAATTTTAAAAAAGTATCATGTCTTCTGCAAATAGGGATAGTTTGACTTCCTCTTTCCCAATTTCTGTCTCTTTAATTCCCTTTTCTTGCCTGATGGCTCTGGCTAGAACCTCCAGGATTATATTAAATAGCAGTTGTTCCCGATCTAAGTGGGAATGCTTCCAACTTTTCTCGTTTCAGTAGGACACTGACCATGGGTTTGTCATAAATTGCCTTGATTGTGTTGAGGAATATTTCTTTATAACCAATTTCCTTAAAGTTTTAATTATGAAAGGATGCTGTATTCTCTGAAATGCTTTCTCTGCATCTATTGAGATAATCATATGGTTTTTGTTCTTCAGTTTGTTAATGGGATGTTTCACATTGATTTGCAAATGTTGACTCATCCCTGCATACATGTGTTAAATCCCACTTGGTCGAAATGAATGATCTTTCTGACATGTTGTTGGAGTCAATTGGATAGTATTTTGTTGAGGACTTTTGCATCTATGTTCATCAGGGAAATTGGTCTATAGTTCTCTTTCTCTGTTTTATCTTTTTCAGGTTTAGGAATTAAGGTGATGCTGGCTTCATCAAAGGAGTATGGGTGGATCCCCTCTCTTTCAATTGTTTTGAATAGCTTGATAAGAATTGGAGTTACTTCTTCCATAAATGTCTGGTAGAATTCAGCAGTGAAACCTTCAGACCCTGTGCTTTGCTTTGTTGGGAGGGTCTTTATTACTGATTCAGTTTTTATCTTGGCCATTGGACTGTTTAAGTTTTCTATGTCTTCATGGCTCAATTTAGATAAGTTGTGTATGTCTAGCAATCTATCCATTTCTTCTAGGTTTTTCAATTTGTTGGCATACAGTTTTTTGTGGTAATTTCTGATGATTCCTTTTATTGCTGTTGTATCTGTTGTTACATTTTTTTCATCTCTAATTTTATTAATTTGGGCCTTCTACTTTTTTTTGGTTAGTTGTTCCAGTGCTGTGTCAATTTTGTTTATTTTTTCAATAAACCAGCTCTTTGTTCCGCTGATCCTTTGTATTTTTTGTTTCGATTCTGTTTATTCTTTAATTTTAATTATTTCTTTTCTTCTACTAGTTTTCAGTTTGGTTTGCTGTTGTTTCTCTAGGTCCTTGACATGCATTGTTTTGTCATTTATTTGGTATCTTTCCAATTTTTTGATGTATGCACTAATTGATATAAACTTTCTTCTTAACTTGGCTTTTGCTGTATCAAATAAGTTTTGATATGTTGTATTGTCATCTTCATTCATTTCCAGAAATTTTATGATTTCTCTTGATTTCTTCAATGACCCACTGTTCATTCAGGAGCATGTTGTTCGGTCTCCATGTGTTTGCACATATTCTAGAGATTCTTGAGTTTTGGAATTCTAGCTTCATTCCTTCATGGTCAGAGAAAGTGTATGGTATGATTTTGATTTTTTTCTTTTAATTTGCTGACACTTGCTTTATGGCCTAGCATGTGGTGTGTCCTAGAGAAAGTTCCATGTGCTGATGAGAAGAATGTGTATTCTGCAACTGTAGGGTGAAAAGTTCTGTGGGAATCTGTTTGGTCTATTTGTTCTATAGTGTCAATTAATTCTATTTCTTCTTCCTGATTTTCTGTCTTCTTGTTCTGTCCATTGCTGAACATAGGATATTGAATTCCCTATTACTATTGTATTGGAGTCTATGTCTCCCTTTAGATCTGTTGACATTTCTTTTAAATAGTCAAGTCCCTCTAATTAGATACATATATATTTATAATAGTCACATTTTCCTGTTGAATTGATCCCTTAATCATTACATAGTGCCCTTCTTTGTCTCTTTTAACATTTTTTTTGTGTTAAAATCTATGTTGTCTGATATTAGGATGGCTACAACAGCTCTTTTTTTGGTTGCTGTTAGTGTGGGATATCTTGTTTCATCCTTTCAGTTTGCCTGTATCTTTGTTGATGAGATGTGTTTCTTGTAGGCAGCAAATAGATGGGCTTTATTTTTTTAACCCATTCAGCCAGTCTGTGTCTTAAAGGAGAGTTGAGGCCATTTATGTTCAAGGTGATGATTGGTAAGTATGACTTGGCCCTGTTGTTTTTCCATAAATATTGTTTACTTTGGATTTCCTTATACTCTTTGTGGAAGATTTTCTGCCTTCACCTTCTTTCATAGTGATGACCATGTTTCTGTATTTCTGTGTGCATCACATCCTGAAGCATCTTTTGTAAGGCAGATGAGTGGTGAAAAATTTTTTCAATTTCTATTTTTTATGGAGGGTCTTTACTTCACTTTCATTCATAAATGAGAGCTTTGCAGGGTACATCATTTAGCATTGACAGTTTTTTTTTTCTTAAAATTTGGAATATATCTTGCCATTCTCTCCTAACCTGTAGGGTTTCTGATTAGAATTCTGCTGTGAGTCTAATTGGAAAT
Source organism: Sylvilagus floridanus (assembly GCA_949820135.1). Taxonomy (NCBI): domain Eukaryota; kingdom Metazoa; phylum Chordata; class Mammalia; order Lagomorpha; family Leporidae; genus Sylvilagus; species Sylvilagus floridanus. The sequence goes on from OX463235.1 coordinate 43,093,786, forward strand.
CTTCTGAAAGTAATCTGGCATTTCTCTCATGTACATTTTAGAATCTTTTCTTTGTGTTTTACTGCAGAGAGTTTGACTATAATGTGTTGTGGTGAAGGTATTTTCTGGACATGTCTATTAAGAGCTGTATGTGCTTCTTGTACTTGGACATCCATTTCTTTCTCCAAATTAGGGAAGTTTCCTGGAATTATTTCACCAAAAAGGCCTTCTAATCCATTCTCTTTTTCCTTTAGGGATTCCTAAGACCTGTATATTGGGTCATTTGATTGTATCCCATAAATCTCCAACACTTCTTTTTAGTTTCCTAATTTCTTTTTTATTTTTTTGGTCTGACTGTGAAATTTCCAGAGATTTGTCTTCTGATTTGGATATTCTTTCTTCCTCATTGAGTCTTTTGTTTATGCTTTCTATTGCATTTTTTATTGTTCTGTTGAATTTCTCATTTCCTCTATTTTGTTTTGATTTCTTTTTATAATCTCAATTCCATGGGTAGAATTTTCATTCATGTCTTATATGATTTCATCAATTCATGGTTTTGTCTCTGATAACTTCTACATAATCCTATGATCAATTTTTGCATTCCACTTCCAGCATTTCTTCAATATCTTCATCTAAACATTCCAGTATTGAAGTGTTGTTGTGTCCTTTTGGGGCATCATGTTGTCTTCCTTATTCTTGTTTCTTGGATACTCATATTTATTTTTAGGCATTTATGAATATATTTGCTGGAATTTTTTTTTTATTATCCCTGTGATAGCTTTATCTTTGGAGTATGACTCTGTGCCTAGTACAGTGGCTGCTCTTTCATTGGGTACCTATAGGTGTGTGCTGGGTATGGCCAAGGAGCTCTGTTCAGTGCTATAGGATGAGGGGGGTGTCCTAGGTGGCACTCATATTGGGTGTGGTAAATCTCTTTTTTTATTCAAGGGGAGGTTTGCTAAGCTCTGTTGGCATAGTCTCATTCTCACCTCCTCTCCTCCAAGGAGACCAATGCTTGGTTGCTATCTCCAGTGAGTACAATATTTGTCTTTGTTTCCACAAGAACTACACAAAAATTATGTGCAGTCCTCAGTGTGAGCATGGATCCCATAGTAATGCCACCAGGGATTCAGGGAGTGCTGAGCATGTAGATCCACCCCCAGTGACTGCCCAGAGACATAGCCACACCCTGTGCCCTCCCATGCAGGCACAGTGTTTTCACTGTTCCAACACACAAGGCTCCCACAGTCATGAGGACCCAGCGCCTTATCAATTCTCCCACCAACGATCAGGCATCTCCTCGTGGCTAGTTGCTGGACATGCAGACATGAGCTGGTTCAGATGTTACATATGTCCAAAATGGTGCCTACTTGCTCTCGGGTAGTTATAGGATGCCAGTGCCAGGTGGTTGGTGGTGAGGGAGAGAGAAACGTGCCCCCCTTTTTCCCCTCTTTGTTGGCAGATACACTGTCCTCCACAGGTATCCAAGCCGTACTCACACCAGGCTCTTCCTTTAGCTTTATATCCAGTGGCTTGGGCTGCTGCAACCTGGTCTTACCTCACTCTCCAAAGCTGGTCCTGAGGCTCTTGGCTGCTGGAGTTCTGCGTTGTACATGTCCACAACCTCCCCCCCCCTTTATTTTTTGCTTTAATTTTTTTTTATTTGATAAATGTGAATTTACAAAGTTCAATTTTTGCATTGTTGTGGCTTCCCCCCCAACCTCCCTCCCTCCCATAGCCATCCCATCTCCCACTCCCTCTCCCATCTCACTCTTCATCAAGTTTCATTTTCAATTATCTTTATATACAGAAGATCAACTTAGTATATACTAAGCAAAGATTTCAACAGACTACACCCACACAACCACACAAAATATAGAGTACTGTTCAACTAGTATGTTACTGTTAACTCTCATAGTAAAACACATTAAGGACAGAGATCCTACATGGGGAGCATGTGCACAGTGACTCCCGTTGTTGATTTAACAATTGACACTCTTATTTATGACGCCAGTAATTACCCAAGGCTTTTGCCCTGAGCTGTCTAGGCTATGGAAGCCCCTTGAGTTCATCAACTCTGAACTTGTTTAGTCATGGCCATATCACAGTGGAGGTTCCTTCCTCCCTTCAGAGAAAGGTGTCTCCTTCTTTGATGGCCCATTCTTTCTGCTGGGATCTTGTTCACTGAGATCTTTCATTCAGGTTGTTTTTGCCACAGTGTCTTGGTTTTCCATGCCTGTGAGACTTTCATGGGCCTTTTAGCCAGTTGTGAATGCCCCAAGGGTTGATTCTGAGGCAGGAGTGCTGTTTAGGGCCTTTGCCATTCTATGAATCTGCTGTATGTCCCGCTTCCCCTGCAGGATCATTCTCTCCCTTTTAATTCTATCCTTCATTATTTGCTTACACTGGTCTTATTTGTGAAATCTCTTCGACACTTACTCTATCTTTTTGATCAATTATGCACTTAAACTTATCATTTTAACAAGTGAGATGGCATTGGTACATGCCTCCTTAATAGGATTGAATTGGAATCCCCTGGCACATTTCTAGCTCTACCATTGGAGGTAAGTGCGAGTGTGCATGTGCTGACCTGTATATCTCCTCCCTCTCTTATTCCCACTCTTATATTTAACAGAGATCACTTTTCTGTTAATTTTAAATGCCTAAGCATAATTTTGTATTAAATACAGAGTTCAACCAGTGGTATTAAGTAGAACAACAACAAAAACAACAACAAAATACTAAAAGGAATAAAATAGTAAGCTGTTTCTCAACAGTCAAGACAAGGGGTGATCATGTCATTGTTTCTCATAGTGTCCTTTTCACTTCAACAGGTTTCCTTTTAGGTGCTCGGTTAGTTGTCCTCGATCAGGGAGAACATATTATATTTGTCTCTTTGGGACTGGCTTAATTCACTCAGCATGATGTTTTCCAGATTCCTCCATTTTGTTGCAAATGACCAGATTTCATTGTTTTTGACTGCTGTATAGTATTCCATAGAGTATGTATCCCATAATTTCTTTATCCAGTCATCTGTTGATGGGCATTTGGGTTGATTCCAGGTCTTAGCTATTGTGAATTGAGCTGCAATAAACATTGAGGTGCAAACAGCTCTTTTTTTTCTCGTTTAATTCCATTTGGGTAAATTCCAAGGAGTGGGATGGCTGGGTCATGTGGCAGGGCTATATTCAGGATTCTGAGGACTCTCTAAACTGTCTTCCATAGTGGCTTAACCAGTTTGCATTCCAACCAACAGATTAGTGTCCCTTTTTCCCCACATCCTCACCAGCATTTGTTGTTAGTTGATTTCTCTATGTAAGCCATTTTAACCAGAGTGTGGTGAAACCTCATTGTGGTTTTGATTTGCATTTCCCTAATGGCTAAGGATCCTGAGCATTTTTTCATGTGTCTGTTGGCCATTTGGATTTCCTCTTTAAAAAATGCCTGTTAAGGTCCTTGGCCAATCTTTTTATTAGGTTGTTTGTTTGGTTGATGTGGAGTTTCTTGATCATTTTATAGATTGTAGTTGTTAATCCTTTATCAGTTGTGTAGTTTGCAAATAATGTCTCCCAATCTGTTGGTTGCCTCTTCACTTTACTGACTGTTTCTTTGCTGTAAAGAAACTTTTCAATTTGAGGTAATCCCATTTGTTTATTTTATCTTTGATTACCTGTGCCTCTGGGGGCTTCTCCAGGAATTCTTTGCCTGTTCCAATGTCTTAAAGGGTTTCCCCTATGCTCTCAATTAATTTCATGGTGTCACGGCATATCTCTAGTTATTTGATTCATGTTGAGTGGATTTTTGTATAAGGTGTAAGGTAGGAGTCTTGCTTCATGCTTTGACATGTGTACATCCAGTTTTCCCAGCACCATTTGTTGAAGAGGCTGTCTTTGTTTCAGGGATTGGTTTTAGGTCCTTTGTTGAATATGAGTTGATTATAGATGTTTGGATTGATTTCTGGTGTTTCTATTCTGTTCCATTGGTCTATCCATCTGTTTTTGTACCAGTACCAGGCTGTTTTGATTATAACTTCCCTGTAGTATGTAGTGAAGTATGGAATTGTGATGTCTCTGGCTTTGTTTTTATTGTAAAGGATTGTTTTAGCTATTTGTGGTCTCCTGTTTCTCCATATGAATTTCATCATCACTTTTTCTGGGTCTTTGAAGAATGACTTTGGTAATTTTATTGGTATTGCATTGAACTTGTAAATTGCTTTTGGGAGAATGGACATTTTGATGATATTGATTCTTCCAATCCATGAGCATGGCAGGTTTTTCCATTTTTTTGTATCTTCTTCTATTTCTTTCTTTAATGTTTTATAATTTTCATCATAGAGGTCTTTGACATCCTTGGTTAAATTTATCCCAAGGTGCTTGATTGTTTTTGTGGCTATTGTGAACAGGACTGATCTTAGAAGTTCTTCCTTGGCCACAGCATTGTCTGTGTATACAAAGGCTGTTGATTTCTGAGCTTTGACTTTGTATCCTGCTACTTTACCAAACTCTTTTATGTGTTCCAATAGTCTCTTATAGGAATTTATTGGATCCCCATATGTAGGATCATGTCATATGAAAGCTGGGATAGTTTAACTTCCTCCTTTCTCATTTGTATCCCTTTAATTTATTTTTCTTGCCTGATATCTCTGGCTAACACTTCTAGGACTATATTGACTAGTAATGGTGAGAGTGGGCATCCCTGTCTGGTGCCTCCAACTTTTCCCCCATTCAGTATGATGCTGCCATTGGTTTATCATAAATTGCCTTAATTGTGTTGAGGAATGTTCCTTCTAATGCTAATTTGCTTAGAGTTTTCATCATGAAAGGGTGTTGTATTTTGTCAAATGCTTTCTCTGCATCTATTGAGATAATTATATGATTTTTGTTTCTCAATTTGTTAATGTGATATATCACATTCGAATATTGAACCATCCCTGCACACCAGGGATAAATCCCACTTGGTCCAGGTGAATGACCTTTCTGATGTGCAGTTGGATTCAGTTTGCCAGAATTTTGTTGAGTATTTTTTTCATCTACGTTCATCAGGGAAATAGGTCTGTAGTTTTCTTTCTCCGTTGTGTCTTTTCTGGGCTTAGGAATTAAGGTGATATTGGCTTCATAGGAAGAATTTGGGAGGATTCCCTCCCTTTCAATTGTTTTGAATAATTTGAGAAGAATTGGAGTTAGTTGTTCTTTAAATGTCTGCTAGAATTCAGCGGTGAAGCCATCCCATCCTGGGTTCTTCTTTTTTGGTAGTGCATTTATTACTGATTCAGTTTCTTTCACAGTTATGGGTCTGTTTAGGTTTTTTATATCTTCACGGCTGAGTTTAGGAAGGTTGTATGTGTTCAGGAATCTATCCATTTCTTCCAGGTTCCCCAATTTGTTATTATACATCTCTTTGTAGTGGTTTCTGACGATTCTTTTTATTTCTGTTGTGTCTGCTGTTACATTTCCATTACTAGCTTTGATTTTATGGATTTGATTTTATGGATTTGGGTCTTTGCTCTCCTTTTTTTTTTTTTTTTGGTTAGTTGGGCCAATGGTATGTCTATTTTGTTTATTTTTTCAAAGAACCAGCTCTTGGTTTTGTTGATCTTTTGTATTGTTTTTTGGTTTCAATTCTGTTTATTTCTTCTCTAATCTTTAGTATTTCTTTCCTTCTGCTGGGTTTGGGCTTGATTTACTGCTGTTTTTCTGAATCCTTGAGGTGCATGAAGAGGTCATTTGTTTGATTCCTTTCCAGTTTCTTGATATAGGCACCAATTGATATAAACTTTCCTCTTAGCACTGCTTTTGCTGTATCCCACAGGTTTTGATAAGTTGTGTTATCATTTTCATTTGTTTCTAGAAATCTTTTGATTTCTATTTTGATGTCTTTAATGACCCACTGTTCATTCAGAATCATGTTGTCCATGCATGTGTTCTCATATGGTGTAGAGATTCTTGAGTTGTTGATTTCGAGTTTCATTGTTCTATGTTCTGAGAAGTTGTATAGTATAGTTTCAATTTTTTTGAATTTGTTGAGGCTCCCTTTATGGCCTAGCATATGGTCAATCCTAGGGTATGTTCCATGTACTGGGAAGAAATATGTGAACTCTGGCTGCGGGGTGGAAGGTTCTGAAAATATCTACTAGGTCTATTTGGTCTATAGCATCAATTAGCTCTGATGTTTCCTTGTTGATTTTCTGTCTGGTTGATCTGTCCATTGGTGAGAGTGGGGAGTTGAAGTCCCCTGTTACTATTGTATTTGAATCTGTATCTCCCTTTAAGTCCTTTAGTAATTCCTTCAAGTAGCCAGGTGTCCTGTAATTAGGTGCATATACATTTATAATAGTAATATCTTCCTGTTGGATAGATCCTTTAATCATTATATAATGCTCTTCTTTGTCTCTTTTAATTGTTTTTTTCGTTAAAGTCTATTTTGTCTGATATTAGGATGGCCACACCAGCTCTTTTTTGATTTCTGTTAGCTTGGAATATCTTTTTCCATCCTTTCACTTTCAGCCTGTGTGCATCTTTGCTGATAAGGTGTGTTTCCGGAAGGCAGCATATAGATGGATTCTCTTTTTTGATCCAATCAGCTAGTCTGTGCCTTTTGGTAGTAGAGTTAAGGCCATTCACATTCAGTATGACTACTGTTAAGTACTGTCTTTTCTCAGTCATGTTTAATGAAACGAACTATTTATGTATTTTGAGATTTGTTTGCAGCTTATTCTGCATTTGCTTTTTTTTTTTTTTGTAGTGAAGTTGTTGTTTTTATATTTCTGTGTGCAGCACATCTTTGAGCCAGTGTTGTAGGGTTGGACATGAGGATACAAACTCTTTCAGTTTCTGTTTGTCTTGGAAGATCTTTATTTCCCCTTCATTCATAAATGATAGTTTTGCAGGGTATAGTATTCTAGGTTGGCATTGTTTGTCTTTTAAAACTTGAAATATATCATGCCATTGTCTCCTTGCCTGTAGTGTTTGCAATGAGAAGTCTGGGGTGAGTCTGATTAACTTACCCCTGAGTGTGATTTGTTGTTTCTCTCTGGCACATTTTAGGGTTTGTTCTTTGTGTTTCACTGAGCTGAATGTAGCCACAATGTGTCACGGTGAATTTCTCTTCTGGTCTGACCTGTTGGGGCTCCTGGCTATTTGTTGAATTTGTTTGTTATTATCCATTTGCCTCTGTTGGAAGTTTTCTGATATTATTTCATTGAAAATGCCTTCCAATCCATTCTCTCTTTCCACACCCTCAGGGACTCCTATTATCCGAACATTACAATGCTTGATTGAATCTTATAGGTCTCCAACTGTATTTTTTAATTTTCTAATTTCTTCTTCCTGTGTTTGGACTGTATTATTTTTGGAAGTTTGCCTTCAAATTCTGATATTCATTCTTCTATTTCATCTGTTCGATTTCTGAGGGATTGCATGGTGTTTTTTATATGGTCAATTGAGTTTTTCATTTCTAGTATTTCATTCTGGCTTCTCTTTAGGATCTCTAATTCTTGGGCTTGCTTTTCTTTCATATCTTGAATCTGTTTTCCATTATTTCTAAGTAATCTGATTATTAATTTTCTGAATTCTTTTTCTGGCATGGTTTCATATTCTTCTGCAGCCTCTATTATGGATGGTTTAGCCTGCTCCATTGGTGAGTTCATAGGTTCTTCTATATTCTTACTCTGGATTTTTCCTTTGTTCTTCAGCATTTCTGTTTGGCTTAATTTTCAGGTTGATTTCCCTCTGCTATGGGCTGCTGTAGGTCTGTACCAATAGCCAGTGCAAGCAGACAGCTCTACCTTCTAGAGTTTGTTTGTTTGTTTATTTATTTATTTTTTATTTTTTGGTAACTCTAGTGGGCTTTCAGGTGCCAATTTCCGCCCCTTGGGGCCGGTTTCCCTGTTCCTTTGTTAGCCCTATAATGCCTGTGCCTGGGCCTCACTGGTCAGCTGTCCTCCCTCACTGTGCCCCCCTCTACGCGAGGAGTGAGGAGTAGCTCCAAACCACCTTTGGTCTCTGCCCCTGAAGTTTCCTCCTTTGGTGTGTGAAAGCAGAGGCCGTTCTCCTTTATGCCCCGAATGCAAACAAACAAGATGGTGGCTTTCCACCAGCTGCAGCTCTGATTGGGGGTGGGGGTGGGGGTGGAGACACCAAATGATCCTGGCATTTTCAATCCCTCAGTTCATCCCCCTGGATCGTGTCCTCTTCCCACGGGAACTATTCACTTTGTTTTGATTTCGATTTCCTCCCCCACTCAGTCATGCGTGTCTCACCTGTCTGTCCCAGGGTGGGTTGGGGGCGGCAGCGGTGGCAGTGGTGGCTGCCTTGTCTCTCCTCCCTTTCCAGTGCTGGTGCATAGACTCAGCGGCAGGGTCCTGAGCCATGGGCCCCCATGCCCTCCTCGCAGGTCCACCGTGTCCTCCCACTAGTTCTGGAAGAGTTTCCTCTGCAGTTTTTCCCTGAACTTTCCCCCCAAACTATAGAATCTCCACTTTTATTAAACTATCTTTTCCTGAACTATCAGTGTGCTCCCTCCCTATTCCATGATCTTGGAGCCCCTCTTCATAAAAAAATCCACAATCTCCCTTTAGGTTCATGGTGTCTCCCTAATTTGTGTGGAGTTTCCTCTGCAGTTTTCTCCCAGAATCTTCCCTGAGATTGCACACTCTCCACTTTTTTTAAACTCTATCGTTTTGATTCGCTCACTGACCTTTCCTTATCTTCCTTCTCATGGACATCAGCCTGGATTGAAAGAGTCCACAAAGTGTTAAACTATGCAGTTAAGGATATGTGACCCTGTATGTTTTAAAGGAGAGAAAATTGTCAATTCTGAGTCCTCGCAGCATTCTTCCCTGTCTTTTCAACAAATTGATCGTTTTTATCACAGTAGGATGTCAACAGCTTTGTGAGAAGGTTGCAGAACAAGGTTGACTGGTTGTTTCTGTGTACATGAGCATATGCAGTTCAACACATGTATCTCCACACTTAGAGTTGCTATGCACCCCTGTGCACATGATGATCAAGTTTACTACTGTTACAAGTTCAAATTATATGCTTTGACTTAGAGCATTTTAGGAGAGCTGAAAGCTCTGAGAATGAACAGTTTGTTACCTTAAGCAAACTATTTGGTTTTTCTGAGGCAGTTTCCTCATTTGGAACATGGATACTCTATTGTTAGAAACCCTGGTAGGATTTTTGTGAGAATGATGTAATTATGAATGTATATGAAGAGAACATGGTAGTTGTTTATTACATACTTGAAAACTCTGATATTTATTCTTGTCCCTCAAGAAATGGAGTATATGCCATTTCCTCTTGAACTTACATGGGAATTTCTGGCTTCTTTGATGAACAGATAGTGACAAAGTGCTACCAAATGGATTCTGAGTCTAGCATCAAAAAGGCCATGTAGCTTCTGCTTGTTTCTTCTGAGACACCCATCTGGGAACCTTCCATTTCCAAGTAAGAAGATTCTTGGAGACATTTTTCAACAGTCGCCACATAAGTAACTTCTCTGTTGTCTCACAAGTCACAGAGACAAAGCTAGAATCTGAACTCAGGCACAGGGCTCTGGGAATACTTGTCACTGCTTGCCACACTATCTCTGAGCATATGACAGCTATTATCTTTTGATGAAAAGCACTTTAAAAGACAGGCTGACTTCTACCTATGTTGAGGAAACAAAGACTTGCCCTGTGTTTTGGGGCAGATAGTTTGATTATTGCTTAACTACTTACTAGATATTTGCTCTTGAGAAAATTACTTGAATTCTTTGAATCTCAACTTCCTAATATGAAATATGCCCTTGTAAAAATTAAATAAGATGAATAAGTACAATCACTTTTGCAGTAACATAACAGGTGTTTTAAGAAATGAACATGCTTGTCAAAATTACACACTTAAAGCCATAAGTCCTATGGGGAAATGAATTCAGAACCATAGCACTAAACACTAAAATATCAAAAATGCACATTCAAAAGGGGCCGTGTCTGTAATGCAAAGGGAAGTGCTGATTTACACATGTTAAATAGTTAGAAAATACAGAAATGCTATGATAACTATGACACTTTCTTTCAAGAATGTCCCAGAGTTAGCTTATGGATCTGGATGCCAGAAGGGTTGCAGCATTGAAAGTAATCACTGAGTGGTAGATACAGGCTCATCTGAAATTGGCTAAAATGCTGTTGCACTGGTTATGGAGGAATATGGCTCATAACGTATGTGGTGAGCTGAGGCAGCCGGTGGTTCTTTGAAGTATGTAGTTCACACTTTGTTTATTCATCGGTTTGTTTCAGTTGAATACGGTTTTCTGCAATTGCTTGGTGTTTCTTGCAGAAAAAAGTTGTGCATAAGTAAATATAATTGGCAATACATTCAAATTATTCCTTAATATGTCAATTAATTTGGAACAAGCATTGTAGTAGAGTTGACTAGACAGCTGTTAGTATGCTTCTAGCTCTCATTACTACTCAATCAATATTTGCCTATTATTATTAATAATGAGTGTTTATTGGAAAACAAAGGTGTATTTTATTCAATGTCATAAATGGATACATCTGGCAGGGGTTTTAGTAAAAAGAAGGCCAGTGAGCAAGGATTGTTAGTGTGTATCCAGCGATGGACAGTGAATTCAAGTGTCCTGCATTCCTGGCAAGTAAATCTCAATGTGGAGATCGTTGTGTTAGGCAGAATGATACTGGTTATTATGGTTATTCAACTTCCTCTTCCTGATCCAAGTCCATGTTCGCCCAGCAACCTTCTGCTTATGATTTACCTCTTTGTGTCATTACAAGGCTACATCTCCTGCTGATAGAGGCATTCTGGATGTCTTGGCAGTTATATTTCTTCGTGTAAATTGCTCAATTGGCACACTGCTTTGTACATCAGTCTCTTGTAAATTCCTAGGGATTAATCAACTACAAGCACACTGACACATTCCATTTTGGGGATCTGCAAAGCTGAGTGGCAGATGCTGGAATGCTGTGACCTGCAAAGTGTCTGCGCCCTGCCAGGCCTGGCAGCTGCCGCCCCAGATGTCAGATTTACCCGCTGTCTAACTTTAAGTGCTGGCTCATAACTGCATCAACTTTGGACATATAGTTGGTAGTGACAGTGATGATGGTAGTGGTATGTGTGTGTGAGTGTAGGGGGAGGTAAATTCCTTCAGAAGAATTTCTCCCTTCATCAGTAAATGGATTCAATATCTGGATCTGAAGTTCAAGCATAACATCTTCACTTATAACAATTTGGATTTTGCATGGTTGACTCTGGATGGATTTGCACCTGCAAATGCCAATTTTTCTCTTTCTTTAGGGAGTAAATTACCTTAGAAATAACAAGATTATGACATTCAGCTGAGTACTATGTTTCCTATTCATCTTGAACCAAGTCTGGACTAACAAAAGCATATATGATTAATGATGCCAAAGAAATAACTTGGAGAGAATTAGATTTTTTTTCTTACTTGCTTCATTGCAACACTGTCAGACATCTAATGGCATAGCAAGTCTGAAATGTATCACTTTTGAAAATATTAGCTGTGCCATCTTTTGTCTTACCATCTGAATGAATATGTAGGCTTTACCTATGGATGCATGTATACCAGCATAAACAAAACAAAGACATTTGAAAATGTAGTTTGAAGGCTAAAAATAATTGCTAGTTAGGTAAATTGAAACTGTAAATATAATCTGAAATCTTTCAAAAGGTATGAAGTTCAATATATCATTATCTCATAAAATACATTCATGTATAAATTAATTATAGCTTGCATATTTCTAAGGTGAAATATCATTTCTTTATGGTTGCATGACTTTTCATTGTCTTTTTTTAAACTTTTATTTAATAAATATGAATTTCCAAAGTACATATTTTGGATTACAGTGGCTCCCCCCCCCCATAAATTCCTTGCCACCCACAACCCTCCCATCTCCCACTCCCTCTCCCATTCCATTCATATCAAGATTCATTTTCAATTATCTTTATACACAGAGATCAATTTAGTATATATTAAGTAAAGATTTCATCAGTTTGCACCCACACAGAAACACAAACTGTAAAGTACTGTTTGGGTACTAGTTATAACATTAATTCACATAGTACAACACAATAAGGACAGAGATCCTACATGGGGAGAAAGTGCACACAGTGACTCCTATTGTTGATTTAACAATTGACACTCTTGTTTATGGCATCAATAATCACCCTAGGCTCTTGTCATGAGTTGCCAAGACTTTGTAAGCCTTTTGAGTTCGCCAGCTCCAATCTTATTAGACAAGGTCATAATCAAAGAGGAAGTTCTCTCCTCCCTTCAGAGAAAGGTACCCTCCTTTGATGGCCTGTTCTTTCTACTGGGATCTCATGGGATCTCACTCACAGAGATCTTTCATTAGCGTCTTTTTTTTTTTTTTTTTTTTTTTTTTTTTGCCAGAGTGTCATGGCTTTTTATACCTAAAATACTCTCATGGGCTCTTCAGTCATATCCGAATGCCTTAAGGGCTGATTCTGACCCAGATATGCTGTTTAGGACATCTGCCATTCTATGAGTCTGCTGTGTATCCCACTTCCCATGTTGGATTGTTCTCTCCCTTTTAATTTTATCAGTTAGGATTAGCAGACATTAGTCATGTTTATGTGATCCCTTTGACTTAATCCTATCATTATGATCAATTTTGAACTGAAGTGGATCACTTTGACTAGTGAGATGGCATTGGTACATGCCACCTTGATGGGATTGAATTGGAACTCCTGGAACATTTCTAACTCTACCATTTGGGACAAGTCTGATTGAGCATGTCCCAAACTGTACATCTCCTCCCTCTTTTATTCTCACTCTTATATTTTACAGGGATCACTTTTCAGTTAAAATTTAAGCACCTAAGAATAATTGTGTGTTAATTACAGAGTTCAACCAATAGTATTAAAATACTAAAAGGGATAAAGTATTAAATTGCACATCAACAGTCAGGACAAGGGCTGATCAAGTCACTGTTTCTAATAGTGTCCATTTTACTTCTACAAGTTTCCTTTTAGGTGGTCAGTTGTCACCGATCAGGGAGAACATATGATATTTTTCCCTCTGGGACTGGCTTAATTCACTCAGCATGATGTTTTCCAGATTCCTCCATCTTGTTGCAAATGACTGGATTTCATTGTTTTTGACTGCTCTCTAGTATTCTATAGAGTACATGTCCCATAATTTCTTTATCCAGTCTATTGTTGATGGGCATTTGGGTTGGTTCCAGTTCTTAGCTCTTGTGAATTGAACTGTAATAAACATTAAGGTGCAGACAGCTTTTTTTGTTTGCCAATTTAATTTCCTTTGGGTAAATTCCAAGGAGTGGGATGGCTGGGTTGAATGGTAGGGTTATATTCAGGTTTCTGAGGAATCTGCAAACTGACTTCCATAGTGGCTTAAGCAGTTTGCATTCCCACCAACAGTGGGTTAGAGACCCTTTTTCCCCACATCCTCTCTAGCATCTATTGTTGGTAGATATCTGTATGTGAGCCATTCTGACCGGGGTGAGGTGAAACCTCATTGTTATTTTGATTTGCATTTATGGTTGCATGACTTTTCATTGTCTTTAAGTATTCACTCAACAACACTCTTCCTAAGAGTCTATTATCTGTTCATCAAACGTTAAAAATATAGTAACTAAAGGTTAGACACTGTATTTTGTACTAAGTATGTAAAAATTGTATGATTCTTGTTGTCTAAGTGATTGAAGTCTGGTAGAAGCAAAACACAAATAAATGAATACTCATTATAAATTTATAATTTATTCAAAAAATGATATGGGCAATCTAAGTTCTAGGAATTAGTATAGACTTTAGGAATACAGCTGTGAACCTGAGAAGCAAGGTCCTTGCTCTGGTGAAGATTTCTTGTAACAACAAAAATAGTAAACGAATAAGTAAACAAATAAATGAGATAATTTCAGATGTTCATGAATACTATGAGTAAAATAAAGTGGATGGACTGACACAGAGTAACTAATGGGAATAGTCCTAAACTACTGGTTAGTACTACCCCTGAGATTTTTAGGGACAGCTTCTGAAAGTAGGTGATATCTGTGCTGAGTTCTGAATATCAGAAAATGTCCAGATGTGATGAATTTTGTGTTGAGCAAAACAGAAATTACAGAAATGCTCAGGGAAGGCCAAATTTAGTATATGTGAAGCATCTAAGGTGACCTTAGTGGCTAGAGTAGCAATGTGTAGGACATGGGGTCGAAGACACAGACAAGGGCCTAAAGATAATGATTAACATATTGGAATTTTAAATGTGATAGAGGAGTTTGTAAGCATGGTGTGGAACATTGAAATGACCTGATTCATGTTTCTAGAAGATTTCTCTGGGAGTTCATACATGAAACTAGGGAGAAATGGTTGACAAAATGGCTTCAAGTGTAATTCAGAAAAGAGAGAGGATATATATCTGCAAGTGCACAAAGTATATATCTGAGTAGGATTGATTTCACTGTGAAAAGTTGAAAGTTCGTTACCAGGGGCATGTGGGTTGCTATTTGTTGGACTACAGCAGAGACTGAACAATTTCTTCTGTAACAACCAAAGAATAAATCTTTCAGTCTCTGAGAGATAGATGGCATCTGTCACAATGATTCAACTCTGTTGCTATAGCTTAAAAGCAGCCATAGACATTGCAAACAGAAATAAGTGTAGCTCTGTTCCAATTAACCTTAACTGGCAGAATCAATCAGTTGGGAGATTTGGCCTGCTGGCCATGGGCTGGGAACCCCTGTGGTTGAAAGATAGCCATTTTCAGCACAAACTTTTCTTTTTATCCCTGTGTCTTATGCCATTTCTCTTCATCCTTCCTCTTGATTTTATCTGCTAACTTTGAGAATCCATATATTTTTCTGCCACTCTCATTACTTAATTTATAGTCACATCAGCTATAATGTTTCAAAACAAAGAAACAAACAAACCCAATGAGCTTAGAGTTTTGGTCTGAGGACCTGTGGTAGATGTGATATAAATCTTGCTCAAGACTCACACCAGTTTCTCAGTGAAGATCCTCCAGCTGCCTCCATTTCTTACTTGTTTCCTGAATTGATTTTCTAGAACTGAAAGTGATTAGTTATAGAGACATTGGAGTCATATTTTATTCCTGTCTGTACTTCCATATACAATTAAACAGTTGGTTCTACTGACCCTCCCTAATGTATGTCTTTATCCACCTGTTCCCCTATACATACATCAGGATCCAATCTGGAAGCAAAATACAGTAAATTGGTGTCACCAGACATGAAGTTAAACAGCAATGTAGGGAGGAGTAAGACCCATCAGGGATTAGCAACAGCAAGAAACTTCTGCTAATCCTAAACAGGGGTTGTTTGGGAACAAAGACAAGAGTTGAGATTACTGTAGATCAGAGATTAAGCCTCAGTCAAAAAATGGAAGCCAGATTGGCCTTCTGGGCAGTAGAAGGAGCTTTAAAAGATGCAAGGCTATGAGATAGTACCTTGTAGTAGTAGTGGAGTATAGCAGTATAAGAAAGGAAAATAGAACTTGGCTTTTTCTTTCTCCCACCCTACAATATCTTTACAGAAGCCAGTGACACAAGAGCTGTGAGTAAAGTGAAATAGAGTAGCACAGAGGAAGGACAAGAAGGGAAGCAGACCTAGGACCAGTTCGTCGCCTTTTCATTTTGCCACCAGCCTTGTTCTTTACACATAATTGGCTGTGATAACATCTGCTTACGTTCCTCAATTTCCCAACCTAATTCATTCTTCAAGTTGTACTTTTCCTTGTGAATCCATTTCAGTCAAATCATTAGCCAACTTGTATGGCTCTACTCAAGGCCCACTTCTCTTCAGAGATGTTTATCATCCCCCCCAAACCCAGAGTGAGCTCTAATTGTTTTGAATCCTTACTTCAAGTATTATTTCTAATAAACCCTGAACTCTTACTAAAGTATTTCCTTATATTTGTTCTAATCACTTCCTTCAAATAGCATGTATGTTTCTCAAGTGCAGAGATCACACCTTCTAACTTTCTATTCCTTGATATCACCTATGGAGTCCACCACATGTTTGGGTATAAGTAGGTGTCAAACAAATACTTATTTATTGATAAGACATTAAAATGATCGATTTTAAGGACAAGAGAGGAACCTAGAGATTCTCCAAAAGTCAGGAGTAATTGGATAAAATAGAGAAATATTTGCAGAGAGGTCAAAGCGGGAAGGGAATTTGAAATATTATCCTAGAGGAAAAGTGAGTGGAAACACACACACACACACACACTAACTCACACTCGACACATTCATAGACTCCCATGGGGTGGGCAGAGCCTAGACTCAGATGGTACAGATACAGTGTAAAATGTACCTTTCACACATAGAGCAACAAAAAGGTATAGCAGTTGGCTTTACAAATGTTAAGTATTTTCAAATGTTCATAGAGGAATGTTACTGGACAAATCTCTTATAATCCCTTTAAGGGACCCATGACTGCCCTGAGTTTTCCGATGCTCCTTGGAAGGAGGCCTGCCTTAGAGTTAGCTTCCCTAGGCTTGCAGTGTCCTTCTGTGATGTGAATTCATTGGAGGGAAGGAGTCTGGGTTTTATCCAACTGAACACCAGGAACACTGCTTCAGAGGCAGAGGTGATCCAAAACTTCCTTGTCATTCACAGCTGACTGCACAGCCTCAGCTGAACTCATTCTGGATGGACTGGGATATCCTCCTTCAGAGATTCAGTTTCTATACAACTCAGCAGCTTCAGCTTTCACACTACGCAACTTTGTGTAAATATTTCTCTGACACCTCCCGGGAAAGTAACAGGGTGAGGTAACATGTGCTATGCAGGCATTTTCATTCCATAGTGTCCATCAACAGCCCTTCCACAATCTGTGTGGATGTCTCTTACAGTAATGCCAGCAATATATTCTTGCTGGTTTCTTACAGTGATTAATATCCTTTACAAGCAGCATCCAGCCCTCTAAGCTCTGGTGTACTTGTGGCATGTGGTCAGAAGGGAGCTGTACAGTTCTGGAAGGAGCTCTCAGTAAAATCTCACTGCTCCTCTGACGCAAGCACTCCCAAGGCACAAAGTTGTGTTTCTCCTCACCAGACACAGAGAATAAGCATGTAGTGATATGACAGAGGTCAGCAAGGACACCAGGTGACACTGGCAGTGTGCCAGGAGCATTTGTGGTAGTTCGATTTATATGTGTGATAGCCCTGACTCCTTTAAATTGATGACCTGAGGGCATCTAAAGGGAAACTGAACTTATTTAATACCCATAGCTTCTGGGACCTGGGAAATGTTTGGACTATAGGTGTAAGTACTTTGCAGAATTCTCAGAAATATATTGGGAAGGTCGACCTTCCTCTCTGAGTATTTCCAACTGAGGAGCAATGGGGAGTCTTCAGAGCAGTTTTATGGGATTAATGTAATGGCAGGCACACTCTCAATTGCCTAGAGCACTGGGTTCCATGAAGCATGGATTCCTAACAGCAAGGAAAGTCTAAACCATGGACTGTCATTGGTGAAGTGAGTTCTTGGGTGTCTCAATCCTGGATATACCTCGTGAAGACAGATTATTGAGGGGATTTGGGTTTCATTCTCCAGGTGGCTGGCATAACACTTGAAGTCCCTTCTCTTCCTTAAAAATCTATAGAACATTCATATGGGGCAGCCCCCTGAATTTTTTTCATATCTGTCTTTTTGGTTTGTTTACTATATCAATGGGAAGCTGTGTCCCTGTGTCATGTCAGCCTAAGTTCTTATTTTCTTAGACAAGAGTATAAGGGACACAAGGACAGAACAAGAAGCAGCCTTTGAAAAAGAACCTTCTGTGGGCTTATAGATATTATGGAAATTGAGTTGTACAGTTGCTTCTAGGGTGCTGGATGGTTGCCTAAAATCTGTGTAGTAGGATGTGAAGAATTTCAAGTGCAAAGTTATGCTCTCCATCCTTCCCACTTAACCGTATGGCTACAACTGAGTTATACAACTAACAAGGCACTTTTATATTCTTTCTTAGAAAGATAACACATTGATCACTGGTGGATTTATTGAGGAAAATGATCAAGTACTCTGTTAATCCTTCCTTACTGGTATGCTGACCTCATTACAAACTGGTTTGAATACCTTGACAGTTCAGAGTGTCAACAGTTCATGATTCAGTGGAGCACATTAAACAGGGAAGAAACTACATTACCCTTGAAATGAGCTGATGAGGTTGAAAGATGTAAAGAGCAGTAGCTTTTTCCTTAGAAAGGGCCCACTTTAACATTTGAGTCATTATATAGTAGACTCTTAGAGAGATTAATGATAATATAGTTGAGTAAAATTAGTCTTTTAGTAAAATGAAAAAATTAGGTCAATTTTATGGATGTAGTTAAGTTAAACGTCTCCTGCTTTGCACTTGTGAGTATGGGCATGGGTGTAGTGGAACTGACATCCTATTTGGTGCCTGGGGAAAATGACATTTTGCAAAAGCAAACACATAATCCAAACCAACAACCAATTCAAGATTAATGTGCCACTGGAAAACTGTATTTTTTAAAAAAGATTTATTTATTGATTGAGAAGCAGAATTACAGACTGAGCGAGGGAGATCTTCCATTCACTGGTTCACTGCCCAAATGGCCACAAGAGCTGGAGCTGGGCTCATCTGAGTCAGGAGCGAGGAGCTTCTTTGTGGTGTCCTACGTGGGTGCAGGGGCTTGAGCACTTGGGCCATCCTCTGTTGCTTTTCCAGGCCATTAGCAGAGAGCTGGATAAGAAGAGGAGCAGCTGGGATACGAACCTGGTACCTATGTGGAATGCCAGCACTATAGACAGAGGCTTAACCTGTAATGCCATAGTGCTGGCGCCAAGCGTTCATTTTATTTAACCATGTCCTTGTAAGCTAATCGATCAATACAGAAATTTGTTCCATTTCTGTAGCTGTTATTTCCTTTAGTTTATTTAACTCATTTTGTTTTGAAGAACTTCAGCTGCTGCTTTTTTTATACAAAGCCTTTTGTTTACAATATTAAATTTTCTATTGTATGTTTTATTGTGTAGATAACCTTATCAGCTTTTGTTTTAGCTTCATAAAAATATTGCTTTATGCTTCTTGTATAAGTCTTAAAACTTTAGGCTTTTACTGCATAAAATTAATTTTTGTTTTCTCAGAGAAATTAGAAGAGCTAGATGACACTAATTAACATTAAATCTGACCACTGTTGCCTCGAGTTCACAAAACCCCCTTTTGTCCACCGTAACTCCATGCTTCCTCTGAGGTTGTCTCTTCTCAGTAAGGGTACACAAACTCCTTTGGGGCTGAACTTCTCTGTATACCCACAATATATCAGGACATGTTCTATCATTTTGTCTGTTTTGAGAAGGGCTAAGAAGAGTGGCTGAGGGAGATCCAGGTTGCCCAGGCTCTAGAATCAGAAAGATTCCATGCATTTTCTATCAGGTGGCTGCTTTCCTCACACTGCCTTGCTGCCTCTTGACACTACAGATTATAGCTAAACTCTTCTCTTGTGATATGTAAAAATGGATTAGTCCAGCTTTGGAAAACACTTTCCACTCTTGAGAAAATTTTATCTTCAGAATATCTGCTGCCCTTTCCAAATTTTACGGGTGAGTAAACTTTGGGAACTCAATATACTCCCTTGAGACTGGAGGTTCCACTGCTAACTGTTATCTGCAGATTGTAAGAGAGCAAAGGAGGACCAGAGGGGTCTTTGGACTCCAGCCTGCTCCTATAGGGCCTCCACAGGAAGGCTGGTGTCCTCCTTCATGCTTAGTGACCACTCCCAGGCTTCAGCCTTCTAATTCCTCCAAGCTGATCCTTTTATGTTCTATCTATTCCCTTGCTTTTTATTTTCCTTTCTAGCTCTGGGCTCTAAATCAGTCTAAGACACTAGGTTGTTTCTATGCAATATCATGAGGCTTTGTATTTCCAAGTTACTCCTACATCAGTGAAATTTGTCCATTTTAGACAAGAAGAGAGAACCAACCTCATTAGAGAAGGATGAGGTTAGGAGTTCAGTGAAGAATGTTCCTATGTCTTCCACCAGGAATTCTTCCAAATGGGTTAGAGGAATAAAAAGGAAAGCACTCTCCCATTTAAAGCTGTTGCATATTGCATTATCAAAGGGAGAGAATAAATATTTAAAGGGCGAAGAAGAGAGACTGCTCAGGTTCAAGACCTTTGTTGTTCAAATTTATTTACATGTTCTTTAAGCTGTCTGCTTACAGCATTGGATGATGGATACTCTGAGTGTGTATGTGGCCGATGATGATAAAAACATATTTCCTCTAAATCTCATGTTTTGGTTTAAAATGTATGTAAATTTTGTATTATAACACAGAGTATATTTTATTTCAATGGAAAGAAGCCCCTCATAAGTATAGGTAATCTTCCATGCTTATCTTTGGAAAGTTGAACCTCAGGTTGGCAGTCACTGCCTCATTCTCTTCCGTGAATAGGATATGTAGAAGAGAGACTGGCTAACTGTGTACAGTCATTTTTACCTTCATACTGTAGAGTGATTATTTGGAAAGGGTTCATAATCATTTTTCACTAAGAAACTTCAGATCTACTTTTTCTTCCATCTCTAAGTAGGAGCATGTTACTCATTTTTGCCAATGAAATGTCTACAGGAAAGATGTTTGTTCCACTTATTTTAGACCATTGTTATTAAGAAGTTCTCTTCTTCAATCCTTGCTCTTCCATTTACCACTCCCATTTTTATCCCACTTAGCATGTCTTCTTTCTTTACTCGCCATTTCTTCTCCAGCAGAAACTTGATTTCTGTCTTCCTACCTCTCTTGATGCTTTAGCTGTACAGCGAAATCTGCTGCAGTTTCCTAGAAAGGAGGACCAATTCTCACTTCAGGCTGCTGTAACCAAGTACTGTAGACTGGGTGGCTCGTGAACAACAGTAGTTTATTTATCATTGTCCTGGAGGCTGCAGTCCAAGATTAGTTTTCCAGCATGGTTGAGCACCAGAGAGGTCGTGGTTTGGTTTGAGAAGATGGTCATCTTCTTTGTGTCCTTCTGTGGTAGGAAGAGTGGGGAGAACTCTCTGGAGTTCTTTACATGGGAAATAATCCCAGTCACCATGGCTCCATCCTCATGACTTAATCACCTCCCCCAATCTCCACCTCCTAACACCAACAATTGGGAGTTCAGAGTTTAAACTTGTAACTTTTGGAGGTACAAAATCTTCAGTCCATTGAAGATTAGTTGTGTCTCCACTGGCCATAGTTGTAAGGGATGACAACACCTATGAATTACCAATTTGAACCTTTCAAGTAGCTTTTACTTGATAAATACATTTTTATTAAAAACATCCCAAAGGCTCATAGAGTTAGAAATTGGAAAGGGCATTGGATACCATCCTGAGTCTGGGTGGTGTTTCCATTACCATGTGTTTCTCATTTGATTGACCATGTTCCATAAGAAGGTGTGGAAATGTTTAAGAGGGGCATGGCTTTCCATAACAAAAATTACCTAAATTCCAATTCTTATTTTTGCAGTTAAAAATTTACTATAAAATGAAATATGAAAGAGGATCCTATCCTATCCTATCCTATCCTATCCTATCCTATCCTATCCTATCCTATATCATCCTCAGTCAAAAGCATTCATATTTCTTTAATGGGGAAATTAAGATAGTGGGTAGATTAGAGATTTTGAGAATTATTCTCACCAGTTACATTACCTTTGCTCCATGCTTTTGTTATTGGGAGAATGATGGCCCTTCACAAGGTTGCCACCACCCTCTTTCCATAGCTGCAGTCTTCAAGTCACAATGATATGAGACAATTCTAAATTAGACTTTGAGAACTCCATCCTAGCTGTGATCTGAGTTTGAATCTTCTTGATGTTTGAAGACCATGCTATGAATGTGATTTAGTCATTCAAAAAGCATGGAACCAATTTTACTTTATATATATTCTACCGGTAGGAAATCCTGATCATAAAGTTAATTTGTTGTAAATACCTAGTTAGTTACATATTATAATCAGCACTTCCAAATGAGGGTAGTGATCACCCCACATTCAAGTAGGCAGTGAGCATGGACTGCTGACTGGATTCTTCATGAAGTCCTTTTTGGTCTTTGCTATATTAATTTGGGATAGTTGCTTAACCTCTCTGATCCTCAATTTCAGTATTATTATTATTGGGAGTAATGATTGTACCAAAATAGCTCCATGTATGTATATTTGGAATACGGAGAAAATCCCAAGGAATGTGTGATTAGTGTGTGGCAGAGTCATTGCTCTATAAAGATTAGTAGTTACGAAGTATTGTGCTAAGCAATATTGTTATCATCTCATCATCTTCCAAGTTTAGGAAGGTTCTAAATGTGAAAGCACAGAGCATAGTTAGGATCTGTTTATTACATATCTAAAAAATGTGTACTCAGGACTTGATAATGATGAAGCTCTTCATTTTCCATAGTGATATTTCAAAGTCCATGCGATGACTATTGACATCATGGCCATTTCTTCTCACTTCCCTCAGAATAGTGATAATCATTTTCCTAAGTGGCCTCAGATTCCAGAATGCTCCCTAAAGATTCAAGGCCCTTCTGTCTTGTCCATACTTTCCATCCTGACTCTGTATGATGTCGCCAGCCTTTATAATATCACTCAGCCCTGCTATTTACAAGAGTTGTAAAAGAGTAAAGTGGCCAAGGCTAAGATGATGAGTTTGGGATGGGCAGAATTTAGGTCATACCAGGCTGTTTCTGACCTGATGAGCAGATTTGAAAATTTGCCTGGAGGGTAGAACAATGATCAAATCAAGACACCCCATCAATTCTGTGTTGTGTGCGAGATTGAGGTAAAACAAAAATAATGGCAATGCTCACTTACCATCATTCTTTTGTGTTCTCTCACTGAAGGCAAGATCACTGAGCCATTGTAATTTGGCCTCACAATAATTTTTTTGAAATATGTTTTTTCAAAGAGAAATGTTATTCCTTTTGTATTAAATATTAACCTGTTTGCATAGAAGTTCAAATGAAAGTTTATGCTCATAAACCTTTTCATTTTTCATGTAGTTTGTCAACAACTGAAAGTAAATAAAAATTACATTTGAACACTGCATACTAATAAAATTCATAAAGGGGATAGTGTTTATAATAGGCGAAGAAAATCCCACATAATCGAAAAACCTATATTCAAACACATTTTTATTTCAAGGACTCAACATTTGAAAATTGTTAGGATAATCTTAAACTGATTGAAATTATATGACATGTGGATATTAGATAATTATTTCTTTGATATTGTCCCTAGCTATTCCAGGAATAAAGGGAAAGACACTTAAGCAAATGAGCCTGGGTGACTTGCTAAAGGGTCACAAATCATTGAGTGTTGCTCAGCTGCCCATAATGGATGCATTTCCTCAAAGAGTAGGACATGGATCTTTTTCCCCACAGAAGGTTCACAAAGTATTTTTCAGCTCTCAGACCTCCAAATTCAGAACACAAGAAAACTGGAACAGAAGAAGGAGTTTTTATTTTTGTTTGTTTGTTTGCCTGTTTCTTTTTGTTTTGCCATTTTCCATATCAACGGGGAAAGCCGGTGACAGAATGTCAAGAACTGTATTATTTATTTTTTAAAAATATTTTTTAGCAAACATCATCTGCTGCCATTCCAGATGCATTAGCAGGAAGCTGGATGGTAAGTGGGGCTCATTCTCTATAGTAGTTGTGTGTCAGAAACATCCCTTGCTAACACTTTTATGGCTGTGTGATGTGGACTTACAGAGGTACTGTTCACGCAAAATTCAGAGCACACCTGTGCACATCTGTTTGCATTATTACAAGGGCTGAGGGTTGTAGTCACATTTGTGGATCAGTTCTCAGAATATCTGCCCATATAAAGGAAGGAAGTAGAGACATTCATTTTTTTAAAAAAGATGTATTTATTTATTTGAAAGGCAGAGTTACAGAGAGAGAAGAGGAGACAGGGAGGGAAGGAAAGAGGGAAGGAGGGAGGGAGGAAGAGACAGAAGGAGGCAGAGAGAGAGACAGAGGGAGAAAGAGAGAGGAGGAGAGAGAAGGAAGAGAGAGAGAGAGAGACATGTGCAAGAGAGATTTTCCATCTCCTGAATCACTGCACACATGATTGCAACAGCTAAGACTGGGTCAGCTGAAACCTGGAGGCTAGAAATGCATGTAGGTCTCCCACATGGGTGCCATGGGCCATCTTCCACTGCTTTTCCCAGGTGCATTAGCAGGGAACTAGATCAGAAATGGATCTGCTGGGACTTGAATTGACACTCAAATGAGATGCAGTTGTCACAGATAGTGAATTAACCCACTATGCCACAATGCTAGCCTCAAATGATTTCTTTTGATAATCAGTACCATTGAAATATGACCTGTGACTTACCACTAATCAAACATGAGGAATCTAAAGTTTCTGTGATTCCAGAAGTGTTTAAACCTAATTTGCCATCAGTTTCAGAAAAGTAAGAGACATTCCATAGATCAAATACAAGACAACCAAACTAGGATACATTAACATCACACTTAGTCATATTTTTAAAATCATATGTAGTGGCCAGCACCGCAGCTCACTTGGCTAATCCTCTGCCTGCGGTGCCGGCACCCCGGGGTTCTAGTCCCGTTTGGGGCGCCAGGTTCTGTCCCGGTTGCTCCTCTTCCAGTCCAGCTCTCTGCTGTGGCCCAGGAAGTCAGTGGAGGATGGCCCACGTGCTTGGGCCCTGTAACCGCATGGGAGACCAGAAGGAAGCACCTGGCTCCTGGCTTCAGATAGGCACAGCCAGCCAGCTGTAGCGGCCATTTGGGGGGTGAACCAATGGAAGGAAGACCTTTCTCTCTGTCTCTCTAATTCTGCCTGTCAAAAAAAATCATATGTAGCAATTAATTGCAATAGATAAGTGGAGAGAAGCTAAGAAATGTTAGATATCTGAAAAGACATTCATCATCACAAATGCAGTTTTCTATCAAATAACCATTATAGAACTTACTTGACAAGGGGAAAATCTTTCATAAGCATTTTTTAAAAGCTCTAAAATTTTATATACCTCTTTCTATCTTCAACTGGATAGAGAACTCAATTCTTATTTTAAAATCCTTTATCACTCTCCTGTAGACATCACTTCCCATTTGTTGGAATATAGGCCAATTCCACAGGCTTTTCCCCAGGCTATGTTAATGCTTTAAGCCACAAGGCTTTCACAGAAGATGTAGGTATACTGTATTAAATAAGTCACAGAGGCAGAGTCCCTTAGTATAGAGATAATTTGTAATTCAGAAGTATTTTCCTAAAAAGCATGAAAAAGAATGACAATGGTAACATCACGCTGTATTGTTTTAATATAGCCTTTGAAATGACTTAATTTGAATTTTGGCAAAAGCAGCCTCCATGAAAGACATACTCAACAACCATTTTTTTTAAAAGATAATATTGAGTAGTTGTTGACTAAAAGGGATAAAAGAAGTGATCATTATCATCCATCCGGAATATAGACATGATCAGAAATGAACTAGAGCCCAATAGATCTAGACTTTTCTATGGCCAAGTCCTCTCTTCGTGCTCTTATTGATTGCTCAAACTTTAGATGAATTTCTGGTCATTGTCACACTTTGAATTTCTAGAACCAACTAGAATATCTGAACTTCAGTCTCTCTCTTAGACTAGCATGATCTTCCCAAATGTATGCTACTATCTTGACTCACTGAGGGCACATATATCAAACATTTCAGATATGTGAAAGGAATGAGTATAGTGCGCTTCTGAAAGGATTTGGAAATAACTCTGAGTCTTATTGGATAAAGAATGAAAAATTGTACTCAATGTGCTTTGTTTAAAATGTATTATTAGTTGGGGCCGGCACTATGGCGTAGTGGGTAAAACGGCCACTTGCAGTGCTGGCATCCCATATGGACACCAGTTTGAGTCTCAGCTGCTCCACTTCTGATCCAGCTCTCTGTTGTGGCTTTGGAAAGCAGTAGAAAATGACCCAAGTCCTTTGGCCTCTGCACCCTCATGGGAGACCCAGAAAAAGCTCCTGGTTCCTGGCTTCAGATCGCACAGCTGCAGCAGTTGCAGCCATCTGGGGAGTGAACCAGCAGATGGAAGATCTCTTTCCCTGCCTCTGTCTCTGCCTCTGCCTCTCTGTAACTCTGCCTTTCAAATAAATAAATAAACCTTAAAGAATGCATTATTGGAGTAGGTACATTAGTTATAACTTATTGTAATCATTGATACATAATCATAAGATTATTTATTATTGCTAGATTATCCAATCTGTTTCTAAGCAAAACAGGACAGCTAATTTAAAAAAAAGGCTCAATTCCTTCACTGAGTCTTGGGTGTCATGAAGGCAATGAGAAGTCACCCCTTCTTCTATTGTACAGATGTCCAAATAATCCAAAGCAGTAGCGCTGGTTTTGATGGGCATTCAAGCTGATAGAGAAAGGCCTGGTGGAGTGCACTGACCCTCAGTTAGAAATGAAATGCACATAGAGGGCTTCGTGTTTGCATAGATATTTGAGTTCTCATGTTACTGAGATTAGTTTGTTCTAATATATGTTTGTGGGTAGAATTCCATCAATCGCTCTAAATTTTCATATGTAGGTAGATCGATAATTTTTTTTTATCATCTACCTACCTACCAATTAACTATTTAGCTTTCTTCTGTGAAGAGAAAGTCCAGAACTTGGAATGGGCAGAAGAGATTACTGCACAGTCCCTCAGTAGAATGCTCTGTCCTCCAGGGATGTGTACTTCTGTCTTTGACTAGGCTTTGGAAAAACTGCAGAGACAGACATTAGCTTGTAGAATTGATGGTAATGAGAACACTTCCTCTTCTTAGCTATGCAAATGAATCCAGCTAAGTATAAAATATAAATCTTTGTAAATTAAATTCTCATCAAAATCTGTTCTAATATCTTACTCGTTCCTTCATTAGCATGCCAATGTTGGGGACCCATTTTATTTTATATCTATATGAGTCATACTTCATATTTTTAAAGAAAACTATCTTTTAACAACATTTAGTATAAGTGTTTTTCCCTTTTTAGAGTTAAAATGATGTGGAGAGTAGAAAATATTCCAGTAGGAGCATAATTATTTGGTACAGGTTGAGAACCCCAAATCTGAAAATCTGAACTCCAAAGTACTCCAAAATCTGAAACTTTTTGAGTACCAACAAGATGCCAAAGTGAAAGATTCCATGCCATAAAACTTGGTTAATACACACAATTATTAAAAATATGTGTATACCACTATGTTCAGTCCATGTGCATGTGTTTTACATGGACCAACAAGTAAATTTCACGTCTAAACTTGAGTATCGTCCCTCAATATATCTCATTATGTATATCCAAGTATTTCAACACCTTAATCTAAAATCCAAAACATCTCCATACCAATCATTTCAGAGAATGGATATTCATCATATGCCACCTGTGTAATTCTCTTTGAAGAATGTGAGAAATGGTTTGTGAGAAGATTTGTGGCAGGACTGAATGTATTGTGACATTGGGAATAAAGAGCCAGTTTGTGTTATATAAACGTTTACAGGGGACACCACACAAATGCCTTTATGGAGGCAAATAGAGAAAGAGACAGAAGAAACATCTTTTCCTAGAATTTTCCACTTATTGTTTATTTTGTTTGCTTCTTGATTAATGTTTCATATATATATATATATATCATTATTTTTTTTCTTTTTTTCCTAGGAGGCATTTCATAGAATGCCTATAGTTTGTATAGCAGACATTTATTTTAGCATGCTGTCAGTTTCCTTTCAAAAGAAGAACTTCAAAATGCTTTGTTAGTTAAAATTTTAAAAATCTGGCTTTCTATAATATAAATTATTTTGTGTGCTTGTTCAGAGGTGACTGTAGTGGCACCCACTATAGCTTTGTCCATTTATTTTCATTTTGTTTGTAAGGTAGAGAGAGACAGACACAAAGACAAAGAGAATCCGTCTACTGATGCACTCCCTAAATGTCAGTAACAGTGAGAGCAAGGCCAAGCCAAATCCAGGAGCCTAGAACTCATCCAGGTCACCCCATGGGTGTCAGAAACCCAAGTACTTGAGCCATCACCTGCTGTCTGTCAGGATGCGTGTTAGCACAGACAATATATACTTAAGAGTAAGAGAGGAAACGGGTGCACAGAAAATAGAGCATGTTGAATTAGCCTAGTCAGCTCAACCTGCTGAAATAGTCTACTTGTCTGTTTCCTTCTCTGAAACACACATTAATCAGTGCTGCATCTGCACAAAGGACTGTGCGCCTGGTCCAGGCAAGGCCATGGCAAGAGAAATTCAAACATTTTTTTCCTATGGACACAAGAGCCACAGGGTTTCATAGCCATCTCCTGAAGACTTGTTGCAAATGTGAAATGTTCAGGAAAAGGGAGTGGTCCATTCCTAGTGAAAGTTCATTTCTACTTTGCTCTTGCCTTAGGCGGAAGGAGAATTCACATGTGAATGCCTGAGGCTACTCTCAGACCAAGCTGCAAACACAAAGCTTGCAATATTAAAGGAAACTAGGAGAGAGGATCCTCTCTCCTTAGAAGGGAGCCTTCTGTTCTCAGAGGGGGACTCCACGCCTCTGCCTAACTTTCCTATCTTTTTAAACTTTCTGTTCAGATCATTGTGGAATTCTGCTGCACTTGATGGTTCTCTTATTGCTTGTTCTGTAACTCGTGCAGAATTCCTTGACTTGTTATTGTAAAAATCAAGAGGATGCCCGTTTATTTCAGCCACACACATTCAGGGAGGGTGGTTGAGGATGAAGTATCAAATTTGAGAGTACAAAAGAGAATGTAAGAATTAGTATGAGAAAATCAGGTTTAATGTAAAATTGCTCATCTACGGCTAGGATTTTTTAAAATTATTTATTTGAGAAGGCGGGAGAGAGAGAAAAAGAGAAAGAGAAAGATAGAGTTGAGAGAGAGAAAGTGAGTTCCCATCTGCGAGTTCACTCCACAATGCCTGCAATGACCTGGACTGGAAGAGTCCTAAGTGGGGAGCAAGAAATGCAATGCAGGTCTCCCATATCGAGTGGCAGGACCCTTATTACTTAAGCTATCACCCCTAGAGTTTGCATTGGCAGGAAGTTGAAGTCAGGAACTGGAGGCACAGCTCAAATCCACATTCTTTGATATGGAATGTAGGATTCTTGAGCACTAAGCTAATTGCCCATTCTCTGACAAGAGTTTTAAAAATGCTTTTGATTTAAAAAATTTCAAATACACAGTAAAACAGAATATGCATATATTAGTATATATACATATGTATACGTGTATATATTTTGCTGAATTATTTGGCAGATTGTTGAAGTGTTGTAGATGTCAGCTGTCATAACCTTTCACTGCTAGAAATCAGAATATCCTTTTACAGAATTGCAATATAACAATCAAACTGAGAAATTTAATATTGATATGATATTATTCTCAAGTATACTGTCCATATTGAAGTTTTACTTGTCCCAATAATGACCTTTATAACAAGTTGGTTTTTAATTTTTATTGTTAAAATTTTTAATTCACACACAAAATCATACATATTGAGGGGGAGCCATGTGATGTTTCAAAACATACATGTATTGTGAAGTGTTCAAACCAAGGTAGATATATCTAACCCCTCAGACTTCCCAAAGATTCAGCCATACCCTGCGCCCTCCCACCCAGCAACAGTGTTTTCCCAGTCCCAGCAGACAAGGTTCTCACAGTCACAAACGAGCTCCTAGTCCCGTGTCAATTCTCCCAGCAGACTTTGGCGTTTCCTCTTGGCTCTTTGCTGGGCATGCAGACAGGAGCTTGCACAACTCTTATGTATGTCCACAATAGCACCCAAACACTCTCTGCTAGTTAAAGGACACTGCTGCTGGGTGGTCAGGGAGAGAGAGAAATGCCTCCTTTTTTTCTCCTGTATGTTGGCAAGTATCCTGTCCTCCACAGAACTCCAAGCTGGACTCATGCCAGGCTCTTCCCATAGCTTTATCACCAGTGGCTTGGGCTGCTGCAGTCTGGTCTCATATCACCTTACTCTCCAAAGGTAGTGCTGAGGCGCTCGGCTGCTGGGGTCCTGAGTGGTGTGCATCCACACCCTCCACGTAGATCCACAATGTCTCCCTAATTTTCATGAAGTTTCCTCGGCCATTTCATTTTCTCTCTAACTATTCCCTGAGATTGCACGCTCTCTACTTTTTTTAAACTGTCTTCCTCTAGACTAGAGCAGTAAGCTCCCTCCCTATTCTGCCATTTTGGTGCCTCTCATAAGTACCAGGTAAAAATTCCACATTAGTAATTATCTAGCAAGCATCACACCTGGAAGTTGGTGATATTACTTTGTTGCATTATTGGTAAACTAAACTTTGATTACATAATTAGAAATAAAAGCAGTGCAGGATCTGGCAGTAGACAAAGAAAGTACAAAATGCTTATTCCACTTTAGTAAGCTTCTTATTTTATCTGATAGAAATATGTAAGGAGATACTCTCAGACTATGGGGGTGTCTTATTCCCTACCAACATTTTAACCAATTGTTTTATTATCCACAGAGATCCTTGCTTGAATCTGTTATTGTTGTTGAAAGTGAAGATTTTCTAATCATCTTTCATATATGTTATTTAGAGCTATGCTGTCAAGAAAAGATTTTTTTTTTGCCTTTTTAAAAAAGATTCATTTATTTTATTTGAAAGGCAGAGTTAGGGAGGGAGGGTGGGAGGGAGGGAGAAAGGAAGAAAGAGAGAGAGAGAGAGAATGAGAGAGAGAGAGAGAGAGACAGAATGAGAATGAGAATATCTTCCATCCACTGGTTGATTCCTCAAATGGTTGCAACAGCTACAGCTGGGGCCAGAGAAAGCCAGGAGCTTCTTCTGGGTCTCCCACATAGGTCTAGAAGTTCAAGCACTTGGGCCATTTTCTGCTGCCTTCCCAGGCACATTATCAGAAAGCTGAATCTGAAATGGAGTGACCAGGAATCGAACCAATACCCATATGGGATGCTGGCTCTGCAGGCAGTGGCTTTACTCACTATGCCACAGTACTGGCCCCCAAAGATTTTCTTTTTTTTAAAGATTTATTTGAAAGGCAGAATTACAGAGAATGAGAGAGAGAGTGGCGGGGGATGCCTTCCTTCCAGTGGTTTACTCCCAAGATGGCTGCAATGGGCAGAGCTGCACTGATCCAAAGCCAGGAGTCAGGAGCTTCTTCCAGGTCTCCCATGAGGGTGTAGGGGCCCAAGGACTTGGGCCATATTCCACTGCTTTCCCAGGGCACAGCAGAGAGCTGGATCAGAAGTGGAACATCCAGGAATTGAACTGGCACCCATTATGCCACAGTGCTGGCCCCCCAAAGATTTTCTTTTCCTTTTCTCCCTCTCTTCCATCATCTTGCCCTTCCTCCTACCTTTGGTTGTATACTATCTATATGTGCTACACTATCCTATACATTTTCACTATAGATTCTCTTAAATGCAATATATTTTATACAATTATAAGCATTAATTATGTTAATATTCATGTTTGTGTCTAGTTTGGTTAGTAGAAGCAACTTAAAGCTGATTCTTGGGTCCTTTTGACTTTATTTAATTATTTTTGTAAACAGTTTCTTTTGACATAACATAACATTTCAGCCTTACTTTGTACTTTTCACATCTCCTCCCTATTTCTTCAGTGATCCATGGATCCATGGATCCATCGTGTTGGAAATGATGTTAACAAATCAAACTGCAAGCACTAGGTATGCTCAGGGCCCAGAATTGACATTTTTTCTAGTCTCTTTCAATAGATAAAACTTTGCTATATATATATATATATATATATATATATATATATATATATATATATATATACACACACACACACACACACATATATACACATATGTGTATATATATGTATATAACTTTGTAAATAATGAGTTCATATTAATTACTAATTCTGATCTAGCAGTCTACATAGTCAAATTCATATGTATTTTGGTCTAAGTATTCATTTTCTCTCTCCCTCTTTCTCAAGCATCAATGCCTCTTTATTTCATTTTCTTCCCTGACCAAAAAGGATACATAGAGAAACATTCAGTAACCAGGCTTTATTAAATGGGGAAAGCTTGATATCCAAGTGCATATATCTGGTTAAGCTGAGTTATAGAACATGGTCTACACTCAGGTCCAACCTGGAAGCTTCTACCACTTATCTCAAATCTAGAACACTATGCCCTACTTAGAGGAAGAGCTCTGGTGAAATAATTATCCACAGTCATCCCTATTATCTAGTGGAGACTTTGGAGCTCAGAAAGAAATGAATCACCTGATGTCCTATTAGTGGAATTTTCTATACCCTTAGGAGCACTACTATTGATTAATTTCTGGCTTATCTTTATAGATTAACATATATATTCAAACAAAACACTGTTGGAATGGCCATCAGGAACCATGTTAACTTACCTGTCAACATCATGAGAAACTGAAATCTAAGAGTAGAAGATAAGTTCATAAAAGTCTTTTATTTGGGAAAAGAAAATGAAAGCAATATCCTGTGTTCTGATATGTGGAGTTAGCTAGAGAAAAAGGAAATGATTGAAAATCAGATAATTGTGACTCAACATCTTTAGTATTGATATGTGTTATGGATTGAATTGTATCTTACTAAAAGATATGTTGATATCCAAACCCCTAGTATCACAGAATATAACCTTATTTGTAATAGGGTCGTTGCTAATGTATTTGCTAAGATGAGGTCATACTGGAGTAGCATAGGCTCTTAATTCAGTATGACTCATGTCCTTATATGAGAGGGTAATGCCATATGAAGACACAGTCACACAAAAGGAAGATGGTTGTGTGAAGATGTGGGCAAGGATTGAAGATAAGTATTTTTTAAAAGTTTTATTTGTTTTTTACAGATACATTGTTATTTGTAAATACAATTTTAAGAACTTATAATATTCCCTTCATCCCTCTCTCCCTCCCACTCCCTTCTCTTTTTTTAGTTTTTGAGGTAACATATTTTAAAAATCCATTATAGTCAAAACACTTAATATGTCACAAATTAAGAAGTTTCAGAAATAAAAAGCAAAAAGACCCTACTTTAGTGGGAATATAGACAATGCTATAAACAACAGTTTATTGGAATAATGACCATTATACAGTAAATTTTAAATACAGTAAATTTTAAAGTAATCACAATAGTCACAAGTCATTAAAACTACAGCAGTGTAACATTTTATGTAACTTGATTTATTTTCAGCATACTTACTGATCATATAGTTAACTCTACTTTAAGTAATGAAGCTCAAAAAGTAGTATGAAGGAAAAGAAAACAAACCTAAACACTGTTCCTCCATGGAAAAGACAAGGGCTATAAACAGTCATCAAATCTCAAGATGTCTGTTTCCGTCAAGAACATTACATTTCAAGTATTAGTTACATTGGATCAGGGGAACATATGATATAATATGATATCTGTCTATTTGAAATTGGCTTATTTCACTAAGTATAATGGATTCCAGTTGTGACCATCTTGTTGTGAAAGACAAGATTTCTTTTTTCTTTCTTTTCTTTTTTTTAACAGCTGAGTAGTACTCCATAGTGTATAAATAACATAATTTCTTCATCTAGTCAACAGTTGATGGACTTCTGGGTTGGTTCCATATCTTTTAAAATTGTAGCTTCTGCTGCAGTGAACGTGGGGTTACATGATAACTCTTCCACGTGCTGATTTCTTTTGGCATGGATAAATTCCCAGAAGTGGGATGGCTTGATCATATGGTAACTCTATATTCAGATTTCTGAGGTGTCTTTATACTGTCTTCCACAGGGTTGCACCAGTTTACATTCCTACCAGCAGTGGATCAGGGTACCTTTTCCCCCACATCCTCACCAGTATTTGTCATTTGATGATTTCTGTATATGAGCCATTCTAATTGTAGTGAAGTGAAACCTTGATGTAGTTTTGATTTGCATTTGCAGTATGGATAGAGATCCTGAGCATTTTCACAAATAGCTGTACACCATTTGAATTTTCTCTCTTGAAAAATGCCTGTTTCAGTCTTTTTTTTCCCCCCCATTTCTTCACTGGATTATTTGTTTTGTTGATAGTGAATTTTTTGAGCTCTTTATATATTCTGGATGTTAAGTCTTTTTCAGCTGCATAGTTTACAAATAATTTCTCCCATTCTGTTGGTTGCCTCTTCACTTTGCTGAGTATTACTTTTGCAGTGCAGAAGCTTCTCAGCTTGATGTCGTCCCATTTGTCAATTTTGGCTTTGATTGCCTATGCTTCTGGGGTCTTATCCAAGAAGCCTTTGCCTATGACAATTGCTTGTAGAGTTTACCCCATGTTTTATAATGATTTTGTGGTATTGGGTCATATATTTAGCACTTTGATCCATTTTGAATGGATTTTTGTGTAAAGTGTAAGGTAGGGGTCTAGTTTCATACTTCTGCATATGGAAATCTAGTTCCCTAGTCCATTTATTAAAGACACTGTCCTTGCTCCATGGGTTAATTTTAGCTACTTAATCAAAAATAAGTTGGCTATAGATGAATGGATTAATATCTGGAATTTCTGTTCTGTTCCCTTGGTCTACAAGTCTGTTTTTGTGCTGGTACCAGGCTTTTTTGATTATATCTGCTTTGTAGTATGTCTTGAAATCAGGTATTCTGATGCCTTATGGCTTTGTTTTTGTTTTATGAAATTGCTTTACCTCTTCAGGCTCTCCTGTGTTTTCATATGTATTTCAGCATCATTTTTTATATTTGAGAAGAATGTAGTTGGTATTTTGACTAGGATTGCATTGAATCTGAAAATAGCTTTTGGTAGTTATAGACATTTTGGTGATCTTGATTCTTCCAAATCATATACATGGTCGATTTTTCAATTTTGTAGTGTCTTCTTCCATTTCTTTGTTTAATTTTGTAATTTTCATCATAGAGATCTTTGACATCTTTGCTTAAAATTTTTCCAAGCTGTTTGATTCTTTTTGGAGCTATTGTGAATGGGACTCATCTTAAAAGCTCTTTCTCAGCCATGACATTGTGTATACAAAGGCTATTGATTTTTCTGTGTTGATTTTGTATCCTGCCACCTTACCAAACTCTTTTTTGAGCTCTAATAGTCTCTAAGTGAAGTCTTTTGGATCCCCTATATAGAGGATCATGTCATTTGCAAATAGTGATGTTTGATTTGATTGTTTTCACTGTTTATCCTTAGCCCACTGAAGCATGTTGCTCCCTAATCCATCACCTTTCTTTCCCTTAGTTCTAAGAAAAAAATTGAAATTATGTATTTATAAGACAAAAACTCTAAGGATTTCCAGTAAACAACAGGATCTAGAAGAAGGATTCTACACCCTATCAGAGGGATCTTGACTTTACCTACAACTTGATTTTTGAATTTCTAGCTTCCAGAATTGTAATATAATTAATCTATGTTTTCTTAAATGCCTTAAGTTTGTGGTACTTCATTTGCTAACTAGAACACTAATGGAACATTTAACTTCCAATAAGAAATTGCATCAAATCTTTGTGAAATGAGAATAAGCTACCCAATAATCAATTCACTATTGATATCTAAGCATTTATAGTACCTTACTTTCAAAATTCTTATTACTTATTTCTCTATTGTGTTATCTCCCTCCTCCATTAATTTATTATTAAATTTTACCATATATCTGTACTATAGATTCCATGTACAAAATTCTTTGATAGTTCTTTACTTATTACATATGAAATGATATTTTTTACTCCATTGTTTAAGATGGTGATATCCACCAAATAAATTGATTTCACACTCATTACGGAGTAATAATCCATGGTTTTTCTCTATGGTCAACATTTTGCCCAAAGTATTTGAACTGTTAGCCTACAGAGAAGTTTCCACCAAGTTCTACATCATACTTCTCTATTCTCCTACCCACATATACTCATAAATATCACAGTTGTATATGATGCAACATAAATAAGCCTGCAAATATAATGGTAAACATTCCTTGAATTACAAAAAATCAAATATGGCCTCTCAAGTTGGGATGAAATGTTTGCCTTATAAAATCAGTTTTCTGTTTTAGCTTTTTTTTTTTGACAGGCAGAGTTAGTGAGAGAGAGAGAGAGAGAGACAGAGACAGAGAGACAGAGACAGAGAGAGAAAGGTCTTCCTTCTGTTGGTTTACCCCCTAAATGGCTGCTATGGCCGGCGTGCTGTGTGGATCCGAAGCAGGAGCCAGGTGCTTCCTCCTGGTCTCCCATTTGGGTGTAGGGCCCAAGCACTTGGGCCATCCTCCACTGCCTTCCCAGGCCACAGCAGAGAGCTGGACTGCAAGAGGAGCAACTGGGACAGAATCCGGCGCCCCAACCGGGACTAGAACCCAGGGTGCTGGTGCCACAAGCAGAGGATTAGCCAAGTGAGCCGCGGTACCAGCCTGTTTTAGCTTCCTTTAAAAAGATGTATTTATTTATTTATTTTGAAAGGCAGAATTACAGAGAGAGACACACACAGACAGATTCTCCACCTGCTGGTTCACTCCCCAGATGGCCACAACAGCTAGAATTGGGCCACTATGAAGCCTGCAGCCAGGAGCTTCTTCTGGGTCTCCCACATAGCTGCAGAGGACCAAGGACTTGGGATATCTTCTGCTGGTTTCCCAGATGCATTAGCAGGGAGGTGGATTAGAAATAGAGCATCTGGGACTCAAACTGGAGCCCATTATGGGTTGTTGGAGTCTCATGGAGGCTTTATCTGCATTGCCACAACACCAGCCCCTATTTCATTTTTAAAGAAATCTCCATACTGTTTTCCATAGTGGCAACCATTTACAAGCAGGGTTGTAGCTACATTAAATCATTGTTTCCTGGTATTTGCAACAATGAGGCAGTTTTTATTCATAGAGCTATTAAATAAGGAGGCCATTTGTAAGGAGGACATCTAGATTATTCATTACCACTTTGTGTCCTAGTCATTTTAAGCAATTATTCATTCCTCTGAGCTTGTTGACTGCTTTCCTTTCTTTCCTGAAATAATTCATTTTTGGAGTGATTTGACCACATAATAGCTTGTGTTCTGGGGACAGTATAAGTACATGTAGACCTGACAGCTGATGTAGATGAACCCATTTGCTCTGGGTGAATCTTAATGTGATCTTAAGTAAAACACCTATCAGAAACCATTCCCTGACAGATCAGCTACTGATTTTGAGGAATTTAAGGCAGTTATTATTCAGATATCAATTTTAGTTGTTTCTTATTAATATGAAGCCACTGGGGATATTGGAAACAGATATTCCCATGATGTTGAAAAGTAATATTTGGGGGCCGGCGCTATGCGCAGTGGGTTAAAGCGTTGACCTGACGTGCTGGCATCCCATATAGGCGCCAGTTCTAGTCCCGACTGCTCCTCTTCCGATCCAGCTCTCTGCTATGGCCTGGGATAGCAGTAGAAGATGGCCCAAGTGCTTAGGCCCCTGCACCTACATGGGAGACCCAGAAGAAGCTCCTGGCTCCTGGCTTCAGATCAGTGCAGCTCTGGCTGTTGCAGACATCTGGGGAGTGAACCAGCAGGTGGAGGATCTCTCTCTCTCCCTCTCTGCCTCTCCTCTCTCTCTCTGTAACTCTGACTTTCAAATAAATAAAATAAATCTTTACAAACAAAGAAAAGTAATATTTGATTTCTTCCAAATGAATGATATATTTTTATTGTCAAGAATTTAACAAACAAATCCAATCTATTGTCTAAAGAAGGTCAACAGAAAGAATCCCTTAAGATCAATTACTGAATTCTGAAATAATCCATTTGTTATACCCGTAAGGACATCAATGAATTACGCTAGCAAACTCTCTGTGGCTGATCCATTTGGTATATTTCACAATGCAATTATCCTGGAGTACTTACTAGAAAATATATTCCTCTAAATTAGATAGTTTATGTACCCATCACTAAGCCTTTTCTATGGCAGATCTACAGGAGATTGGTCATTCTCATTTTGAAATTGTTTGGGCTATAACCATCATTGTGACTTTACTCTGTGGCTTGAAGCTGTGAGCCTTACACAGTCATTTATTTTCTCTTGGTGCAAACATAAGGCTCTGAGTTAGATAACGTTCCTGTCTGAATAACTCCTACCAATCTAGGAAGGTGGAGTGGTATTGACACAAATGGAAGCCGTAGTTGAGTGCCTTAATTTTCGGAAGGTTAGAACCTGCTTCGTTTTATTCTTAAGTGATTTTTAAAACCAAAGGAACTGCCAAGAATTGGCAATACAGCTTACACATACTCTGAACATATTTTATAAGAATAACTTGAATTTATCTAAGGCTCATGTTCTTATCAAAACCCAGGTATACAAAATTCATGGAAGATCTCCTGTTCTGTAGCCTATTTGTTCTTCAGTTTGTTCTGACTTATATTTGAAAGGTTTTACAAAAAGCATAAAAATAAATTTATAAAAATTTATAAAACACATTCAAAATAAATCATAATCCGTTTCTTTTCTGAAATGTTTTCTTCTTTCTATTTATGAGAGAGAGGCAGAGAGAGAGAGAGAGGGAGGGAAGGAGGGAGAGATCTTCACTCCCCGAAAGTCTACAACAGAAGCCTAGAAAAGCAGCTGAGGATGACCCAAATCTTTTGCACCCATGTGGGTGATCTGGAAGAAGCTCTTGGCTCCTGGCTTCGGATGAGGCCTAGGTCTGGCTGTTGCAGCCATTTGAGGAGTAAACCAGCAGGCATCTCTCTCTCTCTGTCTCTACCTTTCCCTGTAACCCTTTCAAATAAATCTTTTTAGGAAAGAATAACTTGTTGCATGAGTAACACTCAACTAGCAAAACAATTTTCCTTGAATACATTCATAAATATCTAGTATACTTTTCTCATCTGAAACTGTAAAATACCATACCATACAGTGCAGGCCAGGGGCATTATTTCTTTAAACTTTCCTTTTTTTAAAGACTGAACTAGAGCAGCAGTTTGAATTTGAAAATCAGACATCCTAAAACAGCTAGCAAATTGCATCCCACAAAGTCAGCCATCTCTCCTTGACCTGATTGGTGAATTGTGCAGAAATGATCAAGATCAATTTAAGGATGCGTGAATTTCATCTTCTTCAGCTTCTGAATGTTGTACTAGGCCTGTAATTCTGTCTGCAAGATGAAGTTTTTGGAGAATGAACAAAGAAAGCAATTTGTATTGTATTCTTATCCTAGGAATGAGTTTGGCTCATTACCTTCTTCAAAGTACAGTTGAGTGAATATTGATTTCTCCTGCATTGATGTAAATGTGTGTGTGTGTGTGTGTGTGTGTGTGTATATGAAAAGCTAAAATTAATGGCATGAAAATGGCCTTTAACTTGCAAAATCATTTTCTTCAAGCTACTAAATGAGGCCAAACTTGAGCAGAGGACTTCAGGCATAAAACAGACTCAATCTTGCTGCTAAATTGGGGTCCAAGACTATAAAGTAAACAAAAAAGTGATAGTGTTAATCTTTCTACCTATGTACATGACTAGGGAGATTATTCTGGTATCACATCCCTTAAATCCTTGATATTCAAAATCTGTACTTTGATATTTGGAAAGTGCTAATTTAACTAGGTGGATTGCAAAGCCTCAGTAGTATATGAATCCATCTAAAACATTAGCCAGGTCCACTTCAAAGCCATGTTGATTGTGTACCTACCATGCGTTTTGCATAATATTTAGGTATACATTTGTGAAATTGGTCTACAGAGCCTGTTCTATTAATGGGTAGGAGAAGATGTTAGTTTGTTTTAACTAGCAAAAATTTTCCTCTCACCCCTCCCCCAAGATAAATATTCTTGTTGATTGAACAGTGTTACTACACTGTAAATCTATTCTATATAATTCATTTGCAAATGGTTGCCTAACAATAGTTTCACTTCATGAATTGTATTAATTGTATGCAGTAATTAATTGTATGCATTCTACTCAGCTCACACACACAATGAACTATCAGTCACAATAGTTAAAGAATTGATCATTCTGGTTAACTAAGAATTAACATTATATCCTTCTGTTTAAAAAGCAATTTAACTTTTTCCTTTACAGGCATGGATAATTTCAGAATCCATTTGGTCACTGAGCACCAAGCCAAAATTTATCTTTGGAATATATGTGCAATAAGCCCACTTCTCTCCATCTTTAATGTCATTATAGTGGTTCAATTAACATTGTCTTTTAACTCAATTAATTCTACCCATATACCAGACTTGCCCATTTCTACATCATTCTTGCTTCTGAAATCTGGATGACTTTTCTCTATTTAAAATACATCAGTGGCTCTCTACAAAGGTATTCCAAAAAGTATATGGATAATTGAATTAAAAGATAAGTTTATTTTAGCATAAATTATTTGAGATCTGTACATAAAAAACATCTTCAAAAAATTCTTGGCAAATGTGTATTATGAAAAGAATATAGATGAATTTCAAATCGTTTTTTGTACAAATTTACTTTTTAGAAATTA
This sequence comes from Sylvilagus floridanus, assembly GCA_949820135.1. Taxonomy (NCBI): domain Eukaryota; kingdom Metazoa; phylum Chordata; class Mammalia; order Lagomorpha; family Leporidae; genus Sylvilagus; species Sylvilagus floridanus. The sequence goes on from OX463235.1 coordinate 43,134,203, forward strand.
CAGAAGTTTTTACTTATTGAGAAAGTTAGAGAGAAAGAGAGACACCAATGGACCAAGGCTGGATCCAGCAACCAGGAATACAATTCATGTCTCCTATGTGGGAGGTGGGAGCCCCATTACAAGAGCCATCAGCACTGCCTCCCAGGCTTTGCCTTGGTTGGAAGCTGGAGTCAGGACTCAGGAGCCAAAGTAGAGGAAAGAACCTAGGCACTTGGAGGCGGGGCATGGGAGTCTTAACTGCTCTGCTAAACAGCTGCTCCTAAATTTATCTTATTTTTGTTTTTATTTATTTGAAAGAGTTACAGAGAGGGGGAAAGAGAGAGAGAAATCTCCTATCTACTTATTCATTCTAGAGATGGCAGCAATGGCTAGGACTGGGTGGACTTCATCCAGGAGCCAGGAGCTTCATTTGGGTCTCCCAGATGGGTGGCAGGGTCCCAGACACTAAGGCTATCCTCTGCTGATTTTTCCCAGGCCATTAGCTGGGAGCTGGATCAGAAGCAGAACAGCTGGAACTTGAACTAGCACCTGTATGGGATGCCAGCATTCCAGGTGTCACTACTGTCCCTCCTGAATGTATATTTTAATTCAGTTTTTCCAGAAACTTTTTGGACTAGTCTGAAGTTTCTTGCAGGATCAATTTTTAAATCCTCAATATGGTCCAGTCACATTTAGTTTTGACTGTCATACATCATCAGTGCTCTCTACTTCCCAATTCCAACTATCCACCCACACATCTCTACCCCTTCTGTCTATTCTACAATAAAAATCATGCTATCCAGATCCCAGATCTAGAAGCATGCTTGCCTTCAGGTCTCTGAACCTGCTGCCCCTTTGTCTAGAACCTTATCTTGCTGTCGGACATTTCCCATCCCATCACACAACTAATTCATAGCTATCCTTCAGGTCATAGCACTGCCATGGATTCAAACAGGATCCTGTCTTCGTTCACACCTCTCCAGGCTCCAGCACAGTTGAGCAAGTCTCTTCTGAGATTCCAAAGCAGCATACACATTTTTTATCCTAGAACTTACAAGTTAGTCTCTAATTCCTTGCTCACCTAACTCTACCTCCAAGTCTGTAAGGGTCTCATGGTAGTGAGTATGTCTTTCTTATCATTAAATAATCTTCTTAATGTATGTACTTAGCAGATCTGTGACATGAACTCAATGTGAACATAGAAGCCATTCTATACATTTTATTAACTAAATGGATGTACTGTTTTCTTTGACGCTAGAAAGTATTAAACCTAATTAGTTTTAACTATCAGTTTATTCTATAGCTGCTAAAAAAAGATAGCAAGTAAACTGCTTACACTGGGTTTTTAGTTCAATGAGTTGGTGCCCTGAGGGATACTTTCTATAACTGACATGCAAAATGAACATGTTTCCTGCTCACCTATTGACTTTTGGTAAAAATGTAGTACAGATTACATAAATGCAGAGCCGGCTATGCCAAAGTTACTTGGCTGTCCTAAATGAAAATGGATATAAAATTTTTCTTATTTGCATATTTTGACAGTTGCAAGAGAAGATGGATTATAGAAAATATCCTCAGAATTCAGATTTCTAAAATGACAATAGCAGAAAATATGAACAAGGCACAGTGCAGGACACTTAAATAAGTTCTCAAGGTTTGAGAAATCACAAACTAAATATAGTAACTCATGATAAAACTGAGAATTTAATCAAGCAATTACATAGAGGAAAAGTGTTTAATTGTGAAGTAATCAACAGGATTTCAGATTTGTTAAGGAATAATCAAACTTGGCTGATGTCATCATCATCCATGAAAACATTCTCATAAAGAATTGGCCAAGAATTGTTAATTCACAAACTCCAGGATATTGCCCAAGGTGTAAATGCCTGAGAAAGAGCTATCAGCTGGGGCGAAAAGAGAAGCAATTTTCTGGGAGGACTAAGGACTCCAAAGTCTTGGTGGTTTCCAGGCATAAAAGGCTGTTTCTCGTGCACATTTCATGGTCATTATTGGCCAACCAAAGCTCTGCTTCAGCAAGTCTTTACTTGAAGAAGAGAGCACAGGAGAAGCCCTTATCTGAAACAGAACGTTCTCATGGAAAATGATACCGCGCCAGAAGCAGTGTTTAAACACAAAACTGCTCTTCAGGATTCTCTTCCTATGTCACAACTCCTTGCACATTGTCAGCCGTGGCCAATTGTGTTAAGCTGTACTTAACTGAGGAAGTGTCTCCTATCAACACAGAAGCTCCACAAGTCGTGTGCAGGTTTGGGATAGTGTTCTCTACTCTTCTGATTGAAAAGAAATGGATATTATGGAACAGTAATACCATGGATCCTCATCTTTGAACTGGGTAAATGGAGTTGGAAGAGTCAAAATCAGGGACTTAGCAGTGATCTGGAGTTTGTTTGACAGTGAAATCCTTTTGTGGGATAACATTTCTTTTTCTTTTTCTTTTTTTTTTTTTTTTTTTTTTACAGGCAGAGTGGACAGTGAGAGAGAGAGACAGAAAGGTCTTCCTTTTGCCGTTGGTTCACCCTCCAATGGCCGCCGCGGACGGCGCGCTGCAGCCAGCGCACCGCGCTCGTCCGATGGCAGGAGCCAGGAGCCAGGTGCTTTTCCTGGTCTCCCCATGGGGTGCAGGGCCCAAGCACCTGGGCCATCCTCCACTGCACTCCTGGGCCACAGCAGAGGGCTGGCCTGGAAGAGGGGCAACCGGGACAGAATCGGTGCCCCGACCGGGACTAGAACCCGATGTGCCAGCGCCGCAAGGCGGAGGATTAGCCTGTTGAGCCACAGCGCCGGCCCGGGATAACATTTCTGAAACCCGTGTCCAGTTCATGAGCTCTAGAAGCTGTGTAGCTGAAAGTGAGGGACCCACTAGTTTCCTAATGGAGTCTTTTGGTTCCCCTACATATGGGATCTTGTCATCTGCCATCAGAATAATTTGACTTCCTCCTTTCCAATTTGTATTCATTTGATTTCTTTTTCTTACCTATTGACTGTGGCTGAAACTTCCAGAACTATATTGAATAGCAACAGTGAAAATGAGCATCCTTGTCTGCTTCCAGATCTTAGTGAAAATGCTTCCAGCTTTTGCTCATTCACTATGATGCTAGCTGTAGGTTTGTCATATGTTACCTCGATTGTGTTGAGTTATGTTCCTTCTATACCCAATTTGCTTAAAGTTTTCATCATGAAAGGATGTTGTATTTTATCCAGTGTTTTCTCTGCATCTACTGATATAATCATGTGGCTTATATTCATCAGTTTGTTAATGTGATGTGTCACACTTATTGATTTGCATATGAACCATTCCTGAAACCTTGGGATAAAACTCACTTGGTCCAGGTAGATGATCTTTTTTTTTTTTTTTTTTTTTTTTTTTTTTTTTTTTTACAGGCAGAGTGGACAGTGAGAGAGAGAGACAGAGAGAAAAGTCTTCCTTTTGCCGTTGGTTCACCCTCCAATGGCCGCCGCGGTCGGCGCGCTGCGGCCGGCGCACTGCGCTCGTCCGATGGCAGGAGCCAGGAGCCAGGTGCTTTTCCTGGTCTCCCCATGGGGTGCAGGGCCCAAGCACCTGGGCCATCCTCCACTGCACTCCCGGGCCACAGCAGAGGGCTGGCCTGGAAGAGGGGCAACCGGGACAGAATCCGGCGCCCCGACCGGGACTAGAACCCGGTGTGCCGGTGCCACAAGGCGGAGGATTAGCCTGTTGAGCCACGGCGCCGGCCCAGGTAGATGATCTTTTTAATGTATTGTTGGTTCGTGGAACTAGTATCTTGGAGATTCTTGCATCAGTGTACATCAGGAATATCAGTCTATAGTTCTCTTTCTTTGATGTGTCTTTTCCTTGTTTTGGAACTATGGTGATGCTGGCCTCAGAGATGGTATCTGGGAGGATTCACTCCCATTCAATTGTTTTGACTAGCCTGAGAAAAGTTTGAATTCGTTCTTCTTTAAAAGTTTGGTAGAATTCAGCCAGAGTTTCTGGTTGTGTTGTGCTCCTTGCCGCATGCTTGCGATGTCCCTCATGCTCCATGGCGTCTCAGTAGGTCGTTTCCCTTTTCTGCTATTTTGGCTCCTCCCTGTCTGATCCTTTATCATAGGAGCAGAGTCAGTCTTGAGAGGAATGAGTGAATGTGATATCCTTGCACCATGATTTTGATCTGAGCAGTCATAGCTCAGCTACTAGTATAGCTGTCTCCATACGCAAAACTGTGACCAGCTGATGGCCAACTGTCTCAGTATCAGTAGGAATTTTTCTTGTTGAAGAAAAGAGAATAAGACAAAGAGCACTTAGGGGCTAGAAAAACAACATATACTGTCTTGACTTTACATTGCGCTCATGTTTGTTTTTCAGTGATTTTAGTACAGCAAGAGATAGAGCATTAAACATTAGTTGTTTTCTTTCCAATTACAATAGCAATGTAGTTTACTATAAAAAGAAGCACAAAAATTTGGACAGAAAGAAAAACATACATGGTTTTAATTCAACAAGTAACAACTAATTTTTGTACATTTACATTGTTTATTTTTTGTGTTTATGTTTTGGATTTTTCACACTATTAAATTTTCTATTATCATATAATAAATTCTGTTATCTGGCACTGTACTTAATTAGGTGACTATATCTCAGTTTATATAACCATTCACTTTAACTTGAGACATTATTTTGTTTTTTGTTATAAAAAAAATGCCTCTACTAGTTTCTCTGTATGATATTTTTTCCAAGTTTTGATTCATTTAGTTAAGACAAATTCATAATATTGGACTCACTGCTTTAATAAAAAATAATATATTGCCAAACTATCACTTTTGGCAACATATAAGAATGTTGGTTTATTATTATTATTTTAGTTTTTGTTTGAGAAACAGAGACAAAAACAGACAGATGGAGATCTTCTATCTGCTGATTCACTCTCCAAGTGTCTGTAGCAGCCCCCGCTGGGCCAGACTTCAGCTAGGAGGTGAGAACTTAATCTGCATCTCCCACATGGATGTCAGGGACCCAGTCACAAGATGCTGCCCATGATGCCTCCTGTGGTCTATGTTTTTGGGAAATTGGAATCAAGAGCTGATGCCAGGAATTGAATCTAAACACTCCAACATGTGACATGGGTGTCTCAATTATTAGGCCAAATGTCCATCCTCATATCATGTGGCATTTAATTAAAATACTTCCTAAATGTTTAGAAATATCTTCTAATATAAGATACATATATATATGCATATATATATAAATATATTTACAGTTATTTTGTATTTTTAAACGATACAGCTTAATGATGTTTTAGTTTTTTTCTAAAGAATTATTTTATTTATTTGAAAGACAGAGTTAGAGAGGTAGAGCCAGAGAGAGAGGCGTCCTCCATTCCACTGGTTCACTCCCCAAATGACCACAAGGGCCAGAGCTGATCTGATCTGAAGCCAGGAGCCAGGAGCTTCTTAGGGATCTCCCACATGGGTGCAAGGCCCAAAGAGTTGGGCCATCTTTCACTGTTTTCCCAGGCCATAGCAGAGCTGGATCGGAAAAAGAGCAGCCAGGACTCGAACCAGTACATATATGGTATGCCAGCACTGCAGGCTAGGGCTTTATCCCACTGTGCCACAGCGCTGGCCCCTAATTTTTTAGTTTATCATAGTGTGATATATGTGAATTATCTCTATGACATTTGTCAGTTTATCTAATATTTTGTTATTCTTTTACATGAATTTTTTACATTAAAGATATTGGACATATTATGTTATTAACATATTTAATTATCATCAGGAGAAGGAATAAGCTGTCTGTTATTCTCTTCTTAACTTACTTTTAACTACATAGGTGATAATCTTTTTAACCTCTTAGATATTCTCATAATTAAACTTCCCATTGACCATAATGAGAATATTCTTTCTGGGTTGACTCTCAAGCTTAGTAGAATTCTTCTTGCCATGATTTAGCAAATACGCTTCCTATCTGTTAGTCTCCAAAATTATGTAGTCTCAAAATGCTATTTAAGTATTTTAATCTGTATATAAAATGTTCCTTCCCAAACAACTTGGAAACCATCAGAGGGATACTGAACTATGGTTGAGTTTCTGTATAAACTGAACCATAGAAATACAATATCCTTGAAGATGCTTATGACTCATACATGCAATGTTATGGTACTCTGACATCTACATCATCCCCCTGTGTACTTTAAATCATCTATAGATTACCTATAGTGCCTAATCCAACATAAATACTATGCAAATAGTTGTTACACCATATTGTTTAGGAAATAATGACAAGGAAAAAAAGTCTGTGTATGTTGATGTAATTTCCTCAAAATCTTTTCAATCTGCAGTTGGTTGACTCCTTTAACATGAAAATCATGGATATATGGAAAGCTGACTAGAATTGTCCTGTTCATAAAAATTTGCACTTAGAACCACAGTTCACATTGCTGTTTGTACTTCAAGTATTTTGTAGCACCTCTTCTAAGAACTGGGAATGTTTTCTCAGAATCCTTGGGGGTGCTGATTTCCATGAATGCTATCCTGGGATGAAGCATGGGGAAAACGGCAGACCTTGTAGTCCGAGCTCTCTGTTTCTGTGCATGATTTCTGCGCAGTCTATTTGTTTGTCTTGATGCAGCCAAGTTTCTAAATGCCGCAGTGTTATATAGCTAGCATCAAGGCTAGATGTGGGTTTCACTCAATGTAGATTCTTTTTGGACCACTGTCTTCCCCAATCCCCCACCCCAACAAGCACACACCTTCTTATGTTTAGGAGAAAGAATCCCAAAGATACCGGTTGCCAGGATTTCAAAAGCACAAAGATACATGCTGTGTAATACCACAATTGGGTACCACCACAACTGATGTCATCTGAGTCATCGATATTTAATGATTGCCGGGGAAGTAATTATGCCTACACTTGAATTTCAGCTCATCTATTCAACAGCTGTGTGAAATACAATAAATCAGTTTGTGTTTGTCAGTTTTTCTCATTTGAATTATCTTATTTCTGCTGTGATGACTTATTTCTGCTGTGTGACTAGGCATTTTGCTAGACACAAAGCATATCTTAGTGAATAAAACAAGCAGAAACTTTTCATGGGGTTTAGCCATAAGCATGAGACAGTCCTTGGGCTTTAGGGGAAGACAGTAGAGGCTACCAAAATTTGTATTCCTCTATCTATTTTGCAAAAATGCATATACTCATAGAATACAAGGAAAGAAATAAAATCTCCCAGAGTTTGAAGTTACACCTTCAGTAGGAAAGACAATGTCTGAAACTTTAATTTACATGGAAGTAAAAGAACATGTCTAAGCAGAGTCTACTCAGGAATGTCAAGAGCCTGGAAGGAACATGGACTTAAAGAGAAGGGTGTAGAATTGAGTGGAGTGTGATATGGATTTCATCAAAGTCCATCTCCTAAGGAACTAGGTCTCACCCTGAATGGAGATATATATATATATTTAGTTTCAGAAATCTAGCACAGGGAGATGACTGGCTACTGGGTTATCTGAAGAAAGAGGCTTAGAAAGTGAACAGATCCAAAAATAATGATATGGAGACATGAGACCTAATAAAATATTATTATAAATTATTTTATATGAGACAATGGAACTGTGGTAATGTCCTTAAAAAGATTCATGATGTGCTGTCACGTTACTGGTGGATGGGAAAACATGATCTGTCCACTGTAGAAAAGTAAAACATAGTATCTTAGAAATGTTAAAGCACATATTTTCATAGGTTCTGTCAATCTTGCTCTTTGCTATTTCCCAAGAATCAATAAAATCATTTTTACACAAAAATATTGGATACCAATATCAATAATGGCTTTCACAATTTTTCTTGGTAATCACCAAAAACTGGAAAAAATCCAGTCTTACAGCTGGTGAATAGATAAATTGTAAAGCATCCATAAAATGACACCATTCAGCAATTCAAAAAAAAAATCATGTGTCCATAAATGGTACTGGGAGAATGGGTGAATGTCACAAGCATTATACCAGGTGAAGCAGCCAGACTCAAAAGTCTTGGGTGCAGTTCCGTTTACATGCAAAATTACAGAAATAGGAAGCTGTTAAGAGGTACTGAAGTAAGAAGAAGATTGGCTCCAAAGACACAAATTTTGGGAGAGATGAAAATACTCCGTGTCTTAATTTCAATGATGTTTTCATGACTGTATAAACAGAATAAATGTGCAACCATGTATTAAAAAAGGGTGAACTCTGCTGCATGTGAATTATACCTCAATAAATCTGATGAAAGTTTCAGAAATTCCTACTGAAACTTTTACAGATTAAAATTATAATCTCTAATATTTTCTTCAAAGAAATCTGTTGGTTTGAAGAAATAGTTTCATCAAATCAGAGTTGTAATTGTTGAGACTATTATTATTATACTGTATACTGAACTATTCTGTATAGTTGACATTTCTTATAATGGTTTAAATGTACATAGTTATATATAATTGAAAATTAGTCAACAGGGAATTAAAATTTGATTTTACATATCCTTAAGGCAAAGAAGCAAATTTTGGTGTTTTTACAGGCAGCTATTATGTTACTATCACTGGAAAAGGCTACTTTGGAAGGCTTGAGTTTGCAAGTTAATTTGGGATTTTATAAAATAGGTCTGTTCTATAAGAATTCCACATTAAAACAAAAGTAAACAGTAATTACTTTGAGTAGTGCTTTTCCCAAATTTGTTTGCAATGAGAAGCCTTTGTTCTCAAAGAATTTGCTGAAATAGTATTGCACAGAGCCTAAGTAGAATTCCATACAATTTGTGAGACTGATAATACACTTAGGGTAGCTTAGGTTGTCCCCCAAAGTCCCTATTTAGGGGTTTGGTGCCTTTTTTTAAAAAAGATTTGTTTATTAGAGAGAGAGAGAGAGAGAGAGAGAGAGAGAGAGGAAAAAAAGAAAGGAAGAAACAGAGAGAAAGGTCTTCCATTGTTGGTTGACCCCTAAATGGGTGCAACAGCCGGAGCCAGGCCAATCTGAATCTAGGAGCCAGAAGACAATATGGATAAGGAGACCAAGGACCTGGAGCATCTTCAACTGCTTTCCCAGGCCATAGGCAGAGAGCTGGATAGGAAGAGTAGCAGCCAAGACACCAATTAGCACCCCTGTGAGATACTGGTGCTACAGGAGGAGGCATAGCCTACTATACCACAGCCCTGAGTTTGGTACCTAAAAGTCTTATGTTCATGGCTAAGGGGCGGGCCGGCACCGTGGCTCACTTGGCTAATCCTCTGCCTGTGGCACAGGCACCCTGGGTTCTAGTCCCAGTTGGGGAGCCAGATTCTCTCTGGGTGCTCCTCTTCCAGTCCAGCTCTCTGCTGTGGCATGAGAGGACAGTGGACCTGCATGGGAGACCAGGAGGAAGCACCTGGCTCCTGGCTTCAGATCAGCACAGCGTGCAGGCCGTAGCAGCTCTTTAGGGGGTGAACCAATGGGGAACAAAAGGAAGACATTTCTCTCGGTCTCTCTCTCACTGTCTAACTCTGCCTGTCAAAAAAAAAAAAAAATGGCTAATGGGTTAAAGGTGGATATCTGATTTAATCATGACATCTGTAAGGTAGGCACAGTGGGAGGTCTTTTGGTCATGAGGTATACCCTCAAAAGGTAATTCCTTTGAAAGGATTGGTCATAAGAGCTAATTGGTTTATCATGTAATCCTTTCTCCATAGGTGTTCCACATTCATTCCCCTCATCAGATGGCAAGCTAATAGTACCATCAGATCTTGGACTGTGAACCTCTAAGAACGTGAGTGCAAATAAAACTTTTCCTTTATAAATTACTTTCTTTCAGGTATTTTAGTTAAGGCAACAAAAAGCTGAACTAATCTTAAGAGGTAAAAGGGAATTTATCCATAGGTGGAGAACTTATGCTTTCTATACTAGAGTAAACCTAACCGTTAGAACACATAGTTCCCAGGAGTAAAATGGTTTAACACAATATGATCGATTTTTCTCTCACACACATGTCCAATGAAAGTGTTTTAGGTGGGAGATGGCTTTCACTTATGCTAGTGTTTTAGGAATTGGAGCTTGCTATGGTTTGAATTTATTCATTCCAAAATTCATGTGTGTCTAATGTGAAAGTATTAAAAGGAGGTTCTTGAAGAAATGACTAGTTCATGCAGGCTTCTCTGTCTTGAATGTATTGTGTCATTAGAAAATGTCTTGATCAAGGAACCTCATCACTCTTGCCCTTCCAACATCTATGATGCAAGGGCACAATTTGTCCCCTCTGGAGGATGCAGCAAGACATTTTTCAGTAGTTACTAAATGCCAGTGCTTTGATCTTGGACTTCCCCTCCCCTAAGACTGCTTTTTATAAAATACACAGGCTGTTACAGTAGCACAAATGAACTAAGACAGAACTCTCAGCATCTTGTCCCTTGTCCTGAAAGGTTTAGATGTTCCTCATCCAGGCATCCTGGACGAGGAGTGTGGGGAGATGGTGCACTCTCACTCTCGTCATCTTTGCACAAAGTGGCACGCATCATTCCTGCTCCCATTCCATTGATGATGATTAGTGACTTTCACAGGCTCTGATGAATACAGTTCTTATCTGGGCAGCTGTTTTGAATGAAAGAGAAGTGAGAATTTCTATGGGTAGTTAGTTTGCTCTGCTGTGGGCCACTGGAGTTTTGAATACTGCATAAACATATGTAGGGAGTTGAATGCACTCATTGTTTCTATCAGAGGTTATGATTACATGATGTGAAATAGGGCCCTGGAAGCAATATCTTAAAAGCTCGCAGATAATTATATTGTTCAGTTTGAGAACCACTGATATAATATAGAAGTTGTGTATTGCCTGTTGTGAGCTATTTTTCTGCAGATTTGTTTTTCGGAGAGATTAAGCATCTTGCCTTTTAGAAGACAGAGTTCTTCAGGAAGCAGAATGTTAGATGGGTTTTAGTGTGCAGCATTTACTAAGGAGAATCAGCCTTGATGAAAGGAAGTGGGGCGGTAGAAGCAGGATTGATTGAGCAGAGGGAGAGGCTGAGCCGAGTGCAGGCCCTTCATCAGGCGTAGAGCAAAAAGAGCTCCTCAGAGCTTTCCTGCTTGAGAAAGAAATGGCTGGGCCTTTGCAGTGCTGCATATTCGGCCACCCAAGTGGATTTACCGGAGCAGGGCAAACCTTTGAGTGGAGTAGTTACTTTAGCCAGTGCAATGCCTGAAAGGCTGATATGGAGGGCTACTTGCCAATAGCATTTCCAGAAACAGAGTATCAGTTCTAGGATGATTTTCAAGGTGGAACTGAGTTGCACACTCCCATGCCTATCAAAAGTTTATTCACCAGTGGGTAAGAGAACTGCCTGTAAATTAGAACAGGTGATCTGTTGACTCTATTCATTAGGTTGTGATTTTCAGAAAATTATTTAACTCCCGCAAACCTCATCTTCCCATCTAAAAAATGGAATATTATCTTTTAGGCAACATCACAATAATTAAAGGTAAGACGTATGCAATGCATACATTGATTATTCTTATTCCTTGGTCCAGGTTATTTTTTTGTTCATGGCATGAAAAGGAAGAACATGTTAGCAGCCTCTGAAACAAGCACACTTTCCACTCACATTTGTTCTCTCCTGAGCATTTAAATCATATAAGATAGGTTTGAATAACTTTTCAGCATGCTAATAGTAATTTTATCAGAGCTCCAAAATATTTTGCTCATTGGACTATTGTCCTGAAATTTTCACTATTTGAGACATTAATGGATCAGATGAAAAATTAAGAGATACTGTTTCCAGGAAACCTGGTTGAAATATTTATGTGAAATCCTGGGACAGCTCTCCAATTCCCTCCCTCTGAAGACTCAGTGTAGATAGATCAGTTTGTTACATTAATTAGCTAACATTGTAGACTTAGAGCAGCTAAACTGCATGGTAGGAGATTTGCAACATTGGTGGCAACATAGTAATTTAAAATTCTAAATGGATATGTGGCTGCCAGAAGTACTGAGAATAGGCTTCTGTACTACAAGTGGAGAAGATTAGAAGCCAAAAGAGAAAGAGGACCACATTCAAGTGGAAACACTAAAGGCACAATATATCTAATCATCATCTTTTAGTAAACACTAAAATTTGATGGTTGTATACATTTATGGAATGGAATGTGACTTTTGTTTTTTTAAAAAAAATATTTATGGAAAGGCAGAATTAGACACACACACACACACACACACACACACAGAGAGAGAGAGAGAAAGAGAGAGAGAGAGAGAGAGAGAGAATGAACTTTGTCTACTAGTTTCCTCCCCAAATACCTACAACAGCTGAGGCTGGGTCTCACAGAAACTGAGAGCTGGAATTCAGTCCAAGTCTCCAACACTGGTATCAGAAACCCAACCACTTGAGTCTGCAGGTCTGTAAGAAGATGGGATTGGGAGCTAGTTCTAGGACTCAAACCCAGGTACTCTGATATGAGACATAGGCATGTTCACTGGTCTTAACCTCTAAACCAAATATTTGTGCCTGTAATACACTTTTGACAGTTTGACAATAAATGAAATGGTGAGAATCTTTGCTTGTTATGCCTGTTTGGGGTCTTCTATACCTGAATGTCCATATTTTTCCCAGACTAGGGAATTTTTAGCCTATTATTACATTGGACAGATTTTCTGTACTTTTCCCTTTTTCTGTGCCCTAGGGACCTGCATTTTTCAAATATTTGTTCGTTTAATGATGTACCAAAAATCTCAGAGTTTATCTTCAGTCTTTTGTCTTTTTTTCTGACTGAAATATTTCATAAGGTCTATCCTAAAGTTCAGATATTCTTTGTTTTTCTTAATCTAGTCTGTCATTGAAGCTTTCAACTGTATTTTTTAAATTTGACTTACTGAGTTCTTCATTTGCAAACTTCTGTTGGGTTTTCTTTTAAGATTTGTATTTCTTTGATGAATTTGTCATCTGTATCATGAATTGTTTTCCTGATTTCCTTTAATTTTGTGTGTTCCCTTTTATCTTGTTGAGTTTCCCTGTAATTATTCCTTTGAGTGCTTTATCAGATATTTGATCAATCTCTTTATTTAAAGTCTGTTTCCATAGAGTTATTCAGTTCCATAGGAAAAACCATGTGATTTTTTTTTTTTATTTATTGTATCCCTATACTGAGATTTGCACATCTGGTGGATCAATTTCCTATAACACTTTTGTAAGGAAGCTCTCATAATAAATTGCTTTCCCTTGAAAATATGTCATAGGATATTGGTTTGGTGGCCAACAATGGCTTTAATTCCAGCTGAGTGCTTCAGTGTAGTTTTTCTTACACCTTCTTTTTATTTAATTAATGATTTTGACACAGTATGCATGATACCTGGGTCAAGAGTCCTGATTCTTGAAGCTATGCTGAAAAGGAATACTCTAGCAGCCTAGGCAGGTATGGTACGCACAGAAGTGGTGGTAGGGGGTTCTCTGTGTGACCACTCTGGAAATGGGAATGATGGCACCGGAAATGTGCAGTAAGGGTGTCAAATGTGGTCTGTGTATGCTCTCTCCGAGCAGTGGCATGAGCTGTGGGTGAACTGGAAGTTGTGAGGAGGAACGTAGCATAGAATGCCTGTTCTTTGGCTCAGAAACACCTCAGAGTGACCATGGGTTGGCTGCAGTGGTGGTGTTTGTGTTGGGTATGGAATGTGGAATGCTTGTCCCTGGTCCTGGCAGTGGGGCAGGCTGACTTCTGCTGTTACTCAGGGGCAGCTCATGACAACTGTGTGAGTCGCCACAGTAGTGGTAGCAGTGCCTGTGTAGCATAGAATGCTGCCTGTTGGCTTATCAGCAGCTGAAGTCAACTCTAGGCTGGTTGTGACTGTGCCTGTGAGAGTATGGAATACAAACCCACTTTCCCAACAGTGGCTTGGCTTGCCTCCAAGTTAGCACAATGGCCATTGTAAAGATGGAAAGTGCCCTCAGGTTCCGCATACCTTAGACTCTGTGACTCTGTCAACAGTGGTTGCAGTTTAAGGTGGCCTGTAGCTTGAGACTTTTGCTCTCTAGCCCAGTAGCAGCATAGGTAATTATTGGCAGGCTGACAACACGGATCTAAACCCAACATGTCAGCATGCTGCAGCAGTCTGAGCTCTGGAGCCTGACTGTAGACAATGTGTAAAACTTCTGTGAACCAAAGCTACTTTGCAGACTCCAATTAATACCCCTAGTTGGACTCCAGATCTGAATCATCTGTGGAACTCTCCTGTCAATAGTGTTGCTGGCATCCATGCATCCCACTGGGACTTTCCCATTCACTCTTTTCCCCGCAATGGGAAGTCTTCCCACCCAGAAAACAAGGGTTATGATCATTGGTTGTGCTTTATTCCACTCTCTACATCTTACAGGGCTCCTGTCTCTCCTATGCTGTGTTCCAGTGCCACTCATTCAAAATGAAATTACATATGTGTTGCTTTTTTTTTTTTAATTTATTTGACAGGTAGAGTTAGACAGTGAGAGAGAGAGAGACAGAGACAGAGAAAGACCTTCCTTCCATTGGTTCACTCCCCAGATGGCCACCACGGCCAGTGCTGCGCGATCTGAAGCCAGGAACCAGGTGCTTCTTCCTGGCCTCCCATGTGGGTGCAGGGGCCCAGGCACTCGGGCCATCCTCTACTGCACTCCCGGCCCACAGCAGAGATGTGGACTGAAAGAGGAGCAACTGGGACTAGAAACCAGCACCGATATGGGATGCCAGTGCCACAGGTGGAGGGTTAACCAAGTGAGCCAAGGCGCTGGCCCCCTTATGTGTTCTTTTGGTTCTTCATTGTGGAGGAGGCGGTGAGCACTGGGCACTTCTATGCAGTCATCTTGTCAATTTCACTTAACCTAATTTAAAATGCAAAGCCTCACCCTCAAGTCTGTGAGCATATTCATTGGATGTTTGCAACAGGTGACAAACCTCAATGCTCTCTATATAAAGATGATAGAATGTTTGAGCTAGTTAAAACTTGAGGAATCGCCTGACCAAGGTCTTGGATTTTGAAAAGAAAGAAGATAATGACATGATGGAATATTTTTCTTCACAGTTTTTTCCACCTTAACTATTTTTTTTGTAAAGGATGACTACATTATTTCAATGATATATACTTACATTCTTTAAAGATAAAATAATTATTAGTTGGCTCTAAAAGGATTAATTGCAAAAAAAATACTTGACTGGATTGTTTCTGACTCTGTAGACAGTCACAGAAGTGTTCTGGAGTCAGGAGGAACCGGGGATTTAGCCTTTCCTGATCTAGAAAGGAGTCCCAGGCATACCTGACAAACTTCAGCCAAAAACACCTGGATGACCTTGGGCAGCTATCCCAGAATAATGGATTTTGTTTTCTTCCCTCCAAAAAATAGAAAATGCATTTTTATCCTGAATACTCTTGTAATATAAATCATCCAGATATCTGTAACTCACTTTTTGATGACATGACAAATCACTGGGTATTAGATCCTTGAAGAGGTGCTATTTTTCAGAAGTTGCCTTAAAACATCACTCACTCTGTCATAACAGATCCACATTTTATAGCCCTACAGCTAGTTTTCTAAATTGACGCAGTCAACATTGAGTAAGATGTACTCCAAAAGTGATTGAAGTACTTTCTTTTTCTAAAAGTAGACTTGAAGTCATTTATTTCATTTATTTTAATGCATTGCATTAGACAGATTTTAATAAGTCACACAAGTGTTTGCAATTAGGATTTTTCTGCCATGTATCCATGAATTTTCTTTCTGTTCTTTATGAAGGGATTCATTTTGTTTTAGCCACACAGGTCAAGAGCATCCTTCTCCATTTGTATTTGTGAGTCAGTGTATTTATGTTGCTTTCAATATAGAACATTTTGTTTCCCCAGAACTGAGTCAAGCATAGAAAAGAAATGGATTTTATCTTATAATTTTATTCTTGCTCCTCAACATAATCAACTGATTTCTATGCTTGCCAATTTGGTTTTGTTAGTCACCATATTGGTCAATTACTAAATAAAAATTGATCATCAAGTGGCCTAATACTGTTACCTAAGTAACCCTGCATATTGTCTAGTTATTTTAATCAATTAAATGACTATATTAGATTAGCCAGTTGCCATTTGGTCAGTAACACAGTCACCAGTATGACTACCTAATCTTATTATGCACTTAGGTTAATTCTCAGGGAAAAATATTATTTATCTATCTAGCAAAAATCTAAATATTTTCAAATCTAAAGCTTATAAAATTTTTCTCATAAAGTGATAAAAATTCTGGTGTTACAGTCACTGAAAATGATACCATATGATTTTTTTCATTCAACACACTTTCGAGAATAAAGTAAGTTCTATGTATTGGATGCTGGAGATATAATGATATATAATTTATAGTCCCTGCCCACAGATAAATCATTAGCTCCTGACAGAGGTATATTGGTAAGGAGAATGAAAGGAAAAGTGAATTATTTCTTTGTTATGGTTTGGATATCAGTTTGGGTATCTTCCAGTTACCTATATGTTGGAGGCTCCCAAAGTCTTGTATTAATGATTAATACATTAATATTAATGACTTAAGGGGAAAGGCTTGACTCAGTTATGCTATTTAAGGAGTGGGCCCAGTGAGAAGTCATTGATGCATACCCTGGGAAGGTCATTTCTCATCAGAGAGTTGGTTATATAAGTCAAGTTCAGCCTAGCTTCTCTCTGCTTCTGGGCTTGCTATATGATCCTTCTGCACATTTACAATAATATATAATTATATAATATATAGTGTTTTATCTGTTCCATTATAGAAATACCATAGAAAATTTCTGATTTGTCCATTTGTGGGCAAATGTCCAATCTCTGAACTAAGCTGATGAGCTAGAAATGATAATTTGCCCAGCCTATGTCATGTGTGAATTTGACAAATAGTGTGAGGTTTGTCTCCGAGAGAAAAGGGTTAAGGATGTAAGCCAAATTGGAACAGTAGCTAGCAGTCTGCTTCAGCTTCTTGAATGAACTCTGAGAGCTTTACTATAGTGGGAACATAAATGAGCTCAATGCAAAGTTGCATGAATAATTAGGTCAAATTATTAGGGTATAACTCTGTGTACTTTGATTTATTACCCGAGTTCCAAATTTCCAAAATATGTATTTATGAGATTTATGTCAAAAGATGGAAGTCATGACAGATGAGTTCTGTTTGCATTGATTTCACTGTCTTGTTCTCAGTTTAGGAAATTCAGGAACTGGTCAGTTGTGAGGAAAATCAGTTGAGGGAGGCCACAGCCATGAGACTGAATACCACCAAGAAGTGGCTGTGCTTGAGTGAGACTCAACTGCAGGTAACAGCCAAGTCTATTCAGGAATCCTCAGTCTATCAGAGTGGTGTAAATTTTGGCCATAAAATATGGATACAAGCCTAAGCTACACTTTTTTAAAAATTTAGTATTTTATCCTGTTCACTTATCACTGTAAGTTGATTTTTCATCATTTGAAATCTATGTATTAATTATACAACCCATCCCAGGTAAAAACTGCCATTTTTGAGAGCTTATATGTAAGAAATACCTCATTAGCTTCTAGGAAACCAGTTACGGAGTGGAAGTCCCTGCCTTTGGGGTACAAAGTGAAAGTATAAAATAAGGGAAGTATAAGCAGTCCTGGTGATGTAATACAGACACGAAATCAAGATGAAAGCTGCAGCGAGGTGAACTCAATGTAGTGGCATTTAAGTTAGTTAAGGCTCTTGATGTTTTCTTCTGCCAGAAGATGTGATAGGTTGCTGAACCTGTGGGAGCTAGGGAGTCTGGGTATATGGATAGTCTTCAAGTGGAGGAAGTCAGTCAGAGAGAGAGAGAGAGAGAGAGAGAGAGAGAGAGAGAGAGGTGAAGTAGAAGAGAAGGGAAGGGAGGGGAGGGGACAAAGACTGAAATGTCCTTACAAGTATACTCCCAGTTCTGTCTCTGTAATTCACTATCTCAAATTTCCAATAAATGAGCCAGTGATAATCTTATTTATTCAGCAGTTCCTTAAAGAAATGGGTTCAAATGAGCTTAAGAATGAAACGTCCAAATAAGATTATCCTTATAATAGCCTCAATTGGCATCTGTTTCCAAAATCTTAGGCTTAGGTCATTGCTGAACCATAGACCCACACCCATTCCGCAATGTCTCATCCAATGACCTACCATGTTATTGCCAAGAGTCTTTCCAGCCCATCATTGCTGATTTCCCAGGGCTGCTACAACCACATGTCTTAGACTGGATGGCTTTGAAAAACAAATTCATTGCCTCATATTTCTGGAGGCTACAAGTTTGAGATAAGGTGTTGGCAGGACTGCTCACTCTGAAATCTGAAAGGGAATTCTTTCTTGTCACTTTCTAGCCTTGAATGTTGCCAGATGGCTTGCATTTGTGTGATTTTAGTCTCTGCTTTTATCCTCAAATGGCATTCTGCCTTGGTGTCTATGTCTTCAGATGTCTACTTTTTTTTTTTTTTTTATTTGAGAGGTAGAGTTACAGAGAGAGGGAGAGACAAAGAGAAAGGTCTTCTATCTGCTGGTTCACTCCAAGATGGCTGAAACAGCCAGAGCTGGGCTAATCAAAGCCAGAGGCCAGGAACTTTTTCTGGGTCTCCTATGTGGGTACAGGAGCCCAAGCACTTGGGCCATCTTCAACTGCTTTCCTAGACCATAGCAGAGAGCTGGGTTGGAAGAGGAGAAGCCAAGATATGAACCAGTGCCCCTATGGTCTGGACAGCAGTAGAAAATTTAACATCTAGAGAGTCCTTAAATTCTTTGCCTGCCCCTTCTGGCAGGCAAAGAACCTGTGTTGCCATATGAATTTCAGCATCATTTTTTCTACATCTGAGAAGAATGTCCTTGGTATTTTTATTGGTATCACATTGAATCGGTAAGTTGCTTGTGGTAGTATGGGCATTTTGATGATATTAATTCTTTCAATCCATGAACATGGAAGATTTTTCCATGCTTTTGTATCTTTTATTTCTTTCTTTAATGTTTTGTAATTCTAATCTTAGAGATTGTTGACATCCTTGGTTAAGTTTATTCCAAGGTATTTGAGTTGGTCATTTGCAAAATAAAATATATGAATCTGGAAAACATCATACTTAGTGAAATAGTCCAATTCTAAGGAACAAATACTATATGTTCTTCCTGACCTGTGATGACTAATGGAGCAATTAAAAGTCAGTCTGTAGAAGTGAAATTAACACTTTGATAAGCAATGACTTGAACATCTCTTGTCTTGACTGTTGAGGAACAATTATTTTTAATATACTATTTGTTGAATAGTCTTTACTTAACATAGAGTTAAACATATGTATATGAAAATAGATCTCAGGAAAAAAATATGATGGGAATAAAAGAAGGAGGAGGAAGAGCTGTGGGAGTGTGGGTGGGAGGGTGAGCACAGTGGGAAGAATCACTATGTTCCTAAAGTTGTAATTATGAAGTGTGTGGAATTTGTAACTGTAAAGCTATATAGTTCTGCATGCATTTCTATGGACTGACTTCTATGGGTACAGTTTAAAAACTTACCATGGTACTCCAAATTCCCTTAAGGTGGGTGGTAAAAATACCATCTTAAGTGTTAAAATGATCATATGGATAGGGTTAAGTGTCTGGTAATAATAGTAGATAAAATTAATAAGGAGTGAATTTTCCAACACTGGAAGCAGTCCACACAGTAGACTCATAGAATGACAATTGCTTTAAGTAACATTTTGACCTAAGAAGCAGCCCTTAAGGCATTCTGGTCTGGTTGAAAAGCCCAAGAGAGCGTTTCAGGCATGGAAAGCCAAGACACTGTGGCAAAAAGTGTCCTACATGAAGGATCTCAGTGAGTGAGACCCCAGTGGAAAAAAGTGGTCATGAAAGAAGGAGGTAGTTTTCTGTGAAGAGAAAAGAGAACTTCCTCTTTGCATATGGCTTTGTCTAAATACTGACAGAGTTTGTGGATTCAAAAGGTTTCTGTAGCCTAGGCAGCTCATGGCAAGAAACTTGGGTGATCACTGACATCATACATAAGAGTGTTAATTGTTAAATTTACAACAGGAGTCACTGTGCACTAACTTCTCATGCAGGACCTCTGTCCTCAAAGAGCTATATTATAATTAGGGCTAAGTGCTTGCAAACGATGTATCATTCTTGGGTGCATCTTTACAATTAATTAAACATTTAAGAAAAAGAAGAAGAATTGAAATTAACTTCAAGACGCAATGACTTTGAACAGCCCTCATCTTGATTGTTGAGGAATATATCTTTTTCGTGCAAATTTTTGAGCTCTTTACTTAGTATAGAGTTGGCCTTCTGTGTATAAAATTAATTGAAAATGGATCTTAGTGGAGAATGAAACTGGGACTGGGAGAGGGATGTGGAGGAGGAGCGGGAGTGTGGGTAGGAAGGTAGGTATGGTGGGAAGAATCACTATATTTCTAAAGTTCTACTGAAATGCATGCAGTTTGTATTTCTTAAATAAAACATTTCTTTGGGGGAAAAATATTCATTCTACCCTGTCAGAGCAGGTGGTCAGAAATCTTGGTGGTCCTACACCACCAAGAGCATAACTGATTTTGGTTTTCCAGGCCACAGCTCTTAGTGCTTGAGTCCTTCCGTCCCAGCAAAACTATTCCACTGAGGTGCTAGCCACACAATGAGTGCTATATTGGAAGTGGCTCAGGCACCTGTCCCTGGTGGCCTGAAAGCCCACTTCAGTTTTTCTCTTCAGGGAACCAGCTGACAAGGATGGGGCATCTCATCTTGTTTAGACCCTCAAATACCAATAATTCTTAGTACAAGATCTGGACAAGAGGAGAACCTTTAATGTTTAGAGAGTTCTAAAATTCCAGTCCCTTCTTGCAGGCAAAGAATCCTTGTGTCCCACTGAGAAAAATCACTCCCCAGGATGATAATGCAGAGATATTCTAAGCCCTCTCTCAATCAAGCAGAGGAGAAAGAAAATATTTTAAAATTATGTTAAGTGCCCAGTAGTGTAATGCTGCAACATGCATCTGACATAGTGACATCAAGTTGCTTTGTTTTCAAGAAAGCTGTTCACTTGGAATTGTTTAATTTACATCAGAATTTCAGTTCTGCCATGTGTTTTATTTTTTTTAAAGATTTATTTCTTTATTTATTTGACAGGTAGAGTCACAGTCAGAGACAGAGACAGAGAGAAAGGTCTTCCTTCCGTTTTTCACTCCCCAAATGGCCGCCACAGCCAGCGCTGTGCCAATCCAAAGCCAGGAGCCAGGCGCTTCCTCCTACTCTCCCATGTGGGTGCAGGTGCTCAAGCACTTGGACCATCCTCCACTGCCTTCCCAGGCCACAGCAGAGAGCTGGACTGGAAGAGGAGCAACTGGGAGTAGAACCCAGTACCCTTAAGGGATGCCGGCGCTGCAGGCGGAGGATTAACCAAGTGAGCCACGGCACTGGCCCATCCATGTGTTTTATTTTGATAACTCAGAAAATCAATACAGTTTTCCAATCTTATATACTACTCCACGTTTTTTAATGTTAGCTTCTTTTGTCGAAGTCTAATTTCATCAACACATCATTATCTTTAGATGGAAATAACAATCTATCTTTATGTTCTCAAACCTATCATTAAAAAAAAAATCCCCAGAGAAAATCATATTATTGTTGTAAGGTAATATCTCTTTAGCTCCTAGTGTTGTTTCCTTCAACAAAATAATTATTCTTATAACGTAATTTTAATAAGCATTATACTATCTAGGTAACATCAATCAACAATAATGACTTAAAGCAAAACAGGTAGTATTGATACATATTTCAAATTCCAATCAGAACTTTATTCTACCACCTCTTTTTCCTCTTTATCTCTTACTACCCTGCTCAAGTACACTTTTCAAGTGTCAAATCATTGCCTTCTGCACAGATGCTTTGAGAGCATTTTGGGTGGTTCTCTCTCTCTCTCTCTCTTTTTTTCCCTGCTACTTTAGTCCATTGCACAGTGACTGAGGTCTCTTCTACAAGGGACTGTGCTGGTACTGTGAAAAGGAGAACATTCTAGCATTCAAGTGAGACTTTCTCACTTAAATGCACTTTCTAATGCGTTAGTAGAGAGTGAGTTTGAGACTAAGTTGTTTTTTTTCTCTGAGTACATAAAGAAGTTGTGATTCCCTGGGGCATCAGTTTGTAGGGGTGGCTTGGTGAAGGACCAAGGAGGAATGATGGGTAAATGGGTAAAAGATAAAGAGGTGAAAACTCACTTCTTTTGTAGTTTTGTTTCGGCCTCTCTCTGCTTAAACATCACTTAGAATCTTTTATGTAGAAAAAGTCAATTATCTCGGTTTCTTTGAAATTAACTTAAGCTAAATAATGTCTACTCTATTTCTAACTCCTGACCCATATTCTCCTGTTTTTTATTATTATTGTTAAAGACTATTCTTTTAAGACCTTTTATTTATTTGAAAGTCTAAAATATATATACATATACATAAAAGCATATGTATATGTATATGTATATGTATATGTATATGTATATGTATAAAGAGAGGTCTTCCCACCATTGTTTCATTTCCTAGATGGCTGCAAGGGTGGGGATGGGACAGGCAGAATCCACAAGCCAGGAGTTTCTTCAGGGTCTCCCACATAGGTGGCAGGGGCCCAAGCACTTGGGCCACCTTCTGCTGCTTTTTCAGGCTGTTAGCAGGAAGCTGGATTGGAAATGGAACAGTTGGGACAGGACCTGGCTTTACCCACTATGCTACAACACTGTCCCCAAGACGTTGCTCTTCAAAGTGTCTTAGTCTCATATAAAAATAGAGAGGAAGGGACAGAGATGTCCCATATACTTCCTGCCCAAACCCATATGTACCTCTTCCATGATGACCACCCCCACCAGGATGGCATGTTTGTTACTACTGATGAACCAAAAGGGACATGACACTGGAGTCACCTTGGTCCAGACTTTACATTTGGGTTCTCTCTGGGTGATGGACACACTCTATGGGTGTGGACAGACATCGACCATTATAGTACACAATAGGTTCATGGCCCTAAAGATCCACCATGCTGTCCTTTATCCCTTGTTATCCTGTTCTGGCTTCTTCAAAGCACTTTGAGCTAATGTAGATGTGTGGTATGTTTTTGTAATCTAGAAAGCTGGGAGACACATACTGTCTCTGCTGACACTGATCTCATCACTTGGAATTTTATTTTTCAGCCCTGGTAAAATGCAATTGTGGTGCTAGGAAAACACCTTGTTCTGATGCTTTCAACTCTGTTTCTGTTCATGGATAGCATTTATTTGCTGCTTCTCTTTTCAATCAGGCACATTACAAAGAAAAGTTAATTGGATAAGCACAACACTACTTTGGTGCTCTTCACTGAGTCCAGTGATAATTAAATGCCTATTCTCGGACAAAGACTGTTTAACAGAAATCATGACCATGAATCCCAAGTACTAGATGTTTCTTAAACTAAGCTACATGCATGCATATTTTTCCAAGTAGCAGAACGTTCAGCCATTCCCTTTTGCTGCTATACCATGTTCTGATAATTAAAAATTTCTGTACCTGGAGAATCCTTCCTATAAAACAATCCTTATTTAACTTGTATTATTAAAGAATCTAAATTAAACTATCTCTTCATTAAACACCAGCACTAATGAATTTTCATCTCAAGGCAAGATATTCAATGAACAGAATAATAGAAATATTTCCTTTCTTTTTTGACATTTTATGTTACTTGCAATTTTATGACTTCATTGGCATTTCAGTGCTTGACAAGTACAATATTCTAATATATCTTTGGAATAATGCATTCAGGGACATCGATACTTCATGCTGTAGAGACATGATTAGAAGAGTTACTGGACTCATTGTCAGGGTTAATAAATTCAAAAATAATTTGCTTCAATCTGTGTTGTGCATTGGTGTGGGAGCTTGTGGAAGAAGTTTGAAGCAGTTTTAGGAAATACTTTAAGTGATGCCTTTTTATTTGACTATAGCCAGGAATCCACAAACATTTCAGTAGAACAATACTCAGCTTTTTTTTAAACTTTTATTTAATGAATATAAATTTCCAAAGTACAGTTTATGGATTACAATGGCTTCCCCCCCCCATAACTTCCCTCCCACCTGCAACACTCCCCTTTCCCGTTCCCTCTCCCCTTCCATTCACATCAAGATTCATTTTCAATTCTCTTTCTATACAGAAGATCAGTTTAGCATATATTAAGTAAAGATTTCAACAGATTGCAACCACACAGAAACACAAAGTGAAAATACTGTTTGAGTACTAGTTATAGCATTAAATCACAATGTACAGCACATTAAGGACAGAGATCCTACATGAGGAGTGAGTGCACAGTGACTCCTGTTGTTGACTTAAAAATTTGACACTCTTGTTTATGGCGTCAGAAATCTCCCTAGGCTCTTGTCATGAGTTGCCAAGGCCATGGAAGCCTCTTGAGTTCACTGACTCTGATCATATTTAGACAAGGTCGTAATCAGAGTGGAAGTTCTCTCCTCCCTTCAGAAAGGTACCTCCTTCTTAGATGGCCTGTTCTTTCCACTGGGATCTCACTCACAGAGACCTTTCATTTAGGACATTCTTTTTTTGCCAGAGTATCTTGGCTTTCCATTCCTGAAATACTCTCATGGGCTTTTCAGCCAGATCCAAATGCCTTAAGGGCTGATTCTGAGGCCAGAGTGCTGTTTAGGACATCTGCCATTCTATGAGTCTGCTGTGTCTCCCACTTCCCATGTTGGATCACTCTCCCTTTTTTATTCTATCAGTTAGTATTTGCAGACACTAGTCTTGTTTGTGTGATCCCTTTGGCTCTTAGACCTATCAGTGTGATCAATTGTGAATAGAAATTGATCACTTGGACTAGTGAGATGGCATTGTGTGTTAATTACAGAGTTCAACCAATAGTACTAGAACAAAAAAAATACTAAAATGGATAAAGTATTACATTGTACATCAACAGTCAAAAACAATGAGAAATTGATCACTTGGACTAGTGAGATGGCATTGTGTGTTAATTACAGAGTTCAACCAATAGTACTAGAACAAAAAAAATACTAAAATGGATAAAGTATTACATTGTACATCAACAGTCAGCACAAGAGCTGATCAAGTCACTGTTTCTCATGGTGTCCATTTCACTTCAACAGGTTTCCCCTTTGGTGCTCAATTAGTTGTCGCCGAACAGGGAGAACATATGATATTTGTCCCTTTGGGACTGGCTTAATTCACTCAGCATGATGTTTTCCAGATTACTCCATTTTGTTGCACATGACCGGGTTTCATTGTTTTTGACTGCTGTATAGTATTCTATAGAGTACATGTCCCATAATTTCTTTATCCAGTCTACTGTTGATGGGCATTTGGGTTGGTTCCAGGTCTTAGCTATTGTGAATTGAGCTGCAATAAACATTAATGTGCAGACAGCTTTTTTGTTTGCCAATTTAATTTCCTTTGGGTAAATTCCAAGGAGTGGGATGGCTGGGTTGAATGGTAGGGTTATATTCAGGATTCTGAGGAATCTCCAGACTGTCTTCCATAGTGGCTTAACCAGTTTGCATTAGTGTTAGTGTCCCTTTTCCCCCACATCCTCTCCAGCATCTATTGTTGGTAGATTTCTGCATGTGAGCCATTCTAACCAGGGTGAGGTGAAACCTCATTATGGTTTTGATTTGCATTTCCGTGATTGCTAGTGATCTGGAACATTTTTTCATGTGTCTGTTGGCCATTAGGATTTCCTCTTTTGAAAAATGTCTATTGAGGTCCTTAGCCCATCTCTTAAGTGGGTTGTTTGTTTTGATGTTGTGGAGTTTCTTGATTTCTGTGTAGATTCTGGTTACCAACCCTTTATCTGTTGCACAGTTTGCAAATATTTTTTCCCATTCTGTCGGTTGCCTCTTCACTTTCCTGACTAGTCAGCTTTTTATAATGTTCTCAGAATTGTGGGCATTGTAGTCTCATGAGTTTGGGAAACATCCTTGCTTTCTTTCACTCCTAGAAAATAATAATGAACAAAGTATGTTATGGGCTCTAGGAACCTCATAGATGCAAGGTTTCTAAGGGGTGATAGTTGTTTTGTGGTCTGAATATGTCTCTAAAAATTCATTTGTTGGGACTTTTCTTGAAATGTTTATATCATAAGGGCTCCCCCTTTATGAATGGATTATGCTGTTATCAAAATTGTTTGTGGCAGTGAGTGCACTGTCCCTTGCCCTTCTGCATGCTGTCACATGAGGATGCAGCAAGAGGACCCTCATCAGTTACCAACACCTTGGTCTTGAACTTCCCAGCTTGCATTCTTTATAAATGACTCAGTCTTTGGCATAATCTCTTAGCAGTACAGTATGAACTAAGACACACTTTAGTAAGTGAAGCACCTTACAACACATCTTGACCAATTATGTGCTGCTTTGACCAACAAAGTGCTAAATCCTGGCCTATTCCTCACAGCTAGGTGAACCTAGCTCATGTACAGCTACTCCAGTCTGCATAACCATGCTTCAGCCCTCAGGTCTAAGAGGTTCAATGTCTCCCCCAGATAAAATAACTAGAACTCAGTGTTATAGTCGACAGATTGTAATAGCAGAGCAAATTCTAATCTGATGACACAGAAGAAATTGTTCCATGTCATTCTATTGCTTCTTGTTTCATTATTTTCCTCTGATTTGTTAAGTTGATTATTGCTTGATCCAAACAATGTACTTTTTTGAGAAGGATTTGTTAACAGTGCATTCTCCCTTCATACTCATAAGAATATATATAAATAAATGCTTCCCATTTGACATTTCTGGCTAAGTACAATTTTAAATCTTCATGGTAGACTCTCCTTCAGTATGACTTGAAGAATTTCTGCTAAATATTGTGTAATGTTTTTGTAACATATTGAAAAATTCTTTGGGAATGTTTGTATATCTCTCTAGTACCACTTACAGCAGAAAGTGGAAGTTACTATGACAACTACCTTTAAAATTAAAAACAGAAATTCAAAGTTTTACATGACTGGGAGGACTGTCTGACACAATGTTGTAAATGGTAGGATTTTAACATAAGCTATGTGTACCTGGAGGTAAGTTCTTATCAGGACATGAATTTAGAAATTACTGGAAGTATTATTCCATTGAGTTTTCTTTCCATGTCAGCAATGTTAAATCAATGCCAGAAAACTTTAACAAAAGTTTCTCCAGTCTGCACATTTTAATATAGTTTGCTTGGTTCACAAATTCTATTCTCTGAGCACTAACAACAATGTGAGTGATCATTAAGTGCTATGTGCTCCACCAGGTAGTTTAGTTTATAGATGTGTATTGCATTTAGGTAGGATTTTGTAGGACTACAGTGAGATGGAAACCTAATTGGCTAATTGTGTATGTAAAATTGTGTAATTTTGTGTTCACAGTTAAATTTCCTTCTCACAGCAATCCTACAAATTCCTATTTTATACAGGAAGAAATGAAGGCTCAGATAGAGAGATCACTTCTTTCAGGTCCTGAAGCTGGTGGGTGGCAGAGCCAGCATTCAAATCCAAGTTTATTTACTCCAAAATCTGTGCTCCTGGTAATTACATGGCTTTTTCAAAGTTTTATGAAGTTTATTTTTAAATTTCCCATTCCCTGAAGCTCAGTTGCAAGGGTTGAGATGGTGATAGGGCAGAAGTGATCATGGGGGATGCGTAATAAGGTAAAGACTTCTCACATCTCTGGTTTGACCCAGACCCATGCTCCTTTAATGACTTTCTTGGTATAACCAACAGTATCTATTTTGGGAGAAGGTTAACAGGGCCCAGGTCTTCTTGGCTTGCAGATGAGTTTTGGCAAGATGAAACATGGAGGACAACAAAAGAATAAAGTTTTGCTTTTCTCTGCAACTTAACTTGAATTGCACTAATATGGTGGCTTCTAACCACACGGGGTGTTGGAGTACTCAAATGCAGTTAATTCAAATTAAGATAAATTAAAAGGATAAACCACATACCACCATTTTTCATTAAGAATTAACATGGAAACAAAAAATGAAGTTCAAATATCTCATTAATGTTTTCAATGACTACATGTTGAAATATTTTATATAGTAGATTAAATAAAATGTATTTATAAAATTAATTGCTCCAGCTTTTAATTTTTTTAATGTAGGTACTAGAACATGTTACATAATGTATGCATTCTGCATTTTTTTTCATTAGATTTCTATTGGGTTACCTTTTCCTTTAGGGCAAAGGGAAAAAGGAAAAAGAAACCAATGATCATAATTTCCCCAATCTCGGGTCCTAAACTTTGAAGACAAATAGTATTAAGCTCCTTCTACTTTCCTGGAACAGACTAAACATATCTAACTATTTGTAATTTCTGGCATCTTAAAAAAATGGCTCACTGACAGTTTATTGTGTTTTCCAAACAGCTCTTCCATCCGTGCTGTATGCAGCCCTGAAGAGAGTTCATGTGGTTGTAGACTATATTTTTGATTACTGGCACTGCTGTGCCTAACTTTATGTTAGGTCCATTCTGTTATATTGTGGAAATTCAAGAGAAGAACCTAGTCTTCACCTGCCTTTGTAATTTCCTAGACAGCATTCAACTCTTAGTGGGTTTTCAGAGAACACATCTACCTGAACAGTCATTCAGTCTGCAGCCACCATGAAGGCTTCACACATCTTTACCTTCTACTTATTTGTGTCTTCATATTTATAACCATTTCCTTATATATAGTACATGGTTGGGTCTTGACATTTTCTCATGTCATTGATAATTACCACCTTTAAATAGGTGGTAATTAATAATTTTGTTCATAAAATTATTAGTATGATATGATGTATGCCTTCCTTTTTCTGAAAATATCTTTACCTTCAGTCTTGCAGGGTGGTTTGGGTGGATATTGAATTGTATGTTCACAGTGCTTTCTGCATTTTAAAGTTATTGCCTCATTAGCTTCTGACCTTAATGATTTCTGATGAGAAATCCATGGTAATTCTAATAGTTGTTCCCTTATATGTAATGTCTTTTTTATTTGGCTGCTCTCAACATTTTATCTTTGCTTTTTAGCAGTTTCATGATAATGAGCCCAGAAGTGGTTTTCTCCATATTTACTCTGCTATGCCAGTAATGACTTTATTGCTTCTCAGTTACAAATCCTTCTTTGTCTTATTTTGTGATATTAAAGCCAGGCTCTCCAGACAGCTCTCCTTTGCCAGCTAGCATGGTTAAACTTTGCCAGGGAAGGTTCTAAGGGATTCTACAAGGGCCAGAACAGAAGGAAGGAGCTCTCCTTCCATCATGGGTTGTGCTGTTTTCCATGCAGCAACAAGCTGGTCAGCATATGGGGTCTGGTAGGATTAAGAGAAATGGTCCCTGCAGGCCAGCACAGGCCCATCCCTTCCCAGAAGTTGCTCTGGCAGCATAGCAGAAACTGCCAGTTCTTGGTGGCTTTGTCCTGCTGACAGCTTCTCCACCTCCCGGTGTGTTCTACTGTAACCTCTGGAAAGTTCCTCCATCGTCGCCATGGTGGCCTTCATCATTTAACTGAGCCCTGCACCCTCTACCAATTTTCTTACTACACCATTCTGATGCAGCTCAAGTTCCCTAGCAAGTGTCTTTGCTCCTGGCAAGAGGTATATTTTTGCAAGAGGCACACCCTCCTCTCAGAGGACTGAATGGCAGCCTTTGGGTGGCCCTCTACCTATTTCCTTTATTCTTTAATAGCTGCTTCCCATATTTGCCCCTTCTATATCTTACAATCCATATGCATTCATTTTAGTATTTAACCCACTTCTTTCAACTCAATAATTCTTCATATTGAGTTTTCTCTGTTAAAATTACTGGTGTTATTTCTATCTCTTGACTAGATCCTAACTGATAAATTTGTTGACCTTCCTATATCTGAAACCTTTTATTTTTTCTCCAAATTTAGGAAACTATTTGTCATTACTAAATTCTTCAAATATACTTTGCCTGACCCATTCTCTCTTTCCTTCTGTTTCTGAAATGCCAGTTTCTTGCAAAGTAGGTCTTTGGTATTGTCTCCTTGGTCCCTTTGGCTTTGTTTATTGTATTTTGTTGCTTTCTGTTCTTTATATTAGGTAATTTGTATGGTCAATCCTCAAATTTACTGACTTCATTTTCAGTCAACTCCTTTTTTTGCTGTTATGCCCTCCCAGTGAAATTTTTATTTTTGATGTCAAAATTTCAGCTCTAAAATTCCCATTTGGCTATGTTTACACATCCTTGGTAATATTTCTGATCTTTCCATTCATTATAATTATAATTTCCTTTATGATTGTGCTTAATTTTAAAAGCTACTTCAAAACTTATTTTCATTTTATTTTTGTTTGAAATAGAAAGGGAGACAGGAGAGGGAGAGAACACCCCCATCTGCCGGCTCCTTCCCCAGATGCCTGCATTATCCTGGGCTGGTCCTGACCAAAGCCAAGCCAAAAACTCAACCCAGGTCTTCCACAAGGATAGCAGTGACCCAGTCACTTGAGCCTTCACTCTGTCTCCCCAGGATCTGCATCAGCAAGAAGCTGGAGTCAGGAGCTGGAACCAGACATTGAGCCAGGCCTTCCAGTGTGTGGTACAGGAGCTCCAACTGGCATCATAGCTACTAACTGAAATATTGCCCACTAAAATTCTTACTTTTTTTTTGACAGGCAGAGTTAGACAGTGAAAGAGAGAGAGAGAAAGAGAGAGAGAAAGGTTTTTTTTTTTTCCCATTGGTTCACCCCCCAATGGCCACTCTGCCTGTGTGCTGCTGCTGGTGCACCACGCCGATCCAAAGCTAACAGCCAGGTGCTTCCTCCTGGTCTCCCATGCAGGTGCAGGGCCCAAGCACTTGGGCCATCCTTCACTGCACTCCCGGGCCACAGCAGAGAGCTGGACTGGAAGAGGGGCAACCAGGACAGAACCTGGAACCCCGACTGGGACTAGAACCTGGAGTGCTGGTACTGCAGGCAAAGGATTAGCCTAGTGAGCCGCGGCACTGGCAAAATTCTTACCTGTTAATTCTATCCTTCGTGTTTTATAAGGAATGCAAATAGAAGAATGATGGATTCTGTCTGTCTTCTTATGCCATTACACCAATCTTCTTCTGGCTTTGGGTGTCAGAGCTCCCTCATCCCACAGGCCTTTTGCCCTGGACTGGGAGCTTACACCATCCACTCTCTTGTTGCTAATGACTTTGGGTTCTGACTGAATTATATCACTGGTTTTGCTAGTTTTTCATCTTACCAAGGACATACAGAATATTATGGGACTTCTTGGCCGCCATAACTTTGTGAGCCAATTCCCATAATCAGTCAGTCTATCTGTATATCAAATGTCTATTCTATCTGAAGAATCCTAATGAGAAACTAACTCTATCTCTATCTAGTATTTTAGTTCAAATTTCAGTTAAGATATTTGAGATTAAATCAGGCTTCTTGAAATCTCTCTAGGTGTGTGCAACAGAGATCAAATAAAGATATTGATAGAGGTTATACAGAATTTGGGTGTCCTACAGATGAGAAATGACTGAAGCTGCCCTGCCAATAAGCTCCGATTCATTCTGATGGGTACCAACTGTGCTATATGTAACTCATGTAAGCCTGAGTGTTTAGTTGAACTTAAGAGAACCCTTTGATAGGTGTTATATATTGTTCATCTTTCTTTATTCTTCTCAAAGTTTAGATAGGGCATTTGGGAAGTTTAGTCTTTCTAAATTTCCAAATATCTAATTATTTCAGAGGCAAAATGGCATGAACCTATATTTCACAAAGTGCATTTTGCTTTTTAATAGGCTTTGGCGGCACACTTAGGAATAACGGATCTTGGAGGTGTGCTGAGTGTTGGTGGACTTCATAATGTCTTATGTGTGACTGGTTGCTTCATACACAAAACAGCAAAACCTAAAATGCACATGCACTACATTTTTATAGTTCCACCTCCCTGTTTTTTAGATAATGACACCAATTGGCTTACTATCGGTCAATATATTTTTGAAGGAAGAGGAAAAACGGTGATGAAAATTCTTAAAACTGGAAAATAAGGCTAGATCTATAGGAAGATGAATTCTTTGGTTAATACTGCTGTGTTGGAATTGGAATTGTGGGCATTCCAAGTAGCAGGTGAACCTACTGAACAATATCTGCCCCTCATTCTGGATGATTTTTAATTATATGCTACCTGGATTCACCAAGCACAGATTTGACCACATAACCTTGGTCTTAACAAATCATTGAGGTCTATCCTCCTAGCCACAGAGATTGGTTCATATGTCAGTATATGACTCAAGCCATACCAATCTAAGTTATTCATTGATAGGAAGAGGAAGAGAGAACCTTTCGTTTCCTTTTGGATTATTAATGTAAATTGAAATAAATTTGGATTGTCTGTTGTCATGTCCCAGTCATATGACTCAGACCTCAATGACAGAGTCCTAAGCCATTTGAGACTCTGATCCAGTTGCAATTAGCAATGTTAAGTGGTGGAAGCCAATATCTTTCTCTGTCTTTGTTTTAGCTAATCAAATTACATAAAATTAATAATATTCAATAACTTGGGTCTATAAATACAGAATTTTATTTGGTTAAATCTAATAGCTTAATTGGGTTTCTATTGTTACAGTAAAAATTTTCCAAATGTAATCAAAACAGTGTGGCATTGGAACAAAGATATACATAAACCCTAATGGAATTAAATTGAGAGATTAGAAATAAACCTAAATATCTATGACCAATTAATTAAGGATGAAGTTCACTCAGTGGGAGAAAAGTTAGTCCCTTTAGCAGGTAGTCCCTAATAGATTATAATCAGTTATAGTCTCTTGACTCTTCTTGCACCCTTAGTTCTGTATTACCTGGTAGGAAAAAAAAAAAAACAGAAAGATAGAAATCCCAGTGTGTAAATAATTATATATCTCTTCATTAAGAACTGGCACTAGATTATATAAAGGCCGAGCTTGTCTCTACGACTTTTGAAATTGCATGGTATGTGTTGCGTTAGGCCAATTCATAACTTAGGTGGTTGATCCTGTACCAGACTATGAAAAAACTGTGATATCTGAGATAGCTTAACACGACTCAGGTGACGCGGCATATACCGTACGTTTTCTGGAGAGGTGGTGGGACTGGTTTTCTGTTCTGGGTTGAGGCAGAGTTGGGGAAAGGTATTAGAGTACCTCGTATCATGACTGTTGAGTGCATAAGGTCAGAGGTTCTAGTTTCACACCCTGTGATGAGGAGAGAAAGGTGGGGTCAGGGTAATAAATGCAATGCAAATATTCAAGGCACAAGGCTATGAAATAGAAACTGAGAGTTAAAGTCTGAAGCAAAATAGATGAAAGAAATAGGTGAACATGAAAATCAGGCTTAGCCAGCAGAACAGGAACTGTGTAGACTATTTCAGAGGCAGAGATTTTGCCTATGTGTATGCTAAGCAGGTGCCTGTGAGGAGGTTGGTCTAAGACATGCTGTGGTACAGCTGTCGTCCTGCCTTGGTTTTAGTTGTTTGGCTCTGCCATCCGAAACCAACTGGCTTCCCTTTACCAGGGCTCTGTGTGTTTCAGCCTGGCACATGGTTACAAGTGTGATGTCTTGGGAACTTTAGAGGGAGGTTGTAAATATCACAGTGATGCTCAGATACAACCATGGCTCTGAATTAGGAGAAACCAAAGATACGTTTATGAGTCACCCTCTCCATCTGCTAGTGGAATTTGATTTGAATTATAGATGATCCCCAACTGATGATGGTTCAACTTAGAAATTTTGACTTTACAGTGGTGTGAAAGCCACATATATTCATTAAAAACCTTACTTTGAATTTTGATCCTTTCCCAGGCTAGTGATGTGTGATATGATACCCATCCTGACAGTTGGAGGCAGGTGGGCGGGGAATGGGCAGAGGCAGTGAGCTGCAGTTACCAGTCAGCCAGGCAGTCAGGAGGGTAAGTCCACAACACTCTGCTATGTATTTACATGGACTATGCTGCCAGAACTATTGGCTTATAAATTACATGTAATATGCAACATTTTATTGCAACGTAGGCTTTGTGTTCAATAGATTTCTCCAACTGTAGGCTAATGACATGTTGTGAGCATAATCAAAGTAGTCTAGACCAAGGGATGCTTGATGAGGTATATGTGATAAATGCATTTTCAACTTAAGATATGTTTGACTTAGTAAGGGTTTACTAGAACACAGACGATTGTCAGTCTGTACTTTTGTTCTTTCTCTCTCTCTCAATGATCCATCTAGTTTGTCATGGGCCAGGTATTTCAGAAGCATAACCAAAGTTCCTCTAATTCACAGAACTATGTAATTAGAAACATATTATCCTGAAAACCTTTAACCAGATCAAAGCTGCTTATCAATTTATACATGAGCACCAACAGTCCTTGGAATGTCACTGAAATAGCTATGCTTTAAAATTGACAAATGCTTGAAAGTTTAAACTGCAGCTACACATGCTGCTTGCAATTTCATGTTCTTTGCCAATTGTCATCATGTATGTTTTAGAAATCTGAGGGGTCTCAGTGTAGAAGCTCATTTTTCTTTCTTTCATCTTGCTTTTTTATTCCAAACTTATTCTAAAATAGGCTCTATCTTCTAAAGAAAAGCTGTAAAGAGATCACACAGATTCATTTTTTTTCATTTTGGCTACTTCAGAGTATGAGATTGCATTGCCTTTTAAGTAAGGGTACTGTTCGTTCTCAATTATCTGGAGTTTTGGGAGTAAAAAAACAAACAAAAATCCTCTGATCAAAGAATTTGAAAACTGGTTCTTTTCTGTCACTTCAGCTTGGGCAAGTTATTACCTGTCTGAATTTCAGTTGTTATTGATAAAATGGGAATAATATTCTTGCTTGACTCAGATTTCTGGCTTGTTGAAATCATTACATGAGGTTATTGCATTTTAGTATGGCTAAGTAAAGAACAAAGCACAACTCTGAGAGTGAATAATACAAATAGCAGCGAGGAGTCCTACAAACTTAGTTGTCTGGTAAACTGCATTTTCAAACCAAGACCAAGTTGGACTCCTTCTGGGCTGGTGTTTATCCTAACCACTAACTCTCTTATTGAGCAAGCAGGATGTGAGTCATGTGCCTCAGAAGGATGCTTCTTTGAAGATTAGCAGCTCTGAAAGAGGTTGTAGTAACACTCTATCTCAAAACAGAAGAAAGGGACTACAGCAGGGACGGATGGGGTAGCCTCGTCCAAAGGAGAAGTACCTTTTTCTAGAATTCATTCCAAGAAAATTAAAGGGATCCCAAACATTTCTGCATGGTCAGCACTTGCTTTCCTGTGAACAAAGCCGGACTTTCTGTCAATTCACACAAATCCCGTCCCATACAGACCTTTTGTTATTTTTATTTTTGTAAATTTGGTTTAAAGTATACAAATTTCGTGTATTTCCTATACACAGATTCAGGAACACAGTGATGCTTTCCACCCTGCCCTCCCTCCCGCCCATTTCCCCTTCCCCCTCCTCCTCCCTTTCTTATTCCCACTCTTAATTTTTACAAAGATCTATTTTCAGTTTACTTTATACTCAAAAGACTCACCCTACGCTAAGTAAAGAGTTAAAAAAAAATAGTAGGAAGAAAAACAGCACTGTTCCTAAACAGTTGAGACAAGGACTATAAACAATCATCAAACCATACAGTCCTCATAGGGATGGACAACTACTGGGGAAAAGGATCTACTCAAACACTGAGCAAATCCACATAGTCTTCTATTCAACCAGTTGCTAAAAGAACTAATGTGTATAAACTAGAAGACTCAGTCACCAGATATCTGAAAGGGGGAAAACAGAATAAAAGGGAGAGGATTTTGTTTAATTAATGGAACTGATACCAGCAGAAATACAGATAATTTAGAAATAGAAAGGAATTTAAAAATAATTGTGCTACTTCTCACAGTGAAAATATGTTGTGGCCCTAGTATAAAACTGTAATGTCATTCACAATGAGCTATTGAAGACCTAAGTAGCAGTTTCAGAAATTAGAAATGGAGAATTACTGAAGTAGGGATATAAAAGAATTGCATGGGTAGAAGGCTGTGGTCAAAAACTCAGTTCCTACAAGTGAGTAAATTAGGAGATTTTTATGGGGTGTTGACAGATCTTGTATTGTTAACATTAGTGTGGCTGCTTGTGCAGATGCCAATGAATGGAATGACCCTGATGTTAGATTCTGCATTGGCAGCTCAGTTACCCAGTATGGTGCCTCAACAGGAGGTAGAATTAAATTCTAAACCAGAAGACAGGAACCTCAAATATTGGAACATGTAACCAGGAAAGAAACAGATAAAAAGAACAAGCTTCTGTTGTTGCATGATCTTAGAATATGGACATCACAGGCTAATGGCCACTCCCCTAAACATATCTACATCTTAATCCCTGAAACCTGCAAATAGGTGACCTCCCATGATGAAAGGAACTCTGTTGATATGATAATAACTAAATAATTAAGTTAATTATTTTGAGATAAATTTGGATCATCCGCTTGGGCCCTGGGTATAATTTGAAGGGTCTGAGGAAGAAGAGGGTGAAAGTCATAGAGACAAAGGGTTATGACAGAAGTGGAGGTCAAAGTGATATGGCATCACGAGCCACGGTAAGTGGGTGGCCTCTAAAAGATGGAAAAGGCAAAGAAACAGATTCTCTTCTTCAACCACCAGAGAGAAAACCATCTTGCTGACACCTGAAATTTAGGACTTCTGACCTCTAAAATTTCAAGATAATAAATCTGTGGGGTGTTTTCAAAAATAATTTTTTATTGATTTGAAAGTCATAGTTACACAGAAAGAGGGAGAGACAGATCTGCTGGTTTAGTCCCCAGATGACCACACCACAAATGCCAGGGCTGGGCCATGCTGAAGCCAGGATCCAGGAATTCGTCCAGGCCTCCCATGTGGCTTGCAGGGGTCCTATGTACTTGGATCATCTTCCACTGCTTTTCACAGGCCATTAGCAAGGAGCTAGACCAGAAGTGGAGCAACCAGGACACAAACCTGCACCCATAGGGGATGGCTGGTGTCATGTCGCAAGTGGTGTCTTTACCCCACAGTGCTGGCTCCATTGTGTTTTTTGTTTTTTGTTTTTGACAGGCAGAGTGGACAGAGAGAGAGACAGAGAGGAAAGTCTTCCTTTGCCATTGGTTCACCCTCCAATGGCCAGCACTACAGCCAGCGCACCACGCTGATCCGAAGGCAGGAACCAGGTGCTTATCCCATGGGGTGCAGTGCCCAAGCACTTGGGCCTTCCTCCACTGTACTCCCTGGCCACAGCAGAGAGCTTGCCTGGAAGAGGGGCAACCGGGACAGAATCTCACATCCCGACCAGGACTAGAACCTGGTGTGCCGGCACCACAAGGCGGAGGATTAGCCTATTGAGCCATGGTGCCGGCCTCCATTGTGTTTTAAATCACTGATTTTGTTTTTGTGGTAGCAGTCATAGAAAACTAATAGTGTTGACGTTGTTCAAACTCGAACAAGGAATCATGAAAAAAACCTACGCAGGAACCATTGTCACATCCACAGGGTCTAAGATGCACGTCAAGATGCTGAAGGGGACGGCTCATGGGGGAAGAAGCCTATGGGAAGAATTGACTTTGGTCCCCAGCTGAGAATGATACATGAGGCTTCCCTGAGTGTAAGATGATCATCTTGTGTTACTACTTGAGCTTCAACTTTTGTCTCAATGCTCAAACAATCCCTCTTATGGTGGCTTCTTATAGTCAGCTCTTTATTCAGTTTTTGTGGCTTGTTTAGGTCTGACTTTTCTCTGAGGATCTCCCCTCACTCCAGAAACGTTTGTAATTCTGTACTGAAATGTTCTCTTGGAGACATCTGAATGAATTAGGGTTTTTAGATACCAAAACCAGGAGGACATCTTTTTCTTTTTCTTCTGGACTACTTTTATCACCAGATGCATTGATTATAAAGCTTAGAATATGGTTAAATGGGAAATAAGCACAAAAATGTGGTAAGAACCTTGCAATAATAGGTTCAAGAAATCAAGAAATGATTCTGGGCAGAAAGGTGATGGAAGCTCAAGACAGGGCATCTGGTTATCGACAGAAAGGTCCATGTAACAGCTATAGGGTATCAAGGGGAGAAAGGGAGAAGGCAGCTTGCTATTTATTTCATTCTGAATTGGTTTAGTCCATATTCCCTGTGTAGGGCATGCACACTGGTCCCATAATGTGAAGCCTGAGTTCAAAGCTTGTAGCAATTAGGTAAATATGATTGTAGTGGATGGGAGAAAAAGGAACCAAGGAACAAGAGAGTTTTTGACAAGATGATTCTTCTCTACATTCCAGCTGATTGAGGCTTAGAAAAGGCTAAAAAGGTTAACAACAGTCCTTAGAAACATAGAATACTAATAGTGATTGAGCATGATGTGTTAAGTTAAGGTTCTGTGTTGAGTGCTTCATATTTGTGTAATCCTAGGAACTAACTCATAAGGAAGGATGACATAACTATGCTCATAAGGAAGATAGGAAAGCCGAAGCTTAGAGGATTTAAGTGACCTGTCCACAGGCATTCTGATCAAAGATATTCAGTAAATATTTGAGACACAATTTGAACCCCCACATGAAATCCCAAATCCAAAATGCATGCCCTTTTGATTTCTGCTGTATTACTTTCCAATAGTTGCAGTATGGGTTTCCTATTACTAAATAGTACCTGCAACCACAAAAAGGTTCTCATGTATTTTTGTTGTTAGGCTAAGGTGAGAAGCTCATGCAGTCACATAGTTTTAACATTCATTACATTTCTGGGTGATATACATTGATATTTTCTCTTAGAACAATGGGTAAATCTTTTGCCACCTGGAAAAATGTGTCTATAATTTCTGAATTCTGATTATTTCTCCAGCAAGGCACAACCCAAATCATGCTGCTTCAGTTTCTAATTTAATGGAACATTAAGCATCCATTTCTGGTACCTAAGTTACACAGTCTCTGTTATTTATAGAGCTTACATGCACTGTTTAACTGGAAAAATGGAAATAAAAATAGGAAGTGGAAGGATACCAGGTATTGAACCTTCTGAGTGATCCCTTAATATTATTAAGTCCAGTGTGTAATGAGTGTAAAACCACTGTAGAAATTTTAAAATAAAGACCTAATTACTTCCTTCAGCTAATAAGCTTCCAGTTTTTCTTTTGTGCTCTAAGCGTGTGCTTTTGGAAGTAGTTGGCTGAGTCACACTCTGTATAACAATATTCAGACATCTCTTCTTCTTGATGGTATTATGATAAGACTCCTCCCTCTCTCTCTCTTTTCCCCATGTCTCAATGAATCAATTCTGGAATGAACCACCAGAAGGGAATTCTAATAGTAGACGTGCTTAGTAGGGCAGATTGTTGGGAGCCTGTTGAATACATTTTCAATAATAAAGGGAAATAACACATAATCTGAATGTTGCCTTTACTGTGGACATTCTAAATAGATACTTGCTTCATCTTATCAATTTATAAACATGCGGAAAGCAAAATCTGTCCTGACAGATTCAGAAAACAAACAGGCATTGGGAAGCTTTTGGGTACCTAGGATGTGAAATCTCAAGGTAGGGGAAATAGTCCAACATTTTACTTCACTAATTATAAATAAGCATTTGGGAGGGACAGACTCTGTCTCCCTTTCCACACTTCATATTGGGTCAGGTAACATCCCATGAGTTCCCGATTCTCCTTTTACTTGCAACAGCAGCGCTGTGCGTATCCCATGCAGGCAGGCTCTTTTCTCTATCAGGCTATCCCACTGGATTCCATACACATTCTGTAAATTTACAAAATACCGCAGGACTTTCTGGAAGTTTGTGGGCATCAAATGATTTATATAACAGGACGCAAATGGTTGGAAGGAATTTTAAGCACTTGGAGTTCTTTCATTCTTCCCACTGTAGATTTGTTAGCCTGGCTACTACTCCTAGGGGTAGGCTCATGATCACTGCCATTTTCGTTGGCTTCCCTCTTTTCCTAATTTTTTCTCACCATATAGTCTCCTCATACACTCAGGATATCCAAGCTTAAAAACCTTCATTGTTTATTATATGAAGAAATTGTTTCCTTTTCATTCTCTGCCCATCCCTATCATGCCATGAACATTTTCCTTCTATAATCAAAAATGATTTCACTAAAAAAAAAAATCCTCTCAGAAATTCTGTAACCAGAATTATCTGTTTATTGGAATAATCATTTTCTTCCTTCAAGCCACATGTTTCTGATAAAATTTTACCACATATAATCTCTATAAGTTATACAGCATTTAATAACATCTCCGCAGTATGGACAAAAATACTCAAATCAGTGTGAGAAACTTGTGGCTGCAAAATGATAAATCTAGAGCTAAAATGCAGACTTTCTTATTTCAGATTGACTGTGTATATCCTGCACCATGTATTGTCACATTTTTAGCAGATATATGGGCCAGCTGGATGCAGGTAGAGCAACATATTGAGATGAGCACAACACAATCACTACTGAGTTTGTGTCTAAGGGACACAATGCATTGCCTAAGCTGTCTCATAATGAACAAAATGTTCTCATAATAGACAAAATGTGGACACTTGGTAGGAAAATAAAAAAGCCAAAAAGATGAAGAAAGTCACACCTTACTAACACTCTACAGGTCTGGGAATCAGACAGGTTTGAATATCAGCCTAGCTGTGCCACTAACCACTTACAGTCCAGACTGGTCTACCTGTCATATTCTAGCAGGGGACAGGTGGAAAGAGAGCATTCCAGGAATAGATTATTTACAAAGCTATAGTACAGTACAAGAAAACTAACAAGGGATATAAACATCCTCATAACCCAGGGAAGCTGCTACTACCCATAGAGTAATGGGAGAGACTACAACCCCATGAGCTCTGAGAAGAAGTCAGAGAAGCAAATAGTCCAGCTTCTCTTTCCTATGACTCCTGTCCTTTTCAGGGTTTCTCTTGAACTAAACTCAAAGGCGAGTGAGAAGGTCCAGGAGCCAGTTGAGGCAGTCCCTGGATAAAAGCTTCCCAAAGCATGGAACAGGGTGGAGGGGGTGCAGAGTAGGTCTGGAGGGACAAACAGGAAAATTTTTCACAACTGTTAATAATTGCAATCTCCTGGTAAGACAAAATAAAATGCCTAACTCTCTTTTTTAATATAACTGAATGAGCGATTATGACTGTGAAGGGCTTAATAACCTTTACATTTTATTTATAAAGCAGTGTCCTAACAAGAATATTGGCACTACTATGAAGATTGCTTTTATCCATATGCCAGCATTATTTATGAATTGTTTCAAGACCATGTACCCATTACTGCATAAGCTTTGTGAGTTAAGGTTGGGGAACAATGGGCTCAGCCACCCACAGGAACCTAGAATGGCTGCAGGGGAGGGGAAGGGAAAACCCTTTATTACACGGCAGTTATTAGCCCTAGAGGATGGTGAAGTGTTCACTTAGTACCAACGACTATGGCTTATAGAAAAGTTTAAGACTTTATCAAGACCTCTAAAGTCAACTAAATGATTTTGTAATCCAAGCAAGAACGAGACACTTACACCATATAATAGTGACTGAGAAGCCATGGTCCTGTTGCTTGCCTTACCAGGTCGTGAGAACCAGTATCAAAGGGACTCACACGTGATTTTATAGCTGGAATGGGGATGCCTTTCATTTTCATGCAGACAGAACCATATTTTTACTGTAAAGGAAAGAATTCTCTAAGGTTTGAATTTCATCCCTTTGGATTTGTGGTGATAAAAATTCTGTGACAGGCTTTTAACCAAAGGTTTGAGGAACATTTAAAATAACTCTCATCTAACTCCATGAGTTGCATATTAAAGCTTCCGGTTCACATGGTTGATATGGTCACTGTCTCCATTTAAGGGTGCAGGGGAACCGGAAGGGACAGAAGAAAGAGTGCTAGATAGTGCGGAAATAAGAACACTTTTGATAGAAATCTAGAATTGATGCTTCCACCTTTAAATGTTCACATGGGAAGAAGGAGAAGAGTGATTGAGGCCAGTCCAAGAAAATATCTAACAAAATACTAACTTTGGGCAACACTGTTTGTTAATCTGCTTTGGTTTGAAAATCTGTGCCCCTTTAACAATTCATGTGGAAACTTAATTCCCAATGCAACAGTATAAAGAAGAAGGTCTTTTAGGAAATGACCCTGTGGATGTTTTGTAACTGGGCTGGAGGGAACTAACTCGGCTTCTTTTGCCCCTCTACCTCTTGCCAGGTGAGGATACAGTATTCACTGTCTTCCAGAACTGTGAGAAATAAATTTCTATTGTCCATGAAGTATAACCTGGTCTATTTTATAGCAGCACAAATGATC
Organism: Sylvilagus floridanus; assembly: GCA_949820135.1. Classification (NCBI taxonomy): domain Eukaryota; kingdom Metazoa; phylum Chordata; class Mammalia; order Lagomorpha; family Leporidae; genus Sylvilagus; species Sylvilagus floridanus. Next base: position 43,176,430 of record OX463235.1, read on the forward strand.
TAAGACACTATTCATTCACTAACTCATCCATTCAACATTTACTGTGCAACTACTAAGCGTCCAGACACTGTTCTAGGTTCTAGTTGCCATGAAGACTTGCATAAGACATTCATATTTTAATCTGTATTTTAATTCATATTTTAATATATGGATCAGATCACATCAATCTATAAATTGTAGAGTGCCCTAACTAAATGTATTTTTAAAAAAGGAAGATATATTTTTCTCACATAATAAATTCCAAAAGTAGGGTGGCTCAAGAAATGGTTATTTCAGAACCTCAACTATGTTCTCAAAGACCTAGGTATTGAACATACCCATTTTCTCACCATTAGTGTGTTTTTATTTGCGTGGTTGCAACATACCTGCTCAAATTATATTCTGCAAACTTCAGACTTCGAAATTTCAGAAAATTTTGGAGACAGAATTTGTTGAAAGTAGACATAATGGCAGCAATTGAAATAATCCAAATATAAATGGCTTACAGAGATAGATTTTTTTTTTTTCTGTAGACAGAGGAGTAGAATTAAGCTGTCTATGGTTGTTACGGTGTTTCCTTGAGGTTGTCAAGAGGTTCCTTTCAACTCTACCCTGTCATTCCTAGGATGAGAAGCTCATCCTCAAAGAGGGGTATGACTATGCGATATTCTGGTGTTTTATGCACACTTTAAGAAAAAAATAGGCTCAACCCTGTCCTGCAAGGAAAGTTCCAAGAAATACTGAAAACTTCTACTTAGAAGTCCTGGGGCAGAGCTGCTTGCAGTGCCACATGTGAAACCAGTGGAGTCTGTGCTGTGTGGCCTTACGGCAGCACATCAATATGTCCAGTGAACAGGTAGTGCTCCTTAGCAGGGAATAAGGGGAAAATGAATGTTGGAGAGAAACAGAATCCTTTGCTTTTCCTTAGGCAAGATGCGTTACCTCTCTGGGGTTCAGTTTGCTAGTCTTCAAAAAAGGGATTCAAAGTTCATAAGGTTATGGGGAGTATTAAATAAAATCATGTATTATAACAAACGATGATAGTATTCATTAAAAGGAGGGGGCTGAATTTCACTATTTCTATGATCCTCGTGATTAGCATAGTCTTGTCTTTTACTTGCTGATCCTGGTTAGACTTTGTTCGCAGAGGGATGTTTGACACACCAGATCCTCTCTAGGCTATGTGTGCTGGTATTCAAAGTTGTTGTATAAGACTTGGGTCCCCTTTTCTGTGCCAGTCATTGGTTTTATCATTGTCACTTTCCATCAAGGACTCTAGGACATTTTAGAATTGTCTTAAATTGAGAACTCACCTGCAAAATGCAAACTTCAAAACATATGGTTTGGAATACAACTAATGCTACAGTTCCAAAAAGAAGATGAAAATCCTAAAGAACTAAAAATGCTTTTTTGAAGCAATCTTTTTCAGTGCAGCTGCTTCTTTGTTAAACCAGCTGTTACTAATCCCCAGAGAGGATTTCTCACATGGGGTTGCATTTGTTTGTTTGTTTATGATTTAATTCTTAAAGCCCAAACTGACTTGTGTTTGTAATGGTTTTACATTTCTACCACTGGTAGAAAGAAAAAAGAGGGATGGAAAAAAAAAATAAAAGGCTGCAGGAAGACTGATGAAGGGTTGTATGTATCCAAGCCAACATTTGGATGGGGAAGGGTCAAAGTAGATAACCAAGAAATGAGGATGGGAAAAGTAAGTATATTTCTGATAGAGAACAGCTGCAAATCTGGCAAATTAAGACGTACTCAAACTGCAGAGTATTAAGTAATTTATGTACCATATTGACCAAAATATGGGAAGTACTTGAGTGTGGTAATTAAGATTGGGAGCTCTGGCTGGTGCCGCGGCTCACTTGGGTAATCCTCCACCTGCAGTGCCAGCACCCCAGGTTCTAGTCCTGGTTGGGGTGCCGGATTCTGTCCTGGTTGCTCCTCTTCCAGTCCAGCTCTCTGCTGTGGTCTGGGAATGCAGTGGAGAATGGCCCAAGTGCTTGGGCCCTGCACCCGCATGGGAGACCAGGAGGAAGCACCTGGCTCCTGGCTTTGGATCGGTGCAGCGTGCTGGCCGTAGTGGCCATTTGAGGGGTGAACCAACAGAAGGAAGACCTTTCTCTCTCTCTCTCTCTCTCTCTCTCTCTGTCAAAAAAAAAATTGGGAGCTCTGGAGCAAAGTAGATTGCAAGATTTTCAGACTCCCCACTTATTAACTGTGGGATCTTGGCTTCAGGAAAATTACTTAATATGTTGGAACCCCAGTATTCTCATTTCTAAAACTGAACTAATGATAGTAATGCCTAACACATTGTGTGATTATGAGAGTTAATTGGGAGCAATGTGCATTAAGCATTTGGGGCATTTCCTGCACATGTTGAAACTATGATCAATTTAAAATTTGCCATTTCTCATGAGGAGTTTAGAAGAAAACCACACAAGCACACACGTGTGCATGCACACATATAAGACAAAAACAGAAAAGTAAAATTTTCTCCTTTCAGCATGGGTATGGTAAAAAAATAAATTTTATAGTAGTAAAAGCCTGTCCTCAAATGGGTTAGCATTCTTTTTGTTACTCTAAACTAGTACTGTTCAGCCTTTAAAATATAGGAAATCCTGTCATATTCTAAAAGATAGACGCAAGTGAAGGATGCCAGGCAATGGGAAATAAGCCAGTATCACATACAAACACAAAATTAATGCATGATTCCATTTCTATGAGGCACCCTAAATAAACAATGTCTTAGAACAATAGAATGGTGGTCATTAGGGGTTCAGGAGAAGGGGAAACAAAGTGTTCAACATGTTCTTCACACATTATGAAAAACTTCTAGAGGTCTGTTGTACAATAACGTGGAATAAATTTCAATATGTAGTATAGGTAACAATGCTATAAGGGTCACTTAAAATAATTAAGATAAATTCATGTTTTATATTTTTTGCCATAAGGAAAAAGAAGGAAATTCTCATGCCCATGACAAAGTGAGTGAATTTCAAGACATATGCTAAGTTAAACATGCCAGTCACAAATTGGTTCCACTTACACAAGGTACCCAGCTTAGTAAAGTTTATAAAGACACAAAGCTGAATGGTGGTTACTGAAGCTTGGTATCAAAGAATGCAGCATTACAGTTTAATGAGTGTGCAGTTTCACTTTGAAAGATGAAACAGTTCTGTGGAAGAATGGTGATGATAATTGCAAAGTAATGTGAATGTACTTGATGTCATTGGACTGGATACTTAAAATAGTTGTAAATTTCTTGTCATTTAAACTGCTACATAGTAATTAAAAATGACCTTTTTCTGTGATGGAATATAGTAGTATATCTTCATAATGGAACCAGACTGATAACATTATAACCAAGTGCTTAACGGGTACTGTATTCAAGTGTTCATGGAAGAAAAGACCAGGCTCCATGCCTATGCAAAGGGTGCAACGCTTCCTGGGAGAGAAACACGATTTGTTGAGACAGAGTCTTCTAAAGCGGGTGCCTTGCCTGATATAAAAGCAAAAGAACCAAGGATATCTAATGGGGATTCTGAAACTTGAAGCAAATGGCACAATGATTTCTTAAACATTTTCTTGGACTATAACCAGTTTCACAACAAAGATAAAATCTCAGAAATGCATTATTAAATGATTTTGTCAGTTTTCAAACATCCAAAACGAACCTAGATGATACAGCTTACTACACATTTAGGATTTATGGCATATATATGGTATAGTCTATCGTATCCATAGTCAAGATGAGCAGAACCCCTGTGATTAAGTCAAACATAAGAGAAAATGATGCAACTAAGTGATGTGGTAAACATTAGTGAACATATGACGCATTCACATGTGTATAACAGAACATGGATGGAATTTTATATAGAGAGTTAGGAGTACACTCTAAGAATAAAATCATATGTAGTAAATACTAAACCAGGCCAGCGCCGTGGCTCAACAGGCTAATCCTCCGCCTGCGGCGCTGGCACACGGGGTTCTAGTCCCGGTTGGGGCGCCGGATTCTGTCCCGGTTGCCCCTCTTCCAGGCCAGCCCTCTGCTGTGGCCCGGGAGTGCAGTGGAGGATGGCCCCAGTGCTTGGGCCCTGCACCCCATGGGAGACCAGGAGAAGCACCTGGCACCTGGCTCCTGCCATCGGATGAGCGCGGTGCGCCGTCCGCGGCAGCCATTGGAGGGTGAACCAATGGCAAAGGAAGACCTTTCTCTCTGTCTCTCTCTCTCACTGTCCACTCTGCCTGTCAAAAAAAAAATTAAAAAAATAAATAAAAAAGTAAATACTAAACCAGTAACATGGCTGTTAAATAGCACTACCAATTTTATGTTCTGTACATAATAGTATTCCTGTACTTTTATATGACTGGCAGGGCGGCAGGTTTGTTTACACCAGCATCACCACAAACACGTTGAGGACCGTATTGTGCTAGGATTTTATAATGGCTCTGACATCACTGGATGATAGGATTGGTCTCAGCTCCGCTGTAATCCTGTAGGACCCTCACTGTGTCTGAGGCCCATATTGGCTGAAACATGATGATGCAGTGCATGGCTATAGACAGGGTATATTTTAAAGAATGTATTTGTGGTGCTAACGCTAATTCATAATTCTGCCCCAGGAAAGAACTCGGATCAGTCCTTCAGCAGAGGGGCAAAGAAAATGCTTCTAGTCTTGACTTCATTCATCCTCTCCATGCTCTGTGCCACTGTGCTCTGTCCCAGGAAATCTCTTTGGAGGCACTGCTTCTTGCTTCAGGGCTGTAATCTGTGACTCCTTGGACTTATGTAGGCGCTTGATTAGGATCACTTTTTTCTGAGCCTTTATGAACTAAAGTGTATAGAAGGCTTTGGTTCCTTCAAACACCATGCTGCCTGTACAAATTCTTTGTACCTAGACTTTCATTTCTGTGATCACCAGCTTTTTCACCATATAAATGGGAAGTGAGGTTTAAACCAATTTTATCAGAAAAGGTCACTTCCTGCTCATATCAAAAGCTTCAAAGAAGTACTCAAGCATACCAACATCCCATCACACACGATAGCAATAATTCAGAGCACTATGGTTTAATAATTTTATGTGTAATGTCTTTATTATAAATTTATAATGTGAACATCTTCTGAAATGGAAGTTCCTGAAAAGGGTTTTTTTTAAAGTACTTGTTTTACACTTAAGTAAATGGAAAGAATGTTCAGGGATTTTTTTTTTCTCATGCTCTCTCAATTGGCATTTTGATTTATTGAAATTTTATTTGAACATATATTAAGGGTATATAATTGAAAGTATTTACAGAATAGCCACAGGAAATGAGAAAGTGATGGAGATGTATTTGGTATACCGCTGTTTAGTATATGTATGTGTATGTTCTAGTGCATCCTAAATTTTCATTTCAGTCAAAGAAAATGTAAATCTGATTTTCCTTATTCTAGGTTGGTTTTAAACTTTAAAGACTTTAATAACATTTTGTAGAGGGCTAAAAGTGTGATTAAGCTATAGATTGATACTATTTTAATTCTAAATGAAAATGTAAATAATGAACATGGATCTGATTTGAATAAAGATTTTAAAATAGTAAAAATAAGTAAATAAATAGATAAAAGTACTTGTATATGAGACAATTAAAATGAACAGCTTAAAAAACTGAATAGTGCCAAGAAATGGTAAGAATCATAAATATATCTTGAATTCAAAAGTGAGCTCTCAAGAAAGTAAGGGAAATGCCCAGGAGCTGCAAAGTGAGACAAAGAGGCACATAGAATGTTCATCTAATGTTCATGCTTTGCCTGCCTTATAATTAGCTGGTATTTGTAATCTCTGCAATTAGAGTCTTGGGTTTCAGCACCACACATTGATAGGAGATTAGGAGTTGGGGCTGCAGTAAAGTAGAAGAATTGTTATTGAGACAGTGGAATAAAACTGAGACCCTAGAAGTACTAAACCATTTGTGAAAATGAGGGGGGGAACCTATACATTAAAAGGGAAAGAACATAAAACTTTTCTATTTCAGCATGAGACTTGCTAGAATTTTTTTTTTTTTTGTACAACCACAGGAAATGGGGATTAAAATTTGTTTTATCTGTGATCAAAAATACTTTAACTGAAAGTGTCCAGGGTTGATAGCAACCCAAGGACCTTGGAAAAATAAAATGTGAGATTCGTCTTCTCAACACAGGTCATGCACAATTCCTGCCAAAAAGACTGAGTATGAGGATAAAATTTATAAATAAAAATAGTACAATGTAGGACAAACAGCCATGAATGAGTGACAACAAAAATAAACAACATGGTTAATCTTGGAAGCATATCACATAGAGTAAGTTCTGCTTCAAATACAAAAGTGAAATCAAGGTGGGCATTGTGGCACATCAGGCTAATCTACCGCATGCTACATACCCCATATCACAGCATATCCCATACCACATACCACAGTGTATATCCCATATCACAATGCTTGCTCAAATCCCAGCTACTCTGCTTTCAATACTGTTTCCTGCTAATGTACCTGGGAAGGTGACAGACAATGGCTCAGGTAGTTGGGTTCCTGCCACTCACATGGGAGACTTAGATGGAGTTCCTGGCTCCTGGCTTCAGCCTGGTCCAGGCCTGGTCGTTGCAGTCATTTGCAAAGTAAACCAGCAAATTAAAGATCTCTCTCTCTCTCTCTGTCTCTCCTTTTCTATGTCACTCTGCCCTCCAAATAAGTAAATAAATCTTCTTAAAAATGAGTTAAAGATAAAGGGATTTCATGTCCAATAATGGCACACTTGTTAGGGTCAGATCAATCCTCCTACAGATAATAGCTATAAACTGGACAGAATACCAAAAAAAAAAAAAAAAAAAAAACACCTGAAGGTACTGGATAATTCCAAGAAACAGGCATAAATTAGAAAGGATTCAACCTTTGGAAGATGGGAACAAAATGGTTGGAAGTTTTTATGACACCAAAACTCAAGGTAGATAACAGGAGTCCCTCTTCCCTTTCAATCTTATACTCATCTTTGAAACCATTTCCCTTAGAAATGGATATCAGAAGCTCAAGGCAGATTGAAGTCTTTTGGGTGGAGCATATTCCCAATCACAGGACCTCCATCATATTTAAAAGCTCAGTCTGCATTTTAGACATCTTTGTTCTAATCATATTTGTGACCTATCGATACACACATAGGAATGCACGTGGATTTCAGAGATTTAACTGTGCACAAGAGAAGCCTTTTATCGTAGGGTGAACACATTTTCTGGTTTCAGAGGACCTATGTTTGATCATGGCTTTTCTGATAATTTCCTGTGCAAATGTGGAAATTTTATCTTAACTCCCTTTGAAACTCAGTTTCCAATTTCATACAAGCGGGAGCTGGATGTTCTCATTTCTAAGGCCCCCTCCAGTTCTAACATTTACAGAGGGTGATTGAAAGGTGCTGTCCTTGAAGGCTCTGAGTGAGTTCACAGCTGAAGTGCAGCTTAAGGAGGTAAGTCTTTGCAAATGAAAATGGGAGAAGGAGCAGGTGGAAGCCCTTTGCTGGATACACTTTGTGACCCAGATGTTCCTAGAGCTAACCTTTCTGGGATGCAGATGGTGTTGTGGGCTGCTTGCATTTTAATACCAAAGAGTCTTTAGCAAGATTTATTGAAAAGCAACTGTGTTCTGAAAGCTAGCTAAAATGTGGCTGAGTGTCCAAATCAGTATTTTCTAAACAATCCCACCATCTAAAAATTTGATTTGATTTTTAAGGTAAAATTAAAAGAACAGGAGTAACAGTTTGTATCACAAAAGGATATGCTCGCGTTGCATAATTTCTTTTTAGCAATTCCAATAACAACCGAAAATGATTTGCCTCTCAGAAATCCCATATATAATTTTATATAATTTATAAATAATGAATAAAATTTAACCTCATGTCTGTGGTGAGTACTGAAGTGTGGATGTGTCTCTAAGGCACACTGTTTTTGTGACATGCAAAGTTTATTTTAGAATGGTTGAATGCAATCTGGGGTGATGCTGGGATTCCAGGCTGGGAGGTAGACTCTCCACAGGGCAGAAAATCATTTGTGTTAGAAGAAACCTGACCAAGCCGGCGCTGTGGCTCAACAGGCTAATCCTCCGCCTAGCAGTGCCGGCACACTGGGTTCTAATCCCGGTCGGGGTGCCGGATTCTGTCCCGGTTGCCTCTCTTCCAGGCCAGCTCTCTGCTGTGGCCCGGGAGTGCAGTGGAGGATGACTCAAGTGCTTGGGCCCTGCACCCCATGGGAGACCAGGAGAAGCACCTGGCTCCTGCCTTCAGATTAGCGAGGTGTGCTGGCCACAGTGCACCGGCTGTGGCGGCCATTGGAGGGTGAACCAACGGCAAAGGAAGACCTTTCTCTCTGTCTCTCTCACTGTCTACTCTTCCTGTCAAAAAAAAAAAAAAAGAAAGAAAGAAAGAAAAAAACCTGACCAGATATTTTTTTGGGGGGGAGGGATTTTTATGGTGAATTTCTGTCTTTCTGTAGGGCACTGGAGCTTCAGGAACGCTCGTATATATCTGCGTAGGCATCTTGGAGGTCAGAAGACTTGATTTGCGATGGAGGATTTACTAACTGTCCCACAAAAATTTCTAATTCAGTGCTGTAGTTCTGATGCACCAATCAACCTTAAATCTTAGAATTTAAAAAGCTTAACAGCTTGATTTTCCAATCTATCCTAGATTGGCTGCTGAGAGGAAGAATTTGGGGACTATTAGATGTAAATTTCTATCAGTTTCCAAATGGTTATAACGGTAGAATATTTTCTTTTCCCTGGTGCCTGAATTAAAGACATGGTCTAGCTGAATGTCTCAATCAGTTCAAAATATGCAGAAACGGGTTAAAGCCTGAGTTCAGCTCCCTCACCACTTCCTTCGAGAATTGTTGCTGTTTTCTTAAGCTGCTATTTTGTGATTTATTCTCAAGGGTGTATGATGGATAGGTCATAGGGGCTTTCAGGTGGCAAGAGGTAAAAGACTCCTTTTCCAGACTAAAGGGTTAGCCCATTATTGGACATGGGGAAATAGTCACTCTTGTTGGAGGCCATGAGGAGCACAAGGAAGACGAGAGCACCTTTAAGTGATGAGTGTTTCCCCTAAATCTTCCCTCAGATACAACCTTTCTTAAAGTTACGTATTCATGTTTGTCTACCTTTTAACAAAGAATGCAATTTACTTTAGCCTTTTCCTGTGCCTTCAGGCTGGGCATACATATGAAAATGCCTTCTGTACAAATTGTTTCTGCCTCTTATCCTTTTTCTTTATCCTTCTTTCATTTCGTGTTGATAGATGTCATTTACTCTGCTATCAGTTTTTCTCTCTTTAAATTGTTTTCTCCACTGGTTTTCTGCTGGTTTGTTCTTTCTAGTATAACATTAAAAAATAAACCAACTCAGGAATTATCATTGCATTGTGGAAAGATTAAAGGGTGAACTTTTAAAAAGTATATATTCTTATTAATGTTTGTATCTGGATGGAAATACATGTAAATATAGACAGTAGAAATCTATGGATTGTGAGTAATTTTCATTTATTCATTTTTTTAGCTTTTAATATGTTCCATGCTGTTCATAGATACAGTTCTGAAAATATAATGAGAGTAATATTCATTTTATTTATTTGACAGAGAGGTGGGGGGGAAAGAGAGAGAATAGAGAGCGAGCATTCTCATCTGCTGATTCCACCAAATGCCCACAACTGTCAGGGCTGGTCCAGGCTGAAGTTAGGAACCTGGAACTCAACCCGAGTCTCCCATGTGAGTGGCAGGAACTCATGTACTTGGGCCATCGTCTGCTGCCTGCTAGGGCATGCATTAGTAAGAGGCTGGATCAAAAGCGGATCACATAGCCCTACCCAGGCACCCAAGTATGGAATGTGATTGCTCCAGTCAGTGCCTTGTGCCATGTATCCACCCCAGGGCTGTGAGACTCATTTTATTTTCTTCTGTTCAGTGTTTTCCCAAAATGATCATGTGCTTGTTTTATAATAAAAATCAAATATTTTGACTTAATATTGCATTTTATTATTTTTGAATCTGAGCTATACCAGTATAAGCTACATGTTACCTTGGTTAAATTCCTGCAAATGATCAGTTTTTTCACTTGTAAAATATTTCCTTCCTAGAACTAGGAGAATTAAATGAAATAAACTAAGCAAAATGTTAGACATATAAACGAAAATTGAAAAATATCAGTTCCCTTTGTGGGCATTTTAAGAAACTAAAATGCCAAGATTTTAAAAAGAAATCTTGTAAAACTGACAGTTATTTTGGTATTTGTTACTAGCCTCTTGGGGTTTATGTTTCATATTAAGTATTGCAAAGCTTAACTTATGAATACATGGAATCCCATTGAGTTGTTATTTTTTTAGAGCTGAGATGGGATTTCAGAGACCACTGAGCCTGAAACATTTATTTTGTACTGAAAATAGCTGGAGGAAGATTCATTGTTTCATAGTTTGTTTCCAACATTCTCTCTAAGAATGGCTCATCACTTAACTTTTAGCAATTGATTGGAGATTATTTTCTATTACCTTAATTACCTTAATAGGATTCCTGGACCCCTGGCTGCAGGCTAGTGGTGGAAGTGGAGAGGAAACAGCTGGGAGAAGAGAGAGTGCTGGGGGAAGCCTAGGTTAAGGCATCCACCCAGCAGCAAGTCCGCCACCATAACATTTATCTTCAGTGATGGCTACAAATATACTTGGAGAAGGAAAGGCTCTGCCATGCAACTGTGGGATGAAGCAAAAACAGTTAGCTCCTCACTGGCAGGCTTCAGGTTCCTTAATTCAGAAGAATTTTGCATACCTTGTGTCAGGTCACTGATGATTGTAACTTAGCAGAACTCTTGGGGTAGACTGGAGAAGAGGCTGTGTTCAGAGAAGAGCAGCTGTTTAGCAGGAACCTTTGGGTTGCACCCTTAGGTTACGGTGCCACAGGTAGAGAAGCGTGGTAGTGAGAAAAATGAAGTATCCCTATGCAGTCTTTTGTTCCTCAACACAAACAGCTTTCTTATTTTGTTAGAGTACTAGAGCTCATAGACATATTTGTATTTCTTAGACAAATATCAGACTTTTCCCCCATAGTAACCACTCTCACAAGTGAGCTAATTTTGGGGAGGGGAGCATGCGCAAGCTCTTTTCCAGCTTAAAAAGCAGTGTTAATTATTCTTTTGACAAGACTCTAACTCTTGGGAACAGCTCTCCCTTTGATGGAACTGCTGCTGTTATCTGAAAGCAACCACCTGCTTGTCCCCTGGTTGGAAGGGGAAGAGTTTAATTAAGTTTCCTTAATACTAATTTAATTTTGAAAGCCTTCAAAAATGCAAACAATATAATTGAGCCTATGATCTACCTGTCTCACTCTTCCACATCCCGTATCATTCCCCTCTGCTTCCATATTTTTTGCTAGGTTTCCATGCTTTGGGATTTACCTTGACATTTTTCTACACCTAAAATTGTCCTATAACAGGTACATCCAAATTATGGGGAACTACACAATTCTAAAGGTCCTAACACCAGAGGCTCAGTGTGGACAAGTAAACCAGTAATAAGAAAATTATACATTAAAACAGACAACATTTTTGAAGACAAACAGGTAGAAGGAGGGATGGCTCATTCATTAACTTGGACATTTATTTGTGCCCTCTTGAATATTTGCAAGTCTCTTATAGCCAAGAATCATGCTAACAAGCATTGATAGAATGGCCACAGATACATTCTCTTGCTTTTCCAGATTATCTTCGAGCACAGAGAACATTAGAGAGAATTTTTAGGTTTGAATCCTAGGCATGAGTAATGGCTACTCTTCTTCATAGTGGTGTGACCTTGGAATGGTTAGTTGGTCTCTGTGTGCCACAGTGTTTTCATCCCTGAAACAAAGGGACTGGGTGTGACCTTGAAGAATCTTACTTAAGTGTGATTCAATGTCTAGGCACAGAGAGTTCAGTTCTGCTAAGCTTTATGCATGTATAGAATAAGCATAGTGTCTATAGGGTTCTGTGATACCTGTATTTTATGGCACCCATGGGGGGTCTAGGAATGTGTCCGCTCTTATTAAATGAGGATTACTTAATTAAAAGGTCAGTAAACAAACATTTCACACTCATCAATTTCCAGACATGATGTAACATGGATTTTTCTTTTCCCTCAGTACTTATCAACATGCATCCCCTGTGTCTGTGCACTGCAGCCAGGCTGGCCCTCCCAGTGGGTGCCCTCCTCACTCTTCTCGGGCTGTAGTTCTACAGACCAGCACCTTCGCCTACACAGACACCCTCTGCTTCCTCTTACCTGGACACCAGTATCCTTCTCTGGGTCCCCAGCTCCCCAGGAGCATAGCACAGACCTCATTAATGGCTTCAGGAAGCAATAGTAGTTAAGAGGCTGAGGAAAGTGGATTTTGTTTTTGTCATCAGTAGAGACTTTCAACAGTAGTAATTTCCTTTTCTATATAGACAGTGGTTGATATTTTTCCAATCATAAATGCCCTATATGAATGAGGTTATTACACTTTGAGGTTATTGAATGTCTGCTATGTGTCAGTCATTGCTTATTATTACTCCTTCTTAGCACCAGTCCATAAAATAGATATTACAACTGTTTTATAGGTGAAGAGAGTGTTGAAATGCTTTTCTAAAAATGAGTAAGTAAAGGTACAGAATTTGAATCCAAGTCTACCAGTTTCTTTTGACCACACTTGTCGTCCCTACACTTCAAATCATTAACATGGCTAAATCTGTGTGAGTTCATGATCAAGAATCTTTTAAAGAATTGATAGAACTCTTCAGACCCACACTGAAACACTTCAGAAAACACAATCCATAAACTTTGGAGTTTTTTTTAAAAAACTTTTATTTACTAAATATAAGTTTCCAAAGTACAGTTTATGGATTACAATGGCTTTCTCCCCACCATAACTACCCTCCCACCCGCACCCCTCCAGTCTCCCACTCCCTCTCCCATTCCATTCACATCAAGATTCATTTTCAATTCTCTTTCTATACAAAAGATCAGTTTAGTATATATTAAATAAAGATTTCATCAGTTTGCACCCGCACAGAACATAAAGTGTAAAATACTGGTTGAATACTAGTTATAGCATTAATTCACATTGGACAACACATTAAGGACAGAGATCCCACATGAGGAGTAAGTACACAGTGACTCCTGTTGTTGACTTAACAATTTGACACTCTTGTTTATGGCGTCAGTAATCTCCCTAGGCTCTAGTCCTGAGTTTCCAAGGCTATGGAAGCCTCTTGAGTTCGCTGACTTGGATCTTATTTAGACAAGGTCATAGTCAAAGTGGAAGCTCTCTCCTCCCTTCAGAGAAAGGTACCTCCTTCTTTGATGGCCCCGTTCTTTCTACTGGGATCTCACTCGCAGAGACCTTTCATTTAGGTCCTATTTTTTTCTTTTTTTGCCAGAGTGTCTTGGCTTTCTATGCCTAAAATACCCTCATGGGCTCTTGAGCCAGATCTGAGTGCCTTAAGTGCTGATTCTGAGGCCACAGTGCTATTTAGGACATCTGCCATTCTATGAGTCTGCTGTGTCTCCCACTTCCCATGTTGGATCACTCTCCCTTTTTTATTCTATCAGTTAGTATTAGCAGACACTAGTCTTGTTTGTGTGATCCCTTTGACTCTTAGACCTGTCAGTGTGATCAATTGTGAATTGAATTTGATCACTTGGACTAGTGAGATGGCATTGGTACATGCCACCTTGATGGGATTGTATTGGAATCCCCTGGCACATTTCTAACTCCACCATTTGGGGCAAGTCTGATTGAGCATGTCCCAAATTGTACATCTCCTCCCTCTGTTATTCCCATTCTTATATTTAACTAAGATAAGGAGAAGAATATCTTCTTTCATGTTTCCTGGAAGCTGTTCCTCGGATATTATGAAATAGCCACTCATATCTTGCATTAAAGTTGTTAGTCTATTGAGGTGGTCAGTGAGGTGTATTTCTTTTCTGCAGTTGGAAATGCCTACAATGACTGGATACTAGTAGAGGGCCTTTTAAAGAAGAGAGGTCATTTCTGCCACAGGAGTGAAATACGTGTCTACAGAGCAGACACTGGCCATCCATCCCCTGCTGTCCAGGCAGTGCCAGTTACCAGCTCCAAGGCATTTAGGCCTCCTAGTGGAAGAAAAATAAATGGGAATTTTTCATGCATCCACGGGGGTCTGCTTTAGTTTTAACTTTTCACCCCCTCAAAATGTGAGTCCCTCCTCCCCTAAAATGTTATGCACTTTTCGCAGTTAGTATTTAGTTTTTATTCCAGTGGAAGTGAAGCTGAAAATCAAGCTACCACTTGATCGCTTTCAATAAGTTCACCCCCTTTGCTTGTTTTTTTCAAAATTTCTAAAGCTAAAACACTCTTAGGTGTGATTTTCTCTGAGGAATGGAACCCTTCATCTTCTCATTTATACTGTTTCTGCGTTTTCAAAATTTTCTGCAATGAGCATTTACTGTTATTTTAATTAGAAAAATGGTTTGCATGTGTGTCATACAATAAAATAGAATCTCAGACTTGATAGGTAATTCAAAAATGAGAGGAAACACCTTCCTAAAGGCTCAAGTACACAAGCTATGGATATTGAAAATACTTATTAAATCAAACCTGACATTTGGATTCCTTTTTAAGCTTTTTAAAAAGGATGCATTTATTTAGTTTCAGAGAGGCAGGAAGAGACATGGAAAGAGAGCCTGTATCTCCTGGTTCACTCCCCAAGTGGCTGCAATGGTCAGCGGAGAGCCAGGTTTGAAGCCAGGACCCAGGAGCTTTTGACTGCTCTCCCATGTGGGTTGCAGGAGCCCAAACACTTACCTATGCTCCGTTGCTTTCCCGGGCACTTTAGCAGGGAGCTGGATTGGAAGCGGAGCAGTCAGTACCTGAACTGCCGCCCATTGGGATGCTGGCATTGCAGGTGTTGGTTTTGCCCATGATGCCATGGCGCTGGCCCCTGAATTACTTTTTGAATTTCTCCTTCAAAGGCAAGTGGTGGAAGCCTTTGTAATGGCCTGACCCTGCTGACTTACCATATTTAAAAGTAACAAAGTGGGATGTTTAATTAAGACTCAGTATGGAGCCATTTCCACCTGGAAGTGGATCCATTGCCTTGGTTCGCCATCACTTCCAGCAGTGGTGCCACTTTACCACGGGCGGCCCTATTGCCTTGGTTTGTGTCTTTCTCAACTTGCAGTTTAGCCCACACAGAAGTGGAAATTGGCCAATGTTTAATGACCTTGCCCATTGTGGAAATTCAGAGCCAATCAACCCATGCAAATGAGCTACCCAAGGATGAGATTGTGTGGTTCATCAGATCTCTCTCACTAGAACCTAGATCAGGGCTGTCCATGACATAAAGTGTGCATGTGAAGAACCACACAACCTGCCTGGGTAGTCTGGCACTCACTGAATTAACACACCTTTCACACCGAGGCAGGTGGCTTCTCTCCTGAAATGCTAGTTTTTAACCACGTTCGAGTGACCACAAGCAAGGAACAGCTGCTTTCCTGTCCTAGTCAGGCCCTTACCTTTGAGGACTCCTAGTCCATCATTGTCTTTGCCACTGTATGACACTAAACTGGGAAATCAAACGAGTCCTTTCTTTTGCTACTAGATTCCCAAGAACTGTATCTGAGAAAGTGCAACTAATAATAACCTGACATTCTGCTCTCTGCAAATAGCAAAATAAATCACAAAACTGCCTTTGAATGCTACCTGATAATGGGAAAAGGACTTTGAGGGATTTTAATAGAAGCAGTGACTTCATCCATATGTGAGCCATTCCAAGGAAATGTATTTGAAGCAGGCAACAGCCCATATGCCCTGAGAGGGCTGCTTTATTTAGGCACCACATGCCACTTTTCAAGATGGAAAGGCACTTACCTCTGGAAAGCCTTCTTGGATAAATACAAAAACTAAATATTATTTGAGTCTTTCTCTTGTGTATACTCACTCCTTTGTTATACTACATTGATTGATAGATTGTATTTGTTTGCGTTGCTTCTCTCCTGCACTATCAGCTCCTTGAGGGCTAGAAGACTTAATCATCTTCATTTGTGGAATAACATTGTTCAGAAAGAATTAGGTGTTCAAACGTGCCTTCAGAAGTACAATCCTAGCCATGATTTACTGTGATCTTGTACCATTTAGTATGTCCTAAGGAAAATCTCCTCTAACCTCTATTAGATAGACAATATTGCTGCACAATTTGTACCAGTGGAGACAGAGGATTTAGAATGGTTACACGTGCCATGTCATGTGCTGGCATATAGCAGGATGCATAGCCCACACACAAGTGGGCTGCCGCCGAGACCATCTATGACCTCTTGTACTTACGTTAAAAAAAAAAAAAAAACAAAAATCTTGTCTACAACCTAGATTTTTGTGGGGGAGAGTGGTACATTTGCTGCAATAAAATTTCAGCAGCAGAAATTCCTTACAGATATTTCATTTGAGAAGTTACATAAACAGGCCAGGGAATCAACTGAGCCTGAAGTTGAATTCCAGAATGGTCATTCACAAGCTACAAAGTTTAGCTCCTGTAAGCCTTGGCATTGTTAATGTTCAAAGGATTAATAAATATTTTACAAGATTATTAAGACTGTTAGAATTGATTGGCCGGTGCTGTGGCTCACTAGGCTAATCTTCCACCTGTGGCGCCAGCACCCCAGGTTCCAGTCCTGTTTGGGGCGCCGGATTCTGTCCCAGTTGCCCCTCTTCCAGTCCAGCTCTCTGCTGTGGCCCGGGAAGGCAGTGGAGGATGGCCCAGGTCCTTGGGCCCTGAACCCGCATGGGAGACCAGGAAGAAGCACCTGGCTCCTGGTTTTGGATCGGCGCAGCGCTGGTTGCAGCGGCCATTTGGGGGGTGAACCAACAGAAGGAAGACCTTTCTCTCTGTCTCTCTCTCACTGTCTAACTCTGCCTGTCAAAAATAAATAAATAAAAATAAAATAATTGATTTATGACATTCTTAGCACAAAATACATGTTTAATAAATGTACCTTTTACTTTTTTTTTCTATTTTTTGGAAAGTCAGACTGTAATGACAAAACTTTCATATTTGTTTTTCTAGAAGTGGAAACATTTCTAAAATGATACTCATGTGTTTTTGTCTTTCCGACTAGACCACGAAGCAGATACTATACATTTTTCTTGATGGACTCAGAATCAATACTTAGGACTTCATTAATGCAATGATGCCTTCAGGCCCTAATTAAATTCTCAGTTGTTTATCTCTTTTACTAAATAATCCCAAATTGCTCTATTTTGAAGACTCATGTATTTTCTTTTTCCATTTTTTTTTTAAATTTAACTCTTATTTTCATTCTCTCTGCTTATTCTTTGTGCAGGATACTTGCTTAAGGAAGTCTGTTCACACTATTCAAATTTGGTATGTTTTAGGCCAGGACAGCAACAGCTTTGTGAATTGTATGCAGGGGCCAGCACTGTGGCATAGCTGTTAAAGCCACTGCCTGCAGTGCCGGCATCCCATATCGGTGCCCATTAAAGTCCCAGGAGCTCCACTTCCAATCCAGCTCTCTGCTATGGCCTGAGAATGCAGTATATGGCCCAAGTCATTGGGCCTCTGCACCTGCATGGGAGATCCAGAAGAAGCTCCTGGCTTCAGATCAGCACAGCTCTGTCCATTGCAGCCATCTAGGGAGTAAACCAGCAAATGGAAAACTCTATCTGCCTCTAATTCTCTATAACTCTGCCTTTCAAATAAATAAATAAATCTTCTTTAAAAAGTTGCATGTAAAAAAAATGAGATGATAGACCTAAAGCTCTTATGAGCAAAATAAATGTCTGAATAAATTTTAAAAATGCTTATTTATTTTTATGTATTTGAAAGGCAGAGACACAGAATAGCCCACCAAATGCCTGCAATGGCCAGGACTGGGCTAGGCTGAAGCCAGGAGCCAGGGATGCAATCTGGGTCTCCCACAAGAGGGTAGTGCCCTCCCCTGCTGCCTCTCAGGGCACATAGCAGCAGGCAGCTAGAATCAGAAGTGGTGCAGGGACTTGGACCCAGACACTCTGATATGGGGTATGGGCATTTAACTGCCACGCCACTTGCCCCTTAACAAGTGAGCTTTCTCAGTTTCCGTTTGGACTTTAAGGGGCTCTCCTCTACACGATGCTTCACTGAGTTCTGGCTGCATTCTCATTTCCTGCTTTTGTCAGCTACCTGGCAGCCTAGCCCCTTCTCGGCTGACTCAACAGTCAGTCGGTACGGCCTCCACGTTTCCCATTGCCAGGGTGTTACCTCCCCTAGTTCTGTTTTTCAGAATCTAAATCCAGCATTTCGAGTTAGCACTGAATGAACCTTTTATTTTTCACTGCTTTCTTATCAGCTGTTGAAAAAGTAAATGGGAAACGATCGGTCAGTTGCCAAAAACAGCATTAGGCCTGGAAATGTGAGAAGTGACTAGACCATCTCTCTGAACTACCCAGTCTGAGAATCATTCTGGAGACAGAAACTCACTGCATTCAGCATAGGGCCTATGAAAACCATCTGTCGATCTTAATTTCTGTTCCGTCCCACGTGAATCATGGGAGAGTTAACACTGTTCCATTCATCAGAGAGATAAGACAGCTTCATCATACAGTGGCCAGGGGAACTCTACTCTTCAAAGGTCTGATTAAGGAACAGGCCACAGTTCTACGTCATTCAAAGTGCAGATTTGCTGCTGTGGAGGCAGGGTGAGTAATTTATGCTCCACTGCCGCCTTCCACTCTTAAGATTACAGTGAGGCCACCAAGCAATCAGGAAGAAACACCCTGTGTTCTGTGTCTGAGCCTCCGGCATGGTCCACAGTCATCAGTCAGTCTCAACATTCCACATCCGGGCAGCCAGGATGAAATACAAAATGGCCCTTTCTCGTTCATCCTATTACATTTTATCTCTGAAAATTAAATATCTCAATTATAAGCGTACTTCATGCATCTGTGTGTTTGTATCCAGATTTTACAGAAAGTATCTAATAAAGGCTCTATTTTCTTCCCACAGCAGTACCCCTAACTCTCTTAGAATGTAACATTTGTTAGCAGTTTCTTGTGTCTGCTTCCAAAAATATCCTCTACCCACACAAGCATATATATTTTTAATTGTACAAATAATATACTGCTTCTCCAGGGGTACTGGTGTCAAAAATGAGTCGGGAAGTATCCATTTTTCTATTTTCTGCAAGATTTGGTGCATGATTGCTCTATTTCTTCACAAGGATGTTTTCTTTCAGAAGAGATTCTTTAATAGCTAGGGGACTATTCAATTATTGTGTTTCTTTGTCTTCATTTTATCCACATTTTCAAATTATGAGAAGCTGCCTGACTACTTATCTTTGTAATGATTTTACAACTGGTCGTGATGGTCTCTTAATCTGAATATTTACATCTTCCCTTTTTTGTTCTTGCTCAACTTTGCCTTGAGTTGATTAACTTTATGAGCCTAAAGAGGCACCTTCGGCTTTACTCATCTTTTACATTGTACATTTATTTTCCATTTCTTTAATTCCTTTTCTTAATCTTCATTTTATACTTGCTGTTTCTCTGATTTTAGGATTTTTTTCCTACTATCTTTTGTTAGCTATTTTAGAGTTCACGTTTCTATAGTCAGAGCATATCTGACCTAAAACCTGTGTAATTTCAGTATGTGTGACTTTACATCATTTGAATCCTTTGAAATTTATTGAGACTTGCTTTATGCCCTAACAAGTGTGCAGTCTTGGTAGTAGTCCAATTTGTGTGATCTGAGGTTATATGTTAATCAAATCAACTTTTCAGTAATCTACTAAATATCTTTACAGTGTTTCTTAATCTGATTATGTTACCATTTACTGGGAACAGTTTTAAAAGCTATCTCATGTTTTCCATTTGTCTATTTTTTCTTTCCTGTCAGTTTTTGTTTCATAGATATTAAGGACAAATTATTTGGTACAAAAATGTTGATATTGTTTCATTTTCCAGATTTTTGTCCTTTCATTACTAAACACAACATTCACCTCTAATACTGCAAAAGGCCTTGAAAAAGTTCATTTCATTTTTCTTTTTTTTTTTCTTTTTTTTTTATTATTATTTTTTTAACAGGCAGAGTGGACAGTGAGAGAGAGAGACAGAGAGAAAGGTCTTCCTTTTGCCGTTGGTTCACCCTCCAATGGCCGCCGCGGTCGGCGCGCTGCGGCCGGCGCACCGCGCTCGTCCGATGGCAGGAGCCAGGAGCCAGGTGCTTTTCCTGGTCTCCCCATGGGGTGCAGGGCCCAAGCACCTGGGCCATCCTCCACTGCACTCCCGGGCCACAGCAGAGGGCTGGCCTGGAAGAGGGGCAACCGGGACAGAATCCGGTGCCCCGACCGGGACTAGAACCCGGTGTGCCGGCGCCGCAAGGCGGAGGATTAGCCTGTTGAGCCACGGCGCCGGCTGTTCATTTCATTTTTCATTAACTTTTTTGAAGTTGTGCTTTAAATAAATTTATCATATCAGTATAGCTACAGCAACTTCTATTTGATTAACTTTTGCCACTTTTTCCTTTCTCTTGAGCCTTAGTGTACTTTTAAACATTATTTTATTTATTTCAATTATAGAGAGAGAGAGGGAGAGATAAAGCGAGATCCTCCATCCAATGGTTCACTCCCTAAATGGCTGCAGTGGCCAAAGCTGGACCAAGCCAAAGCCAGGATCCAGGAGCTTCATCCTGGTCTCCCACAGGGGTGTAAGAGCACAAGGGCCTGAGCCAGTCCCCACTGCCTTCCCAGGTGCATTAGCAGGGAGATCAGTTAGAAGTGGAGTATCTGGAACATGAACCAGTCCCCTTATGGGATGCTGGCATTGCAGGTTGTGGCTTAACCTGTCATGACATAAAGCTACCCCCCTTATTGTATTTTTACGATTCAAATATTATTTTTATGAGAGCTACTAGGCTCCAAACCCAAAAAAATAAAAGAGACACAAAGACTGTTGCCTGGTATGGCTGATGAAGCAATGCAACATTGCATTGTATCCCTTCATACTGTGCATGGGGCCGGTGCCGTGGCTCACTTAGTTAATACTGCTTCTGCAGTGCCGGCATCCAACATGGGCGCCTGATTCTAGTCCCGGTTGCTCTTCTTCCAGTCTGTTGTGGTCCGGGAGGGCAGTGGAGGATGGCCCAAGTCCTTGGGCCCTGCACCCACATGAGAGACCAGGCGGAAGTACCTGGCTCCTGGCTTTGGATCGGCATAGCTCTGGCCATAGCGGCCATTTGGGGGGTGAACCAACGAAGGAAGGTCTTTTTCTCTTTCTTTCTCACTGTCTAATTCTGTCAAAAAATAATAAAGTAAAAAATGTTGTGCAAGTAGTACATGTTAATATAAAATTTAATAATAAAGCATATGTTTGCTTCCTTTGATCCAACTTGAAAGTAATTTTTCAGTAGTATTTATTCCATTTTTGTTGTGATTGGGCTTAAATCTATTATCTTAATATTAATTTGCTGTCTTATATTTTTTCTTTTAATTTTTTTTGTATTTTTGTTTCCCTAGTGCTCCATTTCTTATAAAATATTTTTCTATTATTTTAGTGATAACCATTGAAACTCTGACGTATGTCCTTGATTAAATAAGTTTGAATAAAATTAGCAATTTTATCTTCTTCCAGCTGATTTCCTTCAGGATAATGCTACTATTACTCTCATTTTATATAGTCAATATTCATTTTATCTTGTCTGCCTGTTTACCATTTCTTTGTTCTCTACCCCTTTTTGTATAACTGCTTAAATTGGAGATAATTTTGCTTACATTTGAAGAACATTTGAATATTTTCTTCAGTGTGGTATTGCTTATTTAAAAAATCTGAGTTTCCATTAGTCTGGAAATTTATTCACATAATTCACTTTCCAAGGATATATTTGCCAATGTAGAATTCTAGGTTGGCAGGTGTCGTCAGTTTTGAAGACATTCTTTGTCGTCTGGCTCCCATTGTTTCTGTTGATGTCATCGCTCAACTTACTGTTGCTCTTTTGTAGACAACGCATTCCTGACTGCCTTTAAGTGGTATTGTATGTCTTTACTCTTCAGCAGGTTCCCTTTAATATAGGCAGATACGCACTTCCACATTATTTTCTTACTGGAAAATCTTCTTTGGGTTCATAGCACTTACTAAACCTGCTGATTGCCATTCCTAGCAGTTTTAAAAAGTTAGTCAATACTACTACAAACAGCTGTTTTGCCTTATAGCCCACTACATGCGTCGGCTCTCTAGTGTATATTTATGGCAGAGTCTGTTGATCTTAAAGCCATGATGAGCATAACAACATGAGATGAAATCAACCACAAGAGAAAATGATGCAATAAAGAAATATGGCAAACAGGAGCAAGATGTATGATGCTGATTCTGGCAAAATATGGCATTCTGCTGCAGAGTTACTTTTTAAAGTAAGAGAAGTACACTAAAAATGATGCAAGTGCAGTGTAGTTAATACATAAACCAGTAACATTTATTATCATTATCAAATATTGGAACATAATTGTACTTTCTGTACTTTTATGCAATTGGCAGTGCAGTTGTTTGTTTAAAACAGTCTTATCTCAAACACATGATTAATCACATGACTGCAGTATCACTAGGTGATGGGGATTTTTCAGTTCCAATATAATCCTGAAAGATCACAACAGTATATATATGGACCAGCATTGAATGAAAGGTTGTTATACGGCAAAGGGCTGTACTTTCTATCATCATCTGAGACTTATCTTTTTCTCATGATATCATGGTACTAGGATGTATCTGTTATTGTAACCAACTTTAATTAAACTTTTTATTGTCTATATGCTATTATCTATTTTCCTTTCCATGGACGTTTGTGAGGGTTATCAGTTCTTTTTAATATACACAGATTGTTGTGGATATTTCTCTACCAATCTTATGTGTTTAATAGTCAAGAGACTAATATATGAGGTTAGGATTGGGATGCTTCTGTAATAGAATAGGTACTTTTACAAACTTTTCTAGATAATATATGGTGGTTTTTCTTAGTTTACATATTAATTTGAGCACTCACAAACGATTGCTCATGAGTTCCCTTTTATTTATTTGTTCACTGATATTCGAAATTAACAAACATAAGTTTCTACCAATATATTGTATGCAAAATTGTAATATTTTGGTCTTAACTTACATTCCTTGATTACTAATGAGTTCTTTACCTGTACATTGACTAACCATTCTTCCTTCCTTCTTTGTGAAATAAGTGCTCTAATTTTTGTCCCATTTTACTCTAAATAATTGGTTTCTTCTATATATCATATATACACACATATATACATACATATGTAAATATATATGGATAACCAAATAATTGCTGAGGAAGAATTCTCTTTATTGAAGAAATCAAGCAATACATGAAGGTAGAGGCCAAATTTCTAAATATTACCTTTGAAACCCATATTGAAGTAAAGGATTTAGGTAGCAATCATCAGTGTCTACCAAAATATTTAAGCAAAATGTTGAGAACTGCATAAGGGATGGATCAATAGAAATAACCTGAACCCACAACGTAATTACCCTGTCACTTAATGTGGAGCAACCAGACTCTAGATGCCCCTGATACAATGCAATACACATATGGTGAGCACAGCACATCACCTGCAAAGTGAAGTTATTTTTGTCAAGATAAAATTGTACCTGAATACAATTAAGTGTCTAGATCGAACTAACAATCTAAGGGAAAAAAACTGTAGAGAAGAAAATATGTTTAAAAAATGATGAAGGTGCAGTCAGCCAATGCAAAACATATGTGACATTACAGAACAAATGAACTGGTGCTATTCAACAAAAATATGGCATGGAATAAAGGGGGGGCATTTATAGATTAAAGGTTAACTAAGAGACGTATGCAGTATGTGAACCTTGTCTGGATATCTGCTTAAATGAAATAGTTATAAAAAGATATTTTTGACAAAAAGTAGGAAATTTAAAAGTAGGTTGAATATTGAATGATGTAAGAGAAGCACTGCTATTTTTATTAGGTGTATAGTGACATTATAAATTATTTAAAAATGTGTGTCATTTCTGCTACTAATACTTTTTAAATATTTATAGTAAACCAAGATGATGTGTGTGTGTTTTCTTTTAAAATACTTCATGATTGAGGTAGGGGAGAGAGCAAGTGGGAGATGGACTAAGAAGGATAGTGTTGACAATTGCTGAAAGTAGATGAAGAGTTCATTGGAATTTATTATAATATTCTACTTAGTTCTGAGTGTGTTTAAAAATGTTTCTGGTAATAAATTAAACCACAAGAAATAGCCAATAATGCAGTGAGTTGAGAAAGTTAATGTAGTACTTAAGACAGGGGATGACAGTAGATTGGACTATAGTGGAAGTATCTGAGATAGAAAGAGGGGATAGATTCTGAGTATATGTAAGAGATAAATGAAGGATTTTGCTGTTGGGTTAAATTGGAGTGGAAAAAATTAAGGATAGCATGTGTACTTTTAAATTTTATTTTCACCTTTACTTGAAAGGAAGGCAGGGATGGAGGAAGGGAGGGAAGGAGGGAGGGAGAGAGAGAGAAAGAGAGAGATAAGAGGGGAGGGGAGGGATCTTCTGTCCATTGGTTCAATCTTGAAATGCTCATAACAGCCAAGGCTGAGACAGTCCAAATTTAGGAGCTGGGAACTTCGCCTGGGTCTTTCACAATGGCAGAAATCCAAGTACTTGAACCATCATCTGATACCTCCCAGTTTGTTCATTAGCAGGAAGCTGGGTTAGAAGCACAGTAGCTAGGACTTAAACCAGGCACTCTGATATGGTATATAGGCAGCAGTTTAACTGCTATGGTAACAACATGCCCCAGCACGTGAATTTTTTTTAAGTAAAATCAAACCAAAATGGTGATGGTGATAGTGATATTGTTCCGAATTGGGGAAAGTGAAAAGAGAAGCAGGTTGGAGTCCATGTCCAGAGTTCTGATCATGTCATGTTTGAGATGCCTATAGACATCCAGCAAAACTGTAAGGAGATAATTGGCTATTCCAACCTGATTGCAGTATTATACTAAGACCAGAGGTAAGAATTTTTGAAAGTTTGGGCATAATTGGTATCTTAACATCATGGATATGCTTAAGACTGTGCAAGGAGATAGCTCTAAAAGACAGGGATTCCAGAGTGGTTTTGGAAAATGCTAACATTCAAGATTCAAGTAGATGTGCTGAGTTACCCAAGAAGTTTAACCAAAAAAGTCCTGGAGAGAGTGCATCACCGACCCCAACACAAGACACTTCAGAAAGCAGACAGTGACGGGGACATCAGCTGCTCTTTATGTTGGGAAATATGGCAGTCATTATTGGACGATGTCAATTGTTCCTTAGATTGGGTAATATTGTAGTCACTCTTAGATAGGAGTAATAAGACAGACACTGGAGGTGATATGGCAGCCCAAGCATATATGGGAGAGATGCAGGACACACACTCAAGATTCCTTGAGCATTAGGTCATAGTCACTTGCTTTGCTTTAAGGGAAATAAGAGCTATCAAATCTTTAATCAGAGCTGTTAGCCCAGAACTGAATTTTAGAAAGTACAAAAATGGAGAAGATGAGTTGAAAACCAAAGAGTCTAGGCCGGCGCCGTGGCTCAACAGGCTAATCCTCCGCCTTGCGGCGCCGGCACACCGGGTTCTAGTCCCGGTCGGGGCACCGGATTCTGTCCCGGTTGCCCCTCTTCCAGGCCAGCCCTCTGCTGTGGCCCGGGAGTGCAGTGGAGGATGGCCCAGGTGCTTGGGCCCTGCACCCCATGGGGAGACCAGGAAAAGCACCTGGCTCCTGGCTCCTGCCATCGGACAAGCGTGGTGCGCCGGCCGCAGCGCGCCGACCGCGGCGGCCATTGGAGGGTGAACCAACGGCAAAAGGAAGACCTTTCTCTCTGTCTCTCTCTCTCACTGTCCACTCTGCCTGTAAAAAAAAAAAAAAAAAAAAAAAAGAAAACCAAAGAGTCTGAAAGTCTAAGTTCCCATTTTTGTATGAAGGGACTTTTCCCTAATTTCCTTATTATATGCCCTTTACATTCACATATCTACTACCTTCATTGCTTGGAAGGTGAGGTTTGTAATGGCTATTTGCAAAATTGCTTGTTTGGCTCTACGACCAAATTGGTTTAGACAGAGCCTTCTACCATCACATTGTCTTGGTGCAGTTCAATTATGTGACTTACAGAGGTAGCGCTTGACCGCAGGATATCTAGATCAAACATGCTTGTAGCTGTTATATTCCTTCAAGAACTGGAAACATAAACTTCCAACAAGAAATCAATACCTTTCATAAATGTGTTTGTTACAAATATTAGTAAAATAGTTCCATAAACATTTTTCCTGTTAGCCTAAAAACTTGAGGTAAGACATTCAACCATAAGAAAATATCTTTCATGGCCTTATTAAGAGTTGTAGAAAACTTAAATCTAAGACCCAAGGGATGTAAACTAAACATATCATTTAAGGAAGTCAATACTTCGGAAATGTGTGAAGCAAGTTATTCAGTACATTTGTTTGAACAGTTCAAAGTAGTGGCTGGTGCTGTGGCGCTGTGGTGCTGTGGAGCCGCCTCTTGGAGCACTGGAATTCAACATGGGCAATGGTTCGAATTCTCACTGCTCCACTTCTGACCCAGTTCCCTGCTAATGTGCCTGGGAAGGCAGTAGATGATGGCCCAAGTGCTTAGGCCCTGCACCCACATGGGGGACCTGGATGGAGGTCCTAGCTCCTGGCTTTCGTCTGACCCAGCCTTGGCCATTGAAGCCATTTGGGGAGTGAACCAGAGAATGAAATATCTCATTTATATTCATATTCTCTCTCTCTCTCTCTCTCTCTCTCTCTCTCTCTCTCTCTCTCTCTCTCTCTTTCTCTCCCTCCCTCCCTCCCTCCCTCCCTCCCTGCTTCTCCTCTCTCCATGGCTCTTTCAAATAAATTATTTTTTTAAAAAGTTGATAACAGCTTTAAAAAAATTCAAAATAACAATTTTAAAAGAGACACAAGGAATTTCTATTGACTACAGTTTTTCTCAAGAGTCCCACTAGAGACCAATGGCTAGAGTAACTAGATCACATGTCATTCTTGAAACATCCTAAAATTCATAAAGTCTAACTATGTTCAGTTTTTCCAAAATGAAATAATCAACAAACTAACATCTCAGTTCTCATAGAAAGCTTATAATTGGAGCATGAATTCCCTTCCATGTGATTTTCTATAAATAAAAAGAAAATATTAATGGGCTAAGGAGTGGGGAAAACAAAGTAAGCAAGTACCTCAAATAAGAAATTATTGAAAACATTTTGTGCTAGGATTAACTCTTTGTAGCAAATTAAAAACTGACTCTGCATCAGTTCCCATCAAAAGGTGGAGCTATTTCCCTATCCCTTGGTTCTAGCTTGCTTTGTAACTTCTTTTGGCCAATAGAAATGTGATGGAGGTTTTGTGATTTGTTTCAAATTTGATCTTGAAGTCTTTCTCTCGAAAGAAGCCATAAGCCTAGGTAGTTACTCTTGAGGAGAGTAAGGAAAGTTTTATTTGGGTATATGTGTCAGGTGAGTGACAGTGACAAAATGAAATCAAAATGCATGAAACAGAAAAAATTTATTAATCACAGCTCCCAGAGAGCTTAAGAGTGCCTATGGGAGGCTGACAGAGGATCTGGAGGCAGCAGGGACAACGATCAGGCAGGAGTTGGGGGTGTGTGTTGACCAGGGGATAGATAGGAGACAGAGATGGGGAAGGGGTAATTGGGAGACAGATATACTGTGGGGTGATGCCCTTATTAAGATCCATGGCTGCTGAGCCTAGCTTTCCTGAGGTGGGTGTGGATAGACTACAGCAATCACATATGATGGGGATAGCTTGTTTACATGACTGATGTGCACTATTAGGTTTTGTTGTGGTCAGAGGCTGTGTGGTGTACTGGGTTTGGGGTCAGTGGGATGAAGAACCACTAGGCTACATCATAAACCACCACACTAGGAACAGATGTTTCAAGGAGGCCAAAGATGTCAGGATACTACTGGTTCACACAATTTATGTTAAGCTAAAAATGAATGCCAAGGTAGCAATTTCATTTAC
Source organism: Sylvilagus floridanus (assembly GCA_949820135.1). Taxonomy (NCBI): domain Eukaryota; kingdom Metazoa; phylum Chordata; class Mammalia; order Lagomorpha; family Leporidae; genus Sylvilagus; species Sylvilagus floridanus. Next base: position 43,204,506 of record OX463235.1, read on the forward strand.
CAAATGTATAAAGAAGTGAGAAAATCACACTGTGGATATTTGGAACCTTGGACAATACTTGGACAAAGCATAGTGTGTGTTGGAAGCCTTGACGCTTCCATTTTCATTCTCTTGGAATACTGCTGTTACATGAACTGTTCCAAGCTAGGCTGATAGAGAAGTCGTGTAAGGAAGCACTGAGGTGTCCTACAGAGTCTAAATACTGCAAGACTTGTTGAGGGAGACCATTTTAGAAGCTGAAACAATACTAAATGTGCACTATGGGTGAGCCCAGGCAAAACAAAGGTGATCCAGATACTATGAAACAACAAATAATTATTGGTTGACATCACTATATATTGGAGTGATTTTGCTACTTGGCGAAGTTTAGCCAATACAGCTGTTTTAATGTTGCCCTGTGCTATTAATCTCTTATTGACAGATGCTACAACTCTCCAATCAGGAAAAAAAATCTAGTTCTCATTTTAAGATGTTTCATTTAAATGCTAGAGTTATCATTATTTTTAAACTATCATCAGGCATCAATGGTGGGCAGGCCTCAATCTAAAAATAACCCATTTCTTGTTTCTTTTTTCCAAGATTTTTTATTGTATTTGAAAGGTAGTTACAGAGAGAAAGGAAGAGATAAAGATCTTCCATCTGCTGCTTCAGTCTCTAAATGGCTGAAATGGTCAGGGTTAGGCCTGGTTGAAGCCAGGAGCTTCTTCTGAGTCTCTCACATGGGTGGCAGGAGCCCAAGCACTTGGACCATCTCCCACTGCTTTCCCAGGTGCATTAGCAGGAAGCTGGATCAGAAGTGGAGCAGCTGGGGCTCGACTCAGTGCCCATAAGGGTTGCGGGATGCTGGTATCTATCACAGGTGGTGGCTTAACCCTTTACTGCACAACACCAGCCCCAATAAACCATTTCTATTCATTCATTCTCTCTCTCTCTCTCTCTCTCCCCTCATCACTCCCCCCTCCCCCTCTCTCTCTTCCCCCTCCCTCCTCTCTCCTTTCTCTCCTCTCTCCTCTCTTTCCTCTCTCTCCTCTCTCTCTCACACACACATTTTTTTCATTCTTATTTGGAGTGTTGCATGAGAAACTTTTTTAGCAACTTTTATACGTTGAGAACTTTTGTGAAACCAGAGTAAAACCATCCTTGAGAGTCAGGTGACCCAACACAATTGAGTTTGATTTGTTCTGCTCTTCTCCATAGCTTCCTTCCTGTCAATAACTGATTTTATTCCTCTTCTCTTTAGTAAGTTGCCTAAAAATTTCACTGATAGATGTCTTTGAATTAACAAGCTTTCTCTTCCAAAAATGCAAATTTATGGAAGTGTGTAAAAGATCAACCATTCAAATCTTTCTGTGAACCAGTTAATCAGCTGCTTTCTGTGGAACTGTTGAGTGAACTCAGGTGTACAGAAGACACATGAGTGGGAGTGGGAGTGGGGGTGGGGAGTTATCACTTTGTGGGTGTCTGAGAATTCAGGCAGACTGGGTTGGGTTATGATGTTGCAGTATCTTAGGGCACCAGGAGGGCACAGATTGCTGGAAGATTCAAGGAAAAGGGCTATTACAAGGTAGGAAAAATATATGAGAGAAAAGCAAGAGGGCGTATAAAGTAGATTTCCTTGCTAAAATTATGTCCTAGGGACATCCAGCCCTTCCCCCTGGAATCAAGAAAAGACTCTTTACTTCATCATTTATCTTTTGACAGTTTGATTCTAGGGTTCTGAATTTTAATTAATACTATTTGTGTCATTTTTTCCAGCAGCCATATTAAGGTTGTACAAACTTCTGTGGCTTAAAAACAAGGAATGTGTATGGTATTTCTGACACCCTAACTGCTACAGGGTCAAGAAAAAAGATGCACGGGAGGCAGCCTCCAGGTCCTTGCACTGTCCCCATTAATGCAGAGCTTTATGTGGAACCCCTAAATGTGGGTAGCCTTGACTCCAGACTCTCAGATTGAAGCCCTTGATCTGGTGACTTGACTCCTCCTGTCAAAGCCTAGGACACAAGCAGGTCTGGTGGACTCCTCCTGTGCCCTTTGTTGACACGCTAATCTGGGCCCCTAATGTCTAACTGTAGAAGAAATGTATGAAGAAATGTCCATTTCCCTTTAAATACTAAAGAAGAACTAACACGGATCCAACATACAGTAAAGTTGTTCTGCAGAACACATTGCTGATGTGTTCACTCACTGGTGGCAGAAGAGGAAAATATGCAGGAAAGGACCAAGAATATAAGACTGCAGATCATGGAGAAGCAGCCAAAAGCAATGTCCCAAATAGGATACTTTTCAAAGACAGTCACATTTACCAATTCGTAGTGCTATGAGGTTTGCCTGGAACACGCCTACTTTGCATTGGCTGTACTGGCATCTTATCTGATTTAGCACAGATCTTGGATTTTTCATTCTTTTGTTTGTTTGTTTTATGATCTTGACACACTAAATTAATAACCACCCCTTACAGCTGCACAGCATTGTTTATGTAGGGTAGGTATTATTGTTAGCTTCTGATGAGAAAAACAAGACTCAGAGTCAGATGCCTAAATGTCACCTGACACCCAATCCCTTCTGCCTTGTATCATGCTGCAATACAGAACTGCCACTCTTCTATTGTTGGAGGGTCAACAAGACCTGTTTGCAAGTTTTGTACAATCATTCCCTAGTATGTTATTAAAAATAAACTAAACAAAAATCTGCTTCTCATTTGTGAGTCATTTTCCTTTGGTACAATGCTATTCTCAGACTTAGCAAACCCAAGCTTAAGATAGAAGTCACTTGTGTTTTCAATTTTGAGGGTCTTTGGAGAAATTAAAATTGTGACTTAACTATTATGTCCATTTGTTCCAGTAAGTTCTATAAAAGTTAAAACTAAAATGTACTTAAACATAATTGGTCTGCTTATATTTTTAAAGCTTTATAATCTTTCCCAAAAGATGTTTACATGTGGTTCCTTCGCAAGCGTTTGGCAACAGCTAAGTATAGACTGTGTAACTGCAAGTCTCATCGGAACAATTTGGTTTTGCTTTTGGCCTTGTAGAAGAGGAATAACCAAGAAGGTTATCAATAAGAAAGCTTAAGCATAAACGATCAAGGTATATATGTATAGGTTAGAAAGTAAGAAAATATGTCTCACATCAATGTTGCACAGAGACAAGGGCATATACTAAGGGAATATCTGATGTCTTCTGCATTCAATTTAAAAATACAAAATGTGGGGGGTGGCATTCTGATGCAATGTTGTAAGTTGCTGCCTGTGTCTCTGGCACCCCATAAGAGCTCTGGTTCAAGTACCAGCTTATTTTCTTCTAATCCAGCTTCCTGCTAATGTGCCTGGGAAAGCAGTACATGGGCCCTTGCCACCCATGTGGGAGACCAGGATAGAGTTCCTGGCTCCGGGCTCCGGGCTCCGGGCTCCGGGCTCAGAAATGGCCCACCCTTGTTCGTTGCAGTGAGCGAAACAGAGGGTAGAAAATCAATCAATCAATTTCCCTTTCTCTCTCTCTCTCTCTCACTCTCACTCTCTCTAACTCTGTCATTCAACTAAATAAATAAATCTTTTGGCCAGCACTGTGGCTCACTAGGCTAATCCTTCACCCGTGGCGCCAGTAACCCAGGTTCTAGTCCCAGTTGGGGCACCGGGTTCTGTCCCGGTTGCTCCTCTTCCAGTCCAGCTCTCTTCTGTGACCCAAGAGTGCAGTGGAGGATGGCCCAGGTGCTTGGGCCCTGCACCCGCATGGGAGACCAGGAGGGAGCACTTGGCTCCTGGCTTTGGATCGAAGCAGCGCGCTGGCCGCGGCAGCCATTTGGGAGGTGAACCAACAGAAGGAAAACCTTTCTCTCTGTCTCTGTCTCTGTCTCTCTCTCTAACTCTGCCTGTCAAAATCTTTTAAAAAACACAAAATTGAGTATTGGGTAAGATTGTCAACTTTGAAAAAAGAGTATAGCTAAGTGTATCTGACCTCTAATTATCTGTCCAATATAGCACTAAGTTCTACAGAGATAAAAGTAAATGTTAAAATGAAAAGTAGCTGGTAACAGAATGAAAAGAAAGAATAATTAAAAAAAAACTTCTAAATATAAACAAAAAAAGTATATGCGGAAAATTAGGCAGATAGCATGTTTCGTTTTTTGGATAGAACTATTATGTACCTTTATTGCAGTTTGTGATATATACAGCTTACCACAAAAGTTTATTCATTTTTAGGAAGTTTTATTTAGTAAATATAAATTTCATAAGTATAGCTTTAGGATTATAGCAATTCTTCCCTCCATACCCACCCTCCCATCCTCAAACTGCCCCACTCCCATTCTTCATTAAGATTCATTTTTAATTATCTTTATATACAGAAGATCATCTCTATACTAAGTAAAGATTTCAACAGTTTATAGCATGTTTTTAAAACCAATAAAAGGCCACTGGGATGTGTTCTCAGGAAGGGTTTGTTTTTTAATTCCTGTTTGGTCTTTCACACTTAAGAGGACTAATAAGTATCTTGAGCATATCGAGAGAAATAGAAACCAAACAGCGGAAAAGTGGGACCGAGGAAGGAGAATTAGGAAGTGAGTATCCTGGAAAGACAAACAGGCAATGTTAAACACTCAAAGGAGATTAAGGAGTGGGTACTTAGTGGGTAAGACACCTGCATCCATGTGAGTGTCTGCATTCAATTCCTAACTCTGCTCCCAATTCCAGTTTCCTGGTAATGCAGACCCTGGGAGGCAGTGGTGATAGCCCAAGTAATTAGATCCCTGCCACCCCTGTGGGAGACCTGAACTGTGATCCTGTTCCTGGCTCTAGGCTTGCTCCAGTCCTAGCCACTGGGAACACAAGGGAGTTAACCAGTGGAAGGGAGCTCTGTCTCTGCCTCTCAAATAAACAAATGACAAGTTTTCAAAAAGAGACTTGGAGTCTCTATAAATAAGGCAGTCCAATAAAATATCCCTAAGTTGAGATGGGTTAAGAAAATGTGATGATAAAATGACTGCTTACTTGGCAAAATAAGACTGTTTAAATGATGTTAAAATTGTACTGTTAAATATTAGTCATGACCAATGAAACTATTATTATTTTTGCTCTTAAATCCAGTAATTTAAACTGGTGAGAGTTATAAATACATTTTTATTGACATGTAATACTTGTACATTTAAATGAGGTATTTACATCGTTAACAATGCACCCTGTGAGTATCCACAGGTTTCCATCCAGTACACTGGGCTCAGTACCAGCTCTTTTCTCTGCCGTTGCTAGAGGTACTGCAGGCAGGACCTGCTCAGCTACCTCTAGCTGGGATAGCTGACTCCTCCCAGTACTGTGAGTGGGTGAGAGATGAGGGCTGCACAATTCCTTGCAGGCCAGTTGTGATGCTGACGTGTGCCACAGTTGAGAAATGCAAAGGTAGCAGGTCACAGTTGACAAGGTCAATAGGGCACAGAGGAAACACGCTGAGAAGTGTCCGTAAAGAGCAGTCTAACCTTGCTGTCACCATTGGTCACTTCTTGGATGGTATAAATCTATACCTATTTAGTGTTTGGCTCACTTATTTTACAATAAACTCATTTTGCAACTAAGTGCCAAGTGAAAATGAGATATCTGCATATGTATATGTAGACATAAATCTGATAAAAAAAATTGAGAACTGAGCCTTGTTTTTTTCTCCAGAAAGATGGAAATAATTTGTTGATATTCACCCAACGCCATGTGGCCATGTAACTCACTAAGTTAATAAAGATCAAGTTTGTGTGCAGAGGAAGCTTTAATTTACTTTAATTGTTGGTAGGCATTTTAAGGAGACTGTTTCTAAAGATGGAGATTTCTCACTAGTAGATGTCTGCTATGAAACATGGTTTTTCACTGAGATTAACTTTTAAGCTAATTTTTCAAATGTGATATTTCTTAAGCATTCAATAAAATTAAAGGAGTAGTAGATATTACATTGCCTATTTTAAGAGAAAAACTATTTTCTGAAGAGTAAAATGATATCAGTGTTAAATAAGTAGCATCCAATACTCCAAATAAAAAATTACTTTCTATAAATTTTATACCGGTTTGAATTTTATACCAGTTCTTCAAAATATGTAATTTATTTGATTGGCAGAAATGTAGAGATAGGGAGAGAAAGAGAGATCTCTCATCTGCTGAGACATTTCTCAAATGTCAGCAACAGCCAGGAAAACAGGGCAATTTGTAATCCCCAAAGAAAGAGAAGAACCAAACTTTCTAAAAATGAGAACCAAGTGATGCATAAGACTTAATTTTCAGGCATTTTACTTTTGATATCTCACTTCGTAGCTTTGAAGCAAGATTATATTAATGGAGTTTCTATGAAAATAAATAAATTTCTGAAAATTTTTTATTTTGAACTGAAATGTAATTGAGAAAGCATCTAAGTTGGGAAATATCCTCAAGAATCATAAATGAAGATGACTTAGGTGATGAGAATTTTCTTTTAAAAGTACCCTGGGAAGAGCTAGAAAGTACTGTTACAGCTACAATATTGGGGAGAAAACATTTTCATTCGTCAATAATAAAATACAGAATTAATAGTATTCCTAATTTAGGAGAATGTAGTCTGAGCGTAACAGGTATTATAACCTGCAGAAAGAATATTTTCCCAATTATAAATGTTACAGTTTATTGAGAAAAGTACATTGGTTGTGTGAATAGTTTTAATTTATCAACCATAAAATGTGACTTTAAAGAAAATTACTAGCAATTGACAAAAATGTAAAATAAGAAGGTTATGTTAAAAATATTCCTCAGAAAAGCAACCAGTGAAAAGGAATTAGAGAGATAGAGCTAAGAAATTGATTAAAAATCATGAGTAGGTATCAAGGACAATTATTTTGTTTGTGTTAATTTTTTCATGTTAATTAATCAACTGATCTTTAGGAAATTTTTATTTTTGAGAATACATTTTGAATAGAACTGCTTTTAAAGTTTACCAATCCAATAAGATCAATTAGTCAATAAATATTTCAAAATTTACATGATTTACATTATTTTTGCACCTTCTCTCATTCCTAGAAGTGGGTCTGTTGGGATGACAAAGTTTATGGTTGCTCCAGCTCTTGATCGTGGGGCAAGCCTTTCAACTATGGCTCAACATGACTGAGTCCCAGTAATTTTGATGACTGGAGTAAAAGTCTGAAATGTTGCACTCTACTTAGAAGTGTGTGTTACTGACATTTACCTCATGTTTATGTCGAGATGGAAGTGGACACTTCCTGAACAGAAGACAACTCTGCAGAGATGGCATTAGATTAAGCTTTGATGTAATTAAATCATAGCTCCTTCTACTTGTATCCACTATGTACTAGGCACCCACATGGTGATTTGCATGATTTATTTCAATCCTGAAACTTAGATATTTTCGTTTTTGTAACTGACAGCAGTGAGGACCCTCAAAGAGGTTACATCATTGTCTAAGATTTTAAACTGGAAGGTGAATGAGCTAGGCCTAAGAGAAGATCTGGCCTGGCCTGCGCCTGCAGCGCCGGCACCCCGGGTTCTAGTCCCGGTCAGGGCGCCGGATTCTGTCCTGGTTGCCCCTCTTCCAGGCCAGCTCTCTGCTGTGGCCCTGGAAGGCAGTGGAGGATGGCCCAAGTGCTTGGGCCCTGCACCCATGTGGGAGACCAGAAGCACCTGGCTCCTGGCTTTGGATCAGCGCAGTGCGCCAGCCGCAGGGCACGGGCTACAGCAGCCATTGTGGGGTGAACCAACAGAAAAGGAAGACCTTTCTCTCTCTCTCTCACTGTCCACTCTGCCTGTCAATCTGTCAATAAAAAAAAAAAAGAGCAAGAGAGAGAGAGAGAGAGAGAGAGAGGATCTGTCCTGTTTCTGTCTTCTCTCATAGACTTTCTCTCTACTATGAAGGACTTTGAGAGAGCAGTTAGAAATGTCTACATGGAATATGGGTCCCACTATCTATTTTTTTTAAGATTTATTTTAGTTTAAAGGCAGAGTTATAGAGAAGCAGAGGCAGAGAAAGAGAGAGGTCTTCCATCCACTGGTTCACTCCCAAAATGGCCACAATGGCCAGAGCTGTGCTGATCCAAAGCCAGGAGCCTGGTGCTTCCTCCAGGTCTCCCACACGAGTGTAGAAGCCCAAGGAATTGGGCCATCTTCTACTGCTTTCCCAGGCCATAGCAGAGAGCTGGATTGGAAGTGGAGCAACCGGGACTTGAAGCAGCACCCATATGGGATGCTGGCATTGCAGGTGGTGGCTTTACCCACTAAGCCACAGGGCTGGCCCCCCCCACTTAATATTTTTAAGTAGTACTGAAAGTTCTTTTTATGTCAAGTAGGCTGGTAGCACTGCTGAACATGTAAAACAGCTTATAGTTCCCCGAGGCTCCAGGAGCCAGAGGCATGGGACCAAAGGCCATTGCAAATTACAGACTCCTGTATGCCTCAGAGCAGAACACAACAGAGGAAGGAGTACAGAATCACATCCACAGCTGTGCTCTGCCTGACCTTTCTGTCTGAACCAGCTGTCAGAATTCTCTCCATGTCTTGCCTTAGGTTTTCAGGTGGAGTTGATCCTAGTGCCTGAACCACATGTGGCTCCCTGGATATTATCTGGTTCATTTATGCCGCAGTCATGGCCAACTTAGATAATTATTGTAAAAACATCACTCTAACTTACATCCATGTTTTTCCTACATAGATCAAATAAATGATATGGGTTGAGATCTTTTTCTGTGTAATAGAAATTCAGCATCAGATCAGAAATTCAGATCAGATCATTAGCTTCTTTCTCTCAGTAGTAAGTATTATATATGAAGAAAATAAGTAGGTGAAGTAAAAATTACTCAGACAGAACTGGTGGCTGATTTCTGCAAGACACAACTCTAGTGTTTAACTGAAGGATTTGAGGCATCAATAGGATTTGCAAAGATGATGCCTCTCCTCTGCTAACAACTGTTCTTCCAGGTGTTCACCTAGGATAAACATCACTAGCTGATTAAAGCATTTTTTCCCCTACTGAGCTGAGATGTAACCTGAGAAATGAGTTCTTCTCAGATTCTTAACTTAGAATTATCTATATGAATAATTTCTTGAAATATACATCTTTGTTTAATTTCTAAAGATAATTGATCTAAAGGCCAAATTAGCTTTCAATATTGTCCATATCTGATCTCAACTCAGGAATCTGTCCCCCAATTCCCAGAATTTTCTGATGTGGGTTCTTGTTTTTTTGGGTTCTTGTTTTTTTTTTTTTTTTTTTTTTTTTTTTTGACAGGCAGAGTGGACAGTGAGAGAGAGAGACAGAGAGAAAGTTCTTCCTTTTTGCCGTTGGTTCACCCTCCAATGGCCACCGCGGTCGGCGCGCTGCGGCTGGCGCACCGCGCTTGTCCGATGGCAGGAGCCAGGAGCCAGGTGCTTTTCCTGGTCTCCCCATGGGGTGCAGGGCCCAAGCACCTGGGCCATCCTCCACTGCACTCCCGGGCCACAGCAGAGGGCTGGCCTGGAAGAGGGGCAACCGGGACAGAATCCGGCGCCCCGACCGGGACTAGAACCCGGTGTGCCGGCGCCGCAAGGCGGAGGATTAGCCTGTTGAGCCACGGCACCGGCCCTGACGTGGGTTCTAATTGCACGTCAGCTAAATCTATTTGCAGTTGTGTTGACACCTATGTGCATTTATATTTTTGAAGATATAGTTTATGTAATTGATTTACAATAAAAATGTCTTAGTAATATAAAGAGAACAGATTCATGGGTACAATTCTAAGATAACCATACTTCCTTTTCTCTCTTTTTACCTTCCTCAATCTCCCTCCATCCTTCTTTTTTAAAAATTGTTGCAAAAATATAATTTCAGTCCCCTGTATAATCAGTCTACTCTATAATCTTAAACACTAGCCATGACATTAAATAAGTAAAAAGTAGAAAGACCACAGTTATAGCATGAAACAGACATCTTGTGATTTGATTATTGTTTTTAGTTTTTGTTTATACTCCTGTAGAACCGTGGTCTTTCTACAAATGTTTTTTGACCATGTACCCATATTAAAAGGAAATTTTTGAGCCGGTATCCTGAATATATGTGTACCTCTTTACTTATATAATACATGTACTAGTCTGTGTTAATATTCTAGAGATATTATAAAATAGTAGAATTTAAAAGAATGAGGTTAAAAATAGAAAAGGAAATTCTAATATTTCTGCCACCCCACTTTGGTGACTAGTATTCTAAGCATGAATTCATAGTCTCAGTGAGAGTCATATTCTAAAGACATAAGTTGAACATCACAGATAGCTGAATTACACTTAGAAAACACTTGAGACACTGTTTGGGAGACTGATAACAAACCTCTCCAGTTGATAAATATATAAGTCCAATATAGCAAGTTTATATTTTGTTTTTGTTTTTATTTTAGTTTTTATCATAATGACTTTAAAAATTTTATTTATGGTATACAAATTTCATGTATTTCATATATACAGATTCAGGAATATAGTGATACTTCCCACCCTATGCTCCCTCCCACTCCTAATCCTACCCTTCCTCCTCCTTCTCTTATTCTCACTCTTAATTTTTGAAAGCAACTATTTTCAGTTTACATTCTACTCATAAGAGTTCAGCAAATAATATGAAACAAACCAAAACAAAAACACTGTTCCTCAACAGTTGAGACAAGGGCTGTAAATAGTCACCAAATCTCAAAATGTAGATTTCACTCCTATACATTATCTTTCAGCTACTCTGTTAGTTGCCACAGATCAGAGAAAACATATGGCTTATTTCACTAAGTACAATGATTTCCAGTTTCATGCACTTTGTTGACAACAATAATATTTCATTTTTTAACTGCTGAGTACTATTCCATGGTGTATACCATAATTTTGGAGAATACTGTATACCATAATTTCTTTATCCAGTCATCAGTTGATGGACATCTGAGTTGATTCTGTATCTTAGCTATTGTGAGTTGAGCTGCAATAAACACAGTGGTACAGATCACTCTTTCATATGCTGATTTCATTTCATTTTGGAAAATTCCCAGGAGTGGTAGGTCTATATTCATATTTCTGAGTTATCTCCATACTAATTTCCACAATGGCAGTGCCAGTTTACATTCCCACCAAGGGTGGATTGGAGTGCCTTTTCCCCACATCCTTGCTAGCATTTGTTATTTGTTGATTTCTGTATGAAAGCCATTCTACTGGGGTGAGGTGAGGTGAAACCTCATTGTGGTTTTGATTTGCATTTCCCTTTTGACCAAGTGATCATGAATATTTTTTCATATGTCTGTTGGCCATTTGAATTTCCTTCTTGAAAAATGTCTGTTCAAGTCCTTTGCCCATTTTTTTTCCTTTTTTTTCTTTTTCTTTTTGTGACAGGCAGAGTTAGATAGATAGAGAGAGACAGAGAGAAAAGTCTTCCTTTTTCCATTGGTTCACCCCTCAAGTGGCCACTACAGCCGGCGCCTTGCATCCAGCTCGCTGCCCCAATCCGAAGCCAGGAGCCAGGTGCTTCCTCCTGGTCTCCCATGTAGGTGCAGGGCCCAAGGACCTGGGCCATTTTCCACTGCCCTCCTGGGCCACAGCAGAGAGCTAGACTGGAAGAGGAGCAACCGGGACACAATCTGGTGCCACAACTGAAACTAGAGCCGGGGGTGCCAGCGCCGCAAGTGACGGATTAGCCTAGTGAGCCACGGCGCCAGCCTTGCCCATTTCTTAACTGGATTGTTTGTTTTGCTGGTGTTAAATTTTTTGAACTCTTTACAGATTCTGAAAATTAATCCTTTATCAGTTTCTTAGTTTGCAAATATATTCTCCTGTTCTGTTGTTTGCTTCTTCACATTGTTGAGTGTTTCTTTGCATTACAGAAGCTTCTCAGCTTGATATAATTCCATTTTTCAATTTTGGCTTTGATTGCCTATGCTTATGTTTTTTTTTTTTTCAAAGAAGTCTTTGCCTATGCCAATGTCTTACAATGTCCCAAAAGTTCTCTAGTAATTTGATGGTATTGGTTATATATTTAGATCCTTGATCCATTTTGAGTGGATTTTTGTATATGGTGTAAGATATGGGTCTTGTTTTATACTTCTGTATGCTGAAATCCAGTTTTCTAAGCACCATTTGTTGAAGAACTGTCCTTTCTCCAAGGATTGATTTTAGCTCCTTTGTCAAAGATAAGTTAGTTGTTGATGCATGCATTGATTTCTGGAGTTTCTATTCTATTGCATTGGTCTACATGTTTAATTTTGTGCCAGTCCCAGGCTGTTTTGATTATTATGGCCTTGTAGTATGTCTTGAAGTCTGAAATTGTGATGCCTCTGGCACTATTTTTGTTGTGTAAGATTGCTTTAGATATTTAGGGTCTCTGTGTTTCCATATGAATTTCAACCACATTTTTTCAAGATCTGAGAATTTGGGGTTTTAAAAATGAGTGAGACAACATGGATATCTTCACCTGAAGAGTGCTCCCCAGATTGTTCTGGCCAGCACTTTTTATTAGAGGGAACCATCAAGTCTACAAGCTAGCAAGCACATAGGCACAGTTTCTGTACGACTTTAGGTGGGAAAGGAATCTGGTCTGATCCATGACAGAGAACAGAACAGTGGTGTAAATCTTCAAAGACAGGTTCATTCAAATGCTCTTGCAAGTTTACAGATTTCTGAAAACACCCAAGTACCAATTAATGTCCATTAGACCCTGATATTTCTGCCACCACATTCTTATGGGAGGGTGTGCCCTCACCTAGCATGAATAGGCAGACGCAGTACTGTGGCCATGCCTCTTAATTTCGGGCGGTGGGGGTGGGGAGTGTTCTCCCCTGAGAGACACTGAAGCTGCATCCTCTACAAGAAAATGCTAATGGTGTTTTGATTGGGATTGCATTTTTAAATCTGCTAATTGCTTTTAGTACTATGGACATTTTGATAATATTAATTCTTCCAGTCTATGAACATGGAAGATTTTTATTGTACCTTCTGTTTCTTTCTTTTACATCTTGCAATTTTCGTTGTAAAGATCTTTAAAATTCTTTGTTAAATTTATTCCAAAGTATTTAATTTTTTGAAGCTATTGTGAATGGAATTGATCTTAGAAGTTCTTTCTCCAGCATGGCATTGTCTGTATATGAAAAGGGTATTGATTTTTTTATGTTAGTTTCATATTATGCTACTTTCTAAAACTATTTTATGATTTCAAATATTCTCTGAGTTAAGTCTTTTGGTTTCCCTACTTAAAGAATCATGTCATCTGCAAATACGGACAATTTGAGTTTCTCCTTTCCAATTTGTTTGCCTTCAATTTCTTTTTCTTGCCTATTGGCTTTGGCTAAATCATCCAGGACTATATTAATTAGCAGTGGTGAGAGTGGGATCCTTGTCTGATTCCAGATCTCAGTGGGAATGCTTCCAACTTTCCCTTATTCAATAGGATGCTGGCCAAGGGTTTGTCATACACTGCCTTGATTTTGTTGAAGTATGTTCCTTCTATACCCAATCTGCTTAAGGGTTTGTCATTTTGGGGAGGATCTTTATTACTGATTCAATCTCTGTCTTGATTATTGGTCTGTTTAAATTTTCCATGTATTCATGACTCAATTTTGGATGAATATATGTCCAAGAATCTATCTCTGTCTTCTAGATTTTGCAATGTATCAGCATGTATGTCTTTGTAGTGATTCCTGATGATTCTTTTTATTCTGTGGTATCTGTTATTTCATCTCCTTTTTCATCTCTGATTTTATTGATTTAGGTCTTCTGCCTCTTTTTTTGATTAGTTGTGCCAGTGGTGTATCAATTTTGTTCATTTTTATCAAAAAAACAGCTCTTCAGTTCACTGATCCTTTGTATTTCTTTTTGTTTCAAATTTGTTTACATCTTCTCTAATTTTAATTATTTCTTTCCAGCTGACTTTTTGGGGTTTGTCTTGTTGTTGATTTTCAAGAGCTTTGAGATGCACTGATAGCTCATTTATTTGGTGCTCTTCCAATCTCTTGATGTAGACACCAATTGCTATAAACATTCCTCTTATCATTGCTTTTGCTATATCCCTTAATTTGTTTTTAAAGATTGATTTATTTACTTGAAAGTCAGAGTTACCCAGAGAGACAAGGGGAGGCAGAGAGAGAGAGGTCTTCCATCCGCTGACTCACTCCCCAAATGACCACAATGGCCAGAGCTGCGCCCATCCAAAGCCAGGAACCAGGAGCTTCTTCTGGATCTCCCATGTGGGTGCAGGAACCCAAGAACTTGGGCCATCTTCTACTGCTTTCCCAAACCATAGCAGAGAGCTGGATCAGAAGTGGAGCAGCCAGGACTTCAACCAGCGCCCATATAGGATGCTGGCACTGCAGGCAGTGGCCTTACCCGCTACACCACAGCACTGGCCCCATCCCATAAATTTTGTTATTTTGTATTGTCATCTTCATTCATTTCCAGAATTTTTTTATTTCTCTTTTGATTTCTGCTATGACCCACTGTTCATTCAGGAGCAGGTTTTTTAGTCTCCATGTAGTTTCATGTGTTCTAGAGATTATTTAGTTGTTAATTTCCAGCTTCATTCCATTGTGTTCAGAAAACATGTATGTTTTTTATTTTTTAAATTTTCTGAGACTTGCTCTATGGCCTAGAATATGATCCATTCTAGAGAAAATTGCATGCACTGATGAGAAGAATGTATAATCTGTAATTGTGGGGTGAAAGGTTCTGTAGATATGAAAGGTTAGACCATAGTATCAATTAGCTCTGCTGTTTTTTTGTTGATTTTATGTTAGTTGATCTGCCCATTGATGAATCTGGGCTGTTGAAGTCCCCCATTACTATTGTGTTGAAGCCTATGTCTCCTTTTAGATCCATTAGAACTCCATTTAAATAGCCAGACACCCTTGCAATGGGTGTATATTTCTTATAGTCACATCTTCCTGTTGAATTGATCCCTTAGTCATTACTTAACCCCCTTCTTTGTATCTTTTAATGGTTTTTGTGTTAATGTCTATTTTGTCTGATTTTATGAAGCCTATACCTGCTCTTTTTTGCTTTCCATTAGCATGGAATATCTTTTTTCCATCTTTTCACTTTCAGTCTGCATATCTTTGTTGGTGAGATGTGTTTCCTGTAGGCAGTAAGTAGATGCGTCTTGTTTTTTAATCCATTCAGCCAGCCTGCATCATTTAATTGCAGAATTTACACAATTTATATTCAAGGTCAATATCAACAATTAACAACTTGGCTCTGACTTTTTTTCCATAAATATTCCTATTGTTTGCTTTGGATTTCCTTTGTACTTTTACTGGGAGATTTTCTGCATTCACATTGTTTCATAATGATGATTATCTTTGTACTTATGTGTAGCACATGCTAAAGCATCTGTGGTGATAAATTCAATTTCTGTTTTTTAGGAAAGGTTTTATTTCACTTTCATTCATAAATGAGAACTTTGCATGATACAGTTATCTGGGTTGACCTTTTTCCTTTTCTTTTTTTTTTTTTCTTTTAAGCCTTGGACTGTGTCTTGCCATTCTCTCCTAACTGTAGGGTCTAAGGAGAAGTTAGCTGTGTGTGAGTCTAATTGAGAATCTTCTGAATTAATCTGGCATTTGTCCCTTGCACGTTTTAGAATTTTTCTTTATGTTTTACTTTGGAAAGTTTGACTACAATGTGTCATGGTGAAGATATTTTCTGCTCGTGTTCATAAGGAGATCTATGTGCCTCATATACTTGGATGTCCCTTTTTTTCTTCAAATCAGGGAAGTTTTCTGTAATTATTAGGCCTTCTAATCCAATCTGTATTTCCATACCTTCAGGAACTATTATGACCCATATGTTGAGTCATTTGATAGTATCCCATAAATTTCCAACACTGTTTATAATTTTTCTAATTTTTTCACCTTTTTTGGTCTGACTGAAAAATTTCCAAAGATATGTGTACTAGCTCAGAAACTCTTTCTTCCAGCTTACCAAATCTGTTGTTGAGGCTTTCCACTGTGTTTTTTATTCCACATATTGAATTCTTCATTTTGAATATTTCATTTTGGAATCTCTTCAATATCTCAATTTAATGGGAAATTTTTCATTCATATCAAATATGGATTTCTTTTACTTGTGAATGTGCTTCTCACTGCTTTGAGTAACCCTTTGAATAACCTTTTGAATTCCATTTCAGATATTTCATCAATCTCATCATCTTAACATTCTAATATTAAAGTGTTATTGTGTTCCTTTGAGGGTAGTCATGTTGTCTTCCTTATTCTTGTCTCTTGAAATTCTACATTTATTTTTAGGCATTTGTGAAATGCTTATTTTTTCCCTCTGGTGGCTTTTATCTTTGAAATATACATCTCTGGCTTAGTAGAGTGTCTTCTTTTCCAGTGCATATCCAAAGGCATGTCCTAAGGATGTCCATGCTCTGGGATGGGGTGAATTTCCAGAGTGCCATCCAAGTTGGGCTTGGTATATCTCCCTTATTAACAGAAAGGAAGGCATGATTCCCCCTTTGGGCATAAAAAACATCCTCCTCTCCTCTCTTCCATGATAATCAATACCCAGGTATTATCCTAGGGAGCAATGCTCATCAGTGCTTCTGCATAAGCTGCACAAAGGATCCGTGGAGTCCTCAGTGTGAGTCTGCATCCCTCTGCAATGACCCATTCCAGGCAATGAGGGAGCTCTGAGCATGTGAAGCTCCACCCAGTGATTGTCCAGAGATCCAGCTACATACTGCACCCTCTCATGCAATCAGAGTTCCTATAGCTTCAGCACCCAGAGCTCCCACAATTACAGTGTGCAATGGATCCACTCCACCCCATTAGTCTTGCCCATCTGTGGAGAGGCTGAGGTGTTCCCAGAGCTAGCTGCCTACGGTGACTCCAGCCAAATGGCTTGAGCCTCACAGCCTGTGATACATTAAAAGGCTGGGGGTACCTCACAATCCTATGTGGGTGCCCAGTCTCCTGTCAATCCTCCCAGCCAGACTCAGAGACAGTGGAGAATGTAGATTTCTCTCTGGTAAAACCCCTGGATCACATGCATGCACAAGGTCCCCTATTCATTTCACAGTGCTGTCTTCTTTCCGCTGGTTGCAGGCATGCCCAAGGGCCTTTACAGCTGGTACTGATATCAGAATGGCTCCTTCTGGTACCTTGCCTCTCCACCTCCCACCCCTCACCCCCTGCCATTGCTGGGTGTGTGCACCCTGGCTGCTGCGGCTGCCATTGCTGTCAGGGTGTTATTCTTTCCCTGCTGGTTGCTGGGCGTGTGCACAAGAGCCATAGCAGCTGCTATGCATGTCCAAATGGCAGCTGTACTCTCTCAGCCAGTCTCCTGGTGCCACTGCTGGGGGGCCGGTAGGGAGAGAGAAACTCGCCCCTGTTTTCACTGTGTTAGCTGGCACCCTGTCCTCCTCAGGGCTCCAGGCTGGACTCAAAGGCAGTGTAATCCCCCAGGCTCTCCCTCTGACTATATCCCCAGTGGCGAGAGCTCCTGCAGTCTGATCTTACCTTGCCCTCCAAAGCTGGTGCTCTCTCGGGCTCTAGGCTTCTGGGGTTGAGTGTTGCATCGATGTTCATTGCTCTGTGTCCACACCCTCCACACGGATCCATGGCTTTCCTCTTCTTTCCATAGAGTCTCCACCACAGTTTTCTCTCCAGTTGTCTCCTGAGAATGCCTAATTTATTCTTCAGCTTAGAGAAAAGTACTTGTTGCTTCAGCTGACTGAGTTATGGGTTGGCTTAGGCTGAAGGATCCAATCACATGAATAATACGTGCTAAAAATTATTCCATGGCCAAATTCCCTGTGATGCTCACACCATATGTTTTGATAGGAGGTGACGGAGAAGAAGGGGTTAAAGAACACATTCAAATCTCTCACATTCCTATCAGGGCCCATGGCCTATTTAGTACAAGGGAGGTAAAACTGCTTACCTGTTTAAATTCATTCATATCCACTCTGTCACTCTTTCCTCTCTATTCATCCTCTCTATTCATCTATTCAATATTTCTCTTTCACACACCAGATTACTTATAATTAAATCACATAAATGCAAGTTGGTAGTGATTTCTTTGGATAATAATTTTTCTTTTCCTTTTTACTTATCCACATCACCTCAACTGCCTTATCACCAGCCTTTCCCTAGACATACTTTCCAAATTTAGCAATCCTCAAGATCAAGTTGAAATTAAAGTTTCCAGACTTCCTAATTCGTACGAGTTCTTGTTATATTTGGATAATGATTATTAGGCAATTCCCCTACTGTTTTACTAAGTTAAATACACTTGTCAAAAATATTGACCTTATCATTCCAACAGTTTAGGCAGTAATGGTGCTTTGCCCTGTAGCACCAGGCTTTAGCCTTGATATCTCTCACAGGTTATGCAAGCTGAATGCTGTTCATGTCTTATTTCTGATTTTCCTCCTTCTGAGCACATGGTAGGATAATACTTCCCAGCTTGCTTGCAGTTACACATGGACTGTGATTTGCTTTGGTTGATAAAATATGAGCCTTTCACTGTGAATTTTATAATTTGCCCTTCTCCGACCTCCACCAGACTCTAGAGTGAAGCTTCCATCAACCTGCTTCTGTTTGTGAGAACAGCACGGAGCAGAAGCCCTGACAACTCAAGGTTAACAAGAAATGAACCGTTTTCATGAAACACTGATATTTTAAGGTAGTTAACCATAGATTGACCAGGCCTATCCTGCATTACATTCAAGGAAATTCTGTCCCTTGCAACATGGAGATAACAACAGCTTGCTTTAAATGTATCATCAAATTTTTGTGACAGTCAAAACATAGAAATGTATTGTGTGAATATTAAACACTAAGAAACTGCAGGGAGGCATTAATAACATAACATCAAAAATGTCTCAAGTATGTTTATTATAATTATTTCTATTGATTCACAGATATTCAATGTCATAACTTGAGCTATTTCTTCTTAACATGCTAGTACTTTTTATTTAATAGTTATTTATTAAGTTTCTAAATGTTGTGTAAATAACGCAGAGATTTGGTTGATATTTTTCAGAGATTTTTCTCCTTGAGCAAACAACTATATGAAACCAATTAAAAATACTCTGGAGAAACATACATGGGCTAGTATTCAGAAACAAGAAATGCCTGTGTAGCAGACTTTCTGCTTAATGAGAGGCATATAAAACATCTGCTAACACATCAGCGACATAACTCAAATCCCCGCACGATGAAACCTGTGATATAAACATATGTTTTATTACCCTTGCTTTTAAAACAACATACAACCTTATGATCTGCATCTTTAAAGGTTTCCATTTAGCAGAATGGTTGCCATGGAAACAACGCAAGCATGCTGACTCGCGTGTGCTTCCTCATCTAAGGCTGAATGGCCAGAGGAGACCAGTTGACAGTTGATGTTTCCAGATATAACAACATATGCTCACCACAGAGCTTGTAGAGTTGCTGCTCAGTCCATCTGATTCAGTGACTATGGCTCCCAAAATGGATGGCTGACCTTGCTGACGATCCAAACATTGCAGCCATCTCATAGACCAGGGTGGACCAATTTTACCTTGAGATTTTTAAAGTGACAGTGTACTGTCCATGCCGATGGGCCTTGCATAGTAATTGGCAGCATGCATAATTGCATAAAATTGAGTAGACAAACAGGCATCTAGGTAAAAAAATTAAAGAACAATTTGTTATATGTTTGTTAAGATATTTTATCTTATGTATACACAAAATAAATTTTTCATTTATAGCAACTTTAAAGAAAGATGATTATTGCTTTTCTTCCTGGCTACTGGCCACATACACCAGGGTATGGATGAGTTTGCATCCTTTCTCTCTCTCTCCCTCCCTCCCGCTCTCTCTCGCTCTCTCTGCCTTTCAAATAAATAAATAAATCTTAAAAAACAATACCAGGAAATGCAGTTTAAGCATGCAATAGAATTGCAGGAAAGTTCCTTGAGAAGTGCATTGACCAAGAAGCAATGGCTTCAGCTGAAGGCAGGCAAATCTTATGAATCTTTCAGGCCAAGGAAAATAAACACCTCACTCCCCTACTTCATTCCAGTCACCCTCCAGGGATCCCCATTTGCTGAACCTAACCAGAAGTAGAGGCGTTTGAACCTGTTAACACATTCAAGATGGTGAGACTGCCAGCACAGGTAGGGGTGTAGAGAAGAGTGGAGAATTTCTGAATGGAGAATCAAAGATATTGCCCCAGAAGTTGTAGTGCTTGACAGCCAAAAGTAAAAAATAAAAATTGACAGATGTCATCTGTAGGTCTTTGTGAAAATATATAACATGTACATACTTGTGAAATGACTTAAAATTTTAAATAGGGAATAAGAATCTTCTTTTACATTCTGATAAAAGTAAGTCCACTATTCAAAACTGTAAATAATTATTTTTAAAAAGTGGGTAAATTATTTTTCATCTGGGAGCATACTTTATCAAACAACATTTTAAAAACAAGATTATAAAAATAAAGCATTTTAGAGATATCAATTTTTTCTGCTTTGCAAATAGAATACTTTAGGGAGTAGTATTTTAAAAATAATTTCCTAGTAGAGGCAGTATAGACAAGAGAAGTATATTTATTCTCACCATTCTACACAAGTTTTATGTACTATATATGTATTTTTATTTATACAGTTTGCTTTTGACCTTTGCAAGTAATAATCTGAAACCTAAAAGTTCAGTTTATTCACTTGCATATTCTTTTGATTATACTCTTCTGGCACTGAAGAAGCATCTGCACAGCCTACTTCTCTCTGGATTTAGAAGGTTGCATACATTAGTGTTCTATATTTCCAGCAGTTTTCAAATACATTTGGAAATAGCCTTTATGTCATGAGCCAAGTGAGGTCTTTAAGTTAAGTCAAATTGCTTAAACAGAGAAACTTCTTATTAGTGACTCAAAGCAATTCAACGATTCATCTAACACTTAAGTGTTGAGTGCCTTCTAAATGTAAAGATGTTTGGGTTATGTCACTGGGTTCTAAATATTCTTGTGCCCCTAAGTCTTATAGTCTAATTGTAGAATCAAATAATAAATAGTAAATATAAAATATATATCAACTATATAGTATGTTAGAATTGGTAAATAATTGCTCCAGAGGAAAAAAAAGTGTTGATTAGGATAAATGGGGCTGGAATGGGGAAGTTGTCTTGACCTTCATATGTCTCTCTGCTGTTTGCATTCTACCATAGCAACTTTATAGGATCCAACAGCAATCACACACTGTGCTCTTTTTATAAAGCTACATTTAGCAGTCATTTTATGAGTATATTTAATATTCCACAGTACTATTTCTTTTTTTAACTTTTATTAAATGAATATAAATTTCCAAAGTACAGCTTATGGATTACAATGGCTTCTCCCCCTCTCATAACTTCCCTCCCACCCGCAACTCTCCCCTCTACCGCTCCCTCACCCCTTCCATTCACATCAAGATTCATTTTCAATTCTCTTTATATATAGAGGATCAATTTAGTATATATTAAGTAAAGATTCCAACAGTTTGCACCCACACAGAAACACAAAGTGTAAAAATACTGTTTTAGTTCTAGTTATAGCATTAAATCACAATGTATAGCATATTAAAGACAGAGATCCTACATGAGGAGTAAGTGCACAGTGACTCCTGTTGTTGACTTAACAATTTGACACTCTTGTTTATGGCGTCAGTAATCACCCTAGGCTCTTGTCATGAGTTGCCAAGGCTATGGAAGCCTCTTGAGTTCGCTGACTTGGATCTTATTTAGACAAAGTCATAGTCAAAGTGGAAGTTCTCTCCTCCCTTCAGAGAAAGGTACCTCCTTCTTTGATGACCCGTTCTTTCCACTGGGATCTCACTCATAGAGATCTTTCATTTAGGTCATTTCATTTTTTTTTCAGAGTGTCTTGGCTTTCCATGCCTAAAATACTCTCATGGGCTTTTCAGCTGGATCTGAATGCCTTAAGGGCTGATTCTGAGGTCAGAGTGCTGTTTAGGACATCTGCCATTCTATGAGTCTGCTGTGTATCATGCTTCCCATGTTGGATCGTTCTCTCCCTTTTTTTTATTCTATCGGATAGTGTTTTCAGATATTAGTCTTGTTTATGTGATCCCTTTGAATCTTAATCCTATCATTATGATCAATTGTGAACAGAAATTGATCACTTGGACTAGTGAGATGGCATTGGTACATGCCACCTTGACAGGATTGAATTGGAATCCCCTGGTATGTTTCTAACTCTACCATTTGGGCAAGTCTGATTGAGCATGTCCCAAATTGTACATCTCCTCCCTCTCTTATTGCCACTCTTATATTTAACAGGGATCACTTTTCAGTAAAGTAGCTCTGCTTACTTTAATCTAAAATGTATTCTTCAGAGATTGAATTTGGAAGCTATATTTCCTGAATTCTTGTATATTTATAACCGATGTGTCATGTATACTTGAAAGTCAGATTTGTAAGATATGAAAATATATTAATCTTTCGTTCTGACAAAATGTGCTGTTTTCTAGACATCTAATAATCTAGTGTTACTTTTCCATTTATTCTTTTTTGCTAACACTGAAATAATTTTATGTTTGTTTTTGATATCTATACTAAAACATCTTACAGGACTGGTGTTGTAGAGTGGAGACTTAACCTACCACCTGTGATGCCTGCATCCCGTATGAACACAGTTCAAATCCAAGCTGCTCCACTTCTGGTCCAGCTCTCAGTTATTGTGCCTGGGAAAGCAGCAGCAGATTTCCAAAGTATTCGGGTCTCTGAAAGCCATGCAGGAGAGCTGAGGGAGTTCGAGGCTCCTGATTTTGACCTGGCCCAACCCCAGGCTACATGGCCATTTGGGGGATGAACCAGCAGGTTGAAGATCTTTCTCTCTGTGTGTATGTGTGTGTGTGTGTGTGTGTGTGTGTGTGTGTGTGTGTTTGTATCTCTGCCTTTCAAATAAATAAATATCTCTCAGAGATGGAGAGAGCAAGAAAAAGAGAGAGAGAGAGAGAGAGAGAGAGAGAGAGAAAATGAGCTAGATTCCATCTGCTGGTTCACTCCCCAAGTGGTCTGCCAGAGCTGGGCCAGTTTGAAGCCAGGAGATTCCTCTGGGTCTCCCACATGGATGCAGGGGCCCAAGTAGTTGGGCCATCTTCTGCTGACTTCCCAAAAATCTTTATTTAAATCATCTTTTTGTTGATTATTCTAAAATGATGTTCTTATTTACACAACATTTCTGTATAGGTATAGATCTTTTATTTATGATTAGAAAAATGATTGAATTAGTTTTATCATTCTTTTAAAGAAACTTTTAGGGGGGCTGGTGCTGTGGTGCAGCGGGTTAACATCCTGACCTGAAGCACTGGCATCCCATATGGGCGCCAGTTCAAGACCTGGCTGCTCCACTTCTGATCCAGCTCCCTGCTATGGCCTGGGAAAGCAGTAGAAGATGGCCCAAGTCCTTGGGGCTCTGCACCCATGTGGGAGACCCAGAAGAAGCTCCTGGCTTCGGATAGGCACAGCTCCAGCCATTGCAGCCAATTAGGGAGTGAATCATTGGATGGAAGATCCTCCCCCCGCCGCCCGCCTCTCCTCTCTCTGTGTAACTCTGACTTTCACATAAATAAATCTTTAAAAAAAAATTAGGATTTATTTTATTGTTTGAAAGAGTGACAGAGAGAGAGACACACACACAGTGAATCAAATCGTCCACCCTTGGTTTATTCCTCCAATGGCCACAATAGCCGCGCCTGGGCCAGGCTGAAGAGAGGAGCCTTGAACTCCATGCTGACCTTGCAGTCAGTGGCATTACTTGCTGCGTCACAATGGCAGCCCCTTTTATTTATTCTTTTCCATTGCTTTAGTATTTACTTGAGGGATGTTGATTATTTGTAGCTGGATTTTCTTTGTTTAAATTACTGGATTCTTTCTCTCAAAGTCTTTTCATCTTTTTATTTCTTATCTAATAAATATTCCTTTTTCTGTTAAGATACCAGTTAGAGTATCTACTCATTTTTATGTATTCGTAGCCCTGATGTGATTTCTAAAATAATTTTCCTTTTATTCTCAATTTTTAATACCATTTACAAATATTTGGGACACACAGAGAGATTTTATCTTCTGGTTCACTCCCTAAATGCCCACAATGGCCCCAGGCCAGGCCAGGCAAGGCAAGGTCAAAGCTGGCAGCCAGGAAATCCCTCAAGGTCCCCCTGTCGATGGCAAGGATCCAACTACTTGAGCCATCACTGCTGTTTCTTAGGGTCTGCGTAAGCAGGAAGCTAGAGCCAGAAGAGGAGCCGAGACTTGACCCAGGCACTCTGAGATATTTTGTCAGCTGTTAACAGCTGGGTCAAATGCACCCCTAAACCCCCTCCCATTCTTTATTATGTTCCCTTATCTCCTTTTTTAGTTTTCCTAGTATTTCTGGTGCCTTTTGAAAGACTAGGTAACTGCTTTAATGTATTTTATGGATATGCCTCTCTTATATTTTATCTATGAGAATATTATTTCACTTTATATTCTCTTTTTTTCTTATAACAGTTTTGTGTAGGGCTTGGTCTCCACACTCTCTATTGGTCATTTCATTTCAGTTAGTTTTCCTAAATTTGCAGGAGGCATAACTTAGGGTAGCTTTCTTAATTCTGCAGAATCCCTTGTTCCATTGTTGTCACGTAGTGTGCGAGTGGGGGGTGATTCGCTTTCTGAAGCTGCCTACCTCTGCTTCTCCCTCAGCTTTTACCTTTCCTTCCCTTTCCCTTAACTCTGTTCTCCCCATCCTGTTCTATTTTGATTCAACTCCAAGAATTTCTCTTCGATGTTCAGGCCCATCTTTGAAGAACCATGCTCAATGTCAAGAGTTCACAAGGATCAGACTGCTTAAACTCCTTAGGACCTTACCATGAGTCTTTTATTCTGCTCTATTCTTGTAGTAGTCAAAATCCTTGTAAGCTTTGGCTTTCAACCTCACATAGGCACCCTATGCTCTTCAGTGAGTATCTGGGTTTTCTATGATTCTGTGGTCTTAAATCACTCTGTTTTTTCAGTGTCTCCATTTCTTCCATCCAAATACCACTAGACAGTTCTAGAAATTGTAGGTGTATTTTTTCCATAACCGTATGTGATTAGGTTACAGGGAATATTTGTTGTCGTTAAGTTTTAATTTTGTTACCAGTTTCTTTGCCTGTGATGACTGGGAAGTTCCTAACACTATACTTCCTCCATTCTCCAACTTTCCTAGAATCCCCTCATTTTGCCTTTTAAGACTGAAATACACCTGCTTAAATTTTCATCTCATAGAAGACTTGAAACCACTATTATTATCTCCATGAAATGGTGGAGTACACTAATTGCCACGAAATTCTCAACACAGATAATTATTGAGAACAAACTAGAACATGACAAGGTGTCCTGCTGACATGATCACTTTCACTCATGTTTATTAGCTGAATTCTTGCTCAGACTCACATGTGCAAGCTCTTTAGGACCTGCAAGCTCAACACTAAGGATTTCTTTAGTGGGCATCTTTAGTGATAATTTTCCATTATGTACCCAGAATCATATTTCTCAAATCTTCTGCCTTTTAATATAAAAGCATAATTTCTATTTGTAAAAAAATATGTCCCTCTGAGTAGTATCAGTAATCCCATCTGGACCTAGAAAAGCTAGACATTTCAGGAGTTGGCAAGCTTCCACATCTTCTAATATGCCTTTTTCCAAGATTCATTTTCAAGTTCCCCATAATGAGATGAGAGATGAGAAGATTTTGATATTATTAATATGACATTTTAAAAGTAATCAATGATTCATCATATTCAATTATTCACTTTTATATTACTCCCACAATTTTTACTCATGGTGTTATTATTTCAGGCCAGTAACTCCCAGTGACTGATTTGTGTGAGATGGACAGTCTTATTCATGATACTTTGCATCATTCTAAGAATATCTTGAAACAACAGTTATATCTCCAAATATAGGAAGATTAAGAGACATTCTTTAAATAAATATAATCAGTCCTATGACACCTAATTAAACAGATTTCTATTAGAAGGTTAAAATGTCATTAATTTGGCTGTGGTGTTCCTGCAATTAGTCACTCAAGTAAGCCTGCCAAAGCAAAGTGGAAGTCTATGCACTCATAAGCTTTCTAATAACACATCTCTGCTAGAACCTTTTCCCAGAAATCAGCAGCAATTTTATTGAGCAGCAGTTTTCATAATCTATTTCATTCTACTTTTTGACAAACACAGACAACATCAGTACTGCTCCACTAGTCTATCACGTGTCTGACTAGTTAGGGTTTGTTAGAGAACACCAGGGGTAGGCCCTTTAAAAGTAATGGGGTTCCTATTCTCAGTCACTTCTCTAGTGAGGGGAAATGTGGCCCTCTCGTATGTTGCTGATGTGATATAAATTATTACAAATGTATTTAATTTGAAATTAAGTACCAAAAAATCTGCAAAAGTGCATGCTTTCTGATTCAGCAACTCTACTTCCAGCGATCTATATATTCTAAAAGAAAAAATGAAAACTGCACTCAAAATGTTATATGAAAAGAATGTTCATTGTGGTGTCTTTTTTAAAAAGATTTATTTATTTACTTGAAAGTCAGAGTTACACAGAGAGAGAAGGAGAGGCAGAGAGAGAGAGAGAGAGAGAGAGAGAGAGAGAGGTCTTCCATCTGCTGGTTCACTCTCCAAATGGCCACAATGGCTGGAGCTGCACTGATTCAAAGTCAGGAGCCTGGAGCTTCTTCCTGGTCTCCCTCTTGAGTGCAGGGGCCCAAGGACTTGGGCCATCTTACATGGCTTTCCCAGGCCATAGCAGAGAGCTGGATCAGGAGTGGAGCAGCTGGGACTTGAACTGGTGCCCAGATGGGATGCCGGCGCCACAGGTGGAGGATTAACCTACTTTGTCACAGCACCAGCCCTCATTGTGGTGTCTTTACATTGGGGAATTTGGGAAGCAACAATTTTCTACCATCTCTAGGAAAATATCAATCACTAGAAGAATTAGTTGCAAAGCATACAACAGCTACATAGATGGTAGAAAACCACTCAGCCATGAAACACAATGTTTGGGAGTACTTAGCTCTAAGAAATGATCATTATATTTAATTTAAAAATAAAAGTATAAAATTGGCATATAAAATATGAACTTTAGTGTATTTATAATGCTTGTACACTATATACAGACATGTGTATGCATATATATGTGTGCACATGTGCACGTGTATGTAGATAAAGAGGCAGAGGCAGAGAAAATAAATTTTAGGAAGTTAGAACACATCAGGGTATGAGAAATGTTATATTTGCATATTTCTCTAATTCTAATTTAATGTCCTACAACCACCCACTCACTGGACCATTAGAAAATTTAATAAGTCACTGTTGGGATGTCTTGCTACCTAAAAGGAACCTAAAAATAATATTGAGTGTGAGTGGTGCTAAAAAAATAAGTAAGAAGAGCATTGTTAATCTACAATTGTTACTATTTTCCCATTACTCCTAAATTATAGGATATTCATATCAAGTGTGATCCCTACTGCTGATTCTGGAAAGTTCAAGGATATTTCTCACAGTAGTCCTCCCCATTCAGCACGCACTTGACTTCTTGTATCTATTTCCTGGTCTGCAGATACCATTCCTCATTGTTCCACAGTCCAGGAGAACGCACTGAACTTCCCCTTGCTTTTTGCTTCTGCCTGTTTCTCTCAAGCCTTCAGGGATACTTGCTGAATCCTCAGAAAAGGATTTCAGCCCATAAGCTCTTGACTTTCACGATGTATTAGGATAATACAGAAACTGATTTTCTTTCCTATTGGTAGAAGTGAAGAGTCATTAGTATCAATTTATTTCTTAATTACTTATCATATTATGAGTAATAAGGATGTAATAATCTAATACATAAAGTAAATATTAAAATTAGAATAGTGTATGATATAACTATTCATAATTGTGTGCAAGAATAATCATTGATTAAAAGTCAGAGTTACACAGAGAGAGAAGAGGCAGAGAGAGAGAGAGAGAGAGAGAGAGAGAGAGAGAGAGAGAGAGAGAGAGGTCTTCCATCCACTGGTTCACTCCTCAATTGGCAGCAACAGCTGGAGCTGTGCCAATCTGAAGCCAGGAGCCAGGAGCTTCTTCTGGGTCTCTCCTTGGGCTTCAGGGGCACAAGGACTTGGGCCATCCTCTACTGCTATCCCAGGTCATAGCAGAGAGCTGGATCATAAGTGGAGCAGCCAGGTCTTGAACTGGTGCCCATATGGGATGCCGCCCTTCAGGTCAGGGTGTTAACCCACTGCACCACAGCACCAGCCCCAAGAATAATCAATGATTTTAAGTTTCTATGTATTTTATCAATTTTTTTACAATGAGCATATAGAATTTTATAGAAATTATGCTTTAAAACATTTCCTTTTTAATGGAAAAAAATGTTAAGGTAGATTTACAGTTGCAACCACAGAGAAGAATCAACTCTATTGGTACAAGAATATGCTAAATGTTTGTATTATTCAAGAATGATTTCAATAGCCAATGTGGCAAGTCAAACCAAATCACTGACTATAGAATCCTATAGAATATAATTAGGGAAAGAAAGTGTAGAACCATGGAATACAAGTTGGGATTGAAATGAACAAATCTGTGGGGTTGGGATGAAGAGACAAGGTTCTCAAAAGTAACTTAACCAGCTGTTGGTCTTTCATGAAGAGTGAACCATTAAGATCTTGAAAACAAGAAAGGCACAGGAAGTTGTTCTGAGTTAGGGAAGTGCCTGGCCTTTTGTCCAAAAATATGACCTGGAAAGGGAGAAAATTTCAAATAATACCAGAAAATAGAGCCTGTGCTCCCAAGGTTTTCTCTACCATATTCAACAGCAGTATACCACTCCCTGCAGAGCTCGCCTTCACAATAGTTCCTAGTGAGTCAACTTATTTGTCTTTATTCCTCCCTTTCTTTAATATTCATTTCTTCATCCAACAATTTTGAGGGACTACTATGTGCATTAGAAAATTCCAAAGAAAAACTAGCAGGGTAAATGAAGAGAGAGTAGAGGATATAGAGAAATGAATTTAGATATAGTGGGTAGGACAGAATACCTAGAAATGCAGCATAAGAAACATTGTTTCCTAGTCCTACCAATAATAGTGGCTGTGGTAGGCTTTGAGCAAGCCAATAGCAATGTCAAAAATATGGTTTCTAGTAACATTAATTTGCAGCAAGGATTGGATATGGAAAATATTGCAGCAAAACTAAAACTAAAGGAAGCAGTGATACACACACACAAACATATTTAATGGCGCTGATTTCTATGTAAAAGTAGGGACAGAGGCTTCTATCCAACCAGCTATTCCCACTCACATTTCCACCCCAAATCAGGATTCAGTCTTATGTCTAACTATTCCATGCTCTACTGCCCACTCATATGGGCATATATTAGATTTTATCATGAAAATAAGTGTTACCATTCCATGAGGGTTATCTGTGCTTCAGTGTTAGGCAGTAATGATTCAGTTGCTGTGGCTGGAGATGGGGGAGCTTTTCCATGTTTCCTCACCCAATTTGTGTGCCCCCTGGAGGTGCAGAAGATAACTGTTCTTGGTGAAGGATGTCCATCCCCTTTCAAAGATCATTGATCAGCTTGCTGCAGTAGTAGAGAAAGTCATATTCTATCAAGGACTCAATTCTTTTCACTGATTTCTTATTTTGTTCTGCTTTGTTTCTTCCTAAATGAGCTCATGATACAAGTATAGACTTTCACTCACTTTCCTGACTCAACTTTTCCTTGGGGTATATAACCAACCATGTTAATTTTGTACTACAAATTCAATGAAAATGAATTCTAGACTAAAATAAGCCTTACAGAAAGCAGTTTTTTGCAATCAGTTCCCCAGAGATAAAGCCTGCATTTTTGTCAGTGATGAGTAGATCAAAAGACCCTTATTTTAATCACAGTAGAGATAAAGAGGAGCTTTCATTCCTGAAATTGTATTGATTGAGTCTTGATCACTCAGAATAAGTGCAAGGGACATACTGTCACTTCATCCAAGTTTAAAATTCTATATTAGTTCTTAAAATGTTTCTTTTTTCTATCAATTACGTTATAAAGAATATATTTCGTCTTCTGTCAAAAAAGAACATGTCAATAACATCTGTTAATAAAGACTTGTGATGTGTGAAATGCCAAAAAATTTCTTAGTTATAAATGATAATTGCAATTCTCTTTGAGAAATTGCAGAGGCTGCTTGAATGTGTGTTTCTTTTCATTTATAGGAAAAATTAATATAAATATGTCTTAAAGTTGAGGGCAGTTTCCATAGGAAATCACTATTTATTGTGGGAGATTTTGGATATTCTTTAAAGTGGGTAAGCCAATCCTTCAGCTAAGATCATTAAAGGGTTGGATGACAGTCCTCTGGGCGAGTCAGGTAACAGGCAATGCCAGATTGAGGACAGGTTCAGCAAGTCACCCTAGTTCACTTTACAGTTTGTATTTACGTTGGTATAACAAGCCCTCCTACTTTTATCAGGTTTGGTAAAATTTAATGTCTGATCTATACAATCCACAAATCTTTTTATTATTTTATAAAGCAACTTTTAGTATGCGTGTGTCATTTTATTGTAGATAAAACCTTTAGGGCAAGCATCATTGATCATTGTTCTTAAACATTCCCTCTAGTTCTTACTATTCCCCTTGGCACAGGATAGGTGCTTAATAAATAAGTTAATCTTAAAATACAGTTGCTACTGTGTTGAGTTAGTAGTTCCCAAACATGTACATATTAGAATCACCCAAGTAACTTAAAAAAAAATCCAGCTCCTATCAAAGAAAAAGCATCTGTGAGTAATTTGGCTAAGGAATCAGTACGTACAGACATAGCCTATCCATAGTGTTGAACATGGTGCAATGATCTATTAGTTGTTTTATTTAAAAGGTCTCATATTATTAACATCTCTCTAAAGTATATGTTAACAACTACATTATATAATTATCATTAGTAATAATAATGTAAGACAATATTTTCTATGTGCTTAATAGAGGCCACAGTTCTAATTACTTTTCACGCATTAACTGCAAAACAAGCTAAGTGACTTGCCTTGAAATCTAAAAACTAACCCAAAGAAGAGCTTGGATTTGAAATCCGATTTTCAACTCCAAAGCTTTTTTCGACTTAACCATGATGTCCTCTAACAAAAACTCATTGTTGACTCATGGCAAACTGGGATTTTCACAATAGGCAAAAATGTCCTGATCAAACCATTCCCATTTTATCAAAGCTTTGTGTCCTCTGGGATTTCCACCAAAGCTTCCTCTACCAATCTGTTAGGTAATTTTAAGGTGAATGTACAAGTGGGAACATGCTCAGAGCTCTTTATTTATTAAAACCATTGAGGTCAGTCGCTGGGTTACTGGTGTACACAGGCAAAATGGGAAAAACAAATGTCAGCAGTCTCTTAGAAACAAATAACTAATAAAACGCAACTAAGTAAGAGAAGAAGAACACTATCTTCCTTCATAGGAACACTATCTTCCATCATAAAAGCCATCTGCCCCCCCCCCCATTTGTAACAACTGATTTCTTTTCTATACTTACCAGAGTGAATTTTAGAAAAAGTTCTGTCTTTCACAATCTTCCCCATTTTGTATGGGATCCATTTCAGCCATGTTGTTCAAAACAAATCGAGACCCGCTGTCTCCTATCAGGTGAAACTTCTGTTTTATATTTCGCAACCATTAGATGGAATCATAATCACCACCTGACCCTCTCCACCAGCTCCTAAAATACCTTGAAACAAAACAAGGATCTCGCTGAAGCTGCATTCATTGACATGCTAAAGCATAAAGTGTTTACATGTTGTGGCAAAAAACGCTTCACTGTGAGCTTCCTGAACACCAGATATAAAACAGTTTCCAGATAGAGCATGTGGTACAAAGGACATAGGGATCTGGAGTGGAAAGCCTAGGGTTATGGAATTCTTTCTGGCTTTTACCAGTTGATGTAAAAACTTTAACCATACTGAGGCTTAGTGTCTGTATTTGCAAAATGAGAATAATTAGCTGCCTGGAAAGGGTGTACTGATGATTAATGAGATGACATATACATCTTTCCAACAAGCAACCACCTCTTGAGCTCAGTATGCAACATCTCCTTTACCATACTGACGTGCAGTGGGGACAGAAGCCAATGCTGCATTTAACCTTGTACCCACAGTCACTCAGCAATGGGCAGCCTCTGCCATTCACAGACAATAACAAAAGCTCCACTGGATTCCTGTCAAGTTAACCCACAGTTCTAAGATGCCAGACACAAACTAGAAATCCTGCAGAAATGACATCATGCAATGGTGTAGGAAGAGAGAAAAAAATGTGATACTCAATAAATGTTTGTGGTAGAGAGAAAGGACAGACATCAGTGTCTCTGACACAGACAAGGGAGATACTATTATGTTCTCCGTATTGTATAAATGAGACAGCTGTGATATTTGTTTAAAACATTAGGTTATACTGCATAATGAGTCTCAAACTCAGTGTGTTTCAATGAAAAGTGTTTATTTTCCACTCATTCAAGGAAAGTTGTGAATTGCCATGGCCTCTATCTTGCATCTCCTACATTGCAGAACCAAGGCTAGAGAAGCAGACCCATATCAGGTGTGTGGGAGAGAGAAAGAGCAATGGAGGGACAACATGTGACTCTTAACGTTTTTGCTGAGATTTGGCACACAACACTCTTCATATTTCTTTGACTAACGAAAGTTGCGCATCTTATTATGCTGTTAGGATTAAGAGGAATATAATCCTCCTACATGGAAAACAGACAAATTGGAAAAAACAACATTCATATAAAGGAAGTATTAGAGTTGGTATTAAAGTTGAGGCCTTGTATAATCCCTAAATACAGTTCTATTAGACCTAGCACACTCTGGCAGTAAATTGAACATAGTAGGCACATTAAAAATTGGTTTCTAATTTTGAGTTTAGAAAAGGTACAGCTAAATATTAATTTTAACAATGATCAGAAGATAAATGCTTTAAAACCATGGGCACAATCATCAAGAAAATTTAAAAAGCAGAGAAGACCAATATTTAGAGGTCAGAAAGAAAATACGAGACCAATAAAAGAGACCAATAAATGCCAGTGAGCAGGTCAGCTAAAAAATGAAGGTTGTAGTATCCTGGAATTCAAGGGGAAAGATATTTCAAGGAAGACAATGCAATCAACTAATGAAAGTAAGCTAAAATTAGATTTAGCAATATGAGATCATTGTTGATCTTGAGTCTAGACAAGAATAATTTTGGTAAGGTTGGTGGAATGACAATTTTGACTGGAATGAGTTCAATAGGAAATGGAATGGGATTCACTTCGAAGAGGAAGATTAGCTTTATAGGAGCATAGACCATTCACATTTACTAAAGGAAGGTGGCATTAAAAGAAGGGGTAACAAATGTGGAGTGGTGGTAACTTAAACAAATTCTCTTTTTGACATTCATATTTTTAAGCCAAATAGAATGCAGTGCTATCCCCCAAGAGTGAGGTTTAAGAATAGAAATGAAGGTGTGAAAGATACCTAGAGTAGATCAGGAGAATGAATGAGCCATTATGCATATTGCAACTGATTGCATATTGCTGAGTTGCTTTAAAGTCCTCACATGACTGTAGTTTCATGAAGTCCAAACTACACAAACATATATAATGTGCAGTTCTGTTCTGTCCTGAAGCTGAAGAAGGTCTATATTAGATTTAACTAAATTTGTGGTGTTCCCAGGTGAAGATTATCCAAAGTTAGAGGGAGAATATAGGGGAGAGACCATGAAAAATCAGGAAATTTGATCTGTATGAGAAAGGAAATGAGACTACAGAGGTAGCATCGGACACAGAAAATGTGGAAGTTTCAGTAGATAATTAGTCCCTGACAATAGTAAAATCAAAGCATGGTATGCTTAAAATTGAGACTATGTGGTTACAGTTTAAGGTTATAATAAAGTAGAAAGTGTGAACCTGGCAGTAAATTCGGGTTGAGAGACAGATTATGGGGCAGATGGTATCAAGGAACTTAGGGACTAAGGTATTAAAAGGATTCTTTACATGCATTTAATTATTATAGCAGATGATGACAAGAATAAGCTTGGTAAGATTTCACTGAACTAGAAGCTAAAAACTTAAGGCAGTCAGAGGGAATAATCTAGGAGTTTAAAGATAACCATAGCAAGCAGGAATAATGAGTATTATTACTTTACAAGGAAAGAAGAAGGGTCTGAAAAGGCAGTAAGGTACAAAGAGTTTGTCGGTTTTTCCAAGGGCCCTTGGCATGAGGGCTTGGGAGAGAAAATTTCTACGACTTAAAGGAAGAAGTGAATTTAGGGTGACTCAGTTTTTAGTTAGAGCAAGATGGCAGGAAAGGGGCATTCTGAAGATTTGTGCATGACAGACCTCCAGTTTCAAAATCTTTCAGAAATTGAGTCACCAGGTAGGAGCAAAATGAGTGATATAGGGGTGATATTCTAAGACAAAGATGAGCCAAGTGCCCTAAACTGATTTGGTAACTGGAAGCAGAAACACATGGTATGGTGAACGGAGTCCCAGTGGTATTAAGGCAAGTAGTGAGGATGAGTTTGTCAGCATCAGCAAAGAGGAAAGGGTGGGCATCATTTGTGTGTTGATGTGGAAGCAAAGAACTGGATTATCTGAACTGGCCATGGTGCTGGTATTTCCCCCTCCTCATTCCTGGAGAAGTCATTGGGTGCCCTATTTGTATTTTATCTCCAGTGCCAGCCAGTGCACAGAGATGGTGCTCAGTAAACATCTATTGACTAAGAACAGTCCCTCTTTTATGATAAATGATCGACTAACACGAGTTATATTGGAAGGCTGCAGATAATGTAGATGAGCCATTTTTAATAACCTTAAATGTCTGTGGAGTGGCCAATCCTGTGATAGGAGACAGTGATCAGCGATGCACCCCAGGACGATCTGGGAATGAATCACCACCAACTCATGCATACAGCTTCCTTCACCTAAAGCACTCACTTTAAGTCACAGTGACCTTTTCAGACTACTTACGGTGGCAGCACAGTTGGCACCGCGGCTCCCGGATAGTGCACCATTAATGGGGTGATTAACCAGGACTGTTTCTTGTCCCTTGGAGTGAAAAAGAAAGTGAAGCAAATGAACAAGGATTTAGTGAACAAGTTTCTGTTCAGAAATATATCTAAAAAGCACTGTAAAATGTCTGATTTTAACGACGACGTCTTTGAAAGGTAATTTTAGTCTCTTTTGATAGTGACTTTTTAAAGACATTAAATAATATCTTACCTCTACTTACATAGAATAAAAGGTAACACAAAAATGGAGGGATCAAGAAATCCTGAAGTTCCTCCTTCGGAAACATTCTTCTCAGAGGAGTTTCCACTTTTAAGAGAGAAAATTTGACAGGTGCTCTTAAACCTTTTTCACTACAAACTATGTATTAATGAAAATCTCTATGATTTGAAAGATTTTTGACCAACTGTCTTACATTGATCCCTTGCTGTGAATTTACTAGTGTGCCTCCAACCCCCAGTTCACAGTAAAAACCCTAACCCTCCATGTGATGTATCTCAAGGAGGAAATACAATTAAGTTACATCATAATGCTGAGGCCCTAACCCCTTAGGACAATGGCATTACAAGAGGAAGAAATGTATGAGTTTCTTGTGTTTTTGATGTTAACTGATTATTAGACATACAGTTTGCAAATATTTTCTCGTAGGTTACTTTTTCATTTTGGTAATTTCTTCCTTTTGATGCAGATTTTTGATTTGCTGTTATCACTTTTTTGTTCTATTTATGGTATATACGTTTCCTGTATTTGGTACATACAGATTTAGGAACATAGTGATACTTCCACCTTACCCTCCATCTTGCCCATGCTCTAATCTTTCTTCCGCCTCCCTCTCCTATTCCCATTATTAATTCTTACAAAGATCTATTTTGCTTTTGTTGCCTGTGCTTTTGGTGTCACTTTGAAAAAAATTGTTGCCAAGAACAAAGTCAACAACCTCTTTCTCTGTTTGCATCTGGAAGTCTTATACTTTCTTTTTTTAAGATTTATTTACTTATTTGAAAGGCAGAGTTACAGAGAGGCAGAGGCAGAGAGACAGAAAAGGAGAGAGAGAGAGAGAGAGTGAAAGAGAGAGAGGTCTTCCATCCGCTGGCTCACTCCCCAGTTGGCTACAATGGCTGGAGCTGTGCCAATGCAAAGCCAGGAGCCAGGAGTTTCTTCCAGGTCTCCCATGTAGGTGCAGGGGCCCAAGGACTTG
Source organism: Sylvilagus floridanus (assembly GCA_949820135.1). Lineage (NCBI taxonomy): Eukaryota > Metazoa > Chordata > Mammalia > Lagomorpha > Leporidae > Sylvilagus > Sylvilagus floridanus. The sequence goes on from OX463235.1 coordinate 43,240,727, forward strand.
GGCCATCTTCCACTGCTTTCCCAGGCCATAGCAGAGAGTTGTATTGGAAATGGAGCATCTGGTTCTTGAACCAGCACCCATATGGGATGCTGGCACTGCAGGTAGCAGCTTTACCTGTTATGCCACAGCACTGGCCTCTGGAAGTTTTATATTTTCAAGTCCTATATATGTGGGGGTGTGCAGAACACCAGTAGGTAGTGGTAAAAAAGGTGATACCTTTTACTTACAGGATGTACAAGTTCTGGGCAGACATTGTTGTATAGTAGGTTAAGCTGCCACTTGGGTTGCATGCACCCCACATCTGAAAGGCTGGGGTGGAATCTCCACTGATCACAATCCAGTATCCTGCTACTGTACACTCTGGGAGGCAGCAGCTGATGGCTAAAGTACTTGGGGCCCTGCTACCCACCTGGAAGACCCAGATTGAGTTCCTAACTCTTGACTTTAGTCCGGCCCAGTCCCAGCTGTGTAGACTTTTGGGAGTGAGCCAGTAGAAGGAAGATCAGTCAGTCCTGCACTAGTGCACTCACTCTCTCTCACTCTCCCTTTCAAATAAAAAAGAAACATTTACCAAAAAATGGAAAAATTTCTGGGATCTATAATATAGGTTATGTTGAGTAGTTTATACTACTATATTATTTACTCGAGATTTGCCAACAGGGTATATCTTAAGTGTGCTCACCACAAACACACATGCACATACACACACACACACACATACACAAAATATAACTGTATGGTACAGGTGTGTTGATTACCTTGATGGTGGTACTTGTCATGAATACATCACATTGTACATCTTGTATATGTCATTTTTGTCAATTTCACCTCAATTAAGGTGGGATAAAGAAGAGGATGGGAAAGATCTCTCTGTTCTCCTTCCCCCTCCACGTGTGAGGACAGGGTGAGAAGGTGGCTCTCTGTAGCCAGGAAGACAGCACTCACCAGACACCAACCCAGTCAGCACCTTAGTACTGGGCTTCAGTGCCCACAATTGTGGGAAAATGCATTTCTGTTGCTTAAGCCATATAACTTATGGTGCTTTGTTATAAGATACCAAATACCCACCTTTCTAGAAATCTACAGGAGTGAAATTGATATTTTGAGAATGGATTATTGTTTAGAGTCATTGTCTATACCCCTGAGGAACAGTGCTTATTCTACTCACTACTTGTTGAATCCTTTATTTAATGGAGGACTAATCTTGTGAGTATACAGTAAATTGGAAGTATGTCATTGAAAAAATTAAAAGAAAAATAAGAAAGGAAGGAGGACAGAGGGTGAGAGCCAGGGAGAAAGGGTAGGTTATGAAGTAGCATTATGTTCTTAAAACTGTATGTGTGAAATACATGAAATGTGTTCCCTTTATATTAGTAGATGGAATAGATTAGAATAAAAACAACAAGAAATAAATATTTCCAAAGTACCAATATATCTATCATTCTTGATCAAAAACTGATTTCTGAAACTTCATTCAGCAGCAAAGTATTTGGTATGCAAATATCAATTATTTTAAGAACCGGCAAGCCACACTAAGATCGTCTCCTGACTGCCAGTGTCTCCTTGGTGGGCACCGTGCTTCCTGGTACCACCCCAGCATGCTTAGTAAAGGAAGAATCTGCTGAACTGAGAAATTGTGAAAGAAAAAAAAAAAAACTTCTGAACCACAGAATGTTTTTCAGAACCACATAAAGTAACAGCCTTCGTTGTCTCCAGCACATAGTTTGTGCTACCTATGCATCAGGACTTCAAGGGGCAAAAAACTCATTGGTTCTTTTATTTTTCTAATTTACTGTCAAGAAGCAATGGGCTAAGTCAGTGTCAAGACTCTTTCCCTTGGATCAATAAAGGCAATCACATTCTAATGCCACTGTAGACTTAGGTAACTGAGATTTAGCACTACCCTTAAATAGATGTCAGCACATAGGAAAGAAAACAAAGTTGATTGCACAAGAGACAACTGAAGTGCATGAAAAAGGACTGATCCCCTACCCCTAGCTCTTGCCATATTACTTCAACATTCTTTTTTGAGGTTATTTTTTATTTTAGAGGACAGATTACATGTGTTTTATAAGTACAATTCTAAGCAAATAACCATACTTCCCACCTCCCCTCTCTGTCTCCCTCAATGCACCCTCCTTCCTCTTTTATTTCATTTTTGCAAAAACGTAATTTCAGTGCACTCTATAATTATAGGTTTAATGAAGATTTCCCCTGATGTTTTCCTCTAGTAATTTGATGGTTTCAGGTCATAGATTTAGATCCTTGATCACTATGAGTTGATACTTCTGCCTGCATAGATCCAATTTTCCCCATACCATTTGTTGAAGATTCTGTCCTTTCCCCAAGGATTGATTTTAGCTCATTTGTGGGCATCCTTGTCTGGTTTCAGATCTTAATACTTTCAGTTTTTCCCCATTCAAAATGATGCAAGTTGTGAATTTGTTATATAGTGCCTTAATTGTGTTAAGGAATGTTCCTTCTATGCCCAATTTGCTTAGAGTTTTCATCATGAAAAGGTGTTGTATTTTATCAGATGCTTTTTCTGCATCTATTGAGATAATCATATGGTTTTTATTCTTTGATTTGCTTATGTAAAGTATCACATTTACTGATTTGCCAATGTTGAATCATCTCTGCATACAAGGGATAAATCCCAGTTGGTCTGGGTGAATGATCTTTATGATGTACTGTTGGATTCAATAGTATTTTGTTGAAGATTTTTCATCTATGTTCATCAGGGATATTGGTCTGTAGTTCTCTTTCTTTGTTGTATCTTTTTCTGGTTTTGGAATTAAGGTTATGCTGGCTTCATAGAAGAATTTGGAAAAATGCCCTCCCTATCAATTGTTTTGAATATTTTGAGAAGAATTAGAATTAGTTTTTATTTAAAAGTTTGTTAGAATTCAGCAGTGAAGCCATCTGGTCCTGGGGTTTTCTTTCTTGGGAACATGTTTATTTCTGATTCAATTTCTGTGTTGGTTACTGAACTATTTAGGTTTTCTCTGTCTTCAGGACTCAATTTTGGTAGATTGTATGTGTCCAAATCTTCTAGATTTTTCCAGCTTGTTGGCACAAGTAATTGTAACTCCTGATAATCCTTTTTTTAAATCAGTGTACATTTTAACATAAACTTTTTCTCATCTTTGATTATCTTAGTTTGAGTGCTCTCCCTTTTTAATTTTTTGGTTAATTGGGACAATGGTGTATCAATTTTATTTTTCAAAAAATCAACTCTCATTTCATTGGTCTTTGATATCATTTTCTTCATCTCAGTTTTGTATTTTTCTTCTCTAATTTTAATTCTTTCTGCCTGCTGATTTTGGGTTTGGTTTATTCTTGTTTTTCTAGGTCCTTGAGATACATTGACAACTCATTTACCTGATGCCTTTCCAATTTCTTGAAATAGGCACTAATTGCTATGAACTTTCCTATCAACACTGCCTCTGTAGTATCCCCTGTTTTAATAAGTCGTGTTGTCATCTTCATTGTTTCTAGGAATTTTAAAATTTCCCTTCTTTCTTCTATGACTCACTGTTCATTCAGAAGCTGTTGTTCAGTCTCCATGTGTTTATGTATTTTTTGAAGTTTAAGTTATTAATTTCCAGATTTATTCCATTGTGGTCAGAAAAGATACATGGTATGATTTCAACTTTGTTGAATTTGTTGAGACTTGCTTTATGGCCTAGCATATGGTCTATCCTGAAAAAGTTCCATGCTTATATGTAAAGAATGCGTATTGTACAGCTGTGGGGTGATTTGGTCCATGGTGTAGATTAGCTCTGTTGTTTCTTTGTTGTTTATTTTTCTTTTATGTCTAGTTGTTTGGATACTTGATGAGAGCAGGGTATAGAAGTCCCTCATTATTATTGTACTAGATTCTATGCCTGCCTTTAGATCAATTAACATTTTTTTTAAATAGCCAGGTACCCTGGAATTGTGTGCATATACATTTACTATAGTCACATCTTGCTGTTGAATTGGTGCCTTAATCACTACATAATGCCCTTCTTTGTCTCTTTTAAAAGTTTTTGTGTTAAAGTTTATTTTGTTTGACAGTAGAATGACTACTCCTGCTTGGTTTTGCTTTCTTTTAGCATGGAATATCTTTTTCCATCCTTTCACTTTCAGTCTTTGTATATCTTTGTTGGTGAGGTATGTTTCTTTTACATAGCAAATAGATGGGGCTTATTTTTCAATCCATTCATCCAGTCTGAATCTTTTTTTTGGGGGGGCAGGTAGAGTTATAGACTGTGAGAGGGAGAGACAGAGAAAAAGGTCGTCTTTCCATTGGTTCACTCCCCAAATGGCTACCATGGCTGGCATGGCCGGCTCTTCGCCAATCTGAAGCCAGGAGCTTTTTCCTGGTCTCTCATGCAGGTTCAAGAGCCCAAACACTTGGGCCATCCTCCACTGCCCTCCCGGGCCACAGCAGAGAGCTGGACTGGAAGAGGCGCAGCAGGGACTAGGACTCGGTGCTCATATGGGATGCCAGCGCCACAGGTAGAGGATTAACCAAGTGAGCCTCAGTGCTGGCCCCAGTCTGAATCTTTTAATTAGAGAATTTCATCTATTTATATTCAAAGTTATTATCGATAAGTAATGAATTGGTCTTGCTATTTTTCCATAAATATTCCTGTTGCTTGTTTTGGATTTCCTTTGTACTTTTACTGGAAGACTTTCTGCCTTTACATTCTTACATGATGATGATAGTCTCTTTATTTGTGTAGCATATCATTAAGTATAATTTGTCAGAATGTATCAGTGGCGACAAATTATCTCAACTTATATTTATTATGGCAAATCTTTATGTCACTGTAATTTATAAGTTAGAGATTTACTGAGTACAGTATTCTGGGTTGGAAGGTTTTTCTTTTAAGACTTGGAGTATTTTTCCCCATTCTCTCTTAGCTGGTAGCATTTCTAGTGAGAAATCAGCTGTTGGTCTAAAATGGAGATCCCTTGAAAGGAATTTGGCATTTCTTTCATGCACTTTTTAGAAACTTTTACTTCTGTAAATTAGATTATAATGTGTCATAGTGAAGATCTTTTCTGATCATTTCTACTCAGTTCTGTGTGCTTTCTGTACTTGAATGTCCCTATCTTTCTCCAAATTAGAGAAGTTTTCTGCTGTTACTTCACTGACTAAGTCTTCTAATCCTTTCTCTATTTCCACACCTTCGGGAACTCCTAAGACATATGTTTGGTCATTGGACAATATTCAATTTAATCTTGAGTACTATTTTTAAAATTTTCTTTATTTGAGATAGTTCCAAATATTTGTCTTTCTCAGATAGTTTTTATTCTGCCATACTGTATGTGTTATTAAGGCTTTCCACTATATATTTTATTTGACATACTGAATTTTTTCATTTCTAATCTTTCAGGTTTTTTTCTCTTCAATATCTTTATTTTCTGCGAGAAACTTTCAATCATGTTATGTATGTGTTTGAGTAATCTTATGATCATTCTTTTGAATTCCTTTTTAGGCATTTGATAAATCTGTTCATCTTCAGATTATAATATTGAAGTGTTGTGTATGTTTTGGGAGTCATATTGTCTTCCTTGTTCATGTTTCTTGTATTTCTACATTTGTTTTTAGGCATTTATAGAAGCACTTGTTGATATTATCCTCTGACAGCTTTTGTCTTGGAAACATGTCTTTGTAGCTTAGTGGAGTGTCTGTTCCTTCAGTGGCTATCCAGAGACATATGATGGATGGGGCCAGGGAGCCCTGGTCAGTGCTCAAGGATGAGCCAAAAAGTCCAGAGTGATACCCAAGTTGGGTGTGGTAGGTCTCCTCAATTGTCTGCAGGCAGGAGGGGATGGTCACCTTGGCTGGTATGATCAGAGTGTCAGCCCCTCTCTGGCCAGGTGAACCAACTACCCAGGGTGAGTCCAAAATGTCTACATACCTCATGCATACAGGTGCATGGACTCCACAAAAAATCTGCATGCTCCTCAGTGTGAGCACAGAGTCCCTAGCCTCTGTAGCCAGGTACAGTGATTAGCCCAAGACCAAGCCACATCCTATGTCATACCCTACTGTACAGTCACAGAATTCCTACAGCCACAAGACACATGTCTCCCATAGTGATTGGAAACAGGGAATTTACTCTCAAACTCACAAGCCTCCAGCATCCACGGAAACGGCCGTGGTGTTCCCAGAGCAGGGTTACCCAAAGTTACACTTTTCCTTTCAGTCAGCTCCTCCTGTCAGAAAAGTCATAAAATGTTACACCTATTCTTACAGGGAAAATAAAAAAAAGTGATTAAAATATTTGGGTTTGTTCTCCAACCAGTTGGTGGAAGACTTAACTGAAATCATACCTAGCCCATTCTCTGGAGAGAGGCATTCATGGACTCCCTGTTATGGATTCTAAAGAAATGTGTGTTTTTCCTTTTCTGTAACTCCAAAAGGCACACATTTGCACTATGTTGAAGTTGGCCCAAACACTTGTTTCTGGATCCGGGGTTCAGGATGGCCTAGCCCTTGCTGTTGTGATCATTTGCAGAGTGAACCAAAAGATGGAAGACTATCTATCGCCTACCCCTCCTCCTTCAATTCCAAATAAAATGAAAAATAAATCAATAAAAATATATCAGCACTAAAAACATCAAGCTAAGTATCCTGGATCATCCAGCTAGAACTAATCTGCAGCACTTGTGCAAGGAATTAGTGGCATCAACCAAGTTTTCTCTCAGTTTCTCTTTTGTCCAGCTTCCTCATATGAACCTTGAGGTTCTTCAGCATATCATCTACTCTGAACTATTTTCTCCATCTACCATCTATTTTACACTGTGTCCCATTCTCTGGGAAGAGGGTGTATAAACATGGTAGAGGACTGTTTTCCAAGCTCTAGAGTCACAATGCACTTTGGTCCCAGCTCATTCAAGAGCTTTGTGATCTTGGACAAGTTGTTTCCTCTCTCCATGGCTCCATTTCCTAGTTTTTACTAGAGGAGAAATTGTGGCACCAAACAAAGGGCTGTTAGGTTAATTAAGTTAAATATTATAGCAATATTCCTTGCTTACAGAGAATGGTCACATTGTGATCCCTCACAATTTCATTATTGCATTTTAAGATACTTGTAAAGTAGGCTTACTAATGTACTTTTCTTAGTCTTTCCTCTTTTCCTTATTTCTAGGAACTTTAGAGAGAAAAATCAGCCAGCTCTCCCTTTAGAAACTGTGTAACTTTCATTGACTGCTTTCCATTCAGGGAACTCTCTGGCTCACCATACTTCTTACTCTCTTCTCATTGTATCTCAGTTCTGTTTTACCCTGCTCTTTGCATCATTTCCTCCCTCCTAGCTCATTTATTTTTCATTTCTGTTTCTGTGGAAAGCTTGAGCTGTCTATGTGCTGATTTGTTACCATCTACACATCTCCTCTGTTCATCTAGGGTGATGTTCTTAGCATGGATTGTTCTTCCTTTTCTTGCCTTCCATGGCCATGCAGCTGGGTGCCCTATATTCCCTTTGCTTTAGCAGAAGAGTCTTGGAGAATTTTTGTAACTCTGCATATTTACTATGAAAGTTAAAGTAAAAATCATATTTATGTATTGAATTTAGATGTTATTGCTAGATCTTTATACTTCAACAATTTCACACTCTTATCTGATTTTTTTTAGCTTTATTTGAAATAATTCTCTTGTTTGCTCATTGTTTTCTGGCTCTACTTTCTGGAATTAACTGGCACTTCCTTTTAGATGCCAGTCTGTTTGTAAGAGCAGAGTCTCCCTACTTTCATGTCTCTTGGACTAGAATTTTTCTGCCCACATGATCAATTTTTGTCTATGTTTTAAACTCCAACTTAGATGTTGGGAAACTTCCCATAATCTTTTGGGTTGCACATTTTATGTATTCAGTGTATGCTATGCTTTGTTGAAACACACTCATAAGATGAAATGACTTAGATACTTATTTATCAAGGAGCTCTATCCTCCACCAGATCGTCGGCTTGCGTTTGTTCACTGATAGAACTTCAGAACCCAACACAATGCCTGACAGATAGCAGATACTCAGTAAATATTTGCTATATGAGAAAATGAGTCATTTACATACCTCTTTTGCGTTACCTTTTGTGCTATAATGCTTTTCTCTGACAAGCTCCTCTAGCAAAGCACACCGTGCAATACTCTTAAGTAAAATATAGCAGTAGTAGAGGTTATCTTCTCTTCATGCCAGAATTTTCCATTTATATTTCTCAGTCCAAATGTTCCTTACTTGAACTCTCAGTGATTCAAAGCATCTCTTTAATCAATTCCTTTAGCTCTATTTAGTTCAATAAGACTATACAGTCTTGGTGGGTGAGAGTCTCTCCAGTGATGATGTGGGCTGAACAGCCTCACAGTGCCTGTGAAACAGATTCCCATGGCCAATCCCCTCTTGACGATGTTCTTAAATAGCCTCTTTTTTCACTGCACCTCCACAGTGTTTTTTTTTTCCATTTTGATACTTTTTGTCTTTATGATGGTTGCTTAAAAGAGGAGAGGCAGGCAGAGGCCTCTTTCAGATCTGCTTCTGCTGCATGTTTCCTGTTTGGCTCTAGTAGGTGTTTTGAGATTTAAGTCCAGAGTACTTTCATGGCCTTCCTGCCTTATTTCTTGGGCTGGTTTCCTGCCCAATAGCAGTTTCTCTCTTCCCTTATTTTATTTAAGCAGCCCTCCATGCATTCCTGTTGCTCTCATAGACTCCAGAGGAAACACTTTAATCCTCAAGATAACCCATGAATTCAGCAAACATCAAGATGAAATCTGAGGAAACTAAAGTGACAGTCTCCTGGAAGCCAGGTGAATCTCAGGTTGGGGGTTACAATTGCTTCTCCTAACACTGAGGCCAGCATATGAGGGGCTTCCACAAAGGTCATTGAAAAAGTGTATTGCTTTTTCAAGATTCTATTTGAAAGTGACATGCAGAGAGAAAGCCTGACAGGAAGAGGTCTTCTATCTACTGATTCACTCCCTAAATGGCTGCAGCAGCTGGGCCTGGGCCTGGTTGAAGCCAGGAGCTGGAAATTCCATCTGGGTCTCTGACATGAGAGCAGGAGCCGGAGTACTTGAGCCAACTTCTACTGTCTTCCGAGGCACATTAGCAGGAAGCTGGATCTGAAACAGAGCAGTCAGGACTTGAACCAGCCCCCATGGTTCACAAGTGGTGGCTTAACCCACTGTGACACACCAGCTCCAACATTATAGTTTAATTCACATTTTCCTGAACTTTTTGAGGTACTTACATAAGTTTTGGTGGACAATTTTATTATCAAAATAGACTTCATGGAAACTGCCTATGAGAAAAGCAGAGCAAGTGGAGATCAAATCTCTCAGGGGTATTTGAGTACATAGGTCATCTAAGAAGGAATTCTTAAGGCCGGCCTCAGTCCATTTGTGATATTTTAAAAAATGCCTGATAATTGTCATTTTTAAAGAATAAAAACTCATTTTCTCATAATTCTAGAAGCTATGGAGTTTAAGATCGAGGTACCAGCACACGATGAGGATCTTCATACTGTATCCTCACGTGGTGGAAGGCAGAAGGGTGAAAGAATGAGTGCTGTGTCCTCAGAGGACAGCGGAGCGAGCTGGCTAATTGACTTTTGTATGAAGCTGCTTTTACTAGAGCGTTAGTTTCACTTGTGAGGGTGGAACTCTCATGGCCCACCCACCTCTAATTTTCCCCAAACAGTTGTTCTTTCCAAGTGTTTTTTTTTTTTTTCTTGGAAGCTGCTGCCTGCCTTAAAAGTACTTTTCTAAATTCTAGCTTCCTCAGAACTGCAGTTATTTTGTCTTTTTTTAAAGATTTATTATTTATTTGAAAGGCAGAGTTATGCAGAGAGAGAGGAGAGGCAGAGAGAGAGAGAGAGACATCTTTCATTCGCTGGCTCATTCCCCGGATGGCCATAATGGCCAGAGCTGATCTGAAAGCAGGAGCTTCCTCTGGGTCTTCCCACATGGGTGCAGGGTCCCAAGGGCTTGGGCCATCTTGTACTGCTTGCCCAGGCCATAGCAGAGCACTGGATACGAAGTGGTGTAGCCAGGACTCAAACTGGCGTCCATATGGGATGCCAGCACTGCAGGCAGTGGCTTTACCTGCTATGCCACATTGTTGGCCCCAAGCCTACCTACCTCTTAACACCATGACATTGGTCATTAAATTTCTATACCTGGGGGCCCGTGCTATAGCGTAGAAGATGAATTTCAATATCTGAATTTTGGAAAAGACACATCTAAACCATAGCAGAGCCCCAAATCTTAGATTTCTTCAGTCATTTTAGTATAGCCTGATGTGATCAGCCACATGGGTCTGTTGCTGGTGTAGCATTATAACCGGGGAGAGGGCAAAAATAAAAAATCCTAAGATATTAAACCAGTATTGGAATGTTCCCTTAATTACATTTGATTAATTGTGTGAGTATGAGTGCTGTGCACAGATTGGATCCCATGAGATGCCAAGGAACTTTGGTTTTGTTCTTGGTTTTAGGATTTCATTTCCTTCCCATGGTATTGTACTTAGCTACCATTCTCAGCTATGCTTCCAAATAACAAGTCAACACAGATCTGTACCAGGATTCATTTTTACCACAAGTGTCTGACCACCAGCTGCAGGGTGGAAAGGCGTAAGACTTAATTACATGTGAATCATTACAGTTCTTGGACTGTAAGTAAAGTGTCAGTGGGGAGAATGTGTAGATGAGGACGTGATACTGTGGGAAAACAGACTTACATGCCATTAACTAAAGCTGTAAACTTGAAAGGAGTGTAGTTTTGAGTTTGAAGTCCATAGCCCCTTGTTTTCATAAGATTTCAGAGTCCTTTTAGGGCGACAAGAGAAAGTTGATATCAGACCCCCTTGGAATAGGTTTTTTTTTTTTTTTTTTTTTTTTTTTTTTTTTTTTTTTTTTTTTTTTGACAGGCAGAGTGGACAGTGAGAGAGAGAGACAGAGAGAAAGGTCTTCCGTTGCCGTTGGTTCACCCTCCAATGGCCGCCGCAGACAGCGCGCTGCGGCCGGCGCACCGCGCTCATCTGATGGCAGGAGCCAGGAGCCAGGTGCTTTTCCTGGTCTCCCCATGGGGTGCAGGGCCCAAGCACCTGGGCCATCCTCCACTGCACTCTGGGGCCACAGCAGAGGGCTGGCCTGGAAGAGGGGCAACCGGGACAGAATCCGGCGCCCCGACCGGGACTAGAACCCGGTGTGCTGGCGCCGCAAGGTGGAGGATTAGCCTGTTGAGCCACGGTGCCGGCCTGGAATAGGTTTAAGTTACTGCTTTGTTAAACTAGTGGAACAAGGGTCCCCTAAGGACTGGACCATTATTGTGAAACATGCCTGTAACCCATTGCATAAACTTCACTCCACCAGAAGCTGAGTATATTTTCTGGAAGGAGAAAATCAAATAATAGAGGAAAGAATGTTGAGTCATGGTTTAAATATGCCGCTAATATGGTGCTGGGATTTAAATCCTCAGAGGCTAAGAAATGCTCATGCCAAGTTAGAGCCCGCAGGCCCAGCCACAGAGACTTGTTTCCCCACCACACAGTCAAGACCTTAGCAGAACATGGGCATGGCAGGTAAACAGCATCAGGCTTTTCAAGCCTAATTTATATATGGATAAAAATGGATTTCAATATTTTCCCCTCAAAGGTCTATGACACATTTCGAGGGATAGATCCCCAACCGAGAATTCTCCATCAGAGCTGTAAAATGATGTTTAGAGTGTCAAAATAAATAGAAGTTTGCAAGAAACACTGGGGCATACCTTGAATTCATGGTAACCCAGAAACATCCTAGAATTTTCCCTGTGAGTGAAGCTAATAAGGTTCCCAAAGTTGGAAGGAGGATTTCACTCCAGTGCTTTTGGAATCAAGGACAATAATGGAACTCTACTCAGTGATGGCCAAGAAGATTCAAGGAGCTAGGATAATACAGGGAAACCCCCTCCCAAGTAAGGACCAGGGGAGGGAAGCAAGAAAATATAGCTTCTGAGAAAGGTCCCTGAATTAGAATAGGAGGCTGAATTCCGGGACTTGCTTCCAATATGGACGTGTGGTATAATTCTCCACTTTGGCTTGTTACATCTTGCAAGGGGAGATGAAATACAAAGGAAGCATGCCCAGGTTGTCTGCAATTTTATCAGTTGGAGAGAACTCTGCCTTCAGCTGAAATTGCAATAAATTACCAGTAGCCTTCTGTTCACAAGAGGTAGAGAAATTATTCTTCACCTTTCTAGGGTCATAGACCTTTGAAAGGAGAAAATTGAAATCCATTTTTGCCTGCAGAAACTCTCTACTCCCATAAATACAAAGTTTGCAAGAAGGGACCTGTCCGAGCATCAGATCTGTGCTTCTCATGGTTTCCATATGCTTAACCCTGGAGGCAGCAATGGAGGGTCAGGGAAAATGGAGTGGCTGTGATCTCCCACTATTCTCCCATACTAAACTTCTGTCTGCCAATGATAGCATAAGTAATCAAAATCTGACAGGGTCCAGAAGGAGAATGGGAAGGTGTTTGTGGGATGTTGAGGCCTCAGCTTGGGCCTGAATTGAGTCTTAAATAATGAGCGATAGTTTTCAGAAAAAGGATACTATGGTCAAAAGCATGCAGTAAAGGTCAAAACCACAATTGCAAGAGATGAGCATCCAAGGTAAGCAAGGTCACCCTTAGAGGATGTGGAAATTGGGAAAATATATTTGCAGGGCCCATAAGTGTATTGATGAAAGCCATATTCTTTTATTTATTTATTTTATTTGACAGGTAGAGTTATAGACAGAAACAGAAAGGTCTTCCTTCCACTGGTTCACTCCCCAAATGGCTGCAACTGTCGGTGCTGCAGCGATCCGAAGCCAGGAGCCAGGTGCTTCCTTCTGGTCTCCCATGAGGCTGCAGGCGCCCAAGAACTTGGACCATCCTCCACTACCCTCCTAGGCCACAGCAGAGAGCTAGACTTGAAGAGGAGTGACCGGGACTAGAACCCAGCACCCATATGGGATGCCGGTGCTGGCAGGCATGAGAGTCACTGCAAATGTTTCATGCAGAATGGATTTTAATCTAGAATAATCACTATGGTACAGGAGAGTGAATGGTTAATGGGGAGGAAAGTGAAAAAGAAAGTTCAAATATAGAGTTTAGGCAGTTAGAGTCAAGTGATGATGAGGTCTTGATGTTACTAGTACAGTGAAGTCACAAAATAAACATGTTTCTTAGATAAGCCATATGCATGTGACTAAAAATAGTAGACCAGGAAAAAGAGCCATTCAATTATTCCAGGCTGTTGAGCTTCAAATATAGATTGAGTCTGAATGTAGATTCAGTGATCATTGACCTTAGAATATATGTGAGAATGCTTCCTTGGGATCTTAGTTATCAAGTTCACTTTATTCATGATCAACTAACTCCCTCTGGGTATGATTTTTATATTTAAGATAAACATTGCCTTTAAACAAAAGCCAGCTATTTCATCTGGGACTCCATATGTTCTATTGCTGCAGGGAAAACTAGCCGTGTTGGACTTAGTGAGAAACAATCTGTCAAATTCTGATGTGATGACTTCCTAAGGTATCCCCAAGGATAATCTTGAATATATATGGTTGTTTCTGTTTGAAGATGTCTTTTGTACCTAATCCAAGCATAGGTTACAATTTCAATGACAGATGGGTATTTATTACCCTCTCTGAATTGAAAGATTTATTCTATAGCCCTCACCAGTCATAAGTATTTGTGCATCCTTTTACATAACTACTAAACAAAAATGGAAGCATCATGTATATTAGGAGAAAGTGAGTGGAATTTTATTTTTTTCTGGGAAGATCACAAATTCTCAAATTTTGGATAAAGGAACTGAAAGAAACTATGCAGTTTGACCCACTGTAAAAGAACTGAGAGGTACCTAAATTTTACTAACCTTTTAGAAATTTTAATCCTCAGTGATTATACACATTTCTTAAAATACCTAATAATACCTGTGTAATCTTTCAATGAAAGCCTTTATTTTTTCTCCTAATCTCAAAAGGCATAAAACTTTAGCTATGCAGAATTACACGATACAGGTTATATAAACTTCATATGTATTTTCTATATTCCTGGACAATTCATTGTTAAACACAATAATATTAATAGAAAACAGCTATAGTTCGAGATGTTTTTAAATGACCTGATTTTCCTAGAAATTTGATACAAATTTATAAATTTGTATCATTTGATTCTATTTAAAAAAAGAATACTCCTTACTCCACAAACATACCTGCATAAGCATTTTTCAGAAACTTTAGAAAAATGTGTACTATGAAAAACCTATACATGGATTTCAAATATTTTGCATTAAATAAACATTTTAGTTCTGTTTTTCCAGAACTTTCTGAAGTACCTTTAAACATGCCCTACTTCATCACAGCAGACCAGGAGCTAAGACCTCAATCCTACAGTTCTTTTCTAGCAACTGCTTATCTCAAAGTCAAAGGTATGTGGTCTTTATTTGGCTCCCTAGAATCCTAAGCTTTTCTGAGTATGGACTGATGAGTGCCCAGGTCCCTTTCTGATGCTCATGGAGGCCTCCACACCACTTCTGAAGACAGGCATTCACAAAATGAGGAGCAGCACATAGCAGATGGACACAGTGTCATTCAAAGAGTTTTATGATCTTTGAGTGACACGGTGTTACAGAAGAGGCAGTAAAAGAGTAGGAAGCCACATCACAGTGCTGAGCAGCTCATGATGACACTGTGGTAGCCCCAGGAATGCCAAGCAAATCATCTGCAGCTGTCTAGCATCCTACAATCTGGAGAACACGATTTGAAAGCCACTGTGAGGCAGGGATGTAAAAAGAACACAGTTCAGCAACCACATTTCTTCTTCTTGCCTAGAAGCTTCAGGGGACAGTGAAAACATGGTGGAGAAGAAGAAGTTAGAAACAATACAGCATGATGTTTTGGAACATATATGTATTACAGAATGACTAAATTAGCTAATTTTTGCTTCACCTCAGATGGGTATCATTTTGTAGTGAGAATATATTCACCCTTTCAACAGTTTTCAACAATACATTGTATTATTAACTGTAGTCATTCTGTTGTACAATAGATCTATTGAATTCATTCACCTAACTGAAATGTTACATGCTTTGAATAACATCTCCCCAATTCTTCTCCAACCATCCTAGCACCTACTAACTATAATTCTACTCTCTACTTCTATGTAAGCAACATTTTTAGATTCCAGATATGAGAATATGTGGTATCTGTCTTTTTGTGCCTACCTTATTTCACTAAGCATAATTTCATCATCCATGTTGTCACAAATGATAGGCTTTCCTGTTTATGGCTGAATAGTATTATATTTTCTTTATCCATCCATCCATTGATGAGGACAGAAGTTGGCTTCACGTCTTGGGTATTGCAAATAAAACTGCAGTAACATAGAAATGCAGACATGTCTTTGACATACTGATTTCACTTTCTTTAGATATATACTCAGTAGCAGGATTGCTGGATCATATGGCAATTCATTTTTTAAAGCTTTGGAGAGAACTTTAGACTATACATTTTTAAGTAGAAATGTATGTATGTGTTTATGTGTTCTCATGTGTTCAACATGAGCTGTGGAAGATGTGCCTGCATGAGTGTAGGGAAAACTTTGGAAGCATACTCACCAAATTGTTTTCTATGGTTATCTGTGGTTGTCAAATAAGACAGTTGGAGCAAGGTGCTCTCCCTTAAGTATACAAACTTAGGTTTGTGATGGCAACAGCAGTGAATTTCATTTTCTTTTAGTATTTTTGTCCATACTTCTTTTAAAATGATACTTATTTGAAAAAGTCAAACTCTGTGTGTTCCAGTCCCATTTAGCTATGGAAAATGAAAAAATATCTCTTCCCATTTGTTATTCTCATTTTGCAACTGTAAAAGGGACGCTATTCTTACTCTGCAGAGATAACAAGTTCAAATAACCTCATAATTCCAAGAATACTCAGTAACTAGGAAATCAATGCAATATAAACATGAGATTGTCTTTGTTTTTGTTGAAAAATCAAGAATCTACTTGAAACATCCTTGTGGGAAAATTACCATGGCAGAGGGAAACTTTCCATATTTTTCATAAATAAATGCTTTTAATGGTCACTATACGTGACCATCACATAGACTTGGTCATGCCAAAGAATACTCTGGGAATGTCTTCACTATAGGCTGCCTGTTGTCTCCGATTCTATTCTGAATTGAAAGAGAGCTCAGAAGCATAATCAACTGGGCACTGACCAAAGTTGTTTTATTTATGCATTAACTTACTTTCTCTAAATTTTTGATTCAGACTACAGTCCAGACAAGCAAGGGAATTGAGAATAACATCCCCATTAAAAAGATAAAACTGGGTTTCCTTTCTTTTGTTAAAAAAATAATAATAAATAAAATCTTTTTTTAGAGTTAGACAGTGAAAGAGAGAGAGGAAGGTTTTCCTTCTGTTGGTTCACTCCCCAAATGGCCGCTACGGACGGCGTGCTGCACCGATCCGAAGCCAGGAGCCAGGTGCTTCCGTCTGGTCTCCCATGCGGGTGTAGGGGCCCAAGCACTTGGGCCATCCTCCATTGCTTTCCGGGCCACAGCACAGAGCTGGACTGGAAGAGGAGCAACCGGGACTAGAACCTGGCACCCATATGGGATGCTGGCGCTGAAGACGGAGGACTAACCAAGTGAGCCACAGCACCAGCCCCTCTTTTCTCATTTCTAAGCTTTTTCTCTCATATAACTCTAGGTGCACAATAGAAAAAAATCTTTTATCTTCTCAAAGTCATATATGTCATTAAATACCAAAGATTCATTAATGAGACTTTATAGAATTTTATTCCCAACACTTCATTAATTCTTGATAACTACAAGCCTTAAAATCTGGCGCCGGCACACCAGGTTTTAGTCCCGGTTGGGGCGCCGGATTCTGTCCCGGTTGCCCCTCTTCCAGGCCAGCTCTCTGCTGTGGCCCAGGCGTGCAGTGGAGGATGGCCCAAGTGCTTGGGCCCTGCACACCATGGGAGACCAGGAAAAGCACCTGGCACCTGGCTCCTGCCATTGGATGAGCGCAGTGCACCGGCCATTGGAGGGTGAGCCAACTGCAAAGGAAGATCTGTCTCTCTCTCACTGTCCACTCTGCCTGTCAAAAAAAATCTGACCCCTAGTAATAACTCCAGTAAAGAATTACCTTTGAAATTTAGTATGTATAAGAAGCATCTGGAACCCTTGTTTAAAATGTAGATTGCTGAGTCTCAGGCAGTCTGATTTCGTTTAAGGCTGGGGTGAGTTCCAGTAATCTGTATCCTAGATGATTCCAGTGTAGGTAACTCCAAAGTCAGGGTTCCACTCTAGTAGTGGATCTAGAAAAGGACACAAGTCTTAATACTCTTTTGAAAAGAAATAACAGCCTTAGATCCATCTAGCATTCATTCATTTACTGATTCAACAAATATCCATTGAGTGACTATGTTCCAAATACGAGGCAAGAAGGACAGTGGCACAAGGTAACCTCTGCCCTCATAGACCTTATCTCATCTAAAAATAGGATTCAAGTTTCTTCTGCCACCCTCCCATACCTCCATGACCAACTGCTTTTTTGGCATGTCATGTTTGGGGCAGAAATATTGCCTAAAGGCTATTGGAAGAGCCACAAAATCTAGAAATATCCCATGACACAATTTTTTCTTTTAATTTTGGTGGTAAACAGGAAGACAATGAGAATCATCTATACAACATTAAGTCTTGATGGAAGGCTTAACCATTTAGATGGTCATGCCATGGACTTTGAAGAATTAATGCCAACATAGAGGGGCTATTAGAGTCCTATTTGCAACAGACATTGTAGACAATGTCTAGCAGCAATATTAATGATTCAAATGGATAATATTGTCAATGCCTTTGGCAGCATAATAGACTTTTTCTGAGTATAAGATGATGTCCTACACCCCAACTCACTCTGCAAGACTAGTTATCAGCTTTCTGATTTAGTCTTTCCAATAAACTCATTTCCTGCTTTAGTTGGTCAGCAAAGTCTCTATTGCACACAATGAAGAACTCTGACTTCAAAACTAGTACCAGTCAGTAGATAACAGAAAGCACATTCTAGTAGAACAGGCAGGATGAAAACCCAAGACTGAATATATGAACTACATAGGTCAAAGGTCACAGAGCATTTCATTAGTATGGGTGTTTGGGAGGCCTTAGAATATAGTAGCTCAACAAGTTATCATCTCTGTTGACTTGGAGTGAAATGCTCATTGAGGACAAGCCATTCTGTGATCAAGTTAGCACTTTCATAGAAAAATAAAAAGAATTTTAGAAGTGAAGTAAAAAGTTATCTATCATCTTACTGGATAGCTCACAAAAATAACAACCATTCCCAAAACTCTCACATAAAGACATTGACTATAAACTAGCCTGCTTATGACAAAGCTCAAAGAGTGTAGTATAAGGTGGTTCAGAAAATTGTGTGAATTCACTGCCATTGCATTGTTGTGGGGCTGGTGTGCATATATCCTGAGAATACGCAGCACAGGAGCTTTGGAAAAAATCGGAATACTCTGGATCCTCAACTCCTCCTTCACCCTTGCTATGAGGCTGTCCTTTATTGATTAAAGGCACTGTCTTTCCTCACTTAAAGGAGTAAAATTTCCAAGAGAAATCAATTGCCATACTTCACTATTTTCTCGTCTTTGTCTCCAAAATTAAAACCATAGAGAGATTCTAGCATCCTGGAAGAGCAGTTGTAAAATCAAGTCAGGGTAGAGAAGACTTGTACTCCAAGTCCAATACTATACCTATTTCTACCTGCTGGGGTCTTGAGAACATGTATGAAAATGGACTTTGGCCAAGGGTGGCTCAATCTGAATCTATTTATGTGTGTACCAGAGGTTCTACATCAAGCCTTCTAGTCAAACTGCTCAAAGTAATTTTAATTCTTTGCTCAGCTGGTTTGGGAAATGTTGAACAGTAAATGGTGCCAACATAATACTAATGCAATATACCTGTAATTATGTAGACTAAGAGAAAGAAATCCAAGAAACAGAAGATAAAGTTATGGAGCAGCTTTGTCTTATACAATCTGACCATTTTATCCTCCAGTTACCACCCCCCAAGGCCCAGGGAAATAGAATAACAATATCTGGGAAAGGGAATGCCAGACCTTTGTAGATTATTAGGCTCTGTTATGATCTAATTCCATGAGATGTGGGATTCTTAGGAAACCAAAGTCAAAATAGAATTTTATGAGAGTCAAATTATGAGTTTTGACCCTCATCTGCCTCATATTAAACCAAAATGAATGCTAAGGCCGCCTGTTGTAATTTTCTCTGTTCTTGTTTGCATTGCTGTGACAAAATACAAAAATTGGGTAACTTGGAGAAAACATAAATTTACTTCTCATAGTTCTGAATGGTGTGAAGGCAAAGATCAAGGCAGATTTGGTTTCGGGCAGACTCATTTCCTGGATTACAGAGGGTACCTTCTCACGGTGTCCTCAGATGTTTGGAAAGGCAGTTCCCTGGTGTTTCTTTTATGATGAGGTTCATCCTCACCTCCCAATATAGTTACCTTGGGGGTTAAGATTGCAACGTATGGATTTCAGGGGGATAAAAACCTTCAGATCATATTATCATATAGTCAGAATATATAATCCTCATCAATACAGAATCAACATCTTTGTTTCTCATCTGTGGAATTTATTACTTTGGAAATAAAGCACTTTGAATCCTTCCACCTTGACTTTATACTAAATCAAGAATAATTAGGCATTCCTCTGAAGGAGCTCTCAGGAGATTACTACTATTACCAGTCAACTGAAAGATGCACTGCTTAGGATTCCTGTTACATCCTCATTCAGCTGTCCAGATTGCCTAATGTGGAGTGTTGATAATCAGAAGCTCAATCAAGTCTGCTCTTATTTATATTCTTTGTGTGATTTCATTATTGGAACCGATTAACCACAGTTCTTGGTACCTAATATGTAGCTATTGATTTGGTGAATATTGTCACTCTACACTAAAACATCACAAGCAGCTTGATTTTGAAGTATATCTTAGCATTGTTTCTTGATTATTGCAATGTTTAATTCTGTATTCCAGTTCATCTTAGAGGATATCTTACCAGGTATAATGTTGAATGCTGGCCTACCACATTGAAGACATCTTCCTTAAGGGATCTGCAAAGCAAGAGGCGGCAATACAGTGAATGATATGACATGTGTATAAGCTGGATACTGAACACCGTGAGTATTTATGTAACCATAACCTTAGCAAGTTTCGAGATTCCCGTGATCTGAGACATACTGAAATACCATCTGTTAATCCTAAGATGAGTTGTTTTCACCTAGTGAACTGTTTTTCCCACTGTTATACTTCTTTGGATTTTGAATTTAATATATCTCATTTGTTTTTAGTTTTCTGAACAATTTTCTTAGTGACCTGAAAACCACCAACTTTGAGACAGATGCAGAGTAAGATTCTCTACTCATCTAAGTGGCAAGGAAGTAATGCCCTCCATGCTCATGACTCAGCAGATTAAATAGTACTTAATATATATTTGGCAAACTAGAATGTTGTATAGAACTAGTGAAAGCCTTAGTAGGAGAATCAAACGAACTGGCTCTTCATCCATGAACTCTTCGGCAAATAACAATATTCTCTGTGAAAAACAGCTCTTAACTTTTACTAGGCTTATAGAAACTAAATGCCTAGCCATGAAAATGTAGGTTATTAAGTTGCCCAATATGAACATGCTGTTAACATTTATTTCATCATATGGGATATTTTTATCTAATGGAAAGAGTTTATGAGGATCAAGTCTTGAGAAAGTATTGAAGGCAAAAAAATCAAAAGTAGAAACAGGTTGCATTTGTCACACCATCAATCCTTCCAATTGTATGCTATGCCTCAAAGGGATCTAATAATTATGACTCTGAATAAGTTGACAAGAATATGGACATGGCTCTGCATGGTAACTAAATCCACAGACGTGCATGCCTCAAGAAAACAATAAAACTTAGGAATATAAAAATAGACAAAAGATCTTGGAAAGACCTGTGTATGTCAGTGGTGCTTAACTTTAAGCTTCAGTAGTTTCATAATAAAACTAATGTTGCTGGTCTCATCCAGGAGTGAATTGCTTTAGTGTTACATCCCCAATACATGTGGACCTGTGTTAATAAACAATAAGGAAGGTCCTCTTGGTGACATCTCTGTTAGATACATCGTTTTGTTCACTCTTCTTGGAATAGAGATGGCCTGGGGTAAGGTTCTTCATCAATTCATGGGCAACAGTGATGGTTTTTCATAGTTTCAATAACAAGATTTAATAATTGGTATTATGGGCCGGTGCTGTGGCTCAATAGGCTAATCCTCCGCCTTGCGGTGCTGGCACACTGGGTTCTAGTCCCTGTTGGGGCACTGGATTCTGTCCCGGTTGCCCCTCTTCCAGGCCAGCTCTCTGCTGTGGCCCAGAAGTGCAGTGGAGGATGGCCCAAGTGCTTGGTCCCTGCACCCCATGGGAGACCAGGATAAGCACCTGGCTCCTGGCTTAGGATCAGTGTGGTGCACCAGCCGTGGCAGCCATTGGAGGGTGAACCACCAGCAAAAGGAAGACCTTTCTATCAGTCTCTCTCTCTCACTATCCACTCTTCCTGTCAAAAAAAAAAATAATTGGTATTTTGTAGTTAGAGAAAAATAGATAATCTGTGTCTCATATGTATACCTCCTCAGAGCACCCACTATGAAG
Source organism: Sylvilagus floridanus (assembly GCA_949820135.1). Classification (NCBI taxonomy): domain Eukaryota; kingdom Metazoa; phylum Chordata; class Mammalia; order Lagomorpha; family Leporidae; genus Sylvilagus; species Sylvilagus floridanus. The sequence continues at coordinate 43,262,464 of OX463235.1, forward strand.
AAAGGCTGAGGTAAACAACATTGCATTTGCTTGCTCTTTTTCAGAACTAGCAAAGCTTGGACTCATGGACAAAAGTAGCCGCAGTGTAACTACATGATTTTATCTCAGAACCACATGAACTTATTTCACAAAGACCTAACTAGCTACTGCCTCTGCTAAGTGTTCAATTTGCAAGCCATGGAGACAACTCTTGGGGCTGGCATTGTGGTGCAATAGCTTAATCCTCCACCTGTAGCACCAGCATCTCAAATGGGCACCAGTTCTAGTCCCTGCTGCTCCTCTTCCAATCCAGCTCTCTGCTATGGACTTGGAAAGAACTTTCTCTCAGTCTCTCTCTCTGTCTGTAACTCTCCCTCTCAAATAAATAACTAAAACCATTTTAAAAAGAAGGTTGTATGGAGACAAATCTTAAATTTCCAATAATATAATGTACTTTGGGGAAACAGTGAGATACTTTGTGTTATACATTCTGTGTTAAGTGGGAAAATTTAGTACCTATATTTATGAAACAAATTTTCACTACAAACAGTGAAAAACATTTAAAAATTAAATTTTTAAATATAGTAGGTAGCCAAGATAGTGGTATAACAGGGTGTTCTGAGTTGTGCAGGGAAAAATACTTAATAAGCAGAGGGTATACAAGCCAACGATGGAATCACAAGAAGCTTGTGCAGAGTAGCCCAGGAGAACACCAGAGACTTCCCTGGTCCACACTAAGTGGGAAAAGAGGAGAGAGAGGTGGCAGAGGTGCAGTGAATGTGCAGCGGAAAGACCAAATGAGGAGATTGGTACCATCCCCCAACCAGTGAACCAGGCAAGGAGACAAGGGCAAGATACATTCCAAGTCCTAAGAGAAAAAAATTGTCAACCCTGAATACTATACCCTCAAAACCCTTGTTTATGAATGAAGGAGAAATACGGATCTTCCACAGCAAGCAGAAATAGAAAGACTTTGTAACTACTTGCCCAGCCCTACAAAATATGCTTAAGGATATGTTACACACAGAAGAACAGAAACAGGAACATCACTACAAAAGAAGATGAACACAGAAAATGACTCAGCATAAGTAAAAATGAAATCCAAAATACACAAAAGTACTAGTTAATAAAATATGGTAGGGCAGACAGTATTTAACAATAGTCACGCTGAATGTAAATTGTCTCAATTGCCCAGTTAAAAGACACAGACTGGTGATGGATTAAAAAAGAAAACCCATCTATTTTCTGCCTACAAGAAACACACCTTACCAACAAAGATTTATGCAGACTGGAAGTGAAAAGATAGAAAAAGATAATGCATGCAAACAGAAACCAAAAAAGAGCTGGTGTGGCCATCCTGATATCAGACAAAATAGACTTTAACACAAAAACTATTAAGAGACAAAGGACACCTCTTGGTTTTCACTGAAAGTATGGCCATAGCACTAAGCCACAGAGGAATAAAACCAACAAGTAACCCCACAAATGCCTAAAAATAATTGCAGAAATTCAAGAAACAAGAATATGGAAGACATCATGACCCTCTCCCTAAAAGAACAAAATGTCAATATTAGAATATGAAGATGAAGAAAATGATAAAGAAAATCATAAAAGACATGAATGAAATTTTTTCCCAAGAAATTGAAATCTCAAAGAGAAATCAAAATGAAATATTAGAAATGAATAATTCAATAGACCAAATAAAAATGCAGTGGAAAACCTTAATAACAGACATGGTGAAGCAGAAGAAAGAATATGTGAGCTAGAAAACAAATCCTTGGAAATCTTTGCCAGATCACACAAAAAAGAAGAAATTAGAAACACTAAGAACAGTATTGAAAACTTATGGGATACAATCAAATTACCCAGTATACAGGACTTAGGAGTTCCTGAAGGTGTGGAAAGAGGCAATGGACTGTAAGACCTATTTAGTGAAATAATTACAAAAAATTCCCCAGTTTGGAGAAAGATAGGGATATCCAAGTACAGGAAGCACATAGAACTCCCAATAAACATGTCTAGAAAAGATCTTCACCAAGAAAACATTGTGGTCAAACTCTCCACAATAAAATATGAAAGATTCTAAAGTTTGCATGAGAGAAACATCAGATTACTTTCAGAGGATCTCTAATTAGGCAGACAGCTGACTTTTCATCAGAAATGCTACAGGCTAGGAGGGAGTAGAGAAACATAGTCCAAGTCTAAGAGAAAAAAACTTTTAAGTCCAGAATACTGTACCCTGCAAAGCTCTCATTTGTGAATGAAGCTGAAAAAAAGACCTTCCATAACAAACAGTCATTCAAACAATTTGTCAGCACCTCTCCAGCCTTACAAAAGATGCTTGAGGATATGCTAAACACAGAATGATAGCCATCATTATGAAAGAATGTGAAGGCAGAAAATTTCTCAGTAAAAGTACAAAAGAAATCCAAATTCAACAATAGGAATGCTTACAGAAAAATGACAGGGCAAAGTTGTTATTTATCAACAGTCACCTTGAATGTAAATGGCCTCAATTCTCCCATTGAAAGATACAGACTGACCTGGTGGATTAAGAAAGAAGACCCATCTAATTTCTGCCTACAAGAAACACATCTAACCAACAAAGATACATGTAGACTGAAAGTGATAGGATGGAAAAAATAATCCATGCTAATGGAAAGCAAAAAAGGGCAGATATAGCCATTCTAATATCAAACAAAATAGACATTAACACAAAAAACTATTAATAGAAACAAGGGCACTATGTGATGATTAAGGGATCAATTCAACAGCAAGGTGTGACTATAATAAACCTATATGCATCTAATTACAGAACACCTGGCTAATTAAAAAATATTATGGATCTAAAGAGACAGACTACACCACAGTAGTAATGGGGGACTGCAATAGACAATTAGACAGAAAATCAGCAAATAAACAACAGAACTATGGACAAAATCACTATTGATACTATGGAAAAAAGGATGTAATTTATATCTACAATTTTTTTTTTTGACAGGCAAAGTTAGACAGTGAGAAAGACAGAGAGAAAGTTCTTCCTTCCACTGGTTCATACCCCAAATGGCTGCTATGGCTGGCATACTGCACTGATCTGACACCAGGAACCAGGTACCTCCCTTGCAGGTGTAGGGCCCAAGCACTAGGGCCGTCCTCCACTGCCTTCCCAGGCCACAGCAGAGAACTGGACTGGAAGAGTAGCAACTGGGACAGAATCTGGCACCCCAACTGGCACCAGAACCTGGGGTGCTGATGCTACAAGCAGAGGATTAGCCTAGTGAGCCACAGTGCCAGCCAACAGAAATTTTCACCCCATTGTTGCAGAATACACATTCTTCTCATCAATGCATAGAACTTTCTCAAGGATAGACCATATGCTAGGCCATAAAACAAGTCTGAGCAAATTCAAAACAAATCGAAATCATAATGTGCATCTTTGACAATGGAATGAAGTTTTAATCAACAACTCAAGATCTCTAGAACATATGCAAACACATGAAGACTGAACAACATGATCCTGAATAAACAGTGGTCATAGAAGAGATCAAAAGAGAAATCATACTTTATCCATTTTAGTGTTTTTTTCTTTGTTTTGTTCTAGTACTATTGGTTGAACTCTGTAATTAACATACAATTATTCTTAGGTGTTTAAATTTAACTGAAAAGTGATCCCTGTTACATGTACCAGTGGGAATAAGAGAGGGAGGAGATGTACAATTTGGGACATGCTCAATCGGACTTGCCCCAAATGGTGGCGTTAGAATCGTGCCAGGAGATTCCAATACAATCCCATCAAGGTGGCATGTACCAAGGCCATCTCATTAGTCCAAGTGAGCAATTTCTGTTCATAATTGATCACACTGATAGGTCTAAGAGTCAAAGGGATCACACAAACAAGACTAGTGTCTGCTAATACTAACTGATAGAATCAAAAAGGGAGAAAACAATCCATCATGAGAAGTGGGATACACAGCAGACTCATAGAATGGCAGATGTCCTAAATAGCACTCTGGCCTCAGAATCAGCCCTTAAGGCATTCAGATCTGGCTCAAGAGCCCATGAGAGTATTTTAGGCATGGAAAGCCAAGACACTCTGGAACAGAAAAAAGACCTAAATGAAAGACCTCTGCAAGTGACATCCCAATGGAAAGAAGGAGGTACCTTTCTCTGAAGGGAGGAGAGAACTTCCACTTTGACTATGACCCTGTCGGACTAAGATCGAAGTTGGCGAACTCAAAAGGCTTCCATAGCCTTGGCAACTCATGACTAGAGCCTAGGGAGATTACTGATGCCATAAACAAGAGTGTCAAATTGTTAAATCAACATCAGGAGTCATTGTGTACTTACTTCTCATGTGGGATCTGTCCTTAATGTGTTGTCCAATGTGAAGTAATGCTATAACTAGTACTGAAACAGTATTTTTACACTTTGTGTTTCTGTGTGTGTGCAAACTGATGAAATCTTTACTTAATATATACTAAATCGATCTTCTGTATATAAAGAGAATTGAAAATGAATCTTGATGTGAATGGAATGGGAAAGGGAGTGGGAGATGGGAGGGGTGTGAGTGAGAGGGAAATTATGGGGGGGAGCCATTGTAATCCATAAACTGTACTTTGGAAATTTATATTTACTAAATAAAAAAATAAATTAGGCCGGCGCCGTGGCTCAACAGGCTAATCCTCTGCCTAGCGGCGCTGGCACACCAGCTTCTGGTCCCGGTTGGGGTGCCGGATTCTGTCCCAGTTGCCCCTCTTCCAGGCCAGCTCTCTGCTGTGGCCAGGGAGTGCAGTGGAGGATGGCCCAAGTGCTTGGGCCATGCACCCCATGGGAGACCAGGAGAAGCACCTGGCTCCTGGCTTCGGATCAGCGTGGTGCACCGGCTGCAGCGCGCCTGCTGCGGCTGCCATTGGAGAGTAAACCAACAGCAAAAGAAAACCTTTCTCTCTGTCTGTCTCACTGTCCACTCTGCCTGTCAAAAAATTAATTAATTAATTAAAAATAAATAAAAGAAAAGAGAAATCAATTTCTGGAAGTGAATTAAGATGACAACACATCATATCAAAATGTATGGGACAGCAGTATTAACAGGGAAGTTTATAGCAATTAGTGTATATGTGAAGGTGATTAGAAATATACCAAATAATTGAAGTATCAGTGCATCTCAAGGATCTAGAAAAATAACAACAAACCAAACCACAAATTAGTAGGAAGAAAGAATTAAAATTAGAGAAGTAATAAATAAAATTGAAACATAAAATTACAAAAGGTCAGTGAAATGAAGAGTCTTTTTTGGAAAAAATAAACAAGGTTGATATACCATTAGCCCAACTAACCAAAAAAATATAAAAAGGGAGGAGATTCAAATCAATAAAATAAGAGGAATAAAAAATGTAAAAACATACTATAGAACTAAAATTAATCATCAAGAATTATTACAAAGAGCTCTATGCCAACAAATTTGGAAACCTAGAAGAAATTGATAGATTCCTAGACACAGTCTACCTAAATTGAGTCATGAAGTCATAGAAAACCTAAACAGACCAATAACCAAGATGGAGATCGAACTAGTAATAAAGACCCTCCCATCAAAGAAAAGTTCAGGAACGGACTGCTTCTTTCTGAATTCTACCAGACATAAAAGGAGAATTAATTCCAATCCTTCTGAATCTATTCGAGACAATTTAAAGGAGGGAATCCTCCCAAAATTCCTTCTATGAAGCCTGAATGACCTTAATTCCTAAATCAGAAAAAAGATACAATAGAGAAAGAGAACTATAGGCCAAGATTCCTGATGAACATAGATGCTGAACTTCTCAACAAAAATCTTAGTTAATTGAATTCAACAACACATCAGAAAGATCATTCACCTAGACCAAGTAATTTTTATCCTTCGTAATCAGGGTGGTTCAACTTTCGCAAATCAATAAGTAGGATACATCACATTAACAAACTGATGACTATACACCACATGATTATCTCAATAGATGCAGAGAAAGCATTGGATAAAATGCAACGTTTTTCATGATGAAAATCTTAAGAAAATTAGGTATAGAAGGAACTTAACTCAACATTGTCAAGGCAATTTATGACAAACCCATCACTAGCATTCTATTGAATGGGGAAAGCTAGAGGCATCCCCCCTAAGGTCAGGAACCAGACAAGGATGCCCACTCTCACCATTGCTCTTTAATATAGTCTTGGAAGTTTTAGAGCCATTAGGCAAGAAAAATAAATCGAAGGGATACAAATTGGAAAGGAGGAAGTCAAACTATCCCTGTTTGCAGATGACATGATTCTATATATAAGGGACCAAAAAGACTCCACTGAGAGACTACTGGAACTGATAAAAAGAGTTTGGTGCAGTGGCAGGATATAAAATCAACACACAAAAATCAATAGTCTTTGTATACACAGACAATGCCATGGCTGAAAAAGAATTTCTAACATCAATCTCATTCACAATAGCTACAAAAATATTAAGTAGTTTGGAATATGTTTAACCAAGGACATCAAAGAGAGACTGACTAAAGATGTTGTCTGCTGGAAAAGAGAAGACACTGACAGGTGGTTGGGTGGGGTGGGTGTTACAGAATAGTGGGTAAAGATGCCACCTATAATGCCAGAATCCTGTATGAGCACCTGTTCAAGTCCTGGATATTCCACTTCCAATCCATCTTCCTGTAATAGCCTTTAAAAAGCAGTAGGTGGTCCAAGTGCTTGGGTCCCTATACACTCATGGGATTCCTGCATGGAGTTTAGGCTCCTGGCTTTGGCCTGTTCCAGCACTGGCTATTGCAGTCATCTGGGGAGTAAACCAGCAGATGGAAGATACCTCTCTCTCTTTATGTGTCTAACTCTGATTTTTAAATACATACATACATACATCTTTTAAAAAGATAGAAGAGACTGGGCAGTGGATAGGCATTTGCGAAAGAAAAAAATGGAGCTTTTGATAACTGGGGATACAGGGTTGAAGAAGTGATGTGAGTTTGAGGGGCTACATTGTTGTATTTATCTTTTCTTAGGATAACATTTTGATTATCTTGCCCATATTGATCTCCTGCCATTAACATTTAAACTGTTTTCCAATTTTATTAAAAGCATTTCAAGAAGATAGTTTGTGTTTAACTCTTCAAAACTTGAAGACCACCATATGATGCGATAAAATATCTGAAAAAGTCCTTTTTAAAAAATATTTTCATTTCTTAATTTTTATTTGAAAGACAGAGTTAGAGAGAGAGAAGTCTTCCAGCTACTGGTTCACTCCCCAAATGTCCACAATGGCCAGCCGGGGCTGGGCCAAGCTGATGCCAGGAGCTACGAGATTCTTCCAGGTTTCCCACATGAGTGCAGGAACCCACGTGTTTAGGCTGTCCTCTGCCACTTTCCCAGGTACGTAGCAGGAAGCTGGATTACAGTGGGGCAGCTGGGACTCAAGCAGCCATATGCAATGCTGGCATTGCAGCTGGTGGCAGCTTAACCTGTTTCTCCACAATGCTAGTCCCCAAATGGCCCTTTTTAAAATCTACTTCATTATTTACGAGAAATGACCTGTCTATGAGTTACCAATTTTAGAGTTTTCTTTTGTGAATGTTTTGGTAGCTTATCTTTAGAGTGTTTTCTTCTATTCAAATGCCAGATGAGTCTGCATTAAAATCAAATTTTTACCTGCCTTCTCAAATGGAATCTTTTTCTATTGGATTTAGAGAAAATGTTAATTAACACAACAGGAATGTATTTGGTACATTTGGTTGCAAATGTAAACAGTCTAATCTTCTACTCATTAGAGCCCTTTGTCTGAGTCATTCAAGTGAGTAACAGGTTGCATGGAGACATCACCAAAATGATTCAGCTATCCTAAAAGTACTTGCTTTGCTTTTCTGGGAAGACTTATGGATTATGAATTACCCAAATTGCATTTTCATTTTATAACCATGGTAACTACTATGGCAACACTTGAAAGGATGGCCATGTTAATTACTTCACTGAATAAGGGATTCTGGCCAGATTCTGTCTACAAAACCTGGCAGAGAATGCCAACAGGAAGTAAACATCATTGGAAATTGTATATTTTCGGGCTTTATATTGATGTTGGAAGAGCACCAGTGAGGAGGGTGAAGTACACTGAGGTATCTAGGCTCTCTGTTTTCCTTTATCCTCCTGATTAATGATAACCTTTCTTAAAGCAGTTTATTCTTTGCTATTAGAGTCCATAAAGGGAGAGGCATTTATGAAATACCTACTATGTGCTAACTGCTCTCTATCTTCTATAGAATAAATAGTATTGTTTTTCCTTTTCACAATAAGACATGAATCATCCTGTTGCCCAGATAATACCTATTAACTGTTTTCTTTAAGCTACGCAGTTCAAATTTTACAAATAGAATTTATATACATGATATTTAAAACAAAGTCCATCAAATTATAGAGCCCATGCTTTCTATACTTCAGGCGTATGAGTTTTGTCTCTTGTCTGCCATCCCCATTCTAAGGGGATGGCACCCGCCATTGCCTGATTATAACAGGGAGTGTTGCATGTGAGTGTGTGTGTGTGTGTGTGTGGTGGGGGAGAGTTGGTATGTGTGGATAGATTATTCCATGTTCCTGTTCAGAAAGGTATATTAGAACCTAGAATAATGCATTGCATAATGTCATGAACTGTGGAAAATCGAATCTTCTGAAATATTTCTTTCTCCACCTTTCACAAGAAGAAAATTCTGCTCACATGCAATGGCACCCAAGAGTTAAAATGCAAACAGAAATGCAACTCACAGAGTTAATTTCATATGGAAAATGACTAATAAAAAATCTTTCTCTAAGATCCACATTCATAGGGCAGTAAGCATACTGAGATTAAAGTTTAAATCAGAAACTCAGAATGAAAGGCTCAATATCATTTTTCATTTTGTGTCTCCTTGCCACGAAATAGTACTCAGAGAAAAAGAGGGGAGACACTGCTATGGTACTGCCCTTCGATTTTTCCATATGATGTGTTAGACTCAGCGACTCAGTGCTGAGAAGAATCAAGCACAACCTCTGCCCTCATGGGTTTGGCAATCCAGATACATAGAGAGGCCATCAAATAAACAAAGGGATCCCTTCCTAGGTGTAACACCACAACTGTTCTGAGGACTGTGAGACAAAGTGCACTGTGCAAGAAGGGCTAACACCTGTGCCTGTCACAGACTAGGGAGTCAAGGGAGGCTGCCTTCTGACATGGAGCTGAGGTGGAGTCTAAACCCGTAACCTTTCCCCAATCCAGCTTTTCAGCATGGGCTCTCCTCTATAAATGGCTCCACAGCCTACCATTTTGCTAAAATGACAGCAAATGGAAAACAACTTTTCTTTTTTACTGCCTCATTCCCTACTCAATCATCAGATCTCTTGCATCACATTCTCCCAATTTGTTTTCTCTTAACCAGGCTGTGAACCCTTGTTAATGCCACCAACCAATATCTTTATTGGTTCTAACTAAGCAATCCTCCAATTAGTCTTTTTCTGTTTCAGCTCTTGCCCTCCTCTTGGACTTGACCATCATAATTCATTCTCCTCCAATGCAGCAAAAGTGATCTATCAAAAATAGAAATATAATGGAGCCATGTTAACTCCCTCAGGACTGTTTCATTGCCTTTAGAATGAATTAGAAACACTCAGAAGAACTTTTTTGATGTTCCCTCTCCTTTTCCCTTTCCACTTTCACTGCAATCTCTGGTCATTTTCAATATCATTTAGCTTCTGAAATCCTATTCTTTCTTCCATTCTATCCATCTATCTGGAACACTGTTACTCCATCCTTCTCTCCATCTCTCCTACACGTAGATATCTTCCACTAACTCTCCAGGTCTTTGCTTTCCAAGGTCAGTTTCTTTGTGTAAATCTGATGTCCTAAAAGTGCACTGCATAGCACTTATCACACTGGCTCACAACTGCAATTTTTCATTTGTTTGAATCCCTTACTAGATTGTTACTTGTCTGAAGAAGACAGAGCTTTTCTTATTTCTCATTGTATCTTTAATACTTGCACTGTCCCAGGCTCAATATAATTGCTCACTAAATATTTGTCAGAAGCAATGGAATAAGGTATACAGCAAGGAATGGAAGGAGGAAGGAGGGAAGGAAGGAATGAGGAGAAGAAGAAAAGAAGTGGAAAAGGGAAACAAAGAAAAGAGAGAAGACAAAATTCAAATATGCCTCATTGCTCTCCCCTTATTTAAGTGGGTTTGGAAAGGTTTAAGGGACTTTGTTCATTTGTCTAGAGCAGTACAATATAATAAAGTGTTCTACAACAATAGAAATATTCTGTACTTGCTCTAGCCAATACAGGAGTCATCAGCCACATGGGACTATTGAGTGTTTAAAATGTGTCCAGTTTGAAAACAATCTTTAATATTATTTTAAATTGTTTGCTTGGTTAGCAACTATATCTGACATCACAGGCCTGGGAGAGCCCCTGGAGGGCCAACGTCTTATGCACCTGCTGAATGAAAACTATCTCATCATTTCTGCTCCATTGATGCTCAATGTTGTGTTCTTCATTTCAATTTTTCCACTGTATTCGAGAATTCCTCTAAATTTCTCCTTTTCTAGCCTGGGCAGCAAAAGTCAAATAAATGCAGCACATAGAATGCTATTTACACTTCATTTTCAGCAGCCTTAATGCAGGTCATTTCGATCTTGCAAATACTGGTGAGCAATTTCTATCTATATTATCACAGGCTGTATTTTTCACAAACACCTCTCTAATGGTAAAAGGGTGATATAAGCAAATAGCTTTTCAGGTTATTATACCAAATGCTCCAAAATTGACTAAAAAAGCAAAAATGTTTAATTTGAACATCACTTTTCATTCCTGTAGTATACAGAGAAAAGTACAGGCTGTAGAAGAGCAGGAGGCAGGCAAGGAGAGGAGCAGAGAGAAAAGCCTATGAAGAAAAATAACTACAGAATCTTAGCCTCTTCATACAAAGCTTAGTGGCCATTTATTATTGTTACAATAATCACTATCAGGAAACCAGCAGGGCAGAGAGGCAAGAGTTAGAAGTCGCCTTTTATAGACTTGCCCAGCAAGCTCAATGTTATTCTTCTTGAGATGCAGAAAATATTTCCACTCTCCTTTTCTGGGTAGGTTTTTGCAAGTTTCAGATGAGACAATATCTGCCAAAGGATATGCATTATCAGCTAGAAGGAAATTTTAAAATCTTACCACCCTGATTCTCAATAAAAACTGCAGGACAGAAAATCAGTGACAATACTCAGGTATTATTTCCACTGTCATCACAACTACATCAGTTTGATTATGTACCTGCACCCCACTGAAATTATTCTCACAATATTTTTTTCCTAATAAATATTTTTACAGGAAGACATTTGCTTTCATACTTGTCCTGGAATCTGGAAGTGTTATGTATCTTATGTGCTGTCTGGATCCCAAATAAGGTGATGGCAGGTAGAAACTCTTTTGCATAGTTTATGGGAATTTAAATTATTACAGCCACTGTGGAAAATAGTATGGACTTCTTTTTTAAAAAAGTAGAAATAGGGGACTGTTGCTGTAGCACAGTAGGTTAAGCCTCCACCTGTGGCACCGGCATCCCAAATGGGTGACGGTTCATGCCCAAGCTCCTCCTCTTCCAATGCAGCTCCCTGATGATGGCCTGGGAAAGCAGTGGAAGATGGTCCAGGTGCTTGGGCCCCTGCACCCACATGGGCGAGCCAGGAAAACTCCTGGTTCTTGGCTTCAGATCAGCCCAGCTCAGGCCATTGTGTCATCTGGGGAGAGAACCAGTAGATGGAATATCCCTCTCTCCATCTTCCCTTTCTAATTCTGCCTCTCAAATAAATAAATAAATATCTTTTTTAAAAAGTAGAAACAGAATTGTCATATATTCTAGTAATCCCACTACTGTATGTGTATCCTAAATAAATGAAATAATTTTACATCAAAGAGATACCTGCTTTCTCATATTTCTTGTGGTACTATTCACACAATTGAAGATGTGCACATCAACAAACAAATGTTTAAAGAAAATGTGATAAGTATGTGTACACACACACGCACATACAGAATGGAACACTGTTTGGCCACAAAAAAGATGAAACCCTGGCATTTCCAGCAAAATGGGCTGATCTGGAGGACATTATGTTAAGCAACATAAGAGAGACACAGAAAAACAAATACTACCTGTTTTCCCTCCTGTGCAATAGCTAAATATATCCATTAGAACACAGAACAGTAAATACTAGAGGCTTGGTGGGGTGAGGGAGAATGGAGGGAGGCTGGATAATGAGTGCAGAGTTAGATGCAAGGAACATGTCTCCAGTATTGCACAGCATAATGGGAAGACTATAGTTCACAAAGACCAGTTATATAGTTTCTAACCAAATATAAGGAGAGCACCAAGGCTGCAGTCATGAAGCAATGACAAAGGGAGAGAAACATTAATTATCCCAATGCGGTCACTGCATATTGTCTATATGTATTGAAAGACCACACTGTGCCCCATCAATGTGTATAATTATTGTTATTCAAAAAATTTTAAACATATGGTGAATACAAAAATTTGAAAGTAATGTAGTGATGTCTCAAAGAGAATGGAATCTATATTTGGATCTCTGCTATCTCCTATTTGTCAACTAAATATTGCATACTGCTAACTTCCCTCCTGGAGCAGGTGCCTACCTGCTCTTATTTTCATTTTTGTATTTCTAAAGTCTCTATTGAGCATTAATGTTAGAAACTTGCAATGTAATCTGTGTTTTGACTGTTCCCAAGTTGTTAATGATTCCATAGGATAAGACACTAATAGTATTTCAGAACAAGTAATACAGCCACATTTCTTGTTCCTCATACACTGGTATTATTAGAGATCAACAGATGATTCCTGTTCTCAAGCAGCTTTACTTTTGAGCATCAGCATTCTCTGGAAGAGTTTTAGAAGATCCACAAAGCTTTAACGCACAAATCCAATATTCGGTAGTCTGATAGATTCAGATGATTGTGCTTTCCACAAAAATGCTAAGTGAAAAGCTGCCTTGGCAGGCCTCTTCACAATATAATTATCCAGTCTGAATGCCTCCTTCCTCTTGCAGCAACTTTCTCCTTACCTTGACAGAGGTCAGCCATTCCATGAGGTCAAGTTTCCAGCACATGAGCTCCACAAGATGCTCCACAAAAGGGAAGAGGAACCCCTCAGGATGTCCATAGTCCAGAGGTAGAACTCAAATACCTGGAGGAGAAACAGTGTGCAGGCTTGGTGGAGCACATCAGTTAAAATAGGTTGTGCCTTTATCACTGCAAACTTCCAGACTCCCTAATGGACCCTTTCCCCCAACAGAGCTATAGCTGAAACAGCACGTTTTCAGTAGCATTCCTACTTCCTAGGTTGAATAGAGTAATATTGACATTCCATGGGTGAAAATTCTAACCTGTAAATTTTATTTTCAGTATAGACAAAACCACAAAAAACTGACAACCTACAAACTAATTATGCATGGAGAATTCTATTAGTTTACATCAGGCTAAGTGATTGCTATATTGAAAATATACTTCTAAATTTATTTTAATGAAGTTTAGTTACTAATAGCTTATAATACATTGTGTGGGAAGATCGCAAATATTTTCTGAAAATAATTCCATTGAAAAAAGATCTGTTAAAACCTTACATACAGGCTGGCGCCACGGCTCACTTAGCTAATCCTCCACCTGTGGCGCCAGCACCCTAGATTCTGTCCCAGTTGCTCCTCTTCCAGTCTAGCTCTCTGCTGTAGCCTGGGAAGGCAGTGGAGGATGGCCCAAGTGCTTGGGCCCTGCACCTGCATGGGAGACCAGGAGGAAGCACCTGGCTCCTGGCTTCGGATCGGCGCAGCACCGGCCGTGGTGGCCATTTGGGGAGTGAACCAACGGAAGGAAGACCTTTCTCTCTGTCTCTCTCTCCTGGCTTCGGATCAGCGCAGTGCGCCGGCCACAGCACGCTAGCTGTGGTGGCCATCTGGGGGGTGAACCAATGGAAAAGGAAAACCTTTCTCTCTGTCTCTCATTGTCTAACTCTGCCTGTCAAAAAAAAAAAAAACTCTATATACAAATTATGTCCTAAGGGATTATTTCCAGTTTTCATTGATTTGGGCCAAGATGACATCTACTTAGTCAACTGTGATTCACTGATATGTATACAGTTGCTTACTATGTACATCTACCCCTCTATCCATCCTAGAAAGACCTGTGCTTAAATTCATACTCACTGTTTAATAATGGATTCATATCTGGGTCTCAGTTTCCCACTATAGAAATGAATATTTAGAATACCTAAGCAATAAGCCGCAGTATCATCATGAAGTATAACATCTGTTTTAGGGATAGTTCTTACATTTACATTTATAATTAGCTCATGTTGGTTGAGTTGAAGGAAGGCAAAGTAGTTATTACCTGGTATTGGAGAATTTACTCTGCTCAACAGCAACAGAGTCATGTATCTCCAATTAGAAGAAGAGTCACAAGTCATGTTAATTGTCACAGCTCTATGTGTTTGGATTTACCACATATTGTGAGTCGTAGGTAATTTTAGACTAGTCAGCAGAATCCTGCTAATTAGACTTTCTGATTTCTAGCATACCAAACTATGCCTTGTTAAGTAAATTTATGTAGCTGAAAACTATCCTTATTTGAAAAAAATAACAACATTTTGTGTACCACTGAGAAGCTAGCCTTACTGTGATTTGCAAAAGCTAGAAGTGGTGGAGCTATCTCAATATATGTTTTCTGTTCATCTGATTTTTTTAAAGATTTTATTTATTTATTTGAGAGGTAGAGTTACAGACAGTGAGAGGGAGAGAGAGAGGTCTTCCATCCATTGGTTCACTCCCCAAATGGCCACAATGGTCAGAGCTGCGCCAATCTGCAGCCAGGAGATGGGCACTTTTTTTTTTCCGGTCTCCCATATGGGTGCAGGAGCCCAAAGTCTTGGGCCATCTTCTACTGCTTTCCCAGGCCACAGCAGAGAGCTGGATTGGAAGAGGAGCAACCAGGACTAGAACCGGTGCCCATATGGGATGCCAGTGCCACAGGCTGAGGATTAAGCTACTATGCCATGGCACTGGCCCCCATCTGATACTTTTAAAACCAATTTGATACATCTAGGATTCTCTTTTGCGAAGAAGTAAAGCAATGAGAAGGCTGGGGCTCAGCAGCAACCAAGTCTTACTCTAACAGCAATCACTAGCATCTGCTCTGTGACTAGCTCTCGCCACTCTAAGGAAGTAAAATGTCAACTTGATGTGGATAGGCAAGTAGTTCATTTAGGTCTGCTGAGTTGGAACTCACCACACCTTCCTATATATATTTCGATATTCCCATTTGCCAATCCAAATATCCCCTTTCTTGGTATGCATCTGCTTCATCCAGGCCCCAAGGGCAAGAATAACATGAAAAGGTGGATATGGAGTTCCATGTGGAACTTGTGGAGGTGCCATATAATTCTCAAGTCTTCATGCCTAAAGAGTCACTGCCCCCTACCTCCCAAAGGAGGCCAACAGCTAGGAGGGCACTCTCTTCCCTCGCAGACCACAACGGGAGGTGTTGTGCAGGTGCCCTCTCTGTCTCTCTTCCCTCACCAATCCTCTGTTCAGGCAATCTTCTGGCCCACAGCCAATTCACAAGTGGTATATCTCTGAGTGGGGCAACCTCTACTCATGTGTATGTGTCTTATTTTTTTTTAAAGACTTATTTATTTATTTGAAAGTCAGAATTACACAGAGAGGAGAAGGAGAGAGAGAGGAGAAGGAGAGAGAGAGGAGAAGGAAGGGGAGAAGGGAGGGGAGAGGAGAGTAGAGGTCTTACATCTGTTGGTTCACTCCCCAGATGGCTGCAACAGCCAGATCTGTGCCAATCCGAAATCAGGAGCCAGGAGTTTCTTCCAAGTCTCCCACACAGGTGCAGGGGCCCAAAGACTTGGGCCATTTTCTACTGCTTTCTCAGGCCATAGCAGAAAGTGGGATTTGAAGTAGAGCTGCTGGGACTTGAACCAGTGTCCAAATGGGGTGCTGGTACTGCAGGTGGTGGCTTTACCTCTACACCACAGTGCCAGCTGCTGTATGTGTGTTTACTTTCTCAGCTTTTGAATAAAATTTGTTATCACTTTTTGCACCTTAAATATGTTTGTGCCTGGAATGCTTGCCTATGTGCAAAGAAAGAGCCTGGAGTAAAATTTAACACATCCCAGCCCACATCAAATTGATTCCATTTTTATTTCTTTTGTATACAAAATCCAAATAAATATACCTCTACCTAGGGTTAATATGTATTTAACTCAGTAAAAATGAATGACAGCCCAAGGAGGATTGAAACTGGTATATATGCATAGTTTATGTTCAACTCAGGAGCTATTTTGGAAAAAAATAGTAAAATACCTTGCAGGATGCCTGATACTACATAGTAGGAACAAAAACAGGTAATTCTTCTCATTCTCCAAACATCAGCTGAGCTTCTGCTGTGTTCCATGTATCATTCACCTATGGCCAAGGTCTCTGCTCTTGAGGCTCCTGCAGTCCAGTCGTGGAGGAATTCACTGAATGATATAAATAATGCGAGTTAGATAAGTGTGATAGAGGCACAGAATATTGTGATCTCAAATAGTCAAGAAAAACCCACTCAGCTGACAATCAAGGATAAATTCACTTAAGAGAGTATATTGTCCTCAGAAATGTAGATGACAAGAGGTTTATGAGACTCTACACAGTACTTAACTTGTACTTAACTCTGAAATACTGTCTGGGTCCCAGGATTTTTCCCTCTAAGTAGAAGAGAGTATGGCAATTAAACAATAACACAAATCCCATTTTCCTACTTTCTAAGCTATTCCCTTTCACTTATTTATTAATTCATTTCTTCTATCTCTTCATCAAATATTTACATAGTTCTTGTGATATACTAGCAATCTGTAAACAGCATCAATAATAAAACAGGTACTTCTTCTAGTTTCGTGGAGCATATAGGTCTTAGTCCCTTTTCTTTTGCTGTAACTGAATGCCACAGACTGGTAATTTATAAAGAAAAGAAGTTTATTTGGCTCACAATTTTGGAGGCAGGGAAGTCCAAAAGATTGCAACAGCATCTGACAAGGGCCTTTGTACTGTGCCATAATACGGTAGAGGGTATCACACAGCAAGAGGGCACAAGGCTCATGAGATGGAGCTGGCTCTTCTAGCAGAGCTACTCCCATGAGAGCTAGTCTGCTCCTGGGATAATGGCCTGCGCCCATCCCTGAGAGTGGAACTCTCATGACTGAAACGACTCCCAGCAGGTCTCAGCTGCCAATACTGTAGCATTAGGAATTAAGGATTCAACACAGGAACTTTTGGGGAACATAATTCTAATCACAGCATTGTGACAGAAACTCAGAAATAATTATTCGGCAGAAATATTTTAACAACAAAAGCCACAAGTTAGCTTTTGCAAATTATAATACAGTCTTTAGAGAAGGAAGGAGGAACACTGGAAGAGAAGACAGAGTAAACTAACTTTAGGCGTTAGCAAATGCCTTTCTCAGAGTGCATGCTTACCCTGAGGTGTGAACAAGAATGAGGAATTAGTGAAGAGTGGGGACAGAAGTGGCAGGGAGAGCTTTTAAGGGAGAAAAATGAGGGCGTGCTAAGGCCCTGAGGTGGGAAAACAGTTTGGCAAATTCAAGCCACTGAGAAGTGGCCAGTGGGAGTGCAGCTGCAAATTGGTGAGGAGGAGGCAAGGCCAAAATTCTCACAGAAAACTCATTTACATGCATCTCCAAATGTTCCCTCTTTAGCTCAAGTGAGAGCAGCACCATGTTACTAAAATAATGTGAATAATGTCGGTAAGCTTATACCCACAGACAGCAACAGGGCAAGGAAAAACCAGGCAAAGTGAATTGTATCTCATTGACTTTCTCTCCCTCCTGACTGCTCTTGAGGCTTCTGGAGCAGGGATCTCGAATCAACACTTAAGAGTCTGCCCATGGTCTGTGACAATGGCAAAACTTGCTGCCCATCTGTTAGGCAAGCACGGTGTGGTGCCACTGTCCATGGTGCCTACATCCTTGGCTCCTGACTGACAGCACACAAGCTAGATTCTGGCTCTGTGCTGCTCCGAGCCCTGAAGGCTTTAGATCTCTTTCGGAGTAAACACTGAAGTCCTTTTGGTGGTATTCGAGGCGCTAGATGAAAGGCCTCCTCTCCTTGATCCCATACTCTCCTTCACTTTGACTACTCTGGCTCCACTGGACCCTGAACGTACCAGGCAGGTGGCGCCTCAAAGCCTTTGCATCTACAACTGCCTCTGATTGAAACGTATTCTGCTTAGATGAGCTAGAGGTTCAGTCCTTTACATACTCCAAACTGTTCCATCTAAACTTGCACCTCACCCTGGCCATCCCCATACCTGCTTCATTTTTCTCCATGGCAAGTATCCTCTGCTAGTGAGCTACAAAATGTCCTTAAGCTCTGGAAGACAGGGATCTTGGTCCTGTTCACTGCTGTATCCCTAGCTTCCAGAGCGGGCCATGGTAAGGCTTCAGAGATATCTGTTGAAACAATCTTATTTAATCCACACAAGGAAGCATGCCAGGATTAGCTAAAAGTAGTGGTCAATTAGCTCTTGTAAAGTCACAGAAATCATTTCACTGACAAATTAAAATACTGTTTTGGTGACTACAGCAAATACTAAATAAAAGCTAATGCGGTATGAATATGTTTCAACAGTTTTCAATCTCATGAAATAAAATCAGTGGGATAATTTAATTTTCCTTCATGATTCATCACATGTTATTTGTATCATGACAATATTATGAGTGTAATTGAAAAAAAATTGAAGAAACTAATTAAAATGTTAAGTTCATTTTGGTGCAGATTTTTTGCAATCCATACATAGCTGTCATAATATGTATATTTCATGAATATTTCCTCTATATATCCCTTGATTGCACTTCAATTTGTAATTCAAAAACAGAATATTGAAATAAAAGGTTGTAGATAGGATTCAATTTTCTTCTCAAAACTGGTACTTCTAGTTTTCTAGTGTTACATAGACTGTACATTGTAATGTAATATATATTAAGAGTATAACAAGAAACTATGCTGAAAAAATGTTTTATATGTACTTGAACTTCATATCTGCAGTCAGAGCCTTTCAGGCTGAGGGATGACAAAAATCCTGTCACTATATTCTTCCTGGCTCCAGTTGGCTGAGGATGGCTCTTGGAAGTCCTCTTCCAGAACATGACAGGAGGTGCCAAGGTGGCAATCCAGGGAAAATGGACATGCCAGAGAGTGCAACTGGGTGGCATCTTGAGTCTAGAGTAAAATACTGGCCAACCATGGTTGGGGGAAGAGTGACCAGTCCAGAGAACAAAGTCACACGCCTGTGCCCTTGACCTGTGTCTTGGGTGCTCTAGTGTATGGGAGCATATTGGGTAAAGAATTTTCTGAGCTCATTCTAAGTTGCTGACATTCTCTGGACTTACAAAAACATTCCAGGAGAATGAAGCACAGTTTTAGAGTAAGCAGAAGAAACACTGTGATCAGATAGGCCTTGAGGGTCCCATCTGCCCTTTCAAAACCTACAGGGCTATATCAAAATGATACAAATTAATCTATAAAATTCTAATCGCACAATTTCTTCACAGCTTGATCAAAACCCTAACAACATGATGTTTCGGTGTGTGCAAAAAGCTCTTTTCCAGGGATTTAAATATTCTGGCAGCTTCAGTAGCTCTACCTTGATACAAATACTTCCCAAGTGATTTATAACACAGTGCCTTATAAAGTAATCCCTGGATACATGCCTATTGATTCTTGGATAAATGAACGAATGATCAACAAAGGAGCATCCCTCTGCTAGTCAATATTGATATTTTACCATGAAAAGCCGTAATGAAGCTATTTGAGAGCTACATTTTATAAATTGGTTTTCCTAAATTCTTTTGTTTCAAAGGTCCTTGAAGAGATTAAATGTTACAACTAGTTTTAGAAATAAAACAGAATAATTTTAAAGTAATAAAATGACTTTCAGTGGTTCATGGGCAAATATATTTACAACATAATTGCTAATCTTATGTAAACTGTCAGTTTTAAAACAGAAGAAAATCATTTTTCCAAAGTCATCTGTTTGCTGATTTTAATTTTCTTTGAAATATAGTAGCCTTCATAAAGGTTCCTCATTTTATCTCCTCTTCTGTCTCAACTTTTTCCCTTCTATCTCCTCTCCTGCTGAGTCCTCTTCACCACCTTTTCTATGGAGGAGACATGGTCTTGGACAAGGGGTCCATGTCTGTTGGTCTTCCAGCAAATACTGAATATCCTTAGGAGGCTTACTCTCTGCTCTTTGGAGGTGACAAGAAGGGAGTCTGCCCTGTATAGCAAATCACATAGTAAACACTGAAGCAGAACACAAATGTAAAATGCTACCATGGGATCTGGCCCACAGAGTCCCTTTGTGCACCCATGGTGACTCTGTGACAGCCTCCACCCAACTTCTCACTGGAGGGTGTAGGAATTCCTAGGGAGATGGGCCTCAGTTGGGAATAAATGGCACCAAAGGTCTGACCCGGTATGTTCAGAGACACAACCACTGAGATACTGACCACTCTGGCCAAAAGAGTTTATTCCAGAAAAATTGGTTCTGGAACCCTCGCTCTGTCTGGTATAAACAAAGAAGGCTGGGTATCCCTAAGGTGAGATGGTAAAGTCATAACTATCTGTTATGGGCTGAATTGTGCCCTCTCCAAAATTCATATTTTGGAATCCTAACCCCCTCCCCTACTTGCCATATTTTGATTGTTTGGAGATAGTACCTATAAAGAGATAATGAAATCTAAAATGAACTCACTAGAGTGGGACCTGATTGAGTATGACTGGTGTCCTTATGAGAGTGGAAATTTGGACACAGAAGAAGGGTAGAGTGAAGACCATGTGGAGACAAAGGGAGAAGAAAGCCAACTGCAAACCAAGGAGAGCTGCCCCCAAATTAGTAAATCCTGCTATACATTGATCTTGGATTCTATGTCAGGACTGTAAGAAAATCAATTTCTACCGTTCAAGCCACCCAGCCTGTGATACTTTGTTATGACACCCTTAGCAAATTAATACTCACACACCATACTTTCATCTTTCTCTCACCACGGAACAAGGGGACACACTGAATGGACTATGGGCCCTTTCTTCCTCAATGAGTGCACCCAAATCTTTCCCCTCCTGGGTGGGTCTCAAGTGTCCTATGGATGCTGTACAAATAAATTCCTCCCCTAAGAGGGCCTCTCACTGGAGCAGGAGGTTTATAAAAGGGGTAGGATTCCTTGTGGCCGGGGAAGACCAAATACAATAAACAAGACCTTGACAAAATCACACTTGCCAGAAAAAGCACAGGAACATGCCCTCACCAGGAGGAAACCCTGCAGAAGCCAGAGCTGGATAGCTCTCTGCATTCCAGCTTTGAGACGAGAGCTGCACACAGGGAATCCACAGCCAGTCAGGAAGAGAACTTCAGGCAGCAGGAGCAGCAAGTGGAAGCAGATGAGGAACTCGGAATTGCCACCGAATTGGCTTCGACAGTCCATTTGGTGATTCACCGACCAGGAGGCAGTTGCAGGGGCATAGCCAGCCTCCCTCATGAGGCCTGCATTGTAGTGTAGCTGGTAAAGTCTCTGCCCGCAACGCCTATGTCCAATGTGGGCACTGATTCAGGTCCCAGCTACTCCACTTCCAATCCAGCTCCTTGCTAATGATCAGGGAAAGCAGTGGAAGATGACACAAGTGGTTGGGCCCCTGCCAGCCATGTGGGAGACATAGATGAAGGGCGTGGCTCCTGGCTTGGGCCTGGCCCAGCCCTGGCCATTTCAGCCACTTAGAGAGTGAACGAGTGAATGGAACAGCTCTCGCTCGCGCTCTCTCTCTCTCTCTCTTTCTCTATGTGTGTGTAAAACTTCCAAATACATAAGTAAATTTTTTTTTGACAGGCAGAGTGGACAGTGAGAGAGAGAGACAGAGAGAAAGGTCTTCCTTTGCCATTGGTTCACCCTCCAATGGCTGCCGCGGTCGGCGCACTGCGGCCGGCACACCGTGCTCATCCGATGGCAGGAGCCAGGTGCTAGGTGCTTTTTCCTGGTCTCCCATGGGGTGCAGGGCCCAAGCACTTGGGCCATCCTCCACTGCACTCCTGGGCCACAACAGAGGGCTGGTCTGGAAGAGGGGCAACCGGGACAGAATCCGGCGCCCCGACCGGGACTAGAACCCGGTGTGCCAGCGCTGCAAGGCGGAGGATTAGCCTGTTGAGCCATGGCGCCAGCCTATAAGTAAATCTTAAAACACACACAACCATACCCTTTCCTTCCCTAAGAAGCTTCATCCTCTAAGTCTATCTCATGATGAAGGGTAAGTAGAAAATATTTCAATCTTACCTCTGCGATGGACTAGCAGTGTGTTCCTGAGGAAGTCACTTTTGTGACATTGCCTCATCTGTAAAATGGGGACAGTAACACCAGCTTACACGTTTGTAAGGAACAAATGAGATAGAACATTTAATATCTAGTCATACTGCATGCTGATCCAATATGGCTATGAGCACTACTATTAACAATCATTAAATAAATGAACTCCATATTCTAGGATTACTAATCTATCAATGCTGCCCAAATGGATACTCATGCCTCCATTACAGCTAGCCATCTGGTGAAAACATGGTACAACCTGGGCACAGTTATCCTGAGGTTCTCATCAAAGGCTACCTCCTCTGCAAAACATTTGCAAACTCCACTTTACGCCCCCTTCATCCTCTTCCTCACACTGGAGAGGAACTGTTTGCCCCACTGTGTTTTGGAGAATCTGCCAGAAAGTGCTTAGCGTGTTAGTCTCTAAAGCCAAGCAATGAATTATAAAGGGCTAGGGCTAAAATGTCCTTGGCGTGTGCCTCTATGAGTAGTACGTGTTTGATGCTTACTGCTTTGGATTAGATGGCTGGTTGCTATAGTCTCACCTGCAAACAATCACTGTGTTCCTGGACTTGTATCTATGAATCATACTGAATCTGTTAAAAATTAATTAAAATAAAAAAATGAAAAAAAGAGATGCTCTATGGCAATAGTGTCAGAATCTTCTAGGAGCTTGTTAAAATTCAGCTTCTGGTCTCTTCTCTCATTGAGCCTGACTCAACCATCAGGGTGAAGTCTAGAATTTCTCCACACTCTCTACCCATCTGCACTCCATTACTATGTTAGGGGTCTGCCCCGGTCCCCTCCTGCTCTGCAGTTCTGTGAAGATGAGAGAAAATTTGTATTTCAGTGTATCCTTCGTTTATTTCTCATCTCCACTCTTCAGCTACCTCTTGATTGTAAGGGAAGAATAAGAGGCTTTATACATTTTCTTTCAATGTAACAATGAATTTTCACTGAGAATCAATTGCCCACTGTTGAGGTAGTATTTCAGCACTCAGATTAGTTCAGTGTTGGGTGAAGCACGTCGTGAAATTCTTGGAGGGCCCACAAACTCACCCCTTTTTATGAAGATGCTGTAAAATGGCCTATCAAACATCACCTACAGTACTCCAAGTTCAAAACAGTCTTTGAAAAACCTTAGGATCTGAGCCCTAGGTTTAAAAACTGGAGGAAATAATTATGTGGAACTTATGCAGCAGATATCTGAGCCATAAATCATGTGTATTAAGTTTGGTTCCTTCCTCAGTAATAGTACACTCCCTCCTCCAACCTAAGTATCAGTAATAGAAGCTCTATAATATTTAAAGGAGAAATGAAAAATCAATATCAACTGGAAAAGTCATGTGGTAGTAAAGTAGCAGGTTTTCAAATAAGACATTGTTCAGCCATTTTGCAGCCTCTGAATCATCCAATATCCTTTTATTCACTCGGCCTATGCAGCCAAAGAGTGTAGACAACACATTAAGCCCTTTGGAAAAGAGTCTTAGACCTGTGGTCACTCAGAAGGAAGGGATGAAGCTAACAACGCAGCTGTATGGAACCTGCAAAGTTCTATTTTGTCCTTGGCAGATTCTACCATGTCAGAAAGGAAGATTGTTCATATTAACTTTCCCTGTAGAAAGGTGTAGGAGAAGAAATTGGGCACCCTTCCAATCCTCAATTGAATTACTGGCGAACTCTGATTAATTATTCTTAGGAATCCTGGTTAAAAATTCAACATAAAAATGCTGCTTCAGCAAGTGTAATTGGCAAAAATAATCAATTTAATGTATCTGTCACAGGTTTGTTAAGGACGCTCCAGTGCACTATAAACACCAGATAGATTTCTCCTTTCAAACCTGTAAATTATCTCTGCTCCTCCACAATTACTGGAAGATATTCTCCCCTTTGGCCCAGGTATAATCAGGGTTGCCTATCACCAATATTGCATTTCCAAGTAGATCTGAAAACCCTCAAAGCACACTGTGTTTATCCTTAAATATGCTTCCTTCCCCTGGATTATCACTTTTCTGTTTTGATGAGCTAGAAAGGACCGCATCAAAAAATGTTAGTCTCTCATGGTCCATGTACTAACATTTCTCACCTTTATGCCAACAGCATTTTTAAAAATCACTATTTTGAAAATTTGAAACATACACATATACAGAATAGCATATATAACAATTCATATATGCACAAGCTCTATATAAGTTAAAAATTAAAACATCAATGTACTTCAGAAACTCCTCTCTGATCGGGTACCCTTATCTGAAGGGCTCAGAGAGTGAGATGCTAAATCTGCTGTTACCTTGATAGAGGATTCTGTAGATGCCAGCATTTCTGATAATAAACCCTCTTACTTATATTTTACACAGTATAAGGTATTTTGTTACAGCAGCATGAATGGAAGAAGACAGTCTCTAAACAACTTAGCTTTGTGTTAACTGTTTTCATTCTTTACACAAATGAAAACATGTCATATTTCCTGTTAGGATGTTCAATATCATGTCTCAAAATCTTTCAGTTGATGCATGAAGCTACAATTAATTCATGGTCATTCATTGTGCACTATCCCATCATATAAGTTAACCATAAAGTATGTATTAATTGATGGGTATTTGGGTTGTCTCTTACTTGGGCTATGACTAACAGTCCTGTTGTGAATATTTTTGTTTAGAATTCTTATTCCTGGGGCCAGCACTGTGACATAGAATGTTAAGCCTTTGCTTGCGGTGTCAGCATAACATGGGCGCCAGTTAGAGTCCTGGATGCTCCACTTCTGATCCAGCTCCCTGCTAATGTGCCTGGGAAAGCAGCAGAAGATGTGTAAGTACTTGCACCCTCTGCACCCAGGTGGGAGACCTAGAAGAAGCTCCTGGCTTCTGACTTTGGCCTGGCCCAGCCCCAGCCATTTCAGCCATTTGGGGAGTGAACCAGAAGGGAGGTCTCTCTCTCTCTCTTCCTTGCCCCCTCCTGTTTCTCTGCCTTTCAAATAAATGAATAAATCTTTAAAAAAAATCTTTGCCCCCCCATTGCAAAAGTTTTTCTAGGGTATACCACTAATAGTAGACTTGCCAAACCAGAATATATACACATGTTTGCTTTATTAGATATCACCAAACTATTTTCCAAAGCGCTTATATCAATTGTATTCCCACCAGCAGTGTGGGAGAGTTTGACTGCCTTCCATCTTTGCCAACACTTTGCAGCAAAGTCCAGGCCTCATAATTCTTGCCAAAATCCCCCTCAAAAATGGACCTGAGGGCATTACTGCTAATTTCTCAAAGCCAGCATGTGAGGTAAGATTTATTTATCCTCCTCAATACGGAAGCCAACCTGTATTTCCTTCCCGTAAAGATTTGAATAAGGAGGAAGCCTGTAGGAAGCCAACTCCCAACCTCGTCTTGAATCTCCATCTTGGCCTCTCAGCTGCCGAGTCCACGGCACTCTCCAAGAGACCTTCCCAGTCTCCAAATACACATTCCAAAGCTTCACAATGCAAAGATTATGAGACAGCTTATTTTTTAAAAAAGCAAAGTTTCTCAAACTATCCTTCCTATCTTCCAACCAAAATATTTGCTTATCTTGTTTTTTTCTAAAAAATCTTCATCTCTGCCCAACTTTAAACCTTATCAGTAGGACAATAGTGGAAATAATGAGCATATGGAGATAAAGAGAAAAAAAACTACATAAAAATTCAACAATTATATTTGCCACATGAAAGCATCTATAATTTTTCAACTTTAAGTTTATGTTTAAGGTTATGTTTATGTTTAAGGTATTGAGGACCTTCCTGCTCTGTAAGTTTGCCAAAGGAGCTTTAGGGAGCAAATAATACATGAAAGAATGGCAGATTCTGATATTCATTCATTCTCTCTCTCTCTCTGCTCTCGCTCTCGCTCTCTCTCTCTCTCTCTCCCTTTCAAATAAATAGGAATCTTACTAAAAGATTAATAAATGAATTATCTATACTCAACCCACTGAGTGATTGTTTGGATGAGCTGGTCATGTTCTTTCTCTAGTTCAGTGTATGTCTCAGCTGAGTCCCCTAGCCACAGTCACCCACTAATAAATGCGAATGTACAGGTGATTGCTGGTTGCCTGGTCATGCTCTCACCTTCTTTGACTGTTACTTTCATATCCCTGCCCTGAATGCTGAAGATCTGATTGACAACCTAATCTAACACGGGCTTTCTATAATTATTCCTGAAAGCATTTGCTATAGCTCAGTTATGTAGTTGCCAGCATAACCACAGAAACAGATAGCTTAAGAAAGTATGATTATTGTTGATTTCTTTACCTGACCACTGGTCCCTGCATAGCAACTTTGAGATGGGAAGGGTTGTAGCAGGTACTCTACACTGGCTCCCAGCAGCCGTTGTGTCTTCTTCCTTTTGACAGATCTTCATATAGAGGGGTTCTTCAATGCATCTAGCAGAATCAGTAATTTCTTTTACCTTCATGACGACTACTCAGAGTGGCCTGATGACGCCATTCTGGCCAATAAAGCATGAAACAACTGCTGGCCATCCCTGGAGATGGTTTTTCTCTCTGAAGAAAGATGTACATATAACAGCTAACTCTTCCCTGCCTCCTCTTCCTTCTTGCTTTTAGACTTTACCCTGTGAGGCTACCACGCTTACAGCAGCTGTAGCCAAATATGAAGGTACTTGAAAGTGTTCCTGGAAAAGTAGAATTAAGGGATAAGCTTATTTTGATGGAAAATTTTTGAACTCTGGATCCTGTGTTGTAGTGTGGTGCGTTAAACCACTGCCTGCAAAGCCAGCATCTCATGTAAGCACCAGCTTGAATCCCAGCTGGTTAACTTCCAGTCCAGCTCTGTGCTAATGTGTCTGGGAAAGCAGCAGATTCTCTGTGTGCTTGGGTCCCTGCGACCCACTTGGGAGACCCAGGCCATTGCAGCCATTTGGGCAAAGAATCATCAGATGAAAAATCTCTCTCTCTCTCTCTCCCTGTCTCTGTAACCATGCCTTTCAAAGCCAATAAAGCTTAGAAGAAAAACATTTTTAAATCCAAGTGCTGAGTTATTTTTTTAATGTACATTTCCCATAAACTTTTTGAAGAGCTTTTGTTGGCATGGATTTCAAATTTTTGCGCCAAAAATAAACTTTTTAGTTCCATTTTCCACAATCTTTCTGAAGTAACCTCATGATACAGAAGGAAAGTTTTCATTGAAATCTTAAAGATAATAATATGGAAGAGAGGAAGGGAATCCAATGATGTTACTGAGTAGTTGAGTGAAACCACTGACTCCCAGATATTTTTATTTACATATTTTTTCTTTTGTAAAAAAATCATACATTTATTTTATTTGAAAGGCATGGAAAAAGAGAAAAAGAGAGAAATAAACAGTTTCTATGTGCTGGTTCACTCCCCAGATGCCCACAAGAGCCAGGGCTGAGCCAGGCCAAAGCAAAGAGTTGGGAACCCAATCTGGTTTTCCCACATGGATGGCAGAGACAGTACTTGAGCTATCCCCTACTGCTTCCCATAGTCTGGGTTTAAGGATACAGATCTTGGACTTGAACCCAAGTACTCCAACATGGGATGCAGGCACCCAAGCAGTATTTTAACTGCTAACCCAAATGCCTGTCCCCTCAAGATATTTTATATAAGATTAATAACACATATTTTGTGTTTAATATAATTGTATATAATTAAAACATCTTACATCAAGATTATAAAACTAGCTATGGTATTTATACAGCCTAAATCATACTTTCTCATGTAAGGGTCCAAGATGACACTCAATCACACTGCTCAGAGGATGTGGAGCATTCCAGATCTAGCTTCATGGCTAATGAAAGGAAAACTTCTCTGAGACATGGATGATTAAGTTTTCTGCCTTCTCCTGGCATGGATCTTAGGGAAACTGCTGAAGAGGACGAATCCTCATCCATATTTCTAACACTCCTCAGTGCCTTCTCCCTAGCTGAGTTATCCAGCAAAAGATCAGGCACATCTTGGACCCCACCCCACCCCCCCCCAAAATATAAAGACATAAGAAAGAAGTTGAGCTTTGATGATTTTATCTAGAATTTTAAAATCAAAACATGTAAAAATATTTTAATATTATATATGCACAAGTGCTGTGAATTATGTTAAAATATTGCTTTGAATTTGAGTAAAGGTAGCAGAGAGTTCTGGAGCATATTCTCATCTGGCTCTGTTCTCCTTCTTGTTATCTATTAGCAAACTGTATTTCACAGGCTATCACGGTAGTCAAGGTGGTTGACCAAGCTCAGTCAATGAAATATGAGTGAAAATATGCAGAATTTCAGAATTGGATGTGGACTAGCAACTATTATGAATTTCCTGAGCACTTTTCTTTTCTAAATAAGAGCAACTGTAGATTCCTACCCCTGCTGCACTAATGTATTTTCTTCAGTTCATGCCATGTCTAGACATGATGGAGAAGACTATCCAGGTCACCAGCCCCAGCCATTATGCCCATTTTTGGAGTAAACCAGTGGATGGAAGGTCTACCTTTCTCACTTTCTTGCTCTCTCTTTCTCCCTCCCTCCTTCTTGCTCTTGCTCTCTTTCCCCCTTTCTCCAACTCTTCTTTTCAAACAAATAAGTCTTGAAGTTTAAAATTTATTTATTTGAAAGGCAGAGGGAGAGAGAGAGGCAAATTGAAGAAATCTTCCTTCTGGGTCTCCCATGTGGGTGGAAGGTACCCAAGCATTTGAGCCATCTTCTGCTGCTTTCCCAGGCTCAATAGCAGGGCATCGGATCAGAAGATGAGCAGCCGGGACACAATTCAGCACCCATATGGGATGACAGCATAGCAGGTGGTGGCTTAATCCATTATGCCACAAATCTGGTCTCAAATAAATCATTTTTAAAAGTTAATAATTTAATCTTGATCCTTGATTCATGATTCATTTTATTTTCAATATTATCAGTAGTAGAATTAGGAACACGAAGCATTTGTGGTGCATAAAATATATGGTGGTGTCTGAAAGACATGATGTGGGCAATTACAATGCAAATTGAACTACACTTTTCCATGAATTTTTCCCCTTGAACAGCAAAAGATTCATGAACAAAATATGGTTACGCAGACATACATGGGGATTTAGTAAACATTTTCTGAGGAAAGAGAGAAAAAGAAACATGGAGAAAAATGGGAAAGGGAAGCAACCAAAGCTACTATATTTGTTAACAGAAAATTTTGAGCTTTCAGAGAAAAATTAGTATTCAGAAAGATTTACCTCTGTCACTATGAGCATGACATGTTCCAAATATGTAAATAATTTTTGCTGGCGGCACCGTGGCTCAACAGGCTAATCCTCCACCTTGTGGCGCTGGCACACTGGGTTCTAGTCCCAGTCGGGGCGCCGGATTCTGTCCCAGTTGCCCCTCCAGGCCAGCTCTCTGCTGTGGCCCAGGAGTACAGTGGAGGATGGCCCAAGTGCTTGGGCCCTGCACCCCATGGGAGACTAGGAGAAGCACCTGGCTCCTGCCATTGGATGAGAGCAGTGCGCCGGCCGCAGCACACCGGCCGCGGCAGCCATTGCAGGGTGAACCAGCGGCAAGGGAAGACCTTTCTCTCTGTCTCTCTCTCTCACTGTCCACTCTGCCTGTCAAAAAAAAAATAGTTTTTTGAGATTATTGGTGATATTAATGAAAGTGATTTTTTAATATTAACATTTGAGGAAGAATTACATAACTCTGTGAACTAACATTCCTCTAACAACCAATGCATGGTGTTTAAAGTTGTATATGGCTACGATACCCATTTAACGTGTACGGGAGGCCAGTGGATTTTAATGTGACCTATAAGAAGTATATTAATATTTTAGCTTAATCAACTAATCTTTGGAGAAACTACTTGTCAAGTTTTAGTGTAATGTCAGAGAAATATCTACAATTATTTCAGATTGCAAAATCAGCTGCTAGGTGGCCCTAAGTAAATAATGATATTTAGAAAGTAGCATAGGAGAGGTATAGACAATCGCTGTTTCTTTTGGAACTTGAACTAAAGAGAAACTATAGCACATACCCAGGGAGAAGGAATGCTCTTTTTTTTGGAAGCTTAGCTAATTGGAAATTTCTGGCTGCTTCCAAGATACAGCACATTTAATAGAGTACCGACATATACCGAGGTGCTGATCACATAATCAATAACATTCTAAAGACTGCATGCTTGCCTGAGAAAAACTGAGGAACAGAATTTGGGTTAAGGGAAAGACATTATGCTGCCTGAGTTTGCCCATGAGTTATCAATATCAATGTAAAGTCTCTCCCACCTGTTATTTGATACACTTATTATGTGATTCCATTAATTAATTTGTCTACCATAAAATCATTTGGATAGCTCTTTTATGTTTCAAATAGTCCCAAGAGTTTCCTTGGAAGTCACTGGAGAGTGGTACGTCAGCCAGCAATATTCTGTGAAATTGATTATCTGGGGAAACTCATTACAAATCTCATGGATGAATAAACTAAAATTTAGTAACATAACAACAATTAGACCTTGATATTTGTGTATGATTTAACTCTTTGTAATCCTCATACCATCTAACATAATACCTGGCATTACCTTGTGTTATCATAAAAACAAACCTGTGAATGGATTTATCTCTTTTCAATATATGGGGAAATTTAAACTGTTGCAGTTTTAAACAGCGTGCCCCAAATCCATGAAGAGGTAGGAGCAGAAACATCATTTACACTCAGGTATTTCAGTATTTTTTTAAGGTTTTACTCAGTTATTTTCATTTTATTTAAAAGGAAGAGGGAAAAGGGGGGGGGGGATTGATTTTCTATCTGTTGGTTCACTACCCAAATGCTCACAATATCCACAGTTTGGCCAAGCCAAAGCCAGGAGCCCAGAATTCACTAACGGCCCCCTACATGTGTGTCAAGGACCCAAGTACTTGAGCCATCACCTGCTGCCTCCAAAGATTTGTATTACTAGGAAACTGGGATCGGAAGCAGAGACTCAAACCCAGGCACTCAATATGGGATGAGGATGTCCCAAGTGGCATCTTAACCACTGTGCCAAATAACCAGCCCTAAATTTTTTATGTTCTTTTCATGACTTTGAAGTTGCCTGCTATTTGAAGACTTGCTTTGTTGTATCTGAAAATAAGAATATAGCTTCCAACGATGTCTGGACACTTCATGACACTCATTTTGTGACACTGAGATGTTCCCTCTACATGCACACACACTCCCTGTGTCCATGATGCCTATCTGCCAGCACTTCCTCTGCCTTGTAGTGCTGATGTTGGGTAACACGCTCTATCTCCATGTGAACTCCCTGAGACAGGATGGCATTGGCCTCAATCATCTTCAGTTTCTCCATAGAACCCAGCTCAATCCCAGTGCATGAGAGGGACTTAATAAATACTGGTCTCTGGCTGATGGAATGCTCATACTGCTCTCCGAGTGCTATGTGCTTTCATTACAAACTTTCAGCCACAAGAAATCATTTATTCTATGGAATTTCCTGTTTCAGTTTAACCCAGGATTTGATCCTAAAAAAGAAGCCTGAATTCAGTCAAATATTAGCATTGGGTTAGCATTATTGGTCCATGGAACCATTGAGGCCATCTGTACAATGGACAATGAGATGCATGTCCTAAGGGTCCCCCTTCAGGAAAGGAGTTGATGCTCCCATGTCAAGTGCTCTCGAGTCATCCTCAGCTTCACTTCTTCCAGGGACACACACTGTGACTGATCTATGCAAGGGTGGGGGTTATAAAGTGCTGGCCATCTCACTTGAACTCAGGGCAATCCTGAGGTGCCAGTCTGCCTCCAGAGTTCCCTGTGAGAAGACCTAGGATGTCACTGGACCAGCGTGACAGACAGCTCAACCTCTCACTCTACCCATTCCTGTTTTGTCTTCTCCCTTCCCCAGGTGTGGATCTTCCTAACTACCTACCTCAGTTGTATCCTGTACATGAGTTCCATCTCAGAGGATGCTTCCTGAGTTACTCAATCTGTGATCCCATCAGTCTTTCTCGGATGTGAAACAAATTTTCCTAATGTTCTAGGGGTGGGTGTTTATTGCAATGGGTAAGAAAATTCAAATATGGAAATTCCCACTTGTATTAGTGCTCATAAAGTTTTAGCTTTTGGACCATTTCTGATTTAACTTTTAGATTAGGTTCAACTTATACTTATTCACATATACAAATGTGCATGAGTACTAGACCTATTTTGGATGCCCTTAGTTCTCAAAAAGTGGAATCATTTTTTTCCTGTATCTGGTTGCTTTTACTTAGCATATTACAGAAAATTCTCCAAGTAGACTGGTATGGATTCAACTTGTTAATGTATACTTCACCAAATACATGTACTATAAATTATCTAAATATTTGGACCCTCTATTTTTTATTAATATTTGCATTGTTTCTAGACTTTTACCATGCCAGTGCTGGAAAACAGTGCTCTTTCGCTTCCATTTCTGAGAGATAGATTCCCAAGAATGGCACATGGGACTGCTGTGGTAAAATATGTGTGTGTGAGTGTGTGTAATGCATTTTCACACACACCAAAAGAGACAACAACATTTCTTCCAAAAAAGGATGTTAACCATTCATCTACACTCAACTAATACTTAAGTATGCCCC
Source organism: Sylvilagus floridanus (assembly GCA_949820135.1). Taxonomy (NCBI): domain Eukaryota; kingdom Metazoa; phylum Chordata; class Mammalia; order Lagomorpha; family Leporidae; genus Sylvilagus; species Sylvilagus floridanus. The sequence continues at coordinate 43,295,479 of OX463235.1, forward strand.
TTTCCTTGCAATCCCGTGAGTAGGTATTATCATTTTGTGTAGAATTTGTCAATTTGATAATCATAACATGACATCTTACTGTATATTTCCAGAGCTACTAGAGAAATAGAGAAAATTCTCATGTATTTACTGGCTGTTGGATTTTTGGATTTTGATCCTTTCCACATTTTCTGGATTTGACCAGGATCCCTACTTAGAAATTATTCATTACTAGCCTTCTCGTTATTTTAAAATCCAAGTTGGCCGGCGCCGTGGCTCAACAGGCTAATCCTCCGCCTTGCGGCGCCGGCACACCGGGTTCTAGTCCCGGTCGGGGCGCCGGATTCTGTCCCGGTTGCCCCTCTTCCAGGCCAGCCCTCTGCTATGGCCCAGGAGTGCAGTGGAGGATGGCCCAAGTGCTTGGGCCCTGCACCCCATGGGAGACCAGGAAAAAGCACCTAGCACCTGGCTCCTGCCATCAGATGAGTGCGGTGCGCTGGCCGCAGCGCGCCAGCCGCGGCAGCCATTGGAGGGTGAACCAACGGCAAAGGAAGACCTTTCTCTCTCTCTCTCTCTCACTGTCCACTCTGCCTGTAAAAAAAAAAAAAAAAAAAAAAAAAAAAAAAAAAAAAAAAAAAAAATCCAAGTTGGAGGACATTCAAAAACTGCACATGACTAGTGTGGAGATCAGGGAGGTGGGAGTTGAGGATGGTGTTTCTAAGAGCAGAAGTTAGAGGGCAAATTAGGGGCAGCAAGTAGAGAAAGAAATGATTCCTCTGAGCTCCTCTTTGCTCTAGGTGCTTTACCTACATGCACTTACCATTTTGTTATTTCACCTCTGAGAAGTTGCTATGATTATTCCCATTTTTAAATGAAAAGAAACTGAGGCTCAGAGTTCCTCGGCAGCCTCTCAAGGTCATTCAGCTCCTGATTTACAACTGGACCTTTGTGTGCCAGCTTCCGTGTTCTGCCACCACTGCACTTGGCTTTCCAGCACACTTGCCATTTATATAACACACACCCCACATAAGCTCTGGGAGCTCGTTATGTTCCCTACACAGGGCTTAGGAGAATGGCTCCCAGGTACATGAGGGTGCTAACCACCAAGGTAAAAGGGATAGTCTGGTGTGTCGTAAGATTGGAGGGATATAGCAAATTATTTATCTGCCTATTGCATTAGGTTGCCAGGACTTCAGACAACTCATTATTGAATGGTCTTTTCTCAGGAAATTATTACATCACCAAAGCTCTAAAGAGAAATAGCATAGGTGTTGGTGTTTTAAAAATTTATTTTTTAGACAGCACCGCGGCTCAATAGGCTAATCCTCCACCTGCGGCGCTGGCACACTGGGTTCTAGTCTCGGTCCGGGCACCAGATTCTGTCCCGGTTGCCCCTCTTCCAGGCCAGCTCTCTGCTGTGGCCAGGGAGTGCAGTGGAGGATGTCCCAAGTGCTTGGGCCCTGCACCCCATGAGAGACCAGGAGAAGCACCTGGCTCCTGCCTTCAGATCAGCGCGGTACGCTGGCCCCAGCGTGCCGGCCATGGCGGCCATTGGAGGGTGAACCAACGGCAAAAAGGAAGACCTTTGTCTCTCTCTCTCACTGTCCTCTCTGCCTGTCAAAAAAAGAAAAAAAAAAGAAAAAAATTATTTTTTAGGTTCACTCTATTTTATTCTTGGATATATCATCCTTCAATTTTGTGCTACCTTGTGATCACCTATTCAAATCCCACAATAGCCATACTGACTGTAATAATAATAATAGCAATAATTACTATAATAGCAGAGTTAACTTTAATTCTATTCATACCAGATTTTACTAGTAGCAATTGTTATTATAGCAGTGCGTCTGTGTGCAAAGGCAATTTTCCATAAGCTTTTACAAGCACCATTTCATTGAAATGTTAGCATAGAGGCTCATGCATTAATCATACCAAATACAAGATAAAGGCAAGACATGTGAAGTGTTTAAATTATCCTGTATACTATCTACCTGAGACTTACACCCCACTCCAAGCTTTATGTCCCTCACTGTGTGTCACTGATTGGTGATCTCACTAATGGCTGGTTTCCACTTGCCAAGTAGAAAGAGGTGATGACACTTGAGAAGACTTGCTACAAGTAGTTTGCTTGCATATGTTATCTCAGAAAACCTCATGTTCTGTTCCTTATTGTCTGTACCATGGGAAAGCTAAGAACTGAAACGTGCTTGGCTCCAACTCCAAGCATTTGCATTAGGAAATGATTGTCTGGCTAGTCCAAGTCCATCTTCTCCCACTGGGCACTGCTTCTGTTGAAGACCCAGATGCACTGTACAGGAGTTGACTACGTTTCCACATGGGAAACAACTACAGGGGAAAATGACGATTTGGAGCTCTGATTTTTTTCTCTAGCTGAACTGTGGCACACTGAAAAGAGGATGCACATTTTAGAAAGAACTCTTTTTTTAAAGCTCATATATTTCTCCACTGCAATGCAGTTGTAGGTCTTTACATTCTGCTCCCAGGCATTAAGATAGAAAAGCAGTGTTGTTAGCAGAAAACTTAGTTCTGTAATTCTTTCATTAGTGTGCTTTCCTAAACTGGGGAGGGCATGGTACAGCATTCTGGGGCTTCTTTTTTAGCCTGGCCAGACTGTCTATGCACCATTTTGCCCACAGATGGGCCGCTTATCTTGGGGGACAGTGGGAACTAGGAGAGGACTCTTGGCTAGGGATTATTCTGGCTCCTCTAGTGATTTGCTTTCCAGTTTTCACAAATTAGCTTAATTTTTCTTGAAGCAGAAAGTCATGAATACATTGTAAAATGCTGTTACTTTTCAGAAATACCTGCTTAGCTTCTCCACTGATGTAGCAGCTCCACCTTACTTGTTCTATATTTTGTGCCCGAACCCTGGTTACTGATGATGTCCCTTCCAAATCTCTCTCATACAGTAACACTCCTCTCTGCCTCAGCTGGGAGTTCACACTGCATCTCATGTCTACTAGAGTGTCAGCCTTCAGGGTCTGGCCCTCAGCACATGATAGGAGCAAGTCTGACCCAAACCCTTGCCCTCACTTGCCACTAGCTACCTAGAAATCCCCTTAGGCTCATGGATATCTTGGATGCTTCAGCACTCCTTAAAATACAGTCAGGAAAAGTAGCAGGTGACATCATCAATGTGCAGACACAGTTGGTATCTTACTGCAGAGTGGAAGTCTGTCCAGAAACATTGTTACTAGAAAAACATTTCTGAGTAGATCTCTCCCCTTGGCACTGAGCATTGCTGCAGTACTCACTAAAACTGCCCATTTTCCTATTCCTAAAGGGGACCATCTGGATCTGAGCAGTTGTAGAACTTCCAAGCAATGATGTTCTAGGGTGCCAGGTACTATACAGGCTGAGCCCCAACCTGTTTCCTAAACCCTATGTTTCTCTTTTGAAACCTGTTTCTACCCTGTGTCTTCAAGGACGGGACCCAGAATTCAAAAAGCAAGGTTCTGCCTGGGATACAGGATTCCCCATTTTCAGAGAATTTCAAGACACACAAGAGGCTGGGAGTGCAGCTCCGCTGATTCACAGGTGATGCCCACCGCTCTAAGGCACCCACACTATCAAGCAGCTCTATCATTTGGGCCAAACCACGTTTGCCTCTTCAAGAACAGGGACAAACAACCTGCTCTGCCTGATTGTGTTGAGGATGAACTGTGATACTGCTAGGCACTAAGGATGGCCGAAGCGACCCATAAAGGCTTTATAAACAGTAAAACTGTGGTATTGTCATTGTCCTTGTTCTTATAATAATTATTTAGTATATTCCTAAGTGTACATTTTGATGAGTTGCCCAATGTAATTAATTTCAGAACTATTTGTGAGTGATTCTTAGCACTTGTGGAAATATCTGAAGCATAAAACAGGAATTCTCAGCCAAGTTATATTGAGGGGTTTACTTAACAGAAGTTACTCTGTGTGTGTGTGTGTATAACATTGAGTAGTTAGCATATAGACCTTAGGTTCCTGTTCATTCTCAGTCTAAAATACCCATTCCCCTCATACCAAATCCTTCTCCTTTCCTTAAATACCTGTTTTGATTTTGTAAAGGGGCCTTTGCTTCCATCTTTAGCTAAGGATTTTCTACAAAGCTATTAACCACACTGAATTTTAGAAGCAGATGGAAATTAATTCTCTTTCAGCTGGGCCTCTTTCAACATGTTACTTCTCCTGCTGAGCCCACTTCTCCTGCACTCTGGCACCTGCGCCACCATCTACAGTGCAGCCACTTTACTGCCTCCTCCTGTGGGAGTGCTGGCTGCTAGTGCTCATCCACTCCGCCCGCCCCGCAAGACCTGCACATTTTCCAGAGAAAAGAAAACAAGTCCCTTTTTGGATCTTTGCACTTATTTTCCATTTTTTTTTTGCATTACATATTCTGCTTCAATAAAGAATCACTTTCTGTCTCTTGCTGGTCTAAAGCGGTCCTCATTGACCACTGAATCCCCACCTGCTTTAGTGTAATTATGTTGCAGAAAAAACAGTGGGAAGCTTAGAGTAGGACCTAGAGCTGGAAAAATTTCATGCTGCTTCCTAAAGTACATGGGTTAATCCCCAAAAGTTATGTGTGAAGAATCTGACTCCTGAGCTATGTGATCCACATAAGCAGAAACGTTTCCTAAGAGAAATGATCATACCATAGTTTTATTTTTCCCTGAGACACAAAGCATGAGAAATAATGTAATTTAATACAATGTAATGCAAAGAATAGACCATTACTCACACGAAACAGCACATTGCTTAGCAGCTGACAAGAATTACTAGGGAACTTCCTGCAAAAGCAATCTACATGAGCAATAACTAAAGAACATAGCTCTCTCTCCTTCTCTCACCAGATGGCCAATATACACCATTTCAGCTACATAGGAAAAGTCAGAATCATGGAAGATCATTTAAAGCGACCCTTCACCAGTGCTTCTCAGACTTTAGCCTGCATAAAAATTGCTTGTTAAAAATTCAGTTTCCTTGTCTCAGAGCTCCTGGGCAAACTGAAGTTCAGAAAGATGTGCATTCCTGGACTGCTGGTGCCACTGCTCCTTAGTCCACACTTTAAGCAACATAACTTCAACATTGCAGATGAAAAAATGGAAATGCAAAAATGTAAATCAGGGAGTTTAAGGTCAACTCTTATCAGGAGACTCAGGATAAGGATAGCAACAACAAAAACGTGTTAGACAAGTCACCTCCCTTCCATGACAGAAAGATTTGCACCATTTATCTCTTAGTTTCTTGTTACCTGTCTTCATCATGCAGACATCCACAGAAGATTTGTTGAGTACCTACTGTGGATAGCATAGAAAGAGTGGAATATTTAAAGGAAGAGATCTGGTTTCTTCCCTTATGGAGCTTGCAGTACAGCAGAGAAACTCTTTACAGCAATATGGAAAAATGTAGGGGAAAAAAAGGATGAAAGAAATTATTTGGTTCAAGCAAAATGAATCCTTATGGATCCATTTAATAGTCTAAGAGTTAATTTTAAAGAATGAGAGGCTGTGATTCAAATGATCATTTTTTCAACTCTATGCTTTTATTTCACAAATAGTCTGAGTTTTCATTATAGGTCAAGCACTATGCTGGACATTGTGAATACAGTAGAACATGCAAAAACAAAAACCAAGGCCTGTCTTCTTGGATGGTACTTTCTAGTGGGATGACAAGCACAGCTAACAATTAAACCACATACCTAAGCAGTATAATTACATACCGAAAACGTACTCCAAGGGTAATACAACAATGCACTGGAGTAAGAGGAGGAAGTGGTAGAGTGTGGTTTCAACATGATGGACAGAGAAATACACTTGGGAGAGATGACATTGTAGCAGCCACCTAAATATTACCTGGGACCCATGTAAAAAGACAGTCAAAGAGACCCATGGAAAAGAGTGTACACAGGCCCAGAAATGGGTGTGAGCTTCTCTTGTTAAAGGAATAGAAGGAAGATCAATTTGACATTTGGTAGAAGCATACATTACACGTTTATAAAATGTATACTATACTCTAGGACATTGAAAATATATAAAAATAAATAAATGTAAAAGTTTGAACTAATAGTGATAAAGAGAAGGCAACAATAGGCCAGAAATGGCACATGTCTGGAAGATGGAAATCCCCGAGTTAGTCGTGTAGAGAGAGTAGGAGTTGAAAATAGAGTGAAATGATGTGAAGGCTCAGATATAGTCAGGATCCAGAGACTATGGAATCTTGTAGACTATAGTAAGGAATCTGAATTCCATATCATGTACCATAGTAGGGAGAATAAAAATTTATTTTTATTTTATTTGAAAGGCAGAGAGAAGAGAGAGGTGCGGACACATAGAGAGATCTCCCATTCTCTGATTCACTCTTCAAATGTCCTCAACAGCCAGGGCTGAGCCAGGCCAACACTGGGAGCCCAAGACTCAATCTGTGTCTCCCTTGTGTGTGCCAGGGACACAGTACTTGACCCATCAACTGCATCATTGCCCCCTCCCCAAGGTGAAAATTATCAGGAAGCTTGAATTGGGAATGGAGTTGATACTTCAATTCTGACACTCTAATATGGGACACAGTCGTCTGAAGCAACATCAAATACCTGTCTCCTAATTTGCTTTTTTAAAACTCATTTGATAATGTGTGAAGAATAAATTGAAGGAGAGGATCGAAATGAGGACAACAACTTAAGAGACTACAAGTGTGGTCAAGAATACCAGTATTTACGGGGGCCAGCGCTGTGGCGTGGCAGGTAAAGCCACCGCCTGCAGTGCCAGCATCCCATATGGGTGCCAGTTCGAGTCTTGGCTGCTCCATTTCCCATCCAGCCCTCTGCTATGGCCTGGTAAAGCCGTGGAAGATGGCCCAAGTCCTTGGGCCCCTGAACCCAAGTGGGAGACCTGGAAGAAGCTCCTGGCTCCGGATCAGCAGAGCTCTGGCCATTGCGTCAAATTGGGGAGTAAACCAGTGGATGGAAGACCTCTCTCTCTCTCTCTCTGTCTCTCCTCCCTCTGTGTAACTCTTTCAAATAAATAAATAAATCTTTTTAAAAAATTAAAGAATACCAGTATGTAGAGTTCCACCTGGAAGAAAGGTTGTTAAATAGAAACAAGAGAGATTTGGGTGTCCATTAGGGACGTCAACTATCATTGTAAGTCGGTCTGATTCCATCTGCATGCCTTCCTGGCTACAGAAGCAAGCACAGAATGCTTGGCTCAGCCTTGACAGCCAGGCAGGCCAGGGCTCTGTCCACTTCATGGCCCAAGGGGCCTGCCTTGTCCAGCTGCCCTTTCCGTATCCTGCAACATACTTATGCTCCTTTTAGTTCCTTCTCAGTTCTCACCCCGATTCTCTCTAGCTGTATTTGAGACCTTTTGCAGATGTTCTTCCTTCATTAAATGATTTCTCTCAGTCAACCACAACCGTTCCCTCCTTGGAGACACATTTCAGTTCACATAGTTGCGCCCCGTGTGACTGCCATTTGTTATTACAGTTTTCCTTACCCGCTAGGCTGGGAGCTGCTTCAAGAGGGGATGAAGTCTCACTTTTCATTACCCCTGATGCTTTGCACAGGAACTCAGAATGAAGCCGGAGACATTCTAGAATCTGACCAGACACACTCCAGAGCCCCCCTGCCCACACTCAGCCACCTCCAGTACACACACCCTACTCCTTTTGCAGTTCTATAGGAAAGGTTGTGCAGGGTTCTGGGCCACGACTTCATCCTTGCTCTACTCTATTTCTGTATGCTGTTTAGCTTCTTGTTTGCCCAGCAAGTAACTCTTCATATTTTAAGTCTTATCCAAGACTTGACCACTTTATCAAGTATTTCATATATTCTTCCCTTTGCCTCTCTTCAGGGACAACTAAGAGATTCCTGTTAGAGATGAACTTTCACACTGTATAAACTCAAACATAACACTCCAAACACACTTACAAAATGTACAATATACTGTAGGACATTACAAATACATGACAGTAAATAAACATACAAGTTATGAACTGACAATGATAAAGAGAAAACAATAGGCCAGAAATGACACCTGTCTGGAAGATGGAAGTCTGATTTAGTCATGTAGAGAGAGCAGGGTCCCCGGATGACTGGATTTCAGACTGTAATTCCATACTGATGTTGACCAGTTTAAATGGTCTGCATCCACACAGCCATAAACATCACCCCACGTTTGTATAGGTGCTTCACTCTTAAATACACACATATACACAGACCTGGTACTTGTGAAAACCTCAGAAAGAAAGGAAATTCAGAAACCATAGCGACAGACAGCAGGGGAAATGGCTCCAAAACTATAATTATTTTCTCCAGAGAAAAAAGGAAACTGCTATAAAAAGTAACAATCATACAGTTTCAAAAAGAGCCCTTCAAATATAAAAACACGTGACCGCAAGAAAACACACACACACACAGGAAGATGGAACTGAGAGGATCTCAAAGATAGATCTCGCTCAAAAATAGAAAAAATGGCAAAGAGATGAGAAATAATGTTTTTGTAAAGAGAAGGACAATTGCATAAGTTCAAATTCTGAAGTCTTGGAAAAAATGTGGAGACTAATACTAAGGAAATAAAAAAATTCTCAGAGTATATGATATAAATTGAAGACTTACTTTAGTGATTGAAAAACTTTTACAAAAAGAATTTAGGGTTTAAGGGAAGATTTGTAAAGGTCCCAAATTGGAGACAGATTCAGATCATTTGCAAATAATCAAAAATAAGCACCCTTCCAGACACCTCGCCAGGATTATGTGACGCGCAAGGAGCATGCAGTCACACCTGCAGACTGCCAGGAAAATGATGTTCAGCCTGGAATCCCACATCCACTAAAGCCATCAGTGAGGCTTAAAAGTAGAATAAGAGGGTTACTTGTGATTATAAAGAAAACTGAAAGTATATCATTGTATAAATTAAAAGAGAAATAAGAAGGAAGAGGGCAGGTTGGAGTGAAGGAGGGAGGGAATGGTGCAAGTATCATTCTGCCCTTACACTGTATATATGAAATACAAAAGGGGCCGGCGCTGTGGCACAGTAAGCAGGTTAATACCTGCAGCACCGGCATCCCATTCTAGATAGACTAGATAGACTAGAACGGGTGCCCATTCTAGTCGCGGCTGCTCCCCTTCCAATCCAGCTCTCTGTTATGGCCTGGGAAAGCAGTAGAAGATGGCCCAGGCACTTGCAGAAGAGGCTCCTGGCTCCTGGCTTCAGACTGGCCCAGCTTAGGCCACTGCAGCCATTTGGCAGAATGAACCAGCAGATGGAAGATCTGTCTCTCCTTCTCTCTGTCTGTAACTCTATTTTCAAATAAATAAAATCTTAAAAAAACACAAAAAAGTTATTGCAACAATTAAAGAAAAGGAAGGAAAGAAGAAGGGAGTTGGAGGGAGGAAGGGAGGCAAGTTTGGTTATCTTAGAATTGTATCTATGAAATACATAAAATCTGTTATCTTTATATTAATAATTTTAAATGAATTGCCAAAGAACCATCCTTGGTTAATCTTATGAATATAAAGTTAACTGAAAATAGATTTTTGTAAAAACTAAGACTGGGAATAGGAGAGGGAGGAGGAAAAAGGGTAGGAATGCAGTGAGAAGGAGGGAAGAATCACTGTCTCCCTAAATTTGTATATATGAAAAACATGACATTTGTATACTTTAAATAAAATTTTTTTAAATGCAGAAGAAGGGTGTGTCCAGGCATGCCAGTTTGCAAAACCACTGGAGACTTGTTCTTCTGGAGCAAGGGTATTGCATCAGGAAGGGACACAACCAAGGTGAGAAAAAAAGAAAGGAGAGAGGTGGTCGTCCGCGCTGTGACATAGCTGGTAAATCCACTGCTTGTAGCGCCAGCATCCCATATGGGCACCCATTTGAATTCTAGCTGTTCCACTTCTGATCCAGCTCACTGCTAATGCACCTGGGAAAGCACCGGAGGATGGCCTAAGTGCCTGGGCCCCTGCACCCACCTGGGAGACCCAGAAAAAGCTCCTGGCTTTGGATCAGCCCAGCTCCAGCCACTGCAGCCATTTGGGGGATGAATTAATCGATTCTCTCTCTCTTCCATTCTCTAACTGGCCCTTTCAAATAAATAAACCTATTAAAAAATGGGGGTGGGGATAAGAGCAGTGAAATATTTGCCTAGAAAGATTAGAGAAGCCCAGGGATAAAAACTGTGCAGCTGACCTTGAAATCTAATATTTCAGATTGTATAGAAAAATGGATTGTTGTCAAAACGGAAAAAACGTACAAAGGAAATGGAGTGTTTGACCACAGTGAGACATTTCCAGATTATCATCTCTTCATGAATTCATACTTTATGTTATATTAAAGAAATTTGCATTTCTCCTGAGTTTAGAACTAGCTAATAGAACCAACAAGTGGTGGCTTAACTCACTGTGCCACAACACCAGGCCAGCATTTTGGTTTTGAATCTAACAAGAGGACACAAAAAAATTGATTCCTGATTCTACTCAGGCAGATTTGGACTGAATGAAGTCATTTTGGGGGTCATGATTTTTTTCCCCATGAAAACAAAAAGTTGTTCTTTTAGTTCAGCTGCTTTCTTAGAACTGTAGTGTGTATTCTGTGTATTTCTAATTCTAACTAGGCCCTTTCTGGCCTGGCTGAACGTGCAACTCAACTTTATTACCCAAGAAACACAACCACTGCTCAGCTGGCTCCAGCCAGAGCAAACCGAGGGCTCAACCTTGTGAGTGCTAAGAAGAATATGTAGATTTGAGATCCTCATTCAGAAATAGTATATTCTGTAATAAGGAAAATGTAGACTGTATCATCTGTGTGCAGAGTGGAAGGGATAGGATTGGAAAAGTCAATGGAATGGAGCCATCGAAATGCAAAGGATCAATGATGTAGAAATACCTGCTGCATTACTCATGGGATGAGTGGAATTTGAGAAGATACCTGGATATTGTGATCATATCTGGTTCTACTAACTCACATGAAGCAAATGCTTCAAGACAAAACTGAAAGCTGAGTCCCCTTGCCAACAGTAGACTCTTGTGAATAGACAGGTGACAAAGTAGCGACAAAGGGTAGTAGTGACATGGTAGAAGGGCAAGAACTCTTGTGAGTCAAACCAGCCAGCACTTGAGATTCCTCTATGAAATAATTGGGGGAAATCTCAGTAAAATAACTAAATATGGTCTTACTTTTTTTGGAACTAAAAAAAACTGAGTTTTGAAACTATTAGAGGAAGTATTTTTACCTCTCGTATAGAAAAAGGAAAACATTAGTTTCCTGAGGGAATAATCAGGCATTTGTACCAAGCCAGAAGTCCAGATTCAGACTCAAGATGCCTCATTTTTTTCTACTACAAGCAGCAAATGATCATTTATCCACTGCACTCTTTTCACCTTCTCTAATGAACTTGCCTGGACCAAAATAAAATTCTTAGTATTTCCCTTCTCAGTTTCATGTGAATAAGTTCTCCCTCTCCCTGACTCTCTCCCTCCGTGTGTGTGTGTATGTGTGTGTCTGTGTGTCTGTTTCTCCATCCAAAAGAGCTTGTGTGACAAACAGCCTTCCAGCAACTTCCAAAGGGATCATCAAAGAATGAATAGAAAAAATATCTCCTTGTGTGAGGTTAAATAAATAAGAGCAGTTTAACAAGGAGAAATGAAGGAATGTTCTGGTCATTGGAAGAAATTTCATGTCAGAGTTTTTTTCAGTAGTCAGCCTTACACTTGGTGTGGGTAAGATTCATCTTTTCACAAGATAAAAAGGCAGAGCACAAACATCATTGAATCAACAAACTTCATGCACAGGTTAGCATTGTCCTAATTTCTTTAAATTTGAGATTGTGCAAGCTCTTATCACATTTGGTTCTTTGGGATTCATTAATACCTGAATGAACTCCAAATATAATCTACTTGGTTTGGGTTAACACACAGACACAGACACACACACACACACACACACACATACTTCTTTCTTTCTACATATTGTTCAATATAGTCTTCATATTAGACATTAAGAATAGGCTAGGCACACTTCAGCTATATAAACATTTTCTTAGCATTTCCCATGTTTTATCTATATAAATATATATTCAGCAGTCCTCAGGCATATCTCAAAGAAAACTCATTTTTAATTCCTAAGTAATGATATATCATTTTCTTCCAAACTTTCAGAAATATAGCTCCTTTTTCAAGAAGCAAACCTGAATATTGAGCCATCTATGAAATGGGTCTTACAAGTAAAGAAATGTCTTTCTGCCTAATTTTCTTTGCTAACTTTCTCATTTCTCTGTATCACTGACCGATGTTCATTACAGATTTGACGAAATTCTATCTGGGATAAGGGAATATGTTCTCATTTCCACACTGCTCTTTGACCTATGTTGAGAAACACTGGTTTTGTAGTATACCTGGCTAAATAAAATTTATCTATAATTCTGCTCATAATCATTTTAAGTTTGGCTTTTCCTTCAAAATTATGAGTTTGTGTTCTATATTTCTTATTTTACATTTTGTTGTAAAAGCTGCAGCATTTGCCCAAAGGAAAATAAAACTGGAAAAGTTACTTGGTGAAGCACAAGTTAAGATGGTATATTTGCTTGCAGGCATATGGACAGTCTTGACGATAATAGCTGTAACATCCATTTGGACATAGCATAGTGTTTGACTACAGGGACTTTTTTATTCCTTATAAAATCTCTGCAACTGCCACAATAATATTTAATGATAAACAAATCCCCAAGAGAAAGCATTGTATATTTTCTCTGCTTCACTGGATTGGATAGCTAAGATGGCAGTTGCGAGCCTATTAAAATGGAAATGACACAACAAATCAACCACTTTTTTTCTTTTCAGTTCAGCTTCCTATTACTTTCGTTTAGAATCTCAGCTAATTACAATTCAGGTACACATACATAATGTGTGGATGCTTGGGCCTGAACCCAATTACCTAGCTCTGCTACCTATCTACCTAAAACATCCACCTAATCTTGACTCCACATTTCCAAGAACAGAGTGGAGATAATATGTTTGTGTATAGCCAGTTCTGGTTTCTATGTCCACTTAAAATTTCATCATCTTGCCCACACATTAAATTAGAGAAACTTACCTTAAAAGTGAAACTCTGATGGATATTGAAAAAGGAGCCACAGTGTCACTGACACAAGATATAACCAAACTGATTGTGGTATCAGGTGGTCATACATGTGTTACCGTTCAAGACATACTTGAATAGCTAATCAGAGAGAAAAAGTAGAGTGGAAAGCCCACATTAATTACCAAGTACCAGCAGAGGTGGTATCTGCTACAACAACCTGTAACTGCTCTCCATTGACCTCAGTGTCAAGGTATTAGCTGACATAATGGGGTATAGTTGAGCTGCAGATAATGGTGGGTTCTGTACAACTAATGAAGCCTACTGCAGAGGAAGGTGAATCCCAAGTGTCTCCCAGACAGGAGACACATGTCGACTCTCTTCATGCAGCATTGATTGACCCCCTATAGAGCTTTACTAGGAAGCAGCTCATTCCAGGGCTGCTGAGGCATAAGCCTTTCAAAGACCATATTCATAACTGTGCTATTCTATCTGATAGGGTAGAGAAGCCAACTAAATTGGCCCCAACCACTTTCCTAGTCTTGCTACATCTCTAAAAGTACACATATGACTAAACTGGATTTTCCTACCAGAAAGTTTCAAAAACTGCATACCAAAAATGAAGCAACCAACATTTAATTCGAGATGCAAGACAGGATTAAAAGGAAAACAATTGTAGGGAAAGGTCAGAATCCATATTTTAATTTCACTTACATTCTTAATCAAAAGCTCATTAAATTTTTGATTTTGTATTAATTTGAAGGCAAAAAAAGCATCTTTCTGTTATTTCTCATAATGAACATGACTCAAAGCATGCAAGCCATTTTTATCAAACCTAAATGAGCATTGGCTTTTACTGTACCTCTTATACAGAGTACACTTTTACTACTTCTTTCCTAAGGCTTTTTTTTTTTTTTGACAGGCAGAGTTAGACAGTGAGAGAGAGAGACAGAGAGAAAGGTCTTCCTTTTTCCATTGGTTAACTCTCCAAGTGGTCACTACAGTGGGCATGTTGCGGCCAGTGTGCTGTGCTGATCCGAAGCCAGGAGCCAGGTGCCTCCTCCTGGTCTCCCATGGGGTGCAGGGCCCAAGGACCTGGGCCATCCTCCACTGCACTCCCGGGCCACAGCAGAGAGCTGGCCTGGAAGAGGGGCAACCGGGACAGAATCCGGCACCCTGACCGGGACTAGAACCCAGAGTGCCGGCGCTGCAGGCAGAGGATTAGCCTGTTGAGCCACGGTGCTGGCCCTGAGGCTTTTAATCATTGTGGAAGCACACCTTTTCCCCGTTCTTCCTCCCACTCTCCTTTGCCTGCTCTCTCCCTCTGATTGTTTTTAATAGAGGGAGAAAGTTGCAACCCTAATGGAGATAATAAAGTCATGAAAGCTATGTAATTCCTAAGTCACAAATTGTAAAAGCTTGAATTATATCTAATTAAAAATTTTCCAGTCAATTAAGGTATGACAACTGTGTATGCTCCATGCACATGAAAAATAATTATTTTGAGACATCTGTATTAAAATAAGCAGTCATGTGAAATGCTGAGGTGAGAAGGCACACATCTTGGACCTTTCAAGAACACATAGATTGTTACAATTCTCTAGCACAATTCACTCGAGTGAAACATGGCCCTAAATGGCCTTTTCATAGAATGTTACCTACACCATGGTACTGACTGAACTGGGTCTCATGACTGGACCCACCAACTGGCCAAAGCAAATACTCGGCTTTGTCAAGGTTAATAATAGAGAATTTATTGTGGTCAATTATTAAATGTTCCCAAACTAGAGAAACTTGCTTATGGAGGGGAGAAAGAGGGCTGTATTCCAAGGACTTTATTGACAGTGCATGACAAGGTAGGGCTCCCTAAACTCCTCCCCTTCCTCAGAGTTTCTGGCATGGAAACTGTGGGAGTAGGAAAGATTCTCAGTGTATTGGGGACTGCATGGCAGCAGGGGATCCCCAGAAGCTGGGGGTATATTTTTTTGACAGGCAGAGTTATATAGTGAGAGAGAGACAGAGACAAAGGTCTTCCCTCCGTTGGTTCACCCCCCAAATGGCCGCTACGGCCAACGCACTATGCCGATCTGAAGGCAGGAGCCAGGTGCTTCTCCTGGTCTACCATGTGGGTGCAGGGCCCAAGCACTTGGGCCATCCTCCACTGCATTACTGGGCCACAGCAGAGAGCTGGACTGGAAGAGGAGCCCCTGGGACAGAACCAGTGCCCCAACCGGGACTAGAACCCGGGGTGCCAGTGCCACAGATGGAGGATTAGCCTAGTGAGCCGCAGCGCTAGCCAAAGTGGGGTATATGTCTTTTGCTGGTCAGCAATACCTCCTGCATCATTATTCGCTTAGCTTCCCTATCCAAGGTCATTCATTACAAATTTGGCATCTTAGAGAGACTCAAGACCAGAGTCCAAAACATTATTTCTACCCAAAAGACTGTGTGTTTCCCCAATACCCCCTGACGTGTGAAATTGTGACATGACAGGTATGGAGTTACCCAGAATAACATCTCTGCATCTTCTAGTACTGCCAAGGCCATGGTAAGGTTGTCCCTGAGCTGCACGTGAAGCACACTGGTGTGACCTATGAATCTACACACAATGTATTGGTAATGAATCTATCAGAGAGAGCTGCCAAATATCATAACCTAAAAGGCATCCTGGGCTACAGTTAGGACCAGTTTGTCTCCTACGACTTGAAATGTTTCCTCTACTCTTCTGCTTATGATTCTAGGGCTAGCATTGCCCTCAACAACCACTTTGCCAGATTCACGGGTCTAACAATTGACCTGGTTACAGCAATAGAGTAGTGGGCCTTGTGGTCCACGTGGCCCCCAAAGGACTAAAAACCTTCCTGGACCAACAGCACCAGCAAGATAAACTCAAAATTCACACCAACCACTTAACATAATATTTGCTATCTCCAAGTAATGATGAATTTCTCTCCTAAAATACTAGTAGATGAACTGCATAGTTCTGTTATACAGGGAAGGGAAGAGATAGGGAAAGGCAGGTCATTACAATGTTGTGACTATCTTCTGTGTGTCAAATATTTGCAGAAAGATTTTCAAATATGTGATCTCATGTATTCCTTACAATTCCACCACAAGGCAGGAGCCATAATTCCAGTTTTATAGATGAGGGAACTGAGACTTTGGGAGACAAATCATTCATTGCAAATGACAATTTGTTCAAAAATATACAATTAATGAGTTAGGCCTGAAATTTTAATTCTACCTGTTTTGTTCCAAAGCCCCCTGTCCATCCTCCTGCTTCTCGCTTCTTCTGTATCACTTACTCTTGCTGTTGGTTAATTTGTAAACTGCAGCTTGTCAGTACACAGCCAAGAGGAACAGATTTGACTATGTTCCTACAAAGAATAATGAGATACAGGCAAAAGCTTGGTAGAAATCCCTCAAGGCACAGCATATTAACAAAAAAGTTGTACATGAAATGATCATCACAATGACAAATTTTCCTTTTGGACCACCTATTAAACTGAATATATCTCAGACTATAAATCAAAGAAATGAGTCACTCAAAGTAGATTGAAAGCATGTCCTTGCAAAAATTAAAAAAAAAAAAAAAGAGCAGGATTGAAGGAGGGAGCTGAGGAGGAAGGGAAGTATAGTTGTCTTCTTGGAACAGCACCTCTGAAATACATGACATCTGTTTTTATATTAATAAAAATAAGCAACAAGTAAAATGACTTTCATATAGTGTTGACATTATGAAAGGGTCTGTGTTGGTTACATATAAGATGTCTGTTCTCATTGGTGAAATGGCTAATAGATCATCTAAGTAAGGATTTGACAAAGCCAAAAAAATCAGAGCAGAATGTATCTACATAGCTTTTAATTCTAGGTAATCAATAGACTGCACAGCATTCAGGGTGGCTTACACAGGGCATTGTAAAAATTTTCTTGTAAAGGACCAGACGGCAGATATTATAGGTTCTGTGGGTCATAGGGTCCCTATTGCAACTTATCAGAGCTCTATCACTGTAGGGTGAGAGCACACACATATAGTACGTAAATAAATGAGATGGCTGAATTCCAGAATAATTTTCCTTGCAAAACATAGGCAGTGGGCCAGAGTAGGCCACAGATTGTAGATTCCTGGCTTTTGTCCTAGGTAATTTCTTGCCTAGAGTGGAAGAGGAGGTTTGCTTGAATTAACAGAATATTTTTGGACAACAGATTATTGATGAAGAGGGAAGTAGACACAGGGGCTAGGAAGGAGACCAGAGTCGTGTTGTGATACTCACGTCAACAGGAAGGTACCTCTCTTTAGAGAAGCAAAAGGGAACAATAGAAATCTCGAAACATAAATCTGATTTAAGAAGAAGGTGACTTGGCCGGCACCGTGGCTCACTAGGCTAATCCCTCTGCCTTGCGGCACCGACACCCCAGGGTTTAGTCCTGGTCGGGGCACCGGATTCTGTCCCTGTTGCCCCTCTTCCAGGCCAACTCTCTGCTGTGGCCAGGGAGTGCAGTGGAGGATGGCCCAAGCGCTTGGGTCCCTGCACCCCATGGGAGACCAGGAGAAGCACCTGGCTCCTGCCATCGGATCAGCGCAGTGCGCCGGCCATTGGAGGGTGAACCAATGGCAAAGGAAGACCTTTCTCTCTGTCTCTCTATCTATTCTGCTTGTCAAAGAAAAGAAGAAGGTGACTCCTTTAAGGTCAGGAATTCTTTCTGTACATTAACAACAGTGTAGGTTGGAAATTGTGGTAGAGAAATATAAAGGCTTGATCTAATTCTGACATTCTATGACCCTGTGTTTTAGGTCATCTTGGTTCTTGTTCTTAAGGTATAGCTAATACAGCACTATACCAGCAGTCTGAGTTTGAAATGACATTATCTTTGAGGGTGTTTTCAAGAAATCACTATATTTCCCAAAGAGAAACCCAGTTGGTTTTAACATGGTGTTACTATTTCTTTCTATACAACAAACTGATTGCCCATATTTGTTCAATTTGTCTAAATTTTCAAAGTCACAAAATCCATTAAACTTATTCTCATGTGTCCAGCTGAACCTGTTACATCTTACATTTGGCCCATTCTGGATTTTATCTTTGTTTGGATGCTATAACAAAATATCATAGACTGGGGGTCTTCAACAAGAAGTAGTTTGCTTTGTCAGTTTTGGAGACTGGAAATCCAAGATGAAGTTCCAGCTTGGTTGGGTTCTGGTGAGGGCTCTCTTTGTGGCTTGGAGAAGGTCATCTTCTCACCATGTCCTCACATGGCAGGAGAGAGAGGAACTGTAAATTCTCTCTGGTGTCTCCTAGGATGACAGTAATTCCATCATGATCTCATTATTGAAACCTAATTATCTCCCCAAGTGGCACATCTCCACATTCCATCACATTAGGGATTAGGGTTTCAATATATGAAGTGTCAGGGCACAAAATTCAGATAGCAGATCATAAAGCGGTTACAAGGAAAAGGATTGAGGGTGAAAAAAAAATGATTTCCTACAAATGGTATTGAGGAGTGCAATTTGCTGCACTGCCAAAATATTTTAGAAACCAGCAAACAAAAATTATATTTTGCATGTCTCTACTTAGTTTGCCACACTGTAAATAAATTTTGTCATCTTTGTTACTTTTATCAGACTTTTTTATGGTGAATTAATGTTTTTAAAGCTTTTATTTATTTAGAGAGGTAGAGTTATAGACAGAGAGATGTAGAGACAGACAGGTCTTCTATCCGGTGATTCACTCCCTAAATGGCCACAGTGTCCAGAGCTGGGCCAATCTGAAGCCAGGAGTTTTTCCAGGTCTCCCACATGGGTGCAGGAGCCCAAGCACTTGGGCCACCTCCTACTGGTTTCCCAGGCCATAGCGGAGAGCTGGATTGGAAGAGGAACAAGCCGGGATACGAACCAGCACCCATATGGGATGCCAGTGCCGCAGGTTGAGGCCTAGACTACTACACCATTGTGCCAGCCCCAAACTGACATTTTTTGAAGACTTATTTTATTTATTTGAAAGGCAGAGTTAGAGAAATACAAACAAATGGTTAGGTCTTCCATCTGCTGGTTCGCTCCCCAAGTGTCCACAAAAGCTGGGGCTGGGCCAGGAGCCAGGAGCTTCTTCTATGTCTCCCAGTTGGGCGCAGAGACCCAAGTACTTAAGCCATCTTCTGCTGCTTTTCTAGGTACATTATCAGGGAGATGATCAGAAGTGGAGTAGCCGGGACTTGAACTGGCACCCATACGAGATGCTGGTGCTGCAGGAGGTGGCTTAAATTGCTATGCTGGACCCAGGTGAAATGACTTTAGATATCATTGTTTGGAAGATGAAAATACAAATTAGATGTTGGAAATTCTTCTGTGCTTGGAATAAATACAATAGGAAGCATTATCTTTAATTTAAAATTATGTGATTGACAAATCATAATTTTCTATTTACTGAGTATAATGTGATGTTTTTATATATGCAAAATGGAATTATTATGGATGTTAATTAGCCTGACATAATATTCAATTTTATATGGTTCATTAAATATAAGAAGATTTAATAAAGCAGTATTTCCTCCAAGTATTCAGAGTCAAGTGCTGGTTGCAATGGATTGCTTCAAGCAACAAGTATCTTGATTATAAAGGGGCTCACAGAAGTTGCCCTTAAATATTACTGGAAATTGAGTTACCTCTGTAAGACTGGTAGAAGAACTGACTGCAGGTTTTTATATGAGGGATACGCTGCCTGGGTAGTAACTGAGTTTGGGTTTTCATCAGAAGTAGAAATTGTCCTGCTGATAAGTTTTTATCCTGGGCAAATGCCTTGTTCCAGTTTCTAGCACAACACTGAGTACCAAAAAGGCTTTCAGTATAGGCTTTCAGTCGGTTTGATTGAGAGGAAGCCTTCTCTCATCTGAGACTCGGGACCACTTGGGAAGATAATACACAGAAACACTGGAGGGGGTTGTTAGAGCAATTGCCTTTTGTGAGTAGAGTAAGCTCGTTCCTTCAAGGATAGTTCTAGCTTTTCAAATAAATGGGCCATTTTTAACTACATTTTGTTATAGGCAGCTGTGGTATTTTTCACAACAATTCCTTTTATTTTTTCAGTCCTTTTAGATAAACAAGGAAAGTTTTCTTCTTCTGCATTTATAACTCACATACATTATGTGTTGTCACTGCAATTATTTCAAGAGAGTGCATGGTCTTGCATTTACCCCATTTTATCACCCACCAGAGGACACCCTGTTTCTTATTAGTGGCGGCAAACTTGATGCCATTATGTGTAATTTCTTCCAGATGAGCTGTAACACTTAACTTTCTGCTTCAAGGTACTGAATTATGCTTAAAGCAAGCTTACATTGTATAGGGAGATTTCCCAGAAGAGAGAATGCAACTCTAATTAAACACATCACTTCCCCATCAGTGTTTTCTCTGTGCCCCAATCATTCTTTAAAAGGTTAGGCAGGTGTCTGATCAGGCCTGGAAATAATTTTTATTTTTTGTGTATACATTAACAAAGACAGTAGCTTACTGAGACATAATAGCCATGAGTGAACTAAAAATAATTTATAGAATAACTATTATTTTATATTATTTTTTAAAGAAATGATTTAAATTTGTTTTTATATTTTCAATTAACATGTAATGCTTGCACATTTTTAAGAGGGACAATGCAACTTTTCAATACATATACATAGTTTAACCAACCAGAGTAGATAACCAGCCTTGCCACTGTCTTATCTCTTCTTTGTGTTTGAAATCTACCAATTAAACTGAGTGAACAGTGATTATTTTAAAGTTGCAATTTGAGGCTTTTTGCTTTTCTCTACTTCACTGAACACCATGATCCTGAGTTTCTCTCACATGTTGAATGAAGAAATATGAATTTAAGAGGTTATTTAAGTTAAATGCCTACTGGGTGTCAAGGTATTAGACAAGACACTTTATTTTCAGTCTTCAGTCCTTTAAGTCCAAGAAGGAAATCATTACAGATATGCAATCTCTCTCTTATCAAAACCTTTGGAGAAAGATGTGTTGCAGAATTCAGAACTGCCTGGATTTTAAAAGATAGCAAGATATATATGCTGCATTTCTGTAACCAAATGGGATCTTAGAGTATTTTGGAGGCAAATAAAGTCATGTTTGTAGTGAAATGTGAGTCATCATATGAACTAGGATTTTAAAAATAAGTAAAGCAAACAAGAACGGTTTCATACCAGGTTTGGTCATCAAATGAAATTGCCATATATTTGAGAAAAAAAAAAAAACTCAAGGAAGTTCAGAGGCTTTTACATTTTGTGCTTATGAATTGGAAATTTGGTGCTTGTGAACTGGAAATTGAAGAGTTTTAGGCAACTTATTTACAAAGAGATTAAATAAGTTGTTCAAAAGTATATAGTTAAAATATAGCAAGATTAGGTTCAAACCTAGGACTACCTGCCTCCAAAATCTATGTTTTAATAGATGAAAAGGATAAGACATGTCAAAAAATAGCCTCAGAGAAGTTAAAGCAGAAAAAAAAAGGGTAGATGGGAGGAAGATAATAGCAAAATGACTGTTAGGTGGAGAAAGAGAGCTGTAGCATGGCTTTCCCAAAGACTGGCAGAAGCAGTGAAAACAGTCATCAGAAAGAGTGAACAGGCCGAGTGACAGAGAACATGGTACCAACGATTCATGTGATCACATGGAAGTGACTAGACTGTGAGTCTTCTGTACAAGCAACAGGATGAGGCTCTGGGGCTGAGATAAACCTGCTCCTGGTTCCAGAATTATCTCCAAATGACATACTCTGGGCTATTTATTAAAATATATTTAAGCACTGCTTACCATATTCCAAGAACTTGAAATGAAATTATTAAAAAAATATGAGCATATCTCTATACTTTTGGCCCCATGCTTACTAGCTACAGACTTCGCCAAAATTATTCAACTGCTCTCTACAACAATCAGTTCATTTGTAAAATAAGAATGACATCTACTTCATGGACATGATATGGAGAGAATTAAATTATATTGTACTAGAATATGCAAAGAAGTTAATGCCTAGCACAAAATAAGTGATATAATATTAGTCAATATTATTATAGCTACTTTATTTTTCTGAGACCATCCACTTCTCTCAAGTAAAATTGTCCACAATCTGGGAGTATTTGAAGATAGCAAATTAGAGTACAAGGTACCAAGTTCTGGTCAAATATAATTGCTATTCAATCAGCAATCCCGGTGAATAGGTTTATTTTACAACCCTAACTTGCTGTGCTACCTTGCATAACTCATTTAAAAGCATCTGCTTCCCCTCTGTAAATTAACTTCTGCTCTTTAACTCAAAGGTATTAGAGGAGGCTTTGGGGATAAATGAAGAAGAAATCATTGCTCCAGTTAATGGTCTGCTCCTGAACATGTGTTTAGGGGTTTCTAGACAATTCTCTTGAACTTGTTGATCCGAAGATAGAAAAGGCACACACTGAAAGAAAGCAAGTTTCTCTTACATACTTACACCTGAATGAGTCACATCTGTATGGGTGGGCCAGGTAAGCCAAGGGAGATTCTGAACAAACATTGCTTTTAATAACACTGCTATAATACTCATCCAAAAGTGCTGTGCTCATTTGAATACAACTACTATTTTCTCTCAAGTCAGAAAATGAAGAGTCATTAAGAGAATGGATCCATTTTAGTTGATTTTACACCACAGATTGATAATCCAAAGGATAGTCATTTTTTGTTTCTGGCAACTGACAACCGCTTGGGAATCATCAATAATGTATTATTGGCAATCACTTCTACTGCAAACCAACTGTTGTGCTCTGCCCAATTATGGGACAATGTCATACAGGGGAAAGAGTCCAGGCCCAGAGTAATCCAATGCCTTGGGTACACAATTAGAAAATAAGCTAATAGGAGATAATTAACTGGAAGTATGGTGTTTACTTATGTATTTTCTCTAAAGGAGATGTGGAGAATCCCTATCTAAACCATAAGCAGAAAGTTGTCCACATGGATTTAAGAAAGAAATATATTTTAAAAGTTTGTATCATTAGATTATGGTACTCTACTATCTATGTGATATAGTTTCTCAAGTTTATAGCAGTAATCAAGGGGCACAAGTCATTCTCTTTGCAAGAGAAAACTAAAATCATGAAATAATTGCTTAGTGAGTAGACCTACCGATGTAGGCAGGCAGGTAGATTTGTGAGCTGGAAGACCATGCCCTCACCACAGCCCCTGTGTGATCTCATGCCCCTACCTGACCCCACCTGCCAATCAGGCTATGTAACCACCCCTCTTGGAAGTGGCTAAAAGGCTACCTGACCCCACCTGCCAATCAGGCTATGTAACCACCCCTCTTGGAAGTGGCTAAAAGGCGGACCCTCCCTTTCCCCATTATTGCCCTTTCTGTCCATCCCTGGGGCGCTTGGCATTTGGAATGCCACTCCCTGCTTTCCGGTTTACCTGTCTGCATGCTTGCTGCAAGTGGCTGGCTCCTGGCCTGTTCTCTGCGAGGTATGGACCATCACAGATTCCAAACTTCTCTTTCTCTTTAGATAAAGCCCTCACTCCTCTATGCATTTCTCTCACTGAGTAAAACTTAAAACTGACCATGTTGTCTGGTCTGTTTGAGCCAGTATTCAGAATTCTTCTCTGAATACATGACAAGAACCAATGCAGCTGATTAGTTTTGGGAAATATTAATAAGAAAACCGGTTTCACCTCTACACAGAAAAAGTTTCTGTATTTGATAATCTCTTCCACTTGAAGCAAATTGAAGACAGAGTCTTTGCCACATTCACAATTTAATTCTCAGAGAGTAGAACAGGGCTGGCCACATGCTAGAGATTTTCTACAGAGTGATGATCAGATGAATCAATCAAGCTATTTGGATTAAATAAACCAAAGGATTGTAGTTTTTTAGTTGATTTTAACAATGCCCATGCCAATGCAACAAAAACATAGTATATGTAGCTTAGGAATTAATTTCAGGGGTCATCTCCCTCTCAGCAATAGCAATTTCTTCTTAAAAGCAGACATTTTGCATAAATATAATAACCAGGAGCCCATTTTCTTTTATTTTCAATATGAAACGTTTTGTGTTGCATGTCAACTCAAACTACTAAGGGGTCAGGCTTGTGGCACAGTAGGTCAATCTGCTGCTTGGAATGCTTGCATCCTTAATGGAGTGCTGGTTCAAATTCTAACTATTGTACTTCTGATCAAGCCACTTACTAACGCATCTGGGAAGCAGCAGAGGATGGTGCCACAGGTGAAAAAGCAGGGGAGAAAATTTTGCTCTGGTTCTTTGTCTCACATGAAGGAGGAATTTCCATGAGGACAAGGCAGAGAGAAGGCACTTAATAGTATTTAAAGGCAGGATTTGTTTAAATCAGAAAGCTCCTGGCCCAGTAGCCAGGAGGGGGCTCCAAGAGAGACAAAGCCAAAAGAAGCTGGTGGTAGTGGATTTTTAAGCACAATTTTGGAGAAAAAAAAAACTTGACAATCAGATTGACATTTAGTTACAAAGCAGAACAGAACCCATCGAAGGACCTGATTTGCAGTGGTTTTGCCCTTTTTTGCTCACGATGGGACAGGAGAGCCTTCAGAAGGGTGGGATACCTAGTTTGTTTCACAGCAAACTGGGAGCTCAGTGGGGTGGAGACGCCACTCTCTCATGATAAGATGAAGATACCAAAGGAAGTTGGGCAGGCACTTTTGATCTTGCTAAAGATAGCTTTTAGGGGAAGAAAGCATTTTGCACCCTCAATTTCCACTGGGACCACCCTGACTGCCTATTAACCAGTCCTCTGACTCCTCACAATGGCACAAGTGCTTGATTTCCTACTACCCCGGTGGGAGACCAAGCTGGAGTTCCTGGTTCCTGACTTCGGTCTGTCTCAGCCCTGGCTGTGGCAGCTGTCTAGGGGAGTGAACCAATAGGTGGATGATTTTGTCTCTCCCCTTTCTCTCTCACCATTTCAAATAAGTAAATCTTTTTTAAAAAACTAAAAAAAAAAAAAATGTTCAGAGCAGTTGTAGTCACCTAGAGAGCTGGCAGCTCTAGGTCACCATGATCTAATCAATACAGAGTTTAAGGAAAGCTGTGGATACCACCTCAGTGACAGTAAAAATGTTTTGGCAGCTCAGTGGTGGGTTTGTTGGTGAGAATGAACAGAATAAGAAATGGAAATCTCATTAAGCTTGGAATTATTTTTAGCCAGAGAACATTGTCATTAGACTGTCAGAAAACCAAATGGAAGGAAATTGTGATGAACAGTAAATATGTTAGAAAAAATGGTCAAATGGGATCATAGTTCAAAGAATTGCCTACTATTTCTACCAAATCATAGCATGGTTGCCCAGCAACCACTCCATATGGGAGTCACACAACATGATGGCACATTAGATCCTGATCTCAGAAGTGGATGGACAATCCAAAACCATTAAGTCTCACAGTACAACTTGCATTAGTTCTATCAACTTATTAAACCGTGAATAAGCTTTGTCCTCTGCTTATAGAAAGGGTGAGTTCTGTCAAAAGGACAAAGGATCGCCATGGATGCCGCGAGATGACTTGGATATCTTTCAGATTGCAGGATTCAGGATGTATACAGATTCAGTTACCTGTGCTGTCTCAGATCCTTCCCATGGCATTAGTTGGTTTATCAGTTGTGGGAGGTAATAATACCTAGGCTGGCCCAGCAGAAACATAAAGAGGAGGTCTATCTTCTGTGCCATTCAAGTCTGTTTTTCCTTCTGACCTTCTCCCTTTACTACCCACTCCAAAATAAAAAGGAAACTGTAAAGCTAGCATATTCAATAACAGGAGAAATAAACATCCTAATAAAAATAGACAAAAAAAATACATCAACTAACCCATATGTAAAGGAACAAACAAATGAACAAATGAATTAATAAAATCAAACTAGCATTTTTTAAGGAGTACTGTATGCCAAACAATCTTACACAGACTTGGGTTAATATCCTGATTGCTCCCATGATTTAATTTATGACATGGGTATATTACTATTGTTTTTTAAGGAAGAAAATTAAACAAGCAGGTTTAATTAATTTGCTACAGGCCATGTATCTGGTAAATGCTAAAATCTAGGTTCAAACCTGGTTGCCCGACTCCAAAGACCAGTTGTAGCTGCTGAGCTACACAGTCTTCTAAGAAGAAACGCAAGAATCAATACGTATTCGGAGCCTGAGCTGTGGAATAGCAGGTAAAGCTGCCGCCTGCAGTGCTGGCATCCCATCTGGGAGCAAGTTTGAGACCTGGCTGCTCCACTTCTGATCCAGCTCTCTGCTATGGCCTGGGAAAGCAGTGGAAGATGCCCCAAGTCCTTGATCTCCTGTACCCATGTGGGAGACCTGGAAAAAGCTCCTGGCTTCACATCAGCACAGCACCGGCCATTGTGGCCAATTGGGGAGTGAACCAGTGGATTGAAGACCTCTCTGTCTCTGGCTCTCCTTCTCTCTCTGTGTAACTCTATCAAATAAATCAATATTTAAAAAATAAGTATACCCAAAACTGCTCTTATTGCTAGTGATAAAGAAATTACAAATCAACTCAAACAAATGTCAACCTTTTACCAATGCAGCTAGGATTTCAAACATTGATAAAATTAAGTGTAGACAGTGTAGTACAGCATTTAATAGAAGGAGTTGCTGTTTTATCCCCATGTTTTGTTTAGTTGTTAACACTGTAGAATGACAAAAATTAGGATTTTCTATTTTCAGCTAATAATATGTAGTTTTGTAACCTTTTATATTTTCTTTAGTGACTGAATTTTGTCTATTTAAACTATAAAAACTTGAGCTTATAAAACATTCAGATACTATAAAGTGAAACTGACACTCAAAAACTATTGTTGGAAATACGAATTTTATAAGATTTTTTAGAATTAAATAGGTATTATTCATTAGAAGCCTTTGAAAACCATGAACTCTTTGACCTACTCTAAAAAAATCCCAACCTTAAAGAATCAAAGACAATCATAATCATTACTCACTAAAACATCATTTAGATTTTTAAGATATTAAAATTAATCCAAAATTAGTGGACTATTATGTAGATATTAAAGACTGTCTAAAATTGATAGTGGCACATAAAAATCCAGACAAACATAAAGTGGAATTCCAGAGTATAAGGCTGTATGTAGTGAATGACCCCAATTTTATATATCCATAAAGGGAGAGAAAAGGAGGTGGGGGAACAGAGGGAGAGAGAAAAGGAGGGGAAGAAAAAGAAAATTTCAATAAATTTGCAAAACATTAGTAGCACTTCTTTAGATAATGCTTATATCTTTTTATTCTACACTGTTTATTTCTCAAATTTTTATGAGCATTTATTCTTGTGAAAGTACAAGTATAATCTATGGTATTCCCTAATTCTCTTTGATGCTGAATGAGACAGCTCTAAAGTCAATCTAATGATAAATTTAATCTAATCAATTGCCAATGTTATCTAGTGGCTCAGTATGTCTACTATACCCATTTAATGTTTTCATTTAAATAAATGTCTTAGAGCAAAGGAAAAAGTATTGTGCATATTTCAATTTTAAAAATTCTCAGAGTAACACTTTACACAGTTCTTTCATGGGAAATCCAAGACTGATTTGGTTCTGAGAC
This sequence comes from Sylvilagus floridanus, assembly GCA_949820135.1. Classification (NCBI taxonomy): domain Eukaryota; kingdom Metazoa; phylum Chordata; class Mammalia; order Lagomorpha; family Leporidae; genus Sylvilagus; species Sylvilagus floridanus. The sequence goes on from OX463235.1 coordinate 43,323,139, forward strand.
AACCTTTGAGAAAAGCCTAATATGTGAAGGAGTGGACTTCACTGTTCAGGGCATGAGGACAGGCGTACTTTCTCTATACCCAGCGCTGAACTAGCCAGATGAGACATTTACCAGGCCAGGATCACATGGTGATCAGTAATAGAGGCAGGCCCAGCCCTAGGACCAAGATCCTTAAATTCTAAATCTGGCAGAGTTTCCATTAAAGTATCAGAATACTCATGTCACTCTGTGAGGGACACAGCAGGAAGACGAAGAATTTCCATTTCGCTGAGCTCCTGCTGGAGGAAGATGGGATAGTAATGTGCTTGTTACATGACCTTTGCAAGGCACCTAAATTGTCTAAGTCTTAGTCTTCTCATCTGAGAATAGTAATTCTCACATCTGTAAAGCCATGATCAAATACGAGATCCCTACTATGAGCTGGCCCTGGCACATATTGCTGGGTCTCCAAACTGCATTTTCCCTGCACTGGTACATGAGCTGCTGGCTTGGGTTAAGCCTACCAGTATTCCTTATGTATTCAGGACAGTACAGAGTTAAGCACCATCATGCAAAGAGGCAAAATAGATCACAATAGGTATAAATCTTAAAAATGCCCACTTTCCCCACATGCCATCTAATAACTCTATACATTTGCTGGGAAGAGTATTCCGGCTAATATAGCCCATCAAATCTCTTTTGATGCTAAAAATAAGAAGCTGCTTGGATAATGTAGCATTCAGGCATACGCTGAGCTTAGAGACATGTTGACTAAGTACAATGCAATCATGTCTGCACGTGACCAAGGCCTTCTTACATCTTCCATTCTTAAGATTTTCTTTTTAAGCATGGAAAAATCTGCCTTGAAGATATGCAACAGGAAAATGCACATGCATTTTATCTTGTCGCTCAGAGGGTTTTATCCTAAGTTTAAAAGCTTTTGGCTAAAGTGCAAAAACACTAGAGACCCATTTTGAATAGCAAGAGAAATTGAAAGGATTTCAACTCATCTGTAGTCCCAGAGGTTGGCAGGAGATTTCTTTTTTAATTGATTTTTCAAATGCATATAACTCATCAAGCTTACAGATTTTAACATTTCCAATAAAGCATGAGCAAATCTTTTCAAAATTGAGACTTTTGAAAAACCTTAGTCATTTAGATTCTTAACCTGGAAGATGGGGCTCTAGAGGCACTGACTGCACTCTAATGGAAAGAAGGTCCCCAAGTGAATGTTAGACATAGGGCCAGTTTTCAACCACATATATGAATGGAGAAAAAGGGCCTCATTTGAACAAACCCTTGACACAAAACAATTGCCCCGAGTTCTAAAATTGGGCACTTTAGGTTTCCTCCTTTCTCCCCACAACTTCTAGCCTTGTAGTGAAAATGATTGAGTGAGTTTCTGGTGTCCAATAGCTACAGGGCAGGACCCTGATTGATCTGTCAAAAGGATGAATCCTTTAATAGCTAAACTGCCACATATCAGAGAACCTGTGGTCAGAATGGTTGGGTAAAGCCCACTGTTGCCCCACCATGATTCATTCAAACTAAAAAAGTTTCTATACTATAAATTAAGTGTAAAGAAATCCAACAAAACTCTTACTTTATATACCTCTATTACTTTTTTCCTTTCATGAAAGCTATATAATACTCAATAAGGAATAAATATTTTTCTATTTATTTTTGGATGGCTCTTGCTTTACTGGTGCCCTGAGCATAAATTTAATCTACATTTTAGATCATAAAGCATTTGATAACAGCAACAATTTTTTAAAACGCTGGTAGTTATTTAGAACACTAAGCTGTTTATACACTAAGGTAATGAATTCGTATAATTTGTGGACAATTTGTTGTTATTTTTCTTGTTATTATTCTTTGTCCACATCTCAATTATAGCATTGGATAACATTGCTGTGAAATATTATCTATTATCTAGAAAACAGAAAATATTATCTTAACCTTTCCGTCATAACAAAATATATCTAAACTGGATGATTTATTACAAACAGGAATTTATTGGCTCACATTGTAGAGTCTGGGAAGTCCATTATCAAAGTGCTAGAATCTGGCAGGAGCATTCTTATTTTGTCATCTCCTGGCAGAGTGGTCAAGACAGTATAAAGGCAAGCTAAACTTCCCCTTTTATGATGTTAGTCTCAGCTACGAGGTTGGATCCCTCATAGCCTAATCACCCCCAAGTGTCCTACCTAATCATACCATTGCAATATCAACTAAACTTCGACATGTATTTCAGAGGGAACATTCAAACCACAGCAAATATTTCAAAAATTTTGGGTCTTGAAGCATATTCCTTGTCTGTATTCCCTGAAGCCCAACATGCAGTTTTTTCCTTGCAGGTTTTCCGCCTACAATAATGTCTGATAAGAGTTTCAGTAGTTCCAGAATTTTCCATAGTCATTCCATACTAGAGAGAGAAATAGAGCCTTTCTAATGCCCTGAGAGTGTACTTTCTGCTGCATATCCTCTCACCTGTATTAACTTTATAATAGTCAAGTTAATCAACTTACTGTACTATTTGAAATTACTGTAACAAGTTTCTGAGATGTATTTATTTGGGGATAGCTATAAAAGAATTACCTTCCATAAAGTTAGATCTAAGTTACACTTATTCTTAAACATGCATATATCCAGTCTCTCTCTCTACATATATATGTGTGTGTGTATATATATACATTTATATACTTAGAACAAGTTATTCTATTCATATTACTACTGTATTCACAAAATAAGAAATATGTTCCATTTGCAAAATAATAAACTTTATTAGTAATAAATAAATGCAAATTGAACCTTATTTTGGACTATCATACTAGCAAAGAATAAAGGAAATGTGGCAACAGATACCCCAGAAATAAAAAGAATCATTAAGAAACTACTGCAAAGAGCTGCATGCCAACAAACTAGGAAACAGAGATGAAATGGATAGATTTACAGACATATACAACCTACCTAAATTGAGCCATGAAGACATAGAAAACCTAAACAGACCCATAACCAATACAGAAACTGAATCAGTAATACTCTCCCAAATGGCATCACTGCTGAATTCTTCTAGAAATTTAAAGAGCTAACTCCAATTCTTCTCAAGCTATTCAAAACAATTGAAAGGGAAGGAATCACACAAATTCTATGAAGCCAGCATCACCTTAATTCCTAAATCTGAAAAATATGCAACAGAGAAAAAGAACTATAGACCAATTTCCCTGATGAACATAGATGCAAAAATCCTCCACAAAATACAAGCCAATTGAATCCAAGAACACATCAAAAAGATCATTCACCCAGACCAAGTGGGATTTATCCCTGGTATGCAAGGATGATTCAATATTTGTAAATCAATGTAATATATTACATAAACAAAATTGAAGAAAAAACATGATTATCTCAATAGACACAGAGAAAGCATTTCGGAAAATACAACACCCTTTCATGATGAAAACTCTAAGAAAATTGGGTATAGAAGGAACATTCTTCAACACAATCAAGACACTTTACGACAAACCCATGTCCAGTGTCCTATTGAATGGGGGAAAAGTTGGAAGCATTCACACTAGGATCCAGAACTAGACAAGGATGCCCACTCTAACAACTGCTATTCACTACACTCCTGGAAGTATTAGCCAGAGCCATTAGGCAAGAAAAATAAATCAAAGGGAAACAAATTGAGAAGAAGAAAGTCAAGCTATCCCTATTTATGTATTAGGTGATCCTATATATATGGGATCCAAAAAACTCCACTAAGAGACTATTGTAACTCATAGAAGAGTTTGATAAAGTGACAGGATATAAAATCAGGTCACAAAAATTAACAGTCTTTGTATACACAGATAATGATACAACTGAGAAAGAACTTCTAAGATCAATCTATTCACAATAGTTAAAAATCTAATACCTTGGAATACATTTAACCAAGGATGTAAAAAATCTCTATAATTAAAATTGCAAAATATTAAAAAAACAGAAGATACAAAACATGGGAAAATCTTCCATGTTCATGGATTAGAACAATCAGTATCATCAAAATGTCCATACTACTGAAAACAATCTACAGATTCAACATGATACCAATCAAAGTACCAAGGACATGCTTCTCAAATATAGAAAATATGATGCTGATATTCATATAGAAACACAAGAGACCCTGAATAGCCAAAGCAATCTTATTCAACAAAAACAAAGCCAGCAGCATCACAATACCAGATTTCAAGACATACCACAGGACAGTTATATTCAAAACAGCCTGGTTCTCATACAAAAATAGATGGATAGACCAAAGGAAGAGAATTCAAACACCAGAAATCAACTCAAGCATCTACAACAAAGTTACCTTGGACAAAGTAGCTAAAATCAATTCCTGAAGCAAGGATAGTCTCTCCAACCAATGGTTCTGGGAAAACTGGATTTCCACATGCAATAATATGAAGCAAGACCACACCTTATACCTTACACAAAAATCCACTCAACATGGATTAAAGACCTAAATCTACAGGCTGATATCATCAAATCATTAGAGAACATTGGGGAAACCCTGTAAGATATTGGCACAGGCAAAGATCAGAAAAGACCCCAGAGGCACAGGCAATCAAAGCCAAAATTAACAAATGGCATTACATCAAATTGATAAGCTTCTGTACTGCAAAAGAAACAGTCAAGTGAAGAGGAAACCAAGAGAATGGGAGAAATTATTTGCAAACTCTAAAACTGAAAAAGGATTAATAACCAGAATATATAAAGATATCAACAAACTCAACAACAACAAAACAAACAACCCAATTAAGAGATGGGCAAAGTACTTAAACAGACATTTTTCAAAAGAGAAAATCCAAATGACCAATAGACACATGAAAAATGCTCAGGATCACTAGCCATCAGAGGAATGCAAATCAAAACCACAATGAGCTTTCACCTCACCCCGGTTAGAATGCCTTTCATGTAGAAATCAACAAACAACAAATGCTGGATAGGATTTGGGGGAAAAGGTACCCTAATCTACTGTTGGTGGGAATGTAAACTGGTAAAGCCACTATTAAAGACGGTATAGAAATATCTCGAAAATCTGAATATAGATCTACCATATGACTCAGCCATCCCACTCCTCAAAATTTACCCAAGAGAAATGAAATCAGCAAATAAAATTGTTATCTGTACCTCCATGCTTAATGCAGCCCAATTCCCAATAGCTAAGAAATGGAATCAAACTGAATGCCCATCAACTGAAGACTGGATAAAGAAATTATGGGATATGTACTCTATGGAATACTACACAGCAGTTTAAGGAAAAAAAAAAAAAACAAAATCCGGTCATTTGCAACAAAATAGATGAAACTGGAAAACATCATACTTAGTAAAATAAGCCAGTCCCAAAGGGAGAAATATCCTATGTTCTCCCTGTCCTGTGATAACAAATAGAACACCTAAAAGGCAATCTGTAGAGGTGAAATTGACACTCTAAAACAATGACTTGAATAGCCCTTGTCTTGAATGTTGAGAACCAGTTATTTTTCATGCTATTTGTTGAACTTTTTATTTAACATAGATTTAATCATATGTGTATAAAGTTAATTGAAAATAGATCTTTATAAAAAAAATAAGAGTGAGAATAAGAGAGGGAGAAGGAATAGGGGTAGGAGTGTGGGTTGGAGAGTGGGCATGATGGGAAGAATCACCATGTTCTTAAAGTTGTAATTATGAAATGTATGTAACTTGTAACTGTAAAGCTGTATAGTTCTGCATGCATTCCTATGGACTTACTTCTAAGGGTACAGCTTAAAAACTTGCCAAGGGATGGCAAATCCTCATAAGCATTGTAGTTAAAAAGCATTTTAAGTGTTTAAGTAAACATAGGGATAGGATTAAGCATTAAAATGATCATATAGATAAGATTAAGTATTAAAGTGACCATACAAATAGGGTTAAGTGTTTGGTAGTAATAGATAGAATCCAAAAGCATGAAATATCCAACATGGGAAGCAGTCCATACAGCAGACTCATAGAAAGACAATTTCTTAAAGTAGCACTCTGACCTCAGAATTAGCCCTTAAGGCATTCTGGTCTGGCTGAAAAGTCCTTGAGAATATTTTAGGCATGGAAAGCCAAACCACTGCAGCAAAAAGTGTCCTACACGAAGAAGCTCTCTGGGTGAGACCCCAGTGGAAAGAAGTGGTCATCACAGAAGGATGAAGCAAAGAGAGAACTTCCTCTTTGATGACAGACTTGCCTAAATACTGAAGGAGTTTGTGGATTCAAATGCTCCCATAGCCTAGGTAGCTCATGTCAAGAGTCTCAGGTGATCACTAACATCATACATACAAGTATTAATTGTAAAATTAACACCAGAAGTCACTGGGCACTAACTTCCCATGCAGGACCTCTGTCCTCAAAGAGTTGTATTATGAGAGTTAATTTGTTCTCAAAGATTTACTTCATTTTATTGTATTCAGTGGAGGATATTCTTCTATCTCATAAGTTTCAGACAAGCCTAATTCCCAACTCCATTGCCTGTTTTCTTAGATGCTGTTGTACCTGAGAAAGTGCATACAGAGGAGCACCACACATTCATAAAACTTGACGTTCCTTTATTGCCAGCGGTGGAGAGCAGGCTCATGCCCTAAAGAACTCTTAACCCTGAAGCCCAAAGCAACAGGATTTATAAAGGCAAAAATCACAAAAAAAAAAAAAAGGGAGAGGGAATACATGATTTCTAGGAGCAGGAGGAATATATATTACTAGGGTCAAGCTGACCTAAAGCCTATGAAAAACTGATATCAATTATAATCTTAACAATGCCAGTTACAATTTTGACATTAATGCAGGTATTGGCCTATATCATATGTGAGACATAGAAAATTATAATTTTATTATTAACCTGGGTGTAGTCCATCTGTTTTTTAGCTTGAGCAATCATGCTAAGGGGTTTCTATGCTTTGCCAGGTGTGATGCAGGTTGCCAAGTGTGATGTAGTGGACTGCTATTGTCTGAGTGTTTTAGCTGACAGTTTTAGACCAGAGTCTCAGAGTCTCAGGTGTGGGAGAGATTCTTTCTCAAGATGGAGTCTCAGGTGCTCCAAAATGGAGTCCCTACTGTCAAAAGTGTTTGTTCAATGCTTCTTTGATTAATGATAAAACTTATTCTCAAAGACCCAAATTATATTATCACAAAAATTAAAGAAAAATAAGAAAGGAAGCAGGAGGAAGATTGGGAGTGAGGGAGGGATGGATGATGGGGTGGGAAGTGTCATTATAGAATTAAAACTATGTATAAGATAAATGCAACTTGTTCCATTTAGATAAATAAAAAATTTAAATAAAAAAGAAAGCTCTGATAAGGCATAGGCATTTGGTGAAGTGGTTAAGACACCACTTAGGATACCCATATTTCATATCTGAGTATCTGAGGTGGGATCTTGGCACTATTCCCAATTCCAGGTTCCTGATAATGCATACCGTAAGCAGATGATGGCTCAGATGCTTGGGTCCCTGCCTTCCATGTTAGAAAACCTGATTGAGTTCAAAGCTCCTGGCTGTGGCCTGGCCCTGGTCTGACCCAACTCTCACTGTTGACTGTTGTGGGAATTTGGGTGGTAAATCAGTGGAAGGTCTCTTTCTCTCTCTCTGCATCTTTTCTCCCTCCTTTTCTCTTTTCTTCCCTACAATAAATTAAATAAACTTTTTAGAAAAGTTTAATAAATAATTCTTGAGCTTTAAAAGCTAACAGCAACATTGCAACCTAATGTAGGCTGAATTCTGTGTTTAAGGAGTTGCTGGTATCAGATGAGTTGGAAATTTGGATAACAGCTGATTTTGAGGCCAAGATCTAATACTTCCTTGTTCATTCAAGATCTTTTAAGAGTAATGCCCATAAGTCTCAGTTTTCCTTCAGCAATTTAGAAAGTATAATTTAAATCACGGGATTTAAAGAGATTACATAGTTCTAAAGTATTATGTCCAATGAATGTATAATATTGCAAAATAATGAATGAATAGCTCTGATTAATGTCCTTCAAGACACCTTTCACATGATTATGGCCCATGTGATATTCTGTCTGGCCTATCTCCTTGTTACACCAATTCTATTCCCCAATCCTGCCCTCAGGAAAGTATCTGCATTAAAGCCAGGCAGCTTCAAGATATTTGCATCACAACAGCACTCATACATTTCTAGACAATTCTAGATGACATCACTGACCCCTAGTTCTGGGATATAACTGGCCATTTCTCTGGGTGATAGACTTTCAGACTAAAGATTATTAGTTGAGTAATATTGATAGAATATTTCTAAATATTCTTATTTTACCTTGGTTTTTGAATATACAGTCATCAAAAGTCACAGAAAAAAAAGGTGGTAATAGCACAATCTTAAATTCTCAGACTGAAAATTTGATCTCAAATTATTTTAAGGGCTTATATCCTGTCATGTATGCACCCTCCTTTTTTCCCAGAATCCTTTTATTTCCTAAATACAACTTTAGGCATATGGTGATTCTTCCCACCCTACCTGCCCTCCCACGCTTCCTCCTCCCTATCCTATTCCCATTCTTATTTTTTGCCAAGATCTGTTTTCTTTTTCTTTTTTTTTAATTTTTTATAATGCTTTTATTTAAAGAATATAAATTTCCAAAATACAGCTTATAGATTACAATGGCTTCCCCCCCACCATAACTTCCCTCCCACCCGCAACCCTCCCGTTTCCCACTCCCTCTCCCCTTGCATTCACATCAAGGTTCATTTTCAATTCTCTTTATATACAGAAGATCAGTTTAGTATATATTAAGTAAAGATTTCAACAGTTTGCCCTCACATAGCAACACAAAGTGAAAAATACTGTTGGAGTACTAGTTATAGTATTAATTCACAATGTATAGCACATTAAGGACAGAGATTCTACATGATATATTTTTTTAAAAATTGATTAATTTTCTATGCAATTTCCAATTTAACACCAAGATTTTTTTCATTTTTAATTATATTTATATACAGAAGATTGATTCAGTATATACTAAGTAAAGATTTCATCAGTTTGCACCCACACAGAAACACAAAGTGTAAAAATACTGTTTCAGTACTAGTTATAGCATTACTTCACTTTGGACAACACATTAAGGACAGATCCCACATGATACGTAAATACACAGTGACTCCTGAAGTTGATTTAACAATTTGACACTCTTGTTTATGGCGTCAGTAATCTCCCTAGGGTCTAGTCATGAGTTGCCGAGGCTATGGAAGCCTTTAGGGTTTGCTGACTTCAATCTTATTCCAACAGGGTCATAGTGAAAGTGGAGGTTCTCTCCTCCCTTCAGAGAAAGGTACCTCCTTCTTTGATGGCCCCATTCGTTCCACTTGGATCTGCGAGGTACACAGCAGACTCATAGAATGGCAGATGTCCTAAATAGCACTCTGGCCTCAGAATCAGCCCTTAAGGCATTCAGATCTGGCTCAAGAGCCCATGAGAATATTTTATGCATGGAAAGCCAAGACACTGTGGCAAAAAAAAAGAAGACCTAAATTTTAGATCTCTGCGAGTGAGATCCCAGTGGAACGAATGGGGCCATCAAGATCTGTTTTCAATTAACTTTGTACTTTGGATTTTACAAAGGCTCTGAAGTCAAACAGAGAGGGCCTGATTTCTTTTAAAATTTTTCTCACTAGTAGTTGTGATGTTAGATTCATTATTAATCTTTAAGAGATAATGGAGAAAAGGGACATTTCCAGGTGGATAGTGATTTTAAAAGAAAACTAATTTTAAAGGTAAAAAAGGGAGAAGGTGGAGCATATTATAGATCTTGTGAGCTTATAGTTGAACCATAGTAGAATCCTGGAGTTGCTTATGTATTCAATGGTTTAGAGGCTTAAGAAAGTAATCCTATGTTACTAAAAGTAAGCCCCATTGTGAACATGGAAACATTTTCAGACTTATTTTTATATATCTGCTAGAATGAGCAATAATGCTTTGTGTATTTAACATTTGATGATTTTAAAGATATTTTCATGTTATTTCCTGAATTCTCACAATGGCTCCATGAACCAGGGATAGGTGTTTGCTCCAGTTTCACACAGGAGGAAAATGTGGTCCACAAAATGTGGTCAAGGTGTGCAAAGGAGCAAATACAGTGAATGGAAGAACCACAAAGTTACCAAGGATTTGTGATTGTTGATCTAGGGTCCTGGCCACAACATGCGCATTTCCTTTTGGGTGGTCAGATTTACAGATATGAAGATATTATAAGGAACACTTATTTTGTAATTGTTTACACTATTTAACAATGTAATAATTCATTTGACTAATAAAATATTTCCCTTCAGCAGAAGGGTCAAGCTAAGAAGGTTGAGGTATGGGATGGTAATTCTTATACTGGCAACCACTGGGGTCCCTATACATTTAAATCTTAAATTAGAAATTTATTTAATTCTTCAATTAACAAAAAGCTTGGATTTATCTGGACAATTGCTACATATTGTAAATTGCTTAATTTTAAGCTATTGTTAAGTGAATTAGCACTGGAATGACTTTAAATAATAATCGATCATTTCTATATAAATAGTAAGTCTGTTTTCTGAGTTTTTTTTTTTTCTTCTCTGGTTTTTATTGTGTTAGACTTCATGATTTTGAAGACTGACCTTCACATTTTGGCACATTTTTATGCATCTAATCATGATGCCATAATAGATTATGATCCACTCAAAATACCTATGCCTCTTTGGTGATTATATCACTGCACTGCATACTTCAGAAACCCTTGACGCAAAGCTATCATTTTCTTGATTGCCAGGACTCTTTTTCTCAAAGCAGTTAACCAGTAAGCATGGGGAAACAATCTCTAATTTTTAGAATCTGAAAATTCAGTTAGGTAAAATTCCTTTGCTGTTATCTTCTACCCAGTCTCATGCATCCACTACCATGACTCTTCCTCCTTGACACACACATTTACATGTGGATGTGCAGGCTCACATGTGAGCACACATACACATGCAAATACACAGAGCATACCACTACATTTTGGGAAGAAGACTTCTCTAAGAACACAGCTAAATTCATAGAAAATTTGGTCCTGGAAATTTAAATTAGGCTGAACCCCAGACCAAAAGCCAGTGACAAACTGGGATTATTTCTGGCTGTTCCACTCTAGTGAGTTTTCTTGGATTTTCCTTTTTTTCTCCCTCCTCACAATATCCCACTATAACACGGGCTCTGAATGCTTCTAGCTTGTTCCCATATAAGAAGAAGTCCACTTGCTTATTTCAGGATTCCAGTACTCCTCAGGACATGGCTGTTGTTCATCCTCCAACCTTTCATGTCTATCTACACTGATACCATCAAAATTGCCTTTCCAACACCACCACCTCAGAGCCTGTGCCTGGCTCACCTCTTTGAAGAGATAAAAGAAGATCAAATGAAGAAGGTGTAGTGATACTCAGAACTGTATCATTTTAAACCCTTCATCTCCAAGGCATACCACAATTCCCACCCCCAGAAGGTAATACTCCTGTCAGTCTTTAAAATATGCTCTCACATAAGCTCTTGGTTATCATTGTAGAAATTCATCTGGGACAAAGTTTGACACAGGCATTACATTTTTATCAGTTTTCAGGTTCTAATTTCCCCTGAGGATGCAAATAAGAAAAGTAGTTACTGTTCAGCTAATACGTTGATTTAATAGGCAGTAAAACACAGTAATGTCATTTTGTATGAGTCAAAAATACTCATTAAAATCATTATAAGCAATGTTAGTTATAATTGGCTAACAAAAAAATGAGAATGTTTGAAAAATGATGTTAGAGCGCTATGAAGGAAAAGCTCCCATTTTGGGGACATATAGAAAGAATATAGGTTTAATTCCGAAAAAAGAAGGATATGTTCACATGACACAGCTATTTTACCCACAAGTATAGCCAAAATAGAAGATTATTTAAGTTATCAAAAGAAGATAGCCTGGACCACAAGACCCACCTTGACGGATCTGCCATGGGACCACAATTCAAGCACTAAGGCTAATAGATGTGACTTTAGCAAGCTTAACTATTTAAATTAGGTTAGGCCTGAGTTTTAGTAATTAATATTTTAAATTGAGTTAATTCATAAGGTATTGTCTTAAACATAGAGCAACTTCATCGGACTGAAATCTATTGTCCACCCTTAGGAAGACCGAGAATAAAAAGAGGTGAGATACACTGTACTTGAGCACCATCCTTGATAAATGCCTGTAGAAGGCTTAGAGAAAAAAAAAAAGGATTAAGAGCTGTGCTTCCTGAAAGATGCAGTAGCCATATATTGATGCTTAGTGAAATAAGCCAGTCCCCAAAAGACAAGCATCCTGATACGTGGTAGTTAATATAAAATACAAAACAAAGCATAAGAATGAAACTGACCTCTTATGATTTGATTATTGTTTACTGCTCTTGTCTATATCCCTGTGGAATGGTGGTCTTTCTACTTTTTACTTGTTGAGCATTATGGTTAGTTCTGATTATAAGGTAAATTGAAATTATGTATTATAAAAATTAAAAAGGAAAAAAAGAAAGGAAGGAAGGGGGGGTCTGACGGAGGGAAGGACAGGGCAAGTATAGTTATCTTAGAATTGCATTTGTGAAATACATGAAACTTGTTCTCTTTATATTAACAGAAATTATAAAAGATATTCTTCAAATTAAATATACATGGTTCCTAACTTTACAAAGAGATGTGAAAGTCATACACATTAAATAGGAACTAGATTCCAAATCTTGATTATCAATCTTTTGCTGAGCTAGTTGTAGGCAATGCAATACTTTCTTGCAACCCTGGGCAGCATCAGGAAGCTGTAGCTTCCCAGCCAGTCATGTGATCAGAAGGATAACAAGTATCTCTACAGTGTAGTAACTCTATACTGTACTGTGTTGCTAAGTTATTATGTTCCATAGGTCAGGTGTATGCAAAGCATTTTCAGGTTACAATATTTTAACCTCATTGTAAATCAATATGTAACAACTGTACAGCTTAACATTCACTGACCTCCTTCCTAACACAAACATTAAGAAGCCTCTGAAAGATAGAGTGAAGGTGTATTGGCAAGAAATCTAAGAAATGAGTTTCGGTTTCATGGGTACTATGTTTCTTTGATTTTTAGTGTTCCTTTGAGGTCCTGCATCACTTTAAATTTTAAGAAGCAGTCACCCCCTCCAGTCTCTACTCTGCAGTCAAAAGAGGCTTTCTCAGACATTTGCTATAGACATGCCTGTCCCTCAACTCTTGTTCCTTCTTTGGGAATGGAGAGTTGCAACTAGGGGTAGGGGAAGCATTCTGAATATTATAAACCTCCTCTCAATTGTGCAAAGCCAGGTTGAATATTGAAGTCTATTTGTTTTCCATAAGGTGATGCCCCAAAATGCTTGAGTTTATATTCCTTCTCCCTCTGCCTTCCATGGAATCCAGTTGACTGTCAGTGAGATGCTAGCACTGGCCATCTGCAGGATCATGTTCACAGGGTCAGGAGGGACAATGGGATGAGGCTGATGGGGAATTTCATGTGCCTAAGGGCCAGTTAAGAAAGGGCATTCATAGAAAGACATCTCAGATGGCTTGTTGGTGGGCTTACTTACATAATCCATTTAGTAGTTACTAAGGACCAAGACTTCATTTCCCTGTCCCTGCCTTTTCCAACCACCTCAGTATTCTGGGTGGGGTCAGAAAGAGTGGACCATTGTAGCAACATCTCATATGGCCTGGATACCTGGAGCTCATGCCCCATGCTCTCGCTTTCCTCATGGGAGAAATCATCAACCAAGGGATCTTTCTTGGCGCTAAGCTTTATGACCTTAGAGAATGAGTACCATGGGTAAAGTGAAACTCTCCTTTTCCTTTTCAGTGCATCTGTTCTCAGATTTTGGGGGTAGGGGGTGGGGGGAGGCTTCAATGTTGTGCTGTAACTTCTATACTAGACTTCTGAACTCCTACGATGGTACTCTCTTCCATGAGTGATGGTAAAAACCAAGACTTTTGCAGAGGAAGAGGGGATGGTACAAAAGTCCTATTCCATCATCTTACTGATGTTACTGCCTGCTAATTGCTGTATTTGAAAATGCTTGACTTTATTATGATTAATGATATTTAGAGCTGTCATTTATTTTCTCTGTCATCTGTATTCTATAGTTCTGTTTATCAGCTTTCTTGCAGTTTGATCAATTTTAGGTATTCATTAAATTCAAGTTTTTTTTTTTAATCTACCTATTTGTGTAGCTGCTTTGTGGTTGTATTATGTATTAAGTTTCATATACATTAACATACAACAGTCTATTGTGTCAACATTTTTATCAGTTTGAGTGAAATATATTATTCCCACCATTTACAAACTTTTAAAATATTTATTTATTTACTTTATTTGAAAGGCAGAGTTACAGAGAGGAAGAGGCAGAGACAGAGAGAGACACACACACTCAGGGAGACAGAGACAAACAGGGATTTTCCATCTCTGGTTCACTCTCGAAATGGCTACAATGGCCAGGGCTGAGCCAAGAGCTTCATCCAGGACTCTCTCATAGGTGCAGATAACTAAGTACTTGAGCCACCTTCTGCTGCTTTCCCAGGCACATTAGCAGAGAGTTGGATCAAAGGGGAGCTGCCAGGACTTGAACTGGCACCCATATGAGATGCAGTGCTCAGGTGACAGCTATACCTGCTATGCCACAATGCAAGCCCCTCCCCCATTTGCAACTTTTTATTCTGAAGAGTTATACAATAACTAACAAATATTTTTCTACATACATTAAGAACAACAGCAGGAGAGAATGGGATGATATATTCGAAGCGCTGAAAGGGAAAAAAGACTCTCAAACAGGAACATGCTACCAAGCAAAGTTGTCTTTCATAAATGAAGGCAAAATGAAGACTTCTTGGCTAAGAAGAAAATGGGAGTTCAATACCACTGGACTTGACTTACAAGAATTTTAAAGGGAGCTCTTTAAGCTGAAATGAAAAGATGTTAATTGCTGCACAAAAGAGTAAAACTCACTGGTAAAGTTCAGAATATATCCAAATTCACAACACTCCAATACTGTAAAAGAACTGTTTGAATCGTGTCTAACTATGTTTAAAGCTCAAAAGGGGGCCAGATTCATGACACAGAGTTTTCAGCTACCACCTAGGATGAGTGCATCCCACATTGCAGTGCCAGTTAGTCACGACTACTCTGCTTTCAATCCAGCTGCCTGCTACTGTGTTTGGAAATGAAGTACTTGGGCCCCTACCACCCATATGGAAGATCTGGATGTAGTTTTCATCCATCATACTCCCTATCTACCTCTCTCTCTCTCCCCACCCCATCTGCTTGTCTCCCTCCCTTTCCCATTGTTCTTCTGCCTCTCAAAAAGCAAGCATCATGTCACTTTTCTAATAGAAGCTAAAGAACCATTTCATATTGTTAATGGCTTTGTTTGATTCCTAATAAATACTCTCACTGATAAGTTTTAAATGATATAATTCAATATAATCCGTATTATCAAAGAAAAAATAATCACACGGTCACAGTAATTTATATATCAATGCTGTACTCATGTATCACGTAAAAATGCTTTGGTCAATGACAGATTATACATCCAAGATAGTTCTCTAAGATTATATTGCCTATTGACTTCAACCTTGTAGCCACACTAATTTGCCTAACAATGTATTGCCTAATGACATCAGACTCCTCGTTTTGTCTAAGTGCACTACGATTGCACAACAACCAAAAAATCACCTAATGATCCATTTCTCAGACTATATCCCTGTCCTTAAGTGTTATGTTATCATATTTGACAAAATTCATCATATATGCATGATAAAACATAAAAACTCCCAGAAACTTAAGAATAAAGGCGAATATTATCAATTCACTAAATAGTATCTGCAAGGAACCTTCAGCTAACATCAACACTGATGGTAGAATTCTTTTCCTTAAGACAGAATAAATAAGGCAAAGATGTCTACTCTCACCAATGCTTGTGAACCTGTAAGTTCCAGCAAGGCGAACAGGAAAATCAGGCCCCTAAAAGCGAAAATAAAAGCATGCAGTTCAGACAGGAGGAAACAAAATGGTCCTTTGTTTATAGATGGTATAATTGTTAATGTACAAAATTCCAAAGACTATACAAAAAGAAAAAAGTACCAGAGCTAATAAATGGGTTCAACAAAGTCACAAGATATAATGTCAACATACAAAAATCAATTATATTTCTGTATACCAGCAATGATTGTATGAAAATGAAACACATTCAATACCACTTATAATCACCCCAAATTTAAGCAATTCAGTTTAAAGCTAACAAAAACACATACTAGGGCTGGCACTGTTGCTTAGTAGGTTAAGCTTCTGCCTACAGCGCCAGCATTCCACATGGGGGCCAGCTGGTATGCCAGCTGCTCCTCTTCCAATCTAGCGCTCTTCTATGGCCTAAAAAAGCAGCAAAGGATGGCCCAAGTGCTTGGGCCCTTGCACACACATGGGAGACCCCAAAGAAGCTCCTGGCTCCTGGCTTTGGATCCACTCAGTTCTGGCCATTGCAGCCATTCGGGGAGTGAACCAGCAGATGGAAGATCACTCTCCCTATCTCTGTAACTCGACCATTCAAATAAATTTTAAAAAAAAGTTAAATTAAAAAACCACATACTAGATTTTTTCCTGAGAACTACAAATGCTTCTGAAGGAAATCAATGATCTAAATAAGGGACTGGCATTGTGGCACGGAAGGGTAAAGTCAATGCCTACAATTCTGGCATCCCATATGGGTGCCAGTTCGTTTCCTGGCTGCTCCACTTCCAATCCAGCTCCATGCTAATGGCCTGGAAAAAGCAGCAGAAGATGGCCCAAGTGTTTGAGTCATTGCCACCCATATAGGAGACCTTTTGATGAAGCTCCTGGCTTTGGCCTGGACAGCCCTGGCCATTGTGGTCATCTGGGGAGTAAACCAGTAGATGGGAGGTATCTCTTTCTCTGTAACTCTTTCAAATAAATAAATCTTCAAAAATTATCTAAATATATACACAATATTTATGCATGGGAAGACTGAATTTATTAAACATGTTGGTTCCCCCCTAATTGATATTCAGGTTTAACACAATCCATAGCAAAATCCCAGTAAGGTTTTTCTTGATGCAGACATAAACAAACCATTCTAAATTTATATGGGAAGTAAAACAGACAACTTCAAACAATTTGGAAAAGGAGGATACAATTTGAGGGATCAATTTACCCTAAATCAAGACTTATTATATAGCTTCAGCTTTCAAGATTGTGTGGTCTTAATGAAAGGACTGACATATAGGCCAATTGAAATGAACAGAGACTCCAGAAATAGCACCACATATGTACTACTAACTGCTCGGAGCGCAAAAGTAATTCAATGGAAGAAACAAGCTAAGCTTTCTAAGTTTGGTGGCCAGATAGGTTCTTCTGCAAGTACTCAGCTCTGCCATTATACTGCAACTACCACCATCAGTAATGTATAAAGAGGTGAGCATGGCTGGGTTGCAACCAAGCTACTTACAGAACAGATGTAGATGGGCTCTGGCCCATAGCCTGTGGTTTGGTGACAGCTGCTATGAAAAGCTCCAGACAAGCATTATTTTTTGTGTTAGAACCTTCAGCTCACAGATAGCAGGGCAGCAGAAGAAACTGGACTTAGGAGACCTGGCTTCTGGTTATGTCAATGACACCAATGACTATTGTTTTAGAAAAATCTCCTTACTCCCATAGACTTCCTGATTGTGAAAAGAAATGGTAAACATCAAGATATCTTCCAAGATCTGAAATGATTAAATATTTTTTCTCACATTGTGAAACCTGAAAACAATTTTATCATCACAATCCATTAAAGCTTCCATTCAGCATACAGATCATAGGCATGGATAACTGGCCAACAAAAATGAGTGCTACTTCTTTATTAGAAAGTAAAAATATATGCTGAAATAAAGAACTGATAGGACTTTAATGCACAAAGTTATTTTTGGCATTTCATATTTTATCAAGCTTGCATAACAGTTTCCTGAAAAGTACCCAAGCTCTTTAACATGCAATTCTTTAGTTCTAATTTTATTAACATTTCAGATCCAACATGGGAAGCAAGATACACAGCAGACTCATAGAATGGCAGATGTCCTAAATAGCACTCTGGCCTCAGAATCAGCCCTTAAGGCACTCGGATCTGGCTCAAGAGCCCATGAGAGTATTTTAGGCATGGAAAGCCAAGACACTGAAAAAAAAAAGACTTAAATGAAAGATCTCTGTGAGTGAGATCCCAGTGGAAAGAACTGGGCCATCAAAGAAGGAGGTACCTTTCTCTGAAGGGAGGAGAGAACTTCCACTTTGACTGTGACCCTGTTGGAATAAGATCGAAGTCGGCGAACCCTAAAGACTTCCATAGCCTCGGCAACTCATGACTAGAGCCTAGGGAGATTACTGACGCCATAAACAAGAGTGTCAAATTGTTAAATCAACATCAGGAGTCACTGTGTACTTACGTCTCATGTGGGATCTGTCCTTAATGTGTTATCCAATGTGAAGTAATGCTATAACTAGTACTGAAACAGTATTTTTACACTTTGTGTTTCTGTGTGTGTGCAAACTGATGAAATCTTTACATAGTATATACTGAATTGATCTTCTGTATATAAAGATAATTGAAAATGATTAAAAAATCTTGGTGTTAAATTGGAAATTGCATAGATAATTAATCAATTTTAAAAAAAAAATCATGTAGGATCTCTGTCCTTAATGTGCTGTACATTGTGAATTAATACTATAACTAGTACTCCAACAGTATTTTCACTGTGTCTCTATGTGAGGGCAAACTGTTGAAATCTTTACGTAATATGTACTAAACTGATCTTCTGTATATAAAGAGAATTGAAAATGAATCTTGATGTGAATGGAAGGGGAGAGGGAGCCGGAAAGGGGAGGGTTGTGGGTGGGAGGGAAGTTATGGGGAGGAAGCCATTGTAATCCATAAGCTGTACTTTGGAAATTTATATTCTTTAAATAAAAGCTTTATAAAAAAAAGGGAAGAAGATAGGCAAAAAATATTGAATAAATCCTAATGGAAAAAAATATTTAATACATATATACATATAAGTATATATACACATACACATATATAATTAATGTGGCATGATGTTTTAAAGTTACCTTACCTAACATAAAATATTATTTGGGAAAAGGAGTTCAAATATATTACTGAAAGTGAATACAGAAATTGTTAAAAAGTAAAATGAGCTACCATCAACTATACATTGCAATAGAGATATTATTAGTGGTTGTTACAATGTTTAAGGAGAGAGGAGCTAATAAAACACATGAATATAAATGTTTGAGGTTTTAATACATATTTAATCATCTTCTTAAAGACAAAAGAAAAATGTAAAATAATGAGCATTCTATTGCTGGAAAAATTTGATAAATATCTGATGAATGCCAAAAACATGTTATTAAGAAAATGTACACATTGCATGAGTTTGAATTTACAAACCCCAAAGATAATTTTCAGTTTCATAAGTTTATAAAGTCAATAAAACTGTGAATTCTACTTTTTTAATGTGCTAACTGAAGCATTTTTAAATGTTCTTTGCAGGCCAATTACAGTAGGAAAGACTCAACAGATGCTAAGACATTAATGAGAAAAATAAAAAGATACAGGCCATGTAAAAGATTGAGAAAACATTTTTACAGATTTTCTCAATGAGGAAACAAGAAGGTCCAGAGTCCTGACTCACTTCCATCCCACAGCTGGCTGTGGGCAGAACTTGAACTAAAGCATATACTTGTCAGTTTTTAACTGACTCACTCTGCCACTTTGAGGAATAACATCAGCACAATAAAAAAGCAGATAGACAAGGTCTAAAGGTTGTACCGTAAGCTGCAAGTCAGGGCTTTCTTCAAGCCATGTACACAACTAGTCAAAGCATGTTGGCTGTGAGAGGTAAAAAGAAGGGAGGTAATGAAAGATAGAAAATGCAAACATTCTTAAGCAACAGGAATATGAAAGTACATCAATGAGTTTGTGGAAAAATGGAATTAAAGTATATGTTCATTTTGTCAGGAAAAAAAATCAGTGCATAGTGAGTCTTCAACAGATTCATTGACAATGTATATCATGAAAAAGACTATGCAGGGATTTCAAAAATTTTTTCATCAAAATAAACTTATCTTTTCATTTCATTTTCTATGAACTTTTTGAGGTACCCATGCATGTGACATTGAGCCTTTTAAACAACAACAAAAACATTGCTTGAGGAAAGGACCATTCTATCTAGTCTCTTGACTTGGAGGAAAAGAAGAATAGTGTTAATTTCCTATATTTCATTTTTTATTCAGCAGATATTACATGGAGTTTGCTGGTGAACCTTGGGAACACAGAGGTAAGCATGAAAACATGGCTGCAGCCCTTTAGGAGTGTTTACAAAGGAGATCAACTTTTCATGTAGCTCGATTTTAGAGAAAGCAGAGGTCTTCAAGAAAAATACACATCGTCGAAGAATAGCAAATAAATAACCTTGCAGAAGACCATGGTATTCTTCTGAGTCAAAGGGATGAGATAGAATAAGCCATGCAAAGAGGGAGGAAAGAGTTTTCCAGCTAAGAGTATCCTGTTCTGATACCATCTCTTCTAACTTCTCTGAAGACTGGTGCATCCTTCAATCTTCTCAGTTTTCATCATCGTATCTTCGTGATTTTATCTTAATCACTGGCCCATATCCAGGCCCGATCTCACCACTGAGCTGGAGCCATTGTGTTTGATCACGTGTTTCCAGTCTCTACTTGTAGCTTAGGAGTCATTTCAAAAACGATGGTTTGGTGTACCAGCCCTCCAATCTTCTGTTCCCTCTGTTGAGTATACAAACTGTCTTGGCAACCACTAGTGTTAGCGAGTGAAGCCAAAGTGGTAAGGAGAGAAGAGGGAGCCATTTAAGCTAAGACACAAAGGCTTAGTATTTAGCTGTGTGTTAAAGAAGAAAAACAGTATTCAAAAAAATGAAGCTCTTCCCTATTTTAGTTTATTTGAGCTCTTGACAATTATCACTGAGAAACAGGTGATTTTTACTCCATTCTTTATACTTTCTTAACCCAATTCTTACAAAAATAACTGTATACACACTTGGTAATAGGGTGATCATTAAAAATAAGTATTTGCTAACCTGTTTCACTGGAAGAATGGGAGTGATATTAGGGAAGGCTATGGTATAGACATTAGTTTTCCAAGACTAGAGTTGGTTTCACATCATTCTTTCACTTCGTCTCACTGGATACATGTAGTCAATGAAATCTTGCAATAATTTGAATGAGTCATTATGGAAGCAAAGGACAAGAAACTAATTTGCTCCCTTTTTGAAATCCTAAGTAAATGATTTTGCCCTTTAGGCAAAATAACCCATTTTTTAACCTAACCACATCCTTCACTGGCAGCTTTTTGTTGCAAATCCAAAATGCAGTAATAAAAACAGTGAATAGTTCAACTCTCAGACTAATTTACAATGACAGTCTTTCTGATACAAGGGAAATGAAGAATCAAGTAGAATCTTTGAACTGCAAATTCCCAATTATGTTGTTTACTTGTATTAATTAAACTGGTGCTAGGTAGTTCTCATAGTAGCACCTCTGAGGCCACTGTTGTGCAGAATTACTTACAGTTGTTAAATGTTAGCTGTTCTCAGTGAAAGCACCAATACAAGCCCTGATTGAGCATCTAGTAGGCACACAGTACAATTCTACTTGGACTTCCCTGCGGAGTTACTAGTTTTGAGGCACCTATTCTATTTCGCGAAGTTTTGCTTGTTAAGAAAAAGTCTATTCTGGAAGACATCAAATATTCTACTGGCAAAATTATTTTCTTTTGAAAGTCTTAGTCCATTGTACCACTACCATTCTGTATCATCATTCCCTTCAAAATAATACTGACTTTCATATGTATAAAAGAAGTGGCCCAAGCTCATGGCGTAAATTATTCTAAGTTTGTGATTCAAAATCTGCATTTTTTGACAAGATATCATTTCTGAGCCCCAGAATCTAATAAAATTCTTTTCTTGGGTATCATGTGGATACCTCGAAATCAACATATGTTAATGGAGAATTTACTATCTTCAGTATAACCATTCTTCATTTTGATTCTCTTATTTGAATAAGTCTTTTCCTTATATTTCATATTCAGTTTTACTATCTATCTATATCTAGAACCCTTCCTGCCACCCATTGCCAATTCAATCGCCCCAGTCCAGTCTCTCATCATATCTCATCTGAATAATCTATAGTAGTTTCATTAATAGTTGCTTTTCTTTAACTCAATACCCTTTCTCCATCAGATACCATAGGGTTTAGGGTTTATGTAATTCATAGATCTAAGCACATTACTATCATTCTCATAGTTCTTTAATGGCTCCTCATTCTTGCAAACAAGATCTAAACTCCTTTGCTGGCTTACACAACCCTTTCTGATCTGGCTTCCCAATTCTTTTACCAGCTAAAATCTCTAATACTTTCATGAAGACTATTTTCAAATGCCTCCACTCATTCACATCTCTATGTCCATGCACATTTGGGTTGTCCTTTACATAACATCATAACCCCTGCCTGTCCATACATAAAACATGGATAAATGGATGTATGAAAATAGGTATGGGGTTGACTTGAAACAATAAGGGGTTATTTTTACTTCAAAAGCTTTCCAGCATTACCGCCCATTCGTTATTACAGTAGACTAAGTTGCTTTGGAAATTTGATGTTTAACTCCTGCTTCCACGTGGGGTTCCTTAAAGGCAGTTTTATGACATTTTCTATAGAAAGATGCAAGGCTAAATGAAGAATAGATACAGATAAGCAAAGATGAGTTTAATTTATTTTTAATTCAATTAATTTATTTTAATTAATTTCTTTATTTTACTTCCTAAACTTTATAATTTCTAAGATGTCACATGTAGATTTTGACACTGTTTATGTTGGAAGACACCTCAGATAAACAGTCTGGTACTTCTAGACCATGCTCTCCAGTGACCTTAAATGCTGATGTGACATTTCACATCACATGATGTGGCATGTGAGAAAAAATCCCAGTTTCCTCTATTGCTTCAACTCAAGCACTAATCTTTTCTCTGCTTCATTCGTTTATTTGATACGGAGCCCCACGCAAAATTTCATTTGGTAGAAATATTTTTTAAAGATTTATTTGACAGGCAGAATTACAGACAGTGAGAGAGAGAGACAGAATGATCTTCCTTCCATTGGTTCACTCCCCAAATGGTTGCTACAGCCGGAGCTGCACCGATCTGAAGCCAGGAGCCTCTTCCATTACTCCCATGTAGGTGCAGGGGCCCAAGCACTTGGGCCATCTTCTACTGCTTTCCCAGGCCCTAGCAAGAGTCAGACTGGAGGAGGAGAAACCAGGACTAGAACCAGCGCCCAAATGGGATGCTGAAGCTGCTGGCAGAGGATTAACCTAGTGCGCCATGGCGCCAGCCCCTGGTAGAAACATTTTTAAGTCTAAATACTAAGATATACTCTAATTCCTTTGTTTATAGATGAAAAATATCAGGCTCCAAATGATTAAATAATTCTTTTTAGTTAGCTATCTAGAACCTTCCTAGATCTTCCAGTGTCCACTGAAAATGGTATACCTGGGCATGGGTTTTAGAGCTCAATTACCTGACTTCGAACTCCATCACTGACACTTGATTTTGGCAATTTGTAGATCCTTTTTTGGCCATCAGTCCACTTCTCAAAAATGGTTTTTGTATTGGTACATGCTTACTTATGGTGAGAAGAAAATGTATTATTACATAGGAAATGTCTCGCACAAAATAAACCCTAAAAAATATTACCTACTGTTAGCGTTTCCATAAAACCCTTTTCTAGTTTATTAAACTCAAAAACTTCAGGGTTAAGCAGTATGTTAGCTTCCTACTGCTGCCATAAGAAATTACTACAAACTCAGTGGTTTAAAACTGGACAAATTGATCATCTTAAAGTTCTCACTGGATTAAAATCAAGGTGCTTGTAGGGATGTTTTCCTTCATGAAGAGCTAGAGGAGCCTAAACATAACTTTTTTCTTAACGTTCCCAGGACCTGCATTCCTCAGCTTGAGGCCCCTTCCTCCATGTTCACAGCCAGCAGGGCAGCACTGTTCAACCTTTCTCTCACGCAGACTCGCCTACTACTCTCCTTTTTCCCATTCTTATAAATAAGTTTTATAGAGGCATAATTTACTTACAATGCCAAATTTACATATATAATTCAGTGAGTTTTGACAAATGTATCTCATCACATAACCACCATACCTGTAATCATAATATAGTGCATTTTCATCAGCTGAAGTTACCTTTTTTGATACTTTCGAATTCTCTGTTCTTTATTTCCATTATATATTGACAAATTATACTTCTATATATTTATGGGGAATGGTTAAATCAGGCTAAGTAGTATTACCATCTCTTCAAATATTAAACATTTCTGTATTGAGACTTTGAGATTTACTCAGTGATACCGAAATGCACAGTACTCAGTTATCAGCTATATTCTTACACTGTAAAATTGATCTAAAAATCAAATAATTTTCCTATCTAACTGAAGTTTTGTACCCTTTGACTATCTTCTCCTCATTCCCCTCACCTCAGCCCCTGGTAACCACCTTTCTATCTTTCTATGAGTTCAATTGTTTCGCTACACACATAAGTGAGATCATGAGGTATTTTTTTTTTGTGTGCCTGGGCTTATTTTTCCAATTCCATCCATGTCACAGTGACAGCATTTCTTCTTTTTAACTCAATAGGCTAATCTTCCACCTTGCGGCGCTGGCACACCGGATTCTAGTCCCGGTCGGGGCACCAGATTCTGTCCTGGTTGCCCCTCTTTCAGGCCAGCTCTCTGCTGTGGCCAGGAAGTGCAGTGGAGGATGGCCCAAGTGCTTGGGCCCTGCACCCCATGGGAGACCAGGAGAAGCACCTGGCTCCTGCCTTCGCATCAGCGTGGTGCGCCGGCTGCAGCGTGCCGGCCGCAGCGGCCATTGGAGGGTGAACCAATGGCAAAGGAAGACCTTTCTCTCTGTCTGTCCACTCTGCCTGTCAAAAAATTAAAAGAAGAAGGAGATTTACTAGAAAGGCAGAGTAACAAAGAGGAAGAAGGAGGTGGGAAACAGAGAGAGAGAACTTCTATCCGCTGGTTCATTCCCTAAATGGCTACAATGGCTGGCCTGGGCCAAGCTGAAACCAGGATTCAGGATCTCCATCTGGGTCTCCCAACATGGATGGAGGGGCCCTAAGACTTGGGTCATTTATTGTTGCTTTCGCAGGAGCATTAGCAGGAAGCTAGATCAGAAGTGGAGCAGCCAAAACTTGAACTGCACCTATTTGATATACTGGCAATGCAGGTGGCAGGTTAACCTGTTACACCACAACACCAACAACCAGAATTTCTTCCTTTTTAAAGTGGAGTCCACTGGGTATATAAACCACATTTTCTTTAGACACCCATCCTTTAAGGGGCACTTAAGTTGATTGCATTTCTTGGTGATTGTGAAAAGTCCAACAATGAACATGGGAACAGAGATTTGTCTTTGACATACTGATTTCAATTAAATACCCATAAGTGGGATAACTGGATCGCATGGTAGGTCTGTTATTCATTTTTTTGAGAAACCTTCATACTGCTGCCCATAACGGCTATAATAATTTACATTCACACCAACAGTGTGTAAGAGTTCCCATTTCTCCACATCTTCACCAATATTTGATATTGTTTTGGCTTTTTCATTGTAGCCATTCTCATAGGCATTAGGTAATATCAGTGTAGTTTCAATATTTAGTGTTGTTAGTCCTTTCTCATGTACCTTAGCCATTCATAGTTCTTTTGAGACAGATCTACTTAGGTCCCTTGTACATTTCTTAATTGGATTGCTTGTTTTCTTTCCACAGAGTTGAGTTCCTTACATATTTTGGATATTAAGTCCTTACTGGGGATTGAAAATATTTTCTCCGAATCTGAAGGCAGATCTCTTTTCCACTCTGCTAGTTGTTTTCTGTGTTGTGTTCCACTTTTTTTTTTAACCTCTTTTACTTGTATGGATTCTTCTGTTTACATTGGGCTCAGATAATTCAAGATATTCTCTCCATGTCTAGATCCTTAATTGAATCACATATGCAAGACTTTTTGCTCCAAGGTAATATACTCACATGGACATATCTGGGGAACCTCTGTTCTAGTATTTTGAATATAAGAGTTTCTGTAATAGGAGGAAATATTTTATGCTACATATACCTTACTGAAAGACAATCATAGTTTTAAAAATTACTAGGCTAACCAAACCAAGGCACCCCAGATCCAACTTAACTGAAACATCTGGTTAGGAATCTGCCCCTTGGCATTCCATTGTTTGATTAGATCAGGGCTATATGATAGAAAACAAAGAAGCAAGATGGTGATTTTCTGATTATGTGGCATGTAAGCACCCTAGATAATTCAAGATCTTTTTCTAACAGTGAAACAAAATGACAAATGTTCATCCAAATCCATGCAGTCTGCTTCCTACATACTTGTCATGGCCATGGGAAATGACCCAGTTTTTCTATCCCTCTGTTGACTGTTTTAAATTAAACTCATTAGCAGCCAACAACAACAGGAGTTGCACCAACAGGTGCTTCATCCTACACTCCTATTTCACATCTCTTTTTTAGTCATTACACCTGGTTGCTTTGGAGAGCCTCCAGAGAAGGCATCTGTTACCACCGTCTCTCTTGACATGCAGGCCCATGGCTGTTGATCTGCAATTATGGAAGAAAATCCAAACTTCCCTGTCTCTGTTGTCTCATGGCTTTAGCACCATATGCCAAATCAAATTGCATCTCACAATTGGCATTTGAAAGAAATGAAGAAATAGTCAGCAGGGAAGTGAAATAGCAAACTTGCCTCCATAGTCTGATTTTGACTGTTGCCAACATGGAAAGCAGGTATTTCAAAGGCTCTTGGAGGCCGCTTCTGAGCTCATGCCTTAGGCACCAAGATGTAGATCCATGTACCTAAGCCAGAGTGAGAAGCATGCAACAGAGCGCCCTTGAGGTTCTGAGAATGAACGAAGCTTGGGAGAAAATAACAAGTAAAGGGGAAAGAGGTGGAAAATAGAAAAGAAAGTTATCAAATGTCCATAGGTATGATAAGACGGGTGGTGCAGGAAAACAACTAGTGGTGTTTGTTAAGTCTTAGAGCTAAGAAGGAAAAGATGAATGCTAAGCCCATTTCTAGCTAGTAACTAGATGAAACAGTGCTAATGGTACAAGTCTATGACTTCTAGAAGCCAGTCCTTCACTGAACTTTAGTTTTTGAGTTCTAATTATCCAATAACTGGGAGGAAACAATGATTTCCATATGCCACATTTTTTAATAAAAAGATACACAGGTAACGATTGAAGTCTCCCTCCACTGACTCAGATCTTGCATCACTCCAGCATCATCAGTGTGATCCTAAGATCCAGTGGGATATATTCTGGCACAAATGAGGGCTAGGCAGGTTTTGTTTGTCTTTTACCGCCAGCACACACATTTCCTATAGCTGTTGGAACAAATTACCGCATATGTGGTACTTAAAGCAAGACAAACTCATGATCTCACAGTTCTGGAGGTCAGAAATCTGACCTGAGTTTTATGGGGTTAAAACCACAGTGGTGAGAAGCCTGCAGTCCTCCTGGAGGCTCGAGAAGAGACTGTTTCCTTATCTTCCCATCTTCTTCTACAGGCCATCATGCCTTACCTCACGGTTAGCGCCCTCTTCAAAGCACATCAGTCCAACCCCTGCTTCTGCTAGTCTCCTTTTTCTGATTTACACCCTCCCGCATCCTCTTTCCTAAGGACCTTTTAATCACATTAGTGCCCTCCTGGGTAATCTAGGCTAGCCTTCCCATCTCAACACCCTTGATGAAATCGCCTCCACAAAGTCCCCATGCTAGATAATACGAGTTCCCAGGTTCTGGGAATTAATTCACAAACTTTCTTGGCTGACCATTATTCTGTCCAGTACAGATACAATTTTCAACCAAGACTTTATGCTAGAATTTACAAATTCAAAGACCTACCAAAAAGCAGGCAGCGAATATAAATGAGTGTAACAGACCCAGGAATTGCGGAAATAGATGTGAGTAGCATCCTGTAGCATTCAAAAACTTAAAACCATATGTAATTACTGTGTGGATGAAACAAAAGATGTCTGTCTGCTTGCCTATTGGAAAGCTTCGTTCTATACCTAACTTTTGCTGTGTATGAGCCTCTGCTGTCATGATAAAGGAAGAAACTGTTAAATGGCTACATGCACTCTGCAGTCAATTACACATTGAATGGAATGCATGCAAGGCTAACATACAAGAATACACTAAAAGAAGGGTGAGACTTAGAGGCTGTGTTACCTGAGAGAACCATCGAGGACTATCTGTAAGAAGTGGGGCAGGACAGAAACTAACCATCTTAGGAAATACGGGATAAATTAATAAAACATGGTGAGCCTGTTCTTACCAGGCTCAGAGTTATCTGAACTAGAGACAGCCATTAACCACTAATGTTTGAAAGTAGTGACAGCAGCTTCCTATCGCAAGTTCCAAGGACTTAGGCAAAAAGAGTAACAATGTCACATTTCTGTTGGACTTCATGTTAGAGGGTTTCTTCCAACCACTGAGGTTTGGGATGTGTTGTAAGAGGAAGGAATTTGACCCAATTTGTAAACACGTGCTAAGTATTTGGCTTTGGTAAGCACAAATTCATCATTATTTAAGGTGTCCTAGGTTAGCAGACATATTCTGAAGCCTGCATCGGAATCAGAAGAAACATCAAAGTTTTATAAAGATTTAGAATGAGAGCCTTGAAGAAATGTTTTTAGGAAACCCAGTGTCCATGTCGACATACACAGTACGATAAACATGTGGCAGACAGAAACAAAAGAATTATGAATATTGTTAGTGGGGAAGTCAACTGTGGCATGCATACCGGGAGCATCAGAGTTCAACGAACATTCTAAAGAGGAGGAGGATGTGCACTTTCGAAACCAAAGTCGACAAACAAGTCCACGGATATGGATGGGGTAAGGAAAGGGAAAACTCCATGCCAAGTAGGAGGCAGAAGTTGAGAGGAAGGAAATTTATTTACAACAAACCTAACAGGACCCCATGTGTGTGTGTGTGTGTGTGTGCACGCGCACATGCACATTTTATGGAAAGAGGATAAAGAGACAGAAACTGCTTTATTGAATGATCTGTACTCAAAAGGGATGGAAGTATAAATTAGCTTTGTTTTGTTATTCTGTGCCAATGCCCTCCAGAATCTTTGTCAATCATTTTCTTGCTTCTAGATGAGATCCCAAAAGCATGAAATAGCTTTACCCAGCATCCTCACATAAATGAACAGTCTCTTTTGGTACTGCATGCCCAATTTAGTCCATACACTTTGATAGCAAAGCCTTATTCTCTCTTATAAGTTAAACCTTATTCCCTGCCACCCAGGGTCTGTCTTTGTTTTGGAGATCTGTGGTAGGGATTATGCAGCATGATCAGCCTCTGAACTTCACTCTTGCTGTCTCCCTATTCTTCTCCCTAAGCTGCATCTGGTTTTCCCAGAACTTAAGAGGATGGTGAGAGAAGAAAGATGAGGCAGTCAACTGTGGACTGATTTGGTTGCCCCTGACATTGGTGGCCATGGAGAGAGCCCTCTCTTCTTCTCTCTCCCCTCTCCATAGAGTATGTATGCTGAGGTCTTCAGAAACACCCGTTAATGTTGACCTCTCACCTTCTGTCCCCTTTTCACAGAAGATTCTGCCCCTGATCCTCTCTCATCACTGTGGACACTCCCCTCAATCTCAAAATGCAGGGATCCACCCCACACAACTTTCTCAAGGAACGAGCATTCCATCTCAGAGGATCCCTTGGAGCAGAATCTTTCAAGATGGCCCAAGTTCAGCTCTTTCATCAGTTTACATTTGGTCCATGTCTGGAAGAGCAGGCAATTTTGAATATGACCTTGTATCTTGAATCTCCTACCACAACTGCTCCACTTTCCTTTAGTGTGTTTAGGTATAGATGAGGTTCCTAAGTATCAGTAAGCACGTGCCAAGCTTTACAAGTGCTTTCCAAAAGCATTTTGCAGTACTCATGACATCAGAATTAAACATTCTCTACTCTGTTCTTCCACATTCTCCTGCAGTCATCCATAATCTTAGCACTCAGCTCAGACGATATGACAGCTACTACTGCTGTCAAAGTTGGATACTCTCCTCGAACTCTCAGACAATGAGAAAAACCATATTTAATACCCTGCTACAGGAATAGACATGGAAAGATAAATATATAAATAGATACACAGATAATAGAAACAGATAAACAGATTCTCTCTACATAGATAGCTAGCTAGATAGATATACATACAGATATATAGATATATATTTTTCCATTCCAGTGTGGCAAAGTGGGTGAGAAATAGGAAACTAGAGCCCTAGAATTCAAGGAAGAGAGGGGGAAAGTAGAACTCTTTGAGAGTTGATTAATAACAGAGGAGAGGTAAGAAAATTCTATAACTGGATAACTGATACTTTAAAATATTAGTTGTTTCTGGATATGGATAGAAATGTCCATTACTCCAAAAGCTTTATGACAATCCATCACCATGTTAGTACTGAATTATTATAGCATTGCTTTGGATAAGGAAAATGAGTTTTCATTTCCATGGTGGAAAGATGAGACAAAGTAGAAACAGGTTGGCTGTAGATGTTTAGATTGATTTCTTGTGTTTCTATTCTGTACTATTGGTCTATCCACCTGTTTTTGTACCAGTACTAGGCTGTTTTGATTATAGCTGCCCTGTAGTATGTCTTGAAATCTGGTATTGCGATGCCTCCTGCTCTGTTTTTGTTGTACAAGATGTTTTAGCTATTTGAAGTTTCCTGTGCTTCCATATGAATTTCCAGCATCATTTTTTCCAGATCTAAGAATAATGTCTTTGGTATTTTGTTTGGAATCACATTGAATCTGCAAATTGCTTCTAGAAGAATGGACATTTTGATGATATTGATTCTTCCAATCTATGAACATGGCAGATTTTTCCATGTTTTTGTATCTTCTTCTATTTCTTTCTTCAAATTTTTCTAATTCTCATTATAGAGATCTTTGACATCCTTGGTTAAGTTTATTCCAAGGTATTTGATTGCTATTGTATCTATTGTGAGTGGAATTGATCTTAGTTCTTTCCCAGCAGTGGCATTGCCTGTGTATACAAAGGCTGTTGATTTTTGTGCATCAATTTTATATCCTGCTACTTTACAAACTCTCCTATGAGTTCCAATAATCTTAGTGGAGTTCTTTGGATCTCCTCAATAAAGAATAATATCATCTGCCAACAGGGATAGTTTGATTTCTTCCTTCTCAATTTATATCTCTGATTTCTTTTTGTGAATTATCTCATGATTTTCAAACAAGACAGACAAATATAAATTTGTGGAAGAGTTGTCAAGCTTCTAAATATTTCACAATTATTAAAAAGTGGAAATATGACAACACAGAAATATTTAGACTTAAATACATGGAATAATCCAAGTATAAACTACCTAACTTGTATAATTTGCATATTTAATTAATAGTGGCAGAAGCCTGAGGAATAGATTGGGCAATTTTCCCTCCTAAGTCTTTTGAATCTTTGGGATTTTACTGCTTCATTCATTCCCTGACCCAACTTCCATTACTCCAAGTTGCCTCACTGATAGCCCATGGTTTCAATTTCACTTTTTTTTTTTTTTGACAGGCAGAGTGGACAGTGAGAGAGAGACAGAAAGAATGGTCTTCCTTTGCCATTGGTTCACCCTCCAATGGCTTCCGCGGCCGGCGCACCACGCTGATCCAAAGGCAGGAGCCAGGTGCTTCTCCTGGTCTCCCATGGGGTGCAGGGCCCAAGCACTTGGGCCATCTTCCACTGCACTCCCGGGCCACAGCAGAGAGCTGGCCTGGAAGAGGGGCAACCGGGACAGAACCCAGCTCCCCGACCGGGACTAGAATCCGGAGTGCCGGCGCCACAGGTGGAGGATTAGCGTATTGAGCCGCGGCACCAGCCTCAATTTCACTTTTTATAATCAGACAAAAGTAGAGAGAAATAAAATGACTTATTTTCCCAATAATATGAAAGACCCTTTCAGAGATCTTTCTTCAAGGTGAAGGACATTGTGCGGAGCGACGTTAGGTCCTTGTCATGATTTCCTGCGTTACCAGGTTTGGGCAGGCTGTGCAAGATTTGATCCTTGTGGGCCAAGATCTCTTATATATATATATATTTTTTTTTTCAGAACCTTGCCAATTGACTCACAAGTGTGTTGTTCAGGTTTACCATACACTGATTTGTAAACTAGAAAATCAATTTTCTGATTGACAGTGATTCAGATTCAGCTACCATTTGCTTTGAGCACACTATGTATCAAACATTGAACTTGAGTCTTTCTCACTAACAATCTCATTTAATCCTGCTGTCAGTAGCCAGTGGATGTCCCCAAAGGAAAGCCTTTTCAAGAAAATGACTGTAGTTTAAACAATTTCTTAGAAACAGAAAGACAAAGAAAATTGGGTGATCGGTGGAGATAAACTTATAATACAATCCTTAGTCCAGACCTACACCTGCTGATGAGACCAGTCCTAAAGAGAAAATTCAGCCTCTTCTTCATGGGTGTGTGAGACCCAAAGGTTTCTCCTACGCTCTTCATTTTTGCATGCTGATACTGTCTGCCCCTCCCTAATGTCTTATTCCTTCACTTAAAGCCAGACTGCCTCTGGAGAAAGCATCCAAATGCAGCATGCTTGCCTTAACAAAGCAGAACATTCTCTGAAAGAAACAGAAATTCTTTCTGGAATCTGATTAAAATCACTTTCTACAGTAGCAGACTTGACAGTTTGCTTCCAAAGGAGATCTCTGGAGCCTTTCATCGCCGATGCGGAGAGTGAAGTAGAAGACAACACATGTCCTCTTTGCAGCTCCAGGCAAGGCACTTATGCAAGGGCATGTGCTAGGTGGGTATATAAAGATTAATAAAGTACACCACCCTCCAAGAACTTGTTGCCCACTGGGGAATACAAACATGTAAGGAAACAATTCCAGTCACTTAGCTAAAGGTTAATTGAAGTTTAAATATGGTACCATCAGAGAATTGAGGTTTGGGAAATTGTGTCTATATGGCAATAGAGGGTATCCCAACTATAGTGACATTTGAGCAGTTTCAAATTGAGAGCAGATGATACTACACAAGAACAAAGGGGGCATCAGAAGGGGAAGCTACTGAGGAATGTTTAAGGAGGGCAGAATGATCAAAAGCATAAAACTATGCAGGAATTTTAAGAAGGTTTGAGATTCTTGGTATGCCTAAAGCAGTAAATAGAAATGAGGCTGAAAATCAGGCAGGTTCAAATCAAAATTGACTCCCATTGGTAAGGTTAGAAGTTTTAATTATATTCAGCAGTCAATAGGTATGCAATTTAAGCAATGTAATATAATTAATATATTAGATTTTTAAAAGATGGGGGATTAGCTTTTGCTGTTACAAAAGAATATCTAGACAAGCTACTTATAAAAGATTAATTTTTGGCTTACGGTTTTGGAGTTTCATAGTCCAAAATCAAGTAGGTCCCAGGGAGGGCAATGGTTGGCTATCAGAGCTCTTGCAGAGAAAGGATCACATGACAAGCCAGAAAGCAGAGGGAGAGGCTAGACCCCCCTCAGGCTTTTATAACCAACTTTCTTGTAAGATCACTTTCCAAGGTAGACCTCCAATGACCTAAGGGTCTTTCATTAGCTCCAACTCCTAAACACCATAATTGGATTAAACTTCCACCCTCCGATTTCACTAACCTAGGACTTGAGGGTTTAAAGTCCTGCATGAGCTCAAGAGTTAAATAGTTTTCCAGATAGTACTATGACTTATTTGTAGGAGTTATTTTGTTTCATAACTGCTAAATAAAATTAATATGTAGATGAAACTATTATTTTAGGAAAGTATATTTTATATAAATGTTTTAAAAATATTATTTTGAAAATATTATAATTTTAATTCTATATATCTTCTTCTCTCTTTTTTTTATTTGACAGGTAGAGTTATAGACAGTGAGAGAGACAGAGAAAGGTCTTCCTTCCATTGGTTCACTCCCCTAATGGCCGCTACAGCCGGTGCTGTGCCAATCCGAAGCCAGGATCCAGGTGCTTCCTCCCAGTCTCCCATGCGGGTGCAGGGACCCGAGCACCTAGGCCATCCTCCGCTACCCTCCCTGGTCACAGCAGAGAGCTGGACTGGAAAAGGAGCAACCAGGACTAGTACCCAGCACCCCGACCGGGACTAGAACTCGGGGTACTTGCACCGCAGGCGGAGGAATAGCCAAGCGAGCCAAGATGGCACCAGCCATCTTCTTCTCATACGTAGTCTTTTCTGATATACCAATAGCTTGATAAACAGTATGTACCTTGGTTATAGTGGGAAGAGGGCTGAAGCTTAAAACAGAAATTGGCAATGAGTCCCTATTCTTTTTGTTAGCTGTGTATCCTTGAGCAAGTCACTTATCTTTTCTAAGACTCAAATTTCTTATCAACAAAAGGGAGATATTGATACCTTCTGGTTTGCTGTGATGATTAAAAAACAAGGCCGGCGTCGCGGCTCACTAGGCTAATCCTCCACCTTGCGGCGCCGGCATACCGGGTTCCAGTCCCGGTCGGGGCACCGGATGCTGTCCCGGTTGCTCCTCTTCCAGTCCAGCTCTCTGCTGTGGCCCAGGAGTGCAATGGAGGAAGGCCCAAGTGCTTGGGCCCTGCACCCTATGGGAGACCAGGAGAAGCACCTTGCTCCTGGCTTCAGATCAGAGCGGTGCGCCGGCTGCAGCTTGCCGGCCACGGAAGCCATTGGAGGGTGAACCAAGGGCAAAGGAAGACCTTTTTCTCTGTCTCTCTATTTCTCACTAAGTATAGGAACATGTGTATATGGGGCCAGCACTCTGTGGCATAGTGGGTTAAGCCACCACCTGCAGGGCCAGCATCCCATATGGGCACTGATTCGAGACCTGGCTGCTCCACTTCTGATCCAGCTCTCTGTTATGGCCTGGGGAAGCAGTGGAAGATGGCCCAAGTCCTTGGGTTCCTGCACCCACATGGGAGACCCTGAGGAAGCTCCTGAATCCTGGCTTCAGATCGGCACAACTCCGGCTATTGTGGCCAATTGTGGAATGAAACAGTGGATGGCAGATCTCTCTCTCTCCCCTTCTCTCCCTCCCTCCCTCCCTCCCTTCCTCTCTCTCTCTCTCTCTCTCTCTCTCTGAGTCTCCTTCTGTGTGGCTCTGACTTTCAAATAAATAAATAAATTTTTTAAAAAGTGTGTTGGTGTATTATTATATATTATATACACATATACTAAAGTTATATATGTACCCGTATTAAATGTACATACATACATTTTTTTCTTCTTCCTTCAGGATTGACAACCAGGGGTTCCAGCTCATTGTATCTAGTGGGATATGTTTCCCAATCCCTCAGTCAACTTGGAGTACTGCCTTTCTATTCTAGATGAAAACCACTGATGTTCAGAGCGTGATCATTAGTGGTGGAACTAGAACTGAAGTCTAGATTCCTGGGACTGTATACTTTTTAATTCACAAAGAGTCTCCTAGGATGGCTTCATAACAAGCTGAACCTACATTCAAAACGAAGACTTACATGACAATGTATATGTATGGAAAGCAATTCTGATTTGGTTCTTTGGTACAAAGGGGATTGGTTTTCATTAAAAAAAAAAAGAGAAAATGTGATGGTTAGGAGAGAGTAACATATATTCCCACTTCTCCCTCAAAGAAATTAGATCTCATCCTTATCACTAACTATACTGTAAACTGTAAGAATATTCCTGGTGCCATTTACAGGTTAAATATTGATTGTTTGAAATGAAAGAAGCCATTTGATTGAATAATTCAATTAAACAAATATGTGGATTCTGGAGTTGTCTATTATGAACTTGGTGATGGAGCTGTCAGTGGCAAGACTAGCTAAATTTGACAAATATAAGACATAAAAACTTCTCAAAGAAGTAAACAGAGCCCCATTTATTAAGAACAGACTTTTGCATTTTCTCATTAACATTTCAAGACTAAAGTGAATAGAATAAATGTATTTAAATAGATCATTCAGGTGGAAAGGGGAAATTTATCTGTTAAGAGTATAATTAAAATTCAGAGTAAGAAGTACCATTTCAGAAAAAGTGGGGTACAGGTCATCAAACTGATCTCTTGCTTAAAATACCAGAGGTACTGAAAACTGAGCTGTAATTTTAAAAATCTCAAGAGAACAGAAGAATCAAACCCAGTCTGATATTAGTAGTTCCAACTCTAAGGAAAAACGTGAAATCTTCAATTAAAGCATAGCACTGAAACTGCTTTTGTTCCTATGGCATGTTCCAAACCAGGCAAAATTTAAACTCCAAATTTGACAGCTTTTTGTATAAAAAAGAAAGATGTCAAAGCCTAGAACTCTCCCATGATTAAAAAGACCAGAGGGGGAACCTCCTCAAGTGAGGATGGGACCACAGAAGGCAAAGATGAACTGGAATTAAACATGTGTCCCCACCCTATCTAAGCCCACTCCCCAAAGGGGATGTCAGGGGAAGTTTCACTGCACACAGGGAGAAAAACAGATGAACAAACAAAATGCTGAAAAATAAATAGACGCAAGTCACTTGGTAGGCACATTTTCATATGTAAATCATAAAAACTTGGACATCAAGCAGGAAAAAAACCTCACATTAAAGAGACCCCAGAATAGGATTTCTCCTAAAGATCTGACAGAATGAAAACAAAGCCTTTCCGAAGAAATGAGTCTTCATATCAAGGCTCTGTGTTTCATTACAAATATTGTCAAAGACGAAAAGTAAACTAAAACTGACCACCCATGAAAATCTGCACATGAAGCACGCATCAACAGAAACAAGAGACAACAGGAACAGATCCACAATGATGTGTGGCGCTGGAATTAAAATACTTGGTTATATATCAACTGTGCTTAAAATGATGCAGAAATACACACTTGATGATCTGTACACAATTATAATCTATGAAAAGTCATGTAGTAGACTTGAGAAAGAGCCAACCAGAGTGTCTAGGCTTTATAAATACAATAACTAAAATTGAAAACTTGAGGTAGGATTTGACAGCAGATCAGACAGAATTTAAGAGAGGACCAAGGAAGAGGAATTGAGAATAAATCAAAATAATGGAAGTCAGAGACACATGAAATTGGAAATAAATGACAGCAAGTTTAAGACTCTTTGAAAACTGACTTGGTAGGTGTAATGTAGGTTTAATCAGAGTTCTGAAATGTAAGCAAAGAGTAAACAGGACAAAAGCAATCTTTGAAGAAACAAGTGTTGAGAATTCTCCAGCACTGATGAGGAATCCAAACTGCAGAATCAAGAAACCCAAGAAATCCGGAGCAAGACATGTTTAAAACCTACCGCATTACGCTAAACCCTTTATGATGAAACTGCAGAGACCTAATAAGAAACCAAAAACGTGAAAAAAACCAGACTAGATCACTTCGAAAGAGGTGTTAGTTAGTTCACAGTCTAACTTCCCAACGGCAATAATAGAAATCAGAAGATAGTTGAGTAATACGTTAAATTGGCTGGAAGTAAATAGGTAACAACCTAAAATTCTAAGCCCATGAATATCTTTTAGGATTGACAAGAAAACAGACATTTCTTCAGATGAACAAAATAACTGTTCAGTCCCTCACCAAAAGTAAACATAAAATATGCATGTCAAGTGGAACGGAAGTGATTCCAGATGCAAGGTTTGAGATGCAAGAAGACAAGAAGAGCAAATACAACATCAAATGGTAATTATGCAAACTCGCCATTCCCATTCTCTGTCTTCCATTGTTGCTGTTAAGAAATCTCTACTCCTTTGAAGTCAACCATCTTTGTTCTCTGGATAATTTCAAGACTTCCTTTTGGCTCTGTTGTTCTCCAGTTTCATTATGATGCTAGTGAATGCGGGTTCCTATTTTTTCTATTGCTGCACATCTGGCTTCTTGAATTTGCAGATTAGTGTGTTTCAGCAGCTTTGGAAGAGTTTCAGCTATTATCTTCTTGAAATTTTCCTCTGAATGTATTCATAACACATTAGTGCATGTTTCATAAGAAAATGTACACATATCCAGAATATAAGAACAACTATAAGAACTATTTAAGAAACCAACCCAATTAAAAATAAGCAAGTGATTGGAGCAGACACTTCAGCAACTAAGATGTGCAAATATCCAATATTTATGTGAAAAATCTCTCGTCATCAGGGAAACTAAAACTCAATTAAATACCACTACTCATGTATCAAAATGACTAAAAGACCAAACAGACCATAGGGCTGGTGAGAAGACAGAGGAACTAGAACCCATATAGTCAGTTGGAAGGGATATAAAATATTTTTAAAATTTTTATTTATCTATTTCATTTTATTTGAAAGACAGATTTTCTACATGCTAGTTCACTCCCCAAATGCCAGCAACAGCTAGGCTGAAGCTGGGGCCAGAAACTTCATGAGGGTCTCTCACGTGGTAGCAGAGACCCTGCCACCACCTTCTGCCTCCCAGGGCAAAAGCAGAAAGCTGGATCAGAAGCATAGTAAATAGAACTCAACTAGTACCCTGATATGCAGGTGTCCTAAGTGATAACTTATCTGCTGTACCAAGTGTTCACAAAGGAATATAAAATAGTAACGCTTTGGAAAACAATATGATAGTTTCTTTGAAATTAATATAAAACTGCCATATAATACACTCTACTCTTTCACAATTATCCAAAAGAAATTAAGGTATATATCTATACAAATAAGTTTGTGAACATTCTTGTCAGCTTTACATGTAAAAGTGAAAAACTTGGAACAGTTAAAATATCTACCCATGGGTAAATGAATAAACAAATTACATGATGTCAATACAATATTACTTTGTAATAAAATAATAAAGTACTTATACATGTGACAATATGGATGCATTTTAAAATTATGGGGAAAAAATCAAATGAAGAGTCCATACTGTGTGACTCCATTTTTATAGTTCTGTAATATGCACATTAATCAATAGTAACTGAAATGAGACAAATGGTCGCCTAGATAAAGAGTGGAGGGAGAAACAGATGGGGACATGGCGATGTTCAGATATTTTGATTGTGATGATAGTTTCATGTGTGAAAATTCATTAATTATACACTTTAATGTATGGGATTTTTGTATGTCAATTAATTAGGAATTTTAAAAATGACAAAAAGCAAAAGGAGATTCAGAAGTTGAATGGGGTTGGAGGAAAGACAAGATATGGAATTATCTGGTCATACCAGGTTATCCAGCAATCGAATGTGAAAGAACAAAGAGAATGAGAGACTTTCAGTTGGTTAGGAGTTATTTTCTGAAGACTGAACTGAATGACATCTCAATTCTTTCTGACTCTATTTAGAATCTATGATCGCTATCACCACAGAGGCTGACACATTCCCAACATTCTGCACACCAGAAAAGAGATTTCCCATGAGTAGTCATTTTTCAAAACACCAGCTGCCTTAATAGTCTATTACTTGTATTAAATCACACTGACATAAAATTAGTATTCCTTCTGTTCTACTTAATTTCACATGAATTCTTCATTTTTTGAAGCAAAAACAATGATTTAATTGTCCTAGTCATCTACAATTATTTTAGTAAATTTAGATTCTTTTTAATGCTTACTGATGTCATTCAAAAAAAGGAAATGAGATATTTGGTCATGCAAGTGGATCAGTAAATTGGAAAGGCCACTTGTACATTGAAGTGCAATTAATATGTAATTTATTTTCCCTTTCTAATAGGAAGAATAAAAGCACAATGAAAAGTAGTTGTAGTGCTTCCTTTGAGTTTTACATTTTGGTAAAGTTAATAATTAGAATTATTTTTAAACATTTATTTATTTATTTGAAAGACAGAGTTACAGAGAGGCAGAGGCAAAGAGAGAAAAAGGTCTTCCATCCACTGTTTCACTCCCCAGGTGGCTGCAACAGCTGGAGCTGTGCTGATCTGAAGCCAGGAGCTTCCTCTGGGTCTCCCACATGGGTGCAGGTGCTCAAGCACTTGGGCCATCTTCTACTGCTTTCCCAGGCCATAGCAGAGAGCTGGATTGGAAGTGGAGCATCCAGGACGCAAACTGACGCCCACATGAAATACCAGCATTGCAGATGGCAGCTTTATCCACTATGCTACAATGCCAGCCCCAATAATTATACTTAAGTATTTTAAGCTTTAGATTCAGTACACATTAATTTTTTCATGAAATCTATACTAAAATCATTTAGCCTTTGTTTAAATCTTGGTATTATAATGTAGTGGTAATATATTACACTGTATTTTTGTTGTTGTTGTTGACAGGCAGAGTTAGACAGTGAGAGAGAGAGACAGAGAGAAAGGTCTTCCTTTTTTCCGTTGGTTCACCCCCCAAGTGGCCACTACGGCCAGTGAGTTGTGGCTGGTGCACTGTGCCAATCCGAAGCCATGAGCCAGGTGCTTCCTCCTGGTGTCCCCATGGGGTGCAGGGCCCAAGCACTTGGCCCATCCTCCATTGCACTCCCGGGCCACAGCAGAGAGCTGGACTGGAAGAGGGGCAACCAGGACAGAATCCGGCACCCTGACCAGGACTAGAACCCGGTGTGCCGGCGCCACTAGGCGGAGGATTAGCCTAGTGAGCCGCAGAGCCCCTACAGTGTATATTTTTAAAAGAATATTGGAGCCGGCTTGTAGCATAGCAGGTAAAGCTGCCACCTATGATGCCAACATCTCATACAGGAACCAGTTTGTGTTTCTGCTGCTCTGCTTCCAATCTGTCTCTCTGCTAATGGCCTAGGGAAAGCAGAAGACAGCCAAGCTCTTGGGCCCTGCCACCAGCATGGAAGACCAGGAAGAAGCTCTTGTTTCCAGGCCCAGCCTTGGCCATTGCAGCCATCTGGGAAGTGAACCAGCAGATGGAAGATTTCTCTCTCTCTCACCCGCACCCCTCCTTTGTCTGTATCCCTAACTCCAACTTTCAAATAAATATTAAAAAAAAATTACAATGTTGTGTATGAGCTTACTCCAAAAAGTCCACAAAAAATAATTATTTGCAACAAAATGATGGAGAGTTGGAGATCATTATTTTTAGTTAAATAAACCAGATACTGAAAGACAAATACCACATTTTCTATAATTTTATCTAAATAGTAAAAAAAGTATAGATGCCATACTATTTAGTAGAAATATTTTTATAAATATTGTCTTGACTGAACTATACCCCTTGCATAATGCTATTTCCTTCTTTTCTCATTTTCTCTTTCATGAATTCTATCATTTGATATTATATCTACCTTTGCTTTCAAAATTAGTATGTGTATATATAAATATTCACATATGAAATGAACACACAAAATATTAAAATTTACTAAATTTATTGTTCTCATTTAACTCTTACTTTTCTGTATTTGAAATATTTTAAAATAAAAATAAAAGATGTATATTATGAAAAATTGAACAGATTTCAAAAATCTTTGCACCAAAATAAACATATTTGATTCCATTTTTTCCATGGACTTTTTGAAATACTCTTCTACAGATTACATAATCATGTATCTTTTCAATAGTGAGAAAAAAACTGTACATACATGCACTACTGATTTGAATGCAAACAAAAAATTCCAATGCTTTATTCCATTATATTTTGGGCCTCTAATTAAATTTTAGATCATCGTATTTTGTTCTGTTCCTCTTAACTTTTTTTCCTTAGATTCATTCTTTTCTGTCTATTGTATTTCTGGTAGTTCCTTCTCACCTATCTTCCACTTTACAAATCTTTTTTAGACTGTGTCTAATTTACTGCTGAACCTACACATTGAGTTTTCATGCTGGCTAATACAATTTTCATTTATGAAAGTTCTAGTTGGTTGTTTGAAACTGATTTGATTAATTGTTCCCTTTTCCCTGCAGGTGTTTTTCAAAACTTTAAGCAATGGAACATCAGTGTTTTTAATAGGTGTCTAGTAATTTGAATATCTGAATATCTGTAAATTTGTACATTTTTGTTTTTTCGGCTTGTACCTTCTTTTCTGCTCGACTATCTTTGATCAGTGTCACTCAGTGTTCTTGAAACAAATCTTTGTTCTACATCAGTAATTTGAAGCCTAGAGTGGACTTGCATTACATCACAGAAGATTTGCAGATGTGTCTGATTGTAGAAACACTATCAGTGCGTAATCACAATAATCTAAAGTTATAGCTTGAGGATTTACAAACTAATCAGGCAGCATGGATCTGGCTTGAAAAATCTATGGCAAAGCAGTTCTGTAGCCAGGGGGTTTTAAGAATTGTCCTCCTTTCTCTTCCTAATTGCAAGGGACACCTTAAGACTCGGAGTTCAGCAGAAGCCAGGCGTACTTCCAGCTCAATCATTCTGTGTAGCTACTCGACAGCTCCCGTTTAATGGATAGTCTTTTATTAGACTCCACATCTGGGTTCTGGAGTTTGATTCCTGTTCCCTTTCCCTTTTGAGGCTATCTTCATCAAAATTTTCGCTTGCAAATTTCATATAGACAATAGTAACTTCAATGGGCAGATTGCCTTTCTGGATTTTTACTATTCCTACATTTTAACCAGGGAGTTTTTTTGCTTTTTATCACCATTTTGGTGATATTTTAATAATGTTAATTTTTTCCAGCAATTATTCTTTGTGATGTGTGTGACATGAGCATAATGGCTGGGAATGGGGAGAGCTAACTAACCTGAAAACCTACCCCATTACTACAGGAAATCAAGGTCTGCAATTTGAACAAATTTCATACTGTGAAACACACACACCCACACCCCACCCACACGGTTAGTTGGTGTATTCATAAAATCACCTGTGTGATACGTTACCTGACGCATCTTGAAGTCTGCTCTAAATACTAACATAACCATGTTCAATCTGCTATTTCTTCTCAAACATACACATACTGAGAATGAGGCCACGTGAAAGCAACATCTGAATACATTCTCTTTTTAAGGTCATCTGCAAGTCCTGTCCCCATAGCAACACAGGTACTTCTCTCAACTCCTTCCTCTATGCTTCCTCTTTTGTCTGGCCATGAATTTTTGAAGCAATGCCTTAGGCATTAATTTTGCAATTAAGTCAATTGCTTCAATGTTACCCCAACTTTCACTGTCTTTTCTAAATATGTCTAAAACAAACCAATAAACAGAAAAATAAAACACTGTTGCAGAACTATTTGCAGGAAAATAAAATTGGCTGCTTCTAACATGTCAACAATATAATGTACAAATAACCATGTTTCTAAATTTAATTGTTAGCTTTTATAAAATGATGGAAACTTTTTACTGGTAGTAACAACAGTATGATCTGTTATTTATTCTTCCTGAGTCAAATTAAAGGCTCAACACAAATCAGTCTCTTCTGGCTAATAGTCACATTGTATAACAAAGATTAACAATGCCTAGAATTCAATATTACAAAAATGCTCATCCCCAATCACAACATGTTTCTTGTTTTTCCTTTCCTGCTAGTCTCTTAAATCCTCCCTCTTTAACCTGTGGCTATGAAAAATATTAAAAGCGGGTAACAAATTTTCAAATCATTCTATTTTGTTCTATTGCAGTCAGGTATTTTAATACACC
This sequence comes from Sylvilagus floridanus, assembly GCA_949820135.1. NCBI lineage: Eukaryota > Metazoa > Chordata > Mammalia > Lagomorpha > Leporidae > Sylvilagus > Sylvilagus floridanus. The sequence continues at coordinate 43,366,811 of OX463235.1, forward strand.
CTACATTTCTCCAAATATTCCTGAGGAAACTCAAAATGAATAGTCTGCAGGAAAAAATATGTCTAGAACTCAGTAGTGTACACATGTAAGAGCAGGAGAGATCTGGGTTCAAATTCCGATTAACCATAGGAGTTTGGGCAAGTTGCTGGAAATTCTGTCAGTTAGCACTTGGTCAGGAAACCAGCAATTGTATAAGTAATTCAAAACTAATGGATATTAATAGCGACTGGAGAGTTATGAAACAATTAGGATGATTGATAAAGCAGGGTTCAGAGAAGCCACTGCTAGTGTTCACGAAGTCAGGAAGAATAGGATCCACAGGAAATTGCCACTTGAGAGCACAGGTGAACACGAGGCATCTCTCCTCAAAGCTCTCATCTGTCACCCTTAGCAGCTCACATGCCCCCGCCACTGCTTCAGCAGCAATAGTGGTTTCTTCATTCTTGCAAACGCCCTTGTTGACCAAATATAACACTGTACCTCACGGGTAGGAATTCTGGAGAACATAATACCCAGACTTGCCATGCCTAAAATACAGTGAAAGTGGGTGGAGGTGGGTGTTGATGTTAAAATGCCGTTAGAAACTGTGGTATAATCTATATGCCTCAGTGTTCTCAAATCTAAGAAAAATACCGCCAAGGGTAAATCAAATTTGCAGACTGAGCACTTGCTCCAATGTCAACTTCCGCATTAAGCCATCAAATCCCTTAAAGTGAGAGAAATGGTACATAAATAGGCACACACATCTACTCAGATATAAATGATATAAATAAAGCATAACAGGACAGGAACACAGACACTGTAAAGGATCCATAAAGATTAAAGCACATGGGAACAAACTGTTGACAGCTGTGACAAACACAGCTCAAAAACATTCAGGACAGTATCACTATAAAATCTGAAAAAAGTCTTCAATTGGATTGAAGTGAAAAGCAAAATATGATCAAAAACTCATCATGCTTTCTCTTTTGTCTGGCCATGAATTTTTGAAAGCAATGCCTTAGGCATTAATTTTGCAATTATATCAATTGCTTCCTTGTTACCCCAACTTTCAAGTCTATGTCTAAAATACGCTGATAAACAGAAAAATGAAAAACTGTTGCAGAACTAGTGGCACAGTGGGTTAAGCCACCACCACCTGCCCCTCTGGCATCACCGGCTGCTCCATTTTGGATCCAGTTCCCTGCCAATATGCCCCAATAACTTGAGCCCTTTCCACCTCTGTGGGAGACCCCAGTTGAGCTCCTGGCTCCTGGCTTGAGCCTGGCCCGGTCCTGGCTGTAGAGGCTATCTGAGGAGTGAATGAGCAGATAGAAGTACTTGCTCTCTGTCTGCTCCTCCCTCTCTCCCTCTACCTCTCCTCTATCTCTGGTGTTCAGCCTTCCAAATATATAACTAATTTTTTACAAGAAAATAATTATGGTAATTAAAGAACTGAATTCAGAAAAGTAATCCCAGAGTTCTTCACCCTTGTAATATGTGAGAGACTGAAAGCTTTTCATGTATTTTTATTGGAGATATGGTGTTGGTATTTATCACTTTTAAAATAGTCTGTGTAGTTTAATTAATTTTACTTTATTTTTGGCACTGCTATCTAAATTTTTCAAGTAAGCATCTGGTAATAGAATGCTTAAAATTATGACTTTAAACTACATCGTATTGCCTTTTAGAGTTGATTATACAATTAAAAACATCTTTTATCTGTTATAAAACTATTTAAAAGCTAAAGAATGGAGGAAGATCCAAGATGGCTGAGTAGGGTGTAGTCACACGAACTTCAGCTGCTCTGAGATACAGAGAGAACAAAGGAAGGACCAATGGGAATTTTCAGTGAAGAAGTGAAAATAGAAACCATGCAGATATCCTGGGACAAGAGGGGAGAAGACAGACACCACCATAGCCAGCCACATGGGGCAGCCATCAGACCACCACCAGGTGGGAGGAAACTGAGGCACAGTCCTCTGCTCATGGTTTTAGCTGAGGGAATTCCAGTTACCCACCGACTTCTACCTCAGCCTGGGGGGCTGACTGGGGTCTGAGCTCCTGCTGGGCTTGGAGTAGGGAAGCCACCTTGCTTCCCCCACTCGCGCAGAGCGCCATACTCAGCAGGGAAAGTCAGGCAGTGCGCCTCCATTCCACTCCTACAGCATCAGGGGGAGACGCCATCTTCTAAAGAGAAACGAGGGGAGACTGTGGAAGCCAGTGTCACTGGTGATATCGCTCGAGGGAGAACCTTGCAGACCACAGAGACTTTGAGTCCGGCCTGGAGCACTCGTGGGGACCAGGGTGCCCTCCTAACCCTGTGAAGGGGGAACACACTGTCTGCTTCCCCTCTCCCTGACCACAAGGACTACCCTTTATGCAGCAGGGAGGAAGCGCCAACGTAGCAAGTCAGTACGGGCTTCTGTGGCCAGCACATTTGTGGCTAGGGGATTTCATCTGAGGGATAAATCCCATAGCCCCCCCATGATTTTGAGTCTTGCCTGGAGGGATGGCAGGGGACAGGGCACCCACTTGGGCCTGTGAGGCACTCCCCTCCCCTCACTATATTACAGGCACCCAAACTCAAATTGGAAAGGCAGAACACCGACAGGCATCCAGCTCTGAGAACATCGCGCTCTCTCTGTGGACAGAGCAGCCTAACCAAACAGAGTGGACCCCCTCCTCCCTAAAACTGTGGGAACCCTGTGCACTATGACTGTGGGAATTCTGTGACCGCATGCTAGGGCCTGGAATGTGGCTGGGTCTCTGGACAGTTGCTGTGTCTGGCTTCAAAGGCCTAGAGTTCCCTGAGTGCCTGGAATGGGTCATTGCACAGGGTTCTGTGCTCACTCTGAGGATCACAAAGATCTTTGTGTGGTTTATGTGCCTGCATGGCTGAGGTGTATAGCCCTGCGGACTAACCCTGGGTATTGAGCACCTTCTAAGAGAAGAGGTGAGGCAATGATCACACTAGCCAACATGATCATACCCTCCACGTGCTGACAACAGAGGAGATCAACTAGGCCCAACGTGGGTGTGACCCTGGACTCTTGCCCCAACTGCAGCACTGGCCAGAGTTCCCTGGCCCCACCCAGCACACATCTCTGGATATCCACCGAAGGAGCAGTCACTCCACGAAGCCACAGAGGAATATTTCAAAGCCATCAGAGGAGAAAAGCAACAAGTGTTTCCAGGAAATGCCAAAAATAAGTGTAGAAATACAAGAAACATCAACAAGGAAGACAATGTAACAACCCCAAAGGACATTTGAAAATGAAAAGATGTAAAAACATATTCTATGCTAATAGAAAGCAAAAGAGACCAGGAGTAGTCATCCTAATTTCAGATAAAATAGACTAACACAAAAGCTGTTATAAGAGACAAAGGAGGTCATTATGTAATGATTAAAAGATTAATTCCACAGGAAGATGTGACTATAGTAAAGCTATATGCACCCAATGTCAGTGTTCCTGGCTATTTAAAACAAATATTTATAGATCTATAGGGAGACAAACATTTATAGATTTATAGGGAGACAGACCCCAATATAATCAAAATGGGAGACTTCAACTCCTCACCTTCATCAATGGGAAAATCAATTAGATAAAAATTATCAACAAAGAAAAAAACAGAGGTAATCTATACTATGGACCAAATGGATCTAATTGATATCTATAGAACATTACATCCTACGTCTGCAGAATACACATTCTTTAGGATAAACCATATGCTAGGCTATAAAGCAAGTCTCAACAAATTAAAAAAATTAATTGAGGCACCGGGTTCTAGTCTTGCTTGCTCCTCTTCCAGAAATTGAAATTACTTTTGAGGGGCCGGCACTGTGGTGCAGCTGGTTAATGCCCTGGCCTGGGGCACTGGCATCCCATATGGGTCCGGTTCGAGACCTGGCTGTTCCACTTCCAATCCAGCTCTCTGCTGTGGCCTGGGAGGGCAGTGGAGGATGGCCCAAGTGCTTGGGCCCCTGCACCCGCATGGGAGACCAGTTTAGAAGTATCTGGCCATAGCGGCCATCTGGGAAGTGAACCAACGGAAGGAAGACTTCTCTGTCTCTCTCACTTCTCTAGATATGAGAAGTGCATCTCTAGATATGCACAATTCTACCTGACCACAATAGAATGAAGCTGTAAATTAACAACTTTAAAAAAACTCTAGAAAATATGCAAAATCATGCAGATTGAACATGCTCCAAAATGAATAGTGGATCGTAAAAGAAATTCAAAGGGAAATGAAAAAAATTCCTGGAAATGAATGATGATGACAATACAGCATAGAAAAACTCATGGGATACAGCATAAGCAGTGTTGAGAGGGATGTTTATAGCAATTAGAGCCATCCGGCAAGAAAAAGAAATTAAAAGAATACACATCAGAAAGGAGAAAGTCAAATTATCCCTGCTTGCAGATATTATGGTTCTATGTATAGGGAAACCAAGTGATTCCACTAAAAGACTGCCAGAACTAATGAGAGAGTTTGCTAAAGTTGCAGGATATAAAGTCAACACACAAAAATCAATAGCCTTTACACACACAGTCAATAACATCACTGAGAAAGAATTGCTAAGATCAGGACCATTCACAATAGCTGCAAATAAATTTAAATACCTTAAAACAAATTTAACTAAGAATGTGAAAGATTTCTACAATGAAAACTACAAAGCATTAAACAAAGAAATACAAGAAGACACAAAAATTGGAGAATATTCTATGTTCATGGATTGAAATAATTAATACCCTCAAATATCCATACTACCCAAAACAATTTACAGTTTCAATATAATCCCAATCAAATACCCAGTACATTCTTATCATATCTAGAAAAATAAGATGCTAAAATTCATAAGGAAATAGAGGAGACTCAGAATAGCTAAAGCAATCTTAAATCACAAGAACAAAGATTGAAGTATCACAATAAAAGACTTCAAGACATACTACAGGGCAATTATAATCAAAACAGCCTAGTACTAGCACAGAAATAGACATGTAGACCAATGAAACAGAATAGAAACTCCAGAAATTAACCTATACATCTACAATGAACCAATCTTTGACAAATGAGCTAAAATCAATCCCTGGAGAAAGGACAGTCTCTAAAACAAATAGTGCTGGGAAATTTGGATCTACGCATAGAAATGGCCCCTACCTTACACCTTACACTAGAAGTTAACTCAGAATGAATCAAGGATCTAAATCTATGACCTGATATCAAATTACTAGAGGAAAACATCAGGGAAACTCTGCAAGATGTTGGTATGGGCAAAGACTTTTGGAAAAGACCCCAGAAGCACAGTCAATAAAACCAAAAATTGACAGATGGATTACATCAAGTTAAAAAGCTTCTGCACTACAAAGGAAAAACTGAACAAAATGAAGAGGTAACTGACAAATGGGAGAAAATATTTGCAAACTATGCAACTGATAAGGACTAATATCCATTAGCTATAAAGAGCTCAAGAAACTCAACAACAATAAAACAATCTAGTTAAGATATGGGCAAAGGACATGCGTAGACATTTTTCAAAGGATGAAATTTAAATGGCCAACAGACAGTGAAAATATGCTCAGGATCACTAGTCACCAGGATAATGTAAGCAAAAACCCCAATGATGTTTCACCTCACCACAGTTAGAATAGCTATCATCCAAAAATCAAAATAAAATAAATGCTGGCAAGAATGCTAATAAGCTATTGGTAGGAATGTAAGCTTGTACATCCATTATGGAAGATAGTATGGAGATTCTTCAGAAATCTGAAAATAGATCTATCAGCTGACTCAGCCATCCAATCCCTGGGCATTTATCCAAATGAAATGAAAGCACTTATGACAGTGTCATCTGTAACCCCATGTTTACTGCACCTCAGATCACAATAGCTAAGATACGTAATCAGCCCTAATATCCATCAACTGATGATTGATAAAAAAATGTTATATATACTCTCTGGAATACTACTTAGCCGTAAAAATGAATAATATCCTCTTTTGCAAAAAAAAAAAATGGCTACAACTGGAAGACATTATACTAGTGAAATAAGCCAGTCCCCAAAGGAAAAATATCATTTATTTTCCCTGTTCTTTGGTAACTAACAGAGTACAAGAAATGTTAGGTAAATGAAAGAAATTTATTTTGTGGTTTATTATTGTATACAGTCCTTGTATATACTCTTGAGGCACTGTAGTTTTTTTTAAAATATTTTTTATTTGCAGAGTTAGACAGTGAGAGAGAGAAAAAGGTCTTCCTTGTCCATTGGTTTACCCCCAAATGGCCACCGCAGCCAGAGCTACACTGATCCGAAGCCAGGAGCCAGGTGCTTCCTCCTGGACTCCCTTGCAGGTGGAGGAGCCCAAGCACTAGGGCCATCCTCCACTGCCCTCCTGGACCACAGCAGAGAGCTGGCCTGGAAGAGGAGCAACCAGGACTAGAACTCGGTGCCCAAATGGGATGCCAGGACCGCAGGCAGAGGATTAACCAAGTGAGCCACAGCGCCAGCCCCGAGGAACTATAATTTTTCTTCTTATTACTTGCTGATTTTTTTACTTAGTGAAGGGAGAAGCTTGTGATTATAAAATAAACAGAAAGTACGTCATTGTAAAAATTAAAAGATAAAATAATAGGCCGGCGCCGTGGCTCAACAGGCTAATACTCCGCCTTGCGGCGCCAGCACACCGGGTTCTAGTCCCGGTCGGGGCGCCGGATTCTGTCCCGGTTGCCCCTCTTCCAGGCCAGCTCTCTGCTGTGGCCCGGGAGTGCAGTGGAGGATGGCCCAAGTGCTTGGGCCCTGCACCCCATGGGAGACCAGGAGAAGCACCTGGCTCCTGGCTCCTGCCATCGGATGAGCGCGGTGCGCGGGCCGCAGCGCGCCGTCAGCGGCGGCCATTGGAGGGTGAACCAACGGCAAAGGAAGACCTTTCTCTCTGTCTCTTTCTCTCACTGTCCACTCTGCCTGTCAAAAAGAAAAAAAAAAGATAAAATAATAAAGGAAGGAGGAAGGAGGGTGGGAGCATGCTTGAGAATGAGGGTAGGATGGAAGTATCATGATTATCTTAAATCTGTCTATATGAAATACATGAAATTTGTTTACCTTATATAAATAAAAAATTTTAGAAGCTAATCAAGGACCAGCACCACAGCTCACTTTGCTAATCCTCCGTCTGTGGCGCCAGCACACCGGGGTCTAGCCCTGGTTGGGGTGCCACATTCTGTCCTGGTTGCTCCTCTTCCAGTCCAGCTCTCTGCTGTGGCCCGGGAACGTGGTGGAGGGTGGCCCCAGTGCTTGGGCCCTGCACCCACATGGGAGACTAGCAGGAGGCACCTGGCTCCTGGCTTCGGATTGGTGCAGCGCGCTGGCCGTGGTGGCCATTTGAGGGGTGAACCAATGGACAAGGAAGATCTTTCTCTCTAGCTCTCTCTCTAACTCTGCCTGTCAAAGAAAAAAGCTAATCAAGGGGAAGTTTAATGTTTAAATGAAAGAGCAGGAGAATTTATATATTTGAGGGGATCTCAAACAGCTCATAGATAAATGGAATTAATTTAAAAGGTTTTTGGTGAAAAAGATTTTTCATTTCATGCATGTTTTTTCCTAGTATGTTTTTTTAAAGGTTTATTTATTTGAAAGAGCAGAGTTACAGAGAGGCAGACACACACACACACACACACACACACAGGGGGTGGGGGATAGTCTTCCATCCTCTGATTCATTCCCCAGGTGGCTACAACGGCCGGAGCTGTGCCAGTCCGAAGCCAGGGGCCAGGAACTTCTTCCAGGTTTCCAATGTGGGTGCAGAGGCCCAAGGACTTGGGCCATCTTCCACTGCTTTCCCAGGTCATAGCAGAGAGCTGGACTGGAAGAGCAGCTGGCACATGAACCAGTGCCCATATAGGATGCTGGCACTGCAGGCTGCAGCTTTACCTGCTACACTACAGAGCCAGCCCCATAATGTGCAAATATGCATTTTCCTGAATTCTTCCATGATTTCACATGAGCATGTGTATTTCTGATACATATCTGTGATTTTAAAAGGAATTCAAGTTATAACCCATGTGTAAGAATAAAATCAATAAATTGAATGACAAGTTTAGATCATATAAGAAACATACATATATACTTTAGAATGTGACTTGTTCTTAGCCTTATTTCAAAGTTCTCTACTATGACAGTTATACACTGTTTTCTTGAATTTAGACAGAGAGGGGAAATAAAAGAGAAGGCCTTAGGGCATGGTCAAAAAGACAAAAGTTCTGCTTCCTGAAATTGTGGTGGTTAAGCCAAGTCCTTGTAGATAGAAGCACGTGCCAACAGGATAAAATATGAAAGTATTTTCACCAGGGGAAAGCCTATCAGAGAAAATGGGAAGGGACCAGAAGAGGCTAGTAAAAGCATCAAACCACAGAGCAAGTCTGGAAACGAGTGAATAGGGTGGAAGTATCGTCAAGTGCCATGTATCTGAGAAAGGTGACAAGGACACAGGAGACCAACAAGCCTGAAACCCAGCCCACGTCCCTTGGGAAAGTGGACGCTTTGTCATCCCTGCCCACCTCAGTGGTTTTCCGGGAGCCACTCATGGGAAGCAAAGGGCAAATACTGCAATGGAATCCGATGCAGCAGCTGCTCCTTGGTCAGCGAAAGCTCCCAGTAGCCTGAGGTTCACCTCATGCATACTTAAGCCACCCCACAGCCAAATTCCCTCCTGAAGAGACTTCTTTTTATGGAACTCTGGAACCTTTCTTCACATAGTGACCTACTCTGCAGGACAGGAGGCGATTCTGAAGCACTTGGATTTTACATCAAAGAAGGAACTCTAATGGACACTATGAGAAACAGTGACTTGATCAGCTCTTGTGCTGACTGTTGTTGTACAATGTAATACTTTATCCATTGTAGTATTTTTTTTTATCCTAGTACTAGTGGTTGAACTCTGTAATTAACACACAATTATTCTTAGGCGTTTAAATTTAACTGAAAAGTGATCCCTGTTAAATATAAGAGTGGGAATAAGAGAGGGAGGAGATGTACAATTTGGGACATGCTCAATCGGAACTGCCCCAAATGATGGAGTTAGAATTATGCCAGGGGATTCCAATACAATCCCATCAAGGTGGCATGTACCAAGGCCATCTCACTAGTCCAAGTGATCAATTTCTATTCACAATTGATCACACTGATAGGTCTAAGAGTCAAAGGGATCACACAAACAAGACTAGTGTCTGCTAATACTAACTGATAGAATCAAAAAGGGAGAGAATGATCCAACATGGGAAGCAGGATACACAGCAGACTCATAGAATGGCAGATGTCCTAAATAGCACTCTGGCCTCAGAATCAGCCCTTAAGGCATTCGGATCTGGCTCAAGAGCCCATGAGAATATTTTAGGCATGGAAAGCTAAGACACTCTGAAAAACAAAAAAAAGAAGACCTAAATGAAAGATCTCTGTGAGTGAGATCCCAGTGGAAAGAACAGGGCCATCAAAGAAGGAGGTACCTTTCTCTGAAGGGAGGAGAGAACTTCCACTTTGTCTATGACCCTGTCGGAATAAGATCGAAGTCGGTGAACCCTAAAGACTTCCATAGCCTCGGCAACTCATGACTAGAGCCTAGGGAGATTACTGACGCCATAAACAAGAGTGTCAAATTGTTAAATCAACATCAGGAGTCACTGTGTACTTACGTCTCATGAAGGATCTGTCCTTAATGTGTTATCCAATGTGAAATAATGCTATTACTAGTACTGAAACAGTATTTTTACACTTGGTGTTTCTGTGTGGGTGCAAACTGATGAAATCTTTACATAGTATATACTGAATTGATCTTCTGTATATAAAGATAATTGAAAATGATTAAAAAATCTTGGTGTTATATTGGAAATTGCATAGAAAATTAATCAATTTAAAAATATATATATCATGTAGGATCTCTGTCCTTAATGTGCTATACATTGTGAATTAATACTATAACTGGTACTCCAACAGTATTTTCACTGTGTCTCTATGTGAGGGCAAACTGTTGAAACCTTTACTTAATATATACTAAACTGACCTTCTGTATATAAAGAGAATTGAAAATGAATCTTGATGTAAACGGAAGGGGAGAGGGAGTGGGAAAGGGGAAGGTTGCGGGTGGGAGGGAAGTTATGGGGGGGAAGCCATTGTAATCTATAAGCTGTGTTTGGGAAATTTATATTCTTTAAATAAAAGCTTTATTTAAAAAAAAATAGCTAGAAAAGTTAAAAAAAAAAAAAAAGAACGAACTCTATCCCCATCATTACAGTTCAGACTTCTGGTTTACACAAGCATTTCTCCCAAGGTTTTTGTCTCCCAAGAAATTGTCTAAAGAAAGTCTTATGTGGAATAAACAAGAAACCTGTACCTCTTTCCATCAAAAGTAGATACGTGAGTGAAATAAGTTAAACTGTGCTCCCCCAAAATTACTGGAATCCTAACTGCCAGTAGCTCAGAATTTGACAGCACTTGTAAATAGGATTTTACATAGGGAATCTGGTGAAGATGAAGTTTCAAGGTCAGAATTAATCTAATGTCACTGAAGTCCTAATACAAAGGAGGAACTGGGACACAGGGATACGCATGCAGTGATGACGTGAAGAGACACAGGGAGAAGAGGGTTGCAGTGATGCAGCCACAAGCCAAACATCATAGGCAGACCACCGGAAGCCAGGAGAGAGGCACGGGCCGGATCCCACTTCACACCCCCCAGTCAGAACCAACTCGGCTGACAGCTTCATTGTGCACCTGTAGCGCCTAATCTTGTGAGACAATAGAGTTTTGTTGCTCTAAAGTCAAGGTACTTTGTTACAGCAGCCCTAACAAACTTCTCCAGGTAAATACAAAACAGAAGAGTAAAATGCCATAAGCAAACTCACAGTGTTAGCACAGAAAGCAGCCTCTGAGGAATGCTTCCTAAAACGTAGTTCACACTCCCATTAACACACTGAAAGAACCACTGCATCGCCAGTGAACCAACTGGAAAATTCAAGTCCTTGCTCAAGAAAGATGAGCAACATATTCACTTACTTAACACATTAAGCTTACTAAACCATGGTTGATAAATTAGATACTTATAAAATAAAATTAGAGCATGTGAGGATATACTAAGATCTATATTGGACAGTTAGTTTCCTACATTACTGATAAGTTTGTATAGGCAGATTTTTACATTCTTGGAACTTATAGGGAGAAGTATGTTGTTAGCTCATCATGTATCATCCTGTATTAAGTTGGATATGGTTTTCAATTGTTGCTTGTCTTGCATTGAAGAATAAATTTGGAGTTCACTCTTCTAATTTTTGACATTATTGGTCACTGTTTCTTTAATCTTAGCTTTTCCCCCAAATCTTATATTCACTGGTTTCTTTTCCTGCTGCTGTGAGTCAATAGGCTAGGGGCCTGGGTCTCATCTAAATGTGCCATTGTTTTTTTTAAATCTGATAACCAATCCCATAACCCTACCTCTGCCCTTCTCTAGTTCTTTTCTTTTGGTTAATGAGGAAAAAATTTATTACTGTGTGTCTATTTTTGACATATGAGTGGGTAGTTGACCTCATCTTATAAAAATATTTGTCTTGTGTTTAATAAATATTTGTTGAGCACTTTTGGGTCAAGAGACTGTGTTGATATTTTGTAATTCAAAAATCTCGGTTAACCCAACAACCAATGATGAGGATACTACTATTATCTTTTACAGATGATACTGAAATTCAGAAACTTTCAAGAAGTTATCTGATGTCACACTGTTTGAAATGATGATGACATGACCATTGATAAGCTTTCAAAGTTCATTAGCTGTGCCAGTGTTTCTCAAACTGGGCATCCACAGATCTCTGGGCCAACTGTATTTTCTCAAGGACATGCAAGTCTGGGCATTTTTTTTTAATAAAGGAACATTCTGAAGAATGGCAAGATGAGCACCTTCCATCTGACTACTGACAGGTGATGCCAGTGTTCATATTTGCATTAGTATTTACAATCAAGTATGCACCCAGTAAAGGCCAAATGAGGTTGAGCCTTGCAAGGTAGAAGAGAGCTTATAGCAGTTTGACCAGAAAAAAAAAACTGGGAGGGCTGAATCACCCCAGGACATGTGTTGGCAGAGCCATGTCAGCTATAAAGAACTTGCATAGTAGCTGCATCTCATGAAAGTTATCTTTAGCTTCTAAAAATCTGTAATTCCAATGGATTGCCATGCCATTCAGTGTTCAAGCAGGAAATATACAGCACAATCAAGAAGAGCATGAGAGAGAATTTAACAAAAGTGGGGGTAAAGTTAAGGAAACTCAAGGGGAGTTGGGTAGTACCCCAAGAAATGGAGTAGTGAGAATTTGAAGGGGTTGAGGAGACAGCTATTATTGCAACTTGGAGAGAGTAAGTCAAAATGTGTATCTGGGGGCCGGTGCTGTGGCTCAGCGTGTTAACGCCCTGGCCTGAAGCGCCAGCATCCCATATGGGCACCGGTTCAAGTCCAGGCTGCTCCTCTTCCAATCCAGCTCTCTGCTATGGCCTGGGAAAGCAATGGTAGATGGCCCAATTCCTTGGGCCCCTGAACCCACATGGGAGACCTGGAAGAAGCTTCTGGCTCCTGGCTTCAGATCAACACAGCTCAGGCCATTGCAGCCGTCTGGGAAGTGAACCATCAGATGGAAGACTTTCTCTCTCTCTCTCTCTCTCTCTCTCTCTCTCTCTCTGCCTCTCCTCTCTCTGTGTAACTCTTTCAAATAAATAAATAAATAAATATTTTTTAAAAATGAATATCTGCAAAGAGTATACAATAAATATGTTGTCCTTACCATCATCCCTATGGACCATCAGTCTCTTGCTAGCAATCCCCAACCCTTGAACCTAACCAGAAGTCTAAGGATGAACTGCCATTCGTGTGAGTCACAGGTATACAGGTAGCCTTCGTGGAACACACAGATAGGGGAAGGAATAGTGAAAAGTGGATCTCATAGGGTGAATGAAGACATCCAGCCTACTTGTATTACCCAATTTCCTTGTGCTAATAGTACCATATAAATTGATGCTTTATTTTCTGCAAAGTATAAATACCTATTAATCTTCATTATCTAGTGAAAACAGGATCTTAGGCAGCTATTTCTTCCTAAAATTTGCAAAGTGGTGAGATAAAACAACTCTACATTGTTTCCTATTGAAACAAAGAATTTGATACTTTGTGTCTCACATTTACAAGTAACATTCTCATTTTCCTAAATTTCCATTTTTAAAAATTTTTATTTTCATTCTAGTGGAAAGGCAAAGACACACACAAAGATAGAGACAAAGAGATACATACAGTCCAACAACTGGTTCACTCTCCAAGTGCCCACTGGCTGGGCCAGTCCAAAGACAGCATTCCAGAACTCTAGGTCTGAGGCTGGCTTGGAAGTAGAAGTGATTGAAACCAGGCACTCCAATGTCTGATGCAGTCCTTCCAAGAAGTATCTTAACTACTGAACGAAACTCTCATGACTTCAATTTATTTTTGTTAGAAAATTGAGAAATTGAGTTAAAGTTAGAAAGGAAGCACTTATATGTACAAGTGAATTTTTCTGGTTGATATTTCAAGGAAGTTAGTAACTTTGTGGAGTTGTGCACATATTACATCATGCTAGGAATGTTGAATCCCATTTAGAAGAATACTGGCAAAAGAGTGACCAGGCAATAAAGGATCTCAAAACTAAGCTATAAAGACAATACAGAGTATGGTTGCATCCCTATTGATTTAACATCTGCAAAATATTTAGAGAAGATTTGATTTTGGAAAAGTCTTTGATACAAGAAAAATCTGAAGTTTTATGGGTATGATATTATTCTAGTCCCAAGTAGCTCCAGGTGGCAATATTAGGAAAAATAGGTACGAGTGATTGGCAAAAAGACCTGGACTCAACACAGAGAAACTCAAGATGTCCGTGGTAGAAAGCCCTGTTCCTGAAAAAGGAGGCAGAATAGGAGGGGGAATCTCAAGGAAGTGTAAATGTCCCCCCAATGAAGATACAGTGAGATTGAACAATCTCTAAGGTTCTGTGATGTACGATTGCATGACCCAAGAGCATGCTGAAACTATGAGAAATCAGAATGGTTCACACTAGCTAAGGAAGAAATTAAGGGGTTTAAGATTTTAAAAGAAACAGAACTGGGAGAGCACCAACCACGAGTGTCTGTGGTGCAGAAAAAGGAAAGGGGTAGAAATGTCCAGAGAGTGAAGTCAAAAATGTATCCTGAGAAACAGGGAAAAGGTAGAGAACATATATACACTTTGTTGGAGCTTCTTTTTCCAAGGATGGACCCACAATATTTATTTATAGCCTTCACTTACTTTGTCAATCACCTTTCATAGTTTTTGATGTCAGATAAACCTCAGAGAAAATGCAATAGTTTTCCTCTATGTTTCATGCCAAGACACTTGAAATGACATTCACAGGGAGAAAGAAAGCAGGAATAATGCTTCTATCAGTTTCTCAGGAATACATGAAAAATTTCCAAGACCTAACCAATGAAGTTAGCATGATTTTCAGTAGAACATGTGACTTATTCAGTATCTTACTCCCTGTCCAAATGTGAAACAGCTGTTACAATGTAACATCTTCAAGACAATTGAAACCTCTCTGTGTTCAGTAAATTTTTGTGGTATTTTGAATTATGATGACTTTGGAAGTTGTTGGCCAGCAGTGAATAATTTTGTTATACATATTTTGTTATACATATTGGGACAATATTTAGAATCAAATGAATCAAAAAAATTTGAAACATTAAATAACATAGAATTTGAGTAAATTTACATTCTTTAGAAAAAATATTTATTTTTTATTTGGAAAAGCAAAACAGAGACAGGGCTCTTCCCTCCTCTGGTTTTCTCACCAAAAGACTGCAACAGCTTGGGCTGGGAGAAGCTAAAGCCAGGAGCTGGAAGTCAATTCCGGTCTCACATGTGGTAGCTGGGACCCAGGTACTTGAGCCACCTCCTGCTGCATATCAGAGTGTGCTTTGGCATGAAGTTAGAGGCTGGAGTGAAGCCAGGACTCAAACCCAGGCACTCTAGGAGGTGGGCATCTCAAGTGGCATCTTCACTCTGCAGTAATGCTTGGCCCTAATATTCGAAATTATAAAATGTATTTTTAAATAAAGAGCATTAAGGTCGGTTCCTTGCTGTACTCTCATCTTGAAGAATTTGCCCTGAGGTGGTGGCATTTCTTCTCTGGCCCCTGAGAACAAAGTGTCCTCAACAAAAAACTAAAGGACAGGGCTGGCGCTGTGGTGCAGTGGGCTGAGCCTCTGCCTGAGGTGCCAACATCCAATATGGGCACCAGTTCGTGTCCTGGATGTTCCTTTTCCCATCCAGCTCTCTCCTAATGGCCTGAGAAAGCAGTAGAAGATGGTCCAAGTGCTTGGGTCCCTGCACCTGCATGGGAGACCTGGAAGAAGATCCTGGCTTCTGGCTTCAGATTGGCTCATCTCTGGCCATTGCAGCCATTTGGGGAGTGAACTAGCAGATGGAAGACCTTTCTCTCTTCTCTCTCTCAAATACAAATTTTTTAAAGGAGGGGGTCACCATTGTGGTGTAGCAGGTCAAGCAGATGCCTGCAGTCCCAGCATCTCAAATGGCTGCCTGTTCAAGTGCCAGCTGATCCACATCTAATCTAGCTACCTGCTAATGCATCTGGGAAAGCATTGAAAGGTGGTCCAAGGGCCACTGCATCCACATGGGAGACCCAGAAGATGCTCCTGGCTCTTGGTTTTGGATCAGCTCAGTTCTAGACATTGTGGCCATTTGGGGAGTGCACCAGTGGATGTAAGATTCTCCCTCTCTAATAAATAAAATAGATCTTTTTTAAAAAAAAAAAAGATTCTTTATCAGTCCTTGGAATGCACTAAAGAAAATAGTAGGACAAAGAAAATGAAGGCAAGCACAAAACAGTTCTATAGCTTTTCAGCAACAAAGACCAGTAGAAAAGTTAACTGAAAATACAATAGCTGTTTCCTCCTAAATGGGGAGAATCCAGCATACCCAGCCTGTTTTATTTCACAAGTAAGACCAGCAAGGTCAAACAACTTGAATACAGAAATTAATGTGAATTCCTGCAGGAGGAGCTGTATATAAAGATGAAGTGGGGCCGGCGCCGTGGCTCAACAGGCTAATCCTCCGCCTTGCGGCGCCGGCACACCGGGTTCTAGTCCCGGTCGGGGCACCGGATTCTGTCCCGGTTGCCCCTCTTCCAGGCCAGCCCTCTGCTGTGGCCCGGGAGTGCAGTGGAGGATGGCCCAGGTGCTTGGGCCCTGCACCCCATGGGGAGACCAGGAAAAGCACCTGGCTCCTGGCTCCTGCCATCGGACGAGCGCGGTGCGCCGGCCGCAGCGCGCCGACCGCGGCGGCCATTGGAGGGTGAACCAACGGCAAAAGGGAAGACCTTTCTCTCTGTCTCTCTCTCTCACTGTCCACTCTGCCTGTAAAAAAAAAAAAAAAAAGATGAAGTGGACATGATCCTACTTCTCAAGGGATGGGAGGGGGGTTTCAGGGCAGAAAAGTGACACCACTTCTCACACAAGGATGCTATGAGAGGCATACACAGTACTTATGAAACTCAGTGAAATGAATGGCGTTCATTGCAGGAGAATCAAGAAATGAGGTAGTATTCACCCTGAGCCTTGAGTGATGGATATAATTACAGCTGATAGAAATACTGGAAAGAGAAAAAAAGAGATCAAAAGATACAGATACAATATATGGTAATGCCTACTAGACCAGCTAGACCAGCTCAGCACCCCCGGGAATCTCCTACCACCACCATACATACTCCAATTCTATTATCCCTCTACAGATATTCCAATAACATTGCCTGGATTTAAATGAATTTGCCTCCAAAGAAGACACCAGAAAGTTCCTTAGGCCAGCTGACTCAGTAGAAACCTACTCTACCACTGAGTGTGTAAGATCACAAGGAGTTAAGTACTAAGGTCTGACTTGCAAGATGTTACTTACATGTGTTTCAGGGATCAGGGCACAGAAGAAAGGGCCACAATCTTGCTGGGAATGAAAGCTGAGCAAATAATTAAATAAACTAAAATGACTCTGAGTGGGAAAATTTAGAGTGGCAGAATAAAGAGGTTCACCGAAACAAACGCAACTATGTCATTGACACAATGGGGGAAAAAGACAAATACATCATCTGTCTCCTTCCACACAAACTTCTCAGGCTCTAGCCAATGCACCTGAATGCACTCATTTAATCAAGCAGCATATGCCAAGTGGTAGCAATCAGTCAAAGAGTTTGGCTGTGACAAGTCTCTGGCCTTCAAGGCCAGACTTCAACTTGGACTGTTTCGTTCCCTCAAACAAAATGAGCTCTCTGAACCACCTGCCTGTTGGAGGGGATTGGCAGCACAAATTTCTACAACTTAGACCTTGGCACTAGCCCCACAGCTAATACAGATGTGCTTGTAATGCATCCTTCATTAGTCTACAGATAGACCACTTCATCTAGAAAAAGAAATCTGCTGATCCAGTCCTAACAGGACAAGGAATTTAAGGTGGTTTTCCCAAGAACTAGTCAATACTGTACAGAGCAAGTCACATAATCAGAACCCTTCTGTAGGTTTCACCAGGCTGAAGGGACATGGCTACCTGCTGGCATGTGAATGACCTACAGTCACGGTTAATTATTGAATTCCCACAGTGCTCCAGGAAACATTCTTCATTTGTATCATATCATCCTACCCTCCTAACATCCTTATGTGGGTCTGTTGATATTCAATAGATGACAAAATTGAGTCAAGGGGGTTTTGCAACCTAGGAAGTAATACATTTGCTAAACTGGAGCTTACAAACTAGTATGCGAAGACAGATAACCAATACACAAGTAAATGTGAACTGTATCAGTCAATGATAGATGTTAAAGAGGTAATAAAACATAGAACAGGTAGTAATAAGTGCTAAGAAGAAAATGAAGTGAAGAAAGAGGTTTTAGAACAGGTGTGTTTGTTTTTTTCATGGAATTAAGATAACACATGAGTAGACACAGGAATGAGCCTTGCAGATTTCTTGGGAAATATCATTATAAACCAAAGCAATGGCCAATACAGAGGCTTTGAGGAGAGAAGATGATTGGTGTGCTGGGCAAATAAACTAATATAGCTAGAGCCCAGTGAGCAAGGGAGAGGAGCCAAGGGAAATCTAGAGCTAAAACAGGGTCCAGTTAGTTCAGAACCTTGGAAATCACAAGCACAACTTTGCAGTCTATGTTGCATAATTAGAGAACCCAATGGTTGCTTTTCAGCAGTGGTTCTGGTTGAATCTGGATGTTATGTTAGGGACAGATAACAGTGAAAGAACAAGAGTGGGGTGGGGGGAGCTGTTGTACTCTAGGGAGAAATGATGGCACCTGCTATGGTATCAAGGCCTGCATCCCTCTAGAATTCACAGGTTGAAATTCCCATCTCCAAAGCCGTTGGGAGGAGGTTAGGTCATGAGGGTGGAACCCTCATGAATGGGATTAAAGACCTTGTAAAAGAGGCCAAACACAGTTTGTTTTCTCCTTCTACCACACCAAGACTCAAAGAAGGTGCCATGCATCAAGACAAGATACACACACATTTTCATTAAGAACTGATATGCAACATTGTTCTTTCTCTGAATTTGGACAAGGTGAGGGCCATGAGGAAGAATCGGTGGAGGAGACAGAAAGGGAGCAATTGTTAAGTTCAGAGAACTAAGAGTGTGTCTTAGAAGCCAATGGGGAAAGGTTTTTAGAAAGGAGAGAGTGGGGGCCAACACTGTGGCACAGAGGGTTAAAGCCCCAGCCTGCAACACTGGCATCCCATATGGGCACTGGTTCAAGTCCTGGCTGCTCCTCTTCTGATCCAGCTCTCTGCTATGGCCTGGGAAAGCAGTGGAAGATGACCCAACTCCTTGGGCCCCTGCATCCGTGTGGGAGACCTGGAAAAAGCTCCTGGCTCATGGCTTCAGATAAGCCCAGCTCTGGCTGTTGTGGTCATCTGGGGAATGAACCAGTGGATGGAAGACATCTCTCTTTCTCTGGCTCCACTTTTCTCTGTAATGCCTCTGTCTTTCAAATAAATAAGTCTTTAAATGATTGTGGCATATTATACTCCCACTAAATCATTGTGCCATATTATACTCCCACCAGCAGTCTTTCAGTGATTTCTCATAACTCTTTGCAAAAAAAAAATATCCTCCCTTTCAGGCATCTGTGTATATGGACCCTGAAAAATGGCCACACATGCCCTCCACCTAAAACACAAGCTTCGGCTTCAAGTAAGGTCCTATTCTCCTCCTGTTCTTCAGCTATTAGTTACCTGCACCCAATTACTTCCTAGTGGCAATGAAATCTAAGCCCGCTATCTTACCAGATAGGCCTCTTTCTGCCTGCTGATTAATTTTATGTTTCACAATAAACTGCTTCATTATGAGATTATCCATATTAAAAAGTTATTGCTGCATCTTTCCATCTTGCTTGGTTAGATGCGGTTATATCAGCACAATCATAGACATTTGTTTCAAATGAGACTATATTTAATTTTTAGTTTTTCATGGCAACCAATAATTCTTGATATTCCTAGCAATGCACAATCACAAGGCCAACTGGAATACCTTACTGCATGTTAGTCTGTTAGATGCCTGATTCTTTTCACAGCAGTCATCCTTCCATAACTTCAAGTAGAATGTGTCGATTTTTTTAAAAAATGTTTTGATCGCCGATTTCTCTCAAAACTTTATGCCTGGTGGGGTTATTTTCTCCTGCTCACACAGTGGAGAATGAGTAACTAAGATTAGATTACAATCGCTTAGCCCCGACTTCTGCAAAAGAAGAAACTGGGACCCAAATTTTGTAGACTTAAGAGCTTAACTCGACACTCAAACTGCCTGAACTAGAAATCTGCCTTCCATCCTTTGAGTGACCAGAATCAATTTACCCAGTCATCAATTGGACACAGAAATGCTGAGCTTGCAGAGTTGTGAAATAATAAAATGACAAATGCAAAGCCCTCTGTATGGTGCATGGAACAGAATAAGTCCTAAATGAACGTGGTCTACTTTTTTTTATAGATTTATTTTATTTGAAAGAGTAACAGAGAGAGGTCGAGACAGAGAGGGCTTCTATTTGCTGGTTCACTCCTCAGATTGTCTCAATGGCCAGAGCTCTGGTGATCCGAAGCCAGGAGATGCTTCCGGGTCTCCCACATGGGTACAGGGGCCCAAGGACTTGGGCCATCTTCTTTACTGCTTTCCCAGGACATAGCAGAGAGCTGGATTGGACCTGGAGCAGCTGACACCAGAATCGGCACCCATATGGGATGCCGGCACTTCGGGCCAGGGCTTTAGCCCGCTGCGCCACAGCGCCAGCCCCATATGATCTACTCTTAAGTAGCCTAAATAAAAGCAGACACAGTTGAAAAGACTTTCCTTTGCTGCTCTTTTCTCTGGGCTGGGACATCTTTTCCATCTGACACAATAGCAGTTTGTGCCATATTGGTTAAATCATGTAAGAAGGTGAAAGTGGGGGCTGGTGCCACGGCTCAATACACTAATCCTCCACCTGTGGCGCTGGCACACTGGGTTCTAGTCCCTGTTGCTCCTCTTCCAGGCCAGCTCTCTGCTGTGGCCCAGGAGTGCAGTGGAGGATGGCCCAAGTGCTTGGGCCCTGCACCCACATGGGAGACCAGGAAAAGCACCTGGCTCCTGGCTTCGGATCAGCGCAGTGCGCCAGCTGCAGCGCACCAGCCACAGCGGCCATTGGAGGGTGAACCAACGAAAAAGAAAGACCTTTCTCTCGGTCTCTGTCTCTCTCTCTCAGTGTCCACTCAGCCTGTTACAAAAAAAAAAAAAAAAGGGGAAAGTGGGAATGGGAATGTGTGCACACTCCACTCCATCCGGTGGGGCATTTCTTGCACTCCCAGGTCCTTGAGTCCGGTAGCAGCTGTGGGAGAACTTTAACAAGGCAAGGAGTACAGCTGCTTGGAAGGCAGTAGCTGATCCTGCTTGCAGTGTTCTTCCTGGGTGTAGGGGACATTGGCAACACATCAGCCGTGTCACTGGGAAAAGGGCAGGGTGAAGAATGAGAGCTTACAGCCTCATAATTTTTCTTTATCCCTTTTTAGATATTTGAAAGGCCGAACAACAGATGGACAGACACGCCTTTCATCTGCTGGTTCACTCTCAAATGCCTACAAATGCCAGGGCTGAACCAGACTGAAGCCAAGAGTCCAGAACTCAATGCAGGTCTCACACGTGATGGCAGGGATGCAAGCACTTGAGCCACCATCTTCTGCCTCCCAGGTTGCATCAACAAGAAGCTGGATCAGAAGTGGAGGCTGGACTTGGTCTGCGGCTCTCCGGTATGGGGTGTGAACCACGCGTCTGTCCTGACTCAACTTTTCTAGTGGGGTCAGCAGCCTCACGTGCTGGCCACTTTGTAACACATCTTCCTTTGGGAATTCTCCCCCACAGAGATCCTCAGAGTCACTTTCGCAGAGCTGTGTGCTGTTCTTAACTATTTTAAACCCATTTGAAGCACATCCTTTGGGTAAGCCCGCCAGATTTGCAAGACTTTACTGTAAATGCTCGTTTCAGCCTCGTGTTATGTAATTTATTTTTGGTTACTTGGTTTTTCACTTTTTATTTGGAAAACAGAAAGACCAGAACAAGGGAAATGGTTAGAAGAGAGTTTTTCACATAAATATAGAGGGCAAAATACATTTTATGTCTCCCATTATCACTGCATGGGTCAGGCCTCCTTGGAAACACAGATGTTCCAGATTTAACTTGGATGGACTCCTACTTGGAGGTAGAAAAAGCAGAGAGTTGTGCAGTTCCAAAGCTTGCTTCCCTCCGAAGGTCTGCAGAGCCCTGCCTTAGCATAGAGACGCTTCCGAGAATTTCTGCAGGAAAAATGCACCTCAACATTTTTTCTTCTCTTTAGAATCTTCAGTAGGCTTGAAAAAACTCAATTTGGGATTTACATAACAATTGAGATAACATACAGAGTTCCAATTACTGCATATCCAGTTTCCCCCTTTTGGACATCTTCTGTTGGTAAGGACAAAGGCTGCCCCTTGACCAAGCTCCAGTAGTCAGACTTTGTCAGTCCTCTTCTCAATTAACCTTTGACCTCAGTGTCTATTCTCATCTGGTCTGCACCAGCCAGTCTCAGCCAAGAGCCCTGTTAAGTCATTTGAAAGAGAGTTCTCTACCCTTGTTATATGATCCACCTCAGTGTTTGTATCCCATACCCCTACCCCTGGGCATCTGATCACCCTGGCCTTTATCAAGTACCATACCAGGTCAGGTCAGCAAGAAACTCCCAGGGTAGGCATTTCACAAAGTGGCTAAGATGCTGGTTGGGGCATTCACATTCCACACTTCCAAGCTGTAGTCCCAGCACAGCTTCCAGTTCCAGCTTCCTGTTCATGAACACTGTGGGAGGCAGAAAGTGGTAACTCATGTAATGGGTCCCCACCATACCACCTGTGTGGGAGACCCATATTGAGTTCTGGGCTCCTGGCATTTGCCTAGCCCAGCCCTGGCTGTTGTGAGCATTTGGGGAGGGAACCACAACATCTTGTGTGTATATGTGTCTGTGTTTCAAATACATTTAAAATGTTTTCAAAGGAATAACCCCTTACCTCTGATGTTTTGTCTGAGTAAATTTCTTTCCACTAACTCCACTCTGATCACTGGCTATAAATCCCCTCAGAATTGAGCCAGTGCTGTATTTGAGGTCTCTCTTCCCCTATTGTGATGGTTACTGCTTTACTGCTCAATTCTGGTTTGTCTTCGTAAGAGGCACATGCTTTACAACTAATGAATCCCTGTTAGTACCTTGTTATTAACTACAGTCCGTACTTGATTCCGATATCCTTTATTTCTACCTAACATTCTTTTTTGTGCTTCAGGCTTCAGGTTTCCATGAAGTTTACTAGACAAGATTCTGTTATGTCTCAATAGGCTGTTTTAATATATTGGTTTCTCACATTTTGTTTCATTGGGCTTTTCCCAAAGTGAGAGTTTCTCACATTTGGCTTTTGATTGCATGACAATTCTGAGAAATACATCAGGAATTTTCTAAGGAGCCCTCCTTATGCTGAATTTTCCTGATCTTGTTCTCCTGATTACATTGGGACTATGGATTTGGGGAAGGAGGGTACCCAAGTCAAGTGTTTTTCATCACAGCCCATCAGTGGCTCACGCTCTCTACATCACTCACCAGCACTGATGGTAACACTCATCGCTTGGACCGAGCTAACGTTTGTCAGGTTTCTCCATTGTAAATTCATTCCTTTTTTCCCTTTTCCAGATTCTATGGCAGGAATTCACTATGCAAAAGAGTACAAATTATGCACCACCTCCCTAAGGGAAGAAGATCTACATGAATCACTCCTAATTCTTCAAGGGGGATTTGTCTATTCTCTATTCTATCATTTCCTTATTTTATTATAGACTCACAGTACTTATTGTCTATGTTAGGTTATAATCATTTTTTTCTTGCTTAAAATTTTATAGTGCTAGCCATTGGAAGCTCTTTCACCTGTCACCTGTATCTTCTTCACATTCCTCCCCACAAGGGGATTCTTCTTTTGTTGTTTGGTTTAGTGGAATTTCCTTACTTTCTGGCACCACAAGATAGTCCAGGCTCATCCTGTATAATTCCTGCCCCACTCTTAGCCATTTCTCTAAGGAAACCTGATTCCTTTATTAAACAACCATATTAGAAATAATATCTGAGACACACAGACCAGTGAAACTAAATGCAGAGCTTGAAAATAAATGCATACATATACAATCAGCTGGTCTTCAACAGGGTGCCAACAATAGACAATGGTGAAAGTACAGTCTCTTTGGCAAATAATTATAGGAGTATTTGATATCCACGTACAAAATAAAATTAGACCCTTATCATTCACTATAGAAAAGCTAAACTCAAATGGATTATGTGTTAAAAACTTAAATATAAAAATTATACAGATAAAAGTCTTGGAGGAAAACATAGGGGAACAGTTTCATAATAATGATTCTGGCAATGATCTGGCTATTTCACCAAAAACATAAACAACAAAGGTAAAAATAGAAAAGTGCATTGCCTCAAAAGAAAATTCACTACACAGCATAAGAAACAACCAGCAAAGTGAAAAGGCAGCCTCTGGAAGGGTAGAAGATATTTGCAAATCACCTATCTAGTAAAGGGTTAATGTTCACAGTATATAAAGAACTTCTAGGGAAGATGGTGGTTTAACAGCAGGAGGTTCCAATTCATGCAGGGAAAAATGGATAATTAGTTAGCTGAGAGGATACAAGCCTGTGGCAGAATCACGGGAAGTTAGCACAGAGTGGCCCAGGAGTCCACCAGAGACTGCTCAGGTCCACAGAAGGGGAGCAAAGAGGAGGGAGAGGTGGCGAATGTGCGGCAAATGAGTGACTCAGGGACTAAATGAGGAGACGGGTGCTGCCCCCAGCAAAGCAGGTGAGAGGTAGTGAGTCCTCAGGGCTGCGAACAGGGGCTGGTGGGGAGACTTGGAGAACTGCTCTGCATTTGAAACTCCAAGCAGGAAGAAGGAGTAACTGCAGAGGAACAGGCAGAGAGGTTGGGAACGCCACAGTCCTTCTGTGTCTCAACCCCTCCCCCCAGCTGGACCTACAGCCTGTGGGGAGAGGCCATATTGATTGTTTATATTTTCGAGTGTAAACAGGGGACCACTGCACCTGCCTCCTGCAAACATACCCTTCAACGTTGGGGGACCTCACAAAACGCCACACTCAGGAACAAGGATCGCAACATTTCAGAGTGATTTCCTCCCCACCATGCAAACTGTACAACAAGGAGTAGTTCTAAACAGTGAAAACCAGAGCTCATCTCACGCACATCTGAGAAGTGTGCCCAGCCGCAGTAGGCAGGGCTTAGTGCATCAAAGCCTTGACACCTGCCTCCATCACGATCCAGAAGTCAACAGAGCTCCAGGAGGCGGGGCTGTGTTCTTCCACGTGCAACACACAGACACATAGCAGCTCATAGCAGAAGGAAATCATTTTAAAAATAAGATGAACCAGAAAACAACTAGAAATGCCAAAGAACAAAGGAAAAATTCTGAATAATAAGGAAGACTTTATGAATCACCAGAGGACCAATACAGTTCCTCAATAATGGAGGCTGAAGAAGGATAGAGGATATGCCAGAAAAGGAATTCAGGAATTAATAGATTACTTAGAAGCAATCAGAAACAAATTCACGATCTAAATGAAAAGCACTAATAAGAAATTGGGATTTTAAAGAGAAACCAGAATGAAATACTGGAAATGAATAATTCAATAGATCAAATAAAAAATGCAGTGGAATCTCTTAGCAATAGAATAAACAAAAGAAAGAATATCAGAACTAGAAGACAAACTTCCAGAAATACAGACAGACCAAATACAAGAAGAAGAAATTACAAAATTAAAAATTACAGTTGGAGAGTTACAAGATTCTGTCAAAAAACCAAATTTACAGATTCTAGAAATTCTGGAAGGTGTGGAAAGAAAGAAGGGTTTAGAAGGCCTTCTTAACAAAATAATAAAGGAGAATTTTCACAATTTGGAGAGAGATATCCAAATACAAGAAATACACAAAACTCCCAATATACAGAACCAGAAAGAACTTCAACACAACACATTGTAGCAAAACTCAGCTCAGTGAAATGTACATGAGAGAAACAACAAATCACATTCAGAGGAAACCCAATTCAACTCACCCCAGGCTTCTCATGGCAAACCCTACTGGCAAGGAGACAATAGTGAGATATTACAAATCCTAAGAAAAAACTGTCAAACCAGATTACTGTACCCTGCAAAATGCTCATTTATGGACAAGGGAGAAATAAGGATCTTCTACAACAAACAGAATTTGAAAGAATTTGTAACTACATGCCCAGCCTTACATAAGATGCTCAAGGAATTGCTGCACACAGACACAGACACAGGAACATCACTACAAAAAATGAATGCAGAAAAGGACTCAACAAAAGTACAAATGAAATCCAAAATACTTAAGTAGGACTATTTAAGGAAACATGGCAGTGCAAAGACGGTACTTAACAATAGTCACAATGAATGTAAATGATCTCAACTCTTCAGTTAAAAGACATAGACTGGCTGAATGGATTAAAAAGTAAACTCATCTATTTGCTGCTTACAAGAAACACACCTTACCAACAAAGACCCATGTAGACTGAAAGTGAAATGATGGAAAAAGATAATCCATGATGACAGAAACCAAAAAAGAGCTAGTTTGGCTATCCTGGTATCAGACAAAACAGACTTTAACACAAAAGCTATGAAAAGAGACAAAGAATGACGCTATATAATGATTAAAGGATCAATTCAACAGGAAGGTGTGACTATTATAAATGTATATGTATCTAATTACAGGGCACCTGGTTATTTAAAAGAATTGTTAAGGGACTTAAAGGGATATATAGACTCATACAATAGTAATGGGAGACTTCAATACACCACTTACAGCAATGGACAGATTAACCAGATAAAACAATAAAGCTAATAGATACCATAGACCAAAAAGACCTAGAAGATACCTACAGAGCCTTTCACCCCAGTACCACAGAGTACACATTACTTTTCTCCAGTGCATCAATCTTTCTCTAGGATTGACCATATGCTAGGTCATAAAGTGAGTCTCAGCAAATTCAAAAAAAAATCATACCATGCATCTTCTCAGAACACAATACAATGTAGCTGGAAATTAACAACTCAAGAATCTCTACATCATATGGAAACACATGGAGAATGATCAACAAATTTCTGAATGAACAATGGATTATAGAAGAAATCAAAAAGAGAAATCAAAATTTTCTGGAAACAAATGAAGATATCAAACATATCAAAATTTGTGGGATACAGCAAAAGCAGTATTAAGAGCAATGTTTATGGCAATTGGTGTCTACATCAAGAAACTATAAAGGCACCAAATCAATGAACTATCTGTGCACCTGAAGGATCTAGAAATACAAAATCAAACTCTAAATTAGTAGAAGAAATTAAAATTAGAGAAGAAATGTACAAAATTGAAACAAAAAATACAAATATCAGCAAGATGAAGAGCTGATTTTTTGAAAAAATAAAATCGACACACCATTGGTCCAACTAACTAGAAAAAGGAAAGAAAAGACAAATCAACAAAATTAGAAATGAAAATGGAAATGTAACAATAGACACCATAGAAATAAAAAGAACTATCTGAAAGCACTACATAGAGCTGTATGCCAACAAACTGGGAAACCTAGAAGAAATGGATAGGTTCCTGGACACATACAAGCTACCTAAATTGATCCATGAAGACATAGAAAACCTAAACAGACCCATAAACAGAACAGAAATTCAATCAGTGATAAAGACCCTTCCAAGAAAGAAAAGCCCAGGACCGATGGCTTCAGTGCTGAATTCTACCAGACATTTAAAGGAGAATTAACCCAAATTCCTTTCAAATTATTCAAAAATAATTGAAAGGGAGAGAATCTTCCCAAATTCTTTCTATGAAGCCAGCATTACCTAAATTCCTAAACCCAGAAAACACAAACCAGAGGAAGAGAACTACAGATCAATTTACCTGATGAACATAGACACAAAAATTCTTAACAAAATTCTGGCCAATCAAATCCAACAACACATCAGAAAGATCATTCACCCAGATCAAGTAGGATTTATCCCTGGTATGCAGGGATATTTCAACATTCAAAAATCAATGTGATACATCACATTAACAAACGGAAGAACAAAAGCCCTGATTATTTCAATAGATGCAGAGAAAGCATTTGACAAAATACAATACAGTTTCATAATGAAAGCACTAAGCAAATTTGGGTTAGAAAAATTATTCCTCAACACAATCAAGGCAATTTAAGACAAACACATGGCCTGCATCATATTGAATAGGAAAAAGTTGGAAGCATTCCCAAATAGATCCAGTACCAGACAGGGATGCCCACTCTCAACATTGCTATTCAATTTGGTCCTGGAAGTTTTAGCCAGAGGCATTGTGCAAGAAAAATAAATCAAAGGGGGGCTGGCACTGTGGCTCACTTGGTTAATCGTCTGCCTATGGCACTGGCATCCCATATGGGCACCAGGTTCTAATCCCAGTTGCTCTTCTTCCAGTCCAGCTCTCTGCTATGGCCCAGGAAGGCAGTGGAGGATGGTCCACGTGCTTGGGCCTGTGCACCCACATGGGAGACCAGGAGGAAGCATCTGGATCCTGGCTTCAGATCAGCATAGTTCTAGCTGTAGCAGCCATTTGGGGAGTGAACCAATAGAAGGAAGACCTTTCTCTCTGTCTCTCTCTCTCTCACTGTCTAACTCTGTCAAATAATTAAAAAAGAAAAGAAAAATAAATCAAAGGGATACAAATTGGGAAGGAAGAAGTCAAATTATCCCTATTTGCAGATGGCATGATTCTATATATAGGGAATCCAAAAGACTCCACTAAGAAGGAATACATAGAGTTTAGTAAAGTAGCAGGAGCCAGGAACCCCATCCAGATCTCCACATGGGTGGAAGGTCCTAAGTATTTGGGCCATCTTCCTCTGCTTTCCCAAGTGCATTAGCAAGAAGCTGGATAGGAAATGTAGCAGCCAGGACTAGAACCTGGGTCCATATGGGATGCCGGTGCTACAGATGGGAGCTTAACCTGCTGCACCACAGTGCCAGCCATGGTATCATAGAATCTAGTTAATTAACTTAAAACATTAATGGTTTAAACTTCATCAATAATAATTTTCTGAATATTTACCTTGCACATATTTTGTTTGATTTATACCTAAGTGTTTCTTTTGTTCTTTTATTGTAAATAATATTTAACATTTTCCCTCCCAACTGCTCATCACTAGTATATAAGAAAGCAATTGACTTCTGCATATTAACCTTATCACCTGGGACCTCATTACTCTTATTTACATTTTCCAGATTTTTGTTGGTTGAGTTGTCTGCATAAGCAATCATGCAATTTGTAATCACACAGAATTTTACTGGGAAGAATTCCAAAATTCTTACTTTACTTCCTTCCCAGTCTATGTATTCTCATTTTCTTTCGTTATCTTAGCAAACACTTTCAGCAAAATGTTAAATAAGAATGGTGAGGCATGTGTTGTTCCCGTTTCTAGGCTGGAAGCATCCAGTTTCTCAGCATTAAATATAATATTAGCTGTAGGTATTCTGTAGATCTTCTTCACTTTTTAAATTCTGTTTTCCAAACTTATTTGACCATGAAACCTTTCCAAGTACAACCATTAATACTTCACTGGAACAATGGTGTTCCATGGAACACAGGAAAAACATCACGATAATCATCCAAGAGCAACAGGCCAAATTTGCCCTTGAGGAGAAGTGAGAATATTTTAGAGAGAGAACACACACAGGAGTGATGCCAATACTTATTTATCAAAACAAGTGCCCGGATATCTGAAGTCTCGCACCCAGAGTTTCTACCATCAAGTCCACCAGATTCATTAATTCATCCATTCTTAAAATACTGTTTTGTGTAGTCAGCATTAGCATGAGTTAAGGAGATATAAAGATAAATAAGGTATGACTCATGCAATGGAGGAATCCACGATCTCATGGAGAAAAAGAAATTAATTCATCCCTAAACAGCTTTCCCCTGGTATGGAACAAAAAATGCACCTAAAAATGTCCCCTCAGGCAGGCTGCAAAGAGCACTATGAGTCTAGCTCCAGAAACAGGTTTCTATTTTTAAACTGAGGAGTTTTTGATCATGAAAGGCTTAGACATACAAAATGATTTTAAATAATAAAGTATCCATTATCTACCACCCACTTAAGCAATAAAATGTGGTCGGTACTCTTAAAGCCCATGTGTACTCCCACAACTGAAATCAAGTCCTTCTCCCTCACTGCTGGTAACTTTCACAGCAAATGAGGTATTTAACTTTTCCATGAATGTCTCCACACTGTACTACATGACTATGCATTCCTAAGTAATACTTACTATTTTGGAACATTTGGGGATTTTATATAAATTGTAATGGACGCAAGTCCCTACAATTTCCTTTCTTCACTCTCTTATACGTGTGAGCCACATCTACATTAGACAACCTGGCTCTAATCCATTTTCACCACATAGCAATGGTGTATGGTACAAATACAGCACAACATATGTATTTATTTTCCCCTAGATTACATATAGGTTGTTTCCAATTTATTGATATTTCCCAAATACTCCCATGTGTATTATTACAGGGGTCTCCTGGTCAGATGTGCCAGAGTTTTACTCAGGCATGCACCTCAGGGAAGGGACATGCAACATCATCTCTCCTGGATGTTGGACCAACTGCTCCCTAGAGGGATTACTTTTTATTTCTTATAAGCATCAGATGAGAGTCTGTTTTCATACTTTGGCCAACATGTTGGCAATTCAGTTACTGAAAATGTTGTGTCCTAATTATCAGAGAAGTTAAGAAGCTTTTTGTGTATGTGAACCAGGTGGTCAGGAAACCAGTCACTGTCATGTACAAAAGAGGGGGTTTGATGTAGGAAACGGAACTCCGATAAATCCGAGTGTTGCTAAGGGAGTGGAGGTCTTAACAGAAGGAAATGAAGCACTAGCACAGATGAAAAGCCAGAAAAGCTTAAATCACCCATGCATCTGTTTACTAAGGTTGCAGTGTTATGAAGGAGTGCGTGGAAAGGTCAAAGGCCTGAGTGCCCCCAACCCCGTTTGTCTACCATGACCTACAGAGAGTAATTCCTGCTTTACTTCCATCTCCCCATCTCCTATGTATCTCTCTTGTTAAAAGGAGATTCGGGGAAGCACAGTCTCCAGCGTTAGACAGGGGGATTGGACTGGGGGACAACAGACAATTCAGCAAAAATACATGACTGATCTTTTCAGAGAAGTGATTTACCAGATTCACTTAACAATATGTGCTCAGTCTCAAAATGAGCTGTTATTAATAACAGGAATAAACATGTCAGGTACATAGGAACAAACCCAATAAGGAATGCCTTAAGCCTTTCAGAGGAAAGGTCCTAGAGAACACTGAAGGACATTGAAGACAATCTGAGTGATACCTCATGTTTATGCATGGGATAGTTAATACAGAATAGAGGTCGATTCTCTTTCAAATCAATACATAAATTCAGCGCAATAGCAATAGAACATACACTGTGGGATTAAATAAACTCATTTTACAGTGCATGTGTAATATGGATATAGAAGCAAAACTGAAGCATAGCTAAGTCAACTTTGAAAAAGAAAGACTAGCTCTATCCAATATTAACACATATTGCTAAGCCATGTGTTAGAAGAAATTTAAATTTTTAAAAAGATACAATATTGATAAAAATGGGAAACAGATTTAGACTAGATTAATGAAACACCATTTAAGAAACAGACCCCTGCACATGCAGAAAATTTTATACAATGAAGATAATCCCACAAATCTTTGAGGAAGGTCGGCACTGTTTAGTTGATATTATGAAAAACTAGTTCACCATATGGAGGAAAATGGGGCTGAGATTTTACTTTTTGATCACATGCCAACTGAACATTGATTAGATATCCAAATTTAAAGATTAGACCATAATTGTACAGTAGAAAATGTGACAGAATATATATATTTTACTAAGTTTATAGGGAAGTCACTGGAAATAATTTTTCAAAAGACTATAAGGGGGTAAAATAGATGAGTAAGATAAAATCATGATTTCCTAAAGAATACCAAAATAAGGGCATACAGAAGGACTGGCAGAAGCCCACCTGACTAACAATGTCAGGTAAGATTGTTCCAACTCAAATTACTAGTAAAGTACTAATTAAAACAACAGGATGGCAAAACTTAGGAAGACAATATCTAATGTCGGAGAACTCTGGATCTGCACACTAGTGTGCTGTGTACTGGAACTACAAAGAGCTGATCCAGCCAGGCTGAAAAGGAGAACAGCAGTGTTCGGGAAAGTAACGCATTTGTGTATTTTATGACTAGGTCATCCTACATTCTTGAATTTCTCTCAGAAATTCAGAAAGGTATGCATCCAAGAATGCTCACAGTGGAATTGTTTATAATGATAGGAATAAGAGATTTGCACAATGTCTATTTCTAGAATGAAAAATTAAATGGGGCAATTGTATAGCATAGAATGCTATGCAGCTCAAAGAAACAACAAACCAGATGCACATATAAATGATGCTAATGGATTTTAAAAGCATTGTCAAAACGGACTAAACTGTTAAAGTTAGATTTACAGTATAATACTATCTATGTAAATTAAAAACACAAAGCAAAATAATATATTTTCCAAGGGTATATACATAGTCATGCATCCTTTAATGACAGGGATATATTTTGAGAAATGTGTTGGTAGGCAATTTAGCCCTTGTGCAGACACAGAATGTACTTACATAATCCTAGAAGGTGTAAGTTTATCACTCCACATGGCTTCTGGATGCAACCAGGAGACGAGGCAAACACAAGATGTATGAGGCCACTGCTATCAAAGAAAAACAAAGCATTTTTTCTAAGTAGGAGTACTCTCAAACAATAAAAAAGTATACAGCAAATACACATGAACCAATAACATACTCATTTATCACTATCAAATATTATGACTGTACATAATTGCATGTGCTATATTTCTATACAACCAGCAGTGAGGGTTTGTTTATATAACCATAAACAAATGAGTAATACAGTATGACAGCGACTGTCACTGGGTGATAGACATTTTTCAGCTCCCTTTTAATCTTTGAGAACCACCATTGTATATGAGCCCACCATTCATCAAGACATTGTCATGTAGAACATGACTGTATTCAAGAAACTATAACTATGTATATGCCTCAGAATATAAACAAACCGATTACAAAGGAATAAAAAGCTGTAACACCTTCTCTAATCAGTTAAGATAATGGGATACATACTGAAGATGATGAGCTACACTCTTTGCCTCATTTCCAACAGTTAAAAGAGCAGAAAATGTTAATAAAAAAACGTGCATACAGGATTCTTAATCCTGAGGCATTCTGGCACATACCACACAATGGCAGAAATATTTTTGATGCAAAGTTAAAGACTAGGACTTAGTAATCTAATTTCATTTGGTAACTTTTCTCCTATGTAGGTATGCTTTATCTACATCAAACCAAGATTTTATAGAAATTGCCTATATTTAAGTTTTTAGGGTGTTCTAATCTGGTCACAGTTCTTCGCAGCATGACAGAAGCAAAGATCCATTTGCTAACCCAACTTTATTGAATGATACCATTAGCTAAAGTGGTCTCCTGTGGGGTATACAATGATAGTCATCTCATAAGGATGAGGTTACCTAATAAGACATAACTGATAGACACATTTTTATTCTGATATTTGGTCACATTCTGACAGTATTTTTAACCTCTCATAGCCTTGGTTGACACAATGGCTGTCTGCTAAAGATCTGAAGGCTGAAATTAGTCTTCTGTACCATTTAAAGAAAGTCATCCCCCACTTCTCCCTAGCAACCCCTTCAGGTATATGGTAGGGGACTCATAGGCAAAAAATGGCAGAAATTTGTGGTAGACGTCCCTTCAAAGTTGAATTAGCTTTAACATTTTTCTGTTGAATCAAGAGGCCCTCTAAAGCAAATAATTGCCACACAAACTAAAAGAAATAAATATTGGTCAACCAAAGAAAAAGAGAATCGTGAAAATCCCATTTTATCAACAGCTGACCAGAAAACACTGGGAAGAAGTATGTTTAGCCCTGGAAGTCAGTGTTTAAGAAGAATGTTAACCGATTCCTAGGCAAAGTAAAATGGACATGGACGTTGAGCCTGAAAAACACACCTAAACAGGCGCTGAGGACATAGGTGCCAGAAAAAAAGAAAGGCAGGATCTGGAGACTCACACTGTGGGTTCTGTTTCTACAGGATCTAGAAAGAACTTTCCTGCTTATAAGTCTGACATTTTCTCAAAAATAGGGAGTTTGGTTTAGGCATTGTGGTAGACAGCAGAGAAGATTTACGTATTCATTTAGACGGCACACTAAGTGATACCTCATGGACCCCTCTTGCCCTGATTCTTAACGCCACTGTGAATAGGTTTTTAATGTGCAAGGGGAATGAAGGTGCTCTTGTTAGTAAAAGCCACATGAATGGAATTTTCAAATCAACTCCTTTGCATGTGGTTCCAGACGAAAACTCCTCTTTATTTCATTCTACCACCATTTGGAATTGTTCTATTGCTAGCTCAGCTCTGTCGCACATACATTACTGAGGCTTCATATCCACAAAACTCCAAGAACACAACCTCAGAACAAGTCACCTTTTCTTATTACAGGGTCTGCTGATGAAGGTTCCAACCACAAGTCTTATTTTCAAAATGGGGGCTGAAGTTAGAATAACGTACAATGAATTTCTGAAGTTGTCTGCTGTGCCTTTTCTCTCAAAACACAGGCTGCATTGCATTGAGATTGGAGCCTTAGTGCTTTGTATCAACATCATGAATGCTACTGTAAGCCTAATGGAAAGGCCCTCAGACGTTTTGCTGGCTTACTCATGCCAAATAAACGTGAAATGGCAAATGTGAAATTTATGTCGGTGACCAAACCACAGAGACAAAAGGGACCCTGATCCCAGATCTTCAAGAAGAGGCTGCTCTGGAAAGCAAGGACTCTGTGCATGGCCATTGTCAAGGACAGACGCTCCAGAGGGTACTTTTCAAACTAGGAGATGGAGCAGAGCTCAGGTGCCGTTCACTTAAAGCAACAGGTGGGACTCGAGTGGCTGTGCTGAAAGGTTGTGCCAACTGCACCAATGCACGGCAGTGCCAAGCTTTTGACCTGGCTCCTCCTTCACTGTCAAGGCTGAATGTATTCAGTTTGGCAGCTTTTACTGGCTACCAACCAAGGAAGCAGCTGCTAGCTTCTTTGTATGTGCCAGGCAAAACATTCAGGATAGGTGGTCGCCATCATTTTGCTAATGGTACATCCCTTATTTCTAGAATAAGTCAATATTTTAAAACATGGGAACTGGTGGTCCTTTGTTTATCCTTTCTTCTGTAGGAAGCAGAGCAAATGGAACAGAGAATTTGCTGTTCAGATAGTCCTCAAGCCAGAAAATCTTTATTTTCTGTTTTCTTCCCTGCATTAATAGAATGGCAGTTTCTTTCAGAGGGCAGAGCCCCCAGGGAACATTTTACAAAAGTGTAGAGGAATTTTTTGTCATATGATAAATGAACCATAGCAGTGTTTACTAGTTGGGGTATTCAATGAGTTGGATTGTCTCACATCAAGTATTATATCTCCTCAAACTTTTTAAAGATTTATGTGTTTATGTATATGAAAGGCAGAGTGACAGAGTGGGAGAGAGCTCTTCCATCCAATTGTTCACTCCCCCAAATGTCTGCAATGGCCAGGATTCACTCTATGCTCGTCTCCAACATGGTTGCAGGGGTACAAGTACATGGGCCATTTTCTTCTGCTTTCTCAGGTTCATTAGGAGGGTGCTGGATTCGGAGAACAGCAGCTACGACTGGAACTCCAGTGCTCCAATATGGGAGTCACAAGCAGCTGCTATATCCACTGTACCACAATGCTGAGCCAAAGCTGCTCAACTTCTCAATTTATTGTATAGGGCTTTCTTGCAGGTGAAAAATGTTAATAACCCAAGCCAAGAACATAGCTGTTTTCACAAAAACAAAGTATATTTTGCATAATTTTATTATATCTTGAATGTCTAGAAATTTAACTACCACAGAAACAAAAAACAAAACAAAAAAAAGGAGTCCCTGGTTTTAAAAGCACTACAGTGCACCAGTGCAGTGGTGTTGCAGGTAAAGCCGCCACCTGCAACGCTGGTAATCCATATGGGCGCTGGTTTGAGTCCTGGCTGCTCCACTTCTGATCCAGCTCTCTGCTATGACCTAGGAAAGCAGTAGAAGATGGTCCAAGTGCTTGGGCACCTGCTCCCTCA
Source organism: Sylvilagus floridanus (assembly GCA_949820135.1). Classification (NCBI taxonomy): domain Eukaryota; kingdom Metazoa; phylum Chordata; class Mammalia; order Lagomorpha; family Leporidae; genus Sylvilagus; species Sylvilagus floridanus. Next base: position 43,402,774 of record OX463235.1, read on the forward strand.
TAGAAAACCCAGAAGAAGCTCCTGGCTTCAGATTGGCACAGCTCCGGCCAATTGGGGAGTGAACCAGCAGATGGAAGATCTCTTTGTCTCTGTAACTCTGTCCTTCAAATAAATAAATCTTTAAAAACAAAGCATTACAGCGATTGTTTTCTATTACAGAAAGTCATAATTACGGAATTAACTGTCTTCCTGGTGTCATTCTGAATGTTACCACCTGTCACATGAGAATGATTCTGTTAGCTTTTGACCATTTCATTTAGGCACTGTAATACATACTATACTTGAAATTATTTTATTTCTCCAAGTTATAATTAAGGTATTGTTTCCAGATATAGATATTGTAGATAGTGTCTCCGGGTTTGTGGTTTGCCTTTTTATTTATTTTATTTATTTATTTTATTTATTTATTTATTTATTTATTTTGACAGGCAGAGTTAGTGAGAAAGAGACAGAAAGGTCTTCCTTCTGTTGGTTCACCTCCCAAATGGCCTCTATGGCCGGTGTGCTGCACCGATCCCAAGCCAGGAGCTTCTTCCAGGTCTCCCATGTGAGTGTAGGCACCCTAACACTTGGGGCATCCTCCACTGCCTTCCCGGGCTACAGCAGAGAGCTGGAGTGGAAGAGGAGCAACCGGGACAGAATCCAGTGCCCCAATCAGGACTAGAACCCAGGGTGTCGGCACCGCAGGTGAGGGTTAGCCAAATGAGCCATGACACCAGCTGCCTTTTCACTTATTTTTGTTTTTTATATTTTTTATTAATATACAGTGAACAGATTTCATATATTCCATAGATACAATTTTTTAACTTTTATTTAACAAATAAAAATTTTCAAAGTACAGTTTATGGATTACAGTGGCTTTTCCCCACCATAACTTCCCTCTCACCCACAACCCTCCCATCTCCCGCTCCTTCTCCCATTCCATCCACATCAAGATTCATTTTCAATTTTCTTTATACACAAAATGGCATCACAACACCAGATTTCAGGACATACTACAGGGCAGTTGTAATCAAAACAGCATGGTCCTGGTACAGAAATGGATGGATAGACCAATGGAACAGAATAGAAACACCAGAAATCAATCCAAACATCTACAGCCAACTTATATTTGATCAAGGATCTAAAACCAATTCCTGGAGCAAGGACAGTCTATTCAATAAATGGTGCTGGGAAAACTGGATTTCCACGTGCAGAATCATGAAGCAACACCCCCCCCCTTTCACCTTACACAAAAATGAACTCAACATGGATAAAGACTTAAATCTACAACCCGACACCATCAATTTATTAGAGAACATTGGAGAAACCCTGCAAGATATAGGCACAGGCAAAGACTTCTTGGAAAAGACCTCAGAGGCACAGGTAGTCAAAGCAAAATTAACAATTGGGATTGCATCAAATTGAGAAGTTTCTGTACTGCAAAAGAAACAGGAGAGTGAATAGGAAACCGACAGAATGGGAAAGTATATTTGCAAACTATGCAACTGATAAATATTTAATAACCAGAATCCACAATGAGATCAAAAAACTCCACAACAAAACAACCCACTTAAGAGATGGGCCAAGGACCTCAATACACATTTTTCAAAAGAGAAAATCCAAATGGCCAACAGACACATGGAAAAATGTTCAAGATCACTAGCAATCACGGAAATGCAAATCAAAACCACAATGAGGTTTCACCTCACCTCCGTTAGAATGGCTCACATTCAGAAATCTACCAACAACAGATGCTGGTGAGGATATGGGGAAGAAGGGACACTAACCCACTGTTGGTGGGAATGCAAACTGGTAAAGCCACTAGGGAAGTCAGTCTGGAGATTGCTCAGAAACCTGAATATAACCCTACCATACAACCCAGCCATCCCACTCCTTGGAATTTACCCAAAGGAAATTAAATTAGCAAATAAAAGAGCTTCTGCACCTTAATGTTTATTGCAGCTCAATTCACAATTGCTAAGACCTGGAACCAACCCAAATGCCCATCAACAGTAGACTGGATAAAGAAATTATGGGACATGTACTCTATAGAATACTATACAGCAGTAAAAAACAATGAAATCCTGTCATGTGCAAAAAAATGGGGAATCTGGAAAACATTATGCTGAGTGAATTAAGCCAGTCCCCAAGGGACAAATGTCTTATGTTCTCCCTGATTAGTGACAACTAACCAAGTACCAAAAAGGAAACCTGTTGAAGTGAAATGGACACTATGAGAAACAGTGACTTGATCTGCCCTTACCCTGACTGTTGATGTACAATGTAATACTTTATCCCTTTTAGTATTTTTTTGTTCTACTTAATACTATTGGTTGAACTCTTTAATTAACACACAATTATTCTTAGGTGCTTAAATTTAACTGAAAAGTGATCCCCTGTTAAATATCAGATTGGGAATAGGAGAGGTAGGATATGTACAATTTGGGAGAAGCTCAAGCTGACTTGCCCCAAACTGTAGAGTTAGAAACATGCCAGGGGATTCCAATACAGTCCCATCAAGGTGGCATGTACCAAGGCCATCTCACTAGTCCAAGTGATCAATCTCAGGTCACAATAGACCATAATGACAGGTCTAAGAGTCAAAGGGATCACACAAACAAGACTAGTGTCTGCTAATACTGATAGACTAAAAACGGGAGAAAACAATCCAACATGGGAAGCAGGATACACAATAGACTCATAGAATGGCAGATGTCCTAAACAGCACTAGGCATTTGGATCTGGCTGAAGAGCCCATGAGAGTATTTTAAGCATGGAAAGCCAAGACACTCTGGCAAAAAAAACCAAAACCAAAACAAAGAAACCAACCAACCAAACTAAATGAAAGATTTCTGCGAGTGAGATCCCAGTGGAAAGAACGGGCCATCAAAGAAGGAGGTACCTTTCTCTAAAGGGAGGAGAGAATTTCCACTTTGACTATGACCTTGTCTAGATAAGGTCAATGTCCACAAACTCAAAAGACTTCCATAGCCTTGGCAACTCATGACAAGAGCCTAGGGTGATTACTGATGCCATAAACAAGAATGTCAATTTGTTAAGTCAACAACAGGAGTCACTATGCACTTACTCCCCATGTAGGATCTCTGTCCTTAATGTGTTGTACAATGTGAATTAATGCTATAACTAGTACTCAAAAAGTACTTTATACTTTGTGTTTCTGTGTGGATGCAAACTGATGAAATCTTTACTTAATATATACTAAATTGATCTTCTGTGTATAAAGAAAATTGAAAATGAATCTTGATGTGAATGGAATGGGAGAGGGAGCCGGAGAGGGGAGGGTTGCAGGTGGGAGCAAAGTTATGGGGGAAAAAGCCACTGTAATTCATAAGCTATACTTCGGCAATTTATATCTGTTAAATATAAGTTAAAAACAAATCTTAATAGGCCCAACTTATATCTTTCATACTTGGTGTTCTCCTTATCCTGTGACAAAACATGCCAAAAAAGGATGGAGCTGGATGTTTGGCATAGCATTCAAGCTCTGCTTGAGACAGCTGTTTCCCATATCCAGCTACTTGGGTTCAGGTCTTGGCTCCAATTTCAATTCTAGCCTCCCACTAATGTACACCCTGACAGGCAGCAAAGACGGTGACCTAGCAGTAACAGTACCAGTTAGGATGCCTGCTTCCCTTATCAGAGCGCCCGGGTTGAGCCCGGCTCTGCTCTAGGATGCAGAAGAGGATGGACGGCTCAAGTACTTGGGTCACTGACACTCTCTTGGGAGACCCAGTTTGAATTCCAGGCTCTTGGCTTCGACCTGACCTAGCAGTTGTTGTAGGCCTTTGTGCAGTGAGCCAGCAGATGGAAGAGTTCACCTCTCGATTTTTTGTGTTACGGGATTGGTTAATTTCCTCTAGATGAAATTTATTGGCATAAGTACATTAATAATTCTTGTTTAAAATCTGAAATCGAGTAATGTTTCTCTTTCAAAACTGATATTGTTTGTTATTTTTAAATTAAATTTTGTATCCTATATTAACTTTTCTCTTCTAGGTACTTCCAAAAGTTCATGAAAAAGTCTGGCCCCCCAAAATTTTAAATCGATGCCTATGAAGGGTTTTTTAGAGGCTTTATGGAAAAACCACACACAAATTTTGTTTTCAAAGGAATTGATTAATACACTAGAATATCAGGGTCACAGCAAATGTGTGGTAATTACTATGACACAATCCTCAAATTCTCAGGTCAACTTGATATTTATACACAAAGAACAAATCCAATGTAGTTCATAAGTACAACTGTAAAAATGTAATTTTTCCTTCCAATTTTTGAGATAACATTTTTTGATTGGCATTATAGACAAAGGAGTTCAACACATAAAAAGTAAAAAGACCATAATTCAGCAGGAATATCAAGGGCTATAATCAAATGAAAACACAACTATTTCACTCACGTACAGGAAATTTTAAAGTAATCACTGATCATTAAAACTATAGTGGTATAGGCTCAATAGGCTAATCCTCCGCCTTGTGGCGCCGGCACACCGGGTTCTAGTCCCGGTCGGGGCACCGGATTCTGTCCCGGTTGCCCCTCTTCCAGGCCAGCCCTCTGCTGTGGCCCAGGAGTGCAGTGGAGGATGGCCCAGGTGCTTGGGCCCTGCACCCCATGGGAGACCAGGAAAAAGCACCTAGCACCTGGCTCCTGCCATCGGATCAGCGCGGTGCGCCGGCCGCAGCGCGCCGTCCGCGGCAGCCATTGGAGGGTGAACCAATGGCAAAGAAAGACCTTTCTCTCTGTCTCTCTCTCTCACTGTCCACTCTGCCTGTCAAAAAATTAACAACAACAACAAAAAAAACTATAGTGGTATATCATTCTTAACCATTGGTTTCACAAAGGTGTAAAACAGCTTGACAAAAATGTATTTGCAGCAATACTGATATGTATAGACACTTCTTTTTTTGTATTTTGGATTTTTCAAGTTTAGCTCTCATATATAAGGGAGAACATGCAGTATTTGTGTTTGGCTTTTTCACTCAACATGATGTCTTCAAGTTGTATCTGTTTTGATGCAAAAGGCAGGATTTAATTCTTTTGTTATAGTTGAATAGTATTTCAGCGTGGGGGCTTTGTATGTCATATTTCCTGTATGCATTCAGCTGGTGATGGACACTTTGATTCCATATTTGGCTATTGTGAGTAGTGCTGCTAGTATTCATAAGGCGTGGTCATGTATTTTGAGTGTATACCCAGTAGTGAGATTGCTGGATCATATGACAAATGTAGTTTTAAAGAAAATTTCCATCCAGTTTTCCACAGTGGCTGCACTAACCTATATTCACACCAACACTATGTAAGACTTCCCCTTTCTCCATATCCTCGCCAGCATTTGTTACCCTGTCTCTTGGATAACAGCTATTCTAACAAGGGAGAGGTGGTATCTCATTGTGGTTTTGATTTGCATTTCCCTAAGGGTTACTGACATTTCATTTGTTTGTTGACCATTTTTATTTTGTCTTTTGAGAATTATCTATTTAGGTCCTTTGACCATTTTTTAACTGGATTGCTGAGATTTTCAAAACGTCTTATAACATTCTTTATATACATGGGTACTGACAATAAGTTATCTCAATCATCATTTATGCAACATTTTCTTTTACCTTCATTTTTGAAATGTATTTTTGCTGGAATTAAATTTCTAAGTGAAATTTTCTCAGTACTTCAAAGATGTCATTTTGTTATCTTCTGTAATCTATTTCCTTTGAGAAGCCAGCTATCATTTATTTCTCACCTGTAATCTTTCGACTTTTCTGTGGTCCTTTTTATTCCTTTTGAGTGAGTTTTCAGCAGTTTGACCAGCATAGATATCGTTTTTTCATCTTAATCCTTTGTGGAACATATTAAACTATCTGAATGAAAATTGATTTGTAAATTGACTATAGTTTAACTTACTAATTTCAGTAACTTTTAAGTCCCTTGATGAAAAATTTTAATTTGGGTTTTCTATTCATTTTGTTCCCATTAAAGTAGAATGGCCAGTTGTGTCAACATTTTTAATGTTTTTTTAAATATGTGATATTTTTGTTGTTCCAGTTTTTTATTTTATTGGTGGTGATGAAGTTTTTTCACATTCTTCTGAATCTTAACTAGAAGTCGCATTCTACACAAAACTCTTACATTATGTTTTAGATGTATATTATGCGTGAACTTCAAAGATCATAAAGAAGTTAGCAAAATTGGTCATAAAAGGGGCTTTGGTATGGGAAAATTTAAGAAACCCTAAATTAGGAAGACATGATTTCATAAACACTTTCTGTTCATTCTCATATCTATAATAAATAATATGAGCCACTTTGCAATTCATGAAATCTAACCTTATTTCATAAACACCAGGCAATTTTTAAATTTTTTATTCCAGGACCTCCTGTCCTGAAGATTCTGATTCATTTAGTCAGTGGTGGGACTCCAAGATGCATTATTTAACTGATTCTGATGTACATTCAGAGCTGAGAACCTCTTTCATGGAGATTTCTGAGGCTCAAAAATAGTGTGCAAATTGCTTCATAAACTATATTTTTACCTACATCATTAAGTTTTTATTTAAATCACTATTATGTCAAATTACCACTATTCATCAGTCTTCCAACTCTAACATTCCCTATGGGATGTTTAGTAAAATTTGGCTAACAGTGCTTTGTAGTAAAGAAATCGAGGAGAAATTAGACAATTATTAAGACTTGGTAGATGAGTTTAATACCAGGATCAAAGAAGTGATGGCTTTGCTTTTGAAAAAATTTATCCTTTTCCTAAAGGCAAACAAATGGATCTCAAGACATAGGACAATAGCCATGCCATAGGCAAAGTGTCTATCAATGTAGTAATTGTTGGTTCTTCTTTAGGGAAAAGATTGACACTAAAATGTGACTAAGAGAAGAGACAGAGGATGAATTCCATCATCTGACAGGGAAAACGCATTAGACATAGTCACATAATTTGTGAGTATTTCAGGAATCTCCCCATACAATGTAATATGCAGAAAATAGAAAAATTTCCTGATTCTCTGTACCTGACCTATGCATATGACTTTTCTTCTGTTTAATACTTTATTCCCTCTGAATCCCTTATCTTTCACAGCTCTCATTATATTTGAATTTTACATTTGTACATGCAGCTTCAGATTTATGTTGCTCTAAGAATAAATTTATCGAGGTAAGAAACTTTAATTCTATATGCACTACAAGATCTGTGACACACTAGGGGCTCAATAAATGTCCACTGAATGATGAGTGAATGGACCATTATCCAGAATGATTGGAATACAATATATTGAATAGAATTTTTATATCTTTATGAACTGTTAACTTGTAAAACCAACCACTTAGGTCAATTACGTGGATATTTGAGTACAGATGATAATTCTTGGGAAATCTGTCATTAAGTCTACTTATATTTCCTATTATCATGGTAACTTTCTATGTCTTCTTTTGATGTCATGGAAGTCTTTGGGAAGAGACTAAGTACATCCTGAGCACCATAGTTCTGGACTCAAGATGCCTAGATTCACATCTCGATTACTGGTTACCTATGTTATCTTGAACATATGTAATTGGGATAATTACACACTACACACTCACCAGGATAATCAAACCTACCTCATATGGTCATTGGGAGGAATAAAGGATTTATACTTAGAACTATTTACAGAAAACCTCTATTTGAATGCATTATAAACATCTCAAATTTGAAAGACATTTATTTTCCTCATCTGTGGGAGATATAGTCCAAGGCCTGCAGTTGTCTGAAATCAGATAGTACCAAATTTTTTTTTTTTTTTTTGACAGGCAGAGTGGACAGTGAGAGAGAGAGACAGAGAGAAAGGTCTTCCTTTGCCGTTGGTTCACCCTCCAATGGCCGCCGCAGACGGCGCGCTGCGGCCGGCGCACCGCGCTCGTCCGATGGCAGGAGCCAGGAGCCAGGTGCTTTTCCTGGTCTCCCCATGGGGTGCAGGGCCCAAGCACCTGGGCCATCCTCCACTGCACTCCCGGGCCACAGCAGAGGGCTGGCCTGGAAGAGGGGCAACCGGGACAGAATCCGGCGCCCCGACCGGGACTAGAACCCGGTGTGCCGGCGCCGCAAGGCGGAGGATTAGCCTGTTGAGCCACGGCGCCGGCCAGTACCAAATTTTATATATGCTATTGCTCTATACATACCTTTGATGAAATTTATAAATTAGTAGGTAAATTAGTTTTAAAAATAGGAAATTTATAAACATTTATATCTGTGTTCAGCATTCCAACCTGGTGGCTAACCTGCTGGCGCTCAATATCTAAGTAGTTCAACTTATAAAATTGTTATTACTGTACATATTTTCCCTTTGTAATGAAGCGCTAACTCTTATCTAAAGTGAATTTACTGAATCTTGAGATTTTAGGCAGCAAGATCATCCAGAATCCATAGACTAACAATAATTTCACAGCCTCTCCCATAAGAGCTCTTTAAAAGCATACTGTCTTGTGAGTTTTGAAAAGCAGGTTATAAATGTCTTTCCTATTCCACAAACAGTTAATGCTACACAGTAGTACAACACCAAAAGTTACCCTAATTTCAGTAGCACATTCATTTACTAACTAGTTTCAGCTGAGAATGGATTTTCCTTCTATGTAATTCTAAGTCATATTACATAATGCAGGCTTCTAGCAGTATTATTTCTCCCATAAAAATGATAGCTTCATCTATGAAAATAATTGGAAGAATAATTCTTACATGTTACTGAGTCCACTTTACATATTAAAAAGAAAATCAAGAGTTTTAAGTTACGCTTGCACATTTCAAAATGGATAACATACAGTTATCAATCTCTAAGATTCCAAATCTAGTTCACGGACATTGGTATATAAAAAATGATAATAAAAATAAAAACAAGTGCTATAATCTCAAGGGCAAAGCTCAAGGTCTGTGGTCACATAGATCAGGGAGTGAACGCAGCTTTATCACTTATTACTGGAGGACCTTACGCAAGTTACTTAACCTCTACCAGGCTTTAGTTTTCTCATTTATGAACCAGAATACTCCTCCCAGCACCTCAGGAGGGAAGTAAAGTGGATAACACATGGAGAGGGCGCAGCACGTCTCCAGGTGCTAGCACGCATTATTATATAGGATGCAAATAAATATTAATAGAAATACAGGCAATGTGCCATGAAAGCAACTTTTTCTGTTCATTAGACCTCTGCTCTGGGCTACACGTGCCCTTTACAAAAGGGGCACAGATCAGGTGTGTTTACTGAGCTATATTTAAGACATTTTCAGAGCAATACTCATGAAGCCATTACTATTCCAGATCCACATGCACTGACTACGTAAGAGGTGGCCATTGCTCTGAAGCTGCCATTGCTATGAGGAACTGAAGATAAGGAATTATCTGTTACGTGCGTTGTCAAAAAAAACTAATAAAGGTTAATCACAGGGAAACCCAATTTACCTCACAGTGAAAACTGGCTTTAAATAACCCTGACTTATGCCCTGGAGAAACATGTTCTGTCAAAATTAAATGTTGTCTTCTAGGAGAAGCCTCATCTGGAAGTCAGCACGAATCTCAAGGGCTGTGTTGCACTCCTCTCATCCTGAACTATGATGCAAACTTTTTAAAACAAACTTTATTTTAGAATACTTTCAAATCTTAAATAGTATTGCAAACAGGAAATTCTCATATACTCTACCAAATTTCCCTGATTATTTACATCTGATAATAATGCAATGTTGATAGCCACTCTGCAAAAAAAAAAAAAAAAAAAAAAAAAAAAAAACGGAATAGCTCCTCACCCAAAATTTAGCTTATGTACCAAGGCCAATGATGTCATACATACACAGTAAGAGGTTATCAAAATGCTTATTACTTGTATAAGTAGATTTTTTAGCACAACAACACAGGCTTCCCAAGGCAGTTCTAAATCGCTTGAGTGGATCAAGAAAGACTGATGTTAAGTTTTAATTATGGTTACCAGGTACAGACAGGAGCTTATGTGGTTTAAGTCTCCCAGTGATAGTAGAGGAGAAGGCAACCAAGCTTTCTTGCTACCTTGCCCGGATTCAGACAAGGAGACCCACACTCAGATAAACTTATCCACCCCCAATCACTTCCCAAAGCCTTGTCTCTAAGCACCATGAGAAGATGGGTGGATAAGACTTATACATTGTTAGAAGTCAAATATCAACATATAGAATCATATTCTTTATTACATATGGTATTTGTATAAATTTTGATGAGCCAATATTAACATATTTTACCAACTAAAGTCAGCATTTTGTTCCAATGTCCTTAGTTTTACCCAATATTCTTTCTCTGTCCCAGGAGTCCATGAAATTATGCTTAGTTGTCATGTTTTCTTTGGCTCCTCCAGCTTATAACAGTGTCTCACACTTTGTTTTTTATCATCTTAATGATTTTAAAAAATCAGTCATGAATGTCATCAAATGTCCCGCAAGAGGCATTTTTCTGGTATTTTTCTCGTATTAGATTGGAATTTAGACTTTGGAGAAGAAAAATCACAAATTCAACATTTTCATGACATGGTTTCTCACAATTGATGTTAACCTGGACCACCTTGCCAATGCAGTGCTTGTTCTATTTCTCCTCTGTAAAGCGACTCCACTGTCCCCCTTCCCATACTGTGCTCTTTGGGAGGGAGTGACTATGTGTAGTGCATTGTTAGAACGTAAAGTTATGCACCTTCCCTAAGGACAAAGGGTCTGGAACTTTTCCATGGGAGATTTCTCTATTCTTCCCAGTTTCTTTTCAATTAACTGCTTACTATTATCAGTAAATACTTACTTCCTAAATACTTACCACTCCTAGGACTCATTAATATTTTATATCGTGGATTATAAACCAGTATCAAATTGCTCGAATCATTGCAGCTTTGGCCATCCGGAGCTCTTTCAGTTGGTACCTGGATCTCTTCAAACTGCTCTCGTCATTATGGCATTTTACTTTGAGAACTTTCTTTACTCCTGGCACTATGAGAAGCTCCTGGATCATCTTGTGTATTTTCTGCCTCAGTCTTAGCATCAGCCATTTCTCCAAAGGTTCTTGGGGAATGGTATAGAAACTGAGAGCTGAACACTAGGTGTATTCTTTAGTGCTCGATTCACTGCTTCCAGGTCCCCTCAGGTACCTGAGTACAAGGGTGTAGTATAAATACTTTATTCCCAAGACTGTGTAAGAGGCAGAAGCAACACAGAGGAGCAGGAGCCAAGTGAAAACATCCATGGTTCTAGCGCAGTACTTTCTTCAACTGCAGCCCTATTAGCAGTTTGGGCTGGATAAGTCATTACTGTAAGGACTAGAATTGTGCCATGTAGGATATCTAGCAGCATCCTTGAACTCTACCCAGTAGAGGCAAATAGCACAATCTCTTTCTCCCAGTTGTGAGAATCAAAAACATCTCCAGCTTTTGTCAGATGTTCTCTGGGTGACAAATTTAGCCCCAGTTGTGCATTACGCTTTTAATCTAAAGTCTGAAGAAAGCCCTTGGTTTGCACATACTTCATGGGGAATAAAAGACAGCTTTCTTTTTGATAGTAATTTTTCAAATGAGATCTAAAACAGGTCTCTAGTAGGTCGACAGCCAAAGCCAACCACATCAAAAGATTCTCTCCTCTTTTGTTACATGCCTATTTTAAAACTTTATCTTCAATTACTTAGCAAATTCCTTTTTATCACTATATTTTCACTTTTAAAATGTGATTTTATATGCTTTCGAATAATTATATTTGCTAATCAAACACTGATAACCACATTCTGTTGATTGAGCCACAGCTTTCCTAGCAAAGGGTAGGGGGGAAGGTGGTCAATTATGTATGAACAGTTTTCATATAAACTTGACTTATATTGTACGTAAGTGTGTCCACTAAAACATTTTGCATTTTGTTTTCCACATGCATTTAGTGTCAGTCAACTCGGACTTCTTGCCATTTCCTGAACACAGACAGCACTTCATTCTGTTTCCTCTATAGGGAATGTCCCTGTCACTTTGTGTGACTTATGAACTAAATCCTTTAAGACTCTGTTCGAGTTTTACCATTTTAGAAAGTATTCTGCAAATCCCCCCCCCCCCCAAGAGAATCAGTCATCCCGTTATGGACCGAATTAGGTTCCTCCAAATTCATATGTGAAGTCTTAACTCCTATTGTGGCTACAAAGAGAAAATTATGGCTAAATGAGGGCCTAAGAGTGGAGCTCTAATCCAACGGCTGGTCCTTTTAGGGCAAGAGACGCCAGAGATATGCCTGCACAGCAGAAACACCATGTGAGGACACAGCGAGGAGGAGGCCATTTGTGAGCCAAAGAGAGAAGCTTGAAGAGAAACCAGACCTGCCAACACCTTCACTTCAGACTCCGGCTCCCCAGAACTGTGCAGAATCAATCTCTGCTGTTCGAGCCGCCCAGTCTGGGATGTTCTGTGATGGCTGCTCTATCAGGCTAGTATATTGTCCTTAATGTTTTTTGTAGTTCCATAAGAGTATTCAGTTTATTCTAGTATATGTGTAGCAGGCTGATCTGCATGGGCAGGCTGGCGAGTTGCCTAAAGACAGAGACTTCATAGCTTCGCATGTGTTTTGTGATCATTTGATTTCCTCTAAAGCACAATTGACTGGAAAATGGCATCACAGGCCTTGTCTATCCCCCATAAATCCTAAAATAATCAATTAGAAATGATTATTAGTTCAAATGATTTATTTCCTAATTGTTTGTGAAAACAAAAGCCTCAAGATTCTCAGAACAAAAATAACTGCCCTATTTTCTTGTTAAAACATAAGAGTTACAGTAACTAGCATTGAGCATTCTCACGTGTCAGACACTGACTGCTATGCTTGGCTATTGGCAAGGACATCTGGAACTGATCTTCCATCCAAGAGCAATACCTTCTATCTTGCTATTCAGTAGCATCCCACAGTTGGTCCCAAAAAATACTTAAGGGGAGATTTTTAAGAAGACTGGGATCACAAGTTTATCACTTGAAGTCTGAGGTACAGAAGCAAATGGGCTTTCCAAACTGTGAGACCCCAAAATACTGGACTATCAGTTAATGCACAATTCAGGCTGTAGACAGGAAAAGCCACCCAAACAGAGCTGCAGACTTCATCTGTGCCTGCTAGCAGGCTCATAGTTAGCTTATCTCTAGCATTTGCTTAAAAACAGCAAGTAACAGTACCTACCAATAGTCTGCTTGTCTCTTATTTATTCATACAGAGGCATTAGCCTCTGTATGTAGGTGCACACCTGTTCTCAAAGCTTTGCAGTATTAGTGTTACCAAACATTTGTCACAGCATGATAAGGATCATCATCTTTGCAGCCTGCAGTATCTGCCTGACCACTAAGCCAAAGCAGCTCCCCTTCTAAGTAACACATCTGGTTTAGCATAGGAAAAACAAACCACACTAGGGATTTTAGATCGGAAGTGATCTGACAAAGGTGTCCTAAACCAAATCATTGCATGACCTAGAGTAGCACTGTCAAGAACTCAGCTGTGTTGGAGAGGGACTTGATTAAAGCAATACCAAAGTGGCAGTGATAATCATCACGTCTGTAGTCTACTTACTAGGGCAGTCTAAGAGGCGAAAACCAAAGTGCTGACTTCCCTGGCTGTTCCATTTCACCCCAGAAAGGCGCCCAGATGGAGGGTCAGTGGATCAGTTTAGACATAGAAGTCATCTCACTTTTGAGGATACCCCGAATAAAAGTCTGTTACAATTTTACAGACCCTGGAGCTGGAAGTTTCAGTGGAAGGAGGGGGAGGGGGGGACTGTGAGTAAAAAAGCAGTGAGTACTGAGAGTTAGCTCAAGGGTCTTCAAGGTTTCCCTAGCACCCCCCTCACACCAGCCCTGACTCCAACACAAGGAGACTCAGCCAGGAGGCCCCCCAGGTAAGGATACTGCCGAATGAACACACTTGGGCAAGACATACAGATATGCTTAAAAGCAGGAGGGCCATCCAGTCCTTGACTGCGTTCCCACCGAAGTCTCTGATCTAGTCTGGAAAAGGCAGCTTTCCCCTGTGGGGTCTTGCGGGTGACTTGTGATGAGGCCTGAGAAACCACACCTAACAATTTCAGCCAGGAGAGAAGTGCTCAGCAGCACCTATGCAGGGGCTATGAGAAAGATTCTCAGAGTAACACAACTGACCCATGGGGAAGCGCCCACGGCCTAGGCTACCGTGCTCAAGAACAATCTTCCAATGCATCTGATAGATACACCCAGTTCCCTGTGGAACTGGGGGTGCACCGATCACCACTGCTTTCCCTCTCATCAGCACAACTGTCTCCAGACACGCGGGATGCTGGAGAATGCTCCCTGGACCATATCATTCTCCACGGCCTTGCTTCCCACCAACAGCCCGTGAAAGGAAGATGAAAATGGAGTCTGAACAAGACATTCAATAGGACTTCCTGTAGATCTTAAACGCTGTAAAATTTAATGAGAATCAGTATTAGTCTTTGAAGGATAGAAAATTTCAAGGGAAAACTTCTCTCCCTTAGGAAATTGAAAACACAGGTTTAGTCAAAAAATGTATCACTCAAATATGCATGTTATCAGTGGAATATGTGATCTGCCACCTACAGATGAATTCTCTCATTTCTCATCTAAGATTATTTATAGTTTCAAATTCTTCTTCCACTATTATGCAGAAAAGCTTCCAAACTTGACACCAACCGAATCATTGCAGGAAAATAAAGACCTTTTCATATACTAGAAATATTCCTTTTAATAAAATCAGATTCATAAATAGGATTTTCTCCTTAAGGTAGCACTTTAATTACACACATAACTTAAGAATAATTAAGTAACTGAGGACCAGTTTCTGTTACCATAATTATGGGGAACAAAGACCCCTGGCTCAATGAACTCTTCTGAAATGTACTAATAAAATCTGAGGAGTGTTATTTGCCATGCAACAGAAATATTGACTTAAGGCAAATACCAGCTTACAAAAAAAGAAATCAGCAACAGTTCCCACCTTCATTATCCCAGCTTCACCCTCAGTACTTGCTTAACCTTTTATGCCTTTGCTAAACTCCTCATTAGTAAAAAAGGAGACCTGCCTACTAAGCACAACAGTAAGCCTTTAATGGACTTTAAAGATCACTTATGACTCAAAGCACTGAAATGCAAATTATTATTTGAATAGTTGAGAGCACTAATTGAGCACTTTTAATGGAATTCAATTGTCAAGATAAACAACGTTTTCCACAAGAATCTGAATTTTAATAAATATTAAAATCAAGTTAAACAAGAGAAAAAAGGGAGAAAGTATTTTGGTAACAAATTTTGGTTCACCAAGTTAATTTCATGACAAAGTTTTAAAAAGTTGCTTGATTGGCTTCAAAACTAACTTTTGGGATTCTCTTTACTCAACTCTTCTGTTGCCTTTTATATACATCACCTTCATATACATATATATATACACACACGTGTGTGTGTGTGTGTGTGTGTGTGTGTGTGTAAAACCCTTTTTTTTCCTTTCCTTTATATGCTTTGGCTTTGTTTAATTTCTCTGTTGCTTAAGAAAGACTTTAAGGGAGTAATGGAAGGTAAATATTTTTAGGTGAGCACATTTTGGTCTGATAGAAAATTGGATACTGGATAGTTTATATTATCTGCCATAGATGTTTAATCAGAAGCACAAGTCTACCAAATGAAATCCACATATTATCTCTAAGATGATGTTCTCCCACTTCATCTACCTGATGTCTACTGAACCTTCACCTATAAGCCAGATTACACTTTCTCTGAGAAGCTTCCTGGATGTACCAAACCAAGGTCAGAGTCTATCTACATACAACTCTGTCCTACTACCATAACATTTCGTTCATATTTTGCACTTACCATCTTGTCACCTCCACTAGGTTGTGTATTCATTGTTAAATATCACTATTGCATTGTTTAGTACAGAATAAAAACAATCAGAGGTGCATGTGTGTCCCAGTAGCTAAGATACTGCTCTGGAAGCCTATATCCCATATCGGAATGCCTTGTTCAAGTTCTGGCTCCCCTGTTCCAACCCAGTTTCCAGCTAATGCGTACCCTGGGAAACAGCAGATGATAGTTCAAGTACTTGGGTCCCTTGCCACCCATGTGGATGGATAGAATCCCCTGCTCCCAGATTCAGTAAATAGAATATAACACACATTCACTCTCTCTCGCTTGCTCTTGCTCACTCTTTTGCTCTCTCTTGCTTTCTTTCTCCCTCTCCATTGTTCTCTCCCCTCCTACCTCCACTTCTCAAATAAAATGAAAACAATTTTAAGACAATCAATGACTATTTAATGGATGGATAAATGAGCCAACCCAAAGTTAACCATTGGTTCACTTACTGGCTATGTTGGCTCCCATTTGAAAATCTCTAGTCCTTGGCATCAATTTGGCTGATTTTGACAGTTGGTGAATCCCAAGATACCCAAGATACACAGATGTCAGTTTTGCAAGAGTCTTGGACCTTACAGAGTCAGGGCTTCTTTTGGTCAAGTTAGTTCTGGATGTAGGAGCACCTTTTAGTGGACACTCAGCAGTTGCCTCTTCAATACACATTATCCCTTCCCTTCTTTTTAGAGTACTTCAAATTCCAAGCTGTTCAGGATAGGAAATGTGCACCTAACACCCAACTCCAATTCCACCTATGACTTTGGCACTACCAGTCTTCCTTGGTCAGAGTTAATGACTCAAGAATGGATATATAATCTAAAAACAGTAAGGTGCCTGGAGACTTAATACTGGACGTGCTTTAGCTATTGACAAAATGAATGATTTTACTTAAGTGTGAATGAAAAAGCATGCACCCCCAGGAACTGCTAGGACCCATCTTGAGTTTAAAGAATCTTCCTTAGAATGGAGCCAGTAACAAGGAAGCTGTGTCAAATATAGGGAGGATAAGTTCTTACTAATATGATTTGAATTTTTCATAAAGATTCCCTTGAAACTAGAATGAATTGTCTCTGCATCGCTTTATGAACCTCCTCACACATGAACCTCAGTGTATTATCTCTCTAAGACTCCCAAAACGGTCCTTCCAAGCCTCTCTTAAAAGCAGGCAGCATGCTGCGCTGAAATAATTGGTTTATATGCATATTTCCCTTTACTGTGAAACCTTTGAGCAGACTTGCGTTGTTATGTAGAGTGGTACGCAGCACATATCTAGTGCCCTCTAAACCTTTGTTAAAAAGACAAATGAGTGACTAAGAGTTGAAATCAAGTTAAACCATATTCCCAAATTTTTTTTATTTCAGATAAATTTAAGGAATTATGTTCCTGTTTTGTCCATATATATTTCAAAGACAATTAAGATAGTAAAATTTTGTAATCTTTATTTCTTTAAAGCATTTACTAAGAATCTAGGTATAGAATACATACTTAAAGCAGGACTCCCACATTGGATAGCCTAACATAGCTATAGGGAAGTAAATATATAGACTAAAATTCCTTAGACCAAGTAAATCATTTCAAATTTGTTAAGAAACCTTGGCTTACTTTAGATTAAGAAGATTTTATCACCTTTTCTCTCGAGACAATGCCTTCTATAAGCATTCCCTATGGTAATGCATAACTGGAAAATTAATAAGCACATTTAAATGCAACATTATGCTATCAAGATGTTGGCAATGCCCTAGGGTTGACTGTTTATGCTATTAGATATTTCTAAAACTTGACTTTTCCTGTGCTAAAGGATTGTCAGTAATTCCCTTCTTGGGTAAAATTAGGGCATGAGCAGACAAGTAAACACTAAATATAAGCAGTGTTCCCATTTTTTAGCGTAATATGCACCTAGAAACAATGTTGGAATGCAAAAGGCTTAATAATTTTTGCTTTCATATAATTTTTGTTAAGTGTAAAGCTATAGATACCCAATCACATAAACAAATGACATTTATAACACTAATTAGGTATTCCTTATGGTTCATTTCTGAAGTCAAGAGAATAAAACTAGATCACCTAATACGGACTATGCCTCTGAAAAACGCAATTGAAAGTTTATTTCAAAGTGGACCAATGGCACTCTTGTGTAATCAAAGCCTATGGAGAACAGAACTACTTGCTAAAATTATGCTTTTCTCATTTATCGATATTCAACCTTAGAATCTTTCTTAGTGCTGAACTCAGGGGAATCCACTTGGAACTCTTGCCAAGTCTACTACCATAGACTTAGAGAGATTATTTGCCTACAACCAGAGAATCATTCCCTCCCAGTGACAGCATCTTAACTTGGAGCTATAACTTTGAGAAAAAAATCAACACTTTAATCCTAATTCAACAAAGCTAGGTTTACAAATAACAGCAAACGTTAACAAAGCCTTTCTTAAAACTGATGACTTGTATTACACTTCCTAAAATTCTAGAAGCTTCATACCCATGCCAACATGGATATTTTAATAACTAAATTATATGGATATGGCATGGCAAATTTTTAGTAAAATTCATTTCCTTTAGCATGTATTTTCTGAGTTACTGTGTGGATAGTTCACTAGTAAATTCTTTAAGAACTTTGTGAAAATCTAATCCTCAAACCTGTGGCGCTGGCACCCCAGGTTCTAGTCCCAGTTGGGGAGCCGGATTCTGTCCCTGTTGCTCCTCTTCTAGTCCAGCTCTGTGCTGTGGCCTGGGAAGGCAGTGGAGGATGGCCCAGGTCCTTGGGCCCTGCACCCATGTGGGAGACCAGGAGGAAGCACCTGGCTCCTGGCTTCGGATTGGTGCAGAGCGCTGGCCGTAGCAGCCATTTGGGGGGTGAACCAACAGAAAAGGAAAACTTCTCTTCCTCCCCCTCCCTCTCTCCCTCTCTCCCTCTCTCCCTCTCTCCCTCTCTCCCTCTCTCCCTCTCTCCCTCTCTCCCTCTCTCCCTCTCTCCCTCTCTCCCTCTCTCCCTCTCTCCCTCTCTCCCTCTCTCCCTCTCTCCCTCTCTCCCACTGTCTAACTCTGCTCCAATCTCAGAAACCTTTGGAATGCGGACATTGGATCATAAGTAGAAAATCTCACACAAGACCTCTTGTGACAGGTTGCTGTCAAAATGAAGGTGTACTAAGGGTACTGTATAAATAAGCTTTAGGCTAAGTGTGTGAAGTCTATGTGAAGCAATAAATGAATTTTGTGTTTCAATTCAGGCCCCATCTCCTCATTATATAAATGCAAAGATTCCAAAATCTGAAAAAATCCAAAACACTTCAGGTCCCAAGCATGTTGAATAAGGAATACTCCATCAGAGAAGCTCTAGATAGTCACAGATGTGCAGTTCGTCGTACTTAAGATATTCAAAGAAACAATTTATTCCAATTATATCTTGCTAATTAGCCAACAAAAATGACAGATTCCAACCTGGGTTTCTCAAGGGAGATCTACCTTGGCTGCAGATTGTAAATTTGCTTTATTATTCCGTTGACTATGCTCCTGGACTTCATTGTTAAAGGTGTTTGCTTGCAAACACACTGCAGCCTGAGAAAAATCCAGAGACAGTAGCCTCATATATTTGCACACATTATCTATTATCACAAGAAATAGCATCTGCTTCAGTTATGCTAATGAAATAATTCTGTAACTCATAATGGAGCCTGGTATACTATTTCCTGCATAATGAAAATGAAAGCATAGCAAACACATCTACACCCAAAATGTCTCACTTATGAAAAAGAGCAGCTAACTAGCTTGTCCAATGATACCGGCACTATCACTCTGTCTTGGTCTCACCATTTTTTTAATATTTCCAGGCTAGGAAAATGATTAGAATGCTACCCAGGAAACAGTCGTTAGGATATTGTCATACATAATACATCATGAATTGGTAAAAATGACCAAAAGTGTATTTATGAATTGGATGACCTGTTTCTACATGACCAAACTGCTGCTTCACCTGGTTTTCTGCCTATCAGATGGTCATCTGCATGCAGCCTCCCTCTCCCTGTCTCCCATAACCATCTGACCACTGAAAATGCTTGCAGCCACTCTCTGCCTGAGGAAATAGGTCGGAACTGTTTCAACGCACCAGCCCTCTCTCAAGGCTGCAGTTAAAATGCTATATATTACATATGGTATTATGTATCTTTTCTGTGAACCTTGTCAAACAGAGATCCAAAATCACAACCACAGCTTCCACCATAGATTTTGCATTCCTATGCCAGTTAAGGGCCATTGGGAATAGCATGAAAGATAATACACCTAAATGAGTTCTCTCTTTCTCAGCAAGAGTTATTCTGCATCTCAGGCAATAGAGCCTCCAGGCCAGTTTTAGTTTAATTCAGTTCAATTACTGAGTCCCCAGCTCCAGGGAGATCTCTGCATCAATAACAGGTTTTCTCAGGTCATCTCACATTCAGAGTCCCTACTCTCTTTGTTCACAATTACATGAGAATTGTTGTATGAAATCATCAACAGCCTTGAGAAAAAAAAAACAAAACAGAGGTATATGCTTGAGACTGGAGAATAATGACCCTTAGAGAGAAGAGAACCAGATGAGGTCATTACTGCCTCAGGTTATAACTGAACCGTTACAGTGCAAGGAGTTCTTCCCAATTTGGGTGCCTGCCTACCTTGGCAAGTTCATCTTTCCGATTCTCTTTGGCTCACATGCAGTTCCAACCAAGTGAACAGCTTTGACTTCTATACCACCCTCTCTGTCGTTCTGCACCTGTGTTCACACTACTCTAAGAGCGCCGTTTCCCAAGCATACTCACACAGTCCTCACATATGCACCCCCACACCCCCCATTTCCCTGAACCAGCTCTCACCAATCCTTCAGATCTCAGCTCAGTCATGTTTCGTCAAAGAACCCTTCCTTGGTGTACCCAGATTCCTTATAACTGACATTCTTAGAGGCTACTACAAGCTCCAAACCTCCGAGAATTAATAAATTATGCCCTAGGAAGAAAAACTTAGAATGCAGAAATACACATATCTAACTACGAGATAGGACCAGTTTATAATATTAAAATAATCAATTCAGGCTGAATCCGTTCCATTAGGTATGATCTACAGATTTTAAAAATCCTGAGATACCAAAATACAGTGTTCTGGCTTCTCCCTTAAGCATCAGAATATCTGGCAATACTAGGCTTATGTTTCAACATGACAGCAATGGGCTGGCGCTGGGCATGGGGTGTAGCTAACCCCTCTGAGAGGACCAATGGGCTCCACTTCACCACTCACTAGGTACTTGCTGCCTGGCACACTTATTTACATTGCCTACTAGACCCCCACAAGCGTGTGAGTGCACAGACTTAAACAGACTAAGATTGGGATCGCAAAGATATTACCATGTTTATGCTGTTAGCATGAGACCAAAGATGAGACAAAGAACACTGATCTAAGATTTTAAAGGTAGAAGCATGGCAAGTATATCCAACCAGGTTAAGCTGCCATTTTGGAAGATTCTGTAAGTCACCATGCCTTTCTAATCAACCCATCATTTGTAAAAATAGAAAAGATATGAGGATGGACACTCACACACACAGAGTTTTTCTATTTTAGCAGCTTTAGTGCAAATTAGTTTGCCATGACTTTGTCATGATTGGTTAAGAGACTGGTTAATTCATTAAATAGAGCTTTCTGTATATTTAGCAGTAGTAGATATTTGATAACACAGTAAATTGAAACTCTGCATGTCTAGGTAGCCTGGTACCTGTAAACCAGTGCTAAATCCTTCATTCAAGCATGGTCATCAATTCAATACCCTGCACTGCCCTCCCAACTTAGGTGATTAATTACTATCAGGCATGAGCCCTGGCAAAAGCCCAAAGGAATGGTCTATAAGGAAGCAACTCCTACACTGACCATAGACTGTTCCTTTCCAAAGCCAGGGGATTCTCAGGGAATGATCTCATCTCTAAAGACCAATAAAAATGTATTATTATTTCTAGGAGATGCAAAGTTTTACTTTAGTATTATGGGGAAATAGTGACACTTTAGACCATAAAATGGCCATAAAATAGGGACACTTGAGACCATTTTATGCTTGGAGGGAGAAAACTTTTAAACATGTCCTGTCATCCAAAAAATAAATAGCTTCATAAAACTGCCCTAGAGGGAATGAAAAGGCTGTAATTTTAACAAGAGAATCTTCCAAGACAGTAAATGCCCCACAAAATGTAGTTTTTGACCATAATATTCTGTTCTTCATGGTACTTACAGAACCCCTAAAATGTCCTTCTCCATCCAAGTCCCCTGTTCCAAACAGGTGAACCAGAGCTACTACATTGTATTAATTTCCTATTGCTGCTCTAACAATCATCATCTCATAGCTTAAAACACCACAAATATATCACCTTACAGTTCTGGAAGTCAGAAGTTCTGAATCAAGGGGCGGCAGGGCTGTGTGCTTTCTGATGATCCAGAGGAAATTCCATCCTCCATTCCAGGTTCTGGGGACCACTGATCTCCCTTAGCTAATGGCTTCTTCATCTTCCAACCCAGCACTGTAGCATTATATTAGTCCTATGTCATCACAATGAAATACCTAACAACCAGCTATGGATGAAGGGGTTCACAATCCAAGATCAGGTGGCCCTGAGAGCTCGGCATCTTGCTAGGAGAGTCCTGAGGCAGTGCAGAGCAAGAGGAAGATACAGTTCTGGAGATGCCTCTTATTCTAAATCTACCATGATTGATCACAGATGTCCATCCAAATAACCCTAACCCAATCACTTCCCAAAGGCCCAACCTCCACCCACAAATAATTGGGTTAAGTTTCCACTCTCTTAGTACCACTAACAAAAAAACTTTGAGAAGGAAGCATTTTTATAATACACGAACCTTTAGGGGACACCCATACCACTACTACATCTACCATTCTCACTCTACCTTCTAGTGTTTCTTGTTGTCCTTTTTGATTGTGTTGGGCCCACCCACATAATCCAGGATTATCTCAAGGTTCCTAATTTAGTCTCATTTTAAAGGATTCTTTTGCCTTGTAAGATAACATTATACATAGGTTCTAGGGATCAGAACATGGACATCTTTGGAGAGCTATTATGCTGCATACCAGACACATTGGTGTGAGTTGACAGATACAAATCCTAGTAGCAAGGAAGGTAATGAGAGTAAAAGTAAGTTTCAGCACTTCTCATGGTTTCTTGAGACAAAACTAAATCACGTAAGAAGGGACACTATTTTGCTATAATTTCCTATCTTTTATATACTAATGTATATTTACAATAACCGCTTAGAACCATCTCTGACCCTTACAGATATGAATGAGATAAAATGAAAAGAATGGATATTTACTGAATGTTTTCCTAAGATTTTTGATCAATATAATCTCATTAAATTGTTTAGTATGGGGGGCCAGGCACTCAATCTAGCAGTTAAGATTCTGCCTGGGATGCCCAAAACCCATATCAGAGTGCAGAGGTTTAAGTCCCTATTCTGATCCTGTTCCAAGCTTCCTGCTAATGCAGACCCTGGAAGGCAGCAAGTGATAGCTCAAGTAGATGGATTTCTGTCACCCATAGGGGAGATCTGGGTTGAGTTCCAAGCTCTTTACTGGTATAGCCCCAGTCATTCCATTGTGATTATTTGGGGGAGTGAACCAGAGAATCAAAGTTTTCTCTCTAAATACTCTTTGTGCGTGTGTGTGAATCTTTCTTCCTCTCAAAAAATGTAACAAGTAAACATTTAAGTATTTTAGGTAAATGTAAAACATGGAGACTTTGCCCAAGAAAAGGTAGTGATTATAGTTAATATGCTGTTTGTAGAATAAGACTAAGACCTCACAGTTCCTGATGAGAAAAGGGGACCTACAATTGTCTTTATTTTTCAGATGAGAAACTGAGGCACAGAAGTGACCTAACACGATTTTTTGAACATTTATTTAAAAGGCAGAGTTACAGAGAGGAGAAAAGACAGAGTGTGAGAGAGAAATCTTTCATCTGCTGGTTCACTCTCCAAATGGCTGCAGTGGCTGGGCCTGGACCCAGACCAAGGCTAGGAACAGCAGCATCTTCTGGGTCTCCCACATGGGTGCAGAGGTCCAATGACTTGGGCCATCTTCCTCTGCTTTCCCAGAGGCATCAGCAGAGTTGGATCCAAAACCGGATATTGAACCAGCTCCAATGTGAGATGTCGGCATCACAGGCAGAGGCTTAACCTGCTATGCCACAGCACCAGCCCCAACCTAACAGTTTTAAACCTAGTAAGTGATAAGTCAGCTACGCAAGCCCAGGTGTTTTGCACTCAGAACCCCAAATTAAAAAGATCTAAATGTTTCTTTTATCTGTTTTCAATTTCAGGGAGTTATTCTAGATAAGGTATATATCATTAAAATTCCTTTATGTAGATCAATGAGGTATACAGACTTGTGCTAACTTTCTTCTTACCAAGCCAGAAATACCCAAACAAGCATCATATTCTAGATTTTTACCAGCTCTAATTTGGAACTGATAGTTTGTCACACACAGCTAAAACAACAATATGCTTGCTATTGAACAGAGGAAGAAGGGATGATCTTAGAGATGACTTCTGTGTCTCTTTCTCCCTCCTCCCTCTTACCCTCCCTCCCTCCTGCCGTCTGTCTGTGTGTCTGTCTCTCTCTCTCTCTCTCTCTCTCTCTCTCTCTCTCTCTCTCTCTCTCTCACACACACACACACACACACACACACACACACACACACACAATCTTGACTGGACCTGAACTTTCCCTTCTCTCATCAGGGACGAGAAGGTCAGGTCTCACTCAACCACGTTCAACACAACTCACCCTCTTCAATACAATCACTATCTTTTCTTGGGCAACGACTTCATGCTTTTATGTTACTTATAATATTTATGTATTTAATGGGACTTTGTGGGTCAAAAAGTTCAGTAAATGTTGATCAATTCTTTTCATCTTATGAAATCAGACAGCTGTTTCTAAGAACATTTATGAAACATTTCTAGTAAGAAAAAGAAATATGTTCCACTAAAACATTTGCTTCAAGTATCTCCCTCTTGCCTCAAGGGTCCATGACCCAGATACTCTGTCTTCCTGAAGATGCAGGTAAAACTTCACAAGATTAAACGGGGGACAAAAGTTAGATGAGCAAGTATCAAGACAGACAGCAAGCTCCTCCACTTGCTTATCAAAAGAGTCCACCCATCAATTCACTATCTGATACTCTACATCAAAACATCCTTGTCTCTTTAATTTTGAAATAATAAAGAATTGTTAGGCTTCCAATAGGGAGGGTGCTCCAGAAACCTTTTTGTAACTACAATTGATATTCTGTGGTTGGTTATCAATAGTCCCATACTAATAATTCCAAGGGGAAAATCAAGAGTCCCAAATTTCAGTAACATAACTTACATTATTTAACAAAGTAAAAGGTCATAAAACATTTCTTACATGCAATGTTTGAAGGTGGAAGGTTCAATGAGCTCTCTTGATTGACCCTTGCATTTTCTTATTGAGGAAATGGAGTTTAAAAGATGAAGAATGAAAATTTGCAAGAACATCTTTAGAACAGGCAGTGTCTGTGCTGGTTAGAAGTCAGGTACCTGACCCCAGATTGTTCACACTTTCATGACAATTTCACAACAGCAGTAATTACACCTGGTGTGTGTGTGTGTGTGTGTGGTTTTCTATGTACTGGGTATTTCATGTGCATTAGGTCATTTATATTCACCAAACCCTTTGGAGGTGGGATTTTACCAGCAACCCTACCTCTTAGGTGGAAGAACTGCAACCCAGAATGTTCAAGTAACGTCACTCAGGATGCATGTGTAGCAGATGGCAAAACTGCGTTTAGAAAAAAAAAAAAAAAACTGGCCAGGTAAGGTAGGTTCCTAACTACTACATTGTTCATGCACACAAGGAGATGCTCATGCCTTCACACTCACATGTACAGAAATTATTAGTAACAAGTCACTCTGGGGTACTTGTTTTTTATTTTTATTTTCAAATTTAGCTCCCAACATGCAGCTTCCATCCCCTTTTTAATCCTTGTCTAATAATTTTTTCTAACCCTGAGAAACAATCCCTTTCAATAGCTAGAATTACTGCCTTTTTAATTAGCACAGGTAGCAAATCAAATTGTAATACTAGTTTGCAACAGATACATTGTCTTTGCATGGATGTATTTTCATTGTCATTTAGATTTTTTTACTATGTGAAAAATTTTCAATTAATACTTTTATTTTAGTCTTTAGAATTGTAAAGCCCATGTCACTAGGATAAACAGCTGGAAGTTTTACAACTGATTCACTACTATACAAGGGAGAAACAAATAATTTGAGAGTAGATCCCAAATGACAAAACAATTCTCTAGGTTTAATTCTCCTAAAAGAACTGCATACCTTCACATGCATTCTGAGCGACATTTGTTGGAATAAGAAGAAAACCCCCATGAGAGAGGCACTTAGTAAAATCATTTATTTTCATTCTTCAAACAGTATAACCAGGTAACTATTATTATCTACATTTCCCAAGTATTTCAAAGACAAGAGCTCAGAGGGATAAAATAATTTGCTAATTTAGTGAACAGTGAAAACATATTTGAATCCTGGTTTACTCTAACCAGACTCTCAATTGCTCTTACACACCGCAGCCAGGAGCAAATATACTTGAATATGGGTGTTGCAGTCCAGGCTCTCCAAAGGACACAAAGCATGGACAGATCACCTCTGCATAAAGGCCACGACATCCACTTCAATTTCTGCAGAAGCTGTTTAGCACCAGAAAGCGTACTAAGTATTAGAAGTGAGGAAGAAGCAAAGGACGTCATGAAGAGAATGCCCAGAAACCCCGAATGGAAAGCAGCTTCACCTACACACCTCAGACCTTGAAGGCTAACAGCATCTTTAACCTCAAAAGCACTTGCAAAAGAATATTGTTCTGACCAGCATTCCAGTTTTCAAGTGGACTGTCTGTGAGGTCCTCAGGTATACTTCAGTGATGATCCTGACAAGTTTTGTCTGGACCAAGGGCTCCCGGTCACATCACTGTTCTTTGGACACCAGAGAGTAGAAAGGAGACCTTGGCCCACTCCATTGCTGAAAGGCACTCTTACAGGATGGCTTTGGTCTACAACTTTAAGGACTGTGTGAATTGTCTGTTGTAAATTTTCAAAGCAACTCATTCTTGAAGCTTAACGAAATAAATCCACTCTTTTCTTCATGGCAAAGAAATTCCCAAATAACAAATTACTCTTTTCAAAATACATCCATGGAGTGGCAGGCACTGCAGCACAAGGAATTATGTTGCCTATAAAGCCTGCATCTCATACTCGAGTGTCACTTCCAGTCCTAGCAACTCTGCTTCTAATCCAGCTTCCTCCTAATGTGCCCATGAGGCCACCCCCTGGGGGAAACCAGTATGGAGTTCCTGGCTTCAACCTGGCCCAGTCCTGGCTGTTTCAGGCATGTGGAGAGTTAACCAGTAGACAAAATATCTTTCCTCTCTCTCCCTCTACTCTACCACTCTGTCTCTTAAATAAATCTTTTTTTAAGGGATCACACAAAGAAGACTAGCGTCTGAATACTAACTGATAGAATAAAAAGGGAGAGAATGACCAAACATGGGAAGTACAATAAACAGCAGACTCATAGAATGACAGATGTCCTAAACAGCACTCTGGCCTCAGAATCAGCCCTTAAGGCACTCGGATCTGGCCAAAGAGCCCATGAGAGTAGTTTAGGCATGGAAAGCCAAGACACTCTGGCAAAATAAATAAACAAACAAACACCTAAATGAAAGATCTCTGCGAGTGAGATCCCAGTAGAAAGAACAGGCCATCAAAGAAGGAGGTACCTTCCTCTGAAGGGAAGAGAAAACTTACACTTTGACTATGACCTTGCCTAAATAAGATCAAAGTCAGCAAACTCAAGAGGCTTCCATAGCCTTGGCAACTCATGACTAGAGCCTAGGGAGATTTCTGATGCATAAACAAGAGTGTCAATTTGTTAAGTCAACAACAGGAGTCACTGTGTACTTACTCATGTGGGATCTCTGTCCTTAATGTGTTGTCCAATGTGAAGTAATGCTATAACTAGTACTCAAACAGTATTTTACACTTTGTGTTTCTATGTGGGTGCAAACTGATGAAATCTTTACTTAATATAAACTAAGTCGATCTTCTGTATATAAAGATAATTGAAAATGAATCTTGATGTGAATGGAATGGGAGAGGGAGAGAGAGATGGGAGGGGTGCAGGTGGGAGGGTTATGGGGGGAGGGAGCCATTGTAATCCATAAACTGTACTTGAGAAATTTGCTCACAGTGAGAAGGCAAGTGGTATGACGAGAGGACAACTTCTATTGCTAAAACCAGGCATTAGCCTGAGCCTCCTTAGCCAGGTACCTGTGTGTTCTCAGCCTCCAGGCACCCCTCAATTTGGAATGAACACACAGGAGATTCACCTGTACTCTGGGGTGGAGCCTGTACCTCCTGCCACATGTAGCTCTAGCTGTGTTTCTCTGGAATTGCCCCTCAGCACCCTTCTCCAGCTCTGAGCTCCTGCATCTCCAGGTAAGCAATTGTAAAATAACTTATCAGTTATTGAAATATATGTCTCAACAAGTCTATTCTAGGAAGTTTTGCTAAGAAAATATTTAATGATGAATATATTCAAACAGCTAAAAGAACTGCTCAGAGGGCAATGTTTAATAACCACCCAAGGAGGTTTTTAATTTAATCACTTGGGGAGGGTTTGAATATGTCCCTGACATGTCAGTGAAAACTACATTTTCAAGGAGTATAATTAACCCTATTCTTGTGACTATACACAGATACCCACATGCAGGCATATACCAAGGCACATTGTAGGAATATAGATGTTTTCCACCCTTTTTTGTGTGTTTTTCCAGTTCTTCTACAATAAATTTTTGTAATAAGTAACTCTTCAGTTTCTATCTAAAAGAAGAAATGGCATTGAAAGTAAGAATGAAAATAAGATACAAGAGGGGGCCAGCACCGTGGCTCACTTGGTTAGTCCTCTGCCTGCGGAGCCCGCATCCCCATATGGGCGCCAGGTTCTAGTCCCAGCTGCTCTTCTTCCAGTCCATCTCTCTGCTGTGGCCTGGGAGGGCAGCAGAGGGTGCCCCAGATACTTGGGCCCATGCACCCACGTGGGAGACCAGGAGGAAGCACCTGGCTCCTGGCTTCAGATCAGTGCAGCGCCGGCTGTAGCGGCCATTTGGGGAGTGAACCAACGGAAAGGAAGACCTTTCTCTCTCCCTCTCTCTCACTATCTGTAACTCTACCTGTTGAATAAATAAAATCTTTAAAAAAAAAAATACAAGAAATGTTTTACTTCCTCTATGCCATTCTCAAATGTTGCCTAATCAATGCCCTCTGTTTAAAATTGCAACCTCTTATATTTGACAGCCTGTGATGTGAACAGCCCTTGTGTTGACTGGTGAGGAACAATGTTTTGTTCATTTGTTTTTTCTTCATACTATTTGTTGAACTCTCTACTTAGTGTAGGCTTAATCCTATGGGTATAAAGTTAACTGAAAACAGATCTTTGTAAAAAATAAAAATGTGAATGGGAAAAGGAAGAGGAAGAAGGGTGGGAGTTCAGGTGGGAGGGAGGTAGGGTGGGAAGAATCACTATGTTCCTAAATTTGTATATAGGAAATGCATGAAGTTTACATTCATTAAGTGAATCTTTTAAAAAATCCCAACCCTAGGGGCAGGCAATCAGCCTAGCAGGGAAGGCACCAGTAAAGCCTCCCTCAGCGAAGCCCTGGGCTCCAGTTCTCAGTTACAGCTCCCGACTCCCAATTCCTATTTGTGTGGCTCCCGAAAGGCAGTCCTGGCTGAGTGGTTGAGTTCCTGCCACCCACGCTGCAGCCCTGGATTGGTTCCTGCTGTCAGCCACTGCAGCCATTAGGAGTGAACCAGTGGATGGGAAGCAGTCTACGTGTCTCTGTGTCCACCTCTCTCTTCTTCCTCTCATAAATAAATTGGAACCCCACCCTTTCATTTCTATCTCCCTCCCTACTGTATTTCCCTAACAATTCCTGCCATCTATCATTTCACATATTTCCTATGATTTACTTTGTCTTTTCTTCTTATAAATTGTCAACTCCTTGAGGGCAGGTAATTGGTTTTTGCTCACTGCTGCATCTGCAGTGGTTCTTAGCTCAGTAACTAGCCCAGCACGGCTGCTGCTCCACAAAGATCTGTTGAATGATCCTACAGAAAAGGCTCACCAGTTCCGTGTTTACACAACTACAGTTCCGTGTTTACACAACTCTTTCTCATAAGAGGCACTAGCTCCAAACACACACAGAAAACATGAGGACATGCAAAGTTTAGCTGCCTGGCCTTTTCAGTTATGCTGTGTATATGCATTGAAATATTGCCCTGTACCCCATAAAAACATTCAACCATTACATGTGAATCAAAACTATTGTCACACGTGATTTAACTAAAAAATACTGAAACGACTAAAGAACAGGGGACAGAAGTCTGAGGACAAAAAGTAGAACTAGCCCTGTGACTAAGGACGCTGAAGCCTAAAGTAATGACAAGGATATAAAAGGCCCTCCAGTTGCTCTCTGTGGGGCCCAGCCTGCGTGGCTCTGAGATTGCCTCTAAGAGGACTCAGAATGGCTCAAGTGATTGAGTCCCTAATGCTACAGGCATCTGCAACACCCCATGCTACCTTGCAGAAACATCATGATTCACAGTAATCAATTACTGTTCAGTTAGTAGATCAGACCTCCGAGCACAAGCATCATACTCTGCTCACTGTTGGAGTCCCAGTGCCTATCTTAGCACTAAGTCCTTAATAGATAGGTGTTTTATTAATTAATATACATGATTAACTACCAGTCAAGGCACAAAGAAAAACTGCACATTAGATTATTTATCCACACTTAAACCTTAAAAATAAGAGAATTTAAAAATCAAAAAGGATGGAAAGCAATTGTCTGAACTGACAAAAGTGGAGCAACTCTTCAGCCAATCATTCACTGATATTTTGTTGTTGATTTCAGGCTAAACCCTGTACTGAAAAAGTGGACAGGGACTTGGTACATGCTTCAAAAAATAAACCTTGATAACCAGAGGCCACGATGGGTTCACCTAGAAATAGTCTTATTCAGTCAGCCAGATTGTCTTCTTGGCTAGTGTTCGTAGACACTTGGAGTAACTGGAAGGAACTTCCGCTTTCGGTAAGAAACTGATCAAAGGCTCACATGGCATCTTTGTTTAGAGTGTCTTGCACATTGCAGATACTTGGCCAAAGTCCATTGAGCAAATGCCTGTGAAAACTATGAAAGCAACCATTTCCTTCCAATGTTTTTGTAACGTCTTTCTTTCTTCTATTAATTCATGTTCCTGCTCTACCTGAGGATGTTCATTTTTTCTCATTTTCCAGGCCTGCCAACATACTCTTGAAGAAATTATCTCCCATAACTACTAAATGTACCATATAGAGCTGATGCCGTGGCTCACTTGGTTAATCCTCTGCCTGTGGCGCCGGCATCCCATATGGACGCCGGGTTCTAGTCTCTGTTGCTCCTCTTCCAGTCCAGCTCTCTGCTGTGGCCTGGGAACGCAGAAGATGGCCCAGGTGCTTAGGCCCCTGCACCCACATGGGAGACCAGGAAGAAGCACTTGGCTCCTGGCTTTGCATTGGCGCAGCACCGGCCGTGGTGGCCATTTGTGGGTGAACCAACAGAAGGAAGACCTTTCTCTGTCTCTCTCACACTAACTATCTTTCAAATAAAAAAAAAGTACCACATAACTATTATGTTAAAGGACTTGAAATTGCCTTTACATAAACTATTTGGCAACATAAAGCTTTATCAATTTTACCTCAAGAAGATCGAGGTGAAGGGAATTTTCTGAGATCTGAAAAATGATTTGCAGATTCATTACTTTCAGATGTTCAAAGTTGAATGTTCTTTCACCATCAGATTTTTACTTCCACGGAAGATGAAAGTATTTGTATGTGATACTGACAACAAAAGCATTAGACATTAGTGTGCAATCACACAAATTCACTGCCTCCAATTCTGATATAAAGGACGCTCTGTGAACTGCTCCACACACACACACACACGCAGAAAATTCACAGAATGATACAAGAAGCCCTGCATGAATTCTCTCTCCCTTGTATACTTGGGTAGAAAAAGCACTCAAGTGGGAGTGAGGAGGCTTGGATTTTTGACTTGTTCTGCTACCAGCTAACTGTATACTTGTGTGCAAATCGTTTCTCTCCCTGGACGCTAGTTTCTTCATAAAAGGAAAAGGATTTATCAGAGGGAATTAAGTTTTACAAAATCATTGGAAGGGCCAATGGAGCAGACTATAGGCCAGTCTCTTGGAATGTCTCCAGAATAATACAGAGTTGGCCTCCTATTTAGCCACTACTAATCAGGCCACCACTCTAGTTATGGGAGTGGAGCTATCCAAACCCTGTGAGGAAGCTTATGAATATAGCAAACTGGAAAACAGACTTTCAAATCAGCAATCCAGAGATAAGAGTCAGGTCAATAAACTGCATGACAGCCACTAATTATTGGCCTCCCAAAGATTGAAAAATGAACCCTGTTGGAAAAAAATCACACCCTTGCTGGCTAACACTGACAACCTGGAATTGCAGGCAAGAGGCTGCTTCCCCACTTACCCCTTCAAAACTCCTGCAAATGCATGTAGTCGGTAACACATCACATCAGACCTCTAGTTGCAAGAATATAGTTTTCAGACAAGATCAGAACTGGATACTCAATGCTGAGAAATAGCACCCAGAAATACCATGCTCTGGAAACTGAACAAAGTACGTCAGAAGCTCATGAGTCCCCACCACTGGAGATGTAAGAGCAGCAACCAGATAACCTGTTGTCAGGAATGCTGCAGGAGAGATGTAGACCAGTCGTTTGCAGATTCTGCTGCTTATTTCAATCTAACAAACCTATTCCTAAGATGCTGGTTCGGTGGATATGTATTATGTCCCAGGAATTTGTATTTTTAAAACTCCCTCAAGTGATTATGAGACATGGCTGTATTTAGGAACCACTTGGCCATAATGTCCAAGATTACCTCTAGCTGTTTACTTATGACTTAAATTCTATGCCTTGAGGACTACACAATCATGTATGCCACGTGCATTTCTGGTATAAAAGGAAAATGTAATCTGCAGTTGAACACAAATCTTTGAGAAATCAGAGTATAAATTGGTGCAATTTTCTGTTTAATTACTTTGAAAGGAATCTGTTTAACAACTATCCTGAAGTAAAGGAAATTAGTTCCAAGTGTATTCTAGCTGAAAGCATTCTTTCACATGAAGAATTAATGACAACATTATCCTGAGATAATTTGTTTATTCCTGGAGAGGAATCCCAATGAAAACAAAGGAGACAAGTACATGTGAAAGGCATTTTAAAGTTTTATTTGTAAACCTAACATCTTGAAGATGTCCAATTTATCTCCTACACAAATATCCAATCAAATACTCTGATATGCTTATCATGGAAGGCTTGCTAAATGTTTGTATTTTTTATTCTGGTCAGCCAAATAGTTTTTATTATTTGTGTTATAGTCAATGACTCAAAAAGATTATTATGTCCAATTTATTCCTACAATCTAGATTTGTTACACTATGGTAAATGTTAGAATTTTGCTGGGAATTTGTGTCTTGATATCGAAGATATATATAGCTTGTAGGCCCTGGTTACAGACCAAAAAGATTTGTTTTAGGAGGAAAATGAGTTGGTCCCATACTAAGGATTTTTTGGAGGTACCCAGAAATAGAAACTTTGTGGCCTTAGGAGCAAATCCATATTTATTCTGGGTGGGATACTTGACAGATAAAGGACTACCAATGCATTTTTATAATGTTATTCACTTTTTTCCTAACAATGTGTACACCAGGCCAAGGTTTATATTCTGAAAGCAAACTCCAATTCCGATCAAAACAAAAGGCTTGGTTCACTCATTTTTGGTGATAGACATTATAAAGTTGTGTCCTCAAAAATTTATAACCACATCTGAGTCTGTCCAATTTTTCATATCAAATTTCATGTTGCAATCATCAAGGGTGAAAAAAATAGGATTGGAAGAAAAGAGTTTTTCAAAGTAGGAGGCAGAATAATAGCTATGCAATATGCCCACGCTCTAATCCCTGTAATGCATGAATGAATGAATGAATGCATGCATGCATCTGACACAGTGATGAGCTTGTGGAGATGAGATTAAGGTTATGGACCTGCAAAGGGGAAATCATCCTAAATTATACCGTGGGCTCAATCTCTTTAAATGAGCTCTGAAGACCCTCTAACTTCCCCCGACTGCACTGATTAGAAATATGTCAGATGAGACATGTTCAATCTGCCATCTCTTGCTTTGAACAAGGAAGGGGATCCTAATCCAAGGAACACAGGCTGCCCCCTGCAAATGTAAAAGGCAAGGAAAGAGGCTCTCTCCTAGACTCTCCAGCAAGGACACAGAAAGTAGACAACATCTTGATTTTAACTCAATGAGAACTGTGTTTAACTACTGGGGTACAGAATAAGACAAGAAATTTTATTTTGAGCTAATAAATTTATTATAATTTGTTACAGCATTCAAAGTAAACTAATATATCCAATGTCTTTCTGTCAATGTTTGTTCCTGGTCTCAGAGTAACAGAGGCTGGTAGATTCCCAATAGTCAAGAAAAGAGTTTAGCCTTTTAAAGGAATGTGGATGGAGCAAGAAGGATAGAAGTTGAAGTTTAAGGAATGACCCAACCAATAGGTAGCAATATGACCATGAGTAAAATCCCTCAATTTTTCTAAGTCTTAATTTCATTTTGTATATACTGAATATAATAGACTTTATCTTGCAGAAATTGAAGGTATCAGATTTTAAAAGGGATATAAACTCACTATATATATATATTTATTATCACAAATACTGCTTATTACTTATATTGCCAAGGAAAATCAGGATATTTAAGTTAGTGAAAATGTGATTAACAGAAAATTTGGTATAAAAAACTTGAAATCCATGCATAGTTTTCATAGGACACATTTTACATGAAATTTTTGAAGACCCTTCATATGCATGGATTAACATTTAGATCAGAATAAGCTTGATTTTTAATTCCATTTTACATAAATTTTTTAAATATGCTCACATAGATTTCCAATATAAAATTGTCAAATTTATGGCAGGAACCATTCATTGTTTCCCAATATTCATCCTTCCTTTTTATTCCTTTGGAAGAATCACCTTTATTTTATCTGAGAATGTGACAAACCATTCACAGACACCAAGTTCCAAGTTCCCTTGTCATCAGGGTTGGCTGTGGGACAAAGCACAAACCAGTAGGACAGCAGTGGTGACTGAAGTGTGCAAATTCCAGATGGCACCCTTCGAAAGAGGTGGCTGTCCCTTACTTCTTCCTTCCCTGTTCCCATGAGCTAGCTGTGGTGGCAGAGTTGGCACTCAACACACCTGAGAGCATCATGCTGAGAAACTGGATCAATATGACAGTCACATCTATTTGTTCACATCTATGGGTAATTGTGACATAAACCAGGCAACCTTCTAAAACCAACAAATTTACAATTAACTGTTTATTTGCGAAGTTGATTTGCCCCTATCCTGGAAAACTGGAGATCAGCAAAAGAGGTAAGATCTGCATCCTTGAACAACTTCTTGGAGCAGACATATTCTTGCCTTCTGACAACCCACCACCCTAGACTTTTTTGCAAGCCAGAAATCAACTTGCTAGACTTACTTTGAGTGAGAGAGAATGTGGTCAGAGCCTTCTGCAAAGGCCTCCTACCAGCTCATCAAACCTGTCAGCTGGGATCTGCTCTGGGAAAACACCAAGAGAGCATGCAGCATATGGGGCTCAAGGAGCAAATAAGATTGAATTAGGGAGTAAGCTTGAACCCCAAGTTGAATCCAGCTTCATAAAGTATGGGCTATGTGGTCTTGGGCTAGTCACTTGAGATGTGAGAACCCATTTCTTCTAGAGACACCAATTGTCAATGATGTTGAGAGGATGAAAGGAGCTAGCCCAACTATAAACTTTCTGTATTGTTTAATGCACTATTATCTTGTCTCTTACAATGGGCAAATTAAAGTAGAGATAGTAATGGGAACAATGATTATGGTATCAGCTAACACTTGGTGCTTACTGTGGTCTAGGACTCTCATGATGGATAGGTAAGATTTTTTTAAGGTATAGACACATCTACCAAACATATACATAAATCTAATGCTCATGCTAATATTGCAAGTGCTATTCTTTTAAAATTGTATATATTTTGATTAATATAAAAAGAACAGGTTTAATGTAGTTGATAGATATAATTATAAAAATACAATGGCACTTGCTTCTCTCCCTCTCCCTTTTTCCTTCCCTCCTTTTTCATTTTTCAGATAGCATGTTTTTAACTTATAGTCAAAGGCTTAGTGCTCTACTAAATAAAGAATTTAGCAAGTGAAAAAAATACATAGGCAAGGGCTCTAAATAATAGTCAAATGAAGAGATGTCAATTTTACTCAATCATAGTAAGTTTTAAAATAATCAGTTGATTAAAGCTACACTAGTACATCATTCTTAACTATTTGCTTCACAAAGACCTAAAACAAAGTTTGACAAAACTGTATTTGCAGCAATACAGATACACACGGGCATTTCTTTCCTTTTTGTTTTATTTTTTCTTTAATTTTAGCTCTTACACACAAAGGAGAGCATTTTGTATTTGTCTTTCTGTGTCTGGCCTATTTCACTCAATATGATGACCTCCTGTTGCAACCACTTCAATGCAAATGGTAGAATTTTATTCTTTTATATAACTAATATTCCACTTTCTTTATCCACTCATTTTATGATGGACACATCGGTTCCATATTTTGGCTATTGTGCTCTAACAATGGTGCTATGTGCTTATTTCCATATGACAGATGAGGAATTGAGGATCAGTGATCAAGTAATTTTCCAAAGTGACACCAAATATAAGAGCCAAAATTTAATCAGTTCGCATCAACATCTCTGCTTTAACCATGTATTACATTGGCTCTTAGGGGATCACACAAGAGTCAGCCCTCCTGAACATTATTTTAACAGGAGATCAAATAGAAAAAAATACACTAAATATCAGCAAATGATAGAATAGGGTGAGAATGCAAGTAGCAGCTTGTTTTCTCTTACATAAAATGTTCCTTTTATTGTATACCTAATCTTACATCTTAGAAATCTTCAAGTTAAATTTTTTAATTAAATATAGCAGTCCTCTTTAATTAGGGTAATGAGGTCATCTATTTGGGAATCAAGACAAATGCCAAGTAGGTAAAAGTTCAAGATGGTAAAATGAAAGCACAAGAATTCGTGATAAAAGGCAGATAGATGTAAGGACAAGGAATGAGGAATGTGAACTCAATGCATCCTGAATGCAGAATGGGCAGAACCTATGACATGTGTTACTTTGCTTAACCTTCATAGCCACCTGCAGAACTTTAAGGTTGGAATTTAAGAACCAGAAACATTGAGCTAGTAGTTCAAGGTCAAGAACTTGTCAAGTCCAAGTCTTTGTTACACCAAAACAACCTTCTTTATAATCAGAGTATCCCAAACTGAATAGAAACAAATCAAAATCCAAATCACCCCTATGATTCCAGGCAAGGCAAAGTTTAAGAATCGCTGGGAGCTTAGAGATTTTGCAACTGATTAGGCAGATGTTTCAGAAGGCCATGATACACAAGACTGCTCAAGATCAATCAAATGTCTACAGAAAAGAAGAAAGAACGAAAATTTTGATGCAGAGCTGAAGGTCAGAGCCTCCTAACAGACACCTACTGGATCATGAAAAAGGTCCATCTGTGAGCAAACCACTGGGCATGGATAAAAACATTTGTTTATCTGTTTTCCACTCCAAAAGCGATTACTTGCAGTAAAGTGTTTACTATTGATTTATCTGAGCCCTGATGTCCTCCTAGAGATGAAGACTATTGATAGGGTAAGCCCCATTACAACTGTTAGGTTAAATATAGGGAATGGAGGTTGTCTCTGTCAATTAGCTCATGGTAGAATGTTATTCCCTAGTTTTCACATGGCCTAGAATGAAAGAAAATATTGTTATCTTTCAAAAAGGAATATGAGTCTTGGGCTCAATTTTGGAAAGGACTTTTGGAAATCATCTATTTTATAGATGAGAAACTGAATTATTCAAGGAAGACATGGGTGACATTATATTATCTTGGTCTTAAGGCATGAAATATTACCAAACACATTTCAAACATCATGACATGGTTCGATCTGTCTGGAGCTGATTTTGTTCAAGCCATGAATCATTCAAGAGGAAACATTAATGTATAAAATGCACGAAATAGTCATCTTCCAAATATGAACGGAGTGTATATTCTTGTTACCTGCTTGGTGTAGTCAAAAAATACAAAGAGCAATAGACAGATATGAGGCAGAAATTAAGATGAGTCTAGGAAAAATTATCTATAACCTGATCATGAGGAGCTTTGTAGACTGTGACCTAGAGGTTGGATATTTTTTCCCCAAAGTACAGTTCAAGTTACTGGAAGGGTTTGGCAGGAGTATGGCATGGCTTTCACTAGTTTACCCACTCATTTGTTTTTTATGAAGCATAATTCTAGGTCCTGAGCAAACAAGGAGATACAATGTCAGCCCACAAAAATCCTCACAGTCTGCTCCTCTGGGAGTAGACAGAGCTATAAAATGTAATTACAATTGCAATACAAAGTAATAAGTTAAGAGTAGCAAAGTAACAACAAAACTCAGAAAGGCAGAACCAAGTCTACAGGGAGAGAATGGTTCAATAAGTTGTTCTTTAGTCAAAGAAATCCTTAGAGTTTTCAAAATGATTCCACATACAAACCCTCTTTGATCCTCACAGGAAAACTGTGACACACAGATTTATCTTCCCCACTTATGAAACCAATATTCAGGCAGTTGGATGGTTGAGCTCAAGACTGCACATTAACATTGGCGGAGAGTTGTAACCTTGATCCCAGACTCTGACAACAAGCAGTTGTTTCCAGTTGGGCATTGAGAATTACTGCAATTCATTATGGAAACTCAGTAGAAAAGAATTCCTTAATTTTTTAAGATATCTAATATAGGCTGAAACAGAATGATGACTTTATAAAGATTTGAGAGGCAGAGTTATAGACAGTGAGAGGGAGACACACACAGAGAGAGAGAGAGAGAGAGAGGTCTTCCCTCCGTTGGTTCACTGCCCAGATGGTCGCAATGGCTGGAGCTGTGCTGATCTGATGCCAGGAGCTTCTTTCCAGTCTCCCATGTTGTTGCAGGGCCCAAGCACTTGAGACATCCTCCACTGCTCTCCCAGGCCACGGCAGAGCGCTGGACTGGAAGAGGGGCAGCCAGGACTAGAACCAGCACCCATATAGGATGCCAGCACCACAGGCAGGGAATAACCTACTGCGCCACAGAGCTGGCCCCAGAATGATGACTTTTTAGTTCAAATTTCTCCTAAAGGAAATTCATATAGAACTAAATTAGTAAGGATAAAACTATTTTTTTTTCTCATAGTGTTGTTGTTTTAGGGATGAAATAAGGAAACACTCTCCTTTGGCCAGCGCCACAGCTCAATAGGATAATCCTCTGCCTGCGGCGCTGGCACCCTCGGTTCTAGTCCCGCTTGGGGCACTGGATTCTGTCCCAGTTGCTCCTCTTTCAATCCAGCTCTCTGCTGTTGCCCGGGAGGGCAATGGAGGATGGCCCAAGTGCTTGGGCCCTGTACCCGCATGGGAGACAAGGAGGAAGCACCTGGATCCTGGCTTCGGATCAGCACAGCACCAGCTGTCGCAGCCATTTGGGGGGGTGAACCAATGGAAGGAAGACCTTTCTCTCTAACTCTGCCTGTCCAAAAAAAGAAAAGAAAAAAGAAAAACACTCTCCTTAGAGTAATGATGAAATTCCAGAAAGTGCTGAGTCTTTAAGAATCCCAGCCACCATCCTAAGATAATTCCAATGGATTGCTTCTCTTGGGACTACAGTTGGAAATTGAATACTTAGAAGGAGCTAACAAGATCCAGGATCCAGACATAAAGACCTGTGTAGCACCTTCCCCACTGCATGCTACATGACAGCCTGGGCCACAGCAGAAGAGCAATGTGGGGCAATGAACAAGAGTTTCCTAGAGAAAACTATCCTACAAGAAATAAGGTCTTCAAAGATGAAGAACAGAGTGAGCCAACATGAAACTCCTCAGAGGACTCTGGTCTCTGTGGCCTTCAGAGCACTGGATAGAAAAACAGGTTGAGTTCTATATTCCCATAAAAGGTGGGGAAATGTATGCTTTTACAGCTGATGAGAAAGGCAACAAGGGACATGTTTCAGAAGCCCTGAGAAGAGACTGGCAGAGTAGCTGCAAGCACAGGCAGCCGAGTCCAGTGTGCAGCCAGCACAGAGAGGCAGACCACAGGACCCAGCAAACACGGTCAGTGTCATTGACAGATGCTCACCTTAGCCGTGGTGAGTTACACAAAGGAAACTGACATAGCTAGGGGACCTAGCCAGAGAGAAGAGTATAGACAATCCTGAACAAGAAACTACTGAGGAAAATATGACTGAAGGAAGAGATGGATGACAATTGCTTGAAAAATTTCAAATAAAATTAAGAAGTAAAATAGAATCACAGGACAAATAGAACTTTTTGAACCTATAATACTTGATTTTAATCAGATAATAAGTTTAATAGATGAACTAAACAAATTGGTGCACGGCATTTTCAGATTATAATGACAAATCAACATTTATCATCTCATTTATGTAAAATAATGAAGCAAGAGACAGGAGCTAAGAAAAAATCTCTTAAAGTATTAATGATGGTTACCTCATGACAACCTGAAAAAGAAATTTACGCTTCCATTAATTGCTTGCATGTCACTTTAATGTATCAATTAACAAAATCAGAAATTCTATACAAGGACTTACTTCAAAAAGTTTTGGGGGGGGGGGGAATGGAAAATGGAATGAAGAGATAAGTTTATCAGGCTGGTGTTGTTTCACACTGGGTTACTGGCATTCTGTATTGTTCTAGTCTTGGATGATCCACTTCTGACCCAACTCCCTCCTAATGCTCTTGGAATAGTGGAAGATGGCACAGTACTTAGTCCCCTGTTACCCACATTGGAGAGCCAGATGGAGCAGCCCTGGCTATTATGGCCATTTGGGGGAGTAAATCAGCAAATGGGAGCACTCTTTCACTCTACCTTTAAAATAAACACTAATTTTCAAAAATATCTCTTTATTTGCAAGTCAGAGTTACACAGAGAGAGGAGAGGCAGAAAGAGAAAGAGAGAGAGAGAGATCGATCCTCCATCTACTGGTTCACCCCCCAATTGGCTGCAATGACCAGAGCTGTGCCGATCCAAAGCCAGGAGCCAGGAGCCTCCTCTGGGTCTCCCACATGCGTGCAGGGGCCCAAAGACTTGTGTCATCTTCCACTGCCTTCCCAGGCCACAGCAGAGAGCTAGATTGGAAGTGGAACAGCCAGGACCCAAACCGGCACCCATATGGGATGCCGGCACTGCAGGCGGCAGCCTTACACGCTACGCCACAGC
The DNA here is from genome assembly GCA_949820135.1 of Sylvilagus floridanus. Taxonomy (NCBI): domain Eukaryota; kingdom Metazoa; phylum Chordata; class Mammalia; order Lagomorpha; family Leporidae; genus Sylvilagus; species Sylvilagus floridanus. The sequence goes on from OX463235.1 coordinate 43,444,234, forward strand.
ACTGGCCTCAACACAACTTTAAAAAAAAAGTTTTAATGAAAAAAAAAATAGAAAATCCTGTATAGTTTTTCATAATATAGTTTTTCCATGAACTTTTTAAAGTCCCTAAACCTAATAAAAATTCTCTTTTCAATGAATAAATCTCCATTATTAGTATTACAAGTGTTATTATAGCTCACAGAAGACATGAAGACATATAAGATCATTGGCAGCTAAGTTAGGAGACCCAACCATAAAATTAATCTTTATCAAAAAGGTCAGATCTTCCACCATGCGTGAGTCGCTGAACACAGGATCTGTGGTAGCAACAGGTAAAGTAGTATTGATACAATCTGATCTTACCCTGGACCATTTATCTCAATCCTGAACTGCTGAATATTTAGCATGAACATGTTTCCATGATTCACAGAAGTATTGTACATTTGTTTTTTCAGTCCTATTAAAGGAGAAACCACTGTTTTAAGCCCTAGCTTTGTTGTGTGTTAAAGAATCATTACACAAATCATCAAAAGAATTAAATATTATTTCTTCCATAAGAGACTAAACTTTATAACCTTTGAATGTTTACGACTGAATGTTTAATGACTGGATCAGAGTTCCACACAACCAATCAGAAGTTAGCAATGCGCTCCTCATGTGCCACTCAAGCATGGAGGTACTTGCTTATGCCAGCTCTCAGAGCTGTAAAACCACACTGTAGTAGGGCTTAATGAGGCACTTTGTAAGCAACAGAAATCAATCGAAAAAGTGAATTGCCAGTAATTACTGTGACTAATACTAATTAAAAATTCCTCTAAATGGAGACATGACAAGGGCATAAAATGTAAATCGGATCATGCAAAAAGCCTAACTCAGGCAATTTGAGAAGATGGCAAATTGCCTCAGGTCAGCTGTTGGCAAAGGGATCACTAGTCCTCAAGTTGTCTCTGCCTTAACTCAACAACCAGAGATTACCTAGTTTACAGAAGCACCAAGCGAACGTCAATATCCACAACTGGAGAGAGAGAAAGAAGCAAAGTCCACTAGAAGAGAAATGTCCTCAACTTCTTTGCAGTCAAGATATATTTATAGAACATTATGCAAATAAGTCAGGATGGTATTAACGACGACAGTATTTAAAATTGGAACCAAGATGCTAAATACTCCACATATTCAGTGAGGGCCCTTATGTAAGGACTGCCCTAGGACAGCACAGCTTGGGACAGAGAATGATGTCTGTGATTCATTCATCTGAATGCAGCAGCGAGGTCACAGGGGCCATCAGACCATCTCTAAGGCTTGACATGTGGATAACTGGAGGGAGCCAAGGGCTCTAAGTGCCCTCTTCATCTTGAGTTCTGCTCACTATCATTCCTGCCACCCAGGGCCACAGGGGAGGGAAAGAAAGTGCACAGAAATGGAGGCCAAACTAAGAAAAAGGGTCAAGATATGAAAGAGGAAGCAAAGAGAAAACGAACAGAGAAGGGAAGCAGGAAAGCAAGAAGGAAATGAAGGGAACGAGGAAGGAGAAAGGAGAGGCCACCCAACCTGTGCGCACCCGAGTCCAGCCATTCCCCAACCTGTGTACTCAGGGACGGTCCAACTGCATGAGCTAAAACAGTTCCCTTTTCAACCTGATTAATTCAGGTTCCCTTATTTTATTTAAACCTAAGTGACATGGCATGAGGTCCAAACTTGAGCCCTGAATCATACAGCAGAATCTGAAAAGGCAATAGGAAAAAAGAAAAACTGACCACATCAGAAATGAAAAAATCCATTTTCCCACACTGCTCTGGTTACATCCATTGATTAGAGGAGTGACTAAGTTAGTCTCACATTAGGAACGCATAGAACTACAGTGTATTTTATTTAGATGGCTAGTTCTTACTGCTTATTTAAGTGTATTTGATATAACATGGAATGTTGGGTAAAGTTCTGCAGCTTTTCTCATAAGGTTACTTTAGGATTAGATTAAGTCTCCAATATGCTTTGCTGATAATTCAAAAACAGATCAACCATATGGGGCAGTAAGGTTGGAACACACACAGGATTCCTAATAATGTGTGGCCTTAGCCCTTCTAAGACATCTAGTTGCTTTGTCTTTATAGCTAGCATCTCCAACTGTAAGGCATTCAACTCTTGCTAACCCATCTTTCACTTTCATCCTCTCTGGAAAGCAAAATAAGCCCAAAGTAGCAAATATCTATGGGTTTTTGTTTCAGAGAATTATACCAGGCTTTCTTTATTCTTAAAATTCTGCATCATCAAGCTATGACTCCTCTGAACATCAACATTAGAGTCATTCTCCATGTCACTGATTAATGCTTCAGCCTTCCGATTCCCAGGCCTTGGAAAGTCCATTTACCCTCACCCATGTCATGACTGATTTAATACCCTTTTAATAAGGAGTTTGGTCTGAAGGTGAAGATCACACATCAATTTCTACAAAATATTAGTTCTAAAATGAAGTCTCAATGCTCCTCTAATGCTCCTCTATCATTTATTCATGTAGTTTTAAAGTTTCAAATTAAAGAAGAAATTGCTTCAGATATTTTTTTAAGATGGGCAGCTGAAATGGAGACACCTCAAATAATGGTTTCAATCGAGTCTTTGGTTCCAAAAGAAATCAGACTAATTTTAAAATGCTGCATGTAAAAGATCTTCAGGGGTTTTTTCCTCTCTTGAAGTCCCCTCCCTGCCGCTCTTGCTGGGGGCCTTTGACTCTAATAAATCTATGTAAATCTCTGCTGTTTGGAAATTCTTCCCTCTGACACTAAGAACCAAGGTAACAACTTCTCTGCCACCATTTTGCCGTAACATGTTGGTGCCTGACTTGGATTGCAACTCCAGTGTGATGTGGACGCAGCGTCACGTCATCCCGCTGGACCAGTGAGCATGTGGACTGCTGTCGCTTTTTTCGGAGAGTCTTGCTCTCCCTCAGAGTAACTCGCACTTTTCTCAAAACACTGGGTCCCTATCAGCCAGTTAAAAGCAACTAGCATGGCTGCTGGTCTTAAGACTCAGGGGCGATGCCTGCTGACTAAGGCCAGATCAACCCCCCACCACCACCACCCCCAGGAGCTGGGAGTCTATCCTAACACCTCCCCTCCGCCTTGCGTGGACTGGAAAAAGACCTCAGACAACTGATAAACTCTGGCCGGGGCTACACTCAAGCGCGTTCAGAAGGTCTCAGGCATCAGGCTCCCACTGCTGGAATGGTGCTGGGCCAAGAAACGCACTTCCTAACAGGGAGCGGGTCCTCTGTCCTTGTGGAGTCCTGATGAGCTGGAAAGCCAGACTCCACTCCTCTTGCTTCTCAGCTCAGCTCCGGGAGTGTTGGTCGGGCACTACTCAGCTGCTTTTCACGGGGCTCAGCCCGACACATGGGACTGGGAGAAAGGGTTGGAGTAACCTTGAAATTCAGGCCAGGGCCACTCCCTGGCGTTTTTCAAGGACTCCCTGACTGGACACCAGATCCCAATGGCCCGTTAGGGTGTCAGCTGCAAACTGCATTCCGTTCTTCCTTCCCGGAGACGAATCTGTTGGCGAGACTGGGCGCAGCCTGGAGTGAGGCCGTGGGCTCCCAGCTCCATGCCTCAGTGAGTTTTTCCTTTACTCCAGTTCTCTACTCATCTCCCTCTCCCTCCCTCCCTCCCTCTCTGCTCCTGTAAATGCTTTCTATACCTCGTCAAGTCTCCACAATTCCTACAGACTCGATTTCCTGGTCTCATTAGTGGGTATTTCCTAGATAATTAGCTCGTTAGTTCTGGGTTGAAGTCTAACTCATTTGCAGACAGTCCCTCGATCTCCACTCCCACTAGATGCAGTCCCCACGTGGCATACACGAGTCTTAGCACATCTCTGGTAACCCCCAACTTTGAGTCCACTCTTTTGGGTCCGCACTGTCTGCTTTGTGACTTCACCTGCGTAGTCACCAACGCAAGTGGTAGCCAGGGCTGGCACTCTAGCTTACAGACACCTCTGCTGAGGCTCTCACGGTGAAAGCTCATTGTCGAAATCAGGAGAGGCATAAAACTATTTTTCCTTCTGTATAAAAACAAAGCAACAGTATCTATTTGACCAGGCAGAGGCCCAGTCCAGCATACCACCAGAAAGGAAAGTGATCACTCCCTGTGTGTGCCATTCTGACAAATAGACCCTAGGCTGTAGCTTGCAGGCGTGGAAGGCTGAGCGAGTGGGGGAGACACATGCTAATCCCACCCTCACCTTCCTCCCTTCCCTGTGGGCTTCAGTGCACCTCTGAACGCCACAGGCAGCGAGACAGTCTTGATTTCTCAAACTCAGGAGACCCTGACACCTGAAGTCCGCTTCTGTTTTTATGTTCTCATTCCAGCCAGGAGGCAAACCACCTACTTTTATTTCTTTGGCCCGTGAGCTTACAGGAAAATGCCTTGGCATTCTCTGAAGCACTACTTGGCCTGCTTATAAGCTAGAGGATGGAGAAGTTTGCGTGAGTTATAAAAAGGGTCAGTCCCTCTACTCTGACTCCCCGTCTCAGAACTCTGTCTCGTAATAGACCTCTTCCCTCTGTTACCCTGCAAGGGCTCCGATATGCATTAAATTCTTTTCCCGAGTGTCAGAGTCCTTGGGTCTATTCAGTGAGCCACCAGGATTCTTCTAGTATTGCTTGTGACTGTTGAAGTTTTAATCCTAGTATAGGAGGTTTTTTGGCTGTGTGTGTTTTTTTTTAAAAAAACAGGTGACAATGGCTCCCACTGTTTTAATTTTGCCTGGGGGTTTCTAAGCAAGAATCTAGGCCCAATAACTTCAGATGCTATTAAATACATATAGATTAATCCACAGGATGACTGAGACACCTTCCGACCTGACTCCCCGTCCATGAGACTGGTTTGACTGCCAGCCTCAATGTTAGACACTTCTGGTACTGGCTTTTGGTTTTGCAGGATAAGGTTGTTGTTTCTTCACAGGGCTTCCAGTTTTTCTCTAGCCTAGGGGGCAGGAGCCTCCTTGTAGTAACTACCCTCTATTCTATCACCTATCATTCTCTTTAGGAATCTCTGAAGGGGTGCCCACCTGCTCTGATGGATGCCCTCTCCCATTACAACCTAACAAGGGTGAGCAAGCTCCAGGGGACTTCCTGTCTGGCACATGGATCCCTAGCCTGCAGTAACCCTTGAGACCCATCTCACAGCTGCTAAGCCTTCAGTTTCAGAGGCAGCGCCACATAGCTGACTGCTGACCAGGCATCAATGGCCTAAGATATTTTTCCTTTGAGTAAAAGGAAAACTAGACTCAAATTCAATTAGAATCTAAAATGTTATCTTTGGTAAATAGAATTTAATTCAACTGTAACTGAATACCAGATTTTAAAAAACTTCTCTTTTGAATCTAGAAAGATCACTGCCTTTAAAAATATTGCTTTGTAACTTGTGCAACTTGTTTTAAAACTTGATTTAATGGGTTTCTGATAGCAATGGGTAATCAATGCCTGTTACAGCCCCGCCCCCCGCCCCCCCCCCCCCGGTGCATTTTGCAATCTCTGGTTTAATGTCACCGATTTATACCTGGAGTTTTATAAAACAGTAGAATTTGATATAAGTTTAACTTTGACCTTAATTCAGATAGAGGTATGAAATAACATCAGCATCTTCAGTCATTAGGGGTAATCACTAAATGTAAATTGGTAAAGCAAATGATAAAAATGTGTCTGATTGTAAACTTAGTTTTTCCACAGAATACAAGGTGCTAAAATTAAATATTTGGGTTTGCTAGCATGTTTTCATAAGTTGTCCATATGAAAATTTACCACTTGGAGGTAACTAAGCTTGAAATTCGATGTGTTATCTTATTTAGAAAATGCTCTTAATTTGGAAACTTCTAAAGGGTCATTTTGAAAAGTAAATCAAGGAAATAAGCAGAAAGCAAAAGCTATTAGTCTATTTGACATAGCACTAACATCTGATCCTCTGTTAGAGCAATGAGGCTTTTGCAATGCTTGTTAGTAAATATTCTGAAACAGTGTTAAAAATGTTTAAAAACTGACATCTCCTTTTAGTTTTGTTTAATTGGTGACTCCGTTCAGTTTTCTAGCCACCTGCAGTAAGCTATTTTCTCTTCCCTAATTCTGACTCTGAAAATTATTCCAAGTTATGGGATAATCCCATGTGCTAACTAATTTGGTAATCCCAAGAATTATAAATAGAAAGATTTTCTGTTCTGTTGAAGTTATCTATTGTGCTTTCTTAATGTCTCTGTTAAGCTCTAATTGTTTAAAATCAGCTGAATTTTTTATTAAGCCATGGATTGTTTAAATATGTGCCTATCTAAAAGCACTTCAGTATCATTTTGTTTCAGTGATCAAATTTTGAGCCTTCTTGGCATCCCTGACAGGCATTAAAAAAAAGCCCCAATCTCTTGGATTTCATATTTCCAGTTGGGCCCCTGGAAATATCAAAGGATCTCTCATCTTGTAAAGATACCAATTAATAAGGCTTTGGATTATATTAGAAGTATTCAAGATGTGAAGCAGTGCAAAATTTTGTTAATGTAAAATGCTACTGAAAACGTCCAAAAGTTAGTCTATAATGATCTTGTGTTGTTACCAGACATCATGATTATCTTCATGAAAGAGGCCAAGAGGCCTAATAGAGTTAAATGCTTTATACAACTCTACAGGTGCTTTCAAAAACAGAGTGGAATAAGCAAGTGCTTCCTGTTAGTTAATAAGCATAATTTTAGGGGCCGACGCTGTGGCGCAGTGGGTTAATGCCCTGGCCTGAGGCACTGGTATCCCATATGGGTGCCGGTTCAAGTCCCAGCTGCTCCACTTCTGATCTGGTTCTCTGCTATGGCCTGGGAACAGTAGAGGATGGCCCAAGTCCTTGGGACCCTGCACCCGCATGGGAGATACAGAACAAACTCCTGACTCCTGGCTTCAGATTGGCGCAGACCCAGCCATTGCAGCCAGTTGGGGAGTGAACCAGCAGATGGAAGACCTCTCTCTCTGCCTCTCTTCTGTGTAACTGACTTTCAAATAAATAAATCTTTAAAAAATGAGTATAATTTTAAATATGGCTATTTAAATCCTTTGTCATCTACAGTTTTGTATTCTCCAAATCCTAAAAATCAAATTTACTGCTCATGAAGTACAAGCATTGCTGGTTCTGTGTTTAAATGTGTCCTTTCAGGTTCCAAAGGACATCTTTTTCCCTGACCGCTATTGTGTTCAATACCCTGGGACAGCTCTGTAAGCAGATAAAGTCAATAATATTCTACAGGTTCTACCTTAGAAAAAGTATGGTTAATGCAGATTCCCGAGAGCAGCAAGTAATTCTAATTGGTTGATGTTAATAAAAAAAAAAAAAAAGGCTAAGTATTTTAGGAAACTGTTACTGAAGCTGCTTCATTGTTCTATCTTGTATGTTACACATGTGCACATATTGTATGTCTACATGGGAAAATTTATTCGGAGCTCTGTTTTAACTGGCTTACAGATAATATTGCTCATAAACTTAAAGTGCTATGTTAATCAAAGACACTTCTTATGGTTCTTGTGACCTAAGTTTCTGTACCAGATGTTTTAAATTGTTGACATGTTTGTACATGGGTTTGCTGGTCAAACAAGTTATACTTGTGTTAGTTATTTAAGTAATGTTTCCAAATACGTGCACTCTTGCCTTGAAAATTATAGAAGGCATTGGGCCTTCTGCTAAATGTTTTCATAAGTTATTTAACAGTTAAAATTGCTTGCTGAGTCTTCATTTGATGTTATTGTCAGTAAGCACTCTGGGAAGCCTGACTTGTTCCCTCATTTCTCTATTTTCTTCAAGATGGGAAACTAATTCTATTCTGAAGGACTCTCTAGGATGTACAATTTGATCTTCAGACCTTTATAAAAGAGATTGCTAACACTTTTCTGCATAGCTAAAATTAGAGCTTAAATTATGATTCCACAGCTCGATTTACTTTGCCATAGGCACAGTAAACAGGCAAAACCTTTTTTTAAAGCCAAAAGAGGGTTTACTAATGATTTGAAATTTTATCAATAAAGTGGTCATCATTTTGACATAGCCTTCCCTCACGGGCATTGTCTACCTCAAAGGAAAACCACTTTCAGAACATGCCTAAGACTACAGATTTCTAGTTTAGTCCAAGGATTAGGGACAGAGCATCCCCTTCACTTGCATTCTCTTAAAAGATTCCCTCTGGTCTGTTTTAATACAAACCAGAGGGAAGAGGAAGCTAGGCTATGAAGCAATGTAAAGCTAGGTGGCAGGCCAATTAGTGGCTGCTTTGCACAGTGATCTGCCCTCAAAGAGACCCAACAGGCCAGTCCACTGCTTTGGTTTTCAATGTAGAAAGCCAGGGCTTCAGTAGAAGGCAGTTTATGAAGAGCCCTGGCAGCTCTGCCAGCCAAGAGTTGGGTCACTGAAAATGGACCTGCCCTGGAGTTGAAGGGCTCCAGGTCAGAGCCACAGACCTTGTTCTCTCTGAGCTGAAAAACCTTTCACTTGGCCCAGCTTCCAAAGTAACCAATGCTGTCAAGGGGATGGCCGAGTACGGTCAACAACACTGCAGGCAGAACTGTCTATTAACTAAAAATGTTGTCCTTTTAGAAAGGCTACCTGTGTTCTCTTCAGGTCAGCTCTTCTCTCAGGCCAGCTAGGTAATGAAAGTCAACAGGGTACCTCCCTTAAGATGTACCCCATGTAAACAGGTAAGTCTGAGCCTCATATTGGCATGGCCTTAAAGCCCACCTGATTATTTAAGCCCTTTCTGTCAGTTTTTACTTGGCTCTCAGAAGCAGCCGATCCAGTGACTGATACCACGTAGATGGCAAATACCATGTGAAAAGTTTCCTGATATCATAGCAAAACAGAAAAATATTAATGAAAATCGGGGGCCAGCACTGTGGCATGGCAGGTAAAGCTTCCGCCTGCAGTGCTGGCATCCCATATGGGCGCTGGTTTGAGTCCCACCTGCTCCTCTTCCAATCCAGCTCTCTGCCATGGCAGTGGAAAACGGCCCAAGTCCTTGAGCCCCTGCATCTGCGTGGGAGTCCCTGAGGAAGCTCCTGGTTTCAGATCATCCCCGCTCTGGCCCTGGCCATTGTGGCCATCTGGGGAAGAGAACCGGCAGATCCAAGATCCCTCTCTCTCTCTCACTCTCTCTCTCTGTGTGTGCCTCTCTGGTAACTCTGCCTTTCAAATAAATCTTTAAAAAAATAAAAATCGCAGTGATACTGTTTCATCCCCTTGTACCACAGAAACTTTAAAGTCCAACAATAACAAAAATTGGCAAAATGTGGAGCAATGGGGGACGTTCTTTTGCACTGCCGCTGGGTAGGTACATGGACGCGATCAGTCCAGGGAACTGAAGTGGCAGACACACACACCATGACTCCGATAACGTACTCCTACATAAAAATCCTAGAGAACTTCACCCACCTGTAGTGTAGAAAATGTGTACAAAAATATCCATAGAAGTATTTTTGCAACAAAAGAAAGCTCTAAAATGCTAATGTAAAAATAGGAAAATCAGTAATAGAGTATATTCATTAAAAAATGTCTACATATCAAACAATAGGTAAACAAGAACTATGCATGTCAGCATTGGTGAGCCTCAGACATGCTGAACAAAAGATGTAGATTGAATAATATTTATGAGACTCTTCATTTGAAATTTAAAAACTAGTCAAGCAGGATAATACATTGCTTTCTGATGTAAACGTAAGTATTCAGCATAAATAAATGTATGACAAAGAAACTCTAAATCAAGTTTATGGTTACTTTTGGGTAGCAGACAGGCAAGACCATCAGGGGATGATAGAATGGTAATTGAGTTGTCAACATTTTATTTTTGAGTAATAGGTATGTTAATACTTGTTATACTTTTCTTCAGACTTTCATGTCTTAAAAATAAATTTGATAGTTTAAAAGATGTAAGCAAGCCTCAACAGAGACAATGACTGACAATGATGATGATACTGCAGGAACAGAAGCACATCTACCTGGGTGCTTACACTCATCCAGAGCACAGCTTCAGAAGGTTACCAAGAAACACAAAGGTTTTGGTCAACATGGATGCCAACACAGCAGAGGGATGACCACTTACCACTTACTACGTCTCCTCCTTCACTGGCACTTCCCTAACAGCACTTGCAACAGAGTCAGTTCTCCCTCTTTGGAGGATAACACTCCTGTCAAACTCCACCCCCTACCTGGCTCAACACTCCTGTCAGACTCCACCCCCTACCTGGCTCCCATCATCTTCAGGTTAAAGTCTTATTCAGAAGACTGTAGAAAGATGACTAGGTTTCTTTTTACAAAAAAAATTTTATTTATTTCAAAGACAAAGTTACGAAGAGAGGTAGAGACAGAGAGGTCTTCCATCTGATGGTTCACTCCCCAAATGGCTGCAACAACTGGAGCTGTGCTGATCCAAAGCCAGGAGCCAGGAACTTCTTCTAGGTCTCCCACATGAGTGCAGGGGCCCAAGGACTTGGGCCATCTTCTACTGCTTTCTCAGGCCACAGCAGAGAGCTGGACTGGAAGAGGGGCAGCCAGGACTCAAACCAACGCCCACATGAGATGCCGGCGCTTCAGGCCAGGGCTTTAATCTGCTGCGCCACAGCGCCGGCCCCAAAAGATGACTATATTTCTATATGATTCCTATACAGAGGATTCAAAAAGGCCCTGAACTACAGAAATAGGTTTTATAAGAACTCACTTTCAGCTAGGCATTGATGACATTAATTTTGAGTATATACCAGCCTTTAAACTGTATCAGTCTCTTATTGGACATAAATAATTTCACAGAACGACAATATCAGATAGGCTCAATTTATTGTAGGGTTCAAATGAGCCTAACAAGGCTACTTCATACTTTCGTCTGAGCACAAACACAAGGTCACCACACAACCACAAAATGACAAACAGCCCCCTCTCCTGGCTAATATGAGAATGAGTGACTACTGCCTATTACAGCTCTATCCTTGCTTTATCTGTTTTTCCTAGGGTAACACTGAGATACCCAGTCATGGACTTGCTCTACTTTTGGCATCATCCAATATAGAGCAAACATCTACTTCTTCAGACCCTCCTACCACCACTCAACCCAAGTCCAAACTCATACTAGGTTCTTCCTATCACCCTTTTACTGAAAGTCATAGTTTCTTGTGAATGTGTTGTCCCTCTCTGCAAAAATGAACCCAACTAATTCAACTAGTCATACATCCTTGTTGGTATATAACTCGAGGGCATTGACACTTGAAATGCTACGTATAAGGGAAGCCAATTGCTACTGACCTGTTAGAGTGAAAGCGCAATTCTCATCATTAAGATACCTCTACAATGGCTACTCTGTGGTATGGAAAAGTTAAAGCAAGCTGAGGCCAGCACCGTGGCTCAACAGGCTAATCCTCTGCCTTGCGGTGCTGGCACACCAGGTTCTAGTCCCGGTTGGGGTGCTGGATTCTGTCCTGGTTGCCCCCCTTTCAGGCCAGCTCTCTGCTGTGGCCTGGGAGTGCAGTGGAGGATGGCCCAAGTGCTTGGGCTGTGCACCCTATGGGAGACCAGGAGAAGCACCTCGCTCCTGCTATCATATCAGTGTGGTGCGCTGGCCCCGGCGGTCATTGGAGAGTGAACCAATGGCAAAAGGAAGACCTTTCTCTGTCTCTCTCACTGTCCACTCTGTCACAAAAAAAAAAAAAAAAAAAAAAAAAAAAAAAAAAAAAAAAAAACCCGCAAGCTGAAAGACAGAATGCTACTCCATCTTAAAATTCTAAGTGCTCATCTCCAACTTCACTTAATTTTCTTCTCTTCAATCATGACCCTAAATATACCACTGTAGAACACTACAGGACTTGTTTCTTGGTAAGTTGTTGAGAATGGTGCAACTTATACAGTCACATAGTGAGAAAGCAGAATACAAACCAGCATTCAAACCCAATGCTCTCTCTCTAGAGCTCACACTTCATCATTACAACATCTTAAAGATTAGTGGTTGTGATGTATAAAACAGGAGAGTCCAACTAGAAAACAGTATGTGTGAAACCACAGAAGACATTTGCCATGTCCAAATTCGTTGCATGGTAAGTGTTACAGTGGTCAAAAATAAGGCTGTTTTAGGAAAATATTCAGAGTAACAGTATCTGTAAGAAGAATGCTGTAGAAGGTTTGGGATGGTTAGTTGTGGTAGGTTTATCATTTGACGCTGTATTATTTAGCTCAAAGGATTTTCAAGCTATGACTGGAGAGAAGCATAGGCGGAAAATAGGGACACATTTTTATTTTGAGACAGAGAGAGACACAGATTTTGATCTGCTTCTTCCCTCCCCAAATGCCCACAGTAGCTGGCTGGGACTGGCACAGGCTGAAGCCCAGAGCCAGGAATTCAATACCTATCTCCCAAGTGGGTTGCAGGGATTCAAGATGTTTAGCCATTACCTCCTACCTCCAAGGGTGCACATTAACAAGAAGTCTAAATTGGGAGCATAGCCACAACTCTAATCCAGGTACTACAATGTGAAATGTGGGTATCCCAATTGACATCTTAACTGCAAGGCCAGATGCCACCCTCAATGGTCATGTTTTTAAATGGTAACCATGAGAAGAGTGAAAAATGGATTAAAGAGGGAAAAGAATTGATAGCATAAGGAAAATCCATTTTATGAAACATTTTTCTGTATTTGTCTCTCATATCCAGGTGAAATGCCTTTGTTATTATCCCAGAATCCATGGGTTTCCAACAACCCTAGCAAGCTTTTCATAGCTCAGGGAGTATTAATGCAGCTCAGTTAAATTACAACCTCTAATTAGGGTTTAATTAGAAACAGAAAGCAGCTTGGTTATACTATGGCTTCCTATAGCTAGTTATAATGCTTCATCTGCATCTTTGTTAAATATTTTTTAAATGCTCTATGTGCTGAATTAGAAAGGATAGTAATTCTGAATATATTCTACAAAACCTATGGGCTCCTGAATCACTGTTAGGGAATACCAGAAAGAACTTCAGAGGAGGATCCCTGAATGTGTATTCATGCTTTCTTCCCAACCCTATTTAAATTCTACCCTCAAAGGACCACAGCAATGGATAACAAATGTAAGCTTCCATGTCAACAATGATGTAAGAGAAGAGGCTGAAAATGTGATTTTTGTGAAGGCATATCTAATTTCAGCCGGGAAAACAATAAGGAAGGATTTTGGTAAATTTATTATGGGAGGATTTAATAATGGCATATATATCTCAAGTAGTGATAGAACACATTGAAGCAATATCTTCAATTAGGAAACATACACAAAAAAAGGAGACATCAATTAGTACCAATGAAATAAAAAAGATCATTAAGAACTATTATGAGCCAATGATAGGTCAACAAATTGGGAAACCTAAAAGAAACGGCATAGGGATGGATGTAGTACAGTGGGTTAAGCTGCTGCTTTGGATATCCACATCCCATACCTAAGTACTTGGGTTCTAGTCTCACCTCTGCTTCAAACCCAACCTCTTGCTTGTGTGCACCCCAAGAAGAAGCTGAGGATGTTTCAAGAACTTGAGTCCATGCCACTTATCTGGGAGAGCAAGACAGAGTTCCTGGCTCCAGGATGTGTCCTGGCCCAGCCCTGGTTGTTGGAGGCATTTTGGGAGTAAACCAGTGGATGGAAGTTCTCTCTCCTCAATGTCTGATTTTCACAAAAAAAAATAAGTAAAATTTTTAGAAAGTAAGGAAATTGATACATTTCTGGAAATACATCATCTACAAAGGAAATCCAAAGCAAATAATAGAAATATTTACAGAAAAAATGGCAGGGCCAAGTCATTACTTATCAATAGTAACCTTCAGTGTAAATGGTCTGAATTCTCCAATTATAAAAAACAGAATGGCTGAATGTGTTGGGTTCTTAAGCCTGAGGCTAGCCCCTGACTAGCACAGGCAGTACAGGCACTCCCTGACAAGACAAATGGGAGAGGTAAGATCGACGGGTGATGAACACACCAAAAGCACCCGTGAGTTCTGTCGAAGCAGGAACCACTTTATTGAGGAAGTGTGCAGGCTTATAAAGCTTACAAAAGACATGTGCAGTAAGGGAGCCTATCAGCGAAAAGGTCATGCAGGCATGGGTGGACCATGCACAGGGGCATCTTAAGCAAAGTATAGGAATCATGCACTGTCCACGTGTCTGGAACTAAAGTGGACCTATCCCTGCCAGTGGTCTGATCTTAAATAGCTTAACCTCAGCAGCCACAGACACGCCCCTCGAGCATCTGCCAGGTGCCATATTGTAATGGAGGCTTTAGGCAATGCCCAACATGAATGGATTAAACAAGACACATCTATTTGTTACCTACAAGAAACAGACCTCACCAACATAGGTACATGCAGACTGAAAATGAAAGGATAGAAAAAGATATTCCATGCTAATGAAAACAAAAATGAGCAGATATAAACATCCTAATAGCAGACAAAATAAACTTTAACACAAAAAGTGTTAAAAGGGACAAAGAAGGACATTATGTTAATTATTACAAGGGACCAATTCAACACAAAGATGTGACTATAATAAATGTATATGCACCAAGTGGCAGGGTGCCTGGCTATTTAAAACAAATGTTGGGGCTGGTGCTGTGGCATAGTAGCTTAGGCATCCGCCTGCAGTGCCTGCATCCTGTAAGGGTGCTGGTTCAAGTCTGAGCTGCTCAACTTCTGATCCAGCCCCCTTCTGTTGGCCTGGGAAGTCAGTGGAGGATGGCCCAAGCACCTGGGCCACGTACCCACATGGGAGATCCGAAAGAAGCTCCAGGCTCCTGGCTTCAGATCAAAAGGCTATCATTTCAAAGAGGCAAAACATCAATACTGATAAATGAAGAGAAAATTTTGTATGTATACCCAGTGAAATATTATGCAACGAGGATAAAAGAATGAAATCCTGTCATTGGCAGTAACATAAATGAAACTTATACTGAAAGAAACTGGCCAGGGAAAGGCAACAGCCATATGTTCCCACTCAGACATTTTATCTAAAAAATGTGATTTTCACAAGTAGAGAGAATAGTAGTTATTAGAATCTAGAAAGGGGAGATGGGTCAAAAGTATAGGGAGATTGGATACCTATTTAGTAAAAATTGTTAGTATCCTACAGCACAGAAGTTTCAATACTTTACAACATTTATATGAAGAACTGGAAGAAATGAGTCCAAAGGTTCCCAACATAACTTCCAATTCAATGTCCATGAAATATTCGAAGTCCCTTCATAGATTTATAAATCATACTGTACCATGAAATTTTTTAATTATGAGATTATATTTAAGATAAAAATATGCACAATCAGAAGTTACAGTTCCACCTTGTGAATGACTTATATGGCCCGAAATAATATCATAAAAATCTTCATTTTCTGATTTTCTTTATAAATCCCTATTCTTAGTGAGCTAACAACTGGAAAATCAAGAAATGAATAGATTTCTGGACACAATCTGTCAAAATCAAGTCTTGCAGACATAGAAAACCTAAATAAACCAATAATCAAGACAGAGATTGAATCAGTAACAAAGACTACCCAAAGAGAAGCTCAGGGCTGGATGGCTTCACTTCTGTATTCTAGCAAACTTTAAGAAGTAGTAAGACAGAAAATTTTAGAACAATATCCCTGATGAATACAGGTGCAAAAATCCTCAGCAAAATACTAGCCAATCGAATCCAACAACACATTAGAAAGATCATTCACCTAAAGCAGGATTTATCTTTGGTATCCAGGGATGGTGCAACATTCGCAAATCAATAAATGTGGTAAGTCACATTGACAAATTATAGAGTAAAAACCATATGATTATCTCAATAAATGCATATAAAACTTTGGTAAAATATAGTATCTTTTCATGATGAAAACCTTAAGCAAATTGGGTATAGAAGGAACATTTCTCAACACAATCAAGGCAATGTATCACAAACCCACAACCAGCATTATACTGAATGGGGAAAAGCTGGAAGCATTTCCGTTAAGATCCACAGATACAGAAGGATGCCCACTTTCACCATTGATATTCAACATAGTTTTGGAAATTTTAGCCAGAGCCATTAGGCAAGACAAAGAAACCAAAAGGATACAAATTGAAAAGGAGGATGTCAAATTATCCCTGTTTGCAAATGGTTAGTGGTGCATTAAGCCCATGATTATAGAGTGGGGTGAAATTATGTTTCTGTAAAAACTGAAGAAAGAAAAGAAGAAAGGAAAAAAGGGGATTGCGGGAGGGAAGAAGAGAGGGAGGGAAGTATGATTATCTTCTCAGAATTGTAACTGCAAGGTACATGAAATCTGTTCTCTTTATATTAAAGATTGTTTAAAAAGCAGTCTTGAGGATAACCACACCACTCATAGCAAGAAAAGAAAACCAGTCAATGGGAAGGACTTTTTAACCTCTAAAACAGGTTTTTAAACTAGTGAGAGGAAGCAATAGTTCTGAAAGCTTAAAGTTTTCAATTGCAAGAGATAGGCTTTGCTTAAGAAGTAAAGGTTTTGAGAATCAAAAGTGTAACTCTGAAACAGGTGGGCATAACAAAAGATTGGAACATCAGTGGCAGACATAGGCTTCCTTAAGGGAGAGTGGACCTGGGCTGGTACAAATGAGGTAAACTTGGAAGTTTGGTAGGACCAAGAAGAGAGTGGCCTCATGAAGAAGAGCAGATTTGGCAGCCTATAAGGAAACATTAATTCCTTAAGAAGTTTATAGGGGAGGTATGGCAGCACATCCTGTTGAGCTGCTGCTTGGGATCCCCACATCCCTTATCACAGTGCCAGTTCAAGTCCGGACTCCTCCACTTCTGATCCAGATTCCTATTACTGCATCCCGGGAGGCTGCAGATGATGACTCAAATACTTGTGTCCATGCTACCCAGGCTTGAGTTCTGGATGGAGTTCCAGGTCCGTGGCTTTGGCCTTATTCAGCCCAGACATTGTAGGCGTTTGGGGAGTGAACCAGAAGATCCAAGATCTCTGCCTCTCATTCTATGTCACTTTGTCTTCCAGATAGACAAAAAAATAAACTTTTTATATAAATTTAAGCTTATAAAATTTGGTCTTGTTATTTTATATGTTCAAAAATATGTTGCATGCTATGCTAATGAAAATAAAATATACCAAGTTTGTTTTAATAGAGTATTCCAGAGTCACCATGAAGTACAAAGACCTAGAAGAGATGAGCCTAATGCTGTACTCTGGATTCATCCAGAGTCACTTGAACAGTCGAGTCAGGCAGAACAGAGGCCCATAGCCTCCCTCTGGCTTTTTCCTTCTTACATGGTTCCCCTTTCTCAAGCTGATGCCATAATGAGCTTTTGAAGGAAAAGCATCTGGATAGAGGAAGAGTTAAGAACGATAAAGAAAGAAGGGAACTGCTCATTCCCAGAAAACCACTGAGATGGCTCCAAGATCATCCTGGACACAAGGCTGCCAATAATGACTCCCTCCAGCCTGGTGACAACCAAGAGAAACTAACCGGTGGTTTTGAATTCTTGTATTCTCTGCCAGCTGTTGGCTTTGCCTCTTCGAAATAAATTATAGAGCTGAGATTATAACCAATCGTCACCATGATTTTGTGTTTCAAAATGGACATCTAGGGGCCAACGCTGTGGCGCCGTGGGTTAACACCCTGGCCTGAAGCACTGGCATCCCATATGGGTGCTGGTTCAAGACCTGGTTGCTCCATTTCCAACCCAACTCTCTGCTATGGTCTAGGAAAGCAATGGAAGATCACCCAAGTCCTTGGGCCCCTGCACCCACATGGGAGACCCAGAAGAAGCTCCTGGCTTCAGATTGGCACAGCTCCAGTTGTTGCGGCCAACTGGGGAGTGAACCATTGGATGGAAGACCTCTCTGCCTCTCCTCTCTGTGTAACTCTTTCAAATAATCTTTTAAAAAAATGGATAACTACACACCAAAAGAAATGAGATAATCTTTGAAATTCAATAAATCATAGCTTTATGAAACTTAACTCTATTAAAGCTCTTTCCCACCCTTTATCTCTCATTACTAAGAAAGCCATTATATCTTCTGCAGGGGTGTTTTAGGAAATTCTCTGAAGAATACAGCAATGGAGATGTGAGGAAGAGAGAGACAAAAGGTCAAGCTGATCCCAATACTATTGCATATGAAGCTCATTCAGTCCAACAGGAAGCCCCAGACCTGAATGCCCCCTCCAATTTTATCAAACAGGCTTGGGGCTGGACCTTTGTGTCCTGCCTCCATCAGTCATTCACCACACACAACTTCCTGGGACAGATATAATCTTGTGTGTTGCAGCTCTCTGAAACATCTCTGAAGGTAATTTCATAAAGGGTAGCACTTTGAACCACTGGGTGCCAGTATTTCTAGCACTGAGGAATAAGGATGTCAGCCCTGATGAGAGGAACCAGTAAAGGACTTCCATACAGCAGTCTGCACATGAAGAAGCATCAGTCTAACATTAGAAACTACCATCCAGGCAATCCTTCAGTTCTCTGTTTTGCAAATGGTTAATAAACCCAGGCTAGGTCTCCTATCATTTCTCCTCCAGCCTACCAGATTTCAGCTACAACTGCAGTGCTGGACTTTAACTACTTGAAAATCTAGGTATGCCTGGAGCCTGATGGATGAGTACATTGAGAGAAAATTCTGCATCTATTTGGATAGTAAACAAGCCTTGAGATCATGAAAAGGAATTACAAAAAAAAAAAAAGATATACTTCTTTGCTTCCAAATTTACTGTTCCCTAGAATGTAATCTGCAAATAAATGCCATCAACCTATGATGATGACAACTTCCACACATAGCATTAACACTGAGCTGCTGACTAGTGGCCCTCTGACCCCAAGAAGCAAGACTATTGAACTCAGTAGAGGTGGTGCGTGCTAAAGGGCACATCTTTCCAGTCTTTAATTCTTTTGTCAATGTCAATCAATCTGTTGTCTTCTGGTGGTTAATATGGTAAGGGCTTTCTTCAACTCCAAATTACGTGAATGTGTAACTATCCTTGGAGAACTAGAGATTAAATTATATAATATATATATTAAGTATATATACACACACACACACACATATATATGTATATATATTTTTTTCTGGGGCCGATGCCATGGCACAGTAGGTTAAGCCTCTGCCTGAGGTACCAGCATCCCATATGGGCACCAGTTCTAGTCCCAGCCACTCCACTTCCGATCCAGCTCTCTGCTGTGGCCTGGGAAAGCAGTAGAAGATGGCCCAGGTTCTTGGGCCCCTGCACCCAGGTGGGAGACCCTAAATAAATTCCTGGCTTCGGATCATCCCAGCTCCAGCCGCTGTGGCCAATTGGGAGTGAACCAGTGGTTACAAGACCTCTATCTCTGCCTCTACCTTTCAGGTAAATAAAGTCTTTAAATTTTATATATAACAATATGTATTCTTAAAGTATTTTTATATATAAAATAAATATTTAAACAGTATTTACATCTTTAAGTTTTTCTTCATCTGCTTTTCTTAACTTTAAAGGACCTCTGAGGTCTTCTACTAAGGAAATGTGACTTTGAAGTTCAGAACTGTTTCTATTTCACTTTTCCCTTGGTTTGATTTTTTAAAAATTCAGTACCATTTTTAAAAAATAGCTGATAGAGACTGGTGCCATTTTTATTAAGTTACTTAGTGGCATTAATCTAGTCATCTCTTTTGCTCTCTGAAAACATCCAGAAAAAAAAATATCTAGAGAAATATTCAGCAGTTGTTAATGATGGATACTTCTGTGTTGGAATTTAACATAATTTCTTTCCTTCATGAATTTTTCTCCATTACTTTCATTTTTTATAGTAAGCATCTATCATTTTTACAAAGCAGTAAGATAAATGAGTGACATTAAAACTTTAGGTAAAAATAGAGAAAGAAGAACATAGAGCTCCTTCAAACCTTATTTCAGAACAAGTAGTTCATGCCTTTATTCCCAATTGAATCACGTCAGCCTCACAGTGATAAAGTGAAAACCATAGAGGTAGCCCTGCCTTCATACAAGAGAATCGGGGAATTGAAACCCTTGGAAGCACTATCCTATGAATCAGGGTTCCTTTCACTTCCATTTGTATTCTTCTTTTATGTACTAACTCAAAATAAGCCATCTGCTAGTAACATAACATATATATTTGGGAAATTTATTTCATCTAAATGAGTCCCCTACTGGGGTCACATATGAAGCTGCAGATGAACAAGTCATAGCTAAGGTGGAGTACTCTTTAACATACTGGATAAAGGTTGCATAGTTTCCTTCATGTTTCTTTCTCTGCTTTCAGATTTCTAATTTTTTATTACAACGGGAAGAATTGATTACTTTATAGAAATTATAGAAAGCAAGGAAAACTATGTACAAAGAGGAAACAGATCATAGTTTCATTTCCCAGAGGCAAATACCATTCATAATTTAGTTGAATTACATCATTTTTCCTAAACATTTTAACTGATACATGGGATCAAGCTGTTTAAGAAAAATTTCTTCTCTAAATCTTGGTGTTAAATTGGAAATTGCATAATTAATCAATTTAAAAAAAAAATCATGTAGGATCTCTGTCCTTAATGTGCTGTACATTGTGAATTAATACTATAACTAGTACTCCAACAGTATTTTCACTTTGTGTCTCTATGTGAGGGCAAACTTGAAATCTTTACGTAATATGTACTAAACTGATCTTCTGTGTATGAAGAGAATTGAAAATGAATCTTGAGGTGAATGCAAGGGGAGAGGGAGCGGGAAAGGGGAGGGTTGTGGGTGGGAGGGAAGTTATGGGGGGGGGGAGCCATTGTAATCCATAAGCTGTACTTTGGAAATTTATATTCTTTAAATAAAAGCTTTATATATATAATTTCTAACATATTGAAGTTTCTTATGAACAGAACTCGTTACACATGTAACTCATGATCAGAAATTAGAAAATATAAAATACAATCATTCCACTCCCTAAACATTTCTGATACACATGCATGTCTCCAAAATGTTTTAAGAGTTACATGTATCTTATAAAACCTTCTGAATAGTTTTTCTTCACTAACAGTAATTCATGAACACCCAGACACCTCTAATTATTAAACAACCAAAATTAAAAATATTTTAAGGTATATTTTTTTTATTATACTGAGCACTTGTTGCCCAACTCTTTCTTTAGGAGAAATATTCAGAGACAAATTGCTGAATCATACTGTAACAACATTTTAAGTTATTTTGAAAACTTGTGGCAAAATGTACAAAGGGGTAGTTTCCATTATCACCTGTTTAAATAAATTTACAGTTATTTCTTCTTCTGGTACAATTGATTTTCCAAACATTTCAAAGTTAACCTAATAAGGGATAGCAAAACCTTTCTTCTAATTCTGATTTTAATGAGAATCTAGTCTTTCCACCATTAAGCCTGTTAGTTTAAGGTTATTTTTCTTGTCTTAAATTTCATTCTAAGCCTACTTTATAGAATGTACTTAATTATTATATGTAATTTTAATTGGCATATAATTATACATTTTATGGAGTACAGTGTGATGTTTTGATGTGTATATATATATATATATTGCATAATGATCAGTAATCAGCATACCTGTCACTTCAATAATTTACTATTGTTTATGGTAAGGACATTCAGAATACTTTATTACAGCTTTTTTCAAATGCGGAAAACATTGTTAACTGGAGTCACCCTACTGAGCACAACACCAGATATTATTCCTAACTACTACAATACTGTACCCACTGACGACCATCTCCCCTTTCCCTCTCTCCTATAACCCCAATTCAACAGCACTTTTGAAAGATCATTCATCATCAAGCAAGATTCACCCCAGGAACACAAGGATGATTCAACATACTCAAGGCAATAAACGTAACACAACAAGGACAAAAACTGGATGATCACTTCAATAAATATAAAATAAGCGTTTGACAAAAATACCCTTTAATGATGAAAACTTTAAACAAATTAGGTACACAAAAAACATAAATCAACTTAACAAAGGTCACTATGACAAATCCACAGGTAACATACTGAATGGGAAAGAAAATGAAAGCTTTCTAAGATCTGGAACAAGGTAAAGATGCCACTTTGACCACTTTTATTCAACACAGTATTACAAGTTCTAGCCAAAGCAACGAGCACAAGGAAATCAAGAAATGACAATGGAAAGGACAAAGTCAAATTACCCCTGTTTGAGAGTGGCATGATGTTATATATGTAGAAAACTCTAAAGATTCCATCCAAAATTGTGATAATAAATTCAGTAAAGTTACAGGATACAACATCAATATACATATATCATTATAGTACATGCATGCTAATAACGAACTATGTGAAAAACAAGTCCATTCATAATAGTTAAAAAGAAAAACTAGTAGGAAGAAAAAGATCTCTGCAATGAAAACTATAGAACAGGAAAAAAGTAGGTATCATAAAGAATAGATATCCAATGACCATCTCCTACACTCAGGACCAAAACAAACAAGTGACTACAGTTGATGATGTACTTAACGATGAATGTCTAAGAACAACATTAGAATTCAGCCAAAGACAGGAACCCTGCATGGCACAGCAGCTTAGATGGCAGCATGGAGAGGGAAGCAAAGAACTCTGCATGTGACCCTGGCTCCTCAGCTCAGATTGGCCTGGAATGAAGAGGGACTGCCTATTGCAAGGAAGAGGTAAGCAGTAACTCCTAGTAGCATCAAGGACATCTGCAGATCTAAGCAGGACAGTCTCCCAGTCCACACAGTCCCAAGTCCAGTTTACCTAGCTGCCTGAAGTCCTTGTGGCCTCCTAAAAGGAATTCACATTGTACTCTCTGTACCACTCCCTGTGACCCCAGCTGATATGGATTGGTGCTACCCGACATCAGAGTCACTGCTAAAGGACAACCTGCCTTAGGGGCCAGCAGCCACTGCATCTCTCCATCTCTGAGGCTCCACTGACATTCTACCATTCTCACAAGGCTGCAATGTCATGACTTCAATTAGACCCGGTATCTCAACTGTTACCCCAGCATCCAAGCCCCTGTGGTACCCTGTACTTTGCATACTGTAGAGTGCAGCCTCCAGAATGAGGGTATAGACATCCATACCCTTCAGTCCCCAAGGGCCAGTCCAGCAAACGCCACCCAGGACCTCAGGCCCATTCACCCAGGAAGCCCCCACCCCCAGCACTGGTGACTCCACTGTGCTTGGTGCATATCACCCAAGACTACTGGGTGGCCTACCTGGTAGTCCACACTGCTAACAAGACAGTGAAAGTGTACAGTGCAGCACATTGAGGCCCTCACAGATACCATGGACACTGATTACAGCTGAAGATATTGCACAGTCTACACTCGAGTCTACCCAGAACAAAAGCCAAAGAAGATACTCATCAGTCAACACCCGACAACTTATCTACCAGAGAGTCTTTCCATACAAAAGCTATTCCATAAAATTCGAAGGGGCAACTGTTCTATCAAATATGTAGATATCAACATAGGGCCACAGAGGAAAAAGAAAACATGACCCCTTCAAGCTAACTATTAATATAGTAATAGACCCTAAAGACATGTGAGTTTATGAAATGAATCAAAAGTAAGCAAAATGCACATCTGTAGGAATATCAGCAAGACAAGGGAGTACAGGTAAAAAGTCAGTTAAATCAGCAACACAATCCATCATCTGTATGAGAAATTCAGCAAGGGTATTCATATCATTAAAATAGAATCTAACACATCTTGTAACTAAAGAATTCAATCAATGAACTTCGATTTTATTTTGTCTCAACAACCTACAAGATCCAGAATTTATGAAATTGAAGATATATTTTTAAATAATTGTCTGACCAGAAAAAAAAAAAAGAATGAGGGAAGTTTACACAACTTACAGTACAGGATTAAGCAAATGAACATTTGTACTCTGGCCTTAACAGAAGAAGCAGAGAGAGGAAAAGGCAAAGAAAACCTGCTTGACTAAATCAAAGTGAAAAACTTCCCAGGTGTTGGGGAAAGCACGCAATGGATATCAGGTCCCAAGAAACTCGGATTCCCAAACAGGTTCAACTGAAAAATGTTTAAGACATATTTTAGTCAAAATGTCAAAATTCAACGACAAAAAGAATTGTAAAAATAGCAAGAGAAAACCATGAGGTTACATACAAGGCAATCTCCATCATACTAAGAGCAGATATGTAAACAGAAACATTATGTCAGCAGCAAATAGGATGATACATTCAAAGTGTTGAAAGAAGCAGTCACATGGGGAAGGCGCGGTGGCGCAGCGGGTTAAAGCCCTGGCCTGAAGTGCCGGCATCCCATATGGGCACCGGCTCTAAACCCGGCTGCTCCTATTCCAATCCAGCTCTCTGCTATGGCCTAGGAAAGCAGTAGAAAATGGGCCAAGTCCTTGGGCCCCTGCACCCGTGTGGAAGACCCAGAAGCAGCTCCTGGCTCCAGATCGGCGCAGCTCCGGCCATTGCGGCCATCTGGAGAGTGAACCAGCAGATGGAAGACTCTAACTCTTTCAAATAAAATAAATCTTTAAAAAAGCAGTCACAGGCCGGCGCTGTGGCTCAACAGGCTAATCCTCCGCCTTGCGGCGCCGGCACACGGGGTTCTAGTCCCGGTCGGGGCACCGGATTCTGTCCCGGTTGCCCCTCTTCCAGGCCAGCCCTCTGCTGTGGCCCGGGAGTGCAGTGGAGGATGGCCCAGGTGCTTGGGCCCTGCACCCCATGGGGAGACCAGGAAAAGCACCTGGCTCCTGCCATCGGACGAGCGGCCGCAGCGCGCCGACCGCGGCGGCCATTGGAGGGTGAACCAACGGCAAAGGAAGACCTTTCTCTCTGTCTCTCTCTCTCACTGTCCACTCTGCCTGTCAAAAAAAATAAAAAATAAAAAAAATAAAAAAATAAAAATAAATAAAAATAAAAAAGCAGTCACAGAAGAATATTTAGCCAGCAACGGTAGCATTCAGAGAGGAGAATGAAATATCATATTCCCAAGCAAAAACAGAAGAAACTTATTTCCGCTATACTGACCTTAAAAAGCAATGTTTCAGGGATGGCACTGGAGTAGCGGGTAAAGAAAGCCACCACCTACAAGTCCCAGCTGCTCCACTTCCCATCCAGCTCTCTGCTATGGCCTGGGAAGGCAGAAGATGGCCCAAGTCCTTGGGCCCCTGCACCTGCATGGGAGACCCAGAAGAAGCTCCTGGCTCCCGGCTTTGGATTGGCCCAGCTCCAGCCATTGCTACCATCTAGGGAGTAAACCAGCAGATCGAAGACCTCGCTCTCTTTGTCTTTCTCTCTACCTCTGCCTCTCAAACTCTGCTTTTCAAATACATAAGTCAATCTTAAAAAGAAAAATGCTTCAGGGAGTCCAACATCTGGAAGCAATAGGACAGTAACTATTTTCAGGAAACACATGAAAGTATCCGTCTCACTGGTACAGCAGATACAAATAAGAGAAAGGACTCCAGTCTTAACACTACAGAAAACCACTAAAACAAAGATTAACAATAAGAAAGGGTATATAAAATAACTGGAGGATAACAAAATGACAGAGTAGGATCTTAGCTATCATTCATACTTCAAATGTAGACAGATTACATTCCTTGTTTACAGGATGAACGGATCTTTAAAAAATAAACAAGACCTCACTATATGTCACCATATTGCTGCCATCTAAGCTTCTTTAAATCAGATTTTTAAGTTTATAAAATATCCCTTTGGCATCTATCAAGACAATGTTTTTCTCCTCTGTTATTAACAACTATATTTAAATTTTTTAAATGATATTGCGTCTCTACATTATTGGAATGTACCTTGGCAATGAGATGTTTGAACCTGTTTAATCTCTTCTATTTTACTATTTTCAAAAATACCAACTAAGCGTAAATTGGGCCTCCTTTATTTACCTTTTGTATCTGTTTTTGTAATCTCTTTTAATATTTAATTTTATGATTTTCCCAAGTCATCCACTCAATTTTGCCAATTTATTACTTGTTCTACTCCCTGGTGACTTCCTTTTTTAATGTTTCATTCTGCTTTTTTTTTTTTTTTTTTTTTTGAGATTTTCCAACTTGCTTTCAGATTTCCTTGTTACCATATCATCTTCTCCCAGGGCTTTTCTTATTTCTAGAAGTACTGAATTGTCTAATTTCTATGAGAATGTGGAAAACTATTGAATTGAATCCTTATGCTTCTTTGGGACAATTCATTTAACAATGTATATATTGTTCATTTCCTTTTAAGATGTTTACTTCTCTGTTAACAATCCAGCTGCCAAATTCCAGATAAAGAACTACAGTGAGGGTGGACATTATGGAACAATGGGTTAAGCTGTTGCTCCGGTGCCTGCATCCTTTTTCAGAATGCCGGGCTGGAGCCCCAGCTACTCAGCACTTCTGGCCCAGCATCTTAATACATCTGGGAGGCAGTAGATGATGGCCCAAGGACTTGGGTTCCCGACACCCATGTGGGAGACCCAGAGGGAGTCTGTCTCCTGGTTTTAGCCCGTTTCTCCCTCTGTAACTCTGCCTTTCAAATAAATAAATAAATCCTTATAAAGGTAATGCGGTAATGAAAATTGAGTTAATGTTTAACCAAGAACAGTTTTTTCCACATGCTAATTTAATAAAGATGAACAATTTTATTGGTTATTAATTGCCCTGTGGACTTCCTGTTAAAGTATGTGGTCTTCCTTCCTTCCCTTGCGTTACTACACCTTACTCCAAGCACCTTCTTAGATTAGGTCATAGACTACAGAGATGGCAAAGTGACTTCTTTAACTTTCTGTGCATTTTAGGGAAGTCTGTGCAGGGACATCCTGCGTCTCTCCTGACTGCTCCATTCCTCTAGTTGCAGTCACAAGGTCAAGGGCGGCTGTTTCAGCACTATAGTGCCTACGTTAAAAGGAACCTTTTCCCTTACTATGGTCAAGAGCAGCACTTGGCTCTCAGGGAGCTCTCAGAAGCAGCAGCACGTTTGCTCAGGGTGCTGCACAGCCAAAGCATTGCCTCTTAGCTAACAGATGGTGGGCTATGGATTACCTCCTCCTGTTCTCCTTGCTGTTCTAATAGGTTAAGAAAAGAAGGGGACTAAATATGCCTGGACTTGGACAATTTTACCAGAAATACTGAATAATTTCAATATATGAGTAGTTTGAAAAAACCCATGTGTAAAATAGTCCAGGCTAAAGATTAATCAGTGATAAATATTTAATAAAATATAAAATCCAGAATAGTCATTGGATTATATACATTTCTACTTCATGGAATTTTATTCGTTGGTATTTTCTAAATAACCTATTTCCGTAAGACTTACCATTTTATTAGTATTGTTTTCTAAATTGATTTAAAATACCTAGTTATATATTCCTCATTTTCATTACAAATATTTTGGTTACTTTTTGGTCTTTTTTAAAAAATATGTATTTGAAAGTCAGGAGTTCCAGAAAGAGAAGGAGAGAGAGAGAAGGAGAGAAAAGGAAAGAGGGAGGGAGGGAGGAAGGGAGGGGGAGAGAGAGAGAGAGAGAGAGAAAACTCTTCCATCTGCCTCAGTCCCCAGGTGGCTGCAGTGGCCAAAGCTGGACTAGACAGAAGCCAGGAGCCCTGAGCTTCTTCCATGTCTCCCATGTGGGTGGCAGGGACCCAAGCACTTGGGCCATCGTCCACTTTTCCCAGGCCATTGGCAGGGATCTAGATTGGAAGCAGAGCAGCCAGGACAGGAACTTGTGCCCACATGGGATGCCAGCACCATAGGCAGCAGCTTTTGCCTGCTACATCACGATGGAGGCCCCTTACTGGTCTTTTCACAAAGCCCATTTGTGTCTTGACTTTACTTCTATCGTTGTTGATTCCAGTTCCTATTTTCCTTAGCCTGATTAATTTTTCTAAAATAGAATTGAGTAATATGTGGTTCATTATTTTTCTGATTAATAAAACTATCTTCAGCTAATCAGTTTGCTCTGAATATACTTGGTGACATGGTGTTGTCAACCTTGATTGCCTCAGAGCTTTTTTAATGACTAAGCCTATTTATTATTTTTTCTTGTAGGTTACATCCATTTTGAAACAGTATATAACTTATTTAAATCATATATAAAATGTTTTTCTTGATAGACAAACTATGTATTACACAACTTGACAATTTCATAAAAGCTAAACGGATACTTTCTGCTTGAGTCTTCTAAAATCTAGAATACATTTTCATTCATTGTTCCCCAGTTTCTTGTGGGTTTAAGTTAAACTATTTTTATTTTTCTAACACTGTAGTATGTTTCTATTAATTGTCATATAAAAATAGTACATATATTTAACATCAGTAACCTGTGATACTTATGGTGTCTGATGACAGACATAGCCAAGCATGTGCTAATGTTAATACTTTCATTTGTTCATTGCCCTAAGATAGTGTTGGGTTTCATGTTATTGGAGAGGCTCTCCTCTGTCATCTTCTCAAATCATCCCCATTTTGCTTGTAAGTTAGTCAAAGTGTATGTGACACCTTGCATCTTTATATGGGCAAAGAATTTATGTCCTCCATAAAATTCCTGTGCAAAGATGGTGAAATGATTTTAACACTCAGGAAGCGGACAAGAATCCACTGGCAACATTCAATATCAACTTGGGGGTTATGATAAGGAAACAATCTTCCAGAACAGCACCAAGAACTGTGCACATGCTTTTCAATAATCAAGTGACTTTGGAGATAACCCATAACAGACACTCAAACTGCTTCATCTTCCTCACAACAGCAGCTGTAGGTTCACTTCGACTTGATGCAAATAGTCCTACAGTTAACGCCAATATAAAAACATAAAACCTAGGTCAGGCAATGTGTTAAACTCCATACAGGTAAAATCTCCTTTAATTTTCAAGATAGCACTATAATTATAGTTTTGTTAGGATGACACACTGAATGACTACTTGTATTATAAATGTTTAGAAATTCTGCATAAAACAAAAGCATTCTAAAACGCATCTATACTGAGGGATTTAGAAGCAGCAAATGCCCCAAGCATCTGAAACTAAAGGAATGTGAAACACAAAAAAAGTGACACTTCAATGGCCAGAGTTAGTGTGAATAGGTGCAAAGAAGGTACAGAACCCAGGAAATGCAAGTCTCTAATTGCTATGGTCTTGGGTCTTAATGTCTAGCTAGAAAGAAATTATCCATGTAAGTTTAGGGATTCTAATGTAAATCCCAATATAAAGCCACGACCCTTTAAATACTATATCCTCTGAAAACAAAAGAGCTAGATTAGATCGTCCTGCTTTCTTCAGGAAATAGTAAAAAATACTTTATCTTTGATTCTGGGTAAGAAAATAAGAATTCTAACCTTACATAATCTGAAGTTTGAAGTCTAATTTATAATATTCATAAATGATAATACAAGCTGATATCACTAAAGTATAAAACAGAATAAAATGAAAAAGTGATCTGAACCAGTTTTATATATACCTCCCATAAAGTAGGAAGAGGATACATAAGTTCCCAAAAGTTATAACATGTGCCAGAAAATAAGCAAAGGCAACAAGATTAGTAGAGTGCCCCCCCAAAAAAAAAGGTAAGTATGAGTAATAATCAGAAGAAGCTTAGAAAATATGTTAAATGCCTGAAGAGGTAAAAGATGGGAAGTCAAAGAAAAAGGAAGCCATGAAAATTTATAAGAAATTCAGGGGGAAAAGAGAACTTCTGGAATCAGATTTTTGAATATTTTAAAATCCAATGAATTAAAAAAAAATTCAATGTTGTTAATGGAAGAATCAATTCCCATAGACTGAGTGAAGGAAATGATTCAGCATGTCGACTGGATGATAGAGTACAGGAAATGGAAGAGAGGTTACCAGATATGAACAAAAGGCCCAAAACGTGCTTATTTCGACTACTAGGAAGAATGGAGAAGAGCAATTTTCAAAGATGCAATGAATTAATAAAATATGTAAAGTATCAGATCACGTAAGCACCACAAGTCCTGAGCAAAATAAAATATCTACAGGTATACTCATTGTAAGAAACAGCAGATTATCAAAGACATTGGAAATAAAAGGTAGAAAAAGTTTATGAATCAACAGAATAAAGTTACAGTAGAGTTGTTACTAGAAAAACATCAGGAAAGAGATGGACAAACTGAGGCACAGAAAGATCACACATACTCCAAGGACAGGTAAGTAGTACACAGCAGAGTCAGAATTGACAGTTTTGCTGACTACGAAGGCCACATTCAACACTATAGCACCACTTGCTGGACAACATCAAGACTCACCTTTAGAGAAGCCCACATTCCTTAAAGATTTGTTTATTTGAAAAACACAGAGACAGAGATGAGAGGCAGGGTGAAAGAAACAAAATCTTCAATCTGTTAGTTCACTCCTGATCCCCAAGTGGCCCCAACAAGCAGGGCTGGGCCAGGTCAAAGGCAAGAGCTAGGAACTCCATCTTATCCTTCTGCATGGGTGGCAGGGACCCAAGTCCATGGGTCTTCACGCACTGCTATTCCAGGTGCATTAGCAGGAAAGTGGATCATGAGTGGAGGGCCCAGGACTGGAACCACACCCCCCAGTCTGGGACATGTACGTCCCAGGCAACAGCTGCAGACACTGTACCACAACACCCACCCAGAAACAGCCCACAGTCTAACACTACAGGAGTCTATCTCATCTTTATCAAAAGAAAGTAAGTGTCATTACTCTCAAAGGCTCAAGAACTGAAATTGTAAGAAAAACCATATGTGTGGCTTTTAGCAAATCTGAAACCAAGGTAACACTACTGTTGATAAAAATTCAAAAGTAGGATCTAGAGGGCAACTAGTAAACATCTCTATACATAGGATATTTCCATATGGGGTCTAACTAAACTAGACTTACACATGCCTGAAGGTTAAATGCTCCTGATAATGTCATCCAAAACTGGAAGAAGGTGGGTGAGTTTTAATGGATAAAAATATTTTCAATTTTTAATTAGGCATGCCATATGTAGAAAATGGAAAAATCTTAATCAAAGGATCTCAATTTCCCACATCATCTCTAAAGCATATGATCTTGAATATAAATGAGCTGGGCAACAGATCTTTCATTTGGTGAATGTTACACATATTTGAAATCCCAATAATAGAAGTAATTATTCTTAAATGGTACAGATTTTCTTTCACAGCATGTTAACTAAGTCTAAAAATAATTCCCAAAGTAAGAGACCAATGACAATATGAACTGACATAAATATTTGACCTCATATAGTGAACAGTTTGAAGGATAAAACTTTATAAAGTTTAAAAACTGTAAACAGCAATACATTTTAAAATATTTCTACATGAATCTGTATCAACTAGAACAGATGATACAAAATACTCAGTCCTAGAAAACTGCTGATATGAAACTAGTATTTTATTTCCTTCATTAGCAATAGTATTATTTTGGTAACCAAAGAAAAGTCAAAGACTGCAGTAGGTTCAACAGTCTAGAAATAAACTAAAATTATCTCCAGCTCAAAGTACAAGCTCAACTTCTGCTCAAAGAGAGGACTACTGGAGGGTTGAATAACATACCTGGAGCTTAAATGACCAAGCTTCTGAGAAGCATCGGTACAGCAAAGGGAACCATCAGAGCAAAGAGACAACTAACAGAAAGGGAGAAATATTTGCCAACTACTCATTTAATAAAGGAATAATATCTAGAATACATATGGAGCTTAAGACATTCAACAATAAAGCAATATGGTTAAGAAATGGGCTAAGGATTTGAATAGATATGTTCCAAAAGATGTTTAACTGACCACACATGAGAAAAAGCTTAGCGACACTGCTCACCAGCAAAATGCAAATAAAAGCCACAATGAGCTTTCATCTCACTCCAGTTAGAATGGCTGTTAACAAAACATAACAAATTCTAGCAAACATGTAGAGGAAAAATACATGGTTGCTGGGAATGAAAATTCATATAGCCATTAAGGGAAACAAATGGGAAATTCTTTAAAAAAAATAAAAAGGCACCTAGTAGGTCTACTGTAAGATCCAGCTATCCCACTTCTGGGAACATATCCAAAGGAAATGAAGTTAACCAAGGAAAGAGAAACCTGCATTCTCATTTTTATCACAGCACTAGTCATAATAGTGAAGACATGAAGTCAGTCCAGACATCCACCATTGGATGAATGAGGAAAATGTGGTATATATACACAAACAGAGTATTACTCAGCCATGTAAAGAAATTCAGACAGTTGTAACAAGATGGATGAAAGCGAGCATTATACTAAATGAAAATGAAATAAACCAGAAAGACAAATATGTTTTCTCTCATATATGGAAGTATAGATAGAAATGTAGATGCCTTATTATTTGGTAGATAGATATTTATAGTCTCCATTGTACTATACCCCTTACATATTATTCCCTTGTTTCCTCATTATACCATCTTTTGTTACACACCCCATGTTATATGATGTTAATATATACCTACCTCTTCTTTTTGAAAAATGGCATGTTGGGGCCAGTGTAGTGGTAAAGCAGGTAAAGCCACTGCCCACGACACTGCCGAACCATACGGGTGATAGCTCGTTCCTATCCAGCTCCCTGCTAATGCCCTGCAAACAGCAGAAGATGGCCTGTGCCACCCACACGGGAAACCACAAGAAGCCTCCAGCTCTTGGCTTCTGCCTGGCCTAGTGCTGGCCATCGCAGCCATCCGGGGGATGACCCAGCAGATGGAAGCTCTCAGTATGTCAGACTCTTTCTCTGTAAATCTGACATTCAAAAATAAGTATTTTGTTTAAAATAGCATGTATAGGTCTACTGTATATATTACATATGAAGTGAATATGACAAAATGTTAAAATTGTCTGTATGCTGATTAAACACTTTATACTTCTTTGTTTTACTTGAAATATTTTAAAAAGAAAAAGCAAAAAAATTTTAACAAAAACACTCCATTTAAATCTTTTCTACCTTATCCTGGAACAAGCCTCTGTTCTTCTACGTGGCTACAAGAACACTTCCAGGTTTGTTTGATTAAATTGGCTATGTGGTGGTTATTGTATACCTGGAACCATTTTTATCTTCAGTTAAATTGTGCCATCATCTAAATCTGGAATGCCATCAAGTGAAAGTGACATAAGACGCTCTCTGGGAACGTGAGTTTTGGCGCTATCATGAAAAGCAGGTACTCCCACATTCCTGAGGAATTCCCTTCAAGGCAATCACAGGAATTGGTTTCTTCTGATCCAGATTTCTCCTGCTCCCACTCACTGGAGTGTACCTTAAAGAAAACTCAACCCTTAAAGCCAGAGGGGATGTGTCATACCCCTCAAATTCATGACAGTTCTTATGTCATTACATACAGCTCTGTAACCGAAGTTCTCAAAATGGCTTAAGTAAATGGCAATGCATCGGAATGGAGCGTCAATCTATTCTACTCCACTCCTTGACTTGGGCTGATGACACAGAGCCTTCAAGGATAAGAGCGCAAAGTTAGCCCAGTTCAGACTTGAGTAGTCCTCATCTTATCCTAACAGGGTGAGGACATGATCCATCAAGGCACATCAAAACAAATCCTGACACCAATTTCCAATCAGAGTCCCACTCCTCACCTAAAACGCGTAGGTAGGAGATGAGGGCAGACAGACCTTGTGTTTGTCCTTTATGCCAGTCCCAGCACCCACTGGCAACAACAGATCTCATCTCCAGAAGCTTCCATTCATTCAATACGGACTTACTGAGCACTTGCTGCAGTCACTCCCAATACTAACAGGTCCGGTGTATGAGTGTTCCCTGTGAACTCAGGCACTTCACTTGAGGCTATAATGTCATCTAACATTCCTAGCATACATATGCTTTCCATTTTACATCAAAATAACTCAGGCACAGAGTTAAACAACTTGACCAGGATTCAATTTGAAGCCTGATCTGACTCTTCAATGTTTACCACTACTCTAAGCACGTAAGAAAAAAGAAATTGAGACAGAACATGTCAATGTCAGCTGAGGACACTCGATTGTGTGGTAGCACGTTTGTGCTGTGCATGAGGCAGGGATGTTGTTCAGGGACCTGCAGTAGTTCTACATGGGAACCTGAGCCTGGACAGCATCTGCAGTCTCGGGGCTGGCATGGCCATACCTTCTCCTGTAGGAGCAAAGCTGAGAAAACCATGAAGCAGTGAACAGGGCACTGCAGGACATCAGCAAACCTAACTCGCCTTGGTCTGAGATGAGCTAGGACTGCAAACGCTGTTCCCTAGCAGGTTAGAACTGTGTAAGGCAGCCCACAGAGCAAAGTTAACAGAGCCCTTTGTAGGCCCCGAGACCTAAGCTTCCTGGGATAAGGGATTTTAAAGGGATCACATCAGAAAGACCTTGACATGTGCTCTCATTGCACTGGCTTTACTGGGTCAGTAGTCAATGAAGGTTCAGAGATCTGATCATTATAGCTACAGGACAAAACAGCCCAAAGTCCCTATCCCATGCAGTCCTAGTCACTGAGATCAACGTATGCTTCCTCCACCCCCACCTCTAGACTGAAGGATTATCCACTTATGGAACGATAAATAGAGGGACCCGTTAGCCAGAGAGTGAAAGTTTGCTAGCTTCTTGCCCTTACCCTATCAACAAACATCAACCCCAAAATGGAGGGACTCTTACAGCTCAGATGCACTGCCATTTCCCAGGAAAAACCCCGATTTTCAGTCTTCCGACTCAAGTTAGAATCTCTGACATCTCAGTTCTCTTGGAGCACCCCCTTCCCTCTATTTTAGCAATTATTTTGTCCCATCATATAATACAGCCTCTCCGGTTGGACTGGGACCTTTGTGAGGACAGTGAATGGATGATGTCTATCTTTTTTTTTTTTTTTTGCTTTTATTTAAAGAATATAAATTTCCAAGGTACAGCTTGTGGATTCCAATGGCTCCCCCCCCACAACTTCCCTCCCTCCCGCCACCCTCCCCTCTCCCGCTCCCTCTCCCCTTCTGTTCACATCAAGATTTATTTTCAATTCTCTTTATACACAGCAGATCAGTTTATAACATATTATGTAAAGATTTTAACAGTTTGCCCTCACATAGAGGCACAAACTGAAATTATTGTTGGAGTACTAGTTATAGTATTGATTCACAATGTACAGTACATTAAAGACAGAGATTTAACACCTAGAGTTTTTAAAGATGATGTCTATCTTAATAACCACAGCTTCCCATGCACAGGAGGCAGCAGCACACAACCGAGGGCGTGACAGAGTTGCACCTACCTGGAGGGAACCTCCAACAGGCCAAGAATCTCGTGGCCCAGGACAGAGAAGGTGTAAATCCGAGGAGTGCACCCCCTGAGGCTTACAGTTCCCAGTGTCATGGCCACTAGCTGTAAGGGTGGAGATGAGAGGGTGTTAACCTTAACACCCACACCTAGTTTACACACAAATCCTATCTGAACCATCATGGCTCAGCTGGTCTGTGGCAATCTGCTAGCTGACATGCCTGCCTCTTCAGCCTCCTATTTACAATTTAACAGCCAGAGGGGCCAGTATTGTGGCAAAACAAGTTAAGCTGCTGCTTGCAGTGCTGACATACCATATGGGTGCTGGTTTGAGTCCCAGATGCTCCACTTCTGATTCAGCTCCCAGCTAATGTGCTTGGGAAATCAGTGAAAGATGTCCCAAGTACTTAGGCCCCTGCACCCAGATGGCAGACCTAAACGAAGCTCCTGGCTTTGGCCTAGCCCAGCCCTGGTCTTTGTGGCCATTTGGGGAGAGAACCAGCAGATGGAAGAGCCATCTCTCTCTTCCTGTCTCTCCCTAACTCTGCCTTTAAAATTAAATATTAAAAATATATAACAGCCAGAGAGAATTTTATAAAACCATTGTATCACATCCCAGTTTAAAACCCTCCAATGGATTTTAGAAACTTAAAATCCAATGTCCCTGCCATAGTTTAAAAAGTCTTATACCACACCCAAAACAGCACTCCTGCCTCAGAATCAACCCTTGGGACATTCAGATCTGGCTAAAAAGTCCTTGAGAGTCTCACAGGCATGGAAAGCCGTGACACGGTGGCAAAAAACAATCTAAATGAAAGATCCTGGAGAACAAGACCCCAGCAGAAGCAACAGGCCATCAAGGAGGGAAGCACCTTTCTCTGAAGGGAGGAAGGAACCTCCACTGTGATATGGCCTTGACTAAACAAGTTCAGAGTTGGTGAACTCAAGGGGTTTCCATAGCCTAGACAGCTCATAGCAAGAGTCTCAGGTGATTACTGATGTCATAAGCAAGAGTGCCAATTGTTAAATCAACAACGGGAGTCACTGGGTACATGCTCCCCATGTAGGATCTCTGTCCTTAATGTGTTTTACTAAGAAACTTAAAAACACTACTAGTCGAACTATACCCTATACCTTGTGCAGTTGTGTGAGGGCAGCCTGTTGAAATCCTTGCTTAGTATATACTAAGTTGATCTTCAGTATATGAAGGTAATTGAAAATGAAACTCAATGAAGGGCGGGATAGGAGAGGGAGTGGGAGAGGGGAGGGCGGCGGGAGGGAGGGAGGTTGGAGTGGGGGGAGCCACAATACAAAAGTTCAACTTTGTAAATTCACATTAAATAAACGAAAAAAAAATCTTATACCAGTTTTGCCCAGATGCCACCCCAATTTCATTTCCTACTCTTTCCTCTTTACCCATCCAGCCAGCCAGCATGGCCTTCCTGCTGCACCGTTATCACATCTTGATCATTTCGACCTCAGGGCCTTGTATCACTTGTTCCCTCCAACATTCTCACTTCAAATCCTGAACACTCACTGCTCCTTTTATTCAGGTTGAGCCTCAAATGCCACCCCGTCTAAGAGATGCCTCTGTTCCCCCATCCAAGATAGTAACCCTATCATTCAATCAACCTTATACCCTGCTTTGATAGTCTCAAAACTATCATCATTATCTGACTTGATGTTACTTATTTAATAATTGCCCATTTTCTATGATAGAAAAAGCTTCACAAGACCAGGGACACTATCTTTTGCTCATTGATTTCTGTCCAGTGATCAATTCAAGATTTGCAACTTAAGCACATATGTAGTAAATATTTGTTAAAAGACTTGGCATAAGCATAGCGTATTGAATGGCTCAAAATACCATAGGCTCCAGGAGCCAACAACCTCAGGTGCAGCTTTCCATCTAAAAGTGAACAAAACCTCTCAACAGGCTAATCCTCTGCCTTGCGGCGCCAGCACACCGGGTTCTAGTTCCGGTCGGGGCACCAATTCTGTCCCGGTTGCCCCTCTTCCAGGCCAGCTCTCTGCTGTGGCCCAGGAGTGCAGTGGAGGATGGCCCAAGTGCTTGGGCCCTGCACCCCATGGGAGACCAGGAGAAGCACCTGGCACCTGGCTCCTGCCATCGGATGAGCGCGGTGCGCCGGCCGCAGCGCGCCGGCCGCGGCAGCCATTGGAGGGTGAACCAAAGGCAAAGGAAGACCTTTCTCTCTGTCTCTCTCTCTCACTTTCTACTCTGTCAAAAAAAGAAAAAATTTAAAAAGTAAAATAAATGTGAACAAAACCTGAAAAAGGATCTCAGGTGAATGCCAAGGGGAACCCCATCATCTGCTTCACAAAGGACACAAGACACCCCAAGAGCAGGTTGAACATATGTCTGGCAAGTGTGACTTAAGGACTGAGCAGAGGCATTAACCTGGGGATACTTGGGCGTTAGACCTGAGCAGCCAGTCCCTGGTTGTGGAACTCAAACATGTCAGCCAGCCCCT
This sequence comes from Sylvilagus floridanus, assembly GCA_949820135.1. Classification (NCBI taxonomy): domain Eukaryota; kingdom Metazoa; phylum Chordata; class Mammalia; order Lagomorpha; family Leporidae; genus Sylvilagus; species Sylvilagus floridanus. The sequence continues at coordinate 43,481,900 of OX463235.1, forward strand.
CTAAGCCTCAGTTTCTTCCACTTTACAAGCAGAACAAAGGGAAACAGAGGCCTTGCAGGATCGTGTGAGACACTTTTAATCCGAGGCAGGCATGTTTCTAAGCGGATCAAGGGAGCCAGGTGGTTAGCACCTTCTGCTGGCTCAGGAGTTACCAATGCTCTCAGCACTTCAGATTTCTATAGTCCGTGAGATCGTGAAAAGCAAATACAGAAGTAACTCTAAACAACTTGTTTCACAAGTTGTTAGACCTAACATAATCTGGTGGGTACACTTTGTGAATTTACTGATTGCAATTTTTGCATCTAATCACGAAAAAGTCACCTTTCAATCTCTGATGATTCATGTTATAAAAACAAAGGGGCCAGTGCTGTGGCATAGTGGGTAAAGCCACCACCCGAAGCACCAGCATCCCATATGGGCGCCAGCTCTAGTCCCGGCTGCTCCACTTCAGATCCAGCTCTCTGCTGTGGTCTAGGGAAAGCAGAGGACAGCCCAAGTCCTTGGGACCCTGAACCCACATGGGAGACCCGGAAGAAGCTCCTGGCTTTGGATCAGTGTAGCTCCAGCTGTTGCAGCCATCTGGGGAGTGAAGCAGTTGATTGAAGACCTCTCTCTCTCTCTCTGCCTCAGCCTCTATAAATCTGCCTTTCAAGTAAATGAAATAAATCTTAATAATAAAAAAGAAATAAAAGAAAAAACATAGGGAAACAACAGGAGCGCCAAGCCAGGATTTCCTGATTGTATTTTCTCTGGACATCACCCATAACATAGGTCTAAGGAAAGGAGAGAAACACACATGGCAAGTGAGGCTACCATGGTCTCCCATGCCAGAAAAAGACATTACAGGTTCATGGGGCAGGCCCAGTTAACAGACACTGAAGCCGAAGATCAACACCAATTTCTCATCACCCTAGGATCAAGGAGGGTGAACAGCAAGCTTCCCATGAAGACTCTCACAGCAGACATGCTGTCTGCTCAATCCAGAGCCAAGAGAAATCACTCTCTCTTCCCTTGTCCCCATGCCCTGGCCTGAGCTCCTCCGACATTGGCTATTCGGAAACTTTTTCATTGTGTTCCATGGCACAACTGGCTAATCAGATACTTGTCTGTTTCTTTAGTATTTACTCTGAAAGTGTTCATGGAGATGTTCTATTTTACGTTCTTTCCTTTTCCTAAAGCAAAGTACGGCCTAATTCCATTAGAGTCAAAAGATTCTTCACCAGTCAAGCTGCCTGTTCACGAGACAAAGCTATTACCTTATTTTATAGATGAAGGGATGGGTTCAGGGAGGTTAAGTGACTTGCTATATGTCACAGAGAAGTGACACAGCTGAGCCCAAAAGCTAAGTCTTCTGAATTCGAGATCAGAACATTTTCCATTCTGCCCATGAGACTTCCTGAGCAACTAAGATGGCTTCAATTCAGAACAATCCATTTCATTGTTGGCAGCTTATCTCACTAAATACTGGGGTAGAGACAAATAACCATTTTGCAAAAGATGTCATATTCTCACCAAGAAAAGTCTGTGCACACTGATCCCAGACTCCCCCTCCAGAAAAGTTTGACTTTTGTCTTGTGATTGTTGTTGCCACAAGAAATTTACTGTATTTACACAAATAATGAAGGGACCCAGAAAAGGCAAGGAATCAGAGAGCAAGGGGAAAGCTGACTGCAAAGAGAGGACAGAAGAGCAGAGAGGAAAGGCACACTTCTCCTTTGGGGTGAAGATCTGTCCTCCCCATGGTGGAAATGGTATCCTAGAAACCAAGAGCTTCCATAAACATTGTTAGGAGCAGAGAACTGGTACTAGAGGGCCTGCGCTGTGTCTTTGTATCCAACCCTTAGCGCAGGTTATCTAGGTTCCCTGTGGCTCAACTTCCCCTCCCTGCCCTGCACAAGGTGCTGATCACAGCATCTCAGAGTTTGCCAGTGCATGTGTGAGTCGCGTGAAGTCCTGAGCACAGCTTCTGAGTCGCTCACACACTAAGGTGGCCTTAATCATCGCCATCCCGTCTGCACCAGCAAGGAGTCCTACAACCGGGCTCTTTTCCCTTCCCAGCCTCATCTTAACCTGAGCCTGCGCCCATCACTTCAGCGCTCCAGGAAACAAAGGCGGCAGCAGCTCTACCTATTTCCTCAAGTCCTTAAAAAGATCAATGAGACAAAAGCGTACAAAGCGTTCTGTAAATAGTCAATCACCGCTCTTTAATCATAGTTTCTTTCATATTCTAAGTGGATATTGAAATGCAGGCTGAGCAAGTAAGGCTTTTAGGCAGTAGCCTGCTGGAATCACCTTTAGCTCTGAGCAGGATGAGATGCGCTTATGTTTATGTAGGAAGGAGCATTGCAGTGCTATTTTATTACACATTTATTTTTAATTTAGAGAGGCAGAGAAACAGAGATCCAGACGTGGAGACAGAGTGAACAAGGAAGCTCCCATCTGCTGGTTCACTCTCTAAATGCCCACAATGGCCAGGGCCAGGGCCAGGGCCCAGAGCCAGGAATGCAACCCCAGCCTCTTATGTAACAGCTGGAACCCAGTTCCTTCAGCCATCGCTGCAGCCTCCCAGGAAGGTAGAGTCAGGACCCAGGTCCCCTAATGGGAGATGCAGGCTCCCTCATCAGCATCTTACCTTCCAGGCCACATGCCCACCCCTATTTTGCCCTTAATTTATTTATCAGTTAATGAGCACTTGGTATGTGCAAGGCACTTGGGTTACAACAGGAATATACAGTGGACCAGACAGGTCGAGACACTGCAGACCAAGTACCTGTATAAACTCTTGGAAGCTGTATGCAGGAAGCCATCACGCACTACCAAGGGACCCAAGCTCAACTGGAAGAGGAAGGAAAGGATACCCACAGAAACGACACTCGAGGAGACGGCCAAGTGCAAAGGAGCATTAAAGAGGCAAAAGGGAGTACCAGCATCGGGAGAACGGTACCAAGGCCCTGAGCCTGCCCTGCCCAGGCCAGCCTAAACACCGTCTGTTTCTGCTCGTCCATCAGCTCATCTCACCCACCTTTGATGAGAGCTAAAGAATAAATGCAAAATGTTCCAGGGAGAAAAGGAGACCAGTGTGGAAAGGGTCTGGAAGGGAAGGCAGGAGAAATTCAACGTTAAACTCGGAGGGCGGCTCAGAGTCAAGTCCAACAGGCCACATCACTGGTTTTGATCTTCATCACAAAAGAAATATTAAGGGCTGGTATCGTGGTGCAGTGGGTGAAGTCTCTGCCTGCAACTCTGGCATACTACATTGGCATAGGTTCAAGTCCCAGCTGCTACACTTCAGATCCAGCTCCCTGCTAACATGTATGGGAAAGCAGAAGGGTGCTTGGGCCTCTTCCATCCATGTAGGAAACCCGGATGGAGTTCCGGGCTGCTGCCTTTGGCCTAGCCCAGCCCAACCCATTGCAACTATTTGGGAAGCGTACCAGCAGATGGACAATTTGTTTCTCTGTCTTTTTCTGTAACTCTGCCTTTCAGATAAATGAAATCTTTAAAAATCAATTTTTGAACACCACAGATGCAAAGTAAGTTTAGCATTTCATTAAAAGATTGCTCACAGGCAAAATGAGAAGAATGGATGAGAGAGGCACCCGTGGGTGCCGGAAAAGTCATGAGTGCGTGAGTTGCTGTCCCAGTCCAGGTGGCTTATAAGGCAAGGTCAGGAGAAGCTGGTATGGGCTGATGTGGTGTTGCAGATAAAGCAGCCACCTGCGATGCCAGCATCCCATGTGGGTGCCACTTTGCATCCCAGCTGCTCCACTTCTGATAGTGGTCTGAGAAGAGCAAGAGAGGATGGCCCAACTGTTCGGGCTCCTGCCCCTGACAGAGACCTAGATGAAGCTCCCAGCTTCAGCATGACCCAGCCCTGGCTGTTGTGGCCATCTGGGGAGTGAACAGGTAGAAATCTGATCTCTCTCTGCCTCTCCCTCTCTAATTCTGACTTTCAGATAAATAAATCCTTAAAAAAAAAAAAAGGACAGAGAGAGAACCTGGTAGCAATGAGGACACAGAGAAGTAGAATACTGAAGAGATGCTTAAGAGGCTACAGCCATGGCATTCGGGGCTGGATAAGCTATGGGCTGGGAGAGGTGTGAAGCCAAGGTGAGCTCCTGCATTTCTGCTTGGACAGGCTGATGAGACGATGCAGGAACAGTCAGTCTGACACTGACAACACACAGACCAGGTGAGGACAGTCAAGGATTCTGAGGCGCACAAGCAGAAGTATCCGGGCAGCAGTAGAAAAAGGCAGGTACATACCACAGAGAGTGGGGACCAAAGCAGAGCTGCATCTGCTTTAGGCTAAACCACACAGAATCCAGGAAAACTGTTCTCTGAGGAGGAAGACGTGGCTAACGGGAAATGAGCTTCTCGCCCGCCCGCTGGTAAGTCGGACACGCCCAAGATCAGACCAGGACCCTCAGCTCGCTCCTCCCCTGCTCTCAAGTCCTCACTGCTCAGAGGCAGTGCCCTCCCCACTGCGCTCACAGCCACACCTGGCTGTCTGCAGATCCCTCATCCTCTTTCCTCGCACACAGTGTATTTCCTTATCAGGATGACTCAAGAACAGACACTTGACAGACAGCAGGAAAAACGGGCATTAATGCCGTGAAGCTTTCTAATTTGTTCGAAGAGTGTTGGTTTTTACTTCCGAGCAAAGTTGGCTGATTTTAGAATTCCCCAGCATTCGTGGCATTGAGAAAGCCTCTGACCACAGTCCTGTCCCAGGCCAGCCTATGGCACCAGCTCACCCCCCACATCTCCCTTGGAAGAGGGCTCATGATGCTGCCGAGGGCTAGTTTGTCCACAGGAAGCATGGGGAAGCTTAGACGAAGGATTTGTGCTCAAAGCTCTCCTTGTCCTTAACGCTGCAAGCAAATACTCCTATATTGTCATCCTGTGCTTTTACCACTTTTGTGTTCTTGAAAAAATTACCTAATTTCCGTGCCTGGAGTTTCCTTAACCGTAAAGTGGGATCGTATCACTTGCCTCCTAGAAGCATCATGAGGTTTAAACAAAATAACCTCTTTATCCTGCACAATTAATCCATAAAATGGAAGTGCATTCTTCTCTCCATTCCAGAATGTTTTTCAAAGACCATGACCTACCTGAGTTAGCATTACTTGTGAGGTTTATATAAAAATCAGATTCTTGGACCCTCCTTCACCAACACAGTCCGGATTTGTACAGGGTCAAACAGACTCTAACTTACTTCCCCTCGGTCCCCAGAGCCATTTCCGTCTGTATCTTGATAACGCTTGGAACATCCGAAGATAGTTTTGACCCTCGATCAATTTCCACTGCACGTTAGATTCACCAGGGGCACATCCCTACCCAGACTCCTAAATCAGAAGCCATGAGCAAGGGATACAGGCATCAGTATTTTAATTACCAGGTGACTGCAGTACAGCCACATATAAAAACTAACGTTATTTTATTTTGTAAGCTACCAAAAAAGGATATTACTCCTTTAAAATTCCACTAATATCTAGCTACCTGCTCTCTTTTCTCCCTAGCCGTCAGCCTGCCTCCTTCCATCTTGGACACCTGTCTCCTCTTTTTCTATGTAGAGCCACTCATCACTCCTTCAAGAAAAAACTACCCAGTATTTACCTATAAACATCACTTCTCTGACACCCTACTTAGAAACCCAGAGTGCACAAAAGCCACAGGAGATAGGGCTGGAAGGGAGAGAGCACTGAGGCCACAGCCACAGTAGATACCAAGTCTCCCCTACATGCATAGCAGTGAATATGGTGGCAGCCCAAGAGTAGTTAAAGGCAGCTTCTGGCCGGCACCATGGCTCAAAAGGCTAATCCTCCACCTGCAGCGCTGGCACACCAGGTCTCAGTCCCTGTCGGGGCGCCGGATTCTGTCCCTGTTGCTCCTCTTCCAGTCCAGCTCTCTGCTGTGGCCTGGGAGTGCAGGGGAGGATGGCCCAATGCTTGAGCCCTGCACCCACAAGGGAGACAAGGATAAGCACCTGGTTCCTGCCTTCAGATCAGCACGATGCACTGGCTGCAGCGGCCATTGGGGGGTGAACCAATGGAGAAGGAAGACCTTTCTGTCTCTCACTGTCCATTCTCCCTTTCAAAAAAAATTTTTTTTTTTTTTAATTTAAAAAAAGGTAGCTTCTTCCCTGTGGGTTGGCAGCTGTGTAAAGGGATTGCCTATACATGCATAGTGGCTTCTATGTAACCTATCAAATTAACTTTGAGCAGTCTGGTTAATTAAACTGTTCAGTTGCAATCTCAAAGGATTTTTTTTAGAAGTCAGCCAACAGGAGCTGGTATTGTGCCTTAGGGAGTTCAGCCACCAGCTTTGACACTGGCATCCTGTATGGGCACTGGTTCAAGTATGGGCTGCTCCACTTCTGATCCAGTCCCCTCTGAATGCACCTCAGAAGTAGCAGAAGACAGCCCAAGTACTTGCAACCCTGAGACCTACTTGGGAGACATGGATGAAGCTCCTGGCTTCAGCCTGGCCCAGCCACCACTGTTGCAGCCATTGGGGAGTGAACTAGTGAATGGAAGATCTCTCTCCCACTTTGTCACACTCCCTCCTCGACTCTCCCCCTCTGTCTTCAAATACAAGAAATATTGGGGCTGGTGCTATGGCACAGTGGGTTAAAGCCCCAGCCTGCAGCACCAGCATCCCATATGGGCACTGGTCCTGGCTGCCCCACTTCTGATCCAGCTCTCTGCTATAGCCTGGGAAAGCAATAGAAGATGGTCCAAGTCCTTGGGCTCCTGCACCCATGTGGGACACCCAGAAGAAGCTCCTGGCTTCAGATCAGCTAAGCTCTGGCCGTTGCAGTCTTTTGGGGGAGTGAACCAACAGAATAAAAGATTTCTCTCTCTGGCTCTACTCATCTCTAATTCTGTCTTTCAAATAAATAAAACTCAAAATTTTTTAAAAATAAGGTCATTTCTGAGGGAAAAACGAAGCTAAAACTTTATACCTCAAATTTTACTGCTACACAGAAAACAGAAAAAGGCAAAAAGCCAAAGAACACTTGAAATATGGAAACCATAGGGTTTCTTCAGTTCTCTTTCTCAATTCTATTGAGTGGCAAATTCCCAGGAGTGAGGTTAGGGGTAGGAGTAGAAGTCTAACAAGTAATACTTGTTATAATCAAGTTTGTAAATTCCTTTTGATGGGAATGGGGGCACAGACCTCCAAGAAATTGGGAAAAGAGGTATAAATGGAACGGGATATGACAGGTGACCAAGGAAGCACAAAGTAGTATTTTAGAAAGGTGAACTGTTTTTATACACTTACCTTAGGAAAAGTATGTTGTATTTTCCATTGCCCCACAGCAAACGGGCAGACTAGCTCACCGTAACAACGACAGAGAGGAATCAGGGATTCCTGGGGGAGGGGGGAAGGAGACTGGACACAACTGGAAACTCTTCCTTAAACCTGCCTATTGGACACTTTAACCTCCTGTTGCCTCCCAGAGCTCTTCCTCCCTCGAGAGTCATCCTGCCCAACTGGGGGTCCTGTTTGGTGTGACATCACACAGCTCTGGTCCATTTCCCTGCTTGTGAGGCCAAACTGTGTTGCAACAATTCCCTTCATTTTCTTACCCACGCAGCCCAAAGTATGTACCCAGTAATGGGCTCCAAAAAATTCCTAACTCATAGAAACTGTAAAATCATGCCCCACAACTTGCTTAGGCATAAGGGAACAGACACATGCACTTTGCTCCTCAGGGAATTAGCCTCTGCTCCTCCCCTTCCCTGGTGACGTAGACAAGAAAGCATACATGGCTAGCAAGCATGAGCCTCCAAAGAAAGTCTTGACAGCACTAGCCGAGTTGAAATAAGATCTTGATTGCAGTTTATGTATTAATATTTATTGTATGATGTTCTAAGAACAAATCCACTCCTCTTAAAGTAGGTAGAGAAGCCTAGTCCAGATTGTTTAAGAGAAAAAATAAAGTGGACATTATATCTGGGTCTTTATTCCTGGAGGGCCAACTACCAGGGAACTATGTACCCCTGTAAATAGGTAATGAATTGCAGTAGCCATCTATTTTCTCATTCTCTGCAGTCCAGCAGGAAAAGCCCAGGGGTCCCCAGCACTAAGAAAGAGAATGGATAAAACTGGCCTGGGTAAATTTTAGTATGAGGAGAGGAACATAGAGAGCCCTGGGGTAGGCATGAATGATGCCTCTCAGAATTTAATATGTGATACCCCGCAGGACCTAAATGAAGCGCAAAGATTCAAAAATAAATTGTTTTATAGCTACTTCAGAAATATAGAGGTTATAAGAACATTTTGATTAAGATTCACCTGCCCAGATGCAGCAAAGCAATGCTATTCTTATGCCTGCTGCAGTCTTTGAAGCTGTCTCTTTTTATTCGCACAACAATGAATCAGTGAAGGCAATACACTTATTTTTCAAAAACCTTTTGACATGGTTTAACTTCTGGAGATAATAGCCAAAGCAAATGTCATAGGATAAAGGATAAGGTAAAGTTTTATGTAGAAAAGTCCTGGGGCCACAAGATTAAAGAGTCCCAGCTAACTCCCAGCGTTCCTGTCGCGTGGATGACGGAGCTTATTTCTAATGAGGCCAGGAAGACTGTGCGCTTGTCCTTTAAGGAGCAATTACTAACTCCAGGCAGATATCTTTAATTCCACCTAAACTGTCTTCAAATGTGTTTATTCATTTACAGAGAGTAGAGCAAGATGAAAAGGGGATGAGGGGCAGCAGTTTAAGACCACGTCATCACCTCAATTGGTACATGAATCCCTGACAAACTGCTGCCAAATTGTCACGCCAAATTTTTCACATTAACCATCCATTGCCTGCCGATCCTACCTGTGAATCTCTAGGACCATCTCATTCAAAGGCTCCGGTAGAACCAGGTGACAAGTAAGGACAGCTGCAGCTTGAACAGCACAGCAGCTCATCCATCGTAGGTTCCCCTCTTCCCTGCTCTCCCTCTGTCCAGGTCTCTCTATCCACCACCTGACATTATACCTCTGGGGGGAGATGCCCAGTCCTTGCAGAGACCCAGTTTGCTCTCCCTGCGAGTGCCCGTGCATGGGGATGGACTTCTAGGAGTCGTTTATCTGAACCAGATCTGTAACCCTTTGTGTTTGCCCAGAAGTTAGATTCCTGACCAAAGGTACACAAGTCACAGAACCATTCGAAGCAACTTGGAAGTGCAAGTCAAGGACAAATGTGTAGTCTCTGGCTTCAAGTGTCAAAAACTAGGTCACCAAGGGACAACCATGCTCCTACCTGTTGGGTAGGAAGTAGACAAAGTCAGAAACCAGAGAGATAAGGGCAAAGTATTTACAAAGGAACAGATACGAGAATGGCTCCACTGAATGATTACTTTTCTATTCTCCGGCCATTGCTATCCATAACACACCCCTGTATCTGTGCATCTCAGTTTCCGCTCTGTTCAGAACACCTAGAATTGTCTCCTTAAGACAGACTCCCCTGGACTAAATGCACTCCCTTCTCCTCTCCTCTCTGCTCCCTTGCTCACCAGGAATACTTTTGTCACCCAGTTCTGTCCAGTTTCCTGGATCCACACCTCTCCCCTTCTCAAAATGCTGGCTTGCGGTACCTCTTCATTAAAGAGATTGAGCTCAAAATGGAAGCAATGTTTTCATCCCCAGGCTTCCAGGGAGCCTTGAGGGTTCAGTTATTGGTGAGATGAGCCAAAGAATAAGGGAAATGGTGGAGGTGCCTTTAAGCATAGCGTGGTTTATCTACGCATTCTGTGGCTGTAAATGTGAATTTCCATGAGAGGATCTGGAAGCCACGTCAATTACAAGGTCCAAACAGGCAAAATACAGAAATTGAATGATGCCTCCAGTGGCCAAAGTTCTGGAAAACATTGGATTTCTACCCAAATTCTCAAGGCCCCACTCCCACCTAAAGAAGTCTGATGTGTCATGACATGACTTAAGATTCTTCTAATTCCTCGGTAAAAATGGATTATCATGAATTCCTAGGAAACTATGAGCTATCACAAATCTTCAAGCTCTGTGCCATAAACAGGTCTACTCATTGCTATAAATTAAGATTTTTAGGTATTGGTAGATACCCAGAAGAGTATGTCCTAGAAATATGAAGAATTCCAAAGTAATTCCAAGAGTCTCCAGGCCCCCATCATTTCATGTATTCCTTCATGTATTGGAGAAGTATTTGAGCACCTACTATGTCCCAGTCCCTATCATGTTACACTGACTTAATGAACAGAGTTGTTCAGAAGTGACCTCTCTACTTACTACTTGAATTATTTATTCAGTGGAAGGTTAAGCTTGTGACTATAAAGTGAACTTAAAGTATGTCATGATAGAAATTGAAAAATAAGCAAAGAGAGGGAGGAAGGGTAGCATGGGAAGCATCATAACGCTATTAAAACTGTATATGAAATGCCCTCACTGTGGTGGGTGCCAGTTTGAGACTTGGCTGTTTCACTTCCAAAGCAGTTTTCAGCTAGTGTGTCCCAGAAAGCAATGAAAGGTGGCCCAAGCCTTAGGTGTCTACACCCATGTGAGGGCTAGATGGAGTTCCTGGCTTTGGCCCAATTTCAAAAGTAAAAATAGCAGATGGGGAGGCCTGCACTGTGGTGTAGCAGGTTAAAGCTGCTGCCTGCAGCACAGGCATCCCATATGAGCGCTGGTTCCTGTCCTGGCTGCCTTACTTCCCATCCAGTTCACTGCTATTGCCTGAGAAAGCACAGAAGATGGCTTAAGTGTTTGGGCCCCTACACCCACATGGCAGACCTGGAAAAAGCTCCTGGCACCTGTCTTTGGATCGGCTCAGCTTCAGCTGTTGCAGCCATTTGGGGAGTGAACCAGTGGATGGCAGACCTCTGCCTCTTTCTTCCCCTCTCTCCCCTCCTCTCACCCATGTGTGTGTGTCTGCCTCTCTGTAACCCTGCCTTTTAAATAATTTTTAAAATATGTAGAGTTGTCTAGATACAAGATGACTGAATAGGGAAAATATGTGCCGATTCCAAAAACAGGAAGATTACAGAAAAGAGTAAAAGCACAGGGGACAGTTGGAGAGTAGTTCTCAGCAAAAGTTCTGCAACATCAGAGGCTCCGTGGAGCAGCAGGCACAGTTCAACTGGCAGCAGCGAGCAGGACACCCCTAGTGACTCCTGCGGCTGGTGCTGGAGGGCATGCCATCCTCCCGGAACAAGGCACCTGCCAACGCCACCTGAGTAACCCAAGTCGAGGATGCTGTGGTTTGCATCCAACTGGGGGATCTTTTAAATTTTTATTTAATGAATGCATTTTTACATAGATACAACTTTAGGAATATAGTGGTTCTTTCCCTCATACCTCCCCTCCAGCTCCCACCCCACCTCCCTCTCCCTCTCATCTCCGTCTTCATTATGGTTCATTTTTAGTAGACTTTATATACAAAGGACCAACTCTATGCTAATCATAGACTTCAACAATTTGCACCCACACCCACATACAACATATATAGTTCAGGGAGAGAATTTGCAGTCGATTCTCATCTTATAATCTAATAGGGAGAGGTCCTACATGGGATCAAGTGCACAGTGACTGCTGTTCCAACTGGGGGATTTTATCAGAGGGATGAAAGTGTAGTCCCCACTTAGTCTGGTCTAGAGGGTTGATGGTGGGCAGGGTGCCCATTTAGTTTCATAAAGCACTCCACCCTCATTGTATTAAGGAGTACACACTTGGTTTGTGAAGGCAGAGCACTGACTAACGATCAAATAGGCAGCTGGCTCTGGGAATGCCACAGCTCTTTCAATGGGTGAGAGGTCGATGGGGCTGACAACGACTTTGGGAGACCCCACCCTGTGCCTGGGAATTCTGTGAAAGGCTACGGCAGGGTCTTTAGGCAATCACCGAGTCAATTCAGAGGCTCAGGGTTGCACACTCACACTGAGGAGCACACAGATTCTTTGCGCAGTTCATGCACCTGTGTGGGTGAGGTGCCTAAGCACACTGGGATCCCCCTGGGTGGTTCATTCACCTTGGCAGTGAGGTGTTGATGCTGTGATCAATCCGGCAGATTTGATCATATCTTCCCCACTGCTGAAGACAGAGGAGATCTACCATGTCCAACTTGGGTGTCACCCTGGACTCCTGCTCCACCATCAGGCACTGGTCAGAGCTCCCTGGTCCCACCTAGCATATACCTCTGGATATCCATTGAAGGAGCACACATTTCACTAACACAGACAAATTTCCAAGATAAAAGACCTCATAGGAAACCAACATGTGTTTCCACAAATGCCTAAAAGAAAACATAGAATTACAAGACATATGAACTAGGAAGAAAATATGAGTCCACAGAGGAACACAACACTTCATAATTAGAATGTGAAGACAAAGAGGTTGATGAAATGCCTGAGCAGGATTTCAAAAGCAAATTCGCAAGATTACTCAAAAACAGAGAGCAAAATACACGAGTTGAAGAAATCCACAGATAACATGGATGAAAAATACTGCCAGGAGATAGAGATACTGAGAGAAATCAAATAAAAAATTCAATAGGTCAAGTAAAAATACAGTAAAAAGCCTTAGCCACAGATTCAGTGAGGCAGAAGTAATATCCAAACTAGAAGACAAATCTTTGGAAATGTATCAGACAAAAGAAAAAGAAAATTAAACAGAAAATAATATTCAAGACTTACGGGATCCTATCAAACAACCAAACATACATGTCTCAGGAGTTCCTGAAAATACAGAAAGAATGGATTAGGACACCTACTATTCAGTGAAATAGAAAACTTCCCTAATTTGGAGAATGATAGGAACAACCAATTACATGAATTACTTAGAATCCCTAATAGAGATGATCAGAAAAGATCTTCACCATGACACATTATAGTTTTACTTTTGAAAATAAAACTTAAAGATTCTAAAACACACACAAGAGAAATGCCAGATTAATCCCAAAGGATCTTCAATTACACCAGCAGATTTCTATCAGAAAACCTATAGGCCTGGAGACCTAGTTTAAATCTTAAAAGAAAAAAACTGTCAACCCAAAATACTGTACCCAGCAAAGCTCTTATTTGTAAATGAGGTTGAAATAAAGGACTTTGTCACCTCTTGACCAGCCTTAAAAGTGATAATTAAATATGTGCTACACAGAAGTGTAAGATGACAACACAAGACATCAAAAGTAATAGGATTTAAAAAAAGCAGCATTAAGAGGAATATTTATAGCAATTAGTGCCTACATAAAGAAATTGGAAAAGTATCAAATGATCCAACAACCCATCGAGGAAATTCAAAAGCAAAAAAACAAAATCCAAAATTATCAGGAGCAAAGAAGTAACTAAAATTAAAGAAATATGCAAAACTGAAACTATAAAATCATAAAGGATCAGTGAAGTGGAGAGCTTGTTATTTGAAAAAAATAGAATTGATGCATCATTGGCTCAATTAACCAAAAGAGAAAACACAAATCAATAAAATCAGAGATTAAAAGGGAGCCATTACAGCAGATCAAACAGAAATTTAAAAAATAAAATCACCAGGAATTTCTACAAAGAGCTATATGCCTTCAAAGTGGAAAAGCTAGAAATTAGATTCTTGGATGTATATAACCTACCAAAGCTGAGTCATGAAGACACAGAAAATCTAAACAAATCAATAACCAAGATGGAGATTGAATCAATAATAAAGATTGTCCTAACAATGCCCAGGGCAGGACAGCTTTACTGCTGTATTCTACCAAACTTGTAAAGAAGGATTAATTCCAACTCTTTTCAAACTATTCAAAACAATTCAAAGTGAGTCTTCCCAAACTCCTTCTATGAAACTAGTATAATCTTAATTCAAAACTCAGAAAAAGATACAAAAAAAAAAAAAAAAAAAAGAGAACTATAGACCAATATCCCCGATGAACATAGATGCAAAAATCCTTCATAAAATCCTGGTACATCAAATCCAACAACACAATATAAAGATCATTCACCTGGACCAAGTGGGATTTATCCCTGGGATGCAGGAATGAGTCAACATACACAAATCAATGTGATACATCACGTTAAACTCAAGAATAAAAACTTTCTGGTTATATCAATAGATGCAGAGAAAGCTTTTGATAAAATACATGTTTTCATTATAAAAACCTTAAGTAAATTGAGTATAGAAACAACATCCTTCAACATGATAAGGCAATATATGACAAACCCACAGCCATTATCATATTGAATGGGGAAAAGTTGGAAGCATTTCCACTAAGATACAAATAAGGAAGCCCACGTTCAACATTGCTATGCAGCATACTTCTGAAAAATTTAGCCAGGGCCATTAGGTAAGAGAAAGAAATCTAAGGGATACAAAAGGGAAAGCAGGAAGAAAAAATCATCCCTGTTTACAGATGATATGATCATATATATAGGGAAACCAAAAGATTCCATTCAGAGACTAATGGAACTCATTAAAGAGTTTGATAAAATTGCAGTATCCTTTGTATATACAGACAGAAATAATGCCCTAGCTGACAAAGAATTTCTAAGACCCATTCCATTCATAAAGCTACAAAAAATTTTAAATACCTTGGAATAAATTTAACCAAGGAGGTTAAAGAACGAAAATTACAAAACATTAGAGAAAAAAATAGAAGACACATGCAAAATTAAGATTATACCATGTTTGTGGATTGAAAGAAATAATACCAAAATGTCCTTACTACCCACAGCAATTTACAAATTCAATGTGATCCCAATAAAAATACCAAAGACAAGGCCAGCACTGTGGCATGACAGATAAAGCTGCCACCTGCAGCACCAGCATCACATCTAGGCACTCGTTCAGGTCCTGGCTGCTCTACTTCCAATCCAGATCTCTGTAATATGCCTGGGAAGGCCCAAATACTTGTATTCCTGTACCCACATGCGAGACCTGGAAGAAGCTCCTGGCTCCTAGCTTCAGATTGGCAGAACTCCAGCTGTAGTGGCCATTTAAGGAATGAATCTGTAGATGGAAGACTCTGTATCTATAATTCTGCCTTTCACAAAGTTGAGCAAATCTATAAAAAACATCAAGGACATTCTTCTCAGATTTATAAAAATGATGCTAACAATCATACGGAAACATAAGATACCAGGAAAAGCTACAGCAGTATTTTTAAATATTTTTGTATTATTTGAAACAGAGTGAGACAGAGACAGAGACAAAGAGAGAGACAGAGTCTTCCATCCACTGGTTCAAACACCCCATATGGCTGCAATGGCCAAAGCTGGGCTGTCTGAAGCCAGGAGCATCTTCCAGCTCTCCTGCATTGGTAGCAGGGGCCTAAGCACTTGGGCTGTCTTCCCTTGCTTTTCCCTGGCAGGTGCATTAGCAGGAGGCTGGATTGAAAGTGGAGCAGTCTGGAATCAAACCAGATCCCCTATGGATTAACAGTGCCACAGGCAGCAGCATTACCTGCCGTGCCACAGCACTAGCCCCACTAAAGCAATCTTATATCAAATAAAAACCTTAAAAAAAATCAATACCTAAGATCTTCAAAAATCAAGAAATTTAACTATAAAACAAGAACAGTTAAGAAATGGGCAAGAAAAGGAAATGAATGGGCATTTTTCAAAGGAAGAAATAAAAATGGCCAGTAGACACATGAAAAAAAAAGTGTTTGGATCATTATCCTTCAGGGAATTTCAAGTAGAAACCTCAAAGAGGTTTCACCTCAATCCAGTTATTTCTGTCATCCAAAAAGCAAAAAATAAATGCTTATGAGGATATAAGGGAAAAGGGAGCCCAATACACTCTTGGGGGAATGTAGATAATATAAACCATTATGGAAGACAGTGTGGAAATTCCTGATAATTGAGAATGATCTGCTCTATAACCCTGCCATCCTACTGGAAATTTACCCAAACAAAATCAAATCAGTATGTGAAATAGTTATTTGTACCCTCTTGTTTATCACAGCTCAATTCACAATAGCTAAGATATGGGATCAATCGAGATGTCTACCAACTAATGGCTAGATAAAGAAAAATGTGGAATGTATATGCTATGAAAAACTATTCAGCCACAATAAAGAATGAAATAATGCCTTTTGAAACAAAATGGATGCAACTAGAATCCATTGTGCTTAGCAAAATAATCCAGTCCCAACAAGACAAAAAATGCATGTTTTCTCTTATTTGTAGCAGTTAACACAGAATACAAAAAATGTATAAGAATGAAATGGTATCTTGTGATTTGATTTTGGTTTTAGTCCTTGTTTATACTCCTGTGCAACTGTGGTTTTTATACTTTTTTACTTGAATAGTAAGGTTAGTTGTGATATTTACTTTTTCATTTGTTGACTATTAAGGTACAGTAAGCTTGCACTTAAAGAGTGGACTGAAATTCCTTTTTTGTATAAAGAAAAAAAGAAAAGAATGAGAGGGGTTGAGGGAGGGAAGGAAGTATGACTATCTTCTTATAATTCTACCTATAAACACATGAAATCTATTCTCATTTACCAATAAAATGTTTAAAATATATTGTGTGTATATATGTAGAGAGAGAATATATGGATTCTTCTCCTGCCACGATGTTTGCATACTAACTTGCAACCAGGATGGTGATGATAGTGATGCTGGTAATTATTCCTATTAATCGCTATTATTTTTTAATCTCCTATTGCCAGAATCTAGATGAATTGTATATATACACACATATAAATATGACTCAACCTTCACAAGCATATATACCCGTCATAAAACCAGAATTAGGGATACAGATCATCTCTGGGTAAAAAGCGGTTATGAAAAGTTGTCTTATCTTTTCCATATATTTGTCATAGTGTCATGATGACTTGTGTGCCAAAACATGTTTGCATTACAAAGTCATTGTTTTAGAAATAAATACAGGAATGAATGTTTGGGCATGTCCTTGGACTGGGCTTGCAAATACATGGTTCACAAAGCAAACACATTGATTCCAAGCATTTTCCAAAACAAAGAAATTTAAAATCTGGCAACTGATAAGATCTTTTTTGATGAAATAACTGGAACTCTCTTAAGGAGAGGTTCTTACGGTCCTCAAGTCTGGAAGGCAGAGCTCAAGTGGTGTTGCTTTCTTCCCTGTAAGGAATGTTTAGCAGAAAGGGCTACTTCTTTAGAAACCCCAAGTCTTGGTCCGGCCCAGTGTATTTGCCATGTGAAAGCCAGGGCATTTTTTCTGAGGTGGAAATATAATTCCTTCCCAATTATCTTTTTAAATTTCTCTATAAAAATAAAATCATCTACTACCCCCTCCCAGGTTCCAGTACCTCCTCATTCCCCAGGCACTGAACTAGAAAAGCAGTTTGAACCACCTCTTCTCAGACCACCCCCAAGGCTTTTCTGATGCCCATGCAGCCCCTTCAAACTTCACTGACCACCTCAGCTGCCCTGCTGGACGGATGGTAGAATCCTCTTGGCTCACTTTGCTCTTTATCCATGTACTTGTCTTGTGCCTTGTTTTCTACCATAGTTCTGCACCTGCCACATGTTGGTTAACATCCACCTGAGTTAACCTCTAGTGCTTCTTC
Source organism: Sylvilagus floridanus (assembly GCA_949820135.1). Lineage (NCBI taxonomy): Eukaryota > Metazoa > Chordata > Mammalia > Lagomorpha > Leporidae > Sylvilagus > Sylvilagus floridanus. The sequence continues at coordinate 43,499,409 of OX463235.1, forward strand.
ATGAATACTGGCTTTACCTTTCTGCCCAGTTTACCCAGAAGGGCAAATAGAATACCCATGAATAATTTATTCCTTGATTTAGTTCAGATTTGAGCTTTAGGAAAACATCTTCAGCATTGATTATCAGTGCAAAAAATCACCTTACTATTGAGGATAAATGTAATATGATCTACATAGAAGTTGCCAGATCAGTAATGAACAAAAAGTACACCCACATCCAACTTCTTCTAGTTTAATATTTTCTCTTACCTGCATGAAAGAAAATCTTAACCTCTATCCATCCTACCATTGTCATCATTTAAGTTCTTGAGCCTTGAAAGAAAAAATTACTTCCACATAAATCACTTAATTGCCTTTCATGAATCTGATTATGTCTTAAGAACAGGAGGCAATTCAATGTTTGTCTCTTTTTATTTCAGGAATGGCTAAAGCTTAGAGAGCTGTAAAAAAGTAAGAGGGGCTGGTGTTGTGGCACAGCAGGTTAAGCCACCACCTGCAATGCTGGCATTCGATGTGGGCACCGGTTAGAGTTCCAGCTATTCCACTCCTAGTCCACATCCTTGCTAATGTGGCTGTGAAAGCAGTAAAAGATCGCCCAAGTCCTTGGGACCCTGCAACCATGTACAAGACCTAGAATGAGTTCCAGACTCCTGGCTTTGGCATGGCCTAACCCTAGCCATTGGGACCATTTGGGGAGTGAACCTGCACATGGAGTGCTGATGGAAGCACACTTTCTCTAATACTTTAAAAAAGCAATAAAATAAAATGAAACAAGATAACATTTTATAACCTCTTTTGGATATAAGGGCACCTCACTAAGTATGTTATAAAGTTTAACTCCTAAGTCCAAACTACTTTTATATATCTCAAATATTCCTTCAATAAGAGTGTAAAACACTCTGGTTCTCAATGCAGAAATTTCCTTTAACAAAGTCTTGTGCAGTAATGTACCCGAGTGTGTGTATATATGCCTTATTCACCTTGCTGGATACATTTGCAGGTATTAAGCATTTATTAAATGTTTTACTGATTGTAAAAATACAAAAATGTAGAGGTGAATATAAATCAGAGTTATATGGCTTAAAAAGTATCAATTTCAAATAAAAACTACCTTCCACCCCACAAGACATGTACTGGTAACAGTATGCTGAATTAAATCTTAATTTGCACATTGGCCCCCTTAAACCTCTTACTCGAGCAGAAATCTTGTTTCCTCTACGCCTTACCTGGCTCATGCTTTGCTAGTGTGCTTCTGCCTGTAGTGGTTATCTGCCATTTGTGTCTAACACCACCATTTTCCATGGTTAGCATTCATTCTCATGTGAACCATGCATTCTTGATTGGGGCTGCCAATCACAGAATGCCATTCCCCTAACCAAAAAAAAATGGTCCAAGCTGGGTGGGCTTTCTGGACCTATCGCTGTGGACATGAGAGTGGAGGCTATAATTGGCCAAAACTGTGTTATGGTATAGATACCAATAAAAATTCCCCATTTCCACAAAATAGGGAATAACATTCATTAGACCAGCCTCATCCTCAATAAAAACCAAATTTAAACTACCTCGAACCTACTTGAAAGAACAAGCAAAGATGCTCAGACTATGGATACAGGAACTACATTTATTTTGGTATAGAAAATATTGGAAAATCATGCATAGTTTTATTATAATATGTATATTCCATAAACTTTTGGAAGATTTCACGTATTATTTAAGTATTCCTATGTTCCTGTAACCTAGGAAATGTCCAGTCAACAGTAGCTGTTAGGAAGATTCCATAAATAAATTCCTGAGCACTTTACACAGATGGTGAAGTCACACTTAGAACGCCCCCATTCCCACAGCAGAGTGCCTGGTTTGAGTGCCAGCTAAGACCTGCTTCCAACCCAGCTTCCTGCTAATGCACCTGAGAGGCACCCGTTGATGACCCAAGTGCTTGGGTTCCTGCCACACACATGAGATCCCCAAATGGAGTTCCTGTTTCCTGAATTCAACCTGGACTATCCCAGTCCAGCTGTTGTAGCAGTTGAAGAGTGACCTAGGGATAGAAGCTCTATTTCTCTTTTCTCACTCTGTGGCTCAAGTACATAAATCTTTCTAAATAAGAGAATTACTAGACACACACACACTTAGAAGAGACAAAAGGTTTAATAGATGTTAGTTAGCCATTCCTCCATAGTCTCTTTTCTGTCTGTCTCTGGCTACTACTCCCACTTTAAATTCTGACTTCCTACGATTTCTACATTTAGTTTGCATAAGACTTCTTTCAAGGACACCTTGTTTCACCCCGTGGGACTAGAGCAGGGTTTGGTTCACAGCCCCCAGTCCAAGGAACAGACTTGCTGTTGTTATAAGCCATATCACCAGTGCACTCTACTAGCAAGGTGTGAAGAAGGATCCACATCACACAGTTCTAGAGTTACAGCAATTTGTGTCACAAGCCCCAGAATCACTCAGGTTTGCCATGGGACAAGCAGACAGCTTGCTTTGTCTCCTTCAGCACCAATAAAAAAAGACCTGGCCATCCCAGTCCCCAGTGTGACTGACACTTAACTCCTGTGGACTGAAGATACACACCCTAGAAACCCCCATTTATCTCAAAGCCACACTTCTAACCCTATGAACTATAGGGGCCTAGACCACTAAATTAAAACAAAATTACTCAGAGGTTACACTTCTGGACTCACCTAGAACCAAAGCCAAAGTAACAGCTCAAGCAATGCCCTGCATTCCATCTACACCATGAGTTCTTTCCCAAGCAAATCGACTCCATATAGAGCAGACTATTTTACTTGATGCACAGACACCAATGTGGGAACACAGGAAACATGAAGCAAGACAGGACACCTCCAAAAGAACACAATTCTCCACAATTAGTTCCTGATCTGAAGATGTAGGACATGCCAGAAATGGAATCCAAAATAATGACTGCAAGGAAATTCAATGTGATATGAGAAATGCAGAAAACAAATAAGGAAAACAGTGAATGATTAAAAACATAGAAATCATTAAGAACCAGGTAGCATGAATAAAAACCATATAGTCATCAACAAATGCAGAAAAAGAATTTAAGATTTAACAGTCTTTCGTGATAAAGATAAAACCCTCCAAACATTAGGTATAGGAGGAATTTACTCAAGATTATAATGACTAAATATGACAAGCAAATAGCCAATATCAACAGGATGGAGAAAATCGAAAGCATTTCCCCTTTAGACCTGGAACATAAGGATGTCCACTTTCACTACTCATTCAATATAGTACTGGAAGTTTAACGAGAATATTTATGGAAGAGAAAAATAAATGGCAATTTTGGAAAAGAGGAGCTCAAAATAGCCATGTTTTCAGGTGATGTGATGCTATGCATGGAAAAACCTACACACACCACCAAAAGCTATTTGAACTGATAAGCCAATTCAGTACAGTTGCAAGTTAAATTAAGCACAAAAAAGCAGTTATATATGTTAATGATGAAATCACTGAAAGAGAAATCAAGAAACTCTATTCACAATAGCCACAAAAATAATGAAATATTGAGGCCGGCACCTGTGACACCAGCATCCCATATAGGCACTGGTTCAAGTCCTAGCTGCTCCACTTCCATTCCAGCTCCCTGATAGTATGCCTGGGAGAGCAACAGAATTTAACTCAAGTGCTTGGGCCCTGAACCCACACAAGAGATCTCAAAGTCTTAGCTCTTGGCTTCTGCCTGGCCCAGCCACTGCCATTGTGGCAATCTGCGGAGTAAACCAGAGGATAGAAGATCAGTCTCTGTCTTTCCCGCTAATTCTTCCTTTCAAATAACAAAGGGGGAGAAGATATGTCTCTCTCCCTCTCCCTGTGTGTGTGTGTGTGTATGTGTGGCCTTGCCCTTAAAAAAAAAAACAAATATTTAGGAATAAATTTAACCAAAGAAGTGAAAAATCTGCATAGTGAAATTTAAAAATTACTGATTGAAGAAATCATGAAAGGCATTGAAAATGGAAAGATATCCCTTTCTCAGGGGTTGAAAGAATCTGTATCATTTAAATGTCTATGCTATCTAAAGCAATCTACAGATTCCATGCAATCCTTATTAAAATACAAATGACATTCTTTACACAATTAGAAAAAGAATCCAGAAGTCATATGGAACCAGAAATACCTAGAATAGCAAAACAACCCCGAGTTTAAGTTTTTTTTTAAAAAAAAAAAAAAAGCAAAGCAAGCTGCATGCACCACAATACTTGACTTTAAAGCATACTCCAAGGGTATAGTAATTAAAACATGATAATGCATAAAAACTAACTCATAGAACAATGAACAGAACAGAGATCCTAGAAATCAATCCACAATACACACAGCCAACTAATTTGACAAAATGTCCAGACCACACATTGGAGTAAGAATAATCTCCCATGAATTATGCTGACAAAACTGTATGTATATATGTAGAAAACTGAAATTAGATCCCTACCTCTCAGCATATACAATCAACTGCAGATGGGTCAAAGAGCTAAATTTAAGATGTGAGTCTCTGATACTGCTGGAAAAAAAGTGTAGAAGAGTAGGTGATAACTTCTTGGATAAGACCCCCAAAGCACAGGCAACAAGAGCCAAACTAAACAAAGGGGATTATATCAAACTCAAACTCTACACAGCAAGCTGAACAATCAGTAGAGGGAAGAGACGTCCAACAGAATGGGAAAAATATCCGAGTTACTCCTCTCACCTATCTCATAAAAGGATTAATATCCCGAGTATATAAGCAACTGAAAAAACAACAAAATCCAGTTGAGAAATGGGCAAAGGGCCTCAGTAGTCAGCTCTCCAAAAAATATTAATGCCCAACAAATATGTGAAAGAATACTCAACATCACTAGCCATAAGGGAAATGTAAATTAAAACCACAGTGAGCTATCAACTCACCCCTTCAGAATGGCTATTATTCAAAAGAGAGAAACAAGTGCTGGTGAGAACATGGAGAAAGACAAACTTTGATGTACTAATTTACACTACTACCAACAGTATAGTCAGTATGGAAAACAGTATGGAGATTTCTTTACAAGCTATAAATAGACTTACCATATGATACAGCAATCCTTCTGGGTGTATATATCCAAAGACATAGCATACTGTATCAAGTATTTTTTTTAAAAAAATAGAATATTATTCAGCTCAAAAAAAATGAAATTCTATCACTTGCATCAAAATGAATTCAGGAGGACATCAAGTTGAGTGAAATAATCCAGACACAGAAAGACAAAACTCCAGCGCCAGCACTGTGGCACAGTGTTAAGCTTCCAACCTGCAAAGCCATCAATGCATATGGGCGACGGTACAAGTTCTAGCTACTCTACTTCTGATCCAACCCCCTGCTAATGCACTTGGGAAAATAGCCAAAGATGGCCCAACTGTTAATATTCATGAGCCAACCACCAAACTATGTGATTTTATATATATATATATATATATATATCCTTATGTCAACTCAAATGAAATACATGATGTGATCCATCATCATTATTTATATATGGTGACAGATACTATGGTTCATAGAATTAACTTTAAAAAAGCTAGTAGCCAAAAGGTGGTCGACCCAGAACTCAGACACAGGTGTATCTAATTCTAGTTGAGTTCTTTGCCATATTACAACTGCCCCCCATATTGCAAAGGTATGACTCAAGGAAACAATTTTTCTACCTTGCTCCCCAACTTGGGTATGGAGAGGAAACCTCACCTCATCTCTACCAGTTTCCTCTCCTTTGCACCTGAGATATTACACAGCCTGAAATTAGAAGTCAAAAGCAGCTCTTCCTCTTCTGCCCTTGCTCCCTCATTGACAGTTTAATACCATGCTATCAGTAGGTCACAAAATAGATTCCTGCAATCAACAATGGAACATCTATTTTTAATCAGAGGAACAAGGTTAAGGTATTTTAGCCTCCAAGAATGCTTTTTAGTATAGATGTCAAAGAATCCTATATAAAATAAACTGACAAAATGGCATGGCTGCTCATATTTATGTTTTATTCAAAATAATCTGGCCACATCTCTCCAATGATGCAGAGGTTAAGAAATTAAGTGAAATAGTTGATTTCATTCTTCAGTTCTGGTAGAGAAGCTTTATAATATGTCCATGAAAAAGTCAATTCCTGGACATCATGTAGGATAATATATAAATCTAGATAAGCAATGATTATATCATACTCTGAGTTGGACAGTCCACACGGATAAGGCATCCTGGATTCACATGTCACAAGTTACATAGAAAAAAAATTTTAAAATCAATATTGGAGTGCTGAAGATGCTAAGTTTGTCTATAAATCATATTGCTGATAAAAGGGAAACAAGAAAAAGAAGCCTCAGAAGGAACATGTCGCCCATCCCTCAGTCACTGATGGATCATCATAGATGAGAGACCAGGCACATACTGTTACTCAAAGAGTAGAGCTGAGAGCATAGAGACAAAGGCTCAAGTCAAGCTGAACTCTCAGAACTGTCATTCAGAATAAGAATTCCTCCTGCAGCTTGAGGAAGAATTCTGACTATTGGATCCAATCAAAAGGTAAGCAACTGCCTGCTAAGCAGTGAGCTCCCAAATCGCCAGGACTTCCTAGAAGAGATTTGTTGGACCAGTGGTCCTAAGGTCCCTTCCAATTCATGTATGTTGCATTCCTTGGGTCAACACCGGACCCACTTTACTACCTTCTGTCCCGTGCATCCTCTCTAATGCCCACAAAAGTGACACACACAGGCTGGTCAAGGGATCAGCGGACAACCAGTTGAGGCAGAGCCTCTCCATACACTTTAGTGGGTCTTGACAAAAGTTCTCAGCTTCTTTGTGCTTCCCAAATGCTGTTACCAAGGTAACTGCATGCTTGTCACTGTGAAAGCAGAGAGTCCCTACATGAGGTTTTGTAGGCCACTTTGTTCCAAGAACAAAATCATTTTCATGATCAGAGCCGAGAGCTTATTTTAGATTGAGTGAGACAGCAGCTAAGTGGTTCCTCTCAAGATAAAAAAAAAAAAAAAAAAAAAAAAAGATGTAACAGTTTGTGTGTATATGAGAGAAAGAGAAAAGATTGAGGGCCAAGAGGGTGAGAAGGAGAAAGGGAGAATCCATGTGTACAAAAATCTCCAATCTGTAGTTCTGCCACTAGAAGTTTATTCCAGCCATGCTAATGTTTCTATTACAATGAATAAGGCCACTGCTAAGAATAACAAAGTCCCAAACACCAATGAGTGAATTTGTCATCTTTCTCATGTGAGGAAAGTCAAAACTGGGTAATGGTTAACTAAGGATTTTGAAGGAAGACTGCCAGGTTTCAAAGCTGGACTCTGCCAATTACTGGCTGTGTCTCTGCATGTGGCAAGCTGCCAGACCTCCTTGCCATTAGGATCGTCATCTGTAAGATAAAAATAATAGCTATTTCTTTTAGTTTCTGGGTAAGCAGATGAGTTAACACATGTACTCAAGACAAGTGTATCTGGCAATGAGGCACTATATGCACGTTAGGTGTTGATATGGTGAAAATGGTGCTGATATTAATAACAAAAGACAAGGAAGCAATGAAGAGATAGCAGAGGCCCTAGCAATTTTTTTGTAGAAGGCTTTTATCTAAATAAATTTCCAAAGTATAACTTTTAGATCATAGCAGTTCTTCCTCCCCATACCTGCTCTCCCACCCACAGACTGCTTCCTGCTCCCTCTCCCATCCCATTCACATCAAGATTCATTTTTTTTTTTTTGACAGGCAGAGTGGACAGTGAGAGAGAGAGACAGAGAGAAAGGTCTTCCTTTGCCGTTGGTTCACCCTCCAATGGCTGCCGCGGTCGGCGCGCTGCGGCCGGCGCACCGCGCTCATCCGATGGCAGGAGCCAGGTGCTAGGTGCTTTTCCTGGTCTCCCATGGGGTGCAGGGCCCAAGCACTTGGGCCATCCTCCACTGCACTCCTGGGCCACAGCAGAGGGCTGGCCTGGAAGAGGGGCAACTGGGACAGATCTGGCGCCCCGACCGGGACTAGAACCCGGTGTGCTGGCGCCGCAAGGCAGAGGATTAGCCTGTTGAGCCACGGCACCGGCCAAGATTCATTTTCAATTATCTTTATATACAGAAGATCAACTTAAAACATACATTAAGATTTCAAAGTTTACACCCATACAGACACACAAAAGTATAGAGTACTGAGTAGTAGTTTTACTGTTAATTCTCATAGTACAACACATTAGGGACAGAGATCCTACATGGGGATTAAGTGCACAGTGACTCCTGTTGTTGACTTAACAACTGACACTCTTATTTGTGATGTCCGTGATCACCCAAGGCCCTTGTCATGAGCCGCCAAGGCTATGGAAGACTCTTGCCTCTTGAGTTCACCAACTCTGATCTCATTTAGACAAGGTCATAGTCAAAGTGGAAGTTCTCTCCTCCCTTCAGAGAAGGGCACCTCCTTCTTTGATGGCCCCTTCTTTCCACTGGGATCTCACTCAGAACTTTCATGTAGGTCAACACAGTGTCTTGGCTTTCCATGCCTGAAATGAGGCCCTAGTAATTCTGCCTGAGTACATAGGCAAGGACATCAAGGAAGAAGGCACTGGCATTACTGAGCACCTGTGAGCTTGGCGATACTCCATTAGAGATATCAGGGCCTTAATACCAAGAGGCAATTATCCACAGGGGACAGAAATTTTGCATTTCAGACTCTTGGGCAATTTCTGAGCCTTCTGACAACACATGACATCAGCCTCTCAAGAGAATACTCCGTTTCTCCCGGTTTTCCTGTGTACCTTCATTGCCTGGTGCCTCCAAAGGATGTGGCCTGGGCACCTTGTTTCTTGGGGCAAATCCGATTAGACAAATGTAGGCAATTTACTCTGACCCTACTTGCACACAGCAACGTTCATCAGCCAATGGAGAGTCACTTATCACGGGTGATTCTGATAGAGAAGGAAGCAGGGCACAGGCTGTTCACATTGCTCAGCCCTACAGCAACTTCGCTTTTCAAATGCAATTGCTTAAGAAAACACCCTTTGGGTTGGGACTGCTCATTCAGGTCTTGCTTCTCCTCTACACAACAGCCACCGAATCACCCAGTGTTGGGGATCTTAGCATCTCTTCTCTCTCCAAGCTTGAGGACAAGCACTGTTCCCGGCCCTCGCAGAAATCCACACCATGAGTCCACAGCCTTTCCCCACCAAAGAGAGCAGACACACCCAACACTGCAGCCTCAAGGACCCTGCTCAGCAGGACAGCAGCCTTTCCGGGGCTGCTCCCTTGAGTCCCACAAGGGAAAATGAACTTGACATTGGGATTTCACCTTGCCAGGAAGGCTCCTTCAGGCTTCTCACAGGGGAATAATGCTCTCCTACTTTCCCCCCAATTTTTTTTTCAGTGTTAAAATGGAAATTTATATCAATTATTGCCTACATTAAGAAATTGGAAAGGCATTAAAAAATGATCTAACAATGCATCTCAAGGGAAAAAAAAAAAAACCCAAACCCAAAATTAGGAGGAGTAGAGAAATAAAAAGAATTGTCAGGAATTATTACAGCTATATGCCAACAAATTGGACAATCTAAAAAGAAAAGGATAGATTTCTAGACACATGCAGTCCACCAAAACTTAGTTATGAAGCCATAGAACACCCGAACAGACCAATAACCAAGATGGATATTGAATCAGTAATAAAGACTCTCCCTCTCCGAAGGGAGAAGAGAAGTTCCACCTTGATTATGGCCCTGTCTAAATAATGACAAAGTTTGTGGACTCAAAAGGCTTCCATAGCCCCGGGAGCTCACGACAAGAGCCTCAGGTGAGCACTAACGTCATAAACAAGAGTGTCAATTGCCAAATCAACAACAGGAGTCACCGTGCACCCACTACCCATGTAGGAACTCTGTCCTCAATGAGCTGCACTATGAGAACCAACAGTAAAACTAGTCTTCAAACAGCACTTTATACCTTGTGTGTCTGTGTGGGTGCAAACTGCCGAAATCCCCACCTAGTATAGACTTGATCTTCTGTATATAAAGATAATCAAAAACGTATCCTGAAGAATGAGATGGGAAAGGGAGTAGGAGGTGGGACAATTTGGAGGCAGGAGGGTGAGTATGGGGAGAAGAACTACCGTATTCCAAAAAGCTGTCCCTATATAGTTTATAGTTTATATTTATTTAAAAAAAAAACTTTAAAAAAAAAAAGACGCTCCCAACAAAGAAAACCATAGGAACAGAAGGCCTCATTGCTGAATTCTACAAGACTTTTAAAGAAGAACTGCTTCCGATACTTCAAGCTATTCAAAACAATTGCAAGGAAGAGAATCCTCCCAAACTCCTTCTTTGAGGCCAGCATCACCTTATTTCCTATACCAGAAAAAGATACAAAGAAAGAGCACTATAGACCAATAACTCTGATGAACAAAGATGCAAAAATCCTCAAACTACTAGCTAATTGATTCAAATAACAAATCAGAAAGATCAATCACCCCAAGCAAATGGATTTATCCCTGGTATGCAGAGTTGGTTCAACATATGCAAAACAATAAATGTGATACAGCACATTAACAGACTGAAGAACAAAAATCATATGATTATTTCAATAGAATGCATAGAAAGCATTTGATAAAATACAACATCCTTTCATGATAAAAACCTGAAGCAAATTGGGTATAGAAGGAGCATTCCTTGACACAATCAAGGTAATATATGACAAACCCACAGCTAGCATCTTACTGAAGGCAGAAAATTTGGAAGCATTTCCACTAAGGTCCAGAACCAGGCAAAGATGTCCACTCTCACTGTTAGTATTCAATATAGTTCTGGAAGTTTTAGCCAGAGCCATTCGGCAAGAAAAAGAATCAAAGGGATACAAATTAGAAAGGAGGAAGTCCAATTATTCCTGCTTGCAGATGACATGATCCCATATATAGGGAAACCAAAAGACTTCACTAAGAATGTTAGAACTTCTAAGAGAGTTTGATAAAGTTGTAGGATATAAAGTCAACACACAAAAATCAATAGCCTTTGTATACACAGACAATGTCATGGCTGAGAAAGAATTTGGAAGACCAGTACCATTCATAATAGCTACAAAAAAATTTAACCAAGGAGGTAATGAAAATCACAAAACATTTAAAACGAAATAAAAGACACAAAAAATGGAAGAATCTTTCATGTTTGTGGATTGTTAAGTATTAATATCATCAAAATGGCCATACTACCTAAAGCAATTAACAGATTCAATGCGATCTCAATCAGAATACCAAGGACATTCTTCTCAGATCTAGAAAAAATAAAGCTAAAATTCATATGGATACACAAGAAACTCCAAATAGCTGCAACAATCTTAAGAAGCAAAAACAAAGTTGGAGTCATCACAATACCAGATTTCAAGACATACTACAGGGCAATTATAATTAAAACAGCCTGGTACTGACACACAAATAAACATGTAGACCAATGGAACAGAATAGAAACCCCAGAAACCAATTCATGTATTTACAACTAATCATTGACAGCCAAGCTAAAATCAATCCCTGGAGAAAAGACAGTATCTTCAATAAATAGTGTTGTTTCCCCCCAATTCTAACTTGTGTATACTTCTGTTAACAGACCCGCAGCCTTTTGTCCATTAGGAATATTATTCGTCTCTTTATAAGACAATGAACCTTGAGGGAGAAACAGGCAATTTGTCTTATTTGTCTACTGTCCAAAGTATTTACCTCAGTGACACATTACAGGTCCTCAACAAATACTACTTTGACTAAATATAGGTCTGTGTTTGAGAAAGATAACTACTGGTTTATAAAAGTTAACACCTGTACAAAGAAAAACAAGACAACTTCCTGGTTTTCCATAGACAAGGGGAAATTAAGCATGTAAAATCCGAAGTAATCATGTATTCCCTCTCTTCTTGCTGTCAGTCAGCGATTGTATAGCAACACCTACTAGGAGCCAGGCATCATGGGACTCTACCTCCACCTGTTTTCTTTCTCAGAGTCTCTCACCGCTCCCAGCCACTGTGAGGATGAGGGAGCTGGGGCTGCAGAGGCATCACCTGGAAAAAGCTCGAACAACAATGCTCCAACCCATCCCCCAAGAAGGACTGTGATTCTCACTTTCAGGTAATCCTGCTGGGGAGAAACTCGCCTGCCAGAGAAACCGAAGAAAGGGCTGCCTGGAGTGATTCACAGAAAGGCTCTCAAACTCGGCTGTGCTTTTAAAAATCACCCCGGGGGAGCTTTAGAAAACTGCTTATGCCTGGGTTCCAATTAAGTCAGAACATCTGGGGGTGGAGCCAGGGTATTCATAATTTTTTAAAGCTCCCAAGGTGATTCTAATATGTAGCCAGGGCTGAGAATCCCTGCTTAGCACAAGCCTGCCTTTCAGCAGGCAAGCTAGGCTCATGGTTACAATCACTCAGCTGCTCACCTGCCTGCACTAATGTGCGCGGTACTATGCTTCAGTCTCACTGCTCTTGTTTCTCCTCAAGAGAAAAAGCTTACCTGCTGTTGCTGGGACCTTGAAGGCCTCTTACACTGGGAGGCAGTTACACCCATAGCCTTTCTGGGCCCCCACCAGCCATTGCTGAGATCAATTCGCAAAGTATCAGAACTTGCCCAAGTAATAGAGCTGAGGGGTTTAGGAATAACCAGAGGTGCAAAAACTCAAGTTTGAATCCTAATTTTGCCGTGTATGACCTTGTATGACTGGGCAATTTATTTAACCTCTCTGCCATTTAATTTTCCTCTCCTTAAGCGGATGAGGAGTATGCTTATTGTTTAGCATAACCAGTACTGTTGCTAAAACAACAAAGCATGTGATGGTCCAACTGCAGCAAGACCCAGGTCTGTTTATCCTGAATCAGTGCTGTTCCATAATCCCATGAGAACCGCGGCAACATCAAGAAGTGACATAGTCAGAATTTCACGCACTGTATCTATTGACTCCTATAGTGCAGCGTTTTTAAATGCCTTTCTTTTTGGTCATCTTTCTAGGACGCATGTGGACCTTTCTGTCTACATTCACGAATAACGACAGGTTAGGATGGGTTAGTCAATGATTTGCCTCTGTCTCACATGAGATAAAACAAAAACGCTTTTGAAATCACAGTGATTTCCAACAGTTAATGTAACTCCATCTCCCATCATCACACAGTATTTTTTTTGTGATGAAAACTCTCTAGTCACCCAATTTTCAAAGACTAACTCATGCAATATGCTATTTTTTGCTTGGAGATTAATATAATCATATGGAATAACCACCTCCAACACAGCAAGCACACCTCAGTACATCGCACAGGCGTTTTGTCACATAAAACCGAGCTGGATCCACATCTCATTCCTGGGAGGATCCTGGGTTTTTAATGGAAAAGAACTGCTCCTCACATTCCCTCTCTCTGTACTCTTACGATGATTCCTTGCAGCTGATTGACAATAAAGATTTCTCAGTATGAAAATTTTAAGGGCTTACCCATGACAGTGGGTCAGATGTGCCCAGGCTGGACCCATAATGGACAAACCTCAGGTCATGCTCAGCCCTACTGCAGTCTTAAGCAACCATAATGGACGCCACTTACTGAGTAGCGGTGATTACCATGTAGTGGGAACTGCTGTAAGCACTCTGCCCGCATTACTTCATATCATCTTCGTAAAGCCCCTATCATCCCCATTTCACATATAAGGAACCCAAAGCTTCAAAAAGTTAAATTCATATCTAAAGTCACAAATCCAGAAGTGGCAGAACTAGGAAAGCACACGGAGAAAGGGCCAGGCCAATGCCACGCCCTGTTCCAGAGCCCAAACACAAGGTCAGCTCACACCCTGGCTCATTTCCTTCTAAACACTCACCAGGCCGATACTTTGAGGGGTTCACAGGACTACTGCTCCTGGAAGCTCTCCCGGAGGGTCTGTTTCTCTGCAATGTCTGCTGCTACAGGCCTCCTGGATGTGACTCCTTCCTCAAACCACTCCAACTTCACCTCTACTACCACCTGACCCCACTTTTTAAGGACCCTTGTGAGCACATTGGATCCACCTGGATAGTCTGGGATATTCTCCCCAGGTCAAGATCTTTAACTCAATATACAAATAAAAAGTCTCTTTGGCCATGCAAAGTAACATATTTACAATTTCTGGCATCAGGACATGGGCATCTTTGGAGGCTATTAATTTCTCTATCACAGTTACTGACATTTACATTTATAAGAGAAAAATTGCAAATGGATTATCATAGAAAGGAATGTGATCTTTATTGTCATCTCCTGCATGTGATTTCTAATTTGACTGTGTTTTGTTAGGGCTTTTTTTCATGACTAAGAAACTACTCGCTTTCTTCTGGCTGGAAACTTTCGGAACAGGTGCACGCAGTGACCAGTGTTGCTGTGGGTTACAGAGCAGCTTGGGTGAGCAGCTGTGTGGGCAACACAGTGGTGGCTATTTCTTCCAAGTGTTCAGAGAAGAAAGTGGCTAAAAGAAACAGTCTCAAGTAGACTGAGAAAGATGATGAAGATCATAAAATGTGGAGCCTAAGTTAGGTCAGTGCCCTTAGTATTAGCTGTTCACTAAAAACAAGTGAGCAGTCAAAAAGAGGATTTGAGGAGAAATTGTAGCTTCTTGAATGATAATTGAACCAGTTAATCACATTCTGACTGGCAGAATATACAAGAAACCTGGTTCTGTATTCTTGTGAGCTTTCTTTTCTAACCACGGAAAAGAAGAAAACAAACAGTTACGAAGACAAAAGGAAAGAAGAAAAACTTTAGTGAAGAATGAGTGGGGGCTACCCATGCAGAAACGCATTTTCTTTTGCTTTAAGTTCCCCTTAAGTTTGTAATTGGGAACGTCCACTCACTTAATGCTTTGGAGAGGGATGTACTATCTGTTATCTCCTAACCCGAGAAGAAAAGAACGCTACAGTGAATACTACTGGAATAGAACTATGCATTCTGATTTGTCTAAGAGAATAAAGTGAAATTCAAAATATATTTGAAAAGAGATTAACATAGTTCTAACACTAGGAACCCCATTTTATCTAAAGATTTCTATTTTTTCACACTTTCATCCAATAACATTTCAATGTGAATATTCATCTCCTTGAAGAGTATTAACTAATATATAATGTTATTTTATTTAAAGCTGTAAGTTTATTTTAAAATACAATCACACATAAATTATATGATTTGAAAAAACTAGCAGTACCTAATAAAATTGTTATCACCCTAATTAAAATTCTTGAGTATCAATCTTAACTGAAAAATACACAGAGACAATATCTTTAGGCTAGTAATCCTAAAACTCAAGTAATTACTTCTCCAACTTTAATGCCCACACACACATAAGTGTGTATGCAAACATTAACGTACATACCAAATGCCTAGCAATCATGTTAAATGCAGATTACAAATCCGTTGGTCTGGACTAGGAATGGCTCACTATTCTTGCATTTCTTACAAACTCCTAAGTGATGTCAGGGCCACTATTCTTGCCCTCCAGCATCTCACAGAGACCTACATAAAACTGCTACCTAGGCCTTCCCACAGATCTTTGATTTTAACAAATCCCATCATATTTATTTCTATACAAACAGCCTTACACTGATTAAGTGAACTGAGTAGGCACAGTTTAGTTACAAATCTAATGCCTGCTGTAAGCATATGGTTACATAAATGCTTAAATTGGATTTATTTTTTAAAAAGGCCTAAGCTGCCTGGACTTCAACCAAGCTTCAGACCAGCTTTCATCACATGCTTTTTAACCCACTAATGCCCCTTTCTTGAGTAGACAAAGTACCTCTGAGCCTAGAGTTGACAGTCTGAACCTTTCGGAGGCCATGACTTCTATGAGAATTTTGTGTAAATTATGGACTATCTACCAATAGGACAATCTACAAACACACATGCATGTATTTTGTAAATAAGTTCCAAAAATTGCAAATTCCCTAGCCTATCCAAGCATGCCTGAAATATTCATAAGCCTCTAGCTAAGAATCCATGATCTAGGTACTATGCCTTGCAAATACCATCTGTTCCCGTGATATAAAACACACTAGTGTAGTTTAACATCTTGTTTGGTACCATTTAGACTCCAGTAAACCATCTCCAGGATGTGTGCCTGAAAATGGCACAGAGCCTCTGGCCCAGGGCCTCTCCCCAGCCACAGACAGGTGCTTCCATGGGACTGGCCTCAGCATCTGATTTCAGATTGTCTCTAATTCTTAGCCTGGTTTGGCTTGCTCCTTGATTGAGCTTCCAAAAAAGTCCTCCTCCAATGGCAGTGCTCCCTTCAGAGGCCACGCCTCTGATTTTCAAGGCTTCTTTTCTAATCTCCTAACTTTGACACTACTTCTTTTAATCAGAAGTTGTTACTTAGAAGACTCTTTAATTACTTACTATTTTACTTTTCTTTTCCATGAATACTCTTAACACACCAAGAAAGCCCTTATGCCTCGTACCCTCGTACCCAGCCTAAGAAACCCTCTGCTTAAATGGACTTCGATTCTCACCCTCTTTGAAAAATAAATTGCTAAAATTGAAAACTATTTTCAATGGAGCACACTAGTAACTCCAAAAATATACCAAAAAAAACTTTTAAAATTAAAATGAAGATGTGCAGTCTACTTGGATCGTTAATGTGCCCCCCCACCACGACACACACACATACATAAACAATTTATGGAGTGGGCATTATGTGCTTATTAAGCTTAATTATTTTATGAGCAATTCATGTGAATTCTCTTAGTAATTTGTGTTTCATTATATTTCTTACACTCCAGTGGGCAAAAATGGAGGGTTATAGAATTGATGATTACTAATGAATCTCAATATACGGCATTATATATTAAAGATTTTTATTGTAATTTCTCCTCACTTGAGAGTACAAAAATGGTAACTGTGTAGAAGTAATAGATGTGCTAATGAGCTGGAATGTAATGATCATTTCACAAGTTATATCAAAACATCTAGTGGTGCAACTTAAATATATACAATACATCAAAGTTCAAAGTGTCACAAAATAAAAATAAAAAGATATGGTAGTTTTCTGCTTATAAAGAAAAACCGATAAATATTTTCAAACATTAGCTTTACCTGCACTTTAAAATGTGTTACCTTGTAACAGTGAAAAACAAAAGATGAGGGATTTGCAGATTTACCCAAATAAACACTTCATGCTGCATTATCTTCAGAGATATTATTTAAACAGCTATTCAATGCCACACTCCCTGTTCTACGTGATGAAAAGAGATTTCACAATTCAAGAAATGATTAGCTCATTTTCATATTAAACATCCTTCTTTATAAATAGCATTGGTGTTTAGGGGGGACCCAGACAGGGTCCCCATCAAGTCAACTGGAAATGGTGGGAAGCTGTTGGCCCTCTGAGAGTAATTTTAGTTCAACAGAAAACTAATCCAAAATTACACAAAATCAAGCCAAGTTACACAAAATCCAACCTACAAAAGTAAACATATAAGGTAACACAGTGTCGAAAAATATGCAGGTGAAGGTCATGAATATTCACACCTCATGAGGTTTTACCCAGTGGATTTTGATTATTCGTCTCTATTACTATATGAATGAGTCAAACTAACTTAGGCTATTTCATTAAAGTTTACTCACAGACAGGTGAACGATTCTTCCATTCCCTTGTGTTAGCTGTCCTTGCTGATTTAACAAATCTTCACAAATTAAATCCTTTAACACAAGTTTATTTACTTCCAGTTCTGGAACTCAGAAATAAAAACCAAGACTAAAACCAAAGTGCCAGTAGCAGGGCTGGTTTCTCCTGGAGACTTCAGGTATAGAAACCCATTCTTTGCCTCTTAAAGCTTTGATTGGCTGCCAGCATCCCCTGGTTTGTGACCGCAGCACTCCAACCTTTGCTTCTGTTGTCACGTCACCTTATTCTGATTTGATCGTCTGTCCCCTCTTATAAGGATCCCTGTGACTGCATTAGGCTCACTTGGATTCACTTGGGATTAAAACCTCCCTATGCCAAGATTTTATTATAGCCGAAAAGTTCTTTTCGATATACAAAATGACACAGGTCTGTTATATGAGGATGTGGACATGTTTTAGGGGAATTATTCAGCCTACCACATCACAGTTATTGATAAATTTTCCAATTAAATTTATATTTCCCCTGTAAACTTTAATATAAAGAAATAAGGGGGTATCCAGGTGGCTTAAGTTTTTCAGTTCCTATATAGTTTATTTCCTCAGAATAAATGCAGTTTAGTAATCTGTCCTTTAGCAATAGATCCACTTTCAGGGTGCCCTTGTTATCAAGATTCTGAGGGCTGCAGGACTGGGTAAGGTAAATCTGCAAATCCAGAAACAATGTCTTTGATGTTCTGCATTAATTAATATCTCCAGAATTTCAGGGGCTTACAACAATAAATATTACACACAACTGTGTATCAGTGTTGACGCTATTCCTGCTCTTTCCTTGCTAGGTTCTAGGCTGAAGGAATAGACTTTATTTGGGACATGTGATTCCTGGGGCAAAGAAAAGGACACAGAGTAGTTGGTCAGAATACATAATTCCATTTGAATAAGGAGTGATATCTGCTCATGTCCTATTGGTCAAAGCAAGTCATATGACCAAGTACCTTCATCAATGTGGGGGAAGTATATATTTTCAAAGAAGATATGACAAATCACTTCACAAAGGACATGGGTATATAACTATCTTTCACAGAGAAAGAAGCAAATATTTTGAAAAATAATACAATCTACTACAGATATCTAAATAGCCAATGTAGAAATAATTGGCATTATAGACCAATAACTTCATTCATCCTAAAATACCTGTAGACTAAAAGGAGTGATAATCATAAAACAAAATGAGAAAGAATAAATATTAGTACTGTGGAAGTAATAAAAGTAAAAAGCTATATTATACTTCATTAAGTCCAAAATGCATACTGTAATTTCTAGGGTAATCTCTAAAAGATATAACTGTAGGAGCGGGCATTTGGCTCAACAAGAAAGAAAGTAGTTGGGTCCCCACATCCCATATGAGTACCTGCCTTTAAGTTGGGTGTCAGTCCTGAACTGAGCGCTGACGCTGAGACCTGGACTGGATTCATAGCTCCTGACTTCAGCCTTCCAGCCACTGCAGGCATTTGAGGAGTGAACCAATGGATAGGAATGCACTCTCTCTCTCCACCTCTCTAAATAAAAAAATAATAATAATAAAAGAGGAAAAAACCTCAGAGCTAACAAATAAAGTAATAGAACGTAATTCAACCATGTCAATAATCACATTAACTATTGTGGCCTAAATAAAACACTCCTATTAAAAGACACAAATTGATGGAGTGGGTTTTTTAAAAATAGGACCTTACTATGTGTGCCAAAACAGAGACACTTTCTATATAAAAGCAAGGAAAGGTGGAAGGGAAGTGGGACAGGGTATATGCACCAGGCAAGTGTTAATCATAAAAATGCTGGAATGTCTTGTACTAACAAAATAAAACTCTTCAAATGTCAGAAGAAATAAACTTCAAGACATACAATAGTACGAGAGACTAAGAAGTGTATTTTGTGGTGATAAAAGCTAATTCATTAGGAAGACATAGCAAATTTAAGATTTATATTCATTCAATAACAGAACCTCAAATCACATTAATTAAAAACTAAAGGATGAAAGGACAGATATACCACTGTATAATTACAATGGGAAGCTTTAATATACATTTTTCAATAACTGATAAACTAAACACAAAATAATCAGAAAGGACATGAGAATCTGAATTATACCTTCAAACATCAATCTAATTAACATTCACAGAATGAAGCATCCAACAAATGCAGAATACACATTTTTTTTTCAAACTCACATGGTACATTCACCAAGATAGACCAAATATTGAGTCATGAAACAAGACACAACATGGGGCAGGCATTTGACACAGCAGTTAAGACCCTGCTTGGGCCATCCTTATCCCATGTTGGAGTGTCTGAATTCAAGTCTGGGTTCCACTTTTGATTCCAGCTTCCTAGTAACGTGGGAGGTAGCCAGTGATGACTCAAGTACTTGGGGCCCTATCATGCACATGGGAGACCCAAACTGAGTCCCAGATTCTTGGCTTCAGCTTGACACAGCCCTAGGTTTGCAGGCGTTTGTGGAGTAAACAGACTGGAAAATCTCTCTGTCATTCCCTGTCTCTGTCTCTTCTCCGCCTTTCAAGTAAATGAAATAAATAAATTAAAATTAAGAATTGTCCAAGCTATTAATACACTCTATATTTTAAAACACAAACTATACAAAGTGTAACCTCTGACCCAATATAATTAAACTAAAATTAATAAAAATAATATACCTAGGAAAAATATAAATATGCAGAATTTGGATACTAATTCATAAATAACTTGGCAAAGGAAAAATCATGAAAGAAATTAGAAATATTTTAATAGAATGACAACAAAACATACAGCTACATTAGTCAGGATTCTCCAGAGAAATAGAACCAGCAGGATATATGTAGAGAAACATAGACAGAAAGACATAGAGGAGGAAAAGGAAAGGAAAGATTTTAAGGAATGGCTCACACCGTTGGGAGAGCTGCAAGCCTAAAATTTATAGGGCAGGCTAGTAAGCTGGAGACTCAGCGTACAAGCTGTTACTGCGTTTTGAGTCTGAAATTCACAGGGCAAGGCATGAGGCTGGAAACAGATTCTGCTGCAGTCTTGGTGCAGATTTCCTTCTAGGAGAAACCTCACTTTTCGCTCTTAATGACTTTCGATTGAATGGATAAAGCTCACCTGCATTACAGAGAGATTTACACATTTCAAATATACTCATTGTACGTGTTAACTCCACACAAAAGTTGCTTCACAGAAGCATCTAGACTAGTGTTTGGCCAAACAACTAGGCACCAAAGCCTAGCCAGGTTAACCTGTTAAAATTAGCCATTACAGTCAACATCTTGAAATTTGAGAGACAATTCTATAGTCCTTAGTGGGGGAATTTTTAACTTCAAATGTCTATACTAGAAAAGAAGAAAGATCTAAAATCAATAAAAATACTGTTCTACATTAAAAATAAAGTATGAAAAAGGCAAAGTAACTCCAATAGGAAGAAGGGGGAAAAAAGAGGCAGAATTTAACAAAGTAAAAAATGGACAAATAACAGAGAAAATATACAATCCAAATACTATCTCAGAATATCAATTAAACTGAGAATGTCCAACTTAATTGGTCAAGAAATAGAAGACAGAGAATACAGATTAATCATCAGTAGGAATGAAAAGAGAGTTCTTGCCACAGACACGAAAAGGAAACAAAAAGGATATTGCAAACAATTTTATGCTAACAACTCAAAAACTTAATGGAAATGGATCATTTCTTGAAAAGCACAATTTACCAGGATTGATAAAGAAGAAACAGAAAGCATGAGTAATTGAATGTATACTTTAAAATATAAATTTATTTTCAAAAACATCTTTCAAAAGAAAACTCCAAGCTCAGAGTGCCTGTCTATAATAATGAATCATATCCAGGAAGAAAGAACAGCAATACTACCCATTTTTTTTCAAAACATAAGGCATACAGCATACATTACTAATATTTTCTCAGGCCAGTATAACCCTAATACCAAAATGCAACAATTATATTAGCAACAAGTAAAATTAGAGACTAATATTCCTCAAGTAAATATATCTTTAAGAAATATAATGAAATCAAATTCAATGATATTTTAAAAGAATCAAGGGTCATAAACAAATCAAACACAGCAGAAATACAGTTAGCATTTTTAACTTTTATTTAATAAATATAAATTTCCAAAGTACAGCTTTTGGATTACAGTGGCTTTCCCCTCTCCATAACTTCCCTCCCACACACAACCCTCCCATCTCCTCCTCCCTCTCCAATTCCATTCACATCAAAATTCATTTTCAATTATCTTTATATACAGAAGATTGATTTAGTATATATTAAGTAAAGATCTCAACAGTTTGCACCCACACAGAAACACAAAGTGTAAAGTACTGTTTGAGTACTGGTTATAGCATTAATTCACATTGAACAAGACATTAAGGACACAGACCCTACATGGGGACTCCTACTGTTGACTTAACAAATTGACACTCTTGTTTATGGTGTCAGTAATCACCCTAGGCTCTAGTCATGAGTTGCCAAGGCTATGGAAGCCTTTTGAGTTCACCAACTCTGATCTTATTTAGACAAGGTCATAGTCAAAGTGGAAGTTCTCTCCTCCCTTCAGTGAAAGGCACCTCCTTCTTTGATGACCCATTCTTTCCACTAGGATCTCACTCACAGAGATCTTTCATTTAGGTTTTTGTTGTTGTTGTTTTTTGTCAGAATGTCTTGGCTTTCCATGCATAAAATACTCTCATGGGCTCTTCAGCCAGATCCAAATGCCTTAAAGGCTGATTCTGAGACCAGAGTGCTGTTTGGGACATCTGCCATTCTATGAGTCTGCTGTGTATCCCGCTTCCCATGTTAGATTGTTTTCTCCTTTTTCATTCTATCAGTTAGTATTAGCAGACACTAGTCTTGTTTATGTGATCCCTTTGACACTAAATCCCTTCAGTGTGATCAATTGTGAACTGAAACTGATCATTTGGACTAGTGAGATGGCATTGGTACATGCCACCTTGATGGAATTGAATTGGAATCTCCTGGCATGTTTCTTACTCTACCATTTGCAGCAAGTCCGATTGAGCATGTCCCAAACTGTACATCTCCTCCCTCTCTTATTCCCACTCTTATATTTAACAGGGATAACTTTTCAGTTAAACACCTAAGAATAAATGTGTGTTAATTAAAGAGTGCAACCAATAGGATTAAGTAGAACAAAAAAAAATACTAAAAGAGATAAAGTATTAAGTTGTTCATCGACAGTCAAGACAAGGGCTGATCAAGTCACTGTTTCTCATAGTGTCCATTTCACTTCAACAAATCAAACACAGCAGAAATACAAATTTAGCTTTACATTTTTTTAAACTTCTATTTAGTAAATATAAATTTCGAAAGTACAGTTTAAGGATTACAATGGCTTTTTCCCCCCATAACTTCCCTCCCACCTGCACCCCTCCCATTTCCCGCTCCCTCTCCCATTCCATTCACAGCAAGATTCATTTTCAATTATCATTATATACAGAAGATTGATTCAATATATATTAAGTAAATATTTCATCAGTTTGTACCCACACAGAACATAAAGTATAAAATACTGTTTCAATACTAGTTATAGCATTACTTCACATTGGTCAACACATTAAGGACAGAGATCCTACATGAGGAGTAAGTACACAGTGACTCCTGTTGTTGACTTAACAATTTGACACTCTTGTTTACAGCGTCAGAAATCTCCCTAGGCTCTAGTCATGAGTTGCCAAGGCCATGGAAGCCTTTTGAGTTCACCGACTTCGATCTTGTTTAGACAAGGATAGTCAAAGTGGAAGTTCTCTCCTCCCTTCAGTGGAAGGTACCTCCTTCTTTGATGGCCTGTTTTTTCTACTGGGATCTCACTCTCAGAGATATTTCATTTGGGACATGCTCAATCGGACTTGCCCCAAATGGTAGAGTTAGAAATGTGCCAGGCGATTCCAATACAATCCCATCAAGGTGGCGTGTACCAAGGCCATCTCACTAGTCAAAGTGAGCAATTTCAGTTCACAATTGATCACACTGATAGGTCTAAGCATCAAAGGGATCACACCAACAAGACTAGTGTCTGCTAATACTAACTGATAGAATGAAAAAGGGAGAGAACGATCAAACATGGGAAGCGGGATACACAGCAGACTCATAGAATGGCAGATGTCCGAAACAGCACTCTGACCTCAGAATCAACCCTTAAGGCATTTGGATCTGGCTGAAGAGCCCATGAGAGTATTTTATGCATGGAAAGCTAATACACTCTGGCAAAAAAAAAAAAAAAAAAAGCGGACCTAGCTTTACATTTTAAAATCAATTAGTGTAATTCACTATATTTTTTAAAAGCAGAAAAAACATTTAGTCATTTTCACATATGCAGACAAAATTGAAAATATGTAACACTATTTATGATCTTTTAAAAATTCTAAACAAACAAGGAATTTTAGCTGAACACCCTCAAAGCAATCAAGAACACTGCATCATCTGGGGCTGGTGCTGTGGCATAGTAGGTAAAGCCACCGCCTGCAGTGCCAGCATCCCATATGGGCACTGGTTCGAGTCCTGCTGTTCCACTTCAAATCCAGCTCTCTGCTAGGGCCTGGGAAAGCAGTAGAAGATGGCTCAAGTCCTTGAGCCCCGGAACCCACGAGGGAGACCCAGAAGAAGATCCTGACTCCTGGCTCCTGGCTACGGATTGGCTCAGCTCTGGCCATTACGGCCATCTGGGGGGTGAACCAGCAGATGGAAAACCTCTCTCTACCTCTCTCTCTCTCTCTCTCTCTCTCTCTCTCTCTCTCCCCCTCTGCCTCTCTGTAACTCTGCCTTCCAAATAAATAAATAAATCTTTAAAAAAAACCTGCACCTATGAAAAACCTGAAACCAATGTCTTATTTATCAGTGAATGTGTGCTTATTTCACCTAAACATCAAAAATAAAGGAAGGATGCTTGCTTTTACCACTTCTCTATATTATTCTAGCAGTATTAGCAATTGCAATAAGATAAGAAATATGAAGAAAACAGCATTAAATGTTAGGAAGGAAAATAGAACCATTTCTATTTGTAAAATATGACTTTTTTACATAGAAAAATCCCCAAACATCTACAAAACAACTATTAGAGCCACTGAAATCATTTATCAAGAATTCAGGACACAAGGTTACTATTTTAAATCTATTATAATCTCATCACTAGCAACAAACAACTACAAAGTGAAATTTTCAAAATTCTGTTTACAGTGCTATCAAAAAATATAAAATATCTAGGACTAAAATGTAACAAATGACATCCAATATCTTGACCCCTGAAACTGTGAAATTGTGAGAGACATTAAAGAAAACATACATTAATGGAAAGATATAGCATGATCATACTTAGGAGACTCATATTGTGAAGCTGACAACTCTCATAAAATTGAAGTATAGAATTCATTTTTAATGTAATCTGAGTTAAAATTCCACGAGATTTTGGTAGACATTGGAAGACTTATTCTAAGATTTATTTGGAACTCCAAAGGTCCTTGACTGTCAAAAATAATTTTAAAAGAAAAGAGAAAAGTTAGAGAGCTTGTTCTGATCTCAGAACTTATTGAAAGCTATTATGATCAAAATGAGTTCAAACAGAGTCTGGAAGTGGAGTTACATATGCTGGACCAACTTATTTTTGACAAATTTCTAAGGCAGTTTTAAAGAAAAAAGAAAATGCTCAACAAACATTACTAGTAAACTGGATATCCATGCAGGAAAAAAAAAAGAAAATTGATCTTTATCTTACATCATAAGAAAAATTTACTCAAAATGAATCATAGATGTAAATGTAAAACTAAAACCCTAATACTGTTAAAAAAAGAGAGTATCTTTGTGACCTTGAAGTAGGCAAAGTTTTCCAATATAGAAAACACAAATAATGAAACACAAAAAATTAAGATTGATGAATTTATGAAAAGGAAAACCTGTTCACTGAGCGAAAACTCTCAAAATACAAATCAAAGGATATGTATCCATAAAACATAGAGAATTATCACAGTTCAATTATAAAAGTGACCTAATAAGAAAATAGACAATGTGCTTAAATACTTCTTTACCAAGAAAGGTAGACAAATGACAAATGCACACATAATGAGATGCTCAAAATCATTAGCCATTGGAAAAATGCAATTTATACCACAATTTTTACACACATATGGGAATGGATAAAATTAGAATGATTGGCCATAGCAAATACTGATGTGTAGCAACTAAAAGTCCCATAGGTTTTTCTTAGGGATGTAAAACAGTATAATCACTTTGAGAAACAGTTCTATCATTTCTTTAGAATGTTGCAACTATAAATACCATAAAACCCAGTCATTCTACTTACAGGAATTAATCATATATATGTATATTCTTACACAAACTTGTCCACAAAATGTTCACAGTAGCTTAGTTATAATCGACAAAGACTCCAAACAATGTAGATATCCATCAAGAGATGAAGGGAAAACAAATCCTGAATTGCTCACAAATGGAATGTTAGCAGCAGTGGCGAAGGAAAGAACTATTGAAAGATGCTTCGGTTCTGACGAATCTCAAAAACATTATGAATGAAAGAGGCCCAAGCAAGAATGCTTTAAAGGATATATACATATACATACACACACACACATACACACACACATATATATACATATACACACACACACATATACACACACACACATATATATATACACACATATACATATATATATACTTCATCTACTTAAAGCAAAAAATATATTATACTGTTAGAAAACACTATGGTGGTTACTTTTTTTTTTTCTTATTTAGAATATAAATTTCCAAGGTACAACTTGTGGATTGCAATGGCTTCCCCACCCATACCTCCCCTCCCCCCCGCTATCCTTCCCCCTTACCCACTCCCTCTCCCCTTTCATTCCCATTCAGATTCATTTTCAATTCTCTTTGTATACAGGAGTTCAGTTTAGTATGTGTTAAGAAAAGATTTTAAACCATTTGCCCTCACATAGCATCCTAGAGTGAAGCATACTCTTTGAGTACTAGTTGTAGCTTTAAATCACGTTGTACAGCACATTAGGGACAGAGATCCTACATGATATTATTTTTTTAATTGATTGATTTTTATGTAACTTCCAATTTTTTTAATCATTTCCAATTGTCTTTCTATACAGAAGATCGATTCAGTATATATTAAGCAAAGATTTTGTCAGTTTGCATCCGCGTAGAGACACAAAATGCAGAAATACTGTTTCAGTCCTAGTTATTGCATTACTTCACCTAGGACAACACATTAAGGACAGATCATACATGGGCCGTAAGTAAACAGTGACTACTGTTGTTGATTTAACAATTTGCCACTCTTGTTTATGGCGTCAGCAATCTCCCTAGGCTGTAGTCATGAGTTGCTGAGGCTATGGAAGCCTTTAGTGTTCGCCGACTTGGATCTTGTTCTGACAGGGTCATAGTCAAAGTGGAGGTTCTCTCCTCCCTTCGGAGAAAGGCATATGGTGGTTACTTTTGAGAAGTGGTAGTAATTTAGAAGACAGGGACTTCTGTGGTATTTTGTATTTATTGATAGAGGTGTTGCTTATATGGTTGTATTCATATAACGAAAATTTATCATGCTAAATATTAATTATATATATATATATATATATACCTGTCGTGGTATTATAGTTCAATGAATTCAATTAATTTAAAATACATAAATAAATAAAAGCACATGGCTACAAATTGCATTTTCTACAAATAGAATTATTTGTATTTGTCATGTCCTGGCGACCTTGTTACATGGCATCAAAATCATGCTTCCTGCTCCTGAACTCTAGAGCCAATAGAGTCCTCCTCATCATTGCCTAACACCAGCACCTGAAACCCCACTAGAGGCAGACCCAAAAACACCGTCGACCTCTTGGCTGCCATCTGTTGAGAATGAGCTACTCTTAAGTTTCTTTGTCCACACACACATTCACATACCCCACAACACAACTACCACCTCTACCACTGATAAAGAAAAGAGTAAAAACTACATTATCACTATCAAAAGTCATATTTTTGCCATATGCTCTTCCATGTTACTCTCCTCTGATCATCATGAAAGATTGTTTTGTCATTATTTTGGGCAGCAATTGCATTTTTGAGCAATCCTAACTGACAAATGCATTTGCAAATGTAGGCCATGTCCAGATGGTCACAATTCTATAACAAGTCTATAACAGTCAAATCACTTTACTCCAAATCCAAAACAAATGTTCTCCTCTCCAGGTTAAGTTATGACAGGCCCAGAATCTCTGTTAAAAATTTTATCTTAATTCCAGCAATCCTTTGGGGCGGAAAGAGAAGAAGGGGAAAATCTGGTGGCCTGTATGTATCAGTCACCGTTAGCCTGCAGGAGAACCTCAATTCTCTTCAGGGGAGACAGACATTTCTCTAGAGAACACAACAGACACCAATGACAGACATCAATGCAGCTGAAGCTATGAAAACCAATATTAAAAATGACCCCATGGAGCAGACATGGAGCAATGGGTTAAGCCATGCCTTGGAATCTCCACATCCCATATAAGAGTGCTCCCAACCTCTGCTTCCAACCCCAGGTTCCTGGAAGGAATCAAATGATAGCTCAGTACAAGGAGCCCTGCCATCTGTGTGGGAGAACCAAGCTGAGCACTGACTGAGCTCCTGGCTTCAATCGGGCCCAACCCTGGCTGTTGCAAGCATTTGGGGAACAAAACAGCAGGTAAAAGATCCTCCCCCTCCCCCTCTCCCTCTCCCTCCCCCTCACCTTCTCCCTCCTCCTCTCCCTCTCTCTCCCTCTCTCTCCCTCTCCCTCCTTTTTCCCACTGCTGTGAGTGTGTATGTTGCTCTGCTTTTCAAGTAAATGAAAATAAATAAACCTTGAAAAGATCCCAATTATGTTCTTATTGTATCCATGCTCCTTAAAAAATATAACTTTGCAGCATATCTCATCAAGATGATGAGTTTCTTTTTCCACCCCCTTGAATCTAGCCCAGTTTTGTTATTTGCTTAAATAACAGAATATGTAGAAAGTGACACTGTGCCATTATGAGCCTAGTCTTCAAGGGGCATTGTGTGTATCTTCTCTCTCCCTCAGAACCCTGCCTCCACCTTATATACAAACCCCAGCTAGCCTTCAGGAAGAAAGTTCAAGTGTATCATCCAAGACCATCCTATACCAGCCTACAGTCAATTATATGCATACATGTAAGTGATTCCTGTCCAAATTAGAACAGTTGCTTATCAAACCCAGAGCTGATCACAAAATAAGCCCACATGAGACCAGAACTGCCTAGCCGACCCATAGTCTTATGAACTAAATACATAGCTATTTGTAGGTCATTAGGATTCCAGATCATTCATTATACAAATAGGCATACACGATTGAAACAGAAATAGTTCAATGTATGCACATTGCCTTCATCAGAAGTCTAGATCTCTGTGAAGAATATCTGACCTGATTCCCCATGTTATGAATACAAATAAGGAGAAAACATAGAGGTCAGAGGTCGTGAAGCAAGAGCCGGAAGTGGCAGCTCTCTTCTTTACTAGATATGGCTATTACTACATCAACATTTATTTTAATAATTCTTTCATAAAAATCATATAAGTATTAACAGCTAGCATGTAAGTAGTTAATATAGACAAAGAATTATGGAAAACATTTATATCAATCTTTTTTATATAATGCAAGGAAATGAAGAATTGTTCAGAATCACACATGGTACCTGCAAATGAATGACTCTTCTGACACACGTAGCCATGCCCTGCAGTAACATCGTATTCTACTGATTCACCATTGTGAGGCATGGAGCTGCAGCGGACATGGGACTGAAATGCTAGTCAGTACCCTAAGCAAATAATAACAGAGGTCCAAATTACCTTGAAAATGCCTTTGTCCATAAATTGCAATGCCAGCTGCAGGAAGTCTACTGGAACCAGTTTTTCATTCAATATTGAACAGAACTGGGGCGGAGAGAAGTCAGTGGAAATATGTGGACTATCTTAGGGTCCATGTCGAGTCCCAAATAAATTTTAAAGGAATGTGAAATGCATGAGTCCCAAATAAATTTTAAAGGAATGTGAAATGCATGGCCAGCTCCCAAGATGAGATGCTCACAGCATGAGAGCATAAACAAAACCTGAAACCACTGAATGGTCAGCCTGTTTGCCTTTCCCACCTCATATTCCCTTTGACCCCTCAGCCAGAACGACAAATGGAGTCACCTGCAATATTAAAATTCTGTCCCTTCTCCTGTCTCCTTCCATCGCCAACTGTTTAAACATTTACATTCACGGACAATAAATGGGCCCCGGGGGCAAGTCCACCATAATGTTTCAGGAAAGCATACTATGCCACTGCTTCCAGACCAGATCAAGGAAGTTGGAGCCATGTGGGCTCCTGGAGAGTGTGCTAAGATCTGGCGCTAACCTCATAGGGGTCCTAGCGTTATGGGGCCCTACTCTGTGTCAGACTCCACTTGACATCTCTGGAGCTCCATGTCCTCACCTGGAAAATGGTTTTTGACTTCGAGAAATGTGCCCTGATCTCACATATGAAAAGATGTTGCTTCCAGGAAATAATAAAAAGGTGAAGGAGGAGCCAGGTAGACGCTGGGCTCTTGTTCCTCTCTGAGCAATGGCCTGCCTGGAGCCCCTCTGGGTGCTTCCTGAGACCCAGAGTCCCAGTGCCTGCCCTCGGCTGCACCCTGCATTCACGTTTCCAAGATATCACAACCCTGTGCTCCAATCTCAGATCCTTGCCTTGTTGCCAGCATCAGCCTCCATCACTTATCTAAGCTGATTGCAATTCTTTCATGTGTTCCTTCCATAGAACTCATAGTACATATCCCATGGTGTTTTTCTGAAATATGTAAAATAACAAATAGCAGGTCGAGATATTTCAGACCCCTTGTTACCATCTGAACTCTCAGTGGGCAACAGAAGCAGAAAATGACTAACTTATGCAAAAATACATACAGACAAACTATAATGACATTGTAAAAAACTGAAGGGAGCACAAGCCGGCCTTGGGGAGACTGGGCCCCGGGCTAGATTCGGGCATCCCCACAGAAGGCAAGCATCCCTGCAGGGGCCTCGGCCTCACCTACCTTCTGTAGGCAGGAGGAAGTTGCTGGGAGAGAACCAGCTGGCCTACCTTGAACCACATCCACCTGTGACCAGCGGTCAGCAGCCCTGTAACCGGATGCTTCATTCAAGCTTCATGGAGTAAAGAAGAGGGGAGCTCCCTAAAGCCAGGAGGTACTGCTACTAGAACAAGAGGCGAGATGCCAGGCAGACAGAACTCGGGTCCCACACCCAGCCCTGCAGTAATCAACAATGTTAGAGTCATCTAAAAATTTAAAAAACGGATATCTTTCTTTAATAAAAATTGCCCAATCAATGGTAATAACCCTTAGTTATATATTCCTGACCCATCTCCCCATGCCTACCTGCCTGCCTGCTGGACCTTTTGTGGTTCTGGTCCTGGCTTTCCATTGAGAGTCTTGTCAAGCTTAATTATCTGTTGGGGCAAAACGCTTTATGCAGGTGCACTGGGCCAAAAAATACCGTCAACCCAGCAGATAGGCCTACGTGCCCTAAATATAAGATTCTTGGTTTTTCTCACTTATAGAATCACATGACCTCCACATAACTGATGACTTAATAAATGCTAGAACTATGACCTTCACCCAGAGACAACACAAAGAAACTCAGAAACCAGAACAGTAACCTAGCCTCACCCTCCAGGAACTCCTTCACTCTGTGAGTTCATGCGTGCATCTGAGCAGCTGTCCCAGTCTAGGGCTGATCTCAGTCTGCCGTGCCATCAGGTCAGACGGGAACATCAACACTGTATTTAGCCAAGAATGAAATAGAAGAAGATAGAAGCAAAGTCCAAACAGACCAAGTAGAACAGTTCAGTCTATCCTTCTGTTTGTAATTTTTCTTAGCAAAACAAGGGGATGCTGCTTAGTGTGTATATTTAGACTCAAAAACCCAGATCCAAGAGAATTTTCTGGATGCTGCCTTATGATTCATTTATTAGCACCATACTCTAACCAACTGAGCTACTCAGGATTCATTTAACCTCTCCATGTCCTCTTCCTATGCAGCACAATACAGCTGGATAAAAATTCACACCTGCAGTCCACAAGTGAGAAAATAGAATTCAGTCCAATTCAGTTCCAGTTTCACTTAACCACAAGACATCAGGATTCCTGGCTTCTATGCTAACTGCCAACTGCTGCCTAACTCAGGAGGAGTTGTTTCCTTTCTGTGGGTCTCTGATTTTTCATTCCTTGGATAAGGATGTTGAAAGCAGGTTTTCTACTGCCCCTTCCTCCCAGTTTGGATGCTCAATGAAGTTAGTTCAGAGAGACTCTTAGGAAGAAATGCTCCCAGTGTCCAGGGGACCAAAGGTTCTCCTGGGGCTAAAACAAGGGTAAATGAGGGGGCACTATTTTCCCAGCTCAATTCAGCTGTCAGGGAGGAACTGAAAAGGGCACCTGCTGACCTTTTTCATGAAAATCATTCTTTCAGGGCACTGGCTCTGTAGGATGTGGATGATGACAAAAGTCAGAGTTCAGTAAACCTTTTTCTTTTTTTTTTTTTTTTTTTTTTTTTTTTTTTTTTTTGTTTTTAACTTTTATTTAATGAATATAAATTTCCAAAGTACAGCTTATGGATTACAATGACTCCTCTCCCACCCCCATAACTTCCCTCCCACTCACAACCCTCCCCTTTCCCACTCCCTCTCCTCTTCCATTCACATCAAGATTCATTTTCAATTCTCTTTATATAGAGAATATCAGTTTAGTATACAATAAGTAAGGATTTCAACAGTTCGCACCCACATAGAAACACAAAGTGAAAAATACTGTTTGAGACTAGTTATAGCATTAAATCACCATGTACAGCACATTAAGGACAGAGATCCTACATGAGGAGTAAGTGCACAGTGACTCCTGTTGTTGACTTAACAAATTGACACTCTTGTTTATGGCATCAGTAATCACCCTAGGCTCTTGTCATGAGTTGCCAAGGCTATGGAAGCCTTTTGAGTTCACCGACTCTGATCATATTTAGACAAGGTCATAGTCAAAGTGGAAGTTGTCTCCTCCCTTCAGAGAAAGGTACCTCCTTCTTTGATGACTTGTTCTTTCCATTGGAATCTCACTTGTGGAGATCTTTCATTTAGGTTTTTTTTTTTTTTTTTTGTGAGAGTGTCTTGGCTTTCCATGCCTGAAATACTCTTATGGGCTTTTCAGTCAGATCCGAATGCCTTAAGGGCTGATTAAGAGACCTTCTTATAGGTTTGTCTTTTCTACAATATCATATAAATTAAAATCATGCAGAATGTGGCTTTTAGTGTCTATTTTCACATAGTACAATGCTTTCTGGATGCAGTCTTGTAATGAGGTATCTTAGTGGTTGACTTCTTTTATTTATGAAAAGAATTATATTGGATGATTTTTACCAAAATTTTTATTCATGAATTTTAGTGGACATTTTGACCTTTTCTAGTTTTTGGCTATCTTAAGTGAAAGACCACCACAAACCACTGGAGTTAAAGGAAAAGTTTATTGTCTGGGGGATGGAAGGGATCTGATAGGTTGGAGAAAGAGGGCAATGAGAGAGAGTCTGTGTGGAAAAATAGGTCTTATTATAGCAGAGGTAAGCAAGTGGGAGCAGCAAATCCCGTTAGGGTGCAGGTGGAGCTGATGCTTCTGGTTGGGCCATTTTGTCACCTGACTTCTAGTAAGCCAGGCTGGGCTCGGGACAGAAGTTTACTGTACAAGATGGCTATGGGGCCAGAGCATAAAACAGCATCTGAGGTTTCAGGTGTTGCCTCGTAAGACAGCACTGGTTTTACTAGCATTACTGCTTCAGTGTACAAGCCTTTGTTTGAGCCTAAATCCTCATTTCACTTGGGTAAATAATTGGAAGTGAGAGTACATGGTATTTACATGCTTGACTTGTTTACAAAGAGTGCTGACCTGTGTTATAAAGACAGGTCATGTGATATTCCCCACAGCAAAGTTTGAGTTGTCCAATTGCTCTATCCTTATTCATACTTATCAATAGTCTATTTAAATTTAAGCTCTTCTAATAGATATCTTGTAGTAACTCATTTTGATGTTAATTTACATTTTCATGCTAATGCCGTAGAGTCTATGTTATCTATATGTTTTTTAATAAAGTATATGTTAAAATATTTTCCCCAACTTTTTTCCCAAGTTTTTTTTTTGTTTGTTTGTTTTTTTTTTTTACTTAGTATATACTGAATCTATCTTCTGTATATAGATAATTAAAAATGAAAAAAAATCTTGGTGTTAAATTGGAAATTGCCTAGAAAATTAATCAATTTTTTAAAAAAATATATCATGTAGGATCTCTTTCCTTAATGTGCTATACATTGTGAATTAATACTATAATTAGTACTCCAACAGTATTTTTCACTTTGTGTTGCTATGTGAGGGCAAACTGTTGAAATCTTTATTTAATATATACTAAACTGATCTTCTGTATATAAAGAGAATTGAAAATGAATCTTGATGTGAAGCAAGGGGAGAGGGAGTGGGAAAGGGGAGGGTTGCTGGTGGGGGGGAAGTTATGGGGGGGGAAGCCATTGTAATCTATAAGCTGTATTTTGGAAATTTATATTCTTTAAATAAAAGCGTTATAAAAAAAAACAAAAAAAAACAAAAAAACAAAAACAAAAACAAAAACAAAAAAAAAAAAAAAAAAAAAAAAAGTAAACCTTTTTCTATAAAGGGCTGGATAATAAATATTTGATACTATGCTGGCTTATACTCTGTCACAACTATATAACACTGCCTTTGGTGTGTGAAAACAAAAATAATACTCAAACGGATGAGTTTGTTTGTATTGCATTTAAAAAAAATTATATGGATTGGCCTCATGGGCTGTCATTGGCTGCCTCCTGATATAAGTGATGGTCTCTGTGGTAAGAAACATGCAACTTTACCACCTACACATCACAGAGGGACATGAGGCCTGGTGGAGTTTATTATTATCAAGGGAGCCTGGAGAATGTTCCAAAGCCATAAAATAATTTGGAATAATAATAACAATGTGAAGATCACTGAGCTAGGACACAGAAGCTGTGAGTTGAAGCCAAGTTCCAGTGTTTAACTAAATTGGCTAAGCACTTAACATGTTTCCTCATCTCCAAATTAAAAATAAAAATAAAAAAGTCACACAACTGTACCTAAAAATAATGAGATACTAGTCATTAACATTTGAGTATTTTCATAAAATATAAAATACTCTTTTCATCATCTCCATCATTTATCATCACATTAATTTTCAAAAAAAGCCCTTAGGATCTGTCTGAACTGCGGATAATAGTAACTCCCTCATAGCATTCTAGCATGTAGACTTCATTGTCCCGTCTTATGCATAAGACACTGAAGGTCGTGTCAAAACTAAAAGCAAAATTGAAAGACAGAGTTACATTAAGATTAGGTGCCATAATCATTCAAGAAAAAAAGGAAAACAAATGGGATTCACTGCTCTGACTTCCCTGCCCGTCTGTCCCCAGGCAAACTTTTTATTTTAATTAATTTATTTTTTAACTTTTTTTAGTAAATATAAATTTCCAAAGTACAGTTTATGGATTACAATGGCTTCCCCCCACCCATAATTTCCCTCCCACTAGAACCCCTCCCATCTCCTGCTCCCTCTCCCATTCCATTCACATCAAGATTCATTTTCAATTATCTTTATATACAGAAGATCGATTTAGTATATATTAAGAAAAGATTTCATCAGTTTGCACCCACACAGAAACACAAATTGTAAAATACTGTTTCGGTACTAGTTATAGCATTACTTCACATTGGACAACACATTAAGGACAGATCCCACATGAGAAGTAAGTACACAGTGACTCCTGTTGTTGACTTAACAATTTGACACTCTTGTTTATGGCATCAGTAATCTCCCTAGGCTCTAGTCATGAGTTGCCAAGGCTATGGAAGCCTTTTGAGTTTGCTGACTTCGATCTTATTCTGACAGGGTCATAGTCAAAGTGGAAGTTTTCTCCTTCCATCAGAGAAAGGTACCTCCTTCTTTGATGGCCCCATTCTTTCCACTGGGATCTCACTCACAGAGATCTTTCATTTAGGTCTTCTTTTTTTTTTTTTTTTTTCCAGAGTGTCTTGGCTTTCCATGCCTAAAATACTCTCATGGGCTCTTCAGCCATATCTGAATGCCCAGGCAAACTTTTAAGAGTGCCTGTTCCTGAACACATGTCTCTCTCTCTCTCTCTCTCTCTCTGTCTCTCTCTCTCTGTCTGTCTCTCTCTCTCCCTCAGTTTCTCTCTGTGTGTCTCTTGATTTCTCTCCCTCATTCTTTCTCTTGATCTCACTCTTATGCTCTCCTTCTCTCTCTTTCTCCTTCTTCACCCCTTCCCTCCAGTCTCTCAGGTTTCCCCCAATAAGCGCTTTTCTTTAAAAAAAAAAAAAAAAAGATAAAGAAAACAATATTTCCCGAGACTGCACTCCTACATGATATTTAAAATCACATTCAACATGTATGTTCCAAAACCCACTCACTGTGTGCAATCAACGGGCATCCCTTTAAGGAGCTTCTCTTCTGCATTAGGGCCCTTATGACACAGTAATGACATACTTTGACCAACTAACGAGCCTGGAAAAGCAGCAGAAGATGGTCTAGGTCCTTGGGCCCCTGCACCCATGAAGGAGACCTGGAAGAAGCTCCTTGCTCCTGGCTTCAGCCTGACCCAGCTCTGGACATTCTAGCCATTATGGGAGTGAACCCGCAGATCAAAGATCTCTCTCTCCATCTCTCCTCACTCTCTTTCTGTAACTCTGCTTTTCAAATCAATAAATAAATCTTTTCAAAAAATTAATAAAACTAAATAATAGAGGGAAAAGCAAAGTAAATAAACAAACAGAGTCTCAGAGATACACAGGGCTATGACAAAAAACCACATTTATGTCATTGAAGCCCAGGAAAGTGGAGAAAGAAGAGAGGCCAAAGTACTATTCAAAAATGAAAAAATCATAGCTGAAAATTCACCAACTTTGTCAAAAGACACAATGTGCATAT
This sequence comes from Sylvilagus floridanus, assembly GCA_949820135.1. NCBI lineage: Eukaryota > Metazoa > Chordata > Mammalia > Lagomorpha > Leporidae > Sylvilagus > Sylvilagus floridanus. The sequence continues at coordinate 43,536,130 of OX463235.1, forward strand.
AAAAGAAACTAAGAGAAACCCAAACAGACTAAAATCCAAGGAAATCTTCAGGGCATATCACACTTAAGTTTCTGGAAATTAAAGTTAAAGAAAGAACCTTGAAAGCAGCCAGAGAGAAATGATGCATTACCTAAGGGGGTAAACAATTTGAATGTGTCAGACTTCTCATCAGAACCTATAAAGACCAGAGGCAAGTGACACATCATTTTCAAGTGCTCAAAGACAAGAACTGTCAATCAGAGTTTTATATCCAACCAAAATACTCTTCAAGGATGAAGAAGAAATTAAGACATTCTCAGATGGAGGGTAACGAAGAAAATTTGTCATCACAAATCTACTAAATAAGAACAATCAAAGGAAATTCTAAACCCAACCCAAAAAAAAAGATACAAGAAGGACTCTTAGAATGTCAGGAAGGAAGCAACCACACAGAAAGATCAGAAATATAGGTTAACACAATTTTTAAGTTTTCTCAGTTACATTTGACACAAATCATGACAATATATGATATAGTTTTAAAGAGATGAGGGTCTTCAAAAAGTTCATAGAAAATGCTGGTTATGGGAAAGCTATGCATTGATATCAATTTTTTTGTACCAAAATATTTTAAATTCCATTTTACATGAACTTTTTGAATTACTTCCATACATAGAGGAGATACTTAGGGCAACTTTAATGAAGGAGAGTGAAAGAAATAAGATTTCTACACTTCACTCAAACTGGCAAATATTGCCATCAGTAGACAGTAATAAGTTGTGTACATAAAATGTAAAACAGAGCAAAAACAACTCTAAAAAAAGAAACACTTAAAAGCACTGTAAATAAATGAAATTGAATTCAAGTAACTCATAGAGAGGCAAGAAAGTAACAGAAAATGAGAAACAGAGAACAGACAACAAAAGTTTCTCAATTATAGGGTCTCTAAGCATATTAGGTACACGGTGGCTAAAGCTCAAATCCTGCAGCCAAGTGGCCTGTATTAAACACCTGGCTCCAACCCATCGGACAAATTGCCTAATATTCCTGTGCCTCGGTTACTGCACTGGTAAACTGGAGACAATATCCACTTGACAAAATTGTGATGATGTTTAAATAAGTGCCTTGTACACTAATAACCATGCATGGCACGCGATTAATAACATACACGTATTTTCCAACTAAGCAAGAGAGTTGACTTTCCAATTCAGGACAGAAAGTGTTCAGCTGTTCCTCTTTCCCTCTTCAATCACATTGTAACAGACATCCTTTTACCTTATGCTTATTCCATATTTCTGATCATTTTACAGTGGACGAATCTGCTGAAATTCGATCTAATGTTTACATGCAGCTCCACTCCTTTTCCTAAATAGGTTAAGCTGTACAGCCTTCTATCAGAGGTGTTTTTTTTTTTCATAGATATTGAAGAACTGGAATAGCTGGAGATTTTACCAAATTTGTTTTGTCTGCCCACAGACGTCTTTATGGAGCATTATTTAAAGAGGCATTAATTGTTCATGACTTTATACATCATTATAAACTCAAGGCAAGGTACATAGGTTAACAGCAAAGACTCTGAAAATAGATAACCTGGGTTCAAATTGCAACTCTATCCTCCATTAGCTGTGCATCTTTGGACATAATGTTTATTATTTGTCTTTTTATTTATATGAACTGAGCAAATTTCATATATTTGATATATACAGTTTAAGAGAATAATGATACTTCCTACCCTACCCTGTCTCCCTCCCTCACTTCCACTCTCCCTCCTCCTTGCTTTTTTTTCTTTTAATTTTCACAATGACATACTTTCAATTAACTTTAAATCACAACTTTAACCCTCCACTAAATAAGTAATTCAACAAGTAGTAAGTAGGAGAACCAATGTTCCTGAAGAACACAGACAAGAGCTATAAACAATAATCAAACCTCAAAATGTCAATTTTATTCATATACATTACATAATCTCTCCATGCTTCAATGTATCATCTGTAGAAAGTTTCCATCTCACAGGAGTGTTTGAAGGATGAAGTGAGTTAAAACCCCTAAAGTGATCAGAAGAATGTCTACTAAGCAAAATAGAAAGACTAAGTGAAGTTTCCCTGGATGATGGCCTAAATTCCTACCAAAAGCAGATAAGAAAATGAGTCTCAACCTCAATGTGAAATAGTGAGAAAGAAGAGAAAATCCTTCCTTCTCTTATTTTTTAGCAGTGTTAGCTGCCAAGAGTGTTGTAACAAAGCAATCAATTCTGTCTCACCACTGTCTGTAGATTGCTGATCATTGCCTTCCCAATAAAAAGGGCGAACAAAAATTCACAGTAATGTTGCATAAAGAAGCTTTTTATCTGAGCTGATTCTAGCTGCATGCGTATGTAGGAGCTTAGCACATTGACTTGATGACAATCAGACTGGTCTGTCCCATAAGGGCAACTGAGAGGCCCAATGCATGGTTTGAAATCTCTGTAATTATTAGTTAAAAGGAACTCAATGATCGAAGAGGTTTATTCTTGGATTCCTTGTGGTTATAATCAAAATACTACATCATGCTTTAGGAGATATTGTTTGTTGTGTTTTTAAATGGAGTTTAAAATAAACTGTTCAGATCTCCCTAAAATGCTGGGCTTAGAATGGATTCTATTTTGGGGTATTATTACTCAGGATATAAACAAACTGTACCAAGATAAACTGTATGAGATTCCATAATTTCTTCTCACTAAAGATCGGCAGCTGGTTGCTGCAAAAACCTCAGCTTCCTCTCTATCTTTAGTTTCTGCTTTTCCTCATTTAGAGTAGCTGATTTCACTCTGGAATCCAGATATGCAGCAGACTATGAATCCATGCCTTCATCTATCTATTTTATCCAGCCTTACAGGAGGATATTCAAGATCCAAGGGAACTATTCCAGAATAGTCAGATTTCATGCACCATAAAACAATAGGAAAGATGTTTGGGGTTGGTATGTCTTTCCTCAACTTATATATCATTAGTACAATAACAGTATGTCTGCAATTTCCTACCATTCTTCAAATATTAAATATTCTGGCCTATTCTTAATGTAAACTATCAAATTATCCTGGAAATTCTAAGAGCTATTCATTCTCATTACATCTCCCAATCATTCTATGAACTTGAAGAACCATATGTCCTATTTTAAGATATGAAAAATATTAGGACCATGAGCCTACACAACTCCTCTTGTAGATAGCTACGTGTGTGTACTACCATTCCCTTGTCTCTTAGTTCCAGGTTGGTCTCCATAACTTGGGGAACTTGATCAGTGTTCCAAAAAAAGAAGGGAGGTCTCTTAAGATTTCTTAAGAATATTTTAAGTCACTGATATGATTATGCTAAGATTTGCTGGTCAAACAAGTTACACCTGTGTTAGATATTTAAGTGATGTTTCCAAATGCATGTACTCTTGCCTTGAAATTTATAGAAGGCACTGGATATTTTGGTATATTTTCATAAGTTGTTATTTAACAGTTAAAATTGTTTGCTAAGTTTTCACTCGATATTAAGCTACTAAGAGTAAGCAATCTGGGAGGCCTGACTTGTTCCCTTTTTTCCTCTCTACTCTCCTCAAAATGTGAAACTGACTATTCTAAAGGATTCTCCAGGACGTACAGTTTGATCTTTAGACCTTATAAAAAAGATGGCTAACATTTTTCTGTAATAATAGCCTGGCCACATAGAAGACCAAAGAGCACAGTCAAAATGAGAGTTTAAGGTATGATTTCATAGCTAGATTTATTTTGCCATGGGCTCAGTAAACAAACAAAACTTCCATTTTCAAACCAAACTAAGGAAGAGATAAAAAGTTTTACTGGGGCCGGCGCTGTGGCTCACTTGGTTAATCCTCTGCCCGTGGAGCTAGCGTCCCATATGGGCACGGGAGTTCTAGTCCCAATTGCTCCTCTTCCAGTCCAGCTCTCTGCTGTGGCCCAGGAAGGCAGTGGGGGATGGCCCAAGTGCTTGGGCCCCCACACCCATGTGGGAGACCAGGAATAAGCACTTGGCTCCTGGCTTCAGATCAGCACAGCGCAGGCTGTAGCGGCCATTTGGGGAGTGAACCAACGGAAGGAAAACCTTTTTCTCTGTCTCTCTCTCTCACTGTCTATAGCGCTACCTGTCAAATAAAAAAAAAGTTTTACTTATAACTTCAAAATATATAGGCAGTTTGCATAAGGTGGTCATCATGTTTGATCTTAAAGTGAGTACATAGTTTTCCTGAGGGGCACTGTCTGTCTCACAGAAAAACCACTATCAGAAATGCCTGTGACTATACATTTCTAGCTCAGGCCACCAAAGATTCGGGGTGGGACTGAGTGCGCCCCTTGGCTGACAGTAAAGGCTGCCTCCATGGTCTAATTTACCAGAAACTAGGAGGAAGAGGAACAATCTAGGCAGCAGGAGCAATGTCAGGATAGGTGGAGGCAAATTTATAACCGCTATACCCAGTTATCATCCACCAAGGAGACCCAACAGGCCAGTCTACCCCAAATGGTATTGGTTTTTCAGTGTGGAAACCCAGGACCTCAAAATTGTGCTTAAAAATCCCCACTACCATCAACCCCTTCAGGTTTTGCCTCTTTAGGAGCCTTCCTCCTAGCCACCCCACCAGGAGGTCTCTGACTTAAATAAATCTTGCTTTTCTATCTGGAAAGAAAAGAAAAGAAAAGAAAAGAAAAGAAAAGAAAAGAAAAGAAAAGAAAAGAAAAGAAAAGAAAAGAAAAGAAAAGAAAAGAAAAGAAAAGAAAAGAAAAGAAAAGAAAAGAAAAGAAAAGAAAAGAAAAGAAAAGAAAAGAAAAGAAAAGAAAAGAAAAGGAAAGGAAAGGAGGAAAGAAAGAAGGAAAGAAAGAAAGAAAGAAAGAAAGAAAGAAAGAAAGAAAGAAAGAAAGAAAGAAAGAAAGAAAGAAAGAAAGAAAGAAAGAAAGAAAGAAAGAAATTCTATTCCAGTGTGCCTAGGAAGACTCATAGATATAAAGGAGAATTTGGTGCAAATGAGAAGAATTGGCCAAGAGAATCTCCAGCTATGGACAATTTGTTTATTGCGATCTGTTCTTACTGGGATTAAATTCAGGGCAGCAAGACCAAGGCAATTGAAATAGAAAATCAAATACATACTACAGATTCTATAGCTTTAACAGCATGGGCTCTGGGCCCCACATGGATTTGAAATTTATCTCCACCACTTATTAGTAAGATTATCTTAGATAACATCAAACCCTCTTCAGTGATAAGTGTCATACTCAGAGTGTTAAGATGAGTATTAATAGAGCCAAAACACCTAGAATAGCGTTTCTAAAACAGTTATTTCCTATTTTGGTATTCCATTATTAAGGTTGTTGTTAGTATTCTTATGCCATATTGAGAGAAATTTACAATGGATACTTAGAAAACAACAACTACTAAAATGTACTAAGTGCCTACCATCCATCCAGTCCTATGCTAGGCATTCAGTATTCAATGATATAAAAACATACAGGAAAATTGAGAAGAGACAAATCGCCTATGCGTAACTCCAAATAATTTATGTAAATAGACTGTCTTCAATACATGAGGGTCTCAGCTCTGCTTCTGATTCTACTTCTTTTTTTTTTTTTTTTTTTTTTTTTACAGGCAGAGTGGACAGTGAGAGAGAGAGACAGAGAGAAAGGTCTTCCTTTTGCCGTTGGTTCACCCTCCAATGGCCGCCGCGGCCTGCGCGCTGCGGCCGGCGCACCGCACTCGTCCGATGGCAGGAGCCAGGAGCCAGGTGCTTTTCCTGGTCTCCCCATGGGGTGCAGGGCCCAAGCACCTGGGCCATCCTCCACTGCACTCCCGGGCCACAGCAGAGGGCTGGCCTGGAAGAGGGGCAACCGGGACAGAATCCGGCACCCCGACCGGGACTAGAACCCGGTGTGCAGGCGCCGCAAGGCGGAGGATTAGCCTGTTGAGCCACGGCGCCGGCCTGATTCTACTTCTTGCTCATGTACACTGGAAGACGGAAGGCAATGTGGCTCAAGTGATGGTGTCTCTGCCATCCTCATGGGAGACTCAGACCCAGTTCCTGGCTCCCGTCTTTGGCCTGGCCCAACCCCAGCTGTTGTGAGCATTGGAGAGTAAATCAGTGAATGGAAGATCCTCTCTCTTTCTCTCCCCCTCCTCTCTCCCTCTCTGCATTCAAATACATAAAATTAAAAAGCATTTTATTAAGATAAAGAAAGAAATTAATTGGGAGGTAGGGAAGGATGGCCTCCTCACCGAAGGAATACCTAGGCAAGATGTATAAACTCCTGAGCTATTTGCTGGTGTCAGAGAAATAAATGTGAGGGACAAGAGTGGCAAGACAGGAGACTGAAGAAGAACAAGTAATGAGATCCGAAAGGACCTGGTGGTAGCTGGATTAAGAATTGGATCTCTGCTGATCAGAGGCAGTGCAGCCCTGCAAAGCCATTCATAAAAGAGGGATCTGGCAGAGCCAAACAGCAGGAAAAGCTGCTAACAGGCATCTCATTCCCTTTCAATTGAAATGCCTGTCATTCCTGCCCTGCTGGAAACAACAGCTGGAACATCCTGGCTCTGACCTACTTTTAAATCTATTTGACTGCTAATGCCATTGGGCTCAATATATTGATGGCTAATAGGCTCTTTCTAGAAAAAGATTTATGACTAGAGCCAAAGAACTTAACATTATTAGTCAGAAGACATCTCTTGCAATGGACAGAACAAATAGCAGGAGAGCTTGGTCCTTGGGGCTTGGCTTGGATGTCAGTTCCTGGCTGGTCTCCGCCTGTATGCAATCCATGTGAATTGGTGCCAAGTCAGCGAGGACAGGGAGGTGGCACACACTGGGCTGGGGGGAGGGGGAAATGCACTTTTACAATAAGCTAGAATTGTGGGAAATGCCCTGAGGCTCCGGCTCCAAACGAAACACAGGCCAGCAGCCCAGAAAGGCTATTACAATAAAGATATGAATCTCCATTATGCAGAGATAAAAGCACACTGTCACATTAAGGACAGCAGTGTGCGTCACAGGTTTAATGGCACAGATTTAAATACCAATGTATGAAGCGCAGAATTTGTCCAACCAAAATTTTTGATTATCACCAGATGAAAACAGGAAGGAATATAGATGTCCACAACAGCTGAGACAAGTCCCATCCAACCCACAAGAGTCTTGCATTCTACACATTTCCCCCTAATTATTTCCTTGTGATACAATGCACACAGCATAAAATGTACTATCTTAAATACTTTTAGGTATTTGATTCATGGCAGTAAGTGCATTCACATTCTTGTACAACCATAGCCAACAAAACCTAACCCTACACCAGTTAAACAATTTGCTCCACTCCCCACCTCCCAGTTCATGGCAACCACCATTCTAGTTTCTGCCTTTGTCATTTTGACTACTTTACATGATTTTGATACTTTACATAAGTGGCAGCATACCATATTTGTCTTTTTGCAACTGGCTTACTTCACTTAGCATAATGTACTAAAGTTTTCTCTATCTTGTAGCTCATGTCAGAGTTTCCTACTCTGTTTAAGTCTGAATGATATTCCACTGTCTGTTTATACCATATTTTTTCCATTCATCTTTCATGAACAATAGGTGGCTTTCATTTTAGCTACTGTGAATAATATAGTTATGAAAATGCAGGTATAAATATCTCTTCAGGATCATGCTTTCCATTCTTTTGAGCAAATACCCAGAAGTAGAATTGTTGGATCACACAGTAATTATATTTTATATTTTTAATTTTCAAAGAAACCTCTCTACCATTTTCCAAAGTTGGATGTGCCATTTTGCATTCTTATCAACAATGCACAAGGGTTCCAATTTCCCCAGATCCTCTCCAGTTCTTCACATTTTCTGGGTGAGATTTTAAGTGGTAGCCACCCTAATGGACGTCAGCTAGCATCTCATCACAGATTGTTACTTGCATTTTCCTAATCATTGGTGATGGTGAACATTTTTTCATATACTATTTGGCATTGTTACGTCTTCTTTCTAGATATGTCTATTCAAGTTCTTTGCTCATTGAATTGTTTGATTTTTGTCATTGAGTTTCAGAAGTTCTCTATTTCTGAATATTAATCTCTTCTCAAACACATGATTCATAAATACATTCTCTCTTTCTAGAGGTTGCCTTTTTACTTTGTTGATAGTATTCTTTGATGCATAAATTTTTTTAATTTTCATAATTTGATTTATAACTCAAAGAGTTTTTTTGAAATGTCCAAGAGATTTTCACCATTTAGGATAATACCAGGACTTATCTAATAGCAACAGTGTTGGCAACTTTGGACTTTGTGGATCTGTGCTTGGAGTCTCTGCAATCACAGATGTTAATTATATGAATATAAATGCAAGCATCTGGCCCCTACACTAGGTCTTCTGCTGTGGTCATATTTGAAATGAAACATACCCCATGTTATCTGAAATTACTTTCTTCTTATTCTCCTTTATAACTAAGATTTTATAGTAACATTTTCATTGTGCCAGTAGGTATTTCATTTCAGGATAGTAAAAAGAACCTTACATAATTCTTAGTATAATTAGGTGTAAGGCCTGAATTGTGCATCACTGTATATTAAATACAAGGTGATTAAGAAATTTGGAGGTAAGCCTCTCTCATCTCTCATCTGCCTGCCTTTTCACTATCAGGAAGAGAATAAATGGCCCCTATGGACCCTATTGTTCCAGGGAACTTCTTGATCCACACTGCAAGGGAAGGTGCTTGAGAAAATCCTTAGGGATGGGGAAATGTGCAGCCGCTCTGAGGCTCACTTAAATGTGGGAAACTCTCCTCCAGAAACAAAGCCCCGAACACGCTTCACATTTGGCAAGGGAAGTCCAGTCCCCTTGGGGCTCTGAAACTAATCCAGGAACAGGCTTCTGCATTAACAGAGATGGAAGGAAGTTTCATTAAGTTGTTTCCTGTGAGCGGGCAGGGTGACAGCTTAACAGATTTTCTGTCATTGGGCATCAGCAACTGGACCGGAATCTTTAAATAAGTTTCCCTTGCCCTGATAAGGTTTTGTATGACTTTCTTTCCTCACTTCGGTGAGGCTTCCATGAGGACGGTGACATCAATAAAGACAAGTGTGCTCGGTTTGATGCAAGTTGATACGCAGTGAAAGAAGAGACCTTGTGAGTTCTCAGATCCATTGCGATTCCTCCTCACTAAACAACGTGATGACAGCCTTACCCAGTGTCCCAGGGGACTAGCTACCACCCAGACAGGGCCTCTTTGCACATTCTGCATTGTTCTTGACCAACACAGCCTCACTTAGGTGTTTGGTTCTTGCATTCGGGTAAGTTATCAGAAAAGAGGACCTGGACAACCCCTCAAATCAATGATATCCACCATACTTCATTCCCCAGGAAGTACAAGAAGAAAGTTCCTCAGTATTTGATGCCTTTTTTTAAATTTTTTTAAATTTATTTGACAGAGTTAGAGAGAGAGAGAGAGAGAGAGAGAGAGAGAGAGAGGTCTTCCTTCCATTGGTTCACTCCCCAAATGGCTGCGACGGCCGGCGCTGCGCCAATCCGAAGCCAGGAGCCAGGTGCTTCCTCCTGGTCTCCCACGTGGGTACAGGGGCCCGAGCACTTGGGCCATCCTCCACTGCACTCCCGGGCCACAGCAGAGAGCTGGACTGGAAGAGGGGCAGCCAGGACTAGAACCAGGTGCCCATATAGGATGCCAGTGCCACAGGCGGAGGATTAACCAAGTGATGCCTGTTTTGGAAGATTCAAAACAATCACATTGGATGAGGATCAGAGTTACTGATAAAATTTCTTACGGCATTGATTATTTTACTAAGTTGCCATCTACAATATCATGTTTCACCAACTCCCAGGAGTTTCTCTGGCTCAGATTCTCATTTCTTTGTATTTTCTTTAGTGAAAACTATTAAATGGTCAGTGCTTACACTAGGTAAGGAAACCCATGTAGTAGCAAAGCAGTGGTTTACTGAAGCCAGAGACTGAAGAAAACCTTTCCGTGGCAGTGCTGTCCCCGGAATCCTCAGAGTTCGCGGCTCCTGTCAGTACTAGAGGTAGAAAGAGCCTGAATATGATCACTTCTTGAAGGATTTGGGACATTTGTGACAGTTTCAGAGAAATTTCCCCCAACAATAATATAAGTAACAGAAAAAATAAAATCATCACACACAATAAACGACATTGATTGGATTCCAACTGCATTTCAGAATCTGCACTAAGGCTGCCTGGCCTTTGACATCTCATTGACTCTTCACAATAATTCAGTCATGAAAGTATCATCCTCAGTTTCCAGACAAGCAAGTTGAACTTTGAGTATGTCATCAGCTGTATGTAATTTTACAATGTAAGCTAATTTAGTCTCAGGTTTAAATGATATGATTTGGTATAACGACTTCAAAGACTCAATTCAAACTTCAAACTCCCTCTCGGAGCAAACTCCCTCTCTTGTCTCCTTTCCTCACTTTCAAAGTTTTCTCCCACTCCTTATTTTTTTCAGGATATTAAATGAGTAGAAGGGAAGTTTCACACACATTCTCCTTTTGGGAGGGCTGGGCCACCTGGTTTACCTGCTCCTTACCTTGCATTTCAACAGTGCACATACAATTGGAATAGAGAGGCTTTTGGACACCCTCTACTTGTGTCTGCAGAGTTTTGGCTAATATTGGGGTTTCAGGATGTTATGGTGGCCCCAAAGATTCTGAGTATAGTGGTCAAAAGATTTTAAGAAATAGATGCCTGAGAAAGCATGAGAGCCGGTGCCGTGGCTCAATAGGCTAATCCTCCGCCTTGTGGCACCAGCATATCGGGTTCTAGTCCTGGTTGCCCCTCTTCCAGGCCAGCTCTCTGCTGTGGCCAGGGAGTGCAGTGGAGAATGGCCCAAGTGCTTGGGCCCTGCACCCCATGGGAGACCAGGAGAAGTACCTGGCTCCTGGCTTCAGATCAGCGTGGTGCGCCGGCCACAGCACACCGGCCACGGCGACCACTGGAGGGTGAACCAACGGCAAAAGGAAGACCTTTCTCCCTATCTCTCTCTTTCACTGTCCACTCTGCCTGTCAAAAAAAGAGAGAGAGAGAGAGAGAGAGAAAACATGAGAGAGCATGATGTTAACAACCATCTACAGATACATGATTCAACATAAGTTGCCTCCAGACAAGACTACTCCATAAGCATATGGCATTTATAGCCAACCACTGCTTCATGTCTCCCCCATGGTGCCTGAAAGATATCCCAAATGGCATGTGTATTCTACTGCACTCATAGTCTTAACCCTCCATAAATCCAGCCTCCTTTCAGTGTTCCTTAAATCAGTAAGTAGATCCACCATCCACCTAGATGTTCAAGTGAGAAATCTAGAGTTCATTTACAGAAGCTCCTGTCCCTCAGCCTCTCCATAAAGACAATCATCAAGATAAGGCTAATAGTTGTGCCCATGGACACTACTCTATTGACAAAGAGATCACTAACCTCATATTAGATCAGATTTGCAAACTGCCTACCAGTGCAGATAGCTATGGGGCTTCTCCATTTTCTGGAGTTATGGTAAGCAAGCTGGTTCGAGGTTCACCTCCCTGTCAATGGAACATCTTTCTGTTGATAATGGCAAGAAATCCAAGTTGGAGCTTTCCATTTAACCAGTCACACAGATTTCCACAGCTGTATTTGAGCCCTTACAATGCCATCCTCACCACCCATACCATCGTGGAGGATACTGATTATGTCTCCATAGTAGACAATGAGGCCATCTATGACATTTGTCATAGAAGCCTCTAAAGTGAGCACCCAATTTACACTAACCTTAACTGTCTTACTATCCACATCTGTCCTCCATCACTGCTTCTCTCAGATTCAATGGAGCTCTGAATGCTGATCTGACAGAATTACAGAGCAGTCTGGTACCTTCTCCCCACGTTCACTTACCTCTAGTCATATACACTGCCATCATATCTGCTGAGAAAATCTACTACAAACAGCTTTCTGTAGCACAGATTACCAGTCACTGCTGTGAGTTAGCCAACTAGATGGTGAAGTACTACCCCCCTCAAAGTAAATTTATGTCTTATTGCATGCTTTACCATGGTCTTGTGGTTTCCAAAAATGTCAGGGCTGCCATTGCCACCGCCAACATCATGAACAGTATCCAGTCTATGAATTTGCACCCCACAGGTTTCAGTGTTGGCATTAATTACCAGATTCCCACCAAGGTACTGAGTGGAGAACTGGTCAAGGTACAGTGAGCTATGTGCATACTGAAATATAAGGAACAAATTGTAAAGAAAAGTTATGATAGCAAAAGTTAAGAATTGTGAGTGAAGAAAAATGGAAGCATTCCAAATGTTTGATGATACAAAGGGAGGAAAGAAACATGGAAGGAATTAAAGTACTTTTAATTGTCTCATCCTGCAGAGCAAGGAGGATGAGAGAACTGGAACATCAAATTGATTATATCCTGAGTTAGGGAAATGGGTTGGGTTTATTAATCTGTTTTGAAAACAGAGTGATAGAAGAAAATAATTCATGAAAGGGAAACTATACAAGTACCCGGAAAATAACAGGAAGAAGAAACAGGCCAAGTTAATAAACAGAAACAAGAAGAAAGAGTAGTTAATGCAAAGATTAAAGAAATAAAGTCATTATATCGAATATGAACATAAAATTCTCCTATTAAAGCAAAGACGCTGTAATATTATGTTTATAGAAACTGTTTATAGTCTTGTTTGTAGAAAACATTTATGATGAAGTAACAAAGTTGGAAATCTAAGGAACAGTAAGAAGTAGTCAGGAAAGTGCCAATGAAAGAAAACAGAAATGCTGTTATTCAGAACAGAAAAGGAGTAATTCAAGACTAAAACATTTTAATCATTAAGCAATGATTAAAAGCACAGTTTAGGAGTTTAGGTAAATCATTATAAACCATATTGACTAAAAACCTTGCAAATAAATATGTTTAGCAAAAATGCTTAGATTTACAGGACTAGCTTGCAGAAATAAAATTCTACTAGAAAACAATACAGCTTTCTCAGAATGCAGTAGTCAAAATAAGCAAGAATTGTAATAATACAGCAAATAAACTTGATCCAATATATGCCATTGTGTGCAGAACATAGTTTGCACCACATTTTGAGAGATGATTTTGCATACATCTTCCCTTCCTCCTACTCAAGGCTATCTCCTTGATGATGATGCTAACTCATTGATGACATGAAGTTAGCCATGTAGGAGTATTTATAACAAGGAAATTGGTAAGTGATACAAATGTTAAAAATCACCATACCTAGAGAGCTGGTTGTTAAATGTCAGCACACCACTGGACCTAGAATAAAAATTGATAATCTTCAAATGAAGAATATAGTTTATAGATCCATGGAACAGTTTGAAAACAATATTGTCACTGTTTCAAAGCCTTATCAGATTTTTCAAAATAGAGAACTATTTCAATATGTCTTTCTGATCACATACAAATAAAACCTAAAATTGATAATGTCAAAGTGACAATAATTACTGAGAAACTTAGAACCATATTTCTTGTAAGTTTTAGATTAAAAGAATACAGATAGGGAGATATAAAAATCATTTAGAGGGGGCCGGCGCTGTGGTGCAGTGGGTTAAAGCCCTGGCCTGCAGCATCAGCATACCATATGGGCACCAGTTCTAGTCCCGGCTGCTCCTCTTCTGAGCCAGCTCCCTGCTATGGCCTAGGATAGCAGTAGAAGATGGCTCAAATACTTGGGCCCCTGCACCCACGTGGGAGACCCAGAAGAAGCTCTTAGCTCCTGGCTTCGGATCAGCGCAGCTCCAACCGTTGCAGTCATCTGGGGAGTGAACCAGTGGATGGAAGACCTCTCTTTCTGTCTCTCCCTCTCTCTGTAACTCTGTCTTTCAAATAAATAAAATAAATCTTTTTTAAAAAAAGAATCATTTAGGAAACAATGAAAGAGATAACCATGTGTCCAGATTGCATGGGATAAACAAGGAAATTCATGGAATAAACTGAGAAAAATGTGTAGCTTTAAATGCCTATAGAATTAAAGAAGAGATAGGAAGAATAATGTCAAGGTCTTAAATATTAATCTTAAAAAATGGAAATATTATTTGTCTTGGGAGAGGTGGGGACATGAGCTAGATGGCAGACTCTAGGAGGTACCCAGCTTTCGTCTCCCCTCATAGAAAGTCTAGCTAGCAACTACTCACAGACAAGAATATCTTTGTGAAAATTGTGGGACCCAGAGATGGTATCATAGTTATAAAATATGTAATTTAGGTTTCTCAGTAACCACAAAGGAAAAACCTACAGTGCATACACAAAATATCAAGAGAAAGGAATTAAACCATAGCACCACAAAAGCCATCAATTACAAAGGAAGACAGAAAAGGAGAGGAAAAATGAGACTACAAAACTGGACACAATTACCAAAACGGAAATACTAACTACTGTCATACCAGTAACTGCTTTAAATATGAGTGGATTAAATTCCCAATCAGACATAGTGGGTAAATGAAAGAAAAAACAATATCCAACCATACACTGTCTAGACAAAAGTCATGTGAGTTTTAAAAACACACATATGCTGAAAGTGAAGAAATGAAAAAAATTTATTCCATACAAATGGTAACCATAAGAAAGCTGGTATATTCATATAAAATAAAATAGACTAAGCAAAAAAAGGGTTCAAGATACAAGAATGGCCATTATATAATGATAAAGGGGTTAATCCATTAAGAATATTATAGTAATTATAATTGCTGATTTGTCAACCATTAGGGCATCTAAGTATTTAAAGCAAACACTAAGAAAGTGGGAAGTGTACAAGTGATCAATTTCAGTTCACAATTGATCACACTGATAGGTCTAAGAGTCAGAAGGATGACACAAACAAGACTAGTGTCTGCTAATACTAACTGATAGAATCAAAAAGGGAGAGAATGATCCAACATGGGAAGCGGGATACACAGCAGACTCATAGAATGGCAGATGTCCTAAATAGCACTTTGGCCTCAGAATCAGCCCTTAAGGCATTCAGATCTGGCTCAAGAGCCCATTGAGTATTTTAGGCATGGAAAGCCAAGACACTCTGGAAAAAACAGAAGACCTAAATGAAAGATCTCTGTGAGTGAGATCCCAGTGGAACGAATGGGGCCATCAAAGAAGGAAGTATCTTTCTCTGAAGGGAGGAGAGAACTTCCACTTTGACTATGACCCTGTCAGAATAAGATCGAAGTCGACGAACCCTAAAGGCTTCCATAGCCTCGGCAACTCATGACTAGAGCCTAGGGAGATTCCTGACGCCATAAACAAGAGTGTCAAATTGTTAAATCAACATCAGGAGTCACTGTGTACTTACATCTAATGTGGGATCTGTCCTTAATGTGTTATCCAATGTGAAGTAATGCTATAACTAGCACTGAAACAGTATTTTACACTTTGTGTTTCTGTGTGTATGCAAACTGATGAAATCTTTACTTAGTATATACTGAATCAATCTTCTGTATATAAAGATAATTAAAAATGAAAAAAAAATCTTGGTGTTAAATTGGAAATTGCATGGATAATTAATCAATTCTTTAAAAAAATCATGTAGGATCTCTTTCCTTAATGTGCTATACATTGTGAATTAATACTATAATTAGTACTCCAACAGTATTTTTCACTTTGTGTTGCTATGTGAGGGCAAACTGTTGAAATCTTTATTTAATATATACTAAACTGATCTTCTGTATATAAAGGGAATTGAAAATGAATCTTGATGTGAATGCAAGGGGAGAGGGAGTGGGAAAGGGGAGGGTTGCGGGTGGGAGGGAAGTTATGGGGGGGGGAAGCCATTGTAATCTATAAGCTGTATTTTGGAAATTTATATTCCTTAAATAAAAGCTTTATTAAAAAAAATTAAAAAAAAAGAAAGTGGGAAGTGTAAAATAAACACTGTTGGAGAATTTAACAACAGAAAGATCATTCAGGCAGAAAATCAATAAGGAAACCTTGGAAAGGAAGAAAAATAAAATATTCCCCTTGATGTAACTTCCATATGGACAGAGGTGTTTATGATTAAATAGCATATACTTAGTATCCAGTCTAGTAAATGACATAAATCAGGCACTTTGTAAACCTCTATTTAATGAACAATAGGCCAATTCTCCCCATGAATACAAATACTACAACTAAAAACAAATTTTAACAAATCGAATTTGATAATCATCAAAATGTTTATATCATGTCAACAAATGCTGAAGAGACACACAATATCCTGATGTCATATGGTGTTTTAATTTAAAACAACATATAAATAGCATGATAAATAATAGCAATGGTCTTTATTATTATTATAGTCTAGCAAATTTATTAAGATCAAGAAAATTAAAATAATATGCATAAATATTGAAAATGAAAAAAGAAAATTCTACCTTATTACAGACATATGTTCCTATACCAGAAAACAAATTTCCATAGGAAACATTAAGTGATAAAAATTAAAATGCACTAAAGTGGATACAATATCTCGTTTTCTAAGCACTGACCAGAAATTCAAATATTCAAGATAGAGAAATACATATTTAAGCATGTAAAGATGCCAATATTTTAGATAGTCATGTAGCAAGGAGCTGAATCAAGAGAAAACCAGAATGAGAATCCAGGTAAGATCCAAACACAATAATCTGATAGATATAGACACTGGTATGTATGCAAAATTATATATATATATATATATATATATATATATATATATACATATATATGTGCATCCACAAAACATACATAAAGTTAAAATAATTGACTTTAATACTAATAAAACACTGTTTTAAAGACTTATTTATTTCCAAAGGACCATGTTGCTACATAGCCAAGCACAAAACGAAATCATTAAAAGCTCATCCTTGCAGATTCCTATTCCAGGCAGAGAAAGATAGGTGATTAGCATGAGAGGCATGAATTGCAAGGCCATCTGCTCCCAAAGTATCCACTGCAGTGTTCCTGGCCTAGCTATGAAATGACATTTTTCAGCAACGTGCTATTGGGAGCACCCTCCAACTATTAGATGGTGTATGAGCCATAGAGAAAACTGACACACCAGCTACCACATCTCTCCAGCAGTGGGCCCTATTAGAGGACTGGTTTTACTGTTGCTTAGTCAAATAACTTCATGATTATGATATCTACATGTTTATTATCCCTAAGCTCCTTCTAATCTCACAACATGTATATGAAACTAGGAATCATTGAGACTATGTTGAGTCTTTTGTTGAAGTAGCACCCCTTCTCCCCATTCGTTGACAATGGTATTCTTACAGAAGAAGCTATGGAACTCACTCAGATGGGCACTCTGGAGCTACAATCCATGGTTAAATGAATATAGTCAGGAAAAGAAACAGAAGTCACTCAGATGCATCAAATGATCCTAGAAACGCTCATCCTGTTTAACCCCATAGAGTAATAAAATTAGTATTATTAGAGACATAGATCTTCTTAAGTTAATAAGATGAATATATTTAACAGCATATTTTTGTTTTAAATTTGGGGTTTAAAATATTTTAATACAAGAAGTGAATTTTTTACTCTTGTCACATTATCCTCTCTTAGTTAATATTTCTGATTCTGATGCAGTATCGAGATCATTCCTCCACTGGGTTTTCACTATGTTATTATTTTTTAAATCCCATTTTTTATTTGTTTGTTTTTAATTTTTTATTTATTTGTGTATATATCTCATAGATACAACATTTGGAACATAGTAATTCTTCTGACTGTACCTGTCCTCCCACCCCTCTTCCTCTTTTCTCTCCTGTTTAGTCTAAAAAAGAGAAAGAAGGGGCCAGCGCCATGGCTCACTTGGTTAATCCTCCACCTGCGGCGCCAGCATCCCATATGGGCGCCAGGTTCTAGTCCCAGTTGCTCCTCTTCCAGTCCAGGTCTCTGCTGTGGCCTGGGAGTGCAGTGGAGGATGGCCCAAGTGCTTGGGCCCTGCACCCGCATGGGAGACCAGGAAAAGCACCTGGCTCCTGGCTTCGGATCGGCGCAGCACCAGCCATAGCGGCCACTTGGGGGGTGAACCAACGGCAAAAGGAAGACCTTTCTCTCTCTCTCTCTCTCACTGTCTAACTCTGTCAAATAAAAATTTAAAAAGAAAAAGAAAGAGAAAAAATAAGAAATAAATAAAATGAAAAAACTAAGAGAACTATTCCTCAACAGTGCAGACATGGGCTGTTCAAAGTTGTTGCTTCTCGAAGGTGACTTTACTTTTTTTTCTTTCCCTTCCTCCTTTCCCCTTCTTCCTCCCCCTTCTTTCCTTTTAGAAACTTAATTATCTTTTCTACAAGTCATCGAACAAAAGCTGAACTTAAACTGAACTAATCAAAAAAATATTATGATACATAACCACCTTTCTCTTTTCTTAAATTTTATTTATTTGAGAGGAAGAGAAAAGGAAAAAAAGTCAGACAGAGGTCTTCCGTATGCTTGTTCACCCTCCAAATCCTGTGATGGCCATGGCTAGATCAGGCCAAAGCCAGAAGCAAGGCATTTAATTTAAGGCTCCTACATGTGAGGAAGGCACCTAACTTGAGCCATCACCTGTTGCAACGCAGGCTGTGCATTAGCAGGAATCAGGAAAGGAGCTGAGACTCAAACCCAGGCATTCCAAAGTGGAAATTTGCCATGACAACTGGCATCTTAAGTGCTATGCCAAATACCCATTCAATCACCACCTTTTTCCTCTTTATGGATACAGTTCATCTTGAATTTTAATAGTCATTCTTTGTGTAATTTATTATTCGATACAACTCTAAAAACCACAAAATTGTGGGAGTTTTTAATTGAAACTGTTTAATCCATATTTAGATTCATGGGAGTAATTTGTTTAGTGAAAAACAGTGAATATTCAGCAGCTCACTAATACTCAGCATCCTCAACCATCTCCTGAGGTCAAGGGGGATTTATATGTAAGATTAGAGAGAAACTTTGGGACTGGAGCCCACATTAAAGCGGTAGCATGCTCAGCTGACAGGACACGATTTACCACCAAGATGCTGCATTGCCTCCTAGAGACCAATATATCCAATCTATATTAAGTGAAGTTTAGTTTCTCCTTTAAAGTGATTTAATCCAATTCCTTACAAAGAGATATGCAAGTCTTTTTATGGGAAAGATGTTTTATCCTCTTCCTTTTTTACATTAACAAGCAGTAAATTGTTACATCACCAAAACTATTCCTTGTGCCTGAGTTTCTTTTTTGTCCACCACAGTGGGAATATATTGTTTGTGGAAGCAAGAGGTAGGGGAATTGGAGGTGAGGAAGGAAGGAAAAAGGGAATTTGGGGGCTTGGCATTTTGGCACAGCAGGGTAAGCCAGCACTTGCAAGGCCAGCATCCTATACCACAGCGCCAGCTCCAGTCCCCTCTGCTCTGCCAGGTTCCTGCTAACG
Organism: Sylvilagus floridanus; assembly: GCA_949820135.1. NCBI lineage: Eukaryota > Metazoa > Chordata > Mammalia > Lagomorpha > Leporidae > Sylvilagus > Sylvilagus floridanus. Next base: position 43,555,514 of record OX463235.1, read on the forward strand.
CGCCTGGGAAGGCAGCAGTCAGCCCTGTCTACTGCAGCCATCTGAGGAGTGAATCAGCACATGGACCATCTTTCTCCATACCTCTCCCTCTTTCTCTATCTCTTTAAAATGAATCATAAATAAATAAATAAATATATCTTAAAAAAACAAAGAAGTTAGGCCGTAAACTGGCAAACAATAATGAATGGTAGCTTATTACTCAACAAATAGTCATATTATTATTGCTTTCAGTACTCTCATTCTATGGCAAAGTAAGATTTTCATTTGCATTGACAAAGAATTCATTAACCTTTCAAATGTGTATATGAACCCTAGCCACAGCATAATTGTATTTCCACGTTAGCATCTCTGAAAATAATTTATTACAGTTTTTGTTGTATGTCTAAACTACAGTATAGTTTGCTCACTTTTTAAAACAAAACAAAAATTTTGCTGAAGATGTCTGAATCAAGAACAGCAAATTTTGTTTCTAAAAAGAAATATATTTTCCATTGAATAGCAAACTCATTGTTTCACAGAGGTCAGCAAAGTGGTGTTTGGGCTTTTTTTTTTTTTAACACATTTATATGTTTAAATTTAAGGCTGAAAGTCCAATTCAAGAACGTTTCCTACTATAGAAAGAGTATCTTCATTCAGTTGTGACGAAGGCCAATTTTCATCTGCTTTACACTTTTCACTCTCAGTATTTTGTTCTGCTGAGCCAGGGAAACCAGCAATGACATTCCATTAGCCTTTAAAGTTTCTATTGCAGCCTGCATAATCATCTCAAGTACTGTCATATTTTAGCACATTTTCGGAAAAGTTATTACATTAAAAAATACACCTATTTATCAACCTGCTTTTCCCTCCATAGCAAGATGAATTTTCTCTTCTATGTCCTTTCTTACCTCCCTTCCTTATTTTTTGAATTCATTTTAAACTCAAGAACTAATTTTCCAACTCTGAAGGCTTTTTCAAAGAATAAACCATGTGTCATGAGTAACAGCACTTTCTATCTCTCACCCAGGATGGACTTCACTAATTAAATAATCAGACCTAGGGCGTGGATTTGATACCCAAAATCCAAATCAACACAGGCTTCCAGGGAGTCACCTGAAATTAATCAGAGTGTTTACGGAAGATAAAACTTTGCTGTCTGCACTGGTCTACGAACTACCTCAAAGCAGTTAGCTAATTAATCCATTTAAGCTCTAATGATCATTCTTAATTATAAGGAGTTTATCCCAAGGATTTAAGTGGAACAATTAAAACAATGCTGTATACTCTAGAATAATAAAATATCAACAGTCGTTGTGAAAATGTCAGCAGTCATGGAAGGCATGGAAGTATAAATTTAAACCACAGAAACTGTGTGCCCAAGGGAAATGTGCTAAACCTCATTTATCTTCTGTAAAATTGAAATCAAAATCCATGATCTGAATCAGTTCTTCCCCAACCAAACCTTTTAGTGGTCAAGACTATAACAGGGTCACTTTAGGTCTTTTATAAATATAAAACAACAAAAAAGTAAGTAGCTGAGAAGTAGGCAAGAAGTGTGTTACAGACATTGTGAGAGTAAGCTCCATCTTAGGCACAGGGAAATGGAAGTGAAATCCTAAGAGGAGAGGATAGAACGGACCCGCCTATCCACAATGACATAACGGGGGACAAGGAAGGAAGGATGATGTTGCAGGTGGAAAACCAGGGATGGGAGGAAGTCTGCTTGCATGCCTGCACCTAGCTATTTAGGAACCTTTTTGTTGCCACTGGTGACTGAAGGGATGGGAAGTGGTGACCAATGATACACACCACAATGAAACTCAAAATGGTAGGTATTAAACTTTGGCATCTCTGGAACTTTAGTTGGTTCCATTGTAGATATCAGCTGGAGCAATAAAACAAAGCAAGGCACCTCAGGTGCCAATAACACAATACCAACAACAGTCACCCCATTATCAGAAAAATCTCAAAAATAAATCTCAACTACAAAACACTCATATCAGTGACTCTAGAATTGTATGTGCACTGTACATCTTTCCTACAACATGTGTTCCCAATCAGATCCTTTCACTTCATTAAGTGGAGACAATATTGGCAGTGACAATGCTCTGTAAGCCCTTCTTGGGAAGAATACTGGCCTAGACACCATGTGGATCACTGACACTCCTTCCGGGACATGCTGGTGACTCACATGACACCTGCCAGACCCGCATGAGCCCTGTAGCCAAAGGACGTGATGACAAGATCTAAATTTCGGGGCAAAAGAGATGACAAATTCTTCCTTTAAAAACACTCCTGAAGAACTACCAATTTGTAATGACTCCTAAAAGGAGCTAAAAACATAATTTGCAACATACAGGACTTTCCTCCCAGAGAGTCAAAATTTCTTATATTTTATAGATCTATGTATTTGGTAAGCTGATATGAAGACTGAAACAAAAGCCTAATTCGTCTAAAACACTTTTGTAAATTATTTATAAAGTATATTGAAAGAGGATGAAAGAATGAATGGCTACAATTGTGTAGTCAAAATCTGCAATATTTTGGGGCCAGCACTGTGACATAGTAGGTTAAGCTGCCGCCTGCAGTACCAGAAGCCCATGGGTCCCTGCACCCACATGGGAGACCTGGAAGAAGCTCCTGTCCTGCCTGATGGCTTCTGATTGGCCCAGCTCCAGCCATTGCCACTGTTTGGGAAGTGAACCAACAGAAGAAAGATGAAAGATTCTCTCATTCTCTCTCTCTCTCTCTCTCTCTCTCTCTCTCTCTCTCTCTCTCTCTCTCTCTCTCTTTCTGCCTCTACATCCCTGTAACTCTGCCTTTCAAATAAATAAATAAATCTTTAAAACAAATCTATGATATTTTACTTTAAAGAGTATGGTGTGTAATTGTGAAATGTATGAAGTTTAAGTGTAAAGCAGTATAGTTCCACATACATTCCTATGGACTTACTTCTAAGGGTACAATTTAAAAACTTGCCATGGGACCCCAAATCTCCTTAACCTGGGTGGTAAAAATACCAGCTTAAGTGTTATAGAGATCATATGGATAGGATTAAGTGGTAAAGTGATCATATATATACGACCAAGTGTTTAGTAATAATAATAAAAAGGAGCAAATGCTCCAACATGGGAAGCAGTCCATGGAAAGCCAAGACACCATGGCAAAAACAATTCTACATGAAGGACCTCTGTAGGCGAAATCCCAGTGGAAAGAAGTGGCCACCAAAGAAGGATACACTTTTCTCTAAAGAGAGGAGAGAACTTCCACCATGCTTATGGCCTTGTCGAGTTAGTGGATCCAAAAGGCTTCCATAGCCTAGGCAGCTCATGTCAAGAGCCCTGGGTGATCACTGTCATCATACATAAGAGTGTTAACTGTTAAATAAACAACAGGAGTCATTGTGCACTAACTTCCCATGCAGGACTTATGTCCTCAAAGAGTTGCATCATGAGATAGTAAATTTTTTTCTCAAAGAGTTACTTCCTTTTAGTGTATTAAGTGGAGGATATTCTTATGTCTCATAAGTTATAGCTACATCTAAGTGCACACAAAAGATGTATCATTATTGGGTTCTTCTTTAAAGATAGTTAGTTTCTAAAAGAAAGGAAGGGAGAAAAAGGAAGAAAAAAGAGAAGAAATTGAACTTACCTTCAAGGGGTGGTGCTGTGGTGCAGCTGGTTAATGCCCTGGCCTGGGGCACTGGCATCCCATATGGGCACCGGTTCGAGACCCGGCTGCTCCACTTCCAATCCAGTTCTCTGCTGTGGTCTAGGAGGGCAGTGGAGGATGGCCCAAGTGCTTGGGCTCCTGCACCCACGTGGGAGACCAGAAAGAGGCTCCTGGCTCCTGGCTTCAGGTCAGCGCAGCTCCAGCTGTTGCAGCCAATTGGGGAGTGAACCATTGGATGGAAAACCTCTTCTCCTCTTTCTCAGTATAACTCTGACTTTCAAATAAGTAAATAAATCTTTGAAAAAAAATTACCTTCGAGATGCAGTAACTTTGAACAGCCCTTGACTGGACTGTTGAGGAACAATTTGCTGTTGCTGCTGTTGTTGTTTCTTTTTCTTTTTCTTTCTCATACAAAGCATTGAGCTCTTTATCTAGAATAGTTAATCCTGTGTATTTAAAGTTAAATGAAAATAGATCTTAGTAAAAAAACAAGTCATGGAATAGGAGAGGGAAGAGGAGGAGGGAAGAGAGTGTAGGTGGGAGGGTGGGTACAATGGGAAGAATCACTATGTTCCTAATGTTGGATTTATGAAACGCACGCAAATAGATAAAAAAAAAAAAAAGTATGGTGCCTGTGGCCCTTTTGGATCTGTTTGTTTTATGTGTTATAATCTATCCAAGTTATCCAACTCCTCATTTGATGGTACAGCTTGTTTTTATAATTAAAGCTGTGGTGTAGACATCTTCCTATTATAAAATAAACCAGAAGACAGATCGGGTACTTATTTGGATGAAAAATCTTCAGAACCCAAACTCAAGCAACAACTACATGCCCCCACCATTTTACCCTATAGACTAGAAATAACAAGAATAAATCCTTGGTTAATATTTTTGGCAGACAAAAACTTTACCAAGTTAAGATATTTATAACAAGTATATTATCTGAATAAGAAAATTGCAGTTTATTGAATGACAATTGTTCAGGTAGAAGAAATGAATATATAGCTTCTTTTTGCTTTTCTAGGCACTTTGTTTTTATTTTTTTTAATTAATTTATTTATTTGAAAGGCAGGGTTACAGAGAAAGAGAGAGAAACACAGAGGGAAAACGAGATCTCCTGCCTGCTGGCCACATTAGCCAAATGGCCACAATGGCTGGGACTGGGCCAGGCCAAATCCAGGAGCCTGGAACTTCATCTCATTCTCCCACATGAGTGGCAGGGGTCCAAGCACGTGGGCCATCTGCCATTGCCTGGCCAGGCATTTCTGGAGGGAGCTGGATTGGAAATGGAATAGCTGGACTTGAACCAGCACTTTTATTGGATACTGACATCACAGATGAATGTTAACCCACTGTTCAACAACCCTGGCCCCCAGTACACCTATCTTTTTTAAATCCCTCAGCATCCATGACCAAGCTGCTATGTAACATCTGTTACAAAAAGAGATGGTTTTCCTGACCCAGGATGGATGGAGGATACTTGAGTGGCTTCCATCACAATGAGGTCAGTTAGCCCTGGGCCATCCATATCACTCGCCTGGACTCCATTGCATGCCTAACCATTATCCCATGCACTTTGAGATCACGGCACCACTTCTAGAATCTTTTACAAAACTGGGAATCACATGTGTGAATTTGGTCTCATAAAAACGTCATTTGTTGGAAACTCAGTTGAGATGCACTGTCTCTCTTACTCTCTTTTGGAGACAATCCAGCTTCCAGCTGCTTCTGGCATAATATAAAGTCCCAATTTAAAAACTACCCCGCTATGTTCCACTTCCCAAAATAGCTTCTTGTGTAGCTTGCTAGTTAATACTCAAAGCATAATCTGATTTTCATAAAGATGTGTGTCTAAATAAAGTAATAGTTGCTATTATCAGAAGGAAATTAAAAGAGTTTATGATAGTTCAAAATCTTACGCTTTATTTCTATTTTGCCAAATAGAATGAATTAAATGACAGGTGTCCTCAATTCTGCTCTCCCCAACTTCATGCTATTTTTCTTTTGGGGAAAAGGGATACAGAGAGTGGACCTTGAAGAGTGGGACACTGTTCAGATCTCTCTGGTTCCTCATCAAGCAGTAGAAATCTGGAAACATTTGCCATTTTCTCTCCCTGCTACATCTAGACTGGAGACACACTTACAGGAGAGAAAAACTAAATGGTTTATATCACCTAGCTTTCTTCAGAGAAGAAGACTACACACACATATATATGCATATGGAGAAATAAATGTGATATAGACATGTGTGATTGGCTGTGTCTGTGTGAGTGTGAGTGTGTGTGTGTGTGGGGGGGGGGAGGTGTATAAACACCAGTAGGATGATAGATTTCTTTTAAGAAATTGGCTCATGGGACTGTCAGGGCTGACAAGTCCATAATCCCTTAGGCAGATGAGCAGGTTAGAAATTCAAGCAAGAGTTGATGTTGCAGTCTTGAGTCCAAAATCTGTTGGGCAGGACAAAAGGCTAGAAACATTGGCAAGATATCATGCTCCAAGGAGATCCAAGAAGACTGAACAGCGAGAAGCTGCGCTGACCTCAGCCACAGAAGGATACCAGAAAATCAAAGGAATGACCACGTTCCCAGGAGGCTGATTGAGAGATATTTTCAGTGGAGAACAGACACAACAGAACAGAGACCCTGGGGAAACAACAAGGAAAGAGGACAGACCCACTGTAGGCAGACACGTGCTGCCACCAACTCCTACAAATACACAGGCAGCACCCAGCATCCCAGGGCAAGGGGAGAGGAGGCGTCCCTGCCACAGGAGCCTTGACTGAGGGCAAGTTCCATGGTCCTCACTGGCTTGGAGTCCAGCCCAGGGAACGGGGCTGGTAAGGGCTGAGTAACTATGTTCCTTGAAAAGGAGGAGAGACTGCTTGCCTCTTCCCTCGCCAAAGCACCAGACGAAATTTGTTGAGGTGGAGCTGTAGGCAATCTGTGTCCTGAGCCCAGGAAAGGCAAGTAGTGTGTGCAAGGGACAGGGCAGCTCACAGGGCAGAGAACACCTCCCCCCCGCCCCCGCGCACCCTGTGACTGTGAGAGTTCTGGGCTCAGGCCAGAGAGCTGAGAGGGTACAGGTTATGACTGCGATCCTGCGCACCGCACAATCTGACGATGGAAACTAGGAGCTCCCTATGTTTGGGGTAGGTCTTCAGAGGACTAGGGAGACACTACAGAGAGGGCTGGTGCTCTGTGTGGTACGTGTGCCTGTGTGAGTGGGTTGCACAGGCACCTGAACTCACTCTAGGCTGTGAATCAGATGGTTCACCTTGGCACAGAGAAAGTCTGGGACAGTGAACATGCTAGTCATCTTCAATATCCCCTCTGCCTACTAACTATAGCCAGAGGTACTATACCACACCCAACGTGGGTGTCACTCTGGTCTCTTTTCCTAACCTCAAATGGTGGCCAGGATCCCTGGACTCACCTAGCACACACCCTGAAACTCCAGGACAAGCTTCAAGCATCCCACCAAGCCACAGTGGCACAATTTCTTTTCTTTTCTTTTTTTTTTTTTTTTTGACAGGCAAAGTGGACAGTGAGAGAGAGAGACAGAGAGAAAGGTCTTCCTTTGCCGTTGGTTCACCCTCCAATGGCCGCAGTGGCCGGCACACTGTGGTCGGCGCACAGTGCTGATCCGATGGCAGGAGCCAGGTGCTTATCCTGATCTCCCATGGCGTGCAGGGCCCAAGCACTTGGGCCATCCTCCACTGCACTCCCTCGCCACAGCAGAGAGCTGGCCTGGAAGAGGGGCAACCGGGACAGAATCCGGCGCCCCGACTGGGAATGGAACCCAGTGTGCTGGTGCCACAAGGTGGAAGCTTAGCCTAGTGAGCCATGGCGCTGGCCCAGCACAATTTCAACAATAAAGCCTTCAATCAAAGAAAAGAACCCTTTCTCCCAGAAGAGATAGCAAGTGATCCTCCCGCTGCATAAAAATCACATAAAACACAAGAAAATGCTTTCTTTTCACTAGGGCATGAAACATTCTCTAATATAGACCATATACTAGGCCATAAAACAAGTCTCAACAAATTTTAAAAAACTGAATTTGCATCATGTATCTTTTCTGACCACAATGGAATGAAACTAGAAATTCACAAAAAAAGACAATCTAGAAAATATGCGAACACATGGAGACTGAACAAGATGCTCCTGAATGAACAGTACGATATAAAAGAAAACAAAAGGGAAATTTTAAAAAATTCCTTGAAACAAAAGAGAATGGAAAAACAACATACCAAAACTTAGGGGCTACAGCAAAACCAGTGTTAACAGGAAATTTTATGGCAACACAGTGCCTATTGTCAAAAATTTGGAAATGTATCAAATAAATGATCTAACAATGCCTCTCAAGGGCCTAGAAAAATAACAACAAAACAAACTCAAAATTAGTAGGAAGAGGGAAAATATAATATAAATTATAGAAGAAATAAACAAAATATAAAATTTCTTAAAACCCATATGAAAGACTAATGACATGGAGAGCCAGCTTTCTGAAAAAAAGAAAAAAAATCAATAAGCCACTCACCCAACTAACCAGAAACAAAAGGGACAACACCCAAATTCAGAAAACCAGAGATGAAAACAGAGGTGTTACAACTGATACCACAGAAATACAATTAATAAATAGGAATTATTACAAACAAAGCTATATATCAAGAAGTTGGAAAATCTAGAAAAAAAGGATATATTTCTGGACACATATAATTTACCAAAATTGAGGCATGATGACATAGAAAACCTGAATAGGTCAATAACCAAGACTGAGATTAAATGAGTAATAAAAAGTCTCCGAAGAAAAATCTAGGACCAGGTGGTTTCACTGCTGAATTCTACTAAACTTTTAAGGAATAGAACTAATCCTGATTCTTAAATTATTCAAAACAATTTAAAGGTAAGCCTTCCAAACCCATTCTATGAGGCCGGCATTATCTTAATTCCAAAACCAGAGAAAGATAGAACAACCAAAAAAGAGAACTGTAGACTAACATCCATGATGAACACAGGTGCAAAAATCTTTAACAAAACACTAGCACATCAAACCCAATATATCAGAAAGAGCATTCACCTGGACCAAGTGGGATTTATCCCATGTATGCAGGGATGCTTCAACACATGCAAATCAAAAATGTAATATATCACATCAACAAAACAGAAAAAAACACATAATTATCTCAGTAGCTACAGAGAAAGCATTTGGTAAAATGCAACATACTTTCATGATTAAAAAACAAAACAAAACAAAAAACTCTCGGGGGCAAGTGCTGTACATAGCAGATTAAAGCACCAGCATGCCATATGAGTGCTGGTTCGGGTCCCTGCTGCTCCATTTCCCATCCAGCTCCCTGCTAATGAGCCTGGGAAAGCTGTGGATGATGGCCCAAGTCCTTCAGTCCCTGCACCAATGTGGGAGACCTGGAAGAAGTTCTTGGCTCTTGGCGTTGGTTCAACTCAGTTCCAGCCATTGTGGCCATTTGGGGAATGAACCAGCAGTTGGAAGAACTCCTTTTCTTTCTCTCCTTCTCTCTCTCTCTCTCTTTTTCTCTACCTCTCTCTGTAATTCTGTCTTTCAAATATAAAAATTCAATTATTAAAAAAACTGAAAAATTGGGTATAGAAGGAACATACCTTAACATAACCAAGACAATATGGGACAAACCAATAACCAGAATCATACTCAATGGGGAAAAACTGGAAGCATTTCCACTAAGATCTAGAACCAAATAAGGATGTTCACTCTCATCATTACTACTCAATATAATTCTGGAAGTTTTAGCCAGACCCATTAGGCAAGAAAAAGAAATAAACGGGATATAAATTGGAAAGAAGGAAGTCATATTATCCCTGTTTGCAGATGACATGATCCTTTATATAGGAAAATTAAAAGACTTCACTAAGAATCTACTGTCTTTGAAACACATTAAATCTGTTCTCTTTAGATTAATAAAAATATTTTTAAAAACAAAAAATGTTTCCTTTATTAAATTAATAATAAATTATAATGAAACATTCTCTACAAGACTATATAAGTGAATTTCTGTATCTAGTTATGAGTTAGGTTAGCCTTTATATTTTGGAATTAGTAACAGCCAATTTTTAACTAAAAAATATCAAAACATAAATTTCAGACACAATGAATTTGTTCACAGGGCATTAAATTAATATAAATAAATTTATTAAACTATAACAAATGCATCTATTAGAAAGCAAGAGAATTCAGCAAAATTGCAAGATATAAAATCAATGCACAAAAATCAATAGGATACTTATCCACCAAAAATTCTCTGGCTGAAAAAGAACCTGTAAGATCAGTCCCATTCACAATAGCTACAAAAAATTTTAAAACCTTGGGATAAATTTAGCTGATGATATGAAAGATCTTTACAATGAAAATTACAAAACATTAATGAAAGAAAGGGAAAACATCAACAAAATAGAAAAAGCTTCCATGTTCATGGATTGGAAGGATTAATATCATCAAAATTTCCATAATCCCAATCAAAATACCAAACACATTCTTCATAGATCTAGAAAACCAATCCTAAAATTCATGGAAACACAAAAAAACCCCAAATAGCCAAAGCAATCTTAACCAATAAAAACAAAGCATTATACTACCAGATTCCAAGATATACTACAGAGCAGTTATAATCAAAACAGCCTGGTACTGTCACACAAATAGACAAGTAGACACATGGAACAGATTAGAAACTCCAGAAATTAGTTCATGTATTTACAAAAAAACAACCTCTGACAAATAAGCTAAAATCACTCCCTGGAGAAAGGAAGGCCTCTTCAACAAATGGTGCTAGGAAAATTGGATTTCCACTTGAAGACATTTGAAACAAGACTCCTATTTCACACCCTATACAAAAATCAACTCACAATGGATCAAGCATCTGAACGTAAGAACTGAAACCATCAAATTACTTGTGGAAAACATACATGAAACACTGCAAGACATGGGCCTAGACTCTTGAATAAGACACCAGAAGCAGGCCATAAAAGCAAAAATAGATAAATGGGATTACATCAAGCTAAGTTTATACACAGCAAAAAAATAAAAAGAAAGAAAGAAAGAAATCAACAAAGTGAAGAGGCAATAAACAGAATGGGAGAAAATATTTGCAAACTATGTGTCTGATAAAGGATTCATACTCAGAACACATGAGGAGCTCAAGAAATGCAACAACAAAACAAACAATCCAATTACGAAATGGGCAAATGTTATTAACAGGCATTTCTCAAAGGAAGAAATACAAATGGCTGACAGAGACATGAAAAAACATTCAGGATCACTGATAATCAGGGAAATGCAAATAAAAATCACAATGAGGTTTTACCTCACCCCAGTTAGAATGGTTATCATCCAAAAATAAAAAAATAACAAATGCTTGCAAGGATGTGACAAAAAAGGTCCCCTTTAATTTTCCTCAGAAAACTAAAAATAGAGCTACCATATGACCCAGCTATCCCATTCCTGGTAGTATATACAAAGGAAATGAAATCAGCATATGAAAGAGTTACCTGCCATCCAATTTTTGGCAGCTCAATTCACAATAGCTAAAATATGGAATGAACCTAGCTGTTCATCAACTTGATAACTGGATAAAGAAAATGTGATATATAAACATGATGGACTATTACCCAGCCATAAAAAAGAATGATATGCTGACATTTGCAACAAAATGCATGCAACAGGAGATCTTTATGCTAGGTGAAATAAGTCAAGCCCAAAAAGAAAAATATCATGTATACGCTTTGCAATAGTTAATATATTGGGAGAGGATAAAAATTGTGTGGCTATCAAGTCATTCAGCATGTAGTTATAAACATTGCATCACTGAATCATACCATGTAAATAACAGTATACTCTTATTTGACACATTTAAAGTAAAAAAATGGAGAGGGGAGAATAATGAGAACTTTATTAAATGTTTTGCAATTAATTTGGATTTTTGCCTTGAGTGAGATCGGATGACAAATGACTAATTGAGCTGTACAGTTATATGCATTTCTTGGTATGTGTAGTGTATCTTAATAAAATGTTTTTAAAATGATTTTAAGCTTAAAGCAAAATTACATCATTTCCCAGAAACTTCAATTTTTGTTCTTAAGATTTTCAACTGATTAGAAGAACCCCACCAAATTATAATCTCTTTCATGTAAACTCATCCATAACCGTAAATATTAGTCACATCTCCAAAACCTCTTCACAACAATATCTGGACTAGTATTTGCTCATACAATTGAATACCAAAGCCTAGTCAAATTAATACATAAAAATTAAATATCACACAGTCATATTGATGTCTCAAATTGCTGAGCTTCCAAAAATTAATTCTTTATATATCATTCTGCCAGGTTAATAAATTTTTTTTTCTGAAATAAATTATACAAATTTCTTTTTCTTCCACTTTATTTAACTTTATATTTAATTTAATATAAATATATTCATACTTAAATATAAATATATTTAATAAATATAAATATATTCATATTTAAATATAAATATATTTAATAAATATAATATATTATATTATATATTATTATATATTATTATATATTATATATATTATATTATATATAATATATTATATATAATATATATCATATAATGATATATATTATATAATATATTATATTTTATAATATGTAATATATATTATTATATATATAATATATAAATATAAATAAATATAAATTTCCAAAGTATAGCTTTTGGATTATAGTGGCTTATCCCCATAACTTCCCTACCACCTGCAACCCTCCCATCTCCTCCTCCCTCTCCAATTCCATTCACATCAAGATTAATTTTCAATTCTCTTTATATACAGAAGACCAATTTAGTATATATTAGGTAAAGATTTCAACAGTTTGCACCCACACAGAAACACAAACTGTAAAGTACTGTTTGAGTACTAGTTATAGCATTAATTCACATTGTACAACACATTAAGGACAGAGATCCTACATGAGGAGTAAGTGCACAGTGACTCCTGTTGTTGACTAAGTAATTGACATTCTTGTTTATGGCATCAGTAATCACCCTAGGCTCTTGTCATGAGTTGCCAAGGCTATGGAAGCCTTTTGAGTTCGCCAATTCTGATCTTAGTTAGGCAAGGTCATAGTCAAAGTGGAAGTTCTCTTCTCCCTTCAGAGAAAGGTACCTCCTTCTTTGATGGCCCTGTTCTTTCTTTCTTTCTTTCTTTCTTTTTTTTTTTTTTTTTTTTTTTTTTGCCAGAGTGTCTTGGCTTTCCATGCCTAAAATACTCAATGGGCTCTTCAGACAGATCCGAATGCCTTAAGGGCTGATTCTGAGGCCAGAGTGCTATTTAGGACATCTGCCATTCTATGAGTCTGCTGTATATCTTGCTTCCCATGTTGGATCATTCTCTCCTTTTTAATTCTATCAGTTAGTATTAGCAGACAATAGAAATTTCAAAAGTTCTGCCTCATACAGACAGCATAAACCCTTTAGAAATAAATGAGGATGCTGGTATTGTGGTGTAACAGGTTAAGCTGCCACCTGCAACACTTGCATCATGTCCCAGCTGCTCAACTTCCAAGCCAACTCCCTGCTAATGGCTGGCAAAAGCAGAGGAAGATGACCCAAGTCTTTGGGCCCCTGCTACCCACATAGGAGACCCAGATGAAGCTCCTGGCTCCTGACTTCAGCTTGGCTGAGCCCTAGCCATTTCAGTCCTCTGGGAAGTGAACCAGAAGATGGAAGTTTTCATTCTCTGTATCTCCCTCTCTTTCTGTAACTCTGACTTCCAAAATAAGTAAGTAAATCTTTAAAAAAAAATGAGGACATAACTTTTATAGTTGTTTAACAATAAAATAAAAGCCCTAATATATTTTAAGTTCCTTCTGTACACATACACTAATAAACCAGAATTTGAAAGCATTCTCAAGTCAGATGTCCAATACTATGTCAGCACAAAACATGTAATTGGAATTGAAACAACATTGCTAAAATCAACACACACACATGCACACACACACACACAGCACATACCATACCAGAGTGCAGTAGTTCTTCCTTAAGGGTATTTTTTCCTTTTACAGGAAAGAGAAATACAACTTTCTCAAGAGTTCTCATTCTTTGTAATTGCTTTGGTTTCCAGGAAATAATGGCAAGGAAAAATGGAAGTGTTTTATTATTGCCCAAAATTCTACAATAAGTAGAGAAAATGTGAAATCGGTTTATTTTATGTTTACCACAAATTGAACATCTCATTGTTCTAAAAGTTCATTTCATTTATTCATTAATGTTGTTATTCAACATTATTGCAGGCCAGCTATGTCCCAAGTTATTTCCTATGTACTGGCAAAACATTGATTCCCAACACTGAAGCAGTTGGTTGTGCTTATATAACTATGAAGTAGAGAGATAACATTTTTCTCTGTGTATAAATGTAAAAACATTGCCTTAATGGCTACCACCACCTGTCAGACAGGTGCATCAGCAAAGCTGAGACAATGTTTCTGTGTGTTGAGTCACACTCCTTTTGGAAATATGCCTATCTCCCTAAACACTCATCACCCACACTCTCAAATCCATCTTTTTTTTTTCCTTTTGGCGCTTAAAAAAAGTTTTTCTTCAACACAGCACTCTTCATCACTTATTTCTCGGTATCTGTTCCTGCCTCACCAATATATGCCCTCCTCTTGGCACAATTACTAGAATGGGGCAAGAGATTCTTTTAAAGCTATGTTTTGGAATGAATTCACAATCTCTTACTATCAGCACCTACCCTGGCAGGCAGTTGGAGGATGAGAAAAGCCTACCCTACCCCTTGATCAAGCAGGCAGCCTGTTGGCTGTATCAATACCAAGAACAATGTCCACCTTTTCTTAACTTGAGAAAACTGACCTCTAACAGCATTTTTTTTTTACTTTTGACAGGCAGAGTGGACAGTGAGAGAGAGAGACAGAGAAAAAGGTCTTCCTTTGCCGTTGGTTCACCCTCCAATGGCCACCGCGGCCGGCGGTACACCGCGCTGATCCGATGGCAGGAGCCAGGTGCTTCTCCTGGTCTCCCATGGGGTGCAGGGCCCAAGCACTTGGGCCATCCTCCACTGCAATTTTTAAGGCATCTATTGTCAAGGCATCTATTGTGTGTCATAAGTTAGCTTATCTATTATGCATGTAGTGTGTTCTGTGTCATTCTCAGGGAAACTGAGAAAATGGTGAACCAAATCCATTCTTGTGTTTTGTGATTCAAAAGAGGAAGCCCACTGAGAAAGGCTGAGTGGACATACCTGCCCATGGCTTTGCAGCCAGCCTTCCACACCGTACACACAAGGATGCTGAGGACTCTTCACTCTTAGCTGGTTCCCTCCACTTCCTTCCACCTGGTTTAAGCTCAACCAGGTTCATTCTGCTGTGTTAAATTGGAGTTTGCGCTGCACCACTGCCACTTGACTGCATCTCTGGGAGGCAGCAATTCTTCCCTCATTAAGCCCAAACCCACTTCGTCAACTTTCCTACTGCATCACCATGGGTCCTATGCAGCAGTAGTTCCATGCTTCCGGCCCCGTGTTACAGTAGCAAGTTCCTCACCTACTTTCTGAGATTTCTCACTTGGCCATGAGGACAAGCAATGCCAAGGACATCAAAAGTCTGAGCGCGAGAGGGAGCAGTAAGCCTGTTAGAGGGCATGCTATAGACACTACTGTATGGAAGCTATGCGCGGCACTGACAAGGCTCCAGAAGCTCACCTATGCAGCCAGAATATGAGGGGAAGGAGGAAATGAGGGATGTCAAGTGTTCCCCAGACTTGAGCGCCCGCTGGCTGGTTGACTCACCGTCTTTTTCTCCTTCCATTAATCTCTGGGAAAAACAGGACTTCCTCTCCCTATGTGATGCTGCTCCTAGTGGGAGGCCAAACCTCAAAGCAGCTGGGACAAGGAGGAAGCAAGGATGTCTGATCACTTTAGATAAATCCCTGATAGAAAGAGAACAGAGCCTTGTTCCTTCTGCTGCCATTAAACAAAATCTGGCTCAGCGGTTTGCTTAATCAGAATGCATCATGGCTGTTCTCTGTGCTAGTTCGTCATTTTAGTCTGCCAACCATTCTTTCAAGACAGATGTGACAGGAACACTGCAAACTGGGCCTCTCTCCAGGACCAATAAGTAGAGAATCATTATAGCTATGGCAGTGGTACACTTCCCACAGAACCTTGTTGGGCTAGTGAATTTCTAGAGTTAAGGTCTGTATCTAACATTCCAAACAGTATATGGAGCAGCCTGGAAACATTTTCTAATGCCACTCCAAATTCTTGTGGGCATAAGAGACACTGATAACTAACAGGAATCATTCAGTTAGAGTTCCTCATCGTGCAGGAAATACTTACCAGGTTCACAGCTTTCAACATAAAGCCTCAGCCCTGCACTGACTGCTCCCTTCCTCAAAGGCCTGAGTTTGTTGAGAGCATGTAGAACAGATAAAATTTTTCCCCACTTAGTGTGGGCTACTGAGATCAAATGTGCTTCCGTAGTTCTTGATTACTGTGCTCTCTAGGTGAATAATTAGAATAAATTAACACAGTATAGTCTGCTGTGTCCATGGGTTCTCTCTGCATCCACCAATTTAAATAACTCAAGATCAAAGATATAGTTAGGCCTAGAATTACATCTGAACTGAACATGTGCAGATGTCTAAAAATGTGTTGTCATTCTGTTAGGTAGGAAGTCAGAAATGAGCTTGTGTGTGTGTGTGACAAAGGCCTAAGGAATTGACATCTACAGCAGTCCAGCATCCGCATCTCAAAGTCATCCTGATAACCTTCCAGGTGCAGCCCAGTATCTGCACTTCAAAGTCCCACCTAGATCCTGATGACCTTCCAAGGGGTCCTGCCCCTTCTACCTGGGCTGATAAACATCCTTCCTCTAAGGCAGGGCAATGCCAGCCAGGCTTTCCCTGTCTGGTAACTTCAATGGGAAAAACTCAGAAAGGAATTTTTTGTATTTACATCCAACAAGTCCTTTGTTCCAGGAGGAGAAGAAGGAGAGGGGGAGTGAAGGCAAGACCCATCCCCTTAAAAACCCCAGCCTAAATGTGAACTACACACTCTCTCTCAGGTCCTGTCTGAAGCAGTGCCCATCCGTTCTTATGGATGTCCCTACCTTAATAAACTTTGCTATTTTCCTTTCCACTACTCTCTGTCTCATGCCTGAATTCTTTCTTGCATGAAGACAAGAACCCTTTGCTTCTCCAGTAACATTTCCCTAAATAATAATTCTAGGCATAACCATTTACTCAGCACTTACACTGCATTGGGTACTACACATAATCTAGAGACAATTTAAAGGAGGCAGGAGGATTGCAATAGGTTATATACCGCATTTTTATAATAGAAGGCACTGGAACACGTGCAGCTTTTCATATTTTCAGGAGGTCCTAGAGACAATGCTCTCCAGGGATCAAGGGAAAACTATATTTACTGCACATGGAATAGTCATAAAAGCAAACTCCTCTACATCCCTTGCTATAAGCTGGCAAGTTCTAGTCCAAGCCTTTACTTATTTTAATTCCCTTCATGTTCACAAAATCCTAGGCCATACACACCAAGGTTAACCTCATATTACACATCAGGAAACTGGGGCACAAAGAGATAAAGTCCAGGCTCACACAGTGAACCAGTTTATCATCCAGACAATTCAAAGGTGGAGGAAGAGGAAGGTATCAGCCCCAAGGAGTCTCTTTGACAGACTGATTTTTGAGTTACAGGCAACAGAGCAGCAGCAAACAGAGGACAGAGGACAGAGGACAGGAGGGGCTCTGTCCTGCCTGCCTTTCCACCTGAGGACAGGCTAGAAATTCTCCTTCCCTGGAGACAGTTCTTATCAGCACAGAGGACACAGGAATTTGCACACTGGCCCTATCTACTATTCATTTCCCCTTCTAATTCCCTTCTCACAGTCTCCCACCCTGCAGGCCTAAAACAGCTCTTCTCTTCCCTATCACTCCTCTAAAATGTATTGCTGCATGTAGACGTTCCTATATCAGAGTTTTAGGCCACTGCCTTGAGTTGCCTTACATTTAGATGTCTCTCCCATCTTGTGCACTGCATGGCTGAATAAACTGGCCTGTTTTTCTCTTGTAAATCCATCTTCTGTTACAGGGCTCCATCCACCTGCAAACCTGCAAGAGTTAAAGTGAAAACAGATATTCTCTCTGAAAATGTTCTTGCATAAAGAATAATACCTTTAGTGACCAAAGTTTGTTTCCATTAATTCAACCTTGGCTCAGGAAATGATTTAACTTTCTAAAAAAAAAAAAAAAAATCCCTTGCCTTAGGCGAGGCCCTCCGTCCTAGCTATTTGCAGTTTGTATATTATAACACATGGTGTGTCCTCCTGCTGACAAAATTAAATTGAGGCCAGTTCTCCCTAAACAGCCTCACAGCGAGTAAAGAGAACTGCTGTCTGCTCATGTGGACTGTGTTATCTGCAGTGCTTCCACACTTCTCTGGCTGCATCGGAACAAAAAATAACCAGCAGATGGTTGTAGTACCCAAGAATTTCCCCCAAAACAGTCATTCTACAAATTATCATCTCCCAAATAAAAGACTTATTAAGGAGCCAAGTTTTGGGCTTGGTCAAATAGGCATCTTCCCCTTGGCCAAGAGGTTCCTAGCTACAGCAGGCGACCATTTCCAGCCAGACTGAGCTTAACAAAGGTGATTCCTTACTGGGGCTTTGCCCTTGGGACATTGAAAGGCACAATTTAGATAGAGAAGTAGCTTTTAAATATGTTAGGAAACTGGTGCAGTTTTATCTATGGCGCGATCTACACTATGATTTGCATCCTATGCCCTGGTTCCACAGCCACTGCTGAAAGCCAGGTGGCCACATGGCCCAACTACCTGTGCCAAGCTGCACCCCCATCCTAATGGGATTCGCTGCTCCTGCTTCCCTGCCCGCCCTCCAGCAAAGTTCTAAGAGGACCTGCTCCTGAACACGTGGCTCTCTTGGCTCCTCTCCTCTGCTCTCCTCTCCACCTCTCATCTCTCTTCTCTCTGCTCTCTCTTCTCACTTTCTCTAGCCTCCTCTTCTCTTTCACTCCCCTCTCTCCTCTCCTCTCTCCTCTTTCTCTCTTACTCTCCTTTTCCCTCTTCGCCCCTTCCCTCCGGTCTGCTGGCTTTTCCCAATAAACCCTTTTCCTTGCTACGGTGTTTGGTGTGTTTTGTGACAGCCTATCAGAAATACATAACAAAATACACTTATCACTGCTCTCCTTACCAGGTGTCTTGTGAATCTCAAATCAGATTTGCTGTATTTAAAATTCCAGGCAACTTCAAGGTAACAAATAGCCTCAGGTCCCACGATGTACAACAAGGAAAATTTATAGCTCTTTTTGTTAGCCATCACAAAACACACCAAACACCAGAGCAAGGGAAAGGGTTTATTGGGGAAAACTCAGTAGACAGGAGGGAAGGGGTGAAGAGGGAAAAAGAGTGGAGACTGTAAGAGAGAGAGACAGACAGTAGCCAAGAGAGAGCCAAGAGAGAAGAGCCAAGAGAGGGGCCAAGAGAGCCACGTGTTCAGGAACAGGTCCTTTTAAAACTTTGCCCGAGAGCGGGCAGGGAAGTAGGAGCAGCGAATCCCATTAGGATGGGGGTGGAGCTTGACTACAGAGGTTGGGCCATGTGGCCACCTGGCTTTCAGCTATGGCAGTGGGGGCTAGAGCTTGGGATGTAAATCAGGGTGTAGATAGCACCATGGATAAAACTGTGCCAGTTTCCTAACAATTTTGCTTCTGTTTCAGTTCCTAAATTCCTCTGCCAAACAATGAGGCTATTTTAATCAAGAATTGAGGCTCCCCAGCTTTCAAAGCAATGGTCCATGTCATGATGGAAGCGGGAAGCAGCACACACCATTTCTCCTCTCTTCTCCCACCCCCCATTTGGGAGCCTCTCACAGACAACGTACAGGAGCGTTACGGAATAGAGCAAGTCACAGAATTTTCAGACTAATCATAAATACCCAGTTCTCTGTAGGGACCTACACATATTTGCCTGGGAGGATGCACTGAAGATAAAATTCAGGATGATCAGAAGCACACACAGCACCATGGATGCATACTCAATAATATCCAACTTTGATTTAACATTCACAGTATTCCAGGAAGTTTTCTGAAAGATGTACATGTCTTAAATCACTTAGTCTTCAGGGGGAAACTATGAGGTAGGTATTATTCCTATCATCCTCTGTATAGGTTGGAAAGTTGAAGCACAAAGAGTTTAAGTAACTGCCAAGGTCACATTGCTAGCTAAAGGCAGGGCCAGGCGATTGAATGCAGCCATTCCGCTCCAGCACCTCGTGCTCAGCTGCCCTCTCATGGCTTCCTCCAGGGTAGCTCTATGCTGTCTTCCTCTTCCTGGCCTCAAAGGTGAAAGAACAATTAGTTCCTGGCTTGAGGGTTTCTGCAGAGGACATATTTCAGAAATTCTCTGATTTGTTGCTGTGGGGAAGAGGAGGAAAGTAACTGATTGATTCTGATACCCTCCTGTAAACATCTAGCAATTCAGAAAAACTCACACTTTTCATCTTTATCCAGCAGAGAATCTTGGGACACATCTCTGTGACCTTCCAAGACAGAAGTAAACAGTACTCGTAGTTAATGCCTCCCACTTGTACTTACATGGATGACACTTTAAGAAACCAATGAATACCAAAAGCACCAGCATAGTTCACAAACAGTGTAAGCAGAGCAGCATAACTGAAGAGTGATATCTGAGGCCATTTTATTCCTCTCTATCCAACTAGTGTGGATTTGTTGATAGAAATGTGTCAGTTTCAAGGCTGTCTCAGTATTCCTGACATTTATTTGGACTCAAGGAACAAAGAGAAAATTTCACCGTAGGCTACAAAAGCAATCAAGTCATTGAACCATCTCTACTTCAGAATTTCAAACTAGCAAACTCCGTTCCCCTCTGAGAATTCAGGATGAACGTGGAGCTTTCCAGGTATAGAATACAGATTAGATTATAAGGAGAGTTTGGCTTATCTTGCTCACCTGTGTGATCTTAGCTGATTCATGTCACAGGTGTCTAGAAGGGCAACTTGAGAAAGAATACGTTGGAACAAAAACATTCACTTTCAGTCTGGTTTCCTTTCTAGTTTGAGAGAACCAATTAAAATTTTTAATCCAAATTTATTCTAGGACTCCTTCTGGAGAATTTGTAGCCTAAAATATAGCAGGAAGGGAAATCTTTGTTCACATTTACACACGAAGGCTTATCTTAGTTGTCCCGTGTCTCGTGAACTACAATATCAAACTTTGGTGACAGTTTGAAGGGAAAGGCCAGCATCTAGCCAAGACATATACTCCAAGCTCACAGGGAATGTGCTAGTACAATATCAGTGATGAAGAGTTTGGTCTTTGGGATCACACCAATGTTTAAACCTGAACTCTATCTCTTGTAAACAGCATTTCTTTTTTTTTTTTTTTTTGACAGGCAAAGTGGACAGTGAGACAGAGAGACAGAGAGAAAGGTCTTCCTTTGCGGTTGGTTCACCCTCCGATGGCCGCAGTGGCCGGCACGCTGTGGTCGGCGCACCACGCTGATCTGAAGGCAGGAGCCAGGTGCTTCTCCTGGTCTCCCATGGGGTGCAGGGCCCAAGCACTTGTGCCATCCTCCACTGCACTCCCTGGCCACAGCAGAGAGCTGGCCTGGAAGAGGAGCAACCGGGACAGAATCCGGCGCCCCGACTGGGCCTAGAACCCGGTGTGCTGGTGCCACAAGGCGGAGGATTAGCCTAGTGAGCCACGGCGCTGGCCGTAAACAGCATTTCAAACCTCCTATAACCTCAGCTTTCCCAACTTTAAAATCAAGTAATAATGCATATCAGAGTTATTATAAGAAGAAAATTAGGTAATTTATCAAAAGGGCTAGCACACTGCCTGGACTATGAGATTTACCTAATAAATGCACAGAAAATATGGAGCAGGAACTTGCTGAACAATCATTCTGAGACTCATTCTCCATGTAAAGTTTTTAAATCTTTGCTTTTATCACTAAAAACACATTAGACAGATACCAATTTTTTCCTTCAAAAATTCTATCTGTGTCCCTTCAGGTCACTGAACCTCTCAAAGAAGAACTGTGATATCCTCTAGTGACTTGCCACAGGGGCTTGGCTGGAGAGCATCTCATCACAGTGGCATTAGGAAGTCTTGCCCTCATAATAAGAATACATTTCACCAAATGAAAGAAATGCTTAGCTTACTTTCAGGCCACAGGGTCCTCATTTAAATGAATCTCAAGCTGTATTCCCTAATAAGTTCAGTGAAAAGAGCCCTAGACTGTTCCATGCCCTGAAGACAGCCACCTAAAGTGTCACTCTGAGTACAACACAGGGAGGAACTTCTCTGATTATCTCGGTATCATTAAAGAATTCTGTTGCCTGTATTAAGGGAATCTGACTTTGTCACATAAGTATTTGTGTTTATTTGGTAATATGAGCTATAAAATACAAGATACATGTTGGTTATAAAAACATTTAATTATCCTAAAATGATCATGGCTATCGCCAGTAATATGGTTCCAATACAAGGATACTGCTGGACTCAAGGCAGAAAGAAGAGAAATTAGGCTAATGTTTTTAAATCCAGTCAATGCTTCAGAAACTAGGATATTCAACTACCAGCATTTATGGACCTTAACACATGCCAAGTTCTGTGTTTAGTACCTTTATATGTTCTCCCATTTAATCATCACACCTCCTCTGTGAGGTGGTTAAAACAGTTGCTAATTAGGAAAACTGTAGCACAAAAGGGATAACTTCCCCCAGTCCTTTATCTAAGAAGTGCTGATACTTCAGAACGTAAACCCTGAATTCTGGATTCTAAGTCTAAGATTTCTTACATTACAATCCTTACTGTCCACATCAGATGATAAAATCTTGACCCTGATAGATGGAACAAATATTAGTACAGGATCAAAGTTTGTGATTAGTATGCAGCATCAGAAACTGTCTAATAGGAGGGCCACTTCACAGGCACTCTATCCATACCAACAGGTAGAAAAAGATGCATTCAGAATCCTCTGTCAACTGAGAAATAAATGAGATCTCTCTGGAGATCAACTGGTTCTAACTGGCCTCTGCAATTGCGGAGTTTTCACTTATAAGGATTTTGTTGTTTGTATTGTGGTCCAATTTCACATCAACTTGTTTTGTGTGGTTATTTCCTTACTCACTCTCCAACTTCTCCCAGCTTATAGCTCTTCTCAAACCTTTTCTAGATGTTGTCATAACTATGTTTCATGATCAGAAACGAATAAAGAACCACAACAATGCCAATGCTACCCGGTGTGACCAGCTGCCAGGGGAAAGCTACGGACCTTCACTTGCTTTTCAGAAAAGAATGGAAATAATTGGGCGGCACTAGGTCTATTTTTATGAAATTACTCTGCAGAACAGTCTTTATATTGGGGAGATCCTATCTTACCCACCTCCAAGGGCTTACGAAATGAGGACAGAGATTTGTGGAAAGGCAATCATAAGCTTTCAAAGCCACCATGTTTAACACAGTTTGGTGTCCTACACACTTCAATGGGCCTGGACATCAAGTCTAAACTTAATACCTATCAGTATCTCTATTCTAATAACAATTGTTCACTATGATGTTCATGACTGTATGACATGTTCAAGAAAAAAAGTCCTTTATAAACACATAATTCACATATTGTACAATGAATGTCAGGAATATAAAATTATGAGATATCCTGTCCATTTGTGGACATGTATTTTTTATCAAATGTGTTCCAGACTGGAGGATAAACCTGTGCAGCATGTTTCCCAACACATTCTTTTATGTCCTAAGAGTTGCAGTTACCTCTGCGGCTTTCACATATGCAAGTGATTTCGAGTGACTGGAAGAATTTCCAGGTCAAAGACCTTGGCTCTAATCCTGGCTGTGCTGGTAGAATTACTTCATTTAGATAAATATCCCCATCTGCAAAATGTGTGAATTGAAGTAGGTGATTCCAAAGATCTCCTGGAAGCCGTAAGAGGAAAAGTTCTAGAGCCTCCTTGTACTCCCTCCCATGCGCACACCACGCTCACAACACTGTGGAAACAGGAGTGAGTATTGGAATTAGTCTGTCAGACTCCACAGCACCCTTGAGGCCATTTTCACTCCTGGGCGGGGTCCTGGTGCAGTGGAATGCACGGGAGGTGGCAGTGCTGCAGGATGAGGGGTGGTTGGTCCAACCCTTCTTTTCTGCACTGCTCTGCCCCCTCTCTTCTCTGTCACAAGCAAGCCTGAGTCCTGGCTCCAGTTGCAAGCTAGGACCTCTTAGTCCTTGGATTGGAAACAACTACATCCTTTCATGTGGTCTCCCTCTCCCCCGCCCTGCAGCTCCACTCCCCTACAGCTGGGAGACCTGATGGATTGGCTACCTGGCAGAAAATAAGAATTATTTTCATACAGTCCACTAGGCTTCACCAGAGTTCTATGAACTGGGACCTCAAGTCCAAAGCCAACTGTCAAACATGTAGCTTTGTCACTTTATACTCAGTATGTTTCACAGAGTATACCTTCCTACAGAATTCTCCATGGAGGGCAGGAGGATAGGCCTAGCTGGGAGACACAGATTCTGAACTCCTTGGCCCTAGCATTCTATTGTTTCCAATAATACCATATTAATGAGATGGTTTGGAGAATATTCTGATTTCAAAAATAACTATGAACTATAACTTTATCAGAAACTAGTGTATGTTTTAATTAACATATAAGCTCTTACCTGACAAATATATGGCAAAAAGGTCCTTTGTATGAAGTAGTTTGCTCAGACCTCTCTCTCTTTCTCAGAGTATCTTTCTCTCTCCCTTTCTCTCTCTCACACACACACCCTATGTATGAACATGTAGGTGTTCATAGCAGCACACTAAAAGGGACTGACGGATTAGGTATAACTGGAGCCTTTCTGGCCCAGCCATCTGAATCCAGGAACCTTGCTTAATGGCCCAAAGAACAAATAATAGAACTAGCCCCGATTTTTCTGGCTCCCAGTTCTCTCTCTGTCTGTCTCTAACACACACACTAGCATTTTCCCACCCTCTGGGGTCCATGTACCTTATATAAAAGTTATTAGAGCTGTGGAGCTGAGTTCACGAGCAGAGTCAGGACATATCCCCGGATGGACAAAACCTGCAGGCAAAGGGCAGCTGCCCTCCATGCCTAGTGTGACTCAGAGAGACCCCCCCCCCCACCAACAGCCAAGTCCCACAGAGCGCCCTTCTGCTTCTCTCTCAGGGCAGTGATTGATCCATAATGAAACTTCCCAGGTCCTCAGCCTCCCATCCTGTCATAAGAATCCTATCATTTCCACACCATTGACTGGAGCCTAAATGCTGCTTTTGGTATAGAAGAAAAGGAAATAAACTTGAAAGAAGAGTCCGCTGCCAACTCCCTTGGTAGTTAGAAAATTCAGCCTAAAGGATAATGCCTGGCTTCCCAGAGAAGAGAAAGAGAAAAGAGAAATACTCAAGAGTGTCAAAGTCCAGAGTTTCCTCTGGCAGTACTTTCTCTCCCCGGTGCTAACAAATGCAGGCTATGTCAAAGACTTTATGCTCTTCCTTAACACTCCCTGAGCAATTCAAGCTGCTGCCATGAAGCACCTTTAATGTTTTCTGATGTACAAGAGCAATTTAGCAACTAGACATGGGACGTTTCCTACTGTTTCGGAACTGCCACGTGGGAAGCCTAATGTAGATGCTTTGGCTGAGTCTTCCGGTTACAGCGGCTATTCTATAAGAAACCATCCATTTCCCTAAGGGAAGGGAAGTCCTGGGGCATAATGACAGGCTGGTTCCAAAACCAGGGCAGAACTGACTTCCCAGAGTGGAGAGGGGGGCATGTGCCAGGGGCATGTTTGCACTGCAGAAGAGCAAGGAAAGGTGGGAGAGAAGAGGAAGTTGGGAGGATCAGGCGTGTCCAAAGACACAGGGAGAGGCAGTTAGAAGATGTGATGTGGCAAGACGCTGGTCCCTTCCCTCCTGGAGCAAGGCAGGAAATATGCAGAAGGGTGCTTGGTGACTCCATCTTCCCTGGGGAGGTGGGAGGGAAGGAGAAACGGGGTCAGCATCCCGGAGGGGTCACAAGTGCTCCTTACCCCACCTGGCTCCCTCTACCTCCAGAAAAAATGTGAGTGCCTGCTTCTCCAGCACTAATATGCTGTCCTGGCCCAACTGGGCCCAAATATTGAATATGTTTACTGTAAACATCTATGTACTAACAGTTACATCTTTGATTACGCAGAAGGGTATGTGATGGCGGGCAAAATTTCTCTCCCTCTCACCTGAGTGTCTATTTCCATGTGCCCTTGCCACAGGAAACCACATTGAACAGCTTATTCTAAATCCATGGGAAAATGATTTATACATGCAACAGCATCAATATGTAATGCTTTTTTAAAAAAAATTCAAATGGGAATCATACAAAGCACACCATTTTGTCACCTGCTTTTTTAACTCAGTGTATTTGGACATTTTCCATATCAGTGCACTCAGACCTTATTCATTTTCTTTCAAGGACTAAACATTGTTCGGGCAGAACGTGAATTAATGAGTCTTCTGCTAAGGGAGCATTAGATGATTTACAGTGGCGGCATTACAGCCCAGGCTGCACTGAACTGACTTGTACACACGTTCTGTGAACCTCTGCAAGTGCATCTTAGAAGTGGAATCCTTGGACTAAAAATAAGCCCATTGTAAATGTGGATGCACGATGTCAGATTGCTCTCCAAAAAAGGCCAGCTAGTAGAGTGTTTGCCTTCCCACATCCTTGCCAACACTCGGTATCCCCACATAGGTAAACACTGTACTTCATAGTTGCAACTCACTTTTCTTTAAGTACGAATAAAATTGGAAATATATCTACTCATTACATATCCTAAGTATGGGTTTGTAATGCCATATTTTTACACATGTACAAACACATACATGGCAACTTATTTACTCTATGAATGACCTACTCATATGCTTTACTTACTTTCTTTCGCATTACTCTTTTATTCTTAATTTGTAAGTATGCATGTAAATGTAATGACTGTGTCTTTATCATGCATTTTCATATTTCTCCTCTTACTTTTCTTACTTGATGTATAGAATTATTATAACACTGAAATTTTACATATTTTAATGTAGCATAATTCATCAACTTTGTGATTGATAACTTCTGAGTGCTATGTCAGGTACCAAGGGCTTACCCACTCCAGAATTACTTTTTAATCACTGTTATTGTCTTCTAGTACATTTATTAGCTAATTCTTTAAGTAAGAAATGACTGTTTTAATTATTTGGAATTTATTTTGGTGCAAGACATATAGTAAGGATCCAATTATCTATTCTTCCCAGACTTTCAGTTGTCTGAATATGATTTATTACTAATTCAATTTTTGCCCAACTGATTTCAAATACTATCTTGCGTGTCAAATTCCAAAACATATACAGGTCTATTTTGAGCCTCTATAATATGTTTCACTGGTTTTTCTCTCTCTACCTGAGCTATAAACTGATTTAATTACCTTAACTTTATTATGCAGTTTGATGTCTGCTGGGACTAGCTTTTCCTCATAATTCGTTAGCATGCTTTATTTTCAAGCTGAAAACATTGCAAGCAAACTCTCTGCAAGGGTGGAAACTCTGGTTTGCTTTGAAGGATGATTGTGGCTTAGTTCTGTGAAAAGACACTTGAGTGGGTCCTCTGGTTATGTAATTCCCACCCACAACTCCGGGGAAGACCAAAATGCAAATCCTGAAGCAATCTGTTCTATCCAAAGCCAAGGTGTTTTTAGGAGTGTGACTTGGACAGATCTCCCAGCAGCTCCATGTTTCTACAGGGTATTTGTCGATAGAGAAGTCTTCCTTCCCTGCGTTTGGATTGATGAAGTCCTGTTCTTGGGCAGGAATGCACGGCCGAGCAATGTGTCCCTGTGTCAGTGTGTGTGTCCAGGAGTTTCAGAGGTGGAGGAGCCAGTGTGAGAGAGAGAGGCCTCGGTGGCGTCCTGATTCTCTCTTCTGCCTACCCTGCAGAAGGGAGTGTAGAAAGAGCAGGCCAGGCCAGGGGCAGCCCATCCTGGGGCGGGACCTGTTATTCCATCCCAGTGTATCAAAAATTGAACAGGCTGAATTAGGAACGGGTATAGTATAACCCGCAGACTCCTGATTTACTTAGGATCCTTTAGAGAAAACCTTATTCCTTTGGCCCTTTCCCTTCTGGGAATGACTACTCTCAGTTATCCTAGTCGGAGAGTGGGGAAGCATGGAGATCTAGAAGCCTTTAGGGTTGGGGGATTCTACGGGTCCAGGTAAGAAAGAGGTGCTCCCGGGCACTCCACAGTGAGTGAAGAAGCAGTGGACGGTGGCTTCACGGAAAGGACGATCAGGTGCACCAGTAGCTGACCTCACAGGAGAGCTTTAAAAGCCGCCGTTTCTGGCCTCCTCTGTGCACCCTCTTGGCAGTGACCCCTTTCTGCATAGGCGTGGAGGAGGTGGTCACTTGGCCTTGGGGAAAGCGTTCAGGAGGCAGCTGCTGGGTGAAGAAAGGAGGGGAAGCGGAGGGCGGAGCCACAGCCACAACCGGTGATTTCTGTAACCAGAGCCCATTTCCCCGGGCATCTGAGAAACAGTCATGCGGGGAAACCTGGGATTCACAGGAATTTCCACAGCCTGGCGGACTTCAGTACCAAGGGGAAGTGTGACTGCCCCTCTGCTGCACAAGGATCGCTCCTCTAACACATGCTTCGTTTGCTGTAAACTGCGCTTTTGCTGCCTCAAGGGAAATCTTTTTCTCGTTACACTATTTGAGGTTTTCCAATAGGCCGCCTTCTAGGCACGGTTTTCACACCATTCGAGAAATCCCATCAAGGCAGAAAGGTTCTGGACCCTAAACAACAGAGCCATCAAAATGCCGTTCTCTAGGAGCTTCCTCAACTCCTTTCTTGTCAGACAGGGCCGTCACGTTGCTCTTGGTTGCAATCTGCTGGTGAGCAAAATTCTCCAGGCATGCATGGTCCTGGCGTCCTCGTGAAGGGGCCTACGGAGGAGGATCTTGCTCTTCCAGGAATCACCAAACACAAATGACTAAAGAAGTGAGGCTCAGGGCCTGCCTGCGGCGTGGCTCACTTGGTTAATCTTCCGCCTGCAGCGCTGGCATTCCCATATGGGCACTGGGTTCTAGTCCTGGTTGGGGGGCCAGATTCTGTCCCGGTTGCTCCTCTTCCAGGCCAGTTCTCTGCTGTGGCCCGGGAAGGCAGTGGAGGATGGCCCAAGTGCTTAGGCCTCTGCACCCACATGGGAGGCCAGGAGAAAGCACCTGGCTCCGGGCTTTGGATCTGCACAGCACTGGCCATGGCAGCCATTTGGGGAGTGAACCAACGGAAGAAAGACCTTTCTCTCTGTCACTCTCTCACAGTCTAACTCTGTCAAAGAAAAAAAAGAAGAAGTGAGGCCATATGAAGCCACACTCTCAGTCTGTCGGTGACCTGGGTGAGCACAGCTCATCCCCCACACCTGCCACACTGCCCTCTACCCCGTCTCTTGGGCCCTCTTTGCAGTACAAGCCACTTTTAAGATTCTCTTGAACTTGATTTAAACCAGACATACATTTGGATTTGAGGAAAGCCATGAATTCCACTACAGACAACTTTGTAATGGGATTTTCACTTAAGGTCACCCAGGCTTTAAGCAGTCATGAAAAGCCACCATTTGACTAATACTATTCGTTCTTAGGAGCTCATTCATCTTCTAATAAGCATCTATGGAGCATGAGTCTTTCGTACTCACAACCCTTTATCATGCATAATACAGAGGTGAAACAATATTAGCTTTGATTTATACAATATTATTCTAAAAATAATTTCCAAATGCATAACCTCATCTAATCCTATGAAAAATTAATATATGTGATTTAAAAGAAAATTAGTCTCCTTCGGGGTAACAATATAAGAACAGAATGAACTTTATGCTTTCTGTTACATTTTTCAAAGTAAGAAAAATTAATATGAAGTCAGCTCTATCCAAGGATTCTTGGAGGGGGTTGACATTTAGAGTAATTTTGTTTTTAATTTGGAAATGAATGTAAGTGAATTTTTCAAAACTGATTTTCATGTAATCACGGCTTGGAAATTTTGAAAGAAAAATACTGCCCTTATTAATATTAGCATACATAAAAACAGTGGAATAGGGAATATACTAAAATATTTAATTAATTTTCCCTTTATATGCTTTAGTTTTATATATATATATATAATTTCATATTCTTATTTCAACTAACATTAGGGCATCAATATTTGTTATAGTGCTTATAAACATCATTTTAATGCTGTAACTACTATATGATTATATCATAAAACCATTGATTTATTAATAGACACACAATCTTCTTTTTTTTTTTCTGACAGGCAGAGTTAGTGAGAGAGAGAGAGACAGAGAGAAAGGTCTTCTTTCTGTTGGTTCACTCCCCAAATGGCTGCTGCGGCCAGTCCACTGTGCCGATCCGAAGCCAGGAGCCAGGTGCTTCCTCCTGGTCTCCCATGCAGGTGCAGGGCCCAAGCACCTGGGCCATCCTCCACTGCCTTCCCGGGCCACCGGAGAGAGCTGGACTGGAAGAGGAGCAACCGGGACAGAATCCAGCGCCCTAACCGAGACTAGAACCCGGGGTGCCGGCACCGCAGGCAGAGGATTAGCCAAGTGAGTCGCAGCACCAGCCTAGACACACAATCTTCTAACTTTTCAATCATGTTGTGTGAAATAGGTTTTTCATACTACTACTGTTTTTCCATAGGGTAGACACCTATAGGAAACCAATTTTTAATAACATATTTCATTTTCAGTTAGGTTTTTGTTGAAGTTATAGTTCATTTTTGCAAAATTAAGAGGATCAAAAATTTTTAAGATTTTTTGCTGCAATTTCACCTCCAGTAAATCAATTCTTAAGTTACTAGTCCTCCACAATGTTTTTCTGACTGCTATGTTCCTTTTAAAGTTAAATAACATATTTTCCTGTCAACTTTTTCTGTTGGGCCCACTAACACCAATAAAGTTGCCGTGTCTTTAAGAACTAAACATAAAAAGTGAATCAGTAATGAATAATACTAAGTATTTTTTCTATATTGAATTAAACAGTAAAATATTATGGGCCTCTGGAATTACCCCTGTGTATTGAAGACAGATTTAGCAACATGCTTTCCTCAATTTATTTTGTCTGTTTTCTCAAGGTCGGATTGTTCCCGGGGCCCACCTGCATAATGCCGCTCTGATGCTCCTTAATTGATCAGTCCCCTTGAAATCACCTCTCATGCTCCTGCCATCTGGGCCCAAATCCATCCATAGATCCCACTATTGAAGCATTCACAGTGCTTGCTAGCATCCCATTGGTGGTGGATTTTATAAGAGAAAATAAATCTAGACTTCTGTTGTATTTAAAGTTTCACATCCAAAAATGTTTCCTATGGGCTCTGGGCAATGACTCTCAGACTTTCAGTGAATTTCAGTACAGAGTATTTGAGAAGTGGAAAGCTGTACAATTTTTGGAGAAAAAAAATTGTAAGACCAAATCCCTCAATAAATAAATAGTTCTACAAGTCATATGCAGTTCAAAATGTCTCTATATAAATGCAGGATGCTGGGGCAGGTAGTTGGGACAGCAAATGAGACACAGCTCAAAACACCTGCATCCAACATCAGAGTGTTCAAGTCCAGGCTCTGCTTTTATTCCAGCCTCCTACCAGAGAGATCACATGCAGTGATCACATGTAGCACCGGATTCTGTCCCGGTTGCTCCTCTTCCAGTCCAGCTCTCTGGTGCACCACTGCAGCTATGATCAACTCTCTGGTCCCTGTGCTGTGCAGCAGATATCCAGAACTTACTTATTTTATACAAAATAAGTTTGCACCTTTGACTAATATCTCCTCTTTCCCCAAGCCCCAGACTCCTAAGGACCACATTTCTGTATCTAGGAGCTCAGCATTGGTGTATTTCTTTCCATTCCGATTGATTTCTCTTAGCATACTGTCCTTCAGGATCATCCATACTGTCACAAATAACAGGATTGCCTTTTAAGACTGACTCATATTTCACTACATGTGTGAGGTCATCAAACACTTCATGGAAATGAAGATTATTAAAAAAAGCTATGCATGGATTTCAAAACGCATTTGCACCAAAATAAATTCTTACTAAGTTTCTATAATAGGTCTGAACAGGACCTAGTTTGAGGCACCACAAAAAGTAAGACATCGAGGGGCCTGTGTGGTGACCTCTTTGCCTCCTCCCCTGACCCCACAGCAACCACTGAGACTCCATTTATAGCTTTGCCTTGCCCCAGATGTCATGGAGTTGAAATTACACAGTGGGTAATCTTTTCAAAGTGGCTTCTTACACTTAGTGCTGTGCACTAAGGTTCCTCCCATCTCTTCATGTCTTGATTGCTCATTTCTCCTTATCATTGAGCACTATTACATCGAATGATGACACAATTGGTCTATCCATTCATCTATTAGTGGACACATTGCTTGTGTCTGAGTTTTGGCAATAACTTAGGCTATTATAATCATTTGCGTGCAGGGTTTTTGTGTGGATGTGTGTTTTCAACTAATTTGGGTAAATGCCAAGGAGTGTGATTTCTGAATGATAGGGTTAGGATATGTTTCATTTTATAAGAAACCACCAAACTCTTGCAAAGTAGGTGTGCCATTTTGTATCCCCACCAGCAATGAATAAAAGTTCCTGTTGTCCCAAATCATTGCCCGCATTTGGTATTGTCACTGTTTTGACTGTAGCCATTCTAACAAGCTTGTAATTGTATCTCCTTATTTTAATTATATCTCCTAAGTTTCATGTAATTGTATCTCCTTATTTTAATTTGCAGTTCCTTAGTGATGGATCGGATCCTTCACATTTAAATGGCATCTATACAACTTCTTTATGAGGTGTTTGTCCATATCTTTTCTGCTTTCTAATTGGATTGCTTGGTTTTTTACTGCTGTGTTTTAAGAATTCAAAAAGAAAAATCCTTCTAGAACATAGAAACTCATCATTCAGGTTGAATACCAAATTAGAGAATATAAAGAGAAAATTAATGATGTGAAATAATTAGCCAGAATGCAGCACAGAGAGATAACAAAATAAAGAATAATGAACGAGGAAGGATAGCAGGAGTTTTAAAACTTATCTATTTAGAGTTCAAGTACAAGAAAAAAGAGGCAATGAGGGAAAAAATCTATTTTATGGATACAATGTTTAAGAACTTTCCATGGGAAATGAAATACACCAATCCTTATATTCAAGAAGTCTGGCAAACAGCATGATAAACACAACTGTATATAACATAGATAAGATGCAGTTTTGCAAAGATGAAGCTATCCTAAAACAGCAAGAGGAAAAGGCAAAATTGCCTGTAAAACACTAATAATTAGATTAATATTGTTTCACAACAGTAATGATCGAGATCAGATGGCTAAAATGACTTTAAAGTGCTGCAAGACCTATCCACCTAGACTGTCATCCCCAGAAATTCCTTTCAGTAATGAGAATGCAAGCAAAATATTTCTAGACAAAAACAGAATGTTCCACTAATTGGCAGTCACATGTACAAAATGTTTAGAATGGCAAGAAGAAAAATAACTAAAATAAACTAACTCCTTCCATTCCCATCTTTTTGTTGTTTAGGTCAATTGTACATCAGCAGCTGCAATATTTTTAAATAGGCTAGAATAAATAATAGACTCCAAATCATTCAAACCCAAATCTTGCGGTTGATTTTCCAGAGTTTGGCTCTCATATGTAGTGTTTGACTGCTTTTGCACTGAAAAAATTCAGAGCCAGAACTGGGATTGGAGGCATGTCTGCTCAGCATGGAATTAATTGGGTTTATTTGCATGGAAATCATCTGTTGCCTTTTCCTTGCTTTTAAGCGGTACCTAAGCAGAAAAACTTGGGAAATAGAGCCACAGTACTGTATTACTTTTTTTTTTTTTTAAGATTTCATTGATGTATTTGAGAGGCAAAGCCTACTATGCCACAGTGGCAGCCCCACAATATCTCTCTTAGATCTGGTCCTCTTTAGCCTGGGCAGTGTCTGCACAGGGGCTGAGGGTGTTTGGCAACTATTTCGGGAAATGTGCTTGTCATTACTACTTGCACAAAGGTAATGAAAGCAGCAGCTAATGGGGTGGGGGGTGGGGGTGGGGGAAGTTCCTCCTTGCAGGGGCTTCTTGGGAATCAAACAAGAAGGGGAGGGGCCAGAACAGAGGAATGGTGGGGCAGGGATGGGGTTTGTCATGAACACATGCGTTAACATGCCCCCTGGGGAAAACACAGAAAAGAGCATTCTGTCAACAGTATTCTGAGATCTTGATTAAATGCAGAAAGCGGAATTCAGTGAAGCATGGCAATGCCTCTGCAAACCCACGGGGCTGTTTCCAAAGTTTGTGGAAAAATTGAATTAAGCAATGATGCACATTTTCCATGATTTTTGTAAGACACCTGGTACTTGCACATGGTGGGCATATATGAGATTAAGGACGTACAGAGCACTGCATCATCAGTGGGCACGAGACCAGCTCACAGACATCCTTCACCATGGGCATCCCCTGAGGTTTCTACCAAAGATGCTTTCAATTCTTCCTGGAAACCAGGACAGAGAATGTTTTTCAAGAGGACACCAACTCTGGGAGCACAAGCACTATTTTAGCATTTCCTGGGAAAAATAGATTAAAATTAAATTTATAATGAATTTTAGAAATAGAGTACAGGGGCCAGTGATGTGGCGCAGGTTGAAGCCACTGCCTAGAGCAATGGCATCCCATATGGGTGCCAGAGCGAGTCCTAGCTGCTCTGCTTCCAATCCAGTGCCCTGCTAATGCACCTGGGAAAGCAGAGGAAGAAGGCCCAAGTACTTGTACCCTGCCACTCATGTGGGAAACCCAGATGGAGTTCAGGCTCCTGTCATTGGCCTGGCCCACCCCACTCCAGCCTTTTCAACCATTTGGAGAGTGAACTAGAGGCTGAGAGATTCTCTCTCTCTCTCTCTTTCTCTCTCTCTGCCTTTCAAATAAATAAAATAATTATTTTCTTAAAAAATCCACAGTATGGTAGAGTATCTTAGCACAGAGATCAAGATGTCTCCTGGGATATGCGCATCCCATACTGGGCTGTCTGGGATCCAGCCTCATCTCTGCTTCTATTCCAGCATCCTGCTAATGCACACTCTGGGATGCAACAGATGATAGCCTTTGTATGTGGGTCCCTGCCGCCCACAAGGGAGACCCAGATGGAGTTCTGAGTCCCTGGCTGCAACCTGGCCTAGCCTCAACTGAACATATGGAGCGTCAACCAGCTGATGGAAGATCTCTCTCTGTCTCACTGCCTTTCAAATAAGTGAAAAAAAAAAAAAGAAGAAGAAGAAGAAGAAGAAACAAACAAAAGCTCCTAGAAGTACAGTTATCCATAGCATCAACACACTTTAGAAGAAAAGCACCCCAGAAAGAGCAGAGAGAAGTAGAAGGAGAGCAAGGAAGAAACAGAAGCAGCATTAATCCGAAGAGGAAGTGGACCACAAGGAAATAAGGAGAGCAAAGGATCAGGATGTCCACAGACCCTGCGCGACGGTCACCATCCACGACCACAGCTGGAGGAGCTAGAAGAACAGCAACGGCGAGGCTGTAGGAGATGACAACCAGCCCGACGGGAGAAGTAGCAGCAGTGTGTGAGAGAGGGGATGAGAGACGCTTACACGTGTGCAGAGAGAGACCAAGATGGAGCCACGCCTCTGGCTCGTCAGCGCTTGCCAGCTCCCTAATGGTTGAAACACAAAATACAGCATTTGTGCAGGTCTGCCTGTAGCTACAATGGCATAACACACTAGGAATTCGTTTTCTATCATCTTTTATGTGTGAGGTGTAGAAAAGAATGACTTATCTTTATAAAATTATACACTCTCATAAAACAATTCTAGCAGTATTCAATAAAGTTTTTTAAAGGTTTTAGAAAGTACCCAAATTTCACCTGCTGGAAATAAGTATTAACACTTAAAAGACTCCATTTCAAATCGAGTCAATCAATCCCTCTGCGGATACAAGCATGTGTAAAGTGTGTGTGAATGGATAAATAGAAGAATCTAAGGATAAACAGACTTTTGCAAAAATAAACTTGTGCTACAGGCTATATTAATTAAAATATTTAAGCATTTATTTCACATTCATATATATATAATCGGTATTAGACTGCCCTTTTACCCACTTTCTCTTTATTGCCCCCAATATAAAAGTCTCTTGTCATGCTTCCTTTGAAAGTGTCCTCTTCTGTGTACTCACAGTGGATCTGGGTCTGATCATACCATTTTTTAGTCCCCACCTTGAGGGCGTGGCTACTCATGTGCAAAGGAAGCCCAGAGCAGAGAACTAGGCATGTACATCCTAATCACGCACAGAAGACAGACAATCTTACTGGCAGAACCAGAGAAGCCAGAGCAACAACAGAGCAGAGCCCTTTCGGAAGTGAGAGGCACCGGAAACGAGGAAATCGGGAATGAAAAGTCCATCCACGCCATCCTGGCCTGATGACGAGCCTCTCCAAACAAGATGTGTCTTGCAGGCCACTTCCAAACATGCGCTTTTCTCCTATCTCATTTATAAAGTTTTTCCCATCCCCTAGTTGGAGAGACAGACTTGAGATATATGGCTCCTGCTTCTTTATCACCAGCAACAATACAGAAGCCTTTCTTTCCTCCAAAGAATGGCCCTAAGGAGCGTGAAGGGAACCCTATAGCACAATCATTATACGAAGATACACACAGAGAGACAGAGAGGGAAAATGAAAGTTTATGCTCTCATAGTGAGACAATTCAATTCACACGCTACTCACTCAGTGATCTTGAGATTTCCATCTATTGTTCACTCACTTTCACTGACAATGCACCTCTTACAGTACAAGCCCCTCACTGCACGGAATTTGAGGATATGTTTTGCATATATGGCTCCAATGATAAACTTAACCACTTTACCTAGTTCTCCAGTGAGGAAACAAGGATCTCCTCCAAAGCTGGAGACTGGATTGGCTGTGTTGAATTTACTATGTAAAAGTGGCCCTGCTCATCATATACTTTCTTGTTTTTTTTTAAATTTTTTATTTATATAAGGTGAACAAATTTCATGTAATTCATATATACAGATTTTAAGAGTATAATGATACTTCTACCCCATCCTCCCTCCAGCCCATATCATCACCCTCCCTCTTCCATTATTTTTTCTTTTAATTTTTACAATGACATACTTTCAATTTATTTTATAATCACAGTTTAACTCTCCATTGAAATAAAGAATTCAACCAGCAGTAAGTAAAAAAACCACTGCTCCTCAAGAGTATAAACAATTTTGCCTACATATATTACATTTTTTGTACTCCATATATTAGTTATCACAAATCATGGAAAACATATGATGTTTGTATTTTTTGGAATGGCTCATTTCACTAAGCATCATGGTTTCCAGTTGCATCCATTTTGTTGCAAAAGATAGGACTTCACTCTTTTTTATGGCTGAGTAGTATTCCATAGTGTACATATACCATAATTTCTTTATCTAGTCATCAGTTAGTGGACATATGATTCCATATCTTAGGTATTGTAAATTGGGCTGCAATAAACATAGGGATACAGATAACTCTTTCATATGCTGATGTCATGTCATTTCCCACCATATACTTTCTTAGGAGATTTTCAAAGAAAATTTTGGCTTGATGCAATGTTCACATACTAGAATCACTGCAAAGCTTAGGTCTTGAGCAAGAAGAAAGTTTTCACTACAGATTTTCTCTTAATTTGCCAGAAGGTATTGAAGCATTACTAGATCTCAGATCAATATTCATTTATAAGAGATTTTGTTTATGAAAAGTTCACCACAAAAAAAAAAATGGGTTTGTTTTATAAAACTGCATGTGAATTTTAATTACCTATTTTAAGGTTGGTTATAATAGCTGCTTTGAATGGTATGGGAAACTAACTCATATGTCCTTCCACATCACTCCTTCAAGTTCCACTTTCTATTAGCTAAATAATTATTCTACATTGCCAGGGTTTATATTGCCCTGCTCTGTTATACAGTCATGGTGCCCATTGTCTGGTGGTCTCTGTTTCTGTGGGTTCTGCCACTACTCCACATGTCATGACATGATTGATGTCTGGATTTTACCATCAGGTAGGTTTTTCAAGATTAGCTCGCAGAGAAAATGAACGGAGCCAATGAATGAAAGATTAGAATGGCTGTTTTTAACTTCCCACTTGAACGACTAAGCTACTTAGATATTAGCAGAAATTGCTTGCTGTCTTCAGGCTCTGCCTAGTGATATTAAGAAGAATGAAGCCAAATATATTTCTCATGGTTTATAGTTTCCTTTTTTTGATCATTGAATTTTTCTTCCTAAAATTCAGTCATTTAGCCTAGATATAGCTTGCTGTCAATTACTTTGCAACAAGGTTGTTCTTCTTTCTAGGATAAAATTTTTATCTGCGATTTTGCACTTGATTTAGTTCAGGAAAGTTGTCTTCTACTTTTTTTTTTTCATTACTTTTCCCTCTGTCTAGAATTACATAACAGGCATGCAATAAATATTCCTTGAATATATGGATGATATATTTGAATACTTTTTCTGCTCCATTTATTCTCTTCTTTAGGAAATCAGTTACCCTTCTACTGATTATGCTTCCTCTGTCTTCCAGTTTGATCACTCTGTATTTATAATTGTGAAAGTCAGAGTTACAGGGGGCAGGCGAGAGGGAAATGTTGATCTTCCATCAACTGGTTCACTCCCCAATGGCCACAACAGCCAGGGCAGAGCCATGCCAAAACCAGCAGACATGAGCTCTTTCATGTCTCCCACAGGGGTGGCAGAGGCCCATGCATTTGGGTCATCTTCCAGTGCTTTCCCCAGGCCATTAGGAGAGAGTTGTATTGGAAATGGAGCAACCAGGACTCGAACCAGCATCACAGGTGGAGCCTTTAACAGCAGCCCCATAGTCTTTAGAAGAAATTGCCTCTAAAAAGCCTGCAAAACATTTGAGAATACACCTGCCGAAACTTGTCTGAGGCGTGTCCCCAGAGATCTTTTAATCTTATTTACCACTGGGTTTGGATGATGCACACATAGGGTCTGTTTTATCTTAGCCATCTGAAACAATCTTGTGCAATCCTTGCTGTTCATCTATACATCCCTTATCCATTTCCAGAAATGTCCTTCTTAAAGTTAATCAGTATCCTTTTTTCAGTAACTTCTTTTTAGCGACAATACCATTTCTCTGAAGATGTTTGCAAACAGTCATGTTCTAAAGAAAGCAATCTCCAACCTGAGAGGAATTCACCACCACCTACCTAAAGCCTGCCTCTGCAGGCCAAGCCAACGTATGCTCACTGTGTAAAGATCAATTAGAATTACTGTTGAGGAACACGTAAATTCTGACTAGAATTTGACCATTTTAGAACATTCCCAAAGCTTGTTAAAAGACACTTGTGTCTCCTGGTCACTCAAATTCTGTCCTAAGTAAACCTTATGGTAACCTTTTTATAGAGCCAGATTATTTCCATTGACAATCTTAAATGCCCTTGACCTAGCCATTTTGTGTTTGTGGCTGCTGAAGCCTGGCCACACTCGTAGCTCTGGCTATGTTGTTCCTACAGTGCCCTCATCCATGTCATGGTTTTATTTTTTCGCAGTTCTTCCCCCAAGTTCTCCTGACACACTCTTCACTTATTATCTGATGTATTACATTTTCTTCTCAGAATCTTTTAAACTGTCTTTTAGATAAAAGATTAGAATTCCTTTTTTTTTTAATTTGAAAATCAGAGTTATGGCAAGAGAAAGAGAGAGAGAAAGAGAAAGAGAGAGATCTCCTATCCGCTGATTCACTCTTGAAATGGCAGCAACATCCAAGTCTGGACCAGGCCAAAGCCAGGAGCCAGGAGCTTCATCTGGGTCTCCCACATTGGAGCAGGGCAGAAACCCAAACATTTGGACCATCCTCTGCTGCTTTCCCAAGCACATTGGGCGGGGGGGGGGGGGGGGGGGGAGCGGCGCCATGGCTCACTTGGTTAATCCTCTGCCTGCAGCACCAGCATCCCATATGGGCACTGGTTCTAGTCCCGGTTGCTCCTCTTCCAGTCCAGCTCTCTGCTGTGGTCCAGGAGGGCAGTGGAGGATGGCCCAAGTCCTTGGGCCCCTGCACTTGCATGGGAGACCGGGAGAAAGCACCTGGCTCCTGGTTTTGGATTGGTACAGCACTGGCCATGGCAGCCATTTGGAGGGTGAACCAATGGAAGGAAGACCTTTCTCTTTGTCTCTCTCTCTCTCTCTGTCTATAACTCTACCTGTCAAATAAAAAAAGAAGGGAGCTGGATGGAAAGTGGAGCATCCAGGACTAGAACCAGTGCCCATATGGGATGCTGGCGCTGCAGGTGGTAACTTAACCTGTTGTCGCACAGAGCCAGTCCCCTAATTTCTTTGAAAATATACAGATTTATTTGTCAACTCCTCTTATGTTTTAGGGTAATTGTTTTCATGATGTATTTTTTTTGACAGGCAGAGTGGACAGTGAGAGACAGACAGAGAGAAAGGTCTTCCTTTGCCGTTGGTTCACCCTCCAATGGCCACCGTGGCCAGCACGCTACAGCCGGCGCACCACGCTGATCTGATGGCAGGAGCCAGGTGCTTCTCCTGGTCTCCCATGGGGTGCAGGGCCCAAGCACTTGGGCCATCCTCCACTGCACACCCAGGCCACAGCAGAGAGCTGGCCTGGAAGAGGGGCAACCGGGAGAGAATCCGGCACCCCAACCGGGACTAGAACCCGGTGTGCCGGTGCCGCAAGGCAGAGGATTAGCCTAGTGAGCTGTGGCGCCAGCCATGATGTATTTTTTAAATCTACTTCTAAAATGAAAACAATGATTCTGCTTTAAACAGGGCCAACTAGGAGCTAAGGAACAACATAGGAAGGGAGATGATCTGAGGCCACTCACCATGTCACCCAGTCTGCCTCTACCTACCTGATGGGCTAGAAGCTACTGTGTAGTTTGTTACGCTATCAGTTCTCATCACAATAAAAGGAAACAGCCATCTGGATGCCTTCATCCATGGCATCAGCAGTGCCCATCTCCAACATCCCTTGTTGATAAAACATATAGATAAAAACACATTGGACTACATGTAGTCCCTGTTATGGACCCATCACTGCCATATGGGTCCAGCAAAACACTAAATGATCGTGAAGACAGTTGGTGAATAATAAATCCATGGATAACAGGAGCAATGTTAGAACCATAAACTGGGTAACTGAAGTGAATGCCTGAGAAACTGAGAAAGGAGATGACTCATAAGTAAAATCATGCAGGAGAAAGAAGTGAGAGGGTAAGAAATTCTAAGTTGCAAGTATGGCAGAATTTCAGAACTTGTCTGTGTCTCAAGTCACACAATCAGCTCAACTCTGATTACCCACGTGCATCCTCTGGACTCAGGTTTCCAGTATTTGCATGGAAAATCCCAATGCAGAACAAGGATTCAGGTCACAGCCTTGATTACACCACGCTTTCCCCCAGCACTTCCTCTTGCTGCTCCTGTAAAGCTAGGGATTGGGAAACCACCGAGGATTCAGATCATGGCCTGAGAAGCCTGGCGAAGGCAGCATGGAAGGAGAGCAGGTGTGCATGGCTGCTGCAACCTGCCTGAGGGCAAGTTCACACTTGAGGGAGCCAGTGCTTTGCTCCTTGGAGGCTTAGTGTGGCTGACACAACCAAGGCATTTCCACATTGTGAGTAGACGAACACGGCTTCCCTAACGTCCTTCACCCCGTGCTTGCCACATGGATCCTAGGGCATACACTCAGCGTCCGTGAGGATTCTCTCATACATACGCAGGGAGAGCCATTGAGAATGATGTCACTGGGCCTCTGGGGAGACATTGCTCACCTGGTGACCTGGGCCCTGCACAACCACGGACAGCTGACAAACCCTGACAGCTATAGGATGTGTCTGCAGGTGTCTGCAAAACTTGTATCCTCTGCTACTATATTCCTTCCATTTCGAGTTGAGAATAGAGGTTGGGGCTGGAATGCCTCCCAGACTATAGATTACAGTTGGGCCATTTTATTGTTTTTCTGAATATGAAGAAGTGTTTCTTTCTCCTGTTTTTTTCATATGCTGGTTCCTTCTCCAAATGCCTGCCATAGCTGGGGTTCCCAGGCCAAGGCTCGGAACCAAGAATTCAACCCAGGTCTTCCATGTGAGTAGCGGGGACCTAAAAACTTGAGTCGTCATCTGCTGCCTCTCAGCATGTGCATTGGCAGGAAGCTGGAGTCAGAAGCAGAGCCAGGACTCAAACCTAGGCACTGCAACATGGGATGCAGGTGTCTCAAGAAATGTTTTAACAACTGTGCCAAACCCCCAATCTTTAGGACATTTTTTGATACAATTCACAGTGTATATATGCAAATGAAGTTTGGTGATTTAGAGTTTGGAGTTTCGAATCAGTGTAATTCCTGCCTATATCACTTGTGGGATTTTCAGTTTCCCCATCGAAAAAAAAAAAAATAATGGAAATAATAGCATCTTACTGATAAATCATTTTCAGGCTTAAGCAAAAATGATATATTTTTAACATTAAGCATAAAAAATGCCACTTATTATTATAAATGTTCCTCAACCATTTCCTTCTGTTAGAAAGTGCTTAACACAGCAATGGAGTTTTGATTGACTTGTCATACCTAAATCTAAGTAGACTCTGTAAGTCATCCAGTGATCATACTTATGTCCAATTAAGAAAAGAATGCATCGTTTTTCCTAGAAGGAAAGACACAATACTTCTCTGTAGTACTGTCCCCTAAATGAATCAGTGAGATATAGTACCAACCCTTTATAAAAATGTGGCACTTGGCAAGGTATTTGCATATTCCTTACCAACTCCAATACTTTAGCATCACAGAAAAGCAGACATCCATGGTTCCCGGCCTGTTGATAGGAAACAGATGAGACCGGCCTGACATCTCGTAGCAACAGTCTACACCTAGACCTCCTGTGCGTCCTTACTCTGATGCATGGAGCCACCCACAGGGAGCACACAGATGCTGAGGTAACATGAGTCATCGTTTGTCTTGTTAAGGTACCAGACGAACTAAAACATCAATCTAGAACAGCAGACCTCTCTCCTTATAATTGGACAGCCTAGGAAGACTGAGAAGGCATTAATGCAAATGTTCTCAAATCAGATATGGAATAAAGTGAAGTTGGAAAGAAGCAAGGAAGGAGGGAAGAGAGGAAGATAAAGCCACAGACCGGAATGATATAATTTAAGAATTTTCTTTCCTATTATCTCTGTGGAACCAACCTACGGTATCTGTTGGTTGACAGTATCTGGCTTTCAAAGTAACTTCCTCAGGCATCTGAAAACAAAGATGAAGCTCAAAGAGACTACAAGAAGAGACACTGGAAATGTAAGCTTGCAAACTGCTCAAAGTCAGGCATCCCTGGCGCTTAAGAGCTGTTTTTGCCAATGGGAAGCAACTGAAACTGGCTAGGATGGTACCATTCCTGAGCTCAAGAAATAGCTTTGGCACTGAACTCTCATCCTTGGACTCCAAAATTCTTGACTCCTACAGCATATGCTGAGTATCCAGATGTGTCTGCCCCAACAGATGGATGGGTTCCTTAACACATGACTTTATGAAGATGCCATCCACTTTATGACAATGACTCATTCAGTTTTATCTTAGCTGAAACACAGAGACATGTGGAGCATATTTGAATGGGTTTCTCCGGAAACGATCTTCTCTCTAACTCTTTACTTCTTGGTGCATGTTCCTGTTCTGATGCATTTAACAGCAGAGAAGAAGGTACCATTTCTTAGCATTCAGCCAAGAAGTGCAATTCCCAGTTGAGTCTGGGTTGAAAATGGTGTATTATAATTAAACATCTTCCTAGCAAGAGGAAATAC
Organism: Sylvilagus floridanus; assembly: GCA_949820135.1. NCBI lineage: Eukaryota > Metazoa > Chordata > Mammalia > Lagomorpha > Leporidae > Sylvilagus > Sylvilagus floridanus. The sequence continues at coordinate 43,599,164 of OX463235.1, forward strand.
CCAAATCCCCCTCAACGCCCACATGCCAGCTTTGAAGAAGTTACAGAAAACGGAACTTCATCCATAATCCCAAAGAAGAATTTTGGGTATTACCTCTTGAGGGGGGAATGTTAGGTAGGAAGTTAGTTATGAGCTTATGTGTGTGTGACATAAAGGCCTAAGGAAAAGACATCTATGTCCAGCATATGCATCTGCACCTCAGTCATCCCGGCAGCATTCCAGGGGCAGCCCGGCCTTCAACTTCGCATCCTGCCCTTCCCCCTTCTACCTGATAACCTGCCTGGTGGGGGTCCCTGCCCCTTCTCCCAGGTACAGCCCAGTATCTGCATTTCAAACACCCTGCTCCGGATCCCCACTCTCCAGGAGGTCTTGCTCACCCTTCCTCCAAACCCAGGATGGCACCAGCTAGCCTTCCTCCTGACTGATACCTTCAGGGAAAAACTCAGATAGGAGTTTTTCTATTTACATCCAAAAAGCCCTTTGTTCCAAGAGGAGCAGAGGTGGGAAGCAAGACCCATCTCCTTAAAAACCCCTGGCCTCAACCAGACCTCGCGCTCAGCCCTCTGCCTGTCTGCTGAGCCGCCCGCCTGACCTGGTCAGGTGTACTCTCTCCACTGCCCCCCCCCCACTCTCTCTCAGGTCCTGTCTGGAGAGGTGCCCATCCGTTTTTACGGATGTCCCTTCCCTAATAAACTTTGCTATTTTACCTCCCAAAAAAAAAAAATAAATAATTAAACATCTTCCAAGGGGTTCAACATCTTAAATGTGTGACTATCCACTAATCATGTTTATTAATCAAGGAGGTTAACTGTAGAACTGCTTAAGAGATGAAAATGAAATAATGGTTCCTAGTAAGGAGAAAAGATGCTTTATTTATCCAGGCCTCAAGAATAGAACAGACTAGACCTGGCTGATGAAGATGTAGCTTGGGGGCCACAGTAGCCTACTTGCTCTCAGCCCAGGCTGAAGTCCCTGGAAAGAAATACCAACCCCACTCCCACCTAGCACAAGGTCCTTACAGCTGAGCAAAATCCCTTGTACAGCCACAGCATTTCTTCAAACAGCCCTTTTGGGGAGCTACTAACAATCCCAGTTCTTCCAGTACCTTACAGACAATGCACTGAATCAGTCACTGAAAAGAACAAGAGAGGACCCTCTACCAGCTGTTGAGGATTGCTCATAGATCCACCTTGAGGCATCTCATATTAGGACTTTGAGGTTGCCACTATTTTGCTCTTGTTCTGATTTTTTAATGAGTGTGTTATTTTCTTTACATCCATTTATTTATATTTTATTTATTTATTTATTTATTTATTTACAGGCAGAGTGGACAGTGAGAGAGAGACAGAGAGAAAGGTCTTCCTTTTGCCGTTGGTTCACCCTCCAATGGCCGCCGCGGCTGGCGCGCTGCGGCCGGTGCACCGCGCTTGTCCGATGGCAGGAGCCAGGAGCCAGGAGCCAGGTGCTTCTCCTGGTCTCCCCATGGGGTGCAGGGCCCAAGCACCTGGGCCATCCTCCACTGCACTCCCGGGCCACAGCAGAGGGCTGGCCTGGAAGAGGGGCAACCGGGACAGAATCCGGCACCCCGACCGGGACTAGAACCTGGTGTGCCAGCACCGCAAGGCGGAGGATTAGCCTGTTGAGCCACGGCGCCGGCTACATCCATTTATTTGAAAAGCGCAGGTTGAGAGAGAGAGAGAGAGAGAGAGAGAAAGAGAGAGAGAGAGAGAGGAGAAAGTTCTCCTATATGCTGGTTCACTATCCTAGTGCTCATAATGGCTCCAGCGGTATCTACACTGCTACATCAAGTTCTCCTCTATGGATAACAGGAACCCAGCTACTTGGGTCTTCACCACTGGCTCCCAGGGTTTGCATTAGCAGGAAGCTAGAGTCAGGAACAGGAGATGGGTGTCAAACTGAGGCACTCCACCATGGAATGTGGGCACCTTGACTTCTAGGCCAAATCCCTGCCCTTTCTGCTCTATGCTTATTCCCTGGCATGAGGGTAGTGTACCCTTAAAACTCCTGAAATTGACACTGATGCCTCTACCATCCCATGATCTACCCTCCATCATTGTCTCATGCACTGCCCAGTGCACCTCAATCCTGGTTTTACAGACACGAAGCTCTATGAGAAACCAGCAGAGATTCCACCTTGCACCAGAGCTGGGGAACACTGGCCTAGAAATTAAAAATAAGAGTTCCCTTTTATACCAAAAGTGGATTCTAGAAATCACTTTCTTCATCCTACCTGTCCTGAGAGTACCTATCACCAGGTGATAGTTATTTAAAATAATGTAATAAAAAAAAATGATGAGTTTGAGAAAGTCACCAAGTTAATCAAGGTCTGATGCAATGGGATGTGGCAACATGATGCTCAAAGAGTCGGGAAGAAGCTTGGGTTTAGAACCTAAGGAGTAGTCTTTGACTTGCTCCTCCTCCACTTCCAAGCCGCATCTCCTTGGGAATTCCCATAACTACTCAGCGCCTTAACTTTCTTAAGTAAAAGGAGAATTCACTAGAATCACATCATGTCTTTCCTTTACAAGACTAAATCCATTGTTTACATGTAAGAGGACAGGAAGAGCAGGCAGAAGTAACAATTTGAGTTGTGCTTCTGCTACACTGAATGAGCATATACCTGGGATAGGTAATTCTCTTTTGTGCATGCTCATTCTCTCACTCTCTCCCTCTCCCTGAGTTTTTATTTCTCTGCACATAAACTCTTTATTCTGGAATGTACATTGTGAAACAGAGTTACTAAACTAGATGTAGTTCAGTATCTGAAGCCACGTTTATTTTACAGGCAATTTAAAGAATTTTCAAGAGTAGTTCATACTGAGAACGGTTTTAACTTTATATACTGCCACTAAAACCTAATCTTTATGTAAAGTGGGATTCCCCTACACAATGAGTTCATAGGGTTCTTGTGAAGAATACTTGAGGTAACTCCCATAAAACACTGAGCACAGTGCCTGCACTCAAAAGGTACTGTTTTCTCTGTCCATACCCCAGTTCTAACGCATGGACTAACTTCTGTCTTGTCATTGGAAATTACAAGTTTGAGATCAAATGAATCAATATGAACACAGTCAAGTTTCCTTTTCTGAGATCTGTGTAGGGGACTTGGTAACAGCTTTGCTGTGAGTCTTCTCTCAAAACAGCTGAGGAAATGGGCCAGAAAAACTTTGCCAAGAACATGCAACTGGCCAAAATTCTCAGGAGTTGAATTTTTATCTTTAAATTCTATCTCAAAAAATAATTAGGGCCTATTTCTATATTCATGGCATCATAGACATCTTGAGATTATTCATTTTCAAAGCTTCTGTCAATTTGATACAATGTCAAGACAATTTCAGCTTCTTAATTTTCTTCATATAGCAATCACTTAACTAATTGAAACAGATTTTTCTAAGTGATATTCTTCCCTATTTATTCATAATTATCCAATCAGTTGAAGTACTTGCCTCTAACTTTAATCATAATAGAATAAGTGTTTTAATCAGATAAGTTTAAAGTTTAATCAACTCAGACTTCTATGCTTATGGAAATGTTTTAATAATCTAAATTAAAATCCCCTACAATAATTCACACACTCCTCTCAATGGCATTTCATAGTTCAAGGAGGGGCACATGCCATGGGCTTAGCCTTTGATAGCTCTTGATTGTATCAAGCAAAAGTCACTTTCCTTAAACACAGCATAAATTGCATCTTAATATCTATAGATTTCCATACTGACAAGAAATTTACTAAGCAAATTTTATAATTGTCTAATGTTACTAATCATTTTACCTCCATATTTTAAGGAGCTGAACTTGCATGTTTAAAAACCATCTGAGGAAATCTTATTTGATTTCAATCTACAGTGAAGGAATGGGAGAGCCTAGTTTCTGCAAGGTCCATAGTGAACAGCCAAGGGAAGCACATGCAAATTTTTTGCACTGAGAATAATCTACTCTGCTGTATTAATCCAATTAGATGGTGCCATGTGGAAGTGACAGATAACCTTGAAAATGTTACAGAACAACAAACTATTACCACTGAGTAGGCAAGTAATTATAAGTAGGTAAATTCAGGTTCATGGGGTAATCGGAAGCAAAAATTTACTAAGTTCTCCCTCAAATGGTCTTTTAGTTCACAGTGACATCAAGTATTGTGAATTGATTGGTGTTTTTTCCAATTCTACATTCTACAAACATTTGTAAAATGCAGAAAACAATAATGAGAATAACTTGGAAACTGCACTATTAAAATGTACTTGCTATTAACATTTTAAAATCTATAATAATCTAGAAAACTATAAAAAAGGAAACTCACCCCCTAATGTTAATATCCAGGGATAATCTCTTCTGAAAGTCTGATTAACACACATGCATATATATCTACATATAAAGATTTAAATCCAGATTACACAGTGTAAGCAACTTCTTACCTGGAGTTTTTCATTGGAAATCGTGCCATTTTTTCTTTGAATTTTATTAACCACACTAATATTTTCAAAGCATATTTATTGATGACTATAATAAAATATTCCTGTTATACTATAAGCTCCATGAGTATAGGAATGAAATCTGTTATGTTCATATATCCAGGTACAAAGTATTCCATCATTTATTTAATAACCTTCCTACGGTTTGATATTTTGGAAGTTTCCAAATTTCCACTGCCATAAATATTAGAATTATTAATGTACAAATTTCTCCAAACTGCCCCCTTTCTCTAATAGCTATTCTCCCTCCCTCTCTCCCTCCTCTCTCTCCCCCTCCCTCCCTCCCTTTCAGCCTCAGAAGAAAGTCCTATTTTGCCTGATGAGTTTTGGAGTCTTGTGATAATGACTCAGAAGGAAAGGGACAAAATTGCAGAGGTCTGTGGACTAGGACTATAAGAATGTCAGAACACTGGAGGATAAGATGTGAGAGCACTTGTGTGTAGGGATAACATTGGAGGTTAAAAAAGACTGCAGTGGTCTATGTGAACTCCTCACTGAGTTTTTAAAATTCAAGTACAGAAATTGAAGTGGGATTTTTTTTTTGCCTGCCTAACATCCATTTGCGAATGTTTGAGTAACCTGGCTTCTGAAACAAAGAACCTCCAAATCTCAGTGACTTCATATCATTAAAATTTGCTTCTGTCTGTGCAGCAGGTAGGCATACAGTGCTGGACCTCATGTGATGATGTAGGGAACTCTGCTCCTTCTGTATGGTGGATTTTACATCCTACAGGGCCCGAGTCCTGCCCTGGTTCTCTCGCATCCTGCCTGCAGGTGAGGAAGTAGAGAACGCAGACGATTCTGTGGGAGCTCTAATGGCCAGACCTAGAGAAAACAGACATCACGTACTCTTTTAAGACAGTTTTCCTCTTTCTTCCTAAGCTTATTTACTTACTTGAAAGGCAGAGCAATAGAGAAAGATGTCTTCAATCACTGGTTCACTGCCTTAAAAGCCTACAATAGCTGGATCAGGGGCAGGCTAAAGCTGGGAACTCAGTCTGGGTCTCCCATGTATGTGGCAGGGACTTGAGTACTTGAGCCACCATCGGTTGCCTCACAGCATGCACACCAGCAGGAAGGAGGATGAGAAGCGAGAAGTGCCTGAAACCAGGCAGTCTGATAGAGAATGCAGGAGTCCCAAGCATGGCCTAAGCTAATACATCACAAAATCCATCCCGTGCATGCCTCATTCCATTGCCCAGAACTCAGTCATACAGCCCCCACCTAACTGCAAGAGAAATTAAAAAGATGCTTTGTTGTGTTCCTGCCTCTGCTATCAATCCCTACTCTATGACATCTTGGTAAAACTGTTACTCCAGGTAAACGTGCTCCTCTGGCCAAATGGTGGGTGCAGGGCCAGGGTGGAATGTCCTTCCTGGGTACAGTCATGAGCCACTGAACAACAGACATAGGTTACGGGACATTCAATGTGAGACAGTGTCATTGTGGGAATATCAGAAAGTGCACTTACACCAAGTGAGATGGCTCTGACATCACCACGCAGGCCATTGTTGAGCAGAGGGTCTATTTGTGGCACATGACCAGATCTGAATCTTGAGAACAGCGACAGATGGCTGAATAGATGTGGAGCTGCTTTATCCTGATGGCAGTTCCCTATGAAAAGCCTTCATTTGTTGCTATAACTTGGACTCCCACCTAGCCTCGGACCTGTCGTTTCCAACAGCATTCGGTTTTTCCTTCCTACCCATGATCTACCCAAGTCTTTCTACCCGTTTTGGGCAAGCTTACCACAAGGGTTTTTTTTTCTTATGACCAAGGGATTCCCTAATACAGAACTGGGCTTATTTTGAAATTATCTTTTGTTATTATCTCTATTGGTCTGTGTGTCTCTGCTCTCTGCTGATAACACTTTAATGATGGTCTTTTAGATATACACAAATAATATTGAGATCAATCCATGATACATAAATCTTTACCCTACTCCTAATTATGTTCTGAGGCCAAATGCCCAGATAAAATACACTTTTAAAATATAATATATATTATATATTTAAATATGTTATATTATTATTACATATAATATTATATATTTTATGATATATATAATATTATAATATAATCTAGTCCCGGTTGCCCCTCTTCCAGTCCAGCTCTCTGCTGTGGCCCAGGAGTGCAGTGGAGGATGGCCCAGGTCCCGTCGGCGGGGGAGGGGGGGGTGAGGGCACCTGGCTCCTGGCTTCGGATTGGTGCAGCACACTGGCCGCAGCGGCCACTTGGGGGGTGAACCAACGGAAAAAGGAAGACCTTTCTCTCTGTCTCTCTCTAACTCTGACTGTCAAAAAAAATTATAATACTAATTATCTATTTCAGTCACTCAAATATCAATATAAAATCTTTTCATCAGGATTCCATTTCAGCTTTAGAAAATGGTGCTTTCAGCACTATAGTTAACAGTGAGCAAGAAAGCACTTGCTACCCAGTCCAGTGTTAATATTAAAGTTCAATCAACATACCTACTCACACATCAAGTCCCTACAAAAATGCAAGGCACAGTATGAGCTCCCAGGAGAGTGGTGTCCTCACTCACAAAAGGAGGAAAGGAGGGGAGGATGCAGCTGTATCATCCGCAGCCTTCAGCATCCTAGTCAGTTTGGAGGACTTGGGTTTCATCAGAAGCCATCCTCCCCCACCCAGCCTCTCCAGAAATATCTTTGCCTCTGCACTGTGAGGTGTCTGGGCCTCCATAGGGCACCAAACAATTATCGGTAAGATCACTTTGTGAGCACATTTTTAAATAAGTAAGTAACATTCCCTTACATGAATAAACTTCATTACCAATCATTGGAACAGTTTAGAGATTTTAAAAAAAAGAAATAATTCAAATACATGTCATAAGCAAATGACATTATTGCCAAGTACTATTAAAGGAAAAGGCATCTATGGACCAAGATTTTAAAAATCCTAAACACAGTTTTCAGAAACAGAATTAAGTTAGACAATGAATCATGGATAAATGTCAATCACTCCACATTGCAAGGACAATTTTATGTTAATAAGTGAACTAACATAATATACTCTCTTAACTGCCAAAACATTTGTTTAATTACAAGTCTATTAACTTAACTGAAAAGTGATCCCTGTTAAATATAAGAGTGGGAATAAGAGAGGGAAGAGATGTACAATTTGGGACATGCTCAAGCTGACTTGCCCCAAATGGTAGAGTTAGAAATGTGCCAGGGGATTCCAATACAATCCCACCAAGGTAGCATGTACCAATGTCATCTCACTAGTCCAAGTGATCAATTTCTGTTCACAATAGATCATAATGATAGGACTAAGAGTCAAAGGGATCACATAAACAAGACTAGTGTCTGCAAATACTAACTGATAGAATAAAAAAGGGAGAGAATGATCCAACATGGGAAGCAAGATATACAGCAGACTCATAGAATGGCAGATGTCCTAAACAGCACTCTGGCCTCAGAATCAGCCTTTAAGGCATTCAGATCCAGCTGAAAATCCCATGAGAGTATTTTAGGCATGGAAAGCCAAGACACACTGACCAAAAAAAATGAAATGACCTAAATGAAAGATCTCTGTGAGTGAGATCCCAGTGGAAAGAATAGGTCATCAAAGAAGGAGGTACCTTTCTCTGAAGGGAGGAGAGAACTTCCACTTTGACTATGACCTTGTCTATATATGATCAGAGTCAGCAAACTCAAAAGGCTTCCATAGCCTTGGCAACTCACGACAAGAGACTAGGGTGATTACTCCTCATGTAGGATCTCTGTCCTTAATGTGTTGTACAATGTGATTTAATGCTATAACTAGTACTCAAACAATATTTTTCACTTTGTGTTTCTATGTGGGTGCAAACTGTTGAAAGCTTTACCTAATATATGCTAAATTGATCTTTTGTATATAAAGAAAATTGAAAATGAATCTTGATGTGAATGGAAGGGGAAAGGGGAGGGTTGTTGGTGGGAGAGAAGTTATGGGGGGGGAGCCATTGTAATCCATAAGCTGTACTTTGTAAATTTATATTCATTAAATGAAAGTTAAAAAAATTACAAGTCTATTTCTGATTTTAAAACAAATTGCAAAATAAGATAGATGAATACTTCTTAATTATTAAAAAATAGCATAAGGCATATCTAAGACCAGCATTTTGATTAGTGGAGAAATAATGGAAGTAGTTCCATTAAAATCAGAAAAAAAAGAGATGTCTTAGATCCTCACAATTATTTAATACTGTTCTCAACATTCAAGCCAAAGCCATTAAGAAAATGTAATAAGAGGTATGCATACTTGAAGGAAGGAGGTAAAATTATTTCCAGCTAACAACATTTTATGTAATTCATAATGTCCTGCAAAGCCCAAGAAAAGAAACTAGAAAACTGTCCAAACTATTAAGAGAAATAGTAAGATAGTTTCAAAATGCATGTATGAAAATGCAATGGCTTTTTCACAAACCAGAGATAACCTATGGGGAAAAAAACCTGTGAGTTTTGCAATTAGAACAAATAACAAGTAGAAAAACAGAAAATTAATTTGCAGCAATAAAAATTATAGAACTCTACCTAGAAATACAAAAGAATTATTGAATAATGAAAATACACACCCAGGTTTTAGACAAAAAGATCTTGTGTTGTAAAAATTTCAGTTCTCAGGGGCTGGCGCCATGGTGCTGTAGGTTAATTCTCCTCCTGCAGCACCAGCATCCCATATGGGTGCCAGTGCTAGTCCCGGTGGCTCCTCTTCCAGTCCAGCTCTCTGCTGTGGCCCAGGAGGGCAGTGGAGGATGGCCCAGGTGCTTGGGCCCTGCACCCGCATAGGAGACCTGGAAGAAGCACCTGGCTCCTGGCTTTGGATCTATGCAGCGCTGGCCATGGTGGCCATTTGGGGAGTGAACCATCAGAAGGAAGACCTTTCTCTCTGTCTCTCCCTCTCACTGTCTGTAACTCTCTCTCTCAAATAAAATAAATTAAAAAAAAAAAAAGATTTCAGTTCTCAGAATGGGTGTTCAGCCTTGTAAGACAGTGCATCCCACAGGTGCAGGGCCTGGATTCAATATTCAGGTCCAGCTTTCACTCCAGCTCCCTGCAGTTATGGCTCAAGCAACTGCGTCCCTGCTACCCCTGGGGAGACCTGGAAGCCATTTTCTGCTTGGCCCAGCCAGGCATTGTAGGCATTTGGGGACCTGTCTCTGTCTGTCCTCCCACCTAGGAAAAACAAAGTAAATTTTCTCTAAAATATGTATTCTCTATAAAGTATATAATTCTAACCAAAATTCCAACAGGAATATTTTAGAATTTAATAAAAATTATTTTAAAATTTATCTGCAAACACCATAACAAAAATTATGAAAAGAGTTGGGGAGGTTCACAAACTTTCCCTACTCAACAGCAACACCTTGTCACGAGCAAGAATAGTAATAACAACAGCAGTAAGATTGATGGCATTGGCCCAGAAAAAGACATACTGCCAAGGGACACAGTAGAGAACCTGAAAAACAGACTCAAGTACTATGAGAATTTAGTGTGTGACAAATGTGGCATTTCAAATCACAAGAGAAATGTTGATTATTCACTGAAGAATCTGGGGCAGCTGACTACTGTGTTAGGAGAAAAATTAAATTGCATAAATTAAACTCCAGTTAGATTAAAATGTATAATAAATGGAATACTTGAAACAAAAGTATGAGTAAACACTTTTAATAACAATAGAGTGAAACAAATCTTTCTTGACACCAAAGCCAGAAACCATAGAAGAAAAATGAATTTACATAGAATTTAAATATTGCTGGGCAACAAAAACCAGAAATACCAAAAAGTATAGATGTTTGAAAGACTCCGGAAAAACAATGTAGTAACACACAGGGTAAAGAGTTACCACTCCTCCTACCACTATGCAAAGAGCTCTTGCAAATCAACTGTAAAAGGAAAGTGGTCAAAGACTATGAACAATCGATTCACGAAAGATGAAATTAAAATGGGCAAAATAGAAAGAGATGCTCAGTTGCATTATTTCCAAAATACAAATATAAACAATAAAAAAGAACTTGCTTTAAACTATAACATTGGCATCAGATAAATAACAAAAAAGCAAATACAGGCAAAGGAGGAAAATATTGGCATTATCAAAAGTTGCTGATGGCATATAAATGAACACAACCTTTTCTGAGAGGAATTTTGTCGACTCATGTCACAATTATAAATGTAGTGATGCTTATAATCAATTATAAGTAAATCTAAATCCGATACTCTTATGTTTGCAAATTCTCCACAAAGAGATAATCACACACTAGGGAAAGCATAGATGCACAAATATGCCTTCTCTGTTAGCATCCTCAATAGCAAAGTTGGAAAGACAAAACAAAATGTCCATCATCAGATAACTGGTTAAGCAAATGAGATACTCATAGGATGTCATTATCTATTATGCAGAAACATGATGTCAGCATGTTTCTGAATAGGGCAAAAACAGCCTGCAGTGTAGGATGATATTTATATGTGTGTGCAAATACATTTAAAACCCTGGAAATTTATTTCTAGATGGTAAAATTTTAGTGGCTTTTATTGTCTTTTCAGTTTTTTGCATTTCACGTTTCTTGCCAATGAACATACGCCAATGTCATTTTAACTAAAAAATACTCAGTTCTTTCAAAACAAATAGGTTTACCAACAAGTCCACTAATGCTTTTCACTGTCTTTGTCCCACCCTCTACATCCATATTACAAAATTTCATCAATCCTACATGGCACATTTTTTCCCCTCAGATTTTCCTTCACTAGGTTGGGTCTCAAAATAGATGTATCTCACAACTGCTGTTGCCCATGACATGCCGTAGCTGTCATTGCCTGTGTGTGTGCAGATTTGGCCATAGGTATTCGGATTGTCATCACTTCAATTAATTGCACGCATTATTGGAACTACGCTTGTTGAATATACATATTCCAACACACAGTTATACATTTGCTCTGGTTACTGTTGCTGTATCATTGATCACCTCAAACCTTGGTGGCTTACAAGAATCATTTTATCTTGCACAGTTTCTGTGAGCCGAGTATTCAGGCAGGGTTTGGCAGGGTGGTTCTGGTTAGGAAATCTCCCCTAGACAGCACTCCATTTGTGGCTGGCACAGCACTAGCGGACGCGGAGGGAAACACAGCAGCTAGAAACCAGCAAAGCCTCTTTCTTCACGAAGTCTCCAGGCTTGGCCACGTGACCCTTCTTCAGTTGGGCCAGTGTGCTCTTCCTCTCAGTGTGGCAGCCGCAAGGTAGTCAGACTTGTAGACACGGAGGCTCTGGGCTCCACAGAGACTGGAACCGGCAGGCAAGGTCAAAGGCATATCTGCTTTTCCGATCTGGCTTCGGAAGCCATTCAGCAGCACCTCTGCTGGGTTCTTTCAAGCTACGTGCAAGTCCAGCTCACGTGAGCGAAATTAGCCTGCCCCTCTCAGTGTGGAAAGGAGTGACATTCTAGAAACGTGAGGAACAACAGCCATTATTCACAGCCACCACTGGGGGAAAAAAAAGTCTGCCACACAAGGTTTTCAAAAGATTGCTCCATTGTTTACATTATTTACACTGAAGTGCAATTGTAAACCCAGAAAGGGACATGATAAAAAATAATCCATTTCTCTGGGTAACAGAGTTCTTTCAGCAAGTGAAAAACGAAAATTGCAAGTGAGGAGAGCAGCATCCCACAGCTGAATCACAACTACTCTTCCTTCGTAGCTGTACCAGACACGTCTTCTACTTGGCCTTGCGGGCCCGCTGGCCTCACTTCCGGTGGCACTGAGGTGCTCCTGGACCCTTTGGCTTCAGGTTGGCTGGGACCCGTGGACAGGCCTGGCAGGAGATGGCAGGGAGAGGGGAGAGTGAGGGCAGAGTGTTCGCCCCCCCCCCCCCCGCCTCCCCACACCCCAGTTTCCTCCCTGTGAGCTTCCCTGGCTCAAGGATCCTCTCCTCTCCCGAATGCCTGCGACATCACCCCCCCTCTCATTCTTCGGGGGTGAGGAGAGCGCTCCTCGGCTGCTAGCCCCTGGCTTTTTGGTTCCCCTACCACTTTGTGAAAAAAATAAATCCCTGTGATAAAGATGTACATAAAACCATGCCACATCTTACAACCAGTGGCCTCTTAGAACAGATGAAAAGCTGGCACGCCGCGGCTCACTAGGCTAATCCTCCGCCTTGCAGCGCCGGCACACCGGGTTCTCGTCCCGGTTGCCCCTCTTCCAGTACAGCTCTCTGCTGTGGCCCGGGAGTGCAGTGGAGGATGGCCCAAGTGCTTGGGCCCTGCACCCCATGGGAGACCAGGAGAAGCACCTGGCTCTGCCATCGGATCAGCATGGTGCGCTGGCCGCAGAGCACTGGCCGCGGCGGCCACTGGAGGGTGAACCAACGGCAAAGGAAGACCTTTCTCTCTGTCTCTCTCTCTCTCACTGTCCACTCTGCCTGTCCAAAAAAAAACAAAAGAACAGATGAGGGGCAGCTTCAGAACTGACCCACTCCCCTTCGCTTCAAGTGGTAGCAGAACAGAGACGGGCCTGCCCGAGGCCTTCCCGCGGTGGGCAGGTATTCTGGGGGGAGCCAACAGACACATCAGGAAGCTTCCCTCCCAGAGGGGCTGGTGGCCGGACTCTGAGGAAGGCACCCTCTTAATAGATTCTATGTCGATGCCCTTGTGCACACCTTCAGTGACGTCAGCTCCACGTGCAGCCTGACCTTAACTAGGACTTACGCAAGCCCCCAGACTTACCCTCGTGTAGTAGAAACAGAAGCGCAGCAAGGAGAAACTGGTTATCAGACAGCAAGGACTGTCCTACAGAATGGGGAGAGTACCTACATGGAAAGAGTGGGTTGAGATGACAAGGAACAGAAGGAATGGGACGAGGAATCGCAACAACAAGAACCACAACCATACTCATAAAAGATGCCCTTGTGCGTCCTGTGACTCACAGGGTCCAAAGAGGGAGGTACATCTGTGAAGACTGGGGCAGCTGGGTTCCATACAGAATCCAATTTCGGAGGATTTATTTCATGAACACTTCTGTGCATGAGCCCAGTCCTAGCCACAGCTATGCATTTCAGTGGTGACAGCAAGCTAGAACTTTCCAAATCATAGTGAAACCTGCACACATGATACTAGCTTGTACATCAGATGTTCATTGCACTGAAAATCCAGCATATTCTTTTCAAGTAGAACTGGGTTAAGAGACACTGTCTTGTTTTCACTGGGTAAGTCACTGATTTGTTCAAGTTACTGAGAAAAGGGTGTGCCGGCTTTGATTGGATACAGGAAATCATTTTGTGAAAATTAAATTTTTGGTATAAAAATATTTTAAAAATGACTCGAGTTAATTTCAATGAGTTCCAAAAATTTGTTATTAACATCTGTCAAGAAAACAGATTTCTGCTCTCTGTTCTGCAGATCCTGGGATGGCTCAAGTAATTGGGTCCCGATCACTCACGTGACAGACATGGATTGAGTTCCCAGTTTCTGGCCTTTGCAGGCATTTGGGAGAATGAAACAGAGGATGGAAGTTCATCCTGTTTCTCTCTCTCTCTGCCTTCTTTCTCCTCCTCCTCTTCTCTCTCTCAAATAAATAAGATTGGAGGCACAAAGCATCACGAGGAGAGCCAGAGCTGTGTCACACCACACTGGGAAGCTCGGGAACTCTTTCCTTCTCTACTCTCTTCTCTCTTCTTGCCCAGACCTGAGAAACGATGAGAACTTCTAGGCGCAAAGATCCTCCGACTCGGCACTTCTTGCACTGGGGTATTGGCAGTGTCTCCTACATTAACGCAGCATCAGGGCTAGTCTTTCAGGATGCTGTGTGCCCATTCCCCTACAACATGAACTTCTCCAGCATACAAATTCCTTAGGATTTCAGACATAAAAATGCAGTGTATTCAAAATGAGGGTGATCTGAAAACAACCCCCTTCTGAGGATTTTCTGCTTTCAGCTGTTAATAGATTAGTAAACTTTGTGTGGAAGATAAGAAAGTAGATTTATCTTCATATTATTTGGTCCCAACCTAAAAATCACGCAGGTCTAGAAAATCCCACATGCCAACAGCTGCAAACCTGGGCAAACACTCCCAGGAATTCCAACTGTCCCCATGTGTAATGTTAGAGGCATACACCATATGGCATAATTTGTAGCTACAGAGGTATAAAATGTTGTATGACACAGCTGGAGAGGGAAAATGGTCTTTCTTAAAAATGGGAACTTGGCGATATCAGAAACAGGAAGACAAGAGTCTTTGCAATGTTCCTTTCAATACAGGTGCTCTATTCAGGATTCTCTCGATGGCTGGTGTCAGGAAGCCAATTTGAACTAACTTCAGGCTCTAATTTACTAGCTTGTACAACTGGAAAAGGTCAGGGTGAAGGGGGCCTCAGGCACTATAGCATTCAAGAACATAAGTGGTTTTATTAGAACTCTGCTCATCTCCTGGCTCTGCTCCTCTACACAGACAGCTGACAGCTTCCCTGACAGAGTTACCACAAACTTTCCTTTTCCAAGCCTTTGCCATTCAAAGGCTTTGGAGAAATTCATTAACACCCAATTGGCAATAACAGATGCTCTTAATTTGGAAGGGAAATTAAAGGTTTATAAAGAATGGTCATGCATTGCTGTTTAAAATATAATTAGGTCTAACCACTTTCTACAACTGTTAGGCAGTTTACTAAAGCTAACTACACATAGCATCTATGGCCCAGCAATTCCACTTCTGGGTATTCTTTCATAAGAGTTGATTGGTTGTGTTTTCAGCAAAATATGCACGAAAATGATCACAACAGCATTATGGTCTCCATGTGGAAGCAGCCCAATCGTCTGTCAAGAATACAACAGATAAATTGTGCAGTATCCACAGAATGGAATACACAGTTTTGAGAGATAAAAGGCCAATGCTATATACACAGCAATAGGAATGAATATCACAAACAGAACACTGATTGAAAGAAACCAGCTATTTTAAAAGTACATATTATATGTCTCTACTTGTATAAAACCCAAAAATGGGCAAAACTAACAGAGCAAGAGAACATTGCTCCCCGGTGTGGGTGGTTGAATGGTAGAGGTGTGATCTGTCGGGATGCTATAAACACTCAATTGTGAAGGGGATGGCAGTTGCCTGGTATGCATACATGTAAAACTTCTTCTGCACCTTACCAAATATAAAATGTTTCACTAAAAAGTTTTCAAAAGGGAAAGTGCTCGGAGCATTAACAGAATTTGTATGCTCATGCTGGGCTCTTCTTCTGGCCATTCGTACGGTAATCAGAAGAGTACCTAGGCAATCACAGAGCAAAATCCTTTCCTTCGAAGCAACTTTTAATGTACTTCATATATAAAACATTAGGCTGCATTTGCCTAAAAATCAAAATTCATATAATTTAGTATTACTTTATTTTTTGCTTCTCTCCATGTTTTATATTTGAATTTTTATTTATTCATAAAATATTTAGTTTCATATTGTTATTTCTTCTTTAGAATCTATCTAAAATTTTAATAACTGTAGTTTACAAACAGTCTGTTTCTGCTGTCAGTGTTTTTCTGCTGGTTCTTACTTATCTCCTGACATATTTATTTGTTTACTATGTACAGCTTATTGTCCCTGGAAAATTTTAAAGGGGATCTGTGAAGACTAGACTTAATATGCCTTTCTCCAAATGGGATTTGATGTGAGAGTTCCAGGTATCCAGAAGCATGACCAGCTCACTCTGACCCACATCAAAGCAAACTGAGAAGCTTGTGGTCCCCAAGATGATGCAAATCCAGGCTGTAAATCTGCACTAGGACAGCTCCAGTGCCAACCTGCCGGCACAGATTCACCCTCTCCTTCCCTGCCACTAACTCCAGGTAACTGTATAGGAAAACACCTTGGGTTAAAAAGGGGAGATGAGACTGAGGGTCAGATGGGCTTAGTTTTAAGCACATTTACCATGGGGATATCTCAGCCCTCTGATATCAAAGATTAATAGAGGGAGGGTCTCCTATGACAGTATCCATCTTAGGAAATCCCTTCCTTCCTGTACTTCAAGTCCAACAGAAGTGAACCCCTGCTGTACCCTACAGGCAGTCTGCTTAGAGCAAAGCAGCTTAGGACTCACTTTACCTTCCTACATCTGCTTAATTCTCTGTTTCTCCAATTCTCTTCTTAGATGCTCTCAGCACAGTTTTATTTTTTTTTTCAGCATTTTCTCATTTTCATTTCATCCATCTATTTTATTTCTTGCTACAACAAGGGTTGATGTGAATGACACAGCCTACAAATTATACTTGCTACTTTCATGTTCTTATCAGCTCTAATATTTTTGTTCTATGAAAAGAATTTCCAAGGACTAGTATTGTGGCGTAGTGGGTAAAGCTGCCTCCTGCAATGCCATCATCCCATATGTGCCGGTTCAAGTCCCAGATGCCCCACTTCTGATCGAACTCCCTGCTAATGCTCCTGGGAAAGCAGCAGAGGATGGCCCAAGTGCTTGGGCCCCTGCCACCCATGTGTGAAACTCAGATGAAGCTCCTGGCTCTTGCTTTTGGCTTGGCCCAATGCCAATCATTGCAGCCATTTGGGGAATGAACCAGCGGATAGAAGCTTGCTTGCTGGCTGGCTTTCTCTGTGTCTCCCTCTATCTCTGTAATCCTGCCTTTCAAATAAATAAAATAAATCTTTAAAAAAAAAGAATTTCCAAAATTAGATCACATTTCATAATGTCATGTTGAGGAAATATAAGGATACTTCTCATTATACCAGGAAGAACATAACTTTTCTAGTTATCATGGAATTTCTAAATAAAATCATAAACCAAAAACAAGACATGATTATTGCCTGCAGAGGAACTGTGAATCTAACCCACAGAACATCTCCCTTCAAGCCTTGAAACAGGCTTGGTTCTTTGATCCTTCAACCCCTTCCACTCCAACCCTCGCCGACCTCTTCCAGGCAAAAGGCTGGCATTAGTTAAGAGAGTTAGAGAGGATCCAGACACGAGTCCCCTGGTGTTCAGTGGTTAACCTGAATAGATATGTCAGGATTTTCAGATGCTAATGTGCATAAGAATCACCTGGTGTGTCAGTCAGCTTTTCATCACTATAATGAAATGTCTTACACAGACTGCTTATGAAGAAGAGGTGTTTGTTTTCAGCTCAGTTTTGGAGGTTCAAGGGCATGGGACTTGCATGAACTCAGCCCTGGTGAGGGCCATCTCTCTTGACTGCAACTCCATGGAGGGTCACAAGGGAAGAGTGAATGTCGGGGCAGGTGAGTATTTACTTATCCAGTCAGCGAAAGGCTCAGTGGGGCCCAGTCCAGGATCTTTATAACAACCCTCCTGTAAGAACTACCAAGGAGGCACAGGAGAACCACCTCCTGAGAGTACACCCCCAGTGACCCCACCTTCTAAAGCTTCCGCAGCACTTTCCAACACCAACACTCAGTGGGTGAAGCTACCAATCACAATGGACCCTTCGGGGACACTCAGACTTCACCCAACCATAGCACCTGCAGATGGTTAGAAAATTCCAATTCAGTTGTCAGGGGTTGGAACACGTGGTTCTGCTTTTCTAACAAAGTTCCACAGGATGCTACTGATCCCTGGACCACACTTTGAGTAGCCATGGCCTAGGAGATCCTGAATGTGGGGGCCTGGCTATAACAGACCTCAGAGCAAAGTGAGGAGAAAGTCCTAGTAACAGCACCTGTACTGGTAATGTTTGATGTGCCTGAGACTTGCGAGATTGCCCTGGAGCAAAACTGCTGTCACAGAAGGAGCTGGGCTGGAGCTGCCTAGATGACACCCAGCAGTACTGCCTGCTAGAACCAGAAGATACAGCAGCAAGAGAGTGTAGTGTGGTCACTGGCACAAGAAATGGGAGTTTCACAGAAAAGTTATATGGAGAGCACAGAACCCACATAAAAAAATTCACAAAACCACCTCAAACTACCAGCACCAAGGACAACTGCCATATCACAGAACCATAAATGTCGCCCACTAAGTAAAACTAATTTGTCTCTTTCTCTCATGCCTTTGTCTCCCCTAATACCCGCAGATAGTTACAGACAGCAGGTCAGCATGGAGCTAGGGAATAGAACACTGTACCTGGCTTTGGAACTGAAGTTTTCTCTAGTTTACACTGGACTACTGAATACTCGAAAGTGAATCTTCATCAAAGAAATTTTTCTGAGCGCTACAACACTAGAAAGTTTTGAGCTTTCTCCAAGGTAGCATCCAAGGTCCAGAAAGGGAACCTGATAATCAAAGGGAGATTAGCACCATTTCCTGTGTGCCTCATGAAGTTCAGCCCATTCCACAAACCAGTTTCATTTCCGTGACTCAGTTTTTGACCATTGCTTCGACCAAATAATCACTGAATAACTTGGGAGGAGACCCTATATTTTTTTTTGAGGACTTTCTTCTTGAATGTATTCTTGGTTGTTTTATGTTTCCAATGATTGTGAGCTGGTTCTTTAATTTTTTTTTTACTTTAATTGAAAGGCAGAGTGACAGAGACAGGGGATAAAGAGTGTGTGTGGTGTCTTCCATCCTCTGGTTCACTCCCCAGTGGCTGCAACCATCAGGAATGGGCCATGCTGAAGCCAGGAGCCAGGAGCTCCCACATGGGTGCAGGGGCCCTGAGCACTTGGTCCATCCTCCACTGCTGTCCCAGGTGCATTAGCAGGGAGCTGGATTGGAAGCGGAGCAGTCAGGAATTGAACTAGAGCCCATATAAGATGCTGACACTACAGGCAGCTGCATAACACTGGCCCTGAGAAGACCCCATTTCTACACAAATTGGGGTAAAAAAAAAAATCAGATCTTATTAAACTAATCAACATGACCCTAGGTTTTTATTCTGCTGACTAGCTGCTTTTATAATTTTTATGAACTTGCATTGAGATACCTGTATATCTAGCCATATAGAAATATGTAGTTGTCATCATGTACTCAGAAGTGTCCAGATGGTTTGATGCCTTATATGCAAAAATAAAATCAGCAATTAACTCCTACAAAGGAAACCCTCTGGGGACAAATTAAAAATAAGAATGCTTTGTCAAGGGAAATATTTCTGGTTAATTAGGGACTACATTGAGAATTAGAACAGTAAAGGAAACTTAAAGGTGCTTTCCCCAAAAAATAAGCTGTAAAAGTCAACATGTTATAAAACAAGCTTCTTACATTAAAAATGTGTCCATTAATCATAGGCAATTTACAGAAGGGGACATCCAAATGTCCAATAAACACATGAAATGTTCAACCTCACTGGTAATCAGGGAAAAGCAAACTTAAAATCACAGAGATATAGCCTTTACATTCTCAGGTGGACAACAGATTAAAGCTTTGAGAAAATCCAAAAAAGGGAACTCTCACACACTCTTGAGGGGTGTAAAATGGGATAACCACTTGGAATCTGGCAAGATCTATTAAGGATACACATACCCTCCTACATAGCAATTCCACTTTGGACATACTTAAGAGTCATTAGGTATCTACATTTTTTTCGTTTGTACTCCATAAAAGAATTTCAGAAAACTATGCATTCACTTACAAATTTTAAAGGTATATGTACGTACATATTTATTTACCTGAAAGGCAGAGCAACACAGAGAGAAAAAGACAAGAGAAGCTAGGAACTCGATCTGGGTCCCCAATGTGGTGGCAAGAACTCAAGTTATTTGAGCCATAATTTGCTGATTCCCAAGCACTTTAGCAGTGAGCTGGATCAGAAGCCAAGTAGCTTGGACTCAAACCAGCACTCCAATTCAGGATGCCGGCATCTTAAACAGCAGCTTAAGCCACTGTACCTCAATGTCCACCCCACTTACAAACTTTTAAATAGATGTGTAAGTGTTCAATCTTAAATTTTAAATACTTGCAAAAGATGTAATTTTCAAATTGGTATCCTTGGTGGTTGGGCCCAGGATCCCCAGAAAGTACTAAAATCTGAGGGTGCTCAAGTCCCTTATAATATGGTACAGTATTTGCCCAGAACCTCCCTTATCCTTTAAATCATAGCTAGATTAGTTACAATGCACAATACCATATAAGCGCTATGTAAATACCTGTTATGCTGTATTGTTTAGGGGATAATGACAAGAAAAGAAGCCAGTACACATCCAGGATAGACACTTTTCCCAAGTATTTTCAATCTGTGGATGATTGAATCTAATAATGCAGATCCCTTAGATAGAGAGGGTGAGCTGTCCTGACATTTTAAAATAAAACTGCAGTGTCATTCGTTTAAATCTGTTTAAAAGAGGTAACAGGTACTCATTACCAACTATTTTTTAAAAGTACAGAAGCAGCTCTTTTTTCACATCCGAAAATTTTTCATTTTTTCCTATTTTTTACTTATATTTCCATTACACTTTACTATTGAGGCTTATCTTAACAATAGTTTTAGAGTTGAATGTCTTTTATTGATCACTGTATATTTCTGTTACAGAAATGTGTATATAATGAAATATAGCAAAATTTTTTCTTATGACTTTAATAAGACTATGAGAATGAAAACATTTTTCTGGATTTAAAATTATCATCAATTCTATTTTAAGCAGTTATTTATTAAATTCACTTAATTACTACTAAATTACTATTAATCAAAAGCTAAACATGATATATTGTGATAATTGCTAAATATAAAATGTAGTATTTTTTCTTTTAAGAGGTGGAGACAAACAGAAGAGAGCTCCCATGTGCTAGTTCAGGTTCCAAATTCCTGTAATAGCCAAGGCTAAACCAGGACCAAACCTGGGAGCCAGGAACTCAATCCAGGTAAGCACTCAGCAAATTGAGCCATTGCCTTCTGCTTCCCAGGGTCCATATTAGCAGAAAGCTGGAGTTGGAAGTTGGATCCAGAAATTCAGCTTCCAAGTACTCTGATAATAGGATGTGGGCATCTTCATCATTAGGTTAAATACCCACCCTGGAAATGTATCTTTTAATGAAATTAATAGATTTTTTTTTTTGCTTTGTTGATGTATCCAAGAGACAAATACTAGCTACTGCCAAAATGTAAAATGGTTCACTGTAAATTAACAGCAAAATAAAAGGAAGGAAGCTATTAGCAGTGCAGGGCATACTGATAGTATATTAATGATTAAGGGCACATTTTATAGCTAGATTCCCTACAGATGCCTGTCAAGTTGCCTAAGTCACAATAAATAGGTAAGAATCAACAAATGAGCCAAGAAGTAGTTGATGAGTAACAATGAGCAGGAAACTTCAATCCAAATGAAAAGTGGACATGGATTTAGAGTACACAACAGTCATTTGGCAAAGGTACAAGACTGAGTAAATGTTGAAGGAACTAAAAAACACAAACCTATTTCCAGCCTATGTTTATTTTGCTCCAACGGTGATGCTGCTCTGTAGGAAATGAATATGGACTTGGTCACCACTTCCCACTACACCTCCAAATCGTGCAGGTGGGCAAAGGCAGAATCTCTGTAAGTAAGAGTCCCCCAGCTTTTTCTCCTTTCCCAGGGTGAAAATTCCAATGGGTGCTTCTCAACAGAATTGTGCTTCTCAGTCTGAATATTCCTAAGTGGGTAAAGTCCAAGGCGCTGCCCTGAGTTCTGTGTTCCCATGACAAAAGACACCAACGCCTTCTATGTTTCTTTTTCCTCCCTCCCAGGACTCCCTCTCCAGAGCAGCATGTTCCCTGACAATCAGGAGAAGGAACAGGAGAGATCACTAAACAAAAAGTGTCCTCCCCCCACTCTACTTGACTCATATATCTGAATTCAGATGATTCCAGCATGCATCAAAATACCATTTCTAACTCTACTGGGGTTGCCATATTTAGCACACACACTCACATACCTGCACACATGATGTCAAGTTAAAGTCAAATTTCAGTAAACAACAAACAACGTTTACTGTAAGTATGGGAGATGATGACAGTGAGTGAGGAAGTGACCACTTGCACATCAGTTACAGGCTATGGAAATTGCTTAAGCAGCCACTCACACAGGAGAAGACCCTCAGCGTGTGCACGAGCATGCACGATGTGTGTAGGCAGTACTCAGATGCATGTGTGTGCACGTGAGTGTGTGGAGGTGGGGGCTAGTTCAGTGCACACACCCTAACTTGAAAAACAGTGCCCTGGGGCAGAGCATCCCAACAGGTTTGTATTAAAAGGAGAAAGGGCTATGGCTGTGCCACAAGAAGTTAACTTCTTCAGCCCTTAGGGTAATCCTAATTTGAAGGCATGATGACATCCAGCAGGGTGAGCTCAGAAAGGCTGGGATACCTTCTTATAGAAACAGAGGAAGGAAGGAAGGAAGGAAGGAAGGAAGGAAGGAAGGAAGGAAGGAAGGAAGGGAGGGAGGGAGGGAGGGAGGGAGGGAGGGAGGGAGGGAGGGGAGAGGAGAGGAGAGGAGAGGAGAGGAGAGGAGAGGAGAGGAGAGGAGAGGAGAGGAGAGGAGAGGAGAGGAGAGGAGAGAGGGAAGGTGAGGGAAGGAGGGAAGGAGAGAGAGAGGGAAGGAGGGAAGGAGAGGAGGAAGGGAGAGAAGGAGAGAAGGGAGGGAGGGAAGGAGAGGAGGGAGGAAAGAAGGGAGGGAGGGAGGGAGAGGAGGGAGGGAGAGAGAGAAAGAAAGAAAAAGAAAGGAAGGAAGAATAAGAGAAAAAGAAAGAGGAAGAGAGAGAGGGAGGGAGAGAAGGAGAGAAGGGAGGAAGGGAGGGAGGAAGGGAGGGAGGGAAGGAGAGGAGGGAGGGAAGAAGGGAGGGAGGGAGGGAGAGGAGGGAGGGAGAGAGAGAAAGAAAGAAAAAGAAAGGAAGGAAGAATAAGAGAAAAAGAAAGAGGAAGAGAGAGAGGGAGGGAGGGAGGGAGAGAAGGAGAGAAGGGAGGAAGGGAGGGAGGAAGGGAGGGAGGGAAGGAGAGGAGGGAGGGAAGAAGGGAGGGAGGGAGGGAGAGGAGGGAGGGAGAGAGAGAAAGAAAGAAAAAGAAAGGAAGGAAGAATAAGAGAAAAACAAAGAGGAAGAGAGAGAGGGAGGGAGGGAGGGAAGGAGGGGCAGGCCCATGGGAGAAAAGCAAGTAAATGAACACAGTAGATCCAATCAGCCAAATACCATACTGGAATTGAAATAAATGGACTTTTTCTATATCCCCCAGTATAAAGAGATCGGAAGCAACCTAGCATTGAGAAGAAAAGGTAGCAGAACTATGTGCAGAGTATGTGAAAAAATTTGTACAATGATGCAAATTTTTGAAAGATATTATACTTATGTATTAAAAAAATACAAGCAGGAAAATGCCTGTCTTTAGAGAAAGAAAGGAGGAGAACGGGTTGAGGAGGAAGAATATGAGAGATGGCAGCAATCATCAACTGGGCATCAGTGCATTAGGCTCTGTCCTCAGTTCTTGGCATTGCTAGTCATGAATCCTCTCAGTACACCTATGAGTACTGGATAGTGCTATCCCCATTTTGCAGGTGGAAGAACCCAGAAAATGAGACATTAGGGAATCTGTCCAAAGTCATTTGGCTTAAAAAAAAGGGGGTGGGAGGCATAAAAGAGGCTCTCAGCTGTGTATTTAAATTTCTCTTATTAAAAAAGATTTGAGGGTCAGCGCCACGGCACAGTAGGTTAATCCTCTGCCTGCAGTGCCAGCATCCCATGTGGATGCCGATTTGAGTCTCAGTTATTTCTCTTCCAATCCAGCTCTCTGTTGTGGCCTGGGAAAGCAGTAGAAGATGGCCCACGTCCTTGGGTCCCTGCACCCGTGTGGGAGATGGGAAAGAAGCTCTTGGCTCCTGGCTTCGGATCAGCGCAGCTCAGGACTTTGCAGCCATTTGGGGAGTGAACCAACGGACAAAAGACCTTCCTCTCTGTCTCCCCCTCTAACTGTCTGTAACTCTACCTCTCAGATTAATAAATTAAAAAAAAAAAAAAAACAAGATTTGGGTCACTTCTGTCCATGTCAGAACCCAAAATGGCTGCATTCTTGCTGAGACATGTTGACCACCATTGCCTCCAAGCTCACCTTATTCCTAAACTTGGTATCAGAAATGCTGTGCCTTTGGGAACCACAGCCAAAGAAGAGATAGAGCATTTCTGGAATAAGAACAAAAGGTCAAACCATCCTTTATCCCCCAATATCAGTATCTTTTTTCTTAAGATTTATTTCTTTATTTGAAAGAGTTACACAGAGAGAGGAGAGGCAGAGGGAGAGAGGTCTTCCATCTGCTGGTTCACTCCCCAATTGGCCACAATGGCTGGAGCTGCACCAATCCGAAGCCAGGAGCCAGGAGCTTCTTCCAGGTCTCCCACATGGGTACAGGGGCCCAAGCACTTGGGTCATCTTCTACTGCTTTCCCAGGCCACAACAGAGAGCTGGATCAGAAGAGAAGCAGCCGGTACTAGAACTGACACCCATATAGGATGCCGGTGCTTCAGGCCAGTGCATTAACCCACTGAGCCACAATGTCGTCCCCTCAACATCACTATCTACAGTTGGTTTCTTTGCACAACAATATCCATTTGCCATTGTGGCACTGGTATTACCTTGAGGGCAGGGGTCTCTTTTTTACTTCTCTACCCTTTTGTTCCATAGGAGCTTTGAGTCCTATTAGTAACTTGTGAAGTCCCTGTGCACTAATCCAAACAGCTAAGTTTGCACTTGTCTTTTCTCTCACGTGTCACATGTGGAATGGTATCTGGCACTTCTGGAATGGGAGTTAGGAGAAGACCTGAAGATTCGGCAGCCACACCAATCTGGAGTGATTGTCTTGATTCTTATTGCGCTGTCCTCTGGAAGGCTGGCAGCTATGTGAAGAGCTGAAGTTCCTGACATCATCCTCCTACAAAGTATTGCATTGATTTATATGCTTGTTTGCCACTTATCTGAAGCCAGGGCAGAGTTCTCTTGATTTGCTAGATCCTTCTGTGCTTGCAGATCCCCTTGGAGCTCTGTAGTGGTAGAGAAGTTTATAGAATCACAGCACTGGAAAAGGATCTAGTTTTCCCCTGGTTTCTAAAGATGGAGTAGCTGCAAAAACGTGCTTTTCCTTCCCACAACTTGCAGCCTTCTCTGAACCTAAGAGACCTTCTTCTCTCTCCACATCAGGCTTTGATATTTATTGAGGGTCAAGCTTTGGCTCCCTCTTCCTAGGACAATGGAAACGACGCCAGCTCTGTGGCCTCTGCTCTGGAGACTGGGGTTGAGGTTGTAGGTACTATTGCCTTGGGTTGCTGGCTTAAAGGACAATTCTGTTCATTGGTCAGAGCCCAGGGCCTTTTGTATCCACATATAATGTCTGAAAGAAGAAATGGGAGGTGGAGGGGAATTAGCCTGTCCCAACATGATGGAGACAAAATGCTTTGGGAAGAAGACATATAACCTTTGATGCAAGAGGAAAACCCAGAAAATTACTGTTGAATGTATTAAAGATTATTTCTTTGTCTTGCATTTCCAGAAAAACAAAACACTTAATGTTTTCTAATCCAAGTTCATGTACCATCTTTTTCTGAAGCTGAATTAAAATGCTCATTTAAAAAAATAAAAATTAAAAAAGATGTGAATATGCCAAAATGACAGAAAAATACATGAGTGGGATTTATGACATTTTATTCTCATGTATTTGAAGTAACACATTTAAAAGTTTTACTTTATTCTTTCAGAAGTTCAAATTTTTCTAATAAGATTATATTATAATTTTGGTTATGATTTCTTTTTCTCAACGGCCCTCCCCAATGGTAGATAAATTAAACACATCAGTACCCTTCTTGTACATATTTGTCATGGTGAAATGTAAATAACAAAAACATTTGTCTTGATTAGATGATTTTCTTGTAAAACTGAATGCAGTACCAAAATGCATGTTTCAATATTTAAGAACTGGTTTCCATCCAAAAGTCTGTGCCTTGTATGATGTACATGGATGAGTGGGAATTAAGCCAAATTTCTCTTAATTGGTTTAATTAGGTAAATATATTACTTTTGAAGATAAGCTAAAAACCAGTTTTTAAAAGCTTGCTGCAATTAAAATTGTAAGCACCACAAGAATAAGCAGTATGAAGATTCATGCACCCAGAAATAGTTGCAGGTGCTACTTTTATCTCCACTTCCAAACTACAGTCTAGAATGTCAAACAAAGCCATTGATGAGGATGTTGATGGAATAATGAGGATGAC
Organism: Sylvilagus floridanus; assembly: GCA_949820135.1. Classification (NCBI taxonomy): domain Eukaryota; kingdom Metazoa; phylum Chordata; class Mammalia; order Lagomorpha; family Leporidae; genus Sylvilagus; species Sylvilagus floridanus. The sequence continues at coordinate 43,625,765 of OX463235.1, forward strand.
TGTAAACATTCTTTCCTGGAATTGCTCCCTGGGGCCGGGAGAGCAGCTGAAGCTGTCATGTATAAGCAGACCTCCACAAAGACCAGGAGCTGGGGGCAACTCGCCAAGTCTCCCTGACAAATCTCAGCTGTTACCTAATTACCCTCATTCTGTTTTTGTTTTAAAAAGCCAGGGAATTCCCTACGTTCTCTGCTCCAATGTTGGCAGGAAAGAGACCTGGCCCAAGTCATGCAGACTGGTTTGGAAAACAGCATGCTTCCAGCTTCAGCGGCTCCTGGGAGGGTAAGTAATTAAACGCCTGTAGGATTTGCAGAATCATCTAAAAGGAAAGAAGTACATAGTGCAGTTGGAGCTGCTATTTTACCACCAACTTGTCATGCTGTTGTGTAAATCTCCATCAACACTTATTAGGGATCAGCGGTTGATCCAAGAAGGTGCTTGCCTTGATGCAACTATATGCCTTTTAAGAAGGTGATATCATCCCTGAGTGGATAAGTGTATTCCATTCACTGGCTGACAGTTAAAAGAAGGGAGAAGATGAGAGTGGGAATCATTAAAAAGTTTCTATAAGAAACACAGAGAAAGGCATACATTGCAGCACTGAGGGCAGAATATGGTTTTCCAAACAACAAACAGGAAACATACACATGTGCACAAATACAGACATTTCAAAAAGTTCATGGAAAAAATGAAATTAAAAAATGTTTATTGTGGTGTACCAAAAATTTTTAAATAGACTTTCATAACATGCATTTTCCATGAACTTTCTGAAGACCTGTCATACATGCATTTTATGTGTGTGTGTGTTTATGTGTGTGTGGGGGGGGTATGAGATTGAGATTTACCATGAGGAATTGGATCACATGACTGTGGAGGTCTGCAAGTCCCATGATCTGCTTCTGTGTAACTAGAAGACCCAGGAGAGCCGGTGCTATAGTTCAGCAGGAGTCCAAAGGCCTGAGAACCAGAGGGCTGACCGTCCCCATCTAAGGTCAGAAGAGAACTTATATCCCAGTTCTAGTGGCACAGTCACTCAGAGAGAGCAAATCCTCCCTTCTATTACCCCATTATCTATTCAGGGGAAAGGCAGACTGAACAAATTAGAGGAGGTCCATGCACGTAGAGGATAACCTGCTTTATGCAATGTACTGGTTCAAATGGTAACCTTATCCAGAAACACTCTCACATACACACCCAGAAAGAACACTCAGGCAAGCATCTCAGTCCCACGGTCCAGTCAAGCTGATGCACACAATTAACCATCACCAGCACAGCCAGAAGAGTGCACTGGGACACCAGGAACTTGGAAACAGAGATGAGGAAGCAGGAATGATAACCTTCCTTCATAATTAGCTGGAATGTAACCTTGAATTTGCAGGATCTGCAGTCCTTGCTATACGATAGGAGATATTTACAGATGCAAGAGTGAATGCCTCAGAGTTCAGCTGCCTACGAAACCAGTCAGTCACTACTGAGATGTGTTTTGTGGAATGGAAGACGTAATAAGATGCAACTCTGAGAGCTTGATTTCCACCTCGAGTTAATGCCACTGAGCTCCCTTGGTGTCAGTTCCTTCACCCGTACAGTGGAGAGGACAATAACCTTTTAGGGTTGCTGTACAGATGATCAGAATAACAGGTGAGTAAGAAACAATTACTAAATGTGAGCCACTATTAACCAGTGCCATTATATATATATATATATATATATATATATATATATAAAATGTATGTATGTATATATATATATAATGTGTGTATGTGTATATTTATATGTATATGTATGTATCCACAAATAATGGTGAAAATGTGCACTATGGCCAATGTCAACATCTCACACTTGGTAATAGTCCACAGATGTTTCACAAATATCTATTGTTTTATTGAACATTTGATCAGCTGTTTGGCTGTAAGAACAGATAGGTGATGCACTGATTCTCACCTGATCTGTGCTGGTGGCAATACTAATCATCTCATGTAAAGAGTCAGTCAACGATGTGGAAATTTTCCAGCTCTGCACTTGTTGTAATCTGTCTACTATAGTTGCCATTCAGCAACCATGTTTAGGCCAGACACGTTATTTGAAACCCAGTTGTATCCCATCACCTTCATCCAGTTGAAACTTTCCCTTGGACCTGCACTGTGGCGTAGCGGGTAAAGCCACAGCCTGCAGCACCACATCTCATATGGATGCCAGTTTGAGTCCCAGCTGCTCCACTTTTGATCCAGCTCTTTGCTATGGCCTGGCAAAGCAGTGGAAGATGACCCAAGTGCTTGGTACCCTGCACACATGTGGGAGACCTGGAGGAAGTTCCTGGCTCCCGGATTTGGCTCAGCCCAGCTCCAGCCACTGCAGCGTGAACCAGCAGATGGAAGACCTCTCTCTTTCTCTTTCTCTCTCTCTCTTTCTACCTCTCTGCCCCTCTGTAACTCTGCCTTTCAAACAAATAAATCTTTTATAAAAAATTTTAAAAAAAACTTCCTCTCCCTACATAGTTGCTTTCTGTAGAGCCCACTTGTTCCTCATCTCATGACCCCAAACCCAACACATCCCACAAAAAAACTGATGATCAACACTAAAGTCAAGTAAGTAAACACCCTGCCTGTCTCAGGTATTTTCTTTTTTTTTTTTTTTTGACAGGCAGAGTGGACAGTGAGAGAGAGAGACAGAGAGAAAGGTCTTCCTTTGCCGCTGGTTCACCCTCCAATGACCGCCGCGGTCGGCGCGCTGCGGCCGGCGCACCGCGCTCGTCCGATGGCAGGAGCCAGGAGCCAGGTGCTTTTCCTGGTCTCCCCATGGGGTGCAGGGCCCAAGCACCTGGGCCATCCTCCACTGCACTCCCAGGCCACAGCAGAGAGCTGGCCTGGAAGAGGGGCAACCAGGACAGAATCTGGCGCCCCGACCGGGACTAGAACCCGGTGTGCCGGCGCCACAAGGCGGAGGATTAGCCTGTTGAGCCAAGGCGCCAGCCCAGGTATTTTCTTTAAACAAGCCAATCCACAACCCCAGTAGGAGAGCCTAATAAATAACCCTCACATAACCTAATAAAAGCACAATCCCACAAATCCTCTCTCTCGCTCTCCACCCCTATTTGAGCTCCCAGCTGCCTCTGCCAGCACTGCTAACCTCTCCAGGACCTGTGAGTAATAATTTCTTGTTCCAGGTATTTTGGTTTCACTTCCTGTGTGTCTCGCCTGACTGAGTCACTTGAACTTAACCTTCCTCTGGTCAGGGTCTCCTAGAGAGTGGCTTCTTTGGCTAATGGCCATTCTCAATAGAGAGATCACAAGAGGAAAAAAAAAAAAAACAGAAAGAAACCATAAAAATAGAAATGACTTAAACATACACATCTACATTTGCATGTCTTTAAATATCATATTTACAAACTAAAGTGAGCTGTGTTTTATCTTCCTCTACAAAAATGCTGGAGTTTTGGTGCCAATAATAAGTACTAATTCCTATCAAGGGTGGAGAACATCTGGCCCACGAGCTGTGGAAGGCCTGTGAAATCATTTGGTCTGGCCCTATCAAGGCAACCACAGGTGAAACTTGAAATTCAATAAACCTATAGTCACTTAATTTCTAAGGTGATAATTTTGTACGCCCCGCAAAAGATGTTGCAAGTATCCAAACAGCCTTTGGCAGGAAAAAAAAAAAGGTTCCCCATCCCTCTAAAGGTATGAAAGAGACAACTTGTGAGCAACTTGTATATTTCTTTGACAAAGATTCTATAACCATATAAAGTGATTTTTATGTCATTTCCCATTCATCATACTTTTCCTCAGTAATAACACACAGAATTGGCTACAGAACTCTATCTTCCAGAATGTTCTGGAGCAACCATTCTCAACAATGGAATCCAGAAAAGCTATCTAGAATCAGCCAGTAGGCACTTTGCGTCCCCAGCCTGGCCCCAAGGACAAAACAGATCTCTTGCAATGAGGCCCAAGAATCTTCCCACTTAACAAGCTGCCTAGGTCATTCTTACACAAAGAGGGACTTGGAAACTATTGGGTAGGCCACGACTGGGCCCGGCCAAGGCCAGAGGCCAGGAGCTTTGTCTGGGCCTCCCACCTGAGCCATCTTCCATTGCTTTTCCCAGGCAGGAATCAGAAGTGGAGTGGCCAGGACCAGGGTCGGTACCCATATGGGATGCTGGCATTGCAGGTGGTGGCACCTGGCTCCTGGCTTCGGATCGACACAGCACACCAGCCGCAATACGCCAGCCATAGCAGCCACTTAGGGGGTGAATCAATGGAAAAAGGAAGACCTTTCTTTCTCTCTCTCTCACTGTCTAACTCTGCCTGTCAAAAAAAAAAAAAAAAAAAAAGGAGCATTAAGAAACTATCTATAAACATTTTTTAGTTTCTTGTTTAAAAAGAAAAGAAAATATTGGGTTTACAATAAAGGTGTTGTGGTTACTTGAAAATAACCTTTTAACATTATAATCTTTTGCCTGCTAATTCTGTTGGTGATACCTCATTAAATTTATTCTTTGTTTGGTTTTGCCTTAAGAACAAGCTAGTTAATCATTCAAAAATTTTTATACTATCTTTATTCATTAGCTACCACCACAAATATTTGTCTTTCAGGGTCCGGCTTATTTCACTTAGCATAATGATCTCCAGTGGCATCCATTTTGTTGCAAAGTCAGGATTTCATTCTTTTTTTAATGGCTGAGTAATCATTTAAAATTTCAAAACCTTTCAAGGTTTCCTGATCAGCATGCAGGTAACTGGAGAGGAAAAACACAGGGCAAAAAGTGGCAGTTGTCTCAAGACTCTGATTCCCGTTACAGGGCACATCTCCATCAGGTGCGGTTCCCAGAGGCTGGCTGTTCCTTGCAGCTCCCCACCCCTCCTGTGTGGACACCCTCCCCACATCAGCTCCTCACAATGTGCTGCAGAACAGCCTTGCAAAACTAGGGCCCTCGTGTGCAACACAGACGCTGGAATAATTTCTCACCTGGGTAACTACCTGCTAGGTTTTCACTGCGTGAGCAATTACTCATTTTTCATGAACAATGGTCAAGTTTTGTGATTTTTTTCTTAGGTTGTATTTGTTCTGATCATAATTCTTGAAATGTAATTTTTTGTCTGAACCTAATTAAAAACTGGACTTATATTTTGTATGCTTTTTCATTTTTCTTATGATTCATTTTTATTATATTTCTTAAATGCATAGCCATGTGACAGATTTAAAAAATAATTCCTTCACCTGATAGTTTGCAAATCCCTGCTATATACCACACTCCTTTAAACATACTGAAACATAACACAACTGTAGTTCAGTGTCTGAGTTTTTTTTTCCCCTGCAAAACAGTAGAGAGTTGTATCAGACCACCCATTTGCCTCTCCAGCTCCGAGATTCTCTGTGCATCTTTTACTTACATTTTCCTGCAGGCAGAAGACTGACTTTGTGAACTATCCATGACACATTTTGTATTTACAGCTAACTTCCTGCTGCCTCTCATAGCGGATCTGAACCACCTCTCCTATGGTGAGACCATGTGAGTTTAAAGAATGAAGAGTGTTCTAATAATAACCTAATCGAAAGACAATACAGAAAAGGAATTTGGCACCAAAAATATTCCATAATCCACATCCAGGATACATTCCAGGTACTTTTTCCCATCTGCTACTTTGGATTACCACTGTTCACCTCCACCAGGACAGGCACAATCCCTTCGTCTCAACAGGCTTTAAAGTGCCACAGTGCAATAGAACTGCTGCCCAGAGATCCGCATCTGATGCTCATCAACCTCTCCTACTTTCTGTTTCACATTAACCACAGAAAATTTTGGTCTTGCATTTTTACTGATGATCACATCACATCTCTGCCAGCTTCCGCACAATTATTTTTATTATTTATCTCAGCAGGAACTTAAAAAAGCAAAGTGTTTTATGTTAAGGCAGGACTTTCCTTCTCCAGAAAAAGTATAGACAAAGCAAGTTTAAAAAGTCATCCAATTAGATAAACTTCCGTCTCTGGGGACTAGATGTCCTGAGTTGGTTCTCAAAGTCTGCACGTTTCATCACAGTATCTAACAAGGTTTTTCTTGCTGAGAGTTCAGGGTGAATAACACCATCACATTATGCATTTCTCAGGATGTTTTTAAAATGCACTGACCCCCCGAAAGTTTCCAGTGGCTTCTTTGTGTACAGCTAGGGACCATCTGGCTCGCTGCAGATAAACAGTTTCAACATATGGGCCATCGCACATACACGGCTCTGCTCTACTAGTGCAGAAAATTAAGAAAAGGTCGCTCTCTTGATATAATTCATGCAAAAGAAGCAGCTTTATGGAGTAAAGGGCCTGCCCGAAGTGCACACAGAAGCTTAATTCCAATTCCTTTTCCCGCAATTACTGAGCATGCCAAGTCTCCTCAATTTCCTCATATGCAAATTTAAAAGGATGCCTAGTGAACTCTGGGCCCTCTGCCTCCTCCTCCCTCTTTCCTTCCCATTCAGAAATAGTTAGTACCTGCCTCCATTCACATGTCCCCAGCACAGAATGGGCATACTGATGTGGAAAATGGAACTGTGAACAATGATGAAGACATAATGAAGTAGCCACTGAGAGCAGGAAGAACACCCCAGATGGAGGCAGAAAGCACATGTAACAGTCCAGAGATGAGAAGGCGCATGGGCGGTTTAAAATAATCCAAGATTTGTAAACATTTACATCTATTACATTGAGGACCTTGTCAACAATTCAAACGCTGAAAGGAAAATTCCCACCATCTCCAGATGGTGATTAGTAACATAAAATACCTGAAAATTGCCAGCATTTTAAATTCATATTGTTGGTCTCATGCCTGCAGTTAATGAATCTAACAAAACTGCACAAAAATATCATCACCAAACACATAGAGAAGCATTGCAAGCCCATGGCATTGTGGTAAACGCTACAAGAGTTATGAAACGGTTTCCAGAAAACCCAGGAACTGCGTGAGTGCCTCCTGTTTCCTATTTACAGAATAGCACTAAACACTAAAGCAACAGTGATTCAATTATCTCTTCCAAGCACCATCTCCCAGCACCCAGCCTTGTCAAAGGATGACAGCTGATACCCTAAAGTGAGAAGAGAGATTAGTCATAATAGGCATTCTTGCCTGAGCAATCATAACACATATATGCATACACATCACACATATCTATGTTTCTTTCAAAGATTTTCTCATCTTAGTTCAAAGCCGTACTGTTGGCACAAACTATGTCACATGGGAAACCTATTAATTGACTGCTACTTTTCTCATTTCCTTTCAGTTTCTACTTTTTCCTTTCATTTGGCTGCAATACATTTCAAGCACAGCATACACATGAAGCGATAGCCAGAATGAAGCAGAGAGTTCAATACTCAGCCATTCGAGTCAGGCAAAGAAAAAAAAAGTCAATTTGAATAACTAAAGTCTTAATAAAAAAAATTAAACACATTTGAAAACCTAAATCAGTCCAACTCATCATAACACCCCATGACAGGCTACAGAAAACTGTCACTCCCTGCAACCTGCCCCAGCATTGTGACAGTTGGAGGGAGATGTACCTGCCTTCTGCCTGATGGAAAATTCCTGAACAGTAAGGCCGACACCATACCACCTCTGTGGATATTTACAGTGCTGAACATAGCAGGAGCCCAATAAATGCCCACTCATCAGAACCAGAAATACACACTGCTTAAAAAATAAAAACTTACTATATGGATGACTCCTCATGGCGAGATGTCATTAAGTACAGAACCATCAGCTACCTGTTAGGATTTGGGCAGACTGGGAAACTGCCCTTGTGCAGTTCTGGGAAGAGCAACATGCAGGACATCAGACCTTTAATTGGAAAGCATCACTTAAGTTCCTTTATTACAGCTACAAATAAACTTTATTTGATGTAATGTAGTAAAACATTTTCAAATTTAACAACATGTATCTGACCATAATTCATCATTTAAATTATGAATATAAGTTTACACACAGTCACTTTAGCAAATCTGCGGTTCGGGAATTTGCACAAGCTTTGTCTGAAAGGACAGCGCCCACCCCCCTCTTGGAAAGCAGCTCTTCCCTGCCTCTGGCACGAAGCAATGTCAGTGACAGTTGGAAGAAGTCCATAATCCAGGCTGGAATTGCACCGATTCCCGTGAGAGGACCGCTTCCTTTATCGTAGGAAAATAAGATTCTCTTCCAGTTCTCTTTTATCAAATGAAGATTGTCATTCACTTCCCCCCTTACACTTACAGGTACTCTTCTGACCTCCTGTCTTTCTGCCGCCTTTGCTGCTATTTACTACACAGAACCATTCTGTAAAAAATACACTACCCGTGTGGGACCGTTCCCATTTCCTTACCCGTCCTTAATGTCGTCCACTTTTTCTTTTTTGGTGGTGGTGGTGGTTGGGGTAGAGGGATGTCAGGGGACAGAATTACCCAGACACAAACTTGATATAAGATACAAGGAACACAAAAACAGATTCTTCAGAAGAAACAAAATGGGATTCTGGAGCTCTTCCCAGGAGACTCCAGCTGCCCAACAATTCACACGATGGAGGCAACTCAGGCTGCCCAGTGAGGATGAGCGGGTGCCCGCTCCATCACTGGGGGCACCATAGCCACTCGTGGACCCCCCATTACTTTCTCACAAGCCGGAGCCGTGGGTCAGCCTGGGGGTCCGCAGCTCCCTTGTATGAATTGGAGTCACAAATATGCCAACAATCATGTTACCATACAGTGCAGTGAGGTCGCAATTGCTCTCCATCTGACAAAACAAATCCTGCCAGAAGGAATCCCCTTCACCTCTCAGGAACCCCTCCAAGTGTGAGCCCAGGAAAAGCTTTTCTCGAGTTTTCCCCTTCTCTCCATCCCGAGGTCTGTTCCTGAGTTTCACCATAACAGAGAAAGGAGGTTGCTGGGAGATCACAGGTACCCTGCAGAAAGCCAAACTATTTGACAGAAGCTTTAAACAAACATTGCTCTGGGAAGTCGTTTGTATTAGCTGATGACTGCATTCTGTTTTCTAACACGGACATGCAACATGTTCAACACTACACTTACTGGGGTTTGCCTGGAGAAACACCCTTCTGTCATACAACAAAATACATTCTGTCTCATGAATGATGCCTGACATGTGCACTGGCACTTTCTCCCACTGGCATGGGTGTGGACATGACACAAAGCACCAGAAACCGCTTCCCTTCTGGAACTCAGTTCTGCTAGTGTGCTCACTGCTGAGATGAACTGGCTGCCTGGCACAGAGAACTGTTTGCATTTGCACACAAGAGCACTGATCCACAACAAAAGGAGAGCTCACCATCTCCCTCGTAAAAGACTTTGTACAACAGATCACCCTGCTTGTCACATCTTAACCATCCCCAGAAAGGACGGGAGCCGCTTTCCATTCTGCAGTCTTGCCAAATGATTTCCTTCTGTTTCCACCTGTTTTGCCTTGTAAATTTCATCTCCATTATTCCGCTTTGATCATGAATCATGACCTTTTTTTCTACAGTAGTCAGAGTTTTGTCTATAAAGAAAGAGAGAAGACAAAGAGAAGAGAAAGAGAGAGAGAGAGAGAGAGAGAGGAAAATGATTTAGCAGAACCATAAATGTGAGTTTTCATTTTGTGGTGGGTGGATTTAATTTTTTACAACAGTCAGTAATTTGAATCATTTGTGGCTTCTAAGGGTTTACGAGCACCTCCAGAGGGAAAGAAAAAGTGCCGTAGCTCTTTTCATAAATTTTATGATGTCTACATGTTGCCAAGCCCTTACTTAATATATTTGCAAATCAGCCCCAAATCACCCATTTAGAAATTTACTTTCATAATACAGCTGAAGCCAAAAATGACTTTGCTCCCAAAAATCCTTGCAAAATACTACAGCACTTACCCTCCTGGAAAAGAAGAATGACTACCACTGAGAAGCAGTCCCCTGTTCACCGAGGAAGGAGTATGATAGTAAACTCCCTGTGCAGAGACCAGAAGTTCTCCCCACGCTGCCCCCTGCAGAGTCCTTTCTCCTGGTGTGAGTCATGCCCCTGAGCTCTGCACCTGTGCGTTCCTTGACTTACCACACTGCCCAGACCTGGGTCTATGCTCCCAGTCTCAGCCTTGCCAACCCCGGTCTTGTTCCTCCTCATCTGGTGTCCCCCTCCAAAGACAGCTTGGCTGGCTCTTCAGATGGGTGATTCAACAGAAGGATCTCCTTGGAGAAAGGACCCATTTCCCCGTAAGATGCAGCCTCTGTTCCCCAACCTCATACAAGGTCAGCTGCTACTGTTCAGCCCAGACCCAGCACTGCAGGCTCCTGGGTATCTGGGAGTGAGAATGGAACAAGGCGGTGTCCCAGCTGTGCTCCATCAACACTGACTCCTGGCCTAGGGCTTCCACAAGCTCTCCTGATCTCCAGGCCTCTGCCACAGCTCCACCTCCCTCTCCTTTCCACCTACCTTCCAGCTGGCTGCAGTGGTCTGGGGATTCCAACTGCCAAACATCTCAGACACTTTTCCTAGTCTGAACGCTACCCTCCTAGTGCAGGCCCCCCTGACCTGAAACCGCTCTCTGAGGTTCTCCTCCTAACCCATCTCCCATCTCCTGTAGCGAGGCCCTCTATACACCATGCATGCTGCAGCCTGGCCTCACTCCTGCTCAGAAACCCTCATCTCCCCACCTACACCTGTGCCCATGTGGCCCTGCACTGCCCCCCAATATTTCCAATTTCCCCATATTCCTGAAGACATGTCCCAGGATCCTCGGCTTCACCCCTTCCTCAGCTACCACCCCTCTACCACAAGCAGTCCCCACTCCACCTCCACCCCCCATCCCTTCCTGTAAAAATTCTACTGGTTATTCAGCACCCACCTCACATACCACCTCCTTCATGATTTCCACCTTGGACATTTTCATCCTTAGAATTATACCCCTTGCAAACCTCCTCTTTCTTCTACATTCCTCTGTACTGCTTGGTTTTATATTGTGCGATGCAGAGTTATTATCTATCTCTAGTAGAAAAAGCAAAAGAGGGCAATCACCTACCTTTCCTACTTTAAAGAGACACCACAAAGTTAAAATGTAGGGCATTGTAAAGCAAGAAGAAAATTAGCTCTTACTATTATCAGTTAATGATTTCATAAGAATAAAGTGCTGAGTTCCAGCTAGTTAATGATGAGGGCCATACCACTGTGGGGAAAGAGACATCAATGAAAAAATGGCAAACATTTGTTTCTGTCTTGAAGACAATGTCCTCTGCAGCCACTCTGGGTTTCAAAGGCTTGTTGTTTCTTCCTAATTTCCTAAGAGATCAATCTCATTTCATTTTTTTCCCAAAACATTACTTGTTTCCATTTAAAAAGGATGAAATTCGCCCTGAACTCCAAAGGTTCAGCACAAACCCTGGATCTGTATATCGACAGAATCCATGGCAGAAATCCAAGGTTACTCTGCTGCGAGTCACTGCTATGAACGGCTGCAATTGACATGGATTGTAAAAGGCACTTTGAAGACAAAGACAATTCAGTCACCAAGGAGAAAAGAGGAGGAGGAAAGGAAGAGCTACTTCAGAACTATTTCGTGCAATTCTTTCAATGTGGTAGTATTTTAAAATTGCTTTTCAACAAGATTCATAAATGGTGTCAAAGACCCTGAAGCATCAAAACGTCATACTTAAAATTTATGGCAGTTAAAAGCAAATCCACAGGTTAAGTCACCAAATTCCAAACGAAAAAGACTGTCTGTTTGTATCAGTTTATCACATTTAGTTTTGTATTCCCAGTATTTGTATTCTTGTGAAAAGCTAAAAAAGATTAAAATTGATACTAATGAATTACAATTACCAGTGCAAAAGTACTCACAGCTTCCCCCCCCCCCCATTTACTCTGTTGTCCTCAAGGAAAATTCTCAAGTGTCTGCTGGACTCCTGCAGCTCCGTTTATGCTGATCAAGAAAATGAGAGGAGGCCAGCATCCTGGCACAGTGGGTTGAGCTGCCCACTGGGATGCCAGCATCCCACATGGGCTCTGATTTATGTCTTGGCTGCTGCTCCATTTCTGCTTCTACTCCAGCTCCCTACTAATGCTCCTGGGAAGATGGCCCAAGTGCTTGGACCCCTTCCACCCACTTGGGAGATGCAGATGAAGCTCCTGGCTCCTGTCTTTCCTGATCCAATCCAATGTGTGGCTATATGGGGAGTGAATCAATGGATGGAAGATTCTCTCTCTCTCTTTCTCTCTCTCTCTCTCTCTCTCTCTCTCTCTCTCTCTCTCTCCTGGGTGTGTGTCTCCCTCTCTCTGTAACTCTGCCTTTCAAATAAAAATCTTTAAAAAAAAAAAGAAAATGAAAATGGGAAGAAACGGGTAAATGTTTGGAAGCAGCAATACATGCTCTATTAGAGTGTTTACATGGGGAAGAAAGCAAGCTTATTTGTAGGACAAAGAGTAGAGTCAAGAAGGCAGATCCAAGAGCAAAAGACAAAAGGACTAGAACCCAAGCAGCCAGGGGGAATAAAGGGCTGGAGAAACTACAGGGAGGATCCCAGAGACTTTAGGGTGGCCACCAGATATGTAAAAGCTAGACAGAGACAGGTAGAGGCGCAAAGGACTCAGACTTGCTGTGAGTTCTGAATTAGATACTCTTTGTAATTCTTTCAGAGACTGGTCATGTCTTTCACACCCAGTAGATATGGTAGTTATGAGTTTTTTAGGGTACCCAACTTGCATTTATTTGAATGAAACTGCAGAATGAGGATTATGGAGGTTCTTATTCCGCTTTCAAATCCTTTACTCACTACTGCCAACACCTGTATAGCTACCCCAGCCCACTGAGTTACGAGTTTCCAGAGCTGAGGACTGTCACTCATCTTTATACCCTTACTATGCCTGGCACTTTGCCTGGTACTTAGTAGGTCCACAAATGATCTGGAAAAAGAAGCCAGTGGAGACCATCTACCTCCAGTCTCTACCTTCTGGTCCATCCCACAACACCAGTCTTCACCATGTTGATGACTCCATTCCTCTGCATGTACTGACTCACTGATGACAACGTCCTATTGCCTAGACCAAGGTTTTTCAGATGTAGCATTATGGCCTGGGTAATTCTTTGTCATAATGGCTGACCTGTGCACCATAGGGTCTTCAGAGGCAACCCTGACCTCCACCCAGCAGGTGCCAGCAGCACGATTCCCTCCCAGTTGTGACAAGAAAAATGCCTCCAGAATTACCAGATTCTCAGGGTAGGAAGAAGGCAAAACTACTCCTGGCTGAGAACCACCTGTCTCCAAATTCTTGGAGCTACATTAAGGGTTCTTCATAATTTTGTCTCAATCTACCTTTCTACCTTGGTCTCAAACTCTCCCCTCACTCCAGTGCTTAGCTTTGTGTAGGCCATCCATTTTATAGGCTCCAACATTGGTGTCTCTACATAAAATGATGCCCTTCACATGGGATACCACTTCTGCAGCCACTCAGCTATAAATACTTTGACCACCTTCCTAGACATTTTGAGCCCATAGCCTCAGAATCTGCTGCTCATCACAGAGCATTAGTGTCAACTCTGAGTAATTTTCCTCTCCTTCAAATCCTATAGCTTTTCCTGCCTTCATTTTTACCTTTTACCAAAAGGGTAGGTGTGCATACATCCCAGTCCATTTAGGCTGTTATAACAAAATACCTTAAACAGGGTAGCTTATAAACAAGAGAAATGCAGAGGCTGGGAAATCCAAGATCAACGCATCACAAGATTTCAGGTCTGGTGAGGGGTCCCTCTCTGCTTCGTATATGGTACCTACTAGTATCCTCACAAAGCAGAAGGCATGAACAAGCTTTCTTGGGCCTCTTCCATTAAGGGCACTAATCCCATTCATGAGGGCCCTGCCCTCATGACCTAATCCCCTCCTAAGGCCCCATCTCCTAATGCTACTGCACTGGGGATTAGCTTGCAACATGTGATGTTGAGGGGGACACAAACTTTCCTACCCTTGTTGCATGTGTACATGTATATGTATGTTTTTTCCTAAAGACATGTATGTACAAGGCCAGGAAAGACATGATATATTTTCTATATCCTTGTCAGTGCACAACAGTTATACAAATGGCAATGAAAGATAACTCTTCCAGTATTGGTACTGATGCAAAAACTGCCTGATATAGAGTTAGAAAAACAGCAGCTATTTCAATTTCGTAGAATAGCTTTATCATTAGAAATTTCCTAAAGTTGATGGATATTTTAAGTCATCCTAAAAGATTTGAACATTTTATCATTATAAATTAAAACTGAAAAAGATATAAGAGAGGGATAGTAATATTCTTAGAGAACAGCAGAGTATAGCCTGTAGGCCAGATCCAGCTGGCTGCCTCTTTTTGTAAACAAAGTTTTATTGGTATAGTCATATCCATCTTTTTAATGTCAATGACAAGGGCAGAGATGAGCACTATCAACAGATGACTACGTAAACTGGAAACGGTTAACTATGGGGCCCTTCACAGTAAGCTTGCTGATCTCCATGTTCAACTCACAGGAAAAAAAAAAACAAACATAGAAACCTCTGTACTAACGAAAGATACAAAGGCAATGCCCTTGGACTTTATGTTAGCTGATTTATTTTTCTAAAAAGCACAGTAGAACGGAAGTTAAAAGCACTTTGGAACACAGACTTCTTGAGCTTAAATGCAGCCCTAACCTTCTTTATCTGTATGACTGTGGGAAAATTATTCAACCTCACCAAGCCTGTGTTCTTATCTTTGGAATGAAGATAAAGAAAACCAACCAATCATAAAGAATTGGGTGTTCAGTGATATAATTTGCACACGGTGCTTGTGTAGGATCTGACAGTGAACACTCAGTAAATATGATCAATATTGTTTTGAACTGAAAAGACTATTAGGGTTATATTTTAAAAATTATCATTTTGTAAGCTGAACAATTTGTGAATCGTTAGCTAAGATAATCAGTGAAATTGTTCTCAAGTGCTTGGAGCAGAATGCATGCAAGTAGAGTGGTGGTTTCTGGTGCAGGATTTTCTTCCCTGGTTTATATGTCAGCTGCATAACTGGACTCCTTGCCACCTGTCTTTCCCTTCTCACTAGTGCCAGAGACTTTCCTCCAACCCAGCCCTCAGCACGCTACTCCTCAAACCAGCATGCCTCCTTTTTCCTACGCTACACATTCCTGGGTCCTGGCAAAATAACCTGCTTGCTTTGTCCAGGAAACAGTTGCTTCCCAAAGGTAAGACTGTGCGCCAACTCAAAGGACTCACTTATCAAGACTAATAGCTTGCTCATTAATGCTTGCTTCAAAGCCCTCAACATGCTGTACCCATTGATCTAAAGCTATTATGTCACAAGCTCTGCCCAGTCTTCACCAGTACTACAACTTAAAAGTGCCCAGCCCATGCCCTAAAACTGTATCAATATCCTGGCCATATGCCCTGCATCTGAGAAACTACTAAGACTGCGTAGGAGGTGTCCTCCCATAGTGCAGTTAAGTCTATAAATGAAACTGACTTAAAGTTTATGGGTCATCCCAGTTGTCTTCTTGGAGAGCTAATGGCTTCAATCCCCAGCTCAAACATGTTCAGCAGCTCCTCACTGTGTGCAGATTGAAATCATTTGAAAAGTAGCAAAATGATAAGGGTAACAGCAGGTGCATCAGGGTAATTCACATCACATCTACCAATTAGGGGCCATGTGATCTCAGGTCACTTACGTTTACGTTCCTGTGCTTCAGGTTATTCTCCAGGAAACCAGAACTGCTAGACTCACCTACATCGTAGGTAGCATGTACTAAGTAGTCAATCATTACTAGCAATCATCTCTACCATTTATCATCTATTGGGGTCAGGCACTCTATTAGAGTCTCCAAATACATATCTGACATGGTTCATTCCCTGAAGGAATTCAAAATCTCATAGGCAGACACTGGTGGTCAATGCAGTAGAATATTATAGAAAGATTTCTGTGGTAGCTCATAGTATATATTCTAGACCTAAAATTACATTTTTAAATGCTACTCTTTTTATTTATTTATTTGAGAGGTAGAGTTACAGAAAGTGAGCAGGAGAGACAGAGAGAAAGGTCTTCAATCTGCTGGTTCACTCCCCAAGTGGCCACAATGGCCAGAGCTATACCAATCCAAAGCCAGGAGCCAGAAGCTCCTCTCGTGTCTTCCATTTGAGTGCAGGGTCCCAAGCACTTGGGCCATCTTCCACTGCTTTTCCAGGCCATAGCACAGAGCTGGATTGGAAGAGGAGCAGCTGGCACCCATATGGGATGGGTACTGTGCCACAGTACTGGCCCCTAAATACTACTTTTTATACAGTGAACAATTACACTAGTATAAAACAGCGTAGATGATAACAGAAGTAAAAATGAATACCTGTGAAGCCACATCCCACTCAAGAATAAGCACAGCTGTAGTCTTATAACTTGGGTGTACATTAAAGGCACTCCAGTATATGAGACAGTATATATAACATTGTATATATACAGTATATATAACTATATATATACAATATAATATATATTATATATATAAAACAGTGTATGAAACGCGTACTGCTAGGATTCAGCTCACACGGGGCTGAGACTTAGGGGTGACACCAGCTAAGTGTGGGATATCTCATTCCCCAAGCCTCAGTAGCCTCTTCAATCCAGACAGAGAGGGGCCCTCTCATCCAGGGTGGTCGCTGCTTCTCTGGCCCATTCTTTCCTGCCAGGGTCAGTGAGGCACACCTCCATTCTCTGGCTCATGCCCAGCACCAACCTGCTCTCTCACACAGTACCTTCCATCTTCTCACTCTGACTTTTCTTCTCCCTCGACTTTCAAACACACAGCTCTAAGGACCATTCTATATCCTTCCCACTTGACGATGCTAGATTTGCTAATGTGCGGGTTATTTATCAAGCTTCCACGTCCTTATCACCACCATGGTTTTGCAGATCCCAACACTCCACTGCAATTGCTTCCTGGAAAGTCACCAGGACCCAGACACACTAAACAATTTTGGACCTGTTCTCAGTTGCCAGGAAGGTGGGCAGCGCTACTCAAATGCTCCCGTGCCTTTAAAGAACTTGTCCAACTCTAGCGTCTCCCCAGAGCAACCACTGCCATTCGCTGCTCCTATTTAGCCTGCGTCAATACAAACGCACACTGGAAAGACCAGTTCTGCTTCCTTCTATCAAAGAAGGACAGGGCC
Organism: Sylvilagus floridanus; assembly: GCA_949820135.1. Lineage (NCBI taxonomy): Eukaryota > Metazoa > Chordata > Mammalia > Lagomorpha > Leporidae > Sylvilagus > Sylvilagus floridanus. Next base: position 43,642,933 of record OX463235.1, read on the forward strand.
ATCAAAAGAGTTTTGCTGCATAGAAGAGCAGCAGCAACCAAAGTGATAACGCTGCAGGAATTTGGCTATGGGGACCAATCTGTATACCTTTGATAGAGAATGGATGGAAGGTGTCACCCTCCTTGTTTCACTTACAACTACTGCAATTCATCAGCAAATCAGTCTGGTCTTTCAATCCATCTAAGCATGTTGGCTGTTGAAACTTACTGGGGAACCGGAGACTATGCTGTGCTGAATTCAAATTCAAATCAGATGCGCTACTAGCTATTGATTCAGGAACGTCCTACGATGTGCCCCCAGGAGCTACATAAAGGAGGTGAGGGGGCAAGAGGGAGAAATAACAGTAAGGGACCTTACAGCGCAAACTCGGATCTCTCCGGCCTCTCAGCAAGCTTCAGGGCCTCGTGCATGCCTGCGGCCGAGAGCTTCCGGTTGATATTCCGGTACTGGCACTGGAGCAGGCTGCGATAGGTGGTCCTCAGGTCCCGGTTGAAGAAGGCATATATAAAAGGGTTAATGAGAGAGTTTGCATAGCCCAGCCACAGGCATGTCCTCTCCACCCAGAGCGGGATGCAGCTGCAGGCAGTGCCGCAGATGAAGGGTCTGGCTGTGGAGAGGAGGAAGAAGGGCAGCCAGCACACGGTGAAGGCCCCCACGATGATCCCCAACGTGGTGGCCGCCTTCTGCTCCCGCTTGAAGATGGAGATGTTTTTCCTTTCGTGTTTGAGGAGTCTCGAAAGGTTTGCACACTCTTCCACCTCCTTCTGCAGCTTCACCATGCCGTTCAGGGAGAGGATGCTGCCGGGCTGCGCGCGGGGGAAGCCGGGGAACTGGTGCTTGGCAGCGCTCTTCCTGGCGGCCTTGTAGATGCGGTAGTACATGAAGAGCATGACGGACATGGGGATGTAGAAGGCCACGGCCGTGGAGTAAATCGTGTAGCCGAAATCCTGGCTGATCAGGCACACTTTGTCGTCGTTCACGTTCTGAGCCCAGCCGAAGAGTGGGGGCAACGTGATGGAGGCCGAGAGAAGCCACACGGACAGAATCATTTTTGCCATGCATTTCCCATTCTGCCTCACGGGGTAGGTGAGGGGCCTCGTGATGCCAAGGTACCTAAGGAGAGAGACGCAGAGAACATATGGATACCGGGACCATAACGAACCAACTGAGGAATTAACACCAGCCAGGCACTACCGCCAGGCGTCACCACTGCTCTTCCAGGCCGATCTTTTTTTATTTCCATTTTGCAGAAAGGTAAGCTTGGGTTCTGAGATGTTACTTTTTTTAATTCCAAGTCACACTGTCAGTCTGAGACTCTCCCAGGACTCAGCCTGAGAACCCTCTGGCTCCAAGGCCAGTCCATGCTTTTCCCTTACCTAGCAGCCTGCCACAATCCACGGGGCCAATGAACAGAAGATTACACACCTGCCTTCCTACCCTCCATAACCAAAGGCACCAAAATCGTGAGGAGCAAAGACATCTTGCTGCTGTGCCACACCCTCACCAACTAACCCTGGTCTACCACACGTCATAGGAGGACGCCCACTGATCGCGGTGGCTGTCTTACTTCAAGCTCACTCTTAATTCATTTTACTTTTGCCCTGGCACTGATGCAAAAAAAAAAAAAAATTCTTTAAGATCACAGAGATATGTGAGATACTCTGGAAATTCTCAACTTTGAGAATGGAAAGTAGGAAGAAATTTTTTTTTTTATAATCTCAAAAAAATTCTCACATGACAGCACTGTATGAGAAACCATCGGGGAAAAAAGCCTGCTTCATCTCTGCAGATCTGGGGAGGATCATGAGTAAGGGCACAATTCTGAAAGTGATTAAACAAGTCTAACATTTTCTCTCCACTGAGTTTCATACAGGGAATAAACACTTCTCCATTGTCATGCAAAAGAGATTCAGCAAACAGAGAAAAACAATGAGTAAAATCCTTGTCCAAAAACTGAATAGTTTCCAAATTTCTTTTTTTCCACAATATTTAACTGCATTAACTTCTCTTTTGGGGAAGAGCATTTGAGAAGCAAAAACAGGTAAAAGCTGGCTGCTATGCTTTTGGTACTGCCTCCTTTAAGTATGTAAAAGACAAGAGCTTGAAACATAAAAAGGACAGTTACAGAGAGTATATGACTCACCAATCTCTGATTTTTCTGAAAGGCTGTCCATTGGAGGTTAAAACATAAAAGAATAATAGTAATTACTGCTTGATTACACACTTGATGTTTAAATTATCCCACAGAAGTCCAAGATCATGCTGGCATCAGTGGACCACCGACAACAAGACAAGATTGAAATGGAATAAAAAGGCACAAGCGGACTCACTGGACTCACTGGATCTGCTTACTCACTGAGAATACCCACTTATTCCCTTACAGATATTAACAAAGCTGCTTCTGCATGCCAGGCAGTGTTCTACATGTTTGGAGCATGGCAGTGATTTAAAGAGACCGACATCCTGAACGCAGACCCATGAAGAAATTGTGCAGAGGGAAGGACTGAGCCAGGGAGCAGTGGAAGGGGACTCTGATCCCTGCCAGGTGCCTCACTTCCCTGCCCCGCCTTCCCTGTTCCCCAGGAAGCAAACCCACAAGCACTCTCCAGCCATGAGGATGTCTTGGCTCCCAAACAGAACAAAGGAAGGGAAAGATGGAAGTGTTCCTGATAATGCAAAAGCAAAAACTTGAGAGAGAGAGAGAGAGAGAGAGACAGACAGAGACAGAGACAGAGAGAAGGAACTAGAAGGAAGAGAGGGAGTCAAGGAATGAGGTGTAAAGGAAAGAGAGAGAGGAAAGAGAGAGAAAAGAAAAGGGAAATATGAATTAGGGTTTGCTTTATTGGAATTCTCTGAGTTTCAAGCCATGGAAACAAAATTTTTTAAAAATTGAGGAAAAACAAAAGGAAGATGAGGAACCCTCTGAAGAAGATGTTAAACCTGACTAGATGTCCACAATTAAGCAGATCCTTGCCAGAAGCAGAATGCAAACCACTTTTCCTGTTAAGAATGTCTCCCTTCCAGACCAGCATTGTGACACTCCAGTTAAGGGGCCATTTGTGATGCTGGCATCCCGCATCAGAGCACCAGTTTGAGTCCTGGCCATCCCACTTCCCACCCAGCTCCCTGCTAACGTAACTGGGAAAGCAGCAGAGGATGACACAAGTGCTGGGGCCCCTGACACCCATGTGGGAGGCCCAGAGGGAGTTCCAGGCTCCTGGCTTAGGACTGGTCCAGACTTAGCTATTGCAGCCCACAGCTAAGTCTCTCTCTTTCTCTCTCTCTCCCTCTCTGTGTTACTCTTTCAAATAAATAAATATTTTTAAATTCATGAGAAAATATAATTAAAACACGTTTATTTAAGAAAAACAAAAATGTGTCCCTTCCTTTGCTTTAGAAGAATTCTCTACATGTTTCCCGGTGGAAGTCTCTTGTAGATCTGTCTCCTTGGATCTGTTCCTTGCTCTCTACCTGCTCTTGTTCCCAGCTCCCCCCAGCAGCCTTTCCCGGGACGTGGACGTTGATCTCCCTTCCATCTCTGTCGACAGTGCAGGCATAAACTGCCTGTTCCCCAGCCTGGATCGGGCATCTAAGACATCAGGCCAGGCTGACGCCCACGGTCTGCCAGAGCAGAGGTCCAGCACACAGAGCTTAGGTCACAAAGTTCCCCATGTGGCCACCAGATGGCATCATCAGGCCACCTTACACACACCCATAGGGTGGGACAGAGGTTGGTATGGTAGATGATGGTTGGAGCAAGACTGTTGGAAGAACAAAGTAGGATTATTTACACCAATAAAGGATGTTATATTTTATTTGTGGAGTACTAGAAAAAATTAGCAAGCCTGGAACTCACTACCTGGCACATGGCTATTCTTGGAGTCAGTTTAGTCCTCCTCCTTTTCCCTCCCATTTTGCTTACTGGAAGGAGGCACTACTTCAAGTTTACTTAAAAACTCAAGGGTGGGTCTTCAGCCTAGTGGTTAAGATGTCCACAACCCGTATCAAAGTGCCTGGGTATGATACCTGCCTCTGTCTAATGCAGACCATGGGAGGCAGTGGCGATGGCTCAAGTAAGTGGGTTCCTGACACACGAGTGGGAGACTTGGATTGAGTTTCCAGCTTCAGCTTTGGCAATGGAGCAGCATCTGGGAAGTTTTATCCTGCCTACATAAGTAATACAGAATTCTCAAAGATTAATCATAGGAGTGTATTAATGGAGTACCAAAGGATATCTCAGAATATTAGCTAACCTCATAACAACAGCATCTTCACTCATTCTAGTATTAATAACCTAACATATTCCAGTGATGTGGATTGGCCCATATTTACTCTTCCCTGGATGTTCAAGTTATATTCCATAAACTTTGTCCTATTTAAAGATCCATTCTCTACTGATTTCAAATTACATCCTACAGTAAGGTAGTTCCTTAGTCTCCTGGGCACCACTTTATAAAAACTTAGGAGGACAAAATGAACCAAAAGATTACTAGAAAAAAAAAAACTGGCATGTTCACTAAAGAGCCTGGATGTAACAAGATAAATAAACAAAGTCAATAGCTTATGTGTTCACAATTAAGGAATATTTGGAGGAGTAAAATTCCATTAACAACAACCATAAATTTCAAATATATAGGAAAAAGCTTTAAGAATGACCAGGGTTTGTTTGAATAAAACATGAAATCTTATCAACATACATAAAAGAATACTTAAATCCTGAAGTAAACCTTTTTTCTTCAATACAAATATTCAGTATTATAAAAGTGCCGATTTTCCTTCAATCTATAACAACCCCAACTGAATAACATAGCAGTACCTTTAACAGTTTAATTAGACAATTTTAAGATTCATTAAGTCAAAATGCAAAAATGGATAATCTGAAAAAGAATAAAGGACATTTACTGTATTAAAGATAACGTAAAACCACAGAAATAAAATCTCAGTAATAATTATTCAAAAGTAGACAGATCATTATAATGGAATAGCTCACTTAAAAGGGATTGAAATATAAAAGAGAATTTAATATAAAGGGAGTCATTTTAAATCAGTAGTAAGAGATTAGAAATTGCAGAAGTCTGACAACTAGCTAGCCCTAGGGTAAAAACTGCACTGCCTTCTCACCTTTCTCCTTCTTAAACATAAATCCCACAATGGAGTAAAGATAATCATGTAAAAATGTAAATCCAGGGCAACTGTTTAATGGCTAAGACGCTGGCATCCCACATCAGAGTACCTGGCCCAGTGGCTGGCTCTGGCTCCCGGCTCCAGCTCCCTACAACTGCAGACCTGGGAGGCAGCAGAGATGGTTTCAGTAGCGGGATTTCCATTACCCATGTGGGAGATCTGGATTGAGTTCCTGGTTCCCTGCTTTTGCCCTACCCAGTTCCAGCCACTACAGGCATTTGAAGAATGAACCAGCAGTGTTGGCAGTTCTCCCTCCATCTTTCTGCCTCCCAAACAAATAGATGAAAGTTTTGAAGAATACCAAAAGGAAATATAGGTATTTCTGCAAGCTTGTGATGACAAAGGCCATTCTTAACTATGATAGAAAAGCTTAAAATTATAAAATGATACATAGAAAAATTTTAGTGACAAAAATGTAAGAAAACCAAATAAATATAACTTCATTTAAAAATCACTATGTGCAGAGGTAAAATCAAATAAATCAGGAATATAAATGACAATATCCCAATATTCACAGATCTGTTATAAGACAATTTTTAAAAAAACTACAGAACCAGCGCTGTGGCGTAATGGGTAAAGCTGCCACCTGCAGTGCTGGCATTCCATATGGGCACAGGTTCGAGTCTCAGCTGCTCTACTTCCAATCCAGCTCTCTGCTATGGCCTGGGAAAGAAGACAACCCAACTCCTTGGGTTCCTACACCCGCACTGGAGACCTAGAAGAGGCTCCTGGCTCCTGTCTTTGAATTGGCAAAGCTCCAGTTGTTGCGGCCATCTAGGGAGTAAACCAGAGGATGGAGGACCTCTCTCTCTCTGCCTATGCCCCTCTGTAACTCTGCCTTTAAAATAAATAAATAAATCTTTAAAAAAAACACCCCAATATAAAGATTAAAGCAATTAGGGGCCAGCGCTGTGACGCAGCAAGTTAAAGCCCTGGCCTGATGCACCAGCATCCCATATGGGCGCCCGTTCTAGTCCCGGCTGCTCCTCTTCTGTTCCAGCTCTCTGCTATGGCCTGGGATAGCAGTGGAAGATGGCCCAAGACCTTGGACACCTGCACCCACGTGGAAGACCCGGAAGAAGCTCCTGGCTCCTGGCTTCGGATTGTCGCAGCCAACTGGGGAGTGAATCAGTGGATGGAACACCTCTCTCTCTGTTTCTACCTCTCTCTGTAACTCTTTCAAATAAATGAAATAAATCTTTAAAAATAAAAAAAGATTAAAGCAACTAACCAAGAAATAATACTCACAGCCAATAAACACTTGCCAATAGGCAGAACTGCATTAATAATCAAAGAGATAAAAAAATTTTAAATAATGACATATTTTGAACACCTGCCAATTTTTAAGATAAAATCCAATATTGGACACTTGTGAAAAAAAAATGCACTCTTCTACTTTGCTAATGAGACTGCCAACTGGGACAACGATTCCAAAAGCCAGCTTTGCAATTAATATACATTAACAATTATTCCTTGGCTCAGCAATCAGACAAAGGGATTTTTCTTACTAAGGTAATTGTGCAAATGTGAGCTAACTAATCTGCCAAGATGTTAACTATCTAAACAACAGAGAAAAAAAAGATATAATCTAAGTATCCATCAAAAACAGAGTAGATAAATAAATTATGTGGTGTGTGTGCTTGTTTGCACATATAATGTGCATATGTGTAAACATGCAATCATAAAAATAATTATAAACATCTGTATTTATTAACACAGAAACAGAAGAGTAGATAGACAACAATTGAGTGTCATATAATGTATTCATCTCCTTATGTAAAAGTTGGCATGTGCTTTTGTATGTGTAGATGTTCTGGTGTGTCTACAAGAATATCCACCAAAATATTCACAGAAGTTTTATCTAAGTTGTAGGGATTTTATTCATTTAAAATGTCACTGGATTTTTTTATGCTTGATTTTTTAATAGTGTAAATGTAAAAAAACATGTTATTGTATTTTTAAGAACAGAAGAAAACATTTGAGTGAATTCTGTGCTTCCTAAATTACATAAATGATTCTGGCAATAGAGACAATTTGTTTCATAAAATGCCTAAAAATCTAATAATTAAATTTTATATTGCTTTATTTGATCAGCTTGTCAAAATTACTTTATTGCATTCATAAATTCACATAAAAATAAAACTCACTGACATTTAAAATCCTATAGTTACTATAGAAAGTAATATTGCTATTCAAGGAAGCAATTCATTCTACCAAATCTTATATGGGATAAATCTTACCTTCAAGGCAAAGAAAGTAAAAAAAACCCTTGATTGATTCTGACTATTCCTTAATAGGTATAGCTAATATTTATCACACTAACACTTATTTTATTCCAACTGTTAATCAGAAACCAGAGTGTTTATAAAGCTTCAAAATTTAGCTTCATGCAAATGTCAAAATACATCAAATTTTGGCGACAAAGGCACCAAAGTACCATATAATTGAAAATGTATGCAATTCTCATTAGGGGTTATATTCAAGTAGAGGTTCAGAGAAACAGAGGATTAGGGAGTTATAATCTACATACAGAGGATTAGAAGCAGATTAACTCTGCTGCCTGATTTCCATTCTAACTACTTAAAATTGTATTGAATAGCTCCTTAATTAAATGGTTTTGCCTGAGTTTTTCATTGCTATAGAATAATAATTTATGGAATAAAAGAAACTAAGTGAAATTATGCTGAAATACAATGAGTTTTAGAGTTTCTAGGTTAAAAAAATTTCACACACTTAGAAAAACTCTTCCAGAAGACTTTTTCCCTTACACTAAGCAAAATCCACTAGAATTTCCACTCTCAGTAAGTGGTTCCCAAAATTGCCACATTACTGGCATTCCCTGAGGAGCTTTTGAAATGTGCAAATTTCCAATGAACTCTTCCCTTTCAAGAAGGTCTGGAGATCCAGGACCTTGAATATAAGATTGACTGCCCAACTTGGGGCCGGCGTGGTAGCACAGGTTAATCCTCCGCTTGCGGCGCTGGCATCCCATATGGGCCCCGGTTCTAGTCCTGGCTGCTCCTCTTCCAATCCAGCTCTCTGCTATGGCCTGGGAAAGCAGTAAGAAGATGGCTCAAGTCCTTGGGCCCCTGCATCCCTGTGGGATACCGGAGGAAGCTCCTGGCTCCTCGCTTTGGATCGGCATAGCTCTGGCTTTTGCAGCCATTTGGGGAGTGAACCAACGATGGAAGACCTTTCTCTCTGTCTCTCCCTTTCACTGTCTGTAACACTACCTCTCAAATAAATAAATAAAATCTTTAAAAAAAAAATATTGACTGTCCCGTGTACTACTGTCAAGACAGCCTTCTCTAATTTGGTTACAAGGATGCTGCAATTATTCTATGAAGAGCTTTAGTTAGACTTTATACATTTCATCTTAATGGTTTGCTTCCAGCTTCCCAGGATGACAAAAGTATCATGAACCATATTTCCATTATCTTGGCTTTTAGTTTTGTCTCCTAACACTCTGCTCAATGAGGTAGGAATGGCTTGTAAGTCTTAATCAAGTTGTAGATTTTTTAAGTGCCTAATATGAGGTTCTGTGAGCTTTTTGGTTTACAGCTCACAATAAGAGATATGTATTATGTACATAAACAAAAAATTGATGGGTGCTTATATATTTATGAAAACAAAATTGACATAAAATTTTCACAAAATCATACTTCTAACAATTATTTACTCTCTTCTAAGCTATTCAATTTCAGGCTTTTCAAATACTGGTCTTCCACAAAACTGATCTCATAACACAACACTGTACCATGGTCCAAAGTATGAAAATTACTGGCCTTCAGTAAACAAATGAAAAGATGTTTAACATCATAAGTCATGAAGGACCTGAAAATTAAAAGCAAAATGAGATAAACCTAGCCATCAGAATGGTTAAAATTTTAAACAATGATGATACTGATGAAACTTTCATGACAAGTGTTCTGTAAGGATATGGAGCAACCAGAAGCTTATCACACTACTTAAGGAAATATACATTGATGCAGTAACTTTGGAAAACTATTTTAATTCCTATGGAAGCTGAATAATATGTACTCCATGGCTAAGAAATTCTTCTAAGTATGTGACAAATATTAACCAAAATATAATGTACACATGGGAATGTTCATAGCACTATTGATAATAGTCACAACTGAAACAGGCCCCATCCTAATAAAGAATATCCCAGGACTGGATGGCTTCACTGCTGAATTCTACCAGACATTTAAAGAAGAACTCACTCCAATTCGTCTCAAGTTACTTACAATTGAAAGGGAGGGGGGAATCCTCCCAAATTCTTTCTATGAAGCCAGCACCACCTTAATTCCTAAAACTAGGAAAGACACAACAGAGAAAAAGAACTATAGACCAATTTCCCTGAAGAACACAGACACAAAAAACCTCAACAAAGTCCTAGTCAATTAATTTCAATAGCACATCAGAAAGATCATTCACCCAGACCAAGTGGGATTTACCCCTGGTATGCAGGGATGGTTCAACATTCACAAATAAATCAATGTGATACATCATATTAACAAACTGAAGAACAAAAACCATAGATTATCTCAATAGATGCAGAGAAAGCATGTGATAAAACACCATTTCATGATGAAAATTATAAGCAAATTGGGTATAGAAGGAACATTCTTTAACACAATCAAGACAATTTTATGACAAATCCATGGCCTGCATCCTACTGAATGGGAAAAGTTGGAAGCATTCCCACTGAAATCTGGAACCAGACACGGATGCCCACTATCACCATTGCTATTCAATATACTCCTGGAAGTTTTAGAGCCATTAGGCAAGAAAAAGAAATCAAAGGGATACAAATTGATATGGAGGAAGTTAAACTATACCTATTTGCAGATGGCATAATTCTATATATAGGGGATCCAAAAGACACCACCAAGAGACTATTGGAACTCATAAAAGCGTTTAGTAAAGTAGCAGGATATAAAATTAACACACAAAAATCAACAGCCTTTGTATATACGGACAATGCCACAACTGAGAAAGAACTTCTAAGCTCAATTAAATTCACAACAGCTACAAAAAAATCAAATTTCTTGGAATAAATTTAACCGAGGACATCAAAGATTTTGACAATAAAAATTTCAAAACATTAAAGAAAAATAGAAAAAGATACCAAAAAATGGAAAAATCTTCCATGTTCGTGGATTGGAAAAATCAATATCAACAAAATCTCCATACTACCAAAATCAATCAAAATATCAAAGACATTATTCTCAGATACAGAAAAATGATGCTGAAATTCATATGGAAACACAGGAGACTGCAAATAGCTAAAGCAATCTTATCAGCAACAACAAAAAAAGCAGGAGGTATCACAATACCAGATTTCAAGACATATACAAGGCAGTTATAATCAAAACAGCCTGGTACTTGTACAAAAACAGATGGATAGACCAGTGGAGCAGAATAGAAATGCCAGAAATCAATCTAAGCATCTACAACCAACTAATACTTGACCAAGGAGCTAAAAACAATCCCTGGAGCAAGGATAATCTCTTCAACAAATGATGCTGGAGAAACTGGATTTCCACATGCAGAAGTATGAAGCAAGACATACATCTTACACAAAAAAATCCATACACCTTACATCATACATAAAAAAATTCATTCAAAATGGATTAAATATCTAAAGCTATAACCTGAAACCATAGAATTATTAGAGAACATTTGGGAAACCCTGTAAAATACTGGCACAGGCAAAGAGTTTTTGGAAAAGACCCCAGAGGCACAGACAATCAAAGCCAAAATTAACAAATAGGATTACATAAAATTGAGAAGCTTCTGTACTGTAAAAGAAACCCTCAAAAAGTGAAGAAGTAAATGACAGAATGGGAGAAATTATCTGCAAATTGTGCAATTGATATAGGATTAATAACCAGAATATATAGAGAAACTCAATAACAACAAAACAAACAACCCAGTAAGAAATGGACAAAGGACTTAAACAGACATTTTTCAAAAGTGGAAATCCAAATGGCCAACAAACACATGAAAAAAATGTTGAGGATCACTAGATGTCAGGGAAATTCAAATCAAAACCACAATGAGGTTTCACTTCACCCCAGTTAGAATGGCTTTCATACAGAAATCAACAACAAATGCTAGTGACTCCACTATGGAAGACAGTATGGAGATACCTCGGAAATCTGAATATAGACCTACCATATGACCCAGCCATGCCACTCCTGGGAACTTACCCAAGGGAAATGAAATCAGCAAGTAAAATAGTTATCTGCACCCCCATGTTTACTGAAGCTCAATTCACAATAGCTAAGACATAGAATCAACCTGAATGCCCTTCAATGGAAGACTGCATAAAGAAATTATAGGACAAGTACTATATGGAATACCACACAGCAGTAAAAAATAATGAAATCTGGTCAGTAGCAACAAAATGGATGAATCTGTAAAACATCATACTTAGTGAAATAAGCCAGTCCCAAAGGGACAAATACCATATGTTCTCCCTGATCTGTGATAACTAATAGGGCACCTAAAATGAAATCTGTAGAAATGAAATTGACACTTTGAGAAGCAATGACTTGAACAGCCCTTGTCTTGACTGTTGAGAAACAGTTTTTTTTCTCTTCTTGGTACTATTCGTTGAACTCTTTACTTAAGATAGAATTAATCATATGTGTATGAAGTCAAATGAAAATAAATCTCAGTAAAAAATAAGAGTGGGAATTAGAGAGAAAGGAAGAAATTTGTACCTATAAAGCTGTATAGTTCTGCATACATTCCTATAGACTTACTTCTAAGAGTCAGTTTAAAAACTTGCCATGGGACCCCAATTTCCATTAGGCTGGGTGGTAAAAATGCCATGTTAAGTGTTAAAGTAATCATATTAAGTGTTAGTGATCATATGTTTAGGAATAAGTGTTAAAGGAATCATATAAATAAGATCAAATGTCTGGTAATAATAATAGAGTTTAAAAAGAGAGAAAGTTCCAACATGGGAAGCAGTCCACACAGCAGATTCATAGAATGACAACCGCTTTAAATAGCACTCTGACCTCAGGATCAGCCCTTAAGGCATTCTGGTCTGGCTGAAAAGCACGCAAAAGCACTTCAGACACAGAAAGCCAAGACACTGTGGCAAAAAAAAAATGTCCTACATGAAGGATCTCTGTGAGAGAGACCCCAGTGGAAAGAAGTGGCCACCAGAGAAGGATGTACTTTTATCTGAAGGTAGGAGAGAACTACCACTTTGCTTATGGTCTTGTCTAAATACTGATGGAGTTTACAGATTCAAAAGGCTTCCATAGCCTTGGCAGCTCATGTCAAGAGCCTTGGGTGATCACTGACGTCACAGATAAGAGTGTTAATTGTTAACAACAGGAATCACTGTGTACTTACTTCCCATGCAGAACCTCTGTCCTCAATGAGTCGTATTATGAGAATTAATTGTAAAACTTGTTCTCAGGGGGTTTTTTGGGCCTGTGTGTGTAAATTTTTGAAATCTTTACTTAGTTATAGAGTTGGTCTTCTATGTGCAAAGTTAATTGAAAATTAATCTTAATGGAGAATGGGACTGGGAATTGCAAAGGGAGGAGGAGGTGGGGTGGGAGTGGGGGTTGGAGGCAGGTATAATGGGAAGAATCACTATATTCCTAAAGTTGTACTTACGAAATTTGTACTCATTAAATAAAAGGTTTATTTGGAAAAAATAAAAAGAAACCAGCCCATTCTACAAGAGTAAAGTACAAGGTCAAATACTGTGAGGCAGCTGTTTAAGCTGACACCTGCAGCACCAGCATCCTACACAGGTGCTGATTTGAGTCCCAGATGTTCCACTTCCACTCCAGATCCCTGCTAATGCACCTGGGATAGCAGCAGCAGATATCCCAGATCCTTGGGTCCCTACCATCCACATGGGAGACCTGGAAGAAGCTCTGAGTTTCTGGTTTCAGTCTGTCCTAGCCCTAAATGTTGCAGACATTTGGGGAGTGAACCAGCAAATCAAAGATTCCCATTCTCATTCATTCATTCATCCTCTCTCTCTCTCCTCTCCTCTCCTCTATCTTTTTACTTTTCATACAAGTCAAATAAAATTTAAAAAAAAAAATTCTGCCTGTAGCACTAGCATCCCATATAGGTGCCAGTTCATGTCCCATCTGATCTACTCATGTAGGAGCCCCAGAAGAAGCAGCCTGGCTCCTGGTTTCAGATCAGCTCAGCTTCAGCCATCACGGCCATTTGAGCAGTGAACCAGCAGATGTCTGTAACTCTACTTCTCAAATAAATAAATAAAAATTTTTATAAAAAGAAGAAGAAATTACATTTCTACAAGGGTAGATTGGGTACCTAAACTGCAATATATCTAAATGACAGACTTCTATCAAACAAGAATGAACCAAGTACTGCTTAATCATCAATATGGATAATTTTTACAAACATAATGTTGAGCTACAGAAACCTCAAACAAAAGAGAAAATAGTGTTCAAAGCAGGCAAAACCAACCAACCAATGGTGATAAAAGCAAGAACAGCAATTATTTTGCAATAGAGGGAGCACCAATGAGTAAGAGCACAGGAGAAAAATGTGAACTTCTATAAAGTTCCATTTCTTTATCTGGATGTGTTGCAGGGTTAAGTTGACTTCGGATAAATTAAGTGAGCTGTTCATTTAGAATTTCTGCAATGCTCTGGATGTATGTAAATAAGCTTATATACTAAAATTAAAAGTAAAGTTTAAAAGCACACTGGACTTATTAGCCATTAATCTAGATGCTTATCTGTTCTCTAAAACCATTATCATAATAGAACTTTACTATATGTTTAAGCCACTTTCATCAGTGTTTCCAAGTTGCAATTAAAGTTAGGAACACTATACAATTTAAACTCCTCATTCTGATCTCAATATTGAGAGAGAGAAGTGAGCAAAAAAAAAATTTTGAAAATAGAGTAACAAAAGCCTCCATTTTACAAAGCATATTATTAAAAAACAAAAAATGAGAGTATCCCTTTAGAGGGACAAGTAGACATGATTAAAATAAAGCAAATCAAAATTCATATACAGTAAGGAGGGTGCTTCAAAAAGTTCATAGAAAATTTACAGTGTGAGTTTATTTTGATGCCAAAAAATGTAAATACATGCATAGATTTTTATAATATGCATTTTCCACATATTATGAAAAAGTACCAAAATAAAGTTTATTTCTGAATTCTAGTTTTCCAGAAATTCTTTGAAGTATCCCTCTTGTATTAGTTTATGATTTCTGAATACCTAATAACCACGCTTTCGTGACATAAAAGAACACCAGTTTATTATCTCCTAGTTCTCCAAGTCAAAAACCTGGGCACAGCTCAACTGACTTCTCTGCTCAGGGTCTCCTTACCAGGCTGAAATCAAGGTGTTGGCAGAGCCTGGGCTATCACGAGGCCCACAGTCCTCCTCCAGGTACATGTGGGTGTCAGCAGAATTCACCTCAGTGTAGCAGTAGAACTCATGGAGGCCAGGAGGAGAGCACCTGCTGTAGCTCTGAATCCCCGATTTTTAGATCTTCTCCTAAAGGGCTCAGGGTATTAGGTCATGCCCACCAACATTCAAGGGGAAGCATGACACAGGCCCTACCACAGGCCCTATGTAATAACAGAAGCTAAGGACACAATTTTCCATCAAAGGGAGCTAAACAAAGACCTTCTTGCTGCCCACTTGCGTTCAGACAAGTGTCCAAGGAGATTATTTTGTCTGTATCCTGCCATAAAGCAGTTATTTTATGCTATTTTTTATCATCCAATATTTCTTTGCCAACTCAAGCTTCTTGCCCACTGAATAGGTAAAAAATCTAAATGTCTAAGAAAAACCACAAAAACACTTTTAGATGATTACAGAAAGTCATGAAGGTTAATAGTTTAGGAGATTCAATACACACTATAAATTGTGAATTTTCCACCAAAGAATTTGGCATTTTATTTCTCAGGAAAAAAAAAAAAACAAGAAATTAAAAAGGCAAAGACAGAGTCAAAGATTTACCAGCAGTAATAAAAAACAGGAATGACACAAAACCTTAGCTAAAAACTCCAGAAGTTATAGGCAGGATCAGAAAAAGAAGAAAGAAAGTCGTCTACTTTATCATGGCACCAAGTGGCTTCTACACCACCTGACACAAGCAGTGGGTAAACAGAATACTTAAAATTCTGAATAATGCTCTTATAGTTGGAGAGGAAAAGTGGCAAGAAAGCATCAAGAGCAGAAGCCCTGACAGATGATTTTTCCATTGTTAAGAAGGGCCACCAGAATTTGTCATCTTTCAAGACACTGGACTAAACTGGAGGGTGTGCCAAGCACAGAGGATGAGAAAACCCTTAACTCAGTGGAATGTGCTCTGGTCCAGGACATTTAATGAGGACTTGAATATGGAACAGTCCTCCAAGAAGAAATTCCCCCAGCTTCAGTGAGGCCTGGCCCCTTCCCTTCCTCCAACTCCCACATACTCTAACACAACACACATCCAATATCAGTGAAAGTGTAACTCACAGTATGGAGTTTGGGTAAGAAGCCAGCACAGGAACAAAGGCCAGCGAGTCAGAAAGACTGTACTTGCACGAGCTTGTTTTTCATGGGATACTTCAGGAAAGCTTATCTTGCAGAACTGTACTAAAAGGGGGCCTAGACCATCACCACAAACAAGGAGAGCTGCAAGAAACTGATCTGAGTCAGATTTGTTTAAAAGATGTATTTATCTGTTTGAAAGGCAGAGTTACAGAGAGACAGGGTGACCTCCCATTTGCTGGTTCATTCTCCAAATGGCCACAATGGCCAAGGCTGGGCCAGGCTGAAGCCAGGAGCCTGGAACTCCATCAGGGTCTCCCACGTGGATGGCAGGGTGTGTGAGGGATGAGCAAGAAGGGCCCCACTCCCCCCCTCTTCTCCAAACCTAAGGCCTCTAACCCCTGCTATAAAAACCCTTGCAAACTGCTTCTCAGAACGGCACTTTTTGTAGCTAACTATGCTCACCACTGTGCCCTTCACCTGTCCCAAGTACACAGAAGCTTTCCCCAGAGCAACTCCTGCCTGAGGTTGATGGTGTGGTGACAGCCCAAGTACACAGATGCCTTGTGTCCACTGACAAAAGGCAAGAAGAGAACTGAATAAAACCACTGAAGAACAAAATCAAGGAGTAAACACAACCCTTGGAATTGAAGTAGTTTTCTTACAAACACTTTTCACTGTAACAGAACTTGACAAGGATATGTAATCACTAAGGCAAGAGTCTAAAGAGGTTAAAACAGCAGGGTAAGACCAGAAAAGAGAGAGACTATTTGAATTAAGGAAATAAATTGAGGCCAAAATACAATCAGTCCAGAGCTAATAAAACTAGAAGCAGCTAGGAATGAAAAGACACAGCTGAAAAGCAACCCTGCGACATGAAATAAAGTCTCCAGGCCATCATAAACAATGCATATGGAAAAATTTATCCAAGCAATTTGAGAAGCTGATATATAAGGAAAACATATGAAGACAAGACAATGCAAGCACAACTGATGTTCCTGAAGAAAGGATTAAATAAATGGAGCAAAAAACATGTAAATAAGTAGAGGTGCAATATGTGAAAAGTATATAGAAGCATTTTTTAACACAGGACATTTTTCTTGAAGCAATGAAAGAGCTCAATCTTATGATCAAGGGAATGCATAACACAGTTGGGAAAATAATGCAGAATTATTATCCACAAGGCTTATCCTGGTGAACTTACTGAACTTTCAAGACATGGAAACACTCTGCAAGCGTCCAGAATGAGAAAGAAAAATCAAGAAATATACAAGGTAGGAAAAAATCAGACAGATTCCCAGCATTATATCATGCCAAAACATAATGGGGAATCTCTAGAAAGATCTGAGGGTGTACACATGCAAAATAATATGCTTGTTGCATAATATTATAAAGTTAGGTAAGTAAATATTCTCAAACATGGAAGAATTTGGGAAATATATTATCTACAAATCCTTTCTCTGGGGACAGCAGAATAAAATCCATTTGCCCAAGAGATGAACTGAAGTTAATTTAAAACCAGAGAAACCATGGTTATCAATAAACCTACATAAATGTAGAACTAACACCTGTGAGAATTTTATTAGCAAAACAGGATATAAATTTTCCTAAGTAAAAATAACATAAGCCATAAAACTCAAGAGCTACAAGAATAATGTAGGGTACAGTGTAAGAACATTAATCATTTCAACTTTCAGAGGAGATATCAACTGATAATGTCTAAAATTTTAACATGTAACTCACATAAATCCAACCTCTTGGTGCCTTCCTATCTTTCCTATAATCTGCATATAATCTCTCAGGAGCAAATATCTCTTCAAATTAATAGCTTTTACTCAAAGTTCTTCCTTCAATTTCACTTTATTTTTCTCATTGTAACTTCAAGTAAACTTGTTAAAAATATGTATAGTGCAATCTCAGTCTTATAATTTTATAATCTATCAATTTTCTACATATCTCACTATTGAATCAACCAACCAGAAACCAGCCATCCTTCTAAGCAGACATAAGCATGAATTACACTCACCAAATATTAACTCTCATTTTATTTTCAGCATTGGGAACTTAGATGCTTTGTTGCTTGTTTGTATTTTTCATCATCTCTTGAATTTTTATAATAATCACATATGCTCTCCAAAAAATTAAATTATTACTTGAAAATATTACAAAGCTTTCTGAATTTTATCTTAGGGGCTGCTCCTACTTTATTACTTTCTCATTTTGAAACATACATAAACATAGTAAGATGATAATCATAATCAAGTTAGCTAACACATTCATCACCTCACATACTTACTACTGTGTTCTTAGACTGTATATATGCAAGTGTGTGTACAAAATGTAAGGTCTACTCTCCAAGCAAATTTCAAGTTATAATACAGCATTGTTCCTTAGCATACCTCTGCTCACAGCTCAATGACAAGAAAGACCCAAACTTAAGCCAATCAAGCAGCAATATTGACAACACTAAATATTTTAGAGAGTCAGAGTCACAGGCATAAAACATCACTTGAACAAAATTAGGTCTTTAAATGAAGAAGAGAATATGTGCTGTTGGTAGAAAGGAAAAGAAAATTAAAATTTCCAGTACTCAAAGGAGTCCACATAGCAGACTCATAGAATGGCAACTGCTTTAAGTAGCACTCTGACCCCAGAATCAGCCCTTAAAGCATTCTGGTCTGGCTGAAAAGGCAACAAAAGCATTTCAGGCATGGAAATACAAGACACTGTGGCAAAAAATGTCCTACATGAAGGATCTTTGTGGGCGAGACACCAGTGGAAAAAAGTGGCCATCAAAGAAGGATGTACTTTTCTCTGAGAGGAGGAGAGAACTTCCACTTTGCTTATGGCTTTCTCTAAATACTTACAGAGTCTGTGGATTCAAAAGGCTTCCATAGCCTAGGCAGCTCATGTCAAGAGCTTCGAGTGGTCACTGACATCATTCATAAGAGTGTTAATTGCTAAATTAACAACAGAAGTCACTGTGTACTAACTTCCCATGTAGGACCTCTGTTGTCAATGAGTTTTATTATCAGAGTTAACTGTAAAACTTGTTCTCAGTTTGCGTGTGTGTGTGCGTGCGCGTGTGTGTGCGCGTGTGTAAATTGCTGAAACCTTAGTATAGAGTTGATCATCTATGTATAAAGTTAACTGAAAATGAATCTTAGTGGAGAGTGGGACTGGGAATGGGAGAAAGAAGAGGAGGAGGGATGGGAGTATGGGTGGGAGGGCAGGTATGGTGGGAAGAACCACTATATATATATATATATATATATATATATATATATATATATATTCCTAAAGTTATACTTATGAAATGCATGAAGTTTGTATTCCTTAAAAAAAGGGTTTCTTAGTGGGAAAAAATAGTAAATGTATCGCACATGTCAAAAAAATTTCCCATACTCTCATGACTCATAAATAGACCTTATTAATATTTTTGTGTACATTCTTCCAATTTTCCCCATTTTATGATTGCCTCAATTAAAGTCATTATGTCCACTCATTCATTTGTGTATCGAAGGGCTTACTACATTCCATTAGTGTTCCAGCTAATGGAGCTAGACGGGAAATGAAGCAGCCAGGACATGAGCCAGCACCTATATGGGATGCCAGCGTCACAGGCAGAGGCTTAACCTGCTATGCCACATCACGGACCCCCTTCACGCTTCTACATCTGCTAGGAAATACAACCTGAAGTGATTGTGAGAAGTGGTCTGCGTTTTGTCCCAGAAAGGCACATCAGGAAGGATAGGACCCTCCCTGACCCAACCC
This sequence comes from Sylvilagus floridanus, assembly GCA_949820135.1. Lineage (NCBI taxonomy): Eukaryota > Metazoa > Chordata > Mammalia > Lagomorpha > Leporidae > Sylvilagus > Sylvilagus floridanus. The sequence continues at coordinate 43,662,409 of OX463235.1, forward strand.
TTGCCTTTTGCTTCAACTTTACGGCAGGCCACTCCCTGGCTCTTGTTTCTCACATATTGTATTGGGCCAAAAACTTCAGGTTATGTGGCTGGTCATAAGAAATTCCAAAATCATAACATGATTCCACACCGAAGGAACACTTGCCTCTTTCCCTCTCCCCTACTCCCTTTTAAGGCTTACTTCACAGCCCTGCCTAAGCACAAGGAGGTAGGGAAATACAATTTGTCTTGGATTCAAAAAGAGAGCCAACAGAAATCTGTGAGTAACAGCGATCCCTAACATATATTCCATGTTATTTTTCACTACCATACTTCGGGGCAGTTGGTTCCCTGTTTAGAAAACCCCACTCCCCTACCCTTTCCTTGGTGAACTCCTACTCCTGTCAATCTTTCCTCACCCTTCAGCCCTCTACCCTGGGCAAGGTTAGAGCTCTGTCCATATCATTGTGCTGGTCACAACATGTTATTAGTCACCTATTTCACTCACAAAAGTTACAAGTTTCTCAAGGCATATCACTCATCTTTTAATTTTTTTAAGATTTTATTTATTTGAAAGACAGAGTTACGGAGAGGTAGAGAGAGAGAGAGAGAGTTCTTCCATCTGCTGGTTCACTCCCCAGATGGCTGCAACAGCCAAAACTGAACCCATCCAAAGCAAGGAGTCAGGAGCTTCTTCCAGGTCTCCCATGCGGATGCAGGAGCCCAAGCACTTGGGCCATCTTCCACTGCTTTCCCAGGCCACAGAAGAGAGCTGGATTGGAAGAGGAGCAGCCAGGACTAGAATCAGTGCTCATATGGGATACTGGCACTTCAGACCAGGGCTTTAACCTGCTGTGTCACAGCACTGGCCCCATCATTCAGCTTTTCAAAACTCAAGGATGGAGCTCAGTACATGGCATGTGGTTAAAGCTTCATATATACATGTGACAAATGTTATAAAAGAGTACACACAGAGCTGCCCTGGGAGTGCCATGGAACAGTGAAAGGAACAATGTCACAGGGCAAAGGGGTATTACACATGAAGGGCAACTAACATCAACGGTATATTATCCCATATTTTGGTTGCTGACAACTCAATACTATACACCAGGTGAGTTATTTCTTAAAAAGAGGGAAGTTTATTTGGACTCACAGTTCTAGAGGTCCAAGATCAAGAGGCCATGTCTGGTGATAGTCTTTTGCTGGCAGGGTCCTAAGAAGGCACAAATGGCAAGAGGCAGGGAACACTCAGCATAAATGAGCATTCTTCAGACAGTGCATGGAAAATGGAATTAAAAGTTTATTTTTGTGCAAAAAAAATGTTGAAATGCATGCAATTGTTTTTAAAATACACATTTTCCATGAACTTTTTTTAAAATCTCTGGTATGTATGCATTTCAAAATGTTTTGCATCAAAATAAACTCATTGTTTAATTCCATTTTTCCACCACCTGAAGCACCCTTGTATGTATCCTCTGGCCTCTCTCCCTCTTCTTGTAAAGCCACCAGGATTCAGTCATGGAGGCTCCTCCCTGATGATCTTCTCCAATTCCAATCCCTCCCAGAGGATCTCCTCCAGGTAACACAGTTGAATCAAGCTTCTACTCCCCGAATACCACATACAGGGACACACTCAAATTATATCCAAACACAGCAATCAGATATGACACAAAGTCCCTACCTCTGTACATCTGCCAAAAAGTAAAACCTGATGGGGCTATGGATGGTGGTCTGTTCTTCTGTCCCAGCAAGAGGCAGACATACCCGGTTGCCCCTCTTCCAGGCCAGCTCTCTGCTGTGGCCAGGGAGGGCAGTGGAGGATGGCCCAAGTGCTTGGGCCCTGCACCCCATGAGAGACCAGGAGAAGCACCTGGCACCTGGCTCCTGCCATCGGATCAGCGTGGTGCGCCAGCCGTAGCGGCCATTGGAGGGTGAACCAACGGCAAAGGAAGACCTTTCTCTCTGTCTCTCTCTCTCTCTCTCTCTCACTGTCCACTCTGCCTGTCAAAAAAAAAAAAAAAAAGAGGCAGACATAGCCAGTTCCCAATGCTTCAAACACTGTAGAGTTCCCTACGGTTTAGTGTCCTGATGCTCTGTTGGTTTGGGGGTGGGGAGGAAGGCAACAGACAAGTAAAACTCTTTTGCAAGGAATAAATGTTTACATCTACAGTAGATATGGCTTGAAGTTTCAAATTTCAACTACTTTCTCACTTCTTATAATATAGAGAACAAGACATGACCACAGCAAAAACTATTTAAATAATTTAATAATTATCATTTCAAATTGTATGACTCAAAAAAGTCAAAGTCCTCTTCCATCTGCAGATTTCCAACACTGATCTTAGAAGTAGTGACCACTGGGGAGTCCAAGATGGCAGAATATGGAGTGATGTACTATGTTAGGCTAGGAATAAACAACGAGGAAAAAAGTGTAGGAAGTGCACTCGCTGGGGAGAATTAGAGAAAACCAGAGTGGAAATTCTATGGAAGGAAGCAGAACACCATGGACCTGTGTCGAAGGTGAGGATGCACAGCATGAACAAGGACACAACCCAGGATCCCAGCCGCTGAGAGCTGGAGAAGGGGACAGCTTGGAAACAGAGGTAAGATCAGACTGCAACAACCTGTGCTGATATAGCTAGAGGGATAGAGTGGTATGAGTCGGGCCTGGAGCCCTAGGGGCCAGAGGGCACACACGAACCCAGTGGAAGTAAAAGGGGCATGTTTCTCTCACCCCATCCTCTCCACAATGGCACATGGCACCTGGCTGAGAGAGGGCACAAGCGGCAGCTGCAGAAGCCCTGGTGCACCTGCATAGCAACTGGTTGACAGGACACCATCTTCTCAACAGTACGAGTGGCAGCAGCAGGGAGAGGCAACATTTGGCCAGTGGCTCTTGTGTACGCATGTGATCCAGAGATTCTAGCACAGAGAAAAGTCCACAGTCCCCACTGACTTTGACCCTGGGGGGTAGGACTGACAGGGGGCTGGGCACCCACCTGACTGTGAGGTGCCCCCAGCCTCCCAACACACCACAGGCTCCTGGACTCAGGCTGCCTATGCAGAGTACTCACAGACAGCTGGCTGGGGGAATGTCTGCCCCTTTGTTGATCAGACAGGCTGGTGGGGGGAGTGGACCCTCTGTATCCAGAGACTGTGGGAGGCTGTGTGCTGAGACTGTGGGGACTCTGTGGCTGCATGAGAGGGTACAGGGTATAGCTTGGTTTCTGTGCTATCACTGTGTGTAGCTCTCCTGCTTGGAAGTCCCTGATGTCTAGGGTGGGTCATTGAAGCAGGATCCATGCCCAGAGTGAGGACTGCACAGATCCTTTGTGTAGTTCATACAGTGGGGCAGACAAGTATAGCACACATTGGGAAATAACACCCAGGCATTGATCACCTTGGAGGAAAGGAGGTGAGGGTGTGATCACACCAATAGAGGTGACCACACATATGCCTTCTCTTAACAAGAGATCTCCCATGCTCAACTTGGGTGTTACCCTGGATACATGCCCCACCCTGGAGCACTGACCAGAACTACCTGGCCACCCCTGGCACAAACCTCTTGGTATTCACTGAAAATGCAGACATTCCACAAAGCCACAGACACACAGTTCAAAGATAAAAGCCATCAGAGGGAAAAAATCAACAAGGATCTCCATAAATGCTGAAAAATACAGAAATTCAAGAAACAAGAATAAGGAAGACAACATGACCCAGCAAAACAAACACAAGATTTCAATATCAGAATGTGAAGATGATGAAAATGATGAAATGTTGGAAACAGAATTAAAAAGATTAATCACAGGATTACTCAGAAGCAAATCCACAAAATTAGAGAAATCCATGGGGCCGGCACCGTGGTATAGTTAGGTTAACCCTCCACCTGTGGTGCCGGCATCCCACATGGGCACCGGTTCTAGTCCCGGCTATTCCACTTCCAATCCAGCTCTCTGCTATGGCCTGGGAAAGCAGTAGAAGATAACTCAAGTCCTTGGGCCCCAGCACCCATGTGGGAGACTGGTAAGAAGTGCCTGGCTCCTGACTTCAGATTAGCGCAGCTCAAGCCCTTGCAGCCAATTAGGTTGTGAACCAACAGAAGGAAGACTTTTCTCTCTATCTGTCCCTCTCACTGTCTGTAACTCTACCTCTCAAAGAAAATAAATATTAAAAAAAAAGAAATCCATACATGACATGAATGAAAATGTTTCCCATGAAATTGAGATTTTAAAGAGAAACCAAAATGAAATATTAGAAATGAATATTCAAGGGGCTAGTGCTGTGGCACAGTGGGTTAAAGCCCTGGCATGAAAGGCTGGCATCCCTTATGGGCAAAGGTTCTAGTCCCAGCTGCTCCTCTTCCAATCTACCTCTCTGCTATGGCCTGGGAAAGCAGTAGAAGATGGTCCAAGTCTTTGGGCCCCTGCACCTGTGTGGGAGACCCAGAAGAAGCTCCTGGCTCCTGGATTCAGATCAGCACAGCTCCGGCCACTGCAGCCATCTGGGGAGTAAACCAGTGGATGGAAGACCTCTCTCTCTGTCTCTACCTCTCTCTATAACTCTGTTTTTCAAATAAATAAAATAAATCTTTAAAAAAAAAGAAATGAATAATTCAATAGGTCAAAAAATATGTAGTAGAAAGCCTAAACAACAGACTTGGTGAGGTAGAAGACAGAATATCCAAGCTAGAAGACAAATCTTTGGAAATCTTTTAATCAGACCAAAAAAGGAAGAAGAAATTAGAAAAATTAAAAACAAAACTGGAAGTATGGAGACGCCTCAGAAAACAGAATATAGACTGACCATAAGACCCAGCCATCCTACTCCTGGGAAGTTACCCAAAGGAAATGAAATCAGGATATGAGTTATCTGCACCCCCATGTTCATTGCAGCTCAATTTACAATAGCTAGGATATGGAATCAACCCAGATGTCCATCAACTTAAGGCTGGATAAAGAAATTATGGTATATATACACTATGGAATACTATACAGTGGTAAAAAAAATGAAATCCTGTCATTTGCAACAAAACAGATGTAACTGGAAACCATTATACTTAGTGAAATAAGCCAGTCACAAAAAGACAGATACCATATGTTCTTTCTGATATGTGGTAACTAATAGAGTACTTAAAGAATAATCTACAGAAGCACATTGACATTTTGAGATGTGATGATTTTGAACAGCCCTTGTCTTGACCATTGAGGAATTTTTGTTGTTGTTTTTGGTTTTTGTTTTCTTTTTTCTTAATACTATTTGTTGAACTCTCCTTAGTGTAGGGTTAATCTTATGAATATAAAGTTAACTGAAAATAGATCTTTGTGAAAAATAAGAATGGGAACAGGAAAGGGAAGAGGACGAATGGTGATAGTATGGATAGGAAGAAGGTAGGTTGGGAAGAATCACCATGTTCCCAAATTTGTATATATGAAATACATGAAGTTTGTATTCCCTAAATAAAATTTTTTGAAAAAAGTGTTGGAGATTTATGGGACACTATCAAAAGGCCCAACATACAGGTCTTAGGAATTCCTGAAGGTGTGATTAGAGAATGAACTAGAAAGCCTATTTAGGGAAATAATCACAGAAAACTTCCCCAATTTGGAGAAAGGGACATCAAAGTTCCAGAAGCACAGAGAATTCCTAATAGACATGATCAGAAAAGAGCTTCACCATGACACATTGTACTCAAACTTTCAACAGTAAAGCATATAGGAAAGATTCTGAAATGTGCATGATAAAAATGCCACATTACTCACAGAAGATCTCCAGTTAGACTCACAGCTGAAACTCTATAGGTTAGGAGAAAATGGAGGGACACAGTCCAACTCTCAAGAAAAAAACCTGTCAATTCAGGATACTATATCCTGCAAAGCTCTCATTTTTCAAAAGAGGTGAAATAAAGACCCCCGGCCGGTGCCGTGGCTCAACAAGCAAATCCTCCACCTTGCAGCGCCGGCACACCAGGTTCTAGTCCCGGTCAGGGCACTGGATTCTGTCCCGGTTGCCCCTCTTCCAAGCCAGCTCTCTGCTGTGGCCAGGGAGGGCAGTGGAGGATGGCCCAAGTGCTTGGGCCCTGCACCCCATGGGAGACCAGGAGAAGCACCTGGCACCTGGCTCCTGCCATCGGATCAGCGTGGTGCGCCGGCTGCAGCACACCGGCTGCAGCGGCCATTGGAGGGTGAACCAACGGCAAAGGAAGACCTTTCTCTCTGTCTCTCTCTCTCACTGTCCACTGAATGTTTGCTTTAAAAAAAAAAAAAAGAAAGAAAGACCTCCATAACAAACAGAAATTCAAAGAATTTTTCACCACTCGTCAAACCTTACAAAAGATGCTTAAGGATGTGCTACACACAGAAACAAGAAGGTGAAGGCAGAAAATCTCCCAGTAAAAGTATAAAGGAAATCCAAAGTAAATAATAGGAATATTTATGGAAAAATGTCAGGGCCAAGTCATTACTTCTCAAAAGTCACCTTGAAAGTAATGGCCTCAACTCTCCAGTGAAAAGATACAGACTGGCTGAATGTATTAAAAAACAAAAGCCACTTATTTGCTACCTACAAGAAACATATCTCACCAACAAAGATACATGAAGACTGAAGGTGAAAGAGTGGAAAAAGATATGCCATGTTAACAGAAACCAAAAAAGAGCTGGTGTACCATCCTAATATCAGACAAAATAGACTTTAAAATAAAAACATAAAGGCCTGTTGTGTTTATCCCACCCAACAATAAACATTTCCTTTAAAAAAAAGATACAAAGAAAGGCACTATGTAAGATTAAGGGATCAATTCAATAGGAAAATGTGACTACTGTAAAAGTATATACACTTAATTACAGGTTACCTATTTAAAAGAAATGTTAATGCATCTAAAGGGAGACATAGACTCCAATACAACAGTAACAGGGGACTTCAACACTGCACTTTCATCAATGGACAGATCAACCAGACAGAAAATAAACAAACAACAGAGCTAATCAACCCTATAAACCAAACTGACCTAACTGATATCTACAAAATTATTCATCCCACAGTTGCAAAATATATACTCTTCTCATCAGTGCTTGAAACTTTCTCTAGGATAAACCAAATTCTAGGCCATATAGCAAGTCTCAGCAAGTTGAAAAAAAAAAATCAAAAATCATACCATAAATCTTCTCTGACCACAATGGAATGAAGCTTGAAATCAACAACTCAAAAATATAACATATGTAAATACATGCAGAATGAACAACATGCTCCTGAATGAACACAGGAAAAATCAAAAAATTTCTGTAAACAAATGAAAATGACAATACATCATATTAAAACTTATGGCCAGAGCCGCGGCTCACTAGGCGAATCCTCCGCCTTGCGGCACTGGCACACTGGGTTCTAGTCCCGGTCAGGGCACCATATTCTGTCCCGGTTGCCCCTCTTCCAAGCCAGCTCTCTGCTGTGGCCAGGGAGGGCAGTGGAGGATGGCCCAAGTGCTTGGGCCCTGCACCACATGGGAGACCAGGAGAAGCACCTGGCTCCTGCCATCGGATCAGCATGGTGCACTGACTGCAGCGCGCCAGCCGCAGAGGCCATTGGAAGGTGAACCAACAGCAAAGGAAGACCTTTCTCTCTGTCTCTCTCTCTTACTGTCCACTCTGCCTGTCAAAAAAAAAAAAAAAACCTTATGAGACACAGCAAAAGCAGTGTTAAGAGAGAAGTTTATAGTAATTGGTGCCTAGATGAAGAAATTGGAAAGGTACCAAATAAATAGGTTATCAATGCATTTCAAGGACCAAGAAAAACATCCAAACCCAAAATTATTAGGAAGAAAAATAATTAATGAAAAATAAACAAAGTTGAAACAAAGAATCAATACAAAAGATCAGTGAAATGAGGAGTTGGTTTTTTGAAAAAATAAACAAAATTGATACACTATTAGTTCAATTAATCACAAAAAAAGGGAGAAGACTGAAATCAATAAAATCAGAGACTAAAAATAGAAATGTAACAACAGATACCACAGAAATAAAAAGAATCATCAGGAATTACTACAACGAGCTGTACACCAACAAATTGAAAAACCAAGAAGAAATATTTATATTCCTGGATACATACAATCTACCAAAATTGATTCATGAAGACACAGAAAACATAAACAGACTAACAATCAAGATAGAAATTGAATCAGCAATAAAGACCCTACCAACAAAGAAAAGCCCAGGTCCAGATGGCTTCACTGCTGAATTCTACCAGACATTTAAAGAAAAACTGATTCCAATTATTCTCAAGCTATTCAAAACAACTGAAAGGATATAAATCCTTCCAAACTCCTTCTATGAAAGTTGCATCACCTTAATTCATCAACCAGAAAAAGATACAACAAAGAAAGAGAAATATACACCAATATCCCTGATGAATATAGATATTAAAAATCCTCAACAAAATGCTAACTAATTGAGGCCAAACACATCAGAAAGATCATTCAACCAGACCAAGTGAGATTTCTCTCTGATAGGCAGGGGTGGTTCAACATTCTCAAATCAATCAATTTGATACATCACATTAACAATCTGAAGAACAAAAACCATATAATTATCTCAATAGATGCAGAGAAAGCATCTGATAAAATACAACATTGTTTCATGATGAAAATCTTAAGCAAACTGGGTATAGAAGAAAATTTCCTCAACACAATCAAGACAATTTATGACAAACCCATGTCCAGCGTCCTATTAAATGGGGAAAAGTTAGAAGCATCCTCCCTAGAACCCAGAACCAGACAAGGATGCCCACTATCACCATTGCTATTAAATATACTCCTGGAAGTTTTAGCCAGAGCCATTAGGAAAGAAAAAGAAATCAAATGGATACAAATTGAGATGAAGTCAAACTACCCCTATTTGCAGATGACATGATTCTATACAGAGGGGATCCAAAAGACTCCACAGAGAAACTATTAGAACTCATAAAAGGCTTTAGTAACATGGCAGGATATAAAATTAACATACAAAAATCAATAACCTTTGTATATAGACAATGCCATGGCTGAGAAAGAATCTTCAAGATCAATCCATTCACAATTGTTACAAAAAAAAATTAAATACCTTGGAATAAGTTTAATGATGTCAAAAATCTCTGTGATAAAAATTACAAAACATTAAACAAAGAATTAGAGATGATATGATACTTTATTTAGGGGATCCAAAGAACTCTACTAAGAGACTATTGGAACTCATAGAAGAGTTTGGCAAAGTAGCAGGATATAAAATCAATACACAAAAATCAACAGCCTTTGTATACACAAGCAATGTCACGGCTGAGGAAGAACTTCTAAGATCAACCCCATTCACAATAGCTTCAAAAACAATCAAATACCTTGGAATAAACTTAACTAAGGATGTTAAAGATCTCTATGATGAAAATTACAAAACCTTAAAGAAATAGAAGAGGATACCAAAAAATGGAAAAATCTTCCATGCTCATGGATTGGAAGAATCAATATCATCAAAATGTCCATTCTCCCAAAAGCAATTTACAGATTCAATGCAATTCCAATCAAGATAACAAAGGCATTCTTCTCAGAGCTGGAAAAAATGATGCTAAAATTCATATGGAGGAATAAGAGACCTAGACTAGCTAAAGCAATCTTGTACAACAAAAACAAAGCCGGAGGCATCACAATACCAGATTTCAGGACATACTACAGGGCAGTTATCAAAACAGCATGGTACTGGTACAGAAACAGATGGATAGACCAATGGAACAGAATAGAAACACCTGAAATCAATCCAAACTTCTATAGCCAACTTATATTTGATCAAGGATCCAAAACCAACCCCTGGAGTAAGGACAGTCTATTCAATAAATGGTGCTGGGAAAACTGGATTTCCACATGCAGAATCATGAAGCAAGACCCCTACCTTACACCTTACACAAAAATTCACTCAACATGGATTAAAAACTTAAACCTATGACTCGACACCATCAAATTATTAGAGAGCATAGGAGAAACCATGCAAGATATAGGTACTGGCAAAGACTTCTTGGAAAATACCCCAAAGGCACAGGCACTCAAAGCCAAAATTAACTACTGGGATCACATCAAATTGAGAAGTTTCTGTACTGCAAAAGAAACAGTCAGGAAAGTGAATAGGAAACCAACAGAATGGGAAAAAATATTTGCAAACTATGCAACAGATAAAGGGCTGATAACCAGAATCTACAAAGAAATCAAGAAATGCCACAACATCAAAACAAACAATCCACTTAAGAGGTAGGCCAACGACCTCAATAGACATTTTTCCAAAGAGGAAATCCAAATGGCCAACAGACACATGAGAAAATGTTCAAGATCGCTAGCAATCAGGGAAATGCAAATCAAGACCACAATGAGGTTTCACCTCACCCCGGTGAGAATGGCTCACATTCATAAATCTACCAACAATAAATGCTGGAGAGGATGTGGGGAAAAAGGGACACTCACCCACTGTTGGTGGGAATGCAAACTGGTTAAACCACTATGGAAGTCAGTCTGGAGATTCCTCAGAAGCATGAATATAACCCTGCCATACAACCCAGCCATCCCACTCCTTGGAATTTACCCAAAAGAAATTAAATTGGCAAACAAAAAAGCCGTCTGCACACTAATGTTTATTGCAGCCCAATTCACAATAGCTAAGACCTGGAACCAACCCAAATGCCCATCAACAGTAGACTGGATTAGGAAATTATGGGAAATGTACTCTACAGAATACTATACAGCAGTCAAAAACAATGAAATCCGGTCATTTGCAACAAAATGGAGGAATCTGGAAAACATCATGCTGAGTGAACTAAGCCAGTCCCAAAGAGACAAATATCATTTGTTTTCCCTGATTGGCAATGACTAACTGAACACCAAAAGGGAAACCTGTTGAAATGAAATGAACACTATGAGAAAATAAGACTTGATCAGCTTTTGTCTGGACTGTTGATGTACAATGTAAATCTTCACCCATCTTAGTATCTCTCTTTGTTGTTTGTTTTTGTTCTAGTACTAATGGTTGAACTTTGCAACTAACACACAATTAGCCTTAGGTGTTTAAATTTTAACTGAAAAGTGATCCCGGTTAACTTTGAGAGAGGGAAAAAGAACGGGAGGAGATGTACAATTTGAGACTAGCTCAATTGGACTTGCACCAAATGATGGAGTTAGAAACATGCCAGGGGATCCCAATACAACCCCATCAAGATGGCATGTACCAATACCATCTCAATGGCCCAAGTGATCAATTTTAGTTCACAATTGATCACACTGATAGGTCTAAGAGTCAAAGGGAACACACAAACAAGACTAGTTTTTGCCAATACAGATAGGACCAGAAAGGCAGAGAATGATCCAACATGGGAAACAGAGTCACAGAAGACTCATAGAATGACAGATGTCCTAAATAACACTCTGGCCTCGGAATCAGCCCTTAAGGCATTCAGATCTGGCTCAAGAGCCCATGAGAGTATTTTAGGCATGGAAAGCCAAGACACTCTGGAAAAGGAAAAAAAAGACCTAAATAGAAGACCTCAGCGAGTGAGATCCCAGTGGAAGGAACAGGGCTACCAAAGAAGAAGGTACCTTTCTCCGAAGGGAGAAGAGGACCTCCACTTTGACTGTGACCCTGTCGGAATAGGATCGAAGTCGGCGAACCCTAAAGGCTTCCATAGCCTCAGCAACTCATGACTTGAGCCTAGGGAGATTCCTGATGCCATAAATAAGAGTGTCAAATTGTTAAATCAACACCAGGAGTCACTGTGTACTTATATCCATGTGGGATCTGTCCTTAATATGTTATCTAAGGTGAAGTAACGCTGTAACTAGTGCTGAAACAGTATTTTTACACTTTGTGTTTCTGTGTAGATGCAAACTGATGAAATCTTTACTTAATACATACTGAACCAATCTTCTCTATATAAAGATAACCGAAAAAAAAAAAACCTCAGTGTTACGTTGGAAATTGCATCAAAAAATTAATCAATATCAATATATATATATATATATATATATATATATATACATCATGTAGGATCTCTGTCCTTAATGTGCTGTACAATGTGATCCAATGTTATAACGAGTACTCAAATAGTATATTTCACTTTGTGTTACTATATGAGGGCAAATGGACGAATTCTTTACTTAACACATGCTAAATTGATCTCCTGTATACAAAGAGAATTGAAAATGAATCTGGATGTGAACGAAAGGGTGGAGGGAGTGGGCAAGGGGGGAGGGTTGCGGGGGGAGAGGGAAAGTATGGGGGGAAAGCCATTGTAATGCTTAAGTTGTACCTTGGAAATTTATATTCTAAATAAAAGTTAAAAAAAAAGAAAGAATTAGAAGGCATTAAAAAATGGAAAAATCTTCCATATTCATGGATTGGAAGAATCAATATCATCAAAATGTTCACACTACCAAAAGAAATTTACAAATTCAATGTGATTCCAATCAAAATACTAGTGACATTCTTGGCAGATCTATAATAAATGATGTTAAAATTCATGTGCAAATACAAGAGACCTCAAATAGCTAAAGCAAATCTTATACAACAAAAACAAAGCAGGAGTTATCACAATACCAGATTTCAGATATACTACAAGTCAGTTATATTCAAAACAAGAAAGGACATTCAAATGGGCAACAGATATTTGAAGAAAGGCTCAGGATCACCAGCCTTCAGGGAAATGCAAATCAAAACCACAATAAGGTTTCACTCTACCCCATTCAGAATGGCTCTTACACAGAAATCAGCAAACAACAAATGATGGTAGGATGTGGGGGAAAAGGTACCCTAATCCACAAAATGGTTCAGCCACTGTGGAAGACAGTATGGAGATACTTAAGAAATCTGAATATAGACCTATCATATGATCCAGCCATCCCACTCCTAGGAGTTTACCCAAACCAAAATAAATTAGTATATTAAAGAGGTGTCTATACTCCCATGTTCATTACAGCTCAATTAACAATAGCTAAGATATGTATATATGAAATACATGAAACTTGTATAACAAATAAAATTTTTAAAAAGAATTTAGAAGATGCAACAAAAGTAAAACAAATTTATAGCCTTATACATGCATGCAAAAAAAGTAATGACAAAAATAGTGTATTCTTTCAGAAATTCTTTATGGATATTATATTCATATATGTCAATATAGAATCTTTTCCCAGATTCCACATAACGTACAATTTGCTCTTTTCTCTTCACAGTATATTTTGGACACATCATTATCAGTGAATATAAACATAACCTATTCATTTTAAGGCTGAACAGTAAGAAAAAGAATTTAGGCTAGTTGACAAACTAATAATCAATAAAGGGTTTTTTTTTATGTTTTTGGTGTTTTCTGTTTTTTGTTTTTTCTTGGCTTTTGGTTATACTTCAAAGAGGAAGACTCTTTAGGACACTCCCCTCCAGAAACAGTGAGAACACTGACTTCACTTTATCCTGAAAACTCAGAAGTCACTAGAAGGTAATGCATGGTCAACACAACACCACAGTTTATCTTTGAAATGAAGATAACAGTCTAAGTAAGAAAACGTGTTCCCTAAAAAATGCTGTGTTTCTGAGGAAAAATATGACTCCAAACGTCCTTATTTTAAGCACTGTTTTGTTATATAACAAGATTTCTCCCTTTACTACTCATAAACTGAGAATCAGAAAACCTCTTCCCTAGCAACTTTAAGAAATACTCACACCGCAGATTATCTGATTCAAATGTGGATTTAACTGGGAGAAGCCTACTTTCCACTGTTCTTTAACTATCACTAGTTAGTCCCTGACACTACCTCGCCTGTGGCCATAGGAAACACCAGCAGCAGTCACACCTCAATCTGCACCTTACCAAGGACTTACCCCCAGCCCTGCTTCCTTGCTTTGGGCCCTTTCTCCTTTGGCCCCAGACCTTGGTTCACTCACTCCCTTGCCTGGGTTGGATCAGGTTGAACTCTAGGACAAGCAATGACCTCTGACTGTGCTCTGATCCCACCTTGGGAGGCCAATTCCTGTCATTAATGAGACACAGAATACAGATGAGGGCACAGAACACAGAGCCACATCCTGAGAGACTCCTGGATACAACTCCAGCTGGGTCCCAGCAACTCCAATCTCACAGTTACGCACCCAGACAGTACACCCAGTGCGCCAGCCTCCTTGGGGTACCACACTGTGCCCTGCTTCTCAGAGAGGACATAGAGCAGCGTCCACAGGCAGAAGAGCTCCGGAACTTAAGCTCACAAGTCAGGCTCACTGATCACATCTGACTGCCCATTCTTATGCTTCAGGAGTCATTTAACCTAAGACTCCATTACCCAATCTGTAAACACAGGGTTAGTAACAATGCTTATGCAATATGGTTATAATGAGGTTAAAGAGAAACAGTCCAAATTAAGCACGCAGTGCAATGCATTACACACAGTGCCTGATTAATAAGTGTATATATTGTGATGATGGCAATGATGAAACTAAAATATCCCAAAGTGTCTTTTTTAAATAGTATTTTTAAGATTTATTTATTTATTATTAATTTGACAGGCAGAGTGAGTAACAGAGAGAGAGGGAAAGAGAGAGAGATCTTCCATCTGATTGTTTACTCCCCAAATGGCCACAATGGCAAGGGCTGGAAGCCAAAAGCTCAGAACTCCATCCAGGTCTCCCAGGTGGGTGACAGCAGCCCAAGGCCATCACCTGTTGCTCTCCCAGGCACATTAGTAGGGAACTAGATTGGAAGTGGAGCCAGACTTGAATCAGAGCTCCAATACAGGATGCTGGCATTGCAAGCAGTGACTCACCCACTGCACCAATCCTTTCAAAATTCCTGACTTCCTAGGCCAATCCAGTCCCTAGAATCATGTACCATACCTTCCCTACATCACAAGGAATGAGACAGTTTAGATCCTCCCAGGGCAAGGGCATTTTGAAAATCCTTTGACATATTCAAACAGACTCAAACAAAATCTTCCAAAACAAGGTAAAGCCTCACCCCCTGGAGACGCTTCCGGAATACTGTTCATTTAAGTCTACAATTTTCTAACACACACCCTGGATTCTCTTTTTCCTCTTTCCCACAAATCTGCCCGTCCATGTTTGAGTTCTTTCATTCCTTGCTCATTCTTCTGATTCCATCTTTTATTCATTTAAGCACAATAAACATTTTATATTCACCATTTGATATTTCTAATATCCAAGATGCTGCAAATCCAGACTCTGCTGTGTGTAGTTTCTACTGTTAGTACCTTGTAGCAGAAGAATCAACTGAGTTGGTGACTGCAAGCTCACACAAACTAGAACGGGAACTAGAGAAATCCTCTGGGGCCTGTGTTTCCCCAGTGACCACCTGCCTACAATTCAGACAGGCTGGGCAGTGCTGTCAACCCAGGACCCCTTTAAACCAAACTTGGATTTGAGGTTGGTTTGCTGTATGTTTTGTTTCTCTAGGGCCTCAGGAGTACTATGAACTCGACCCCAAGCCCCATGAGCACCTACCTGCTGGGGTTACAGATTCTTAAGAAAAGCTTCCTACCACCCAGAGCCAGGATTAACAAAGGCAAATTTCTCCCATGAGGCCTCCTTCCCCAAGGGTCCTGAATCTGGGGGACAACTGCAGCCTCACTCACCACTGTTTAAGTCCCCGTCCTGATTTCCTGTCCCGGGAAGGCAGCCTGTACAGTCAAGGCTCTAGGTCACTAGCATCAGCCTCTGTGCCCAATGGAAGCTGCCAGCTTCCAGCACTGGCTTACTCTGCCTGCTGTTTGCCTTTTATTTGTTTCAGCACTCTGCAGATTCCTCTGATTTTCTTGCCAATTCAGCTATGCAGTTAATACTATATATATATATATTTTTTTTTAATTGTATCTAGTATTTTTAGTGCTTTGCATCAGTCTGGCTTTTTAGGAGATCCAGACCATCCGTAATCCTACCAGAAATAGCCTGGATTTTAATTTGATGTTAAAATTGACTCCATATTTTCTTTACCCAATTATCTGAATGGTTAAGTTCCCTCCCATGTCATCCACTTAAATGGCTGTGATGTTCCCACTGTACTTTGGAGGCCCCTGTAACTCAAAACAAGTCACCTCTGCCTGAGTTTCCTCCTGTTAAATGCCATTAAGCTGGGGCTCCTCACCAAGAATTTTGCCAACTAGATCTGCCCCTAGGAGAAGGGTTACTGTATAATTATTATTTTTATTCTGTCGCCTCAAGCAAGATTTCTAGAAAATTTAGTTCCTGACAGGCACAACACAATTATATAAAGAAGATGAGGAGTAATTATATTCTCAACAAGTCACATTAAGCAGATGATCTGCAATAGTACAGCATTTTATATGTTACCTGTCATAAAACACACCACACAGAAAGCCCTCTATTCATGAATTCCACCAGTTCTGGAGCTACAACCAGGTACTCCTCTACAATCCTTGCACTGCCTAAAAATTCATCACACCGGACTCTGAAAAGATGCGGTAGTGACCCCTCCATCAAGTGCTAAATACCTGCAGATGATAGTCTTTTTCTTTGAAGCTCAAGCTTTGGTGCTCCAGGTCCAGCCTCCGAGACAGACTGGGTTGACCTCCTTGCTCCAAGCCTTCAGAGGTAGAAGGCCAACAGCCATCATGACTCTCGGAGCTTCTGGGCCTCGCTGGCACCACAGGAATAGCAGCTCCTCCTTTACAGGACTGCAGCAGGGTCTAAATATGTAATTCCTAAAACCCTTGGTCCAGTGCCTGGCACACAGGCCATCCTCAATACGTGGCAATTACAAGGAGCACTACTGCCAAGTTTAAAAAAATTAACCCAGCAATATCATAAAAGGAAAAGTATACATAAAATACATGATCCACAATTAAGCTACTATCAGTAGAGTGACATGAAGCCAAAAGACTTAAAAGACTTGTTCATGGAATGAGATTAATGCATGGGGGCCTGACCCCCTTCTCTCACTTGACCCTCTATCGAGCCAACCACCCTCCAAGGCAGTCAGTGAGAAGACAGCCTGAGATTTTCACCTTGATCCAGGACAACAGGCAGTGGCTGACCATATGAGACAGCACCATCAGCAGTAGTACATACACTTCCATTCTGCTCCCAGCTCACTCAACAACCATTCATGCTGTCGCCCACTCTGGGAAAGTCTCGAACTCCCGCCACTGCACAGGCAGCTCTTCTGCCTAAAACATCCATTGTCTTCTTCAAGCTAAGACCCATTTATCCTCTGGATATCAGTTTGGATGCTGCTTCTTCCAGAAAGACTCTCTGGCCCCAGTGAGTCCCCACTCAGAATTCTCAGGACACCTCTTCATCACCTGTCCACTTACTGTCTATAGATGCATTAGGACAGAAACTATGTCTCCCTTGTTCAGTACTAAATCTGAATCCTTGCAGAATGGTTGATGTGACAAAGGCTATAATAAATCAGTTGGCCGGATGAATAAGCAAAGCATGCAGAGAATGTAACAAAAGACTTCTTTACCCTATAGACATCAATTAGAAGTTACTGGAAACATCAGACATGCCTGATCACTCAGATCAACCTAAATACCTCCTTGACATAATCTAACTAAATAAGTGGTGGAAACAGACACTTTGAACCCTGTCTTCTCAGGGAAAGCCAAGTAGAGTCTAGGAGATCTTTAAATCCTAGCTCCAAATTCCTTTGTTATGTTCGTAATGTTCATCAGCTTCCCCACCGCTCACTACATACATACACACACACACACACACACACACACACTTCCCCCTATAACACATAACACGCAATTCAGCACATGACACCCAAACCCTAAATAGACATGGGCTGAACAGCCGCACAGCACCACTGCATTTCCCCCATCATTGAATCCCCTCATGTTGCCTGGGGAAGCAGCCTTTGCAGCCAAGAAGCAGCACTGGGTTTCTCCCAGTCCAGCTCCAGCCTCCACTTTCTGATTAACACTAAGGCTCATTCTTATTCTTTACTCGGTCTGTACACCATGTTCATTGTCTCCAACACGTCTCTCTGCTCCTCAGACTGCACCATAACCCTTGATGAGAAGCACTGAGCCAAATGCAGCAATACAAAGATCCTGCAGCCCTTGGCGCCACTTCTTGGGCCATCTGGAAAGCAGTGGCTGTGCTGCCTGCTAGGCAACCTGACACCAGAACGCATCTGCCCTGGAGTCTTGCCTACATTCATCTGACCACGGGGACCTGCTCTTTCCGCAAGGCGCTTTCGCACCACCTGGCTCCCATCTTCAATACCAGGCACTTCTGAGGAGGGCCTTTCCTCAGCACAGACACCCAGGATTCTCTCTGACCTGCACCAAACTGTTTTCATGACAAACAGAATTTGACAGAGAAGGCAGATTAACACTTGACCTTCACCCAGCATTCTAAACCCCACACGTCTCGACTAGCAGGATAACTACCACGGGGTTTTAACACCCTGCACA
Source organism: Sylvilagus floridanus (assembly GCA_949820135.1). Lineage (NCBI taxonomy): Eukaryota > Metazoa > Chordata > Mammalia > Lagomorpha > Leporidae > Sylvilagus > Sylvilagus floridanus. Next base: position 43,680,826 of record OX463235.1, read on the forward strand.
TGCCAAATGGCCAAGGGCAAGCAGAGGTCACCCACGTCACCAGCAGCAAGACGCCTCAGGTGCTTGGGCACATGTTTCTCCATGCAGGTCAGTGCCTTGGTTTTCTTTTATTCCTCCAACCAAACACATTCTCTTTCTTTTTTAAAAAGATTTATTTATTTGAAAAGCAGAGTTATAGAGAGGCAGAAGTAGAGAGACAGAGAGAGAGAGAGGTCTTCCATCCACTGGTTCACTCCCCAGATGGCTACAATGGCCACAGCTGAGCCAATCCAAAGCCAGGAGCCAGGAGCTTCTTCTGGGTCTCCCATACAGATGCAGGGGCCCAAGGCCTTGGGCCATCTTCTACTGCTTTCCCAGGCCATAGCAGAGAGCTGGATCAGAAGTGGAGCAGACAGGACTCAAACCAGCACCTGCAGGGGATGCTAGCACTGCAGGCACCGGCTTTACCCACTACACCACAGCACTGACCCCCAAACACATTCTCTTTTGAATTTGAAAGCTAATGAAGAAACCAGATGTGGTGCCTTAACATTTCCATGCATGTGTTCTCCTGATATCCAAGTACATAAAACAAGAATGGGCTACAGAATACTTAAACAGATGGACAAGTGAAAAGACCAGGCAAGAATGAGAAAACCTGCAAGAGTTTAACCTCCCTTATTCTTGGTTATTACCTGAACTTTTATTTTTAAGCTACAAAGTTTTGAGATTCATGAATAATACAGGAAATCTGTAAAATGCCAGTTTTCTGGAATAAGCAGGACATTAAAATGCAAATTGCAGTTCCACACACAGCTGTACCCAATGTGACAAATTAAGCTCTTCTTATTCCTAGTCTTGACATTTGCCTTCAAGATTCTGGTTCAATGCGGAGAGAGCAAGGAGAGGCAGATAGGAGTGGCAACAAGGAGCACTAGGTGGCCAGGCCCCTCAGGCGGTCCCCAGGGCGAGACAGGTCTTGGCGAGAACTCTCCTCTTCAGCAGAATACATGGGGAAGACCATGCTCTGCATCAATGCACTCTCTCGGAAAGACTTCTGATGAAAATAGCACTCTCTGGTGATAAAGACAACCCTTTAGAATGAGCAGGACAGAGATCTAGCAGAAGCTGAGCAAAATTAGAACTTCCACACCTCACTCTCTCAGCTAGACCCACAAAACCATCTGCCAGTCCTCCCTGACTCACTCAACCTAGCTCCTCAAGAGCAGAGCGTGCCCCAGAGGTGCCAGGCACATCTGGGAAACGTTAGTAAGCCACACGGACAAAGCTCACTGCCACCCCTGGGCTCACATGCAGGCAGCCGGGGTCTGGGGGGTACAGGGGCAACAGTCAACACTTACTTGAGCTGCAGTGCCAAGTGCTATGCATATTTAATTCACATAAACCCTCTTGGTAGCCTTAAGCAGGAGGTAGCACTATTATTCACACTTTACAGATGAGGAAGCTGAGGCTCAGAGAGATTACATCATGTGAACCAGTAAGTGGATGCGCTGGGATGTGAGCCCAGGCACTCGGGTTCCAGAATCACTTTACATCAGGTTGTCGCTCTTTGACAGCCTCCTCATTTTGCTCCCCTTCCTCGCTGGTTGTATAGAACAATAAGAGGAAATCCTCCCAAGGGCAAAGTCTGCTACCTAGTTATCTTTGTAACTCACTATTCACAACTCCCATAGGGTCTGCTTCATGAGTGCTCAATAAATATTTATTTAATAAATGATTCACCTTTATTACTACATCCCCCCTACCCTGGGTTACTACAGCAGCAACAGCAGGTATGAGTGCCATCTAGTGGAGAGAGGCTTAGCACGGGGGAAAGACTGCTAGGTAAGTGGTTGATCACACAGCCAAATACAGCCAGAGGTTACAGCAGGTATCTGGATTCCGGTGAACATCCTCTTGTAGGTACTTTGCCATCATTCTGCAGACTCTGACAGCTGTGATAACCCCTAAAGGATTACCAAAAGCTAGTTACCTCAAATATAAAGTAAATAACATTCCCAATCCAAAACAGATCAAGCTTTGGTGTTTTTAAGGGATCAACAAGCAGAATATTTATACAGAGCTCCTCTGGTGAATCCAAGGTTATGGTCACAACACAATAAGGGAGATCTCAGATTCTGACAGGAAAGAATAATGTTCTGTCATGCTTTGCATAGCAATGTTTCCGTCAATGAGGGACTGCACGTGTACCCCTGGCTATACGGGATAGCCTAGGTATACGATAGGTTTGTGTAAGAATTCTCTATGATGTTGGCACAATGATGGAATAACAATGAATTTCACTCAACCTGGCCCCATAGTTAAGCAACATATGAATATATGTGTGTGTGTGTGTGTGTGTGTGTGTGTACACTTTCAAAAGTTCATGGAAACTGAATTAAAAGGTAAGTTTACTTTCATGCAATTTGTTCATAATATTAATTTTCCAGGACCTTTTCACATACCCTTGTATGCATCTACAAATAACTGCACCAGATTTGTGAAGGCAAATAAAACCAACTATTTGGATACTAGAATCAAAGCTGAATGAAAATGACTGCCCCTGATATCCACTTGTACATGAACTCAGCTCTCTTTCACTGAATACCAGCTAATCATGACATCACTGTATTAGTATAAGATTAAATAAAGGCTCTATCTACACTTCGGTTAGAATAAAACAAAACAAAGATTGTACTTTAAGACATCTTATCAGACATAACAGGAAAAACAGAAGAGTTTTTTTTTAATTAATTTTTGTTGCTTTTCCCCTTTGATGTAAACAAAGTAAATGAAAGGTACCCTAATAGACTGTTGATGGGAATGTAAACAAGTAGAACCATTATAGGAGATAGTATGAAGACTCTGCCAAAATCTAAAAACAGATTTACCACACAACCCAGTCATTCCACTCCTAGAAATACACCCAAGGAAATGAAATCCGCCTATGGAAGAGTGATCTGTAACCCATGTTTATAGCAGCTCAATTCACAGTAGCGAAGATATGGAATCAACCTGAGGCCCAGCAACTGCTGACTGCATAAAGAAAACGTAGTATATACACACTATGGAATACTACTCGGCCATAAAATAGAGTGAAATCCTGTCTTTTGGAACAAATAGATGCCACTGAAGAGCATTATGCTTAGTGAAATAGGCCAGACACAAAAAAGGCAAATATCATGTTTTCCCTGATTCACGTAGCTAATATATACAGTACAAAAAAATGTAAACGTAGATGAGTGAAACTGACAACATGAGATTTGATGATTGTTTGCAGTCCTTTCTATACTCCTGCAGAACAGCAGTCTTTCTACTTTCTACTTGGTGAACTTTTTATTTGGTGGAGGATTAAACCTGTGACTATAAAGTAAATGAAAGCATGTTAATGTAAAAATTAAAAGAAAAAAGGAAGGAAGGAAAGAGAAGGGAGGGGTGGGTGGGAGGGAAGCATCATTATGGGCTTAAAACTGTGTATATGAAATACACGAAATCTGTTCTCTTTACATAAATAAAAATGTGAAGACTTTACTTCTTCCCATTTAAGAAAGAAAGAAATGAAAACTGCAGAGAAACACAATAATAGGCCAGAGTGAAGTCAGGAAGAGTCTGTACTTAGTCTCTACTCACAACCTGGCAAAATCCCATTTATCCTTCAAGACCTTGCTCAGGTGTCACTCCACTGTGACGTTCTTCACATCTGGGCTCCACCCCCAGACGCTTACTGCTGAGATGCTACAGCGTTGACACAAACACTAGGCTACAACACAATACCCTATTATACTTGTGCATGACTCGTGCATCTAACCAGAGACCATGAGGTCCTTCTTTAGTTTCTCAGCACATGGGCCACCTAAATGACTACTGGAACTGCAAGTATGATCATTTGGAACAAATCTCATTTCCTTCTTCCTAAGCTACCCTTTGAATGGTTAAACAACAAAAATCTCTTCAAAGTACCATAAAGACCCAGCAATTCTCAAGGCCTTTGCTTTGACTCTTCCTTTTGTGTTTTTTCCCCCATATGGTCTTCAAGATTAGACTTCCCAAGCCACAAAATCAACGGTCATGGAAATGTAGAGGGGCCAGCACTGTGGCATAAAGGGTTAAGTCACTACCTGCAATTCCGGCATCCCATCAGGGCAATGGTTCAAGTCCCAACTGATCCACTTCCAACCCAGCTCCCTGCACCTGAGAAAGCAGTGGAGGATGGCCCAAATGCTTAGTCCCCTGCACCCACATGGGAGACCTGGAAGAAGCTCCTGGATCCTGGCTTCAGCCTGGCCCAGCTCCGGCCGTTGCAGCCATTTGGGAAGTAGAAAAAATAACCAGCAGCTCTGTTTTTAAATATGGCTTTCTTCTCTTCCACCCACAATAAAACTAAGGCAAGAGGGAGGCTCTACGAACATCCGCGCACCTGCCTGAGCCACAAAGAAGAGGAAAGGTTCCTAGGGGCAAAAGCAGAGGCACTTCACAAATGCACATGTCCAGACACGATCTAATTCTTCAAATGCTGTTGGCCAATGTACAGCTGCAAGGTAACAGACAATTAAAAATCATGGGAGTTCCGTGGAAATGACAAATGAAACAGAAAGTTAAGCCCATCACGATTGCACAGGACAGTTAAACAAAAATAAATCTCTAGGGAAAGCACTGTATTTGCTAACTGCATTTTGTTGATACACTGTGGTGGTTTAAACATTTGCATTTGGGAAGATCACAGAACCAGAATTCAAACCCATGTCGTGCAATGTATCAACCAGGTGACTTCATCTCTTTATGCTTGCTTTCTTACCATAGAATGGAAATCATGAGCATGCAATCCTGAGTTTGTTATGACCTCATAGCAGAGTGCCAGACATATAGCAAGCATTCACTAAACATGAACAGTTACTATTCTTTCTCCTTTCTGAAGCACTTGTTATCTCAAGAAAATATATATTTAGTACACACACATTAGATACTGTGCTGGAGACTTCCTTTTTCTTTAAGATTTATTTATTTGAAAGGCAGAATTGCAGACAGAGAAGCAGAGGCAGAGAGAGAGAGACAGATCTTCCATCTGTTGGTTCATTCCCCAGATGGCCGCAACCGCTGGAGCTGCACTGATCCAAAGCCAGGAGCCAGGAGCCAGGAGCCAGGAGCCAGGAGCTTCTTCCAAGTCTCCCACGTAGATGCAGGGGCCCAAGGACTTGGACTATTGCTTTCCCAGGCCATAGCAGAAAAGTGGAAGTGGAACAGCCAGGACATGAACCAGTGCCCATATGGGATACCGGCACTGCAGGCAGCAGCTTTACCTGCTATGCCACAGCATTGGCCCCATGGAGGCTTCCAACCTAACCACCACGGCCCCTTTATGGAGAGTGAGAGGGTCAGATACCATGAATCTTTCCCATACCAATATCCTATCAGTCTCATCACATGGCATTCAAACTGCACTCCCAGGGTTCTGAAAACATCTGACTCAAATTCCACTGTTAATATATATTAATCACTTTTAAACTTTGTTAATAAAAAGCATCACCCATACTCATTTGTGTCCTCTATGAAATTTTAACACAAAGGAGACTCTAAATGACTTAATTTATGCAGCATAGTTAACTCTAGAGCCCTCAGGATGAAGCTTTTATATGGAGACATTGGAACTTATTGGAAATTTGACACTGATTAAGAAGACTGCAGATCTTTCTACCGATTTTTAAACTTCTAACCTGCACACATCTACTCAACAAAGAAATAACACAAGCAAATACAATCCTGTGACATTTGGGTGTCCCACTCAATTAAATGACAAGATACATTCACACAGTATTTTACTGCCAAATGGTGACAAATTAAATTGGCTGAAGGATCCATTAATTGACTCTTTGAACATTTAACAATTAATAACTGCTCGCACTTGTTACTTGCTGTGATTTTAATTTGAAATAAGCATTTCCTACTCTTTTGCGCTACTGTATCAGTTAAACCGAGAGCCAGCTATTAAACATGCTGCCATTTGCAACTACTCATCTGTGTGAATCCAGATATTCTCGATAGCACGCAGAGAGAGAGGGAGAGGGCAGGAGATGGAAGAGGGCAACAGAAGCAAAGTAAGAGAAGTAAATTAAATTGGATGCCTAACCTGACGCGACTGCCAACTGTCTTCCATGAGCACAAAATGCACTGCAAGCTATTAAATCAGCCTCCTTGCTCTTTTGGATGACCATGCGAATCAAATGTCACAAATATGAGCTAATAAATTCATACTCACAAAATACTCCCTTAATCTCTTCTAGCTCTTTTAATTCCTCCTGCATGGTATTTCATTATAAAGAAGGGTTCAGAAAACTTTGTTCCAAGTCCTACCCCTTTGTGAGCAATGACCATGGTCCAGTACCTGCTATGGTTCCTAGGTGGGACATAGAGAAAAAGGTGTGCCGGTGCCGCGGCTCAATAGGCTAATCCTCCGCCTTGCGGCACCGGCACACTGGGTTCTAGTCCCGGTCAGGGCACCGTATTCTGTCCCAGTTGCCCCTATTCCAGGCCAGCTCTCTGCTGTGGCCCGGGAGTGCAGTGGAGGATGGCCCAAGTGCTTGGGCCCTGCACCCCATGGAAGACCAGGAAAAGCACCAGCGTGGTGCACCGGCCACAGTGCGCCGGCCGCGGCGGCCATTGGAGGGTGAACCAACGGCAAAGGAAGACCTTTCTCTCTGTCTCTCTCTCTGTGTCCACTCTGCCTGTCAAAAAAAATAAAAAAAGAAAGAAAGAAAAAAGAAAAAGGTTGCCAACTTCCTATTCACAAGAAGGTTGAAGTCTGGAGCAGACAGACATATGCATATCTAAAATAAGGCACCAGGAAGAAAGTGCCATTAAATGAGTGTGTATGTCCACTCTGTGTGTTTGTATATGCCCATACACACATATAGAGGATATGTATCATATATGGATCACCTAAAAGAGTAAAGAGGAGGTAGATTGTGAAATCATTTATTCCAATTGAGAAGTTAAAGGAAGATTAAATATAGATAATTTAGCATGTAAGATACACACTGAATAAGTGATAGAGTTCAATTAGAGAATCATATGGAAAGAAACAAGATTCTGAAGTAGAAGTTTTGAAAATGCTCGTGAAAGGTTAGTGGCCCAGCTGGAAGTGAAAGCTTTTGCTCGTGTATGTTGAAGGGGGAAGAGGAAGAGACAGTGCAGCGAATTCTTATAACTTGGTGTTGCTTCAGCATCTTTTTTAAATAGGAGCTGAACTCTGCTCTTTCTTACCAGAAGCAGGGCTCAGTCAGCCGTGATGCAGTTCCCAGTTCCACACTCCACCTCTACCCTTCAGTTCCTCAATGTGGTCCATCCAGATACTGGCCTTGCACAACCGCCTCCTGGGGACTACTTCCCTTTGCAACAGTTGCACATAGCCTACTGATTCCCACACACTGCACACACCGGTGGCACAGACACCCAACAGCAACCACCTAGTCACTGTGGCTGCTGCAACTGATGCTTGCTCTGAACACACCAACCAGAGCTCCCTGTGGGAACCGTGTTTGGACAATGCCCTGACCCCAACAAAGGTGCTGGCCCATCAGTCCCTTTCTCTCTCTGCTTCTCTCTCCCTGCCTGTGCTTCCTGAACTCCAGGTATGTGGCTTCCAGACTGGCCATGGCCGTGGCCATGCCCCCAACTGGGACCTGTATGTAATAAAATCTTTATTCCATCTTGTGTTTCTCTCAGTTGCTTAAAGGGTGCTTTCCAACTTCCACTTTGACTATGACCCTGTCGGAATAAGATCAAAGTCGGCGAACCCTAAAGGCTTCCATAGCCTCGGCAACTCATGACTAGAGCCTAGGGAGATTATTGACACCATAAACAAGAGTGTCAAATTGTTAAATCAACATCAGGAGTCACTGTGTACTTACGTCTCATGAGGGATCTGTCCTTAATGTGTTACCCAATGTGAAGTAATGCTATAACTAGTACTGAAACAGTATTTTTACACTTTGTGTTTCTGTGTGGGTGCAAACTGATGAAATCTTTACATAGTATATACTGAATCGATCTTCTGTATATAAAGATAATTGAAAATGATTAAAAAATCTTGGTGTTGGCCGGCGCCGTGGCTCAACAGGCTAATCCTCCGCCTTGCGGCGCCGGCACACCGGGTTCTAGTCCCGGTCGGGGCACCGGATTCTGTCCCGGTTGCTCCTCTTCCAGGCCAGCCCTCTGCTGTGGCCCAGGAGTGCAGTGGAGGATGGCCCAAGTGCTTGGGCCCTGCACCCCATGGGAGACCAGGAAAAAGCACCTAGCACCTGGCTCCTGCCATCGGATGAGCGCGGTGCGCCGGCCGCAGCGCGCCGACCGCGGCAGCCATTGGAGGGTGAACCAACGGCAAAGGAAGACCTTTCTCTCTGTCTCTCTCTCTCACTGTCCACTCTGCCTGTCAAAAAAAAAAAAAAAAAAAGAAAAGAAAAAGAAAAAAAAAATCTTGGTGTTAAATTGGAAATTGTGTAATTAATCAATTTTTTAAAAAAATCATGTAGGATCTCTGTCCTTAATGTGCTGTACATTGTAAATTAATACTATAACTAGTACTCCAACAGTATTTTCACTTTGTGTCTCTATGTGAGGGCAAACTGTTGAAATCTTTACATAATATGTACTAAACTAATCTTCTGTGTATAAAGAGAATTGAAAATGAATCTTGATGTGAATGGAAGGGGAGAAGGAGCGGGAAAGGGGAGGGTTGCGGGTGGGAGGGAAGTTATGGGGGGGGAGCCATTGTAATCCATAAGCTGTACTTTGGAAATTTATATTCTTTAAATAAAAGCTTTATATATATATATAAAAAGATTTAAAATTAAGACATTCACACAAGGGATTAAAGACTAGCCCAAATTCAAATACCATAGCCCCAAAAAAGGTACTGGCTAAGATCAAGTGTACAATAAGAGATGCACATTTTTTTACTTATCATTATCATTTTATATCTAATGAGCCCAAACAGAAGAGTATCTCAAGCTGATTTAATATTTCCCCAGTTTTTCCCTCATTCAAGATACAATTTCCAGAGTGAATCTTGATAATCCTCCCATTTTTTCTTTCTTAACAATTTCTCACAAACATGACAACTGTTTCATTAGCTGACAGGACTTTTGAATCCTCCAATCTGAACTATCTGACCAGCAGCTATTTCTTTAGTATTTACCTGGGAAGCCTCTAAACCTGTTTTCAGTATAGTACAAAAAAGATCATAGAATTAAATTATTTTGAAATGAAAGTATAAAAATAATGTATCTCAAACCTGATTTTTAAAAGTAGCCCAGAGAGATTAGTAGACTCTACTGAAAGGACGAACTGCAACAGAATATGAAGCCCTATGATTAAAAACACTAAAATTTCTTAGTATCCACACAAGTTCATCAGAGGAGCTCTCAGAAACAGGAACATAACTATGACTCCGTAATTCAAATTTCTTGACGTCCAATCCAAATCACCCAGTGAAGAGTACCATGGAGAATTAACAAGAAAACATCATCAGTCCCCAGTTCTGAAGACTTTGGTGTCCAATTGGGCAGATAAAGGATAAAGCATAAACAGAAGGAGTTTCTAGTTTGTGATATGATTGCAGCTATTGCAGAAGGAATTAATCATAATTCTTAATTTAGGAGACATTATCAACATTAGCCTTATTTTAATTTACTTATTTATTTTTTTAAAATAATACAGCATACACCATGAATGTACCACCTATCCCAAGAACCACAATGTCAACAATCACTTAAAGCATCTACCGACAGATGCCTTCCTTGTCTTTCCCTTGCTCTTCTCTAATACAAGAAGAAAGCCTACCTCCTGCTGTGAGAATTGGGGAAACTCATTGGAACCAGTTAGACTGGAGCAAAGAACAACCAATATGATTTGGACCAATGGGAAAAATATTCACATGTGACTAAAAGCTTGAATGAAATTCAAACATAAAAAAAAACTATAAGGGGTGCCGGAGTTGTGGCGCAGTGGGTTGGGCATCTGCCTGCAGCACCAGCATCCCATATGGACACCAGTTTGAGTTCCAGCTGCTCTACTTCTGATCCAGCTGCCTGCTGAAGGCCTAGGAAAGCAGTAGAAGATGGCCCAAGGGGCTGGCACTGTGGCACAGTGGGTTAAAGCCTTGGCCTGAAGCACCAGCATCCCATATGGGCACCCATTTGAGTCCCAGCTGCTCCACTTCTGATCGAGCTCCCTAGTAACACACCTGAGAAAGCAACAGAGGATGGCTCAAATCCTTGATCCCCTCCACCCATGTGGGAGACCTGTAAGAAGCTCCTGGCTCCTGACTTCCATCAGGCTTAGCTCCAGCCATTGCGGCCATTTGGGAAGTGAATCAGTAGATGGAAGACCTCTCTCTGTCTCCAACCCTTTCTGTAACTCTGTCTTTCAAGTAAATAAAATAAATCTTAAAAAAAAAAAAAAAAAGATGGCACAAGTGCGTGGGCCCCTGCACCCATGTAAGAGACCCAGAAGAAGCTCCTAGCTCCTGGTTTCAAATCAGCCCAGCTTTGGCCATCGTAGCCATTTGGGGAGTGAACCAGACCTCTCTCTCTGTCTCTCCCTCTCTCTGTCTGTAAATGTGCCTCTCAAGTAAATAAATAAATCTTAAAAAAAAACCTATAAGGAAGGCTTAAGGAGGAATTGGAAGATACAAAACCTAATTCAGCTGGAGTACCAATTTGCATAAAGGTTAAAGAGAGATAATATAAGGTGTACCTGTGGGTAGATAAATCACAATGCCAGATGAGGTGCCCTAAGTTTATTTTTGAAGGCAATGGGGAAACAGTGAAGAAATTTTCAGAGGGAAATAAATAACCAAAGCAGTATTTTGAGAAAACCAACAGGGTGGAAATAAGCAGGGCAGATTTATGGGAGGGAAATCAAAAGCAGAAAGTTCAGTCCAGAGCTGTGCAAGACACTGTCACTCAAAAGAACATCTGCATCACACTTCAGTAGCGCCACTCCCAGCATCCCACGAAAATGGCTGTTCATCATGAAATTAAAGATAGAACTTTCATAAAATCACTTAAATGAACAGTTTACCTACTAACAAAGAATTATCTCTCCAAACATTCAATAAGATGCAGCTTAAAATAAACACATCTATAAAAACCACAAAAAGTTGAAGGATGAACAATGATTCCTTAGGAAGACACTAATGAAAGAAAGCACAGGTGACCACATTGATTTCAGGTAGAGTGCATGATTCAGCTAATCTGAAAAATATAAATTTCCCCAGAGAAACAGACAATGTAAATGCACCAATAATAACTGAAAAAGCTGAAAGAAAAAGTGACAGTTCCATCAATGAGTCCTGACACCTTTCCAAGGCACACCAAAGCCAATGATTCTAAAAGAAAAAAAAATTACAGATCATTTTCCTCATGAATATTAATGTAATAACCCTCAACAAATGACTAGCAAATTGAATTCAACAGCACATTGAAAGGATTATGCACCATGACCACATGGGATTTATCCCTGGAACGAAAGGATGTTTCAACATATGAAAGCCAATCACTGTAATATGCCACATTAAGGGATTGAAGGACAAAAACCACATGACCATCTCACTTGATGCAGAGAAAGCTTTTAACAAAATTCAACGCCCTCCAATGATTAAAAAAGGAAACATTCAACATACTAGAAATGAAAAGAAACCTCAACATAAGAAAAACTATATTTGAAAAGCCTCCAATTAACATCACATTCAATAGTGAAAGATTTTTCTTCTAAGATCAGGAAAAGGCAAGAATGCCTGCTCTTGCCAAGTCTGTTTAACCTAGTATTAGATGTCTTGGCCAGAGCAATTAGACTAAAGAAGAAAAGCACTAAAGAGCAATTAGACTAGAGAGAATTACTATCTCTTTTTGCAGATGACACGATCTGATATGTAGAAAACTATACAGATTCCACTGAAACAAACTTATGAGCTAATTCAGCAGAGTTTGCACCCTGCAAACATTAATTGCATTTTTATTCACTAAGAAGGAATAATCTTAAAGAAAATTAAGAAAACAATTCAATTTACAAAGCATCTAGAAAGAATACTTAGGAATAAACTTAACCAAGGAGGCAAAAGGCTTATATACTGACACCACAAAACATTGCTGAAAGAAATTAAGACACAAATGAAAGGAAAGACATTCTGTGTTCACAGGCTGAAAGACTTAATATGGTTAAAATATTCATACTATTCAAAGTGATCTTCAGATCCAATGCAATCCCTGTCAAAATCTCAATGACATATTTTGCAGTATGAGAAAATCTCATCCTAAAACTCACATGGATCTCAATATTCATACAGAATAGCCAAAACAATCTTGAAAAAGAAGAACAAGTTTGGAAGACTCATAATTCCTGATTTCAAAAACTATTACAAAGTTATAGCAACCAAAACAAAATCGTACTGACATACAGACAGACCCACCAACCAGGGAAACAGAATAGACAACTCAAAAATAAACTCTTGGGGGATGGCGTTGTGGCACAGCAGGTAAAGCCACCACCTGTGATGCTGGCATCCCATACCGGCACTGGTACATGTCTCTGCTGCTCCACTTCCATTCCAGCTCCCTGTTAGTGGCCTGGGGAAAGCAGCAGATAACCCAAGTATCTGGACCCCTGCCATCCACGTTGGAGACCCAGATGAAACTCCTGGATCCTGGTTTGGCCTGGCCCAGCCCTGGCCATTGCAGCCATCTGGGAAGTGAATCAGCAGATTGAAGATTTTTCTCTCTCTCCTCCTTTCTCTAACTCTGCTTTTCAAATAAATAAATAAATCTTAAAAAAAAAAAAATAAGTAAATTCTTGTCTATGTGGTCAAATCAGAGGTCAAGGGTGCCAGACCACACTATGGGGAAAAAGTCTCTTCAACAGCTGGTGCCAAGAAAAACGTATATCCACATGCTAAATGATAACAATGGAATCTTATCACATGCTACATACAAAAATTAACCAAAATAGATTAAAGACAAAAACATAAGACTTAAACTCTAAAACTCCTAGAAGAACACATAAGGGAATAGCTGCATAACATCGATTTTGGCAATGATGTCTCTGATACGACACCAAAAGCACACATGACAAAGGCAAAAAATAGACAGATGGGACAATGTAAAACTGAAAAACTTCAAGGAAGACAATCAAGAAATTGAAGAAGCCAACCTATGGGGCCGGTGCTGTGGCATAGCAGGTAAAGCCACTGTTTGCAGTGCCAGTATCCTATATGGGCGCTTGTTTGAGTCCTGGATGCTCCACTTCCGATCCAGCTCTCTGCTATGGCCTGGGAAAGCAGTAGAAGATGGTCCAAGGTCTTGGGCCCCTGCACCCGCATGGGAGACCTGGAAGAAGCGCCTGGCTCCTGGCCTGAGATCAGTGCAGCTCCAGCCTTTGCGGCCATTTGGGGAGTGAACCAGCAGATGGAAGACCTCTCTTTCTCTCTCTCTCTCTCTCTTTGCCTCTGCCTCTGCCTCTCTGTAACTCTGCCTTTCAAAGAAGTAAATAAATCTTAAAAAAATTAAAAATTTTAAAATGCAACCTATGGAATGGGAGAAAATATTTGAACATCATATATCTGATGAGATTTAATATCCAAAATATCAACTCAACAACAGCAAAAACCTCAAAAATGAGCAGAGGACTTAAATAGATGTTTCTCCAAAGAAAATACACAAATATCCAGTAAACATAAGAAAAGATGTCTAATACAAATCATTAGAGAAATGCAAATAAAAACCACATGGAGATATCACCTATGCCCTTTAGGTTGACCAATATCAAAAAAAAAAAAAAAAGAGAGAGAGAGATTACATGTGTTGTAAAGGATATGAAGAAACTGGAAACTTCGCACTGCCAGTAGGAATGCTAAGCATGCAGCAGCTATAGAATACAGCATGCAGAGCCCCAAAAATTTAAAATAATATGACAGATCTCACCTCTGGGTAATACCCAAAATAACTGAAAGCATTATCTTTTTTTAAAAATATTTATTATTTATTCAAGAAGTAGAGTTACAGACAAACAGAGAGAAAGGTCTTCCATCCACTGTTTCACTACCTATATGGCCACAAGAGCAGAAGCTGGGCCAATCCAAAGCCAGCAACCAGGTACTTCTTCCTGGTCTCCCACGTGGGTGCAAGGCCCAAGGACTTGGGCCATCTTCTACTGCTTTCCTGGGCCATAGCAGAGAGCTGGATCAGAAGAGGAGCAGCCAGAATATGAACCAGTGCCCATATGCGATGCCAGCACCCCAAAGCACAGGCTTAGCCCAAAATCATGCCATGGCACTGGCCCCAATACTGTCTTTTATTTTCCTTGCCAGAACTTATCTTTTGGCTTTTTTATTTCTATAAAGAGAATAGATTTCATATATTTCATTTATATAGTTTTAAGAACAAAATGACACTTTCTCCCCTTTCTTTTCTTTTTCTAAACTTTTACAATCTTGAGGAGCTATTTGTGCTCTTGGGTTCATTTAAGCATTACTTACAATAGTTAAGAGGTGAAAGCCAATCCAATGTCCATCAATAGATGAATTAATTTTAAAAAGTTATATATCCTAATATAATTTTTCTAATTTCATTGAAATAGTTGACACAAAATGCATACATGTAAGGTGTACAATGATGAATTCAGACATTCATTTATTATCTTGATATGACTGTTACAAGTTGGTTACACAAGCATCATTTTACATATTTCCTTTATGCATGCATGCATGTATTGAGACTATTTAAGATCTACTCTCTTAGCTGATTTCAAGCATACAATATAGTAACTATAGTCACTGTGCCATACATTAGATCCCCAGAACTTACTCATTTAATAACTGTACATGTGTGCACTTTAACCCAATCTCTCTATTCCCCACCTATACCCCTCAGCCCCTGGCATTCATCATTCTGTTTTATGAGGCCCCATTTTCACATGTAAGTGAGATGCTGTCATATTTGTCTTCCTCTGCCTGGCTTATAATAATCTCCAGCTTCACTCATGCTGTCACCAATGGCAGATTTCTTTCTTTGTTATGGCTAGATAATATTCCAGTATATACAAATATATAGAGGCTCCAATTTAAGATGGTTTGACTTGGGCTTTTTCAAATTTACCATGGCAAAAGCAATATGCATTCAGTAGGACCTGTACTTTCAATTTTGAAGTTCCAGTCTTTCCCCATCGAGCAAAATGCAATATAATGTTCTCATGATATTGGGTAGTGGCAGCGAAGCACAGCTGACAATCAACCGTGCAACCACAGGAAATGACCAGTACTCCGTGCTGGACTATGCTGCTATTACATCCACATGTTACTTAGGAGAATTTTTGATGGGTTTACCAAGACAAGAAGCATCTGTGAACATTTTCTTTATCTGTTCACCTGTCACTGGAAACTTGGGCTGTTTCCACACCTCGACTATTGTGAATAATGCTGCAATGAACGCTGCAGGATAGATATCTCTGCCACATTCTGATTTCATTTACTTTGATTACCCAGAAGTGAGACTGCTGAATCATATAATATTTCTATATTTTTAATACTGGGGGAACCTCCACAGTGCTTTCCATAATGAAGTATCAACTAATATTCCCACCAACAACACAAAACAGTTCCCTTTCATACATGAAAAACACTAATACATAAAACTGTATCAATAGCATGAAGCCACTCTTGAAAGACATTTTAAATGAGGAAAAAGTTATCAACTCCCTCCACCACATCTACCATTTTCTAAGCAAAGTTATGACAGGAGCACAAAAGTTTGGAAGTTCTCTAATAAATAATGCAAGCCAAAGATCTTAGAAGTCTAGGAAAGAACTGGAAGTAAGGAGACAGTAGCTAGCAAGACAAGAATCCACAAAGGCAAGAGGAAGATTAAAAGGGATGCTCAAAACTCCCTTCCCACAAGAAATCTACAGTATGAAAAAACTTCAAAAAAAACTGGTGGAAAACGGAATTTCTGGCAGCAAACATACCTTTTTAAATCCATGCACACAGAGAGGTCTTCAAGAAGTTCACAGAATTGTATATTATGAAAAAAAACTATACATACACTTCAAAATTTTTTACAACAAAATAAACTTATCTTTTAATTTTATTTTTCTACAGACTCTCTGAAGCACCCTCATATAGTTGCAACATACATTCATAACTATCTGAAGTATTCAACAAAGGAAAAAATGTCCCCTAAGATAATGAAAATATCTGGGAAACGGTCCCACGAAGTAAACTGTCCAATCATTGGATGTGAAGGTAGCAAGCAATTTGGCATTTGTGAGTGAAACCTACCGAGTAATTTGTGTGTTTTCTTGCATACTGAAACACATCTACAAAACAAAACTTAATTTTTCCCTGATGACTCAGTGTCATTATCACAAACACAAGAATTGCATGATGATACAGTTGTACCCACAGCAGCAGCTGAATTCTCTAGGATTCTTTCTTCCATGCTGGGTCCAGATTTCTAGGTTTTTTTTTTTTTTTCATTCTGTGTTTTTCTGCAGCTATTTATAGCTTTTTCTTAAACACAGTGAATTTTAGAGCAGGAAGGGACCTCAGAGACCAACCAGTTCAACCTACTCATTTTTCAGAGGAGAAAACCTTCCTCCTCCACTGCAGAGCTGTGCCTCCAACTTTTCGCTATTGTAATGTGTCTACCGTGAGCAACTCATCTCCCTTCCCTAATTTTCTGCTTCTAATCTGACAACTGGGAAACCAGATAAGCAGTCTTGTTAGAAATGCACCAAAAATAACCATAATCTAAATTAAAAAACTATTCTAAGAACACAAAGTAAGAGTTTTAATGTTCTCTGGAGCCATACATTGTGATAACTTGGAAGCCGCTTTTCCATCCTTCTTGTGTTGGGAAGGCGTTTACAATAGGATACTACAGCCTCCATAAAGAATGCTAATCCTCTGAGAATGAGGAGCCCAGTGTTACCCTGAGTAAGCCATTTAATGGCGCTCAGCCTCGGCTTTCCCACACTCAAAAAGGAAATGAACTCTACCTGGGAAGATAATTGAAGGCTGGATTAAATGAGTCATGTGTTTTAAACAATGCTCAAAACATGGCGGTTGACGTTTTCTCTTCACTTTTCCTCAAACAGCGGAAGTCATTCTTGGAAAAGCTAACATACTACGTTCATTTTGCATAGCTCACTGAGAACTGGTCAAACCAATATTGGGTTCTCTACCACATAATCACTAAAGGGCTTTTAAAAATACATATCTGGGGCCAGCACTGTGGCACAGCAGGTAAAGCAGCCACCTGCAGTGCCAGCATCCCATTGGGCACCAGTTCAAGACCCAGCTACTCCACTTCCAATCTAGCTCTCTGCTATGGTCTGGGAAAGCAGTAGAAGATGGCCCAAGTCCTTGGGCCCCTGCACCTATGTGGGAGACCCAGAGGAAGCTCCTGGCTCCTGGCTTCGGATCAGCTCAGCTCTGGCCCTTGCGGCCAACTGGGGAGTGAACCAGAGGATGGAAGACCTCTCTCTCTCTCTGCCTCTCCTTCTCTCTCTATGTAACTCTAACTTTCAAATAAATAAATAAATCTTTTTTAAAAATTCTAGATGTTTGAGCCCCACCTGCAGCTATAGCACTCTGAGTTTTTTAAAGATTAGTTTGTTTATTTGAAAGGCAGAGTTATAGAGAGAGACAGACAGACAAAGAGATTTTCCAACCACTGATTCACTCTCCAAATTGCCACAAAGGCTGGAACTCAGACTGGGCGAAGATGAAGCCAAGAGCTAGAAGCTTCTTTCAGGTCTCCCACATAGGTGCAGGGGCCGGCCCAAGCATTTGGGTCATCTTCCACTGCTTTCCCAGGCACATAAGCAGGGAGCTGGATCAGAAGCGGAGCAGCCAGGACTCGAACTTGTGCCCATATGGAATGCCAGCATTGAGGCAGCAGCTTAACCCATTCCGCCACAGGGCCAGCACCAAGCATTCTGATTTAATTGGTAGTCTGAGTTGACACCAGGTATGGGTATTTTTTTAGAAGATTTTATTTATAGCCAGCGCTGTGGCTCAATAGGCTAATCCTCCATTTATGTCGCCGGCACACAGGGTTCTAGTCCCGGTCAGGGCGCCGAATTCTGTCCCGGTTGCCCCTCTTCCAGGCCAGCTCTCTGCTGTGGTCCGGGAGTGCAGTGGAAGATGGCCCAAGTGCTTGGGTCCTGCACCCCATTTGAGACCAGGAGAAGCACCTGGCTCCTGCCTTTGGATCAGCATGGTGAGCCGGCCACAGCTTGCCAGCAGCGGCAAGCATTGGAGGGTGAACTAACGGCAAAAGGAAGACCTTTCTCTCTCTCTCATTGTCCACTCTGCCTGTCAAAAAAAAAAAAAGATTTTATTTATTTATTTGAGAGGTAGAGTTACAGACAGTGAGAGGGAGAGACAGAAAGGTCTTCTGTCCATTGGTTCACTCCCCAAATGGTCACAATGGCCAGAGCTGCGCCAATCTGAAGCCAGGAGCCAGGTGCCTCTTCCCGGTCTCCCAAGCGGATGCAGGAACCCAAGGATTTGTGCCATCTGTTACTGCTTTCTCAGGCCACAGCAGAGAGCTGGACTGGAAGAGGGGCAGCCGGTACTAGAACCAGCGCCCATATGGGATGCCGGTGCCACAAGCGGAGGATTAATCTACTGCACCACAGAACCAGCCCCAGTATGGGTATTTTTAAAGATATTTTCAGAGGATCCTGCATTAGAGAGCTTGAACAAAGCCTCTGTATCTGTCTGCATCAAATTAACAGTCCTAAAAGCCCCAAGTGCCCACTGACAAGACTTGGGGTTCGCTTCTGGCTTTTTCATGCTGATACCTCTGGAACTCTCCCCTGACTCAATTCCTGCATCCCCTAGATTGCTTGACAATATCTGATGTCAGTCTGATCCCGTACCAGCTATATATACGGGTATGATGGCCCCAGTTGTTAAAGTATTACAATACTTCCACACTACATGGCACACAGCTATAGCCCCAAGATTCCTTGGGAGGTCACTCCTTCATCCAGCTTTAAGGCCCATATCTGTTCTGATTGGTCAGTAGTAGTCTATGTTTTTAATACCATCCCTGGACTTTGTGACCTGAGACTTGATTTCAGAAGATTATGGATGGGGAAAAATACCTACAAATCATATAAAGAATTGTGGTAAATCATATAAAGATAATATGATAGAGGACTTGTGCCCTGAAAATATAAAGAACTCCCTCCTGCAAGTTAATAATACAATCACACACAATCCAATGTAAAAACAGCATAAATTTCTAACAGACATCTCACCAAAGATGATACACAGTTGGCTAATAAAATCAACATCATGGGGCCGGTGCTGTGGAGCGCAGTAGGTTAAGCCTCCACCTGCAGCACTGTCATCCATATAGGCGTCGGTTCATGTCCCAGCTGCTCCTCTTGCCATCCAGCTCTATGCTATGGCCTGGGAGAACAGTGTAATATCTCCCAAGTCCTTGGGCCCCTGCACCCATGTAGGAGATCCAGAGGAAGCTCCTGACTTCTCACTTCAGATCAGCCTACCTCTGGCCATTGCAGCCATGTAGAGAGTGAACCAGCAGGTGGAAGATCTCTCTTTCCCTCTCTCTGACTGTTACTCTATCTCTCAAATAAATAAACAAAATTTTTTTTTAAAAAATCAACATCCTTAGTTAGTAGTAAATTGCAACAAACGGCAATGAAATTCTACTACACACCCACCACAGTGGCCATCACCTGGCAACAGTAAGTGCTGGTGCACACGAGATACACACTGATGTTGGGAATGCACAACCTCTTTGGAAAACAACCTGGCAATTTCTTAAAAAGTTACATATACACTTACTAGAAGTTCCACTCATCAGTACCTCCTCAAGAGAAATAAAAGCAATCTCCACTCAAAGACTCATATACAAATGTCCATAACAATCCATAAGATGCATCCAAATGTCTTTCAGCTGTTGAATGAACACAATGTGGTATACCTATACAACAGATTCCATTCAGCATAAAAGGAGAGTGATGGGTTACAGATACACAAAGCAATAGCAAAGAACCTCAGAAATATTATGCCACAAAATATGACATATTATAGAATCCTATTTATATGAAATGTGCAGGAAAGGCAAGTTAATAGAAAGAAGAGGAATGGTTGCCTGAGACTGTTGGACAGCAGACTTTAATAAAGTATAAAAAGGCACTGGGAACTTTTGGGGATATTTGAAATATTCCAAAAGTGGACAAATATACTGAGAACTGGTCTATATGCTTACAACAAATTAATAAGGAGTGAATATATATATATATATATATATATATATAAAATACATCAATAAATCTGTAAAACAATTTTAGAAGTTGGGGCTGGCATTGTGGTACAGCAGGTTAAGCTGTGGCCTACATCACTGGCACCCAATACGAGTGCACGTTCAAGTCCTGGCTGCTCGCTTCTGATCCAGCTCCCTGCTAATATGCCTGGGAAAGAAGCAGAGGCTGGCCCAAGTGCTTGGGCCCAGGCCACCAACATGGGAGAAGTGAATGAAGTTCCACCCAGCTCCCTTCCACCGGGCCCAGCTCCAACTGTTGCAGTCATTCAGCAAGCCAACTAGTAGATAGAATTTTTCCCTCTGCTTTTCAAATAAATACAATGTGGAAGTCTTTCTACTCCTTCCCAGAAAAACTCTTTCTTTACTAGGGCAAGCAAAACTGCTTAGGGCTGGAGACCCAAGGTCATAGGAATGAGCTAAGTGCACATAAAAACCTCTTGTTAGACCAGAATATTCCATCCCCTCTTTTTTTTTAAGATTTATTTATTTTTATTTGAAAGTCGGAGTTACACAGAGAGAGGAGAAGCAGAGAGAGGTCTTCCATCCAATGGTTCACTCTCCAACTGGCCGTAACAACTGTAGCTGCGCCAATCCGAAGCCAGGAGCCAGAAGCTTTATCCAGGTCTCCCACGTGGGTGCAGGGGCCCAAGGACTTGGGTCATTTTCTACCGCTTTCCCAGGTCATAGCAGAGAACTGGATCAGAAGAGAAGCAGCCGGGGCTCGAAACAGCGCCCATGTGCGATGCCGGCGCTTCAGGCCAGGGTGTTAACCCACTGCGCCACAGCGCTGGCCCCTCCATTCCCTCTTAACTTCACCTAAATATCCACTGACTTATGGGTAACTCAAATGTTAGAGCTCCAAACTGCCCCAGAAGGGCTTACCCTGATACCTGGTTTCTACTTCTAGGGCTGACCCTCTCCTAATTGTCTGATTAGTTCCTGAGTTCACCTTTGCCCTGACATTGGCTGTAGTTCAACCTCATTCTTCAGCACAAAACCTGAAAACAAAATCCCCAAATACCATCCCAGACACCAGGCCTCATTCAGACTGGTACCACCCGGCTTCCCCTAGCTCTGCTGAGGAGCAGAGTTCAGGCAGCACCTCACAAGCTAAAACGATTCCCCCAAGGATTCCCATGCTCTTTCAAAAATGAGGACCCCTTTCATATGTCAAAACATTTTTCAAACCCACACTTAGTAGTAATTGCACTTTTAGTATCAGTTGATTGAGAAAATATAGAATGACAAAAAGCTACTATGAAGGCTTAAACGTTCTTAAGGAAATTTGCATTTTATTAATCACAACTACATCGACGTTTATCATGAAGGAAAACCTGCTATTTAAAAAAAGGGGAAAATAACTCGCAAGCTGCCTCTGCATTCAGGGAAAGTGCAGAATTCACCTCAGGGGTGCAGCTGTCATTCTTTGGCTTGGGATGACACGGGCTGAGGCTGTGGATGGGAGGGCTCTAAGCTAGTTTGATTGGAGAGTCAGGCTCAGGGAAGAAAGCAGTCCTGAATGATGGGAAAATAAAAGCCTTTTAAGCTAAGAGTGATGGCTTTTTGATTATGTTTTTCTATGTTGCTTGTTGTTGTTATTGTTGAGGGATGGAGAGGGGAGAGAAAGGACCTGAATACAGAGAAAGAAGCACTGGGGGGAAAGTGTTGATAGGAAAGAGTTGTTCAAACATCAATGAATTCAGCCCTTCACCACTGACTGATGCAAGTACCTGACACCCTGGCCCATGAGAAGGAGAAAGCTTGTTTCTCGTCATTTTCTTACCTATTTAAAAATCACAAAAACTAGAAGTGAGCATTCCAGGTGCTGCAAGAAGATCCCAAACAACAGAACCAGAATAGATCAAAACATCAGCCTGTGTCACCGACACAGTCAATTCAGAGGACAACGGTGACATCTTTTCCCTAGAGTAAAAGCAATCATCTCTTCACAACTGACAAAAAAGCTCTCTTGCATATACATTTTAAAGATAATCACTGAAGAACTCTATGAGAAAGGTAGTGTCAACCCAACAGAACAATGGAAATTCAAGTCCACAACAAATGACAATTTGTGACATCTGAATTTTCACAGAATTAAAATCAGGGCCTCCAGACTCCAAATGAGGTGCTCTTTCTACTTTTTCCACAGGTAAAAGAAAACATTCATCACAGGAAACAAATAAATTTTTAAAAAAACAAGACAACAACAAGATTTTAGTTAATTTTGTAAGGTTTCGCTACTCAACAAAGAACACCTCAAAAGTCAGTTAAGCATTCTCCCCAGATTATGCACTATGGCTTATTTAAATTACTGTTTTCTACTCACTGACACATGAATATTCATTCATTTAATCATTCACCAAATATTTATCAACTGCCTATCTTGTGCCAACCTTGGCAATCCTACCTTGAGCACCATTCAGTCACTGTTACCAATAACAGCATGACAATATTCCTCCCTGGATGCTAAGGCTCCATCCACTGCCATTTTGATTTGTGGGTGTCATTAGACTGATGAATATGCTGCATTTCTTACAGAACAAAACCATTTACCCTGCAAGGCATTAATTACACTTGCCCACAAGCCATCTGTCTACACCACTTTTAAATTTGCAACTAGATAAACACAGAAGGCCATGCATGGTATTTTGTATTCTGGAGCACCCAAGATAAGGCCAAAGTCATAGCCAAGAAGCTGCTCAAATATTAGCTATGGCCTGGATAAGCCATTATGGGAAATAGGGCCCAGTGGAGATGCTTCATTCAAAAAGGAAACAAAATACACACCTACCCACAACTAATGGTGTGTTCACCAGTCTTCCCTCACCGAGATATGCAGGAGGATGCATGGACAAGAAGTCAGGGGGTGGTTGTGTCTTCCAAGTTCTGATCCTACCACTTAACAGTGGATTCAAACAGGCACTTTAACTTTCTCAGGGCTTCAGGTTTCCCTTCCTAGGATGTGAAGGTTGAGCTAGATAATCTCTAAAATTCTGTACCAATCAGTTCCCAGCAAGAGACAGACTGCTGGGGCTGGCACTATGGCACAGCAGGTAAAGTTGCCACCTGAGACGCTGGCATTCCATATGGGTACCAGTTCGAGACTTGGCTGCTCCACTTTCAATCCAGCTCCTTGCTAATGTGTCAGGGAAAGCAGCAGGGGATGGCCCAAGTGTTTGGGCCTCTGCACCACATGGGAGACCAGAATGAAGCTCCTGGTTCCTGACTTTGGCCTGGCCCAGCCCTGGTCATTGCAGCCATTTGGGGAGTGAACCAGCAAATGGAAGAATTATGTGTGTTGTCTGTAACTCTGCTTTTCATATAAATAAAATGAATCTTTAAACAAAAAGAGATAGACGGCACTCTCCCATTAGGAAAACTCAGCAGACTGTTTACAGAGCTATGGGCTGCAGGGAGGGAAGCCACAGAGGGAGTAGAGCAGCAGTAGGACAATCACCACCCAGGCCCCCAGGGAGAGGGGAGAGGGCCTAGAAGGAAGAAGCCAGGTAGCAAGGCCTCCTTGAGAGAAGTCATGACTTCTAGTCAAGGGGCACAGCAAGGGCAAGGCAGCCCCACCTTCCACCTCCCCATGACACCCTCCCTTGAGCTCTCCACTGGCTGGGTCCAACCAGAAGCCACACAGCAGGAAGAACACAGAAAGGAGGAGTGGGGAGGTGCAGCCATGAATTGGCACAGGTCCCTTCCCATTTTAACTCTCTGACTGGTGGTCTGGTGGACGTGTGGACTTCACCTGACCTCACACAAGGCAAGTTGGAACTTCTGGGGAATTAGGGATCCAGTGGAAGCCCATGCGTGCCAAGGTCAGCCCCTACCCTGTCACTGCAGAGAATATTTCAAGATGCTGAAATCATGCCTCTACATCATCCTCCATGAGCCAGAAGTTTTATTTGATTTTCACCTTTAAAAGAGGAGACATAATTTCCCATAAATAGATCCCAGAAGCATTTTTCATGCCTTTCTCTGAAAAGCTTAAGGGTTAAGACATCAGCTCTGAAATCAGACATACCTGAGTTTGATTCCTAGTTCTCACACTGGGTAAAATGTTTGAACTCTCCAAGCCTTTCCTCATTTATAAAATGGGGATTAAAGAACCTACCATATGGGGTTGTTGTGAAAAGTAAACAAAACATTTGGGGTGGATGTTTGGCACAGGAGCCAAGACACTGCTTGGGACACCTGTATCCCATACTGGACTGCCTGGGTTTCAGTCCCAGCTCCACATCCAATTCCAGTTTCCTGCTAACGTGCACCCTGGGAGGCAGTGGTGATAGTCTGAGTATCTGGGTCTTTGCCACCCATTTGGGAGACCTTGCTCAGGTTCCAGGTTCCTGGCTCTGGCCTGTCTGAGCCCTAGTTGTTATAGGCATTTGGGGAGTAAAGCAGAGAATGGGAGATCTCCCTCTGCCTGTCTCTCCATCCCTTTCTCTGTCTCTGCCTTTCAAATAATTAAGAAAAAAATTTTCTTCAATGTACATAGAAAAATGGAGTTAAAAGTTACGCTTTAAAAATAAACAATAATAAGGCAGGCATTGTGGCATAGTGGGTTAAGCTGCCTCTTGAGATACCCATATCACACACTGGAGTGCCCAGGATTGAGTCCCACCTCCACTTCCAACTCAGCTTCCTGCTAATGCAACTATGAGGCAGTAGATGGTGGCCCAAGTATCTGGGTTCCTGCCAGACATCTGGGAGACTCAGATGGAGCTCCCAGGTCCCATATTTGTCCTGGTCCAGATCCAGCTGTTGTAGGCATTCAGAGAGTAAACCAACAGATAGAAGATTGCTCTCTCCCTCCTCCCCCCGCTGTCACTGAGTCTTTCAGATAACAAAGTAAACAGAATCTTTAAATAAAAAAAAAATTGTCCACCTTGAAGCATAAGATTTAATAAATTGCAACATTCATTATTAATCCATCACTGTTTTTTTTTTTTTTAACAACAGCAACATCATCCTCGGTGAGCTATTAGTGACTGTTTCTGGAGTTACCTTCCCTTTCTTTTATTCTGTCTCTGAAATCCTCCTTCATCAGACTTCCTGGGCTTCCCAAAATGCCACAAACCAATCAGCAGTTTCTGCTGAAGCAACACATTAAACAAATTTGAAGAGTTATCACCAGAGACAAGATGAAATTAACAGCTTTCAGTGGAAAAACTGTTCACTTTGAAATTATGAATCTTACACACTGAAAATCAAATCTAATCTAAATAAAATAAAAATCCTTCATCACATAACGCCATTCGAAAATTGTAACTCAGAAAAAGGAAACCTGGATTCTTGCCAAAAGGCTTTGTTGTGGCGAGTGTCTTTTATGACGACATAATTCTATTTAAAAAAAAAAAAAAAACTTGGGAGACTTTGTGATTATCTGTAGACACATTAAGAAATTGCAAGGATGAGTGAAAGGCACCATAATTGTAAAAAAGAGTGTAAAAACACGAAATTTCAAGGATATGACACATATTAGGCTTTGTTCACCAAGCTAAGTGAGAAAGAAATAAAAAAACAGCTGTTGGCAGCTCACCAGCCAGGATTCAGTGACACTGCAGGTGAGCTACACACATTCGTCAGCCCACCCTCACTTCCCCAGGCATTCCTGGTGCCTGGCACTGGGCTGTGCCTTAGGTGGGTGGATCCCATTAGTCCTCCAGACACTGCTCCTGCCTGGGGAGTATCCAGTCTCCTAAATAGCCACCAGGGAACACAATGCATATTACGCTACAAGCCAATACCGAATGTAACCTCAGTGAGCTGTTGCTGTGTAACAAACTACTCCAGAAGCCTTGGTCCTGCAGCAGCAGCCATTGATTCAGCTTGCTATTCTGGAGTCGCTGGCCTGTTCTGGTCCAGGAAGGTTCTCTTAGGTGTCAGGGGATGGATAATCTGTGATAACTCCCTTGGTGTCTGAATCACTTATAAGAAACTCATTCACCTGAATGGCAACTGGCAGCAAGAAAGCAGGATGCCTTGGCCATGCATCTCTCACTGTGCAGCCTGAGCTTCCTCACGGGGCAGCTGGCAGTCCCGGGTCCCCAGAATCAACAAGAGAAGGAAAACTCCAACACACATCCTTTTGTTTCTCCTTGCATCACGTTCACCAGGGTTCCATTATTCAAAGGACCAGGCCGACAGTCTGTGGGAAGGGCTGCAAAGTCCCACTTCTATGGGTCATGCATATAGGAATGGGAAGAATTTGGATGATTTTCACCATGTATCACAAAGCTTCAAACAAGTGATAGTGGAAGGGAACACAACAGTCTCCTAGGAATTTTCCAGGGTAGGAGCTAGTCCCTAGAAGAGGAAGCAAGCCAGAAGCCAGTGTGGAAATAGAAAAATGACTCTGACTCAGCCAAGATGTGGCCATGAACACTGTGTATTTGGGAAGGTACTAGAGAAAAGGTTAGAGCTCAGCACATGAGTTCCCATTCTGTGCAGGAATATTCAAAACATCTGTGGCTCCAGTGGATCCCAGCACATGACAGTGTTGTCTCTGGAGCTTTGAAGCTAACCCAATAAGGCTTTTGGGGTGTTCATGTAATGAGCTGTGCACATAAAACCCTAATATACTGACTGCCCTTACAGGAAAAACTTAATCACAGAAAATCCTGGGAGTTAAATCTGCAGTGTCTTCACAAATTAAGAGAAGCAGAACTGTGCCTTCAATGTCGCAAGACAAGTGCTCCTGAAGCTGTGATAAGGTCCCTCCAGGGGGTAAGAAACAAGATTCACCAAGACAGAGCTGAGTCGTCCATGCTGTGGCTTCTACGGCCCTCTTCCTTCCCCTGTCTACCTATTTCATACTCAAGTTTCACCCAAGTAGTTATATTGCTTGTGGCTTTTTTAATCATTCATTCATTCAATATTCACTAAGCACCTTCTCATGCCAATAAAAGCCGGGAGCAAACAGAAATGAGTAAGATGACCTTGTTCCCAAGGACCTCAGCATTTGATATGCGGTGGGCAAAAAACCATAAACAACTACAATTCAGCATGAAGATAACAAAGGAAGCTCAGGGTACTACAGGAGAGCCTTGGAGGGGCACCTACCCAGACCACATGTCAGGGAGAGCTTCCCAAAGACACATGAGCTAACTCTCAAAGAATGTTTAAGAAATAAGGAAGGGCATTCCAAGCACAGGAAACAACTCATGCTGTGGATGGAAGCGAGGAAAGACACACAGCACCCAGGAGGCACACAGGGAACCGGCCAAGCAGTAGACAACTAGAATGTTCTCTGGCCACACTAGCCCTCCCCATTAATAAAACGTTAGAGAGGGCACCAAGTCTGTATCCCTCCTGACTGATCTCACCCCTAGCACAAATGAGTTCAAGTCACTGACTTGTCTCAGGCAGCATCTGAACTTGATTGTGGAATATGCTTTGGCTCTCACTTCTGAGTCATCAACGAACAGGCAGGGTGGTTTGGGAGGCAGTATGGCAGTCCTTGAAGTCTCACCAACACTCCATTGTAGGAGTTCCCTAAAGGGGAACTTGATTTACTTATTCCTTTCAGTATGAAAGCGGGAGAGTCACAATAGGCATCAAATGAACCCTCCCTTTCACATAACTCTCCAGCCCCAGAGAGATGCCTTGACTGACTAGTAGAACCCACACCCCTGGTGCAATTCAGTACTCAACAATATTAACAACAAATACTATTAATAACAATACTACCTATCAGTATGGGTGTGTACATGAATCAGGCCCCTGTCTGAACTCCTTATGTATATAATCTCATTAAATATTTGTATTAACTCTACAGAGAAATTTCTATCATTATGAAGAATGAGATTCAGAGATAAGGTATACCAACTACGTAAGGTCGTAGTTAGAAAGTCAGAGACAAACCTAAAAGAGGCTGGATTCTATCCTCTGGCTTCCACTTCAACAGAGTTCTCTGTGCCCTAGGATTCCAGTCCCAGGTCTCCAGTTGCATAGGAGCTTAATCTACACAGCCTCAGTTTCTCCATGCAACTCTTCAGTTTCACACATTCATTTTTTAAAGATTTATTTTTAAATTTAAAGGCAGTGTTACAGAGAGGCTGGGGAGAAAGGGAGGGAGGGAGGGAAAGGGAAAGAGAAAGAGAAAGAGAGAGAGAGAGAGAGAGAGAGAGAGAGAGTTCTTCCACCTGCTCGTTCACTCCCCAGATGGCCACCAATGGCCAGAGCTGTGCCCATCCAAAGCAGGAGCTTCTTCCAGGTCTCCCACGTGGGTAAAAGGACCCAAGGACTTTGGTCATCTTCTATTGCTTTCCCAGGCCATAGCAGAGAGCTGGATCAGAAGAAGAGTAGCCGAGACTCGAACCGGTGCCCATATGGAATGCTGGCACTGCGGGCAGTGGTTTTACTTGTTACACCACAGCACTGGTCCCCATATTCATTTATTTATTCACAGAATATTCTTGTGCTCAACTAGTGTGCACGAGTCTATAGAAAATGAATCAGACATGCTCTTGAACCTAAAGAGTTTCTATCCTAGTAGGATATTCATTATCCATCCATCCTACTCAACTAAAATGAGTAAGCACCTACTGTGTGCCAGTAGCTCTGTGTTAGGAAGAGAATAGTGATGTCAAAAAGTTCTTGCCCATTCTAACGGAATTTAAGATCTGTACATGAGCAATTATCCTTATGGTAGGATACACGCATACACCTAGGTGCCCTGGCTCCCAGATGAGTGCCCACAAGCCAAACTATCTGTAAGAGCTGTTCCTAGTCTCTGTCTCTATTTCTTTCCTCTCATTTTGTCTTCAACTCACTCCACCCAGGACTTCCATCTCACTGCTTCACTGAAACTACTCTTCTCAATATTACTGATGATTTCAAAGTTACTAAACTGATTACATTCTG
The DNA here is from genome assembly GCA_949820135.1 of Sylvilagus floridanus. Classification (NCBI taxonomy): domain Eukaryota; kingdom Metazoa; phylum Chordata; class Mammalia; order Lagomorpha; family Leporidae; genus Sylvilagus; species Sylvilagus floridanus. Next base: position 43,710,021 of record OX463235.1, read on the forward strand.
TCTTCATCAAAATATTTTCCCCTGAATTTCCAAGACAGTACACACTCTGAGGGTTCACTGCATCTCACCAACCACCCCTCATTGAACTTCATTGGATCCTCCTCTTCTCTTAAGCCCCAAATGTTTTAACTCCCTCCTCAAGACTTGGTATTCAAACCTCAATTCCTGTCTTCTCTCTCCCCTACCTTGGCTTTAATCACATTTACAACACACTCAAGTTTGTATCTCTAGTTCTGCCCTTATCTCTGAAATTCTAGACTCTTAGATCCAAATGTCAATTAACATCAAACTTAGCATTCACAAGGGAACACTTGATTTTTACCATCAATTACTCCTCCTTCAGTAGCTGCTCCATTTACTGAATTGCTTGAGTCAAAAGCACAAGAAACACCTTTATGACTCTGTCCCTCCTACAGCCATCAGGAAGCCCGGTCAATGCACCTCCAAGACAAATCGAGAACTCCTCCACTTGTCTCCACCTGCACTAGTCCCAACAGACCACGCTACAATTACCTCTTGCCCTAATGATTCCAGAAACCTTCCAGTTGGTCTCTGAGTTTTGCTTTTCACCCTTCCTTATTTCATTCTCCACAAAGTGCCACGATGAACTATTAAAATTGTAAATCAGATCACATCATCATATGCTTAAATGGGTCTACTCTTAAAACAAAACCCAAACTCTACCTAACCTGAAACCCAGTATAATCTGTTATTACTCTAATCTCATGTCTTCCTTGTAACCCATTAATACTGGCCCAGGGCCCTCACATCAGCTTCTGCCTTTGGAAGGTTCTTCTTCCTGCCCTGCACACAGCTGGTACCTCCATGTCAGTTACATCTCAGTTTAAATGTCACCTCCTCGGAAAGCCTTCTATGATCATCCACTCTAAAATTTCATTCTGTTTTAACCTTCTTTGTAGCTCTTTTTACTAATGATTTTGTGTATATTTGTGTAACTTACCTGTTTCTTCTTGCTAAAAGATAAAATCTAAAAGTACAAAGACCTTATTTGCCTTAAGTTATAGAAGAGTAACTTACACATAGTTGGTAAATAATAAATGTTGAAGTAGTGTCTAGATGAATCCCCTGTAACTCTCAAAATAAGAAAAGGTGATTGAGTGTGTTAAAGAATTGCTAATAAAGAGCTATCATATTTGTGGCCCAGAATGCAAACCAGGGGCCTGCAGCCTCCAGAAAATTATCAAGTATGAAACCACTAGGCAATTCATTTATCAGCATGGAAGAATTTTCAGACTTTTACTGAGAACAGCAAAGACTTTTCAATCAAAACATATATATTTTCCAAAATAAAGTTCTGAAATATTCAGGCAGCTGGGCCAGATCGATTATGGATGGACTAGAGCATGTCATTTAAAGCCTCCCCATGGTTAACTATAAATATTGATAGCCCCCTTAGGTGGATGGCTCTGCCTGATGTTCCAGATGAAAGTGGCATTTGGAAGAAAGAAAGCTATCCAGCTGCCTCTTTTTGAAAGACTGGAAAATATTATTAGGAATATAGAATGCTCAGAAATTTGAACCAGAACAGAGACCAAAATGAAAGTGATAATGCAAACTGGATAAACTGACAATAATAAAGCTCCCCAAATAGATGGTCTAGAGATGTTCCTCCAAAAGACCACAGCTGCTCAGCCCTAGGCACTGGCATCCTTTTCTTCAACACATAGCAAAACAGAAAGCACTGGGGCTGACCTAGGAGTCATCATTTTGCAGCAAACCTTACCAAAAATTCTGAGGCACCGAAAGTCTGCTCAGAAACAGACCACAGAGTGCCTGGACTTTTATTGATGGGAGCACTAAAACAACCCAATTGTTTGCAACCAGAAGCTAAATGACTCATAACTCCTTCAAGAAAGGTCACAGCACACAGGAATTAACCGCAAAGCAGTATCTGTACCTGAACTTCGTAAAGCTCCAAATTTCCTGATACATGAATAAAATCATCCTAATTTATCCTCAACAATATCTGAGGATAGGGCTGCATCTTTACTCACCTTTGTAGCCCTACAGTACTTAAATACCTCCTGGGCAAGCAAAAAGGATTTGCTTACTAAATAAGTCTCATCACAGCCTCTCTACCTCACTCTTGCTTAGTAAGCCTCTCTGTCCTCTGTCTTTCTCTCTGCCCCCACCCCGATACACCTGGTGTCTCTGCCAGGGTTGCTGCTCAAATGCCATTTTAAACCTGCGACAGAATGGATCTGATACTCCTCAATGGCCACATCATAACCCTAACCAAAGGCAAACTGATGCACCCAAGTGGGGGATGCACTGGATCCACACTGGAGAAGAGAACAGACAAGATGGGCCTCCCTTCTTCCCTCCTAAACTCAGACACATGCAGAAAACCCTGGGTATAAGTATCCTGACCACCCAAAACCAAGACAAAGACACGAGTTTATCTTATCCTTTCAACTTTTTATATTTTCCAACCCAAGTATGACTCCTCTGTTCACAGCAATACATCCCTTATTAAACAGAGAAGCATAATATTAACACAACAAAAACCCTAACCACTGTGAGAGTTCACACTCACCATACTCCCTATGAGCCAGGCAAACTGCAAATGACTTCACACACACCATCTCCTTTACTGTTACAAATCTGCGAGGAGGGCATTATTACCACCTATTTTATAGGTGATTATCCTGAGTCTCAAAGAAAGTGAGTGATATCTCCATGGGCACAGAACTGTAATTCATAGCTGTTGAATCCAGGTCTGTTGACTCCAGGGTCTAGGCAATATGCATCGATAATATGTTCATCCTTATCTCCAGCACCATGTACAGTATGGAACTTGTCAAAATGTCAAGCTTCCAATCTGGGCACCGATAACTGCTTAGTCTAAGAGCACAGATCATGATGTGAAACAACAGCCATGACTTCGACTCCCAGACAAGCCATTTACAGCCCCCTGAGCTCAGGTATGCTTGCTAACCTCTCTGAACCTCAGTTTCCTCGTTTGAAAATCAGGGATAATAAAAGCCCTTCGCATAGAGCTGTTGTGTGAATTAAGTCAATTTAGCACAGTGCCTAATGCACGGTAAAGCCAGTTAGAGATTCACAATCCCTCACCCATATATAAGCCCAAACCTTTTTCTTAGACAGGGTATATTAGTTTACCATTATTGTTGGTTTAAAACAATGTAAACTTATTATCCTATAGTTCTACAGGTCAGAAATCTAATGCCAGGGCTTACTGGGCTAAAATCCAAGTGAAGACCGGCTGTAATCCTTTCTGGAAACTGCAGGGAGAACCGGTTTTCTCAGCTGTTCCAGCTGTTAGATGGTGCTCCCATTCCTCGGTTCACGGCTCCTTCTATCTTCAAAGCCAGTATCAGTCATCAGGTCCCTCCCAAGTCATGTCACTCCAACCCTACTTCCATTGTCACATCCCATCTCTCTTTGCCTCCTTTTTCACATTTAAGAATGCTTGTGACTACATTGGGTTCACCCAGAGAAGCAAGATAAGCTATTTTAAAGTCAACTGATGGGGCAGGTGGGTGCAGTGAGCTGAGCCACGATTTGTGATGCCTGCATCCCACATCACAGTGCCTGGGGTCCAGTCCTACCTCTGCTTCCATTCCAGCTCCCTGCTAATGTGCATCTTGGGAGGGAGCAGGTGATAGCTCCAGTACCTGGGTGCTTGCCATCCATGTGGGAAACCTGGATGGAGTTTTGTGTTCCTGGCTTTGGCTTGACCCATCCCTGTCTGTTGTGGAAATCTGAAGAGTAAACCAGCCACAGATACGGTCCCCACCTCCTCTCTCTGTTTGTGCTGCTCTGCATTAAAGAAGATCAAAGTAAATATTTAAAAAATAAATTCAGATTATTAGCAGCTAAAACAAAATTGATTGGCAGCTTATTCTACCCACTGCCTTTGTAATGTAAGATAACAATATACTATAGATTCCAAGAATTAAGACCTAGACATATTTGGAATTTATTTGTCTATCACACTGATGGCAAACTTATTTGTTAGAAAAAACCTAACCTGAATTAATGTAATTATTTACATTCTTTTCTACTAAATGCAAAAATTCATACATTTGCTTATAGAATAAAGCTCCACACCCTAGTTGAGAAGTATAAGATCCAGGGGCCAGAAGGATTGGTGTCTGGTGAAAGCTACTATCTGTACTATTGGAAGTAGAGTCTAGAATTTTTAAGACTAATCAGATGAGACAGTTAATTCCAGAAACCCCAGAGCCAACTGAAAAAATGCATCCTTAAAGTTCTGCTCCTCTAGAACAACTCCCAGAACCAATAGTATATACAGCACATACATGTCATATAGTATACATAGATATACACACATCTATATCTAGTATATCTCCAATTGTGTGTGTGTGTGTGTGTGTGTGTGTGTGAGAAATTGAGATGACAGGGCATTTACAAGCAGGTTTGGTTCATGCAGTTTTCATGGCTGAGAAGTCCCACAACAGGCCATCTGAAAGTTGGATAACCTTGAAGCTGCATGGGAAACAGCAAAGTTGATGGTGTCGCCCAAAGCCCAAGCCTGAGTAACTGGGGGCTCTGCTGCTACTCATAGAGTCCAAAGGCCAGAGAACCTGAAGTTGTGATCTCCAAGGGCAGAAGAAAAGGGGTGTCCCAGCTCCAGAAAAGGGAGTGGGGGAGAGAGAAAATGAATTCTTCTGTCTTTTTGCTCCATCTGGGCCCTCAGCCAATTGGACAGTGCCCATGCACACTATGTGAGGACAGATTCTACTACTGGGTCCACTGATTCAAACACCAATTTCTTCCAGAAACATTCTCGCAGACATACCCAGGAAAACACCTTCCCAGCTCTCTTGGTATACTTAATCCATGGAAGCCAACACCTAAAATTAACCATCACGGGGTGCTGTGCAAAATGCACAGTTCTAAAATCCAAAACTGTATGCCTTTTGAAACACATTTGGCCCCAAGGATTTTAGATATGAGACTGTGGGCTTATACAAATATCCTAATTATATGGCCGGCACCGTGGCTCAACAGGCTAATCCTCCACCTTGCGGCGCTGGCACACCGGGTTCTAGTCCCAGTCGGGGCACCGGATTCTGTCCCGGTTGCCTCTCTTCCAGGCCAGCCCTCTGCTGTGGCCCGGGAGTGCAGTGGAGGATGGGCCAAGTGCTTGGGCCCTGCACCCCATGGGAGACCAGGAAAAAACACCTTGCACCTGGCTCCTGCCATCGGATGAGCGCGGTGCGCCGGCCGCAGCGCGCCGACCGCGGCAGCCATTGGAGGGTGAACCAACGGCAAAGGAAGACCTTTCTCTCTGTCTCTCTCTCTCACTGTCCACTCTGCCTGTCAAAAATTTAAAAAAAAAAAGAAACAAATATCCTAATTATCATGAGCATCATTACCATCTGCTCTGAAAGGCAAGGGAAGATGTGCCATGCTAGACATGGCTCCTAGATCATACTCACAAGGACAGGACCTCCGTGGGCCTCAGAGACCCACAGGCAGACCTTCCCCAGTCAAATCTGATCCCACTCCTCTGGGCAAGTTACTTAATCTCTTGCCTATCCACTCCTGGATCTCATCCTGCAGGGGTGAGGTTGGAGGGGATGAGAGGACCCTATACAGTGACCTAGGAGGTTAAATGCGACAAATCACATAAAACCCTGTGTACTGCATTTTACAAGAAACATACACAATAAACAGCCTTTGGATTATTTTGTTCCCCTACTTGGGTGTCGCCTTCATGCCCTACACCTACATCTTTCCTTCTGCGATGTGTGGGCTTTACCAAAAATGTGTTTCTTCAGTAAAGGAAGAAAGCTCTGGGATTTTCATCCAGTCTGCATTTGCACTCTGCTCTGTGGCACACAATGATGATAACAAAGAGACAGCTCTGGCTCTGCTGCCAAGGCTTTCATGTCACTGCAGCAGACTCATTAATGGCACTGCTTTGCACATGCGTGGGAAGCAGAAAGTGACCTACCAGCCCACCGTGCTTTGCTGGGGCCATCCTAGGGGACTGTCCCACAGTAGACCCCTGATTCTGTGTTTACCAATCTCCTTCCTCATCCCAAATTGGTTTCCCAAGAAAACTTCTCCACCGTCACCAAGAAGAATGTTTTTTAGGAAGTTGGAGAATAAGAAGTCAAAGCCTGGCACATGGTTTCAGGAATCAGAGACACTTTTTTTTTTCACATTTTTTTCCTCCCTTCCTCTCCTCTTCTTTCCTTCCACGGTCAATCCAGGAAGATTAAGTGAACACCTATTATGTGCAGTGTCAGGTACTATGCTGGAAATGGGGAATTCAGTCCCTAACAACACAGACCCAGCTCCTGCCATGTAGACTATATGGCTGATCCCATAAATAATGAACCATACCAGTTAATTTCACAAACTTTTAATTACGAATTGAGGTGACTGCTAAGAAAAACTAAGGAGTGTTGTAAAACTATTTAAGGCAGTCTGGAGATTCCAGCAATGCTTCCACGAGACAATAGCATCTAACCGAGGACCTGGAAGAGGGATTTAAAGAACTAACCAGCCAATCACAGGGAGAATTGTGGTGCAGTGACGCCTGCATCCCATATCCAGAGTGCCTGAGACTGAGTCTTGTCTCTGCTTCTGATCCAGCTTCCTGCTACTATCATTGACAGACAGTAAGTAAACTGCCCAAGTTCTTGAGTTCCTGGCTCCTAGTCTCAGCATGGCCCAGCCCAGCTGCTGTGGGCATTTGGGGACTGAATCAATGGATGAAAGATTTCTCCCTCTCCTCTCCTCTCCTCTCCTCCTCTGCTCTCTTCTACTCTCCTCCTCTCCTTCTCCCCTCCTCCCCTCCCTCCCTCTCCCTCTCCCTCTGTCTCTGTCTCTGTCTCTGTCTCTCCCATTTGGGAAGTGAACCAGTGGATGGAAGATCCTCTCCCTTTTGCTCTGTCATTCTGTCTTTCACATAAATAAATAAATCTTTAAAAAAAAATACTCACCAAACCAATCCAAGAGGTAGAACAGTGATCCAGAAGAAAAATGATAAAAGAAACTTGTGATGGCCAAAATGTAAAGGAACTGAAAGATCAGTTGACAGAACATAAAGGAAGTGAGAAGAGGCAGACAGGTGATCAGCTGGTTGGTAACTGAGGGGTGGTGTGGGAAGAGGAGGAAAGAGGGAAGGGAGGAGAGAGGAGATGAAGGGAGAGGAGAATTGAGTTGAATCTAGGGCAGAAGTTGGCAAACACCTGCAGGGTCAAATCTGGTCCCAGTGTCTTATAAAAGTTCTGTACATTCTTCTAAAAATTCATGTAAGTATTACCAACAGCTGCTTCTAGGCTGCAATGGCAGAGCTCAGCAGTAGCAAGAGAGACGGTATGGGCCACAAGCCTGAAATGTTTTTATCTGACTCATTATTGAAAAAAATCTGCCAACCTCTTACTTAGTGAGATAGAAGCCAGATCATACAAACTTTCAGGTTACATTGAAGATTTAAGATCTTATCCCAAGAGCAGGTAAACAAATTAAAGAGGCTGAAGCAGAAGAACGGCATAATCCAGGAGGACAAGACTTTATCCACACGTTAGATTAAGGAGTTTCAAAAAATATGGGCACATAAGTCCCACTGCCATATTGTGAATTCACTGGCTTGCGTATGGCCATAGCTTTGAAATCTGAATGGCATTGCTAAGTGTCTCAGTCCATTTTCTGTTACTAATAATACAGTATCTGTGATAATACAATATCACAGTCAGGGTATGGTTTTTTTGAAATAGTTTTATTCTGGTTCATAGTTTTGGAGGTTTGAAGTCCAAGATTGGGTAGGAGAGGCCCCACTGGATCCACCTTTGGTTGTGGCCTTCTTGAGGCATAGTCCCAAAGTGGCACAGGTATCACATGACAAGAGACAGGAAGTGCACATATAGATGTGTCTTCTGGTCTCTCTCTTTCTCCTGATTAAGCCATCAGGACTCAATCACAGAGCTCCAATCCAACAATTTTATCAAATCCTAAATACCTCCCAAAGGCACCCGCTAGTCAACATCATAGACAGATTAAGGTAGTACTTCACAATGGGAATCAACTCATGAAACACTGCAGACACACTCAACCACATCCAAACTATAGCTTCGGGTGATCCGAACGTGCAAGTAAGTTTGGGAACTATGGGTATAATTGCACTGGCATGTTTTAAAGATCACACCAGCTCAGGGATTGTCCCTCTGGATACACACTGAAATCATCGATGACATATTTTCAAAAGACTTATAGAGCTAGTGCTGTGGTATAGTAGGCCAAGCCTCCGCCTGCAGCACCAGTGTCCCATATGGGCACCTGTTTGTGTCCTGGTGGCTCTTCTGATCCAGAGCTCTGCTTACTGGCTGGGGAAACAATGGAAGATGGTACAAGTGCTTGGGTCCTGCACCCATGTGGAAGACTCATAAGAAGCTCCTGGCTTCTGGCTTTGGATCAGCTCAGCTCTGGCCACTGTGGCCATTTGGAGAGTGAACCAGCAGATGGAAGATATCTCTCTCTCTCTCTCCCTCCCTCCCTCCCTCTCTATAACTCCACTACTCAAAAAAAAATAGATTAATCTATCAAAAAGGCAGAGAGAGATTCATCAATCTTCAATCTTCTAGCTCACTCCCCCAATAGGTTCAGAGGCTGGGGCTGAGCCAGGTGGAAGCCAGTAGCCAGGACTTCATGCTGGTCTCTTACATGGATGGCAGGAGCCCAAGTTCTTGGGCTGTTATCTCCTGCCTTCCAAGGCACATCAGCAGAGAGCCTGATAGGAAGCAGGCAGGTGGAACTTCAACTAGTACCCTGACATAGGATGCCAGCATCACAAATGATGGCTTAGCCTGCTGTGCCACACCACCAGCCCACAGGGGAAAAGATGCTCAGGCCCAATCAGACCAACCAAATTTGGGTTTCTGAAGGCAAAGTGGGGGAGGCAAGCATTGATAATTTTAAGTTGCTCAGGTGATTTGAATGTGCAGTCAGTACGGTGCAGTAGGATTGTGCATCCTGAATTAACAGGGGCCAGGATCGAGACCTCGGCAGGCTATTCTGAGTCGTCCAACTGACAGATGATGGGAGCTTGGGTTGAGCGGAGGACAGGCTGGTGAAATTCAGAGGGGCACTCGGCAGGACTTGGTGTTCAGGTGGTGGGACTCGGAGTGTGAAGTCTCAACACTGACACTCAAATACCCTGCAAAGCAACGGGGTACACACAGATGCTGTTTATGGAGATGGAACCTTGAAAGAGGCAAAAAGGTTGGGGAGGAAAAGCAACCATTCCATTCTAATATAGTGCTAAAATGAAAGGTGCCAATAGGGAAGTTGGTCAGATTAAACAGAATGGATTAAAATCAAATGGTAAAGGGCCTTGAATGTCATTTATACATTCAATTATTGTTTATAGCTATCTTCTGTATTCTCTAATACTAATACTAAACTAGGGTCTTTTTGCTTTTTAGTTCTTAAACTTCTTATTTGGTGAAGTAGTAAGCCTTTTTTACTCTAGTGTAAATATAAAATGTTATCTCAAAAACTGAAAAATATAGGCAGAAAAAGGAGGGAGGGAGGGAGAAGGGTAATATCTTTATGTTCTTAGACTTGTATATACAAATCATATTGGATCTGTTAAAAAATTGATTAAAATGAAAAATGAAAAAAAAAATAATACTCTCCTCCTACAGCAGGCAATGGCTCAATGATGTAGTGGAACAAGGATGGTCATTTAACTCAGACTCTTCCTGCCATATGAGCCTCGTTCAACACTGTCCAGTAGAGACACTCAGTGATAGACCCTCGACAACACCTCTACAGAGATGCTGTGAAGACTCGACAGGACGCCACATGGAAAGTGCCTAGAAACTTCAGTAGCACAAAAGGCACTCAGAAAATGACAGCATGAGCCCTGAAGGGCTTTCCAAGGGGAAATAACACAGGGACACCCTCACACTGATGTTGTAGGGTGTGCACAAGGACATCTGTGGGAAGAAGTGAGTGAGCTGGGGACGAAGCCAGTATGTAGGTGTAGCAGTTGGGATGGAGGTCTGTTTCACCTGATAAACCACACAATGGTCTCCATTCATCAGTTCATAAGAAGTCAGGGCTCCATCATATCCATAGTCCCGCAATGCAATGGAGGAAAGGACAACAAAAAAAAGTGGAGCAGGACACACACCAACTGTCTTGAAGGAAGCTTCCAGGAGGCTGAAGCATAACACTTCTACCAACATTCCCTAGGCCAAATTTAGTAGCATGTCTGTATCTTCCTACAAAGGAAGCTAGAGACGTATCTTCATTCTGGACAGACGGATCCTGAGGTCAAAAACAGGAATTCCCATAACTAAGGAGGAAGGAGGGGTTAGAAGGGTAGACAACCAGCAGGATCTGCATCAAGGGGTGAAGTCTTATTGACTGGGGCTTTTCCTGCACGGGTCCCTCACTCAGAAAGCCTCCCAGCTCCCTCTTGGAGTTCACCGCCCCCGCGCTCTTGGCATCTGTCCTGTCTCCTTGCTTGGGACAGTCTCTGGCCTTTTCATCACCAGCCAAATTCCACATTTAATATCTACATCAGGCTTTATCTTCTTCAAAGCCTCTGTTTCAGCTTTTATTATTTTCTTCAAATACATGCCCACATACACATTAACGCATTGTACTTGACTAGGGTTGAGCCCAGGCTCCATCCATACAAACGACACACCCTTGCACTAGTCACTTCTGAGGCTCTCTGAGCATCAGGTTTCCCCCATGGGGAGTGAGGATAACAATGCCCAGCTCAGGATGATGCAGGAGAGATCAAAGATTCTACAATGGAAGTCGGCTGTACACAACAAAGTGTTAATCATTAACTTGCTGCTACTTCCTGTTGGTTATGTCCCAAAAGAGCAAGGCAGAAGACCTGTTTCTTCTCCTCCCTCTCACCTTTCCATAACAGAGCCAGGAGAGAATTTTGTCAGTTCTTCAAATGTACCTACTAACAGCAAATTAATTTTAGAGATGAGCAGGAATGACTTCCTTCGAAGAGAAAGGCAATCTGGAGAAGCCAGAATGCCCCCTGCACCGCTGATCTCAGCAGAATTAAAGCCAAGAGCAAAACTCAAAGCATAGAAGGGAATGAGTCACAGTACCTGGCGAGGAAACAAGTCTTCAGCCAGATGCCAGCCAGAACTAAATAGTACAGGCTCTTGCAAATAAGCCAGATGAGTTCCTGTAACTGTGTGTGACCCAAAGACAGCCCCTGTCCTCACACATGAAGCTAAAAACCAGTGGTTGCTCATAGTATGAAAAGCACAAATGCATCTGTACAGATAAATGGATATAAAGCCAAGTATTCCTGCAGCTCATACAAGATGTCACCAAATGAGTATGTTGGTGCCCAATATTATATTTAAAAAATTCATAGGCCAGGAAGTGCCTACATTACATGGGGATGCTTCAACAATAATTTATAATGTGAACCCTTGCATAATTACCATGCCGGTCAGGAAACAGACTTTTCTACATCATCTCATAAGCACCTAGAAGTAATCACAATCTCCATTCTCATGATACATCTCTCCTTCCTCTTTATAAATATTATCACTTATGTTTATCCCAAAACAATGTTGTGTGTTTCAAATCTCTCTATCAGGGGTGGGGAATGTCTGGCCTATGGGCCCTATATGGCCAGTGAAATCGTTTGGTCTGGGCCTGCCAAGGCAACAGTGGGCAGGACTTGAAATTCAATAAAACTTTAGCAGGGTAATTTGAAGTGGATAATTTTGTATAGACAGAAAATGATTCTATAATTATCCAAATGGCCCTTGGCGGAAAAAAGAAAAAGCTTCCCCACCCCTGCTTTATATGAATGGGTCACATATATGTATTCTTTGATATTTTGTTTCTACTGCTCAGCTTGCATTTATGATACCAACGTAGCTATCAGTGAAATGACAAGACATCTGAAATTTACTTAAAATGATGGAATGTGGTGGGTATTTGGCCCAGTAGGTAAGATACTGCTGGGGACACAACCATCCCATGTTGGGAGTGCTTTGGTTCAAGTCTCAGCTCTACTCCTGATTCCAGCTTCTTGTCAATGTGCACATGCCCTGCGAGGCAGCACGTGACAGCTCAGATAGGTGGGTCCATGCCGCCAGGTGGGATACAGGGATTGAATTCTAACTGCTGACTTTGATCTGACCCAGACTCAGCTGTTTGGGACATTTGGGGAGTGAACAGGCAGATGGAAGTGAGTTCTCTCACTTTCTCTCTCTCTCTCTTTCTGCATATGTGTGTATGCCTGCCTTTAAATTAATAAAAATAATTTATTTTAATAAAATAATGGATGAAGGGGGAAAACTGCGAAGTACACATTGAATAAAATGACCATAAACTGATCACTGTTGAAGCTGGAGAATGGATATACTAGGCTCACTAGACTCAACTTTTCAATATGCCTCAAAATTTTTGTAATAGAAAATTGCTAATTATAATTTGTGAGATTGGTTTGTTTGCTCTGTTTCATTAGATTTTGTGTATTTTTGCTTTAAAAAATTGTGCATTTTCTCTACTGTATAGCAATAGTTTTCCAAGTAAGATCCCAAGACCTAAAGTACCAGAATTGCTTGGTGAATTTTGTTTTTAAAGAAAATTAGTTGGGGCTGGCACTGTGGCATAGTGGGTTAAGCCACTGCCTGCAGTGCTGGCATCCCATATGGACACCAGTTCGAGTCCCTACTGCTCCATTTCCAATCCAGCTCTCTGCTATGGCCTGGGAAAGGAGCAGCAGATGATCCAAGTCCTTGGGACCCTGTACCCACGTAGGAGACCCAGAAGAAGTGGCTCCTGGCTTCAAATCAGTGCAGCTCCAGCCTTCATGGCTAACGGGGAAGTGAGCCAGCAGATGGAAGATTTCTTTCTCTCTCTTTCTCTCTCTCTCTCTCTCTCTCTCTCTCTCTCTCTCTCTCTCTCTCTCCCTCTCTCTCTCTCTCCCTCTCTCTCTCTCTCTCTCTCTCTCTGCCTCTCCTTCTCTCTTCTCTCTTCTTCTCTGCCTTCTCCCTCTGTGTAACTCTTTCAAATAAATAAATAAATCTTAAAAAAAATATAGTAAATTAGTTCATTAGTGGTTCTCAAAATATAAAGGACATAAACTGAGCAGGGCACTGTGGTGCTTGGGAGCATTAATTCTAAAGTCAGGTTGCAAGTATTTACATCTTTACTCCACCCACTTTGAGCAAGTTCAGTGGCCATCCAAACTTCAGCATCCTAGGCAATAAAATGGATAATGATACAGAGTTCACAGAGGTATCTATTACCTAAAACAGCACCTGCCACATAAAAAGCTTTGTAAAGATTCGGCTATGTTTAAAGCTCACCTTGGAAAGTGTGCTAAAAATTAGGGTACCCAGGATCCCCCTGCAGAGATCGTAATTGACTAGATCTGGATAAGAACCTTGGAATCTACATCCTTTTCTCTCTTAAATAATTGTTAAAATGTTTCAATTAACATTTAATACTTTAAGCATTTCTGGGGTACCATGTGATATTTCAATATGTGTATACAATGTGTCCTGATCAAATCAGGATAATTGTTCCCTTATTTATGTCATTATTTTGTGTTTGAAGTCGTCAAGAACCTCTCTCCTAGTTCTTCATAAACCTATATAACAGGCTATTGTGAACTGCTGTCATCCCACTGTGGCACAGAACACCAGAACTTGCTCCTTCCAGCCAACTGTATTTGGGTACTGTTGTCCAACCCTTCCATCACCCTCTAACCTGAATGCAAATTCTTGGGTCCCACCCTAGACTCACAGAATCAAAACTTCTTGAAGTGGGGCCCAGGTATCTGTGTTTTAATCAACTACCAGGTAGTTCTGGTGCTCCCTCAGGTTTGATCATCACCCCTGAATAGTATTCACTTATGTGAATACACCACAATTTATTTGCCCATTCTACCATGAATACAGACCTGTTCAAGTCTTGAGCTTTCAAGTTTGTGAAGATTATAAATACTCTTGGAGAAGACTTTTGGTAGACAGGAGCCTCTCTAAAACAAACTCAGTGGCGAAATGAGGTCACAGGGAGCACGTATCATGTCACACTATCATCAAAGCAGTTCACCAATTTACAGTCCCAACAGTAATGCATCAAAGCCCTCTTCACTCTACACCTCTGACAACACTTGGTACTTTCCAGACACTTTCATTCTTGCCAATCTAGAGGTTTAAATACTGTTAAACTTTCCAACTTGGGATCCAAAGAACTTTAGACATAAAGTTAAGTTTTGCAAATATAGTCATACATTATTCAATGCTGGGGATATGTTTTGAGAAATGCATTGTTAGGTGATTTGGTCCATACAAACTAAGACAGCTACAATGTAAATAGGTGGTAAAAGTTTATGGGAACCACATGATATAGGTGGTCCCTCATTGACTGAAACATTGTTATGGTATGCATGGCTGTGTATTAGTTGAGGAGTTTTCATGAAGTGGGCCCCTTGCATTGATGGAATTTGGAATGATGGAGAAAGTAAAAAAGGTCAACAAGACTGGCACGTGGAAAACAAGACATAATGTGGTTCAAGAGGCTGCAGAATGAGGCAGGGACAAATCAAGGACCTTGGAGATTTGCTCAAGAGTTTGAACTTTATTCAAGCGAAATGCAAAGTCAGTGAAGGCAGGAAATGTGTATGACTATATTTCTATATTTGTATATGTTCAAAATATTTCAAGCACACATCCATTCCTAGCTTGATGCCTCAGATCAATGCTTCTGCTGAAAACAACCAAAAAAGCTGCATACAGAACAAACACACACACACACACACACACACACACACACATTTGTATTTGTTTGTTCAAAAGCATTATAGGGTTATTGAGACAACTAGGACCTTAGGGGACAAAATCCTAGAGAAGAAAGAACCATAAAGGGGCCAGCGCTATGGCACAGTAGGTTAATCCTCCACCTGCAGCGCCGGCATCCCATACGGGCACCAGTTCTAGTCCCAGCTGCTCCTCTTCCAATTCAGCTCTCTGCTATGGCCTGGGAAATCAGTAAAAGATGGCCCAAGTCCTTGGGCCTCTGCACCCACATGGGAGACCAGGAAGAAGTACCTGGCTCCTGGCTTCGGATGGGCACAGCTCCAGCCATTGCAGCCATTTGGGGAGTGAACCAACAGAAGGAAGACCTTTCTCTCTGTCTCCCTTTCACGGCCTGTAATTCTCCCTCTCAAATAAATAAAAACCTTTAAAAAAATAAAAATAAGGAAAGAACCATAGAGAGGTGAGCCAGAATCCCACAGCCACTCTTTGCCTTGGGGCTTTTGCCAAAACTGAGGGGTGCGGGGCTGAGGATGCAGACAAGAGTCTTAGTAGAGACTTGCAATGAAGACACCAAAGTACCAAAAAAACAACTGTGGGAAATCTCTTGTGGCTATAGAAGCAAAAATTAGAGACCTGAGAAACCAATATCCTCGCAAGAAGAGAACAGAGAACTAACCTTATTAGCACCTGTCTGAAATTCCCCTCAACACCTGTGCAAATTCTGAAATACAGGGCAGGAGATTATGAATGCAAAGAGAAAGTTTACAAAAAGGTTTCCGCAAGAGTTTTGACAGCCTCAGTTCTGAGGGCAGAAAAATTAAGAGTTCTAAGCCTGCCATGGGGAGAAGTCATTAAGAGTAACCCAAGGGGCTCATAGCTGAAATACCAAGACAGCTTTACCCTGGCAAGAGGCATCTGCCTTTGGCAGAGTCTCCTCAGAATGAAAATGTAGCCCACAGCTCTGTCCCTAACTGAATTAAAGAAATCATTCTCCCTATATGGATGCCTAGCAGTTATTTTCTCTGCTGGAAAACAACACTATCCACAGTATAATTTTTCGTACCAAATATTGATATACAACCAAAACTTGCCAGGCATGCCAAGACACAGACCAAAAATCTAGAAGGAAAACAGATCACAAAGATCACTGTAATTTAGATATTGGGACTTGTAGGCAAAGAATCTAACTATTTGGCTAACACACTGAAAAATATAACAAGATGAAGAAAATACATGAAAACTCTAGAGAATTTCACCAGAAAATTAGAATTAAAAAAAAAAAAAAAAGATAGAGTAGGCACCTGATGCAGCATTTGAATCCCTGCTCAGGGATCTGCACCTCATATTCGAATGCCAGGTTTGAGTTCCAGGTTCTTTGCTTCTAATCCATTTTTCTGCTACTGTGTATCTGGGAGGAAGCAGAAGATGGCTTAATTACTTGGGTCCCTACCACCTATGTGGGAGACATGGATTGAGTTCTAGCCTCCTAGCTTTGGCCTGGCCCCAAGGGAGTGAACTAGTGGATGGAAGATATTCTCTCTCTCTCTCTCTCTCTCTCTCTCTCTTCCCCCTTTGCCCCTTCTCCTTCTCTTTGCCCCCTTTCTCTCCCTTTGCCTTTCCTAAAGAAAAAAAAAATGGAATTTCTAGTACTATAAAATACAACAAGTGAAATTAAGAACTAAATTGATAAAACATTAAACATAACAGAAAGAATAAACTACAAGACAAGTAAAAAATTTTTCAAAACTGAAGCACAGATAAATATAAAATGGAAAATACAGAAAAGACAATAACAGACATATGATATATATAAAAGTCTAAAACATAGAATCAAAGTTCATAGAATTGAAATTAAAAGATAAGCTAATTAAGCTGAAAAAATTTGATATTCATGCATTTTTTTGAAAGGCAGAGTTAGACAGTGACAGAGAGAGAGAGAGAGAGAGAGAGAGAGGCAGAGAGAAAGGTCTTCCTTCCATTGGTTCACCCCCCAAATGGCTGCTATGGCGGGCACCCTGTGCTGATCCGAAGCCAGGAGCCAGGTGCTTCCTCCTGGTCTCCCATGCGAGTGCAGGGCCCAAGGACTGCCTTCCCGGGCCACAGCAGAGTCTGGACTGGAAGAGGAGCAACTGGGACAGAATCTGCTGACCCGACCAGGACTAGAACCTGGTGTGCCAGCGCTGCAGGCAGAGGATTAGCCTAGTAGGCTGCAGCGCTGGTCGAAATTCATGCATATTAATACATGTAGTTTAAAACTCAAAAGAAAAAGAGAATATAACTAGTTTTTCAAGAGATAATAGTGGGGCCAGTGCTGTGGTGCAATGGGTTAATGCCCTGACCTAAAGCACTGGCATCCCATTTGGGCATCGGTTCTAGTCCCAGCTACTCCTCTTCTGATCCAGCTCTCTGCTATGGCCTGGGATAGCAGTAGAAGATGGCCCAAGTCCTTGGGCCCCTGCACCTGCGTGGGAGACCCAGAAGAAGCTCCTGGCTCCTGGCTTTAGATTGGCAAAGTTCCAGCCATTGCAGCAATCTGGGGAGTAAAACCAGAGGACAGAAGACCTCTCTCTCTGTCTCTACTTCTTTCTGTAACTCCATCTTTCAAATAAATAAAATCTTTAAAAAACAAAAAGAGAGAGATAATAGCAAACTCATTAAAGGCAGCAATATGCCAATACAAAAATCACTAAAAAGCCAAGCAGAGTTAAACAGTAAATAAACAAAAAATAATCAATTGAACCAGGACTAGGGACATCACAGAAAACTTATAAAAGCTAAAGACAAAGATAAAATTCTAAATGTAGCCAGAGAAAAAAGACATGGTACATCGAAAGGAAAAAGAGCAATATTGGCTGATGACTGATTTTTCAACAGAAACCATGGATGTCTGAAGACAATGGAACAACATTTTAAAGAATTAGAAATAAAAATTTGTCAATATAGAATTCCATACCCAATGAATACAAAAATGCATTTTCAGACAAGTGAAAAAATGGTGATGGGAGTCTGGTCAGAAGAAAATGACTGTAGATGAAAGCATGTCAGTGCACAAAAAATAAAAAGCAATGGGGTGGCCAGCGTAGTGGTAAGCAGATAGCAGGTAAAGCTACCACCTGAGATGCTGGCATCCCATATAGGCAGAGGTTTGAGTCCTGGCTACTCTGCTCCTGCATTTAGCTCCCTGCTAATGCACCTGAGAAAGCAACAAAGGATGGCCCAAGTTCTTAGGCCCCTGCACCCACATGGGAGACCTGGAAGAAGCTCTTGGCTTCAGACCACCTCAGCTCCAGCCATTGCAGCCACTGAGCAAGTGACCCAGTGGATGAAGACCTCTCACTTGCGCACGCACTCTCTCTCTCTCTCAGTAAACTCTGCCTTTTAAATAAATACATAAATTGTTAAAAAAAAAAAAAAAGAAAAAAGCAATGGAAAAGGTAAACATATGGGTAAATAACAATGAATGTGGACTGTTTAAAACAACAATATTATAGAGAGAGAGCACTTTAAAATCTATAGACTTAAAATCCCTGACAAGATGTGAGTATATAGAATTAAAATACTTTCACGTTCCTTAAGAATTAAAATACTTTCATGTTTCTTATGACTCAGTGTTATATTTACACTTGGACACAAATAAATGTTCAGTGCAACACTATTAGTAATAACCAGAAACTGGAAACAGCCCAAATGACCAGCTATAGGTGAACAGATAAACAAGCTGTGGTATATTCATACAATGGGATTCTACTCAGCAATGAAAACGAATGGGCCACTGACAGGCTAAAATCCATGGACGATGGCCGGCGCCGTGGCTCAACAGACTAATCCTCCGCCTTGCGGCGCCGGCACACCAGGTTTTAGTCCCGGTCGGGGCGCCGGATTCTGTCCCGGTTGCCCCTCTTCCAGGCCAGCTCTCTGCTGTGGCCAGGGAGTGCAGTGGAGGATGGCCCAAGTGCTTGGGCCCTGCACCCCATGGGAGACCAGGAAAAGCACCTGGCACCTGGCTCCTGCCATCGGATCAGCGCGGTGCACCGGCCGCAACGCGCCGGCCGCAGCGGCCATTGGAGGGTGAACCAACGGCAAAGGAAGACCTTTCTCTCTCTCTCTCTCACTGTCCACTCTGCCTGTCAAAAATTAAAAAAATAAATAAAAAATAAATAAAAATAAAATAAAATAATAAATAAATAAAATCCATGGACAAACCTCACAGAAATTACATTGTCCAAGAGAAGCCACAGTCAGAAGAGCACATACAGTGTCATTCCATTAACTGGAAGTTCTGGCCAAGCACTCTTCTGCCAGGCTAACAGGACAAACTAGGAAGGAACCAGATGGGACCCCTTGGAGGTTGGTCAAGTTCTATTTCCTGATGTGGCTGATTAAATGGATATGTTCATTTTTTAGAAATTCATCAAGCCCCATATTAAGGTTTGTGCACTTTTCTACATGTATTTTGCCAAAAATTTTTAAAATATAAAACAGATGCATAAACAGTTATACCAAGAATATTAAGACTGAAGCTAGGGGCCAGCGCTGTGGCGCAGTGGGTTAATACCCTGGCCTGAAGCGCCAGCATTCTAGTCTCGGCTGCTCCACTTCCAATCCAGCTCTCTGCTATGGCCTGGGAAAGCAGCAGAAGATAGCCCAAGTCCTTGGGCCCCTGCACCTACGTGGGAGACCCAGAAGAAGCTCCTGGCTCCTGGCTTCGGATCAGCGCAGCTCCAGCCATTGAGGCCATCTGGGGAGTGAGCCATCGGATGGAGGACCTCTCTCTCTCTCTCTGCCTCTCTCTGTAACTGTCTTTCAAATAAATAAAATAAATCTTAAAAAAAAAAAGACTGAAGCTAACTCCAAGATCAAGAAATAAAACAATTTCCAAACTGGCTGACACGCGTACTCCCTGAGTACACCGACTCTGAATAATACAACCACTCCCCCAAATGTGGTATCCACCACTCCTCTGTACTGTTACACTTTTCCTCCCTATGTAAGTACTGTAAACGATATCCAGAATTGTTGTACACGTTTAAAAGCTGCATTTAAAGGTTAATTTAATTTTTGTTTCTAAAAAAATCATTCCAGAAAGGACACAAGGAATCTCCTGGGGATGACAAAAATATATCTCAACTGGAATGTTAATTACAAGGGTCAAGTTGGACATTTAAAATCTGTGCATTTCATTATATATACATCTTATCTAATTTTAAACATTTAAAAAAAAACAGATCATTCTAGTTTCTTTAACGGGTTGTGGGTAGATAGAAGTGGAATCAGGAAGGCCAGTTTGAATATTGCAGTAGGTACAAGGAGTGTGAAATTCCTGTGTTTAAAAAGTCAAGAAGTAGAGACAGGTCATGGACACTGTGCTGTGAGTACCGAAACTGTGAAGTGGAGTAGTCAATGAAGGAAGGAGTGCGGCCAAACAGGAGGCTGTTACAGAAGAGACGAAGCTTGACCCAGTAGAAAGGAAAATCTGCCGCCAGAGCAGAGATGAGAAATCAAGACAGAAAGTCCTTGAGAAGACAAGAGGATGAAATATAAAGTCCAGGTGGTTTGGTTGTTATATAACTGCATCATATTCATATTTCATTAAAAAAAAAAACTCAACGCAATGTCTTCTTGCCGTTTAACTGGGAAGGAAGTGAAAAAGAAGGGTACAGATGCAGAGAAGATAAAGGAGTCCCCATCCAAGGGCTGCTACTTCTCCCATGAACCAGAGTCACTGTTGGGAAAGGGCTGGAGGTGGGAACTCTGAGACTGCGAAGAACAGCAGGGTCCTGCGTGGAGAAGGGCTGGGAAAGCAGCCACGAACCCTGGGGAGGACCCCAGAAAAAGTCAAAGTTGCTCTTCCGCCAGGTTAAAAGTGCAGCAAATATCCACACTCTCACAAGACAACATGAGCTTAAAAGAAGGATATTGCTATTCATCTCTGTGCTGCACAAAGTGTATCCTACAGTAGGTACTCAAGATGGAATGAATAAAGAGTGAACATATTTTTCATATTTTCATAGCACATTTTTATCATTTTTGCAGAAATAACTCACCTTTATATCAAATGCATTTTCTTTTTTCTCATTTTTAGTTCTGTGTGTTCTCATAAGAAAACCAACCTACCAGTTTTATCAGTTCTTCATTTTATCCAAAGATATGACATGCTGCTTTTCTAAAATAATGTTTAGGTACAATTCACCAACTACTCAATTCTTATAGGAAAGAAAACAGTCTACATGCCCATATTACCACCATTTGTGACAATCACAAGGATCTAGTTGATGAAGAAATTAAAACTCTTGCCAGAGGAATTAACCTCTTCCCTGGATTCTGGAAACATCTGCTGGTGCTAAGACACACAGGCACAGCATGAAAAATGCCTGTAGCTCATGCACAGGAATCACAGGACGATCTCAGCCAGACTTGAATGTGCCAGAGCAACAGACGCACAGGCTGTCTTAGGAGATGGGTTAGCACAATGCGCTATGTATTTATCATTTATCCATAACGAAATGAAACAATGGTTATAAAAGCACTACTTGCAGCCTAAATTGTTTTATGACACCAAGTTCCATTTAAAAGGACTCCATTCACGCAAGATGCACTGTTTTGATTGGCTGAACACTCAGATTTCTGTGCTCATAACTCATGTAGATCCTTCCTATGTATGTTGGGTGCACTCTCCTAATTCTTGTTGCCACAGCCAGACTGCAAATGCATCTGTTTTTGTCATTCTGAACGAGCGTAATTCAGAACTTCAGCTGCCAACTTTGGTGCTAATATCCTCACATAGGCAATTCACGCTCTGCTCTTGTCTGCTGTCGGAAGCTCCCACCACGATATATAAAACAGCAGAACCAATTTAAAAAATAATCATTAATGGCATACAGCTGCAATGAACTTTTTTTCCCCCTCAAAAATATTCCCTGTCCTATCACTCCTTCTATTCAGTCATTCTAAACTCTGGTCAAACAATAAAATAACAGAACATTTTAAATCTCAACAGCCCACCAATAGCAGTGTTTTCAAGGAAGGAGAAAAAATAAAAGGAAAATCTCAGTTACACACGAGAGCATCCTTGGTTGCGTTGTCATTTCAAGTACAGAGGCATCAGCCATTTCTCCTGTGCTGAAAGGTTTCCAGTTCTCAGTGTCCCGTAGGTCCACTGAGAACATAAGCAACCTTTTCTGGAGCTCGTTCAACACCACAGGATACTAGCGTTGTGCTGGCTGCCCGCAGCAGCCCCATGCAAACACAACGGAACTGTTCTGTAGCAAGGAGCACTGCGACCATCCTAAAAGTCCCAGCATGGTCTAGGATCACACACCAGCTCGAGTCAAAATCCTGTCATCTGGGGCTCTGAAGGAACTCTGGGGATCTCCCCGCCCCGCATGACACCCAACGCAGTGACCCAGCACCCTGCCGGCTGATGATCAGCCTGTGTTTCCATCACTCCGGCGGGGGAGCTCTGGGAAGACTCCCACTGGGTGTGATGAAGGCTAGGACCCAGCTTTGGTGGTGGAGCGGGGAGGGGACGGCGGGCTGCAAGGCTCCTGTCAACAAGTCGCAGGGGATACACTGAAACCAGACTTCCACCAGAAACACCGCTGGGAATTAGCAAGCACCGGGGCGCCACCTTGACGGATGGCCCCCCAATTCTGAGACCACCCAAGCTCCTTCCATCTGCCTGGGCAGGGAGTCAGCTAGCAGAACTGCGGAAGCAAAGGGGCTTTTCTCTGGTTCTTCAAAGTAAGAAATAACTGCTCCTGGCTCCCAGCAAGGGTTTGTCGACTCGGGGAGCATCCAATCCTTCCTCCGCAAAACCAAGCCAAGGGACCCCCTGGTGGAACCCGCGTTTGTAATACGCTAAGTTGGGTCGTAGAACATGCTCGCTACACTAAAAGTAGCACATGTCGGTTTCTCTCTTAATGACACTCGTGTGGCTGGCGTGGAGCTGATGCGCCCGGCTGCGCTTCATCCCGAGAGGTCTGGCTTGATCCTCCCGGCCGAGGCGAGCGCGCGGGGCTGAGCTGGCCGCCCAGCCCCGGCCACAGCCCCGCACCGGGCGGCCTGGCCCTTACCTGTCGATGCTGATCACGCACAGGGTCATGATCGAGGCTGTGCAGCACATGACGTCCATGGCGATGAAGACGTTGCAGAAGAAGTGGCCGAAGATCCACTGGCCCCCGATGAGGTCGGTGACGCTGACGAAGGGCATGACCGCCACGGCCACCGAGAGGTCGGCCAGCGCCAGGGACACGATCAGGTAGTTGGAGGGCTGGCGGAGCTTCTTGACGAAGCACACCGAGATCACCACCAGGCAGTTGCCCGCGATCGTCAGCAGCGTGATGAGCGTCAGGATGGAGCCGATCACAACTTTCTCAGCGCTGCCGTAGTTGATCTGCTCCCAGCAGCCCGAGGCATTGTCCGGGGGCGCGTCCCAGGTGGACGCGGGGCTGGCAGTTACCTCAGGGACCTCGCTCAGCAGGTGCGGCGCCCAGGAGCCCGCGACCCGCTCGGCACCCCCGTCGGGGCTCAGGTCCGGCAGCCCGCGCCCCACCTCGGGCAGGAGGAGAGAGCGCAGGTGCCCGTAGTCCGGGCGGCCGCTGCTGTTAACGTCCATCATCGCGCCGCGGAGGGCCGCTGCCCATGGAGCCGGGCGCCCCCGCCACGCGCTCGGGCTGCCGGCCCCGGGGCTTCACCTCGCCGGTTCCGCTCCGCCCGGCCCAGCCATGGGGCCCCGCGCCGGCCGCTGGGGGGCGCCTGGCTTGGCCTCGCGGCCCCGCACGTCCCAGGCGCCCGGCCGCTCTGCGGGGAACGCGGAAGCGCGGCCGCGGGGCTGTGGAGGTGTTGGGGGGGACTCCCCTGAGGTACGCGCCTGGGCACCCGAAGGACGCCCGGGGCGCGCGGGCTGGAGGGCCGGGCTCAGCGGGCCGCCCCGCCGCCCTCAGCAGCCGCGCGCGGCTCGGCCGGGAGCGCCCGGGCGGTGGTGGCAGAAGTTGCGGAGAGCGCCCCGCCCCTCGCGCCCGCCGCCGCCGCTCCCCTGCGGCAGCCGCGCCACGTCCCCGCCGCCGCCGCCGCCTCCGGCCGCTGCCCGCGCCCTCGCGCTCCCGGGACGGGCTTCCCCGGCCGGGCAGCGCCCGCGCGCCTCTCTCGCGCCTCCCCGCTGCGCTGGGGGCGGCGCCGCACGCGCCTCCCGGGATCCCGAGCCCGTCGGCCCGTGGCTCTCGCCTCGCCGCCGCCGACTCGGACCCCTCAGGCAGGACCCAGGCCCCCTCGCCCGAGTCAGCCCCAGTTGGCTGGGTGGGGGGCGCTTTGCTTTGGCGAGGAGGACTCGGGGAGCTGGCGGACGGTCGCGCTCTGAGACGTGAAGACCTGAGGGAGGAGGGGTTTTCTCCCCCCCTCTTTAATTAAAAAAAACAAAACGTCTTGTCGAGCACGGCCGCTGGCCAATCGAGATACTTCCGTTTCCCATTTTGACCACTTAGGGGAGAAAGCCAGGATCTAAAAGGAGAAGCAGCCCCGCGGGGTGCGGGTAGACGCCTGGAGGATTAGGGATTAGGGAAGAACGGGACGGGGATGCGCTGGGGCCCCGGCGCCGGGAGGAGCTGCGCAGACAGGTCTCTAGGGAGCCCTCCACCCCTTCTGACCGGCCCCCAGCTCTGAAAATAGGCCCAGGCTCCGGAGACTCGTGCACTGAAAGGAGGGTTAATTTTCCCATGGTTTTCTTGCAAGCGCGGGCGTAAGCGAAGAGATGAGCAACTGCGGTGTTGTGCGGGAGAGTCCCGGGAGTGTGTGCGCGTTTAGTGCCTACAGCCTACAATCCGCTTTGCTAGTCAACCCCTCGCAGAATGGCTAGTTCTGCTCTGTGAGATTCTCTTCGTTCAAAAGTTTTATTGGAAGACGGGGATTTCTGTTGCGTAAGGCTCTAAAAATAATCAAACCTGTTTTCTAGTTGGGCCCTGGTGGTTTATACACAAGAAGGAACAAAACATCTCAAAATGGGTTGACCTGAATGCTGATAATCCTCTGCTTCAAGGTGGGCATTAGCCCTGTTTTTCCGGATGAGAAAACATGGTTTCTATTGCAGTCAGCTGGTAGGTAATGCTTAGGTAGCCAACGCAGATGTATCTGATTACTAGGCCTAAAAGCGCATCTGCTACATATTTAAAAAAAAAAAAAAAAGTTAAGTGGAAAAAAAGAATCCCGAAATCGTAGGTCACAGCTCTTTCACCATGAGCAACATATTCAGGGGCCCTGCTCTGCTGGGAATGAAGAAAGCAAGCCAGAGTTAGAGGAAAAGGCCGCAAAGCGATGTTGTCAATATTCAGGAAGGTGAGGAAGTTTCTGGAGCCTTAGTTAGCGTGAAACACATCTCAGACAAGAGGAAAATAGCTCACAGCTGGAGGAAACCGGGTGTCAATCCAGCGGGGCAACAGAGGCTGGGAGAAGTTTTGTAACTTGTCCAAGATCGGACAGGACTATCTGAAATGTCTGTTTTGATTTTGAGGTTTCTCTCCAAGCCTCTCAAGTTCCTTAAAGTCGTGTGTTTCTCCATATACTTTTGACCATTCAATTCATTTTAATTCACTTTGACTTTTCTTGTTTTTTTTCCTCATGAGTACCCCTAATCAGTTCAGCACCCTGTATGGGCTCTTTTAAATACTACTTCACATTAATTAAGTACCCAAAGGTTTTGTGATGATTTTTTTTAAAGATTTATTTATTTATTTGAAAGAGTTACAGAGAAGGAGAAACAGAGAGACAGAGAGAGGTGAGTCTTCCATCTGCTGGTTCACTCCCCAGTTAGCTGTGCTGATCTGAAGCCAGAAGCTTCTTCCAGGTCTCCCACGTGGATGCAGGGGCCCAAAGACTTGGGCCATCCTCCACTGCTTTCCCAGGTGCATTAGCAGGGAGCTGGATGGGAAGTGAAACAGCCAGGACTCGAACCAGCGCCCATAAGGGAATGCTGGCACCACAGGTGGAGGCTTTACCCACTATGCCATGTCGTCGGCCACTACCCAAAAGTTTTGAAAAGTGGTTGTTTTCATTTTATTTGAAGGTATAATGCATATAATTTGCCACCTACATTCAATCCTTACCTTGCCCACTTGCATTTCACAGCAGCTTCTGGTTTTTTTATTCTATATATATTTTTAGTCCATTCAGGCTGTTGTTACAAAAATACCAAAGGCTGGGTGGCTTCACAAGGTGCATTTAAGCCCCACAGTCCACGGTCAAGGAGCCAGCAGAGTCCATGTGCGGTGCCGGCTCACTTTCTGCTTCTCAGCTCCTCCAGTGGTAGAAGGTGGTGAGAGAGCTCTCCGTGGTCTCAGTCTCAATCTCCAGGGCACTAATCTCGTTCATGAGGCCTCCTCTGTCCCCACACAGTCACCCCCAGAGGCCTCACCTAACAAGGCCACATGAGGCATTAAGATTCCAATGCAGGAATTTTAGAAGAAAGCCAATAGCCAGTCCATAATAACCACTTTTACACTATGTGACATAGAAATGCAGAAATGCTATTTTCAAAATTACTTTCTCTTCCATTGTCAATAAGCATTGGGTCCAAACTCCGCTTTTCACAGAGCAGGCACCTCTATTATGTTATCCCTAGTGATAGCTGAATGTGTTGCCTAAGACTTGCTAGGTTTTTAATTTATAAGCTGTCACAATGCATAAACATGGTTATTGAAAATCTCAGCTTCTGCAGCGATACCTTGCTTCTGTGGACTTTAAATTTCACCTATCATTGTGCTCTTCCAAAGTCCTGACAGACAACCTGAAATTCTTTCGGTTTCCCTGTAATCATCACTAACAAATAATCGCATCTTCATAAAAATGGGAGAACCTCCTGTCCACATCTGCATCATTTTCTCGCAAAGGAAAACCATAGAGAGTTACAAAATATTTATAAAATAACCAAATGTTCAGATGAACGTGTTGTTTGTTTTGAATTTCCTGATATTTTAAATCCTTATCAAGATGTTGTTCTTTCCCTCTCCTCCTCCCTGCCTGCTCTTTGGCAGTTGCACTAGAGATAAGAAGTAAAGTGTTGGCATCTAAATCACATCATGTCTTCAGTTTTTATCCTTTTTATTCCTTTCATTTAAAAAAAAAAAAAGCCTTCTGCTTTGCAAAGCACCAATCCTGTCTAGACGCTCATTGCTCTAACAGCATCCTCATAAAACTGTCAGCCGGGGCACCTGAGACCACAGCTTTCTGATGTTTCCAACTGGCACTCTCCTGCTCCCAAACTGCTCTGGAGGAGCGGGCTGACAGCGGGGCTCCACAACATGAATTGCTGTCTTTTTCTAAGCCCTTCTTCCCTCCAGGTACTCATCTCGCTCATCTAAATGCATATGCTTAATCATATCTGTGCAAAACCACGCAAACCCATCCTTAGGACATAAGCTTTGGATAGTTTATTTTCCCGCAAACCAGCACACTCTGACACTCTAGATTTACTTAAGAAGCAAGAGTGAAATCCAGTTTCCTATGCCGCAAGGTTCCTGGGCGGCTCACTAGTCATCTCCTATGCTGCTCTGTTGCCTACAGAGTTCCAGAAACTCTCGCAAGCCCAGTGCTGCAGACTTCCTGAAGGGTGTGCTGTTCCATCTCCAGATGTTTTCAGTCTCTCACTTTCAGACCCCATTTTCTCACCCAAACAAACTAATCATCCGGCTGTTTCTTGACCCAGCACTGGATGCCTAGGTAAACCCAGAATGTTTAGATGGTTGTAGGGCTGAGGTTATCGTACGTAAATATCCAGATGCTACCACTTGAGTCCCCGTAAGGCTGTGGAGCAGTAGGACAGAGATGGAACACACATCCTGGACACAGGACTTAAAGCTATCCACACATTCGTGAGACCCACTTGGAACAAACATAGCTGGTGTGGGACACAAAATGTCCCCTTCTTGGTGGCAAGCACCCTCACCATAACTGGTTTCATTCTTTCCAAGCTCTCAAGGTAATTTTTTTTAATATTGATTTATTTATTTGAAAGGCAGAGTTACAGAGAGACGGGGAGATACAGAGAGAAAGAAATCTGGTTCACTCCCAAATGGCTGCAACAGCCAGGGCTGGGCCAGGCCAAAGCCAAGAGCCTGAAACTCCATCAAGGTCTCCTATGTGGGTGGCAGAGCCCATGCACTTGGGCCATCTTCTGCTGCTTTCCCAGGTGTGTTAGCAGGGAGCTGGGTCAGCAGTGGAGCCTACAAGCCTCCATCCATCCAGTGCCCAAATGGGATGCCAGTGACAACTGAACTCACTGCGCCACAATTCTGGTCCCAAAGCAATTTTTAGAAGTATTTTTGTTACAGTAGTTACTGTTGCACTCTGCTTTATAGTTACATGACTGTCTCTCTCTTTAAGCTATGAACCCCTCCTAAGGCAGGAATATTTTGTTTCCTTTTCTTGTTTAAGATTCATTTATTTCAAAGGCATATACAGGGGTGGTGGGATGGGGAGAGATCGATCTTCCATCCACTGGTTCAGTCCCCAAATGCCCACAACACAGAGCTGGGCCAGGCTGAAACCAGGAGCTAAGAACTCCAGCCGGGTCTCCCACATAAGTGACAGGGGCTCAAGCACCTGGGTCATCTGCCGCCTTCCCAGGTGCATTAGCCAGGTGCTGGATCAGAAGCAAAGAGCCAGGACTCTGCCTGGCAATCTAATAAGGAGAAGTTTAGTTCACTGAGCAACATTGTTGAACCCAAGGATATTTTCTTATTCCTGCCTCATACAAGGTGTTCAGTAAACATCTGCCAAAAAACTTGAGGATAGAATAATATCTATTTTTTAAAAAGAATGAATCAAATTTTAAAATAACTCACCTGCCAAAAAGTGAATTGTCAATTTTGCTTTAGTTTATCATAGGCATTGTTAAACCATGCTTCATGCATTTGTGTTAGCCCCATTGCTGACTGTTTTTAAAAATGCACTTTTTCTTTGGTTCGAATCATTTTATAAAATGTTCATTTTCATTACAAAATAACTTTTAAACAATTTCCTGGAGCTGGCATTGTGGTATAGCAGGTAAAGCCAGCTTCTTCCACGCCAGCATCCCATATGGCCAACAGTTTGTGTCCCAGCTGCTCCACTTCCAATCCAGCTCCCTGCTAATGGCCTGGGGAAAGCAGCAGAGGATGGTCCAGGTATCTGGGCCGTTACCACCCATGTGGGAGAATTAGATGAAGCTCCTGGTTCCTGACTTCAGCCTTGCTCTGTGCTAGCTGTTGTGGCCGTCTGGAGGGTGAACCAGTAGATGGAAGATCTCTGTGTGTGTCTCTCCTTCTCTCCCTGTAACTCTAACTTTAAAAACAAATAAGTAAATCTTTTTTTTAAATTTCCCAAACTAGATGAGTGGAAAATTAGAAAGCAGAAATATCCAAGTGTAATTAATAACTCAATTTTCCCCTACCGGGAACGTTTTTGAAATATAAGTGGTGTATATACGCCCCCTAGTGGCAGAACTGTTTGGCAAAGCAAGTTCCACAAAGATCTTCACATGGAAAGCTTTTTTCAAGGGACAAATTGGACACTGACAGCTCCCACTGGCTAAACTTGAAGAGTTTCTAATGAGGAAAAAAGAATAAATTTCTCTATTTAAAGTAAAACAGATAAAAGTAGCAATTATTCATTGATTAGGATGGTATTAATGAAAGTCTGAAGCATACCAGGATTTTGTTCTAAGATTTGCTATTTATTTCTTTGAATGACAGAGTTACAGAGAGAGGGAGATATCCCATCTGCTGGTTCATTCTTCAAATGGCTGCAATTCAGCTCTCTGTTATGGCCTTGGAAAGCAGTAGAAGATGGCCCAAGTCTTTGGGCCCCTGCACCTTCATAGGAGACCTAGAAGAAGCCTGGAGCTTCTTCTGGGCCTCCTACCTGGGTGCAAGGGGCCCAAGCACTTGAACCGTCATCTGCTGCTTTTCCAGGCATGTTAGCAGGGAGTTGGACCAAAAGTAGGCTAGCCGGGACTCAAACTATTTCCCATATGTGATGCCAACATTACAGGGGGTAGCTTAACCTGCTATACCAAAATGCCAGCCTCCAAGGATGTGCTTTCATAAAAATGACAGATTAAGGGGCCCACACTGTGGCATAGCAGGTAAAGTCACCACCTGCAGTGCCAGCATCCCATATGGGCACTGGTTTGAGTCTCGGTTATTCCTCTTCCAATCCAGCTCTCTGTTATGGCCTTGGAAAGCAGTAGAAGATGGCCCAAGTCTTTGGGCCCCTGCACCTTCATAGGAGACCTAGAAGAAGCTCCTGGAGCCCGGCTTGAGATCAACCCAGCTCTGGCCTTTGTGGCCATTTGGAGAGTGAACCAGCAGACGGAGTATCTTTCTCTTTCTCTCCCTCTCTCTGTCTGAAACTCTGCCTCTTAAATAAATAAATCTTTAGAAAGAAAGGAAGAAAGGTAGAAAGGAAGAAAGAAAATAGGATCAGTTTCTCTCTCTCTCTCTC
Source organism: Sylvilagus floridanus (assembly GCA_949820135.1). NCBI lineage: Eukaryota > Metazoa > Chordata > Mammalia > Lagomorpha > Leporidae > Sylvilagus > Sylvilagus floridanus. The sequence goes on from OX463235.1 coordinate 43,740,281, forward strand.
TCTCTCTCTCATTCTGCCTTTCAGATAAATAATAATTTTTTTAAAGTATAAATAAATAAGAATTTAACTGTGAATTCCAGGGTACTGTTTTATAAAAAATATAATTGATGCTGATATCTAATTCTAACAAATATATTTAGATGTAAGAGAACTGAGGATTGTCAATACTTCCAATTTATATGTAGTACTCTGAAGAGGTAAATAGGTAGATATACAAAAATATATAAATATTATAAATGTATCTGCTTATCTAAGAAACATAAATAATGTATATCCTTATTTAAAACCAGATAATTCATATATAAACAGATTATATATTAAATTATGTTTGTTTATATTTTGTGAGTAGTGTGTATATGGATGTATATGTATATTAATCACCAGAAAATTGCTGCAAATGCAGAGTGACGTAGGTGTACTGTATTGTCAACCCAAATAGCACAAGCAGTGTTGCCATGATGACATAATTTTTTAAAATATTTATTTATTTATTTGAAAGTCAGAGTTACACAGAAGAGGTGAAGCAGAGAGAGAGAGAGAGAGAGAAAGGTCTTCCATCCACTGGTTCACTCCCCAATTGACTCCAACGGCCGGAGTTGTGCCAATCCAAAGCCAGGAGCCAGGAGCTTCTTCCGGGTCTCCCACATGGGTGCAAGGGCCCAAGCACTTGGGCCATCTTCTACTGCTTTCCCAGGCAATAGCAGAGAGCTGGATTGGAAGTGGAACAGCCAGGTCTCAACCTGGCGCCCACATGGGATGGGCAGGCCAGGGCGTTAACCTGCTGCATCATAGCACCAGCCCCAATGACATAATTTTTTTTTAGAATGGGCAACAACTCTTGTTCTCTTACAGTTTCAACCAACTTAAATTTCCAAAAAAGGTAAAATGCAATCTTCCCTCTACTTACTAAATAGTTACACCCTTGGAAATTTCTCTGCAGAATCAGACTGTGGGGTGAAAACACTGAGCACTTACTTGTAAAGCAAAGTTATGGTCTGGGCTATGAGAATGATAAACAGGTTTTCTCCCTATGTCAATATCCAGCAAGACATTCAAATCAGAATGGGGGTGGGCATTTGGCCTAGCAGTTAAGATGCCCACATCCCACATCTGAGTGCCTGGGTTCCGGTCACACTCCACTCCCAATTCCAGCCTCCTGCTAATATGTATTCTGGGAGCCTCCGGGTTCTCAAGCAACTGGCTCCCTGCACCCACACAGGAAACCTGGGGGAGTTCCCCGCTGACCGCTTCAGCCTGGCCCACCCCAGCCATTAAGGGCTTCAGAAGTGAACCAAAAAATGGGAGTGCTCCCTCCTCCTCCCCCTCTCCCCCTCTCTTCCTCTCCACCTCCCCCTCCCTCTCCCCCTCCCCCTCTACTTCTCCCCCTTCACCTCACCTCCCTCTTTGCCTCCCCTCCCCCTCCCCATCCCCCCCTCTTCCTCTCCCCCTCCCCCTCCCTCTCCCCCTCCCCCTCTCCTTCTCCCCCTTCACCTCCCCTCCCTCTTTGCCTCCCTTCCCCTCCCCCTCCTTCTCTCCCTCTCCCCCTTCACCTCCCCTCCCACTTTGCCTCCCCTCCCCCTCTCCCTCTTCCCCTTCCCCTCCCCCTCTCCCTCTCTTGGTGTGTAAGAAGAGCTGAAGAAAATGGGAACTTTTTAGGAAGATGAGAATTTTTGTGCAATGGAACAAGGAAATAAGCCTTGAAAGCAGACCAGCAGTTACAAATCTAAAATATTGCTCCTGTCCAATAACCTTGTTAGATTGGCCCCAGCCCTCTCCCTCGGGGTGGCAAAGGGGAATGTTTCCCTGCACACACCAGGATGGCTATTAGGTCCAATAACACAGTGCTGCCTCCTGGGAGGATTTTCAGGAATTCTACACCCAGAAAGCCCTCCACCCTGCAATTTGCCAGAAGAGGGAGGAAGGGAGAAGAAATGGGGTCCTATACCCATATCCAGAAATCCTCCAATCTGAATGCAAAATGGGCACTCAGTTCCTTCCTGAGACGCCCACCTGGTCTAGCAGGTGTATTTCTCTTCATTAAACTTTGCTACCTCACTTCCCACTACTGCCTCATGTCTAAATTCCTTCCTATGCAAGACAACCTCTGAACAGCCATCTCTTATAACAACTCGAAGGCTATTTGGGTGGTTCCCACATTAATATTAATTATATATGACATTGATTAATGTAGCTTGGTAAATGTAAGCCCTTCAACTCTGTCATTCTTTTCAAAATCATTCTATCTAGGATTTCCTGCAATGCCACATGAGTTTTAGAATCAGTTTGTCCATTTCTGCAAAAAAGGACTTGGAGTATTTTTTAATGTTTTTTTTTTTTTTATTTGAAAGACAGCGTGCCAGAGAGAGAGGGAAAGTGATCCCCCTTCCATATCTTCCACTCACTGGTTTACTCTCTAAGTGCCCACAATAGCTGGGACTTGGCTAGGCCGAAGTCAGGAACCAGAATTTGATCCAGGTCTCCAACATGGATGGCAGAGACTCAACCACCTGAGCCATCATCTACTGCCTCCCAGGGTGTGCATAAGCAGCGAGCTGGAAGAGGCAGAAGGACTCCATCCCAGGCACTCTGATAGGGGGTGCATCCCAATTACTAACTTAACCTGCTGTGCTACAATGCTTGTTCAGGACTTGAAGTTTTGGATTTAAATGCATTTAAATGGTACAGCAACTTGGGAATATTGACATCTTAACAATAGTAAGTCTTCAAATCCATAAACTCAAAATGCCTTTTATTTAATTAGTCTTATTCAATATCTTTCAACAATGTTTTATATGCTTTATAGTTTTCAGTGTAAAAGTTTTATACCTCCTTGGTTAAATTTGTTCCTAATTATTTTATCTTTTTAATGCTTTTTTAATTTTACTTTTGTAATTTTATTTTTTGATAATTCATTTTAAGTATACAAAAATATAGCATTTTTTTAAAAAAATGTATTTATTTATTTGAGGGGTAGAGTTACAGACAGAGAGAGGGAAAAACAGAGAGAAGGTTCTTCCATTCTCTGGTTCACTCACCAAATGGTCACAACGGCTGGAGCTGGGCCAACCTGAAGCCAGGAGCCAGGAGTTTCTTCTGGGTATCCCAAGGGCCCAAGCACTTGAGCCATCTTCTACTGCTTTTCCAGGCCATAGTAGAAAGCTAGATCAGAAGTGGAGCAGCTGGGACATGAACTGGTGCCTGTATGAGATGCAGGTGATGTGGGCACTGCAGACAGAGGCTTAGCCTACTATGCTACAGCGCCAGTTCCAAAAATATAGCCTTTTTCATATTGATCTAAAGTATTACAACTCTGCCAAACTCATTTATTAATTTTTTGTGTGTGCGTCTTTGTTATGCTCCTGATTTTAAGGGAAATTTTCCATTTTTATCAGTAAGTCTACTGTTAATTGTAGGTTTTTCATAAATCCCCTTTATCACATCAAGAAAGTTATTTCTCTTTCTAGCTTGCTCTATATTTTTGTTAGGAAAGGACATAGATTTTAGTGAAATGCTTCACTGTGCATGAGATTATTGTATGTTTTTCCATTTTATTGTGATATATTACATTGATTTTAATGTTATATAATATATGCTACATATTCTTATATTACATATTCTTGAGATAAATTCCAGTTGGTCATAGTGCTTGAAGCTTTTATTATGCTGTTGAATTAGGTTCATTAGCATTTATGGGACTTTTGCATCTGTATTCATCAGGGATATTGGTGTTTAGTCTTCTTTTTTGTCACAATTTTGTCTGACTTTGATACCACAGTAATCTGAGCCTAATGAATCCATTTCCCCCTTTTCTATTTTTCGGTAGAGTTTGAAAAGTATTGATGTTAATTTTTCTTTAAACATTTGATAGAATTCACCAGTGATGCCATTTGATTCTGTGCTTTTCTTTGTAGGGAAGTTTTTAATTACTAATTGGTTCACTTCTCTTGTTATAAGCCTGTTCAGATGTTTCTTCTCATGTGTTTCTAGGCATTAATCCATCTCATCTAAGTTATCTAACTTTTTAGCATATAATTTTGCTCCCAGTATTCTTTTACAGTCCTCTTTATCTATGTAAGGTTAGTAGTAATCTCTCCACTTCATTTCTGATTTTAGTCACTTGAATCTTCTCTTTTTTTTCTTAACATAGCTAAGAGTTTGATGATTTTGTTATATAGATGTCCATTATTATATTTGATTCATAGTATTATTCAAATCCTTTATGTCCATGTTGGTCTTCCATTTAGTTGCTTTACCTGTTTCTGAAAGTTGAGTATTAAAATTTCCAACTATGAATATTATTGCTGCACTTCTCGTTGTCAGTATCTTCTTCAGGTAGTTGGGACCCTGTTAAGTGTATAATTGTTACATGTTCTTAACTCATTGACTTTTGTCATCAGAAAATGTCCTTTCTGTCTCCCACAACAACTTCTGCCTTAAAGTCTATTTTATCTGCTGCTAGTAGAGTCTCTCCCATGCTTTCTTAGGCATTGGATGGAATAGATTTTTTCCCATCCTTTTACAATCAACTTATGTGTTTCTTTATATCACAAGTGAGTCTGCTATAGAAAGCAAATAATTGGATCATGCTTTTTTAAATCTATTCTCTCAACCTCTACTTTTTAGTTGAAGAACTTAATTAATCTACTTTTAATGTAATTGGTGATTGGATAGTATTTCTATGCTTTTACCATACATTTTTGGTTCTTTGATTGCTGTATTACTGCATTCTTCTATGTTAATTATTTTCTAGTGTTCTATTTTAATTCCCTTGTAATTTCTTACACTTTTTATTTTAGTGATTATTTGGGGGATACAAATAACATTTAATTTATATAAATCTTTTTCTAATTAACACAAGTTTGACTTCAATATTATACTAAAAGTTTGTTCTTATATAGCTTTGTCATTACTATTACAAATTATATATGTGTACATTGTCTGCTTATAAACATATTTATAATTATGAAAAAGAATACCTTAATATTGCATTTTAAATTTATCTATGCAGTTATCTTTGCTTGTGATTCTTACTAGGATATTTCAAAAAGCTTATGCAGCATGCAAATAATCTTTCTTTAAGATTTATTTATGTATTTTAAAAGGCAGAGATACCTAGAGAGAAGGAGAGAGAGAAAGAAAGAACGAGAGAGAGAGAAATGGAGAGAGAGAGAGAGATCTTCCATCCACTGGTCACTGGTTCATTCCCCAAATGGCTGCAATGGCCAGGGTTGGTGCTGAGACTCTCGATTGATAGGATCCTGGGTTGTGCACGTCCATACCCTCCACATAGGTTCACAGTGTCCCTCTAATTTGTGTGGAGTTTCCTCTGCGTTTTCTCCCTAGCTGTTGCTCTCTCTCCACTTTTTTTTTTTAAACTCTCTCCCCTAGACTAGAGCAGAAAGCACCCTCCCTGTTCCACCATCTTGGAGACTGGAAGACCCCATTTTTGCCACCCCCATGTTTGTACATGTGATGGTATACCACTGGTCTGTTGGGCTGTATTAATTTTCTTCATTGTGTTTTCTTTTTGCTCCTCAGACCAGATTATATCAATTGATCTATCCCCAAGTTCACTCTCTTCTGTCAGTTTTAACATAGTATTGAATGCTTCTAGTGGATTTTGCTTTTCTATCGCTGTACTTCTCAGCTCCAGTATTTCTGTTTGGTTCCTGTTTCTAATTTCTACCTCTTGTTGATATTCTACATTTGGTTAGACATTGTTCTCATGGTTTTCTTAGTTCTTAGAGAATCTTCTCTTTAGCTCCTTGAATATATTTAAGATAATTGATTTTTCTTTTGGACAGACAGCGTGGACAGTGAGAGAGAGGGACAGAGAGAAAGGTCTTCCTTTTCCATTGGTTCAGCACATCACTGCGCTGATCCAAAGCCAGGAGCTTTTCCTGGTCTCCCATGCAGGTGCAGGGCCCAAGCACTCGGGCCATCCTCCACTGCACTCCCAGGCCACAGCAGAGAGCTGGCCTGGAAGAGGTCAGAATCCAGTGCCCTGACTGGGGCTAGAACCTGGTGTGCCGGCGCCTTAGGCGGAGGATTAGCCTAGTGAACCTCAGCACCGGCCACAAACCACCATTCTTTGTGAACAGGATCCTTTCTGCTGCCTCTGTTTCCAGTAGCTGAAATGGGAGTAGTGGCTTGTTTTCTTAAGGTCACACCCACGCTGGGCAATGGGCTGTGGGACCAAGGAAAGTTAAACTGCCACAAAGCTTCCTGTTCTTGTCAAGATTCGGCTGGTTTCTCCTGATTAACGATTCTGATTGCTGCAGCCTGTTGGTCAGCTTTCAGACTTCAGAACAAAAGCTGAAGCTGATAGGTTTTGAGAGCTTCTTCACGGCTTGCATGGGGAGGAGCAGACTTGGTTTCCTGACTCCACCATGTTCACTGACATCAGCATATGGGTTTTAATTAAGGACATTCATAACTTGAATGGCATGGGCAGAATTTTATTAGACTACTCCCTTGAAATTTGCTTCCACTTCCAAAAGAGGATTAGGTGGAAACTCCTTAACTGTATAGCTAAATTGATTTTGAACTATGAAATTTTTCTTCTCATCTGTGTCAGTGTCCTTAAAACATTGCTAGAACTATTGTCTGAGCTCTGAAAATATATTTGAAAATTTGTGTGGGAATCGAGAGTTCACTTCTCGTTTTACGTTTGATAGCACAGTAAGTGTATATTGGCATTACTGGTGTTTCCAACAATGTAGCTGTCACTGAAATGACTTTACAGCAGTGTAAGTTTAACAAGTGTGCATAGTTTGTCTTTAACTTTATATTACATGCATCAAGTAATATTATCAAACTTACAACAGAACTTTTTTTCTAAAGTCATTTGTGTTTGAGAATACTACTTTAGAGAGGTCTCATTCTGAAAAAAAAATTTAATCTTTGCACTGAGGTCAAAAAATCATAATAAAACTTTGCCTCTGCTGGGCCATTGCACAGTCTGCTGTGTGGTAGGACATGTCAGCATAAACAGCTTCTGTTTCCGTCTGACAAAAATTCATGGAATTGATGATAGCTTAAAACCACAAGAATGAACAAGTTCTTGATTAACACTCACACTACGTATTCAATAATACATTTGAAACTTCCCCCACCATTTAAAAATGTAAGAATGGGCCCCAGTGTTGTGGTGCAGTGGCTAAGGTTGTCACCTGCAACGCTGGTATCTCTCCCCCCCCCCCATTTTCTCTGTCTCTCGCTCGCTCTCTGTAGCTATTTCAAACAATAAATAATTTAAAAAAAAAAAAGTGAGAATGATTCTTAGCTTGCTACGAGTTATAGCTTGTTAACCTCAAATTTAACCTGATTATATGCAAGATATTTATACAATTGTATCATTCAAATATTGCAATTTTTAGTTCTCAGTTGAAGTTCTCCTTTCTGTAATTTTAATTCACAGTACAGAGGCAATTTTCAGGGTACACTAAGCAACATCATTGCTATGGTTTCGATATGGTTTGAGGGTGCTCCCAGGATCGCATGTGTTGGAAGTTTGGTCCTTGGTGTGGCAATGCTAGGGAGGGGCGTGGAACATGTAAGGAGTGTGGCCTAGCGGGAGGTGTTTAGGTCATTGGGGATGCTGCCCTCAGAAGAAATTAACACGGTTCTGCTGGAACCTCTTGTTAGTTCTCATGGGAAGGTTGTTATAAAGTAGGGGTGGGAACGTCCAGCCTACAGGCTGTATAAGCTTGCAAAATCATTTGGTCTGGCCCTGCCAAGGCAACTGCTGGTGGAACTGGAAATTCACCACATGTATAGTAAGCTAATTTTTAAGTTGATAGTTTTGTATAGCCCACAAATGATATTATAAATATCCAAATGGCCCTTGGCAGTGAAAAAGCTTCCCCACCCCTGTTATAAAGAACAAGCCTCATTGTTGAATTGCTCTCTGACTCCTGTCTGGCCACGTGATCTCAATTTCTAACTCTCTCTCTCTCTCTCTCTCTCTCTCTCTCACACACACACACACACACACACAGAGAGAGAGAGAGAGAGGTGCAATCCACCATGATGAGATGCAGCCAAGAGAAGCCCCGATCAGAGCTGATGCCATGCTGTTTGGACTTCCAGCCTCCAAAACTGTGAGCTGAGTCAACCTCTTCAACATAAGTAACGGCAGCAGGTAATTATTTATAGCACCAGAAGATGGACTAATTATCATACAGTTATAGGTTGAAATCAAAGAACTATTTTTGCACCTTCAACTCCACAATTTGATGTTGCAATATAATATTAGACTATGCTTTTCATGTGTAGAAAGCAGTTACAGTGCAGGAAATGGGCTGTTATTCCTAGCCAGGTGAGTTTCACAGAGACATCATTTTGCTATATGAGAAAATCAATTTATTGGTTTTCTTTTTTAAATAATAGAAGGGAAGTAGTCACAGTATTGATGGGAGTTATATCATCCACCAAAATAACAAAATCTTTAATCCAGTCTTCACTGGTAGGGCAAGATGGGGATTTTATCCTTGACGACATTAGCAAGTAAGTATCTTCCAGCAATTCAAAATGTCCTCAGCATCCAGTACAGCTATTTGGAGCATGAATTGTGTGGAGCCATGGTTAATGCCTCAGCTATTATTTGTATGGCTTTTAGATTCAGGGTGTAAAGTAGTTCCCGGTCAATGGTACAATAAATTGGCTTAAATTTCATGTCTTGATAAAGTCCTGTCACATTGTGCTTATGTTTCCTATGTCTGATGCTAATGCTGACCCCTGCAGGAAACCCATCTGTAGTCATGGTTACTGGTTCTGACAGATTTACTTTGAAATTCTTAAAACCCTTCTCCATATCCCCAAAATAAGCCACTTCTAATGTGGCTTTTTGGAGCACCATTTCCAAAAGATTTTTAGCCATGTCAAAATTCTCAACAACACAAATAGCTTGTAGATCTCTATTCTTTTAACTGCTGCAGTGGAAACTGCCAGAAATAACAGGTGGGGTTTTTTTGTGTGTAACTTGTAACTTGTCTTGCAAGTTTTAAGCCGTATTTGCAGCATACTGAGCAATACCGTTTGTAGGAATGACATTTGTAAATGCTGTTTAGGAACTGGCCCCTCTAATAAAAATGCCTTGTGAGCTTGCCAGTGGTAAAATGTTTGTGTTGCCTGGGAAATTTTGTTCACTTAATGTTCCAGGCAGCATCACTGTGATGATTAATCTGACATGTGCACCGGATGAGGCCGTGTGGTGCTCAGGTATTTGTTCAGTTATGCGGGGTAAGTCTGTGGGGCTGATAGTTGGTGAGATCCTGGCTACCTAAGTCACACCTCTAGAGCAACTTCTCACCACTAATCCCTGCTCACCTCCCGGGCTCCCTCTTGTCTTTCTCCTCTTCCCACCCCTTCCTCTCTTCTTGCATCTCCTGCCTTCCCTTCCCTCCCTGTTCCCTTTCCTCTCCTTTTCTCCCCTGTTGCTCTGCCTTACCTTCTTCATTTCTCTCTTATTCTCCCCTTTCGCCTTCCTCCACAACTCTCCCCTCTGCTTGGTTTGCTTAGGAGGTAGCACACTAGGCAAGAACTTAACCAAATACTTTGATTCACATGCAGTTCTACCATTGTTGCCTAAGCCTTATATTTCTCCAATTTAAAAAGAGGATTTTTAGTAGTATTTACATACCTTCTTTGAAAACTAAGTAAGATACGTCCGTCCACAGTGATTTAGAAACCTGGCTGTCCTGGGTCCAGCATTGTGGCTCAGTGGATTAAACTGCTACTTGCAGTGCCAGCATCCCATATCAGAGCACTGGTTCAAGTCCTGGCTGTTCTGTTTCTAATCCAGCTCACTGCTAGTGCACTTGGGGATAAAAAAGAGCAAAAGAGGATACCAAGTACCTAAGCACCCGCCACCCACTCAAGGATCCAGTTCCATGCTCCTGGCTTTAGCCTGGCCCAGCCCTGGGTTGTTGTGGCCATCTGGGGAGTAAAGCAGCAAATGGAAAATGTCTCTCCCTATCTGTCTCCCTCTCTGCCTCTCCCTCTTTCTCTCTCTCTCCCTCTCCCTTTTCCCATTCTTCTTTTCAAATAAATAAATACATCCTTTAAAAAAAAAAGTCTGAGTGTTAAGTGTACGTTTAAAAACAAAAGAAAATTGGCCATCCCTTAGCATAATGCTTTCTCTTGCTTTTTTCCTCTAAGCACAGGTGCAGAGGAAAAAGATGCCAGTATAGTCCTGCAAAATTAATGCGAGATTTTCTGATAAAAGCAAGGCTTAGCTTTGTGTGACCTCATTCCATTTGCAGAAATAACATCGTCTTCTGTTCTTAGGAATTACCTAGTATTGAAAGAGGCCAAAGGTAACCAAAAGGGGAAATGCAGGCTTCTACAAGGAACAGAGTCCTCTGAAAATTCCCTTGGGGGACCAATAAGGAACTCAATGAGATCAGTAAGTAAACAAGTACTACAAGAGGCGTGGGCCTTAGACCAGAGTCTTCTCTGTGTATAGTTTGTGATCAACAAATACAGAGACTGAAAGCCTTTGGCATTGTCCACATATCCGCGCTCCTGGTCAGTTGACTCTCTGCAGCCGAGTTCGGGGAGCTTCCTTGCTGGTGAGTTGCTTAGTCCCTGAGGCGCTCATTGGTATTGCAGGAGGAAGCGGGGTGGGGCACAGCGAGGACCGGCCGGGCGTCACGGACAGCTTCACACGCGCGCGGATGCAAGCCGCACGGCAGTCCCACGACTCTGTGCTGTCAGCGAACGGATGGATCCCAGCGGTGTACAAAATCATGGAGCCCAAGTGCAAAGGAGTGGAAACCCCCGATGCGCGGGATACACACTATCTCGTACACTTTTCACATAGAAAATTGCAACACATTTCCAGTATGCACTTTCCTACTCCAACTCGCCTTCGGCTAAGCCCGCGTGGGTGCTGACCGCTCCTCCTGGAGCCAGCCCTGCCCTCTTGTGGCTGAAGATCAGACAACAGAGAACAGCGCGCTTCCACCGTTCAAAACTTCGAGACGCTTCCAACGCTTAGCAGAAGCGTCTGGTCCAAAGATTCACTTTCTACATCGTTTTATAGGAGTCAAGAGCTTCGACCCCCTACAGCGAAAACCAAGCTGCCTCATTCGGAAAACCACCAAGCATTGCGGTGAGATTTGATTTCAAGACATTGGTGATACTTGGAGGGAAGACTAATCCCTGCGGATCCCTTAAAGTAAATGGTCAATCCGCAAGCAGGAAACTACAGTCCGCGGCACAAGTAAACTACAACTCCCAGCATGCCCCAGGGGCGGGCTCGGCGGCTGCGCAGAGGAGTGTGCGTGTGGGGTCTCGTGGGACTGCAGCATGGCGGTGTTCGCAGACTTGGACCTGCGAGCGGGTTCGGACCTGAAGTCTCTCCGCGGGCTGGTGGAGACCGCTGCTCACCGTGAGTTGCCCCTCTGGAGTTTCTAGGTCGTTCCTGAAGATTTGCCTCGCGGCTGATGGATGGCAGAGGCAGGGAGGCCGGGCTCCAAGTGTACAGTCTTAAGCTCAGCCCTTCCTGACCCTTCACAGTGGCTGAACAAACGCGGGAAACGAGGGTCCGGACAGGGAGTGCTGTCGAGGCTCAGAGAAGAGGGAGAAGGTGGGGGGGGGGGGCTGGGGCAGTGTTACTTAGAGGGTAGGGGCGGGGGACATGGTGGGCGGGGGCCGGCGTGACCCGAAGGGTGGGACGCTACTCAACTTTTCAATCGAAGGGAAGTCCTAAGAGACGAGACCTGTTCAATGACTGAGGTTCGTCGTGGCTTCAGTTTTCTTCGAGGGTGGGGCTGGCGAGGTTAAAGAGTAGAGGTGCGTGCGGTTGGATGGGTCCCTCCGGGGGCCGTTCTCAGCTCCTGTGAGCGCTGATGACTGGTGCTAGAAACAACCACTCCCTGCCAAGGTAAATGGTGCCATTTCTTCGTGGCCCCTTACGAAGTATCCGTAGGGACAGGACCGTCTTTTCCGCGCAGCCATTGTTAGCATTGCCTCCGGGGCATGCATTCCTCCTCAGGCGGCGGGGAGGGTAGATAGGACGAGCCCGGCCCGGTAGCACAGATATCTTTGATGGTTCCCCTGAGGTGAACTTTCATGGGTGTAATAAGCGTTGCCGCCTCTAGGTGGGAGTCAGGTAGCCCTTTGGGGTCCAGAAACCGACTTGATCTCTGATGAGAATGATGGGAGGATATTCATGGATAGTGAAATAAAAAATGTATTGAGGTGCAAAAACCTTGAAATCCACGCATACTCATAAAGCAAGCCCCTGCCCCCAAAGAGTTCCCTGTGTGTTGGGGTGGGCAGTGGTGCGAGGGAATCCTCACTGCCTGAGTGAGGGGTCTCTGAAGGAGGCAGCCACAGAGCCAAGTGAGAATAAAGGTGGCAGTGGAAAGCAGGAAGGTCGGCAGGATGAGAATGGACAAAGGGACGTGAAGGAGTCTGATGGGTGGACAGGAAAAGCGCAGCTAAAGGCCGTTCGTGTCTTGCTGATAGTAACTCAGAGTAGCTGGCTGTCTGTAGGCCAGGAGCTGTTTAATTTCCATGAGGGGCATGGGAGATAAGTGGTCCTGTTATCACCATGTGGCAGATGAGAACCTGGGATTTAACATTGACTTGCTCAGGGTAATGCTTGGGTTGCAAGTAGGCAGTCTCACACCGGAGTTTGCAGCCGTAACCACGGTGCTAACCTGCCTTCTGGTCGTGAGGTCTAGAATCAGCATGGGTCTGTGGGTTCCAGGAGAGATTGCCTCGTTTCATGACAAGGATATTCCATTTTCTTTCCAGTCGGCTATTCGGTTGTTGCCATCAATCATGTTGTTGACTTTAAGGAAAAGAAACAGGTAAAATTATATTTCTGAAGTTAATATGTTGGAATTGTCATGTATTCATGTGAGCATATTTCTTATGTGTTTCAGAAGTGCACTGGTATTGACTTGAACTATAATCACAAGATTTACTCTATTTTATTGTCATGGACAAAAAATCATGTAGATTTCCCTCTACAACATACATTTTTTCTTTAGGCCTACAATTGTATCTTATAGATTATTTCAGTCTAAAAAATCAGTTTTCTTCCCTCCTGTGCATAGATTTCTCAGCTGCTTCTCTGTTCTCTGGCTCTTTTTCTTTACCATCTGTTTTTTTGTTTGATTTTTTCCCAAAAAAACTCCTTGTAAGTGTTCCATGATGTGTTGTGCTGTTAACATGTACACTCTTGGGTAACCACTTATCTTTTCTTGTAGGAAATCGAAAAGCCAATAGCTGTTTCTGAACTCTTCACAACATTGCCAATCGTGCAGGTTGGTGTTTTGTTCTTTAGGAAGTGTAATAGTGAGCGCAGGCATACCCAGTCTGTGTGCCATTCTCTGGCCTGAACCACGCCTTCCTCCCCAAGCTTCTGTTACCTTTCCACCAACACTCAACTGTTCCGTGAGACATTCCAACTGTGATTCACTACTTGTTTGATTTCTTCTTTCCCGAAGCCCTGCAACTTTAGAATAACCTCACTGTGTAGCTTAACATGTGTACATATTTTTTCTTTTGCTTGCATTATAAATTCCTAGAGTATAAAGATGACATCTTACTAATTTTCTCTACCCCTTATGACTAGGATGTTTTAATGAGTACTTTACATCAGTAAAGTAAAAAATCAGTTATCGTTCATACTTTTTTGATAGCATGTTTTTGTTTATAGGGAAAATCAAGACCAATTAAAATTTTAACAAGAGTCACGATTATTGTCTCAGACCCATCTCACTGTAATGTTTTGGTAAGTTATTTTTCCTCTCTCCTTCTGATTATGTAAGTAGTACTGATTGAAGCTGAGTTGTGTGGCATTTCATCTCCCCGCAGCCCTAGGTTTCCTGTATCCTTCTGATCCCGGGTGCCTGCCTGTTCTCCATGTGTTCAGATTTCATATAGAATAGTGTATGTATATTCTACCCAGAGCACATATATAGTAATGCCACAGTTAATTCCTGGGCAGCTGGTATTCCTTGAAATCACGTTAACCAGACATAAAGTTGGTGCTGGGAGTTTTTCTGTAATAAACTTACAAACCTTAATTGGGAAGACAAGCATTGAAGAAATAATTTAAAATATGAGGAATATTTTAAAAGGAGGTGATACATAGAGGGTGTTCTGGGAGTGTGTAACCTAAGTAAATTGGCATTCAAACTGAGGCCAAAGGGTCAGTGTTAAATAGATGACGAGTAGAAGGAGAGCATTCCCCGAGACAGGATGGCTCGCCGAGGGTCCTGAAGCTGAAGACAGTTTGTGTTCTGGGAGGAGAACCGAGACCAGCAGGGCTCAGCCTCACCTGCTGCTTTAGGACAGAAGGCCTGGGAGAGGGTTCCAGGAGTAGGAGGGCCTTTACGGGTTTAACCACGGGAGTAAAATTGAGAGGTTTCTCTTACAGAGAATGCATTAGAAAGGGATAAAGGATGCAATTTGAGAGGCTTCCAGGAGGGAGGGTTGACGGGATTTGGGAACTGACTGGTCCTAGGATGATTACTCTGGGTGGCCGAAGCCCCCAGGTGGGTAGATAACACCATTGCCTGAGGTGAGACAAAAGCAGATCTAGGTTCCTGTGGTGGTTCCTGGCGGTTAGAAGTAAAGGTGTGGCCCACAGAAGTGACTTCCTGGCTGAAGTACAATGTGGGAAGGGGTGGGGGGGCTTCCCCAGCAACGTGACATAAAGGCTGGGCTGGGATTGGAGACTGAGGAGGGCCTGCCCTGGAAGTGGAAGGACAAAGAGGAATGTGAACACAGAACAGGGCTAAGAAGAGGGCAGCGGCATCAGTGCCTTCAGCGACCGCACAGAGGTGGGGAAGGAGGGCCTTCACTGCCAAAGCGAAAACCATGTCTACAGATCTGGAAGAGATGTGAGGAAGTGCAGCTGCTGGGTGCTGCTGACACTGCTCAAGAAATTTGACCCCACCAGGAGAAGGGAACACACAGAGTGGTATACAAAAACCTGCCCTATAGAGATTTCCTTTCCTTTTTTTTTTCTTTTTAAGATTTGTTTGAAAGGCAGAGTTGGAGAGGGAACTCTGTCTAGTCTCCCACATTGCATGGCAGGGGTCCAAGGACTTGGGCCATCTTTAAGTGATGTGTTTATGTCCTGTACTAGGACTTTGAAATGGTTTCGTGCACATCTAGCATTTTAATTTAAGCCAGGTTACTTCAAAAGATTCATGGAAAATGGAATTGAAAGTCTTCTTTTAATTCAAAAAAAATTTGAAATTCATGCGTTTGGAGAATTCTTCCCGAAGTTCATGAAAGTGAGTATTCTGGGAAAGTTATGCATGAATTTCAACTTTTTTCTGCATCAAAATAAACTTACCTTTTGATCCCATTTTCCACTAGCTTTTTGACAAAGATTCATGCTTAACGGTATTCTTGTTGTGAACTTAACTGCAATCCATTTAAACATGTATGTTGCATACAACACATCATACTTAGTCATGTAAATTTTTGTCTCTGCCCCCTCCCCAAAAATGGTGACTTCCATTAGGTCAGTCGTAAGGCTTATTGATGTTATATCCCCAATGCCTAGCACACAGCAAGTGGCAAATGTCAGGCTCCAGGGCAGGCATTGTGGTGTGGTAGGTAAAGCTGCTGCCTTTGATGCCAGCATCCCATTTGGGCGCTGATTCCTGTCCCAGCTGCTCTACTTCCCATCCAGCCTCCTGCTGATGGCCTGGAAAAAGCAGCAGAAGATGGCCCAAATGTTTGAGCTCCTGCCGTAATCCTGAGAGACCAAGATGAAGCTCTTTGGCCTGGCCTGGTGCTGGCCATTGCAGCCATCTGAGAAGTGAACCAGGGGATGAAAGATCTCTCTCTGTCTCTTTTCTCTCTGTATCTCTGACTTTCAAAATAAATAGGGAACAGCCAAGCTCCTTCAGTAGTTTGAGGGAGCCGGGCTTTGGTACATGCACTTGACCATAACAAATGGTGGAAGGGAGAAGGAGGAGGATTGGTGGGTTGGATGTTGGTATTAAATCCTCATGCTTGGAACGTCTATTCTGCCAACATACAAAGCAAAGCAGAAAGGTCAGCAGCACTTGAGAAGTGTTAGATGACTGAACTGTAAGTATAGCTGGGTCCGTAGAAGTCGTGTGTGTATTTTTTGCTACTGCACATACACCCTAACATGCTTTTTCTCTTACTAGAGAGCGACTTCTTCGAGGGTTCGACTGTATGATATCGTTGCTGTTTTTCCAAAGACAGAAAAACTTTTTCACGTAAGTTAACAGATAAAGAGAATAGTGCTTATTATTTTACTAAAAAAGTCTGGTAATGCCTTTCTAGGGGACTGTTCCTCCCCATCAAGGAACTTAGAGGCTTTTTCATTCATCTTTGGAGTGTCAGATTTCCCAGTATATTTAAGTAGTGTGTGTTTTTATTTCGTTTAGTTTTGTTATCCCGCTAGACACACAATGGGCTGTTTTTGAAAGAGCCCATCAAGTTTTCTGTTGCTTTATCTGTTCAAGCACTTGAATGTTCTCTTAGGTGAGTGTTGCTCTTTCTCTAAAATCACTTCAGTTTCTGCTGTTCATTCCTCACTGCTGCCTGTGATGGATGAAAGAGGCGCATATCGTCTGTAGCTTGAGGCTCCCACCTGTTTCACCTTGCCCCTCTGCATGCTCTGAGATGTGGTGCCTGTGTTAGCCCAAGCAAGGCAGCCCTCAGCCTTCCAGAAACTGCTCAGATCAACATCTGTGGCTGCGCTCCCCTCCCTGATCTGAAATCCTTATGAATTGTGTTCCTGTGCACTTTTGAAATGGCCAATGCTGTGCCTTTGCAAGAAGGGAAGGACTTAACATATGTGTTCACTTTGTAAACTGGAGACAGAACACCCCGAAATTTTAAATGATGACGTTAAAGGGGTAAAGAGTGAGTCAGACTACAATTTTTCAGGAGCATATTTTTCTATGTAAAAT
Source organism: Sylvilagus floridanus (assembly GCA_949820135.1). NCBI lineage: Eukaryota > Metazoa > Chordata > Mammalia > Lagomorpha > Leporidae > Sylvilagus > Sylvilagus floridanus. The sequence goes on from OX463235.1 coordinate 43,757,209, forward strand.
TGAGATAAAACTACTTTTGTAGAAAGTTCTGAAAGTTGTCTTTAGATTCGAAAAAGAATCCACCTGTCACAAGGCTTGTGCTTTAATTTTACATCCGTTCTTTTTTAAGCAAAATCTGTTCCAAAATTCCTCAGTTTGTCCAGTAGATGGAGCTGTTGACTAAGGAGGCTGATCATGGCAGACTGGCGAGTCTTAATTATTTATATTGATGAAGGGAATCACCATATGTCATCCTTGAATGCCTGAGCTCCCCATTTTTTGGGTGATATCCTTTAAAAAATGCTCAATTATAGCAATTCTCAGGAATTTTGTTTCAGTTGGAGGTATGAAACCATGATTGGTTCTGTTTTTTCAAATTCCACAGAAACTTGCGAGTGATTCAGGGCTAAAACGATTGGTATTCAGTATGAGAAAGACCATGGACATTGTCAAACCACAGCAACTTATTTTTGCTATTATGTAGTAACACCCCAGGCACAAAGATGGACTCTGAGTTGGTTGATGTGGCAAGCTTTCTGTTGTACATTTGATTTCTCAATAATTTTGAAGATCATAAAACTTAATTTCCTTAGTCCTTTACTGGTAATTAGAATGAGAAAACACTTAAGTAACGTTTTGGCTAGAAGGCATACATTTAAATACCCTTCCAAACACTTTCAAGTATTTAATTCCTTTCATCTGCACAGCAGTCCTGTACTTTACAGAGGAGAAGACTGAGACTTGTGCTGAAGTGATTAGCTACAGATCTCTCAGTAAATAGATAGTAGAGGGAGGATTTTTGGATTTTAATTATTCTGGTTATAATTCTGATTTCATATAGCAGTTTTACCATATTCATTTTTATTACTTGTTTTTCAAAGACTGTAAGTTTGAGTTTGCTCAACACATGCTTGATGATGGTGGGTGTAGCAATCAAAAGCATTTTGGAAGGAAGAAAGCTATAACTAATTCATAAGTATTTATTTGGAATTGAATTTATTGATATGTTCAAAAAGTTACATGAGAATAGCACAGCAGGTTATAGCCCTGGCCTGCAGCGCCAGCATCCTGTATAGGTGCTGGTTCAAATCCTGACTTCCCATCCAGCTCCCTGTTAATGCACCTGGGAAAGCAGCAGAGGATGGCCCAAGTGCTTGGGCCCCTATGCCCACATGGGAGACCTGGAAGAAGCTCCTGGCTCCAGGCTTCAGCCTGGCCCAGCCCTGATCATTGCGGCCATTAACAGAGTGAACCAGCAGATGGAAGACCTCTCTCTCTGTCTCTACCTCTCTTTGTAACTCTGCCTTTCAAATAAATAAAATAAATCTTTAAGAAAAATTACATGAAAGCACATTTTTAAAAATTGGAATGTCTTCCTCTTCTGTCTAAATTTTATCCATTCTTTAGGATTCAGATGAAATTAGAGCACTCCCTATTTTTATAGATAATCAATTATTAAAGATATTTTTCTTTTAATTATAGAGCTTCTGTGAGTGTATCATAGTTTGATTTTAGATCACATTCAAGCAGTTTGTTGCATAACAGGTTGCATTCTGTACATTAATTTGTTGTTGGTAAGTTGATTATCTAGAACTCCAACAGGCCTCCCTGTAGGTTAGACAGCTATTTTTTTTTTTTAAGATTTATTTATTTATTTGAAAGAGTTACACAAAGAGAAGGAGAGGCAGAGAGGGAGAGGTCTTCCATCCCCAGTTGGCCGCAATGGTTGGAGCTGTGCCAGTCCTAAGCCAGGAGCCAGGAGAGTTTCCTCGGGGTCTCCCACATGGGTGCAGGGGCCCAAGGACTTGGGCCATCTTCTACTGCTTTCCCAGGACTTAGCAGGGAGCTGGATCAAAAGTGGAGGAGATGGGACTCAAACCAGTGCCTACATAGGATGCCAAAACTGCAGTCAGTGGCTTTACCTGCTATGCCACAGCGCTGGCCCCAGATTAGATGTTCTAAGACTAACTTAGGTCTCCAAGGAGGTCATAAGAGTGGGCACACACACATCAGTAGTTAGTAGTATAAAAATCTAGCCATGTTCAATATCTGCATCGCTTTCATGGGAAATAACACACTGTTTTCTACTCACAGTACCTGGAAAATGTCTCATAGGTAGGAGACTCTTTCTCTTCTTAGCTACCCTAGGGGATGAGGTACAGTTTAAATGTGGTGAGAGGGATGCATGGGGGCCAGGCTCCTCAGGGTGGAGGTAGCTGTGGAATATGGCAGAGAGAGAGAGAAATGCGTCTACACTTCAGGAACTTCTGGGCCAGTTATTCTGTTTAGGATCTAAAGCAGCACACAAGATGAGCAGCATCCAGGTTATTTAGCCCAGTAGTCTTCAAACTCCTTTGCTTACCTTATCAGATAAAAAAAGATTGAACCTGCTTCCCCATATAACTATGTTTCTTATAAACTAATTTGTAGGAACCATTATACCAGTGTGCTGTATAAAATGATATATACATACAAAACCGAACAGAAATTTCAGGAGAATTAAAAACTAAGTGGAGGTAGAAGTTCTGTTTCCTTCCCGCTCCAGGAACCAGGGCCTCCCCTTTGCAGGGCACTGCTGTGAAGTGACCTGGGGAAGGGAGTATCTCTCAAGGCAGTGTTTCTGAGGGGTGATCCAGCCCCATGGCTTCCACATTACCTGGAGTATTTGTTAAAATGCAGATTGTTCTGCCCTGTTTACTGAATGAATTATTGGAGACGGGGCCTGGTGATCCCATTTTTAATCAACTCTCTAGGAGAGTTTGGTGTACACCTGAGGGTGAGAGGCACCGGCCACAGGCGTGTCTCTGTGCCTTTGGTAAGCCTGACTCTCCCCACACGATATGTAACAAATACAGAGATGTGTTAACCTGACATCCATGAGAGGGATGTCGGGGGCAGGGGAGCAACTGTGAACCCCTTACCTTCATGTTTCCTTTATTCCATAAAGGCAAAATTAGTGTGCTTCTTTATGGGAATGTGTGTTCCTTATATTGTCATAGAGGTCTGACAGCCCCTCCTCAAAAGAAATAAATCCATTAATGACAATTGATGTAGACTCCTATGCACCCTATCAGTTGTCAGGGAGAGTCATTATGAGCATCTTAACTCCAAAACTATTGGATATAATTTGATTTTTAATGATTGAGAAAGTATGTCATTATAGTGTGAACATTAACTCCTATTTTGTGGTTATCTAAATGTATCAGTTGAACATGTGGGTTAATAAAAAGCTAAATAACAGCAGATTTTGGTTTGGGACTTTTTTTAAGTTTGAAATGTCAGAGGAAGCCCAGTGGACCTGACCTTTGTAACTAAAAGTTTATTATAATGCATGTACTTGAACCAGCAGAGATCCATTGTTTAATTGGCTACTATTGAGGAGAGGGAAGGGAGGAATAATGTATTACTTATGCAACATAATTTACCTTTATTCTATGGAGAATGTTTCCTAGGCCTCTAAAAATTAATCAGCTCATTTGTTGTTGTTGAAAAAGTAACTTATATTCATGGAAATAGGGGTAGGCATTGAAAAATTGACCTTCCTCCTGCCCAAAACTCCCCCTCCCTTTTCTCCATGGGCACCCACTACCAGCAGTTTTTGTTAGCTTTAAGAAATAGTATTTACATAGTCCCTCTTTCCTTCATTTTCCACTCTCCCTGCCTCTTTCCTTTCTAACACCATGCTCTTGGGCCTTACAGTATATCTTTGAGATTATTCCATAGTATCACTTAGAGATTTGTTTAAATGAAAGTGGAGAATGCTTATGTCTAGTCTTTTGGGATTGGTATCATAATGGTTGTCCTTGTACTAACGCCCTTGAACCTTTGTAGGGTTTATAGCCGTAGAATAATAATTATATGCTGATGTGTCCGTTTAAATTTTTGCTAGCTATTGCTAGGGTCCATTCCAAGACCTAGTTTAAAAACCCTTAAGATCTGATTTATTCATCCCATGTCAGCAGTGTATTACTGAACTTTTTGATCTTTTCCATTCTGATAGTTTAAAAATGACTAGCAGAATTTGTTAGAGCTACTATTTAGAACTTTTCTTCATCCATTCTTAGCAAATTTTCAATGATTCTTTCATGAGTTGGACAGCACTAGTGGCTGGGATGGTGCAGATTCTGTTTGAGCCAGGTATTTCTGCCAAAGCAACATTGCTTCACAGGCTTACTAAGTTATTGTGACTGTCTTAAGGCAGCCAGCTTCTGATCGCTGTATGCTTCCTAAAGCCCTAGGTTGGGAGCAGGAGTGACAGGGATTTGGAAGAAACAAGATGTGGTATCGCAGAAATAGTTAAGGTCAGCACTGATCCTATAGGCTTTATTTAGCTGCCCTGGCAACTCAGTTTTGTTCATCAGACCTCTACTCAACAGCGTGGTCAGTAAGGGTGATTTTTTTTTTTTAAAGGTTTATTTATTTATTTGAAAGTCAAAGTTACACAGAGAAAGGAGAGGCAGAGAGAGAGAGGGGTCTTCCATCTGCTGGTTCACTCCCCAGTTGGCCACAATGGCTGGAGTTGTGCTGATCCTAAACCAGGAGCCAGGAGCTTCTTCCAGGTCTCCCACACGGGTGCAGGGGCCCAAGGACTCGGGCCATCTTCTACTGCCTTCCCAGGCCATAGCAGAGAGCTGGATCGGAAGTGGAGCAGCCGGGACTCAACCTGGTGCCCATATGGGATGCTGGCACTTCAGGCCAGGGCGTTAACCCGCTGTGCCACAGTGCCGGCCCCAGAGTGATTTTTAATACAATGTTAAACAGTCAATTCTTTTTATCACTATAAGTCAAATAATGGCAAAATCAGGACTAGATATGCATCTTCTAGCAACATGTTCTGGTTTGCACTCTATGCCAGTAACCTTTCGCCACCTTTATTTTATTTTTACTTCCGTAGCTTTCCTTTTATCCTAATTTTATATGTGATTTTTTTAAAAAGATTTATTTATTTATTTGAGAGGTTGAGTTAGAGAGAGGGAGAGAGACAGAGAGGAAGGTCTTCCATCTGCTGGTTTACTCCTCAAATGGCTGTTCTGAAGCCAGGAGCCAGGAGCTTCCCACATGGGTGCAGGGGCCCGAGCACTTGGGCGATCTTCCTCTGCCTTCCCAGGCCATAAGCAGAGAGCTGGATCAGGAGAGGAGCAGCCAGGACATGAACCAGCATCCATATGGGATGCTGGCACTGCAGACAGAGGCTTAGCCCACTATGCCACAGTGCTGGCCCTGTATATGATTTTTTAAATGTATTTTATTTATTTTTTAGAAAATTTATTTATTTAATTGAAAGTGAGTTACAGAGAAGCAGAGGCAGAGAAAGAGAGACAGAGAGGGAGGTCTTCCATCTGCTTGTTCACTCCCCAAATGGCTGCAACAGCCCGAGCTGTACTGATCTGAAGCCAGGAGCCAGGAGCTTCCTTTGGGTCTCCCATGTGGGTGCAGGGGCCCAAAGACTTGGGCCGTCTTCTGTTGCTTTCCCAGGCCATAGCAGAGAGCTGGATTGGAAGTGGAGCAGCTGAATCTCAAACCAGCACCCATATGGGATGCCAACCCCGCAGGCGGCAGCTTTACATGTTATGCCACAGTGCTGGGTAAATGTCTTTTAGAAGTAAATTCCGATTATTGATCAATGAGTAAATCAAAAATTAGAGCAAAGGAAAGGGAAATTATGGGTTGAAACAGACCACATACATTGTGTGATTTGCAGCTGCTGTGCTTGAACTTTTTGTGTGGACTCTCTGTTAGAATTTGCACAGGATGCCATCAGTGCCATGCCAGTGTCTCTCAGCCCTTCAGTAGACTGATAGGAGCCAGAGGCCTGTGGGTCTTCTTGGCACAAAGATGCTCAGTAGTTTGTGGAACAAATGGATCTTGCGTGTATTCCTTTTGGCTTCTTGCTTCCTTGGATTTCAGAACAGTCAGTTTCTTCTTTCTGGAACCACCTGAAAGCACGTAACTGAAACTGAGCCTCACTATGCAGAAGATCTTGGGAGTAAGAAAGTCTCCAGGCCCTGTCTTTTGAGAAGGTTGTGGCCACATCAGTCTGCTGCACCTGGGTCGCAGTTAAGCTGTGCAAGCCACACCTGAAGGAGCGCTGCCGGCTGACTCTGTAAGGGCTCAGGTGTACTTCAGCACAGCACCGCCTAGCAGAGGGAACCACGCCTGTTGTGTTTCTCTAGATCGTGTTTGAGTCCATCAGTCTTGTGCTCATTTTCCTTTTGGCCTCACCTGTTTTTCCTCTTGACAGGTGGCTTGCACACAGTTAGATGTGGATTTAGTCTGCATAACTATGATGGAGAAACTGCCATTTTACTTCAGAAGACCCCCGATTAGTGTGGTAAGTGTGGACTTCCCATTTTATGGTGAATAAATCTGTAGAGACTTGCATGAGCAAATTGAAAGAGGAGCAGAAATCAGTGTTCTTAGAGAGAAAGGCAAAAGCTGGAAAGAAAACAAACAACAAAAGCAAAAGCCGGGTGATGGGGGGTAGTTTTAGAAAAGAATTTTATTTTTATAAGCTGACTAAGGGACAAAGCTTAAACTAAGAAACAGCCAATAAATTATCCATTTGTTTTTGAAGGACCTTAGAAACTAACATTTGTGAAAGGCATTTTTTATTAGTTATTTAATTTTGAGCAACAGACAGACAGACAGCTCCCATCTACTGGTTCAATCTCTGAATGCCCGTAGTGGCTAAAGTTGGGCGAGGCCAAAGCTGGGAGCTGGCATCCCCATCCAGGTCTCCCACATGTGTGGCAGGGACTCAGCTATTTCAGCCATCACTGCTGCCTCCCAGGGAGTACATTAGCAAGAAGCTGGAACCAGGCGTGGAGCTAGGACTCATACCCAGGCACTCCAGGGCGGGTGTATCTATAGACACCAACTGGTGTCTTAACTGCTGGGCCGAATGCCTACCCTTGTGAAGGGTATTTCTTTCTTTTTTTTTTTTTTTTTTTATAAAGATTTATTTATTTGAACGAGTTACACAGAGAGAGAGAGAGAGAGAGAGATCTTCCATCCCCTGGTTCACTCCCCAGTTGGCTGCAATGGCTGGGGCTGTGCTGATGCGAAGCCAGGAGCTTCTTCCCAGTCTCCCACACGGGTGCAGGGGCCCAAGGACTTGAGCCATCTTCTGCGGCTTTCCCAGGCCATAGCAGAGAGCTGGATTGGAAGTGGAGCAGCCGGGACTCAAACTGGCGCCCATATGGGATGCTGGCACTGCAGGCGGCGGCCCTGAAGGGTATTTCTTAAGAGGTACCTTATAATGATGAGTACTATAGCCTGTACACTGGGCATTAAGAGAATTGAGCAAAGAAGATAGGAAAGGAATTTAAAAAGTATAGCTCTCTAGCATCCACAAGCTAAGGAGGGACAGGAGGTGGAGAGGCATGTCATCATCTAGGCATGGTCTATGCATAATTAAAATCTGATTTGAAGCATGCTGGTTCACACAGCAGTCAGAGCTTTAACAGGGTGACCAGGAGTCAGGGGTACTTGTTTCTCCCTCTGCTGGTGCATTTTTCTCATTACCCTTCTGCATAGCTCTCTCTCTTGTTTCCTTGTACCTTTCATCTTCCATCTGTCACGCCTTGTTCTAAGTCTTGACCCCTTCTGTGTGCGTTTTGAAGGTGGTAGTATTTCCCACCAGTAACTATTTTGGTAGCTGTGAGGTCAGTACAGCTGTTAACTATTTGCATTGCCAGCTGATCCTAGCAAGTGTTAGGATGTTTTAGAACAGTGGCTTCCAAAATGATTTAGTCTCCCATTCAGAAACTACTATCTAAGAGAAAAAGGTTTAGCAAGTATGGTTCAAATTACATACTCATTCCTGTCATAATTGGCAAATGAAATTTGTGAAAGAATGTTTTGAAGTGGGTAACTCCCCTGTCCTCTGTTTACATGGAATCATAACCACCTAAATTTCTGTTTCTCTTTGCTGCAAGGGGGTTGAGAATTCAGGGGAAGACAAAGAAGAGAGAAACAGATGTATTTGGTGCATAAAAATTGAAATCAATATGGATGTGCTACTAGAGCCATACTTGAAAAGTACCAAAAATTTATAGTCACATATTTAAAGGGAAAACTATAAGAAAACTTTTCTGGTAGATACTGAGAGTGCTACTGAACAAATAGCAATATTCGGTATACTCAAATCATAGGTTCCCCTTGTTGCCAGGACTTCTAAGTAAATAAGTAAACAGTAAAAAGCCCCTGAATCTTCACATTTGAGAATTAGAGATCTGTATTGTTCAACAGCTCATTTATCCAGTGTGTGGAGATGAAGGCTACCAAGAAATCATTCAGCTCCTTGCACACAGGATTGAGACAGTTCTGATCAATTAACTGTCAAGTAAGATCTCTGGTGTGCCACAGGACCTATGATACAAGCCACAAATTAATACAGTACCAAATTTATGACAGTCTTATACATTGTTCCTCTCCAGAGATAGAACCACTCTGTTGTCTTTAGAAGTTGGCCAGAGCTTTTTACCAGCCTCCGGTGCCAACCCAGGTACCATGTAAATAACACCCCCAGAAACAGGAGGTGCAGCCCTTCTATAGATTGCCATTCAGCTTACCAACTCGTTCTTCACCTTAATGAACTAGGAAGGTCTGTGTCTAGACAGCTTTGCCTGAAAAAGTCCACGCCCAATAACCCTGTCCTTGGTTGGGAAGAGATAGTAACATGTGATGCTAATTCCAAGTCTAGGAACAGACAGCTATGCACAGCGCTTAATTCCTCATGTCCCATTACATGGTAAGACTCCCAGGGGGTTTTTGGTGAGGGCTTTATTTGGGTTTCTTGTGAACATGTTTACTGTTCAAGTCAGAATATGAGCTTCTAGAGACAGCACCAGCTATGTCGTGACCCCCGTATCTTGCCTATAATGAGTCCTCCCTAAGATTTTTTGATTGAATGAGTATATGTCTAAGTTATCTGGGGAGCCTCATCAAATTTTACTTGTTGCTAGTCGTTAAGTGGTTGTCAGCACTGGGCAGGGAGCCTGTGCAGTGGATTGTACAAACATCCTTAAATACATGAAAAGATGCTACAGTTCACCCAGAGTGGGCTCTCAAGGCTGAACCACTAGGACATCCCATCCCCCACACCATCTGGAAATTCAGGAAAGCTGCTGTTTGATGGATATTTTTGACTTAATTTGACAAGTGAGACAGATATGCAATATTTAACACAGTGTCTGCTTTTGAAAAAAGAATCTGGTGTGAACATTTTACATATGTTATTTAATCAAAACTAAATGGTAAAGGGGAAGGAAGGGCTGCGCATGACTATTTTTAGTCTTCATCTAATATTGAAATAGGCTATGGTGTGAATTGGACAAAAATAAAAAAAAAGTCCTTGTGAATTCATTCACTTGTTTTTCATTTAGAAGAAAGCTGGAAACTTGAATCTATCCAGCTTGTTATTCAATATGCATAATAGTTGTTTATAACTGTATGTGTATTATTAATAACATAATACCTAATCTGGATATGCAGCTGTGTGTCTACACTAAAGTGTGAAAATATACAGGGGTACTTCAAAACAGTTATGGGAAAATGAATGAAAAGAGAACTTTATTTTGGTACAAAAAATTTGAGTTCCATGCTTACTCTTTTCACGAACTCTTTGAAGTACCCCCATAATCTCAGTGAAAGTGCAGAAGAGCATGTCACAGCTCAGTCTTCACTGGTCCTTGCGTGTTCCTGTGGCTTTAAGGGTGAATTTGTCTTTGGCCATGAGAAGTTGATATGTTGGCTTCATAAGGATTCCTTAATTGGGCATGCAAGAATACAGCTCACATCTTGATTTGATTAGGTTTTATGCCCTTTTCCTTTGTTGTGGTGAAGGCAGGATTATTAAAATAAATGATCCACTAGTCTTTTTGCCCATAGGCAAGAAGCCACTGAGATATATCAGCTTAGAAGGCTGGAATCATGTAAGGCCCAGTAGCTGGAGCAGACCAGAATACTGCATTTGTGTAATTTACAACACAACCCTTTTGTCATCTCACCACATACTCAGGGCACAGTACTTTAAATCATGCAGTTCCTTCCAAAATCTCCTGTGAACCCTCTTTTGGAGTTTCATGTAGCTTATATGGGAATCTCAGCTGTATCAACTTTTTAGACCCAGCTGATAGCTGGGTCTAAAAACTTAGATTCAGCTCCTAATCTTGGAAGGTCCAATCATTTCTAATTATTTGGCATTTTGTGGTTCATGTATGTTCATACCTGCTGTGATGCAGTAACTTTGGGTTGGAGTAGGTGTTACTTACCTCCACATGCAAATAATGGAACTGAGTTTCAGAGAGTTTGTGGCTCACAGTTGTCTGTCTGAGCACTGGCTAGCGATGTATACTCTGGCATGGATTCCACTATCATTTCCTCTTTGGAAATGCTATTTGAGGTTACTTTATAGCAGATCTCTGTTAAGTACAGAATAATTTCATATTTTAAAACATAATTTTATGAATTCAGTTATTAAGGATCATCTCAAGAAAGTATGTATCTTTGCCTCTGATTTTTTTCACTTTCATTTCCCCTCAACATTGATTGCAAGTTTATTGAGAGTTATTTTCAGTGATTGTTTTACACTCATATTTTCCCTCAATACTTCTTTAACCCTAACCTATTTCTGTCTTCAAGGTCCAGTTAGTCCCCACTGAGAAATGTCTAGCAAATAATGTCCAAAGCAGCATGTTGGTTTTAGGAATCATGCCATACAAATATATACTTGATTTGGGTGTGAGTGCTCCGTAACCTTTAATTTTCAGCATACATATCGTGAAGTAAGTATTTTGTCAGTCCAGCACCTGGATTTTTGCCATTATCAGAAATTTCGGTGTGGAAAACCAAAATAAACAAAAACAAAATTAATAGACAAATAAGCTGATAGAAACATTTTCATTCACGTTACAGACAAAAGGCTAATCCCCAATATTCAAAGATTTCCTGGGTGAACAGGAGGATGAGCAATGCCAAGAAAAGGATTAATTATGTTAAAAAGACATTTCACAGGGCTGGTGCCATGGCTCACTTGGTTAATCCTCCGCTTGTGGTGCCGGCATCCCATATGGGCGCTGGGTTCTAGTCCCAGTTGCTCCTCTTCCAGTCCAGCTCTCTGCTATGGCCCAGGAAGGCAGTGGAGGATGGCCCAAGTGCTTGGGCACCTGCACCCACATGGGAGACCAGGAGGAAGCACCTGGCTCCTGGCTTAGGATCAGCACTGCGCACCAGCTGTAGCGGCCATTTGGGGGGTGAACCAACGGAAGGAAGACCTTTCTCTCTGTCTCTCTCTCTCTCTCACTAATTCTGCCTATCAAATAAAAAAAAAAAAAAAGACATTTCACACAAAAGATGATCCTACAGATGATCCTTACACATATGAAAAGTGCTTATATTTCTAGGAAAATCACATTAAAATCACCTGTCTGAAGGACAGGCATTTGGTGCAGTGCTTAAGATGTTGCTTTAGATACCAACATCCCACATCGCCTACATCAGAGTACCTGGTTGGAGCCCCAACTCTGCTTCCAGTCCAGCTTCCTGCTAATATGCACCCTGGAAAGCAGCAGATGATATGGCTCAAATAGTTGAGTCTTGCTACCTTCGTGGGAGTCCCAGATTGAGTTTTTTTTTTTTTTTTAAGCTTTTATTTAATCAGATTGAGTCTTTGTCTCCTGGTTTCAGCTTGACCTGGCCCTGGCTGTTGCAGACATTTAGGAAGTGAACCAACCAATGGGCGATGTCTCTATCTGTCTCTCTGCCTTTCAAATAAATTGAAGAAGAAAAAAAAGAGAGAAAAAGACACTAGATGTCTATATAAAGCTAACTACTCATCTACTATTAAAAAAAAAAAATTGCCCATCTCTTTGGAGTTGCCCTATGTTGTAAGGCAATTAGAAAGCCGGCATTCTCTTTGCTGTGTCACTGTAAATTGGGCAAGCCCTGTGGAGTAATTTGAAAATAACTGTTAAAATTACAAGTACATTTACACCCTATCCTAGTGTGTTGGTTTCCTGGATTGGCTTAAACTAGCTAAAGTTGATTGTCTCCCAGTTCTCTTGCTAGAAGTCTGAAATCGAGGTGTCAGCAGGGTCATGGTTCTTCTGAAACCTACAGGGGCCTCCTTCCTTGCCTCTACCTAGCTTTTAGTGATTTGCCAGCACTCTTTTGTGATTATTGCTTACAGCTACGTAATTCCAGCTTCTCTTTGTTTTTATAATGTGTTTTCCCTGGGTGTCTCTGTGTCTTCATGTAGCATCTTCTGATAAGGACACCATTCATATTGGAATAGGCCTAACCTGTTCCAGGATGACCTCATCTTAGCTAATTAATACACAGTGACTCTATTTCTTTCTTCTATTTATATGATGAAACACTGGAAGAAAGCACAAGAAATTAATAAAAGTGATTGAGGAAATGAGAAAAGGGCAGATGGGGCAGAGATATAAGACTTATTGTTTTCTTTTGTTGCTTTGATTTGTGAATCATGTGAACATATTACCTATCTTAAAGATTCATACACCAAAAAGGTGTCATCCTCTTGAATTCAATAAAGAACTAATTTTTATGAAATTAACAGGGAATCAATGTTGTCTTATTATCAACTTCCTATTTCCTTCTTTTTGTTCTCTAAAGCTTTTCTTAGTACTTGCAATTTTTTTGCCTGTGTCTCTTGATTCAAGTGTCAATATCTGCCCTTGATAGCATCTTTATAAGTGTTATTTCCCATTAGTAAAGAAATCTAATGATCCACCTGTTTCAGAACATTTGGTCAGATGTACAAAGAAAAGCCAGTAAGGCAGGCTCTGTCATTCTTTATCAAGAGGCTGTTATAAGCAATCACTTGATGAGCTTAAGGCAATGTGTGTTAACGTGGTCTTAGAAGGAGGAGCCCAGGTTATAAGTCTATATTTTATCTAAAAAGTTAAAATATGATGTTAGAATATTGACAGCCTTCAATAGCACGTTATCTTTAATTTCTTTTCCTCAAGAGTTTTCTTAGCCATTTCCAAGTGAACTTGATGATCAACATAACTTGATGTATCAACATCAGAATGAGGAATTTTTTATTAAAAGTAATGAAGCTGAGAATTATGTCCTTTGTTTCCTTACCTTCCCACTAAAATGAGTTTGCATTTTGATCTGGTCCCCACAAGGGTCTAGAAATTCAGAATTAGTCAGTATTTGGGAATCTGGTCTTCCAGCTGTCTCATCTTTTATTTCCTGCTCTCCATCCTACTGCCTTGTGTTTTTAGTTTAGCAACTAGAAGGGTGAAAGCAAGAAATATGCCACTGTCTTTGGCTTCTAAATAGTGTTGGTAGAACAGTTGGCTAAGGAAATACTTACTAATGTGGATAAAGGTAATGCTTTTCTTTGGGCAGATCAAGTTCATAGGCAAGTGAATCCTGACTCCTTTTATGATGGATAATCCATCATGAGCAGCATTGTCACATGCCCTCCTTTTCATAAGCTAACATTTGTTACCCCAAATATAAATAGATTACACACTTTTTTTTTCTTTTTTTTTTTTTTGACAGGCAGAGTGGACAGTGAGAGAGACAGAGAGAAAGGTCTTCCTTTGCTGTTGGTTCACCCTCCGATGGCTGCCGCGGACAGCGCGCTGCGGCCGGCGCACCGCGCTCATCCGATGGCAGGAGCCAGGTGCTAGGTGCTTTTTCCTGGTCTCCCATGGGGTGCAGGGCCCAAGCACTTGGCCCATCCTCCACTGCACTCCCGGGCCACAGCAGAGGGCTGGCCTGGAAGAGGGGCAACCGGGACAGAATCCGGCGCCCCAACCGGGACTAGAACCTGGTGTGCCGGCGCCGCAAGGCAGAGGATTAGCCTGTTGAGCCACGGCGCCGGCCTAGATTACACACTTTTGTGTAAAAGGCAGTTATGTGGTACCAGCTCTCCAGAAGTGTACAAGCTGAGCAGAGAATATGTTGTACGTTTACGTATAACACAAAGAAATTATAACAGATGTCATTCTCAGAAATAACCCAAGATGCAGAATTAGAGCTGGGAAAAAGTTGTCAAAAAAGGAGAGGGGAAGTTTGCAATGTGGAAAATATAAATTCCAACTAAACTAATAGCGATATGTAGGAAAATGTAAGATAAAATCTAGAAACCTTAAAGCCAGAAAAACGTTAAGAAGAGGGAGGGTGGGGGCGGGGCAGTGGAAGAAAGGAAGTCTGCTCAGGAAGAGAACATTCTCATGGAGTGGTCCAGCAAGGTGCATTTGAATTAAATCATGGTGCACTGCCCTAGAAGACATGCCTCATACTTAGTAGTAAACCTCCAGCAGCTGCTCGTTGCATCTGTCCCAGCTTGTCCTCTGGGCAATAGAAACCCATTTGCCAGGCAGAGACAACCATCCTATCTAAGCTGTGCTTGCCATCCTTGCTCTGAATATTCAAAGGACCCCAGCAACCTGAGTGGCTCTGCAAGTTACAAGTCTGATTATCACCTCCGTGCTAATGATCCTGCAGATGTTTTTTCTGCTGTTAGAAGCCCTCTTTGTCGTAAAGGCTTGCCCAGTTGGCACTTCCTTTCTCTTCTCAGCTCCCACCTCTGCTCTCCCTTATTGTTCTCCAGCCTTTGATCTTCCCTGTGTGGCTACCACGCTGCAGCTCCCAAGCCTTTCCAAATGCTCTCTCTGTCTCTGAAAATGCCCTTCCCTCTGCTGTTTAACTATGTAATTTCTTAGTATCCCCAAAATTATTCCCTCACTTATTCCCAAACTTCTTGCCAGCATGTATCATAGTTGAAGTTGGTTGTTTGTCTGCCGTCGCTCAGTGGTCTCCTCTGCTTAATTATAAGCTTTTAGAAGGAAGGAACTGTCTCACTTTTTTGAAATTCATGAGCTTATAGCCTACCTATATATTCAGGGAAGCTGAATAGGGTTTTGGTCAATTTAAATATCACTACCACTACTTCCAGGCTTTCTTACCTGTAGATCCCTACACATTAAGAACACATTAAGAGGCTGGCGCTGTGGCACAGCAGGTTAAAGCCCCAGCCTGCAGCACTAGCATCCCATATGGACTCCGGTTCGAGTCCTGGCTACTCCTCTTTCGATCCAGCTCTCTGCTATGGCCTGGGAAAGCAGAAGAGTGTGGCCCAACTCCTTGGGCCCCTGCACCCACGTGGGAGACCCAGAAGAAGCTCCTGACTCCTGGATTCAGATCAGGTCAGCTTTGGCCATTGCAGTCATTTGGGGAAAGAACCAGAGGAACAGAAAACCTCTCTCTCTCTCTGGCTCTACATCTCTCTGTAATTCTGTCTTTCAATAAGTAATTCTTAAAAAAAAAAAAAATGTGGGGCCGCCACTGTGGCGCAGCAGGTTAAAGCCCTGTGCTGCCGGCATCCCATATGGGCACCAGTTCGGGCCTTGGCTGCTCTACTTCCTATCCAGCTCTCTGCTATGGCCTAGGAAAGCAGCAGAAGATGGTCCAAGTTCTTGGGCCCCTGCACCCGTGTGGGAGACCCGGAAGAAGCTCCTGGCTCCTGGTTTTGGATTGGCGCAGCTCCAGCCATTGTGGTCATTTGGGGAGTAAACTAGCAGATGAAAGACCTCTCTCTCTGCCTCACTTTCTCTTCTATCTTTCAAATAAATAAATAAATCTTTAAAAAATAAATAAAATAAAAAAAGAACACATTAAAGGGGCCAGCACTGTGGCGTAGCGGGTATAGCCACCGCTATACCACTGCATTGCTGGCATCTCATTTAGGTGCTAGTTTGAGTCCTGGGTGCTCCACTTCCGATCCGGCTCCTTTCTAGTGTGCCTGGGAAAAGCAGCAGAGGATGGCCCAAGTGTTTGGGCCCCAGTGCCCATGTGGGATACATGGAAGAAGCTCCTGGCTCCAATCTGGCCCAGTCCTGGCTGTTGCTACCTTTAGGGGAATGAACCAGTGGATAGAAGTAGCCTGCTATAGATGTATTAAATTTTGAGTCCTACTTGCAGTTGCCTTGGCGTGTTCAGGCCAAATGATTTTGCAGGTCTTACACTGCTCACAGGCGGGCATTTCCTGCCCTAGCGTTAGGTAGTTCAAGGAGTAGCAGTTCCTTTGCCACCCTGCAGGATCTTAGCTCTCCTTAGCTAATTCCTGTTAAATAAAGTAAGATTCCCCACAGGTAAGAAAACTGTGTTGATCAAATAGTGCCTCAGGTCTGTTTTATCCGTGAATGGTGGCATTTGGGTGCAAATCTGCCTTTGTGTACAGCTGTACTTTGACATACAGGAGGTGAGGAGGGAGATGAACGGGGATGTGAGTGCAAAGTAAGTGGGACAGTGTTTGTGTATCCATGACAGTTTATTTTCTTTTTTTTTTCCTGTGAAGGCGATTGACCGAGGCCTAAGCTTTGAGCTTGTTTACAGCCCAGCTATCAAGGACTCCACAGTCAGAAGGTACACAATTTCCAATGCGCTCAGTCTGATGCAGATCTGCAGAGGAATGGTACGGCTCTGTGCTTTGAGGACATTTTTCATATCTGCCAGTTTGTTATTAATTCACTAGAATTGGTAAACTGATAACTTTTTCTTAAAGTAGGGTAGCTCTGAAAGCACAGGAACAAATTCTTCCATTTCAATGAGCTCTAAGAATTAGAGGGGAAAATATCAAGGAAAGATTAACGTAGAGAGGAGTGGAGGGACATGTGTTGAATGCCTTTCTCTTTTAATAAGGACTCTTCAGTTTACCCTGAAAGGAGTAGTCTAGATAACAGTTGTTTCTCATCAGTGAGCTGATTTAAAGTGATTAACCATTTTGACTAGTTTTTAAACTTAATTTATCTTCATCAAGATTTGTTTGGAAAGCTTATTGTGTTTTTCTGTTATAGGCTGCCTTTATCATTTGACTTTGTTTTTAAAACAAGTTGGCATTTGGTATTTCACTTTAATCATTTATCTTTTAAAGAAGTTGGTATTTGAGCCTTAAATGTTAAAGTGTGATTCCTAGTTACTCGTTATTCATTTCATAAGACTTGTCCGGTTTCCTTTATATTCATCTAAGATTAATAGTAAACACTATTATTTTGCAGAATGTAATTATATCCAGTGCTGCTGAAAGGGTAAGTCTAGCATGAAGCTCCTTGTTTTGGTTTTTTAAGTTAGAAATCTTTGCTAACTTCTAGGGAGGAATTCAAATAGTGATGTAATGAATTGGGTATTTTCTATTTTAACTGTACATTTGCTCATTGTAATTGTTGAAGAGTAGAACTTAACCCCATTCATTTTGGGTTTGCCTTTATAGAATTAGTTTTCCTTTAAGTTGTTATAAAATGCTTTATAAGGTTTATATTTTCAAAAACTTATAAACCCATCAAAATTATAAGAACTTAAATATATGTAGTTGATGTCTTTCTTTTTGGATATTTAAGTATCTATTAAATTACTTAAATTAAGTCACTGAAATGTCATAAATAACCTCTCATCTGTTTTTTCTTTTTATTTTAGCCTTTAGAAATAAGAGGACCATACGACGTGGCAAACTTGTATCCTTTTCTAAGAAATTGTTGGAATTTTCTCTTAGAAAACTTGGAATTTGAAGTGATATTATATTTTATCACAATATTTTTCTGACCCTTTTCATGTAAATTTGTGAATTAATAGCTTCAGAAACATGTCAGTTTGTAAAGAGCTCATCCTTCTGTTTTTCAGAGTAAGCCGAGACAGAAAGGGGAATGAGGGACTCTGTGTGATAAAAGCTTAGAGTTAAATGAGCCTCCTCTTCCCAGTAGGGCTAGGAGCTGTTGTAGAACTGATGAGTCTCCCTCAGGTGAGCTGGCAGTTTCCGTTAGGTTTGTGTTCGTCCTGTGAACTTGACCAACTCCGGGTTAAAATCTTTAATGGCCCCATAGAGGGTTGCTGTTTGGGTTCACTGAAAATAATGCCAAGGCTGCTGTGTCCGCCAACTGCCGAGCGGCACTTCGCCATGCAGGTGAGCAGATTTTTCCAGTAAACACTGACAGCTCATGTTAGCCCGTCATTTTGTCAAACAGTTGAGCCATATCTACTTTTATCATCCTACTTCTGGACTTCCTTTAAGGGTCAGTTTTTCTTACTTTGTTTTATTTATATCCATCAATGTTTTCTCACCCTCACTTCTTTACTTTCTGTAGTTCACGAAATGAATATAGATTATATTAAAGAAATAAGTATTAAACATATTCTCTCAAGCTATATCTGTGTGTTCCCCTGCCCACATTTTGACAGGCTTCCTGTCTCTTTCCTCCTTTCTCTTCTCCAGAAGGCATGCCTTCCCTGTTGAAAGTCACTGTTTTAGGACACCAGTATGTTAAAAATATATGTTGTCATTTATTAGGAAAACAGAAAAAGCAATTGTGTTTTTCAAAATCTGGTGAACAAAACTCAGACTGTAACTTCTGCATTTATTACAACTCAAGATGTTTCTTATTTTTCTTTACATGATCAAATATGTACAGACTGTACATTTTTAGGAGTTATTTATTTATTATTTATTTACTTGAGGGCAGAGACATAGAGACAGATAGAGGTATCTCTCATGCATTGGTTCATTTTTCAGATGCCTGCAGTGGCCAGGGTTGGGCCTGGGCCATTGCCTGGAGCTGGGAACACAAACCAGGTCTCCCATGTAGATGGCAGGAACCTAATTACTTGAGCCAACACTGCTGCCTCCCGGGAGCTGTATTAGCAATATGGGACATAGACGTCTTATCCAGTAGGTTAAACTCCCACCCCAGGCTGTATTATTTTTTTACCCATGTTTTACTTACATATCTGTACCTCTTCACCTGAATTGCACCATTAGAATCCACTAGAATTTTATCATAAAATTTAAACTAAAAGTATGCAGTATGCCAAAACTTTGGAAAATGAAGTTTTAGTAGAGCTTACACCCAGATGAATTGTCAATGTCACAGTAGGTTGCTGCAGGGGCTGATGCTGTGACATGCACAGCTGCTTGCAATGCCAGGATCCCATATGAGAGTACTGGTTCGAGTTCTGGTTGTCCCACTTCCATTGCTCGGGCCCTTACTGCCCATGTGGAAGACCTGGATGGAATGCTAGGCTCCTGGCTTCAGCCTGGCCCAGCCCTAGCCATTGCATCCATTTGGAGAGTGAACCAGCAGATAGAAAATCAATCTTTTTCTCTTTCTTTCACTCTCCCCCCACCTCACTCTGCCTTCCAAGTAAATACAGAAATCTCTTAAAAAGATACCAATAAGGATAGATTGCTATGTATAGACTTTTATTTGTCATATAAAATAGATAGGTTATTGAGGGCTTATGTGTTGTGTCTGGATTTTGAAAGAACTGTTTGTTCTATTCTGTTTACTATGAAGTAGATAATTTACTTTTCGTTTCAACATTTTTAGTTTGAGATTTTTGTGTTTATAGTCTGGACCTCACCACTGAATTTTTGGAATGATCAAATTAATTCAGATTTTTAATCAAGATTTGTGAAATTAGGGCACTTTTGGTTCCCATTTTGGTTAGTTCTGCCGTTACTTCTATCTAAAAGAATTCAGAAGATCATAAAGATTTTGGATGACAAATGATGTTCCAAAATAGGCTGAATAAGAAAGGAAAGCTAACATACATTAAAGTAGGGGTAAATATGAAATCCTGAATTTGACTTCAAAATATTCAACTATTCAGCATATGATAAAATCAGGTTTTTCTAGAAGCCAAGCTAAAAAATGACTTGTGGTCTTTCAGTGGCACTATCATTCACCCCTGTATGCTTAGGATAGTCCTATTTTATGCCTGTTGTTCCTGTGAATTCACACACCTATTTACTGAAAAATATCTTAGTCAAGATATAAGTTACAGTTATTAGGATCAGAATGAAACAGAGGCGTGATGTATTCCTAGGATTGCTGATTCAGCTTAGGTTACATTAGAAGAAATAAAGGGTTCTGAGGGAAGAGGATTCAGATCCTTGTCATTCTTACTGATGAAATCGTAGCTGGCACCTACGTAATTCTGGGTGCCACGTTTAAAGAGAACGGTACCCTGGAGCACTTCCAGAAGGTGACGGATGGGTTCCTATGGGGTCGCGAAACCTCATGATGAGAGGAATTGGCGAAAGCAGCTCAGGAATGGTTAGCTGGCTAGGCGGTGTCCTTGCCATTGTGTATTTCAGAGGTACATGGATGGTGAGATGAGAAAAATAGGACGTACTGTAGAACTGAGGCAGGCACACACATGGTGATGGGAGCAGTGCAGCAGGCTATTGTATTTTCTTTCCACTTGTCAGTGTTTCCACCTCCAGAAAAGTACCTGCTGCACTGAAGTTTGGGACTTGGGTTTCTGCTTTGTACGATGCCGTAGGCCGACCATTAAAAATAGCCATGCCCTGTAGTGTTACCCTTGAGATAATCCTTAGGAATGAATTACAGGGTACCAATATGTGCTATCTGTGGATGTCAAGAAAAACTATATTGACAGTGAGTGGTATTGCATCGGCACCCATGGCAGTTCACTTTGGTTTTGTCATTTACTAGAGTGTAAGCCAGTATTATGTTTGTTAAACCATGTCTTTATAAATTATATCCTAATTTCAGGCACTATGGTTTCCCTGTTTGTTTTTTACAGAAACCAGAAAAACTGCTTTTGGAATAATCTCCACCGTGAAGAAACCTCGGCCCTCAGAAGGAGATGATGATTCTCTTCCGGCTTACAAGAAAGCTAAGTGTGAGGGCTGAAACACAGTCCAGCCTCCGCAGCCATGCCGTTCCTCCCTTGTGTCGTTCGTCAGCCACAACAAAAATAAAACTTGAATTGTTGTTTGCAGTTTTCATTTGAAGCTAGAAATCAAGTCTCTAGAAAATTTTACATTCAGTCATTTAACAATAAGCAAAACCTAGTGCAGCCTTTTTAAAGGCTGCGGGCTTAATGAATTTAGAAACATTTTAAGAGGAAGACAGACTGCTTTATTTGTCCTTTGTGTATGTGGTAAATAACAGCAGTAGACTTGCATAAGATGTTTCAGTATTTCAGGACACTTTCAAAATGTTTCCTGCTCATTTAAAAACTCATGCCTTCCTACTTGTTATATACAGTGGCTTATTTTTTAATCTTACCACTCAAGAAGTAATTTTGAGGACTATTAAGCCTTACATTAAGAGGGTGATTTAATTGATCTATTCATGTTTTAAGCTTTTCTGTCAGTGGATTTATCAAGTTAGAGTTCTTTCTAAAAGGAATTGCCATAAAATTTATGGGAGGAGAGAAGATATACATGTAAAATTAGACTTGGCCTCTTCCTTCACTGCTTACTTTGTATATCTTTGAAATAAGATTACTTTTGGTTGGAACCCCTGGAGGCCTAATGCTGATTTCCCTAGTAGCTGTATTAAAATTATCAAAGCACAGAAGGGGCATTTGGCATCCCAAATCAGAGTGTCTGGCTCAAGTCCCAGCTACTTAGCTTCTCGATCCAGTTTTCTGCTAATACACATCCTCAGGAGTCAGCAGAAAATGGCCCAAGTACTTGAATACCTGCCACCCATGTGTCAGGACCTCCTGGCTTCAAAGAGGCTTCAGCCTGGCCTCTTTGTTATCAGCATTTGGGGAGTAAACCAGCAGATGGAAGATCTTTGTCTGTTGTCTTTCTGCCTTTCAAATCAAAACAAACACAAATTTTATATATATATGTATATATATATATATATATACATATATATATATATATAAGCAATAAGCTCAACTAACTAGAAATAATTCTTTTCATCATGTTAAGTAAAAGTAGCCTTTTGTGCACATATTTGCATTTGTGCTATATTGATACACAAAACAGTGGGATAGAAAAGAGAAGTAGGAATTATTTTTTGTTTTGTTTTTAAGGTTTATTTATTTATTTGAAAGGCAGAGTTATGGAGAGGTAGAGAGAGAGAGAGGTCTTCCTCCATTGGTTCACTCTGCAGATGGCCGCAACAGCTGAAGCTGCGCCGATCGGAAGCCAGGAATCAGGAGCTTCTTTCTGTCTCCCATGTGGGTGCAGGGGCCCAAGGACTTGGGCCATCTTCTGCTGCTTTCCCAGGTCATAGCAGAGAGCTAGATTGGAAGTGGAGCAGCTGGGACTCGAACCAGTGCCCATATGGGATGCCAGCACTGCAGATGGTGGCTTTATATTGCTATGCCACAGTGTCAGCCCCAGAATTTTTCTGAAATGAGAAAAAGAACATTGTTTTGAGGGTCAGAGACAACATACTTATAAAAAAGAGAAAAGTTGGGGCAGGTGTCTTGTCGTAGCAGGTTAAGCCTCCACTTGAGACATACATATCTCCTATTGGAGTGCCTGTTCAAGTCCTGTCTGCTCTGTTTCTAATCTAGCTTCCTGCTAATGCATCCTGGGATACTAGTGCATCCTGCTAATGCAAGCAGATGATGTAACAAGTGCTTGGACCCCTGCCACCATTGTGAGAGACCCAGATGAAAGTTCCAGACTGCTGGCTTCTGCCTGGCCCAGCCCTAACTGTTGCAGGCATTTGGGGGAGTGAACCAGTGGACAGAGATCGATTGATCAGTCAGTCTCTCTATTGCTCTGCTTTTAAGGTAGCTGAAAAATAAATCAATAATAGATGCCTTTTAAAAAGAAGGCTTTATACCAATCTCACTTATGAATGTAAATGCTCAAGTAAAATATTAGTTAAGAGAAACCTTTAAAACAACATGACCAGGTAAAATTTACCCCAGGAATATAAGAATATCTCAGAATTGGGTTATTTCAGTTCTTTTAAGGTAGTTTATCATATTAATAGGTCAGATGAGAAAAATTAGAAGCCTAATAGATGCCAAAAATACATTTGATAAATTTTAATACCTCCTATTTTTAAAAATACAATGATAGGGAGTAGGCATTTAGCCTAGTAGTTAAGATGCTTACATTCCATATTAAAGACCTTTGATTTCAATTCCTGTCTCTGTCTTCTGACTCCAACTTCCTGCTAATGCAAACTCCAGGAAGCAGCTGTGATGGATCACGTAGTTAGATTCTTGTCACCCACATGGCATACCTGGATTGATTTCCTGGCTCCCAGCATTTGGCCTGGTCCAGGCACAGCCATTGCAGACATTTAGGGAGTAAGACAGTAGATAAGAATTCTCTATCTCTGCTTCTCTGTCTCTCCCTTTAAAAACAAAGCAAAAACAATAACAGTCCATGGAAAAACACAAATAGAATATTGCACACACATAGGAGGTCTTCAAAAAGTTTGTCTTATTAAATGTGTCTTAAGAAAAAAGCTTGCATGAATTTCCAAAATTTTTGCACCAAAACAAACTCACACTGACTTCTTACAACATATCTGAACAGGATCTACTTTGAAGTACTAAGAAAGGTAAGGCATCAGTTTGAAAAGAACACCTCAGCCAGCATTGTGATATAGTGGGTTATGCCACCACCTGCAATGCCAGATCCCACGTGGATGCTGATTCAAGTCCCAGCTGCTCCACTTCCAATCCACCTTCTTGCTAATACACGTGGGAAAGCGGAAGATGCCCCAAGTGCGTGGGCCCCTGCCACCCATTTAGGAGATCTAGAAGAAGCTCTTGGCTCTTGGCTTTGGCCTTGCCCAGCCCTGGCTGTTGCAGCCATTTGGGGAGTGAACCAGCAAATGGAAGATCCTTCTGTTTGCATATGTCTGTCTCTCTCTAACTGCCTTTTTTTTTTTTTTTTTTTTTTTGATTAATTCATAGACTTTTATCGGGCTTCCGCTCCCGGGCGAGGTTCCTCGGTCCCAACAGAGCAACAGAGCGGGGGCCAGGGAAGTCGCGCATCAGAGATTGGGAGAGCTCTTTTATAGATTCAGGGCAGGGGAGTTAAAGGTTGAGGCAGGTCTGATCCTCATTGGTTGACCTTTAGGCACCCTCAGGGACCTTGACAAGGACTTTCTTCCTAGGAAGTAGGCCTCTCCATTCCCAGAAGTGTAGGCCTTCCTTCCTTGTGGATCCCAAAGCTACCATCCCGACCTTTTGATGATAGGAAAGGGGGCGACAATGAGTCTCTGGCTACTTCCTGCTGACTGGGGACGTCGTCTACAGGGGCCCGCTGGGGGTATCTTGGGGCTCCACAGGGACAGGCATGTATGGATGGAGAAGCATCTGGTTGCTGAGGCCTTGGTTCATTCCATTATCACCTGCTGTAAACACTTAAACAAACACTGTAGTATACAAGTCATGGTGAGAATAGCAACCAGTGATCCTAGGAGTGACATTAACCAGGTAATGAGAGGATTTCATAGAGGAAAGGAAATGAGGGGGTCTCTGGACCCTTGTGAGGATGGTTTGATGGATGTGGTTTAAATCTGATCCCAGCCGAGACTGGGAGAAAGGCCACTCTTTTGCAGGTAGAGGGGTTTGTCTGTAGAGAAATTCTAAATAATCATACATTAAATGTGGGAGATGTGGGAGTAAAGCCATTAATGTTAGAGTAGAGGCTATGATTACAAAGGAATAAGACCCAAGTGGGCTAGACAGGGTCTAGAACAAAGGACAGAGTCATTATTAAAGGACCCAAGAAAGATACTATCTAAGCCACAACTAAGTTTGCTGATTGAGAGGTAAATAGAACCTGACAGAAGGGACTTGATAATAATCTGGTGGCCTTTAGGCCTTGTAAGTTAAGAGGCCCAGATTTATCTATTCACATAGGGTACATCCTAAGGGAGGTGTGAACCTTCTTGGGGAAGGCACCCTGTTGACTTCCATTACCTAGCTGGTCTGGGAGGAGAGCTGGCCAGGTAAAGGCAGGTGGCATCTCTAACAGGAGATTTACAGTTCTGCCTGCAGTGTTGCTGACCCTATTTGGCCGTCACCTCTCAGCAGCGGTGGTCACTTTGGAAGCTGGGCTGAGTGAAGGGCTCTTCAGCTTAGAGCCAATAAGATCTGTGGCTCTGACCTGAAGTCCTTCGACTCCAGGGCAGGTCCATTTCCAATGATCCCACTCTTGGCTGGCAGAGCTGCCAGGGCTCTTTATAAACTAACTTCTGCAGAAGCCCTGGCTTTCCACACTGAAAGCCACTGCAGTGAACTGGCCTGTTGGGTCTCCTTGAGGGCAGATCACTGTACAGAACAGCCATTAATAGGCCTGCCACCCATTGCTTCTGATGCCTAGCTTTCTTTTCCTCCTGGTTTTTGTTAAAGCAGACCAGAGGATGCAAGTCAAGGGGGGTGCCAGTCCCAGATCACTTACTGACAATAGCAATATCAAATGAAAACTTAGAAAGCAGTTTCAATCAGATAATATAGCAGTTTCAATACTAGCTTTTTAAACTCTTTAACTTTTTTAATTTACCAATTGATTCGAATTACTTTCTGCTCTTAGTAACCTCAGCTAACCATACTTTGTCTCAGTTGGTACCTGTAATACATTATTGGCTTCATCTGTTTACAGTGCCATCCCAAAGCACTGAATACAATAGACGTGGCTGGAAAAAGTCCATCAGAACCTATAGGAGGACAGCTAAGCACAGAACCAACAACACTTTAGTTTAAATTATAAACTCAACAAGAGGCACTTGCTTCCTTCACATAGCATTTTTGAAAGCACCTGTAGGATTTTACAGACTATTTAACTCTAGGCCTCTGTGGCTTTCTCTTTAAGATCCAAGATTTCTTTCTTTCATAACCTTCTGTGACTTCCACATATCCTCTTCAACTTACTTGAAACATTCCATCATTACCATTCCAGTCTAGAGTAAACTAGCCATCAGGATGAAGTCAATCTTACAAACTTTGTCCTTTCTTTATTCAAAATAACTTTCCTTTTAACCTTCCTTACCAAATGCACATTTCTATAACATTTTTAACACAAATTTAACATGCTGAGTATACAAGAGTTTACAATAAATTAGCAGTTACACCTAAATGACTTAAGATGCTGATATATCTCTACTTGAATTCAATTAAAATTAAAATTGCATTCATCTAAAACAAGTACCAATTACCCATTGCTGTTTCATTGAGTACTGATTGCCCGGAAACCTGTTCAAATAAGTTGCAAAAATAAGTTCAGCAAGTTACAACGCAATATTTTCAAAGGTAGTGGTCTACTTAGATTCAAAGAAAGGAAACCAGAGGAGGAGGCTAGAGAGCCACGTGTCAGGGACAGGTCCTTTTAAAACTTTGCGGGGAGGGCGGCCAGGGAAGCAGGAGCAGCGAATCTCATTAGGATGGGGGTGGGGAGCTTGACACTGGTGGTTGGGCCACATGGCTACCAGGCTTCCAGCAATGGCGTCAGGGAGAGGCAGGACGTGGGGTGGGGCAGGGCGGGAGAATGCGCATATGGGGGCGGGAGGTTCCTGGCTAGCTGTGGGATCCCCAGGAACTCTGGAGGGTCCGAAAAGGCGGAGGGTGTAGAGTTCGGCAGCAGAGGCGTCCTTAAGAGGTGGGGGCCGATCTTGGCCAGCAAGACCTGGGCCGTGGAGCAGGCAGAGAGGAAATCAGAGGAGAAGGGAGTAGGACGGAGCGGAGGTTTCAGAAAGCCTGGACATACAGGACCTCTGGCCATTTTCTTTTCCTGCGGCAGAAATTCTCAAGGTAATTAGGCCATGCCTGGGTGGAGTAGAAGATTAGGTGTTTACTCTGTAGGTCCTGGGCCTGTCCCAGTTTCTTCAAGTTCCTTAGCAGGCAGGCCAGGGGGCATGTTGAGTCCCACCCTCAGGATTGGCCAGATCCCCTGGTCTCCCTGGTAGCCCGGATCTACTGAAATTCGGTCAAGGCGTCCCCTGTCCCAAACTTCAGCAGACAGATTAGAGGTCAGTCCCCTACGGGGCCAAGGCAGCGGTGGGAGGCTAAACAGCAGTGAACAGAGCGCTCGTGTGTGCGCACGATTTGGAGGTCTCCGTCTGGACAGAGAGCTAGCCGTAGATCGGAGATCAAGACTGGGCCAACCCAGAGGAGGAAGGGAGAGCAAGGGAGGAGTTACTTACAGTTGGTCAAGCCTGGTCCGTAGCTAGCCTGGGGCACCAGACAGGTTCAATGAGCGAGGGGGCCTCGAACCCAGAAAGGGGAGGCTCCAAACCTCAGCTCCCCGGTTTCGGCACCGGTGCGTAACAAATCTTCCCAGGCAGAGGAATCGATTAATTCATAGGCTTTTACTGGGGTTCCGCCCCCGGGCGAGGTTCCCGGGTCCCAACAGAGAAACAGAGTGGGGCCAGGGAAGTCGCTCTAACTGCCTTTCAAATAAATAAACAGATTTTTTTTTTAAACAGCTCCTACTGGTAGCATAATGAGTTCAGCTAAAATTGCAACAAGAATAGGCATTAAATTTAGGGGGAAGCTTAGGTGGTAGAAGAGTGAAATTATTAATGATGCTTTATGAAAAGTTTATGGGGGTGATGCTCCACAGAAATCAGCAGTTTACAAATGGATAACATTTTAAGAATAGACAAGACAGTGTTGAAGATGAAGCCCACAGCAACAGGCTATCCACATCAGTTTGCAAGGAAAAAGTTCACCTTGGCCATGCCCTAACTGAGGAGGTCCCCGTGACTAACTCCAGAAGCAGTAGCCAGCACCATAGATGTCTCAACAGCTCCAGCTGACGCAAGGCTGACTGCAGAGGTAGATAGAGCAGACTTGCTGCTCTGTGAGCACCAGAACTGTTGCGCCCACATCAGCTGCAGACAAAAACAGCTTTCGATGGACATTTGAAACCACTAGGATCAAGATCCTGAAGCTTTTGTGTGAAGAACTGGAGAAGGAGCCGGAAGTGCTGCTTTACTGGTACAGAGCGGGCCAGTCAAGAGCAAAGGTCAAGGTAAGAGTCTTCTGGGTTGCTAAAGGCATTCTGCTTGATGACTTTCTAAAGAGCTAAAGAATAACATGCTTATTAGGAGGGAGTTTTGAGAAAGTTAGACACAACTTCATGGAAAAAGCTTGGGGAAGCTTCACCAGAGTCCCTCACCCTGACAGTGCATCTGTTCACTCCTCCAGTGACAAGGACATTTGGGGAGGAGTTTTGATGGGAAATCACTAGGTATCCACCCTGTAGTCCTGATTGGGCTTCTGACTTCTTGTTTCCTTATCTTAAAAAAAAAAAATCTTCAAAGGGCACACATTTTTCTTCAGTAAATTATGCAAAAACTGCATTCTTATGTAAATGCACAGTGCCCATATTAATGTGCACAAATAGAGTGCCAGGAGATTAGGAATCCTGCTGATTGCTTCCTTCGTTTTTCATTTTTATATTGGGTTAATATTTAATATTGTTTAAGAGGAGAGAGGACATTTTTCCATTTGGGCTTTGGGTGGTAGATAAAGGCAGTATAATGAATATTAAGACATTGAGTCGGGGGTGAGGGTGGGGAGAGTACAACAAGACACACCTTAGGGGAACCAAAAAGCAAAGGATTCAAGATTGGCTTCCTTAAGGAAATATAGCTTGACCAAAGGGGAAAGACAAGGAGAAACAATGTGATGGGGTCGGGTGCCAGGAGAACCTTCCACAGAGCTGGCATGGTATGAGCGACTTGACCAGGTTTGTGTTTCAGAAAAAGAATGCTGGCTTCAATGTGGAAAACAGCCTAGAGGCCAGGAGCCCTAAGAGGGATGTTTGAGTAATCCAACTGAGAAATAAGGGTCATCTGAGGCTGGCGCCGTGGCTCAATAGGGTAAACCTCCGCCCACAGCGCTGGCACCCCAGATTCTAGTCCCAGTCAGGGCGCCGAATTCTGTCCCGGTTGCTCCTCTTCCAGACCAGCTCTCTGCTGTGACCTGGGAGTGCAGTGGAGGATGGCCCAAGTGCTTGGGCCCTGAACCTGCATAGGAGACCAGGAGAAGCACCTGGCTCCTGGCTTCAGATCAGCGCGGTGTGCCGGCCGCAGCGGCCATTGAGGGGTGAACCAACGGCAAAGGAAGACCTTTCTCTCTGTCTCTCTCACTGTCCACTCTGCCTGTCAAAAATAATAATAATAAGGGTCATCTGAACTAGGAGACACATGCTTGCAATTGGACAACTCAAGACCGATTACACAGCTGCTGGGGTAGCATACTTGCTAAGACTTGGCAGTCGACTGAAGGAGAGGGGCCAGCGCTATGGTGCAATGGGTTAAGGCGCCACCTGCAGCACTTTCATCTCATATGGACGCTGGTTCGAGTTCTGTTGCTCCACTTCCGATCCTGCACCCTGCTAATGGCCTGGGAAAGCAGCAGAAGATGGCCCCAACACTTGGGCCCCCACAGTCATGTGGGAGACCTGGAGGAAGCGCCTGGCTCCAGGCTTCAGCATGCCCAGTCCTGGCTATTGTGGCCATCTGGAAGTGAATCAATGAATGGAGCATCTCTCTCTTTCTCTTCCCCCTCTCCCTGTAACTGCCTTTCAAATAATTTAAAAAAAAAAAAGAGAGAACTGAGGAAAAGAAGGTCAAGAACAATTCATAGAATTCTCCATTGGCCAATAGAAAGTACCTCTCACTGAGTGAGCTCAAGATGAAATCTTGTGGACAGAGAGTGTGCTCAGTGGGAAGGAAGGCAAGGATCTTATAGAAACTGAAGGTTTGTGTGATGGAAACTTGGAATTTTTCCCTGAAGTGTTAGTCCTTTCCATTAGCAGAGATAACTGGGAGTTGTGTTTTATTCTAATGAGTTTATTCCATGTTGTCTCTCCTGCCCTCTCTTTATTCATGCAAATATTTGGCTCTCTCCTATACCCTCCTAGCACTGGAGGGGAGAGGGACTTGAGGAAGACACCATAAAAACCTTGCTCACATGGTAACATCCAAATTATGCCATGGGAGACAAAAGGACTAGCCAGAGAACTGTTGCCTCTGCTTGGCAGAAATTGAAGGACCTCGAGCCTTACAGGTCTGACATCCCAGAATCCGGGCCTGGCGGGGAGACAGAGGGGTGGCCAAAGGCCTGGGAAGGAGAGAGCAGACAGAACGAAACTGCCCTGGAACTCCCGATGCTTGTGGGACGTGGACTCTGGGTTGGAAGGGAATTAAATAGAAAAGCTTCCAACAACTTATGTCTCCATCACCAGATGATTAAAAGGTGTATGCACTCAAAATATCAGTCCTGTCAAAGTCCCGTGTGTGATCTGTATGGGTTTTGGGAGGTGACTGCTAGTGTTTCACGTTAGTCTCCATTAAATGCAAAACAGCAACTTGGTTATGTTTGAAACTCACATTGAATGTCCCCATTTCCACATGGGTGCTGGTTTGAGTCTTGGCTGTTTCATTTCCAATCCAGCTCTCTGCTAATGCACCTGGGAAAGCAGTAGAAGAGGGTCCAAGTGCTTGGGCCCCTGCACCTGCATGGGAGACCTGGAAAAAGCTCCTGGGTCCTGGCTTTAAATTGTCCCAGCTCCAGCCATTGTGGCCATTTAGGGAGTGAACCAGCAGATGGAAGATTTCTCTCTCTGCCTTGCAAATAAACAAATAAAACTTAAAAAAAAAAAAAACACATAGCACATATGTCAGGCTGATAACTATATTTCTGATTTTTTCTTTAGTACTTGTTCATTCCAGGTCAGCAAGGTAGGGACAATCTTGTTTTTTCTCACCACAGACAGTTCTTAGCACCTGGCAAGACAATTCTCCCATTGAAGGCCAAAAAGCATTGATCCGGTGTGTTCTCATGAGAAGCCTTTGACACTGCCAGCCCCTGGCCACAGTTGTTTAACCTCTGATTGGTCAGGCCCTGATGGGAACTTAGGGAGTATTAAACTTGCTGGAGTCATTCTGCCCAGCAGGGGTCTCTTTTCCCACACCAATGAGATGGAGAGAACTTGGACCTCTTTGTATCTTTAACCTTCTTAGCCTTACTGCTCAGAGTGCAGGTGGCATTGCAAGGTGCCATTGTCGCTTGGGAATTTCTCAGAAATGCACAGTCTCAGGCCCCATCTAAGATGGCAGAATCAGAATCTGCATTTTAACAAATTATCAAGAGTGCTGTTGTATAGGATATCGCCAATCTTAAAACCTTGGAAAACAATGAACAAACCCCCTCCCAAAATGGCCTTTTTTTTCACACTTTTTAAATAACTTTAAAAAGAGGCTTAGTGTTTGCTTGCTTTTATTATGAATATAAAATATAGATACAACACAATATACATTTACACATTTACACTTTGCATTGCCTTTCATCTTTTTTGAGCAAATTCAGTCCTGTTGGCCCCGTAGGCCACACCTTCCCCTACCCTGCACTTACACTTCACCTTGGAACTCTGTGTGATTTGGTAACAAAGCAAAACAAAATCAGGCCTCCGGGGAAAATGGTTGGCTTTCCCATCCTTCTCACAGAATCACTTTCATTGTCTCACTCCCTTCCTGTCACTACATGCCTTTCATTGCTTCATTCAAACTTCAGTATTCAAAACCAGAAGAAAAGAGGGCTGCAACAGTCGCCCCTGTCTTTGGAAAACACCTTGAAATGTCTTAGATGACAGACAACACCTGCTTAGGCACTCCGAGCATTGCTCAGTCACATGGTTTAAGAACTACCTATGGAAGGCTCTGAAAGTGTTGTATACAAATTCAGCTTTGCTTACCAAGTGGATTATCATGAAGGTCTGGATATCAATATCATCAAAGAAAGAAATAAATAAACTGGAATAAATTAAATAGAGTGAGTTTTGCTAAAAGAAACTTCAACACCCACAGCCCTGTGCTTTCTTGAATCTTCGTTGGTTACAGCTTCACAGCAAGTTGACAGACAGTAGACGCTGGCTCGTTGCTCTTGTTTTGGGCCATGCCTTCAAAATGCCAGTGAGCAGTTGCTAATGAAAGAATCTCATTTCCTTAGAACGTAGCTATGCGAGAGGTTTTGTAGGAGTTCTCCTTGAGGCTGTCGAATATTGCTTTGGTTCCGTTTTGCCAGTTTAGCACCAGGTCCATTGGGGTCTTCCCAGCCTAATCAAAAAAGATGATGGAAACTTGACTTCCAGGCATGAGGCATCAAAACTCCATTCTCCCTGCATGTATGTTTAATGAGGGAAGGGCTGGGTATGTATGATCAGTGTTCTGTGGTTTCTGCTCTGAATGACTTGCAGTTTATATTCCAGCCAGCCCTTCACTCTTGCACTGGGATACCTTTGGCATTTTAAATTAGCACTTATTCTTTTCCTATGGGACTATCCTAGGTATTAATAAAGTCCCTGGGCCCTGGACTGTAAACAGCAAGAATGCCCCCACATCATTTAAATTCAACATTGCCTCTTGAGTTCCAGGATCCTAAAGCAAGGGCCCCTGGATGTGACAGTATCCTCCTGGTCAAGAACCAGGTCCTATCAATCTGGAAAACCATTCTTTGATTGCTTAGGCCTTGTGATAAATGAGCTGCTTCAGCACCTTAGCCTAAGTAGTTAGGTGCTGCTCTGTTACTATCGGTGCTCCTGGGAACAGGTTTTTCACAGTTGGCAGGATTTATGCTGTGAACCAGTAAATTTATTTTTCTTGGAGTTGATGTTTACGATGTGTGAATAAGTAATTTTTTGAGATCACATCCTAAGATATTTACAAATACTACAACCATTCAGACAGAAGTCCTAGTATTTTCCATCTCTGTTCCTTCAGAAGTGTTTCCTTAATTCAAAGCGGAAGCTTTGAGAAGCCAATAAGTCTACAGATATGTTTTGGTTTTGCCCAAACAACTTAAGCTTTTTTTTCTTTAAAGGTTAGAATTAATTGGCAACAGTTGAATATCAAGAAATTTCCCAACTGGACCTGTGACCTCTGTGGAAATATCGGTAGAATTGTGCCACAGAGCAACAGTGGACTGAGTTGAGGAAGACCCACCATCTTTAAAAGAGTTACATGCAAAGACCCCAGCAGCCACCCATGTAAGTCATGGATGTGACCTGCTCTGGGCCCCTGTGCGTATCTGACTGAGATAGTGACTCTGTAACTCATGCTGGAACTTCCCCATCTCTGTAGTATCTTTCCTAAAGAACACTCCTCAGTAGACGTGCCTACAAAGTTTTAGACAACAATGTGGTGTTTGCAATCCCCTTTAAGATATCACATGATAGCTTCGTGGTCCTCTGGGAGATCATCAGTCCACTGGGTCAGTGACACTAACAGGTCCAGAACCCTATGCTGGGGTTGAACTGATAATTCAGAGCCATGAGCCCTTTGTGCGTTTTGGGTTATTCTTCCATAAATTCCTTGCAGCCCTCTCTGTTAAAGTTTATCTCCTGTTGCACAGTCTCTCCAAATGTATGCTGTTTATCTCTGTTGCTAGTGTCTCACTGCCTGGGGTAAAAAAAACATCCTCACATGTACTGCAGTTGTGGAGACTTCATTTGGAATCTATTCTTTTTCTGATCGTTTTCAAAAATGACTTGGAGAGACCAATTCTAGTATCATGCACTAGGGAATCCTACTGTTAACACTTTCTCATCCCAAGGAGTCTCCACCCACTGCTGCTCTCTGTTCTTGCCACCGAGCCAGTTTTTTTTTTTTTTAATAAAATATTCCTCTCAGTCTCATAGTAACACAAATAAAGGAAGAAACTTATGCATGTTTGTAAGATGATTTGGTTCTTTCCCCCTTTTTGGGGAAATTTATCCCTGTTCCTCTGGGTGATATTTTGAAGCTCATATCAGATGATGTTTGTTTGGAATTGGTACCCTGAGGAAAAGCTGGTGTCATTCCCTGCTCACAGATGAAGTTAAATTAATATGTACTTATACAAGAATTTTCAGAGCCTCAATATAGAAAATTATTTTGAGAGATAAGGCAGACAAACTAAAGTGGAGGATGGACGGAAATTATCTGAAAACTTTAGGCAAAGGCATAGTTTTCCCTGGAAGAAAATGGTAACATTGGATATTGACTGGATATTAATCAGTTGGATATTGATTGGATATGAATTTTATTTCATTGGCTGCACTGACCACTGGACTGTTAGGCCATTTCAGGAATGGTGAATGTCCGTATTGCTAGCTCAGAAGGAAAACTGGACTTCTCCGACACAGGTCTTACTGAAGGTGAAAAACTGGGCCATTTTTGTATATTTCTTTTTAAGACCAAATTTTCAAAGAACTATTAGCACTAAAGTCATAGCAGTAACATAGCATCTCCTGGCTCCGCCTATGCAACCTGTATTGCTGTGGAGGTTAACACCATGCTCGTGGAAATGGGGAGGGGCATTTAAACCACCCAGAGATCCCCCAAAATACTAGCACTGTGGGATATTGTTAAGTATTTAAGGGATGCTTCTGGAAATTAGGAAATCAGCATTCAGTGCCCCTTGTTTTGAGTACTCACGCTGTTCTTGATGGTGAGGTCTGCACCGTACATAATCAGGAGCCTTATCATCTTATAACGATTCAGTCTCACGGCATCATGCAGGGGCGTATCTCCTTCCTAGAGGAGCAGAACAGACAGGCTGCAGTGAGCCTGAAACCTGCAAGCGGCCCCAAAAGGGCACCCTGGCTTGTAGGCGTGAGTCCAGATAAGCAGTGGAGCTGTGGGAGGCGCAGCGTGGCCCGACTACTTACTCTGTCTTTGGCGTTCAGGTCCGCTTCACAGGCGATGAGGTGCTCCGCGCACTCGTAGTGGCCGGTCCTCACCGCCACGTGCAGCGCCGTGCTGAGCAACTGGAAAAGTGCAAAAGGCTGCTGATGCCCTGGAAGTGAGGACAGAGCTGTCCCAGACCCCAAGGCATGTGCCAGCAGAAGTGGCCAGGGTGCCTGCATGTAGCAGGGGCTTCCAGATGACCTCAATGGAGAGGTGGGGCTAGGAGGGGGACGGGAAGGAGGCGGAGGGGAAATACCTTATCTCGGGCGCTGATTTTTGCACCTTTGTTCAGCAACAATTTTAAAACCTCCAGGTTTCCTCCACGGCAAGCCCAGTGGATGGCTGTGGATTCAAGCTATAGAGGAAGGCGAAAGGACACAGTGTAAGAACCTGGGCAGGGAACTCGGACTTGGTCTTCCCATGCAAACTTTGATTTTGGCCACTTCTTTTGGATTTTTTAATACCCCTTTCCACTTTGCGATCAAGTCAAACTGAACTGAGCATTTTCCCAGCTCAGTCGTCAGTTCATAAAATGCGCTGTGTACTGGTCTTTGTAGATATCACAGCGGCTGGATTACTGTGGTCTGAATAGCAGCTACTTTCCATAAATGCAGTCCATTTAGAATGCAGCCTGCCCCAGACTCATCCACAGCGATTGGCATCTATTGCATACAGTGCATAGCTAGAGAATTCTTCTATGTTGCTGGCAGCCAAGAGGCCATGAGCAGGCTGCCATGTTTAATGGAAGGGCAGGGGTCTTGAAAGGCAAGTGTCGACTTCAATACATCTCAGTGACGCTGCCGACTTGATAATGCCCCAACTTGCTTAGGATATTGAATTCTGTTCAACAGTTTTCACTTCCTTCTCTTCTCCGAAACCCTCCTCTCCTTTTCAGTATGTATAGAAAGTACTTTTCACTCAACGTAGCCTCATCTCCCAACTTTCCTTTGTATGGAGAAATGAGCTTTTGCCTGTTTCTCGCAGATCAATTTCAATCCAATCAGGCCAGTTTTTCATTGTCGGTTTTCTTGAGCTTCATATAGTTTACTTACTTTGGCTCATTTCCAAGCAAAGAAATATATTTACCATATCACGGAATTCAATCTGGGCTCCAGCTTCCATTAGCTTCTCCACAATTGCCAAATGCCCTTCCAAGCATGCTCTGTGAAGAGCTGTTCGTTTATACTGTCAGAATAGAGATTAAAAAAAGAGATAGCAATGCATATAAAAATGTGCGCAAATCCTTTAAGAGGTATGAAGCTGGGGTCTATGATGACCTAAGTGATAGAAATCCAAGTGCTTCTTTATGAATTAGAAATGTCTAAGTTAGCTAAAATTACAGAATTAGAACAATTACCCCACAACTAAGATTTGAATTTCCTGCAACATACATTTCTGAGTGCTCAAAGGTCGACACTGGGAAATGTGAACTTAAAGGCTCAGAACCACCTAAATGATGACATTTCCCATTCTTGCATTTTGCACCTTCCTGTAGCATTTCCAGTGCAGATCACAGAGTTTTCTTCTATCTGGGGTTATTGCTAGGTTGACTATCAAAAAGTGTGCAATTCCTGTTTAAGAGAATGGGAGGCGAATTTTTGGCTTAACCTATCAAGTGCCCCTCCACCCCCATTGCAGTTCATGGGGGAAATAATACAAAAGGATTCGTGATCTTTGGTAAATTGTCTTCGTATGGATGATGCTAATGCTAGAGCTGGACCAACTAAGGCTTTATTTCATGCCAATGCCCTGTGCTTACAGATAAGGAAACTGAGGTCTAGAAAATACACATTAGCTGCTCAAAAATCAGGTAGCCAAGCAGCAGTGGGGCTGGCATTTGAACTCCACTCCAGAGTCTACATCTAGTACTGATGTGTTTGGATCTAACCAAAGATGATGCTGATAATGTATTCCTCCAAAGATGGCTTTCTGGACTTGCCCTATTAACAGATTATCCCAAAGATCTACAACGTTACAGAGAAACAGAAAAATCAGCCATAAGTATCTGAGTGCCAGTGACAAGCAACCCATAGTACTGATCTAGAATTTTTTTTTTTTTTTGCATCGTTACACTCTTCAGTTATGCAACTGGCATGTGTGGCAACAGCTGGGGGAACTGCTTCAGATGGCAAGACTGGCACCATACTAGCAAGGCTGCCAGAAAGCCTAAGAAACACAGAATTAAAGTGATGGCTCTTGCAGTGCTTTGGATGAGCCTTACCTCATCACAGACATCTGGATTGTTCTGGTCTGACAAGAACTTTTCTACTACCGCCAGTTTATTTTCCAGAGCAGCCTTTAGAAATCTAGGCACATCCACAGGTTCAGTCTATAGCGAAAAAAAGAAAAATAAATAAATAAATGATGGGAGAACTACCTTGAGCTCTCCAGGATTCAATCAGACCCTTCACAGACATGTTTCCCCTTGTAGCCCAGCACCGGGTACATGGCAAGACAAAACCAAACGGCTCTTACAATGATTTCAGGCTCCGGTTCCTTTGCAACAGGAACTTTAGTTTTCCTGTATTTTTTCCTTTTCTTCAGTTGAATGATTATTTCAAGGTCTTCTAAATTTTCAAGCTTTGATCTTTGTTCTAGTTTTTTCTTTTTGAGCTAAAAAAAGAAATCCATATTTCAAAAATGTGGGGCGTTCTGACAAGCATTCTAATGGTGTCTAAACAACATTGCATGGTCTGAGGCAAGTATGTGAACAGAAAAAAAGTCAAACATTTTAAAATAAATCTCTGACTTCCATTTAGTGATTTCAAGTTTTGGGGGATCAGATTTTCAACTAATTAACTTCATGTTTACCATCCTTTATTTCTACAGCCCTTGACTAATTGGAGACACAATGGGGTCTCTAAGTGATGATTTTATGATTCATTCTATAAACCAGCCCCAGACTTCTGTAGTCTATTTAATCATGTTCAAAAATTGGGCTTTATTAACCCAAAAGAATCTAATAACACATATTAAATGCTGCAATATCAGTGCCCACTAAGCAGGATCTCTAAAGCAGACTGCCCAGGCACCACAGCTAGCCAATGAACATTTTATCTGTGTGAGTATGTATTGAGAATTTCCTCAGCAGCACAGATTACGTCAACACAGAAAGCAGGCACAGCCCAACACCGGACGGCAGGCTGTAACCATGTTCTGAAGAAAAAGAGGGACAAACTGGATGGTGTGTGACATTGCAAATTCACTGGATATGTTTACCTTTTGAAGTCTGTCTCTCAATCAAAACATGGTCATAGCACATTGAATAACTGATTCAGAATCCAAAAGTCATAATTTAGTTGAAGAATTATTTTCCCAAACCTGTTGCATGAAACTTGCCTCTCTGTGGGTTGGAATCATTGGAATGGCTGCATTTATCTCATGTCTTTCTCCTCCTTCATCTCCGGCACCTCCATCCACACCAGCCCCAACCTCCCAGCTGTAGACCCAGTGGAAGGTTCTTACCTCTGCCTCTCGCTGTTTCTCCCTTTCCCACTGCTGCTCTGCCAGGCTCACGTGGTGGGCCGGGAGTGTCTTCAGATCCTCTTGCTTCTCTGAAGTAACAGCAGCTTCATACTGTCCATCTCTGAAATCATCGGGAAGGAATTCCCCTGTCTCCCCATTGCTGCTCTTCTTCCCTGTGACCTGTAGGGGAGGAAGACGGCAGGGTCAGTAGCAGCGGTGTCCATCAGGGGATGCCGCAGGAGGCCTGTGGTCCTTCCCCCTTGGGGAGAGCCGCTGCGTGTGCTGCACTCTCAGATCCCAGGCTGCAACATGGAGCTGCAGATATGCTACGAGCACATCCAGGGGCTTGTCTCTCCTCTTCGATCAAGGCTTACGCTGAGTTGACGTAGCTCCATCTACCATTAATCTGCTTAATCACAAATGCCCCCTGCTTATTTAAAATTATTTCATTGTAGAAAACTTTGATAGGTCCTGGCCTTGACTTATAGATTTTCCAATCCTGCAATAAAATGTCTACCTAAGACATTCTGATAACTACATGTGAGTCCACACCTTAGTAATAAAACCAAAGGAGAAAATAATAGAGAGAGAATTAATTAGTCCCCTCCATTTTTTTCCTAACTTCACTTGGTTTATCATATACACCAAATTCTGTATATATGACACTTTCAGAGTTCTCTTGTATTATGCCTGAAAGAAAAGGGTATTTCAATTTTCAAAGAAAAGCCAAGACAAGCTAGTTTTCATTACATAAAAATAAGGCATCTCACGTACCAGCTCCTCTACTTTCAGTACCATCATGTTGGCTGGAGTGCGTCTGTGTGGTTTTCTCCTGTGGAATGAATCCCTGGAGTTGGCCCTGCTGGTCCCCTCCACACTGCTTGGCTTATATAGCTTGGGCTGGGTGAGATAATCTTCCAACCTGGGAACCCAAGTAACAGCCCTGCCCCCCTGCCAGTAGCCAACTCAGAGGCAGGTGAATTTTCATTCCAGACTCAGTGTCTGGGAAGCCCAAGAGGGAGGGGATGACAAGCTCCCCCACCTCCCCCTGAATATGTGAATCAGGAAGAAATGTGAGAGGGCCAGAGGCCTTCAGCAGTGACCACACAGCTCAGCAATGCGAGTCATCCTATTTATCGAGAAGCCAGGGGACAGCTGTCTGTGAATATTGCACCACATCACTGCTCTTTTTCCTTCTTTGTCAGCTCTCATATGACTAACCTATCAAGAAAATGTGAATGCCCTGCGTATCACACTCCCAGTCATATCTTTCTGATAACCAGACTTACTGACACTTCGAATGGGGGAAGTGTCGCTGCGGGACATCCTATTCTGGGGGGTAAACAGCCTGAGAGGAAAGGGTTCGGGTCCTAATGGCACTTGTCTATCTATATCTATTTGGAATTCTCTGGAGTGATGTCTGGGGCTAAAAAGGCCTCATGACACGACACCTTACCATCATTACAAGAAACTGAAAGCATTCAGTAATGCACTTTTATTTTAAGGTGTCACTGGCCGTAATTAGCACATGACGTACTCAGTGTGTTCTCAGGCAGCACACTCACTGAGCGTTTTCTCTTCAAAATGGATCAGAGTGGTCCAGAGATAGATTACGGAAGACCAGACATTAGGCACGGTGTGACCTTGATTTGGTCGTTGAGCCAGAGTTCTCAGATGCCTTTCTTGAAGTAAAGAATCCCTGTAGGAGATTGTCAAGTATGCAGACCCGAGAGTCCCACTCCAGGGACTTTTGGGTCAGTTTGGGTTGACTCCTAGAAATCTGTCTTTTTCAGAGCACCCAGAGGGTACTGATGCATCCAGGTTTGCCAGGCGGTGATGAGCTTTGCTTTGGAGAGGAATGAAAAAGACTTCTGTCTCTAGGTCCTCACCCCTGAGGTGCTGAATTATGAAAAATGGTTAGGTCTCTTTATAGTTCAGGGGGAAGCTATGGTTCCCATCAAAGTCAATTTTAATTCCACCCACTTTTGGGGGGGAGGGGAAGACGAGTGTTAATGGATGGGAGTGTTAATTAGGGTGTTAATTGGCTTTTCTGTGTCTCTTTCTCCTGAGACCCTCCATTCAACAGAGCTGCCATTCTTGTCTTCCCTTCTTGAAGTGATCTGCTCATGGATGGTGTTTCTGGAACTTTCTGAGCGTGTAGTCGATCCCCTCTTCCCCAAAACCAAAACACTGACCACGAGGGACCCTTGCACCAGTCCCATATCGTGGGTCCTGGTTTCCTGATGTTCTGTCCTAAAAGGGGATTAATGAAAGGAAACCTCCTGGCCTTCTGGGATGGACGCAGCTAACACTGTTTCCTTTGGCCGCTTCAGCTAAGTGAGAAGTAGCCAGGAAGCTTTTCTTACCATGCATTCCTTTGCCTTTTTGTTCCAGGCCTGAGCCACATGGAGTAGAGCACCTTTTTTTTTTTTTTTTACAAGATTGTATGTATGTATTTGAGAAGCAGAGCGACATACAGAGAGAGAGAGAGAGAGAGAGAGAGAGAGAGAGCGCACAAGCCCCTTTTATCTGCTGTTTAACTCCCCAAATGCCCACCACAGGCTGGGCTTGTCCAAGGCTGGGAGCTGGAAACTCGGTCCAGGTTCTCTCCGACGTGGGTGGCAGGACCCCAGCTACTTGTGCCATCACTGCTGCCACCCACCAACTGCAGGAGCAGGACACTGGAGTCAGAGCCAGGGATCCACAGAACTTCAACATAGAACAAGGGCATCTTACCCACTAAGCTAAATGCCCGACCCTAGGAGATACCTTTGAAGAAAGGTTGTGGGTTAAGGGTCTTGGGTATGGAGCTATTTGCCCAACAAGTTTGAGCAGGAACAATGCCCCACTTTTTTTTTTTTTTTTTTTTTTTTGACAGGCAGAGTTAGACAGTGAGAGAGAGAGACAGAGAGAAAGGTCTTCCTTCCATTGGTTCACCCCCCAAATGGCTGCTACGACCGGTGCACTGCACCGATCTGAAGCCAGGAGCCAGGTGAATGCCTCACTTTTACAGACAGGACACCAAGGCACAGAAATGTTAGGTAACTTGCTAGCGGGTGGATGCTACATGGAAGAGGTTTGATCCCATTCAACAGAAACAGAAAATCCCTGAACCCAGAGCACATTTCCTGGACCAGTTCCTAGACTCACTCAGGGCCCAAACAAGGCTGGTTAGGGTTCTTCAGAGCTCAGATCCCCTCAAAGAACGTTAAGAAGGGGGCCAGCGCTATGGCATAGCAGGGAAAGCCACCGCCTGCAGTGCTGGCATCCCTTATGGGCCCTGGTTTGAGTTCCAGCTGCTCCACTTCTGATCCAGCTCTCTGCTATGGCCTGGGGAAGCAGTGGAAGGTGCCCTAAATGTTTAGGACGCTGCACCCATGTGGGAGACCCAGATGAGGCTCTTGTCTTCAGCTTGCTGCAGCCACCTGGGGAGTGAACCAGCGGGTGGAAGTTGTCTTCCTCTCTGTAACTCTTTCAAATAAATAAGTGTTTAAGAAGGGAGAGAGAGATTGAGACTCTAGTTACATTTAGCTCTCACAACATGTGAAACAAAATGGTATTTTCAAATACTTTTACTCTTCAAAGTTAAGAACAAAACTTCTCATCTATAGAAATGTTCTCTGTCATTTGTCTTTAAGGAACTTCTTTCCTGTACAAGTTCATCTGGTGGGGTACATTCTGAAATTTGTGTGTTTGACCTTATCATAGCCTCAAACCAGGCATACCCTTCCTTAACCAATGTGGATGAAAACAAACTCCTTATTGGTTCTTTAGTCATTTAGAAGTTAATGGCAACCACCTGCAACCAGAACAAGCCAGGGACTGGCCCCTGGGCTTCACAGGTGTCCTTCATGAGCCTCCCACTACCCTCAGGATTCACACACGTAGATGGCTGAAATGATAACATTTATCACTGGACAAAGGGAGAGGCAGAGAAATAGGGCCTTAATGTGTTAACCCAGGGATTGACAGAGGTGGCCAGTCACCAGTCAGGTTCATGAGCTGTAGGTCAGTTGTGGGGCAACCTCATTGTGTAAAATTTGAAATTTAAGGCATCATACTTTGAGCAAGACTTTTCATTTTTCTTCTTACTATGCTTTTAACTATGTAAGTAATATACACATTTATTTTTTAAAGGCTAAAATAATGTTGCTTATTCATACTGAACGGTGATTTGATGTTTGCTTTTTACCCAGTCCAGTAACATGTGTTAAAGGTTTTCATTAGCACAATCTCATTTTAAACAACTGCACCTGTTGACATACCTTTTCTTACATAACTGCTCTCCTATTTATGGCCATTTTGGCTTTTTTCAAGATAATCACTTTTATTTGCTACAACCAAAGGTGTTTCATAGCACACCAAATTTTATTGTATTAATACTCCTCGTCCTTAGAACAACCACCTTGATACTAAAGAGAAGTGCTGCAAGGCAGTCAGGTTCTGACGTCGAAGACTCCGTGTTCCACCATTGTACTTGTAATTGCTCATCTTGCCATTGCTCTTAATAGCCTTCCCAGTCCCAGCTGCTACTCACCTTTCTTGGCTCAGAGAAATGGCTGACTTAGGCTGAGCGGGAATCCAAGTGTTCTGACAGCCAAGCCATGGCTCAGTTACTTGCTCGCAAATGCCAAAGAGAGGTCATAAACAAGGTTCAAGTTTGTTTCCCGTCCCCTGCCAACCAGGAATTGAATCACCTGTATTTGAAAAGCAGGAAAGGACTGAGCAGGACTGTGGCATCTGCTTTCACCTCCTCTCCAGGAAAAGAGTCAAGACTAAGATTCTTCTACCCGTGGATCTGGATAGGAAGCGCACAAACTACCCTACGCCACTTGGGCCATCCCAGTAGAA
The DNA here is from genome assembly GCA_949820135.1 of Sylvilagus floridanus. Classification (NCBI taxonomy): domain Eukaryota; kingdom Metazoa; phylum Chordata; class Mammalia; order Lagomorpha; family Leporidae; genus Sylvilagus; species Sylvilagus floridanus. The sequence continues at coordinate 43,799,961 of OX463235.1, forward strand.
GGCTCCTTTTCTTGGATATCAGCGGCCATCTGACACTAAAGGTAGGTGAAGGCCTTACGTCTCCCTCCCACACATTACAGCAGGTGCCTTGTTACAGGAATAATGTTTCCCAGCACAAACTCTGCCACATATCCATACCGGCGTCAGCCACCAAGCACAAACAGCCACCAGACTGCTGTATAGACACAGCAGAGCCCAGCCCTCTGTCCATCCGGGCCTTTGGACAGTGCCTGGTATGACAGGCTCCCCTGAAGCCAACGAAACCACACTCGAGCAGCAAATTTCTGCTGATGTAGTTTTCTCAGGCCACAGCTCCCTCCATGTGTGGCCTAACACAAGATCTGTCCTGGCACTCACTTTAGGCCTGAGACTCCCAAGGCATAGAAAGTGCCTGACACACTGGGGCTATGTAAATCTTTAGCTGAGACTCAGCAGGATTCTTGGGTTCCTTTCTACTAAACCACACTGTAGAGTTCTCCTTTCAAAGCAAAACAATTTGTAGCATTTCTATTGTTAATGAACACCCCCCCACACCAAGTACTATTGGAGGTAAAGATAGTTAAAGAGTATGTGGTTGCCACCCCCCTCCCCAGAAAGTATTCGAGCCCTTTAAATGCTGACTAACCTCAACAGGTGTAATCTCCTAATTAAGGTTTCTCAGAGGTGAACTTACATTCCCTAGGGTAGAGGTTCTGAAGGCCAGGTGCATCTTGGAATCATTTGTGAGGGCACAGTGGTTCTAATATCCACCTAGCATTGAGAGTTCCACTCCAGGTTTACGTGAATTTGTATGTTCATGTACAGGAATATACTCTTGAAGTTGTAGTAGATAGTCAAGCCATCCTTGCCTTGATTTTAGAATTTTGGGTGTTAAAGACTCTGCCTTTACTACCTATGACTATGGGAAATAAACACATAAAACTCACTCATTCAATATTTAGTCCCACGATGTGTCAGCTACTCTGCCAGAGCTGAGATAGATCAATGCTCTTAAGAGACAGAAATACTCCTGCCCTGCTAGAGTTCACACGGTCTTAGGGAAGAATTTAAGGACAACTGCCACGCAGGGAAGGGGATGTGCACAGGGCATGGGAGGAGCCATCAGGGAACCTGGCCACCAATCCTGGCTTTGCCCTGTGTCCACTTGAGCAAGTCCTTTGTCAACTCTTAACAATTTCAGATCCCAAAGCTATAAAAGGAGAGCTTTGGTCAAAGTGATTTCCAGGGCTCTGAAGTTTTGTTGATGTCTCATAATTACTGAATCGAGAGGTAGATACGCATAATGGTAGCATTACAGGAAGACAGCAAACTTCCCCCTAGGCCTCCAAAACAGGAAAGGGTCCTTAAAGCTTTCACAGCCCAGCGTATTCCAACTATGCCCCCATTTGATAAACATACAAAGCTCGCACCTTTTGTCAACGGGAGTAAACATTTCAAAATCAGCATAGGGCTAAAACCAAATACAAACAATGGCAATTATGAATACGCTCTTCCACACTTCCCAAGCCCTTCCGGATTTTGGTAAGGTTTCATTCTTTCTCTTGCCCCCCTGAAAAGCCCCCTGCCAAAGCTCAGGCCTTTGCTGGCATCCATCCCCATGGAGAAGGTGTGATAAGTGGTCTGGAAGGTTGTCTGTGAGTTTCTATTAAAATTTTTCTTTCCCCAAACAATAGCCCCTTGTTTAGGCCTCCACACCAATTCCCATGGTCTTAGTAAGGCAGAGCTCCTGATAATCAACCTTCTGAGACGATGATAAGGATGGGGGGCTGTTCAGTACAACTTCCGGTAGAATGCATGGGTGGGAGAGAATCAGTTAAACTGACTGCAAAATGATTCCCGCTAGTACCCCACCCTACCCTCCAACTCTCATAAAAGCCAAATTTACTTCATGAGATGAAATGTCACTGAATGGACAGTGAAATGATGGAGAGTTGGCATTGAAGTGGTTTCTTAAAATGAAGTCTGATTGTCATAGTAACACACTGAAAAGATTTTGAGGCAACTTTGGAATTACTTCACAGCCAATTACATAGGACATGTACTTGGGATGAGAGATAAGTGCTTCTGAGACTGCTAACATAGAGAGAAAAACCCATTTAACCTTTTTAGGCATTTATTAAAGCAGGGGAGAATTATTTTTAAAATGAAATGTCTAACTTCAAGAGGGAACATTGGAAAAAACATTTTCTTGGTATAGTTTAGAGTTTTCTAATATAAGAGAAGATGCTGTAAGACATCTTAGCTCTGGATTCTTTGGGGGTCAGAGAAATCTAGGGCCAATAAAACACTGAGCAGTCCACTCACTGACCCGCAGAAAGGGCCAGGCTCAGGCAGATGGGGCTCTCTTACTCCGAAGACTAAAGCCTCCCTTTGCAAACATTCTGAAGCTTAAAATCTCACCACAACACAGCTTCTTTCGGTTAACCTAAATCTGGGAGGTTGACTTGTTTGTCTCATTCAAACGTCAGGAAAGATCATTACCATCCAAAACATTCATTGAGTACTTTTCACAATGATTTTGCTAGTCAAGAGGAAAAACTAAAAGGGAAGTTGCTGCCATTGCAATATTACATGGACTGCTTTGCCCCCTGGTCCAGAACTGTTTTCCTAAGTAGGTGCTGTTAAGTGCTTCAGAACTTGGACTTCTGGACTGTAGGAAAGAGTTTAATGACATCCAGTCCTGTCCCCTGCTTATATACTTCAGAGCAAGCGGATTCTGAGTTGGATATATCCATGTATGTAATTCATTCATTCTCTCATGTAAAACTCTCACCAGAAATGTTTTCCCTCAGTCCAACCATGAGCCAGCATTCAAGCAAATCTGGAATAGAGGACATTTAATGAGGCGCCCAGATCAATGACTAGGGGGGAAAAATGAAAGAGAACGGAGGGACTGTTCTACATTTAAAAAACCAAACTAAAAAGAAACGAGCTTTGTTTGGCTCCTGAAATCTAAAACACAAAAGCCAGAGGATATATTTTGGGGATAATTTGTAGAAATGTGGGTGATGTTTATTTTTTTTACTCATGAAGTGGGTGGTGCTTTAGACAATATTATTGACTTAATGATAGTTTTCTTATTTGTGATGATGGTTTTGTGGAAATGTAGGAGGCTGTTCTTAGGAGGTGCATTCTGAGATATTTAGGAATGAGATGTCACACTTCCAAATGGTACACACACACACACACACGAATGGAATGGCGAGAGTGTGCATAGTGTGAAATATGAACAATAGTGAATCTAGGTGCTCACCGTACAGTTCCTTCAACTTTCTGTGTGTTTCAAAAATTTTAAAGTACACATGTTTGTAAAATAGGAACCGTAGAAAGTAATTTCCACGAAGCAAGAGATGTTGGCTTCTCTCTCTGATGAGTGCCAAGCACTTAGAGCAGTTCCTGGACCCAGTAAGCACTCAATAATAAATAGATATTTAGTGAAAGATGAACAATAGGGAAGACCGCCCCAGCTCGGGGGTGAGACGGGGAGGACAGAAGCCGGCACGTGGGCCAGTCGACCCGGCAAGGTGCCCAGACTGCCAGCCTCGGGAGCGTCGCTGGAGCCGCAGGCAGGCTGCAGAGCAGCTCCCGGGGGCAGTGCTCGCTCAGCTGCTTCCTTTCTTGGTGCGGCCAGCTGGGTGGGAGGTTGGGGAAAGGAGACTCACCACCCGTGCCCTGCCTTCTGGCCTCTGCCACCATCAAGCTGCGAAAGGCACGGAGATGTTACTGTTCTAGAAACGTAAGCATCAGTCTGCAAACACTGGTTTGGCCACCTGGAACGGCTCTGTTAAACCTCGAGGATCGCGAGGTCCAGCAGACCATGTGTTCTGTTTCCATGTGAGACGGTGACACTGGGAGTCTGACAACAAAGCTGCCTCATCTTGTTTCCTTCAGCACCACCAGAACAACACATTGCCTTCAAAAGATGACTACCAGTTCCTGGCTTATTACCTCACTTCCAAATCCTGGGAATTAAATGATCTATTAAGAAATAGCTAAAATACGAGAGCACACAGGAGGCTCTGAGTGGGAGAAGGGTAGCAACGAGGTAGGGAACTTGGCATTGGGCTTAAGATGTCCCGGCTCAGCCCAAGTCCAGCGAGCTAAAGGTCTCTTCCTGTCCTTCTTTTTCCTTTCTCTTCCCACTTTGCTTTTGATGATATCTCCTGCTTCCCCCCCCCCCTTTAATTTCTCTCTCTATAATTTAGGAAACTACCATGATTGAAACAAAAGTCACATGCAGCTCCAGCCGACTACGACCTCTGCCAGCCGCCAGGGCAGGGCTGGGGGCTGCTTAGTCCTCCAGTCTACTCAGAGCGAAGCCCTACCTCGCCCAATAGTGACAGCCTAGGACCCAGGCTCAGACCCTTCTAACCAGAAAAATCCCCCCAGGCAGGGCATCCCCTCCCTGTGCTGACCTGCGAGAGAGGTGATCTCGCCTCTCCCTCGCAGGAGCCTGGCTGTGCCTTCTTAACTGAGTTCACACACGCGAGGGGAGAGGCTGTTTGGAAAAACATATTCTGCTACCGCCAACCCAAGCAGATCCCTGAGGGAAGGAGGGGGACTGCAACCCCTCCAAGATCTTTGCTCTCCCTTCAGAGCAAAGCTCAGGTTTCACAAAGGAATTTATAGAGCAGACTGACGCCTCTGGGGTTGGAATGGGCTCAGGACTGAGGGGAGAGCGTGAAGAGGGACAGGCACCCTCTGGGCTGTGTGCAGGCTGGGGATTGTTTACCAGGGGATGAAAACGTCCTCTCACTGAAAAGGAATGTCTGGCAAGGAAGCGGCCTGTGGAGGCACAAGGGAACAGCTCCCTGGGGAGCCAGTTTGGGTTAGAGGCAGAACAACCGACCTGGGCAGGCACAGTGCACAGGGCGGGGGTGCGCTGGGGACCGTCCGAGCCACCCTGCCTTCCAAGGACAGCTGTCTGTCCTGTCGGCTAGGCAAAAGAGGGAAAGGGAGGACGCATTAGAGGTTAGAAATCACATCAGAAAGTAGAAGCCAAGTGTGGTTGCTGGGCTTTTCCTGATGGTGCCACTCAACTCTGCACTTGGCTCCTCTCCCGCGGGTGTGCAGGGGACGCTGGGCTGATGTGGGGTGGGCTGCCTTGGTTGCTGACGCGTGCACTTGGGTGAAGCAGAGGCAAACGATGTTCTGCCTTATTTGGGGGCTCTGGGAGCCACAGTCCACCCTCCTGTCCCTTCCCAGTCACTCAGCAGCCCCGGCCCTTAGTGTTTCCTTATCTAGGAGTCTCCACTGGAGAATTCCAAGGCCCACCCCAGTGCTCCGGATGTGTTTCCATCCCGGGCCTGCCACTTGGCTCTTCTCGTGATGACAAGCAGATAACATAGCTGACATGCTTTCTGCTTTTCCTGCATACCAGCCAGACCCCAGCTCCGAAAAGGAAACGAACCGCAAACCGAGAGAGAGGTTTTATTTTTATATGGGCATTGCGAAGACTCTGCAATAAGCTCCGAATTGTGGAAAGTGCTGTCCTTTGGGGCTCCAGTTAATCCTCTCCATCATGCTAGTATTTTTACAAATGAGGAAATTGGGGGGTGCAGAGGTTAATTAAATATCCAAGGTTGCATAGCAAGTGTGTGTGTGTGTGTGTGTGTGTCTGTATGCTGGAGTTGGGAGTGAGGGGTATCCATTCAAAGTCAAGTCTGACTCCAAATCCAGAGCACTTTCATTGATTTAAACCCCTCATTACTAAACTGGGCCCATGGCAGTCCCTGTCCGGAAGCTTTACCAAGTTCTGATGTCACTAACTTCAGGACAAGTATCCTTACTTCAAGGCATGCTATCAAAAGGTGTGCTTCAGTCTTCATCAGCATCGCCATGGTAACAACTATAACTCATCTGCAATTTGCAAAGACCTCATATCTGGGAAACAAGAAAGCCTAGGGAATATTTGCTGAATGTGTCAGTAAATAAACAGGTATAAAATAGGGAGTTAAGTGTCAGGAATATTTCCAAATCAATAAAAACATATGAAGTTAAATGCCTCTTTTTTTTAGAAAATTTATTTGAAAGATAGAGTTACAGAGAGAATAGAAAGAGAAAGAGAGATTTTCCATTTGCTGCTTCACTCACCAGATAGCTACAACAACAGGGCTAGGCCATCTGCTGCTGCTTTCCCAGGCGCATTACCAGGGAGCTGGATCGGAAGTGGAGCAGCAGGGACTCGAACTGATGCCCACACTGGATGCCAGCACTACAGGCCATGGCTTAACCTGCTGTACCACAGGGCCAGCCCCTGAATGCCTCTTTTAAAACACACTTTTTTTTTTTTTTTTAAAGATTTATTTGATAGAGTTACAGAGAGAGGTAGATAAAGAGAAGAGAGAGAGACAGAGGTCTTCCATCTGCTAGTTCACTCCCCAAATGGCCACAATGGCCAGAGCTGGTCCAAACAGAAGCCAGGAGCCAGGAGCTTCCTCCAGGCCTCCCATGTTGATGCAGGGGCCTAAGGACTTGGGCCATCCTCCACTGCTTTCCCAGGCGCATTAGCAGGGAGCTGACTTGGAAGTGGAGTAGCCGGGACTCGAACCAGCACCCATATGCGATGCAGGCTCTGCAGGCCCAGGCTTTAACTTGCTGCACCACAGCATCTGCCCCTAAAATTTATTCTATGACCTAGTGATTCCATTTAACCAAAAGAGCTCAGACCAGATGCTTGAACACCTATGTTCATAGCAGCATTATTCAAAATAGCACTGTGGATGCAACCCAAGGGTCCGTTGAGAATGAACGGATACACAAAGTATGGTATGTACAGACAGTGAGATATTGTTCAGTCTTAGAAAATAAACTCTGATGCATTCAGAAAACACAATGCATAAATCCTGAGAACATTATAGAAGTGAAATAAGCCAAAAAGACAAATACCATCTGATTCCACTTAAATGAGGTACTTGCAATAGTGAAAATAGAGAGACAGAAAGTAGAATGGCAATTGCCAGAGGGAAGGGAAACAGGGAGTTATTAATGGGTAAGGAGCTTCAGTTTTACAAGAGGGAAAGAGTTAGGGATATGGATGGTAGTGATTGCAGTATATTATGAATGTGTTTAGCAGTGCTGAGCTGTAGACTTAAAATGACTAAGATGGTAAATTTTATGATATGTGTATTTTTCTACAAAAAGGTGGTGTAGGAGGAGGAATTGCTAAAAATGAGTAAAAAATGGATTTTCTTTTAAAATTTTTTATTTGGTGTAAAAACAGCAAAACCCCAGCAATATACTCTTTGTAAGAAATATACTTATTTCAGAATGATACAGGAAGTTTGGAAATAAAGAGATAGACAAAGCGATACAATGAAAATGCCACCAAAATTGCAAAAGGGACAATATGTGTATCGGGCAAAATCCAAAGCAAAAAGCGCCAAGTGGGAAAATTAGGAAAGGAAGATACAATGCAGGAAGCAATACTAATGATTTTTGTGCAATAAACAACAGCACTGAAATCTCTAAATAGCAAATCTGTGTACTCAGGCATGTTAAGAATGGGTAAATATAGCAAAAAGTACTGTTTGCACCCAATGACGAAATGGGAACTTGCTGTCTCTTCATTTGGATAATTTGTCTGCAGTGTATTTAAAGCAGGGAGCTCAAGCTCAGACTTCCAGATTGGAAAGATCCAAAGTATTTCAGACGGAGGTTATTTATGCTGCATGAGTATTTTACGTCAGGGAAGCATTTTAACAAATAGACCATGAAAATCACACCAAGTCCTAAGGAAAAGCAAAAAGCCACAGAAGGTTCTTGGAGTGTCTTCAGGAAATCCTCAAGCACTCCAGGTTCTTGCCAGTTAGGGTAATGTGTTCATAAATTTCCTCTAACAAACTCATTCCAGCAACAGAAAATGACAAATCAATCAAGCTTTAGGGGAGTGATAGCTACACGCGTCTAGGACTGCAGGCATGTATCCAGGGAGGGAATGTGTACAGAAAAATGACCCCTTCCTGCCAGAGTGGAAAGAGCGAGCACCAGTTCCTTCATCTCGACTCCTTTCAGTAGGATGAAGGTTCAGCTTCTCACGGGTGACCTGAACTCATGGCAAAGGCAAGACCTGAAGGCACTCAGGTCTTGAACAGATGTTGTCTTCTTCCAGTGGGGGTTGGGTTAGTGGCGGGAAGGGCCCAGGGAGATCAGTGATGGGGAAGAAGTGAACCAGGCACCTGGGCTCCTAAAGCACACCACTGGAGGATACACTTTGAGATGATGGTAAATGAAAACTTGGTAAGTGTTCATTTAGAACATATTCATTCTAAACATGAGAAACAATGGATTGGTTAGAAATGCTGGATAGTTTTCCAAGCAACAAGGGCTTTCCTTGCCTGTGCTTTCTCAGATAAACTGAGGCAGGATCCCTGGTCTTGCAGGAGAGCTGAAGTAGTTGTGCGCACTGGCACCTATGTTCCACAAATTCTATATCCAGACCAAATAAATACCCCAAAACCATGGGAATGGGAACGGGGACCCTACCGGGTCATTGTCAGCAAGAGTTTTTGGGGTGTCAGTGGGTTGAATACATACACAAAAGTAGGGGGATGCTTCAAAAATTTCATAGAAAATATAATTAAAAGGTGAGTCTTAGTTTGGTGCAAAATTTTACAAAATACAATTATTTCATAATCTGCACTTCCCATGAACTCTTTGAAGGAGGGGTGTGTGTGTGTGTGTGTGTGTGTGTGTATTTACACAGGTAGATGGATATTTACTATTTCAAGCCCATTCTCTCTCTCCCTCCCTCTCTATTTCGTGTATTCTCTTGTTTTCTTTCTCCTCTCTCTGGTCTGTGCAGCTCTCAGTCTGTTTCACTTTCTTTGTGTGTCTGCCAGTGGGACGGTCTTGTCTCTCTGGGCGGTCTCTCCGTGGGAATCGGTGTAGGATGGCTGTCTGCCCCTCTTTCTTCCTCCCTCGTCTCCCTCGTTTCCGTTCTCCTGCCTTCTGTTCTGGCAGTGACTGCTGGCCCTGCTGCTGTGATACATTTTCTGTTGATGTAGTGAGTATTAAGGAGGCCCAAATATGGTCATGGGTTTCAGCCGTGGTTGAGAACAGGTAGCTAGGCAGTACTTGCACCCGGCATATTCTTTGGGAAGTTTTGGATTATCACAAACACGGACCCACCTTGGATCTAGACACCTAAGGTTAGAAGGAGACAGCCGGATTTTGCCAGAACTCTGTTGATAAGAGGCAGCTGCCACTTGTTACAATACGGTCAACTTTCCAGCCAGTAGTTACATCCACGTCTGTTAGGATCACTCTTGCTGTGCTCTTGCTAGAAGGAAACCATCTTCTTTAACACCATTTAGATAATTAGAGCAAATCCACTGGATAAGGAAAGCTCAGGTACAACAATGAAATTATGGAAAGATTTTTTAAAACCCATCCTAAAAAAAAAAAAAACCGCATCAAGGTTCTGAAATGTCAAGAATGCCTATCATTTCCTGCTGTGGCGAAAGCCAGGAACCTTCCAGCACACTGCGCTTTCTTATTCTCGGGAGTGAAGAATAGAGGAAGAGTTTGTTTGCCTGATTTAACCCATCTGAGAAAGATTTTTCACGAGTGATCCTTGAGCAAAAGGCTGATTGGAAAACTTTCAGCCCATCTATGGGGAAATAACTTCTTTAATAAAGAGCTTTGATTAATCAAGCATATCTCTATGGCATTTCAGTGATCCAATTCCAGTGTCTCCCCCAGAAACACTCCCATTTCTCAGTGCCAGTGTTCGGTATTAGCTTCTCATTACTACAATGAAATACCTAAGACAAGATACTTATACTATGGCATTTCAGGGAATTGGTTTTGACTGAATCTTTCCCAAACCTACAGTCTCCAAAATGGGCAGCACCAACTTCCACACAACCAATAGTTGCAGGTGAGGATCTGGGGAGAGAGGTAAAGAGCCTAATATTAAGGCTACAGCTTGTTTTTTTTTTCTCTTTACTCTTTGTGATTTGTGTCTTCTAGGAGAATCCAAGTCAGAGAAGCAGGTGTGCTTTTCCCAAAATTCTTGGCTTGTTAAATTGATTAGAGGAGGTTTCTAAAGTGTTGAGGAAGGGTAATACTGGGTGTGAAAACCCTCTCCCTAGGACAAATTCTAACTCTAATGGGACTTGTCCCTCAACCCAACATTTTCATGACAGGCCCAGCCCTGGGATAAGTGTTTAACTAGCTCATGTAAATCTCTGAGTCACCCTTTAACGAAGAATTATTGTTTCCCCCATTTTACAAAGGAGGAAACTGAGCCTGATCAAAATCACACAGCTGGGAAGGAAGATCTCTCAAATTCCCATACGGGTCTGTGTTTGCAAAACCTGCCAGACTTAGAGTCCCGCTAGAGGGACAAAACATCCTAGCTGGGCAGGCTGCTTGCCCTTCCTGGACCTGTGGTGTAAGTATGTACAGTATATTCTGTACAGAATGCTATAAAGACCATAGCAGTAAGAGCTGTTTAGATTTGTCTAGCCCTGTACCATTTGCAATGCTTGGTGTCTAAGATCCTACGTGATGTTATTTTCTAGAACTCTGTGACTTAGAGATTGTTGTTTCCATTTTAATAGAAAAAGAGATTAAGAGCCAAGGTGCCTGAGTGCCTAACCCAAAGTCACTCAGCTGGTAACTGACAGAGCCACAACTCAGGCCTAACGTGGGTTCTCTGTCTAGTGCTGGTGGAGCTTCTTCTCTTGGGCCAACACTGGGCCATTGATCACGACTGGCTTGAAGCATTATTTTGAGCAACAGTCCCAGGATGTAGCAAGACTCAGCAAGAAAAGGTGTCAAGAGTGGTTAAGCATGTTTGCGTGGACACCAGAATGAGGAGTGGCAGTGCTCTCGCGAGCGTTACATCCTCTCTGGTCTATGTCATGCCACTCCATGCTTCCACGGGAAAGAGATTCTGAGACTTCTCAAGGTTGTCCCAGCAAATGAGTGATAGTCAGGAAAATCAGCGTTTTGAGATGTTACCCAGATCTCTTGTCGTAGCCTTTTAAATATGAGATTTGTGCTTTCCTGCTTATGCTCACTCAGCTCTAAGTCCAAGAATTTCTGATGTGTCCGGGGTGACAGATATCGAGCAAACTTCACTGGGGCTGCTTCCAGAGAGGGCAGAGAGACCTAGATGGGTGAAAGAGTTTGCTACTGGCACAGTAGACTGCTCAGCTCTCACTAAACAGGCACTTCCTCTCTCCTTTCCTGGCTCTCACTATTGCCAACATCAACCACTCCCACCCCTGCCCTTGGCTAATTCTTCTTGCCTTTAAGAGTCATATTCTACGTCATCTCTCCCTCAAAACTAAACTGTCCAATATCAGCCAGTGATACTATCTTGTTCATCTACGTGCCCCTCCTGGCCTGCTATCTCACTCTACATAGACTCTGATCGTGTCCTGATTTATTTGACTCCAAGCAAACTGGGATTGAATTAAATCAAACTGAAGTGAATCATGTACTTGGTCAAAAGTAAGTAAGAAATTTGACCTGGTGATCACATTATTACACAATGAAAAATTGAAATAAAAGAGAAATAGAGCTAGAATTGATAAGAAGGAAAATATAGACATATCTTTTATCCTGCATTCCACATCTTCCTCCAAACTCCACCAAAAATTAATAATGGCAGTATTATTAGAAGTGGCCTTATGGCCGGCGCCGTGGCTCAACAGGCTAATCCTTCGTCTTGCGGCACCGGCACACAGGGTTCTAGTCCCGGTTGGGGCGCCGGATTCTGTCCCGGTTGCCCCTCTTCCAGGCCAGCTCTCTGCTGTGGCCCAGGAGTGCAGTGGAGGATGGCCCAGGTGCTTGGGCCCTGCACCCCATGGGAGACCAGGAAAAAGCACCTAGCACCTGGCTCCTGCCATCGGATGAGCGCGGTGCGCCGGCCGCAGCGCGCTGACCACGGCAGCCATTGGAGGGTGAACCAACGGCAAAGGAAGACCTTTCTCTCTGTCTCTCTCTGTCTCATTGTCCACTCTGCCTGTCAGAAATTAAAAAAAAAAAAAAGTGGCCTTATGGAAGCTCCCTGTATCCCTTTTCATTCTATATTAATGACTATCAGTTTTATCAACCTTCTCAGTCTATATTAATGACTATCAATTTTATCAACCTTATATCTCCTTATAACAACAAATATTATGCAATGTCAACTTGACATCAAGAAATGTAATTAAAGAAAATATAATCAGCACATAATAAAATTGCCCCCTCCCAATAACACAATGCTCAGGGGTAAATTATGGTTAAAATACTATGCATTTTAGTAGATATTTCCTGGATACACTGGAGAACATAATATAGTAGTAGTCAGTTGTTGGGGTCTGCTTATAATGAAAAAAATTTGGATTTTTTAAAAAGTAATTCAAAATAAAGTTGAATATTATTGACTTTTTTAAAAAAAATTACCATTGGTCTATAGGCTAAATAAGCATATTTATAATTTATGTATACATTTTTGTTAATACAGATAAACTGCAGATTAATCAATTGGCCACTTAAACAGCACAACCAGCCTTGCCATTAGAGATTGTCCAAAATGGGGAACAATTCTTGGCAAATTCCCAAAAGACACAAGTACTGTATAATTTTTGCTTGATTTACATGCCAGTCAGGTTTCTGGAAAATTCAGTGTATTCAGTGTGTTAAAGTTATACAAAAGCACTTTGTGTTTTTTACATAAAATGCAATTAGGTTCTGGGCCAAGGTTGTTATAAAACGCCTGCCAGGGCACCAGAAAGACATGCAGGACGTGAAATGGTTCTTCTTGGTAGGGGTTTGTACTGTGCACTGCAGGATGTCTAGAATCCCTGGCTGTGTCCATCAAGTGTCAGAAGGTCTCCCCATCACTGTGACAACCAATAACAGCTCCGCCTATTCCTGAGGTGCTCCTAGGAGATGTGTTAGCTTTACTGAAGAGCACTACTGACTATAAAAAGACTAGGAGAGGAATGGAAGTCTAAGAGAGGGTCATTGGCCATGGCCAATACCCCATTTCCTACAATACAGCTTTTCATCTAAGCCAAAAAGGGAGCAGGGCACCAAGAGAGCAGGACGTAGAGATCAGGGTTTCCTTCATGAAAAGGAGACTGACATCTTCTCCCAGGTGGATATTCACAGCAGAGTTAATCTTCTGCCTCTGCAATGATGAAAACTGGAGAAACATGGAGGGTGGGGAGAGGTGAGCCGTTGTGATGCCTGGCAATGAGCTCAAGTTTCCCATGGGACCACTAGCTATAGTAAGGAACTGAGTTTGTACAATCCAGTTGTATCTTACCCTTGAGGGTTGTCTACCTGGTGAGGATACCCAATAAGAAAAGGATATTTTGTACACTTGGTGGGTGCCAAGATGGAAGGAGAGCAAGGGAGTAGAAGAGGTGGAGCTGGAGTCAGATCTTCCAGCCAAGAAGTTGGACAACAGAGCGAGGGGAAGGGGGAGCACTTTTGGGGCTTTCAAAGAACTGCCATAGAACTATCATGAGGCATGGACACTAGCCAATGTGAACTAGGATAATTAGCAATATAACGAAGGGGTGGCCCCAACCGACCACGTCAACCTTGCCATCCCTCCTTCTTCTCGATCCCAACATAGTGAAGGAGTCGGAACCCTAAAGAGTAGAGATGAAAGGTGTAGAACTTTGAACCATGTAGGATATTGGCGTCTTACATTGAACCAGCCTAAATTTTAATAGCTGAAAGTAAAGATAATGTTGTTTACCTGGGATGTTGCTAAAGAAAAATGATTTGATGGAGTATGATTAGAACTTGGGAGCCCCTATTGAAAGAAATCAAAGTATTTCATGTCTATTCAACAAATTGAGACCCCTCAATAATCTACATGAATACCCAACCCTGTTACTTCAAAGTACTTAAAGATGCTTCTAATAAACCATCTAATAAAATAGAAAGTGAAAACTAGGATCAGAAAAAAATATTGACCGAATAGAATGACAACCAACACAAAGAGAAAGCCAGGGCAGAGACACAGAACTTCCCTAGAATATCATTAGAATAAAGTCACACATTTGGTTCTGATCTTCTTAGAAGCTAAAGCAGAAAGAAAAACATGAGCCATTCAATGATAACAGGAATATATGTTTACAGTTCTCAAAATGAAAATGGTCTTGTAGACACAAAGTGATCAAGGAATGACACAAGTGACTATCACTCTCCCGTCTTCCACTCTGCACTATTAGAAAGGTTTAGAGGCCGGCACATTGACTCACTTGGCTATTCCTCCACCTGCGGCGCTGGCATCCCAGGTTCTAGTCCCAGATGGGGTGCTGGATTCTGTCCCGGTTGTTCCTCTTCCAGTCCAGCTCTCTGCTGTGGCCCAGGAGTGCAGTGGAGGATGGCCCAAGTCCTTGGGCCCTACACCTGCGTGGGAGACCAGGAGAAGCACCTGGCTCCTGGCTTCGGATTGGCACAGTGCTCCAGCCATAGCAGCCATTTGGGGGATGAACCAATGGAGGGAAGACCTTTCTCTCTGTCTCTCTCTCACTGCCTAACTCTGCCTGTCCAAAAAAAAAGGTTTAGATAAGCCTTCCAATTAATATTGTGCTTTCAATGAATAATACTGGTGGCCAAGATTTGTTTAGAACCACTATGTACTGGGTACAGTGCTAGTAATTCTGTTATCACTCCCACTTTATAGATGAGAACGCTGAGACTCATGGAGATTCAATAACAAGACAGTGTCAATCAAGCTAGCTAGTGGCAGAACCAGAATTTGGGAATCAGGTCTACTGGTTCCAAGGTTCACCAAGCCTAAGCCTGTAATGGTCTATGAGAAATGAGAAAATGCTGACACGGGAATTTTCTGGTTAACCCGCTGGTGCCATCCGTAGTTTTGAAAATGCAAAATATGACAGCAGTGAGTTAACAGTCACACAACCACAACCACAAAATGTTCTAACCCCCTACCTGGGCAGGATATTCTCTAAGATAGCTGGCTTTTCTTGCCATGAAATGAGATTTTGTACCTCTTTTTCCATATCTGGGATAAGAATTTAAAAATTGGCATTGTTTCATTTAAAGAAAGCACAAGATTTTTATGAAGGTAGCTTTATACCTTACAATGAAACACTGATTTCCCAGCTTAAGCTAAATTTTCCTAATTCTGTGGCCAAAGGCTTTAAGCTCTTAGATATATTCATTCAGTAGTAGGGAGGCAGCTGAGGTGCAGTAGAGGTATGTTGAGTTTGGAATTTCAAGACCAGGGTTCAAGATTTTTCTGTGCTGTAGTGTGAACAAGATTTGGCTCCTAAACTCATGTGGATATTAAACCCCAACGTCATAAGTTAATGGTTCTAAGATGGTGGAAACAACCCAGTTACATTGGTTACAGCTGAGGCATCATGGGAGGTCCTTAAGTCATTAGGTCCCAGCTATCAGAGACAGCTCTTGTAACAGGATTGGTTACAAAAGCCTCAGTTGGGCCCAGCCACTCTCTGTGCTCCCTGGCTCACCATGTGATCCTTTCTTTGCCTGCACTCCATAGTACATCCCTGCCACCCTCATCAGAAGCCAAACCAATCAAGTTACCTAATTTTAGACTATAAACCTTCAAAATCATGAACCACAATAAACCTCTTTCCTTCATAAGTATCTTGTCTTAGGTATTTCATTGTAGTAATGAGAAGCTAATACAGAACACTGGCACTGAGAAATGGGAGTGTTTCTGGGGGAGACACTGGAATTGGATCACTGAAAGATGTTGAAAGAGTTTGAAAGAGCAGGATAGAGAAAACCTAGAACGTTGAGACTAAAGCATCGGGGGTGATTCTGGTGAGGTCTTAGTTCTAGGCAAGAATGCTGATAAAAATGTGGACGCTAAAGGTCACACTGATGAGTCTGCAGATGGAGATGCAGAACCTTGGGAACTAGGCTAAAGGTCACCCTTCTTACATCAAGGCAAAGAACCTGGCCTTTTCATGTCCCTGTCCTGATACTTCTTGGGAAGCCAAGCTTAGAGGTAATGAGATTTCAAGAAAGCAAAGCATTCAGGCTGCAGCATTCCGTGGTACTAGTCACTTTTAGTAAGTTTTACAGTGAAAATCAGGAGCCAAAGGGAGCATGCAAAGATTTGGAAAATTCTCAGCCTGGCCATGGAAGAAGCAAAGAAAAATCGTGTTTTGGAAGGGCGCAATGTTGAAACTGCTTGCTAAAGAAATTACTGCAGGCCCAGCACTGTGGCGCAGCAGGTTAAGCTGCCACCTGCAATGCCAGCATCCCATATGGGTGCCAACTTTGCTGTACTTCCAGTCTAGCTCCCTGCCCAACAGGGAAGTAGAGACCCAAGTGCTTGGGCCCCTGCATCCACGTGGGAGACCTGGACAGAGTTCCAGGTTCCTGGCCTCAGCCTGGCCCAGCTCCAGCCTTTGTGGTCATTTGAGGAGTAAACCAGGGATGGAAGGTCTGTCTCTGTCTCTCCCTCTCTCAGTAACTCTATCTCTGAATTAAATAAATCAGGAAGGGAGGGAGGGAGGGAGGAAGTCAAATAGTGCAAATAAAAGAAAGCTGTGTGCTAACAGGCCAAAAAAAAAAAAAAAAAAAAAAAAGGGAAAAATACCCCAAAGGCATTTTTCAGAGATCTTTCAGGCTACCTCTCCTATCATAGGCTCAGAAGTTTAGAAGTACAAATTTGCTTCAAAGATTTTTCAGGGCAAAATTTGTTCAGGGAAGAGCCTTGGGGCACGCTGCTTGCCAAAGTTCTGCTCTGGATTCTGGTTTGTCAGTAAGGTGCTCCGAGGCCACTGCAGGCCTGGCTCAAGCAGGTCCAGACACAGTGTGTGTTGGTGGCAGCCAGGGGCAGTCATCCATGCTATGCTGGTTTCGCAGGTGCTTAGAATGTGTGACTTAGGAGATTATGATGGCTTCCACAAAGATTTCAAAGAAGGAAAGCCTGGAAGGCCAGACAGAGTTGTGCCATGGAGTTGGAGCCCCTGATGAGACAATGCGTAGCGAAGATGATGGGGATACCCTGGAAAGGTAAAGTGATTGACAATGTGCCGCAGCTGGCAGACATCTGTGTGGGACTTCAGAACAACCATGTGGACAGAGGCCCCTGTAAGCCATGCAGACACTGAGGCTTCGACCTGCACTTCCAAGGACATCTTAGACACCCTGTGGTCCCAGGCAGAGACACAGGGTTGGAACTACTGCAGAGAGTCCTGACCAGGGCAGTACCTAGTGGACATGAGCCTCCTATCTGTCAGAACTGAAAATTTGTTGGCATGAGTTCTGATTGGTAAAGCTATAAGGCTGTGGTTTCCCAAGTCCGTGGGAGTTCATCCCGTGCTACAGTGTGCCCCAGGTGCCAGCCATGATGTTCTAGGATTTCATGTCTGCCCTGCTGGGGTTTGGTCTTGCTTTGGTCCAATTAATCCTTTCGAATTGACTGTTACCCTCTTTTGGAATGAACATACATACCCTGTGCCCGTCCCACCACCGTATCTTGGAAGTATGTAACTTGGAAGCTGGAAGAGGTTACCTTGAGTCTTAGATGAGACAATAGACTTGGACTTTTGAGTAACGCTAGAATACTAAGACTTTGGGACTTTTGAAGACTCCAGAAATGCATTTTGCATTGAGAGAGGAACATGAGCCTTTGGGGACTAGGTGTAGAATGTATGGTTTTGGCAGTAGTTTGGGTGTTTCCCAAAGGCCCATGCTTTAAAGGCTTAGTTCTCAATGTCTTATGTTAATGGTACTAAAAGAAGGAGCTTATTCCAAATATGGTATTTAGAGATGGAGCTGTTGGAAAGTGCTTGGACTTTATTAGTTTTTTTTTTTTTTTTAAGATTTATTTTATTTATTTCAAAGACAGAGTTACTGTCAAAGAGGGAGAGGTCTTCCATCTGCTGGTTCACTCCCCAGATGGCTGCAACGGCTGGAGCTGTGCCAAAGCCAGGAGCCAGGAGCTTCTTCCGGGTCTCCCATGTGGGTGCAGGGGCCCAACCACTTGGGCCATCCTCTGCTGCTTTCCCAGGCCATAGCAGAGAGCTGCATCAGAAGTGGATCATCTAGGACTAGAACTGGCGCCCATATGGGATGCCAGTGCTTCAGCCAGGGTGTTAACCTGCTGCACCACAGCGCCGGCCCCTGGGCTTTACTGTGTTTTTAGGATGAGTCCCTATTATAGAATCATGGCTGCTCTATAAGAGGAGATAGAGCAACACACTCCCTCTTGCTCTGTGATGCTCTGCACTACTTCAGGGCTCTGCCACCAAGAACATCATCACCAGTGGGGGCTGCCTGACCTTGGATATGGAGTCAGAATAAATCTCTTTTCTTCCTAAGTAGCCTAAGTCAGACAATTCATTATAGTGATGACAGCTGACGACTGCAACCTACTGAAATAGATCTTGAATGATCTTGAGACCTAATTTTTCATTAGAAATTGTGATAATAAATATATATATATGCAAACATATATCCTAAACTAAAATAGAAATAAACAGTACTACTACTCTTCTGAGTTGAATCCAAAGTGAGGAACTAGTTAGAAGAGTACTAGGATAAAGGGCCAGCGCCGTGGCTCAATAGGCTAATCCTCTGCCTGTGGCGCCGGCACACCGGGTTCTAGACCCAGTCGGGGTGCCAGATTCTGTCCCAGTTGCCCCTCTTCCAGGCCAGCTTTCTGCTGTGGCCCGGGAGTGCAGTGGAGGATGGCCCAAACGCTTGGGCCCTGCACCCCATATGGGAGACCAGGAGAAGCACCTGGCTCCTGCCTTCGGATCAGCGCAGTGCACCAGCTGCGGCGGCCATTGGAGGGTGAACCAATGGCAAAGGAAGACCTTTCTCTCTGTCTTTCTCTCTCACTGTCCACTCTGCCTGTCAAAAATGAAATAAATAAATAAATAAAAAGAGGACCAGGATAAAGGTAAAGAGCTCACAGTATCATAAAACCTGGATCCCAATACATGACCCACCACACTGATTTCCTGACTTTAGGTAACACGTACATATTTTTAATCATCATTTTTCTCTCTTATTAAATGAAGTTAGACCAGATGTTATCAATGGCCCCCTAAATATTTTCATTTTTGATTAACAGTTTGCTCTTGCAGTTTATGCCTTCCTTTAATTCTGAGGCTGTCCTGAGACTGCCATAAGGAGAAGTCCTCAGCTTCCCAGAGGATAAGAGGCCCCCTGGAGGGGAGCTGAGGTGCCCCCAGCAACAGCCAGCCACAACTGCCAGGATGAGACCACCTTTGACTTCTAAAACTAATAGCCAGATGTGGCTCGTTGCTCATTTTTGTATGGCCCACAAGATGAGAAAAGTTTGTTTCTTTATTTGACATTCTCATGGTTAGAAAAAAAAAATCAAAAAGCAACTTTTGTGACTTGTGTGAAAATCTAGGAAATTCAAATTGTACAGCCCAGAGAAAGTCCTAAAGCTTGATGGCAATACAGTCACAGTGTTGTTTATGGCTGCTTTTGTGTGATTGTGCAGACTTGAGTGTGATCAGCTTTCTATATCTGTGGGTTCCTCACCCACGGATTTGACCACCCCCAGATGAAAAACTTTGGAAAAGAAAGTGCATGTGTACTGCACATGTGCCTACATTTTTCCTTGTCATTACAGCTATTTACATAGCATTGCCATTGCACTAGGTTGTAAGTCATCCAGAGAAGATTTAAAGTAGACGAGGAGATGCAGAAGTTATTTGCAAATACTGTAACATCTTACACAAAGAACATGATGATGCTACATCTGCAAGAGTCTTGAAACCAGTTCCCCAGTGACATTGCAGGATGACTGTATTTGCAACAGACTATATGGCCAGCAAAATTTAAAATATTCAATATTTAGCGCTTTACAGAAAGTTTTTTCAGTCCCCATCCTAAGCACAGGGAGTTCTCCAGCTGAATACAGCTGCAAGAGTGAGGAAAGAGAGAGGCAGAGGAACTGTCCAGCCAGCTCTTGGATCCAGATCCCGAAAGGGTGAATCCTGGCTTTGTTTGGTTACACTTAAGACTGGTTTGTTTTGCAGCAATAACCACTTTCAGACAACTTACTTGGCTTCCAGTTGAGTAAAAAATAATTCTTAGTAGGAAACCACAACAGAACATGTCTGATTTTGTATGTGTGTGTGTTTGTGTGTGTGTTGGGGGGGGGGGGTGGATTTTAGTACTGGAGAATCTGAGATTGAAATTTCCAAAATATTTTTTCCTGTGCTGCATTTTTTTCAAGTAATTATTTTAACCTAACAGTTAAGAGAGCAAATGATTAGTAGAACCCAAATTATCCCTTAAATTATGTTAAATGTCTTCAGTTTACATTGGATTTCATCTTAAACACTGATTTCCAGAATTTTGTGCAGCCTAGTAGCTTAAAGTTTTGACAAGATCTGAAAAAAGCTTCCAAAGGCTCACCCCTACCTTTTCATATTAGTAGCAGAGTTGAACTGCTCTGAGATGAACCTGGGAAGAAATGTATTGCATCAGTTTGTTTTCTGAGTTCCGCCATGGTTAACTGACTTCCTGTGTGGGAGACCCAGCCGTGGCCTAACCACAGACACGTGCTGTTTCCAGCCTCTCACAATGAGATCTGCAACTTGTGAGGTCTGGGAAAACCTGGACCTGAATCTTCCCACCTAATGTGGAGCTCCTGCCTCAACCACGGTGACCACCTTCCCACGAGGTGTCAGGAAATCACTGAATGGGGGAGAAAAGATCCAAGTTCCTATCCTGTGCCACCTTAGGGATCTCCTCTGTTACAAACCAGGAGTGTCATAGTATCTGCCATGCCCTTCATTCCTATGTAGAAAGTTAGGAACGTGCTAACTTGTTTTAGGGAATGAGCAGAAAAGAAAACCAAGTCCTTGCTCTCCTGGAGCTCCCTAGAGTGGGGAAGAGATAAAGGAAATAAACAATTCACATGTAAATAAGTCAGTACTAGACTGCAGATTGCATGGTGAGAAACCCCATGAAGGAACCCATTGTGAAAAAAGTTGCTGTGCAACACTGGGTAGCAGTTCAGCAGAGGGCTGGAGGAAGAGGGAGCCCTGTGGGCTAGCTGCAGGGAGTGGAGGCAGAGGGAACAGCATGAGAAAAGTCCGTGAGGCAGAGGCATACTTAAGGAATGGAAAAGAGACAGAGTGACTGCAGGGTGGTAAGAAGAGTAGAGAGGTGGGGAGGGCCAGATCGTCCAAGACTTTCTAGGTTAGTAGTGCTATGGTTTATTCTGAAGATGAGAGAACCCTGGTGAGCTGGAAATGGAGGAGTAACACTTTTTAAAGTTACCGTTTTATGTAAGTTTTAAAAGAGACGTCTGGCTTCCATGTTGAGAATGGATGGAAAGGGGGCAAGGGTGCTGAGAGACTAGTTAGAAGGCTATCACAGTAGCATGTTCCAGTTATTGCAGCTTGGGAAAGTAGAAGGATGAAAAAGGCTATGACAAAAAATCAAGATTTTCTGGTTTTTTTTGTTTTTAAGACTTATATATTTGAAAGGCAGAGTTAGG
Source organism: Sylvilagus floridanus (assembly GCA_949820135.1). Classification (NCBI taxonomy): domain Eukaryota; kingdom Metazoa; phylum Chordata; class Mammalia; order Lagomorpha; family Leporidae; genus Sylvilagus; species Sylvilagus floridanus. Next base: position 43,821,424 of record OX463235.1, read on the forward strand.
GAGAGAAAGAGGGGTAGAGAGAGATCTTCCATTCGTTACTTTATTACCCAAATGGCTGCAAAAGCCAGAGCTGAGCCAAGCTGAAGCAAGGAGTCAAGAACTCCATCCAGAACTCCTGCATGGGTACCAGGGGCCCAACTGCTTGGGCCAGCATCCACTGCCTTCCCAGGTGCATTAGCAGGAGCTGGTTTGGAAGTAGAGTAGCCAGGACTGGAACTGGCACTCCAATAGGGGATGTGGGTGTCCCAAGTGGCAAGTTGACCATTGTATCACAACACTGGTCCCTAAATCAAGATTTTCTGATGTGGAAGTGGTAGGATGTGAGAAAAAGAGAAGAATCAAGGATATAAGGTTTGTTTTCTTTTTTTTTCTCTCTCTGCACTGTTGGGTGGACAGAGCTGTCTCATCCTGAAATGGGGAAGACTTTGGGAGAGAAGGAATCAGGGTTTGTTTCAAGACTTGTTGGGCTTGATCTTTCTATTTGTCATCCAGGAAGACTGGCTAAGGATGTAGTGTAGACACAGGAGCCTACAGTTGTCCAAGTAGTACATATTGGAAGACACTTGACAGTTATGGGGATGATGTTCAGAGCATAAAAGTTGCTGCTTTGTTGGACTGGTTAGCCACTGTGGGCGACGGGGCCCCAGTCCTGTGGGAGGTATTCTGAGGAGCTGTGTATAAACAATCATCTGCCTGAGACATGATTTAGAGGAATAGCCAGGAGCTCTTGCTGGTTGTTCCCTCAAACTTTCAGGTTTCTGTGTGTACCAGAAGGCCTAGGCAGGTCCCCTTAGGCATCTCATACAATAATAGCTGTGGCAGACTGAACAGTGATCCCCCAAATATCTAGGATCTCATCTCCAGAAACTTCAAATGTTACCTTGCATGACAAAATGGACTTTTCTCATATAATTAAGTGAAACCCTTTAAAGTGGGGGAGATTATTCTGGATTGCCTAGATGGGTCCAAAGTAATTCTGGATTGCCTAGATGGGTCCAAAGTAAATCACTAGAATCCTTAGAAAAGGGACATTTGACCACATGCTGAAAGCCTTGTGATGAAAGCAGGTTCAGAGAGAGAAGATTCTACACCATTGGCTTTGAAGATGGATAAAAGAGCCATGAGCCAAGAAATGTAGCCTAAGAATTGGAAAGGCAAGGACACAGATTGTCCCTTTAGCCTCCAGAGGAAGTGTGGCCTTGTCGACACCATGATTTAGCACCATAAGACTTCAGAATTCTGGCCTCCATAACTGCAAGAGAAAAATCTCATGTTGTTTCAAGCCAACAAGTTCATGGTAATTTATGATAGTAGCTAGTTACAGGAAATTAGTACAGTGGCAAAGAATGGTGTTTTGAAGTCATATCTGCATGTGTTGTAGCAATGAATTGAGTAAAAAGTGGGTCAAGAGGATATGAGACAAGGACCAAGGCTGGACCAGTTTAGTCTCCCTTTTCCATTGCTTGGGTCCATTTGTGAATTATGTTAAAGTCCATCACAAAGCTTTCGAATTGGTGGCCAGTTTCAAGCACAGTCTCTGTTGCTATGACTGGTCCTTGGCTATTCTTGGATATTTGTCATTCTCTTCCTCTTCCATCATTTCTATATTTCTCTCACCCTTGGTTTCATTTCAGTGGCTATAGAATGCTTGCCTGGTGGGATGATCCAGGCATCAGAGACTGAATCTCTTGCTTGTTTTATCTTTGTTAGATCATGATTCTGCCCACTTAAGGTCACCACTGGGCATGGAAATTCCAAGAAGACCTTTGATTTCAGGCAGGCCCCTTCCTTCCCTGATGATCCAACAGTAATCCTGGCTCCACAGAATCATCTGAGAAAGCAGATTATGTGATAATTCCTGTGTCTGCCTTTTAGTCCAGTGACTTTAAAAGCCCAAAATGACTAGATACTAATAGCAATTTCAGATTCTGTGAAACTCAGGAACATCTTTTTACTACCCACAAATAACGACTATGAATCCCATACAGCTTAAGACTGCAGGAATAGAAAATACAAATCACAAGTAGGTTCTTGAGAATTATAGCGAGAGTGGTCAATCCTACTTCTACACCCTTGGTTCCCAGTCATGTACTGTGGTGACTGGGGACACACAATACATCTGCTATTGGTTCCATGTATATAAAAAAATCCATAACAGGTGCTCAGTGTCAGTATTTTCTGTGTTAGGAAGGATGTTCAAATAGCTAGAAAAGCTTTAATGAGAAGAATCCCATGATATTGGGCCCATCTATAGCTCTATCTCTGCCATGGTGGCCACTCATGGGCCCATTGCACAAGTACTATGGTGGCTGGGAGGTGAAGCTGACTTAAAGCTCCAAGGCAACTTACCCTATTCAACGATATGTGTGTTGCTCTCATTCCTATATGACTCTTTCCTAAATGCCCTTTTCTCTGGTCTCCCAAGACTTCCTCTCCCAGCATCCTCACCAACCAGCCAAACCATTTTTTACTTTTCTAGAGTCTGTGTCCATCTGTATCTCAAGCTGTTTCTTGCTTTATACAAACTCAGTGGCCAGGTACTTCGCTGGATGTCTTGATGACTGGGAGGATTTTCCTTTAGCACTGTTCTTTGGGGTTTCCCTCTGAGTGGTTCTGGAATGTGATAGCCATACATATGCAGCTAGCATCCATTTGTGAACCAAGCTGGAGATTTTTTTCTGCTCTGTTAGCTGTGTACAAGGGACTCCCCATAAGCCACAGGTGAAGGTATGCCTGCAACAGAGGTAGGTGAAATGAATGTGTTATCTGTTTACATAAATTTACGTGTACCTTTTGGGTTTGCTTATATCTATCTCATGACTTGGTGAAGCTGATAACACCCATCTCAGTAATTTTATGACCTATGCTCAACCTCTTATTGGGCTCAGTACTATACCAAATGTTTCTTTGCAAACAGTTACTGGTCCTTTGCCATTGATGATATGGCCTTGATCCAGAACCCTCAGGTCTGTGCTAGGACTATTCTTCTGAGCCTTGGCAGAGACTCCACACAGCATTGATATCTACCATAGCTATTTCTAGCACTATTGAGTCATTTGGCCTGAATAACAAAACACTTTTCACTGTATCACCGCCCGGATCTGCTGCAGGCTCTCTTGCCCTTTTCCACTTAAACCTGAGAGCATAAGTCATTCCATAAACACACTAGAGAAGTGGCCCCAAGTATGGTATGTGCTGCCTCTAGAATCCAAGGAAGCCCACTCAGTGCTTCTGCTAGCTTAAACAACACTTTTTAAGTGATTTTTCTTGAACATATTGGCTTGTCTGGAGGTTTCTACTAAGTTGAGCTGGGATCAGTAGAGTTTGCTTACTCATGCATCTGTGGTTAGCATTCGGTCAGCTGCAGCTTGGTTAGATGGCTTGCTGGTCTTAGCTGGGCTCACTGGCATGTCTGTGAGCAACTGGACTGCCTTAACCGTTCTCCACGTGTCTCATCCTGTAGTAGACTAGCCCAGGCAGAGTCTCAGAGTAAAGTTGAAGAAACTATAAGATAAAGGCAAGAAGTACAATCTATTTACATCCTATACGTTGACAAATGAAGTATCAAAAGACCCTCTGGCCAAGCAAGGTCATGTGACTGAGGACAGAGTCAGGTGGTACATTGCCCCAGCCACAACCAGAGGAGTGAACAATCCTGGCCTCAGTGCAGGCAATCGACCACACAGAACTAAATTCAGAGCCCAGCCATGGTATTTATCAGACAGATCACTCTTCTGAGCCCCAGTTTCCCCAATGACAACAATAACAACTATCTGACAGTTTATTGTAAAGATCAGATAAGACTTCTGTGAGACAATTAGTACAATGTTTGGAATATGAAGCTCTTGTACATACTGCTGTTTCTGATTATGAGGAAGGTATCTGGACTGAGAGGCCATTTGCTACCTGCAGCTCACGATGCCCTGGGGCACGCTCCCAAGGTACAGCTAAGCTAAAACCTTTCCCTGGGCATGTGGCCTAGGGACTAGTTTTCTGAGGATCCAGACTATAGCCACAATTAAGGGGCTCACATGACTCTGGGGACCATAGCTTACCATATCTCTACAATGCAGTATTTTCCAATGTACTGCCTCCCTCCTGACCCAGCCATCAGGTGTAGAAGATGGGAGAAAATTCTGTGCCTCTTTCTGAAAAGACAGCACTATGGTTTGGATGTAGTTTGTCCTTGAAAGTTCATGTGCTGAAGGCTTCCTCCACACTGTAATGACTTGAAGAGGTGATGCATCTTGAAGAGGCGGGGCCTCACGGGAGGTAGTTAGGTCATGGGTGCACCATCCTCAGAAGGGATTAATGCCATTCTCCAGGACTGGGTTAGTTCTCAGAGAACCAGGTTGTCATGGAGCAGGGCCTCTCGCTTGGCCTCTTCCACATGTGGCTGTTTCCTTTCCACTACTCCACCATGTTGTGGTACTGCCAGGGGCTGCCTACCAGTATCAGCTCCACTTTCTAGCCACCAAAGTTATGAGCCAAATCAACCTCTTTTCTTTATACATTACCTGGAGTCAGGTATATGTTACAGCCACACAAATGGACTAAGGCAGGCAGTATGAGTACTGGTTAAGAGTCTAACCGATGTTCAAACATTGGTATGGCTACTTAGTAATGGAGTAATTGGGCAACAAATTTAAGATCTTCAGCCTCAGCTTTGTCCTTTTCTATAGGCCTTTGGTGGGCACTAACAATGATAGGACATTTGGAGACAGGCTCACACGGGTAATGTACATTGAGGGGAATGGAAGGCTAGGAACAGGGATAGTGAGCAGAGGCGGCGTGGGCATTGATTCTGTTTCTCTTCCATGGAGTCAAATGTGCCTGATAATCAGCAAGTTTAGTTCCAGGACCAGGAGAACCCAATACATATGAACATTTCATTAAGTATAAGCATATAAATTAAAAGTGCCAATTTCTCCAGAATTTTTCTATATCCCGGTTGAGAAAGGCAATGGCAGAGCAGGCAGTGATCTTTTCCGAACCTGGAAGGCTTGGCTTTGTATGGGCACTGCTGCCCAAAGGTCAGACCTCTTGTTGGGGATGCTAGAGGTCAGAAGCAAGTCTGCTTACGTAAGCTGCACCTGCTGCTACCCTGCAGAGCTACTGGCTTCTCAAAGTCTCTGGATCCTTGGCTAGTAGATCAGGCTCATAACATAAGTATGCAGTGGATTTGGCCTATTTCTCCTTTGTCCACCCACAACCCACTGTAACTAATGCATCATAGAAAATACTTAGCATAGCATAAAACCTAGCAAGAGCAGTAGAAGGCAGCTCCTTCAAACCCTCCATCCCAGGCAAATAACATCATGGTTTGATTCCATACCTTCCCTTCACTGGCAGTAATCAGAACAGTTTCACTAAGTCTGAGAAATTTAGACCTACTTTTAAAACACCCATCCCTGTTCAATTCAAAGCTCTCTTCCTCCCGGTAAACACAGGCTGCCCTGGGGACTCTGGTTGTCTGGTTTTTGTGTGCCATGCACTGGTAGAATGGTCTGCCTTTCACTTCTAATTTCTCTGGCAGGCTCCTCTCCTGCATCCATCCATGTTCCTTGTCACAGGTTGAACAAGTGGTGGTCACAAGGAGCCCACTGGCCTGTTATTCAGCCCCAAACAACCGTGTCAGATATTTAAAGCAACCCTTTCAAAAATTCATTTCGGGGCAGGTGTTTAAGACACGGCTTGGGATACCCATATCCCATATCAGAATGCCTGGACTGGAGTCGTGGCTCTATTCCCAATCCCAGTTTCCTGGTAATGCACACCTTGGGAGGTAGCAGGTGATGGCTCAAGTACTTGAGTCTCTGCTGCCCATGTGGGAGACCCAAATGTAGTTCCTAGTTCCTGGCTTCAGCCTGGCCCAGCCATAGCTATTGTGGGCATTTGGGGAGTACACCAGTGGATGGGAACTCTCCTTTTTTTTTTTTTAATATTTATTTATTTACTTGAAAGTCAATGTTACACAGAGAGAGAAGGAGAAGCAGGAATGGCCAGAGCTGTGCCGATCAGAAGCCAGGAGCCAGGAGCTTCTTCCAGGTTTCCCATACAGGAGCAGGGGCCCAAGGACTTGGGCCATCTTCACTGCTTTCCCAGGCCACAGCAGAGAGCTGGATTGGAAGTGGAGCAGCCGGGTCTCGAACCAGAGCCCTTATGGCATGCTGGCCCTGCAGGTGGCAGCTTTATGCGCTGTGCCACAGTGCTGGCCCCTGGGAACTCTCCTTGTCTCAGACTCTCTTTTTATCTTTTCAAATAAATATAATAAAAACTTTTTTTAAAAAAACCCTGTTTCCTATGCCAGGTGGGGGCCTCACCCCCATTTTTGTAAGGCAAGCACTCCTGTGCCACTCACTCTGGGCCTCCCCTGGCCAGTCTTCTTTGGTGAATTTGGCACAAGAGGAATTGATTTGCTGGGCCTTTAGAAAAATAGGAAAATTGAAGGGCTGTTCTCCCGCTGCTTTCCCCCCACCCTACCTTCAGTCTCTCCCCATAACACACTGGGTAGACCAGCCAGCGGCTGGGCAGCCCTGCAACCTTGGATGGAAGCAGCAGTCTGTCGGCACAGTTTCCCAGAAGGCTCCGCTGGGCTTCCCTTCAGTGGCTCTAGGGAGCGACAAGTCGGGGACCTCCTTGAGAGAAGTGCAGCCCCCTTTAAAAAGCAGGGGTTTCCCCAAGGGCGATCTGCTCCCAGAGTCCAGCCCCTCTGGTGTCTCTCCTCCCCACCGTGCCCAGGGCAGCCTCTTTTGCACGGGGGGTGGGTGGCAGAAGATGAGACAGGTATGCTGTAGCCAACACAGGGCTTTGTCTGGATTCCAAGGAGTCTGGAGAACTTACTCGTGTCTCAGTAGTGTGTTATCTCTGCTGTACCATAAATCAACGTTAGAAGCAAAAGAACCCTCAGTTAATACTTCGTGACATCCCATTACATAAGAAACCAGTCATTGGCACTGAAGATACCCCGCTGCATCTGTCCCTTGGGATTTTTATCAGAGATGGAGGCCCCTCCCCAAAGCATTCAGCAAAATTCCTACCCACAGAGGAGATGTAGAAATATCTGTTTTCCCTTTGATGTCAAGGCCAAGGGTAGAGACACTGGCCTAAGACAACCTTTTCTGGGCCAAGTAGACTTATGGGATGTTTAACCTCTCCAAGACTCAGTTTTCTGACCTGTAAAATGAGAGTTGAATGAGTGTGCTTGCTTTTACCCATGCATATATTTTAAGAGTTAAGATAGTGGAATGTGCTGATGTTGTATTAATAAAAGAAACAAGCATTTTTTTTTATCTCTTTGGAAATCCCCTTCACAATTTGTGACAAGAGATAGAATTTTTAGATTTATAGCATAAGATAAGGCTTACTGTTATATTCCATTGTGGATTAAGCCAGCTGTATTTTGTCCTCATTAAACAAAAGGAAAATCAAGTAACTACTTCAAACAGGCAAATAAACTCGTAAAATCTAATAAGGGACTCCAGTAACAAATGCATGAAGAGCAAAGGTGTCTTTGTCCAGGACCATTACATGGTGTTAAGACTCAAAGTGGGTTTGTTGCAAGGGCACAGGGATCTCCGTGAGCCAAGGGCAGGCGGGGCAGCGGCCCCGGGGACTGACACCAGGAGGTAAGCCGCCAGTCATGAGCAGGGCGCTTCCTCTTGCCAGCAGCTCAGGCACATGACCCCTTATCTCTGCTTCCCTCTTACGACCAGAGAGTGGGGGAAGGTTGGAAAAACCGATGAAAAGTCTGCTTCAGTGTGCAAATAGCCAGGCTATTTCCTCGTAACCCTGAGATCTCGGTTTTATTTTTTTTTTAAAGATTTATTTTATTTATTTGAAAGAGTTACAGAGAGAGAGAGAGAGAGAGAGAGAGAGGTCTTCCATTCCATCGGTTCACTTCCCTAAAGACTGCAATGGCCAGAGTTGAGCTGATCCGAAGCTAAGAGTCAGGAGCTTCTTCCAGGTCTCCCGCATGAGTTCAGGGGACTCAAGGACTTGGGCCATCTTCTACTGCTTTCCCAGGCCATAGCAGAGAGCAAGATTGGAAGAGGAGCAGCCGGGACGTGAACCGTGCTCATATGGCATGCTGGTGATGCAGGCTGAGACTGTAACACACTGTGCCAAAGCGCTGGCCCCTAAGTCCTCAGTTTTAGTTAGTTGTTCCAGTGATTTTTTAAAAAATTAATTAATTTATTTGAAAAGCAGAGTTATAGGGGTGAGAAAGATGTGGGGGGGAGGAGAGAGAGATCTTCCATCTGCTGGTTTACTCCCCAAATGGCTGCAATGGCCCGAGCTGGGCCAATCTGAAGCCAGGAGCCAGGAGCTTCTTCCAGGTCTCCCACATGGGTGCAGGGGCCCAAGGACTTGGGCCATCTTCTACTGCTTTCCCAGGCCACAGCAGAGAGCTGGATTGAAGAGGAGCGGCCAGGACTCAATGCCAGTGCTGCAAGTGCCGGCTTTACCTGCTACGCCACAGTGCCAGCCTCACTTGTTCTGGTTTTAATGCACTTTAATGCCACAGGGTGCCCAAGAAGTTTCTTTGGGTGTTTAAGGATCAATATCAGTAATGGAAAAAAAATTTAAACCTGATAAAGTACTGGATAACCAAAAAGAGAATTGACTGAACATTTCCACTGCCTGAAGGATCTAAACAAGACATGTCTCTAGTTCTTCCTAAACATGGCATTAAAAAGCATCGGCCAGGGGCTGGTGCCGCGGCTCACTAGGCTAATCCTCCACCTTGTGCCGCCGGCACACAGGGTTCTAGTCCCAGTCGGGGCACTGGATTCTGTCCCGGTTGCAACTCTTCCAGGCCAGCTCCCTGCTGTGGCCCGGGAGTGCAGTGGAGGATGGTCCAAGTGCTTGGGCCCTGCACCCCATGGGAGACCAGGAGAAGCACCTGGCTCCTGGCTTCGGATCAGCGCGGTGCACTGGCCGCGGCGGCCATTGGAGGGTGAACCAACGGCAAAAGGAAGACCTTTCTCTCTGTCTCTCTCTCTCTCAGTATCCACTCCGCCTCTCAAAAACAAAACAAAACAAAGCAAAAAAACCCAAAAAACAAAAAGCATTGGCCAGAAACAGTGGGAGTGTGCGGCAGGCCTAACCACACTGTGTTTTGAGAGTGAGCTTCCGGTGAAGAGAGGTGGACCTTTGCCCAGGCTCAGCCACTTTTGGCTTTTTCTTTCTTTCTTTCTGAACATAATTTCCAGGCCTCACAATAATCTGAGCCAGAAGTCAGAGGCCCAGATTCCAGGCCAGGCGTTGACACGACTTTTCCAGCAACCTTTCCCTGAAGGCAGCCCTTGGGGACGGCAGCACCCTTGCCTGCTGCCTTCGGTGCTGGGCTGTTCTGACGGCTCAGAGAGGGCTCCCTCACCAGCCGAGTGCCTTTGCCTTTGTAACTCACGCCCTGCAAGTTTTTCTCCTCCTAAAGACTTGAGTTGTTGGGGCTGGCACTGTGACATAGCGGGTAAAGCTGCTGCTTGCTGTGCCAGCATCCCGTATGGGCACCAGTTCGAGTCCAGGCTGCTCCACTTTTGATCCAGCTCTCTGCTATGGCCTGGGAGAAGATGGCTCAAGTGCGTGGGCCCCTGTACCCACACGGGAGACCCGGAAGAAGCTCCTGGCTCCTGGCTTCAGATTGGCCCACCTCGGGCCATTGCAGCCATTTGGGGAGTAAACCAGCAGATGGAAGATTCTCTCTCTCTCTCTCTCTCTGTGTGTGTGTCTGCCTCTGTCTCTCTGTATTCTGCCTTTCAAATAAACAAATCTTAAAAAACACGAATTATTAGCTTTCTTTTTATGTCTGTGTGAGCTGTCATTTTGTTATCTTTTTAATATAACAATTAATGAACTCTTTGAAAGCTGTTTCTCATTTAGAGGATTTTGCCTGTGCTTTCTGCCACTGTTTGCATAGTGCTAAGCTGGGAATGTGTGTTCAAAAAATGTTTGTTATTTCCTCGACTTGGTCAAAAAAACATTCATTATCATTTATTGACGGTTCACTCTGGGCAAGATATTGAGTCTGGTTATTAGCGTGGAGGAGGAGGGGAAGGAAGAACCAGGAATAAGCTTTTCTTCACAGAAGGTTCAGTTCGGTGTGAGGGTGAGACGGGTGGACAGGCTGCTAAATCACACGGCAGGTCTGTCCACTTTCCTCCCACTATGTGTGTGGCTCTAGGGAGCTGTCTCGGGAGTAGGAACAGTTGGGAGTGGACAGAGCTGTTGCTATTTGCTGGATAGGCAACCCTGGCCTCCTGGTGGGCCACAGAGACACAGCTGCTGCCACTCATTGGCTGCCTGGCTGTCTTAAACTAATACACACTGGACATCAAGAAAGCTGTGCACCTGTTTTCTAAAACGTTGTTAATTTTCTGAAAGAGCCTGCATAGAGCAAGCAAGAATAGGCAGAAAAATTGTTTCTGCACTGCCCTCCTGGCCCCCATGCCCACCCCCATTCCTGTCCCCATCATCATCCCTCCCTCCACCCCACACTTCTACCTCCTTATTTCTTGGTATCATGGAAAAGATCCAATCCTTACCACCTGCAGGCCCACAAGGCCTCTCCTATGGATACTCTGCTCTTCCTCAACTCTCTCTCCTCTGGCCTGTTCTAATCCTCCAGGGTGACAGGTGAGGTTGGGGGAATGGAACTTCTGGTTGTGTGATGCAGCCCAGTGGGAGCAGGGTGGAGGTGGAGGGAAGGAGAGCTATCCTCCATTTCAGGTTGCCCTTAGCTTCCATCTCAAACTGTGTGCCAGCAAGACTGGCTTCCTTCTGATAATACCCACCTGGGCAGCCTGTGTGAGCACTCCCTATTTCCCCTTTCAGCGGAACACTGGTCCTGTTTCTTGTGAAATGATCATTCTGGCCACATGGGATAGAGTGAGTGCCTGCACCCTCCTGTGAACCGATGGTGACAGATGCCTGCTACCCAGTGATTTCTCTCCCTTCCCAGCTAGGGCAGTAAGAGGTAGGTAGGAGCAGAGAGTTGGCCAGCCTCCTCATGAAGAAACCCAGGTGCTAATGTTGATTCCTGCAGAGCCCTTCATAGGGGGCCAGGGAAGGGGTGGTCCCCTGAGCAATTGTGGACGTCATCAATAGACGGTGATGCTGGTCCTCAGCCTTTGCCCTGACGTCTGGGGAGTTGCTTCAGTCACGCTTTCCTAACTACTGGGAGGACAGCACAACCCAGGGTGGCTGTCATTCATTTCTACCACTCTATACCTTAGACAGTGATCACTTGGCAGCGGCGACTCGGTCACCACCAAGAGCCAAGGGCACACCAACTGCCTCGCCCCCTCCCCAACCTACCCTGGCGCACAACAGCATGTGAAAAGAGGAGAGGCCATCTTTTGTCTCCACTGTCAAAATGTAGTAGGTTCGGCATCAACTCCCCACCTTACACCCCTGCCCACAGTTCTGAGTTACACTATGAAGTCAGCCCATGTTCGATGAGGTGAGATATGTAAAAAGAGAAATATGAGACAGATTGCCTTCCAGGCCCACAGCAGGAAGGCCAGGGAGTTCTAGCCCCACCAGTGTGTCTAAAGTGGCACAGGGGGAATGGTGTGACATAGCCAAGAAGGATTGGGATTGTTGGCTGATAGTAGCTCTGGAAAAGACAAGTGGCAAGTGCCTGCAATGCATCGCTGGTGCAGCTCTGCAGATGTGACCTGTCTGTGCCCAGATGTGCAAAAGATTCAGCACTGAGAGTCTGAGGCCGTAAACCACCGAATCTTATGCACAGTTCCCTTGTTCAGATTTCACGATCATTCAGCAGTTGACAGATTGCGATTTGATTCCCTATGCATTTATTAATGGCCCACTTTGTTCTAAAAAGGCTTATAAAAGTGCATGTGCTTCAGTTTAAACAACAAGACTGAACGTAAATGGGTACGGTGGGCTTGGGTGTTGCCTGCCTTCTCTCCACTTCAGCCTTATTCTTCCCCCGTGGTCTCGCAGGCAGCCACCCCTCAGGTGGAACTGCTATTGTCACATCATGAGTGCCGAGAGAGGCCGCTGACCCACACCTGGCCACTCTGACTGCCCTCTCTGCTCTCAGTGTCGGCCAAGTCACTCACAGAAACAACTCCGAGAGCTTTGCTGGACTTACAGGGAAAGAGAAGCTGTTCTTCCATTGGGCTCTCTGTAGGGTGATAGAAGTCTTGTACTGGGAGGCAGGGCTCTGAGCACGGAGTCAACACAGGAGTCAGCAGAGCTTTGAGGCCAGGGAAGACACTGAGTGCTGCTGATATTTTTCCTTTTTTTTCTTTTTTTTTTTTTAAGATTTATTTTTATCTATTTGAAAGACAGAGTTACAGAGAGAGGTAGAGACAGAGAGAGATGTCTTCCATCCGCTGGTTCACTTCCCAGATGGCTGCAATGGCTGGAGCTGTGCCGATCCAAAGCCAGAAGCCAGGAGCTTTTTCTGGGTCTCCCACATGAACACAGGGGCCCAAGGACTTGGGCCATCTTTACTGCTTTCTCAGGCCACAGCAGAGAGCTGGATCGGAAGAGGAACATCCAGACTTGAACCAGTGCCCATATGGGATGCTGGTGCTTCAGCCCAGGGCTTTAGTCCACTGAGCCACACACCGGCCCCCTTTTTTTTTTTTAAATCCTGGATCCAGCCTTGGCTCAAGCTAGACTAACACCTAGCTTTTTTTTTTTTTTTAGTAGACATAATATGTCCCTCTTTTTTATCTGTTGAAATTGAATTTCTGGCCACTGTCAGCTGAGGGGCCTGGTTCATCCAGTGTATGAAAAAAGTGAAGTGAGAAGAAAATGAGGCTAGAGAAGAAAAAATGGAACTGGTAATAAGGTGAGCACACACACCCACGACAATGCTTGTCATGGTTTTTAGGATACCTGCTGGTTTGGGCCCACCAAGTCAACTCATAGCTGTCAACACTAAGAAAATCCTGTTTCATCATGTTGATTAAAGTGCCCAGAAAAGTAAAGCCAATCAAACTGCTCAGAAGAAATACAACTACTCCTGCTTATAAAACTTAAGGGGATTTCTCTCTGGGTCTCCTGATAAAGAAGATGCTGTGGAAAATGCTAAGTCACCCCTCAATGATAGTCCTGCAATGGATGTGACAATGAATTCATGAATTTCATGGGACATTTCTTCTACTAGCGTGCAGAGTAGACTGATGACATCACACCCAAACACCACACTATGAAGCCAGGTGACGTGGGGAAATGGTGCAGGTCACCCCTCCCACAGGAACAAGTGGCAAACTGTGCCTTGAGGCAACCGGACCATTGGGCTGTAAGCCAGTTGGAATTGCTTGGGAAGCTGATCTCAGTCTTCCATTCCCTGGCGATTAGAGAAGAAGAATCAGCGTCCAGTGAGGCCGCTTTGACTCTGCGTCTGCTATAGGCAAGGAGAGCATGTTTTCCTTTCCCTTGGGTATGATGTGAGTGAGCCGTGGTAGTGGGTTTCCCACCTAGCGTCCCTCAAGGAATTCCTCCCTGCTTGAAAGGAGCCTTCCTGCCTTGCAATCTGGCTTAGCCGTAGGTTGCTTTGTTGTTGCTGTTAATCTTCCAACTATCAACACTAACTTTGTCACCATCACTAAAATAGCATTGTAGAGTTTAGGTAGTCCCTGTTTGCTTACATAAGGTGTTGCTAAATGCATGTTAATTGAATGGGTAATAGCTACACACTATAATATATCTAATAAAGGCTTTCTGTTCCTACAGAAGGGGAAAAGCAGATGAAGTCCTGGATAAAACTTTGCTCTCTGGATATGATCTTGGGAGCTAGGGTTTCAGCATTCATTTTCAGAGGCAGAGAGACACACAGAGACAGAGAGAACTCCCACTCACTAGCTCACTCCCTAAATGTTAGCAACATGAGGACTAGGCCAGGCCAAGACCAGCAGATGCTCACAGTCTGGGTCTCTCTCTGGGGTGGCAGGGACTCAGGCACTTGGTCATCACCTGCTTACCTCCAGCGGTGCCCATTATAGGAGGCCGGAGTTAGCAGCAGAGCTGAGACACAACATGGGAAGTGTTCATTCCAACTGGGGTCTTTAACCACTGCCCCAAATGTCTGCCCTGGTGCTGTTTTGTAATGGGTAATATTAAGAATATTTGTTTGCAAATGGAAATGAGCCAATAGAGAGAAAAAATTGGTGATACAGGAAAGAATGAGGAAAATTGCCGAGTAATCCAGGGTCCCAGTGGAAACAGTTGCTTCAAGGATGAGCAAGAACAGAGAGAAGGAGAGAACGTGGTTACCCATGCAGGGAAGCATATGGATTTGGTGGGGATAACAGGAGGTAGACCTCATCTGGTCCACCTGTATTTTCTATACAGTGTAAGGAGAGTTTGGAGTCAGACTGGCCATTTCTGACTACTGGGCTCTGCCAAGAGAAAGCGTATTGGATATTTGAGGTTATTTGGTTGTTATAGATTGGCAGGACTTGGTTCACTAACTCACATAGGTGTTTGAATCTCAAAGTTTTCTGCTAATTGTTCATGGATTAAGATGGAGACTTCACTTAACTATGTCAGCTGGAAGGTGGGGCCCTGGGGCCGGGGCTGGGGTTAGGTTGCCAGGCCCTTGTCCTCAGAAGGTGGTTCTAGTGAAAGGGTTGGTTGCTGAAGCTGGATTTGGCCCAGCTCGTCTCTCTCTGCTTCCTGGCTCACCATGAGCCTGTTTCCTCACCATGGCCGGCTCTACCGGAGGCCAGACCAATGGGGCCATCTGATCCTGACCTGTGAGTCTCCTGTTGTAAGCCAAAATAAACTTTCTCCTTCTTAAGAAGTTCCTCTTAGGTATTTTAGTTAAACTAATGAAAAGCTGGCTAATGCTATGGTGAAGGAAGGAAGGAAGGAGGGAGAGAGAGGGAGAAAGAGAAAGAAACAGTGCTTGAGGAGAAAAATGAAACCCACCTTTGCTATTTGTGTAAACTCACGGGGGAAGACCCCGTTTGTTAACATCACTAGAAGTCTCTTAGTCAATATGGCGTCTTGCACAAGGTAAGCCTCAGTGTACTCCTGTTGGGTGGGGCATGGACTGGATGAGTGAGAAGAGCCTTGTGGGAGTCCAAAGAGAGAAACGAACATGGAGAAGACCTCATCAAGTGCAGGAACGTTCGAGCGAGGGCGAAGGCTCTGACTGGGCTGGCGGCATGAGTAAAGATGCAAGGGAAGCTTCCCCTGGAGGCACTTTGCCCTGACCCTGGCAGGGGCCTGTGTGTTCAACAGGGCAGGAGACACACTGGCCTGTGTTGGTAACACAGACCCAGATATCTCCTGCCTTGCAGCTTATGTTTAGGAGTTTGGAGTCCAGTTGTGATTAGCATGTGGGGTCCAGGGTGAGACTCTTTTTGAAATGTTAATCAATACGACCCAAACAAATGGAAATTTTCAAACCACAAGTACTTTTCAGTCCCTCCAAAGGTAGAAACTTCAATTCAAAAGGCACAAATTTCTGTTTGCTGGGAAACCATTTGAATGAGTCTACATTATACAAGTGTTAAATAAATGTTACTTCTCAAGTGGAGATGTTATTAACACCAAGAAGCTAAGCTCCTTTGTAGGACCATGGTCCTAATGGTGGGGCAGAAAGAGCTGCATCTCTGCAGGTTTTCCTTCTGATCTCACTGGCAGATGCATGAGCACCATGGTGATGCTTATGCTCTTGTCTGGGTGGACACTCACTGCAAGCTGGAAGATAAAAGGGTGAGAATAGTGAGTGCACAAGGACTTCATCTTACCAAAGGGACTGGTTTGGATTTGGCAGGATTCACTCAGATTGAGCTACTGTATCCTGCCATATTACTGAAGACTCATTCGCCTAGATGATGCCAATATTAGACTACTGAGTTCTGAAATGGTTTCCTGGTAGGGAGTGGAGGGTGGAGGGACAAGTAAAACCCCTGTAGAGGAAGGGCTTGTTTATCTTGAAAAGCGTGACCATCACCAGTTTCAATCACCCTAGGCAGAAGTAGATCCCTGGATGAGGCATAACACAGACTGGAGAAGAAGAGAAACTCCTTACTTGCCATGGTCTTGGCCAAGCTTTGAGTTCTGCCAGCAGTGGGCACGCATGACTTCATTGTAGGGGGGTCAATGTGTAGGCAACTGCAAAGTGGTGGGATGGCCCGAGTAACCAGAGAAATCACCTATTAGTGCTAAATTCTCTTCCTGTGCCTGACTTTTGAGTTGGTATCAAGCCAAGCATTCAGCCTGGCCTAAGCAAGTGGTAGAAATGAAGACAGTGCTGGGACACATTGGGTCCCAGGGGTGCAGAGGCAAGAGTGGTGACAGCATTAAGCAACCCTGCCCCGTTCCATGGAGCATGAGCACTCAGGACCTCAGGGGCATGGTGGCTTTACGAGGAAGTACCATTATTAGACATGAGACCTGTCTTAAGGGATTTTCTGAAACAAATACGAGAAACTCTATACATGCAGGTGGTGGTCAAAGTCATAGCTTAGTAATTTAAAGAAAATTGTTATAGTTTAAGCAGAGTGTGATGTCATCCCTTTATCCCACCCTCTCCCCACTCCCACCCCCATCAGTTTAGAACTGTTAGAGCTTCAGGTTCAGGAGTTCAAAGATGAAGACATCAGCTTTATAACTGATAGAATGGACTTGACCTTGCTCTCTAAAAATGCCAGAGGATCAGATTGCAGAACATACTAACTCTGCTGGGGCAATGTTCCTTGAGAAAAACATACAGACGGGAAGAGTAGTAGGCATTTGGGTCCCTCAAGTCTCTAGTGCAGAATAAAGAGTTCAGTGGGATCAGACATCAGAGTCCCTTGGGCTGTGAAGTATTCAAGCTGCATTATTGAAGAAACACCAATTCTCTGTCTGGAGTAATTAGCACTGAGAGTACAACATAAGGGTCTGGCATGGCAGAACCTTGGCTTGGGCTCTTTCCTGCCAGCTTAGGGCTAGTGGGGAGGAATCACAAACTCTGTCCCTTCCACACCAGGAGGCTGGGTTCAAGTCCAGCCATTGCAGCCTGACAACTTAGCAGCGGGACGCGTTCCCCCAGGATTCGTGTGTAGGAAAGCACCACTGTTCTGGCCCACTCAGGAGGTGGGGTCCAAGCCTTGGTGTCAACTGCAGTCATCTTCAGCCACAGGCTGTTCTCGTTCACGTGGAGTTTTGCACCCAACCCCTTTTCTAGAAGGCTGAGGAATGAGAATCAGTCTTGGACAAAAATAAGGCATACATTTCTGAGCAATACCCAAATGAACTTGCTACCCTGTTCTCTCGAAATGACTGCGCTTTCCCAGAACTGTAGGCCTTCGTCTGCAGGGGCAAAGTCTGCCTAAGTAAGTTAACTGGTTGGAGGAATATGAAAATGTATGGGTTCCCAGGCAGAAGACTGTGAAGCAAAAAAAATGCAGTGTAGTCTTTTTTCCAAGTCTCCAATCAGCTCAGTCATTCACCTATTTTGGGGAGAGGAGCAAAGGATCCAGAAGCTGTCAGAATCATCCTACTGGTGCTTTTCCTTCCTGGAGAGGGGAGCACGTATTTCTTTTCTTCTATAGAAATGCGCAGCATCTATGGACAAAAAGTGAACCATATCTAAAAGTTCTGGAGAGGGTGGCATGGGTGGTGATGGCTCCATGACGGTGTGAATGTACTTAATGCCACTTGAACTGCACACTTGAGAATAGCTAAAACACTACATTCAATGTTGTGTGTGTGTGTGTGTATATATATATATATATAAATAAAATAAGTAAATAAATGGAAAAGAATGAACTAGTTCTAAGGTCAGGGTGTTTGACGCAGCAGTTAAGATACCACTTTGGACGCTCACCTTCCATCGAAGAGTGCCTGGCTTTGAGGCCCAGCTGTGCTCCAGACTCCGGCATCCCGTTGATGTGCATCCTGCGAGGGAGCAGGTGAGGCTCACATAGCTGGGTCCCTGCTACTGGCGTGGGAGACCTGGGTTGCGTTCCTGGCTCCTGGCTTTGGCCTGACTCAATCCTGGCTATTGTGGGTTGTTGTGGAGTGCAACAATGAATGGGAGATCTCGCTACTCTCAACCTTTCTTACAAATTTTTAAAAAATTAAATGATCTGGTTCTAATCATGTTTTTAAAGCTTTATTTTGAATAATTATCCACATTTTTAAATTTATTAAACATAAATGGGCTCTCCATAGCCTGTGCGTTAGCCAGTCTATTTCCTTCTCCATAAGCAAACAGTAATACCAGCATTTTGGTATTCTTCCAGAAATATTTTATGCATTCACAAGCAAATATATCTTCCCACATTTTTTTGACACAAATAGTTTCTTATTTTATACACTGTTCTGCAATTTGCTTTTTTAACTTAGTGAAATTTTGAGGAGAATGTTTCATATCAGTCTATCAAAATTCCATTCATAGCTGCATATTTTGTCAATACATGGATTTCCACAGTTGGTTCCATGAGTGACTCTAATACTGCAAGTCTAGGTGCTTTTTATCTTTTGCTCCTTCAAACATCAAGTATGTATCATTTCTCATATCTGTCTACTCATAGGACAAACTGCAAGACATAAAATTGTCTAAGAGATTTTAAGAGTTTTCAACATAGGCAAACTTAGCCCTAGAACTGTTGAGTTGATGTTTGGAATGTGGCACTAACGAACCGATCTGACTAATCTGACTGCCCGTCCAGAAAGCAGCAATACACATCCTACTCTTCGGCACTGTCTCTTGCTTTTGCATAGTTACTAAGATGGGAAAACTGTCAGATAATCCTTAAGAAAATGTCCATTTTCAAAAAGCAACCCTTTCTTACAGAGGTCTGGTCAGCCCACAGCATGTAACTACCTGATTGAGAGTGAGCTTGCTTGAAATTATTCTTTTCATTTTCCCCGTGGTAATTTTTCATTGTTTCTACACTTGAGTACACTATCCATTTTGTTCTATGACAACTTAAGGATCCTACTAGGGGGAGGCAGTATTGTGGTACAGTGGGTTAAGCTGCCACCTATGGCCCCAGCAGCTCATATGAGTGCTGGTTCCGGTCCCAGCTGCTCCACTTCTGATCTAGCTCCTTGCTAATATCCTCAGAAAGCAGTAAAAAAAATGCCCTGCATTCTTGGGCCCCTGCTATCCATGTAGGAGACCTGGAAGGAGATTCAAGCTCCTGACTTTGGCCTGGCTCAGCCCTGACCATTGTAGCCATTTGGGGATTGAACCAGCAGATGGTCAATCTCTCTCTCTCTCTCTCTCTATATATATATATATGTGTGTGTGTGTGTGTGTGTGTGTGTGTGTGTGTGTGTAGGTGTATCTGTCTCTCCCCCATTCTCTGTAACTCTGACTTTCAAATACATAAATCCTGCAAACATGCAAACAAAAGAGCCCTAATAGGTTAGCCAGAGGAGATATGGTTGTCTTCATATCATAGGTGAAGAAACAGAGGAACACTGGCCAAGAGAAGCTGCAATTTGTCCAAAGTCACCCAGCAAGTTAGTGGAAGAACCTAGGTTAATGCCAAGGCTAACAACCTAATCCCATGCATATCCTACTAATCTATATTGTTCTTTTTTTTCTAGTTTTCAAGAATAAGGGAGCAGTTCCTGAACCTACTGGGCGCAGGAGAGGTCTCAGTATGTGGGCATTCAATGATGGTCTCACTGTTTGGAACTTGTCCTGCTGGCACACAGATGCTGAAGATGAACTGAGAGGATACCTCAGGCATAAAGCACACCTTCAACCCAGTGGGATCCAGGAAGGCTTCGTCTTCAACGCTTGCTTGTAGCTCACATGCCAAAATGGGAACAGGTAAGTCAGATTTTTTTTAAAGAGTTGTTTTATTTATTTGAAAGACAGAGCTATAGAGAGAAGTAGAACTGGAGAGAGAGAGAGAGAGAGAGAGAGAGAGAGAGAGGTCTTCCATTCTACTGGTTCACTCCTCAAATGACCACAATGGCCAGAGCTGAGCTGATCTGAAGCCAAAAGCCAGGAGCTTCTTCCGGGTCTCCCACATGGATGCAGGGGCCCTCACACTTGGGCCACCTTCCACTGCTTTCCCAGGCCATAGCAGAGAGCTGGATTGGAAGTGGAGCAGCTGGGACTCGAACTGGTGCCCATATGGGATGCTGGCACTGCAGGCTGGGGCTTTAACCCACTGTACCACAGCGGCAGCACCAAGTCAGATTTTGATGACGTTTGATAATCCTACTCAGGGAAGAACCAAGTAAATGATTTATTCATTTAGTTTGCAATGGGGAGGATTTTTCACATGGTACATACAAAAAATGCTCTGAACAATGAAACCCCTCCCATGCAGTGTAACTCAGGGTGGTATAGGATGGAACAAAGAAGTCCAGCTTTGCATATACAGCAACCATTCTTCTGATATTAGACAACAGATATCTTATTGGATGAGAGAAATTTACTTTAAGGCTAAAATCTGAGTCACAGTGGACAGAGAAACTATTTTGCTATTTCAAAGTTTACTCTGAGTGGTATGACAAGCTATCCCCAGATCTCACTGGAATAATGCAATCAAGGTTTATTTCTCACCCACAGCACCACTGAATGAGTTTGCATTGAGTAGAGTCAAGAATGTGGCATTGTTCACCTCTGCCTTTATTCCATTGGTCAGGGCTCAGTCAATATCACCCACCAACCAGGAGGCTGGAAAATGAGTTTTCCCCTGTGCTCAGCAGAAATGGGGTTTGGGTGAATACACTGCAGTATCTGTTCTCCATCCACATAGACTGGCTCAGGGGTTAAATGATTAAGGACACAGAAAACAGCAGCAAATACACTTGTATGGGCACTAGGATGGTGAAATGAAGGAGATCTGAACAGGCCAGATAGAGACATTTCCTAGACATAGGTCTTCAGTAAAATCTATGTGGACATGGATTCCAGAACCCACTCTATATTATTTGTGGCCTGCAAAACATAGAAGTGTGTTAAGGTGAACTGTAACAAACTGAACATAATTCTCATTTCATAGTTGGAGTCAATCATTCTCTGTTAGCATGTTTTGCCATGTTCATGAAGTCATGGGTTAAAGAATCCTACTTGGTACTTCTAACACAAGGTATCTCGGCTGGGAGAGTCTTACTGGTAATTGAGGTTGAGATGCTTGGTCCAGGGCCACAGATCGGGAAGAGTGTCACTTCAGACAGGGCCACCCTGGCTAGGCTTGCTCCTGTCTAGTGCATGCTATGTATTTCACTTAACTTTGTGAGTGAACAAGTGTCGACCCCAAGATCGCTGGTAGTGATTTTTCAAACCACGCACCATGTCAAATCTCAGGGAAGTGAAAAAACCAACAATCATAACCAAGGAAGCTCAAATATTATGAAAAGAAATGGAGCTTCATTACTTTCAAGCCCAAGTCCCTGTGAGCCTAGCAAACCACCCTATGTCAAAATAAACATCTGCCTGTCAGCCCTGATGTTTAAAAACACAGGCAAGCTCTGTTCTCTGATGTGTCAGCCTTCTCCAACCTCAGGAGCAGGAATGTCTACAAGAGGGGGTGGGCATATGAGTGTTACCCGTATGATTATGTGTCTAGCCTGTTACAGGTGTGTGGGCACAGAAGATTCACAGGAAGGTAGCTCAAGTGAACCCATGTTTTACATAACGTTCTCTGAAACTCTAGCTAATTGGTTGTAGAGAAATGGGAACCCACAAGTAACTGACATCCGGGCCGTTTGAAGCTCCCAGAAGACCTAGCCCTTGCTGGCTCTGTAGTCGCAAGCACCTGCCAGCTCTGCCGTGCTAAGGAGTGAGCAGAGCACCCTTGCGAGCTGCCATCTGCCTGGGGGAAGAAAACACAGATCTTCAACCCTGAGCAGAAGAGCATGGGCTCCTGTGCTCCACTCAGCTGTTACGCTCAGTTGCACTAGGCAGGGGTCTGCCTGTCAGCCCGTGCCACATCCTATGGCGCTGTTCGAGAGCTTACTGTTCCCAAAGACCTGTTGCCCCTACCTGCGTGTTCCCAGAGGACTCTGGTTTCCATAACAACAGACCCCATCCCTGGTGTGGTATGCATGGCCACCTGCCAATGCACACTGACTTAGCCTGGCCCCTGCAGACCTGTTGCGCCCATTCTCACCCAGACAGCAGAGCTGATTGTCAGTATTTTTCAAGATGGAGAAGAGGAAAATGAGACTCAGTAAATATGTAAATAAAATAGAGCTTTGGTAAGCCGTTCTAATCTTGGCACAGTTTGCATTTCCTTCGCAGTTGCTTTAGGTACTTTTAAACTTGCAGCAAGAATAGGGAGCCAGCTGTCAATTGGCTTCCTGTGATGTTTTCTCAATCGTCTTTCAGAAGAGAAGTTGAATTCAAGATATTTTAAAAGCTAGGGACAGAAGCATGCTGTGCTTGTGGAGATGATACCATTGTGTGTGTGTGTGTGTGTGTGTGTGTGTGTGTGTGTGTGTGTGTGTGTTTTCCCAAGAGAATACATTGGAGAAAGAGAGTAGGTGAGGAGATGCCCTTTGAGCTTGCTGCAACCTGGGAGGAATAAAGCGACACACAGCAACAGGAACGTCTTCAAGGCTGTGATGTTGGAATGGCAGCGGGTTTGTATTTGCAGTCATCCTTGTAGCCAGAAGAGCCACGTGACAAACATGTGCTCTGGAGGGAGTTAACAGAACTGTTTTTCCCAATGCAGAAGCAGGGGTGCAGGGCACTGCAGGAGGCAAAGTGATTGCCCCTTGCAGACGTGAGGACTGTGGTGAGCATTGGTCCTCTGGGTGGATGCTAGGCTTGTTCCTTCCCTACCAATCTCAGTTGCCAAGAGCAGATGACCTCACATACTGTTTTAGCAATTGTTACTGCTGGGACTCATTCTCTTGGGAACCTGTGGAGCTGGCACAATACGTCTTGGCACTCTGTTTATATTCTGACAACGCTGGCTAACCCTCCTGTGTTGAAAAGGGAAGATTTTTGCCCAAGCAAATGCAACTGATGGAATAATTGTCTGCATGTGGCTTTGAAGGCGTTAAAATCATCAGCATAGTGAGTTTTCACTTTGATAAGCTTTGTAGCTTCCAGAGATTTCTCATGAGCTCCACTTCATTTGATATTTGCAGTTACCACGTGAGGTAGGCCAGGATGACCTTGACCGGCGTGCCTATCAGAAGGCTCAGTGTGATTAAATGGCTGGCCAGTGTCACAAGGTGAGTAGGTGGCACAAATTGCAATGCAAATATTCTGGCCAATAAGTTAGCAGCTTCCTATTCTACCATTCTGCTAAGCGTCAAAAATAATCCCGTGAATTTTAAAAGATGTAAAGGCCACTCATGCACCAGCCCCTAGAAAATTCACCGGCTGATGAAAAGGATCTATTTTGGTGATTCAAGGGAATATTGAGCGACTGATTTTGAGCAAAAGCAGCTGCTGCAAATAAGCATGATATATTCATATATTCATCCATTTGAAAGAATCTGATGGCAGGAGTTTGCTCCTAACAAAGGCGATTCTAGAAAATGCCAGCATCTGTATAAATGCACATCATTTTCTGCAACTTCCATGCCTATAGGGGGACCACAGATTCTTCGAGCGTGAAGACCGGACACAGTCTTGGAGATAATGTTTTTAAAAGTTTATTCTTATTCATTTGAAAGGCAGATAATTTTAATTCAGCCCCAAGTCACAGTTGAGGGAACCAGGTCCAGAAGCTTCAGAGAGCAGTCTCACTCAAGGTCACGTTGTTATTACATGTCAAGGTCAAGACCTCAGATACCACACTCGGTTCAGACAGAGGCCTCTGAGTCCCTCAGAGATTCCAGGTCAGTGCTGCACCACTAAGTTACACTCAGCACAGTCGTTACAAAATAGAGTGCAGGATGTAGAGCAATGAAGGCTGAAACTGAAGGTCTTCAACTTGCTTAAAGTTGTTATTCTGACAGTGGTCCCTCTAAAGAGCAGGCTCAGTGGAAACCAACTTCAACCCGCTTTGCCTGGGAGCCTTAGCACTGGAGTGTGACACCAGAGTTGGCTGGTGCTTGGTGTGGTGTGATGGCTGGGACAGGGTTTGGCTCCACGCTCCCTGGGCTTTCTACACAGCTTAGTTTATCAGCCAGGACGCGGTGCTAGTCCCAGAAAACCAGGCCAAAGCAATCCTAACCCATGTAGCCAGGGGCTAGGATATTTATTTAGGGGCTTTCTCAGATGGCTTTCCAAATGGTCCAATGGGAGGTTTGTTTTCAAACCTCGGTCCAAGACCAAACCACTTATAGTTATGTCAGCAGCTTTGCCCGAGGTGTCCCTGAGCTGCTGTCAGCAGGCTTCTAAAAGAATCCTACAGGCTCAGAACCTGCCATGTGCCTCTGAAGGAATGGCCTGAGTGTGGGGTCAGTAAGAAATGTCCCCTCACATCTCTGCTGGGGGAACTTAATCAGACAGAACTGTTGGGGGATGGTCCCAGCCCCCTAGCAGATGCTTTAGCCAGCAGCTTCCACCACAACCCCCAACCCAGGACCAAGGCACGTCCCCTCCTGCAGGTGGCCCCTTTGCTGAGCCCCTCCCTGGAGAGTACCCTCGGTCAGAGGTTGCTGCCTCACTCCAGATGGTAGCTGGATCCCTGTGGACAGCCTGCCTCTGAAGACTGCCCAGTGTCGGGATAGAAAGGAGTGGCCCCTTTGGGAGATCTTTGAAAGGCTGCCCTGGAACCCCCTGGGGGATTGGCTGAAGCCTCTGCTACTGCAGGGAAGTGCAATTCTGCCACCTGCCCAGGCCTGCTTCCCTGCTTCCTTTTTTATTTTTTCAAAGGTTGTTTTAATTTATTTGAAAGGCAGAGTTACAGAGAGAGAGAGGAAGGGAGAGAGGGAGAGAGGGAGAGAGGGAGAGTGGGAGAGAGGGAGAGAGAGATGTTCTATCTACTGGTTCACTCCCCAAATAGCCACAGCAGCCAGGGCTGGGCCAAGAACTTCCTCCAGATCTCCCTCGTGGGAGTGGGGACACAGGGACTTGGGCCATCTTCTACTGCTTTCCCAGGCCATAGCAGAGAGCTGGATCCGAAGTGGGACAGCCGGGATTCAAACTGGCACCCATATGGGATGCTGGCACTTCCGATGGTGGCTTTACCTGCCACAGCGCCAGCCCCACATTTATTCTTTTTTATTTGTCTGGAGGTCAAAATGGGTCAGCTGTCCTGGGCTGCCTCTGCGGGCTCCACCAGAGAATCCAGTTCTTGTCTTTTCCAGCTTCTAGAACAGGATTTGTTGCATTCCTTGGGCTGTGGCCTCTCCATCTTTTTCTTTTTTAAAAAACGATTTTTTTTTGAAAGTTAGAGAGAGAGAGAGATCGATCTTCATCTGCTGGTTCACTCCCCAATATGGCTGCAACAGCTGGGGCTGAAGCCAGGAACCAGGAACCCCATCAGGTCTCCCACATGGGTGGCAGGGGCCCAGGGACTTGAGCCATCCTCTGCTGCTCTCCCAGGTGTATCAGCAGGGAGCTGGATGGGAAGCAGAGCAGCCAGGACTCAAACTCATGCTCCGCTCTGGGAGGCAGGCATTGCAGGTGGCAGCTTAACCCCCTCTATCCATTTGCAAAGGCAGCAACTTAACCTCTTGCCACAGCGTCCCTGTTGTAGTCACCGCGTTTTGTGTGTCAGCTCTGCTACTGCCTCCCTTTCGTGAAGATGTGATTACATTTAGAGTCCACGGGGTAATCCAGGCTGCTCCCCCATCGCCCAGGCTTTAACCTAATCAACTCACACAGTCTCTTTCCACATACAAAGTAGCACTCACAGATTTTAGGGACTGGGATCTAGATACCCCTGCCTGCCATTAATTAGTCTACTATGGAGTCATTCAGCAATGCTGAGGGACATCCGTTCTGATTTCAACCTGTAGCTTATCTTCCCCCAGAAGTGAGGTAGGCTCCGGGTCTTTTTGCCGTCTCCTTGCAGCCCAGTCTCAGATGGGTTACCTACCCCTTGAGTCAGTCCTTTGCCAGCAAATATCAGTAATTCTTACATCCTTCCTGCCGCTGCTGGCCCTGTTCCTCTTCCTCTCTCTACCCTCCCCTCTCTTCTCTCAGTTGTGCTACTTACCAAATACTGCACCTGCGCTCACCTTGCTGACGGTAAGACCTGCACTGGCATGGCGTTCTCAGCATGCTACCACACCAAGGTGGGGTGGAGCAATGGAGTAGTGGGTTAACCTAATTGGCAGATCCCTCTGCCACTTCCACTGAGTGCCCTCTGTCAGCTGCAACCTGCGCATAGGGATCTCTGCAGCTGATCTTTAGGTGCTCACCAAGCGGAAACAAGGTTGATCTCAAAGTCTCTTGATCCCAAGAAATCCTGTGCAATGTCATTCCGTGCCCCTGCCCCCTGGTTATTTGAAGCGTGTTCTTGCCACCTCCTTTCTGGACCAGAGAGTTCTATCTACATATCTGCCGCTGCGCCTAGCCTGTAAGATCCTTCCTGCGTCTTTCTATGCTGATACAGTGGCAGCGTCTGTTGGAGAGAACAGGGTCTCAGCAGAAAGATCTTGCTACCCAAAGTCCACAGCCCGGTCCAGAGTGCCAGCATCTCTGGCTGGGCCATGCACACGAGGTAGACACCAATACCCAGAGGCATTTTGGCAGTCAGAGAGAACTTGTTCCTGTTGCCTAGTTGTGGCTGCCAAGGATGTGACCCTGGGGAAAGCCCTGCACATGGCTTTTCCTTGTAATATTTATATTTAGCGCAAATGAAAAACTGCAGTTCTTTTCCTTGGTGGCAGGTATTAAACAATAACCAAAACCAAAAAGGAATAATCGTTTCTCTGCTTTGGGGCATGTCCTCTTTGAATTTGGGAATTTGGACCCCATGTTTCTGACAACTAGCTCTCTCCTGCCTCCCTCTTGGGTGGTGCACAAATGTTTATTATATGGATGAATATTCAGAGGGAAAAGATTTGAATTCTAGTTCATGGCTTTTTTTTTTCAAAAAAGTTTCTATATTTGAATTTTTTAAATTGAGAAATACTTCAGACATATAAAAGGGTGCAGAAAATAAAACCACCATATGTCTACCACTCCTATTAAACAGCTGCGAACATATAGTTAGCTCTGATCACTCTTAACAAAGACAGGCGAGAGACAAAGGCACCATTGCCGTCACTCACATCCTTTCTCTTCTTCCCTCCTCAAAGCATCCTCTGCTTAGAATTGGTGCCTCATATCCCTGAGCCTCGCTCTGGTTGTCACTAAATACTCGTCTACCCAAGACAGCATAGACTATTGTTTGACATGCATTCAGAATTTACTTAAGTGGAATCATGCTGTAGATAGTCTCCTGCACTTGCTTTATCTTAGTCAATTGTGTGTAGTCTCTGGACTTATTCTGCCGGCCAACCTACTATAGTTTGTTTATTCATTTCCTGAGAGGAGAAAAATGTGTTGTTTGTTTTACGGTTGTTTACTGTTGTTTCTTGCAATGGACATGTATATGCTTTCTTAGCATAACCTTCTGGAAATGAAGTACTAATTAGTTGGAACGTGCTTCCTCACTTGTCTCAGTACTACCAGAACACTCATTCAAGTGGTTGTACCTTTCCCAGCTCCCACTAAATTTGGAATTCCTGTTTTCCTACATCCTTACCATCACTTACAAGGCTTTTTTTTCCCTCTGTTGATAGGTACAAATAGTGTTTTACTGCTTAATGTACATGTCCTAATTATTTGAGACTTAGCATGTATTCATTTTTGCTCATCCAGTTGTGTGTCATGTACGTATAAGAGGGAGGGAGAGAGGTTTGTAATTCTTTGCTCTTTTTTCTTAACTTGATTTTTTCTAAAGATTTATTTCATTTATTTGAAAGGCAGAGTTACAGAGAGGCAGAGGCAGAGAGAGAGAGGTATTCCATCTTTTGGTTTACTTCCCAAATGGCCACAATGGCTGGAGCTGGGCCTATCCAAAGTCAGGAGCCCAGAGCTTCTCAAGGGTCTCCCACATGGGTGCAGAGGCTCAAGGACTTGGGCCATCTTCCACTGCTTCCCCAGGTGCGTTAACAGGAGGCTAGATCAAAAGTGGAGCAGCCAGAACATGAACAGACTCCCATGTAGGATGCCGGCACTGCAGGCTGGGGCTTTAACCCATTGTGCCACAGCACAGGCCCCATTCTCTTAACTTTATAACTGCATTTATTGTGAAGTTATTATTTGCATTGCAAATAGTTTCTAAGCTGTATCTTGCCTTTTTATTTAGTTTCTTTACTATTATAAACACCTTTAGATTTTTTGCATTGTCAAATTCCTATGTCTGTTGGAGGTTTGTAAGTATTCATTCTTTCTTTAACAACTTTTAACAAATCCGTTCCTAAATCTACATCCAGAATATTCTCCAACACTGTTTCTTGAAAATTCTAAGTTTCGCTCTCCACATTTAAATCTTTGTCCATCTGGAATTTACTTTTGCTTATATCGTGAAGTAGGGATCTAATTTTATCTTTTTCCAAACAGAAAGTTAATTGTTAAGTGTAGTCTAGACTGTCCCAGTGTTTGAAATGCCATTTCTGTTAAATATAAATTCCCACATGTAAATAAGTCAGTTCCTAAGTCTTCTATATCATATGATTGGTTCACTTGTCTATCTCTGTACTCATATTGGGATTTTAATATATTATAGCTAAATAGCAAATTATAATAGTTGATGACAAGTCCCCTTAATTTTTTTCTCTTATTTTTATTATCTCAAAGTTGTTCTGGTTTTCATTAGGGTCCTTACTCTTTCAGTATTTTAGGATCAGCTAGTGGCTTCCTGTGAAAAACACAATTGGAGGGGCTGGTGTTGTGGCATGGCAGGTTAAGCCTCTGCCTGCAGCGCTGGTGTCCCATATCCGAATGTTGGTTCCAGTCCTGGCTGCTCCACTTCTGAGACAGCTCATTGTTAACGTGCCTGGGAAAGCAGAAGAATATGGCCCAAGTGATTGGGCTCCTGGAACCCCTGTGGGAGACCCAGCTAGAGTTCCGAGCTCCTGGCTTAGCCCTGGCCCAACCTTAGGTGTTGCAATCATTTGGGGGAATGAACCAGCTGATGGAAGATATCTCTTTCTCTCCCCCTTTCCCCCTCCCCCCCTCACCCCCTCTCCCCCTCTCTGCCCCAACACACTCTCTTTTCTTTCTTTCTTTTTTTCTCTCTGCGTTGCTCTGCCTTTCAAATAAATTGAATAAATTAAAAAAAAAAACTATTGGAAATGATATAGGAAGTGCAACTAAACAGATTAACTTGGGAAAATTAGCCATGTGCACAATTCTGAAGCTTCCCAATTATAAATATGACATCTTTCTCTTATTAGGCCTTCTTTTATCTTTATACAACTTAATGTAGATTTTTAATTTGTTCTGCAAAGATTTTGCATGTATTTATTAGCTGTATGAGGTTTTCATGGTGCTGGTCACAATATAAATAATACCTGTTTTTAAAAAATTATGTTTCCTAATAAAATATTGTTGGTATTCAGGAATTATTTATTTTATTTTTAAAAAAGATTTTTTATTTATTTAAACAGCAGAGTTAAGAGAGAAAAAAAGAGAAGGAGAGACAGAGAGAGATCTTCTATCTGCTGGTTCCTTCCCCAAATGGCCACAACAGCTGGAGCTGGGCTGGTCTGAAGCCAGGAGTCAGGAGCTTCTTCTGGGTCTTCCACATGGGTGCAGGGGCCCAAGCAATTGGACCATCTTTTGCTGCTTTCCCAGATGCTTTAGAAGGGAGCTGGATCAAAGTGGACAGCTGGGACATTAATAGATTCCCATAAGGGATGTTGGTGTTGTAGGAGTGGCTTAACCTGCTGTACCACAATGCCGGCCCCATCAGAACTATTTTTAAAAATCAATTTTAAATTAGGCAACTTGTTGAATTTCCTTATTTCTTTTAATAGTTGACTGTTACTTCTGTTAGATTTTTTAAAAAGATAATCATAGCATTAATAAATTATGGTGCTTTTATTTTATTGCTTTTGATTTTTTTTCCTTGGCTTTACTTTACTGAATTGGACTTACAAAGCAATGTGGATTAAGAGATTTTTTTAAAGATTATTTACTTACTTATTTGAAAGGCAGAGATACAGAGAGGCAGAGGCAGAGGCAGAGGCAGAGAAAGATCTTTGACCCACTGATTCATTCCCCAAATGGCCACAACGGCCAGAGCTGAGCGGATCTGAAACCAGGAGCCAGGCTTCTTCCAGGCCTCCCACGCAGGTGCAGGGGCCCAAGCACTTGGGCCATATTCTGCTGCTTTTCCAGGCCATAGCAGAGAGCTGGATTGGAAGCAGAGCAGCTGGGTCTTGAACTGGTCTCCATATGGGATGCTGGCGCTACAGGCAGTGGCTCTACCTGCTACGCCACAGCACCAGGCCTGGAATAAGAACTTTTGATAGTAAGCATTCTCGCTTTGTTCCTGAACTCAAGTGGAGTAATTTTAGAGATTCACCAACTATACCCTTCATTGTACACTTATGACAGATTAAAATGTATAGAGTTATTCTTTTTATTGTTAGTATGCTCAGAGATTTTAGTTGATTGTTGTTAAATTTTATCAAATGCATTTTGTACAATTTTTGAGATGATCATATATTTTCTTCTTTATTAGATGTGTATAGCAAATTACCTTAACAGCTTTTCTATTGTCAAACTTTCTCTTTTTAAAGATGGATTTATTTATTCACTAGAAATTCAGAGTTACAGAGAGAAAGGGAGAGACAGAGACAGATGGTGCATGTGCTGGTTCACCCCCCAGAGGACCACAGTGGCCAGGGCCAGGCCAGAGAAGCCAGGAACTCTGGGTTTCCCATATGTATGGCAGTGGCCCATGTGCTCGGGCCATCTTTCACTGCTTTCCCAGGCCATTAACAGGGAGCTGGATCGGAAGTGGGGCAGCCGGGACTCGAACTGGCGCCCATATGGGATGCTGGCATCACAGCTGGCAGCTTTGCCCTCCAGGCCACAAAACAGGCCCCAGATTTGTCCTTTTGAATAACCCAATATGATCATAATATATTACTTTTAAATACTGCTAGATTCAGTTTGCTAACATTTGATGTCAAAATTTTAGGTTTATGCTCATAATGAAATTAGCCTGTATCTCTCCTCTTTTATAGTGTCTTTTCCAGTTTTTGCTGTCAATGTTTTCTAATATCATATAATGAATTGAAAAGCTTTTCCTTTTTCTTTTTTCTGGGACAGATTGTACAAAATAGAAATATAAGTTTTCTTGAAAGTTGGGAAAAATTTACCTGTAAAACTGAAGTATTCACTTTTTTCTTGGTAGATTTTCAAGTTGTTTTTTGAATATTTAGAAGACCGTATGACATAAGACCGTATGTGGATTCAGCTTATCTCTTTCTTTTTGAGTTATATATTTTTTAAAGATTTATTTACTTCAAAATCAGTTACACACAGAGAGAGGGAAAAACAGAAAGAGAGAGAGGTCTTCCATCCACTGGTTCCCTCCCCAATAGCTGGGACTGGGCCAGGCTAAAGCCAGGAGACTGGGTGCAGGACCACAAGCATTTGGGCCATCTTAACGCTGCTTTCCCAGGCACATTAGCAGGGAGCTGGATTACCACTTCTAATGCCCACATGGGATACTGGCACTGCAGGTTGCTGCTTAATTCATTATACTCTTGTGCTTTCTTTAAAAGAAAACAATGAGTCTTCGAATTCCTTTCTCTCCCTCTTTCTGTAACTCTGCTTTTCAAATAAATGAGATAAAAAGAAGCATAAAGAACTACATATATGAGAAAACAGTGAAAAATAATATTTATTATATTATGTTATTGTATATTATTTTATGAATATATGAAAACATTTGTTTTTGATACATTGATAATAGATACTTTGTAATATTAAAGAGTTAAATGTAGCTAAACATGCCTCTTTAACTTACAAAAAAATTTTTTTAAAATGATTTATTCATTTGAAAGAGTTAGAGAGAGAGAGAGAGAGAGAGAGAGATCCATTTGGTGGTTCACTCTTGAGCATCTGAGGCTGGGCCAGGCTGAAGCCAGGAGCTGGGAGCTCCATCTGGGTCTCCCATGTAGCTTTACCTGCTATACCACAACACCAGCCCTTAAAAAAATATCTTGATTTCATATAAAGCAATAGGAAGTTCTATTTTTGTGTTTGGCTTAGTTTGATACTTGGTTTCACTGGCTATAATTGCTAATAATAACCCCACAATTAGTTATCTCAAATAGAAATGATAAAACAAATGAGAAATCAAGATAGCCAATTATTTTTATTTATTTATTTGAAACGCAGAGTTATAGAGAGGCAGAGGCAAAGGCAGAGAGAGATATTTTCCATCCACTTGTTCACTCCCCAGATGGCTACAATGGTCAGAGAGGGGCCGATCCAAAGTCAGGAGCCAGGAGCTTATTGCAATTCCAGGTCTCCCATGTGAGTTCAGGGGCCCCAAGGACTTGGGCCATCTTCCACTGCTTTCCCAGGCCACAGCAGAGAGCTGGATTGGAAGTAGAGCAGCCGGGACTTGAACTGGTGCCCATATAGGATGCTGGCACTGCAGGCGGCGGCTTTACCCGCTAAGCCACAGTGCTGGCCCCGCCCTTTCTTAAACTTCATTTGCTAGTTACGAAAAGGTTCTGCTTAAATCCACCTGTTAAGTTTCTATTTCCCCTGTTGTGAGTCAACTGTTCTTACAAGCTCTTTGGAACTTGCTGCATTTTTGTAGATTTTACAGTTCAACTCTCCAATCTCTTCATTTGGATGAGTTGTAGGCAGGTTAGAACACTCTGTTTCTAAATTTCTTTGTTTTCTTTTTTTTATAAATATGCAGTCATGAGATTTTTTTACCCCTTCATCAGGGACAACCTTACATTGTTTTCGTGACAAGAAGGATCACATCATTATGGAAAATATTCCGTATCCCTAACGGCTGGAGCTGCTTTCCTTAACTCTCTGTGTCACTTTAGGCAAAATGCTTCCATTCTAACGTGCCACCTTGCTCATGCGACAAACGAGGGAGCTGACAGATGAGCTCCAGTGACCTACCAGCCTACGGGGTTCCAATGTGTTCTTAATCTGCCCCAGCAGAGCCCAGTAGAAAGCCCAGGCCTGAGGGTAGATCTCATGACCCAAGTCACTGCCTGCTCATGTGGTGGAGTTCTGTGCAGCCACAGAGAAGGGAGGACACTCAGTGTGTGCACATCTGGATGGACTTCCAAGATGTCCTTTACAGAAAACAGCAAGGCAAAGAAGAACATGCAAAATTGACCCCTTTTGTATACTTTTGACAAGCAATAGGTGGCTAGGTGAATCAATTTTACAGCTACATAGCATAAGCAATTTTGATATATATATTTGTTTGACAGGCAGAGTGGACAGTGTGAGAGAGAGACAGAGAGAAAGGTCTTCCTTTTGCTGTTGGTTCACCCCCGAGTGGCCGCTGCGGCTGGCGCACCATGCTGATCCGAAGCCAGGAGCCAGATGCTTCTCCTGGTCTCCCATGGGGTGCAGGGCCCAAGGACTTGGGCCATTCTCCACTGCACTTCCTGGCCACAGCAGAGAGCTGGCCTGGAAGAGGGGCAACCGGGACAGAATCGGTGCCCCGACCAGGACTAGAACCCGATGTGCCGGCGCCACAGGCAGAGGATTAGCCTAGTGAGCCATGGCGCCGGCCAGCAATTTTGATATTAACAGAATCGATGGATAACTGCTAAGAGTACTTACAATTGGGGGCCAGCATTGTGGTGTAATGAGTGGAGCTGCAGCCTACAATGCCAGCACCAGTTCAAACTCAAGCTACCCCACTTCTGATCCAACTCTATTCTAATGCAGCTGGGAAAGCAGCAGAGGATGACCCAAGTGCTTGGGCTTCTGCACCCTCATGGAGGAGCCAGATGAAGTTCCTGGTTCTGGGCTTCAGCCTGGCCCAACCCTGGCTGTTGCAGCCATTTGGGGAGTGAACCAGTGGATGGAAGATCTCTCTCTCTCTCTCTCTCTCTCTCTCTCTCTCTCTCTGTAACTCTGCCTTTCAAATAAATAAAATAAATCTTTCTTTTAAAGAATGGTTAAAGTTATGAGAAGTTAGGAAGTATTCCCTCTCTCCCTCTCCCTTTCTGTCGTACCTTTTTGAAACATCTGAATTGTATAACTCAGCACATATTATATTATGCACAGACACTCTTGTAAACAGCCTTCCATGGCCGTATGTTCCACATCTGTGGATTCAACCAACCACAGATGCAAAATATTCAGGAAAAAATTGTACTTGTATTGAACATGCACAGACATTTTTTTGTTGTCATTATTCCCTACATAATATGGTATAACAACTACTTACATAACATTTGCATGGTATGAGGGATTATAAGTAATTTAGAGATGATTTAAGGGAGCTGTGCATAGGTAATAGGCAAACACTATGGCATTTTATGCAAGAGACTTGAGCATCCAAGGATTCTTGGTGTCCATGGGGCATCCTGGGGACAATTTGCTGTGGATATATCTATGCTGTTTATATATGCATGTGTGTGTGTGTGTATTTCAGACATCCAATGCAAGTATTGCATTATGCCTAAAATATATACATAAACTCTACTACTAACACCAGTGTGGCAGCAGGATTTCCTCCATGGGGAGATAATAAACTATTTATATGGCCCTATTTCCTTGTTTTTACTTTTCTGTTTTAAACTTTTTTTTTTTTTTAAATTTGAGAGGCAGAAAGAGAGAGTCAGAGAGGGCGAGTGGGAGGGTGCTCCCAGCTGCTGGTTTGCTCTTCAATTGCCTGCCATGGCTGGGGCATTCAGCTGGGCTAAGCTGAAGCTAGGAGCCAGGAATTCATTCCAGGTTTCCTCTGTGGGCAATGGGGAAACACGTACTTGAACCATCACCTGCTGCCTCCCTGGCTCTGCATTTGCAGGCAGCTGGGAGCCAGTGCTGGAGCTGAGACACAAGCCCGGGCACTCTGATATGGGACGCAGCAGCGTCTTAACCGCCAGGGGTCTCAGTGGCCACAGCACTGCTGCCTTCCCACGGCCGGGAGGGAGCCTCGGCCCCAGGCCTCTCTCCACAGCTGACGGGAGACCACTTTCTCGCTGTCTCATCACACCATCTACTTTCTGCGTGCCTTTGTGTCTCTGTCCAATTTCCTTTTTTTCATAAAGATCCCAATCCCATGGGATTAGGACCCACCCCCAAAGTCCATTTTAATTTGATTGCCTCGATAGAGCTCCTTTCTCAAATGAGGTCACCATCTGAGGAACTAGGAGTTAAAAGAACTCCCACAAGTCTCTCTGGAGGGAATGCTGTTTAACCTACAGTGGTACCTAGTGTGACAATAATTCATGGAAGTGGGGAAAAATAAGTAAATAAGTACTTTTTTTTTTTCCTGGAGAAGATGGCATTGGGTTTCACTCTCAAGGGGTAGATTCGTCTTCATCCTTTCACAGCTCCCCCACTCCTACCCCAGTCCCTGCAGCACAAAGGGAAATGGGTGCTTGGGAATGATGGTTATGACCTTGGAGAACATGGCTGCCTCCGTGCAGTGAACAGAGTGGTGAGACTTAAGTTGAACATAGTGAAGAATTTCCAAATTCCTAGAGGTTTCCCATGATGGAAATCAGCCATGCCAGGATTAAGTGTGTGCCTGGGGAAAATTGAGGCGGAAGGCACAGAGGGGCTCTTTCTGGAGGAAGCAGCCATTGAATTAGACCCAGTCTCCTCTTTCCGTCCTCACGTCCAGCCCAGGTCCAGGATAGGAAGAAGCCTCTGATAGGGGTCAGCTCTAAGGGTTATGAACTGGTGACATTCCCACCTGGGGGGCAACAGAACTCCAAATACGGGAAGGGAAGTTCCTTTCTTTTCTTTTTTTTTTTTTT
The DNA here is from genome assembly GCA_949820135.1 of Sylvilagus floridanus. Classification (NCBI taxonomy): domain Eukaryota; kingdom Metazoa; phylum Chordata; class Mammalia; order Lagomorpha; family Leporidae; genus Sylvilagus; species Sylvilagus floridanus. The sequence goes on from OX463235.1 coordinate 43,857,214, forward strand.
AAAGATTTATTTTATTTCCTTGAAAGATGAAGTTATAGAGAGAGGCACAGACAGAGAGAGAGAGAGAGAGAGAGAGAGAGGTCTTCCATCCACTGGTTCACTCCCCAGTTGGCCTCAACAGCCGGAGCTGAGCTGATCAGGAACTAGGAGCCAGGAGCTTCCTTTTGGTCTCCTATGCAAATGCAGGGGTCCAAGGACTTGAACCATCTTCCACTGCTTTCCCAGGCCATAGCAGAGAAGTGGAGCAGCTGAGACTCAAACTGGCGCCCATATGGGATGCCAGCACTGTAGGCTGGGGTTTTGACCTGTTGCGCCATAGCACCAGCCCCAGGGAAGTTCCTTTCTAACATCTGAACCAATGACAAGGAGGGCTTGGTTCCCCAGGGCAGAGCTTTGCAGCCATGTTTTCTGAATCACAAAGTCCAGGCCCCATACTTGGGGTCAAGGGGATGAGAATTTTGGCCCAGGATGAATAACCCTGGCCTCAACAGCTGCCAACCACTCTGGAAATTTGTGTGTTCAAAGAATGTGGCCACTTGAAACTATTTCTAGTTCCAGCTGCTCCGTGGTATTAATAAAGGTCTAATGGCTGAGACCACGAGGCGTGGACCCGGTGTTCGTTTTCCTGACACACGCAGGTTGTGGTTTGCGGGGGCAGAGCCATCAGGCCCAGATCAGCTCAGAACCTGCTTGATACAAGCTCATTTCCTCCCCAGGCAGGATTGGCCAAGCCTGCTGGACGGCCTCCTTGTGGTCCTTTGTGTCCGTCACCAGAGACAGCATGACAGGTTAGAATTCCTGCCGCAGGAGCGTGGTCCCAGGCTCCCTGCAGCTCCACTTCACGGGTCCTAAGTGGTGGAGAAAGTCCATCAGACCGCCACACGCAGCAATGAGGGAGCCATTGTCCAGCGTTTGCATCAGGTTTAGAGAATGTCCTCCAGGGGCCGGTGCTGTGTTGCGGCAGGTGAAGTTGCTGCCTGCATCCCATAGGGGCGCCAGTTCTAGTCCCGGCTGCTCCACTTTCGATCCAACTCTCTGCTATGGCCTGGGAAAACAGAAGAAGATGGCCCAGGTTCTTGGGCCCCTGCACTTGTGTGGGAGACCTGGAAGTAGCTCCTGGATCCTGGCTTCAGATTGGTGCAGCTCCAGCCATTGTGGCCATTTGGAGAGTGAACCAGTGGATGGAAGATCTCACCCTCTCTCTCTGCCTCTGCCTCTCTGTAACTCTGCCTTTCAGGTAAATAAAGGAATCTTTAAAAAAAAAAAAGAAAGAAAAGAAAAGAAAATGTGCTCCAGTTCTCACCAGTTCATTCAATAGAGAGGAGGCTCTTGGCAACTCAGTCAGCAGTGAGGCTTCCTGTTGAAGGAGCGGCTAGGCGCAGGGAGGGGCGCTGTGGCTGCCTGTCGCTGAAGGCCCAGTGCCCGGATGGCCACTCTTCTCACCCCGCCCCACCAGCCAAAGCATGTGCTGGCTTCCCCGTGAATCTGAATGTGGTCTACCACCTTACTGCTTCGCGGTGCTACCACATAGATCCCTAAGAGCTAGTCGTGTGTTGCCCCATGCTAAAACACCAAGATCTGGAAAATTTTTTAAATATGTATTTATTGGAAAGGCAGAGTTAGAGAGAGAGAGATCGATCTTCTACTCATTGGTTCACTCCCCAAATAACTGATGACATGTAGCTGGGCCCATCAGAAGCCAGGAGCCAGGAGCTTCTTCCAGGCCTCCCATGTGGGTGCAGGGGCCCAAAGACTTGGATCATCTTCCTCTGCTTACCCAGGCACATTAGCAGGGAACTGGATAGGAAATGGAGCAGCTGGGACTCAAACCAACACCCATATTGGATGCTGGCACTGGAGGCAGTGGCTTTATCCACTACACCACAGCTCTAGCCCCCTGTATTATTTTTTTTATATACACCTCCATTTTTTGTGTAGGGAATCTCCCACTTTTATTTCATTTTTCTGGCTCATGAAGGAAGTTCCTGACTAGGATTTTGTTCCTTCCTGAATTTTCCATGCAAACTTTAGGCTTTATTTATTAATGTTAATTACTTAATTAATGGAGAAGCAGAGAGAGAGCGCGCGTGAGCGAGCTGGTTCTCTCCCCAGATGCCTGAATGCCTGGAGTTGAGCCAGGGTACAGCCAGAAGCTGGCAACCCCATCCAGGTCCCTTGCATGGGTAGCAGGGACCCGGTTACTTGAAGCCTCAGCAGCTGCCCCCCAGGGTGCTCACAAGGAGGAAGCTGGAATCAAAGCAGAGCTGGCACTTGGACGTAGGCACTCTAGTGTGGGAGTTGGAGTATGATAGGTTCCGTGGGAAAAACGCCTTGCTGATTATAGGCCGGACATCAGGGACCCATACATCCAGGAGTTTTAGGAAACTCTGGCCATTGACAAGTTATGAGACACAGCAGTTAATTAAGGCCCTAAACTCTGCCGTCAGATTGCTTCAGTTTAAAAACTGGTTCTACTAGTTACACCTGATGTGACCTTGGGCAAGCGTCTTAAGCTCTCCGTGCCTTGGTTTGCTGGCTCCTCTGTAATTCAGGAAACATGGCTGTCTGCATAGGGTGGCTGTGAACTCTAGGCTTTCGGTTGTAAAGTGCTACGTGATAAGTGCCGGCCATCCTTACCGTCTCTGCACAAGGTGGGTAGAGCCAGTAACAAGTAACGGTGGGGTCCTGGCAGCAGCCTCTTGAACAGCATGACCCAGCTCAGCCCTCGCCCACGGGAGACACGGCGGAGAGACAGGGAAAAACAGAAGCAAGCACTGCATTTGGTTCCAGCGTGGCCGGGGACAGTGGGCATGAAATGGCCAGACAGGAAAACCTGCAGGGCGGTTGCCACTCCCAGAGGAGGGGGTGTTCTGTACTGCAGCACGGGACAGCGCAGCCTGGAAGAAGCTCTTTACCTTGGAATAGCCCAGGGCTCTGTAGCGCACAGGCAGCTACAGGAGAAACAGGAATTCCTAAGTCACCGTGAACTTGGCCCGGACCTGGGACAGGGAGGAGAGATGACCCCGTGGTTAAACGAGCAGCAGGAATTTTGCAGAACTTCTTTGTTTTAGGTTTAGTGGTGCCTGACTCTGTGCAGCAGCCCCTCGGGACAGCAAGGGCCGTCAGGGGGCGGGGCGTGTGTCAAGCCCAGGTTCAGTGGGGTGGCTGGCAGAGACAAGGGGTGTGTGCACAGGGTACATGCCCAGCAGTGGACGTCAACTCAGAATGAAGGGAGAGGATTCAAACGTGCCCGCATTCAGATGTGAGCCCCACAGAGACGTGCTTGGGAGAGACTTGGGGGGAGGTCGCTGTGGGGTGCTGTGCGGGGGGCCCCCGGCTTGGAGGTGAGCAGGGCTCGTTCTCCAGCTGCTGACCCACGGCCGGTCTCCATCATGATGGCCTTGGCCATACCACCCCACCCAGGCTCCTCGCCACTTCTGGTACAGCCGGGCCCCAGGACGGACCCGGGGCCAGGTCCAGAGGCCTGCTCCTTTGGCTCCAACTCAGTACAGCCTGGGAGTCACCCCACTTCAGATCGCCCAACAGGGGGAGTCAGGTCTCCTGAGGAGATGGCCTGGAGGCCTGACCTCTCCCTCCCCAGTCCCACTTCCCTGCTCCCGCCATCTGTGTAGACCCCACGAGGTGTCCCTCGCCGAGGAGCTCCCGGCCAGCTCCTCTGGGACGCTCCTCCTCACCTGATGGCCCTGGGCTCCTCCACCATTCCCAGAGGGTAGGCTGGGGCCATGGGACAGGGTTCCAGGCCCCTGCTCTGGCCTGTCACAGTGTCTTGGGGACAGCATGCGGAGAGTGGCCCCGACACCCCATGAAGGAGACTGGCAGGAGCGGAACCTGCATTGAGTTGAATATCTGAGCTTCGAGGTTTGGTTCTGTGTTTTTCTTAACAAAGTCTGGCCTCCCCTCTAACCTCAATCATCAGCCATATTTACTTAGAGACCCTTCTAATTCCTGAGCAAGAAACAACCAAAAGCTAACACCCAACTACACTCTAACTTCTTAGTAGTTTATTATAAAAGTCTGCTTAGGTTCCTGGTGCAGAAACATAACCTAGCTCAACCCACCTCATAGATCTAGTTATTCTCAATATTAATATTTTTTCTTAGATTTTTATTTATTTGAAAGAGTTATAGAGAGAAGTAGAGACAGAAAGAAATAGGTCTTCAATCCACTGGTTCACTCCCCAGTTGGTTTCAACGGCTGGATATGTGTCGATCAAAAGCCAGGAGCTTCTTCCTGATCTCCCATGTGGGTGCAGGGGCCCAAGGACTTGGGCCATCTCCCACTGCTTTCCCAGGCCATAGCAGAGAGCTGGATTGAAAGAGGAGCAGCGGGACTAGAACTGGTGCCCATATAGGATTCCGGCATTGCAGGCTGGGGCTTTAACCCACTGTACCACAATATATATTATTTCTAGTGAATCATTTTCTTATGTTTATAAATTTTGGTTATTCTCAATGGTAATATTTCCAGTAAACCCTTCTTTCGTGTATTGTAAATAATCCATTCAGATCAATCTGAACAGTAGATCCAATTAAGAATTGCTGTCAATAGTCTGATGCCCTGAACAGAAAAGATCCGATGAATCTAAATGAGTATATATGCACACACTGAGTCTCTTAGTCAGCACTAATTAAGCACCTATTATATGCCCGTGTCTGGAGTTCGGCTACCTGCTAAGGGCTGCTTGGCTTCAGAAGTCTAACTGCAAGGGCAGATCCTGAGACACAGCATGGTGGGACACACCAGGGTGTGCAGATGGTCAGAGGGAGGCTCACTCGGCTCTGCCTGGGCAGGGCCAGCCTAGGCTCCACAGAGCCTCAATCTGCATCGGGAAGGAACACTTGGGGTACACGAAGCACTTAAAGCGGAGGCAAGGCATCTCAGGACACGCCGGAGTTGGCCAGGTGGCCCTGCAGGGCAGGACAGGGGCTGTCCCGGGCTGGAGACGCACATCTGGTGCCGGCAGGATCCGTGTGCCAGGCTGTGGGGTTTGGATGTTTCCGGTTATTCTCACCCTGAGTTTTTGCCGTGTGTGTACACATGGGGTTTAATTGTTGCTCTCCTGCAGTCGAACACTGACGCAATTTCTCCCTGAGAGGCAGAGTTTGCCAAGTCAGAAACTCCAGGCACCACCATATGAATTTCCCACAGCTCAAAGCAGGAGAAATAAGGCCCAGTGACCCGAGCTCCCCCTGTACTCCCCGGGGCCCCTCGCCCTGGGCCCCAGCTGTCCTCCAGGCGGTCTCAGGGGCCCTGGGCGACCCTGTCTTACCGTGTGAATAGCACGCCTGCCTCATCTGCCCAGGGCTCCCAGACTCAGGGCGCTGGAACTCCCACAGCCCAGGAAGCCCTGGCCCAGTGAACCAGGATGGCCACCCCAACGTGTGTTTAGAAACATGCCTGGCCTGCCCATGTGCTTAATCTACCAAGCCACCAAGCAAGTGCCTGAGCCACCGCTCTCCTCACCCCTGACAAGGGAGCCCTCACAGCCAGTCTCTGCCCCGTGACAGCCACCTCCCTGCCAGCTTTGGGAGGAAACACAGCCTCCTAGGCCTCTGAGCTCCCTATACGGGCGCCTGCCCTCCCGTGCTAACTTCTCATGGCCCAGCAGAGGAGTGGCCACACTCACGGGAGGGTGCAGGGATGGTGGAAGGAGAGCTCAACCTCAAGAGGGCTTCTGAATTCTGGTAGAGGCAGCTACCTGAAATGCTCCTGCCAGAGCCATCTTCCGTGTTCCTGGGATGGGGGTGGGCCCACGTGAGAGTCCAGGACATGTCCACCGGTGGGAGGCGTGGGCTCTGAGACAGAAAAGACTTCTCCCTCCCTCTTAGTTTCAGGCTTCTCAGAGAGGCAGGGGCAACTACTGCTGTCCAATATTCGTTCTACTTCCTTGGTCATAGCACCCTGATTTCTTTAGAATGGACAAGAATCTGGGTGAGAAGCTATTCCTCAATACCTCCGCCAGTTGTGGAAGTATTTAGGGACTGAGAGGAAGAATCAGTTGGGAGGTCTCACTCCAAAACACACACACTATATTTTCTTCCTTCTAGGCTGCAATGTGGGTATGATGGCTGGAGCTCTTGCAGCTGTCTTGTGGCCCTGAGAACTGTTCATTAAGGCTAAACAGAGAAATAGAAACTTGAGTCCTTGAGTACCAAGGAACTCCATGAGAACCCTGTGTATTCCTCCACTGTCTTTTAGAAAGGAAAGCAAACCCTATGCCTGATTTAATTGGTTTTTGGCATGATTGATAGGACTACTTTCCTAAGGAGTAATACCAACCCCTACCACTAGGGGGTGGCATTGCCCTATAGGCCTTAAAATGACAGGTCACTACCTGATATGAGTCCAATATGAGTACAACCTATGTAACCACAGTCTTTTGAAAAAGTGAAAGTTTATTTTTAATTAACATAGTAATCGTACCTATTTATGGGGTGTGGAGAGACATTTCAATTTATATGCTCAAGGTGTCATGACCAGATCACGGTAACTGGCCCATGTATCCCCTCAGACATTTGTCATTCTTTAAGCCTGGGACACTCAACATCCTCTCTGCTGGCTATTTTGAAATACACAATTGTCGCCAGCCCAGCTCCTCCACTGTGGAATGGGACGTTGGCAGTCAGTCCTCCTATCTCGCACATTCCCGCTCAGCCTCCTCTTGCCATCCTGGCCCCACACCTTTGCCAGGCCCTGGTGAGCGCTATTCTACGTGTTACTTCTCTCAGTTTTCCACACGGGAGTGAGAACATGCAGCACTGGGCTTTCCGTGCCCTCCTTAATTCACTCGACACAGCAGCCTTGAGTGCGGCTCACAGCAGGATTTCGTTTCTGGATGGTGGAGTGGTCCCCCTGTGCATACATACCGCACCTTATCTACCCACTCGTGCCGACACGAGTGCCTGGGTTGGTTCCGTATCTTGGACATCGTGAAGGGTGGCGCGATCAGCGTGTGAGGGCCGAGGTCTGTTCACGGTGCTGATTTCCGTCCCTTTGGCTCCCTGCCCCATTGTGGGATTGCGGGATTGCACGGAGTACTTCCATTTCGAGCTTTTTGAGAAACCTCCCTATGGGTTTTCATAATGGCTGTGCTGATTTCCATGCCCCCAGCAGTGTAGGGGAGTTCCTCTTTTTGCTCGTGCTCACCAGCATTCATGCTTTTTTTTTTTTTTTTTTCTCTTTGATAAGACCATGCTGACTGGGGTGAGAAGATGTCTCAGTGATTTTTGATTGGCATTTCCCTGATGATGTGTGGTATTGAGCCTTTTTTCCTATATTTACTGGCTATTCGTATATCCTTTTTGGAGAAATGTCTCCTGGGTCATTCACCTGTTTTATTTGATCCGATTTTCATTATCATTGCCTGTGGAGCTGTTTGAGTTCTTCATGTGTCCTGGAAATTAATCCCTTGTCACATGAATAGTTTGCAAATAGTTCCATTCTGTAGAATGTGTCTTCACTCTATAGATTGTTGCTCATTTCATTGATCTTTTATATTAATTTTTAGTCTATTCATTTATTCTGCTCTGATCTCTGTTATTTCTTTCCTTTTACAAATGTTGGGTTTGGTGTGATTTTTCTTTTCCAGTTCCTCCGTTACACTGTTACATTGCTTACTTGCAATGTTTCTGCTTGTCTTTTTGATGTGGCGCTTACTGCTATAAACCTACCTCTGAGAACTGCTTCTGCTGTGTCCCTCTAGGTTTTGGGTCTGCATTTTCACTTTCATTTGTTTCAAGAAACTTTTCAATTTCCCACTTGGTTTCTTCATTGACCTGTTGGTCTTTCAAGAGAACGCGGTTTAACTCCACATACTTCCCCAGTGCCGTGGTCCTGTAGGTGTCGATCGCTCTTTGTGGTCAGAGAATACACAGTCTGTGACTTCGCTTTTCAAACTTTGTTGAGGCTTGTTTTGTGGCCTAACACATGGTCTACTCTGGAGAATGTTCCATGTGCTAAGGAGAGAGATGCGTGCTCTGCAGCTGTTGAATGAGATGCTCTAAGAATGTTCGTTTAGTGTTCAGTACAGTTTAAGTCCAATGTTGACTTTTCTTTTGATCTGTCCATTCATGAAAGTAGGATGTTGAAATCTCTGACTGTCACTGTACCAGAGTCCACCTCTCCTTTCAGATTAATTAGTGTTTACTTTGTGTAGTTGGGCGCTCCAGTGTTGATTGCATACAGATTTATAGTTGTTATTTCCAATTGCTGAAATAATCCCTTGATCATATTGTCTCTTTTTGTAATTTTTGACGGTTTTACTCCTCCTTGCTTTTGCTTTCCACTTGCATGGTGTATATTGTTATTTCTCTTCACTTTCTTGTAGCAGCATATTTTTTTTTTCCCATTCAGCCAGCCTGTATCTTTTAATGGGGAGACTAATCCAACTGCATACAAGATTATTTATAAGGAAAGACATATTGCTGTCATTTTGTTGGTTTTTTTTTTCCTGATTATAATTTATTCTTTATTCCTTTCTTCTGCTCTTGTTCATTTTGTGGTTTTGTGATTTTCTATACTGATAGTGCTTTATTCTCTTCTCTTTCCCTTTTGTGTATCTGCCCTCCTGGTGAGTTTTGTGACTTTCTGTATTTTCATCATGGGGTTTATCATGCTTTTTCTTTTAGTGTAGGAATTCCTTAATCATTTCCTTTAGGGTCAGTCTGGTGACGATGAATTCCTTCAGTTTTTGCTTATATTGGAAAGACTTTATTTCTCTTTCATATCTGAAAGACAGCTTTACTGAGTACAATTGTTGGCTATTCTTTTTCTTTTGGAACTTTGACGATGTCATCCTGTTCTCTCCTCACCTGTAGGGTTTCTGCTGAAAACGCTGCTGCTAGTCTACTGGGAATTTATTTATGTGTGGCTTGATATGTTTCTCTTGTTATTTTTGGAATTCTTTCTTTGTCTCATACTTTTGATAGTTTGACTATATTATGCCTCGAAGAGAATCTTTTCTTTTTTAAATAAGTTTTTCCTGAAGAGTTATTTTATTTATTTGAAAGGTAGAGTGATATATATATATATATATATATATATATATATATAGAGAGAGAGAGAGAGAGAGAGAGAGAGAGAGAGAGAGAGAGATATCTTCCATTTGCTAGTTCACTCCCCAAATAGCAGCAATGGCTGGGATTGGGTCAGGCAAGAATCAGTAGCCTGGAACTCTGTTCAGGTCTCCCACATGGGTGGCAGGGACTTGGATCATCATCCACTGCTTTCCCAGGTGAACTAGCAGGGAACTGGATGAGAAGTGGAGTAGCTGGGACTTGAATGGGTTCTCAAATATGGGATGCCAATGTTACAAGCAGAGGCTTAACTGTTGTGCCACAATGCTGGCCCTGAAGAGGGTCTTTTTTGGTTGAATCTCTACAGGATTTTGAGCTTCATGGATCTGAATTTTCATGTTTTTTTTTCCTAAGATTGACAGCTTTAAACAACTACTTCATTGAATAGATTTTTTATTTCTTTACCCTTCTCTGCCTCTGAAACATCCATAATACAATAAGAAACTTCCTTTCTTACCTGCATCCTTAAATCTCTACGACTGTCTTCATTCTTTAACATTTTTTCTCCTCCTCCTCTGTTGCCACCACTGCCGCTGCTTCTTCTTCAGTCTGATCGAGCTTTTTCAAAATATCTGTCTTCAAACTCAGCAACTTTTTATTTTTCCTGGTCTGTTCTGCTGCTGAGACTGTCCACTGTTTTTTGTACCTAATGTACTGCATTCTCTAGGATTTCTATTTTGCGGGGATTTATTTATTTATTTAAAAAGTAGAGCAACAGAGAGAGGAAGAGACAGAGGTAGAGAGAGAATATATATATATGTGTGTGTGTGTGTGTGTGTGTGTGTGTGTATATATATTCATTCCAACCAGTGGTTCACTTCCCAAATGCCCACAATAGGTAGATTTGGGTCAGGCTAAAGCCAGGAGCTCCATCCTTGTCTTCTACCTGGGTGGCAGGGACCTAAGCACTTAGGCCATCTTCTGCTGCCTCCCAGGCACATTAGCAGAAAGCTGGATTGGAAGTGGAGCAGCTGGGACTTGAACTTTCATGCTGATATGGGACGCCAGCATCGCAAGTGGCAGCTTCACCTGCTGCTTCACAATGCCAGCCCCTATTGGGATCTTTTCAAAAATCTCTATTTCTTTGCCTAATTTCTCATTCATATCATGAATCCTCTCCCCCATGCATTGAATTATCTGTCTGTATCCTCTTGTTGTGTGTTATATTTCCTTCAGATCATTATTTTGATTTTTTCATGTACTCCATAGATTTTCTTTTCTTTGGGATCTGTTGCTGGAGAGTTACTGTGCTCCTTTGGGGCACTTTGCCACCCCTTGTGCCATATTCTGATATTTGTGCATCTAATGGGCCAGTTGTCTCTACCCAATTTTGCAGGGAGGCTTTCAAGGCTCAAAGACTGAGAGCAGAGTGCTCTAGGGTACTGGCTGGACAGGCTGCATGGAGTTTGGTTACTGTGGTGCCCGTGCAGCATCTTTAGGACAATCAGCTTTGGTGACATTTGCACAGGAGTTGCAGCATCTGCAAAGGGCTGCGGGAGTTGTTTGGCTGCACCACCAGCTGGGATGCAGCTCTCTTAGGTGGAACGGGTTTGCTGGAAGCTCTGGGTACAGTTCACGCAGCTGTGGATGTGGGGCACCCATCAGTCGCTGTGGTTCACTGGGGGCGGGAGCACCCTGGTGGGCGCAGGTGGATGCAGTGTAGCGTGTCCGGTGGTAGGGTGGAGTACCTGTAAGTGTCTGAGGCCACACAGGGGCGTAGGCTCTACAGTTGGCCCAGTGCACCTGTCAGCTGTGTGAGTGGCTTTGCAGGGTCTCTGGGAGCAGATCTGTTCAGGAAAATCTGCCCAGCTTCTTCCAGGGGCTGAGTACATTTAGGCAGCTCTGCCTATCTCTTTCTCAGGCTCTTAGTAGTCTGAGCTGAGAACAGGCTGCTCATCTGCTTCCTGGGGCTCTAGGAGGATGGGCTATGTCACACTGGCTGCTTCCCAGGCCAGTGGGAGGTGGGTGGGACCACTGCTGCTTCTCAGGGCAAGGATGGGTGGGCAGAGCTTCCTGGTGGATTTCAGTATAGTCAGAAAGTAGACAGAGCTCCCCAGCTGGTTCCTGGGGATTTCTGCAGGCTGAGCTGCTCAGGTGCTTACCTGGGCCATGAAAGGAGGGGGGGGGGGGTGTGTTGCATGGCTGGGTCACAGGGATGGATCAGCTGAACCGCCGGGAGCAGCTGTCCAGCTGTTTCACAGCACCCCAGTCCAGTGGGTCTGAATTTGACGTTGGATAGGGAGCATGTAAGGGGAGCTGAACTCTTTGATCAGGTGCAGTGCATTAGTGTGGTGCCCAGTGGCTCTGAAACCTGGGCACTGGTCCTGAGAGGACCACAGTCTTCTCCAGCAGCAAATGCCTTCGGTGACTGTGGCCTGAGGAGGGTCTGCGAGGGGCCCTCTTTTAACGTTTCCCAGCCATGCCAAGTCCCTCCAGTCCAAGGTTGAGAGACAGAATGGCAGGTGCCGTTCCCTTCTATAAGGCCTCCTCTCTCCACATTCCCCCTGCACTCTGAGACTGTCTCAGACACGCTAGTGTAATTCCTGTCGTTTGTCTCTTGTTTGGATCCTTGGTCATGGAAGGAAATGCATCAAGACAGCCATCTCGCTCACATCACCGCCCTTCAGTGTTCAACTGCGGTGCACATGTGACAGTGATGGCCCAGACTGGCTGCGCTGTGCCAAACTCGAGCCAAGTCTTTGAGCGGAGATTTGGATCTTACACTTTCCTTTTGTTTTCTCTACCAAGACCTTCAGTTCTTATCAACAGCCCCAGAACAAAGGAAGTATGCCCAGAACCAGCTACACCTCCTACGCTCCTACTACGCCTTGTATTTCCAAACAGAGCAGGCGCTTGGGGTCTGCACCGTCTTCAGGCTGGTGTAGCTTGACGCTTCCTTGCCTGTGCTTTTTTATCAGCAGGAAGGTGCTTGCTTTATGTTTGTGTAGCTAAAGATACTTGTCTGTGGTTCTGATCAAGAAAGATTCTATCCCACTGAAATCTCCACTTCCTTTGAGGTAGAAAAATGCTGGCGGCTGTGAAGAGTCTGTTTTTCTGGTTTCCAAGCATCCAAGTTTCAAAAATCCACAGCAGTGTGTCAGCCATGGTTAGTCTGCTCTGAGGAGAGTCATTTGTCTAATTCTCACATGGGCTAGGAGCAAGTCGCCTCCTCAGAGTGAAAGTACAGTGCTGGTTGCATAAAAACCCGCTCGCAGGGCCCGGCACAGGTGCTTGTGGTGTGCGGGTGGCGGGGAAGAGTCCTCCTCTTGGGGCGGTTTCGCTCACCGTGCTTGTGAGCGCGCCTTGTCTGCCTGCAGCTTACATCCCAACACTGTCGTGAAGACGCTGGGGGCCCTGGGGAGCTAGCAATCCCGTGTCTCTCTTCTCAACTTCCCAGATGTATTAGATAAGAAGAAGAAATCGTGCCCGTAGAACAATCTAGGCAAAGTGCTTGAGAATTGTTCACTTCTTTTTCCCGCTACTCTCCTTAAAGGCCAAGCAGGAACTTTGCATTGTAATAGAATCAGTGATCACCAGGCAATCCATCTCTATTTTTTAAAAACATTTATTTATTATGTGTTTGAAAGGCAGAGTTACAGAGAGGCAGAGGTAGAGAGAGAGAGAGAGATTGATTTTCCATCCGCTGGTTCACTCCCCAGATGGCCGCAATGGCCGGAGCTACGCCAGTCTGAAGCCAGGAGCCCGGAGCCTCCTCCAGGTCTCCCACATGAGTGCAGGGGCCAAAGGACTTGGACTATCTTCCACTGCTTTCCCAGGCCACAGCAGAGATCTGGATAGGAAGTGGAGCAGCCAGGACTCGAACCGGCGCCCATATGGGATGCTGGCACTGCAGGTGGCAGCTTTACCCACTACACTACAGCGCTGGCCTCAGTCAATCTCAAAGTAGAAGAAAGGATCCAAATCAACCACTTACAAGAATGGAAAGCAAATATCTGCTCCCTTCAGGAGTATCTTAGCATATAAAAATCCAGGACACCCTGGGAAATTGAAATGTTCTTGCAGTATTTGGGACATGCTTACACTGAAAATAAATTTGATATTTATCTGAAATTCAGATTTAAGGGAGTGTCCTGGGTTTTATTTAGCAACCCTTCTCGGAGGTAAAGAATGTGCTCTTTGTGGGAGGATGGGTGAAGCAGCACTCAGTGAGCAAATTCTGGAATCTCTCAAGGGGACTGCCCCCAGGGAAAGTCACTGATTAAAAACAAAACAGCCACAAACCACTAGGCCTGTGCACAGGTTTCCCAGAGTAGCTAATGTCTTCTTATTTTTTTTAATGTCTTTTTTTTTTGTTGTTTTAAATATTTATTTATTTTTTTGAAAGAGTTACACAGAGAGAGCAGGAGAGGCAGAGGGAGATTGATTTTCCATCTGCTGGTTCACTCCCTAGATGGCCGCAATGGCCGGAGCTGCGCCGATCCGAAGGCAGGAGGCAGGAGCCTCCTCCAGGTCTCCCACATGGGTGCAGGGGACCAAGGATTTGGACCATCTTCCACTGCTCTCCGAGGCCACAGCAGAGAGCTGGATAGGAAGTGGAGCAGCCGGGACTCGAACCGGCGCCCATATGGGATGCTGTCGCACTGCAGGTGGCAGCTTTGCCCTCTATGCCACAGTGCTGGCCCCGCTGATGTCTTCTTACTATTTACCCTTATAACGTTTTAGATATTCTCTCCTGATCTGGATTTATCAGCTCGGTTGGGATGCTCTCCAGCTGGCTGGTCAATGAGCACTAAGAAGAAACTGTTACTCAAGGCCCAGGTCTCTGAGTGTGTGTGTTCTGTGATTCGAGACATACGTCTGCCTTGGCCTGGCTGGCCACGTGTCTCTTGCTCGCGAGACAGAGCAACAACACAGCAGCCTGGTGTTTCTACCCCAACCCCACTGTCTTTCAGAGGAGAGCTTGCCCAAACTGAGCTAAGGAAAAGGTTTGGTTTTACACCTTCCTTGAGTTTACTGACTCTAGAGAGATCTGTTGCCAGTTCTGCCAAGGATCTTTTCTCCAAACAGGCTGCTGGGTGAGAATGTCACCGGAGGGAAGGCAGAATTCAGGTGTGAGACAGAGAGCAGAGTGATAAGGCTTTATTGGGGACAGGGCATCCATCAGAATGGAAGGGACAGAGAGAAACAGCTCCCAGTCACTCGGACTGGGGGAGAGCGAGGTTACATGGTTGAATGGAGAGAATACATCTGGCAGGCCAGACAGGCGGCTCAGCAGAGAGGCAGAGGGCTGAGTTCGTGGTCTGGTTGGACTCCCTAAGTTTTTAAGGGCTTCTGTTTATCCACCTCCCCCTCTCCTGCAGGACAAAGGATGGAGAGTCCTGGCAGAAGGGTTTTTTGGGTGAAAATTAGCAAATTCCTCCCCAGATTTGCTAGCACAGGGCAGGATAGGGTGGCTTCTATGAAGGTTTTATTGCCCCATGTTATCAGGTCAGGTAACCCATTTGGTCCTGAGGAGAGAGAATTCTCCTGGGAACTTTTCTTGGGGGAAGGGCTGGGACCACCTGGGAGGTTAGCAGGACTTTGAAGTGCAAGACGCTGGGCTTCTGGAGCTTCCACAGTGGGTGCTGGTCTTCGGGCCTGTCTCACACACACATAGGCTCGATTTCTGACTTCCTACCTAACAGCTGGAGATCCAAGGAAGTATGACAGTGTGATAAATACTAAGCCTGGGAACATTGCAAGTATTCAATAAAATGCACCTGTTATGATTTTTTTCTCCTCAAGAACATCTGACTTTAAGATTACCAATACCCATTTTCAAAAGGCCAGCTCTATGCTACTGTCAAGTCCCACAGCCCCTGGGCATGTACAAGCTTGTTGCCATGGAGCTCTAAGGATGCTAGGTGGACACTATGACAAGTAGACACAGCTCATGGCAATGGTCCTTGGAGAGACAGAAGAACAAGGTGCTAACGCTCTACTGAGTATTAGCCTCTTGCCTCACAAAATGTTAGGCTAAAACTTGTGAAATTCACTTAGGTAGGTCAAAATGGTCAACTGTTCAAAAATCCATATGGTTAAACACAGTTTCCCTAGCTGACCTGGCTTTCTTTCATTTTCCTGGTGGTCTATCAGATACTAGGTCTCTTTCTTTCCTACACATTTTAGCATTTTTGGCATTTGGATGCATCTCACAATTATGTGTCTTTGATATAGTTGCAATTCTTTCGCTTTTTCCTTCTGAGTACCCAGGTTCTCGTAACCCCTCTGCCCCCTTTTGTCCCAGAGTCCTCAGGGTAAGTTAGATTACTCAACCTGGAGGGCAACAACGTCTTCCCATAAGTGTTCACAGATAGTTTGCCTCCACTTCCAGCCTTCAAACGTATGTGAGATAATCCCCTGTATTAAATCTCTTCTGTGTGAAATACCTCGCATGGTTTCTATTTTCCTGACTATGATGCCTGTTACACACAACAATTTTATTTGTTCGTTTGTTTTGAATGATATATTTATTTATTTGAAAGTCAGAGCTAGCAAGAGGGAGAGAGATAAAAGAGATCTTCAGTTCACTGTTTCACTTTCTAAATGGCCCCAATGGCCAGGACTAGACCAGGCAGAGGCCAGTAGTTTCATCCAGGTCTCCCACATGAGTGGTAGGGCCCAAGCACTTGAATCATCCTCTGCTGCTTTTCCCAGGCCATTAGCAGGGAAATGGATTGGAAGTGGAGCAGCCAGGACACAAAGAGGCACCCATATGGGATGCCAGTGTCTTAGGCCGTGGTTTTACCCACTATGCCACAATACTAGCCGCTGCACACATTAATTTTAAAAGGATCTCTTCAAATACAAATCAGAAGGTTAAGCATTCATACAGTCCTGTGAATTGTTTCTATCTGATTGCTTCCCCTTTATTGTGATAATTTTACTTATCTGACATTTATTGAGTTCCTGTATGCATCAGAGCCTGTATGCCTACCAGAGTTCAAAAGATGAATAAGAAATTGCTGGGGCTGGCGCTGTGGTGTAGCAGGTTAAAGCTCCAGCCTGGAGAGCCTGCATCCCATACGGGCACTGGTTTGGGTCCTGGCTGCTTCATTTCTGGTCCAGCTCCCTGCTAATGAGCCTGGAAAAGCAGCAGAGAATGACCCAAGTCCTTGGACCCATTCTCCCCTTGTGGGAGATCCAGAGGAAGCTACTAGCTTCTGGCTGTGGATCGGCTCAGCTCCAACCATTGTGGCCATTTGGGGAGTGAACCAGAGGATGGAAGACCTCTCTCTCTCTCTCTCTCTCTCTCTACCTCTACCTCTCTCTGTAACTCTATCTTTCAAATAAATAAAATAAATCTTCTTAAAAAAAGAAATTGGAAAGGCATCAAATAAATTATCTAACAGTACATCTAAAGGACCTAGAAAAATAGGAACAAACCAAATTCAAAGTTAGTAGTAGGAAAGAAATAATAAAAAAAATTAGAGAAGGAATAAGCAGAACTAAAATAGGAAAAAAAATTCCTTATGCTAGAGGAGCTTAGAGTCTAAGTAGGAATTGAAAGAGGGACTTGATCAACCTTATAGTTAGGAAGATTCTGCTGGCTGAAAAGAAAGACAACAGATTTTCTAGAACATACCAGATTGCTGAAAAGAAAGACAACCGATTTTCTAGAATGTACTAGATTACTGACTGACTAGTAACATGAGTTAAGGTATTGATTGATTCCCACTGTAATTCATTAAACACTTAGATGACACCCACTTTATACTAGACCCTGTGATTTGTTCTGGAGATGTACAAGTAAATGAGTTTCACAATGTCAAAGGGCTCCGAGTCTGATGGAGGAGAAAGACTCCTAGATAAGAGCTGTAAATATTATAGAAATACAAGGGCTCTTCAAAAACTTCATGAGAAATGTGTATTATGAAATAAAAAAAACCCTTGGATTTATTTTATTTTTTGAACCAAAGTAAACATATTTTGATTCCATTTCTCCATGAGCATTTTGAAGTACCCTCCTGCAGAAGAGGGAGTGACCAAGTAGAAGAAAATGGAAGATCACACGGAGCTCTATTTCCTTAGACCTTGAATAATGGGTATGAGTGTGCTAGGTAAAACAGCAAGAACACAACATCTCAACTAAGAGAAGCATCAGGCCCAGTGTTGGGACCAGCAGTTAGGATGCTGGTTGGGATGCCTGCAGGCCTATCAGCAGCTGGCTCCAGTTCTGGGGCTGCTTCTCGTTCCATTTTCCTGCTAATGGGTGCTCGGAAAGGCAGTAGCGGGGTGGCTTACGTAGTTGAGTCCTTTCTACACATATGGGAGACCTGGATTGGGTTTCTAGCTCCCAACTTCAGTGTGGGAGCTTGATCCCTTCTCTCCCCTTTCCTCCCCTCTCTTCCTCTTTCCTTCCCCCTCCTCTCCTCCCCTCCCCTCCCCTCCCCTCCCCTCCCCTCTCCTCCCCTCCCCTCCCCTCCCCTCCCCTCTCCTCTCCTCTCCTCTCCTCTCCTCTCCTCTCTTCTCGTCTCGTCTCGTCTCGTCTCGTCTCGTCTCGTCTCTTCTCTCTCTCTCCTCTATCACTCTCTCTGCCTCTCAAATAAATAAAATGTTTTAAAAGGAGCATCATTTGCAGCAACAGAGGGAAAAAATTCTCTTAGTATAAGCTACTGGAGTAACTTAGATGCTGATGTATCTAGGTCATAAAGTATAGGGAATGATGGGAAATGAAACCAGGAGGCTCAGTTGTCAGGGAAAAACCAAAGGTTTTTAAGAGGAGGAGAGAGTTGATGACATAAGATTCATACTTTAGAAAATTATGTCTGGGGCCAGCATTGTGGCATGCTGGGTTATGCTGGTGTTATGTATCGAGTGCTGGTTCAATTCCCAAGTCTAGCTCCCTGCTAATGTTCCTGGGGAGGCAGTGGAAGATGGCTCAAGTACTTGGGTCCCTGCCAACCATATGCAAGACCCAGATGGAGTTCTTGGCTCCTGGCTTCACCTTGTCCAGCCATGGCTCTTGTGGTTATTTAGGGAATGAACCCAAGGATAGGAGATTTCTCTCTCTCTCTCTTTCTCTCTTTCTGTCTTTCTCTCCCCCTCTCTGTTTCTCTGCCATTCAAATAAATAAACCTTTTATTTTTTTTAAGCCGGCGCCGTGGCTCAACAGGCTAATCCTCCGCCTTGCGGCGCCGGCACACCGGGTTCTAGTCCCGGTCGGGGCTCCGGATTCTGTCCCGGTTGCCCCTCTTCCAGGCCAGCCCTCTGCTGTGGCCCAGGAGTGCAGTGGAGGATGGCCCAGGTGCTTGGGCCCTGCACCCCATGGGGAGACCAGGAAAAAGCACCTGGCTCCTGGCTCCTGCCATCGGACGAGCGCGGTGCGCCGGCCGTAGCGCGCCGACCGCGGCGGCCATTGGAGGGTGAACCAACGGCAAAGGAAGACCTTTCTCTCTGTCTCTCTCTCTCACTGTCCACTCTGCCTGTAAAAAAAAAAAAAAAAAATAAAATAAAATAAAATAAAATAAAAAAAAAAAATGTTCATTTATTTATTTGAAAAGTAGAGTTACAGAGAGGGAGAGAGGCAGAGGGAGAGAAGTCTCCATCTACTGATTCACTCCCCAAATAACCTCAATGGCAAGGCTGGGCCAGGCCAAAGCCAGGAACCTGGAGCCAGGAGCTTCTTCTGGGTCTCACACATGGTTGGCAGAGGCCCAAGGACTTGTGCCATCTTCTGCTGCTTTCCCAGGTGCATTTAGCAGGCAGCTGGTTCAGAATTGAAGCAGCCAGGACATGAACTGGAGCACACATGGGGGTGCCAGCACTGCAGGTGGCAGCTTAACCCACTATGCCACAGCATCAGACTCAATAAACCTTTTTATAAAAAAGAAAATTACATCTGGAAGACAAGTGTTGTACAAGCGAGCCCAGCAGCATGGCAACTAGTTACGAGAGCAAAGCGATGGCTCAGGTGGAAGCTGACATGGATTTGGACTGAGAGAGAGAAGCGGTAAAAGAGAGAAGAGAAAGCAAACCCTGGCTGCTTCCGCTGTGTCCTCAAAGTCATGTTCATGCCAAAGCATGCATCAGGTCCTGAGGGAAGCTTGCAGAAGGCGAGTTGATTGGTTCCCCCTGAACGTCCTTCAGGTCTGTCTAGCCGTGTTTTCGCCTCTACGCCCCGTGGAGCAGACTCTTCTCATTTCATGCTCCTTTGGAAGGCAGCCTAAGGAGCAGGCTGCATGGCTGAGCAGAAAGCCAAAAGGAGAAACCAAAGGACATGATGCAACCCCCGAGTAGACACCCTGTGGGATGCAGGAAGGAGTTTTCAAAGAGAAAAGGCAGGCAGGCTGGAGTGGAGACGTGGAAATGATGGAGTCAGCCCTTGAGGAGGACGTGGAGGGAACCTGGAAGCCAAGGGACAGGGATTCCAATAGCAAACACCTCCAGGAGCCAGGCAGGTGACAGGAACAAGAAGCAGGCTGGAGCTACGAACACGGAAATCTGTGGTTTCTGAAAGGGGCAGATACCTGCAAGGTCCAGCCAACTCTTGTCATGCAGAAATGCAGCATTGCCAGACCTTGTGACTCTTCCAGAGAAGCCAGAAAGCCAGATATTCCTGTAAAATAGCCCACCGCCTTTCATGTGGTCAGTGAATGCAGTTTTTTTTTTTTCTACACACCATGCTGGCCAAATCAAACACATTGCAGCTGCATTTGGCCCTTGGGTGACAAGCCATAACTTCTGAATGGTAGTGCTGTTCATTGATTAAATCCCACTGGTGGGCCAGTGCCGTGGCACAGTAGGTTAATCCTCCACCTGTGACACCAGCATCCCATATGGACACTGGTTCAAATCCCAGCTGCTCCTCTTCTGATCCAGCTCTCTGCTGTGGCCTGGGAAAGCAGTGGAGGGTGGCCCAAGTCCTTGGAGACCCAGAAGAAGCTCCTGGCTTCTAGGCCAGGAGTGAACCAGCAGATGGAAGACCTTTCTCTCCATCTCTCTGTGTCTGTCTATAACTCTGCTTCCCAAATTAAAAAAAAAAAAATCCCACCGTCCATGGCAAACAAGCAACATACTTCTGTAAGAACATAAGCAAGTCACAGGAATAACTCTCTGTCTCTCTCTCTCACTGTCTAACTCTGCTTGTCAAAAAAAAAGAAATTGTATAACAACATTTGCAATTATACAAATATATCCTTCATATATATAGTATATCTCTAAAAGGCTTAAAAGACATCTTTTGAAAATGGGCTGTTGGGCAGGCATTTGGCTTAGTGGTTGGACCACTGGTTAGGATGCCCGCGTCCCACATTGGAACATGTGGGTTCAATCCCTGGCTTCAGCTCCTGGCTCTAGCGTCTGACTATTGTGTACCCTGGGGAGCAGCAGTGATGTCCTGGGTGACTGAGTCCCTGCAGCCCATATGGAGCACCTGGCCTGACGTCCCAGCTCCCAGTCCCGATAGGCTGCTGCCTGAGCATCTGAGGAGTGCACTGGTGGACAGAGTGCGGTTTCTCCCCTTCTCTCTCTTTCTCTCTCTCTTTCATAAAAAGGATGCCATGCGGGACTGCTTTCTGGGAGAAAGAGATGGGAAGGAAGTAACTTTTTGCTTCATACCTTTTGTTTAAATTGGATTCTATATGTAATTTTATTTTTATTTATTTATTTATTTATTTGACAGGTAGAGTTACAGATAGTGAGAGAGAGAGGCAGAGAGAAAGGTCTTCCTTCCATTGGTTCACTCCCCAAATGGCCGCAATGGCTGGAGCTGCACCGATCCGAAGTCAGGAGCCAGGAGCTTCTTCCAGGTCTCCCACACGGGTGCAGGGGCCCAAGCATTTGGGCCATCCTCCACTGCTTTTCCAGGTCATTGCAGAGAGCTGGACTGGAAGAGGAGCAACCAGGAATAGAAACGGCACCCATATGGGATGCCAGCACCACAGGTGAAGGATTAACCTAGTGCGCCACGGCACTGGCCCCTTATATATAATTTTAAATGCAATTTATATAATTCTATATAAACAGAACATTATATTATATACTGCATAATAAATATAATGATACTATATATCATTTATATGTATATTATCCATGAAAACAATTCAGGAAGAAGTCCTATTAGTTAAAAAATAATAACAAAAGAAAATCATTCACTCACTGTCAGCCCTCTCCAAGAATTTCCTTTTACTTTTGAACGTCAAGGTCAAACTTTGGCTTCAAATGGCTAGCATCTCCACCACAATGTTGGCTATTGGACTAATTATAGTTATTTTTCTTTTGCTATCTCAGACTCAGAGACAAACCGTTAGCTTTTGTGTCCAACATGCTGGTAAAAGTACATCCAAACCCGCAGATGTCAAGGGAAAAATTTAGCCCTAGAAGTTCCATTCATCTGCCTGAAAGTTCCGAGTAAGTCCCTTTTCAGGGAGTGCAGACGCTCCTGAGCTGTCCTCCTACTAATATTTCTGAGTAAAACAGAATGATAAGACAGACATTTCAATGACAGCAAGCAAATCCTGGGTGTGGAGAATTCTGTGAACTTCTTCTGTTCGTATTGTGCACATGCACAGACTATCTTGCTCAGACAGACACAGAAGCACACAGAAGACTTGGAAATTCCATTAGTTTCAGAGTCTACACTCAATAAGAACGGAAGTAAGGTTATTTATTTGTTTTACTGCCTCTAAAGACCGTAGAGAGAAACTCTTTGAAGCATTTGGATCAGTAAGTGACTAAAGCATTCATGATGACTTAGCAAATCCCCAAATATTTTCTGAGTACCTACTAAGTACCAGAGTATCAAGTGAGACACCAAGGTAGGGTGTTTTTTTAAATAATGGGTCAGGCATTGAGAACCGAATTTTGTGCTTCCCAGAGTCTCCTTCGAGGAGCACTAAATTCTGGGAAATATTACTATTGTTACATGACAAAAAAAGTCTTGGTGATTAGCGATCAGAAAATAACTCAGCAAAGTTGCATTAGAACAGGACTTTTTAGTTATTTTAACACAATGCTGTGCAATGCAAATCCTCTAGAGAGAGGTGTGTTGTGTCCCCTTTCCCCAAATTATTTGAACACAATTCAGTTTTTGGTTTGAGCAGCTGGAGGCATCTAATGTCTCCACTGCACATGTTAGGGGAGCAATAGCCTTAATGGAGAGAGCAACACAAAAACTTATGTGAGAAGTCGAATAGCAAAGCAAAATTGTCACAAAGCCAGCTGGGGTTCACTGCCAAATGTTTGGCGTGCATGCAATAAACAGCTTGCTTTCGGAAAGGGGAAAGGTAGTACTGGCCTGGAGCCAGGCCAGCTGGGCAGAGCAGAAAGGTCTAGTGCTAAGCCTGGAGAGGAAGGAGGGGTCTGGCATGGAGAAGCCACCAAAATGGGACAGACTGTTTGGAGGATGAAGGAGGCTGGATGATTGAGGTGGGGAGTTCATGATGTTGGAAGGGAAGGTGTGGAGTCTCATTTGATCTGGTAGGACCAGATTGCAAGGGGCTGTGCTTAGTAGGGTAAGAAGTCTGAACCTTTCCTTTCAAAGCCTCTAAGCAAGACACTGAAAAGCTACAAGGGCTCTGCTCAGAAAAGTATCCTGCAGCTCATTTGCAGCAAAGTCTGGGGGTGTGCTGGGGGAGTTTGGGAAGGAAAGGAGTCGTGGACCAGAAGCCAACTATGAGATAATGTTCTGGAGTAGTTGTAAGTGCCCAGACTAGGAGAGGCATTTGAATGAAGAACTGACCACATGAAGACTACATGAACAGGTATCAGTGAGTACCCTGGGGATTGGGATCTGGATGATGGGGAAATGGTACCATTTGCATGGGGTGGATAGTTCCTGAGATGGCAATTTGCATTTTGCTCTGAGTGGTTCCTAACCACTCTCCCCACCTCCGACCCCACCTAATCCCACAAAACAGGCCTTTCTTCTTTCTTTGCTTGAAAGATATTCACCTGAAGAGCTGACAGCTCTCTTTGCCTTTTTAAAGCCAAAATTCATAAAAGGATGATGCTAGATATCCCAGGATGATGAGCAAGCACAGCAGAGGGAGGAGTTCTTCCCAGGCCAGGGGGAGAAAGGACAGTTGAGGTGAGTTCCAAGACACAGGGAAAGTTCTTGCGGCACCCGGCTCAGCTGCTGGCCGCCCTCCAGGATGATCGCTGGCTCCAGAGAGGGTTCTGCATGGAGCACCTGCCGAAACTGGAAGTGAGATGCTCCCAAGGAGAGCTGAGGATTCCTGTATCTTACCCTTGAAACTACAGCAGAACCAAGTGTGGGTAAGGATAGGAGCATCGAGAAAGCTGATTTCTGTGTGTGTATAACTCACTTTGGAGAGCAATGGGGCCATAGTTCCCAGGATATACTCTAGAAATGTCCCTCATATAAGCCCCAGGAAACAGGACAAGAACTATGAAGGGGAAGGGAAGCATTGTTGGTGAGAGTGAAAAACTGGAAACAGTTTACAACCCAAGAGCAATTTAAATATACAGCATAAACTCCCAAAGTGGACCACCAAGTGAATGAAATGCAGCAACTTGGATAGGTCTCAAGAAACACCATGTCAAGCATACAGAAGAGGTTCCAAGAGGAAATTGTCATTTACATAAACATTTCCAATATGGAAACCATGCAGACAGAAGTTTACTATGGATTATTTGTGCGAAACGACTTACAAAGTGACATGGTGAAGCCAAAAAGAGATCCACAATCATTGAAGTCAGGATAATGGTTGCATCTGGGGCAAGAGCAGAAGGAAACTGGATTAGGAAGGGGCCATAGAAACTTCAGCTGTACCTTTAATGACTTTGGTTTTTGAAAATAAAGGAATTGGCCAGTGCCGCAGTTCACTAGGCTAATCCTCCACCTGCGGCGCTGGCACACCAGGTTCTAGTCCCGGTTGGGGCGCCGGACTCTGTTCCGGTTGCTCCTCTTCCAGTTCAGCTCTCTGCTGTGGCCCGGGAGGGCAGTGGAGGATGGCCCAAGTCCTTGGGCCCTGCACCCCATGGGATACCAGGAAAAGCACCTGGCTCCTGGCTTCAGATGGGCACAGCGTGCTTGCCATAGCGGCCATTTGGAGGGTGAACCAATGGAAGGAAGACCTTTTTCTCTGTCTCTCACTAACTCTCCCTGTCAAAAATAAAATATAGGAATTATATAAAAATATTAAACTCTGTCAAAATGTAGGTGATTACACAGATGTTTGTTATATTGCCTTTCATTTGTCTGAAGTTTTGAAATATTTTGTGAAAGTTATTTTTAAATTATTTGACTCTATTGTGACATAATTGGCTGCATATGTTTGAATTGAATGATTTGATGAATTTTCACGCATTCACATATACACACACATACACAACCATGAAACTATCATAGCAATAAAGATAATGAACATATCTAGCATTCCCCAAATTTTCCTCATGCTCTTTGTTACCCTCCTCCTCCCAACCCCACTCTGAGTTAACCAGTGATCTGCTTTTTGTTACTATAAATTCATTTGCACTTTATAGAAGTGTATATAAATAGAATCATATAGCACCAATTCTTTCTGACCACATAATTATATTCATATACATTGATGCATTGACAGCTCATTCATTTTTATTACTACGTAATACTCTATTGTATGGATGTTTTACAATTGTTTATGTATTTACCTATTGGTGGACTTTTGGATTGAGACTTGAAAATTCTTTATAAATTCTGAACAGAAATCTTTATCATATACATGATTCTTGCCTTAATCTGTGGTTTCTAGTCTCAGTTCTTAATATCTTTCATAAAGAGCAGTTCTTAATTCTGATGAGTCCAATTTATCAATTTTTTCTTTTGAGGAATGTGTTTTTAGTTTTGTAACTCAGAAACCATAGCCTAACTTGAGCTCAGAGATTTTCTTTCTTTTTTTTGGGGGGGGAGGGGGTTCGTTTTCTTTAGTTTTAGGTTTTATATTTGGATCTATGATCATTTTTGAGTCAATTTTTTATTTGATGTATAAGCCTTGGATTGAACGGTTTGCTTTTTTATTTGTTTTGGTTTGGCATATAAATATTCAATTGTCCTAACATTTATTACACATTTGCTGAATATCAATTATCACTTTTGTGTACATTTATTTCTGGGTTTTTCTATTATGTCTCATTTTTTAAAATTTGTCTATCATTATGTTGTTATCACACTATCTTGATTCCTGTAGCTTTAAAATAGGTCTTGAGGCCAGGTAGTATAAGTCATGCAAAATTATTACTCTTCTTCTCCCCAAGGTTATGGAAATTCTAGGTATTTATCATTTCTCTATGAATTTTAGAATCAACTTGTCAGTTTCTACACAGGAAAAGCCAACTGTGATAGCAGCTTCCTTGATGTTGTGGATGACTTTGGGGAGAACTGACATCTTAGTAACATCGTCTTCTGATCCAGGTTCTGACCCGCGATCCCATCACTTAGCCCCTCTGTAGATACTTCTTCAGCCAGGCTTTGTAGTTGTCAGTGTGCGTGTCTTGCACGTCTTTTGTCAAATTTACCCTTAAATATTTCACAATTGTGATGCTGTTTGAAATGACTTTGTTTTAGAGTTTCAGGTTCCAATTGCTCATGCAACCTTACCAGGCTCACTTAGTATTTGTGGCAGCCTTTTAGTAGGAGTCTCCACATAGACCCTCTTAAGTCATCTATGAATATTTACTTCTTCCTGTCCTTCCTTCCTTCTGGCTAAAGCCCCCAGTACAATGTTGACTAGAAATAATGAGAATAGATGGCCCTTTCCTTAGTCCTAATCTGATGGGAGAACTATTTAGTCTTTTACCTCCAAGTCTAAAATCATCTGCAGCTTTTGGTTACTTCCCCTTTGACAGTTCAGGCATCCATCCCCTTCTGTTGCTGGTTTACTGGGAAGCCCTGATTAGTTTTAGGGCGGACTGATATTTCACAGCCAAGCTCTAAGCACCATAGTTGCTCACTGCTGTTGGGATGTGTCTGCCTCCTGACCCTGCCCGTGAACAGAGTGGAAATCTTTGTCCATGCATATAAAATCACGAGGTCATCCTCATGCCCTGATTGCAATCCAATACTTCCGAGGCACTGTAGTTTTTGGCTCCTAATCCTGTTCGGACTCTGACGCCTCGGGTCCCCCCATCATGTGACTACCTCAAGCCTCTTGCACTCTGACTTTGGGCTTCATCTTCTGTAGATGCCCTTGTCCTCCTCCTTGACCTCTGATACCTTTCCCTGGGCTGCGATGGCCCCCGTCTCCATCCCACTGAACACGGACACCAATCTTGGTCTGCCCTATATAATGCCTTTAGGATAGAATTACTCAGAAATGGAAGTGGAGGAAGATTAAGAGGAAGAGCTAAAAATATATTTTTAATAATAATAATAATAAAATCCTGGACCTCAAGTGTGACACGGAAGTAAGAAAGTGGTTAGATCTTAAGCTGCCAGCAAGCATCTTAGTGGTAGCCTGGAGCTGCCTTCATGCTTTGGCACTGCTTATGGAACTGAGGGATATCCTGGCGTAACCTTCAAAGAATAAGGCTTAGCCCATGTAATGAGTGAGATTGAACTTCCTGCCAGAGAGGGGATGCCACAGTCTGATTCAGATTAACTGAAAGAAAAATAAGAAATATAATATTCCGTGAACACTGTGAGTTCATGATTGAAAATTTTTATTTGCCACAAACAGAAATAGAGAAAATGGGTGCAAGGAAGAGTCTGGAAGAAACAGTGGTAGAAGGGAGCAGGAACGAGAACGGAGGCTAAGGCTGCAAAGAGAGGTCCGCACTGGACGTGGCGAATTTGCTGAGCAGCTGCCTGTGCAAACAGTTAGAGCCATGTGGATGGATGAGCTCCCCAGGAGACCCGGCATAGTCAGACAACAGCCCTGGCTGGCAAAGTCCCTGCCTTGGAGTGAGCAGTTGAGGTGAGTGTAGGGAAAAAAGGCCAGCAAAGATGTAGACAGGATGAAATGGGGACAAATCCACACGTCCCAACCACCAGGAAGCCATGGGAGGAGAGCGTGAGCCTGGCAGTGTTGTACACGTCAGAGAAGGAAAGCAAATCAAGGCTCTGGCGCCATTAGACCCAGTGTCCGACCCCTTGCTGATGACCTTACAAGAATCTCAGTAAAACTGAGAAAACCCAGTTCTGCTCTGGACACTCTAGAAGATGGGGAGCGAGATGCCTCTGTCTGAATAGCTATAGATCGTTCTAAGAATTTGGCTATGAAAAGTCGAGACGGGGAGCAGTGGTTTCAGGGGTGAACATAAATAGAAGGGTTTACTGAGAGGAAAACCAAGGGAGTATGTGTTTAGGATAACCATTTTCTCATCCTCAGAGATTTCTATTGTAAAACATTTGTTACAATTCCAAACTTTATTTTTAGAGAGCTAATTCACCCACCTAGTATAAAAATATAGAAATTTGCATTTAAAATGTAAATGGTATAAGCAATAAAGGTTGTTTTCAAATCCTTTATGCAAGTAGAAAAATTATGATTTTTTTTTTCGAATTCAGGGGTTCTTGGGTCCTTGGTACCTAGCCATTGCTAACGGAAGGCAGGAGGACGGTCAGGGCATCAGGCGGAGAGCTTTGCAGGAGTGAGTACGTGAGCTCAGCTCAGCCAGTGGCATGGTGTCTGGGAATGGGACCTCTCTGCTGCTAACCTCTGGGGACTTCAGCTGCCAGCTCTGCTGCCGCCACCATGCTAGGAGCTAGCAGGCTGCTTGTTATCAATCGTGTGCAGTTCACCGTTCTCTGTAATGCAGCACACCTTGTACACAGGATATTTTCAATATCATCCCAAGAAAATGGTGGCAACCGGTGCCTGGGGTTGCCACAACTCCCTTGCAGATCTTCACCAATCTTGAAACTGATTTGGAGAAACCAAATTGGCTGGAGGCAGGAAGATAGGCTGTTTTTCTGCTCCTGTGTTTAAAGGAAAATGAGACTATGAGAGCCGGAGAGGGTGCAGTTGGACATGGAAGAGAGTTATGATGTGTTCATTGCATAAAACCCTGCTACTCAGAGTGTGGCCCATGAACCGGCAGCTCCAGCATCACCTGAGAGCTTGACAGGAAAGTGGAATCTCCGATTACACACTACACTCACCGGCTGGGAATGGGCTTTCCCAGGCAATTTGCACGTTGAAGTTTGAGAGCGTCTGTTCTCTAAAGTGTTCAGGAACTCTGAGATGATCACTGTGTTAAGAAGTTCTCGGGGCTGGTGCTGTGGCTCACTTGGTTAATCCTCTACCTGCAGCGCCGGCATCCCATATGGGCACCAGGTTCTAGTCCTGGTTGCTGCTCTTCCAGTCCAGCTCTCTGCTGTGGCCTGGGAAGGCAGTAGAGGATGGCCCAGGTGCTTGGGCCCTGCACCCGCATAGAAGACCAGGAGGAAGCACCTGGCTCCTGGCTTCAGACTGGTGCAGCGTGCCGGCCATAGCAGCCATTTGGGGGATGAATCAATGGAAGGAAGACTTTTCTCTCTGTCTCTCTCTTTCTCACTAACTCTGCCTGTCAAATAAAAAAAAAGAAGTAGTTCTCCAGGAATCAGGCAGCTGAGAAATGAAACGTGGAAGGAGTCATCGGTGTGTTATTACTGAAATATCAATCAGGGACTATTTGGCAAGGGTTTGAGAGTGGATCTAAGTGAAAACAGGAAGCCAGCAGCTAGGGAAACTGAGTTAAAGGCTGACTCTAAGAACCAGGCATAAAGTCTTGATTTATTCACACTAGCAGAATCAGGGCGGGGGAGGGGTAGGAAAGATCAAGTTTATCCATGACTGAAAGACTGGACCCAGAACAATAAAGAATTTAGCTTAAACCAAGCCCTGGAAATGCCATGAGGACCTAAATGGAGACAGTGTGATCAAGGAGCAGAGGTGGAGAGGACAGCAGTGCCCAGAGGATGTGCTTGACTTGAGAAGTGAGCCACAGACCCATCTCCTGGGGCCCTCCCTTTCATACTGAGAACCTCTCCTTAGGGTTGGAGTTGTTTGCACCCTTGTTAGACTGACTGCTTCTAAACAAAATCAAGAGAGACCAGACTACAGCTTTCAGGGGCATGGTCTTCACCGGAAACCCTCTGTCCTCATTGGTGATTGCAGGAGACACCCAGCCAGGTTAAATGGTGCTGGGAACTTGGTTGGCACCCTCTGGGGACCTTACTGGCAGGAACCTCCGCTGGTGACAGTATGTGTTGAGTCATCTCAGGTTGGCCGGCATCCACATTAGGGGCCCCGGGTTACTCACGCCCACAACCTCTCCCCACTTTACTTTTTTCCTTCTTAAGTTTTATTTACTTGCACTTGGCCCATCATAATTGTACATGTTTATGGGATGCAATGTGGTGTTTTCATACATGTAGACATTGTGTGATGACCACAGCAGGGTAATTAGCACACTCCCCCCACCTCAAACATGTATTGTTTCTTCCGGAAGAAACGTGTGAACTCCTTTTTTCCAGCTATTTTGACATTTATGATGCAGTGTGATATGGACAGTGGCCATCCTACTGTGCAGTGCAACACCATAACTTATCACTGCATGACTGCACCATATGCTGCAGCTTCCAGACCTGCCCTACCAGTCCCCACCCCCACCCCCCGTAGTCCTCCGTCCTCCTGGTGTTCAAATGTTTCAATCCATTAGGATTATCTGGGAACTCTGGTTTGAAACACTGACCCCCAACGTCCCACCCCCAGGGCCCTGAGGGATCCTCGTGAAGGAGGCCTGGGTGGGATCTAGAAGGTACATGTGTCATAAGCACCATGCAGCTATTTGGCTGCAGAGGTTCCCAGGATGCATTGCTTCACCCCCTCCTTCTGTGTCATGCCTTCACTGCTAACAGTCTTACCAATCAGAGAGGCAGCAGTGGTGAGGAGGCGGGCACTATCAGAGGAGTGCTGGATCCTCGTCGATGTCTGTTTCCTCTTCCACTCTTCCAGTTGCAGCCTCAATTTTCCGGGTTGTGTTGTTGTCCTCTGCTACACCCTCACTCCTCCCCATCATTCCTTCTCTCTGCCCTTGCTGCCTTCTAATAACCTTCAAACAGGTTTGGGCCACCCATTTATAAATCTTCAGGCCTCAGCAACTCTGCATTCCCTCCAGCATGTTCACTTTCTGGCTATCTCCAGTTCCCCTTTCGGAATTCTCCTCTCGACTCCAGCCAGCTCTCATCTTCTTCTTTAGCTTTTCTGCATCTCCAGTTTCCTCTTCAAGTACACATTCGAAAGTCACTTTATACCCTTCCTTCTTGGCTTGCATCTGCCCCTGCCAGTCACCCTGTTCTCTGGGCCCTCTGGCACTGTGGGGTGGCCATGCTCCAGGCTACATCACACTTTGCCTCTCCGTGACCTCAACAAGCTGAGCTCCTCCAGTGTAGACAGATCTCAGGACTTAGCGGTGATCCTACTTGTCACTGTGTCACATGCCTTCTGTCATCCCTTGAGAATCAGGATTACCCTGGAGGGAGCCTAAATGATGGACTGCCTTTCACAGTCAGTTGTCTTAGTTGGGAATGCCCAAAGCTCTGCTCCTGGAGTTGGGACCGGCTGCATGATTTTCAGGGTCCAGTGCAAACCAAAAATGAGGGTCCCTTGTTTAAAAAAGATCAAGAAATTTCCCAAGAACCTGACTCTCAGAAGCATGGAACCCGTGCAGCTGTGTAGGTTGCGTGCTCAGCGAGCTGGTCTTGGGTACATTTGCCCCAGCCTGTTAGCTTCGTGACTATGAGGACCAGATAGCTCAGTGGGAACGTGGTGAGAATTCTGATCAAACCAGAGCCCCCAGTCCCACGTTCTCAGCTGGCTTTCCCAGGGAAACACCCTGGGAATTATCTCAGTCATGGTGGTTGTCTTCACATCTCCCCTCTGCCTGCTCTAACCCGGGCCTTGTGGCCGCAAGGCAGGGGCAGCGTGTGACTGACACAGCACAGCCCTCCTCAAGCTGACTGGGAGAAGACAGCACGATGGGACAGCGCTGAAGCTGCCGCCTCCTCACTGCGTTACTCATCGGAGTGGGATCGCCTGGGTCTAATCGGGGCTGCTGAGTGCTCCCCCATTTTGAGCCCGGAAGCCCCAGGAGACGAGGCTAAAGATAGAAACTGGGATCCGAGCAGCAGGCCTCCCTGCTTGCTTTGGGGCAGAGCCAAAAAGAGATAAAGAAAGTGTTGTATTAGGCAGCAGTAAACAGGCCAGGGACAAGCAGGCCTTGAATAAAACAGACCTTTATTGGGGCTAACGTGGCCCTGGGGTGACCCCACCCTAAATCCTGGCAGTGTCCAATGACAGGGATTCAGAGGAACAAAAACCCAGCTCTTGCCTGCTTCATCCCATGCATACATAACACAGAGCGTGGCAGAAACCCACAAGCGAGGAATACATAAATACCATTATCCGGCATTTCAGCCCAAACTGATTTTTCAGTCTGGAAGACTGTGTCGTGCTGCTTTCCCCGCCCCAAATCTCTGCTCTGTGACTTGGGGGGGGGGGGGGCGTGGGGCCAATGAAGCGTCCCAAAGACTTCAAATGGGCTCTTCTCCCTCCCTCCAGCATCACGATGGGCTTCCAATGGCTTTCACCAGGCGTGAATGATAATACCGCCCCGGCTGAAGAACTCAGCTCTGTCACTGGTAAATATAAATAAGGAGCCACGTTCCTTGGGAGAGGAGCCAGCCAGAATTTCATTGATTAACGTCCCGTGCTGCAGCCTCCTTTGGAAATTAAAAACACTTTCAATGACACTGAACAGGAAAGACATTGCAGGCAAAATATTTCTAAGACGAGGTTGTCATTTAAGACTGCCCAAAATAGAACTGTTTTTATTTAACAGTCCTCACTGCCCCCCCCCCAGCAGCCTCTGCGGGCGGTGAGCCTGAATGCAGTTAAATCAGAGGAATAACACAAAGTCCTCCCATCCATTTGAATGTTAGAAGCTTCAAGAGCAGTTCCATGGATAATGCTTCGTGCATCTTGCCCACCCCCACCCCCCCCAGCAAGTGATAATTAAGGAAGTGAGGCTGCCAGACTTAAACTCCAGCTGTTTACGAATCCATGGGAGACTTCACCAGTTTCTGAATGAGACATCATATTCTGCCCCACTGTCCGTCTGTCTCACCATCCCCCCTTCTCCAGTCTCCTCCTGGGTCTCCTCACCTCCAGCTTCATGCCCCTGCTTCATGGGGGCGCCACTGCCTGGCAGGATTTGAAAACTGCTCCTTGGGAGCAAGACTCAGTGGCAGACTTGTTTGGCTTTGCAAGCACAGGGGTTTGTTTGCTTTGGTTTCATTTTGGGGGTGTGAATGCCTTTGAATGAGGTCTGTATGCTTGCTGCACCGCATCCTCTGTGGGCCCCCTCCGTCTTAACTCAAGATCTGCCACTGGGTGACCCCATCCCACTCCCATTACTGTGTCTCACTGTTCTTTTAGCCTCTCCCGCTCTCTGGGCTCTCCTGCCAGACTCGTGACCCCTCAGCACTGGGCCATGGCTGCTCTTCACCTCCCCATGCCTCCAGTCCCCTGCTCTGCCTGACAACCTGCCTCATCTTGCAAGGTCGGGCTGAAATCCCTACTTCTCCAGGAAGTGTTTGTTATTTTCTGCAGTCTGTCTAGAAAGAAAGGGAGTCAGACCTGAGTTTTAAATCCTGGCTCTTGCTTACCAGATCTGCAAATGTAGCAATTGTCCCAATGTCTTTGAGGCTCCATCTGCTGATTTGCAAAACGAGAATGATTTATGTTGCTCTGCTATATATTGCTTGTTTTGAATATCGGAAAAAAAGAATGCCCGTTAAAGCACGTATATAATTTGTGGCACAAGTACCTGTTATTATGACTGTGCTTTTCTGCTTTCATAAACCACATTGCAGGGCTTTCTACTTTTGTCTGTTAATGAAGATATTTCTGCATTTGTCTTTCACCCCTACTGAATCACAGAGCAGGAGCCTCATCTGTTACAAGACCACATTCTCCACAGCACTTTGCGTGAGTGAACCTCAGCAGACAGTTATTAAATGTGCACTTACTCAAACTGTCTGATTTGCTTTAACGAATCGGACAATCACTCCTGTGGCTAATATCCCTCGGGAGAAACGGGGCTAAAATCCTGGTCAGCTCACACAGTGCTTAGACTGCTTTCCTCATTTTTAGATTTTTTGCCCCTGATTTATTTAGATTTTATTTTCTCAAGTTGTAGCACAGTGATAATAACTCATTACTTGCACTTGGGTTTGTGTAGCTGTTTATTATAGTTATATAGGGCTTCCTAGGTGCCAGGAACAAGTCTTAAGGGTGTCACATACACTCCTTGGGTCTCCTCGCAATGAACCTAGAAGGTCGGTAACAATTTAATCCCCATTTTACAGATGAAGAAACTGAGACCAAGTAGCTCACCAGGGTCTTACAGCTACTATGTGGTGCGCCTGGACCCAGGCTCAGGGATGCTGGCAGCAGCGACAAGATCTTCACCACCAGCAGTACCGCCTGTACCACCGGACAAACCACAAAGCAAAAAGGGGATTGTTCCAGTCGGTTCCTATTTCCACAAACAATATGGCCTGATTCAACGGATGTTTTGATTGGCTCGACTTGCTGTCCATGTGTGGGTTTATGTGTGATTGAAAGTGACTGACAGATGTTTGGTCTACCCAGCTGTTCCTCTAGCCGGTGGCAGACAGCATTGAGTCTCCTGGAGTTCCCTTCTCACCTCGCGGGTAGGTCCAGGTGTGACTTGCCAAGAAAAGCAGTGCTGGGATGCAGGGGTGTACAGCAGCAGGGAGACCCAGGTCTCTAAGCAGCAGGGAGGAGGGTCTGTCTGCCGCAGGCTCTCGGCTCTGTCCACCGAAGGCTCTCGGCTCTGTCCACCGAAGGCTCTCGGCTCTGTCCATGACACCTGAGAAGGCTTGGCCTTGAAAAGGACTCAGAGCTTAAAGCTGAAATTATGGAGGGGTCATGGAGGTGATAAGCATTAGTCCTGTGGCTGTGGGGCAACCCCATCCTTGCTCCTGTGCTCGGGGGCTCCAGGCAAGACTCACAGACAGTGTATTGCTGTGTGTTCCGGGACACCATTTCCACCACGCGTCCCAAACTAATGTGCAGGCAAATCCCCTGGAGGTCTTGTTCACATGCAGATGCTGATGCGGCAGGTCCTGGCATTTCTAACAAGCTGCTGGGTGCTTACCCTTGTCCACAGACAATGCTCTGAGGGTCTTTGGAATTCTTGGCTCAGGAGAGCAGTCCCTTAGAGCTGTCATGCTTCTTTCTAGAGGACCTTTTAGGTGATGTGTAATGTGCGATGGTGCATCAGGAGTCTTTAAGAAGGGTTTTTAATATGCAGAATTTCCAGGATTAATTTGCCCAAGTAACACCATGAGTAGAGCAACTATTAACATCTCCATTAATTAAGACTGTGGTTCTATTTTGAGAAGCAAAATATCCAGACTAACAGTGAAAGTTTTCTTTTCCCTGTGACAGAAATCGTGGTCGTCTAGGCTTGGCACAGTTTCTAACAGCCCCAAGGACCTAGGCTCCTGCTACCGGGTTGTTCTATCTTCCTCAGCGTGCAGCTTCCACATCAATGACCTAGATGGCCACTCTAGTTTCAGCCACCACACACACACACACCTAAAACCAGAGGCAAGAAGGAAGAGCGGTAGGATGTACACACTCTGCTTTAGGATGGTTCTTCCAAGAAGTGGCACATCCTAGCCATGCTCTCACGCCATTGGTCAGAACCTCATCACATGGCAAAGGTCCAAGGAAGCCTGTGCAACCTGATATTCATTTTCAGCAGCCAAAGTCACAATCAAAACTCAAGGGTTCCAAGAAGGAGAGAGTGGCTGGTGGTGAATAACAGGCTCTTTCCATCGCAGCCCCTTACGGAACTTTGGGAGACGATTCTCTGGTCTGATCTCTTCTTTCTGTTTGGATTGCTGAGTAAGCTAGGGCAAGTATCTGAGTCTCTTGGCTCTCACGCCAGGTCTTTCTCAGTCACTCTGTGGTTCCTCTTCCAATGGCATCCTTCCTATCCCTGGTGGCAGAGGCCTCAGAGAGTCCTTATCTTGGCTGATGGAATTGTGGCCCCGTTAGGAGCACCTGGTGTGTGGACTCCTCTGCCCAGCTCCCACTGGGCTCGGAAAATGCATTAGAGTCAGGGAACAGAGGCAGGCACACTGGAGAAGGAGACCAAGCGTCATTTTTTTGCCACTGGACACATCTGCACTAGCAGGCAGAGAGCAGCCTCCAAAGTTCTATTACGTATACAAATTTTAGAGTGAATCCAGTCTGCGTGAAGGCTTCTATGTGGGGTTCTCAACACTCCGTCCTTACTGGGCTGTCTTTAACTCTTGATCACCAGCTGTGGGAGGCAGCAAGGCTCATTCTCTACCACTGGGCCATCGAGAAAGTCAGTTACTTGTGAAAGCTGAGATTTCTGTACTGAAGAAGCAAGGGACAGAATGGGAGCTGGGGAGAGGCAAGTGGAACATTTGTTGACTGCCTACTGTGTGTTTCTAAACCAGGCTAGATGCTATGTACTCGTTCATGCTCTTCATAGCTTATGGCACAGGGCAGCCATGGCCACAGGAGCTGAGCGAGATGGCTATGTCTCCAAGCCCCGTCTCCTCTATCAGCACAGGGAGCAGGAGCCTCGGGAGCAGCTCACTTTCTTTGTCGGCCTCATCACCCCTTACCCTCCCTTGTCCTTCACACCTTGACTTTCTGTCCATCTTTCCCCAGTAATTAGTAAACTATAACCCTCACACCTCAAATTCGTGACATTCACTTGCTGGTTCTCAGTAATCCTTTCCATTTGAATTTGCCTTGAGAATGCAGCCCAGCGCTCACTCCTGCGGCTGCGTTCCCTTGCCTGGCCAGGGCTCTCCCCCTCTTCTATCACATGGCATGGCTGGTCCTCAGGTCTGACAGGCAATTCAGACTTTCTGAATGCAATTCAGACGTGATTTCATCTATAAAGCTTTAGCGTCCTGGGCCCTGGCTACCATGGAAATGAAATTGCTTCTTGGATACTTTTCTGCATGCTACTGCTAACTGTTCTGCAATGAAGCCTTTCCCTACTGCTGATGTGACAAAGACTCAGTGTGAACAGCTCTCACCATCATGGTTAAGACGGAAGAGAAACCCCAAACAAGGACAGATACGCCGAGCCTACTCCCATCCATAGCCCTCACACTGAATTCAAGGATAGTACCTGGTTTTAAAAAAAAATCGATTTTGGCCGGCGCTGTGGCTCATCAGGCTAATCCTCCGCCTTGCGGCGCCGGCACACCGGGTTCTAGTCCCGGTCGGGGCGCCGGATTCTGTCCCGGTTGCCCCTCTTCCAGGCCAGCCCTCTGCTGTGGCCAGGGAGTGCAGTGGAGGATGGCCCAGGTGCTTGGGCCCTGCACCCCATGGGGAGACCAGGAAAAGCACCTGGCTCCTGGCTCCTGCCATCGGAGGAGCGCGGTGCGCCGGCCACAGCGCGCCGTCCGCGGCGGCCATTGGAGGGTGAACCAACGGCAAAAGGAAGACCTTTCTGTCTGTCTCTCTCTCTCTCACTGTCCACTCTGCCTGTCAAAAATAAAAAAAAAAAATCGATTTTAAGATACAGACAAGATGAGCAAGGCACTTGGTTTGCAAACCAGAAATCTTGAATCCTGAATGGGACACTGGGGCCTAGGAAGTCGATGGAGAAGCGTGAGGTTTAGGCTTTGATGCATCATCTGATTTTCTTTCTCCTGTGCGGGGCAAGTTGGCAGCAGGCAAATGTTTCTAAGATCTATGCTTTGTCAGGGTAGAGACAGGGAGAGTGAAAGCTTGGTGCCTACACTAAGTGTGCAGTGGCAAGAAATGAGCCATCAAGCCCCGAACAGACATGGAAGACTCTTAGAGGCAGAGTCCTAAGTGAAGAAGTCAACCTGAAAAGGCTACGTATTGTGTGATTCCGGTAACACAAGGCTGACATTCTGGAGAGGGCCAAGCTAGGGAGAGAGTCAGATCAGTGGTTTGCAGGAGGTGAGTGGGAGGGGGCACTGAACAGGCACAGAGCATTTTTAGGGCAGTGAAACTACTCGACACGCTATTCCGCTGGTAGCTGCTGGTTAGTGTGTATTTGTCCAACTCAGAATGCCCCACCACACTGGGAGAGAACCCTAATGTAAATTGTGCACTGGGAGTGAGAACCTTGTGTCAGCGTGGGTTCATCAGTTGTGATAAGTAGAACAGTCTGATGTAGGATGTTGATAACAGGCGAGGCTGTGTGGATGTAGGAATAAGGTGGAGGGTAGGCGGAAAGAAATCGCTGTACCTTCCACTCACTTTTGCTGTGAACCTAAAACTATTCTACAAACTACAGTCTTTTGTAAAGAGGCTGGAGAAGCAGTGTTGCGGTGGGCAGCATGCCCAGGGAATATGACACCAGCTTTGTTCCAACCGGCCACGGGGGCTGGGAAAGTGGGGAGGAAGACAGATCTGTAAAGGGGATTTAAATGCTCTCCACCACAGTTCTGCCTCCATTCTCTTCACCAGAAGGTTCTGGCTGTCTGCCCTTTCTGCTCACGTGGCATTCATTCCAAAATGCAATT
This sequence comes from Sylvilagus floridanus, assembly GCA_949820135.1. Lineage (NCBI taxonomy): Eukaryota > Metazoa > Chordata > Mammalia > Lagomorpha > Leporidae > Sylvilagus > Sylvilagus floridanus. The sequence continues at coordinate 43,894,816 of OX463235.1, forward strand.
CCTCGTTTTACATTCCAATGACATTGGCATGGGCGAAAGAATGTGACAAAGCAGTTGACATGTTGACATCTATCCCTAAAAGGATAGAGCTTTAAGTTTTTAAAAAATAAGAATGTGTCCAAAAGGAAGAAATGGATAAAGGCAGAAATAGAAAAAGATGAACCTGAGGCATTTTCAGGTAGGAAATGACAGTTGGGTCAACTCACATAACTTTCTTTTTCTGCTAAAGAAGCCTTTTAGACCATGACTCACTGTGTAGTGAGCTGGATGCAACATGGCTTTAATTGGGTCTTGAAACGCATAAAACGTTCAGTAGCACACTCAGCAGGCAGAGGCCGGTCCTAATTCGTGTGAGCAGTGAAGGATGTAGCCGCAGCAATGGTTTTTCAGGAGCCTCTACCTGTTCTTTTCCAACTGTCCAGGTCTGTTTAGGAGGTGAAAATTCTACAAGCACTGAGAACAATTTTCATATCCTCCATGTTCTCGTTAGGGCTTGATTCCAGCCAAGTCAGGTCAGGCTGGACGATGTTAACTGACATCAGATGGCATCAGTTCAGGTAAATACATGCCTTTTCCCAAACTCCAAATTGTGGCTCAGTGTGTATCATATCACAACCACTGTGCAATTAAGCCGATTCCATTAAGAATCCCTCATGGCCATTCTTGGAACATAAATACAGACTGCCTTTTTTTAATTTAAAGATTTATTTATTTATTTATTTGAAAGGCAGAGTTACAGAGATGCAGAGGCAGAGAGAGAAAGAGAGAAAGAAAGATCTTCCATCCGCTGGTTCACTCACCAAATGGCCACAATGGCCAGAGTTAGGACAATCCAAAGCCAGGAGCCTGGAACTTCTTCCAGGTCTCCTATATGAGTGCAGGGACCTAAGGACCATCTTCCACTGCTTTCTCCAGCCATAGCAGGAAGCTGTGTCAGAAGTGGAGCAGCCAGGACTTGAACTGACACCCATATAGGATGCCAGCACTGCTTTACCTGCTACGCCACAGCACTAGCCCCAAGACAGACTGCTTTTTTTTTTTTTAACTTTCTACATGTGAATTGTGTGGCCTTCAATCTTATCTAGGAGCAAATGGCAAGCAGGAAAGGTGAACTTCACTTATGAACTTGATTTATATTTGGCCGATTCCAAGCCAGCTTTTTGTAACAACCAAGCTGCGGTGACAAGGAGGGGAAGTGAAGAATTGGAAAAAATCAGATGAACGTGGAATGAAGATCTGACCACGCATGAGCACCACCACTATGCTTTCTTGCTTTTAGGGGGCTTTGGTGCCTGTCACCTCTACCCCAGGTTCTCTCCTGTTGGAAACAAGCCCAGGAGGGTAGATGGGCAGTTTGCATGCACTGTATTGGATTCACTAGTAACCAGATGCCACCAACCCCATCATGGAGAGGCGAAGACAGGAACTCCTTGGGGATTTTAATCATTGGGACCCATTGTCCCTTCTCTGTTTGACTGGTACTTATGTGAGGTCCCTCTTATCCCTCCATTCAATTCTCATTTTTCCCCCTTAGCTAATTAGCCTTAGGTTCCTATATCGCTTGCAGCTGATTTGACACAGTGGTGAATTTTCTCATCCTGACAGCTGGCTTGTGACATAATTAGATGACCCTTCCTGTATTTTTTATTTTGACATAATTAGATGACAAAGCATCCATTTGTCCCCTTTCCTCCAGGATGTCTGTGAGTCACCACCTGCTGCATTGGCCACCAGGTGCTTACGATTTCTCTGGTCGCTCCTATGAACAGTGGCATTCCTTCTTGCTGCAGGCTGTGTCACTGCATTCTCTCCATGGGATCCTGTGACTCTTGGCTTGGGTCCTTCCCACCCTTCTATTACCTGCTCTTTTTGGCTGCGGGGGATTCCTGGCAGATGATAGTGCAAGACTGGGCCAGAAGGCCCCTTCTGCATTCAGAGCTGTAGACTTTCCCACCCCGGGAATTTTTGCCAGTGTCCTCTCTGGCTTCTTTGTCTTTCCTCTTTGAACCTTGGGCCCAAACCCATGGACAATTAAACATTATCTCCTCTATTTAAAAAAATCTCAGAGGTCTGATTTAAGGCTTTATTTTGGAACATTTGACCTTGATTTCAATACACATTTAGAGATCTGATTTCTAAAGACTATATATAGAGGCTCTTGACATTCTCAAATTTAATACTCACTACCTCCCCATGTAGCAGATTTTTTAGGCTGCAGAGCGTTAGAATTTCCTCCCTATGTGAAATTGGTGGGAGCCAGAACTTGATTTCTGTAAGCAAAGAGCTGATACTTACTCTTCTAACCTTGTTTGCCTCCAGGGCCTAAGCACCTAAAAGGCACTTGGCCCATCAGATGCACACGTGGGAACTGAGAATCACAAGCTAATTAGGCAAAGAAGTTCATGGGTAACCCATCTGTCAGTGGCAGCAAAAGCAGCAGCCACATCCAGTCTGTAGATCCGTCATGGCTGTCGATCTGCCCACTAGCGGGCAGAGCTGCAGTGTCTGAATTGAGCAGGTTCTGTAGCATTGATCTTGGCTGGGGTCTGGCTGCCCAGTGCCACTTTGTGCCTTATCACCTCCTAAATCTGGTTCTGTTCAGCCTTCTCCAAGGATTCTGTAACATTCTCCAGGGTCCATTTAACATACCTCCTTTTCATTTAAGTTGCTCATAGCAAGAAACCTTGAATTACACACCCTCCTAGGGTTCACTATAGGTAGTCACTTATTTTTTTTTTTCTGGCAGCCCAGATTTCAAATTGGCTGACACACAGGAGCTTGCACCATCACTAGTGGGTAAGCCTAGCAGAACCTCAGTTCTACCACAGGATGAAAGACAACTTGTTTCTTTTTGGTAAGTGGGTGGGAAGCCACCCAACTCCTTGCTCAGTTGGAGCCATGATAGAAGTGCAAAGGAAGAGACGGTGCTTATCCAGAAAATAGCTGAGTAAATGACCCAAGTCCTAGAGTAAAATATCATCAGAGGTGTGATGGGATCATTTCAGGTGTGCACCTCTCACTTTATGGGGCAAATGGTATTCCTTGGTGGTCATGTGACAATTTGCTCTGTCCACTAAACCACAGTGACATTGAAAGGGGATGCTATTAATGGGAACCTGGAGATAACGGGCACAGCCATAATGGTCAACCAAAGCTGTGGAGTGCAGATGTGGAGATTCTAGAAGTCGTAGTGTTCTTCAGGCATTGAGGTATCTGTGCTGGAGCCTGTTCCACAGCACTGCTTCCATGTTCCTCAGGCACATTCCAGTTCTTTCTCTTCAGGACTAAAGCCAGGGACAGACAAGTGTCCACATGCCTGCCTCTGGCCCACACCCCCCTGTCCATGCAACTGGCAACCCAGTCTACATGTGCACACGTTCCTACAGAGGCGATTTCCATAGCAACAGTAGGACTGCATTAAAAAGGCACCTGAGTGATGCTTTAAAGATAAATCACCCTGTTTATGAAGTCCTCCATTCTAGGGAATTACAGGCTATCACCACTCCGAATTTTCAAGCTGCTGCTCAGGTATTTAGATATGTCCATTTCTAACCCCAGTGCACAGTCTTTCCGTTTAATTGCATTTGTTAACTTTCCTTTGTAGCTGTGCTTACGGAACAGCCATGTTGTAAATGCATTATAATACACTAGGAAGGAAGGAAGGAGGAAACAAAGTTGCATGTCTTGAGTGCCTACCCCGCACCAAGCGCTTTTATCTAATAGATCAGATTTCCATAAAAACCCAGGCAGAACACGGGCACCTCTGCATAACAGACTGTGTCTTGTGCAAAACTGATCATTTTTTGTGCACAACATCCTACTCCTGTGTCTCGTCACCAAGAAAGCCAGATGGACAGAGAAAAAGGGCTTGGAGGGAGGGGTTCCTGGAGGGGAAGAGAGTCGGAGCAGGAGGGCAGGAGGTATGAGCACCAGGTGGGGGGAGTGGAAACCCAGGACTCGGGCCAGCCCTTCTCTTTCCCCACTATTCCTCTCATCGGAGCAGAGGGGAAGGAAGGAGGAAAGAACGGTGTTGATTCAGGTTCTTATCTGAGGACAGGGATGCCTTCAGACAAAGAGGATGAAGTGATGGGGCTTGCTTCCTCACTGAGCTCCCTTTCAGGTCCAGTGACGCCTCCTGCTATCACTTAAAGAAATTTGTACACAGTGCTGCATTTTACAATAACACCTTGGTAATGTTTCGGCTCCCTACAAGAATCTTTCCCTTTTCCTGGGACTATTTCACCTTCTTAGCTTTGGTTTTTGTGTTTTGGAGAAGACAGGAAAAATGTTTGTCTCACCCATATTTGAAAATTCAGTTCATTCATTTATTCACACAAGAAGTGTTATGATCTCCTCCTGCATGCCAGTTATGGTGGTTTAGGCTGAAAAATGCAACTGCGCATGGGCCTTACTCTCTTAGAGCTTGTCATCTAATTGAAAGAAAGACATCAGTCAGCTCACGATGCAACTATAATTATAAGCTGTGATAAGGACAATGAAAATGAAGGTGTGTGATTATGTTCGAAATACTTAGGAGTAGCGCTTGTTCCAGCAATGTCACACTGTTAAGATCTATCCATTAGGGGCCTGTATTGAGGTGCAGGCGGTTAAGCCACCACCTGCATCTCATATAAATGCTGGTTCAAGTCCTGGTTACTCCACTTCTGACTCAGCTCCCTCTTAATGCTGGGAAGCACTGGAGGACAGCCCAAGTAGTTGGATCCCTGCCACCCATGTGGGAGACCCAGATGGAGTTCCTGGCTCCTGGGTTTGGCCTGGCCCAGCCATGGCTGTTGTGGACATTTGGGCAGAGTGAACCAGCAGATGGAAGATCTCTCTCTCTCTCTCTCTGTTCTCTCTCTCTCTCTCTCTCTCTCTCTCTCTCTCTCTCTCCACCCTTCCCTCTTTGTGACTCTGCTTTTCAAATAAAAAGAAAAGCCCTATCATTTATAAGGATGGACATGATAATATAAAAGGCATTCAACCAATAGCATGAATAAGCTTCAATCCCAACAAGACTCATGGGATCATTGCTCTGGGCAAATGGAAGGATTTATGGAAATGATGGAGAGTAAAGGAGCAGTTGGGGAACACTGGGCATTCTTTGAAGAAAAGACCTGGGTAGGGGGCTGTGTGGACTCTACTTGCAGCAAGAAAGCACTGGGTGCCAGAGAGAGACATGCACGAGGACAGAGAACAAGGGGCTGAGGGCACAGGAAACAGACATGTCCTAAGGAGGATCTCACTCAACACTGCACCCAGAGAAAGGATGACTACAAGGTTAGGATGTGATCATAAATGCACTTGTCATTAGTAGCCCAAGGATTCAGAGCCAATTTTCAATAGCTTCATGATTGATGCAGACACAGGAGCTTGGCATTCTCGCTGGAATGGAGTGGCTTCTTTCTTAGTAGAGGTGTTCCAGATGGTTGTGTCCAGCGCTGCCAGCTGGCCAGAGTCGCCTCACCTGGACCAGAGCTGCACTTCCTTGCAGTTGTTCCCTGTCTGGCTTGGCCTCCTGAATGAGATAACACGGGAAATGGTTGAGTGCAATGAACACTCTTTATTCCTGGTTGTGGGTTAGATCTGTTTACATCCTTAATCTCTCTCTGCCCCCTGAGTGAACTAGATCAAACAGCACACTGAGTCCACGTCTCTCCCTCACCTTCCTCTATTTTAGGCTGAAGCTTGAGCGAGAACTTGGTGTAAGAAGCCAGCCTTTGATTTGCTTTCCTGTGGGCTCCCACTTGGGCCCGCCTTTGCTGTGGATAAGAGCAGGTCCGCAGTGAAGGCTCAGCCAGTGCCCTTCGGCGCTCCCAGAGGCAGAAGTGCATGAAAGTTCCCCGTGGCCATTTGTGCTCCACTCACTCTTGGTGCGTGAGTCTCTATCAGTAAGTCCTGCATGAGGGGATGTGGACCTTCTGAGTTTAGAGTTGAGGGAAGAGAGTGTGCACAGGCCACTTGACTTGACGCAAGAGGGGTCAGTCCCTGTAAGTTTCCTCCACAAACACATGACGTAGGCTTCACAAGATTCTGAATGTTCTCTTGGTGTCTGAACCACACTGCGATTTGGCTTTATGTTGATTGTAATTCAATTTCACTTTAATTAAACAAGTGTCAAGGAGCTCTCTTGATGTTCCTGGGTTGAGTCATCCTGGGACTGGGGGACGTGTTGCTGACAGTCTTAGCCTAGAAGTTAATCAGTCCTTCATAAAAGGCAACTTCTCTGCCTGCTGAGAGTTTATAATCTGGTGAGGCAAAGAAAGAGAGAGAGAGAGAGAGAGAGAGAGAGAGAGAGAGAGAGAGAGAGAGAGAGAGAGAAAGAGAGACAAGGCCGTGTGGTGCAATGGGGAATGAAGAGACCACGAGCCAGGGGCGTTCCTGCTATCTACAGATGTTGACTCAACCTCCCTTCACTTCTCTGAACCCCAGTTTCCTCCTCTGTAATGTGAGGGTGTCGGACCATGAAACTTAAGAAGACTTGCTGGAGACTCTACCTACAGACCATCTTTAAAATCTATTCTTTCACCTCCATCTTACCACTGCTCTCATCCAAACCACCACTATCCTCTCCTCTACAGCTGTGAAGACTCCTGGCATCACTGGTTCCAGGCTGGCCATCTCAGAAGTCATTATCACAGCCAAAATGCTCTTCTAAAAACCCAAGTCACAGTTTCTCACAAGCCCCGCCCCCATACCAATAATCCTCTAAGGGCTCCCAGCTCCCCTGAGACTAAAACATAAGTTTCCCAGCAGACCTTCTGTGCCCCTGGAGCCTGACCCCTGATTCTCTCTCTGACTTTACCTTCGTTTGCTCTTCCCCTCACCGGCAGTGTTCTTACCACCTTCTTTGCACAAACCATGCTCAAACTAATTCTGCCTGCTCTTGACAATTGCCTTCTTAATGGACATAGTTCTGGGCTTTTGCTCCAGGCACACATCATTTTCTCAGTATCCCTCAAAGCAGGATCATGGGACCAGTGAGATAAGCAGCAGATGTCAAGATTAGGTTCTGGATGGATCCAGAAATTAAGTGGAAGGTAAACATTAAGGTTTCTAATTTTTTTTCCATTGGTGAGGAGAGCTCTCATCTGCTGATTTACTCCTCAAATGTCTACATGATCCAGGCTGAAGAATGGAGCTCAGAATTCAATCTGGTCTGCCATGCAGGAACCCAGCTACTTGAAGTATGGTTTGCTGCCTCCGCGGGTGCACATTGACAGGAAACTGGAATGGGTGACAGAGCTGGGACTCATACCTAGGCACTGTGATGTGGAGTGCAGGCATACCAAGTGGTATCTTAACTGCTGTGCCCTGGTTTCTAATTTGGGAGACTAATAAAGGCAGGGACGTAGAAGAAGAGCAGGTGTGAGAAGTGGCAAAGGAGTACCTAGCGGACAGTTCACTACATCCTTGTCCTTTGGGTAGCTTCCCTTGCCCTGGGATGCACAGGCTTCGTTTTTTCATGAGGGTGTAGGTGTAGCTCTGCCTAATCCAGTTGCTGTACTCACTGTCTGGTCTGACTGCTGTGTGGAAGGCTGAGGCAAGTGTTCACATCTCTGAAAGCCTGGCTGCTAGAGTTCGTTCAAGTGCTGTGTCCCTCTTTGAGCCCTCCCCTGACCTAGGCTACAATGTTGTCTTCAAGCATTTGGGGGGCTTGTTGGGGTTCCTAGGGACTCCTAGAGGCAGAAATCCCTGGATTTGAGGGTATGGGGCCATCTAAGAAATTGATCAAACGTATTTGAAGACTCTTTACATTTTACAGTTCACCAAAGTTTGCATCATTCTGCCTCCTAAGAGATCTGTATTTGTTTTAATATAAAAACAATGTTTTAAAGCGCCATCAAGCTTGCATTTGGAGAATGGGTCTTGACATGAGAAAGAAGGAATTGGGCCTGTGGTTCTGCCAATCACCAGTTGTACGACCCACAGCCAGTGCCTGGATGGACATACCACCTCCCGTGTGTCCTGCGCGTGGTGGTTGAGCAAATATTCTGTGGCTTTAGCACCCTGAGGCCCAGAGTCTGTTTTGCCCATCTTTGTGTGTTCTTCACAGAGACTAGTAGGTGGCCTGTCCACTGAAGCCGCTTGGTGTGTGTTCATTCCTCTACATTAGACATAAGTGTACCTACGGAGATCCCATTTTTACCACTAGATGGAGAGCACGGATCTCAAAGTTTTAATCCATTAGCGAGTGAGAGAGCAAACGTTCATCTCTTCGTGTCTTAACCAGTTCAAATTATTTATTTTGACATCATTCAAACTAGCTGTCAACAAAGACAACTGTAAGACAACTTTCAGAATTATTTATTGTTAAAATAACAAAGGCAAGGAAGAAACACTAACTTCAAGATGCTGCTTACCTCTGGGGTGGGGATAAATTGGAACTGGGTGGGAAAAGCAGATCTAAATGTATTTAACAGCTTCTTTCTTTTTTTAAAGCCTACTTATTTGAAAGGGACAAACAGGGAGAGGGAGAAACAAAGGGACAGATAGAGAAAAAGAAAGACAGAGTTCTTCCAGCTTCTGGTTTACCCCACAAATGACCTTGACAGCCAGGGCTGAGCCAGGCTGAAGCCTGGAGCCAGGAGCTCCATCCAGGTCTCCCACGTGGGTGGCAGAGGCCCAAGGACTTGCGCCATCCTCTGCTGCTTTCCCAGCTGCATTAACAGAAAACTGGATCAGAAGCAGAGCAGCGGGGACTTGAACATGTACTCCAGTGGGGACACAGGCATCGAAGAAAGTGGCTTAATCCACTGTTCCACAGTACCCTCACCCATGACAGCTTATTTCTCAAGTAAAAAGATATAGGAATCAAACATGTCAACTTTGGGTGAGTTCTGGATGGTAGGGACAGATACTTAGATGTCTTCCTTATTTTCTGTATTTTTCTGTTTCAGTGTTTTCATAGCTGAAATTTTGTAATGGTGAGAAAAAAGTCAAAGGTGAAATTTGTGCTTATTGTTTCTACCTCTATATACATGGCCTTCTAAGATCTCTAATGTTGCCCTCAAAGATGCACAGTTTGAAACAGAAAAACTACAGTAGAGCAAAAACGGTGTGGTTGCTTTCTCATCCGGAGCTTAAATCTTTCAATGGCCATAGCTTAAACTCACTTGGCTAATTAATTCTTTTTTTTTAAAAAAAAAAAAGATTATTTATTTATTTGAGATGCAGAGTTACAGAGGGAGAGACAGAGAGAGGTCTTCCATTTGCTGGTTCACTCCCCAAATAGCTGCAACGACCAGAGCTGGGCTATTCCAAAGCCAGGAGCCAGGAGCTTCTTCCGTGTCTCCCACACAGGTGCAGGGAGCCAAGCAGTTGGGCCATCTTCTACTGCTTTCCCAGGCCATCAGCAGAGAGTGCCATCAGCAGAGGAGTAGCTGGGACATGAACCAGCACCCATATGGGATGTCAGTGCTGCAGTTGGAGGCTTAGCCCACTACGCCACAGCACTGGCCCGGCTAATTAATTCTTGTGTCTGAATTAGGCAGCTGGCTAGATGGTTGACTGAATTAGAGGGGTGATTTTGAGTGTTGGGGCAAAAAACATTGGGAAGATCTTCACTCACATGTCTGGTGTTTGGCTCAGGCTATCAACCAGTACCTTGGCTGTGGTTGTCTACTGAATCTTCTACTGGGTACATGAAAATCACTGCTGTTGCCCTAGATCCCAGGAGGCGGGCTGAGACTCCTAGATCAGGATGGGAGGGGCGTCCACCAGCTTGCAGACTTATTTTTAGACCTACAACGAGGGTGGGTCTGTTACAACGAGCTGGGATTGGTATATCTGGATCCCACTTGCTCTTGGTTCACTCAAGTAAATGCTTATGAGGGGAGTATTCACTTGTATCCATGAAATTATCTGGGAATGTGTCTGGCCAAGTTAGGGCTGCTCAAGTATAAACTACTATGGTTATTTGTAATATCAGCCCCACTTCTCATGTGACTCTAAAGGCATAAAGGTATGCATAATAAATAATACGCAGTAGCCTTTTCTCCACCAATGGATGTTCTCCACCAAGGACACTGTTACCTGTTGTTGCATAATAAAGTAGTCTACAACTTAGTAGCCTAAAGCAACAACCACTTATTATCTGAGCCTCTGTGGGGCAGGAACTTGTGCACAGCTAGGCTCAGGAACTCTTTAGGGGGCTGCAGTAGCCCAAGACTGTGTCATCTGATGGCCTGCATCCAGCATGGCTCACTTGGCTCACTCATACCGTTGTTGGCAAGAGGCTCCAGCTCCTGACATGGGGGCATCTCCATGGGACCCCCTGGGTGTTCTCGTGACGTGACAGCTGGCATCTCCCAGGGTGAGGCAAAGAAGCCTCAGGTACCTTCAATGTGCTAGTCTTTACAAATGACACATTGTCACCTCTAGCTCCTTCATTGCTAAGTCCAACTCACACTGCAGAGGAAACGAATCCAGGTCCACCTGGACGGGAAGCATAGCTAAGTCTTTGTAACTGTATTTTCAGACTACCACAGGGACTGGAAGAAAGGGTTCTTTTATTCGCTCCTAAAGGGATTTGCTTTTTGGACACCTGTCTTTATTCAAGCAACAAATATAGGGAAACGAATCATTTCCATATGGAAAATTGGGACTCAATTTCCACTGTGCCATTGAGATAGGAAATACACCAGGGGTACTCTCCTCGCTCCGCTCCTCCCTTTACAGGCTCAAGCTCTAATGCTTGCTGATAAAAGGGCTGGGAATGCCGTGGGTGTTTTGTCTTTACACACAATGCTGGTGATGTCATGGATGTGGGTGTTCTGGTGCCTATTCTTATCACCTCATTGACACCAGGAGGGTGGATTTGGGTCACCCAAGTTGCCTAGGCAGGTATAGTCTTCCCTGGCCTCTGTTCTATCAAAATTCCTAACTTGAACGGTCAGGATGATGGATGAAGCTGTGCTTCAGGCCTAGATGGCTACAAGATGCAGAAAAATTGCCATCTTCAAAACACAAAACCCAATGAGATAAAATGCAATCGTGAGTAACCGTTTCACATCTTTGGTGACGCACAGCAGGCAAGAGGCAATCACCCATTTGCCTGGGAAAGGCAAACTTCAGCAGCCCCGGATTCAGGTGTATGTAAGGAAGATGAGCGGCCCGTTCCCCTTCTGGAGAAGTGGGGGTCCTTAGGATGGGGGAGCTAGGCCAGGCAGGAAGGTGGGAGTTACTACCTTCAAAGAAAAAGGGTTGAATTGTATCTTGGTTTCTGGATCTAATTCAACTTGACTACTTAGCAGTAAAGATAAATTGAACCCACAGAGAAAATTGAAAATCGCATTTTCCTGGCAAGCCCTTCAATGGGCTCAGTGTGTTTAGATTTATGAGGGGATGAATGACCTTCTCTGCCTCGGTTTTTTCACATTTTCGTTTTTACAGGACCGAGTTTCCATCTGGCCTAACCAGAGCTCAAAGTTGCTGCAGCCAACAGAGCCAACAGGTCTGACTGGAGCTGGCTGAAGCATGCACAGAGCTGGGAATGACAAATTGGCTCCCTTCTGAAAGGCGTAGGGAGCAGGAGTCTGCTCCTCCCTCCTCCCCAGCCACCCCAGATCACGGTCCCGACAGAGGAAACATGCCTTCTTCCAACTCCAGAAACTGTGATGGAGCTGAGGCAGGCTGGGGGCGTTGCCCTCTGCAGAAGCTGGCTGTGCCAAGAGGCAGGATGGCAGAATTAAGTGCAGGGATGCTGTCAGACGTGGATCGCAGGGTTAGAGGAAGCTGGGGTGGTCGGCTCAACTTCAGCAGCCCCAGAGCAAAGGAAAGTCAGTGCAGAGTTTCCCACACTTGAGGGGAGATTTAGAGCAGCAGCGTGCGGACAGACCCAGGCGTCTGAGAGTCAGAGCGGGGCTGCAGCTCAGGAGAGACGGCTCTTACTGAAATGCCCCTGGGACGAGCTACCAGGGGGAGATGGAAGATGACAGAGGAGATCCAGAGTTAACTGAAATTTAAGATGAGAAGACAGAGAACATGGAGGCTTTCTAGAAATGATCAAGACTGCATGGCATGCCACTATGTACATTAAGTTACACTAGAAAAATGATAGGTATGGGGGCCAGTGCTGTGGCAAGGTAGGTTAAGACTGTACCTGTGGCGCTAGCATCCCATATGGGTACCAGTTTGTGTCCTGGCTGCTCCTCTTCTGATCCAGCTCTCTGCTATGGCCTGGGAAAGCAGTAGAAAATGACTCACATCTTTGGGTCCCTGCACCGACATGGGAGACCTGGAGGAACCTCCTGGCTCCTGGCTTTGGCCTGGCCCAGCCCCAGCCATTGCCGCCATTTGGGGAGTGAATCAGCAGATAGAAGACCTCTCTCTCTCTCCCTCCCTCCCTCCCTCCCTCCCTCTCTCTCTCTGTAGCTCTACCTCTCAAATAAATAAAATCTTTTTAAAAAGCTAGATATGAATGCTCAAGTCAGTGGCATAAGAATATTTGAACCTGCTTTCAGATGAGCCATCTACTATTGTTCTTACACCTTTTCCTATACTTCATGGTATGTAGAGAGAAGTGGCTGTTTGGGATTAGTGTACATCTCTGCAATTCAGGAGATGGCTACAACCACACAGTGGGGAGTATCAGAACAAGAGAATCTTCTAGAACAGAGATCAGAAAATATTTTCTTTACAGGATTAGATTGTAAGTATTTCAACTCTACCACTGTAGCACGAAAGCAAGCAGAGATAACACATACATGAACAGGCCAGGCTGAGTTCCGATAACATTTTATTTATGGGAACTAAAATCTGAATTTCATATAATTTTCCTGTTTCACAAAATATTATTCTTCTTTTGTTTTTTTTTTCAAACATTTAAAAATATAACTTGTAGGCCATGCAAGCATAGGCGTAGACTGGATTTGGCGATGGGCATTAGTTTTTCATATATTTATTGGAGAGGCAGAGAAACAGAGAAAGAGAGAGAGGGCATTCGTATCCACTGGATCACTGCCCAGATGCCCACAAGAGCTCCTGGAGCTGGGGCTCAAGCTGGGAGCTAGGAACTCAACCCAGGTCTCCCAGGTAGGTGGCAGGGACTCAGTTACTCCAGTCACTTTGCCACTGCTTCCCAGGGACAACATGAGCATGAAACTGGAGTCAGGAGCCAGAACTGGGCATGAAACCCAGGCACTGCAATGTGAGATAGGTGTCTGACTCACCAGGCTAAACACCAGGCCAGTGATCACCACACCATGGAAGGGACTAGTTGATTCAAGTCCACAGCCCAGAGTTAAAAGGTACAACTACTTAGGAAAGTGTCCAGGAGATAATAGGTCTTTAGAAAGTGCTGAATCTTTTCTCTTTTCTACATTTTTTCTCCTCTGTTTTTCTGTGACTTTTCACCTGGCTTCAGGGCACGTGATCAGCTTGATACCTGATTGGAAAAGCCAAAACTCACATTCAAACGATAATATGTAGCATAGTTTCCCTTGTACTATATAAGAGAATTTCCAAAAGTTCATGAAAAAATGAATTTGTAGCTACATTTATTTTTGGTTCAAAATGTTTTAAAATATGTGCATTGTTTTTCCATAATACACATTTAAAAATATTTACATATTTTTATTTATTTGAAAGTCAGAGAGGGGGTGGGGTGGGGGGAGGAATTTCCATCTGCTGCTTCACTCTCCAAATGCTGGCAGGAGCCAGGAACTCCATCTGAGTCTTTCCGGCAGGTGTCAGGGACACAGCCACTGAGCCGTCCTCTGCTGCCTCCCAGGGTGTGTATGAGCAGGACACTGGATAGGAAGTGGAGGCAGAACTTGAACCCAGACCCTCCAACATGGGATACAGGCAATTCAAGCAGCAGTTTGACCTGCTGTGTCCATTATTATTTTTTTAAGTTATTTATTTTATTTGAAAGGCAGAGTTACAGACAGGCAGAGGCAGAGAGAGAGAGAGAAAGAGAGAGAGAGCTTTTTATCTGCTGGTTCACTCCCCAAACAGCCATAATGGCCAGAGCTGCACCGATCTGAAGCCAGGAGCCAGGAGCTTCCTCTGGGTCTCCCACGTGGGTGCAGGGGCCCAAGGACTTGGGCTATCTTCTACTGCTTTCCCAGGCTACAGCAGAGAGCTGGATCGAAAGTGGAGCAGCCGGGAGTCGAACCAGCGCCCATATGGGATTCCGGCACTGCAGGCGGCGGCTTCACCCACTACGCCACAGCACCAGCCCCTTTCATGAACATTTTGAAGAACCCCCCTCATGCGTAAGTTTCAGATATCAGAGATTATTCTCTGAAGAAGGAGGCGCCTGTGTTTTCCTCCTGACTTCGATTTCGAGACTTCAGCCTGGTATAAGGAAGCTGTTGCTACAATTTGTCCCTGACATGAAAAAGTTACCTGAGTAACAAAAGTCTTGGAAACTCACCCCGGACCCACCCACGGCATGGGAGGGCTCAGTGCTGCCAGTCCTTCTGCCATCCTCCAAACCGTCGGCTTCTCCCCCTCACTGAGCCACACAATGTCCAGGCGGAACAGAGCAAACTCAGAGAGAACCACACAGCTCTGGGCGGCCTTCACTTAGCGTTTTATCTGAATAAGCATCGTAACATTCCTTTTAGAGTTTTCTTTTCCTTTCTAAAACCTCAAGTGCATTTGCAAAGGGAGGCATAAGAGTGCGGAGGAATCTGGGATGATGACTAGTGTGCGGTACCAAGAGGAGGCAAAAGAAAAAGATCAAAGATTAGTTTCTCTAAGCTGGGTGGCACCTTGGCACCAAACCCTGGGAACAGATGCTGGCTGATTTGAATGAAAAAAGAGCAGAAGTAACCAAAGATAAGAAATAATTGGCCGAAAGCGACAGAACCATACTCCTGGCTGGGGACAACAAAGTTTTCTGAGCAGATGTTAGGATAACTGACTTTTGAAAACCCACCTCGAGAGACACTGGGAAAAGAGATGCATTGCTAAATATTTTCCCCTCGGTTGGGAGTTAAGACATGGGTAGAGGGGAAGAAACCCTCTCGAAAGCTTCAGCAGGCTACATCAATGTTGTGGAGGCCTTTGTATTCCTGGAGAATGAGGGCAGATCCCATCCCAGGAAGAAGAGAGAAATGTATGCACTCAAGGTCAGTTGAGGACTTTAAAGAGAAGTGCTATTTGTGATGACTTAGAAAGACTCCCTGGACGGAGAGGGGTCACCTCACTGTTTTGGGATCAATGGGGAGGAAAAAGTTCTCTCGGTTAAAAACATCCAGAGAGTCATTTAGACATTTCAGAAAGTCGATGGAACTTTCAAGTGAAAGAATCCAAAATCAGGATTATGGAAAAATGATAATTTGTTGCTTGACAGTTAAAAGCATGTTATCCATTTTGTTCATTTATGTATGCGATGGTCGTAAATATTATCAAAAAGGCTTCTGACAGTAAGAAGAGAGCAGGCACTAATGATCCCTCTACCCTGCTTGCTGCTGGACCCCGGAAACGCTTAGGCCAGGGATGGAAATAAGTATGTGGAAGGAAAACCATTGGCCAGTGGGGCAGAACACTTGAGGGCGGAGGTTGGGCTTTGGCTCCGTCACTGCCAACACCAAGAACCACTACACATCATTTCCTCTCGCAGCACCTTAGTCTCCTGCTCAGTGAAGCGAAGACGATCGACCGGTGTGCCTTGTGGGGGTGTGTGACGTGAAGTCCATACGTAGGGTGAACCCATAGCAGGTGCTCAAGTAGAAATAGATTTGAATCTGCTGCACTCAAATTAACCTAGTAGTTAATCACATGAGTGCTTTTTGCATACTCCTTTTGGACTTCCGAACAGTCTGATGACTGTGAGTACTGTCCCCTTTAGACAAACAAACCACGGCACAGAGAGCTTAGGAGTCTTCCTCCTGGGGTACATGGTGAGTAGTTAAGCGAGGCTGCCAGGTTCCAAGTCCCTGCTCTCACCTGACCAAATGTGAGGAGAAAGGGGGAGTGACTGGGCTTATCTGATCCTCTTCCTCTTTATTTCTGTTATAACACAGGGGAAAAGGTGAGATTTTTCTCTGTCCCTAGCCTAAACAGCTGCTAACCACGGTCCAATAATGAAAGTCCAATAAAGAGAATGACCTTAATTACAAAAGATACAGTCCAGGAATGTTGTAGATGTTCTATTATGTGGCTTCATAACTGTCTCATAGCTGCCACCACCATCCTCTCCATCTTAGGGAGCCTCTATGTTAACAGGTGGAGCCATTATGGGTCTCAAGACCTCTGTCAACCATTGAACTACACAACAGTCCCTTGGGATCCACAGGGGATTGGCCCAGGACTCCCTGCCCAATCAAAGTCCTTGAATGCTTGAGGACATTATATAAAATGGCGTGTTTGCATATAACCTGCAGTCATCCTCCCATATACTCATGCTCTAAATCATTTCTAGATCACTTACAATACCTAACATAAGGCACACACTATGTGAAGAGTTATACTGCCCGGTTTAGGGAACAGTGACAAGATGCATATTTCAGTACAGATGCATATTTCTGTCAGGTATTTTCTGTCTGTGATGGGTTGAATCTGCGCACAAGCAACCCCTTGCATGTGGAGGGCCAACTGCGCGGTCTCTCAGCTTCCCGTTGTCAGAGGCCAGTGGACAAGCGATTGTTGGTGCTGCCCGGGTGAGGGTGTGGGGGTGGGAGGAGAATGGCCAGCCGTGTGGCTTCAGGGAAAACTGTAAATTAAAGCTGGACGAAAAGTAACATTTATTGATTTCGTATACTTTAAATAGTGGAGACGTTTTAAGTTAACAATATCCTAACTGGGGTTCCAAATCCTGGGACTTCGGCAAAGATAATAGTGTCCGTGAACTATTTTTAATATTTCAAAATGCCTATTAGTATGCCACTAATCATATAAAACTAGTCTTTGGATATAGTGACAAAGCCTTAGAGAAGACAACTTTTAGGGAAAAATTCCGTTCCTAAACTTGAGCGAGGTTTCAAGGACTCCTAATTCTGAAAACAAGGGCCTTTTTGTCCTGCTAGAATTGAAATACTCCTTATCGATGCCAAATTTCCTCTAATAGAGAAGATAGCCCATTATCAAAGAGAGCTCTACAGGACTCAAAGACTTCAGGAAAGAAGTTGTCGGCAGACATGAAAGCCAGTGTGAGCCATTTACTGGGAACTGCCAGTCACCGTAGGAGCAGCAGAGGCATTTTGCTGCCAACTGGTTGAAGCCTGTGCCAGAAGGATCCTGCTGTTTCTTAATTGTCCTAAAAGCCTGTAGCCAGTAATTTCCCTGCCAAGCCTGGCCTCACTTTCATGTTTTTTATAATATGCAGATCACGAAGTGTCCCATTCAGAACGGGAAAAATGAGAAATTACTTCCTTGCCCTTACTCTCTTTGGAAACTCACCACAAAAATCTGTGTCATATTTCCCTGTAAATAATACAGCAGCGGCTAGCTCGAAACTTTCAGTGCTATTTTTTCTTACTACAATTATCATTGAGTACCTTTCAACATATGATTCGTCCCTGTGCAAACACGGAAAACCAGGGAACAGCAGTTTTGCTCTCCTGGATGACAGAATTGTGACTGATGGATACGGTGTATTAAGTCGCAAGTCACAGAGTGAAATATAGAGTTTGCTCTTGTTTTTGTCATGTAACTGTGCTTGTGCGTGCACACATGTGTGAAGGTGGAGTGCCAAAACATGGCAGAAGACACTTGCAGTCTACAATCTTGTGTCACTAATGGTTATCCCAAGAGTGGGAGTGAATAAAAGTGCTGTCGCATTTTTATGGCTGTCTAGCTTGGTATTGTTTCAATGTTAATAATAAACACATATTATTTTAATAACTCCAAAAGAGAATTTCGAAAAAATAATTGTTTAAAGGAGATGATAAATGCCCCCACACGATGGACAGCCTTGTCTGGTTTATTCCATTGGATTCAGAATTTTAGGGCAATTTTAAAGAAACTGGAAAGGCAGGCGGCACGGCTCACTTGGCTAACCCTGGGCCTGCAGCACCGGCACCCTGGGTTCTAGTCCCGGTCGGGGCACCGGATTCTGTCCTGGCTGCCCCTCTTCTAGGCCAGCCCTCTGCTGTGACCCGGGAGTGCAGTGGAGGATGGCCCAAGTGCTTGGGCCCTGCATCCCATGGGAGACCAGGAGAAGCACCTGGCTCCTGCCTTCGGATCAGCGCAGCGTGCCTGCGCCCGCGCCCACTGTAGTGGCCATTTGTGGGGTGAACCAAGGAAAGGAAGGCCTTTCTCTCTGTCTCTCTCACTGTGTAACTCTGCCTGTCGTCAAAAAAAAAAAAAAAAAGAAAAAGAAAAAAAAAACGGGAAAAATCCTTCTTCAACACTGGAAGAAGACGTTGCTTGACACCGGAGTCCTGTGAAAAAGCAACCTTCTCAGCCTGTCTTGGAGGCCATTGCCCCGGAACAGGATGGGGGCTGAGCCCAGGTGGCCGCAGATTCCCACCGGCATCTCTTTGACTTCAGAAAAGTAAAGATGTCAAAAAGGGGAATAGAATGCTCATAACTTCTTTAAAATTTTTAAAAATTTTTTTTATTTATTTGAAAGAGTTCCACAGAGAGAGACAGAGACAGAAAGACAGAGAGACAGAGAGAGGCCTTTCATCCACTGG
Organism: Sylvilagus floridanus; assembly: GCA_949820135.1. Classification (NCBI taxonomy): domain Eukaryota; kingdom Metazoa; phylum Chordata; class Mammalia; order Lagomorpha; family Leporidae; genus Sylvilagus; species Sylvilagus floridanus. The sequence goes on from OX463235.1 coordinate 43,913,406, forward strand.
TTCACTCCCCAGTTGGCTGCCACAGCCAGAGCTGAGCTGATCCAAAGCCAGGAGCCAGGAGCTTCTTCCGGGTCTCCCACATGGGTGCAGGGGCCCAAGGGCTTGGGCCATCCTCTGCTGCTTTCCCAGGCCATAGCAGAGATCTGGATCAGAAGTGGAGCAGCTGCGACTTGAGCTGGCGTCCATGTGGGATGCCGGCACAGCAGGTGGTGGCTTTACCTGCTATGCCACAGTGTGGGTCCCTTCTTTCAAATTTTGTGTAAGCCAGCAATAAGGTTCCATAATAAAGGTAATTTGAGAGTGACATAGCAAAGTTCATCTATCCCACAAGAGTGTTCCTGGGGGACTGTGGTACAGTAGAAGAAGCAAAAAATATGAACTTTGACAGACTTGAGTTCAAATCCTAACTGCTTTTTGAGAGTTGTTTGGGCTCAGAGAATCTACTTCATCTCTCTGAAACTTGATTTTCTCCACCATAAAATGGAGTAGTAGGGTGCTAAGGTGATGTGGAAAGGGCCTCTCAGCCGGCGCCGCGGCTCAATAGGCTAATCCTCTGCCTTGTGGTGCCGGCACACCGGGTTCTAGTCCCGGTTGGGGTGCTGGATTCTGTCCCGGTTGCCCCTCTTCCAGGCCAGCTCTCTGCTGTGGCCAGGGAGTGCGGTGGAGGATGGCCCAAGTGCTTGGGCCCTGCACCCTGTGGGAGACCAGGAGAAGCACCTGGCTCCTGCCATCGGATCAGTGCAGTGTGCCGGCCGCAGCATGCCGACCGCAGCAGCCATTGGAGGGTGAACCAATGGCAAAGAAAGACCTTTCTCTCTGTCTCTCTCTCTCTCTCTCACTGTCCACTCTGCCTGTCTTAAAAAAAAAAGGGGCCTCTCAGAATACCTGCCTCACAGCACCTGCCTCACAGGTGGGCAAGAATCCTACAACTAATACAAATAAAAGTGGAAGTGAGTTTTAACCTAAGTACTGATACTTCTAGAGAATGAAAAAGCAAACTTAGAAATGTGGACGATGGACAGGGAATGGTGACGCTTCTGTCCTTGGTCTAGTGACCCTCATTTTGTTTCCTCTCTGTCTGGATCATTCCATCACACACACAACTACTTAGAATATGTGTCTTACTAAGGAGCAGCAAGGAGTGTCAACCTTGCATATGAAACAACCGACATGCAAAAACTAGAAAGTGAGCCATTTGCAGACTTACTTGCAACTGTATGTGCTTGCAATTGGAGATGTTTACTCTGCCATTCTCTCAAATATTCAGAGCAAACACAGGACACAATCTGTTAAATTTCTCACAGACATTTCTCTGATGACTAGACCTGGCCTTGGAGGGTGACAGCCAGCCAAAGGAGAACCTCCTGTTAAATACTGGATGAGAGGCAAACTGGTAACTGAGGAGTTCCAATGTGGCAAATCCAAAAAAAGTATTGGGAAAAATTCCATTGTATTTGTAGGACGACAGGTTTTTCATTCTCCCACATAACTGTGGAAATATATATGGGTATCTTTCACTCACATCATGTTTGTGAGCAAGAAAAAACATAAGGTGCTTGGAAGAATCCAGGATGGACATACAGGAATCCTACTCTCTCAGAGTTGTGGCATAATGGGTTAAGCTGCCATTGGCAATGCTACCATCACATATGGACACCAGTTCCTGACCTGGCTGCTCTACTTCCAATCCAGCTCCCTGCTAATGCACTTGGGAAGGCAGTGAAAGATGGCCTTAGTGCTTGGGCCCCTGCACCCATGTGGGAGACCTGGAAGAAGCTCCTGGCTCCTGAATTCTTCCTGGCCTAACCCTGGCTGTTGCCATCATTTGGGGAGTGAACCAGTGGATGGAAGATTCTCTCTCTCTGTCTCTCTCTCTCTCACTCTGTAACTCTGCCTTTCAAATAAGTAAATAAATAAATCTTTTAAAAAATTGCAGATGATGACTCGCTGGGTATCTAAGAGTCAAATGCACTGATTCTTATCATCATTAAATAGCTCCCCTACAGGGTGTTGCCTGTGATGCTGCTTCCATTGATTGGTGTGGAGTGCCTTCATGTGGACCAGAGCCCCGTCTTGTGACAAGAAGATCCAGAAGAGGCCCAGGAAGACCCTCTGTGGGTCGAGAGCCTGGGGCTGCAGCTCCTGCTTCTTCATTTTCCATTGTCCTTCCTACAAATCACCAAGGTGACCACTAGAGGCACCACACCCAGGTTATTGACTTGGAGAAGGCTGGACTTGGACAAGAGCGTAAGAAGTCTTGGGACACATTTCACGGAGGCCTGTTTTCAGATGAAGGTAATTTTTGGAGTCTAGCTACTTTCTAGCCCAGACCATCTTCCTTCTGACTTCCAGCCTGAATTCTTCTTCCCCAAACCACTTGCTGCCATACCTCTCCAAATGCTGAGACTCCCTCTGCTGTCTCTCTGCCCTGGGGCAGGAAGACCTTCTAATCTGTCCTACCAAGAATCCTCCCCAAAGATCCTGGGAAAACGGGGATCCCAGGTCCTATGGTGAGTTGCTAGTTGGATGTTGGTACCTCCTTGACAACATACCCCAACTTTCCTTCTGAAGTGGCTCCTGGCCAGCGTCATCTTCCGTACTTACTGTAGCTTTTCATAATCCTTTCTCCTTCAGTGGCTGCCAGCACCTAAAACCTCATTCCATTTCAAATCCTTTGCTTGGCCAGCTTGAGACTCCAATGCAAGCTACAGTTCATTTATATAGATTGTTCATCATGTAGGTTATATTCTTGTGCTGTCTCTTTGATCATAGGTGAACCACTTCACCTCTCCAGGCATTAAGTGACTGGATGGGGAAACTCGCTGGGCACTCATAGAACCACACACATCCACATGTATTTTTACAATGGCTTATGAAGGAGTTGAGATTTTCAACTTCATCTTTGACTAACACGTACAATATTGGGCAGGTACATTCCTTGTGCCTCAGTTACATCATCTGAGAAGTGGAGAAAATGTTCTATGAGGAGCGAATGAAGTCACCATACAGGCAAAGAATTCGAGATTAATACCAGACTTGGAGAAAAGATAATTCACAAATATTAATTGTGAATAAACATATAAAATAGTTGTCATTGCTCATAGTCAAAGTGGAAGAAAGAAAAAGGATGTGGGGTGGAAAAATAATAATCACAAGTAGCCCAAATGGATCAGAACAGGCAGTTGGGTAAATTCGGGTACACCAGAACATCTTGCAAATTTTTGTTTGGAAACCACAAAAGGAGGATTTACTAAATGCTAGTGCCTTTATTTCATTCATTGCTAAGATCTTCCAAATGCCACATACTCTTCTAAGTTCCTCCCTTCCCTGCTTTCCTTCCCTCTTTTCTATCTTCTTAACTAAATGTTTCTTTAAATTTTGCTTCTTTTTTCTCTACTTGCACCCAAAGTGGCAGAGGACTGAACAGAGAGTGGATTTTTGTTCTTTAAATGAGCCAACTCACACTAAGGAATTATGGTGGCTGCACCTGGGCAGAAAAGACAATATGATTAAACTCTAGAACTGATCCTGAGATTAACCGAGGCTGGCCTAACAATTTAAATCATAACTTCATGAGCATTTTATTGCTGTCACATAATATTCTTGAAAGAAAAAGCCAATAGCATTATTAGGTGATTTCCTAAGAATATTTTCTCAAACTTTTTTCTTTTGTGAAAATTATACTACAGGAAATGTACATAATTTTAATATCCCTTTTATTTATTTTCTCTCAAAATGTTGTTATTTCACTTTCTTGATGATATATATATTTGAGAAAATTGGAAATTATAGGAAAATACTTAGAGAAAATGAAAATCATCCATAATTTACCACCAAAAAATAAATATTGTTACTTTTGGAGTATTTTATCCTTTTAAAAATGCCCTTATTTTATAAACTTAAGAACATATTTGCATATATAGTTTGTGTACTCATTTCCTGATGTGAACATTTTATGATGCCAACAATTTTTTTTTTACAAACAGAAAATTTCAAGGTATTCTACTGTATCAAGAGATTGAACCAATTGCCTATGGTAAGTCATTTTGATTATCTAACATTCTGTTGATTTTTGTCTATCCTGAATTGCTTCTTCCTCTTTGATTATTAGTGATGCTAAATATTATTTAGTTTATGCAAATTAATGTTTGTGAATTACCTATCATATTGTTTTGTGATTGCGGTGGTCATGGTCACTGTCTTCATCACGGTACTTGGGACCAAGAAGAGTCAAGGCCAGGTTAGTACAGAGATTTGTGTAGAGTGGAAAACTGCAGATTAGAGCAAAATTTATCATATTCCCAGCATTTATCTTCAGGCTGTTATTCCATAGGGCCAGGAGTGTTGAGAAGAATTAGTCTTTTAAAAAAATTTTATTTATTTGAAAGGCAGAGTTATAGAAGAGAGAGAGAGGGAGAGAGAGCCAAATCTTCCATCCAGTGGTCACTCCCCTAAATTTCCCATGACAGCTGGGGCTGGACAAAGCTGAAGTCAAGAGCCTGGAACTCCATTAAGGTCTCCCTCCCAGGTGGCAGGGGCCCAAGGACTTCAGCCATCTTCAGTTGCTTTTCCAGGCATTAGCTGGATGGGAAGTGGAGCAGCCACAACTCGAACTGGCATTCCAATGGGATATTGGCATCACAGGTGGCAGCCTGTTACACCACAATGCTGGTCCAAAAAGAATTATTCCTGATGCTTCAAAATCTATTTGAAAGTGGATTTCCAAGCACATCCAGACCTAATACATGGCCTGCAGCTGAACAGAAAGCTACTAAGTCATGAGCTTTCTCAAGATAGCTTTAGACTCAATGGAAAAATTAATTTTCTCCTAAATAATTCCCTTTCGTCTGAAGGGCTCAGTTCAACTCTCTGCATGGAAATCTCCAGAAGACAAGAATAGGAAATAAATGCCATCCTCCAAATTTGGGATTTTACACCAACTCCTGCCACACTCCACTGATAACCAGATTGGCCAAATCAGGGAATGCAATTATAACTTGGGGGGCAAATAGGAATGTAGGCTCTTTTTACAAGTATATAAACCAGCTGTTTTACCTGGCACACTAGAAAGACCCCGACATGTTTCCTAGACTTGATGCTTGATGAAATCCACAACATTTGCACCCAGAAATCCCCTTAGTGTCGTCCATGAGGATGGAGCACTCTCGAAGTCAAAGGAGCAATCTTCAGCCTCTTTGGAACTTGCACTGCATAAAAACTGCCCAAAGTTGTCACCTGGGCAGTCACTAGAAGGTGCATTGCCTTGCTAGCTGCCAGGCCCCTGGACGCTAGTTGTCCTGGACTGAAGAGGAGGAGGTGGGCTGTAGCAGTCAGTGGCTGTGGATGCCATTTAGCATAAATAGCTCACTTTGCCCACTCAGCACCTTCTTTTACTTCAGCCCCTTTGAGCAGAAACCAGTGTTCTCACCATGGCCTCCAAGGCCCTCCCTGATCTGGGCCACAAATCTCCCTTACCTCTCTATTCTCCCATTTCTCCTCCTACTTGCTCTACCCTAGGTGCAACTACTTAGAGGGAGGACAATGCTACTCCCCTGTGTAAAAGTGTGTGGCCTTAACGTGAAAGCTGAGACCAATCCAAAGAGACAGACAGGTAAATGTCATCATGCAACCACACGTCTTGTAGCTGAATGACAAATTCTTTCTTGAAGGAAAATACAGGCGATTTACTTTCAATTCTGCCACTTCCCTAACAGTAACTTTTCCCTAGAGACTTTCCCTATCATCTTCCTCCCCGAACCTGCCAATACTGTCTTGGCTGCACCACCCAACTAAGTCTCTTATAGCATCCTCTTCTCCCCCATTACTGCACTCATGTTAATAGCCATTGTTCAGTCACTTGCCTCTGCCTCCACTAACCTGAGAACAGGAGCTGGATAATCTTATTCTCTACCATGTCCCCAAGACTAACCAGGACCTAACACATAGATGACATTCAGCAGATGGCTATGGGATGGAAATCTAAATAAATGAATGAATCCCAGCTGCCCCCATTGCCTGACCTCATTGCAGAACTGATAAACTGATCTTGAACCGAGTGTATATGTAAAAATAAAAGTGTCATCAAGGGCCATCAACCAGCTCCTCTGTACTGATTGCTACATTCTGCTTGCTGATTTATGCTAATATTTACCATCACTTTTATCTTAGATTTGGATGTAAAAGTAGAGTGTTACATGCGGAAAGGGTTCCAGATTTCTTTTATTAAAATGTTTGTTTTCTTCTTCATCTACTTGAAAGGCAGGGCAAGAAAAGGAAAGAGGGGAGAACTTTCACTCACTGATTCAACTAAATGCCCAAAACAGCCAGGGCTGGGTCTGGCCAAATCTAGGAGCACATCTGTGTCTCCTGCGTGGGCAGCAGGGGCCCAATCACTCGAGTCATCCTCTGCTTCCTTCCAGGACACATTAGCAGGAAGCTGGATCAGAAGTGGACTAGCAGGGACTCAAACCTGGCACTCCAATATGGGATGCTGGTGTCCAAAGGGGCAGCTCAACCCACTCTGTCACAGTACCCATGCTGAGCCTCCTAAATTTGTAAACGTAGGGAGTCCTGCTAAGTACATGGGACTTCCAAGGGCTCATAAGAAATTTGTCACACACACACACACACACACACACGCCTCATACAGCACTTGGTAACATCTAGCAGGCCACACTTAACACAAAGATCCCCAAATGAAAATTTTATCTAAAACAATCAACTCCAGACTTTCCATTCCCATGAATGAGCCAAAGGCATGCTGTGAGGAAGAGAGGGAGGGGCAGGAATTTGGCCTATTGGTAAAGCTGCTGGTTTGTCCTCTGAGTGCCTGGGTTCAAGTCACAGCTCCACTCCTGAGTCTGGCTTTCTGCTAATGTACACTCTGGGAGGCAGCAGGTGAGGCTCTCGTGGTTGGATCCCTGGGACCCATGTGGGAGACCTGGTTTGGATTTCAGGCCCCCTGATAGAGCCCCAGCCATTGCAGGTATCAGGGGAGTGAACCAATGGATGGAAGCTCTATCTGTCTTTCAAATAAATAAAATAAATAATAAATACATTTTTGGAGCCACGAGCTTCATCAAAATCTCCCACGTGGGGGCAAGGTCCCAAACACTTTGGTCACCCTCCGCTGCTTTCCAAGGTCATTAGTAGGGAGCTGGATTGGAAGTGGAGCAACTGGGACATGAACCTGCACCCATAAGTAATGCTGGCACTGCAGGTGGCAGCTTAACCTACTATGCCACAACGCCAGCCCCTATAATAAATACATTTTTATAAAGATGTATTTATTGATTTGAAAGTCAGAGTTACACAGAGAGAGAAGGAAAGGCAGAGAGAGAGGTCTTCCATCCACTGATTCACTCCCTAGTTGGCTGCAATGGCCGGAGCTGCACTGATCCAAAGCCAGAAGCCAGGATCCGAGAGCTCCTTCCAGGTCTACCACATAGGTGCAGGGGCCAAAGCACTTGGGCCATCATCTACTGCTTTCCCAGGCCAAAGCAGAGAGTGGGAGTGGATGTAGAGTAGCCGAGACTCGAACTGGTGCCCACATGGAATGCCATCTCTGCCGGCAGCAGCTTTACCCGCTATGGCACAGCGCCAGCTCCAATAAATAAATTGTTTTAAACCTGAAGGAAAATATTACAGAAGGACTCATGGTTTCCCTCTAGACCTGAGTGTTTCTAAACCTCATCTATGCAACAGAATCACCTGGTGGGCTTTTAAAAATGCCAATGTTCAGACCACACCAGAGACCAACTACATCTGAATTTCTGGGGCAGAAATCCAGAGAGCAACATTTTTTTCCAGTGCCCTGGGTGCCTCCAGTATGCAACCAGGGCTGAGAACTGCTCCGAGTTCCTTCCTTGAACTCTCTCACTGACCCACTGTGTGCCAGGCATTGAATGAGGCACTGTATTTCCTTTAATTTATTAATATACAATTCCATCTCATCCATTTTACATGAACTAGCCTGCACCCTGGAAGGAGACCAATTTGATAAGCCCTCATTATTTACTCTCTGTGGTTGGGGCACTGGGAAAACAAGAAAAATGTTTTTGCATGCACTTGCTTAAGCCAGCCCCTTAATACCTCCAGAAAATCCTTTACCTCGGTTCTTTATAAGAACATTGGCAATCAGGCTAATTGGGAACTGAAGCCACTCCATAGATGCATTCTATAGAGTTTAATTTATACACTTCAGTTTATACATGATGCAACAGAAGCTATTTACTTTGGGGGGTTCACAGCATTCTCACACCAACTTTGCCTATTAAGTTCCTTATTCTTCCCTCATTTTTTATGAAACTAAGGGGGAAATTTCACTCTTGTGAGAAAGGCAATCAATATAGAATACAACCCTTAATCTTCAGGGTGCTTTGTGGAGCTGGGGATGTGACTCATTCGGAATCTGTGTAGACTTCAGCATGGCATGGAGAGGAGAAGGGGCCAAGAGACCATGGTGGCAGAGACAGGGCAGAAGAAGCAGAAGCCCAAGAAACTTAGGGATGCTATAGAGGAAGAGGACAAGAGATTTGAATGAATTTCTGGGGACTGAATTTTTGAATCTGCATAAATGTTGGCGACAGTGTAAAGACTACAACCTCTATTTGGGCTGTGCTGTGACATCCTCCTTGGACAGGACTGCAAGGGCCATACCTTTTTGTGACTTAACATGAATATGCTGGGGTGGGGAGAGGGGGTAAGGCTCACAACTTCAGCACTTGTGGCTAGTGCAACTGGGATATTGAGTTTATTTTTTATTTATTTTCTTTCATTTAAAGAAGGAAATATGTCCAGTGGGTACTCATATTGGACAGTGCAGCCCTACAGGATATACCTATTCGTTTGTATATACCTATTGTATATACCTATTCGTTTGCTTGGAAGTATATGAACACTTATAAATAAGTAATTATATACCCTAATACCCCAAGAACATACATATAAATGCAACTAGACACAATTGCGTGAATTCCTAGTCCGGTGGAAGAATGTTCCATAAAAATTGAAATAGGAAATAGTATATGGGTCAGTTGGAAGAAGGATATGGGTGGGTTGGACAACAAAATGGCTTTAAGGAAATACTTTTTATCTTAAAAATATAAAATAAAAGGAAAGAAAATCCAATGAGACCACCAGCAGTTTGGGAAACTAAGTATTATTTTCCTTGATCTTTTAATCTTTCAGCAAAAGACTTTTATAAATGATACACATTCTTCCAAGGTAGACTCGAACTGTTAGGGAATCTAACAATTGGGGAGAACTCCAAGGGGCATACATAGGAAAAGCAATTCCTAATGAGGATGACCGAATTCTTCAGTTGATATTCATTCACCAAGGACATTTTAGGTACTGTGGTTTGCAGGAGAAGAATTTATCTCAAAGTCACGAAAATTGTATGAAATGGAATAGATAAAGTCATAGCCATCAGCATTATTAGTTTGTCTATAAGCTTCACCACCCCGTGGGCCAGAGTGTTGACTTTCCCCTCACTGAACTCAGTTCCACTCTGGGAACTAAACAGTGACTCCGCCATCCAGAAAGCAGTGTCCTTGTGTATGGCTAGAATTGCTTTCTGTGCTCATCTTATCCATCTCAGTCTCTTGATGTACACCCTTGACCAATGTTAGCCTTGCCGTTCTTGAAGTGAGCTACATTGCTGCCTGCCTCTGAGAACTTTGCAAATGCTGTTCCCTTGTCATAAAACACTCTTCTCAAACTCTTTCCAAGTTATCTTGTGCGCTCCCTTGTGCGTGTGGTTTCCAAAATACCCCACCTATCCTAGATTACATCGGTTCTTTCTGTTTGATGTTTTCATAGTACCCTGTACTCTTTCATGCCACTTTCCAGTTATAATTACTGTATTTTCATGTAACTATTGTTTATGTTTATCACATAGTCTGGATTGGTAGCTCCATGGGACAGATATCACAATTTGCCTTGTTCATTGGTGCACTGTATCCCCAGAGTTTAGTACAATACCCAGCAGAGAGTAGATGCTCATCAAATATTAATTAAATGTTCAATAAATGAATGCATGCATTAAAAAATTTCCACTTTAACCTTATTTGTCTTACCCCTTCCATCCATTTTGATACATCATATATGGCACAATTTTAAAGAGATTTTTAAAAATTAATTAATTTTATTTATTTGTGAGGCAGAGATTGACAGAGCAGGAGTAAGGTCTCATGCTGGCCCCTCCCAGAAACTCAATCCAGCCCTCCCATGTGGGTGGCAGAGACTCAAAAACTTGAGCCATCACCTGCTGCCTCCCAGTTTGCCCAATAGTTGGACGCTAAAATCAGGAGCAGAGCCCATCCTGAACCCAGACATTTCAATATGGGGTGGAGGCATCGGAAAAAGGATCTTCAATGCTGTGCCAAATGCTTGCCCCTACACTCTATTACTATCTAGTTTTGTACAATGGCAAAGCAACTCAAAAGAAGCTCTAAGTTCTGCACATAGTTGATCAAGTCTAATATTTCTTGTTCAGTTCCCCCTAAGATCTAAAAGAGCATCCAGTGGTGAATCATTAAACCATAGCAGCTATAAACCACAGCAGCGTGAACCTGGTCTGACATCTAACCAGGCTTCTGACTGTCACAGAAATGCCTCCATTCATTTCAGAAATGTGCTTACCACAGAAAGTTGATGCTCAGCTGGTCATATTTATGAGACAGTGAATTTTCCAGATGCCTTCAATCAATAGAAAAATGGCCATTATATGCTTACCTGAAGACAACACTGATAGAACTAGTCGTGAACTTGTGAGTAAGGGAAACAAGATGGCTCTTGGAGATTTATTTTAATACAGAAATGTGCTAACTCACTAGGGGGAGAATGGCGCACTGAACAATTCGACTTGGTTACAATGAAAACTATGGAAAGTTTGAAAGTATGAGTTGGTCAAAAGGGGCACTGATCAGCAAGGGAGACCCAGAAAGGAAGAAGTAAACTCCAGTGAGAAGGTCACAGACAATAGAACTTGAGGAACCATGGTGACACTGGCTAAATCTTTGCTCCCTGGTTAGAGAGCTGATCAAGCTACACATACCCTTCTAATTCTTTGTTCTGTCTCCATGTTCACCAAGCTGCCATTGGATATAATCTGGTTTCTTACCAAGTCACAGAAGACCATCTACAAGGAGAGAGTATGTTAATCTAATCTCACATGCCTTGGGTGTAACAGCTCTGTTTCTCATTGGAGACACAGGCATTGGGCACATCAGTGTTGGACACCTGGTTAACCTGATTCCAACCTTGAGAGTACCCTCCCCTAGGTGGGCAGTGAGAAGCAGGTGTCAGAGCCTGTGTGGCTGAGGTCAACCAGAAGCCTGATGCAGCCACGACAGAAGGCCTGCCCTAGCAAGCTCTCAGGGGAGTCACTTGCCCTCCAGCAAATCCCAACTTTGCTCTATGCTTTCTTTCCAAATTTAACGCACAGACTAAGGAACGGAAAATCTCCATTAGAACCAGCCACATCCTCCTGGAGATCCTTTGGAAGATTTCAGGGGAGACTTGCTATGCAAGTCACACTTCTGGGATGAAAACTGACAACTCAGGAAAGACAATGTGACTTAGGAGGGGGCATGAAGGAGGAAGGCAGGAGGAAGGGGTCCCGGCCAGACATCCTCATCTCAGAAGCTGGGGCAACAGAAGACACCGGGTCACAATCAGGCAAATGCAGCTGGCCGAACAGAACTAAGTTGTAAATGTAATGGATCTTTAACAGTCTAAAAATATTCACTACATGGGGAAGATGAAGAAAGTGTGAATGAATCAAAGCCAGCTCCATCGCAGCAAGGCAGAGATAATGCTAACAGTCAGTCAATGGCGAAATGTCGGTAGACACGTGTTCTTCAGAGACATGGCGGGGCACTCCTGAAGTTCTGAGTGCTTGCCTCCAGAAATGTGACTGAGTAAGAAGCCTTAGGACAAAGGAGGTGTTTTTTTTTTTTTAATATAAATTCTTGATTATTATTCTTGTGCCATTTGATTTACATATTAACATATCTGTATTAAGGACCAACTGTGGGCAAGACAGAAGCTAGGCACTGGAAATACAGCACAAAACATAAGTTAAAAATGTAGTAGAGGAAACAGAAAATATCCAAGTAAAACACACGCTAGGTCAGACAGCGTTGGACTTCTTTATGTTGAATTGAGGGGAGGAGTGTTTCCCACAGAGGGGACAAGCTGGTGCAGACAGAGGTCCACCAGGGAGGAAGGGCCTGGGGAGGCAGAGGAGAACAAGGGGCTGACGTGGCTGAAAGAAGTGAGTGAGAAGACACTCTGGGAGAGGTGGAGGTGGCAGGCAGGACACGCATAGGGTGCAGGGCAGGGCACGCGACATAACGTTTTGCCGCCATCACTAGATTTTGACCTTTCAACTGAGGCAGGAAGGCCAAAGAAATACCATCTGACGTGTGTGTTGAACTTTCTGACTTTTTTTCAGAACAGATCTTTCTGAGAGAGACATGGGAGGGAACACAGGAACCAATAAAGATAAATACTAGAAGATAGAAATTTTTAAAATTAGAAATCAAGCTTGAAAAATGCATCTCCTCATAATGTATCACTAAATGAAAGGACATGTTTTCTTGTTTCAGTGTATGCATATGTAGGTGTTAACTGTTTTTCTTCATGCACTAGGATAGCTCTCTCCATCCTTGGAGACCCTTTAAACGTCATCATTCTCAGTGACAATCCATCCTCCATGTGCAGCTAAGGGTGGGGCTTGAGAATTAGGAGACTTGAGCAGCTCTTTGGAGGTCCCAGGCTCCTCCCTTGATTTTGAGTCTTGGGTATTTCTGTCCCTGTTCCCTTGTCAGTGGTTCCCAAGCTGGCCAGCTGCCCATCAGAATCCCATGGAAGAATATTTTACACAAATAGACCTCTAAGCCCCACTTTGGCTCAAGGTGGGAACTAAGCAACAGTGTGCCAAGGGCAGAGTGGTGGGCGCAGTGTGCCAGGTGTAGGCCATGAGTGTGCACATTGTCTTTGAGAACCTGAACAGCAATAATAGAACCAACTGAAAGTCTGCATGTCTTTTGTTACCTCCGTATGCTGACGGTTCTGTACAATGTCAGTGAGAAAGCATTTCTTCCCCTGAAATTTTTGGTTTTTTGGGTCTAACTTCTAAGCAGTTATCATTGAGTTTAAATAAATACATGTGGGGCCAGCACAGTGGCTTAGTGGGTAAAAACCTCCGCCTACAGCATCAGCATTCCATATGGGCACTTGTTCGAGTCCCAGCTGCTCTACTTCCGATTCAGCTCTCTGCTAATGCATCTGGGAAAGCAATGGAGGATGGCCCCTGCACCCATGTGGGAGACAGAGGAAGCTCTGGGCTCCAGGATTCCTCCTGGCCCAACCCTGCCTGTTGCAGTCATTTAGAGAGTGAATTAGCAGATGGAAGACCCCGCCCTCTTTCTCTTTCCCCCTCTCTCTGTAACTCTGCCTTTCAAGTAAATAAATCTTATAAAAATCTTATAATAAATAAATAAATAGCACACATGCAAGCTTCACATTCCACAATGTTATTATCCTTTAACAAACACTGTATTCTACATGAAAGTAGAATTTGGACAGTACTCAGACAGCCAGCCTTCAACACACAGTCTCACCTAATGGTAATTTGAAGAGAAAATTTTTAATAGTTGGGGGTTTTTAGTTTACTTTGTGCTTAATTAGTGTTCTCAATACCCTTGGTGCTACATTTCCCTACATTTAAAGAGTTGATTCTTTTTTTTTTTTTTAAGATTTATTTATTTATTTGAAAGAATTACACAGAGAGAGGAGAAGCAGAGAGAGAAAGAGAGAGGTCTTCCATCTGCTGGTTCATTCCTCAATTGGCCATAACAGCCAGAGCTGCGCCCATCTGAAGCCAGGATCCAGGAGCTTCTTTCAGGTCCCCCACATGGGTGCAGGGGCCCAAGACTTGGGCCATCTTCTACTGCTTTCCCAGGCCATAGCAGAGCTGGATCAGAAGAGGGGCAGCTGGGACTAGAATCCATATGGGATGCCAGCGCTTTCAGGCCAGGGTGTTAACCCGCTGCACCACAGGGCCAGCCCCAAGAGTAGATTCTTGGTTAGTTGTCAAAAAAAAAAAAAAAAAAAAAAAAAAAAAAAGAGTGGATTCTTGATAAACAAGAATCACCCATGGTAATAGTCTTATTAACAACTGAGGAACAGAACTTGAGTTACATTGATTCTGTCATTCTGTGTAATCGCTGGGAGGTTTTATTTTTGTTTCAAATATTGAATAGCACTTCAGTTATGAGTGACAATATTTTATTTTGGAAAGGGTACATTTTATTTCATGTACGAACTTGTTCGCTGGCTAGTTTAAACCAGAAGTTGTGGTTGCGGCTGGGCACTTGGGTTAAGGTGCCACTTGGGACACCTGCATCCCACATTACAGTGAGCGTGCTCAAGCTCCTTTTCTGCGCACAGTTCCGGCTTTCCGCTCATGTGCACCCTGGGAGGCAGCAATGGCTGCACAAGTGTTCAGTCCCCTGCCACCCACGTGGAAGACCTGGGCTGAGTTCTGGACTCGTGGCTTTGGTCTGGCCCAGCCCAGGGTGTTGGAGACATTTGGGGAGTCAACCAGTACTTTCCTTCTCTTTCTATGTCTCTGTTTCTGCCTTTCGAATAAATATATATATTTTAAAGTTTTAAAGAGCTATACTTTTCTTTAGCCGTTATTTATTCCTTAAAATGAGTCTATAAACTCTTAGTGATATATAAAACTGTTATTCATATATATACATAATATATACACTACTATATTTATAGACACTATACATTATATAATTTATATTTGTATTAGAAAATGCACATATCCTATAATCCTATTTTCTATGAGAATTTTAAGACCCTCACATTTTTACATAATATAATCAGTTATTATTCATTGTCGCATAATCACTCTTAAATAATTTTGTCTCATAGAAGAGGAAGCTATCTATCTGTTCCAAGTGTTGAGTGTGCTAAGCACCCCACTGGATCTAAAGTCTTCATCTTTTCAAAAGTTCTCCAGGCAATTCTCCCACAAAGCCAGATGTGGGAGGCACAGTGGGAAGCCTCTCTCTCTGTATCCCCATCTTCCTCCAGGACCCCCACTCTATCCAGCTTTCATCATATTCAAGGTCCCTGGGGTAGGTGAAGGGGTGCTAATTAAAACCCTCATTACCTCCAGGCAACGGAGTGCTTGGAAATGCTTAACAACTGGCTCTCTGGGAGACTGAAAGCGGTTGCTGATTTCCAGTGTAAATACTTCCAACGTGCTAATTTCAAATCACCAGTGTAAGCCAACCTGTTTGGGAAATTCCTGACAATTTAACAATTAGCTCTCCCAAGCTGGCACACATCAGCTGAGCACCCCACTGCTCCTGGAGGTTCCCAAGAAATTCTGCTAGGAGGCTAGTGGATTCCCAAGGAAGATTTTTGCTCATTTTTTAGAAACGAAAATTCAGTTTTCTAGATTATTTCTTTAATTTTCTGTTCATCTTTAAAGTCTGAGATCACTGCAAGATGGCTGTTTGGTACTGGGATTAACGTGCCACTTGGGGTGCCTGCATCCATACCACAGTGTCTGGACTCCAGTTCTGTCTCCACTTCCAGGTCCAGTTTTCTGCCCACGTGTACCCAGCAGCAGGTGCAGCTCAAGCACTTGAGTCCCTGCCACCCATGTAGGTGAGTTCCTGGCTCCTAGTTTCACCCTGGCCTAGCCCAGGCTTTTACAGATGTTGGAGTGAGCCAGCAGATGGAAGTCTTTCCTTGTCTTCTTTATCTCTGACTGCCTTTCAGATCAAAAAACAAAAAAATGCAAAAAACTAGATCACTTTGACATACATTTTCCCAACTAGTGTCAGGAATAACGGCCCTCCTCTGCATTTCTTTATCTACTTTGTATAACACACCCCAGCCCTGTGTCCAGGAATGGTTTTGAATGGAAGTTGACTTTCTGGCAATCGTGTGTAACGCACGCTTGCAAAGTCTTCCTTCTCCCCTTAAGTGTGTAGATGGAATGTATCTAAGAGAATGGATGCTGCTTCCTGTCCCCAGCTAACCTGTTCCCCTTACAAACCCACTTGTCTTTATTCATCCTTTCATCTCAGAAGGAGCTGCTAAGGAGTGGGGACGTCTCCATCCCGACTTTGGTACCAGGCCTGCTGGTTAGAAGAATGAGCTGAAACCAGACAGACCTGGGGTCAAGTTCCAGCTCTAGCCAGTTACAGGATGCCAGCTCATCTACTCCCTCTGAGCCAGCAGTAGTTGCTACTTCAGAGGGCTGATGTGAGGTTTAAATGAGCTAATACTTGCAAATTGTACTGCCTGTACTCAAAATATGGTGAGCCTCCTCGGTGTGTGTTGTTATTGTTCTAATTACTCTGATAAGTATTAATGTTATAACTCCCCTAGAATTTCCAGTTACCATGGAAATGAATAGCCAAGGTGCTGATAGTCAGTGAGATGCACCCGCCACTAAGCTGAAAACCATTGAAGGCCCTTTTCCTACCATTCACTCCTCGCTGTGCTGATAATGACTTGCAAAACATTGTTGAGAAGCAAGTCAACTGTAAAATTTCTCTGTATTCCTTTGTATAAACAAAGTCTCAATACTTAATTCCATCTTACTATTGAACTGTTTGCTCAGCCTGCTTTGTTTTCTTAATTGTTTTGGGAAAACACAGGACCCACATCTTATTCATCAGTGAGCTCTAAACAGTGCTTAGCAGAGTGCCTGCAATGAAGTGAGTTTTCCATAAACATTTGATTGACTACGTTGCTGTTTGCACTTCTGTGTGCTAAGGACTGTGGAAAAGCAAAGCACCTCCTGCCTCCACAAGCAAACACGTACACTATTTACATTCATACAACGTGTATGTGGATGAGGCCGGTGTTGTGATGTAGTGGGCAAGGCCAAGGCTGTGACACAGGCATCCCATGTGGGCACCAGTTCCTGTCCTGGCAGCTCTACTTCCAATCCAGCTTCCTGCTAGCAGCCTGGGAAAGCAGCAGAAGATGGCCCAAGTGTTTGGGCACCCACATGAGAAACCTGGAAGAAATTCCTGGCTCCTTGCTTTGACCTGGCCTAGCCCTGCCCATTGTGGCCATCTGGGGAATGAACCAGTGGATGGAAAAATCTCTCTCTCTCTCTAACTTTCAAATAAATAAATCTTAAAGTCTACATGGATATATCCAGTTGAACAAAGGTGATTGATGACAATTCCTAGGCCATGCTCTGGGATAAAATGCAGACCTGTTGCATTCTCTGTCTTTGTTAGAAAGTGCCCTCAAGGGACACTTTGGGCGCCGATCTTGGTGACTGCTCCACACCTGTTTGCCTCCAGAAGGATCCTCCCACGTTGCTCTTGTAACAGAACCAGGGAGCAGGCAGTCTACAGAAACGCTTGGCCTTTGTACAGCACTTGCTGTCAGCTGTAAAGGGTGGGAAATGCTGGAGGGAGCAGGTGTCTGGGATGGATGCCGTCCACCGAGCTGGAAAACAGGCCTAGCAAAGACCTCAGAGGGAAGCCGACTGTCTGCTTTTGGAGATGTCAAATTCGGGGTGCCCAGAATTACTCCCACATAGGCAGTTGTCAAGGAGGAAACTGGATCTTGGACATGAGACACTAGAACCCTGAAGAGTGTTCTGGGCTGGATGTATAAATGGGCAGGGCCATCCGCTTGAGAACATGGGAGTGGATGAATTCACCCCGGAAGAGAAGTGAGAAGCCCCTAGTTAGAGGATTGAAAGCCCGCAAAGACACGGAGGCAGGCCGGGCAGAGAAGTGACCCAGGGACCGAGGGAAAGTGGAGCCACAGCAGGCAAAGGAGGAGCATTTCAAGAGGAAGCTACCTGAAGCTGGTTTCTAAGGTTCCTCCTAAGAGTTCTCCTTGGGTTCAGCATGAGTGGGGAGGAAGGGAGGAGGCAGGAATGAGTAGAAAGGGAAGTTGAGCTGCAGCGCAGGACCAAAGGCATCTTGTCCCGCCCCAGACTGCTCAGGAGCTAGGACGGCTGCTGGAGCTCCCTCGAGGTGGCCAGGCCTTTCCCCTGCCCCACAGCAATCGTGTTGGATGAGGGCCATCTGAGCCGAAGTGCAATCTTAGCTGGCCGGCTGCAGCTGAGGTCAGCCCTGAGCCGGCTCGCAGCGGAAGGCCCCACCACTCCCCCAGCAGCTGGGACAACAAGCCCGGCGTGGAAGGAGTCTGGGCGGTGCGTCAGAGCTTCCATCCAGAGGGCCAGTGTGAAGCTTCTGGTGAGTCGACAGTGTGAAAATGCATGTTGTCATTGGTGCTGATTCCGGCTGGTGTGTGTTATGAGTTGGAACCGGGTTTTCAGAGGGTCAGAGAATGACTGGAAGCAAGGAGAGTACGCTGACAGGGCTTGCATTTGAAGGGGGGTGCAAAAATGGGGCAGAGGCTTCAGAATGGAATATGGATAGAAGGGCTTTTGCGTTGTTGATGATTTTAATAAGGAAGACCTTCTTTCTCCCTGTGCGTTCCGGTGCTGGGCTGCCATGAGACACACTCACCACCTTAAAACACCAGTGAATTGCCCTTTATCGGCTCAGGCTTTGTGAGGGTGGCTTCTTATTGCAACCAGAGCATCTCCCTCCGTCAGTCAGGATTCGAGCAGAGAAGCAGAACCCCTGAGCCCTGGAGGCTGAGGGGTTTATCCCAGGATTTAGATCTTATGCACCGATGTGCTCTTGCCTCTGCTTCTGATGTTGGCCCTGCGCTGCTACTGATCAGCCAGCCTGGCAGGCAAGAGAGAAAGCTGGGGGAGAGTAAGGGAAAGCGAGCGCCCTATGCAACAGGTGCAATTCATGAGGACAAACACCATCCACAAGAGCAAACGACCTGCAATCTTGATAATGTAACGGGCCTGCGGGGGAAGCCAGCGCCTTCATCACGCAGCTCCCCGCACACCTGGCCCAGGCCCCAGAGAAACTGAAGGAGAGTTTGCAGTGGGAGGAGGAGCAGCTGGGAGCCTTGCTGCTGCCCCATGCCAACAAGGAAGCCAGCTGCCACTGCGCTGGCGTCGGCATGTAGGCTGCTCTGCCGCTGTCTTCCAAATGTCACCCAGATTCCTCTCGTGGCCAGCTCTAATCCCAGATTCTACACAGAAGTAATCTTTCTTCCCCAGATGTACACAGTAAGAGTCGCCATCCTGCTCCAAATAGCACAAGGCCTTTCATTCCCTGGCAGAATGATCGGAAAGAGCTATGCTAATGCATGCAAATCCCACAGAATGACAGACACATACCTGGCCCTCAACAATGATGGGGAGAGAAAAGAGGGTAATTTTTTTTAAATGTTAACTTAGTTTCTTTTCCTTATATTTTCTACACTCCCAGCTGTCCTCTGATATCATCTCTTACTTCTAAGTACAAGATTTCCCTCTGGTGCTCCCTCTCCTTAGAGCCAAGTGTGTGGCCCTGTGCATTAGCACAGTCCATGGTTTGGAAAGTGATACAAGCTTTCAGGGCATCCCCTTACTGACCCTGGGCTGCTTCTCTCTGTCCTTTGTGTGGGCCACAGACGTGGAGGCGACACAGCTGTGGCCACACGGGTGAGGACAACACCCTGGACTGGTGGAAGGAGGAGACGGCAGAAGCTATATTTTAAGTCCTCTTACTTCTAGATTTCTTGATAAAGCAACTTAGCCCGTACCCTAATTCACATGCTGCTTCCTTACATCTCAGCGTCTCTTCTAAAGCCTGTGGTTGAGATTTCTTGAAATCTCTCCTAGATTTAAACACCTAAATTTATTGAATAGATGTCCCTGGAAGAAAAGAGGCAGAGAGGCGAGAAATGAATTTTAAACAAGACAAAGGATTGAAATCTTCAGAATCCTTGAACAGCAGGGACCCTTGCCCCACTCTCGGGCAGAGTCCTAGGAGATGGCAAGTCTTGGAGGGAAGCACTGTGTGGTGTCCCAGGGAAGCTGGGTCCTGGTACACTGGCTCCAGGTCTCACTGTAGAAGACCACGGTGGGAGAAGGGAGGAGGCAGGAATGAGTAGAGAGGCCAATGAGTAGAGAGCAGAGAGGCCAGATGTGAAGGGACCACTCGGCCTGGCACAGAGAAGGACTTGGCAGCAGCCAGCCATCAATTGGCCAAGGGCTTGCACTAATACCATAGGAAGATGCAAGGCCATTTTACCCAATAGCTACCAATATGGAGCCTCAGAAATCACCAAGACAGATGTCCACATTAGCCCAGCAGGATGGAGACCAAGGCAGATCTAAGAGTGTTTTTTAAATAGAGAAATGTGACATTGCTGACACTCCAAAGTTTGTGGGTTCAAATTCAGTCCAAGGCTGAGCTGAGCTGCAAGGGGGAAGGTGTCTGCAGGGAGCAGGGAGGGGAAGAAACACCCTCATGCCCATGAAGAACCACAGCTCCAAGGAGGGGTAGTTTTTCCTTAGTTCTTGTGCCTGTGAATATAAAAGAGAATGTCAAAGCCCAAGGAAGCTGAAGGCGGACTTCCAGAGCACTCCTAGGGGAGCTGTCTGCCAGCATCTCCCATTCTCTTTCCCTTTCCTCTCTCTCTCTCTCTCTCTCTCTCTCTCTCTCTCTCACACACACACACACACACACACACACACACACACACCCTGTCCCCAGCCAGGGAAGGGGTTCAGAGGGGCTGGGGATAACAGAGATTAGAAGCCCATTCCAGGGCATGGAGATCCCCTCCAAGGCTAAATTGCCACGTTTTCCTCATGACCAGTGCCACCTGGAAACCTTTGAGATGCTTTGTAAATTACAAAGGCCTCATAAATTAGACGTGCACCATAAAGGCCTGAGATTTTTATGGCCCCAAAGCAGGTGTAACAAACAGCTGGAGAAGGCAAACAAAGCTGCTTCCCAGCAGGCAGGTGCACTGACCCGGAGAAGTAGGGTGGCCAGCCCAGCTGTCTCGAGCTCTCCCTCCCTCCCTCCACACCCCTTCTCTCTTTCTCTTCCTTTTTTCCCTTCCTCTTTTCCTTTCCTAACTCAATCCAAAAACATGTGTTGTGGTTCAGGAACCTTGTTTAGATGTTATGGTTAGAGAGGCAGTCCCTGCACTGAAGGATGTTGTACCATTTTTATCCATTATTCATGCATCTATTTTCTCATTCGACACATATTTACGACTTGCTGGGTTAGGGAAGACACAGCCATCCGGGCTTAGCGCTGACACTAATACCTACCCTATTGCAGCTTCCTTCTACTGGGCATACAGAGAAGCACACGATCCTGCAGACTGGTTACAGAAATCTGCCTTAGCTTGTCCCTATCTCTTTCTCCATTCCTAAACTCCTCTATGACCGTGTTCACTAATTTTTCTTCCTAAAAAGGGAAGTTGTTTGTGCCTGAAATTCTAAACTCCTTGATTTCAGACAAGGCCCAGGGTGGTATAAATAAGCACATGAATATTTAGCAAAAATGACTGCTATGCGAAGCTTGAAGCACTGTTGTCATAATGCAGAGCCCACTTTAATCGCAGCCACAGGGAAAGCATGTGTCGCTGCCTTATCACACGGAATGATTTTCCCACTAGCTGTGGCTGCCAGCCAGCTGGCTCTGGAGCCAGCGCCCACGTGGTCCTTCGGGTCACAATACCAGTCGGCACGCTCCACCTCCGCCAGGCCTTGACATTTCTATTTGTGCAGGAGGTACCAGGTCAGGAACCGAACGGCAGAATCACAGGCTCATTTTTATTTATGCTGAACGTGAATCTCCTTTTGGCTCAGAAGCCAAACTTGAGTACATCAGGGTGACTCGGAAGCTTGATGACGGAAGCTGGCTGTTGGCCTCTGGAGCTTGTCTGTCCCTTACATTCCCAAAGCAGGTGGCAGAGGATGCATGGGTGCTTTGAGAGGAAGGCCAGGCATCGTTAGTTGTCTGTCCCAGAGGATGCTGCCAAGGGCTCCTTCGGACTTTACCTGACGAAGTTCACAGCCACTTAGATTCCACAACAGCTGCCCCTTTGAAATATTGTAAAATCAGATGCGTCCTTCTGAGTCTAGCCAGGATGCAGTAATAGTGATCATATTTACTCTCCCATTTTTTTTAAAGTGAACAAAATATGAAACAACACTTTTCAAGCCACTGACTTTTGGGCAATAAAGAATCCCTGAGAGCTGAGAAGCCAACACCAGGAGCCCGGAAATGGTCTGGAATGCTGATTTGGGAGAGTCCATGGGTTGCTCTTCAGGAGACAGAAACCCAGGCAGAGGGTCGTGGGCTTCCTGCATTGGGCTGGGGCTAAGATGCTGGTATGTGTAGGGCAGATTCTAGAGAGGAGAGAGCATTATGCAGAGGACACTCGAGAAAGCTGAGTGTCCCCCAAGAGTATTCAGCCAAGTTACGACCAGTGTCTGTGTGTGTAAGAGCTACATGAGTTCAGGGAAAGAATCTCCTGGAAGGAGAAGATGTCACAATTCCTAGAAACCACATAAACCTGCTCCCACCAACCATACCGGGCAACTTCCGGGCGCATGGGGACTGGGGAGAGTCACAAAAGAGACTGACTCGAGTAGTGGGGAAAAATTAACCCTTCACTTAGTGCGGCCCCAGCCCTGATAAGCAGACCTTAAAGCTCAAGACCCAAAGGGATCCAAATATTTCCAAATAATTTAACTGCAACTCAGAATAAAAACTCAAGAATAATTTTCAGAAGATAAATATCCAGGGCCCAGCAAAGTAAAATGCAGTATCTGGCATCCAATCAAAAGTTGCCAAGTGTACAAAGAAGCAAGAAAACACAACTCATCATTAGGAGGAAAACCAATCAATCAAAACTCAACCAGAGCCCTCGTGTGTGTTAGAGATAGGGATATTAAAACAGCCATTACACATTTATGTTCACAAAGTTAAGTAGAGACACCGCTTTAAAAATCAGTGGAATTGACTCAGGAGAGTGGATACTAAGTCAGATAAAGGGTCTAGAGGGGTAATGGGGAGAACGCAAGGAATGTAGGGGAGAGACCCAGAATGGGGGAGCTGGGACATCCAGGAAATGGTAAAGCATCCCTTCTCTCCCACCTTCGGATTGTAAGTATATAAAAAATGAGAGAGGCCTTGTGTCTTTCCTCATTTCTCCCCTATGTTTACATTCAATGGATGACTTTTAACTCATACAACATAGAAAAAGATAGCAAATATCAAATGGGCACTCTCTGATCTGTCCATGAGCAATCATAACAGACAAGTGTATCTCCCTCCAACCACTGCTGCCTGCTCCCTGGTTCAAATGAAAAGTTACCCAGCCTCCTCCTCACTGGCCCAGGACTTGTTTCGTCCTTTTGCACCGGTGTCTCTTCCTCACTACCAGGTCATGCCCTGGAGCAGAGGGCGTGCTGTGCCTTTCCTGTGCTCCCAGCTTCCATCCCTGACCACTGCGCCACACCTTCTAACCCCTGCCAGGATGACCCAACTTTGTGGCTAATCTTGCTCTTGGTGTCCTGCTATGAGCCGCAGTCCTGCCCCATGACCATCAGCAGTTCCAACTGTAACTCTGCATCATGCCCACGTCACACCACTCACCATGAATGGAAGAGCTGGGGTCTAACCCCAGGTATTGTAATTGCAAATATTTTCATTATGCCAGAGGGACTGAGGTCACAACAGTGAGACAGCCTTGGCGGAGCTTTGGCATTCAGACTCCTCTTCCACCTGCGCCTGATGTGGAGAATTTCTGCAGGGCTGCTTACCTGTAACAATCTGGAGAGTTCTCGGCCCGTCCTGCCATTCTTCTGACCTTGCTCCTCTTCAGAGATTCCCCCTTCAGGTGCGGAAGGGTCCCTGTTTTGTCCTTGACCGTAGGTTATTTTGTTCAGGAATAAGGAAATCCATGTAGTCTGAGTTTCTGCAAAATGTTTTAAACCTGTTTGATCTTACAAAACAATGACACCAACCTTGTGAGAAGGGACTCAGGACACCATTTGTGTGTGTGTGTGTGTGTGTGTGTGTGTGTGTATTAGTTGAACACAGATGTAATTCCTCTAGATACTGAACAGGGAATAGGAAGAATACAGCAAATTGGAGCAATTACTTAGCCAAATATCAAGACTTACTCATAAGATAAAGTGATCAAAATTGTATGGTATTTTCACAAAAACAGAGTAAACAAAAAAAACCCTGGAGATCATACAGTGTAACATTTTGTAAGATTTTATTTAAGCTCTAAGAACAGAGAGCAAAAGGCCATTCTACCTCTCTATGATGGAATGATAAATCTAATTTTAAACATCAATAATTTCCTAAACTCCTCTATGACTCCTCTATTTAAATAAATTTAAATAATCTATTAAAAGATAAGACTTTCAAATTGTTTTTTTTTTTTTTTTGACAGGCAGAGTGGACAGTGAGAGAGAGAGACAGAGAGAAAGGTCTTCCTTTGCCGTTGGTTCACCCTCCAATGGCCGCCGCGGCCAGCGTGCTGCAGCCGGTGCACCACGCTGATCCAAAGGCAGGAGCCAGGTGCTTCTCCTGGTCTCCCATGGAGTGCAGGGCCCAAGCACTTGGGCCATCCTCCACTGCACTCTGGGGCCACAGCAGAGAGCTGGCCTGGAATAGGGGCAACCGGGACAGAATCCGGCGCCCCAACCGGGACTAGAACCCAGTGTGCCGGCGCCCCAAGGTGGAGGATTAGCCTGTTAAGCCACAGCGCCGGCCTCAAATTGATTTTTAAAGAGAAACTCAGTTCTGTATTATAAGGCATGATTTATAAAGGAAACAAAAACTTGAACAAATGGAGAAGGTTGTCATTTTATTGGATGGGAAATCATAGACCATAAAAAGATAAATTCTCCGCAAGTTAACTTATAATTTCAAACACTCCTCAAAAAAAGTATTTGAAACTTGACAGGCTAATTCTAAAGTTCATTTGAGAAAGAGATTTAATACAGGCAAAGACATTCTGCAAAAAAGAAAATAAGTACTAATACATATTATAAAGTTGTAATAAGTTAAGCAGTGTGGTACATGAATTAATAAATAAGTGCATTAGAATGGAAAGTCAGATACAGACCAAAATAAGAAATTTAACAAATTTTTAGAAGAACATATTATTGAACAAATAATGTTCAAAGTGGTGGCCAGCTAGAAAAAAACAAACATCATACACCAAAATAATTTCCAGATAGATCATATTTGAATGAGAAAATTAATTTGTAGAAATACTAAACAAAAAGACTTTGCAAGTTTGACACAAAACCCAAATAGGAATAAAACATTCCTAAATTAGCTATTTAAAAACATATAAGTGCTCACATACAAATGCATTTAAATATTGAGACACTATCATAAAGCCAACATACAAATGGCACAGTAGGAGGAAAAAGAAAACATGTAGACAATGGTGTATAAATAGAATCAGATAATAGTAAGTATAAGTTAAAAAAAGGACCAACAGTAGAAAAATGAGCAAAGCTTCATTTTTTGATATATAGTTTAAATCCCCTAATGGAAATGATTTTATTTTCTGGTCTCTCTAGCCATGTCTTTAATATAATTGTTATAATTTATTGATTCTTCACTTACTTTTCCAGATGATATTTCTTCCATGTCTGCTCTGCTCACTCACTTTTCCATCCTCAGATACCATTCAATTAAAAATTCAGTTTAACTTGCACCTTCACTGGCTTCCCTGATAACCCTCCAAGGTCAATTCTGGCTTTGGGCAGCATGTGCAAGCGACCCACCTGCTACCAAGGGCGAGAGCAGACAACCCAGGTCTATTTCAAAGCTAAACCTAACTAACGGCCTTCTTCTCAGCACTCTGCTCTCCCTGTCAATCAGCATGTCTGCTGAACACCTGCTTCACATCCCGCTCTTGCTCCTTGGTGGCCACCAGTGCTTGATCTCCACCCTTTGACATGGAGTCCATGCACACTGAGCTTCACCCTTCCTCGGGACAGAGACTAGAGGCACTTCAAAGAGTAGAGACATTCAGTCTCAGCTTAGGTGGACCCACCTGCATGGCATTTACCCACCCTCTCCTCAGGGTTCCAGCCACACAAAGCTAAGGTTTCAACCGGTGCCTTTAAGTTCAATACTTTCCCAGTGTTAATGGAAAACAATGAGTAACTTGTTTTTATTTTGCTTTTTTTCTTCCCTCCTTCTCCCTTTCCTTCTTTCTCCTCCTCCATCTCCTCCTCCTTCCCCAGAGTTGTCCCTAAACTCTTTGGCTTTATAAAGCGGTCCAATTAGGTTCCCATATTTTTAGGTATATGTCCTGAACCGAAGTCAGCCTGGATTTATATTAATTTCCTAAAATGTAGAGAAGAGGAAGAGGAAGGGAAAAGGATGTTATTGTTGTTGAATGCCTATCCACTGAGGACAGCAGAATAACCATTTTGAGTTTTGCCAAAATTAGCATTGCTAGATAAATTGAGAGCCTTATGTCCCTCCAGTTGCCAGAAGAGTATGCCAGCTAATTTTAGCCCACTGTGTAAATATAACCAGCCCTGGTATGCACTGGCCTTTAACGTCCACACAGGTCAAGGATGTCCTGAAGCAGCCGGAGAAATGCCTCCACTAGCCCAGTCTTGACCGGGCTTCCTGGGCCCTTAGGCCCTGCCCCTCTTAACATACTGATTTTTTTCCACTTGGGAACGCTCTTGGCCATCGTTTGGCCCGACCCTATGCATGAGGCATGACCTCTTCTGCTTCTCTGAGCAGAAAACCTGCCCAGCAAAGCCAGTGACATCTGCAGTCCTTGAGGCAGGTGCTGCTTCAGTCATTTGCTCTCAACAATGTCATTCTCAGAAGAGCTAGAAATGGCATTTTGGAAGGTAATGGTCCCTTTTTTATTTTTTTTAGAAGAATGCCCTTTTGACTCAACTCTGAAACACCCTCTCCCCGAGCGCAGTGTAACTGCTTTCTAACGTCCTAGCCAGGAGAGGTCACAATAGAGCTGATTGTGTAGGCAGCCCTCTGCACCAGGCCTCCTGCAGAACTGGCAGGGC
Source organism: Sylvilagus floridanus (assembly GCA_949820135.1). Classification (NCBI taxonomy): domain Eukaryota; kingdom Metazoa; phylum Chordata; class Mammalia; order Lagomorpha; family Leporidae; genus Sylvilagus; species Sylvilagus floridanus. The sequence continues at coordinate 43,940,383 of OX463235.1, forward strand.
AGGGTGCTGGGAGACCCACACAAAGCAGAAGGAACACACAAGGTGGGGAGATGCTCCCAAGCCAGCCTACAGCTCGACTGTGAGGGCCAGCTCCCTGCACACCTCAGTAGCCTCGTCGTCTACACCAAAGTGCATACAGTGCCTACCTCTTAGGGCTTCCATGGAGCTTACTTGACTTGATATATACAAAGACTATGGAAAAGTTCCTGAAAAAGCATGGATGCTCAATAAATAGGGACGACTGTTGTATCGTTGTCATGTGGACTGAAATCACAAACCTAAGCCTGATTTCCTCATCAGTAAAATGAGCCTAGGGAATGGGTTGGAAGTAGAAATGTCCTTGGTTCTGCCCAGGATCTGCATGTGCCTGCAATGTGGCAGCTCCTTTACTACTTCTGCAGGCCCTTGAGAATCTTTGCCTGCACCAGTCACACTGACCGACCCCTCGAGTGGCCCCAAAGACAATACACGGTGACCAGAGATGTGTGAGGACACGTGTTCATGCTCAGTATTGTTTTCTTGAGGGCTACTGAGAATTAAATCATGATCAAGACAAAATGGCTGTTACATATGTCAAGTATATAATTTGAATAGCATTTGACAGAGAAAGAAAATACTTGTGAATTTTTCCCTGTTATCTTCTTGTTTCTGGGTTTTGACTTTGTGGTTTTGTTTGGTGGCTTTTACGGCAAAGTTGGTCACAAGAATGAGAGTGTGATGGAGTTATTAGCCCAAGTGGACCAGCTAGGCTGCTATTCTGATTCAAAGATCCTTGGCAAACACTGAGAATAACTGAGACAAATAAAAATGGCTTATCACTGCCCTGTAGACGATGTGAACCTGAGGAATGGGGCTAATATAAGCTGGAGACTAATATCCCACATTTTCTTCATTCGATTAAGGGTGCGTCATGTTATTTGTTTTTAGCAGCCAGTTAATCCTGCTGTGTTTTTGCTTAGACTAATATTAAGGATAGTGTGTATTTCCAGAGGTAGCCAAGCAATTGGGATAAGACAATGATGTGGGGATGTTAAAAGTGGCAAAGGGACAACTGTAAAGTGAACCATCTGAGAAGAGAGCCGAAGGAAAGTCAGTAGTCAGTGGGGGATATTGCTGCCTATCTCCTGGCATAGGGAAGCAACTCTTGGAGGGAAACCATTTCTCCTACATTCCCCCTCATGTGTAAGTTTCCAAAGACTTACTTCTAGTGCTACCTTATTGTTTGTTGTTCTTGGCAAACATCTTTCATTGTAGCTCCTCCCACCCTCCCTATGGCCCTCAGGAGACTCGTGGTTAAGCTTTGCTCTTGTGTGATAAAGGCTGTGACAAGTTGAGAGAAATTGCTCCTCTCCATCTCAAACCCCGTAGGAAAAGGACTTTTCTATTTTAAAATGCATCTAGCAAGAAGAGCACTGGCCCAGAAATCCAACAGATTGAGTTCAATCCCCTATTCTTCAGTTCACAAACAGTGTGACCTGGCACAAGTTATTTAACCACTATGAACCTTGCAACAGGAACTGGGATCCACTTGGCCTGGCTTGACTTTAGCTCAGTAAAGGTCAGTGCTTCACTCTCGTGAGTCTGTTTAAGCCCCACAATCCCTCTGTGGGGTGGGTGTTATCATTTGCTGTGTTTTCCAGATGAGAAAACCAAAGCTGGTAAGTGTTTCATAAGTCATGCCTCGCTACCATAAGGCTTCTTTAGTGCTGCGGGGACTGCCACATGTTGCTTTAGGGTCCCTTACTGAGAGGCCATTGATGTGCATGGGACCTTGCTCACAGATCCTTCGAATGGACTGCACCTGTGCCTATCACTAGTGGGAGTAGAAGGAAGAGGAGTAGTGTGGTTTCCCTGCCCTTGTCTTCATGTCAGCCCATCTGTCTCTCTCCCTTTTTCCTACTCCATGTTAATGACAGTTTCTCTCAACTGCAGGTAATTTAGTTGACTAATTCTCTCTCTCTCTCTCTCTCTCTCTCTCTCTCTCTCTCTCTCTCTCTCTCTCTCACACACACACACACACACACACACACAAACACACAACTTCTCACCACTCACATCCTGCCATGGCCACGAGGGTGACCCCAAGACCTGACTTTTCCGTGATACTTAATTGAGTCTGCTGAAGGCCCCAAGTCCAACAACTTGGCATAGGCTTGTCTGTAGGAAAAGACTCAAAGGCCAATAAAAAGCCCAGAGACTGGCAGAAACAGAAGCTGCATGGAAGGCCACCTACACGGAGTCCTCAATGATACCTCCTAAGGGAAAGGCCAACAGATTTCTGACCCTGAGATCTCTGGTGTCTTTGGGCCCTGCCCTTCTGCAACCTGGTTCTTCTTCTCTTTCTTCCATTCTTTGAACTTCTCAATGTTCTCAGCTACCTGAACCAGTTTGAGGAATCAAATTTGAGTTGAGTCTGACATTTGCAACAGGGGCGTTCCAATTTAGTTTACTCAAGTCTTACATCTGAAAATAGAAGGGAAAGAGAATCTTAAATGTAAATACACTTTTTTCTGAAGATGACTCATTCATCCAACAAACTTAGTGGACACCTACTGCATGCAAGCGCTGCACTGAGGACTTGACATTCAAGGGTTAATAAAACATCCCTAAAGGAGCTCCTGCTCTAAAAGAAGACTATAAACACTGAGTAAGAGTGCAGTAAAATGCCACCTGGGTGTTGATAAAGTTCACAGGCAACCCTGCATGCAAGAAGAAAGTCATCAGTTCTTCTGGAAGGTTCAGGAAAGTCACCAGAGATAAGAACCCTTGATGATGTTTGAAAGATGAGCATTAACTGGGTTTTTGCTATTCTGAGTGCTGTCCCTGGGCTGGCAGCTTTAGCATCCTTAGTTAGAAATACAGCATTCGGGGTCCCTCTGCAGATCTAAGGAATCCACAACAAATTTGAACAAAATACTTAGGTGATTGATGCCCTGTTGAGGTTTGAAAGGTGCTGATCTAGACAACAAAGGGGGAGAGAAAGTGTTATTTCAGGCACAGGGACCAGTTTGAAGGAAGGTTGGCTGAAGTGCTGGATGTGTTCATGTGCTCATGTGTTCATGAGACTGTTAGTCTCTGCACAGGGTGAGAGGAAGGATGTGGCACAAATTAAAGCAAGGCCAGACCAGGGAGGGGCTTGTGATCCATGCAGAGAGGGCTGGACTTTATCCTGTCAGTACTGGGGAACCAGGAAAGTCAGATGTGACATCATCAGAGTGCACATTTAAAAGAGAATTTTCCCGGCAAGCAGAGTAAGGGATGAAGTGTGGACATGAGCTCGAAAGGAGGGGAGGCAAAAGAACAAGTTTTAAAGCTAAATGCCTAACAGTGGTATAGAAGATGGACGGGACAGAGGTCAGCAACTGGCACACTCCTATCTCATGGAAGAGATGATGATGATCAAAAAGACAGAAGTGGCCATGGGATGGGGAAGAAGAGAGGACCAGGAGAGAGAAAATGAGGGGACATCTATAGAGCACACTCAGAGGCTGAAATTGCATTCTGTGGCTGGGTGTTTCTGGCTTAAATGACAGAGGGGATGTGATGGAAGAGTGAGTATGGAACAGAAGATGAGAGGTTCCATTGGCGGTCCCTGAGTTTGAGTGCTCTCTGGGGCATACACGTGGAGATAAACAGGCACAGATCAGCTCCAAATACTGACGTTCATATACAAGGACAATTTAAAAAGTTCATAGAAAGTGGATTGAAAAGTTTACTTGGGGAAAAATTTTGAAATCCACACATAGGAGGAGTCTCTCAAAATCTCGCAAAAATGAATATTATGAAAATTTATCCATAGATTTCCATTTTTTTGCACCAAAATAAACTTATCTTCTAATTGCATTTTTCCATGGAGATTCTGAAATAGCTTGTCCACAGTCTCCTGAAATTCCTCAATTATAACCTACTTTATTTATTTAGATGTAACTAATTCAGTTAGCTCTGATGTAGAATTCAGTGGCCATGCACTCAGACTCGACAGCTCAGAACTGAGCCTGTCACCATGCTACCTGTACACCCAGTGTGGAAAGCCATAGAAGCATCAGCAGAAGTCAGAATGAGATGAGTCAGACAGAAAAAGAGGACTTCTTTCTGTTTTTCCTAAATACCCCCTAGTTCCCTTAAGTGCAATTCAACTTAACAGGTAAAGAGGGGGCATCTACCATGAGGCAAGCACTGATAGGCACAGGGGATAGGATAACAAGAAAAAGTTGCCCTTCACCGGGCGTCCATCTAGCAAGGAAGACAGCTAGAAAGGAATGTGGCAGAGGCAGAGATCTTCTGCTCAGTTCTCCCTTCAAGAAAGGACCTGGGGCTCCCAAGCGTGTGGTTGGAGGACAGCCTCTAAGTACTAAGTACCTCCAGTACTTAGCACCACTGGGTCTACCTTGGCTTTCCAGGTAGGGCTCGTTCATCTCAGGTGACTTCAAGCCAGTATCTGGGCAAAGCAGTGGTAAACTGCAGACGTCTTGAGCTGACCCCCAGCTACGGTTGTCATATTTAGCAAAAAGAAACACAGCAAAGAATGCTGAGGGGTGGGCATTATGATGTAGAGTTTAAGCTGCTGCTTGGGAAGCTCCAAACTCATGTAAGAGTGCTAGCTTGACTTTTGGATAACTGTTTCCAATCTAGCTCCCGACAAGGCAACCGGGAAGCAGCAGATAATGGCTGTAGTACCTGAGTCGCTGCTACCCATGCGGGAGACTTGGATAGAGCTCCTGGCTTTGTCCTGGCTCAGCCCCAGCTGCCGCAGCCATTTGGGGAAAGAAACTGCAGATGGAAGGTTTCTTTCTCTAATTCTCTGTCCCCCTCTCTGTCACTCAGCTTTTCATATAAATAAATAAATACTAATTTAAAAAAATGTTCTGAGAAATCAGATGATAAGATAAAGGCTGAGGGACTGGATCACTCACTGCTCAGTTGTTGTTAGGAACCCATCCCTGGTGGTACACATGATGGTGTGCAGTCTTTGGCAGGAGATGGGGGTCCAGTTGTTAAAAGTTTCACCAGCCATGGGCTGGGATGGCCTGTAGGCAGAGAGGAACACACTGATTCAAGCATTTGAAACATATCTGGGATTTGTAAGTATGAGAATAAAGGAATTTGCTGATTATGACTAAGTTGCATTGGTCTCCCAATGAGAATGTGAGAGCAGGTAAGGAACAACAGAAACTAACTAGCAAAGGAGTCTCCCAGACAGAATCCCTTTTACTGTGGGTGGGCAGGAAAAAGCTAAAGATTAAGCACAGGATGTAACAGAAGTACTGAACTTCAAAGACAAGCAAATGCTCAATCAAACCTGGCTGTGATGCCAAAGTCAAGTGTTAGATGTCAAAACCAGGGATCCTGACAATGGGATTGGAATGTTTGAATGGATGGTCCCTAGACTCCTCTGAACCTTCTGGGCTTACTGGGGTGGCTCACCCCTCTGAATTAAGAGCAAGCATTTTGTACAGGAAGACCCTTGGGTCATCCCCAAAAGGCAATAGGTGGCTCCTTTTTCCTCTTTACATCCAGCCCATGTAGAACTAAGTCACAGGAGAGCCTAGCCAGGAATATGCTGGCCTTGATAAGGGAGGAAACATCATAAACCAAAGGGGCAGCAGATGGCATCAAGGTATATGAGCAGGGATCACCTTCCTTGATCCCTCCAACCAGCTAGAGTGTAAGTCTGGGTCAGGGAGACTTGAGGACACCTTGTTGAGATACAGGATTTAACATCCTGGGGAAGGATGCAAAGTTGCCCCTAGGGTAGCTCCTAGAAGCCTGGAGAAAGCATTAGTCCCAGATAGGAGGCTGATTGACATGGAAAATGGGAAATTAGAAGTTCCAGAGGAGTAGACTTGGAAAAATCAGTGCCTTGTGTAAGGTCAACCAGAAGACACACGAGACACACCGTTCACCAAGGCCATCCAGAATGTGCCAGCGAGAGAAGCATAGCCAGTACCACCAGGGACTCGGTGGTGCTGCCCCTCTGGGTCCAGGGCTGAGAAGGGAACACTCTGCTCCAGAACTCAGCTCACGGTGCCAGTGGGATGTGGCCCGCACCCCACTCCCAGAGTAACTGAAGTTGGGTGGTGGAAGGATGGTGTTTGTCATTGTCATGACAACCAATGGGAACAGGTTGGTGGCCAAGAGGACATAATCCAAAGATCATCATGGAGGGGGTGACTAGAACTCACCCTTCCTGGGAATCATGTGAAGAGGCAGCTAGCAAGGGTTTTGTTTAACATACGGAACAAAAAGGGGGGAAGAACAGATGTCCAGGAGGCCAAAGGAAATTGTCCCAGTGAAGTGTCGCAATAACCCAGCCAGGTTCCAGGTTCAAAATCTGTTGGCTGAAAAGGAGACTAGGTCCACAGGGGCGAGGATCCCACAATACCATGGCAAGTTCATGATCCCCAAAGTCTTTCCCAAAGGAAGCTGTTGTCATCTCCTGACTGTACACTGAGGAAAAAGAAATGTCCAGACTGCTCAATGACTGTTGGACACAGGATCCAGATTGTCATGGACACATCAAGAATTGACGCATTGTCATGTGCCCTGATTATAAGCCAGGAACATGGGACTCAGCCTAGAAATGGAGTCCTGGCCAGAGCATGGTTTGTAGTGTGCCCGCTGGTGCATGGACCCACATGGCAGTCACTTTTTCTGCTCAAAAATGTTTCAGCAGTATCATTAGACTTTACAGTTGATGTAACTCCCACACTGGGTCCTTGGCTTCAGATAAGAGCTGGCGTAGTGGAGAAGGTTAAGTCAATGCCTCAGAAACTCCTGGCTACAGTTAGTAAACAAAAAATAGTTCTGTATCCTGGGAGGAATAGTGGAGATTAAAGATCTAAGGATGCAGAAATAGTGGCCTTGTCATATCTTCACTTAGTTCCCTAGTCTCACTGCTGCAGCCACTGAATGGATCCTGGAGGATTACTGTAGACTACAGCAAGTCCAATGAAGTAGTGTCCCTGATTATATCCCCTGTGCCAGACATGGCCCCATTGCTGGAATAGATAGACATGGCTTTGGGTATATAGTATGCAACCACTGATTGAGCAACTGCAGGCTTTTTAGTCCCAAACAGACGAGGCCATCAGCAATGGTTCACATTCTAAAGGAATTCAGGAGAATTCCACATTTCACAGTTTTGCTTCAGGGCTGTTGTTAACTGTCCTGCCTTCTGCCATAACATACCCTAAGGAGATTTGGACTGTCTGGATGATGCAGAGGACATCAGCTTGGCCCACTGAATTGATGACATGCTGGGGAAGAAATGACTGCCACACTGGAAGCCTTAGGAAGAACACGGATTCGTTCAGAGGGCGACAGTAAATCCTAGAAGATTCAGAGATCTGACCCTTAAGTAAAGCTCAGGGGCCCTAGGTTCGGGCTACATTAGATATTCTGTCCAAAGTGAAAGGCAGATGTGATTTTCCTTGTGTTCTTATTAAAAACAGGGGAGCACAATGCTGATAGGCCTTGTCATGGCCTGGGGGCTACATACTCTACACCTAGAAGTATTGCCTGAGCCCAGGGCGGTGGGCCTGTGACTGCGGGATTCCCTGGGTGTATCCCATACCCACCGCACAGCCTGCTGAAGGTAGCGCCAGAGCACAGCCCAGCGGCCATGGCCTACTGGAACAGCGCGCCTTCCTCCAGCGTGCTGCCACATGCACTTTAAAATAGAGGTCTCTGGAGGCATGCTCTTGGAAAATAACTCTCATGAGAAGGTTGGTTATGAGAACCTGCGTCAGGCCCAGCCATTCTCCCTGTTCCCGGAATCCCCACAGAATCTTTCTTCTTGCCCACGTTCTCTCTTGCCCTGCAATTATCTGTGCCACCTTGGCCTCTGCCAGCAAGGGCACCATCCCCAGATGCTGAACCAGTGGGATCACCCAATCCTGGACTGAGGACTTCCATGCCTTCATAAGTTAGCTCTTTTCCTTTCCTCTCCTCTCCTCTCCTCTCCTCTCCTCTCCTCTCCTCTCCTCTCCTCTCCTCTCCTCTCCTTCCTCTCTCTCTCTTTCTCTCTTTCTCTCTTTCTCTCTTTCTGACAAGCAGAGTAGACAGAGAGACAGAAAAAAAGGTCTTCCTTTGCCATTGGTTCACCCTCCAATGGCTGGCACACTGCGACCAGCAATCGTGCTGATCCGATGGCAGGAGCCAGGTGCTTCTCCTGGTCTCCCATGGGGTGCAGGGCCCAAGGACCTGGGCCATCCTCCACTGCACTCCTGGGCCACAGCAGAGAGCTGGCCTGGAAGAGGGGCAACCGGGACAGAATCTGGCGCCCCGACCGGGACTAGAACCTGGTGTGCTGGCACCGCAAGGCGGAGGATTAGCCTGTTGAGCCACGGCACCAGCCTACTTTCTGGTATTTCATCATAGTAACAAAGAATTGATTCACAGGATGAGGATTAATATGATCACAGAGGGAGAGACTGGAGTGACACGCCGTGGCTAAGCAGTGCCTGGAGCCACCAGAACCTGGGACGGGAAAGGAAGAGATTCTCCCCTGGAGCCCATAAAGGAAGCATGGCCCTGCTGACCCCGTGACTTTAGACTTCTGACTCCCGAACTGTGGGAGAATGCATTTATGTTGTCTGAAACCACCGTGTTTGGGGTAATTTATTCTGGCAACCTCAGACACATTGCTTTTCCAAGACGCCCCCCTCAACCTGCTGTGCTCATAACCACAGCTCTGCACCTGCTGCTTAGAGCAGCTCCACCTGCAAAAGCGGGCTACGAGACAGTGAAGTGGTGCGGTTGGATGGCAGTGGGGAGGGCACCAAGTGCAGCTGGAGTGGAGAGACGGGAGAGAGAGGACAGAGGACAGTCTGCACGAGGTGGTATCTCAAGTGCCTGGGCGTGGTAGGAGCCAGCCACGTCAGCAGACACCAAACAGAAAGCGGATCCCACTGGAGGAACTAGCAAGTACTCAGTACGGAGGAAGTGAGTGGTAGTGATGTAAGGGCAGTGAGGCAAGCAAAGGCCAATTCCAGCTGGGCTTTGGAAGCGATCTTGGGACTTTCTACTTAATCCTGCAAGATTTTAAACAGAGGGTGCCCTGGCCAGCATTCCACTAATAAAGATGAATTCATTTGACTTAAAAGGATTGGGAGAACACAGCTATCCTGAGAAAAACAGCACAATAAAAACCTCGCTTATTGATGTCTTGGTGGAAACAGCTGTGTCCAATCCTGTGCTAAGAACGTTCACTGGGGAGAAGGGGACATTATGACAGCCTTGGGCAGTGCTCTCTTGGGAGTTTGATAAGGACAACTTACATGCAGGCTTCTTTCCATCTGTACATAAGGCGTGTTGCAAAAGCAGCTTCAGGCCCTCCTTCCAACCAACCAGCTTCCTTCATTCAGAGATGGTCAACCCCAAATCTCTTCTACACTGCAACTCTGGCGCTGCCTGTAGCCGTGTACTTTCAGCACAGGAAGGGTTTCTCAAGCCAGGAGGAGGAGAAGTGATGCACAAAGTGGCCTAAGCATCTGCAGCCGTGGCTCCTCCCTGGGGGCAGCCTGGGCCAGCGTGGGGTCCTTATCTCACCAGAGCAGCTGGGGGACGTGACCAAGCCCTGAGAGCCAGAGAGTCTTAGACACCGTAGGAAGGCCCAGCCTACTCAGGAAATTGTTATCTTACCTCCCTTTGGGAACAAAGGGGAAGCTTTGTTTGATGCAGACTTCAAAAAGGAGTGGCCTTCAGGCCACATCTGGTGCATTTTCTGTGGTTCTGCTCTTGTTGCTTTTAATTGAACCAACATTCAGATATGGGAAGGGGTCATGTGACAGTCCAGACTTCCAGGTTCCCTTGTCAATTCAGGAGCCTTCCTACAGGGATCAGAGCCCAGCAGAGGCCGCCCCGTTCTTGTGGGGCAAGTCCTCTCTCCTCTACCCAGAGCCCCGCCCTGGGAGGAGCTTCTCCTGCTCTCAGAGGCCAAGAGTTTTGCCTCTTTCTAAGATGAGCAAAAGAAAGACTTAGCTGTACTAATAATCTCACCAAAAGTGGGAAAATGAATGCTGCAATGAGAGGACCAGCATTTCTGTAGAATAGGAAGATGTTGGCCAGCACTGTGGCTCCCTTGGCTAATCCTCCACCTGTGGCACCGGCACCCTGGATTCTAGTCCCAGTCGGGGAGCCGGATTTTGTCCCGGCTGCTCCTCTTCCAGTCCAGCTCTCTGATGTGGCCAGGGAAGGCAGTGGAGGATGGCCCAAGTGCTTGGGCCCTGCACCCCATGGGAGACCAGGAGAAAGTACCTGGCTCCTGGCTTCAGAATGGCGCAGTGTGCTGGCTGTGGCAAGGGAGACCTCTCTCTCTGTCTCTGTCTCTGTCTCTCTGTCTAACTCTGCCTTCCAAAAAAAAAAAAAAAAAGAAGAGTAGGAAGATGTCAGAGTGGTTCTCCTCACTCACTGAACTCATGTGACTGAGTTTGCTGTCAAGGCCCCAGGCCCCCGGCGCAGTTCATCTTGTAGGCTCCAGTGTGCATTGCCTTTCTGCTAGCCTGAGCCTTCAGATGCGGTTTTATCCTGGTGGCTGAATGTCACCCTCCCCCAGCAGGTGCCTCTGGGAGACCATTCCTGAGAAGCTGGGGAACTCCAGACATCTGAGAAGAAAGGCTTTGATCAAAAAGGAGATTAAAAAATACATTAAACTGAGCCATACTTGTATAAGGCACTTCCGAAAGTTCATAGAAGACAGAATTAGAAGATAAGTTTATTTTGATGCCAAAAATTTTGAAATTTATATGTGTGAGGGGTTTTCAAGAGGTTCATGGAAAATGCATGTTACGAAAACACTATGCAATCTTCCAATTTTTTGCACAAAAATAAACTTATCTTTTACTTCTGTTTTTCCACAGACTTTCTGTAAAATTATGTACCATGTGTAATGATCAAATCAAGATTACTGGTCTTTCTTAAATATTTATCATTTCTTTGTGTTGGGAAACTTCCAACTCTCTCTTCTGGTTCTTGATAAAGTATACGATGATCACTTTTTGTGAACCATGGTCACCCTCTGTGCTGTGGGCCATTAGAACCCACTCCTCCTGTCTCACTATGGCTTTGGTGCCCATTGTCCAACCTGCCACCATCCTCCCCAGTCTTTCTCATGATCACCATTCTTCTCTCGTTTTCTACAAGGTCAACTTTTTAGCTTCCACAAATGAGTGAGAACACAGAGTATTTGTCTTCCTGTGCCTGGCTATTTCACTTCATAGAACGTCCTCTAGTAAAGGAGATCTGATTATTTCATTTCGGGTGCACCTGCACACCTAGCTTAGGCCACACCTCACTATCAAACCTACCAGGAGTGGAACTGGAGTCTGCTCATGAATCGCTCTTCCTCCTTGTTCAAGATCATTGGGAGTAAATGAACAGGCAGCCAGAGGAGCTCTGCAGTGCTGGCCTTGTGAGGGAGAGGGGTGCTGTTTCCTTTATTTAGGAAGGTCAAGATGAGGATCCAGCAATGGCTGTGTCCGTCCCTCAGTATGGGCCAGAGTGTACTATAGGGTGGGTGGGGAACAGGCAGTAGAGTGGTGCAGATCACCCTGGCATGGAGGAGCATTTTATCACTGATTAGTTTAGAATTGCCAACACAACTCTGTTACTGTTTTTAATTCTTCACAGAAAGGGCATCCTCTTATTTCCTGCAGCCAGGGTAGCCATGCCTGTGGCCCATCCCCCCCTGATGTGCCCTCTGCGCTCCCCACTCTCTACTGTGACCCCATTAGCTTTTAAGCATGCTGGCCAGCCTAGAGTCCCACAGGTGAGCCTGTTAACCTGGCCTCACCAACTTACACTTCTGCTCCCACAGAATCATCTCAACAGCTCTGGAGATTTGTGGATTCACACTCATTTTCCAGAAGAGGAATAAGGCTTGGGAAGTGAGGAGACCTGGCCAAGGTCACACCAGGAAGTGACAAAGCACAGAGAAGTCTTGGTTCACCTGTCTTCTTGTCCTTTGCTTCACTAAGCTGCCCACGTACCATGTGTCTTTCTGACCGGGTTTCCAGTCTTCCCAGCTGCCGGCCTGAGCCAGCAGCACCTGTTGCATCTTTGATTCACCTCCTCAGATGCGACACCAGTGCTCCTTTCCCCTGACTCAGACCTTGGCTCCTCTGATGGCCCATACTTAGGATTCTCCATCTTTCCATGCTGTTGCTAGTTCCCTCACAGAAGACCCACCCACCTCATCCAGACTGGCCTGCAGGAGGTCCTCCAATCTTGCTAGGTTTGCCTGTCTATGGAGCAGATCTGAAGCACAGGGAAATACAATTGTGTGTTAGTGTGCACACATGGGCATGAGGAAGTCTGGAGGAGTGCAGAGGCATGGGGGCTCGCAGGATGGGGTGCCCAGTCCTGTTGAGACCAAGTTGCTAAGTAAAGATACAGGGAGAAAATCTAGGAGTGATGGAGCCTGACGCACCGCCCCTATGCATGCCTTCCTGGTAGCTTTCCTGCCTGGACGACTGGAAGAGCATTCTGTGGACTAGCAGCTCCTCTTCCTGCCTCCTGCCTCCTGCCTCCAAAATACTTCCCAGTGCTGACTCCAGCAACTCAGTCGCCCCCACATGCAGAAGAAAGGAGGCACTCTTTACTGGTCCTGCACTGTGTCCTCTCCGACTTGGTCCTTCTGACCAAGGACCTCAGGACACAGGCTTGGCCACCTGCTCCTCCTGTGCCACCGTGCAAGGGAGGCTGGCTTCCCAGTCACCAGGTATACCAATGTTCTAATGTGAATGAAGAAGCCAAATTAAAGGTGCATTTTAAGCTAACAATGCCATTTAAGTGGTAGCAAGTGATTTTAAGAAATGGATTTTAATTTCATAGGGAAAGTGTACTTACTGAAGAAGAAAAATCAGAAAATCTTTGCAAAAAGTTAAAACCTCATCACACATAGGGAGAAATTTTGAGAACTTCTCCGAGGCTTTTCCCATCAATATGAATGAGTGTGTGTGTGTGTGTGTGTGTATGCTAGTGTTTTTATAAAAAGCGTGAGAAGTACACATAGTTTTCTAACCTACTTTTCTAAGGAACTGATTATTATGGGTTCGGTGTAGTTCAACAATTTTTCAGAAATCTAGGTTTCCCTATATTATACTCTTTTAATTTTCTTGTAATTCAGTATATTATACACTGAATAGCTGGCAAAGGTTGGGCCAGAATCAATTTTTTATCAATTATGCTTCTGACCCAAGGTCAACCTGTTATGTGCTGGAAGCTTGTACATGCATTATCTCATTGAATCCTTACATCAACCTGATCTTATCACTCATTGTCAAGGCAAGGAAACCTTTGAGAGGTTAACTAACCCACCCAAGGTCACACAGCTGAGAAGCAACAGATCCACTCATCTCTCTGACGTCAAAGCTCTTTCCAACTTGCCAGTCCTTCAGTGAAATAAAGCTTGGCTTGGGGCAGTCAGGAGAAGTGTGTAGCAATACCGATAGTGTGATTTCTTTTTAAAATTTATTTATTTGAAAGGCAGAGATTTATAGAGAGGAAGAGATACGTTCTATCTGCTGGTGCACTCCCTAGATGGCCACAACAACCAGAGCTGGGCCAATCCTAAGCCTAGAGCTAGGAGCTTCTTCTGGGTCTCCTACATGGGTGCAGGGGCCCAAGCACTAGGGTCATCTTCCACTGCTTTCCCAGGCCACAGCAGAGAGCTAGATCAGAAGAGGAGCAGCTGGGACCTGAACCGGCACCCCTATGGGATGCTGGCACTGCAGGCAGAGGCTTAACCTTCTAAGCCACAGTGCTGGCCCCTGACAATGTGATTTAAATGACAGAAGTAGGTGTCCACCGTAACCATGGCGCCCATCTCCAGCATTTGGTTGCATGTTCCTTATAGAGACCCATGCAGGGGATCAACCTCAGTCTCCACCTGCAACAGTACTATTCTCAGTAAAAGAAGTAAAGTAGGGAAACTGAGGCAGCTGAATGGACTCATTGAGAGGCAAAGCTATCACAGAAAATAGATGCTGTGTTAACTGGGACCCTGCTGGCTGAAGTTGACTGGCAACAATCAATGCCCTACAGTGGGTTTTAAGGAACCCCAGGTAAGCACCCCCAGGCTGTAGTAATTTAACTTCTCTTTTGGGAAAAGGTCCCTTCTGTTGTAAAAATTCAGGATGAAATAGGTGAATCTCACTGTGGTCGCTCATGGGCCTTGGCTGACCACAATTCGGAAAGAAAAGGAAAGACGGTTGCTCCACGTCAGGGATCCTTTTTCCTTCTGGGGATGAAACCTGAGAATAAAGGTGCCCACTTGCAGATTTCAGAATCTCTGCTGTGAGAGCGGGAGGATTAGCACTCCATAACTTCACCCTCGGCTTGAAAGGGCAGTGGTTATTTGCTGGTACAACAGTCATTCATTTCCTTCAGTGCTACAGTCATAACTTTAAACTATTTTAACGTCTTTGAAGAGAATTAATTAGCTCTTCTGTTGATACTTCTAAAGCACTTTAATGCAGGTCGGATTTTTACTCAGCCTTTAAAAGAATTTCCATGGAAGCCATTTAACAGATAACAGATTTTTCAGGAAATGCCCGATGCTCTGTAGCATTTGAAAAGAATTGTGTCTGATGGACATTTGTGCAATCAAAAATATAATTATTCATTAAAAAAAGTGTACTCTTGATGAAAATTCTTTTAAGAAATGAAGGATATGTCTTATAATTGATATTTTTTTCTTGCCTGGAAAATAATACCATGGACAATTTGTTTAATTATAAGAAAACTTTAAAATGGGGCAGTACTTAATGCCTAGAACATCACACATTATTTAAATCTTCAGAGTAAAAGTCATTATTTTCCTGGTGGCACATCCCTATGTCTGACAGACATTTTCACTCCAAATACTCAACTCCATTTATCCTCAAATCAGAATTATAGAAATTTTTGAATACCTGCTGTGTGCCAGGTTAATTTGGCAATCATTTTAAGTAATTCTCAAACTCAATTATTTTTTGTAAAAAGATTTATTTATTTTATTTGAAAAGCAGAGTTGCAGAGAGGAAGGGAAGGAGAGACAGAGAGAGAATTCTTCCATCCACTGGTTCACTCCCCACAAATGGCCCCAATGGCCAGAACCGGGCTGATCCAAAGCCCAGAGCTTCTTCCTGCTCTCTCATCAGGGTGCAGGGGTCCAAGCATTCAGACCATCTTCTGCTGCTTTCCCAGATGCATTAGCAGGGGGCTGGATTGGAAGTGGAGTGGCCAGAACTTGAACTGGCACCCATATGGGATGCTGGCATCGCAGGCAGCAGTTTAAAAAGCTACGCCACAGTATTGGCCTCTATCCAACTCAATCTACACCATAGGTAATAGTTAAGTAGCAAAACAGCCTCATTTTCTAAATGATAAACTAGAGTTTTGAATAAAGGAGCAGAACCAGGCCTTTAGACTCCAGTGCCCAAAGACAACTTGCTCCCTGAGGGGCAGCTGTGGAAATGTCTCCAGCTTCCAGTGACACGCACTCTTCTCCCATCTCTCTTCCCTGTCTCTGGGTCAGGGATCATGGGCAAGGTCCCACACCTATTGATCAGAATCCTTGATGGGCTCTTGGCATCTGTAATTTTAAAGATTCCCAAGCCCTTACACATTAAAAGAGTTGAAAACCTGCGTAAAAACCTTTGAATCCAATTCCTTTCGCCTCTGCTCATCTCATTTTCTGCAAGCCATCTTCATTTTGCTGTTCCTCCCTCTGGGATTCATCCCTCATAATTAACGTGGAGTAGCTCTGTTAAGACTGCCAGCTCTAGGAGACAGAATGATAGAATGGTGGCTTCCTTCCTTCCTGTTGAACCTCTTCAATATTGTCTCTCTGATTTAATGTCTAGGTACAAGATTCAGTGGCTCTTTCCCTAAAGCTAAGAGAAGCCTGTAGGTGTAACCGTGGAGACAAAAAAAAAAAAAATTGGTACAATGAAAAGAACATGAAAAGTTTGACAGAGTTTTATTCAAATCCTTGTGATTAGATTTTGGTTAAGCCATTTAAGCCCTCAGAATGTGAACATAGGGGTAATCATAGATGCTTCATTGAGCTGTGGGAATATCAGTCTCAAACAAATGTGGGCCCTCTTCCATCCCGTCTAGCCAGGTTGTTGCACTCAGGAATCAGACGTCAATTGCAAAATACCTTGAGAAGCAGCATGTGTATATGGAAGTCTCTTTAAAGATAACATGCAAGGCTTAGTCATGCATATACTGCCATTTCTAAGCCAGCTAGATGCCTGGGTTCAAATCCTGACTCTTCTACTTACTGGTTGCACGCCCTTGAGCAGATTCCTGGGGTCTTTGCTATAGCTCAGTCTCTTGCTCACAGTAGCACTGAACTCATAGAACTGGAAACTACCAGAGGTGGAAGAGCCAAGATAGAGTGAGAGTTTTTCAGATCGGCTGCCCTGTTTCCTGGAGACCTGTCTGATTTTAGGTAGCCTACAGCTTACAGAATTTAGCTTCAGGAGCTGTTTTTTTTTTTTTCTTTTTCCCTTCCTACCACTCTCACCTCTGCTCTAGCATCCATTTCCAATCAGACTGCACCCCAGGGACTCAGCTCCAATAGCTGAGTCTACAGACTCAGAATTAAATATATTATTATGTGTAAAGTAGGGTGCCTGGGACATAGTATGGAAATGTGCTTGCTGGGATCATCATTATTGCCATAAAAGCACAAAGCAAAATATCCTTAAGACCTTGAACATAAGCAAGCCCCAGAAGTCCCATGCTGGGTGACAACTGCCCCAGTCTCTCATCCTTTTCTCTTCCTAACACTCCTGCCTCCTTGGTTAATGCCCTGCACCTGCCCATCAGATATTGTCCCACCCCCTCACCCCCATAAGCTCAAGCTTGTCCAGGCATACTGTGGTGTACCCCTTTCCTTAAGTCTCCTGCTTTTTCAGTCTCCTATCCCTAACCTTTGCTCCTATCAGCCTAACAGGATGTTGAGAGCTGGCTGGGCAGAAGGCAGCAGTGTTTGTGTCACACACACAGTTTTATGATGCCTGGCACTGGTGAGTGCTCAATCATAGAAGTCTCTGTCTCACGTTCATATCAATTATAGAACACCAAGGGCAAAGCCACCCATTCAGATATTTATGGAAAGTCTGACGCTGCCAACTCCTTCTCATTCACAGCCTGCTAATTCTCCTAGCCGATGACTCTGGAGCTGAAAATCAAGAACATAAACTCACCCATAGCTTTGGGTCCTGTGGAGTCTGAGATCTAGAGTTGCATGGTATTCATTGGCCATGTCAGCCTATTGAATTGAAATGAAATAGTATGTAAGCGGTGATCTCACCCATACTAGCTGCGTTTCGAGGGCTCAGTAGCCATATGTGACTCCTGGCTGTGATGCCAGACAGCACAGAGGTGGAATGTTTCTGACAAAGCAGGAGGTTCCCAGAGGACAGCACCAGTCCCCAGAGAGATAAACAGAGTATGACCTGGGTATTCAGAGATCCCCATGCCAGTCCTTCCTGAGCCTGCAGACCTCAGCTGCAGGAGAAACTGAGCCCCTGAGGTCCAGGCCCCTTGAAACTGGATGCTACTGCAGAGCTGAGGGTGGCAGACAGGATGCGAGGAAGGAAGATGGGGACAGACTGCGGCCTTGCATCTCAATATCGCAAGTTCAGCTACCTGTGCTCAAGCTGGGTCTTCCAGGAAACAGGGCAGCATGCCTCTAAAAGGCTCCTTCTGCCTCTGCTATCCCATCTCCTACACTAAACCACTTGGAAAAGGAACGTGGAGGTTATCTCTCACCTTTTGAAGTGCAGTGGAAATTGGAAGAACTTATCAGGGCAATTCAAAGAGGAAAATGTCTAACGTAAGTGATCTGCAAGGTTGAAGCAGAAGTTAAGGTTTCTGCCCTGAATTCTTTGGGTGGTTGCTTTGATTCTTGTGAAGACACAGTCTGGATGTGTTGCCCACCCTTGCTTGTGATGTCTTCACACCGTGAAGTGCAAATCAGAGGAGGCAGGGATGGCTAAGACAGCATGGAAGATGCGCCAACATACGGGTACCACACAGGTGGCTGAATACAGTGAAAGATACTCTTGGTTCTCAGCTGGTGCAGAGACCCTGGCTCTCACAAGTGCTCCTTCCTCTCCAGGATCTCCTGCCTGTGCCATTCTTTCCAGTGTCTCTTGGAAGTTTAGAGACACAGAACTAATGAGTTGAGATTTCCATTCTTTTTCTACAAGGTGTTTTTACATGTTTTTTTATTTTTCATTTTGTTTAAAAGGCAGAAAGACAGAGACAGAGAGCTTTTATCTACTGGTTCTCGTGCCAAATGCCTGCAACAGGTGAGGCTGGGTCACAACAAAGACATGAGCCAGGAACTCCATCCAGATCTCCCACATGGGTGGCAGGGACCCAAGTATTTGGACCATCACCCTGCTGCCTCCCAGGGTGTGCATAAGTAGGAAGCTGGAATTCAGAGCAGAATCAGGACTCAAACCCGGGCACTCTCACATGAGATGCGAGCATCCTATGCAGCATGTTAACTACTGTGGAACGTGCCACCCCCATAAAATGTTTAATTTAAAGCTTCCACTCAGGGTGGATCCAAGTTCATGTTTGATGGACATGGATGACATCTCAGGGTCCTACTAAGTCAGGATAACTGCTGTCCAAAGTAATCATGTGTTTGAGGGAGGGTGAGGAGGGTATGGTCCCCACAATATCTGCGGAGTAGGATGTTCCTCTCCAGGCAAGGACTGTGTGTGCACACAGGGGGCCAGCAGCCTGTTTGCACCTGGCCCCTCAAGGAAGCTTCTGAAGCCTTCCACCTCCATTCTCCTTCTCCTAATTCTCCACAGGACCAAGACAGAGACAGACCCAGATGCTTGTACAAGTTGTGATTCAATCCTTAGGATAAAGGACAAAAAGAATTGAGTTCAAATTAGGTACAAAAGTGAATACTAATTTAGACTTCAAATTCCTGGGATCTTAGAAATCCGGGGCCATTCCTCTGAGATCTCTGAGGGGTGAGATCAAAAACCTCTTTAGGTAACAAAATCATGAGTACATGGAATTGCTTCCCGGCAGCAAAGTGCGTTTTCCTCTCACCTAGAACATTCCACAGCTCCCCTGCCCCACCCCTGCAACAGCCAGCCTTCATAGGAGCTGTGCAAGCGAGGGACTCCCAAGCTCCAGCTCTGTTAGCACCACAGTGAATCCACCTCTGACCGCAGATCGTGGCACTGGGGAATGGAGCAGGAGGGTGATTTGGGTACCGTAGCCCTCTGTTTGTTGTTGTCGTTGTTAGTTTTACAACTAAGAAAATGAACCCAGCAAAGCAAAGCCATTCCCTCCTTAGTCCCACAGGTTTTAGCATTAGAAATGAGAATCCAAGACTTGCCTGCAGCTCTTCAACTCTGTACCACTTCGTCTGATGCGAGGTAACATCACAAAGGGGTCATACATTGGACCGAAAAAACTCTGATTTGCATCTTAGCAGCAGTGGGAGATGGCGCAGGTCGCACAGTTTTCTTGAATCTTAGGTCCTTGGTCTAAAACTGGAGAGTATCCTCCAGGCTTCATGGGTTTGTTGCGTGCAGTAAGTGAAATGATTTATGTGATGATGTATAGAACGTAATAGGTGTTTAATAAACACCTGTCACCCCCCTAGTCTCTAATGCCATCCCTTGAACTATGGATTTCTACAGGAGGGTAGTGTTTGGGGCAACAGAATTGAACTGAAGTGATGTAGCTAACATTTCTTACATTGTTTTCTGCAAGTCTAAAAGAGAAGGGACCACACGTCCTTGTCATTTCTGCAATTTAAACAACCCAGGTGTTGGGCCCTCACAATTACAAAGGACTACAAAATTAGCTCTAACTATCTAGGAAAATAAAGTACAGAAGTGACTTACAATTAACATATTCTGCTTTCTGCTTATGATACCTTCATGTTTTTTTTTTTTTTTTTTTTTTTTTTTTTTTTTTTTTTTTTTTGTGGATTTAAGGATCTGAATTCAAACCAATATTTAGAATACGGGGTATTGATTCTATTTCCTGTTTTGCCTTATGCCAGAAGAGATTTCATGCTGTCATATACACATTCAAGCGGAAAGGCCATTTTGCTTTTTCCATTTGTTTTCATTACACACTTTTTCCCCCTATATTTGTTCTTTGACACTGTTTGTATTGAAGCCAGGGTTTGCCTCCTTTTCACTTTCTCTCTCCATGGCAACAGATAGATTGCAACGCCACACACAAAAATGCAGAATTACAACCTCCCTGCCAGATCAAGCAGAAAGAACTGTATATAGTGTAACCAGTCGTGGAAACTTGCGATAGTTAATGAATAAGCAAACCTTTCCTTTTCAGACAGAATATAAATCACAATTCCTTTGTGCATCTCCTCTTTTCTTCCTAGGAAAGACCCTTAGCAGGCACGCAATAACAACTTACAGAAAGGACTGATTAAGTATTACCACTTCCTTCCCTAAGTGCCCACCCATCAGCTGAATAATAACATATTTGAGAAATTGTTACTATAATTATCACAGCTTATTGAATGCTTTCGTTCAGCTGTGTATTTACATGTATGAGTCCATTGCACCGTCATCTATTGCACATGTAGAACCTAAGGCTTGGAGAGCTAAAATCGTGTGTCCCAGCTGGCAGTGCGTGGCTAGGGACAAGAAGAGCTAAAAACGTCTCCCTTAAAGTCTGACTCTAAAGCTTGTGTTCCTAGCCACTCTGCTGGCATATTAGTGTAGACTTCTGCAGAGAGATCAACGTCAATTGTAATGATTTATAGTTTTCATAAGCTACTACCCCATCTCTTTTGAAAATGGGTTGCATTTGCTCATCCCTCATGTGTTCCTCAGCCTTTCACAGAAGTTTCAGTGGCTGTACCTTACAACTCCAATCTCCTTCAGGGTCTAGAATTTGTCTCAATCCAGAGACCTAAGCTCATCTGAAGTAGTTACATGTCCCTTGCTTTATAATACTTGCTACAGTCTTTTCAGTATCGAGTCCAAGTTCTTTGATGAACATTATTCTCTTTGATCATCCATTCTCCTTAGAAGCATTTAAAGATATTGCTTTGGGTTCAGGGTGCTGAATCTTGTGTGCTTGGTTGGATTTCTGTTGAGCTTCTATTTTCTTCATCTGTAAATTAGGAATGTAGGCTTATGGTATTAATTTCTTGATATTCTTAGGTGCCCAACAGCACCTTCTTTGAAGAGAAAATAAGAGATCAGGCTCATCTGTTTGGTATTTCATCTTAAAAATCACTGGAACAGGTTTCACCAAACTACTTGCTCTAAAAAGAAACCCTTCTCCTTATTATTTTCTATTAGCCATACACTGTTTTCTTGTTAGCACTTATCTGAAATTTAGATCTAAATTTTCTTTCTTCCTTGTTGGGCTAAGCCTTCTGATGATAGGAAGAAAACATTTGATTCTGCACCACAGTCACCACCTAGCACAGTGATTGCCCAGGAAATCCTCGATGAATGGATTTAAGGAGTAATGAGTGACTGTTCGAGATTTGGCATCAGTTCTTGATCAAAGTCAACCTAGAGTGCCACTGGGCTCCTAAGTTGCCAACTCAAGACAGGCGTTGTCTTTGCTCTTCCTTTAGGATTTACTCTGTTGACTTTTTCTGCAGGCTGTTTCAGATCTGATCTTTCTGTCCCAGTTCTGTAGCCTCTGTTGAGTTGAGACACTTTTATGTCACCCTGACACCCTTATTGCTATAGCCTCTTGAACACCTTCTCTTCAAGATCTCTATCACTCAGTTCTCCTGTGAAAGTCTTTGGGATTCTTTTGCTTAGAAATTTGCAGCAGCTTTATGTCTTTTCAGGGATAGGCTGGAAATCTCTTTACTGGGTCAAGCACTTTGCTCAGAGGTTATAACGTCGCTTGAGATTCCATCATCCTATATCAGAGTACCTGGTTCAAGTTCCAACTCCGCTTCTGATTCAGCTTCTTGCTAATGTACAGCCTGAGAGGCAACATGTAACGGTTCAAGAATTTGTATTCTCAGGGCCAGCACTGTGGCTTGGTGGGTGAAGCTGCCACCTGCAGTGCTAGCATCCCATATGGGAGCCGGTTCGAGTCCCAGCTGCTCCACTTCCAATCCAGCTCTCTGCTGTGGCCTGGGAAAGCAGTAGAAGATGGCCCAAGTCCTTGGGCTCCTGTACCCACGTGGGAGACCTGGTAGAAGCTCCTCTCTCCTGGCTTCAGATCTGCTCAGCTCCAGCCATTGCACCCTATTGGGGAGTGGAACAACAGATGGAAGACCTCTCTCTCTCTCTGTCTCTCTCTCTGTCTCTCTGTCTCTCTCCGCCTCTCCTTCTCTCTCTGTGTAACTCAAATAAATAAATAAATATTTGAAAAAAAAAGAACTTGTATTCTTACCATTTTTGTGGGAGACCCAGATTAGGTTCCAGGCTCCTGGGCTTTAGCCTGTCCCAATTCAAGCTGTTACAGGCGTTTGCGTAGTAATCAGTGAATGAAAAATCTGTGTGTGTGTGTGTGTGTGTATCTCTTTCTTTTCCTTTCTAGTAAATTGAAAATTAATTTTTAAAGGTTTATTTATTTATTTGAAAGTCAGAGTTACACAGAGAGGAGAGGCGGGGGGGGGGGGGGGCTGTCTTCCATCCGATGGTTCACTCCCCAAATGTCTGAAATGCCTGGAGCTGCGCTGATCTGAAACCAGGAGCCAGGAGCTTCTTCCAGGTCTCCTATGAGGGTGCAGGGGCCCAAGGACTTGGGCCATCTTCTACTGCTTTCCCAGGCCATAGCAAAGGGCTGGATGGGAAGTGGAACAGCTGGGTCTCAAACCGGTGCCCATATGGGATGCTGGCACTTCAGACCATGGTGTTAACTTGCTGTGCCACAGCATCGGCCCCTGAAAATTAATTTTTAAAATCCATTCACTAGCACTGTAGTAGCTGTTTCTCTCTTCTTTCCAGAACAGGTCTCTAATGTAGAGCTTACTGATTTTTACCCTAAACTTTCTCTTGTATCATCCTCCCAACTGAAATCCCCTCTCTATTCCCTTCTGTCTCTGGTTGGAAATTTACTCTCCATAACTTACCTGATGGCTCTCTTAGCTCTAAAACGAACTGTTTGGGAATCCTGGATAAGCCTTGGAGCCAGACCCCAAAGTAAGGTTTCAGGTGGGCAAGGGACATGCTTTTCTTTTGTAAAACAGGAAAATGACTATTATGACAAGCCACTTTTCAAGCAGGTTAAATGTAATGAAAAACGAAGTTTAGTGACAATCATGTGGAAGTTGAATATCTGGAAATTGATTCTCTTCAATATCCATGCTAAAATATCCCTGAAAAAAATCTTCCCATTCACCTTGAAATACAAATGCTCCAGTTTTACAGTCACTGGATTGGAAGACACTTGAAGCTCTTTCCAGTTTCAGATTTATATGATTCTCTTTTAAACTACTAGTTGAGCATTCTGTGAAGTATGCATTCTGGAGCCAGTCAGTCTGTATTCAGATCCCAGTATATTCTACCAGTGACCAGTTTTGTGATCTTGGAAATGTTATATATCTACTCCTTGACTAAATGGCAATAATAACACAGGTTGTATATCCTTTTTTATCCAAAATGCTTGGGAGCAGAACTGTTTTTGCATTTCAGATTTTTTTAAAGATATTGAAATACTTGCATATACATAATGAGATACCTTGGGGATGAGACATAAGTCTAAACATGAAATTCATTTATGTTCCATGTACCCCCTGTACACATCGCCTGAAGCTAATTTTATGCAATATTTTCATTGTGGCTGTGTTTTGACTGTGACCTATCCCAGGAAGTCAGGTATGGAATTTTCCACTTGTGGCATCATGTCAGTGCACAAATTTTTTGGATTTTGGAGCATTTTGGATTTCAGATTTTTCAGATTAAAGATGTCCAACCAATAGCACCCTTCTCATAAGGATATTATGTGGAGTACATGAGTTAATGCAAGTAAAACAATTACATTGAGTGTTTAATAAGTATTCACTGTTACCACTAATGCTGCTGCTTCTATTAACATAACTAGAGATGGCCCTGGCAAGAGTTTGGAACGTCAGTCACACTGGTGCAGTTGAAAAGGTTTCTGCTCACAAGTGGTAATGGGCAGTGGGGTCCACGGCTAAGCATTTATCAGGCTCTTCCCCCACAAGAAAGAAATCAAGGTGGAGGGACAAAGGTGTGCAGGGAATCAGGGTTTATTTAAAACAAAGGAAAAGTGCACACTCAAGAAATCTGTATGCAAGCTTGAGACAGAGAGAAAGAACAAAAAGCCCCCAGCAGGTTTGGGCATCCTTTTATACTACCAGGGACATAGGGCTTCATTGAATATTCAAAGTGGGTGGAGTTTGGATGGTTTTGACTGTCGTTCAGTTCCATGCTCCTCCCTGCTCCTTTCTGAAATAGCTGAAGTGTCAGGTGCATGATGGAATGGAACTACAGCCATGGTAATTATAATACTAGGTTGACATTAAAACGAACTGAAGGCCATTGTGGGGCACATCCTGCACCTGTAGTAGATATTTCCTGTTGGCACTGGGGTTGTTTGTGACATTGTGAAACTTGCAGTTTGTGCACATAGAAATGCAGTAGGGGGTGGTTGGTGGTGCATGGAGGGCAGGTTTGGTGGTACACAGAAAAGGAGTTTGGGTAGTACAGATGAGGCTATGACACGGGCTGTCATAGTTGCTCCATGGCCAGCTGGAACCATCCTGTGGTGGGCTGTCAAACCACAACCTGCACTGCCGCGTGGGTTGGCTAGGACGTCAAACCTCAGCTGCTCTTGCTAACACTGCCTGTCTACCCGTATCACACTCGTATGCAACACTGCTCCTAAGGAAATCCCTCAGTGAACAAATGCCAATTTGGCACCAACCAGCTTTTTGCTAGCCCTTGAAGGCCAAGTAGGTCAAAACCCTTGCCCTCTAGGAACTACTCCCCGGCACCCCACTCCCACCCCAGGAGCAGGAGGGGAAGTTGAGGCAGCACGTGCTGTCCTGCCATTAAGGGACAAATGTAGGCCAGACTTGCCGCAGGAGGTCCGAAGGAGTTGGGAAAGAGGAAGGGCTGAGGCTTAGGAAGCCCGCTATGCTCTACAGCTGGGTGTAATCTGGGTAGATGTGGAAGTGGCTGAACACAGGGAACTTTCAGATTTTGCCTGCAGCCAGAAAGGGAAGATAGGAGCCCAGGGCGCTCCTACATCAACCAACATTTAGTCTTAGTGAGGAAAGGATAATGCCCCAAGCCAGCAAGATGGCAGTGGATAGGGATGACTGCTAAGTCCTGTTCTCATGTACCAGATATCCCCTGTGCAGCTTCGCAGTGGGAATCCTAAACTCACAGGAGTTCAGATGAAAGAAAAGTCAAGAAGGGGTAAATTAGGAACAAGCTGACTGCAAGTTTGCCAGGAATAAGAGTTTCAAGGTCTGGGCTGAAATTATTAAGCCAGCCTAGGAGGCTAGCAACACAATTGGGAAAATCATTGGTCAGTGAGAGGGGTTTTTGTTGTCTTTTTTTTTTTTTTTTTTTTTTTTTTATGCCCCAGAGGTGACTTTTAAAAGATTCCTTAGGGGATTTACTTTGGTTTTATATTTTAATACGCAATGCAATGCTTTAAAAGATACAGTATTTAGGGCTGGCGCCGTGGCTCACTTAGTTAATCCTCCGCCTGCGGTGCCAGCATCCCATATGGGCACAGGGTTCTATTCCCGGTTGCTCCTCTTCCAGTCCAGCTCTCTGCTGTGGCCCAGGAGGGCAGTGGAGGATGGCCCAAGTGCTTGGGCACCTGCACTCGCATAAGAGACCAGGAGGAGGCTCCTGGCTCCTGGCTCCTGGCTTCGGATCAGCATAGCAGCCATTTGGGGGGGTGAACCAACGGAAGGAGACCTTTTCTCTGTCTCTCTCCCTCACTGTCTAACTCTATCTGTCAAATAAATGTTTTTAAAAAAAGAGATATAGTATTTAAATCTAATTCTTTAGTTTTTAAGTTAAACTTAGAAAACTTTTTGTTCAGTTCTAGTAAATTATTTTTAAAGGAACATTGAAATAACATTGCACCTTATATGTAAACTTAAAGACCTTAAAACGTTTGAACTATATTTATAAATTGACCATAGTCTGTTGTATTTTTTTTTTGTGTGTGTGTGACAGGCAGAGTGGACAGTGAGAGAGAGAGACAGAGAGAAAGGTCTTCCTTTGCCGTTGGTTTACCCTCCAATGGCTGCCGCGGATGGCGCGCTGCGGCCGGCGTACCACGCTCATCCGATGGCAGGAGCCAGGTGCCAGGTGCTTCTCCTGGTCTCCCATGGGGTGCAGGGCCCAAGCACTTGGGCCATCCTCCACTGCACTCCCGGGCCACAGCAGAGGGCTGGCCTGGAAGAGGGGCAACCGGGACAGAATCCGGCGCCCCAACTGGGACTAGAACCTGGTGTGCCGGCGCCGCAAGGCGGAGGATTAGCCTGTTGAGCCACGGCGCCGGCTTGTCTGTAGTATTTTTGTAAGTCTCCTCAACGTCTGACTTAGTAGAAACTTCCCAAGTACTTCAGTAATCATTATAAAAATAATATATCTATATAAATATGACTACTCAAATTCTCTTAAGTGTTTCAGTATTATATACATGAGTATACCTAGTAAGATTTTCAGTTAAAATTGTAAGTCTAAGTCAAGATCTTAAATGTACATTTCAAATTGGGATAATAAGGATGGCCACAAAAGTATTTCTTATCGGGGCAGGTGTCAGTCACAGTGGTCGTGATGTCACTTCGGAAGCTCACATTCCGTTTCAGAGTGCCCAGGTTCAAGTCCCAGCTTGGCTTCCTGTTCTAGCCTCCTGCTGGTGTGCTCTCTGGGAGGCAGCAGTAACGGCTCAAATACCTGGGTTCCTGCCTCCCACGTGGGAGACCTGGATTGAGTTCCTAACTCCTGACCTTGGGGTTGCCCAGCTCTGGTTATTGCAGGCATTTGGGGAAGTAAACTAGTGAAAAGGAGATCTCTCTGTATTTGTCTTTCAACTAAATAAACATTATATGCCTAAACAGCCATTGGCTCAAAGAAGAAATCACAAAGGAGGTTGACTTAAATGATTTATAAACTCCCTTAAGAATCTCTGATTATTGGGGCCTGTGCTATGGCGTAGTGGGTTAAGCCTCTGCCTGCAGCACCAGCATCCCATATGGGTGCTGGTTCTAGTCCTGGCTGCTCCTCTTCTGATCCAGCTCTCTGCTATGGCCTGGGAAGGCAGTAGAAGATGCCCAAGTCCTTGGGCCCCTGCACCCACATGGGAGACCTGGAAGAAGCTCCTGGCTTCAACCTGGCTCAGCTCTGGCCGTTGCGGCCATTTGGGGAGTGAACCAGTGGAAGGAAGACTTTTCTGTTTCTCCCTCTGTCTGTAAGACTACCACTCAAATAAATAAAATCTTAAAAACAAAGAAGTTCTAAAAAGAACTCTGATTACATAAAACAGCTCCCAGAGCTAGACGGCTCATAAAAAGCATCTACATGTCAAACACTTCATGGTGCCACTGTTGCCCCACTTACTGGAGCATGCGTGTGTCCAACCTCCCAATGCCGAGAGCCTTCTTTCTTCCCCGGGATAGAAAAACCTGGGAGTTTTATGGCAAGATCAGCACGGGAGATGGATCAGGGAAGCGAAGCGAAGAGGGAAGGCAGGGAAGGCGCTACAGTGACAGCTGGAAGAAATTAGAGCCGCAGTAGAAATCAAAAGGAGCAGATACCCTGACGGACAGAGAAACCATGACCACTCTGCTCTTGAACGAGAGAAATGATGGGGAAAGCCTTGTCTTAAAACTTTAACCCTAGAAGATAGAGGAGTGTGTGTGTGTGTGTGTGTGTGTGAGAGAGAGAGAGAGAGAGAGAGAGAGAGAGAGAGAGAGAGAGAGAGAGAAGCAAGCAATGATGATGTGACCTGAAAACACACCATTAAATATGCTTTGTCAGGCTGGGGACAAAATAAGTCGTTTGGACACTTCATTATTAGACATTATATTTTCATAATAATGTTGGCTCACACATCCTGAGCCCAGTGACAGGAGCCACTCCACGTGTTTCCCACACTCTACAGGAAGCAGAGGGAGGGCGGCCTAAAGAACGCTGCAGAGAGAGGTCTGCACGTCCACATTCTCTGCCCAGACACTCTGGCCTCTAAACGCAGCTCTCCCGTTTACCAGCTGTGGAAAACTTCCCAGGATCTCAGCTTCCCTGCATGTACAATGGATGCATATGCTATACTCCCTCTTTCACAGGGAGAGATGTGAAGTCAGTAAGAAAGCCATGGAGAGTGACTACCAGAGTACCTGGAACACAGTAGGTGCTCAATAAGTGGTTGCTGCTCTTCATCGGTAGGAGCAGCAAGTTGTGTCTGGAAAGGGCCAGATAGTGAACTTGTCTGCTTTGTGGGCCCTACACGCCCCATTGCAGCAACTGGACTGCCTAGCTAGTCTGTGGACCCTGAAATTTGAATGTGACCAAACCTTTCACATATCACAAAATACTGTCCTTTGTTTATCTTTTCAATGATTTAAAAATACAAACACCATCCTTTGCTCTGTGGGTTGTAGTTTGCTGACCCAAGTGGCAGCTTACAGAGAACTTTTGCCTCCACTCCACGTTAGCCATAGGCAAAGCCCCTCAGGCCAGGGGCCTTATCCTGTAGTCCTTCCTCTCCTTCCTCTCCAGTGTCTTATCCCTGCCCCCTCTTCAACTACATAATGAAAAAAAAAAATCTGCTAAGTGTCCCTTCTGCCCTAAAGGTTGCCTGTGGGCACTTCCTGTCCTTGTAGAGAGTTGGGGAGCCAGGGGAGCCAACTCCTGGCACGGGCTCCTGACCTGTCTTCTCCTGCATCCTGTCCCCCTCCCTACCAGGGCGCTTTCAGGCTTCTTGGCTTCCTTCCGAGGACAGGAGGCTCCCTCCCCAGCCTGGATTCCGCAGCCGTCACTGAGGTTTACCCGGTAAAGCACCTTGGGCCCCGTTAACATTTCTTGGAGTGGGGCCAGTGTGGTGCGGTGGGTGGGGCTGCTGCTTATGATGCCAGCACCCCGTATCAGAGCAGCTATTAGAGATCTGGCTGCTCTGCTTCGGATCTAGCTTCCTGCTAATGAGCCTGGGAAGCAGCAGATGATGGCTCAAGTACTGGCCCCTACCACCTATGTCGGGAGACCAGGATGGAGTTATAGGCTCCTGGCTTTGGCTAATGTGACCATTTGGGGAGGACCAGTGGAGAGGCAAGATCTCATATTCATTCTCTCTCTCTACCCCACCCTCCACCACTGTGCCTTTCAAATACATAAATGTTAAAAAGCATTTCTTTTAAATGTAAGCTGATCAATATAGGGAAATACACAGCCTGCCTAAGTCTCTTTTGTGGCCTTTTATTAGCACCTTTGTATCAGGATTGTATAAATGGATAGCCTCTCAAATAAATGAGCGTGTCCCTCCTGATGCACATTGAAAAAGGGATGTCAGCCAGGCATTTCATAGTCCATGAAGACGTGCATCCTATAACTTTCCTGCAGAGTGACTTGCAACAAACATCAAGGTTTTCGATGTTGCCAATGCTTTTGACTAGGTAACTGATCATCCAGGAGGGTGCCCTGAGGAAATAATGAGACACAGGAATTTATGAGCAAGTTGTTCCTCAAGCCTGTGTCCTCCAGGTTAAGATCTTAGGTGACCTGATGGGCAGGGTTGCACCTGTTGTTTTTGTTCCATGTCAGGTGCATTCCTCTGACCCACACACAGGGTTGGGAAGTAATAGGGGTGGTCCCTTGCAGAGACTGTGCATAGGGAGGCAATATTTTCCACCCAGTAGTAGATGACACAAGATGACACAGTAGTAGATGACATATGCCCAATAGCATGGCAAGTGAAAAGAATAGGACATAAACTGTACATATATGAGATCTTAATTTTGAAAATCCAAAGTTATTAAAAAGAAATAAATATTTGCAAAAGTGATGTCTTCAGTAACATACATGAATGTGCAATCAAAAACTATTTTTAAAGAAACTCTCAAAGTTATTTCTCATCCTTTTTTTTAAAAAATGTTAGTTTATTTGAAAGGCAGAAATAAAAAACAAGGGGGTAGGCCAGCGCTGCGGCTCACTAGGCTAATCCTCCGCCTTGCGGCGCCATCACACCAGGTTCTAGTCCCAGTGGAGGTGCCGGATTCTGTCCCGGTTGCCCCTCTTCCAGGCCAGCTCTCTGCTGTGGCCCAGGAAGGCAGTGGAGGATAGCCCAAGTGCTTGGGCCCTGCACCCCATGGGAGACCAGGAGAAGCACCTGGCTCCTGCCATTGGATCAGCACGGTGTGCTGGCTAATAGAGAGAGATAGTCCATTTGCTGGTTTACTCCCCAAATGACCACAATGGCCGAAGTCAGGAGCCTCCTCCAGGTCTCCCACGTGCGTGCAGGAGCCCAATCACCTGGGCTGTCCTCCGCTGCCCTCCCAAGTGCATTAGCAGGAAGCTGGATCAAAAGCAGGGTAGCAGGGACTTGAACCAGCACCCATATGGGATGCAGGCACTGCAGGTGGAAACCCACCCATCTAGGCCACAGTGCCGACCTCTATTTCTCCATTCTTACAAATGCATATTACATGCCTCTCACGCCACGCTGTGTCCATCAGCTCTCCAGTCTAATCCATCCTAACTTACAGTTCAAGCAGTCAGGATCGGTTCCTTCATTTCCTTAAGGCCACAAAGAAAAGATGCTACAAGCATAGGATCTTTGACACAAACCCACGATGCTGCACAGAAAAGTGGATTTTGTAGTGTGTTCAATTGTTTTTTAATTAACCTGTGGATATATGTCATAAGCACACATACACCTTTGCACATGTACTCATATACATATTAAAATACACTGGGGAGGAGGGCACTAAAAGGCAATGATGGCTGGGTGATGGGACACCATTGGGTTTTGTCTTCTTTGTATTTTTGCATCTTTTGTAGGCTGGTTGAATCGACAAATGAGCATATGTTTATTTTATAATAATGAACAGTAAACATTTTTCTTTTTACTTTTTTACATTTATTTGAGAGGCAGAGAGAGAAACAGAGAGAGAGAGCTCTCCCATCTGCTGGTTCACTCCCCCAAAAACCACACTGGCCAGACTAAATCTGGGACCTGGGAACGCAATCCAGGTGTCTCACAGGAATGGAAGGGACCCAAGTACTTGAGAAGTCACTGCTGCCTCCCAGGGCCTGCACTGGCAGGAAGCTGGAATCGGGAGCTGAGCGGGGTATTAAACCTGGACACTCCAAGAGGGAATCTTCACTGCTAGGCTAATATTCTCCAGGAGTCCACATCTTTTTCAAGATACAAGTAGTAGTATTCTTGGACATAATAATAACAACTGTACCAGGTCTGATTCCCGAGTCACCACCCATTCTCCCCACCCCCTTCTTCCCTTTGTTCTTTCTTGTGGGAGGCAGAAGGTCACTGTTGGAGGAAGACAGGAAGCCACGTGGATGGGTCTTGAACTCTGTGTGGGTATCTCCTCATTGCTTCTCCAGATCCATGCTGTCTTCACTTCACTCGGTGCCCCACGGATCAGTCAGTAGTCCGCATTAACCAGGTTCCTTCGCCTTCCCGTATCAGTGGGTTTGGGGGAAGGAGGGGTAGGTAACAGCAGGGTCTGTCCCAGCCACGGCCTCTGTGTCTCTCCTTGTGTCCTGGGGACTGATATCGCCCCTGGCCCCTTCATGCCTGTTAGTGATAGAGTCTCCCTGTTATCACTGCTCCGGGGTTTTGCACCACTCCTAGTCATATTGCCTAAGCCCTGACCACACCTAGAAACCAATCACTCACTAAACTCACCTTATGCCTGACTTGCATGAGCCGTGTGTTTCCTGCTGAGTCACTGACAGGCAGCTCCTTGTGTTGCTGTACAGATCCTGGTCCTGTGTGTCCCCCCAGCTGGCTCTCCGGGGCTCTTCCACGATGGTGCCACTCCCCCACAGGCACAGCTGGCTCCAGAGGCCTTGCCAGACTGACTTCTCCTCTCCCCGCAGGCCTCTGCCCCTAGGAAAAGGGTGTCCAGAGGATGAGGCTTCTCACAGGGTCATGAAAACAAACCTCCCGAACAGTCTCTTTCTGCCCTAGTACAGGAGCACTGCCCAGCCTGCAGTGAAACCCCAGATGTTACATCACTGCCCTTTTCCTTTCCATTTCATACAGTCTTATTCACTCTAACCTTCGGCAACCGTCAATTCCCCGAATTAAGGAAAACGCCCTCCTCGTCAATAGCACAGCTCAGAAGCAGCGCAGTCCTGTGTTCCCAGGTTTTCCGCTCAGTTCAGAGGTCGCTCTAACGTCCTGCATCCCAACACTGTGTCTGCTAAGGTTCTAGTTGAGATCCTGAAGGGGAGTGGAAAGTGGGAAGAAGAGAAATCAGAGGATAATCCTAGCCCCACATGTGATGTAAGAATGTGAATTTCTCATGACACGCACATGTAAGAAATATCACAGCTCTGAGTTTGTCTAAATTAAATGAAATCTGACTTCCAGTCTACGTATCCTGAGGTTAGCAGTGTCTATTAAGAGTGATTGGTGCTCACCCACACTCGGTAGGGACATATAAGACCGCTTGAGTTCACACAACACCTGGAAAGGGTAGGCAGCCCTTAGATCTAATTCCAGGTAATTGCTGCCATCATCATTTGCCCATCAGTAATGTGATGCCTCTGTCCAGCACTGATTCTACAGTGTCACTCTGGCACTGGGTACTTCTCTGGGTAGGCTATTTTCATGTTCTCTTTTTAAGAAACTTCTCTATCAGTCTTAGGCTCTGCTATGAGGACTGTATCCATGTTCTTGCTGTTTAACAAACCCACCCCAAAATTAGTAGTTTAAAACGCCAAAGGTTCATTATGTTTTATGATTGGAGGTGGGCTGGGTAGTTCTTCCACTGGTCTTGCTTGGGCTTGCTTGCGACTGTTTTCAGCAGGTGCATTGTTGGGGAGGGGCTCGGATGAGACAAGTTGGATGACTGGGCCTCTCTCCCACGTGGTCTTCCTCCTGGATTTCTTACTGGATGGTGGTCTCAGGATGCCAAGAGGATGAGAACAGGGCTGCGTGTCTTCTTGAAGCCACGGAATTTGCCCAGTGTCATTTCTACCACATCCTGTTGGTCCAAACAAGATCCCCATAATCCAGGGGAAAATAACAGACTCCACCTCTTTTTTTTATTATTTATTTATTTTTGACAGGCAGAGTGGACAGTGAGAGAGAGAGACAGAGAGAAAGGTCTTCCTTTGCCGTTGGTTCACCCGCCAATGGCCGCCGCGGTCGGCGCGCTGTGGCTGGCGCACCACGCTCATCCGATGGCAGGAGCCAGGTGCCAGGTGCTTTTCCTGGTCTCCCATGGGGTGCAGGGCCCAAGCACTTGGGCCATCCTCCACTGCACTCCCTGGCCGCAGCAGAGGGCTGGCCTGGAAGAGGGGCAACCGGGACAGAATCCGGTGCCCCGACTGGGACTAGAACCCGGTGTGCCGGCGCCACAAGGCGGAGGATTAGCCTGTTGAGCCACGGCGCCGGCCTAGACTCCACCTCTTGAGGTAGAGGAGGGAGGAGTGGCAAAGTCACATTATAAAAAGATGTGCAAGGTGGAAGGAACCGGGCCATCTTTGGAGATGATCTGCCAGAGAGGATGGGGAATAAAAGTTCATGATAATCCCTTAGCAAAGGAAAAACAATACTGTCACTTTATCAATAAGGTTATGTTTCTGGATTATAATTGTATCATAAGCAATTTAATGAAGAGTATATATAATGTCAGAAGAAGAAGAATTTTAAAACGTGTAATCTTAGCTTCTTCTCCTTCATCTCTGAAATCTCATCCACTCTCTGTGAACCTAAGCTCTTGCAGGTAGCAACATGGGGATTGCCATCTGGGTGGAAGACATGGTATGGGCACCACAGAGCATGTAAAGCTTTGAAAGAGAACTTCCTAGCTAGTTAGAAAACAGGAATAAATAACAGAGCTTAAAAATAATTCATAGTTCAGGGCCGGCACTGTGGTGCAGTAGGTTAATCCTTTGCCTGCGGCGCCGGCATCCCATCTGGGCGCTGGTTCTAGTCCCAGCTGCTCCCAGCTGCTCTTCTTCTGATCAAGCTCTCTGCTGTGGCCTGGAAAAACAGTGGAAGATGGCTCAAGTCCTTGGGCCCCTGCACCCGTATGAGAGACCAGAGGAAGCTCCTAGCTCCTGGCTTCGGATCGGCGCAGTTCAGGGCGTTGCAGACATTTGGGGAGTGAACCAGCGGACGGAAGACCTTTCTCTCTGTCTCTCCCTCTCACTGTATGTAACTCTAACTCTTAAATAAAATCTTTAAAAACAACAATAATTCATAGTTCAAAAGGTAGGTTGTGGCAGAGCCGGCTAAGCCACCCGATGGGATGCCTACATCCCATATCTGAGTGCCTGGATGCAAGTCCCGCTTCCACTCCCAATTCCAGCTGCTCATTAATGCACACTCTGGGAGGTGGCAGGTGATGGCCCCCGTCACTTATATAAGAGGCCTTGCTCGTGGTTTCCGTCTGGCCCAGCCCTTGCTGTTGTGGGCATTCGCGGAATGAACCAGCAGATGGAAGTTCTTATTCTCCTTCTCGAATAAAAATAAATAAGTGACAGTTTTAAACTGAGCCTCTTCTAGAATTTCTGCAGGGCTCTCTTCAGGCAGAGCCAGTGGTTGGTGGTTGCCCCATAAGTGTTAGTTCGAGGTGGCCTGCATCACTGTCGCGCCACCCCTCCCCCCACCCCCAGGGCTCTGCCTCAAGGACTTCAGCCCTGTCCCCATCTCACGAGTGACTTCCCTCTGCTGCCTGGGCTTCCCCCTCCCCACATGTGCCACATAGCAAAATCCTCTCAGTTTACATGGTCACACGTTCAGAAAAGCAGGGAAAAGAGCGCAGCCTCACGCGGCTTCTGCAGATAGCCCTGCAAGCACTCCAGAGGTCAAGACCATCAAAGAAAACTGAGCCGGAACAGGAACAAGTCAAGGGCTCCATACGTGGGCCTGCCAGGACAGAGCTTTTGTCTGGCCGGCTAGTCCGCGAGCTCACTGGCAGCAGGGAGGGATGGCAGGGGGTTGGAGGAGGCTCTCAACAGTAGATCAGGGGCCAGACTAAGGCCGGTAAGATTCTCCACGATGGCACAGCCCTACCGTTGTGTGGCTCATTGGGCTTTGCATTACATGTTGCCTCTCAGCAGATTCTAATACTGTCTTATGTCTCCATCTAGTCCTTGAGTTCTCATTTCCCCTGCCAGCCCCGCTCCAGTCCTTATAAGAGCCTAGGTCCAGATATGCACCTCCTTAGATAACACATAGAACTCTACAGGTGCTTAGGAATTCCAATCAAATAAAATCAGGACTTTAAAAAAAAGATTAATTTTATTTATTTATTTTAAAGAGTTACACAAATAGGTAGTCAGAGAGAGAGGTCTTCTATCTGCTGGTTCACTCCCCAAATGGCCGCAACGACCGGAGCTGAGCCAATCTGAAGCCAGAAGCCAGAAACTTCCTCTGGGTCGCCCATGTGCGCTCAGAGGTCCAAGGACTTGAACCATCTTCTGCTGCTTTCCCAGGTACATTAGCAAGGAGCTGGATCAGAAGTGGAGCAGCAAGGACTCGAACTGGTGCCCTTGTGGGATGCACTACAGCCTGGGGTTTTAACCCACTGCGACACTGTGCCAGCCCCCAAATCAGGACTTTGAAAAATCCTCAGTCTTTCCAAAGTGAAAATCCCATTTTCATTTTTCTCCTTTTATAGGTTAGTTCCTCAAACCCGGAGTAATTATGATTACTATTTGCCAAATAATCGTCTTGACATGTGAAGAAGGTATTTCAGCCACAGAACAGTCATGGTTTTAGAGAAGCAGATATTCTGTGTTTTTTCATGAAATACTTTGCTTGTAATTTCTGCTACCAAGCTAATGAGACAGCATTTTTGGCTAAGATGCAGCAATATATTCAAGAGTCAACCTAAGCCATATATTCAGGGATCGAAGTGGGTTCTGAAATCTTTGAGGTCCCTGAGACCTCAGAGAGGGGCCACAAAGTGAAACCTATTTGCATAACAATGTTAAGAAATCATCTGTGTCTCTTACTGTCTTGGATTAGCACTGATGCTGCAAAAGCAATGGTGGGTACACCTGCTGGCACCTGAACACCAGTTGTCATTGTGATCTCCACCGCCATGAACTCCCCTTTGAGAAAAAAAATCAATTCCACTTAAGAATTCCTTGATGAAGCAGGATGGACCATTTTATTAAGTGCTAGCATCACTTGTGCTGCCTGGTAAAGACTGTCTGGAGGAAAGGCACTGGTGCAAGCAAATCTTTTTTTTTAAGATTTATTTATTTATTTATTTGAAAGCGTTACAGAGAAAGGGGAAGGGGGGGTCTTCCATCTGATGGTTCACTCCCCAGTTAGCCGCAATGGCTGGAGCTGTGCCGATCTGAAGCCAGGAGCCTGGAACTTCTGAGTCTCCCACCTGGGTGCAGGGGCCCAAGGACTTGGGCATCTTCTACTGCTTTCCCAGGCCATAGCAGAGAGCTGGATCAGAAGTGGAGCAGCCGGGACTAGAACCGGTGCCCATAGGGGATGCCAGTGCTTCAGGCCAGGGCTTTAACCTGCTGTGCCACATAGCTGGCCCCACAAGCAAATCTTGAGCCATGCTTGCTGCCTTCGCCATGCAGCACTAGCTTGACTTGGAAGAATGACTGACAGACAAAAGATGGCTATAGGATATGGCAGATGTTTTCTCCCAAATGAATGAAGCGAGCCTGTCACTTCAAGAAGTGAAACTGACACCAAGTGTTGCCAATGATACAGTGCCACTTTCCAAGCAAAAATTAGACTTCTGGAAAACTTGTCTTTCTCATTGAGAATCAGAGAGTTTCTGATGCAGGAAGAGTTTTCTGATGAAATCCATGGTGACGTTAACAAGTGCTTTTTAGAGATTTATTTATTTACTTGAAAGGCAGAGAGAGAGAGAGAGAGAGAGAGAGAGATCTTTCATCTTCTGGTTGACTCCCCCAAATAGCTGCAAAGACCAGAGCTGGGCCAGGCCAAAGCCAGGAGCCAGGAGCTTCTTCCTGGTCTCCCATGTGGGTGCAGAGGCCCAAGTGCTTGGGTCATCTTCTACTTTCCCAAGCCATAGCAGAGAGCTGGATGGGAAGTGGAGCCCATATGGGATGCAATGTCCCAAGCAGTGACTTTACTGGTTACACCACAGTGCCATGGGTTGTAAAAAGGCCCATGAAATCATTGTGCCTGGCTCTATCAAGGCAGTCACAGGTGGTACTCAAAATTCACTAAATCTAGAGCAGGCTAATTTTTAAGCTGACAATTTTGTAAGGCCCACAAATGATGCTATAAATATCCAAATGGCCCTCAGCAGAAAAATGTTCCCCACCCCTGTACATAGAATGAAATATATCAAAATCAGGAACAGCCACAGAACTCAGTTAACCAATCATTTAATTAGAATGAGTGATTACTATGTTACACAAATTGTGTCTGTTGTTAAACTCTTTAAAGTGTAAGACATTACAATGTATTTTTTTTGTTTTTTTATTTCTTTTTTTTAACTTTTATTTAATGAATATAAATTTCCAAAGTACAGCTTATGGATTACAATGGCTTCCCCCCCCATAACTTCCCTCCCACCTGCAACCCTCCCCTTTCCTGCTCTCTCTCCCCTTCCATTCACATCAAGATTCATTTTCAATTCTCTTTATATACAGAAGATCAGTTTAGCATATATTAAGTAAAGATTTCAACAGTTTGCACCCACATAGAAACACAAAGTGAAAAATACTGTTTGAGTACTAGTTATAGCATTAAATCACAATGCACAGCACAGCACATTAAGGACTCCTACATACGGAGTAAGTGCACAGTGACTCCTGTTGTTGACTTAACAATTTGACACTCTTGTTTATGGCATCAGTAATCTCCCTAGGCTCTTGTCATGAGTTGCCAAGGCTATGGAAGCCTTTTGAGTTCACCAACTCTGATCATATTTAGACAAGGTCATAGTCAAAGTGGAAGTTCTCTCCTCCCTTCAGAGAAAGGTACCTCCTTCTTTGATGACCTATTCTTTCCACTGGGATCTCACTCGCAGAGATCTTTCATTTAGGTTTTTTTTTTTTTTTTTTTTTTTTTTTTTTTTTTTTTTGCCAGAGCGTCTTGGCTTTCCATACCTAAAATACTCTCATGGGCTTTTCAGCCAGATCCGCATGCCTTAATGGCTAATTCTGAGGCCAGAGTGCTATTTAGGACATCTACCATTCTATGAGTCTGCTGTGTATCCTGCTTCCCATGTTGGATCATTCTCTCCCTTTTTGATTCTATCAGTTAGTATTAGCAGACACTAGTCTTCTTTATTTGATCCCTTTGGCTCTTAGTCCTATCATTATGATCAATTGTGAACAGAAATTGATCACTTGGACTAGTGAGATGGCATTGGTACATGCCACCTTGATGAGATTGAATTGGAATTCCCTGGTATGTTTCTAACTCTACCGTCTGGGGCAAGTCAGCTTGAGCATGTCCCAAATTGCACATCTCTTCCCTCTCTTATTCCCACTCTTATATTTAGCAGCGATCACTTTTCAGTTAAGTTTCAACACTTAAAAATAACTGTGTATTGATTACAGTATTCAACCAAAAGTATCAAGTAGAACAAACAAAAAAAAAAAATACTAAGAGGGATGTATTTTAATATAATAGAACATGAAAAGTGAATTAGTATGGTTTCAGATTCTACCTTGCAACTAGCTTCCTTTTATTTTTTAATTAATTTATTTGAAAGATAGAAATACACAGAAAGGAGAGAGAGAGAGAGAGAGAGAGAGAGAGAGAGAGAGATTGATTTTCCACCCACTGATTTACTTCCCAAATGGCCACAGCATCCAGGACTTCGCTAGGCTGACACCAGGAGCTAGGAGCTTCATCTGGGTCTCCCACATGGGTTGCAGGGTCTCAAGCACTTGGGCCATCTTCTGCTACTTTCCCAGGTGCGTTAGCAGGGAGCTGGATAGGAAGTGGAACAACTGGGACTTGAACCTGTGCCCATAAGGGATGCACTACAGGAGGAAGCTTAACCTCGTACACCACAGCCCCACCCAAAACTAGCTTGTAAAGAATTACCACTGTTGAATTTTGGTATAGTACCAAAGAAGAATATTCACAACTATTAAAAATGATTGTGTAGATACACTCCATTTCCAACTGCATGTCTGTATGAGGCCAGATTGTTTCCATACACTCCAACTGAGACGGAATAGTCCGATAGCATGAATGCAGAAGCAAATGCAGTTACACAATGCTTTTCTACTCTCATATGTTGAAGACATTTGCAAAATTCTAAAATGATGCCATTCCTCTGTCTTTTGCATTTGGAAAATAACACTTATTGGAAATTGTTTTATTTATATAAGAATTAACATGTAATGGGTTTATTTTGATTTAAAAATGAACTATCATATAACTTTCTGGAGTCCACGATGAATGTTGACTTTTTGGTGCTGTGACCAAGAAGTGTGAAAACCTGTGGTCTAGGATAACTTAACTTGTAGGTCTCTTCCCCTGAGCGTAACTCACTGGCGGGGAGTAGCATCTTGAAAGGATGAGTCCAACTAGACCAGTTGCCCCTGTGCATGGGCTAACCCTTGTCAGCCCTGAGGCTCCTGTGGTGTGTGCATGGTGGTTCACATGCTACATTGAGGAACATTCTGTATTTCACTTTCATAGGTGGGCTGAGTGTTATGTGAAAACTTGGAGGGCTTGCTGTTCCAGGTCGTCCTTAAAGATGCTGAGTAGGATTGCCCTCCTTGTTTATAACCCTGAAAGTTGTCCATTTAGCTTTGTGCTTTCTGTCTCAAAGGCATCCATCTCCCCTCAACTACACGTTGTCCTCAGGTTCAGGAAATCTCAACACAGGAATGTAGTGTGCAATCTACCCCAACGCTGATAATAGTCAAAATCTACTACATCCACACCTTCCCTTCTCTATGAATATACGAAACTCCTTGAGGATCCCTGAGGGGTGTTCAACCATGATTTCTCCTTACAATTTCCCCAAACATCTGATGCTTGATCTTGATCTTGCAGCCTGAGTGACATATTCCATAGGGTCCTTGGTACCCTCAGATATTTCACATGAAAATGGCATTCCCTGCTCCACGCAATTCTGTAATTTAGAGAAGGCATATGCTTTCTTGGTTCTGTCATTTGTGGCATCTTTCTACTATGTAACCCTTCTACCTCTAGTGAATTCTTTTACTGTTCCAGTGAACAACATACAAATTTTCCTCCAAGATCTAATTTATAAAATTGGTGGCATTCATTTTTCATGAAAGAGCGCTTAAAATCTTCTGTATCCCTTTGTATTATTTTGAAAATGTAACTACAGGTATTTACTTCAATCTTGCAGTTTAATCTTTTTTTTCCTTTTTCAAATTAAGCATCTTGATGGGTTCTCTTCTTATTTCCCTCTCTCTGTCAATTCTGAATTCAAGCACATTGTCCCTCTTAGGCAACAGCTCACCCCCAGCTACTTTCTGTAGCTATTCCTGATCACCACTTAGGACAAAATACAACATATTTGTTTCCCTATAGATTTAAAAACTAACTTTATTCAGAAATAATTTCTATTATCCCAGACTTCTTATTTCTGTAAGGGATCTTGATTCAAGAATTGCTACAACTGGTATAAATCCTTTGAGAGTTAAGTCCCCAGTACTTACCAAATGGTCTAATTTTGTGATTTCCTTCCTTATTGTAACATGCTGCCATCATTGGGGCTCATCGCTGAATTCAGTAAACACTGGAATAAATGCCGCTGGAGACATGGATATGGAAAAACATACCCTGGCCTCTGGCTTCCAGTACAGTCTAAGGGGGAAGACAATGGGTGACATGAACAACCCCATATGGCACAAACATAGTGCTTTGAGGGGACACAGAAACCCCTGCTAACAGCTGCATTCATTAAAAAAAAAAAGTCTTCTAATTTATTTTCATTTTTTTTTTTTTTGAAAAGGAAAGAGAGAGAAAGAGACAGGGAAAGATTGCCCATATCCTTGTTGGTTTCCCAGATGCCTGCAATAGCCAGGACTGGGCCAGGCTGAATCGAGAGTGCAGAACTCAAACTCAGCCTCACACACGGTTGGCAGAGACTCAACTACTTGAGGTCTCACCTCTCCCTTTCCCTTTTCCTTTCCTTCTCCCTCTGTTACTCAGCCTTTCGAATAAGTAAATAAATAATTAAATATTTAAAGAGAGAGCGGGAGGGAGAGAGAGAGTGTTAGGTTGGTCTAGGAGCCAGGCTATGGAGGTAGGGAAAATTATTGTGGGAAATTCTTTTCCCAATCTTGGAAGATCTAGAACCATCTCAGAATCAGGGAAGATTTAAGATGTGGTAGACTATTTGCAAAAAAGTCCACTATGATTCCTAGTCTTTGTATTATACTCCTGTGTCTTTGGGCTTGGCCATGTAGCTTGGCTGTGGCTAGTGAGATAATAGCAGAGACATGAAATTGTTTGCATACTTGGGTTTGTTTTCCCTTATGCTATTGGAACCCCTAAGACCACCTGTGAGAAAGCTATAATTTGGCTAAGTGTGGTTTAGAGACCACATGGAGTGGAGACAGGCTCTCAGCTGAACCCTCCCAAATCAGCCATCCTACAAGCACAACACACACCCAAGCTGTGGTCAGGCTGACCTGACTGAGGGGTCTGAAAAACCACCCATAGCTGACACTGAATCTTATGAAATAATAAATTCTTACATTTTAAGCAACTAAGTTTTTTTTAAAATAGGTCTGAAAGGCAAAGTTACAGAAGCAGAGGCAGAGAGAAGTCTTCCATCTGCTGGTTCACTCCCCAGATGGCCGCAAAGGCTGGAGCTAGGCTGATCTGTATCCAGGAGACAGGAGCTTCTTCCAGGTCTCCCATGCCGGTGCAGGGGCCCAAGGACTTGGGCCATCTTCTATTGCTTTCCCAGGCCACAGCAAAGATGTAAGTGGAGCAGCTGGGACTTGAACTAGTGTCAATATGGGATGCTGGTACTTCAGGCAGTGGCTTTACCCACTATGCTATAGTGCTGGCCCTGCAACTAAGTTTTTAAGTATTTTTGTGCAGCAAAAGCTAACTGATACACATTAATTTACTGTAAAATGACAGCAAAAGAATAAACAATTTAGGTTTACTTTACACCTTAACAAAAATCTAAAAACCATAAATAAAACATTAGCAAACTGATCAACAATACACACACACACACAAAACTTCATGAAAAGCTTTATTAACAGAAAAAAGAGAAATATTTCTAATGGGTATGGAAAATTGCTCAATAAAGTTCAAAAAAGAATTTCTAATTAAAAAAACTTATAGCAAATGAAGAATGTAAGAATATTTTAACCATTTAATGGTTTTCTTCCCTAAATCTGACATCAAATGTCATTGTTAATGATAAAACTTAGAGCTTTCTCTTAAAGAAGGAATAAGATTAAGATGTCTACTATCACTATAATTCTGTTCAATTATATTCTGGAAGTCTTAGTGCAATAAAACAAGAAAAATAATATACAAACTAATTTGAATAAAAGACAATTTGTCATTTGCAAATAGTACTGTTGTGTAAAACAAATAAATACGGGGCATGTGAAATCACTACAGGTTTAACAGATTTTAACATGTTAACAGGATATGAAACCAACATGGAGAACTCCATAGGCTCTTTCTGAATAACAGAAAAAAAACTATTAGACATTTTTTAAAAACACATTTACTTATGTATTTGAAAGTCAGAGTTG
The DNA here is from genome assembly GCA_949820135.1 of Sylvilagus floridanus. Classification (NCBI taxonomy): domain Eukaryota; kingdom Metazoa; phylum Chordata; class Mammalia; order Lagomorpha; family Leporidae; genus Sylvilagus; species Sylvilagus floridanus. Next base: position 43,983,231 of record OX463235.1, read on the forward strand.
CAGAGAAAGAGGGAAAGATAAGTGAGAGAGAGGGAGGGAGGGAGAGAGAGAAAGAGAGAGACCGAGAGACCGCTTCCATCTGCTGGTTCATTCCCCAAATGGCTGCAATGGGCAGGGCTGGTCCAGGCTCAAACCAGGATCTAGGAGCTTAATCTTGGTTTCCTAGGAGAGTGACAGGGAGCTAAGCACTTGGTCCATCTTCCATTGTTTTTTCTAGGCCATTAGCAGGAAACTGGATTGAAAATGGAGCAGCCAGGACACAAACCAGTGCCCTTACAGGATGCCAATGTCACGGGTAGCAACTTTACCTGCTATACCATAACACTGACCCCTTTAAAAAATGTTAAATGACAAGCACTACATAAAGGCCAGTTTAGCTCTGGGCTGCTTACTTATCTTGATCATATTTCCATGTGAAGTAGATGGGTTGGTTGTATACATCTAAGTTGGACATGGGCAATGACAATGACAATGCCCACCACTGTACCTCTAATGCTTGGTGCATATTGGGCACTCGATAAGTACTTTTCACTGACAAACCTAATATGTTGACTAATTGTCCTATTTTCCTTTGTACTGAGGACTTTCCTAGGACACAAAACTTTCAGGACTAAAACTAGGACAGTCCTGAGCAAACCAGGACAATTGGTTTCCCTACCTGTTCAATAAAACCCAAGTGAAAGGGAAAATCTGGGTGTCCATGAGTAACTAAGGAATAAATTCTAGCTTTCAGGGTTAAAGGAGAAAGTGAATGAATTTTCACAAGGTTATTTAGTGAGTTACTAACCATGTCAAGCTGAAGTTAAAGGACAAGGTATGAACCACTGCTTCTCCATAGTAAACAGGTGTGTGATGTTTTGGGACCCATGACACCATTAGATCCACCAAGATTATGTAGAACTTATGATTCTTCCTAAACCCTGCTGACACAAACTAACAGCATCACAAAGCATGAAGCCATAAAAGAATATTCTTTATTAAATTACAAGTTTCTTTCCTCCCAAAGGCAACCTGAGAAAATCAAAAGGCCCGTTGCACCAGAAATGATGTTGAAAAACTACCATCTGATGAGCCAACTGCTTCTGAGCAGCAATGTAAGTACTTAATTTGCATTCATTACTTGGAAGTTCATTTTTCTAAGATACTCTCAAGAGACTTTCTATTTCCAAATAATATGCAACACATCCAAAATGAGAGAGGGGAATAGTGGCATGTATTAGTTAATAGATAGATAAATATCTGTTATGATTGAATATATGTATTCCTCCAACATTCATACCCAGGATGAAGGTATTCAGAAGGAGGGTCTTTGGGAGGTGGTTAGGCCAGGGGAGACCAATCTCACCTTGGTGATTGGGCTTCATCCTCTTACAAATGAAGCTTCAGAAAGCTGTCTTGCTCTTCCATCACTCTGCCACAAAGCCCATTCCACTGTCTCTTTGGCCCGGTTAGGACACAACAGCAAGGCACCATCTTGGAAACAGACAGGGAGCTTTCGCCAGACCCTGCAACCACCAGCGCCGAGGTCTTAGACTTCTGGGTCTCCAGAACCATGAGACATGAATTTCTACTGCCCGTAAATTACACCAGCTAAGGTGTTTTCCAAGGCAGCAGGAACAGACTCAGACAGAAACTGGTACCAAGAAGTAGAGAGCCACTGTGATAACTACCTAAAAATGTAGAAGCAGTTTTAGAAGTGGGTGATGGGTGGAGACTGGAAGAGTTTGGAGGAGCAGGCTAGAAAAAGGCGACATGGCCACGAATGGACTGATCCTACAGGGTGTTTGTGGTGAGGGCTCAGAAGAAGAGACCTGTACAGAGAGCATCCATCTTCTTGGAGGTTATTTAAGTGATCATGATAGGCATAGTTTTAGAGTACTTCATACACACTTAGGGTAGTAAGTGATAGGATGTGTGTAGTTATATGAATACTAGAGAGAATTCTGATGTGTTCTTAGATGGAAATGAGAGATGTACTATTGGAAACTGAAGGAAACATCATCCTTGTAATAAAGGGGCAGAGAACATGGCTGAATCGTGTCTGTATCCTTGTTATAAAGGGGTGGGGAACATGGCTGAAGTGTGTCTGTATCCTTGTTATAAAGGGGTGGGGAATGTGGCTGAAATGTGTCTGTATCCTTGTTATAAAGGGGTGGGGAATGTGGCTGAAGTGTGTCTGTATCCTTGCACTCTGTGGGAGGTAGAACTGAAGAGCAATGAAATAGGATGTTTGGCAGAAGACATCTCTAAGCAAAGTTTTGAAAGAGCTGCCTGCAGGCCAGCATTGTGACACAGTGGGTTAGGTCACTGCCTGTGACACCAGCATCCCATTTGGGCACCAGTTCGAGTACTGGTTGATCCACTTCTGATTGAGCTCCCTGCTAATGTGCCTGGGGAAAGAACAGATGATGGCCGAATGCTTGGGCTTCTGTACCCGGAAGAAGCACCTGGCTCCTGGCTTCATATGGGCTTAGCTCCAGCCATTACAGCCATTTGGAAAGTGAACCAGTGGATAGCAGATTTCTCTCTCTCAACTCTGCCTTTCAAATAAATAAATAAATCTTTATAAAGAAAAAGGGAGCTGCCTGACTTCTCTTGACTGCTGAGAGTAAAACATGAGAAAAGAAAACAAATGAAACATGGAATTTATAATCATAAAAAAAGCAGACTTAACGATTTGGAAAACTCTGTACATGAAAAGAATAAAGGAGCAGGTTTGGAAGAGAACACCAAGCGTGGTCAAGTGAACATTTGAGAAGGAAGTTAGTATGGCTAGAAGGAAGTTAGATTCCATTCATCAAGACAATGGAACAATACCTCTCAAAGCATTTTGAAAATAGTTAAGGATGCCACGGCCATGGTAGACCGAAAATGCCAGAACTTGAGAGCAGAACAACTCCAGAGGAGGAATCTAGGGTACCTGGGGCTCTAGAGCTCACTGCTCAGAGCCACATCCAGTGTCTGTTCCACAAGTTCTGGCACAGCACTTTCCAGCCACGCTGTGTCTCAGGTGGGGCCAGGTGTGGCTTAGGCTGTTGCTCCAAAAGGAACAGATGGCAAACCTTGGCAGCATCTACACAGAGCTTCATCTGCAGGTACGCAGATTTTAAAGAATTCCCCAGAGAGCTTCAAGGCCCAGATAGAGAAGTGCCCCAGGGAGACCCCACTAGCTCAATGCCTACCACAGAGTTGGGTCTTACCCCCAAAAAACCCATCCTGGTAGACCCACCAACGTGCAACTCCAACCTGGGAGAGCTTTAGGCCTGAGTCCAACAAGCAGAGTTGCTTCATGACTGTGCCTAACAGAGCTGTGGGGATAGAGCTATCATGAGCCTCAGAGGCCCAGTCCTCCCACCTTCACCCGACCTGTGCCCAGTAGGCTTAGGAGTCAAAGATTATTCTCCAGCCTTAAGATTAAATTCATTAGCCTTGTTGTGTTTGGGACTTACTTGAGACCCATTTCTTCTGTCTTGTTATCCCCTTTTGGAATAGGGAAATCTGTCCTATGTCTATCCCACTATGGTATTTTGGGAGAAAGATCTGTTTGATATTCCAGGCTTACATCTCAGGATGAATCATTCCTGACTCTCAACCATATATGATTTAGGTGATACTTAGGTAAGACTTTAGATTTATACTTTAAAGTTCAGTCTAGGGTCTGGCGCTGTAAAGCCACTGCCTGTAGTGCCAACATCCTATATGGGCGCCTGTTTGAGACCCGGCTGCTCCACTTCCGATCCAGCTCTCTGCTGTAGCCTGGGAAAGCAGTAGAAGACGGCCCAAGTCCTTGAGCCCCTGCACTCCCATAGGAAACTTGGAAGAAGCTCCTGGCTCCTGGCTTCAGATTGGCACAGCTCCAGTCATTGCAGCCATCTGGGGAGTGAACCAGCAGATGGAAGACCTCTCTCTCTCTCTCTCTCTCTCTCTGCCTCTCTCTGCCTCTCTCTGCCTCTCTTTCTCTATGTAACTGTGACTTTCAAGTATAATAAATCGATCTTTAAAAAAAAAACAAAGTTCAGAAAGTTCAGTCTAGTATAACTTAAGCCATTTGGGTTTATTGGAATAGAATAGATATATTTCATATATGAGAAGCATATGAATTTTAGAAGACCAAGGGCAATATGTTATGATTTGAATGTATGTTTCCCTCCAAAACCCAAAAGCTGATGGAGTTAAGAGGTAGGGTCCTGAGGTAGTGCTTTGGCATAGCAAGTTAAGCTCCCGCTTGAGATGCCCTCATTTCTTACTAGAGTACAAGTTCAAGTCCTGGCTATTCTGCTCTCTATCTGACTTCCTTCTGATGTGCCTGGCAAGGCAGTGGATAACGACCCACGAACGTGGGTCCCTGCCACTAATGTAGGAGACTTGGATGAAGTTCCTGACTCATGGCTTCAGTTTGGTCTAGCCCTAGCTGTTAAAGCATTTGGGTGCAGGGTCTTAGTCCACGCGTACAGGAATGGACTGGGTCCGAGGAAAGGTAAGTGCGCTGCTCGCCCATTCCCCAGCCTCCTGATCCCAGAGACAATCAGACGCAGCATGGAGTCAAGTCTAGCAAGAACTCATTTATTTCACACATAACAGAGCCTTTTATAGCACAAAACTGCAGAGTCATTGGGGCAGGGCTAAGGACCAACCAATCACTTAAAAGATCACTTTACGGGGTGATTTCTATAGGACTAGCCATATGTCTATACACTTGTTACTAGTTTTGTTACCTCCTCTGATGTTGCATGGCCAATTAGTTTTAGTGGTAAACAACTTTGGATTCCACCCACCTTACTTCCTCTGGGCACCATCTTTGAATTGCTTCATGTAACTAATTGAGTGAACCAGTAGATAAAAGATCCTTTCCCTCTCTCTCTCTCTCTCTCTCTCTCTCTCTGTGTGTGTGTGTGTGTGTGTGTGTGTGTGTGTGTGTATTTTTTTCAAGTGAATAAGTCTTTAAAAAAAAAAAGAGGTGAGGCCTTTGGAAGGTAATACAGCAAGGAGCAATCAATTCCACTCATGAATGGGACTAGTGCTCTTACAGAAGCAGCTCTGAAGAGCTGTCTAGCCTTTCCGTCTTTTCCAGCATGTGACGATGCAGCAGTCACTCTCTACCGTGCGGGACCCAGCAACAAAGGAGAACAAGCCTCCACCAGACACTGGATCTGCCAGGGCTTTAATCCTGGACTCTAAGCTTTAGAACTGTGAGAATTCTATTTCTATTGCCCATAAATTATGCAGCATCAAGTATTTTATTATAGCAGCAGGAATGGATTAAGACAATATCATTTACCAAAAAGTCTCATTACTTTCTGCGACTTACCTACTCACAAATAAATACTAATTCCTTCTGCATTTGTGACATTGTGCAATCCATATTTTGTCTTCATCCATGTCTCTTAAAATAACTTCTGAAACCTTTGAAATCTCTAAAGTGATGATTGTCTTTTTTTTTTCTATGTGATTTAACTTTTATTTAGTTTTAAAGATTTACTTATTTAAAAGGCAGAGTGACCAGGAGAGACAGAGAGACAAACAGCTCATCTGTCTACTGGCATTCTCCCCAGATGGCTGCAACAGGCCCAAGCCAGGAGTCAGGAACTCCCTTCTGCTCTCCTATATGGTGCAGCAGGGGCCCAAGCAGTTAGACCAACATCCACTGCTTTCCCAGGCACATTAGCAGGAAGCTAGATCAGAAGCAGAGCAAGTAAGACTCCAACTGTCAATCTGATACAGGATACTGGCAATGAGCAGAAGCACCCCTAATGTGTCTTTTTTATGCCAATGTGATGACTGGTGTTAGGGGCAAATTCAGGTTGGGGGCAAATCACAGGAAAGAATAAGGCCTTTCAGCCCTACCTCTCCAACCACCAGGGAAGGAGAGAAGCTGAATATTGAGTTGATTGGCCATGGCCAGTGATACAACCAGTCAAGCCTACATACTGAACTTCCATAATATAAGAGGCTCAGATGAACTTCCAGACAGCTGAACACATGAAAGTTCCCGGACGGTGGCTTTTCTGGAAAGTGCATGGAAGCTCCACGCTCCATCTCTCATCCCTGTGCATCCTTTCCACCTGCTGGTCATCTGTCTCCTCTGTAACATCCTTTATAATACATACATCAGCATAAGTAGAGCATTGCCCCGAGTCCTGAGGGTCACTCTAGCAAATGAACCAAACACCAAGGAGGGGGTCATGAGCACACCAATGATAGCCAGTCTAATCAGAAGTCAGGTCATAGCCTGGAATTTGTGATTGGCCTCTGAAGTCAGACACAGTCTTGTGGCCTGAATCCTCAGCCCCTGGGCTCTGACGTTATGTCGTGGTACATAGTGCCCAAACCGGACTGAATTACAGGACAGCCAGTGGGTGACCACTGCACAGTTGATTTGTCTCACACATCTGGTCACTGAAGGGTTCTGTGTTGAATGTTATTTGAGTGATTGTGTAAGAGAACAGGAAAACTGTTCCTACCATTCATTGGTTGCTGGGTGTATGGGGAAACATCTCCACATTCACTTTGGTGCCAGAGATGCTGAGTGGTTTATGAGGGTAGGAAAAGTATTCTGAGTTTTCTTTTATCTTTGCAGCATTCCTATGTGACTTATCACTGCCAACTAAAATCTTTATCTCCTGTGCAGCTTATGTTTCATTCTTCCTCTGTGTTAGGTAAGTCTTAGTGATTCTGCCTCTAGGATATTTTTCTAATTCTTTTCTTTTGTTAAGTTGATCCTAGGTCTAATGGGACTAGAAATAGAAAGCAGATAAATTTAGGCTACTTTTGAATGGGTTATCCAGGCATTGATATAAAAGGGAAAAAATAACACTGAGTACCTACAGTGTATCATTAAATATGTTGTCTCAAATAGTCATTTAAATAACTCCAAGGTAGTTACTGTTATCCCTGTTTACTTACAAGGAATCTGAAGCTCAGTGGGTTTATAGGTATAGGGCAAGGTTATTCCTCTACTGGGTAACAAAGTTCAATTTCAATTCTGGGGGGTAATGGGTTAAGCTGCTGCTTGTGGTGCCAGCATCCCATTGGCAGTGCCCGTTCGAGTCCCAGCTGCTCCACTCCAATCTAGCTTCCTGCTATTGTGCCTTGGAAGGCATCTGTGCTTGTGCCCCTGTGATCCATGTGGGAGACCAGGAAGGAGTTCCTGACTGTTGGCTTCAGCCTGGCCCAGACCTGGACATGTCTCCCTCTCCCTTTCCTTCTGACAGGCAGAGTGGACAGTGAGAGAGAGAGAGAGACAGAGAGAAAGGTCTTCCTTTGCCGTTGGTTCACCCTCCAATGGCCGCCGTGCTCATCCGATGGCAGGAGCCAGGTGCTAGGTGCTTCCTCCTGGTCTCCCATGGGGTGCAGGACCCAAGCACCTGGGCCATCCTCCACTGCACTCCCGGGCCACAGCAGAGGACTGGCCTAGAAGAGGGGCAACGGGGACAGAATCCGGCGCCCCAACCGGGACTAGAACCCGGTGTGCCGGCGCCGCAAGGTGGAGGATTAGCCTAGTGAGCCACGGCGCCAGCCGATGCACTGCCTTTCAAATAAATAAATAAATTTAAAACAAGACAAAGGTTCACTTTCAGCCAGTGCACCTGCACAGGCTGCGTGTGCCCTCTGGCTGGATCTCCCTTGAGTGAACTCGTCCAGGAGGTTTGGACATCTATGATAAGTGAATGATTTGAAAACTGCTCACTGAAAAGTGAGCACTTCTAGTTTTAACTAATAAGAAACATAGGAAATTAATTTACATACGTGTATAATCCTAAATGTAAATTTTATTGACATAATGTTATAACTTCAGATTGTGAGTAAGCACAATCAATATGTCAATATAAAAGCAAATTCTGCCTATCCCTCTCTAAAAATAGCACAAACTCACCACTTTGTAGATAAACTTGCTCTTTTATTCTAGCTTCAATTTATATTAGTAGTGTAAATTGGAATATTTTATAGGATTTATTTATTTATTTGAAAGGCAGAGTTTACAGAGAGGCAGGGACATAGGCAGAGAGAGAGAGAGAGAGAGAGAGAGGTCTTCCATCTGCTGGTTCACTCCCCAAATGGCCACAATGGTCGGAGCTGGACCAATCTGAAGCCAGGAGCTTCTTCCAAGTCTCTCACTCAAATGCAGGGGCCAAACTTGAGCCATCTTCTACTGCCTTTTCAGGCTACAGCAGAGAGAAGTGGAGCAGCTGAGACTCAAATTGGCACCCATATGGGAAGCTGGCACTGCAGGTGGTGCCCTTACCTGCTATGCCACAGCGCTGGCCCCAGTCGGGATTTTTTTTTTTTTTTGAGATTTATTTAAAAGTCAGAATTACAGAGAGAGAGAGAGAGAGATTGGGTTCTTCCATCTGCTGGTTCACTCCCCAGATGGCCGCAACAGCTGGAGTTGAGCCAATCTGAAGCCAGGAGCCAGGAGCTTCTTCTGGGTCTCCCATGCAGGTGCAGGGGCCCAAGGACTTGGGCCATCTTCTACTGCTTTCCCAGGCCACAGCAGAGAGCTGGGTTGGAAGTGAAGCTTGTCTCGAACCAGTACCCATATGGGATGCCAGCACTTCAGGCCAGGGTGTTAACTCGCTGCACCACAGCACCGGCCCTGGGATTTTATATTATTTTAAAATGTGAATGAACTTAGTATATCTTGATTTGGGTCAAATTACTTGGTACCTGATACACTGCCTAAGCCACATGCCTGTAGTTGCTAAATGATATTTCTTGGATTCAAAAATTTCATAGTAACTTTGCTACAAATCCTTGTCTTTATTAAAGCCTAGTTTATCCTATGCAAGTGATACTGATAGTACTACTTTGTTTGATTATTTAATAAATGCTGATTTAACTTACTTAAAATTACTTTTATATTATGAAAAACTCCATGTCATTGTAAGAAGTCAAAAAAGGCAGTTGTATATAAAGAAAGAAATTGTGGAGTTTTAAAATTATTGTTTGAACCTTGTGGTGCCAGCACACCAGGTTCTAGTCCCAGTCGGGGCGCTGGATTCTGTCCCGGTTGCCCCTCTTCCAGGCCAGCTCTCTGCTGTGGCTCGGGAAGGCAGTGGAGGATGGCCCAAGTGCTTGGGCCCTGCACCCGCATGGGAGACCAGGAGAAGCACCTGGCTCCTGGCTTCGGATCAGCACAGTGCACCTGCCGCAGTGCACCTGCCGTAGCAGCCACTGGAGGGTGAACCAACGGCAAAGGAAGACCTTTCTCTCTGTCTCTCTCGCACTGTCCCCTCTGCCTGTCAAAAAAAAATTATTGTTTGAAAAATAGAGATAGGAAGAGAGAGCTCCTATTTTCTGATTCATTCCCCAAATTCTGGAAACAGCCAAGGGGCTAAAACTTGGAGTAAGGAATTCAATTCAGTTCTCCCACTTGGATGCCCGGGATCCAATTACTTGAGCCATCACTACTGCCTTCAAGGGTCTGCCTTTGCAGGAACCTGGAGTTAGGAATCAGAGCTGGGAATCAAATTTAAGCACTCCTATGTGGGATATGAGCACTTTAATCACTACATCAAATACTCACCCCTAAATATAATAGATGAAGTTAGAAAAATAGACAAGTATCAATTTATAATCAGATCCTAAAGGTCAAATAATGGCATCTGGACTTGACTAACTTCTGGCGGGAGGCCAAGGAGGACAGGGAGCAGCGGAAACGGGATCTGATGTATGTTTTCAGACCAAGCATTCAGGCTGCTTTTGGAAGAGTGGATGTTTTAAAATATTTATTTATTTATTTATTTGAAAAGGAGAGTGTGAGTGAGAGGGATAGAGGGAAATAGCATCCATCCACTGGTTCATACCCCAAATGGCCACAATGGCCAGGTATGGTCCAGTCCAAAGTCAGGAGTTTCATCCAGGTCTACTCAGGTGACAAGGGTCCAAACACATGGGCCATCTGTTGCCTTCCCAGGCACGTTAGAAGGGAACTGGATTGGAAGCTGAGCAAACCAGTGCTTCCATATGGGCTGCCAGCTTTACAAGTGGAAGCTTAGCTCACTGTGCTGCTATACTGGCCCGGAAGAGTGGATTGTTATAGAGAACACAAGTGGTATCCAGGAGGCCAGCTGTGAGATGCATTCAGTGTGTAGAAGAAAGACAGTGCTGTCTCAGAATGGTGAGAAAAAGTGGAAATGTAAATCATTATCCATTGTGTTGTTGGATTAGGTTGGGAATAGACTGAGAGATCAAGCAAAGAACTTGAGTTTTCTCCTAGATTTGAGGCCTGATCCATGATTGGCAGCATTTGCTGAAATGGAGAGTAAGAGAGAGGCAAGGGGCTGGAGCTGTGGCATAGCAAGTAAGGCCACCACCTGTGGTGCCAGCATCCCATATGGGTGATGGTTCGAGTCCCGGCTGCTCCACTTCTGATCCAGCTCTCTGCTGTGGCCTGGGATAGCAGAAGATGGCCCAAATCCTTGGACCCCTGCACCCACGTAGGAGACCCAGAGGAAGCTCCTGGTTCCTGGCTTTGGATTGGTGCAGCTCCACCCATTGAGGCCAACTGGGGAGTGAACCAGTGGATGGAAGACATTCTCTCCCTCCCCCTCCCCCTCCCCCTCCCCCTCTCCCTCTCCCTCTCTCTGTGTAACTCTGACTTTCAAATAAATAAAAATCTTGAGGGGGGGGGCAAGCCGTTTCCCTGGTTGCAAAGGCTTTCCTGTGTGCAGGTTTGGGGGATGGTATGCCTCCTAGGATTCTGTTACTCCACTGCTCACATAGATTTTATAGTTTTCTAATGGTGACAGGCAAGCTCCCAACTTCCTGGGATTCATGTCTTGTGGGATCCCTTCCCCCTGAGTAAGGATGGGACCTGTGACTTCCTTCTAACCAATGGAATATGGCAAAGCATGGGCTATACATGAAAACATGCACGTGATTGCATTCCGTAACATGAGAACCCATTTTGGTAGAAGATTCTCTCCTTTGTTAACTTTGAAAAAGGAAGCTGCCATGTTGTGAGCTGGCCCATGAAGAGGGCCACATAGCATCGACCAAAGCCAGACTCCAGTTCCTAGCCAGCAGTAAACAGAGACCCCCAGGGCAACAATCTGCAAGGAACTGAATGTTGACACAACCACATAAAGTTGGAGGCAGGTGGTTCCCCAGTTGAGATCCAGGTGAGAAAGCAGCTCCTGCCAGCACCTAGATAGAACCCTTTTGACATCCTGAAACAGCTAAGAAATCCATGCCCAGATTCCTGATCCACAGAAATTGAGAGAGAGTAAATGTACTATACAAATGTGATAATGCTGCTAAGAAGCAGTATATAACTAATGCACCAATTTTGTTGAAAGATTTTCTTCAAAGAAATTACAGTCATGATAGATTTCAGATTACTCACATACATAAACCCTTATTCCTGTTTTGAAAAGATGGACTTTTGGGTTGGATATTAAGATGGCAGAATAGGGAAGGAGCTTGCTGCTCTAGTCTAGCAGAAGATAGTTTTTAAAAAGTGGAGAGAGTGCAGTCTCAGGGAAGAGTTAGGGAGAAAACAGCAGAGGAAACTCTACATAAATTGGAGGGACAGAGTAGACCTACATGGAGGGTGTAGACATGTACAGCTCAGGACCCCAGCAGCCAAGAGCATCCACAACAGCATTGGAGAATAAGATGAGACCAGATTGCAGCAGCCCAAGTCAATGACAACAAAGCTGCAGGAAGAGCCTAGAGGAATCCAGCTTGGAGCTCCGTGAGGGATAGTGTACCTGCCAAACTACAGGAGAAAAAACAAAGGGGAGGCACATTTTTTCTCTCCCCGATCATCTACAACTGCCTCCTGTAACAAGCTGATAGAGAGCAGGTGACATTTTGAACATACATAACAGCTGCACCAGCCCACGTCCATGCCCAGCACCCAGCCAAGTGGAGAATCCTGAGTCTGGGAGAACAGACAAGGGCTGGGTGCTCATGACTGTGGGAGGCTTGTGTGCCAGGAATGTGGAAACACTGAGGCTTCGTGGGAAGACTCAGGGTGAGACTGGGACTTTGGGCAGTCATTGTGGAAGGCTCCACACAATCAGGCTTCCCTGGTTACCTATGAGGGACATTGCTCGGGAATCTGAGCTTACACTGAGGACTGCACAGATCCTTTGAGTGGTCCTTGTATCAAAGTGAACAAATAATATACCCATTGGGGTTAGCACCCAGGCACTGGACTCTTTTGAGGAGAGTCTATGACAGCAGTCAAGAACAAACCTCCTCTCTGATAAAAGAAAAAGTGGAGATTTACCACTCCAAACCTGGGTGTGTCACTTCAGGAATGCCCTTTATCCTAGAGCACTGAACAGAGCTCCTTGGCCACACCTACCACATGCCTCTAGATATTCTCTGAAAGCAGATACTCCACTAATCCACACAGACATAGTCCAAAGATAAAAACCACCACAGCAAAAAAATAAAGAAAGAAAGAAGAAACCAAAGAGTATCTCCACAAATGCTGAATAACCCTGCAAAACATGCTTAAGGATGTGCTGAGCACAGAAACACAGAAAAATGGTCATCACTACGAAAGAAAGCAAAGGAAGGAAATCTCCGAGTAAAAGTACAAAGGAAATCCAAAGTAAAAAATAAGGGTATTTATGGAAAAATGGCAAGGCAAAGTCAGTACTTTACAATAGTAACACTGAATATAAATATAAATGACCTTTATTCTCCAATTAAAAGACACAGATTGGATTCAAAAACAAAACCCACCCATTTGCTGTCTATAAGCAACGCATCTCACCAACAAAGATGCACTCAGACTGAAAGTGAAAGGGTGGAAAAAGATATTCCATGCTAACAGAAACCAAAAAAGAGCTGGTATAGCCATGCTAATATCAGACAAAATAGACTTTAACACAAAAACTGTTAAAAGAGACAAAGAACGGCACTGTATAATGATTAAGGGATCAATTCAACAGGAAGATGCAACTACTATAAATGTTTATGCACCTAAATACAGGGCACCTGGCTATTTAAAAGAAATGCTAACAGATCTCCAGGAAGATGTAGACTCAAATACAGTAGTAATGGGGGATTTCAGTACCCCACTTTCAGCAATTGACAGATCAACCAGACAGAAAATCAGGAAGGAAACAGCACAGTTAACTGACACTATAGACCAAATGAACCTAACAGATATCTACAGAACTCTTCATCCTAGAGTTGCAGAATACACCTTCTTCCCAGCAGTGCATGGAACTTTTGCTAGGATTGACCACATGCTAGGCCATAAAGCAAGTCTCAGTAAATTCAAAAAAATTGAAATCAGACCACAATGGAATAAGGCTAGAAATCAACAACTCAGGAATCTCTAGAACATATGCAAACACATGGAAATTGAACAACATGCTCCTGAATGAACAGTGGGTCATAGAAGAAATCAAAAGGGAAACCAAAAAACTTCTGGAAACAAAGGAAGATGACAATGCAATATAACAAAACTTATGGGATACAGCAAAAGCAGTGTTAAGAGGAAAGTTTATAGCAATTGGTGCCTACATCAAGAAATTGGAAAGGCACCAAATAATTGAGCTATCAATGCATCTCAAGGATCTAGAAAAACAGCAGTAAACCAAACTTAAAACTAGAGGGGGGAAGAAATAATTAAAATTAGAGAAGAAATAAACAAAACCCCCCAAAAAAACAAAAGGCCAGCCAAACAAAAAGCTGTTTTTAAAAAAATAAACAAAATTGACACACCATTGGCCCAAGTAATCAAAAAAAAGAGAGAGAAGACCCAAATCAATAAAATTGGCAATGAAAAAGGAAAGGTAACAACAGACACCACAGAAATAAAAAGAATAGTCAGAAATTATTACAAAGAGCTATATGCCAACAAACTGGGAAACCTAGAAGAAATGCATAGATTCCTGGACACATACAATCTACCTTAATGAGCCATGAAGACGTAGAAAACCTAAACAGACCCATTACCAAGATAGAAATTTAATCAGTAATAAAGACCCTTCCAACAAAGAAAAGCCCAGGACTAGATGGCTTAACTGCTGAATTCTACCACACATTTAAAGAAGAACTAACTCCAATACTTCTCAAGTTATTCAAAACAATTGAAAGGTTAATAATAATTGATAGAATTAAAAAGGAGAGAATGTTCCAACATGGGAAGCAGTCCACACAGCAGAGTCATAGAATGATGATTGCTTTAAACAGCACTCTGACCTCAGAATCAGCCCTTAAGACATTCTTGTCTGGCTGAAAAGCCCATGAGGGCATTTCAGGCATGGAAAGCCAAGACACCGTGGCAAACAATATTCTACATGAAGGATCTCTGTGAGACCCCAGTGGAAAGAAGGGGCCATCAAAGAAGAATGTACTTTTCTCTGAAGGGAGGAGAAAACTACTCTTCTTGTGGCCTTGTCTAAATACTGATGGAGATCGTGGATTCAAAAGGCTTCCATAGCCTTCGAAGCTCATATCAAGAGCCTCAGGTGATCATGGGCATCATACATAAGATTGTTAATTGTTAAATTAACAATAGGAGTCACTATGCACTAACTTCCCCTGCAGGACTTCTGTCCTCAATGAGTTATATTATGAGAATTAACTGTAAAACTTGTTCTCAAACAGTTTGTGTGTGTGTGTGTGTGTGTGTGTGTGTGTGTACAAATTGTTGAAATCTCTACTTAGTATAGAGTTGATCTTCTGTATATAAAGTTAATTGAAAATTAATCTTAATGGAGAATGGGAATGGGAGAGGGAGAAGGTGGTGGGGTGGGAGTGGGGATGGGAGTGCAGGTATTGTGGGAAGAATCAGTATATTCTTTTTTTTTAACTTTTATTTAGAATATAAATTTCCAAGGTACAACTTATAGATTACAATGGCCTCCCCCCCACAATTTCCCTCTCTCCCCGCAACCCCCCCCCTTACCTGCTCCCTCTCCCCTTTCATTCACATCCAGATTACTTTTTCAATTCTCTTTGTATACAGGAGATCAGTTTAGTATGTGTTAAGTAAAGATTTTGACCATTTGCCCTCATATAGCAACACGAAGTGAAATATACTATTTGAGTACACGTTATAGCATTGAATCACATTGTACAGCAAATTAAGGACAGAGATCCTACATGATATTTTTTTTTGAATTTGATTAATTTTTTATGCCATTTCTAATATAACACTGAGGCTTTTTTTTTCATTTTCGATTATCTTTATATACAGAAGATTGATTTAGTATGTATTAAGTAATGATTTCATCAGTTTGGACCCACACAGAAACACAAAGTGTAAAAATTCTGTTTCAGTACTAGTTACAGCATTACTTCACTTTGGACAGCACATTAAGGACAGATCCCATTTGGGACATAAGTACACAGTGACTCCTGATGTTGATTTAACAATTTGACACTCTTGTTTATGGCGTCAGGAATCTCCCTAGGCTCTAGTCATGAGTTGCCGAGGCTATGGAAGCCTTTAGGTTTGCCGACTTCGATCTAATTCCGACAGGGTCATAGTCAAAGTGGAGGTCCTCTCCTCCCTTCGGAGAAAGGCACCTCCTTCTTTGGTGGCCCTGTTCCTTCCACTGGGATCTCACTCACAGAGATCTTTGATTTATGTCTTCCTTTTTTTTTTTTTTTCCTTTCCAGAGTGTCTTGGATTTCCATGCCTAAAATACTCTCATGGGCTCTTGAGCCAGATCTGAATGCCTTAAGGGCTGATTCTGAGTCCAGAGTGTTATTTAGGACATCTGTCATTCTATGAGTCTGCTGTGACTCTGCTTCCCATGTTGGATCATTCTTTTCTTTTTTGGTTCTATCTGTTTGTATTGGCAGACACTAGTCTTGTTTGTGTGCTCCTTTTGACTCTTAGACCTATTGGTGTGATCAATTGTGAACTGAAATTGATCACTTGGACCATTGGGATGGCATTGGTACATGCCACCTTGATGGGGTTGTATTGGGATCCCCTGGCATGTTTCTAATTCCTTCATTTGGGGCACATCCAATTGAGCTTCTCCCAAATTGTACATATCCTCCCTTTCTTTTTCCCTCTCTCAAAGTTAACCGGGATCACTTTTCAGTTAAAATTTAAACACCTAAGAATAATTGTGTGTTAGTTGCCGAGTTCAACCCATAGTACTAGAACAAAAACAAACAACAAAGGGAGATACTAAAATGGGTAAAGATTTACATTGTACATCAACAGTCCAGACAAGAGCTGATCAAATCTTATTTTCTCATAGTGTTCATTTCATTTCAACAGGTTTCCCCTTGGTGCTCAGTTAATCATCGCCAATCAGGGAAAACAAATGATATTTGTCTCTTTGGGACTGGCTTAATTCACTCAGCATGATGTTTTCCAGATTCCTCCATTTTGTTGCAAATGACCGGATTTCATTGTTTTTGACTGCTGTATAGTATTCTGTAGAGTACATGTCCCATAATTTCCTAACCCAGTCTACTGTTGATGGGCATTTGGGTTGGTTCCAGGTCGTAGCTATTGTGAACTGAGTTGCAATAAACATTAGTGTGCAGACGGCTTTTTTGTTTGCCAATTTAATTTCCTTTGGGTAAATTCCAAGGAGTGGGATGGCTGGGTTGTATGGTAGGGTTATAGTCAGGTTTCTGAGGAATCTCCAGACTGACTTCCATAGTGGTTTAACCAGTTTGCATTCCCACCAACAGTGGATTAGTGTCCCTTTTTCCCCACATCCTCTCCAGCATCTATTGTTGGTAGATTTCTGAAATGTGAGCCATTCTCACCGGGGTGAGGTGAAACCTCATTGTGGTCTTGATTTGCATTTCCCTGATTGCCAGTGATCTTGAACATTTTCTCATGTGTCTGTTGGCCATTTGGATTTCCTCTCTGGAAAAATGTCTATTGAGGTCCTTAGCCCATCTTTTAAGTGGGTTGTTTGTTTAATGTTGTGTCGTTTCTTGATTTCGTTGTAGATTCTGGTTATCAGCCCTTTATCTGTTGCATAGTTTGCAAATATTTTTTCCCATTCTGACGGTTGCCTATTCACTTTCCTGACTGTTTCTTTTGCAGTACAGAAACTTCTCAGTTTGATGCGATCCCAATAGTTAATTTTGGCTTTGAGTGCCTGTGCTTCTGGTGTGTTTTCTAAGAAGTCTTTGCCAGTACCTATATCTTGCAGGGTTTCTCCTATGCTCTCCAATAATTTGATGGTGTCGGGTCATAGGTTTAAGTTTTTAATCCATGTTAAATGAATTTTTGTGTAAGGTGTAAGGTAGGGGTCTTGCTTCATGATTCTGCACATGGAAATCCAGTTTTCCCAGCACCATTTATTAAATAGACTGTCTTTACTCCAAGGGTTAGTTTTGGATCCTTGATCAAATATAAGTTGGCTGTAGATGTTTGGATTGATTTCAGGTGTTTCTATTCTGTTCCATTGGTCTATCCATCTGTTTCTGTACCAGTACCATGCTGTTTTGATAACAACTGCCCTGTAGAATGTCCTGAAATCTGGAATTGTGATGCCTCCGGCTTTGTTTTTGTTGTACAAGATTGCTTTAGCTATTCGAGGCCTCTTATTCCTCCATATGAATTTCAGCATCATTTTTTCCAGATCTGAGAAGAATGCCTTTGGTATCTTGATTGGTATTGCATTGAATCTGTAAATTGCTTTTGGGAGAATGGACATTTTGATGGTATTGATTCTTCCAATCCATGAGCATGGAAGATTTCTCCATTTTTTTGGTGTCCTCTTCTATTTCTTTCTTTAAGGTTTTGTAATTTTCATCATAGAGATCTTTAACATCCTTGGTTAAGTTTATTCCAAGGTATTTGATTGTTTTTGTAGCTATTGTGAATGGGATTGATCTTAGCAGTTCTTCCTCAGCCATGGCATTGCTTGCGTATATAAAGGCTGTTGATTTTTGTGCATTGATTTTATATCCTGCTACTTTGTCGAACTCTTCTATGAGTTCCAATAGTCTCTTAGTAGAGTTCTTTGGATCCCCTAAATAAAGAATCATGTCGTCTGCAAAGAGGGATAGTTTGAGTTCTTCCTTCCCAATTTGTATCCCTTTGATTTCTTTTTCTTGCCTAATGGCTCTGGCTAAAACTTCCAGTACTATGTTAAATAACAGTGGTGAGAGTGGGCATCCCTGTCTGGTACCAGATCTCAGTGGGATTGCTTCCAGCTTTTCCCCATTCAATAGGATACTGGCCGTGGGTTTTCATAAATTGCTTTGATTATATTGAGGAATGTGCCTTCTATACCCAGTTTGCTTAGGGTTTTCATCCTGAAAGGGTGTTGTATTTTATCAAATGCTTTCTCCACATCTATTGAGATAATCAAATGATTTTTCTTCTGCTGTCTGTTAATGTGGTGTATCACGTTGATTGTTTTGCGAACGTTGAACCATCCCTGCATTACAGGGATAAATCCCACTTGGTCTGGGTGGATGATCTTTCTGATGTGTTGTTGTATTCTATTGGCAAGAATTTTGTTGAGGATTTTTGCATCTATGTTCATCAGGGATATTGGTCTGTAATTCTCTTTCAATACTGCATCTTTTTCCGGCTTAGGAATTAAGGTGATGCTGGCTTCGTAGAAAGAATTCTTAAAGTTGTACTTATTAAATTAGTACTCATTAAATTAAAATTTATTTAGGAAAAAAAATGATCCCTAATGGATGCAGAATTAATTGCTCGATAAAGAAAAAGAAAAGAACATTGTGGCCCTTGCCCTGAAGGAACTTATCAGGCAAACAGGTAAAACAGATATGACAACTGTCAGAGAAGAAAAACTAACAAATAAGCAAGTTTAGATTAACTCACAAAGAAAAGATGTAGTTTTGGAAATATATAATATTTATAAAACTGTAAGCTGTACTCTCAGCAACCACAAATGCCTGAAAGTCCATCTGTCAGTTTAGCTCTCATAGAATTTACAAGGAACAAGGGAACTGGGATGGCGAAGCAAGTTGCTCAGATTCCTACAGTTGGTTAGTTGCAAATCCAGAAGCAAAACTTACCACATTGGAATGTGATTTTAGCATTCATGTGACATATAACTACGAGGAAAGTCTTGACAATCTTCCATTTTTTTGAAGTGTATACCATCAAAACCTTTCTAGAACTTCTAAAAGGCAAATTTTTTTCATCATGAAAGCATACTGCCATATGTAATCTTTAGCGTTATAAAACTCAGTTGAATCAAATGATTTTTATTTGTATTTCACTCATTAACTCACTCTAAATTACTTAATGACAGAGGCACAAATGGTTTCTTGTTGTTTTCTATGTTGTTCAGATTTGTATTAGATATGTACCCAGCAATAGTAGATACTGAAAAAGGAGATAAGCATAGGTTTGGGATCACAATGCTGCCAGTTTGAAGTGGCAGAGCTAGACTTCCCTTGGCTTAACGAAGGGCTACCCTAAAAATGTTTCATTTAGGGGCAGGTATTTATATATATATATATATTGGGATGCTGCTTGGGTCTCCCCAAGATGCTGCTTGGGTTCACGTTAAAGTTCTGCTTATGAGTCCAGCTTTCTACTAATGAATAACCTGGGAGGTGCAGATACTCGAATAGTTGGGTCCCTGCCACTCACATAGAAAACCTGGATTGAATTCCCAACTCCTGGCTTCAGCCTGACCCAGCCCTGGCTATTACAGGAATTTAGAGAATAAAGCAGCAGACAGGAGCGTGGTCTCTCTCTCTCTCTCTTTCTCTCTTTCTCTCTCTCCCACCCTCCCATCTTTCCTTCCTTCCTTCTTTCCCATAAATAAAATAGCATGTTTTAAATTATTTCATTTGGTCTTGTTAAGAAAGCATTCTGGATAATGCACACATAATGCCTGGCACAAGGTACATGCATTTGTTACCATCATTATTAGACAGAAAAGGGGGCTGCTTAAGGATAACATGAGGCCGGCGCCGTGGCTCAATAGGCTAATCCTCTGCCTTGCGGCACCGGCACCCGGGTTCTAGTCCTGGTTGGGGCACCAGATTCTGTCCCGGTTGCCCCTCTTCCAGGCCAGCTCTCTGCTGTGGCCAGGGAAGGCAGTGGAGGATGGCCCAAGTGCTTGGGCCCTGCACCTGCATGGGAGACCAGGAGAAGCACCTGGCTCCTGGCTTTAGATCAGCGCGGTGCACTGGCTGCAGCGTGCCGGCCACAGCGGCCATTGAGGGTGAACCAACAGCAAAAGGAAGATCTTTCTTTCTCTCTCTCTCTCTCTCTCTCTCTCACTCACTGTCCACTCTGCCTGTCCAAAAAAAAAGGATAACATGAAACTTCAAGTGGGTGATATAGCAAACCACATCACTCTATTACCTTGTGGCTCCCCCTCATTCTAGTTGTATCAATTTTCTTCTATAAAGACCCTGACAAACAGAAAGGACCATGTTCAGCGACATGCTAGGAGTGACTGGGGCTTGTGCTACAAGTCTGAGAAATGTTAATAAATGGCAATAATAGGTAGGCAACACCCGACGTCTCTTCCGTTCTGACGGCAGTCGTTTGTCGAGCACCTGCTGTGGATCAGATGCTATGGTGAGCACTGAGAAGGTAAAAAATGAGAAAGACACAGCCTTTGACGTCAATAAAAGGCAGTTAGAAGAGATTTCTGCAACAGAAAACTATATAAGGCCGTACCATAGCAGTTAGAAAAAGGCTTCTCAGAGATGTCAGAGTTAAGATTTATTGGACAAATAGGAAGAAAATCAGGGAAAAAATATGGGATGATCACATAAGATATCAAAATAGATACTTTGGGGCCGGTGCCATGGCTCACTTGGTTAATCCTCCACCTGCGGCACCAGCATCCCATATGGGTGCCAGGTTCTAGTCCCGGTTGCTCCTCTTCCAGTCCAGCACTCTGCTGTGGCTCGGGAGGGCAGTGGAGGATGGCCCAAGTGCTTGGGCTCCTGCACCCTCATGGGAGACCAGGAAGAAGCACCTGGCTCCTGGCTTCAGATCGGTGCATCTGTAGCGGCCATTTGGGGGGTGAACCAACAGAAAGGGAAGACCTTTCTCTCTCTCTCTCTCTTTCTCACTATCTATATCTCTACTTGTCAAATAAATTTTTTTAAAAACCGCTCAGGCTCTATTAAAAAAAAAAAGAAAGAATGGATGCTTCCTGATTTTAAAACTTAAAGCCATACAGTGTAGTGGACCACACTGCAGGCATAAGAACAGATACTGAGATCAATGGAATAGAATTGAGGGTCCAGAAATAAGCACTCAGATTTACAGTCAACTGATTTTTTACTGGATATCAAGACAATTCAGTGACAGTGAATAATCTTTTCAAGAAATAGCTCTGGGGACAACCAGAGAGCCACATGAAAAAGAATGAATTAACACCTACTTAATACCACATAGAAAACCAATTCAAAATGGATCAAAGAAGTAAAACGTGAGAGTTAAAACTGCACCCGCATGGGAGATCAGGAGGAAGCACCTGGCTCCTGGCTTTGGTGCCACGCGCTTCAGCAGCCACTTGGGGGGTGGACCAACGGAAAAAGGAAGACCTTTCTCTCTGTCTGTCTCTCTTTCACTGTCTGACTCTGCCTGTCAAAAAAAAAAAAAAAAAACTGGACAGTTCTCAGAATAGAACATAGGAGTAACTTTTTGTGACTGTAGATTAGGTAAATCCTTCCGTGAGGTGACACCAAAAGCATAAGTGGCAAAATTAGAAAAAAATGGATTTCATCAAAATTAAAAACAGTTATGCTTCATAGGACACATGATTAACAAAGTGAAGACAGCCCACAGATGGGAGAAAATATTTGCAAATCATTAAGAGATGAAAAGACAGCTCACGGGATGGGAGAAAATGTTTGCAAATCAAATATTTAATAAAAGGCTTGATCTAGAATGTATGAAATGAGTAGAACCCATCTGCTCCACTTTCAATCCATCTCCCTGCTAATAGCCTGGGAAAATAGCTGAAGATGGCATAAGTACTTGGGCCCCTGCCACCCATGTGAGAGACCCCGATGAAGATCATGGTTCCTGGCATCAGCCTGGATCGCCTCTGGCCATTGCAGCCGTTTGGGGAGTGAACCAGCAGATGTAAGATATCTCTCTCTCTCTCTCTCTCTCTGTCTCTGTCTCTGTCTCTCCCTCTCTCTCTGTAACTGACTTTCAGAATAAATAAATATTTTTATTAAAACAGACCTTAATAATTTAATACAACCATTGAAAATGGGCAAAGGATCTGAATAGACATTTCTCCCAAGAAGACATACAAATGGCAGTGAACACTTGAGAAGAGTTACCATATGACCCAGAAACTCTACTCCTAGCTATATAGCTGATAGAAATGACAGCATATGTTCGACACAAAAACTTTACATGAATGTTTCTAGCAGCATTATTCACGAAAGCTAGAGTGGAAGCAACACAAATGTCCAAAAACTGAAGAACAGATGAAGAAATGTGTTCTCTCCGTACACTGAAATATTACTTGGAAATGAAAAAGGAATGGAGGACTGATTCCTGCTACAGCAGGGATCAACCTTGAAAACATACTGCTCAAAAGAAGCCAGCAACAAAAGACTATATGAAGGTGATTTAACATGCTTCTGAAAAAATAAAAGATAAGCTGCTTTGGGTACAGAAATTTTTGACATCTGGGATGGGCATTTGGCACAGAGATATTACTTGGGACATCCACATTCCATAACAGAGTTCCTTGGTTCAAGTCCCAGCTCCACTTCCAATACCAGCCTCCTGCTCAAGTGCACCCCCAGGAAGCAGAAGATGATGGCTCAGGTACTTGGGTCCCTGCCACCCGTGTGGGAGACCTGGACTGAGTTCCCAGCTCCTGGCTTCAGCTTGGCCCAGATCCAGCTGTGGCAAATGAGGTAGCTTGACATTTTCAGAATATAGCACTGGGTGTATGAGCCTGCACAGGTGATAAAATTCTAGAAAACTTAATGCACACAGAGTATAGGTGAAACTGAGCAAAGTACAATAATATCAGTATACTGTATGTCAATATTCTAATTGTGATCTTTTTTTGACAGGCAGAGTGGACAGTGAGAGAGAGAGAAAGAGAGAGAGAGAGAGAAAGAAAGAAAGGTCTTCCTTTTCCATTGGTTCACTCCCCAAATGGCTGTTGCGGCCGGTGCGCTGTGCCAATCTGAAGCCAGGAACCACGTGCTTCTCCTGGTCTCCCATGCAGGTGCAGGGCCCAAGTACATGGGCCATCCTCCACTGCCTTCCCTGGCCACAGCAGAGAGCTGGCCTGGAAGAGGGGCAACCGGGACAGAATCTGGTGCCCCAACCGGGACTAGAACCTGGGATGCCAGCGCCACAGACGGAGGATTAGCCTATTGAGCCAAGGCACCGGCCCTAATTGTGATCTTATACTATAGTTTTTTTACCGTTTGGGGAAGTTAGCGAAGTGCCAGTGAGTCTCTCTGAATTGTTTGTTGCATGTGAACATATAATCATCTCTAATTTTTATTAGAATAAAGAAAAATGTTATTTACTATCAGAAGAGACTAAAATGAAAAATGTAACTTAATTTTTCAAAATGGAAGTTTAGCTGATATCGCACCTGTGGTATTTCTTTTTTAAAATATTTAGTTAATTTGAAGTGGAAAGGGAGAGGCAGGTGTGGAAGAGGCAGAGGGAGAGGAGAGACAGAGAGACAGAGGCAGAGTTATCTTCCATCCACTGGCTTACTCACTAAAAGCCCACAACAGCTGGGCCAGGCCAGGCTGGAGCTGGGGGCCTGAAACTCCATCAGATTCTCCCATGTGAGTGGCAGAGACTCACATATTCGAACCATCAGCTGCTTCCTCCCAGGGTGTGCATTAGTAGAAAGCTGGGATCAGGAACAATCCTGGGACTCACACCCAGGCGCTCCAATGTGGCACAGGTATCTCGAGCAGTGTCTTAACCGCTCTGCCAAATGCCATCCCCCCATCAGTGGTATTCTTGCCAACACTACAAATGTCACAGTATCTAAGATGTGGGACATGCTACTAAAAAACTGTCCAGTACCCTCAAAAGTGTCAAGATAAAGGACAAAAAAGGACTCGGGAACTTTCCCAGATTGAAGGAAATGAAGACACAACAGTGAGTTGAAATGCAGATCCTTGAGTTCTGGAATAAAAAGGACATTAGTGGAACAGTCAGAAAATCCTGAATAATATCTGAACATTAATAGTAAAGAGTGTTCAGTGTGAATTTTCTGGTTTCATTCATTGTACAGTCAATAAATAATGTGTTAATATGTGTGGAAGTGGGGTGAAGGATTACAAAGGGACTCTATGGACTATTTTTGTAACTCTTAAGTCTAAAGTTATTTTGAAGTCAAAAGTTTTTAAAATATTATGCAAAATTTAATGTGATCATGTTTATAATTGTCTATGAAGAAGTAAGGAATAACTGACAGGAGCAGTTATATTCCAAAAATAATTCGTTGCTGTACCAGACACTGTTCTGGTTCTGGGGCCACAGGAGTTAACCAGACAGAAAACCCCAGGTCTTACAGAATAAGGCAGACAGAATACAATCTACGGAGTAATTTTCACTGGTGAGACAAACTATGGGGCGGGGTCATGTGCAGCTGGTTAAGCTGCCACTCGGGATGCCTGTATCCCACACCAGAGTGCCAGCTCTTCCATTTCCGATCCGCCCTCCTGCTAACGCAAAGCCAAGGAGGCAGTAGATGTCGGCTCAAGTACTTGGGTCCCTGCCACCCACACAGGGAGACCCGGGTGGAGTTCTGCTCCTGGCTTTGGTCTGGCCCAGCCCAAGCTGTTGCCAGCTCTTGGGGAGTGAACCAGCCAATCAAAGATATAAATAATATATATACAAACTGGAGAGGGGTTACTTTAGACTAGATAGTCAAGAAAACTCGTTTTTTAAAAAAAGATATTTATTTATTTATTTAAGAAGTAGAGTTACACGGCCGGCGCCATGGCTCAACAGGCTAATCCTCTGCCTTGCGGCGCCGGCACACCGGGTTCTAGTCCCGGCCGGGGCACCAGATTCTGTCCTGGTTGCCCCTCTTCTAGGCCAGCTCTCTGCTGTGGCCCGGGAGTGCAGTGGAAGATGGCCCAAGTGCTTGGGCCCTGCACCCCATGGGGAGACCAGGAAAAGCACCTGGCACCTGGCTCCTGCCATCGGATGAGCGTGGTGTGCCGGCCACAGCGCGCCGACCGCGGCGGCCATTGGAGGGTGAACCAACGGCAAAGGAAGACCTTTCTCTCTGTCTCTCTCTCTCACTGTCCACTCTGCTTGTCAAAAAAAAAAAAAAAAAAAGTAGAGCTACAGTCAGAGAGAGAGAAACAGAGAGAGATCTTCACACCCCACATGGCCACAACGGCCAGAGCTAAGCCAATCCAAAGCCAGAATCCATGAGCCAGGAGCTTCTTGTGAGTCTCCCACGCGGGTGCAGGGGCCCAAGCATTTAGGCCATTTTCCACTGCTTTCCCAAGCCATAAGCAGAGAGCCAGATTAGAAGATGAGCAGCCAGGACGTGAACCTTTGCCATATGAGATGCCGGCGCTTCAGGCAGAGGCTTAGCCTACTAGGACACAGCACCGGCCCCAAGAAAACTCTCTTTGAGGAAGTATTACTCAAATCAGACTTGAGTAACCTAAGGAGTCCACTTTGTGAAGACAAGGGATTTTTAGGCAGCAGAAAGCAAAGCAAAGGCCCTGAGACAGAAGCTACTACTCAGCATACCAAGAAGAGAGCGGCCAGCCCAACCCTGGGGAATGTTACCAGGACAGACGGAAGCAGCAGGCATCGTTGAGGACAGGAAGGCCAGGATAAGGAGGTTGTGCTGTATAAGGAGTTTATGATTTACTCTGTGTCCTAAAGGAAACTACTAGAGGATTTCTAGATGGGTAAGGCATGATGGGACTGACATTCTTAAATCTGTCATTTCCTTTTTTCTGTAGAAAATGACCCACTGGAGGATGAGAGTGACAGGAGAGTGGCAGGAGGGGAGCCTGTCAGGTGGCAATTGCAGTGCTATAGAAGATGGGCAATGGGTGATGAGCTTGGTCAGTGGAGGTGGAAAGCAGTGGATGCTTCGGACATACCGTATGGGAGGCAAGCTGACTCAGTTTTGCAGATGGGCTGTATTAGGGGGTAAGAGGAAGCAAGAGAGCTAAGATAATGCTGTTTTCTTATACAACTTAAGTTACTTTGGGTGCCATTTTCCATAGAAAACTGATAGAGGGGCCAGCGCTGTAGTGCAGTGGGTTAAAGCCCTGGCCTGAAGCGCTGGCTTCCCTTATGGGTACTGGTTCTAGTCCTGGCTGCTCATTTTCCAATCCGTCTCTCTGCTATGCCCTGGGAAAACAGTAGAAGATGGCCCAAGTCCTTGGGCCCCTGCACCCACTTGGGAGACTTGGAAGAAGCTCCTGTCTCCTGGCTTTGGATTGGCACAGCTTCGGCCATTGCAGCCATCTAGGGAATGAACCAGTGGATGGAAGACCTCTTTCTCTGTCTCTACCTCTCTCTGTAACTCTGTCTTTCAAATAAATAAAATAAATCTTTAAAAAAAAAAAAAGAAAAGAAAGAAAACTGATAGAACAGTTGTCTGAAGGGGGATTAAGATTTCTGCTCAATATATTAAATTTGAGACATTTTGTAGACCTTCAGTACTTCATGTCTTTGCAATGATTATGTAATACATACACACATACACACACACATAGATTTTTAGGAGCTTACATTCAAAAAAATTAATGAAGTCATTGTTGGAACATTCAAAAAATGTTAGGCCAGGAGCTGGTGCTTGGCTGGGTGGTTATGTCCCACATCAGAGTGCATGGGTTCAATATATGGCTCCAGATTCGAGTGTGCTCTAATGTACAGCCTGAGAGCCAACAGGTAATTGCTCAAGTACTTGAGTCCCTGCTACTCACATGGAAGACGTGGATGGAGTTCCCTACTTCTGGTTCTGGCTGTAACTTAGCTTCAACTGTTGCAGTAATTTGGGTAGTGAGCCTATAAATGGGAGCTCTGTGTCTATCTGTCTCTTGAATAATAAATAAGTTTCTAAGATGAGGGCAGGTATTTTGTATAATGGTTAAGACACTGGTTGGGATGCCAGAATCCCTTATTGGAATGCCTGAGTTTCAGTCCTGGTTCCACTCCCCATTCTAGTTTCCTGCTAGTGCACACCCTGGGAGGCAGCAGGTGATGGCTCAAGTATTTAGGTCCTTGCCATCCATATAAGAGACCTGGAATAAGTTGTCAGCTCCAGGCTTCTGCCAAGTCCTGCCCTGGCTGTTGCAGGCATTTGAAGACTAAGCCAGAAGAACATTCTCTCTCTCTCTCTCTCTCTCTCTCTCTCTCTCTCACATGCACATGGTGTGTTCGCTCTTTGCATTTCAAATACATAGATAAAAAGGATTTTGAAAAAATAAAATAGGCATTTAAAACTTGTTGGGCCAACTAGCTACTTCAATTATTCAGATAAAGACAGGAGTCATCTCTTATGTAGAAAAGTTACTAAGACTTGTATCAAACAAAAACAGGCAATTGTAAAATTCACAAGTAAAAGCAATGTGTGAAATTTGTTCCTGAGCATGAACAATGATGGGCACCATGGGCAAACTTTAGTAATTGTCATCACCCACGAGAAATACATTTTTCAGGAGAAAAACAAATGAGATCATGCACTGCCCGTCAAGTTTAGTAAAGGGAACAGATGTGCATGCAGGAAGAGATATAATGGTCATGTTTCTTTTCTTTTAAAGGAACAGTGCACAGGGTAGCTGGAGACTTCTGGGGGGCAATTATTGGATTGTGATATAGCGGCCATGAGTGTGGACTGTGGAGCACTATAGCTTGAGTTCTAGTCTCACTCCGCTGCCTACTGGTTGTATAACTTTTTCCAAGTTCAGAAACTCGTCTGTTCCTGAAGTATGGCATCCATGAAACGGGGTAATAAGTAGGAGATGCTGAGATGCTGCTTTCAACCCCTTCCCCACAGTCTCCTGGGGATATTACCAGAAGCCCCTTTGCTCCCAGCCTTCTTTGGGGATGTCCTTGCCTGAGGAACTTGATTCCCAAGCTCACGCCTCCTCCTAGGGCAGCCCATACAATCAACAGGGCGTGTAGAGGCCTGAGCCTGTTGCTCTATTGTAGGGCAGCTCTAAAGGCCTTCGCAGCCCACACTGGCTGAGGCCTTCCTCGCGCCTGCATCCCAGTTCAACCTCTCTGCCCAGTCCTGTTTTCTTCCCCTTCCTTTCCCCAGATGTTGACACCAAGACCACTCCTTAACATTCATCACGCTACTCTCCCTCTTGAAGTCCACTTTCCACCCTGTAACACAATGGTATCCTCCTTTTAGGATGATCCTTATTAAATAAGTCACCCTATCTAAGGCACTCATGGTGCTTGCAAAGAGTAAGTGGAATATTTGTGTTAGCTGTTAACAAAGTCATCTGGTTATGAGGCTACCAACTCCTGTAATAGTTTTTGTTTTCTTTTCCCTAGCAATGGAAAGTTCATGGTAGTGGTTTGAGTTAACTTCCTAAATGCTATAAATAAAGTTAACTGCTTTGTTATTTTTAAGATTTATTTATTTATTTGAAAGTCAGTGTTATGCAGAGAGAGAGAGAGAGAGAGAGAGTCTTCCATTCGATGGTTCACTTCCTAGATGGCCACAATGGCCAGAGCTGCACTGATCTGAAACCAGGAGCCAGGAGCTTCTTTTGGGTCTCCCAAGTGGGTGCAGGGACCCAAGGACTTGGGCCATCTTCTACTGCTTTCTTAGGCCACAGCAGAGAGCTGGATCAGAAGTGGAGCTGCCGGGTCTTGAACCGGTGCCCATATGGGATGCTGGTGCTTCAGGCTAGGGCATTAACCCACTGTACCACAGCACCGGCCCCTAACTGCCTTGTTTTAGGAGATGAGGAAGAAAATTTTTTCTGTCCTGCTGGTTACTATTGGAATCCTCTCATTCTTGGTTGTCATAGGGCCATCTCTGTGTTTAAAATCTGGCTATAAATATCTTCTCTGTTTGCATATTGGTATTGAGAAAAGGGTAGATGTGGGTTATATTTTCACTAGGCATGGACTGCACACTTCCCCTGTTCAAAGATTTTTTTCATGACAGGAATCACAATTGTAGGATCGTCTTCTGAAATGAGAAGACACCAATGTCTTGAGCTTAGTGCATTCTGCTCAGAAACAAGTCTGGTAACTAGATGGCTGGACTTGGAGCTCATTTTGTCACTGCATTTTAAGAATTTGAGAGGCAAAGAGACAGGGAGCTCCCATCAGCTGATTCACTCCCCAAATGTCCCCAACCATCAGTAAAGGCAGAAGCAAAGCTGGCATGAACCCGATTATTTGATCCATCACCTGTTGCCTCCCTGGATCTGCACTGATTTAAAAAAAAAAAACAAAAAACTGGAGTCAGGAGGTGGAGCCAGGAACCAAACCCAAGCACTCAGATGTGAGACGTGGCTAAATGTCCACTCCATGTCACTGCATTTTCTTTTCCAATCTGGCTTTTAGAAACTTGATCTTTATGGACCAAAATAGAAATTGAGCTTTTTCCCATTAAAACTGAAGCCTCTTAAAACAAGAATAACCAGGGTGTCTGTTCTCAAAAGCAATGAACAGTAGCCCATAGGAAGCTAAATTTGACAAACATGCCACTCAAAAAGCCAGATTATATATTATATTAGACCACATTCTAACACTTCAGGAGAAGAATTGGCAAATGTGAGAATTGACAAAGGCTGACAAGTTGAGGCTGTGGTTCGTAGGCTATCTTTGTCTCACCCACAATCCTGCAGAGCATGAGTTATATAATTTGGTTTAAACCATGAATATAACACATGCACAACTCACTATATTCCTCTTCTTTTAAATAGGAAGACAAAAAGTTTGTAATTCCATTCTCCACATTTGTCTAGTATTATTCCTTAATACAGAGCTTTCACATTGTGCCCAGTTTGGGAAATAATCACCCAAGAGGTGGCCCATTCTATCTTGTTCAGTGGGAATCTGGTACTTTTTGCTTCTTACTTCCTTGTGTTCATTAGAAGGCCTCTAGCTCACTTGGCACCCCAAGTCTCTATTCACGGTAGCCAAGGTTACAGGTCCTCACCCCAGTGTGCAAAACATGAATATACTGGGAGTGGGTGGCATACAACTTGAGTCTGTCACTTATGTCCACCCAGTTCACTCTCTTGCATCATCGCCAGCTTCCAGAGGAAGATGCTCCATTATTTCCCCTGAGTCATCATGGTAGCTCACAGCCTGCATCTCCATCCACGCGTTGTCTGTGTTGCGAGGCCCATCCACATAGTCCTTGTAAACCTCGAACTGTTCCTGGCTGAAGAGCAGGTGCAATTGTTCTTCCAACTCCTGCCTTTCTGCGCCAGAATTCTGTAAGGAGTTCCTGGCTTCCTCGCCAAACTCTCTCTTCAGAGTAGCAATCATCTTCTCTACTGGATCCATCACCCCACCTGGGATGGCCCATTCTCCACAATTCTTCCTTTTGATGTCTACAGATTGCAGGGTGTTTTTTTCCCCAGAAATAGGATGAGTAATGCAATTTCCCTTGCTATCCTTTCTCCAGCTGGTTAGGATAGGATCAGCAACATGATTGGGGCCCCAAAGCTCCTAGAGCCCAGGGCCAACTGGGCCTGACAAACCTGCTATTCTGAACCTCATACAGACCATTCTGCCTCCCTCTCTCCACTGGCCCATCCTTTGTGTTGAATCTGGGGGAGAAGTTCCCTTCTCCAACCTGGGGGTCTGTCCACAGGGGCACAGCCAGCACAGAGCCAGCAGTGTACGCCACCGGATTGTACTCCAGCTACTCCACCAGGCAGCTCACTTTCTTGTGGGAGATGTGGCTTCATCCCACCTGAGTCAGGGTATGGAGAAGTCCAGGCCTTCTGGTGGGGGAATGCAGCAGTACCCTTGGAAGCAGATGTGATGAGGTGTGGAGGGATCCCACATGAGAGAAGGGGGCTCCATCTGGCCAGGATGCTGGAGCAGCTACTGGGCCTGCATGTCACAGAGGCCAAGATCAAGGAGAGAGATGTTAATGCTAAAGCATTCTTGGGGAGGCTTGCCGCCATCCACGATGTGATGGCCAGCACAGGTTTCCAATTGCAGATGGAGGGCCGTTGAAGAGGTGGTGGCAGTGGGTCGGGGGTGGGAGTATGGATGGAGGTAGAGAGTAGCCCCATTTATCTCACAAACATCCTCTGATGGCCAGGCCTTCCTGAAAGACTAGGGAACTCTTCTACCTGCCATGTGCAGGCTGCAGGACACCATGTGGGGCTAACGGCGGCTGGGGCACCTTGACCCCAACCCCATGTGCCCTCGTGGCCATAGTGGTGTTTTCATTTGAAATCGAGAGGCCCCCAGCAAACATCCTCCTAGGATACTGAAAAAATTAGCCAAAGACAACAGCACAAGAGCTTTCTTGCTTACCAGGTTATTAGCCATTTAAGGTTAAATTGAGTTCTTAGGTCTAGGATTGCAGTCTGTTTAGGGAAGGGGAGAATGACTGTGGGGTGCAGGTGGGCAAAAACTCCCTGTGCAGGATGCTCAGAAGAAAGTGAGACTGACCTAAAAGGAGAGAGAAAATTCAACATGGTGCACTGAGTATGGGGATGGGAGATATAAAACTTGGGTCCATCATTTCCTACCTGGCTAGTTTAGACAAATTGCTTAATCTCATTTTCAAATGACCATTGGCTGTAAGTGCTGTGCCAAGTACAGAAGAGTTGCTGAAGGTTGGACCACACGACTCCTGTTCATAAAAAAGTCCTGGTTGAGGAGGCAGCATATATATATTTTTGAAAACTAAAACTAACACTGGAAGAGTAGTGCTGGGTTGTTAATAGTTGTACACAGTCGGGTTCAAATCCCAGCTCCAGTTCCTCCACCATGCCTTGTTCTGGAACCTTCCTGGGAAATTTACTTAACCTGTCTTCAGGTTCCTTATTGTAAAATGAAACTACTAATGGTGACAGTAAAGTAGCCTGTGACATGTAAGGCTGTGAGCACAACATCTCATCTACAAAATGCATTCAGTGAACACTAGTTGTCTTTATGATAGTTATTAATGTTTTTGACTCCGTCCCTTGAAAACTAGATTAGAACAGGGCAGCAGAGGTGACTACAGGAATCTAGCAGTTCATAGGTGAGGTCAGAATTCAACAGTCTATGATTTTTCTATCTGGAGAAATTCAGACCGAGAGAGAACAGGACCTGTGTCTTGAAAGGATGAGCAAGGAGAAGAGGCACAAGCTTGTTCATTAGGCAGCTGAAAGCAAACCCAGGGAAAGGCATTGTATCAGTAGGAGCCGAGTTTTAGAACGAATGGAGTGCAGATTTGGGAACTCTAATTAAGACCCAAAGAACATGAGTACTTCAACAGTTCCCAAAGTTTGTTCCAGTTCCACTAGAAAGATGGTCAATGAATAAATGATTTTATGGTCAGATAGGTTTGGCGAATTCTACATGTTTTATACTCCCACCTTTTAGAAATAGATGCATATCAGTGTTTTAAAGATACTGAGGATTTCTATAAAAACAAAACAAATCAACCCTAAAGTGGCTGACTTCGTTTTATCTAGCATTTCTCAAACTCTCTGATCAGAATTCTGCCTTTATGTAATAGCTCATCCAAGCTTAGAAAGGTTTCAGGCCGGCGCCGTGGCTCAACAGGCTAATCCTCCGCCTTGCGGCGCCGGCACACCGGGTTCTAGTCCCGGTCGGGGCACCAGATTCTGTCCCGGTTGCCCCTCTTCCAGGCCAGCCCTCTGCTGTGGCCCAGGAGTGCAGTGGAGGATGGCCCAAGTGCTTGGGCCCTGCACGGCGCGCCGGCCACAGCGCGCCGTCCGCGGCAGCCATTGGAGGGTGAACCAACGGCAAAGGAAGACCTTTCTCTCTCTCTCACTGTCCACTCTGCCTGTCAAAAAAAAAAAAAAAGAAAGGTTTCAAAATACACCTACATTATTGGGGGTAGTACTCAAATCTTTTGAAGTTATCACCATCTCCATTACTGTGGAAGACAGCTATCAAATACCCAGCCAATGCCCTCACAAAGAACTCCAAACCAGAAGAACCAGGCTTCCAGGAGCCTTGATACCCAGAAGTACCTAGCACAATGAAGAGCAACAACAACAAGAAGAAAAGCAGAGAAACATGAGGATTGGTCATCATTAACTATCCTTGTCATCAATATAGTTGAGAAAGTACTGTGTTCCAGGCACTGTACAAAGTACCATTGGGAAAGAAACATGATTATTAGAGGACACAGTCCCAGTTCTGTAAATCTTTTCTTCTTATGCCTGATTTTTTTTTTCAGTCATGAAATTACTATTCCTCTATGCCCACTGAAATGTATTAAGAATCATTGAAGAGGCTGGTGTTATGGCGTAGGGAGTTAAACCATCACCTACAGGGCCAGCATCCCATATGGGCACTGTTCCAAGTCCTGGTTGCTCCATTTCCAGTCCAGCTCTCTGCTAATGTACCTGGGAAGGCAGTGGAGGATGGCCCAAGTCCTTGAGCCCCTGTACCCACATGGGAGAACCAGATGCAGCTCCTGGCTCCTGGCATTTTCCTAACCCAGCCCCAGCCGCTGCAGCCACTGGGGGGAGTGAGCCAGCAGCTGAAAGACCTCTCTCTGTAACTCTATCAAATAAACAAAATAAATCTTTTTTAAAAGTACTGAAATAAAAACTTAAAATCTTTTGGGAGAAAACACTTGGGAGTTATTTATATTATTATTTCCAGATATCCTTAATCCAAATCATAAGAAACAAATGAAGCAGAGGTTTTGGGTTTAGTTCTAGTTTCCTCCTGTCACAAGCTGTATAGCTTTGTATCTGACCCATAGCTTCACTGGGTCTTGGTTCCTCACTATGAAAGGAATCCATTGGCCTCTGATACCCACAAAAGTCCTCCTGGCTTTAACATTTTATGATTCTGAGATCTATGGAAATCTCACTATAAGAAGACTAAGGTCCATTTTTGCTGTAAATCAAAAAGACCAGATGTTCAAACATAAACGACCAGATGCTCAGGGAGAAACACACACTTGAAGGAAGCAGGAGCACAAGGAAGGCGTGGGTGTCACGAACGAAGCAGATAGAATGGGCTCGAGAATTCATGGGACACCTGGAAGTGGACTTCAAACCAGTAATAGGGTGTTTTGTCTTATTTTTGGCATCATTAAAGGGCAGAAGACAGTTAAATTAGACCATTGGATAATCATGGTACAAAATATGCCCTAAGGGGAGTTAAATGAAGACCTGTAGTAGAAACCAAATGATTTATTTGCTGGAAAGCCACTGGGAAGGCTTCTTTTCCTAAATTATCATCTGAGGCAGAAATATCCAAGGTAGAAGAACAAACAGAGCTAAACACACAGACTCGTCTGGTTTCATTCATGAGAAAGCCCTAAAAGAACTATTAGGGGCTGATTAGAGAACAAATCTTTGGCTTGTCACTAGGAATGGTGGCTAGGTCAGAAATTACCAGTGTGATTTCCATTTTATTAAGAATATTATGGACCGGCGCTGCAGCTCAATAGGCTAATCCTCCGCCTTGCGGCGCCAGCACACCGGGTTCTAGTCCCGGTCGGGGCACCGGATTCTGTCCCGGTTGCCCCTCTTCCAGGCCAGCTCTCTGCTGTGGCCTGGGAAGGCAGTGGAGGATGGCCCAGGTGCTTGGGCCCTGCACCCCATGGAAGACCACATTGAATTCTCCCAAATTAGCCATCTCTTCCTAAAACCATGCTGGATCAACTTCAGAAAGAAATCTGGAAGGAAAGCAAAGATCTGCTTTCTTTAAGATGGAAACGCTGGTGATAAATACAGCAATACCATAACTGCAGCTTGATAAGTTCCTCCTGGTGTCAGACTGTAGTGCCACACGTTCACCCAGTCTGCCTGCCTGGTTTTGAATCCTGATGCAGCCACTTTCTAGCTGGTTGATATTCTTCAAGTTTCCTAACTTCTCTTGCCCTCAGTTTTATTGTCTCAGAATAATAATGGGTACATTATTATAGTATGTATATGAGATAATTCATTTAAAGAGCTTAGAATAATGCTTGGTCCATAGTAAGACCTCAACAAATATTAACTATCACAACTTTTTTTTTAATTTTTTAAAATTTTTATTTATTTGAAAGGCAGAGTTACACAGAGGCAGAGGCAAAGAGAGAGAATCTTCCAACCACTGGTTCACTCCCTAAATGGCCACAATGGCTGGAGCTGGGCTAATCCAAAGCCAGGAGCCAGGAGCTTCTTCTGGGTCTCTAACCTGAATGCAGGGGCCCAAGAACTTGGGCCATCTTCTAGGCCATTGCAGAGAGCTGGATCAGAAGTGGAGCAGCCAGGAGTCAAACTGGCACCCATATGGGATGCCAGCACTGAAGGCAATGGCTTTACCCAGTATGCCACAGCACTGGCCCCTAAACACATTTATTATCAGAGTTAATTCTCAAACAACTCTATGAGTTAGGCGTATATACTAATATCACCATTTAGACAGAAAACATTGCAATTCATAGAACTTAAATGTGCTAGTTACTTCAGAACTGTATTTCAGAATTGGAAAGACTTGACAACAATAAACTTATTTTTTACTGATAGTCTACATGCATGTTGAATTTAATTTTTATGGCAAAATGAAACAATTATAACTATGAAAATTGAGTTTTATTAAACCGATTCTGTTAGATTCACTTTTTTAAATTTAATTTAATTTTATTTTATTGACAGGCAGTTAGACAGTGAGAAAGAGAGAGAGAAAGAAAGGTCTTCCTTTTTCCATTGGTTCACCCCCCAATTGGCCGTTGTGGCCGGCGCGATACGGTGATCTGAAGCCAGGAGCCAGGTGCTTCCTCCTGGTCTCCCATGGGGTGCAGGGCCCAAGCATGTGGGCCATCCTCCACTGCCTTCCCAGGCCATAGCAGAGAGCTAGACTGGAAGAGGAGCAGCCAGGACAGAATCTGGCGCCCCAACTAGAACCCAGGTTGCCGACGCCGCAGGTGGAGGATTAGCCAAGTGAGCTGCGACGCCAGCCAGATTCACTTTTAGAAAAGAGGTTGGAGAGAGTGAAACCATTAGCTAGCTTTTGTAGCAAAACAGTTGTTAAAGAAAAAGTACCCTGAATTATAAGCCTGTTCAGACTAAAAGACATGTCAGAGAGACATCCCCAAGTGGAAGTGGAGGCCTCCAGAGAAGGAGGAGTCAAAAAGGCCCCCCATTTAAAGATAATTAAAAATGAATCTTAATGAAGAATGAGATGAGAGAGGAAGTGGGAGGTGGGATGGTTTGCAGGTGGGAGGGAGGTTATGGGGGGAAAACCACTATAATTCAAAAGTTGTACTATTGAAATTTATACTTATTAAAAAATGTAAAAAATAAATAGAATAATAAAAAGGCCCCATGGGTACTGGTGACAGGCATTGGCCATGGGGATTCACTTCTAGGAGTGTTTCAAGGACACACAGTGAGTGGACAGAGCATGGGACAAGTGCATTGGAAACTTGTGACTCTGCCAGGAATAGTTCTGTGCCTCAGTTTCCTCCTTTACAAAATGAAGAACTGATCTAGAACCAATCCTTTAGATTCCTTCCAACTCCCTAGAGGACCATGAAAATGAATTAGAGGAAGCAGCAAGCATACTTACACAGATTTTTGGATTGAGGAGGTAGAGTGAGTGATTAGGGAATTGGGTCATTCGTTGATTTTGGAGTAAAAGAGAAAATGGGACAATTACTGACTTTTTCAAGAAGAAGGAAAATTGTGCCTTTTAAGAAATGACTTAGGCAAGATAATGAATACAGCTATATGTAGAATAGAGGCAGTTTACAGATTAACCTAAGAAATCTCAATTAAAATTTGTAACAATGAAAGTCAAATAGCCTTTATTCATGTGAGAGAGAAGCCTCCGTTTGTATGGTGCAATGTGTAGGTGTACAGGAAGTCCAGCGGCTCAGAAGCAGTCCTCCTGGCCATCTTAAAATACTGCCTGGATTTATGCCATTAAAACAAACCCTTCCGAATGTACTTCACATTGTAAAATTCGCACTTATTTCACATCCAGCTGTTGTCACGCTTTCTGGAGAATTGGTAGCAGAATGACAACTAGCTACACACAATGAACTGAGCAGACACAGATCTGAAGAGGGGAGGAAGGGATTCCTTTGTATGTGTGGCAATGCTTAAGGCAGTCTGTTCAACGATATGCAAGGACCTGTTACACACAGGTACTGACATACAAAAGTAAGGAAGTTGTGGTGCATTGCTTCTAGATGCCTACAGTCCAGAGAGAGTACACTGCACAAAGATCACGGGGCAGGTGCGGTCTTGAAAAGTGGTGCCAGAAGGGTGGGTGCTGTGGTCTAGTGGGTGAGGCTGCTGCCTGTGATGTTGTCATCCCCTATGAATTCTAGTCCCAGCTGCTCCATTTCCTATCAACTTCCCTGCTAATGCACCTAGGAAAGCAGCAGAGGAGGGCCCGAGTGCTTGCGCCTCTGTACCCATATGGGAGACCCAGAGGCAGCTCCTGGCTCCTGAATTGGGATCTGCTCAGCTCTGGCCATTGCAGCCACTTAGGGAGTGAATCACTGGATGAGAGACCTCTCCTCATCTCATCTCATCTCATCTCATCTCATCTCATCTCATCTCATCTCTCTCTCCCCTCATCCCATAACTCTGCCTTTCAAAAAAATAAATCTTTAAAAAATAAAGAAAAGAAATGTCGGAGACTAAAAAAGGAAAGGCAGAGAGACAAAAAAAAAAAAAAAAAGAAAAGAAAAAGATTGCTCTCTTCCATCATAATTTTGCTGAAGGAGTAGGCAACTGCAATTTAAGAAAGACTTTTTCTTGGTCCTAGTGAGTCCTCCTAAAGAACCATTAAAATTTAAACAGATAGAATTGACACTCTATGGACTGAGGAATAATGGATAATTCAAGTCTTCAAATCTCTTTAGTTTGATGATTTCTTGGTCCTTTCCCATTTACAATAAGATTTTACTATGTCAGAAACTGTAAACTGCAGTTGACTATGAAATACAAGTCTTTGGCTGGCTAATTTTTCATGCTTCTCTCCTCTCTGGAACTTGACAGCAAGCCAGGCCAGCTGAGGCTGTGAGGTGGGAGAAACCAGGAGCAGGAAGCAGAAAACAGGAACTGGAGCTAGAAAGATAATATAAAACTTCTTCAAATAGCAGATTAGAGGAGCACATATTTTCAAGGATAGCATTAAACAGACATCATTAGAGATACCATCAAGTAATAGACAATATTCAATTTGAAAAAAAAAAAAAAAAAAAAAAAAAACCTTGGAGGACCAGTTCCAGTTCTTGTGTTTTGTGTTTCCTAGCTGGATAACCCTGGGAAATCATAGCCACATTCTCTTGTATTTATAGAGGACTGTTTCTATACCGGCCAGGCACTGTGCTACATGGTTATAATGGACTGAATATTCATGTCTGCATCCCTCCATTCATATGTTGAAATCCTAACCCCTAGTGTAATAATATTAAGAGGCGGGCCTTTGGGAGGTGATTAAGGATTCTGTCTTCATGAATGGGGTAAGCGTCCTTATAAAAGGGACCCCACAGAGCTCTCTCACTTGCTGTCTTCCTGTGGAAGATGTTGAGAACTCAGCAGTTTACACTCTAGAAGAGGAAGAAGGACCTCACAAGAACCCTAGTCACACAGGTACCCTGGTGTCAGTTTCCCAGCTACCAGAACTCTGAGAAACACACTTGTAAGCCACTCAGTCCATACTAGCTGGGTCCAGCAGCCCAAACTGAGAGAGTGGTTTACATGCAATAGTATTTAATTCTCACAACAATCCTCTGAGGGAGAGTGTCACCTTCTCTATTTGATGGATGAGGAAGCTTAACCATGGATAAGTTCAAAGTCATATAAGCTAACATTTTTCAAAGCAGGAATTTGGATGCTCATTTTCAAACTCCATGATTTTCCAGAGACCTAAGTCTTTGAGGCTTCAATTCTCTCACTTATAAATGGACACATTGCACCAGGCAATGTTGAGATTACTTCTGGTGTTAAAATGCTATGGTTCTAGTTACCGAACTACATTTAATATATTTTTACTTAATCCTTGTTTCTGAGTAGTCTGTGTCAGAGATCTGAGATCTAAAGACAAAATTCAGAAACGTGGTCTCATTTCCTAGGCTGCCCCTGTGTTTCAATCAAATTAGACCACACTTTTTTCCTCTTCCACTGAGAATGCTCTTCCCAGTTCCTATCTATTGAAATTCTAGCCATCCTTTAAGTCAGCTGAAGGGTCACGTCCTCCAGTAACCATTCTGAGTATTTGGAGATTTAGAGTGGGAGTTACTAGACTAACTACTGGGGTTTGGGATGTGGGGGAGGTATCCGTGCTAAAAACAAAAAGGAAAAGATGTAAGATAAGAAGAAGAAAGGTGGAAGTGAAAGACAAGAAAAGATAAGAGAAGCACCTTATGACCAGCAGTACAGATGGCTCCAAATTATATTCAACAGTAGGAGTGAATATTAAATGAGATAATGTCTGGAAAATACCTAGCACAGTATCTAGATGGGCAACTACATGGCAGTTCCCACTCTTACTACCTGTAAGAACCTGGGCATCTCCATCCTGCTGAAAAACACTGCCATCCTGCCCTGGAGAAGTCTGACAAGCAAAGCGAGAAAACACTCGCGGTGAAGACACTTCAAAGAGACAGAGGGGAACACAGAGAAAATGGAAGAGTGATGGAGTCACGCAGGAGCAGACAGGGAGAGGAGGGAAATGGAAACAAAGGAGCAAAAACTCCTGGCCCTTGGGAAGAAGAAGTTTGCGCTGCACTGTAGAATCCAATCTAGAGCAAGAGTCCCGGAGGTGAGCAGGTGCAGCAGCCAAGACGGGTGCCAGTCACCTTGCCACTGTGCCTTCACATCCATTGTCCTTTCCCTGCTCTGCCTTCCGTCATCTTCTCCTGGCTTCTGCTTTTTAATCACTGGAGGGTGGGTGGAAAGGGAAAGCTAGGGGATTTCTTCCCAGCCCTACTTTGGCAGGCGTTTCCAACAGTTTCACTTCCTTCAGGTCTCCGGCTCTGTTATGGTTTGAGCGGGATTTGTCTAGCCATACTCATGCAGCCATTTAACCCCTTAAGTCTTACATGAACAGTTAATGGATTAGTGCTGACAGTTGATGGATTAAGGTGGAGGCTTGATCAGGTTATGGTGTCTGAGATGGGGCCGCTGGAAAGGGACAGGATTGGACTAGGTTGCTAGGGTGGAGCCAACTGTGGATGGAATCATGGTGGCTTTGAGACCACATACGGGGTGGAGAAAGCATGTCCTCTGTGTCTGCTTCCTGGCTCACCAGGTGATCTTTCCTTCCCCCAGATACTCCACCACTGCCAGCCTCCACCAGATGCCAAATTCTTGGACTGGGAACCTCTAAGCTGCAGACCAAAATCAATCTTCCCTCCAGGTATCTAGTTGGTATCTAATGGCCCCTCTGAAGTATCTAGTTAAAATACTCAAAAGTTGAGACAAACTCCCAGCAGGGAAGCCCTTGTCCCTCTGTCTCTTCAGTTCCAGGGGAGAAGATGCATCCAGGGCTCACTAATTTCAGGAGTGCCTCACCTTTCCCTCATAATGCTTCTGGTCCCTTCAACAGCTTTGTAACTCAATTGCTGCATT
The DNA here is from genome assembly GCA_949820135.1 of Sylvilagus floridanus. NCBI lineage: Eukaryota > Metazoa > Chordata > Mammalia > Lagomorpha > Leporidae > Sylvilagus > Sylvilagus floridanus. The sequence continues at coordinate 44,023,839 of OX463235.1, forward strand.
AAATAATCACTTTTGCGTTATCTGGGAAAACACACTTAACTTTCACTTGGGTCCATCCCCAGAGTTGCAAGGCAGCTTTTTCCGCGGAATTGTATGTGGCTCATCTAGAGAGAGAAATCCAGGTTTCCAGTAGTCCAGCTGTGCCAGGGATTCATCAGACAGCAACAGATCCACACTACTAGCTGTCAGGGTTGAGGGCTCTTAGCCTAAGAATTATTCGTAACATGATGAGGTTCATGTGTGTTCATATCTGCTCCTTCGTGGGTTTTTTTTTTTTCCTTACGCACTGTGATCTCTATGAGCCTTGGCTTAAAGACCATAACTGTAGATTTCAACTGTATTCCTCCAAGGATGAAGCACCCATGGTGAGCATGGAGGGCACATGGGTCGCTGTGGTGGGGAGGAGATACAGAGGTACAGGAAAAACAGGGCGGGGGAGTGCAGAGTTTTGTTCTTTGCAAGATGAGGTTTGTCAGGAAACCCACTTGATGGAGACTCGAATGTCTCCAGTCCCAGGTACAGACACTCAGAGACAGTATTATTGCTACAGCTGCTCTCTTTTCTTTTTTCTTCTCCTTCTCCTCCTCCTCTTTCTTCTTTACAAGATTTTATGTACTTTTTTGAAAGGCAGAGTTACAGAAAGAGAGAGAGGGAGACACAGAGAGATCTTCCATCTGCTGGTTCATTCCCCAAATGGCCTCAGTGGCTACAGCTGCACAGATCAGAAGCCAGGAGCTTCTTCCAGGTCTCCCACATGGGTGCAGGAATCCAGGCACTTGGGCCATGTTCTGCTGCTTCCCCAGGCACATTAGCAGGGAGCTGGATCAGAAGCGAGCAGCCAGGACTCCAACAGATGCCCGTATGGGATGGCGGTATCGCAGACAGAGGCTTTCCCTGCCACGCCACAAAACCTAGCCCCTATTCCTACAGCTTTCATTTCTCCCATCATCGGAGCCTCATTAAAACCACAGACGTGTGTGCTTTTGTGGCAGGGGAGCGGAGGTGGGCAACACAGGCACCCAACTGATCTCCAAGTCACATTCATGGCAGCCCCAAAGGGCGATTCTGCTTGGAGTCAGGAAGGCTGCTCAGAGATGGTCAGGGATGGCAAAGGAGCTCAGGAAGAGCAGGGGCTGACAGGCGGAGGGAGCTCTGGGGTTTTCAAGCAGACAGCAGAGCAGCGTCCAAAAGCAGGGGACCGAACAGGGGTTTTGGGGGTGATGGTCGAGCCGTGGTGAGGAGGCTGGCGGCCCAGCCGTGGGGGTCTCTGTCACGAAGGCACTGGAGCGTAAGGCCATGGGGCGTCGTCAGAGGGTCTTGCCATCAGATGGGCAAGGTCACTTTGGGGAGGGCCACTCTCGCGGCTTAGAAGCAGGACAGTCGCAGGCAAGGGAAGGAACTGCGGGCTCCTTGAGCTCCCACGTGAAGCTTCGACGTTACCGTCGCCAAAGGGGCACGAGAAATTCCAGCCGCTTTTCTAGGGATTGAAGGACCAGCATCCCCCGTCTGTGGGGGGGTAAAAAGCGCCCCTTCTGCGGCTGGGTGCCACCAAGTCCGCATCTTCAGAAGTTTCGAGCGTCTGCCCGCCAAGGTCGGGCCACTACAGGTGGGCGACCGCGATCCGCGGGGCAGACGTGGGCTCCTCGCTCGTGCTGCGCAGCCGCCGCGGCTCGCCCCCTCCAGGCCCGGGCACCGCTGTGGGCCGTGCCCGGCAGGGCTCTCCCGGAGCTGCGCGGCAGCGGCGTGAGGAGGCCTGGCGGGCGGCGGCGGCGAGAGGCTGTGCCCCAGTTTGTGTCCAATCAGGGAGTGCGGGCTGTGCCCCGAGCCGGGCAGCAATGCGTAAACAAACCCACGGCAACTCCTCCGCCCCCTCGGCGCGCTCGCCCCGCGCCCGCCGCCGCCGCCGCCGCCGCCGAGGGCTCGCTCTCCTCGCGCCCGCCCGCCGGGCCGGCCCAGCCCCCGCCCCGCGCCGCCCGCACCCCGCCCCGCCCCCGCCGGCGCGGGCGCCTCACCTACCGCCCCACGCGCGCGCGCGCCCGCGCACCACGCGCCCCGCGCCGCCCGCCCGCCCGGATCGTGGCCTCTCGAGAGCAAGGTAAGGGCGATGCGCGGGGACGCAGGCAGCTTCCCCGCCCGACGCGGCCCGGGGAAGTTTCTGGCGTGGCTGTTTTCCGCCGGGCCCGGGTTGGCGGCGGCGGGGAGGCCCCCCGGCGCCGGGAGAGCCCGGCGGGCGGGATGGGGCCGCCCGGCGCCCCGGGTCACAAGTTGCCCAACCTGACATTGGTGCGGGCTGCGCGCGGAGAGGGCTGGAGGCGCGGCGGGGCCGGGCGCCGTGCGGGCGAGGGGAGGGCCCCGAGGAACTTTCTCCTCCCCGGAGGGGCGCCTTGCAGCCCCCGGCTGCGGCCCCCGCGGCGCGAGCGGCGGCTCCGGAGCTGGAGGGAGACCGTGAAATGTGTTTGAAGGAGCTGACGCAGTTAGTGACGCTCGCGGCTTCCTGACGGGGACCGGCCACAGCAGCGCCCTCGCCCAGGAGGGACGAGCTGAGCCGGCGCGCGGGCCCTTCCTCAGCCGGGAGCCGCGCGCCCCGGCGCCCAGTTCGAGGGCCCGTGGGCTCGGGGCGCGAGCATCTGCTGTGGGCCGGGGGGCCAGGCCCGGCAGCGCGCGTCGCTTCCGTTTTGATCGGGTTATTATATAAGATGTCACGGCGAGGAGAGGGGCGAGCGGGCGGGCGGCGCGCGGGCGAGGGCGCGGTGGCCTCGGCGAGGGGCGGGCGGTGGGGTCGGGCGCGGACCCACCTGTGCGCCCTCCGCGCCTCTGCGGGCGCCGCCCGCGCGCGTGCCGGCGGGGCCTGGGGGTGGGGGACAGCCGTGCCCGCCGAGCCCTCCCCGCCCCGGGAACACTGGCAACGGCCGCAACGTGCAGTTTCCTCTCCGCCGCCGCGCCTGGGTCCCCACGTTTCTGGCTGCAGGCGTTTGTACTTTGAAACATTTGTTCGATATTAAGGAAGCTGCGTGTGCGGCCGTCAGAGGACGGCCGGAACGTGCGGCGGGGGATGAATCATCGCCCCGCGGAGCGGGCCCCGATGATTCACGCGGGGCCCGCGGGCGCGCGTCCTCGCCGGGTGCTTTTGAGCCGAGCCGGGCGGCTGCCGGCCGCCGAGCCTTTTTCCCACTTCCCCCCTACAAGTTTGGGGGTGTCAGGTGCTCCTCGTTGTCCGGGGTTTGTTTCAAGGTCCTGGAAGGGTCAGGAGACCCCCATCCACCTGGCCGCGTTAAATGAGTCGGTGGAGGAGCGCTGACTCGCCTTACTCAGATTGTGCTTGGTGTCCAGGGAGCCAGGTATCCGACTCTGAAGGAATCCTTTTGGTCCTTGCGTCTGCCTGAGTAGCTATAAAGTAATTAGTCAAAATGTAAAAAAAGTTCTTGGGTCTTCCAAGAAACATCAGTGGCTCCGTTGGGAGAGATCCCTAAATTTTGGGTTGGTGGTGGGGTGGGGGCTTTAAAAAGCAAATCCTAAAGGGAACCTAAGTGGGCCATTCGTGAATACAGCGTTTTCCCCATCGTGATCACTTTTAAAGACTAACCTGACTGCTTTGCGCCTCCTGGCACACTTGTAGGATTGAAAGTTTTCTCATCATTCAGGATTCGCTTCAGATGACAGCAACATCAGGGCGGCCCGCGCGATCGCCCTAATGAGCTCTTGAGTCCTCCTCCCTCCAGAACTCCACCCCCAGCTGTCCGGTTTTATTTTCTTTATCATGCTTAGTCTCTCTCTGACATTATTTTGTTTAGGAGTTCTTTGTCTCCACTCCTCCAGCTAGCATGGAAGCGCCACTGAAGCAGGGGGTTTTGCCCATTGCGTCCCCTGCTCTCCCCCTAGCATCTAGAACACTGCCTGACATACATGAGGTACCCAGTTTTTGTTGGCTGACTTCTTGTTCTGACTTCCTGATAGGGCTATCTTCGGCGATTGAAATTCAGTGCGTTTTGTGGGCAAGTGTCCAAGATGGAGCAGTTCTAATTTTCTTGGCATTGATTTATTTTTCTCCTCTGTGCTGTTAACTTACAGCCCAAGATGGGTTTGCACCTCATATCCCAAGATGCTTAGTATGGGGAAAAATGAGGTATATAGAGCCTGTGTAAGTTCAGGGGTGATTGCAAATATTATCTGTGTGTGTTGGGAAAAAAAAGTGCAGGATATTGAAATGGAATCAGCAAAGTTAAGTTCCCAGAGTCCAATATGTTTCCACTCGTTTGAAAATCTGCTGTCTCTCTACGCCTCTAGCTCCACTTTCCAAAAGCAAACTTCAGACTTAGCTGCAGTTTAGGAAAGTCTGAGGTAGCTAGCACCTGATGTGAAGCATTAACTACATGAAGACAAGATTTCTTCTGTGGAGGCCTGAAGTCTAATTTGTTGTTGATGATGATTCATGTCAGTACTTTAACTCTACAGAGAGTAGACAAAAGGAGTTAGTAAAAGTAACATCTTTAAATAAGTTGTAAGGAAAGCTGGAATATGTCAATGATATAGTGAGAGAAAGGTTTGTTTGTACTGTTTCACAATGTGGCTAAGCATGACAAACTTTAAATGATTATGAATAATAAGCTTTGGAAGCTTGTTAATGAGCTTCAGCCTTGTAGCAGTACTTTGAGAACCCAGCACCTGTGAAGTCTCTGCTGAATAAGGGTGGATACCTAGCAGTTTCCTTTCTATGATGGTAGCTGTGATTGCTTTCAGAAGAGTGTAGGTTCAAGAGTGAGCCCAGAGGCAGGATTTTAGAGCTCAGAGACTTGAAATGACTTGGCACCTGTCACTTTTACAGAGGAAACTAAGGCGCTGTGAGATGATTTGCCCAAATGTAAGGCTGGAATTTTAACTAAGTCTTGATTCCTACCCTTGGACTTCAGTTGTTGGAAGCCCTTTCGGCAGCCAGAGTTCCCACAGGTGGGGAGTAGTGCTTGCTACAATTGGTTAAAGGTCTGGGAGGTAAAAGCATGTCTTACTCAGCTTTGTACCATCCCATGTGCCTTGGACTGCTAGGGACTCGACAAGTAGTTGTTGAACGTGTTTGAACAAATGATTTTAACTTGAAGATGTACTCAGGAAGGTAAAAGCAAGAAAACATATCTCTTTGTCCAAATTAAAGATATTTTCTGACGACAGAACCAAAATATTGGTAGTAAGTAACCTTAACATTTTTATGCTAATGAAGTTAGTTGAGTTTTCATACCTCTGAAATTTCAAAAGGTTAAAACTTAAGTGTGTCTGTTTGCTTAATCATTATTCATTGGAGAAATATCAAAAAACAAGAGTCAGGACATCTGGTATGTCTTGCCTCTGCTACAGTATCCAGTAGAAAAAGCCGCAGGTGGGAAAGAGAGAGGGGAGAAAGGAGATTGATTTTCCATCTGCTGTTTCATCCCCTAAATGGCTGAAATTCCTAGAGCTGGACCAAGCCAGAGGCAGGAGCCAGGAACTCCATCGGGGTCTTCTACAGAGGCCCAAGCATCTTCCACTGCCTTCCCTGGGCACATTAGTAGGGAGCTGGATTGAAAGTAGAGCAGTGGGTACTTGAGCCAATGCTTCAGTGTGGAATGTAGGCATCATAGGCGGCACCTTAACCCAGGGCACGACAATACTGGTGACAGTGTTTTCAGACATTCCTTCCTCTCTAAAGTGCGGATAACACCATGTACCTCGGCATATTGATGTGAGGTTAGGATAATAGATGCTAATAGTTTGGTGGCTAATATCCTGGTGTGTACAAAGTCCTTAATAAATGATAACTGCTATAATTACTCATTTATGTGGCCAGGAAGATAGTTTAATTTCTCAAAGTTTCAGTTTTCTCAGCTGGAGAATTAGTGGTTGAGATGGGGAACTGAAAGATCTCCATGATCTTGTCCAATTCTGTGATGGTTTTGGGAACGAATAAAGAATTTACAGTTCTGTGATTTTAGTTTAAATAAAAGGATTCATGTAGCCTTGACTGAACAAGAGGAACTGCAAATGGTTACTTTCCTAGGCCTTCCTAAGGATTTGTCTTTTTTTTTTTTCTAAGATTTTTATTTATTTGAGAGGTAGAGTCATAGGCAGTGAGAGAGAGAGAGAGAGAGAGAAAGGTCTTCCATCTCTGGTTCACTCTCCAAAAGGCTGCCATGGATGGAGCTGAGCCAATCTGAAGCCAGGAGCTTCTTCCAGGTCTCCCACATGTGTACAGGGGCCCAAATACTTGGGCCATCTTATACTGCTTTCCAGGCCACAGCAGAGACCTGGATTGGAAGAGAAGCAGCCAGGACTTGAGTCAGCACCATATGGGATGCCAACACTGCAGGCAGCGGCTTTACCCGCTACACCACAGCGCTGACCCCAAGGATTTGTCTTCATTAAGTTTCATGATACTAAGTACCTTTTCATTACTTTATAGGATTTGTGATGGATGCAAAGTGAACCTTAACGCTTCCACCTCTCCTTACCTTACTTTATATGAAGCTGTATAAGGAATGTGCCCATTAATGAGACATAGACACTTTTTCTTTGAGACTTAAGAATCATCAGTGAGCATAAGACAGGTAACAAAATGCTGTGTTGCTGAGAAGACCTGTTAAGCATACAGAAGATAATTTGTGAATTCAGAGAAGGAAACAACTATCTTTAGCCAGAGAAACTGGGGAATATTTAACTAGGGAATTTTGAATGATGCCTTAAAGAATTGGTAGAACTTTAATTGGCAGAGCTTTGGGGACCAACCTGTACTAAGACTTACAGGCAAGTATACATGAGTATACCAAAGAACAGTGAGGACTGTGGGTAAGCTACAGGTTGAGAAGCTTGGAGGCATAATGGGAGAGAAGGCTGCATGGGAAGATTAGAGCTGTACAGTGAAATATCTTGAATGCTAGGCTAAGGAGCTTGAGTGTTAGGCAGTAGATAGCCATGAAAAATATTTTCAGGAGCAGGCATTGGGCCTAGAGGTTAAGATGCCCACATCCCCTCTGAGAGTGCCTGAGGTTTGACGCCCAGCTCTGGCTCCTGACTGCAGCTCCCCACCACTGCAGACCCTGGAATGCAGAGGTGATGGCTCAAGTCACTGGGTTCCTGCCATCCATGTGGGAGACCTGGGTAGAGTTCCTGGCCCCAGCGCAGCCCACCACAAGCTGTTGCAGTAGTCTGAGGACTAAGACTAGTGGAGGGGAGCTCTACCTCCTTCCTTCCCTCTCTTTCCCCCTCTCAAGTAAATAGTTTCCCCCCCCCCAAGGATATTTTAAATGCGGGAGTGATGTGATTAAAGCTATGCTTTTTTCAACTTTTAATAAATATAAATTTATCTATATTTAATATAAATTTCCAAAGTACAACTTTTGGATTATAGCGGCTTTTCCCTCCATAACCTCCCTCCCACCCACCCACAACCATTCCATCTACCACTCCCTTTCCCATCCCATTCTTCATCAAGATTCATTTTCAATTATCTTTATATACAGAAGATCAATTTAGTATAGACTAAGTAAAGATTTCAACAGTTTGCACCCACACAGACCATAAAGTGTAAAGTACTGTTTGAGTACTAGTTATACCGTTAATATGCTTTAAGAAGATGAATCTTCATCAGAGGAACCACGGGGAGTCCCACTTAGGATGCCATTAAAATAATCTCCAGAAGAGAAGTAATGAGAACCTAAATTAGGGATGGGATGGGTGAGTTGGATGAGACACTGGAGAAATAAGTGCAGCAGAGTTGGTGGTCTCGAGGTGTGTGGGAGTTGTGGGAGAAGTCAAAGAAGCAGAGTCACTTAGGAGACTTGGGCAGGGACTGAAATAGGCACTCAGGAAGGGCCGCTAGGGAAGCACCTGCTAATAGAGCACACACAGTCAGTAAACATTTGATTAATGGAGGTGGTTGTGTGTTTGCATTTGGATATGTTAACTTTTTTATATCTGTGGATTATCCACATAGATGAGAACCATTTATAAATAGAGGAATATTTGGGGGCCATTCTCATGGAGAGGGGGAGGTGGACCTAGGTGGATGGCTCAGAGTATAGGTGAAAAGAAGAACAGGGCAGGGAAGGATGTTGGGAAAGCCAACACATGTAAACTTGGAAAGAGATGGAAGGAAGCAGAAAGAATGAGGAAGAGACAGGATAAAAACAGATGGGGAGGCGGGCGCCGTGGCTCACTAGGCTAATCCTCCGCCATGCGGCTCCGGCACACCGGGTTCTAGTCCCAGTCGGGGTGCCGGATTCTGTCTCGGTTGCCCCTCTTCCAGGCCAGCTCTCTGCTGTGGCCAGGGAGTGCAGTGGAGGATGGTCCAAGTGCTTGGGCCTTGCACCCCATGGGAAACCAGCAGAAGCACCTGGATCCTGCCATCGGATCAGCGCCGTGCGCCGGCTGCAGTGCGCTGGCCACGGCGGCCATTGGAGGGTGAACCAACGGCAAAGGAAGACCTTTCTCTCTGTCTCTCTCTCACACTGTCCACTCTGCCTGTCAAAAAAAAAAAAAAAAGAAGAAGAAGAAAAAGGGAGGGAGAATTTAAAAGTTCTGATAAGACAGAGTCACTGAGGTTGAAGACTGGAGAAAGTTCTTTAGTCAGTAAGATCGTTGTGAGTAATTTTTGAAGAGCAGGATCGGTTGAGCGATAGAGACAGAAGTCAGGTGCTTGAGGGGCACCTGAATGGCAAGGAAATGCAAGGAGTGAGTGTGAACTGGGACTGAACTGTGAAATTCGGAGGACAAAAACTGAGGCAGTGAGTGCCAGTGATTGATCCTCCCTCCCTCCCTTCCTCCCTCCCTCTCTTCCTTCCAATTTGAAAGCAGTTACAGAGAGAGAGAGAGACAGATTTTTCCATCTGCTGGTTCATTCCCCAAATGACCACAATGGCCAGGGCTGGAGTAAGCCAGGGCCAGAAGCCTGGAACTTCTTCCAGGTCTCCCACATGGGTACAGGAGCCCATACACTTGGGCCATCTTCCTCTGCTTTCCCAGGCACATCGGCAGGGAGCTGGATGGGAAGTGCAGCAAACAGGACTTGAACCTGCACCCATATAGGATGCTGGCATAATAGGTAAAGGCTATGCTATGCCACAGCGCTGGCCCCTAGTGAATCTTTCTTAAAAATAAAATTGTAAAGAAGGCCTGAGCCAGCGCCGTGGCTCACTTAGCTAGTCCTCCGCCTACAGTGCTGTCACCCCGGGTTCTAGTCCTGGTTGGGGTGCCAGATTCTGTCCCGGTTGCTCCTCTTCCAGTCCAGGTCTCTGCTGTGGCCTGGGAAGGTAGTAGAGGATGGCCCAAGTGCTTGGGCCCTGCACCCGCATGGGAGACCAGGAGGAAACACTTGGCTCCTAGCTTCAGATCCGCACAGTGTGCCGGCCGTAGCAACCATTTGGGGGGTGACTCAAAACAGAAGGAAGACCTTTTTCTCTGTCTCTCTGTCTCTGTCTCTCTCTCTCTGTCTAACTCTTCCTGTCAAAAAAAAAAAAAAAAGACCTGAGAGTATGGGTGGAGTGGCTGCCAATGCAGAGGAAGAGGCTCAAGATCAAAGGAGGGAGTGGATACTCCTCAGATACAAGGTATAGAATCAAAACAGGGTGTTCGTACATGGGATTTCTCAGAACAATCTCAGTTTACCTTTTCATCACAGTTTATTTATGGGATAATAATTGGACACCTAGAGCCCATTGTTATGCTAAAAGCCTTTTTGAAATAACAGATATTTGGCCATCTGATTATGACACAGATGAAGTTATTTGTGTTGGGACAGGTCCTGCGGCATAGCAGGTAAAGCCGCCACTATAGGGGTACCAGTTCAAGTCCCAGCTGTTCTACTTCCGATCCAGCTTTCTGCTATGGCCTGGGAAAGCAGTGGAAGATGGCCCAGAGTCAGAGTTGCACAGAGAGGAGAGGCAGAGAGAGAGAGAGGTCTTCCATCTGCTGGTTCACTCCCCAATTGGCCGGAGCTATGCTGATCTGAAGCCAGGAGCCAGGAGCTTCCTCCAGGTCTTCCCACATAGGTGCAGGGACCCAAGGACTTGGAACATCTTCTACTGCTTTCACAGGCCATAGCAGAACGCTGGATCGGAAGTGGAGCAGCCAGGATTAGAACCAGCACCCACATAGGGTGTTGGCACTGCAGGTAGTGGCTTTACCCGATACGCCACAGCACTGGTCCTGAAAAATATATACTGTAAAAAGGGTGCTCCACGTCATATGTCATCAGGAAAATGCAAACAAAAAAACAGTGGTATTCCACTTCGCATTGGCCCAGGTCTGGAACACTGACACTGTCAAATGGTGACAAGAATGTAGAGCAACAGGAACTGTCATTCATTGCTGGTGGGAGTGTCAAATGATAAAGCCACTTTGGAAGACAGTTTGTTGGTTTCTTACCACGTACTCCGGCAGTTCCCTTCTTTGGTATTCCTCCCTCCTCCCCGTGGAGTTGAAAACTTACGTCCACACGGAAACCTGCATACTGATAGTTACAGCAACTTTATTCACCGTTTTCAAAACTTGGAAGCAACCAAGATACTCTTCAGGATAAGTAAACTGTGGTACATCCCAACAATGGAATATTATTCAGAGGTGAGAAGTGAGCTATCAAAACATGAAAAGACATGGTGGAAACTTAAAGATATATTGGAAAATGAAAGAAGCCAATCTGAAAGGATTACATACGGTGTGATTCCAATGATATGACATTCTGGAAAAGGAAAAACTATGGAGACAGAAAAATCAGTGGTTGCCGGGAGTTAGAGTAGAAAGAAGGATGATTAGGCAGAGAGTAGTTGATTTTTAGGGCAGTGCAGATACTCTGTATGATGCTAGGATGGAGTATACATGTTGCACATTTATTCAAAGCCTTAGAATGTAACAACAAAGTGATCTATGATGCTGAGGGGGAGATGGAGTTAGATGAAGCCAAAGAGAAATTCTGAGTCTTAGAGAAGAAGGTTGATAACTGGGAGGTGGCTGGATTTGAAGTGAATGGCTGTTCTCTGTTTCCTTGCTGTAATTTAGGATGAGGTGTTAAAGGTGAGATGGAGGAGAGTGGGAAAGGTTTGGGAAGTTGTAGATCTGCGCACCACTGGGAGTCAGAGGTGAAAAGAGCTTGACAAGTTTCTGGAAGGCCTTAGCCTTGTTGTGGGATGAGTCATTCCTGAATTCATGACTCTCCAGCAACGCTCAGAAAATTGGAAGTGGTGATGGTGTAAGGATCACTGAAACTGCCAAGCCCATATGGGTCCTGGGTTGAGTAGGAAGGCAAGTGAAACTAGAGTGTTGATGGGCTGGGGGAATGTGCAGGGGATGTAAGATTAGAATGTGTAATGTCAGGTTTAGCAAGAAAGACAGAAAGGCAGAAATGAGAAGGGGGCAGGGAGTTTCTGAGGGAATTGAAGGGCCCGAGCAGCTTCCAGGGGATCAGCTCTGAGTGATGACGAAAATCTGAGTGGCTGAGCCTGACGACAGCAAAGTGGGCCAGGCCACTGCAGATAGAAAAGCATTGGTTTTTAAGAACTACGAATAGGTCAGAGTATTAAAGTGATTATAGATTGATGCCAATGTCTGCTTTAAAAATTATGGAGTATACTTACAAAAGCCTTTCTGAGCATTTAGTCCAGAAAGTTGGATAGTACCTTAAAATGAAGAAGTTTTCCCTTCATTAAAAGATGAGGATGGTTTCAAACACTCTTAGAAATAGGAGACTTGGCCAGAGGTGGCTCTGGAAACAACTGGGATATCTCTATCTTCATATTTCCCTTGAGGGCAGGAGAAATAATTATCCTCTGAACAAAATCTTCCTCCACGTACAGCTTGTCCACTGCTTTGAGAACCCTGGTGTTTGTGGGCACAAAAATCCATGAGAGCTGTGGGATAGAGTCTGACTGAACTGAAGGGTGATGGCGTCTTTGAGGAGAAACCCCCCCCCCCCCCAAACCACCAGGTTTCCTCCCATCAATGCAAAAACAAGAACCAGTGTCTACACAAAATATGAACTTACTGATGAAGTCTAGATTGGAAGACATAGCTTGGTGTAAAGCCCAAAATGGTCTTGTTAGAACCTCCCCCTTCCCCCCAGCTTCCCATCCTCCAGGGTCTAGACATCTGAACAGCCTACCAGATGGAACATTTAAGGCTACAGAGCAGAAGTACTTAGGTTTCTGCCTTTTATTATCCAGTAAGAGAAAAAGGCCAGAAATTTCATGGTTAATATCTTTGGTAGAAAAACTTCATCCATCTGAGACCTGAGAAATAGATTCATGGCTGTTAGACACCAACCAAATAGTTTTCCCTCCAAGGGAAAGAGTATGGTGTAGGCTGAGAAGCCAGGAGTGGGTAGGGGATATCCCTCCTCTGGAAATCTGACTGGTAAGAGCTATTGGTTCTGGTTGAATGGTTCCTGTTGAAGGTGAAGTTGTTGACTACTTACAGCTTTCTTGTTTGCATTTGAGTTCAGCGAAGCTCATAGGCATCAGGTACATTGCTAGCCAGTTAGGAATGAGTGAAATAACCAGGAGTGGTTTGAGCATAGGTCTCAGTCCATCGGTTTTACAGCCATGCTTTATGCTTCTTTCCTTTCTCCCTGGGACTCTCAGGACGCTCACAGATGCCACAGCAGAGACCACCAGCTTTGAGGTCTTATCATTGAACGCAGAACTTTGGAAAAGTACAGAGTTGTTTTTCCTCAAAAAATGTTAGATGTATGACTCTTGGAATGAGTGCTGATTCTGTTGGTGTTAGTTAGTGATTTTTAAGTGCCTCAGTTTCTTGTTCTGTAGCATTGGAGAAAATAATATTTGCTGTGATTCCTAGGTATTTGATGTGAAAGGTCTTTGCAAAAAAGTAGTGCTAAGGAAATGTAAGGTATCACTATTACCATATGGGATGCAGGGTAAATTGTGAAGTTTAAGAATTTTCATTTTAAATAAAGTGTTCTGAATAAAACAGCAAAAATGGCTGTTGAAATATGGTAGGACATTTGTTTAGGTGCGTAAACTAAATCATGACAACTTTTTACCTGTTATCCCTGCCAGAGTGTATAATAATTCTGGCCAAGGGAGATGAAGGCCGTGTGTTTTGTGACAAGCGGAATTTCTGACTTTTAATCTATTTCTCCTTTAACTTTTAAAAAAAGTACTTTACCTGTAAGATATATATAGAAAACTTTTGAATTGTAGATGTATAATTCAGTGAATGTTAAAAAGGGAGCATCCATGTAACAACCTGACCAAGGTGATTCCCCGCCCCCAACCACCACCAAATCTTTTTTTTTTTTTTCCTTTAGGTTACATAGTTTGTAGTTTTGTATTTTTTTCAGGGAAGTCGTGAATAATAGCAGGAGGCAGTAAGTTTTTGCAGGTCCAAAATATGTGCCCCCTTCAAGTGGAAGTAGATCAAAAGTATAATATCAGTATTTTACTCTGCAATTTTGTAATTTACTTATTTCTACAGGTGTTGTCAAGGAGTTGAGTGCTTATGACAAGTGCTGGATCTTTAGCCTTAAAGATTAAAATCTTCAAGCTAAATTTCTCTAGATTTGTGTCCTTTGGGAGTGAAGAGATTGTGCTCCTTGTGATGTACATAAAATCCTCATTCTCTTTTTATTTTTCTTTTAAGTTCTGATTGTCCCTTCTTTAGCAGCAAAACAGCTAAGACTCCAGTGTTGATGATGGCTTCCTTGTCAGCCAAAGGTCTTCTGGGAAAGTGCTTGACAGTTATCAATGCAAATACTTTTCCACTGAGGTCACCATAAGTTGGCTCTGCAGGGGTAAGAAAAAGTCAGTGAAAAAACTTTATTGCATGGAAACTATTGTTTTTGTTGTTGTTAGCTGTAATTTAGTGTTACAATATCCTACCATGTTGTAAGGCTAAATCAGTGACCCAACAGATTAAAAGTCTTTTGTGGTCTATAGTAAAGTATGGTGAAAAAGAAAATGACAGTAAATATTAAAATAATTAAGCAAGTATCTTCGGCAGTCAGGTGTGCCTATACAAACAGAAAGGCTAGGTGAGTTCAAAGAAATTGATAAATATTCATATTTGGTGGCAGTTTCTGTGGTTGTAAGATGTAGTTTAGAAATTGGTAGATTGGGCCGGCGCCGTGGCTCAACAGGCTAATCCTCCGCCTTGCGGCGCCAGCACACCGGGTTCTAGTCCCGGTCGGGGCGCCGGATTCTGTCCCGGTTGCCCCTCTTCCAGGCCAGCCCTCTGCTGTGGCCCAGGAGTGCAGTGGAGGATGGCCCAGGTGCTTGGGCCCTGCACCCCATGGGGAGACCAGGAAAAGCACCTGGCTCCTGGCTCCTGCCATTGGATGAGCGCAGTGCGCCGGCCGCAGCGCGCCATCCGCGGCAGCCATTGGAGGGTGAACCAATGGCAAAAGGAAGACCTTTCTCTCTGTCTCTCTCTCTCACTGTCCACTCTGCCTGTCAAAAAAAAAAAAAAAAAAGAAATTGGTAGATTGAACATGTGTGTTTCTGTCCCTTCTGAAACACCACTATAAAAGTGGTAAACATTAGAAGAGGCAACAACACAGTAGAGGGAAGGAACCAGCACATTTTTGGAGAATGAAAAGCAAATACACCTGTGGCAACTGCTGGGCGAAAGCTGATACCTCTGCGCTGTTAGGGGAGCTTGAGAGTGGACACAAGGAAGAGGCAGCCAATTTATCACCCAGAATCCCAAGAAGGCGGTGGAATGAGAGGTGTTGGAGCACAGCATAGGCCGGCGGGGGGGATTGGTTGAGATCCTGTAAAAGGAACTACATCAGGCCGGCCGCTGCTGACTTGGTTAATCCTCCACCTGCGGTGCCGGCACCCCAGGTTCTAGTCCTGGTTGGGGCGCCGGATTCTGTCCCGGTTGCTCCTCTTCCAGTCCAGCTCTCTGCTGTGGCCTGGGAAGGCAGTGGAGGGATGGCCCAAGTGCTTGGGCCCTGCACCCGCATGGGAGACAAGAAGGAAGCACCTGGTTCCTGGCTTCGGATCAGCACGGTGCGCCGGCCGTAGCAGCCATTTGAGGGGTGAACCAACAACGGCAAAGGAAGACCTTTCTCTCTGTCTCTCTCTCTCTCTCACTATAACTTAAAAAAAAAAAAAAAAAGGAACTACATGATCAGTTTACTTCCCGTATTCCGTGCAGCAAGATGAAATAATTGCTGGAGACTGGAGATTGTTTGCTCTGGAGAAATGGAAGTACCTTTGAAGTTCTGGATTTAGGGATATCAGGCAAAAAAGAGGGGCATTCTGCATACTGAACAGGGAAACACCATACTTGTTCTCCCCACCACCAACTACCCCAACCCTAAGATACAGAGGCAGTTACTCAAGCAGGATATTTGAAGGACTCTTCTCTGGGTAAAATGAAAAACCTAAGAAAAAAGATCTCCAGGGGTCGGTGCTGTGGCACAGTAGATTAACGTCCTGGCCTTAAGCGCCGGCATCCCATATGGGCGCCTGTTAGAGACCCGGCTGCCCCACTTCCGATCCAGCTCTGTGCTATGGTCTGGGATAGCAGTAGAAGATGGCCCAAGTCCGTGTGCCCCTGCACCCGCGTGGGAGACCCAGAAGAAGCTCCTGACTCCTGGCTTCAGATTGGCGCAGTTCCGGCCATTGTGGCCATCTGGGGAGTGAACCAAAGGATGGAAGACCCCTCTCTTTCTCTCTCTCTGCCTCTCCTCTAACTCTGTCAAGTAAAAAATAAATAAATCTTAAGAAAAAGAAAAAGGAAAAAAAGATTCCAGCTACTGAAATTTAAGTTCCATGATGGGGGGTGGGGTGGGAGACTTCAGCCCATTCTTTCTACAGTGAATCCATCCATCAGTAACCCTACTACTTTACCTCCCACCAACCCATGAATACAGAAATTGCAGTCAGCTTTTCAGTACCTTGTTCTTAAATATAAACGGTCAGTGAATGTGAGACATTTGCAGAAAGCCTTCCACAAAATAGGCAGAAGCCAAACAAGGGGTTGAGAGAATAATGCAGAAACAAGTATGTAAAGAGATAAGATATTGCTTCCAGAAAACAAGAATAGAGACTGAAAAGGTTGTAAAGAATAAGAAATAAATAAGAATAGGTAAATAAGTTCAAGACGTTTTCAAGGCTGGCATAGTGGGTAAGCCACCACCTTCAGGGCTAGCATCCCATATGGGCACCAAGTTAAGTCCTGGCAATTCCAATTCCAATCCAGCACCCTGTTAATGTGCTTGGGAAAGCAGAAGATGGCCCAAATCCTTGGGTCCCTGCACTCGTGTGGGAGACCCGGAAGAAGCTCCTGGCTTTGGATCAGCTCAGCTCTAGCCATTGCGGTCATTTATGGAGTGAATCAGCAGATGGAAGACCTCTCTATCTCTCCCTTTCTCTTTAACTCTGCCTTTCAAAAAAATAAAATAAATCTTAAGAAAATTTCCCACAACTTCAGTATAAACATTTGTAGATTATCTAGGAGAATGAGTGATAAAAGATGATAGAAGACAAACAACATATACAACATGGCATTGTAAACACCAAGGAAAATGGAGATATCCTAAACCCTTCAGGGCAAAAGCAGGTCACAGGCAGAAAGACTGGGAAATGGAATGATTAGATTCTTAGCAGCAACCCCTAGGCTCTAGAGGACGATGAGTTAATGTCTTCAGAATCCTGGGGGGAATTATTTTTGATGTGGAACTGTGAGCACAATTAGATTGCTGAGAGATAGAATATAAACATTTTAAGGGCTTGAAAGATCTCCAGAATTTCACTGGAAGCTGCTGGATGTGATGTTTTATTAAAATGTGGGCATAAACTAAGAAGGAATAATCTATGGAATTCCGAAATCAGTGAAACATAGAAGAAGAACAAAAGGAAATTTGTGGATGATGGTAGTGCAGGAGTTGTAGACAGCATCCGGTTAGAATCAGAGTGGGGTGATGACTTGCAGGAGTTTCCAAGTAAATACAAAAAACTGACTGATGGTTGGACATATTTGACCAAGAATCAGATATTCTTCAGAGGTGTTTCTACCTCCTGTGGAGCATTTGGATTGAAATATATAATGCATTCAAAACAGTAATATTCATATATATTTATATGTGAATATATACTTCATATATATTATATATGTAATATAAAGAGTATTACTGTTTTGAAGTTAGACTCCTGCCCCAAACAAGCATGATTCCTGCACTTACCATGTCTCAGAATCTTTTGGGGAAAGCTTTTAAAAGTTCATATGGTTCCCTCACCACAGGATTCTGACTTACTTGGCTTTGGGTGGGTCCCAGGGAATCAGTGATTTTTAAAAGCTTCCCAACTGCTGGTGATGTACAGTTCCAACTAACACCTCTAGTCAAGTACTTTAAATGTCTTTGCTTCTGCTTCCTAAACATTTTTAAAATGTTACTCTGAAAGGCAGAGTAACAGAGACAGAAATATCTTGTAACCCCTGGTTCATTCCCCAAATGTCCACAATAGCCAAAAGCCGGGAGCTTGGGACTCCATCCGGGTCTCCCACGTGGGTGGCAGGGACTTGAGTCCTTGGGCTATACTCTGCTGCCTCCCAGGACAGGTTAGCAGGAAACTGGATCAGTACAGTGACTGTGACGTGGGTGTCCTGAGTGACAGCTTTAAGCTGCACCACAGCACCTGCCCCCAAACGTGTTTTGTGTTCTTTCCATCCTATCTTCTTGTACTGTTTCTGTCTAGCGCCTATCTTCTGTATTCTCAGATCTGAATAGGAGTGGTCTCTTTTAGGTCACAAGAGGAGGGTGAAAGAAAGGAAGAGACATGGGGGCAGTCATTTAGATGGCCCAGGAATAGTGAGAACTGCGGTCACAGAACCAATATTTATTTCTTTTTTTGTTTTGCAGAAACTACTCAAATCAATGACCTTATCTTACATTCCCTATGGAGTAACTTTAGACATGAAGTTCAACTGAATTTGAACTTCATAGCAGTTTGCTATTCCTTTGCACTTGGGGCTAGGTCAGCTGTGCCCTCGGGTTGCCCTCAAGTTCTTTTCTCTCCCCAGGGTTTTGCCCCTCGCCCGCCCAGGCCTTCACCAGTGGCAGAATTCCCAGTCTGCAGCCTGGCTCACCAGCAGTTTCATAGCTCACTCGGTTTCTGTGAGGGAATTCTTAGGCAATCAAGCAAGAGCCGTTAGCAGAGCTCATTGCGTGGGACTTTCAGCCAAAGAGATTTTGTATATATCTGAAAGAAGAAATGTTAGTTGTGTGGATGACTATTTTAGGTATCAGTGAAAATCTTCCTTTTTTTGGCAAAAAATCTAATCATAGATTTTTTAAAAGTGGAAAGTTGGAGCAAAGGCCTCCCCAGTGTCTGGTGACATTGACAGGTGGTGGAGCCTTAAGAAGTCAGGCCTAGTGGAAGTGCTTAGGTGGCTGAGAATGCAGCCCTTGGAAGAGACCAAGGTAGTCCCCGTGGGACCCGGAGGGATTTCTCTCAAGAGTGAGTTGTTCAGAAAGTAAACTTGACCCCTGACTCTCTCGCTGACTTCCCATCCCTCTCACATGTGCTCCTGCCATGATGCCATCTCCAGGAGGTGATATAGCCAGGGGGTCCTCGCCCGAGCTGACTCCTTGCTGTTTGCAATTTCTGTCTCCAAAGCTATGAGCTAAATGAATGCCCTTTCTTTATAAAGCACTCAGCTTCAGATATCTCATTATAGTAACATAGTTTGCTTATCTTTCCCCAGTTCCATTGCCTGCTTCCCTAGATGTAGCTGCCCCTGTGAAAGAGATGTGTAACTAGTTCCCATCAGCCCAATGCCCTGCCCCATATGCTAGGAAGACTTGGCCTCTTATCTTCTGCTGCATACACAGAGCTGACCTGGGAGATTACATTTCTTTATATTGATACTTCTGGGCCAAGGTATGAGTTCTAAGGGTTGATTCATCCCATCAACAAGTGTTTAGGGCTTACCCACTTGGTACAAGAATCTTTCAGACCACTGCTTCTCACATGACTGTGCACACAAGTTGCTGGCTAATGACCTCACATTGCACATTCTGATGCAGTCAGTCTCAGGCAGGGCCTATGATTCTGTATTTCTTTTTTTTTTTTTAAGAGTTTTATTTATTTTATTTGAAAGAGTTAAACAGAGAGGCAGAAGCAGAGAGAGAGAAAGGTCTTCCATCTGCTGGTTCGCTCTTCAAGTGGCCACAATGGCCAGAGCTGTGCCGATTTGAAGCCAGGTCCAGGAGCCTCTTCCTGGTCTCTCACATGGGTGCAGGGGCCCAAGGACTTGGGCCATCTTCTGCTGCTTTCCCAGGCCATAGCAGAGAGCTGGATCAGAAGTGGAACAGCCGGGACTCAAACCGGCACCCCTACAGGATACTGGCACTGCAGGCAGCAGCTTTACTCACTATGCGCCTGTGCCGGCCCCAGATTCTGCATTTCTGACAGGCTCCCACGGGCTGGTCTGGTCTGGTCTGTAAGTCACACCTTTGAAAGCAAGATTCTGGCTACTGGTTCTCAACCCTGGTTGTGTATTAGAATGATCTGAGGGCTTTTAAAACCACCTGCTACATGGGACCTGTCCATAGTGTTTCTGCTTTTCAAATTGGTCTTGGTTAGGGCATGGGCATGATACACAAGTTTGATATGTAGGTCTACTGGGATAAGATTTGATGCTGATGTGCAGATAGGGTTGAAAACCACTATTAGAGCTTTTAACACTTCTGCTCTGGCTCACAGATAAAGATCTGCCTGCATGGATTCTGTGGAAATCTAGAGGGCATGTATGCAAAGATAGGGAACTTAAGGGCTGATTCTGAGGCCAGAGTGCTGTTTAGGACATCTGCCATTCTATGAGTCTGCTGTGTATCCCGCTTCCCATGTTGGATCGTTCTCTCCCTTTTTTATTCTATCAATTAGTATTAGCAGACACTAGTCTTGTTTGTGTGATCCCTTTGACTCTTAGACCTATCAGCATGATCAATTGTGAACTGAAATCGATCACTTGGATTAGTGAGATGGCATTGGTACATGCAACCTTGGGGAACTGTTGTTCTGCCAAGGCCATTTGGATATTTATAACAGCATCCACGAGCCATATGGCATTATCAGCTTAAAGATTAGCCTGCTGTTGATTTATTGAATTTTGGGTCCTACCTGTGGTTGCCTTAGCAAGACTAGGCCAAATGATTTCACTGGCCTTATAAGGCCCCTGGGCCAGACATTCCCTACCCTTGGTATATAGTCTTAATGATGCACATACACCTGCTTTGTGGGTGTTATCCATGGAGAAGGGAACCTTCTTGATTGCTAGGTTCTCAGAGATGAGGTGGAGGTGGCTTTTGGGGTATACACGTAAGAAGAAACCATGGTTTCTTCATAAAGAACCGGAGCTCAGCTTAGAGAGGCAGGAGGTTTGAAGTGATGAGTGAATGCAAAGTTGGTACCCTCATTCAGGGATCCTTCTGTTTTCTGCATTTTCAGTAAGAGATTATGGGGAACATATCTTATAAACAAAGCTTTGATGCCTTATGTTGTCTTCAGGGAAGTTATATATTTATTGTCTCTGAGTTCACATGTAAATATGTGTACTTGCAAAGTTACTACATAAGCAAGAGTCTAGTATTTACGTGTTTGCTTTGCCAGTTTCTTAGAAAAACTTATTTTCTATATATTTACTTGTTCTAAAAAAATTGAGAGACTTAACATCCTGATAAAAGGTCAGGAGCTTCCAATGCTAATGGCAGGTTGAAAATTTGATTTGCTAAAAAACTGTAGATCTTAATCTAAATTTGTTTTATTGTTATTGTTACAAGGGTAATCCTAGAAGCAGAGGATATAATTCAATATATGTTATAATTACGTTCATTACAACTTTTTGCAGGCAATAAACCTTAAAACCAGTGGATTAAAATTAAATACATTTATGTTGCTCAGAAATTGGAATTCTCTCTTCCACCTCCCCACTATTCAGTCATAAAATAGGGCTATAATATTATTTGCTTAACATCATTGTATCTACTTTATGACCATTGCCTCTAATCCAGTCAGATTCTCATTAATTTCCTCGCTCACCCTGTCGACCTCCTGCCTTGCCCTTAGACGCCTTCTACCTGGGTCATCTCATGTAGAGGTGACTCCATGGCCCCTCTGTGTCAAGCAGTGAAGTCCTAATCCCCAGTAGAGTCTATTGACCTCACCCTACCTGTTCCCTACCCTCATCACCTGTCACTTCTCTAGATAGCAGCTTATTTACTCCTGGGTTGAGATTGAGGACTGGGGAGGAAATACTGGAGGCTTGAAGAGAAAGGTGAAGAGACATGAAGAGTGTTCTGGGAGAACGGGAGAGTAGCTAGCACTGGGGGAGTGAAGTGTGGCCTCTCTGCAGCTTTGAAGGTCTGCTGAGGCAGATGATGGTGGAAGTTAAGTGAGGCCAGCAAGCAGGTGGCTACAGGGGTGCAGGAGGTGCAGCCTTGCCTTCTGCCCGTGCCTGCCTGTGCCAAGCTACCTCTCCTTTCTGCTTTTGAACATGCTGAGACCTCTCTCTGAAACACTTTTCCTCTTTGCCTGGAAGTATCTTTCTCTCTTTTTAAGACTCTGATGAATCATTTCCTACTCTTTGCAGACATTCTTCTTCCCCCTCTGCTATCTGATCGTCCCCCTGTGTTCTGTTCCTATTGTTCTGTTACCCTGCATTGTTGCTGCGCTGACCATGCCAGGACGAGTATCCGTTCACACCTTGCACCAGTGGTGAACTCACCAAGGGCGGGGATGTGATCTCTTGGAATCCCAGTTCATAACACAGTGTCTGGTGCAAAGTAGGCACTTGTAATAAATGCTGGGTAAATGAATGGAATGTTTCCCTGAAGGATATTGAGAAACTGCTTTGTTGGGTTGAGATTCAAAGTGAATTCTGCTTAGTAACACATGACATAAAAATTAATATTGTTGGGATGGGCATTTGACATGTCAGTTAAAATAACATTTGGGATGGCTGCCTCATACATAGAGTGCTTGGGTTTGAGTCCCAACACCACCCTCTATTGCAGCTTCCTGCTAATGCACAGCAGAGGACAACAGGTACCTGGGCTGAGTTCCAGGTTCCTGGCTTTGACCTGGCCCAGCCCCTAGCCATTGGAAGGCATTTAGGGAGTAAATCAGTGGGTGATAAAACTGTGTGTGTGTGTGTGTCTTTTTCTATCTCTGCCTTTATGAATAAATAAATATAAAAATTAAATACCAAATATCCAAGTTAACAGTATTTCTAAATAAGGGGGCTGGTGCTGTGGCATAGCGGGTAAAGCCTGCAGTGCCAGCATCCCATATGAGCACCAGTTCAAGTCCTGGCCGCTCCACTTCTGATCCAGCTCTCTGCTATGCCCTGGGAAAGCAGTAGAAGATGGCCCAAGTCCTTGGGCCCCTCCACCTGCATGGGAGACTTGGAGGACGCTCTTGGCTCCTGGCTTCAGATCAGCGCAGCTCCGGCTGTTGCGGCCAATTGAGGAGTGAACCAGCAGAAGGAAGATCTCTCTCTCTCTCTTTCTCTCTCTCTCTCTCTCTCTGTGCCTCTCCTTCTCTCTCTGCATAACTCTTTCAAATAAATAAATCTTAAACCAGTTACAGGTGCTTACTATGATCTTTTAAAAAATAAATATATACATATGTGTATGCATCTACAGACAGACATATAACTACATGAAGGTAGAGGAAAATTAAAAAGATCAACAAATATGAATAAATATTAAATATCTGATATGGCAAACTTCATAGATACCTGCACAGAACTTGTTATATCTGTTGCCTTTCATATGGACCTCCTTAGATAGTAGGAAACTGGTTTAAAAACTGCAAAACACGTGAGCCAGTATCAAATACATCTGTGTTTTCATAGCCTATTGAAGTTATAATATAAAAATATAGTTTTGGAAGTTTTTCTCAATTATGTGGAAGTATAGATTTTGCTGAAGCAATATCATAGCTTACTAATAAATAAAAGAGCCAGGCAGAAATTAAGGTGTGACTTTTTGTCCTAAAGGAAGGTCTTAGTCCACTTGGGCTGCTATAAGAAGATGCCATAGGCTGGCGCCGTGGCTCACTAGGCTAATCCTCTGCCTGCAGCGCCGGGCATCCTGGGTTCTAGTCCCGGTCGGGGTGCCAGATTCTGTCCCAGTTGCCCCTCTTCCAGTCCAGCTCTCTGCTGTGGCCAGGGAGTGCAGTGGAGGATGGCCCAAGTGCTTGAGGCCTGTACCTGCATGGGAGACCAGGAGAAGCACCTGGCTCCTGGCTTCACATCAGCACAGTGAGCCCGCCATAGCAGCCATTTGCGGGGTGAACCAATGGAAGGAAGACCTTTTTCTCTGTCTGTCTGTCTCACTGCCTAACTCTGCCTGTCAAAAATAAATAAATAAATAAATAAAAGATGTCATAAACAGGAATCTATTTCTCACCATTGTAGAGGCTGGCCAGTCCATGACCAAGGTGCAGATAGGTTGATGTCTGGTGAGAGATGCTTCCTGGTTTCTAGATGTGCCTCCTTGCTGTGGCCTCATGCAGAAGAGGGCGCTAGCTAGCTCTCTGTGGTATTTTTCATAAGGGCATCATCTTTGAGTTGGAGCTGGCATTGTGGCACAGCAGGTAAGCTGATGCGTGTGATTGTCACCATCTCTTAGGAGGGCACCAGCTTGAGTCCATGCTGCTCTGCTTATCCAGCTCCCTGCTGATGCACAAAGCAAGGCTGCGGGTGATGACTCAAGTTCTTGGGCCCCAGCTACCTGTGTGGGAGACCAGAACGGAGTTTTGGGCTCTTGGCTTCAGTCTGGCCCAGATCTGGCTGTTGTGGCTATTTGGAGTGGGAACCAGTGGATACAGATCTCTGTCTCTGCCTCTCCCTCTCTTTTTCTCTTTCAAATAAACAAATAAATATATCTTTAAAACAAAAATCTTGACCACAAGATCTCATCACTTCCCAAAAGTCTTATCTCCTAATACCATCTCCTTAGGCGTTAGGATTTGAACCTCTGAATCTTGAGAGGGATACCAGCATTCAGACCACATTTTCCCTTAGGGGTGAGGAGTCTTGGTTGTGATGTGCCATTAAATGCCTGTGGTGTCGGGCAGTCTGCCCCACCTCTCGCTGATCTAAAGTATGAGATTTGGTCTAAGTTATTACCAAGGTCATTTTGAATCATCTGTGATTCTGGAGAGTTATGAAACAGGCTGTAACCATGGTGAGGGAAGTTGATTGGTGGCTCCAAAAATAGACTTATTTTCTCCTTCTGTGTAACATTGATGCTCTCCCATTGAGTAAGTCACTCTGTGTATATTGCTTTAATTAGCCACTTTATTTTTTTTTTCTCCTTAATACTGACTGCTCAGAAGTGAGTGGAAGATTGTCTTTAAGACATACCGAACAAATGAGCTCTTGCCTCTTGTTTAAATATAGGTCTGAATTATTGTGCTGCTTTTCATTCCTGTTGTAGGTTTTCAAAAAGCAGAAGGTGGTGATTTGGTAAATTTAGAAACTATTTCACATCGGTCCCTGCTGTCTTTTGTGTTTGTGTGAGAACCCCATTCAACATACACCTTATTCATTCTTCCCTTAAATATGCCCTCCTTCATTTTTGCCTAGCCACTGGCAACAGTCCCTCTCTGTAAATATGGATTCTGTGGGCATCCTTATGTTGACAGTTATTTTTCTCTGTTCACCTGTAGGGAATTTAGTTAGGCAGCAGTGCGTTTCAGCCCCTGAGACCCTGTGATTCTCGCTGCTTACATCCTCAGTTTGTCCTTGTTGCTGTGGTGTCCTGAGGACTCCCTGAGAAACATTCAGAGATTGCAGGCTCTGTGGCTGTGCTCTTGGGGATGGTCCTATGTCCAGAACAGCCTGCCTGACCTGGCTGGGGCAAGGACACTGCGAGTGGGGAAAGTTTCCTGTCGGTGAGCATCTCCGACTCTTTGAAGTAGAGAATCACCTAGGAACTTCCTAAGTGCCTAAAGAAATAATGTAAATTTAACATTCCTGTCTTTCTCTATCCTGTAATAATCTGTATCCAAGACATCTGGGCCTCTCGGGCATGCCCCTCTCTGCAGGTGACCTCTCTGTGACATGTAATTTTCCGAAGCTGGCCACATCAGTATATGTCTTTGGAAAACAAAATCTCTACCAGCAGTGTTATCATCTCAGTGACTACTGACATTTATGGAGAGATTACTGTGGTGCAGGCACTGTGGTAGGTGTTAGGCATGTATTGTGCTGTTTAACCCCTGGCAGGTGTCACTTGTAGAATAGCTCCCTTCTTTAAAATAGTGGATCAGCAGAGGCCTGGTGGGGTTAAATGACTGATGTAAGCTGACAAAGAATTTTTGGGTTTGGTGGAGAAAGGGCTAATGGTGACAGAAGGGGCAGAGAGAGCCCTGTGTCTAGCTGGGGCATGGAACCATGTGCTCCTTCACTGGCTCCTGTGTCAGCAGGTACTGGACAGTCCCCCTCCCTGCTCCAGCCAACACACACACCCTCCACTTTTCTTCCCTCTAGTATCAATTTATTTTCATTTTACTTAGTTAAATTTCAGTGAAGTTTTGAACATATGTCATGGAAGTTATGTTGTAAGTCTGTGGATTGATCTGGAAACATAGTGTCATGAAACAGCATCCAAACCGATACTAAAAAAAACTTTCTGGATCATAAACTGTTGGTCTGTTGGAAAAGTTAACATAGAAAAAAGAACACATTTCCCTCTGCCAGTCAATCCCAGACTTTTTGGCAACTAGAAGGCACCACTGAGGATCGCCCAGGTCAGTGACAGTGCAAGGGGAGGCTTCGTCCTGAGAGGGAGTGACGGAGTGTCTCATCATTCCTCTCTTGTGGCCACTCCTTCCCTCTTGCCATGACAGTGGCCAGCCTGTGCACCCAGGAAGGCAGTAGCTATGAATCTTGTTTATTTTAAACTTCAGTGTTCAGTGTCTCCCAGCTACTCTTGACTCAATATGTGTTTAATGAATGAATTCCATCAGTGTAAAACCTCTGAAATTGCTGAAGTCTCTAAAATTGCAGCTTCCTCCTGATCCTTGGTTTGCAGGGTTTAGAGTTTACAAACATTCAGTTCCAGGGCCTCTGTGAAATGCCTAAAACAGATAATAAAGAAGCATTTGTTGTTTGAGCCTCACAGCACTGGTTTAAACACAGACCTGCAAAAGAGTGGAGACATTGTTCTCCTGTCTGAATTCATATTGCCACTTTGGAAATTGTTCTCCAGATGATCCATCTGTCTGTCCATCCATCCATCCACCCAATAAATGTTGATTATTTACTAAGTGCCAGACCCTGGAGAAGTGAAGCTGCCCTAGCAAATGCAACAAACAGAAACAAACAAAATCTCTCATGGAGTGCACATTCCAGGAACTTGAGAGAGTGAGTGTATAACGTGTGTGATTTCTCAGAAGGCCAGAAGTACCATAGAGAAAACTAAATCCAGAGAAGGGGATTAGAAGTTGCAGATGATGTTCTACCTAGTCCTGTTCCCATGGCTTCCCATCTTCTCCCAGTTGAAGGCAGAGTTTTACCATGGCCCAGGAGGCCTCCGTCGTCATGCCCCATCTCCCTGACTGCAGCCCCTTCCACTCAATCTCTGCCATACCAGCTTCCTTGCTGGGGAGACCCTGGGCACTAGTGTGGCCCCTGCTCATGGCACTTTCCTTTCTACGTGGCTGTTCCTCCTGCAGATACCTAGAAGACTAACTCCTTCACCTCTGTGTTTTGTTTTGTTTTGTTTTTTTAAGATTTACTACTTTGAAAGGCATTTGTGTGTGTGTATGAGAGAGAGAGAGCGCACGCGCGCGAGAACGAGTGCCAGCCAGCCAGCCAGCCAGCCAGCCTTGCAAGAGCACTTCTGTCTTCTGGTTCACTCCCCAAGTGGCTGAAACATCTAGAGCTGGTCCAGGCCGAAGACAGGAGCCAGGAGCTTTATCTGGGTCTGCCATGTGGGTGCAAGGGCCTAAGGACTTGGACCATCATCCTCTGCCTTCCTAGGCATGTTAGCAGGAAGCTGGATCAGAAGTGTAGCAGCCAGGACTCGAACTGATGCCCATGGTGGGATGCCATCACTGCAGTCGTCCGCTTTACCCAGTGTGCCACAGCACTGGCTGCTCACCTCCTTTTGATCTTGGCCCAGATGCCGTCTTCTCAGTTATGGCTTTACTGACCACTTTATTTTAAATTTAAGTTTCCATTCTCCCTGAACCCTGGCACTCCTGCTCCCTAGGAGGTCCCAGCCCAACGGACAAGGTGACAACGCGAGGCAGGTCTTCCTGACATTGGGGAGCCCACACCCAGCTTTGCCCTTCAGAACTATTGGGAAAGTCCTCAGGAAAGACCCTGCCTGGGGGCAGTGCCATGGGGCTCTCCGTGACCCCTTTAGAAGAGGATCCAACCCAGGGCTTCATTGGTGGGAATTCCCGTGATGACGTTTGCCCTTGTCACAGCACAGGGCCATGTCTCTTAGGGGTGAGACGTGGTTTCTGGAAATCGGTGGGCCTCCTGCGGATGGGTGGTGTCCGCCCCGTGGCTGCTGACGGGGTGTGGTTGGTGGGTTTAGTCTGTTTCTCCTGCTCGGCACGGCCACGCTCGCTCTCCTCTCCCTTCTCTCACCCTCTGCGACCGCCTCATCTGAGTTCTCAGCTTTCAGTTCACTGGCTGCACTGACCTTTTCCGTATTTCTTGTTTTTGTGCAGAAACTGAAACTGCATCACGTACGTAACTGGGTTGTATCTGCCTCATTCCCGTTGTATGGAACCCTTAGCTGCTTTTTTCTTGTCTCCACCACTTCCTGGCTTTACAGCATGAAAAAGCAACATCCCTGCTTCCGTAGGCAAAGTTGCACAATGTGATTTTTGCGGTAGTAATACACAAGATTTAAAATGTGCTTACCACAGGTTGGGTTCCCCAGGAAGCAACCCAGAGGTGGAGTTTTACGTGCAGATGTTCATAAAGGAGTGCTCCTTGAAGGATGGGGAGGAAGTGAGGGGACAGAGGAAAAGTCAGGCCGTGGTGCCAGCCCCACAGGGAGACCTGGAGCTCAGAGGGCTCTCCACAGTGATTGTGACTTGGACCAAGGTGACCAGGCCTTTATATGCCAGCGTCCCTCATTTGTTGCATTCTGATCACCTTAGACAAAGGAGCTCTCTGCAGCTGGAACCACCCCTGTAGAAGCCAGTGGAGGCCCTGGCAAGTGCAGCAGGAAGGTTCCCTGAAGAGGAGTCTGGGCTGCACCTCCCAGCGTCTCCCGCATTCACACACAGGAAATTCAGCTTCCGCTCTGAGACGTGACACAGTGCATTCGTTCAGAAGGAGCCTCCACTGTCAGTTTTGGCTTGATGATGAAATACAGTTGATTTCATGAAACTGCACGGTAGAGCCTGAAGAAGCCACAGAGACCCTCTCCTCAACCCTCTTGTCTGACAGGTGGAGAAATGGAGCATTAAAGAAGGGAGAGGCGATCTCTGTGTGGCTCCCAAGAAGCAGGCTCCGAGACAAGAATATGAGAGCCAACAGCTCCCCTCAGAAATGCCAGCAGGGAAGTGGAAATACGAGGCAGGAAAGAGAGGGAAGCTGGTAAAGGGTGTGCTGTCAGGAGAACTGCTGCTCTGGGCAGCTGGAGCTCGGTCCTGTAGGGAACTGCAGGAAGCAGTGGCTTCAGGGTTACCCTGCCCAAGGCAGCGGCCGGGGATGTTTGGCCCTCTGCTGCCATCGGCTCTTGGCTTAGGGCTGTTTCCTGGAGGCACTGACTTCGCTGCATTGTCACCTGGCTCTGTGAGCAGGTGCAGCCTGCTGCAGAGCTGGAATGAAAGCCACAGGTATTCCAGAAGGCTGGAGAGGCAGCCAGGGACAGGGACAGCCTGAACTGGAGTGGAACTTGGGTATCCCATCAGCCAGTGCTCTTCACACTGACTATTGAACAGCCTTCTGCTCTGGACTCAGAACTGCTCTAAGTCATCCTAGTGAGCAGAGACTGAGGATGGAAGAAGGAGCAGGGCACGCCGCCCCTTGGAAGGCACATCCACGTGCACCAGGTGCACATCTGTGTCTGAATGAGCCGGAGGCGATTTTATGCGCACTCACATTCAGTACCGTGATGCCCCACTGAAAGCCGTGCATTGCATTGCTCCGTTTTGATGCACTGCTCTACTGGGCTGCTTCAGATGGAATGATTTTTTTTTTCTTCTATTTTTTTTTTTCTTTTTACAATATTGAGTCTTCGAGTCTTCCTGGGTATTCGAACATGATTGACATGGACTGAGAGCAGATAGACACTGATAAAGACTGGGGGTCTTGGTTGTGGGCTAGCCAGTTTTTCAGCCAACGTCCTTCACTTAGTGACTTTTGAACACTAAGCAGACAGAACCTTGGTTCCCCCCTCCATAAAATGGGGCCGTAATTCATATGGAGTCCTGCGAAAATTCAGTGAGGTCATAGCTGTAAAAACAATTAACCCAGAGCTTCCTGGGTAGGAGTTTGATAACATTAGCTGTAGTCAGAGTAATGTTGACCGGGCAGAGCGGAAGAAGGGACAGATGGGAGAGGCGCTGGGGCTTAGGAGAGCATGAGATCCAAGAAGCAGGAGGACGAATGCTGTGAAGTACACCTCCTGAGATGCCGGGGAAGGTGTCATAAACTTGAGAAGGGCTGCCCACTGGGACCACATTCTCATGGGAGCCCGGGTCCCTTCAGAGTGAAAGCTTATGGGGAAACCCAGTATGTAAAAAAATGTAAACAGAGCTACTCATTTAAAGGCAGTGGGGAACCAGGGTCCTATCTAGTCCATTCCCCCTTCAGCCACCCACAGCCCCGAGGGAATTGTGAGAAACCCCAAGGCTGCAAGAAAAACAATTTCTATAGAAGGGCTTTTACTGTAATACCTCACTTGTTCTGTATTGAGTTAGTTTTCTAGAAAAACACTTTTTTTCGTAGAAACTCATCTTACATGAAGTTTTTGCTTAAAGTCTGTTGCTTTTCTGCCTTCTTAACGAGGCTGAATGAAAACCTTTTCATCTGTTCTTGATGATTTTTGATTATAGTAATGAGCATTTGGTTATGAGTCTGCTTGAATGTGGTGCTTCCCAGCCTCAGAGGTTCTGAAGTTAGGACCCTTTGCATGCACTGTGCTTTGGCAGTTGTCACAGGCAGCAGCATGGTGTGAGGCAAGATTCTGGTCTTGGGAGCCAGACTATCTGGGATTGTATCCCAGCCTTGGATCTTATTTGCATTGTGACCTCAGGAAAATGCCTAGCCTCTCCGTGCCCCACTTTCTTCTATAAATTGGGAATAATAATTGTATTTACACTATAAAGTTATTGGGCAAGAAAATATGTGTTTTTATATGTTCATTGCTTAGAAAACCTGCATATAAAAAGTGCTGCGTAAGTGCTATATCTGTGTTGGTGATGATTGGTGCATTTGTTTGTATGGTTCTTCTGCGTTTTCCTTTGATGTAGTACAGGGGTTAAGCCTATGGACTCTGAAAGTAACTTGTAACTAGCCTGAATTTGAGTCTCACCCCCATTGTGATTTTGGGAAAGTTAATTTAGTTATCCATGAGTTAGTTTATTCACCTGAAAAATGGGGCTAATAATACAAACTAGTTCACAGGACTGTTGTGAGGACTCAGTGGGCTAACATTTGTGAAGTCATTAGCAATGGGGAGAGTGCACTAGCCATCATTATTGTTAATTATTAAGAGTCTGAATGAGGGATACTGTAATGGAATATAGAGCCAGAAGTTTTTACTCTATTTGATCCCTTAGAAACCTTTGCAAAGTTTCTTCTTGTTACTTAATTGGTTTCAGTTAGCAGAGGTTATGAACTTATTGATTTTAAATATTAAGTGTTTTCAGTGTGCTTCTTAATGTTGGGACTGGGAGTAAGTAGGTGGAGGAATTAGCCATTTATGCTGTATAATAAAATGTTTATTTTCAAAATATGACTCAGGAATTTTGGATGCAGTTATATTGAAGGAGTTAAATAGTCTTTGCTGAAAAGGTCAACGTGATTAGTATTCATATGAGGGGATATTTTCAAACCAGGGAAAACGATAGAGAAATGTCAATGGAAGTGACCAGAAACAACACTCAGAGTAGTCAGCAGATTTTCTGATGTGTGAGAGAAGAGGCCAAGCATCATGAAAAGCAAGCAAAAAATAGCTGTTTTGCAGCCTTTGTGGTGGTCTAGAATGGTCAGCCATGGTCTGCCAGGGCACCCTTTGGTACTAAGCATTTTAAGGACTAATGTTGGTCATTAGAGCATGCCTCTATGGAGACTAGCCCATTCAGGAGGGTTTTTGCATAGTGTGGGCTTTATTGTATATGAAAATGTATGCAGTAATTGGGAAGAAGGTACAGGATGGTTGCATGTTCTTTCTGTGTTACACTGGGGCATTGTAGAATGTACCCAACCAAGGATCACATCATTTTCTAGGGAAATGCACTATTGTTTAACTTACTATTTATTATTTCTTAGGACCTAGATTCTGTGAAGATAGTGTTGATTCACAGACTGGTAACTGGCAAATGATTAGAGAAGATAACCCCAAAGGTTATGATTTTTTTACACATAACTTGTTTTATATCTAAATAAGCAATCCTATTTTTTAAAAAAATATTTATTTGGAAGGCAGAGATACAAAGAGCAGAGAGAAAGAGAGGGAGAGAGAGGGAGAGGGGTCTTCCATCCGCTGGTTCACTCCCCAGATGGCTGCAACGGCCAGAGCTACACTGATCCGAAGCCAGGAGCCTCCTCTGGATCTCCCACATGGATGCAGGGGCCCAAGGACTTGGGCCATCTTTTACTGCTTTCCCAGGCCATAACAGAGAGCTGGATCAGAAGTAGAGCAGCTGGGACTTGAACTGGCACCCATATGGGATGCTGGCACTGCAGGCAGTGGCTTTGCCCGCTATGCCACAGTGCCAGCCCAGCAATTCTGTTTCAGTACCCTGTCTTGTATCAAGTGTCTTAGATTCAATGTTTACCATACTCCATTGAACCAGATGCATTGCCTTGCTGGTTTCCTCATTACTCAGTTAAACAAATTTTTCACACACACACACACACACACACACACACAGATACACACTCACAGTATATTTGTATATGAGTCATGTTTTTAATTTCTTAAAAACTGCATTGTAAAGCAATAACTACCTGTTAATGGAAATTTCTTAATGTTTTCTACTTTCTCTTATTTTTGTGTGCTTTCCATTGCAGTTTTAAAATTGAAATTTCTTATAGATTTTATTTCAATGTAGGCATTCTGTGAACAGTAAAAACAAGTATATGTAGTTAAAAGTTTTAAATCTGATTGTTTCAGGTTGTTTGTTTTGTGAACATAATAATTTCAGTAAGACTCATGTTTCTTTAATGATTGGTGTATCAGTGTAAACCAAACTCTTTTATGTACTTTTCATAATGTGATTGTACAACTGGCTGCCATTTATTGTTGATTGAGTTTGTGGAGCACAGCACTGCAAGTTAGTAAAAATGTCCCAATTCATGTAACTACAACTACAAATGAGGTAGTGATAGAACTTAGCATGTTGTTTGCTTCTATAGAGATGAAATTTGTTACAATTACAAATATGTTGGATTTGTGCAAATATTTCTGCCCATTCTTTACTCTTTTTGAAATATTCTGACAAGCCTTACAATGGGAGGAGGGCCTTATGTTGGTGACATCTCAGATGGGATCCCAGCAGTGGATAATAAATTGAACTTTTTAAAAATTTTATTTATTTGTTTATTTTGGAAGTCAGAGTTACTGAGAGAGAGAGGGAGAGACAAGGGAGATCTTCCATCTGCTGGTTCCCTTCCCAGAGGCCACAACAGCCAGGGCTGTGCCAGGCTGAAGCAACGCGTTCCGTCCAGGTCCCTCATGTGGATGGCAGGGGCCCAAGCACTTCGGCCATTTTTTGCTGCTTTCTCAGGGCATTAGCGGGGAGATGGATCAGAAGAGGAGCAGCCGGACTTGAACTGAACCCATATGCAATGCTGGCATCACAGGTGGCAGCTTCACCCGCTACACCGCAGCACCAGCCCCGTAAATTGAACTGTTAACCTTGAAGATAATGCAGGTTGTTAAAGTTTAAGGTTTTCACAGACAACTTTATATTAGTCTGTCTTCTTTTTGTTAGAAGTTTACACTCAAGTAACTGTTGTAGATTCACTTAATATTTACCTAGTAGACATTAATGTAATGTAATTTAGCTCCTTGAGAACAGGGCCATAGTTGTCATTTCTCCATGTGTACCTGGCACAGTAACCAGCTGGTAGTAGCAACTCAATATATTTGTAGCATGAATGAGTGACTACATGCCCAGCTTTCCTCCGTTACAAAGCGAGGAACACATTTAGGATTGCATACCAGTTGCACAATTTCAAAGGCTGCCAATGCGTGGCATTGTTTACTCCAGAGCTTTGCCAAGCTTTGAGCATGTAGAAACATAACCTACCCTCTAGTTCTCTTATTGGTCATCTGCATCAAACTCTTCAATTCTCGGCAGCATTTTAAAAAGACATTAGCCTGTATGGAAATTACCAGAACAGGGAATAAATGAACATGAAAAGGTAGCACCATTTCTGTCCAGACAAGCCTTTGGTTCTCAATAGCCTTGGAAGATGACAAACCCAAGAATCCAGGAAATGCTGAAAGAATGGAAATGAAGTGCATCTGGCAGAAATCCCCACTGCCGATTCACTGTGGCCATGTCCACTTTCTTTCTTCTGCATACTCCTCTCCCCTTCAGCTTCCTAAGTTTCTTTTCTGAAAACAAGTACTTTGGTATTGATTTGATACTGTGTAGGTTACCAAGTTCAAGAAAATAATACGTGCCTTTGTCTGGACACAGTATTGAAAAGTTTCACTGATGGAGCCGGTGTTGTGGTGTAGCAGGTTAAACCTCTGCCTGCAATGCTGGCATCCCATATGGGTGCTGGTTCAAGACGGCTGCTCCACTTCTGATCCTACTCCCTGCTAATGCACCTGGGAAAGCAACAGAAGATGGCCCAAGTCCTTGGGCCCCTGCATCCAAGTGGGAAACCCAAAAGAAGCTCCAGGCTCCTAGCTTTGGCATGGCCCAATTGGACCTTTGCAGCCATTTGGGAAGTGAACCAACAGGTGGAAGATCTTTCTCCCTCCCTCCTTCCTTCCCTCTCCCTCTCCTTGTCTCTCTCCTTGTCTCTCTCTCTCTCTCCTTGACTCTCTCCTTGTCTCTCTTCTTGTCTCTCTTCCTCTCTAACTCTTTCAAATAAATTTAAAAAATCCTTAAAGTTTCACTGATGCTCAAGTTTTAGCTTCTTTCTCATAAAATTCTGGAAATGAAAATTTTTCTTAAAATTCAGACTATGTAAGGCATATTTAAATCAAAAATATATAAACTGGTAAATTTTAAAGGTTTATCTATGTAGAAAATTTTTTTTAAGATTTGTTGATTTACTTGAAAGAGTTACACAGAGAGAGAAGGAGAGACAAAGAGAGAAGTCTTCTGTCTGCTGGTTCACTCCCCAGTTAGCCACAATGGCCAGAGCTGTATCGATCTGAAGCCAGGAGCCAGGAGCTTCTTCCAGGCCTCCCACACGGGTGCAGGGGCCCAAGCACTTGGGCCATCTTCTGTTGCTTTCTCAGGCCATAGCAGAAAGCTGAATCAGAAGTGAAGCAGCCAAGACTCGAACCAGTGCCCATATAGGATGCTGGCACTGCAGGAGGTGGCTTTAACCACTATGCCACAGCCCCGGCCCCCATAGACAAGTTTTAAAAATGTTTATGAGTTAACTAAAATACATGTAATGAGGGTTTAGAGTCCTCCTCCTTACAGTCCAGTTGGGGTAGATGTGTAAATATTATTTTTAAAACATCAGATGTATTTCTCTCTCTTACTAGAGTCATTGTCTTGGGTGAAACCTTTATTTCTTTGATTCTCCATTTCATCCAGCCTTGAATGTAGCTACTCCCAAATATTCTGACATGAAATTGTGGAATGATTTTCTTGTTCTCATGGGTTTCCAGATTACTAGAGATTTAATACGTATGACTATGTGTTTGGCTCCACTAACAGGGAGGAAGTATCTGCTGCCCCAGCCCTGAGTCATCCATGGCTCTCCAAATCCTTCACCATCCTTGAATAAAAACATATTCACAGTGCTAGATACCCGTATGACAAGTGACAAGGCAGCATTCCAGAATTCATTAATAACTAATTGTTTAAGCCAAGCTCCAAGTGTAGTTTTCCTCCAGAAACAATGTTATAAATGATGGGTTTTCCAGGCCAGCTCTTCCAAGTCCTGTCTGCTCTGTGGTTGGCTATGTTACTATCCCTCCATCCATCTAATATCTCAAGGAGTCATACTGTGTGCCTGGTTCCATGCTTGCCTCATACCACATCTGGATCATTGGTGGTGTGTTTATGGTTCATACAGCTGAAGACAGTGTGCCAATATTTTGGAAAATCCTGCCAGCTTAATGAGAAATTTACTGTTTAATCTTTTATCTAAAAATATTCCCACAAATATTTATCAAAGAACAACTATGTGCCTGTCTTTGTGCTTGTTACTGGAAATAAAAAACAGTGAATGGGATAGCCCCTGCCTTGGAGAACAGAGGTAGGTACAGATGTAACAGCTGGGAAGGATGATTACTTCTGGGAAAACAAGCACTGGAGGTTGTCATTGCACTTCTTAAGCTTATAAGCCATAATGCAACACCTAAGAAGACTTCTTAAACCAAAGGGGAAGATTTGGAGCCCTTTGAATCAGGGTGAGAAGAGGGTGACAGGAAAGCAGACTTAAGCAGAGTGTGTGCTTAAGCATGAGGAAGATACCACCTGAGAGAAAACCAGCAGAGGGGGACACCTGTGTGGAGCAAACTTGGCTACATTTCCCCACCACAGTCTTCGTTCCTGGCCTGCCTGGTTGGCTTTTGGAAGCAAGCAGGATGTTGAGTAGATGAAAAAGGTGGGAAGCAGCAATCCAGTCATCAGCAGTAGCTTTTAAGGGACTGCATGATTGCTGACCTTGCCTCCTACGCTCTCCCCACACCGACTCCAC
Source organism: Sylvilagus floridanus (assembly GCA_949820135.1). Classification (NCBI taxonomy): domain Eukaryota; kingdom Metazoa; phylum Chordata; class Mammalia; order Lagomorpha; family Leporidae; genus Sylvilagus; species Sylvilagus floridanus. The sequence goes on from OX463235.1 coordinate 44,059,872, forward strand.
TCCAGCCTGAAGACTGTCCTGCCCCGTGCCTTTGCACATGCTATGGCCTCTGCCTGGCTGCATCTTCTCCCATTTACCTGCGCAATGTAATTGCTCACCTCATTCACACCTTTGCAAAATGTCACCTGACTAGAGTCCTTCTCTAACCTTCCTGTTTAAATAGCACTGCCCCAAAGTCCCACTCGCCTTTATTTTCCTGTGTAGCCCTCATTCCTTCTTGTCTTCTCTTGTTTTTTTTGTCTGTTTCCTTCTACGAGAAGGAAATGTAAGGTTCTTCTACAAGAACGAAAGCAGAAACAGGGTTCAGGTCACTGCTGTTTTACTGTGGTGAAAACATGGCCTGGCACATTGTAGAAGAAATTAAGAAATGCATTTCCAAGGAAGAAACTTTTATCCCAGAAAGTGCCATTTCCTGTCATTGACTTGTCATCAATTTCAAGACCACTTTGTTATGGGGGTGGGGTGGGGTGCATTTGGTGACAATATTCTTCTACTAGCAGGTTGTGGGATGAGGGCTATTTGTCACTGCATTACTTTTTGATCTTTCACTTTTTTATTGTACTTTCAACTTTATATTATGACAGATCGAAAATCTACAAGAAAATTGTCAGAATATTTAAATTAGCATCCATACTGCTCTGCTGGTCCCTTAGATTCACCATTTGTCAACATTTTGCCACACTTGCTTTCTCTCTTTATACACATTGTTACAGTTTTCACTGAACTGTTTGAGTAAGTTGCAGATATGACCCTTTACCTCTAAGTACTTGAGTTTGTATCATGCAAAACAAGGAGACACAATTTCCATATCCAGGAAATGTAACACTGATAGAATAGTGTTAGCTAAGTGCAGACCTGTCTCAGTGATGTCCTTTATAAGCAGCCCAGGGAGGGTGGCCGTGTGGTATAGCTGGAAAAGTTCATGTCCCCACTGCTGCACTTCTCATTAGCTCCCTGCTAATGGCCTGGAAAAGCAATGAAGGATGGCCCAAGTGCTTGCGCCCCTGCACCTAAGTGGGAGACTTGCAAGAAACTCCTGACTCCTGGCTTTCGCCTTGTCCAGCCCTGGCCATTGCAGCCATTTGGGGAGTGAACCAGCAGATGTAAGACCTCTCTGTCTCTCCTTCTTGCTCTGTAACTCTAACTTTCAAATCAATCAATAAATCTTTTTTTTTTTTTTTTAATTTTAAAGGCACAAGAACAATGGAGTGCCAATCTAGAAAACCATCTAGGGCCATGGATGACATTTAGTTGGATTTCTTCAGTCTTTCTCATTGCTCTTTGTGTTTTGTGATATGAACATTTTTGAGAACCACAGGCCATTTGTTTCACAATGTGGTCCTTCACATGGGCTTGTTTTATGTGTATTCGTGATTGGAGACAGGTTAGATCTTTTCAGCAAAACCATCACATAGATGATACTGTATTTGTCCAAGTGCATCAGCTCAGCAAGTACATGTCCAATTGTGCCATTACCAGTGTCATTGAAGTCCATCACTTGGTTTAGGTAGTGTCCCACAGATTCCTGGTGTAAAGGTAGCCTTTTTCCTTTGTAATTCATACATGTACAGAATAAACTTTAGTTACATGGAACTACGGTGTCTCTGTAGACAGATACTGTAAAAATGGTGTAAACATCTGCTGCCAGCAACTTGCATCTGATGATTTTAGGACCTCCAAAGATCCTTGCCTGAGTCAATTAACAACATGGTTGGGAAATGGAGATTTTGCAACTCTTTATTATTTAAGTTGGCATTCTATTGTAAAGAGCTTTCCTTTTCCCCACTTGTTTGTTTGTTGTTAAAAGTATGGGTTCATGGATTCTTTTCTTTGAATTCAGTGAATCCCTTAGTGTCTTCACGGACTATCCTAGAGGTGGTCTAACTGGCATGATCCCTAGCATCTGGGGAGAGAAATACTGAATCCCAGGAGTAAGAAATATTTTTATCCCATTCACAGTGCACGTGTTGGTTTGAATTGTGCACAGATCACCTGGGGCCCAGAGTCTGCATTCCTAACAAGCTCCCTCAAGATGCCGGTGCTGGTGGTGTGTGGACTACAGTGGAAGTAGCAAAGCTGTAAGGAATCTGTAGGCCGATCTTGAAGAGGTAGAACTCTTGTACTAACTATGTATTGCACTGCTTATATTGCGGTGAAGGATTTGCCTCCTGAACATGGACTAGAACTACATTTTGCAGAGTTGTCTCTGCCTTGGTTCCCAGAAAGCATGGTAATGAGGGTGAGGATGGCTGTTTCCCCACTTGCATGCTTGCTTTTGCATTTCTCTTGGCATCCTCACCTTTCAGAGAACTAGCTTCAGCTCCTGGTTTCTCAGTCTCAGTGGCGGTTGTCTCCTTACTGGTGTTCTCCATTAGAGAACTATATTGATACCAACGGAAGTTGGGTAGGTCAAGATCTCCTCAAAAAATAAATGTTTGGTTTTTTTTGTTTTCACTGAGGGAGTATGAGCTTTCTGCTGTTGGCAGATTTTAGTGGCTTCTGGTCAAATAATTTCCTTTTTCCTTTTAGAAGTCATTTCTAGGCAGATTATTCTTGGCACCCTGGCCATTTGTAGTTTGTGACCATTACATTCATAAAAATTCCAAATACACATGGTATTTTATTTTGCTTAGTTACATTGTTTGTTTATGTTTTTACTGTATCCCCCTTTTTCTGACACAATCTGATTTCCCCATCTGTCATCTGACTTATATTTCCCCCTCCTTCATTCTCTTAAGAATTGAAGGGTTCTTAAGAAGAGAACTGTACGAGTGAGTGATGCATCAGATATGAGAGGGCACCAGCTGATACAAAAGTTAGACTCATCCTAGTTTAGCAGCTGCCTGTGAGCATTGGGGAATGAGTGAGTGGGGGACGGTGTGCCCATGTTAATCCCATTAACAAAATATGGAAGATTTCCAAAGCGCCTGTTTTGGATTTTATTGTTTGTTTTATTCTCTACCATTTGTGCCTTTTTGCTGTTTATGGCATTTAGATAGATAGTTGATAATAACATTGGATTTCTGTAAAGCTTGGGCAGTCATAGGAATGATTCACAACTTTATATATCCCACTGTGCTCTCTTAGCTCCCCCTTCTTGCCAGGAGTCCACCTGCTGCTGGAGGCCCCTGACTTGCCAGCAAGTGCTGCAGCTCTTCTGGTCTGCCTCTTGACCACAGCACAGTCTTTTGTGCTCATTGGACAATATGGAGCTAGTTTTACTCTCCTTCTTTCAATAATGAATGTGTTACAGAGGTGTTGAATGTAGCCACACTATGAAAACATTACCCCTGGGCTAACCTGGAAATCTCCTGCTGAGATATGTAAGCAAGCAAGTTAGAGGACACCACCTGAAGATTTCTAATAACCACCCGTGTAGTTGGCTTAGTCTGGTCAGGCATCATTGTCCCACAGAGGCCGCGTGGTTCCTACAGGAGCTCAGCTCCAACACAACCTGTGGGCTGCGCAGGCGCTGTCACGGGTTTCGGGGGCTAGTTCATGGCTAGATGCCAAGGCCCCGTGGAGAGCAGAAAGGCTGTTTCAGGGCCTCGAGTGCCAGACACCTGGTACCAATTAGACCCACACCTGCTCACCGCTGTTTGGTCTCTCCCTTTCTCTCGTGAGCTACACTTTAAGAAAAAAAAAAATCACTGACTGAGAGTCAGAAATATTTCAGATTCTGGTCCAGATCTGTGTGGATCTTTGTAACTTCCCAAAATGTGTGTGAATTCTGGGCATGGTAGTGAGTAGGAGAGCACGTTTTGCCTGTTCTCTCATTTTGGTGTAGGATACCTCATTCCTTCTGACACTGTAAAATTCTCAGATGAGCTGCTGCACTGAAGAACCCAGGAGGACTATGTATATCCTTCAGTGCCCAAAACAGTAAACACGTGGTGGTGCTAGGGAGTGTTCATGAAAGAAATGACCCAGAGTGAAAAGGGAAGGCAGCTGAGTATGCCTTATTTCCATTTCCCATCTTATCAGCTTTTTCCAAGCATTATTTGACGTCAGCAGACTTAAACTTCTCTTAATATTTCTATTGCTGTTTTTGAACACTGTTTCAATGTCAATCCCTGGCTAATTAATGCACATAGATGCATAAACTGACTTGCTGTATGCAAGCATAGGATTGCACATTGATATGATTAGCTGTGCTAATTGGTTATTAGGTTGAAGAATACTCTGGAAAGTGAGTTGGTTCCTTTGATTTTGCCCAAAAAGTCTTGAGATGATTTCTTGTAAAAAAAATTATTCATTTGAAAGTCGGAGTTAGAGATATCTTCCATCCACTAGTTCACTTCCTAGGTGGCTGAAACACCCAAGGAGGAGTTTCATTGAGGTTTCCAATGTGAATGGCAGGGGCCCAAATACTGGGGCCATCTTCTGCTGCTTTTCCCAGGCCATTAGCAGGAAGCTGGATGGGAAATGGAGCAGCTGGGACATGAACCCACATCCATATGGAATACCAGCATCACAGATAGTGGCTTAATCTTCTGTGCCATAACACTGGCACCTTGGGATAATTTCTTAAGCGTGTTACTCCATGACAGTGAGTAACTTACCATATTGCTATGTAGCTTATTATACATGTGGCCAGCTTGCTAGGTTTACTGGCCTCTGCTGGGTGCTGCCTATCCCTGTCTTTGGGCTGTTTCCCATCAGACCTGATTCACATAAACATGAAACATCAGTATCGATTCAATACTGGTTCAAAACCAATTAAATATCAGTTGTTAGAACAGAGAGACTTCTGGCCGGCGCCGTGGCTCAACAGGCTAATCCTCCGCCTTGCGGCGCCGGCACACCAGGTTCTAGTCCCGGTCGGGGCACCGATTCTGTCCCGGTTGCCCCTCTTCCAGGCCAGCCCTCTGCTGTGGCCCAGGAGTGCAGTGGAGGATGGCCCAGGTGCTTGGGCCCTGCACCCCAGGGGGAGACCAGGAAAAGCACCTGGCTCCTGGCTCCTGCCATCGGACGAGCGCGGTGCGCCGGCCGCAGCGCGCCGGCCGCGGCGGCCATTGGAGGGTGAACCAACGGCAAAGGAAGACCTTTCTCTCTGTCTCTCTCTCTCTCACTGTCCACTCTGCCTGTTAAAAAAAAAAAAAAAAAGAACAGAGAGACTTCTGTGAGGTGGAAAGGCTAAAAGCAGGAATGGTTTAAGAGGATGCAGGATTTTCGTTGGCCTTCTTGGATGGTGAAGAGGAGTAGGAGGGAGATCAGCACAGATAGTGGGGTGCGGTATAAGTCGAGGCTAGAGATTGACATGCATGTTGTGTTTAAGGGAGAGAGAGAAATGTGGGCTCATTTTTGAAGTAGAGATTTTACTTTGGAAAGAGTGGATCTACCTAAAGCTCACTTCATGCCATGCCCCAAAGACACTCTGCTGTTGCAGGGCAAGGTACTCTGCTGGGTGGTTGAGCAGCACCAGACTAGTGTTGGAGTTGCACCATGCGGCTCCACTCCTGCTCCCTTGTGTCACAAGCCTTGTGATCCTGATTGTTGCAAAAACTTCTGTCTGTGGCTTCCTTATTTATTTAAAAAAAAATTTTTTTTTTTGACAGAGTGGACAGAGAGAGAGAGAGAGAGAAAGGTGTTCCTTTTTGCCGTTGGCTCACCCTCCAATGGCCGCCGCGGCTGGCATGCTGTGGCCAGCGCACCGCGCTGATCCAAAGCCAGGAGCCAGGTGCTTCTCCTGGTCTCCCATGGGTTGCAGGGCCCAAGCACCTAGGCCATCCTCCACTGCACTCCCGGGCCACAGGAGAGAGCTGGCCTGGAAGAGGGGCAACCAGGACAGAATCCAGCGCCCCGACTGGGACTAGAACCCCATGTGCTGGGGCCGAAAGGTGGAGGATTAGCCTAGTGAGCCGCGGCGCCGGCAAGGCTTCCTTATTTGTAAATGAGGACAATGATTGTGTCTGAGAGTTGTTGTACATAATAAAGAAGTGATAATCATGTAAAATACATTCCACTGTAGTGGGCACCAGTTGCTGGTGGAGCTTGTTCCATTGTACAGCTCTTAGGCAACAGAGAGAAGTAGCAGAAGCTGTGCTTTGAAAGGCAGACTTTGATGGAAACTTAAGGGGATTTTGTGGAGTTGCCTCTCAGTTGCATGGAGTTAAAGATAGGGTTTTAAAGGTATTGCCATGATTTCCAGCCTCTGGGTGTGGGAGAGCACAGGAATAAGTATGAGGTAACCTGTTGAGAGAGACCATTCTGTTTCTACTACATCTCCACGTCACAGATTTGAGGAATGATCATGCTTGAAATCCTCTCAGAAAGTTTGTCAGAGTTACTGGGAATACCTCTTCATAGCCATGGAGAACGCATGCTGATCAGTTAGAGGAAGTAAATTACTCAGTGAGAAGCAACTGGAAGGTTGTTGGCTTAGTTTTTTTTAAAAAAAATCTCTTAATATTTTATACTGTGTATTATAATGCTACTGTGCTGATAGTATTGTGATAGACAGTTGACTTGGAATAAATTTAAAGGAAAATATGAATATCTGTAGATGAATTGCAGTCCTTAACTTTAGTAACTCATGCATGCTGATTCTGCCTCTTGTTCCGGTTTTGGGGGATAAGAAAATGGAAAGTCACCCCTAAAAATGGGAATTCTGCTTTAATGCTTATCCTTGAAGCTCTTCTGTCTTTAGTCAGTGGAAAGTAAGAAGTAGAAAGTTTGAAGTTTGACTAAGCAAGTTGTCTTCTGTTGTTGTAAATATATGAATAAGTTGTGTGTCAGTTCCGTATTCATGGCGGAAATGTCAGGAAAATTTTACAATCTGTGCATTATGCTGATGAAGAAATAGGATAATATTACAAACCACTAATGCTTTTGTTTATCACGAGACATTTTACTTGCAAAGTGCTGCTTTTCTGTATTTTGAATCTGAATATCATAGATGTTTCCATATCTGGTAACAATGAGTGTTCTTATATGCAGTTTAAGTGTTTTCAAGGGTGAAGGCTTGTGAATCCTAATAGTGACTGTCCTAGCACTCCACATGTAATGCCATGCATTAGCTGACATCAATGGTTGTTAATTCTTCTTGATATTTGTGCCTTAGAAAATGTAATACAGGTGAATCATTGAATAGGGTGATTGTGTGAAAGGTCTTCAAAATATTCATGGAAAATCATATTATGAAAAAATTGTGCATGGATTTCAAATTTTTTTGCATCAAAACAACTTTGTAATTCCCTTCTCCATGAACATTCTGAAGTGCTTTTATGTGTGTCAAATAATCTCAGTAACTATGGGCTATATGTAGTGCAAATTAGTTCTGTGCCAGCTACAAGAATTCATCTATTCAGGATTCTTTTGAACCAATACAAAACAGTATCTAGAATTACATACAGTATACATTTATTTTAAAATAACCATATTATGGCTTGTACCCTTAGGAATTACATAACTATGAGTGAAGATTTGGTACTCCTTCCTTTGTTTAGTTCAGCCAGCCCCTCTCTGAATCCATCTCCTTCCTTGTCTTCTTCAGATCCGATGCAGTCATCCTTAACTTTCTCCTTATTCTTACACCATACTTTAACTGTCCATTAGCTTTTTAGCTAGAATGTTCATCCATTGTCCTGCTCCTCTTCCAATGAGTGTCTGAAAATCAGTACTGCTAGAATAAGCTATGTAGTTCTCCTGGATTTTCAGTGCGGGTAAAAAAAAGTTCCTGTGTGTGCTTAAACCCCCCCCCCCCCCATTTTCCATGTTCTTAAGCCTGATCAGTTTCCTTCAATTCTCTCCTAGAGGGGTTGTGTTCCTTCTGGTATTGAAACATCCCTGGAACTGGAGAAATCTCAGCCCCCATCCCCAAAAGACACAAGGTCTCCCCCTGTTGGCCCCTGGCCCCCTTTTCTCTGTGGGTCCATGACTTTACCTGGCATTTCCTCATCTACCTGCCTCTCTTCTTCTTATAAGGACACTAGTCCTATTGAATTACGAGCCCAGCTATTCCAGTGTAACCTCATCTTAACCTGATCACATCTTCAAAGACCCTATTTCCAAATAAGCTCACATTCATGGGTACCAGTGGCCAGAACTTCAACATTTCTTTTTGGGGAACACAATTCAATCCACAGCAGGCTCTTGACTCTTAATGTGGCAGACTAAAATCATAAAGTTAACATACAGGAACATGAATTGTTTTTACTGTTGTCAAGTATGGATATCATAAATGCTGACTTTAAAAAATTTTTTTAAAGATTTATTTGTTGACTTGAAAGAGTTACAGAGGTAGAAGAAGAGAAAGATGAAGAGAGAGAGATTCTATTCTATTCACTGATACACTTCCCAGATGACTGCAATGGCAAGGGCTAGGCTCAGCTGAAGCCAAGAGCCGGAAGCTTCATCCAGGTCTCCCACTTGGGTGTTAGGGGCCCGAACACTTGGGCCATCTTCTACTGCATTTCCCGGGCCAGTAGCAGGGAGCTAGATTAGAAGTAGAGCAGCAGAGACTTGAACAAGTACCCAAATAGGGGATGCCAGCGTTGCAGGCTCTGGTTTTACCCATATGCCACAACCTTGGCCCCATAAATGCTGACTTCTTTTTGTAAGGTTTATTTATTTGAAAGGCAGAATTACAGACAGAAACAGAAGGAGAGACAGACAAAGAGGTCTTCCATCCACTGGTTCACTCCCCAAATGGCCACAATGGCTGGGCTGATCCGAAGCCAGGAGCCAGGAGCTTCCTCCAGGTCACCCACACGGTGCAGGGGCCCAAGCACATGGGTCATACTCTGCTGCCTTCCCAGGCCATCAGCAGAGAGATGGATTGAAAGAGGAACAGCCAAGACTCAAATTGGTGCTGATATGGGATGCCAGAGCTACAGGCAGAGGCTTAACCTACTATGCCACAGCTCTGCCCCCAAATGCTGACTATTAAAACCAAAATTCTATTTATCTGATTTTGTTAAAGGCTACTTTATTGTTGACTACTTCTAAAGTGAACTATCTTCACTGTTTTAAAGACTTCATATGTGTACTCATGGTTGCATGAGTTCAGTTTCTATTTACAGCAAGTCTTCCCTCTGTTCCACTTAACACTTCATTGGTAAAAAAGTTTAAAGAATAAACAAAGAAGTACTATAAAGAAAATGTGACCAAATAATTATAGTCATCAAGTTCCAGCTGACTTCTCCATCAGCATTTGTGATAACCTTCCTTCTTCTAACCCTTTTAGGAAGTGAAGGATCATCGTGAAGGTCCAATCACAAGCAACAGTTCTTGATGAAACTTGCTTTTCAGAAGCATAAGTGAATAGGCTACATGTAATCACTTCCTGGAGTTTTTGGTAGTTTTCTCAATTTAGTATATTAAAATGGCAGAATCCAAATGGTCTGAAATCGGTGCCTCCTCTTTTGTAATTCAAGGAGAAATATGGGTAGGTAATAAGTAGATCTCAGGCTTGGTGACTTGTGCAAAAAGTTCTTGGAAGCTCACTTTTTCTGTTTATTGATTCTTTTTGATTTGCATACAGTAGGCATCCAAAGAGCTAGGAAGAGAGAATGTTGCCCACACCACGTGTGGCTGTGTAAAAATAAAAGCATCCGCTACTCCGTAGGCTTTCAGTCCAGACCTAGTCCCCACAGCTGCAGCATCTGTATTTTCAAATGTGCCCTCTCTTGTTGCAGCAGCTGCCTTTCAGAGAAGGATGGTGGAGTCTCACCATGCCATCCTCCAGAGCTTCATTCCGGATCAGGATCTGGGCTGCCAAAGCTGGCCATGGCAAAGCTGGAGTTGACAGATAACACACTCCAGAGTGACTTCGCGAGGGCAGGCCAGCTTGCAGCACTCTCTGCAAGTATGTAAGCAGATAGCTTACTGCTTGAAGCTCTGTTTTCTCTTAGGTCAGCACCTCCAAATCCTGGGAGGGATGGGAAAATAACTTCTCTTTGACGTCACCAAGACCACTGAATGTGTTGAGGTGGGAAATGTGAGGCTGAGCATGTTCTTTGACACATAGGAGAGAATGTTGTTTAGTATTCACTTTCCCTCTGTTGATGGACTTTCTCCATTGTGACACAGAGGAAAGCTCAAATTAGAGCAGAACTTTATGAAGTAGAATCAAACAGAGCTGTCTGATGGTGGTGACGATGATGATGCAATTCTGTGTAAGCTCCTGTGTTCTACACATTGCCTTGGAATGAGAAATCATGAAATTAAAGTAACACATTGCACAAAAATGTTCTGGTTTGAAACTGTCATCAAGTGTGTGTCAAAATTACAGAACTTATCAATCATGGGGCACAGGCACCTTTAATTGCTACCATTTACACATCTTCACAGAAGTTATTCTCTAGATTTGTAGGAGTTACCAAGCTATCACCCAAGGGTGAAACTGACTTGCTGCTATTTTTTTTAAATAGGGACCACAGCTACATCCATTTATATATGTATTATTTTAGCCCTACATGAGCAGAGTTGGATAGTTAGAAGCCTTCAAAACCTACACTGTTTACTTGTCTGTTCCTTTGCAGATAAAATTTGCTAACCCCTGCTCTAGATAACACTTTCAAGTTGCACAAACATATCATTGGACAACTGGAAGTATCTTTAGAGATTGTGTGTCCCAGCTCTAAAATGTAACAGATGGGAGATCAAAGCTCATGAAGTGACTTTTCACCTCACTTACACCTGGCTGCTGATTTTCTTGACCAGTTTGGAGAAGGAATATTTTTCATTGACAAGGGAATATAGTCACAAAATATTGGCTTTGAAGTTCAGGGCATTTGCTGCCAGTATTTACAGGTAGGAAGAAGGGAGAGGAAATTCACACTCAGAGGTAATTTTTGTGGACACTGGAGTTGGAGAATGATAATTTCAGTGTAGTAACTCCTCCCCGACAGCATCAGAACACAGTTCTCTGGGGAAGTTCAGTTTTTGCCACACTGTCTCCCTGTGCTACGTATTGTGGCCCCATACTGGAATGTCTTGCCCTCACCACTGCCTGTGTGTATTTGTGTGTGTGCGTGCATGCGTGCACATGTGAAAGTGTGTGTGCTTCTTGCTGATGATTCTTTTTCTATTATGTAAACTTTTTTCAGGCAGAATAGAATATAATTGGTTAAGTTTGATTTGACTAAATATGTCACCTGTTGGCTAGGCCTGCCTCTCTAAGACTGTATATACCCAGGACACTCAATTTTGAATGCTTGTAAAACCCTTTGATCTCTGTATCCATCCCGTCCCTTGATTTCATCTGGAGATGACGCATTTAAGCCATGGTTATTTGTTGATCCCTTAGAGAGTACCCTTATTTTCAATTTTTTTTTTTGTCGGGGGGAAAGAGACCTGGCAGAGAAGTTAGGTGATTAAGTTCTGCCACTGTGTACATCCTAAAAGCCAGCAACTTGCACTTGGGCATTTGTTCTAAGTAATTGTCATCAGGCCTTGAATTATATCCTCATGTTTCATCATCATTGTGTCTAAATAGCATGGAACAATTGGAACATAAAATTATTAAAATTAATGCAGCAGGCATTTGTTTGCATTCCGTATACTGAGTCTGTTAGTTGTAGCATCTCATACAATCCTCATAAATACTCCTGTGTGATGTTTACTTTTCTTGGGGCCTTTTAAGGGATGTAAAAACTGAGGCAGAGAGTGGCTGTTTGCTTAGGACATAGAGACAAGTGTGTGCCAGGATTTAAACATGGGCAGTACGACATTAGTGCTGTGCTTATTCATCCATCCATTCCTCCATTCATTTATTTAACAAATATTTAATCAGAACAAATTGTGTTTACGATGAGGTTCTAGGGATGCAACAGGGGTGAACATAGCCTCACCTCCAGAGAGATGATTATGCTGCTTGTGTGCTGGAATCCTGTGACCTCATGTGTTATCAAATTTAAGATGCTTCCATGCTGGTGCTTTTTCTAGCTTCTCATTAAGATGGTTCAGAAATTTGGTAGCAGGAAGGGCCTTTTCACGTCATCTAAGATAGCCCCTTTCAACAGAAGTGGCCATTCAAGACAGAGAGTGCTTCTTTCCTCTTGAGCTATCAGGGACAAGTTATCGCCACTTCTAGGCCCGTTGTAGGGTTTATCACTCTGAAGGGTAAGACGTAAGAGTTTTTGTCTTGTAGGCAGTGTCTTGTAGCCAGCTTCAATTTAGGCCAGTTTTCTCTTGGGTTTTCTGCAGACCAAGACAAAAATTAATCAGTATCTTAGGTGTTGAGTGTTTGAATAGTTGCAAACAGAACCAGCACACTGCTTCGAGAGGTCTCGGGGTTTGGTGGTCATGGTGGTGGTGGCTGTCAGAGTGCTCAGTCCAGGTGGAACTATGAGGAGGAGGGGATAGAGGTCCTGGCCATCTTTGGAGCAATGCCATCTCCTTTTCCCATCATGCTTCCTTTGTTCCTGCTACCTCCCCACCCTCCCAGGCAGTAAAGTGTTACTGTGAATATGCTTGCTTAACTGTTAACTAAAGCCTTGCCTCCTTCCTTGCCCTTTCTTCCTTTGGACTAAGGAATCTGCTCATCTTGGCCAAACCGGGAATAGATAACTCAAGACATGGCTTTTTATAAGAGCTTCCTTGTGACCCAACCTGGAGAATTTGCATTTTAATGGAAGATATTTCTGCTGTCTCCTTACCCCCTCCTCATGTTGAGGGAAATAAAGACTAAAAATAATTTTCTTTTGAAGAGAGACAGAAAGAGCTCCAGTAGTTCACTCCTCAAGTGGGTGCAATGGCTAGGGCTGGAGTCAGGAGCTGGGCATGCAGTCGACTGGAGTGGCAGAAACCCAGTTACTGGAGCCCAGGGTCTGCATCGTCAGGAAGCTAGAGTCAGGAATTGAACTCAGGCGCTCCGATGAGGGACACCCGTGTCTTAATCACTAGGCTAAATGCTTGCTGTAGGAGTAGAGTCATAACATGTCTCTTGAAATGTTGAACTAACCCCAATTATTACAATTTTATAGGAACTATAGTTTCTCTTGCACAACCTTGAATTACTTAGTGAAATATTAAGGTTTACCTATCTTATTTTAAAATTCTTGATGTGATTAATGTTGAGTTCACAGAAAGGAGTACTTTTTGACCATTGCAGTCTTACTTTACATTCTTCAAAGTCCTTGCCTGGCATGATTTTTTTCACTACATCTCAGAACATTTACTGGGTGATTCAGCATTGCTAGATACTATTGAACTGCTGGTGGCCCACAAAATTACTATTTATGCCATACATGTTTTTAAGTACCTTTATATAGTTCAAACATTTTTTAAATATTTTATTTATTTCTTTGAGAGATAAGAGTTACAGACAGTGAGAGGGAGAAACAGAGAGAAAGATCTTACATCCCTGGTTCACTCCCCAAATGGTTGCAACGGCGGGAGCTGCGTCGATCTGAAGCCAGGAGCCAGGAACTTCTTCCAGGTCTCCCACTGGAGAGCAGGGGCACAAGGACTTGGGCCATCTTCTGCTGCTTTCCCAGGCCATAGCAGAGAGCTGATCAGAAGAGGAGCAGCCGAGACTCGAACCAGCACCCATATGGGATGCCAGCACTGCAGTTAGAGGTTTAACCTATTGAGCCACAGCGCCGGCCCCTGTAGTTTATAATTTACTATTTCTCACGTATCTTCTCATTTAATTGACCACATGGTCATTAAGACAACACATAAATATGTCAAGAAAATCTTGCCTGTAGACAGTGATTAAAATGAAAATATAATATCCCTTTTCATAGGAAGAGAATGAACGTGATAGAAGTGAAGAGATTTGTCCTGACTAAAAACCAGGTTCTCTTAACTTTGGGTCTGGTGTCCTTTCTTCCAAGCCACAGCTGCCTGTAAACTTAGGACTTTTTCTTCAATTCTTGTGCCTGACCTCCTCTGATACTTGATAATCCATGTTACTGCTGTTTTGCAAGAACTCCTAATTTAGAATAGTAGACATTCAGAATTGACGATCATTCTTAGTTTCTGCATTTACATATTTGTCCATTTATGATCTTCAGGAATGTAACCTTCTAAAATAACACCCATTGTTCTGGAAAGATGTTATAAAATCCATGGTCTTGATAACTAGACTTAATGCAATTTTTGCTTCAGATGGTCCCTACTTTGATTTTATTTTCTATTCTTCCAATGTGTCTGGAAGTTGTTCCAGCTAACTGTTGACTTCACAGTAAGCAAAACAGCTAGTTTTTTTCTGCCTCCACCAGGGAAAAAATTGTTGGCTCCTCTTTTTAGAATAATACAGTTAGAGTACTTCAAACTATATATCTAGTTTCGCAGTTTTTCTCAGACTCACCTTGTTCTATACCTATTGCTGCTCTTCTCTACTCATTTTTAGAATATTAGTTTCTCTTTTTTCCCACTCTTTCCCATTCGTCATTCACATTTATAGTGATCAGGATTGTGCCTGGTTGTGGTTGTGGCCGGCAGGGACAGCATGTAGGATTAATTTCTTGACCACCCTGAGGACTCCTTTTTTCAATTGGAGCTTTTGTGACTTGATCATGTTCCACTTAACACTTTATTAATAAATTTGGAATGCTGCTTCATAATTGTTTCTTGTGGGTAAGTCTTTACTCCCTGTTGTGCTGTTAATTAATAGTCCTAGAGGGCAAGTATTACGCCTTGACACATCCTTTGTAAAGAACTCTTCAAGAAGAAACACAAGAGAGGATACACGGGATCTTAGAATGTGTGCAGTTAATCAGATATGTATTTAGTTGAGTACCTACTGTTTTCCACCTGCTCTGCTAGGGATGTACAGTCAAGTGGCAGATCCACTGGGCTTACACTCTAACAGAAAGTTCAAACTAGTAAACCAGATAATCTGGACAGTGCGATAAGAGATTTGAGAGAATGGATATGAGTTATGAACATATACGGTCTGTGTCTATAGACAGGTGGGAAGGTGGCCTTTGAAATCAGCTGACACATAAAGGACATATAAGGACTGTCTAATACAGCAGGGGTGATGAAAGAGGAGATTAAGACCGGGTGCTCTTTTGGAAGGCAATTCTTCTGTGTAATTAGAGGGTAAAGAGACCATGGCTGGAGCTGGGAGATCAAGAAAGAAGCTATAGATGTGACAGGGATGTGGGATAGCCTTATTAAGTGTTGGCTTTATCCTAAGAATAAGCGTTGCTTGTTTTGTTTTCCTGAACCAGGGAGCAGCATGATCAGATGCGTAGTTAGAGTCCTTTGTGCTGTGCTGTGGAGGATGGTTTGTCAGAGGAGATCTGTAGGAGACTACTTAATAGTTCCTTGAGTAATAGAGTCTGAGATGATAATGATTTCAACAGGCTAAGTTATGTGGAGGGATTCAGCGGATATTTAGCAGAGGGTCCTTGAGAATAACTGGATTCGGAGGGCAAGAACAGTAAGAGAGAGAGAGAGAGAGAGAGAGAAATAGTGTTAAGGGTGATGAGAAACCCTTCAGTTCTTGGGTCCCTCCTATTCCTCCATCATTGATTTTAGGTAGTCATTGATTTTGAGCTATATTATTCATGACCTTAAAATAAATACATGTAATCCCAATAGGATACCCCTGTTAAAATTTCATATTTCCTATGATCAGGAAGATTTTTAGATTACAGAGAATAGTTTATGTGTTGGTGATGCTTTATGTTCAAAGATTAAACATATTTAAACATACTAAGCATATTAGTTAAATAAAATTATAATTAAAATAGTCTTATTTAATATTTCAGAGAAAGTTAATATATGAAATAAAATGAACTATTTTTCAGATCCTTCATGCCATTAAAAGCCAATTAAGTAATGGTAAATTTATTAGGGAAGAAAGGAATGTGAACTTGTCACTACAGAATTACCCATCCATTGCCCAGCTTTAACAGAAATAAAGATCTAGACATAACATATAAGGTAATGAAATCATTTTTTTAGATACACAGATAGCTCAGCTCAGAATAGTTCCAAAGATTGTCAAGAGCCATTTGTCATCACCTGGAAGAGTCTAGGTGAGGAATCAAAGGATCCTGGCAGTATCGCACAGAGTGGGAGCCTGCAGTCCATATTGGAGTGCTGATTTGAGTCCTGGCTCCTCTGCTTCTAATCCAGCTAACTGCTAAGGCACCTGGGAGCAGGCAGATGACTCAAGTACTTGAGACTCTGCCACCCATGTGGTAGACCTGGATGGAGTTCCTGGCTTCTTCCTGGTTTAGCCCCAGCTGTTATGGCCAATGGGGAGTGACCCAGAGAAGATCTCTTTCTCCCTCTCCCCGCTCCCCTCTCCCCTCTCCCCGCTCCCCTCTCCCCTCTCCCCTCTCCCCTCTCCCCTCTCCCTTCTCCCCTCTCCCCTGTCCCCTCTCCCCTCCCTTCCTCTCCCTCTCCCTCTCCCTCTCCCTGTCCCTCTCCCTCTCCCTCTCCCTCTCCCTGTCCCTCTCCCTCTCCCTCTCCCTCTCCCTCTCCCTCCCTTCCTCTCCCCCACCCCTTGCCTTTCAAGTAAATCAACAAATTATTGTTAAAAATGAGACCACTGTGGCCAGTGCTGTGGCTATTGAGTTAAGCTGCTGCCTACGGGTGCCGGCATCCCATATGGGCACTGGTTCAAGTCCCATCTGCTCCACTCTGCATCCAGCTCTTTGCTATGGCTTGGGAAAGCAGTGGAAGATGGCCCAAGTCCTTGGGTCCCTGCACACCCATGTGAGAGACCTGGAAGAAGCTCCTGGCTCTTGGCTCCTGGCTTCAGATCAGCCCAACTCCAGTCTGTCTCTCTCTCTCTTCCTCTCTGTGACTCTGCTTTTCAAATAAATTTTTTTTTTTTTTAATGAAACCACAGCTAGGGAATCATTAGTGGACTTTCACTCCTAAATGACATTAAGGGAGCTATTTCCCTTCCCTCCTTCCGTTTTTTTTTTTTTTTTCTTAAGTTAGTTTCTTACCAAACCTCTTTTAAGTTCTTGGACTTGAGCATTTCTTTTAAGTAGTGTAAATAAAATTGAACTGTCACCTTTGTTTTGATCTTGGCTGCATCAAAACCAGCTTTGTAATTAGCAGTTTGCCTCCTCTTAGCACCTTGGCTTGTACACCTGTAAAATGAGAAAGTGGGAGTGGATTATTGCTAAGGGACTCTCCACCATGATTTCTTTTATCCTGCCTTGTCTTTTCACTAGTTCTATGTGTCCAGCTGTTCCAGGCTGTGGTTGACTTGAGGGTCCCACTTGTCTTTGAGATCTGTTTTCAGAGCTACCCCCACATAGTGAGACTGTTTAGAGGCAGGACCAAGGGGCTAGAAGATAACCAAATAGCAGCCCTTTGGGAAGAGAGAGGGGGCAGTGGAGTTCCCCAAGATTTCAAGTTTAAATACTCGGAATCCAGACATAGCCCAGGAAATCTGTTCCTTTATTATATTCCCTCTTGCCATTGTTTTTGTTACTTGTGGTTTTTTTTTCCCCACCAAAAAAATGCTTGCCTTATTAATTTGTGGTGTTTTCTTTCTGTGTGTGCACATTTGGGGGCCAGAGGAGATGGAGTGGTTCTGAACGGGGCAGAGGAGAAGCCACAGAACCTGTGCTACAAACCTTTGCTGCCTCTGGGGTCACAAAGCACAGATTTCCTTACAAAGTTGGTCCCTCCCTCTGCAGGGTCCTTCAGGACCACCTATCTCCATCGCCACCTCCACCTTGGACACTGCCCTGTAGCACAGGTGTGGTTGCCCTCTATTGCTGATGTGTGTCCTCCTGCTGCCCATTCCCAAGCTCATGTCCTCTGGGGATACCGACTAACCTCACTCAGCCTTGGACTTCTTTAAAGACATTTATAATGCATTCAGACACAAAACAGAAACACAGCAACTTATTGTGTGGTGTTGTAGTTTATGTATTATCTTTCATTTCATATTTAGAATACCTTAGAAATTGAGTGACTTTCCACATATTGACCTGTTTAGTCTTTGAGATGAAAGATGCGAACAGTAATCTCTTGGCTGTTAAATAATTTGACTTTTTTCCATGCTTTTTGTGATTGCTGGGTCTTACTGAAGCAGATCCTAGCTTAGAAACTGGCCTGTATAGTTTTGCAAAATGGTTGTTAAAAGGAATGCAAAAATGTGACCATTTAAATAGCTATTTCAGGAAGCAAAAAGTTTTCCTGTGATATTAAGAATGGCAATTTGCTTTGCTTATGTTTTCTCTACATATGTTTAATTACAAAGTGGACAGTTTTAAAAACCACCTTGTTCTTCTTTAAATTTGCAATGGATCTTTGAATATCTGGGTGGTGGCTGGACCAGAGGTGGTTGGTTCTGTTGGTTTCTACCACTGTCATCTCCTTAATCTATTACTGTAGTGAGACGGTGACTGCTTTCAGCTTGAGGTAAAGCAAATACTTTGCATTAACACCTGACCCCCAAACACACACACCTTACTACTGTCAGTCCTTTTAGCCAGCTACCCTGGCTGCTACAAAAAGGAAGGTGTCCTAATTGCAACAGCATCTTGCCTTTCTGATACATACAATTCCATTTTGCCCGTTGATGACTCCCTTTGGGATGTTGGTTTTAACTTCTGTTTCCCTGGTGAAGACCGCACTGCTTTGCCAGCTATGCCAGGAAGACTGGATTGTAGTCCTCCAGGCAGCAAAGGATCAGATCTAATTTATGCTTTACAGAACTCCGTGGTAGAAACTTGTGAGTTTGTGGAATGCAGAATGAGGATTGAATGAGGAGTGCTTTAATGCAGGCTGTTGAATGGATGTTTTTGCAATGAATGGTCTCTTGTCAATCTGAAAGTCCACTAGAAAGAGTCCCGGGGTTTTTTGTTTGTTTTGAACGTTGCAAAACAGTCGTAATTCTTCACGGTTCATCCCTTCCCCACCCCTGGCGACCCTCACACTCCCACAGCAGCCCCCTCTAACTCAGTTATCAGCGGCCGTGGTTTCTGGGCCCGCCCTGCCACACACGTTCGCTGGTGATCCTGAAAGTGTAAATCAAGGGGTCACTTCGTTCCCACTGCGGCACAGGTGTGAAAGACGCTGCTAAAAAGAAAAATTTCTCAGCGAAACTCACTCTAAGCACTGACCGTTGTTCTTAACCTGGCCAGGAAAGATGTACCCGTCAGTGTTACGATGAAAACAACCAGGAGGGGGTGGTGGCGAGGAAGCAAGCACTGAGATAAAATTTGGACAAAGCTGTGTGTCTGGGCGCACAGGAGTCTCGACGCAGCGGCGCGGGCGGGCGGAGCGGCCGGCCGCGGCACCTGCGAGAAGCTCGGGCGGGGCCGGAGGACGGGGCGGGTCCCGAGGGCGTGGCCCGCGCGGTGGGCGGGGCCTTCGGGGGGCGGGTGCAGCCGCGAGCCGGGCGGTGCCGGCGGTTGGAAGGGGGTGGAGTTGCCCTTGGAGGCGGCACCGGCCCAGGGCCCGGAGGCCCGCCGCGCCCTATCGGGCCCGAGCGAGTGGCCCTGCGGAGCCGGCGCGCTCCCGCCTGCAGGGGGAGGGCGGACAGGGCGCGGGGACCGGCCAGGCCGCGGCGGGCGTTGTTTCTCTTTCACTTTCCTTCGCTCGGAGGCCGGCGCGCTGGCGGGCAGACGGCGGCGGCGGCGGCGGCCGCTCGGTAGGTACCGGACGGGCTTGCGAGGGGTCGGGGCGCCGCCCGCGCCTGCGCCCGCGCACTCCGCCCAAGTTTGCGCCCCGGACGGACGCGAGCGGCACCTCGGGACACCTGCCGCGGCCGGCCCGTCTGGAGCCGGGAGAGCCTCGGGGGCGGGGGCGGCCAGCTGAAATCCCGGGGCCTGGAGCCGTGCCCTCCCCTCGGGGGCGGAGAGGGCGGCCGACTGCTGGTGCCCGGACCAGGAGAGGCGGCTCACGCTCCGCGGCTCAGCCCTGGGCCGGCCGAGCTGCGCGGTGGCGGCGCCTGGGCCCGCGCACCTGCCGATCGCGCGGGCGTGGGCTCCAACCACTGAGCACAGGGCCCGCCGGGTGCTGCCCGAGGACGCGAAAAGTTCCCTCCTGCGCCACCGCCACGAAGAGTTGCTTCCTTGAAGCTTCTGGGTGGCAGGGTCCTGTGTGACTTAGGATCTGAGCACACCCAGCATCGGAGCCGTGCTTTTCCTCTGTCCGAGGACTTTTCTCTGAGTCCGGAGCGTGGTGGCACAGCCGTGGGAAATGCAAGGCGGTTAATCCCAGGGTACGGGAGCAGGAAGCCGAGACACGGGCTCGGCTGTTAAACACTTGGCCGAAGGTCAGCAGGGCCCAGGGCCAGGACCCTGGCCTCCCCATTGGCTGCGCTGGCTGTCTGTGACACCCTCAGCACGATTTCCCTGAGCGGATGGGAAGGTTACAGACAGCCCCTCTTCCCTGACGGTTCCAAGAGGGTCTGTGTTGACGACGCCTGTTACCATTCTGGTTGCTTAATCCTTGCCTGTGAGTTAGCTACGGTGGGGGAAAAGTTCCTGTTCGTGGAATGAACTCAGGAAAATCAGCTGCTTCTTTCATGTTGTGTTATTCTGAGAAGACCCATTTCTTGTAAGAAAGCTTTCAAACTTTTTTTTTTTTGGTAACCTAACTTTATTTACAAGCTGACTGTGCTAGATGTTTCTAGAACTGTCGATGACAATTAGTTTTTATTGAGTGTTAACATTACATATATTGTCTCATTGGATCCTCATCACTCTAGGAGGCTGGCATTCTTATTTGCATTTTTATTGTTCTTTAAAAACATCAAGACCCACAGAGGAAAGTAATGTTGCCCAGATTATATATCTGCTAAAATATGATCGCTTCTGTTGAAGTTAAGTCAGTCTAGTAGAAGAGAGAAGGGGTGAGTAACTGTAAGTCAGAAGAAAAGTAACTGGTGTCAGGAGAGAAGAAGTCAGCATTCAAAATTGGGGAGGAATGGCATTGGAGAAGGATTTGAGGGATGAGTAGGATGCAGAGGGGAGGAAGGGCTCATTGGATAGAGGGTGTAGAACCCAGCCCATTGGGTAGAGGGCATGGAGCCTGCAGAGGGAGCAGGGGGAGGAGTAATCCCTTCCGTTTGCCTGCAGGAACAGAGATGTTGAAAGATTTGTTAAGGTCAGCCTGTGGATGTCTTATGTGACAGGAAAGTTTTAAGAAACTTAAAACTTTTTTGTTTGTGAAGAGGAGACACTGCCTTTAAGAAGCTTCAAATGTGATAGAATAAAATAAACTTGGTGGCAGAATATAAAGTGGACCCCAGCTGGAGCAGGTTGGACCAGGCAAGTGTGCAGAATGGGCAAGGACACCAGCTTGATCTGACTGACTGCTGCTGCTATATTATAAGGTGCAGACAGAAGTAGACAGAAGTAGGCAGCGTTCTGACCGAGATGATACTGGCTTCAGCTTGAACTTTGTAACTTGTGTTGGCAAGAGCTAGGATCCTAGAAGGGCACTCGAGCGGATGGTGAAAATGCCTTACTGAAGAGGTGAAGATATCAACTGGTGTTCCTAGCTTTGGGTGTCATTCGTGTAGAGGCCCGTTTTTCATCTCTGAATTCAGTTCTAGCAGATTTACAGGTTGATGGTACAATGAAGAATATATGCTGTTCACCCAGTTTGGAGCTTGAATGTATTGATACTAATCTGTTACGAGGAATTTGACACCACTTTCTCTCATCTTTTAAAAATGGTTTTGGAAGCAGACATGGGAAGGCAGAACCACCAAAAGGAGTGATGACCAGTGATCTCACAGTACATCTGGCTGTTAGTTCTCATGCTTCGGACACCCTGCTGGGGACGCCACACCAGCTCCTGGGATCGGACTCTCATCCACTTAGTGCCCCTCTTTGTCTGAACTACTAAAGCCAGTCTCAGCTGACCACGAATGGCTACCCAAAGGAAACACTTGGTGAAAGACTTCAACCCTTACATTACGTGCTATATCTGTAAAGGGTATCTGATCAAGCCAACTACAGTGACAGAATGCCTCCATACTTGTGAGTATTCTCTTATGCTGGAAGCTACACCTGCATTTGTTCCATTAAAACTGCTGTCTTTTAACTTTCTAAAAAGTGAGGAGTATTCCAAGCATTATCTTTGAATTGATTTTCTTACTTGTTCATGAGATACCAGTGGCATGAGGTTTTCCTTCTGTTAGTGAATTCTCAATATAGTTGATTTTTTTCTTCATGCTGTAAAATGTTCCAAGTGTCATGGCACACATTTTTGGTTGTGGTGTTTTAAAAGATAGACTATTTCAGGATTTTTTTTAATCTTAAAAAGTATACCGCAGGAATTAATGTGCTCAGAGGTTTTGTTTGGATACACATACTTTAACTCATTGGTTTTTAAAGTATGATTGCTAGACCAGCAGCTTCATTGTCAGGGCCCTCTGGAACTTGTTAGAAATGCAGATTTCCAGGCTCCCACCCTGGATTTACTGAATAAGAAACTGTGGGAGTGGGCCCAGCAATCTGTGTTTTAAAAGTGCTCTCCATGCCTCTGAAGAATCAGTTGTCCTAGCATCGCATCTGAGGACCTCCTATCAAATTTCATTGTCACCTGTCACATCAGACAAGGGACATTTTTATAGCCACTTATGTCAGGATTATATGTACTTTTTGTGTCTCTGCCAATAAGACTTTCTTATGTCAATGAACTAATTCTAGTAAGTTCTAAGTTAATGCTTATTATGTGCACCAGAGTAGATACTTTATAATACTTGACTCCATTATAGCTTTACAAGACCTTGTAACATTTTGGAGTGGATGTGGAGACAGAGAGGGTGGAAACTAAGAGTTAAGTAACTTTCCCACTCTCATAGCTAATGAGTGATGGGCCTATATTCAGTTCCAAGGCCCATGCTCTTTCTAAAATAACATGATGTGATTTTTAGGGGTAAACTTTTCTTTTTAGCTCTTCCTCCTATGCTGAATAGACATAATATTATGCCGTAGTTTCAAACAAGGGTGCAAAATAGAATCACCTGGAAATGGTTAAAGTGACAAATTTTATATTACATATATTTTACCACAATTAAAAAGAATAAAATCGCCTAGGGAGCAGTTTAAACATATACATGCTCAAGATCAAGATCCTACCTGGATAGAGGTGGCAGATCTGTGGTAAGTTCTGGGCACGGATGTTTTGGCAGAGTTCTCCTGGTGAAGCTGATGTTTGTTACTTTTGGGGTGTCCTATGCTATTAGCAACTAACCATGGGCTATCTCGTATGATCAGTTTGCTATTTCCCTATATCACTATTCAACTTGAACAGCTAATAGTTAACATTTATCATACATTCATTGATTAGCTACTGTGTGTCAGCACTGTCCTAAGCACATAGGATACAGTAATGCAAAGGTAATAACAGTGTCTCCGCTCAAGAAGTTCACATTCTGATAGGGCAGGGGTGGGAAGGGCTGGTCTGCAGGCTGTGTGAGGCCTGCAGAATCATCTGGACTGGCTCTGCCTACGCAGCCAGACAGGACTTGAAATTTAATAAATGTGTAGCAGGCTAATTTTTAACTTGGTGATTCTGTATGGCCCGCAGATTACATTATAAATATCCAAATGGCCCTTGGCAGAAAAAAGCTCCCCCTCTCCCCATAACTGGGGAAACTAACTATGTGCCATGTTACTGATAAATACTATAAAGAGGAAAAAAAGACCATAGATATGAGAGATGAGGCTAGTTTATATAAATAAAGAGAGATAAGACATTTGAATAGAAACCAAAGGGATTGAACTTGGTGGATACAAGTGGGAAGAGCACGCTAGGCAGAAGGAAGATTAAGTACACAGGCCTGCAGATGGTAATATGCTTATCATATTCAAAGAATAGCGAGTCAATTTGAAAACTATAGCTGTAGCTCTTTTGAAAGATGCTGGGGCCTTCACCCAAGGTGGTAAGATGTGAAATAGGGGTGGTGACCAGTGGTTGAATTGTAGATGTATTTTAGAGGAAGAGCCAATGAGATGTGGCTACTCTAGGTTGAAACTTGACTTCCACATTTCCCATTGCACCAAGAATGGCACCTGGACATGCTCTGCAGTCTGGTTCTGCTTCTTTTAACACTTGCACATCGATGCATTTTTAAGATATTTATTTGAAAGGCAGAATTACAGAGAGAGTCGACAGAGACAGATAAATCTTCTTTCCACTGGTTCACTCCCCAAATGACTGTAACCACTGGAGCTGGGCCGATTCAAAGTCAGGAGCCAGGAGCTTCTTCTGGGTCTCCCACATAGGTGCAAGGGCCCAAACACTTGGGCCATCCTCCACTGCTTTCCAAAGCGCATTAGCAGAGAGCTAGATTGGAATAAAGCAACCAGGACTCAAATCAGCAGCCATATGGCTTTACTCACCATGCTACAACGCTGGCCCTTGTACACTGGGAGACAGCTCCCGTCCACACAGCTGGGGGCCAAAGATGGGAACTGAGAACTCAGTTCACATCTTCCAGATGGGTGGCAGGGGCCCAGACACCTGTGCCATCACCTCTGCCTCCCACACTCCACCTTAGAAGGAAGCTGGAATTACCAGCTGCAGCCAGGCTTTGAGCCAAGTACTCCGGCGTGGTCCATGGCTGTCCTAACCAGCAGCTTAACTGCTAGGCCAAACGCTGGCTGCCACCCCCAACCCTCTGGACTTCTGAGTATCACTGGTTTGTGTTCATGTGGTTTGCAGGCAGGCATTTCCAAAGTGTCTCCTTATTTCTAAGGATAACATAAATGCGACTACAAGGCAGTGTTCCACAGTCACTGGTTGTGTCTTTGATATGTGGTGATATTCTGAGTTTCCTCTCTTACCATGTGTACTCAGATATACTAGTATTATAATTTAGGGTAAGTACAAATTAAATAAAATGATTGAATGGGAAAGGTAGAAAGTGAGAATTATTGAGTGACATTATGGCACCCTATAGTATTTTTAGAACCTAGGCATATCAAATGAACATCTTATTAAAATAACTTTGCACAAAGACTATAATTTCTTAATTTCTCTGAGTAAACATTTGTTCTCATTTAAACTCATAAGAAAATGCAAGGATTTTTGTCTTAACTATTCAAGGTGTCTATTTTTCAAATAAAAATGAAATTTTTCAAAAGTGTGAAACAAAGTTGTATTATTGGCGAGCAAAGTCATACATAGAAAGTGCTATTCTGACTGGTCAAGTGAAGAATGAATAGTCAAGAAATGCTATAAAATAAATTCAGATGTTGATAAGTGCAATGCAGACAATTTAGCGGTGATAAAGTCAGCAGGTGTGTGTCACGATACTGAAGCAGAAAGGAAAGTAAAAGAAGGAACTGAAATGTTTTCTGAAATTCCCAAAGCCGCAGTGCCCAGGCTTTGTCAAATAGGGAGGGCAGCCCTAGGGGCAGCCCCAGGAGCATGGGAGAGGGCTGCGCAGTGGTGGCACGGAGGGATCTTGTCCTGGGTCCATGAAGTGACGTCAGTGTTCTTGCAGATTAACCCACGGACACACGTTGACTCTCGCCCTGCCTCAGACCAGTTAGGCTGCTGCTCCCCACTTTGCCCTAGAGAAGTTCCGGGGCTCACACCACCTGGCTGGCCTGTCATTGTGGAAGGAAGGGCCCAGTGGTGCACAGGATTTCTGCCCGGAGCACCCAGTTGTGTGGAGCGGGAGGCAGGGAGGCCAAGACTGTGGCCATCCTGTCTCGTTGGTTCTGGACAGAGGCTGCAAAGGAAGGGTGGGGGTCGTGAAAGCCGCATGTTGAAGCCGACTCATGTTGATACCACTTCTCAGAAGTAGGCAGGAGATGGATACGCACTTTCAGGATGAGTTAAAAGTTTTCAAACAAAAATGAGTTTTATCTTTAAATGATCATAGAATTAGCTAGATGAACTAAATCCACATTGACCATCATTGTTATATGTCTGTGAGATTATTTTCATAACCAGACAAACCTAAAGAAATAAACATAGTCACACAAATACTGATTTATTTTAAACATTACTTGTCAGGCACTTTACTAACCACAGAGGGAGAGTGGTAAATAGAATAGATTTGGAACATAGACTTCTCTATCAAGCAGATTTCCCAATAACCAAAGGAAATGTCTAACACATGTTATTTGGATGCATCCTGTTCTTTCCCGTACGAACTCATCTACTCTGAGACTTCAGCTGGTGTCCTGCATCTCTGTTTCTGGCTTAGGCTTCTCACAGCTTTACAGTCTCTCTGGATGTCCACTTGGATGTCCTAAAGTCACCTGAACTCAACGTATCTAGGGATGCCCAAATGGGATGCCAGCATGCCATTCTCTCAGCCAGAGATGTGCTCTGTGCTGGACCCTCTTCAGCCTCATAGACCTGTGACACAGAACTGCTGGTGTCTCACTGATAGTTCTCACATCCGTCCCTACAGTGCCTTCCCCGTTCGGACATCATTCCTTTTCCCCAGAGCCAATGCAGGGCATTCTTAACCTGTGCCACAGCGGCCATCATTCAAACCAGCTTACTGTTTTCAGCACTGTCACTCTGTAGCCTACCCCACAATTTCCTAGGGGTAGGATAACTTAGCTGTGGCTAGCTCCTGCCTGTCTCTTCCACCACGACCACCTACCACACGTGCAGGTGCTCGGGTCAGCTGTTTGCTCTGCTTGGAATGAACTGCTTCTGTGTGCCCAGTTAGCAGTTACCCATCCTTTAACTCCTGCCACCCGCCTGCTCCCAACAGGCTGATTGGGATTAAGAGGCTCCTAAATTAAAGCTTAATAAGTGACTAATAAGTTGATTTTATTGTGCATTTTCCCTTTTGAAAATTCAGATGCAGGGATGGGTATAACTTGGAAGCATGCTGACCATGTTGTGTAGGAATTATAAATTTAGAAAAACTGTCTTCCAGAATCTTTATGGGTATCTTGTGAGTCTCAGCTAGGGACGGAGAGAGACTGAGTTGGGAACCTATAGAGATGGATGGTCCTAGACTGAAGGATGCTCTGGGTTTTGCACCAGGGTCCTGAGAAACTTTCTGAAGCTGCTTAGGGTGTATTCGCTGGTGGTTGTATAGGTTGTTGACTTAAAATGAAAGACTTTTCACTTAAACTAAGGACAAAGGAGCTTTGTTCCTGCAGCTCAAATGTGATGAATGCATTTGCGCTGGTTCTTAACCCTTTTATGGTCAGAGGTCTCTAAGAATCTGATGATTCTTTCCTCAGGAAAAAAGGATGTTTACAGACATGACATTCCAGTCCAGGAACAGGAAATTTTCTTCCTTCTTGAGACATTTGGGAGAGTGTGACAAAAATACCTTAACTAAAAATCAGTTCTTTGGAAAAACACATTGTTGTACAGATTTTTAAACTTATACAAAAAAGAAGAGTTAATTGATAATGTAGTTGTTGTGATGACTGAGAAATTTGGTGATTTTATTTGGCAACATGTAAGAATGAAGGAATAATTTCATCACACAATGGCAGTAGTTAAGAACTACTAGCCATTTATTGGCTTTGAACAAGTATCATGAATATGAGTACTTGATTAAGATACAGAATGTTCAGTATTTAGAAATCTTATGCTACAAGTATGTGCTACTCAGAGTACAGTCTCCAGACCAGCAGTCAGCAACAGCAGTGTCTCCTGGGAACGTACTGGAAGGGCAGAGTCCTGGGCTTCACCAGAGAGCGACTGAATTACAGTCACAGTAAGCCCTCCAGGTGCCTGATGCACATGGCAGTCTGAGGAGCACTGGTCTGAACCACATGTGTATAATCCTAGCATCTCTTAAACTGGGCTGCATATAGTTATTAAAATGCTAATAAAAGATTCAAGTAGTAGCTTCTTACTGAATGTCATACTGGAGCGGCAGTCATGAGCTTTACATTAATTGCTTTATTTAATCAGGAGCTCAAGAACCCTCCTGGGTACACTGTATTAATCGTTCAGCAACTGTGTGCAGCACCCACGTATGCCAGTCACTGTTCCACCGTCTCCTGGGAGCACAGTAGGCAGCCTGACAGGCATGATCTGTGCCCTCTGGAACGGATGTCCCTATAGGAGAGACACATAATAGGCAAGTACAGAAAGTAGTTTCAGGTGCTAAATGTAACAAATGCCCTATGGAGAAATAAGAGAGAGAGGTCTTTCTTGGGAGTTGCCATTTGAAAATGCAGAGACCAAAATGATGGGAAGGAGAAAGCTATGAAAATGCATAAAGGAAAGGCGTTTCAGATTGCTGTTCCAGGCAGCCTGCCCCCACCCCACCTTCCCCAAAACAAGACTGCGAAAGGTTAAATGACATAGCCAGTAGCTGCCTGAACTGGGTTCTGCGTCCTGGGTATCCAACTCAGGCACATCTGGACATTAATACATTGCCCTAATCTTAATTTTTTCATCTTTTTGTTTAGCTTTATTTTCCTTTCTAAATTTTTAAAAAATTCATTTTTATTTTGTTTGAAAGGTAGAGAGAGAGAACTTGCTGTGTGCTGGTTCACTCCTGAAATGCCTGCAACAGCCAGGGCCAGGCCAGGCTGAAGCCAGGAGCCCAGAACTGTGTTCGGTTCTCCCACGTGGGTAGCAGGGATCCAACTACTTGTGCATTGTCTGCTGCCCCCCGGGTGTGCCTTAGCAGGAAGCCGGGTTGGAAGCAGAGTAATCAGGACTTGAACTGGGTACTCTGATAAGGAATACAGCTGTCCCAAGTGGCACTTTCACTGCTCTCCGAACACCCGTGCTTTTGAACTTTTTTTCTAAAATTTCTTTACTAATATATTGATTTATATATTTATATTTATATATGTATGTGTATACACACACACACACACACACACGGCCTAAATTGTGATTCAGCGGGTTAATCTGCCACCTGGGACACCAGCATCCCAGATGGGTGCCAGTTCAAGTCCTAGTTGCTCCAGTTCCTATCCAGCTTCTTGCTAATGTGCCTGGGAAAGCAACTGAAGTATCCATATGGCAGGACCTGTATGGAGTCCCAGGCTTCCTGGCTTTTAGCAGCAGAGTGAACCAACAGATAGAAAATAGATCTCTCCCTCCCTCTCTCTCCCTCTCTCTGTTTCTCTCTCTCTCCTTCTCTCCCTCCCCCTCTCTCCCTTTCTCTCTCTCTCTCCCTCCCCCCTCCCTCCCTCCCTCCCACTTTCCCTCGTCCTCTCTCCTTTTTTCTCTCCCTTTCTCTCTCCCTCCCTTTCTTCTCCCTCCCTCTCTTCTCCCTCCCTCTCTCCCTCCCTCTCCCCTTCTTTCTCCCTCCTGCCCCCCTTCCCTGTCCACTCCCCCCCCCCTAAGGTGTTGAGGCTATGGGCACAGGGCACAGTTCTTACAGGGCTATTTGAAGGATTTTGACTTTGAGAGAACTGAGTGCTGATTTCAGATAGGTTTTTCAGTAGGGGAAAGATATGATGTGATTTATGTTTGAAAGAATCCTTCAAAATTCTGTTGAAAATAGACCTGTGAGGTGGCTACTGCAGTCACCTAGGAAAGAGATGATAGTGGCTATAGCACCACCATGGTGCTGATGGCGGAGATAAAAAGTGGTCAGATTTTGAAGGTAGGTCCATATTTGATAACAAATTCAGTCATACAAAGGAGATGGAGGCTAGGACATCTGTATGATGTTTGGCTTAAGAAACCAGAAGGATAAAGACATCATCAGGTGAAACAGAAAACTCAGGGTAGAAGATGATGAGATTAATTTTGGGGAAATGAAAGTGAGCTGTGGGATATCCAAGTGAAGATGTCCATTTGGGAGTTGGACAGGAGAGTCTGGAGATCTTCAGCATGTGGATCATATGGAAACAGTGGCAGTACCAAGGAAGTAAGTAGATAGAAACGAGTCGAGGACCAAGAATTGAGCCTGGGCTCTGCAGGAGCCATCGGAGGAAGAGGCAGAGCCAGTGAGATAGGAGGAAAATGAAAGGAGCTGGGTCCTGGGAGGCTGAATAAACATGTAGTGTTGAGGAGGAGGAGACAGGGTCATCCGTGGCAAAGTGTTGGATAAGACAGGACTGAGAACATGCAGTGTGCAGGTCATGGGTGATCTTGTCGAGCATTTTCCAAGGGAGTGATAGGAGTGAACATCTGAAGGGATGTGAAAGGAAGGACACTTTTTTTTTTTTTTTTAAATTGGTTAATTTGAAAGAGTAGCAGTCAGGGGAGGAGGGAAGGGAGGGGTATCCCTTTCCATCATCCAGTTCACTCCTCCAGTGGCTGCAATGGCCAGGGCTGGGCCAGGCTGAAGCCAGGAGGCTGGAACTGCATCTCGGTCTCCTGAATGGCTGTCAGGGACCCAAGTGCTTGGGCCACCTTCTGCTGCCTTCCAAGGTGCTTTAGCAGGAAGCTGGATTGGAAGTTGGGCAGCTTCTTGTTTGAGTTGGACTCACACAGGACCCTGATGAGGGGTGCCTGCCTCTCAAGTGGCAGGTTATGCCATTGTGCCACAACATCGGCCCCTGGAAACATTTTAATTTCCTGGTTGTGATCATTGTGCTATGAATATGTGATTATTTATCATTAATAAAAATGAAGAGTGGTGAAAAAAAAGAGAGGACGAGAGAGGGAGTAAAAAATAGGTAACTGTTTTGAGGTTTCCTGCTGACAGCTGACAAGGGAAGAAGGGTCAGCAGAAGTGTTTTTTATTTGTTTATTTTTAATCAGGAAATGATATGTATGAATGTGAGTGAGAATCTTTGGTCAGTGGCCAAAGATTGATACACGTGAAAGAGGAGCATTAGCGGAGCAGTGTTCTTAGGTCCTTGAAGGGGTCTCAGGCACAGGGCAGATGGGTACATGGCTTCAGATGGGCACATGGACTTGCTGGAAGCAGGCAGGAGCACAGATGCAAGCAGGTGTGCTGGTGCACACTCTTTGACTCAGGTCTTCTTTTTCCCTTTGTGAAATAGGAAGTGAGGTCCGCAGTGGAGAGTGAGGATGGAGGATATGTTGTGGGTGTGAGGACAGAGGAGAAGGTGTGAAGTACTGGCAAGGAGCATAATGGACTTGGGCACTGAGTATGGCTGCCTGGCAGATGAAGAACCCTCTTGGGGTTCATGGTCATGAATTTGAGGTGAGATTGATCAGCATGGTTGCGTGTTTTCTCTCACAATGTTCAGCTGTAATCGTGTAACCCAGAGAATACAGGGAGTTAGATTTAGCCAGAATTCTAGTTTAGCTGAGCAAGTATGACCAAAGAAGAGAGGGGTGGAGAGTTAGGAACAGAACTCTCCAGGCTATGTGTGATCATGGTATTTATATTGGTAAGGAGGGGGCATGAGGGTGTCACGTGACTGAGCTCTACCAGACTCCACCCAGAACTTGCAGTGTCCTACCTGTCTCCATAAGCCACTGGGTGGGTCACCTGTCCTTCTCCTGAGACTTCTCAGGGTTTCAGGGTAAGATCCCTCAGACAAGGCTGAACTCCCAGCTCTGTCCTGAGCCTGTTGAATGAGCTCTGCTTTGCTGCCCGTTCCTTTGTACTAGCAAAAGGGGGTGGGGGAATCATTGTGCTCAGTAGGAAGTGGTGCTGTCCTTAGCATTCTCCATGGAATTGCAGCTCATGTAGACTTTTGAAAGAAATGTATAATATGTAAAAGAAATACAGGTGTTCATCAGTTCCCCACACAAGTAAAACCAGGGGATGCTGTGTGATAGAAGTCACATGCATGTGTTCTGGAAATGTCTTTAAAGATCAGTGTCAGATTCCTGGATAAGAATTTTTATCAAAAATTGTTCTCTTTGCACGTGACACAGTTTACCTGTAAACTGTTAGCAGATAAAGTTTTTGGTTTTTTTTTTTTTTTTTTTTGGACAGGCAGAGTGGACAGTGAGAGAGAGAGAGAGAGAAAGGTCTTCCTTTGCCATTGGTTCACCCTCCAATGGCCGCTGCGGCCAGCGCACCGCGCTGATCCGATGGCAGGAGCCAGGTGCTTCTCCTGGTCTCCCATGGGGTGCAGGGCCCAAGCACTTGGGCCATCCTCCACTGCACTCTGGGGCCACAGCAGAGAGCTGGCCTGGAAGAGGGATAACCGGGACAGAATCCGGCGCCCCGACCGGGACTAGAACCCGGTGTGCCGGTGCCGCAAGGCAGAACATTAGCCTGTTGAGCCACGGCGCCGGCCAGATAATAAAGTTTTTAAGACAAAACTGTATATAAAATTAAGGTTATCAAGAAGGGCACATAAAGAGAGACGCTTAAGGTCAGAGGGAAAAACATATATCCAAGTTGGAATTTAAGACCAACAAACTCAGATGATAACAAAAGGAATCAGCCTTTAGTCTGTTTTAATAAACAGGGAATTACTAATGGATGGCAATGCCGCAGACATGAGGGAAAACATGACCGTTATTGTTTTATTATCAGTGATCCCAGAGTTAGTACTCAAAAGGAGAAGTTTGTGTAGATTATTTTGTGCCATCAAAGCTGGGAAGCTCACCCTCCGTGAAGCATAGGAGATGTGGCTGGGCCATTCATCCAGGGTGGCAACCACAAATGACCTTGTATTGTTGTGGACATGCCTCCAAGGCTTTGAAAATAGGGAAGTGAGATAACTCTTTGATAGTTCAACTGTGAAATCAACATATAACATTGCATCCAAGTATGTGTACGCAAAGTTCTGTTCCAGAAAGAGACAGAACAAAATCATTTCTAGACCAGTGGGGCTGTGCTGGAACGGGATTAAATGTCAAGCTAGGAGAAGCATGCATAATGGAAAAGTGCTGGTAGTCCCCCTGCACGTGCCCACCCTACAGGAGGTGCCCTGCACACGGAGCGAGGCCTTGGTTCCCCTTCAGGTGAAACAGCCTGTCTCGAGCATTACACTGGAGCTGCAAGACTGTCCCCAGAATGGAAATGCCTACAGGAAAAGTGTTCTCAATAAATGAGAGGCATTTCAAATTCCATCTGATGTGTATTCTCTTTGTTATAGATGCACGCTCATCCAGTAATTAATTCATGGTAATAGTTCACACTTAATGTATATACCAGACACTGTAAATCAGTAAGCTTTACATATATTATTTCATTCAGTCCTCAGAAGAATCCGGTGTGATAGGTAACTGTTATCTCCTTCATTACACAGACACACAGCATGTGATTTGCCTAATGGCTGCACTGGGTTCAAATTATCTGGAACAAGTATGCTATGCTAACTTTGACTTACCACATAGATCTGCACTGTAGGGAAAGAATACATTAGTCTCACGTTCTTTTGATTACAGTTTATTCTTTGATAGTGATTTCTTAGTGGTGGTAAGTAATTTCTGCTTATGGTTTAAGAACAAGACAAATTCTGGAATGGGGCAACCTGATAGAGATGGTAGCTAATAAGGATTTTGTGAGCAGCCTCTGGCCTCCTTTGGGCAGTGTTTCCCAGTTACCTTTTGGCTGTGTTAGTGAGTGCTTTGCAGAATTCTATGCCGGTGCTAATCTCTCACATATTCTGATTTAATTGGTCTGGGATGGGGCCTGCAAATCAGTTCTGTAGAAATCTCATCAGTAATTATAATGCCCAGCTACATTTGAAAACAACTGCTTTAGATTACACAATTTCTCAATTTTTACAACAGCCTAGTTCAAATCTAAGAAATGATAAAAGGAATTCACTTAGTAAGCTTTAGGCAGAAGCTCAGTGGTATTTGTGATGAGCTAAACATAAAGATCAGTTAAAGGTATGAAATCTTGATCCCAGGGACCAAATGTTATTCAAACATGCGTTGCACAGAGAGTAGGCCTAGAGCTGCCCAGCCCAGGGGTGCAGGCCATTGCTTCTACACAGCTGGACAGCTGTGGGCAGCTTGTTCCAGCTCTCCAATCCTGCGTCCTCATTTGCAGTAACTGTCCATACCGTAATCCATACAAAGCCCTGACACCAGAGCCTGGTATTTGGTTAGTGCTCAGTAAATGTTAACACGTGTTATTTTCAGAGCTTCTCCAAGTGAGGGTATCTTTGGAGAGCCCAACTCCCTCTCTGACCCTGGTGTCCACGTGGCCTTGTCGCATCTGTAGTGTGGCTAGTGACAATGAAGTCTTGAGTTGGTTTCATTGTGGTCTTAAATAGAGACTGGGACCTTGTCACATCATTCTGGCGTCTAAGTGAGTTAGCAGTTGAAGAGTTGGAGAGCTTGCCATTAAATCTTTAAGCTATTTTTGAAATGTGCTATACCACTCGTACAGATTTCAATTGTAAAGAACTAAGGATCCGTTTTGTGGTGGTAAGAAATTTTTTAAGCATCAAGGGAACCAAATCCTCATTTTACTTGTTCAGTTTCACTGAACTTCTGGCCTGGATTTCCTCAGGTTCTAATTTATATAAGGTTGTGCTTTATTTAACAACATTTAAAAACCATGTGGTAGATATATTTTCTAGAGTTTTTTTTTTTTTTTAAGGAATAAGCTAATTAAAAGGCTACTTTGTGCAAAATGGTCACTTTAAAAGGAGTTCCAATTTGATGGGTGGACATATATAAGGCTCCAAAATTAAGGGGTGAGGTATTGTTTTTCTCTATATTGTAGATCTGTAGAAATAAAACTAGAAAAAATGTATCATAAAGATAGGCCTTGGTTAAGAAAATGGATTCTAGCTTCCAATCCTGGCTTTAACCACCTGCTAGCTAGCTTCATAATTTTAGGCAATTTGCTGAAGTTCTCCATTCCTCCTCTTCATCTGTACATGACCTACTGATGCTACCTAATTAATTGAGTTGTAGTGATTATTAAATTTATCAAATCATGATGAAAGAAATACGTTGATTAGGATGTATGTGTATAGGTTGGATATGTGTATATACATATTTAGGACATAAACTCTTTAACTGCTGTGAAGATAACCACCACCAAATCATCTGAACAAAATAGAAAATGAGGCTGAAAGTATTACATTGTTCAGTAATTAAAATTTTGCTTTTTCAAAGTTTTTAATGAAAGACACTTTTGGTCTGAGCTGCTGAGAAAAATAATGTAATTCATATCAGCAACCCTAGATTAAGTCTCTGTGCTGACATTCACAAAACTAGGCAGGTGGTCTCGCCTGTTGAAACGTCTCCTCCTTTATCTGCCAGAGTGGAATCAACCACTGCATCTCAAAAGCTAGTATGAAAACTGAATTTCCTCTTAAATAGGGTTTCTGTATCCATCTAGAATAATGCTCTTCAGCAGAGCTGAAATGTGAGCCATATGTGGAATGTAAAATTTTCCTAGTAGTCACTTGAAGAAAAGTGAAATACTATAAATATATTTTATTTAATATATTTAATATTGTATTTAACCCAGTGTGCATAAAACATACATTTACCATCCAGTATAAATTGCTGACATTTATTTTGTGTCAAATCTAGTGTGTTGTACAATTATAGCAGCATCTCACCTTGAGCTGGCCACATCTCAAGTGCTTAGTGGCCGCATGTAGCTGGGGGCTACCATGCTGCATAGTCACAGTGTAGATTACAGGTTAGTATTCCCTGCAGTGCCACTGGGGGCGGGTCCGTGACCTCACGTGCAGGGCTGGGCAGCCTTGAATATGTATCACATCATTTGCAAACCACACAAAATTATCAACTAAAAATATTCGCCTGCTATAGATTTAGTGAATTTTGAGTTCCACCTGCAGTTGCCTTGGCAGAGCCAGACCAAATGATTTCACAAGCATTATACAGCCTGTGGGCCAATGGTCCCCACCCAGCTATAGAATTAACATGGCCTTCTTCTTTTTTTTTTTTTTAATTTGACAGGCAGAGTTAGACAGACGGAGAGAGAGTTATAGACAGAGAGAGAGAGACAGAGAGAAAGGTCTTCCTTTTGTTGGTTCACTTCCCTAATGGCCGCTACGGCCAGAGCTGTGCCGATCCGAAGCCAGGAGCTGAGTGCTTCCTCCCGGTCTCCCATGCAGGTGCAGGGACCCAAGCACCTGGGCCATCCTCCGCTGCCCTCCTGGGCCACAGCAGAGAGCTGGACTGGAAGAGAAGCAACCGGGACTAGTTCCCAGCACCCCAACCGGGACTAGAACCTGCCACCCAGGTGGGACCCCTGGACAAAGCTCCTGGCTTTAGCCTGGCCCAGCCCCAGCAATTGTGGCCATTTGGGAGTGAACCAGTGGACAGAAGCTTTCTCTCTCTCTCCTTCTCTCTGTAACTCTTTACCTTTCAAATGAAAAATCTTTTTCGAAAAAGGCACTTAGAAACTTTTGGGTGCCCATGAGGTTTGTAGGGGGAGTGGAGGTGTTCAGTTCTACCTAACACTAGGCTAACTGTTCATATCTAAGCTTTTTCAGAGGTTTTCTGTTACTGTCTCTCACCCATATTTTGGGGAAATTATAGTTACTGTGCATTATCCTAATGGCTGTACGTAATGGTGAAAGTAGGTAGTATGGGATTTCAGGCATATTTACCCAACAAAAAAACCTCTGGGGACCAGTATTATGGTGCAGCAGGTGAAGTGGCGTCGCTCCCTTACTGGAGAGCCAGTTTGAATACTGGCTGCTCTGCTTCCTCTCCAGCACCCCGCTGATGTGGGCGGGAAAGCAGCATCAGATGGCCGAGTGCTTGGGCCTCTGCCACCCACATGGGAGATTCAGATGGGGTTCCTGGCTCCTGGCTTCAGCCTGGCTGTTGTGGCACATGGAAGGCATCTTTTTCTCCCTCTCTTTCTCTTCCCCTCCCCCTCCCCAACACACAGCATTTCAAATAAGTCTTTTCAAAAAATGTCTCAGATGTCACTTTCTTAGGGAGTCCCACCCTGCTCATGAGCACAGTAGCTGCCAGCCCCTGGCACTCTGTCTCTACATTTGGCAGGGCTGGGAGCAAAGGGGTGAGGGGTGGTTTCCTTCCTAAAAGGAATCTAAGTCCCATAAAGATGTGGACTGCGTTGTTTTCTCCTGCATCGCCCACCTCTAGTACAATGTCTCATAGTCAGTAAAGGCCTCTTGAACCAATGAATAATTAAGTGAAAGGAAATGCTGAGATAGATTTCCCATGTGTACTAAATACATTTAAAATTAGATCCTTGGTAGAGTTCTTCCCTGACCGTCACTTCTCTGGCATCTGTGTGATAATGTTTGAACTTTCAGACCTAATCTCAGTGGTGGGAATCCTAGGGTTTGCTCTTGACCAGTCATTTAGATAAACTTCCGCTCCTTTTAGATTGCTGCATGTGAAGAGACAGTTGTAAAAGATGAGAGAGACTCGTAGCCAGAGAGAGAAGCTTATGGGCAGAAATCCACAAATGGTATTTCCGTTGTCTCTGTTTAGAATCCCCATGGGGAACATCAGCTCCCTCCATCAGTTCTCAGCCATTCTGCCAGTCTACCTCTTGTGCCAGCCTTTGTGCCAGCGTGGTGCTGCTGCCCACACCTTGCTCTGCACGGAGTGAGGAAGGACCCCGATGAGCACAAAGTTGTCATGCTCCTAAAAGCCCAGCAGTTCCGCAGTAGCTCGGTTCCCAGGAGC
This sequence comes from Sylvilagus floridanus, assembly GCA_949820135.1. Lineage (NCBI taxonomy): Eukaryota > Metazoa > Chordata > Mammalia > Lagomorpha > Leporidae > Sylvilagus > Sylvilagus floridanus. The sequence continues at coordinate 44,097,162 of OX463235.1, forward strand.
TTCCCGCCTGTGAGAGTGATCCAAACCTGTTGAAAACTCCCAAGTTTTAGTAAGAATTGTTCATGTTGCATTCAAATAAGTTTTGAACAAAACAAGTAAATGTGGACGTACTGGTTTTTTAAACTTTATCCTCCTAAAGAAATTTCTATGTAAATGCACCAACATTTTTAGAGTAATATGAATATTGTGTACTTGGTTTGTGAACTATTTAAGAAAATCAATGAATGTTGTGTCAGTCGGCTTACATTTCAGTTGGTTTTATTACAGTGCCACAGTTTTAAGGTTTTATAAGGTTTGGTTAAGTGATAATACTCTGCCTATAGTGGTAGTTTTCAAGAACTATTTGTAATTGCATTTAGTTCAATTTTAAATGATAGTTCAAATGATGCATTTTAACCTAACATCTTCTTTCTCCTTAGTCTGTAAGACTTGTATTGTCCAGCACTTTGAAGACAGCAATGATTGTCCAAGATGTGGCAACCAAGTTCACGAGACAAACCCATTAGAAATGTTGAGGTAAGAAAGGCCCACTTAATTCAAATCCGCCTATAAGCTCTTTGGTTTTATTATACATCATATTTCTTGGTGTCGGCTCAGTTAACTTAGGTCTTACAAACTCTGTGATTTCTGTTTTTCTATTTGAAAGGCAGAGTCCCAGAGAAAGAGGGACATAAGAGAAAAAGAGATCATCCATCTGCTGGTTCACTCCGCAAACGGTGGCAACCTGGGAGCCTGGAATTCCATTCAGGTCTCCCATGTGGATGGCAGGGGCACGGGCACTTGGGCCTTCTTCCATTGCTTTCCCAGGCACATTAGCAGGGAGCTGGATTGGAAGCAGAGCAGCCAGGACTCGAACCAGCTCTCATATGGGATACCAGCATCACACTGCTGCACCACAGTGCTGGTCCCATGAGTTTTATTTTACAGTATTTTGTTAGGAAGAGTTAAAAAATAAGGCTATATACCTTCAATATTTTTTTAAATTTCAATTGAAATCTTACTTTGGGGTAGGCACTTGGCCTAGTGGTTAAGAGGCCAGTTGGGGTGCCTGTGTCTGACACTGGGGTCTGTGGGTTCAGCTCCTGCTTCCAGCTTTCCGCTAATGCAGACCCTCAGATGCGGTGCTGATAGCCCGAGCAGCTGGGTCTTCATCACCTACATGTGAGACCTGGATTGAGTTCTTGGCTCCTGGTCGTGACCCCAGGCTTCTCCTGGTCTCCCATGGGTGCAGGGCCCAAACACTTGGGCCATCCTCCACTGCACTCCTGAGCCACAGCAGAGAGCTGGCCTGGAAGAGGGGCAAATGGGACAGAATCCAGCGCCCTGACTGAGACTAGAACCTGGTATGCCGGTGCCGCAGGCAGAGGATTAGCCTAGTGAGCCACGGCGCTGGCCTTCACTATTTTAATACTCTATTTTTTTTTTTAGCTACATGGCAGTAGAAAGACTAATAGACTAATTTTTAATTTATTAATTTCTCATGTATTCGAACAACATCTATGTAAAACTTAAAGAATTTTTAGAAAAGAGTACCACGTACTTACCAATCAATTTAGGCAGTATAATGTTTTTGAAACCATATATAGTCTACAAGATCATAATGTAAGATCTTTTATTTCTGGTTAGGAAATTGAAATTATCACATGACTTACCTAAGGTCTCACTGCACAGCTCAAATGTCACTTTCCAGCTACAGTCCGGGTGCCCTCACTGCTCAAGTGTATGTGTGTGTGTGTGTGTGTGTGTGTGTGTGTGTAAGATTTATTTGAAAGGCAGAGTTAGAGGCAGAGAGAGAGAGAATCTTCCACCGCTAGTTCACTCCCCACATGGCCGTGACAGCCAGAGCTGGGCTGATCCAAAGCCAGGAGCCAGAAACTTCTTCCAGGTCTCCCACGTGGGTGCAGGGACCTAAGGGCTTGGACCATCTGCTACTGTTTTCCCAGGACATTAGCAGGGAGCTAGATCAGAAGTGGGGCAATCAGGACTTGAACTGGGGCCCAGAATGGGATGTTGGCACTGCAGGCTGCAGCTCAACCCTCTATGCCACAGCACCGGCCCCTAGAGTTGTTTTCTTCTCAGTGTTCCTGTTACAGCTCTCACACATCAGCTGTGTGATCTTAGGGAGTTACACATCTGAAAACACAGCTAGATGTTCTGTGAAACCTTTGATAGCTCTCTTACCTACCTGTGTGATATTGGCCATCATTCCCTAAGACTGGATTTGGAATTCTTGGATTTCAAACTTCCTCTCTCCGAATTTAGTTGGACTGCTTGTCTACAGGTAAATGTGTCTCTCTGTGGTTTCTTTGAAAACTCAGTTCCGAAACCATTAGTATCTTGTTAGAAATGATGGCTCTTGGACACTGCTCAATCAGAAACTCTAGGACTGAGGGCTGGCGCTGTGGTGCAGCGGGTTAACACCCTGGCCTAAAGCGCTGGTATCCCATATGGGCGCTGGTTCGAGACCCAGCTGCTCTTCTTCCAATCCAGCTCTCTGCTATGACCTGGGAAAGCAGCAGAAGATGGCCCAAGTCCTTGGGCCCCTGCCACCCGCGTGGGAGACCCAGAAGAAGCTCCTGGCTCCTGGCTTCGAATCAGCACAACTCCAGCCATTGCAGCCATCTGGGGAGTGAACCATTGGATGAAAGACCTCTCTCTCTGTCTCTGTCTGTCTGTCTGTCTCTCTCTGCCTCTCCTTCTCTCTGTGTGTAACTCTGACTTTCAAATAATTAAATAAATTTTTGGGAAAAAAAAAGAAAGAAACTCTAGGGCTGGCGCCCACTTAGTTTATCAAGCCCTCTCAGTGACCCTAGGACGCACTAATGTCTGAGAAGTCCTGGGCTGCTGTGATCTGTGGTTCTGAGCAAGGCTTCCACTGATTGGATTTATATCCGTGCTTCTTAACCAGGGGTAGATTTGCCCCCAGGATACATTTAGCAACATCCAGAGATACTTTGTCAGTTCTGGGTAGGAGCCCCTGGCAGCCTGCAGTGCACAGGGTAGCCTCCTTCACAGCACACTTAGCCAGCCCCGAATGCCAGTCGTGCTGAGGTAAGGAAACTCGGAGAACAAAGGGAATAAACAGTTCCCAGTTTTGAAAATCAGAAACTGTCCTGTGACTGCCAGGGGAACGTGGGGCATGGAATCCAACAGCCTTAGAGGAGAGGTAGCCGCCGTCCGAGGGCAGCTGCGGGTGAGCATCCTGGCTGGGTGCAGGCACTGTGGGTGGATGTCCGTGCTCACTGAGGAGGAAGTACTTCTCAACCGAGAGCGGCAATGGGAGACAGGGCTGCAGAGGTCTGAGGAGAGGAAAAACACTGGGTGTTCCCCCCGGGCCCTAGGAGAATATATGGCCGGGGACGCACAGTGCAGTGTGAAGGAATGTGGTTTCTTTCCCCAGCCGTGGGTGCGGGAGCAGGTGCAGGGGCGGCGGAGGGTGGGCTTTCCCTGGAGTTGTGGTCATAGTGGGGAAGCCAGGGCACCTGCAGAGGGCGATCTTGTGACAACTGCCGTGTGTCCATCTCTCCTGACCGGGTTAGGGCAGCGAGGACATCAGAAGGGTGAGGAATGCCTCCGAGGAAGCAGCAGTGAACTGGTGGTCCCTGGTCTGTCTGTACAGTGAGAAGGGCTCCCTTTCAGGAATTTGGGAATAGGCACGTAGGAAATGAGAAGGAAGCAGTCAGGAACGCCAGGCTTAGAAAGAAAAAAGGTGGATGAGGGGACTCTTTTATTCAAGAACACTGTGCGTGTTTAGACAGTCCTAACCATGTAAACGCTGGTTATGAAACACAGCCATAACTGTACTGGGTTAATATATTAGTAATAAAATACGTGGAAAAGGGAGGAGAAGAGGTGAGGGGACAGTGTGCTTCTAAACCTTTATCTTCTGTAAGTGGATGTCAGGAAAAGCATGGCTCTTAAAGGCAGAAACTGCTAGAAGGAAGAATGTGGGTGTGAAAGTGGTTGCCAGTGGGCTTGTAGGGGTCAGGAGCGGAGAGGATGGAGCATGAGAGGAGTGGGTTTTCATTCAGGCTGTAGAGGAAACTTTGACCTTTAAATTCAGTACATATATTTCAAATGTTAAGAAAAAAAGAAGCAGTATTTTATGTGCTGCTATTACATAACTTGGAACACTGTGTGAGCAAGTCAGTGTTTGAGGTCAGTCTTCAGAATAAGGCAACACTGGTGTGGCTGAAGAGCCGGAGGGAAGTGCTGGGGTCAGGATGGAGGGAGAAAGCCGGAGGGAGAGACGAGACGGGGAAGCCTGGGGTGCCTGAAGCACTCGGTTGGTGAGCGAGGAGAGAGGTGAGGGTAGTACGCATTCAGGCTGGAGGTCCACCTGCAGTGTTGGGCAGGGAAATAGTGAGCAAACTAGTCCTTAGGAGGACTCATCACAAGGACATCAGGTGAGAGAAGGGAGGGGGTGGGAGGGAAAGCACGGGTGGGACAAGTACCGAGAAGGAGCTGTGAGCGCTTGATTTGGGAGGGAAAGAAGTGCAGGCGGTCCTTTCATTCTGAGCCTGCTTGGGAGAGTTATGGTATTACTGAAAATCTAATTCATAAAAAGGGAGACAGTATTTGCTGGAAGAGGCTAGAGGAGACAGTTGACCAAGTTGGACGAAAGGGGGTGCCCGAGCTGTTTGGCATGTGTTGGCAATATGGAGCATGAACTCGGGAGAGATGCAGCACACAGTTTCGAAGCCACAAAAGAAGAGACCCCCACAGAAGACTGTAGAAAAGGTGGGAGTGAGGCTGGTGCCGTGGTTCACTTGGTTAATCCTCCACTTGTGGTGCCAGCAGCCTGTATGGGCGCCGGGTTCTAGTCCCAGTTGCTCCTCTTCCAGTCCAGCTGTCTGCTCTGGCCCAGGAAGGCAGTGGAGGATGGCCTAAGTGCTTGGGCCCCTGCACCGGCATGGGAGACCAGGAGGAAGCACTTGGCTCCTGGCTTTGGATCGGTGAAGCTCCGGCCATTGTGGCCAATTGGAGAGTGAACCAATGGAAGGAAGACTCTCTCTCTCTCTTCTCTCTGTGTAACTCTGACTTTCAAATAAATAAAATCTTAAAAAAAAAAAAAAAAGTGGGAGTGCAGAGTAGAGGGCGCTGGAGAAAAGAAGACACAGAGGAACAGAGAAGAACAGACGGGGGGAAAAGAACAGAGCGGAAAGGCCACTGCAGGGAGGCAGTACTAGACAGCGCCGTCATCCACTGCCGAGCAGTGCTGGCGAAGAATCCATTTTAAAAACAGTGAACTTTCTAAAGTTTAATTCTAACACTAATTAAACCCGTTGAGCACGAACGTTCAGGACGGTTTGGAGAGTTCAGTGGAGTCCGAAGTGAACAGAGCGTGTGACAGGTTATGCTTGCACGTTTTCCCAGTTAGAAGAGTGAGCAGCCGAATACCAGCATGAAAGGACAATGCGTTTCGCAAAAGCTTTTGTTTTATGTTAGATGTGGGGACCCTCTGCATCCTGGCAGTTAGAGAAGGACGATGCTGTGGCACAGGATGACAGAGGTGATGGGGGAGCAGGAGGAGGGCAGTGACGGCGTGAAAGCCACAAAAGAAGAATGCAGTTTGGATGGTAGGAAAGGAGAACAGAAAGATGTCAAGATAACACTGGAAGGGAGATGCAGCCGTTTCCTTTCCGGGAACGAGCCGGGGTTGTGGTGGAGGATTCGGGAGTGGGGGGTCAGCTTTGGCTGCACAGCAGCCCCTGCCCAACAGACGCCCTGCAGATTTGGTCTTGAAACAATCAGTGGCTCTCAGTCCCCTGTTGGCCATCAGCAGGGCCGCTCGGCTCCTCCACCTGGTGCCTGCCCCTCCAGAGGAGATGAGAGGGAGCAGAAGCATGGGGTGCCCCTTTGGGCTCAGCTCCAAACTCAGCACTGTCACCTGTACCACACACTGTTGGCCTGACCGGGTTCCAGGCTCACCCACATGCTCAGGGTGGGACGGCCAGCAGACTCCACCCTTTCCCCTGGGTGGGGAGCGGAGGGTCACCTCAGAGGGTTTGATGTAGAGGGAGAGCTGGGGACTGGAACCGTTTGCAGTTGCGTGCAGTGGGCATTCTGTTCTGTACCTGGTAATGCAAACGAGGTGCCGCTCTCACTTCTTTACTCGCCTGCTGGATTTGGACGTCTTCATCATTAGCGTGTTCTTTTTCTCTCTCCCTCCCTTTCAAAGGTTGGATAATACATTAGAGGAAATTATATTTAAGCTGGTCCCCGGACTCCGAGAACGTAAGTTACCTTCATATGTTGTGGACTTTCGTGTTTTGTGACATCAATATTTCTATTAAGGATTTCATGATTTTCCTATGGTTTCTACACTGTTTATTTTTTCTTTTAGAAGAACTTGAGCGAGAATCTGAATTTTGGAAGAAAAATAAGCCTCAAGAAAATGGACAAGGTGATTTGTTTTATGTCTGTATTTAACAGAATTTCCCAAATTGGTCAGTGTTTGTAGCTTTGGTAAACCAACCTCTCCAAGCTCAACCCTCTCCTACACAAAATTCATGTATCTCTGTATCCCTTAGTTAACTTAGTTATACTTAGTTATCCCCTATTTCTCTTTGGGAAATTTTATACAAATGTGTGTAAATCTGGTGTCACTCCAGTTGAGGATAACTGGGAAGAGAAAAGGTAGATAAAACAGAACACTAAATTATTATAGGAATCTCTTCTGGAGAGCTAAAGGAAGAAATAGCCATAGTTTGTAATTAAGTAGTGAGGGTTTTTTTTTCTGTATTTATCTGGGTGTTTGATTTAAAAGGAGAGGGAACTGAGCCCTGGCTGAGAGCCGGATCAGGAGATGTTGCTGTACTGATGCTCTGGAGCGAAGTTGTCCCAGCAGGGGCTCATATGATACTCACATGAATGTCCTGGCTATTGAAAATATGGTTTCACTGCTTATATGGGAAGTTTTCCCATCTCCTTGGCTAAGTGCTTAGTCTTCCCCAGGAGACTAAGCAATTGCTGATTTTTTTTTAATAAATAATTTCAACAGTGATGAACATTACTGGGCAGAGAAAAGGCTTTTTGTATGTGTATGAACCACACAAAAGGATGTCTAAAATTGTAAGACAGTATCCTTCCCATTTCTTTAACATGAGATTTTATTGAAGGGGTATGAAAAGACATTGAAATCTGTGAAGAATGCATATACGTCTTTATAGGCTCACTTATGGAAGCCAAAGCTGAGATCGTCAATTATACAGCACTAAGGGGGGTAGGGAAATGCCGTCTTCTTTTGCCTGTAAGATGAAGATCATGGTTTTACTGGTTCGGCTACTCTGTGCAGGGCTGTTTTCCTATGGCAGGGGAGGTTTGATGGTTGGAATAAGGTAGCAAGGGACTGCTGTCCATCCATCACAGCCAACAGTGAGGAAGAAGCTAAGCCTAACCAAAAAATGACTTAACTGAGGGTTTGCTTGGCCCAAGTGTGCACTTCAATTAGACAGTAGTGCTACCATAAAAACACAGATAATGAAATGTTCCTGGTTTTGACTGCCTGTTGAAGAGACCAGGAGCTGGGGGTTGTCATGACAAGTTACGTGGTAGTAGGTTCAGTCTGCGACTCTATCACGGGTGGACTTGTGAAGGGCTGTAGCCTGCTTTGTCCTTGTTAACTCTTTTCCCATTGTTTCTCCCTTTCTGAGGCGTTTATGATGTTTCGCACTTAGTTTGGGTAGAGAGTTTGGGTCTTGTCTTGGGGCTGAGAGCAGCTCTTGTCTGTGTGATTTCTCTGTGACATGCAGAAGAGAACCCACCTTCCCCTAGGGCACATCTGTAATACTTGTTTTTTCAAAGGTTTATGTATTTTTTCTATTTAAAAGCTGGAGTTAGAGTGCACACTTCCATCTGCTGGTTTACTCCCCAAGTGGCCCTGACCACCAGGGCTGGGCTAGGTCAAAGCCAGGAGCATGGAACCTCATCTGATTGTCCCGTGTCGGTGGCAGGGGCCCAAGCACTTGGACCATCTCCTGCTGCTTTCCCATGCACATTAGCAGGGAGCTGGATCAGAAGTGGAGCAGCTGAGGCCTACACTGGCACTCATATGGGATGCGGGCATCGCAGAGGCCACCTTGACTCTGTGCACTACAGGGCTGACCCTGAAGATCTATAGTGCTTTTATTATAGTCATTGAGGAGGAGCTGATCTGTGATTTTGGTGGCTGGAGATTTGTCTACAATGTAATGCCCGACTGGCTAATTTTTTCAAGTTTTGGCTTAAAGGTATTTCATCTGAAATCTTCCCTGAATCTTTGCCTCACCACCAAAGTTTAGATTAGTTTCCTCTTTTATATGCAGCCATGTAGTAAGCCCATTTTTCCTGTCCCGTCTTGCAGTTGTCGACTTTGACCTGCATTTCATCCTGTGCCCTGACCACTATGCCCGTGCAGGTGATAACACTCTAGTTTGGTCTGGTTCCTCCAGGTCTAGCACAGTACATGCCTAACATCCAGTTAAAGGTACTCAATAAATAAATTGATCAGTTAACATATGTAATAGGTTAAATATGAGCTTACTTTAAAAAGTCTGTGGAGGCGCCAGCGCTGTGGCACAGTGAGTCAATGCCCTGGCCTGAAGCCAGCATCCCATATGAGCGCCAGTTCGAGACCCGGCTGCTCCACATCTGATCCCACTCTCTGCTATGGTCTGGGAAAGCAGTGGGGATGGCCCAAGTCCTTGGGCTCCTGCACCCACGTGGGAGACCCAGATGAAGCTCCTGGCTCCTGGCTTCAGATCAGCTCAGCTCTAGCCATTGTGGCCAGTTGGAGAGTGAACCAGCGGATAGGAGACCTCTGTTTGTCTCTCCTCCCCCCGACCTCTCCTCTCTCTGTGTAACTCTGACTTTCAAATAAAAATGAATAAAATCTTAAAAAAAAAACAGTCTGTGAAAAAATGAAATTAAAAGACAAAAACTTTGGAAATTCTTGCATAGTTTTTTTCATGGTAGGCATTTTCCACCAACTTTTTGAAGAACCTTTATATATTTGTATGTAATACAAAATGTGCCACTCAGATTTCCTTAAGGGAGTTTTATGTGTATGTATATTATTTTCACTTTCTGATTTTATGAATATCTAATGTGAAAATTTAAGAACTTAAAATATTTTGTAGTTTTCAAAATACATGTTTTTGGTTTGAATATACTATCTCATATGTACACATTGAATGGGAAGTTTTTTTTATGTCTTGTCTACTTGAGGTCATGATTAATTGCAGTAATTTGTGTGACCCAGTACACTTTTGTGGGTCTTTCATTTGGATTCCCCCATGGGCTTGGAAATCTTAAGCTAGGTTACGAAGTTTCTCAAAAATGCTTCCTTTGTTGAGTTGGTTGGAACGTTTTCAATATATTGGAAAACATTTCCTAAAGGTGACTTTTGTTCAGATGATTAACGTGCTGTTGCTTAACTTGTAAAGCATCCTTGAGTTCTGTACCTTAAATTTTACAGATGATACTTCAAAAGTTGACAAACCTAAAGTAGATGAAGAAGGTGATGAAAATCAAGATGATAAAGACTATCACAGAAGTGACCCCCAAATTGCCATATGTCTAGATTGTTTACGAAATAACGGACAGTCGGGAGACAACGTGGTAAAGGTGAGTAGACGGGTACAGCTACGTCTTCTTACGGTTTTATAATAAATCTTTGATCATTTGTTGCTTAAAAATGCTCACTTTTGAAGTTTTAATTAGCAGAATCAAGTGGACTTCCTCTCTCTGACAGTCCAAGCAGTTGATTGTTTACTCCAGATACCTTTTTCAGTCTTGCCAACTGAACCATCCTGTCAATGCCAATGCCGCCACCTAGTGGTTGGTACAAAGAATCACACCTCAATTTCTGCTTTCCTCCTTTTTGTACCGTTGTTTGAGTTTCTGTGCTTTCTTATCCCACCCCTCCTTATTTTAAGTGTTAAAGCAACCATAGATAATTTCATGCCAAGCAATGACCCTTTTATTCCTTGTATTATGACTTTCTTCGTTCTCTATTTTCATATTTTAATTTATAAATCAACAAAGCTTTCCTTGTCATGATTAATACATTTTATGAAAAATATATTTATTTGCTTTTGGAGTAAAATTAAATGCTGTAAAGTGCCTGCAAACTTTTAAAGTCCTTGAAGATTCTCAGTTATTTCCTACGAAGTCTCCGATCCTGTTTCCTTCTGTGTCTGCTGAACGAGCCTTTTCATGAAGGATCTTTATAGAAAGTCTTTTTTTTTAAACCCTACTCCTCTTTTTGATTTTCTTTAGTCTTTGGATGATGTTGCTTAAATGATGTTTTCTGCTTTTTTTTTCATTGCAAGCAGCCTTACTTTTCATTATAATTGTTTGCTACTTTATCTTGTAAATAGGATTTTTTTTATCACTTTGTCCTATCAAATGTCAGCCACTGAGAATAGTGTTCTCTATTTTTATTCTATGTTTTCTTTCAAAAGCCTATGTCCATTGTCTCTAGAATTTTCTTGACTTCCTCTCAGTTTATAAGACAGTGGGCTGAATATTTTTTATTAATACTTTTTAAAAGATTTATTTATTGGCCGGCACCGTGGCTCAACAGGCTAATCCTCTGCCTTGGGGCGCTGGCACACTGGGTTCTAGTCCCGGTTGGGGCACTGCATTCTGTCCCGGTTGCCCCTCTTCCAGGCCAGCTCTCTGCTGTGGCCCGGGAGTACAGTGGAGAATGCCCAAGTGCTTGGTCCCTGCACCCCATGGGAGACCAGGAGAAGCACCTGGCTCCTGGCTTCAGATCAGCGTGGTGCGCTGGCCGCAGCGCGCCAACTGCAGCGGCCATTGGAGGGTGAACCAACGGCAAAAGGAAGACCTTTCTCTCTGTCTCTCTCTCTCACTGTCCACTCTGCCTGTCAAAAAAAATTAAAAAATAAAAAAGATTTATTTATTTGAAAGGCAGAGTGAGAGAGAGAGAGATGCAGATCTTCTATCCACTGATTTGCCCACAACAGGAATTCTGTCCAGGTCTTCCATTTGGATGGCAGAAACCTAAGTTCCTGGGCTGTCATCCACTGCCTCCCAGGTACCTTGGCAGGCAGCTGGATTGGGACTCAAACCAGATCTGTGATATGGGATGCACAGCTTAACCTGCTGCACACAGTGTCTGCCCTTTTAATAAGACATTTAATGATATTTCCCTATTAGGAAATGAGAAACCTAATTTTTCAACTCTGATTAAGTTTTCCAAGCATCTTGCAACAATGAATATAGATGAGCACAATAGTTCAGTGGATATTATAAGAAAAAAAAAATCAGCCAGCGAATTTGGTTAGTTGTAAGATAAAGGGGCTTTGCTTGGGTCAGGCATGTCAAAATGGGCAGCAGTCACTAGGGAACTGGCCCCGTACCTGGTCCTTCCAGTGTTCCGTGCTGCCTGAGTGTCGTACGCCTTCTCATCAGTGTCCGTCGGTATGTTTGTGTCTTTTTTGCCAGTCATTTCTGTAATCCCCCTTGGGAAAGGCTCTTCATAGACACTGTGGTCATCCTGTAGCTCCGTGGTACAGGAGTGATTATCTCATGGAGCTGAATATCTTTTCATAAGTTAAACGTGAAGTCATCTTCGCTGCATGATTGCAGTGTGAAAAACACTGAGGGAAATTCATCTGAGAAGCTGCCCACCTCAATTCTTGTGACATCTTTGATGTTTCACACCACTCAGTTGACCTTTTCTCACCTTCATTCTTTACCCTTATTCTTAAAACAACTTTCTTTCCTTACGAATGACTTGTACTGTGCTACTCAATTTTCACCTTTCTCTCCCAGACCATCTCCACGCTGTCTCCCTCTGATGTGGGCTCGTGCCTTCTGCTTGACAGATGTAGGTGTGTCCTGGTAGTACTTTCTCTATATTCATTCTACAAAGTCTCTTCCGTGTTTTATGGATTCAGCTATGCAAGCACTTTAAAATCCCCATTTTTAATGCTGCCGTGTTTTCCAAATTGAAGAATGATGAGGGTACTTCAGAAAGTTCATGGAAATGGAAATAAGGGATTTAGGTGCAAAAAAAGAGTTTTTGAAATCCATGCATATTGTTCCCCTGATACACATTTCCCATGTACTTCCTGAAGACCCTTGGTACTTCCACGGAACACCAGCCAGTCATGCGAGTTGAAAACCTTCAGCCATCTTTGATCTTTTTTCCTTCAAAAACTTTCCCTAGTTTAGTGCTGCTCACCTTTACATCTCGATTTTTTTTTTAAAATTAGTTTGTGTTTCCTATACCTGTAATTCCTCCTTTATTACCTGAGGCCAGGGCCACTTGCCCGAGTGTGAGCGGGACAGGTGCGGTTCACAGTCAGACGGGTGACTACTTTAGGGTTTGTGGGCCATGAGGTCAGTGTGGGAACCCCTCCAGTTGTTAACGGCAGCACCAGAGCAGCCATGGACAATAGTGAATGAATGGGCATTGTTGTGTTCCAACAAAACTGCGTAGGAAAATTGGTCATCAGCCCGATTTCGCCTGAGGGCCTGGCCATAGTTGGTCTTCTTCTGGCCCATAGAATCAAGTCTTAACTCCTTATGTTAGTATTCAGTGTCCTTCTCTAACAGCTCCTCTTTGGTTGAGTTTATGTCCATTAGAGCCATCAGCAAAGCCTCCTCTCAAGACAGATGATTGGAGCTCTGCCCATGAGTGCCACATGCATTTTGGAAAGTGTGGATCTAGAACACACGAAGGCTTATGTTGTGACCGTGGGAGTGCCTGCAGGGCCTTGAGCATCCCCTCCTGTGTGCCACAGTCCTGTCTCTCACCGTCGTCCTCCTGTGCTTCTGTCTTCTCTGTGATGCTGTTTCCAGCCTTGTGGAGGAGGCCATTGGCAGGGCAGCCGTGAGCCCACTGCACCGCAACACCAGTCCCTCTGCTCTGAAATTCCGCGGGGCTCCTGTGGATCACTCGGTTAGGACTTGGTCCACTCTCAGTTAAGGATGCGAGGTGCTGATACTGTCTGTACCTTTCTCGACGTAGGTCTTGCTTGAAACCAGGCTGAGAAGCCCTTAGAGGCAGAGACACAACGCCTGTTGCTTTGTAGCCTTCCCAGCTGTCTCACTCCCCCGCAGCAGGGTACGATTCTCAAATACACTCATGGAGTATCAAGTTTGTACTGACTTTAACAAATTTTTTTTTTTCTTTTTTTTTCTTTTTTTTTTTTTTTTTTGACAGGCAGAGTGGACAGTGAGAGAGAAAGACAGAGAGAAAGGTCTTCCTTTTGCCGTTGGTTCACCCTCCAATGGCCGCCGCAGACGGCGCGCTGCGGCCGGCGCACCGCGCTCATCCGATGGCAGGAGCCAGGTGCTAGGTGCTTTTCCTGGTCTCCCCATGGGGTGCAGGGCCCAAGCACCTGGGCCATCCTCCACTGCACTCCTGGGCCACAGCAGAGGGCTGGCCTGGAAGAGGGGCAACCGGGACAGAATCCGGCGCCCCGACCGGGACTAGAACCCGGTGTGCCGGCGCCGCAAGGCGGAGGATTAGCCTGTTGAGCCACGGCGCCGGCCAACAAATTTTTTTTAATTGCTACTTAATTTTATTGGAGAGGCAGATCTTCCATTTGCTGGTTCACTGTTTAAATGCCATCATTTGAGCCAGGCCAAATCCATGAGACTAGAACTCAGCTCTGGATTCCCACATGGGTGGCAGGGACCCAAGTGCTAAACACGGAGCAACACCAAAGCTAGTCCTAACAGACATGAACACTGCGCCCAGCGATGACAGAATATACCAGGGCATTCAATGTTTGTGGGAAACAGAATTAAGTTTATTTGCTGCAGAATTTTTTGAAGTGCATACATAAGTTGTTTATGATATGTATTTGAACTTTTCAGTGACATTTTTTCAGGGTAGAACATATGTTAGGCTACAAAGCACATTTCAATAAATATAAAAGACTTTCAATTGCAGTTATACCAAGTGTATTCTCTAACCACAAGAGAATGAAATTAGAAATAAATCATAGTCAGAAACATGCACAGTTCACAAGTATGTGGAAGTTGAACAGCATACTCTTAACCAAGAATCAAAGAAGAAATCACAAGGAAGATTAGAAGATGTCTTTAAATGAATGATAGCAGAAGCATAGCATACTCAAAGTTATGGGATGCAGCAAAAGCCCACAGAGAAATTTATAGCTGTAAACTCATTACGAAAGGAAGAAAATCAGGGTGGGTGTTACAGAACAACAGGCTCTAAGCCACCACCTGGGACACCCACATCCCATGTCAGCAGAGTGCCTGGATGCTGTCGTCCTTCCTCCTAACCTCCCTAGGAAGCAGCAGCTGATGGCCGAGTGCTTGAACCCTTGCCACCCACAGGGCAGACCTGAACGGAGTTCCAGTCCTTGCTATTTCGGGCATTTGGAGAGTGGACCAGTGGATAGGGGATCTCTGTCTCCTTCCTGTGTCACTCTGACTTTGAAATAAATAAATACTATTTTTAGAAAATTAATAACCTAATCTTCCAACTTAAGGACCTAGGAAAAAGGGCAAACTAAAATCAAGCAAATGAAGGAAATGGTAAAGGTTATATTAGAAAAAAAGGCCGGCGCCGCAGCTCACTAGACTAATCCTCTGCCTGCCGCACCGGCACCCCAGATTCTAGTCCTGGTTGGGGTGCTGGATTCTGTCGCGGTTGCCCCTCTTCCAGTCCAGCTCTCTGCTGTGGCCTGGGAAGGCAGTGGAGGATGGCCCAAGTGCTTGGGCCCTGCACTCCATGGGAGACCAGGAGAAGCACCTGGCACCTGCCTTCAGATTAGCGCAGCACCGGCCGTGGTGACCATTTCGGGGGTGAACCAATGGAAGGAAGACCTTTCTCTCTGTCTGTCTCTCTCTCACTAACTCTGCCTGTCAAAAAAAAAAAAAAAGGTTATATTAGAAAAAAATCAAAATCAAATAGAAAAATAGAGAAAGCTTTAAAGTTTATTCTTTGAGATCAACAAAATTGATAAATTTTTTGCTAAACAGAGAAAGAGAAAACCTCCAAGATCAGAAATGATCTGGGTATTACTAGCAAGTGTACAGCAAGAGAAGTGATTGTAAAGCAATGCTATGAATGATTGTATGCCAACATTGTATTACCAAAACTGACTCACGAAGAAATAGGACATCTGAGTGAATCTATAAGTAAAGAGATAAAAGTGGTTGTAAAATAACTAAAACTTCCCATAGCAATCCAAACATTTACAGAAGAAGTGACACCAAGCTTAAACTCTTCCAAAAGATAGAGAAGTGGAGGGACTACTTCCCAACTCACTCTGTGAGGCCAATATTATCCTGATAGCAAAACCAAAGACATCACAGTGTGAGAGAACTGGGGCAATTTCATGCATCAAAAGACACAGGCAACCTATGGAATGGGAGAAGATACTGCAAATCATGTATCTGATAACCACTTAAAACCCACAATATATATAAAGAACTCTGGGGACCAGTGGTGTGGCACAGTGGGCAGAGCCGCTGCCTGCGGTGCTGGCATCCTGTCTGGGCACCAGTCACTGTACTTCAATCCAGTCTCCTCTAATGTGCCTGGGAAAACCAGCCTTCCATGTGGAAGACCCAGAAAGAACTCATGGCTTCGGCTTGGCCCAGTCCTGGGTGTTGTGGCCATTTGGGGAGTGAACCAGTGGATGGAAGATCTCTCTGTGTCTCTCTCTCTCTGTCTCTGTAACTCTGCCTTTCAAATAAATAATTGCAATTTTTTTAAAAAAAAAAAGTACCCAGGAATAAATTTTAAAAAATAGACATTTCTCCCAATATTTTATTTTATCTTTTTAAACTTTTATTTAGTAAATATAAATTTCCAAAGTACAGTTTATGGATTACAGTGGCTTTCTTCCCCCATAACTTCCCTCACACCCGCAACCCTCCCATCTCCCTCTCCTCTCCCATTCCATTCACATCAAGATTCATTTTCAATTATCTTTATATACAGAAGATCAATTTAGTATATATTAAGTAAAGATTTCATCAGTTTGCACCCACACAGACCATAAAGTGTAAAATACTGTTTGAGTACTAGTTATAGCATTAATTCACATTGAACAACACGTTAAGGACAGAGATCCTACATAAGGAGTAAGTACACAGTGACTCCTGTTGTTGACTTAACAATTTGACTCTCTTGTTTATGGCGTCAGAAATTTCCCTAGGCTCTAGTCCTGAGTTTCCAAGGCTATGGAAGCCTTTTGAGTTTGCCGACTTCAATCTTATTTAGACAAGGTCATAGTCAAAGTGGAAGTTCTCTCCTTCCTTCAGAGAAAGGTACCTCCTTATTTGACGGCCCGTTCTCTCTATTGGGATCTCACGCACAGAGATCTTTCATTTAGGTTGGTTGGTTGGTTGGTTTTTTTGTTTTTGTTGTTGTTATTTGTTTTTTGGTTTTTGCCTAAGTGTCTTGGCTTTCCATGCCTAAAATACTCTCATGGGCTCTTCAGCCAGATCCGAATGTCTTAAGGGCTGATTCTGAGGCCAGAGTGCTGTTTAGGACATCTGCCATTCTATGAGTCTGCTGTGTATCTCGCTTCCCATGTTGGATTGTTCTCTCCCTTTTTGATTCTATCAGTTAGTATTAGCAGACACTAGTCTTGCTTATGTGATCCCTTTGACTCTTAGACCTATCAGTATGGTAAATTGTGAATTGAAATTGATCACTTGGACTAGTGAGATGGCATTGATACATGCCACCTTGATGGGATTGTATTGGAATCCCCGGGCACATTTCTAACTCCACCATTTGGGGCAAGTCAGCTTCAGCATGTCCCAAATTGTACATCTCCCTCTCTTATTCCCACGTTTATATTTAACAGGGATTACTTTTCAGTTAAGTTTAAACACTTAAGAATAATTGTGTGTTAATTACAGAGTTCAACCAATAGTATTAGGTAGAACAAAAGAAACTAACAGGGATAAAGTATTAAATTGTACATCAACAATCAGGACAAGGGCTGATAAACTTCGAAAGTACAACTTTTGGATTATAGTGGTTTTTCTCCCCACAACCGCCCTCCCACCCACAAACCATCCACCTCCTACTCCCTCTCCCATCCCATTCTTCATTAAGATTCATTTTTGATTATATACAGAAGATCAACTTAATATATACTAAGTAAAGATTTCAACAGTTTGTACCCACACAGACATACATACAAAGTATAAAGTTATGTTTGAATACTAGTTTGACCATTAATTCACATAGGACAACACATTAAGGGCAGAAATCCTACATGGGGAGTAAGTGCACGGTGACTCCCATAGTTTATTTAAAATGCACACTCTTATTTATGACGTCAGTAATCACCTGAGGCTCTTGTTGTGAGCTGCCAAGGCTATGGAAGCCTCTTGAGTTCACAAACTCTGACCTTATTTAGATAAGCCCATAATCAAAGTGGAAGTTCTCTCCTCTCTTCAGAGAAAGGTACCTCCTTCTTTGATGGCCCGTTCTTTCCACTGGGATCTCACTCACAGAGATCTTTTATTTAGGTCATTTTTTGCCACAGTGTCTTGGCTTTCCATGCTTGGGAAACTCTCATGGGATTTTTTTAGCCATACCCGGATGCCTTAAGGGCCGATTCTGAGGCCCAAGTGCTGTTTAGGATATCTGCCATTCTGTGAGTCTGCTGTGTATCCCGCTTCCCATGTTAGATCATTCTCTCCTTTTTAATTCTATCAGTTATTATTAGCAGACACTGGTCTCGTTTATGTGATCCCTTTGACAGTTAATCCTATCTTTACGATCAATTATTAACTTAAACTGATCACTTTGACTAGTAAGATGGTATTGGTACATGCCAACTTAATGGGATTTGGAATTCCATGGCAAGTTTCTACCTCTATCATTAGGGGTAAGTCCGAGTGAGCGTGTGCCAAACTATACATCTTCTCCCTCTCTTATTCCCGCTCTTATATTTAACAGGGATCAATTTTCAGTTAAATTTAAACAACTAAGCATAATTGTATGTTCATTAAAGAGTTCAACCAATGGTATTAAGTAGAACAAGAAAATACTGAAAAGAATAAAATAGTAAGCTGTTCCTTGACAGGACAAGGGCTGATCAAGTCATTGTTTCTCAAAGTATCTGTTTCACTTCTACAGGTTTCCTTCTAGGTGCTCAGTTAGTTGTCACAGATCAGGGAGAACATATGATATTTGTCCCTTTGGGACTTGCTTATTTCACTCAGCATAATGTTTTCCAGATTCCTCCATTTTGTAGCAAATGACCGGATTTCATTTTTTTTTTTTAACCACTGTGTAGTATCTCATAATTTTGTTATCCACTCTACTGTTGATGGGCATTTAGGTTGATGCCTTGTCTTAGCTATTGTGAATTGAACTGCAATAAACATTAAGGTGCAGACAGCTCTTTTATTTGCCAATTTAATTTCCTTTGGGTAAATTCCAAGGAGTGGGATGGCTGGGTTATGTGGTAGGGCTATATTCAGGTTTCTGAGGAATCTCCAAACTGTCTTCCATGGTAGCTTTACCAGTTTGCATTCCCCCCAAGAGTGGGTTAGTGTGCCTTTTCCCCCATCTCTTCACCAACATCTGTTGTTGGTTGATTTCTGTATGTGAGCCATTCTAACCGGGGTGAGGTGAAACCTCATTGTGGTTTTGATTTGCATTTCCCTGATGGCTAGTGATCCTGAACATTGTTTCATGTGTCTGTTGGCTGTTTGGATTTCCTCTTTTGAAAAATGTCTTTTTAGCTCCTTGGCCCACCTCTTAACTGGGTTGTTCTGTTATTGTGTAGTTTCTTGATCTCTTTGTAGATTCTGGTTATTAATTCTTTATCAGTTGCATAATTTACAAATATTTTTTTTCCCATTCTGTCGGTTGCCTCTTCACTTTGCTGACTGTTTATTTTGCAGTACAGAAACTTCTCAATTTGATGTAATCGCAGTTATTAATTCTGGCCTTGACTCCCTGTACCTTTGGGATCTTTTTCCAAGAAGTCTTTGCCTGTGCCAATATCTTGCAGGGTTTCTCCAATGTTCTCTAATAATTTGATGGTGTCAGGTTGTAGATTTAGATCTTTAATCCACGTTGAGTGAATTTTTGTGTAAGGTGAAAGGTAGGGGTCTTCATGCTTCTGCACGTGGAAATCCAATTTTCCCAGCATCATTATTGAATAGACTGTCCTTACTCCAGGGATTGGTTTTGGATCCTTGATCAAATATAAGTTGGCTGTAGATGTTTGGATTGATTTCAGGTGTTTCTGTTCTGTCCCATTGGTCTATCCATATGTCCTGTACCAGTACCATGCTGTTTTGATAACAGCTGCCCTGTAGAATGTCCTGAAATCTGGAATTGTGATGCCTCCGGCTTTGTTTTTGTTGTACAAGATTGCTTTAGCTATTTGAGGTCTCCTGTGTCTCCATATGAATTTCAGCATCATTTTATCTAGATCTGAGAAGAATGTCTTTGGTATTTTTATTGGTATCACATTGAAATTATAAATTGCTTTTGGGAGAATGGACATTTTGGTGATATTGATTCTTCTAACCATGAACATGGAAGATTTTTTCATTTTTTGGTATCCTCTTCTATTTAAGATTTTGTAATTCTCATCATATAGATCTTTGACATCCTTGGTTAAGTTTATTCCAAGGTACTTGATTGTTTTTGTAGCTATTGTGAATGGGATTGATCTTAGAAGTTCTTCCTCAGCCGTGGTATTGCTTGTGTATACAAAGGCTGTTGAATTTTGTGCATTGATTTTATATCCTGCTACTTTGTCGAACTCTTCTATGAGTTCCAATAGTCTTAGTGGAGTTCTTTGGATCCCCTAAATAAAGAATCATCATCTGCAAAGAGGGATAGTTTGACTTCTTCCTTCCCAATTTGTATCCCTTTAATTTCTTTTTCTTGCCTAATGGCTTTGGCTAAAACTTCCAGAACTATATTGAATAGCAGTGGCGAGAGTGGGCATCCCTGTCTGGTACAAGATCTCAGTGGAAATGCTTCCGACTTTTCCCCATTCAATAGGATGCTGGCCGTGGGTTTTTCATAAATTGCCTTGATTATGTTGAGGAATGTTCCTTCTATACCCAGTTTGCTTAGAGTTTTCATCATGAAAGGTGCTGTGTTTTATCAAATGCTTTCTCTGCATCTATTGAGATAATCATATGGTTTTACTTCTGCAGTTTGTTAATGTGGTATATCACATTGATTGATTTGCAAAAGTTGAACCATCCCTGCGTACCAGGGATAAATCCCACTTGGTCTGGGTGGATGATCTTACCGATGTGTTGTTGCATCTATTGGCCAGAATTTTATTGAGGATTTTTGCGTCTATGTTCAGCAGTCTCCCCAGATTTTATACACTGACTACCAGCAATGTGGACAGATTCTCAGGAGCAGGGATTTGACCTAGCAGTCAGGACAGGTTAAGATTCTGCTGGTCCTCCATGTTGGGGCGGCTTCATTTGATACCCGGCTTCAGCTCCTGAATCAGTCTTTCTGCTAGTTCAGACTCTGGGAAGCAGTGATTTTTGTTCAAGTGTTTGGATCCCTGCCACCCACTTGGGAGAACTGGATTCAGTTCCTATCTCCCAGCTTTGACCCCAGCCAAGCCCTGGCTGTTATAGGCATTAGGGGAGTGAACCAGTAGATGGGAGTTTTCTTTCTTTCTCTATCTTTCTCTTTCTCTGTCATAAATAAATAAATTACCAGGATGCTCAACATTACTAATCCTTAGAGAAATGCAAATCAAAAAACATTTATATATTATCTTTATACCCACTGAATGGCTAGTCTCGTGAAAACAACAGGAATTAGCAGGTATTGGTGAAAGTCTAGAGAAACTGGAACCCTTTTGCACTGTTGGTGGGAGTCTGAAATGGTGCCACCATCACAGGAAACAATATAGAGGTTGCTCAAAAAATTAAAAATAAAACCACCATAGATATGATCTTCCAATCCCACTTCCAGATTTATAGCCCAAAGAGTTGGAAGCAGGATCTTAGAGAGATAACTGAGCACACATTTCATAGCAGCATGACTGACAGTAGCTGACTGGTAGACAAAACCCATGTCCATCAGTGGATGAGTTGATAAAATGGAATATTATTCAACCTTGAAAAGGAAGGAAATCCTATCATATCCTACAGCATAGATGAACCTGAAGGGCCTTATGCTAAATGAGATAACCCAGTCACAAAAAGACAAATACCAAATGTTTCCACTTATATGAGGTATCTGAAGTGCTCAAATTCATGAAAGCAGAAGTTAGAATGGTGGTTACTGGGAGGGAAGGGGGTATTGTTTAATGAGCAAATTCTGGATGGGCAAGACATTGGGTGCAGCAGATCAGACACCACCCGGTAGGCCCACATCACCTATCAGAGTGCTTAGTATCAAGACCTGGCTATGCCTCTGATTCCAGCTTCATGCTAATGCACACCCTGGGAAACAGCAGATGGTGGCACAGGTGTTTGGGTCCCTGCAACCCGCGTGGAAGACAGGGTTGAGTTGTAGGCTCTGGCTTTCTTTGGCCTGGCCCAGCCCTGGCTGCTGTGGGCATTAGGGAGTGAACTAGCAGACAGAAGATCACTTTGTGTCTGTTTCTTGTCTATCAGTCAGCTACTGTCAGTCATGCTGCTATGAAATGTGTGTTCAGTTATTTCTTTCAAGTAAATAAAATAAGTACAAGTTTTTTTAAAAAAATGAATTGTGAAGACATCCTATTTAGAGGTTGGAAGAACTGCCCTACAGACTCAGTGAAAATATAGCAAAATCTAACTGCCTTTTTTGTAAGAATTGACAAGCTGATGCTAAAAGTCATATAAAAATCCAAGGTTTGTTTTTACTGTGGCTAACTTGAACTTGTGGAATGTCTTTTTCTTTTTTTTTTCCCATATATCGGTTCACGTGGACCCTGTCTACCACGTCATTTCGCCTCATTTTCGGTTTGATATCCATTCTGGAGTGGTTCTTGCTTGTTAGTGATGTCGAAGCTTAGAGAGTCAAGTGCCACTTTGCACGTTTTACAGATTAAATAGATCCAGGCCCACAGAATGCGGTTTTTCCAGTACAGTATAGTACTGCTACAGCCCAGGAGATGCTGACTGCGCCTGACTCTCCCCACCCCACGATCCATAGCTTAGTGTACACCTTTCAGTTGCTGGAGCTTGTTCTCGTCTGATTGGCCTGTTTGTTCAACTGTGGGTCTCGGAGTCTCATTTAAAATTGTTCCTTTTGTCAGCATTATTTAGAAGTTATGAGGCCATGTTTTCTTTTTTAAAGATTTATTTTATTTATTTGAAAGACAGAGTCGCAGAGAGAGGTAGAGACAGAGGTCTTCCATCCACTGGCTCACTCCCCAGATGGCCACAACAGCCGGAGCTGTGTTGATCCGAAGGCAGGAGCCAGGAGCTTCTTCCGGGTCTCCCATGCTTGTGCAGGGGCCCAAGGAGTTGGGCCATCTTCCATTGGTTTCCCAAGCCACAGCAGAGAGCTGGATTAGAAGAGGAGCAGCCAGGACTAGAACTGGCGGCTATATGGGATGCTGGCGCTTCAGGCCAGGGCGTTAACCCACTGTGCCACAGCACCGGCCCTGAGGTCATGTTTTTTAAAAAATGTCTCTAATGCTTTCAGATATAATATCCACAATAATTAATATATATATATATATATATATATGCTTCTTGTGATTTTTTTTTTCACTTTTGTTTTCTTTTCTAAAACATTTGTAGATGAGCAGACTGTTTCTTTGCCAGGATTTTCTTAACACACATAGTACATTCTCTCAGAACATTAGGTCGGTATTCAAGAATCAGGAGCATTTGTACTTAAAACCACTGAAAATTGAAATCTTTTCACAATAAACTTTGAAAGTTCACAAAATGATAGCAGAAATGGTATGTATGGTTTTATTAAAATCTAGGCTGTTCTAATGCGAGATCTTTATTTCCTTTAGGGTTTAATGAAGAAATTCATTCGATGTTCTACACGTGTAACTGTGGGAACTATTAAAAAATTTCTAAGTTTAAAACTAAAACTTCCAAGTTCTTATGAGGTAAGTTAAAAAATATCTAACCTTGATCATTTTGATCATCCTAAAGTAAAATTTTAACAAAATTCGTAAAAAAAAATCTTGAATTGTGTGGAAACTGGTTCTTCTCACGTTTGTATGTTCTTTGTGTAGTATACATTTTTCTAATTTAACACATTGACTAAAACGTCTGCTGGTGTGCTCAGTGTTTCATACTTAGATGAAATATTTAAAGAATTTAACAGTAAATGCCTCCAAAATAAATATTTCTGCTACATGGATTCTTTAATTGCCATGCTTTGGAAAGTGTCAGTTTTTATCTGAAACCTTTGAGAACTGTTAGCCCCAATTCTTTTTAGATTTCTTCACAATGTTAAGCATTGTCTTTTTTACAAAAGGGATCTCATGCATGACATTCATGGAGTCCATGATACACTAAAGCGAGACCATTTAGCACCAGGCAACCCAAACACAAAATATCTGCATGAGTGCAGTTCGCCTGCCTACTTATGGGAGAGGTAAATTGCTTCCAGTGTGTCACGTGTTCACAGAACATGAATGACCCTAGCCATGTGGCTTTAACATGGGGTGGAAATATGACCCTCACCTTGCTACCCTCGTGGATGGCAGTCTTGCAGCTTCTGTTAGTTTCCCTGTCACCTCCTTGGGGTTCTGATAGGAGCTTCTAGAACACTATAAGTATGAAAAGTAACAGTTCCCTGACTTGATACCTGCAGCAATGCTGTGTATTATCATGAACAGGAGAAATAAAGCATGGTAGGGTTTTGAACATGGGCACTGACAGATATTAAGTCTGTGTTTTGAAGAAGTGTCCAATTCTGCATTGGAGAATTTCTCTCAGATGACCAATTAGGCTGTGGATTAGAAATTTTTATTATAGCTTAGACCTACAAATATTAAAATTCCAGAGATGTTAACTTTTGTATGAGGAAAAATGAAAGTTAAGTATCAAAGCCCAATGTACTTGGTAAAAGATACTAAAAATTTCTACATACAAACTACAGGGGGGAAATAGTGAATTGGGTTTGCAAACTTTAGTTTACTTAGGAGTGTGAGGGAACTCCCATCTACTGGCTCATTCCCCAGATGCCTGTAGGGGCAGTGAAGGGCAGAGAGCTAAGCCCAGGAGCTGGGGTCAAACCCAGGCACTCCAGTGGGGATGCGTGGGGACTTGAATGTCATAAGCAGCGTCTTAACCATCAGGCCAAATGCCTGCTCCTGAAATCGTTGATTTGGTTTTGCACTTTATTTTCTTCTTGAAGAATATCATGTGTGGTTTTTATTTCCTCTGAAGTCTGATTCATTGGATCACTATTTTCTGTTCTAGTTTTCAGGAAGTTGTTAGAGCTGAGAACTAGTGCCCTCAGGGAGTCTTATTTCTGGCTTGTGTATTTGTAGAGAAAGATGGAAATGGAAGAGTCTCAATCCACTAACAGCTCCTTAACCTATCTCAAAGCAAATGGCTTTTACTGTGATTTTTAGAAATATTTATCAATCCCCTTTATTCTGCTGCATAGCATGTAGGGGCATGATGTAATGAAATAGTTGATAACTAATGCTTCAGTGACAGCACTGCTAATTGGGGAAGATAGTTTAACAATAACAGTGGAAGCAGTGCACCTGACTAGTAAGTGCGTTCTAAATAAGTCACTTCTTTGCTTAATATGTTACAGGCAAGAAAATTATCTACTGTCCTTTTAACGTTTAATAAAATAGTACCTGAAAGACATTTCCAAAAGTCAGTAATGTAGCTTCAAGTGTTTATTACAATTGGAACTATACTAATGTATTACTTTCATACTTCGAGTTCAAAACCATAGTCTGGCTAGCAAGACAGAATGATTTCAAAACCATTCTCTCCCCTCTCTCCAAACTTCCAGTGAAATTTCATCAGTTTGGTTTTTCATAGCTAGCAAACTGAAACACTGCTTTATTTATAGGGCTCTGTAGTAAACATTTGTCTCACTGCACTTTGTTCTATTAGTCATATCCAGAGTTCCTGTGGTCTGCACCAGGATCTGAGGGGTAGTTCTTTTCCTGCAATTCAGGGTGAACATGGGCATTAATAAACCCAAACTTCTTTTGAAATTTCATGCAGGGTAGGAGGGGGATCTGGTGAGAATTGTGCTAGTCACCCTCCAAGCAAACCAGAGAGCCTCGAAGGTCTAGGAGACAGAGATCTGGGCAGATTCCTGCCTGTTCTGTCAACTTAGCCGTCAGCAGTTACGGGAATTCACATATACCTGGAAGGCTGCATCCACGTGTATTCCTTTCCCTTCTTGCGATCTGAACAAAGGAGAAGAAAGCAACCTCTTCTAATCTTGGAAAGAAAGAAACAAACTTGGGAGTTAACCTCAGAAGCCCGAAGAGCTCTGAGGAGTTATAAGGTTGCTAAAAGTTCTCATTTAGCAAGGGGGGAAGTCAGAAAATTGTGTGCAGCCTCTGAGGTTGTAGAGAGACCTGGACTGAGAGCACATCCATTGCATTTACAAAGTTTGTATATGAACTTAAGGGACGAGTAGATCGTATCTCCTATTTTGCTGTAACTTGGTCTCTTGAAAGTTATAAAATGTATAAACATTTTTTTAAATACTTATGAATTCAAAATTATTTATGTTAATCTATCTGTAATTGTTCTTTTTAAAGTTGGATGTGCTGTGCAATGGTGAAATTATGGGGAAGGATCATACTATGGAATTCATCTATATGACCAGATGGCGTCTGAGAGGCGAAAACGTAAATTCTTTTCTATTTACTTACCTTTGTGTCTATTTAGTGTACCAATATGGCACTCAGATTTAAAAGTATTACTTAGGAACTGAAAAACCTAGTTTGAGAAAGAGAAGAAATGGGTTCCACTTCTTATTGTTTCTTCCAGCAGTCTGTGAAAATTGGTCCCAAGTATAAGACTGTGTTAAATGTGGTTTTTTTGTATTTAAGGTGAGTTTGAAAACCTTATCTAAATATGTTCAGGAATCTGCTAACTTCAAGACAGAGACTCAGACACTTAACTTAGGGGAGCTTAGAGGTATATGGAATGGGTGGGGGAGACAGTACGATTAGTGGTTGGTGAGAGGGTTGTGGTTGTAGTTGTGGTGGATGGACAGAGGGTAGGAGCCAGGTCATCTTTTTTTCCAGGTACCTCCTTTACACTGAACGTATCAAATCAGACCCCAGGGTAAGTGAACTTGTGGAGGTTTCTGATAGCAGCATTAGATTGTTGTGGAATACGGAAGAATTTATTCAAAGGAGGAAACAAAGAAAATTGTGTTCTGGATTGTAAACTGGTTAGTTATGATCCCAGGCTGAAGCATCTGAGTTCCAAGTAACGTGGGACACCAGGGAGATTTGGGGCAAGCCAATAGATGAAAGTGAAGAATGCAGCGGTAACACTCTAGGAAATTCTCTTCCTGAACCGAGTGCGTGAACGAGCACCAACTGAGAAGGTTGGACTAGGCAACTTAGAGTTATCTTTCAGACACTGAGTCTGTAGTGTATATGGTGCAATATATCAGACTTTGAAACTCTTATTCTATTTTGTAAACTAGATTTTATTACCTTTTTTCACAGAATGTAAACCATACAAATAACACAGAATTAAGAGATTTAACCTCTAACGCATGGACAGATAATACAAAATCTAGTCATCATGAGAGTTCCTTGTTATAATAATTCTAAAGCACACTTGCATTGAATAGAAGAACCACTGTAAAACCTCAGAAAAGTCGTTTCTTACACTATTCCATGGGCAGCATATGTGGCTGTTTTTCAGAAATGTCTTGAAATGATAGGAGCTTCACTTAAAATCGTTTGCTGATGTGAATCTTCCTTGGGTAGAGCCTTTCTGGGAAGCTCACTGCTGTGGTCACCGCAGGAGGAAAAAGTGGCTTTCTCACCACCTAATCGTGTGCCCTTGAACCCAGCAAACCGCTTGAGAGCTTTTTTAAAAATGTAATCGTCATTATATTTGGTAGTTACTACTTGTGTTTCTGTGATATTTGGTAGTTTTTTAAATGGCTGCACACATGTCACCCTCATGTGACCGTTTGCCCCCAACAGGTGTCAAGTAGCAGCTACAGACTGCAGGATAGACAGGTCGCTGTCAGCCAGCCAACGGTGGTAGGGAGCAGATACCGCAGGGCTACACTTGACATCGATACTGCACTGAACATAGGTGTAGCTTTGATAGTTCAGTAGTTCAGTGGGCTTTCCCATGTGTTTTGGTGCTTGGAATCATCGTGGTGAATAGGTTTGCCCTAAAATTAAGAAATCGCTTGTCACCCATAGTGAGACCTCTACTGGTGCTCACTTGTCCTTTATAAGACCCCTTCCCAAAGTCATCCAGCTGGGCTCCCAGCACGGAGCCAGAGCGGTGCTCTCACAACAGGTTAGCAGATGCCAGTCCTCTGCTCTGCTCCCTCCAGGAGCACTTCACACCCGTTAGATCAAAGCTGAAGTCCTCCCAGAGACCCCAGACACAGCCCTCACCCGCCGGCTCTCGGCCCTGCCAGCTCCCTTTGCCCCTTCTCTCACCTGAGTGTGTTCCTGTGTGACTTCCGCAGTAAGGCCTCTCCTCTCCCAGTCGTATCCTTGGTCCCTTATTCTTCTTGTTCTGCACGGCGTTCCACCCCCCTGACGTGCCTGGCCTCTTGTTTATAAGTTCATTGCTTGTCCTCCGACAACAGCATCATCTGAAGACGAGGACTTGGGCTCTTCACTGTGAAATCTCCAGCACAAAGCAGTGCCCAGCACAGATGCTCAGTAACTATTTGAAGAGTCAATTGGATGGAACTGTGGTTAATAATAAGATGATTGTTACACAAAATCCATCCTGAGGATAATTTCACTCCTTTGACTCTGTTTACCGTTTGTTTTATCTGCTCAAGTTTAGATTTTTGCTCAGGGTCAAATTAAGCACAAGTTATATCACTAGTAGATGAATTCTGACAGTTTGAAAGACATGCACAAATGCAGCAGCAGCAGCAGTAAAACTGTCTTAAAGTTTATTTATTTATTTGAGAGGCAGAGTCGGAGTGAGGGAGAGACACCCCCAGGTATCCCCAAAGGCTGTGGCTGTGGCTGGGACTGGGCCAAGCCACAGCCAAGAGCCTGGTTTCTCTTCCGCCACTTTCCCAGGCATAGTAGCAGGGAGTGGGCGCCCAGTAGAACAGCCAGACTCACACAGGTACTCTCTGCTGTGCGGTGCGGGTGTCACGTGCTGCAGGTGAGTCAGCTGCGCCACCGTCCGCCCCAGTGGTGCTTCCTTCATTGACTCCTGTTACGGAGAGCACACGCCTCCCCTCTCTACCATCAGCAGCCAGCAAGGCGCCAGGAGGACTGAGGAGTCCCGACTGCTCTCCCTCCTGGCATCACTAACTAGCAGGTTATGTCCTAAACTAGTGGCCACACGGTGAGTCTTCGGTTTGCCTCTAACGCTTTATGTTAAACATTTTCATCCATCTGGGGTTAATTCATATATACACATGCAGAGCAAGGTTAAAATTAATTTATTCTTAGTTTTATTGACTACAACATATTGAATACGCCATACCTCACTGCTTTATCACTTCCTATACATATACATGCACACATATATATGTATATGTTCTAGAGTATTTCAGAAAATTTATGCAGAAATGGAATAAAAAATTTGGGGGATTTATTGCAGAGCAGTGGGTTAAGCCACCACCTGCAGTGCCAACATCCCACTTGAGCACCAACTTGAGTCCCAGCTGATCCACTGCTGATTGAACTCCTTGCTGATGTACTTGGGAAAATAGCAGAAGGTGGCCCAACTGTTTAGGCCCCTGCCACAAACATCAAAGACCCAGATTGGAGTTCTAGGCTCCTGGCTTCAGCCTGGCCCAGCCCAGGCCATTGCAGCCATTTGAGGAGTGAGCCAGCAGATGGAAGATCAGTCTCTATCTCTCTGTCTCTTTCGTTTTTCCTTTTTACTAAATTTTTTGAAAAGATTTTATTTACTTGAGAGGTAAAGTTACAGACAGTGAGAGGGAGAGACAGAGACAAAGGTCTTCCTTCTGTTGGTTCACTCACCAGATAGCTGCAACAGCCAGAACTACACTGATCCAAAGCCAGGTGCTTTTTCCTGGTCTCCCATGCAGGTGCAGGGACCCAAGGACTTGGGCCATCCTCTGCTGCTTTCCCAGGCCACAGCAGAGAGTTGGATTGAAAGAGGGGCAGCCAGGACTAGAACCAGCGCCCATATGGGATGCCGGTGCCGCAGGCAGAGAATTAACCTCCTGCACCACTGAATTTTTAAAGATTTATTTATTTATTTGAAAGGCAAAATTAGAAGGAGGGAGGGATAAAGATCTTTCATCTGCTGGCTCACTTCCCAAATGGCCTCAATGGCCAGGACTGGACCAGACTAAAACTAGGAGTTAAGAGCTTCTTCTGGGTGTCCCATGTGGGTTCAGGGGCCTGAGTACTTGGGCCATCTTCTGCTGCCTTCCCAAATGCATTATAAGGGAGCTGGATTGGAAGTGGAGCAGCTGGGACTTGAACCTGCACCCATATGGGATGCCAGTGCTGCAGGCAACAGTTTTACCTGCTACACCACAATGCTGGCCCTCTCCTTTCTTTAAAAAATTATTTGAAAGGCAGAGTTAAAGTTTATTTTTGTACAAAAAATAATTCATGCATGACTTATGTACATTTCATGAACTTAAATTTTTTTAATTTTTCATTTTTTATGTGGAAAAAAAAGTTCACTTCCCAGATGCCAGCAAAAGCCAGGGTTGGGCCTCCCCAGGTCAAAACCAAGAGTGCAAGTACTTGAGCTAGATCAGAAGCCCAATAGTGGGGCCAGAAACCAGACACTCCAGCATGGGGTACAGGCATCCCGAGCAGCAACTGAAGAGTTCCATGAACTTTTTGAAGACCCTTGTGTGCATGGATTTCAAAATTTTTGGCACCAAAATTAATTTATCTTTAATTCCATTTTCCATAAATTTTTTGAAGTATGCTCCTACGTTCCTGCACATCTTGTTCTTTAGAGCAGGTCTCGTGCCCGTGTTACATGTTGAAAATCTTTTATGAAAATCTGATCACATTACACCCTTGTCTAAAACCCTTCAACTGCTCGTTTCGGCGAGAAAGGAGTCAAGTTTGATTCAAGTCCGAACTAACAAAGTTTATAAGGCAAAGCATTTTTTTTTGAAGATTTATTTATTTATTTGAAAGTCAGAATTACACAGAGAGAGGAGAGGCAGATAGAGGTCTTCCACCTGATGGTTCACTCCCCAATTAGCCAAAATGGCCAGAGCTGTGCCGATCTGAAGCCAGGAGACAGGAGCTTCTTCCAGGTCTCCCACGCGTGTAGGGACCAAAGGACTTGGGCCATCTTCTGCTCTCGCAGGCCATAGCAGAGAGCGGATCAAAGTTGAGCATCCAGGATTAGAACTGGCACCCATATGGGATGCCAGCGCTTCAGGCCAGGGCTTTAAGTTGCTGTGCCACAGTGCCAGCCCCTATAAGGCAAATCTTTGGGCCTTCCAAGCTGTTTGATGTTGTATATCAGTACCCATTAGGGGAGGAATCCCCCACTGATAGTCTTCCTATTTGTGCTATTATGTGAGCTTTAGATCGGGTTTGAGATTGGTGCCGAGCTGTATTTCGAGTTGGTCGGGCTGACACATCTTTGCAGTTTCTTCATTCTGTGTGGCGTAGTGTGGCGTAGTGTGGTGTGGTATGGTGTGGTGGGCTGTCTGCCGGCTGTGCCACACTTTTGTCTGGGCGTCCGTCTATAGTTTTCTTTGCTCTTCATGCTGGACACTACCCCTGAGTCTTTGGCCCCAGGGGAGACTGCTGCATATTCTGATCAGCCCTGTCCCGGTCCCGCTTCTGCCCTCCATGGATGGATCACAGGAACCGTGGCTTTGCCTCCAGTGCTTCTTGCGTCTTGTGACCTCGCCCTTGCTGGGCCCTTGTCTTCACTGTGGCGCATTCCTGAAAGATTTTTATCTCTAGGCAGTGGAACAACACTGACTTAGCCAGATCTTAGAAAATTTTCAGTGCATAATAATAGTGTCACCTCATGATTAATCTTTTGCTTATTAGTGAGTGAAAATATCCTTTAAGTGAAATAAAACTGTGCTTCCCACGCTGTAATGCAAATACACATCAGCTAGGGATCTGGGGAAAACAGAATCTGACTCTGTAGTCTGGGGCAGGGCCCAAGATCATGCACCTCTGACAAGCTCTCTCCGGACATGCCAGTGCATTTGATCTTTGTACCATTCTTTGTGCAGTAGGGAGACGTGGCCTGTGACCATTGACTTGCCCTGTAGCTCCCACACCTACAAATTGAGGGTGTTTTGTTACAGAGCTAGATCCCAGTGCTGAAGAGACGCAGCCATCTAATCTAATCATCAGTCTGATGCTCAGATCCCCATCCATGCAGTGATTCCTCTTTTTGGAAACAGAAGTGGAAACAAAGCATTGTTCTGCAGCTCCTCTCCTTTGATGATACGCCTTGTAGACAGGGAACCTGGAGACAAAGCTTCAATAGCATTCCACTTGTGTGGCTGTGGCATAATTTGAGTAACACTCTGCTTTGGTGGGCGTTTAGATTTTTTTTTTTTTTTTGTAGTTTTCTGCAAAACTAGTACATATACCTTTTTGTACATGTGCAAGCATATCCATTGTCTAGACCGTGCATGTTTTACAATTTTGTTAGATAATAACAAGTGTCCTCTTGAAAGGTCTTAGCAATTTGTAGTTACATCAATAGTAATGTATGGGCCGGTGACGTGGCTCAACAGACTAATCCTCTGCCTTGCGGCACCGGCACACCAGGTTCTAGTCCTGGTTGCCCCTCTTCCAGGCCAGCCCTCTGCTGTGGCCCAGGAGTGCAGTGGAGGATGGCCCAGGTGCTTGGGCCCTGCACCGCATGGGAGACCAGGAAAAGCACCTAGCACCTGACTCCTGCCATCGGATGAGCGCGGTGCGCTGGCCGCAGTGCACCAACTGCGGCAGCCATTGGAAGGTGAACCAATGGCAGAGGAAGACCTTTCTCTCTGTCTCTCTCTCTCACTGACCACTCTGCCTGTCAAAAAATAATAATAATAATGTATGAGTGCCCATTTTTTTCTTTTTAAAAAAGATTTAGCTATGAATTTGAAAGGCAGTGTCAGAGAGAGCGAGCAAGCTTCCATCTGCTGGTTCATTCCCCAAGTGACTGCAATGGCCAGAGCTAGGCCAGAACAAAGCCAGAAGCTAGGAACTTCTTCCAGTTCTCCCATGTGGGTGGTAGGGGCCCAGGGGCTTGGGCCATTTTCCTCTGCTTACCTAGGTGCATTAGCAGGGAGCTGTATTGGAAGTGGAGCAGCTGGAACACAAACCGGTGTCTATATGGGATGCTGGCACTTCAGGTGGCAGCTGTATCCACTGTGTCACAGGGCTGGCCCCATAGAGAATGCCCATTTTCTAATATCCTCATCAATGTTGCAGACTGTCAATCTTGTAATTCTTCTGTGAACATTGTTTTCATGTTTGTTGCCATGTTGGGGGGGTTCATGTTTGTCTTACTGACTTCTGGCAGCTCTTTCCATAGTTTGAGTGAATTTTCATACATGTTGCAGCCACTTCCTCCCATTGTGTCCAACCTCCTGGCTTTACCTGTTTTTTGACCCTTATAGGTAATCGTAACTCTTGAAAAGTTTAATGTGAATTAATGAGATATGTATATACTAAGGTGCTTAGAGTGCCTGGCATAATAAATATTAGGTAATTTTTAAAATTAAGAATATTAACTTTCATGGTTATGGTTCTCTCCTGTCTCTCTCTTTCCCTTCAGCTCAGTTTCATCCTAGAGTCATGTTCTTCTGCTCACCTTTTCTTGGGCAGGTTGAGTACCACTGTTAGTACAGCCCCCTCTTCCCAGATGATCCTTTAGTTTTCTGTCATCCACAAAGTTCTGCCCGTTCAGAACCTAAAATCGCTACACCGTGCATGTCTTCCTTTGCATTATTTGTAGTATCGAGCCATTAAAGAAAAGCAAACATATCTGTCTTAATTGATAACAGAGATTCAAAGGGGGAAAAAAAAGTATAACCGCGAGGTTGCCTCTTAGCACCTTAATTCTTTTTAAAATTATTATTTTATGTATTTAAAAGGCAAGGGAAAAGAGAGAATGAAGGATGTCCTATCCACTAGTTCACACCCTAAATGCCAGCAATAGCTGGGGCTGGGCCAGGTTGGAGCTGGGAACTCAATCCAGGTCTCCAACCTGAGTGGCAGGGTCTCAGCAAGCTGAGCTGTCCCCCGATATCTCCCAGGGTACCTGTTAGCAAGCAGCAGCAACTAGGAGCGGAGCCAGGACTGACACCCAGGCACTCCGGTACGGGATGTGGGCACCCCAAGCAGCATCCTAACTGTTGTGCCAAATGCCCACCCCAAGTCTCCACTTTGTGCTGGATGCTATTTGAGACTTTCATATATAGGCAAAGTCTGATAGGTCAGAGCTTGGAGAGACTTCAGAGAGAAAAAGTTCACCAAAGGAGAACAATTAATGAGCACTGTGCACAGAATTAGAGACCAAATGGTAGAGGAAAAAACTGCTATTTTGAGAAAATACCAAGTTTCCAAAATTTTTCCGAAAAGGTTACTAATAGATTTGTTTTCATCTTTGCTTACTTAATTTTTCAGAGTGTTTTCATTGCTTAGTCTTTCGAAGTATATCTTTTAAAAACCTATTCTGAGATGTTGCAGTTAGCCTATTTAATTTATACTTTACTTTTTTGTGCATTTAATTTTTTTCATTAAGCATATGCAGTGCTGATTCATATATACCTAATTTTAAGGTATGTTTTATAGTCTGATACTATATCTTTAATATCAAATTTAAGAATGATCAGTTTGAAACTCTTAAAAAGTGTAGTAGGTTTCCAATGGAATCCACTTAAATTGTAAAATGTTTGCTCATTTATTCCATCATAAAACACTCCGTGATGGATGGCAGCTCTGTGCCTTCACTATTAGGTTTGTAAATAGGAGAAACAAAGTTAAAGAGTTCATAACCTAGTGCTATTAAAATAGATATGGAGACTAGAGTCATCCGAGCTGTAGCAAGAACATAATATACCACAGAAGACAGCTGAGTGAATTTGGATGCCCCGGTCAGACCCCCAATCTCCTTGAACAGTCTGTGCTAGGACCAGGACAGTTGGAGATTTAGGAGAAGTGGTCACAGAAGGGATGGAACATGGAGGGTGCCCTTGAATACACTCCAGAAGTGAGGTTACCCCAATAATTAGTATTTGAAAAGGACTGGCTGCCAGTTTGGAATTCACAGAATTTAAACAACACTCATGCCTAGATGCTAAAATTATTTCAAGCTAAATTCTGCCAGTTACCAGTCACTAAGTTAGGAAAATCTATTTTTCCCCCCAAAAAACTACCTTATTTTTGAAAAATGTTTATTTAAAATTAATCTTGTTGACTCTTATGCTTTGACATTAAAATATTTTAAATAATCCGTTTTAAATATGTGTCCAGTTGTGGATGCCTCTTATCTGATGAGTTCATCTCCTCCGCAGTTTCGGTGTCTGAACTGCTCCTCTTCGCAAGTCTGCCCTCAGGATGGCCCCTTGTATCAGGTAAGAGGCACTCAGGACTGTGCACATGCCCATCACAATGCCACGGCAGGGATCGCTCCTCCCAGAGTTCCTAAGACACGTAACTGTAAAGCCAGTAGTCACTTGAATTACAAAAGCTGGATCTTTTCAACACATATATACAAACTTTCCCGTTATTTTAATTCTCCTGAATGATCTATTTAATCTTACTGAACTAAAAATGAAACTATAAATGTTCAGGCCATTAGTTCTAAGCCAGGTATTTTTTATTTTTTTCGACAGGCAGAGTGGACAGTGAGAGAGAGAGACAGAGAGAAAGGTCTTCCTTTGCCGTTGGTTCACCCTCCAATGGCTGCTGTGGCCAGCACACTGCAGCCTGCGCAGTGCACTGATCCGATGGCAGGAGCCAGGTGCTAGGTGCTTTTTCCTGGTCTCCCATGGGATGCAGGGCCCAAGCACTTGGGCCATCCTCCACTGCACTCCCTGGCCACAGCAGAGAGCTGGCCTGGAAGAGGGGCAACCGGGACTAGAACCCGGTGTGCTGGCGCCGCAAGGTGGAGGATTAGCCTAGTGAGCTGCGGCGCCGGCCCTCAGGTATTTTTAACAATTTCTAGTTTCAACCCCTGAGAATTCTCTGATCCATGTTGAAATCAGATGTTACATTCTGTAAGATTTAATTTTTAAACAAATCAATCATAAGTGAAAGATGAAAAGTCGGGGCCGGTGCTGTGGCACAGCGGGTTAACGCCCTGGCCTGAAGCCAGCATCCTATGTAGGCACCAGTTCTAGTCTCATCTGCTCCACTTCCACTCTATCTCTCTGCTATGGCCTGGGAAAGCAGTGGAAGATGGCCCAACTCCTTGGGCCCCTGCACCTGCATGGGAGACCCAGAGGAAGCTCCTGGCTCCAGGTCGGTGTAGCTCCGGCCGTTGCAGTCATTGGGGAGTGAACCATCAGGTGGAAGACTCTCTCTCTCTCTGCCTCTCCTCTAACTCTGACTTTCAAATAAATAAATAAATCTTTAAAAAAAAAAAAAAGATGAAATGACAAATTAGGTGTTGATAAATAACAGCCTCAGCTAAATCTAATTGTGAGCTTATTTAATAGGCACTTTTCTTGGGTTACTTTTTAATAATGAAACAATAGTGAGCTAATTAATAAAAACATGTGGTAAAAACCTGCAGAGGGGCCGACCTCATGGCACAGCAGGTTAAACCACTGCTTGTCCTGCTGGCATTGCATATTGCAGGCCCAGCTTGAGTCCCTGTTGCTCAGTTTCTGATCCGGCTTCCTGCTGTAGTGTACCTGGGAAGGCAGTGGAGGATGGCTGCAGTACTTGGGCCCTGGACACTCATGTAGGAGACCAGAATGGAGTTCGTGGGGCCTGGCTTCGACCTGGCCCAGCCCTGACTTTTGTGGCCATCTGGGGAGTGAACCAGTGTATGGGAGAGCTCTCAGTTGCTCTGCCAAAATATAGATTGACAAATCTTTTAAGACATTTCGGAAAACCAGAGACTAAGTGCTGCAGTATATGGTGGAGGTGACCGAAAATCAACCTTCAGGTCGTCTTCATTTTATTTCTTTGGATCCAAGACCAGAGAATTGCAATTATAACAAATGTCTCTAGCAAACGTAATTCCCGCATTGCCGTCTTGGGGCTGGGACATATGAATGCATGTTAAATGTTGAAAAAAACTACTTCAGAGGCCAGCACTGTGGCATAGTGGGCTAAGCCAATGCCTGCAGTGCTGGCATCCCATATGGGCACCAGTTCTAGTCCTGTCTGTTCCACTTGCAATACAGCTTCCCTGCTATGGCCTGGGAAGTCAGTAGAAGATGGCCCAAGTCCTTGGGCACCTGCGTGGGAGACCCAGAAGTTGTTCCTGGCCCTAGCTTTGAATCAGCCCAACTCTAACCGTTGTGGCCATTTGGGAAGTGAACCAACAGATGGAAGACCTTCCTCTCTCACTCTCCCTCTGTCTGTAAATCTACCCCTCAAATAAATAATCTAAAGGGAAGAAAAGTCCTTAGAAACAGAATTATTAAAAAAAAAAAAAAAACACCATGGCCAGCACTACGGCACAGTGGATTAAAACCCTGCCCTGAAGTGCTGGCATCCCATATGCTGGTTCTAGTCCCAGCTGCTCCTCTTCCAATCCAGCTGTCTGCAGTGGCCTGAGCCCCTGCACGCACGTGGGAGACCCGGAAGAAGCTCCTGGCTCATGACTTCAAATCAGCTCAGCTCTAGCTGGGGTGGCCACCTGGGGAGTGTACCGGCAGATAGAAGACCTTTCTCTCTGTCTCTACCTCTCTCTATAACTCTGTCTTTCAAATAAATAAAATAAATCTAAAGAAAAAAAAAAACCACTTCAAATTGCTGATAAAAATTTGTGAGTTAGTAGTAGTTCAGAATTTCTCTTCAGTCTTTTGGTCAGTGCTATAGTATAGAAGTCCCCATGCCTTCATTAAAAGGTGTGCTGTTTGACTCACACATTTGTAAATTTATTTGAAAGGTAGAGCTCCTATCTGCTGGTTCACTCCCTAGGTGCCTGCAGAAGCTGGGTCTGGGCCAGTCCAGAACCAGGAGCCAGAAACTCAATCAGGGTCTTCCACGTGGGTAGCAGGGATTCAAGTACCTGAGCCATCCCCTTCTGCCCCCAGGGTTTGTGTCAGCAGGAAGCCAAGATCTGAGCCAGTGAATCCAACACAGGATGTGGGTTGTCCCAAGAGGCTTCTTAAACTCTGCGCCAAATGCTGACCTGGATACATGCTTGTTAAGTTCTAGGTTTTCAGCAATGGAGTAAATCTAACATCTGTAAAGGCCAAGAGAAAATTAGTAAGCAAGAAAATCCTATTATGTAAATGATGAAAGTTACAATGTAATTAAGCTGGTGTGCTCTGTAAATATATGAACTTTGAGTGTTTCACCTGCTTTGAGCATCATAGCTTATTTGGGGATGATGAATTATAGGGATACCCCTAGCCTAAAGCTATAACCCAAACATATGTGGTTTTTTGTTATTCTTAGAATTTATATCTGTTTCCTAAAAAATAATGTTCTTAAACCTCAATCCAAGCTATTAGGCAACTGAAGAGGAAAAAAACAACTTTTTTTTCTTCAAGATTTGGGGGGAGAAACAGAGACACAGAGAGATGGGCAAGGATCTTCTATCTACTGGTTTACCTCCTGGTGGCCACAGCAGCTGGGGCTGGCCCAGGCCAAAGCCAGGAGACTGGAAATCCACAGAGTCTCCCACGTCAGGGGCAGGAACCCCAGTATTTGGGCCTCTGCCAGTGCTTTCCCAGGAACACGAGCAGGGAGCTGGATCGGAAGCACAGCAGCCAGGACTCAAAGGGGCGCTCACGCGGGATGCCGACCTCACAGGCAGCAGCTAAACGCACTGCACTGCAGTGCTGGCCCTGAGAGATTTCTAAATCTACAGATTTCCTGTCCTTTGTGTCATACTTCATTATGGGTTATACAGTCTTGTAAGAAAATTTAACTTGTAGTTATAGGAGGTACCCTTAGCCAAAAATCAGAAAATGTCTAGGAAAATCTCAATGGATCAAAATTTACACAAGAAGGAAAACTTAAATCACTAATTCATGAAATAGATTAAAAAAAAAAAGTAAGGAATTAACTTCCTTAAAGGATACCTAAATGATTTTATGGTCATATTCTCTCAAATTTTTCAGATCATTCCCAGGCCAAATATATGTATTATTTTACATCATTGAAAAAAGTGGAATTCTCCCAGATTCCTTTACAAAAGTAGTGTAACCATGACAAAACAACCGACAGATAACCCATAAATAGACGACTAGTACCAGCTCTCATTTAGATGATCATGCACTGAAAGAATGGCAAACTAGGACCTAGTTGAATTTTTATTAAAAATGCAACAATGGCTTAACATTAGAGGGGTAACATGTATGGATTATAAACTTTTTTTAGTTAGTGCCTGTGTAGAAAATCCAGGTCGTCAGTAAATACTCCAGAGACATCTGATCAAATTCATATTCTTTACCTAGATTTACAAATTACCAGTTCACTCCTGTTGTAGGTTTGTGTGTATGTAGCCATTTAAAAGTACATCAGGTAGTATGACAATTAGCCATTGAAAACACGAGTGTGTCTTTCCTAAGACAGACCTTCTGTGTATCTGTAACTCCATTTCATACTCAAGAAGTTTAAGTGGTGCACTAAAATTACAGAGATGTCAGTTACCCCCATAATTATGCCATTAAATGTAATTCCACACACACTTGACTCAGATTTTTGTTAAACTTTATAAAGCCTATCTAACATGAGTGATGAGGAAACACGTGTGCAGCCACATGTTAACCGCATCTTAGAGCTGAGCTAATCAGATGCTCATTTGAACACAGACGTAGGATAAGGATAGCTCAGAAACAGGCTCTGGAATGTATGAGACTATCAAGAGTCTCTCAAAGGAATGGAGAAACAGACGTAGTTCACAAATACCCACTGAGTATGCACTTGGCCTGCGATGGCCTTCTTCCAGGCTCTGGGGATAAAGGCAGGCAAGTCTTAGTCCTCACAGAAGTTACACTCTAATGATGGTCACAGAACAAATGAGTAAACTGGGGACTGTTCAAAGACTATTTAAAGAGATAAGTAGAATATTCTTGATAAAGGGCCAAGGAAAGGCTTGAAAAATGAAGGAGAATTGAGAGAAGTAGCCATGAGAATATGGGAGGTAGAACGTAGAACACACAAGGCCAGAGGATTCGTCTGCCAAGGCCCCGAGAAGGGAGCCTGCGTGCTAGAGAAGCACACGGAGGCCGGCGGGGCTGCAGCCCGACGGGAAGGGCAGGCTGGGTGGCGACAGAGTGCTCGGGGAAGCGGGTACGGCGGGGCAGGCTTGTTTTCAGCGAACCACACAGTGTGCGGTGGCCGTTTGGTCCGTGCCTCACTGTTTCCTAACAGTTTCTTGGTGGTGTAGGTGGCAAACCTTAAAAAGTGGTACAGAAGCAATCAAGAAGAAAATAGGTTGAACGACTGATCTCAGACAGGGGATAGACTTTCCCATTCTATCTTGGTTTTAAAACTATGAATATTGAAAAGCACATAGCAAGAAGCTTGCATCACTAAAAGTTTTTGTACAACAGAAAAAGGTTCAATATCCTTAACACAAAGAATTCAACTCTTAAATTTTTTTTTTTTTTTAAAGGCCTTTCATTTAACAAACAGGAGCAAAGGATAACACTCATTCTGAGTGAGGTTCTGGGGAAATGGGTACTCATTTCTTTTGGAAATATAACAGAACACCATTGTAACAGTATTTATAAAAGTTTAAAATATGCATACCGATTGAACCCACAGTTCCACATCAGGGTGTTCCTATCCCCAGAGTGAGAAATAGATCACTGGATCAAGAGTAACCCATTACAGCAAAAGAAAAAATTTTGCAGCCCCCTGAACCGTACAGCAAAGGGAGACTCGGATATGTGTGACTCATTTCTGTATCAGCTAGTCTATAGCTGCTCAAAAGGATCATATAGGAAGGTATTAAGTCATTTGGAAATAGGTTTATAGAATTTTAACTGGACAAGATTATTAACCAAACAACGTGTAGCATGATTCAAACTCAGGGAAAAAATGTAGATATGACCAGAAAGATACAATTTTTAGGATGATTGCCTTTGGATGGTAGGATTTAAATAATTCCTCTTTTAAAACCTCTACACATACTTTTCTGTATTTCTAAATCTACAATAAGACAAATTACTTATGATAAAAAAAAATCCTTTAAGAAAAAAAGTACCTCAACCAGTTTTGTCATTTTCTAAAATTACCACTTTTGAAATGTTTACTTTGAAAGTGTCTTTTCCTCACTTCTGTAAAATGAGTGAAATGCAGGCCCAGTCCGCGCGGGAGAGGCTGTCTTTCATATTAGCGACCGTGGTACATTTCCTTCAGAACGCCAACGGAAGCACTACTGCAGGTGCAGCTGGACACTTTTCAGGGTTGACACAGCTCACTGACATCATTCAGCGATGTGTGTTGTCCTGCAACACCAGTGGCTGCTTCAAAACTGAGAAACTCACTCACTGACTACCACGCTCGTTTACCTCCCTGTCTACCTTCATCCCTAGTAGAATGGTGATGGATACCTCTGTCCATGAGGACTGCATGTGGGGACTTGAAAAAGATGGTAAAATGGAATGGAAATGGGGTCTTGAAATCCAGGCAGTTTTTTTATAGCACACACTCAGTGATCTTTCACATGTCTGGATTTCATAAACTTTTCTACCAAGATAAACTCATCTTGGAATTCCATTTCTCATGAATTTTTGAAGTTCCCTGTGCCTAGTACTGTTGTCTCAGGTTTTTTGCGGAAAGCATGATGATTGAATCCAGAATGGGAGTCGACCTGGAAGGAGTGTGGGGGCAGGGCCAGCTGCCGGCTGGGAGAGATGCAATGGCAATCAGTAAGGTTAGCATAGAACGTCTCTTAGTGGTTTCAGAATCTGGCTGAACGTCAGAAACAAAGAATCTCATAAAACACAGATTTCTGTGCCCTCCCCCAGATAATCTGATTGTATTTTAAACTTTATTCTGCTTGCTCACAAACAAGTAAAATCCAAGGAATTTCAGAGCACAGAAACCGAGGGACTGAGATTTCTGCTCTCAGCCTTTAGAGAGCCACTGCTGGCGCCCGCCGTGCCTCTGCAGCTGGGAGCCCCGGAGCCAGGCAGCGTTTGGATTCCTGCCTTCCAGACCTGTCCCCAGCGGGATGGCCCAGCAGCCTGTGACCTTGAGTGTTCTCAGTCACAGCTCCGCGAGGCACCGAGCTGGTCGTTTTCAGGGCCACTGGCTCCCACTCTGTCCCTTTCATTGGCATGAAGGAACGCCAGCTCTCTGACCTGGATCTTTGCACTCCCCTACACTCTGGTGGAAAAATGCTAGTTGGAGGCTATCGTGGCCCTTTTCTTGATTCCACACATTTTGTTTTAAAAGGGTCAGTCACAGCTGTAATGAAACTCCTTGGTTCTCCAGTCGCTTTCTGATGTTGTGATGTTTTGCATTTATACAATCTGGTAACAGTAAAAACAGGTGCAAAAGTTAGTGTGGCATATGCCTGTACTGCGAGAAATGCTGGACATATGATAGCTTTTCTGCATAGAGTAACATCCAGGACCATGTAAGGCCTTCAGTTATGCAAGTATTGTGTAGTAGTTAAGTATAAATATTTCATACTAACAGCTGGCTTTTGAAAGACTGCAACCTAAATATTTATAAAACACTAAGTAGCTTTTACATAAAGAACCATTAAAGTGTTAAGTGCTAAGAATTATCAAGCATGTGAAAAATGTGATTTATGAAGACTACTCTGGTTCCTTA
Source organism: Sylvilagus floridanus (assembly GCA_949820135.1). Lineage (NCBI taxonomy): Eukaryota > Metazoa > Chordata > Mammalia > Lagomorpha > Leporidae > Sylvilagus > Sylvilagus floridanus. Next base: position 44,139,143 of record OX463235.1, read on the forward strand.
TATTCATAGTGGTGGGGGGGTTTCTGTTAATAAGGGACTCACATATACAATCTCTGACGTCTATGGGTCTTTGAATGTGGCCTCTGCTGCACGTTAGTGAAAATAACTGATTCTAGTAAAGTAATGGCAATCAAAAGATTATTAGTTTATTGTAACTTTAAGTTGTAGTTTAAATCTTAATGTTACAAATTCCAAAACCAGGTATTATAAATAATGACCTCAAATTCTTAAAAATCTCTTGTATATGAACTATACCGTCTTTATAGAAATCTAGTCTTATTCATCATCTGTTTTTATTTTGTAGTCGTATCCTATGGTATTGCAGTATCGACCAAGAATTGATTTCGGTTAGACCAAGGGGCCTAGATGTCACGGAGATGAATCCTGCACTATGTGTTTACTCATCAACAGATTGCACAGAAAATGGTGTGCGGACTAGAGGGAAACAATCAGATTTTCAGCATGCAAATAAGGCCATTGTTCGTCTCAGCTGTCAGTTGCATTCATGTTGTTTCTATTAAAAGCAAACCAAGTGCCATTTTGCTACTGAACCGTCTGCATAAGGTATTTGTGCTGTCTCACAGTGTGCAAGTCATGGTTGAAATCAGGTGTGCAGCCATGAGTCTGACTATTGCTCGCCTCTTCCAAGATCGTTCTATTATTTAATTACACTAGCTCAATGGCTCAGTCTTTGTGGTATCGCAGTTTTCACATAGACTATTTTATTAATTCTTGTTCACATAGAGTACTGTACAAGAAACTAATAATTATATCTTGAAATTATTTTGTATGGAAATATATTTAGAAAAGTGGTTTCTGAACCATCACCCTGTTGTTGGTAAGCTTTTTGTGTAAAAAATAGTTCATGTGTGTGTGTACAAGTCCTTTTGTGAAGAATTCCAATTATTCTTTAACATTAGAGCACATCGTAATCGTAGACATCCTCAGTGTCTTTGTAGTCTACCAGTTGCACAAGGAAGGCATGGCAGCCCTCCCGATGGAAAATCCCTGCGACATCTGGGACACTGAAGATAGACTTGCAACCATTCAACATGGTGGCAGCTGATCACATTTACTAATAAGAAAACTTAGTGTGTAAGTAAAGTCAATATTTGCTAATGCCTTATGTGAAGCAGGTGCTGCTTACTGACACGTCATTGGATAGCCCGTTTTATGTTTGTATCTTTACGTTGTTGCTGTCACTAAATGAGTGCACTGTTTCTCTTTATAAGTTGGCCTTAGATGTGTGTCCCTGTGGCATGCAGAGGGTTAGGATGACTTTTAATATTAGGATTTTTAGAGCAGATGACATTAGCTATTTTATGGATTTCAAAAGTCTCACAACAGTTGTAGCTCAAAACCGTAAGTTACCTATTGCATTTCCAAACCATACACGTAAAATAGAATAAACGCAACACTGTAGTTCAGTAGGCTGATCAGAACTAATGGTTTGAGAGGAATTTTATTTTATGTCCTATAGTGGTCAGAGGGAAATGAGATTCTTGCTCTGTACATGAGTTCATTAAGGCCAGAGCTGTGATAACGTCCTTGATTTTGTGGTTTTGTTCAGTCTTCCCTTCATTTTGGGATTAGTCTGCAGTTCTTGTTACCTTAAATTATATGAGAAACTTCATTTTAAACCTTTTAAAATTCACGGTTGTTTTCAGAAAGTTTCTTTGGAAATTGTTTTACTCATTGTCTCAAAAAAGTTAAACTCAAACTGGAAAAATTCTTGAAAGTTAGGAAAAACGATTGTTTTAGAAATCTGACATGAGCACAATCTGTGTGTTAAACACATAGTTTTATACTGAATACATGGTACAAATGCTGCATTTCCCAGTAAAATGTAAGTTAATGCCTTCTGAATTTCAAAATGCTCCTTAGAAACATTGTGCAGTGCTAAGAGACATACAAAATGCAGCTCATTCTTTGTGAGAAACTTCTAAATTATTTTTCTTACATATTTTATTCAAGTCCAAGTCTGTGTTGCAGTTTTCTGTTGTTACTGTGACTTTTGTGGGAAAAGGTTATGGCAATATCACAACTTCATTTTTTTAGAATGTGTTCTTGGAAGGGCTCACAGGCAGAATTTAGAAGGCAGATTTTCACTAACTCTTTCAGTGGTCGGAGAAAACCATTACACTCAACCGAAAACTGAATTTACCATCAGGCTACAGAAATTATTTTGCTGTGCCATGAAACCTAGATCCCAGATATCCCTAAGAAATGTTTTTAATTATAAATTTATCACGTCTAGGTCAGTAATTAAAGAAGTAGTGCTTTACACATGGAAGTTAATTAACTCAAAATTAAGAATGCATTTTTAAAACCACAAATGAAATTTGATGTTTTCGCTTCGTGGCAAAAATTTACGGCCAGAAATGAATTTTATATACATGATCTCTTTAAATTTGGTTTGGTGCCCGATCCTATGTAATTGTACTATTTTCCTTGGAAATATATAGGTTATGGAATTGAAAATCATTTTATATAAAATTGCTTTCTTTGATGTTAATGCGTTAACATTTTGTTAAAATGCAATGGAGTACATATACGTAAGTGCCAAAACAGATGAACACCTTCCATTCAGAAGGGCGTCAGTTGCTATTTGAGGCCAAGCACGCACATTTGGATGCTTTGAGTCACGTGATACTGCTCCTGAGAGGCACAGGCTGCTGGCGCTGCCCACTGTGGGTGCAGGCCACTAACTGCTTTCCCGCCCAGCAGTGCACTTGGCTCCCGCTTGTTAGCCCCTAAGTCAGTTTGGAGAATTTTAGGAAAGTATGCAGGCACCCTCGTGGTCAATTTTATAGATTCAGGGTGCTAACTAAACAAACTATCAGTAACCCATAGGGGTAATCAAACTCTGTACAACTGGAGAATAAAGAAACCTAAAGTTAACTTTTCCTTTCATCTGTTTAAGCAATACATTGAAAAAAACTTGCTTCCATAAAAATGTATCTGTTTTATCTGCCTTAATTATCGCTGTAAAAGAATCAAGGAGCCCTAGATGTCAAGAATGCTTGTGGCTTATAAACAGAACTTCATTTGAAGTAATCACAACCAGTTAATAGAAAAGTCAGAATATGGCCTTTTCTCTAGATTAACAAGACAATTTTAAGAAGTTTGGGGGAAAAAACCTGTAAGGCTCATTGAGGAGGGGATACTTGGTCTGGGGTCTGGGTCATGTCCTCCACCTGCTTTCAGGAGAGTCTGTCATTTCCTCACTCATTGAACAGCTGTCCCATTCTCATTGGCCACGTTTTATGAAGTTACTGAGTTTTCTCAACTGTATTATACACTCAAACATAAGCTAAATTTAAACTGGTTCTTAAGGGAAAGAAGCGTTGTGTCATTGTGGGCTGCTTAGCTTTATTGACTAGTGAAGAGAAAGTGCCTCACAGCTGAAGTGCATTTCTGTGTTAGACTTGCTGCGTAGACTGAGTTATCTGTACCTGTTTCTTACGAATGGTTTTTCTACTTAAATAGGCGCTTGTAAGTTTCTCTTTTTGGAAGATTTTCTTAAGAACACAGGCATCACCAAAGACATTTTACTCTTAATAACCATATTACAGAAACAGTTTTAACAGTTTGGAAGTTGGACATTTTTAGTTTGCAATTTCATTTTGTATAGTTAGGCAATAACCTTGATCAATCGCTACAGTATCACCAAAGAAAGACTTTACACTGAATTTTCTTGGTGAGCTCAAGCAAATGCAGGTGCTCCCTGCAATAATCAGAACCTACTTCCTTTCATCTGTCATCAGGATGTTAGAAGAGAAAGACCACCACAAGAAATAGCCCCCCCCTGGGAAAAAAGGGGGACATACTTTCAAAAGAAAATTGAGATTTTGAAATCGTAACTCCAGAAGCTCTTTGTTCCACACAGGGTAGTATAAATTAAAATTACACTTCTTTAGCTCGTGGGTGCTTAGTCACGAGAGAACGTTCACTAAAGACACTTTGGCAAAGTGCTGACATGCTTACTTGTATAGAACACAATACATTCTATTGGACTTATATAAGTAAGTGCTTTTTCTGTATTCAAAAGCTAAATTTTCATTAGGGCTTATTTTTTCCCCCCTGTAAAGCAACTCTATCTCATTTCTCAGCAGTTAGTACTGTTTAGATACAGCCCAGTTCAGCAGACTGGGTTCCAGAACAAAGAGCACGTATGCCCAGCTAACGTGGGGAACCGTTGTACCACCTCTCCTTGGGAGCTCACGCTGTGAGCACCTTACAGGCCACTCGGCATCTTCCCGATGGGTAACTGGGCAAACTTCCCTGCACAGGATAAAGATGGCTGCCCACTCAGACATACACTCTGCCTGCCATGTGGAATTTCTCAGCAAGCTAAGATTTATGCCAGTGACGTTGACTGCTCGCAAAAACTCCTAAGGTGACTGACTTTGCCATAACTGACTTCCTGGATGAGAAATGCAAAAGCGTGAAATGCCACTATTATTTAGTGATAGATACCCCTAGACTTGAGAGTGACAGAGAATGTAACACACGCAAGAACTGGTTTGTGAAGAATAGTGAACACGTTAGGGATGAAGAGGGTAACCAACAGTTACTGGATTTACTTTATTTGCTTGCTGGTTTTAGTGACCACTGTAAACAAGCAAACTACAGGGTTTTCCTAGTTTTTTTTTTTTAAGGCAGTGGCATTTCTCTGGTAATTTAGAAATGATTCTCTGCCAAGGTCATACAGTTTTCACAAATAGCTTGTTTCCCATCCTTATACTTTCAAGTAGAATTAAAATGCTTGAGTCTACCTTTTCAGAAACGTCCACAACTTGCCCAGCCCACTCACAGGTCTCTTAAACCGGAAGCACTACACCCCCTGTGTCTGTGAGTCACAAGACTACATTTTTCTCATCTTTACATTTAGAATCAAGTGAAGCAGACCACGTGGAGGCTTCAGCAAGTTCATGGAAAACAGCCTTCAAAGGTAGCTGCCAATATCCCATGAGCTTGTTCAATCTCCCCTCCCCGTACATTAAATACTGGGTCTGGTGTTCTTCCATCTCCTAGTGCTTCATGAAGAAAGAAACTGGTGTGAGTGCAGGTGGAGTATTTCTGGTGGCAGAGATAGTGAAGAGATTCATGTACGTATCCCTCCACTTTGCATCAGTCCCCTGGAGTGGGAGCTCTCGCACATCAAAAATGTATGGCATCAGCCTAGCATTGTCCGGGGTCAGCTTTCTTTCGCTGTATTTCTGAGAAAGGGAATGGGGGCTCAAGTGTCCTTACAAAGCTGTGGTCCAGGACAGGAGCTGGGGTGGGAGGGGGTCGGGGAGTGCCAGGTTTCTGCTGCTTGCCTGAATCGGGTCAATACAACAGCAGTATCAGTTTATCATAAAGTAGCCCTCACAATAAGTACAACCATCACAAGGTATATTGTAAAGTTACGTTGCTATTTTTCCTTTGAGACACAAAATACTTTAAGCTTTTTGTCAAAAGTGGTAACATCTTAATACAAATAAAAACCTTTTTGTGGTTGTAAGATTTAGCTTATAAATCATTCAAATTGAAGTGAAAGATTTACCAGGTCATTGTTAATGACTTAGTCTATTAAGAATATATGTATTTTTGTAATGGAAAAGCACTTGTAGATATTTAATCAGTCCAAGATATATGTGTTTTGCAGAAATAAAATGCTGCTTAGAGATTCTCTTTAAATATTTTTTATTTTTGTGCTCAAATGTATTTTCTGTTGATCTATGGAATGTTCTGTACAAAGCTGTATGATTGTACTGTTGGGCTAGATACATTTTTTAAAAAAGAAATCCGGACTTAGGCAAGTATATTTGACCATGTTAAAATAGTATCTTTGTTATTAAAAATTTGATTGCATAACTTACTGTTGTCGTCCTTACTACTAGTAGCTGGAGATTGCAACCTCCCTTCAAACTGTCTCCACTACCTACTACTCCTAGGGCAGATTTCACTGAAACTGGATGAGTGTTGCATCTCTGTGAAATATAAGAGTGGGAATAAGAGAGGGAGGAGATGTCAAACTTGGGACATGCTCAATCGGAACGGCCCCAAATGATGGAGTTAGAATTGTGCCAGGGGTTTCCAATACAGATTGTAAGCATTTTCTAAAGATTCTGCAGCTGTTCGGTTTTAAGATGGCAAACTGCCCCTCAAATAATACTTAAGGCAGGAAGGAGGCTGCGAGCGTGGGGTGCTAGCTGCCAGGGGAGCAGGCCCCCAGCATCTACCTGTTAGGGGCTTCCGGTGTGCTGCTCACCTCCCTTACCTGCCACACTTCCTCCTCCCCATTGGCCTGGAGCGGCCATGAACCCTGCATCACACAGCACCACCAAGCGCTTGGCTGCACAGCTGCACCCCGAATCAGTCATGGGTGGGGCAACATCAGAGCCGAGGTCCCCATTGCCCCTCCCTGTCATCGCTCACATGGTGTTGACACAAAGCTAGTTTCTCATTTTTCTCTTCACGAGAAATGAGCTCGAAGTCAGCACGTCCCTGCTGGACAGTTCCTGCCTGGGGAGCTGGGGCCGCATGGGGCCATGCAAGGTCTCCCAACGTTTACGGCCAGGGAGCAGGTGGCTGCCTTGCAGCCTCATCGTGACGCCAGTGGGCTGGCTCACAACCCCGACTGCCGAGCAGAGGGACAATGAGACGTAAAGCGGTGCGGCCCAGCGAGGCTCTTGGGGAAAGCCAAACAAGAGCTCTCCTTTCTCCTCCTCCCTGCACTATTATCAATTATTCCGACTAGCATTTCATTCCTTCTCCCGAATTATGCCCCTCCTGCTTTGGGCACGTCCCTGTTCCCCTTCCTCTGTTCAACCACTCTCCCTCGTCCCCCGTCTCGTTTTCCTGGCCTCCGTTCTCATTGGTTGCCACTGCCTTCTTGTCATTCTGCGTCTGCTTGTCCTGCGTTCCCCTCACTCTCTGCCCTTCCCTTCCCTTCCCGGCCTGCTGCTTCTGAGCTTTGGGTCTTCAGCCCTCCCCAGGGGTCCCTTCTCTTACCCTGCTGTCCCCTCTAAGTCAGAGCCCCACGCGCTCCACACCCCCCAGAGGGAGAGGGGAACGGCCAAGCCCCTGGGGAGCAGCTGGGCCTGGTGCCCCGCATCAGGGACACCCCCGGCCTCGAGGCCGACCTCTCCGATCAGGCCCAGAGGACCCATGTGGTAACTGCTTCTCACAGACCCCATAACAAAATACCGCAGGCCAGCAGCTCATACCACCCAGAGGGACCCCCCCACACACACCCCGTTCCAGAGGCTGCCAAGCCAAGATGGAGGTGTTGTGGGCTTGGTGTCCCCCAAGGCTTCTCTCAGGTTGTCAGCAGCTGTCTTTCCCCTGTTTGTGCTCAGCCTCTCCTCTGGCACCCGAGCCCCTGGGCTGGCTTGCTTTCCTTCTTCCAAGGTCACTGTCACAGCAGATTAGGCTCCTGCCCTTCTAAGTTCTGTTATCCTTAATTAACCTCTCTGAAGGTCCCATCCCCAAAGAATAGCATGTGCTTAGGGACTAGGGCTTGAGCGTGCAGCCTGGGGGAAGGACACCCCAGAGACCTGGGTACACATGCAGAGCTGTTGTGTTGTACACCTGGACAAGGTATTGAACCTGAACCTCAGTTTCTGCCTATCTAAGGCAGGAATAATCATGACGTGCCCCAGAGGCTTGTGGGAAATGAAGCACAAGGCTTGGGCAGAGGGCCGCAGCCATTTGCAGTGTCTGCTCATCTGTGCATTGCAACCTTTGGTCCTGTTGGCGTTCTGTCCTTGGTTTGCTTCCAGAACTGAAACGCTGCCAGGTAACTGAAGTCCTGCTTACGACAGCTCCTCCGATCACGGTTCAGAAAAGTCATTTCCACTGAGTTTGCTAACAGAAAGGACCTGGCACAGGGTCTAGAACAGACCAAGTCTTTTACAGACACCCTCCCTTTTCCTCACTCCCGTTTCATCCGCAGAGACCGATGAGGTGGGAACTGTCAGCCCGATTCCAAGGACGTCAAAGCAAAGCTGAGAACTCCAGTCATCACCTAGCACCTAACTGGGAACTTCAGGAATTAAAAGTTGATTTCAGTGCAAAAAGCCTTTGGAATCCACGCCCAGTTTTCTCATAACGTATTTTGTGTGACTTCTGGAATCCCTCAACTTTGGGTCTCACCAAGGTCTCCTTTTTTCCAAGGGTGGTCCTGCTTTCCAGGGGGCACTGGCTCTTTAGGGCCGAGGACTGTGACAGCCACAGGAGGCTGAACTCAGGCCCTCCTGGCTGTCCCGGATGGATAGCAAAGAGCACAGATACCGGGAAGCCAGCCTGGGCCCAAGACGCCATACCACGGATGCCCACGTGGCCAGCCCATGACGTCCAGCACCCACTCCATCCATCCCAGGCACCAGGCTAGGCTGTGGTGATCTACTGGTACTCAAAACAGATTCCACCTGTCCATTACTGGGGCCTACAGCAGGAGGGACAGCCCTTTGAGACGATCACATCCCAACAGAGACCCCAACTGAGAGGTTAACTGGAGCCAGCCAGGCAGAGAGTAGGGGAAAGAGAACTCCTCAAGACAAGTGATGACAGCAAGAGCTCAGGGCAGCCCGGCAACCTGCAGATAAGCCAGTGGGGCCAGAGCGAAGCAGCAGGCAGATGGGTGTTGGGAGAGGACCCTGGAGACGGCAGGGCCAGGCACGCAGATGCCTTCAGGCCATGTTTAAAAATCTTCCTGTTTATGTGCTTTCAACAGAGGACAGACTTCAGCTTATCTCTGCTGTTAAATGATCCCCCTAGGAGCTTGGTGGGACAATGGACTGGCAGCAGATAGGGGTGAAGACAGGAACCCCAGTATGGTGCTCCAGGCAAGAAAGTGACAGGAGGGGTCCAGAGCAGTGAGGGTGGCACTCAACGCCAGTTGGGACAAGTGGGCTTCTTTGCCCATCTCGCCTCAACCCCCAGACAGTGTGCCTTAAGAAGCTAACCTTAGTTATTAGGTCTCAGTGGGGGTGGGGGGAGGGCAGACAGAGAACAAGAAAGGAGCAGTGGGAGTCCGGTTCCTGCCACCACCACTCCCCCCCCCAGGAAACCTGGAGATGACAGGTGCAATGGGCAAGGGGGGGGGGGGTGTTCTGGCTGAAGTGGGTGGGAGAAGGAGCCCTGGAAAGCCTTCTCTGCCCACCCTGACCCGGGCTCCCCATGGAACCAGCAGACTGCCAAGCCCCTATCCTTGCCCTGCTGAGTCCCTGCTCATTCCTCGAGGCCCAGTCACCCTGCTCACTGCCGCCACCCTCCTCCCTCCCTCCCCAGAGATGATCCATCCTCACTGCCTGCTCTTTTTCTGCATGCCCATCTGCTCTGTCACAGGTGCTGCACACACACAGCCCTGGATTCCAGTTTGGATTCCACCACTGATAAGCTGAAGGACTAGTAAATTTCGTTGTCTGCCCTCCATGATCAGGGAGATGCTAATTTATATAAATGCAACATTAAGTAACAAGAATTCCTGAGATGTTGTCAAAGCACCTAATATTTCATGCATGCCCCCCATGCCTTCCTGCCACTGGATGAAAACTACATCAACCCCTTCCCCAGTGTGCCCTGCATCACCAAGCAGCATCTTCAGAAGCTACAGTGTCCAGTCCAGTCTACTCGTCCACGCTTCACCCATCTCCAGATAGCACGCCCTCCCTGCTGCTGGCCAGAGCCCGATACCAAGTCACTGCACTCCCACAAATGGGCATGATCAGTTCCCTCCATCTCCTCCCTTCCTGGACTTGGTGCCTACTGGGGAGGGGCTTCAAATGGGCTCATTTGAGCCAGCCCCGAACACCTGCACCTGACCCTCTCCCTCAGTAACCCGTCCTTTGGAGGGGTCCTTCCTTGACCCCTCAGTGGCCACTCACCTTGCCGGGAGCCTCTAATTCTGTTTCCTGTAGCCCTCACCCCCTATGGCAGAGCTACAACCCACAGCCTCCTCCTGCAGGGACTTGCTCTGCTCCCAGGCAGCCATCTGGGGCAGGACTCTTATCTAGCTCCTGGCTGCTGTACCTACTGCAGGTCCCCATGTGGCCACCAACGATCAAGCAACATTGGCAAAGATAAGCCTGGGCTTCTGCTCAGGATGCACCCTTCCTGCCCCGATGCCTCCCACTTCCAGGCACAGCCTGTGGGCTGCGGATTCCTCTGGGTTTGTCACCCGCAGGCCACGTGTGCTGCTCTTGCCGTTGCTTGTATTAAGCTTTCCTGTGGGTGCTGTTGAAGCCCAGGCCTGCCAGACTCGTGGGGGGGGGGGGGGTGAGGAATGGTATCCACAGCCCAGCTCACTCCACACACAGCCTGTGCAAAAACCCATCCGGCTTAGTTCCTGCGTGTTTCCTTGAAAACTGGAAGGCTATCACGCAAGACCGTCCTCTCAGCCAACCAGGCAACCAGAACCTGTAGGCATTTTATTCCCACTATGAGCCGATCCTTCCTCCACCATCACGAGCCGAGGAGCCAAGGGTATCCTGGCTCCCAAGAAAACATGATTTTCTATGGTCACCTTGTACAGAGGCGAGATGATACACTGCCCTTCAGCCAGCAATCGGCTTCTGATGGCCAAAGCAGGTAAACAGACGATGCCCCTGTGCACTGCATTGCAGCGAGTGGGGCGCCCTGAGGCTCCAGTGCCAGCCCAGGCCAGACTTTCTCAAATCAGCAGGCTCTGCCAGCCAAGAACTGGACTCAAGGAAGGAACAGGAACCCCCCTGTCCCTTGCTGATGTCCAAGGCCGCTGATGACCCTCGGGTACTCTAAGCAAGATCGCAGTGCCACCTGCTCCCACCCCCACCCCCCAGGACTGAGAAGGAAGTGAGAATAAGCGGAACGGACACATGGGATCTAAACACAGTGTGGGCACCCCTGTTGTGGGTTGGTCAGCGCCCCCTACAGGCAACAAGTCGCCTTCCTTTCTCAAGCTCCCGCCATGGGGCAGCTGTGCTAGGAGGTGTTCCCATTTGGGCTGATGAAGAAGCGAGATGGAGGCAGCCCGAGAAAGGTTGGCTTGTCCTCGCCATTAAAGAGAAGCTCACTCAAGAGTGGCTCGGAGCTGCCACGCGAGGCAGCCCCAGGGCTCTGGGCTGCGTGGCGTAGGTATGGGGCAAGCAGCGAGGCTGCGGGAGGTCAATCAAGGAGGGTTTCATCCCCAGTCTGGCCACTCGCCAGCTACGTGAACGTGGTCGGGCACCTCCCCTCTGGTCACTGCTTGGCTCCCTCCCTTGACTTGTTACTTCATCGCTTGTTCAGTTGCTCAGGTAGCACCTGGCTGGACTGTAGGCGCCCAAGTGCCCAGGCCAGTGGGCGGCGCTCAGCCTCCGCCCTAGCACACTACCACGTAATGTGGGCGAGCGTGGAATGTTTGAGAAAGTCAGTTTAGAAGAGTAAGTCTTATAAAGCAGAAACGGTTGATTGAATTTCATTTAGAGCAGAGAAGTTGTAGAAAAATGAAGCGTGTGATTTGCGGGGAGGACAAAGAGCAACTTTCACGTTCAGCTGTGTTGCTACGTGGTTCAAACGTTTCAGCAATCAAGAAATAGGCTTCAGACTCCAAAATGGCCCAATACTCGTGCCCCGCGTCCACTGTGGCCTCCCCAGAGAACAAAAACAACAAAGCAGTAGCTGCATCTGGAGGCGAGTGCCTGAGAGCGAGCGAGAGAAGGGACCCAGCTGGCAGATATCTGCACCGGGCCTCCAGCAGGTGCAGACCCGAGGGGGCAGCAGAGAGGGAAACGGGAGGGAATGTGCATCTGCTTGCTTACAGCTCTCGCCTCTGCTCTGCTCAACTATGCATGGGCTTTTTGCTTTTCACTTACTGAGCTCTTTATTAAGTGGAGCATTAAGCCGTTGACTATAATGTAAACTAAAAATATGTTATCTCAAAAATAAGAAAGGCTGAAAGGGAGGAAAAGAGGGAAGAGGAGAGAAAGGGAAGAAAAATTCTTACAATTGTATCTATGAATTACATTAAATCTGTTCTCTTTATATAAAAAATTAAAACTGGGGGAAAAAAACAAACAATTTTAGGTAATGAAGAACTCAATAAATCAAATACAGTTGAAAGTCTCAACAGACTAGATCACAAAGAAGACAGACTATCTTATCTTGAAGATGGGTTGTTTGAAATATCCCAGTCAGGCAAGAAACACTCATGAGAAAGAACAAGGACAGCCTCGAAGACCCTAGGACAGCACCACTAAAGTATTATTAGAGTTCAGGGGTTGCTGAAAAGGCAGAGAGCAGTAAAGGCATAGAAATCTAATTAAATCATTACTGAATACTTCCCCAATCACAGGAACAATGTGGATATCCAGTTACAGGAGGCTCCTGGGACCCCAAATATGTCTGACCAGGATCAACTCCTCACCATGACACACCATAGTCACACTTCCAAAGTACTACATAAAGAGAGAATTCTAAAAATTCTAAGAGAAAAGCATGAAGTCACATTGAAGGCTAGGAAGAAATCAATATATTCCATGCTCTCAAAGAAAAATACTGCTTACCAAGATTACTATATCCAGCAGAACTATCCTTCATGAATGAAATAGAAATACTTTCCAAGACATGCAAACATTGAGGAAACCAATCACCACCAGACCAGCCTTACAGATGCTTGAGGGAGTCTTACATCCACCAGCAAAACAGAGAGCTTCCACTGTGAACACACATCAAAGCATAAAACCCACTACAAGAGCAGGTATGTCAGAGATCAAACATCAAAGCTCATCATTAGAGCAAACCACAAAGATGAACATCAAGAGAAGAAGAACAGAACAAAGGATTTGGAAAATAAACAGAATTTCTTTTAAATGACAAGACTAAGTCTTTACCAGGCAATAATAACCTTGAATGTAAACTTTGGGGTGGATGTGAATTCCCAAAAAATAAGGATACAGACTAGCTAAATGAATTCTAAAAAACACAAAACAGGACCCAGTGATGTGCTACCTATAAGAAACTTCATCAATGAAGGCACACACCGGCTGAAAGTGAAAGAATGGAATGATAGCCCATGCAAATGGAAACCAACAGAGTGAAGTAGTTCAGTTATATCAGACAAAGTAGGATTTAGGCAGAAATTATTACAAGGAGACAAAGGAGGAGGGGGACAACGGCTAAGCTGCCACTTGGGACAATGGCATCTCATGTCAAACTGCCCAGTTCAAGTCCAGCTCCTTTGCTTCCAATCCAGTCTCCTGCTAATGCACAAGGAAGCATCAGATAACAGCTCTCAAGTCCCTGGGTTCCTGTCACCTGTGTAGGAGACCCTGATTGAGTTTGGGGCTCCTGGCTTTGGCCTGACCCAGCCCTGGCTGTTGCAGGCATTTGGGGAATGAATCAGTAGATGGAAGAGCTCTCTCTGCCTTTCCAATAAAAGGAAAATAAACTCATTTTTTTTAAGAGAAAGAGTCAGTACATAATGATCAATTCAACAAGAAGAAAGAACAGACATAAATAGATGTGTACACAGTAGGCCTGAAGAGAGACAGGCTCCCGTACAACAGTAGTAGGGAACTTCAACACAAGTCTCAGACATGGAGAGATCACATCAAAGAAACAGAGTTAAACCATACCACAGCCCCAATGTACCCAATACATGTTCACTCAACACTTCATCCAGCAGCTGCAGAACACATTCCTTTCACGAACCCATGGAACGTTCTCCAGGAGAGACCATAAATGAGGCCACCAAGTAGGACTCAGCAAATTAAAAAAAAAAAAAAAAAAACCAGATCACGTGTTTGTTCTCACCGCAATGGAATCAAACTAGAAACCAATAGAAGGGATTTTAGGACTTACACGAATACATGGAAACTGAACACGCTTCCAAGTGAAGCACTGATCCAGTGGTCCTTGTAGAAACCAGACGGGAATTTTAAAACTTTCTTGAAGCAAAATGAAATGGAGACAACATGGAAAAATCTACAGAATTACAGCAAAAGCAGGAAGTTTATAGCAATAAGCGCCTACGTGGAGGGAAAAAAAAAAAGAGCGTGAGAGAAAGATTTCCAATAACCCAGCAATACATATCAAGGAGCTAAAAAAGAACCAAGCACAAAATGAGAAGGAAAGAAATAAAGTCAAAATGGAGATACGTAAGAAACTAAAAAAAAAAAAAAAATTACAAAAGATGATACTTGGTTTTTCAAACAAACATTCGCAAATCTTAAACTAAATTAAGAATATAAAAGAAAGGGGCTAACACTGTGGCACAGCGAGTAAAGCTGCCGCCTGCTGTGCCAGTATCCCATATGGGCACCGGTTCAAGTCCCAGCTGCTCCACTTCCGGATCCAGCTCTCTGGGAGAGCAGTGGAGGACGGCCTAAGTCCCTTAGCCTCTGCATCCATGAGGGAGATCCAGACAAAGCTCCTGGCTTCGGATCGGCGCAGCTCCAGCCATTGTGGCCAATTGGGGAGCAAAACAGAGGATAGGAGACCTCTCTCTTTCTCTCTCTCTGCCTCTCCTCTCTCATGTAACTCTGACTTTCAAATAAATAAATCTTAAAAAAAAAAATGAGACAACTCAAAATCAGGAATGAAAAAGATGTTACAACCAACACCACTGAAATACAAAGGAGCATTAGGAACTACTACTATTACCAATTATACACCAACCAATTTGAAAACCTACAAGAAATGGGCAAATTTATGGATGCAAGTTACCCCCCCTCCAAAAATTGAGCTATTGAAGGCTTTAAAAACCTAAACAGACCAATATTAAGTAATGAGATTGAATCAATAATAAAAAGTTTCCCAACAAAGAAAAGCCCAGAACTGGATGGCTTCCCTGCCGAGTTCTGCCAAACTTTGAGAAAAATTGGTAGTAAGTTTTCCTTAAAACTACTGCAAACTCAGCCTGACAAAAAAAACACACCACTGCAAAAAATTTAAAGGGAGGGGGCCGGCGCCAGTGCTCACTAGGTTAATCCTCCACCTGCGGCGCCGGCATCCCATATGGGCACCAGTTCTTGTCCCAGTTGCTCCTCTTCCAGGCCAGCTCTCTGCTGTGGCCAGGGAAGGCAGTGGAGGATGGCCCAAATGCTTGGGCCCTGCACCTGCATGGGAGACCAGGAGGAAACACCTAGCTCCTGGCTTCAGATCAGAGCAGCTCTGTCCGTCACGGCCATTTGGAGAGTGAACCAACGGAAAGAAGACCTTTCTCTCTGTCTCTCTCTCTGTCTATAATTCTATCTGTCAAATAAAAAATTTTAAGAAATATTATCATCCTAAACTCATTTTATGAGGTTTGGATTGTCTCGATACCAAAAATCAGATTAAGGACACTTCAACAAACTATAATACAATGTCCTCCATGAACACACAGGAACCTTCCAACAGTTTATAGAAAACTGGGAATAAAAGCACATTTTCTTTAAAATGCCACTTATTTATTTTATTTAAAAAGAGACAAGGAGAAGCAAATCTTCCGTACATAGGTTCACTCCCCAGACACCTGCAACAACCAAGATTGGGCCAGGCCAAGTTCAGGAGCCCCAAGCTCAATCTGGGTTTCCCACATGGGTAGGGACCAGCCACCAGCTGCTGCTTCCCAGGGTCTGCATTAGTAGGAAGCTGGATCAGAAGCAGAACAGCAGGGACTAAAATGAGGCACCTGGATAAGGAATGAAGGCAACACAAACTGTGAATTAACTACTGCCAAACACACATATAAACGAAGTTTTTAAAAGACCCAATTTAGCTTCAAATATTCAACAAAATATGAGATCCAATCCAACTGTGAATCAGAAAGATCATCTACCTCATCAAGAGGATTCATTGCAGACATGCAAGAATGGTCCAACATATGCAACTCAGTCACCATCATACATCACATCAGCAGAATAAAGGATAAAAATCACAGTCATCTCAGTAGATGCCGAAAAAGCACTGGACAAAATTCAGCATCCATTCACGATTAACACCCTCAATAAATGAGGCACAAGAAGATCACACCTCAGTCTACAGAGGCTATGTATGACAGAGTCAATATCACAGTGAACGGGCAAAAGCTGAAAGCATTTCTCCAAGACCTGGAACTAGACAGGAATGTCCACTCCCACTGCTCTACATACTACCATGCTAGGAGTCTCAGCCAGAGCAAGTGGGACAGAGAAACCAATAAAAGGTAAGACAAAGGAAAGAGATTTCTAATAGGAAAGGAGAAAGTCAAATTACCCGTTTGCAGGTGATACGATTCTATAAGAAAAAACTAGAGACTCCACCAAAAAATGATTAGAATTTATACATGAATTCAATAAAGTTATAGGATACAAAAATCAATGTAACAAAGTAGCATTTTTACAAACTATTAATGAACTCTGTCAAAGAAATCATAAAGGCAGTCCTATTCATAGTATAGCTATGAAAAATGCATGGGATTAATGCACAGGTATAAATGACTTTTACAATGAAAATTATAATCAAAAAAATTAAAGATGACACAAAAAAATGCAAAGATTTTTCATATTAATAGGTTGGATATTATTAAAATGTCCATGCCACTTAAAGCAATTTATAGACTAAATGTACTATCAAAACACCAATGGTGTGACCAGTGTTGTGATCTAACAGGGTTAAGCTGCCCCCTATGACTCTGGCATCCCACATGGGCACCAGTTTGAGTCCCAGCTGCTTCACTTCCAATCCAGCTCTCAGCTGTGGCCTGGGAGAGTAGAAGATGGCCCAAGTCCTTGGGCCCCTGCACCCAGAAGCAGCTCCTGGCTCCTAGCTTTAGATGGGCCCAGCTCCAGCCACTGCAGCCATTTGGGGAGTAAACCAGTGGATAGAAAACCTCTCTCTAGCAATCTTGAACCAAAACAATAACAACAAACCCACAAGAGTCCTACAGAGCTAGAGGCATCACACCACCTGATTTCAAGACATATTACAGAACTATGCTAACCAAACAAAGTAATTAAAAAACACATTAGAGAAAGGACAGCCTTTTCAGTAAATGGTACTGTGAACACTGGATAGCCATAGGCACAAGACTGAAACTTGACCTCTACCTCCCAGCTCTGAACAAAATCAACTCAAACTGGATGTAAAATCTGTGTGTTAGGCCTGAAGCTAGGAGACAAAACAAAACATTTTAAGGTTTTGATACTAGAGGTGGCTTTTTGCAAAGACCTTAGAAATACAGGCTACGAAAGTTCTAAGAGATAAATGGAATTATATCAAACTGACAAATTTCTGCGCAGAAAAGTGAATAATCAATGGGGTGAAGAGATGACCTACAACATGAGAAAAATGTTGCCAACTCTGACAAAGGATTAAGCCAGAATATGTAAGGAACTAAAAAACAATTCAATTATAATGGATAGACACGTCTCAAAGCATTCAAACTGTCAATAAATTTATGAAAAAAAGATAAACATCATTAGCTATCAGAGAAATGCAAATAAAACTATTAGAAAAGACAAAAAGACAAAATAACAAAAGTGGGCCAGCACTGTAGCACAGCAGGTTAACGCCCTGGCCTGCAGCACCTGCATCCCATACAGGCGCTGGTTCAAGACCCGGCTGCTCTTCTTCTGATCAAGCTCTCTGCTATGGCCTGGGAAAGCAGTGGAAGGTGGCCCCAGTCCTTGGGCCCCTGCATCCACGTGGGAGACCTGGAAGAAGCACCTGCCTCCTGGCTTCAGATTGGCACAGCTCCAGCTATTGCAGCCAATTGGGAAGTGAAACATTGGATGGAAGACACCTCTCTCTCTCCCTCCCCTCCCCTCTCCTCTCTCTGTATAACTCTTTCAAGTAAATGAAATAAATTTTTTTAAAAATAGCAACTGCTGGAAAGGATGTGGAGAAAAAGAACACTTGCCCTCTATTGGTGGGGATATAAATTAGTGCAGCCATCATGGAAAATATGGACATTGCCCAAGATGTTAAAATTGAATCCACAGTGTGATCCAGTTTTCCTGCTTGTGGGTATTTAGCCAAAGGAAGTGAAATCGGCATGATCAAAGAGGTGCCTGCATTTCCATGCTTACTGCCGCACTGTTCATAATAGCCAAGATGTAAAGTCAACCTAGACACCCAGTAACAGAGGAGTAAATATGACACATGCACATGCATGCAAACACACATGCATGATGGAATATTACTCATAAAAAATAGTATCTTATTGACAACAAATTGTTGATTATACTAAGTGAAATAAGCTAGACACAGAAAGACAAATATTCCATGTTCTCATATATGGACATTTTTAAAGATTTCTTTTTAACTCTGAAGAGTGTTAGGTACATGCTGCAAAGGATAGGAAGGGAGAGAGAGAGAGGGAGTGGAGATAACCAGTATCAAAACACAAGGTCCATAGGAGGAATAAGTTCTCACGTTCTCTAGCCTGGTGGGATGACATCAGTTCCCAATAACCTATCATCTTACTTTATGATCAAAGAGGAGCTTAAAGCTTCCGAGCATAAGACATAAGGAGATGGAAATGTTAATAACTCTCAATTGGTCAGCACACATTGCGCATCAATTGAACTATCATACTGTGTCCCACAAATATGTAAAAATTAGAATCAAGAAATAACAAGTACAAAGGGATAAGAAATAAATTCAGAGAAGATAACCTATTATTTTTCTCCAAGTGCTATAGCTAAAATTGCCAGAGCATAAGGAGGGGAGAAGTGGGGCTCTTCTATGCTCTGGTTTACTCTCCAAAAGGCCAGGCCAGAGGCAGGAGCCCCATCCAGGTCTCCCACATACGTGGCAGGGGCCCAAGCCCTTGAGCCATCTTGAACTTGAACGACTGCCCAAAAGGCTATAACCTGCTGGACCACGCCCTGGGTCCCATTTTTCCTACGTTCCCTTTGAAGCACACTTGTATTGCAGGAAAGAGAACAGGCAGGGACTCGGACCAGAGCATGAGCCCCTCAGGTATGGAGGGGAGGCCGTGGCGGATGCAGAGTTCCAGAGTTCCCCCTCCTGGCCTCTAGGGGGCGCCATCAGCCTGCAATAGCTCTATTGCCCTTGGGGGCCTGCAGGAGGCGGCCGATCCACCTGAGAGTGAAGAAAGAAGATGCCCTGGCAGGCACTTGGGGGCGGAACACGCAAGCATGAGGCCTCAGCTGAGAACAGAGCCCGAGTGTTCTTGTCAGCCTCACTGGGGTAAGCAGCCCTGCCTCCTCAGATGAAAGCTCTTTCGTTCCCGCCTTCACTCTGCTGTTCTCATTTCCTTCCGAAACAATGAGAAAGGTCAGCCCGATCGCCTCTCACACGGGTGGGCGCCCTCCGGAGAAGGGGCTCCGAGAGGCTGTTCGCAGCCGGACCGGGGAGGCCTGTTGACACCCCCACTCCCGTCCCCACCCTGCGGGGTCAAGGGCTCAGGATCGAATGAATGGGGAGCTGATTAGCGATTTCCACTCAGGCTGATTGATGCACACTGGGTCCATTTGCAATGTTCTAAGAACTGTGTCTGAGAAGAGAGCGCTTTGTGCCGGCACAGGGAACACCGAGGGCGAGATTCCCGAACCCCTAGGGGACCGACCGGCCCTCTTTCTAAGAGCGCCTCAGAAAGCCGCTGGGATGTCCCCAGCATCCTCCAGAAACCAAGGGAGAGATGCCCAGGAGAGAGCAGTCCTCCTGCCCCGGGCCACAGCTGGGAATCAAACACAGAAGCTGCGCTCAGAGCCCGGGGCTGGCTCTGCCACCGCCCCTGGTGTGACCTCGTGACCCAGGGCCTCAGCACCCTCACCTGTTAGAGGCTGGGCCCCGGGCGCTGCTCACCTTCCCTCCAAGGTCTGAAATTAGAGTTAATGCTGCAGGTTGCCAAGCTCCTTACTTCCATCTGAGTACTGAGAAGGCCCAGAAGCATTTGCATATGGCTCTTTGATCTATCAGGATTTATCATACTAGAAATTCAAACCAAGAACATTCCAAGGCACGAAAACATACAAACACAAGCTCTTTTCACTGACAGAGCGATGATCTCATCACACGTCATGTATTCTCTGGACACGGAAAGTTTAACAACTTCTTAGTCCGATTATAAAACAATTCTGATCTCACAGACTGTCTATACAGTGTCTACTCCGGGGGCCCCAGGTTCTCCCCAAGCCCCTTAACTCTGCCTCCTCCTTTTTATATTTGCCATGATTGATGCAATTCAGTGGCTATGAACCCCGGAAGTACACTACAATCTTCACCAGAGCTGAAACTTGGCCTGGGACCCCTTCCCTGGGATTCCGAGTTGGCTGGTGTCTGTAGGGGCTCCCTGGCGACTCTCCTGCCTGGCCAGCCTGGAGAGGACGGCGCTCATCCTCAAAGTGAGCCTCCCAGCAAGCAGTGCCAGTAGCACCCGGATTCCTGAAAGTACAGATTCCCAAGCCTGCCCCAGCCCCACTGGGGTGGTCCCTATGGATCTGGTTTAAGAGATTCCCCAGGCCACTCTGATCCATGTTGCACTGAGACCCAGAGCTCTTACTGGCTATACCACCGTGACTTCTGCTTCCACCTCCACTTCTACCTCCATCAACAAAGAACTGCTGGGGCCTTGATCAGTCACTCAGCGCCACACACACAATTCAGCAAACATTGACTGCCAAGATTTTTTGAGGCACCAGGCTATGGCTGAAGACACTGAAGGATGGTTCTGCCTGGCTTTCAAATAAATGAAAATTAAAAAAAAAAAAAAAGAATTTAAGAGGGTGGCATTCGGTCCAGAGGTTAAGACACCGACTGGGACACCTGCATCCCACATTTGAGTGCCCGAGTTGAGACCCTGCTTCTTCTAATTTGACCTTACTGCTACTGTGCGTTCCTGGAGGCAACACATCCTCATTCAAGTACGTGGGTCCCTGCCACTGAGGAGGAGACCCGAATGCAGTTCCAGGCTCCTGGCTTTTGTAGGCATTCTTGAGAGTGAATGAGCAGATGGATAAAATTTAAAAATATAAAAAGCAGTTACTTTTTTATATCTTTTAAAAAAGACAAGTGTCAGTCCCTGCCCTGAAGGAATGTCTATTTTACTAGGCACCAGGAACAGAGACAAATAAGAAAGCAGAATAGCAGATCCAAGATAGTCACATCAGTGTTATCATTTACTGAGCATTTTCTGTTTTTTGTTTGTTTTTTGTTTTTTTGTTTTTTGTTTTTTTGTTTTTTAAGATTTATTTGAAAGGCAGAGTTAGAGAGAAAGAGGGGTGGGGGGAGAGATCTTCCATCAGCTGGTTCACTCTCCAAACAGCTACAATAGCCAGGGATGGGGCAGCCCAAAACCAGGAGCTTCCTCCAGGTCTCCCATGTGGGTGCAGGGGCCCAAACACTTGGGCCATCTTCCACTGTTTTCCCAGGCCATAGCAGGGAGCTGGATTGGAAGTGGAGAAGCACCCATATGGGATGCCAGCATTGCAGTCCGAGGCTCAACCCCATTACACTGTAACACCTGAGCACTCTCTATATCTCCCCCAAAGCATAGCCAACTTCAAGTATAGTATCTCAATCCTCACAACCACCCTAAGACAGACATTAGAATTATTCCCATTTGATAGACAAAGAAACAGCTACGTAAGGGGTAAATACACTGCTAGGTGGCACAGTGTGTAGGAAGCCAAGGGTTAAGCCCAGATCTGTCTGACCCCCAGCCCTCTAAGGCACATCCCTCCATGTGACTTTTAACATGCAGAGGGTCAGAGACCTCAGAGACACTTTCTAGCCAATTCCGAGCAAAGAACCATTTCCTAAAACAGAGACGGACTAAATGGGTCTAGAGCCTCATCAGGCTGCAGAGCGCTCGGGCAGGGGGAGGCGAATCCTGGCTGAAGGGCCTCCTTATGGCTTTTCCCACAGCTGCCCTCCTCCCACTCTCTCCACCTCTGACATGCAAGAGAGGCTCAACCCAAAAGAAAAATACAACCTCCTCCAGCCTGTGCTAGGCATGCCAACGGAGAGGTTGAAAAAAATTACATAAAAAAGTGTGCAAGTATGAACCGTTGTTGGCGTGTTCAATAACAGATCCTATCATCTTAGCCATTCTCTCTGGAAATTCCATTCAACAATAGGCTGTTCTCTGGGGTCTTCTAGTCAATGCTCATCGGACTCGGAGCTTAGACACTGCTATCCACCCCTTCCACCCTTCTCATGGGAGCTCTGATGCACACACAGGAACACACCACAAGTCCATGAAAGTGGAATTCGGTTTATTTTGATGTAGATGCATGATGTATCATGTTTCCTCTGTATGCATTTCCATGGACTTTTTGAAGCACCCCAAGTGCATGAATGCCCCTCATGTGACCCACCAAGGGTGGGCTCTTGGCCTCTTTGCTTGGGACTTATCCGACTTGACGCTGAGCAGTCGCCCTCTGGTGACAGAATCTGCAAGGTGCACAAGCGAGTGCTGTGGAAGACAGGTTTCTGGTGTGGGGGGGGGGGGGGGGATTCCTAAGAGTCTGTTTTAGTCATTTCTTAGCAAACCTTTTATTGAATTAAACATTTTATAAAACTCTGCCCAATCTTGACTTCTCACAAAACACACAAACCCATGTAACCAACACCAGATCACAAATCACAAGGTCTCTAAGAACCTCCCAGTCCGTAGACCCCTGCCTCAAGCCAGTCACATTGCTGACCTTGACCCGAGAGAGCAGCGTTGCCTGTTTCTGAACTTGCAGCAATCCCACCGGGGCCGCTCTTGTTTCTGGCTTCCTTCTCATTACTGAGATGCATCCACGCTGCGGCCCGGGGTTATAGTTCACTGCTGAGACTATACTATCTACAGCTTTGGATTTGCAATGTCACCTGTCCTTATGGGAAGCAGCCGAGCAATCAGTGCAGGGGCTGGTAGAAGATGCTGTTTGTTTTCCTGGTAACCTACTGCTCATGATGGCACAAGATCCAACCCAGACATTCTGCCTGGAATTTTGCAGTCGAGAGAAACTGTATTTTAGAAGTTTCATTGAGATTATTATGCTGCTCAGCTCCAGGAAGGATGCAAGCTGCTTCCTGACTATGCAGGAGAAAAAACTCGCGACCTGCCTCCTATCATGGGAGAAAAAACCCACAACCTGCCTATCTTTGCTTGAATAGAGCTGAAAGAAAACCACGGCTCCACTCCCCTCTCAGAAAACCTCATCAGCCTGCCTATTGTTTATTTCAGCAAAGAGCATTCTGGGATTCTAAAGACAGTGGAGTCCTCCTGCAATCTGAGTGATCATTTCTGGAAGAGAACACCAGTCTTCCAATTTGTAAGCAAGCAAGCAGAAATTTATCCACAGGGCTGTTCTGTCAGTTCTTTCTTCGCCAGCCCCGAGATGTGAGTTCTGGAAATAATTGCCATTAGAACTTGTTACTTTTCGTCTCTATCCTCCTTGAGGTTTCGAATGCAGATAACAGGAGCTGGCGCTGCGGCGTAGCAGGGAAAGCCACCACCCGTGACCCTGGTATCCAGTTCTGAGTCTCCACTGCTCCACTTCCGATCTGGCTCCCCGCTATGTGCCAGGGAAAGCAGCAGCAGGTGACCCAAGTCTTTGGTACCCTGCATCCAGATGGGAGGCCTCAATGAAGCTCCTGGCTTCAGTCTGGCCCAGCCCTGCCGTCACGGCCATTTAGGGAGTAAACCAGTGGATGGAAGCGCGCTCTCTCTCACTCTCTGCCTCTCCTTCACTGTAACTTTCAAATAATACATACATCTTTAACAAAAAGGAATGCAGATGACAGAAAATCCCAATTCTGTCAACTTAAAAAAAAAAAAAACAGGAAAATCACTTTCCATCACAAGTACAGAACAAGTTCTTTCTGTCTCCCACTGACCTCAGGAAAGCACCCACAGCCCTAGGTAGACCGAGTCCATCCCAAGAGCGACATCTAGGGCAGCCACAGACACTGTGTCAGCCTCAGTCTGTCTCTCATCATGGTCTCTAGAAACCTACCCCTTCTCAGTCATCGTCACATCCGGGTCCACGGGCAAAGCCACCCTGTGGCAGAGGAAAGAGCCCGGCCATGCGTCACCCAGAATTCAGGGTTTACCCTCCCAGGAGGATCGAGTCCCCTTGCCGAGTCACTTTCAGACAAGGCAACAGCTCTGGCAGCGAGGAGGAAGACTGTGCGGCTGACCCCTCTCCGGCACAGTCCGCCTCTTCGGCTTCACCACATCCACGTTCCTCGTGTTGCTCCCATTTGGTAGACAAGGAAACAGCTTGTCTATCAAATCTATCCTCAGACTTCCACAAAACACCCCCAGCCCCACAACAGGGGAAAGCCAATTGCAGTCTCACAGATGACAAGAAACCCAATAAAAACTCATTTTCAGAAAAGCCAGAGTCCTGGCGGGTGCTCGCTGGCCAGGGCTCACTGGCAGCTCAGGCGAGGCACATTCGATTCCCACGAGCAGAGGACGCCATGGATTTTCCACCAGGCCTGCACCTGCCCTGCCGGAGCTTCCCTGGTCCCTGTCCTCATGGCCAGGTCTGGGCAGACATTAGAAAGGTGCTCACCCAGAGACTGCTGGATTTCAGCAATTCACTTCCTGCAGGTACAGAATCTACAGTCTCAGGACCACCCGAGGCCTTGGAAGGTTTCGACTTCCGTCGGTCACATCTGGCGTTCGCCTCTAGTGGGTTCCAGACATGGATACAGGTGGCCATCTTGTCTGACTCGGGCCTGTGTAGCTATGGCTATGACCTTCCCACCCAGAAGGCAGAGTTACAGACAGTGAGAGGGAAAGACAGAGAGGTCTTCCATCTGCTGGTTTACTCCCCAAATGGCCCCAACGGCCGGAGCTGCAACAATCTGAAGCCAGGAGCCTCTTCCAGGTCTCCCAAGTGGGTGTAGGGGCCCAAGGAGCTGGGCCATCCTCCACTGTTATCCCAGGCCATAGCAGAGAGCTGGATGGGAAGAAGAGCAGCCGAGACTCAAACCAGCACCAATATGGGACACCGGTGCTGTAGGCGGAGGATCAACCCACTGAGCCACAGCGCCAGCCCCAAGCCTCAAGTTTGATGGCCTCCACCTGAAGGAAATTGAGAACAATGACCATACGGTGGAAGAGGGAGCCGAGAACAGGGGAGGGGCCGCCTGCCATCCCAGCCTGCACAGCTGCAGCTAAGTGAGACAAAGTGGAGGCACCGGGAATCCGACTTCCTTTCATCTCAATCCCATCAGTCTTACCTCTTGCTACACCTTTTGCAGGGGGAAAGGTTTGCACCAATTTTGTACTCAGCTTTTATTTCTAAGCTCGAAAATCTCCAAAATACAGCCTTTATAGTAATTTAGATTATAGGTTACAAGCAGGAAGACCGTATTAGCAGAACTCCGTTTTCTCCCATTTCCGTATTCAGGCAGCCACTTTGCATCTAAACGTGCCCCTTAGGTGATCCCTTTCTTGGAGGCTGCAAGAAATAACCAGTGTGTGCTACTACTCCTCATCCTCCTCCTCAGCTCCAGCCCCACAGTCCCCCTGCAGGCCAGCAGGTGACCATGTGACCCGATGAATCTGACTCGAAATTGTCAAACATGGCTTTTGCAGTTGTAAAACACGCGAACGACGTCTACAGGAAGAAACAAAGACACTGACCACCAGCAGTTTGACACGCTCACGCCTCAACTTCACGTGTTCTCCCTCACGCGGGAGGATCCTCGCTCTCTTTTCCCAACAACACAGTTCTATGGGCTGGGTGAAGCATAATTTAAAAAAATGACTTTAACTCACGGTTCTGGACTAAGGTCAACAGCTCAAGTTGTGGAGGCGACGATGGGCTTGCTGCTGGCAGGGTCCTTAGGTGGCACAGAGCATCAGGCAGCGAGAACCAAGGAGCAATGCGAGAGACGCAGCCAAACTGGCTTTTATAGCACACCCACTCTCGTGCTAACCCACAAACCCACCAATCACCCCTTCAAGCTCCCACCTGGTCCCACCCCTTCCTGTCTCTTACCAAGGACACCATTTCAACAACAGCTGGAGTGGATAAGTCCTAATCACACCTTAGCAATGAGTACATTCTCGTCTTCCCCTACCCACCCCTCACCTTTGCAGAGATGGTTTCAGATCCCCATGAAAAGGAGACTCTTGGGCCGGTGTCATGGAGCAGTGGGGTTAAGCCGCGGCCTGTGGTGCTGGCACTCTCCATCAGAATGCCAGTTAGAGCCCCAGGTGCTCTGCTCTCAGTCCGGCATTCCTGCTAACAAGCCTGGGGAAGCAGCAGGTGATGGCCCAAGCCTGACATCACATGATGGAGTTTTAGGCTCCTGGTTTTGGCCTGGCTCAAACCTGGCTGTTGCAGCCATTTGGAGAATGAACCAGTAGATGGAAGTCTCCCTCCTCTCTTTGACTCTCTGCCTTTCAAATAAATAAGAATTTTTTTTAAGAAAGGGAGACTCTCTTACTTGTTTGTAAACACACTTCTGAAAAGAATTTGAATACATATTTTGTAAACAAAAGGAAAGCCCCAGCTAAAAACATAAAACACATATTTGAAAATAGATTAAGATGTCCAAAGGCGCTTCAGCAGGTTTGTGGAAAATCGAACTAGATAGTTTACTTTGGCACAACAAATGTTGAACTCTATGTAAATGAGGAACCTTCAAAATGCTCATGGAAAATGTGCATGATGAAAAAAACTATGTATGGATTTCAAACTGTTTAGCCAAGAGAAATTTTTCTTTGAACACCATATCGTATGACATTTTTGAAGGACCCTCATCCATCTGACAAAAGGAGGGGCTCATAGAATTTTTATCGGAAGAACAAAGCAGAGTGTAATGTTGAGGATTTCTCTGCTCGTTGAGATGTTTAACACTCAGAAAACATGACAGGACGGTCTGCTTCTTCCGGACAATCCCAGTGGCATTTGGTGTTCAGGATGCTGTCTTCAGCAGGGTTCCACCCACGGCCGGTCCATGTTCCTTCATGACTCCTGGGAGATCGCTAGGGAGGGTGCACCTTGAGCCTTCTGATCTCAGCACTCAGGTGCAAAGTCAAAAGCCCAGCCCAGCTATGTGCTGCACAAACAGGGAAGTCACACGGACTCCCATGAGACTGGGAAGTCCAGGGACCCCACACTGACACCGGCTTTCTGGGACTCACTGCTTGGCTATGGTGGTACAATTCTCACCATGCATGAGGTTGACAGCTTTTGACACTATTTCAGCCATATCAATGTCCCTTCCAGAAATGAATCTTCCTATTGGATGCTGAC
Source organism: Sylvilagus floridanus (assembly GCA_949820135.1). Classification (NCBI taxonomy): domain Eukaryota; kingdom Metazoa; phylum Chordata; class Mammalia; order Lagomorpha; family Leporidae; genus Sylvilagus; species Sylvilagus floridanus. The sequence goes on from OX463235.1 coordinate 44,166,295, forward strand.
CTGAATGCTAATTCTCTTTATACAAGTTCAACACATTTGAACAAGACAGAACCGTGTTCCTCAGACAAGTCTGATTTAGTATCTTGTGTTGGCCAATTCCTCCTTTAGCACGTTCCTGACACAGAGTAGGCGCCCATGACCACTAAATGCATGGGTGAGTTGATGAGAGGGGACATTTCCACTCAGCAGCTCATTCAGCCTTGGCTTTGGCCATTTCCCCGCTCACATGAACTTGTTTGAGGTTACTAACAATGCAGAAAGGAACCAGACCTGGAGAAGTCAAAGTTGTGTACTTTTGAAATGGTTTAGCATTTCATTAGACTGTGGGTCTTGCATTTCTTGTCAAATAATTTCTATTAATGCTGAGTAGTGCTATAGCCTCCACTTAGGGCTGCAAGAAGCTCTAGGCTCCTTGGTAATTATTAGGGTAGTGCTATGGGCAGAATGCAAAACATTACAAATTCCAGAATGATCCTCGCTTACTTTTTTCTCCCTCCACAACAAGTACCTTTTTCTGAGCCAGGTGTCTCTGAGGTCCAGCTCTGAAATCCCACAATGATTGGCCCCTCTGAGGTTCCCTAAACTCCTTCCGTCTTCCTGCAGTCTTAGAAACACCTGCCGCCTTCCAAGTCCCACGCCATTGTTGTTACTGCCATTCACCGTTATTGCAAGTTGCCTGTACGTGGTCCTAGAATTCCTGAAAACACATGGTTCTCCCTTGCTCGCTCACTCGCTCACTCACTGTGTGTCATCATGAGTGCCTGGGGGACAGGGGCCCATTCACGGTCTCAGCACAGTGCCAAGCACATAATACACATTTGTCAGAGCCATAAATGAGCAGCAGATACAGTTTCTCTCCTCTTTGAACTGGCAATTTACAGGTAAAAAAAGGAAATCTGGATAAGGCTTCTTGCCTTAGTACTGCACAACATTGGGGGAAATTCAGTGTTAATGAGCTAGAAAATCAGTGAAAGGGAAAAGTAGTCCCAATCTCTTTGGACTCAGACATTCGGGAGAATGTGCATAGCACGTGAAATCTCCTTTACACTCTTTCCCATCAGGATAGGTCAACTCCCTCTTTCCCCTGGTATCTGAAGGGATCTTAGGGGCTCAGTTGTAACCAACAGAAGTTGGTCCGAGTGATACAATGTAGCTCCTGAGGCTAGGTCCGAAGAAGCTGTGGGGTTTCCACCTGGTTAGGATGCTCATTCTAGGGAACCCTGTGCCAGCCACCTGTGAGAAGTTTGGCTGCTCTGGGACTGTGGGACTGGAGAGGTCCCATGTCTGCGGGCCTCCACCAGTGTCAGCAGCCAGCCGTGTGTGTGAGCCACCTTGGACGTCCAGCCCAACAGCACCCTCACATGATGAGGGCCCCCGAGACAGTGGGGTTGCAATCACATCAAAGTGAGATTGCCAAACTGTTTCTAAATCTGACTCTCAAAATAGAATGCAGATCTGAAGCCACTGTGTGATAGGGCAATTCATTACTCATTCACAGTAACTGGACCAATGGCCTCTGCAGATCAGCCCTTCTAGAGTTTTCCATAACCCCTTGGAGTTTTTCCTCCTTATTCCCAAATGGGATAGCTGAGCCCTTGGTCTATTTTCAGGCCAAGCACACACAAGGATGTGCAAATCCATCATTCATCAGCGAGTGACTTAGTCCATAAATAAAAGCGACATCCAGAGCCACTGTACGTGGAATCCATTAAAAATAATTAGGGGGTTCTGGAACGGAAGCAGCCTGTGCTTAATTGAAGGCAAAAATATGAAACCTGTCTAAGATGAGAGCTGAAAAATTAATTAAAATTATTATTAGAAGTCTCCAGCAAGTGATGTTTCTTAGCTATTAAACAAAGACTTTGTTTCTTCCCTGAAAGGAAAAGCAAGGAGAAAACATTCACAGAAACACCTTGTGAGTGGAGCGAGCTCTGTCCCCATGAAGGTGCGCGCTGGAGCCCCCGACGACATCCCCCTGACCAATCTCAGACTTACACACACTCTATCCAGCCAAGGCGTCAGCAGGAAAAGTTTCCATGTGGCCAAATCCTTGCACAGTCAGTGGGGTTTGCCAGATGAGTAAATTAGACCTTTCACTTGCACAAAAGGAAAGAATCGCACGTGTGACCCTTGATGCTCCTTTCTTTGTTCCCCTTCCCTCAGAGATGTGTCCCAAGCACGTGTGGCTGTCCTGCAGCAGGGAGGAGGCGGCTCCGCAGGGCTCTGTCCATCCTTACAAACCCTGCCCTTCGCCACTGAACCCTCAGCATTTCCTGTGTTCGGGAAGATGGCTGAGCTGTCATCACGTATCACCTTTTCCAAGGCCAAGGGCAGGGATTTGGTTCTCAGCAATGACTGCTTCTCAGTGAGCAGCCACTTGTGGCTATCCTTGAGACTGAAAACTGAGAACTGTGCCCCAGTTCCTGGCAGCCACCCAGCTTGAGCAATCTCGCTGAAAATGTCCCCTAGACACCTAGAGAGACAGTGGCTTGCAGGCTGTACTAGGAAAAGCCACAAGGACACATGTAAGGGTTACCACAGAGAAGGAAGAGGGGAGGAGTGAGATCAGAAGATATCCAAGAGGGGCTGGCGCTGTGGTGTAGTGGGCTAAGCCTCCACCTACAGTGCCAGCGTCCCACATGGGCACTGGTTTATGACCCAGTTGCTTCTCTTCTGATCCAGCTCTCTACTATGGCCTGGGAAAGCAGTAGAAGATGGCCCAAGTCCTTGGGACCCTGCACCCAAGTAGGAGACCCAGAAGAAGCTCCTGGCTCCTGGCTTTGGATCGGCCCAGCTCTGGCCCTTGCAACCAACTGCAGAGTGACCCAGCAGATGGAAGAGCTCTCTGTCTCTCCCTCTGGCTGTAACCGTACCTCTCAAATAAATAAATAAATCTTTAAAAGGGGTGGGGGGACTCTGAGGTCCCACTCACCTAACAACCAGGGCATCTCATCTTTTTCCTGCTTTGCAGTTTGGATTTGGAACAGTTCATCTGTAGAAAAAAAAATGCTAACCCTAAGATTGTCTGAAAACCATTGCAGAGGCTGAACTCTGGAATCAGAAGGCTGTGGGCTTACAGCCCAGTCCTGCCCCATGTTGATGCTCCCCAAAAGTCTCTGACCTCAGTTCTGTGAAACTGGGACAACGATGCCACATGGACAGGCCTCGTGAGAAACAAGTGAGATCACGTGATCAGAAAGCCTGCCACATTGGAGTTGCTTCATAAACTAAGGTTGGGGCTTTAAAGGGTCAATAATATTTAATAATATTTCCCTCTTTTTTTTTTTTCTGTCCAAGTTCATACCAGTTGAGAACTAGACTCAGAAATAACACAGCTAAAGGCCAAAAGGAACAAGCTCTTCGGAGAGCAAGGCTTGGCTCTGGGCCAATGGAAGCTTTTCTAATACTGCATCCTGTAATTAAGCTTACCCACTCCATCAGAGCGAGCAGGCAATCGGCAGGCCTCCAGGGAACAGTTACAGGTGGGCGCCTCTGCAGATCGATCCAAGCAAGCAGGAGGAGGGCCGAGTTCCAGGCACGCAGCCTCTGAAATTCACCAACAGGGAAGTCACTCCCACGGCTTCTAGGCTACCCGGAGCCGTCATGTACAGTTTTACATGTTCCCTGCACGGTTGTAGATGCCAGTGACTATGTATTTTGATTTGCCTTCTAAGAGTAGATCCAGAAGTTTCCACAGGTCACAGCTTGCTGCTCTACTGGCTTCTCAAAATTTTGTTAACATAGCAAGTAAAGAGCAAAGCCTCCATCGGAAAAGCACTGAAAGAGAAAATTCAACACATTTCCTCCTGGCCAGTAACTAGACAAAGAATCTTCAAGGCGCTGGATACACATGAAATGACAGAGGGATTCATCCTACGATGGTCAGAACGGACAGCATGGCCCATCGTCAGAATCGTGGGTGCACAAGAGCTGGAGGTCGCCTTTGGGTTAAGTGCTGCGTCTGCATCTGGGACAGCTGTTCCAGGGCTTGACGGAACGGACCACATGCTGGCCGTGCGGCATAAGCCCTGCCACGTCGTTTTGTCACCTTTGGAGTAATTTTCCCGGAGGTACTTATTAGTTATTGTTAGTGGTATTAGTTGCTGTATTTCACTTCTGCAGTCATACAGAGACTTGCTCTCTGCCTCTTGACTCAGAGGATTGCTACCACCCGCTGGTGTCTCCTGCCTGGAATCAATGCAGATCAAAAAGGCTTTTACAATAACTCCCCAGTGTCTTTTGACTGAGGGCTAATCTTGGGAGAGTACCAACCGCTCACCCCCCTGTCACAGTGCAGAATGTACCTATACCCTTCTGAGACAAAAACTTCAACTCAGTGTGAAGCCTGGCATATGCCCATATCTCTCAGAATATCCTCAGCTTAACTAATATTAACTCTGGCCTTAAGTTGCCAGAAAACCTTGGGAAAGGGACAAAGGGTATTCAGAGTGTTTTGGTCTGGTCTTCTTCACCATCTCTTCCTGGCTTTAGCTGGAAGGGTTTTGCCATGTTTGGCTATAAGAAATGGAAAAAAGAACAGCTGTGTCTGTGGGATACCAGTGGGTAGCAGACCACTGTAAATTATTTGGTAAAACAGCAAGGCCTCAGCAGAGGTATGAGTATTTCTAAGGACGAAGGTTTGGAGGTGTTTCCCTGTGGCTATGGATTTTCTCCAAAAACTTCCTGGATTTGAACAAGGAGCCAAGAACAGTAGAAAGAACAATAGCTAACATTCGTGGAGCTTTTGCCGAGTTGACTGTGCTGCACATTTTCCTTTCGTCATTTCATTTGATTTTCCCCACACCTCCGTGAAATAACCACTGCTATAAATCCCCATTTCATAGTGGAGGAAGCAAGAGATTAAGTAATTCACCACAAGGACAGAGAACTGCAGAGTTCCAGACATGAACTTGGATTCTGCCTTCCTGACTCCTGAGGTTGCGAGGCTATGTAGAAAGTGTTATTGCTCTTGAAAAGATTCTAACAAATCACGGTGTTGATATTGTCTATAGGAAAACCATTCTCGGTTCAACTGGTATTGAGGGATTCTGCCAAGAGAACTCTTTGGAAAATTCTCTTCTTTCCTATCAGACGCAAGGGCTTCCCCAGCTGAGAAAATAAACCTAATTAGAAAGGGATATTCAAATAAGAAGCTCTGTGAAAAAAAGTTGTCAATGCCTAGGTGCATATGACAGGTTATACAACATCAAAATAGCCTCTGAATTGCTGTTCTGAAAATGGGCCATCCCTGGGCTTCCTCCCCAGTCCTAAGCAGGAAAGATATTTTATGAAATCAGAGTTGGAATAAACCCCTGGTCTGAACTAAAAATGCACAATATCTGATGGGTATGGTGATAACCCTATTCCTATTAGTTGTTACATTGCTATGAATGAGGGACCTAAGAGCAAAAGAATGGAATAAAACTTTAAGTTTGTATGAAAAGAAACCAAAAATGAAGAATCATCTTGGAAAATTCAAGACAGAAATCCTGTACTGCATTTTTATTAGGGCCCTTTATGTTCCAAAGGAAGTGGGATGCGGTGGTGAACAAGCCTATTGGAATCATTTTAAATGACACTGCACTGATTATCTGGTTCCATTTGAAAGGCAACAATACCTTTTTAAAAATCAAACCAGATTTGGAACCATCATTATCCAAGGGTTCAACTAGTGGGCAGCTTTTAGTTCCCTGGATACAGTGCTTTCTGAATAAGCCTCAAGTGTTTGGAAATTGCTTATTACTTCACCAGAAACAATCCTCCATGTGAGGTTGCAGGGAAGATGGGAGTTGGCATAAGAAACAATGTAGTAAGTATTTAATGGTCAACTCCAACCTATGGTTCTGCCTCACAATGTCCCATTGGAAAAGAAAAGAATCCTAGGGCTAAAAGGAACTCAGGAAGAATTCTTTGTTTGACTCAACTAGAATCAAGATTGGATGATCCAAGGGCTACTGGTGGAGCTAATTCTATATATTATGCATCAATGCCAGTCATCACCATTATCATTCAAAATTGATTGCACTGCAGAACACAATGCTAAGGAGTGGGGGTATAAACATGTTCTTACAGCAGGGAATTCACAGAAAGATTGGGGACACAGGGTACATCCATATCCAAAATAGACCATGATTCAAACCAACATTTGACAGTTGGCATTTACATGATACAGAAAAAATTCTTTGGTGGTTTAGATGAAAGAAATCCTGGGGGCTAGGCAGGCAACTGGGTCTTTAAGAAGATGTAAGGATTGAGAAAAATGGGAGAAAACAACCTTTCAAAGTCTAGATGCCCCATCTTGAAACTCAAGAAAACTATAAAAATAACTCAAAATTCATTTGTGAGAAATCATTGAGCTCTGTGCTAATGACTTCTGCACTTTCCTTCATGTGTGCTGTGCTATGCTTGGCACTTTAATAACAACTTTACAATTTTTTAAGGAATACAGCTTGTAGAAAGTAAAAGCTTCCCAGATAATGTCACTTCATTGTCTTATCTCTCAATAGGTTGGTAGGTAGGTAGGTAGATGGAAAGACAAAGGGGCATAGATCATATGACATATATGTACAAATTACATGAAGAAGCCCAGAACCAGTTATTTTGAATTGATATAATACTTCTCCTAACACAGAATGAAGATGATGCTTTGGCTGGGGCTCACAGTCAATCCATATTTACAGCATTTTCTCCAAAAATATAGAGTCCAAGGGCAGATATGAACATAGCAAAAGTTTGAGAAACAAAGGCAAAGTGAAGGTAAGCCTCTGTAATGTTAGACAATTTGGCTTCCCTAGCAAGGGATTCTCCCAAGAAATAGGCTCAGGCTGCAGTGCTATTTGGGCTGTGAACGCACGCTGGGGGCACAGAGGTTAAAGAATCAGACCTCCCAACATGGCTGACTTGCATTGTCCTCCTCTCCTCCACCACTGGGAGCACAACGGCCTTCAGGCCACGGTGTAATCGATCAACAGCTCTTAATTTCTCCCGTGGCTTCAGAAGACAGCCGGGAGGTGCTCCGAGTGCCTTCCCAGAGGTCCACAGCACGGGAGAGGAGGCGTTCCTACTCATTTCAGCACAGAACTTGCTTGTTACAAGATTGGGGGGAGGGGAGAATGGCAGGGGAAGCAACAAAAAAGAAAATCCCACAAAAAAGGACAGACACGGAATCACAGAACACAAAGAAGGAATGACTGAGAGTGAGAGGACACACCCCAGAGACATGTCAGACATCATCAACAGCACCAATAAGTGCATAATGGATGTGTCAGAAGAAGAAACAAAGAAAGCAAAAGAAAGAATATTTGAAAGAAAAAAAAATGGCCAAAGTGTATCAGATTTCATGAAAAAGTATTAATCTATATATCCAAGAAAGTAAACAAACTACATGTGGGATAAATTCAAAGGGATTCATAATTGGACACATCATAATCAGCTACTGAAAGGCAAACAATCATGAAAGCAGCAAAAGGGAAGTAAACACATATAAGTTATCCTGAATGACATTAATAGTTGATTTATCAATAGAAACCATAGATGTCAGAAAACAGTGACATGACATATTCAAAGTACTAAAAGAGGGCCGGCGCCGTGGCTCAACAGGCTAATCCTCCACCTTGCGGCGCCGGCACACCGGGTTCTAGTCCCGGTTGGGGCGCCGGATTCTGTCCCGGTTGCCCCTCTTCCAGGCCAGCCCTCTGCTGTGGCCCGGGAGTGCAGTGGAGGATGGCCCAGGTGCTTGGGCCCTGCACCCCATGGGGAGACCAGGAAAAGCACCTGGCTCCTGGCTCCTGCCATCGGATGAGCGTGGTGCGCCGGCCGCTGTCAGCGGCGGCCATTGGAGGGTGAACCAACGGCAAAAGGAAGACCTTTCTCTCTGTCTCTCTCTCTCACTGTCCACTCTGCCTGTCAAAAAAAAAAAAAATTAAAAAAAAAAAGTACTAAAAGAGGCTGTTAACCAGAAATTCTATACCCAGCAAAATGATCTTTCAAAAATAAAAGAGAAAGTAAAATAGCCCTGTTGCTTAGAGAAATGGTGTGGCAGTTCTTCAAAAAGTTCAACATAAGGTTAGTGTATGGCTCAGTGATTCCATTCCAAATATTCACCCAAGGGCATTGAAAATGCATGTCCATATTGTCAACATTTGTTATGAAACTCACAAACATCCAAACTAGTATTATGTAGAATACTTAACATAAACAACCAAATGTCTATTGATGGATGTATTAAAAATGTGGTCTATACCTACAAAATATGAATATAGCAAAAAGTTCATAGAAAGTATGTATTATGAAAACCATTTCCATAAATTTAAATTTTTGCAATAAAATAAACATATCTTTGTATTCTATTTTCCATGAGCCTTTTGAAATACCCTTTCAGCCATAAAAAGGAATAAAATGCTGATTATACTACATGGGTGAATCTTGAAAACATTATACTCAACTTAAGACATGTAAGACCAATAGATAAAAAAAGAGATTTACTATAAAAACTGGAGGTCCTAGATTGGTAGTGGTGGGTGCTAACCTCCAAAAGGACAGGCAGAAAAGGCAGAGTGATGAGGACAGTGGCGATCCTCAGACTGTGACTGGAGGAATTCTGAGTGGGCTGGCATGCCGAGAGCACACCCCCCGCCCCTTGGCAAGTCTGTCCCCAGTGCATAGAACTCTCGTGGCACCACCCCATTCATGCAGAGAGTTGTTGTTTCAGCCACGTGTGCAGGGTGCTAGGAAAAGACCATTGGGAAAAGGGGAGCTGGAAAGGGGTATCAGAGGATGATGGAAGCTAGAAGTGCAAAGTAGACACAGATGAAATGAATGTTGTCAGTCAGGAAACACAGGGAAGAGCCTGTGCTAGGTGACACTTGCCATGGAAACAGGCCTATGGGTAAATACGTGTTTTCCAAACAGGCTGAAAAAAATGTGGTGCCCCTTCAAGTGGCAGAGAGAAAATGAGGGAAAGGCTAGGGCAGTACACATCTCTCTCTCTCTCTATTTGACAGGTAGAGTTAGACAGTGAGAGAGAGAGAGAGAGAGAGAGAGAGAAAGGTCTTCCTTCCATTGGTTCACACCCCTAATGGCCACTACAGGTGGCGCACTGACCCGATCCAAAGCCAGGAGCCCAGTGCTTCCTCCTGGTCTCCCATGGGGTGCAGGGCCCAAGCACTTGGGCCATTCTCCACTGCACTCCCGGGCCACAGCAGAGAGCTAGACTGGAAGAGGGGCAACCGGGACAGAATCTGGCGCCCCAACTGGGACTAGAACCCAGGGTGCCAGCACCACAGGCAGAGGATTAGCCAAGTGAGCCATGGCGCCGGCCCCACCATCTCTCTTTAGCCCTGGCCCCAAATCTGCACGCTGCACCCACCAACACAAGGCAACCGTGGAGACGCACCCTCCTTAAAAGGCAGATGAATGAGAATTTATTCCTCAAGCGTGAACTTGAGCTTCTCACGCTCCTCACCCTAAATGATACATCAAAACATTTCTTTCCAGTTCCCACTTGCATTAGCTCACCTTATTTATTGGCACCCAAACTTCACTTGAGCAACTTATTTGCTGCTAGCTCTTAGTCACTGTGAAATGTAGCCAATCAATTTTTTCCCACTTTACACTGGCTGTTGGAAAGCTTCAAGACACGTTTACGCCCCATCCTTGGTAAATGTTTACTAAGGACTACTTTGTATGTATCCTGGCAACAGCCTCACACTCCTGACCTCATTTTATGTTCCTGAATTTTTCTTCTGTGTTTTAAGTGAAGGGTGTAGATCTGTAAGTGGGTCACAAACATGCATGGAGAACATGAGCACCGCCAAGTTCTGCTACTGCCAGCCAGGTCCCAGCAGTGACAGGACCGAGCAAAGGGACCGTGATTACAAAGTTTCAAATGCCCTCTGCCCACGAAGGTTCCTCCTCTGCCACTTAACATTAGAAATTTTAGCTTGACAGCTCTCGTCACTGCTGGTGACAACTGGGTCAGTATCTCCCATGCCTTAGGGAATGGAAGAGGGTTTTATAATGGAAATTAATTCGGAGAAGGAAGAAGGCAATTTCTCTGCATGATACAAACCCAATGTGATGGTAAGAGCAGAAGTGTGGAAATCGCATTGAGAGCCAGGGAATGCTATTAGTGCATTAGGAATTACATATGTGTAACAGATGAATTTTGCTTATTTTTGCATTGAGGGATATTGTGGGGCCCTGTATCTTGGGATTAAGAGGATTAAGCTCACCAGCCATGCTGGCATCCCATATTAGCACTGGTTTGAGTTCTTGCTATTCCATTTCTGAGCCAGCTCCCTGCTAAGGAGCCTGGAAAGCAGAATTGGCCCAAATACTTGAGCCCCTGGCATGCACGTGGGGGGCCCAGATGGAGTTCCAGGTCCCTGGGCTGTTCTACCCAGTCTCAGCCATTGAGGCCATTTGGAGAATAAACAGGCAGATGGAAGACTCTCTCTCCTCTTTCCTCTCTCCTCTTTCTCCCCCTCTCCCTCTCCTTCACTCTCTCTCTCTGTAACTCTGCCTTGCAAATAAATCTTTTTTTAAATTGAAGGATTTTTTTAAAGCCTGGGTGTATAGGCACCTTGCACACAGAGGTGTTTTAAGTTACCCCTCAAAAAAGGAGATCCATGCCTCTGACACAAAAAAAGCTGAGGACTTTTAAAAGCTATATCATCCACGAAAACAGGAGCAGGAAACCCCTATTCACTAGCTTCAGGAAGTATAGTACATGTTGAAGGTAAAAAAAAAAAAATGTATATAACTCATGAGAAATCAAAGCTCAGGCCACATAAGGGTATAGGGTGCAAATTTGCAGGACCCCTAATGGTTATAAAAAACCAAAAGAATAAATTAACATTAAATAGGTCTAGGATTTGTGAAACTCCTAGAACTAACACAGAAGTAAATTCCAAATAGTTCTGTAGGAGAAAGTATACAATTCAGAGCACACAATATTCACCACCAACACCAAAAAAGAAAGCACCAAGATACCTTTATAATAAGAACATTACACACTACACAAGGAAGCAATCTAGGCTGAGGGTGAATTGACAGAAGCAACATGTTCACAGGCTAGAGAAAAATAGAGCAATCTATGAGATGAAAATACTGTTTAAAATAATTAAAGATATTGTAATGGAAGAACAGGATGGGATATGAAAAGAACAGGCAGAGAGCAAGAACAAACAGCTTTTAGAAATGAAAATCTACATAATCATCAGATTAGACATGAGAGAATCAGTGAACTGGTGGATAGATTTGAATAAATTATTTACAATATAGCACAGAGGTAGAAGCTATGAAATAGAAGCAGAAATGTGGAGTAATGAGTGAGAAGATTAATCCTGTCTGTATTTTCATGTCTGATATGCAAATACAAAGGGCATGAATATTAAGGAGATGATTTCATTCAGGCCACAGACGAGTGGTTACTAATGAGGGCTGCTTCAGTGGAAAGGAGCTGGCCTGGGTCTGCAGAGCCAGGGAAACAAGGGGGTCCTCGAGACTTCCGCATGGAGATGGGCTTCTATGGAGGAGACAAGGGCAGCGTAGTCCTTTCAGGCTAACACTTCCAGAACACCAGAGAGTGAGAACTCACCACCATTCCTACTGCAGCTCAACATTCCCAAAAAGCCGTCTCAGAAGGATCAAGTAGAAAGAACAGAGGGAGTTTGACAAAGTCTCAGAATTTTCCAGAACCAAAGAGAGACATAAATCGGAATGAGGAATTGCATCAGGTCACAAATAAGGATAAACCAAACAAAAGCCACACGTAGACACATAGGAGCAAAACTGCAAATAGAAACAGACTTAGTCAAATAGGATGTTTTCCTTGTTCTTTCTCTTTTATATCTTGCCACATTTCAGATATTACTGGTTTTAACCCATCAGCATTATACTTTTTTTAGTTGCTTTTTTTCCTGAGATTGAGAACTTAGGCAAAATCAAAACCAGTTTTTCTTTTTTTCATGGTTAACAATCTTTAATTCAAATGTAAAATTTCCAATACAAGCCATTTGTAGGGCTTGAGATTTGTTGTTCCTTTAAAAACAAGACTGGGGAAACGAAACAAAATGATCTTTCCACTTTTTAAAAACTTTCAAGGAAGGGATAGATCACAGGACCATGAAAGATCCATTTAAGCAAACCCAGTTTTTCCTCCTACCAACAGTCTTAAACCCATTCCACAGTCTTAATCACATATTCCTGAATGAAAAGATTTACAGCTCAGCTTTGCTTACATAACCATTGAAAAATACTTAGCACCAACGCTTGCTTCCTGTAATGCCATACAAATCAGGAAACTACTTCAGTATGTGTTTCTTCTTTTTAAAACAAGGGGACAGTTATTTGTAGAAGGCAGTACTTAGCCTCCAGGTATACTTCCCAGAAATGGCATATACCACTCAAAGGTCTAGACGCTCTCATGCTTTCAAAGTGAACTTAACGTCTTAGCCTGATATGCATAGAAGCTTGGATGGTGAAGTTGAAGATCAATATTATAACTATTTTTTTTATTTGAAGCACAGGCAAAAAAAAAATGGTACACTATGGAAATTCAGTGGCACAGAAAATTAGTTATTAAGAAAAAGACTGGGGCAGCACTGTGATGTAGTAGATTAAGCCTCTGCCTGCAGTACCAGTATCCCAAATGCTCCTATTCCAATCCAGCTCTCTGCTATGGCCTTGGAAAAGCAGTAGAAGATGGCCCAAGTTTTTGGGCCCCTGCACCGCATGAGAGACCCAGAAGAAGTTCCTGGCTCAGGATTGGCCCAGCTCCTAACATTGTGGCCAATTGGGGGGTGAATCAGTGGATGGAATACCTTTGTCTCTGTGTCTCTCTCTCTGTAACTCTACCTCTCAAATAAAATAAATAAAATCTTAAAAAAAAAAATAAGATTTGGAAAACTTAGACTGGATTTCCCATTCATTCTGTCCCCTGTGAATTCTTCCTCACCGTTTCCTATGAAGGTCATATCTCGCCATCAACTTGGGTCTCTCTGCTTCTCTTTATGGTCGCCCATGTTCACAGATGTGAGCTACTCACCCTCCCTCTCAGATCGCCCCTGAAGAACGTCACAATTCCCCTGTTTGGCCTTTTCTTTCTGTCTCTCTTTTTCCTCCACCCTTTCAGACCTATTTCCCCCCGAAAGAGGCCTTCAATGTATTTCCCTAATCAAACATCTCCCCAATACAAAGCAGGTCACCACTCAGGTATCTGGAATTTACTGCTCTTCTTTCTTCATAATAAACAGCAATCAATCCTTTATCCCCAGCAACAGGGACCCCCCCACACACACACTCTAAATTATAAAGATCTATATGAAATATCACTGACTTTTATTCTTTTTGAATCCTAATTTTCCATGCTGGGCCAGTCTTGGTGTGGGACACAGGACAGGATACAGGAGAAGGATAAGGAGTTTCCAAAGTTTTTTATTTTTTAAAAGGTTGGCCGGCGCCATGGCTCACTAGGCTAATCCTTCGCCTGTGGCGCCGGCACACTGGGTTCTAGTCCCAGTCAGGGTGCTGGATTCTGTCCCAGTTGCCCCTCTTCCAGTCCAGCTCTCTGCTGTGGCCAGGGAAGGCAGTGGAGGATGGCCCAAGTGCTTGGGCCCTGCACCTGCATGGGAGACCAGGAGGAAGCACCTGGCTCCTGGCTTCAGATCAGCGCAGCGCGCCAGCTGTAACAGCCATTTGGGAGGTAAAACAATGGAAGGAAAACCAACCTACCTACCTTCCTTCCTTCCTTCCTTCCTTCCTTCCTTCCTTCCTTCCTTCTTCTCTCTCTCTCTCTCTCTCTCTCTCTCTCGCTAACTCTGCCTGTCAAAAGATAAAAATAAAAAAAGGTCAAAAGTTGAAACGGAGGACTGACACTGTAGCATAGCAGGTTAAACACCAGATCGTGCGCTGACTGCTCCACTTCTGATCCAGCTCTCCGCTAATGGCCTGGGAAAAGCAGCAGAAGATGGCTCAAGTATCTGGGCCCCTGCTACCCACCTGGAGATGCAGATGAAGCTCCTGGCTCCTGGCTTCAGCCTGGCCCAGCACAGGCCATTGTGGCCCTCTGGGGAGTGAACCAGCAGATGGAAGACCTCTCTGTAACTCTGACTTTCCAAATAAATAATTAAATCTTTTTTTTAAAATGGTCTGTCATTTATTTAATATTTTTTAGCTCATATGAGAATGGGTAAACCAAAACAGTGACATAAAAGCAATTCTATCAAAATATCATGGACATGGGGTACAGAAAAGTGAAGCCACCACTTTGGATGCCTGCCTCCCATGTTGGAGAGCCAGTTTAAGTCCTGGCTCCTTTGCTTCCGATCCATATTCCTGCTACCTGGGAAGACAGTAAGTGACAGCCCAAGTATTTGGGTCTTTACCACCCACATAAGGGACCCAGAAAACATTCTGGGCTCCTGCTTTGGTCTGGCCTAGCTCCAGCTTTTGCAGGTATTTGGGGAGTGAACCAGCCAGTGGAAGATCTTTCTCGCTCTCTCTCTCTCTCTCTCTCTCTCTCTCGTTCTCTCTCTCTCTCTCTCACACACACACACAGAGAGAGAGAGAGAGAGAGATAAAAATAAACTTTTGTTAAACGTTGTGCACACATTTCATATTAACTTTCCATATTAACTTTTCCTTTACAGATGAGAAAATGGAAGCTCTAAGCATTCAGTTTCCTTCTCCAGGCTCCTTGTGCTGGTAAGTGGTTGAGCTGGGTTTCAACCCACATCTTCTGATTCAAATACCATTTTCTTTTAGAGACACCATGAAAGCTGTAGAGCTCCTTCTCGATGTAATACATTGTTTTAGCCTAAGGAAAAAAATTGAAGGTTGTTGCAACTACACAGACTTTGTATTTCCTCCTAAGTGCTCAATTGAGTACAGCTGGAGTTCAATTCCTCTTTACAATGGAAGTTTCCAGAAGGTAAACAGGGAAAGAACATATGCAACACTTCAAGCCGAGCTTTATCTTTTTTCTGAGAAATCAGCATGCAAAATCCCTAGCAACACTGGGACTTTCATACGTATGGAAATCAGACTGGCCCCTCCTCCATTGCAAATAAAGTGGGTATTGTGATGGCCTGTTATTTCCTGGACATGGTGTTCCAGCTATGTTGTCAGCCAGCAGCACCAGCTCGCTAGAGCTGCAGAGCACCCTTCTATAAGCATCGCCCTGAAACCTGTTGCTGTTTGACCTGCTATTCTCCAAATCATCAGCTGTCTGATGTGCCCCAAAGCCATCGGAGTAAGGACAAAGAAAACACTGCGTTAGGGACTTCAGTTAGGGAGCCACTGGATGGAGTCATTCCTTCTTACACTCAGGTATCTATGCAACAAGTACTTGAATACCTGTTACGTTCCCTCCCTGTGCTAGGCGCTGGGGAAACGCTAACAAGAGGTACAACCCCATCTGCAGGTAGCTCATGTTAGGCAGGGAGACGGACATTAAACTCCACACAGACACCGCACAAGTACCAGCTGCCTCAAGCTGCCTCTCTTTCATCTCTTGCAACCTGGATGCAGGAGACAGCATCTCTTATCTCTCCGATAAGTAAGCAGACAATCAGCTCTGCACCAAAAGCATTGGTGAGCAGTGTAGGTGTTGCTCGATTCTGTATAGAAAAATCTTACAAAACGTCCTCTGCACATTCTGTAGGAGACTCCTGTACAAAAACCTTAGTGAGACACCACGCCTCAGCAGGTGCCGCAGACTCTCTTAGAAAGGGCGTGACCACCCCTCCCCCCACTCCAATCTGGGTTCTTCTCTGTCCTGCACCCTGTTCTGGACCTTGTCATTGTGCCTTCTTCCTGTTTTTTTTTTTTTTTCTTTTTTTCCCTTCTCTGCCTCCCTCCCCCTCCCCCCATCATGGTAAGCAGTTCTGCTCTTCTTTGGACTCTGCCTCCAGCCTTGCTTGCTGGCAGCATCTTGTTCAGCACAGTTGGGGCCCTGTAGCCCCTGGCATGCAGCTCCCTAGAAGACAGCAGAAGGCCTGGGGGATGGGGCGTGCCTAGCATTGAAAATCAGTTGTGCGCCACTTCCATAGGTGGTAATTATAACTGGGATCATTTGCTAGAGAGGGAGATGTCCAGGTGCTGGGAGACCAAGCGAGGTGGCCAGAAACAGCTGGCTGTGCTGCGGCATGTAGCCCATGAGGTCCTGGCCTCCTGAGTCAGCCTGCTTCTCATTAGGAGCAGCCGCGCTCCCCGACTGCACAACTCCCTGGGACCGAGTTTGTTCCTGAGTGACTCTGTTCACACGGGATGAGACACCGTCTCTCTCCACTAGGAAGTGGAATAAAACAGCTGACTCACATTTCACACTCTGTCTCTGCCAAGCAGAGATGATCGATGTCTCGGTTACTCAGACGAATCTGCCTTTTAGAACTGACTGATTTGGCAAGGAAGTTAAAAATCCAGGGAGGTACGCTGAGTCAAGGTTTGGGTCCTGGATGGGAGCCATTTCTCCATCCGGAGATCTGGCCTCACCTTAGACAAGACCCAAGAAGATCCTGTTGACTGAGAAGCGCTCTCCCATCCACCCTTGTCCTTCCTGGGTATGTCCTAGAAAAGGCACGGGCTGCAGTTATGCTTTGAGCCTGTGTGCAATCCTAGAACCAGAACACAGAGGCTTCAGGGGCCACTGGTGGATGCCACTTGTACACACTCAGGAGGCCCAGGGCCTCAGCTGAGAACCAACCCAACCACCAACAGTCCTCAGATCTGGAACACCAGATGCATCCAGTTCCCCTGGGCTGCAAAGAGCTGGGAAGGAGGCAAGGACTCTGACCTGAGTGTTTGTGCCTTCTAATTACCTGCAGTGATTAAGAAAAGTAGCCAGTAGGATCCTTGCCTATTTTATTTTAACATTATTTCATAACTATTTCCCCACATACAGTAGTTACATCTACTCTTACAAAAAAGGACCTGTGACTTATGCGCACACAATTAGAGTAGTTATGGTCACTGATCCTGGAGGATGTCCACAAAATACATACAAGCACCGAGAATACACTGGACCGTCTTCTTCCACTGTATCATGACGGCCAGGAGGGAGCTCAAACCTTCTCCCCATTGCCTGCTTGGTTGCCAAACATGATCTGGTTGTTTTAAAGAGCAGTTCACCAATTTAAAAGTGGTTACTTTTGACCCTTTCCCTGGAAAGTCCCAAAACTAGGAATTGACAAGTTAAACTATAGGATAAACTCTGTAAACTTCCAGTCAGGTCACATACATACAAAGAAATCCTCAAAACCAAGTGACGTAAGCTCTGTTATTATCCCTGTCTTAAAGAGATGGAAACTAAGCCTTGAAAAGATTAAATAACTTGGACTGAATTATTCAGTAAACAAATGGTGGTAGAATGCTTCTAACCAAAGCCTATCTGGGGCCAGCTCAAGGGCACAAGCGCTCCGTTCTTTCCTGGGACTGCACACAGATACACTGATGCGTCCTTTCTCCTGTTGCTTAGGCTCAATGTGTTGATACTGCACCTTGGTGCACTTCCTTTCCACAGGTTCTGTAAACAGTGCAACGCTTCCCATCACTGCAACTCTTCACCCACACAAGTTTGTCATGACTAATCCCTTCCCTAACCCTTCCTTCCCTGAGCCTAGCTTGACTACTGTGCCAAATAGCAAATTCTAAATTCTGATTTTAAATTTATCATCTCCAGGAAGTGGAAAACTACCAATCAGTTGGGGTGATCCTGAAAATCTGTTCTGCCCAAGCCTGACCCATCCTGAATCACGAGTTAAGAGAAAGCGCAGGTTGATGCAGCAAGTGCTGAGTCATAAGACATCACTAGAGCCGATCAGAAGTCTGTCCATTACCTCCTTTCCACTGATGTTAGAAAAAAAAAAAAAAACATTTATCACAAAAGAGATTCAACCGGGCCAGTACCCTGGACAAGGATATGTGGGCTTCCAATAGAGAAGTGATTTCTGCAACTTAGCTGGATTCCAGTCTCTTGCAAGCATCTTGGTTACCAGGAGAGAGACCTCCAGGCGGAAGAAACTATGAGGTGAACTATCATAGATGGCAGCTGAGAGGGGAATGAAGAAAGGTGAATCAGGACAATTTCCATACCGAAGACCTGTGCCCCAGGAGGATTCTGTGTGAGGCCCTGAGGAAGCCATACGTGTGTCCCATGAACAAAGCAGCCTTCAGAGAACAAGAAACACCCTCAGAACAGCCCAGCAAAGGCCACTGTATTCTTGCTACCATAACAGGATACTGTGGGTTGACTGGTTTCAAAAACAGAAATTGATTTTTTTGACAGTTTTGAAGGCTGGAAGTTCAAAAATCAGGTCTCAAGTTCCTCGAAGGCCACTCTCCTTAGCTTATGTGGCCATCACTTATGGGCACTCACGCCCTGGTGTCTCTTCATGTGTCCAAATTTCCCCTTCTTATAAGGATACTGATCAGATCTGATTATGCCCCAAATGGCCTAATTTTAACTTAACCGTATCTTTAAAGATCATATTCCCAAATGAAATCACAATCTGAGATACAGGAGTTTAGGGCTTCAATGTATGAATGTTGATGGCATGCAATTCAGCCCATAATGGTCACATAAGGAGCCACTTGTCTTTCTCACTCTTACTCCTTCTCACCCTAGCCAGAGCAAAGAGATGGCAGAAGAAATAAAACAGTAACCCACATCATTCTCACTCCCTGAGGCCTAGCCTGGTCTGGAGGTTTGAGGAGGCAATGAACACTGGATGCTACATGAGATTCAGTTTGAACTACTCCACGCAGGACAGAAAACTGTACCAACAAAAACTAACCAGAAATCCATGGTATCTGTCCAAGATCACATTAAAGAATAGGCAAGGGAGATTCCATAGACCATGACTGAGACAAGTGATGAGAGCGAAAAATAACTCTTTCACATTTCTTTTCTAAGAGTAGAATATTTAACAAACGGATTGTAATATGAACTAATCTGGAAGAAGTTCACAGTACATAATTTACTGATTACAACAAGGTGGAGGATGACACACATATTGTGATAACTACTTGGATTGAAGAATTGTGATAGATGTCTATTCTCTTAAGTGCTCAGCATCCCTTCCCTATGTTTTCTAGTTATACATCCTTTCCTTGGCAATGAATTAGGCATATGACTCCAGTTGAGCATCTCCTAAAACCTGACACCCTAGCTGGAGTAGTTAAAAGACCCAATGAAGCCAGCACCGCAGCTCAATAGGCTAATCCTCCACCCTGCGGTGCCGGCACACCAGGTTCTAGTCCCGGTCAGGGTGCCGGATTCTGTCCTGCTCGCCCCTCTTCCAGTCCAGCTCTCTGCTGTGGCCCAGGAGTGCAATGGAGGATGGCCCAAGTGCTTGGGCCCTGCACCCCATGGGAGACCAGGAGAAGCACCTGGCTCCTGCCTTCGGATCAGCGCGGTGCGCCGGCCGCAGTGGCCATTGGAGGGTGAACCAACGGTAAAGGAAGACCTTTCTCTCTCTCTCTCTCACTGTCCACTCCGCCTGTCAATAATAATAATAATAATAATGTGGCAGCTCAGTTTTCCAGAACAGAGGGAGACAGAGACAGAGGACACCAAGATGGAAGTCCAAGCCAACCAGAGGCCATTCTGCCTGTGGGGAATATTTGGCAATGTCTGCAGTCATTTTTGGCTGGCACAACTGTGGAAAGGAGTGCGTGGATACTACTGGTATCTAACTTGCAGACAGCAGGGAAGCTCCTAAACACCCTACAAGGCACAGGGCAGCTCCCACATCAAAGAATTCCTGGCCAAGACGCCGGAAAGACTGAGGTGGAGGAACCCCGGCCTCGAGTGTTGATTGTTTACAGAACACTTTGCGTGCATCATCCCAGCCCTCACGCAATTCTATGCGGCAGTAGTCATCTCCTCCCTTTGGCTGCGAAGGAAACTGAACTTTAGAGGAGCCTGCCGATCTGCTCCAAGCCAGGCAGCGAGCACTTAAAGAGGCTGCACACGACAGCAGGTCAGTCTCCCACCGCTCCGGCCTCCTCTCGTGGGAAGCAGCAGAGCAGCTACAAAGAGAACAGTGTCGGGCGCGTTGAGGACACAGAGAAGCCCTTTCTGCCAGGAGACATTTCAGATGCCCCCTCTTTGTCAGTGCTTTGAAATGGGCAGCGAGGCAGAACACGGGCTTGAGCAGACTCTGTTCTCCGGGAGGGGCCAGCTTGGCGAGGTCCTGGCTTACGTCAGCGTCGAGCTGGAGCCGAGGATCTCTGCGGTGCTGGGAACCCAGTGTTCCCACACTGGCCGCACCCCTCTCCCATCTGCCTGGGGCCCCAGCTGTGCCCCCGGTGAATCATGGTGACTGCTCAGAGGAAGCACGCCAAGCTTCCCTTTCTTTTGCTTTCAGTATGGTAGGCCTGGCCTTTCGCCTGCCCCGGCCCACACCGGCAATAAATCACGTTGCGACACCATTCAATAAATGCAGTTTATATTCCATAGAACTTGTACCAACTGTGTTCCCCATCCCATTCACCAGCTAAGACTTTTGGGCTTAAAACTGCATGAAACTGCAGCAATTCTATCAATCTCCTTTCTACACCCTCAAACACAGGGTCTCACGGAGCTCTTGTTGAAGTGTTAGGCCCAGGGGGCTTGACAAGGCAGGGGAACATGGTGCCACTTGGCCTTGGCAGTAGGGATAAAGGAGTCCATCCCTGACACAGCATGTCTAGGGTCTAGGGCATGCCAGCGTCTAACCAAACCTATCACCTGGAGTCAGCCACACGCAAAGAAGGGACCTAAGCAAAATGCAGCTGTGACAGTTGACGTGCAGATGGGAAAGGGGGCAGAGCATAAGGCAATGACCGAGCCAAAGAATTAAAGCTCTAAGTGCCCTCCGTCGGGCTTTTAGGGCCTTGGTGGGGAGATCCTTCAAAAGCCTCGAGAGGAAATGCCAGCGCTACTCCCCAGAGCATCACAGCAAACATGCAGATTCATCCCTAATAGACGATTCTATGAGCTGTTTTTCTTTGCAAATCTGATATTAGGTCAAAATTGAATACTGGCCTTTCCTCACCCAGGTTGCACAGTGGGAAATGCTAGACATTAAATAATTTCACCCCTGGGCAGGAATGATGGTGCAGTGAGTTGAGCCACCGCCTGTGACACCAGCATCCCATATGAGTGACAGTTGCTCCACTTCCAATCCAGCGGCCTGCTCATGTGCCTGGGAAAGCAGCAGGGGATGGCCCAACAGCTTGGTCCTTTTGACATCCACGTGGGAGACCTGAATGGAGTTCTGGGCTTCTGGCTTGAGCTTGACCCAGCCCCAGCTGTTGTAGCTGTTTGGGGAGTAAATCAGTAGATGGAAGATATCTCTCCTCTCTCTTTCCCTATACTTCCCTCTGTCTCTCCCTCTAACTCTGCTTTTCAAATAAGTATACCTTTAAAACAATAATTTCATCCCTAACTATGTTAGTATATATGTAAAAATGATTTTTAAAAACAAAACCAATATTCCATCACCATTCCTAAAATATTTGAACAATGATTTCTTAACAACATTCAACAGTCAGTATTCACATTTCCCTAATTATGTTTTATCTGTTTCTATATTTTTTTATTCTAATCAGGATTAAATAAGTAAAACTATACATTTTTGTGCTGATTTGTCTTATTTATCCCTTTTCATTTTTCAATTCCCCCACCCACTTTTTATTGGGGGGTAGTTAAAAGGTAAGATCGAAGGCCTCTTTAAATAGAGAGGTTTTTTCCCCCAAGGAAGCACAAGTTATCTCAATTCGTTTGTCAATTGGGAAAAATGTCTACTCCCCGAAAATAGAGGGGATATGGGATCAAGGATGATGCAGACTTTGCCTGCCCACCGCACTGGCCACCATCGCTCCTAAAACCTCCTCCACTTCCTTCTGAAAAGTGGTGTTTACACTGTGGCTTACCTCTATACACAGCCCTGCATCACCTCTGATAGTGATCATTCCACTTCCTTGCCAGCACAATGCTCCTAACTGACGGCGCAGGGGATGACTTGTGAGTCCCAGTCAACCCCGCTGGGCAGAGTTTTCGTGTGGACAGCTTCTCTCTATGTTGTTTCTAGAGGGGAGGCACACGCCAGGACAGGATGGCAGCATTTCTGTTTTGAGGATGAGTTCTCCTACAATTACTTGAGTAAACCAACTTTCCCATCATAGCGTAACAGCCATTTCCTACCATTCAAAAATGATAAAGAATGTTGTACTTTTAAGCTACCACACATTTAGAAATCATAAACTGTAGTTTTTCTTGTCTTTCTCACTCATCAGGTTCCATCAGTCATTTAGATGTAACATAATTTACTTACCTATTCACCTCTTAATGAACATAGTTGGATTGGTTCCAGTTTTTGGTTATTTTTAATAAAACTGCTAAAATGAATGTATGCAAATCTGTGCAGATGTGTGCTTTCTGTTCTCTTGGGTAAATACCTAGGAGAGGGGTTGTTGGTGATCATATGAATAACTATAAGAAATTGCCAAGGGTGGGCAATCGACACAGTGGTTAAACCACCACCTGGCAAGCTCACATACCATATTGGAGTGTCAGGGTTTGAGTCCCAGCTCTGCTTCCAATCCAGCTCCCTGCTAGTGCACACCCTGGGAGACAACTGGTGTTGGCTCAAGTACTTCAGTTCCTTTCACCCATGTAGGAGACTTTGAGTTCTGGGCTCTTGGATTCAGCCTGGAAGAATCTTGGCTGCTATGAATATATATATATATATTTTTTTTAATTTTTGACAGGCAGAGTGGACAGTGAGAGAGAGAGAGACAGACAGAAAGGTCTTCCTTTTGCCGTTGGTTCACCCTCCAATGGCCGCCGCGGACAGCACGCTGCGGCCGGCGCACCGCGCTCCTCCGATGGCAGGAACCAGGAGCCAGGTGCTTTTCCTGGTCTCCCCATGGGGTGCAGGGCCCAAGCACCTGGGCCATCCTCCACTGCACTCCCGGGCCACAGCAGAGGGCTGGCCTGGAAGAGGGGCAACCGGGACAGAATCCGGCGCTCCGACCGGGACTAGAACCCGGTGTGCCGGCGCCGCAAGGCGGAGGATTAGCCTGTTGAGCCACGGCGCCAGCCAATGAATATATTTTTTAAAGATTTTATATGTTTACTTGAAAGTCAGAGTTACAAAGAGGCAGAAGCAGAGAGAGAGAGGTCCTCCATCCGCTGGTTCACTCCCCAGATGGCCGGGGCTGCGCTGATCCAAAGGTAGGAACCAGGAGCTTCTTTCGGGTCTCCCACAGCGTGTGCAGGGGCCCAAGGACTTGGGCCATCTTCTACTGCTTTCCCAGGCGACAGCAGAGAGCTAGATTGGAAGTAGAGCAGCCGGTACTCAAAGCAGCACCCATATGGGATGCCGGCACTGCAGGCGGCGGTTTTACCCGCTATACCACAGCACCATCCCCATGCTATCAATATTTGGAGAGTAAACCAGTACATTGAAGATCTCTCTTTCTCTCTTAAATAAAAATTATTTTTTAAATTGCTGAAGTGCTTCCCAAAAAGGTTGTATCATTTTCCACTCTGATGAGTATGGTATAAGAAATCCAGTTGTTCTAGATCCTTGAAAACATTTTCTGTTGTTAGTCTTTGAAAGTCAGTTAAAGAGATAAAGGGAGAGAGAGGGAGGGAGAGGCGGAGAGAGAGGGAAGAAGAGAGAGAGATCTTCCATCTGCTGGCTCATTCCCTGGCTGCAATGGCCAGGGCTGGACCAGGCTGAAGCCAGGAGCCAGGAGCTTCTTCCACATGGGTGTGTGGGTGCAAGGACCCAAGCACTTCGGCCATCTATTGCTCTTCCCAGGCCATTAGCAGGAAGCTGGATCAGAAGTGGAGCAGCTAAGACTCGAACTGGTGTCCACATGGGGTGTCAGTGTCACAGGCAGTGGCTTTAGCTTCTACAACACAATACCAGGCCCCGTGCTCAGTCTTTTAATCATGGTCATTCTCTTGAGTTTTTCTTTTTTTAAAAAAGATTTATTTATTTATTTGAAAGTAAGAGTTACACAGAGAGAGGAGAGGCAGAGAGAGAGAGAGAAAGAGAGAGAGAGAGAGAGAGAGAGAGAGAGAGAGAGAGGTCTTCCATCTGCTAGTTCACTACCCAGATGGCCACAACAGCTGGAGCTGTGCCTATCCGAAGCCAGGAGCTTCTTTCAGGTGTCCCACACGGGTACAGGGGCCCAAGGACTTGTGCAATCTGGTACTGCTTTCCCAGGCCATAGCATAGAGCTGGATTGGAAGTGGAGCAGTCAGGTCTCGAACCAGTGCCCATATGAGATGCTGGCACTTCAGGCCAGGGCATTAACCTGCTGCACCACAGCACCGGCCCCTCTAGTGAGTTTTTCAAAGGATATCTCTATAGTTTTAAACTGTGCTTTTGTTAAATGTCCTATCTTCTGCTTTTTTTTTTTTTTTTTGACAGGCAGAGTGGACAGTGAGAGAGAGAGACAGAGAGAAAGGTTTTCCTTTGCCGTTGGTTCACCCTCCAATGGCTGCCGCGGATGGCGCTCTGCAGCCGGCGCACCACGCTCATCCGATGACAGGAGCCAGGTGCCAGGTGCTTTTCCCTGGTCTCCCCATGGGGTGCAGGGCCCAAGCACTTGGGCCATCCTCCACTGTACTCCCGGGCCACAGCAGAGGGCTGGCCTGGAAGAGGGGCAACCGGGACAGAATCCGGCGCCCCGACCGGGACTAGAACCTGGTGTGCCGGCGCCGCAAGGTGGAGGATTAGCCTGTTGAGCCACAGCGCAGGCAGGCTTGCTTTTTTTTTTTTTTTTTTAACTTGAGTTTGACTTATTATTGAACTATTTGTATTTTGGATATAATCTTTGTCAGATAAATGTATTATGAATATTTTCTCCTAATCTGTGGCCTACTTTTTATTATCTTAATGGACTCTTTCAAGAGATAAAGTGTTTTAATTCTGATGAAATCTAATATATAAGTTTTTTGGCAGTTCATTCTTTTGATGTCCCACTTCAGAGATCTTTGTCTATGCCAAAACAGTGTCTTATATTTTCATTAGAAGTTTTCTACTTCTAGCTTGTATGTTTGGATATATGATCCACTTGAAGTAAATTTTTCTGCATATGGTATGAAAGGCAGAGGATCATTTTTTCCATACAACTATTCTGTTTCTGCACCATTTTTTGAAAAGTCCGTTCTTTCTTTGCCTTTGTTGAAAACTGGTTGAGGGGCCCATGTTGTGGTACAGCAAGTTAAGCCTCCTCCTATGACTCCCGTATCTCAGATGAGCACCCATTCGTGTCCTGGCTACTCAGCTTCTGATCCAACACCCTGTTAATACACCTGGGAAGACAGCAGAAGATGGCCCAAGTGCTTGGGCCCCTGGTACTCATGTGAATGACAGATAAAGTTCCAGGCTCCTGGCTTCTGCCTGGCCCAACGCTGGTCATTGGGGGCCTTAGGAGAGTGAACCAACAGATGGAAGATCTATCTCTCTCTTTGTCTCTGTGTTAACTTCCTTTAAATATAAATCTTTAAAAAATAAAGAGAATTAATTGAATATATACATATAGCTCTATTTTTGGAATTTCTATTCTATTCTACTGATCATCATCTTTATGCCAGCATCACACTTTTTTAATTACTGTAGCCTAATATATGAGACATGAAATCAAGTATTGTTAATCTCCAAATTTGGTCTTTGTCTAAAAAATACTGGCTATTCCAGCTGATTTACATTTCTACATAAATTTTAGAGTTAGTTGTGTACAGTGGCAAAAAGGAATGAAATATTGATACCAGCAAGAATATAGGTGAATCTTAAAATCCTAAGATGAGTGAGAGAAACCAAGCAAAAAGAGTAAATATGGGCCGGCGCCGTGGCTCAACAGGCTAATCCTCCGCCTTGCAGCGCCGGCACACCGGGTTCTAGTCCCGGTTGGGGCACCGGATTCTGTCCCGGTTGCCCCTCTTCCAGGCCAGTTCTCTGCTGTGGCCAGGGAGTGCAGTGGAGGATGGCCCAAGTGCTTGGGCCCTGCACCCCATGGGAGACCAGGAGAAGCACCTGGCTCCTGCCATTGGATCAGTGCGGTGCGCCGGCCACAGCGCAATGGCCGCAGCCACCATTGGAGGGTGAACCAACGGCAAAGGAAGACCTTTCTCTCTGTCTCTCTCTCTCTCACTGTCCACTCTGTCAAAAAAAAAAAAAAAAAAGAGTAAATATGAATCCACTGGGATAAAATTCTAGAAAATGCAAAATAATCTATATTGCTATGAGCATCAATGGCTTTCTGGAGGTGAGACATAAGCGCAGGGTGGCAGAGAGAAACAGGAATAAGGAGGATTATAAAAGGGCAAGAAGGTATGTTCTTGATCATGGGGATAGTGTCACAGGTACAGGTAAGTCACAACTTACCAGATGATGTGACTTAAATTTGTACAATTTATTACATGTAACTTATATTCCAATAGAGCTGCTTTTAAAATGAACATTGTCAAAAGATTGAGCTAAAGAAAGCTTTTAGAGTATAAACCGGACAAAGGAATAGAATGATTTGGGGATTCTCCACTAGAGACTAGAATACAACGGAAAAATGCCTTCACAAATCTCAGTGATGTCCAACTTAAACTACTACCCTGCTAAACAAGAAAGGAACAAGGTAGAATAAAGTTTCTAGACATGTTTATAGTCTAAACAAAATTACCTATGATTCATTCCTTTGCAGAAAGCTGCTGTTGTTACTAAAATCTGTTTCCCTTATAAAATTAATTTTTTAATTCTTCAAAAAAAGGAATTATAACCATCACATACTATAATTATGGTTCAGCAGTAAATGATACTTAATTGTAACACTACAAAATCTGAATAAAAAAAATCAGGAAGGAGGCGAGGAAAGAGGAGGTAGAGTGATTATGTATGCTCAATAAAAAACATAGATAAGGTATAAAGCGAATATGTTAAGAAATAGAGTTAAATACTTTAAATTCTACAAGTAGAAATTGAGAAAAGAAAGTACAGTGGGATTGCCTCTCAGAAGCAAGACTGTGGGTGTGGAAGGGTGGGACATGGTACTGGGAAATCTATAAATCTTTTGCTAATCTGGCTTTTAGCATTTATCAGAAATAAAAAATAATAAATAAAAGTCAAATGATTTCTAAGCCAACTATAAGAAAACTGTATGCAAATCAACTTTCCCGGGACTCATCTGGTTACATTTTATTGAATAAATTTTTTCTATAAACATACTTCAAAAAGTTCATATAAAACGAAATTAAGTTTATTTTGGTACAAAATATTTTGAGATCGTTGCATGGTTTTTTCATAATTCAAACTTTCCATTGACTTTTTAAAGACCTCTCTATGCTAGCAGCCTGAGAGAGTCAAAGGAAATAATATTAGTAAAGTCTCCTGGAAATTATCCATCAAATGTGTTACACAATCAAACATATTGATAGATTCACTCTTGCCTTGATTAGGGCGTGTTCTTTTCAAATAAGCAGCTTTGAGGTGTGTTAATTTTCTCTATTACTTGGAATCTAGTTCATTAATTTGGTTTTTTAAAAAGCTTTATTTATTTATTTGAAAGGCAGAGCTACAGAAAGAGAGAGAGAGAGAGAATCTTTCTTCCACTGATTCACTCACCAAATGGCCACAATGGCTGAGGCTGGGTCAGGCCAAAGCCAGGAACCAGGAGCTTCTTCCAGGTCTCCCACATGGGTACAAGGACCCAAAGACTTGAGCCATCCTCCTCTGCTTTCCCAGGCCGTTAACTGAGAGATGGATTGGAAGTGGAGCAGCCAGGATCCAAACCAGTGCCCGTATGGGATGCTAGCATCGCAGGCAGAACCTTCACCTGCCACACCACAATGTCAGCCTCAAAGAACACTTTTTAACATGCTATCTTATTTTCTCTACTGACCTCTTACTTACACCTCTTTTGTTTCAAATATTCTGTAGTTGCATCTGGAATGTAACAAAGTCTGTTAACATTCTGCATTGTGCATCTGCAAGGTCACACCTCACAGCTGACCTCTGCACTTCCCACTGCCTCTTCCCACTTTATGCCTGACACTTGGTTCTTCCCATGTATCACAGCACCAATGTGATACACTTGCAATGGGATCATCCCATCAACCCACAAACTCTTGTCCATGTCCTAACTTTTACAATATCTTTGATGTCTGCAATTGTTGTAAAGTCTTCTTTCAACATTATTTCACTCTATTAGTTCACCTTAAAGGGTGAAAAAATTATGGAAAAATAAATGTTGCCTTTTAAATGTACCCTCTGATGTATCATTCCTGGGGCTCTTCTTTTCTGCTTTAGATTTGAGTATGCCAATTGGGGAGAGAACCAGCAGATGGAAGACCTCTCTTTCGGTGTGTGTGTCTCTCCTCTCTCTGGGTAACTCTGACTTCCAAATAAATAAATAAATCTTTAAAAAAAAAAGGGGGGGGGGAGACAATAATTGTAAAAAAAAAAAAAAGAACAGTCTAGCTCAGTTGTGGGATTTGGGGAGAGGGGCAACGTGGATTCCTTTCTTAGGACAAAAGAGTTGCTTGGAGTCCAGTCAGCTTTCCAGCCTGGACCTGAAGCCTTTGGTACTGTGGAACTCTGCTGCAGTTAGGGCTGCTGACCTGCAGTGATCCCGGGTCGCTGTGCTTTCTGGCTCCCCTTCTCCCGGCACTCTGAGAGCTGGGCTCAGTTCCTACGTGCTCTCTTCCTCCCTCTAGACTGACCAGCTCTCCAAGTGTCTGTGCTATTTAAGGTTCCCACCACTTCTTACTGAAGTTTTCCCTGGAAACACAGCCCTTTCTCTGTTGTTCTCGTTCCTGTCTTGGGGGAGGGAGTTCTGGCTGCCTCTATTCAGCTGTCTTGGATCCTCTCGCCTAATTTTGGCTCTTTAAACATGCCATTCCATTGTGTGTAATATGCTTTTTTTTCCCTCTGGTTGGTTTCATGATTTTATACTTTTAATTTACAGAATTTGATCTGTGTAGGTGTAATTTGCCTGGTATTTATGCTGCTCAGAGTTGGCTTCTATCCTACATCAGGTCAGCAATTGTCATCAAATTTCAGGAACTTATAATTTCTGCATTTTTTAAATCATTATTCCTCCAATACCCCTTTGAAACCTTTTTGTTAAATTCTTCTCCTTTAATACCTCTATAACATCTGTAGTAGACCTTTGTTTCACAAGTCCTAAGGCTCTATTTTTACTCATTTTTTTTTCTGTGCTTCAGGTTAGAGAAGTCATTATGCTTTTCAATTCTGGAATTTCCATGTGGAGAAATATTTCCATTTCTTTGCTGAAATTCCTTATACAGTAAGAGAGAACTCTCATATTTTTCACTCTAAGATATTTATAATAGCTCTTACAAAGGTTGGGTATGGTAAATCCAATATTTGAGCCATCTTGGCATTGGTTTTCATTCATTTCTTTTGTTCTTGACTATGGATCATGTTTTCCTGTTTCTTTGCACATCTGGCAATTTTTATTACAGACTGGTATTATTCAAGATACACTATAGATTGTGTATTCTGTTATCTTGATATGCTAATTTCTAGTCCTCACATTATGGGTTGGTCACCTTAGACATATATATGTTTAGGTTTATATTTTGTTGGGGGGATCTATGGGAAGCTCCTCAATTTGACTTATTGTGAAGAACTGATACTAGACTTATATAGAATAGCTTGCTTATTCTAAGCCATGGTCCTTTTTCTAAGGTGTGGTCATTTTTTCCCCAAAGTTAGATGCTCGAGGTGTTATTAGTGATGTCTCTCTACTGTAGTTATGGAAGATCTCCAACATCTTCCAGTTCTCTCAACCGCATTGTCTTTGTTCTATACTCAGTTGTGTAGTCGTTGCTCTCTGGTAAGCCTTGTGTAGCCTTTCCCTGCACATATGATCGCAGTGCTCAGCCAGGGAGTCAGGGAGGCCTCCCTTCAGGACCTTGCTCCAACTCTGGCCACCTCCTCCTCGCAGGTGCCCCACGTTGCAGCTCACTTCCCCTTCAGATATGCTCAACTCTGGTGTATTTTGCCTCAGCTCAGCAGGACTACTGTGCTCTGCTTAGATCTCAGCTCCCAGCACTACAATTGGGAAAATATCCCCAGGCAGAAAGCTCCAAAATGTAATGCTCAACTCCTGAGTTTCTCCCCGGTATCTGATTTTGCATGCCTGTTTTTCAATGTTTGACAATGATTGCTTCACCCTAGGGTACTTCCAAAGGTTCATTGGACAATGGAACTCTAAGGGGCTGGTGCTGTGGCAAAGGAGTTGAGCCGCCGCCTGAGGTGCTGGCATCCCATGTGGGTGCCAGTTTGGGTCCTGGCTGCCCCACTTCCAATCCAGCTCTCTGCTATGGCCTGGGAAAGCAGTGGAAGATGGCCTAAGTCCTTGGGCCCCTGAACCAATGTGGGAGACCTGGAGGAAGCTCCTGGATCTGGCTTTAGATCAGCCCAACTCTGGCTGCTGTGGCCATCTGGGGAGTGAACCAGTGGATGGAAGACCTCTCTCTTTCTGTCTCTGCTTCTCTGTGGCTCTTTCAAATAAATTAGTGAATCTTTAAAAAAAAAAGAAAGAAAGAAATATAGAACTAAAAGAATACATTTAATCTGTTGCAAAAGACAAATTTCAAGTCCATTAACAGGGGGCCAGCATTATAGTACAAAGGGGTAAGCCAACTCCCACGATGCCAGCATCCTTTATAAGCAATAGTTCAAGACCCAGCTGCTCCATTTCCAATTCAGCTTCCTGCAAATGTGTCTGGGAAGGCAATGGCAGACAGCTCAATTACTGGGCCGCTGCCACTCACGTGGGAGACCCAGATGGAGTTCCAGGTTCCTGGCTTTTATCTAGCCTAGTCCTGGCTCTTGTGGTCATCTGGGGTGTGATCCAGAGGAGGGAGGATTGATCTCTCTCTCACTCTGTTTTTCTCTCTCTCCTTCCCTCCCTCCTTCTCTAACTATTCCTTTCAAATAAATAAATCTAAAAAAGATTCTATGCGCAGTTATTTTTACAATATGTATATCCCATGAACTTTCTGAAGACTCTTCATATATTTTGCCCTGTTTTATGACTGCTTATTCCAGAAGAAATCATCTAACACCAGTTATTCCATCATAGCCAACATTTGAAACAAACACCCAAAATCAAAATGTTTTCTGTATCTCTTCTATATTCTCCCAATTTTCCAACCCTGTAATGTTCATATTAGTGAAACATAATATGTGTTTTGACTCATTAAGAAGTTTGATATATTAAACTTGCAAAACTAAGCCAAGTAAACCAACTTGACCATTTGTAATCATTGCACTTCATTAAGATTGGCTGTGAAGACTAAGTAATTAGTCAATAAGGTCTTTTTATCACCACTGCCATGAAGTCCATTTGCATCTAGGCCTTAGTCTATTGGATGGCCTTTTGGGTCTGTTTTTAACTTTGCACCATAGGGGTTTCTGGTAGAAAAAGAAAAAAAACTTGAACAGCCTACTAAGTTTTAGGATAGAATGAAATATTTTTGTTGAGTAGAATGATTAAAGTTCTATCAAAATGTCAGAGAAAATAAGCAAAAGGATGACATTATCTTATTTTAGGATAATGAATATATGAATTGGGCCCATCACTAACCCTCTGAAAAAGACCAAAAACTACTATGATTCTTCTTTTACAGAAGGGTAACTAAGAATCAGCTAAGTTAGTTGATTTGTCTGACACTACACAGGTAGATTTTAGAAAAAGCAGAGACACTGTGAATGAACTTAACATAACATCCGGTACAGAGTATACAGAGTACTTCTCAGGCCATCTCTGGGAATAGGCAGAATACATAGCCAGCTATGAGGTATAATTTGAGAGGTGCCAAGTTATTCATTCCGTAGCTAATTACAGGGCCTAAAATTTCGGTGTTAGTCATTCATTTTAGCTTGAGCCATCAGTGACCTGTTACAATAGGAATCTAATCACCTTGTATTTTTATAGCAATTCACAATTTTCCAAATATGTTTGGCATTTAATAATAATACTTAACATTTTCTATGAACATTTTCTATGTGCAGGTACTATTTTAAATGTTCCACAACTATTTTTATCAACCAATAATTCTGCAGTAGAGGTACCATAATTATTACCATATTACATACGAAGAAGCTAAAACATGTAAGATTAAATAATATTCCTGTGGTCATAAAATAAAAAATAGAAGTTGGGTTTTGAGTCCAGATCCAGAATTCTTGCTTTTAACTAAATTGTTATGCTATGAACTATTTGATCCAATCAAAAATGTTGCAAGAGCATTTTTCAATCTTTTACAAATAAACCAAAGAAGACAGAAAATTTAAGCGATTTGCCCAAGATTCACCAACTAATTACTAGTTGAGTCTTGACTAATCCTAGGAATAGGACTTCTAGTTCACTCTTTACAATATTCTAAACCAAAAGGATTATTAGTTCAGTCACCATCAGCAAAAAGAGAGATTGGAAAAAAGACAGTTACATTTTGGTGAAAACTGAGGTAAAGTTTTCTGAGGAGAGAAAAAGTAGTTTGACAATTTTTGAACCCCTGGATAGCAGATTTAAAAATTACTAACAGAAGAATTATATTAAAAAGTAAAGAGGTAAAATATACAGAATTGAAATGTTAACAAACCAAGTCTACTCCTTTAATAACTTATTTCCCACATGCTTCTAGAAAGCAACCCCCTAGTATGTAAAATGCAGCTAACCTGAAATTTCTTAAAAAAACAAAATCAAACTTCTTACTGACAGGGTCAATTACAGACTATCAAAGGAACAAATTCTCCCAGATAATAAGACAGGGTTAGACAGACCTGTAAAGACACAGATTTTACACACTTAAACATGAAAAATCTTTGAGAAACTTGCTCAGGCTTGAACAACAGAGGGTTGTAATGCATCCATAAAATCACCTATCCTTCTTATTCAGAGTCCTCTTTTAAGAGAGCCAAAGTTCTTACTATTGAACATGAAGCACGGGCAGCTAGAACAGGTGGAGTCTGTGATGAGGAGGAAGGCAGAGGAGCTATCTACCCTCATCATCATCCTTTTAACACTGATCTGGCTTCTCCAGTTCCTTCTCTACTAGGATTTACATTAACAAACTCATCAGAGTTGACAAGGGATGGATTCTTAATTCAGGGTGAAAAGACTCTACTTTGATTCTTTAGCCTGGGTTGCTAGGCAGCAGCAGTCTCCACTCTGAGGTAGCAGGCGCCTGCTTTTATCAGCAATTGTCAGTCACACCCAGCAGGCAAGAATCCCCATGAAAAACTAATTTTTCTTCTCTTGCTGACCCAACTGTACCAATTTTCTGGCATCTCTCCAGGGCCCCAACTTAACTTTCAGAGGGATAGATGACTCCTATTACTACTTCATTCCTAAAACTCAGGAAGGTCTCACTTTCACCCAAGACAGCCAGAAATGCCAGGTTTCCCATTCTTGATCCAAGACTCTGTTTGTTTAAAATTTTATTTATTTATTGGAGAGAGAGAGTTACAGACAGAGAGAGGAAGAGACAGAGAGAAAGGTCTTCCATCTGCTGGTTCACTCCCCAAATGGCCACAATAGCCAGAGCTGAGCTGATCCAAAGCCAGGAGCCAAGAGGTCTGGGTCTCCCATGTGAGTACAGGGGCCCAAGCACTTGGGCCATCTTCTACTGCTTTCCCAGGCCACAAGCAGAGAGCTGGATCAGAAGAGGATTAACCAGGACATGAAAGGGCACCCATATGAGATGCTGGCTCCTAGCCTACCATGCCACAGTGCCTCTGCTTCCCTCACTCTAAGATTGTGTTTTACATTGAAACGCAAATCCAGTCCCTGTCATTGGTACGTTTGGGTGAATGCATTTATCCAACCATTACCATGTGGTAGAGGTGGGGCGAACTAAGCAGAAGAGCCTGAGCAAGAAAGAGAGGCACAGGGGAGGGAACAGGCATTGCAAAGGGAGCCAGGGCACAGGGAGGAAGCCAGGACCACTGATGGAAATCTGC
Organism: Sylvilagus floridanus; assembly: GCA_949820135.1. Lineage (NCBI taxonomy): Eukaryota > Metazoa > Chordata > Mammalia > Lagomorpha > Leporidae > Sylvilagus > Sylvilagus floridanus. The sequence goes on from OX463235.1 coordinate 44,200,284, forward strand.
GGAGCTTGGTTTCCCCAAAGGCTGCTCTTGTACTTGGCAATAACTGCATGGTCTGGCACTAAACAGAACCTGCGTATCCTTCTGCTGTCCAACCATGTGGATGAGGAGTGGGCAGTGTAGGATTTGCTGGGAAGAAGTCCCAAAATCCCCAAATCTCTGGGAAAAAAGACTAATTTCTCCTGAGCCTTCGGCCTCTGCCGGGAATTTTCTCAGCTGAGGGAAACTGCCCTGACCAACATCATCGCGTGTCCTTCCCAAGGAGGTCCACGTTTGAGGGCCCAGTGTGGGACACTGCTGCCCTGGGCAGAGGACCTGTGAACACTGCATCACAGCTGCACTTCTCCCGCTGCGCACTCCTGCCTCCTTCTCCTTCCCACAGCCACAGGTAGGAATTCCAAAAGCACAATCTAAAACATGCCCCGCATGCCAAACTCCATTTCAGAGTGGGGTCTGCTTCCTCAGAGCCCTAGACCGTGATAACCAGGCAGGAAACTTCCTTCCTTAGATGAACTAGCCCCATCGTAGACTTCTCAATACAGCTGAAGTCTAGGAGGTCTTGGACTGCTGTATTCCGCTGTCTACTGCAGCGGGAAATTTGGCTGAACAACAAAAGGAGTCTCAACAGGCCCAGAGAACTCCTCCTGTGTCCCTGAGAGAGATCTGGAAGCTTAGCTTCTCCGATTTTAGATGACAAGAGGAAAGGGTGAACCATTGTGTTCAACAAGCATTCACTGGGTATGAACTCTTTATTTTTTTTTTTTAATTTATTTATTTGAAAGACAGAGTTATACAGAGAGAGGCCACACACACACACACACACACACACACACACACACAGAGAGGTCTTTCATCTACTGGTTCACTCCCCAATTGGCTGCAACGGCCAGAGCTGTGCTGATCCTAAGCCAGGAGCCAGGAGCTTCTTCCAGATCTCCCACAGGGGTGCAAGGGCTGAAGGACTTGGACCATCCTCTACTGCATTTCCAGGCCATAGCAGAGAGATGGATTGGAAGTGGGGCAGCGGGTCTTGAACCGGCACCCATATGGGATGCTGGCACTTCAGGCCAAGGCATTAACCCACTGCACCACAGCGCTGGCCTCATGAACTCTTTATTAAGCACAGAGTTATTTGCTACCATCATTGTCATTGTTGTTATCATCATCATTGTTGTTGTTCCTAGTAACACTTCCAGGAGTGTCTGGATCTGGTATTCCAGGAATTGGGAGTGGGGCCAGGGAGGGGGAATCTATATTGATTCTTCATGTTTCCCTCATGGGAATCTTCATGTCCCCAGAGAGAAGTACACTTAGTTTGCACACTGTCTATCAACATGTCCCCATCTGCCAATGTCTGTCTGAAACTACTTCACTTCTGCAGATCTTTTTTTTTGATTCATAGTAGTCAAGTACGTTTTGTTTTTTTCTAGAAACAGATAAGCCAAGGTTTTGAAGGCAGAAAATATTACATTCTTTGGCTTGCTTCCTGTGGTCTGTAGTGGACATGCAGACATCCTCCAGGTTTCACTGGGCCAGAATGACTTCAGGACCTCCCTCATCATGTACGACAGTTCAAGTTCCATTTCCATAAGCAAAATTTGAATCATTTTATTTCCTAATGCTCCACTTTACATTCACTCTCACTGAAATGCTGCTATTAATTTTCTCTATGATTACTTCCATTGGTTAATATTTCACTCTAAACAATTCATTATCCCCTATAAATTCAGAAAGTTCAACTACTGATGTCCTTTGCCAGTATTTTCCTGGTCATGAGGAATACCCAGATTTGTTCTGATCCTCTGGATTCCACCTTCAATAATTCCCCATATCCCTACCTTTTGTTTTCACTTTGATTATTTTTCCTTTGCACAATAATCTCACAAGTGCCAGAATGATTCATGCTGGTAACTGCTATAAGGTGGTGCCAACCCTAGAGCTATGCTAAGGTATATATTGATGCAGAGAGTCCATGAATGAACACATCGGCCATTGGCTGCTTGGTTCTGGGTCATAAGAAGCTGGAAAGGTTTGAGTGATTCTATGGCTAAAGCAGAATCCAGGACCTTTCTAAGGTCAGGTTCAAATTCAATCCAAGCTGTTGCCTTAGTCCTGTAGTGAGTTCTGAACTATTTTATTAGTCTTAAGGCTATACCATCTTTTTGTTATCACCTGACCAATTCTGATGTCCTGGGTACAACCTCATTATCATTGCTGAGGTTGGTTTTACTTCCTACAGATTCCAGATAGACTCAGAATGAAAACTGGCCACAGAGGCTACTGCGGAATTATCCCCTTTGGGAGGTGAACAAGGCATCTTAAGAACAACAGGATCAGTAATGGACCTTCAATGTAGGCGGGACAGATACTGTCTAAAATGCCACCATTACATTCCAGATGTCAGGGGTTAAAAAACATAGAGCTACTTCTCAAAAGCACTTTGGGAAAAACCTTGGGATTTTGCCACTTACTAGAATAATGTGTATGTAATTCACATCACAAGAAATGAAAGCACCTGTTCTCTCATATTGATGCATAAAGAATTGAAAAAGGAGGCATCTTATAAAGTAGGAAGATAAAGCCTTCCTCCTGGCTGTGACTCATCTCTCTAAATATAGAACTGCATGTGTGTGCATGCATAGCATTGTAGCAACTTCACAACCCATTCAAAGGATTGTGTTTCCACTTTTCTAAAGAAGTCACTGTTCTCTCCTATTCCTGTATGACTGAGTCACCCCACCCTCCCCCACCCCCTTGCTCCCTGTGAGATAACAGAGACAGATTTACACAAACCAAAGTACAGAGTATTTTTAGGAACAAGCTGCTACTGGAAGTTAGCTCTCTTGATGGGAATCAAACCACCACATCATGTTTTAGGACAAAGCTTCTCTCTGGCAACTAGCAACAAAGCAGCACACAATTCACTCATTTTGAGTGAGGAATGCTGAAATGTAGCTGAGCCCCAAAGTTTTGTTATTGAAATCTTCTAGAAACACTGTAAATATTCAGGTCACTGGTAATCATTGATGGAGTTTATTTGAATATTTTTTCAATTTCCCAAAATATTTAACTTGGTAATTATGCAGGTAGATTACACCTGTGTTTTAAATGGACTAAGGGGCAGGCACTTGGTCTAGAGGTTAAGATACCAGATAAGACACACACACACCCTATCAGAGAGCCTCGGTTTGATTCCCAGTTCCAGATTCCAGCCTCCTGCCAATGCAGCTCTTGAGAGGCAGCAGCTGATGGTTCAAGTAGTTGGGCCCCTGCCACCCATGTGGGAAACCTAGATTGAGTTATTGGTTCCTAGCTATAACCCCCTCCCAGCTCTGGCCATTGTGGGCATTTGGGAGTGAACTGGTAGCTGGGGATGGTTCTCTCTCTCTCCCTCTCCATCTCCCTCTCTCCCTCTTTACCTCCCTCCCTTTTAAATACTTTTAACAAACCAGACTGTCATCTATTTTTATGCAAGTTATTATTACTCCACAGGACACCCAACACTCCATTCCCCAGCCACGTGGCTGAGTGGTGGAAAGTTGCCAATCCAGCTACTCAGGATACTGCAATGTTATGGGATATGTTCTACTTTCAATGTTTGTGTCTTCTTCAAATCTTGCAGCCTAAAACGTAATCCCTGGTATAATAGTGTTGGGAGGTGGGGTCATTTGAGAGTTAAGGACCTGAGGGCTCCACCTTTGTGGATAGATTGATGCCATTTCAACGGGCTTGATGGAGGAAGCTGGCCCTCTCTTGTGCTTTCGTCTTCTTTCATGTCAAGGTGCAGCAAGAAGGCCCTCACCTTGGACTTCCAAGGCCTTGACCTTGGATTTCTGTGCTTTCAGAATTGTGAGAAATAGGTTTCTGTTCATCACAAATCAACCCAGACTGAGGTATTCCATTAGAGCAGCATGAAATGGATCAAGACTTGGTCACATTGTCACAGGAAAATTGTAATGCCCAAAGGAGACATTTTAAGTGTTGGATTTAAATGGGCCTACAGAGAGCTAGTTATTGGAACTGTAAGTGCCAAGCATATCCTGCTGGTCTGGGAAATTATTAATTTCACTAAGCCCAAGTCATGAACATTCACAAGCACCAATGTTACATCTTTTATAGATGGTAGCACTAAGACTGTTCCACTCTGCGCAAGCCCAGTTCCCACACTTACTCCCTCCCAGCAAAATAACGAACAACTTGGCTTTCCAAGGGTAAACAGGTGAACAGCAGGATGAGGAAAACTTAGGTTTGAGAATTTTTTCTTTCTCTAAAAGCTTCAGTGTCATGATGACCTCTTCTTTATTCCTTCCCAGAAGGAAAATTCCAAAGAAATGCCCAAGAACTGAAAATTAGCCTGTGATTGCATGTTAATTATTAATAAAATGACAATAGGATTGTGTGACTCACATTTCATTCCACCTCATGCCCTTTAGAGGTTTTCAATCATCATTAATATTTCCTAGTATCTTTGATACTGCATGATATATTTTTTCTTTCCTTCATTTTACTAGAGCTTACTTGATGTTTACATGCTTTGCACATGCTAATTTTATATAGGCTAAGACTTTACAAAGAGAAAACTTTGTTCAGACATGGACTTTTTTTGTGTTACACTCAGAGCTGTTTGTTCTCTTGGCAATTTCTGGATACGGCTGAAGAGACAGTGTGTCTACCGACATCTGGTCTGTAGCAGACTGCCAGACTACAGTGTTATTCCAAGGCCTGGAGCGTAAAGCAAATGAGTTTTCTCATCTTTGTTTCATTAATGACTCTAATTATTTAAAAGGAAAGAAGGAAGGAGGGAACCAGAGTAGGGGATGGAGAAGAGGGTAGGGAGGGAAGGAGAGGGGAGGACGGATGCCATTGCCATTGCTATTGTCATACACTAGTTGCTTTCACCTGCATTGGGTTTCTCTGAATCACCTTGGTCAGCTGCTTGGCTGCTTCTTTGCTCTTGCTTTGAGGAACAAGAACTGATTGGTGAAGGTCAAATATTACTAAATCATGTCAAGTTTCCAAGGTTATTTTTCCTCTCTTTTTCAAAAAGATTTATTTATGTATTTGAAAGGCAGAGTTAGAGAGAGGGAGGGAGGGAGGGAGGGAGGGAGGGAGGGAGAGAGAGAGAGAGAGAGAGAGAGAAAGTCTTCTATCCACTGATTCACTCCCCAAATGGCTGCAATGGCTAGAGCTGGGCCAATCCAAGGCCAGGAGCCAGGAGCTTCTTCCAGATCTCCTACATGGGTAGTAGGGGCCCTAGGACTTGGGCCATCCTCTGCTGCTTTCCCAGGCCATATCAGAGAGCTGGATCAGAAGTAGAGCAGCCAGGACCTGAACCGGCACTCGTATGGGAGGCCAGTGCCACAGGGGGCAGCCTCACTCACTGTGCCACAGCAGCAGGCCCTTATTTTGCATCTTTATGAACAATAACATCCCTAAGCATAATCATAAGAAACTTCCCTCTCACACTAATTTTGAGATTCTTCATGTGTATGTAATTCACACACACACACACACACACATACACAATCCACAAAGCCCCTGACCTTGGGCACGTGGACACATTTCATTTTGTAGGTATGTGTACAAGTGTGCATGTGCCAGGGAAGGGAGACAGCTTGCTGAGGTGAGGAACACAGATCAGTGCCCAACAGTTCTCTGAGTGACTGTGGACCAACACAGTCCTCCCCTGCTTCCTTGATTGTGGTACTCAACAACAACAACTATAAAATATGCCAGGAGCACAATATCCTGAGATTAGGACAAAGGGCCCAGAACAACGCAGGCCTTTCTCCCATCCCTTCTGTGGAGTGTAACATCCTGAGTTAGGGCCATCGCAGGCTCAGCAACGACTCTGCTCTTCGTGGCCATAGAAGCAGGATGTCAAAGCTTCCCCCATGTTTTGCATGGCCTCTGAGGCAGATATCCCCAAGGCAGGCTGCCTTTCAGGATCCCTCAGCCATGATGCCGGTGGAACTTGTGGTATCAAGACTCCATTTATGGAGCCAGTGCTGTTGCAGAGTAGGTTAAGCATCTGCCTGCAGCATCCGCATTCCAAGTGGGTGCTGGTTCAAGTCCTGGTTATTCCACTTTTGATTCAGTTCCCTGGTGTTGGCCTGGAAAGCAGTGAGGATAATCCAAGTGCTTGGGCCCCTGTACCCATGTGGGAGACCAGGAGGAGGCTCCTGGCTCCTGGCTGCAGATTGGCCCAGATATGGACATTGTGGCTATTTTGGGGGAAGTGAACCAGTAGATGGAAGACCTTTCTCTCTGCCTCTTAAGTAAATAAATAAATCTTTTTTTTTTTTTTGACAGGCAGAGTGGACAGTGAGAGAGACAGAGAGAAAGGTCTTCCTTTTGCCGTTGGTTCACCCTCCAATGGCCGCCGCGGTCGGCGCGCTGCGGCCGGCGCACCGCGCTCATGCAATGGCAGGAGCCAGGAGCCAGGTGCTTTTTCCTGGTCTCCCATGGGGTGCAGGGCCCAAGCACTTGGGCCATCCTCCACTGCACTCCTGGGCCACAGCAGAGGGCTGGCCTGGAAGAGGGGCAACCGGGACAGAATCCGGCGCCCCGACTGGGACTAGAACCCGGTGTGCCGGCGCCGCAAGGCAGAGGATTAGCCTGTTGAGCCACGGCGCCGGCCTAAATAAATAAATCTTAAAAAAAAAAAATAGACTCCGTTAACCCTGGGTAGCATTCTTGAGGCCTGGAAAAATTAACAATAGATCCTTGACTGCATTTGTCCCTTAATGCCTATCCATATGCAATAAGTCAGCTTCATATAATGTGTGTGTTCTGTCTCACTGGACTCCACTAAGTGGTTGTGTAGTTTGAGTATGGTTTAACACCTCTGAAACTCCTTTTTGAAATTTGCCATTGTGGAAGAGATAGAGGGTGGGGACTGGAAAAGGTAGGTAAGTCATTAAAAAGGATTAACGCCTCTCTCCAGGGACTGGGTTAGTACTAGCTGTTGTGGGACTAGGTCAGACATCATGACATCAGTGTTAGTTTATGTTACTAGCTATAAAGCAAGGATACCCCCCATGGTTTTATTTTTCCCTCTCTTCCGCATGCACTCACTCACCCTTCTGATTTCTGCCATGTTGTTAAGCAGCATGAAGCCCTCACCAAGTGTAGCTGGCCAATCTTGGATTTCCCAACAACGATAACCACAAATCAAAATAAACTTGTTGCTTTTATAGATTACCTGGTCTCATATATTCTGTTATAGCCAGGAAAAAAATAGTGTAAGACATTGGGTAACCAATGCATGGTGAACCTACTTCACAAACCTGTGGTGAACAGATCTGGATTCTTGACTGGCCTCTATCATTCTCTTGCAATGCAATTTTGGGCAAGTAAATTCACCTCACCAAGTTTTAGTTGTCTTGCTGCATATTAAAAGCTCTTACATCTACAGTATCAATGTAAATTTCTCTTTGAATTCCTTCAAGCTTTTGTTGTAAATCATCATTGAATGTCATTTGGTTAATAGAGGCCCATGACTACCATTGTTCAGAAAATGGTACTTGATCAAAATAAAATAAAGTATTTACTTTTTTTTGCCACTTACTGCATTTTCTTTTGAATTCTACATTAATGTTACAATGACTCTTCTCCTTTTAAACCATTTTGATTGAGGCATTTTTTGACTCATTGAGGATGTAAACATGGAAGCACATCATTACTGAAATAACTACTATCAACTGAACTGAATAGACGCTTTACAATCTGCAGTCTGATCTCATGACTCAGTCCCTACTGGGTTCTTAAGACCCCAGGTAAGGTATCAATCTCTTCCCCTCCTTCAAGAACAGGCAGCAACTTGGCAAGAAAGAGTCAGAGAGTAAGGAAAGAAAAGATCAAACATCCATTGTGCTCTCTGGACTCCTCCCTCAGCCCGGTGACTGACCCTCGGCTAGTAGAAAGCAAAAGGCTGAATTAGGTGACTCCCCAGGGCAGTTGGAGGCCTGCTGATATTTGACTGCATGTATTATTCTCTTGTGATCCACCACCAGTCCTTAATGACAAAGTGACTAACCCATGGTCTGCCATTGTGGCTAAACCAGCTCATTGGCCCAGCCATGGACTTCATGAATGTGAGTGGATCCCCACTGGCAAGGGCTTCAATCCCAAGAACTTTTGCTAGGCACAAATGAATCTGGTCCCCTAGCATCACCCAGTGTAGAAGGCATTCTTCTATCCAGTGTTTCTCTTTGACCCACATTTTGGCAGTCCCTACCAAGTAGCAGTTCCATTCTTATTTAAAGTCTTCAAAACTAACACTTTGTCTGTCTGGAGGGACCAAACTTCTCAGCGAGAAGGCTTCACAGAGAAACTTCCTGTCCCCTCTCGATCCTCTCCTTTCCCACGCTGGGGCATATCCACACTCTACAGCTTTGTGAACTTTCAACTGCAAAGCAAGTATTGAAGCTTCATTTCATGCAGCAAATCTCTCAAACATCACCAATAATTTTCCTGGGACTTTCTTTGTTTTGCAGAAGAGAAACTAGTTAAGCACTCCTGGCTTTACAAACACAGGGTCTCTTTAAAGTAAACCTTCTGGGGCTGTGGCATAGTGGGTAGAGCTACTGCCTGCAGTGCTGGCATCCCATATGGGCACTGATTTGAGTCCCAGCTGCTCCATTTCTGATCCAGCTCTCTGCTATGGCCTGGGAAAGCAGCAAAAGATGGCCCAAGTCCTTGGGCCCCTGCACCCACTTGGGAGTCCCAGAATAAACTGCTGGCTCTTGGCTTCAGATTGGCGCAGCTCCAGCCATTGCAACTATCTGGGGAGTGAACCAGTGGATGGAGACCTGTCTCTCTCTCTCTGCCTCTGCTTCTCTTTAAGTCTGCCTTTTCAAATAAATAAATAAATATTTTTAAAAAGTAAATCTTCCACTCTCTACCTCTCTATGTTATAGCTGTTTCTGATTGAAGGGAGATCAAGGGCACAAAGAGGCCAGAGTATGAGCTCTACTGAAAGGACCTGACGTAGCATGTCACGTGGAAATACGGCTGTCACAAGAGCCGGTGATGCTGATGCTAAGGTGGGGACATGTAGTTGTAAATATACCTTATTCCAGAGAAGCAGACATGGTTATATTAAACCTCCATGTTCCTTTTAACTTCTCCCTAAATGTTTGTTTTAGGTCTTTGCTACATATGGATTCAAGTTAGTCTGAGAGATTGCCTTTTAACAACAGAATTTGACTCTTTAACACTTAGTGTCATAATTGACATACTTTTTTTTACTGCTTCCTTACTATTTCCTTTGTTTTCTGTTTTTAGTCCACAGTTTAATTTTACCCCTTCCTTCTCTAGTGATCTGAAAAACAAATATATATTTTGTATTTTAATTCTATTAGCAACTACCACTGTTAATATCATAAATACATGAGCCCATATAAAAGTTATAATTAGTTTCTATGTCAGGACAAAAAGCTCCAGTGAATGGAAGCACTTGGAGGATAATCTGAATTTTTATTCTTTTGATGGTAAACTTTTTTATAATTATTGTTTACCTGGAAAAATGTTGAATTATTTATTTGAGTTTTAAAATCTCCACCAGTCTTTACCTTTGAATAAACTGTGCTATATATACACCACGGGATACTACTACTTGGCTAAAAAAAAAGGTGGGGGGGAACAGGTTATCAATATGTGTGGCAACTTTTATGACCCTCCAAGGAATTACCATAAATGAAAAAGTCACTCTCAAAAGCTTACACACTGTATGGTTCTATTCATAGGACATATTTTAAATAACAAAATTTTAGAGGTGGTTGAAAGATTACTGGTTATAGGGGTTAGGGTTCGAGCAACAAGGTATAAGGCAGAAGGAAGTTGGTGTGCTTATGAAAGGGCAACACAAAGGGACCCTTGCAGTGACGGAAGCGCTCAGCATCATTAAAAATACACTTGTATCACTGTAGGTAGCGTTGTAGTGAACAAAACCGGTACAGATACAAATAAGTATAAGTAAAACAGAGGAAACTAACTAAGATGCATGGATTATTATTATTTTTTGACAGGCAGAGTTAGACAGTGAGAGAGAGAGACAGAAAGGTCTTCCTTTGCCGTTGGTTCACCCTCCAATGGCTGCAGCGGATGGCGCGCTGCAGCCGGCGCACCACGCTCATCCGATGGCAGGAGCCAGGTGCTAGGTGCTTTTCCCTGGTCTCCCATGGGGTGCAGGGCCCAAGCACTTGGGCCATCCTCCACTGCACTCCCGGGCCACAGCAGAGGGCTGGCCTGGAAGAGGGGCAACTGGGACTAGAACCCGGGGTGCCAGCACCGCAGGCGAAGGATTAGCCTAGTGAGCCACAGTGCCAGCGATGCATGGATTATTTCAATGTCATGACCCTGGCTATAACATATACTACAACTATTTTTTTTCTTTTTTTTTCTTTAATGAAAGTGAATTTACAAAGTGCAACTTTTGCATTGTTGCTCCCCCCCAACCTCCCTCCCTCCCGCAGCCATCCCATCTCCCACTCCCTCTCCCATCCCACTATTCATCAAGTTTCATTTTCAATTATCTTTATATACAGAAGATCAACTTAGTATATACTAACCAAAGATTTCAACAGACTGCACCCACACAACTGCACAAGGTATAGAGTACTATTCGTACTACAATTTTCTTCTTCTTCTTCTTCTTTTTTTTTTTTTTTTTTTGTTGGACAGGCAGAGTTAGACAGTGAGAAAGAGAGAATGAAAGCTCTTCCTTCCATTGGTTCACTCCCCAAATGGCCGCTACGGCCGGCGCTGCACCAATCCGAAGCCAGGAGCCAGGTGCTTCTCCTGGTCTCCCATGTGGGTGCAGGGCCCAAGCACTTGGGCCATCCTCCACTGCCTTCCCGGGCCACAGCTGAGAGCTAGATTGGAAGAGGAGCAACCGGGACAGAATCCAGCACCCCAACTGGGACTAGAACCTGGAGTGCTGGTGCCGCAGGTGGAGGATTAGCCAAGTGAGCTGCGTCGCAGGCCAATTTTCAATGTTACCATTGGGGAAACTGGGTAAAGATATCTGAACTCTCTCATTTCTTATAATTGCACATTAATCTACAATGATCTCAGTAAAAATGTCAACAAAAAGAAATCCCCAGGGTTTGCCTAGGTCTTGATCTCCTTATATTAACAATTCCAATGTGCTACTATGAATCCCTTTTTTCATTCTAATTCTAAACTTTCTTAAGCTTAATGTTTCTATATGTTCAGTCCCATTGATTCTGGCCTTTTCTATGGCCTACTTTTTCAGCTCTCTCTTATTGGGCACTTCTTTTTGTCCTTTTCTTCTGTATCCTAGTGGAGTTTTGACATTGGTTCTCTAGGGTCTACAGATAGAAATTAATACCTCAGAAAATAAAACCTAAGTACTAATTCTGATTGTTTTTATTTTATGCTTGTATTTTAACATCTCTTAGACAGTTATTCATCTAATTCATCAGCAAACCACTCAGCTCCCTTTTTCTTGCAACATTTTATTTATCTTCTCATCTTTTATTTTTTATTCACATAGTCCACATTTTCTACACTTTAAGGGAAAATTAGATTAATTCTAAAATTAATCAGGTCTTTATCAAAAGCAAGCTCTTTTCAAACTTTCTCTAGACTATATTATCATCTTTCATGATAGAGAAACATTCTCTTTTGTTTTGTCTTCATTTTTAAGATTTATTTACTTGAAAGACAGAGTTACAGAAAGTGAGAGACAGGGAGAGGTCTTCCAACTGCTGGTTCACCCCCTAAATGGCCGTAATAACCAGGACTAGGCAATGCCGAAGCCTGGAGCCAGGAGATTCTTCCAGGTCTCCCACATGGGTGCGAGGTCCCAAGCACTTGGGCCATCCTTCACTGCTTTCCCAGGTGCATTAGCAGGAAGCTGGCACAGAAGTGGAGCACCTGGAACTGGAACAGGCATCCATATGGGATGGCGGCACTGTAGGTGGTGGCTTCGCTGGCTGTACCACAGTGTTGGCCCCGTTTTGTGTTCTTTTGAGATTACCCAGCCCTAAGAAAGGAAGACTTGGCCAGTGCCACAGCTCACTACACTAATCATAGCAGCCATCTGGGGGGTGGGGAGGTGGACCAACGGAATTCTTTAAAATTTTATGTCTTTACCTCACAGAAATAGATATTGCATATTCAGTCCCTTGTAACTACCTAATTCACATCCCAAATATAATACTCCCAGCCACAGAGCCTGTAGCCCTGTAGTGATAGGGAGGGAGGAAAGTACCTGAGGCCCCCAACTCTGGAAGCAGCTCTTGTATAAAAGGGTTAAGATTGCTCTTCCCCCCACTCCTCCTCTTCACCCTCCTCCTCCTCTGTCAGAGACATCTACACTCCCATATTTATTGTAGCATCATTTACAATATTCAAGAAGTGAAAACCTAAGTGTCTACCAATTGATGAATGGGTGATAAAGAAAATGTGGTTGATACACCCAATGGCATACTATTCATTCATTAAAAAAGATAAAAATCTTGTCATTTGCAATGACATGGATGGAAACGGACATTATTATGTTAAGGGAAATAAACCTAGCACAGAAAGACAAATAGCATAAGGTCTCGCTCACGTGTAGAATCTCACTCACGTGTAAAATCTTAACAAGTTGATTTCATAGAAGGTTGTTACCAGAGGGAAGAGGAAGGACAGGGGAAAGGCTAATGCATACTAAACTACAGTCAGGGAGAGTAAGAAGTTCTGATGTCTTATTGCCCAGTAGGGTGACTACAGATAATAATAAAATAGTGTATATTTCTCAAAAAAAAAAAAAAACTCTAAAAGAGTTTGAAGTTTTCACTAAAGAAATGTTAAGTGTTTGAGGGGATATTTTGCCCTATTTAGACTTCGCACAATATAAGCATTTATTAAAACATTTCATGGCACCTAATAAATATGTATGGTTTTTATATCTCAGCTAAAATAAAAATAATAAAAATCAAAGTTTAAAAAGGAGTACCAGAAAAAAGAAGAGTTGGATCAGGAAGCAGCAGCAGAGCTGGTGCGTAGGTGACACACTGATGGGAAGTTTCTGAGAAATAATTGACTGGAAAGACCTTTTGTGTTAAGCAGGTTAACGCATGATCAACACTTGTAACTGTGCTAAATGGAGGTGCTGGAAGCTTCTAAATGACTTCTGCTAAGTACAATGGAATTGTATGCTGTTTAATTTATTGGGAGAAGGAATGCTAACAAAGTTGAAAAACCAACCAGCCTTCCTAAATGTGTTTAGAAGATTTTTCTCTGTTATCAACCCCTGAATGTTTTGTTTATTTAATTCTGTCACAGCCAAGTAAACTCTTAGAAAATAACCTGATGTTATGAAAACAGGGTGAACAGTGCTAGTTTAAATGGGTAATCAAAACTGAACAAATCCCAGGGTTACTTGGTGCTGTTGTCTAGGTGGCCTTCTAACAACAAAAATTCTGCACAGCAGACAGAGAACCCTGTGGATTCACGACAAAGAATGAACTTGATACTTGGAATTCTTGTGTGGTAGCATCCTTACAGTCTAATCAGTACGGAAGTTGAAACTTGCCCACTGTAATCCAATTAACTAATTGTCTGAATTTAGGTAAGTAACTTCATCTCAGCGAGCCTCAGTTTCCAAATGTATAAAATCAGCACTCACTCGTTCTGAATGTGCTTTAAAACCAATAGGGCAAAGGTTTGTCTTTATTTTTAACTTAAAGACTTTTTGTTGCAAACAGGCCAAAACAACTGTCTAGGGTGAACATGTGTCCTGCTTTAATTTAGTCATCAAACTGCCACATTGTAAAACTGGATTAAGGTTCTAATTGATCTCAGATTTTGAGAACTCATTCAGCAGTTAAATCTCACTCCAGGTTCCCTATTTCTTCCAGTAATTATTCATACTGCTAATCCCAGAGACTGTTCTAAGAGCCAAATCAAATAATCACAGAGAGACAGAGACAGAGAGATACTATTCCACTTGAAGTTCTAAAACTCTGATATTGCTTTTTTAAATTTTACTTTATTTTGAAAGTGAGAGCAAGAGAGAAAGAGAGAGAGATTTCCCATGCACTGATTCACTTGCCAAATGCTTACAATAGCCAGGGTTGGGCCATGCTGAAGCCAAGAGCCTGGAAATCAATCTTTGTCTCTGCTGTGTGGCAGGGACCCAAGTACCTGCTGTCTCCCAGGGTGCGCATTAGCAGGAAACTGGAATTGGGAACCGAGACGTGAACCAGGGACCTCAATATCGGATGTGGGCATTCCAAGTGGTGTCTTAACCACTAGGCCAGATGCCCATCCCTTTCTTATATTCTTTAGGATTTTAATGGAATAGTTACTGTGCTAGGTTTTCAAGTTCACTAACATTTTTCTTATGAAGTGTATCCATCTGCTGTTGGTGAATTTTTCATCTTAGACATTGTATTTTTCACCTCTAGTAGATCAGTATGGCTCATTTTTATATTATCTACATCTCCCAAAAACTGTTCAAATTTTCCTTTACATATGTGAAAATATATTAGTCATAGCTATTTTAATATCCTCTTTCTTACTTCTGTCATCTGTATTATTTCTGGATCTGTTTCTTTTTTAAGTTCTATTCTATTTTGATTGACACATAATGATTGCATGTATTTATGGTATACACTGTGACACTTAAGATACATGTATACATTGTGTTCTGGGTCTGTTTCTAATTGATTGATTTTCTTCCTCACTGTAGGTTATCTTTTCTGCTCCTTCGCATGTCTGGAATTTTTTTGATTAGATGCCAGGCCCAATAATTTTATCTTTTGCCCTGCTGAGTTGTTGTATGCTCTTTTCAATATTTTAAACTTTTTTCTGGGGTTGAGTTTTTTAGGCACAGTTTGATCCTTTTGTGCCTTGCTTTTAAGCTTTATTAGGTAGGACTACAACAGTCTTGAGTCTCAGTAACTAATTTCAACCCAGGATAATTTTGACCCTAAGGGAAGGGGGACATTGGGCACTGCATGGAAGTACTGTCAGCTATTTCAACTGAGGGGGGTGCGGTTCTACCGAGATCTAGTTGGTAGAAACTGAAGATACTACCAAGAAAATTTCATAACGTGCGGGAAAGCTTCTCTCCACCCCACTGCCTCGCCATAATAAAGAATTACGTGGCTCAGGATGTCAACTGTACTCCATCAGTCAGCTCAGACTAACTACTCAGTATAGCTCAACACCTCAGACAAGCTACTTATGAAGGAAGGAGGCTTCTTTTGTCTCATGGTTTTGGAGACTCATATTCCAAGACTGGGCTGGCTCCACTGGCTCAGCCATCTGGTGAGGCCAGAGGATGGCAACGTGGGGAAGAACGATCACACTGCGAGCCAGGACGCCGAGAGGGGTGAGGCCCCACTCAGCCTTTATAAGCAACTATTAATAACTGTATGCCAAGGTCCTGCCTCCAAGAGCTCAAACATCACCTTTTAGGCCCACCTCCCACACAGCGTGATTGGATTAAGCACCCATCTTTCTTAGTAACATGAAGTCGTGACTTTGGCGAATGAACATCTTTCTGCATGAGGTCAAGAGAAATACCCTTTTCAAAGCAAAGCAAGTGCTAAGACTGAGACCCGTGGTCTAGGACTGGTCATGCTCCATCACAGAGATGACACCTTTGTTAGTCCTTCATGTGATGCCTTTGTATTAAGAGAATTCTTTGCCCTTCGCTTTTAGAAAAGTGAGCTATTCAAAGCCCTGGGTGGGATGTCCCTGAATTGCTTTTCCTACTCATTTCTGGGGACCCTGGGTGGTTTCCTCACAGATCTGTCAATCAGTTCTGAGCTGAGAAGCAAGAGGACCTCTGGCAGATGTCAGTCTTGTGAAGCTGCCCAGGACCTTGCCCTGCAGGTTGAACTTATGCTGTAGTTGGTTACACATCTCTCCCATCTCTCGTAATTTATAGGCTCCCTACCATCTTTTTCTCCCTTTCAGTCTATGTGTTAAACAGTTGGTTATCCAGTGCAGTCTTCGACTACCTGGATTTGGATTTTGCTCAAGGGTCAAATGTCATTTAACATATTTCTCAGCACCCTATATTTCTCATAAATTGGTTAATTTGAGAGATTTTATAAAATTGAGGTTTCATTTTTTGGGCAAATTATTTTATGATGGTCTGTAATTTTATCTCAGGAGGCATACTTTGCGATGCTAGCAACCTGAAATTATTGCATGAATTCATACATTCATTAGTCATATAGTGTTAGTCTAATTCTTTCATCTTTTTCATATATTAGCTATAATACATGTATAAAGATAAGCTTTTCTTCATGGTTATATTCTAACTGTATCATTCCTCTTCACTTAGTAAACTGAATACTTCTATAGAGTTAATACTTCTTAACTTCAACTATTTCTTTACCCACTGAAATAGGAATTCTATAGAAAAAGATAAATAAATGCTTATGCCTCTCTTGTTATTTACCAGTTTTCAAAATAGTGTTTCTTCCCTATCATCTTGCAAAGCTCACCAAGTATTTTTTGTTGCATAATTATAAACTCACGTATTTAAACATACTTAATGTGTTTCGATCCATTGCACTTTTGATTCATGTTAATACTTGATTTTTTCACCCAGTTTTGGTTGGTGGGAACCTAGTCAAGTGACTCCTACATCCTTTTGACACGATCCTAGTAGTCTTTGATAGTTTCCTTAATGTTTGACAAAAGATTTCAGGCTTACATGATTGTTCTAGATGATACCAAATTCTCTCCATAGAGGAAGTACCATTTGGCATTTCCTCATTGCAATGTGTGAGTGATGGTTTCCTATGATTTCACCAGTAGAACCTCACTAATCAAGTACTGGGTCAAACTTCTTGGTTTTTGTCCACCTGGTAGTTGAGAAGTGGTATCTCTATGTAGTTTCAATTCACATTTATCACTGGGAGTTGGACTGGATATCTTTTCATATGGTTAAAAGCCATTTGCTATAAGCTGTCTCTTTATGTTGCACCCTATTTTGCAAAAGGTTTTCTAGTAATCTAGTTTCTCTGAGAAACTCTTTTAAGCCATGTGTCCATTTTGAAAAGTTGGCATAGACAAAATATAATCTATAAATTTAACCAGGCAATATAACGTTTAATACATGCTGTACACTCTGGCCTCAGAATCAGTCCTTAAGGCATTCGGATCCAGCTAAAAAGCCCATGAGAGTATATCAGGCATGGAAAGCCAAGACACCATGGCAAAAAAAAAATTACCTAAATGAAAGATCTCAGTGAGTGAGATCCCAGCAGAAAGAACGGGCCATCAAAGAAGGAGGTACCTTTCTCTGAAGGGAGGAGAGAACTTCCACTTTGACTATGATCTTGTCTAAATAATATTGGAGTTGGCGAACTCAAAAGGCTTCCATAGCTTTGGCAACTCATGACAAGAGCCTCAGGTGATTATTGACACCATAAACAAGAGTGTCAATTGTTAAATCAATAACAGGAGTCACTGTGCACTTATTCCCCATGTAGGATCTCTGTCCTTAATGTGTTATACTATGTGAATTAACGGTATAACTAGTACTCAAACAGTACTTTACACTTTGTGTTTCTGTGGGGGTGCAAACTGTTGAAATCTTTACTTAGTATATACTAAATTGATATTTTGTATATAAAGATAATTGAAAATGAATCTTGATGTGAATGGGATGGGAAAGGGAGTGGGAGATGGGATGTTGTGAGTGGGAGGGAGGTTATGGGGGGAAAAAGCCACTGTAATCCAAAAGTTGTACTTTGGAAATTTATATTAAATAAAAGTTTAAAAAAATACATGCTGCAGGTTGAAAGTAAACAAAACCCAGAGGCAATGGGAGTCTCTCTGACATTCTAACTCCTCCCTCATGATACCTCCTCACATTCTATTTGTGACAAATTGGATACCTAGAATGAGTGAAAGGGATAATGTCAATCTGTACATTATAACCTAGGGCCATTTATTCCTAAGTTTTCAATTAAAAAGATATGAAACACCTCAAAAAAGTTGATATTTAAAAATATAGTTAGGTCTAAAATTTTTCTTACATACCAGTAGCTTACTTTGCGCATCCTTAGTGAGGTACATAGAAACCAATTAGGAAACCACTGACCACAGGATGAAGTTCAAATCTTTAGCTTGCCTTAATAAAAGGTCTGGGACTGGCACTGTGGTATAGCTGGTAAAGCTGCCACCTGCAGTGCTGGATGCTTCACTTCTGATCCAGCTCTCTGCTATGGCCTGGGAAAGTAGTAGGAGATGGCCCAAATCCTTGGGCCCCTGCCCCTGCATGGGAGACCTGGAGGAGGCTCCTGGCTCCTGGCTTCAGATAGGCACAGCTCCAGCCATTGCAGCCATCCAGAGAGTGAACCAGCAGATGGAAGACCCCTCCTTCTTTCTCTGCCTCTCCTTCTCTCTCTTGTAACTCCTTCAATAAATAAATAAATCTTTAAAAAAAAAAAAAAACAACCAGAAGGTCCATCAGGATGTGGTCCCTGTCCATGTTCCAGCCTCATCTCACGCCAGTCGTCCCTGGCTGTAGCTGGACCTCGTCCTTGCAGTTCCTTAAACATGCCCTCTGTCTCAGGCACACTGTACCCTTTTCCCCACTGACCAGCAGGCTCCTACTGTGTGCTGCTGCACAGCCTACGTCAACGTGCCAGGACACTCTGCTCCTGCTCCACTGGGAAGAGCATGCCCCCTGTAGAGAAATCCCGACTTTCTCAGGCTGACTTTGACCATGTTTTGTGTAGGCTCACCAGGAATATTGAGCTGTTTGAAGTCTACCAAGCCAGCACAAGTTGGGCCTCTCCCCTTGATGCAACAATCATTCTACAACTGTCCGTCACTGGGAAAGTAGCTTGAGAGAGAAGCACAGAACAGGGTCCAGCCTGTGCCCCTCTCCCCCACTAAGGATCTGCTTGGAGCACTGCGGGGAGACAGGACACAACAGCAGAGACCAAGCTGGAGGAAGGAGCTGGGTAAAACACTTGACTGGAAAGGTAGATCGGAAAGTCGTGCAGGAAGCAAATCGAGAGTAGGTCAAGGAAGCAGAACTTCAATGTGAACTCTGTCAGCAAGCTGCCTTCTTAAGGACAGCGGGGAAGGAGGAGGCACTTGGGAGGGCACGCCTGTATGCCAGGCAGAATGACCGCAGTGCAGTCTCACTCAGACTCTCGCTTCCTTTGGCCCTTCCCATTGGAACCTGACCCCACCTCCACTCTCCCTGCAGAAAGCCCCAGCTGGCAGGCCCTCTCTGTCATTTTCTTGCTTCAGCCTTGCAAAAACTGCCAAGATCTAAGTGCTAACAGAGACCTGGGAGGCCCCAGCCTATGTGTTAATCTAAGCCAGACCAGAGAACATAAAATAACACCAACACTGAGATCTCCACCTGACTGCTTACATTTACTATAGAGTAGAACCCAACGGGGCGGGGGGGGGGGGGGTGTGGAGCTACTGGCTTCTCCAATTTCATTGAATAAGTTTAGTTGGACAAAGCTTACTCGGGCGGGCAGCTGGGCACCTGGCAATAAGGAGGCTCCTAATGCAAATCCCCAGCAAAATAAGGAAATCGCTAGTGATGGAGACGCTCCAAACCAGTGGCAATCTGCTTCTGATCATCTCCCAGATTAAAACCTGCATTGCAGCAGTAGGCAGTTTCCGGCTGCACTGCTTGCCTGCAGATCCCTTGCAGCGTATTGCTGCTGTTGCCAGCTTCTAGCGTCCCTGTCTGTCACGTGGCTCCCTTATAGCAGCAGCCAACCAGCCCCTCCCTACTCCTCCCTGCCTGCTGCTCCCTCCCAGTGCATTTACTCAATGTATCTCTGCCCACTCTCTCACTGACTGCTCTGGTAAATTCTTTCACTGCCTGTGATGCCAACTGGTCACTTCCCATGATACCTAATCCATCAAACGTACTCCACTTGTAGAAAGATTGAAAAGAGGCCGGCGCCGTGGCTCAACAGGCTAATCCTCCGCCTTGCGGCGCCGGCACACCGGGTTCTAGTCCCGGTCGGGGCGCCGGATTCTGTCCCGGTTGCCCCTCTTCCAGGCCAGCCCTCTGCTGTGGCCCAGGAGTGCAGTGGAGGATGGCCCAGGTGCTTGGGCCCTGCACCCCATGGGGAGACCAGGAAAAGCACCTGGCTCCTGCCATCGGATGAGCGCGGTGCGCCGGCCGCAGCGCGCCGGCCACGGCGGCCATTGGAGGGTGAACCAACGGCAAAAGGAAGACCTTTCTCTCTATCTCTCTCTCTCACTGTCCACTCTGCCTGTAAAAAAAAAGAAAAAAGAAAAAAAAAAAAGAAAGATTGAAAAGAAAAGCGAATGGTTAGTCTAGAAATACATTTAGTCTCCCTAAATCCTATGGAGATTTTGTTTTAAATGAAGATTCCGGAGCACTTCCTTTGAGACTCTCATTCTGGATAATGCCTGGGAATCTGAATATCGAAGTTCCTGCCATGATTTGGGGAACAGTTTTGAGTGAGTCCCTAAGGGGCCACGTATGGGAAGCTTGGTCCTTAGTATCATAGTGTGAGAGGGTAGACTCTTTAAGAGGTGGGGCCCAGCGGGAGGTCAGTGGGGACATCTCCCTTGCACAGAGTTAAGGCAATCCTCTTGGACCCCAGCCAGTTCCCACAAGAGTAAGGGGTTGTGAAACCGCAAGCCTGACCCCTCTTCTCTGTGTCTTAACCCAGGGATCTGGCCCTCTTGAACCAGGCCCCCACCAGAGGGCACCCACCGTGCTGTGACAGAGTCCGGGGCCTCACTGCCACCAGCACCGTGCACTTGAACCTCCGGAACTGTGAGCTAAATACATATTTTTTAATAAAGTACCCAAGCTCAGGTGTTTCATTGTAGTGACAGAAAACAGATTAATACAAGTACAATGACTTTGGATAGTACTAGTTTTCAGCATTGTAGATAAGGAGATTTAAAGCTGTAAAAGTTGTCCGGGTCATTTAGACACTCCCCAGGGAATAGTGGGTCTTTGTGGGTATGGATCAAGCCACATTTATCCTGGTTGCGGACTCATCTACAAGCTTCTGGCCAGAATTGGTCTTCCTTTGTGGCTTGTATACAGGCAGATAGATGCCGGTGCTGTCTTTCTCGTAAAATCCACACATCGGCATTCTGCTTCCACTCCCATTGCTGCGGTTCGGGTTATGAAGGGACCCTCCTGAAAAGCATAGCTCCTCTCATGTTGCAGACCAAAGCTGAGCTGATCAACCACACGCACTGACACGTCCACAAGAACGTTCAGCACAGTAGCTTCCTGCTCGAACCATCTGCTCTCACCCCCGCTTGGCCTTCATTCTCAACTCCCAGGGCCACCCACTGTCACCCCTCTCCTGGGGCCTGGGAGCCTCCTCTCTTTATCGAACGAATGCACGTTGTTCCCTGCCATCTCGCCATCTTTCCAACCTTCCTGCTCTCAGCTCTGATCTCCTTCCCCCCACCCCCCCACCCCTCGGCTTTTGGCCTGTGCTGTCAATCATTCCGTTCCATCTGCTTCTCTCCCCCTTCCTCCCCCACAGGGATACAGAGTTTGCAGTTCCTGCTGGTGGAGGAAGGCCTGGCATGACAAAAGACCCCTCTGGGCTGTCCTTGCTCTGTGCACGCCTGATCCCAGAGGGACGCTGGATCTGTGCCATGCCCCAGGGAAAGGAAAAGGAGGAAGGGGGAAAAAAAACAAACCACATGCTGCCCACAGGGTTAAAACTTCACTGTGCTCAATTCACTCCCTAGTGTCACCGGGTGCTGGCTCGGCAGCCAGCTGGTTTACCCGGGAGATACTCCTATGAATTGCCCGCACCACACGCCGCAGCATTCACACAGCATCGCCATTCAAGGACCAGAACAGAAGCAAAGCCGAGCTGGCTGAGGCCAATCCTCCCTCCCAGGCAGTCCTGGGCTCTTAATAGCAGCTGTGACTGACAGGCTGCCCTTCAAGCTATTTACCTCGATAGATGTAAGGACAGCCCTAAACAGCTTCTTTCCTTTAGCAACCTATTATTTAAGCCTCTCCTTTATTCCCACTATCAAATTTGTCATCGTGCCCTGCCAATTTCTGTCGCCACTGTCAGCATTCTAACCCTCATTATCTCACAGCCAGCTGCTGAGCTCTCCGTAGGGTCTCTGCAAGCTACACTCTCATCCTCTCTCTTGCCAGCTCAGAGTCCTGTAGGGCCATCAGAGCTAGGCTCCCCTTCCCAGATCTTAGGGGATTGCAATGACCGCCCCTCCCCCCTTAACTGACCACATCCCAGAGTCCTCTCTGCATGCAAGCCTTGCCTGGCACAGTGTCCCAAGATGTCACACTCATCCCTGCCTGCAGTGCCGCTCCTCACCCCCTGCCCCCCCCCCCCACGCACGCTCTTTCAATTTCTACATCACTGTATGAAGGCCAGCCTCAAGCCTTGCCCTCTTTCAAGCAGGTGGCTGGGATCGAACGAGCACCGGGCACGGCGACACAGGCTCTGAGGTTCCAGCACCGAGACCTCCATATTCAGTCCAGTGGTCTTGGACAGGTACCTTAGCCTTTCGGGGCCCCAACACCGTTAGACACTAACCACGCGTACAAAGGTTCTGCACCTGCAGCCAGTTTGCTCACCACCCGAAGCAAGAAATGCTTTCATTTTCTATCCAACTGCTCCCTTCCCGGTCCTGGAACAACAGGTTTCTGGGAATCTCAAGTTATAAGAGCGAATCTCACTCCCAAATATTCAAACGTCCAACCCAATTCAAGTACACACCCAAAGGCCCCGGCCATCCCCACTGTTCTTGCTCCCCACCAGCTCAGGTCTGGTGACGGCCCCAGGACCTGTTCAACGCTACTCTTCACGCTTGCTTGTTCTGCCACTTCGCGTTTGCCTGCTTCTGGGTCTAAACAGGCAGGCAGCAGGAGGGATAAACAAGAGAAAAGAGGCAAAGTCTGTTTACTTCGCTGCTGTCTCTTGGCCTCTGTGACAACACAGCTCATTAGTCTGCAGGGTGCAAACCTGTGCATTCTTTGGCGCTCTCTGCTGGGCCTCTGCTACATTCCTCAGCTGACCTCTTGGTCCTATATGCAGCCACACACACCACACAGCCTCCCCTGCTAGGCTGTCTTTCTCCCTTTCTCAGTAGGGCCCCTGAATATGTCCCTAAAATGGACAGAGCCCAGTTACCTTCCCCAACAGCTACTTGGCCCAGGAAAACCGTGGGACCCTCGCCACACCAATCCCACATATCCGGGCTGCTGCTGCCACGTACTCCTTCCACATTCCACGTGGGCAGCTCCAGCCTGGGTTCAGCCTTCAGCCCTGGAAGCAAAACGCAGCTCATTTCCTGCAGCTCGGCCAGCAGCCAGCTGAGGCAGGAAGTGGCAGTGCCCTCTCGGTGCAGGCACCCTGATCGTTCTTGGATCTCACCTAGGCAGCATAGGGGAAGGCAGACCACAGCGCGTACCACCAAGCCAAGAAGTCAATGGTTCTTTTGCCTCGGTGGTGTCTTTACTCATCCCTCTTTGAGTCCTCGCCTTACCAAAGCCAGGGATGGGTAATGGCGATGAAAGAAGAAAGAATCGGTTACTCAGTCAGTCTTGGGGTTTTTTTCCCCAAGACTCCACTTAAAATTAGAGTGTTACTTTGCATCCATTGTTCTCAGATTTGGAAATCTTACCAAACAGGCCAAGATCTCAGGAAAAGTCTTTTTCACTAGCTCACCCCACGTAGAACAAAGCAGGTAAGATCACATTCCCTCCACAGAGCCTGGCAGATAATCTATGTGCAATAAACAATGATTATGCTGTGGCTGCTGTCTGAGAATGGCACGAACAGTATATATATGTAATCATCTGGTACCAGTCCTCCCTCAGCTTGCAGGGTATTTGTTTTCTATGCTGAGATATGAATAATTATATACTATTTTATTCAACCACTGTTTCACATGTACAAGTTTACACACTGGACTTTTAGTCAGAATATAAACTTTTTCAAGGCAAATACTGTTTTTTTTTCCTCTATTCTCTTGAACATCAAAAATGGGGCTCAGGGCTGGCATTGTGGCACAATAGGTTAAGCCACAGCTGACCCACCGCATGGGTGCTGGTTCGATTCCACGCTGCTCCACTTTCAATTCAGTTCCCTGCTATTATGCCTGGGAAGCAGCAAAGGACGGCCCAAGTACTTGAGTCCCTGCCACCCACATGGGAGACCTGGATGAAGCTCCTGGCTTTAGTGTGGTCCAGCTCTGGCTGTTATAGCCATTTGGGGGTGAACCAGCAGGTGGCAGATCTCTCTCTTTCCATCTTTATAGCTCTGCCTTTCAAATAAATAAATCTTGAAAATAGAGAATAAATGGGACTGTGCATGCCATAATTTTGAAAATATTTGCTATTCTTTCATTTTTCTTTATTTCATTTCCTTTATCTTTCATTATATTCAACTTGGAATTTTATTATACTTTTCTACGACCATTTTCCTATTGTTTTTGAGTGCACGTTGCAACACTGGGAAGGCAATACATTTGCTGAGTGCAGATGTCAACAGTGGTTGCTTCTTAACCATCCCTCGTTCTGTCTGATCCAACAGCAAATGTGGGAGGGCCCCACGAACAGGCTGGATGTGAAACAGAATGAGGACCTCAGTGGCTTTCTGAATAGCGTTAAGACTTAGAGATTCTTACAGGGGAATCAAACTGTTTCAGCAGAGTAAGCAGGGAGCAATAAGCCCGCTACAACCTGAAAAGGAAGGAGAGTATGGAGGGGTGGGGAGCAGGTGCAGAGAGAAGCTGTGCCAGGGAATACTAGGAACAGGGGCAAAAGTCAATGGGTCCAAAGAAAGCACCCGTGTGGCGTGCACTGCAGGCGAGAAGAGCAGCCAGGCTCACGAGTCTAAGCAGGGATGAGCCTGGAACCCTGGTTCTCAGCTGGGGCCAACACAGCCCCTTTGTAAACATTTGTCAGTGCCTGGAGACATTTTTGGTATGTTTATTTTTCAGTTTTGATTCATTATGAGAAACCATGCGAACGTTAACACAAAAACATACCAGTGCAGCAAGAATCTTCATGTTAGCATCTTTCCCAAGATTTCTCACCCTTGCGGCCATGCCAAGGCCAGGCTCACCCGGGACAGCCCTGCTCGGGCTGCTCCCTCTGCTCCCCCGGTGGGACACCAAGAGCAGCAGCATGGCCTCAGGGTCCTGACTTCTCCGTAGATTTCCTCATTGCCCACTTCCTGCGTTTGTTTTGGACATCTCAGGCTTCCCTGTAAATGAGGACTTGAATGCCCGAGGCACCTGCAGGGCTTCCCCCTCTGTGGTCCCCCTGCTTCCCCAGCCGTACCCTTCTGTCTCCCACCAAAGCCCACAGAACAAGATGGACAGAAATGCCAGCAGCAGCCTCTCCGTTAGAAGAGTAGCATCCGCACAAAATCCCTCAACAGCCAGTCCACACTCAGACCAGCCCCTCGTGTGTCCTCTGTGTTCACCCAGCCACAGCCCCCTCACCTCACTTCCCTGCCCATGGCCTCTCCAAGGCCCCCGCCATGCTTGAGGTTCTGGGTAGCCACATAAAGACACTGCAGACATGTCTGGTTGTCATGATAGGGCAGGGGCCAGCGATGAGGTAGGGGTGCAGCTGAACCTCCTACAGTGACTAGGACACCCCTCCCCCAGCAGAGAATGACCAAGCCTGAGGTGTGCATAGTGCCCAGGCTGAGAAAACTTGATCCGGAAAGAGAGAAAATAGAAAATGACCAGGAAACAGACACCTGTTCAAAGGAGCGTCCAGAGACCCACACAGCGCTGTGTAAGCGCTTCCTCCGTCTCGCTCACTGTGGGACCACCGACCTCCCGCTCCTGCTCCCTGCTTACCTGCTCAGTCCTGCTTCCACCCTCTGCTTCCCCGCACAGAACCTGGACTCCTGTCCCCAACCCTGACCGCACAGGTCTTCAGGAGCCGAACCTGTACGCAGGCATCGGTCGCCATCTTAGTGCCTATTTAGGTTTTCAAAGCGAGACCCAGATGAAGGGTCTGTGGCGTTAGATTACACTCAATCAATCGCAGCTGGAGGGCAAGATCCTGGCCACCGGTCCACGGGCGCTCAGAGGAGGATCTCTTCCTGAGATGTAAAGGAAAAGAAACCTGGAGGCAGAGGGGAGGGAAGCATAAGGAGTTCGAATCGTGATTCAACATGAATGGGGTCGGGGTGGGGGTGGGGGGAGGCTCTGCCAAGAGCCGGGGAAACCGCGGAAGCAGAGCAGCCTAGGAGAGCAGCAGGGGTGGGGCACTGGATTAGGGCGGCCCCAGGCGACGACGCACGGCACAGCCAGGTGGTTCCCAGGCCCTATCCAGGGAGAGAGGAGCTTCTGCGTGGGCCTGCATTCCAGAGCACCCCTACCCCGGGAGCTCACAAGCATTGGAGAGTCAATTTGTTGTGGTGGCTGCTCTCTTTGGTGCTTTGAGACAGAGCAGGTCGGAACCAGGGGAGAGAAACGCAGGTGCAACCTCTCCGGCCAGATAAGGAGGTATTGAAAGCTCAGGACCTCAGAGAGTCCAGGCTGCTTTTGATTGAAGTTGGTCCACCTGCAATCGCTGGAAGTCGGGTCCACCCGACGGCGTGCGGGGCCGGGATACTGCCTGTTAGTTCCAAAAGCTCTCCTCATTTGCTGCCCTGGGAGAGTGCAGCTGGACCCGCAAGCACTTTTCCTTTGCAGCAGCAAGCCCAGTGGTCAGCTTGATGAGCACAGGGACTGGAGGGACATTGTCGCCGGAATGGGCTTCTCTTCCTAGCTGCAGGGTAATTCCATTTGCCTCTTTTTGTTGCTACTGCAAAGCTCTGAGCTGTGAGGCTTCTTCCAGCCAAGCGTGCAGAACACACAGTGCCTGGGCACACTTGCACCTCCCCAGGTATCCACCTCGTCTGGCCCTCTCCACGCAGGTACTCTGGCATATCTTTTAAATACATATGTGTGTACCTGTTGGTATAAAAACATACATGCACACATATGGGTAAGCAATGATTATCTTCATGTTGTGGGACCAGGGATCATTTTTATTTTACTATTTTATATTTTACATATGATCTATGTCAGCAATAGAGGCCAAGAAAAGAGAGATTCTCAAATTGTAAAAGATAATCGTCCTCCTGTATTTCAGAGATGAAAAGCCCCCAAGTTAAACTAGTATATAACAGAAGGTTAGCTTTCATCATGTGAGCACACAGAACTATTCAATTGAGCTGTTACTTTGTTTTGGACTCTGAAATACACAGAATTGAGCAGTTATTCAACTAAGGACAATGCAGCCCACCTGGGAAGATACTGCACAGAGGAAAAAAAAATACATCTTGTATTTCTTTCCTAAAACTTGGGAGGCAGTGGGGCCAGCACTGGTAAGCTGCCATCTGTGACACCCACATCCGAGATTAGAGTGGCGGTTGAGGTTCTGGCTGCTCTGCTTCTGATCCAGCTCCTTGCTAACGCGCCTGGGAAAGCAGGGGGAAATGGCCCGAGCACATGGGCCTCTGCCATCCATGTGGGAGATCAGGATGCAGTTCCAGACTCTGGCTTCAACCATTGCAGTCATCTGGGAAATGAACCAGCAGATGGAAAATCTCTCCTCTCCACCCTGCCCTTGTCAATACGCCTTTCAAATAAATCTTTTAAAAAGAACTTGGGAAGCAGGTAGAGAAATTAAAAGGAAAATGAGGAATGCAAGCAAATAAGAGTGCCAATGTATAGTTATTTGGGGTGTTTCATTTTGTCCCTACCTGAAACCACACAGGCTCCTGGGATAGCCTCTAATCTCTACCTCACCTGCTCTCTAGATTTTGGTGTTGTGGGGGGAACCCAGGAAGGAGAGGGGGTGCTGTCCTTATGAACAGGTAGCATTTACAACAGCAGTTCCGCAATCATACTTTTTAGGCCGGAACTCCATGCGGTCTTTTCTGTGGGTTAGCATTGTTTGTGTGTAATACCAAAGTACATTGATTCCTTGGCATTTAAAAAGAAACTCCCAAGTAACCTAATCTCAGTGTGTTCAATCAATTGCAGTTTCTGGGAAGTAGAATAGTGTTTGTGTGTGTGTGTGTGTGTGTGTGTGAGAGAGAGAGAGAGAGAGAGAGAGAGAGAGAGAGAGAGAATTCTTTTTCAGGTCTCTTGGAATGCACTGACACAACTGTCATTTCTTGAGAACCAGCCCTTCCTAAGTCACCCACTCATATTTTGAAACTTGCCAGGGTCGGAAATAACTTGATGCATTTTTTAGGGCTAAAAATATGCTTGCAGGAAAAGTTCTACACACCAAACCCTCCCCCAAAATAAGCCTCTGGAAATGCAGAGGGTTGGTTGTTCATGCCAGGAATCAAGCCTGGAGAATTCAGCTCTGCCCAAGACAGGGAGGGGAAAAAAAAAACCTGCTGTGCATCTCACAGCACAGCTGCATCGCTATGTGGCCTGGGGTTTGCGCACCGCACAGTGGCCTGAGCCCCTTCCCTCACTACAAGCATACAGACTTGGGGAGCCTCCAGAACATGGATGATCTCTCTCTCTCCCCACCCCTCATCCTGCCTTTCAAATAAATAACATAAACTGTTTTAAAATGCATACTTCCTGTTATTGGGAAGGTCCCCTCTCTGCATCCTCTGCACACCGCCCCCATACCTGCCTGCTTTCCCCAACCCCGTCTCCCCCAACCATGCAAACTTCTCTCATCTCCTACAAGGAGACTCTCACTTATCCTGCCTCTTTCAGTCTACCTGCCACTTCCTCCCCTCAGGGGTCAACTTAAATGAGGTCCCCTTCCTCCATGTGCCCTTGGAATACCACCCCAACCACTTACCTGTATCCTAGCACTTACTAAGCTGAATGGCAAGTAGCTTTGTCATCTGTTTTCTCTCATCCTGCTGAAGGGCTTCTGGGGACAGTAACCAAGTGCTTTCACCCTACATCTTGTTTGGCACAAGGCATCATCTCAATCCATGATGATCAGGAGAAGTTAGATGCCTTCCTCCCAATCCCCATGCTCATGCAGAGCCCAAGACATCAGGCCCATGAGACTGAGTTTCAGAAAGCAAGGCCCTTTCTTGATGTTACATAGTGTTGGGAAAATGGAATAGATATAAAAATTGCTGGACTGTGCCAATGTGTAAGTGGATGTTTGGAACAGATTATGTTTGTTGCAATGAATAAGAGTTGGGAAGAGAATTATTCTTTACTGACCATTTTCTCTATATTCCTGGTACTTTTCACACATTCTTATTAATCTCTCCAGCAAATCCAGTGGTCCTAGAAACAGGTAGGAATATCTCCTGTTCACAGATGAGGAAACTGGGGCTCAGAAAGACACTTGCCAATATCACATGGTATGTGGCAGAGCTAGGATTTGAACCCAAGTCTGTCAGCCTCCAGAACAGACTTGCTGCCCTGTAAAATACTGACTTTGCAGAGGGAAAATATCAGGCCACAGAGTTACTCTGCTCACCTCTCCATCTTTCCACCATTCCACAGACCTGAAAGAAAGAAAAATGAGCCTGCAGAGAAATTTCCTACGGCACACAGCCACATGCAGCTGAGCTGGCCAGAGCCTAGTACTCTGGTGAACACTGACTGGACACCCAGAAGCCACAAAGGGGCTACATTTTCTCTTCCTCACAGTGGAAAGGAAAGATATTCACCCACAAATTTAGTCGGTAAATGCACTAGATTTTGACATTTAAGCCAATGTGTTCTCTAATCTCTAATTTTTTCCCCAACAAATTAAGGAACAGCAGGATTTTAAAAGGGGCTGGTGCAGGAAAGTCAGTATTATATAACCCTGGGGAAAAAAGAAAACAGCAGTAGGGTGCATGATAGGAGTAGTAATCTGGGTTATCATTAACAATACAATTGTTTCTATATTATTATAGGAATTACAGTCCATAATCTATACAGAATATGGATTATTAGGATGATCATGGTAGATCTATCACAGAAGAGGAAACTCTCGCCTATGGTATAAGTGCCTGTTCCATCAGTTTGTCTCAGCCTCTCTAACATACAACAGGTGTAAGTTTGTGAAGGGCTCTGTGTGCATGCGTGGGGAAGCAGGCTGACAACGTCAGGCTGCAGCCCACTGTGAAGCTCAGGTGAGAGGCACCCCTGGCCCCTCGGCACAGGGCATTTCAACAGCTCACTTCCTTTGCTCAGGCAGCTCCTGCAGTCTTGAAGCCACACACACCCAACTCCTGTGCCTCTTTCAAGGTGCTGCTCACATATAACCGGCTTCAAAAGCCCTCAAGGAGAACTGACTACTCCCTCTGAGTACTCATAGACCTCTGTACCTTTTGCTGTAGCTCCTTTTCACACTTCGCTGTGGTGAAATGCATCTTCCACTAGACTGAGAAATCAACAAGGGTAGGAAATACATCTGAATTATGTTCGTATCCTTAGAGCCTACCGCAGTGTTAAACATAAAATAGACGCTCAATAAACGCTGAGAGACTCCACAGATGCTTCTTGAACTTGATACCCTCGTGCCACCACCAGAGGGCAATGTAATCCAGATTACCCTACACCACACATGCTTGTAGTTCAAATTAGATGAGTATCTTTTCAAAACTGTATCTTATTTCTTAAAGGTGCTTTATGCTTTCTGCCAAGCCTTTTAATCAGTTCTGTATGTTAAGTTTGAGGAAACACACCACAAATGTACAAACAGCCCCTGAAAAAGAGGTTAAGTACCAGAGTGCCAAGGAGTCTACACATTAAGTCCCTGGTCTGGAGAGAAGCTTACAAGGTACCAGTGGGATGGGAGATGCTCTTTATCTCTCAGACATACAGCAGCTCTCTGAATAAGTCAATGCTGCATCTTTACAGATTTTCAAATGTTTGATCCTCCACATTAATCCTAGACTCACTGCAGTTAAGAAAAAGCCAAGAGCCAGTCCTGGGGCTCACTAGGCTAATCCTCCACCAGCGGTGCCAGTACCCTGGGTTCTAGTCCCAGACGGAGCACCAAATTCTGTCCTGGTCGCTCCTTTTCCTGTCCAGCTCTCTGCTATGGCCCGGGAGTGCAGTGGAGGATGGCCCAAGTGCTTGGGCCCTGCACCCACATGGGAGACCAGGAGAAGCACCTGGCTCCTGGCTTCGGATCAGCACGGTGTGCCGGCCGCAACGCACCAGCCGTAGCGGCCATTGGGAGGTGAACCAACGGCAAAGGAAGACCTTTCTCTGTGTCTCTCTCTCTCACTGTCCACTCTGCCTGTCAAAAAAAAAAAAGCCAAAAGGCAAGGGAGTAAGCAATTTTGAGTCTTGGGAAAATACAAATCAAGTGTACCCTCCAGTCTAAGACGTCTCTGTATATTTATTTCTGAGTCATAGCAGTTCTATAGCTGATTTTTCTTCCATTTAGATTTTAGGACAAGGGTTCAAGGGGCAAGTTTCTGAAGAGACACCTCGTCCATAAAATACAAATAAACACTGGAGGAGACTTCACTCGGTGACCATGCTGTGGTACCAGGCGACACCTGCCTGTGAAATTTCCCTCACCCTTCCAGCCAGGAAAAAATCCGCCCAGTGTCACTCCTGCAGTTCCTTCTCTGTGTCTCCCTGACAACACCCTGCATAGTCTGCCTTGCAGGGCCCATATCTGGGTTCAAGCTTTAGTTCTAGAACTCCTAAGTCAAAACACGTCTGCTGCTCCTCACAACCCAGAGTGCCTAAGGCTATTTTACAGGTAGTAGACATTCAGTAAATGTTATTTCATTAAACTGAATGGAACTGAGTTCATGGTCCAGTCACTGTGACTCCAAAGCCTGCTGTTTTTAGTCCATTTTCCCTTTCTCTTCACACAGCTGATTTAGCAGCAGTGCCCATCATTTTCGATTTGGATGGATTCTTGTTTGATTTTAAAGCTTTCTATCAGAAACATTTAGAGTCAGTTCAACTGTCAGCTCACTAACAGTTGCATACTTCCTGCTTAACCTATGTGTTTTTGAGGAGGATGAACAAAAACAAAATCTGTTTTTTAAAAAAATTCAGTAACTTGCATCCCTTTTACAATTTCCCCCTGTTCATGGAACTTGTCTTTTGAATGATTTGGTCAATCTAACTGCATTAAAGTATTCAAATAAGTTTATTATCCCTCTCATGAACTCAAGCATTAATCATTGCCAACAATGAATAATTGTTCTATAATTGTACTTATTTGATCCACTTCTAGCCTTAGTCATTTTTAAATTCAATCAGTGCTCATTAAGGACCTACTGGATCTCGGGTTCTGTTCTATGCATTAAGGATAACAGTGAGCAAAGAAGTCAACATCCCTGCCCAAATGGTGCTTACATTCTGATGGGGTGATAGTAAAAAATGTATTTATATAATGATTTAGCAAGATCAAGTAAGCCTGTTCAGTGGTATCTGATAATAAGTCTATGACTTAATTTAGACTCTTTATGATTTTGAAATAGCCTGCATTTCATATTTTTTACTATGTTTGGGGTCTTGCATTGTCTAAGAAACAAGTGGACTGGACTCCTGAGGTCCCTTCTACCTTGAACACTCTGGTCATCATTTTCATGGCTATGTTAATCTTCCGTTGAAACATTGTCACAAACTTGCCAGCTCAAAACAACACCCATCTGTGATCTCACAGTTCTTTAGGCCAAAGGCCCAGGCAACTTTGGGTGGTTCTCCGCATAGCGTCCCAGAAGGCTGAGGTCAAGGTGTCACCCTGAGGTCCAACTGGGTTCTTAACTGGAAGAATCTGTTTAGCTCATTCAAGTTCTTAGCAGAATCCAGTTCCTTCCAGCTGTAGGGCTGAGGGCCTCATTTTCTGCCTGGCAGTCAGCAGGTGACTTCCTTCTCAGGTGACCCCCTCTGCTATCAAAGCCAGCAATGCTGCCCTTTGCACACTGAGAAGAAATTGATTTCCGCTGTCAGCCAGAGAGAGCACTCCAGAAAAATGCATGTGCTTAGACGAGACCCGCCTGGATATTCTCCCTATCATAAGGTCAACAACATCATCACAGCAGTGGAAGCATGGCACATTCACAGGGCCTTGGTAGTAAGGTAGGACATTTTGGGGGACCATTTTAGAACTTCTGCCTCCTGAAATCACCAATTTCTGTTTCAAATAATGGGTCATTTAGAAATCTCTGTCACAAAACAGGAAAAATTCTCTTTCAAAAAAATGAAATGGAGGGGCCAGCGCTGTGGCACAGCAGGTTAATGCCCTGGCCTGAAGTGCCGGCATCCCATGTGGGTGCTGGTTCTAGTCCCAGCTTCTCCTCTTCCAATCCAGCTCTCTGCTATGACCTGGGAAAGCAGTAGAAGATGGCCCAAGTGCTTGGGCCCCTGCACCCATGTGGGAGACCTGAGGGAGGCTCCTGGCTCCTGGCTTCAGATCAGTGCAGCTCTGGCTGTTGCGGCCATCTGGGGAGTGAACTAGCAGATGGAAGACCTCTCTCTGTCTCTACCTCTCTGTAACTCTGTCCTTCAAATAAATAAAATAAATCTTTTTTAAAAAATGAAATGGAAACTTTTTAAAGGATAAGTTAGAATCTTACAGAGTCCTTCAAGATGGTTTTCCTTCATTTCCCTTTTTGTAAAATTTTACTTGTAAAATATCATCTTTTTAGGAAAACAAAGTTAATCACAGATACCATGAGCAACTTCAAGTATCTGGGTATTAATTCAACTAGTATTAATAATACTACCGCCAGTGCCATGGCTCAATAGGCTAATCCTCTGCCTGCGGCATCGGCACCCCAGGTCCTAGTCCCGGTCGGGGCTCCAGATTCTGTCCCCTCTTCCAGTCCAGCTCTCTGCTGTGGCCCTGGAGTGCAGTGGACGTTGGCCCAAGTCCTTGGGCCCTGCACCTGCATAGGGGACCAGGAGAAGCACCTGGCTCCTGCCTTCGGATCAGCGCAGTGCGCCAGCCGCAGCGCGCCATTGGAGGGTGAACCAATGGAAAAGGAAGACCTTTCTCTCTGTCTCTCTCTTACTGTCCACTCTGCCTGTCAAAATAATAATAATAATAATAATAATAATAATAATAATACCAAGGAGCCCTTGTGGCACAGCGGGTTAAGCCACCACCTGCAACATCAGTGCCCCATATGAGTGCCAGTTCCAATCCAGCTCCCTGCTGCCTGGAAAAGCAGCAGCAGGAGGCCCAAGTGCTTGGGCCCCTACCACCCAGGTGGGAGACCCAGATGGATTTCAGATTTCTGCCTTAAGCCTGGCCCAGCTCTGGCCACTGCAGCCATTGGGGAGTGAACCAGAGAATAGAAGCACTCGCTCTCTCTCTCTCTCCCCGTGTATCTTACCCTCTCTCCATAACTCTGCCTTTCAAATAAATAAATAAATCTTTATAAAAGCATACCGATGAGTTGTCATTAGTGAAATATTTTATACTTAACCCTCTAAGATATGATAATAATACAATTTGTTGTCCATTTTAACTGGCATTGTTAAATTTTAATGTTTCACCATTTCATCAATAGAGTGTAGACCAATACGATGAATTGATACCCGAAAGAGCAGAAAAGATAATCATTGTGCCCTTCAGCTTTATACAACATTTCTTCCATGGAGTCGAGGGGTAAAGGAACTGTGGTTTTGATTTAGATTTTCTGATTATTTGAGGTGACAATTCAATTTTCACTAAGTAATGATTATTTAAAACCCATACTCTCCACTTTACCTCATAAAGTCATAAAATTGGTGTCATTGAGACTTCAATGAATTCGTTTCTTGTGCCAGCAAGGCAGAAAATATGATTTTAAGTTTCAAGAGCATTTATCATTGGAAGATTAAACACTCTAATTATCAAAGTATAATTCATTAAATATAATTGAGTTAAACTCTTCTTTTGTTAACCCATATATTTTCCTTAAAATTTTTCAAAATTGAAGCAAGCAGCTCTACTCTGAAAGCAACATCTTTGCCAAAAGATTAGACTAGATCTGCCACCACTTAGTTCAGAATCACCTAGAATAGATTATTTAAAATGAGGATGCCTGGGCCAACCTCCAAACTTTCTTTCACAGTCCCGATCTATTATATTACAAATAACAATCACCACAAAAAACGCAAACATTTTCTTTCTGAAGCCAGGAGCTAGGAGCTTCCTTCAGGTCTCCCACGTGGGTGCAGGGGCCTCAAGGACTTGGGCTGTCTTCTGCTGCTTTCCCAGGCCACAGCAGAGAGCTGGATTGGAAGTGGAGCAGTCAGGACTCGAACTGGCGCCCACATGGGATGCTGGCACTGCAGGCAGTGGCTTCACCAGCTACACCACAGCACTGGCCCTGGCAAACGTTTCCTTCGAAGGAAGACAACTGAAAGGAGTTCAGTGGCTCATCCATGTCATCCATGTGTGCTGTCTTCTTTGGCTTCCTTTCCAGCTCACAGGTGTCAGCTCCACTCTGAAGAGAGGTGGCCCTTGTACCCTGAGAACATGTTTCCTCCACCACATTTTGGAAGAGAAAGAGTGTTGTTCCTTCGGGTTCTCTAGGTAAGGAAGCACCCTCCCCTAAACATCTGTAGAGAGCACCTCTTCACCTCACTGTAACCATGATGGCTCGAGTGTCCATTCCTGAGTGAATCACTGTCACTTGATGCACTGATTAATTCTGAGCCAAGTGCTCACTCACACCTAACACCAGACACAGGGACACTTTCTCCTGAAGCACACTGGGCAGGGGTGAGGGATGTCCCAAATGGAGGAGCAGTTGATGACAGGAAGACAACCTCTGAGCTGCCACAGTCACACAGGTGGCACACTCACAGTCCAGGGAGCACCACTGTCGCAGAGTACGCTATAAAGGCCCACCCTTTCTCCTTTCCCCACATAATTTTGCCACTTGAAACCCCTAATCTCAGGCAAATCCAGAAAGCCTGTATTTCAATGAGCTACCCAAGTGAGTCTGTGGCACAGAGAAGTTTGAGGACTATTGTGCTACACGGTAAACTTCTTGGGAATTGCTTTATTAATTCTTATAACCTAGACCCCAAGTTAAGTGTTCAGTAATGTTGGTTAACTGGTGATTGACGTTGATTTTTTAAAGTGTATTTATTTTATGTATTAGAAAGGCAGAGAGACAGAGAAAGACAGAGACAGAGAAAAATGCTCTATCTGCTTGTCTACTCCCCATATGTCTACAACAGCTATGGCTAAGCCAGGCCTAAATCAGAAGCTGAGATCTCAACCCAGGTCTCCCAAAAGGGTGGCAGAGACCCAGTTACTGCAGCCATCATCTGTTACCTCCCAGGGTATGCATAAGAGGAAGCTGGATTGAAAGCAAAGCCAGGACTCTAACCCAGGGATTCTGACCCAGGACTCTAACCCAGGGATTCTGACCCAGGACTCTAACCCAGGGATGCAGGTATCTCAAGCAGAGATTCAACCTCTGCACCAAATGTCCACCCCCGATTTATTTTCATAAACCATAATGATGGCCAGAAAGGCCTTCTCAAATTAAAACTCTCAGTGAAACAGTATCTACCATGAAAGATAACCAAAGGAATTGACATTCACCACAAATTTTCTGAGCTTATACATAAATGGCTCATCAGGAGGAAAGGACAATAGAATCTAACAGAATAATTGGGTCATCATTAAGAATCCAGATTCCTAAAAGAGGTCTACAATATTGATTTATAATATAAATTATAAATCATAGGAGTATCACAGTAGTCATGAAACTTCTTAACTTTCACTATGAGCTTCTTTCCTAATGCATTAATACTTCTAGATTGATAGCATTTTTAAACGAAGTAGATGTTTTAGTGTCATTTAGCATTCTGCAACTAAGAAATTTCATTCTCAGTGAAAAGAAGAGTCAGAAATGAGAAATAATGGCTTCGATCAGCAGGATGCATCAGTACAGACTGTTAAGCCAGGAACTCCTTGACATCCTGCAGTGTACCATTAGCACAAGTTGCCTTTATCCTGTGACTGGCGCAGAAACTCAGCATGTCAGCTCCCTATGAAGAAAATATGATACAGAGAAGCCCCAGGAAGGCCTAAAGCACTTCCTTTGTTTGTGGAAGAGATTTACCATATGAATGTCTCTTGTTAATATTAATTCCTTTGCTTAAATAATGATATTATAAAGCTTAATTTAGGGGCCAGCGCCATGGGTCACTAGGTTAATCCTCCGCCAGTGGCGCCGGCATCCCATGTGGGCGCTGGTTCTAGTCCCAGTTGCTCCTCTCCCATTCCGGCTCTCTGCTATGGCCTGGGAAGGCAGTGGAGGATGGCCTGAGTGCTTGGGCCCTGCACCCACATGGGAGACCTGGAGGAGGCACTCGGCTCCTGGCTTCGGATTGGCGCAGCTCCAGCCGTTGCAGCCATTTGGAGAGTGAACCAACAAAGGGAAGACCTTCCTCACTCTCTCTCTCTCTCTCTCTCTCTCTCTCTCTCTCTGTGTGTGTGTGTGTGTCAAATAAATAAATAAAATCTTTTTTAAAAAAAGCTTAATTTAACTCGAGTTGGGCATTTGGTCTAGCAGTTAAGACACCTGTGTCCCATATTGGAGTGTTTGGTTCAATTCCCAACTGCAGCTCCCAATTCCAGCTTCCCTCCACTGTAGAAGTGGTGTCCCTGTCACCCATATGGGATCCTTGGATGAAGTTCCCAATTCCTGACTCCAGCTTTGAGTCTGGCCCTGGCCATTGTGAGCACTTGAGGAGTGAACCAGCAGGTTCGTTCTCTCTCTCTCCCTCCATGAAATAAATGAGATAATGAAATAAAAATAAATTCCAGAATGGTATCAGCAAGATGGTAGAATGTGAGTTTACAGCACTGTTCCCTCGATTTGGAAAGTATCCATGCATAAGATACCTTCACAAGAGCTGAGAAGTCTGGATGTGAGCTATGGTATGTGGATAGAACATGTGATGGGAAAAGATGCACTGGAGAGGGTAGGAGGAAGTTTCACATTATCCATAACACCCAAGACCAAGCAGCACAGTGTGAAGAGAAATGCCTCTGTGAGGTGAAAGGGAGAGTGAAGTCAGCACCTGACCTCACTGCAGTCTTCAGCAATCATCCTGCCCAGCGAAACCCGGGGCCTAGCTGTACCCTATGGATCAGACCCAGGCACATCGTCAGTACCAGGCCAACCTCAACATACTCAAGTGCAATATCTGACTCAGTGACAGGCTGACCACAGGGATACAGGCTTTAGATAATACCCTGCAGACCCAGATTCCAGGCTGGCCCCTATAGACACAGGATCGAAGCCTAGCCTCACAAACTCAGTTTCCAGGCCCACTTCGGGCCCCTTGTGGGTTACCCACCTGAAGACTCCAGTATCAAGCCTACCCATTAGCCCTGCTAGCCAGCCTGCTCAGAATCTGGAAATTCTGGAGCTGAGGAACCTGGTAGTTGAAATGAAAAATTCCATAGAAGCCTCAATAGTTAACACAATCAAGCTGGAAAAAAAAAAAAAAGAATCAGCAAGCTTAAGGTTGGTCATTTAATTTATCCAATTATAGGAACAAGAAGAAAAAAGAAAGAAAAAGAGCGGAAAATCTTGCAGGACTACAGAAAATCTTCAACCAGAGGAGTAGACACAGTATGAGAATCTCAGCAGCAAAAAGAAAAAGGGGGGAAAGAGTATATTTAAAGAATAATGACAGAAAACGTCCCAATCTGGAGAAGGAAATAAACATTGATTCATGAAGCCCAAAGGCTCTCAAACACGTTAAACAGAATGAGTTCTTCATCAAGACACATTATAGTCAACTGTCAAGTCCAAAGAGAATTTTGAAATCAATATGAGAAAAGCAACTCTACATAAGGGAGTCTTCAGTGGGTTTCTCAGCAAAAACCTTACAGGCCCAGAGAGAATGAGATCTTGTATTTTAAGTGCTGAAAGAACAATATTTCCAACCAAGAATACTACACATGGTGAAGCTATCTTTCAGCAATTGAGATATAAAGAGAAACAAAAGCTGAGGGAGTTCATCCCCAGGTGCCTAATAAGATATGCTTTAAGCTAAAATGAGAAAATACTAATTAGTAACATGAAAAACATCTGAAAGCCACAAAGATCATCAAATTCATAACACTAATACAGCAAAGGGTGGTATATAAATCACTTGTAACTCAGCATTAAGATTAAAAGATAAAAATACTGACAATAATAATAGCTATAATAATTTGCTAATGGGTATACAATATAAGAAGATGTAAATTACAGATTGATAACAAAATATGGGTGAAGGAAGAAATTAAAATATTTCTTCGTATACAGTCAAATTAAGTTGGCAATCGGCTTAAAATAGATGATTATAACTCTAAGATGTTTTATGTAAGCCTCACAGTAATCACTAGGGAAAAAACAGCAATCTCCTTAATAAATAGTGTTGAGAAAGCTAGATATTCATGTACAAAAAATGAAATTGGACCCTTATTTCACAATATATAAAATATCAGGTCAGACTGAATTAAAGGCATTTTGCCCAGCAGTGAAGTGTCATTAAGACACCTACATCCCACATTAGAGTTTCTAGGTTCAGTTCCTAGCTGTGGCTCCTGATTCCAGCTTCCTGCTAATGTACACCCTGGGCAGCAGCAGTGATGGCTCAAGTAATTGAGTTCCTGTCACCCATGTGGAAGACCTAGAATGAATTCCTAACTCTTGGAATCCCCCCAACCCAACTCACATCATTGCAGGCATTTGGGAAGATTGGAGTTCTCTCTCTCTCTCTTCCTCTCTCTCTCTCTCTCTCAAATATATATTTTATAAAGTTTTTAAAACAATGGATTAAGACCTGAAAATGTGAAACTACTTGAAGAAAACACAGGGGAAAAGCTTCTTAGAATTGCCTAGGAGACAATTCTTTTGATTATGATTTCCCAAAACATAGGAAACAAAAGCAAATGTAGACAAATTGGATTGCATCAAACTGAAAAGTTTCTATACAGCTCAGGAAACCATCAGAGTGAAGAGACAACCTATGTAAAAGGAGAAAGTAAACCATGCATCCAATAAAGAATTAATATCCAAAATAAATAAGGAATTCAACAACTAAATAGTAAGAGAACAAATAATCATATTAAAAATGGGTAAAGGATCCAAATACATATAATTTTCAAAGGAAGACACATAAATGGCCCAAAAACTATATGAAAAAATGTTCAGCATTACCCATCAACAAGGAAATGTAAATCGAAACCATAATGGCATATCATCTCCTACCTATTATAATAGCTGCTATCAACAAAATGAAGACTAAAAGTCATGGATGAGTATGTGGAGAAAAGGAAATGTTTGTAGACTATTGGTAGGAACATAAATTGGTATACCCATTATGGAAAATAATATGGAAGTTCATCAAAAATTAAAAATAAAATTACCATGATCCAGCAATCCCACTAAGGAAATGAGATCAATATGTCACAGAGATACATGCTTTTCCATGATCATTGCAGCATTATTTACAACAGCTAAGATATGGAATCAACCCAAGTGTTCATGGATAGATGAATGAATTTAAAAATATGAAGCCTTCTTTCTGCAGCACCCCATGATGGAAGGCAGAAGGAAGAGAGAGACTAAAAAGAGTCTTTAGAAGGAACAGATGCCCACAGTAACAGCATTAATTGACTGATGAGGGCACCACCCTCATGGCCAAGTCATGCATTAAAGTTCCCGCCTCTTAATACTGTTACAATGGCAATTAAATTTCTAACACATAAATTTGAGGGGACACATTTAAGCCACAGCAGATAAGTTCTGGAAATGTAATGGATAGCATGCTGACAAGGTCAATTTTATATTGTAAACTTGAAATTTGCTGAGAATAGTTCTTAAATGTTCTCACCACATACAAACACAGAGGTAAAATTACATGATTGTGATGGATATGTTAATTAACTTGATGTGGCAATCATTTCACAAGGTATATATTTATCAAAATCTCACATTGTACACTTTAATGTGTATAATGTATAAAATATATAAAAGCTAGGGAAAATATAAATAAACTCCAATATCTGATGTGTTTAAAGAGTGCAAGATTTAGTAAAAATCTTTCCAGAATACACTCTACTCATCAAAACATTACTGTAAGATGGTCAGATTTGCAAAGCCCCAAAAAGGAAGTCTCAGTGAAGAACCTGTCATTCATCCACTAACTGATATTTGCTGAGCCTGTAGGCCAGAAAGTATGCTAAAGACTTGAAAACCTCTAAAGGCAAGAGAAATTGTTAGCCAGAGATATGCACATAGGATTTCCACCTTAGTAAAGACTGGTTCAGTATCTCTAGCAGAAATTGTTCTGGTAGAATGTGGGGCAGCAGGGAGGAGCCCAGTAGACATTCCTAGCAATCCTTTGTTGTGCCAAATCTACTATGGGTTTGTAACTTCCCAAATGGTACACAATCCATGGTACAAAAGGAATAAAATATACATTTCTTCCTGCTAGAAACATTTATTGAGCAATTATTCTGTGTTCTGTATGGGCTAAAGATAAATCTAAACAGTTTATTAGAAATGATTCCTTAATGTCCCATCTATATAATGGAGATAAGTCTCATCTCTACAGTAGGCTAAAAGCAGGTTTCTGAGAATAATACATAAACCAATCCACAGAAAGTGGTTAGCACAGTTTCTGGTACCTTGTGGTGCTCATTAAGTTACATTTGTTAAGTGAATCATAGTTCACGGAACACTTTTATATGTTTTCTCATTTTCCTTTAAAACACCTATGCAAAATCAGTCAAAGACAGTGATTTTGCCACAATCACATAATTAGTTAAAGACTGAAAGAGCTAAAACTAGAGGCAATTTTCATGACCTCTAATTTTATTCTTTCCAGTACTTTCAGCTGAAATATAGAGTGTCTTTTCTACTCTGAAGATGAAAGATCATGCTTTCACAAGGGATACTGCAATTCCTGAATAATCACAAAATTAAGATAAGAATCTAAGACATTTAACTTGCTGAGGGTTGTGCCTAAAACAGTTTAAGCCAGAAGAAACTCAACTAATTGACTACTTTTGGAATAAGCTAAGACAAAAAAACTTTGGGTTTACAGGTCGGGGGTGGGAAGTGCATAATAGGACATTACACTGAATAGACAATTCTGAATGCAACAGGGTTATGTGTTCAATGTAGGACATTATTGAGTATTGAGAATGTTTAGCTGCAAATGACAAAAAAAATCTGGATTTCACAAAATAGGGATTAACTTGTCTCACAAAACAAGAAACCCAGATAGAGGCAGTTCAAACGTGTGTAGCAGCTGTACAAGTTCAGGAATGTTCCAGATTTCTTCTATCTTTCCGCTATACTGCCTTTTGTTTTCACACTAATTCTTATGCTTTTAAACTCATGGTGACAATCTTATAGCACCACACTCACATGTCATATCCTCATTTTCATCCATGCAGCAAACACTTTCCCTAAAGCACTCAGCTATCTCATTAGCCAGATTTATGCCACCTGGACACTCATAGCTGCAACAAAGTCCAGAAAAGAAATCACTTTTCACTGGGCATATTGTCATTCTGAATTAAGTAAGGGTTTTCTTAAAAAAAACAAAACAGAAGAATGAAGAGCAGTATCTGCCATTCTGAATTTCTGAATTGAGTTTCTTTTAACTTAAACCCAAGAATGTTTTAAATAAGTACACCATACATAGGATGCTTATTGGCTCTGGTGTTATTGTTTTTGTCTTTCACAAGCAGAAAACAAATGCAAAATTGGGGTTAAGATTTAGATGTGCTATCAATATTTTCCAGGAAGACTACCAGGGTTTCACACGTGGTATTTGTGTAGCAACAGTTTACGAAGCAGAACTGTTTAGCCATTTATGTATGTCTTCCTTTGGAAATGTCTAGAGAAAGCAACCCAAATCAACTTCAAAACAGATATAGCTATCTCGATTTTTACTGCTACTACATTAACATTTTCTTCTAGCTTAGGTCATTCTTCCACATCACTGGGCTAACACAAGATGCTGCCAAATGGAATTTGCTTTACCCATAAATGCAAACTCCTGTGAAAACAATATAAAAAAAGAAAGAAACAAAATTTTATGAAGGAAGAATTATTTTGCCTTTTAAGCTTGCTACCAGAGCCCCTTTAGACCTGCCCAGGTTATTTTAGTACAGGTTTGCTTGCATATACTCTTAAGAATGAGGTTAGGATTCAGTGTAGATCATCAGTGGAGCCATTCATTTAGACTTGATCTCTTATAGCTGAGGTGCAACTATAGAGCCATGTTGTACAGTATATGGCTAGTCCAATATAAATTAAATCAAAGTATAAAGTTAAGTGCTTAAAAGCCACATATGATCAGTGGTTATTCTATTAGACAGTACAGGTGTAGAACATTTCCACCATTACAAAAAGTTCTATTAATAGCACTGCTATTGAAGATGAAGATTTTTAAGAACCAATACCAGTACCAACTCATCTGAACAAGTTCAGTCCAATACTTGGAGCATTTTTATAATTCATCTTGGAAATGATTCCAGGACTGCTTTACAAGCCACATTAAGGAAATATCTTCACATCCAGGCTGCATCACTCCTGATCCAGCTCCCTGCTAAAATGCCTGGGAAAGCAGCAGAAGATGGCCCAGTTACTTGTGTCACTACTACCTTTTTGAATATCTGGATGCAGTTCCAGGCTCCTGGCTTTGGCCTTGCCCAGCCCTGGCTATTATGTGGCCATTTGGGGAGTGAAACAGGAGATGGAAAGTATCTATCCTGTGTGTGTGTGTGTGTGTGTGTGTGTGTGTGTGTTTTCTCTCTCTCCTCCGCTCTCTTTCCTGTAACTCAGCCTCTCAAATACATAAAATAAATCTTGATTTTAAAAATGTTTCATTAACTCTTAACATAGGGCCTCCTTAACAGCACACTCTTGATACCCTGAAGGACACACTATGGGAGTTGTGCTATACATGGGGATTCAAGGAGTAATTACGGTGCTTCTACTTTATGCCATGACTTATTAGGTGAACAGATAACTCAGATGTGCTGTAATAGGCATATAAAGGTAAATATGCACTATAAGCTCTGGGAGCTGAAAGAAAGGTTTCTAATTGAGACATTATGAAAATGCCTTCTTTGCCAAGAATTCAGGTGAATGCCCTATTAGAGGGGCTACACAATTTAAGCATAAAAGCATTGACAGACTATTGCAGTGCTTTTAAACAAAAAAAGTTACAAGAAATTATGTAGTTTGAAGAAGCCATTCTGGTAACAATTAGAACAGGTAAGAAACTGAAGGCAAAACCCATTGGTGGACTTCAGAAACAATCTGGGTTAGA
The DNA here is from genome assembly GCA_949820135.1 of Sylvilagus floridanus. NCBI lineage: Eukaryota > Metazoa > Chordata > Mammalia > Lagomorpha > Leporidae > Sylvilagus > Sylvilagus floridanus. The sequence continues at coordinate 44,244,504 of OX463235.1, forward strand.
AATGCCAAGGGCTTTGACCAGGCCAATGAGAATCCAGAGAACAGACCCAAGAGATGTCTGATTAAAAACGAAAAGCTTGAGGATCATTCACTCTATTCTTCAGTCTTGGCTCTGTATAACATTGCACAATTCAAACGGTCATTCTCTAAAGATTTATCACATCCCTGAAGGTATTCTAATCTAGAATGAGTTAGCGGATTCAGAACAGTATTTTAGTACATTCTACTTTTACAAAAGCAAAATAAGAAACACTATATATGCAGGCATACAGATAAATAGTTTTATGGAACACTTTGTAAAGAGGCAAATCAAGGTCTTAGTGAACATCTGAAGTCCGTAGGATCCAGTGTTTACTTCCTTCATTCCGCTAATCCGTGCTTTCTTTTTGTTGTTGTTGTTGTCATGACCACACATTTCTTAAATGGAGGTTATGTTTCTAAATGGAAATCTTTAAAAACCATAACCCTTATACCCAAGGAAGAGTTCTAACAATGTTCTCAACAATGTCAATGTGGCTAAAATAAGTAATTTCCACCAAGTTTACCACTTTAGGACAACTCAGTTGCAATGTGAAAAAGTAGTGTTCTTTAAAAAATAAGCTGCACTATTTCATAGCTGTGCCTCCACAATTATGGCATTAGTTATCAACCATTCTGCACTGACCTGTCAGAACCTAGTTTGCTATTGTTCACTGCATTAATATTACTGTAATTAAACAGAAGTTACCTATAATTTAGAACTTCCATCACCCTGTAATTTAGTCTTACCTATTCTTCCCTGGAAATAACAATAACAATAACCCCCACTCCCACTCACAAAACCTTACTCCTCAGAGGAATAACTAATGAGCCCAGGTTTTCCATTGGGATTTAGGAAAGCACAATTTTTCTCCTGCCCCACTCCTTTCCTTCATTAGAGCTGATACTTGGACGTGATCACTGCTGCATTTCCCACGGACACTTGGCACAGCTGAAAAGCCTCTTTTCCACACCTTTGTGCAGTATGGCCAGAGCTAGCTGTAACTCCTGCTCCAAAACACCCTCTTCTCCCACCTGGGCCCCCAGAAGCACGCAGTAACAGCGGGAACCCATTTCTCAAGCTCACCAGCTCCCCCAGAGTCCTCTGTTTTCTAGCAGCCTCCATCCCACCCTCTGACCCTCATGCTGGAGTGCCTCTGAAGGAGAAGGGGGTGATGAATTGAGAGCAATGTAATTAACAGGAAGTACAAGCTTACATCACCGAATTATTATTTGTGCTATAGAACCAACAGGTGAATCAATCAGTGGACTTGTTTAGAAATGTGTTATTATCCACTCTGGTGCAATAGCAGAAATTAAAATTCCTGACTTGCCTTGTTTTGCCAATATTTAAGCATTCTGTTCTGCTGAATATGACTACATGTACAGACACACTTTTATTTAGTCTGACACATGCAAAAAGAAAGCATAAGGCATGTGATCCAAGTGGTTTCTGATCCAAGCATTTTTATAGAAATCACTAAATCTAGTCAAAAACAATAGAGAAAGGGGTACTTTCCCTTCTAGTACTTGTTCTATCAATCTAGACTCAGCAGCACAGAATCATTGCTGTTAAAATAAAGGCTTCATTTTATAAAGTAACATTTGATTGTTGCTGTATTAAGGACATCAGCATGCTGACCCGCTACGAGTAGAAAATAATGGGATGTTCCTTTCTTTGGGATGAGTATTTCAGAAGTTTAAGTAGGAAAGAAAATCCTGAAAAAGAATTTAAGAGACATAGAAAAGAGGAAGATGTTTCTTAGAAGTGCCTGGAGACATCACCCCCCTCCGAGGCTAATTAGCACTGAAATATTTTCTGCTGCAGTATGTGACACTTACTTCATACCTTTTGTGAATTAATAAGTAAACAGGTGGCGGCAGCAACTATATTAAAACTAGGAAGACTTTCTATAAATGGAAGTGAGAGTTTATCACCCAGAAGGCAATTTCGAATATCAATTGCTGTATTCATTACATTGCATGTTTCAGATCGGTTTGTTTCAGATTCAGGATTTGAAAAAAAAATGCAACTTCACCTCAAGATGAACCGTCATTAGTATTTAGTTCCACTAACGACACCGACTTATATAAAACAATAGGTAACCCAAAAATCGCCTTTGGTTTTGTTTCGTATTTAATTGTGTCACTTATATTCGAATCTGGTTTCCCCTGATCCGAAAAATCCAGCTCGAATAAAATAATGAAGCCACAATCTAACAATCTGAAGACCCGCATGTCGAGAGACTCCCTGTTTCTAAAGACAACACAACGCCTTCTCACACTCTCGCTTCTCTGAGATCAGCAGGTGTCTCTGCCGCTCCAGCAGACAGAGAAAAGGAAAAGCAGGGGGCGAGGAGAAAGGAAAGGAAATTGTCTACGTGTGCTGGGGGTGGGGGTGGGGGCATTTTAAGAGCTCGGTGAAAGGCTCCCTCCCGTCTTCAGTTTTAAGGTTCTTGCCCACATTTTTACAATGATTTGCTATGACGGATTATGCAGCTGAGTTTGGACATGTCCATCTGTAACTTATAAACGGAACGGAAAAAGGAAGGGATAGGCGGCAGCAAAGGGATGCGAGCGGGGAGCGAGCGAAGTGTAGGCGAGCGGGGACGGGAAGGGAGAGGCGGATTTTGGCAGTCAAAAGGGGGACGAGAGGCCCAGAAATGGAAAATGTGGCCTGGCCGCCCAGCCCTAACGGGGAGGGCGGCCCACCACGGGCCCCTCCTCAGCCGTCAGGGCGTGTGCAAGGGGTCGCGCACTAAGTGGAGAGACTGTTCGCTCAGCAGGCACAGGCTCGAGGACGAGGGGCTAGGAGCGGCCAGCAGCGGGCCCAAGGCAGACGGCTTTGGGGACGCTGGGGGGACGGGGTGGGGGCGCAAGCGGACCCGCGCCCACTGCTCCGGGCCAGGGCAAACCTCGCAGGGTGACTGCGGCGCGCCCCGGTGCAGCTCGGGCGCTCAGCCCGACCCTGATGCGCGCCTAAGCGCGGGGTACCCTGCTCGTCAGCTCGACAGGCGGCAAACAACATGGCTGCCAGGCGTCCACCGCGGGGCCTCCCCTCCGGGCTCTGGGGTCGACGACAGTGACTGCGGCGGGCGTCCCTGCCCCCCGACGGAGCAGCCCCGGGCCAGGCGGAGGCGGCTGACGCTAGAAGCAGGCGGGAGCGACGCGGGGGAGGACCGAGTCCGCGAGCCCGGCGCGTGCGGGGGCGGCGGGAGGGCCGGGCCGGGCGCGCGGCCTCAGACTGGCCCGCGCGTCAGCGCGAGCGCGGTGGGGGCGGAGCGGCGGCGGCGGCGGCGGCGGTTGCCAGCGGCGGCCCAGAGCCCTCTCGCGGCCGCGGCGGCAGCAGCGCCAGCCTCAGCCCCAGCCCGGCCGCTGCCGCCGCCGCTGCTGCACGCTCTGCTGCCCGGCCCGACATGAGTGAAGCGGGTCGGGTGCCGTCGCCCGCCGCTCAGCCGGCAGTGGCGGCGGCCGCGCCGGAGGAAAAAAAAGGAAAAGAACCGGAGCGCGAGAAGCTGCCGCCCATCGTGCCCGCCGGGGCCGGCGCGGCTGCGGTAGGTGCGGGGCGGGGGCCGAGGGGCGCCCCGACGGCGGGCGTCGGGAGGCTGGGCGGCTCGGCCAGGGCAGCCCGGAGGCCCGCGTCGCCTCCCGGGACTCAGGGCGGCCGGGGGAGACGCGCCGGGGCCGCCCTGCCTTGGGCTGAAACAGAAGAGTTGTGGCTCGTGGACAGCCCCGAACCCTCGGCGAGCAGCGCCTTCCACGCTCGGGGAAGGCTGGGGGTGGCCCGTTCCGCTGGATGCTTTGGGCTGTTTTCCAGGGAGGGTCGGGTGGACCCCCAGTCCCTGGCCGGGTGACCTGCCTCTTGGAGTCGGGGTGGTCTGTTGGCTGAACGCGGGGGTCGGGCGGGCGGGAACGGGTTCTCCGCGGAGGAGATTGCCTCGGAGGCGCGGAGAGTCCTCCCTTCGCTTCGCCCCCTTGCCCCCTTGGGCTAGAACGGGCGCCGCAGCGAGTTTCCACTTAATTGTAACCTTTCCGTTGCTGTCAGGGGAGTGGGAGGTGGATGCTTCGGAGATGATTTTATTTCTCCTGTGATGCAGGCATGTGACTTAATGGGGGGGGGGGCTTTTTTGAACCTTTTTAAATTTAAACTCAAGTTATCTGAGCTCGACAGGGATGCCTTCCCTGCTGGATTTCCGAAATGGTTACTTGGAGAGCCTCTCGGGCTCCAAACTCCCTTTATTGCCAGATGATGTCATGGGACAGCTCCCTCCCCCCCTCCCCTATTTTTCCTGGTGATTGTGACTGATTGCATTGAAGCACAATTAAAAAAAAATTCTCTGATTTTGAGAGTTTTATTTGACATAATATTTAATACTTTCTGAAACTTTGCTTTGATGTATTTAAAGATCATGACTTGTCATGCAGCAATGCGTGACAAAATAGTAAAAGTTTAGTGAACATTATGCATTTTCTTTATTCCTGCTTGGAATTCATTTCTTAAAACCTCCCTCTTAAATGACTAAGAGCTTACTGAAATAGCACACTCTTCCTTAAAGTATTAGTATTGGAATAATGTTTGGATTCAGTAAGTTTTTCCAAAAATGCTAAGAGCTATGATAACTGGAAATTGTTAAAACAAGCCCTTCACGTTAAATCAGTGTAGCAAATTGTGGACAGCAGTGACTCCCGTTTGAAAGTATATAGCTGTAGTTGATAAACCGGAGCTGTGGTTAGTGATTACCTTAGGAAATGCTTGGAAGGAACTGGTCACCCAACGGCTTGTAGATTTAGTTCCTGCTGCTGGGAGCCTAGTTGCTCCGAGCTTATACTGATGAGTTATGGAGTTCAAGATTTTTTTTTTTTTTAAAGATACAGGACGGAATAGAAGGGGGTGAGGATGAATAGAAAAACTTGAGATCCTGAAGGCAATTTCTGGTCCCTTTAAGGTGTCAGTACTTGTTTTTAATGACTTCTAAAAATATATCACTTATGAAAAAACTTATGGCAAAATATATGTGTTTTTGTTAGTGAAAAACTAAAATCAAGATAGTGGTGATTGGTCCCCTCAAAGGGCAAGAAAGCCAAGAGAGCTACTAGCCAATAGGGAGGGTCTGGGCATTGACAGGAAGGCACACAAAGAGCTGATGGCCTGTTTCATTGTTTTCCAGCCACCTGTTGGATTAACTAGCACCTGAACGTTTGCTTAGTACCTAATTGCCATCAATAACTTTTTCTTTGAGACATTTTAATGATTCTTCCTTTTTTTACCCCGTTAAGAGCTCTTTCTGCCTGTCTAATCTGAGTATATGACTCATTTCAAGTGGCCTCACAACAGTGACTTACAAAAAAAATCATCGTAACACATTTCTGAGAGTGTTGAAACGATTTAGACAGCTCTGGGTTAGATAGGTGGCCAGATTGTGATGACCCTCATTCAAGTGAAAGGGTCTGGACTGTATCCTAGAGGTTGAAGAAAGATACAGGGGAAGGAGCAAGAGTGCTAGAAAGAGCACTCCAAAGTGATATAAAATCACTCAAGTATGAAGGAAGTCCTTTCTAGCCAGGAGGTGTGTAACACAGTGAAATCAAACCTGACTGACCCCTGACTAACTTTGGTTGCATGCTAAAGTTCCCATTTCTGTATCTGAGTATAGAGTACAGTTTCAACCTTTGATACACAGTATCAAAGTGTATCAACCTTTGATACACTTTTAAAGACATGGTTCTATAGCTCCAGATGCAGGTCAGTTAAATGAAGCTTGGGCTGGTTTTTTTCTTTATTTGTTTTGTTTTGTTTTAGTTCCCTGGGTATAGCTAAGATTGAAAATTAACAGTCTGTATACTGAATTAGAAGCTCCCATGGGTGAGGCTCAGGAATCTTTATAACTACATCGGCTCAAATCTAGTTTGCAGACCAACATTTGAAGTGGACTTATGAAAGGTATGGATTAAGTGGATGAGGCAGAAACCAGTTGTGGTGGGGGAATTGAAAGAAACAGCAGTTAAAGGGGTTCTAGTTGGAGATGCTTAGGAGACTGAAAATAGAGCCCTCAGAGGGCTTCTCAGTGTTGGGGGGTTCACCATGCTGCTGTGGAGAGGGGACACAAGTCCACAGAAGAGAAGAGATTTGGAAGTAGTGCATGGGCGTGAAGGGCTGACATTGTGAATATTAAATATTACTGAGGGGAACGTTATGAATTAGCTGCTGATGTTAGAAAACAGTGGTGCTGGAGAAGGAGAAAATAATGCTCAGAGGGGCAGAAATAGCAGTGGCAAGTGAGGATGAGTTTGACAGGCTGCGTTAACATTTAATCAGACGACCAGGAAAAGGAAGGTTCTCCAGGGGACGGTACCCAGGAATGAAGTGGACTCCAGAAAGCTAGATTTTACTTAGGTCAGTGAGGTGAAAGGAAGCAGTAGCAGAAATCCTAGGATTTTGTAGGGAAGTTTGCCCAAAGAGCAGGTCAGGCAGTTTGTCAAGTGTCAGTAGGTGAAGATGAAGGGCGGAGGGCTGGCTTAAGGTAGCTGGAGGGGATGTGATGGGAAGTCTCTAGAGAGTGAGAAGTTTATTTCAATTGTATCCCATTATACATGGTTTGATGGAGTCTGTGAACCAAAATGTAACCAGCGACTATTGAACATGTGTTACATTTCTTTAGCTTTGTTCTAGATGAATTCAGAAATTAAAAGACCAGGCTGAAAAAAAAAATGATCCCTGCCTAAGGGTATGCAAAGCTAAGCCAAACAATATGTAAAAGTCACAAAAAGCTGAAATAATTGTTCTATTGGAGATCAGAAAAGGGAGATCAGTGTGTGCAGTACTGTGAAGACCTTGAGTTTACTTCCCGTTAGGACAATTATCTAAGCTGGCCAGCTGTTGAAGGATTTGGATGGGCCAAGGAAAGGGAACAAGGTAACCCAAGGGGAACCACAGCATGAGCAAGGCTGAAGGAGAAAATTGGGGAGAAACAGAGCACGCCCAATGGAGGTCTGCTGGGAGCTTGGGGGAGGTAAGACTGCAGAGGGGTTGGAGCCAGATCACTAGGCAGAGAAGTTTGCACTTTTGTTTTCATGTGGTTAATGGAAAGCCATTGGAATTTCTTAAATAAAGGAATAACACAATGAAATCGGTGGCAGCCTGTAGTTAAACTGGAGACCAAAGGAGAAAAAATGTGAAGGAAGCAGCGTGGTAGTTAATGCCTGAGATTTTGAGTCCCTCTCCTGGGGGCATGGCCATGGGGTAAAGTATAGGAGAGAAGAAGCTACAACCTCACTAGGTAACAAGAGTGAAAGAGAAGGAACACTAACAAGGTAAAAGGGCTCTAAGATTTCCAGAGGTTTCTCAGAAAAACATTTACATAAAAAGGCAGCCAATCCAAAAACATTCCAAATTAATGAGCCTTCAGATACATCCCCCTGCGTGTGTGTGTGTGTGTGTGTGTGTGTGTGTGTGTGAAAGAGAGAGAGAGAGGGAGAGAAACACGCATACCTAAACCTTGCCCAGCTAGTAATAATCTTAAATAGTAAATATGGAAAATCTTGGGCTCTTTATCCACTATGTTCTAAACAAGGGGTGAGATGGTAAAGAATGTATGCTATGGTAATGAAGATGCTTTAAATAATTAACTACCAGCATTACAAAAATGCATCCTACATGTAAATGTGTAATCATATATAACAGCTATTTCTTGAATGTCCACTCTGTGCTAAGCATTTTCCATGTATTTGCACCATTTGGTTGGCTAATACAATCAAAACCAATCATAGAACAAGCCTCTGAGAGGGGGAACTTGATTGTCAGGCTATGTGTACTTTGCCAAAGGGTAAAACGACTACCAAGAAACCGTTTAGTTTATAATTGAGTTTATAATTGAGATGTTTTTGACTCAACCACCTGTGCTTTCCCCCTATTTTGAGCACTCTGTGTCTGTGGCCAGATACAAGGGCCATGTGGTACAAAAGAAACTCCACCTCCAGTAGTACTTCAGAGTATGTGGCCCAGTGACAAAATTGCTCCAAATTTTATCACTAAGGATAGAAGTATTACAGAAGACAGTGATGTATGCCAGGATATCTGATTATTTGGGTTTAATATTATGGTATTAATATACCTTTAAATTCTATGTAAAGTAAAGCATGATTTATTAAAGCAGATTAATCTGAGTCAAAAGTTAAAAAGAGAGGGCTCTGATCATAAAAATACATAACCACATTGTCTGTAATTGTAAGTGGGTTGTAAAGTCTGTTGTCCACTTTTTTCTTTAACTGTGAAGCTATAATATAGTTGCCTGATTATTCTCCCATTCATAATTAATTCTGAATGTTAGGACACAAATAATTTGATTACATTTAACATTTAAAGAAAAGCAGCCTACATTTTTATTTCCTAGTCTCCTTTAAAAGATGGGGTTTTGTATTACTTTAAGTAAAGCAATTCTGCTTGGGCTGGTGCTATTTAGTCTGGGGAGGGACTCTCATACCCAGAACATACCTGACTTTTCACATCTTAATAGAAGAATGTATAGCAAATTAGCCTTTCTCATTTTATAACCCAGTATCCTAATCGAGAACTGTGAGAAAAACATAGAAGAAGGAATAATAAGATATCTTTACCTAGTAACAAGATCTAAAATAGTCTCTTTTGTAGACACTATGTACAATGGAGGCCCCATATCTGCTATGGCTGTGACTGGTAGTTTGCTTCCAGTAAGTCAGTTAGTTTATTTCAAAAGTTGGGAAAGCAGGGTATCTTGAGTTTTTTTTTTTTTTTAATTTTCACTTAAAACATAATAATGTGCATATTTTGTCAAGTTTTTTGACATAATGACATTTACTCAGTGTCTCAGAAAGATATTCATTTTTTGAAAAAGTAATTTTTGTATGCATTATACATGGATAGTTCTTGGACTCATTGAGGCCAAAGAATGAATTTTGTGGGCATAGAAATTCCATTTAAAATATTTTAATTTGGGCTGCTGCTATGGCGTAGTAGGCTACACCTCTGCCTATGGCAACAACATCCCATGTGGGTGTTGGTTCAAGTCCTGGCAGCTCCACTTCCAATCCAGCTCTCTGCCTATGGCCTGGGAAAGCAGTGGAAGATGGCCCAAGTGCTTGGGCCCCAGCCCCCACATGAGAGACCCATAAGAAGCTCCTGGCTCCTGGCTTTAGATCAGCCCATCTCCAGCCATTGTAGCCATTTGGGGAGTAAACCAGCAAATGGAAGACCTTTCTCTCTCACTCCCTCTCTCTATCTATAACTCTGCCTTTCAAAAAAAATAATAAGTACAAAAGTTTTATTTCAGAAATTCTGAGATATGGAGTATTATGACTTCCAAGTATTTCATGATGGAACAGAGCTATCACTTATTCTTTTATCAAAACCTGAGTTAAAATAGAAGAATGTTTGTGTTCCAAGGTAGCTTTTGGGGATACAGGATTATCAAAGTAAATTTTATCAGTATTTTGAATGTAACAGAATTTGATATTCAATGCAAAAACAAGCATGGAAAACTATGAATATCTTTCTCACTGATGTCATGTAGAAAAATACGATAAAGAAAACAGAAATTTAACTCAGGAGGCAGGCATTTGGCCTAGCAGTTAAGATGCTGGTTGGGACTCCCACATTCTATATCATAGTGCCAAGTTCAAGTCAGCTTCATCCCTGATGCTAGCTACCTGCTAGTGAGCATTCTAGGAGGCAGCAGGTGATGATTCCCGGTAACTTGGGTCTCTGCCACCCATGTGGGAGGGCTAGATTGAGTTCCCAGCTCCTGCCTTCAACCTGGCTCAGCTTCACCCACGTATTATGGGCATTTGGGGAATGAACCAGTAGATAAGAACTCTGTCTCTTTGCCTTTCAAATTAAACAAAAAGAAACTAAAACAAATTTAACTGGGATGCATCTGCTCCTTAGTAAAGCTTTAAGGTAGGACCTCTTGTATAGTCAAATTAAATTTAAGATAAGGTTGAGGAGCTGGCATAGTGGTGCAGTGGCCATATCAGTATCTCCTACCAGAGCACTGGCACAAGCCCTGGCTGCTCTGCTTCCAACGCAGCGCCCTGCTGATGTGCCTAGGAGAGCAGTGGCAGATGGCCTTCATCCTTGGGCCCCTGCACCCTTGTGAGACATCTAGACGGAGTCCTAGACTCCTGGCTTCCTGGGCCATTACAACCATTTGGAGAGTGAACCAGTGAATGGAAAGTCTCTTTCTCTCTTTGTCTTGACTTTTATCATTCTGATATTCAAATAAAAATTAATTTAAAAAATAAAATAAGGTTAAAATAATTAATATGTGAATTGAAGCAGAATGGACACTAAGTATTAAAAATTTTTAAGATTAAATTATTAAAATTATTTAAAATTTGATTATTTTATATTGTAATCTTAAAATATGTGATTATGTAGTGGAAAAAATCATAGAGGTCCTTGTTAAGCACTTGTAAAACATGATTTTTGGCTAGTTATTGTAGTTATTAAAAAAATAAAATTTTTCTGCTGTTGGCATGTTTACTGAACTCACTGAGTTTGAAAAAATCCTGATTGGCCTCTACCTAGAGCAGGCATGGAGAATGTTTTCCTGCCAGGGTCCATTTATAACATCCTTCATGAGTCATGTAAAATTGTGAACTTAAAAATTAGCCTGCTAGGGCTAGCAATGTGGAACAGCAGGTTAAGCTGCCACTTGCAAAACACCTTCATCCCTTGTGAGTGCTGGTTCTAATCCCAACTACTCCACTTCCAATCCAGCTCTCTGCTAATGTGCCTGGGGAAGGCAGTGGAAGATGGCCCAAGGCCTTTGGCCCCTTGGGCCCCTGCAATCCATGTGGGAGACCCCTGATGGAGTTCCAGACTCCTGGCTTTGGCCTGGCCCAGGCCTGGCCACTGTAGCCATTTGGAGAGTGAACCAGTGGATCAAAGATCTCTCTCTTTCTCTGGCTCTGCCTTTCAAATAAATAAATCCTTTAAAAAAAAAAATTAGCTTGCTATAGATGTATTGGATGGCGAAGCCTGAATGTGGTTGCCTTGGCAGGGCCAGTCCAGATGATTCCATGAGCCTTATATGGCCTGCGGGCTAGATGTTCCCCACCCATGACCTAGAGAGTGAAGTTAGGCTATTTATTATGCTGAGTGGAAGAATTTTGTGGATTTTCCCCCTCAATGAATTCTAAAAATGTTTTTTACCCTGTGTGCTGTGTTTGTACTTATCTTCACTCTATCACAGCTGTTTCAGTATCCTGCTACTATCTGTTCTTCCACACATCCAGCCCACTGTTTGGGGCTGGCCACATTCCAGGGTTCATCTGTAGTGTTCTTCTGCAAGGCTCATAGACAGCATTTTCAAAATTGCCCAGGAACCAGATGTAATATCTGTGGTGGGCACAAATTTCAGAGGGTTTATAATATTCTCTAACCTTTAATTTAGTCTGAAGCTTGGTGTCATGTTAAAGAAGCCCAACAGTTTCCTTCCTTTAATCAAATGGTAAACTTAGGGACCAATTCTTTTTTTTTTTTTAATTTAAGATTTGCTTATTTTATTTGAAAGGTAGAGTTACAGAGTGGAGGAGGGCAGACACACACACATACACACACATTGAGAGAGGGAGGGAGGGAAAGAAAGAGAGAGAGAGAGAGAGAGAGAGAGAGCGAGCGTCCATCTGCTGGTTCACTCCTCAGTGGTGTATATGGGCCAATCCGAAGTCAGGAGCTTCTTCCAGGTCTCCTTTGTGAGTGCAGGGGCCCAAGGACTTGGGCCATCTTCTGCCACTTTCCAAGGCACAATAGCAGGGAGCTGGGTTGGAAGTGGAGCATCTGGGACTTGAACCGGTGCCTATATAGGATGCTGTACCGCAGGCAGCGGCTTTTCCTCCTTTGCCACAGCACTGGCCCCCTAATAGTTTCTTGATTTGACTCTCTAGCCTTTAATTAATCTGCTTACCATTGCACAACATACTGTCCTGTTTTTTTCTCATGAAAGTCTCACTTTAAATGTAAGATTTGTCTTGTGCAACCTAGTATGGGGCAACTGCTATTTTGAAAGTTTTCTTTTATTCATCTGTTAACCTATGAAAATGTCCATGATTAACTTTATGTCTTATTAGGTATAAACTATCAAGAACCCAGACATTTTATAAACAAGAAATTAATTAGACCAAGATGTCTTTCTTCATGTTGTTTAAGCTTTTTTGATCACAAAAAATAGAAAACCATTGCACTTATGCCTCCTTTCAGCTAAAGGAAATTTATTGGAATGATACACATAGATTAGAACCAAAAATAGGAATGCTATTCTTTTACTCTTAGCTGGTAGGTCTTTTCTATATTCCTCTGTGTAAAATCTGGAAAGACCTCCTCTGCTTGACTTACAAAGAAGCATCAGTGCCCATCGTGCCAGACCATCTAATGCATGACCTTCTTGCCTATAGATGGGCTGCCTTTTGGTTGAATGTCTATAACTGTTCTAATCCATGGCCATTTATTTCTGCAAAAAGAATGGCAGTATTGCTGTGGGGACCTTGAATGAGGAAGTTTCAATGGATGGAAACATTGGATCGTTGGATTTGGCAGCCATGATAAATGTGCTGAACATTTCTTTCCTCGGTTTTTTATACTTGTCCTGCCATTGGCTTTTCTCAGTAAAGCTTCTGAGCGATCCCTGCTCATTGCTTGCATTTCCTCACTCCCCATTCATTCGTCAACCCGTTTCATACAGGTTCTGCTACCACCATGCCCCTGCATCTCTTGTCTCTGTTGTTCCCAAGATTTTGTTTGCTCACTCTGGTAGACACGTCTTAGGTCTAACTATTCTTTATCATTTAACATTATTGGTCATATTTTTTCTCAAAACTTTAATGATTAATTTTTCACATATTATCTTCTTCTAGATTTCTTGTTTCCTTATCATTCTTAATCCAGTTTGCTTACATTATACATGCTAATGTATGGTTCTGTCATATTAGTTTTCTGCTGCTATATAATAATAACTCTATCACTTAGAAAGCTTCCATTTATTTTGTCATGAGAAGCATGCTTTTGTCTAGTATGCTGCGCATTGGTTTCCTTTCTAGTTACTAAAAAATGCTGTGTTTTTATAACCCAGTCTAGAATTTTCTTCAAATATGCCCTCATCTCTCTCTCTCTTTCTTTGTTTTTAAGACTTATTTGTTCATTGGAAAGGCATAGTTACAGTAAGGCAGAGAGAAAGGTCTCCATCTGCTGCTTCACTCCCCATATGGCCCCAATGGCTGGAGCTGGCCTGATCTGAAGCCAGGAGCCTGGAGCTTCCTCTGGGTCATCCATGCAGCTTCAGGGGCCCAAGGACTTGGGCCATCCTCCCCTGCCTTCCCAGGCACATCAGCAGGGAGCTGGATTGGAAATGGAGCAGCTGGGACTTAAACTAGTGTCTATATGGGATGCTGGCACCCCAGGTGGCAGCTTTACCCACCATGCCACAGTGCCAGCCCCAAATATGCCCTTTTGTCTACACTGGGATATCAACATATTTCTATTCTGAAAGTTGAAGTAAAGCATTTTACATTGTTCATTTAGTAAATTGTGGGATTATTCTCTCATTTGCTTGCTTCAGCCTTAGATGTGAAATAGCTGTTACTGTTTTGCCCTAGCTTGTCCCAGGCTGCCAGTCCTCTTTATTCCCTACTTCTGCTGTCGCATTTCAGACTTCGTCTCTTAGAGAAGAACTGGTTTAGCTTTCAGAACTATTTGCCTTCAGGCTATTCCCTAGACTGCTACCAGAGTGATTTTTCCAAAAATTCAAATCGTGTCTCTTCCTACTTGGAAGTCCTCAGTGATTTGTCCTATCTTCTTGCAAGATGGGTCTGAGACTTGATGCCATGGCCACTTCTTACTTTTCCAGTCCATCTCTCTGGGCCAATATGCCTTTCTGATTCTGTATTCTAACCACACTGCTCCTTAAGTCCTATTATTATGCAGTTTTTGAGAACGTCCATGACAGTTATCAAAGAAAACATACCCTTGCTGTTTGTATTAATCCATTTTGTGTTGTTATAATTAAATAGCTAATGTTGGCTATTTTATAAAGGAAGGAGTTTTCTTTTGCTCATGAATTGGTGGCTGGAAGGTCTAAACAGCATGATGCTGGCATACTGTTGAGGCCCCTTCTGGCTATGTTATATCACATGGCAGAAGAATGGAAAGGGAACCAGCCACATGCAGCAGGGCCACAACCCACTCTTGGGATAACTAATCTAGCCACAGAAAACCTGACCCACTCCTGCAAGTCAGCATCTATTCATGAATTAGGTCTCTATGACCTGATTACCTTCACTAGGCCCCACCCCTGAAAGTTTCCACTTCTTAGGGCGAGCATTCAGCCTAGTGACTAAGACACCCTTTAGGACGCCTAAATCTCATATCCGAGTGCCTGGGTTTGACTCCCAGCCCCAGCCCATGGTTCCAGCTTCCTGCCAGTGTAGGTTCTGGGAGGCAGCAATAATGGCTCAAGTATTTGGGTTCCTCCATCCACATTGGAGACCTGGATTGTATTCTCAGCTTTCAGCTTTGCTCTGACCCCATTCCCCATCCCGTACTCCTTATCCCCATTGCAGGCATTTGAGAAGTAAACTAGAAAGTGGGAGATATCTCCTTCTTTGTCTATCTGTCTCTCTACTCTCGACCTCCAGAATAATAATAATAATAATAATGTGTCCTGGAGTGAGCCTTGTGGCACACTGGGTTAAGCCGACACTTGGGACACCCACATCCTACATCTGAGTGCTGGTTGGAGTCCCAACTAATGCAGCCTCAAAAGCAGCAGTTGATGGCTCTAGTGTTTGGGCCCCTGCCACCTACATGGGACACTCAAACAGAGTTCTAGGCGTCTGACTTCAGTCTGGTTCAGCCCTGGCTATTGCTGGCATTTGGGGAATGACCCAGCATATGGGAGGGGGCACACTCTCATTTTCTCTTTCTCTCTGCCTTTCAAGTAGGTGAAAATAAATAATTAAAAAAATGTTCCAGTGTCTCAAAGCCACAACACTATGGACCAAGCTTCTAGAACATGAACCTTTGGGGATAGTCCACATCCACACTACACAGTATGCAAAGTTATTGTAATATATTTGGAGTTATGTTAACAAAGCCCAATACTGCAAGACCATTGCATAAGACACGGTTGGTCTTTTACAGATTGGTCACCTTTATTAACATTTGTAAATAAAATGTATAGTGCATCAAATTTGTCATTTGCTCCTGTTATTATTTAAGATTTTCTGGCAGAACTAAACACAAATAAGCAAACTTAATCCCAGTAGTTAATAAGATTCTTAAACATCTTGATATTTATAGCCAGGAATGATTTGCTTTGTCAAATTTAGTTTGTTTAGATTTTATTTTCCTGATTTGCATACTAGCTTTGTGAATTGAGCAACTGGTTTAATTTATCAAGATTATGCAAATTATGCTATTTAGCAAGACCTTTATAGGAAAAATATTGTGAATCACTGGTTTATTTAAGTTTTCAATTCTGTCTCTTATTTTGGGAATCTACATTATAAATCTGGAAATTAGAACTGTTAGTTGTTTAATAACTATTAGTTTCCTGACTTATTACATAGTGTTCTTTTGTTTGTTTCTGTTTTGTATTACTTGGAGATTCCCACGTGTGAGCTAAGCAAGGTTCTTTGGGACTTCCTCTTATTAAGAGGTAGAGAAAGGGGGAAGGAAAGAAAAGAAAACATGGAGTCTTTCCTAGGTTGCTCATATATCAGAGGTTTCCCTGAAGTATACTTAGTTTTTGTGTTTATGTTCTTTTTTTTTTCTAGTTAGGTGAATTGCTCTTAAAGTTATTAAATTCTGGGGCAGGCATTTGGTGCAACAGTTAAAACACCACTTTGGATGCCTGTCTCTTGGGTTCAAGTCCCAGGTCTGCTTCTGACTCCAGCTTCCTGCTTAAGCATACACCTTGAGAGGCAGCAGGTGATGGCTGAAGCACTTGGGTTCCTGCCACCTATGTGGAAGGGCCAGAATGAGTTCCACACTCCTGATTTTGGCCTGCTAAGCCCCAGCTTTTGTGGGAATGTGGGCAGTGAACCAGCAGATGGAAGATTAGCTCATCTCTATCTCCATCGTTGCCTCTGTCTGTGTCTGTTTCTCTCTCTCTCTCCCCCTCTCTCTGTGCCTTTCAGATAAGTAAATAACTTTTTAAACAGTTCTTAAATCTTATTCAGCAAGCATACATAAATATTGAGAAGATAATGCTAGTCACAAAAAGTGAAAATAAGCTGATGAGTTTAC
The DNA here is from genome assembly GCA_949820135.1 of Sylvilagus floridanus. Taxonomy (NCBI): domain Eukaryota; kingdom Metazoa; phylum Chordata; class Mammalia; order Lagomorpha; family Leporidae; genus Sylvilagus; species Sylvilagus floridanus. The sequence goes on from OX463235.1 coordinate 44,260,797, forward strand.
ATACTTAATATCATATGGTAAGCTCTTAATGAGTAACAGTTACCATGCCAAGAGATTCTGTGCTATGATGGTTTACAGACTTCCTGGTCATTTGCACTGGAATTTGAATTTTGGCTTCTTAATAGGTCAATGAATTTGAACATAGTACCTTAAATTGCATACCTGTAAAAGGAGGTATAAATACACCTCTCATAGGGATGTTGTAATGTATTTAGCATCTAATATAGAAGTAGGTACATAACAGACACTCAATAAATGACTAGTTTGGGTCTGGCATTGTGGCACAGTGGGTTAATCCACTACCTACAATATTGGCATCCCATATCAGAACTCTGGTTCTAGTCTTGGCTCTTCTGCTTCCAGTCCAGCTCCCTGGTAATGCACCCAGGAAAGCAGTAGAGAATGGCCCAAGTGCTTGGGCTCCTGCCACCCATGTGTGAGACCTGAATGGAGTTCCAGGCTCCTGGCTCCTGCCTGGCCCAGCAGTGGCTGTTGTCATCTGGGGGAATGAACCAGCATATGGAAGATCTCTTTTCTGTGCTTCTGCCTCTTCATCTGTCACTCTGCCTTTCAAATAAATAAATATTTTTTTAAAAGCTAAGGTTTAAAATAACTTGTTTTATTGTGATGTTCATAGTAATAACTTACTGAGCACTCATTATCATTGGTCATACACAAGACCCTAGATTAGATTGTAATTCTGAAATTTCAGATTGATATCCTACATCTATTAGAAGACTACTTTTTTTCTGTTAGACAATATGTTTAACTTTTATAGACTGAGTGTTATAGGCTAATCCTAATAAAGAATTCAAGGAGTTTGGGGCTGGCACTGTGGTATAATGGGTGAAGCTGCCACCTACAGCACTGGCATCCCATATGGGCACCTGTTTGTGTCCCAGCTGCTTCACTTCCAATCAGCTTCCTGCTAATGCACCTGAAAAAGCAGCAAAGGCGGCCCCAAGTGCTGCTTACTAATATACCTGGGAAGCAGCTGATGATGGTCCAAGTGCTTGAGTTCCTGTCACCCAAATGGGAGACCTGGATGAGTTTCTAGTTCCTGGCCCAGGCTATTGACAGCATTTAGGAAACGAACCAGTTGGTGGAAAATCTTTTTGTCTCTCTCTCTCTTTGTTACTCTGCCTTTCAAATTGATTTAAAAAAATAGAAAGAAAGACAAAGCAACTGGTGCTAGCATTGTGACACAACTGGTAAAGTTGCCACCTGTGCCACCTGCATCCCATATGTACGCGGGTTCGTGTCCCAGCTGCTCCACTTCTGATCCAGCTCCCTGCTGATTGCCCAGGAAAAGTAGAAGATGTCCCAAGTGTTTGGTCCCTTGCACCCACATGGGAGACCCAGATGAAGCTCCTGGCTTTGGCCTGGTCCAGGCATACCCATTGCAGCCACCTGAGGTGTGAACCAGTGGGTGGGACATCTGTCTGTCTATCTCTCTGTAACTCTAACTTTCAAATAAATAAATCTTTTTTTTAAAAAGAGCAGTTGGTTTTGTAGAAATGATAAACACCAGAGAAAGCTCAACAGTGAAGTTATGATAGAGTATGCTGCACTTATAGATAACACTGTGTCTCAGTGCTTGGACAGTGTCCAAGCTTATTATTCCTAAGGATGTCATCTCATGTCAGTCAGAGTGGCTGTGCTCCACATACTCCTGTATGGATTCAAGCTGACTGATGCTCTAACATCTCCATTCTTAGCCTATATGAAAATTCAGTGGAGGAAGAGAGAACTGGAGTTTTGCCCACCAGTCTTACATGCATTGGTTCTTTCTGGTCCAGAAATGACAGACATCATTTCCACTTGTGGCCCATTAGAACTAATTATGATGGCCACCTGACTGTGAGAGGCTGGGGCATATGGGGAGAAAACGTAGATATTTGGTGAGTGTAACTACTTCTGCTACATAACGTAGGAGCTGACTCTAAAAAGATAACTGGAAATCAATCTGATGCCTGACAAAGGAGGAGATGAAAAATTCTTTTTCTGCTATTGAAGTAATCTTTGGAGAAAAAATGTGATATTAAGGAAGTTAACAACTGTATCCTCTTAAATGTCTGGAAGCTGGAACATAGTGTATAAAAATCTGAGAGCTGGGGAGCAGTGCTGTGGCCTAGCGGGTAAGGCCTCCTCCTGCAGTGGCAGCATCCCAAATAGACACCGGTTCAAGTCCCAGCTGCTCCGCTTCTGATCCAGCTCCCAACTGATGCACCTGGGAAAGCAGCGGAAGATGACCTAAGTACTTGGGCTCCTGCACTCACGTGGGAGACCTACAAGTTCCTGGCTCTTGGCTTCGGCCTAGCTCAGCTCCAGCCATTGTGGTCATTTGGGGAATGACCCAGCGGATGGAAGATATTCTCTCTCTCTTTCTTTCTTTCTGTCTGCCTTTCAAATAAATAAATAAGTCTTTAAAAAAATTATGAGAGCCTGGAGTAATCCTTGACATGGCTATATAGCTGAATCTTGTACTAGTAACATGGTGTTACTTATAATTATAAAATATATATTAATTATTTATTATGAATTTTATAGTGGAAAACGTGACTACATTATGCTATAGGAAGCTTACTCTATGAACTGTATCTAAGGACCCTTAGATACTTAAAAAAAATTCCTGTTATGTATAAAGTGTAATCACAGTGCTTCGAAAAAATACTCTGAAGAATTGTTTTACTTGAACTCTCAAGTTATCTATTTGTCTGTTTGAGGGATAGAAAGAGACAGCTGAGAGAGAGAGAGACAAAGACAGAGCTGTTACCCTCTGGTTCACTCCTCAAATGCCTCTGACAGTTGTGGTTGGACAGCAGGAACCCATTTACTTGAACCATCACTGTGCCTCCCAGGATCCTTATCATTGGAAGCCAGAAGCAGGAGCCACAGCTCGATACTGAACCCAGGTACTCTGATATGGGACATGGGCATCAACTGGCATCTTAACTGCTAGGCTAAGTACCTGCCACTGAACTTTCAAAGTTGTATCAAATGACAGGAAAGCCTTCAGGGAATCAATCTATGAATTGCATATGTGATAATTATTAAATGTATTTCCAAAAATCACAAAAATTGTATTAAAGTAGCAGTTAACATTAATGGACTGTATACCATGTGCAGGGAATAGTGCTAATCATTTTGTATGTACTATCACTATTAAATCTCACAATATTCTGTAAGGTAGGTACTATTATTAGCCCCATTTCCAAACTTTCTCAATTTGTAAGCATTTAGATGATACAGCTTTTTTATACTTAAGACACTTCAGTCCTAGAAAAGTTAAGTCAGCTGTGCATGTCAGTTATATCTGTCTATCATGTATCATAAGATTTAAATGTTACAAATGTTTGTGATTTCTGCAATAAGGTAATTTATATGTAGGTTGCAGGGATTATGCTGCAATGTTAACTTTTCTGTTTTTAGGGTTTGGACAGAGGAGCCAAAGGCCAAATTTCCACTTTCAGCAGTTTTGTTTCAACTGTCAGCCAGAAGAAAGAAGCCACTGACAACAGAAGTTCACCTACACATCTTGTTTTCCCTAACATCAAGAATGGTAATAGTTGATATATCTTTGCAAAAATATATTCATAGTGTTAAATTATTTATAAAGTATAATTTTAATTATTCAGTATTGTTCTTATAGTTTTAGTTAATACAATGAAAAAGAAATAAGCTACATAAGGTATTTTTATATGATTGTTACCTAGAGTAAGAAAATGCAGTAAAACTCATGAATAATAAAGTTTACATAGAGAGCTAGTTGTACATTAATACAACAAAGTTTAAATGTCTATAAAATATATATTTTAGTATAATACAAATATGCATTCAGTAAATTTCCAGTAGTCAAGCAATAATCAATTGTAAGTTGACAGAAATATATGATATTTAGTATTATTTTCTAAGGAAATATATAAAACCTACAGAGAAATCTAGAAAATGAGATCAAAAGACTAAAAGGTTTAAATGGAAAACTTATTAAGTTTATCCACTACAGTCAATAATTTTCAACATTTTTGGAGAAACTTAACAATGATTCTATATTTGATCTATAAGAATAAATGCTGGCTGGCACTGTGGCTCACTAGGCTGATCCTCCGCCTGTAGCGCCAGCACTCCGGGTTCTAGTCCCGGTTGGGGCACCGATTCTGTCCCGGTTGCTCCTCTTCCAGTCCAGCTCTCTGCTGTGGCCTGGGAAGGCAGTGGAGGATAGCCCAAGTCCTTGGGCCCTGCACCCGGATGGGAGACCAGGAGGAAACACCTGGCTCCTGGCTTTGAATCTGCGCAACGCACAACCTGTAGCAGCCATTTTGGGGAGTGAACCAAAGAAAGGAAGACCTTTCTCTCTGTCTCTCTCTCTCTCTCTCTCACTGTATAACTCTGCCTGTCAAAAAAAAAAAAAAAAAGTCTCCGAGGATGTAAGAAAAAATAATGAAGGTACCCACTTCCCCATAATGCCATAAAAGCTATATTAATGATAGTATTGCCACTGAGACAAAGCAAAATAGATGGAGATAGATAAGTATAAAATATTTAAGTGGCATTAAATTATTCAAAAAGTTGAATTAGGTCAACTAACTTCTCAAAAATAATAGTTATCCATTTTTTAAAAAGTAAATAAAAGTAGAAGACAATGCCCATACTCACCAACCCAGTAATTCTATTTCTTTGAATTTAGTCTGAGGAAATAATGTAACAAATGTACAAAGACACATGGAAAGGATGTACATTATTTATAATAACAGTATTTGAAGTTAATATAAATGGATTGGTTGATTAATATGTTAATTCATATTATAAATATTCTGCTTCCATTAAGAAAAAAGTAATAATGTATGTAAAGTGACTAGAAGAAATGCCCATAATACATTGTAAAATGAAAATGCAAATTATACAATTATAGGTAGATATATAGTTGTATTTTTGTTTTTTTGTTTTTGTTTTTGTTTTTAGTGGAGGGAAACCTTTTATACTTTGAGCACAGAAGGATGCCCACCAATCTTTAATGTTATCCTCAGGAGTTAGGACTGGGTGTACCTTATTAATGTTTTTTATATAAATACATTTTTTGATCACCAGAAACACATATTGCATGCTTTTAAGTACCTTTCACCCTGTAACAAGACAAAACAAACCTGCAAAGGTGTAAATGTCTCTCATACTTCATCAAAAGAAAGAAATCTAGAAAAATTAAAGAGTTTCTGGTAAACTACCTGTGTTCATAAGCTGTATGTGGCATAAATAGTTGTTGCACAGATTTTCTGTTTGACAGTCCCAAGCTAGCGCTAGACCTACTCTCTAGTCTTACAGGTTAGTATTTTACTACCTTGTGTATGGATCCTTTATCATTGATGGTGTTTTGTTTCCTTTTCTTATTTACACACACACACATTCCATCATACCCAGGAACATACCAGTACTTGTGTGTCATGCTGTCACAGTTCCCCCAACCCAGAATAGCACAACAAACCTCTAACCATGGTTTCATTACGGAAAGAGAAAAATAAAGAAAATACAACAGAATTTAAGAGAGGAGTTAATAGATTATTTGTTTTGGACATATTTGGACTAGATAAGAACTAGTAACTTTCATTTGATTAATATTTAAAATTTGGAGAAAACTTTTAAAAATATTCTTTTGACCCTCACAACATTGACATAAGATGGAATAGATATTAGAATACCTATTTTATTACTTGTATTAGTTTTCTATTGCTGCATAACATATTAATGGCTTAAAAACAACAACCCATTTATTATCTCACCATTCTCTAGGTCAGAAGCCTCGTGGATGTGGCTGGGTTTTCTACTCAGGGTCTTACAAGGCTGATATCAAAGCATTCTTTGGACTGGGCTCAGAGCAAGAATCCTTTTCCAGTTATCTTCAAGTTGTTGGTAGAATTCATTCTGTGTGATTGTGAGACTGTTGTCCAGTTACCTTGCTGATTGTCACTCAAGAGATGCTCTTAGCTCTTAGAGGCCAGGCACAGTTCCTTGCCGTGGGCCTTCTCATAGACCTTATAGAATACAGAAGTTTACTCTTTCAAGGCCAGCAGCAGGATCTTTGTATCAAATTCTCTTTATTCCAATCTCTCTGACTCTCTTCTGCAACTAGTGAGAGAAAAGTCTCCTAAAGGGCTTGTGTTGTTTAGGTTTTGCCTATCTGGTTAATGTCCCCATTTTAAGATAACATTTATAGTTACTGGAGTTTAAGAACTTCCACGTATATCTCTTTCCTAAGTTAGGAACCTTAAGAAAATGAAAATATAGGCCTATGGAGAATGACAGGGACTTAAAAAGAAATGGATAGCCATAAGCTTCTTTGGACTTTCTGTCCAAATACCTTAGCTTTTTATTCTACCTATCAATTTTCCATCTTTACCATTCTATCTACACTATTATTTTGATCTCTGAACTCAGCTTGCCAACCTACATGCTAGCAAGTCCTTGAGTGAGCATACTGACTCTGGATGTGGTCCACCTATTTGAGCTCCCACCACTTGAGTGCTTCTCTCTCGTCTGTGCCAGCCCTGTGGAATCTTGACTCAGCCCCTTGTTGTATTTATGCTCATCATCCTAAATGAACATCTCCTTAGCAGACTTTGGCTACCTTGTTAGAACTCCTGGTGCTGACTTCTAGCTGTTCTCTGGGTGCCACCTAAATTCAGGTGTGACTTGGAGTGCTCTACCAAAGGTCCTGCAGGAAGAAAGTCCTTACTGAATGGGAAGTTAGAGGAAGTCTTCCAAATGGAAGCATGTTAAAGTTCCTTGATCTTTTGGAAAATCTTTCTTACTTGCCAATAAAATTGTTTCTTCAAAGATACATCATTCTTGGCAGTTAGAATTTTCCTCCCTCTTCTCTGGTAGTGGGACCCATGCTGGGTATTCTCTAACAGCTTTTCTCCCTGTCTGATCTCCAAATGGTATTAGAGAAGCTACAAAAGCCCAGCGTGGGTTTACCTAACAGCTGAGGGATGCCTTTCCTCCTTGTAGAGCACATAACTAGGTATGCCTGTCAAGTTGGCTGATCTTTTAAAGATCTGAGAAATGTAGGCGTTTTACCTACTATAACAGCTGCTAAGGATGATACATCTTCAGAGACACAATGTAGAAGTAATAGGAGGTTGCACTACATTCTCTCTTCCATTTTATAAATTTAAATTTTCCTTCTAAAGTTATTATGCCCCTTTTCAGACTTAGATGTTTCATAGAACATCTTTATAAAAAAAAATAAAGCAATTACACACATCTTTTTAAATGTCTTTGCAAGGGAAAAACAAGGTGGTCTTCAGCTCAAATAGTGATTGAATCTATGGGCCCTGTGATCTATTTGCAGGTAAAGTTCCCCAGGGTTTTATAGTTTCTCTAAGAGCAATCTGAGGGACACAGTGGGAAACAAGCTGTTAGAACAAACCCATGGTGAGAGTGAAGGACTTTATGTGTTAGGATTCCTTCCTGAGAGTGCTTTCAAGGCCTCAAATGACCCCCTCTGCAGGTTTCCTTGGAAAGTGAACTGATTTTGTACTAAATCACAAAGCTCTTTCTCTAGTTCAGAGTAAGTACTTTGGATTTGGTTTTTCTTAACTATTCCTTTGGGAGAGGTTTATCTATAACAAATGTAAATTATTTTTGCTTCAGTTATTTGTCTGTTTCTCTGTCTCTACTAATCTTTGCTCCTGCAGCTTTTATTTTGGAGAGGAAAAGGGCTATCTCTTCTTTGTATATATTAAAGTTAACTTTTTTAGGAGCCTGCATTGTGGCATAGTGGGTTAAGCCACCGCCTATGAGGCCAGATTCCCATGCGGGCTCTGGTTCATGTCCTGGCTGCTCCACTTAGATCTGGTTCTCTGCTAGTGGCCTGGAAGATAAGTAGCTGATGTCCAAAGTAGTTGGGCCCCTATACCCAGTAGGGGGACCCAGATGAAACCCCTGGTTTTTGGCTTCATCTTGGCTGAGCCCTGGCCATTGTGGCTGTTTGGCAAGTAACCCAGCAGATGAAAGATCTCCCTCTCTCTCTGTCTCTTCCTCTCTCTAACTGGCTTTCAAATAAATCTTTTTTTTAAAAAGGTTAACTTTCTAAAAAAATATATTTATTTGAAACACAGAGTTATGGAGAGAGGAGAAGAGAGAGAGAGAGAGATTCCCTTGACTGATACACTCCCCAAATGGCTGCAAAAGCCAGGTCTGGGCCAGGCCAAAGCCAAGAACCAGGAACTCCATCCTGGGCTCGCACATGAGTGGCAGGGGCACTAGCACTTGGACCATTTTCTGCTCCCTTTCCAGGTGCGTTAGCAAGGAGCTGGATTTGAAGCAGAACAACTGGACTGCAGCAGGTGCTGCTGTATGAGAAGCTGGTGTCACAAGTAGCAGTGTATCCCCTGCGCTGCAATGCCAGCCCAGAAGTTAGCTTTCTGAATACATAGCAAAAATAAGTATGTTTCAAACATCTCACTTGAACATTCTTCCCTGTCTCTTATATTCTTTTCTATGTTTATTTATGCAAATACAAGAAAATAACAACATAAGTTCTCATACTTTGGGCAGCGTGTTGTTTACTTTTTCAGTTCATGTATTCAAGGTATCTTTCTGAATCAGTACACAGAAAGTGTCCTTATTCTGTTTTGTTTTGTTTTTTAATATTCATTTTATTCACTTGAAAGAGTTAGAGAAGGGGGGACAGAGAGATCTTTTCCATCTGCTAGTTCACTCCCCAAATGACAACAGTGGCCAGGGCTTGTCCAGACCAAAGCCCAGAGCCAGGAACTTCTGGGTCTCTCACGTCAGTGCAGGGACTCAAGCACTTGGGTTATCTTTCACTGCTTCCCCAGGCACATTAGCAAGGAGCTGAATGCAAAGTGGAGCAACTGGGACTCGAATTGGCACCTGCGTGGAATGCCAGCATTGCAGGCCACGGCTTTATCCTCTATGCCACAATGCCAGCCCCATCCTTATTCTTTTTTACAACTATATTCTCTTGTATTGAATGTACCATAATTTATTTATCCAGACTCTCTTTAAAAGATTTGAGTTGTGTCCATTCTTTTGTTATTGTAAACAGTACCACAATGAATGTACATAATGTCATTTTGTTCATCTGCAGATACATCTGTAGGATAGTTCTAGAAGTGGATTCTTGAGTCAAAGGCTAAGTACATTCAAGATCTCCTTGAGTTTTCAATAGATCTGTTTGTCTCCAGGGCCTAGCATTCATGATAAATGCAGTCTGTGCTCAGTAAATAATTTACCAAATAGGAAATGCATGGGTGGCACCTTTTCTGGGTTTTTGGTCTGTTTGCTCTCTTGGAATGTCAAACAAAGCCTAAGGATGTAATAAATTCTGTAAGATGGCCCGACATGTCATCTTTCCATTAAAGATAGTCTTCTATAGATATGAATTTTGAATATATTTACAATTAAACTCATGAAAGAATAGTCCACTCATACTGTTATTACAGTTTTACAAACACATATCCTGGCACTTAGTAAAAAATCCATCTGCAAAAACCAATGAATGTGTCACTTTATTTGGCACTAGTGGCTAAAGTTCTGTGAGTCACAGTTTATTTTTTTCCTTCTTTCTTCCTTTCTCTCTCCCACCTTTAATTTTATTTTTTGCCAAATGTTCAGAAAAGTCATCCTATAGACAGTGATGTAAACACCACCTGTTATGACTAATTCACTCTGGTCTTCCCCTGTTTCAGCACTTGCCACTATTAAAGTTGTCAAAAACTGTACCAAAGTACTGAACTAATAGAGGGATCCTTCAATTTGTAGCTTTCTTATTACTTGCCTGGTATTCACACACTATCAGTTATGATATTAAATAAGAGCTGAGTCTTTGAGTCAATTTATACCTATAACTGTCAGTGTGTTAGTTAGCCTGCATTTACTTGTATATGCAATGAGGAAATTGGTAAAGTTGTAAAATATATCCTAAACAGTTATTTATTTAGAGGGTTAATTTTCCAATATATGCACTTTGCTTGATCCTTGATCAATTTTTGGGGAGGGGGAGAGGTTGGACATTTTACGGTTTACTATCTTCTCCTTCCATGTGGTTTCCACAAGGTTTCTGTTTTATCACTTATTTTAATATGTGGTGGAGGAGTTGAGGTTTGGCATTGTTTGCTAGTGAAAAGAACACAGGTTTTATAACTTTTAGGGCTGGATTTGAATATTGGCTGTACAATTAAAAACTGTGCAATCCAGGGCCAGTGTTGTGGCACAGCAGGTGAAGCCACCACTTGCAATGCCAACATCCCATTGTGAATCCCAACTGCTCCACTTCAGATCCAGCTCCCTGATATTGGCACCTAGAAAAGCAGCAGAGGATGGCCAAGTGCTTGGACACCTTCCACCCACGTGGGAGACCCAGATCAAGTTCCAGGCTCCTGGCTTCGACTTTGCCCAGCCTCAGCTATTGCAGCCACTTGGGGAGTGAACCAGTGGATGGAAGGTAATACCTCCCCCCAATAACTCTGCCTTTCAAGTAAATAAATAAATTTTTTAAAAAACTATATGATCCTTAAAATTAATCTTAACCTCTTTGTGCATATTTTCCCATCTATAAAATAGGATGATAAAGAAGCTACCCTATAAAATTGTAAGGACAAATTAGAAAAGAATTTCCAAAGTATTCAGTTCTATCTCTTATGAAATTCAGTATGAGTGTATGTGTGTGTGTGTGTGTGTGTGTGTATCTGTGTGTGTACACATACTGAATTGCAGGGGAAGTGATTATGTTGGGGCAAAGCTTTCCATCACTCTTACCTCATAAGTAACAGTTGCCATAGATGTCTTTACATTATTGTCACACTCAGAAGAATGTAGTCAACATTTCTATGTGTTATAAATAACAACTAAAACTTGTGAATTCATTACTTAAATTAAGAAAAGAATATGAATAACTCTTTAAAAAAGCCCAGAGGAGCCCATCCCAATATCATTGCCCCATCCTTCTGTCCAGAGGTAACTATGGTTCCCTTTTTATAGTTACTCTACAGTAGAAAGTTCTGGGACAACTATTGGGACATTCGGCAGAGCTATAGTTTGGACCATGAACTAGATCTCTGGCAGATACAGGGGCTCTCCAACTGTCCAGGGGAGTGTAGGTGAAAGCTGTGAGGTGAACTGAGTGCCCACAGTGATTCAGGTGACAGCGCAAGAAGAGGAGAGCAGGGACTGACTTCAGCAGCCCTCTGGCAAGCCAGGCCAGGAACAAGAGTCTGGACTGGACTCACCTGTTCATTCTACCTTGAGTTGATTTTTTAAAATGATTTATTTATTTTCAAAGGGTTACACAGAGAAGGAGAGACAGAGATCTTCCAAATCTGCTAGTAACTCCCCAGATGCCCGAAATGGCCAGCTGTGGGGCTGGCTGAAGCCAGGAGCTTCATCCAGGTCTCCCACATGGGTGACAGGGACCCAAACACTTGCGTCACTTACCCTGCTTTCCACAGGCCATTAACAGGGAGAGGGATCGGAAATGGAGCAGCCTGGACACAAACCAGCATCCACTTCAGATGCAGGCATTACAGGCAGCTGCTTTATCCACCACACCACAATGGCAGCCCCTCTACCTTCAGTTTAAAAAGAAGAGTACAATTGCATTTGGGATCTTGGTGATGACAGGCATCAAACTTTACTAGCTGTTAGCCCACTCTGTTCCAGTCTGTGGAGATTGCAGCTTTCATCTTATGGCGTTGTAATTCCTGGTCCTTCCTTAAGGTATCTGTTTACTTCTGCCTTTACTTGCATCTCTCTGGAAGCTTGGAGAACCATCTCTTCATCTTGGGTGTTTTGAAATTACACAGCAATGTGCCTTGGTATGGGTCTAATATTATCCCTTGTGCTTTGTACTTAGTAAACTCCTTTCATCTAGTAACTCATGTCCTTAAATTCCAGAAAATTTTCCTGCATCATGGTGCTTTTTCATCCATTCTTTCTGGACCCACTGTAATTCAAAAGCCAGGGCTTCTAGGCTCCTGATTTTCTTATTATTTTTTTTTACTTCTGTTTCCCCTTTTTCTTCAGCTCTATATTTTAGGGAATTTCCTAAGAACTGTTATTTCTGTATCATGCCTTTAATAATCAGGAATTCTTTTCTCTCTGTATTTTTTTGGTAGTACTTTGTTGTTTTATGGTGGTTTTATCTTTTCACCCTTTGAGAAATCAGTTATTTTAACCTTTTTTTTCTTCTCCCTGTGTTGTCTTTTATTCCTCTGAACTGCTTTTATCTGTTTGTGTTGTTCTCTGTCTTTTGGATTGGAGGTTTCCATTAGAAATGTGATAATCTTTGGTTTTTAGCTCCTGGTTAACAGTAGGAAACTAAGCAGAAGATTAAAAGATGAGGCATAGATAAGAATTGTTGACTAGAAGCTTCATTATAAGGTGATGTGTATGGGCTGTTCATCTATCAAGGAGCCCTGATATCAGTGTCTTTGGATATTTCTCCCTGGGCCAATCAGCTTTCCTGGAAAAGTGTCTTCCAGTCTCCTTTCTCAGGGAAACTCTGGGTAAATGGTTTGCTGGTGGAAGAGAGATGGGAATCTCTCTTGATTAATGGATCATTTACTATTCAGCAATTAGTAATTTCCTGCATTTACTATCCGGCACTTAGTCTCATCCTGTGGTTGGATGAGAGATAAATCAGTCAGTTGCAGGGAGAGGATCTTGGGATCTGACTTTTTCTTCAGTTTTCACCTAGTTTTCTTATTTTACCCTCCCCTTTCATAGCCCCCTCCTCACAACCCAGCTTCCCGGCTCTTTGAGGGTCCTGCAGTGTACATCAAGTTGCTTTTCCTGTTACCCTCTTGGGGCTTGGAATTCAACAGTCCTGGGTCGACCGAGCCAGCTTCACAGGCGTCTCTGCTTTCTAGCTTCTTTTTACATTTGAGACTATGGCCTTCTTGCCTGTTCTGATTGTCCTTGCAAGCTCACACCTTTGAAATCACAACAGAACCTTATGCTATTGTTTCAGTGGAATTTGAGGAGGAATTAAATATCTGTGCACAATCTGCCATCTTAACCTGAAAAACTTCATGTGTTTCTTTGTTTAACAGATGAGGAATATAAAATTCTGGATGATGACATGATTTATACTACATCATATGTTCCAGTATCTGTTGTGCCTAATAATAAACTATCCCCAAACTTAGTGACTTAAAGCAATAACGTCATTAATTTTATTCACAAATGTGTGATTTGGATGGGGATCAGCAAGGACGGGTCATCTTTGTCCTTTGAGCATCAGGTAGCTAGAATTCCTGCTGAGGTAGGTGGAATCCGCTGAAGGCTGCCTCCCTCTCACATCTGATGATGGCTGCAGGCTGCAGACTCAGGCCTTAGATGGGGCTGGGACTGGAAATACCTACACTAGGCCTTTATGTGTGGCTTACTGGCTTCCTCACAGACTTGCAACCGATAGCAAAGGCGGACATTCCAAAATGTGTTTGGTGCCTATTATAACCCAGTCATGCAGTGTCACTTCTGCCACATTTTAACAGGGAACCATTAAGGCTGGCCCATATTCAAAGAGAGGAGAATTAGACTCCAGCTTTTCATGTGGGGAATATAAAAGAATCTATGGACATATTTTAAAGCTTTCACATCTGTGAATATGAAATAGAGATCCAGAAAAAGAAGCCAGGCTTTTTGACTCTTGTTTCAGAACTTCTGTTATAGCATGTTGAAGAGCAAGAATTTATAGCTTCAATCAGGTTTTTAGATAAAATATACATTTTAAGTTTCTATACTTCTTCAAGTTCTCTATAGCAAATCATTCTTTAGATTACTAGACAAGTTTTTTAAAATTTTCATTGGTTCACAAATACTATCCATTTTGTTCGTGAATAGTTGTAGATGAAAGTGATCTAAAAAGTTACCTAACCTAGTGATTTTTAGGCCTATTTTTGTTCTTGCTTTTGATTTTTGTATTAAAACACATTTTTTAGGTTTGGCCTAGTTATAAGGCACTTGCATGCCATATTATATGTGGGGTTGAGTTCCAGTTTCAATCCTGGTAACACCTTCCTACTAATGCAAACCCTGGGAGGCAGCAGGCTAAAGTACTTGCGTCTGTGGCACTCACATCAAAAGCTTAGATTAGATTTTCAGCCCCCTGCTTTGGCCTGGCTCAGCCTTCGTTATTGAGGGCATTTAGGGAGTGAACCAGCAGATGGGGGAGCCCTCTTTCTTTCTCATTGTCTCTCAAACAAATGAATACTTTTCAAAATCACACTTTTTATTAAATTTTTTTTTTCAGAGCATCATTGTATCCCAAGAGAAAAGCTAAGCTATTGCCAGTGAACCCAACTGTTCAGCACATTCCCCTGAGGAGTGCCCTTGAAGTTCTTTGTTGGAACATTAGGAGTGACTGACTTTGGCCATCTCTTTAATTTTATAATGGCAAAACTGAGACCCAGGGAGTTTCCATGGCCCTTCTAACGTTAAAGTAATTTAGGCAGCAGGGGAACTAAGTACCATACTTCTTCACTGGTGCTTTTCCATTATTTAGGTATTATTGAATTACAAAGTAACTGTGATGAAACTTAGGGTACTGCATTTTGCAAGAGTGATACCAACAGCAAACCTTTTTATATTAATACTCCAGCAGTAGAGATTTAAGCATCAGAGGCCCAGGTTGCTCCCACTGAACACCCCATCTACACCGTGACTCCTGTTTACCCCTAAAACTGCTGTTTGTACCTGTGCTGGCTATCCCAGAACAGTCTTCAGTATCCTTATCATGTGGAGAATTAAAATGTCAGTTTTTGTTCTGATGGCTGCATTTACGGAAAGCTATGGTATTACTAGTTTGCAATACAAGTCAGCCAGTGAAAACAGTGAGCTGGCAAAATCTGACTGATAATCTCGCACCCTTATATATGGTTCATTGTAACTGCACATTTTTTAATATACTGCCTGCCCCCACCATAGCCCTGTTCTTGCAGTGGCTTCAAGGGTTTCACTTAATGTTTCTAAGCAACCAACTAAAATTGGCAACAATATATTAAAAGAAAGGGAAAATGATTACTGCTTATCAGTTTAGCACAGAGTGTTCCTGAGTATTGGCTGAATGAAATATAAATGAAGGGTTTTCACTAATAAATACCTTTTGGCTTTTCTCAGTATATTACCGTATTCTATATTGCAGAAAAAGTTGTATATGATAGAGCAAAGATTTGCCTGTTCTATTTATAGTATCAGTTTGAGATTTAATTAATCCTTCATCACTATAGTTATTGACTTTCTCTTTTGAATTAGATTTTAATAACCATCTGTGAGAACAGGCAGAAAACCTGTTTCTGGAAACAATGCCTTGATATTCAGGGATATGAGAGCAGCTGTGAGCTGTTATTCTTCTTTTCTTAATAGCTGAATGTCACATCCTGCAGTTTGGCTTTCATTCATTAATGTGAGCAAGGGATACCGCCTTTGTTCTGACTCAAGTTCCATTAACATAGTGTGTTAACGTTCTGCATTACTGTTCAGTCCAACTTACCTTCTGAACTAAAAATAAATCCCATCTGGGCCTCTGATTCTAACTTCACCCGATAATCCTCTTGGCTCTGGAACTATCTCTTATATAAGAATCTCCCCACAATCTCAGCCTCTGGCAAAATCCAGTTCTCTTACTAACTCAAATTTCACTCTTCCTCTACCTCAGCATGGTATTAATAAAAATGAGTGGGTATAAAAATGTGCATATAGGCTCTGTGAATGAATAAGTTAATTTATATTTGAATGAGTCTGTTTGTATTTAATAGTGGGTGTTTGTAGCCAGCTTGGGAAAGGTGTGTAGGAAGCAGTAGGAAAGGATAAGCCTGGTGGAGAGGAAGAGAAATTGTACAGCAGCCACACTGTTCTCATCAGTTTTTCTCAGTGTGGTCCCCAGACTAGCAGCAGCAGCATCACCTGGGAACATTTTGAAACTCAGTGTCTGTGCCCCACCCCAGATCCCTGAATTGTAAACTCTGAGGAAGGCCCAGAAACCTTTAATTTTCTGGCCAGGAATCAATGAACTGGAAGATAAGACAATGGAAATTACCCAATCTGAATGGTAAGGAAGAAAATAAATAAGAAAGGAAAAAAAAATGAACAGAATCTTAGGCCTGTGCTATTATAACAAAAAATATGACATGCCTTTCATCAGAACTCCAGTCAGAAACGAAAAGGAAGGTAGGGCAGAAAAAGTAGTCAAAGAAAGAATGACTGATAGCTAATCAAATTTGGCAAGATACAGAAACTTGCAGATTCAATAAGCTGAGCAAACCCTCTTCCAGGATAAAGCCAACGGAACCCATGTCAAGACATGGTATAATTAAACCTCTGAAACCTTTCTGAAAATGAGACAAAAACAACAACAACAAAAAACTCTCGAAAGCAGTCAGAAAAACTGACACCTTAAAGAGAAAACGGACAGACATTTTACACAACAGTTAAGACGCCACTTGGGATGTCATCATCTCTTACCCAAGTGCCTGCATTTCAGTCCTGGCTCTGTTCCCAATTCCAGCTTCCTGCTAATGCACACCTGGTAGGTAACAGGTGATGGTTCAAGTGGTGAGGTTCCTGCCACCCGAGTGGGAGACCTGGGTTGAGTTCCTGACTCCCAGCTTCAGCCTGATCTAGCCTCAGCTGGCATGAGCATTTGAGGAGTAAACAACAAGATATTCATATTCTCTCTCTCTCCCTCTTCCTTTTCCCTTTTCCTTCACTCCTCTTCCTTCTCCCAGCCTTGCAAATAAATATTTTTAAATATATAGGGAAAAGCCATTCAAATAACAACAGATTTCTCTGCTGAGTAACCACAGAGGCCAATAAGAATGGCACAGTATTTTTCAAGTGTCAAATGAACTATCAACCATGAATCTTACACGTGGTAGAAATGCTTTTTCAGAAAGGGAAGGAAAACCCAGACATCCTCAGATGAAGGAAAGATAAGTGTTTGTTCCCAGTAGACTTTATTTAAAAGAACCACTAAAGAAATTCTCAAAACAAAAAAGAAACAATAAAAGGACCTTGAAACATCAAGAAAGAAAGAAGATGATAAGCAAGAGTATGGGTAAATACAGGTTTTCTTTCTCCTTTTGTTTTCTAAATTATGTTTGGCCCTAGAAACAAAAATTATGATACTGTCTGCTGTAGTTCTAAAATGTATATATGGCCAGCACCACGGCTCACTAGGCTAATCATCCGCCTGCGGCGCCGGCACCCCAGGTTCTAGTCCTGGTAGGGCGCCGGTTCTGTCCCGGTTGCTCCTCTTCCTGTGCAGCTCTCTGCTGTGGCCTGGGAGTGCAGTGGAGGATGGCCCAGGTGCTTGGGCCCTGCATCTGCATGGGAGACCAAGAGAAGCACCTGGCTCCTGGCTTTGGATCAGCGCGGTGGGCCAACCGCAGCGGCCATTAGGGGGTGAACCAACGGAAAAGGAAGACCTTTCTCTCTGTTTCTCTCTCACTGTCTACCTGCCTGTTAAAAAAAAATGTATGTAAAGAATACTTACAGCAGGGTGGGCATTGTATAATGTGTAGCAGTTAAGCCTGCTGCTTGGGATGCCCTCATCCCATATTGGAGTTCCCATTTGAATCCCAGCTACTCTGCTGCTAATGCATTCTGGGAGGCAGCAGATGTTGGCTCAAGTGCTTGGGCCCCCACCACCCACGTGGGAGACCAGCTTGGAGTTTCAGATCCTGGCTTCAGCCTAACTCTGTCCTGGCTATTGTGGGCGTTTGGGGAGTGAACCAGTAGGTAGAAGATTAGCTCACTCATTTACTCACTCACTGATTCTTTTAGTCTGCCTTTCAAGTAGATGAAAAATAAACATTTTTAAAATGTCAGGGCAACTTTAGTTAGGAGATGTAGCCATTTCTAATAAGAGTGGATTTGCCAGATAGCTTCAGCAGTCTTTAAGGAGCCATACAGGAAAGGATACTAAATTTATCAAGCAAAAACTAGGGCATACTACTGTTCCTCAAAAGAATGTTAAATTAATTTACAGGGGACAGGGAAAAAAATTAATAGAACAAAGAGAAAACAGAAGAGTAATGACAATCTTAAGCCCTACCTCATATTTATTAGATTGAATGTAAATGGGTTAAATAAAAGATAGAGATTGGCAGAGTAAATTAAAAACCTACCCAATTATATACTTTTTATCAGAGATTTCCATCAAGTACAACAATATCATTTTAAAGGAAGAGTTTATAAAAGATATATTATGGAAATATTACTCAAATGAGACAGGAATGACTATACTGATCAGATACAGCAGATTTCAAACAAAATTACTGAACACAAAGAAAGACCATTACATAATGATAAAAAGTTTGATGATCAAGAAGACATACTGATCATAAATGAGTAAGCACCATAAAACAGAGTTTTAAGATATGTGAAGTCTCAAATTAATGGTAGATTTAATAAAACAAGACAAAATCAGAAAATATGAAAAGTACAAGAGAATACAATAACACCATCAACCAATAGAATCTAATCCACATTTATAGCAGATTCCACGCAACAACAACAAAATGGACATGCTTTTCCAGGGCCAATAGAACATCTTCCCAGGTCTACCAAATCCTGGGCTATAGAACAACCTCAGAAAGGCTAAAGAATTAAATACTGCAGTGTTTATTTGCGCATTTGTGCAGAATACAAATGTGTTATTTGACCACAAAATAATCAAGTTAGAAATCAGTAACAGGAAATAATAGGAGAATCTTCAAATACGTAGAAATTAACTTTCACATCACCAAAGGCTCAAAAAGAAAAAAAAAGCTACAAGGGAAATAGAGATACAGAGATACAGTAAAAACTGAATGAAAATTAAAATACAACATAACAAATTTGGGGAGCTACTGCTGAAAGGTGCCATGGCGCAGTAGATTAATCCTCAGCCTGCAGCACTGGCATCCCATATGGGTGCAGGTTCTAGTCCTGGCCTTCCCTCTTCCAATCCAGCTCTCTGCTGTGGCCTGGAAAAGTAGTAGAGGATGTCCCAAGTCCTTGGGCCCCTGCATCCTCTTGGGAGACCAGAAAGAAGCTCCTGGCTCCTGGCTTCGAATCGGCAAGCCTCTGGCTGTTGCAGCCATCTGGGGAGTAAACCAACAGAAGGAAGACCTTTCTCTCTGTCTCTCACTGTCTGTAACTCTACCTCTCAAATAAATAAAATCTTAAAAAAAAAAAAAGAGGGAAGTTTCAAAATACATCTAATCATATACCCCAAGAACCTAGAAAAAGAAGAGGAAAATGAACTCAAAGCAGAAGGGAGGAAATATCAAGGCAAAAGTCAGTGAAACTGAAAACAGAAAAATTTAGAAAACAAATGAAAAATATAGCTGGTTCTTTGAATAATTGATTAATTTGACCAGCTTCTAGGAAGACAGAGATTATCACTATCACAAATGAAGCTGAATACATACAACAGATACTGTGAATATCAAAAAGATGAAGAACAACCATCAACAACTCCACACGTAAATTTTACAACTTAAGTGAAATGATCCCATTCCTCAGTAAACACAAATTATCAAAGCTCATCCAATATGAAACAGATCATGTAAATTACTATTAAGGAAATGGAATTCATAATTCTAAAAGTCTTTGTAAAAAATCCGTGTCCAGATGGTTTCACAGGAAAATTCTACCAAATGTTGAAAGAAGAATTAGCACCATTTCTAAACAGTCTCTTCCAGAAAATAAAAAAGGAGGAAACACTTCCCATTTATTTTACAAAGTTGATATTACCCCATACTAAAAAACCAAGATAATCAGAAAAAAGAAAATTATAGACCAGTATGACTCTTAAGTATAGATGGCAAAAATCTCAACAAAATCTTAGCCAACAGAATTCAACAATATGGAAAAAAAATTATTATCCATGATCAAAGAGGTCTTTTCCAGGGATGCGAGGTGTTTCTATATTCAAAATCTGGGAGCGAGTGTTTTGCTCAGTGTTTATGCCACCATTGAGAGACCTGAGACGTCTGAAGTGCTTGCATGTGAGTCCCAGCTCTGCAGCTGGTTCCAGCTTCCTGCTTATATGCACCCTACGAGGCAGCAGGTGATGGTTTAAGTAGTTGTGGCCCTGACACCCACATGAACCCAGATTGAGTTCCAGGATCCTGGCTTTGGTCTGGCCTAGTCCTGGATGTTAGAGGCATTTGGGAAGTGAACCAGCAGATAAGATTTTGATATCTCTCTGTTTCCCACTTCTCCCTTTCCCTCTATCTACTTCCCTCCCTCTCTTGAGTAAATAAATACATTTTAAAAAATCAATTATTGTTATCCACCCTACCAACAGGCTTGAGTACAAAGCAGAGGAAGGCATTTGACCTAGTGGTTGGGGATGCCCACAACTCACAGGAAGTGCCTGGGTTCAGATCCTAGCTCTATTCCCATTTCCAACATCTTTTTTTTTTTGTTTAAATTTATTTGACAGAGTTAGTGAGAGAGAAAGAGATGGAGAGAAAGGCCTTCCTTCCATTGGTTCACCCCCTAAATGGCCACCATGGCTGGAGCCACGCCCATCTGAAGCCAGGAGCCAGGTGCTTCCTCCTGGTCTCCAGTGCAGGCACAGGGGCCCAAGCACTTGGGCCATCCTCCATTGCCTTCCCAGGCCACAGCAGAGAGCTGGACTGGAAGAGGAGCAACTGGGAGTAGAACCCGGTGCCCATATGGGATGCCAGCACCAGGTGGAGGATTAACCAAGTGATCATGGCACTGGCCCGTTTCCAACATCTTGCTGCATGCTCTGGGAAGTGACAGTGATGGCTGGAGTTGTTGGGTTCATACCACCCATGTGGGGACGTGGATCAAGTTCCCAGTTCGCAACTTAGGCCAGACCACTGCAGGCATCAGGAGAATGCACCAGTGCGTGAGAATGCACGCTTACGCTTGCTTGCACTTTCCCTCTCTCCTTCTCTCAAATAAAAAATACATACAGTTTTTTAGGAATACAAATCATACAATCATATCAATCTGGGAAAAAACTACATAACAATATCTAATACCCATCCTCATAAAAACAAAAGCATTTCAGAAAAACCTGAAATCACATGGTCTGCCTTAACTTTTTAAAAAGCATTTAGAAAACACCAACAGATAGCATTTTTACGTAACGACAGAAGATTACATGCTTTCCTCCTGCATGGCAAAGATGTCTTCTCTTGGCACTCTTTACATGATAGGAATCAAGATAGTGTTCTTAACTGGAAAAAGATTGTTAACAAAATAGCCTACATTGTACACTTTACTTAATGGTGAAGCAATTCCCCCCTAAGATCAGAACTAAGCAAAGAGAGTTTGCTCTTACCACTCTTATCCAGCAAAGTGTTGGAAATTACAGCTAGTACTATAAAAAGGGCAAGAAAAAGAAAGGATGTACAGATCAGAAAATAAGATCAACACTATATATTCAAATGATGTGACTACACAAAAAATCTAAAGGTATCTACAAAACATTTCTGGAGCTAATAAGTGAACGCCTCAAGGTTAAATAATACAAAGAGAGGCTGATGTTCTGGTATACTGGGTAAAGCTGCTGCCTTCACCACCAGCATCCATTGTGAGTGCCAGTTTGTATCCTGGCTGATCCACTTCTGATCCAGCTCTCTGCTGATGGCCTGGGAGAATAGAGGAAGATGACCAAAGTGCTAGGACCCCTGCCACCCACAGAGGAGACCCAGATGAAGCTCCTGGCTTCTGACAGGCTCAACCCTGGCAGTTGTGGCCATCTTGGGGGTGAATCAGTACACTAAAGATCCCTCTCTCTGTTTCTCTCTGAAACTCTGACTTTTAAGTAAATATATATTTTTTTTGACAGGCAGAGTGGACAGAGAGACAGAGAGAAAGGTCTTCCTTTTTCCGTTGGTTCACCCCACAATGGCTGCTGCGGCCGGCGCGCTGCAACCGGTGCACTGCGCTGATCCTAGGCCAGGAGCCAGGTGCTTCCTCTTGGTCTCCTATGCGGGTGCAGGGCCCAAGGACCTGGGCCATCCTCCACTGCCTTCCCTGGCCACAGCAGAGAACTGGACTGGAAGAGGAGCAACCGGGACAGAAACTGGCGCCCCAACTGGGACTAGAACCTGGGGTGCATATATTTTAAAAAGACACAAAATAAATGTACAAAATTAATTATATATATATATATATATATATACATATTTTAAGATTGTATATATTTATTTGAAAGAGTTAGAGATGGAGAGACAGAGACAAAGGTCTTCCATCTGCTTGTTCACTCCCCAAATGGCCACAACAGCTAGAGCTGGGCCAATCCAAAGCCAAGAGCCAGGAGCTTCTTCCAGGTCTCCCACATGGGTGCAAGAGCCCAAGCACTTGGGTCATCTTCCACTGTTTTCCCAGGCCAAAAACAGAGAGCTGGATCGGAAGTGGAGCAGCCTGTGCTCAAATTGGCTCCCATATGGGATATCAATGCTGCACACAGAGGCTTAGCCTACTACACCACAGTGCTGGCCCCACAAAAATCAATTATATTTATTTTAACAATGAACACATAGACATAAATTTAAAACACATATCATTTACAATTAAAAACAACTAAAATACTTTAGTATAAATCTAAGAACTAGAATAGCTAATTTTTTTCAAAAAAATAATAAAGGAGAAAGAATCCATCTACCTGATTTCAGTATAGCTATTGTTAGAGATTAATGGAGGACAGATGTAAGAATCTTTGTAACAGATAGAGAGCCTAGAAATAGACCCACAAAAATATACTCAACTGTAATTTGACAAAGGTACAAAAGCAACTCATTGGAGGAAAGATAACATTTTTAATAAATGGTACTAGAGCATCCATACTCAAAATGAAGTAAAATCAGCATCAATCTAAATCTCACATCTTACATGCATGTGTACGTACACATACACACACACACACACTTAAAACTGATTATATACTTAAATGTAAAACTTTATTAAGCTTCTTTAACCAAATCATAGATTAAAATCTTTGAAATCTAGGACCAGAAAAGAACACAATTCATAAAAGAAAAATTTATGTATTTGACATCAAAATACATACTTTTTCTGTGAGAACAAGTGTTCATAGGCTAGAAAGACAAGCTGCATAGTGGGAGAAAATATTTGCAAACTATGTTTGAAAAAAGACTATTATCTGGATTATATGAAATAGAATACAGTTTAAAAAAACAAAATTTCAGGAATTACACATAGTAATTATCAACAAATCATTCATATGAAGAACTGTAAATTTCTCAACTGCACTGCCATAAAACTAGAATTGATAATAGAAATTTAAGTTTAGTGGTTTAGAACGTTTTTAAAATATCCTCCTTAATTTATTGGGTCAAAAAATTGGAACTGAAATTTAAAGTTTCAGAAGATAACAACCATAAGAATACCACATCATCACTTAAAGGATAAGGCTAAAGTTATATGCAAAAGTCATAGCCTTTAATGTTTCCCTGTAAGATAAATAGAGGGAGAGTTAATGAAGTAATACACAGTGTCCAAAGTATGGATTGCTCCATTTCCCAGAACTCAATTCTCAGGCTTCTTTTCTACTTAAACCCTCCTTGGGGAATCTTATTCCCACAATTAAACCTTTGCTCATCCCCTTCACTCAAGATTTATATGTTCAGAGCTCAACATCTATATTTTAATATCTAATAAGCTCCTTATATTTAACATCTACAAAAGAGAACATTTGATTTTCCTGCTTTCCCCCTCTCCACCAAAAAAAGGGCACCTCCTCCTCTGGTGTCCAGCTTTCAGCAAGTGGCATCATCATCCACCCAGTTGGACAGGCTAAATCACTGGTATCATCTTTGACTCCTGTCTTAACAGATTCCACATTTCTATCTTTCACTCAGCATGTCTTCCAAAAACATATACCTGTTATCCCTACTACATTCAGAATGCATCACAGCCCAATCATTTCTCATCAGCTCTGCCACTCCTGTCTTAGCCACTACCATCTCTCACCAAGCCACTGTCTTACCAAATATTAACAGATACTGTTGAACTTATCAAAGTTATGTGATACTGAAATAGTCATTTTGTAGAATCATATATAGATGGTAATATTTTCCATTATTTAAAGAACTTAATATGTGATAAAAAGTATACAAAAACAATGTAGAATGACATGCTTTCATAAGTGTTGTTCTGAAATTGGTTAAGAGAAAAATGTTTATATTCTTCTCTCTTATAAATTCAAAAAATAATTGTAGATTGCATTTATTGAGCATTTCCTATTTGCCAGGCTTGGCGCTACAAGTGCTTCATATGCACTATAATGAAAAAAACACAAATGAGAATAGATATATGACCATCTGATCCTCTAGAGTTGGAAGGCTTCAAAAATCTAATCCAAAATATGAAGTACTAAAAGGAAAGCTTGATAAAATTAGTTAATACAGATATGAGTTTGATACTTTGCTATTTTCAGAAAATATTAAAAGGCAACAGGACATTCTGTGAAGTGGCAGAAGGAGCATTGTTTTTTTAACCTTCATAAAAGTCACATAAAATGTGTGGAGTACCTATGTAGCAGAATTTAAAATCACTTACATCAAAATTAGCTAACCAAATATCTCCATAAAGCCCCAAAGATAAGCAGGACAAATTGCCAAAACCATCAGATCTCCGTGATGTTAACTTCTGGGCAGAAAGAAGCAGAAGGAAGCACCTGGGCTGTTTGACTTTGGAACAGGAAAGATTCAAAATAGGCAGACACTGTTTATTGGAAAGCTGAGGAGGCTGATTTGAGAACTAAGGCTGAAAGTGGTAACAACTTTGCCAAGAGCAAGTTAATGTAAAGGTCCCATGCTGAGGTCTAAGTGGAACAGTGAGGGGGCGGGCATTGTGGTAAAGCAGTTAAGCTGCGCCTTAGGATGCCCGCATCCCATGTTATAGTCCCTGGATTCAAGTCCTGCCTCTGCTCCAATCCAGCTTCCTGCTAATGCAAACCCTAGGGGGCAGCAAGTGATGACTCAAGTATTTGGGCCCCTGCCACCCTCATGGAACACCCAGATGGAATTACTGGCTCCTGGTCTCAGCCTGGCCCAGCCCCAGCTTTGCGGACATTTAGGGCATGAACCACAGATGGAAGGTCTGTCTCTTTCTCTCTCTCCTTCTGTTGCTCTGCCTTTCAAATAAATAAAAATCCTTTCTAAGAAAGTATAAATGGATCATTGAATCTCAAAAACAGACTGACTTGGTCCCCCTTCCAGCCCAGGGCCCCATTCAGAGAGTAGAATTCAGAGAGCAGAATTCTAGCACAGAGATAGGCCAGCGCTGCGGCTCAATAGGCTAATCCTCCGCCTTGTGGCGCCGGCACACCAGGTTCTAGTCCCTGTAGGGGCGCCGGATTCTGTCCCGGTTGCCCCTCTTCCAGGCCAGCTCTCTGCTATGGCCAGGGAGTGCAGTGGAGGATGGCCCAAGTGCTTGGGACCTGCATCCCTATGGAAGACCAGGATAAGCACCTGGCTCCTGCCATCAGATCAGCACGTTTAAGGAAAAGGTTAAGTAAAGAGGATACCCTAGTAAAAGTGGAGGAAGGATGTAGGGCCTGGAAATCTTAAAAAGCAAGCCACCATATATTTGAATTCAATATAAAAACAAAAATTGCTAGAACTTTCTCTAAAAGTCCGGAAAAGATGATTTCAAAGAAAAACAACAGAAAATAATCATGGACCAATTCTCTAATTTTGAGTTATGAAGTGTAATAATAGAGAATAACAAACAGTCATCCAATGAAGTCACATCAGAAATATGTGCTCACAAAAACAGATTAAATCTTGCTATTTCAAAACAAATGAGAATACATTAAGGGGGGGCTCAAAGATGGCTGAATACAGTATTGCCATGCTAACTTCAGTTGTTCTGGGATATAAAAAGAACAAAGGAAGGACCACATTTCCAGGGGTCCAGCTGATGGAAATTTGCAGCAAAGAAATGAAACTATAACAAAGACTCCAAGGGACAAAAGAAGACAGAGACACTGCTTCAGCCAGTTATGCAGTACAGCCAACTGCCAGCTGTGAGCCGCCATCTTACTATATCAAGGTAAGAAGAAATTACTACATGCCCTGCTGCTTAAAGTTTTGGCTGTGGGGGCAACTGCCAAGCTTGGAGCAGGGAAGCCACATTGCTACTCTCCCCTCCTCCACTCCCACAGAGATCCATACTTGGCAACCAGAAGTCATGCAGCATCAGAGTCACAGTCAGGTCCACATGTCCCCTGCATCCTGCAACTGTGGGAGTTTTGAGGCATGAGCACTGGAGCTGCGCTCGTGAACTCTACATGATCTGGGGGATTCACCTTAGCTTTAGGGAGCTAACACCAGAAGCAACCCATAAAAAAAAAAAATCTCCCATCCTGGGAGATCTGGGTAATGATCCCTCTATACCCTGCAACACCAGGATTATAACAATTAGTTCTACATTTCTCAATGCCACTGAAATCTAGCCAGTGGACATAGGGAAGAACCTACTTGCATTCCACCTCTCTGAACTCATACCCTCCAGAGTAAAGTCGCCCATACACCTTCTAGTTATCCTGTAGGACTGAAGCTGGGTTCAGTTTACATCCCTTGGTGCTAGGACTAAGGCTGTTGGTGTTATAAGCCATAGCACCAGTTGGACTCTCCTAGCAGGACCAAAGGAAAGATCCACAGCAATTGGTGCCACAAGCTCTGGTATCACTAAAGCTTGCCAGTAAGACAAGAGGATACCCACCTTTGTCTCTCTCAGCACTAAGAACAAAGCCCTGGCTATCACAATCCCCAGGGAGGTTGACATTGAACTCTCTGTGGACCAAAGATACACACCCTGGGAAACCCATATTTGTCTCAAAGCCTCACTTTCATCCCTACAAACAACAGCAAACTAGACCACTATGTCACTTACAGACAATTGATTAAAACAAAAGAAATCACTTAAAGACTACACTCCTGGGCTCACCTAGAACCAAAACCAAAGCAACAAACCAAGTGATAACCCGCATCCCTGCTAAACCACAAACTCTTCCATAAAGAGTAGACAATTATACCAAGATGCAGATATCAACGTAGGAACACATGAAACATCAAGAATAAAGATAGTATGATTCTTCTAAAATAACACAGTACTCCCCCAGAATTAGATCCTGAACTGTAGGAAATCTATGAAATGACAAGTATTGAATTCAAAAAAATGATTGTAAGGAAACTCAGTGAGCTGCAAGAGAATACAAATAAACTAAAGAAGTGAGGAAATTGATGAATGACATGAATGAAAATATTACTAAGGAGATCGAACGCGTTAAAAAGAATCAAATAGAAATTTGGGAGATGAAATCTTCAATCAGTTAAACAAAAAATATGACTCAGAACTTTAACAGCAGAATAGACCAAGGGGAGGAAAGAATTTCTGACCTCAAGGACAAGAATTTGAAAATTACCCAATCCGATGAAAAACAAAGAAGAATGAAGAAAGTCCACATAAAGTATGGGATGCCATTAAATCACCAAATATTCATAATATAGGTAATGCTGAGGAGAAGAAGTGGAAAAAGGCATTGAGAATCTACTAAATGAAATAATAGTTGAAACTTTTCCAGTTCTTAAAAGCTACATGGACCTCCAGATACAATAATCTTATTCACAAGCAGAATCAACCAAAGAAGATCTTCTCAAAGGCATCAGACTTCTCAGCAGAAACTCTACAGGCCAGAAGAGAATAGGATGATATTCAAGGTCTTAAAAAAAGAAAAATACCTCCAACCAAGAATATTATATCCAACAAAGCTGTCTTTTGAAAGTGTGAGGGATAAATAAGGTATTTTTCAGATAAGCAAAAACTGAGAGACTTACCACCACCGCCAGACCCAGACCAGTCTAACAAAAAATTCTGAAGGGCATCCTGCGTTAGAAGTAAAAATCATGAAAACACATGACACCACAGGCACAGGTTGGCTAAATGGATTAAAAAAAAAAAAAAAAACCCAAGACCCCACTTTATGCACAGACTGAAAGTGAAGGGCTGGAAAAAGATAAACCAGGCAAATGGAAACCAAAAACGAGCAGGAGTGGCCATCCTGATATCAGATAAAGCAAACTTTAAATCAAAAACTATAAAAAGGGATAAAAAAGGACACTATATTTTGATAAAAGAGTTCAACAAGATGACTTAACAAATATATATGCACCCAACACAAGACCACCCACATATATACAGCAAATACTATTAGACCTAAAGGGAAAGACTCCAATACAATAATTGTGAGAATAATGAGTACTTCAGCATCCCACTCATCAATGGACAGAACATCCAGACAGAAAACCAATGAGGATACATTAGAGTTGAAACATACTATCTAACAAATGTACTTAACAGACATTTACAGGACATTTCACCCAACAGCTACAGAATACACATTCTTCTCATCAGCACATGGAACATTTTCTAGGATAGATTATGTATTAAGCCACAAATCAAATCTCAGCAAATCTGAAAAGACTGACATCACACCATGTATCTTCTCAGACCATAAAGGAATAAAATTAGAAATCAACAAGAAAAATAGAACATTCAAAAACACTTGGAAATTAAACAGCATGTTACTGAATGATCAGTGGGTCACTGAAGAAATTAAGAAGGAAATCAAAAACTTTTCCTGAAATAAATGAAAATAAAAATAACAGAAAAACCTATGGGATACAGCGAGAGCAATATTAAGAGGGAAATTTAAAGCTTTAAGTGCTTACATTAAAATAAAAGTCTCTATAAATACTAAAAGTGTCTCAAAGGCTTAGAATAATAAGAATCAAACCCCCAATCAGATGGAGGCAATGAAATTTAAAATAAAAAAACAAAGATCAACAAAACAAAAATTGTTTTTTGATAAGATAAACATAAGATAGATAAAACTTTAGCTAGACTAACAAAGGAAAAAAGAAATAATAGGTTTTTAGGGTTTAGGTTTTAGTAGGGATTAGAGATGAAAAAAGATACATTACAACAGACACCAGTGAAATAAAAAGGATCATAAAAAAACTATGAAGAACTCTATGCTAGTAAACTGGAAAAACTCAAAGAAATGGGTGAATTTCTCGATATATATAACCTACCTTGTTTAAATCAAGAAGATATTATACTACCTAAACAGACCTATAACAAGCAGTGAGATTGAAGTAGTAATCAAAAGTCTTCCATCAAGGAAAAGTCCAGGACCTAATGGCTTCACTACTGAGTTCTACATACCATTCAAAGAGTAAAATTCCAATACTTTTTGAAACTATTCTAGAATATTGAACAGGATGGAACTCTGCCAAACACTTTTTATGATGCAAGCATCACTTTGATACCAAAACCAAACGAAGACACACCACAAAAAGAAAACTATAGACATATCTTTAATGAACAGAGATGCACAGATTCTCAACAAAATACTTGTAAATCAAATCCAAAGCTACATCAAAAAGACCATGCGGGGCCAGTGCCATGGCTCACTTGGTTAATCCTCCGCCTGCAGTGCCAGAATCCCATATGGGTGCCAATTCTAGTCCCAGTTGCTCCTCTTCCAGTCCAGCTCTTTGCTGTGGCTCGGGAGTGCAGTGGAGGATGGCCCAAGTGCTTGGGCCCTGCACTCGCATGGGAAACCAGGAGAAGCACCTGGCTCCTGGCTTTGTATCGGCATAGCTTCGGCCGTGGTGGCCATTTGGGGGGGTGAACCAGCGGAAGGAAGACCTTTCTCTCTGTCTCTCTCTCTCTCACTCACTGTCTAACTCTATCTGTCAAATAATAAAAAAAAAAAAAGACCATGCATCATGAGCAAGTGGGATTTATCCCAGAAGTGCAAGGATGATTCAACATTCACAAAGCAATAAATGTCATAAGTCACATTAATAGAATGAAGAACAAAAATGACACAGTCATCTCAATAGATGCAGAGAAAGCATTTGATAAGATGCAATACCCCTTCATGATAAAAATCTTCTACAAATTAGGAATAGAAGGTACACACCTCAGAATTACAAAGACTATACATGTCTAGCCAACAGCCAATATCATACTAAATGGGGAAAGCATTTCCCCTCAGATATGGAACAAGACAAGGGTATCCTCTTTCACCACTCTTATTCAACACAGTACTGGAAATTTTAGCGCAATTAGGAAGGAGAAAGAAATAAAGGGCATCAAAATTGGAAAACAGGAAGTCAAAAGTTGTCCACGTTTGCAGATAACATGATGTTGTACACTGGAAAACCTTAACCCTACCAAAAAGCTGTTAGAATTGATAAACCAATTCAGTAAAGTTGCAAGTTCTGAAATAAGCATACAAAAAACAATAGCTTTTTATATGCTAATGATAAACTCACTGAAAGAGAAATCCCATTGATAGTAGCCACAAAAATAGCAACAAATTTAACCAAAGAAGTGAGAGATCTCTACAATGAAAATTATCAAACATTCATGAAAGAAATCATCAGGGACCAAAAAAATATGGAAAGATATATATACCCTGCTCATGGATTTGAAGAATTTAATATCATTAAAATGTCTATACTAACTAAAGCAACCTACAGGTTTAGTGCAATTTGCATCAAAATACCAATGACATTTTTTAGAGAATTGGAAAAAAAATCCTAAAATTCATATGGAATCACAAAAGACTCAGATTAGCCAAAGCAATCCTGAGTAAGAGAATCAAGCTGGGGGCCAGTGCTGTGGCATAGCGGGTAAAGCCACCACTTGCATCCCATAAGGGTGCTGATTCAAATACTGGCTGCCTCATTCCCAATCCAGCTCTCTGTTAGAGCCTGGGAAAGCAGTAGAAGATGGCCTAAGTCCTTGGTCCCGTGAAGCCATGTAGGAGGCCCGGAAGAAGTTCCTGGCTCCTGGCTTTGGATCGGCCCAGTGCTGGCCTTTGTGGCCATTTGGGAAGTGAATCATTGTATGAAAGGACCACCCCCCACCTCTCTATAATTGTGCCCTTCAAATAAATAAATTTTTTTTAAAAAGGAAAAACATCAAGCTGAAGGCATGACAATATCTGACTTCAAAGTATACTACAAAGCTATAGTAATTAAAACAGGGTGGTAATGGCATAAAAACTGATACATAGAGATTGCTGGAACAGAATAGAGCCCAGAAATTAATCCATATATATATTCATATATATATATATATATATATGAATGATGAATATATATATATATATGAATGATGAATATATATATATATATATATGGATGAATGAAATTAGATTCACACCTCTGACTAGATACAAAAATCAACTGAAGTTGGATGAAAGACCTAAATTTAAGACCTGAGACTATGAAGTTGCTGGGAAAAAATGTAGGGGAGGGGCCAGTGCTGTGGCACAGCAGGTTAAAGCCCTGGCCTGAAGCACCGGCATCCCATATGGGCACCAGTTCTAGTCCCGGCTGCTCCTCTTCTGATCCAGCTCTCTTCTATAGCCTGGGAAAGCTTGGGCTCCTGCACCCACATGGGAGACCTGGAGGATGCTCCTGGCTCCTGGCTCCTGGCTTCAGATCGACTCAGCATCCAGCCAGTGCAGCCATCTGGGGAGGGAACCAGCCTATGGAACACCTCTCTCTATGTCTCTACCTTTCTCTGTAACTCTTTGTTTCAAATAAATAAATCTTTAAAAAAAAAAGAAAGAAAATTTAGGGGAAACACTCTAAGACATTAGCATAGGGGATAACTTCTTAGACAAGACTCCAAAGACACAGTCAACAAAAGCAAAACTAAACAAATGGGACTATATCAAACCCAGAGACTTCGGCACAGCAAACGAAATAATCAATAGATTAAAGAGACATCCAGCAGAATGGGAAAAAATATTTGCAAGCCACTATCTGACAAAAGATTTGAATGTATCAGCAACTTTAAAAACTCAAAAATAACAACAGTTCAGTTGAGAAATGAGCAAAGGATGTCAGTAATTCTCAAGTACAAATGGCAAACAAAAATATGAATAACATGCTCACCCATCACTAGGCATCAGGGAAATGCAAATCAAAACCGCAGTGAGACATCTCCTCACCCCTGTCAGAATGGCTAAAATACAAAACACAGAGGAGAACAAATACTGGCAAGGATGTGGGAAAAGGGGAGCTTACACACTGTTGGTAGGAATGTAAGTAAGTGCAGCCACTAAGAAAAACAGCGTGGAGATTTCTTTCAAAAACTCAAACTAGATTTGCCATATGATCTGGCAATCCCACTACAGGCGGTATAAACCCAAAAGACATGAACACATTGTATCAAAGAGATACCTGTACCACCATGTTCATAGCAGCACTATTCATGATAGCTAAAATATGGAATTAACCAAAGCATCCATCATCAGATGAGTGAATGATGAAAATGTGGTAGATATACACAATGGAATGTTATTCAGCTGTAAATAGGAGTGAAATTCTACCATTTGCAGCAAAATGTGTGCAACTGGAGGACATTATGTTGAGTAAAATAAGCTAGACACAGGAACACAAGCATTGCATGTTCTTTCTTACATGTGGGAGTGAAGGAAGGAAGGGAGGGAGGAAAGGAAGAAGGGAGGAAGGGAAAGAAATGCCTGTGTGCGTTTCAGTATTGCTGCAAATATAGCTTTGTGAAATTTTTTTTTTTTTTTGACAGGCAGAGAGTGGACAGTGAGAGAGAGAGAGAGAGAGAGAGAGAGAGAAAGGTCTTCCTTTTGCCATTGGTTCACCCTCCAATGGCCGCTGCAGCCGGCGCATCGAACTGAGCCGAAGCCAGGAGCCAGGTGCTTCTCCTGGTCTCCCATGGGGTGCAGAGCCCAAGCACTTGGGCCATCCTCCACTGCACTCCCGGGCCACAGCAGAGGGCTGTCCTGGAAGAGGGGCAACTGGGACAGAATCCAGTGCCCCGACCGGGACTAGAACCCGGTGTGCCGGCACCGCAAGGCAGAGGATTAGCCTATTGAGCCATGGTGCTGGTGTGAAATTTGTTTTATACCTTTGTCAAACCAGTGGTTAAGAATGTTATACTGTTGTAGTTTTAATGATCTGTGATTACTTTAAAATTTACTGTACATGGGTGAAATGATCATTTTTCCATTCCATTATTGTTTACAGCCATTGTCTTTATTCCCATTAAACTAGGGTCTTTTTGCTTTTTACTTGTTAAACTTATTTGGTGAATATTAAACCTTTTTAATGTAATGTCAAATTTAAAATTATTTCAAAAACTAAAAAAAGAAAGGGGGAGGGTGTGAGGGAAGGAGGGAGTATTGCAGGAAGGAAACAGCACTGTATTCTTAGAATTGCATCTACAAACTGTATTGAATCTGTTAAAAACCATGTAAAAATTAAATTTTTATAAAATGATAATGCCATCATAACAAGAAAAGCATAACGAAGAAAATAAAATATATGCCAATTTAATAAAATTTAAATAAAATAAATTTAAATAAAATAAAACCCATTAAGAAAATGATGTAACACTTGAACAAAAAAATCTAAATCAGATTTATAAAAACTCAGAAATGAAGTGAGAGAATAAAATTTAATGACTAGAAATAGAGAAACAATAAAAAATACAAAAAAAAAAACAAATAGAAGGAACAAAAAGCAAATATACATAACAGAAAATGCCTCAAGAGAACTAGAATATAAAAGAAGAAAATCTTTAAAATTTAAGAAGAGATGAAGAAAGAGATTTTTTTTAAAGATTTATTTATTTATTTGAAAGTCAGAATTACACATAGAGAGAGGAGAGGTAGAGAGAGAGGTCTTCCATCCGATGGCTTACTCCCCAATTGGCCGCAACGGCTGGAGCTGCGCCGATCTGAAGCTAGGAGCCAGGATCTTCCTCCGGGTCTCCCATGCGGGTGCAGGAGCCCAAGGACTTGGGCCATCTTGTACTGCTTTCCCAGGCCATAGCAGAGAGCTGGATCAGAAGAGGAGCAGCCAGGACTAGAACCAGCGCCCATATGGGATGCTGGCACTTCAGGCCAGGGCAGGCATTAACCCGCTGTGCCACAGTGCCAGCCCCAAAGAAAGAGATTAAAAAGAACTTGAGAGAAGTTAACTGTAACTGAATTACAGACTATTCAAATTATGGGTAATTGGAACAAAAGGAAGGTGGGAACTCTATTCCTTGACTGGTTGGTAGTTTCACAGATTATAAATTCACGCCATAGTCATTAAGTGATAGAATTGTTATGTGAGGGTTTTCTGTATTTTATTATATTATTATTTATTATATACTATTTTATTTTATAATCAAATTTATAATCAAAAAATTATGAAATACTTCAAAAAGGATAGTAACAACTGGCAAAGTGTTTGCCTCTAAAAATAAAATAGAAAAACTTTATCCAAATTGATAAGAAATTGCTACAACTCCAATAAAGAATTGCAAAGACAAATTATTTGCATATATTTTTAAAGCTAGTTAGCATTTAAAACATTAATTCTCACTGAAATATTCCCTGAAATACAACTTTTGGGAAGGAAGGAAGAGAAATTCTAGTCAGCTTTGGAGGAGAAGGAAGAAAGGGGAGATGCCATGTATTAGATCTGGACATTAACATAAGACACAACCTAAAATCTGCGAGTGAAGTGGGGAAATAGAGGAAAAAGCCCTCTGGTAAGTGTTTTTCACTATGGTAGGTTTCTCTGTTATATGATCCCAAAATGATTGCAGTACCCAATAGTTTGTTTTCTGTTTGTGTTGAATTAGCCTGGCATTGTATAATTTATAAAAGTTTTCTGATTAATTACATTGCTTTTTTATATTTCACAGTGAGAGACCTACCACCAATTTGCCTTGATGTTAGACAAAAACAGCGTCTATCTCTAGATGCATTACCATCTGAAATGAAGGCCCCAGCCCTTCCAGAACCCACCCTTCCTATCCAATCCAAAACTATGAAAGACTTCCAGTAAGTTTCAGCTCACTATGATATGTAAAACTGTTGTCATTTATCTGCATGCCATGACTTCACATAATCTAATGTCTTCATGTGAGGAATCAAACCTATAGATCGTTAAAAGTTACTAGTCAAGGGTAAAACACACAACAATCTGAATGTCTTCAGTTGAAGGTAAAAAATATGAAAATAAATTAGGGTTAGATGTGTTGCAGCAAAAGAAAGGAAACACTGAGTAAGAAAATATGAATCAAAATTGGCAAAAATGATTAAGGTGAGAATAAAATAATATGGTGTTGCCATTTTAAAAACCTGAGAGTTCAGGCTGGCATTGTGCAGCAGGGTGAGCTGCTGCCTGCAACACTGGCATCCTATCTAAGCACTGGTTCGAGTCCTGGCTGCTGCAGTTTTGATCCAGCTCCTTGGTAATGCACCTGGGAAAACAGCAGAAGATGCCTCAAGTCCTTGGGCCCCTGCCACCCATGTGAGAGACCAGGATGGAGTTCCTGGCTCCTACCTGCAGCCTGTCCACAGACCTAGCTGTTGCAGCCAACTGGGGAGTGAGATTGTCTGTCTGTCTGTCTGTCTCTCTCTCTCTAATTCTGCCTTTCAAATAAATCAATCTTTAAAAAAAAACAACTGATCAACAGAACAGTTTTAAGTCCAAAGTTATGTACTCTGTGACACATACTATAAAAGTTATGTTGGCACTCAGATAACCAAAAGGCACATTTGAAGGACTAAGTGAGATTGAGACAGCAGACAGAGAATATATACAAAATCTCCAGAATTTTAACTGTCACAGGAAGGGAAAGAACAAGTGATTATTGGGAAGGCCATGTTAAAAATAAAATTTTTTTAAAAACAGGTGAATGGGAAAGTTGAAGCCAAATGGATAGCTTAATCCAGTTAAGAACTATAAATTCATAAACTATATTTATGTTAGCTGGAACATATTTCTGTATTTATTTTCAGTATTTCAAACTGTATGTTGGTGGCATTTATTTGCAAAAAAAAAGTGATGCTATTTTATCTAAGTATTTCTCTCTATATATGGTTAATATATGTTTTCATTATAGGGAAGATATAGAAAAAGTTAAGTCATCAGGTGACTGGAAAGCAGTACATGATTTTTATCTAACAACATTTGATTCTTTCCCAGAATTAAATGCTGCATTTAAGGTAATAATACATAAAACACATTTTTCATTAACTTTTAGTTTTAAAATTTCCAAAAAAGATATGAGAAACTTACCTCATTTGCTACCAAATATTAACTTAAGCAACTATTTAGACAAACATGTGAGAAGTTGATATGTATTTATGAAATTATATGTATCACAAATACACTTAAGTGATATCTTAAATGTTTTTATTTGTTCTAATGTGAATATTTGACTCCCTTCTTTCAGTTTTAAAAAAAGAGAGCTATTAAAACAATCTTTATACATTCATTTTAATTTTCAGAAATTTTGCCCTAACAATTCTTTTTTATGTCATCAGACTAAAAATAATAGAAATTATGATGGAATATTATGAATCAAATATTATTTAAAATAGTCCTTAAAATGTTATACACACCTAATTTTTAAATTGAATTTGCAGAAAGATGCCACTGCCCCATTTAATAGCATTGAAGACTCTGGGATTAATGCTAAATTTGTGAATGCAGTGTATGATGCCTTACTTAACACTGTAAGTATTGTTTATGGACATATACAAATAATATAGTTCCATGTGTCTTCTGCATTTCAAATACAGCCACACAAAAATTGTGAAAGTCATCTTGTAAGATCCCTAGGATACAAGAGTATTTATAGCATAATTACATTAGAATCTCTGGTATTATTTTATAGTAAATATTGTTCAGACTCTCAGAAAGTTATATCATCTTATTCTTTTGTTTTTCTAATTAACTGAGAATTAAGCAGAAAATACATTTACATCCATACAATCCTTGTTGATAAAGGCTTGCTAAAATAATGCTTTGTCTACTCAGCACAAGGAGGTGAGTTCTTTGATTGTATTAGAATTGCACTAAATCTGTAAAACTGCTTGTTAAACTTCAGTACATGTCAGAATCACAAGAAGGGCTTTTTAAAATACCAGGTTTCAGATTCCATCTGTCTTAAGCAAAATCCAAGAATTTTAAATTGTAACAAATTCCCAGGATACAAGAGTACTGCACAACATTGATAGGAAGATGGACTTAGAAGATAAGTTTGTTTTGGTGCCAAAAGATTTTAAATCCACGCATAATTTTTTGTAATGTGAATTTTCCATGAACTTTTTGAAGACTCCTCATAGCTTGATGCTCCTGATTCAAGGACCACACTTTGAGAACCTTTCTGTTATACATCAGTTTGTGGAGAATTGACATCCTTTCAGTCTGTGAATGTGGTAAAACTTCCAAATGCCTAGGTCATCTCTGATTTTTTCTCAATATTGTTTTGTAGTTTTCTTCATAGAAGTGTTACATAGTATGTCAATCAATTTACTTGGATTTTCTGTGTACACAATCATGTCTTATGGAAAATGAATTTTATCTCTTACTCTTCCTTACATCTTTTATGAATGGATGAATATATTTGTCTTACTGCACTAGGTAGGGACTCATATAATTTTCAATAAAAGAAGTAGCAGATCTCTTTGTCTTATTCTCATTCTGAATACTTTACTATTACATATCACTGGTTATCAGAGAAATGGAAATAACAGTATCCATCCATCAAAATTAATAATTTTTTTCAAAAACCTTACCAAGAATTAGCAATATCATAGAAAAAGCAAAGTTATATACCTTGCTGATGTGAATATAAATTGATAGAACCATTTTGGGAAACTATCTGGCATTATCGACTGACACTCAGCAAATGCGTATGTGTATATACTATGATCAAACAGTCCTATGTCTGGGTCCACTTCTCTGACTTCTTTTGGCTTGGCATGATTCTGTTTTATTCGCACTAAAAAATTAGGCCTACAGACATGAGGAAATTACCTTTCAACACAGAATACAAACTGAAAGTAATTAAACCAAACTATTTTTAATGCTATAACCATGTTCTTAAAAACTCAATGATGTAACTTTTACATACTTTAAAAGATTTTTGGAGAAATGGAATTAATGGCATGCAATGCTGGTTCAACATTTGAAAATCAATTAATGTAATTCATCACATCAATAGACTAAAGAAGAAAATTGATCGTATCAACAGATGCAAAAGAACTATTTGGAGCTTCCAGGGAGAGAGCTCCAGAAGATGGCGGAATAGGGAGGGAGCACACCGATGGTCCGGGAAGGAAAAGTTCGAGGAGAGGGTGAGAATTTGTAGTTTTGAGGAAAGGGAAACTCTCCTGAGACTGGGGAGATGGGGTGGACCTGCGAGGAGGGTGCGGTTGCCTGAAGTGCAGGACACCAGCAGAAGTGTGTATGCACCAGTGCTGGAAGCCAAGGTGAGGCAGGTCACTTGTTGTGCACCGCTGCACCAGCTGCCACCGCCCCTCCCCCACAACCCACCCTGGGACAGACAGTGAGACATGCACAACTGAGTAGGGGAGGAAATTGAAAACAGAACAGAGTAGCACCTGCGGAAAGAGTGCATGATTCATGGAGATGAATTGAGGGACTAAACACGCCAGGTTCCCTTGTTGCCTCCACCCTCCCCAATCGGAGCTGCAGCGGGCAGGAAGCAGCCATCTTGTTTGTTTACATTCGGGCTTAAAGGTGGACTGCCTCTGCACTAATCTTCAGAGGCGAGGCGGAGTCCAAAGGTGGAGTGGAGCAATAGGACACTCCTTGCGCAGGGGGTGGGCTCAGCAAGGTAGGGCAGCTCAGAGCCCTGACACAAGCCTACTCAAGTTACCAGAAAAAAAAAAAATTGACCAGGATCCTCCCCACAATCAGAGCTGCAGTGGGCAGAGAGCAGCCATCCTGTTTGTTTACATTTGGGCTTAACAGAGGCTGACCTCAGCTCCAAAGGAGGAAGCAACAGGGGCGGTCCAAAGATGGGCGCACTGAAGACATTGTGAGGCAGAATGGCTGACAAATGAAAACTAGGCACAGACAACATAGGAACAGGGAAACAGGCCCCCAAGGGGTGGAGATTGGGACCTCAAAGCCCTGACACCGGCCCACTCAAGTTACAAAAAAAATAATAATAATAAATAAGTAAAAAATAAACAAACTAACTCTAGGAGGTAGAGCAGCCTGCTTAAACTGGATATTGGTACAGACCCACAGCAGCCTGTAGTACAGGGGAATCAACCTGAAAAACAAACCAAACAGAATGCTGAAAAACAAAGCAAAAACCCACAATAAGAATATAGAAGAACATATAAACTTGCCAGTGGAGCAGGCTAAACCAACCATACAGAGGCTGAAGAAGAAGAATTTGAAACCATGCCAGAAAAAGAATTCAGAAAATTAATAACCAGATTACTTAGAAATAATGAGAAACAGATTTGAGAGCTGAACGAAAAACAAGCCCAAGGATTAGCGATCCTAAAGAGAAGCCAGAATGAGATACTGGAAATGAAAAACTCAATTGACCATATAAAAAACACTGTGGAATCCCTCGGAAATCAAACAGTTGAAATAAAAGAGCAAATATCAGAATTCAAAGACAAACTTCCAGAAATAATACAATCAGTTCAAATGCAGGAAGAAGAAATCAAAAAATTAAAAAATACGGTCAGAGACCTGCAAGATTCAATCAAACGGTGTAATGTTCAGATAATAGGAGTCCCTGAGGGGGTGGAAAGAGAGAATGGATTGGAAAGTGTTTTCAATGAAATAATATCAGAAAACTTCAAACAAAAAGAGCTGGATAATAACAGACAAATTCAGCAGATAGCCAGGACTCTGAACAGGATAGACCAGAGGAGAAATTCACCGCAACACATTGTGGCAACACTCAGCTCAGTGACACACAAAGAACAAATCCTAAAATGTGCCAGAGAAAAACGACAAATCACATTCAGGGGTAAGTTAATCAGATTCACCCTAGACTTCTCATTGCAAACACTACAGGTGAAGAGACAGTGACATGATATATTTCAAGTTTTAAAAGACAAACAATGCCAACCTAGAATATTATACCCTGCAAAGCTATCATTTATGAATGAAGGGAAAATAAAGATCTTCCAAGACAAACAGAAACTGAAAGAATTTGTATCCACGTGTCCAACCCTACAACACTTGCTCAAAGATGTGCTTCACACAGAAATACAAAAACAAGAACTTCACTATAAAAAAAAAAAAAAAAGCGAATGTAGAGTAAGCTACAAACAGTTCAAAATACATAAACAGCTTGTTTCGGAAACATGACTTGGAAAAGACAGTACTTAACGATAATCACACTGAATGTGAATGGTCTTAATTCTACTACCAAGAGACACAGACTAGCTAATTGGATCAAGAAAGAGAATCCATCTATATGCTGCCTTCAGGAGACACACCTTATCAGCAAAGATGCACGCAGACTGAAAGTGAAAGGATGGAAAAAGATACTCCAAGCTAACAGAAATCAAAAAAGAGCTGGTGTGGCCATCCTAATATCAGACAAAATAGACTTTAACATAAAAACCATTAAAAGAGACAGAGAAGGGCACTAGATAATGATTAAAGGATCTACCCAACAGGAAGATATTACTATTATAAATGTATACGCACCTAATTACAGGGTGCCTGGCTACTTGAAAGAAGTACTAAAGGATTTAAAGGGAGATATAGATTCAAATACAACAGTAACAGGGGACTTCAACACCTCACTCTCACCAGTGGACAGATCAACCAGACAGAAATTCAACAAGGAAACAACAGAGCTAATTGACACTGTGAACCAAATAGACCTAATAGATATCTTCAGAACTTTCCACCCCACAGCCACAGAGTTCACGTATTTCTCCCCAGTACATGGAACGTTCTCTAGGATTGACCATATGCTAGGCCATAAAGGGAGCCTCAACAAATTCAAAAAAATTGAAACTATACCATGCAGCTTCTCAGACCATAGCGCAGTGAAACTCAAAATCAACAACCCAAGATTCTACACCATATGCAAACATATGGAGAATGGACAACTTGATCCTGAATGAACAGTGGGTCATCGAAGAAATTACAAGAGAAATCAAAAGATTTCTAGAAACAAATGAAAATGATAACACAATCTATCAAAACCTGTGGGACACAGCAAAAGCAGTGCTAAGAGGAAAGTTTATAGCAATTGGTGCCTACATCAAGAAGCTGGAAAGGAACCAAACAAATGAACTCTCCATGCACCTCAAGGATTTAGAAAACAACAGCAAATCAAGCCCAAACCCAGCAGAAGGAAAGAAATACTAAAGAGAAGAGAAGAAATAAACAGAATTGAAACCAAAAAAAAACAATACAAAAGATCAACAAAACCAGGATCTGGTTCTTTGAAAAAATAAACAAAATTGCCAGTGCCGTGGTTCAACAGGCTAATCCTCTGCCTTGCGGCACCAGCACACCGGGTTCTAGTCCTGGTCGTAGCGCCGGATTCTGTCCCGGTTGCCCCTCTTCCAGGCCAGCTCTCTGCTGTGGCCCAGGAGTGCAGTGGAGGATGGCCCAAGTGCTTGGGCCCTGCACCCCATGGGAGACCAGGAAAAGCACCTGGCACCTGGCTCCTGCCATTGGATGAGTGCGGTGCACTGGCCGCAGCGCGCTGGCCGCAGCGGCCATTGGAGGGCAAACCAACGGCAAAGGAAGACCTTTCTCTCTGTCTCTCTCTCGCTCACTGTCCACTCTGCCTGTCAAACAGAAAATAAAAAAAAGAAGAAATAAACAAAATCGACACACCATTGGCCCAACTAACCAAAAAAAGGAGATAGAAGACCCAAATCTGTAAAATCAAAGATAGTAATGGAAATGTAACAACAGACACAACAGAAATAAAAAGAATCATTAGAAACCACTATAAAGAGATGTATGTATGCTAACAAATTGGTGAACCTGGAAGAAATGTATAGATTCCTGAAAACATACAACCTTCCTAAACTGAGCCGTGAAGATATAGAAAATCTAAACAGACCCATAACCATGGAAGAAATTGAATCAGTAATAAACGAACTACCGAAAAAGAAGAGCCCAGGACCAGATGGCTTCACTGCTGAATTTTACCAGACATATAAAGAACAACTAACCACAGTTCTTCTCAAATTATTCAAAACAATTGAAAGGGAGGGAATCCTCCCAAAATCTTTCTATGAAACCAACATCACCTTAATTCCTAAGCCCGGAAATGACACAACAGAGAAAGAAAACTATAGACCTATCTCCCTGATGAACATACATGCAAAAATACTCAACAAAATTCTGGCAAACCGAATCCAACTGCACATCGGAAAGATCATTCACCCGGACCAAGTGGGATTTATCCCTGGTATGCAGGGATGGTTCAATATTCGAAAGTCAATCAATGTAATACATCACATTAACAAATTGAGAAACAAAAATCATATGATTATCTCAATAGATGCAGAGAAAGCATTTGACGAAATACAACACCCTTTCATGATGAAAACCCTGAGCAAATTGGGGTTAGAAGGAACATTTCTCAACACAATTAAGGCAATTTATGATAAACCAATGGCCAGCATCATATTGAATGGGGAAAAGTTGGAGGAATTTCCATTGAAAACTGACACCAGACAGGGATGCCCACTCTCAGCATTGCTATTCAAAATAGTCCTAGAAGTGTTAGCCAGGGCCATCAGGCAAGAAAAAGAATTTAAAGGGATACAAATGGGAAAGGAGGAAGTTAAACTATCCCTATTCGCAGATGACATGATACTATATATAGGCAACCCAATAAATTAAGAGACTGTTGGAACTCATAGAAGAGTTTGGTAAAGTAGCAGGATACAAAGTCAACGCTCAGAAATCAACAAAGTCAATGCTCAGAAATCAACAGCTTTTGTTTACACAGATAATGCCGTGGCCAAGGAAGAACTTCTAAGATCAATCCCATTCACAATAGCCACATAAACAATAAAGCACCTTGGAATAAATTTAACCAAGGATGTCAAAGACCTCTATGATGAAAATTATAAAACATTCAAGAAAGAAATAGAAGATGACACAAAAAAATGGAAAAATCTGCCATGCTCATGGATTGGAAGAATCAATATCATCAAAATATTCATTCTTCCAAAAGCAATTTATAAGTTTAATGCAATACCAATCAAAATACCAAAGTCATTCTTCAAAGACCTAGAAAAAACAATGCTGAAATTCATATGGAGAAACAGGAGACCGAGAATAGCTAAAGCAATCCTTTA
Organism: Sylvilagus floridanus; assembly: GCA_949820135.1. Lineage (NCBI taxonomy): Eukaryota > Metazoa > Chordata > Mammalia > Lagomorpha > Leporidae > Sylvilagus > Sylvilagus floridanus. Next base: position 44,304,007 of record OX463235.1, read on the forward strand.
TAATAAAAACAAAGCTGGAGGCATCACAATTCCAGACTTCAAGACATACTACAGGGCAGTTATAATCAAAACAGCCTGGTACTGGAACAAAAACAGATGGATAGACCAATGGAACAGAATAGAAACACCAGAGATCAATCCAAACATCTATAACCAACTCATATTCGACAAAGGACCTAAAACCAACCCCTGGAACAAGGACAGCCTCTTCAACAAATGGTGCTGGGAAAACTGGATGTCCACATGTAGAAGTATGAAGCAAGACCCCTACCTTACACCTTATACAAAAATCCACTCAACATGGATCAAAGAACTAGAGATGCGCCACGACACCATAAAACTAATTGAGAGCATAGGGGAAACCCTCCAAGATATTGGAACAGGCGAAGAATTCCTGGAGAAGACCCCAGAGGCACGGGTAATCAAAGATAAAATAAACAAATGAGATTACCTCAAATTGAAAAGTTTCTTTACAGCAAAGGAAACAGGAAAGTGAAGAGGCAACCAACAGAATGGGAGATGTTATTCACAAACTATACAACAGAAAAGGATTAACAACTAGAATCTATAAAATGATCAAGAAACACCACAGAATCAAAACAAACAACCCAATAAAAAGATGGGCCAAGGACCTTAACAGACATTTTTCAAAAGAGGAAATCCAAATGGCCAACAAACACATGAAAAAATGCTCAGGATCCCTAGCCATCAGAGAAATGCAGATCAAAACCACAATAGGTTTCACCTCACTCCGGTTAGATTGGCTTATATACAAAAATCAACCAACAACAGATGCTGGCGGGGTGTGGGGAAAAAGGGACACACTAATCCACTGTTGGTGGGAATGCAAACTTGTAAAGCCACTATGGAAGACAGTTTGGAGAGTCCTCAGAAACCTGAATATAGCACTACCACAGGACCCAGCCATCCCACTCCTTGGAATTTACCCAAATGAAAAAAGATCCATTTGCACCTCAATATTTGTTGCAGCTCAATTCACAATAGCTAAGACATGGAAGCAACCTAAATGTCCATCAATGGATGACTGGATAAAGAAACTATGGGATACGTACTCTATGGAACACTATACAGCTGTAAAAAACAATGAAATCCGGGCATTTACAACAAAATGGAGGAAGCTGGAAAATATCATGCTGAGTGAAATAAGCCAGTCCAAAAGGGACAAATATCATATGTTCTCCCTGATCGATGGCAACTAAACGAGCATGTAAAATGATATCCATTGAAGTGAAATGGACACTATCAGAGACAATGACACGATCAGCCCTTGTCTAGACTGTTGAGGAACAACTTACTATTTTATTTCTTTTAGTATTTTTTTATTGTTGTTGTTGCTCAGTTTGTTCTACTTAATACCACTGGTTGAACTCTGTAATCAATACACAATCATTCTTAGGCGTTTAAAAATTAAGAGAAAAGTGATCTCTGTTAAACATAGGAGTGGGAATAAGAGAGGGAGGAGATATATAGCTCGGCACAGGCTCACTTGGACTTACCTCCAATGGTGGAACTAGAAATGTGCCAGGGGATTTCAACTCAGTCTTATCAAGGAGGCATGTACCAATGTCAGCGCATTTGGTAAAGTGATAAGTATAAGTACACAACCGATCAAAAAAGATAGGGTAAGTGTCAAAGAGAATTTACAAACAAGACCAATGTAAGCAAATAATGAAGGATAGAATTAAAAGGAAGAGAATGATCCTGCGGGGGAAGCAGGACACACAGCAGACTCATAGAATGGCAAACGCCCAAAACAGCACTCCAGCCTCAGAGTCAACCCTTGGGGCATTTGGATCTGGCTAAAAGGCCCATGAGAGTCTTACAGGCACGGAAAGCCATGACACGGTGGCAAAAAAACAATCTAAATGAAAGATCCTGGTGAACAAGACCCCAGCGAAAGGAACAGGCAATCAAGGAGGGAGGTGCCTTTCTCCAAAGGGAGGAAGGAACCTCCACTGTGAAATGGCCTTGACTAAACAAGTTCAGAGTTGGTGAACTCAAGGGGCTTTCATAGCCTAGACAGCTCATGGCAAGAGCCTCGGGAGATTGCTGATGCCATAAATAAGAGTGCCAATTGTTAAATCTACAACGGGAGTCACTGTGCACCTGCTCCCCACGTAGGATCTCTGTCCTTAATGTGTTTTACTATGAAACTTAAAAACAACACTACTAGTCGAACGATACCCTATACCTTGTGCGGTTGTGTGAGGGCAGCCTGTTGAAATCCTTGCTTAGTGTATACTAAGTTGATCTTCTGTATATGAAGGTAATTGAAAATGAAACTCGATGAAGGGCGGGATGGGAGAGGGAGTGGGAGAGGGGAGGGCTGTGGGAGAGAGGGAGGTGGGGGTTGGAGCCACAACAATACAAAAGTTGCACTTTGTAAATTCACATTTATTAAATAATAAAAAGAATAATAATAAAAAAGAACTATTTGACAAATTTTAGCACTTGGTCATGATGGGTCATTTTTAAAATAATTTTTATTCAATTGCTAGTATTTTTTAGAGTTTTTATATCTATGTTCATGAGAAATGTTAGTTCATAATTTTTTCTTGTAATTTCTTTCTGTAGTTTGATTAGTAGAGTAATGCAGACCTAACAGAATGAATTAGGAAGTATTCGCTCTGCTTTTTTATGGAAGGAATTTTTGTTTTATTTTTATTTGTCAGAGTTAGACAGTGAGAGAGAGAGAGACAGAAAGGTCTTCTCTCTGTTGGTTCACCACCCAAATGGCCGCCACAGCCGGACCAATCCAAAGCCAGGACCCAGGTGCTTCTTCCTGGTCTCCTACATGGGCGCAGGTGCCCAAGCACTTGGGCCATCCCCTACTGCCTTCCCGGGTCACAGCAGAGAGCTGGATTGGAAGAGCAGCAACTGGGACTAGAACCCGGCGCCCATATGGGATGCCGGTGCCGCAGGCAGAGGATTAACCAAGTGAGCCATGGTGCCGGCCCCTGGAAGGAATTTTAATAAATTGGTATCATTTTCACCTTAAATATCTGGTAGAACTCACCAATAAAGCTATCTGGGTCTGGTACATTCTGTTTTAGAAGATTATCACTTTCATTTATGTAGTAGACATAGGTCTACTTAGATAATCTATCATATGAATTTGTATATTGTGTCTTCAAGGACACATACAGGATATCAAATGTGTGGCCATAGAATTGTTCATAATTGTACAGTACTTTCCCTTTAAGTCCATGGGGTCAGTAGTGACATTCTTTCTTTCATTTCTGGTGGTGTTATTGTCTTCTTTCTTCCTTTCTTGATGAGTCAGGCTATAGGTTTGTCAGTTTTGTTGATCTCTTCAGAAAAATTGCATTTGTTTTTTTTTTTTAATTTTCTCTATCAGTTCCCTGTTTTCAATTTCATTGATTTCTTCTTTTTCTTATTTCTTTCCTTCATTCTGTTGGAGTTAATTTGTTCTTTTAATTTTTTAAGGTGGAAGCTTAACTGATTGATTTGAAATCATTTTTCCTAATATATTCATGCAGGGTCTTCAAAAACTTTATCAAAAATGTATATTTTGAAAAAATGGCCTGGATTTCAAAACATTTTGCAGCAAAATAATTTTTTAATTCCATTTTCCTAAAAATCTTTTGAAGCCCCCTTATACATTTGCCTTTAGGTCAAGGATGAGCAATGTCTGGCCCTGGGGCTGTATAAGACCTGTGATATCCTTTGGTTGGTGCTGCAATCCACAGGTGGGACTCAAAACTCAGTAAATATTTACAGGCTAATTTTTAAGTTGATAACTTTGTGTGGCCCATGAGTGATGTTGTCAGTACCCAAATGGCCCTTGGCAGGACAGTTTCCCCACCCTGCAAAGTATTGCTTTGAATGCATCTCAGAAATTTTGATATATTGTATTTTCACTTTTTTGCAAGACCGAACATAGGTTTAGCATATGACCCAACAGTCATGCTACTAGATATTTAGCCAAATGAGTTATAAACTTTTTATCTTCCCCCAAATATGCAAATATTTATAGCAGCTTTATTCATGATTGCCAAAATTGAAAGCAACTAAGATATCCCTCAGTAGGTGAATGGATAAACAATCTGGTACATCCATACCCTGGAATGTTATTGAACAATAAAAAGAAATGAACTATCAATTCATAAAAAGACATGGGGAAATCTTAAATGTGTATTGCTAAGTAAAAGAAGCCAATCTGAAAAGGTTGCTTACTATGTGATTCCAATTATATAGTCTTCTGGAAAGGCAAAATTACAATGACAGTAAAAAGATCAGGGACTCGGAAGGCAAAATGGAGAGTAGGTGAAGCACAGGTGGTTTTTAAGATGGTGAAACTATTCCATATGAAAGCATATTGGCAGTTATGTAAGATTATACCTGTGTCAGAACCCACTGAACTGTACAATACAAAGAATAAACACTAATACAAACTATAGACTTTAGCTAATTTATCAAATACTGTTTCACTGATTGTAGAAAATGGACAATACTAATACAAGCTGTTAATGTAAGGGAAACTGTAGGGGTGGGGAGAGTATATATATGGAAACTCTATACTTTCTGTACAATTTTTCTATAAGCCCAAAGTGCTTTAAAAAATAGCCTGGTTGGGGGGGGGGGGGGCGGCGGCACTGTAGTGTAGTGGGTAAAGACACAACCTGCAGAGCTGGCATCCCACATGAGTGCCGGTTCAAGTCCCGGCTGCTCTACTTCTGATCCAGCTCTCTGCTATGGCCTGGGAAAGCAGTAGAGAGCAGAAGACATCCAGTAGAGGCTCCTGGCTCCTGACTTCAGATCAGCTCAGCTCCAGCCGTTGTGGCCATCTGGAGAGTGAACCAATGGATGGAAGACCTCTCTCTGTTTCTCTCTCTGCCTCTGCCTCTCTGTAACTCTGCCTTTCAAATAAATAAATCTTTTTAAAAAAATTAGTCTAAGGCCGGCGCCGTGGCTCAACAGGCTAATCCTCCGCCTTGCGGCGCCGGCACACCAGGTTCTAGTCCTGGTCGGGGCGCCGGATTCTGTCCCGGTTGCCCCTCTTCCAGGCCAGCCCTCTGCTGTGGCCCGGGAGTGCAGTGGAGGATGGCCCAGGTGCTTGGGTCCTGCACCCCATGGGGAGACCAGGAAAAGCACCTGGCTCCTGGCTCCTGCCATCGGACGAGCGCGGTGCGCTGGCCGCAGCGCGCCGGCTGCGGCGGCCATTGGAGAGTGAACCAATGGCAAAAGGAAGACCTTTCTCTCTGTCTCTCTCTCTCACTGTCCACTCTGCCTGTGTAAAAAAAAAAAAAAAAAAAAAATTAGTCTAGGTGCTGGTGCTGTTGTATAGCAGGTAAAGACACCACCTGTGACACTGGCATCCTGTTTGGGTGCTGGTTCACGGCTACTCCACTTCCAGTCCAGCTCCCTGCTAGTGTATCTGCGAAAGCAGTGAAACATAGTCCAAGTCCTTGGGCCCTTGCACCCACTTGGACATCCTGGAGAAGCTCCTGGCTCCTGGTTTCGGATAGACCCACTTCCGGCCATTGAAGCTATTTGGGGACTGAACCAGTGGATGGAAGACCTTCTTTCTCTCCATGATGTTCTCTCTCTGACTCTGCCTTTTAAATAAATACATAACTCTTAAAAAAAATAAAGTCTATTACTAATAAAGGAAATTATGAAGGCACACAGGAGTCAGCTGAAAGGCTTAATTGACCAAATCTAATTTGACTTTTAAAATAAAAATAATAATGAAATATAACCCCCTAGGTAAATTAGGAATATTTTAGTCCATATTGGTAATAATTAAATAGACAGATGATTGTTAGGTAGATAAATATATAGATAGATAAATGTAGGAGAAATGAAAGCCCTTTTTAATAATGGTATGTGAACTAATAAATACAGAAAGAATAATAAAGTTAAAAACTTCAGATTTCCACCCATAATAGTGTTAATTGGTTTAGTGACTGCCTTTCCTAGTTAACCGAATTACTGAAGTGACATCAAGTGCATCTTGATGTGATACACTGAGAAGGAAACATCATTAATGAATCTTCCTGCCAAAATGGCATAAACTAAATCTAATCAAAAGAAAATCACAGAAGACCTTAAATTAAAGGATATTCTGGGAAAAAAAAATGGCCTAATGCGCATGGAAGCAGTTTCTGCAAGCTGGCACTGCATCCCACTGGAGAAGCCACCTCCTGCTGCAACCCTGCCTTGACTTCCCTTCCCAAAGATGCCCCTTTTCAGCATGAAGCAGCCAGAGCAATCATCGCTCAGTTCCCCCTAACAGATGTTATCTCCCCCACCCTTAGCAGGCCAGACAGGATGGAGAATTGTAAATGGGGTCTTTTGATGGTTTTTGTCCCTGCCTTTATTTTCCTTTGGGTTTTCCTCTCTTGGATGCCCCCCTCCATGCTGCTCTGGCTGGAGGTCCTTGATTCTAATCATTACTTTAAAATCTCAAAAAAAAAAAAAAAAAAGAATGGCCTGCAAGTGGCCTAAACTCTTCAAAAATGTCAGTACCATGAAACACCAAAATAACAAAACCAAAACCACAGAGGAGCAGATTTGAATTAGAATTGCCTTAGAGAGTATGGGAGTACATGAGCTGGAGCTGTGTTACAGGACTGCTGGTGGTGGTGTGTTTTGAGACTGTGGAAGTGGGTCCAGGCAGCACAGTTGCTTGATTTTTCTCCTACAGCCTTAACATTGCTCAGGGGCAGACACTAAGTAAGTGATTGGGCTGGGCAGTGTTTGTCTTCCGGGTGTGAAGGGACACTGTGAGCAGGTGGAGAGAGAGCAGTAAGAGCGAGGCTGAATGGATGGTAATAGATGTTTCTTGGAAATCTTGGATGTTGTTTTGAAATAAATCATAATATAAATTTATTTTCTTGTCGTTTGTCAAGACACAGATATGTTACTGGTTATTTTAACTTCTAGTTAATGAAGTGTTATTTTATTGTGAAGGAAAGTGTGAGGTGTCCAGCCAGATGAATCAATTAATTTACAAGCTTTCATTGGAATTCTCTCCCCATCGAGATTCTCCTGTCCCAATGTGGGGAGGGGCTAGGGAATTCATGTGTCAGAAGTTGGGAGGGCATGGGGGTTAAAGGTTGAGGCAGCTCTGATCCTCATTGGTTGACCTTTAGGCACCTGTGGGGACCTTGACAAGGACTTTTCATTCTGGGAAGTGCAGGTAGGGACTCTCCATTCCCGGAAGTGTGGGCCTTCTCCTTGTGGATCCCAAAGCTACCAGAAAGTACTATCTAGACCTATTTTATTTTTATTCATTCTTAAGATAGTTGGCAGTAAATAAATTCTTAAAATTTGTTTGAATTATTAAACTACAGAGGAATATTATTTTCTGCCTTTCATAAATCTATCCTATAATGAACAAAGTCTTTTTCCTGTTAACATATTTTTAATTAAAAGAATTTGGTTTCACTTAATAAAGAATTATGGGTTTAACTGATAATTGTAACATAGTAGGACTGAATATATTCAAAATATATGTAATCATTTTATATTGGCAAACTTGCCAATATATCTTGGATTTGTGTTATGATTTAATATTGTCAAGTCAAGGAAAATGAAATTTTTTATAGTTACATAAAACTATTGTTGATCATCAAAGGTTATGCTGTACATCTTAGGGAGAGTTCTCAGTATAATCTTGTCATTTGTACTCACCAGAGTTTTCAAATGTGAAATCAATATGGTCATGTCAGCCCTCAGTCTTGAAGTCCAATTTTAACCACTTAAACAGATCTGAAAGTAAAATGAACATATAAAAAATCACATAAATGGCTAATCCTAATTGGTTATTTTCTTTTGCCTGCAGCCTCAAGACATTCAGAAGACAGTGTTAAAGGGAATCATTAACAGCCTGTTGCGAGAATGGAAAGGGTAATTATAACCAATTTTTAGCTAACCAGTATGTATGGTTAACTTAAACATCTCATATATCTTGTATATGTTAGTATATATTTTACTTTTGGATTTTAGTGGTGTTATAATTACATAAATCAAAAAAGAATTATAAGCCTTTACAACAAAGCTGTTTAACTTGAAATTTGTGACTTGCCAGAATTCATAGGTAGCCATATGTGATCTGTAGATCTTTAAAAACTATATATAAAAATTTGTGTGTGTGCACATATGCACATGCTTTATAGAAACAGGATGAGTGCTCATGACAGTAACCTAAATAAGATAATATGAGCACTAAGTTTAGCCTTGGGCTTCTTGGTAGCCAGAGCAAATCTTTTTTATTTCTAATATATGGAAACTTAAGTTTAGCTACTACAAATTTTTAGTCAGAACTAAATAGTAGTCCCTACTTAAGGAATCATGTATTGTAATTTGATAATGTTTTGAACTATGACTATGTGTCATGCACCAGAGTGTCTGTAAAAATACACAGTGGTATGGGCAGTTGCACAGCAGTTAAGATGCTGCTTGGGATATCTGCATTCCCTATCAAAGTGCCTGAGGTCAAGTCCTAGCCCTATTTCCAATTCCAGCTTTCTGCTAATCCACACCCTGGGAGGCAGCAGGTGATGACCCAAGTTTATGAGGAAGACCTGGATGGAGTTCCAGGCTCCTGGATTCAGTCTGTCTCAGCCCCAGCTCTTGTAGGCATTTGGGGAGCAAACCAGAGGATGGGGGTGCTCACTCTCTGTTGCTCTTCCTATTAAATAAATAAATAAACCTTAAAAACTTTTAAGTATATAGCATTCAGATTTATAGTATTTAAATAATGTTATTTAAATAGTGTCCACTCTAAAAGCCAAAGGAATGCCACTAAATTATAATTCAAATGTTTATACTAAGCCCAGTTTTTAAAACTATCTAACTCAGGCCGGCGCCGTGGCTCAACAGGCTAATCCTCCGCCTTGCGGCGCTGGCACACCGGGTTCTAGTCCCGGTCGGGATGCCGGATTCTGTCCCGGTTGCCCCTCTTCCAGGCCAGCCCTCTGCTGTGGCCCAGGAGTGCAGTGGAGGATGGCCCAAGTGCTTGGGCCCTGCACCCCATGGGAGACCAGGAGAAGCACCTAGCACCTGGCTCCTGCCATTAGATGAGTGCGGTGCGCCGGCCGCAGCGCGCCGACCGCGGCAGCCATTGGAGGGTGAACCAACGGCAAAGGAAGACCTTTCTCTCTGTCTCTCTCTCTCACTGTCCACTCTGCCTGTCAAAAATAAAAAAAAAAATAAATTAAAAAAAAAAAACTATCTAACTCAAAATTGTAAATGAAATGTTAAAGGAACCGCAGGTATTCTAATAACATTGTTTTTATTCTCAAAGAAAACCATGCTTATTACAAAAAAGGCAGAGAAGTATAAGGAAAACATACCAATATTTTATAATTTTCCTAGTACATTTTTAGAGCACAACACATAACATATTGTATAGTTCAATATTATACAATATTGTATTGTACAGTTCAATTGTTATTGTATTGTACAATATAACATTGTGTAGTTCAATACTGTACAATACAATAACATATTGTATTTGATTTTTAACTGAACAGTATTTTTCCTGGTTTATCATTGTAGTAATTAGCTTGTATTTTCCTTCTTAAACCACAATTTTAATGATTGCCTAATAACCTAACAAATGATTGTACTGTAATTCTTCTAAAATATTCAAGAATGATTGTGTTTATAATGCCGCAGTGAACATTTTGTATACAGTCATCTTTTCTGTATTTATCTAAAACTTTCCTAGAAGAATTACAGAAGAATTTTAAGACACCTCATAATTTTGCAGATTAGTTCTCTGAAACAATTATGACAACAAATACTCATATAAAGGATATGAGAAGGCCTAACTAAGCTCTCAGTTGTATCTCCTTGTAACAAAACTTGGCTACTTTTCTAAATGGAAACTGGATTTATGTTTTGTTTTTCCTTAGTACTAATGAGATTAACATTTTGTCACTTGTTAACTATTTATAGTTATTCTTTTACAAATTATTCACATACTTTGGCCAGGTTCTGTTGCCATTTTACCTATTTTTCTGTCAAGAACTCTTACTATATTAAGAAAATTGACCTTTTCTATTATACCTGTTTCCTATATCCTATTTGAAAAACTCAATTTCAGATCTCAGAGAGAAGGTAGTGAAGTGGCTGAGGACTGAATAATTAAGTACAAACTGGGAGTTAGCCACTTTCTAAATATTGTAGTAAGAACATATGATCAGAAACTTCCTAAGAAATGTGACTCATGAAGCTGGTGTTGTGGTGTAATGAGGAAAGCCGTCTGCAGTGCCGGCATTCCGTATGGATGCTGGTTCAAGTCTGCACTTCCGATCCAGCTCCCTGATCATGCACCTGGGTGTGCAGTCGAAGTTGGCCCAAGCACTTGGACCCCCACTACCCACGTGGGAGACCTGGAAGAAGCTCCTAGCTCCTGGCTTCAGATTGGCCCAGCTCCAGCTGGGGAGTGAACCAGTGGATGGAAGATATTCCTCTCCCTCTCCATCTCTTCAACTCAATTCTCACAAACATTTGTTGGTCATTTTCAATTATATACTATGAAATTAAACACTCACCTATAATGAGCTATGCTTATTTCTTTTTCAGTCCACGAACAAAAGATGATCTTAGAGCATACTTTATACTTTTACAGGTAAGAGAGCATGAATTTAGTTGGAGTTGTCTCATTCAAATCTGAATTCATGCTTGTCTAAAATGATAGCAAATATTAAATTTCATGCTTTGCCAACATTATTGGTATTTTTTACAACTGTAGTTACTTGTAACCAGAGGACTAAAGCTGCAACAAATAAATAATCAGAAGCTATGTTATTTGGGGGATAAATTTTTAATTTAGTTCTTGTCAACCTGCCATTGTATTCAGGCACAGAATGAGAGGACTTCTTCCTCTTCCATTCAGACGTCCTTTCTCCTTGGCTAATTTTAATAAGATGCAGAACTTTTATTTCCCCATCTGTTAGGTTTCTAACAACTTGGTATATTTTCAGTATTGCTGAAGTTTCAATTATAATGGAAAGTAAAGTTGCTCTTTCTATTTTCTATAAAGCAAAGATGTCTTGAGAGAGAGAGTGGTTGATGTTGTGGCACAGCTGGGTTAAGCATGGCCAACATCCCATATGCATACCAGTTCATGCCCCAGCTGCTTCACTTCCAATCCAGTTCCCTGCTAATGTGCCTGGGAAAGCAGCAGCAGATGACCCAAGTGCTTGAGACCTTGACACCCATGTGGGAGACCTGGATGGAGTTCTGGGCTCCTGACTGGTCTGATCCAGGCCCAGCATTGCAGCCATTTGGGAAGTGAACTAGCAGATGGAAGATGTCTCTCTCTTTCTTTGTCTCTATATATCTCTGCCTTTCAAATAAATAAATAAAAGAGAGATTCATAGATACAAAAATATACTAAGGCCTAGACAAATGAAAACTAATTTTAAGTTTAGGTTTTTTTTTTTTTTTTGAGAAAGAAATACATTATTACCATAGCCAGCATACTGCATTGATATTATTTGTTAAAATGTACAAAAGTCATCCACATATTATCTCATTTAAATGTAAGAAAACGTATATTAAATAAGATACAGAGTTTGGTTCAGTATTATATCATATCCAATAAAGGAAAATATGTAGAATACAGAGAAAGTGAAAACACAAAAAGTGAAAAATGAGAGAAAATGCAAAGAGTTAGTTAAGAAAAGACTATAGAAGGGAAAATAGAGAAATCAGAGGAGAAAGAGGCAAAACTAGGAAAAAAAAAAGACAAAGGAAACATGTAGAGGTGGTAAAGGCTAGAAAATGACTACCCAATGCTCAGAGTTTCGGGGGAAGGGGAGTATATTAGTCACAATAAGCTCCACTCAAGATGGCCTGTTCTTGAGCCATCAATAGATGCAATTGCCAGCTGGGGTCATTCCCTAATTTTGAATTGCCCTGCCAGTAAGTCAATTTTGAAAAGTACATGATGTGCTCATTTTTCAGTAATGTTGATTTTTTTCTCATGAAGTACTGAAATGTACATTTGACAAAGTGTTAGATTTTTGAGACATAACTGGAGGTTTTGCTTGGTTTACATGCATCCCTTCAATGTCTTTTTAATGTTTAAAAATTGTCAGGAGTTACTTTGTGCCTCCCGCCCTCCCCGCCCATGTTCCTTGTGAGATAGGACTCTTACTCATTTCACCATGGCAGATGCCTCACACACAGCTTTCATTTCATTTTTATAGCATTCTTTTATTTTTAATCAAAGAGAACCCAGTATATTTTACTTAATTCTGGATAGTGATTGCCACCACTTATGAAAGTACCAAGCTAGGTGCTTTACATATATTTCCTTCATAATACTCATGTTGTATTAAGCTTACATTGTCATTCCTATTAAGATGAAGTTGTTTAAGGGCACACAACTAGGAAGTGGTAGAATTAACGCTCTGAGGCAGCATTGTTGTACAGCATTGCCACACTGGCATCTGTACCTGAGGGCCAGCCGGAGTCCCAGCCACACTGCTCGATCCACTCCTAGGAAGGCAGTGAATGAGGGCCCAAGTGCCTGCCACCCATGCTGGAGACCCAGATGAAGGAGTTCCTGGCGCCGGGATTCCTTTCTGGCCCAGCCCTGGCCAGGACGCCATCTGGAGAGTGAACCAAAGGATAGAAGCCCTCTCTCCCCATGCTCCATGCCGTCACTCTGATTTTCAAACAAACAAGTCAGTAAATCTTATGTATATATATACACACACAAAATAAGTCAGTAAATATATATATAGACACACACACACACATATATATATATAAACTCCAAAGCTCATGGTCCTTCCACTGTACCGTATCATAACTCAAAGTCTCTATTAACCAAAATAACAAATACATTATTGCTTTAAAATATTTTATAATCTCAAATGTAGTTTAGTTTCCTGAATTTACCACTTAACTTGTTAAGCTTAATGTCTTTGCTTTTACATGTTAACAAATTTTTAACACAGTTATCTTTACTATCTTTTTCAGAATCCTCAATTTAATAACACATCTACATATGTCATCTATGCTCACTTGCTACGACAGACAGCTACCTTAGTGGAAGCTGACCACCATTTCCTAGTTCACTGGTTTAAAAAGTAAATCATTCTATGATATTAAGAACTTTTATAGTCTTACAGTTTTAAGTTTGTTGTTAGCAATGTTAAAATATATCTGAATGTTTTCAGGTTCCTAGAAATGATGCTTATAATTTTTAATACTTCAAAAACCAGTTAGAAAAACACTTTAGTACTACATAGAGGATAAAATTGACTTTTAATTTAAGACACTATTTTGCTTATACAAGCTGTTAAAAATTTCTATCTACTCCTTTCACTTTTTATATAGCATATTTCTGTCATGGCTTTTTCTCACTTGTATATCTCAAAGATGGTGAGTGGATATGCTCAGATATTACTACTTTAATTGATGTCCTCTTAATTCCTACATGCATATCAATTAATCTCAACATTATTTACGTGGTGCTTTCTCCTCACCTAAAAATATCATTGTAAAATATAGGTTAGCTGTTAATATTATTTTGGAAAAAAAAGCTTTTTCACAAAACAATACACATATAACAATGATTCTTCTCCATGATTGATAAAAACTAAAAAGGCAAAATATTTCCAAAGTTCATTTAAAATACAGCCTATTCTTAATATCGATGAGTGCTATAATGTATAGAGTCACCCTAAGCACTGAATTAGCAAATACAGAATCATTGCTGCTGGGGAAAATACAGGGTTAGGTTCCTGCAAGGCTTTGATCGCATTTTATCAACTCATCTACACATAACCTTATTTTATGAGTGTTTCTGCTTAATTATCTACCTAATGTAAGTTATTTATTCATTAACATTGAATTCATGGCCGGCAACACTACAACCAGTGCCTTATGGAATGCATTTTTCTCGATGAGGCATGTAACACTTTCTTGAACTTAGGAAAACCAGGCAGCAATGGCTACTAAAGTTGGCCATTTTAAATAGCAAAATCATCATCAAAAAGTATAGAAATACGAAAAAGTGACACTAAACTGCATAAAACACCTGTTAACCCAAAAGGCAGAGCATTGCCTTGTTAAACTTCAGCTGGGAATGTGCTCGTCAAGTGACTCAAAAGTTTTCACCTTTTCATGTCTTCAAAAGACCACAAAAGCACAAGTATTGATTTGGGGGTTGCAATTAAATTTTAGCAAGTATGTGGATTTGCAAATAGAGAATTTGTGAATAGTGAGGATTGACTAATATTGAAATCCTTAAAAACTACATTATTAACTTTATAGTGAGTTTGGTGTTCATTTCTTATTTAATAATTTACAGTTTTCAGGGTAATGTTTTTGTATCTTTTCAAGTGTTTTATAATTTAAGAAGCAGAATCATTTAGGACAATCATCTAAAATTGTGTGTATTTAGTTCTGTATTTACCAGATATTTTGCCAAAATAGAAAATGTGAATATTGACTGTAATTATTTCAAAATTTTTACCAGATTATCCCAGAAGAGATTCAAACAATTGGTAGAGAGATTGCTGCAATTTATTTCTTTACGCCTGTTTCCTGCAAAGCCTGAAGAATTTCCACCTATAACAAAGTGTTCCTGGTGGATTCCATCAGCATCTAAAGTGTTGGCTTTACTTAGTAGGTTTCTGTTATTCTATCACATTTACTTTTCTTTTGTTAAATATTAGGGACATTGCTTAAGAATCCCGATAGTCATTAGAGGTATTTTTAAATCTTCAACTATTTTTCTGACAGAAAAGTTATAATTTATTTTCTGCTTTGATAATGGATTTCACAATTCACTTGTAAATATAAAACAACAGCAGCAACAACAAGAAGCAGCCCTGTGCATTTTCCTGGGCAGTATTCTGTATTTTGACTCTTAAATGCATATGATCTGCTAAGTAGTGATTCCTGAGAAAACACGAACTTAAATTATCAAGGCCTGACCCCTACGAAAGAAGACACTGAAGGGGAAATATGTGAGTAGATGGCCATCTGCATCCTCCCTTTAATATAATCATAATCCCCACTACAAGTTTTATGTAAAGGCAAAAATTTACTAACTGCATTTTGGTAACAATCTTAAAATTGTATTTTTCATTTTAAGCTAACAGTTTAATATAGAAGATTCTAAGTCAAGACTCTCTGGAGGACATTAAAGTGTTTTTATTATTAGAATGAATTATGTATGGGTTAGAAAAGATCATTATGTTAGAATTTATCTTTACAGATACTGCAAACAATTTGGTTCACCCTCCCCTTGTTCCTTATACTGATTTCTATAACTCTACTTTGGATCACATTGATCTCATGGAAGAATATCATACTTGGCAGAGCTTTGGAAACTCTCACAGGTATGATCAAAAGCTCATCTACTTACTCTCCTAAATGATATGAAATACTACTCAGTATAATGACTAGATTTTTAGTTTGTACAAAGTATCCATAGGTCTTTTCATATAGACTTATAAATACAGTTTAGATATCCAGCTTTGAAGTATCATATTTGTTAAAGCATTTTCTTTTTCTGCTACATTTTAAGCTTATATCCATGTTAATTTTATTTTGATTTGGTTAATAGCATCTTTTCAAGAAAAGAGAGATTCTTAGTGTGCAGTTTCTTACACCTTACTGTTCTGTGTGCAGTCACCCATTAAGGAGTCTGCAGGCATTTTCTGTAAAGGCCTAAATGGTAAATATTTTCTGCTCTGAGAGCTGTACAAATTCTGTTTGAGTATTTTAGCACAAAATCAGCCTTTGACAATGTGCAAATGAGTGGATGTGTCTGTGTCCAAAATAGCTTTATTTTCAAAAACAGATAATAGGCCATATATGTCGTCAGGGACTGAAGTTTGCTGGTGCCAGATCTAACACATTAATCACACACATATATATATCTATGCACACACAAACATTTCCTGTTTTGCTCCCTTATTCTGTAGAAAAAGTGATTGTCCATTACATACAGTGTAAAAAGAGCAAATGTTATAGTCAAGGAGCTTTACAACAGTTTATTATAACAGATTTTCAAGATATCTGACCAAATTTTTTTAATAAATTATACTTTATATCAATACTTGTAGTTTGGATTAAGCTAGCAAAACGAGTTATTCACAGACCATGAGATAGTCAGGAGATTGCATTTATTGTAAAGTAGACCAAATAAGAGATACTGTGCAAAAATAAGCAACCTAAAACCTCAGATTTGTCCATAAATTGGTTAAATTATCCAGGGGCCCTCTCTATAGAACAGGCCTAAAACATTGCATGGCCTTGTGGACAGAGTCCATTTCTGAACACTCATAACTGAACAAGAATTGATGTTCTGATGGATATGTTCTTGACAAAGTTTATGTTACCAAGATCCTTTTTCCTCCTATTTTAATGTAATTATAATTTTGCAGACAAAACACAAAATAACTCTTAAGAATTATTGTGCATATTTCAGTGATGACATCTTTAATACCCAGCTTCCCCTAATATCTGTGCCATAGCACTGGTATGCAGGAATGAAATGAGTTACATGGGATTTTGATCTGTGATGCCTTCAGCCCTTGGCCAGCCAGCCTGACCCTGGCTGGAGACCTGGAGTCCTAGGACAGGTCACTCCTAGCCAGAGCGGCCTCATCTGTTTAGCTCAGTGTGTCACACATAGTATCATTCTTCTGTTTACCTTAATAAGGGAAAGACTGAGGAGAACTCTTAAAGTGCATGATAAAACCAATACATATATAATTAAATTCATTCTATGTATTTTCTTTCCAAAATTTAGTCAGCATTACTGATTCAAATTATTGTACACTAGTACTGATCAACTTCTACAGTTTGTCCCCTGTTGAGAGTTGTCTCACTGGCCATTCAAATTAGGGCTATCTTCTTTTTCCTCAAAATACCCTCATTGTATTTAGTGATCACAGATATACCACCTGACCATGCTCAGATGGATTCCCACTGTAGCTGATGACTTCGGATTGAAGTTTAACTCCTGAAGTGTCATTGCTGCCATATGCATTTCTTTCTGTGTAGTTTGTGGGTTTTGTGGCTTGGACCCAGAAGAGAAGTTAATTTCATAACCTTTGATCATAATTTTTAAAAATACATACCATTTCATATAACTATGACGTTAAAAACAGTCTTAATAACAACACATTCTCCCCTTTTTAAAGTTATTTACTTATTACATAGTTATTGCTAGATTTCTTCATTTTTGAAACTCACATATCACAATAATGGAGCCTTATGTTAATTTCAACATTTGATTTTTTTCTGTGTCCTAATCCTCCTTCATTAATACTTTTGCCTCCTGGTTCTGGTGTTGCCCATGTTTTTCACGAGTGCTGATATAAAGCTGACTATGTAAGCTGAAGTTATTTGCATAAACAATGTAAGTGATTAGCATGTATTTCAGAACAGTAGGTGTAGTTTCTTTTAGAAAATAAAGGTACTGCACATCTAGGCGTGATACAGTCTTTACAGGGCTGTGGGAATTAAGGGATTCACATAAAATCATCTTGTAAATGGTAAAACACAATACAAAAATAATGTTTTATATTTTTAGAAGGGTTACCTTAGATTCCCTTAGAATAATTTTGCTAAAAATACACCATTTTGCTTTTTCTGTTTTCACTTGTTGAGCAGGTTTTCCTTCTGTCAATACCCATTCGTTATTTCTATAGCTGCAAAAAAAATCATTATTCAAAGAGACTCAGAACAACAGATGATAAGCATCGCAAGGGTAAGCCAGCTATAAAAACATATTTATGCTGACTATAGTCAATAGAGTAAATCATTTAATAAATAAGTCAAATGTATTGTGCATTGTTCTAGCATAATCAGAAAATTTTATTTAAAAGTAAAATTCATATTTTACAACCCCCAAAAGTTCTTTTAACCCTGATCATGCTATGGAAGACAAGACACCCCCCAGCTAGTCAGCATCTCATTTTATTCTAAATATCGTGGGAAGAGTAAATGCTCCTTATAGATCCAAATTTCTAGGAGCTTTGTGGACCTCATTTGTAGAGCTCCAGCGGCAAATAACTAGAGCATCATAGCGAGGCAAGAAGTGCCCTTAAGGAAAACTATTTAAAACACACGTTTTCTAGGGGTTATGCAAATAGGATGGAAACAACCAAAATATTAGAAGATATAATAAAAACAATATCTGTTGGGGAACTGAAAAATGTGCCTAAAGAATGTAAATGACGTTTTACTGGTTCTTGAGAAACCAACATGCACGGAGGCCCACAGAAGCTCCAAACACTGCCAGGCAGATTTTAGACAAAGTATCAGACAGGAAGAAGCCTATCCCTGGGCCTGTTCTTCCCCTTTCCCTACCACTTGTGTTTCAGGACAGCACAATGAAGTAATGGGCTCTGATACCAGATAGAGTGAGCGTGTTTTTTTTTTTTTTTTTTTTTGAGCTCTAGACTGTACATTTAAATGCACATTTATTTCAAACACCTGCTTGTGTGACATGATTCTCACAGCTTTGAAAATCAGAGAGAAACTTAGCTGTAGTTGTCTTAAAATAAAGAGTGAAAAGAAATGTTTTCTATGTCTTGTCCAAGAATATAAAAAGAATCAGACATTCAAAATACTATAAAAATAAGATTTGTTTATTCTTCAGTAATTTAATTCTCAGAAGGTTTTTTTTTTTTTTCTATCACAGAGTAAAACAAAAGATCTAAGTAACTGGTAACATTCCAAAGCCAGCTTATATTGAGCATGATAATATTAGAAGAAATTGTCTCTGCCTACCAGGGAATTCCAAAGTCACACTCCCTTTACCCAACCCTCAAGAACGAGTCTAAAGAGATAATATTCAGTGCCAGAATTGTCACTTGATCTTCTGTATATATTGGCTCAAAGACTGATCTATATAGCTAATAACTTGGAATATTCTATTAGTTGCATTTGTACAAAGTCATATGTCTTTTTAGTACTTTTTCACCATAGGGTATGATTTTCTATATTTGTAAGAAAAATTTTAAAGTGCTAGGTGTTTGACTAAATGCCTCTGAGAAGTTTCCCATCACTTGCATGATATAGCTTTTTTGTGGACATTTTCTTCTGCTGAAAAAGAGAGTGGCAGGTGCAGACTCTCTCACAGGCTAAGTTTTCCATGGAGCAAGGAAGCACATAAGTAGATGCTAGAGAGTCAGCTGGCATTGTCATTTCTTATGGTTGTTTCCCAACATTTTAACTTGTAAACTGCCATACCACTTGGACTTAATTAACTGGTGACGACTATTTGACACAGTGATATAGGTAGCCAGCATAAATAAATGCTTATATGGTACAATCTAAAGTTGCAAAAGGAAGTACCCTGGCCTTAAAATAACTTCCTCAATCAGTTGTACTATCTAGAATTCTATCATTTTTGGGTGATTTCTTTAAGTCGGAACATTTTTCTGTAAGTATGAATTCCTAATGGAAGGAGTAGCCACTAAACTTGTCTACTATTTGCATCCTAGATAAGTTTGATTACTGGATATTCCCAGTGAGAATAGCTCCCTAGGAACTAGACTGGGAACAGAAGATAGCAAAGGGTAGGAGTAAAGGTCCATGACACAGAATATTCTACCAAGAATCTTGGTCTCTTTAAAGAATAAAGGAAGACCCAGAGAAGTAAGAAGCAAAAAAGACATTATTAGCATTGGATATTGGAATAGAGAATGCTCTGAATTAGTGTTCTGTTATGATAATCAAAGTTATATAGATTTAGAATATTAAAATATTATATATCAAAGTAAATTGCATCTGTTTAAAAGGTCTAAAATGTTCATCTTTAATATATACAAAGGGTGCTTGCTTTTTTAGAGAGAAATATACAGTAAATTAATATTCTCTATCTTTGCCCTGTTTTTCACTATAAAGAATGTTAAATGCTTGAAAGGATAAATACATTTACTGTGATTGGACATTACACAACATGTACACATACAATGAAACATCACATAGTACCGCATAAATTTTTTGAATAAAAAAAGAAAAAAAATCTCTAAAAAAAGTGATTGTTGTCATTGTTTTTACCAAAGATAAGGAAATGTGATAAACATTATTTAGGTAAATAAATATACAAACATGTAGACTTCATATAAGTGACATTTTAATATATTCATTACCGGTTTTTTTCAGTGTATTTTATATCCCCAGTGCTTGTATTTCATAAATATAATATATATTATGAAAAATAGATTTTCAAAGCATCCGTATCTCCATCACCCAAGCATAACTCTTATTAACATTTTGCTAAATTTCCTTCTGAAACTGTCTCCTATCTTATCTTTAAAAAGCAACAGAGCTGAAACACTACTGTTTGCAGTTTTGTTCCCTGCTCTCTTCAGTTGAACCTTCCTTGTACCATATACACGTTTTTATGAGCATCATTTTTTAGTAGCTGTATTTATAGTCCATTAGTGATACATAGATATTTCTGAAGTTTTTCTTTTATGGATAATACTGTTACCTCAACAGTATTAAGTATTTTCTGTCTTTAATATTCCCAGAAGTGGAATTAATACGGAGAGTGCAAACATTGTTTGGGTTTCAATAAATTACTTTCTAAAAGCAGACTAATTGTGCTTTTAGAGTAAAATCAGTTTCTTAAAAAGCTTAAGGCCAGGTCTATCATCAAAAGTATATGCCTTTTTTTAAATGTTCCCATTGTATGTATGTTATTTATTAAACAGATGACCTTGATATTTAAATGAGGAGACATTGAAACTATAAAACAACATTCATTTCTTTAAAAGATGAATACTTTGGTCTTTCATTTTGAACACTTCTCTGGTTAGTGTTGTCCCGAAATGAAAATAATAAGGCATTTTTACAAATCAAATATAAGTGATTTTATGAAATTGTTTATATAAGAAATGGCACAGGCAAGAATTAAGTAATTTTTACTAAAGTGTTTAAATGTTTTAAATGAAATTATAGCTTAAATAAGAGTGAAACTGTTTGCTTTCTTATTTAATTAGCAAAGTCTGGTGGATAAAGTATCTCGAAGACAGAGACCTGATATGAATATGTTATTTCTAAATATGAAAGTAAGGCGGACACATCTGGTTAGCGATTCACTTGATGAGGTATAATTTATTCCAAAATGGTATTCATTTATTAGAATTTTAAATGAATTCTACAATGTGATTTATTACTGAATTCTTGGTAAATGATTTTTTATTTCTGTATTTCAATAAATATGCTTCCTTAAATTTTGATATCATAGTTAAACCTGGTTTGGTATTTATAGTTAAGCCTTATAATAATTTTTGTATATTTATTAATGGTTTGTTAGTAACTACCTAAAGAAGGATTTGATGTAGAACATCTAAATGAGTTCATTCATGTTTTTTAGTCCATAACCTGGATTCTAGACCCACTCACCTTTATTACTATTTAGAGGCAAAATAATTCATTCTAACTTCTCCATGCCTCAGATTATTCATCTGTAAAATAGAGGTCTGACCCACAAGCCCTTTAGTGCCAATTCAGGTTCAAATATACATTGGTTGCATGTACATGTAATGTAGAGGTTCCTGCATGTATGACGTTTTACAAGATCTTCTTGTAATTCTTAGAAAATCATGGCTGATTTAACTATATGATTTTTGAAAGTTTAGTGTTGAAGGAGAGTTAAAGAAAAGGAAATGGTTTTATATTACAGTCTGCTAAATTAAAATTTTGAAAGCAATATGATACTAAGAGACGGTAACTTTGGGCAGGGTACCTCACTTCTCTAACATATTAGATAAAACCAACATAATAATGCCTGGCTTACACAATGGCAAATGTGTGGAAGGGAGGGATGGGTGGAAGTTTATGACACTGTAAATAAAGAGTACCTAATATAGTTCCCATAATTTAAGAGAGTTAATCCCCTTTTACTGCCCTTTGTTTTCCTCTACTATCTACTTCCCTCCAATAGTTAACCCGGAAAAGAGCAGACTTAAAAAAGAAGTTGAAAGTTACATTTGTTGGGGAAGCTGGTTTGGATATGGGTGGCTTGACTAAAGAATGGTTCCTTCTTCTCATTCGCCAGATTTTTCATCCCGATTATGGTGAGTATTTAAGCAAATTGTTATAAATATCATTTCTTCATACTTGTTACAATCAAGTAGCCATCCTTATTTTTAACCTACTCTGTGATTTTAGACATTTTTTCAATCATAAATACTGAATTATTATATAAGGATAATGTATTGTTTACATTTTACACATTTTTATGAACAAATGAATAATTGAAATATTGACTGTCTTATTGGGGACTTATGAGGACTGAAAGTATTATTTATGAGGAGATATACATATCTTTCCTGAACAGCCAAATACATGAAAATTTACTTTGCTATCGAAATGAAAACCATTAGAATTAAAAACTATTAACTTGCTCTATACTAGTATTTGTAGCCTCTTTCATTAAATTAGTTCCTAAATTTTTAAATTAAGACTTTGAAATTTAACTGTTATTTAATTAAATATATCATCAGTATAACCCTTAGCATTTGTTACATGTTTTTCTTCAAAGGAGAATTTTTAGTCTTTGTTATCTTTATGTTATATATATCTTTATGTTATATATACACATATATATGTACATATATATATATATATATATATATGCTTTTGTATCATTTTTCTGGTAATAGGAAATAGGGATAATATGGAGAAATTGAAATCTCCAGGTAATCCTCAAAATTAATACTGATCATAACTTACAAAACCATAGTTGTTGGCCGGCGCCACAGCTCACTAGGCTAATCCTCTGCCTGCGGCGCCGGCACACCAGGTTCTAGTCCTGGTTGGGGCGCCCGTTTCTGTCCCGGTTGCTCCTCTTTCAGTCCAGCTCTCTGCTGTGGTCCAAGTCCTTGGGCCCTGCACCCGCAAGGGAGACCAGGAGAAACACCTGGTTCCTGGCTTGGGATCAGCGCGGTGCACCAGCCACAGCGGCCATTGTGGGGTGAACCAATGGCAAAAGGAAGACCTTTCTCTCTGTCTCTCTCTCTCTTACTGTCCACTCTGCCTGTCAAAAAAAAAAAAAAAAAACTAAATAAAAATAAATAAAACCATAGTTGTTATGAAGTTATAGATTAGTTTATCTTCTAGCTACCTCATTTATACTTTTGGTTCAGGATACCAATGAACAATAAAATGCACTCCATGTATATTTAACATATAAATTTATATCTGTTGTGATCAGCAAATATATGGTCCCTTAAATTAAAAATGTGAGATTTTTAACATGAAAGATGATTTGTAATATTTATTTGCTGAAATAGATGGGATGTCATGCATTTTTCCACTCTTTGTAATCAATCCTGTTAATAATAAACTATTTTCTTTTTTGTAGGCATGTTTACATATCACAAAGATTCTCACTGCCATTGGTTTAGCAGCTTTAAATGTGATAACTATTCTGAATTCCGATTGGTTGGAATTGTATCCTTTAAACTTTCCACTAGGAGGTGCTAACAGACTAGATATTTTAAAAAGATTCTGTGCATTTTAGAATACTATTCTTTTGGATAATTAAACATTCTTATCAAATTTACTAATACATTTTCAGTAATCTTTACTATGTGTAATATCAGGAATATAATGTCAATAGATTTCATTAGAAAGAAATGACTTTTAGTTTTTTTCTGAAAATTTTCTATCAAAGTAAAGCAGTTATTTCCTATTTCATATTCAGAACTATTTTTTAAAAATCAAGGTATTTTCTGTTTGTAATATTTTTCTGTTCTTTTTGTGCTTATTAGTTTACTAAATTGAAATTGTGGGAATGAAATCTACCTCTTTAATATGCCCCCTAAGTCCTGGGACATGAAAAAGGTATTCATAAAAGTTGAAAAGTAAATGGAGTGGGAATATTGGAATAATGGTATTATTTGATAGTTATTTTTTAAATTTTATAATCCATATACCATCTTCTGATCCCCGTCAGTTGTATTGTGGAGAGCAATTCAGGATTGGGTAGGGGATTGGACAAAATGCCTTCTACGTTAGCTTCTTAAGTTCTGTTATGGAAGAAAGGAGGAAAGTGTAAGTAAATGAGCAAGCATTGAGATATAGAGGGTTAAAAGGGGGTGGAGGAATCTACCTTTAAGAATCTTCCTATCTAAATGACAGGTGACCACCAATGTAGAGTAAGCAGTCTCAGAGTCAAATGAATGTGTGGCACTAAGTGCTAAGGAATTTTTGAGAAAAAAAAAAGATGCAGTGTAATCCTCTCAGAAAAAGTAGATATTTGAAAGTGGAACAATTACATTTCAGCTACACAAGGCTGGAAAGACTAGGATATTACAGTCCAAGAGTAATGAGAAAAAAAGCTGAATTATGTTGGACTTGTTACTGAGCAGTGAGCATGCCAGAGTTATGGAAGATACTATCTGAAAAAGAATTAACAGGCATTTATGGAGGGTTTTGAATCTCTTCGTTGCATTTGTTGTAATAAACTCTGAAGGAATGTGAGTGGGCATTGAGAGACCAGATGAAAGAAAAGATAATAGGGGGAAAAGCCACATGCTGAAATGATAAACTTAATCCGAAATTTTGTGAATATTATCATATCTAATGGTACCAAGTACTAAATTCCACAATACAGAAGAATGTTTAACAATCCTCAGACGCCTGTCTTTTATCTCGTTACCTGCAATGATCATTTGCTGACTGTTTCAGCTTCATTGATGCTTCTCATTATACCATGACTTCCTTAAATCTAATGTGTAAAAGTCTGCCTCGCTTCATATTCTTATATCATTTGGGTTATAGTTTGCCTTTCTAATATTTGTAGTAACATATTATATATTACTTAACTATCACACTTTTAAAGTGCTATACATAAAATCATGAATTTGTTAATTGTTCTACTTTACAAAAGATAATAGCTTCTATTCTGTCATTACCTGAAAAGAACATATCAAGCATGTTTCATATTTTGTGCTAAACAAATCTAAAATTAAATTATACTATCTGTTTATACTTATTTCAAATAAGCAAAAATGTATAGAAAGCAAAATTGATATCTTAAAAATCATGATACTCCACAGGAAAAATGTGAGATGATAGCGGATTGTGATCATTTAAGCGACACGGGGATATATGGAAAGTGCAGAAGACTGAAAGTTGAGAAATGAGAGGCATGGTCCTTGAAAAAGTAGATTTCATTCCCACATTTTCCAGGCTTTAAATTTCAAGGCCAGAGATTTGTTGTTCTAATAGTTCAGACAATACTGTGTTCCAATGCCAATTATTTTTGCCTTGGAGTTTATCAGAAATGTTTTAATAAAATCTACCATTGTGAATATTTTAAAGATTACACAAAGAGCCTTAGTATACTCATGTTTTAAAAGTAGAACTGCCTATTCCAAAAGGGGCATGAGAACTAGGAGTAGCAACAGTATGGTACATGGCAGGATCTTCAAACTCAGCCATGTTTGTGGCATAGGACCTTCAGTGGCTCCCCTGGAAGAATCGCCCCATCTCCATGCCTGCTTCAACCAGAGCAGCTTGATTTCGTGTGAAATAAAATGCTCTGTTTCTGCCTGTGAGAGTACGTTGTTGCAAATCGTAGGAGCCTGCTTCCTCATCTGTGAAAAACCTACCTTCAAGATCAGAATATTTAAGAATTTTTTAAAATGCTTACAACTTGTCATCATAGTAAATGATTATAAATGGAACTATGCCAGTATTGTAGTTACCATCATTATAATTAGCAGTTATATAAGTGTATTAGAACATATTTCCAATATCCCCTTAAACATTCTGCTCAGTCTGTTTATATGTTTACATACAAAATAGTGTATCTACCCCTTAATTTATTTTTAGCCCTAATTCTAGCATAGCAAATGGAAATACTGGAAGTCTTCCAATTTTTAAAAATTATTTTCAGTAATTTATCCAGCCCATCTATATGTTTGTATTTCCTTTTAACTCTATAAAATTACTTCCTTAATAAATATATATAATAATTGACAGTTGAAATGTTATGAAATTTTATCTAAAACCACTCAGCAAATGGATGAGTTATATTCTGTAGTTACTCTATAACTAAAATACAGGTGGGCAAAGTATACAAATAACAACATCTGTAGCTTTTTATGACACTTTGAGTGCGCTCCAAATTACAAAACCCTTTCAAGTTTTACTGTAAGATATTACTTACCCTATTAGCTTATCAGTAGTATGTGTGTATCCATGTTTATTCACTTCAGATCTTTTATTTTTGTAATCTGTGTTTAATTTTAAAGTAGCTAAATGACTATTTCCAAAATTAGCAGTCTGTTCTTCAGTGAGTTCTACTGAATAAACTGTTGTTAGTGCTGCTTATACAATCTCCAACATCTTTGTTTAAATTTAGATAATGTTTTAATATGTGTTAAATGCTGTACAGCAATGTCTGGAATTGCTGTCTGTTGTGATCTTAGAGTAACTTTCCTAGGGAGTCCATCAAATACTATCTCTTGAACCCCTGCTTTTTAAGGTGACTTTTGGTACTCAAGGAATTATGCAAAATAAAGAAAAAATAGATAGGAAAGGAAGTATGTGGTACTAATTAGAAAGTCAGTGTTAAATCTGGAAGAAGTTTGCAAGAAATAGATGCATAATTCAAAACTCATTTGTTATCAAGGATTTTATGTTAATGCTTAACATTTAGTATGCATAGCTTATGGGACTAGCTGTTTATAACAGCATCACTTTGGATATTCGTTTTCCTCCCTGCTGTTACAAGAAACTATTGAGCCCTCCCATCGTTCCAAGTGATCAGAATATACCAGTAGGCATCTGCAGTGTTACCATTGACGACTTATACCAAATTATGCCTGTAAGTATAAAGTTAACTTTCTGTCAGTGCTAAATCATCTCTATTCTACCTGCACAATCTCTCTCTTAATGCTGTTCTTATTTTTAAATATGGTTTCCTTGTATGTCTGTAGTTCATCTCCCTTTCCATCTAGCTTCCTTCTTCCTTATGGAGACACACCTCCTACTTTGTAGCACTTCTGAGCTCTTACAACCTAGAGAAGCAAACTCTGAAGTCAGTCAGTGATTGGAATCCTGGTTCTCCCACTTACTATCTCTGTAAATGAATCTGGGTGTCATTTAACCTTTCTATGTTCTAGTTCCTTATGTGACCTAGGTAGTTTTTTTTTCCTTTATAGGTTCTGTGGGATAATTTTTATGAATATTTAAATGAAGGTAATCATAACAAATCTATGTCAGCCTAGATTTGCATGAAAATTTCCTGTTTTAATGAAATAGAACATTGTTATGTACAATTTACAAGATCATTCTAACTATGCTGTTATTTACCTTTTTTAACATTTGAAAATAAAACCTGACCATTTTTGAAAATTATCAGGTCAATTTTTCTATTCTTAAATCCTTATTCTTGGATACCTTGAAGTGCAACATAACACAAGAAAATATTTCGGGGGTCTAGCATGGTAGTTTAGTGGGTTAATTCACCACTTGCAATGCCAGCATCCCATATGGGTACCAGTTCCTGTCCTAGCTGCTCTACTTCCTACCCTCCCTGCTAATGCACCTGGGAAAGCAGCAGAGCATGGTCCAAATGCTTGGGCCCCTGCACGCTTGTCAGAGACCCAGAAGAAGCTCCAGGTTCCTGGCTTTGGCCCGGCCCAACCTTGGGCTTGTTGTGGCCATCTAGGGAGTGAACCAGTGGAAGGAAGATTGCTTCTTGTGTTCTCCCTCTCTATAACTGGGCCTTTAAATAAATAAATAAATATTTAAAAATAAATAAAAGGTAAATTCTAAAACATTACCAGATTTTTGTTAATATAAGTTGAAAGTAAGAAATATTATATATTCATGAACAGCAGTGCACCTGATAGCAGTGAATTATGCTGGAAGTGCACTGGAGATGAACTTAGCTTGTTGTTTAAGAATACATCCCAGAGTTATGACTCTGGTCTAACCAGATAGCTTCCTCTTACATGACCTATAGTGATTTTTTCCAAGCCTTAGATAATAGACACCATTAGCAAGCATTTTGTGCCCTGGAAAACACTTGTCAGGTATTATCTTTGCTTTGAAATCTGAAAAAGTTTATCTACTCATGATTTTACATACAAGTGAATTATAATAGATTTAACTATTTTAGGTAATGCTATTTGATTTAAAAAGACAGATTAATTTCTTTTTACAGGAATTGGCCCATGGGTTAAGTGAACTCTTATCATATGAAGGCAATGTTGAAGAAGATTTCTATTCAACATTCCAGGTACTAACAAGGGCAAATAGCTCTTTGTTAACTGTATATTTCTTGCATGAAAAGTGCCGTTTGTTCTTAAGTACTCTCTGCTAGAAAAGTTGAATGAGGATTAATCAATGCATACAATCCTGTCTTAAAGGCTCTTACTCTGATCAAGTACAGACAGTGAGGTAGACACGTGTAGATGAGCAGTTGGTGGAAGTGCTTAAAGAAATTCGGCCGGCGCCTTGGCTCAACAGGCTAATCCTCCGCCTTGTGGCGCCGGCACACCGGGTTCTAGATTCCGGGGCGCCGGAATCTGTCCCGGTTGCCCCTCTTCCAGGCCAGCCCTCTGCTGTGGCCCGGGAGTGCAGTGGAGGATGGCCCAGGTGCTTGGGCCCTGCACCCCATGGGGAGACCAGGAAAAGCACCTGGCTCCTGGCTCCTGCCATCGGAGGAGCGCGGTGCGCCGGCCGCAGCTCACCGTCTGCGGTGGCCATTGGAGGGTGAACCAACGGCAAAAGGAAGACCTTTCTGTCTGTCTCTCTCTCTCTCACTGTCCACTCTGCCTGTCAAAAAAAAAAAAAAAGAAAAGAAAGAAATTCACTGAGCCTAAGAGTGCTGTGGATATGTGGCTGGGCAGTTATGTGGCATCTTGGCTCAGTCACTTTCTTGGAGCTTTTCAGCTTCCTCCTGTAGCCTCAACACAAGAGGTTGGAAGTCAAAACTAATGGGTCAGTCCAAAACTTTCTCATTTCTATTCATTCTTATATTAACTGGGAGATGGAATTCATTAGAGTGATCCACATAGCCCTTAAAAACCTGAGTGTTAGATGGCTGTACAAGTTCATGGACATCATTAAGGTATGTAACTGCATTTGACAGACGGGGTTAAGGCCTGATCTTTTCACCCCATAATCATTTCCTGACATTTCACTCTTAAGACAAATAGTGCCAGAGCTTAGCCTTTCTATAATTTGTGTTCTTCAAAAGGGAGAGGAGAAAACATATTTGTTTTAAATTTTACAAACATGTTTATGGAAGGCTGTTAATTGCATCAGCCATACCAATAAATATTCCATGATGATGCCTCCTATCAGGTGTTTCAAGAAGAATTTGGAATAATTAAGTCCTATAATTTAAAGCCAAGTGGTGATAAAATCACAGTTACCAATCAAAACAGGAAAGGTAAGTTAGATACCATTTTTAAACTTTATAGAATTAATATTCACTATTTACATTGTTTAACAGATATAAAATTGTCTTCCAGAGTACGTACAGCTTTATACGGACTTCCTTCTCAACAAATCTATCTATAAGCAGTTTGCCGCTTTTTACTACGGGTTTCATAGCGTTTGCGCTTCAAATGCTCTCATGGTGAGTTTACAACTTTAAGCTTTTAGTTCGGCTTTATAATACGATATTGACAGTTAATACCCAAAATATTTTAGCAGATAAGCTTTTTGTTTGTTTGTTTCAAATACTGATTGATTTGAAAGGCAGAGTTATAGAGAGGCAGAGGTAGAGAGAGAAAGAAGTCTTCCATCTGCTAGTTCACTCCCCAGATGGCCTCGATGGCCTCAATGGCCAGAGCTGAGCCAATCTGAAGCCGGAAACCAGGAGATTCTTCCGGGTCTCCCACGCAGGTGCAGGGGCCCAAAGACTTGGGCCATCTTCTACTGCGTTCCCAGGCCGTAGCAGAGAGCTCGATCAAAAGTGGAGCAGCCAGGACTAGAACTGGTTCCCATATGGGATGCTGGCACTGCAGACGGTGGCTTTACCCCTTATGCCACAGCATCGGCCTCATAGTTGAGCTTTTAAAATACAGAAAATGTTTCCCACTTTTTAAAAATAAAAATAAAAATAGCTCTTCCATTTCATCCTTAATTCTTTAAAGGGGGAAAAGTCCCAGTCAGTTCATTTTTTCTCCCCTTCTGTTGTATCTTAGTGCTGTATTTTGTAGGGTTCTAAAAATCTCTCCCTAAATTAAGTAGACGAAGAGATCTAAGGACTCAGATTCTGAATACCAAGAACCAAGGCACAGAAACAGTTAACTCCGGGAACAAACTACAACTTCTTACTGACCTAAGAACATGTGTGCATCTGCTTTCTACTGCTTCAGGGCTCCCTGAGCATCTCTGAGCTGCATTTTGCCCATAGGAAATAGTTTATTTCAGAGTCGGGGGACTCAGGTTGGTGTGACTTGGCTTAGTCACGTGAACACGGTTTAGAAGGCTGTGTCAGAAATGTCGCACAGTCCTCTTCACTCCTGCTGCCCAGCGTACACTTCCTTATGCCACAGCAATCAGTGAAAGATTTCATTTGAGTTCTTTTCATAGAAAAGAGAATGGACTCTGGAGGTTACTCTAAGGCAGGAGCAGATGGCCTAACTTCCTTCCAGCTTGTAGAGTAACTTTTCTAACAGGTTTGTTGTTGACATGACCTTTGAAAAGGAAGCCTGCAGTTGAACTCTAAGGTGCGAGTATGATGGACTGGCAATCATAGAGGTGCAGGAGGTCTCTGTGTTTAAGATCTTTAATCTCTTTGGGGAGAAGAAATAACCCACTTAAAAGTGAAAAAGCAAGCAAGCACCCAAGGCACATTGCAGCATCCTGGAAGGGAGCAGGCAGATCAGGAGGTGCGAGAGCACCCCCCTGCCCTCTGGGGAAGAGTGACATGGATTTGTGCTCAGCCTTTTGCTTGTTTTTCTGCAAACTGCTAATCACTGTTTTGTAACATTTATAAACCTTCAGAGGCACAAATACCTTGCCTCAACAGGAAAAATGTAAACAGAAAGGATTTTTCTTAAACAAAAATGATTTGATTCACTATATGAGAAGGCATGATTTTTATGATTTGACTCAGTGAAAAAAAGCTCCAATTTTTATTTAAAATTGTCCTTTCAAATTATTTTGGTAAATAATTATTGGCAGCTGCTTCGTCCAGAAGAAGTTGAAATTCTTGTCTGTGGAAGTCCTGAACTGGACATGCATGCTCTGCAGAGAAGTACTCAGTATGACGGCTACGCAAAAACAGACCTGACTATAAGGTGAGTTCTGTGCTCCTCGTAGTGGGGCTGTGGACTGGGGGGCAAAACAGAATGTGGTTCACTTATCTCTGTAATTTTCAGTCTGAATCAATTATATTACCTGAAATATTGTGGAGTCCCACACTGTCTTCTTTTATCCCTACAGAGTAATAAGGGAATATTAAATATGAAATTACCTAGGAATTCCTTTAAAAGAAACTCATACAAAAGTTTAGAGATTTTACTTTAAAAAAAGAAAAGATTTTATGGAGCCAGTGTTATATAGTGTGGCAAGTTAAGCCACCAACTATGACACCAGTATCCCATATGGGCTCCAGTTCATGCACGGGCTGCCCCACTTCGAATCCAGCTCCCTGCTTATGTGCCTTGGAGAGCAACAGAAGACAGCCCAAGCCCTTGGGCTTCTGCACCCTCATTGAAGACCTTGATGAAGCTCCTGGCTCCTGGCTTCAGCCTGGCCCCACCCTGTGGAGAGTGAACCAGAAGGCAGAAGATCTCTCTGTATCTCTCCCACTGTCTAACTCTGCCTTTCAAATAAATCTTTTTTAAAAAAAAAAAAGACTTTGACCCAGGCGTGGATAATATTTTTTAAAACATTTATTTATTTATTTGAAAGGCAGTGTTACAGAGAGGCAGAGGCAGAGGCGGAGAGAGAGGTATTCCATCACTGGTTCACTCCCTAGACAGCCTCAACAGCTGGAGCTGAGCCGATCCGAAGCCAGGAACCAGAAGCTTCCTCTGGGTCTCCCACATGGATGCAGGGGCCCAAGACTTGGGCCATCTTCTACTGCTTTCCCAGGCCATCGCAGAGAGCTGAATCGGAAGTGGAGCAGCCAAAACTCAAACCAGAGCCCATATGGGACGCTGGCATTGCAGGCGGCAGCTTTACCCACTACGCCAAGGTGTCAGCCCCATGTGTAATATTTTAATAGTGCTATGTTGACAAAATAAGATTTGTAAGTTATATAGAAGAAAAATAGCTTCTACACTATCTACTGTTGTACTAACATAATTTTATAAAAGTTTTATTTTACATGTTAGTCAGAGGTCTAATTCAAATACGGAAGATCATCATTCCTTAATTTTACATTAAGGGTATTCCATATGTTTAAGGGAAGTGTTTACTTTATTAAGCTTTGCAGGATTTTTGTCAAGGTATTTCATGTGTATCTCTCTTGGTGTTCTATAGATACTTTTGGGATGTTGTGCTTGGATTTCCTCTCGATCTTCAGAAGAAGTTGCTTCATTTTACTACAGGAAGTGACAGAGTACCTGTAGGAGGAATGGCTGATTTGAACTTCAAAATTTCAAAAAATGAGACTTCTACTAACTGGTAAATTTCTGGACTGTAATTTTATTTTTAATTTATTGCTAACATAGTACATTTGGAATCAGGGGATTCATTCCATCTGAAGTCATTTTCATAGGAAAAATATTCAAAATGATAGCCTTGAAACAGGAGAGACTTTTGGTGAAAGTTCAATTCATTTTTGAGGACAGTACTGATGGTAATTCATTTTCCTCAATTGTCATAATTTACAAGGTCAAATAACCACTCTGTAATCTCTTTTAGAACCTAGTCTACTTTGTAGTGCTATGTTATCTAAACTTCACTTTTATTTAAATGTGTTTTTTTATTTTCAGGGTAAATATTAAGTTGGGGTTGTTTGTGGTTTTTTTTTTCTTTTGGTTTTATAGTTAGTACCAGATGTACCACTGTTACTACTACTCTTTTTTTAATGAAATTTTAATATACGTTTACTATGTATTTAGTTTTTTTTATAAATTTTTTTTAAATTTAAGGTATACAAATTTTTCTTATTTTATATATACATATTTAGGAACTTGCACCCTACCCTCCATACTGCCCACACATCAACTCTTCCTTCTCCTTCCTCTCTTATTCCCTCTCTTAATTTTCACAATGATCTACTTTCAGTTAACTTTATACTCTTATAAGATTAACCCTACCCTAAAGAAAGAGTTCAGGAAACAGTAAGAAGAAAAAAAAAAAAACACTGTTCCTCAACAGTAGAGACAAGGACTGTAAACAATCCTTGAATCTCAAAATGTCAATATCACTCCTGTCCATTACATTTTTGCACTCAATTAGTTACCACAGATCAGGAAAAACATATGGTATTTGTCTTTTTAGGACTGGCTTCTTTCACTAAGTATAATGGTTTCTGATTGCATCCATTTTTTTGCAAAAGACAGGATTTCATTCTTTTTTATGGCTGAATAGTGTTCCATAGTGTATAAATCCCACAATTTCATTATCCATTGATCAGTTGATGGACATCTGGGTTGATTCCATATCTTAGCTATTGTGGATTGAGCTCCAATAAACGAGAAGGTCCAGATAATTCTTTCATATGTTGACTTCATTTCATTTGAGTAAATTCCAGGAGTGGGATTGCTGGGTCATATGGTATATCTATTTTTAGCTTTCTGAGGTATCACCATACTGTCTTCCACAATGGCTGTACTAGTTTACATTACCACCAGCAGTGGATTAGGGTACCTTTTTCACCAGCATTTATTGTTTGTTGATTTCTGTATGAGAGCAATTCTAACTGGCGTGAGGTGAAACCTCATTTTCTTTTTTTTTGATTCTCATGCTCTTTGCATGAGAAGTGATGGTGATGATGGCTTTAAATTATTTTCTAGTCATGTTTGTTAGTTGGTTAATACTATTCTACTTCTTTTTCCCAAACATCTTGTAATTTTTAAAGCTAATTTGAGTAGATACAGCTTATTTATAATCATTTTTTATCCTGTCCCATTGTTGGTTCTTTTCATTTTTTAAATTTTTATTTATTTGAGAGGCAGAGAAATATAGAGAGAGCTCCCGTATGCTGGTTGACTCCCCAAATGCCCACCATGGCTGGGGATGGGCTTGGGCCAGGGCAAAGAGCTGGGAACTCAATCCAAGTCTCCCATGTGAGTGACAGGAACCCAGGGATTTGAGCCATCACTGCGGCTTCCCAGGATCTGTATTCCTTCTTTTTAAAAAAAAAAAAAGGTTTATTTATTTATTTGAAAGTCAGAGTTACACAGAGAGAAAAGAGGCAGAGAGAGAGAGAGAGAGAGGTCTTCCATCCGCTGGCTCATTCCCCAAATGGCCACAATGACCGGAGCTGTGCCGATCCGAAGCCAGGAGACTCTTTTGGGTCTCCCATGTGGGTGCAGGGGCCCAAGGACTTGGGCCATCTTGCACTTCTTTACCAGGCCATAGCAGAGAGCTGAATTGGAAGTGGAGCAGCCAGGTCTCAAACCAGCACCCACATAGGATGCCGGTGCTTCAGACCAGGGCGTTAAATGGCTATGCCAGATTGCCGGCCCCTGTATTCCTTCTTTTAGAGCTGGAATCCGCCCCCTTGCTTTCCCACTGCCACTGCCCCGAGTTTCATTGCTTTTTACCACCTACGTGGTCTGTCTAGTCAGGTTTTCCATTTTGAATGATGTCATCCTATAAAATTCGGTTTCCTCAACACTGCTTTGATCATATTTCCCTGGGCAACAGCTTGATGGCTCCCCATCAGTTTACATTCTAGAATCTACAACCTGTCAAACAATCTCCTATCCCAAGCTAGCTATTAATTTCATTTCCCATGCTTTAATCAACAGACTGCTTTGGTAATTCCTTAAACACATTTTGTGCCTACCTTCTTCCACATTTTTTGTTAAGATTTTACTTATTTATTTGAGAGATGGAGTTACAGGCAGAGAAGGAACTAGAAAGGTCTTCCATCCACTGGTTCACTCCCCAAATGGCTGTGATAGCCAGAGCTGGGTTGACCTGAAGCCAGGAGTCAAGAGCTTCTTCCCAGACTCCCATGTGGATGCAGGAGCCCAAGCACCTGGGCCATCCTCCACTTCTTTCCCAGGCCATAGGAGAGAGCTGGATCAGAAGAGAAGCAGCTGGGACCTGAACCTGTGCCCATATGGGTTGCCAGTACTGCAGATGGAGTGCTGGCCCCTCTACACTTTTCAATTGTTCCCTTTAATTGTGACATGTGCTTGTTAGCTCTGCTGGAGACCCAGTTTATGTTGACTTCCTCCTGAAAGCCAAAGTCGTCTTTCCTTCAGTCAGTTCCTCAGAGATCTCGTAGAATCGATGTGCCACCTACAGCACTGTATCTTTTTACTTTTTTTTTTTTTTTTTTGACAGAGTGGACAGTGAGAGAGAGAGACAGAGAGAAAGGTCTTCCTTTGCCATTGGTTCACCCTCCAATGGCTGCTGTGGCCAGCACACTGCGGCTGGCGCACCGTGCTGATCCGAAGCCAGGAGCCAGGTGCTTCTCCTGGTCTCCCATGGGGTGCAGGGCCCAAGCACCTGGGCCATCCTCCACTGTACTCCTGGGCCACAGCAGAGAGCTGGCCTGGAAGAGGGGCAACCGGGACAGAATCCGGCGCCCTGACCGGGACTAGAACCCGGTGTGCCAGCGCAGCAAGGCGGAGGATTAGCTTATTGAGCCTCGGCGCCGGCCAAGCACTGTACCTTTTATCTTCAAGGCAGAGGCCACGCCTCTGACATCTTTGCATGTTCCATGTAGTGTCTGTACACATAGTGTATGCATGAATGGATATTTAAATCAATATTAAAATGATATTTAAAACATAAAATATTTATATAGAGAGCACTTTTTAAAAAGCTCATGGAAAATATGCATATTATGAAAAACTATGCATGGATTTCCACAATGTTTTACATGAAAGTAAACATCTTTAATTCCATTGTCCCATGAACTTTCTGAAGGACCCTCATATATCTATAAAACTAAAAAATTTGTAAACAAATTTAAAGACGTATAATGAAAAAAGAGAAGCCTTTTGAGACTACAGATTTACTTGCCTGCCAGAAGTTAGTTTTTCAAAATATTTTATATTAACAAAAATACTGTCAGTTTTTAAAGGATAATGTGAGTAATATATTTTAATACAAAAATGACATTACAGCTTTACTTTTCCATTTATTATAATTTCAAGGATTACTTTGTGAGCTAACATGGCTTAGTCATGAATCTAGAGTGACTTCAGAACCCCCAAGAGTGGGAAACTCAGATATATTAAATATGAATACAGCCGTCATCAAAGACAGATGGCATTTCAATCTGACACACTGCAGATAAAAGAGGACTTTTCTTCCTTCCTATAAGGTCTGCTAGTGAAGATTCACTCAGTTTTTGTTCAATGAGAATGCAACATCTCTACCTACTCACAACACTAGTTTTGAAGTCAGACTGACTGAAATTTGGATCTCAGGTCTCTACCTTACCAGCCTGCAGCTTTGAACAGATTAACTAACCTATGTATTCCCATGTTTTTTTTTCCTTTCCAGTAAAATGAAAATAACTACATTTTATGTTGTTTTGAAGCTTAAATTAAATGAAACAATGCATTTAAACATTGATCATAGCACTCATCATTGACCAAACACTCAAGATTAACTGATTCTAATACTTTTAAGTCTTTAGTACAGAGGGCTCTCAAAGATTAGTTTCTAATAGTACAAACTTCTTTAGAGATGTTCTCCTTTTCTCTGATGTATGAGGATGCTTCAAAAAGTTATGAAAAATGGCATTAAAAGATAAGTTTGGGGCTGACGCCGTGGCTCACTTGGTTAATCCTCCGCCTGCGGCACCGGCATCCCATATAGGCGCCGGTTTTATTCCTGGCTGCTCCTCTTCCAGTCCAGCTCTCTGCTGTAGCCCGGGAAGGCAGTGGAGGATGGCCCAAGTGCTTGGGCCCTGCACCCGCATGGGAGACCAGGAGGACGCACCTGGCTCCTGGCTTCTGATTGGCGCAGTGCGCCAGCCATGGCAGCCATTTTGAGGGTGAACCAACAGAAGGAGGACCTTTCTGTCTGTCTCTCTCTCACTGTCTAACTCTGCCTGTCAAATTTTAAAAAAAATCATATCCAACAGAACACAATTAAAAAAAAAAATAAGTTCATTTTGGCACTAAAAATATTTGAAATCCATGTGTACAAGAGATCTTCAAAAAGTTCTTAAAATGCATATTATGAAAAAAACTATACATAGATTTCAAAAAAAATTTTTACACCAAAACCTTTTAATTGCATTTTCCACAAACTTGTTTAAGTCTCTTAATTCCCCATCTTTATTGAATTCTCTGAACGCTGATGCTATAGAGTTCATAAAGACTGAAGGAAGAGATCTAAGATCTATAGAAATCCTGAATAAAGATAAAAACATACCAGGTTGAAGGTTGAGGGAGCCAATCAGAAGGATTCAGAGGATAAGTAACGTGTGTGTTGAAGGCAAGCAACCTGTAAGTGCGGGCATCTAGTTTCCCCCAAATGCTGTGTTTGTTTCTGACAGTCAAGACTAGAATACAGCATCATTGTAATATCTATGACTCTGCTAGATGTCTTGTGTAGACAGCTCTCTTAATCTTTCCAACAACCTAATTGGATAGTTTACCCCCATGATGTTGATGAGGAAACTGAGATTTGAAAACACTGAATAACTCAAATAAGGTCCAAAGCTAGTAGGTTGGGGAAAATATTATTCAAATTCAGTTCTGGCTGGTGGTGTGGCGCAGCTGGGGGAAGCCACTGCTTGTGGTACTGGCAGCCTGTACGGGAGAGTCAGTTTGAATTGTAGCTACTCCGCTTCTGATCCAGCTTCCTGCTAGTGTGCCTGGGGAGCAGAGGATGGCTCAAGTGCTTGGACCTCTGGCCACCCACATGGGAGGCCAGGATGGAGCTCCTGGCTCCTGGCTTCAGCCTGGCCCAGCCGGGGCTGTTGCAGCCATTTGGGGAGTGAACCAGCAGATGAAGGATCTTTCAGTTCCTCTCCCTGTCTTGTGCCTTTCACACAAGTAAATCTTTAAAAAAGTTCAGTTCTTTCTGATTAAAAAGAAAAGCGTCTGAAATGAACGAGTTCCATGGCCGCAGGATGTTGACAGTCTGTCTAAACGTGACCTAGTGTCTGCGGTGCTGCCTGATGGACGTTAGGCCTCGGGAAATGTCCAGTGAAGGAGTGAGTCAGCCATCTCCATACAGAAAAGCCTGGGATTTTTGAAAGTTGCCTAGCAGCTGTTTTGTGGAGATTTTAAGACTTAGCATCTTTTTAAAAATTATTTTTCCCTAGGTTACCTGTGGCTCACACCTGCTTCAATCAACTTTGCCTCCCCCCCTACAAGAGCAAAAAAGACCTGAAACAGAAACTCATCATCGGAATTTCAAATGCAGAAGGTTTTGGACTTGAGTAATTTAGACTTGAAGTACAACATTTTATATGTAGCATTCACTTCCCTCTTCTTGTGCCTTTAACCTTTTCATGTTTCTGTCTGAAAACACTTCCACGAAGCTCACAACTTTAAAATACTGAGTTTTTAAAATCAAATATGAAGTATGTTCAGCAAAGGCATGCTTTTCTAAAAACACGACAATATCTTGGGTCATGACCACATGGCAGGAACAAGTATGGGTCCAGTCCCTCTTTTTTATCACACTTGATCATTCTCCATAAGTAGTTTGTCACAGGTTTTCCACTGGGAAAGCAGAGGATGGCGAAGAAGGCATTGCGGCACAGGTGAACCCAGTGGCAGACTGCGTGCTGCCGAGCACACTGTAGCAAAACAGACAGCTACGTTATCTTCAGCATAAGGCATGTAGCCATATTTTCATATAGAGGTAAACAACAGTATAATTGCAAATGCAATTTACGGGGTTTTTGATATACTGGCTTTGGTCCTATAAGATTCTTTTCAATTGTTGCTGAAAAGCATGTAAATAACTACATAATCGCTTGAGAACAATGGGATTTTGATAGTGCCATTTATTGCTAAAGATTTATTTTTACAAAGTAAATTCAGGGTTTTAGATGTGTATACAGCTTTTACAAATCAATAAAGACGATTGTACAAGAATATTTTCAGACTAATTGGATTCCAGGTTATATTCTTTTAAGTATTATTGTTAGTCTGCATGCACATTGCTAGTCAGCTAGTTACGTGGGTACTCCATGGTATTTATATAATGATCATTTCTCCTTAAGGATCAAGATATTAGAAAAGAAATCAGGTGTAACTAATTATTGGTGAACTAAGTCAATTACAAGCACAAAAGCAAAGAACTGCTTTTATAAATATCTATTTTGATTGATGTACAAGACTTATAGCTACATTTTTTGACTACCAGTTGTACTGAAACATCAGTTTCTGGAAAAGATAAGGTATTTGACAAAAGTGAATACAATAATAGCATTTGTGTCAAAATGATAGAGCTTGGTATAAAAATGTAGTTCAACATTTTGGCCAAAATGTTTGTCTTTCACTGGATTCCGAATACACTAATTCAGAAGTACCCTTTAAAATTTTTTTCTAACAGAGTAGCATGTAAAATGAAACCACATTTAAGTCAGACAGTAAATGGAGTGCTTTTTAATTACAGCATCTGAAGCAGTTTTATTAGCATGTTACAGATATTTCCAATATTTCTCTATATAATAGCTTTCCTTCAGAAGACTCTGAAGTTGTATTTGCAATAATAATGAAACCAGCACATAGTACCAGCATATGGTTCATATGCAAATAATACTTTCCCAGAATTTTTTCTGAGGTAGGCGTTTTTCTTGTTGCTATGCTTCCTGCACCCGACCAGCAGAATTCTTCAGGGGTGGGGGAAGTAATCGTTTATTCTCCTGGGGTTCTGAAGGCAGCCCACAAGTCTCTAAGCAAAGGAGTTCCTTCATTTACTGCTGTTTGAGATGGAAGTGACTGCTTTTCCGTTTGATTATTTAAAGGATATTTCTTCTTAGAAATCTTGGAAAATCTAAGAGACTTACTGCATATTGCTTTTGTTTTGCTCTGTTTTTAATTCATATGCAAATAAAACTGCTTCTCACACTGCTTGAACTAGAAAGTAAGGTGTTTAATGTAGGTTACTGCTAAGAAGCACAAAGAATCATGTGTAAGAAACCAGATTTAAATGTTTTAAGTAAAATGTAAACAAAGTTTTTATTTGGTAGAGATGACTCATGGAAAAATTGTGTCAGCTTGGTCTGCATGTTTAATGATGTGCTTGTATATCGATAGCTATGTCACTCTTAAATAAGAAGTACACAGCAAGCCAAATGTTTTCATGACAAAGTCCATAAATAACTGGAGAATTTGTTATCTGTTCTTATCAAGTTGAAATTTATAACTATTTATCACTAAATTGCACATTGCCTTTATTTATTTATGCTCTGTTTTTGGTTTACAGTGTAATGATACCTCATTTAAAAAGTAAAAACCACTACTGTTACATTTTGTTAGTTAAACAGTTAGAAAATTCATGTAGTAACTTTTATATATATATGTATAGATAATCAATGAATTCTTGATTTTTGTATCTGCCACAATAAATTAAAGCATTGCACAGTATTTATCAGTATTTACAAAATGTTGTCTTTTTTTTTTTTTATCTTAATCGTACTTTTGTCTGCTTAATAAGAAGTTCTTGGGGCTGGTGCTGTAGCACAACAGGTTAAAGTCCTGGCCTGCAGCCTTGGCATTACAATGGGTGCCAGTTCAAGTCCCAGCTGCTCCTCTTACAATCCAGCTCCCTGCTAATGCACCCAGGAAAGCAGTACAAGATGCCCCAAGTGTTTGGGCCCCTGCACCCACTTAGGAGACTCAGAAGAAGCTCCTGGCTCCTGGCTTCAGATCAGCTCAGCTATGGCCATTGCAGCCATTTTGAGAGTGAACCAGCAGATAGAAGACCTCTCCCCCCACCTCTTTCTATACGTCTCTGTAATTCTTTC
The DNA here is from genome assembly GCA_949820135.1 of Sylvilagus floridanus. Taxonomy (NCBI): domain Eukaryota; kingdom Metazoa; phylum Chordata; class Mammalia; order Lagomorpha; family Leporidae; genus Sylvilagus; species Sylvilagus floridanus. Next base: position 44,345,057 of record OX463235.1, read on the forward strand.
AAATAAATAAAATCTTTTTTAAAAAAGTTCTTCAACAGTCCCTCCTTTTTGTTCAAATCTGCATTGTATTAATTTCTGGATGACATTTTTCAGAAGCTAAAATCATACACAGGCTTCTATTCATTTTGAACACTAGGAAATTAAGTAAAACCATAGTTTTAAATATCTTATAAATACAACTACTTTTTACTTTACTCTGTCTCTTAAACTACTTTTTAGGAAAACTGCTAGCACATAAAAACTTCAAAAAGGCTTTTTTTTTGTTGACAATACATATAACTAACTTCTTTAGCATATTTTCAGTGTGACCCAGTGACTATCCACTATCTGGATAATCACACAGCTTGCCTAGCAAATGAGTATATAATGCCAAAGGAGTCCACCCAGAAGACGGCCAAGTGTGACATTCTGTTGGCTAGAGAGAGACAACTTCAGATCTCAGATATTTCTCCCCGAAACCATTCATTTGGCCTTTTTCCTCCTTTTCCACATGTTTAAGGAAGGGAGAGAGATTTTGAGAATATAGGAGAGAAGGTTCTGAATGATCCATATGCTTCTAACTTCTAGTTGAACTCCTTCTGAGTAACTTTTAGGAATTATTTCTTTATTCTGGAAATTGGTCTTTTGTTAAGTTAGGAGCTACAGTGTTTCAGTTTGAATCCCAGATCTGCCTATGACTTTATGCCTTTGGAAGAAGATAGATAGCAGGAGAGGAGAATTGTTTAGCTGTTAACTGCTGAATCACACGTGTACATCGCCAGCTTTCCCAGATGTTATCCACTTGCTGTCCAAGGTGGTGGCTCTGACCCTAATTTCCAGCACCACTCTGAGTTGTCATTTCTCCACGTTCTCCCAACACTTGGTTTTCACAGACCTGCTTTTGCTAATCTGAACAATGGACTTAATTTGCATTCCTGTAAGTGTTAATGACAATGAGCACCTTTTTTGTGTGCCTACAGGCCTTTCAGATTTCTTCTGGAAATGACCAGTTCAATATTCTTTGTCTAACTTCTTTGATTTGTTTTTCCTCCTTGGTTTTTGGGAATTGTTTCTTTTTTCTAGATCTTGATCCTTTGTTAACTCTATCATGTTGTTCTCCACTTAGGACCTACAGGTTTCCCACACCAGTTTTTATCTTAACTCAATTGGGCTCCTTTTCTATTTGTGTATATATGTACTCCCCCACTGGGTGTTTTTTTTTTCTACCCCTTTTCAGCTCTAGGCCTTATGCTTGGGTACAAGTTTTGGCTCCTCACCTTGAACAAACCTAAGGCATGTCAGTTAACTGGTGGGCATTACAGTCCATTAGAGGGCTTGCCACGCTCCTGAGTCTCCTTAATATCAGCTCCTGCTTACTACTGGCTTTTCATTTCCTCCTTTATTTCCCTTCCTTTCAGGCTTGGATATATATTTCAAGCCTCTCGTAGGTACATGTTACCCAAAATTTACAAGAGTGTATAGTAGGGGCTGACATGGAGGTACAGCAGGTTAAGATGCCAACACTGACATCTCATATTGGTGCCAGTTCAAGTCCCAACTGCTCCACTTCTGATCCAGCTTCCTGCTAATGTCTTAGGAAAGCAGCAGAAGAAGGGCCCACATGTTTGGGCCCCTGAATCCATGTGGGAGACCAGATGGAGTTCCTGGCTCTTGGCTTTGGCCTGGCAGAGCTCTGGCCATTGCAGCCATTTGGGGAATGAACCAGCGGATGGAAAATGTTTCTTCCTCTCTTTCTATAACTCTGCCTTTTAAAAGAATAAATCTTTAAAAATTAAAAGTATATAGTAGCAGATGTCCTTTTCAATTTCAAGTTGGCCTGCATAAGTTAGCACATTGATCCTTTTCCTCCATTGTTCTAAAATAGATTATTTTCTGTAGACGACTTGGACCAATATTTATGTGTCAGTTTAAACTTGTTGGTTGAGTGCCTAATGTATTTTAGCTGGAGGCTCATCTTGAGCCCCCTACTTCACTTGCTTATTCTCTATGAACATAAGAAGCAGATGTAATGCTCAATATTTATCTTACAAAACATTAAAAGGTGTATCACAGCAAGAGAAGTTTCCAGGATTTTCATGACAATTATACTCCTCAATGTTTCTATGCCATTTAGACATTACAACCCATGGGTGTGTGTGTGTGTGTATACATACACATTTATATATATGTGTGTGTGTATGTGTGCATTAGGCAACATGAGTTAAGCTGCAGCCCAACTTGACTTTTTCTATGTCCACATGCATTTACATGCTGTAGATTGAATATTTGTCCCCCAAGCTTAGGTAGAGGCTTAGTCCCCAAAGCCCAAAGCCTTATGCCAATGGTACTATGGGTAGACCCAATCTAGTTATGGTATTTAGAGTTGAGGCCTTTGGGAGGTGACTGGATTTGGATTAGTTCAGTGGGGTGTGCTGCCAAGGCTGAATCCTAGTGGCTTTAGAGGGCAGCAGAGACCGCACGTATCTAGACAGGCATGTGCACTCCCTAACTCCTGCCATGTGATGCCTGTACTCCTCAAGCCTGCCTGTAAGAGCCAGCACCAGATAAGGCTCCTTAGACTTTGCCCCTCCAGAACTGTGAGCCAGAAAAAAAACACTTTTCTTTATAAAGTTAACCTACCTCAGGTATTTCCTCATAATCATGAAAATCTGACAATACATGCATATACAGACTAATATAGAAACATGCAGAAATTCTTCTGGAAGGTTTTTTGCAGGCACCATCTTATGCTGTGTTTTCCATATGCCTTCCTCACTGGACCATTTCTGTCCCTGGCAATCTTACTCTTCTGAGTATCATCACTTGAAAAAATTATCTTGTTTGACTTTTCCTTCTCTTTGACCATCATGTCAGCAAGCTTCATCATGACATTGTTTCTTGAATTTGACCTTTCTATTCCATTTCTACTGATACTCAAAACAGTGTATCCAACTGGCCTCCTTGACTAGAAACTTAACTCTGCTCCCATTTATCCCTCAGACCCTACAATTCATCTTTATAATATTCTGTTTATATCATGTGCCTCCCTGTCAAGAATCCAAAATATATCTGGTGCTTATTTGACCTTCCAACTGCAAAGCCTAGCATGATTTATTTTTCCCCCATACCAACTTCTAGATGGTTCTTTTACTATCTCCTGGACACAGCCTGTTCAGCCCCTTCTCTGCTCTTAGAAACGCAGTGCCTTCTAAAGTGTTTTTTCTGTTCCTTTCCAAACAACCACCTCTTCTCTGTCTGTCTCAACCCAGCTCCTTGTCCTCTACAACCTTCCTAGGCCAAAATACTCTCTCCACTCTCAAACCTAACCCTGATTCATCAGCACCTCCCGATCTAGAAAGGTAAATATTTCTCTTCTCTATAACCATCGCACCAATCTTCATTTCTCTTGTAGCACTAAGTATGTATTTTATTTTTTTTTCTTTTTTTAAAATTTTACAGGTAGAGTCATAGACAGAGAAACAGAGAGAAAGGTCTTCCTTCCGTTGGTTCACCCCCCAAATGGCCATCACGGCCCGCACGATGCGCAGATCTGAAGCCAGGAGCCAGGTGCTTCCTCCTGGTTTCCCATGCGGGTGCAGGAGCCCAAGCACCCGAGTATGTATTTTCACATGTGTAGTTGAATATGTACCTGTCAGCATCCTAAGGACAGCTGTGTCCCCACCGAGCATCTAGCACTCATGAGGTCACCAAACTCATAAAATCCTTCCTGACTTGTTGGCTTGTCTTGGCCGGGGAGACATTCACCAAATCAGTGCAGTGAACCAGAGACTTGCATGAGTAACTGCAGTTTCATCCCGAATTCATAACCTGTTGCCCTGACTCACTCCAACCTGTTCATACCCTGCCTCTCAAGACTTCAGTGTGTCAGCCTCAGGGACAGGCTTTGCGGACTCCCGCCCCCTCTCTGTTCCCATTGGTCTGTCTACTTCTCTACTCCAAACTACCCAGGCCTTATCCTGCCCACCTCCAGTAAAAAAAAAAAAAAAAAAGAAAAAAAAGAAAGTTGCTCATTCAGGTCAGGAAGAGCACTGAAGCCAGGGGTTGAGACGCCAGTTAAGATGCTCCACCCCATATTCGAATACCTGGGCTCCATACCCAGCTCCGGCTCCCGACTCCAGCTGCTGCTAGTGCAGGCCTTGGAAGGCCCCGATGGTCACTCAGGTTCTTGGGTTTCGGCCACACATGTGGGAAACGTGCAGTGAGTTCCTGGCTCTCCGTTTCGAGCCTGGCCAACATCAGCCATTTTGACCTTCCGGGGTGCAGGTAAGTAGATGGGAGTTTTCTGCCTGCCTGTGTTTATCTGTCTCTGTCACCCAATAACTAGTTTTTGAAAATTGAGTCATTCACCAAATGAAATAACAGTGAGGGATGACAGTGACCACTGTACATTAGCAAGGAAAGGGAAAATAGAAAACAGGTTACAGGTTCTGTGTATATGCATACGTGTATGTGTATGGAAGTTTGTACACTGAGATTATATTGCATTTTGTGATTATATCACATTTTGTGGTTATGACTGGCATTATGTATGCTTTTACTTTTTTACCTTTTTTTTTTTACTTATTTGACAGGTAGAATTAGTGAGAGAGAGAGAGACAGAGAGGAGGGTCCGTCCCCCTTCTGTTGGTTCACCTCCCAAATGGCTGCTATGGCCGGTGCTTTGCCAATCCGAAGCCAGGAGCCAGGTGCTTCTCCTGGTCTCCCATGGGGTGCAGGGCCCAAGCACGTGGGCCATCCTCCACTGCACTTCCGGCCACAGCAGAGAGCTGGACTGCAACAGGAGCTACCGGAAGGGACCAGAACCCGGCGCCCATATGGGATGCCGGCGCCACAGGTGGAGGATTAGCCAAGTGAGCCACTTTTTTTACTTTTAAACCCATTTACCCAGTACCTTGACCATAATGTGGGATATTAATGAAGAAGAGATAATTATGGATCATTTATGGTATATGAGACTTAATAAAAACATTATCCACTTATTTATTTGAAACATAGACCATTAGAGAGAGAGAGGCACAGACAGGAAGGGAGAGGGAGAGAGAAAGATCTTCCATTCACTGGTTCACTCCCCAAATGGTGGCACCAGTAAAGCCTGGGCCAGGCCAAAGCTAGGATCCTGGAACTCAATCCTGATCTCCCATGTGGGTGGCATGGGCCATCATCCACTGCCTTCCCAGGCACCTGAGGAGAGAGCTGGATCAGGAGGGGAGCAGCTGGGACTTGGACCAGCTCTGATATGGGATGCCAACATAGAAAGCTGCAGCATAACCCATTGCACTACAACACCTGCCCCTGTATGAGACATGTACACGTTTTCACATTTGATTTCACCTTTACAACAATGGCATAAAATTAAAATCATTCCCCTGCATTACAGATAAGAAAGTTAAAACCCAAAGAGACCTAGGAGCTTGCCCAAGGTCACACAGAGACCTAGGAGCTTGCCCAAAGTCACAGAGAGACCTAGGAGCTTGCCCAAGGTCACAAAGAGACCTAGAAGCTTACCCAAGATCACATAGCTGCCAGGAGCCAGGATGGAACTTGAACTTAAGTCTGACTCTAAACACCACAATTTCCCATTTTATGTGCTTCCTTAACTAGCACAACTTTCCAGAAACTGCTGAGCTTGACCAATATATTCCCCCTGGAGGTGGAGAAAATACTATTTTCACGGAATAGATCAGCAGTCAGTCAAAGTGGGTTCTAGTGCTAAGTCTGACACGTAATAGAATCTTAGGTGATTCCTTCATTTGCTTCCCTTCGATTCCTTTTTTATCTTTCAGAAAAGTAATGGGTGTTCTCAGAATTTAAAAAGAATTAAAAACAGAATAACAGTTTCCTCTTTTGAAAGAAATTACATCTATTATAATGACTGGGTAGAAAACCATGACAATGAACACTATACATATCTGAGTATCTGAGGTGTGGCCAAAGCAGTATTTGTGGGGAAATTTATAGCTCTATATTACCAAAAGATAAAATTAATCAATTACAGTAAATTAAGAATGCAACAGAGGAGGGGAAGATAACAAAATCAAAAGGGGCCAGTATTGTGGCACAACAGGTTAAGCCACCACCAGTGAACCGGCATCCCCTGTGTGCACCCATTCAAGTCCTGGCTGCTCCACTTCCAATCCTGCTCCCTGCGAATGTCCTGGAAAAGCAGCCAAAGATGGCTCGAATCCCTGCTACTCGTGTGGGAGTCCTGGATGGAGTTCCAGGCTCCTGGCTTCAGGCTGGCCCAGCCCCAGCTGCTGTGGGCATTTGGAGAGTGAACCGGCAGATGGAAGATGGTGCTCTCTCTGTAACTCTGCCTTTCAAATAAGTAAATAAATCTCTTTTTAAAATGTATTCAAGTACAGTTTGGTTAGTTTTTTAAAAAAAAAAGATAAAAGCATTAATAAATCATTAAAGTTGGAAACCTAAAAACAATGTAACAGACACGTAGAGCTAAGAACAAAAAGGCAGAGCAAGATCTAAACTTCCGGCTGCGGTTCTCTCACTGCCTGGGTGGGTGAACGGAGGCTCGCTCTCTCCCGCTCGCTGGCAGGCTCTTAGCCTCCAGGAAACGGCTGCGGATTTACTGTGGGGAGGAAACCTCCTGGACGCAGCCGTCACACTCAGGCTGCTCTGAGTTCTGTCCCGCGCACTAACCTCTCCCCTGAACCCCAATCCCAGAGGGCAGGGGGCCCTGCTGGTCTGCTCCAGCCGCAACTCCCATCAACTCCTCCCAAATGTGATCTCACGCCTCCCCTCCTCCTCCTCTCCTCCACCTCCTGTCTCCGCTGGCCTTATAGATGACACTTGCTACCTGAGGGCCCCGGCTTAACCCGAGGCACTGGTGTTTAGCAGCTGCCTCTCACTGTGTGACCAAGTAGTTGGGAAGGCCCGTCAGTTCTGTATTTGTTGACGCTGTCTCTGGCCCAGTCCAGGCCTTGACCAGCACATCACTGCCAAAACCGGATCTGGTCTCCCTGGGACTGGTCTTCCCTCTCAAATCCATCCACGCATAACCTCCGCAACACTGCTCCTGCAGCCCACAATGACTGTCTATCGCCGACAACGCGGTCACAGTCAGCCAGAGCCTGAAGGCCCTCCATTGTCAGACCCAGTTGTTCAAGGTCAGCCTCTATGCATCTCCTTCAGAGTCGCCATAATCCTCCCAAACAGCAGGAAAACAAAAACTCCTGACCACGGTCCTGAAAGCAAGCTTTACTAAGACACTGTGCACCCACCCAAATTCTCCTTCCAACCAAAAAACAGATGAGCAAGCAAGAACAAGGGAACGCGGCCCTTAACTGCCAGCCTGCAGCAAGAATCCCACCGGAAGACAAAAACCTAAGCTCCAAGTAGATGTGTTCCAAACATCACGAAACAGCGGCACACGAAACACTGGGTGGGACACATGAAACGTGTTCTTCGCCACCCTCAGCAGAGGAAAGGACGTGGAGTGATCTAGCAGATGCCTCACTCTCTGATTAGCTGAGTGTGTTTACCCCAGCTGCTAGAACCGGACACAGAGCGGGGGTCAGGGGACGCCAGGAACCTAACCCTAGCTAGCAGTAAGGTCTGCGACGTGCCTAGACAGGAAGTGCCTGACCAGTACAGCTCTCGTCGCCAGCTTCTGTGGCTGAATTATGCTTCTTCGAGAGCATAAACAGATCGTCAGGGCCTAGGGTGATTGATTAGATCAACGTGTGCGATGAGAACAGTCGGCGGGTTACACAACTGTCCTTGTTTATGCGTGGGCCCAGTGGCCCTGACTTCCCGAGTGCCGAGGACCTGTGACGGCTTACTCAGTCCACCGGAGACCTCTGGGGACGTGGCAGTGGTTCCCCACTTGCCAAGTGACCTACTTTTCTCTTGTCATGATCGCCTGGGAGGTTCCAGCGGTCAAACACTGGGGTGTTCTCCGAGCGTGTCACAGCTGAGGACGCAGCTGCCAACCCCTCCCCACTTGGGCCCCTCACAGGAGAGCGTTGGGAAATTCTAACCAAACACAAGTTCTGACCATTTGGGAAGGCTGCCTGGATCAGTGCCTGGTGGCCTAGAACCCTAAGGGAGAGGGATAAGGGGTCCCACCCCCAGCTGGTGAACCTGAACAGGGTGGGTGAAGAACAGGCTGGAGGCAAAAGCAGGCCTCCACGCATGGCCAGGTCTGGACCCACCCCTCAGCCTGGCGTTGAAGGTGTTGAAGGGCCCTGTGGCACACCCAGAGTGTCCCTATAGGGTCAGAGGAAACCACTAAACAGGGTGAGAAGATCGAGTCCGCCCACCGCTCTGGCAGGACTTGGAACCTGGAGTCCGCAACAGCCAGGCTCCACGCACGTCCTCCCGGAGGTCCCTGGACGCCCCCCTGTCGCTTTGCTTTCCGATTTGCGTGACCTAACGCCATTTCCACAAGCTAGCTCTGGGGCACACACACGGCGGCCTTCTGAGTACTGGGCTCATGCCTGGCCCTCGGGAGCCACAGATGTGCTGTGATTCCAGACAGAGCCTTTGTGTTTGGATGCGGTTTTGGCCAACGAGAGTCAAAATGACATCACAGCAGGCAAAAGCAACAGAGGTGGATTAGCTTCCTCTGGCTGCTATGATGAATTACCAGAAACTCTGAGGCTTAGAACAACACATATTTATTATCCTAAAGTTCTGCAGGTCAGAAATGCAGAATGGGTCTACTGGGATAAAAGAGATGTTGGGACGGCTGCCTTCCCAGTGGAGGCTCTAGGAGGATTCCAGTGTGTTCCTTTTCCAGCTTCTAGAGGCTGCTCATGTTCCTTGGCTCAAGGCCCCCGCCTCTGTCTCCAAAGCCAGCAGAGTAGCCCGAGCCTGCTGCCTCCCTCCCTGACACAAGGACCTCCGTGACTGTGCTGAGCCCACCAGATAATCCAGGACGGCTTCCCCATCTCGCTGTCTTGTATCCACTCACCCCTGTCTAGTCCCCTTGCCACATGACACATTCACATGTTCTAGGGACATGTGGGCATATTTGGCGCAACTCTTCTGCCTGCCACCAAGGTTTTTCATGGTCCGTTTGGTCTCGTTGAAGACAAAAGGGAAGTGATAAGGAAGGGTCAGAGCGGACGTTGAGTCTTTTCAGTTTATTCACTGATTTGTTCTTCCACCACAGTCCCTCTACCAATCCTATGATGGGTTTGTAGTTTAACTAAATCTGAAGGTTTTGAAAACTAATTTCAGATGTTCTGATGTTCTCAAATATGGCAGAAATAATAATGGAAATTTTGAAAAAATAAGCTTTGGGGCCAGTGCTATGGCATAGTAGGTTAAGCCTCCACCTGCAGCACCAGCATCCTATATGGGCGCTGGTTCATGTCCCAGCTGCTCCTCTTCCAATCCAGCTTCCTGCTTATGGCCTGGGAAAGCACTGGAAGATGGCTCAAGTGCTTGGGCCCCTGGCAGTAAAAATCACCCTTCATTCCCTTACTTGAAAATATCATACCAATGGGGTCAGCATTGTGGTATAGCAGGTTAAAGCCTCAGCCAGCAGTGCTGGCATTCCATATGGATGCTGGTTCGAGTCCTGGCTGCTTTACTTCTGATCCAGCTCTCTGCTAATGCATCTGGAAAAGCAGCTTAATATGGCCCAAGTTCTTGGGCTCCTTCACCCATGTGAGAGACCCAGAAGAAGCTCCTGGTTCCTGGCTTCAGATCAGCCCATCTCCAGCTGTTGCGGCCATTTGGGGAATGAACCAATCCAGCTCCCTGCTAATGCACACTGGAAGCAGCAGAACATGGCCCAGATGAAGTGGGAGAGGTGGGGGTGTAGTTCTTATTCCAGGTCCTTGCCTTCTGCTTACAGAAGCTCTTTAAGTACAGGCACATACAGCACACAAAGTGATAAAGTTTATTTAAGAGGTGTGTGCAAGGTTGAGGGATGGCGTGGGCCAGAGAGCGAAAAGGGGTGGGAGAGGGGAGAGGGGAGAGAGCGATGGCAGCTCAGTAGCTCCTTTAACCCTCTGTCTCCCATGGAGGGGGAGGAACACCCTGCAGCCCCTCCTTTTATGAGGAAGTACAGTCACCTGTGAGCTTTATGATATCTCCATAAAATTCCACGTGGCTCTTAATATACATATTTACATGGCAACTCTCCCCCAGGTCCCCGGATGCAATAAGGCATCCCAGGAAAGGGGTGTTCTGATGGGCAAGTAGGATAGAATTACATGGAGTGGGGGTGGGGGAAGTGGCTTGTGTCTTGTCCTAGCCTGGCTACCTGTCATCCCATACCACAAGTGCTTGGGCCCCTGCCACACATGTGGGAGACTCAGATGGAGTTTTAGGTTCCTGGCTTCAGCCTGACCATTGTAGTCATTTGGGGAGTAAACCAGCATATGGAAGATCTCTCTATCTCCCCATCTTTCAAATAAGTAAATAAAACCTTAAAAAATAAGAAAAGCAAACTGTGTGGTACCATATCCATAAAATAATAGAGTTGTGCTTGTTTCTACAGGGCAAATTCTCACAACAATATAAACCAAAGCGTTGACTATCTTATCCTAGGAGCTGCGGGCAGCAGGGAAAAGGCAAGGATAGGATTCCGGGAGACTTTTGTTCCTTAACACACACACACACACACACACACACACACACAGAGGGAGAGAGAGAGAGTTTCATATATATGTGTGTACATGTGTGCTTATATGATAAACTCATATATTCTTTTTTTTTCAAGATTTATTTATTTATTTGAAAGTCAGAGTTACACAGAGAGAGAAGGAGAGGCAGAGAGAAAGGTCCTCCATCCACTGGTTCATTCCCCAATTGGCCACAATGGCCAGAGCTGCACTGAACTGAAGCCAAGATCCAGCTACTTCCTCCAAGTCTCCCACATGGGTGTAGGGGCCCAAGGACTTGTGCTATCTTTTACTGCTTTCCCAGGTCATAGCAGGGAGCTGAACTGGAAGTGGGGCAGCTGGGACTCGAACCAGCACCCATATGGGATGCCAACAGCAGCTTTACCTGCTACACCACAGCACCGGCCCCAAACTCATATATTCTATAACCAGGAAAAATCTAGGACAGTGATTGTTTTGCTCCCAAAGACAATGGGGTTCTTCTAAAGTATGGTTTTTTCTGGATTCCAGGGTCCTTCCCAATCAAGGTGAGCTGCAGCACACACAGCTCGGGGCCTCCTATGAGCTCCTTTCCGATTCCTTCTTAACAATCTGCAGGCCTGCAGCTGGCATTGCAATCACAGGGAATGTAGGTCAGGTAATGAGTAACCAGCAGTTATTTACTTTGGGAAACACTCAACATACCGGGCAAAATAGTCCAGTTCCCTTTCCCAAGGCAGAAGCCAGAGCTGTCACGACGGAAGGGACCGTGGAGTCACTGAAATCGAGGCCCCCTTGCCACACCCTGAGGCCCAGAGCTAGGGCCCCAGCTAGCAAGCAGCAAAACCGACACTCTGGCCAGTGCTGTGCCACCCCCAAGGTCACGCTGTCACACCCTGACTGCCCCCAGAGTGTCCGCAGAACACAGTTCTTCCAAGGATTCCAACCTGGGCTCTGAGTGCTGCAGGGCCCAGCTATGCAGGAAGGGCCACTCGGGCCCCACTGCCCCTGGGCTGGGCGGCCATGGGGAGTCACCGGGGCATTTGTCACCCAGCTGGCTCAGGAGTACACATGCAAGTGGATAAAAATCTTTGCAGGGCTGAGTTGTTCATGTTGCAAAGCCACGCCAGGTGCATCAACACTGTACTACTGACAGTTTCTTGGGTCACCTTTGGTTCCTTAAATGTGCACTTTTACAATGAGGTCATTCTGTTGATTGGACTGTGACATGACCCATGGACCCCAGAGTGGATCTGGCCAGTGAGAACACTGGTGCCTAGCAGACAAGTAGGAGCCACTCCCAGAAATCACTGGGGAAGTTCTCGTCCACCAAGCATCAGGTGAGCCGGGATGGGAGAGTTGCATGCACAAAAGCCCAAGCTGCCGCCAGGGTCTCCGGATATGACATTTGCCCCAGGGCTCACTGGAGGGCAGGAGGCAGCCAAATCACAGCCAGCCCAGAGCCACTGCCTGGCACTTTCTCATGGACTCCCTGCTGGTGTTGGGGTGCACAGCACACTCTCCCCCACCCAGGACAGGGCAGCCAGCAAGGATGATGGGCACACCCAGCATTGTGAACAGCACAGGGTTGCTTCTGGGTGATGCCTCCAGGGAGCAGAAAGAAACAGGTTTTCACTACCCATGAGCAAAACCTGACCCAGGAAATCACCAAGCTGCATCTCCCAGAACTCCAGCCCCAGCCTCACACCATGTGGACGCAGGTACTGCTCCTGTTCCTTTGTGAGCTAGAAGCTCATACTCTGTTCTACAAAGGTGAGACGAATGAAACTCAAGCACCAGTTCAGACTCAAGCCCCTGCCATGCCGGGAACATGTCCTCCAGGGCGGTCCCAAGCTCTGTTCTCATCCATGCTGTTTATCATATAAGCACACATGTACACATATATAAATGTATATATACGAAACTCTCTCTCTCTCTCCCTCTGTGTGTGTGTATGTGTGTGTTTGTGTGTTAAGGAACAAAGAATCAGCTGTTCTCTGCCCCAGAGGGCTGGTCCTTGGCTCCAGGGAAGAGCACAGAGATGGCCTTGGGAAAAGAGCCCGACCTCCATGGCGGCTAAGCCTATGCTAGCTGAACAGGGAGTCACTCCCACCACAGGCCTGCCCGCAGGTGTGCTGGGAGGAAGCAGGGCAGATCTGGGGCCCAGGAAGTGCCATTGCACAGAGGCATTTTATTCCTTCTGCGCTCCTGTACTCAAACATGCAGGCTCTACACAGAAGTCATTGTCTGCGCCACTAAAAGTTGACTTGTGGAAGTTCTGCTCTCTCTCGCTCCTCTTATTGCAGCCCAGGTTACATGCTGGCTGTGAGGGAGAATGGGGCCCTCAGAACCCGAGACTCACTGAGCTGGGTCACAACTCAGAGACCGCCCAGGAGGGATCAGTCACACCACCAGGGACTTCGCAGGCAAGTTCACAAAGGAGATGGAGGATCCTAGGGCAAACAAGATCCCAAAGCTCTGGTTGCCTTCTCAGAAGAAGAAGCGCTTGGGTGGGATGTGATTTTCAGGATGTGCCAAAAAACAAGAAAAAGCAGGTGGTCTTCGGGGTCCCTGGCCACCTTGGGCATTTTTGCTCCGTCCTGCAGCCCAGGGGTGGGATGACACAGCACAGCACCCTCTACCCTCCCAGGACTTGAAGGCTTCCCCAAATAGGGGAGAGACCCTGAGCAGGAACAGAGAAGGGCATATGAGCAAGAAGAGGGAGCCAGGGAGATCTGCCGGGCTGCCTCACTGGCACACCCGCATGCACCATGCCGAGGCCCCTGGCTGATGGAGCTGCCCTCAAATGAGGTTTCTAGATGAAGGGCCATGCACAGCAAGTTCCTCTCTGGGAGAAATTTCCAGCACACAAGTCTCCTCTGTCTGAGAGGAGTGCATTCCAAGACCCCCAGTGAGAGTGCCCGACGCCGTGGATGGTAGTGAGCCATGGATCCCACGTCTTCTCATTACTGAGATGGGAACTTGAGCTATTCATTTAAAGGAAGCCCATCACAGCTACTCCTTGACATCCGTGGGGTTGCCAGCATGACCTCCGTTGGTTGCATGGGAGAACCATTATTATGTAAAATAGGGATTTCTTGAACACAACAGCTGTGAGACTGGGATAGTTGATCTGAAAGCCTAGTTAACTGCAAAGTGACTACTCAGAGGGTAGCATATACAGTGCAGATACACTGGACAAAGGGATGGGATTCACATCCCTGGCAGGATATTGCAGTATTCACAATGATGCACCACTTAGACCCTATGAATTGCTTACTTCTGAAATTTTCCTTTCACTATTTTAAAGACTGTAGTTCACCACAGATAGCTGCGACTTTACAAAGTGAAACCATGGCCGGCACCGTGGCTCAACAGGCTAATCCTCCGCCTTGCAGCGCCGGTACACCGGGTTCTAGTCCCGGTCGGGGCGCTGGATTCTGTCCCGGTTGCCCCTCTTCCAGGCCAGCCCTCTGCTGTGGCCCAGGAGTGCAGTGGAGGATGGCCCAAGTGCTTGGGCCCTGCACCCCATGGGAGACCAGGAAAAAGCACCTAGCACCTGGCTCCTGCCATTGGATGAGCGCGGTGCGCCGGCCACAGCACGCTGACCGCGGCAGCCATTGGAGGGTGAACCAACGGCAAAGGAAGACCTTTCTCTCTGTCTCTCTCACTGTCCACTCTGTCTGTCAAAAAAACAAACAAACAAACAAAAAAACAAAGTGAAACCATGGACAGGGGACTACTGAATAGTGAGTGTATCCCTGTGAACCTGCTGTGCAGAATTAAGTGGACTGCATGATTGTGTGCATGTTTGCATGTGTTGGCAAGAGGAGAGAGGAACACTCAGGCCTCACTTCAGGGGCATGGATGGCACAGGCAGGAGAAGAGAGGCAGAGCGGCTCCGTGTGGTGAAGCCATAGTCTCTCTGGTGTCTCTGAAAAAAACAGTCCAAGGAACAAAACTGTGGGCCTGCTAGAAAGCACTTGAAACTACAACTGTTGGCTGCCATCAGCTGTCAGAGCCTCTGTCTCTCCTGCCTCACTAACTTCTTCCAGAAGTTCATCACAAAAGCCCTACAAGTTCCACCACCTTCCTTCTGATTGAGATCTCCGTACCAACTCACTACCCTCTGCCTAATAGACCCCAGGATCCTTCCTACTTCTCTCAGCACTCCAAACTCTACAAAGGCTTTGAAAACCAAGTCTCTCCATGGTCCAGCTCTGAGCACCATGCCACATGGTGTGCCTTCTCTGCTCCCTTGGCAAACACAGACACAGAAGACATGGAGATGAAACGAGACCCTTGTTCTGCCCTTTCCAAGCTTGCCAACCAGGCAAGAGATGGGATCTTTATGCACTCGATCACACAGAGTTCATGGCCACGTGCATGAAACCCAAAAAGAGTGGTTCTTTCTAAGTACATCCAGGAAAGCTCAGGGAGATCCGGAGGAAAGAGGGATGAAGAGCAAGGCTCCTGGGTTCGGCCAGCCAGGGTTGTACCATTCACTTCCCGTTGTGTGACTTTGTATACATTAACATCTTTGGACCTGGGCTCACCTATGAATTCGGGCTGATAATGCCCATCTCACGAGGCTGCTGGACTTGTGGAGGTTGTGTTTTGCACTTGCCTTCTCAATAGGCATTATTTTCACTTCCATGGAGGAAGCAACACTGTAAACTCTCTGAGACCCTAAGGGCTAGAGCAGGATTTGGGGCAAGGTTGTGGGGTCAGGCCTGGGTTCAAATCCTAACAAAGGATATGGCCTTTCTGAACTTCAGTTTCCACTGCTATACGATGGGAATGATAATGCAACCCAACCCAGAGGCTACTGAGAGGACTAAGTGTAACAAGCTTGCAAGATGATTATCAAAAGGCCTGACATATGTTAAGTACTTAATGAATGTTGGTAACTGTCATGGACTGGGAGCTCACACAGCTTGGGCTGACTGGCAGGTGTCACTACCTGGCCAAATCCCAAATGGCCTACTAGGGGCCCAAGGTAAGGTTCTCTGAGGGACCACAGATAGTGCAACCACAACCACCAGTTCCAAATGACTCCTTTCATCGGGAGACAACATGCATCAAAGACTGTGTACAAATTTCTGTTTGCTCAACTGATTTCAACACCCAGACCATTGGCCCCACCTCCATCCAATGAATTCCAGCCTGTTTGTCTGAAGCTTTCTTCTCAATAGATAATTTACAAGCTCAGCCTCAAGTAATCAATGGTTTCATCAATAGTCCTCCCCCTCCTCAATTCAGTCCCTCTGAAGACAGGTTGGACTCTGGTCTTGCCTTGAGCTGCTATGATGATGTAATAATAAATAATCTCTGTCCAGCTTATACAGTATCTTTGCCACACACTGTCACATTGTACATTGACAACAATCCCTTGAGGCCAATGAACAAGGATTAGCCTTAGAGAGTAAAGGAGCCTTCAGTAGACCATATAAGTCTTCTAAATTGGTATTGCTTAGGGCCGGTGACCTAGAAGGGGAACTATCTTGCTGTGTGTCCTACACAGCACTCACATTGCTGTGAGTTGCTTTGGACATGGTTTGGGCAACTGATAACTGCCCTTGGGGACCACCAGACCTCCATCATCACCCAGCCAAGCTTTCTCATGTTACAAATATTAGGTGAGGCCCAAAGACAGGAAGCAACTAGACCAAGGTCATGAGATGGTCAGTGCAGGACTAAGAACAGAGCTCTGGCTCCTACTTCCCACCTTCTGGATTTTCCCACTGAATTATCATGCTCAGAACAATTTCTTCTGGTAATTTTTTAATAAAGTTTAAGTAACCAGGACTCAGATAAAAAAAAAAAACAGAATATTATCCCTCTGTACACCCTGGTGGACCAAGCTTAACTATTGTCCTTATTTTTAAAACTTTACATTGTTTAGATACAGATGAAATCCCATAGTATTAATACCTGTACCTTTTCTTTCTTTGCTTCACATCAAGTTTATAAGATTAATTCACGTTCTTGAGTGTAATTGTAACTCATGGCTTTTTCATTGTCAGATAGGATTTCATTGTGTGAACATATCGCAACACATTTACCAATTTTACTGTGAAGGGACATTCAGATAATTTCCAGTATTTGGGAGGAAGAATGCTATGGGCGTTCTCATACATGGCTTTTGGAACGTCTGAGTCATAGGTGGCAGAGGCAAGCCCTTTGTGCCTAAATTCCTGTCTATAGCAGTGAAGGTTCTCTGATAAATCCTTTTGTTAAGATACTAATTTAAATATTTTTCTATTTATTGTCATTGTATCTGAAAGGCCGAGAGACAGAGATGCTCCATCCACTCCTTCACTTCCCAGAGGGCCACAACACCTAAAGCCATGAGATCGGAACTCCATCTGGGTCTCCCTCATGGGTAGCAGGAACCAAATATTGGGGCCACCACCTGCTGCCTCCTGGTATGCCCATAAGCAGGAAGCTGAATGGGAAGGGGAGGAGCCAGGACTCAAACAAGGCACTCTGATGTGGGATGCAGGCATCCCAAGCAACAGTGTAATCACTTCACCAAGCTCCCATCCCGCCCATAGGCTTCTGTGATTAGTATACAATCTTCTGATTGGGGACTCTTTTTTTGAGACATATTTATTTATTTGGAAGAGTTACAGAGAAGGAGGGGCAGAGGCAGAGAGAGAGAGAGAGAGAATATTTCCCACCCACTGGTTCACTCCCCAAATGGCCTCAATGGCCAGGGCTGGGCCAGGCCAAAGCCAGAAGCCAAGAGCTTCTTCCTGGCCTGCGATGTGGGTCCAGGGGCCCAAGCACTTGGGCCACCCCCTGCTGCTCCCCCCCCCCCAGTGCACATTAGCAGGGGGTCGATCCGAAGCATCCAGGACCCAAGCCGGCGCCCATAGAGGAACTCTTTTATTCAACAATCTATAGCAGGTTCCAGCTACTTGCAAGACCAGAGAGACAGAGGGCAGGTGTCGCAGCTCTCCCACTGAGCTTCTGTTCTGCGTGGGCACTTAGTCACCTGCTGAAGTCATCAACAGGGAAGAGGAAACAGGCAGAAAACCCCTGGCAACCAGGGGTTTCTAGAAGCCACAGAGAGAGTACCTCAAACCATCTGAAGCCGGATGTGGCTCTCCAACCAGCTGTGAATTTGAAAATCCCATCTGCAGCACAACGCTAAGCTGCTATTTTGGAAGTCTTTCATCTCCTTCAGAGGAATCTCAGGAGCCCTTCCTTCCTCTTGGAAGGCAGCCAGTCCTCTGCAGAAATCACCTCGTCAGCAGGAGCCGAGGCATGCGGCGCGCACTTGTCTGATTCTGAAAACGCGTCTCTCGGGTGAAGGAAGAAGCCTCTCAGAGCACGTTTCCGTAAGCACCTGCGGGGCCGTTTCTCTCCTTTTACCCCTCTGAAATGGCAGGAGCCCGGCACCTGCCTGGGACTGTCATGCAGCAGCACTGATACCCTTCAAAGGGTGAGGATTCCACTTCTAAGCGACTGAGCTTTTTTTTTAAAAAAAAAAAAAAGATTTTATTTATTCATTTGAGAGGTAGTTACAGACAGAGAGAGGGAGAGACAGAGAGTGTCCGCAGCACCCGAGGGCAGTCGTAGCATCATGTCCGCTGTTTGGTACCATTCATAAACACTCATTCAGCGCTTGGGCCAGACACTGCGTCTGCAGTTGGAGGTGGGCTACTGCAGGAGGCAGTAACGGCCCCTTCGGCTTACAGCTCACGCTCTAGCGGGCAAAGCAGACATGCGACAACAAGCTGGAGTGTTCTGAGCACGATGAAGACCCAGGAAAGTGCAGGGTACAAGGAGAGGGCTGGAAGGTCCCTGTTAGCAGACAGGCCGAGCCTGGGAGGTGCTGATGAACGGAGGGAAGCCAAGAGCAGTGCTGGGAGGGAAAAGGCAGTCGACGACGGAACCAAATGGAAAATCATTGTAGGTGGGGACGGGGTTGGGGGGTGGGCAGGGCTGGGCTCTCAGAGCCCTGGGGACGCTGAGGACGTGGGTGTGCTCTCAAGAACAGCGGGGTGCCACCGGAGCACTTAAAACAACCACCTCCTTGCAGGAACACTGTGGCCGCAGGCTAAGGGACAGGCTGCAGGGGGTCCAGAGTGATGTCTGGGAGGCCAGGGCGGAGCCTCTGCCGTCAGACCAGTACAGCAGCAGAGGCCAAGCGGGAGGTGTGAATCCAAGTTTGGGGCAGCAACGGAGTCTCTCATCTAACAGCATACTCCAAGGGGCCTTTTCAAGGCAGTAGCAAGGCCCGGGGCCAGGGCCAGAGGCAGCAGAATTAGACTGCAGGAGGCCGGCTCCCAGCCTGATGGTGGGAGAGGAAGCTGAAGTTTCCGTGGGCAATGCCAGAGGAAGGGAATGAGAAGTACAGCAAGGGGAGACATTGCTGCAAAGGCAGCAGGGGGACCCAGCAAGATGGCAAGAGGCCAGGACCCCGGGGAGAAGCATACACCAGGTGACGGGGCAGTAGAAGCTGCCTCTGGCTTTGTGCTGTATGTGGCTACAATGTAATGAATTCTCTGCCCGCCCACCTCAGCTTCCAGCTCCCTCTGAATGCCCTGTGAGCTATGTGCAAGCAGTGGGTTTGTGGCGGTGAAGTGAAGCAGGACGTGACCCACCGCAGGTGGCACCTGACAGGAGAGAGCCAGTGGGCTCAAGGAACAGAGGGTGAGACCTTCTCAAAGCAGGACGCTGGAACAAAAGTTGGCCATGGGGAGCACACAGGGAAAGGCACGGGACACCAGAGCTGTCCGCAATATACAGGGGAGAGGGTTTGAGGCACCCACGGTCAGGATGAAAGCAACATGGGGAATAAGGGACAAAATTGCTAACCCTGCTCTCAGCGCATCAGCAGGCTGATCTCAAGTGACAAAAGGCATCAGGATGTAGCAGAAAGTCCAGGAGGGAGTTGAAGGAGCAAGCGGGGAACGATGCTGTGGAAAATGAAATTGCTTCACTTCAGAGGAGCAGAGGGGTGTGGCTGTACTACCCTTCACGTAGACAAGGCAAGCTTGTAGGAAGCAGTTGGCATCTGGGCAAAGGAGGCAGGAAGACTCTTCCTAGTGATAGGAGGGGGTTAGTAAGTAAGGGGGCAGTGGGGCCCACAACGAGGCTAAAGAAGTGACAAGGGAAACACAGGCAACTGCCTCCATTGGCCAGAGAGACGTTCAGGCTAAGTGACTGCGCCCACAAAATCTTGGCTCCTAAGAGCTGAATATATACACTGAAAGAGCAATGCAGATAAAAGGAAAGAAACACCACTGAGAAAGGCAGGCATTGAGATGTCACTCTAGTGAATCCATGGGCTTCAAAGAGAAAGCACAGGTTCCGTGGGCAACCAAGGAGGAAAAAGACCAAGTCACTTACAGAAGAAAAAAATAGCAGCCTAGGCTCAGACAGCAACAAGGCAATTGTAATACAAGAACAAGACAGAATCGTGGGGGAGGGGAGAAGGAAAAGCAAGGGGACCTGGAAAGAAGGAGCAGGGAGGGAGGGAGCGAGGGAGGGCTACAGACTGGGTCCCCTGTTCCCAACCATGTCACAGCTCAGCTAACAAGTTCACAGACAAAAGGTCTTAGACATGGAAGGACTTGGGAAACGCTCTTCTCGTGAGCCCTGTAGGGATCTGGTAGGAGGCTGACCACCCAGTGAGCAGAAAAAATGATAGAGCACTAGTGAGTATACCAGATCCTCCTTAATCGTAAGTCCACAGTGAAAACAAATGTGAGATTTAGGTGACAGAAGAGATGGCAGAGGTGGGTGTTTGGGGAAGTGGCTAAGACATACACCCACATCCCCTATGGATGTGTTCAAGTCCCAGCTCCGCTCCCTGGTCCAGCTCTCTGGTAATGGTGCACCCTGGAGGTAGCGGCAACAGCTCAGGCATTCATGTCCCTGCCACCCACATGGGAGACTCAGATTGAGTCCCAGTCTGGTGGCTTCTGCCTGTCCTAGACACTGGGGAAGTGAAGCAGCAGAAGGGAGATCGCTTCCTGTCTGCCTCTCTGCCTCTCTGCCTGTCTTCCAAGTGAAATTAAAAGAAATAAAATTTTTTAAAATGTTTTTTAGCCTGCCATTTAGAAGACTTTTTTTTTTTTTTGGACAGGCAGAGTTAAACAGTGTGAGAGAGAGGCAGAGAGAAAGGTTTTCCTTTTCTGTTGGTTCACCCCCCCCAAATTGCCGCCACGGTCTGCGTGCTGTGGCCGGTGTGCTACACTGATCCAAAGCCAGGAACCAGGTGCTTCTCCTGGTCTCCCATGCGGGTGCAGGGCCCAAGCACTTGGGCCATCCTCCACTGCCTTCCCAGGCCACAGCAGAGAGCTGGCCTGGAAGAGGGGCACCCGGGACAGAACCAGTGCCCCAACCAGGACTAGAACCTGGGATGCTGGCGCCACAGGTGGAGAATTAGCCTAGTGAGCTGTGGCACTGGCCCTGGAAGACTTTTTTAAAAGGTGGCAAATACTATATGAGTATTTCTAACAAAGTAGAAATATTACATACCAAAGGAGAGAAAAGAGGGAGGGGGTGGTAAGTTGTAGATTAATGCATTGATACCCTAGTCTTTCATAAAATGTGATGTCAAAGGACATCATTAAAAGGTGATAGATCAGATATAATAGTGGTCAAATACATTTAACAGTATAAAGATTAAAATATATTATTGACTAAAATTAAAATATATTATTGAATAAAATTATTGACTAAAATTTAGTCAATTATTAAATTGACTAAAAATCAGGTGGTCTTAAAAGAGAGCAATGATATTATAAAGGCAAAGAATATATTAATTTTATTATCACTCATAGGAAATAGGTACTCTATAAATAATTAGAGGATTTAAGATATTAAACCAAGTTAGGCTAATGAAGGTAAATAATATTATCTAAAGGGCAGAGAGAGAGAGGGAGAGACCCTCCATCCACTGGTTAACTCCCCCAAATCTCCCAACAGTTAGGCTGGGCCAGGCCAAAGCCAGGAGGCTGGACTCAGTCCAGGTCTTCCACATGAGTAGCAGGAACCCAGGTATTTGGGCCATCCCCTGCTGCACCTCAGAGTTTGCATTAGCGGGAAGTTGGAATTGGAGTGGAACTGGGAATCTAATCCAGATACTCTGCTGTGGGAGCAGCAACCTAACCACTGCACCAAATACCCACCCAGCGTTTGTGAGGAACTTCAAACGGAAAGAACTGGTTGGAAATATCTGAACCCCTGACCAATTACCAAGAATAAAACAACCTGAAAATACGTGCCTCCTGGTATAACTTAGCACTACCATTGAAGTATTTTTGCAATATATATATATAATATTTTATACACACATATCAAGACTGTGTATAATGAACAAGTTACAGGAAATATAGCCAATAGATGAATAAACTAAATATCACCATGGGAAAGCAATCAGTCAAACCCATGGAGTAGGAAGTTTTATAGGAGAAATGATTCTTGAAAAAAGATCAGAGACGGAGGGAGTAAACATTATCATTTAAAACAAATGAAGTAAAATACAGAATAAACACCATTTGTGTACTTTGTTTGGATTCAAATTTGAAAACCAACCAAGAAAGGTAATTGAGCTTTTTGTTGGTAATGATCTCCCCACTAGAAACTCAAAAACATCACCTTGTTTCTCTCCAGAAGAGAAGGAAACGAAAGCACCCAGCACAATGCCTCATTCCTAAGTCAGAGGCGTGGGGAGCAGTTTCCCGTGTTGACTGCTCCACAGCCCTCTGTCAGTCTGCGGGAGGAAAAGCAAGCCTTCCAGAAAGACACCACTTGAGGCAGAGCAGCAGTCAAAGCGCCGTGCTAGTCAGATTTCCATGACTACAACTACAATACCTAAGAGAGCGTCTTAGGAAGGAAGATGGTTTATTTCAGCTTACACTTTGGAGGTTCACAGTCCAAGATCAGTGGCACCCTTGGTTTAGGCTTCAGATGAGGCTGGAGGATAGCAGAACAGCCCCCTCCCCCCATGGCAACCTGGGAGCAGAGAGACCCAGGAAGCATGTCAGTTTACATAGCCCTACTGCAGAGTCCTACCCTCTGAGGACAAGCCCCTAAGCACCATGAGATCATCACGATGCTATGTAAAGTGCTTCAGAGCACGGAGGAGGATGTGTTCACTCAGAACCACCCCAGGGGACAGAGATTATCTTCACTCCACCTATGAGGCCATTGCATCATGAAGATGAGAGGAAATCTAGCCCAAGGTCATACACATGGAGGTGGTGGAGACATATTTGAAACCAGGAAATGCAATTCCAGAGCAAGGGCCTCTCACCTAGATCTACTCAGCTAGATCTACTATGTCTGCATTGGGAATAGCAGCCCCTGGAGCTGTGAAGACAGCACCTCCTCCAAGAATGTACATGTGGGCCTACCTTAACCACTAGGCAATTCAGCCTTCCATAAATGAATGTGTGCGTGGGTAAACTCATAAGAGAATGATGAAGTCTCTTCATTTGGTCTTACTAAGCAGATGGCGTCTTCAGTTCTGCCTCATTTCAAGCACGCTGAGTGCAGAGGTATCCGTGCCAAGACTGTCCTGATTGAGTTCCAGCAACTTTTTTGCTAACTCGGCTTTAGTTCTTGGGAATACATCAGTTGTCAAATTGCCTGATCGGAAATGAAGTGATGCTGGCCTGGTTCCTGTTGGCTACTCTGGATTCCTCCAACTGAGAGGGAGAGCAGTCAGCCCTGTGTCTGAAACACTGAAATACACTTTCAACTGTTACCAAGGATCTCAGTCGTGTCCTTGATAACATCATTTTCCCCATCCAAAGTCTGATCCAGGATCCAGATTGGTGCATTGCATGTAGTTGTCGTTGTCTTATTTAATTATTTAATTAGCCTAATTTAATTCCAAGAACTTTAGCCTTTGTCTTTCATAACTTTGACACTTTTTATTTTGTAAATATAGGCCACGTGTGCTGTAGACTGCTCTTTAAATTTGTTGATTTTTTAAGTTGTGATGGGATTAGCCTATTGACTTCTGGCATGAGTACCAGCGCTTTCTTGACAGTCAAGGAGAGAGAGTCAGTCAAAGGCATGAAGCAGAAAGGTAGAAAAGAGAAAATTAACCTTGACGAACCTCTTGGTCCAGTGGAGCCGGATGTTCCAGTTACAAAAGCCAATAAATTACTCTTTTTTTGCTTCAACGAACCTGAGTTAGGTTTGTGGCTATTTTAACTTACTCATACCTCAACGAGTTGTCTTAGACCTCACAGAAAATCAGCAGGACCAAGGCAAGTCTGACCTGAAGTAGCCCAGGGACACCACGTGACATTAACCACCTTCTCAGTAAGGAGTCAGAGGCCCATAGCAGCGACTACTTTCCCTCTATTCCTTCCCTCTCTCCCAAGAGAAATGTGGAGATGTTTGTTCCCAGAATGATGCATGGCCTAAACATGTTACCAAGGACCACGTCTCTCCTTACCTTTGCATGGGCTGCGTTTTACATGGAAGGGCTTTGTCCTTGAACTCGTCACAAGGTGGCTGCCGTAGCTCTGGATAGCATTCTAACAAGCATCCCTTGGCAAATTATTGGCCAGGATTGAGTCATGTGGACATTCACAGCTGCAAGAGAGATAGAGGAAGTAAACAGCAGTCCAAGAAGCTGGGCTGGATGCAGAGAGGTAACACAGCGGGCCTGAGGCTGCTCTCCTGAAGGAGACCTGTTTACAAGGTGGGCCCTCGGCTGCAGTCTGGGAGCCTGGATTTGGGGAAAGACCCCACCATTCCCAGAACTGACAAGAGTACTCCCTGTGCTCAAACTGCTCGTGAAAATCATGCTAAACACCTCCTTTCCATACCAGGGGTGTCGGTATCTCCTGGGAAGACACCGACATGATCAGCCCCCAGCAGCAGTCTTGGGGGCTGAGTCTCTGTCGAGCTTCACTGGTACAGGACAAGAACTTCACAAGAACTGTCACAGCTTGCACGTGACACTGTGACTCCACCAGGAGAGGACTCAGAAGCTTGGCTCCATCCACCTTGCCTCTCTGCTGATATTGCTTTGTGTGCAGCCTTTCCTTGGGATAAATCGTGGCCATGAGGATGACTAGATGCCAAGTCCCGTGAGACTCCCTGCCGACCCACTGGATGAGTGAGTCAGGGATAGTCTTGCGGATCTAGACACAGATAACCTCCAAGGTCTTAGGCCAAATGGGATTCATTGCCTAGGGCCTGGCCACACTGGAGTGCTGTCCTTGAGAAGAGAATAGATGGCTGTGGGAATGACAACAGTGGCTTCAATGCAAACTTCTAATACCCAGCAGCAGATATATTTACCAGAAGAACAAGGATCCCTAAGGCCATCTGTAGGGCTTTTATCACTTGCAGCCAGAGCCAGATCATAGATCCTGGAGGCTCAATGGACTGCCTTGAGGGGAGGAAGCTCCTGATCCCTGATTTTGGTTGATAGTTCAGTACTGCCAGAGAAAGAGCAAAAGAGACGACCCTCAAATCCATTTCCACTCTGAAGTTTCTGGCTATTCAACTGCCTTGCCTCCATCCACATGGGAAGAAGAAAATGCAAGTGGTCCCATGCATTTGTTTCCCATAGGGTTGTCAGAACACAGCACAAGCACGAAGACATGAACAGAGCTGCAGAGAATGACATGTGGCCCAAGACGACCCTGTAGGGAGATTCTGGCCTATTCAAGCCCTTTGCCCACCCCAGTTCTCTTCAGTTGCAATCTGCCCATTTCAATCAACAAATACTCATAGTCCTGCGTCCTTGGGCTGGGGCAGGGATAGATAAAAGTAGAAGGCAGGATACATGCCCTCATGGAGCCTGCTATAAACACTGAGAAGCAAAGCTGGGTGCTCTGAACTGTGCATGCAACGAGAATCCAGGAATTCGGGCAGTAGCGGGGCAGGGCGGGAGAGGGGGGAGTGGGCTCCCTGGGGACAGGACTAGAATTAGGTCTTGAGAAATGAGATGGCTTTAGACCAATTCAGGAGTTGGAACTGAACCACACAGCAAAGCAAGGACCCGGGGCAGAAATGAAATCAGTCTGATCAGGGCTCACCAAGGAGACTGGCTGAGGGCTTCCAAGTGTGAGGAGACCGAATCGTGGCCAGTGAAAAGGACAAGGCTTGGGAAGGAGGATCTTGAAAACAGGTGAGCAGAAGAGCTGGGAGCTTGAACTTGATGAGCCTAGCCACCATCTGTCATGGCTGATGCAGGCTCTTGGACAGGGGTGCAGCCTCCGACCCGCAGAGGTTTGCAGGACAACTGGAGACAGGAGAATCACTAGGGGGCAGCCCAGCCCCCAGAAATGGAGGGGCTGGAAGGGGGAAGAGTCAGAGAACAAAGAAGATGGGCAGGTTGGAGAAGCATAAATGAAGGCAGGAAGAGCCAGGGCTCAGAGACGAAGCCCAGACACCAGACACAGAGGCCAGGCAGCCTGGCTCCAGGACTTTCTGCCCAGGAGACCCGGGCTCAGACAGAGGACGCACACAGCTGTTCCCCATCGCCATGAAGCTCCGCACTGACACCCTGACACCGCTTGCAAGGTTACGAAATGGCTTGGCAAGGCTCCTCCTGGCTTTTTGGAAACCCCTGCGAGGGAGTGTCTGCTTCTCCCTACCCCCTTCCTCTTCTCTCTCTCTTTCTTCCCCTTGCCTCTCCTCCTCCCCCTCTACCTTTCTGGCTTCTGAAGACAAAAAAGCACAGTTTGATGGACGCAGGCAACATTAGGAAGATTCCAAACACCCCCACCAGCCTGCTTCCCACGGCCTCATCCCAGAAACATTTGTAAGGGGAGGGGCCTCCAGGGAGGCGCCTCTGGTTCTCCAAACTCCCAAGCTCTGCCAACCAGCTTGGGCAGAGAGCAGATGCTGTGGCATTTAGGACAGGAAGGACACAGCTCGCCATAACAACTGGCGTCCATTGCAGCAGACAATCCAGCCTCCACAACTCTCTGTAGGCCCTGGAAGTCCCCTCAAGGGGGCAGGCCTGTCTCTTCTTACCTGTGTGTGTGGGTGTGTGTGTGTGTGTGTGTGTGTGTATACAGTAACTCGTCTCAGATTAGGAAAGAGTCACTGTAACAACCATCTGGTAGCAATGGACTCCTGCAGCTGTAGATGGGGATTTGAAACCCCAAGCCCTGCCCCAAAACCAGCCTTTACTGTTCATTGAGCCATTGTCACATCAACTAATAAATCCTGATGCCTGGGAAATCCTGGATCTTGGGAATGATCTGATATGGGGGGAGAGGGACAGGGAGGGAGGGAGAGGGAGAGGGAGAGACTGGTCCTGCCTGGGGGAAGCCTCTGATGTATGTAGGCAGAGCTTTCTAATCCCTATCTCACACAGAGGCAGCCTCCCAGAAGAACCACTTGCTCCAGTACCCAGGGCTTGCCCACCAAGGCTACCCCACAAGCACTGTGCCAGAGGATGTGGATTTTCTTGGAGAAGCCGCTAAACCACCTGTGGCCTTGGCTGCAAGGTAGCGGCCTCTCCCACTTGTATTTACCCAAGGTCATTTGGTTAGGCTAGGAGTCCTGGGACAGTCATGCAGGTGATGTTTATGTCCAAACTTTTAAGGAGGTGCACACTCTTGTGTTTTCTTTCCAAAACGCAAGGGTTGGAGGGTGTGACCAGTATCCCCAAAATCACTGCTCTCCCTGAGACACCCCACCCCATACAAACACTTAGGCATAAATACTCAGGCACATATGTATATCAGCATAGTCACATGTACCCACAATTACATAGGCTTCCTTCTTTTCTATTTTATTCTTTTTTATTATTATTATTATTGATTATAAAGGAGAAGCAGATACTCTGCAATAGGCCAAACATTCCAGAGGCAATATTTTAGGTTTTTTTTTGTTTGTTTTTTGGACAGGCAGAGTGGACAGTGAGAAAGGTCTTCCTTCCATTGGTTCATCCCCCCCCCCCCCAAATGGCTGCTATTGCCAGCGCACTGTGCCGATCTGAAGCCAGGAGCCAGGTGCTTCTCCTGGTCTCCCATGCGGATTCAGGGCCCAAGGACCTGGGCCAACCTCCACTGCACTCCTGTGCCAGAGCAGGGAGCTGGCCTGGAAGAGGAGTTACCAGGACAGAATCCGGAGCCCGGACCGGGACTAGAACCTGGGGTGCTGGCACTACAGGCAGAAAATTAGCCTATTGAGCCATGGCACTGGCTTTTTTTTTTTTTTTTATCTCAATTCCTTAATGTAATCAGCATTAGGCAGTTTAGCATGTATTCTTCTCTATCTTTTTCTGCACTGATGCAAATATAAACAGACAATCATTAGAGGCACTTATATCTAAAAGTAGGATTATTACTGGATTATTATTATCATCATCCTCAACAATTCACATCTTTCATTGAACACAACACTTGGGGCAATCCTTCAGCTCAGGATGCATGGCTCTAACTCTCTGTGATGGCTTCATGCATACACTTACCCTATTCGCCTATGCTAACACAGACATGTGTGTCTATAGACAGACACACTCCATCCTTGGGGCTGTTCATACTGACACTGCCCCACCTGTGGCAAACACAAGGTTACTGCTGTGTGGTTGCCCTCACAGCCACCTTCCAAACCATACTGGCATGACTCCCAGAGGTGGTTAAAGGCAGTCTGCCTGGCCTAGGCTGTGGTCTGAGCAGGCTACTCTGGAACTCCCCCCAGTTCCACTTGGATTTCCAGGGGTGAAACCTGCAGCCCAGGAAGTGCACCAAGCTCAGGGCCGGCAAGCCTATCTGGAGGCTCTGAGAGGATGTGGAGGGGTGGAGACTGGTCATCAGAGCATGGCAAGGGGCGTCCTGGAGCTGCACAGACCCCAGGCCGAGGGAGGCACAATTGTGGGTTCTACCCCTGCCTGACATTATCTCACTGTGTGCCCTCGGACAAGCCTGTAACGTCTGTCTGTCTTTCTTTCTGGGTCTCATTTCTTGGTCCATAAAATGAGGGTACAAGCCCCGATGCTCCTAGGAGCCTCCCAGCACCAACACTGGGTTGAGTGAGTGACTCCAGCGCCCCCAGGAAGCCCCCGTGGGACAAGTCCTCTCCTAGGATGCTGCCTCGGCACCCTCAGGGCTCAGGGCCACAGGGAAGAGCCTGCGCCTGACCAGAGAGGCAGACAGGGGCGCTGCTCTGGAAGCCAGACCCAGGTGTGCCGTGCACAGGCCTGGCAAGTCCTCACCTCCTCTCTGTAAAGGCAGAAGCGCTCTGGCCGCACAGCGGTCACCTCTGCGGACGGGAAACAAGCCCTTCCTCTGAATTCTCTGACTACGCGGCCTTGGTGCCAGCTCCGGGCACCCTCTGCTTGTCTAGTGAATAACTCGTGGGACCCTTCCCGCTGCACAGTGGCTCTTCCCCGTAAGGGCAGCATCTGCTGCTGCTCATTTCTGTATCCCCAGGGACTAGACGACACCCGAGATATTCTAAGTGTGCAGCAAATCTCTCTCTCATTGAGGGTGATTACAGATGTGATGCAGCTGTGTCCTAAAAATGATCCTAACAACGGGTAAATGATTAAACTTAGTAGAAAGGTTTCCAAAATTCTATTCCACCCCTCTCCATAACTAATCATTAGTAACAGCTTGGCAACCTGCTTTTATACTAGCATTTCTCAACTGTGCACTTTTGACACGAGGGGCCTCACAATTCTCTGTTGTGGGAGGACTGGCATGCATCCGGCCTCTACCCACTAGATGCCAGGAGCAGTCCCCCAGTTGTGACAGCCAAAAATATCTTCAGACATTGCCAAATATCCCTAGGGGACAATATCACCACCATCCCACTGCCGCTACCCTCCATTTCCCATCTCTGTTGGAAACCACTGTTCTTTATGCACACAGAGAGTGAAGTAGAGACAACAGGTAAGCAAGAATGAGAGACAAACACAACTATCAAGAACTATCTAGAATTGGGGCACATATTTGGCGCACCAGTTAAGGCACCCACTCCCCATATCAGAGTGCCCGCTTCTAGTCCTGGCTCAGCTGCCAGTCCAGCTTCCTGCTCACTTGCACACTGGGAGGAGTAGATGGTGGCTCAAGTACTTGGGCCCTGCTCGCCATGGAGCAGACCAACACTGAGCTCTGGGCCCCTGTCTTTGGCCTGACCCAGCCTTCACTGTTGTGGGCATTTGGGTAGTGAACCAGCAGGTGGAAAATCTCAATCTCTCTGTTAAAATAAAATGCAAATAAAAAATTTTAAAGAAAAATCTATGTATAGAATGGTTTATATACAAATTAAAATGCCTGTTATCTGACTCCCAGTCTTGTGTGCTCCTGGCTCATTCATTTTTTATTTTACTCATCAAATATCTATTAAACACTTCTGATGTGCTTGGAACTACTCATAGATAAACCTTCCATGAACTAATTTTACACAAATACCCACTTGCTCAGTATTTTCAGAGCCCTACAATGAATGGAGGGAGTAGAAGCGAGTCACACCCAGATTCGGGCAGCAATAGGCTCAAATCTTAGTCTCCTACAGGTTCATCACTCCCCTCTGAGCAGCTCTCATCTCTGACCAGCACGCCCTATCGGGCTGCCATATTGAACTGGGAGGACAGAAAGAAGCCAGGAAAGGGAAAGGCATTGGCTGGTGCCCGTGGCCTTCCCTGGAAGGCACAGTTGAAGTGAATGCCATCTGGAAAGACCTCGGTTCTGAGGCCTCTCAAATGTCAGTCCCCGGCAAGAAATCTCTAGATACTTTATGAGAATCCATCTCCTATAGGTACTTAATTTCAGTCTTGCCCAACTGATCTCAGCCTTAACTGTTAACCTGTGCGGTCTCTGAGCAGAGTCTGTGGCCGCCCCCAAATCAGGTTACTGGCACAACCTCTGAGTATTGACCAATTCAAAGATTGCAGTTGAACAAACAAGAACAGGTTAATTTTTAATTGCACTTTGCTGATTGATCAGGCTTCCTCTTTGTCTGATAACCGGTAATTACCTTGGGCAGAAGAAGCAGGCAATCCTTGCCCTGCAATGAAAGTCCACCCCTCTGGCCTTCCTGGACTTAGGCAGGCTTTGCAAAGCAGCGCCCAGAGTGTTTCAGCCTCAGCCAAATGTTTAGAGAATGGAGGAATGTCTGAGTTGGGTGATC
This sequence comes from Sylvilagus floridanus, assembly GCA_949820135.1. Classification (NCBI taxonomy): domain Eukaryota; kingdom Metazoa; phylum Chordata; class Mammalia; order Lagomorpha; family Leporidae; genus Sylvilagus; species Sylvilagus floridanus. The sequence goes on from OX463235.1 coordinate 44,375,710, forward strand.
CTGGATCAACAAGAACCCCATGGTCCTCTTAAGAATGCGAAGAGGACTATCCAGGGAAGATCCTTGAGATGTGACCCTTAGGGCAGGGATGGGACCTTTCCTACCGTGGCCCCAGGGGCTTCATAAGTGACCACCTGCTGCAAGACACCCTCACATTCTGGAGCCAACGTGGTTCGCAGGGATGACTTGACCACCGCACTACATGGAGGCAGTACACAGATCAGCACTCCTACCCCGCCACCCGCCGACGAGCGCCTTCATTCACAGCACGGCCATGCCATCCTAGGAGATGGACCCCAGCACCCCTGTGACGTGCAGGAGGAAAGTGAGATAACTGCCTGCCCAGATGGGCACAGACTAGGGCGTCCCGTCACTCAACACAGAGATCCATCACATTTCTCCCCCCTTTTTTTTTTCAGTTTGCTTTGGGAGGATGTTTGGCTTTTTTTGTGGTTTCAATTTGAAAATCATGATGAATTTCACATAGGTCAAGAAAAGCAACAGCAGCAGTTTTTCCCATGTGGAGTGCAGCATTTTCTTCTACTGTAGGCCATTTATCTACCCTGTCACTAACTGCAGAGAAAACATTCTAAAACTGCCCTGGGTGGCCTTGAGCCATTTCCCTGTGGCTGCAGGGCTGAACAAAATAAAGAGAGAAATGAAAAATGTGGTCAGATCCTAAGTGAAACCCGAATGGTAGAGACCCATGGGCGGGGATGCACTCATTTGTTGGTTGTTTTGAATACTTCATTCCAGACCAAACCTGATTGAATACATCTGCATATATACAGATGTCTACAGTCTCACCAACTAATGTTGCCAAGTAGCTGAGAAAAAAAGGGGGAAGCTTTGTTTGATGCTCAGAGATGAATGAATGAAATTATACAAGCCCCACAGAATTTGAACACTGGAAAGAGACGGAGTAACCAGTTAGTAAGAGGGCACTTCTGAAAGTTCGTGGAAATTGGAATTAAAAGATAAGTTCAGGGGTGGACATCTGGTGCAGCAGTTCAGTCGCCACTCGGGACACCTGCATCTCTTACCAGAGTGCCATGTGTGCATCTTGGTACCTCTGCTTCCGATACAGCATCCCGCGAATGCAACTGGAAACTCGACTCAAAACTTAACATTGCTTATTGGGAGAAACAATAAGGCCTGTCAGTGATAGTTCACAAGACAGATGTTCTGAGACACACCGTAGGCTGTGGAGACTTTTCCTCCTGTTTTTCTATTCTGGGATCATCAATGTGAGCTTCTGCTTCAGGCCAACCATGAGACTGCACTTACAGGTTCCTGTTCAGGCCTAAAACACTCAGAGGAAGAAGAGAGACCATGTCTTCACATGGCCTTCCTTCCTTGCCCCTGCACCCCCTCATGTCCATTCAGATCTCATTGGCCAGAAGCAGGTCACATGTCTACTCCTGAACCAACCATTGGTGCAGGGAATAGAATTTACCTCTGGCCAGCCCTTCGCAAGCTGGAGGTAGGCTACCTTCCCTCCAGCATGGGACCATGTGAACTCGACATAGATTCTTGATGAACCCAGAGCTTTGTTGGAAAGTGAAGAGGAAAGTGGGCAGGCAAAAGCACCTACTGCACCCTGGACCTCTTGCTACACCTAACACTTTTGTGATGGTGAATTTTGTGGGTCAACTTGACAGAGCCATAGGGCACTCAAGCATTTGGTCAAATGATATTCTGGAGACATCTGTGGGGGTCTGGATGCCATGAACACTTGAGTGCGTGGGCTGAATAAAGCAGATGCCCTCCTCTATGTGGGTGGGCCTCTGCCAGTCAACGAAAGACCTGAACATGCTTTGGAAAATGCTGGAAAGCTCTACAGGATGGAATTCAAGTTCTCTCATATTCTATTCAGAGCCCATTAGGATTTAGTTCCATGCTGCTTTCTAGTCTCGTGAACTATTACCCTCTTCTAGCACTTTCAGCACATGCCACTCTCCTGTTAGGTGTCCTTTTCCCATCTAGCAAACCCCTGCTTAACTTGCACAGCACATCTGGGGCAAGCGTTTGGCCTAGTGTCTAAGACGCCAGTTGGGATGCCCAAATTCCATATCAGAGTGCCTAGGTTTGAGTTCTCAGCTTAGCTTCCTGTGAATGCACACCCTGGGCACAACAGGAGATGACTCAAGCAGTCCATGCACATGCATGGACTTTCAGGCTCCAACTCTGGCTTGGCCCAGGTCCAAACCCAGTCGTTATAGGTATTTAGGGAATAGCCCAGTGAATGGGAGTGTGTGTGTGTGTGTGTGTGTATATTCTCTCTCCCCTTCTCTCTCTTGACTAAATAAGTAAAATCGTGTCTGTAGGAATCCTCCAATGAACACTGAGTTCCATCCACATAACCTACCCTCAATCTGCTTACGAGCAGTCAGACTGAGTCCTGGCTCTGCCAGGAACTAACCGTGGAAACTTGAGCTACTGACTTGACTTCCATGCCTCAGTTCCCTTTGCAGAAAATGGGGGGTCACCTCTCTCACAAGTTGTCATGAGGGTTAAATAAGCCTGCAAGAACTTAAAGCAGCGCCTGGCACATGGTAGCTGCCCTCTGTGCGTCCCTTAGAGAAAACACACTCTGTACAGTGATAACTCATTGGCTGGCACCTCTCTCTCTCCAACCCATTCATGAGCTTTGCAGAGACACGGATCCATGGTGCTGTTCCTTGAGCCCACCACACTTAGCATGATATTTGGTACTGGCTATAATCAGCAAGTGCTTTGTGAATGGGTGCCTGCATGATCTTCCCATCTAAGATAATTAAAATTCCAACAAGGTGAAATGAATTGCACAACATCACATAGACCGGAAGTGCCAGAGTTAGGAATCTGGGCCAGTCTCTGAAATCAGGAGCTCCATGCGGCATCTAGGGATTATTCCCCACCACGCGAGAGCATTCCTGTCGCTCAGTTCCACAAAACTTCATTGAGCACCTACTAATAATGTGTCTGGCTCAGACTTAATTCATGCCTGCAAGGCATCCTGCAGCCTTCTCCTGTACCCAACGCTCGGGCTGACCTCCCTACCTCCAGCCTCCGGTCCCTGCCACCCACCCCTCAAGGCACCATCTTGGGCTTACAAGCTCCAACACCATGGCTTCCTGGGAATCCTGTCCACACTCTTGACCAGCCACATGGTATCTTCATTTATCCACCCAGCCTTGTATCTGACCACTAACGCATTTTGGCTCATCTTAGTATGTGGTCAAAGTTTCTCCTGACCCATGGCATAACCAAGTTAGAGGTTATATGGTTGCTGACCTAGTCTGGAAGTTACAGGGTTGCTCTAATCACACCTATGTGTTGAGCCACGTCTCCAGAGCTTGATTCTAGCGGCTTCTGCGGCCATCATTAGGCTTTGAATTGAGCCCAAGTCACGAAGCCACATACTCCTTTCCCAGCAAGTCCTTCTCTGGGGAATTAGAGGGGTGGGGAGTTTCTCTTGGCCAGTCCAAGGCCACACTCATCAGATTCCTCTCTCTCCCAAACTCTGCAAAAGGATCTTATGCTCCTGTCCCTTCCCACTCGGAGAATCCCAGGCTTCTTATGGTAATGGACCCAGCTTTCTTCAGAGTGTTGCAAGCCATGGACATCCCCATTGCACCTTTCTCCCAGGACATTAGTCTCCACTTCTATTTGCCTAACTAGGAGACACCATTTGAGAGATTCTTCACACACCAACGTGACCGACCAGCTGTGCCCATCTCCTCAGGGGCACTCAGCAGCTTCCTGCTTTAAGCCATGTAGTTTTTTTTTGTTGTTCCCTACCTACTAACTTGTTATACAGCCACCTTATGCCTATCATTCAAGTCCTGGAGCAAGTTTACAACCCAAGTGTATCTCCTGTAAAATTGTGTGTGTGTGTGTGTGTGTGTGTGTGTACATGTATTCCATTTCTGGATTTATTCATTCATTGAACAAATGTTTACTGAGCACCAACTATGTACCCAGTCCAGGCAGTAAGGATGCAAAGTTAAATGGGCTCTACACTCTGCTTCCAGGGCCTCCCAAGCCAGAGGATTCTATATTGGTCTGTGTTGGTCAGTGTGACAGTTGCCAGTGCCAGCAGGCCAGGTGGCACAAAGCACTGCCCTGCCCCACTTGCCCTATTACAGTGAATCTGGTGGATCCTAGACAAGGCTACAGCTTCCATCGAACTGCAGGCCAGCGTCAGCCTTCATTACTGTTACCCGTTTCTCCCCTCTGTTCCATTGCGGATCGTGGAAGAGGGCCTCCAGCGTTCCCACAGAAGTCCTTGCAAGTGATAAGGCTACAGGCATCTTAGCTGAGGCACACATTCTCAGGGTCAGATTGGATTTCTGAACATATCTATCAAAAAAAAAAAAAAACCATCCAACCTAACAGGTGTTTATGTAACAAATGCTGGATGGTCCAATGGGTAGCCAAGTCTCAATTAACAATGGCAATCTTCCCTGGTTTTGTTGAGATTGACAATAATCCTAACATACAATGATGCTGTAAACATCAATTTCTCATCGAGTGAGGGGGAGTGAAGGAAAAACAGAAGGGTGGCCGATGTTGTGGCATGGCGGGCTGCACCACTTCCTATCCAGTTCCCTGCTAATGCACCTGGGAAATCGGCAGAAAATGGCCATGTCCTTGGGCCCCTGCACCTATGTAGGAGACTTGGATGAAGCTCTTGGCTCCTGGCCTCAGCCTTACCCAGGGCTGGCTGTTGCAGCCATTTGAGGAGTGACCAGAAGATGGAAACTCAATCTCTGTCTCTCCCTCTCTCTAACTCTGCTTTTCAAATAAAGGAATGAATAGAAATATAGAAGGCTAGAGGCCTATTAGGAGGAAACATTACAGATCTCTAAGTCAGTGTGGAAGCCAGAAGGAACCAACAACACTTAGTGCCTGACAAAGACCTGGACTCATTGTCCAGCTAAAAAGTACCCAGTTTCATGGGGCCAGAGCTGTGGCATAGTAGGTAAAGATGTCACCTGCAGTGCCAGCATCCCATATGGGCGCCGGTTTGAGTCCTGGCTGCTCCACTTCTGATCCAGCTCTCTGCTATGGCCTGGGAAAGCAGTAGAAGATGGCCTGAGTCCTTGGGCCCCTGCACCTGCATAAGAGTCTGGAGGAAGCTCCTGGCTCATGATCGGTGCAGCTCCGGCTATTGCTGCCATCTAGGGCGTGAACCAGCAGATGGGAGGCCTCTCTCTCTCTCTGCCTCTTCTGTAACTCTGCCTTTCAAATAAATAAATAAAACAAAAGAGGGAGGGAGGGAGAGAGGGAGGGCGGGCCCAGCTTCCGCAAGAGCTGGGCTGAGCAACTCAGCAGCCAGACTGGAGAGTGAGTGGGATACATGCAGCCAGGCCGACTGGGACCTGAGACTTTGAGACATACCTGCAAATTGCCTTTCTGAATATCACATCCACCATGAAATTCCTCAAGGGGTAGAAAAATTCAGCTCTGAAAGGGTCATATGCTTCCAGTGATTCACGCCAAAATGTTTAAGGGAGAACTAGGAGCCAGAAGCCAAGTCTTGGGACATAGGTCCAGACGTAAGAAGGAAAAGGCCTGAGTTCCTTTGGAGGCTGGAAGTGGAACTGAGCAAGGGTGCCAGAGGCAGCCTCCTGTTTGAGGGTGTCCTGGGTAATGTTATCATTGAAGAACTGACCAAGAGCTAAAACACTAATCAATTCTCTACTGGACAGAGGACAAGGTTTCCCGTAAGGAGCTAGTTAACAGGGGGTGGTCAAGCACACTTTGTACTTTGGTGGGCTCCCAGCTGGCAGGGAGCAGGCTGCAGTCCCACTGATGCCCTTGTAGTTCCAAGTTGGCTGGCATCTCTGGGCAAAGGGTGAGATGCCTGGGTGAGCCCAGGTGAGCTCTGAGGCAACGCACAGATCTGAAATCTTAGGTGTCCAGGTGATCCCCTGCAAAGACGCCCGGAGCAAGGGCTTCTGAGGCCATGTCGACGTCAAGCTGCCAGGGATACCAGACAAGCAGCAGGAGGAAGACGTCTTGCCTACCATCGAGAAAGCCAAGATAAGCCAGCTCTCCAAGGGGCTTGGGATTTAACAGGAAACTTCCTGAGGATGACTTGTGAGTGCTTCTAAGGGCAAGAGATCAAAATATTAGGAAGGAGAGGGTTAGGAAGTAATAATAACTGAGTGTTTACTAGGCACTGGCTGTTTTATATGCCTTATGTCTCCTAATGATGAAAAATGCTGGAAAGGCAACGAGACATCTGTGTGTTTGTCAAATAAGGAAAGATTCAGAGAGAGTGAGCTGCCCACGGATGCTATTAAGTGGCAGGGGCAGGATGTAGAGCCAGCTCTGGTTTCCAGCAAAGCCCATGTTTTTTCCAATTCGATTGAAAACTAGTTCAACAACAAAAACAACAACGCGAAGATATTAAATACTTACTATGAGGCACAGAACTGAGCCCTAGCAGTGCGTGCAAATATGAACAAGGCACCCAGTCTCTGTCTAACTGGCTCCCGGGACAAGGGAGACCTGTCATTATGATGCCTGAAAATGCATAGCAGTTAAAACAGAAAATAGTCACAGCTCTTCCATTTCCTGAAACCACATGGGCAAAAAACGGCAAGCCAGGATGTAAACCAATGTGGCTCCAAAGACAGTGCCACCGCCCACTGTGCTACACCACACACCACCCTGCTCACAAGCCAAGAAGGCCATAACTGTGCAAAGAGAAAGGGGGAGGAGAGAAGAGTGGGTGCTCACAGGAGGGGAGAACTGGTTGTTTGCGATCTTCAGTTTAGGTGTCTAGGAAAGGTTGGGTGAAAGAGAGGTTTTCTGGGGCTGCTGTTGTAGCACGGTGAGGAAAGCCATTGGCTGCAATGCCAGATTCCATATGAGCCATGGTTCAAGTCCCAGCTGCTCCACTTCCTATCCAGCCCCCTGCTAATGTGCCTAGATAGTGTCCTCTCTCTCTAACTACCTTTCAAGTAAATAAATAAATCTTTTAAGCAGGAGGGGGGGGCAGATTTTCTGAGCAGGTTTCTTAAGAAGACAGCAATTCTAGGTGGAGATCATGGAGAAAGCATTTCTGGGAGAGAAAGGAGGAGGTAGGGAAGAGGCCTGACACAGGGAAGTTCGGAACATGCTGGAGGAACTGCAAATTATCTGACCTACCAGAACATGAACGCCCCAGGGTGTGACAGGGTGAGTCACTGCTGGCTGTTAATGCACATTCGACACCTATTTTGGAAGGGGGTAGCCGGAGCGGTGGAACTGTCCAGAGGAGGAGATGGCAGAGTCACGTAGCAGTGGGTACTTATCCACTTGAGCGGCCCCTCATCCAGAGGAAGGGAGGGAAACAGAGAGTGTTTCCTGAGGCTGAGCCACAGCCGCCTGCCCCTTTGAATCCAGGGCCCCGGAGAGGGAGGGCCAGGAGGGCAGGAGACACGAGCTGCAAAGAGGAGGGACTGCAACCCAACCCTCCCTGCAGCACGATGGTGTGGGAGTCGGTGGCCCTGACATTGGAACCTGGGAGAGCCATGACCAGCAGCTGAGTAGCACGGGGGTGGGAGGGGGCTGGGTAATGTATAGCAAAACCCGGATAGATAGAAGTAGCAGGTTCCAGCCTTCCCAGCACGGGGTGGCGACTGTGCTGCCCTACAGTGGATTCTATGTGGGATGAAGAACTGGCAGAAAGGAGCTGGCGTGCTCCAAACAGGAAGACAAGGAAGTCGAAAGACTAGTGGCTTGACTAGATCAATCACACTGCAAATATGTGCTGAAATATTGCACTAGACCCCAAAAAACATACAAGTATTACATGCTCATCAAAAATGTTAAAATAAATAATGTTTAAAATAAATAGCGCCCCCTCTGGTCCAGCTAGCAGGAAAGGACATCCATGGTCCTAGAAGGAAGTTTCCACAAGAGAAGGGGGCTCTGGGCTGGTGTCCGGCGTCTTACACGAAGTTTAGGCAGTTAGTGCAGCATAAGGTGAGGACACCGGCCCAAGGCCCCAGCCACCCCGACCCGTGTGCTTAGGAGGCAGCTACGAGCACGGGAGAGGGCTGAGGCCTCCAACCCTGGATCTGAGAGCGCCGAGCACTCCCTGCATCGCTGGACAGCTGTCCATGGCCAGTGCTTTGACCAACACACGCTGCTTTCACAGTCAGAGCTGCCAGTTCTCTCTCTGCCTAGACTTGGGAAAGGTATTGCTACCCATTTGTGCTTTGGGGTAACTTAGAGGGAGATAAGCTCTACAGGGAGACAGCAGACTTCCTCCTGCAACGAGCAGAGAGGAGCTAGAGCAACTCATTGGGAGAAAAAAGATGGAGTTGCAACCCTATCAGGACTCCAACCTACCGATGTCATCACAGTTTACCAGAGACGAGCGAGGTTGGTTCCTAGTCACAGCAATAGTAATTATTTTAATAGTAATTAATAATAAGTCAGCGTTAAGTCAGGTGATAGGGTGGGGGAGAGGGAGGAGCCTAAGAAAAGGGGGCCATGGCCATACAGGCAGTAAGGGTGTGGCCAGGTGGATGCCCAGGATGTGGAGCAGCATCAGGGCAGCAGGAAGGGGCAGGAGAGCAGCGATGTCACAGGAGGCACACAGTCCTCATCCAAGGCCTGCCCTGGCCCCAGCTGCTCCCCGTCATCCACTGCTAGTGACTAGAGAGGTTCAGAGCAGACCCAAAGTGCCCCCTCAAAGGAATGTCCGTCTTATATAAAACACACTCTCCTAATACAGATTACCTAGGAAGATTGTGAAATCACATTCCAGGCAGATAAAAATAGTAAGACTGATTCTCCCTGCTCCTCAGGAATAGTGGGGGGAGGGCAGTTGTTGGCAAGCATTTTTATCCAGAATTGCTCGCTAGAATAAAAGGCCCAGGAGATCTCAATACTGAGAGGAAGATGAGAGCTTTGGTGTGAATCAGCCTTGAGGCCCACAGTCACAGGGCCCAGGACCTTCCTCCGTGCCTCACCCCACTCCCCTGAGGGGCCTCTTAGCAACCACTAGGGCTCTGGAACATACAGTTGGAGATGTGCTCTGGCAGCACCAGTGACCTGTCTACATCCCTCCTTTCTCAAGAATCTTTGTTTCCAATACAGGTACCTGAACCACAGCTACGCTCAGAATAGACAGGACTCTGTGTCCTTGGCCGAGATCACTGGCCCAAGTAGATTAACAGGCCACATGTCGCCCACGAACCCCTCTCAGGCCATTCTCTCATGTCTCCCAGGAGGGCAGGATGATGCCCAGTGTTCCATGGCTTAGCTATTTTTGGTACGGTGCCCAGCTTGCATAACACCCTTTAGTGCTGGGCGCACTGGAGTGATGCCATTCCCACAAATTAACACCTCCTGCAGCCAAGCTGCTCTTGAACTGCCCGCAAAGCATCTCTACAGAGCCCCACTGAGCCGAGCGCTGCAGATGCCACACTCTGCCCATGGAATAATAAGATGAAGGCCACAGACACCAAATGTAGACCCAGCGACAAGGCCTGGATGAAGGACACACTGTGGCTTGTTCATCAACAGAGCTCCCAAGTCTGACACATATCAGAGCTTGCAGGCGCTCGGCACATGCGTGCTGAGTCAGGACGCTATATTTCTTCAGCCTTTGTCACCAATTAGTGTGTGACGTAAGACCTGCAGTTTCTCCTCATTGGACTTCAACTTTCCCCTTGTAAAATTACAAAGTTGGATTCCACATAAATTGTTCTATGATGTTAGAGAAGCTTAAGAAGTCATTTTCACTTAAAAAAATTAACTTCCTGGGAATTCTTTGACTTTTATTATTTGTATATAAATTTGGGTTCCTCACAAATTTAATTTGAAAAAAAATGGAAGCGTGCTAATTAAAAAATGGTCACAGCTGGCGCCACAGCTCAATAGGCTAATCCTCCGCCTGTGGCTCTGGCACCCCGGGTTCTAGTCCTGGTCGGGACGCTGGATTCTGTCCCGGTTGCTCCTCTTCCAGGCCAGCTCTCTGCTGTGGCCCGGGAAGGCAGTGGAGGATGGCCCAAGTGCTTGGGCCCTGCACCCGCCTGGGAGACCAGGAGGAAGCACCTGGCTCCTGCCTTCGAATCAGCGCAATGCACCGGCCGCAGCGGCCATTGGGGGGTGAACCAATGGCAAAAGGAAGACTTTTCTGTCTGTCTCTCTCTCACTGTCCACTCTGCCTGTCGAAAAAAAAAAAAATGGTTGCAAACTACAAAACTAAATGTGCTACAGTATTTCATCAAGCTCTGATTTTTTAAAAAAAAACTTTGAATTCCTGATTTATTTATAGCCTGTTCCAAAGGGATGATGAAGTCAAACTGAAAAAAAAATAAATAAATAAATTCAGTTTCCACTTGGTTTTAGCTCCAGTAAAATTGTGAAGGAAGCTAAGGTAAGTTCCCATGTCCTCTGAATATCCCTCATCTGACATCATTCCAACCTGGATGCACCGTTGTGCTGGGGCAGCAAATAGCTACAGTGTGATCCTAACACACGTCAAATCTGAGTTTCATCAGATCCCTGCATCAGTCAGGGTTATCAAAAAGCAGAACCAAGAACATACACAGAGAGAAAAGATTTATCACAGGAAATGGCCCACATGATAACGGAGGCCAACAAGTCCCACGGTTGGTCATCTGCATGCTGGGAGACCAGAAGCATTGTTGTAATTCAGGCTAAGTGCAAAGATCTATGAGGAAGGAGGAGACAGTAGCACAAGTCCCGGTTTCTAGGCAACCAGGAGCCCCAGTGCCCAATAGCAGGAAAAGATGGATGTGTCAGCTGAAGCAGGGAAAGCTAATTTACTCTTCCACCTTTTGGTTCTATCCAGGACCACAACAGCCTGGATGATCCCCTTCCACACTGAGGGAAGCCATCCGCTTTTCTCAATGTACCACTTCTAATATTATTATGTTCCAGAAAACCCCTCACAGACACACCAGCAATGATGTTTTACCAGCTATCTGGGCATCCCTTAGTCCAGCTGAGCTGACACACAAAACTATTATACCCTCTCAGAACCCATTATGTCAGCTAATCTGTTTGATCAACAGCACCTGCTAATGTCCTAGGATCATAGGTCCAAAAAGGACCTCACCAGATCTAGTCCACAAAGTCATCTGGTGACCAAGTCCCAAAGCAGAAGTATGACTTGCCCAAGGTCACCCCAGAGCCAGAATCTAAATCCAGGTTCTCTGACTCCCAGGCCAAAGCTTATCCCATTAGACCAAGTGGGTCTCACACCACCTCTCCATGAAGACCGACTGGGAGGTTTGTGAAGTAGCATACCTGGTGCCCATCCCCCAGGCAACACAGGTCTAATTTGTCTAGAATGGGGTGCAACCATCACAAGGATTCGTTAAGATTTCTATCAAAGCATGCTATAGTCTGAATGTGTCCTCCCAAATTTCACATGTTGGAACCTAATCGCCAGTGTGATATAATTAGAGGGAAGATGCGTAGAGGGTGATTCAGTCATGAGTGCAGAGATCTCATGAACGGGAGCCGTGAGGAAGGGTGAGGAAGCTGCTCACCCCTTCCGCCTTGTGAGGACACAGAAGGTGCCATCCACGAACAGGCCCTCACCAAGACTGAATCTGACAGAGTCCTGATCTCAAAATTCCCAACCTCCAGAACACTAAGAAATAAATTTCTATTGTGTATAAATTACCCAGTCTAAGATGTTTCACTATAGCAGCCTGAAAAGACTATGACTAAGAAAAAGCATAACATATGGAAACGTCATTGAGGCTGGCACTGTGGTGTAGCAGGTAAAGCTGCTGCCTGCAATGCCGGCATCTCATATGGGTGCCTGTTCGAGTCCCGCCTGCTCTACTTCTGATCCAGCTCTCTGCTATGGCCTGGGAAAGTGGTGGAAGATGGCCTAAGTGCCTGGGCCCCTGCATCCATATACGAAACCCGGAAGATGCTCCTGGCTCCTGGCTTCAGATCGGCACAGATCCGGCCATTGCGGGCTTCTGGAGAGTAAACCAGCTCTGCCTTTGCCTCTCCATAATTCTACTTTTCAGATAAGCAAATAAATCTTAAAAAAAAAGTTACCAATGAATTTTCACACTCATGAACCCAGATCAAAAAATAGAAAAATTCCAGCACCTAAACTTCTCGCTGAAGATAATTGCTATCCTGATTTCTAACACGTAATTTATTTTTCTCTATTTCTGTACTTCATGTAAGTAGAATATCCAGAACGAACGTCCTCTTTTATTTTGATTTCTTTTGCTAGGAATTATGCTTGTCAGGGTAGGCATTGCGGCACAACAGGTTACAGCAGTCTTGGACACCTGCGTCTCTATCAGGGTGCCCAGGATTGAGTCCCACCTCTGCTTCCAACCCAGATTCTTGCTAATGCGCACCTTGCGAGGGAGAAGAGAATGGCTCAAGGGTTTGGGTCCCTTCTATCCACAGGGGGAGACTGGATGGAGTTTCTGACTACTAGCTTCAGTCTGGCCCAGCCCTGGATTCTTGTGGGTATTTGGGGGGCATGAACTGGGTGTTAGATTTCTATCTCTCTGTTGCTCTTCCTTTCAAATAAATAAAAATACATAAACTTTGTTAATCCTAAAAATATTTTAAAAATAAACAGAAGAATTATGCTAGTGAGATTCATCTATATTTTGGTTTGGTAGTTTTCCATTGTGCGAATACACCATAATTTGTGTTTATAGCCTACTACTGATGGACACTTGGCTAATGTTCAGTTTGAGAGTGTTATAGTGTATGGGTGGGTATTTAGTGCAGTGTTTTATATACTATTTGGGACAGTGCATCCTGTAAGAGAGTGTCTGAGTTCAAGAATCTGCTCTGCTTCCAATTCCAACTTCCTGCTGACTCTGGGAGACAGCAGGTGGTGGCTCAAATGCTCGGGTCCTTGCCACGCACGTGGTAGATCTGGACTGAGTTCTGGGCTCCTGGCTCCAGACCCAGCTGTTGTGGGCCTGAACCAGGGACGGAAGATCTCTCTCTCTCTTTCTCTCTCTCTCTCTCTCTCTCTCTCTCTCTCTCTCTCTCTGCCTTTCAGATAAAGACAATCACTATATACACTAACACATAACTTTTTGGTTAACATGTTTCCTTTGAATACAGTTGGGAACGGAGCCTCTGGGTGACAGGGCACATCTATGTCCTGCTTTATTTGGTACTATGAAATGGGAGTCTAAAGTGAGTGTACGAATTTGCACCTCCCACCAGAACTGAGTGAAAAGTTCCAGCTATCTCACATCTCCACTAACATTTGATAACATCAGTTTACTTGTCTAGCCATTCTGCTGGGTATGTGAGGGTATTGCCTCATTTTAAATTTCCCTGATAATCCTAACACAGAGCAAAAGATCAGAATGAATAATATTTTCCTTAAAGTTTTCTAGCAAATTTCTCTGATATCTTGGCATCTGTTGATACTTTCCACTAGTGAATGCTAGCCATCAACCAAATAAACAAGTAACAAATGAGACAATAACCTCTTCCAATACCTTACACGGAATTCAAGAATATGAAATTTGCTTCTGCAAATTTTTTTGGCAACCACAGGCATTTCCTGTTAAATACACCAGTTTCTCTGTGCTTAAGCACTCCAATGTCCTTCGTCTTCTCTGGGATTCTGTCCTCCTCACATCTGGGGAGAGGCAGCCCTGGGTACCACGTGATCTTCTTTCAACTATAACTGACTGGATGAAGAAGAGACACCCGACCCGTGCTGGACCACTCAGATGCATATTCATTCTCTCTCTCTCTCTCTCTCTCTCTCTCTCTCTCATTTAGAATTAAGACATAGAAGGGGAGTCAGTTATTTGGAGTCACATAGTGGTATGAAATTGAACTAGAATTAGCCACATAACAGCTCATAACAGTAGCAGGGGCAGAGTTTGGATGATATACCTGTAAGAGATCTTGAGAGGAAAACTAAATATAGGTTACACAGAATAACTTTAATCTCAGAATCCAAACTGTTTTCGTTTGCTGGCCCCAGACAGTAGTAAGGGAGATGGACATTAATCACTTCCTGTCGCTAAATGAGAAAGGCATGCAGTCTGAAATGGAGGACAGGAGTCAGAAAACAAACAAGACAACTCTCTGCACGTTAAGGAGAGTAACCCTGCAGAGGGCCTTTTGAAGGAAGAGTGATAAACAGGAGTTGATGGTTCAGCTCCCACTGACATTAATATTCATCAAGTGTCACTGGTGTTATCCATTACTTATTGTGCTCTTTGTGGTCTGTCATCATTGTCAAAGTAGTATAATTATTCCAGTACTGTTCTAAATCCTCCAAATATGAACTCTCCAATTCCATGGTTATTTGGTACTAGACCTCCAAGGTTGAAGGCAAATGACTGGTTAAAAAAAACGATGACAAAATCATCAATGTTCTACTTAAGAGCTTACTGGTTTATTTTGAATAAGCAACCATATCAGTTAAATAAACTAGCGTTTTGACATGGGAACAAAACTCCAAAATATCACTGGCTGAGCAAGCAGAGACGTATCTCTTGTTCTCATTACGTATTTGATATGGATTGGTAGGAAGGATCCATTCATGCCAGCAACCCAGGACTCTGGTAACTGAAGCTCAACCCAGTGTAGACTTCCACAAACACCGACCACTGCGCAGGGGAGGGGTGCAAGGGAGGAGAATCACAGGAGAACTTTGAAAACTTCCACTCAAGGTTCCACTCAAGGTTTTTTGTTTTTTTTTTTTTTGCTAAAACATGATATATCCTTATCACAGGAAACAGAGAACCAGAGGATGTGTGACTGGTCACAGGAAACAGAGAAGCAGAGGATGTGTGACTGGTCTCCACAACTACCCTTGTGTGTGATTTACAAGGTTAGGCCATGTGTTTATAACATAGCTAGCTGTTATACTGGTCAAGTTGCTTCTTACTTGTACAATGGGAAATTAAATCAATCAATAATTCATTCCTCAGTGCATTGGCACCTGACTGCTTTTGAAAATCGTTGGCCTAACCCACAGCGGGAATTCCAGTTGGATGAAAAGTTACTGGGGCCCCACACCTATCACATCACATGGAGAACCTGGTCCACCGCACTTTAGCCAGTCCTCTTTTCAGACCTAGAAGAAATTGGGACACTGGACTTCGACATTTCTTTGGGCTTTGGTGAGATTGAAACTGGGGAATTGGAGGAAAACAAAAGGGCTGCTCTGAGAGAATAGAACCCAGCGTGTTCAGGGTCTGGTTTGACCTACAGTGCAGGGACCACTCACACCCTGAAGGGGATGAACACACTGAGGTGTGACGTAAGGAACAGGCTGTACATCTCTAAAAAGTCACCTCCCTTTTCTGAGCTGTCAAATGAGGAAGTGGGAAAATAATTCTTAAGTACACAACCATTTATAGAAATAAATCATATTCAAAGTCTCAAAGCATGAAATGGATACCAAAGGACTCTAACGTGGGAGTGAGGTCCTGGTCCCACATTGTCTTAGACTGCACCCTAGACGCCAAACCCTGAAACACCTTTACGTTTACGTAACATCTCTGGAGCCCAGGGAACATGGCTTTAAAATGCTAGGATTGTGTAACCCCTGAGACGCGTCCCGGTGATTTTCGCATTCTGGCTCGAACGCCAGCATTCCCTGGTTCCCAATCCAGAGCCTCAGCGGGTATGCAGGATCCTCCTTCCCCGGCCCCAGGCTCGGCCCTGCCTGGCCCCAGTCCAATCCCCTCTCCAAGCTGCCAAACTCCCCTCCCTTGCTTACTCCCCATGCCTTGAAAACCGTCGCCACTGCAATCCCAAAGCTCCATGCCCAGAACCATCAACAACGCTGACATCTTTCGCCTCTACTTGAGAGAGAGCAAGCCAGGCCTGGGATTTAGCAATGTCACCGGCCAAAGCCCATGCACCGTTTCCCCTTCTCTCCTCATCAAGTGCTGCTTTGCGTCAGCCAAGAGTCATAAAGGCTGGTGAGCTGCAGTGGAAGGAGGCTGTCTTCCATCCAAGATCCCCTGGGTAATTCTCCCGGTAATTAACGAGGACGCCGGGGGCGCTGGGGCCGCCTCTGGAACGCTCCCCAGCGCGGCTTTCTCTCAGGCCGCCTTCCTGCAGCTTCTTGCGCACCATGAAGGGGCCGATTGTGCTGAGCAGCCCTTTGGCCTGGTGAGTTGGTCTCATGTCAGGGTGTTTCTGGCAGAAGAGGGATGCGACCTTTATTTGAAGACTCTCATAACAACCAGGAACACCCTTTCCAGTCCACGGCATTGAAAAGGCTGTGCCATTTGCCAAAACGCCTGACTTTATCTAGGTCACTTGCTCTGCCGCTAACGTGAGCCATTCTCAAGCTGCTAGCTACTCAGAGAGGGGTCAGGGCCCTAGGCATCCCCTGGGAACTTGACAAAACTGAACCGAGTCAGGCCCCACCCCAGACCCACTGGATCAGAGCAGGTAATTTAACAAGAGCCTCCGGCCATTCTGCCGTGTAGACAGCTAAAGCAGTTCAAGTGATCTGGCCAGTGGCTGTTGCTCAGCTGTCTTGGACAGACAGACAGTGCTGGCCCAGCCATCAGGTGGTCTGACTTCTAGCTCTGAGTTGGCCACTAGGTCTCTGAGTGGCCTTGGCAAAGTCACTTCACCATTCTGGGACCCAGGTGAGCTGGATTCTCCACTGCCCAAGTGCCCACTCTCAGGAGAGAAGACAAAAAGTGACGCTTTGTCCTGTACGCTGATGACATGGGTTTATTGCCAAACACTTAACAAGCCATTGCTCCTGACCTCTAATGACTATCACAAAATATGAACAATTATTATATATCAAAATAAAAAATCAAACTGAACAAAGAGCTACAGAGCAGCTCCCATGATTACTTTATCAACTGTGCTATAGCATTTAATTATTTTATCACATGTAACATCTATATCTCTATCTTCCTCCCTCTCCTTCTCTGGCAACTCACTTCGTTTCATAACCTGGGGCACCTTTTGTAAGCTCTTCAAGCTTGAGTTCTTTGAGCTTCCAGAATGTGAACAATCCTGAGAAGCCACCTGAGCCAGCACCTTGGAAAGTACGCAGTGCTGCCCACACTCTGCAAACTCGCAGAGCTGTCCCGTGAAGGTCATTTGGCAAGGTGAATGTCTAGACCCTTAAAATATGATACGTACACCTTCCTAACACATGGTCTGTTAGCATAGGTCCTGGGGCAAAACACAAATAAAAATCCTGGATGAGTGGGTAGGTTGTGAATCCTTACAGAATTGCCAGTCATGGTGGAAAAACAGTATATAACCTAAGTGCCCAACAATAGGGAACTAGCTAAATGAACTTGTAATTGACGACGCTATAGCAGAATTCCATGCGCCATGAAGGACGGCATGGAAGATAAATGCTGAACGATGCGGAAAGCTGTTGGTGGTTTCGCACCTGGTAATGAGAACAGACTGGGGGACTAGTCTGCTGGTGTCCAGTTGGAAAGTCGAATGTGTAAGTATGCCTGGGGGAAGCACCGAAAGCATCCACAGAGTTCGTCAGCACTGACAACTGTTATGTCCTGACTATGGCTGGGTTCACCTTCCTCATTTTGCCTAACCCTGGCCATAGTAAAGACTCATTATGACTTTCAAGAGGAAGAAGTAAGTTTGTAGAGATAAGGCAGAGCAGCACTCTTGTCATCGGAAGCTCTGTTTTGCTCATCACTGCATCCTTGGGAGCGCAGCGTCGACTCTGGCCAGGGAAAAAGGGCCCCAGGGACGGGATTGCTCACTGGCCGTACTCTGTCCTCACTCAGCCCTGCCCCGTGTGAGCGGACTTTAAATGATACACTGCACGTGGGAGCAACCTCCCCGTTCATTCAGGGACTCAGACGATTCACCGAGCTAGGGAGGAAGCCATAAATTCTTTCTGGAGGACAGAAAGCAGAAGTTGCAACCTTGCGAACAGAACAGCAGCACATGGACGTGGGTGCCTCCTGCTAAGACCTTAAACCCATAACGGAATTCCAGAGCAGGCAGGGGCAGTAGACAGCCTTCCCCTGTCTCTTTCGGTCTAAAGCAGAGACCCTGATTTACCTGCCAGATGTTCCCTCCAAAACCCAAAGGAACGTGATTTCTTTCCAAGGGGGAAAATAATTTGATTTTATGACTCCTCTCTCTCCTAATTCCTCAAAAGCGAGGTTTATCTTCCTCATTTAAAATACCTCCATCTGCAACAGAAATGCGCTAATGGTCACAAGAAGTCTGCTTCGGGGCCAGCACTGTGGTGTAGCAGGTAAGGCCACCTCCTGCCGTGCCAGCATCTCATATGGGCACCAGTTTGAGTCCTGGCTGCTCCAATGCCAATCCAGCTCTCTGCTATGGCCTGGGAAGGCAGTAGAAGATGGCCCAAGTCCTTGGGCCCTGCCTCCACGTGGGAGACCTGGAAAAATCTCCTGGCTCCAGATTGGCTCAGCTACAGCCATTGCAGCCATTTGGGGAGTGAACCGACAGATGGTAGACCTCTCTCTCCCTCCCTCTCTCTCTGCCTCTGCCCCTCTGTAACTCTGCCTTACAAATAAATAAATAAATCTTAAAAAAAAAAAAAGAAGAAGAAGAAGAAGAGGAAACCTGCTTTGACTTTTCTATCACAAATAACGGCACTGAGGGCAGTGGTTGGTAGCAGCAATGGTGGTAGTAGTGTTAACAGAGGCATCAGGAGTAGCAATAGCGTGTGCCTGCTATTTTGCCTGTATGCTTTTGTTTAAATCTTAACAAGCCTGTGAGTTAGCTTGTGTTACAAAGGCGGAAACTGAAGTTCAAAGAATGGAACTTGCCCAGAGTTGCATAGTTACTCAGGACTGGATTCAACTAGATCTGTAATTCCAAGAAATCATCTTTCTGCCATAACACACTACAAAATGAATAAGGTGCCAGCCCTTGTTTTACCTATCAAAAAATCCTGATGATCATAGGCCAATTCAGCCTTTAGTTTGCATACATGGCCTGAAGTTCCTTCCAGAACTGTCTACCAGAGTCCAATTACATTCAACAAACTAGGGATGCTTTTTAAATGTTTTTTAAACTCAGTATCATCTTACGTCAGTAGCTAATGAGACTCTTAAAATATTTTCTCTCCACTTCACTGAAGAACCACTTCACTTTTCAGGAGATACTGCTCTTCCGTTGAGATAATGTAGCAGCCAACATTCCCTGAGTTGGCTACTGCCAAGTAGCAGGTTTTCCCCGGTCTTCCCCTGCTAGAACACTGCTTGCTAAACAGAATTTGATACAAGGCTAGCAGCAAATGCACTCTGACCCTACACAAGAGAGCTTCATTAGAAAAGGGTGAAGTGCAATTTTATTTCTCAGGTTTCATAGAGTGGTTTGGCGACTTCTGTTTTCCAGTGATGACATTGTGACTATGTGAGTCACAAGACATGATAGAGAAAGATGTTTCTGCAATGGCCTTGGTGTTATGATCCCATCTGTGTGCCCAGGATACCATGTCCAGGTAATCCATACCTCTGCTGGACCAAAAATGAGATTGTCTGGAGATCCACCCAAATATTCAGTTGTTGGTTTTCCAAAACTCTTACCAGGGCATTTCAAGATGGCAATCACAGGTGCATGTATTATACCTACATTTGAGGCAGAAAGAGAGGATAGAGTGATGCCAGTCATGTAGTATGATTTTTCTTCAAGGATGTAAAGCCTTTCCAATAAATTTCTTAACAGACTTCTGCTTAGATTACATTGACCCAAACAGGTGCATGAACTACCCCTAGCTACAGAGAAGTTAGAAGTATAAATACCTGGTAAATGGAATCACAGTCCTTGGCCTGGCCTAATCAGGATTCAACTCGGAGGCCAGATCATTGCCACCCTAAACAAAATCAGGGTAATCAAAAAGGAAGGGATAGTAGGTAGTTGATCAAAACTAGCTGTCACAACGAGTAAGATTCAAGCCAGTACGAGACCTCTTTGACATCTGACATCTAATGGTTGTCAACACTTGGCCACCCTAGCTGCACATCAAGTTAAAGACAACCCTGGGATCCTAGGCACACCTCACTCAAGGAGGAGCATAAAACCAGGGCCAGAGGCAGCAACAGTGACTCTGGAATCCGTGGAGACAACACTGCACGTTAGTGATCTTGTGTGAACCACTGTCCATACGAGGGGGTCTCCAAAAATTCATGGAAAGTGATTATGAAAAGCTACATACAGATGTGAATTTTTTGCACCAAAATAAACTTATCTTGTACCTCCGTTTTCCACTGATTTTTTGAAGCACCTCATATATGCCCTGGTCTTATAACCTCTCTGGTCACCTGGAAGCTAAAGGTCCCTTTTCCCTGATACCACCCTAATTTCTTGGAAGTACATACTTCTGGGCTTTTCCTTGGACTATTGGCCTCTAAGAAGTGTCCCCTTTTCCTTTCTTGGGCTCTTGCATTGGTAAAGAAAGAAAAAATAAACCTAAATGCCCAGCAAACAGAAAATGGTTAAAGTAACTGTGGTGTATCTCTGCAAAGCCATACCACGTGGCAGTGAGCTGGAATGACGCTGTTCTCTGTGGGCAGGGATGGAGAGAACTCCAGGGGGTTGTTAAATGAGAAATGTGAACAGCAAGAGAACACATAGACTACAATCCCGTGAGTGCCTAAGGCAAACTCTGCGTTGTTGTAAAATATGTCCTTAAATTCTGTCATCCACCTCCCACTAATCTCTCTCCCCGGGACGGGAGCTGGATATAGAGACTCACTCTGCAAGAACAGTGAAGAAGCAGTGGTGTGCAGCTGTGGAAACAAAGACACAGAAGGTACTGGGGCTGCCTCCTCACTCACTCTCACCTGCAGGGCTCACTGTGGGGGGGAGCTAGTTGCCATGTCATAAGGACACTTCAGTTGCCAATTGGGGGCTTCCATGTGACAAGAAACTGAAGCCTCTTGCCAACAGATTGGAGACGGCACACAACCCCAGCAAAGCCTGCAGATGACTGCAGAGCTGTCCACATCCATGCAAGAGACCCTCAGTTAGAACCCCCAGCCAAACTTCTCCTAAAGTCCTGGCCCACAGAAACAGAGACAACAACAGCTTGTCATTTAATGCACTAAGCTCTGGTGTCCTTTGTTTCCAACCATGGGTAAATAATCCGACCTCCTCATGAGCATCTGAAGCGTTGAGACCCAAGGCCTTATTCGGTGTTTGCCACTGTTTTACAGGCACCAATACCTAACCCTCACAAGACACCTACAAGGTAGAAATGAGGATGATGATGACATGATGGTGGTGGTGGTGGTGGTGATTCTTACAAAGGGAATCCTAGGCATAGAAAAGCAAAGTAATTTGGCCAAGGAGGGTTGCTATTTGAACCCAGAAAATCAGAGTCGTCACTTGTAATCCTTTATACTGTACCACACTATGCTACACCACACTGTACCATACCATACCATATCATATCATACTATATGAGTGCGTGTGAGGTATTACGTGTGTGCACAGAAATAAAAATGTTGAACAGTTAGCTGCAGATATTTCCAGGAAAGGAAGTGGAACTCGAGTCAGAAAAGGGTAAAAGGCAAATTTTTGTTAATTCCCTGCTTTCTGCTATGTTATTTGAAGGTTTTGAATGTAATACTTCTCAGTCATTATAATTAAAGCTTGAGTGGAGGGCCAATGTTGTGGCATAATGGGTTGAGCTGTCACCTGAAAAGCTAACATCTCACATGGGGACTCATTCAAGTCCCAGCTGCTCCACTTCTGGTCCAGCTCCCTGCTGATGGGCCTAGGAAAAGCAATAGAGGATGACCCAAGTGCTTGGGCCCCTGCCACCCATGTGGAGATATGGATGGAGTTCCCATCTCCTGGCTTTGGCTTGGCCCAGCCCTGGCCATTGCAGCCATTTGGAGAATGCAACAGTGGATAGAAGATCTCTCTGTCTCACTCATTCTCTCTGTCACCTTAGCTTTCAATAAATAAAATAAATCTTTAATAAATAAAAATTTCAGCTGGCCTGGTAAAGAGTTGTATGCTGCTCAGGAAACTAAGCATTAGGGCAAGAAGGGGCTCATATAACCAAATACAAGCCAACAGTCCCGGATTCACATCAGGGTGGATCAGCTCGGCGTCTTCTGTGGATTTGTAAGGAGAGAAGGAGGGCTCCCAGCAGCCTTTGTGCTCCAGCACTGACAACCCAGGCTTCCTGCTATCCCCACTGCTAAGGAGGCAGGTCGGTGTGCCCTCACGACCCGAAGAATTCTCTCAAGACACGCCCACAGTCCTGCCTCCCGCCCCTCCTCCACAGCTGCCCACCTGCTTGTCAGGGTGTGGTACACGGTGTCCCACTGCAGACCACAAGTGGAACAGTTGGCCAGGATGCAAGGAATCTATTCTCAGCCTGAGCCCAAGCCTGGTTCAGGAATAGACTGAGAGCAGAACGCTGGGGGCTTCTCCCCTTGTGAAAGGGCATGTGCTCCCTGGCCCCGCCCTTGTCACTGTGAGGGAGATATATTTAGCATGTGGCTTGTGACAGAGCTGTCACTGGAACCTCAGAGTGGCTGCCTCGGTAATTCTAGGCACCAGTCACAACCTAGTCCTATTTTTGCAAGTTCCGTTTATGGAGTGGTGATAAGAGTTATCTTCCTGGTGCAAGACAGGATCAGATGGGTCTGCTGGGGTGATAGATGGCCTTGAACTTCTGATATGAGAGCAGTCATACCACTGCCCACTCCCCAGTGAGGCTGGAACCCACCTAGCTTTTACAGACAGGTTGCCAGATGCCTCTACGGGAGGCCCGTGAAGAGGCCTTTCCTCATCTCCAAAGGAAAAGCAGGGAGGTCTCAGATAAACTTCTGTACCAAGAGTCACCATTCTCAGGTAACAACCAACCCCCACTGAGCCCTCAAAATTATCACCCACAAGTTCCCAGGTGGCTGCTGAAGATGCCAGGGCACAGGTGGGGTTGGCAGGGATCCATGAGAGAACTGCTGGGGACCCTCTACCCAATCCTCTGTGTGCTGTGAACTTTCAGGTCCTGGTGTTGGACGGCCAAGGCCATCTCCTGGGCCACCTGGCAGCCATCATGGTCAAGCAGGTGCTGCCGGGCTGGAAGGTGACAGTCACATGCTGTGAGAACGTCAACATCCCTGGCAATGTCTACAGAAATAAGTGGAAGTATCTGACTTTCCTTCATCAGGGAATGCACACCAACCCCTTCTGGAACCCCTACCACGTCCAGGCCCCCCCCCCCAGTGAAGATTCTGGTGAACCGTGCGAGGTGCATTGCCCTGTAAGACCCAGTGGGGCTAGGCTGCCTGGACCGCCTCAGGGTGTTCAATGGGATCCCACCACCCTATGACAAGAAAAAGTGGATGGTGGTTCCTGCAGCCCTCAAGGCTGTGTGTCTGAAGCCTGCGAGAAAGCCTGCCTACCTGGGGCGCCTGACTCATGAGGTTGGCTGGAGGTACCAGGCAGCGACAACCATACTGGAGGAAGAGGAAGGAGAAGGGCAAGAGCCATTAGAGGAACAAAGGGCAGCTCCTGAGGTGATGGAAACAGGCCAAGAAGAACAGGGAGAAGAAAATTAGACAAACTCACAGAGGTCCTTAATTCCTAGAGGCCCCTGGTGTGAGCTCAATAAGACTTTCTTCCTCATGCTTAGCCTGGCTAGCCCTTCCTCCCTCACCACCCTGGGAGCCTGGGACTCAGAAAGCTGCGGGCAAAAGTGGGCTCCGTCACCACTCCTACTAGAGGCCTTCCTGTGAGGCACAGCTCCTAAAGGCAGTGCAGATCTCACTGGTCTGTGGCCTCCTCATGATCATCTTAGAAAGGATTCACAGGGGTGAGCTGCAGCACTCATCCACTGGAGGGGAGCCCCACATTATAAATGGGGGGTGGGTTCTGTGGCTCAGCTTCCCACATGGTCCCCAGTACTCCACAGCTGTTAGAGCAGGAGAAAAGGCTTGGGGCACTCTGAGCCTAGTGTTGCACACAGGGTATTTACAGGTGCACAGACCCGGGAAATGGGAAATCAATACGTATTACTCTTGCAACTTCCTGTGTTTGTGACCAGAAACAAATGAATTATTTTTAAAGGAAAAAATCATCCTCCACAGAAGCCTCTACCAATCAGTATTAGTTACTCCCTGTGTGAAAACCATGAGCCTTCCTCAGACTGGAGGGACCAGATAAGACATCTATGAGTCTGGACTAGGAATGATGGCTCAGCCCTGCGGAGTACAGAGGTTGGTGGACGGTAGAGAGCCCGGGTGCATCACAATGGCTGGGAGGAATCTGGAAGGGCTGAGCACTGGATTCGGTTCTCAGGAGGAGCTGGTGGAGACATCAGGCCCAATCAGGGTTGGAAGAGGGCTTCTTGTATGATGCAGCACGGAGGAATGGTCTGCACTACGCTGGCCCTGCAAGTGCTGCCAGAAGTGAGGAGCCACTCTTAGCATGACCTGTGGGCATTCATGCCATTTGCTATCACACGGGATTTGGTGACTGCCAATCACAGAGCTCCATGGTTTTTCCTTCAGGGTCACAAGGGAGAGACTGCTGGTGACTTCCTTGCTTCCTTCTTTAATAGGAAAAGAACTCCCGGTTTTAGCTGTACAACTGTCACTCAAAGTCTAACTTTCCCAGGTTCCTAGCAACGTGCTGCTCCATGACACACACGAGGAAGTGTCATGAGGGACTTTGGGGAGTCTCTTAAAGGCAAGAGGCTGATGTGCTGGGTATCACAGCCTGCCTTCAAGTTGCTTAGAGTACTGTTTCAGAGAGAGAAATAGAACAACACTGGAGCAAGTAACAAATGCATGACAAACACATAAGTGCCTTTGTGTTTCATTGGTTGTTCCAGATGTTTCCTTCAGCCTCCAGGGAGGAAGAAAAGGCAACTGAAAAACTTTGCTCATTTAATATACATTGAGTACCTATTTTGTTCCAGATCTGCTGAATTCATCAAATACAACATTTGACCTAAAACACTTGCTCCCAATCCAACAGACACACAGACATACACACACCCACCAGTGTTAGTCTAAAAATCGTATTTCACGTTAAAATACAGGTTTTCAGCTTCTACCGACTAATACAAGAGTTGGTTATGTGGAACGTGTATTTCCACTTAGCAGCAATATGCAGGAGCTCAACAGCAATGCTCCCTTTCCAGTGATGCGTCCTCCAGCCGACAACTGCTTCTCTACCCACTCTTTCTCCATTCCTTCCTGGTTCTGTAAGGTATTGGAGTGTGGGCCCCACCCCAGGAGCCTGCATGCAAAGCAAGTCATTATTCTCATCGTGATTAGAAACATTTACAGAGAGTCGGCACCGTGGTGTGGTAGATTAAGCCTCTGTCTGCAGCGCAGGCATCCCATATGTGCACTGATTTGTATCCCAGCTGCTCCTCTTCCACTCCAGTTCTCTGCTATGGCCTGGGAAAGCAATGGAAGATGTTCCAAGTGCTTGGGGCCCTGCACCTGCGTGGGAGACCCAGAAAACGACCCTGGCTCCTGGCTTCAGATCTGCTCAGCTTTGGCTGTTGCAGCCATTTGGGGAGCAAACCAGTGGGTAGAAGACCTCTCCCTGACTGTAACACTGCCTCTCAAATAAATCACTTTTTAAAAAAGAAACATTTGCTGACTATACCTACATAAATGTATGTGTATATATACATATATGTATATGTATACATACATGTGTGTGTATATATACATACATACATACATATGAATATATACATATATGTGTATATATGTGTGTATATTTATATATGTGTATATCAGAAGACTAATATTGAAATACAGTAGACTCTGAAGTCAGCTTTGAGCTCCTCTGTTGGTATTTGGAGATGAGGAAGAAATAAGAAAGGAGAGAAGAGATAAACAGAGAGAAGTTCAAAGTAAAACAGAATTCTATCTCAGCCTTTAAAAAGGAAGGAGGAACATTCTTCCCACTTTTTCTATTTGGCTGTCCGGACCATAGGTACGATGGTGGGTCTGTGGCAGCCATCTTATACATGAGCTTAAGGGCTGCACTCTAGCGATGATGGATCAGAGACACGGAAAGAGGCCAAGTTCCTCATGTCTTTGAAGAACTACCAAAGGAGTGTTACGTGACGGAATAAAACCTTGGGTGAAAATCATTATTTTGTGTTTCTATTCTCAAGAAAACAACTGCAATCCTACTGATCACATTGTTCAAATCTAAATCCCAGCCCTATATGCAGATCTTTCTAGGAACCCTGAATTTTCTGCAGAAGTACCATCTAAATGCAATGCAGCAGACATCCCCAAACTTCCTGTTACCTCACAGCTGTGCTATGCCTCCAACATTCCAGAGGACTGCCCAAATGCTGGACTGAGAATCTGATCCTGTCTGGTACTGTGTACCAATAAGGATGTTACAAGTGACCAATAAAAACTCATTTCAGCTATTTAAAACAATTCAGACATTTCATTATCTCACTGGACAAGAAGCATGGAGGTAGAGCAGCTCCAGGTCTGCCTGGCTCAGTGGTTCAGTGATGCTACCATGGACTTAGGTTGCCTTTATCATTCTAGTGTTTTAAGATTTATTTATTTATTTGAAAGGAGGAGTTAGAGTTAGAGAGATCTTCCACTCACTAGTTCATTCCCCAAATGGTCACAATGGCTGCAGCTCGGTCAATCAGAAGTCAGGAGCTAGGAGCTTCTTCCATATCTCCCACATGGGTGCAGTGGTCCAAATACCTGGACCATTTTCCTCTGCTTTCCCAGGTACATTAGCTGGGAGCTGGATCAGAAATGAAGTAGCCCAAACTATTGCCAGGACTCAAACTGGCACCCATATGGGATGACAGCACTATAGGTTGTGGCTCAACTTGCTGTACTACAGAGCCAGCCCCTATATCATTCTAGTTTGTCAACCACCATGTGCTGATATTTGTCCTCAGTTTGGGTCTTGGTTGCATGTATGCCAAGCATCTGATCTTCATCCAGCAAACTCCAAAGCCACAAGAGACTAAGATTGTGCAGCCCTCATTATCATTGCTGTTTAAGATGGAGAAAACCTTTCCCCAAGCCCCCATCCATAGGCTTCCCTTCATGTTTCATTGTTTAGAACTGAATCATACACTCATCCTCAAACCAGTCTCCAAAAAAATGGATAGAATAATTGTGATTGGCTCAAAGTAATCCAGATTTATTCTCTGGGCGTGCAGGGGGGTGGGGAGGGAGGAAGGGAGGGAGAGAGAGAGAGAGAGAAGGGGAATTAAGTCTTCCCTAAAATCATGGATGTCCAATAGCAAACAAAATTGAGGTTCTGCTAGAAGGAACAAGGCTGAGGAAACTGCTGTTGTATATGCAAGGAACAGTTCCACCAAGCCATGTGAACTTAGACCCTTCGTTTTCATTCTCTGTGCCTCAATGTCCTAAAATGTGAATAATGGCCTTCCTGGGCCACAGCAGAGAGCTGGACTGGAAGAGGAGCACCTGGGACAGAACCAGTGCCCCAACTGGGACTAGAACCCAGAGAACCGATGCCGCAGGCGGAGGATTAGCCTAGTGAGCTGTGGCACTGGCCCTCTCTCTCTCTCTCTCTCTCTACCTCTGCCTCTCTGCCTTTCAGATAAATAAAAATTAAAAAAAAAAAAAAAGGTTAGAGACGCCATGAGAGACTGACAATCACCAAAACCCCACCTCCTCTAGTTTACTTAGCCATGACACTCAGCCTCCTGGAAGGTGGTTTAGGGAACATTTTTGAATCTGGGCTCTGGAGTCAGACCGTGTGCCTCAGCTGGAATGCAGGCTATACCCCTTAGCAGCTAAGATCCTTGAACAAACCACTTGACCTCTCTAAATTCCATTTTTTTCCATCTGTAAAATAGGAGTAAAAATAGTTCCTTCCTCATAGGATTGAATGGTTGTTTCTTATCTGTTAAGCAGGATAAAAATAGTTCCAACCCCACACAATGGAACGAGGTAATACACTTATGCTCACAGCACCTTGCCTGGGACATAGAAAGTGTAAAACAAGTGAAAGAGTAGCTGCTATACTAATAATTATTATTAGCTCCTTACTGCCCTCCATAACATTTTACTAGAGCTAGCACACACATCTTGCTACTTGGCATGAGTCATCTCCTGTCATCTCCCGTGGGACAAATATGAGAAAACCAGTGGGCGTCAGTGCAACACAGAAGCAGATGACTCCTCAGCCAGAATAATCTGTCTTCAGGGTTGATAACAGCACTGCCCCTTACTGAGCGGGGACTGTGCTGGACCTGACACACACTTCTCTGTAGTTAAGTCCTCAAATTACGCTCCAAGGAAGCCAGCCAGCCAGCCATTGCTCCACACCAGTCCTCATGAGACCCCTTATTCTTCCTCCAGACTCTGGAGGGGAAAATGTCTCCCCCAGCGTGAATAGCAGAGGCCTAGTAATGGTGTTTCCCTAGCTAGCCAACATCCACCAGAGTGACATCATCGTATATGACCATTCCTTACCAACTTCATTTCTTTCCAGGGTGCTTATATGTACATCTCTGTGTTTTCCATCTCCAGCACAAATGAGCGAACTGTCCTTTCACTTATTAGGGTGTACATCCAATATTTTTAGTCCTGTAACTCTTCAGAGACACAAAATAGTCCTCCTTCATAAATAGGAAAGAAGCTCATTACCATATGTTGTTTCCAGAGACCCATTGGAATTGAAGAAGAAGCTACTGGAAAAAGAGCTCATGGAAGTGGGCTCTGCTCCAAGCAAATTGACATTACAGACCTCAACCCTTAGAAATTAGTTTCCTCTTCTACAAATTAAACACATTGGACCCCATGGTCTTCCTTTGTCTTTGAACAAGTAACTACTGTGCTCTTACTGTGCAGATGCTCGGCACTTGGACCCCTCAGTGAGCTAGAAAGTCAAGTCCTGCTTTAGTGAAGCTTAAATTGTAATCGTGGAGACAGAGACAACAAAGAAACAACTCCAGCCAGTTGACAGGACCATGGAAACAATAATGATGATGAGATGGGTAGTGCCTTGGGTGGGACAGGAGAAGCCACTTCTAATGGGATGATCAGAGGACCCTTAAGGAAGCAACAACTAGCCAAGAAGTGAATGAGGAAAAGGAGTCATCCACTGGGGCATTCTAAGAGAGGATGGTAGAAGGAATAGTTACAAGAATACAATAATAGTAGAACTCGGGGCTGGCACTCTGACGTAGTAGGTAAAGCTGCCGCCTGCAGTGCCGGCATCCCATATGGGCACCAGTTTGAGTCCTGGCTGCTCCACTTCCCACCCAGCTCTCTGCTATGGCCTGGGAAGGCAGTAGAAGATGGCCCAAGTCCTTGGGCCCCTGCACCCACACAAGAGACCCAGAAGAAGCTCCTGGCTCTTGGCTTCAGATCAGTGCAGCTCCAGCTGTTGTGGCCAATTGGGGAGTGAACCAGTGGATGGAAGACCTCTCTCTCTGCCTCTCCTTCTCTCTCTGTGTAACTCTGCCTTTCAAATAAATTAATTAAATTTAAAAAAAAAAGAATAGAATTCTCATTGGGGAGGCAACCTGGGTTTCTAACATGGGAGCCCTTAGCCAGCTCACCTGAGGAACTGTTGTCACATATGCTGAGATAACCCAAATCCCCTCAGACCCTGGTAGGGGCTTGACCCAACTGCTCCACAGACATGCATGAGTGCCTACTGCATACAAGGCTCAGAACCTCTGAGTCTAATCACTGCTGGGAGCCAAGTGTCTGGAGGCAAAGAGAGGAATGCACACTGACCTTTCTGAGTGGCAATGACAATGATAAATGGATGGGGACTTGGATGCTTGCCCTTGACTATAAGTGGAAACAGGCAGGCCAAGAACTGGGGCTCATGTTCTGAAGCTTAAGTTTCACCCACTGTGCAGTTTCTAGAGCCATTTGCTCCCTCAGAGAGAGGAAGGAATTTGGACCTAAGGACTACCCTACTGGACTTACAGACACTCAGCCGTCAGCCCAAATCTCAGAGCTGGCACCACACAGGTAGTTTCCTAAAGCAGGCCAGCCTGGTGGGCACAGAGGTGATGTGACTGAGGCGACATGGACTGCTGTGCTGGGAACAGAAACACTTGGGTCTCCAGCCATTGTAACAGAATCAAGGAGCACCTGCTGGGGGCCAGGCAGGTGCAGCCTGCTGGCCCACAGCTGTACAACTCTCAACATGATCTCTTGGGGAAAACAGCACCGTTATGGCCCCTAGAGAATAACCTGCAAGAGGTTTTGCAACTTACCCAAGGTCACTCCACGGCAGAGGGGGGATTCCAACTAATCTCAAGGTGCAGGTTCCATTCTTGTAACACATCTGTTACATGGGCATAGTCACCATATGTGTTCTACCCTCCTTGTACAGTTGCTGGAAGACTCAGATGAGGTGAGGGGGTGGGGTGTAAACATTAACCATCTATTCCAGGGTCTGATGGTCCCAGGATAGATCCTAGAAGCACAGCTGTCCTCACCATTTCCTGTTCCCTCCCCCACAACCAAGCACCTACTTCCGCCCCTGCCACCACTGCAGCCACTCCTGGAGCTGCAGCCCACGTGGGCCCGGTGGCTGACACAGCCCCCACGGCTGCCTTTCCCTAGAACAGCAGCAGACCTGCCCCCAGCCTGGCTGAGAAGCCTTGGCACGCTGCTAGCAGGATGGGGCAGAGCGGCTGGAGGATCTGAGATGTTTGCCTTTCTGGGGAAGAAAGCCAAACTGCAGATCTCTGGAGCTCTATAAATTATGTATCCAGAGAAGATTTAGTTTAGAGAGAAAAGTGGGGGGGGGGGGGGTGAAAAATCCCTTACTGTTTGCTTACTGAGCTGGGTTGGCAGAGTCAGAGCCAAACCCCACATAGTTGGCCTCATTTGCTGTATTTGCAAAACAGGACTATATTCTAGGAGACAGCTGGGGAGGTCTCGACCCAGCCAGGGTTTCACTGCAGGCCTTTCTCCGGCCTGCTCCCCACCCGCTTGCTCCAGCCTGGGTCCGTGGCTTGGATTGTCAGGACCTGCTCCAGGGAAGGTGGCCTACCGTGATCTCTTTCTGCACAGTAGTCCTCTCAACCCTGCCACCTTCATCTCCATGAAGTTCAACTGGCAGGAGAGTGGACCAGAGAACACCACCACCTCCAGGAAGCCTTCCTGGGCCCTGAGGCAGGGCCAGGTCTCTTTCTGGGGGCTTCCACAACACCTAGTGTGTTTCACACTGCATTGTTCCCCTGGCCACCAGCTTGTCTCCCACAGCCTCCTTGAAGACAGACAACCCCACTGCTTTTGCTCTCTGCGGCCTCCTCAGCGTGGTTCTTCAGTGAAGAAGTCACTGAACACCATCTCTGGCCTCCCACGTCCCACCATGGGGCTTTTTCCCTGTTCAGATCCAGAATTCCTTCCAGTGGAAGACAAGCACCCTGCTGTTAAGTGGTGCCGTGTTCCTACCTCTGTTTCTGGAATGATCTTCCACTCTTCTCATCCTTCCACTAAACTCTGCAACAAGAGGAGTGGCCTGCTTGAATTGCTCACCATTCTCTTTCTCACCTATGCCTTTGCACCCTCTGACTCCTCAGCACCCCATCCCTTTGCTTCCAATTCTTGGAGACTCAATTCCAACCTCTTTCTATCCAAAAGTGTCCCCTAACCCAAGCCACCCCACCCCATCCTCTGGCCCCCGTTAGTTGCAAGACCCCTTATCTCAGGTCCCATAGAACCCTGCTACGATCATGCTGAGACTTGCTGATGTGACTGGCCCCACCCCACCGGCAGATCCAGGCTACCTAGGTTCACCGCCCCAGTCACCCCTAGCCTTGTCTTTAACACAGTGTCTGACACACAGCAGCTGCTCAGGACGTGCCTCCTGAATCAATTCATCAGCCAACACATGCGGAAGATAATAATAGCAGGTGATGTCACAGGGCAGAATGTGAATGAGGTCCCTGGCAGAGGGAGAGGCGCTTGCTGTGGGCTACAGCGATTCAGGTAGAGGAGGAGAGGTGTAGAGAGAGAAGCCGACCTGAGATCAAGCACAAAGGGCAGAACTGGGAAACAGTCTTGGGGGGCAGGCGAACAATGAAGAAAAGCCTGGGTTTAAAAATCATAAATCAGATCATAGCCCACACCTGCTTAAAATACCGATCCCTTCTCCCTGTATTTAGGAAGTAAACTAAACATCTTATCAGAGCCTGTGAGGCCCCAGGAAGCTAACTCAGCTCTCAAATTCACAAGGGAAACTGAGTCCCAGAATGACATCCATATGATCAGTGTTCATATTTAACAACACTGTCTGCCCTGGCAGCTACTATGCCCCCGTCCCACATCAGCATTAAGATGGGCTGGGCGCCTATGTGAGGCACCCAGTTCTGCTCCCCAGACAGCTCCCTGCTAAAGCCAACCCTGGGAGGCCAGGGTGATGGCTCAAGCAACCGGGGTCCTGCCACCCATATGCGACACCTGGACTAAGTTTCCCACTCCAAGCTTTGCCTGTCCTCCCCTCGTCCCCAACCAGTTGTTGTAGGCATTTGGAGAGTGAATCCAGGAGAGCTGCTTCTTTGTTTAAAAACACTTTTAGCAAATCACAGATGACATTGTAATTACAAAGGTATTTGCCTTTGGTGCGAATCCCTCGTGCAATTTGCTGCTTGTGAACCATGTCCTGTGAGCCAGCCTTTCTGTAACCCAGTTGAGATTTCTGCTTGCTCCATCATGGCCCATTGGAAAGCTGCCCCACTTAACGCTGTCCGTTCCTATTCTGGGCTTGTTTACCTTTAAACTGCTATGGGGCCTTCATAGTGCAGCTCTCCTGAGACCCAAAGAAGAGGCACTTGTTTTCTCCACCACTGGCCGCTGGGCTGGGAGTGAGATGGTCGTGTTCCGGCCCTCATAGATCTGAGCAGAGACAGGGGTGCACTCCACTCGGTATCAGGTGACGGCTTTTGAGTCTGGCACTGCCCTGACCACTTTACATACTTTACCTTTTACTCCCCTCCAAGTCATAAGGGATGGGTACTGTTACTTTCCTCTCATCCATGAGAAGACAGCAGCCAGGAGACATCAAAGACTGCTCCGAGTCTGGCACCAAGTGAGTGTCAGAGTCGAAGCCTGTGATGGTTTGGAAAATAACCAAAGGCGCATGTGTGAAAAGTCTTGATCCCCAGAGTCTTACATTAGTGGATTAAGGATGCAACTGAATCCAGTGATGAAGTTGCAGCCATGGAACATGGTTACATTGCACTGGGTCTGGGGTGCAGCCTTCTGATGGATTCCTGGTGGCTCTGTGAGGTGTGTGGATGTGACAGAGGAGCCCGTCTCTGCTTCCTGGCTCACCGTGTGACTGTATCCTGCCATCTCCCACCCCCTGCAGACTCCAGACCAACGGGGCCGCCCAATCTTGCTCTGTGAACCTCCAAAGCCATGAGCAAAATAAATATTTTCCCTTATAAGTGAACTTCCTCAAGTATTTCAGTTAAGGTAATGAAAAGCTGACTAACAGAGGACCTGAGCCCACTTCCGTCTCACAACAGGATTAGCCGTGCAGGGGGAGGAAAGACATTGCCTCACACATCCCAAGTAGGTAGGAGAACCTGTCCTACAACTCACTGAGCCCTCCCTCCCCCAGGAGAGCGGCAAGTAAGGACCAGTGGTGGTTGATCGCAACTTTGGCGTAGCTCTATTCTGCACAGTAACCGGCAAAGAAGGAAATGCAATCCCGTTTTACAGTGAGTGTCTAAACATGCTCAGAGAAGCGAAGGACTCTGTGCTGCATCATAGCAAGCCCGTGTTCAAATGCTGTCTGCCCTGATGCAAAGCTATTTCCCCTTCCTGCTCACGGCGGAGGCAGCCACGCGCATCACCCGGTCTATTATTTATAACTCCAGGAAGAGCCTTAAGAAAGGACTTGAGAAATTGCATTCAGCAGCAAAAGGCTCATCCAGCGGCAGAAACTTGTGGCAATGTGAGCATATGTAGGAGTATCTGTCTCTAAAAAGGCTGGCAGGAATGGGCCCACGGGACTGGGGGGCTCAGACCTCCTGGGGCATCACAGCGGAACAGGGAAGCCCTTCCCGCTGTAATCCCCAGCCCCAAAACAGCACAGTCCCCAACAGAAACCAGGCCACGACCAGATCACCCAAAGGCAGAACTGATTACCAAACCCACTGCAGACTGAGTGAAAGTTATGTTGTTCAATTTAGGAATTAAAAAAAGAAACAGCAAGAGCCACTAGACATAATCCTAGACGGGAACCTAGAGTTGGATAAAAAAAAAAGTCAGATACCCAGAAGTGAACCAACAGAGCAAGGCTTCTTATACACTTAGACACACACACACACACACACACACTCCACTCCTCCAGGGCCTGGTGCAGAACAGTCAGATGTTTATAGCACAGAGCTGTCCCTTCTCATTCCAAGGAAGCTACATGCACTTGAGCACTTGGGGGAGTGGAGAGAGACAGAGGGAGCAGAGAGAGGGAAGGGGGGGATTAAAATGGCGCCTTCACTCCTCCAGTCCTTGCACTACCTGAACAGCTGCCCTCGAGTGAGTGGGAGATCTGCTCTCCCTCACTGAGCTTCTCTTACAGAGCATCACAGATCTCCTAAGGCGAGTCTTGGTTTTCAAGGATTTTTCCTCCATTGGTACCACCAGTTCATCAGGTGCTCATCCAAAGGAAAATGTCCCAATGATAGCAAATCAGATCTCTGTAGCAAATTAAGTGAAATTCTGCAGTCTCCTAATGCAGAGTCATGGGGACTTCTGGCTGCATAAGTTTTTCATCCTTTTTTGCTGACCTTGGAATCAGGCCCAGGTCAATGGGATGTCATTTGTGTACGTGATGTTGTGGGACTTCTTCTTCTAACATTTATTTATTTATTTGAAAGGCAGACTGGAAGAGAAAGAAGGAGAAACAGAGATCTTTAACCTGCAGGTTCACTCCCCAAAAGCCAGCAGAAGCCAGGGCTAGGAGCCAGGAACTCTATCCAGATCTCCTACATGGGTGACAGGAACCGAAAAACTCAGTCCTTCATCCTCTAACTCCCAGGCTCTTTAGCAGGAAGCTGGGTTGGAAGCACAGAGGAGCCAGAGCTTAAACCAGACACTGCACTGCAATATGGGGCACTGCTGCTTCCCCACAACACCCACCTCTGTGTGGCCATCTTCAGAAGGTCCAGAGCCCAGAGGCTGAAGACTGATACTTGGTTTATACAAAAGTGATTTTTCAAAAAATAAAGATGGCTAAGTTCCTAACCACTAGCAGTTACAGTGTGGATAGCCCAACTGTGGGACACATCTGTGGAGATTTTCTAGGAAAGAAAGACATTTTCCTTCCCCTCCTACTACTCCCTTTATGCCAGGAAATGTGAGGAGAGATCAGGGAGATCTTTGCTTTCAGAATCCTAGCACTGTTGAGATAAAGTTGGAGCTGACACAAGATAGAGGCAGACCTTGGAGGGAAGGATGGAAGAGTTCCTGAAGAGGCAGAGGAGTAGGGGGTATTGGAGAGGTGGGAGCCTGTACCCCCACATCCATGCAGTGTCCCCCAGAGCCCTGACCTCAGGTTGGGGGTGAGTGCTAGATGTCTCTAGAGGCTGGACCGTAAGGACAATGACCCTGACCCATGGAAAGGGTCCCTGTGGCCAAACCTATAGTCAATAGAAGGCTTAAGCTCTACAAGGGAGCAAGCCCAAGACAGCTAGAAGCCTCTCTAAGAGCTGGTACGAGCAGACGGTGGAGGATCACGGCACTAGAAATCACTAGGAAAACAAAAGAACAAGGCAACATGGAGTTGTCCTGAGCTTGGAATCTTGTGGCCTCCAATGGGTGGGAAGGAGGGAAGACCCACTGATGGCTGCTGGGAGATTTCTCTGCTACCTGGGAGGTGTGAGCAGGACACTCAGGCTTTTTACTTTTATTTAGAAAGTGAATGAGTGCATTGTTTCTTCAGCCTGGGTTTAGTGCATAGCTTTCCTGAATATCGTTGCTCTGCCTAACATCAGCACAGGGCTTCTCCATTAG
This sequence comes from Sylvilagus floridanus, assembly GCA_949820135.1. Lineage (NCBI taxonomy): Eukaryota > Metazoa > Chordata > Mammalia > Lagomorpha > Leporidae > Sylvilagus > Sylvilagus floridanus. Next base: position 44,411,637 of record OX463235.1, read on the forward strand.
CACTTCCGAGTGCAGAAGTTCCTGAGCTCTGGATGTTGCTCTCCTTTGGGGATGGATTATGCAAAGCACTCATGGCCTTTGACTTTGCCCTCAAGGGTTCAGATCCCTTCCACAGCAGCTTGGGCAGTTCCCTGATATTCTCCATTATCCATTTCCACCTTGTAGAGAGGTGAGTTTCTTTAAACAACACTGAAATTCCCTCTCTGTGAACAAGTGCCATGGATGACCTTAAGTGGGAGGCCTGTGTGGTGACACATACTAGGTGCTCCATAAATCTTGGAAATAAAAAATGAATTAGTTGGGGTGGGTGTTTGGTGTGCCAGGTTTTGAGTCCCAGTGTTGCTTCCGATTCCAGCTTCCTGTTACTGAACACCCTGGGAGGCAGTAAGTGATGGTTCCAGTAACTCGGAATCTTGACACCATATTGGAGATAAAGCTTAAATTCACACCTCCTGGCTTCAACCTGACCCAGCACCGGCTGCTGCAGGTGTTTGGGTAGTAAACCAGTAGATGGGGGTGCTCTCTCACTGTGTATGTGTGTGTGTCTATCTCCCGCTGCCTTTATATGAATAAATATTGTTTAAATAAAGAAAAATGAGGGGTCGGCCTGTGGCGTAGCAGGTAAAGCCACTGCCTGCAGTGCCGGCATCCCATATGGGAGCTGGTTCGAGACTGGGCTGTTCCACTTCCAATCCAGCTCTCTGCTATGGCCTGGGAAAGCAGTGGAAGATGGCCCCTGTACCCACATGGGAGACCCTGAGGAGGCTCCTGGCTCCTGGCTTTGGATAGGCGCAGTTCTGGCCATTGCAGCCACCTAAGGAGTGAACCAGCAGATGGAAGACCTCTCTCTCTCTGCCTCTGCCTCTCTATAATTCTGCCTTTCAAAATAAATAAATAAATCCCCTCCCCCCAAATAAAGAAAGAAAAATGAGCAACTGACTGAATTAAGCTGCGGGTTCTAAATTATAGACTGTATTTCTTAGAGAAGTTTTAGATTTACAAGAAGAATTGAACAGAAAATACACAGCTCTCATCTACTCCCTCCACACCCTCACACTCACCCTCCATTGAATAGACAGTTTCCCTTCTTACTGATGGCTTGCCTTGGTACAGAACATTTGTTACAGGTGACCAATGAATCCTGATGCATTATTTTCATTCAAGTCCAGTTTACAAAAGGACTCACTCTGTGACTAGCCATGTGGATTTTGCCAAAGGTCTGGTGTCGTGCATGTAGCACACAGGATGGAGACTCTTTCATAAAACTCCTCTGTGTTTCCTTTGTTCATCTTTTGCCTTCTACCCCTAACCACTGATACTTTTTTCTGTCACCATAGTTTTGCCTTTTCCAGAATGTTCTATAGTTGAAATCCTACAGCATGGAGCCTTTTCTGACTGGCCTCTTTCCCTTAGCAATACAAGTTGACAGCTCTCCCACATCTTTTAGTGTCTTGACAGCTCATTTCTTCTTATAATAGCCCATTATAATAGCCCATTGTGTGGGTGTACCACAGTTTATTTATCTACTCACGTACGTTCCAATTCCTGGCAACAGTGAAGAAAGGTGTTGTAACATCTGTGCGCAGATTGTGTATGGCCTGAAGTTTTCAACTCATTTGGATAAACACTTCAAATATGGTTGCTGAATCATACCGTAAAGATTAAGTTTAGCTTGGTACAGCAGGATTTATTTATTTATTCATTCATTTTTTTTTCTTTATTTCACAGATAGAGTTGGTGAGAGAGAGAGACAAAGAGAAAGGCCTTCCTTCCGTTGGTTCACCCCCCAAAATGGCTTCTATGGCCAGCGCACTGCGCTGATCCGAAGTCAAGAGCCAGGTGCTTCCTCCTGTCTCCCATGCAGGTGCGGGGCCCAAGGACTTGGGCCATCCTCCACTGCCCTCCCAAGCCACAGCAGAGAGCTGGACTGGAAGAGGAGCCACCGGGACTAGAACCCGGCGCCCATATGGGATGCTGGCGCCACAGGTGGAGCATTAACCAAGTGAGCCACAGCGCCGGCCCCTCATTCATTCAGTTTTTTATAAATTATCTGAAAGGCAGACAGAGAGCTCCCACTTACTGGTTCACTCAGCAAATGCCCACAACCACTAGGGCTAGGTCAGGCTGAGGCTAGGAGCCAGAAACTCAATCCAGGTCTCCCACATGGGTGGCAGGGGCCCAAGAACTTAAACCATCATCAGCTGCCTCCCAGCATGCACCTTAACAGCAAGCTAGAATCTGCAGCACAGGCAGGACTTGAGCCCAGATGCTAACTGCAGGATCTAAGTATCCCAATCAGCATCTTAACTGCTGAATCAAACGCCTGCCCCTCAAAGCTGATTTTTAAAAACTCCATTTCTAGGCAGCAGTAGCTCACAACAAAGGGGAATAGATAATAAGTGATAAGTCCATAGCCCACAGTGTTGGGCTCAAAGGCAAGCCCTGCTTTTATCTTGCTAAAGAAACCATTCAACCTTCAAATATATTCCCAAGTTCCAGTACTTAGTTTCAGATGTAGTGAAGTAAATGCCATATAATTGCTGCCTGCCCCTTGTTTGATCTTGGGCTTTTCTACCTGTCTGTCAGGACTGGTCTGAGGTTCCTGTCCCCAGGAATTACATATTCTAATGGAAGAGATGGTGAATATACCACCAAATCCTGTAATCAGACAGAAGCACTGCATAGGAAAAGACCAGAAATCCGCAGACAAGGAAATAAGTGATCTTTCCCATTTATTTACACGGGGAAGCTGCATGTGGAGGCAAGCTAGGATCTGACAAAGAGCAGGTGGGGTAAGTGAGAGATAATTCAGCTTTAAGGAAATACTACTAGAACACAACATTCAAGCAGCTCTCCTACTGGGGGAGGGACGTATTTTAAGGGGAAACATTCACATTTAGAACAACAACAACAAAAAATAGAAAGCAAGATGCCTTTGCAACTTCTCCCTCCAAAGCCAGCCGTCTGCCACGGTGCCTTTCCTCTCAACCACTCTGCCCTCAGCTGGAAGAATCTCCCCGTCCCTGCCAATCCTCGCACTGCTGTTTTGCACAAATACATCCTCAAGAAGCAGTCGCTGTGTTGAGGGGAAGCTTTCGCCAAAACATACTTCTGCCCTCCAAGTTCAACTCTGCAAAAGTCACACAAAGCCCGAAGCATCCTCCTCTTGCTGACTCAGAGTGGGGTTGGAATGTAATCGGCATATACATTTCCAGAGCTTTGTAAATCATTAACTGTTCTCCACCATCCTGGGAAATGGGAACCTGGATGAGCGCCAAGAATCTTAGCAACCAGGCAGTAGCTCCCAAGCACAGCCCCAGTTCTCTGATGGAGCCAGAAGCCCGGGGACAAAGCCCTATTTATCTACATGAACTGTCTCACTTCTGACGCAGGGATCCCGAGGACCAAGCTAATGAGGAGACTCGGGGCCAGGATGTCATACTGGGTTGGGAAGGGCAACCATTAACAGCAGAGATCCAGCAGTCTGTATCTGGCTGCTCAGCTCAGACTGCAAGAGATGTAGAGCGAACGCACACAGTGGCTTCTGAAAGGTTCCCACACTTGACACTTGAACATTGGGACAACCAGGGGGAGTATGGGAAAGGGCACAGCGGGCGGGGTGTTTTCTGGGCAGATGCACAGTGGCTTGCCCGGAGCAGCAGAAGCTGCCAGATGCAGGCCCAGGCTGCAAACTCAACAGATGGACTTTCTGCCTGATGAGCCCAAAGGTGAGACCCTGCGCCCCTCTCCCCCTGCATACCCTACCTTGAACCTCACCCAGGGCCCAGCCACTGGCCCAGGTAGGAGGGGCAATGTCAGCAGAGTGACGGGGGACCTTAGCTTCAGGAGGATAATTACTTTTCTGGAAACCTAATGAAGACGTGACATTTTTCTGTACCTCTTCCTGAGTCACCTTTGAATGTTTCCCTGTTGGCCAACACCTTGGAGAGACTTCACAAGTCAAGCGTAGAAAGAGGGCTTCACATCAGCCCAGGATGGCTGCCCTTTACTGGGCTCCACACAGAGTGCTGTGCTAAGCACTCTACAGTCATCAGCTGTATAAATTAGGAACATCACAGGCCCCATTTGACTGATGGGGAAAGAGAGGCCTCGAGTCACTAAGACTGGCTGGTCTCAATGCCTGCCTCAGGACCAGCAGCGTTAATGTCACCTGGAAACTTGTTAGAAATGAAATTTCTCAGGCCCCACCCCAGACTCACTGAATCAGAAATGATGGGGGTCAGCCAATCTATCTTGAAATGAGCCATGCAGGTAATTCTGATGCACAGTCATGGTGAAGATCCATTGGACCTGGCGACTTACCCAAAACCACGCATCCACTAAGAGCCAAATGCCAGCAGTTGGCTCCAGAGCCCTGCTCTTTTTTTATGATTTATTTATTTATTTGAAAGTCAAAGTTACACATAGAGAGAAGGAGAGGTAGAGAAAGAGAGGTCTTCCATCCACTGGTTCACTCCCCAGTTGGCCACAATGGCCAGAGCTTCACCAATCTGAAGCCAGGAGCCAGGAGCTTCCTCTGGGTCTCCCACGTTGGGGCAGGGGCCCAAGGACTTGGGCCATCTTCTACTGCTTTCCCAGGCCATAGCAGAGAGAGAGATTGGAAGTGGAGCAGCTGGGACTTGAACCAGTGCCAATATGGGATGCCAGCACTGCAGGCGGCGGCTTTACCTGCTAAACCACAGCACTGGCCCCCAGAGCCCCGCACGTAATCACAGGGCTATGAATTCACCTAGATGCAAGCAAGAGCTCCTCTCCTACCTGCAATCCCAGAGTCCGAATTTGGAGAATCAGAAGGCATGAATAGATGTGGCCTCTAAAAAGATGTCTGGCCAGATTCATAAAGGGGTATAAACAGGGAGAAGCAACCTGCCTTCTCCACACTAAGTCTTTGCCTACTGGCTGGCTTCATGGGTCACTATTACATTTCTCAGGGGAATGAAGATTGCTTGCTTTTCAACACCCCACCTTACAGGAACATCCCCAGGGACTGCACCCAGGCCTTATGGAATCTTCATTTCACATCCTTGAGGGCGGCCAGAGCAACTCAGTGGAGTGAAACATGGTAACTGATATTAACAACTAAAGAATTAAAGGCATCCGAATTGCCTAGAGCTGCCATAACAAAGTACCACCAACTGGGTGTCTTAACACAATGGGAGTTCTCATTTCTCTGTTCTGGAGACCAGAAGTCTGGAAGCAAGGTGTTGGCAGGCTGTGCCCACCCCACCCCCCGACGCCCATTGCAGAAGGATTCTTTGCCTCTTCCAGCTTCTGGGGGCCCAGGCGTGCCTGGTGGACAGCATCTTCATTCCCATGCTGTTCTCTGGGTCTCTACATCCTCTAAATGTGTCTATCTCTGTGCCCAAAATGCCTCACTTCCGATAAGAACACTGGTCCTACTGGATGAGGAATCCACCCTGCTCCAGATATCCTCTTCCTGACTAATTGCATCTGTAGTGATTGTATTTCCAAATAAAATCACACTCCAAGGTACTAGGAGTAAAGAGTCAGACATACGAACTTCAGTAGGACTCAATTCAGCCTATAACTACACCAGTTTTGGGAATGAAGGTTAAACTACAGAAATTTTCTTTAGTTTTTTTAAGATTTATTTATTTGAGAGGCAGAGTTACAGACAGAGGAAGAGACAGAGAGAGACTTCCCATCCACTGGTTCACACCCCAGATAGCCTCAACAGCTGGAGCTTGGCTGATCTGAAGCTTCTCCCAGGACCCAAGCATGTGGGCCACCTTCTACTGCTTTCCCAAGCCACAGTGCTTGTTGTAGGACCCATTTAGAGAATCTTCAATGTCAATGAGGCTATCTCCCAGAGAGTCATTTCCACCATAACTAATGATCAGAATCACTCAGTTCTTATTAAAACCAGAGCCTTCCAAGCCCCATCCCATATATTTTGAAACATAAAGACAATAAGCAATGCCCCTGTGATTCTGATGTAGCTAGCCCTTCAATGCCCTCGAACGTGGAAGGTACAGTTTTAGTCAACAGTGGGTACTGGCCATGTGACAGCCAAGTCTGAGATGGTACCCAAGCTCCCTGCAATCCTCCAGTCCCAGGAGTGCCCATGGAAGGCGCTAAGCTCAGACTGTAAGAGCCATTCTGGAAAACCCAAAGGAGATGACCAAGCATTCCTCAGATTCAGCTTTATGCTTCCTTCACAGTCCATACCCAAATAATCAGGGACATCTGATTCTCAAGCCAGATTATGTTGTTGGATGGGAGTAAAGTTGACCCAGGTCCTTAGGGAGTCGTCTCTACTAACCCAATAATTCCTCCCCCTGACGGAGTGCATGGGGAGGCCGCTGAGAGCTGGGGCCCGACCCCAGGGGGAAGACACAGAGGCACTTGATGACGCTGATCCAAGCCTGGGTGAGCAGCTGCTTGGGAAGGGGAAGCAGAGGTCAGCGAGGGAAAACGCCAGACAAGGGTTAGCACCACATATTCCCTCCCAGGCTGCATCTCCTTCCCCAGGGCACCTCAACGGACTCCCCACTAGTGGCCCAAGACTAGAGGGAATCACAGCTCAACAGCTGCACCTGCCAGGCAAGGCAAGCTCACTAACTCCTGTGCCTCTCCGAACTTCCATCTCTTATCTCGTTTTCATCATTGACCTTCTCATTTGGGGGTACAGTGCCAGCTCAAGCCAATCTAGAAGAGAGGCTGCTAACTCATAAAGACATGGTTTCCATGGAATCCAAGGTCAGGAAAGACTCCTTCTGGCTTCATAGGAACTGGAAAGCTGTTAAGAACTACGGCTCTGTCTTCCTAGGGCTGCATGACCCATCCCCTCCCTATGCTGCTGCTCTCATCTCCTCTGCTTGTCATCAAAGAACTCATAGGCCTGCACGCCGTGTGTACAGCAAACATGGCTGTCTCAGTTCTCAAGACCACACAACCTGTCAGCTCAGCTCCCCACAGCTCAATGGCTCAGTCCCCATTACAATTACAAATTCCCCATAGAAGAATACAGATCTACCCTGGGATAGGTGACCTTCCTTCACCCAGTGAGCTATGCCTAAGGAGGAGGGCACACAGAGCAAAGCCAGGCACTTCAGCTGACATTCACCAAGGGCTGTCTGTGGGAGCAGTTTCCAGGGACAGGTGCTTCAAGTGGGCAGCACCTCAAGGTGTGTCTACTACAGGAATGATAAAAAAAGTTACTGCCATTTTTCAGCACCTGCTAGATAACAGACCCCAAGTTCTATGCATGTGATCCTCAATTCAAAACTTTAAGGTGGGGGCCAGTGCTGTGGCACAGCCGGTAACGCCACCGCCTGCAGTGCCAGCATCTCATATGGGTGCCGGTTTGAGTTCCAGCTGTTCTATTTCCAACCCAGCTCTCCGCTATGACCTGGGAAAGCAGCAGAAGATGGCCCAAGTCCTTGGGTCCCTGCACCCGCGTGGGAGACCCGGAAGAAGCTCCTGGCTTCAGATCGGCAAAGTTCCAGCCATTGCGGCCAATTGGGGAGTGAACCATCGGATGGAAGACCTCTCCCTCTCTCTCTCCCTCTCCCCTCTACCTCTCTCTACTTCTCTCTGCCTCTCTCTCTGCCTCTCCTTCTGTAACTCTGCCTTTAAAATAAATAAATAAACAAACAAACTTCAGGGTGGCCTTTCCAGATGCAGGAACTGGGACTCATGGTAACGTGCCCACAGTCACGCCGCTTGTGAGAGGTGGGACAGGAATTCCAACTCGTGTCCTCAGGATCCACAGCAGTGCACTTTCCTACTTGCCCTCTGGCCTAAGGCAGCTGCACCAAGAGACGGTAGCAATTGCTTCCGCAAATCAGGAAAAAACAAAGCTCAACAGTCTCCACCCGGCTTATCCCACCAGACTGCTGTGCATCGAAAATGCCATCAGACTAGCAAATGCCTTGGGAAAGCTGAACAAAGATCAATGTGAAGTCTTGGACATGCTTGATGCCTTCACCCTGCAGCACAGCGTGTGTTCACTGGCATCTCCCTGAGGACCACAGTGTTTCTTCACCTCTCTTTTCTGTGGACAGACAGACTGGGTCAAGACCACAGGGGTCTTGGCAGCTGTCCAAGACCCCCTGGAAGGAACTGGTGATGTGGCCCCAGGTAAACAGGATCTCAATTCCCAACCCTGAGTTTGGCACTCCAAGGGAGGAGGCTGTTTGAACTGCAGTAACCTTATTTTTCCCAAAGAAAGGTAGCCAAGAGAGTTGGTTAATTTGGCTCAAGTTGAACAGAACAGAACACAAACCACAGTCACAGGCAACGCTCAAATGTTAATAGACCCTGCAAACCCTACGATGGGGGGGCAGGCCTGTGGAGTTTCCAAAGATCTGTCCACACGATGACATGGTAGGGATGAAAGGTATGACCCGAGGCTGTGGAACAGGCCATGCTCCTCGGCTGTTGTGCTGTTTCACTTCCGTGTCAATGTGCCCAGGCTATGGTGCCCGGATGTTCACTCAAACACTAGATGCCACTGGGCTGAGATTTTGCGGATGTGACCAACATGTATAAGCAGGTGACTTGAAGTAATCCGGATAACCCCCATAACACAGGTGAGTCCTTCAATCAGTGGAAGGCCTTAGAGGCAAACATTAACGCTTCAGGGGTGGGGGCTGTGGAGAAGGAGCTGTTTTACTTCAAGAAATTTCTACCTGCATTTCCAGCCTGCTGGCCTGTTCTGTATATTTCAGACTAGAGATTTCAACGCCAACTCTTGTCTCACCTTCAGCACATTGTACACCCCCACCCCAGTCCCTTAAAATAAATTCTCACACCTACTCTTCTGTTCTCACTGGAAAATCCTATCTAATAGAGTGGCTCATGCACCAGACCACTAATTGGAGCCTGCTGACACCTCACATCGACTGCGTTGCTGGCGCAGGTGGGCCCCTGGGCCAGACAGGAAGAGGGAAGCTGAGCGTGCTGTGCCATGCCCAGGTGCACGGGTTAGAGAGTGAGTCTCTCTGCCTTCCAGGGGTTCCTCACTCTCCTAGAGACTCCCTCCACCTCAGAGAGCTCCCCAAGGTCGGCACCGACCCTTCCCACTCAATCTGTAGCCTAGAGACCAGGTGCATGGTCATGACATAGGACTTTTATTAAAATACAGCAGTCCAGGCCCCACCTCAGACCAAGTGAATCAGAATGCACACTTTAAAGAGATTCTGAGGTGATTCAAATACACGTAAGGCTTGAGACATATGATGACTGAAGTCAGCCTGATTCTCCAGGATGACCACTGGACCAGACGTGGACATGGGTGAAGTTTCTGACTGGACTCCAGCGAGCTCTAAGCACTTGTCAAAACCAGTAAGGAGTGGCTGGCATTGTGGAATAACAGGTTAAGCCCACCACCTGCGGTGACAGCATCCCATATGGACATCAGTTTGAGTCCTGGCTACCACACTTCCCATCCAGCCCACTGCTAGTGCACCTGGGAAAGCAGCAGAGGATGGCCCTAGTCCTTGGGCCCCTGCACCTGTATGGGAGGACCCAGAAGAAGCTTTGGATCGGTCCAGTCGATGGAAGACCTTTCTCTCTGTCTCTCCCTCTCTAACTCTGCCTCTCAAATAAATCTTTGTTTAAAAAAAAAAAACAGTAATAGACATATTCAAAACTAACAAGAGGAGGTTACACTAGATGCCAGTCACCAAACCCATTACTTTCTAGATATTACCTCTCCCAACCCTCCCAGCAGACCTCTGAGCAAGGTACTGTGAATATCTCCATTTTACAAATGGTAGAACTGAAATAAAGAGATGATAAGTAACTTTCTCAAGGACATTAGGCAAATGAACAGTTGGGACAGGATTTGAACTCAGAGAGCCACGGGCATACACCTCTGCTCAAATTTAAAGCATGAAGTCTCCTTCACGTGATTCCAGATGCATAGGAGAAACTCTAGCATCCAGTAGCCCTCTCTTACCACAGGGTGCGAGGGAAACTCAGTAAGAGGGCAACTTTGGATGCTGGGCAGGAGTTCAGTAGGAACTCTAAGCTGCAGTATCTTCCATAGGCAAGAACACTGCTCCCAAAAGGTGGAGGGAACTTTCTCGTAGCCAAGTCTTCCACCATCCTCACTGTTTCCTCTGCCTGCAGCATTCCCACCACCACCTCCCGCTCTGCTGGCTGGCAGGTTTCTCCAGGTGAGTGTCATCCTCCCAAGATCTCCAGCAAGGTCAAGTTTCCCTTTGGAACTCCCACCACCGATGGGTCTTCCTTGGGGACACTCACACAGCATCCTGCTTCCAGGTATTATGACAGAGTGTCTGAGTGACGTCCCACTCTCCCACTGGACTGTGGGCTTCTGGAGGGCAGGGACCGAACTCACTTGTGAATCTCCAGGGTGTGACCCAGTGTCTGGCAAACAGTCAGCACCCAGCAACTGGTAAGTAGATGTGCAGCGAGGATCGTCCACAGCTCTCAGTCATCACCACCCCTCCCCTCCACCCCCACAGAAGCCAAAGAATGGGCTCTGTCCCAAAGCAGGAAACCACTCTCCTCTTGATTAATAAATGACAAACAAGAATGCTGCCAAACCTGCATATCTTGGGTTTATCCATTTTGACTCATTCCTAATTTGAAGCCACAATGAGCACAAACAAAGATCTGTTTATAGTCCTCGTGGCTGTTACTTGTACAAGGTTGTACTGTGACATCCCCTCCACGCAAAAATCAAAAGAAGAGAAATCATGTATTTAAGTTAAAAATATGAAACAGAGCCCAATGACCCTGTGGCTTCTCCAAAAAAATCAAAAGGGAATGAAATCAAGTTGAATGCTTCTATGTCTTAGGCACTGCAAGGTTAGTTCAAACACCAGCCTTGAGCTACAGGGGCAAATTCTTGAGAATTATATAATAGATTCAACAAGTTTTTGCAAGTAAATTCTTTTCTCAATATGAAAACCTTCTTTCAGAGGCTGGCCCCATTTTGATAAAGGATTAATTTAGTGTGGTAAATGAAAGGATCCATTGCAGTTCGGAGCCCTCCCTCGTGTGGTTTGCTTGGGGACTTATGCAAAGCCTTGCTCCCAGGCCACTTGGCTACAACGATGTTTAACTAAAGGCATTGCTTTTCCAAATCAGGTTGCCATTTATCAAAGCTGCGATTCTTTCCCTGAGGGTCCAGTTCCACATTCGTGTGCTTGTTTACCAATTCCTGGTTGGTCTTTTTGAGCCCCAAATATAAACACGTCTCTAAGTTTGATTTAGGGCCAACAATTTCCAAAAGCAAGTCAGACTCCCGAATGTTGCTCTTTCCTGTAGGAAGGGGCTTATCAGACCCCATCAGCCACATATTGGTTTTATGAAAATAAACTCACTGAAAGCCAATAAGAAGCCAACTTTGGGACTGGTGACAGAAAAAACAAATCATAAATGTAACGGTGAGCTCCACTGGCAGAGTCCTTTTATTCTCCAAATACACAATGGATCTGCGAAGAGACATTCAATTCTCCTGCAATTCTGGACTGCCTACAGCAAATATAATTTGAAGCGGAGATAGCCAGGAGCCCAGTGCAATCATGTGAGCTGATCTGAAGTCAGGAATAACTGGCTTCAGAGGGAATGACCGTGTTGACCATTGCCCTTTGAGACATGTGAGTTTTGTTCACTAGTTAGTTTACAAACCGACCCAAGTTTTAGGACACTAAAGAAAGAATTCTTTGCGTGCTAATTGTCCATTTCCTTGCTAAGTCTGAGACCTCTGAAGAGCAATGACTCACAGATGCCTCGGCTCACCCTCCTGCTGCTTGTCGTGTGCACTAGAAGCAACAGAAAGGTTCCCATTTCCTCTGTTAGGTGAGATGTTGCCATCTTGCCACGTATTTATTATTGGGCTGGGTTATCCGCAGCTCGAAGGCATTCACTTCCTCATTCAGGACTTTCCTAGAACCTCCAGCACTGAAACTTCAATCTCACCACTCTCACTGTGGCAGCCCACTGTTTGAATCCACCTGGCATTTGCACATCAATGGCCACTAACAGTATTTTTAATTGAATTCCCCTGAGTGTGTGCACACCACCCTTCTGTTACAGACACTTCACTAATTTACATTATCTGCTGCCTCTTAAAGGCATTTGAGTTTATCACCCTCATAAACATCTTTCTACCAAGTGTTATATCCCTCCCATGTTCTTGAAACAGACGATCTGGAGTAGAGCTTAAAATTCTCTTCCTAATTTAAGGTGACCACTGTGAAACTCCATGATTGTAACACGCTGAAATGTCCTCTTGACTTACTCAGATTTCTGGACACTCAGTAGTCCCAGGTTGCTTGATGGCTTTTAGGTTCCGGTATCTTATCCCTTTCTATTTGATTGTTAATATTAATATTCCCTTCCACTCTTGCCATTGTGACTACCACTACAACAAACATACACCTTCCTTTTTTGGGGAAAAAAAAAAGATCACTTATTTATTTGAAAGGCAGAGAGAGGGGGAGAGGGAAATCTTCTATCTGCTAGTTCACAGGCCAAATAGCAGCAACAGCAAGGCTGGGCCAGGCTGAAGCCAGGAACCAGGAACACCATTGGGGTCTTCCACATGGGTGGCAAAAATGCAAATACCTGAACCATCATCTGCTGCTTCCCAGGCACATTACCAGGGAACTGGATCAGAAGTGGAGCTGCTGGGACTCCAGCCAGCACTCCATTACGGGACACAGTGTCTTAACCCACTGTAGCACAACACCCAGCCCCATACAATCCCTCTCTAACCCTTCAGCGTTCATGGACTAGGATACAAGAAGGTAACTTGATTGGAACTCTGTGTAAAGTAACAGTTAACAGGATCTGAGTGAGGAAGGCTTGCAGGAAGATTCTTCTTTCCAATAGATAAACCACTGTGCAGAGACTTCAAGCACCAATTTGGCCACTCAGAAATCACCATTGTTTAGGTACAGGTCCTTTATAAAGCTTAGTAAATACATGGGCCCATGGCTAAGGAAAGAGTTAGCAATTGTAATTCTGACAATTGGATTTCCCATGATGACTCAAAAACCCACTTACTGAGCCAAATTAAAAGTATGCCTATCGATCTTCAGCTCTTGGCTATCAATGCCAACTACAAAGCAAATAAGAAACACGCAGATGCTATACTCTTGAGTTGATTAGGAGGCACCAAGGACAAGTTCGTGGAGTAGACTATGGGTCATTCACATAAGCAGCAAGCCACTTCTCTAACTGGTCTGCCAGGGCCAGGCTAGCCCAGCCAAGAGCCTTCTTCTCACTGTGTTTGTGGAAGCCACAGAAGCAGCCCACTCAGAGGGGCTGGGCCTGCCCTGCTCACCTCACCTCTGATCAGGCCCACTGGCTGCCCTCGGCCTGGGGTTTCCACCCCTGCACACTTGGGCCACTACCATGACTCCCCACCTGACCTGCTCCCTAACTCTCTCTCCCTGAGCCATCCTGGCCAAACGTCCTAACCCTCAGCTCCCCTCACCCTGCTTCCAGGCAAAGACGAACTTCAGCCTGTCTCCCGACTGCTTTCTTCAGCCGCCACCCCGTGTTTGGACCCCAGCCTCATTGCAGCCCCAGCCCTGTGGCCAAGCACCTGGGTCTCCTTGCTTCCCCACACCCCACAGTCATCGCAACTCCCTAACTGGTCTTGCACCTGGGCTTTCCCCTCCATCTAACTAAACTCTACCCTTCCTTCATGTCTCTGCTCAAGAAACCATTCCCTGCAACCCCACTCCTTGAGGCTGCTCCTTCCAGTCTACTCCTTATACTTCTTAGCATTTTAAGCATTCCTCTTATTTCCCACTGTCCTAGACATAGACCCTGGGGTAGAGCAAGGGTCTTACTTGAAACTTCTTGGGTGGCTCCTGCCCGATTGCAAATCCACTAACTACTAACACACTCAATGAATACAACCAACCTTGTACTTGAAGACCCTAAGAATGGCCAGGTTTATACTCAGAGAAATGGCAGTACCTCCCCCTCATGGAGAACGCTTATGTGGGCCAAGTTCCCAGGCGTCTAGCCAAGAAAGGGCAACTCGGCTCCTCCCCCACCCAGCCCACCGCACTCTTGCCAGAGAGCATTTAATATGCACTTCAGCACCCCTGTCTTTTATTTGGAAAAGAAGCAAGTCTTGATGATCTGTTTCTCCCATTTCATTAAGGATGGAGTTCATCCCAGGAAGGGGAATGGCTGTTTCCAAAGAGAACTTGGGAGGCAGAGGAGGTGGGGCTGGGGACGCTCTCCCCCGATCTCTGCAGCCTGCTGCACCCTTTGAAAAGAACAAGCCCGGCTTTCACAGTGAGTTATTTTCAGGACAGCCTCTGCCAGGCCTCAGCTCGCTCCAGCTGAGGCAATACCCAGGAGGATTGAGTGATAGTTCAAGGTCAGACAAGCTGTCCAGACAGGACTGGACAGAGGTGGCACAAAGTCAGCTGGGAGATGAGGAAGTGGAGATGGGGCTTAGAGAGAAAGCAGGGTGTGTGTGTTTAACAGAATCCGGGGAGGAGCTGACCCTGACAATTTCTCTCCCTCCCCGCCCCCCACTCTCCCTCTCCTCCAGAACAGAAACACATTCTTTGCTTTTCTTTCCCTCCCCTTCTTTAGCTCTATAAATAAACAATAAGACCCTGGGCCTGCCAGAGGCCCGTCATTAACCCTTGCAGTGCCCTGCCTGTAAGTTTCCTCGCTTGATGCCTCCAAGCCCTTTCCCATATGTAGTCTCCACCTTAATGTCTCCAAGCCCTTTCCCATAAGTAGTCTCCACCGATTCCTGCTTCGAGAAAGTCCTCAAAGGCCCGCAGCAGTCCTAGCCACAGATGGGGACCCTACCCACCTCATGCAGTCCTCAGTCTGAAAACAGTAAACCTCAGGTCAGGCTGTGCTACTCAAAAAACCTCACCTGTCGTGCAGGTCATGTGTATCTTTTAAACTTTAAAAACAGGAGAGTGGCAAGATGGCGGAATAGGAAGGGAGCACACTGATAGTCTGGGGAGAGACAGTTTAATAAAAGTGGAGATACTGCAGGTTCAAGGAAGAGTAGGGGAAGAAACAGCAGAGAAAACCCTTCCGGAACTGGAGATTCACAGTGGACCTGCGTGGAGAGCGTGGGAGCCCGCAGTTTGGGACACCAGCAGCAGATTCAACACACCAGCGCTGGAACACGAGGTGAGCCAAACCTCAGTAGCCCGAAATACCAGCAGGGAAGCGAAAAAGGGAGCCTACAGTGAACAAGGCTTGAAACCCTGCGGGGAAAAGTTCACCAGGCTAACTAGAAGAGACAGAGAGAGAGAGGGAAAAAAAAAAGTGACCCATATGGACACGAGCTTCTCTCTCTCCGTTCACCTCTCAAAGGTGAGCAAGACAAAGAGCAGGCGCCATTTTGGAATACGTCATAAGCAGGGCGACCTCGGGTCGGCACCGGCCCCAAGCCTAGCAGAAAAACCTGACTCTGGGTGGGAGGGGTGAAATAACAGGAGATTAGAACCTAATGAATGTGTGGTGCTAATGAACTGAGACTGTGAAAAAAGAGACAGTGGGGGAGAGAACTCACGGAAATCACGAATTCATGTGAGTACTCTCCAGAGATGCTACAGTTCAGTAGCCTGGCAGCCCAGTGGGAGACTACAGGAGAATCTGAGCCCACACAAAGGGCCGCAAAGATTCCCTCTCTGGTCCTTGGGAAAGAGCTTCCGATCTCTGGCTCCTGTGGGTATATCATTCGCCTGCTAACCACCCCCAATTCCATTCAGCTGTGTGGAATTACGTCCCTTTTGAACCAAAAAAAAAAAAAAAAAAAGTAGCAGAGAGAGATTTACCACGCCTAACCTGGGAGTGTCTCCTTTGACACACCCTCAACCCTGAGGAACCAAACAGAGCTCTCAGGCCACACCCATCTCAAGCCTCTAAGGCTCCATCAAAAGCAGACAGTCCACTTAATCTAGAGTCATAGTATAACAAGAAAAAAACACCACAGTGAAGAAACCAATATGCCAAACAACAAACGCAAAAACCGAGGTAATAAGAACAAGGAAGACACTATGGCATCCCCAAATGAAAAAGACACCCCAATTCAAGATTACGAAGATGATGAGATAGAAGAGATGCAAGAAGCAGATCTCAAAAAATTGATAAGAACACTAAGAAGTACTCAAAAACAAATTCTTGAACTACAGAAATCCTTAATGGACAAGGTAGAAAATCTCTCTCGTGAAAATGAAATATTAAGGAGAAATCAAGCTGAAATGAAACAACTAGTAGAACATGAAACTGTGATAGTGACGAGAAATCATAATGAAGTGAAGAATTCAATAGATCAAATGAAAAACACATTAGAGAGCCTTACAAACAGAATGGGTGAGGCAGAAGAGAGAATATCGGACTTAGAAGACAGAGCACAGGAAACTATACAGTCAAACCAAAGAAAAGAAGAGGAAATTAGAAATCTAAAAAATATTGTTGGGAATCTACAGGATACTATTAAAAAACCCAACATTCGAGTTCTAGGAGTTCCTGAAGGCATGGAGAGGGAGAAAGGATTAGAATGCCTTTTTAGTGAGATAATAGCAGAAAAGTTCCCAGTTTTGGAGAAGGACAGAGACATCCTAGTACAGGAAGCTCATAGAACCCCTAGTAAACATGACCAAAAGAGGTCCTCACCACGACACATTGTAATTAAACTCACCACAGTAAAACAGAAAGAAAAGATCCTAAAATGTGCAAGAGAGAAACGTCAAATTACACTCAGAGGATCTCCAATTAGACTCACGGCAGACTTCTCATCAGAAACCCTACAAGCTAGAAGGGAATGGCGAGACATAGCCCAGGTACTTAGAGAGAAAAACTGCCAGCCCAGAATATTATATCCTGCCAAGCTCTCATTTGTGAATGAAGGTGAAATAAAGACCTTTCATAACAAACAAAAATTGAAAGAATTTGTTGCCACTCGTCCAGCCCTGCAAAAGATGCTTAAAGATGTGTTACACACAGAAACACAGAAACATGGCCATCAACATGAAAGAAGTTAAACGAAGGGAACCTCACAGCAAAAGATCACAGGGAATTCAAAGCATCCATTTGGATAAAGAAATTATGGGACATGTACTCTATAGAATACTATACAGCAGTCAAAAACAATGAAATCCGGTCATTTGCAATAAGATGGAGGAATCTGGAAAACATCATTCTGAGTGAATTAAGCCAGTCCCAAAGGGACAAATATCATATGTTCTCCCTGATCGGTGACAACTAATTGAGCACCAAAGGTGAAACCTATTGAAGTGAAATGGACACTATGAGAAACAGTAACTTGATCAGCTCTTGTGCTGACTGTTGTTGTACAATGTAATACTTTATCAATTTTAGTATTTTTTTATTCTAGTACTATTGGTTGAACTCTGTAATTAACACACAATTATACTTAGGTGTTTAAATTTTAACTGAAAAGCGATCCCTGTGAAATATAAGAGTGGGAATAAGAGAGGGAGGAGATGTACAATTTGGGACATGCTCAAACGGAACTGCCCCAAATGATGGAGTTAGAATTGTGCCAGGGAATTCCAATACAATCCCATCAAGGTGGCATGTATCAATGCCATCTCACTAGTCCAAGTGATCAATTTCAGTTCACAATTGATCACACTGATAGGTCTAAGAGTCAAAGGGATCACACAAACAAGACTAGTGTCTGCTAATACTAACTGATAGAATGAAAAAAAGAGAGAATGATCCAACATGGGAAGCGAGATACACAGCAGACTCATAGAATGGCAGATGTCCTAAATAGCACTCTGGCCTCAGAATCAGCCCTTAAGGCATTCAGATCTGGCTCAAGAGCCCATGAGAATATTCTAGGCATGGAAAGCCAAGACACTCTGGAAAAAAAAGAAGACCTAAATGAAAGATCTCTGTGAGTGAGATCCCAGTGGAACGAATGGGGCCATCAAAGAAGGAGGTACCTTGGCCGACACTGTGGCTCAACAGGCTAATCCTCCGCCTTGCGGCGCCGGCACACCGGGTTCTAGTCCCGGTCGGGGCACCGGATTCTGTCCCGGTTGCCCCTCTTCCAGGCCAGCCCTCTGCTGTGGCCCGGGAGTGCAGTGGAGGATGGCCCAGGTGCTTGGGCCCTGCACCCCATGGGGAGACCAGGAAAAGCACCTGGCTCCTGGCTCCTGCCATCGGAGGAGCGCGGTGCGCCGGCCGCAGCGTGCCGTCCGCGGCGGCCATTGGAGGGTGAACCAACGGCAAAAGGAAGACCTTTCTGTCTGTCTCTCTCTCTCTCACTGTCCACTCTGCCTGTCAAAAAAAAAAAAAAAAAAAAGAAAGAGGTACCTTTCTCTGAAGGGAGGAGAGAACCTCCACTTTGACTATGACCCTGTCGTAATAAGATTGAAGTCAGTGAACCCTAAAGGCTTCCATAGCCTTGGCAACTCATGACTAGAGCCTAGGGAGATTACTGATGCCATAAACAAGAGTGTCAAATTGTTAAATCAACATCAGGAGTCACTGTGTACTTACGTCTCATGTGGGATCTGTCCTTAATTGTTGTCCAATGTGAAGTAATGCTATAACTAGCACTGAAACAGTATTTTACACTTTGTGTTTCTGTGTGGGTGCAAACTGATGAAATCTTTACTTAGTATATACTGAATCAATCTTCTGTATATAGATAATTAAAAATGAAAAAAAACTTGGTGTTAAATTGGAAATTGCCTAGAAAATTAATCAATTTTTTTAAAAAATATATCATGTAGGATCTCTGTCCTTAATGTGCTATACATTGTGAATTAATACTATAACTAGTACTCCAACAGTATTTTTCACTTTGTGTTGCTATGTGAGGGCAAACTGTTGAAATCTTTACTTAATATATAGTAAACTTATTTTCTGTATATAAAGAGAATTGTAAATGAATCTTGATGTGAAGCAAGGGGAGAGGGAGTGGGAAAGGGGAGGGTTGCGGGTGGGGGGGAAGTTATGGGGGGGAAGCCATTGTAATCTATAAGCTGTATTTTGGAAATTTATATTCTTTAAATAAAAGCGTTATAAAAATAAATAAATAAATAAACTTTAAAAACACTTCATTGACAATGATTACACATGTTTACTTAAGGTCAAATGTAATGTTTTGCTACATGTCTGCAATATGGAATGATAAAATTAGGCTAATTAATGTAAACATCTCATATACTTACTTCGTTGTGGTGAGAACAATGGAATGTTATTCAGCTATAAAAAAAAGAATGGAATTCTTTAATTTTCACAAAACAGTTAGAACCAAAGTGTTGTGTTAAATAAGCCAGACGCAGAATGACAAACACTGTATGTTCTCTCTTCTATGTGGGAGCTAAATTAAAAAAAAAATAAAATTCCAGGGCTGGAGCTATGGCGTGGTGGGTTAAGCCACCATCTACAGTGCCAGTATGCCATATGGGCACTGGTTCAAACTCTGGCTGCTCCACTTCTGATCCAGCTCCCTGTTCACGTGCCTGGGAAAGCAGAAGAAGATGGCCCAAGTGCTTGGGCACCCATGTGGGAGACTGGAATGAAACTCCTGGCTTCAGCCTGGCTCAGCCTCAGCTATTCTGGCCATTTGAGGAGTGCACCAGTGGATGGATGACCTCTCTCTCCCTGTCTCTGTGATTCTGACTTTCAAACAGATAAACTTAAAAAAAAAAAAAATGCTGGTGCATATTAATTTTGCTGCAAATATAGTGTTTTGTCAAAGTTGGTTTTAAATTTCTGCCAAACAAATTGATAAGAACTATACACTACTATTGTTTTAATGATTTTGTGGCTTTTTAAAATACTGTGTGTCAAGGAAATTGAACATCTTTTCATCTGATTTTTATTCATAGCCGCTATTTTCTTGCTAGACTGTGGTCTTTTAACTTTTTATTTGTTGAACTTTTAATTTAACGGAGCCATTAAGTGTTTGATTACAATGTAAATTAAGCATAGACTATTTCCAAAAATATTAAAGAAAACAGTAGGTTCAAATATCAAAAAATAAAGTCAAGGCTCTTAGCAACTTTGAAATCTACATGACAGAAGATCAGTAGAATTCCCTCCTATCCAACTGAAGCTTTGCCACTAGGACCAACATCTGCCCTCCCTACCCCCAGGCACAGCCTCTGGCGACCACCATCCTACTCTCTTCTCCCATGAGTCTGCTGTATTGGATTCCACCTCTGAGGGACGGCCTGTAGCCTCTATTGTTCTGCGCCTGGCTTATTGCATTTAACATAAAGTTCTCCAGGATTACCCAAGTCATCACAAAGGATAGATAGAATTTCCCTCTCTTCTGAAGCTGGAAATTACCCCGGTGTTTTTAAATTCGTTCATCCACTGACAGGCACTTAGGGTGGCTCCACAGCTGAGCTATTGTGAATGCTGCTGCAATGAGAATGGGGCAGAGGGATCTCTGACATACTGTTACTCACTCATTCAGATAGGCACCTGGCATGGGAGTGCAGCTCATACCTGAGAGACCTCCACGCTGTTCTCCAGGACAGCTGTACTGATTCACATTCCCACCTACAGTGAGCAAAGGGCTCCCTTTTCTCCACATTTGACAACAGCCTTTCCAACAGGAGTGAGAAGATGTTTCACTGTTGTTTCAATTTGCCTATTGCTGGTGGTGATTAGCAATGGCGAGTGTTTTTCTCATGGACCCTTTGGTCATTTGTGCGTCTGTTTTTGAAAAATGTCCATCCAGGTCCTTTGCCCATTTTTAAATAGTGTTGTTTTCTTGTTTTGGGGTAGCTTGAATTCCTCTTATGTTTTGGATTTCAGTTCTCTAGCGGCCGTATGATGCAGCATTTCTCGCATCCCATGGTCCAGCTCTTCACCCTCAGCTTTTCCGTTTGAGGCAACCTCATTTCTCTCTCTGCTTCGGCTGCCTGTGCTTTTGGGGTCATATCCAAGAAACCAGAGCCCAGCCCAGCGCCCTGCAACTTTCCCCTAATGTTTTCTCCCAGTAGTTTCATTTTCAGGCTTTACATTTAAGGCTTTCACGGCATACATCTTTTTAAGATTTTCATTTATTTATTTATTTGAGAGGTAGAGTTACTGACAGAGAGAAGGAGAGACAGAGAGAAAGGTCTTCCGTCCGCTGGTTCACTACGCAAATGGCCACAACAGCCAGAGCTGCGCTGATCCAAAGCCAGGACCCAGGAGCTTCTTCCTGGTCTCCCACACGGGTGCAGGGGCCCAAGGCCTTGGGACAACTTCCACTGCTTTTCCAGGACATGAACAGAGAGCTGGATTGGAAGAGGAGCAGCCAGGATGGGAACCAGTGCCTGTGTGGGATGCTGGTGACACAGGCAGAGGCTTAGCCTAGTGCACCACAGTGCCAGCCCCCACCACATAGATCTTAAAAACATTAGCTGTACACCCTTTACAATCAGCACCTCTATGCATTAAACAAGTGCTCTACATTAGCTGTACACCCTTTACAATCAGCGCCTCTATGCATTAAACAAGTGCTCTGCCCAGAGGTCTTCTCATACATGATCTCATTTAAATCCCACAGGAGTTCTGAGCAGTTGATCTGATCCAGACACTTCGCAGATGAAGGAAGGGAAGCTCTAACGTTCTGCCATTTGACTAAAGTCCTCAGTGTAGTGTGGAATGCAATGTGTTGAACCCAGAGCTGTATGACCGCAGTTCTCAAGGTTCCTCACCCTGCTTTAGGGCCTTCTACTAAGAGTGCGTTGGTATCGAACATTCCAGAGCATCTACTTGGAGGGACCAGTCACACAGCTGAAATACCAGGACTAAGAACCAATACACTTCCCTGTGCCTATAGTGATGTCTTTTGCTTTTCACGCCAACGTTTTGCCCAACCTACTAGGCAAGGTGGCTGGAGCAGCACATCAGACAGACACAGTCTGCCCTGCCTTCAGAGAGAGCACCTTAGCCAGGGGAGATGGTCCCTACGCAGCACACAATCAACTACGTGGACCAGTTCTCCAAAAGCTGCAAATCCATAAGAATCACATACATTAGTTTTTTCCACCATCTTCAATTGTAAATTATCTCCCTGGTTTCTCCCTTGTAAACTCTCTCATATTCCATTGCTTCCTGTCAGTTTCAGTTATGCCAGCTGAGTCCAGACCAATTTAGATTCCCATCTCCTATCTGACGCCAAGGCCTCTGCTCTCCCAGTGAAGCCCCGACCTGCTGCTGGGGGGCGGGGGGGGGGGGTGTTTGGCATGGCTGGGTGTGTCTGCTCTGTGCTCCTCTCCCTATCTGCCTCTTCCAGGCTGCAGCTCCCTCTGGGTTGAGGGCAGGAAGGGGAGGAGGAGGGGCTTTAGCTCTTCTTCCCCATCCTCAGTTCTTGGCACCCTATCTACCTCACAGACCTTTATTGCTAGAATGCTCCTCTTCCACAGAGCAGAAATCCAGTGAGCAAGACATCTCAGACCCAGAACCTTCCTTGGTGTCCTTTGGACCTATGGGAAATTGAAGCATCCTGCCATGCCAAGCCAGTGAGAGACTCTGTCCACATCCATCCCTTCTCCCAGCCTTACCTTCTCTTTCCAACATTTTCCATCCCACCCTCTCTCCCCCAGGACAGGGCCAACAGCAGGATGGCTGCCCAGCCAGATGTTCAGCCAGGAAAGAAAATGTGAAGGATTCTTTTAGCATCTCCTCTGTTCTCTGATGGCTTGAAGGAAGCAAAATGCAGCCCTGCCCCTACCCCTGCACCTGCACCTGCACCTGCCATGCCAAGAGTTCTGCATCCACCCCAAGTTGATGGCTTTCAAGATCCCTGGCCCCAGGCCGGCGCCGTGGCTCAACAGGCTAATCCTCCGCCTTGCGGCGCCGGCACACCAAGTTCTAGTCCCGGTCGGGGAGCCGGATTCTGTCCCGGTTGCCACTCTTCCAGGCCAGCCCTCTGCTGTGGCCCAGGAGTGCAGTGGAGGATGGCCCACGTGCTTGGGCCCTGCACCCCATGGGAGACCAGGAAAAAGCACCTAGCACCTGGCTCCTGCCATCGGATGAGCGCGGTGCGCCGGCCGCAGCGCGCCGACCGCGGCAGCCATTGGAGGGTGAACCAACGGCAAAGGAAGACCTTTCTCTCTGTCTCTCTCTCTCACTGTCCACTCTGCCTGTCAAAAAATTAAAAAAAAAAAAAAAAAGATCCCTGGCCCCCTTCTCAGCCCAGCCTGCTCTCTGGAGACCCAGGTCGGGGGGAGGGTTGATGGGACTAGAGCCAGTTCTTCCACATGAATTGTTGAAGACTAAAAACATGAAACGCTCAGCACCTCTCAGGGCTTGGCAGCCATTCCAAAGCAACAGAGAAAGTCACACTCAACACTGTTACAGATACGACTATCACTGGGACATGTGTGATGCAGATGCTATGGGAGGAAAGGTCCATGATCTGAAGTTAGACTTAGTGGGTTCAAATCCTAGCTCTGCCCCCTACTGCATGGTCCTCTGGGCCTCAGTTTCCTTATTCATAAAATGGTGATCATATATCCCAAAAGGTAAGTTAAATTCTGACTACAGTACCTGGCACCTCAATAAGTGCTCAATACATGCAAGTCCCATGAGCACACGGATTAAGGGATCTAAGCACTCAACATGTGATGGAATAACAAAAGAAGGAAAGTCACCAGGGGTAACTCTTCAAGGTCGAATTGTCAGAAAAGACTTTGAGAAGGTGACACTTAAGCTTTGACACCGCAGATGAGGAAAAAGTCAGCCAAAGAAGGAAGAGATATCAAAAGGACAATTTGTTGCTTTATGGTGCCTTGTGGTTAAATTTCTCCCAAAGGGGCTGGCGCCATGGCATAGTAGGTTAAGCCTCTGCCTGCAGTGCCAGCATCCCATATGGAACTCGTTCGTGTCCCAGTTGCTCCACTTCCAATCCAGCTCCCTGCTAATGTGCCTGGGAAAGCAGTAGCAAATGGCCCAAGTGCTTAGGCCCCTGCATCCACATGGGAGACCAGGAAGAAACTCCTGGCTCCTGATCAGTCCAGTTCCGGTTGCTGTGGCCGTTTGGGGAGTGAACTAGCGGATGGAAGACCTGTCTGTAGCTCTGCTTCTCAAATAAATCATTTTCTCCCAAGTCCAATTCAGGCAGACTGTACTAGAATCACATTATGTAATGAATGCACACAAGCTGCCCTTGGCATGTTAATACAATGTGTGGACAACGAATTCACATAAGATGTTAATCCCTTCTGGACCACAGGTTTCCATAGCTCCCAGGAGCCAACATCCTCCTGGTACTGGGTCCCCCCCTCGCAGTGCAGCAAGCAGTGCCACCATTTTCCATGAGAGCGGGGCTGGACGGGCATCTTCTAGAAGCTACCAGTTCCTCCAGGACATATTTCCTGTATGTACAGGAGATGCAGAAATCAGTTTTCCACTCTCTCTGCAATATTGCCCCAGGGTAGGGTCTCTGCTTCCCACCCAAGGCAAACCTGTAAAACTCGACAGAGGCCTGCCCCATGCACCCTCCCCCTGACTTCTCCATGTCTTCCTGCAACTGAGAGGAAACTGCCCCCACATCCCCCATTAAGAGACAGGAAGTAAGAATGCCTGCAGACCACCTCTGCATGCCTGGATTCAATCCATGGCTCCAGCTCGAGACTCTAGCTCCCTGCTGATGCAGACCCCGGGAGGCAGCAGTGATGGCTCAAGAAATTGGGTTCCTGCCACTCACGTGGGAGACCTGGGTTGTGTTCCTAGCTGCCAGCTTTGGCCCTAGCTCAGCCCCAGTCACTGTAGGCATTTGAGGAGTGAACCAACAGATGGGAGAGTTTTGTCTGTTTTTCTTCCTCTCTATTTCTCTTTTATTTCTCTCTCCCCTCCCCCTCTCCCTGTGTGTGTGTGTGTGTGTGTGTGTGTGTGTGTGTACCTCTAAAATAAATGTTATAGAGAGAAGAGGAGAAATTGGAAGGCAGCCAGAATAAAGAACAAGTAAGGAAGGGTGTAGAATAAATGTGTAAGGTAAAGTGGGAAAGAAGTGTCTGCTTTGCCTGTCATGGAGCAGGCTCAGCTGAGAGTTTGCTCTTCAGCAGGTGCACCTGAGAATAACAAATAAATGTTGAAAAACAGATGTTGATAAATCCTCAGGGAACTATAAGGATAACCTGAGTGGAGTTGAAGGCTTCTAACATTCACAGGGCCCAGGGCAAGAATGCAAATGGAGGCCTCACCCAGCCTGGCTTCATCCTGCTCAGCCAGGGAGCTCACCCTCCTGCCGGGGACACTCCAATCCACATGTGCCAGCCCTGACCACACACACTCCCTCAGCTCATCCTCCATACAGCCACCACTCAGGTCCAAGGGTACAGCACTCACAGTGTAGTCCACCCCTGGGTGCACTCAGAGCAGAGGTCAGCGTGGGTTCAAGATGCTTGGGAAGCAATTTCAGGGTCCAGGAGTGTCATGAGTGTAGTCTAGGAGGGAGGACACACATAGGCTCCAGGTGGGGACAACATCACCTTGACCTCAGGGACTTTTCACTGCATGGGGAAAGTGTGATTGGAAGAGGGCCAGAGAGAAGCCCTGCAAGGGGCAGGACTCAGGACACGGGGCCAGAGAGACTAAGGGTGCACTCACTAGGGGAACTCCAACAGGTAGAACTGGGACAAATGGCTAGGAGTTAGGAAAAGCAATACCCTTTAAAGAATCTGCCCAACAAGCCGGCGCCACGGCTCACTAGGCTAATCCTCCGCCTTGCAGTACCAGCACACCAGGTTCTAGTCCCGGTCAGGGCGCCGGATTCTGTCCCGGTTGCCCCTCTTCCAGGCCAGCTCTCTGCTGTGGCCCGGGAGTGCAGTGGAGGATGGCCCAAGAGCTTGGGCCCTGCACCCCATGGGAGGCCAGGAGAAGCACCTGGCTCCTGCCATCAGATCAGCGCGGTGCACCGGCCGCGGTGGCCATTGGAGGGTGAACCAACGGCAAAAGGAAGACCTTTCTCTGTCTCTCTCTCACTATCCACTCTGCCTGTCAAAAATAAAATTAAAAAATAAAAATAAAGAATCTGCTCAATTCTAAACTCATCTGCACTTCCAATTACCCATAGACTAAACAGGATGCTACATCATGACTGCTCATTCAATATATTCACAGACACAACCTCTCTCCCAAACTCTGCAAAAACTCTGTGCTTCAGTAAGAGATACTATTGTTTCCCATGTCCTGAGTGAACACAATAAACTTTGACTCTTTTCTTGCCATCTCCCCCCATCCAGTTGATCTGAACCCCCTTGGCTCAAATTTCAATATATATATAAAATAATCGACCTGTGAGAAGTCAGACTTTAGCAATTGGAAAAATAAAAAGAGTGTTTCAAAGCAGTTTCTACATTTAAAAAATAAGAGAATCTAGCTTTCTATCCTCCCTCAAGTCGCAGGCATCCAGGGGTAACATCTGCCTGCAGCAGGTGCACCAGTGTAGTGACGACTCAAAGGGCATTTCAGTGTCAACAGTAGTTCCTTCCAGCAGAAAGCTCCAAGGTCCAATTTTATGATAACCTACACCTACACACTTTACGTGTACACACAGAATGTTTTTCATTTGCTACCAAGATGGTTGCTTTAGGGGTTGTTTCCTCTCTCTCTCTTTCAAGTTGTTAGAACTGTGGTAGCAACATAATCAAGAGATTCTGCCTCAAATGATCTGATTCCCTTTGACCTAAATGGTCAGATCCAGAGAGTGTCAGCTCCCACGGGCAAGAGTATATATCATTAGCAGAGGTAAACCCGTGAACAGACCAGTTACTGAATATGGTATATCCAAATATTAATTCTGAACATTGCATCACTCAACAGTTTATGTCACTGGACATTTGAGTCTCTGCATCTCTGATTACAGCCAGTTCTGGCTACTTTGAATCTGGTCAGCATTATAAATGGCTGGGATAAAATATCAGTTGGAGGAGTAGCCCTGGGCATGTGACTCACTAACTCCTCTAACTCAGGAGACCCATAGCTATCATGAGCTGTCCATCCATTGACAGAGAGTAAACGAGCAAAGGAGCCCTGGGAAGCTACGCCAGCAAAGAACTAGGAGCCCACGCTGCTATCTTCATGACTCTACTTCTCAGGCCAGTTTTGCTGTCAAGCTCATCGAATGGAATTGTTGCAACTGTTCCCAAGACAGGAGGATGCCTCTCAGAGTGGCAGAGGTGCCTACAGCTGTAGGTGGTGGTCCCTGCAAAGGGACTTCTGTTACACAGCTGCCATTTTCAATGAGAAGGGAGGTTGGTTGGCATGTTAAATCTGGTTGTCCTGTCATCTGGAACCTCAGGTGCAAGCACTAAGAATCCAGAGACCAGCTGGTGCTCAACGCAAACAAGAATTTTTTTTTTCATGACTTCTTGATGAGATCTGGGGTCTCCAAATCATAAAAAAGTGAAACCACACATAAAAAGAGTCCACTGTCTGAATTCGAACCACACCCTAATGGCTGCCAGAATAATGCTTTCCAACTGCATGTGTTCCAAAATAACCTACTATTCTTAAAAGTTACATAGCAAACAGTTCACCCCTATCCTCAGCCCCTCCCTCAGCAAAGAAATAGAAAAAAGAAAATAACAGCCTCATGTAATATGCAAATGAGCAAGTGTCTGCTGTGCCTGTAGATACTAGCCAAATGTGTTTAAGTGATTATAAAGCATTATTTACATATGAGGGAACCTCCAAAAGTTCATGGTAAATGAAACCAAAAGAAAAAAATAGACTACATTCTTTCACAACATAGTATCCACCAAATTCAAGGCACTTGTATAAGCAATGACACTGGCCATTTAGCCCATCCTAAAAGAACTGAGGGTCCTGGGAATTTAACCATGTCAAAGCAGTCTTTTGAACATTATTAACTGAAGGAAAGTGGGTGCCCTGTAAGTAGGAAGCAAGAAGTCAGAAAGAGGCAAAGCAGGACCGTGAGATGGAAACCTAGTGATGGGGCCGGTGCTGTGGCGTAGTGGGTAAAGCTGCCACCTGCAGTGCCAGCATCCCAAATGGGTGCCAGTTCGAGTTCTGGCTGTTCCACCTCCAATCCAGCTCTTTGCTATGGCCTAGGTCCTTGGGCCCCTGTACCCGCATGGGAGACCTGGAAGAAGCTCCTGGCTTTGGATCAGCACAGCTCCAGCCATTGCGGCCAATTGGGGAGTGAACCAGCAGATGGAAGATAGATCAATCGATCGATCTATCTTTCTTTTCCTTTCTTTCTTTCTTCCTTCCTTCCTTCCTTCCTTCCTTCCTTCCTTCCTTCCTTCCTTCCTTCCTTTCTCCCTTCTTTTCCTTTCTTCCTTCCTTCCTTCCTTCCTCTCTCTCTCTCTCTCTGCCTCTCCTTCTCTCTTTGTGTAACTCTTTCAAATAAATAATCTTTTTTAAAAAAAGAATGAATGAAACCTAATGATTTGCCATCAAAATTCTCCCCAAATTGCCCTTGCTTGGTGAGCAGAATGAGCGACAGCTTTGACACAATGGTGACGGACTCTGCCGAAGCTTTTCCAGGCATTTCTGTGATAGAGCTTTGGCTTTCTGCACACACTCTCCTCATAGGCAGACGTTGTCATTCTTTGGCTTTCCAGAAAGTCAACAAGAAAAATGCCTCGTGCGACCCTCGAAACTGTTGTGACATTTGACTGATCTGCTTTTTCTGAGATTGGACCACTTCTTCTTGGCAGCCATCACTTTCTGCTCTAGATCAGAATGGAAAGCCACGTTTCCTCTCCTGTCACAACTGTTGGATGAGACTTCAGGATCCTGATCCCACTTGTTTAAAATTTCCATTGACAATTTGGCTCTCATCTGAAGCGGACTCAGGTGCAACAGTTTCGGTACCCACCGAGCAGAAAATGCGCTCCACTTTCATTCTTGCTCGGGAATGTGTAGGCGGAAGAGTTGAGAAGCCTCTGGTGTTGTTGGCATCGTTTCTGTGCTTATGTTTGGTCCTTTTCAACAAGATTAATTTTTTTTTCTCCCAAATCGACGTGAATGGTCTGCCACTGCACTTTCATCTTCAACAAGATCTCATCCCTTCTTACAGTGAGTTCTCCACTTGGAAATTGCTGATTTTTTGGGGGACACTGTTCTCATACACTTTTCATGAAGCAGCAGTGATTTCTCCATTCCTCCACCCAAGCTTCGCCCTAAGTCTGATGTCCGTTCTTGCTTCAGTTTTGTTAGAACTCTTGTTACTCTGATGGGGGCTCCTTGCAAACTAAGTCCTACCACTCTTGGTGACCCAGACTAGATCCTGCTCAGATTCAACAAGTTACTGTAAGTTTACTTGGCTGCAAAACTTTCTGAAGTTGTTTGAAGACCACATCATATGAAATGAGTATGATGTATATAGAAGAAATTTTTGCCTAGAATGAAAATATTAGCAATACTTTTGGATCATCTTTGTACTCATCCCCAATTTCCTCCATCCTTCTTATCTACAACTGACAACTAGGCCAAATTCTATTTATTATTTCCCTGCTTTCCCTTATCATTTTTGTATCTATGCAAATTATGTATTAATTAAAAATGTATACATTGAAGCCAGCTTCATGGCAGTTCAAGTCCCAGCTGCTCTGCTTCCAGTCCAGCTCCTACTAATGAGGCTGGGAAAGCAGCAGTAAATGGCCCAAGTGCTTGGGGCCCTGCCACCCGTGTGGGAGATCCAGATGGAATTCCTGCATCCTGGTTTCAAGCTGGCCCAGACCTGGCTGTTGAGGTCACTTGAGAAGTGAACCATCAGACGAGGATCTTTTTCTCTCTGTGTCTATCCCCCTCTATCTCATGCTGCCTTTCAAACAGATTGTTTGGTTTGGTTTGAATCTCAAGTAAAGGAATCATAGTGGGTATCTTTTCTGTAACCTGATTTTTTCACTCAATTTCATGTGTGTGAGATTCCTTAACATTGGTAATAGTAGCTGCCATTCATTTTTGTTTATGTTTTATATTCCATTGAAGTAATGCAAGAGTGGCAATGCTGTGGCACAGCAGGTTAAGCTGCCACTTGCAACATGAGAGTGCTGATTTAAGTCCCAGCAGCCTTGCTTCCCATCCAGTTTCCTGCTAATGTGCCTGGGAAGACAGTGAAAGATGGCCTGAGAACTCAAGCCCTTGCCACCTATGTGGGAGACCAGAATGGAGTCTTGGCTCCTGGCTTGGCTCAGATCTGGCTGTTGCAGCCATTTGGGGGAATCAACCAGCAGATGGAAGATCACTCACACACATATGCTGTCTTTCCCTTTCTCCATGTTACTCTGTGAAAGGGAGGGAGGGAAAGATTTATCCAATCTACCTTTAATGG
The DNA here is from genome assembly GCA_949820135.1 of Sylvilagus floridanus. Classification (NCBI taxonomy): domain Eukaryota; kingdom Metazoa; phylum Chordata; class Mammalia; order Lagomorpha; family Leporidae; genus Sylvilagus; species Sylvilagus floridanus. The sequence continues at coordinate 44,441,893 of OX463235.1, forward strand.
ATATTTGTGTTGGTTCAGTTCTTGCCTTTACAAATGACAGTTATAAATATACTTCTCGATCTCTTGATTTTCATGTGCAGCTGTTTCTCTGTAGGATATATGCATAGAAATGGAACTGCTTTACGTCACCAACTCTACAATGCCAAATGGCTTCCCAAGTGGTCACACTCATTTATACTCCACCAGTAGGGTGTGAGATGCATCACCTGCCAGCTTGTTAACACTTGTGTTGACAGCTGTTTTACTCTTTCCATTCAGGTAGATGTGAAATAGCATCTCACTGTGACTGTAATTTTCATGTCCCAAGTTATGAAGGAGGTTGAAAATCTTTTATTGACCATCCATGTCTTCTCTTCTGTTAAATGCCTATTCAGGTCTTTCTGCCTCCTTTTCTACAGGATTTTTCTCTTATTATCAAAATTTTTTATATATTCTGAATACTAATCCTGTGTTAGTTATAGCTTCTCCAAATTTGTAGTTAATCTGTTCACTTTATGTTGTCCTTTGAAAACACAAAATGCCAAATGTTAATGTGATTACGTTTATCAATTGTTTCCTTTTGGTTTTTGTTTCTTCTGTTAGAAACTGTTTCCAACTGCAAGATCCTGGAAGTCCATATCATCTCCAAAAAGTTGTTTAAAGCTCTCCTTTTCACCCTGAACCATTTAATCCCTTGGAACTGTCTTTTTGTGCAAGGCCTGTGGTAGGGGCCTGGTTTCGTGTTTTTCCATGTGGATAACCATTTGCTTTGGCACCAACTATTGTGTGGTCTGTTCTCTTCCTGCTTAGTGCCATTTTCAGCTCGGCAGTAGCCATAGCTTCATGTATGCACAGGCTTGTTTCAAGGCTCTGATTCTGTTCCATGGGAAATTTGTCCATCCCTCAGCTTATCCCCAACGGTACTGGTCACTGTAACTTTCTAAGAAACCTTGGTATTTGCTGCAACAAGTCCTCCCATTATTCTTCAGGACACTCTTGAATTTTCATGGCCCTTTCTAGTTCCACACAAGTTTTAAAAGCAATTTGTCAAATTCCTTAAGGAAAAAAAAGCCTACTGGTATCTAGGTCTTGATTGGCATTGTATACAATAATTATCTTCTTTATATTAAGTCTTCCTAACCATAAATATGGAATAGTTCTTCATTTGCAAGTTCTTTTTAAAGGTCTTCCAACACATTGTTGTAATTTATTTACTCTAAACTGTGAGAACTGCATCCAGGGACTTTTTAAAAGTAAATTCTTGACTGAAATTTGTCAGAACACAAGGAATCAGGTTGCAAAGCCCTGCGAAGGCCAGGCTGTGGTTATGAATTTTAGGAGTCCCCTGCCCCTCTACCCAGAGCTAATATTAACACAGGCATCCTTCCTAGCTGAATTTCTCTTTAAGAAGGGCTATGATCTTTTCTTAACGAACATGTGCTTTCTTGGTCCTAGCTATGCCAGATATTCACTGTGACACCCCTCCCTCAGCTCAGTGGGCTTTAGCCCTTTGTCTTCTGTGACCTTAGTAATCATAGCTGGTTACCATAGCTACTAACAAGGGCTGGTCACCTGGGAATTCCTGAGTGACCTCTTGGCAGGTGCCAGCCTCGGCACACATTTGCCTCCGGGCCCTGCTATTGCTTTTGACTCAGGAGGGCAGAGGAGACCTGTCAGGTCACTCTCATTCTCTCCCTGGCTCATCGATCCTTCAGACAACATAATTAGAAAATATTTTATCTAGCGTTTTAGGTGTTTTGTCCTGGGGAGATGGGGGGCACGGGTGGATAATCTGGACTTTATATTTAATCTCACATTTTCAAGGCCAAAGCCAAATGGCTCATATCCACAGGATATGACTGCAGGGATGCCAGAAGTTCCTCTGTAGGTACTAGAACAATCCCCGAACTGCTCTCAGAAGGCCAAGGTGGAAAGAGCTTTCTGTCTGCCCTAGGATCCTGGTTACACACTTCAATTTTACCAGAACATAATATTTTACACACTTCTGTTTACATTTCTAGAAGAAATTCATATAGGAAGAGGCACTGGACTCAATGTTTATGCAAGTATTTAAGGTACCATGAAAAAGTTATGACAGAGTAGCTTATAGTAAAGCGTACAGTGAATCTGTTTATTATAACTAGAAATCCACAAAAAATACCCCCCCAAAAAAATTACCTGAATATATTGGAGGGTTTCTAAGACCACCAGGGACTTGCAGTAAGGAGAACCTGTACAGAGAGAATCAGAGCTTGCTCAGGCTTCCTCTTCTGAGCATGAGGTAGATCTATACTAACACAAAGATCGACTGGAAATGCTAGGGGAAGAAGTACCAAAAAAAGCTATTGAACAGCACTGGAGAGCTACCGACACCACTAGGATTTGACGGCTAGGATGAGCAGACACTGCAGCTATTTTTCATAGGCTTGTGTTTGCCGATTTTGGGCAAAGGCAAGAAGCTGAAAAGCCAGGCTTGGCCTGGGAAGGCAGCCAATGGTGGTGACAGAGCTACTGACGGCCTCACAGGGCTGGAAAGAACAAAATTTAAGAATTCAGAAGCCAATATCCCAGTGAGAGGATATACAGAAAACAACCTAACACAGCCCTTTTTCCACTCAACATATTTGCCAAACAGGAGAGGCCCACCAGAGAGTCTACAAAGGACAGGGCGGGGTTCTGGTGGTCCCCGGGCACGGAGGGGATGAGGGGGCGTCTGCAGGGCTCACACTCTGAGAGCAGGAACTCTGCTTCTCCCCTTCAGTACAGTGGGCGTGTACTTAGTGCGCTATGCCGGCAGTCAAACGGAGGAGCGCCTCCTTCTACTCACTGTACAACTCTATTGCAGACAGTCCCTCGGCCAGGACACAGAACACTAACATTACGAAGTTGTCATTTGCAAAATGAACCTCAGGCAATGAGCTTCATCTCCAGCCAGAATCACACTAAGAAAAGGAGTATCCGTGGGGGAATTATCTGTCACAAGTATTAGCATCAACTTCTATTTATCACAGATCGGTGGCCAAATCACTTGGTAGGCATTTCTCCTGTGTGATCTCATTTCATTCTCACAACCGCTCTATGAGGCAGGGATTGTTTTTCACTCCCATTTCAGAGATGGGAACACCGAGGCTCAGCAACAGCGAGGCACTTGCTGGGGATTGCACCACACAACAGGCGGAATGCATTTAAATCCAGTTCTAATGCCTGACGTAACCTTTCAACACGTGAAAACTTTTTGTGGCCCTATCTGCTCTTCTGGATACCTCAAGGTTATCCTCAATTACTGAACAAAAGGTGGACCCCAGTGGTCACACTGGTGCCAGGGGCAACTGTGAGTTGCTGCTGCACCAGTGGGTCGCGAGCATTTATGAAGGTCTGTGTGATGGACAGCCGCAGGGTGACGTTCCAGAGTCCCTCTCCCTCCATAGGACTTCACATGTCAGAAAGCTGCACCCCTGTAGCCTGACCAGCTGGCTGGGGGCGGTAGAGGCAGGAGTCCTGACTTGGAGCCAGTCTTAGAGTCCACTGGCCCTGCCCAGAGACGCTCAGGGGAGAGGTCTGCAAGGCTGTAGCAGAGTGAGAAGAGCTTCAAAGGCTGAGCCACCCCTGAATACGGGGCACGAGGGCCAGCTGGGCTCCTTCTGGTGGGCGCTATGACGCCTGGAAACTGTGGAAGCCACCTCCTAATTAGGAAGCAACCTAGCACAAAGACTGCCCAAAGTGAGCGGAACGCTAACACAAAAACTGGAGGTCAGCTGCGTATAAGCCGCTGAGTTAGCTCACCTAGAAACCACCCTAACTCGGGGCTTATCTCATCTTGTAAAAACAGCACATTTTCTTTCTTGTTTCAGCTAGTTGAGGGTGCACCCAAAAGCACCCTCATTCACATACCTTAGGACACAACTTATAAGAGAAAGGAGCGAGCGTAGATCTGAAACACTCCCACCTCCGTGCGTGTTCAGGTTGTCGAGCAGGAAACAGAGTGGGAGTGGTGGGGAAGGCATCAGAGACCAGCTCTACCATTTCTGTGAACTTGGGCAAGTTAAAATATATATATATATACTGAACAGAGAATTCCTCTGAACCAATCCATGACTCTGTCCTGGGAAATGGGGCAGCTAAAAAACACCTGACCCCACTTCCATCAGAGAACCTCAACCATGAAACGTATTGCAAACACCTGAGAACCAGGCTTTCAAAACCTGTCTGACACCTCGGCTACAACGCAGACCAACCGAATCAGACTCTTGGGAGGTGCAAGGGGAGGCATTAGCAGTGTTTAAATCTCACCAGGTGATGCTTATATGCAGCTAAGTTTGAGCTTCACTGGCTTAGAGGGATACCCCCAAACCCAGAACTGGGTGTCCACTCATTAGCAGAAGGAGGGAAGGGGCATGTGGTCAGGGATCTGCAAAACTGCAGATGGGTACTGGCCTTGAAAGGGGCAACAGGCATATTAATTTCCATTCCAGGTTCTTGTCTCCCACAGAGATAAAGCGACGATTAGTAACATGCCCAGATAGGAACAAAATTTACTTAGCAGTGAGGGAATACAAAGGGCATTCTTATGTGAGTGTGGGTCTCCCCAGAGAAATACCCACGATGAGTGGCCCAGCGCGCCACCTGTAAAAGAGGGAGAGAAAACAAGAACAGTACCTCTCGACGTGATCCATGACGTGATCCATGGCGAAAAGAAACCTCTCCTCACACACCACGCTCCACCTCCTTTTATGAGGTAGGGGGCGGTGCCCAAATTGAGATTTCAAATGGGATGCAGTCTTAGCATTCGATTCCTGATGCAACACTTGCATCCTGGGAAGGAGGGCGTTATCAAGCTCATGGTTAAAGAGACAAACATCACTTTGCAGGGGAGTAAGAATTCTCGTGCACTTAGGCTTTAACTAACTGCCTAGTTAACACCATTTCACTCTGAGCTTCATCCTTGTCCACCAACGAGAGGGCTTGTTCAGACCACAGCTACCAGTAGCCACTGGAAAACCCAACTGGAGATGAAAGCTGAGGAAGAGTCCCTTCGCAGGCTGAAGGACCACACAAGCTCAAGCAGAATCTTTAGATTCCCACTGATAAAGGCACACAGTCCACTCCCATGCTGGAGTTGTCCAGTCCTGCAGTTTGGAAACAAGCTAAAAGGACATGCATAAGTTTAGGAAAGAACAGAGCCCTTAAATAACTGAATTAAATCTTATTTTTCTGGAGCAGAGTAGCAGGTACCCCAAATTCAAGTCATTCTCCCATGTTCAATTTTTTAAAAGGTGAACTATCAGGATGTGAAAAGTGCATCATCTCAGGAACACCCTGCCCTTTGACCAGGTCCTCCCCTGGGAATAACTCAGGGACATGCCAGCATTGAGCCATCAAGCTGACACAGGTGATTACCAAGAGTTGGTCAGAGTCACGCCTGCCTAGATAGAGCACTCCCCTTTAAGAAAGGAAGGCCACTGGAGAAGGAGGGTCATTCCTTTAAGAAGGAAGTGTAGGGGCTGTCGCGGTGCATACAAGGAAAAGCCACCATCTGCAGTGCGGGCATCCCATGTGGGCGCCAGTTCGAGTCCCAGCTGCTCCTCCTCTGATCCAGCTCTCTGCCGTGGCCTAGGAAAGCAGTAGAAGATGGCTCAAGTGCTTGGGCCCCTATACTTGCATGGGAGACCCAGAAGAAGCTTCTGGCTCCTGGCTTCAGATCAGCCCAGCTCCGGCTGTTGCGGCCATTTGGAAAGTGAACCAGTGGATGGAACACCTCTACCTCCCCGCAACTCCCTGCCGCCTCTCTGTAACTCTGCCTTTCAAATAAGTAAATCTAAAAAAAAAAAAAAGGAAGCCTAAAGCATGCAGAGAAACACCAAACAAAAGCCAAAGTCCAGCTGACTCTACCTGCCCCAGGACCTTGAACTTCTTCTATGTGAGTTCTTCTTTTGTAAAGGTAGGCATTTGAGTCCTGTGGTCTCCAAGGTCCCTGTCAGATGCAAATTTGATTTTTCTCTATCCCTCAGGCAGGTGTTCTTCACCCAAACAGCCACAGGATGGGAGAGCCAGAGGAAGCAAAGCAGAGGTTACAAATGCCAACACCTGCAGAGGCCAGCAGATAGTGCAGAAGGCAGCAGGCATTGCTGGGGACTCTGGCCAACACAACACAACACAAGCTCCATGTAGGACACCGTGCCCACCTAAAGGGCAACTCCAAATAGTAATTATCAGGAGGAAAGATCTTGCAATTTTTGAGGGAAAAAAAAGAGACCTATAGTTTTTAATGTAGTCTGCTGATTGCTATATCTTGGCAATATATTCTTTTTTTACAAAAAAAAAAAAAATCCTGTATGTCAATACATCTGTGAGCAAATATAGCCTGCAACCCTGTAGTTTGTAATCTCAGTCACAGAGAATGTTATGACATGATACCAGTTTATTCTTCATAACTGGGCTTTTCCATTAAGTGGACCACTGGTTTCCCTTTAAGATGCACTGTGCACAAGTTCTTTCTCGAATTTTAGGCAGAGCTGGGGCAACAACCTGGGTCCACGGATCAGATTCCCCCATCCCAAGAAGCTATGCTTCTCCCCTTGGTCCAGGACTGATGCCCACTGCCCATCCCTGTGCACTTGCATGCAGTTCCAAGTTTTGCCCCTTCAGGAAGATGCTAGTGCTCAAGGGGTGGGAGCCCCTCCACCTCCTTCCATATTATCTCCTCCCCCATTTTAAAGCTGAGGTATGGCCTCCAACATAACCTTGACACGGCAGAGAGTGTGAGTGATGAATAACAACCACAGACGAGGACAGTCAAGAGGCCACACTGAGCAGCTCCAGTCACTCTCCCTGGGCCCCAGCTCCAACAGTTAGGAGGAAGGACACGTGGTCACTAATATGACTGGGGCCACATGAATACCGTCGGGTAGCTCCACTTCCTGATCCAACCCAACCCAGTTCAGTTGTTCTGAAACCAGATAGGAGACTGCCAGTCGACAGTTTCTTATTTAATGGTGGCTTGAGAAGAAAACATTCTCAGGTCTTATATCAAACACATTTATTCTTCAAATGATAAGCTCATCAAGGATAGCTAGAGGACAGTGAAGTAGCGTAAAAAATGACAGGATCTAGCCGAAACCCCAAACACTGTCACAGTAGAGCTACTCCAGTGGTACTCTTCCAGAATGGCAGAACACACACGTTCAAATCAATGGTATCTCCTTCACACCTCCAAATGGATTTAGAAAATGATTAAAGCAAGCATTCCAGGACTCCAGTCCTTAAGATTCTACAGAATGGAGTTATACACACATGAAAACAAGTATATTACAGCACATCAAACACAATTCACATCCATTTTGGGGGGGGGAGAAGAGGCACTTGACTTCAGGAAATTAAGACAGCAAAACAAAAATAAGCAAGAGACAGATGTGGCACATACTGGATTCTTGCATCTAGTGTCAGTCCTAACTTCAAATTTCACATCTAAAAAGTGTGGCAGAAAAAAGAAATGAGTCACCTTCAATATGAAGGATGTGAGTTACGTACACCGACAGCACTCCCCAAATATCACAGCATTGCAAGGGGGAGGCCAGTGTACACAGGGGACCTTACAAGACCAGAAACTCATGAGTTACCAGATGACCATTCAGATATTTGGGTTAAGCAACCACAGTGTTCTGGTTTAACTGAGGCACTTGCAAAGAGCAATCTTTGACATGACATGGAGTCCATACGTGTTGCTAGCCATTGATGGTGGCGTGGTTTTAGTTAGGCAACATTCTGTATCAAGAACCCGAATATTTTACCATGATCACAAAACTACTCATAGTATTGGAACTGCTAGGCCAGATCCGCTTAAACTTGCTTTAAATCGTGGATTTCAAAAGATCCAGATTAAAGGGGAAGGCTTCATCTGAGATCTTGTCCTTAACTTACAATTCATCTTCTTCCAACACCAGCCAGCGCCCTTAAAGCTTATTTGGCTTTTCTCAGAAGAATATACAGAAGGGGTCTTCTTCCCTTCCACACATTACTTCCCCAGAGAGAACTGTAAAGCCAACTTTAGAACACAGAAGAACCTTATGTTTTCTCACCAACAATCAAGAGTCAGACCTCCCACTCCGACTCTGATGTGACTTCAGAGCCCTATGTATACACTTCTCACACGTTCCTCATACCATCAGCACAGCTTCCTGTCACCATCAATTGTCCTCTTCCTCAACTTCTCCTTGCCCAATCTGAAAGCTAGTGAATTGAGAGGGAAGAAGGAAGGGCACTGCAAAAGGATTACTCCCATTGAAAATTAGCTCCCAGGCTATTAGCTGATCCTCAAAAGCAAAAATGGGTGGTATCATCCATTGACGTCCCAACACTAAATTCTCAGTGGCTATCTTTTCTATAGCCAGGTCTCAAAAGCTCACATCTAAACCTACAGATGGAAAGTAGCAAAGACTTCCTAATACTGAGCATTGCAGACCTAGAATTGCATGGGGAGCATGACAGGTCAAGGCCAGTTACTGGGTTGCTAAATTCATCGATAAGAGGCCACGTTCTCCATTCGCCCCCAGCTCTGCCACTCTGGGAAGAGCCCACTAGCCAGCCTTGGACTGCCAAAGACTGTGGGCTCTAACTCGGTCTTAGGGGGTGCTTGGTGAAATGCACAGTCTTGGGGTGCCATTTGTGTCTGCACCCCATCGGGTTTCCATTGTACATGCACAATTCTGTAATTCTGACCCTCATTGTTGTCCCAGAAGACCTGCCCATTGGCGTGGTAGGAAATGCAGAACTCAATTTTCTCTTCTGTTGGAATGACAGCGGGTAAGTCAAGGGCAAACGAGAAGGTGTCACTCTCCGAGCCACCATACACATTCTTCATGTAGACACAGTCCACATCGGTGTAACTTTTCCAAGTATCAAACGTGATTCGGATTTGAACCTTCTTCTCAAAGCTCATGTTTTTCACCTTCACAGTCCCAGTCACTGTTCGTTCTTGCAGAGAGCAGTTCTCCAGGCAGACAAAGTTCTTCTGGAAGTGGTTCCGGAAGCTTAAGTAGTCAGTTGAAGGCTGTGGGAAATCTAAAATCAGATTTTTCTCCTCATGGAGTTTTAAGCCAGAGGAGATGTCATTCAGGTCCAAGAGGTCAAACTGGAGATCCCACGCTGGTTCCTCTGGGAGGTCAGAGAAGACGTGGATGGCAGTGAGCGAGAGGCCCTTGGAATCGGCGAACACAACCCGCTTCTTGGCTTGGTTGTGAGAGCGCTTCCAGCCGTTCTGCGATTTGGCTTCCTGCTTTATGTTGAGGCACGGTTTCAGAGGCTTCAGTTTATTCACAAAATGTCTTCGTTGAAAGTCATTGTAAGGACCCAGGAAACTCTTCAGAGGGGGCGAATGCGCCAAGCAGAGGCTCATGGCCACATCCACTGGCATGACGGAGCTTGTCAAAGGACGTGGATCTAAGACCTGGATCATTCTGGAATGTAAAATGAAGAGGGGTCATCACCTGCACTGGGTCCTGGATTCGTAAGTACTATTTTTGTGCAGACTGAATTCCAGCCATGCAGCAAGGACCAGGCAGGTGCTGTGCTATGGAGCAGGAGGCAGCAGTGTTAGGTGATCCCACCTGCATCCTATGTCCACCTTCACTGTCGGCTGACTGCAGGGCTGTGGGTTAATGGCTTAACTTTTTAGGGGTGAGAGGGGTCTCTGTTTCTCCTTCTGCAAAACAGAAGTGTTGGACACGTAATGATCTCTACACAACTTTAAGAACCACTGGCTCTGAGATGGTTCTCAACCCTGGCTAGTCACTGTGACCTTGAGAATTGGTTGGTTTTCTTTCTTCTTAATTTGAATACTTAGAACCCCTGTGGATGGAGCAAAGGAAGCAGGGATGCTCAGAAAGCCTTCCAGGCGGTTCTAACGACGAGATAGATTTGGAAACCACAGATCCAGTCCCTCCACTGCCTTTGCTTATTTTGCTGCTAAATGGATTACATTGCTTTGGAAAGGTAAGCCACTTGGAAAGAAAAAAAAAACCTCATCAATAAAATGTGTATGCAATGGTTTTGAGAGTGACAAGGCTAGGAAGAATGGAAGGCAGAAAGTGACCTTTGCACTTTGTCATGTTATTCCTCATGTTTCAGAAGTAACTGACTGAAACAAGTCAGCAGTTCAGGCACTTAAAGAAAAAATTTGCATAACCTGTATTTCCTGTGGAAACATGCCCACGGCAAGTCCACATTTAAGTGGGAAAACTAATGACCTGAAAATTGGGCTTTTTAAAAAATATATATTGTATTTGAACTTATAAATATTTTAAAACTTTATAGAAAACAAACTAAAAAGTTCATAATTATCTCTAGGTGATAGGATTTCACAATTATTTTCGTCTTTGTACTTTTTTGGATATTTTCTAATGTTTTGGTGATGGACATTTATAAGTGGAAAGACATTAAAGCTATGAAAATTTTTTTAACATAACTATGCTGAGCAAATCAACCAAGAAGCATGCTTCAAGAAAGCTTTTCTGGTCTTTGGTTCACATTACATTTGGCCAAGGGCATGGGATTGAGATTTCCCCCGCATTTCAGCCTTATGGATTCAGAGCTGTGTGTATCCAGTGCACAGTATTTCCAAGTTTGCCTTCATTGCTCATTAGAGCAACTCCAAGACCAGGTAAGCGAGCACTCGCAGAACTTAGTTTATCAGCGCTGGGATTTTTCTGGATGACTTACAGACTTAAAGAAATGAAAGCTAAAGCTATCACTCTGGGTCTAATAATAATGAACAGGCTAGATTTTTAGAGAAGGCTTCTGCTGAGTTATGTCTAGGCAAGCTATTAAAAGTAGTTTATGGGAGCCTGGGTTTGTTTGTTGTCTTTTGCATTTATGGAAAGACAGTTTTAGTACTGGGCTATTTCCTTGGAATTTTCAGTCCTGGCCAAGAGTTAAAAATAATAGTTTGCTCCAACTCTGAGACCGAGTTTGCTATGGTGAACCATGATAAGATTGTGAACAGCGTCCAGTAGTTTCGCCCCAAACTAAACTATCTAACCAGCAAGATGAGAGGGCTGTTCCCCTAAGCCCGTGGCTGCCGGTATCCTAGGGACAGGCTTGCAGGACCAAAAGAGAAGTCTTATCAGTGAGGCAGATGGAACTATAGCTGACTCAGGTTTAAACAGTTTCTGGTTAAGGATGTTGATTGCCAACACACGTTCTGCTTAAGACACACACTGCAAATTTCCGTACCTCCCGGGCCCCCTGCGTGCCGGATTCAATCTAGCAATCTGTCAACTTGCCCTCCTCTGGGGTCTCTATCTGCAGTAACGACAGAACAAAAACGCCCCCACCCCATTCCAATTTCCATGCATCTGCACGTTCCGCCTGGCTCGGGGGTGCAGAGTCGCAGCCAACCTACCTGGTGCAGCTCATGAGGCAGAGAGGCGGGGCTGACCGCGAGAGCCTGCACCCCGCTGCCTGCGCACTTTCGCCCTGCAGCTCCGGGCAGTGCCCCCTCGCCGGTTGCTCCCGCAGATTGCGGGTCAGGCGCGAGAGAGACCGCTTATCTGCTCGGAACCACGTGAGCGGATCCCTTGGACCAATCGCCGGGCCGCGGGCCCGCTGGCGCGACCAACCAGCACCCAGCTGCAGCTCGAGCCCTTTCCCCAAGGACGCGATAGCTGCGGGGCTGAATGTGCACAGCGCCAGCTGGGAGCCCCGGGATTTGGAGACTCCTGGGCCAGCTGGACTGAGCGGCGTAACGCGAGCCCTGGGCGAGGGGGTGTGCAGGCAAGTCACGCAAGGAGCCCGGAGGCTGCGCCCAGCTCACCAGCCAGCGCCTCTGGAATCCGTCTGCGGGTGTGCGCACGGCTGAATCTGAGCACAGCAAGTTGTGGCTGGCTCCTGACGTCTTCAACGTTTGCACTGTTCATTGCTTGGTGTGCTAGCGCACCTTAGCCTCCGCGGGGAGAAGTTTGGCTGAGTGTGTGTGTGTGTGTGTTTAGGGGTGAATCCAGGAATGCACCATAGTGGGTGCCAGGAATCACCCTCTAAACACGCAGATCCTATAAAACGCTACGACAGCATTTAATGAAAAGGCAATTTGTAAGTTGGTCTATTCTTCAGTTTTCTCCCAGGGAGAAAAACTATAGACAGAAATGAATTGGCCTTTTTCACTCACATGGCCAGCCAAAGCCAGTGGTGAACTCAAATCCCTGGACTGGGTTCTGACGTCCTTAGCAGTGCTAAAATGTCACACGAACATTCACGGCCCTCCCAGCACCAGTGCCTTTCTCTGGGCTTTATTTTGTGCCGGTTGGGGGCAGTTTTTGACCATTCGTCCCAACCTTGAAATTACATTTCTAAGTATAAACTGTTCTTATAAAACTTGTATCTTTGTTCTGCTCTACTTAAATATCCAGCAGTCAATCAAAATGTACAAAAAAGATCACGCTGGTTTTAAAGAACGGTCAGCAGTGGGACAGCTAAAGTGGAGTTACTAAAATGTGGAAGAAATTGGGAAAGATGCTTCAGGTTTGGCTTCATTTTTTAAATGTAACAACCAGTGAGGGGCAGGGATTCGAGCCTTTTAGCTCAGTCAAAACCAGCTGACAGAGCCAGGGCTTTGGGTGTGGCATTTCCTGGCTCCGTGGATCTGGTCACCTGGGTCTCAGTTTCCTCCGGTGTGAGACAGGGGCAGCACAATGGTTCTGGACTGTGCGCCAGACCCTGCTCTATCTGTGGATGTCTCACAACAACCCCAGGTAGTGTGTCTCATCCCACTTTAGAGAAAAGAAGACTGAGGCACTGAGAAGGCACAAGACCTACGCAGGATCTCACAGGTGGAGCTGGCTGATGCCAGAGCGAGCCCCACTGCGCCAGACTGTCTTCCACTAATTACCATGGCCGGAAAACTATGGAGGGTGAAGGTGCCACAGGCAACATGGGTGGTAACATTGTTATCAACCTATTTCACAGAAGACCAATCTAAAACCTAGAGAAGCTAAGCTGTTTGCCAGGGGTTGGTTAGGCCAGAGCCCAAACTGGAAGCCTGGGTAGTCCTTTCCTCTACCCATAATCATATCTAGAGCTAAATGGTAAATATTACCAGCTAATATTATAGAGAAATGTAAAATTGCAAGAAATTTTTGTGATCTCATTTTGGGGGAGAGATGTGCATGCAGAGTAAATAAAATATGCTTCACTAAAATGTTAAGTGTACTTTTATTGAGGTGGTGAACTTATGAGTAACTAAAAATGTCTCTGATGTTTAGCTTCTCTGTATTTTTAAAAATTCCTACAATGAACATGCACAACTTCTCTAAGAAGTAATTTTTAAATGATTTTAAAATGTTCAACAAGTATACTTCAACATGTATAGCCTCCTGCCAGGCACAAGGACTGTGCTGGAAGCTCTCACATACCTCAGCCATTATTCACAACATCCTTTTGTACTTGTTTCCTTTCACTCCACTTTCTCTCCTGCCCCCTGGTGTTGATTAATGCCATAAAAGTCACTCTGTTTCAACTCCTTCAAACGGAAGATTGAGAGAAACAGCGCTCTCTGAAGAGGAGTCAGCTTCAATAAACCTGCGTAGTGAAAGACCCAGCTTGTCCACTTCTGCCTCCTTCCTGGCTTTCATAGTATAAGAGGAACTGGGATGGAATCAGTGTTCTTAGCTAGGGACAGCAGCAATGAAGACCAAGTAAACTAAGACTCATGGGGAGCTTTATTATAATTCAGGGGCTTTCTTCAACTGTGGTTTGGCAAAATCCAAGCATTGCTTTGTTCTTTGCATCTTAACAATAAACACATCAACAGGAAATTAGTGACCTGTGCAGTACTTCCAGCACCATGCCAGGGGTTGCAAGGATTTACAAGCCATAGCCTTTTGTCCTCAAGGGTGTCACAGTCTTTACTGCAGAAATCCAAACTCATGAAATACTCAGGAAACAGTTTAAGAACCTACTAAGGGGCTGGCGTTGTGGCATAGTGGGCAAGGCTGCCACCTGCAGTGCCGGTATCCCATATGGGTACTGGTTCAAGTCCCAGCTGCTCCACTTCCAATCCAGCTCTCTATTATGGCCTGGGAAAGCAACAGAAGATGGTCCAAGTCCTTGGGCCCCTGCACCCACGTGGCAGACCCAGGAGAAGCTCCTGGCTCCTGCGGCCAACTGGGAAGTGAACCAGTGGATGGAAGACCTCTCTGTCTCTTTCTGTCTCTCCCTCTCTCTTTCTCTCTCACTCCCCCTGCCTCTGCCTTTCTATAGCTCTGCCTTTCAAATAAATAAAGCCTTTAAAAAAAAAACCTACTAAGGGCAAAACTGGATGTATATATGTATAAGAGTGAAATTAGATGCATATCTTTCACCATATACAAAAATCAACTCAAGATGGATCAAACACCTAAATTTAAGACCGGAGACTATGAAGTTCCTGGAAGAAAATGTAGAGGAAACACTCCAAGACCTTGGTGTTGAGGATGACTATTTGGATAAGACCCCCAAAGCACAAACAACAAAAGCAAAACAAAATAAATGGGACAATATCAAACTCAGAAGGTTTTGCATAGCAAAGGAAAAGACCAGTAGAGTTGAGAAGACATCCAACAGACTGGGAAAAAAAGATATGCAAACTACCTGACAAAGGATTATATCCCAAATATATCAGCAACTTATCAACAAAAGAACAACCAATCCAGTTGAGAAATAGGCAAAGGACTTCAAAAGACAGTTCTCAAAAGAAGAAATACAAATGGCCAACAAATATATGAAAAATGCTCACCATCACTAGCCATCAGGGAAATGCAAATCAAAACCACAATAAGACATCACCTCACCCCTGTCAGAATGGCTAAAATCCAAAACACAGAGAATAAAAAATGCTGGTGAGGATGTGGACATAGGGGAACACTTATACACTATTGGAGGGAATGTAAATTAGTACAGCCACTGTGGTAAACAGTGTGGAGATTTCTTTAAAAACTAGAAATAGACTTGCCATATGACCCAGCAATCCCACTACTGGGTATACACCCAAAAGACTTGTACACAGTGTATCAAAGAGATACCTGCACCATCATGTTCATAGCAGCACTGTTCACAATAGCCAAAATTTGGAATCAACCAAGATGTCCATCATCAGATGATGACTGGATAAAGAAAATGTAGCATGTATACACAATGAAATATTATTCTTCTATAAATAGAACTAAATTCTACCATTTGTAGCGAAATGGATGTAACTGGAGGACACAATATTGAATGAAATTAGCTAGACCCAGAAAGACAGATACTGCATGTTCTCCCTTATATATGAGAGCTAAAACTTAAAGAAGAAAGAAAAAAGAAAGAAATGCCTGGTGTATCAGAATTTCTGCAAATATAATTTTATAAAACTATTTTATATCTTTGTCAAACCAATGGTTAAGAATGTTATACTGCTGTAGTTTTAATGATTTGTGATTACTTTAAAATTTACTGTAGATGGGTGAAAAATGGTTATATTTTCACTCAATTATCATTTATAGCCATTGTCTATATTTCTACTAAACTAAGATATTTTTGTTTTTTATTTGTTAAACTTTTTATTTGGTAAAGTATTAAGCCTTTTTATTGTAATATAATTCAAAATATGTTATCTCAAAAACTAAAAAACAGAAACAAAGGAACAAGGAAGGAGCATGGGAAAGAGAGAAGGGGAGGGAGGGAGAAAGAATGGGAATATCAGTATGTTCTTAGAATTATATCTCAAATAACACTGAATCTGTTAAAAACTAATTAAAATTAAAATATTTTAGAAGAATGGATAAAGAAAAAAATAAAATGCAATTTTAAGTGGAAAAAAGCCTACTAAGCCAGAAGCTGTTGATCACGTGGCAGCATTTGCTCAGTGTATTAACACAGAGCTGCCCTGGTGGGGAAAACATCTTGAGGGGCCCCCAAGTTGCCAGCTCATTTTCTGCAAGCCCCTCTATTCTCAGTGTGCAATCTAGAAAGAACTCAAGAGTTCGACCATAGTTATTAATATAAAAATGTCAGAACTTTAGCCTCGGTTGGCTGTAAATGGGATGAATCTCATCACTGCTCTTTGTGCTCCATGGTGTAGTGTCTATGAGGTTGAGAACTGCTCATTTTTATTTAAAAAAGAAAAGGCCAGGTTTTCCATTTTGACATCAGAGGAGTGCAAGTTCACATGTCCCCACTATTTCCTTCTTCATTCTCTACCCACATTGGATGGGAACACCAATATTAGGTGGAGGAATATAATTTAAAGGAAAACACCACTTATATTGGGCTTACTTGGCTAGGCACTATTTTAAACACTTTACAAATAGGAACACATGTAATCTTTATAACAATCCTGTGAGGTAGAAACCTACTTCACCGATGAGGAAACTGAGGTGATCTGGGGAGTATCATGTCCAAGATCACTGGGCCAGAAGGTGACAGGGCTGGGTTTCAAACCTTTCGAATCCAGGTTCTGAGCGTGCAAGTGTCTCTGAACGAGACAATCACAACCATGCTACCTACCAAGACCAGAACAAGCTGTGAGGACGACCAGGAAGAGTCAGAAAGGGGAAAGCTTGTTGTGAGACATCTGTGAAAGCTTCGAAAAGGCTGTGGGACTGGGGAGCCTGGCAAGTGGGAAGAACTAACATACAGTGTGGCACCATCTTTGGGGCTTGTAGATGATGAGAATACCATTGTGTGGCTCCAACAATGATAGGACAAAGATCATAATCAGAATGGTGCCAGCAGCCCACTGTTCTACTCCAAGGGCACATTCCAGAGACGAGGGAAAGAAAGAACTGAAAACGTTTTTGAGTAGACTAGGCTACCAGCCATTTCCTGTACATTGAAGGGATTTCCAAATATAATTTTTGAAAAAAACTAAAAAATTTTGAGTTTTTAATCTCATATCCCCAAGGTAAAATATCCCTGTAAGAGCAGAGAACACTCTGGGTGTAGGTATAAAAGTACAGTTGTTGTTAGCCACCATAGGGATTCAAGAACATGCAGGTCATCACCTGAGACACGGGAGACATTTCAGATGAGGTGAGGAGGGGAGGCAGAGAGGGATTTTAAAAAGGATGATACATTTGGCCTCTCTGATTCTCTGTTGGGAAAAAGGACAGAGAGGTGAAAAGACATGTGACCAACCCATTGGCTAAATGTCTAATGGGTCATGTGAACTTCGTACACGTTTTGCTACACAGGCTTCAGGGCTTTAGAGAAAAGGGGATGCCTCTGACCAGGGCATGAGAACAAATTGGCTGAGGTAAGGATTAGAGCTGGGAGGTCTTGAGAGGAAGGATCAGAGAAAAGAGAAATATATATATATATATATATATATATATATATATATATATATATAAACCTCCCGTATTATCTTGAACAAAATTAGAGATCAGAGTGCTACAAAATTAAGTAAACAAATGACAGGGTAACAATCTGACTGTAAGGGAGGGGTTGTACTCCCGTGCCCACAGTCACATTTCCAAATTGCTGCAATTTCTCTACATTCTTCAAAGGATTAAGGTAAATAAAAGTTAGAGTCTATGAAGCAATAGCTGAAATGCTACTGAAAGGCCTTTTTTTTTAACTCTATTTTATTTGAAAGGCAGAGTTACAGAAAGGCAGAGAGAGAGGTCTTCCATCCGCTAGTTCACTCCTCAGATGGCCACAACGACTGGAGCTGGGCTGATCCAAAGCCAGGAGCCAGGAGCTTCTTCCAGATCTCCCATGTTGGTGCAGGAGCCCAAGGACTTGGGCTATCTTTCATTGCTTTCCCAGGTCACAGCAGAGAGCTAGATTGGAAGCGGAGCAGCCAGGACTAGAATCGGCGCTCATATGGGATGCTGCCACTGCAGGTGGCAGCTCTAGCCACTATGTCACAGTGCCAGGCCCCCCTGAAAGACCTTTTAAAAGGCTTTAGTATGAATATGTGGAGGCTGGGAGAGCAGATGGGTTGTGTCGGGAAAGGAGCAGAATCCAGCCAAAATATGCTAGAACTCATAGGAAACTTCAACGTAGGAAAAATCGGAATCAGAATGAGGATATTCTGAGAAAGAATGACAAAAATGTACTTACTAGCCCTACCAACTTTAAATGTATTATAATCCTAGGGTAATATATATATATATATATATACCCTAGGATTATAATACATATTATATATATGTATTATATTATAATATTATATTATATGTATATATAATATTATATATACATATATTATAATATATGTATATATTATATATATGTATTATATTATAATATATAATATTATAATATATATATATATATATATATATACTGGTTCTGGTGCATGAATCAGATCAGTGGGATGAGAATCCACAGACCAACTCACATATCAGCATTTAATAGGTAATGCAGGTGGGCATTCCAATGAGGGCAGTAGAAGAATGTTATTCAGTAAGCAGGCAGGCATGTGGGAGGAACATTATGTGCACAAGAAACCTACTCACTCACACCTCTGTGGAGGGGAGCTAAAGTGCTTTGATGACACAGCCATGTATACAAATAAGGCACCTCAAGAGGATGTCCTGGTCTAACTTTGCACTGCTATAACAAAATACGTGACACTGGGTAATGCATGAAGAAAAGGGGACCACTTGGATGACAATTCTAGTGCTTGGGAAGTTCAAACAGCCTGGGGTCAGTGACATATAGCAGAGGGTATCACATGGCAGGAGCATGCCCAAGAGCAGGACATGGCGCATACAGAAGAGAGCAATCACATGGCAAGAAAGGGAGCAAGAGAATGGGGAGGGGCCAGACTCACCCTTCTACAACACTCCACTCCTGTAATACCTAACTCACTCCCAGAGACCACCATTAATCTCTTCCTGAGAGTGGTCATGACTTCCCAAAATCCCCTCTTAAAGGTACTACCACCTTGCCATACTGCTCCATTAGGGACCACGCATCAACATGTGTTTTGACAGGGACAAATCATATGCAAACTTTCCAAGGGAACTTGCTTATCCTGATTCAACCTTCAATGGAGGCTGTAATTTTGGTGATGATGAGGACAGTTTCCTTTTTGACTCAGGATGTATGGGAAGGAGAACATGGACTGAGGCAATGACTAGATCCACTCAGTAAGCAAGAACTGACACAATGCATACTCTTAAATTCTGCTCTCCTCTAACTCCAGCTCCTCCTGTCTAAGAAGTTGGAAAAACCCCTTGCCTTACTCACATGGCCAATTGGGTTTGTCTGTGCTGCGTGGGTCCTGGTGCTCTGTAGCTTCTCATCACTGAATCTGGACAGGGATGCCATCTCTAGGTTAATCCCCTATTTTCTTCAATCATCCTGCCCTGTGACTTTGCATTCTGCTTCTTTACTAGAAAAACTTAATGGCCGTCAAGGTGCAGCAGCTTCTGTCGATTGAAGCTACTCTTTCACATGATTCACTGCTAAGTATTTTTCTGCTCTGTGATCTGGTTTCTAGACTCAGCTACGAACTACAGCTATCAGAGGTAGGAAAGCACCTTTGGCAGGAGCCCAAAGTGAAAAATATGTCGCCCACTTGTAAGGTACAACACCTCCTTTCTTACATGACGAAATGAAACTCCTCGTCCTCTTCAGCACCACACTTTACACCTACACGCAGTCAAACACATCATGCAAGCCCACTCTCGACACTGGACAGAACTGTTAGCAATAATCAGCTCCACAAGTCGTTCAGAACTCTTCATTCCTTTCTTTAAAATAGAATGCTGTATTATTTCCCGTAACCAGAAAGAGAAAAAGCAGATCTGGCCTAAGACGGTGCTTTGTGCCTCTCAGAAAACTGGAGCTGTTGAGCTGCTACAAGCCTAGGAAGTGGTGGAAAGTTCCAACTGCGGGAAGATGAGGAGGATGAACAATTTTCCAGACCCTACTGAGTCAACTGTTTTCTCTTGGGCTTGACTATTTTGTCTGAAGTGTAGTAAATCTTCTAGAATGTCAGCCACAACTTTAAAAACACATTTCAAGGCCAACTTTCTCCAAGCCTTGTTTGCTCTCTATTAGCAAAATATTACATTTTTTAAAAATAAGCAACCAGTAAACTTTTAAGTCACTTAAGAATTATTGACAATTATTGGAGAGATACCAATGGGGAGAAAAGTACTTCAATATGACCTCACTTCCTTTTTACAAAAAGTGTTCTTAAAAAAAAAAAAACTAACAAAAAAAAAAAAAAACTAACAAAAAAAAAAAAAAAAAAACTAACAAACAAAAATACTTCCTGTAGTCAGAAATGATGATGTTGGGCAAAAATGTATTCCATCTTAATTTCTTAAATACCTTAGTGAGTTTTTCTTGCTGCAGAGTTTTGGAGCTCATACAATTGGCAATTAAAAGATAACTTTTTCTTTCTGAAGGACAGAAAAGGAAAAATTAGCATTTTCAAGAACAAACTAAACGTCTAGCACTGCTAGGCCCTTTTACACATTTTACAACATGATCACTGCCGCATTATGCCTACAACATAATAATTTAATTTAAATGGCAGTAAATTAAAAAGAAAAACAGGGATCCATTGCTGAAAACAGGACAGAAGATTATCTCTTTTCTCCTTCTTCCACCCTGGCCCACTGATGCTATTCATGAAATTCATCTTCTCCATGGTTGATACTGGAGGAGATTATTACTTTGTAAATTGTAAACAGAAATACAAGATCTGATTAGTGAAAACCACAGTGACAGTCGTAGGGCAACAACCTTTTACATATAATTATCCTTTCAACTCTACAAATGACTTAATATCATTTATCTCATTTAATAAATATTAGAACTGTAGGGACCGGTGCTGTGGCATGGCAGGTAAGGTCGCCGCCTGCAGTGCCAGCATTCCATGTGGGTGCTGGTTCGAGTCCTGGCTGCTCCACTTCCGGTCCAGCTCTCTGCTATGGCCTGGAAAAGCAGTAGAGGATGGCCCAAGTCCTTGGGCCCCTGCGCCCGTGTGGGAGACCCGGGGGAGGCTCCTGGCTCCTGGCTTTGGATCAGCACAGCTCTGGCCATTGTGATCAACTGGGGAGTGAACCAGCAGATAGAAGACCTCTCTCTCTCTCTCTGCCTCTCTTTCCCTCTCTAACTCTTGACTTTCAAATAAATAAATAAATAAATGAATAAATAAATATATTTTAAAAAATAAAAATAAATAAAAAAGAACTGTAAAATCACTAATATGATTCTATATTTTTTAAAGATTTATTTTTCATTTATTTGAAAGGCAGAATCACAGACAGAGAGAGAGGGAGAGACAGAGAGAGAGAGAGAAAGAGAGCTCCCATCCACTGGCTCACTCCCAAATGGCCTCAACTGCCAGGGCTAGGCCTGGCCTCGAAGCCAGGAGCCAGTAGCTTCTTCCAGGTCTCCCACATGGATGTAGGGGCCCAAGCACTTGGGCCATCCTCTGCTGCTTTCCCAGATGCATTAACAGGGAGCTGGTTTGGAAGAGGAACAGCCTGGACTTGAATCACTGCCCATATGGAAGCAGGCAGCGGCTTTACCTGCTATATCACAGTAACGCCACCCTATGATTCCATTTTTCAGATGGAGAAACTGAGACAGTCAGACTGAGTAACTGAGACAGAATTGCAGTTATAAAGTGATGCAGTTAGCCTTCAAAGCCAAGGTTAAACCTCAAATGTATACTGGATCTGAGTAATTAGCTGGTTCTTTCAGTAGTATTAAAGTAGGATCTGAGAATGGGCCTTCCGTTAGACATTTCTGTCCTCCTTACTCCCACATTTAATCAGTCACCAAGTCATTATTTTTCAAATTCTTCATTCTCTTCTCCATTGTCTCCATTCTTTTACATTTTCTTACTCTGATTGTAATAGCCTTTTGATTGTTTTTTCCCACCCTATTTTGTGTTACTCAAATGCATCTTCAGAAAACCAACAGGGGTGTATTATACACTACATAAAGAACAGGAATAGAGGAGCTGGAAGGCTCCAAATACAAAGGAAAGAAAAGAAAGGGGAAAAAGGAAATGGAAAGGTTAATTGCCAGGTTTTGATTGGGTTTTGCTTCTGTATATACTCTGAAATATTGCATTGTATTCTATAAAACTGTATAAGTGATGCATGTTAATTAAAAATTAAAAATAAAATAATTTGAAGGGAACAAAACCACCAGGGTGCCTAGCTGTACCTGGTATCATGGTACTTTATGACCCACAGTCTAAGCCTTCTGCAATCAAACAGATAACCGAAACTGACCACAGACACTCACAGCCCTCCGTGACCCTGCTGCCTCACCAGCTGCACCTCCATTTGCCATTCCCGAGTCTTCCCTGTGATCATTCACCGCCCTGCCACCCGGGGGCCTTCCTCCGTTCCCGTTCCCGTCTGCTGCACTACCTTCTAGTCCTCCTCTGAGGTTCATCTCAGAGGTCATCTGCCCCAGGTGGTCTTCCATTTCTCCCACTCCATACTCACATACTCCTTAAGGATTTGCCTCTGTTTTTTCCATAGATCCTGTGACTATTTTTCTCATTCATTTCCAATCAACCTTCATAAACATCCATTTTCTGGTTTGTCTCCTCTGCTAGAATGTAAGCTCCTTGAGCTCAAGGACAATATCATGTACATCTGGGTACCTCCAACACTTAGCCCAATAACCCCCACAAAAACCACACAGCAGCTGGGTGGATTGGATACATTAATCATGAAAAATAGTTGCTGGCAGGGCCGGCATCGTGGCATATCATGGCCGGCGGTGCCAGCATCCCATGGGTGCTGGTTCTAGTCCTGGTTGCTCCTCTTCCAGTCCAGCTCCCTGCTATGGCCTGGGATAGCATGGAAGATGACCCAAGTGCTTGGGCCCCTGTACCCGCATGGGAGACCAGGAGGAAGCACCTGGCTCCTGGCTTCGGATTGGTGCAGCTCCAGCCATTGTGGCCATTTGGGGGGTGAACCAACAGAAGGAAGACCTTTCTCTCTGTCTTCCTCTCTCTCACTGTCTATAAATCTACCTGTCAAATAAATAAATAAATAAATAAATATATTTTTTTTAAAGTTGCTGAATTCAGAATCCTATATAGGTAACAGAGAACTGGAAAATATGTTGTTGAAATTATGTGAATGTGATGAATAAGCAGACAACAAGAACATGAATCATCAAAAGATGCTTTCAAACACTCTAGAGATGAGTGTTGACCAAAATCCTAAATAAAGATAGTGAACTATTAAGTTGGCAGTCAGGGGAAAAGTTATTTCAAAAGTACCACAGAGCAGTGCCAACCAAACCACCAAATGCCCCAGACGTGGAGCCCGTACAAAAGCACAACTTGTCCTAGGACATGGAAGATTTGTTTTTAGATCACAAGTCAGACACCTGCACCAGGACCTGTGCACACTTGGGTCCTTTTGAGCAATAACTCATCAGGAATTCTTTTACTGTCTTAAAACCATTTGTTACGTTTTGATTCTCTGTTGCTACCTTTGGCTATTGTCCAACTTCCTCTTTTCTTTGTGGGCCTCCAAATATCTGTTTCCTCCCCGTGTGTTCCAGTGCCTCCTTGCTTTTCATTTCTCACCTTATTGTTTATGTAAGATCACCATTAACTTTGAAACTCCTGGAAAATTCTGCTAGCTAATGTACACCTCTAATTGCAGAAAGCACACAGGTCACTTAAGTCCCTACCTTATGTGCCCTGTCCTCCTGTTTGTCCTTGCTGTTCCCTCTGCTTGGAAGGGCTTCACCTGGCCCAACCGTTCACATCCTCAAGTTCCAGCTCAAATGTCCAATGTTCCCCCACCCTAGAAACAGAATACAATGTTCTCTTCGGATGAATTTGTTTAAATAGCTAAAGTAGATTTTGTAGCACTGCTTGATTTCATTGGTTTACACAACAGCCTCCCCTATCAGACCATGAACTCTTGAGGACAGGTACCAAACATTACCTATCTCCATATCTCCTGCGCTGAACAATGCCTAGAGCACTGTAGAAAATCTGCCCACTATGGTGTCAGGTTCATTCAAAGTCAAAGTTAGCAAGACCTACTTTAGTCAGAGTTGGGTGACATACAAGGAGAAAATTGAAGACTGGACAACATGAGTATCTAGTATTCAATTATTCGGGCCTGCGCCGTGGCTCACTTGGCTAATCCTCTGCCTGCAGCGCCGGCATCACATATGGGTGCTGGATTCTGTCCCAGCTGCTCCTCTTCCAGTCCAGCTCTCTACTGTGGCCCAGGAAGGCAGTGGAGGATGGCCCAAGTGCTTGGGCGCCTGCACCAGCATGGGAGACCAGGAGGAAGCAGCTGGCTCCTGGCTTCAGATCGGTGTAGCTCCAGCCATAGCGGCCATTTGGGGGGTGAACCAACAAAAGGAAGACCTTTCTCTCTCCCTCTCTCTCTCTCTCTCTCTCTCTCTGTCTAACTCTATCTGTCAAATAAAAAAAAGTATTCAATTATTTAACATTTACTGAGCTTCTACTGTACAGCTCACTGCATTAGAGCTGAGGATAGTGTGAGCAAAAAGACCAACTGGATCTCATGTTCTCAGTCTAACAGAAAGATTGTAAGCAAGAAATTCCACAATTATTATGCAATTTGTATGCAAATCAAAGGATAATCAGAGGGTGCCTGAGACCACATGATACAGAGATGTGATCCAAACTAAGAGAAGGAAAAGAAGGCTTTTTCCCTGAGTGAGTGATATTCAGGCTTACAGAAGAGAAAGAGCAGGCAGTGGCTAGGTGAAAGGGCAGATTTGGGGAGACAGAAGGATAAAGTGTACTTGAAGTATAAGGCGCCTGATAAAAACTATAAAAGGACCTACTAGAGTCTTAAATTGACCCTCCAAATGCACTTGTCACACATTTGCAACCTATTTATGCCTGAAGAAGCTTACCTTTTTGGATTGCACCAATGGGCTTCCCTACCTCTGGCTTCTGGTTGGGTTTGGTCAATGCAAGGCACTGACAGAACAGAGAAATCCAAGTGTTTATTCCTCAGCTTCTACCATGAAAGGTGACTATGACTGGCTTCACTCCTGACCAATAGCCTGTGCTCCCATCAGGTGGTCCTCTCCATGGAGCTACTCTTCAGGCTGTGCAATGGCTCCCTCCACTTTTCCTTCAGACCTCCAGTTCCCTGAGTTACTACCCTTACACAACGGCATCATTCTTTCTTGATATCATCAGATCCTATGCACACCCTTGTATTTACCCATTCTGGTTATATCTTTGTGCCAGCATGCTGACTGATACAAAGAGCAAATAAAAGGCTAAATCATGCAGAAGGTTTTAAGTTATAAAGACTTCAGATTTAGCCCCAAGTGCCATGAGAAGCCAGTGAAGGGACTAATGAGGTGAGGTAGGTGATAAGTTTATAATTTTTAAAATTACTCTAGGGCAGCACTGTGGCACAGGGGGTTAATGCCCTGGCCTGAAGCGCTAGCAGCCCATATGGGCACCGGTTTGAGACCCGGCTGCCCCGCTTCCGATCCAGCTCTCTGCTGTGGCCTGGGAAAGTAGTAGAAGATGGCCCAAGTCCTTGGGCCCCTGCACTCACATGGGAGACCTGGAAGAAGCTCCTAGCTCCTGGCTTCAGATTGGTGCAGCTCTGGCTGTTGGGGCCAATTGAAGAGTGAACCATTGGATGGAAGACCTCTCTCTTTCTCTCTCTCTCTCTCTGCCTCTCCTCTTCTCTCTGTGTGTAACTCTGACTTTCAAACAAATAAATAAATCTTTTGAAAAAAAGAAAAAATTACTCTAAAGCTGCTATATAGATAACAGATGGAAAGAGGTACAAAGGGAGATTTAGGGAGTCCAGTTAGAAGACAACTGCAGTCACAAAGATGACAAACACTGGGCCATGATGGAATGATCTGGGATGGCTAGACTGCGATACAGAACTAGGAGGAACAGGTAGCAGTGAAAGCCCAGCAAGGTTCTGAATGCAGAACAAATGATGATGTGGTGCAGGGACTAAAGACTAGACCCCCACCCTCATTCTACATTCCAATACCACCTGCCACAGGGTCCTGAATTTTCTTCCCCTCCTGCAGCTTAGATGGCCCAAATGAAATGACCTCCTTACCAACTGCAGTACACCTTGTACTTGGTGGTTGGAATGCTCTCCCTCTCACACAAATACTACTCATTCTCCAAGTCCTAGCTCAAAGATAATAAAATAGTCATAGCTACTAATTTCTGAGAACTTAGTATTCTCCAAATATTGTTACTAGCATCAGCTCATATAATCCACCTATCAGAGAAATTAAATCCCTTTTTAAAAATTTATTTATTTATGGCTGGCGCCGTGGCTCACTTGGCTAATCCTCTACCTGTGGCGCCAGCACCCCGGGTTCTAGTCCTAGTTGGGGTGCCGGATTCTGTCCCAGTTGATCCTCTTCCAGTCCAACTCTCTGCTGTGGCCCAAGAGGGCAGTGGAAGATGGCCCAGGTGCTTGGGCCCTGCACCCACATGGGAGACCAGGAGGAAGCAGCTGGCTCCTGGCTTCGGATTGGCGCAGTGGGCTGGCCATAACAGCCATTTGGGGGGTGAACCAATGGAAAGGAAGACCTTTCTCTCTCTCTCTCTCTCTCTCTCTCTCTCTCACTGTCTAACTCTGCCTGTCAAAAATAAATAAATATACTTATTTATTTATTTGAAAGACTTATTTATTTATAAATTTATTTATTTATTTATTTGAGAGAGAGAGAGGAGAGACAGAAGGAGACAGAGAGAGATTTTCCATCCACGGGTCCATTCCCCAAATGGCTACAATGGCTGGAACTGGGCTGATTCGAAGCCAGGAACCAGGAGCTTCCTCTGTGTCTCCCACTGGGTGCAAGGCCCTAAGCATTTGGACCACCTTCCACTGCTTTCCCAGGTGTGCTAACAAGGAGCTAGATTGGAAGTGGAGCAGCCGGGACTCAAACTGGCACCCACATGGGATTCCAGCACTGCAGACAGCAGCTTAACGTGCTGCACCATAGTACTGGCCCCTTTAATTCTCATAATTCCACCACAGTGGACTTGAACCCACACCTGGATGACATCAAAACCCTGTGTTTGATCCTGATCTAAGACTGTTGCTCAAATAGTAGCAATTAACTACTGATAACTTACTAAATGACAGTCATTATACTAAGCATTCCCTTGAATTGTTTTACTTTTTGTAAATATCATCTTCAGAGTGTGACACTAAAGTATGGAAAGTTAAAACTTGCTCACATTGAAACCTCCTCCACAAGGCTTTGGCAGATTCTTCATGCTCTTGAAAGTCATTCCTTCTCCTCTGAAATGTGAAGCACTGCAATATATCTCCCATAGCACAGCCACCCTCTGTGCTTCATGCCATTGCTGGTTAGCCTGCATCCTTTGTTTTAGAATAGACTGCAAGGGCAGCCTTGGTCTGAATCACCATCAGTTCCTCCAAAGCACCTGCCCACAGTTCCCCCCACAGTCATTCCTTAACACCAACCTGCAGCAAGTAAGCACTTGCATTATACTCATTAATGAACACTGGAATGCCCACAGAGTGCCATCAAAGAGCTCAAGCAGTGATGAGAAGTGACAGTGCCACTTGGTGTTTGCTCAGACGAGCTATTGGGCCCTCCAGCCAGGGCAGAGCCTGTTATCTCTTTCAGTCCCTAGACTTTCTGGGTCACACTGACCTTTAAACCCAGAGATTCTGCTTGAAGGAATCCGATTTCTATTTATTGTAACGAGCATGTCAGGTAGTAAAAATAATCAGAATAGCAAAGAGTTGTGGGTTTTGGAAACCATCACATCCAGCTCCGCTCTGTGCTGCTCTGTGACCCTGAGAGCATTAATAATTTAGCTTATTTGAGCTGAATCTCAATGGTGGTTAAGCTCTGACCTCAGAATCAGCCCTAAGGCATTCGGATGTGGCTGAAAAGCCCATGAGAGCATTTCAGGCATGGAAAGCCAAGACACTGTGACACAAAATATCCTACATGAAGGATCTCTGTAGTGAAACCCCAGTGGAAAGAAGGGGCTATCCATAGCCTTGGAAGCTCATGTCAAGAGCCTCAGGTGATCACTGACACCATAAGTAAGAGTGTCAATTGTTAAATCAACAACAGGAGTCACTGTGCACTTGCTCCCCATGTAGGACCTCTGTCCTTAACATGTTGCACTATGAGAATTAACGGTAAAACTAGTCTTCAAACAGTACTTTATACTTTGTGTGTTTATATGGATGCAAACTGTTGAAATCTTTACTTAGCATAGAGATGATCTTCTGTATATAAAGATAATTAAAAATGAATCTTAATGAAGAATGGGATGGGACAGGGAGCAGGAGGTGGGACGGTCTGGAGGTGGGAGGGCGGGTATCAGGGGAAGAACCACTATAATCCAAAAGTTGTACTTATGAAATGTATATTTATTAAATAAAAGCTTTCTATTAAAAATAAAAAATAAATTAAAAAGGGGCCATCAAAGAAGGATGTACTTTTCTCTGAAGAGAGGAGAGAACTTCCACTTTGCTTTTGGCCTTGTCTAAATACTGACAGAGTTTGTGGTCACAAAAGGCTTCCATAGCCTTCGCAGCTCATAGCAAGAGCCTCGAGTGATTACTGATGTCATAAATAAGAGTCTTAATTGTTAAATTAACAACAGAAGTCACTGTGTACTTACTCCCCATGTAGGACCTCTATCCTTAATGAGTTGTGCTATGAGAATTAACTTCAAAACTTGTACTCATATAGAACTTTATATGTTGTATGTGTGTGTGGGTGTAAACTGTTGAAATCTTACTTAGTATAGAGTTGGTCTTCTGTATACAAAGTTAAATTAAAAATGAATCTTAATGAAGAATGGAATGGGAGAGGGAATAGGAGGTGGGAAGGGAGTGGGAGTGGGAGGGTGAATATGGGGGGAGGAACCACTATATTCCTAAAGTTGTACCTATGAAATTTTCATTCATTAAATAAAGCTTTAAAAAAAAAAACAAGAAAATGGTGGTAAGACTGAGTGTAAGTAAATAAATAACATACCTAACTCAGTGGCACAGCAGGTTAAACCACTACCTGCAACACCAGCATCCCCTTTTGGAGTGCCAGTTCAAGACCCAGCTTCTCCACTTTTGATCCAGCTCCAGGCTAATTGCACCTGAGAAGGCAGTAGAAGATGACCCGAGTACTTGGGTCCCTGACAATCACATGAGAGACCCAGATGGAGTTCCAGGCTCCTGACTTCAACCTTGGCCAGCCCCAGCCATTGTGATCAAAGATGGAAGATCTCATTCTCTCTTTCTCTGTTCCTCTTTCTCTGTCATTTTATCTTCCAACAATTTTTAAAAAAATTTTAGATATATTAAGTGTTAAAGTAGTATTATGTGTGCAGAATATTTTAGGCATGTCACTGACAAACAGGAAATCCAAAACTGACCAGTAGACTGCTCCCTATACTGTCAGGGGAGGTGGAGGAGTCTGACATATGAAGATTCTAAGAATACACAAGACATATCTTAAAGATCTGTAGAGTCCACACATGGAAGAAAGAATAGACTTAACCCTTGGCTCCAAAGTTAAACTATGACCAATGCATAAAGTGATAAAGGCATACATTCTGATTCAATATAAGAGAAGTCAGCTAGATCGTCCCATAACAGTATGGAAAGCTAGTGAGTCTGCTCACTGGACTTGCTCAGGCAAAGCCCAGAAGATGTGTCAGAGATGCTGAAGGCAGAATGTTCTATGTGGGAGGCTGGTCTCAGCAGCAAGGAAATTTTACTCCAATGCAAAGATTCTGTTATTCTATCACCCATAAATTCAAATACACATTGGCAAAGTGGACAATGAAGACATCAAGCATTCTGTACGTATTCTGTGTCACTGGAGTGATATACATGAATCTATCTAAGCTATAATGACTTAACTCCACTCACACTGAGCTAGGCTGCTAACCCTGAATACCTATGAAGATAATTCAGGGCTGTTGCTTTGGCATCTCTCTAAACAACAGACTCATAGTTACCTAAAGTTGGATGGGATCTGTGAGGTCTTCTAATCCTATTTCTGATAAAATAGTTTTTTTTTTTTTTTTGACAGGCAGAGTGGACAGTGAGAGAGAGACAGAGAGAAAGGTCTTTCTTTTCTGTTGGTTCACCCCCCAATGCCCGCTACGGCTGGCGCACTGCAGCCGGCGCGCTGCGCTGATCCGAAGCCAGGAGCCAGGTGTTTCTCCTGGTCTCCAATGGGGTGCAGGGCCCAAGCACTTGGGCCATCCTCCACTGCCTTCCCTGGCCACAGCAGAGAGCTGGCCTGGAAGAGGGGCAACCGGGACAGAATCTGGCACCCCTACCGGGACTAGAACCCAGTGTGCTGGCGCTGCAGGAGAAGTTTTTTTGAATAGGACAGTAATCTCACACTGCTTTGTGAATTAGCAGTGCACAAAAAAAAAATCTTGCACAGAGTGGAAATAACTTCACAGAGTGATCCGCATGGACATCCAAACTTGAGGCACCCACAGGCCAAGTGCAAACCCTTTTCATGCATTAATGCCTAAGACAATTCTTTGGCCTCTGCTCTGGACAAAGCCGAGTGCCAGGAAGACTATATTCAAAATGAAATATGCTCAGATTCTGCCCTTGAGAGTCTCACAGAGACTGGATATGTAGAAAGTAGGAGTACTGCAAGAGAGATACAGATAGGGTGATCTAACAGTACAAAGGGAGAAGAGCTCTCTTTCCTGGGCCATGAAAAAGCCTCCCTGAAGAGCATGAACAAGGCCATGGGAGAAATGGGAAACAAAAATATTTTATGAGCGGGAGCAGAGGAAGTAAAGGTACAAAGTGTAGGTAAAGGAGTAGTAAAGTGTAGTAAAGTGTAGAAAAGGAGAAGTGTAGGTGCTTGCATTAAAAAGCTAAGATATGGGCTGAAGGGTGAGAAGCCACCCTGACCTCAGCCACAGAAGACACCAAAAATAAAAATAAAAAAGAAAGAACTGTGTTCCCAGGGAACAAATTGAGAGAAACTGCGAAATGCTCAGTGGAGATTGGACAGAACAGAACAGAGACTCCATGGAGCAGAAAGAAGAGAGGACACGCCACTGCCCACCACTCTTCATCTACATGCCAGCTCTTGGCTGAGAAGCGCCATCTTCCCAGGACAAGGTGAGAGGAGTCTGCTGAGGCCCGCACCACTGGAAACTGTATTCAAATATATGAATATAGAATTCCACAGTCCCCACTGGTTCAATTCTGACCTAAGAAGCTGGTGGGGGCACTACTTTGTGCTATGAAGTGAGGCCGTGTTGTCTTTCTTCCCTCCCCCAACTAACGCACCAGACTCAGCCTGCTGAGGTCGAGCTGCAGCCAAACTATGTTCTGAGCCAGGGAGCAGCAAGAGTTCTGCTGGTTCCAGAGGCTTCCAGGGCCAGGACGGGGAAGCTTGCAGGGTGGACACAGACCCTTCCCATCTGTGACCGTGGGAGCTCTGGGCATAGGCCTTGGGGCTGAGGGGGTTGTGGAGACCCAGAGTTCCGTGTGGAGAGGTCAGAGAACACACTACAGAGTGCAGCAGTGCTCTCCAAGGCACATGTGCCTCAGTATGTAGGGCGTGTAGGCTCACTCTAGGCTGTGAGACAACTGGTTCACCCTGGCACACAAAAATGCTGGGAACGTGAACAGCCTAGTCAGCTCCAACATTCCCTCTGACGGTAGCCAGAGGTACTCTGCCATGTCCAATTCAGATATCACTCTGGACTCTTGCTCCATCCACAAATGTTGGTCACAGCCCCCTGGCCCCAGGCAGCACACACTCCCGGAACTAAAGTGGAAGTCTTAGGCACTCCACCAAGCCCCAGAGGCACATCACCAGGGAACAAAGCCTTCCATTAAAAAAATTCTCCAGAGGAGACAGTAATAAGAGATTCCCTCAGATCTCAGATGCACAAATGTCAACATAGAAATACAAAAAAAAAAAAAAAAAATGAACAAGAAGGTAACCATTCTCAAAAAGAACACAATGACTCATTAGTATTGGACTGTGAAGAAGGGAAGATTGATAAAATACCCAAAATTAATTCAAAATAATTATTGTGGTGTTATTCAAGAACACAGAGAAACAGTTATATGAGATTAGGAAGTCAGCATATAACATGGACAAAAATTCAGCGAAGAGGTAGAGATCATTGAAGAAAAAAAACAAACAGAAATATTATAAATGAATTACTTAATAATGCAAATAAAACAATACAATGTAAAGCCTTAACAACAGACCTGGTAAAGCAGAAGAAGTAATATCTGATCTAGAAGACAGGTTCTTTGAAATAACTTAGGCCAAAATAAGTAAAAACTGGAGAGACTAAAAACAGTGCTCAGGATCTATGGGATACCATCAAATGACCAAATATATGAGTCTTAGGATTTCCCAAAGGTATGCAAAAAAGAATGACTTAGAAAGCCTATTCAGTGAAATAACACAAAAAAATCCCCTACTTTGAAGAAAGATGTGGATATCCAAATGCAGGACCCCAGGTTAGGCACTATCAGAAAAGATCCTCACCCTGACCCATTATGGTCAAACTTTCAAAAGTAAAATGTAAAGAAGATATTCTAGGCCGGCGCTGTGGCTCACTAGGCTAATCCTCCGCCTGCAGAGCCGGCACACCGGGTTCTAGTCCCAGTTGGGGCACCGGATTCTGTCCTGGTTGCTCCTCTTCCAGTCCAGCTCTCTGCTGTGGCCCGGGAGTGCAGTGGAGGATGGCCCAAGTGCTTGGGCCCTGCACCTGCATGGGAGACCAGGAGGAAGCACCCAGCTCCTGGTTTCGGATTGGCGCAGCACACCAGCCATGGCAGCCATGTAGGGAGTGAACCAACGGAAGGAAGACCTTTCTCTCTGTCTCTCTCTCTCACTGTCTAACTCTGCCTGGTTAATATAATCAAAATGTTCATACTATTCAAAGAAATTTACAGATTCAGTGTGATCCCATTCAAAATACCAAGGACATCCTTCACAGACCTAGGAAAAGCAATCCTAAAAATCATACGGAAACACAAAAGACCCTGAGTAGTCAAAGCTATTTTAAACAATAAAAACAAAGCAAAAGGCATGACAATACCAAATTTCAAGACATATTACAGGCTGTTATAATCAAAACCGCCTGGGGGCCAGTGCTGTGGCGTAGTAGGTTAATCCTCCACCTGCGGCGCTGGCATCCCATATGGGCGCCAGTTCTAGTCCTGGCTGCTCTACTTCCAATACAGCTCTCTGTTATGGCCTGGAAAAGAAATAGAAGATGGCCCAAGTGCTTTGGCCCCTGCACTCACATGGGAGACCTGGAAGAAGCTCCAAGCTCCTAGCTTTGGATCAGCGCAGCTCCAGCAGTCACAGCCATTTGGGGAGTGAAACAGGGGATGGATGACCTTTCTCTCTGTCTCTCCTTCACATTGTCTGAACCCTACCTGTCATATAAATAAATAAAATGTTAAAAAGAGAAGTAATATCAATTAAAAAAAAAAAAGAAATAGCTAGTGCTGGCACCAAAATAGACATGGAACATAATAAACCAATGGAACATAGTAGGAACCCCAGAAATTAACCCATACATCTACAAACAACTAATATTTGACAAACATGATAAGGTCACTCCCTGGAGAAAGGATGGCCTCTTCAACAAATGGTGCTGGGAAAATTGGATTTCCATGTGCAGAGTTGGAAACAAGTCTCACCTTACACCCTATAAAAAATTAACTCACAGTGCATCAGGGATCTAAACCTAAGACCTAAATCTACCAAATCACTAGAGTAAAACATAGGGGGATTGCAAGACATTGACTGAGGCAAAGACTACTTGGGTAAGATCCCAGAAGCTCAGGCAATAAAAACATAAATAGACAAATAGGATTACATCAAACTAAGAAGCTTCTGCACCACAAAGGAAATAACAAAGTCAATACATAACCAATAGAATGGGAGAAAATATTTGCAAACTACATGCCTGATAACGAATTAATATCCAGAATATTTAAGGAGCTCAAGAAACTCAACATCATCAACAACAACAACAACAAAAACCAATCCAGTTAAGATACGGAAAGGATGTGAACAGATTTTTTCAAAGGATGAAATACAAATGGCCAACAGACACATGGACAAATGCTCAGAATCACTAGTCATCAGGGAAATGCAAATGAAAACTACAATGAGGTATCATCTCACTCCAGTTAGAATGGCTATCATTCATAAATCAGAAACCAACAAACACTGGCAAGGATGTGGGGGGGAAAGATACCCTCACACAATGTTGGCAGGAATGCAAACTGGTACAACCATCATGGAAGACAGTTTAGAGATTCCTCCAAAAACTAAAAATATAACTACCATGTACCCCAGCTAGCCCACTGCTGGTAATATATCCAATGAGATGGAATCAGCATGTGAAAGAGATACCACCACTCCCATGTTTATAGCAGCTCAATTCACAACAGCTAAAATATGGATTCAACCTAGATGTCCATCAACTAAAGACTGGATAAAGAAAATGTGGTATATATACATGATGAAACATTACTCAGCCGCAAAAAAGAGTGAAATCCTGACATATGCAGGAAAATACAACTGGAGAACATTATGCTAAGTGAAATAAGACAGACACAAAAAGACTAGTATCACAGATTTTTCTTATTTTTGATAGTTAATATTTAGAGAGAGTATAAACATTGTGCAAGTGTCATATCATTTGATACATAACTACAAATAGTGCTTCACTAATTATACTATGTAGATGACAACATACTCTTATTTGACTCATTAAAAAATAGAGAGGGAGGAATAGTGAGAATTCTTGGGATACTGGTACTGCTTTGCTCTTAATTTGGGTGTTGGTTATAAGTGTGATCAGATGACAAAGAACTCATTTGTACACACATGTGCATTTCTTGGTATGTACACTGTATTTCAATAAAATGCTTTTTAAAAGTTAAGAGGCTGGCGCCATTGCTCAACAGGCTAATCCTCCTCCTTGTGGCGCAGGCACACCAGGTTCTAGTCCTGGTTGGGGCACCGGATTCTGTCTCGGTTGCTCCTCTTCCAGGCCAGCTCTCTGCTGTGGCCCGGGAGTGCATTGGAGGATGGCCCAAGTCCTTGGGCCCTGCACCCCATGGGAGACCAGGAGAAGCACCTGGCTCCTGCCATTGGATCAGCGCAGTGCGCCAGCCGCGGCGGCTATTGGAGGGTGAACCAACAGCAAAGGAAGACCTTTCTCTCTGTCTCTCTCTCTCTCTCACTGTCCACTCTGCCTGTCAAAAAAAAAAAAAGATTAAAAGTTAAGAGAGGTGCATAGGTTGAAATCAGATCATCCTGGATATTTGAAAGCAGCACCAAGAACTCAGAATTTCTACTTTGGGCAATAACATCTGAAGGTCTTAAGCAGACAGTTCTCTTACTTGCTCACTCTCGCTCTCGCTCTTTCTCTTCCTCCCTCCCTCCCTGTCTCTCTCAAACACACACACTCATTCAATCCTTACCAAAACCTTTTGGGCATAAACCTGTGTGGCACATAAACTCACACTCTCATTTTCCATTCCAAAGATGTATCATGATGACTTGGCTTACACAGTGACAAACTACATCAAATCGCTTAAATCAAATCCCAAGTTAACTAGTAGAGTGGTTTATAAAGAACAATTTTTAGCCTATGTCCCAGGTCTAGATTAGCTGAAATACTGTGACTTACCTCCTAATTCAACAAACAACAGCATTGGTGTTTGTGAGAGCAAGGCCAGAGTCCTTGAGTGGTTCTGCTTAGGACAGAAATCTTATTTCAACACCAGTGTTCCCCTGTCCCTACTCAAGCCTAGCAGGTCAAGTAATCAAGGGGTCAGCATTACTCCACAGTGGTCTCACCCTCCTCACTGAAATGATTATAAGTATGTGGGTAAAGAGCTGGTGCTGTGGTGCAGCAAGTTAACACCCTGGCATCCAATATGGGCGCCAGTTCAAGACCCGGCTGCTCCACTTCCAATCTGGCTCTCTGCTATGGCCTGGGAAAGCAGTAGAAGATGGCCCAAGTCCTTGGGCCCCTGCACCCATGTGGGAGACCTGGAAGAGGCTCCTGGTTCCTGGCGTTTGATTGACGCAGCTCCAGCAGTTGGAACCAACTGGGGAGTGAACCATCGGATGGAAGACTACTCTCCCTCCCTCTCCCCCTTCCCCTCTTCTCCCCCTCTCCCTTTGCCTCTCTGTAACTCTGACTTCCAAATAAATAAATCTTTTAAAAAAGTATGTGGGTAAGACTGGCCAAAGGCTTTTTGGGGGTCTGTTCCAAAGACATAATTGGTCATTAACAGCTGTCTGTCACAATCACATTTTGTAAGAGACTCAACCTTTATATCTTGCATTTTAAACTCTGATTTTCCTTTTTGAGTGTCTTGCTTT
The DNA here is from genome assembly GCA_949820135.1 of Sylvilagus floridanus. Taxonomy (NCBI): domain Eukaryota; kingdom Metazoa; phylum Chordata; class Mammalia; order Lagomorpha; family Leporidae; genus Sylvilagus; species Sylvilagus floridanus. The sequence continues at coordinate 44,478,232 of OX463235.1, forward strand.
ATGTGATCAATAAGAAGCATGTTAACCAACTTTTCACATTTCCTATTTTGTGCAATCTCAGGACTCTGTAAATAGGGACCCATTTTCTAGGTGATTTGAACATCACTTCTACATTGCCTAATGCTATGGACAATCATGTGTACTTTGTTAGTTCAAATTGCTCTAAGAAGGGATCCCGCTAGAACCTAAATGAAAACTGTATTTCTGCCTCAGCTGAGATACGTGGGACTTCCTAGAAATGAAGTCCAAGGCACATGCAGACATGACCCTGAACATGGTGCTGAGGGGTATGGTGCAGATGAGGGATTGGCAAGGGCTGATTACAAGGAGGATAGAAAGTTGTGGGGTCCCCAGGAGAAAGCTTACTGTAAGTAAAGAAAGGGTCTGGCTCCATGTGTGAGATTTAGCAACAGAACCTATGAGAGGTGAGAAATACTTTCTGCTACAATCTAGTGGCTCTTACCTAAGCCCAGAAGTGTGGACAATTGAAAGAACTGTGACACTGAGGTGCCTTGCCATTAGACAACCCCCCAAAAAAGAGCCTAACCCCAGACAAAGGACATTTTCCAGTACATCTATCTTGAAGTAAAACGGTTAAGAACTTGCCCCAAGTCAGAAAGCAGTGGAGTCAAAGTACTGTGGATGGTAGCCTATAAAAATGAGTAATCAAGGTTGGGTACTACTTGGTATATCTAGCAGTTTCCAGAGAAGGCCAGTGGGGAGCGGGCAGCAGAGGTAGCAGCCGCAGGAGAACATGAAGTGAGTCAGACACTGGTAAAATCAGGGGCGTCAGCCATAGTCCAAATAAGAGTGACACAGACAGCAAAGGCAGGATTCATGAGATGTCCCTTTGAATGCCAATTACAAGGGTGTAATTCTCTTAATCTGTCCTGCTTCTATGGAAAAATATCTGAGACTGGAGGATTTACAAAGAACAGAAATTTATGTTTTCACAATACTGGAGGCTTGGAAGTCCAAGATCAAGATGCCACGACAAGGTTGGCTTCTGGTAAGGGCTGCTGTCTGCTTCCAAAATAGTGCCTTGCAACTGCATCCTCCAAAGAGAAGCAGGCTGCATCCTCACATGGCAGAAGGTGGAACGGCAAGTCAAGCAAACATGAAACTCTTTTTACAAGGACTTAAACCCATTCACAAAGAAGGGGCCCTCATGGTGTGATCACCTCTTAAAAGCCCACCTCTTAGTCCTATCAAGTTGGCCACTCAGTTTCATCACTGAAATTTAAAGTTGCCATATTCAGCCCATAGCACTCTGCAAGCTTCAAAAAATGAGGGAATCACAAAGCTGGCTGAGAAGTAAAAACAGCTGTCCTTATTTGTTCCCACAGAAACAAAAGCAGGCAACCATATTTGTACATACAAACCACTAGGCATGCAGCTTCTGTGCATTTTTACGACGACTGCATTTTATGCTTTATCTATTAATTTACTTATCTGAAAGACAGAGACAAAGAGCTTCCATTCACTGGTCCATTCTCCAAATGCCTACAACTGTCAGGGCTGGGCCAGATCAAAGCCAGGAGCCAATCCAGTTTTCTCACCTAGGTGGCAGGGATCCAACCACTTGAGCTATATCACCTGCTTCCTCCCAGCATGCACATTAGCGTGAAGTTGGAATCAGAAGTGGAGTTGGAACTGGAACCCAGTCACTATATATATACCAAGTGACATTTTAACCACTGTGTCCAACACCTATCCCTATTTATTTATTTTCCTATATTCTCAGTTATAAGAATCGCTTTGTCTTTAATAAAATAAAAGCTAAACTACAAAGGCAGTAAAAAGGTCAGTGGTTGCCAGCAGGTGGGGAAGCAGGGATGAATAACTGGAGCACAGGAGATTTTAGGGCAGCGAATTACCTCACCATTTGGCAAAACCCATGGAAGTGTACAACACAAGGAGTGAATCCTGCTATAAACCAAGGATTTTAGTTAACAATCATACATCACTTTGGATTCATCAGTTGTAATAAATGCACCACACCAACACAAGACATTAATAGAGGAAAGTGAGGAGGGGGCATATGGGAACACTATACTCTCTGAGTTATGTTCCTAAACTTGCTCTGAAAAAAAGGTCATTTAAAAATAAAAACCAGTGAAAGGCCTGGTTAGCTTATCTGGACACTTTTCAAATTGCAACTGAGTTACTCTTTTCTAAAATGAAATGAAGTTACTCTTCCTGGAAGCAAATAAACAATGTGTGACTTTTTTCTTTTCATAATAATAAGACATTGATTCTTTTTGCCTCAAGTCTATTGAGTAATAACAATAAATGTTTGCTCAAGTATTTTTTTAAAAAATTCTACTTATTTTATTTATGAGGAATGCTTTAATATTTATTGGTTACAAACTAACAGTGGTTGCTTAGCAACTGAATTTAAACCAACCACCTGATTGTGTTCAGTGCTGAGTTTTCCAAAACCATCCCAAAATACCCAAGGCTGTGCATTTTACAGTAGGACAAATTTGCCCTAAAAGTTCAAAGAAAGTGTTAACAAACATTGAACTAAAGTTGAAGCCTTTAGGGATAAAGCATACAAATGTATTCATCTTTGAAATTATGAAAAAATAATTAAATGGGCCGGCGCCGTGGCTCAACAGGCTAATCCTCCGCCTTGCAGCGCCAGCACACCGGGTTCTAGTCCCGGTCGGGGTGCCGGATTCTGTCCCGGTTGCCCCTCTTCCAGGCCAGCCCTCTGCTGTGGCCCAGGAGTGCAGTGGAGGATGGCCCAAGTGCTTGGGCCCTGCACCCCATGGGAGACCAGGATAAGCACCTAGCACCTGGCTCCTGCCATCGGATGAGCACAGTGCGCCGGCCGCAGCGCGCTGTCCGTGGCAGCCATTGGAGGGTGAACCAACGGCAAAGGAAGACCTTTCTCTCTGTCTCTCTCTCTCACTGTCCACTCTGCCTGTCAAAAAAAATAAAATAAAATAAAAAAATAATTAAATGGATTGATGGATGGATGGAAAGATGAATATGTGAATAAGAATGACAAGATGTTAATTGTGGACTTTAGATGTTACATAAATTTCTATAACTCTTTTACATGTTTTAAGTTTTTCATTTAAAATATCAAAGAGGGAAACATCTATTTCACCTGTTGAGTTTAACTCTTCAAGGGCAGGAATTAACTGTCTCGTCTCTATGATGAACATGAATGAATGACTGGAACTTGGGAGAAACTAATATTGCAAGTTATTGAAAAACCTCACGGAGAAGATCACAGAAATCGGCTTTACAGGGAAAGGCTCAGTTCCACAGTTAACTCTCAGAAGTGGACCTTAAAGGGTTTAATCTTTTCAAATCATTTTGTCTGATGTTCATTTTTAATTAATTTAATCTAAGAACAAAGTGATATGTTTTATTGATAGAGGAGCCCCATCCTCCCACACATAGTTGCTTGTAATAATAGTGAGCTAGTCATTGAAACTTCAGTTGTAAGGATGTTGCCCCTAAGAGAAAAATCAACAACAACAACAACAAAAAAAAAATGGAAAACTCTTCCATGTTCATGGATTGGAAGAATCAGTATCATCAAAATGTCCATCATTCCAAAAGCAAATTATAGATTCAATGTGATACCAATCAAAGCATCAAGGACATTCTTCTCAGATCTAGAAAAAAAATGATGCTGTAATTCATACGAAACACAGGAGGTCTCGAATAGCTAAAGCACTCTTACACACACACACACAAAAGCTAGGGGCATCACAATACCAGATTTCAAGACATACTACAGGGAAGTTGTAATCAAAACAGCCTGGTACTGGTACAAAAACAGATGCATAGACCAATGGAACAGAGTAGAAATACCAGAAGTCAATTCAAGCAACTACAACCAGCTTATCTTTGACAAAGGAGCCAAAACTAATCCCTGGAGCTAGGACAGTCTCTCCAACAAATGGTGCTGGGAAAACTGAATCTCCACATGCAGAAGTATGAAGCAAGATCCCTACCTTACACTTTACACAGAAATCCACTCAAAATGGACTAAAGACCTAAATCTATGACCAGATACCATCAAATTACTAGAGAACATTGGGGAAGTCCTGCAAGACATTGGCATAGACAAAGAGTTCTTGGAAAAGACCCCAGAGGCACAGGCAATAACAGCCAAAATCAACAAATGGGATTACATCAAATTGAGAAACTTCTGTACTGCAAAAGAAACATTCAGGAAAGTGAAGAGGCAACTGACAGAATGGGAGAAATTATTTGCAAACTATGCAATGATAAAGAATTAATAACCAGAATATATAAAGAGATCAACAAATTCCACAACAACAAAACAAACAACCCAGTTAAGAGATGGTCCAAGACTTAAACAGACATTTTTGAAAAAAGGAAATCCAAATGACCAACAGATATATGAAAAAATACACAAGACCAATAGCCATCAGGGAAATGCAAATCAAAACTACAATGAGGTTTCACCTCACCCCAGTTAGAATGGCATTCCTACATAAATCAACAAACAACAAATGCTGGTGAGGATGTGGGGAATAAGGTGCACTAATCCACTGTTGGTGGGTATGTAAACTGGTAAAACCACTATGTAAATCAGTTTGTAGATGCCTCAGAAACCTGAATATAGACCTACCATATGACCCAGCCATCCCACTCCTGGGAATTTACCCAAGGGAAATGAAATCGGCAAATAAAACAGTTATCAGCACCCCTATGTTTATTGTAGCTCAATTCACAATACCTAAGACATGGAATCAATCTGAATGCCAGTCAACTGAAGACTGGATAAAGAAACTATCGGATATGTACTCTATGGAATACTACACAGTGGTTAAAAAAAAAAATGAAATCCAGTCATTTGCAACAAAATGGATGAATCTGGAAAACATCATACTTAGTGAAATAAGCCAGTCCCAAAAGGACAAATACCATATGTTCTCCCTGATCTGTAATAACTAACAGAGCACTTAAAAGGAAACTTATGAGTGAAATTGACACTCTGAGAAGCAATAACTTAAACAGTCCTTGTCTTGACTTTCAAGGAACAGTTTTTTAATGTTTTTTGTTTTGTTTTGTTTTGTTTTGTTTTGTTTTTTCTTAATGGAGAATGGGACTGGTAATGGGAGAGGGAGGAGGATGCAGGATTGGAGTGGGGGTGATAAGGCGGGTATGATGGGAAGAATGACTATATTTCTAAAGTTTGTACTTATGAAATTTGTACTCATTAAATAAATTATTTCTTTGGAAAAAAAATCAGCCAACCATTATTTAATGTGCCCTTTTCTACCAAGTTTTTAAATAGAGAAATTAAGGCTTATGGTACCTTATTCTGATCTTTTGAGGATAAGAAACTTCCATTTTAAACAAAGTAGAGGCTGCTGTCTACCCAAAGATAAACACTGTTAACATTTTATGTTTATTATTCCATGAGGTTATTTTTTCCATATAGTGTAGAAAACTTTTCAGTTTATAATAAAATTATTACAAACATTTTTCACAACTTTCTTATTAACATATGACAAGCATCATTTCTTTTAAATAAGTATTTTCCTAAACTATGATATTCAGTAACAAAATTTAAGGATCTATTGACCTCCAGGCTCACCTACATTGGGTTTTATCTTTTCATTGAAACCTTCACCAGTTCTGGAGATGAAAAAGATACCTATTTCTTTTTTTATATTTTGGATACCACTGAGGTTGAATTTTCATGTTAGTTGATCCTTCATTATTTTTCTTTTATCTTCTCTATTAAAGTACTTTTATTGATTTATAAAATTCTTTGTATGTTAAGGCAATTAATATTTTGTCATATATTTTACAAATGCATACACAAAAGAATATAGTCTAGGTTTTCAATTCTGTTGATAGAATTCTTTTGCACTGTGATGTAAACAGATCTCTTAAAGTTAGTTTTCCAGTCTGCAGTTTTGTGTTCTCAACCAACACTTTTCCAATCCCTCCACATCCTCAGCCTCTAGTAACCATCACTTCCTTCACCACTTCTCTGAGAAAGGTTTTATTTTTACATTCCACATGTGAGATCATGCAATATTTGCTTCTATGGCTTATTTCATTTAACATAATGTCCTCCAAGATCATCCATGTTGTCACAAATGACAGGATTTCCTTCTTTCTTTGAGTCTGTGTGTATTTCATTATGAACATTTATCCCACCTTTTCTTTACTCATTCATCTGCTGATAGATATATAGGATTATTTCATACCTTATCCTCTATGACTAATGCTGCAATAAACATGGGAGGGCAGACATCTCTTCAATAGACCAATTTTATATCTTTTGGACAAATACACAGCAATGGGATTGCTGAATCATATGGTAGTTCTATTTTTAATTTTTTGAGAAACTTTCATACTATTTTCCATAATGCTATGTCAATTTGCCTTCCAATCAACATTGCAGATATCCTCTCCAACATTTATTATTTTTGTCTTTTTTACAGTAGTCATTAAATTCATAATGGAATTTTTTATATTCACAGAAGTGTGATAAAAAAATTTTGAGTTTCTTATCTGTTTTTTTACTTTGCTACCTTTAGAGAACTCTGGAGAGATTGTGAAAACAAAAATGTAGTTATTTAGAGAGGCTTGAGAATAGAAAGAAAGAAAAAGTATTAAGGCAAGTGTTGAAAGAAGTAATCAGATCTGGTTTCAATTACATCTCAACCATTAACTAACTACTAAGTGGGCAAGTGGTTAAATTCTTCAAAACCAGCTTTCTCTTTGGTAGAATTGGGATAATAGTATTTCCCCTGCAGGGCTGTTTTGAGGACCATATCGTGGGTGTCCAATAATTAGTTGTCCCTCAGTATCTATTAGTATTGGTTTCAGGACCCCCTGGTGGATATGAAAACCCAAAGATCCTCATATGCTCTACATAATATGGTGTCATAATTGCATACAACCTACACACCTCCTCCCACATACTTTAAATCACTCTAAATAACTTATGATGCTGAATACACATAAAAGCTTTGTAAATAGTTGTTATGTCATAATGTTTAGCGAAAACAATGAGCAGGGAGAGAGGGTGTTTGCATGTGTTCAGTACAAACACAACCATTGTAGGCCTGACTACAATTTGATCCACAGTTGGTTGAATCAGCAGATGTGGAGCCTGAAGGATATGAAGGGGCAACTGGAGTAAGAAAGGTATCCCAAACTAGTGCTTCCCAAGTGTTAACAGGCCTTTGAATCACCTGGGCATCTTGTTAAATGCAGATTCTGATTCAGGACACCTGAGACAGAACCTGAGCTCACACACTCCTAAGAAGTTTCCAGACAATGTTACTACTCATTAAAAGTTCTAGAGTCTTTTGGCAATGGTAATCCCTAAGAGAATATTTAAGAACCAATCTCACAATTGATGTCTATTTTCAGAAGAGTTGTAAGTCTTAGTACTACATGGAATCAATGGCCAGCCCTTGGGAGATGAAATTTGAATCTAAAATTATATTAACCAGGGTAGAGTTTCACCAGATGAAATTTAATTAAAGTCAGCATTACTATATAGGGAAGCCAAATCACAGATGGACTGAAAATTTTGCATAAAGAATAAAGTAGAGGCAAATATTTGGCACACCAGTTAAGATGCTACTTGGGATGTCTACATGCTATATGGGAGTGCTGGGTTCCAATCCCAGCTCCTCTTCTGATTCTTAGCTTCCCACTAATGCAGACCCTAGGAAGGATCAGGTGATGACTCAAGTATTTGAGCTTCTGCCACCCATGTGGGAGACCAAGATTGAGTCCTTCCCTCCTGGCTTTGGCCTGGCCCAACCATGGCTATTGATGGCATTTGGGGAATGAATCAGAAAATGAAAGATTCTCTCTCTCTCTCTCTCTCTCTCTCTCTCTCTCTCTCTTACCCAAAAAGCCCAACCAAAACACTCATCAAAACAAAACACTGACACATGAAAAAATTAAGATCGTTGAAAGAAACTAATTGCAGTAGTCCACATGTGTACCCTGTCTTCTGTAGTGTTCCTCAGTCTCAGCCAATCAGAACCTCCCCCGGAGGCCCTTACTCCCAACCCTGGAGCTCAGGAGAGTTAATGAAAGAATATGGGAGAGACCCAAGCACCTGAACTTCTAAACAGAAAAAGGGCTTGGGAGACCTTGTCTTACAGGGTTCATCTCCTTTCTTTTCAGTTTAGCATTTACAGCAGAGAGGAGTTGTCCATAGTGGACAGAGGTTCCATTGTGAGAAGAATCAAGTGACAATCAACTGACACCCAGGAGCTGTGTAAGATTAAGCAAGCTACTCATCCTGAGTCTAAATTTTCTCACCTGCAGGTTCGCCAGTCTCAGGACTCCCACATCCATATCAGAGTCTCTGAGTTTAAGTCTCAGCTCCACTTCCAATCCATTTTCCAGCTGGTGGGCACTCCTGAGAGGCAATAGGTGATGGGAAAAGTACTTGGATCCCTGCCATTCATATGGGAGACCTGGATGGGGTTCTGGGCTGCTGGATTTGGTCTGCCAGCTCTGGCTGTTGCAGGCATTTGAGGAGTAAAACAGCAGATTTAAGATCTCTTTTTCTCTGTTGTTCTGTCTGACTTTCATAATATACATAATCATGTTTTTAAAATTTCTTTTTTTTTCCATAGAGACGGAGAGAGAGAGGTCTTCCATCTGCTGGTTCACTCCCCAGATGGCCACAATGGCCTGAAATGTGCCAATCCAAAGCCAGGAGCCAGGAGCTTCTTCTGGATCTCCCACGTGGGTGCAGGGGCCTAAGGACTTGGGCCATCTTCCACTGCTTTCCCAGGCCATATCAGAGAGCTGGATGAGAAGAGGAGCAGCGGGGATTAAAATCGGCATCCATATGGGATGCTGGCACTTCAGGCCAGGGCATTAACCTGCTGCACCACAGCACCAGCCCCTTTAAAATTTCTTGAACATTGTTTGGAAAACACATCTACAGAATTTCTCCTCATTGCATACAGAGTGGAAATGCTAGAGGAAGAAAACATTTTTTTTTACTTAGTTCTTTCTCATTATTCAGAATAAAAATGCAAAATGTTATCCTTCTGATGGTAGAAATTTGAAAACTTTAAGGCCAAATACCTGACCGAGCCAACCTGGAGATGCAGGAAGTTGAACTTGTGCATGCTGCATTTGCTCTTAGGTAGGTAATTTTTTCCTGCCAGGAAAGAAACCAGGAAAATAACTGTCCTAGAAATAGCACAGTAAGTGGGCATCCTACACCCAGATCCTACCAAGGGCCCACACCTCCTAGGTGTCTGTTAATGGCATGCTGGCTAACAGCTAATAACGCACCCCAGCAGCTGGGAAGGCTTTGGTTAAAAGTCTCCTCATAGCCATCTTAAGGATGTGGAGTGTTTTACTGGAAATAAACTCCTTCTCACTTATACTTCATGCCTTTAAGCTCCAGCATGTCACTGCACCTGCTGCCATGTGGAGAGTGGCAGGGACTTTGCAGTGATGGCTGAGAAGCACACCTCACTGCTGCTGGGTAAGAGTTCATTGGAGGTGCTGGAATGTGGCTAAGATTTGGCCACATACAGGGCAGGCCTCTCGTATCAGGGCATTGATGCCAGCACCTGAGTTCTGACCATGGGGTAGGAGCCAAGGTCACCATGAAGCTCAGTGTGACCTCAAGGTCAGGACATTCTGTGTGTATCCTGGCTCCCATTCGCTTGGCTTCCATGCCACTCTATGCCACGCTCCCCCTATGACAGGCTCTCACAGGGGTAGCAGTGGGAAGGAATTCAGTGCCACACGAATGCTGGGTTTGCAGGTGGTAACAGCACACTGCCCACAGGTTGGACAGTGACAGTCCCAGCTATATTTAGGGAAGGAGATTAGCACAGCCCTCTGTGGGTACTGCAAGTACTGGCACATGGGCTCTTTGCATTGTGCCAGGGAGCCTATTAGCAATGTAGAACTTGTGCTGTGCCAACTGGAAACACAATCACTTTCAACCTTAGCCAAGGAGAAAGCAGAATCTGGTATTTAAAGGGAAAGGAAGAGCCATGCTCTTGTAGTCGGCTGAAGGATTGACTGCGTCCAACAACCATGTGTCTGTGCCTTTGAAAAATGTGTGTTTGGGGTAGGAGAGGGTCACCCCAGGCCCTGAATTATCACTATGGAAACACAGTGACACACAGCCTTTGTCCCAAAATTGCGTGTGTGTTACTAGGGACCATAAAGGACCTGTCCCTTAGGTGGAATGTTTTACATGGAGGTAGGTTAAGCCACTACCTGCATCGCTGATGTCCCACATGGGTGCTCATTCCTGTCCTAGCTGCTCCACTTTTGATACAGCTTCCTATTAATGCACGTGAGAAAGCAGCAGAAGACAAATAAAGTCCTTGTGCCCCTGCACCCAGTGGGAGACCTGGATGAAGCTCCTTGCTCCTGGCTTTAGCCTGGCCCAGCTCTGGCTGTTGCAGCCATTTGAGGAGTGAACCAGCAGATGGAAGATTCTCATTCTCTCCCCCCACCACCACCATAATTCTGCTTTCAAATAAATAAATTTTTTTTTTTTTTACAGGCAGAGTGGACAGTGAGAGAGAGAGACAGAGAGAAAGGTCTTCCTTTGCCGTTGGTTCACCCTCCAATGGCTGCCGCGGTCGGCGCACCGCGCTCGTCCGATGGCAGGAGCCAGGAGCCAGGTGCTTTTCCTGGTCTCCCCATCTTTTTAAAAATAGTAAACCTTTGATAATGGTATAGTCAGACTGCAATTTTACAGCACTTATTTCTTAGCACAGAAACACTTGGCATTTCATCATTTTTTTTGTACCCCAGGAGTCTCTAAAAGGCCCTGGGTCAGGCTAGCAACAGCACTGCTTCCTCACGAGGATTGTTCTTACTATACAGAAAGTAACATAAGGTGGGGCCAAGGATTCCAGATACCTTGTAAGTGAGCCTTGTGCATGCTGCATTTGCTCTTAGTTTTGGTTATGGCAGGTCCTCAACTCAAAGCTCTCAAATTAAGGATCAAGAGAGCATCACTATTCTAATAACTGCCAATACCAAGCCCCCTTCCCCTACTCTGGTCACATCCCATCCCCTCCAATTGAGTGGCAGCACTGGGAGGCAGTGCCAGGCACCCCAGCCAAGGTATTAGGAGGCATTGCCCAGTGGGAACTCCAACTGACCTATGAAATGGAAAGATGGCTCTTAAAAGCTGGCAGCAGAATTGGAAAATCTGTTAGAAACAGGATTACAAGTATGCTGGAGGGGAACACCATGTACAGTGAATGGTTAATATATTCATTTAAAATCTAGCTACCAAGCCTCCCTGGGAAGGCACTGTGGGAATGGAGGCGAATGAGGCTCAGCAAGGCCCAGAGCGGGACTGACAAAGCCAGCAGCAAACCCTTCCGGCACAGTGTGGAGTAGGTCATGGCACAGACGAGTGCTGAGACAGCCCAGAGGAGGGAGTTTTACACTCTGCAGAGGGACTTGTGCAAGGGTTCATTACAGAGCTGACATTTGTAGTCAGCCTTTGAGAAGGAGCAGGTGGTGATTTAATCAGGCCGAGTGAGCTGGATTAGCACAAAGGGAGGCCACAGGAACAGGGGGAAAAGCAAGGCCCCAAACGCATGCAACCTGGAATCATCCTTCTGCCTTGAAGCAATATGCCTATTCATTAACTGATTTAACGAATACTTACTGAACACCCTCCATGTGACACATATGTCTAAAAATCTAGAACTCTCCAGAATTCTTAACAAGTGTTCTAGAAAGGTAAAGAGCTAGGCATTAACCAACTTAGTCTTCTAAAGCATGTTTGTCATCAGAAACTAAAGTCAATAGAGATCACAGGACAAATGGACACACACTCATGCACACACACATACACATACCACCACCTTCCTTGGGGCTGGGAACTGTGAAGGGATTTGAAACATTTCCATCTTTGAGCTGGTTCTGACTCCTTGGATTACATCTGTTGAGTTGGCATCCTTTGGGAGGCTGTTAACAACGATCCCATTCCCAGTAGGCCTTGGGACATGCTTGTCCCCATTGCAGTGGCTATGACCAGAGACAAAGGCCAACATGCACAGGCATGGTAAAACTGTCATGCCATTTTGGGGACACTGGTGCCAATCTGACTCTTTATTCTTTATCTTTTCATTGCCCTCAAATACTTGAGGGAAAAAATCTGCTCGTACCTGAAAACTTGGTCTTCATTCTGGGGATGAAAGAATTCTGCATCTCAAATTGGTCTCCTTTTTTACATTTTTCAATGTGTATATTCTTAGAATACTCATCTCTCCTGTGTACCTGACTAGCTCCTAGCCAATCTGCAGATTTCAATGCAAATGTCACTTCTCCAAGAAGTCTTCTTGGCACCACCATCATGTTTTGGTTTGAATTAGGTGCTGCTCGTGTGGTCCCATCACTCTCGAGGCTTCTTCTCCAATACACAGCCTTTATCACAACACATTAACTGCCATTGTCCTTATCTGACTCTTAATATCAAATTATAATTCAGTGACAGTGAAGAGTATGTTTCTTGTATTCAATGTTAGCAAATATTTGCTGACAATTAGACAGTCATCAATATTTGTTAAATCAATTAATTTATTGTTTAATCAATACTAACACTTTAAAATGACTACATATCAAAAAATAAATTAGTTACTTTAAAATGGACTATATTTGTTCTCTAGACTATTCATTTTCCTTTAGGTGCCAGATTTGCAAGGTACCCAGATCCTTAATTCTGAAAGAATTAATTCAAGAAAGAATTCAGGAGAGAGTCAGAGAACAGAGAATAGTGATCAGCGAAGGAGAGAAACACTCCACAACAGGGTGGGGCCTACTCAGAAGGGAGTATCCCTGTCTCTGAGCTGCACTGAACATCATGTGGGTTGTTTAATGAAGAGGGAGTTACATTCTAATAAAGGGGAGGAATATTCATGTCTTTCCTGGGAGTCAGTGGAGATTTCCCAGAATCTAGCTATAGCCCCTTTTCACTCCTTATATGACCAAATGTTCCCTGTTATGAGGACTGGTAGTTGTGCCACTGGCATACTATAGTATTGCAATGAACATAAAATGAGCTTAAGTCAATCTAGTTTAGCCTTGGCCCCCTAAACTGGTTTAGGCAGGAGGTCTGTTTATCTTCAGAGCAAAGGGAACCAAGTTCCTGAACCTGAAGTCCCTAAGAGCAAAGGAACTACCCCCAGGTGGCTCCACTGCTTGCTCCGCCTCCCTGTCTCATTTTAGCAAGCCTCGGGGTTGAAAAATACAGGTAGTTCAGTCCTTCTGAACAAACTTCCTAGAAATCCCATATTTACAACTTGCACAATTAGAGAGTTTGAATAACGAATTTCCACAATTCCCAGTCTCTACTTCCAAATTCTTGGGAAACTTTAAAACAGATTTCTAACAACATATGGTAAATCCTTGTTCCTCTTCCCTTCCGAACTTCTTCCTTCAAAAATTTACACCACGTGGCTGATTTTCCTTTCCTCCTTCATTCAGCAGATGCTATGTGAATCGTGCTATTGTGATTATAAGGTTTTTTAGAGAGGTCACAGACAGAGAAGCATTAAAAAATTTATTTTGTTTTTCAGTCAATCTTCAGAATTTATCACTAGATCTCTGACCCACCACATTTGAGGTAAGTTTGAGGAAGTTATGCCACCTTTTTCCTTATTTTCAAGCCTCATTTAAATTTTAAAGATGGGTACACTTTCAATGAAAGTGTTTCTAAAATTGTTACTAAAATTTTAAACAATAAATAAAACTCAGCCTACACACTTCTCAAATTCTTTTAAGTTTTTCCTAAAATTCAAATAAAAAGCTCTCAAGTCCTTGCAAGTGAAAGATATGGGATGAGAATTCTTTCCACACTGTATAATCCTGGTAATGAGGGTGTTCTTATGAGATGCCTCCCACCCTCACATTGGCCAAAACTACCCAAGCAAACTTGCAAAAACCCAGGCAAGCCTGACTTTATTACTCTTAGCTTTCACGTGCCTCTAAGATATAAAAGAATGGGACTTGAGACATGATTGGAAATTGCAGTATTTCTTGGAGAAAAGAATGTTGTTAGAGTAGTATTTCCCCTCCTCCTCATTTCCAGGAGGAAAGAGAGAAATGTGCTCCTGTCACCTCAAGCCAAGCAAATGGGCTTCTCAAGAAACTCACTAGGAAAGATTAACAAGTCTTTGCTGGAGTCTGCAGAACACAGCAAACACAATGGACTACTCTGAAACATCGTGAAGAGCAGAAAGGCAGTAGCCAGTGCACAGAGCCATGGAATCAAAGAGTGGCCAAGAACAGACTGAATAATATTCCCAGTGTCTGTTGGGACAAAGGATATATGAGCATTCCCTGAGAACTAGATGGCCACTCATGGGGAGTGAACTGGACTGTAGGAATATTCCATCCAGAAGCCAAAGGTGGCCTCTAGGCTCCTGGGAACTAACAGAAAACACAAACAAGCACAGAGGACATGTTTCTGAGGCATGACAACAGGGAGTGCAATCAAACAATCCCAGTGAAGGTCTCCAGGGAACCCCTAAATGCACCCTAAAAAAAGAATCAGCAGAAAATACCTGCCATGGCCAACAGAAACCATCACCAGATGACACTGGTGCTAGTCAAACCCTGACCAGTCCTCCTTAGCCCCTTTCCAAGTGAGCTCATGAGGCCCTGAACCAAGTAGCAAGAACGAGGAGTGGAAGGGCCAAGGTGAGGAAAAGAACAAGAAGCCACCATGCCCACCCAGCTTGGAGGCCTGACCCAGGCCAGAGTTTAAGGGATAATCTTTAATGGAATCCAAGGCTTGACTAACATCTATACTGGATACTTTTGTTACTAAAACAAGATCATCTTTTTGACAACAAGTAACTAGAAACCCTCTTATTATCTAACATGTTACTAGAAAAGTCAAGGCACCTGCCCTGGACATACCCAGGAGGCAGAAGGCAACTAATTCCACAAAGCACTTTCAAACAGGTTGGGGGCAGGGCAGTTGTTTTCTCCTAGTACCCTCCAAGGATCTGCTCTTGCAAGGTAATGTTTAGCTGGTTTCTCCTGGAATTGTCAATATGCTGTTGGTTCATCAGGTTAACAGACATCATCAGTACAGTGGCTGGCTGGGCTCCAGTCCCGTTTTTGCACTTGCAGATTTGTAGGAAAGCAGGCATCAAGTATGTCCCTTGATCCCCTTATTGGGGAAAATATGGATATGCCATTGGCAACGTGTGGAATAACTCCTATCTCATGGATTTACTGTGAAGATACAGTTGCTGTAAAGAACTTAGAACAGGGTCTGGCACACACAAAATGTTCAATCAGTCATAACGACTACCATCATCTTCACACTGAAGACCTTGAAATTGATGAAAGATATCCTCACTGACTTCTAAATAAAGAGAGAATAGGGAAGCTAGTAAGCTTCTGGAATCTTGCTCCAACCACAGCTCAATGTACGCAGCCTTATCATCACCCTAGTTCACCCTGGTGTCCTGTATGTACCTGTGATGCTACTAGACTGTCCTTGTCCCTCCAGCCATGACCACGTAATACTGCTCCTATTTATGCTCAAAGTCCAGCACAACAGTGGCTAAAAAGAAGATTTTTTATTTCACATGTGATGGACAAGTCCAGATGGCAGTTCCCCTAGTTGACATCTGTCGCCTGTTCCACAGGCATTTATTCTATTAATCAACTGTGCTATAACAATGCTGCATAACAAAAATATACACACCACCTCCAACAACAAACATTTATGCTTCCCACCCAGCTGGGGCAGCTCTGTTTCAGGCAGCAATTTGGTTCAACTGGCCTCCAAGCTGCAGGTTGAGTTTGCTCTACTCATTTCTTCATGCTGGGATGAGACACTATGTGTGACATGTTCTTCTAATGGTGGACCACAGGAGCTACAGAGGCCAAGCCAAATGATGCAAGCATGCTCAGAGGCTCTGCACACATCACATCTACCAACACTGGCCAAGGTAATTCATATGGCCAAGACCAACATCAATTGAGAAAGCAACACATTCTGTCTTCCACAGGGTCAACAAAGTCATGGAGTAAATTGTGTGGAAATATTGAAAGAGGGAGCCAATCAGGAATTCAGAAAAAAGAACTGGAAATAATCTAAGCTACCAGGAGTGAGTGTGTAGACTAATGGTTAAGATGCCCACATCCCAAATCAAACCTAGGTTTGATTCCTAACTCTGGCTCCGGATTCCAGCCTCCTGCCAATGCAGAAACTGGGAAGCAACATTGATGGCTCAAGTAATTGGGTTCCTGCTAACCACATGGGAGATCTGGATAGAGTTCCTGACTCCCAGCTTTGGCCCCAGCCCTGCTCAGGGCCATTGCTGGCTCGTGGGAAGTGAAATAGCAGATGGGAGTGGTCTACCTCTGTCTCAATGTCTATCTCTGTCTCTCAGCCTCAAAATAAATAAAGTAATAATATTAGTCTAACCTATAAAACACTCATTTTCCCATTTTGGGGCCCTCATCTTTTTTTTAAAGCTTTATTGGTTGATTGATTGATTTGAAAGTCAGAGTTACACAGAGGAGAGGTAGAGAGAGAGAGGTCTTCCATCCGATAGTTCACTCCCCTTGGCCGCAATGGCCAGAGCTGCACCGATCCAAAGCCAGAAGCCAGGAGCTTTTTCTGGGTCTCCCACATGGGTGCAGGGGCCCAAGGACTTGGGCCATCTTCTACTGCTTTTCCAGGCCACAGCAGAGAGCTGGGTTGGAAGTGGAGCAGCCGGGACTTCAACTGGCACCTATATGGAATGCCACACTGCAGATGGCAGCTTTACCCACTACGCCACAGCGCCAGCCCCCTGACTCATCTTTGTTTCCTCTGTTCAGATGACACCATAGAATCCCATGCACCCGGTGAGTCTGTATTTCTAACCCTAGACATCAGCTAGTCTATTTCCACTCTACCTCCACTTCTGCATTCACAAAATGGACAAATCATTTACTTTAAAAAGACAATGGAAAAAGCAAGGTACAATTTTTTTCTTCTGACCAAAAGGCCACATGCTACTGGTTTTCCAGTTCTTAGATATTTCCATTATACTTCTTAAGAAAATTATTGTCACTGATAATTCTGAAAGGATTTTAAAATTATGTTTCTGTTTATCTCTCTCATATTTAAGATGTGGCTAATGATTTTAAAATCTCATTTGAACTTCTGCCACACCTACCATTCTTGAAATGCTTAAAAATCATCTAAGATAATAGACAATCCAAAAATGAGGTGCTGTGTTATGATTTGAAGGTAGTGCCAGTTTGTTTGATTTATAGGTTGATATGGTCAAGCCCAGTTGGAAGTGTCCCTTAGGGTGGCAGAGAACACTAAGAAATCAAATGTCTCAGATAGATAAACATAGCTTCTCCTCAGAGTTGGGCAGGAAAAATCTCTCCATCTGCAGTACTATATACTTACATGATGCTTTTGTCATCTGAAAATAAGCATATTTCTAACAGATTTCTGGAAATTTAATACAGGACAAAAGGCACTTTGATCCATTCTGATTGGTATACCAGCACACACCTGCCAATTTCCAAGGGTGGTAACTGGGAGCCAATGAACTTACTCTAGCTCAATGCTTCACCCTTGAACTTTCGTCTATCATATTTCTGGGACATCTATAAACCCAGAATAACTGGACTTAGCCATTGTATTTCTAAAATCATCATTTGTAGGATCATTATATTCGTTAGAGGAGACCCTACCCTATCCTGTTGTCTTGAAAACAAAATTTCCATTCTCCTTTACAAAACGTTGCAGACTATGACATTTCTCTTAATCATGCTCTTCTGCTTATCACAGCACTTTTCTTGAGCTAGAGACCTCATTTACCATGAATGTGCCTGTGCCTAATCCAAAGGCTAACAAACAACTCTAGCTAAGCCAGTAGACAGAACCAGGGGAGCTTCTCCTAGCGTTTCCATGGAGGTGGGAGACAAAGCAGCCAGTTCCACCCCACCCCTACACACCCACACGTGTGTTCTCTTGCTAAGGGTTACATCACACTATAGGGCTTCTCCAGGAAAGAGCAATGACCTCTAGAAATCTGTTGTGTCCCTTCCCTGTTTTTCAGAGATGTATAGCACGCAGCACACCTCCTGTTGTTAAACCTCTCCTCTCCATACCACATCCCTCCTGCTTTGGAAACCAGCCAAATAATCATCCATCATTCGTACAGATTTCCAAGATCAGAAAGCAGATTCTATGACAAAGCAGGCAACATGTTACATAGTCTAAAGATCTCAAAGTTAGCAAAAAGGAGTTCTGGCCCCAGCACTGGTTGTGGAGAACCTGGACAGCTCCCTTCACCTTGCTGCACCACCATTCCCTGCCTCATTGCCTCCTTGAAGTAGATTTCCCTCTGTCTTCTCTATTTCAACCAACTGCTTGACTCCTTCATAAAATTTAACATAATTTACCATTATTTGCTTGATTGATAAATCTTTTCGCTTGCTCTTAGTCTATGCCCGATCCAGAATATAAATTTCTCTTAGGCAGCTAAACCCACGTACAGCATCCAGCACCAAGCAAATTGCACAATAAATGCTGATTTCATTAATGAATAAACAAATGATACCAGATTTTTATATTTTTATATCCTATGATGATTCAACCAAGTAAAGTAAAACAAACAAAAAATGACAAGGATACAAAAGAACGATTAGCTTCCTTCTGTAGTTTCCAGGAAAGAAATGGGGCAACAGGTGATTAAGTGAAAATCTCCTCTTCATCAGCCACTTCTTTATCATAGAGGACAACTTACTGTTTTATATATTTATATTTTAACATAACCTGGGTAATTGTTGTAAGAACAAAAATTAGAATTTTTTCCTTATCTTTCTGGCACTTTCTTGTTTTTTGAACATTTCTCACCCAGCTGGTAAATCACCATTTTAATCAATACTTAGGTATATGGTATAGAATACTCATCCAGTCTAAGCTAGTTTATCCACCTCATGTCATTATTTGTGTATTATTTCTGTCCAGCTTTGCCATCAGCCCCAGAGAACTTAAGATCAAACTGAAACCTAAAAATGTAAAAATGCTTATTATAGACCAATAGACTGGAGCCGTTTCCATTCTGTGTTATCAGAAATCATCTGCACAAAGGCATTGTAATTGATGCCCATTTGGGGCCAGCAGCTGTGGAGCAACAGGTTAAGCTGCTGCCCACAACACCAGCATCTCATAAGGGTATTGGTTTGAGTCCCAGCTGCTCCACTTCCAACCCAGCTCTTTGCTAATGTACCTGGGAAAGCTGTAGAAGATGACCCAAGTGCTTGGACTGCTACATACATGTGGGGGACCTGGAAAAAGCTCTGGCTCTTGGCTTCTGACTGTTCCAGATCTGCTGCTGTGGCCATCTGGGGCCATCTGGGGAGTGAACCAGAGGATGGAAGATTCTCATCTTTCTCTCTCTCTCTCTCTCTCTCTCTCTCTCTCTCTGCAACTGTGCTTCTCAAATAAATAAGTACATCTTCAAAAAATCGATGACCATTAGCCATTGTTTTTCAATGCAATATTTATTTAAGAGCATGTTATACTCCCCAACCTCACACAACCACATAACCATTCAACTTGCATCCAATTGGACTAATCCAAGCTAACATTGAAGTAATCTTTTTTCTTTCCCCTGAAACTCATTGCTTCTTCCTGACATTAACGAAGAGCCAGGTCTCCTTGAAATGTCTCCTCCAGACAACCTCTGACCTTCTGAAATGTTTATGAAATATGTAAGCCAACTTCCGATGTGTTTGTTTAGAGTTTTGACCCTATCTGGTCAAATTGTCAACTCTCTAAGCTTATGTCCCATTTTCCTTCACTCTAATCAGATCAAATTATGTCTTGTTCCCCTACCAGCTTAGTGCTCTCCTGGAACCTTGGTCTCCTGCATACTTGTCCCTGAAGATTCAACTCACCTGTTGGCTCCTCCCAAAACTATCCTAAATTACCCTGAATGGAAGTAACCTGAAGTCCCATGGGGCTCTCTCACATAACTTTTATTTTTCTATCTCATCTTCCTATCTCCTATATCAACAGTAAATTACTGGGCCAGCGCGGTGGGTGTAGAAAGTTAAGCCTCCACCTGCGGTGCTGGCATCCTATATGGGGTGGTTCATGTCTGGCTTTTCCTCTTCCAATCCAACTCTCTGCTAATACTCTGGAAAAGCAGTGGAAGATGGCCCAAGTGCCTGGGTCCCTGCACCCATGTGGGAAACACAGAAGAAGCTCCTGCTCCTGACTTTGGATCAGCTCAGCTCTAGCCCTGGCAACCATTTGGGGAGTGAACCAGCAGACAGAAGACCTCTCTTTCTGTCTCTGCCTCTCTGTATCTGTGACTCTGCCTCTCAAACAAATCTTTTAAGAAAAACAGTAAATTACTTATATGTGGGATCCATCTCGTCTTCATTCTCGTACCTCACAGATTGGTATTATCACTTAGTTGAGTGAGTAAATACTCTTGCTTCTGACATGAGATACTTCTTATACATTTGGAGCTCAACATATATAATTAGTAATAGATCATATTCTATCCTCCCTTTCGGACTCCCATATCAGCAGGGAGCTGGGAAATTAGACAATGAACCAAAAGGACATAGGGAGAGTTTTTGTCTCAGTATACTCAGATGCCTAGATGCCTAGAGTTAATACTGGATATATCGCAGGTTTATGGCAGAAGCATTAAATCCCCACTGTGCTAATAAACTAAGGCTACAAATTGAGGGTCTCAGCACCTCCTACTGGAAGGAAGTAGGATGTTCACATATTGATTAAAAAACATCAAGTCCAAAAAATCAAGTCGGAGGCACAGCTTCCTTTTTTGTCTTGGTTTGAGTACTTCTGCTGGTGTATTATCACAAGTTCGAGACACAGTGAGAGTCCACAGGACAGAATACAGGTGGGGTGGTTCCAGAGACTTAGTTAAGCCTGGAAAAACATTACCCAAGACAGTTCATAAATATATAACCAGAACTGAGCTGAAAATGAAATCAAGAGAGTATTGTACACTGGGTTTACAAAAGGAGAGACATTCAAAGAACTCAAGGTCTAAGACAAAGATATAACAGTGACATGAGAAGTAACATTGGTGAGCTTGGAAATCACAAGAAAACAAGCAGGTATGGATTACTGAGGTAATTTTGGAAAAATAAATACTTAGAGGGGAAAGCAAGCTACAAACAGACTCTAATATTTCATTCACGAAGTAGTTTATTGTAGTCAGTGAAGCTGTTGTATGCATTTAGCACTTCTAAAAGCCAAATCATTGCTTCATATCCTCATTCAGAAATATCTAAACAAAAAATATTATTGAACACCAAAAAGGAAACCTGTTGAAGTGAAATGGACACTATGAGAAACAGTGACTTGATCAGCCCTTGTCCAGACTGTTGATGAGCAACTTAATACTTTATCCCTTTTAGTATTTTTTTTGTTCTACTTAATACCATTGGTTGAACTCTTTAATTAACACACAATTATTCTTAGATGTTTAAGGGTGGGAAAAAGAGAGGGAGGAGATATACAATTTGGGACATGCTCAATCTGACAAGCCCCAAATGGTAGAGTTAGAAACGTGCCAGGGGATTCTAATTCAATCCCAACAAGGTAGCATGTACCAATACCATCTCATTAGTCCAAGTGATCAGATTCAGTTCACAATTGATCATAATGATAGGATTAAGAGTCAAAGGGATCACATAAACAAGACTAGTGTCTGCTAATACTAACTGATAGAATTAAAAAGGAGAGAACTATTCAACATGGGAAGCGGGATATAAAGCAGACTCATAGAATGGCAGATGTCCTAAACAGCAAACAGCACTCTGGCCTCAGAATTAGCCCTTAAGGCATTCAGATATGGCTGAAGAGCCCATGAGAGTAATTTAGGCATGGAAAGCCAACACACTCTGGCAAAAAAAAAAAAAAAAAAAAAACACCTAAATGAAAGATCTCTGTGAGATCCCAGTGGAAAGAACGAATCATCAAAGAAGGAGGTACCTTTCTCTGAAGGGAGGAGAGAACTTCCACTTTGACTATGACCTTGTCTAAATAAGATCAGAGTTGGTGAACTCAAAAGGCTTCCATAGCCTTGGCAACTCATGATAGGAGCCTAGGGTGATTACTGATGCCATAAACAAGAGTGTCAATTTGTTAAGTCAACAACAGGAGTCACTGTGCACTTACTCCCCATGTAGGATCTCTGTCCTTAATGTGTTGTACAATGTGAATTAATGCTATAACTAGTACTCAAACAGTACTTTACACTTTGTGTTTCAATGTGGGTGCAAACTGTTGAAATCTTTACCTAATATATACTAAATTAATCTTCTTTATATAAAGAGAATTGAAAATGAATCTTGATGTGAATGGAATGGGAGAGAGAGCGGGAGATGGGAGGGTTGCAGGTGGGAGGGAAGTTATGGGGGGGGGGAAGACACTGGAATCCAAAAGCTGTACTTTGGAAATTTATATTTATTAAATAAAATTTTTTAATAATATTATTGAGAAATATATAGACTTTTATATTTAAAAGATGTATACTATTTCTGGCTACTATAAAGATGCCCATTCTTCCCCAACTTACAGCCAAAATAAAACTGGAATTTTTTATTCTGGCAAATTAATTTAAAGTAGATATGAAAGAATAAACAAAATTAGCTTCAAAACTTTTTTTAAAGTTTTATTTATTTATTTGAAAGTCAGAGTTACACAGAGAAAGAGAGGTGGAGAGAGAGAAAGAGGTCTTCGATCTGCTGGATCACTCCCCAGTTGGCTGCAATGGCCAGAACTGTTCCGATCTGAAGCCAGGAGCCTGGAGCTTCTTCCAGGTATCCCTTGTGGATGCAGGGGCCCAAGGACTTGGACCATCTTCTACTGCTTTCCCAGGCCATAGCAGAGAGCTGGACTGGAAGTGGAGCAGCCAGGACTTGAACCAGTGCCCATATAAGATGCCAGTACTGCAGGCGGTGGCTTTACCCATTACGCAATTAAGATAGATGTGTTCAAAGAAGATCTTGCTTTTGCGGCCATGAAAACACTATAAAGCTGACACAATGAAGTCAATGTGGTCCTAACATAGGAATCACTGCAGGTCAGTTAAACATAGTAAATAATCCAGCAATATACACGAATATCTAAAATAATCAAATGTTCAACAAAGAAAGCATCACAAACAAGTGGGAAAATGAATTATTAAATACATTGGGGTCAGTGCTGTGGCATAGCGAGTAAAGCCACCGCCTGCAGTGCCAGCATCCCATATGGGCACCAGTTCAGTCCGGGCTGCTCCACTTCTGATCCAGCTCTCTGCTATGGCCTGGGAAAGCAGTGGAAGATGGCTCAAGTCCTTGGGCCCCTGTACCCACGTGGGAGACCTGGAGGAAGCTGCTTGCTCCTGCCTTCGGATTGGTCCAGCTCCAGCCATTGCAGCCATCTGTGCAGTAAACTAGTGGATGTGAACTAGTGTCTCTCTGTAACTCTGCTTTTCAAATAAATAAATCTTTTAACAAAAAAGAGTACATTACAGTAAAAAATTAACAATTTTGGAAAATATAGTATAGAGCCTTACTTAAGAAAATGTAGGTGAATGTTATATTGCTGGTTAGAAAATGGCTTTCTAAACATCGGGGAGAAAACATAAAGAAAAGTATGGCTATGATTGCTTACATTAATTTTTTTTAATTCCTATACTCCAAAATAACATGATTAAAAAAACTAACTTACAAATTCAAAATAGGCTTGCAACAACATTTTTTTTTTTGACAGGCAGAGTGGACAGTGAGAGAGTGAGAGAGACAGAGAGAAAGGTCTTCCTTCCGTTGGTTCACCCTCCAATGGCCACCGCAGCCGGCACACGGCGCTGATCCGAAGCCAAGAGCCAGGTGCTTCTCTTGGTCTCCCATGCAGGTGCAGGGCCCAAGCACTTGGGCCATCCTCCACTGCACTCCGGGCTACAGCAGAGAGCTGGCCTGGAAGAGGGGCAACCAGGACAGAATCCAGCGCCCTGACCGGGACTAGAACCCGATGTGCCAGCGCCGCAGGCGGAGGATTAGCCTAGTGAACTGCGGCGCCGGCCGCAAAAACATTCTTAATATGTGCTATGGTTTGAATACAATTTGGCTCCCCAACATGATCATACAGTTAAAACCCAACTCATTAATTGGTGGTATTAAGGGTGGAAACTGTCCAGTCCTGGTGTCTGACAAAGGGGTTGCGAGCGTGGAGTCTCCGTGAGTGAATCACAAGGCTTTATAGGGAGAGACCATACGACATGGAGACAGAATGCTCCCTGTCCCTCTTCCTTTTGTGCAACACGTAACTGTTCCTCTGCACATGCTCCATCACCAAGAGGCCAAACCCATGCAGCTCACCCAGTTTTGGACCATGAACCTCCAAAACCACAAGGAAAAAAAATTCCCTTTATAAGTTAACGTTTCTCAGCTATGTTAATTATGGTGACAAAAACTGACTAATGCAATACATAAAAACTTCTGTGAGTCAGTAAAAAATACACTACCAAAGAAAAATAGCTAAGGACATAAACGGCCATTGCACAAAAGATAGATGCATTGCTGATTAATAAATATGAGAAGTGTTTAACCTCACAAATAATGAAATGCAAATCAAAACAATAAGACTTTCCTTCTATTTTGCAAATAGGATTCTGTGCTAAGGAGGTGTTTAGTAAGAAAATTGTTCTCATATACTACTATCAATAACAAGAACCTTCCTGGTCAGAAATCAGGCAGTGAATAACAACAGCAATAAAAATCTGCATCTCCAGCTGGAAACAGGTGCCTGTGACGTCCTAGGTGCTCCACACACATTGGGCCTGGGAGCTTCCCATCCCCGAGCCAGTCCAGGGGTGGGAAATGTGGGATGCCTCACCAGCTACAGCACAGCCTTTGGAGAAACTGGACGGAGAAGTACACCAGGAACTTGGCCTAGACCCACATACCTTTCCACATTTCTTTAAAAAAAAAAAAAAAAAAGATTTTTACACAGAGAGAAGGAGAGGCACAGAGAGAGAGAGAGAGGTCGCCCATACACTGGTACACCCCCCAGATGGCCACAATGGCCAGAGCTGTGCCAATCTGAAGCTAGGAACCAAGAGCTTCTTCCAGGTCTCCCACATGGGTGCAGGGGCTCAAGAACTTGGGCCATCTTCCACTGCTTTCCCAGGCTATAGCAGAGAGCTAGCTTGGAAGTGGAGCAGCTGGGACTTGAACCAACACCAATATAGGATGCTGGCGCTGCAGGTGGTTGCTTTACCCTTTATACCACAGTGCTGGCCCCTCCACATTTCTGTGAACAGAACCACTCATGGCACTAAGATGGAAACAGTGTCAGGACTGGAAGAACAGAGCTGAGGTGGGATTTCATTGAGGATGTGTAGCACAGTAGTGAACAGCATGGGCTATCTCTGTTCAAATTCTAGCTCTGCTTCTCAACTGGTGGCAGACCCTACCCAACTACTTAAACACCCCCATCCATCAGAGTATTAAATAAAAGAATTATTGGTAGGGCACAGATAGAACATGCAAGGTAGAGGCCTGCACTATGGTGCAGCAGGTTAACGCCCCAGTCTGCAGTGCTGGCATCATATATGGGCACCGGTTTGAGTCCTGGCTGCTCCACTTCCAATCCAGTTCTCTGCTATGGCCTGGAAGGCAGTGAAGGATGGCCCAAGTCTTTGGACCCCTGCCCTCACATGGGAGACATGGAAGAAACTCCTGGCTCCTGGCTTTGGGTGGTTGCAGCTCCAGCCATGCAGCCATTTAGGGAGTGAACTAGCAGATGAAAGACCTTTCTCTCTCTCTCTCTCTCTCTCTCTCTCTCTCTCTCTCTCTCTCTCTCTCTGCCTCTGTCTCTCTATAACTCTTGCTTTCAAATAAGTAAATAAATCTTTTAAAAAAAAAAAAAGAACATGGCCGGCGCCGTGGCTCAACAGGCTAATCCTCTGCCTTGCGGCGCGGGCACACCGGGTTCTAGTCCCGGTTGGGGCGCCGGATTCTGTCCTGGTTGCCCCTCTTCCAGGCCAGCCCTCTGCTGTGGCCCGGGAGTACAGTGGAGGATGGCCCAAGTGCTTGGGCCCTGCACCCCATGGGAGACCAGGAGAAGCACCTGGCACCTGGCTCCTGCCATTGGATGAGCGCGGTGCGCTGGCCGCAGCGCGCCGGCCACGGCAGCCATTGGAGGGTGAACCAACGGCAAAGGAAGACCTTTCTCTCTGTCTCTCTCTCTCACTGTCCACTCTGCCTGTCAAAAAACAAACAAACAAACAAACAAAGAAAAAAAGAACATGCAAGATAAATTTTACATTCTGGTTCTAGAGGCTAGGAGCCCATTACGTTAAGGCTACGAAACAGGCAAGTACCGTGTGGAGCTCCAAACCCTCTGAGCTGTCATTAACCTTCTCTGCTAGGTGGTCTCAACTCCCCATTCAGCTCCTTCAGAGACAAAGCTTTCTGAAGCCCAGGGATGTGAAGTTCTCCTAAGTGTTGCAGAAATCCAGGCAAGCAATTTGGACCCCAGGCCTTGGCTGAGGGCTGTTTTGGGCCCTGGAAAGGGCAGCATTGACGTGAGACTGATGAGTAAATGTAGATGATGGCCAACCTCCTTTCCCACTAGAAACCCAGGGTCCATGCCAGTTCACCCCAGAAAGGTTCTGTCAGACCTCCTGGAATCAAGGAAAGGGTGGCATTGTGCCCAGTCGAGTTGTAAGTTATAGGCCAGGGCCTGCTACCTTGAGGCAGTTGGATAACAAAGAGGTTCTGCTAGTGACCATGCCCTGGCTACACTCTGCCAGGGGCAGGCTCGTGCAGGGGCGTGTTGGCCAGAAGCCCATCAGAGCTCCCTGTAGGGAAGGAACCATCACCAATGTTTGGGTTCTCTTGATGAGGGCACTAAGACCATCTACTCTCAGCCTCTCCAAGACAAATGGCCCAAAAGCCCAAAACAATTTCTAGCTCTCAGAAGGACTCGGGCAAACTAGACTGGAGGCTGTATGGGAGGAGAAAGCTGTGCTCTTGGCTGTGCTATGCTGCTGGAAGGGCAGAGCTTGGCTCAGGAAGCCCCCCGCCCCCACCCCACCAGATGAGCATGGCCCATCCTCAGGGAAGCTCCTTCTTCAGGTAAACATAAGGGACTGGGTTGGGTTCTACTCATTCTCCTCTCCTTGCTACCCTGGTCCCCCTGGGACCATGTACACTCAGGATAATGTCCAACTCCAGCTCCTTGCTCCCCAAGGCCAAAAAGAAGGAAAACCTGGGCTTGGGACTTGATACACTCATACTTCCCAAGGGAGAAATTTGCAAATGGCCAGGCTTGAGAAATTGGGTGACTAAGAAAGGAATCCAAGGAGACAGGCCACTGATTTAGAGATTTATGGACTATGTTGCTGCAGACTGAATTGTGGCTCCCCAATTTCCACATGTTGAGACTCTAAACCCAACATAGTTTCTGAAAATGAAGATTTTGGAGGACTTTTAGGTTTAGATGAGGGTGGGGCTATCACAATGGGACTGATGCATTTATAAGAAGAAACACCAGAGAGTGTTCTTTCCCTCTACCTCATGTCCCAAGCCCCACCATGTAAGGACATGGTGAGAAGGCAGACAACCATTAAGCCAGACCCTCATCTGAGAATTGTGAGGAATGAAAGTCTATTTTTTGAACTACCAATCAACAAAAATGTATCAGGGCAGCCCAAGCAAAGAAGACATTAATGCTCACAAGCAGAAAAGAGAGGTTCCATGACCACAAACAGAACAGAAAAAAGCAGAAGTCTGTAGCACAGTGAAAGTCACAGAAGAGACAGATGCAGACCAGTTGAGGGTGTTGAATTGATGGCTCAAGGCAAATGCCAGAGCCCAACTCCAGGTCCAACATCTCTGTGAGAAATTTTAAAACACTACTGTTGGCCCAGGCTAGGGTCTTCAAAGAGAAATTCCACTGAACAAGAAGGATCCTATCCACAATATCAACAATTCTTAGGAAAAGGCATTCAATTTGCAATACTGGATAGGTGCCAGAGTTTGCCAGGAGCTGTACCAGGCACTGGGATACAGCTGAAAATAAGACTGACCTAGTCTCTTCTTAGAGAGATCCTTACTGAGCAGGAATTATAGATATTGCCCTAGGAATTATAGGCACATTGAGCATTGCAGAAATGTCTTGTCAGCAAAAACCAAAAAAAAAAAAAAAAAGTGTTTTCATCCACTTTTCCACTCTTCATCTTAGCCAAAAGGCCAAGAAGTGAATTCACTCAATTCTCTAATGAAGAGAACTTGGAAGTAAGTGTCAGACTTAGGACTTAACCCTAGTCTCATAAGATATAACAAAAGGTTATTTTGGAAAAGTTTGGGAGTCTTCCATGATAGTAACCTCATAGCAGTGATTTACCCTAAACATCCTCAAAGCTGCTTAATAATCCAGTTCCATTCTGTCATCCAAGAACATCTAAATCCTTCTTGAACTTTATTTATTTACTGCTTCATTCCATTATCCCATTTCTGGCTTATATAATACTTCTTAAGAACGCATTCAGGAGCCAGCACTGTAGTGTAGAAGGTTAAGCCTCTGCCTGCGGTGCCAGCATCCCATAATGGGCACTCGTTCGAGTCCCAGTCCACCTCCCGGCTAATGCACCTGGGAAAGCAGTGGAACACAGCCTAAGTCCTTGGGCCCACAAACCCATATGGAAGACCCAGAAGAAGCTCCTGAGTTCTGGCTTCAGCCTGGCCCAGCCCCAGCCATTCAGGCCATTTGGGGAGTGCAGCAGCAGATGGAAGATATTCTCTCTCTCTCTCTCTCTCTCTCTCTCTCTCTCTCTCTCTCTCTCTCCGTATCTCTTTCAAATACAAAAATAAATCTTTCCTAAAAATTTATTTCTCTGTCTATCCCTCTGTCTCTCCCTCTCTCTGTAACTCTGATTTTCAAAGTAAATAAATAAATCTTTTCAAAAAAATTTATTCATATGAGGCTAGCATTGTGTCACAGTGGGATAAGCCACAACCTGCAAAGCCAGCATCTCACATCTGAGTGTCAGTTCAAGTTCCAGCTATTCTACTTGGGAAAACAGTACTTAGGCCCCACATGGGAGACCCAGATGGAGGAGTTGCAGGCTCCTGGCTTCAGCCTGGCCCAACCTGGGCCCATTGCAGCCACTTGAGGAGGGAATCACTGTTTCTCTCCCTATCTCTCTACCTCTTTCTGTCACTCTACCTTTCAAATAAATAAAAATAAATATTTTAAAATAATAGCAATACTTTGTTCATAGTCCCTCAATATTCATTTTTCTGTGTGGGAGAATCACATCTTCAGCAGATCCTTTCCCCTCACTACGTAGTTCTTGCCCAGATCTTTTCCAGCCTCATTAGGTCATTCTTAAGAGCAGTGGTCAGATATGGTCAAAAACCCAGTTTTATTGCCAATGTCTTGTGCCAGAATCTGCCCACATATTCCCTCTAGCCAAGAGCAACTCTTCCTGTCTCTGCTGGCCCGGGAAGATCATGGCCGCAGAGCCTGCCCTGCAGGATAGAACCCCTTCACCAATAACACCTTTGTCATCTTCAGGTTTCATAGTCTACAAAATTCTTTCATAGACATTTTCTCACTTTACACAACAATTTTGAGAGGTAAGCAAGGTAAATACTAGTATCTCCATGTTATGGAAAACAGAGATTCAAAATTAATTTACTTATTAAATTACTTGCCCAACATCATAAAACTGCTAGTTGCAGACAGAGAACTGAACTGAATTGAATTCTCCTGAATTGTACTTGCCCTCTCCACTCTCATTCTTTAACCTTGAATCTAAATGCTGTATCACCCTGTAGTTATCCCAGCTCTCTTTGTTTTGGTGTGAACTTTGGGTTCACAGCACAGAATGCTCCAGGTAAGAACCACTTCCTCCAGAAATCAGCCCTGAGTGACCCACACCTGGGAGACTAACCCTCTCAATACCTCTTCCCAAAGGAGGAGCAATGATCAGACCATTTCTAATCTGCTTGTGCACTGGGACTTACACTGAGTAATGTGTAGTTAGTATAGTTTTTACCTAGCACTAAACCATGCCCATAAAAATTCTCAATAAATGTTTGACAAATTGGTAGAAACTCTACTGTCTGCTTGTTTTCTGACTCATTGACTCACACTGCCCTCTGACGCACATACTCCTTAAGACTTCCTTTGAGGCCAAATTTCTGACAAACCAAATCCTCCCAAACTGCAGACTCCAATATGATCTGTTTCGTAGTGTTGGTAGCCCAGTCTTCAGCATAAGACCAAGAGTGTGGAAAAGGCTAAGACAGAGCTATGGGACCCAAAGATGCTTAGCCCCAAAGGGTCTGAAGGTAGAAAAATGATAGAGCAGGTAAGGCTTCCAAGAAGAAAGTGCTTGAGTCAGTTTTTTAAAACTTAGACCAGCTGGGATCGGATCGGTGCTGTGGTGCAGTGGGTTAATACCCTGGCCTGAAGCGCCGGCATCCCATATGGATGCCAGTTCTAGTCCCGGCTGCTCCTCTTGCGATCCAGCTCTCTGCCCTGGGAAAGCAATAGAAGATGGCCCAAGTCCTTGGGCCCCTGAACCCACGTGGGAGACCCAGAGGAGGCTCCTGGCTCCTGGCTTTGGATTGGCGCAGCTCCGGCCGTTGCGGCCATCTGGGGAGTGAACCAGCTGTGTCTCTACCTCTCTTTGTAACTCTGTCTTTAAATAAAAATAAAATAAATAAAATAAATCTTTTTTAAAAAAAATTAGACCAGCCAAGAAAGAGGAGCAAGAAGAACCTTGGAGGTAAAGAGGGAAAAAAGGGGGAAAAATTCCTTTTTTTTTAAGTGATCACTTCTTCTTGTTTTTATTTATTTAAGAGGCAGAGAGACAGAAACAGAGTTTCCATCCCTGAGTTCATTCCCGAAATGCCCATAACAGCCAAAGGCAGGGGCTGAGAACTCAACCCAGGACTCCCACGTGGGGACAAGAACCCAAACACTTGGGCCATCAGCACTGCCTCCCTTGGTCTACATTACCAAGAAGCTGGAATCAAGAAGTACTGAACCCGCACAGTCTGATAGGGGATGTGGACATCTTAACTGCTAGGCCAAACAGCTGCCCTCATTTGCTGACTTTTAAAAATAGAATTCAAGGCCAGTTTATATATATATATATATATATATATATATATATATGGTGAACACATTTGCTGTTTTTCATGTATACAGATTTAGGAGCACAGTGATACTTCCCACTCTACCCTCCCTCCTGCCCATGCTCCTAGTCTTCCTCCTCCTTCCTTCCTTATTCTTTCTTTTAATTTTTACAATGACATAGTTTTAGTTTATTTTTAATCACAAGCATAACCCTCCACTAAGTAAAGAATTCAACAAACAGTAAGAAGAAAAAAAACACTGTTCCTCAACAGTAGAGACAAGGGCTATAAACAATAATCAAATCTCAAAATTTCAATTTCAATTATATAAACTTTATTTTTTCATTTATCTTCATCTATTTACAAAACAAACTTTTTCTAGAATATTTAAAAAAAGAAACAAGCACACCAAAAAGAAAATCTTACTTTTTTACTTAATAAATCATACATTTCCCCTTATTCTTACACATTACTTTTTTTTTTTAAAGATTTATGTGTTTATTGAAAGCCAGAATCATAGAGAGAAATCTTCCATCTGCTGGTTCACTCCTCAAAAGACTGCAACTGCCAGGATTGAGTGAGACCTAAGCCAGGAACCCAGAGAGTCATTTAGGTCTCACATGTGGGTGGCAAGGGCCCAAGCACTTGGGCCATCTTCTGCTGCTTCCCAGGCATATCTGCAGGGAGCTGGATTGGAAATGGAGCAACCAGGACTAGAATCAGTGCCAATATGGGAAACTGGCATTGCAGGCAGCAGCTTTACCTGCTATGCCACAGCACCAACCCCTGGAGTGTTGTTTTGTTCTGTTTTGTTTTGTACTTTCAGTCATAAATTTGAGTATAATTAACTGTTATTATTCAAAGCATACATCTATGACTGTTTCTGCAGGATAAATTCCTAGCAGTGAGTCAAACACATTGCTTAATTACCATCCAGAATCGTGCTGAATAACCTGCTCAGGGTGACTAGTTTCCTCTTTAGTACTGCACATCATGATTTTCAAAATCTTTTCATATTTGAATAGGGTGAAGATGACATCCTATTACTTTATGCAAAGGGTTTTATGAATATCTGAAGTAAAATTTGCTCACTGATTTGCTTATGTTAATTCATGTATTTATACTCCTCAAAAAGTCCATTTTTCCAACATTCCACACTTGTTTATTTAGTGTCATAACAAATGAAGCCCTGCACTAACTACCATTCCTTAATGCATTCTGTTTACTCTGTACTTTTCGACCTTATAGTTTATCTTTCATTCTACTACAATGCCAAGAATCATAGTGAAATAACTTAGCTTGTAATTCCCATGATCATCACTGGAACTTCCTAACAGATGTAAGTTATGTTGCTGATCCAATGTTCTCTGATAACCTTTTGTAATTATAAGTTCATATTTAAGCCACTAGCTTCACAGTTTTATCTTTGGAAACAACTAAGTGGATGCCATATGTTCAAATGATTTTCACATCTAAATTATCATTTTGTTCTAAAATATTTTGTGTGTGTGTATCAGCATTTGACATACTCCACATGGGTTGACAGCCACCAAAGGTAATTTAAGTGTCCAGCATCTTGTCTAGGGTGTGTCAGAGGCACTGGATAACAACCAAATGCGAAAAAAAAAAAAAGGCCACTGAAAAGAAGGAAAATCAAGCTTAAGGTTTAAAAGTGTGGTAACATTACATAGAATCTGCATAAACCCCAGTACTACCTTCACTTCCTTGTCAGGAGTCTAATACTTCCTTAGTATTAGAAAAATATCTTCAGTGTCTATAGCATATGTTCATCAGTATCCATTCAGGAAGGTGGAGCCCATGTCAAGTGGTTCCATGAAGACAAGCTTATACAGGGAACCAGTTAGAAAGATATTTAAAAAGGTGAGAGGCAAGACAGAGCACAATGAGAAACAGTAGGAAGTCACTACAATATTATTAAAACCCAGAGACCAGGGGAAAATAGTGGAAAATAGAAACTGTATGCACCCCCTGAAGCAACAGGGGATGAAGTTCTTCTTTTCTTTTTTCCTTCCAACTTCCCTTCTGGGTTCCTCAAGTATAAAACTTAGAACCCATGGGTGAGGGGCCAGCGCTGTGGCAGCATCCCATATGGGTGCTGGTTTGAGACTCCGATACTCCACTTCTGATCCAGCTCTCTACTGTGGCCTGGAAAGCAGTGGAAGATGGACCCTGCACCCATGTGGGAGACCTGGAGGAAGCTCCTGGCTCCTGGCTTCAGATTAGTGCAACTCCAGCTGTTGCAGCCATTTGGGGAATGAACCACTGTATGGAAGACTTCTCTCTCTCTCTCTCTTGCCTCTGCCTCTCTAATTCATCCTTTCAAATAAATAAGTAAATCTTAAAAAATAAAATAAAATAAAGAATCCATGTGTGAAACTTAGAAGCAAAGAAACTTTGGAAATGCATTCTACAGGGGCAGCCCTCACAGGATTTAGAACAGAACGGAGGAAGTAGGTATGGAATCTCAGATCAAACAAGCCAATGAGTGGCACAGTATACCAGCAAAGAGCTAGCATTCTGCCATAAGTAAAGCATTTCTACTCTATTCATGGAAGATAGGCTAGTGCCTCAGCCTCTCCAAATGCTCAAATTTCTTGTTCTTAAACTCTAGTCTTCTCAGGAATAGGTCACTACAGCAGTCCCAGACTCGGTTATACTGCTTCTCTTAATCTCCATTTGCACTTTGACCAGTGGTACTTACATTTCACCACCTTCGCCCATGGAGGCTGATCTAGATTCTAATCAGCCTTGAACGCTAAATACCTTTTCAGTGACTCTGTACTTTGTACCCATTTCCAGACTTCTGACCTTTGTCCAACCCCATAGATCTGTCTGTATTTTCCCATTCCAGTTGTTCTCTCCTATCCAAATCAATGGAACTAGAAATAGAGGTGTAAATATATTAAAGTTATAATGATAACTAATGTCCTAAATAAAGCTCAAGTGCACCTTACTCCTGGGAGAAGTAAGTATAGGAGGTAGAATGGCATGAGCTAAAACCTTAACAGATAACATTTTATTTTTTAAAGATTTTTTATGTATTTGATAGGCAGAGTTATAGAGAGAGAAACACAAGAAAAAATCTTCCATCTGATATTTACTTATAGTTCACTCTCCAAATGGCTGCAACACCTAGGGCCAGGCCAGGCTGAAGCAAGGAGCCAGGAACTCAATCCAGGCCTTCCACATGGGTCACAGGGACTCAAGTACTTGAAGCATGTTCAGTTTGGTGCACTAGTAGGAGACTAGATCAAAAGTGGAGCAGCCGAGGCTTGAACTAGCACTCTGATATGGGACATCCGCTTCACAAGTAGCAGTCCAACCCACTGCATGACAGTGCTAGCCCCCACAGATAACATTTAAAGTCAATAAATGAAGATGGAACTACATGAACATACGAATTAGAGACCTAGAAGTAACCAGCAGAACCAAAAACAGGAAAAAAATGAAAAGAAGTAAAATGTTTGCCTTTGGGTAGTGAAAAGGCAGAACAAGGAGGAAAGACATCACAAGGTTCTAACACTTTATGTTATAAATCCTTTATTCTATGGTCTTGATTTTAACTATCACAGATTCAGCACTCAGATTTTGCACTTGCTCTTTCTTTTACCTAGAATACTCTTCGCCCAGATATATACACGGTTTGGTCCTTCGGTTCCTTTGGATTTTTGTCAAAATGTCACCTTCTCAGCGGTGCATTCCCTGCACACCTTGTTTATTCCCCCTCTTTGCTTTCTCTCCATATCACCTATTACCTTTGAACATAGATAGGATTTTCTCATTCATTTTCCTTCTTTTACATGTGGCCCATTTACAGTATAATCTCCACAAGGGCTAGGGCACCATGCTACATGTCACATGTATGTACTGCTAAGTGAAAACAATTTTAATAACAAATAAATGTTTTTAAAGAATCTTCCCTTCTTTATTGCTTGCTCATTTTTGTTTTGTTATGTTTCACATTGTGTAGTTCTTGGAGGAGTAACCATGTCTAATGTTTTCCAAGTGGACTGCTCTTTTGTACACTGGTCCTTCAGTCATTCCTTTGATTCTAGCCTGATAAAGCACCAGGTAGGCCAAGTGCAAGGAGCTGATGTCACTGGGCAAAAAGTAAAAGAGCCTCCCTGAGAGAATACATCTACCCATGAAGATACAGGTTTCCCAAGGAGATACTCCCCCCCACCAAAAAAAATGAGGTCAAGCTCACTGTGGAATGACATAATCAGAAGAACACAATGAATAGGGAGTCTTGTTTGTTTTCTTAAAATACACCTTTCAATCATTTAAGTCTTAAAAACTAAAGAATTAGAGCTTAAAGTCTTGTTAACTTGTAGGTCTTCTAAATAAAGGGGTCTAAAAAGTACACCTTTCAAGGGCCTCAAATTCATGGTATTCAATGTGCCCTTATCCAGTTCCTCTTCAAAAGGGGAGTAATTCCTCATAAAGGAATCCATGGATACCAAAACAGCCATTTTCTCCCCAATTCCTTCAAAGGATTTCACCTTTGACTTTGCTGGAAAATTCTTTCACTAATCTGAATCACGGACACAAGTTGAGTAGATAAGACTAGAGCATGGACTAAGACATCCCACCTTGGTTCAAGATTGCAACAGTTAATTTTACGCGTCACCTTGACTGTCCACAGACTACCCCCTTTTGTCTATTTTATCATGTTGAACAGACTTTTTGTAGTGTCTCTTAACTTGTTGATCTCAAATAGGTGGGTTACTAATTTTCATATTTTATTTGTTGATTCTCCCTCAGGGAGCACTTCCTGCTTTTGGGTTTGCATGTTTTATTGTAAATATATTTCCAGCAGGGATTTAATGGTGTTGGGAGTGAAGTAGGCAGGCATACAGGTTAAAATTGGTCAGATTTGTGAACTGGAAGACCACGCCCCTGTGTGACCTCAAGCCCCTACCTGATGCCTTTGCCACGCCCCTGTGTGGCCTCATTCCCCTACCTGGCCACACCGGGGTGCCCACCAGCCAATCAGGTTAATTAACCACTCCCCTTTGGAGTGAGTTAAAAGTCTAGAGCACAGTGTGCTCTGCGGCTTTTCTGGCCCTGCTCTTCTTCTCTGGCCTCTCGCCAGGACAGGGCTTGCTGTAGCCCTGCACCTCCAGGATGCATGGCCTTGGGGCCATGTGCTCTAGGCTTCCTGGCCTAGATGCTCATCCACGTGGCTGGTTCCTGGTGCTCGGTATGAACCCCCATCACTTCTCTCTCCTAAATACTCTCTTATGCACCTTTCTTACTAAATAAAAGCTTAAAACGTACCATGCTGCCTCGTTTATCTGTGCCGGTATTTAGAATTCTTCTCTAAATATTAGGCAAGAACCCTCTCGGACTTATTGATATCGGGGATTTAGTAATAAGCCCGTGGTGAAATCGTAAGGCACCCCAAATTCCAGTAGCGCATGTGGCACCCAGGAGAGCATTTTTAGGGAACTTTAAGGGGCCACATTTCAGGGTAAATTTTAGGGGGTCTTTTCCGATTTCAGGAGCACCTATGGGAATGCCACGCATCTTGTGTTACAGAACAGTTCCTACAGAGAGGTTGGCATTTGCCTCTGCAAGTTGTACTGAGTACTACCTATTTTTATGTTATGTCTTGGATGAGGATTCTGGGACCATGTGGGCAAGTGTAAATATGAACTATGCTTACACAAGACACAAGCTGGCTCTCTGATTTTTCAATAGCAGAGAGATGTTTCCAATCATTTCCCTAGATAGGCAGACAGACAAAATTCTTCTAGCTCCATTTCATTAAGTGTAACACTTTAAGGGTTTTTGCTCTTTGGGGAAATCTCAGAGCTATTTCCTATTGTAAAAGGGCCCAATGCCACACCTTGTGTCCTTAAATGAACAGAGATACTAAAAGCTCAACTACTAGTCCCATGGGTCTATTCCAGATTGATTTCTTTCTAAGTTACTGTGATATCAGTCTATTTGGCTTCACACTCTCATACTTTCTGACATCTGAGAAGTTTCATTCATTATTTTGAACTTGGTTAGTGAATTTAAACATTTTGCAATATTCTGTCCAGTATTATCATGTATGTGGAGTGAGGAGAGAAGATAATAATATATATTTCATTAAGCCAGGTCACCAGAACCCAGGAAAAGTATTTTCATAAATTTTCCTGTTAAATGGAATGTATATAAGGATACTTCAAAAAATTTGTGGAAATTAGAAATAAAAGATTAAATTAATTTTGGTGCAAAAAAACCTGAAATCTGCAAAGAGCCATCTTCAAAATGTTATTGGAAAATATATATTATGAAAAATTGTACATTAGTTTCAAAAGTTTTTGAACCAAAATAAATGTCTCTTAATTCAATTTTTCTACAAACTTTCTGAAACACCCTCATATATTATCTTAGCAAAATTCTTATCAGAAAACAGTTCCATTTTCTAAATCATTTCAACTCATTCGCTCAGTTGAAATTCCTCTGATAAAAAGACGTCCTAGTATGGGGCTGGTGTTGTGGTGTAGCAGGGGCTAAGACACCACCTGCAATGCTGGCATCCTATATGGGCACCAATTCGAGTTCTAGCTGCTTTACTTCTGATGCAACTCTCTGCTAATGCGCCTGGGAGAGTGGCTGAGGATGGCGCAAGCCCTGGGGACCCTGCATCCATGTGGGAGACTCAGATGAGGCTCCTGGCTCCTGGCTTCAGCCTGACCCAGTCCTGGCCATTGCAGCCACATGAGGAATGAAACAGTGGATGAAAGATCTCTTTCTCTTTCTCTCTTTCTCTCTCTCTCTCTCTCTCTCTCTCTCTCTCTCTCTCTAATCTTATAAACTTTTTTTGGTATATGACCTTGATTTTGAAACATTAGGCCATTATAGTTTTTTGTATCACTAAAAATTATCAAAGTAACTAATTTTTGAGTCCAACATTGCAGCATAGCAAGTTAAGCTATGGCTGACAATGCCAATATCCCATATGAGTTCTGAGTCACAGCTACTCTGCTTCTGATCTAGCTTCTTGCTAATGTGTGTGTGAAATCAGCGGATGATGGTCCAAGTGCCTGGGCCTGTGCCACCCATATAAGAGACCCAGATGGAGTCCCAGGCTTTTAGCTTCATCCTGGACCAGCCATGGCTGTGGCAGCCATTTCGGAAATGAACCAGCAGATGGAAGATCTCTCTCTCTCTCTCTCTCTTTCTCTCTCATTCACTCTTCTCTCTCTCTCTCTCTCTCTCTCAAAATGCCACTCTGCCTTCCAAACCTTGATCAAAATGCTGGGTAAGAGCAGACATTTAGTCTAGCAATTATAATGACCATGTCCCACATCAGAGTACCTTGGTTTGATTCCCATACTGACTCCAGCTTCCTGCCAATGTAGACCCTAGAAGAAGTAATAGCTCAAGTAATTGGGTTTCTGTCACCCAAGTGACAGACCTGGATTGAGTTCCCAGCTCCCAACTTCAGGCCTAGGCCAGCCCTGGTTGTTGAATGCATTTGAGGACTGAATGAGCAAATAGGAATGCTCGCTCTCTCTCTTTCTCTGTGTGTGTGTCTTTCTATCTGTCTCTGCCTCTCAAATTAATAAATTATACTTTAAATAAATGACAGGTTTATAGATATTCAACATGCAATTCTTTTTAACTTTTCTGTATGTTTTAAAGCTTTCATAATAAAATATTAGAAACTTTTTCTATGAGTTCTAAACAATATTTATTAAGATTAATTTATTTATTTGAAAGGCAGAATGACAGAGAGAGAGAGAGAAAGAGAGAGAGAGATCCTCCATTGGCTGGTCCAATCTCCAAATGCTCTGGCTCCTGACTGCAATTTCCTGCTAATGCAGATCCTAGGACATAGCAGTGATGGCACAAGTAATCGAGTTCCTGCCACCCACATGGGAGACCTGGGCTGAGTCTCCAGTTCATGAAGACCCAACTCAACCCTGGCCATTGTAGGCATTTTAGGGAGTGAACTAGAGGATGAGAACTCTCTCTTCCTCCTTTTTTTTTTTTTCTCTCTCTCTGCCTCTCAATTTTTTTTTTTTTTACAAAAATGTGATGCAGAATCTAAATGTACATGTATTTTTTTTTTTTTGACAGGCAGAGTTAGACAGTGAGAGAGAGAGACAGAGAGAAAGGTCTTCCTTCCATTGGTTCACCCCCCAAATGGCCATCACAGCCAGCACACTGCGCCGATCCAAAGCCAGGAGCCAGGTGTTTCCTCCGGGTCTCCCATGCAGGTGCAGGGCCCAAGGACTTGGGCCATCCTTCACTGCCTTCCCGGGCCACAACAGAGAGCTGGACTGGAAGAGGAACGACTGGGAAAGAATCCAGCGCCCCGACCAGGACTAGAACCCAGTGTGCCTAGTGAGCTGCGGCGCCTGCCTGTTCATGTATTTTTAGTATCAACTCTGCTGAGCAGAGCAAGATGACAGTCAGGTATCAGACACCCTGTACGGTCTGTCTGAACATCTTGAATTGAAACAAAAAAAAATATTCTGTTTTGTAGCCACTCGTTTAACTCACAATTCAAACCAGATATTAGGAGACAATAATAAGGAACAATATTTGTCCCTTGCAAAATTTTCTTTAATCCTATGAAATCAGCCAGCCTAAGGCCAACTGTTCTCCACAGAAAACACTGAGAGCAAGAAGAAAAACAGTTGGTGTTGTAGGATCATTTCAGCCACCACAAACACAAGGGCTTCTGCTGGGACTTCCAGTCCTCCCAAGTGCCGAACTCTACTTATCTTCCAAAACTGGGAGTCCCTACCTGGCCTTCCTGCCACTCGGCTCTTTTATAGAAACCCTTGGTGTACAATCCCACAAGTCTCATCTAAGAATCTGGCATCTTCCTAGCCGACAGTCACTTAAGTATGCATGGTCCTTGTCCTGAAGAGTCACTGTTTTAAGGGGAAGAAAATGAAGCTGCAAGAAGTAAGATGACTACACT
This sequence comes from Sylvilagus floridanus, assembly GCA_949820135.1. NCBI lineage: Eukaryota > Metazoa > Chordata > Mammalia > Lagomorpha > Leporidae > Sylvilagus > Sylvilagus floridanus. Next base: position 44,518,334 of record OX463235.1, read on the forward strand.
GCCTTCCCTTACTTCTTTTTTTTTTTTTTTTTTTTTTTTTTTGGACAGGCAGAGTTAGACAGTGAGAGAGAGAGACAGAGAGAAAGGTCTTCCTTTTTTCCATTGGTTCACCCCCAAAATGGTCGCTACGGCTGGCGCACTGCACTGATCCAAAGGTAGGAGCCAGATGCTTCCTCCTGGTCTCCCTTATGGATGCAGGGCCCAAGCATTTGGGCCATCCTCCACTGCCTTCCTGGACCACAGCAGAGAGCTGAACTGGAAGAGGAGCAACCAGGACAGAATCCGGCACCAAGACAGGGACTAGAACCCAGGTGCCGGAGCCACAGGCGAAGGATTAGCCAATTGAGCTGAAGCACCGGCTGCCTCCCCTTACTTATGATCTCTTCTGTGAATCCTCACTTCCAATCTCTTCTGTTTCTCTTTGCTCACATTCCCTTCCTGCCAAGCCAGATGTCTTGCAAAACCATTTGGGGAAATGATGCAAAGTATAAATTCAGGGCTGGTGTTGAGATGTTGCAGGTTAAGCAGCTGCCTGTAACACTGGCATCCCACGTGGATACCCATTCAAGTGTGGGCTGCTCCACTTTCAATCAAGCTCCCTGCTAATGTACTTTGGAAAGCAGTAGAAGATGGTCCAAAGTTCTTGGGCCCCTGCACCCACATGGAAGACCTGGATGAAGACCCTGGCTCCTGGCTTCATTCTGGCCCAGCCCTAGCCATTGCAACCATATGGGGAGTGAATCAGCAGATAAAAATTCACTTTCTTTCTCTTTCTCTTTCTCTCCCTCTCTCTCTCTAACTCTCTCTCTCTCTCTCTCTCTCTCTGTCTCTCCCTCTCTCTCTGTAACTATGCCTTTCAAATAAATAAACAAAAAAATTTTTAAGAAGATTCATTCTTTTGTGGGGGGAGTATAAACTCTGAAGTCAGAGTTCAGCTCTCATAATTGTCAAGGATTAGTAATGGATTTTGGCCAAGTTCCCTAATTGTTATGGCTGGATAGTAATAGTTTGGGTGTCTCCTAAAGGCACCCAAAATCTTAAGCCCCAAAATCTTAATGAAGTACAGAACTTGAACCAATTATAGTGTCTGAAGGTGGGGCCTTGGAAAGTGACTAGACTGGATGATAGTTAGGGTGGTGCCCTTATGATATCATGGCAACTTTATAAGAAGAGACCCTACAGGGTAGATGAAGAGCATGATCCCTGTTCCTTTCTGTTTCTTGCCTTGCTACACAATCCTCCCTCTATGCGCATTCTGTCATCTACCAACCTCATGAGATACCAGATCAATGGAGCCATCCAATGTTGGACTGTGAACCTCCAATACTATGATCCAGGGGCTGGCATTGTTGTGTAGCGAGTAAAGCTGATGCAGTGCCAGCATCCTAAATGGGCACCGTTCAAGTCCCAGCTGCTCCATTTCCAATTCAGCTCACTATTAGTGGCCTGGGAAAGGGGGTGGAAGATGGTCCAAATATTTGGGACCCTGACACCCACGTGGGAGACCTGGAAGAAACTTCTGGCTCTTGGCTTCAGCCTGGCCCAGCCCTGGCTGTTGTGGCCATCTGGGGAGTGAATCATAGGATGGAATATCACTCACTCTGTCTCTACCTTTCTCTCTGTAACTCTGACTTCAAATAAATGAATTAAAAAAAAAAAAATGGGGAGAGCCCAGCATTGTAGCATAGCAGCTAAAGACACTGCCTGCAGCAGCGCCGACATCCCACATGGGCCCCAGTTCCAGTCCTGGCTGCTCCACTTCCAATACAGCTCTCTGCTATGGCCGGGGAAAGCAGTGGAAGAAAGGGGAAAGCAGGGGTCCTACATTGCGCCCTTGCACCCATGTGGGAAACCTGGAAGAAGCCCCTGGCTCCTGGCTTCAGATCAGTCCAGCTCCAGCCATTGTGGCCATTTGGGGAGTGAACTACCAGATGGAAAACCTGTCTCTCTCTCTCTCTCTCTCTCTCTCCTTCTCTCTCTTTCTCTCTCTCTTTACCTCTATCTCTATCCCTACCTCTACCTCTACCTCTGCCTTTCTGTAACTCTGCCTTTCAAATGAATAAATAAATCTTTTAAACAAATTTTTAAAACTATGAGTCAAAATAAACCTTCGTGCATAAGTAGCTTCTATCAGGTATTTTAGCTGTGGTAACAAAGGGCTGACTAATCCACCAATTCTGAGGTAGGCTGAGAAGTGCTCCAAAGGTATGTCTGCAGCTGAATCTGTGAGACCTGTGAAGGTTACAATATGCAATAACTTTTTTCCACGCATGCTTAATAAAGGATCTGGAAATGAAACAGTCCTGATTACCCAGGTCCTATAAGCTTCACAAGTTTCCTTAACACAAAGAGACAGTGGGGGAGTAGGCAACAGCCCACAGAAGCTAGAGGAAGCAAGGAATGTAGGGATATTCTCATGGAACTTCCAAAAAGAACCAGTCCTACTAACTCTTTGATATCAGATTCCTGATCTCCAAAACTATGAGAGAATAAGTCTCTCATGTTCTAAGTGGCCAAGCTTGTGGTAATTAGTTATGGCAGCCATGAGAAACTAACACACTTGCTAAGCCTCAGTTTCCTCATCTATTAAAAATAATAATATATGTTTGCTGGATTATTGTGATAACAAAATTATTTTTATTCAAACAGAGAGAAGGAGAGACAGAGAAAAGTTTTCCATTCACTGATTCACTCTCCAAATGGCCTCAATGGCTGGAACTGGGCCAATCTGAAGTCAGGAGCCAGGAGCCTCATCCAGGTCTCCCACATGGGTGCAGAGGCCCAAGCACTTGAGCCATCCTCTGCTGCCCTCCCAAATGAATCAGCAGGGCACTAGATTGGAAGTGGAGCAGCTGGGACTCAAACCTGTGCCCATATGGGATGCTGGCACCTCAGGCACAGTAGCTTAACCTACTATGCCACAGAGCAAGCACAACAACAAAAATTAACAAATGCAAAATACTGGCTCAATGTCTGGCACACAGTATATAGGTAAATAGCAGCAACTATTGCTTTTATCATAATAATCTTCGTTAATTTTTGAGAATGGATAAAAAAGTATAGGTAGTTTATCTTAAACCTATAACCACTGATTTAAGAATCAAACTAAATACCAAGTGGTATCATCTGCATATAGAAAGAATTTCAATATATATTTATAATCTATATCAAAACAGTGTTTTCCACCAAAAAGCTGTCTTCTTGCTATCTAATTATGATGTGCTAGATCTATTTATGCCAATTATTAAATAAGCCAAATTTCTTTTTTTTTCAAGTTCTTAATTCTACATTTTACCCCAAATTACATGTTTAAGATGGAGAATAAACATTTCCAGCTGTTTTGAGGACAGCAAATCTAAATTTGAACTGCTGAATTCTGGAAAAACTACAGATCTTTTAAGCATGCTGCAATTTTTTCAAACCAATGTCAAGTCTCGCTTATTCAGAAGCTGAACATTCACTAAGGTATAATTAGGGGAGAGTGGGAGTTTCATGAGATGGAAAATTGCCTTCCCAAACACAGAAGCATTGTATCTAAGGGGATAATCATTCACTTAATGAATGATTATTAAGGCATTGAGGTTGGTATTGAGGGTACAAGGGTGAATAAAACAGAGACTCTACCTTGGAGGGACTCAGAAAATAGTGTAAGACTGAAAGTCAACCTAATAAGGATAGCAGAGTGGAAAGACAGAAAGACCTTTGATCCTTGATGATATAGTGAGCCATTAAATAAACTTGGAATAGCCTAGATCCAAAATTCTTATTAACAATGTCTCTGTGGTTTAAGCCATTGTTAGTTAAGTCTTGCTTTATTTTCAGCCAAATGGGATCCTAAGTAATTCATTTTTAAATGAATCTGTGAAGACAAATGCATTTTTCCTGTGTGTATAATATTGTGGTTAAGAAAAGGGAGGGCTGGCGCCTCGGCTCGACAGGCTAATCCTCCGCCTTGCGGCGCCGGCACACCAGGTTCTAGTCCCAGTCGGGGCGCCGGATTCTATCCCGGTTGCCCCTCTTCCAGGCCAGCTCTCTGCTGTGGCCAGGGAGTGCAGTGGAGGATGGCCCAAGTCCTTGGGCCCTGCACCCCATGGGAGACCAGGAGAAGCACCTGGCTCCTGCCATCGGATGACCGCGGCGGCCATTGGAGGGTGAACCAACAGCAAAAAGGAAGACTTTTCTCTCTGTCTGTCTCTCTCACTGTCCACTCTGCCTGCCAAAAAAAAAAAAAAAAAAAAAAAACAAGAAAAGAAAAGGGAGGACAGAAACAAAGGGAGGAGGGAGGAAGAAACAACTCCAACTAACTTGATGAAATAATCCTGGAAGTGGAGAAAATTACAGGAAAGATAAGCAGAAAAATTATCCAATAATTTTCCTCATTCATCATCTCATCTCAGTGTCCAATCTACTTTATCTAACTGTACCACTACTACAGGAGTTCATAAACTAAACCACTGCTTTCCTAAATCTACCACCAATCTGCAAAACCTTTAATGGCTTCTCATTATCTATCAGCTACTTAATATTCAAGGATTCTTAAACCCAATCACATCCATGCATTCTATTTTCTCCCACTAAACCCTAACCTAAATACTTCAGCTTAAATAAAAACCAACCAAAAAATTCTTATTGTCCTCTTCATCCTAATTCCCTCTAAGCCATTCAGATCCCTATTCCCAGTGGTAGATGAGTCTATAGACAAAGTAAATAGGTAATTAAGACACTTGGCAAAGTTATCTACCTATGGAATATCCAGAATCTTACAACCAAAAATCTGCAGTAAATTATTTTAATGCCATGATATATGCACATTTTCTGCCTTACAGTTTTAAAATTGTTTTATTTTGGATTAAATATGGTAAATGTACATCATGATTTTTTTTTGTTAACATTGCATTAAGCCCTGTTTGGAATGAGTATCTTCTTTCTTCCTAATTGAATCCATCCCTGAGCCAAAGTCAAAGTTCGATTTTCTCCAAAATACCTTTCCAGACCACAATAGGGTTTTTTTCTAATTGAATTTTTATAGTTTTTGGACTCAAGCATTCACCTCACTGTATATGTTGTAATATATGAATGTTGTAGCTTATCTTTTCCATACTTTCTTACTCACAAATATGTCTACTAGAATGCATTGTACTCTTTTAATTTCCCACATAGCAACTAACAGATTAAGAATACATTGAGGGGCCAGCGCTGTGGCATAGAGGGTAAAGCCACCATCTGCAGCACTGGCATCCCATATGGACGCCGGTTCAAGTTCCAGCTGCTCCCCTTTCAATCCAGCTCTCTTCTATGGTCTGAGAAAGCAGTGGAGGATGGCCCAAGACCTTGGGCCCCTGCCCCCAAGTGGGAGACCTGGAAGAAGCTCCTGGCTCCTGGCTTTGGATCAGCTCAGCTCCGGCTGTTGCAGCTATCTGGGGAGTAAACCAGCAGATGGAAGACCTCTCTCTCTCTCTCTCTCTCTCTCTCTCTCTCTTGGCCTCTTCTTATCTCTCTGTGTAACTTTAAAATAAATAAATAGATCTTTAAAAAAAAAGAATGCATTAAACACTTATTGAATAGAGGGAGTATAGAACCCTTGACCTACCAGTTTATGTGACCAGTGTGCAGATGAATATCTGAATCTAAGTGCTTTCTTTTTCAAGAGTTATCAGCTATATATTGGGCAACAGATCAATTCTAGGCTTAAGCTATACAGTAAGAGACAATAATCAGTATCAATAATTGAAGAACCAAGCTGGCACCATGGCTCACTAGGCTAATCCTTCCGCCTGCAACGCCGGCACACCAGGTTCTAGTCCCAGTCAGGACACAGTATTCTGTCCCGGTTGCCCCTCTTCCAGGCCAGCTCTCTGCTGTGGCCAGGGAGAGCAGTGGAGGATGGCCCAAGTCCTTGCACCCCACACCCGCATGGAAGACCAGGAAAAGCACCTGGCTCCTGGCTTTGGATCAGTGCAGTGCGCTGGCTGCAGCGTGCCGGCCGCAGCGGTCATTGGAGGGTGAACCAACAGAAAAGGAAGACCTTTCTCTCTGTCTCTCTCACCGTCCAATCTGCCTGTCAAAAAAAAAATTGAAGAACCAAATCCTTTTTTGGAAGTTCTTCAAGAACCAATTATAACCAGTCACTTCTTGTGAAGTTTTTTCTAAGAGATAAGGGAAGAGCCACACTAGAAGTCATTTGGTCACACATCGACCATCCTAACCCAATTCTATCCCTTCTCCTAATGTAGTACAATACTGTTCCCATCACCAAATAAAAAATATGTTTTGTAAGTAAGAACATAGGTTAGCAACCAATAACATTTGTGTTGTACCAATTGCAACATGTATCTATCTCCCTATCATGACAGTCTGTTACCCACCTCAGTGACAAAAACTGGCAGCTGGCAAGATCCTTTCCCCTTGGTGTTAGTGACCTACTCTCCTCCCTCCCTGTCTGGAAATAATGGTCAAAGATGCTCTTCGTGTGCACCTCCTACATGCTAAAGGGAAAGGAGTAGGAACTTTGGCACCCTTGTTTTAAAGCATGCCGCTTCATGATGTAAATGGAAGTCTGTATTCTTCTCCACATGTGGGCATTGCCTATTTTCTTTCTTGCAGTCATTAGCTGATGTCTTTGGCAGAAAACATGCAGAGTAAGCTTTTCCAGAATGGACTTGTAACCTGGAGATACATCACCCAAAACAAAAAGCCAAACTTCAGACTGTTTCTCAGTTTGTACCCACACATTCACCAAGACACCTCATTTATTTTTATTTTCATTTTTATTTGAAAGGTGGAGAGAGGGAGAGAGAGAAAGAAAGAATTCTTCCATCTGCTCCCATCTCCAAATGGTCACAACAGCCACGACTGGGCCAGGCCAAAGCCAGGAACCCAGAACTCAACCCATGTCTCCCATGTGGTTGACAGGACTCAAGTTTTTGAGCCATCACCTGCTGCCTCCCAGTGTGTACATTATCAGAAGCTGGATCAGAAGCAGAGTACCTAGGATTCAAACCATACACTCCAATAAGTGATTTAACCACTGTGCCAAATGCCCACCATTTTATTTATTTGAAAGGCAAAGTTACAGAGAAAAAGGGAAGAGACAGAAAAAGAGATCTTCTATCTACTGGTCCACTCCTCAAATGGTCTGCAACAGCCAGGGCTGTGCCAGGCCAAAGCCAGGAGTATGGAGGTTCTTCCAGATCTCCTACATGGGTGTAGGGGTCCAAGGATTTGGTCTACCTTCCATGGTTTTCCTAGGTATATTGGTAGGGAGCTGGATCACAAGTGGACCAGCCAGGACTTGATCTGACGCCAATATAGGATGCCAGTGTCACAGGCAGCAGCTTGAACCTGCTATGCCACAACACCAGCCCCAACACTTCATTTTAAAAAACATATATATATATATGTTTAATATATTAAAATATTTAATATGTAAATAAATAATATAAATATAAAATATTTTAATATATTAAACATATGTTCTATAAATATTTACATATATATATTTAAAGATGCATTTATTTATTTGAAAGGCAGAGGCAGAAAGAGAGAGGTCTTCTATCTGTTGGTTCACTCCCCAGATGGCCACAATGGCCGGAGCTGTACACCGATCTGAAACCAGGAGCCAGGAGCTTCCTCTGGGTCTCCCAAGTGAATCCAGAGGCCCAAGGATTTGGACCAACTTCTACTGCTTTCCCAGGCCATAGCAGAGAGCTGGATCGGAAGAGGAGCAGCTGGGACTGGAACTGGCGCCCATATGGGATGCCGGCACTGCAGACGGTGGCTTTATCTGCTGTGCTACAGTGCCAGCCCCAAAACATACATATTTTTTAAAAAGCAAGAATCAAATTCACTTCCACTCCCTTCCCAATGATAAGTTGTTCAGCATTTAACTTTCTTCTCTCTTTTGTCTGTTTTCTTTCCCACTTCCAAATTAAAATAAACATTTTAATCACCAGTAACCACTGTACTTCCCATCTCCCCTTTTCTGTACCCCAGGTTTCCTGCCCTACACCTAAACAACAAAAATTTTAAAATCTAAATGTGGGGCTGGTGCTGTGGTGCACCGGATAATGCCGCTGCCTGTAGAGATGGCATCCCATATGGGCACCGCTTCAAGTCCCGGCTGCTCCACTATAATTCCAACTCTCTGCTATGGCCTCAGAAAGCAGTGGAGGATGGCCCAAGTCCTTGAGCCTCTACACCCACATGGGAGACCCACAGGAAGCTCCTGGCTCCTGGCTTCAGGTAGGTGAAGCTCCTGCCATTGCGGCTATCTGGGGAGTGAAGCAGTGGGGGGAAACCCCTCTCTCTCTCTGCTTCTCCTTCTCTCTCTGTATAACTCTGACTTTCAATTAAATAATAAATCTTTAAAGAAAAACTAAACGTAATTGTGGGTAACCTATAATTGAGATGTTAATTGCAACATATAAAAACTAATTGGAGGAGGATTTGACTCATAGGAAAATTTATCTTTTTATAAAGCTGAATATGAATGTGTTTCATGATCATTATAAAGTGCTTTTAAGAAGAATTTGGCCGGCGCTGTGGCTCACTAGGCTAATCCTCTGCCTTGTGGCGCCGGCACACCAGGTTCTAGTCCCAGTCGGGGAGCCGGATTCTGTCCCGGTTACCTCTCTTCCAGGCCAGCTCTCTGCTGTGGCCTGGAGTGCAGTGGAGGATGGCCCAAATGCTTGGGCCCTGCACCCCATGGGAGACCAGAACACCTGGCTCCTGCCATCGGATGACCGCGGCAGCCATTGGAGGGTGAACCAACAGCAAAAAGGAAGACTTTTCTCTCTGTCTGTCTCTCTCACTGTCCACTCTGCCGGAGGAGGAGGAGGAGGAGGGGGAGGGGGAGGGGGAGGGGCAGTGGAAGGGGGAGGGGGAGGGGCAGGGGGAGGAGAAAAAGAAAAAGAAATTAAAATTTTCCTTAGGAAATATTTAGTTTGGAAAGTTGCATGTTCACATGATGCCAATATCACATTATGATAGCAAAAATGAACTGTCATAACCTCTTTTCTACTGGAATCAATGGCATGAGTCTAATGGGCAATTCAGAGCTCTAGCTTCAACTCAATCATTCCAATGTCAACCCTTTGATTATCATATGTCCCACTTAATGAATAACTAGCTGGAGACCAAGATCTCAATTTCACTGCAGCATGATATGTACAAACCAGACCACTAGCTTTTCTATTTTTATCACAGTTAAAGAGTAACAAATATTCTTTAAAAGGTCACAGAAAACTACCACAAAACAGAGAGCTTGAGAAAATAAAGGCTTTGAATTACAAGTTAAGTTATTTCCATATTCTTGGCTTGATATTTACTAAAGATCTCAGTAGGATATAACATGATATACTGAGCTGCAGAAACAATAAATAACTTCCACCAACTTCTCTGATATTTAAGCCATGGTTGCTGGTGTGAGGACCAGGTCAATCAAATTCAAACACACACAAAAATGTTTAACCTTTCTGAAAGAATTCATGAAGACTTGCATTCCATCCATGCCAACAGGGATGGATGTGAGTATCGGAGGCACTCCCCAACAGCAATGAGGATCTTTTTGTTGGGAGATGTTCTTATAGAATATGTTCCTTTTTGTGTGTGCTATTTTAATTTAGATAAACAGTACTGTGTAATGTACCTAATTCTATTTCCCATTCTTTTTCTTTTATGGTTTAGGGGGGTAGGAGGAGTATCTTTTTCTTCTAGTGGTTTGGTGAAAACCTGTCATAATTCAGTCTTTCATAGCTGCTATTCAATGGCAAAGTCAAAAGTGAGATTTTCTAAGTCAGGTACGCCCAGACTTGCTTGGAGTGACTATCTGAAGAGATTAGACATTTATGTAGAGCAAATTACACGATGGAAGCATGCAAGAGCTGTTTACCTTAGAACTCTTAGGAAAGAATGGGGGAGGGGAATGTAGAGTGGCAGGGTGGCTGCCCCGTGTGCACAGGGTTGAGTTAATCATATTCCTCACTTCAAGGTCCATTGCCATCATTGATCTGTGCAAATCACCACCCTTATTTTATTTATTTATCTTCTGTGTAATTCCAATTTCTCACTCCTTCCTCCTTCATCCCCTCATAGGCAATCGTGATTGTGTCTTGAATGGATATCTTTTTGTATTCCTTCATTTGCATAAAGGTAAAGGGAGTGGTTTTTTTTTTTTTTTTATTTACTTATTTACATGAAAGAGAGAGAGAGAGAAACGTGGCCAGAGAGAGCTCCCATCAGTTGGTTCACTCACTAACTGCCCACCAAGGCCAGGACTAGGTCAGGACAGAGCCTGGAGCCAAGAACTCAATTCAGGTCTCCCAGAGAGGTAGCAGAAACCCAATTACCTGAGCTTCATGTCCACCTCCCCAGGGTCTGCATTAGTAGGAGGCAGGAGCTAGAGCCAAGTACTGAACCCAACCACTCTGATATGGGATCTGGGCATCTTAACTACTAGGTTAAACGTCTTCCCCTAAAAGCAGCTTTAATTTACTTAACAAGTATTATGCTACTTTTTCTATTTTTTTCCCTATGCACTATGCTTTCAAATTCACCTGCATTGGCCGACGCCGCGGCTCAATAGGCTAATCCTCCTCCTTTGCAGTGCCAACACATTGGGTTCTAGTCCTGGTCGGGGCACTGGATTCTCTCCCGGTTTCCCCCCTTCCAGTCCAGCTTTCTGCTGTGGCCCAGGAGTGCAGTGGAGGATGGCCCAAGTGCTTGGGCCCTGCACCCCATGGAAGACCAGAAGAAGCACCTGGCTCCGGCTTCGGATCAGTGCGGTGCACCAGCCACAGCATGCTGGCCACAGTGGCCATGGAAGGATGAACCAACAGCAAAGGAAGATCTTTCTCTCTGTCTCTCTCTCACTGTCCACTCTGCCTGTCAAAAAAATAAAAAATAATTTAAAAAAATAAATTCATCTGCATTGCCATTTGCAAATTTTAATTTTTCCTAAAAATTTTATTTATTTATTTGCGAGGCAAAGTTACAGACAGAGAAAGGGAGAGACGGAGAGAACAAGCCACTGGTTCACTCCCCCATAGCCACAATGGCTGGGCCGATCTGAAGCCAGAAGCCAAGAGCTTCCTCTGGATCTCCCACATGGGTGCAGGGCCCCAAACACTTGAGCCACCTTCTACTTCCCTCTCAGGCAATAGCAGAGAGCTGGATCAGAAGAGGAGTAGCCAGGACATGAACCTGGAGCCCATACGGGATGCCAGTAGCGCAGGCGGATGCTTAGCCCACTCTGCCACAGCGGTGGCCCCAGCTGTTTCTAATTCTTAACTTGCTTTCATGAGGTACAATCTTCCTATTTTTCTCGAATATGGACACTCAAGCGAACATCTGACCACTATACATAATTCTGCCATGAATATACTTATATGAGTTCCCACAGGGAGAACCGAAGTCATGAGAAAAAGTAATATACAGAAGCCTTGTTAAGAGATTTCTGACTCAAGCATAAACAAAACTAGATATTCTGGTTGGAAGAATGAGCTGAGAGATCATTATCTCTCATATTTTTTTTTTTTAAGATTTATTTATTTATTTGAAAGGCAGAGTTAGAGAGCAGAAGGAAGGAGAGAGAAAGGTCTTCCATCTGTTAGTTCACTCTCTAGATAGCTTCTTCCAGGTCTCCTACATGGATGCAAGGGCCCAAGCACTTGGGCCATCTTCTGCTTTCCCAGGCCATTAGCAAAAAGCTGGATTTGAAGTGGAGCAGCCCAGTTTTGAATTGGTACCCACATTGGATGCCGGCATTGCAGGCAGCGACCTTCTACACCATGCCAGCTCTCTAGGTTTTTTGTTTTTTTTTTTTTTGTTTGTTTGTTTTTTTGACAGGCAGAGTGGACAGTGAGAGAGAGAGATAGAGAAAAAGGTCTTGGTTCACCCTCCAATGGCTGCTGCGGCCTGCACGATGCGGCCGGTGCACCACGCTGATCCAAAGCCAGGAGCCAGGTGCTTCTCCTGGTCTCCCATGCGGGTGCAGGGCCCAAGCACTTGGGCCATCCTCCACTGCACACCCGGGCCACAGCAGAAAGCTGGACTGGAAGAGGGGCAACTGGGACAGAATCCAGCGCCTCAACTGGGACTAGAACCCGGTGTGTCGACGCCACAAGGTAGAGGGTTAGCCTATTGAGCCGCGGCGCCGGCTCCAAGTTTTGTTTTTTTAAGAACAGGATTTTAAAGCTTTCAAATGTCACTTTTTCAAATATTTGGTTACATCATTGCGAAGTAGTGTTTTAGAAAGAGACCTTTCTGTTTTTGTAAAGCTATAGCTTTGTGGTTTGTTTTTAAGCAAAAACTACTATATCAAAAGCCATATGGAAAGCTCTTAAGCTAATTTTTGAAAAATAAAAGTTACTTCCTAAAACTACTTGGGGCCAGCGCTGAGGCACAGAAGGGTAAGGCCACAGCCTGCATAGCCAGCATCCTACATGGACACTGGCTGCTCCACTTCTGATCCAGCTCCCTGCTGCAGAGGATGACCCAACACCTTGGGCCCCTGCACCTACATAGGGGACCAGCAAGAAGCTCTGGGTTCCTGGCTTCAGCCTGGCCCAGCAGAGTCATTGCAGCCATTTGGGGAATGAACCAGTGAACGGAAGACTCTGATCTCTCTCTCCCCTTCTCTCTCTCTGTAACTCTGCCTTTTAAGTAAATAAATCTTTAAAAAGATACTAATAGTATATTTTTCCAGTATAAATCCATCCATAGTAAGAACAAAATTCACTTTTTAGATAAAGATATAACAAATCATCTTTTTGACTCATTCCTAAATAAGAAGATTCTAATAAAATGCATGATGTTACAAATATAATGGAAAATAAAGCAATAAATTTAACTACCCCTAGAATACTTCACAGATACGGTACTGACTTCACTAAGGTTACATTTAACCTTAGAAGTGAACATTTTAGTTCTAACTAATGGATATATGTAAATATCCTAAGCTACAATATGCCCCAAAAGCAAACAGGCTATTTCCAGGAATAAGGCAATAATATATTTAAAATATTGCATTTGTATAATGGATGTATAAATAAAAATACAAATTCAGTACTTCTTAAATTATTTTTAAATTATTCAGTATTTTTTAAATTTATTAAATTTTCACTTATTTACATATATGCCACCATATACTCACAAAAATAATTGAAATCACTGTTGAAGTGGATGCAGATCTGCTTGAGCTCACAGACACTGCTAACAAAGGACATACAATGGTACAACCACTCTGAGAAACTGTCAGTTTCTAATAACATCACTTATACCCTTTCTGTGGTCCAGCAATCAAACTTTGAAGCATCTAGCCAAGAGAAATAAAAAAAAAAAAATAGGTCTACAAAAAAGCTTGTACACAAATATTCACAACAGTTTTATTCATGATAGCAAAAAAAAAAAAAAGAAGCAACTTACATGCCCACCAACAAGAAAATGGACAAGCAAACAATGAAACATACAATATAATACCACTTGTCAATAGAAAGGAATGAACTGTTGATGCTCTTAATGGTATTGATGAATCTCACAGACATTTTGCTGAGCCAAGGAAGCCAGACACAAAAGAGGACATACAGTACATTTTATGAGATTCAAGGAGGCCGGCACTGTGGCACAGGAAGTTAATCCTCTACCTGCAGCATCAGCATCCCATAAGGGTACCAATTCTAGTTCCAGCTGCTCCTTCCCCAATCCAGCTCTCTCTGCTGTGGCATGGGAAAGCAATGGAGGGTGAACCAAGTGCTTGGGCCTCTGCACCAGCTCAAGCCGATGGGAGACCCAGAGGAGGCTCCTGGCTTCCAGCTTCAGATCAGTTTGGCTCTGACCATTGTGGCCATTTAGGGAGTGAACCAGTGGATGGAAGACCTCTCTCTCTGTCTCGCCCTCTCACTGTCTGTAACTCTACCTCTCAAATAAATACATAAAATCTTAAAAAAAAAAAAAAAAAAGAAATTCAAGAACAGACAAAACTGATCCATAACCCTGAATGAATGGGAGGGAAGATTAACAGAGAAGGGACATGAGGGACCTTTCTAAGATACTATACATGTTCTATATCTTGATTTGGGTGGTGTTCGCACAGAGAAAAACATAAGTAACATCACTGAGCTGCACTTAGGATTGGTACACTTTATCATATTTAATATATAGCTCAATAAAAACTGGAAAAATTTAAAAACAGGCATTTATCCATATGTGGGATACCCTTTCTAAAAACTGATATAACTTCTTAAAGCTATTCTCATTTCTCAATGTAAAAGAAAAATTTGGTATTTGGGCTTCCAAAAGAACTAAGTTACCTAATCTTTATCAAAGAAAAGCAACTGAACTCTTTTAAAGATATTACTACCAAGATTCAACATCTCAGTGTCAGATTCCCATTCACAGGTGTTTGCCTGTTGCCTTTAAAAACCAAAGGCTGTTCACATTCTTTTACCTGAAATCAATAGAAATAAACTACCAGTAGCTATGTCAGTAATTGTCAAACTGGCATCCAAGAAGTCTAGAGGCAGTTTGGCGGTTTCAGAGGAAAAATTAATAATAGTTGCAGCTTTTGTATGGAGTAATTATACTTTTTGTTTACACACACTTGACAAACACGAAGAGATGAATTATAATTTCAGTGGTTTTGAGCATTGCATTATCTGCATTATACAGATGATAAAATGTGCCTGATGGCTTTACAGGTTTATCACTGAAAATGCATGACTAATACTTACTTTATGAGTCTGTTTTCTTTCTCTCTGTGTGTGTGTGTGTGTGTATGTGTGTGTGTCCCCTTCCTCTTTTACACAAATAATTTTTTTAAATGTTTGTGATGAGAGTAAATTTAAAAGGAATCCTACAGTTTCATTCATACTAAAATATGACAGCTGATAACACAAGTTTTTAAAAATGAAAACTAGATTAAAGTTTTGTTCTCAATTCTAATAATGGTATTAAAGACCATCTTAAAGATTTCAAAGGACTATGTATCTCAACAATATATCTAGCATCTCGACTTGCCACTCTCTCTCTATTAAGGTATAAATATCAGGGTTGCAATGCCAAGTTTGGAGCATTGGCATTTCATAAGAATACTGAATTGTGAAGTGCTGATTCAGTACTCAAGAATTTCCTCTGCCAAGAGCTCTATAGTAAATTATAGGGTGCATTTTAAAACTTAAAATCACTGCCACAGAATCTCAAGAAATATTTCTTGGAGCCACACACAACCAAATAGCAGAAATATTAACATCTAACCAACCTGAGGGAAAAACGCACTGTTCAGAGGAAAATCTGTCCAAAATTTCTGGATTCATATTTAACTCAAAGTTCAAAGCTGTTGACAATGCCTGCAGACTGTGTTCTCATTACTGATGGCTTACAAGTGTGAATTAGCACTTCGTAATTCAGCAGAAAGCGGAGCATGAGAAAAGATCTGCACACAGAAGCTAATCGACAGCTTGAGGCATCTATCTTCAAACCTGCCAGAAATTACTACTAGTAATTTTAATGTCTTATAACTGAAAATGATAACATGTTTTTAAAACTAAAATTTATCAGTTTCCATATCTTCTTTTTTTTCTTTTTCTTTTCTTTTCTTTTTTTTTTTTTTTTTTTTTTGACAGGCAGAGTGGACAGTGAGAGAGACAGACAGAGAGAAAGGTCTTCCTTTACCGTTGGTTCACCCTCCAATGGCCGCTGCAGCTGGAGCGTTGCGGCCGCGCCGCGCTGATCTGAAACCAGGAGCCAGGTGCTTCTCCTGGTCTCCCATGGGGTGCAGGGCCCAAGCACTTGGGCCATTCTCCACTGCACTCCCGGGCCACAGCAGAGAGCTGGACTGGAAGAGGAGCAATCGGGACAGAATACAGCGCCCTGACCAGGACTAGAATCCTGTGTGCCAGTGCCGCAGGTGGAGGATTAGCCTATTGAGCCATGGCGCCAGCCTCCATATCTTCTAAGAATCCATTAAGCGGTCCATGTAGCTCAAGAGTTAGAGAAACATAGATGATGGTAACCATGATGAGAGTTGTATTACGTGCCTCTGGGTATCACTGATTACAACTAGCATCCAAGGAACCAAAAAGGAAAGGGCTGTTCTCTCTCTGGGCACAAGTCATGGGAGTGTGTCTTTGTTACGCTATTTTTATAAACAAGAAAACTGTAATTGAGGTTAAGTAAAATGAACAAAGTCATACAGATCACATACACCAGAAACAGACCTAACCCAGATCTCACATTCCTAACTCACACTATTTATTTTACACCATTCCTTCTCAGAAAAAGAGCCTTTTGGGTGCTTTTGGCAAATAATAAGGTTTTAATTATTTAAACCATCAATTTAAAAGTACTATGATCCTGAAACTCTTACTGGGCTACTAGCTACTACCTAACCACATTTCTGGTACCACAACTTCTGATACGCAGCTTCCATCAAAAACCTTCTCACTTAACTATAAGATTATCTTATTGTCACCTTGAGAGAACATTCAATGCAGCTCAAAGCAACATATTTTTTTAATCCAGTGCTCTCTCTATTGTAATATCACTCTGTTCCCAGGACCAACATACAAAGCACAAATTTCCTTTCTTACCTCATAGTCTGTGTCCTCTGTCCTCTGCACTTTCAGACCAGGAAAAAACATAAGGAGTATATAAGTACCAGATCCTTCTACACACACAGATTCCTCTTCTTAAGACTTAAGCCAACAGTGTAGTCTGCAGTTGGGCTGAGGGGTCATATTCAACCTATTTAAAAATTATTAGAACTATTTCCACTAGGTGGCTGTCTTTACAAAGAACTGAAAGAGCTATGTGAGCCTGTGGCAATTTGAAAGTTCTGAAGCTTACCTTTCACAGAGATAAGCTTATATGCAGCCATTTGGTGGATTCACTCATACAAAGCATCTATCCATGATTTTGTATTTTCATCGTTTTGGAAAAAGTCATGTATTAAAAATGTAATGTACTTTTTTAAAATGAGAGATTTTCCTTGTTTCTAATTGTACATTTTCTCAAGGAAATAAAGAATTTCACCTAAAAGACATATATGAAGGCCGGCACCGCAGCTCAATAGGCTAATCCTCCGCCTGCAGCACCAGCACACCAGGTTCTAGTCCTGGTCGGGGCACTGGATTCTGTCCCGGTTGCCCCTCTTCCAGTCCAGCTCTCTGCTATGGCCAGGGAGTGCAGTGGAGAATGGCCCAAGTGCTTGGGCCCTGCATCCCATAGGAGACCAGGAGAAGCATCTGACTCCTGGCTTCGGATCAGCACAGTGCACTGGCCGGCCGCGGTGGCCACTGGAGGGTGAACCAATGGTAAAGGAAAACCTTTCTCTCTGTCTGTCTCTCTCAGTGTTCACTCTGCCTGTCAAAAAAAAAAAAAAAAAGACATATATGAAAATTATGGGACATGGCTCTGTGGCTCAATGGCTTAAAGTTAAATGGGCCTGCAGTGTGGGCATTCCATATGGGTGCCTATTTGAGTCCCAGCTGCTCCACTTCCAATCCAGCTCTCTGTTATGGCCTGGAAAAGCAGTAGAAGATGCCCCAAGTCCTTGGGCCCCTGCACCTGTGTGGGAGATCTGGAGGAAGTCCTGGCTCCTGACTTTGGAGGGACCTAGCTCCAGCCCTTTAAGCCATTTGGGGAGTGAACCAGCAGATGGAAGACCTCTCTCTCTCTCTCTCTCTGCCTCTGCCTTTCAAATAAAGATATAAATATTTAAAAAAAAAAAAAAGAAAATTATGTCTGTGTAATCACATTTTATTTTGTTAGATTCAAAAGCTGGATGAAAAAATTAAGTATTCTTTAATATTTGGAAGAAGAGATTTATAACTGCTATTTATTTTTTTTTTTCTTTTTTCTTTTTTTTTTTTTCTTTTTTTTTTTTTTTTTTTTTACAGGCAGAGTGGACAGTGAGAGAGAGAGACAGAGAGAAAGGTCTTCCTTTTGCCGTTGGTTCACCCTCCAATGGCCGCCGCGGTCGGCGCGCTGCGGCCGGCGCACCGCGCTCGTCCGATGGCAGGAGCCAGGAGCCAGGTGCTTTTCCTGGTCTCCCCCTGGGGTGCAGGGCCCAAGCACCTGGGCCATCCTCCACTGCACTCCCGGGCCACAGCAGAGGGCTGGCCTGGAAGAGGAGCAACCGGGACAGAATCCGGTGCCCCGACCGGGACTAGAACCCGGTGTGCCGGCGCCGCAAGGCGGAGGATTAGCCTGTTGAGCCACGGCGCCGGCCTATAACTGCTATTTATAACTCAAATTTGTTTTACATCATATCTCCAGATGATAAAGGCATTTTAAGTAAAAATATTTACTGAATAGAATGTATTATATGCTACAATTTCTTACTCTGGTAAACAATGAGATTTTCTCTTCCTATCACATGCTTTCTTATTTGATTTGTGGCAAAATTGAGATAGGTTTTGGACAAGATTGTTTGGTCATTTTTAGTAAATGTTATATTCAGGATAACAAAACAGACATGCTCAAATTGTAAGCATATAGCCTAATTAATTTACACAAAATTAAATTAGTGCATTTTCACACAATTGTAGATTATATCTTTTTTTTCATCCAGAAACCTTTTATTTAAGGAATACAAACTTCATACATTTCATAATTACAACTTCGAGAACATGGCGATTCTTCCCACCACTCCCACCTCTCTTCCTCTGCCCTCTCTTATTCCCACTCTCATTTTTTGCTGAGATCTATTTTCAATTAACTTTATACACATATGATTAACTCTATGTTAAGTAAGGAGTTCAAAAACAGTATGAAAGAAAAAAAACACAGTTCCTCAACAGAGAAGACAAGGGCTGTTCAAAGTCATTGCTTCTCAAAGTGTCAATTTCACTTCTACAAATTGCCTTTCAGGTGCTCTGTTAGTTATCACAGGTCAGGGAGAACATATGGCCTTTGTCCCTTTGCAACTGGCTTATTTTACCAAGTATGATGTTTTCCAAATTCATCCATTTTGTTACAAATGATTGGATTTTGTTTTTGTTTATTTTACTGCTATGTAGTACTCCATGGTTTACATATACCGTAAGTAATTTATCCAGTCTTCAGTTGATCTTCAGTTGATGGGCATTTGGGTTGATTCCATGTCTTAGCTATTATGAACTGAGTTGCAATAAACATGGGGGTGAGAATTTCACATGCTGATTTCATTTTCCTTGGTTAATTCCCAGAAGTGGGATGGCTGTGTCATATGGTAGGTCTATATTCATATTTCTGAAGTATCTCCATATCGTCTTTCACAGTGGTTTTACCAGTTTACATTCCCACCAACAATGCATCAGGGTACCTTTTCCCCCCACATCCTCACCAATATTTTTGTTGGCTGATTTCTGTATGAAAGCCATTCTAACAGGGGTGAGGTGAAATCTCGTTGTGGTTTCGGTTTGCATTTCCCTGATGGCTAGTGATCCTGAGCATTTTTTTTTTTCATGTGTTTGTTGGCTATCTGGATTTTCTCTTTTGAAAAATGCCTGTTAAAGTTCTTTGTCCATTCCTTAACTGGTTGTTCTGTTGTTTTTTTTTTTTTTTAGTTCCTTGATATCTTTATATAGTCTGGTTATTAATTCTTTATCAGTTGCATTGTTTGCAAATAATTTTCCCCATTCTGTCAGTTGCCTCTTCACTTTGCTAAGTGTTTCTTTAGCAATACAGAAACTTCTAAATTGGGCATAATCCCATTTGTCAATTTTGGCTTTGATTACCTATGCCTCTGCAGTCTTTTCCAAGAAGTCATTACCTATGCCAATGTCTTGCAGGGCTTCCTCAATGTTCTCTAATAATTTGATGGTATCTGGTCATAGATTTAGGTCTTTAATCCATTTGGAGTGGATTTTTGTGTAAGGTGTAAGGTAGGGATCTTGTTTCATACTTCTGCATGTGGAGATTCAGTTTTCCCAGCACCATTTGTTGAAGAGACTGTTCTAGCTCCAGGGATTGGTTTTAGTTCCTTTGTCAAAGATAAGTTGATCGTAGATTCGTGAATTGATTTCTGGTATTTTATTTTATTCCATTGGTCTATGCATCTGTTTTTGTACCAGTACCAGGCTGTTTTGATTACAACTGCCCTGTGGTATGTCTTGAAATCTGGTATTGTGATGCCCCAAGCTTTGTTTTTGTTGTATAAGATTGCTTTGGCTATTTGGGGTCTCCTGTGTTTCCATATGAATTTCAGCATCACTTTAACTGTATCTGAAAAGAATGTCCTTGGTATCTTGATTGATATCACATTGAATCTGTAAATTACTTTTGGAAGTATGGGCATTTTGATGATATTGATTCTTCCTATACATGAGTGTGAAAGATTTTTCCATTTTTAATTATCTTATTCTATTTCTTTTTTTAATTTTTTGTAATTCTTTAATGTTCTGTAGAAATCTTTTAACATCCTTGATTAAATTTATTCCAAGGTGTTTAATGTTTTTTGTAGCTATCGTGAATGAGATTGATCTTAGAAGTTCTTTCTCAGCCGGTGCCACGGCTCACTAGGCTAATCCTCCACCTGCGGTGCAGGCACCCTGGGTTCTAGTCCCGGTTGGGGCACCAGTTCTGTCCCAGTTGCTCCTCTTCCGGTCCAGCTCTCTGTTGTGGCCCAGGAAGGCAGTGGAGGATGGCCCAAGTGCTTGGGCCCTGCACCCGCCTTGGAGACTGGGAGGAAGCACCTGGCTCCTGGCTTCAAATTGGCACAGCGCACCAGCCATAGTGGCCATTTGGAGAGTGAACCAACAGAACAAAGACCTTTCTCTCTGTCTCTCTCTCTCACTGTCTGTCAAACTCTGCCAGTCAAAAAATAAAAAAATAAAAAGAAGTTCTTTCTCAGCCTAATGGCTCTGGCTAAAACTTCCAGGACTATATTGAATAGCAGTGGTGAGAGTGGACATCCTTGTCTGCTTCTGGAT
Organism: Sylvilagus floridanus; assembly: GCA_949820135.1. NCBI lineage: Eukaryota > Metazoa > Chordata > Mammalia > Lagomorpha > Leporidae > Sylvilagus > Sylvilagus floridanus. Next base: position 44,539,240 of record OX463235.1, read on the forward strand.
CTCAGTGGGAATGCTTCCAACTTTTCCCCATTCAGTAGGATGCAGGCCATGGGTATGTCATAGATTGTCTTGATTGTGTTGAGGAATGTTCCTTCCATACCCAATTTGCTTAGAGTTTTCATCATGAAAGTGTGTTGTATTTTATCAAATGCTTTATCCTCATCGACTGAGAAAATCATATGAGTTTTCTTCAATTTGTTAATATGATGCATCACATTGATGGATTACTTTGTAGTAATTTGTGAATACTGAACCATCCCCACATACCAGGGATAAATCCCACTTTGTCCACGTAATGATCTTTCTGATGCATTGTTGGATTTGACTGGTTAGTATTTTGTTGGGGATTTTTGCATCTATGTTCAACAGGGAAATTGGTCTGTAGTTCTCTTTATTTCTTATCTTTTTCAGGTCTAGGAATTAAGGTGATGCTGGCTTTGTAGAAAGAATTTAGAAGTATTCTGTCCCTTTCAATTATTTTGAATAGCCTGAGAAGAACTGTAGTTATTTCTTCTTTGAATGTCTGGTAGAATTCAGCAGTGAAGTCATCCAGTCCTGGGCTTTGCTTTGTTGAGAGGGCCTTTATTATCGATTCAATTTCTGTCTTGGTTATGGGTCTATTTAGGTTTTCTATATCTTCATGGTTTAATTTAGGTAGATTGTATGTGTCCAGGAATCTATCCATTTTCTCTAGGTTTCCTGGTTTGTTGGCATACAACTCTTTGTAGTAATTTCTGATTCTTTTTATTTCTGTGGTGTCTGTTGTTACATTTCCTTCTCTCTAATTTCATTGATTTGTGTCTTCTCCTTCCTTTTTTTTTTTTTTTTTTGGTTGTTTGGGTCAATAGTGTGTCAATTTTAATTTTTTCCCCCCAAAAAAGCTCTTTATTTGCTGATCTTTTTTTTTTTCTGACAGGCAGAGTTAGAGAGGGAGAGACAGAAATATATGTTTTGTTTCAATTTTATTTCTTCTTTAATTTTAATTATTTCTTTTCTCCTAATAGTTTTGGGTTTGGTTTGCTGTTACTTTTCTAGGTCCTTGAGATGCATTAATAGCTCATTTATTTGGAGCCTTTCCAATTTCATGACATAGTCACCAATTGCTATTAACTTCTCTCTTAACACTGTTTTTGCTGTATCCCATAATTTTTGATATGATATATTGTCATCTTCTAGTTTTTTTTATTTCAATTTCGATTTCTTCTTTGACCCACTGTTCATTCAGGAGCATGTTGTTCAGTCTCCATGCGTTTGTGTATATTGTAGAGATTCTTAAGTTGTTGGTTTCTGGCTTTATTTCATTGTGGTCAGAGAAGATGCATGGTATGATTTTGATTTTTTGATTTGCTGAGACTTGTTTTATGGTCTAGCATGTGGTCTATCCTAGAGAAAGTACATGCACTGGTGATAAGAATGTGTATTCTGCAACTGTAGGATGAAGAGTTCTGTAGATATTTGTTAGGTCCAGTTGGTCTACATAGTCAATTAATTCTGTTGTTTCCTTGATGATTTTCTGTTTGGTTGATCTGTCCATTGCTGAGAGTGGAGTACTGAAGTTCCCCATTACTCTTCTATTGGAGTCTATGTCTTCCTTTAGATCCATTAACATTTTTTTAAATAGCCATTTAAAATTATATTTAATATTTGTTTGATTATACCAAGTAACCAGTACCTAGATCAAAAACTAAGATATTACTAAGGGCCAGCACTGTGGCATAGCAGGTAAAGCTGCTGCCTACAGTGCTGGCATCCCTTATGGGCGCCAGTTCTTTATATATCTGAGGCTTGTCAAGTGTGTGGTCAGTTATAAATACAGATTGAGAATCTATAATTGAAAAATCCAAAATGCTCTGAAATCTGAAACTTTTTGAGCAAAGGATTTTGGATTTGGGAGCATCCCAGATTTCAGACTTTCAGATTAGTACTGCTCAACTGGAAAAATCTGTGAAAAGATTCCAAAATACCAAAAATTCTGAAATCTGAAACACTTCTGGTTCTAAGTATTTTGGCTAACGGGTACTCACACTGTATTTTTAACTATCTTCTTCCATTCTGGGGCTTGTTATGTTTTTAATGGCATCTCTGATAAACTAAATCTAACTTACCAATTTTACTTCCTTTATGGTTAATGCATGCTTTGGGTCCTGTTTTTAAAAAATCGTTGCCAATTTCAAGTCCATTAATATGTTCTTGGAGAATTACTATTTAACCTTTTTTAGTTAGAGCTAATCTACCTCCAATTGGTTTTGGTATATGGTGTGAGGCAGGCATTTAGCCCAGCTGTTGAGATATTGGTTAAGATGCCCTCGACCAATATCACAGAGCCTGAATTCAGTATCTGGCTCTGGCTCCTGATTCCAGCTTCCTGCTAATGTGGACACTAGAAGGTGTCCCAGTGATGGCCCAGCCTGAACACTTCAAGTATTTGGGGAGTGAACCGGTAGAAGGTTCTCATTCTCTCTCTTGTTCTCTCTCTCTCTCTCTCTCTCTCTCTCAATCTCTATCTCTATCTCTATCTCTATCTCTATCTCTATCTCTATCTCTATCTCCCTCTCACCCTTCCTCCCTTTTTCCTTCTCTCTTTCCTTCTCACTCTGTCTCTCCAGTTCTTTGCCTCTCAAATAATGAAAATTAAATGACATAAATTCCATCTCCCATAATTTGCTTTATTTATAATTTGTGATTAAGATGAGCCCAGGAACCACTTTTGTTGGAATTAGGAAAGCAGAATCATGGCAACAGCTATATTTTTCACATTCAGATATCAGAGCAGGCTTTGTTATAACTCCTGTACATTGTCACTGATCTCTTGGCTCATGTTGTTGGTGTGTTTATAGCAATCAGGCCTGTAATTTCTCCAAATTCCTCTGAATCCTGTTCAGCTTCTCCAGCTTCTTGGCAAAGAGTACCAGTTTCTCCTGCTGGACACCCACATCAGCAAGGTTGGAGGCAATAAGAGCTGAGCTAATCCAGATTCTGATCCTGTTCTACTTGTTTCATATCCTTCTTCCCTTCTCCACTGTGTCCCATACAGAGTTCAAGCTCCAGCACTAGACACAAAGAGAACAGTGCTTCAAGTGTTGCTAGTGCTGCTATCTTACCACCTCCCATGTTACATAATGTCAAATTCTTATCACAGTTCAGACACACACACACACACACACACTATGCATTTATTTCTTTGTCTTATTGCTTCTGTTTCTCTGATTAAATCCTGATTTACACATATCTTTATAATACTGAGCCTTTCAATTTATGACCATGGTATATGCCTCTATTAATCAAACCATCTTTAATTTCTCCCAATAATTATTTGTAGTTTTTTGGCATGATAGTCTTTTTATAAAAAAAAAAAAAGATTTACTTATTTTATCTGAAAGTCAGAGTTAGAGAAGAAGAGACAGATATCTTCCAACTGCTGGTTCACTCTCCAAATGGCCACAACAGCCAGGGCTGGGCCAGGAGATTAATCTGGGTATCCCACGTGGATGGCAGGGAGTCAAGTACTTAGGACATCTTCATCTTTCACTGCTTTCCCAGGTGCATTAGCAGAGAGTTGAATGGGAAGTGGAGCAGCCAGAACTCAAACAGGCACGCATATAGGATGTTAGCATCACAGGTGGCAGCTTAACCCACTACACAATACTGGCCCCTGGTGCGAGTTTTGTGTATCTATCATTGTATTCATTCCTGAGTGTTTAATGTTTTGATGTAATTATAGAATTTACCATTTGATTTTATTTACAATTATTTCTTGCTGGTATATCAAACTACAAACATTTTAAAATATTTTAGGGACAGGCACGTGTCATAGCAGGTTATGCTGCCACTTGGGATGCCCATGTTCCCTATAAGAATGCCAGTTCAAGTCTCAGTTCCTCCACTTCCAATTCAGCTTCCTGCTTATGCTCCTAGGAAGGTAGAAGACAATGATCCAAGTACCCAGGTCTATGCCACCCATGTAGGAGAACCAGATGGAGCTTCTGGCTCTGGGTTTTAGCCTGGTCCAGCCCTGGCTGTTCTTGGTATTTGGGGAGTGAACCAATGGATGGAAGATTTCTCTCTTTCTCTCTCTCTCTCTCCCTCCCTCTTTGTCATTTTATCTTCCAAATAAATTTTCAACAATAATTTTATTCAAGCATCTCACAAACTTGCTTAAAGTCAGTCATTAATTCTAAGAGTTTATAAACTCTTTTGGATATTCTATATATATTATCCTATTATCTGAGGTTATGTGTGTTTTTTTTTTCTTTTTGGACTGCTGATAGAAGTGTTGATACAAGTGGTGAAGGTAAACTTGTCTCATTGTCTCTCTCTGAGGGGTATCTTTAAGTAATTCACTACTAAATATTATATTTTCTCTAGGTTTCTTAAAAATAGATTCTCCTTATCAGATAAAACATTCTTCCTATTGTTTGCTAAGAGTTTTGAATCATGAATGGTTGCTGCATTGCCAAATGCTTTTTCTGTATCTACTAAGTTGACGATATCACCCCTTTATTGTTACTGCAGTGAGTTACACTGATTAACTGTCAAATGTCAAACCAACTTCACCAAATGCCAATTTGGTCATAATATATCATCCTTTTTCTATATTGATATATTCAATTTGTGAATATTTTGTTTATAATGCTTTCTGGAATATTCTTGAAGAGTGGCCTATAATTGTCATTTCTTAAAAGCTTTTTTTCAAACTCTGGTACCTCACGTTATGCTGATCTATTAAAATTAGTTAAAAACGTTCCATATTTTCTACATTCTTGTATGTAAAATTAGCATAACTTCTTCCTTAAATAATTGGAAGAATTCTCTCATAATGCTATCTAGTCCTAAATTCTTCTTATGGGAAGGCTTTTAAAAATTACAGAACCAACTTAGTGTATAGGGAATTACACATTAGTGTGATGTATATAAAACTGCCTATAAGTACAGCTGCAGTAGCAGCCATATGTTTTACTATATTTTCACTATCATTTAATTCAAAATTCTAGTTTCCACTGCAGTTTCTTACTTGAGACACAGCTAATTTAGAATTATATTGCTTCATTTCCTAACGGCTGAGGGTTTTCACTCACCAGCTGGACCCCACTGTGTCAGAGAACGGTCCGCACGATCGCAACCCTCTGAAACCTGCTGCAGCACGCTTTCTCTCCCAGCACAGAGCCGGTCGTGGCGAATGTCCCACTCCCACTTGAAGTGAACATGTATGGTGCTGCTGTTAAACGTGAAGCTATAACTATGTCTGATTACGTTTTGTTAACACATCGCTCAGACCCTGTATACCTTTACCCATATTGTGTCTGCCTGTTCTACCAGCTGTTGAGACAGTCATGTTAAAGTGTTCTACTTTGTGGATCTCCCTGATTCTCCTAGTTATGCCAAGTTTTTACTTCATATTTTTAGAAATTATTCTAGTGGATGTAGAAAGGCAGGGAATTGTTATCTTTCTGAAGGATTCACTATGTTCTAGGCCATTTGGATAGCTACAAAAACTACCAACTGAGGGGCCGGTGCCATGGCTCACTTGGTTAATCCTCTGCCTGCGGGTTCTAGTCCTGGTTGCTCCTCTTCTAGTCCAGCTCTATGCTGTGGCCCAGGAAGGCAGTGGAGGATGGCCCAAGTGCTTGGGCCCCTGTACCCACATCGGAGACCAGGAAGAAGCACCTGGCTCCTGGCTTTGGATCGGCGCAGTGTGCCAGCCGTGGAGGCCATTTGGGGGGTGAACCTACAGAAGGAAGACCTTTCTCTCTCTCTCTAACTCTGCTTGTCAAATTAAAAAAAAAAAAAAACTACCAACTGAGTGGCTTAAACCACAGACACTATGGCTCACAGCAGGTGTCTAGGGGAGGGCCTTCTTCCTGGTTTACACAGTCCCTCTCTTGTTGTATCCTTACATGACACAGATAAAGATGCTCCCTTGTGTCTCTTCTTATAAGGGCACTAATCCTATCCTAAGAGTCCCATCCTCATAACCCAATGACCTTCCAAAGGCCTCACCTCCATATACCATCACATTGAGGATTAGGATTTCAATATATTAATTTGGGGGTGACAGGACACAGTGAACCCATAGTTTTCAAGATTACTAAATGTTTCTCTTCACTTCTAGTAATTTTTCTTGCCTTAAAATATTATTTTCTGTATTCACATAGCGGCATCAGTTATCTTTGGAATAGTATTTGAATGGTATACTTTTTAAAACTTTTACATAGCCAGGGTTCTATAGAAACAGAATCAATAGGATATGCTTATAAACACATTCAAGGGGACTTTTTAAGAGAATTGGCTCATACAGTTATGCAAGCTAAATTCAATGACAGGTTGTCTACAGACACTGGAATGCCAGTAGCATGGTTCAGTCCAAGTCAAAGGGTCTCTGGACCAGGGAAGCTGATGCTGTAACTCTTATTTTGAGGCTGAAAGGCTAAATATCCGTAAGGGGGTCACTGGGGTTAAGGCCAGCAAGCCAGGAGTTCTGAAGTCCAAGGCAGGAAATAAGCCATATCTCAGAGCAGGAGAGCAATTCACCTTCCGTGTTTATTTTCTCTCTGGGCTCACAATCTACTGATGGTTCCTGCTCACAATGAGGAGGTCTTCCCTACCACATGCACTCAGACCCACATGCTAATCTCTTCTGGAAATATCCTCACAAACATACCCAAAATAATGCTTTCCCAAGTCTCTGGGTATTCCTTAATCCAGTTGAATTGACACCAAAAATTTGCCATCACACAGGTGGATGCTGTGGTACAACAGGTTAAGCTGTTGCTTGGGATACTCACATCCCATATTGAGTACCTAGGATCAAGTCCTACCTCTGCTTCCCACCCAGCTCACTACTAACGTACCTGAGAAGGTGGCAGATGATGACCCAAGCACTTGGACCCTGAGACACAGTTCCTCACTTCTGACTTCAGTTTAGCTCAGATCTGGCTGCTGCAGCCATCTGGGGAGTGTACCAGTAGATGGATGATTTCTTTTTCTTTCTCTCTTGGTTTCTTCCTCTGTCTCTGTCATTCTGCCATTCAAACAAATAAATAAGTAAATCTTTTTAAAAAGGAACAGAAAGTGGAAGATTTTTTCCTACCATATATAAAAAACAATAAAGTAATATTAAGATAGCATGATATTGGAGGAAGAATATTTTAAATCAGCTAAATGAAAGAGAGCCCACAAAGGAACTTATGAATTTGTTCAAGCTTGATGTGGCACAGTAGTTGTCTTCTAAAAGAAGCAGCCACTTAATAAATGGTACTAGGACAATGGGTTATCTCTATGGATAAAACATAAAGAAAAGCAATTGAAACCCTAATCACACTATACCATGAAATCAAGTCCAGAAGGATTAAAAACAAATGTAGGGGCCAGCGCTGTGGTGTAGCAGGTTAAGATGCAGACTGACACAACATCATCCCCTATGGGTGACAGTTCAAATCCCGGCTGCTCCACTTCTGATCCAGCTCGCTATTAATGTGCCAGGGAAAGCATTAAAAGATGGCCTGAGTGCTTGGGCCCCTGCCAGCCACATGGGAGACCTGGAAGAAGCTCCTGCCTCCTGGCTTCTCTGTTACAGCCATTTGGGGAGTTAAGAGATTTCTTTTCTCTCTCTCTCTCCGTGTCTCTCACTTTCTATAACTCTGCCTTTCAAATAAGTAAATAAATCTTTAAAACAAAAACTGATATGTAAAAGACAAAAATTTAAACTTTTAGAAGAAAATAAAGAAAACATTTTTACAATGTTGGGGTAAAGGAGAATTCAGAAATGAACTCACACAGAAACATACACTCTAGATAAAAATATTTATAAATTAAACTATATTAAAATTGAGATATATTTTCATTGTGATAAACCACAAACTGGGAAATTATTTTTTTTTTGACAGGCAGAGTTAGACAGTGAGAGAGAAAGACAGAGAGAAAGGTCTTCCTTCCGTTGGTCCACCCCCCAAATGGCCGCCACGGCCGGTGTACTGCACCGATCTGAACCCAGGAGCCAGGTGCTTCCTCCTGGTCTCCCATGCAGGTGCAGGGGGAGATGATATTTTCAACAAATCACTAACAAAGGATTAGTATACAGAATATTGAGGAGTGCACACACATCAATGGCAAAGGTAAATGGCACAACAGAAAAATGAGCAAAAGACAGGTACACATTTTCCTGAAAAGGAAATACAAATAGACCATATACACACATTTATGACTTGAACTGTGTCTCATTCCACCCCCCAAATTCTTATGTTGAAGACCTAACCCCCACTACCTCAGAATGTGATCGATCATATCTGGAGATAGGGCCTTTAAGAAGACAGTAGGGTTAAAGGAAGTCATAGATGTAGGCCCTTAATCCAATCTATTGTCCTTAAGAGGAAATCTGGACACATAAAATAGACACCAGGGATGAGCACACACAGACAGAAGGCAGCCCTCTACAATCCAGGGAGGGGCCTCAGGAGAAACCAAACCTGCCAACACCTTGGTCTGAGATTTCTAGCATCCATGACTGTGAGAAAATAAATTTCTGTTGTTAAAGTCACCCATGTTACCCTTTTTGTGGTATTTTGTGTTTTAAAACTTTTTAACTTGAGAAGCAGACAGACAGAGCGCCCACCCACTAGCTCACTCCTCAAATCAAACGCCTGCAACAGCCTGGGTGGAGCTAGGCCAAATTTGAGAGCCTAGAATCCAACTCACATCTCCCACACCACTGGCACTGACCCAACTATGTGAGTCATTATTCTGCACTAACAAGAAGCTGGGATGAAGAGGAGAGCCAGAACCTAAACTCAATTACTCCAATATAGGTTGAGGATATCTTACCTGTTAGGCCAAGCATCTACTCTAATTTTGTGGGATTTTATTATGGTACTCTCACAAGTGGAGTCACACAATATCTGTCTATTCTGTGACTAGCTTATTTCATTGAGCATAACATCCTCAACATTCACCCATGAGTAGCATGTGACAGGAATCTCCTCATTTTTAAGGCTGAATAATATCCCATTGCTTCTACAGGCCACATTCTCTTTATTCATTTGTCTTACCATGGACATTTAGGTTCTTTGCACCTCTTGGGTACCATAAATAATGAAAATGACTATGAAAATAGCTCTTTAAAATCTTGCTTTGCAATAGAGGATGGGTGCCATTTTGGACATACATAATAGCTGCACCAGCTCAGGGCACCTGGCTATTTAAAAGAAATGTTAAGGGATCTAAAAGGGAGACATACACTCCAATATAATGATAATGGGGGACTTCAATACCCCACTTTCAGCAATAGACAGATCAACCAAACAGAAAATCATCAAGGAAACAACAGAGTTAATCAACACTATAACCAAATGGATCTAACAGATATCCACAGAACTTTTCATCCTAGAGTTGCAGAATACACATTCTTCCAACAACGCATTAGAAAAACCATTCACTCAGACCAAGTGAGATGTATTCCTGGTATGTGGAGATGGTTCAACATTCACAAATCAATCAATGTGATACAGCATAAAAAACTGGAGAACAAAAACTACATGATTATCTCAATAGATGAAGAGAACACCGTTGATAAAATATAACACACTTTCATGATGAAAACTCTAAGCAAATTGGGTATGGAAGGAACATTCCTCAACACAATCAAGACAATCTATGACATACCCATGGCCTGCATCCTACTGAATGGGGAAAAGTTGGAAGCATTCCCACTGAGATCCAGAAGCAGACAAGGATGTCCACTCTCACCACTGCTATTCAATATAGTCCTGGAAGTTTTAGCCAGAGCCATTAGGCAAGGAAAAGAAATCAAACGGATACAAATTGGGAAGGAGGATGTCAAACTATCCTTATTTGCAGATGACATGATTCTATAAATAGCAGATCCAAAAGACTCCACTAGGAGACTATTGGAACTCAAAGAAGAGTTTGGTAAAGTAGCAGATTATAAAATCAATGCACAAAAATCAAAAGCCTTTGTATACACAGACAATGCCATGGCTGAGAAAGAACTTCTAAGATCAATCTCCTTCACAATAGCTATTTAAAAAATCAAATACTTTGGAATAAATTTAACCAAAGATGTCAAAGCAGAAAGCTGGCCTGGAAGAGGGACAACTGGGACAGAATCCGGCTCCCCGACCGGGACTAGAACCCGGTGCAAGGTGGAGGATTAGCCTAGTCAGCCGCAGCGCCGGCCCACAATACCAGATTTCAAGACATACCACAGGGCAGTTGTAATCAAAACAGCCTGGTACTGGTACAAAAACAGATGCATAGACCAATGGAATAGAATAGAAATGCCAGAAATGAATCCAAGCATCTACAATCAACTTATCTTTGACAAAGAAACTAAAATCAATCCCTGGAGCAATGACAGTCTCTTCAACAAATGGTGCTGCAAAAACTGAATCTCCACATGCAGAAGTATGAAGCAAGATCTCTATCTTACACCTTATAAAAAAATCCACTCAAATGGATTAAAGACCTAAATCTATGACCAGATACCATCAAATTATTAGAGAACATTGGGGAAGCCCTGCAAGACTTTGGCATAGGTAATGACTTCTTGGAAAAGACCACAGAGGCACAGGCAATCAAAGCCAAAATTGACAAATGGGATTATGCCCAATTTAGAAGTTTCTGTATTGCTAAAGAAACACTTAGCAAAGTGAAGAGGCAACTGACAGAATGGGGAAAATTATTTGCAAACTATACAACTGATAAAGAATTAATAACCATAATATATAAAGAGATCAAGAAACTCAACAACTATAAAATAAATAATGATACTTTGAAAATTACTATGAAGAAGAAATGGGTAAAGGACTTAAACAGACATTTTTCAAAAGATGAAATCCAAATGGCCAACAGAAACATGAGAAAATGCTCAGGATCACTAGCCATCAGGGAAACGCAAATCAAAACTACAATGAGGTTTACCTCATCTAAGTTAGAATGGCTTTCATACAGAAATCAATAACAACAAATGCTGGCAAAGATGTGGGAGAAAAGGTACTCTAATCCACTGTTGATGGGAATGTAAACTGGTAAAGCCACTATGGAAGACAGTATGGAGATACCTAGAAATCTGAATATAGATTTGCCATATGACCCAGCCATCCCATTCCTGGGAACTTACCCAAGGGAGATTAAATTAGCACACGAAAGAGTGATCACACTTGGGGGCTTAAGTTGCCGTGGCTTCTCATGGTGTTGTTGGCATTTTTATCCTTTCTGCTCTTCCCCTTTTGTTTCTAAGAGCCCCGATCTAGGAATTTGTTGTGTGGCTGAGTTTTCTCAATGTTTGCTCTTCTTACTTAATTATTTCTGTGACTACTTCATGGCTTACCTCATTTAAGTCTTCCTAAGTTTATCTGAAAGGTCTTAGAAGAAGAGAATGAGAAAAGGCAAAGACTTGTGAGGAAAAAACAAGAGGCCCAGGCTGAGAAGGCTAGCAGTTACATGGAGAGTGTTTTAAAGCCTCACCAAGAAATGAAGTTGAAAAAACTAGAAGAGTGTTTTTATCAAATAACAGGGAAAACCTCGAAGTTAAGCAGTGAACATAAACTTGGGGGCAATGAAGATTTGGTGCTTGAAGATGCAAATCAGACATCTTTGGAAACCTCAAGCAGAGACACAGCAAGGAGACACAAGCCTCTACAGGAACCTTTGCAACCTGCCATCCAGCCCGTGCCTAAGCAGGTTATTGATCTACCAGAAAAACCTTCTTCAACAGCTAAAGAAGTGGTCACTGTTGCACTCCAATGTCCAGCTGGGAGTGTCCTGAGGAGATTTTTTAAGTCTTGCAGGGCACAAGTCTTACATGACTGGATAATGAAAATCGGCTACCACACGTCTCTCTACAGCCTTTCTAGGAAAGGCTACTGGCGACAGGAGGCTGGTCCCTGGAGGACGTGGGGATAACCGTGGATACTGTGCTCAGTGTGAAGAGAAAGAGCAGAGCAACTAGGAGTAGAAGGAGAACGCCCTGCTCTCCATAAACCCAGTGTGCCATGCCTTCCAGGACAATCAAGGGATCGCATTAAAATATGGCTATACCTTGACTGAGCTCAAGGCAGTAGCCTATCTCAAAGAACAGACTGCTCTTTGCCTTCGGTCATTTGTGGGTTGTGCCCCCTGCAGTGTAAGTAGTGAGGCCCTTATTCACTGACATTTTCCTAGCTGACATTTCTCAGGATATAAACTCAAAGTCCTAGGACCACGTTCAGCGTCTTCAGTCCAGTTCAGCACACAGGAACTATGTGCCAATTCAGTGGAACCTTCAGCCTCTTGAATAAGAAAGTCTATTCCTGCTGCTTTCCTAGACATCAAAACCCCAAGGGGGAAAAAAAAGAGAGAGAGAGATTTGTACCTCCATGTTTATTGCAGCTCAACTCACAAAAGCTAAGACATGGAATCAACCCAAATGCCCATTAACTGAAAACTGGATAAAGAAATTATAGGATAAGTACACTATGGAATACTACACAGCAGTAAAAAAAAAAAAAAATGAAACTTGGCCATTTACAACAAAATAGATGAATTTGGAAAACACCATTCTTAGTGAAATAAGCCAGTCCCAAAGGGACAAATACCATATGTTCTCCCTGACCTGTGATAACTAATAGAGCACCTTAAAGGCAATCTGTAGAAGTGAAATTGACACTTTGAAAAGCAAAGACTTGAACAGCCCTTAACTTGACTGTTGAGGAACAGGTATTCTTTTTTTAAAAAAATACTATTTGTTGAACTCTTTACTTAACATAGAGTTAAACATATGTGTATAAAGTCAATTGAAAATAGATCTCAGCAAAAAATGAGAGTGGGAATAAGAGAGGGGGAGGAAGAAGGGTTGGGAGTATGGGTGGGAGGATGGGCACGCTGGGAAGAATCACCATGTTCCTAAAGTTGCAATGATGAAGTGTATGAAGTTTGTAACTATAAAGCTGTATAGTTCTTCATAAAAAAAAAAAAAAAGATCCTGCTTTCAATTTTTTGAACCCAGTGGTGCATCATATGGTAGTTTTATATTAATGTTTTGAGGAATTGCCACACTGTTTTCCATAATGATATCACCATTTTGTAATTCCACCAACAGTGAACAAGTGTTCCAGGATCTCCACATTCTTACCAACTTACTTTCTAGTTTTTTGGTAATAGGTATGAAGTGACTTTCATTATGGCTTTGGTTTGTGTGTCTCTAATGATCATTTGGAATTTTTTTTAAATACAGAGTAAGACCTCTCAGAGATATCATTTACACCCAGCATATCGAAAAATGCATCTGATAATACCAAGAATTGGCAAGGGCAGACATCTTTAAAAAGAAAGAAACACTCTTACATACTGCTAGTAGGTGCATACAGTATTAACAATCTTTTCTGAAAAACAACTTGACTTTACTTTGTAACATGAACATTTCCATTCCCTATAACTCAGCATCACAATTAGCATTTTTTAAACACTGGAGAGGTACATGTTGTTTTACTATTTTATGAAACATTTTTTCCTTATAGACTGTATTTACTGGGTGAAGACACCAGTTGTGTATCTTACACTGAGGGTAGTAGTCATAAAGTCTGAAAACCTGTCTTGCATCCGTGCACCAGGAAAATGTATGGTCACAGCACTATTATTCACAATAACAAAAAAACTGGAAACAATCCAAATATCCAGTTGAATTGTAAATTTGTGGCACGTTCACACAGGGCAACTCTTTTATAAAGCAATGAAAATGAACTCAGGAGTCTCAAAAACACTTCAGTAAAAAAATGTTTGCAAAGACTGATATTTTTATAAAGCTCAAGAGTATAAAATTGAAGAAGCAAATGCATAGTAAGTCCAATTAGTAAGCAAAGAATCATAAATAAAAAATGGGAATACATTTGGCAAGCAGGTGAAATGAGGAAGAAAACAGACTTGATCACATGGTAGCACTCCAGTTCTTAGGGGCATTCATGGATGTTCCTTTCATTAATATTCACAATAACCTAAATTTATGCTAAATATATTAAGTACATATAATATGTAATTTACATACTTACAACAATGTACATACTTATAAAAAGGTTTAAAAGTTGTACATCCTCTTCTAGCATAGATGTGAGTCAACACTCACAAACAAAAACTGGATTTCCTGAAAAACAGGTTGATACAAGGGGAAAATGCTTGGAAGCATGCCAAATGTCAACTTGCATCATTTCATGTAAAATCTACATAAACCTTTCTTTCAGTTACTTGAGGGAAGAAGACATGTGAATCAGCCCGACAACCACATCACTACTTGAAGCATAAGAGTGCATTGTGTGGCTGGCGCCGCGGCTCACTAGGCTAATCCTCCGCCTTGCGGCGCCGGCACACCGGGTTCTAGTCCCTGTTGGGGCGCCGGATTCTGTCCTGGTTGCCCCTCTTCCAGTCCAGCCCTTTGCTGTGGCCCGGGAGTGCAGTGGAGGATGGCCCAAGTGCTTGGGCCCTGCACCCCATGGGAGACCAGGAAAAGCACCTGGCACCTGGCTCCTGCCATTGCATCAGCGCAGCCGCGGCGGCCATTGGAGGGTGAACCAACGGCAAAGGAAGACCTTTCTCTCTGTCTCTCTCTCTCACTGTCCACTCTGCCTGTCAAAAAAAAAAAAAAAGTGCATTGTGTGCTCTTCTCGTGTTTTGTCAGTTAAGAGAAAACAAAAATACAACTCACAGAACAGTCCTAGAGGTGTGAAGGCCCAGGGTAGAAAACACGGCCGCGGCCACGTGTGGTGCGATGTTGGTTTACACACAGGTCCTCTGGTCACCCCTGAGCTAATAATTACGGGAGGAATAACTGCTCCCGGCCTCTCCTCTCAATTATTTACTACTTTATAACTGGAATCATTTTCCTTCGCTTTCCTGATTTCCTTTAAATTATCTTGGGACAGCTCAACGAAACTTTTCAGTAAGTAGGAAGCAGCAGGTTCACTTCTGAGAAGCAGCTTAAAAGGAACAACCAAAAAAGTACTTACAGGGGGAAAGGGAAAAGATACGGTAAAGAAAACGGTAAAGAAAACCCCCAGGAAAAAGGCACAGTGGGAGCTGAAAATATGGACATTTGCTCCTTAAGACTTCAAAAAGAATATGCGAGACTCGCGGAAAGCTTTCAAGGGCTCTTTCTGTGTCACAACGGCAAAGTCCGTGCCTTTTAAACACACCAGCAGCAGGGGTCGTCCGGCTCCAGCAAATCTCCAGACAAAGATGGCGGTGGGACTAAGCCCCTGCTCCTCCCGCTGCCAAAGGCTCTCGCCTCACATTTCCCACAAGCCCCTCCGCGCAGCCCTGCTCGCCGAAACCTGCCCGGCCGATGACCAACCAGTGCGCACGCGCGGGGCGACGTCACGCGCGCTCCCAGGGCTCGACAGAGCTGGCAGGAGGAGCCTCGCCAGCTTCCGCCGCCGCGTCGCTTCAGGGCTCGGACGGCGGATTTGCTTTGCTTCTGCCGCCGCGAGGCAGCCAGGGGTCGCGGAGCCGGGCCGGGGGCTTGCGGCGGCGCGGCCATGGGACTGCGCCGGCTCCGGTGACAGCAGGGAGGCGAGCGGCCCGGGCCCTGAGCGCGGCTCCTTCGGGGGCCCTCGCCCTCCTGCTCGCGGGGCCGGGGCTCCTGCTGCCGTTGCTGGCGCTGCTGCTGGCGGCGGCGGCGGCTGCGGCGGCCAGGATCATGTCGGGCCGTCGCTGCGCCGGCGGGGGCGCGGCCTGCGCGGGCTCGGCGGCCGAGGTCGTGGAGCCGGCCGCCCGCGAGCTGTTCGAGGCGTGCCGCAACGGGGACGTGGAGCGAGTCAAGAGGCTGGTGACGCCCGAGAAAGTGAACAGCCGCGACACGGCGGGCAGGAAATCCACCCCGCTCCACTTCGCCGCAGGTAACCGGAGCCTGCGCCGTCTCGCCGCTCTCCGAACCCCACCTGCGCAGCCGGGCTCGCAGGCCCGGAACCAGGCAGCGTTCCCTACCTTTCCCCCCGGGGCTCTGATCCTGGCCATCTCGCTCTGTCGGAGTGAGGATTGAGGACTCTAAGGGCGGGGTGAGCGTGCGGCACCCACTGGAAGGTTTTGTTTGTTTTCTGATAGGGGAGTGTCGGGCTTTGTTTTGTTTCTCCGTATCAACAATACCTGCACCAACTTCCGGTCTTGCTGCCCTAAAAGGCCCCTACACACAAGGAAGAATAGGACACGTAGTATACACCGAGTTTGTGATTAGAAAGACCAGTTATCTCAAGAATCTGTTGTTCTTGCAAGTTGCACTGGACTCTTATCAATGCTTTGGGTTAAGGTCTCAAAGGCCTTTGTAAAATGCTAGGTTGTAATTTAGGAAGAGTAGTAATTGGCCGTTGACACATGAGCAGTAATTGGTTTATCAGAGTAGCCAACCATTAGCAAGTTTTTGGAGAGGCTGCAACTGGAAATGAGCAAGTTTGGGAGAAGTGAGTTCTGATTTAGACTCCGGGGTGGGTAACCAACCCCCACTCCTCCTCTTCCCCACCCCCTAAAGTTGAGGTGGGAGTAGACAAGAGAAAAAAGAAGGTGTGGGTACCTAATTGCCTCATTCTGAGAATTACTTCTATTTACTAAATTCAGTTTATGATAGAAGCCTGTTAATTCTGGTTGAAGAATGCCAAGGAACCAGAGACAGAACACACCACTTATTTTCATAAAACATTTATGTTTTTCACTTTGAAGAAAGTAAATGACTATCTCTAAACTCAAATAAGCCATGAGTGATTGAAAATGGAATAGGTCTTCATACCTCAAATAAGCTAGTTTTTGTGTGTGTGCTTTTTGTTTGGTTTTGGAAAAGCAGAGGGATATGTTTTAAAACTACTCTTGTTCTAGGGCAGCAATGATGAGCAGAGAAGGGGCATGAGAAGATTTGCTGCTCCCTAGACATTGCTTTTACAGTCTATACCAGTTGGAGATTTCTTTGCTCTAGCTGCTTCCCATTGAAAATGCAAATGCCACAAGGAGGTGTGCTGTCTCGACCAGTTTTAGGTTCCCATTGGGTAGGATTTAAAAAGAGAAAGTCTGGAAGATTGTAGGGGAGAGAACTAGAGACAGGTGTGTGCCATGAAGGGCGAACACCAAAGTCGGATCTCACCTAGAGTTAGCCATTTTGTCTGACAATTTTGATCATCATTGCCACCTTTCTTCGACTTACTCGGATTGTCCTGTTTGACCATAGTCAACATTTAACCGATTTGGCAAACTGTCCGAACCAACTGATACATAATCCAAAGGGTAGTGTTACTTAAATTATGTTCTCTTGATCTGTGGGATAAAAATAACCCAGGAAGATCTTAGTTGCTACCTTTAAAGAATTTGGTGTATTAATGAGTTCATATCTGGATATAGTAGTATGTAGAGGTGTAAGGTTATAGTGTTAGCTTCTCTCTGACCTTGTTCTCTTCCATCATGCCATCTTGGCTTCTGTCCCAAAACTTCAAAACACTTTTTACACAGATTTCATATTATTTATTAAGAATGAAATAGGAAACTTAGTATTTTGCGAACTAACCTTGATTTACCGAGATTATCATGTGTAGGTTATCAGAGTAAGAACCAATGAGAGCTTAAAACATCCTGTAAACTCACATGTGAGAAACTTTATAAAAATTGACTTTGCAAATTTGAATTGTTAGATTAATGAGAGGAAACTTGTTTTATGAAGTTTTAAATAGCTGTACCCAGCTGCATTTTTCTGTTGTGTGGAGAATACATTTTTACGATAGGTGGTGGTACTGTGTAACTGCTTGACCAAGGAATTCTTGTATTAGAGCGTAACCCTTATCTAGCTTTCTGAAGGTTTTCAGGAAGGCAAGTTTTTATCTTTCCAAGGAACATTAGGAATGAGAAATGTGTGCATAGTAGAAAAGATGAAGAACAAGTTATGAAAACAATTGGCTTGTCTTCTCATCTAAAAAAATTAAAAAGTTGGTAGGCAGTCCCACAGGAGTTAGGTTCTGTTATTGAAAAAGATAACATAAACAGGAACTTTTCTTCTGTTAGGTGTTTTTAATTATTAAATTACGTGCTTCTAGGGAGTGACTTAGAAATTTCTTAGAAAAATTACTATGACAATTGTTTCCTTTTCTTTCCACCCACTGCTTACCCCTCACTGTAGAGAGACAGAGAGGATGTGAATGATTATTTTTTCCCCCCCGATACATCACATACTTGTAAAGGCAAGTTGCTGGTTGGGTGTATTCAGCTCTAATTTTACTAAAAGCAAGAGTATCTGAAATTTCTGACATTGTAATCCCCTAGAAAACACCAGATTTCAGTAAAGAAGACACTGTCTTTCTGAATTTATTTCTGAAAATGGAAGATGACAACTTTGGGAGAAAGTCATCTTTGAACCCATCATAGTCAAAGAAATATAGAATATTCCTTAGAATCTTAGAAATGCGGAGGGGA
The DNA here is from genome assembly GCA_949820135.1 of Sylvilagus floridanus. Taxonomy (NCBI): domain Eukaryota; kingdom Metazoa; phylum Chordata; class Mammalia; order Lagomorpha; family Leporidae; genus Sylvilagus; species Sylvilagus floridanus. The sequence continues at coordinate 44,557,660 of OX463235.1, forward strand.
ACTCATAGCTTAAGAACTCTATGGCTTGAGAATCTTGATTGGAGTGTCCAGAGAAGTATCATTAAGTAGAGAAAAATGTAAAATCACTTAATTAGGTTCAAGAAATTTAGGCATACACATGGTGGAGAGTTGATATATATCCTGTGGAAATGACAAATTGAAGCATGGATGGCAGAGTCCTAGCTGGAAAAGAGTCACATTTGTTTTATATTTGTAGAATATGTTGTTATTTATTTGTACTGTGGTACTCAACTATGTACTTTGGACCAGTTAGATTGAACTTGGATTATTATATATATTCAATTGTGTGAATTGTGTTTAAGAGGGATTTTTTTTTTTTATTCACAGGAAGAAAGTTGAATTAGATAGAGCATCTGTAATTTGTCATACAAGCAAAAGAGTGACAACTTGGAGTTACATATTCTAGAGATGAAAGACTGTTACTGTCTTCAAGTCATGTAGAAGAGTGAGTGGATAATGATTTATGTGACTTTGGCAGTGAAAACTAAGGCCAGTAGGTGAAAGGTTACAAGAAGTCAGACAGCTTTTAGGAGTTTATTGTACAGTGGAACTGGCTGGAAGTGTCTAGGCAGTGGCTGGATTGGCATATTTAAGAGATGTTATAGTGAGGAATGCTGTATAGCGGGCTCCTGACCAACAGGTCATAATCCGACTGGTACAGGATAGTAAGATGATTCCACAAGGTGAAGATCTTGACAAATCAGCTACCTAGGACATAATAGCTTTTGTGATTGCCATTCATACCTATTCCCAAAATGATGCTATTGAAGACTTTCAATAATTTTTTTAAAGATTCTTATTTATTTAAAAAGCAGTGTCAGAGAAAGGGAGAGAGAAAGAGATCTTCCATCCACTGGGTTACTACTCAAACAGTTGCAACTGCTAGGGCTGAGCCAGGCCAAAATCAGGAGCCTGAATACTTTCACTTGGGTGACAGAGGCCCAAGCATTTGGACCATAATCCATAGCCCTCCAGGCACATCTGCAGGGAGCTGGACCAGAAGTGGAGCAGCCAGTGCTTGAAGCAGCACTCCATCATGGGGTACCGGTGTCAAAGGCAGTAGCTACCCACTATAGCACAACACCAGCCCTTTTTAATAACCTTTCAAAAGTGTTTCTTCTTTGACTGTGGGCCAGCATATTTATGGGAGCTGTATAGGTTATTGTTTTCAAGCTTTATTTTTTGCAGTGGGAAATAATTAAATCCTATGTCAACAGAAAACCCCAGTATCAAATGAAGGTCAGTCTGTTCAGAAATTTAAAGTTTTTTCTTTACTCATCAAATCTTTTCTTAGATCAAAATCTTGAGCTGCACCTTTTCCCTTAGCTCTTGTGGAATTCAAGATGATGACTTCCGTAACAACCCTCCCAGTGTTCCCCCATTCATACTGTCAGAATTTTGTAACTCCAGAGGCCTTCTCCAAGTTTCTGCTGGTCTGGCCAGAAAGATAGTGTATGTGTCCCAAGTTGAGATGGGCAGTGCCCCTTCTCTTCCATTCCTCATTCTGAAGAAATATGTGTGGAAATAACTTTTATGGATCTCAGTAAACTGAAGTTAATAGTAAAGGAGAAGTTTAAAATGACATTGCTCTGAGAAAGCTGTCAACAGTGAGTCCTGGCTGGAAAAGTTAGAGCTTGCAGACTGCTTGGTTATAGCTACCCAGCTCCCCGGGCTTGAGAGCTTTTTCTGTTTTGTGGCATTTGTGGATGTGTTTTTTTGTTTGTTTGTTTGTTTGTTTAGAGATTTATTTGACGGGCAGAGTTAGAGAGGTCTTGCGTCTGCTGGTTAACTCTCCAAATGGCCACAATGGCCAGAACTGAGCCAATCAGAAGTCAGGAGCCAGGAGCTTCTTCCAGGTTTACTGCATGGGTACGGGGGCCCAAGAACTTGGGCCATCCTCCACTGCTTTCCCAGGCTCATTAACAGGGAGCTAGATTGGAAGTGGGGCAGCCGGGACTCAAACCAGCACCCATATGGGATGGCGACACTGCAAACCTGGGCTCAAACCTGCTGCACCACGGCACCGGATCCCCCCTTTTTTTAATGGTTTTTTGTTGTTGTTGTTGTTTTAATTTGAAAGGCAGAGTTATAGAGAGGCTGAGGTCTTCCATCTGCTGGCTCACTCCCCAAATGACCCCAACTGCCAGAGCTGGGCTGATCCAGAGCCAAGAGCTTCTTCCGGGTCTCCGAAGTGTGTGTGCGGCCCAAGGACTTGGGCTATCTTCCACTGATTTCCCAGGCCTCAGCAGAGAGCTGGATTGGAAGAGGACAGCCAGCTCTCAAACCAGCACCCATATGGGATGCTGGCACTGCAGACAGCACCTTTACCTACTATGCCACAGCACCAGCCCCTATGTTCTGTTTAACTTTTCCTTCTGACAGAATCTTATCTTTAGAATGCCCTAACAGTGCCTTCTCAATATTGAACCAGTTATGTGGAAGTGAACCAGTGGAATAGAAGACCTATCTGGCTCTACCTCTCTCTGTAACTCTTTCAAATAAATAAAATAATTCTTAAAAAAGAAAAAAAAGAATATTCATGTTCTGCTTAGCCAGTGGGAACATGATCAGATTATACCCTGCACAGCTAATTTTTCTTCAAGAAGTGGGTACTAATAGAAGTCCTTTGAACTGTTCTTGAGACCATAAGCATGGGGATTTCATCAGGGATTACTTCTCAGAATTTGGGGAGTATATTAGACCTAAAGATTTCAACAAACTCCTAACAGTAGAAGGTTTTCTTATTATTTAAAGTAGGTGCTTACTGACTCCCTTCCAGTAATTTTCTTTGGTCTAAAATGGCTGCAGAGATGATCAGATTCTGCATTTGCCGTATCAGCATAGCCTGTTACCTTTGTGCACGTGTTGTAGTCCTTACAGAGTGACTTGGAAAACATGCTGATTTCTACTGTGTGGCTCATTAATATGTTGAGGATATATTAATGGCTAGGGAACCATGTTGCTGCCAGGTCATCCATGTAGAAGTTGTCCTTGTCTCAGAACCTTGATAACTGTGTAGATAATAATCACTAGACTTATCTACCCACATTTCTTCAGCCAAAACTTCAGTTCAGTTCAGTACTATATCTAACTCTCATTTCAAACAACCCTCTTCTCTTCTCAGTGGTATTTTTGCAAAAGGTTACAACTTGCTCTTCAAGTAGACCAGCAATCCTTTGGATCGGGTATCTTTGCAAATGACACTTTGTCCTGTAAAACTGTAGTTTGTCTATAGCTATTTCTATGCCCAGCAACTCTTTTTTTGGAGGGAGTCACCATGTTGATTATATCAGATGTGCCTATTGCCAGTGAAGAAATCCTCCTTCTAAAAGTGCTCTGGTGTATCAGATAGCTTTACAAATGGAGAGGTAGCTTTAGTAGTTTTTCTTTATTCCAATTTAAGATGCCTTCTCAAAGTGTTTCCTCCGGCTAGGCATTGTGGCACAGCAGGTTAAGCCACTGCTTGGGAGACCTGCATCCAGTATTAGAGTGCATGAGATCAAGTTCGGTCTCTTCCAATCCAGCTTCCTGTTAATGTGCACCCTGGGAAGAAGTAGCTAATAATAGCTCGAGTACTTGGCCATGTCACCCACATGGGAGATCTAACCAGAGCTCTCAGCTCCTGGCCCAGCCCTATTGTGGCCATGTGGGGAGTGAACCAGAAAATGGAACACTCTCTCTCTCTCTCTCCCCCTCCCCCTGTCCCTTTCTCCTTGCCTCACTCTCACTCTCCCTCTCTGTCTTTTGCTCTGCGTTTCATATAAACATACTTCTAAAAATTATTTAAAATTAAAAGCATTTTCTCCATTATTTCTGAATAATTGGGAAAGCAGAGCCGTTGATTGAAGTAACTGAATGGCCTGTTTGGGCCAAACAATGTGATCCACAATAATAATAAGGAAGACTTGAGTCAGTGCTAATGATAGTAACAGATTTGACCTTCCCCTGCTTAAAATTATGCCAAGGGATAATGCTGTGAACAGCAGACAAGAACCCCTGCCTTTATGGAGCTTGCACTTCTAAGGAGACAGAGAAACAGACCAATTTTTAAAGTATTAAGGTAGGAAGTAATGTGAGTGGACAGAGGGACTGCTTTTGAGTTGATGGTCAGGGTTGGCCCTCTTAAGGTGGTGACATTTAAACAGACTAGACAGTAAATAGAAGTGATGGATGGGGCCGGTGCTATGGAGCAATGAGTTAAGCCACTGCCTACTGTGCTGGCATCTCATATGAGCACTGGTTCCAGTCTCAGCTGTTCTACTTCCAACCTAGCTCCCTGGTAATGCACCTGGGAAAGCAGTGAAAGATGGCCCAAGTCCTTGGGCCTCTGCACCCGTGTGGTAAGACTTACGTACCTCTACCCATAACCCCCTACAGTCTAGTTCTTTTTTTTTTTTTTTTTTCTTTTTGACAGGCAGAGTGGACAGTGAGAGAAAGAGACAGAGAAAGGTCTTCCTTTGCCGTTGGTTCACCCTCCATTGGCCGGCGCGCTGCGGCCAGCGCACCACGCTCATCCGATGGCAGGAGCCAGGTGACAGGTGCTTTTCCTGGTCTCCCATGGGGTGCAGGGCCCAAGCACCTGGGCCATCCTCCACTGCACTCCCGGGCCACAGCAGAGAGCTGGCCTGGAAGAGGGGCAACCGGGACAGAATCCGGTGCCCCAACCGGGACTAGAACCCGGTGTGCCGGCGCGGCAAGGCAGAGGATTAGCCTGTTGAGCCACAGCGCCGGCTAACATAGAAACCAGAGAGTACTTTTCAGATGCAAGTCATGTATCTTGCATGGAACTTAGCAGCTTAAAACCCTGTACTAACTCCCTCCTTTTTTAGATTAAAAAAATGTTCTTAGAGTGGTCCTCAAGCCTCTGGATCTGGCCCTACTTAATTCTAACCTCATTTCCTACAGTGCTGCCTCTCAGTGTTCCTCACTGATTCCCTTGTCCCTGTTGTGCATTTAATCAAATGGCACCATCTTGAGGGCAGATCTTTGGCACAGCATTTTATACACCGCTTGAGATGCCCTTGTCCTCTACCAGGCTTCCTGGGTTTCAGTCCTCTTTCCTTTCCCCATTGAAATTTCCTCACGGTAGAAGGCAGAGATTTGGTCTGTTTGTTCATTAGTGTGTTTCAGGCACCAATAAAGTGTCAGGCACTGAGTTGAATTTCTTGATCATTTTTTGAATGAATGAATGAGACAGAAAAACCAGGGGAGTGTTGTATCATGGGAACTTCAGAGAAAATGTTTCGGGAAGGACAGTTGTTGAGTGTTGCGGAGAGGTGTAGTCAAATGAAGACAGACATGTTTCTTTCAGAGTTGGCAATGTGGATCGTCTAAGTTGCCTTGTTGAAATCAGTGGTAAGGACGAAGAAGAACCCCAGTTGAAGTTAGGATTGAAGTTGAAGTGAATGGGAGATAACCCTTATAGCTCTGGTTACAAAGGAGAGCAGAGAAACAGGAGTGTAAGTTCAGGGAGAATCATTTTTATAAAATGGAAGATACTAGAATATGTTTGCATATTGTTAGGGATGTTCTAGTAGAAAGGGGGAGAGAATAAAGGGAGAGAACAAGAACTCTGAGGTGAGGGAGGACTGATTTGGTAAGTGTACCTGTTTGAACACATCTGCTAGAAAACTAGTCAGCTTTATTCCTATTCATGCACTGCTTTAAATACCACCTTTCTGGTCTTGACTCCAAAATGTCTAGCTCTGACCAGTTTCCTGAATTCAATCTTGAAACCTACTGGATACTTAGCCCATAGGCACCGTCAAGCTAACCAGTTCCCAAAACAAATCTTAAAACCGCCTGCTTTTTCTTTTTCTTTTCTTTTCTTTTCTTTTCTTTTCTTTTCTTTTCTTTTCTTTTCTTTTCTTTCTTTGTTAATTTTTTAATTTTTATTTATTTGAGAGGCAGAGTTACAGACAGAGTGAGGGAGATACAGAAAGAAGGGTCCTCCATTCGCTGCTTTACTCCCCAGATGCCGCAATGACCAGAGCTAGGCCATCTTCCACTGCTTTCTCAGCCAGTAGCAAAGAGCTGGATCAGAAGAGGAGCAGCTGGGACACGAACTGGCACCCATGTGGGATGCCAGTGCCTCAAGCTGAGGCTTAGCCTACTACACCACAGTGTAGGCCCCAACCTCCTGCTTTATACTATCTCAAAGATCTGCTGGTTGAGTTCAGCCATTGGCTTCCTTCACCAAATTAGTCTCCCTGGTTCCTGTCAGTTTTCTGATCTTTGTTTAGTATTCACTGGCAGCATTGTGTGCAGTATTAAAGGATTGCAAACAACCTAACTAACCATGAGAATGAAACTAGCTGCATTTTGATACTTCCAGTCAAGATAGCCTACTGGTAGGAGTTGATTGCTGGAGTTTTATTAAATGTTCATTTTATATTTCTCCCCACACCTCTCATTTTTGAGGAAAATGCCAACATATATACCAGACTTTGCTGCTTGAGATTCCTGCATTCCGTGACCAGTTTAGCTGGGAGACAAGCAGGTGATGGTCCAAGTTGCTAGATCTCTGCCACCCACATGGAGACCCAAATTGAGTGCCCAGCCAAGCTTCAGCTTTTGCAGGCGGTAAGAGAGTGAACTAGTAGACAGGAGCACAGTTATGTGCTCTTACTCTCTTGCTCACTGTCCCTTCTAAATAAATTAAATAAAGTTTTAAATATAATACGAAATGTTTGCTTGTATGTAAAACTGTGAAAATAACTTTGGAAGTATTTGAAAGATAACTGATAAGCAGGAGGGGAGCTGGGAGACAGGGAATAGAGACAGGAAGGAGGCTTCCAGTAAGTATTCCTTTTCTACCAACTTGTGAATGTAACCTGTCCTGACCATCAAATCAGTCTTGATTTTGGTCCTCTTCATCTCTCACATGGACTAGGGTAGCAGCTGTCTAAACTCTTAAGGACCTGTCTATCTCCTGTCTCCACATTTGATCCATTTATCTATACAACTGCCCAAGTGGCCTTCTAAAGAAGTAGATATGATGGAGTCATTCTCCTAAACAAATCCAGGAGATGACTCAAAAGATTCAGGGATATTTCCCCTGAGGTCTTTGTGAGAGGAGAAAGGTTTCAACCAGAGTAGTTCTTATTTTGTTCAGTTAATTTGCAGCTCTGAGTGCCAAACCTGCACCAGGCGTTGAGTATTTAGCTGTAAAAATTACAGAGATTGGAATCTTAAGTATAATTATATTGAAATATGCTATTTGAAAAGACTTTGAAAAACACTAGCCTATGGTACAAAGTCCAGACACCGTGTTAGTGTGACATGGAAGATTCTTCCTGAACTGGCACTTTGGCGTTCTGTTTCCAGGCTATTAGAAAGGATTTGCTCTTTCATGCCTCAGTGCTCATGTACATTTTGTTTGTTCTGCTTGGGCTATAATGCTTTTCCCTTGCTCAGCACCTTCTCTCCTCATTCTCCTAGTGATCCCTTATTTGTCTGTATTCTTTCAGCTCAGATGTCATCGATGGAATCTCCTCTGGGGCAGTCCTTTGCTTTCTCTGCTTTCCCCCAGTTTGAGTGTTCCCTTCTTTGAGCTCTTGTTTCTCCAAATATTAAATGGTGAGCTCCTTGAGATGAGGGAGAATCAAAGATACAAACTTCATTTTTATAAGTGCAGAGCCTAGCAATATTACAATAAAATAAAACACCCCACTTGATCTCTTCATCCATCTTTAATTCCTCCAGCACCTGCAACCAGGCCAGCCCCAGACATCCACCTTGGATGTTCCCATGCTGGCCATCTTAGGAGGATTATATTTGGGCTTGGTGGTTTTAAGAATATTCTGGAGAAATTATGGAAGGGTAAATAGTTCCTTTCCCTCTCCACCAACTCACACATAAACCTCTATCTACTTGAACATAAGCCTGGAATTCTCATCATTTCACAAATAGCTATAAAGAGATTTTAAGTTCTGATAACATGGGAATAAGAAATTGAAAGTCATTGGTACTAAACCAGAATTAGTCAGTAGACCTTTTTTGTTGTTGTTCTTGGTTTCGGGGCAGTTGAGCAGAACTGTAGAATGTGAGCATCTAAAGGAGGCCTCCTTCCTAGAAGGAAGTTTCTCGTGCAAATGGCAAAGTAGGGACTCCTTTAAGGCACCTGATTTCACATTTGTGTCTGTGGTCATCAATTTCTGTCTCACTACCTAGACAACTGTAAGCTTTAGGGAGATCTCCGTTTTTTGTTGCTGTTACTCTCTCATAGCCTCCTGGTTTCACAGAAACATTCTATGAGATAGCTACAAGGAAGGGATTCTAGCAAGACTTCATCTTGTTACTACACAAGTAATGAGTTTCATATTTAATTATTGTACACTAATATCAAAAATGCTGTTGGTAAGTGGGAAACATTTTAACTTTAAGCATTCAGTCACTTTATTTCATAATCTTTCTCTGGAGTTTGCAGTAGTACCTCCTAAACACTACTAAGTACATTACTACTTAGTGGAAAGACTCTCTGCCTTTTTTAAAGATTTATTTATTTGAAAGTCAGTGTTACACAGAGAGAAGGAGAGGCAGAGAGAGGTCTTCCATCCGCTAGTTCACTCTGCAATGGCCAGAGCTGTGCTGATCTGAAGCCACGAGCTTCTTCCAGGTCTCTCATGTGGGTTCAGGGGCCCAAGGACTTGGACCCTCTTCTGTCGCTCTCCCAGGCCGCAGCAGAGAGAGCTGGATCGGAAGCGAAGAAGCTGGTTCTCAAATCGATGCCCATATGGGAAGCCGGCACTGCAGGAGGCAGCTTTACTTGCTACAACACAGCACTGGCCTCTACTTTTATCATTAAGATCGGTTAGTTAATACACTTCAGATCATCAGTGAGCTCTCAGGTTGTTGAGTTTACTGTTTTCCATCCTAAAATGTTTTAGCATGGCCTGTACTTACTGATGTATTTTCCTTGTTGAATTTATATTTGGACAATTTGTTTTCTTCTAGGTTTTGGGCGGAAAGATGTAGTTGAATATTTGCTTCAGAATGGTGCAAATGTCCAAGCACGCGATGACGGGGGCCTTATTCCTCTTCATAACGCATGTTCTTTTGGTCATGCTGAAGTAGTCAATCTGCTTTTGCAACATGGCGCAGATCCAAATGCTCGAGATAATTGGAATTATACTCCTCTTCATGAAGCTGCAATTAAAGGAAAGATTGATGTTTGCATCGGTGAGACCACTTTTTGGAATTTTCCTGAAATTTTTAACTGTATTAGTCTGTTTTTCATTGCTGTAACAAAATACCTGAGGCAGGCTAACTTTATAAGGAAAAGAGGTTTATTTAGCTCACAGTTCTGGAAAATCAAAGGCCTAACACCAGCATCAGTGTGACTCTGGTAAGATCCTCCTAGCAGGTAACAGGAGCATACATGAGTGAGAGATCACATGGCTGAACGGGAACTCAGGCTGGAATCCCCTAATCCCTCTTGAGATCACACCCTCAGTGACCTAAGGACCTCCCACCCAACGACTTAGGTCATCAGCTTTGCCTCCCAGGGCCTGCATTAGTAAGGAAGCTGAAATGGGGAGCAGAAGGCAGCTGTCAAAACCAGGTTGTCCTTTGTGAGATGATAGCATCCTGACTACTAGACCAAGTACCCACCCCAGCTCCACCTGTTGAAGATCCACTGCCTGCTAATACTGCCACCCTGAGGACCAGATTCCCAACAGATGAACTGTGGGTCAAACAAGATATAAACTGTAGCAGTAAGTATTCTGAATCTAAATCATAATCTGAAGATACTTCAGATAGTTTCTGGGAAGTGGAATTAAAAGATGACTTTGGTGCAAAAGTTTTTTGAGATCCATGCATAATTTTTTCATAATAATATTTCCATGAACTTTTTGAAGACCCTTCATATTACTAAATTCTGCCAGGCCAAACCCAAAAACACACCATGATTTAATCTAATCACATTTGCTGATTGTCTTTTTGTATTTGGTATTGGGTTTAAATTACTTTGGAGAATAGAGGACAAAGTTCTGTTCTCCAGAAACTTGCATTCTCTTGGGGGATCAGATACACAAAGAAGCATATGAAGGTGTAGTGGAGTGACAGAGAATAATGAATGCAGTGATTCGGCAGCAGTAGAAGTCAAGGCCTGATTCTCTAGAGTTTTACCAGGAGTTGCTAGAAGGTTTAAAAGGTAAGAAGATAAGAAGGGGCCGGTGCCACGCCACAATAGGCTAATCCTCCACCTGCGGCGCTGGCACACCGGGTTCTAGTCCCAGTCGGGGCGCCGGATTCTGTCTCAGTTGCCCCTCTTCCAGGCCAGCTCTCTGCTGTGGCCAGGGAGTGCAGTGGAGGATGGCCCAAGTGCTTGGGCCCTGCACCACATGGGAGACCAGGAGAAGCACCTGGCTCCTGCCTTCTGATCAGTGTGGTGCGCTGGCCGCAGCGTGCCAGCTGTGGCGGCCGTTGGAGGGTGAACCAACGGCAAAAGGAAGACCTTTCTCTCGCTCTCGCTCTCTCTCTCTCTCTCACTGTCCACTCTGCCTGTCAAAAAAATATATATATAAATAAATTCTTTATAAAGAGCTTTGTATTTCAGATTAAGGAGCTTTATGTTACTGTGTAGGCAGTTTGGAATATTAAAGATTTTTGAGAAGGGGAATGGTGTGGTGAGAGTAATATATTTTAGAGTAATCTGGTAGGGGGCCAGGTAGAATAGATGGCAACAGGGAGACCAGTTGGGAGGCTATAACTCAGATCAGATATGATGAGGACATGACGTAGAATTGCTAGAAATAGAAATGGCAAAGTAAAGGGGCATTTGAAGAAAAAAATTATCACTCATTCAGGATACTTGAACTCACAAGTGAGCTAGGATTGGACAGGCTCATCACTGATGAATTATATGTAAGAAGGCTGCTTGAGAGTTTTCATTAATTTGGTATTTACTTTTCTGATCCTAATAGGCTCAAGGATTTTAGGCTCGTTGTCAGCTTATTCCCTTATTTCCTTATGCAAAATAGGAACAATTGAAATCCTTAATAGATAAAAGTAATTCTAACCACTAGGAAGAGACCAGAGACTATGCTAGACTTAAGTTGTTCCTCCCTCTCCCCAAAATGATAAACTATCAGATAGGCATTTGGCACAGTGATTAAGACACAACTTTGGATGCCTGCATTCCATATCAGACTGCCTGGGTTCAAGTCTTGACATCACTCCTGAATCCAGCTTCATGCCAGTGAAGACCCTCGGAGGCAGCAAGTGATGACTTGAGTAATTGAGTCTCTGTCCCCAGTCTGGGAGGCCTGGATGAAATTCTTGGCTTCTGGCTTTGTCCTGGCCCAACATTGATTGTTGCCTGCATTTCGGAAATGAACCAGCAGATAAGAGGTCTCTCTCTCTGCCTCTCAAAATTTAAAATTTCCAAAACACTATTGATACCAAAGTTTATTGGCTTATCTTAAATTAGGCCATTTATGAAGTTGCAAAACAGATTACCTAGTTACCTCTGCCCAATTCTTCTTTCCTATGTGTTATCTAAATTATTAATGCCCTTTAAAAATCTACCCTTATACTGCATAGCTCTTCTATAGTACTTCAGAGTCAGATACACAAACAGTTTCAATAATACCTAGAGTTTTCTAAATATTTACAGGAACCATGCTATCCAATATGGTAGCTGAAGACTTGTAATCTGACTTGTCCAAATTAAAGATGTTTTATAGGATATGAAAATATATACCATATTTTAAGGACTTAGTACAAAAGAAGAATATAAAATATCTCAAAATTTTACATTGCTTATAAGGATAAATATTGAATATTTTGGATGTATTGGGTTACATAAAATGTATAAGATTAAATTGTTTCTATAGAAGCTGCTACAAAATGCTGAATCATACATGTGGATCATGTTTTATTTTTAATGGCAGATTGCTGTGATTGATAGGAGTAGAGCAGAATATAAATTAACCCCATCAAAGAACAGGAGCTTAGCTTACTTTCTTGCGTTTGCCTGTCTTCCCTCAGGTCCTTATAAGTAGGTAGAGTATGCTGGTGTGTCCTCATAGTACAATACAGAGCATAACATGAGATCTCTTTTTGTGTACCTTGAATTATAATGTCACAGTTTTAGTTTGGGGTTTAACTCTATAGAAATAATTTGGGTTTTTAATTCCTGGTAAGGAGTAATTCACACCTATATTCAGTGTACACCTACCTATTCCACTCTGTAGACTGGTTTACCTTGCTGTTCAGGTGTGGCATATTGTGTCGTTAATGGACCAGTTCTTTACTCAGTTTTCTTGATTGAGAACATGATGACTGATAGTCTTATAGAACTTATTGAAAGCATAAAGTTTACCTTTTTTTAAAATTTATTTACTCGGAAGAGTTACAGAGAGGCAGAGAGAGAGGGAGGTCTTCCATCTGCTAGTTCACTCACTAGAAGGCCACAATGGCCAAAACTGGGCAGATCAAAACCAGGAGCCTGGAGCTTCTTCTGGGTCTCCCATGTGGGTGCAGCTACTTGGGCCATCCTCTGCTTTCCCAGGCCATATAAGAGAGCTGGATCAGAAGTGGAACAGCCAGGATTCAAACAGGCGCCTATATGGGATGCTGACACTGCAGGCAGTGGCTTTACCTGCTATGTCACAACGTCGGCCCCTGTATCATTTTTTTAAAAGTAACATGTATCTGTATTTCTAAGGCTATCTGTATCTAGATATTTCAGTTCTGTCATGATAGAGTACACTTATCTGACCCTGGTCACTTATTACCAGCTGTGTAAATAGCAAAGGAAAACCTAACATTGAACTGAGGGGAAACTTATCTAATGTGTCTTTAATGAATTAAATAATGCACTCTTTTATCTATTCTTACATTTAAAATAACTTTTATCCATACTATCAATATATGAAATATTTTTAAATGACTAAGACTTATGATGAACCAGAATTTTAGAGAAAAATATTTACTAAAATCAGATTGTTAGGTTTACCATTTTGAAAGATAGTGTTGCTATTTTACAGTGCTCTTACAGCATGGAGCTGAGCCAACCATTCGAAATACAGATGGAAGAACAGCGCTGGATTTAGCAGACCCATCTGCAAAAGCAGTGCTGACTGGTAAGTCTGTATTCTCTTTGATTATTCAAAGAAGAATATACAGAGCAAACTTGCCATGTAGACAGTCTGCCTCTTAGGGCCAGTGATCTCAGCTGGGCTTTTAAAAACATGTCACTTCAGTTGCTGCTCTTTTCCATAGATGGTTCATACTTGTTTTTTGCTTGAAAAAGGTAAGGTTTGTTTTCTTTTCAAATTGGTATTTAATTTTTAAAATGTCCCTGAATTTTTCGGGTAACTCATATCCACCCACCCTTATATTCTGTTTTCACACTCTTTTTCTCTCTTTTTATATGTAATCATTTTTGATGGATTTCTTTCAGAAAGCAGCAACTATTCTCTTACTTCAAGACAGAGGATTCTCGGTGCACTTATGTCAGTACCTCAAAGAGTGCTAACTGTGCTTTGTTACAACATATTGGTGTCCTTGGAATCTCTTAAGATATATAATACTATAGTTCAGACTGGCAAGTTTTTTCCAGTTGTGTCTGCTTCCCATATTTTCTCCTTTGTCAGTGTGTTTTCCATTTAAGTGACTCTGCCATCCTATTTACCAGATTCTTAGAGTCATGCCTATTCTAAAAGGCCAGGACCCTGAGGGATCTGCTGTGAACTTTGGTGCTTGGACTGTGTAATGTCCATTCTGACATAACTAAGTAAATTTAGATTAGTCTCTGAAAAGACTTCTAGAAATATGAGCTGTGACTATGCATATCAATTTATTGTGCATATCCTCCTTCACTATTGCATATTATTACATGCTTTTAATCTTCCTTAAAAATCTTGGACACAAAATGCCTTAGCGTTCAGTACACAATTGTGGGCATGAGTTCAGATGTTGTCTCAGCAAATCATTATGTTAATTTAAATTTTAGTAATTTCATAGTTTGTGTTCATTTGTAAATATAAAAGCTATGAGCATAAAAATTTATAGTTAACTTTTTGTATTTAAAGTAGCATTAAATAAAAATCTTAGTGTTGCAAATCTTATGGATTCAAAAATGTTAATGAGTATGTTCAGTTAATGATGCTATAGATGATTTTCTGGTTTCTGTATTGTTGGTATGTTGAGTTTTGTTTTTATTTTGACTGAAGTTGTAGATAACATCTTTTTGTCAGTTATGAAAATAACGTGCTTATTTAGGAAATTGGAGGGAAAATAAACCTCAGTAGTCTGCTACTCAAAGCAAACTTTGTAGCATGTTGGTATATTTTCGTCTGTGCTTTTCCTTTTTCTGTGTATGGTGTTTTTGCATAGTTGCGGTCATACTTCGTTATGTGAAGTTGAATCATTCTTTTTTCCACTTTGATAACAAAGGTATTCTTACTACATATCTTTTAAAACTGCATAGTATTCTATTTTATTAACCATTTTCTGTTTATTTGAAATTCATTTTCAAATTTATCTACCTCATCAGTACAGTACAGTTTAGTGGCATTTTTTTGCATAAAACAATTTTTTTAAAAATTTCTGCTCATTTTTGTTCTAATTCACAGGTGAATATAAGAAAGATGAACTCCTGGAAAGTGCCAGGTGTGTACTAATGGTGTAAAACGTGTACTGTGAATATGTTACCACTTAAAATTTTTTTATAATGACCTTTTTAAAAGAATGATTGTATTTGGGGGCGGATGGTCACAATACATGTCTCTAGAGAGAATCATGAGAAGTACAAATTGCTAATACGTTTTTATTTGTTGTAGGAGTGGCAATGAGGAAAAAATGATGGCTCTGCTTACACCATTGAATGTCAACTGCCATGCAAGTGATGGCAGAAAGGTACTTCCTCTAGCAATTAAGTGTCTGCTCATCTGGTAGTACAAAGATGCATTTCTCTGAATAAAAATATATTTGAGGAGAATGCTGATGTTTTCTTTTAAGCCAGGGGTGGGGAACCTTTCTTCTGCCAAGAGCCTTTTGGGTATTTCTGACATCATTCATAGGCCATACAAAATTACCAACTTAAAAATTAGTCTGCTACAGATGCAGTGAATTTCAAATCCTGCCTCCATATGCATTGGCAGGGCCAGATTAGAGATTTTGCGGGTCCTATAGGACCTACAGGCCAGACGTTTCCCATCCCTGTTAATGAAGATGAATTCTTGAGTTTAGTAAAATTTTGATAATAATCATTAGTTGTTTGCTTCCTAAATGCAATAGTAAACTTACCAACATTTATACAACACCTTCAGTATGTTTTTTGGGTTTTATAAAACTAATTAATTTATACTTGGATTTTGTGGTTTTATATTTGGTTTTTACCTTTTCACATCTTGTATTCAGTCATTTGAATTTCACTAATTTATTTGGTTAATATTGCAGTCCACTCCATTGCATTTGGCAGCAGGATACAATAGAGTAAAGATTGTGCAGCTCTTATTGCAACATGGAGCTGATGTCCATGCTAAAGATAAAGGGTAAGCATTTAAACGAAAGTGAGGACTACTTATACATTGCTGTCCTTTTTTTTTTTTTTAAGATTTATTTATTTTTTTACTAGAGTCAGAGTTAGAGAGAGAGAGAGAGAGAGAGAGAGAGGTCTTCCATCCGATGGTTCACTCCCCAATTGGCCACAGTGGCCGGAACTGTGCCAATCCGAAGCCAGGAGCCAGGAGCTTCTTCTGGGTCTCCCACGTGGGTGTAGGGGCCCAAGGACTTGAGCCATCTTCTACTGTTTTCCCAGGCCATAACAGAGAGCTGGATCAGAAGTGGAGCAGCCAGACCTAGAACTGGCGCCCATATGAGATGTCGGCGCTTCAGCCCAGGGTGTTAACCCGCTGCGCCACAGCGCTGGTCCCTTGTTGCTATCCTTACAATAAACTTTGTAACCTTATAAAAATCATATTTTTTTTTTTTTACTGGACAGCATTAACATATAGTGAGCTTTTATATGAGGCAAGTTGCTCTGAGGACACAGCAAGTTTTAAACCTGCCATTCATAAGGTTTATACTTTAGGGGGAAGAAAAAGATACCTAGGGGCCAGCATTGTGGCACAGCAGATAAGCCAGCACCTACAATGCCAGCTTCACATGAGTGCTGGCTCGAGTCCCTGGCTGTTCCACTTCTGATCTAGCTCCCTGCTAATATGCCTGGGAAAGCAGCAGAGAATGGCCCAAGTGCTTGGACCTCTGCTGCCTACAAGGGAGACCAGGATGGAGTTCCAGGCTCCTACCTTAGCCTGACCAAGTCCTGGCCATTTTGGTCATCTGGAGAGTGAACTACTAAATGAAGAATTGATAGCTCTCTTTCTCTAACTCTTTTTCTTTCAAATAAATAAATGTTTATAAAAAAAGAAGAAAGTACCTAAGAAATCAAAGAGGTCTCTACCAAGTGCTAGGTGATAGTACTACAGGAATTCCCAGGAGGGACAAACAGTGATGGCTGTAGTGGTTGCTGAATCCTTCAAAAGGAGGTGGTACCTGGACCTTAAAGCAGGAGGGAAAATTGTTTAGCAGAAAAACATTGAGTGTGAACTCAAGAGGAAATAGCTAATAGATAGTTGGAAATGAACTTGGTTTCAGGCAAGTAAGAAATCATACATTCAGAATTGGTGAGGAATACCATTAGCCTCGACTATACTTCCAAAAGGCCAAGAAGTGATGCCGTTGGCCTTTAAAGAGGAAGCATAGTACTAAAGACTAAATAATCATAGGTGGCTGTTGTGGATGGTGTGTGGCCATTAATAGGTGAGCAGTTGCCAAGAAAAGGGTAAAACCTAAAGAAGTCAGAATTTTAAGGTTTCACTATATTTTCCCATAAAAAGTTCTTCCATTGCTGGTTTCAGCTTATTAAGGAATATAGTAATTTTACCTTATAATGTTTCAAAACAAAGTTTAAGAAGAGCCAGTGTTTGAGCTGTCTCTGAAAAAGATGGTATAAAACTGAGCCAGATACATCTCTGTATGTGTAGAATAGAACTGTAAGCTAGCAAACCATTATTGAAGGGTAAGGCAGAGAGGGAATCAGATCACTGTGTGCCATAGGTGGAACCATCTTTTGAAAGCAAGGAGGGAATTACTAAGTATGTTAAAACAAGGAGTGAGTAACCATATCAGATATGTCTTTTAGAAAAATCTAACTCAGGTTGAAGGATAAATGAGTGGAGGCTGTATTAGTAGTGCAGGAGACAATATAGTCACAAAGGTGATGGCAGTAGCAGTGGGGAAAACGAAGATGGATTTGGAAGAGACTTAAGAGTTAAGATTGTTAAGAGTTAGCATTTAAAAGGATGTTACTAGGGGAGGCACTGTGTTTTTAGCAGGTAAAGCCACCGCCTGCAGTGCAGGTATCCCACGTGAGCATCGGTTCAAGTCCTGGCTGCTCCGCTTCTGATCCAGGTCCCTGCTAATGTGCCTGGGAAAGCAATGGAAGATGACCCAAGTCCTTGGGTCTCTACCCCCACATGGGAGACCAGGAAGAAGCTCTTGACTTCAGATTGGCTCTGCTCCAGCCATTGTGGCCATTTGGGGAATGAACCAGCGGATGGAAGACTTTTCTCTGCTTCTGCCTCTGCCTCTGCCTCTCTGTAGCTCTGCCTTTCTGTGGGTCCCAAAACAGAATAAATAAATAAGCTACAAACTTTAAAAAAAAGGATTTTACTAAATTTTATACATTTTCGTTAGAAGGGCACACAACCATTTGCTATTTAAATTTATTGGAATTAAATGAATTTTAATTTGTGCATTTCCTTAGGCCTAGGGAATCTGTAATAACACAGTCTTTCTTCCCTCTCATTGTAGTGATCTGGTGCCATTACACAATGCCTGTTCATATGGTCATTATGAAGTAACTGAACTTTTGGTCAAGGTTAGTTCTCCTATACCTTTTCAATTTTCAATAATTGCATACACTATTTGGAATCCATAGTATATCTTTTTTCTGTGTTCTTAGTGCTTGGTAAAGTTAATAGTATTTATAAAAAGCATAGGTAATTGATCAGCTTCTGACTGCTTTCAGACTTTTGAGATACTATACAGTTTTAAACATAAAATAGCACTGCCATTGTGAGTAGCAGATTAAGTGATTCTATAATTTGTAGCTAAAGGTGAAGTTTCAAAACTCTTAAAAAACTAATACCAGAAAGCAATTTTTGATAAGTCATATGTTATTAGAACTTCAATTTATATTTGCAAGATTTGCCCAGTTCTGCTTTGGTTTAGAACAGGTTATTGAATAAGCTTCACTTCTGCCAGTGTGCTGGGCAGGTATTATTTAACAGACAAATTCCCAAGACTAGCAAGAAACTTTTTATTTGACCGCTTTAGGGTGGGAACAGAAGGCACATTATCTTTGAGAGTGTACCCAGGGTTTTTACCCATGCCCATTTCCTTCTGTTCCTGCAGTCTCTAGGTATGTATTTGCCCACATTCTTGAGACTTCTCTTAACTCTGTATCCAGTCTGCCCCTTTGGCACTTTACCTCACTTTCTCAGCAGCTGTCACAGGAACAGAAATGGGACACTTGTTTCCAGTGCCTCTATGCTTTCTTTTGGGTATGTGCCACTATGCAGTTCACTTTCCCCACAGAAGACTTTAAAATAATGATAAAATACAATGAGCAGCATGTAAGCCTCTTTAAGGTTATAATGTAGCTATAATGCAGTATTACAAATAAATAGCAGTACTGCTTTTGCTTCTTATTAAACCAAATCTTGGTTGCAACAGAACATGTGGAATGGAGCTGTGGAGGCGAATGAAACGTCAGACCAGTTGCTCTGGATTTTTACAGACAGCTGGGTTGTATTTTCCTAAAGAGCTAGTGTTTTACTAAATAAGAGTGGAAGGCTGACTAGAAGTCACACTTTGACAGGTTTGCTTAGGTGAAGGTATAGGCAGTTACCACAGTAGTACAGTTTAGGAAAGTCAAGAGAAAGCAAGTATTCAGAGCTTCAGAATACATACAAAGGTCTCTTTTCAAAAAAAAAAAAATTACACAAAAGAATATTGATCTCTTTGGCTCCAGAGAAGACAAATGGATCACAATTCAAAATGCATATTTTAACTTAAAATGGAAGAGAACTTCCTAACAATAGGAATTACCTAGTAACTCTGAAAAGCCATGTTAGCTGAGAATTTGTCCCTCATCCTATTGAAAGTGCTAAGTAATTCATTAGCCTTCTGTTCAGAATGCTGTAGAAGGGATTTTGTGTTTGGTGGGAGATTGAGCTGATGGTCTATCCATCCAGTATTTGGAATCAAATGAAATTTTAAAATCTAATGATAGTGTTAACAAGGATGTGGAACAACAGGAACTCAGATATTACTTGCTGGTAGCAATGTAAAATGGCATAGCCACTGGAGAAATCTGGAGCAGTTGCTAATAAACTTAAACATTCTCTTAACCGTGACAGCATGCATCCACAAAGACACTTGTATAGGAATGTTCATAGCTGCTTATTCCTAATAGTCAAAAACTAGAAACAGTCGGAGCATTCATTAACAGGGTGATGGATAGATAGTGTTACATATCTATACAATAAAATGCTCCTCAGAAATGAAAAAGAACTACTGATAGAATGCATGAATGAATCTCCAAACTGTGTGAATTAGACATAAAGTATGTGTTAGTCAGAAGTCGTTAAACTACATACTTAAGAGTTGTGTGTAAATCATACCTCAAAAAGGGCGGGAGAGGATTGTTGGAAAAGATGTGTGTTAAATCTGAAGATTCATTTTTAACTATCCAAAGCAATAACAGTTAAACAGATACTCCAGGCAGACCTAGAAATCAGCTACTATTTTTCCATCAGGAGAAATGAGTTCTCTTTGCCAAATAATTGCTTAAAAAGTAAATTTGGGGAACATAACCCTTCTAAGCTTACGTGATGTTAAATTACACAGTACTAGTAATTCTGAATTCTCTTGCAATTGAGCACTCCATACTTTTTTTCTCCATAGCATGGTGCCTGCGTAAATGCAATGGACTTGTGGCAATTCACTCCACTTCATGAGGCAGCTTCTAAGAACAGAGTTGAAGTGTGTTCTCTTCTCTTAAGTTATGGTGCAGACCCAACACTGCTGAACTGTCACAATAAAAGTGCTATAGATTTGGCTCCCACACCACAGTTAAAAGAAAGATTATCATGTGAGTATAAAAATTATGATCATTCAGGAAGGGTATTCAGATATCAATAAACTGAGCATTTTTTTCTTTCCTGTTTTAGAAATGTTAAAATGGTAAATTATTTTCCTTAGCCATGGGTATCTATTGTTGCTTGGACTAACATATTTAATAATTTGGAAGTTTATGTATGCTCTAAATGTTATGAAGTGAAAATATGTTTGTATTAGTTTTTTCAAGTCAGGTTACAGTTGTTGTATGTATTTAGTCTTACTACAGATTGGTATGCTTTTGAAATGAAAGCATCTGGGTTCTATCCCTCTTTGATAAGACTTTGTAATTGACTTGCTATGAAATTAAAGTATTAATTTTAAGATTGCTGTCTTGTAAAAATAGTTCCCATGGTTTTTGTATCTCTGAGGTGTATATAGTGAGAAAAAGCCACCTAGTTCAGATATAGTATTACTACATATAAAAAGACAACTTGTATTAGATTTACATCATTCTGGACTAATAAAGGATAATGGATGATATCACAGGTCTGATGAGGAAAAGTGAAACTCTTGAGAAAATACCTTCTTTTCATTTGTTGCTCATAGATTTCTCTTGGAAATATCCAGCTTCTTTAGTCCTCAGCTTTCTGATAAGTATGAGCAAAACCACTTGTTACTGCTATAATATTAGTATGGAGATTATGATGACCTTTTGTTTTAATTAATTTTTTCTGAAAGATCCATTTTATTTATTTGAAAAACAGTTACAGAGAGAGGTAGAGACAGAGAAGTCTTCCATCTGCTGGTCCACTCCCCAGATGGCCGCAATGGCCGGAGCTACACCGATCCAAAGCAAGGAGCCAGGAGCTTCTTCTGGGTCTCCCACATGGGTCCAGAGGCCCAAGAATTTAGATCATCTTCCACTGCTATCCCAGGCCATTGCAGAGAGCTGGATGGGAAGAGGAGCAGCCTGGACTAGAACCAGCACCCATGTGGGATGCAGGCATTGCAGGCCAGGGCTTTTAACTCACTGCGCCACAGCGCCAGCCCCTAATTAATTGTTTATTTGAAAGGAAGAGTTACAGAGAGGGAGAGACAGAGACAGAGACAGACAGATCTTCTGCCTGCTGCTTCACTCCCCAGATGGTTGCAATGACCATGGCTGAGCCAGGCTGAAGCCAGGATCTCGCTGTTCTCCCACATGGGTGGCAAGAGTCCAAACACTTGAGCCATCTTCTTCTGCTTTCTCATGCCATTAGCAGGTAGCTGGCTCAGAGTGGAGCAGCCAGGACACAAACTGTTGCCCACATGGGATGCCAGCGTCATAAGCCACAACGATGGTCCCTGTTTTATTATTTATTTATTTTTTTACTGAGAAAAGTTCTGTGCTTTGGAAAGTTCTCAAAATGCTCTTGTCTGTGAATATATTGGAATACTTAAGTTGACTTCTAGACCAGTTATGAATTAGAGCAGAACATGAGTCTGCTTTGGGTTAAATCTGTGTTTACACTTGGGGATGAAGTGAGCCATAATTGAGAGAAACTGGAAACTGTCTTCAAGGTTATACTTAGAAAATATCTGTAGAGACTCAGTTCACATATTTTGGGGAGATTGTCTTGAAAATAATTTCAAGAAGAATACCAGGTGTCTTTTACAATAAGCTGCATTAATTTGAAAATTCTTATGCATATTTAAATACTTTTGGTTCATTTAGATGAATTTAAAGGCCACTCATTGCTGCAAGCTGCACGGGAAGCTGATGTGACACGAATCAAAAAACATCTCTCTTTGGAAATGGTGAATTTTAAGCATCCTCAAACACATGAAACAGCATTGGTAATGTTTCAAATTTAAGTTTTTAAAGTACAGTAGCCAAATGCTTACCAGACTAATAGTGCCCTTTTAGTAATAGCATTGTTTTTAACATTTTAATTTTGAAAATTAATACTTGTACATATATAGAAGAAAAATGCAAATAGCACAAAAATATAAGAGCTCACTCCAAAAGGCGATACTTGGTAGTAGTTTAAGAATCCATCCAGAAAAGAATAGTATTCATATACTGGATCTTTTATTACCATAGACAATACATATTGTTTGCTATGGGGAGGGATTATTAAAGTTATGCTTCATAGTAGAAAACTTGGAACCCACAGAAAATGGTGAAAAAGAAAATATCACCATCCAAATTTTAAAAAAACCACACACACTTGGTGTATTTCCTTCCAGTGTTGCCTTTTTTTTTTTTTTTTAATACAAAGTTATATCTGCAGTGTGGGTAAAGTATCTTAGAGTCTTCTTCCATGATAAAGATAGTAAGAGCCCTATGGAGCTATAGCAGTAAATACGAGCAGGAAAGTCTTAAGGAAAAGCAGTGAGAAAGGTTGAGAGCCATCAAGAATGGGTGATTAAAGATAAAAGAGAGATGATGTAGTCAGAGGCCATCTTAAAAGTGGAAATTTAAAAGGAAAAGTCCTATTGTATTATGTACTACAATTTTCTTCTTTGTGCCGTGGTGTAAATACTCTGTGAAATTTATGTAGAAACATATTTATGTACACGTTTTGGACCTTTTTGGTACTTTACTTGTAGAAAACATCCCAGTAAAGTAAAAATAGCAAAGGTATAAACTAATGAGAAATGTTAATTAAAAAAATAAAATAACAGTATTATAGTGCAGAGAAACTTGAGAAGACTGACAAGGAAAATTTTATAGTCTGAAAAGCTAATACAGTAATCTTCACCCTTAGCCACAGGGAATGTTCCAAAACCCCTCAGTGGATTCCTTATGCTTATGGATAGTACCAACCTTGCATATACTGTTTTTTTCCCCAAATATACATATCTATAATAAAGCTTAATTATAAATTGAACATGGCAAGAGATTAGCAGCAACCATAGATCTTAGTACTCTCATCATATTTTTTTTTCTTTTCCATAGTAAGTCAAGACTTTTCACCTTTTACGTAAAGGAAGCACTTCATGGCATCTCTTTGGCATATCTAAATTGCCAGCATCACAAAATCACTACTCGTGTACTTCAGGGCCATTATTAATCAGAATAAGAATTTCTTTAGCAGAACTACCAGAATATCTTGACAGCTGATCTGATAATCAAGACAGCTACTATGAGCTACTGGGCAGGTAGCATGTACCTCATACAGTGTGACTACTCTGGACAAAGGGAATATTCACGTCCCAGGTGGAATGGCGAAAGTGTTATGTTTCTCAAAACGGTGCACAGTTTAAAACTTAGGAATTGTTTATTTCTGAAACTTTCTATTTAATATTTTCTGACCAAAGTTAACCCCAGGTAACTGAAACCATGGGAAACAAAATGCAGATAAGAGGAGACTGTTGTACTCTTATTGTTTTCCCCCTAAATATCCAGCTATTAAGGAGCTCATTTTTCTTAACAACCTTACAGCAATCTAGGAGTCAGGTATCGGTAGGTAGTTTTACAGGAATAGTTCCTTCAGGTTTCCAGCAATTACAGGCCCTATTCCAGGATAATGCAGAGGAATAGAGATGGAATCTGAGTGAAATATAATCAAGAATTCTTGGAAATACACTATTTCCTCTGTGTTCTCCTGGTAAATATCCTGAGGTCAATACTTTAACATACCAAAGGAACTATGCTCACCAATTAGAAATGGTTTTATTTATTGAGGATAAAGGAATGATTTTGTTGACAGCTTCAAAGAATCTACAGCAAATCACGAGGATCAAGTGAGCTTTATGATTAACAACAGATTATAACCAGAGAACAAATTTCATGTGTACTGTATAGAGCAATTTCATTAAAAATTATCCAGACCTTTTATTCTATGGGTTTTTAAATTTCAATTTGAACATAAAGATTGACATCACTTAGACATCACTCAGAGATTATTGAACACTTGTTGTGAATGAGTATCATTCTGCATATCAGGGGTTCAGGGATACATGCCATGAACTTAAGATTTTTTTCTTAGGTTTATAACCAGCAAGTCCATACTTCCTTGCTCCTCCTCCTTGGTACATCACAGATATAGATGCTACAGCCTCAAATTGTAGCGTGTATCATTTTCTACCACTGATTTTGCCAGGCAGGTAATCCAAGCTGTACTAGAGCCGCTACTTAAGAGAGAGAATTCTCAGCTTATTGGCTATTTCATCAGTCCTGTTAGCAGAATTCAGAGCTGTTGAGTACTCTATTATCTCCTCATGTAAAGAGGAGATAATACACCTTTGAGGTGTTTTCTGAATCTTTGAAACATAATAGAAACACCATGTTTTGAAAGGGATCTTGGTCACATTAAGTTTCTTTTCATATCAGTAGTGCCTTTTTTAAAGATATAGGACAGCTATAAAGCTTGATGAGAGTATTTAACAACAAATATAATCTGGGTAGATAGAATTTTTAGGCCCTGTCAGAATTTGAAAATTGTTATGCATTCTATCTAATACCAAGTCTTTGAGAAGCAAAGTTAGGTCAAAAATAAAGCACAAGTTAAATGACTTCTCAGTTATTGTTAATTGGGAACACAAGTGTTCTTGAATAAAAATGAATTCTGTATAGTCCTTGATTAATGCTGCAATTTTAAATTATTTAGCATTGTGCTGCTGCATCTCCATATCCCAAAAGAAAGCAAATATGTGAACTGTTACTAAGAAAAGGAGCAAACATCAATGAAAAAACTAAGGAGTAAGTAAACTTTCAGTAACTGATTATTATTGACATTTTATTTTTTGGAAAATTCACTTAACTGTATGTTGACTTTGTCTTTTTAAGATTCTTGACTCCTCTGCATGTTGCATCTGAGAAGGCTCATAACGATGTTGTCGAAGTCGTGGTGAAGCATGAAGCAAAGGTATACTTCCTTTTTGGTAATCTTTGATAATGCGGTGAGTTTTCTGTGTAGCAGATGAAATGACTAACTTCCTAAGCCATTTACTTTCTAAGAAATATTCCTCCCCTATTTTTCCCCTTCTTAATCTATACTGAAGAACAGTACTCTGGGTAACTTTTTCTTAAGGACTTTGACTAACCGAGAATCTTCAGTTAGCCATACTGATTGTGGTCTGTCATCTTATCTTTTCTTGCTTACCTCTTTTATTCTTTGGTTCCCATGATAACTCCTGTTACTTACCAGCAACAATCTTCCTTATCTTCTGTTATGTCTGTAATTAAACCAAAAAACCTGAATAGAGGGAGATAAATTATTCAAATAATTTGACTTAAAACATTAGCTCCCCGTGTTACTATTTAACTGTTCTTTAGTTTTCATTTGTGTACAAATTGTTTCAATTAATTGTTTTCATCAAGTCTAGAAGTCATCATTTCTTTTAAAAATATTACTTAGTAAAAGCCATACATAGTATCTCAGATTGGGAAAGATGACAGTCACCTAAAGCAGCAGTTTTCAGTTGCAGATCTTTGCATTCTTCAAACAAAATCTTTAAGAGAAATTTAGTATGTAGCAGAGATAGAATTGAGCTGCCCCTTCCTACATGGATTTTCCAGAATGGTTTTCTTATTTGTCCTTCCTTGAGTTTCTACTCGTTCAATTCTCTGATTTATTTTTGTGTTTCTTTTCACTGTCCTTAACTTCTCCTTCATTTGGGGGAATTCTTGATAATGTATAATCTTTATCTTTCCTGTTGTAAATTACTGAATAAAATATATTTTTGCTTGACTGGCATATCTCATTCGTCTTTCTGTTCTATAACTTTATTCGTTGTTCTTTTTGTACATATAGTATATTGCTGAAAGAATATTTGGATGCATATTAAATTGGAGTTGTAAAACTCAGTGAAACAGTCTTGTCTAGGATGACCAACTACCCGGTTTTGTCCAGTACTTGGGGATTTCTGGCAATACTGGATTTTGAGTGCTGAAACAGGAAAGTCCTGGGCATGCCAAGACCATGTGGCACCTTAATATTAACACAAAATGGTACCCAAATAAAGTTTTCAGATAGATGTTTTACACATTTCAATGAGTTTCAGTATGTGAGTAAATAACTTAATTGCCCTGAGCATTTTAAATCTATTTTTTAGTGTCTGTAAGTACAGAGACTAGGTGTTCAAAGTCTACTCTTAGGTCATTAAAAAGTTGTTGTTATGTTCATGTTCAAATATTTGATTCCTTGAGTATGAACTGGCCAGCGTCTCTGAATAGACTAGTAGCCAAAGGATTGACTGCTGGGAACCTTATTTCTCAGTTATTTTTTGAAGAATCATGGTGGGGAGGTTAGGGTAGGGATAAGATAGGGGAGTCTTAACAGGTGATTTTTTTTGTGTGAAAAATTTCAAAGATAGAGCAAGTTGAAAAAAATTTATAGTAATTAACTTTATACATGCCACCTCAATTCTATCACTGACTTGATTGTTTTGTACATATCCATCAGTTTCTTCTATCCATCTATCAGTATCTTTCTTTTTGGCACATCACAGAAAGATTTGCAGTTTACTAGGTACTCCCCCCCAGCCATCAGCGTGCATATCAACTAGAGTTAGATATTTATTTCCATTTTTTTCTTTCGGTTTAAAGCATACATATGAAGTGAGATGCATGTGCATTTGCTGAATTTTGACTAATGCATACACCTGTGTGACCAGAACTACTGTCAATATACAGAACTTTAGCCCATGTCAGAGACAGTTGTTTGAGGCAGTGTCCTCAGATGGTATCTGTTGGGGATTTTTTCTGACATAGATTATACTTGCTCCTCCTGGTCTTCATATACATGGAATCATATAATAAGTACTCTTTTGGATGCGCTTATTCATCTCAGTGTAATGTTATACAAATTAATCCACATATCAATAGTTTTTCCATTTTATTGCTGAAAAGTAGTCCATTGTGAACATATCATGGTATGTTTATATAAATTATTAGATTCTACATGATAAATAAGGTAGAAGATTAAGCTCATAGAAATTAGTGTTTTAATGCTAATTTCTATCTGGCTTTGCTGCTGTTACCTATCTTGAGGTTAATCTAGACATGTCTAGACCCCAGAAATCCATAAAAGTACATGTATTCAACTTCCTGAGGCAGTATATGTCTCTAAATATGTTGGATCTATGAATATGAATGCTTTAATGCTAAACATGACTGTTACTCAACATCTCACTTTTTGAGAGAGAGAGAGAGAGAGAGAGAGAGCTCCTTATCTGCTGGTTCACTCTTCAAATGTCCACAACAGGCAGGATTGGGACAGGCCCAAGCCAGGAACCAGGAACCAGTCCAGGTCTCTTACATGGATGGCAGGAGCCCAGCAGCTTGAGCTGTCACTCTCCTTCCAGAATCTGCATTAATCCAAAGCTGGAGTGAGTCAGGAGCCTGAGCCAAGTAACAGACCTAGGCACTCCACTACAGGACACAGGCTAAATAGTCTGCCCCAACATCTCAGGTTTTTAACCCAAAAGAGGATCTTCCTTCTGATGTCAGCCTTCAGGGAATTGGTGAATTTCTGTTCTAGATTTGAGCAGAAAAATACTTGTTTTGACACAGAATAACGGGCTTCATAAAAGAATGTTTGAGATTTTTAAATTAGTAGCAAACATTAAGTACATGATTGGATGTTTTTAAACTGTGCACTGCTGTCTAATTTCAACTTTTTCTGCATTGTTAAGGTTAATGCTCTGGATAATCTTGGTCAGACTTCTCTGCACAGAGCTGCACATTGTGGTCATCTGCAAACATGCCGCCTACTTTTGAGCTATGGGTGTGATCCAAACATTATATCTCTTCAGGGCTTTACTGCCTTACAGATGGGCAATGAAAACGTGCAGCAGCTGCTTCAAGGTATTGAACGTTTCCGTGACATTAATTTTTTTAAATTAACCTTTAAAATTTTTCACATGTCAGGTGTGATTTTACTCATTATACCCTAAATAAGCTCATACTCAATTCCCAGATGCCATTGTCATAATTATGATTTTGCTTCATTAGCATTTTTTACCCAGTTTTTCTGAGTAAATAGATAGCTTTCAAGTTTTTGTCAAGAAAGTTTTTAAGAGTAAGATATAGTAGTTGCTATTTCTTTTAAAGAGGAAAGCTTAGAAGGGTATGGATCTGTTAGGACAGCAACCCTAATGATAATTAAGACTCTTAAGACCTAGTCCTGCTTCACTCCTTTTTAGATCCTGCATGTTTAAAGAGTTTGCACAAGGTCACCAACTCTGTAACTTACTAGAGCATGTTTAACTATTGAATGTACTTGTATTCATTATATTTTAGAATACTTAGATCAAATATCAGTATATACTTGGCATATACATTTCATCCTAGAAATCTGATCTCATAACCTTTAAAGTATCTTTGCCTGTATCTCTAGGTTGTTTTTTTTTTTTTTTTAGAAATTAATGGAATAGCTTTGACATTCAGATGAGAAGAAATGTAATAGATCAAACCTTTTCTATCTTTTAATAGTCAAACTTGATTGTATTCATAATTGTGATCTGGGAACCACATTTTGAGAAACACTGCTTGAAAAGATGAAGGCAGGTTGACACTGTCTCTTGGGATCTGTCAGAACTGGATTACAAGACTGCTTTTAGGAATCCTTTTATTTTCCTGTATCCCACACATCAGTTTCAGTGTCATTTGGGGGGATGATAACACTAGTCCTATTTGGTTGCTTGGTGAAGAATTTATAGTCTTGTAGATGTTATGCCAGTACTGTTACATATAGCTTCACTTACCTTTCCCAGAGTTTGTTAGAATAAATAAATGAACTGTAATTTCCAGATCTAAGAGTAGCATGTAATTGTCAAATTACCTTCTAGAAAAGTTGCGCCATTTTGGCCGGCACCAAGGCTCAATAGGCTAATCCTCCGCCTGCGGCGCCGGCACACCGGGTTCTAGTCCCAGTTGGGGCACCAGATTCTGTCCCGGTCGCTCCTCTTCCAGGCCAGCTCTCTGCTGTGGCCCGGGAGTGGAGGATGGCCCAAGTGCTTGGGCCCTGCACCCATGGGAGACCAGGAGAAGCACCTGGCTCCTGGCTTCAGGTCTGCACAGTGCGCCGGCCACAGCAGCCATTGGGAGGTGAACCAATGGAAAAGGAAGACCTTTCTGTCTGTCTCTCTCACTGTCTACTCTGCCTGTCAAAAAAATAATAATAATAAATAAATAAATAAATAAAAAAGAAAAGCTGTGCCATTTTATACTCCACTAAGAGTATATGAAAGGATGTGTTTCCCTTGTCATGTTTTTCTTAAGTGAATTCGCATGTGTGAATTACAGAAGTAATTGATACTTTTTGGTGCAAACTATAGATACATGGTCATTGTAGCCCCCCATTCCTTCTTTGAGTACTAGTAGATGATAAAAGAAAGATTTAATTCATGTTTATGAGTAAGTTTGAACATAATTGTAATGTTTTTTGGTCATTACTCTTCTGAGTGTGCAAATTGTTCATATTCTCCACCCACTTGTCTTTTTAGGCCTTCTTGGGTTTTATAAGAATACCTGGTAAATTAAATTCCTGTTAAGGTGCGGCATGTTGCCATTTAATTTTTCCATTCTGTCCTTTGCCTTATAACTTTGTTTAATGGTATAAATATTTTTCTGACAAATATTTTTCCAAATCAAGTTTATTTGTTGGTTCTGCCTTTGGTTGTTCTAAGAAGCTTTTCTATTCCAAGATAGAAAAACATTTACCTTGTTTTCTTCTAGTCATTTTAGGTTTAACATTTTATTTTTGAGTCTTTAATCCAGCTAGTTTATTTTGTTGTAAGATGTATGGTAAATGTTTTCTCCTTTACAGAGATCTTAAATGAGCTATAAAAATAAAAACAAAGTTTCAGATTTGGAAATGGCTTTAGATATCTTCTAATGCAACTTCTGTTTTTAAAACTGAAAAAAATCTGAGACTCAGGAAATTGAAATGACTTAGCCCAGTTCACATAGCTAGTTAATGGCACAGCTGTGGTTAGACTTCTGGCTATTGCTCTCCTGATACGATACTATCTCCCCATTCCACATGGCTTCATTACAGAGCAGACCATCTTTGATCACATAATTTATGTTCCTTTATACCTTTATGTGGTATTAATCACTTAAAATTTTTTAATCATTTAAATACTTTTAAATCACTTAAGTCACTTTTAATATCATATATATTTGATTTAAATGTATTACCTTCCAAAAAGAATTTTAAGAGTCATGCTGGTTTTTTTCCCCATTATCATGGAGCCTTCCTACATAATCTACCAAACTGTAACAGTACTTTCTAACAAAAGTGTTTCTCTTAAAGGTTGGCCTCATTTTCTAAATAGAAATTAATCACTCTTCCTGTTTTCTTTCTAGAGGGTATCCCATTAGGTAATTCAGAGGCAGACAGACAATTGCTGGAAGCTGCAAAAGCTGGAGATGTAGAAACTGTAAAAGTAAGATACGTTCTTATGTTTTAACTCTTGAGTTTCTTATTGTGACATTGCTCAGTCAATCTGTATGGTTACAATGAAGAGCCTGGTTTATTTTTGTGTGCCATAATTTAAAAGGTCAATAATATAACCTGATTCTCTGCACAAAAGGAGTATTGAGTAATGAAAGAAAAAGACATACATTCCAGTAAATATCACACTCCCAAATTAAATAAACTTCATGTAATATCAAATGGGTTTTGTTTAAAGAACCTATTCATTTGTCCAATAAAGTTGTTGTCCAGTATTGTTTAACTATGACACATAGGAAAAAAGAACAGTGTGTCACTTCTGACCAGATTTCTTTAGGTTTTTTCTTTTCTTTGCCTCCTTTACCTCTCTGTATCTAGTATTTGTACTGTAATAATTCAGTGTTATCACATGCCAGAGCCACTGTCTCCTAATAATCTTTAGCTTATTGGTCTTTGTTGTAGAAACATGTATAATGTCTGACTGCCTGTACCAGAAATTTGTTTTCCTTCAGAAACTGTATGTTCACGTAACTCATTCAAAAGCTTGACATTTAAGCCGGCGCCGTGGCTCAACAGGCTAATCCTCCGCCTTGCGGCACCGGCACACCGGGTTCTAGTCCCAGTCGGGGCGCCGGATTCTGTCCCGGTTGCCCCTCTTCCAGGCCAGCCCTCTGCTGTGGCCCAGGAGTGCAGTGGAGGATGGCCCAGGTGCTTGGGCCCTGCACCCCATGGGGAGACCAGGAAGAGCACCAGTCTCCTGACTCCTGCCATCAGACGAGCGCGGTGCGCCGGCCGCAGCGCGCCGACTGCGGCGGCCATTGGAGGGTGAACCAACGGCAAAGGAAGACCTTTCTCTCTGTCTCTCTCTCTCACTGTCCACTCTGCCTGTAAAAAAATAAAAAATAAAAAAATTTAAAAAAAAATTAAAAAAAAAAAAACTTGACATTTTGAAAAAGCAAGACTGCTTTACAATTTAACTACTGTAATTTAACTCACCGTCTTTCATGAGTTAAATAATTCTTCAGTAATGTAATAATGTTAACTTTAATTTCCATAGCTAGTAGAAGAGAAAGTCTTGGTGTTTTTTGCACCTGACAAACTTTCTCATGTCAGTGCTGGTCCTGTTTGAGAGGCTTCTGACAGACAATAAGTCACAGAAAGCCGTGTTTATGGACATAGTTCTTGGCACAAGTAGCTTGCTCACCTTCTACCTCTCATATAATAGAAAATTTAAAATCTATGTGATTATTTCCTGTTTCATCTGAATAGATAGTATACACAGCTCAAGCAACTTGTTTAATTGACTTTTAAAGAAAAATACTGTAATACGGTTTTATAATTTGACATGCTTTGTCCTCATCTTAATTCTCCTTATGTTATAGACTAACAAGATACTGAAAGGAGGATTTTGTTGCTATTACCAGTGAATTGTAGAGAAGCAAACTGCTTGAATTAAAGGATTGTGAGCTGATTTCATTTTAAAGAGAAATGAAGAAAATTTAAAGGCAATAGTTAAAGGGCAACTAGCTGATTTTTGTGGCAGAGAGGAAGAATGATAAAAAAAAAATTTAAATGCCCATCCTCTCACAAAAAAACATGAAACCATGTTTAGTAAACAAAATATCAAAGGTGAAGTGTTTTCTTAAAGATGGAAGGAGGCTAGGGGAAGAGATAGAAGAAGAGATGAAGTTTGGGGCAGGAATTGGCCTTGGAGAACAAAATAATGCCACTGGATTGAGAAAGGCCACCTCTGCCTGTGGTAGACACTGGAGTCAACTTCTGCTTCTAAAATCACCTGATAGAAATGTACCTCTGTCCGCGTCTCTGTTCCTTACTGTCTCTAGGCAGGTATCTGTGTGCAGCACAGGGACACTGACATCTGTACACTGCAGCTTTGGAAAGGAAGCCTTTTTCAGCTAGGCTTCCTCAGTTGAACCAAGAACATGGAAAACTGACAGTTTTCTTAATTTTTCCAAAGATAAAAACATAACCAATAGCACCCTGTTGGTTGATTTATTCCAGTAGTGTGCCGTGATTCTCTACATGTGGTTTCACAGCTAGCAGCATCAACATCATCTGAGAACTTGTTGGAAATGTAAGCTTGGAGGACATACCCCAGACACACTGATCTAAAAAAGAATGGGGCAGGAATCTGATGCACATGCAATTGTGAGAAGCACATCTAGAGTAATACTTCTCAAACTTGAGTGTGCTTACAGATCACCTCAGAGTCTTGTAAAATGCAGTTTCTGACTCAGTAGGGTGAAGGTCCGAGATTGTGGATTTTTAATAAGCCCCTCAATGGTGCTGGTGCTGCTGTATCTCGTGTACCTCTGCATATACAAATAATTCAGAAACTTGAATTTTCTGCTAAATGATTTGAAACACAAATATGTAGCATCATGTGTGCACTTGTTCCCTCTTACAGAAACTGTGTACTGTTCAGAGTGTCAACTGCAGAGACATTGAAGGGCGTCAGTCGACCCCACTGCATTTTGCAGCTGGGTATAACAGGGTCTCTGTGGTGGAATATCTGCTACAACATGGAGCCGATGTGCATGCTAAAGACAAAGGGTAAGGACCAGCAGTTGCCTTGCCTCTCTTTTCTGTATCTTTCTCTGACATTTTTAGGAAAATCTGAAAACATTTTTATGATAGTTTATAATTCTCTCCCCTGCCAGGGAAGTCTTCTCCTAACATTGGCTTAAATACAGCTTCTTAAATCTGTTTAAGATTTTATCATGGTTAGCATTTATATGAAGATGTATTTGCCTAATGCCTTGCAGTTATATACTGGTCAGAGAGATATGAACACAAATATATTGATTTTTCATGTACATTTCTGTTTTCATTGATATTCAAGTTCTTCAATTTATGTTAAAGTTAGTTTTCATTAAACTTATGAATCCAGATATTGAGTATATATTTCAATGTTTGTTAAATTCTGCATTTAAAATATTTTAATTTTCTCCCCAGACTCCTAAAGGAACTCCCATTTCTGTTTTATGTAGATTTAGGTTCTATAGAATTTAATCAGATACTTTCTTACTCAGCTCACAAAAAATCTTTCATCAGTTATATATTGTTTAAAGTAAAACACGTTGTTCTGTGGTATTATTGATCATTTCACTTTTCATTTCAGAGGCCTTGTACCTTTGCACAATGCATGCTCTTATGGACATTATGAAGTTGCAGAACTTCTTGTTAAGCATGGAGCAGTAGTTAATGTAGCTGATTTATGGAAATTTACACCTTTACATGAAGCTGCAGCAAAAGGAAAATATGAAATTTGCAAACTTCTACTCCAGGTACATAGAAGTATTTACTGTGGACCATGAGAATTACGCAGAATATATTTTATGATTTTTCAAGTAACTATTATAAAATTAGTAAGAGGGTGAAAGGCAAAGTCAGCTAATTCTGTACCTAGACCTCAGAATGAATGTCAGTAATATATTTCATGTTTAATCTACAAGTACACTTAGTTTTTTATATACAGACAATTATCATACTGTGCTAGTTCTGTGATTATTCTTATTTTTCCTAGTTAGCACTTGAAATATGTGGTGAATTATGTAGTTTACAAGCCAAATCTATTTAGAATTAATAAAATTGATGATACAAGGGACTGGCGTTGTGGTGTAGTGGGTAAATCCATTGCCTGTAACACCAGCATCCCATGTGGGCACCAGTTCCTGTCCTGGTTGCTCCACTTCTGATCCAGCTGCCTGCTAATGCACCCAAGAGAAGCAACAGAAGATGGCCAAAGTGCTTGGGCCCCTGCTACCCATGTGGTAAATCCAGAAAAAGCTCCTGGCTCTTGGCTTCAACCTGGCCCAGCCCTGGCTATGCAGCCATCCCGAGAATGAATCAGCAAGTGGAAGATCTCTCTGTCTCTCCTTCTTTCTATAACTGTGATTTTCAAATGCATAAATAAATCTTTTTTAAAAAATTTGATGGTCCTAGTTTAATATAGGTACTGATAGATATTTTACATTAAAAACAAGAAGATAACTTTGTACTTTATTTTAATATCTGAAAAAGTAATAAGTTTACATGACAGTTAATTTTTAGTGAGCTACATTATTTTTAACAGCTTAAAATTTGGACTATATTAATATGTCATAATAACCCAATATTTAACTGCTTCTGTGTTTTATAATTTTTTTGCATGTGAATTAAACATTAACAAAATCGTGTTCAACTTTAATCTCAAAATTATTTTCTTTGATATAGTTAACATTGCTTGTTTTCTCATTGGCCAAAGCCTTGCTTAAGCCAGTTTCTTTTCTGTTTTTCACATACCTAGCATGGTGCAGATCCTACAAAGAAAAACAGGGATGGAAATACACCTTTGGATCTTGTTAAAGATGGAGATACAGATATCCAAGATTTACTTAGGGGGGATGCAGCTTTGCTAGATGCTGCCAAGAAGGGTTGCTTAGCCAGAGTTAAAAAGTTATCTTCACCTGATAATGTAAATTGTCGTGATACCCAAGGCCGACATTCAACACCTTTACACTTAGCAGGTGAGTGAATGAAGTATTGTGGATTTAAGCTAGTGACCTCTCAGATTCATTTTGCATGAACAAAATATTTCCTGTAACCAGGAAAAGTTGAATCAAGTGTCTTCTATCACCACCGTTATACTTTCTAGTGAATTTGTATAAGGAAGCCATACCTCAAGCTGTTAAAGTTCCAGTTTACCTTAGTGGTGATACATTACATTTACTGAGAACAATTAAAGCAGCCTCTACCAATCAGTCATGTGTTTTGTGATCACAGCTGACCGTCACTATATTGTTTGAATTATCTTTGATGAATGAGTTTCAAAAAAATACTACTGCTTTAGACATCCTTCCTTATAGCAAACTAAAGCTTTCCATTATCCTGATGAAGCTGCTAAGCAGAAGCAGGAAGAAAATGACTTTCAAAAGTTACATAAACTAAAACTTTTGACAAGTTACTGTTTTAGATTGTAAAGGGCTATCATGACAGAATGTAGACACCGGGTGGCTTAAACAACAACAATTTATTTTCTCACAGTTGTGAAGGCTAAAAGTCCAAGGTCAGTGTGTCAGCAAGTGTTAAGGATACCTAGTCAGATATGCTCACCACAGTGGCCATATTTTAGCTTACTCACCTTTTTAAAGCCCCTATCTCTAAGTACATTCACATTATAAAGTACAGGGGTTAGGGCTTCAGCGTAAGAGTTTGAAGGGATAAGGTTCAGTTTGTAATATTTGTTCTAAGTTTTCATTAAAAAGTTGGTACAGTTTGCTTTGTTTTTTCTAAAAGTATACAGCATTGTGATTTCAGTATAGCTGTTTTCAGCTACATTGAAGATGCCAGAAAATAAGCCACATAAGTTGCTGAACTATAGATAATATCTTAGTAGAATTCTGTTACAGTTGACTCATACAACTTTAAGATAAATATCCATGGCTTAAAAACAAAGAAAAGAAGCAGGCATTTGCCTAGTTTAGACTCTCCCATCTCATATAGACTACCTGGGTTTGATTCCCTATTCCACTTCCCGCTGATGCAGACCCTGGGAGGCAACAGGTAATAAGTGGCTCAAGTGGTGGAAGACCCAGACTGAGTTCTTGGCTGCCAGCTTTGGTCCCATTCCAGTCCCAGCCATGTTGCAGGCATTAGAGAAGTGAAAGAGTGGATGGGAGCTCTGTGTTTCTGCCTCTCAAAATAAAAAGTTTTTTAAAAGAAAAAAGTAATGCAGATATCTCTGCTACTTGTGCAATAACTATTCTCCATGCATTTCAGTCTTAATGTAATGTAACTTAGTATGTTCTTGACATTTAAAAGATATTTTTGGTTCTATATGATCTTAACCTTTATATTCTCACTCCATGTAATTTGGAATCTCACTATTCAAGGACACAGATTATTCCATCTGTCTTTTAGAACATCTTGGAAGTGATAACTCGTTAAATGCTAAATATATGGAGAAAAACTGTTACTACTCAGCTGGCTAAAGGAATTTTCTAGTCCATGCAGCACAACATATGACTGTAATTGGAAATTGTGCTGTGCATACTCATATTAGCTTATATCTTTATTATAGCTTATCTAGAACACTTAAGCCTACTATTTAAGTCCATGTTGTCTTTGTAAACCTCAGATATGTTATATACACAAAATATTTCTACCCACTTTACATAGTGTTAAATTCTATACTTTGAAACTGGAAGGACTTTTAGATTAGTGTTTTTTATTTTTTTGCTTGATCGTTCAAAATTCTTTAGATTCCTCAGCAAAGGGATAAAAACCACAATAAATTTGAATATCTTGAACCATTTTAAAGTTTCAAATGATAATTGTTTTTATTTTGATAGTTAAGTTCCAGATTTGCTTTTTACCTGTGATTATGTATCACATAATACACACACATACCTCATCCTAATAGCTGACAAGATGATAGTCCTGAGGAATTGTGACATGTTTCCAAAATGCTGAGTTTTACTTCATGGCTTCAGCTGCCCAGGTTCTTCTGCCAGACTTGCAGAGATGTGTGCTTGCGTGTACTCTACAGCAAACGCTTCTCCCTGTGACTTAGAAGAGAGCCCTGAGACAGCACTCTGCATGCTGTCTCCTGCTCTATGGCCATTTGTGTTCCTAATTTGACTTTTATATGATTGTGGCCCTTGAGACCGTGTACCTGAGTTCAGGAAGTTCTATGTAACAACCATGAAGGCCAGGACTTTGGTAGGAAGGTTTTTAAAAGATGTAAATAAATAATCCATATAATCTTGGAAGTCTTCATAACCAATAGATATCATCATCAAAAGCTTACAACTTGTGACCAGAGGGGAATTTTTTTCCAGGAGACAAACTTTTAATAGACTCTTATGAAGAATTTCAAGAGTCATAAGAATTTTTTTCAGAATGTCTCTGCTTTATGCATGTATATGTTTGGGTGGTTTTTTTTTACATTAACAAGTAGAAGTGTATAATTTGAGGAAGAAAAATCACCCATTAAGAATGAATATAGATGGCTAAATGATTCTTACTCAGTGTAATGTGTAATTTAACAGGGACCCTTGTAAATTGTCAAATGCCAATAAAATGTCATAAATGGTTAAAAAAAAAGTCATCTTATTTCTATTCTAAATTAGCTGGTTACAACAATTTGGAAGTTGCAGAGTATTTGTTACAACATGGAGCTGATGTGAATGCCCAAGACAAAGGAGGACTTATTCCTTTACATAATGCAGCATCCTATGGGGTAAGTTCTTGATATCTTGAAAGATGCATAGGATTTTCAAAGTCAGAATTGCAGTTCAAATGGAATTTAGTTCAACTTTCCCATTTTACAAAGTAAATACACAGCTAAATAACATCCAGATTTCACTTCTCAGTCTATTGTAATCCTGCTCTGTGACATGCAGTGTGTTATCATTTGTTTTATTATCTTTCTTAACACCTATCTTATTTTCAGTTAGGTGTATTTGTTGGTGACTTGCAAACCCCATTGGTGTCACAGGAATTCATATAATTCATTGTTCCTGAAATAACCCTGAGTGCTGGAATCAGTGTTATCCATATTCCACAATGTAGTTTGAGTAACTGCGGAGGCTGTTAGTTTATAAGTGGATGTGCAGTAGTTATAACACTGAATAAATTAGAAAACATTCAAGTTGTGTAGTTTCCTACTCTGTAGAGTTCTTTGCTTTATTCTGCATAGTTTCTCAGGTTACTGAAATGTCTGCTGTAATTTTAATCATCTACACATAAATCATGATACTGAGAAGAAGGGATTTTTTTTCCTTTTCAGAGTAAATTTAAACATGTAGAAGTAGGTACATAGCTAGTTCTTAAGAACTAAAGTGTGTTAAAATAATATTTCTGACTGTAACAGGAATATTTTCTTTTACAGCATGTAGATGTAGCAGCTTTACTAATAAAGTACAATGCATGTGTCAATGCCACGGACAAATGGGCTTTCACACCTTTGCACGAAGCAGCCCAAAAGGGACGAACACAGCTTTGTGCTTTATTGTTGGCCCACGGAGCTGATCCTACTCTTAAAAATCAGGAAGGACAAACACCTTTAGATTTAGTTTCAGTAAGTGATGGGCTCTTTGAAAAATCTCAATGCTTTCCTGACTTTTTAAAATTTTCTTGATAAATATAAAATGTTTTAGTGAATGTGGCAAAATCTGGTTTTTAGCCCAATCTTAAATTTAGAACTTCTTTGGTTTTGTAAGATCAGTAAATAACAGAATTATCAGTCAGTCATTGTACTGTACAAGGTACTTCAGAAAGTTCATGGAAAATGAGATTAATATGTTTATTTTGGTACAAACATTTTGACATCCATGCATGGTTTTTTTCATAATATATGTTTTCCATTAATTTTTTGAAGACCTCCTATATGCATGGATGTCAAAATGTTTGTACCAATGCAAACTTTGAATTCTGATTTCCCATGAAGTATTTGATGTGCCCTCACTCATACTTTGGAAATAGGAAGGAAAAGGACACAGTATAACTGCTTGCTTTTAGTTGGGAAACAAGTGGACCCAGACCCTCTATGAATGCTGTTACTGTGCATATAGATAATGTAACTTACCCAACTGGTGTGCAGCCACAAAGCCTGCTATCAGTAGAGATTTCATCCTATCCCGCTCTGCCTCCTTGGAAGTTGTTACCCTTTCAAAATCATTCATGAAACAAGCCTGTTGGTGCAGTTTTCTTCACAGAAGGATCCCTTACTTCCCACTGAAGCTTGTATAGGAGTCTGTAATGCAGCTTCTGCCTCTGCTTTAGCCACTGTAATCCAGATGCCTCTCTTGTCTCTACCACTGAGTACACTAATCAGAGCACTGGAAGAAAAGGAAGAAGAAAAAACTTTTTTTCAAGACTTATTTATTTGAAAGTCAGAACAACAGAAAGAAATTCTCCTTACACTGATTCAACCCCTATATGACTCCAGTAGCTGGAACTGGGGCAGGCCAAAGCCAGGAACTTCATCCAGGGCGCCCATATGGTGGCAGGAGTACAAGCACTTGGGCCATCATCCACTGCCTCCCAAGCACATTAGCAAGGAACTGGATTGGAAGCAGAGTAGCCAGAACTAAAACTATCACTTCAATATAGGATGCATGCATCCCCAGCAACAGCTTAAACCACTGTGCTACAATGCCTGCCCCAGAAGAAATTCTTTTACAATAGGAAAGAAGGGGTGTCTGTTCTACAGATTACTTTGTACTGTTCCAAGTTACAGTGAGCAGTTGATTTAGTTCAGCTACCTTGGGGTTGAAATGATTTTTCTTAGCAGGCTGGTAACCCAACCCTATTTGCAACTTTATATCTTCAGGTAAATGCTTTGCAGTTCCAAACTACCTTATAAGTGAATTTAAGGAATTTACTCCACTTGTATTAGTCTACCAGACTCCATTGACAATGAAGCAAAATGCTCTGGAGAACATGCCTGGGCTTTAGAATTAAGGAGACTTGGCCTAGAAGTCCTGCTATTTCAGTTATAGATGTACAGTCTTGTAAGTTGCCTAACCTCTAAGCCTTAGTTTCCACATATATAAATAGAGATAAAATATATGTGGTTATCATAGGAATTAAATGAGGTAATATACTTAAAAGTCCTTGGTATGGTATCAGGTATATAAAAAGCACACAATAAATGGTCCTATTACTTTAAACAAATGTTATATACAGACGATGAGTGCCATGAAATGCACAGACCAGAGGGATGAGAGAGGTGAGGGCTGAAACAGGCAGTAACCATGAACACAAATACTTGATTTATTTCTTGATGAGTTAGTGTCTTGATTGAGCATTGTGAAAAAATGTTTGTGTTACTAATTAAATAGAACAGCAGATTTGGGTATTTTTTTCATTCTAGCAGGTTTGGTGAAAATTATTACTTTTGTGACAGATTTTTTCTCAGTTTTGAGGAACAAATACATTGCTGAATATTTTATAACAAATGCAAACAATTTTGTTTGCTAACATTTTATATAGGTTGAATTATTTCAGAGTATATAATAGGATTGAAAGCTCTTTTTAAATGTAATTTCCATATTTTAAAATGATATTTCCATATTTCATTTCAGTGCTTTTCAGTCATGGTATCAAACTTAGGATTTTGTTCATTCTTTGCCACATTTTATGGTTTTATTTCAATTTCATTGCATGTGTTTTGGGAAAGAATGTTCTGAATTATCATTTATTAAAGTAGTTTGGCTGAATATCAACCTATCCACTTTTTAAAATAATTTTTATGTGATAATTCTGGTGCAGATCTCCTGGCTTTGTCATATATTAAAATACATTTTATTCAGTGTAATAAAATTGTTTATGACAAATTTCATTTCTGACTTGTCCCCTAGGCAGATGATGTCAGTGCTCTCCTGACAGCAGCCATGCCCCCTTCTGCTCTGCCTTCATGTTATAAACCTCAAGTGCTCAATGGTGTGAGAAACCCGGGAGCCTCCACAGATGTTCTGTCTTCAGGTCCATCCAGCCCATCAAGCCTTTCTGCAGCCAGCAGTCTTGATAACTTATCAGGGAGTTTTTCTGAACTGTCTTCAGTAGTTAGTTCAAGTGGAACAGAAGGTGCTTCCAGTTTAGAGAAAAAAGAGGGTGAGACAATCCGCAAAAATAACAAATAGCCCACATTTGTCATTTGAAATGTTAAAAGGCTTTTTTTAACCTGAAATATAGCTGCTACTATCAAATTAATTTACATGACCTAAAAGTTTTAACACTCTATTGTTTACATTATTAGAATTTCTAATGAAGCTTTTCCCATCCAAGTACATAGATGATGAGTCCTGCCTACTCACTAGGTGCAAACCTTTTGCCTGTCAAAATTCATCTCACCCTGCAGCGTGGAACTTGTTAGTATAAACATGTTTATGAATTAGGTTACATCCTTAAAAATAGGAAGACTGATTTTAAAGATACAATCAAACAGAGTTCTAAAATAAAAGGCTAATTTTTATAACTTGCAGACACCCCATTGGTTAACTATCTTGTTAATTTTATAGCTTTAGGCCGGCGCCGTGGCTCAACAGGCTAATCCTCCGCCTTGTGGCACCGGCACACCAGGTTCTAGTCCCGGTCGGGGCGCCGGATTCTGTCCCGGTTGCCCCTCTTCCAGGCCAGCCCTCTGCTGTGGCCCAGGAGTGCAGTGGAGGATGGCCCGAGTGCTTGGGCCCTGCACCCCATGGGAGACCAGGGAAAAGCACCTAGCACCTGACTCCTGCCATAGGATGAGCGCGGTGTGCCGGCCGCAGCGCGCCATCCGCAGCAGCCATTGGAGGGTGAACCAGCGGCAAAGGAAGACCTTTCTCTCTGTCTCTCTCTCTCACTATCCACTCTGCCTGTCCAAAAAAAAAAATTTATAGCTTTATATTTTTAATTTTTTTATGTTCGGTATTCTGTTGGTAGCTATTAATATTTTGTTTCATATTCATATACATAGTAATATCGCAAAACTTTGCTGTTATAATGTTAAATATACACTTCTGATGTGAAATTTTATTTTTTCTGTATTTTGTTATTCTCCAGTTCCAGGAGTAGATTTTAGCATAACTCAGTTTGTAAGGAATCTTGGACTTGAGCATTTAATGGATATATTTGAGAGAGAACAGGTGAGTAGATCAACCGTTTTAACTCAATTTAGTGTTTTATGGAAACTCCAGGAAAATTTGGGACATATTTCAAATGCCATGAATTGTGTAAGCTGTTGGGGAGTGTTGTTGTTTTAAAGAAACTGAAAATCAGCCACTGTTCTAATTTGGCTTATCTTGGAATTTACATTTACATGATTTGCATGTAAAGGTGGATTTTGTAGTGGTGGTGGTGGTATAGTACAATAACTTTCTTAAATGGAAAATTTAGCTTATTCAATCACTGAAATAAGTTATCCTTGAACTCTCTGTTCAGCTCTGTTGTGTCAGTCGCTACTCCCTCTCAGCTTACGCTTTGCTAACTGCTATGGAAAGGTATATGGACATGCCAACAATATATCTGTGCCTTTCTGAGCAGTCCCAGTTTAAAATACTGTGTCAGAATACATTTGCCGATTTATTCAGAAATATAGTTACTGCAGATTTGTACCTTAAAGAAATTTTAGACTCGTTGGACCTAGAAAAAGAACATGTGAAGAATTAAAGTTTCGCATAATTTTAGAAATTCAAAGAAGGAAAAGATTACTTTCAGCTGGACTATGCAGGGAAAGCTTCAGGAATATGTATAAATAAGACAGGATAAGTCCAAATAGTATCTTCTGTTTAAAATGTAGTGTTAATTTGAACAGTAATTTTGTTAGTTTGAACAAGGGTTTAGTACAGACTCTGGAGAAGACATTGTGTAAATAAGAGTAGATGTAAACTGATGATGGAAATGTCTAGTGAGAAAAATAAAGTAGCATACTTAAAAGTGATGAATTTGAAAGTGCGTTTTTGTTTAACATTTAGTTCTGTTCAGGTTTTTAACGTAAATGAAAATCATTATTTTTTGGTTGTTCATGACTTGACTCGCTGTTTCACTCCGACATTTCATTTTCAGTTAATTTTAGTTGAACAACTGACTTGTTTCCATTTCTAAGCTGCTCAAAGTAATTTAAAGTAAATACATGAATCTAACACATATGAGAATACCAGTATTTGAATGTCCACCAAATGAGTAAGCATTCTAAATAGTTTCATCTTCTTTTTTATAAGATCACTTTGGATGTACTTGTTGAGATGGGACACAAGGAGCTGAAGGAGATTGGAATCAATGCTTATGGACATAGACACAAGCTAATTAAAGGAGTTGAGAGGCTTATCTCTGGACAGCAAGGTATTTCATTTAATAATTATTGTCATCAGTTTAACAGTTTGTACAAAGGCAGGCCCTCGTGTATGAAGTGATAGTTTTTGAATCTGTATGACTGAATAATGATATCTGTTTAATAGGAAAAACACTAATTAGGATTTAGGAAACCTAATATCCACTAAACTTTCTGAGCTGCTGCTGTTCACTGTATGAATCTTGGTAAAACTGTTGAGCTGTTCAGAAATTTTGAGATTGCTTTAGCTGTTGAATATTAGGAATTTGATGAGATGATTCCTGACATAGTTACTTTATGATTCTAAAGTATCTGAAACATGAATTAATTCATTTCCTGTGGTAATAGAATAGGTAATAATAGGTTTTAGGCTGGCTCATAAAATGAAGTAGTAAATTTCTTTTCCTCCCTCTCCCTCTCCCTTCTCCCTCCTCCCTCCTCCCTCTTCCCTTCTCCCTTCTCCCTCTTCCCTCCTCCCTCCTCCCTTCTCAATCACTAAAATTTATTTATTTGAGAGGCAAGGAGAGGAAGGGAAGGAGAGAGCGAGGGAAAAAGGAAGGGAAGGAGAGATCTTCCACCTGTTGGTTTACTCCCCAAATGGCTGCAATGGTGAAGGCTGGGCCAGACTGAGGCCAGGAGCTTCTTGGAGCTTTTTCTGGGTCTCCCACATGGGTTGCAAGGGCCCAAGCACTCAGGTCATCTCCCACTGTTTTCCCAGGCACATTAGCAGGGAGTTGGTTTGTAATTGGAGCAGTCAGTACTCAAACCGGGGTCCATATAGAATGCTAGCAATGCAGGCAGCGGCTTAACCCACTGCGCCACAGCACCAGCCCTTGTAGTAAGTTTGTTAAACAGCTAAAACTAAGAACTCATGGAATAAAAATACTGGAAAAGAATGTTGTTGGAGCTGAGGGAAGTAAACCAAAAAAAAAAAAAAAAAAAAGTTGAAAAATTATTTTAATACTCCTTAACATTGGTTTAGCAAAAATACATTTCATGTGTACCAAGTCTGGGTTTAGAAAGATGAATTGTTTTTTAACCTCTTTTTCAAA
Organism: Sylvilagus floridanus; assembly: GCA_949820135.1. Taxonomy (NCBI): domain Eukaryota; kingdom Metazoa; phylum Chordata; class Mammalia; order Lagomorpha; family Leporidae; genus Sylvilagus; species Sylvilagus floridanus. Next base: position 44,602,080 of record OX463235.1, read on the forward strand.
AACATCTTATAAATAAAGTCTTGGCTGTGCAACTAGGGTTAAATTTCCTTTTGCAGAAATGAAGGAATGTTTAGGGATGAATATGTGCTAACCAGAGTCCATCCCTTGAAGAAATAAGAGCACATCCAAAATTAGGTAATGGTAGTTAATGAATGATTTAAACTGATATTCTAGAATGAGATCATTATAAGGTAGATGTACCTTACTTGCTTGGTAGTGACCAGAGCAGAGTGTTTTAAATGTGAGATAGTCTTGGCTCTTTCTAGGATGATAAAATTTTAGAAGACGAATCGGCAGAAACCTATGGCTTCCTAGAATATCAGCATACAATACAAATAACATTGAAAATAGAAAGAGGAAATCGACCCCAGTTGTAGACCACCATTGTGACTCTGCTGGAATCATACCAGTCTGCTGTGATAGCAGTTACAGGGGAGTACTGGAATAACAGGGGTCTGTTAGGAAAGAGGCAGGGTGAAAAACTAAGGCAGACAGGTTTGGTTTTTCTTGTAAATTTTTTATCTTACATTTATTTTACAAACCCTGGTGTCAAGGACTGACTTATGGAGGGAGCTGCTCTGCCACGCACGAAACCCAACCCAGAAGTAGGTCATCTGTGAGTGGTTTAGCACCAGGTTCATCACAAACAAGCACTGTGGGTAGTGCTAGATTGCAGCCTCTCTTCTGGCGGCACCCAGTTCCCAGGACAAGGGCTCTTCTCACCTGATCCCAATCTCAATGTGCAATATGTCTGCCAGCGGCGGATCGGCTACCCAAGGCCAACTGAACCTCTACCATTTTCCTTCCACCTGTGCAAAATTCTGATTTAGAGGCTTCACCCCTTTGACTGCTCAGCCAAGCGTGTGTACCAAATGTCTGAACCTGTTTTTGTGTATTAAACACATCATAGTAACCAGGAGTGCATTAAAATTATACAAATAAAGATACTGCCTCCAAGAAGCATAAGTGACTCCATGCCTTCTTTGTAGTCCTGCTGTCAGTGAAACATAAAGCTACAGTTGGATAGAAGCACTCATTCCCACAAGAAGAAACTGTCCTAGGACAGAATGGCTGTGTCTGATGCAGCATATCAGGATCAGTTTCCTACACAAGATTACACCTTCCCCATCTTTATTTGAAGCCAGTATTTCATAGTTGTGCCTGATTTGCAAAGGGGAACCATTAGCTACCTATGGTGATCTTCTAATTCTTTAATTTTGCTGACTTACCTATCATTCAGCACATTGAGTCACTAGATTACTGGAGCTGACCTTTCAGTAGTGATAAACATCTTTTCTTGGGCCTTAGTCAAGTACTTGTCAGTCATGATTCTGTAAAATATTCTCCAGATGGTCTCCATAATTCCTGCAGATAATGTAACTCAACTACTCTTACAAGTCTGCATGAGAATCTGGCTTGTGGTGCTAGTTCTATTCTTGAGACCATATCTCAGAGTGAAACTGGTGCTCTCATTCTCCAGAGAAAACCCTCTGGGCACTGAGCCAGTAGTAAAGGATTTAACCCTTATCTGTTGTTGTAGAAAGCTTGTAGAGATTAAAGGAGAGTTGTGTTACAAATATGTCGAAGAAATTGAAAAATTCTGCTGAAAATTACATTTAAAAAGCTTTTGTGGGGCCAGCGCTGTGGTGCAGTGGGTTAAAGCTCTGGCCTGAAGCGCCAGCATCCCATATGGGCACCGGTTCAAGTCCCAGCTGCTCCTCTTCCGATCCAGCTCTCTGCTGTGGCCTGGGAAAGCAGCAGAAGATGGCCCAAGGCCTTGGGCCCTGCACCGGCATGGGAGACCTGGAAGAAGCTCCTGGCCTGGCTTCAGATCAGTGCAGCTCTGGCCGTTGCAGCCATCTGGGGAGTGAACCAGTGGATGGAAGACCTCTCATTCTCTCTCTCCCTCTCTCTGTAACTGTCTTTTAAATAAATAAAATAAATCTTTTTTTTTTAAAAAAAAGCTTTTGTTAAAGCAAAGATGACAAAAAAGTGATGGGTTTATCTTGACCATTGACATTCAGAAAATATGACAAATTCTTAACTGAAGTAAAGAATCCATCCATTATGGGTCAGACAAAGCATTCAGTAGTTAATAAACTTTATAGTCTTCTCTTTCCAGGTTTTAAAATTACGTGAACTGACTATGCACGTTTCATATTCTTCCTTATATTTACACAAAGACTAAAGGGATTAAGTGCTGAAAGTGCTGCATGTTTAGTAAAGAAAGTTATTTGAAGAAGAAAATGTTTTATTAACTCATTAAGAATGAAAGATTTTCTGAAATACTCCTACAAAACTCTTAAAACTATCAGGTCAAAGATTGGTAGTCTCAATGTGGTAATAAGTCCTGATTTCAATCCTGGAGCAGAGAAAGGACATTGGTAGGGAAAATGAAATGTAGTCTGAGTTTCACTTAAGTTTTGACAATGCGCTGTGGTTGTATAAATGGTAACTTACGGGGAAGTTGGGTGAATGGTACTCAGGAACGCTACTTTCCTATAAATCTATTCCAAATAATGTATTCCTGTAAATTATTCCGAAACAAAGGTTTGTAAGAATCAGTAATAAGCCAGTGGCTATTCTTGGGTGTGTTCATTGTGTTACTGGCCATTTTTCTTTACCTTCGAATTTCATGTTTCAGGTCTTAACCCATATTTAACTTTGAACACCGCAGGCAGTGGAACAGTTCTCATAGATCTGTCTCCTGACGATAAAGAGTTTCAGTCTGTGGAGGAAGAGGTATGTTTATGTACCTTAAATGACTGCAAAAGATAAATCCTGCTGCATGTGTTATTGGTTCCATTGCTCAATTTCTTGGACTTTCCGGATTTGTTTGAACATGGAGTGTGATCTTAAAATTGTCCTTCTACCACCTGGAAAACTTTTTTTTTAAGTTTAACTTTATTTGAAAAGCAGAGCAACAAAGAAAGTTTCCATCTACTGGTTCATTCCCCACGTGGCCACAATAGCCAGATCTGAGCCAGACCAAAGCCAGGAACAAGGAATTCACATGAGTGGCAGGGGCCAGATCCTTCCTAGGCACATTAGAAGGAAGCTGTGTTGGAAATAGAGCAACCAGGACTATAACTGGCCTTCCGAAACGGGATGCTGACATCACAAGTAGTGGCTTAACCTGGTGCACCACAATGCCAGTCCACCATCTGGAAAATCTTAAAATCAGCTTTTAACATTGAAATCTACTTCCTTGATCATCTTAACTCCAGTTACTTGGTTTTCAGCACTACAGTTAATACTAACACAGAATTACATTGGTAAAGAGGTTGCTGTCTTTCGAAAGTAAATAGTAACTTTTCCTCCTTTCATGAAGGAGTTGCAAAGCCAAGTATCTCAGACAAGACCCAGAACAGGTGAATACTACTTGCCCAGCTGGATTTTCTTCCAGCTTTCTCTGTAAAGAACTTTTGGATCAACTGAAATGTTTGAATAGTACCCTCCTTACACCTCCTTACACTTTGAAGAAAACATAACTCATATGTAAGTTGAGCAGAGATTAAAAGTTGAGTGAAACTTAGCTCTAAAACTCAGTTAACTAGCTCTTGATCCGGAAACACATGTGGTGCTTTAGTAGACCGAAATCAATAGGAACAAATCATTGTATTGTTTTAGCATGTCAAGTAGTTAGTCTTATATATGTAGCTCATCTTGCATACTCTTGTTGCATTATATAATACCCTCCTATAGTTTCCAGACTGATTAATAAATATGTCTAGAATATAACATTCACAAGTTTATATATCCCGTATCCTGTAGAAAATAAGAATGTTATAAATTTTATATTATCAAAATTATCAAAAATAAAATCAGTAGAGAACCTTGTTCCAATATCAGAGAAGACATAAAAGTTAATGCACATATGTTTCAAATTATTTTTCAATCAGATGCAAAGTACAGTCCGTGAACACAGAGATGGAGGTCATGCAGGTGGAATCTTCAATAGATATAATATTCTAAAGGTAATGTATTAGTGAAAATGAAGTTTCCTGAGACCATAGTTTTTAGAGTTTGAAGTTTCATAAGAATATAATGTGTCCAGCCAAACAGATCTTTTTTAAAAAAAAATTATTTTATTTATTTGAAAGAGTTAGAGAGGCAGAGACAGAGAGAAAGATCTTCCATCCGATGGTTCACTCCCCAGATGGCCACAATAGCCAGAGCTGCGCCAATCCGAAGCCAGGAGCCAGGAGCTTCTTCCAGTTCTCCCATGCAGGTGCAGGGGCCCAAGGCCTTGGGCCATCTTCTACTGCTTTCCCAGGCCACAGCAGAGAGCTGGATCAGAAGTGGAGCCGCCGGGACTAGAACCAACGCCCATATGGGATGCTGATGCTTCAAGCCAGTGCTTTAACCCACTGCGCCACAGCGCCGGCCCCATGCCAAACAGAGCTTTTAATAAGCCATAATAATTCAGCCTTGTTGAACATACTCAAGTTTGGCATTATGCTTTATCATAGGGTAATAATAAATCTTGTAGGTTCCAGACTTTAAACATATAGAACATCATTACAATACTCTATTGTAACAAAATAAAAAAAAAACTATATTGTAACAAAATTTTAAAAACTACATCTTTTATGGTTTACAAAAGGATCCCAATCTTTGTAGTTATATCATGATTTTTAAAAAATAATTTTTAAGATTAATTCATTTATTCATTTGAAAGAGTTATAGGGAGATCTTCCATCTGTTGGTTCATTCCCCCAGATGGCCTTAGCAGCCAGGGCTGTGTGAGACCAAAGATTGGAACTCCATCATGTCTCCCATATGCATGGCAAGAACCCAAATACTTGGATCATCATCCACCACCTTCTCAGGCACATCAGCAGGAAGCTGGATTGGAAGCAGAGTAGTTAGGACTCAAATCGGCACTGAAATATGGGATGTGGATGTCCCAATTGGCGATTTAACCCACTGTGCCACGGTGCCCACTCATGTTCGTGGCTTGTTTTACTTGTTTAAGAGACAGGAGGACATAGAGAAAGAGATCCTATCCATTGTTTCATTCTCCAGATGTCTACAAATGGGCTGGTCCATGCTGTAGCCAGGAGCTGGGAACCCAATCCAAGTCCTCTGTGTGGGTGGTAGGGATCCAACTACTGAGCCATTACCTGCTGCTTCCCAGAGTGCACGTTAGCAGGAAGCTAGAACTGGGCAGAACCAAGACTCAAATCCAAGCACTCTGGCATGGAGTATGAGTATCCCAGCAGGTGTCCTAACTGCCAGGCCAAACACCTGGCCCCGTATTTTTTTTTTTCTTAAATCCTGTGTCCACTACAGGTTTCTAGGAATCCCCAGACATTCCACCTTTTTATAAACTTTAGTAGAACTTTCTGTTTATCTTTTCTGGGAAAGAACCTTTAAAAATATTTTTGCATCATTCTGTGAGAATCCTTTCTTGCCGATTTCAGTTACTTTTCTGAAGACCTTTTCCAACTTTGCTGTTTTTCTTGAGCTATAGCAATCCAAATTAGATACCATACTGGATTGCATAATGACTTTGTGTTTACTACATGGAAAAATTCTCAGTAGTAATTGTAAAAGTGAGACAATTGGAATTAAAATGTGGTAAATGTCTTCTTTTTTCTTAAGATCTAATTTATTTAAAAGGCAAAATTACAACAGATTAAGATAGTACTTTGAGCTAGGTAAAGCAGGGAGGAAGAAACATTTTCTTTCTGATGCTTGATAAAGAACCGCGCTTTTCTGATTCGGGGTGTTTTACCAATTTTAAGTTAATGAGAGTGGCAGTGCTGTAATCAGCGGTAGTCTCAGTCTTTCCATGGCCATATGCAGCCTTTCTGCCTTTGGCATTTTTTACTTCCAACTTCATAATTGGGACACAGTGTTTTCAGTTGACTAAAATGATACATGTATTATATTTCAGAGAAAAGTTGTGCTTCTCTTCTGGCTAATTATGTATCCCATGTTTTGGTTAAAATGAAGTATTTAAGTAAAGATTAAGACCTGAAGATGTTATTTTTCTGGCTTTTTGATAGATTCAGAAAGTTTGTAATAAGAAACTATGGGAGAGATATACTCACCGGAGAAAAGAAGTCTCTGAAGAAAACCACAACCATGCAAATGAAAGGATGCTGTTTCATGGTAAGATTGCTTTCCCTTAACTCTACCACTGCCTGTATTTTAGGGTAGATTTCTTTTTTAAAGATTTATTTGGGGCCGACGCTGTGGCATAGTGGGTAAATCTGCCGCCTGCGGTGCTGGCATCCCATATGGGCGCCGATTCAAGTCCCGGCTGCTCAACAAGGCCTGGGAAAGCAGTGGCCCAGATCCCTGGGCTCCTGTGCCCATGTGGGAGACCCAGAGGAGGATCCTGGTTCCTGGATTCGGATCAGCGCAACTCCAGCATTGCGGCCTGTTGGGGAGTGAACTAGCAGAGAGAAGGCCTCTCTCTCCCTCTACTCTCTCTATGTAACTCTGACTTTCAAACAAATAAATTTTTTAAAAAATTATTAATTGATTTAAGAGGCAGAGTTATGGACAGAGGAAGAGAGAGAGAGGTCTTCCGTCCACTGATTCACTCTCCAAATGGACACAATGACCAGAGCTGGGTCTATCTGAAGCCAAGAACCAGCCATACCTCTGGCTCCTTAGGGTAGATTGTGTAAAATAAAGTATTAAGTAATTTGCATATTCTTCATGTCATTTTTAAAAATAAACCTGACAGGCCGGTGCCATGGCTCACTTGGCTAATCCTCTGCCTGCAGCGCCGGCACCCCAGGTTCTAGTCCTGGTTGGGGCGCCAGATTCTGTCCTGGTTGCTCCTCTTCCAGTCCAGCTCTCTGCTGTAGCCCAGGAAGGCAGTGGAGGATGGCCCAGGTCCTTGGGCCCTGCCACCCGCATGGGAGACCAGGAGGAAGCACCTGGCTCCTGGCTTCAGATTGGCGCAATGCGCCGACCACACCGGCTATTTGGGGGGTGAACCAATGGAAAAGGAAGACCTTTCTCTCTGTTTCTCTCTCTCTCACTGTCTAACTCTGCCTGTAAAAACAAATAAAAAATAAAAAAATAAACCTGATAGGGGCCAGCACTGTGGCATAGTAGGTTAATCCTCCACCTGTGATACTAGGGTCCTATATGGATGCCAGTTCTAGTCTCGGCTGCTCCTCTTCTGATCCAGCTCTCTGCTATGGCCTGGGAAAGCAGTGGAAGATGGCCCAAGTGCCTGGGCCCCTGCACCCATGTGGGAGACGTGGAAGACGCTCCTGGCTCCTGGCTTCAGCCTGCCCAAACCCTGGCTGTGGCGGCCATTTAGGGAGTGAACCAGCAGACGGAAGACCTTTCTGTCTGTCTCTCTCACTCTGTCTGATCTCTACTTCTCAAATAAATAAAAATCTTAAAAATAAATCCGACAGTAAATTTTGGATTTACATTCATATTTTGAACTTTGGAGTACATTTTATGATTTACAGTTTATGGTTATAATATGATTACCGTAATGGCAAAAATAAATATGGATGTTGACTGTTCATGTTTTTAAGATCACTCTGAGAAATTGTGTTTTCTTAACTAATTGATTGAGTGTAAAATTGAAGTGAGGCCTGAAGATCACTACAGAAAACTATATTCATCCTTTTCTGATTTTGATTCTGAGCATCAAAACTACATTTAACTTCACTGTTCACAGAGTGATACCTGTGGTTGAATCATGAACGCCAATTTTTATTTTTTGAAGCTTTCTGATTGTTTGTGTCATAAGTTGTTGGGAGAGTGAAACAGTGAAAGGAGCTCTGTTTCCCCTTTAAGTAAGGAAATAGAATAATGAACTGACAGTTAACTTAACCTTTATTGGTTTTGGCTTTTTGGGGTGGTGGTATGCATTTAAGAATTTGACTGGCGCCACACCTCACTAGGCTAATCCTCCGCCTTGCGGCGCCAGCACACCGGGTTCTAGTCCCGGTCGTGGTGCCGGATTCTGTCCCAGTTGCCCCTCTTCCAGGCCAGCTCTCTGCTGTGGCCCGGGAGTGCAGTGGAGGATGGCCCAAGTGCTTGGGCCCTGCACCCCATGGGAGACCAGGAGAAGCACCTGGCTCCTTCCTTCGGATCAGCGCAGTGCGCCAGCCGTGGCAGCCATTGGAGGGTGAACCAACGGCAAAGGAAGACCTTTCTCTGTGTCTCTCTCTCACTGTCCATTATGCCTGTCAAAAAAAAAAAGAAAAAGAATTTAACCTCAAAAAGGCTTTAGTTCTTTCTCTAAGATAAGTTTAAGTTATTGTTACCCATCTGTGTGTATTTCAGGTTCTCCCTTTGTGAATGCAATTATCCATAAAGGCTTTGATGAAAGGCATGCATACATAGGTGGCATGTTTGGAGCTGGGATTTATTTTGCTGAAAACTCTTCCAAAAGCAATCAGTATGTATATGGAATTGGAGGAGGTACTGGGTGTCCAGTTCACAAAGACAGATCTTGTTATATTTGCCACAGGTAAGAGAATATTTGTTCTCAATGTTTTTGATAAAAATCAGAAAAGAACTAGTTACATATTTGAGAAATTTGGGGACCAGGTAATATCTTGGACAGCTAGTAATCCAAGATACATGTATTTTAGGTTGCATTTGGATCTCATTAGCTATAGTAACTAATATTTATTATATGACCTTTATGGAAAACACTTATGAATACTTAATGTAATTAACTCAATCATTAGAATACCTAGTGCTTTAAAGTTTACTCAATTGGAGATGGACAGCTGGTGCAGTGGTTAAGGAACTGCTTGGAACGCCCATGTCCCATATGGGAATACCTGGATTAAAGTCCTGACTCCAGTTCTGATGCCAGCTTCCTTGCTTATGTGCACCTTGGGAGGCAGCAGGTGATGACTCAAGTACATGGGTCTCTGCCACCCACTTGGGAGACCCAGATTGAGCTCCTGGCTCCTGACTTCAGCCTGGCCCAGCCCCAGCTGTTGCAGACATTTGGAGTGTGAACCAGCAAATGGAATATCTCTATTTCTCTACCATTCAAAATAAAATTAATTAAATTTTTTTAAATGCTGAATAAAAAAGTAACATTGAGGGGCCAGCACTGTGGAATAGTGGGTAAAGCTGTCATCTGTAGCATCTGCATCCCAAATTGGGCACCAGTTTGAGCCCTGACTGCCCCAGTTCTGATCCAGCTCCCTGCTAATGCACCTGAGAAAGCAGCAGCAGATGGCCCAAGGACTTGGGCCCCTGCACCCATGTGGGAGACCCAGAAGAAGCTCCTGGCTCCTGGCTTCACTCTGGCCTAGACCTGGCCACTGTGGCCATTTTGGGAAGTGGACCAGCAAATGGAAGATTTCTCTCTCTCTTTCTTTCTTTCTTTCTTTCTTTCTTTCTTTCTTTCTTTCTTCTCTCTCTCTCTCTCTCTCTCTCTCTCTCTCTCTCTCTCTCACTCTGCCTTTCAAGTAAATTAAATAAATCTTAAAAAAAAAAGAAAAGACAAAGATAATACTGAACATGAGAGAGATTTTATTGTAGCCCTTAATGCTATAGGGCTGTAAGTTCTTTAAAACCTTAGAATTCAGGAGTGGGCATTTGGCCTAGCAGAAGTTAAGACACCAATTAAGATAACTTCGTTGCACATCATAGTAACTGGGTTTAGTTCCTGTTCTGGCTCCTTTGTCCATCTTCCCAGCAGTGCAGACCTTGGGAGGCAGTGGTGATGGCTCATGTTAGTGGGTTCCTTACATCCATGTGGGAGTCCCAGATTGAGTTCTTGCCTGAGTCCCCAGGCCCAGTCCCAGCTGGTGCAGGCCTTTGGAAAGTAAATCAGTTTATGGGATTCTCTTGCTCTCTCTCACGTATATAAACATAATTATATTTTATCTATATATATGTATGTATGTATTAAATGTAATTTTAAAGCAAGAGATAAGTGAAATCTCCCCTCTGCTGGTTCATACCCTAAATGCCCACAACAACCAAGGCTGGAGCAGGCCAAAGCCAGGGATCAGGTGCTCAGTCTAGATGTCCCACATGGATGGTAGGAACCAACCACTTGAGCCTCCCAGGTGGGCGTTTTCAAGAAATTGGTTCTGGGCCGGCGCCGTGGCTCAACAGGCTAATCCTCCGCCTTGCGGCACCGGCACACCGGGTTCTAGTCCCGGTCGGGGCGCTGGATTCTGTCCTGGTTGCCACTCTTCCAGGCCAGCCCTCTGCTGTGGCCCAGGAGTGCAGTGGAGGATGGCCCAAGTGCTTGGGCCCTGCACCCCATGGGAGACCAGGAAAAAGCACCTAGCACCTGGCTCCTGCCATAGGATGAGCCCGGTGCGCCGGCCGCAGCGCGCCATCCGCGGCAGCCATTGGAGGGTGAACCAACGGCAAAGGAAGACCTTTCTCTCTGTCTCTCTCTCTCACTGTCCACTCTGCCTGTCAAAAAAAAAAAAAAGAAAAAGAAATTGGTTCTGGAGCTGAGCTGGGACTCAGACCCAAGCACTCCAGTGTGGCATGTAAGCATTCCAAGTAGCATCTTAACCACTGTGCCAAAAGCCTGCCCCTCAAATATATTTTGAAGATGGAAGCAACCCTTTGAATTGTTCCTTGTTCCCTCTTGGCCTATGATTTTTATGTTTTTGCTAGAATTACAGATAAGATCTTAAAAGTCTGAATCTCTATAAGGTCATTACATTTTTCAGGTTTTGTAGTTAAAAGATTAAATCAATAAGGGTAGTAGAAGACATTCTTACAAAGTTCTTTTAAGAGTAGAAAGGTATAAACAATTGTAAGTGTTACATATGAATACATTGTAAAGCTATGGAGTATACACAAATAATAACTCACATTTACATGTCATATTTGTCTTCAAGCTGATCTTTTCCTTTTTCTACCATAGACAGCTGCTCTTTTGCCGAGTAACCTTGGGAAAGTCTTTCCTGCAGTTTAGTGCAATGAAAATGGCACATTCTCCTCCAGGTCACCACTCAGTCACTGGTCGACCCAGTGTCAATGGCCTAGCCTTAGCCGAATATGTTATTTACAGAGGAGAGCAGGTAACACTTTTTTTTTTTTTTGCCTGTATTTAAAAATAGTACTCAACTACACTTTAAATTCTTTCTAATCTCTTAAATTGGCAAAGTACATTGCCTTAAGACCTGCATTTTTTTAATGTTTATGTGGAAATAATTTCAGACTTGAGAAGTTATGAAAATAGTAGATAATTCCTTTTTGCCATTTACCTAATTTTCCAAATCTTAACATTTTATTCTCTCCCTTTCCTCTGTCATCCTCTGTCACTCACACCTCCTTCTCCATGTGTATATATGAGCATATTTTTTTGTGAACTGTTTGAGAGTAAGTTACAGGCATGTATCTTTGCCCTTAAATTGTACTTGAGTTGAGTGTGTATTTCCTAAAAACAAGAACGTCTAAAATTACCAAAATCAGAAAAATACCTTTGATATTACTGTATGTATTCTGCAGACCTTACCAGTTGTGCTAAATCTTTTTTTAGCTCCCGTAAAATATAATTAATCACATTCGTGCTTTTAATAGTTAACCCATCTGTCTGTAGCAAAGAAGGATATGTTGATACTTCCTGCTGTCAGTGACACACATCTAGTCAGGAGCAGTACTAGGACACTGTTCTGAACTGAGGGTAGGTTTCAGAATCACATCAGACATCCACAACACTAATTTAGAACCTCCTCCCTAAAGATCCTATAGGAATCCTGTGGGAAGTCTGCTTGTCTTTCAAATCATTTGTTTACCAATAACTGATTAATCTTTCTTTTCCAGGCTTATCCTGAATATTTAATTACTTACCAGATTGTGAGGCCTGAAGGTATGGTTGATGGATAAATAGTTCTTTTAGGAAACTAATTCCCTGAACCTAAAATCATCAAGACAACGGGTGGCCTCTAAGTTATACTTCTTTGCTGAACAAGTAATCTTGTCTACAGGCCTATGGCAGAGGCTAAAAAGTGTGAACGAAGTTGAACATTCTGAGTTGATAGAGCTTTAAAAATGTACAGTGTTTTCTAAATAGTTCCTGTTTTTCAGCACTTTAACAGATGCCATTCCAGGTTAAACTGGGTTTTGTCTGTACTAAATTATGAACAGAGTTAACTTGAATCTTTTATACATTATGCATTGATTCTAACAAAAACTTGTAATGCCCACAACAGAACTCATTTTATTAATACAGTACTGTGTTCTTTAAAGCACAGGATTTACACTGAATACAATTTCATTTGTAAAACTGTAAATAAGAGCTTTTGTACTAGCCCAATATTTATTTACATTGCTTTGTAATATAAATCTACTGCTTTAGAACTGCAGCGGTTTACACAGTTACACGTATTGCTCGTCTGTACTTCATCTTGCATTGTTATGATTGAGTGCTCACGTTTGATTCCAGAGGCTATGTTGAGTTGTTGGGGAAGATTGATTTATCAGATTTAATTTGCTGATGGAAACATGTGTTTCCCGTTAGAAATTTTTTTAAGAACTTACTTTATAAATACTCTGGGATTTCTAATTCGTGATGCCTTTGTATCTCTAAGACACACATTCCAAAGAGCTCTAACTATGATAGGTTCTGATTACTAAAGAAGATTCTTTACTGGCCTCAAACTCTAGGTTTTGCATTGGAAAATTTTCTAATGTCCTTCTGCAAAAATTAAAGCAATTGCTCTTGTTTTTAGAGAGGCTAAATCTTGCTTATGGGCAATTAAGTTGTTTTCATGAATTGTAAATAGGAAGTTAAATTTCAAAGCTAGGAAGAGTAATTCTGGATAATTTCCCACTGTTTTAATTAACTAAAGTGTAAAAGGGGGAAAAATAACAAATGGGAATGGGTAGTTCTTTATTCTAAGTATTTTTTCCCTATTCTTTTTTCTTGATCTTATTGTTGAATCTATAGCCAATCTATACATCATTGGTAGAGTCAGAACCATAAAATAGTAATAGGTGTCTGTTGTCCCCTGGCCTCCTGAATGGGCAGTGCAGTGACACAGGCACTTCCTGCCTTTCTATGACATTATGCCCTCTTGAAAATACACTTCCCGTGTGTGCACCTCCTGATGACCAGGCCTGTATTTCAGTTTGGCAGCTGTGGAAGGAAGTGCTAATCTCTTAAAACACCATTCCTGACTATTTGTTAAGGCAAAACTCTCTTCCATCAATTCTGCTCAAGCATCTTGTACAGAGACATGCATTACAGCTTCACAGTCTAGTTGCTTTGTTGACTCTAGCTCCATCAAAAATAAAGGAAAGGTTTTTACCCACTTACGTCTTTGCAGAAGAGGAAATTCTCCCCTCTCTACCAATTGTTTTGTTTCATATTTCATTTAGTCTCTAAATTAACTGGCCCTTTGTAGCCACTTGAATATAAAGTGCTGGAAGATCATGGTTCCCATCCTGAATAATGGTTAATCAAAGTAAATGCCTATCTAGGGTTATTTCTGTGGTAAAAATTGTGATCACTATTTAAGAGGTCAAATCCTGACTTTGAATTACTTTTATATAGCTCTCTAATAATTGCAGATATGATCCTAAAGTCATTTCTTGAAACACAAATGGACTATGCCAAATTTTATATAAATTTTTCAGGTTCTCTAGGTATCCAAGTTTTATAATTTGAAGATAGTAAGATGACTTACTGGGGTCTGTATTTACATATCTCTCAACAGTTAGCCCATCTTACTCACCCTGTGAGTGAATCTGGAACTGCTTGTCATGTAAAATCATTCTAGTCCATGAGTTTACAATACTACAAACTGTATTATTTCATCTAGTCCATTGCTTAATTTGTGTGTCATTTTTCCATGAATGATTATATTGTGGTTACTATGTTAGCATGACAGTATTTCAGATAGCTTTGTGTTGGGTGGTTGGGTATGAGGTTTTGTTTTTTGGTTTTTTTTTAAGTACTTTGCATGAAATATCTTACTTTATAATGATGGAATTGCTTTTTCTTTTTGTCTTGTGATTTTATTTTTGAAGTGAAATTTAATTTGTTGTGCAAGTAGTACTATTATACCCATCTTGAGTGTCTTACTTGTACTGTATCACATTCCATACCCTCATTTTATTCTTAATAAACTGTTCACTTGTTTTTCTGGGTAGCATGGTAATTACTGAAATAGTATAAATGTGTTGAATGGTTTTTGAGAAAATGGATTGAGGTTACAATAAACCACATTTGCAGGAAAGCAAAGTAGTTCTGAGTCTAATAGTGATAAAGAGTGAAGTTTAAAGTTTGAAATGTTGAATGTTGTGACCAGTACTTACTCATATATTTTTTTAAGATGAAAGTAGCTGAGGTTGGCATGGCACACAGGTTAAGCTGCTAGCTGCAACCTCAGAGTCTCATATCAGAATGCTGGTTCCAGTCCCAACAACTCCACTTCCAGTCCTGTTTCCTGCTAATAAAGTAGGAGACCAGGAGTTCCTGGCTCTTGGCTTTGGACTGGTCCAGCCCTGGCTGTTGTGGCCATTTGGGGAGTGAACCAACAGATGGAAGATCTCTGATCTCTGTCCCCTCCCCTTTTTCTCTCTTCCTTCCTGCTTCCCTTCTCACTCTGTTATCTGTCTTTTAATTAAATAAATCTTTAAAAAAAAGAAATTATAGAAAATATATCTCAAATTTAAGTATGCTTGTGTGTGATCAATTCTCTAATTTCCATAATAAGAGAATGTTTGTGCGAATAACCCGTAAGTCATTTGACTTGGAAATACATTTCAGCAGCTATCTTCCTGCTTTATTTAGGATAATATTAAACTGTCTGTTGTTTCCTGAGCTTGCATGCCAATGTGTGATGTGATCCAGTTGTTTGCAGGTTGATGAAGCAAGAAAATATGCAAATAAATTTCCCAAGTTTCCTGTGATTAGTTCTCCTGACTGTGCCTTTACCTATTGTCTTGTCCTGTTAGAGAATTGGTGTGACAGAAGAAGCAACTAGTGGTGTCCATTCTTCATCAAGAGAACTGGCAGATTCCTAAAAAGTGAAACTGTAATATGCCCTTAAACACTCTGTCCTGAATTTCCACACCCTTCTCTTTTCATACTTACTAGCATAGGCAGACAGTGACCCAAAATACTGAGTCCATCCGTAGAAAGTTCTTGCTCACCAGAGATGAGCCACCATTATCAGAAATGTCTTCTCCACTTGATTACCTACTCAACACCCATCAAACTAATGACACAAGTATATACAAAGCCCCCAAAGTAGTCTTGTCACTATACTGTAGCTTGTGCTACACGGAAGTGTGGTCTATATACTTTGTTACCAGCCCATGGGGAGATAAATGCAAAAAGGGGAAACTTAGAAACTTTATAGCAATTTGATGTTGCTATAATATTTGTTATTCCTTTTACAAAATGTTGGTCTGTAACAATTTAGAAATTAAGAGGAAAAAAAAGGGTCCTTCACACATAATTCAAAGGTTTTAAGAAAAGTACCCACCTTGTGTACCAGTAGACCCAATACCTAGCATTTATACACACACAGAGTATTGTTCCTCAGTAAATTTTTTGTTAGGTGAGTAAGTGGAGATTGAATGATTTGGGCTCTAGGGTCAGATGAATCTGAATTTGAATTTTTACCCTGTTCCTCACCAACTGTATGATTGTGAATAAATTACTTTTTTTTTCTTTTTTTTTTTAAACATGTCTCTTTTTTTTTCTTTTTTTTTTTTTTTAATTTATTTTTGACAGGCAGAGTGGACAGTGAGAGAGAGAGAAAGGTCTTCCTTTGCCGTTGGTTCACCCTCCAATGGCCGCCGCGGCCGGCACGTTGCAGCCAGCGCACCGCGCTCATCCGATGGCAGGAGCCAAGTGCCAGGTGCTTTTCCTGGTCTCCCATGGGGTGCAGGGCCCAAGCACCTGGGCCATCCTCCACTGCACTTCCAGGCCATAGCAGAGAGCTGGCCTGGAAGAGGGGCAACTGGGACAGAATCCGGTGCCCCAACTGGGACTAGAACCCGGTGTGCCGGCGCCGCAAGGCAGAGGATTAGCCTGTTGAGCCACGACGCCGGCCATAAATTACTTTTTTAAGTTTTACATTATTGACCTCACCTCATAGGGAAGTTGAGAGAAAATCTGCTGTACGTACCTCCAAGCACCTGGTGATAACTGGTTCTCATAACTAATGCTGTTTCTCTGTATACGCCAGGACTGGTGGCTTGAGTTTTTTACTTAGTCTTGGAGACACAGAACATAGAATCTTAGCCACTAATGCCTTTGTCCTAATAGAGTCTTAAGAAGCTTCAAATGGCCGGGACCGTGGCTCACTAGGCTAATCCTCCGCCTGTGGCACCGGCGGGGTTCTAGTCCCAGTTGGAGCACCAGATTCTAACCTGGTTGCTCCTCTTCCAGTCCAGCTCTCTGCTGTGGCCCGGGAGGGCAGTGGAGGATGGCCCAAGTGCTTGGGCCCTGCGCCCGCATGGGAGACCAGGAGGAAGCACCTGGCTCCTGCCTTCGGATCAGCGCAGCGCACCAGCTGTGGTGGCCATTTGGGGGGTGAACCAACAGAAAAGGAAGACCCTTTCTCTCTCTCTCTCTCTCTCTCTCTCTCTCTCTCTCTCTCTCTCATTTCTAGCTCTGCCTGTCAAAAAAAAAAAAAAAAGCTTCAAATCTTAAATATAGAAATCCCTATTTGCCTGAGATTTTTAATCTGAAAATTAACATTGTAAGAACACAGAGGGCAGGAGAAGGAAGACATACCTACAAACCAAGTTAAACAGTGTTTCTGTGGAAAGGACAAGTCCAACTCAATGGGCTGACTCATCAGAGACCGAAGGCAGTCCACCATGAACACCAATCAGTAAACACAATCTTGGAAGATTAGTTCTTCTACAGACTTATTACAGTAACTAAAGAATAAATATACTTAAAATTATTGTAATGGGGATGGGGATAAAACAAAGCATTAAAACCATTGCACCAGATGACTCTAGGAAGAAGGCCAAGTAGATTTGCAAAGTCTTTAGAACTAAAAAAATACATTAAGAAATTTAAAGTGAGCGGTCAAGCATTTGACCTAGCAGTTCCATGCTCACATCCCACATGAAAGCACTTGGGTTGGAGTTCCATAGGTCTGGCTCATGGTTTCCAGCTTCCTGCCAAGATAGACCCTGTGAGATGTTGATAATAATGGCCCAAGTTGTTGAGTGTCTGCCACCCACGTAGGCAATCTGGATTGGTGTGCCCAGTCTCTGCCTGCCTGCCTATCTCTGTCTCTCAAATACATTTTTTTAAGCTCCCTTGAAATTTGAGTGTGGTGTTTATTTGTAACAAGAAAATGTCATTAAGGGGCCACTATCATAAATACTTTCTAAGTATTTTTTCTATTCCAGGCACTGTATTACACACCAGACAGAAGACTAAGAAATGTGATAAAGACTTAGGAAGGTAAAGGAGGGGACCAGAAATAGGTATGCCGACTGATACAAGAGACTGCAGACTGAAAAGATAGATTAGCCAACCTCCAAATGTTCAGCTTATTAGAAATCTGACCACATGTCAAAATGAGTTTAGTAATATTTTGTTGTTTCTGAGATGACAATTTCTGGAAAATACAGAAACTGATTGGTGAAAGACCTGTGGGAGGTAGCATGTGGAAGGTTTCCATGTTGGCACCTGGCCTCTGGTAAGTGCTGTGTAAAGGGTTAAAGGGTTCAGAAGAACCACTAGGACTTTCATTCCAGTCAGAGAATTGTTCACTGCAGAAGGATTTGCATGACAGACCAAGGAGACAAAAAAAATTTTGTGAAAGACTGAATAACGTAACAGATATCTAGTTGTGTGTAAAACTATATTCCTCCCTTCGGGCCGGCGCTGTGGCTCACTTGGTTAATTCTCTGCCTGTGGCACTGGTGTCCCATATGAGCACCGAGTTCTAGTCCTGGTTGCTCCTCTTCCAGTCCAGCTCTCTGCTGTGGCCCGGAAGGGTAGTGGAGGACGGCCCAAGTGCTTGGGCCCCTGCACCTGCATAGGAGACCAGGAAGAAGCACCTGGCTCCTGGCTTTGGATCAGAGCAGTGCCAGCCATAGCAGCCATTTGGGGAGTGAACCAATTCTCTCTCACTGTCTATAACTCTGGCAAATTAAAAAATAATAATAATACTGTATTCCCCAGAAGGTTATGTGTTTTTTCCCCCAAGTGTTCAAGGAACATTCACAAAAATTGTGCATGTAATAGACCACAAGAAAGATCTTAAGTTCAAAAAACTAAAAGCAAGTCTGATCATAATGATCAAAACTAAATTTTACAACAGAGTGAAAAATCCCAAAAGCTAAAGGGAGGTTTATCCCCAGATAGAAAATTTTAGGGAATTTTCAAAGACTGCTCATATTCATGAAAATAAACCTGGAAACCTACTTAGATGAAACCTAGAATAATAATCTAGTAAAACATAATTGATCAAAACCAACCCCAGGAAAGAGAGCAAATCTAAACAAACCACATGCTGAAGAAGAAATAGATAATGTTGTCAAAAGCTATCCCCATATTCTGGATGAGTTTCATACATAAATTGCAACAAACCATTAAGGAACTAAAGTTATTTAAATGGTTCTACAGTGAGTAAAAACTTCCAACATATCATTACTGTCTTATTTATCAAACTTCAAGGTAATACAAAAAGGAATAACTAATACATAAATCTTTAAAATAATTTCAGAGAAAGTCCAGAACATAATTATACCGTAGATGCAGAGATAGCCACAAATGGGCATGAGAAGACTCTGGGGTGATAGGAATGTTAACCCTGTTTTTAAAATGTGATATGTAATGACCACTTGGAGTTTATATGAAAAAAGCAGGCATGGTTTGTCATTGGGCAGTAATATACTTTCACCCTGTCAGTACAGCTCATGGGGCAAAAATCAGATAATAATCCCCATGGATTCTGAAATGGCCCTTGTTCTACCTTCATATGTATGTGTATATTCATGTTCATATGTATATGATAGAAGCAAGTCAGTCTTTAAAAATTTTAGCCCCAGAACTAGTCCTTTAATCTCATTTGTCCATGAGCTTTTTGAGGTTCCCTCATACAAGCCAAAAATCAGCCTCATGCTTAATGGAAGGACACTAGAAACATTTAAGCCAAGAATTTAAGACTGTCCACTGTCACTGATTGACATTGTTCTGTAGTTACTAACTGATGCTGTTAGGAGAAACAAAAGTTAGCAATCTTTTAAAGACTCATTTATTTGGAAAGCAGAGAGACAGAGATAGAGGCCTTCCATTCACTGGTACACGCCCCACATGGCCACAACTGCCAGAGCTGGGCCAATCCAAAGCCAGGATCCAAGGGTTTCTTCTGGGTCTCCCATGTACATGCAGGGGCCCAAGGATGTGGGCCATCTTCTGCTTTCCCAGGCCATAGCAAAGAGCTGGATCAGAAATAGAGCAAGCAGGACATGAACTGGCACCCATAGGGGATGCTGGCACTGCAGGTGGCAGCTTTACCCACTATGCCACAGCACCAGCCCCCAAAGTTAACAGTCTCAAAGGAGAAAGTAAGATTATTTTTGCTTCCAGGTAATATCAAAAACTCCCAAGAAAATCAATTGAAAAACCATTTCAAACAATAAGAAAATCTAGTAAGCTTGGTGAGTTTTAAATTAATAAAAAGCAGTGTCCTTTCTATTTACACATAAAAAGGAATCATACAGGTAAATGAGGCACAGGAAGTTAGGCTGCCACTTTGGGATGTCCACAGCCCATATCTGAGTGCCTCGCGTAAGTCCTGGTCACACTCTTCTTCCTGCTCATGTGCCCAGGAGCGACTTAACCACTGGAGCACATGCCTGCACCTAAAAAAAAATATTTTTTTTGGAAAGAGTTACAGAGGTAGAAACAGAGAGAGAGGTCTTCCATTCACTGGTTCACTTCCCAATTGGCCTCAATGGCCAGAGCTGTCCCAATCTGAAGCCAGGAGCTTCTTCCTGGTCTCCCACACGGGTGCAGGGGCCCAAGGACTTGGGCCATTTTCTGCTATCCCAGGCCATAGCAGAGAGCTGGATTGGAAGTGGAGCAATTGGGACTAGAACCGGCACCCATATGGCTTGCCGGAGCTTCAGGCTAGGGTGTTAACCCGCTGCACCACAGCACCGGCCCCTAAAAACTTTTTAAATGCAATTATCCATGGCATTCGCAAAGTCTCCATATTGTACATAAAAAGCATTGTATATGTAACATGAAATTGGAACAGACTTTGTGACCCAGTGAGTTAAGCTGTTGGTTGGGATCCTCACATCCCATATCAGAGTGCCAGTTCAGTCCTGGCTACTTGGTTTCCAATCTATATCCCTGCTAATGCTCCTGGGAAAGCAATGAATAATCACCCAAGCATTTGGGTCCCTGCCACCCATGTGGGAGGCTTAGATGGATTTCTTGGCTCCTGGCTTCCACCTAGAGGTTGTTAGGGGCAATTAAGGAGTGAACTAGTATATGCAAGATATCTGCCCCCTCCCCATCACTCTGCCTTTATTTTCTTTCTTTTTTTTTTTTTTTTTTGAAGTTTTATTTATTTGAAAGGCAGAGTTACAGAGAAGTAGAGGCAGAGAGAGGTCTTCCATCTGCTGGTTCACTCCCCCAGGTAGCCACAATGGCCAGAACTGTGCCAATCTGAAGCCAGGAGCTTTTTCCGGGTCTCCCACACGGGTGCAGGGGCCCAAGGACTTGAGCCATCTTTTTCTTTCCCAAGCCATAGCAGAGAGCTGGATTAGAAGTGGAGCAGCCGGGACACGAACCAGCGCCCATATGGGATGCCAGCACTGCAGACGGCAGCTTTACCTGCTATGCCACAGTGCCGGCTCCACTCTGCCTTTCAAATAAATGAGTCTCTTTATTTAAAAAAAAAAAAAAACAGTTCTATATAAGATATAATGGAAGAAATCCCTTTTATAACAAGAGGCACACAATAAGGCTACAGCAAATAGAATGCCTAATGCTGTTCTTATACAAAAAAAAAAAAAAAATTCAAAACTATGTTGATTCCATTTCTCCCTAAATAAATTATCAGCCCATTTTGGGGAAGAAGAGATGATACCAATTTTAAAGTTAGTATGGAAAAATAAAGATACAGGATTCTTAATAAAAAGTTATCTGGAGTACTCTTGCAGAACCACAACATTATTTTTACTTATTTTTAAATGTGAGAGGCAGGCAGAGCTTCCATCTGCTGATTGATTTCCCAAACGCCCGCAATAGCCAGCGCTGGGCCAGGATGAAGCCGGAGGAAAGCGGGAACTCAACCAGACCCACTACCAACAGTACCTTCAGTAATCACGGTTACCCAAATCTCTGCACTACCAGCCAGGTAGTCACTCCTGAAAGACACCAAATCCAGCTTCCAGATTAGCCAGTTAGAGCTCAGGAGTTCACCCAGCCAGCAGCTCAAGGCCAGTAAGTGGAGGGTCTCATCCATCTCCCTTCCCGCTGTGTTCAGAAACTCCTGAATGTGTTGTGCTCCCAAGAAGCAGTAAATCAGCCCTGTGGAGGCAGGATTCTCTCCTCAGGGGTCTCTGGGACTGTCATGGGCCTGGACCACACAGAAATGCGGGATGCGTGGGTCTTGTCTCCCCATTTCTCTGCTACTTCCGGTCTGAATCATGAATGATAACTGCAGGGAGACCACCCAGCCACCCTGCAGATTGGCCAGAGGCACTGTGTATCAGGAAGGCAGAAAAGAACTCCAGCTTGCCTTCAGAGAGGCTTGCAGCAACAAGGAACCTGATGAAAATGCATTGTGCCTGCCTCGGTCCCCTCTTGAACCAGGCACTCAACAAGATGTGTTTTCTTTAGAATCCTTCATCGGCTGAATTTTAAACTGGCCCACTTGAGGACCAGATGGATTCTGGATAAAGCTGTAAACCAGGAATTGAAAGTGATTTCTGGTGACAGTTTCAACCCCACACATTTGTCCGTGGTGGGAAAGCCGGTAGTGGACGGCCCTGTTCCCGAACGAGCATCTCTCTGTTCTGACCACGGAATAAAGGGAGAATGAATCCAGGCAGACATGACCTGACTGGAGTGTAGTAGATTTTAATATAAAAAGGCTGGCGGATTCCAATAGAAGTGGATATAGTCAATTTGTGTTTACAGACAGGGATTAAACAAACTAATCCGAGGGGAGTCTGTGCAGGCAATTGTGTGGGAGCAAGATAGATCCATCTGTGTGCAGAGAATTGTGAATGAGTGAGGACACATGACTGAGTGGGCCAGCAAGGCCCAGGGCGGACCACCAGTCTGAGTAATCAGACATTCACGTTTCCCACTGTTTGGTCCCATTGTATCCAAATGTGAGAAGCTGCTCGCCAGCCCCACCGCATACAAAGCTCTTTATTGGACTTTATTGAGGCATGATCCCAGCTGCTTTACTCAGGCTGCCAGCTCGGAAGGAGTTTTGCTTGATGCTGTCTGGCAGCTTGGCTGTGCCCCCAGTAGATTTATGAGCTGTGAAAGATGGTCAAATTAACACCCCAAGCGTTTCTTATAGGATTAGGGGCTTTGGTTTGCACGAGCGCCCTGACATTCCCCACCACCTTTGTGTCTTCCCAGCCCTTCTGCATGGAGTTTAGCAAAGGCCAGTAGGAGGTGACACTGCACGGCCTGCACCCAGCATGCAGGACACAGGATTAGCACACAATTCCAGATGGTGGCATTTTGGCATTTAACATCCAGTGGCAGCTTCTCCCAAACAGAAGGACTGAACTCAGTGGCAAATGCATCGCCTTCCAGGGCTGGATGCCCATCCGTGACTCCCAGAATGAGGAGCTGGTCTCTTCTGGGCTGGGATGTGGGTTCCTCCAGCAACCCTGACCACCGCTGGGGGAGGCCTTAAAATACCCACGTAAATCATACTAATGACCGCTTGTTTTGATTGT
Organism: Sylvilagus floridanus; assembly: GCA_949820135.1. Lineage (NCBI taxonomy): Eukaryota > Metazoa > Chordata > Mammalia > Lagomorpha > Leporidae > Sylvilagus > Sylvilagus floridanus. The sequence continues at coordinate 44,624,934 of OX463235.1, forward strand.
AACAATAAAGCATATTCATTGTAGAAAATTTGAGAACTACAGCAAAATAGAAGTAAAAATCACCCTTCTTTCCCTTACTTGAAAATATATCATTGGGGGGCGGGGGGCGCACTGTTTTTCAGCAAGTTAAAGCCCTGGCCTGAAGTGCCGGCATCCCATATGGGCGCCGGCTCTAGTCCCGGCTGCTCCTCTTCCAATCCAGCTCCCTGCTCGGGTGCCTGCACCCATGTGGGAGACCTGAAAGAGGTTCCTGGCTTTGATGTGGCCCAGCCCCAACCGTTGTGGCCATTTAGGGAGAGAACCAGCAGATGGAAGATCCCTTTCTCTCTCTCTCTCTGTCTGTCTCTCTCTCTCTCTCAATTGCTGTAACTTTGCCATTCAAATAAGTAAATTTTTAGAAGAAAATACACCATTAACATTTTGATGCATCTGTTCACAATATTGTTCATATATTGTTCACAATATGTTCTGTGCATACAGATAGGTGACTTGTTTTTATTTTAACAAAGCCATATTGCATTGTTTATCATGAATCTTTTAATATTCAAAGCATTTTATCATATTGCTGAATATCTTTTTTGAGAAAAGTTTAATTTCATTGGCTGCATAATGTTCCTTCATATAAAGTTTCTCAACTTAGGTTACAAATAGCCAAAGTGATGTGTTTTACCTTGAGGAGCAATAGGCTTGAACAGTGAGTGCCACCCAAGCAAGATGTATTATTAAGATTTTCCTCCTTTGTTTGTACTGCTTGATACTAAAACTTATTTTAAAATAACAACTAATTGTGCTATTTTGTAAGATTATAATGGAAGTTATTAAGGCAATAAAAATGACATTTCAAATCAATGGGGAAAGAATGAACGGTATAGTAAGTGGATCTAACACAAGTGATTAACTAGTTAGGGAAAAATTTAAGGTAAATATTGACCTCACCAAGACACATCTTTTTATTGTAGGTTTTTCATGTATTCATTTGAGAGAGAGAAATCCCATCCACTGGCTCCCTCCACAGATGCCCTCAGCAGTGGTGAGGAGTGGACCTCTTTCTCCAAGCCGGAAGCCAGAACTCACTTTAGATCTCCCACATGGTAGCTAGAACCCAACTACTTGAGTTATGCCACTAGAGCCTCCCACGGTCCGCATCAACAGGCTCCAGAGGTAGAGATCAACCTGTGCATTCTGACATGGGATACAGGCGTCCTAACTGGTGCCCACTCCCAGAGTCAAAAAATTTTTGTAAATAGAACTAGAAAATTGGGGCCATTGTTGTGGCATAATGGGTAAAATTGCCACCTGTGATGCTGGTTTCTGATGTGGGCGCCGGTTCATGTCCCAGTTGCTCCACTTCTGATCCAACTCCCTGCTAATGACCTGGGAAAACAGTGGAAGATGGCCCAAGTGCTTGGGCCCCTGCACCCATGTGGGCAACCCCGATGAAGCTCCTAGCTACTAGCCCAGCCCCAGCCATTGCAGCCACCCAAGGAGAGACCCAGCAGATGGTCTCTCTCTTCCTCTCTCTCTCTGTAACTCTGCCTTTCAAATAAATAAATAAATCTTCCTTTAAAAATAGGACTAGAAAGTATAAATGGGATGTAAACCATGTATATGATCTCCAAATGAAGAAGCATAAAAACGAAGTTTGTGAAAAGCTTGAGACATTTAAAATTTTTTAATTTGATATATTGAAAAAACATAAATACAGGGCGCCAGCGCCATGGCTCACTTGATTAATCCTCCACGTGCGGTGCCGGCATCCCATATGGGCACCGGTTCTGTCCCGGTTGCTCCTCTTCCAGTCCACCTCTCTTCTGTGACCCAGGAGTGCAGTGGAGGATGGCCCAGTTGCTTGGGCGCCTGCACCTGCATGGGAGACCAGGAAGAAGCACCTGGCTCCTGGCTTCAGATCAGCGTACCTCTGGCTGTGGTGGCCATTTTGGGGGGTGAACCAATGGAAGACCTTTCTAAGAAAAAACATAAATACAAAGTGGACCAAAATTATGACGAGAAAAAAAGCTGGAACCTTAGAATTAACAAAATGAATGGGGACAGATGTTTGCCACAACAGTGAAGCCATCACTTGGGGAATCCACATCTCATACTGGAGTGCCTGGTTCAAATCTCAGCTCCTCTTCCAATCCAGTTTCCTGCTAATGCGCACCCTGAGAGGCAGCAAATGATGGCTCAGGCAGCTGATCCCTGACACCCATGTGGGAACCCTGGGTGGAGTTCCTGGCTGCTGACTTCAGCCCAGCTGTTGTGGACATTTGGGAAGTGAACCAGTAGATAGAAGATCTCTCTTCTGTCTATCTCTCTACCTTTCAAATAGAAAATGAAAGAAAAGTGTATCAACTTAATACCAATTTTATCTATCAAATTGTAGGTTAAAAGGACAAGAATGATACTCTGTGCTGAAAATAATTGGTATTCTCCTTTCCTGCCAATGGAAATGTAAGTTGATGTAACTCCTTCGGAAGGCAGTTTGTAAATCTATAAAGCATAAAAATCATGAAGTAGCATTGCCCAGTTTTCTTTTTCAGATATTAAAAGAAATAATAAATATCATCCAGTGGGTAGTATATCAGACACTTAACCTAAGTAATCACTATTACTTATATAGCATTACTTATCATATGCTACTTTATCAATAATGATGCCCATTTTATAGATGAAGAGACTCAGGGTCAAATATTTGTAAACTGCATATATTTCTTGCTCTAACACCATCTTCCATGTGTTGTTATACCTTCCAGTGAAGATAAAGTAAAAGCACTAAGCTCACCCCACCATCAAATAAAGCTTAGAAGAAAAATCCTCATTCAAAATTCTTCAGCTGTGTTCTCAAGTCTTCAGTACCCATCAGAGTGTAGAAGGAGTGATACTCTATACTGTGGGGCCCAGTGATGGAAGAGTCACATCATCATCACATGACATACTTGGGCCCTAAGAAATGAAGTAATACCCAGGGTAGGGCCAAGAGATGACTAGGAGTGGGGAGTGGGGGCAGGCTCTGCAACCCAGTGCCTTATGCTTCTGCTTGAGACTCTGGTGTCCCATCTCGGAGTGCCCTGGTTGGAGCCCTCTTGATCTGGCTCCCTGCTAATGCATCTGGAAGGTTGCAGACGATGGCTTTTATACTTAGGATCCTGCTACCCATGTAGGAGACTGGATGGAGTTCTGGGCTGCTGGCTTCAGCGTTGGCTCAGCTCTGGCTGTTGGAGCATTTGGGGAGTGAATCAGTGGATAAAGACCTCTCTGTCTCTCCTCCTCTGTCACTCTGCCTTTCAACAGAGATGATTGGAGTTGCAGAAAGTTATATACAAGGGGACCTGGAAAAGTTCATGAAATATGCATATTATGTAAAAACTGCATGGGTTTCAACTTTTTTTCATCAAAATAAACGTCTTATTCTATTTCCATGAAATTTTTGAAGCACCATTGACTTACAGATAGTTGAAATCTCGTGGAAGCTTCTAAGGCATGAAATGAGACCCAAAAGTCCAAAACCTAATGTATGAAAAAGGTTAGAAAGCAGCTTTTTCTTGATTCTTCAGGCCTGTTATCACTAAGTTTATCTTTAATCATGGACAAGTTCTGGTCACTTGATGACACATTATAATATTGTATTCTACTTTTTTAAAGATTTGTTTATTTATTTGAAAGAATTACAAAGAAAGAGGCAGAGGCAAAGAGAGATCTTCCCTTCACTGTTTCGCTCCCTACGTGCCTGCAATAGCCGGGGCTGAGCAAGGCCAAAGCCAGGGGCCAGGACCTTCATCCAGATCTCCCATATGGGTTGGCAGGGGCCCAAACTCTTGGGCCATCTGTTGCTGCTTTTCCCAGGCCATTAGCAGGGAGCTGGATTGAAAGCAGAACAGCTGGGATATGCTGACACTAGAGCCAGTGTCCCACCTGCTATGCCACAGCGCCAGCCCTGCCATTGGATATTTTAAAATTTTTATTTATTTATAATTTTATTTATTTGAAAGGCGGAGAGGGAGAGAGAGAAACATCAAAGATCTCCCATTGGCTTTTTCGCTCTCCCAAATGCCCACCACAGCCAGAACTAGGCTAGGCTGAAGCCAGGAGTCAGGAACTCGATCCAGGTCTCCCACATGGTTAGCAGGGACCCAAGTATTTGAGCCATCGCCTGTTGCCTCCCAGGGTGTGCATTAGCCAGAACCTGGAATCAGGAGCAGAGCTGGAAGTCAGATTCTGTTACTTCATTATAGGATGCAGGCATTCCAAACAGTGTGTTAACAGCTAGGCCAAAGGCCTGCCCCTTACCTAGGAAAAATTTTTTAAGTGCTGTTGCTCGGGCCTCAGGGATTCTGTTGCTCAAAGGTAGATTTAGAACCCCAGGGAGTCTGTCACTCAGAGGTGGATTTAGGGGCTGGTTCCGAGGCTCGAGGCTCACTTGGCTAATCCTCCGCCTGCAGCGCCGGCACCCTGGGTTCTAGTCCCAGTTGGGGCACCGGGTTCTAGTTCCAGTTGCTCCTTTTCCAGAACAGCTCTCTGCTGTGGCCCCGGAAGGCAGTGGAGGATAGCCCAAGTGCTTGGGCCCCTGCACCGGCATGGGAGACCAGGAGGAAGTACCTGGTTCCTGGCTTCAGATTGGCATAGCTCTGGCCATAGCAGCCATTTGGGGGGTGAACCAATGGAAAAAAGACTTTTCTCTCTGTCTCTCTCACTATCTAACTCTATCTGTCAAATTAAAAAAAAAAAGTGGATTTAGTACACCCCTCAGCAATTCTAATATGCAATCGGAGTTGAGAGCTGCAGTGTATGATCACTGGTACACTTGACTTCCCAACAAGGCTTCATGTAGACACAAAGGGACCATGTCAGTCTTGTTCATGACTGTCTTCCCAGCATCCTATGTGATGCAGGGGATATTTGCATTTAATGCAATTAATGTCCTTGGAGTTCATTGATTTAAGGCCAATGTGGCAGCCTGTTCAGACCTACCCCTGGTTTTGGGGAAACTGGAGGTTCTGAGAATAGGGTTGAGCCGAGTTTAGAAGTAACTGGAGGAGGCGGGTGAGAATAAACATGATGGGCAACCAGGGTATGGGAATTTCAGCAAGGGCTGGGGACAGGCTCAGCCGACCCTGACGCGAGACAGTGACAGGCAATGATTCACCCTCTGAAGGACCCCAGGGCCGTCAGTTGTGTGAGGAAAATGAGCTGTGGGACCAGTAAAGAGACCACAATGGAAACAGGAGTTGATCAAGCCGGAGGAGCAGTGGAGAGAGTGGTGTTCGGAGCGATGTGTCTGCTTTCCTGTAATTCCAGGCACGAAGTTGTGCCATAAATCAGAGCTCTGATGGCTACAGCAGTGCTCAGAGGGGAGGCCCAGGGAAGATTGATGCGACTCAGGCAAGGGGTTTAGGTAGGGCAGTGGGGGATGGAAAGCTACTGTGGAGCAGTTTGGGAGACTGGAAAGCCAGGGGGAAGAGATGCTGCTGCCTCGGATTTTCTGCAAGACACCGTGAGAAAGGACGGAGGATAAAGGGAGGCCAGGGCTGGCTCTCCACCGGAGTGCTGTGTTGTGTTTTGTTTTGTTCTGGTCCTAAAGCTAAATCGTAATGAAGGGGGAAGCCTAAGCGCAAGTTTTATATATTTCTTTGCTTACAAATGTTAGTTATTTAATTTTTGAAGAGCTATTCTTACAGAATTCTGAAAGCCTGGGTCTGCTTGCCAGTGCTCAGTGAGTCAATCAGTGACAGTGCAGCAGTGGGAAAAAGCAATGCAGAGCAGGGAGACAGGCAGCTATTGCTCAAACCCTGTGCTCCCTGAGACCTTCATGGAGGTAAATCAAAAAGTTAGGGCTGAGCAGCACATGATCAGCTCATGTGGGGGTCTGTCATTGGTCCCCAGTGCTTGTGGCCTTTGGTCAGTGACAGATGGCTGGGATTTTTTTTTTTAAGATTTTATTTATTTATTTGAGAGCTAGAGTTACAGAGAGAGGGAGAGAAAGAGAGAAAGGTCTTCCATTCACTGGTTCACTCCCCAAGTGGCCACAATAGCCAGAGCTGGGCTGATCCAAAGCCAGGAGCCAGGAGCTTCTTCCAGGTCTCCCACATGGGTGCAGGGGCCCAAGCACTTGGGCCATCTTCCACTGCTTTCCCAGGCCACAGCAGAGAGCTAGCTAGATCGGAAGTGGAGCAGCCAGGACTTGAATCAGCGCCCATATGGGATACCAGCACTGCAGGCAGCGGCTTTACCTGCTACACCACAGCACCAGCCCCTCAAAGGGTTCTGAAACCAAAGTCCAATTCAGAAGAGTAAAATGTGCCACACAAAATTTGAAAGCTATAAAAGGGTTTAGAGTGGCAATGTATCTCCAGGATCCTTCCTGTCCATAAGCATTGCCTCAGTCTAAAGGGGAATTTTCTGAGCGACCTCCATTGTGGTGCACTTAGAGTCTTTCCCGCTACAAAGTGATTTAGCTCAAGTGTGAGGTTCTCGAGAGTTCACAGGCTGTGAGAGTTGAAAGAACTTGGAAAGATCACTTCTACTTCAAGCCTGTATATAATGCAGGGGTTTGTTTTTGTGTTGTCCATGATGTGAACCATGTGAGGTGGAAGAAGGACGACTAGAGGGGGAAAAGCTTTACTATTTTTTTAAAGATATATTTTATTTATTTCAAAGGCAGAGTTAAAGAGAGAGACAGAGACAGATCTTCCTTCTGCTGGTTCACTCCCCAAGAGGCTTCAACAGCCAGAGTGAAGCCAGGAGCCAGGAGCTTCTTCCAGGTCTCCAACGTGGGTGCAGGGGCTCAAGCACTTGGGCCATCTTCTACTGATATCCCAGGCCATCAGCAGGGAGCTGGATTGGAAGTGGAGCAGCCAGAACTCTAAGTGCAATATATGGGATGCCGTTGCACCTATAGGATGCTGGCACTGTGGGCAGCAGCTTCACCCACCACACTGCAGCACTGGCCCCAAGGGGGCCAATCTTTAAAGAAAGCCTTAGGTGCACTCTGGACTCTGACTTGCTAAGTCCTGGTGGACTCCTGGAATCTGTTGTGTGAAGCTGCTGTAGGTCCCTACCCCACCCAACCTTCCCTTGTTTTACACGCTTGTATCCAGCATAGCATTTTGTTAGAAATAAGGATTTGGGTCTGTTAAACCCTCTTGGATTTCACAAGAAGACAATGAGACCCAGCGAGATTAAGCCACTTGGTAAAAGCAAGACCAATGCCTGGGTCTCCCAAGCAACCTCACACATCCTTCTACTCACCTCACACCAAGATCGTTGTCCATTCAAGATGCCCAACCATAGTTTCAGCTCCTTAGGACAGCTCCTGTTGACAGGACAATGATCAGAGGGTGCAGCCAGTCCTTCCATATGACATCTGTGCAGGCCATCACCATCTGCGCCCAAAGAACTGGTAAAGAACTGACATTGCAGCAGAACCACTGCAAGAGCCGGCACAAGGAGGCAACAGGTAGACACCCGTTCTCCCAAGCACCTCTCATTGGTACAGGGCCAAGGAAACACTAGACCCTTGATTCAAGAGCTGTGAATCAACACATCACTCCTGGGTCTTGGTCCAGCCATGCTGCATGGTGGTTTCCAAAAGTGATCCTTGGGGCTGACATTGTGGCATAGTGGGTAAAGCCACTGCCTATGACCCCGGCATCCCATGTGGGCGCTGGTTCAAGTCCTGGCTACTCCACTTCTGATCCAGCTCCCTGCTAATGGCCTGGGAAGGCAGCAGGAGAAGATCTCCCACATGGGAGATCTGGAAGAAGCTCCTGGCTCCTGGCTTCGGTGTGGCTCAGCTCCAGCCATTGCAATCATTTGGAGAGTGAACCAGCGGGTGGAAGATCTCTCTCTCTCTCTTTGTGTCTCTCCCTCCCTCTCTGTAACTCTGCCTTTCAAATAAATAAATCTTAAAAAAAAAAAGTAGTAAGAAACATACAAAATTGTCCTATTCTCTTTAAGAAAAAATAAGATTCTTAATCAGAATTACCTGAGGAAGCTGCAGGTTAACAACAGTCTCCTGTGCCTCCATCTGTCCATTCAGAACGGCAGCGTGAGCCCCAGAAATCTGTGTTCTTCGTGAGGACCTCGGCTGGTTGAGAGATAGCCAAAGCTTAGCCTAGGCTTGAAGAATTCCTGGGAAGAGTTAGATCGGATGTAGGGAAGCAGCACTTTCCCTCTAGCTCCTTGCTCAACTCAGCCTCGGTTTCCCGTGCTGTAACAAGAGGGATATGATTGTGGATGCCCTGCCCGGCCTCACAGGGTGGCCGTGAGGCTCCACGGCGTGATGGCTCCAAGGGCTTCTGGCGAACTGCGTGACATAGGGGCTGCATGGCAACGTGAGGCAGCATTTGGAAGAGGCTGGGTTTGCAGGACTCAGCAGCAAAGCCAGGCTCCCCCCGGGTCCTGCTGCACAGTGCACACCTGCATTCCTTCCAGACACACTCTGCTCTTCTGTCACTGGGCTCTGCTTAGGGCGCCCTCAGAGTGGGGCCACTTGGTGCTGATGGCAATTGGTCGGTTTCAGAGGCACCAATTTGCCTCTCATAGGGGACTAATGATTCGTCTCTGGTCCTGTGCCCTCAGAATCCCCTCGATTTGGGGCAGCCTTTGTCGCTTGACTTCTAGGTCGCAAAGCTGCCCAGGTTCATCCCTGGGGGGGGGGGGGGGGGGCGGTCACAGTTGGACCTGGTATTTCTTGGAGGACCAGTGAGATGGAATAAATGCCTTGACCTTGCCTTTCTGCTCTCCTACAGAGACGAGTTTCAAAGGTTAATAACACAGGGCCGATATGGGATCGCACGCCCTGGGGCTTCCTGTGAGTGGTGTGACATCATCATCATCTCTATTGAGGGCTGCCAAGGGTCTCTTAGGATGTCAGAACCACCCCCTGCCCTGGTAGTCTGTGATCTAATGAAAATGCAGGCTGCTCCAGGCAGGATTAAAGACCCTTTCTTCCTGTCTCCCCTTTAAAGTCCCTGGAGCCTCGGAACTACCATTTAAAATAGGAAATAAATTGTAGGAGGCCATTTCATGCCAAGGCACATTAGAAAGCAGAATTTCAAAGAGTGCTTGGCCGGGACAGAGCGGTGGGAAAGCCTTGCTCCTCTCTCAGAGTGGCAGGCAGAGGAGGCGGCTCCCGGGCGGGTGGAGAGAGCCTCTGTTGCCAGCCCAGCAGCGGGAAGGAAAACGCTTTCTCACGTGGCCTCCTCGCTAGGCTGCTCTTGACTTTTCATGGTTAACACACGCAACAATTTGACAGTCTGTGCTTTTTTAATAAAGAGGCAGAAACCATGTGAAGACAGCAACAAAACCGCTCTGACGGTTGCCCATGTGGTTGCAATTGCAGCCCATGCCTGAAGGGGGAACAAATGAACTGGGAGAATGATTTTTGGCCCCCTGCTGTCAAAATGCCACCTTTTACAATCTGCTTAGGTGAGAATCATCACTGAAGCCTTGGACACAGGCCTGCATTTGGCACAGCAGTTAAGACATCCTCTTCGGATGCCACATCCCGCATTGGGAGTGCCTGGGTTTGTATTCCCCCTCTGCCTCTGCTTCTGGCTTCCTGCTGGTGTGTGCCCTGGGAGGCCGCAGGTGAGGGTTCCAGCAGCTGGGTCCCTGCTGCCCATGGGGGACACTTGGATTGGGTTTGGGGGTCCTGGCTTCAGCCTGTTGCAGACATTTGGAGAGAGAACCTGAGATTGAGATATCTCCCTGTGTCTATCTCTGCCTTCCTGCCTTTCAAATAAATAATTAAAAAAAAAAAAAAAAAGGCATTCTTTAAGGTCTGGTTTTCAGGACATCTAAATTTTTATTGACTTTTGTCCTGACTTCAATCAACATTTCCTGAATACTTATTACAGGCAAGGCAGGATAAACAGAAGGAGGAAGCAAAGAACAATGACTAACCCCTGCTTGCTGGGCAAATGTTTTTCTTTCTTTTTTTTCTTTCTTTTTTTAAGACATTTATTTGAAAGGCAGTGTTACAGAGAGAAGTAGAGGCAGCGAGAGAGTCTTCCATCCACTGGTTCACTCCCCAGATGGCTGCAATGGCTGGAGCTGGGCCATTCCAAAGCCAGGCCAGGAGCTTCTTCTGCGTCTCCCACACAGGTGCACTGCAGGACAGGGCTTTAACCTGCTGTGCCATAGTGCCAGCTCCAAATGTTTTCCTTTAAAAAAAAAATCAAAACTTTAAAACATTAACTTCCCTCCCTTTCCTTCAGAAATTTCCGAATTCTGCTAAACATTGGAAGCACTGAAATGTTTTTTAAAAAATACATACCAGCCTTCCACCCTCAGACATTTTGAGATTATTGTGGTTTGGCCTGGACCAGGTGGGTTTTGGTGGTTTTTTTTTTTTTTTAAGATGCATTTGTTTATTTTAAAAAACAATTATTTGAAAGAGAGATATTCTGTTCACTGGTTCATTCTGCAACAGCTGCAGTTGGACCCGGTCACAGTAAGCAGCCCAGAACTCAGTCTGGGTCTTTTACGTCAGTGGCAGAGGCCCAAGCATCTCCCAAGCACAGCAAGGACTGGAACCCAGGACTCTGACATGGGATATGGGTGTCCCAAGCAGTGTCAACTGGTGTACCAAATGACTGCTCCCATGGAGAATTTTAAAAGTCCCCAGGTGGGGACCGGCATTGTGGCATACAGGGTAAGCCCACCATCAGCACTGGCATTCCCAGTGGGCGCTGGTTCCTGGCACTGCTCCACTTCCAATCCAGCTCCCTGTTAAATGCCTTGGAAAAGCAGCAGAAGATGGCCCAAGTATTTGGGCCCCTGTCACCCATGTGGGAGACCCAGATGAAGCTCCTGGGTCCTGGCTTTTGCCTGACCTGGAGTAAACCAGTAGATTGAAGATCTCTCTCCTCTCTCTCCCTCTTTCTCCCTGTGTCTTTGCAACTATTTCAAAATAAATAAATCTTATTTTTTTTTTAAAAAAAAGGTGATTCTAACACACAGCACAGTTAGGGAACCCCTGACTCCTAATTTCTAATCTTCCTTTGGGATACCTACTTGGAGGGATTTCCCCTTTTCCACCAGCAACACACCCATGACCCTGACCTTGGGAGCTGTCTCCGTGGAGCTCCTACAGCATCTACTACTTCTCTGAGGATCCCAGCCTCAGGAGTACTGGAAGAGGGGCTATGCTCTGGCTCAGCAGTTAGGCTACTGTGTAGAGGCCTGCCTCTCCTGTCAGAGTGCCGAGGTTTGAGTCCCAGCTTTGCTTCCAATTCCAGCTTCCTGCTAATGCACCCCCTGGGAAGTGGAAAGTCATCCCTGCCATTCACGGAAGTCCTGGATTGAGTTCAGGCACTTGGTTTCCGCTTGGCCCAACGCTGTGCAAACACAGGAGGAGTCAACCAGCTGGAGGGAAGATTCTCTCTCTCTCTCTCTCTCTCTCTCTCTCTCTCTCTCTCTCTCTCTCTCTCTCTCTTCTCTCTTTCTCTCTTTCTCTCTCTCTCTCTCTCTCTCTCTCTCTCTCTCCAACAGATCAAAGATCTCTCTGTCCTTCAAATTCAATAATAATAGTAATAATAGAATACTGGGAGGACTTGAGGTCAGGACCTCGGTCCAGCGTGCCCTTGAATGCCAAGTCTGGTACATCCTGGACTAAGTATTAATTGAAGGAATGAGTTTTCTATTTGGACACTTCATCTCATTCATTCTAAACATGCCAGTTTACTTTCTCTGGTGACAGTGTCATTGTGTTGCTCACTTACACTCTGTCCAGCTTTCATGGCCATTGGACCACATAAAAAAAAAATAAAGCACTTAACACCATGTCATGTTTTATATATTTTATAAAGTGTTTTAAGAAATATTGTCAGCTGAAGCTCGCAGTTTTGATTCCAAACCGCGGTTAGTCCCAGGGGAAGGTTAAATGCTCACACTTGGTTTTCATTTAGGAGACAAGGCTTGCCTAGTTTTTCGCTTGGCATTGAAAAGTTTGTATTTTGTAAGAGATGCTTTATAAAAGCAGACAAGGCAAATCAACAAGTGTCTCCTTTTTGATTTCCACGGATTTCACGACGGGGGGCCTACACGCTCCCTCCCGACGTTGTCTCCGGCTTTCTTCCCAAAACTGAGACAAACAGACCGGCACTTCCGGGCCCGCGTAACGTTGCGAAGGGGTCAGATTCCAGGCGGGGCCGCAGAGCCTCGCGAGCCGCGGTGATTGTCCACACGTTCCCGACGCAGCACTTCCAGCTTCGGCGACGCCCGAAGACTTCCTAATGTCCCGCTTTGTCACCCCGCCGGGCCGCGTGAATGGCACCGAAGGTAACGTGACGGCGGGGCGCGGGGCTGGCCAGTGGGAAGGTCGGACGCCGAGCGGCGAAATCACCCCACCGGCATCAGACCACCGCTTCCATTCAGCGGCGGAATGTGGGCGGGCCGGGGCCGCACCGGCCGGCCGGCCGCCGTTAACCCTGTGCGCGCCAGAGCGCGCTGCGGCGACCGGAGCGCGTGGCACTCCCGGTGCCCCTTGGTGCGCGCTGCTGGGGACTTGCACGTTCGCTTTAGGTGTACGAGTGGCTCCTTGGGTGTTGCTGGTCTGTAAATCTCACCACTCGACCACCGTGATTCCTTTCCGCGGGACCGCATAGCCACACCACAGTTCTGATAATTCAGGAGACATTGTAGGGTCGTCGTGCGCCCCGGGAAACGGAGGCAATGTAGGTGGCTACCTCTAGGGAAGCCAGCGCCGCAGCAGGTGCTTACAATTGCAGCCTCTCGTGCACTTTGCAGACCGGAACAAATGCAGCGCCCAGTCTTAAACTTTTTTCCTCTTCTCTGTGTTATATTCCTAAGTGAAGGCGTGGTCTCTTTCAAGTTTTTCTCCAAACTTTCAATTTAGTAAATAATTGAAACCTGTGAAAAGGGTGTTGCAATGTCCAATGAACGGCAGTCTAGCCTTCTTAGATCCACCCCTTCTTAGCATTTTGCTGTATTGGCTTTATCTACTTAAGGATGAGAGCAGACTTCGTTCTGCCGAGTGAGTTCAGAGGTTGTTACTGAAGCTGCGGAGAAGTGTGCTGGCTTCAGAGAAAATAAAGGCGAAACCACAACTCTTTGGGGTAGCTGGGATCAGGGCCAGCCTTGAAACAAGATTAACACCCAGCCTCAGTGGAGGCCTTCAGGTGGGGAGGTTAACCCTGCCTCCGCTGGGTTGCTGTGATCTGGCTGCCCATAGGAGAGGTCTAGATAAGGATTAAGGCATGCTCAGAGCATGCGTGAAAGGGAAGGAAAGCCAACGGTTTAGTGGTGAGGCACATCGTGACACAGTGCTTTGTGAATGTGGCCTGGGAAACAGGCTTGCCCAGCACTGGGGAGAGTGAAGCTCTGTGTTGTGGGAATTTGCCAGCTTGCATTTGATTTCAGGCAGAACCAGCTCCTGCAGCTTGTATCTCATCTTGTATCTGGTGACAGGATCCCCTGTCATCTTGTATCTGGTGACGGGATCTCCAGTCTAGCAGGTGTGATGTGCCAAGGCATCCAGTTGGGTCTTCAGGGTTCTCAGTGCCACACACGACCTCTGAGAGATCAGCTCCTCCGAGAGGCTCCCGTTATTCCACGTGGAGAGCCGGAGCACCTGGGAGGCGCGGCACCCACCAGCTTACTCTGCTGTATCACTGTTTTCACAAGTCCCCAGGTAGAAAGTGATGACACTCGTGTGCCAGAGCTATGCAGCACAAGGCTGCCCTTTACCAAACCCACCTCAGCTCTTGGCTCACTGAGGTGCTGAACACCACTAGGGACACTCCGGGGAGACGCTGTTAAATCGTCCCCCGAGCCAGTGGTTTCCAGACACCTGGAATTCCGAGAGCAATAAAAGCTCTGAATACATTTGGAGGAAAGACACAAAGTTGGTGACTGTCATGTTGCTAAATGAGGACATTAAATTTTTTAAACAACCATGTGTAGTTTATAAAAGAAAGAATATTTCCTAAAGGTTTATTTGTTTCAAAGGCCAAGTTCAGAGACAGAGAAAGGGAGAGAGACAGAGACAGACAGACAGATCTTCCATCCACTGGTTCACTCCCCAAATGGCCACAAAATGGCCGGGGCTGGGTCAAACCAAAGCCAGGACCAGAAGCTTCCTCTAGATCTCCCATGTGCATGCAGGGGCCCGAGTACTTGGGCCATCTTCTACTGCTTTCCCAGGCCATAGCAGAGAGCTGGATTGGAAGAGGAGCAGCCAGGACTAGAACTGGCACCCGTATGGGATGCTGGCGCTGCAGATAGCAGCTTAACCTGCTGTGCCATAGCACCAAGAAAAAATATTTTAGGGCTGGTGCTGTGGCGCAGTGGGTTAACACCCTGGCCTGAAATATAAGCTTCATCCTGAACTTTGAGTTTGCCAATCATTTTAGCAAGCAGGGGGTGATTCACTAGATACTTTATGTATCTAGGATTAGGCCCCTCCCTGAGAATGGTCCCCTGCAGGTAAGGGGGAAGAAAGACTTGAGCCTCCAGGAGCCTGAGGATGTGGGTTGGCAGAAAGTCACACTGGCTGCACAGAAGCCACTGTTTCCTAGAGGGTAAAAGACTGAGGTCTTGGTGAGAGAGTTCAAGATCTATGATCCATGGGACCAGTGTTGTGGCATAGTAGGTTAAACTGCCACCTGCAGTACCAGCATCCCATATGGGTGCCGGTTTGGGTCCTGGCCGGTTTGGGTCCTCTTTGGATTCAGCTCTCTGCCGTGGCCTGGGAAAGCAGTGGAAGATGACCCAAGTCCTTGGGCCCCTGCACCCATGTGGGAGACCCAGAAAGAAGCTCCTGGCTCCTGGTTTCATCCTGGCTCAGCCTTGGCTGTTGTAGCCACTTGAGAAGTGAACCAGAAGATGGAAGATCTCTCTCTCTCTCTCAAATAAATAAATACATCTTTAAAAAAAAAAAAAAAAAAGAATCTATGACCCAAAGACGGGCCAGTTGTGCGACATGGAAGCAACCTTTGTCCAATTCCAGCTCCACCCTGTGTCCTTGCTGAGGTCGCTGGATGTCTCAGAACCTGTTTCGTCACCCACACAATGCTATCTCATGAGCTAGCTAAGAGAATATACAAGAAAAGGCTTTCTAAATTGAAAAGCAAATAGAAATGGTAAAATGTCGTTGTCTTCTTCTTCATGGCTCTTCCCCTAAGAAAGGCCTTGAAAAAGTGTATGTGGCACAGTTCAGGAGGAACAGACTTCTTCTGAGTCCAGACAAGTCGGAGAAGAGAGCCGTGGCTCTTGCACATGTCATTCTTAGGCGTGAATGTCAAATATGACCCTCTCTGGTTTCAGTCAGAGCCAATTCCAGCCTGTCTGGCCCTAACCAGGGGCTGGGTGCCTGGGGAGCATCCACAGCACATAGCTGAGATGTCCCTGCACACGGGTAACGTCAGTGAGCGTGCATCGGCAAAGCTCAGGAGGGTACAGCAGCTCCCAACAGGAGCACCACCGCGCTCCAGGCCTGCCTCTGGCTGAGCCCCACTCTGCAGAGGGCACAGCGTGTCCCAAACACATTGCCAAAAAAAAGTCACCAAAGAGCACGTGGGTAGCTCTGTCGTTTGGGAGGGCTTGGTGGTAGCACAGTGCGACCTGTCTCCCACTTTGGGGACACCAAGGAAATATTTCTCTGCATTTCTCGCCCTGTGTCCCCAAAACACGATAGCTAGGGGGGTGAATGCGCCTGATGCTGGCAACTGCTTTCCTTCAGAGTGTGAGGAAGAGGTCTGGCAGCAGAAAGCCCCGGAAGGTATCAGAAGAGAGAACGGAACTGGCCACGTTGCTCCTGTCCACAAGCATTCAGTGGCTGCTCAGATTGCGATCTTACTAATGTGTATTTCCCAATAGTGCTGAGAGACAGTTTTCTGCTTCCCTCCTATGCTGCAATTCTTATTTCCAGAAGTAGTCATGAGGAGACCAGTAAGGTCAGCCTGCCTTATCCACCATTGGTTTCCCAACTGTGTGTTGAAAACATTGGTGGAAAAATGGTGCTGGTGCAGATTTTTTCTCATCATTATTAATGATACAATATAACAGCTATTTACATTGCATTAGGGATTATAAGTAATCTAGAGATGACTTAAAGAGTACAAGAAAGTCTGTACGGGTTCTGTGCACAACACCATGCCGTTTTATACAAAGGATTGGAACATCTGCAGATTTGGGTACCTGCAGGGGGTCCCAGAACCAATTTTCCCACAGGTAACAAGGGATGACCATGTCCACGCTCTGTACATCTGCCAGCTGTAAGTTTTTCAGTGGTGAATAATTTGTATTACTCTTTTTTTTAAAAAAGATTTGTTTATTTATTTGAAAGACAGAGTTACAAAAAGGCAGAAGCAGAGGCACAGAGACAGAGAGAGATCTTCAGTCTGCTGATTCACTCCCCAGATGGTCACAATGGCCAGGTCTGGGCCAAGCTGAAGCCAGGAGCTTTTTCTGGGTCTCCCACATGGAAGCAGGGGTCCCAGCTCTTGGACCATCTTCCATTACTTTCGTAGGCCATAGTAGAGAGCTGGATTGGAAGTGGAGCAGCTGGGACTCAAACCAGAGCCCATACGGAATGCTGGCACTACAGGCGACAGCTTTACCCACTTTGCCACAGCGCTGGCCCCCAATTCGTATTACTCTTAATTTGGAATATATGTGGATCTAGACAGTGCATGCCTGAAGTGTGATAGTCATGTTTTTTAGTAACCACTAGAAATAGGCATTTTATTTTATTTTTTCTAAAGATTTATTATTTTTTATTTATTTGAAAGACAGAGTTACAGAGAGAAATAGAGATAGAGAAAGAGAGGTCCTCCATCCTCTGGTCCACTCCCTAAATGGCTGCAATGGCCGGAGCTGAGCCGATCCAAAGCCAGGGGCCAGGAGCTTCTTCTGGGCCTCCCACATCAATGAAGAGCCCAAGGACTTGGGCCATCCTCCACTGCTTTCCCAGACACATTAGCAGAGAGTTGGATTGGAAGTAGAGCAGCCGAGACTGAACTGGTGCCCATATGGTACGCTGGTGCTGCAGGCCAGGGCTTTAACCCGATGCACCACAGCATCGGCCCCAGAAATGGACATGTTTATAAAACTAGGGGTTTTTTTCCTATTTACTTATTTGAAAGGCAGAAGGACACAGAATTATCACCCATCTGGTATTTTATTTCTCAAATGCCCACAACAGTTGGGCCAGGCAGAAGCCATGAGCCAGGAACCCAGTCTGGGCCTCCCATATGAATGGTGGGGATTCTATCACTTGAGCTATTCTATCACCTGCTGCCTCCCAGGGTACACATTAGCAGAAAGCTGAACTTGGGGTGGAGCTTAGAGTTGAACCCAGGCACTCTGATAAAGGACATCAATGTCCCAAGTGGCATCTTTAACCATTAGGCTAAATGCTGTCACCCCTGGAAATGGGTATTGAATGCTAATTTTGGAAATAATTTTTATATAAATGCTTAATAAGATATAATAAAACTTCAAAAAATTAAGTTTTCATCTTTGTTTACATAATTTTTATTTAAATTTTTGAAATTCATTAGTTATTTGTGTTCTTTAAATTTAATAGGCAGATAATGTTTTTAGGAGGAATACTATTTTAGGGGAAAATAATCATTTTGAAAACATGGAAATAATTTTGGAATTATACACAGACACATAGACAGATCTTCCAGCCACTGAAGTGGTTCACCCCAAAACTGGCCACAATGGCCAGGGCCAGGCCAAAGCCAGGAGCTTGGAACTCCACCCAGGTCTCCCATGTAGGTGGCCGGGGTAAAGTACTTGGGTCATCTTCCCTTGCTTTCTCAGGTACATTAGTAATGGAAGTGGAGCAACCAGGACTTGACCCAGTACTCGTATGAGATGCCAGAGTTGCAGGTAGCGGCTTTACCCACTGTGCCACATGCTGGCCCCTGAAAATAATTTTTTAGACTTACTTATTTATTTTGAAAGGCAGAGCAGCAGAGAGAGAGAAAGACAATGTTCCATCCACTGATTGGTTTGCTTACCAAATGCTAACAACCAGAACTGGGCCAGGCTGAAGCCACATCCTAAAACTCCATTTAGGTCTTCTACGTGTGTGGCAGGAACCCAAGCACCTAGACCATCATCATCAGGGAGCTGGATCAGAAGCACAGCAGCGGCTGGCGCCGCGGCTCACTAGACTAATCCTCCGCCTGCGGTGCTGGCACACCGGGTTCTAGTCCCGGTTGCCCCTCTTCCAGGCCAGCTCTCTGCTGTGGCCCTGGAGTGCAGTGGAGGATGGCCCAAGTGCTTGAGCCCTGCACCCCATGGGAAACCAGGAGAAGCACCTGGCTCCTGACTTTGGATCAGCGCCGTGTGTTGGCCGCGGCAGACATTGAGGGGTGAACCAACAGCAAAGGAAGACCTTTCTGTCTCTCTCTCACTGTCCACTCTGCCTGTCCAAAAAAAAAAAAAAAAAAGTGCAAATAGGACATTGGGACTTTTTTAAGTAATGAAGACACAGTTAATTATCAAAACAATTAAATTTAAGTTAAAGCTATTCTCGGCAAATCAAGTAGATGAAAACTCTGCACCTCCACAGAGATGCAGTAACAGATCAGAGCCATGAGAATTAAAAAAGGATGATTTCTGCTAAATCACAGCTCAGGAAGCTGAAATGCTGCTCTGGGGTGTTTACTAGGGAATAAAGAAAATGATGGTTATGAAATTGCCGAGAAGAGCGAATTCTGGAACTTTACTGTATTTATTGGTAAGGATCCTGGAAATGGCCACCACATCCTTGTGGCAGTGAGAGAATGTTTCCAGCAAGACAAAATTCAGTTCAAGCGGATACCATCTGATTTTCCATTGAATACACTTGGCAGAAAGCATAATATTTCATTTTACATCAAAATTCCTTCAATGAAGAAACTAGAAATGGGCTTTTAAATGCTAAGCACAAGTGCACCTGGGAAAACAGTGGAGGATGATGGTCCAAGCCCCTGGGCCCCCATATCCATATGGGAGACCAGAGGAAGCTCCTGGCTCCTGGCCTCGGATCGGCCCAGCTCTGACTGTTGCGGCCATTTGGTGAGTGAGCCAGCAGATGGAAGATATCACTCTCTCTGTGTCTCCCTCTCTCTCTCTGTAGCTCTGCCTTTCTAATAAATAAATCTTAAAAAACAAACACAAAAGCTAAGCACAGGGCCAGTGTTGTGGCATGGTGGGCTAAGCCTCCACCTGCAGCACCAGTGTCCCACATGGGCAACACTTTGAATCCTGGCTACTCCATTTCTGATCCAGCTCCCTGCAAATGCAACTGGGAAAACAGCAGAAGATGGCCCAAGTGCTGGGACTTCTGCTCCCACATGGGAGACCTGGAAGAAGCTCCTGGCTTCAGCCTGGCCCAGACTTGGCCATTGTGACCATTTGGGGAGTGAACCGGCAAATGGAAGACCTTTCTCTCTATCTCTCCCTTTTTCTATCTATAACTCTGCCACTCAAATAAATAAAATCTCCCCCACTCCAAAAAAAAAAAAAAAGAAATGCTAAGCACAAAGACAAAGCATTCTGTAGCTACTAATGTTTCACCATCATCTTTGTGATTAACTTTGGCCAATGAAGAGATTTGTGAAATGACACAATCAGTGAAACACTGTGAAGCTGGCCCTGTGGCATAGTGGGTGGAGCCACCATCTGTGGCACAGGTGTCCCACGTGGGCACCGGTTCAAATCCCAACTGCTCCATTTTTTTAAATTTTTATTTTTATTTTTTGACAGGCAGAGTGGACAGTGAGAGAGAGAGACAGAGGTCTTCCTTTACCGTTGGTTCACCCTCCAGTGGCTGCTGCGACTGGCATGCTGCAGCTGGCGCACCTCGGCCAGCGCACCGCGCTGATCCGAAGCCAGGAGCCAGGTGCTTCTCCTGGTCTCCTATGCAGGTGCAGGGTCCAAGCACTTGGGCCATCCTCCACTGCACTCCCGGGCCACAGCAGAGAGCTGGACTGGAAGAGGGGCAACCGGGACAGAATCTGACGCCCAACCAGGACTAGAACCCGGTGTGCTGGCGCCGCAGGCGGAGGATTAGCCACGGTGCCAGCCTGCTGCTCAATTTTTGATCTAGCTTCCTGCTAGTGTGCCAGAGAGAGCACCTGACGATAGCCCAAGTGCTTAGCTTCTTGCACCCATGTAAGAGACCCCAAAGAAGCTCCTGACTCCTGGTTTTAGATTGGCCCAGCTCCAACTGTTGCAGTCATTTGGGAAGCAAACCAGCAGGTGGAAGACCTTTCTCTCTGTCTCTCCCTTTCTCTGTCTGTAACTCTGCCTCTCGAATAAATAAATAATTAAACCTTCAAAAAATTTTGTTGTTACAAAGGCATAGGCAAGATAGGAGGATAGGATGTATTTATTAGACTGAGCTGTGACTATTTAACATTAAGACACATGATACTGGACTTCACTCTGATGGGAGTCTTGTGCCAAGCCATACAAATGTTGGGAAAGGACCTAAAGAGGTACCATTTTGCGTGACATTTCCAGCCCCCAAAAATCTCAGTACTGTCCATTTCCACAGCTCTGTGGCCTTACCCTGGAGTCAAAATCTCACTGCCTTGGGATTCCCAAGGAGTTGCTAGTGGGACAGGCCTTTTGAATATACTCTTAAGTTTAGTGCCTCTCACTGTGCGTCCCTGGGAGCATGACACAGTTTCCTGGGGGTTAGACTGGAAGTCAATTTGAGCGAGTCCACACAAGATAGGCTGTGTTTGATCCTCCCTAGCTGGTGGGATGGGAGGTTAATAGCCAGGTGTTGTTCCTCAACCATGTGTGTTTCAGACTTGGGAATGGGCACCCAGTACAAGCACACAGAGCCTGAGCTCTCACATTCAATACTCAGCAAGTACCATGAGTCTACTTACTTCAATTAGAAATTAAGGCAAGCAAAGTGGTAAGTCAAGAACTTTCATGTTACTAATATTGAATGAGGAGCTGGCACTGTGGCGTAGCAGGTGAAGCCACCAGTTGCAGCACTGGCATTCCACATAGGCATGGTTCGAGTCCCGGCTGCTCCACTTCCAATCCAGCTCTCTGCTGTGGCCTGGGAAAGCAGTAGAAGATGGCCCAGGTCCTTGAGCCCCTGCAACCATGTGGGAGACCCGTAGGAAGCTCATGGCTGCTGGCTTCAGATCAGCACAGCTCTGGCTGTTGAGGTCATCTGGGGAGTAAACCAGCAGATGGAAGACCTCTCTCTCTCTCTCTGTCTGTCTCTCTCTCTCTCCCTCTCTGTGATTCTTTTACATAAATAAAAATAAATAAATCTTTTTAAAAATGTATCACATGACCAGCCCTGTCTAAAATATTCTCTAAACAAGATTAAAGTTCAACATCAACTAGATATTAAATAACAACTGTATTGTTTTAATGGTAAATCAAACTATAGACTATTAAAAAAGAAGCCCCCCTCTGCTTTTTTGAGCAAATTTACCATTGAGTAGCAGTCGAATTTTGAGGCTGCTAGAAACTTGAGACTGCAAGCCAAATGTCCCTCCTCGCCCCTGCTCCCCTTACCTCCATTTCCTACCAGCTGGCTCCACCAGGTTAATTGTGCCACTTGCCAATAACGCTGGATCTCCAGCCTTCAGTATATGCCTGGTCATTCTAAGGCTGTGTCCTTACTTTCAGGCTCACACCCTGATTGTACAAGGAGTCCTACTTCGTTCTGAGAGCTTCACCAAACAGTTTTTGCAACACCGCAGGTGCCAGCCATCCCAGTTACTTTAAGTAGTTTCATCCTCTAGTTTTCCCTTAAAGCTTATGCTGTGGACTTGAACAGGGCTTTACGGAAACTAGGAAACCCATGTAAGAAACTGGTTGCATACCCACATGGTTGAGACAGGGTGGTCTGACTAAGGAATTAACGATAGGTCTGTCCCAAACCGCTGCTTTCTTTTCAGCACAGCTGCAGTTGACAGGCTTTCAAATTGCTCCAGTCCTATGCATGTGTTAGTGAGTGTGGTAGGTGATGTGCATTGTTCTGCTTTGCTCTGCCTTTTTTTCCATTGTTTGTTTTGGGAGCATTCTCGAACCGTGGGCAGTAACAGGAAGGGATAAGAAGAGAGATGAGAAGACAGCTGCTTCTAAATGCGGGTAAATATTTCATCCCGTGGCACTGCCAAGGAATACGTATACATGCTTAAGCATCGTCTTTGACATCTCATCCTTCTGAGGATCCCACACTGGAAGTCTTCCCTCCACCTCTCTCCCCACACAGTAAAATCAATGTGCAAGGGCCCTATCCCTGTCTTGATTCAGAGAAGAATCGTTCTCATTGTAATCATTGTTCATGGGAACAAAAGAACATATGGATCAAAGGTTTGGGGTCTTCAGCCCCACCACGATCACATGACCACCCAGCTCAAAGCAGTAACTGTCAACTGAAGGTCTGGTTGGAGGCTTCTGGCCTTTCTGGGGAGTCCCTGTGGTTACCTAGAAACAGCCCCCTCCCACATCGTTTACATTGTTTTGCACTGTGCTGCCAACATTCCATTGAGAATCTCTGTACTTGGCCATTTCAAGTTGTGCCCTTTAATGAAAGCATCCTCCCTCCCCCAAGCCCCCAAATTCACCTTGGTTTCTTGTTGGATCTTTAGAATCAGTTTGCTGAGTTCTCACACTCCAAAATCCTATTGGTACTCTCATTGTAATCACATTTAAATTCAATCTAGAGAAACTTGACCTTTTTTTTTTTTTTAATGTCAAGGTTTCCTATCTAATAATAATAACCCCACAAGACTGCATTTCTTTGAGTCTTTCTTTTCTGCCCTCAGGGGTATTTCTGGATCTTTCATATTGCTCTTGCCTATTCTTGCTGAGCTCATTCTTAGGTATTTCTCCTTGTGCTGCTACTGTTAGTGGTTTCTCCCATGCTATCTCCTATCTGCCTGTGGTCTGTATGATGAACGCCCAGTCATTGTAATATGGTTAACATAGACTTCTTGCTCTCAAAAGGAGAGAAGGACTTTGGTCTGCTTTGATGGCTGCTTTGAAAGGTTGAAATGGGGAAAAGTTTGAATGCGATGAGCTAGAGGTCATGGGAGGGACAACACTTGAGCTAAGTTCATCAAAGCCCTGCAGCTGTAGGCATTGGAAAACTCTTCTTTGAAGTTGTAAGAAAGCCATGGAGCTGGGAGGTCAGCTGTGGTTCCCCAGCCTCCAACACCACCTATGAACTCTGGACAGCAGCATCCTCATCTCCTTTCAAGTCTTCCACAATGAAGATCTCACAGCCCCCTGCCAATACTGTACATCACACTCTTTATCCAATAATTCTCTCTCCTACAGCCACACACTTCATGCTTATTTCTTTGTATGCTCTTCTCCGCTGGGGTGGAGAGTTGCTGATTACCATTTTGTGTGAGTGTCCTTTAAGATGGAAAGCAGGCATGGTAGTCACAGCACTTGCCGATTGGTTGGGATGCCTGTATTCTTTATCAGAGAGTCTGGGATCCCATATCAGAGTGGCTGGGTTTGAGCCCCAGGCTCTGCTTGCAATTCCAGCCTCCTGCTAATGGACATCCTAGAAGGCAGCAGAAGATGACTCAAGTACTGGGTTCCCTGCCACTCACGCAGGAGACCCAGATGGAGTTCCAGGCTCCAGGTTTTGACCTAAAGTAGCACTGGCTCTTGCAGATATTTGGGATGTGATGGGGGAGTGCTCTCTCCATCTCTCTGCCTTTCAAATGAATAAAAATAATTTTTAAAAAATACTAGGGGCTGGCGCTGTGGCATGGCAGGTAAAGCTGCCTCCTGTAGTGCTGGCATACCATATGAGTGCCGGTTTGAGTCCTGGCTGCTCCACTTCCAATCTAGCTCTCTGCTATGCCCTGGGAAAGCAGAGGAAGATAATCCAATTGCTTGGACCCCTGCACCCACATGGGAGACCCGGAAGAAGCTCCTGGCTCCTGGTTTCAGATAGAAACAGCTCCAGCTGTTGCGGCCATTTAGGGAGTGAACCAGGGGATGGAAGACTTTCTCTCTCTCTCTCTCTCTCTCCCCCCGCCTTCCCTTTCTCCCTCTCTACCTCTCTGTAACTCTGCATTTCAAATAAATAAATAAATCTTTAAAAATAAAAGGGGAGGAAAGATGTCACCACACCCTCTCCACCTGGAGTTGTCTCTAACATTCCTTCCAAGGCCAGCCACCTGAAATCACAATGGCAGCAAAGCTGGGGTCCAGAACTGGCAACGGCCACAAATCCAACATGGTTGCTGACTCCATCCCCGCAATGACATATGGCCTATTACAAACATCATTATTACAAAACTACCATGGCTGCCATCACGTCCCTAACACCATGACATTTCCGAGACTTCCAAAAAGGGCCAGAAAAGCAGTGGTCACCAAATTCCTGGAGCCTCTGTCCTCCTTCCTACTTCAGAGAGGCTGAGCCGGTCCTCTCCCAGCTCCATGCTTGTCTTTCCAAACCTATCCTTCCAAAGCTTCTCAGATGCTCACGAACCAAAAACTTCTTCCTTCCTTTTTCTTCCTTTCTTTTTATTTCTCTCTTTCTCCTTCCTTCCTTCCTTCCTTCCTTCCTTCCTTCCTTCCTTCCTTTCTTCCTTTCTTCCTTCCTTTCCTTCCTTTCTTCCTTTCTTCCTTCCTTTCTTCCTTCCTTCCTCCCTTCCTTCCTTCCTTCCTTCCTTCCTTCCTCCCTTATTTTTCCTCCCTGTATTGATTTCCTTGCTCATTACACTTGGCTTCCTCTGATTATCTTCCAAGCCTGTGATCTTTCTTGGGTTATTGCATGTGATTTTGTGTAATACACTGCCACTTGTTGATAGTCACATCTTATCTCTAAGTAAAACTATGTGCAGGATTCAAGAATACCGACAGCATGTTCTGGGGACTTTAGATGAACTCAGTCTAATTCCTGTCAATGTTCAGACTTAGCCACGGTCACTTAGGAACCAATGGTAGGACCTATCCCTGTCCCTCCCACTGCAAGCAGCGTGCTCCAGTCAGCATCAATTTGTTCCTGAGACTGAGTCTTGGTACAGCTCTTCTTGAAAGGGAGCAGAAGCAGTAGCAACCAGCATTGTGTGCTTGAACCTGTAGGGAAATTCACTGAGACAAGGTCATCAGACTGATTACCAAAGGCTGCACTGGAGCAAACTGTCAGTTGTCATGTGCAGAGAAATGAAACCACCGTTCTACTGGTTCTAGGCAGTGTAGTTTCATCTCCAATGCCTCTTCCTCATGACACACACATTTCGTCGGGCTTTTGATCCATATCTCTAGGAAGTAGGCTACAGTTGCTCTGAGCTTCTTTTTGGCCAAGCTCAATTCTTTAAACATTTTGAGAGGCAGAGTGACACACAGGTAGACAGACAAATAGAAGGACAGAGCTCTCATGTGCTGGTTCACTCCCCAAATATCCACAATGGCAGAGGGTGGGCATTATGTATGGCAGCTAGGAACTCAATCTAGGTCTCCCATGTGGGTAGTAGGAGTGCAATGACTTGAGCTAACACTGCTGCCTCCCAGGGACTGCATTAGCAGAAAGCTGGAATCAGGAACCAAAGGCAAACATCAAAACCAGGAACTCCGATGGAGGACCCAGCTTCTTTTTTTTTTTTTTTTTTTTGACAGGCATAATGGACAGTGAGAGAGAGAGAGACAGAGAGAAAGGTCTTCCTTTGCCGTTGGTTCACCCTCCAATGGCTGCTGCGGCCGGCGCGCTGCATCCGGCGCACTGTGCTGATCCAAAGCCAGGAGCCAGGTGCTTTTCCCTGGTCTCCCATGGGGTGCAGGGCCCAAGGACTTGGGCCATCCTCCACTGCACTCCCTGGCCACAGCAGAGAGCTGGCCTGGAAGAGGGGCAACTGGGACAGAATCCGGCACCCCAACCGGGACTAGAAGCTGGTGTGCCGGTGCCACAAGGTGGAGGATTAGCCTGTTGAGCCACGGCGCCAGCCCCGACCCAGCTTCTTAACCAGCTAAACATCTGCCCAACCAAGATGAATTTTATCTAACAGTCACCGTAACTCAGAATATGACCTCAGATACCGGGCCTGAAATCATGTTCAATATGAATGTCTCGATGATTGTGTGAATGCAGAAATATAGTGAATATGTGTAAAAGATCCTACATTTCAAAGAAGGAAACAGCAGATGATCAGCACCTGTAAGACTGTTCCAGTTCCCACTACTTTAAGATGGGCGAGGGCGAGAAGAGCAGTTGGTTACGAAAAGATAGGAAATTTGTGCCTGAGGTGTCTCAGCTGTCTAGCGGGCCCAAATTAATGAAGTTGGTTCATCAGATGTGCAGCAGCAGCGAAGAACTCCAGAGAACTTACCCAGTCCCGTGGGAGGCAGCCAGCAGCAGACAGTTGTTGCTACGTCAGTAAGTGGATCATACTGCCAGTTCTTCTAATTTCTTAAAAGACCCAGAAATCTGGATTTTTATGTGCTATTACCTAATTTTTACACATTTTAAAATATTTTCCTTTATATATATATATATATATATATATATATATATATATATATATATTTTAAAGGCAGAGGGAGACAGAGAAACAGAGAGCTCTTCCATCCACTGGTTCACTTCCCATAACTGCCAGGGCTGGGCCAAGCCAAAGCAGGGAGCTTAGGACTCCATCTGGGACTCTCCTATGGGTGGCAGGGACCCAAGTACTTGAGCCATGACCTGCTGCCTCCCAGGGTGCACATTAACAGGAACCTGGGGTCAGAAGCAGAGTAGAATCAAACCCAGGCCCTCTGACATAGAATGCCCATGTCTTAAGCAGCTGCTGCTGAAATGCCTGCACCAATTATGTAATTTTAAAATGCTGATATCTAGTGCAAACTGTAGAGGTGGGTGCTGGGGGCAGTGGGGAGGGGAGGTAGAGGAGAAAGAATGAAGGGAAGCAGAGAAGAGGAGAGGAGAGGAAAAAAGAAGGAGAACCGGGTGCAGGTCACACAGAACAGTGATGAGCCCCCACGGCTGGACTGGTCCACACAGACTTCTGAGGCCTCGGCTTTTCCCAACAATTCAAACTGTATCTAAGAATTCAGTTCAGGATGTCTTTGGAAATAGATCAAATGCAGACAGAATTTTAGTAAATCTGGCCATACAGTTTTTATTGAGCATCACATTAAAAATGAAATTAATTAATTACATGAATCCAAAAGATACAGTTTTCCTAAAGGTGGAAGTAACTCTGAGATGCACACTTAACATTTTAGGTGTTTTTAAACACTTGGTCAAATACAAACAGAATTGCTTGTTAACAACAACAAACTATGGGTACACTCAACTTCTATGATTTCCTTCTGAATTTAGAAGGTTATGGGGAAAGTTCCAGAACATTAAGCATCATTGGGTTAAAAAGTAACATTTTTTCAAAGAACAGAGAGACAGCCCTATGAAAACCCTTGGAGCCAGTTTTTCCCTATGAGGCTTCTCTGACACCAGGCATCACCCAAGTTCGTACCAATTCAGAAAGGCAGAAGCCGGTAATCTTGTCAACCGATGGGGTGAGAAGGTTGTTACCTGCTCCTGTTACAACCTCATATAAACGTTTTCAACAAAATACATTCCATCCTGCTTCGGGCGCAAGCTTCCCACCACTTTAATGGCTATTTCCCACACACCCCCAACCTCATTTTTGGCCTCTCTCGGTACCTACCTCTCTCCCTAGCCTACAGTTTTTGCATCCTTAAGGTACTGTTTCTGTGCCCAGTTTTTTCTGTCCTTAATCAGGTCTGAGACTTCAGAAACTTCAACTTCTCTGCTGGCCCGGAGAGGCACCCCCGCCCCGTTCCAGAACCCGGCTTCTTCCTCCCCCCTAACTCGATATCCCTCGGTCTACGGCGGCCCTGGCTACCCCGCCCCTGCTCCTGCACTTGACCTCCCCCCCCCCTCGACCCCCGCACCCCTCCCCAGGCCCGCAGCCTCAGCCGTTCCAGAAATTGACAAAGAAGTTGCAGAGCGAGTGCCACTTCTCCGCGCAGTAGGTCTCCGTGAGCTCCGCGTTCTCGCTCAGCCCGTCGGGGTCGGGGCCGGTCCCCGTGGGGAGCTCGTCACGGGGGCCCGAGACCACCTTCTTCTTGCCCGCTTTGCTCTTCTTCTCGGATGGCTTTTCTTTGGAGGGCGCGCTCGGGGAAGATGGGACCCCCGCGGCCGGGCCGCGCGCTGGATCCCGGGGCCGCCCCCGGCTCCTGGCCCGCGGTCTGGGTTCCCCAGCGCTGCCGGCGACCGTGGGGCCGGCGGGCGGAGACGCGCCGGCTACCAGACGCAGCTCGGCGCCGTGGCCCTTTTTGCCGGCACACAGGCGGGCTCGCAGCGGCGCGGCGTCCTGGCAGGGCCGCGGCTTCTTGCGCAGCGCGCCCAGCACCTGCTTCCAGTAGTGCGCGCGGCGGGCGGCGTAGGCAGCGCAGCGCTCTGGCTCGCCGCGGTAGGCGCACTGCTGGAACGCCCCGTCCGGGCTCCGGCAGCGCAGCGCCAGCTCGCTGCCCGCCGCGGCCCCCGAGGCCGGTTGCTGGAGCTGCCAGCTGCACGCGTGCTGCTCAGGGCTGACGAAGCGACCGGAGGAGCCCAGCGCCGGGCCGCCCGCCGCCCCCTTGTCCCTGCGGGCGGCCACGAGGAGGCAGCCGGCCAACAGCAGCAGCAGCAGGAGCAGCGAGAGCGACGCTCGCAACCCCGGAGGACTCATGGTGTCCGCGCTGGTGTCGGCGCTCCGCTCTCCTAGGACCCCTGTGCGCTTCTTCCGTGGAGGCAGGGCCAGGCGAGAATCATCCCCTGGATCTGCGGACCGAGGCAGAGGCCAATCGTGACGGAGCCAGGCGCAGCCCTTCGTCCAGGCACATGCACCTGCCAGCTGCCCCTGCCCAGACTTTCGGAAGCCGGTGGGAAGCAGCTAGCGACGACCCCTCTGAAGACCTTTCCTGGGGAAACCAGTTAGCAGTCAAATATAATCACGTCGCAACCATTTGTGCATTGCACCCTGTGCAAATTTAATACCTGATTATTTCCCCCTCCAGCTCTGCCTCCCCTTCCCCCTTCCCCACTCTCCAATAAACTGTCTCAAAATCATTTCCGATGATGGCTCGGCAGCGTGCACTTGGATTACTCGGAACTTACCGAGCTCTGGAGAGGTGACGGAGCCTTATTGGGGCGGTGAGGCAGAGGGGGTCGTCTGGTCTGGCCGGCTCTCTGGGAATGAGCTTGTTATCGGTGGGCAGAAGGGGCCGCCCCCGACGCCCCGCCCAGACTTCTCTCTCCCTGGAGCAGTCGCAACGCCTGGACACCCGCCCCGCGCCGCGAAACCGCGAAACCGACGGGAGCGACTCTGGAGCGTGAGATAGAAAGCTTGTGTTTCTGTGAATGTTTAAAGTAATCATGTAGAATTACACAAATCGTGCCTGCCTTTCCTTCTAAGTATTCAATCATCGAAAATAAGTTAAAACAGAAAGATATAAATTTTAAGTTAGGTAAAACATTCCAAAGCAGGCACTATTTGCATAATTACATGATTTAGTTTTACATTTTTTTATGTTACTCTGAGCCCTGAATATTCACCTGTCACTTTTAGTGGTCTCTCCTATCCTAACAAGTTAATCTTAATCCTAATAACTTATTAGTAATAAAAATAAAGAGTCCTAGTTTATCTTTTCAAGATTTACTTACTTATTTGAAAGGCAGAGTTAGTAGGGGTACGAGGGGAGAGAGAGAGAGAGAGAGATAACATTTCCTTTCGCTGGTTCACTCCCCAGGCAACAGCTGGAGCTGGAACCATCCAAAACCAGGAGCCAGGAACTTCTTACTGATGTGAGTGCAGGGGCCCAAGCACTTGGGCCATCGTCTCCTGCTTTCCCAGGTACATTAGCAGGGAGCTGAATTGGAAATGGAGAGCCGGGACTGGAGCCCATATGGGATGCCTGAACTGCAGGTGGTGGCTTTACCCTATACCACAGCTCCAGCCCCTATTTGTTTTTTTTTAAGATCTATTTATTGATTCATTTGAAAGAGTTACACACAGAGAGGAGAGAGGAGAGAGGAGAGAGGAGAGAGGAGAGAGAGAGAGAGAGAGAGAGAGAGAGAGAGAGAGATCTTCCATCCGCTGGTTCACTCCCCAGTTGGCCACAAGGGCTGGAGCTGTGCTGATGTGCTGATTCAAAGCCAGGAGCTTTGAGCTTCTTCCAGGTCTCCCATGCTGGTGCAAGGGCCCAAGGACTTGGGCCATCTTCTACTGCTTTCCCAGGCCATAGCAGAGAGCTGGATCAGAAGTGGAGCAGCCGGGACTAGAACTGGTGTCCATATGGGATACAAGCACTGGAGGCAGCAGCTTTATCTGCTATACCACCCGGCCGGCCTGCTCCAGTCCCTATTTTAAACATTCCATAGTATCCAACTGTTCACCTAGGGTGTGTATTGGGCTTTTGATTATTTACAAGTATTGCATCAATTACAAATGTCTTTCAAAGTTAGAAATTTTTGAAATTTTTTGCAATATAGCTGAAAAATAGTATCAATTGGAATAGTATAACTTTTTTTATTTGACAGGTAGAGTTATAGACAGTGAGAAAGAGAGAGAGAAAGGTCTTCCTTCCGTTGGTTCACCCCCAAATGGCCACCAAGGCTGGTGCTGTGCCAATCCGAAGCCAAGAGCCAGGTGCTTCTTTCTGGTCTCCCATGTGAGTGCAGAGGCCCAAGCACTTGGGCCATCCTCCACTGCCCTCCAGGGCCACAGCAGAGAGCTGGACTGGAAGAGGAGCAACCGGGAGTAGAACCCGGTGCCCACGTGGAATGCAGGCACCACAGGCAGAGGAATAACCAAGTGAGCCAGTGCCAGCCCAGGATAGTATAACATTTAAAAATTAATGTGCTCTTGAATCAAAAATTTTATATTTAAGTAAAGCTTATTTTTAAACTTCAGGATTTTTTTTTTTTTTTTGACAGAGCTATAGACAGTGAGAGAGACAGAGATAAAGATCTTCCTTCTGTTGGTTCACTCCCTAAATGGCCGCTACAGCCGGCGCAGCATCAATCCGAAGCCTTGAGTCAGGTGCTTCTTCCTGGTCTCCCATGCAGGTGCAGGGGCCCAAACACTTGGGCCATCCTCCACTGCCCTCCAGGGCCACAGCAGAGAGCTGGACTGGAAGAGGAGCAACCAGGACTAGAACCTGGTGCCCATATGGGATGCTGGTGCCACAGGCAGAGGATTAACCAAGTGAGCCATGGTGCCGCCCCCCCCCCTTTTTAAACAAAAATTTGTTTATTTGAAAGGCACAGTTACAGAGGGAGAGACAGAGAGAGACAGAGAGCGATCTTCCACTCACTGATTCATGCCTAAGTGGCTGCAATAGCCAGAGCTGGGCCTAGCTGAAGCCAGGAGCCAGGAGCTTCTTCCATGTCTCCCAGGTGGATGGCAAGGGCCCAAGGACTTGAGTCGTCTGCTGCTGCCTTCCCAGGAGGATTAGCAGGGAGCTGGATGGGACTCAGTGCCCATATGTGATGCCGGCGTCATAAGCAGCAGCTTTAACCTACTATGCCACAAACTTGCCTCTTATCATCTTATTGAAAACACTTTTAGTAATAAATGTGGAAATATTATACTTCCAGAGTTTATACTTCTGGGGCTGGCACTGTGTTGTAATGGGTAAAGCCACTGTCTGCAGTGCTGGCATCCCATATGAATGCTGGTTTGAGACCCAACTGTCCACTTCCAATCCAGCTCTCTGCTGTGGCCTGGGAAAGCAGTAGAGGATGGCGCAAGTCCTTGGCCCCTGTACCCACATAGGAGACCCGGAGGAAGCTCTGGTTCCTGGCTTCAAATAGGCCCAGCTCCGGCTGTTGCAGCCATCTGGGGAGAGGGAAGACCTCTCTGTCTGTCTCTCTCTCTCTCTCTCTCTCTCTCTGCCTCTGTAACTCTGCCTTTCAAATAATAAATAAATAAATCTTAAAAAAGTTTATACCCTGACTATAATTATTTTACATGAGATATTTTCCTAAAATGCTTACTTTGAGAAGTCAAGGAATATCACAATGCCTAATGTCTTCTTTCAGATAGTTGTCTATTACTGAATTCCACTGGTACTATATTTGAACACTTATAAATTATTACTGTAAAAATGAAAATACTTTAGAATTAGAGGAATGTATTTACATATGTAGTAGCATATATTAAAAACTATGTATAGTAATGTATATTGACCTAAGAAAGGCAATTTTTACTAATTTTTTAAGATTTATTTATTGTTTGAATGGCAGAGAGTTATAGATGGAGAGAAAGAGAAAGAGATTTTCCATCTGCTGGTTCACTCTCCAAATAGCTGCAGTTGTTGGGGCTGGGTCAGGCTGGAGCCAGGAGCCTGGAACTCTATCCAAGTCTCCAATGAATGGGCCCAAGTACTTGGGCCATCTTCTATTTTTCCAGGCACATTAGCAGGGAGCTGGATTCAAAGTAGAGCAGCCAGGTATTGAATTAGAGCAGCAACCTCTTTCTCTCTGTTGCTCTGCCTTTCAAATAAATTTAAGTGGTGGACACTGAGGCATAGCAGGTAGTGGCCTAACCAGCTGTACACAACTCAAGCCCCTAGTACTCTGTTGAACTGATAAAATTACAGAAAGTAAATGACATTTGCAATGCCACACATCATTTAATAGCAAAGTCACAAAAACCATCTGATTTTATTTAATGTTTATTTGTGTTTTAAATTTATTTATTTAATTTTAAAGATGTATTTATTTATTTGAAAGGCAGAGTTACAGAGAGGCAGAGACAGAGAGAAAGAAAGAGAGAGACAGAGAGAGGTCTTCCTACCGCTGGTTCACTCCCCAGATGGTCTCAACAGCTGGAGCTGTGTTGATCTGAAGCCAGGAGCCAGGAGCTTCCTCTGGGTCTCCCATGTGCATGCAGGAGCCCAGGGACTTAGGCCATCTTCTACTGCTTTCCCAGGCCATGGAAGAGAGCTGGATCCAAAGTGGAGCAGCCAGGACTCCAACTGGTGCCCATATGGGATGCCGGCACTGCAGGCAGCAGCTTTATCCACTACGTCACAGCACCAGCTTTACCTGCTATGCCTCAGTGTCCACCACTTAAATTTATTTGAAAGGCAGAGCAACAGAGAGAAAGAGGGTGTGGGGGAGAACTTCCATCTGCTGATTCACTCCCAGCAACCTGGGCCCAGCCAAAGCCAGGAGGCCCAAACTCCACTGTGGTCCTGCATGTGAATGGCAGAAACTCAAGCACTTGAGCCACTGTCCGATGCCTCCCGGAGGGATCGGAAGGAAATGGGATGGGAAGCAAGCAGAGAAGCCAGGGCTAGAACCAAGCACTCTGATAAGGGTCGTGGTTGTTCCAAGCAGTGGCTTAACCTACTGTACCACAATGCCATCACCCATTTAGCTTTCAATGATCAGTGAGTGATCTTTACACTTTGGCTTTGTATTTTACTATCACTCCATGCTTCTAAAAAGTTAGTTCTGTCTTAATTATTTCGATTCCATTTATAATGAAAACGAATTTACACTTAGGAAGTTAAGAAATAATAGCATAAATTTTAAAAAATTAAGAGTAGCTAATTAATAGATTGCACAGAAAACTATGTTTTTATGGCTAAATAATAAGTGGTTGACAGGCTTTTTGCCCGTTGCTCTGGAGTTCCTGAGTTACCACCTAACAGAACTGAAATAGTTTTTCAGCTAAAGAGCGACATCTTGTGGAACTATGCACTAATTACAATAAAAACTATCTCAACTGTCATAATTACTGAGACTTGAGAAACATTGTCCTCAGTGGAGAAAGCAGGGGCACACAGATTACTGGGCCATGGGGCTGGCGCTGTGGTGTAGCAGGTTAATCCTCCACCTGCAGCGCCGGCATCCCATCGGCACTGGTTCTAGTCCCAGCTGTTCCACTTCTGATTGAGCTCTCTGCTATAGCCTGGGAAAGCAGTAGAAAATGGTCCAAGTCCTTGGGCCCCTCATCCATGTGGGAGACCTGGAAGAAGCTCCTGGATCCTGGCTTTGGATTGGTGCATCTTCAGCCATTGCAGCCATTTGGGGAGTGAACCAGCAGATGGAGGATCTTTCTCTCTGTCTCT
Source organism: Sylvilagus floridanus (assembly GCA_949820135.1). Taxonomy (NCBI): domain Eukaryota; kingdom Metazoa; phylum Chordata; class Mammalia; order Lagomorpha; family Leporidae; genus Sylvilagus; species Sylvilagus floridanus. The sequence goes on from OX463235.1 coordinate 44,658,987, forward strand.
CCTTCTCACTGTCTGTAACTCTACCTCTCAAATAAATAAATAAATAGCCGGCGCCGTGGCTCAACAGGCTAATCCTCCGCCTTGCGGCGCCGGCACACCGGGTTCTAGTCCCGGTCGGGGTGCCGGATTCTGTCCCGGTTGCCCCTCTTCCAGGCCAGCCCTCTGCTGTGGCCCAGGAGTGCAGTGGAGGATGGCCCAGGTGCTTGGGCCCTACACCCCATGGGGAGACCAGGAAAAGCACCTGGCACCTGGCTCCTGCCATCGGATGAGCGCGATGCGCCGGCCGCAGCGCGCCGACCGCGGCGGCCATTGGAGGGTGAACCAACGGCAAAGGAAGACCTTTCTCTCTGTCTCTCTCTCTCACTGTCCACTCTGCCTGTAAAAAAAAAAAATGCATTTAAAATAAATAAATAAATAAATAAATAAATAAAATATTTTAAAAAATAAGATTACTGTGCTGTATCAGAGAAGAAATGTTAATTTTTAAAGGCTATGGTAAAAAAAATCATGATAAAATGAACATGATAATTTACCATTTTAACTAAGTTGATCTACTGTATTTAAAGATAATTGAAAATGAATCCCGATAAAGAGTGGGATGGGAGAGGGAGTGGGAGATGGGAGGGCTATGGGAGGGAGGGAGGTTATGGGGAAAAAGCCACAACAATGTATAAGTTGTATTTTGTAAATTCACATTTATTAAATAAAAAAAGGGTAGAGTTCAGTGGCATTAAATACACTCATACTGCTGTGCAACCATGATCACCAACCATCTCTAGCACTTTTCCATTTTCCCAAACTGAAACTCTGTACCCATTAACAGTAACTTCCCATCCTCCCTCCATATCTATAAATTTGACTACCACGGGTTCCTTACATAAGTGGAGTCAGAGAGTATTCGTCTCTGTGTGACTGGATCATTTCACTTAACACACCATCATTAAGGTTCATTCTTTTGGGGGCCAGTGCTGTGGTAAGCAGGTTAAGCCTCCACCTGTGGCATCGACATCCCATGTGGGCGCTCGCTCATTCAAGTCCCAGTCCAGCTCTCTGCTGTGGCCCGGGAAGGCAGTGGAGGATGATCCAAGTGCTTGGGCCCTGCACCCCATGGGAGACCAGGAGGAAGCACCTGGCTCCTGGCTCCAGATCGAGGCAGTGCGCCGGCCGTGGCAGCCACTTGGGAAGTGAACCAACGGAAGAAAGACCTTTCTCTCTCTCTCTCTCTCTCTCTCTCTCTCTCTCTCTCTCTCTCACTGTCTAATTCTGTCAAATAAATAAGTAAATAAATAAATCTTTAAAAAAACACAAGCTTATAAAAAAAAGATATATCATTTGCAAATATTTTCTCCTATTTTGCGGGTTTTCTTTTCCCTTTGTTGATAGTATCCTGTGATGCACAAGTTTTTAACTCTGAGACAAATCAAGGGAAATTACTTATTAAAATATCATGAAGTGAGATGTCAGAGAACATTGATTTTTTTTTTTTTACAAATCATCTTGTTTGTGTCAGTGGTTGAGCAATCCTGTTATGGCTTATCATGTACTAATAGTTTATAATGAGGTAAAAACTGCTTGATAGTTTCAGTGATCATCTCCTTGGTTTAGCCCTGTGGCTCTCACAGCAGGAAAACCTTACTATAAGGAACAGTGTCTTTATCACATTTCCTTCCCTTCTTCCCCTCAAATAAGGTGAGCCTCAGCCTCTGACCTAGAACATTTCTGCTTTAGATGGAGAGAGCAGTTCCTATCTCTCAGTTCTCAAGACTGCATGATTCCCCCTGCATATGACATCAGCTTTGCATAGTTTAATGTTTAAGCTCTCTTTGTTTCATGTGAACTAGCCTAGTCTCTCAAGTTATATTCTAAGCTTTTTTTTTTAAGACAGCATAATTCTTTAGATGCTTTGTACCTTACATAGTTCTCAAGACAAAAAAATTGATTGCTTGAACTCTCATACATTGCTGCAGAAGTATAAATAATACAGTGGGGCTGGTGCTGTGGCATAGTAGGTTAAGCAGCCTCCCACAGCACCAGCCTCCCATATGGGCGCTAGTTCGAGTCCTGGTTGCTCCACTTCTAATCCAAGTTCCCTGCTATTGCACCTGGTAAAGCAGTGGAGAATGCCTCAAGTGTTTGTGTCCTTGCATCCACATTGGAGACCCAGAAGAAGCTCTTGGCTCCTGACCCAACTCTGGCCGTTGCGGCCATCTGAGGAGTGAACCAGTGGATGGAAGATTCTCTCTCTCGCTCGCTCGCTCTCTCTTTCTAACTCTACCTTTCAAGTAAGCCAATAAATCTTTTTTAAAAATAAAATGGTACAATCACTTTGGAAATCTGTTTGAAGTTCTCTTATAAAGACACACCCTCTCTACAATTTAACCATTCCACCCCCAGGCATTTACACAGGGTAAGTGAAAACATATGATCACAAAAAAGGTACAAGGATGTTAATAGCATTGTAGCCCCAAACTGGAAACAATTCAATTATCCCTCCTAGTGAATGAATCGATTTACTATTCAATATAATAAAAAGGAATGAACTACTGCAACAAGCAACGATGGGAATTCATCCCATAATCATAATGCTGAATAGATGAGGCCAGGCACGAAAGACTCCCTGATGAATTAGTCCAATGAAGAGAAGTTTAAGAACAAGCAACACTAAGCAAGGTGGGGAAAAAAAAAACAACAGAACTTCCTCTTGGGGAATAAAGGGTGGCTTGTATTGGCCAGGAAGGGATATGAAAGAAATTTCCAGGGGTTATGGCAATACTCTACATCTCGTAGGGATTTGGCTTATACTAAAGATCTGTGTATTTTTGTGTATGAACATTTTACTTAAAAAAATTACACAGAGGTCTGGCCAGCACTGCAGCTCACTAGGCTAATCCTCCGCCTGCGGTGCCGGCACACCGGGTTCTAGTCCCGGTTGGGGCGCCGGATTCTATCCTGGTTGCCCCTCTTCTAGGCCAGCCCTTTGCTGTGGCCCGGGAGTGCAGTGGTGGATGGCCCTGCCCCATGAGAGACCAGGAAAAGCACCTGGCTCCTGGCTTCGGATCCGTGCAGCGTGCTGGCCTTAGCTGCCATTTGGGGGGTGAACCAAAGGGAGGAAGACCTTTCTCTCTGTCTCTCTCTCTCACTGTCCACTCTGCCTGTCAAAAAAAAAAAAAAAAACATTACACAGAGGTCAGCATTGTGGCACACTTCTGATGCTAGCATCCGATGTTGGGGCACTGATTCGAGTCCCAGCAGCTCTGCTTCCCTTCTTGCTTCCTGCTAGTGCACCTGGAAAGGTAGCAAATGATGGTCCCAGTGCCTGCACTCCTGCCAACCATGTCAGAGACCTAGATGGAGTTCCAGGCTCCCGGCTTCGGCCTGGACCAATCAAGGGCCAGTGTGGCCATTTGGGGAGTAAACTAAGAGATGGAAGACCTTTTTTCTCTGTCTCTCCCTCTCTTTCTGTCACTCTTCCAAATAAATAAATAATAAAAAATTTTAAAATGTAAACAATTATTAAAGCAAAGTTAATAACCATGCTGATGTGTTTAGGGGTGAAGTGTACTGACATTTACAACTTAATTTGAAATGAATGTATTTTTAAAGCATGGATGTGTGGATAGAGTGAAGCAAGTAATATTTATACAATAAAGCAAATATACTACAATATTAATCATAGACTCTAAGTGGCAGGTATATGAATACTCACTGCATAATTTTTCAACTTGTCTTTTTTTTTAATTTCTTAATAAATGTTGAAAAAATTGAAACCCAAAAATGGATATAATAAAAATTGTGTTCCTACAGACTCAAAACTAATGTATGTTAGTTTTTTGTCATACTTGTGTTCCATAATTTTAAAAAATTATAATGTTTCCATTTCCATTACTCCTTTTATATCCCATTTCCCTCTTACCACTCTCACTCAGGGGTAACCAATATGTTATCCACAAGTTTGGGGTAAATCATTTCAATTCACTTATTACAATTTTATACTTCTTTATGCACTTATATGTAAAGCTCATGTCAACTATAGTCATTTTACTTTTATGAATATTAATGAAAAATTGGGAAAACCTATGTATCAGTTAATATGGAAACGGGAAAATAATGGACTTTCATGTAATTGATTAAATCTTTGAAATATATATTAATTGAAATTAGCTTAGGGGCTGCCATTGTGGTATAGCAAGTAAAGCTGCCACCTGAGACACTGGCATCCCATATGGGTGCTGGTTCCAGGCTCGGCTGCTCTGCTTCTGATCCAGCTCCCTGCTAATGCACCTGGGAAAGCATCGGAGTATGAGTCCCTGCATCCATGTGGACCCAGAGGAAGCTCCTGGCTCCTGGCTCCAGACTGGCCCAGCCCTGGCTGGCCACTGTGGCCATTTAGAGAATGAACCAGCGAATGGGATCTCTCTCTCTCTCTCTGTCTCTGTCTCTGTCTCTCTCTCTCTCTGTGTGTGTGTGTGATTCTGCTTTTCAAATAAATAAATATTTTAAAAAATTCATTCATCACTCTGTGGATGGAAATTTAGATTATTTCCAGGTTTTCTAACTTCTCCTACACAAGAGTGACTCCCAACAGTGGGGGCTTTAAACTAGTGTCTATGTACCTTGTGGAATACTCAAACTTTTCACAAAGTAGTTAGGCCTAAATAGTTCTATCTAATGTATTTAAAAAAAAATAATTTCAATCTTCAACTCCATGCTTTCTTCAACTGCATGCTTCCTTCCAGGTGTCTCAACCATAGCACTGGGTGCATACCTGTGTTTGGAGTAATACACTGGTTCTCCTCTTCCACATCCTTTCCCAATTGTCTTTCTTCCACCTGACTACAGAAAGGCATAGTTCTCATTCATACCAAATCTTGGATGAGATTTTTAAGTATATTTATTTATTTGTGTTTATTTAAAAGGCAGAACAACAGAGAATGGGATCGGTAGAGAGAGAAATGTATCTCCCATCTGCTGGTCTGCTCCCCGTATGCCTACAATAGCCAGGGTTGGGTCAGGCCGAAGCCAGGAGCCTGAGACTCTATCCAGGTCTCTGGGGTCGTGGCAGGGCTCCAAGCACTTGAGCCATCATCCGCTGCCTCCCAGGGTGGGCCTCAGTAAGAAGCCAGATTGGAAGGGGAGCTAGGCACTTCATCCCAGGATCTTACATAGCTCCTCAACCTGCTATGCTACAACACTTGCCCTGAGATTTTTATATAGAAAACTTAACACGTATGAATTTTACATATTTTAACTTTAACTTGTTAATCCATTTAAAATGATTTCTATAAGTATGAAGCAACAAGATAAGTATAGAGCTTAGAATTTTGATGTAGAAATCTAAATAATTTAACTGGATAATTTGTACTTTTATTTCATGTGAAAGTCTCTTTGATTGCATGAGAAGTATAAAGCTAGTGCAAGTATCACTCCACTTTTTTCCCAGCATCCCCTTCAGTTTTAGTGGACATGGGACACAGTGCTGGCCAATGAGATAGAAATGCACGTCTGCTGAGAATTGGCAGGATGGTTTTTGTTTTTTTTTTTGAGGCAGACACTTCCTCTACTTCCTTCCTTTTCCTTCTTCTTCCTGGATTAGTGATGCCAGAGGTGAGGCAGCCACATATATATATATATATATATATATATATATATATATATGTATATGTATATATATATATACATACATACATATATATGTATATATATATATGTGTGTGTATATATATATATATTTGAGAGGTAGAGTTACAGATAGTGAGAAAGCTCTGAGAAAGGTCTTCCATCTGCTGGTTCACTCTCCAAATGGCCACGACATTTGAACCAGCGAATGGGATCTCTCTCTCTCTCTCTCTCTCTCTCTCTCTGTGTGTGTGTGTGTATGTGATTCTGCTTTTCAAATAAATGAATATTTTTAAAAATTCATTCATCAATCTGTGGATGGAAATTTAGATTATTTCCAGGTTTTCTAACTTCTCCAACACAAGAATGCATCCCAACAGTGGGGGTTTTAAACTAGTGTCTGTGTACATCCTCTACTGTGTCTGGGCCATCCTCTACCATGTTCTTAGGCCAAGCAGGGAGCTGGATCAGAAAAGGAGCAGCCAGGACTAGAACCAGTGCCCATATGGGATGCCAGCACCACGGGTGGAGGATTAACCTCCTACACCACAGTGTTGGCCCTAAGGCAGCCACCTTTCTCGCTCTCCTAGTAGACCATTGGTCTCAAGGAAAGCTAACTCCATTCTCATTTCCTGGGTAATACAGGGATAACTCCATCTCCACTGCATGGCTGTTTTAGTTATGAATGTGACTCAATTCTGCAAATGTTGACAAGTTTTGCTGTTAAATTCTGGAAAAGTTCTTCTCTGCTCACTCGCGCTCTCTCTTTTAAAATTTATTTGAAAGACAGAATTACTGAGAGAGGTAGAGACAAAGAGAGAGGTCTTGCATCTGCTGGTTCACTCCCCAAATGGCCGCAACTGCAAGAGCTGCACTGATCCAAAGCCAGGAGCTTCTTCTGCATTTCCTACAGGGTACAAGGGCCCAAGGACTTGAGACATCCTCTACTGCTTTCCCAGGCCATAGCAAGGGAGCTGGATCAGAAGTGGAGCAGCGGGACTCGAACCGGCGCCCATGTGGGATGCTGGCGCTGCAGGTGGTGGCTTTACCCACTACACCACAGCGCCAGCCCTCAGACGTTTTCTTTTGCAATATGCAGGTTTTACAATTTAGTGAGTTCAGGTTTATTTTTTTCTCAATGGCAATATCTTTCATGCATTAAGAAATCCTCTCTGAGAGGCCGGCATTGTGATGCAATACCAGCATCCCATAAAGGCACTGTTCCCTCCGGCTCCACTTCCCCTCCAGCTCCCTGCTAGTAATCCTGGGAAGGCAGCAGAAGGTGGCCCAAGTGCTTGGGCCTCTGCACCCATAGGGGCAGACCCAGGTGGAGTTCAGGCTCTGGGTTTCAGTCTGGCCCAGCCCCCAGCCTTGGTGACCATTTGGGAAGTGAACCAGTAAATGGAAGAAAGGAAGATATCTCTCTCTCTCTCTCTCTCTCTCTCTCTCTCTGCCTTTCAAAAAACTAAATCTTTTTTCAAAAATCCTGAGGTAAGAATGCTCTTCAGTATAGTCTTCTAACAGTTTTGGAGTTCTATTTTTCATTTAAAGAAACAGTAAACTTGGGACTTATTTATTTGAGAGGCAGAAAGATAAGGAAGAAGGGCTGCACGGAGGGAGAAGGGTGGGGAGACAACAGATCTCATCTGTTGGTTTACTCCTCAAACATGCACAATGACTGGGGCAGGGCCAGGCCACAGCTGGGACTCAATGCATGTCTCCCACATGGGTGGTGGAGACTCCACTGCTTAGCCACCACTGGACTGGTCCCCAGAGTCTGCACTGCAGCAAGCTGGAATCAGAAAGTGGCGAGGAATCAAACCCAAGAAAAGCACTCCAGTATGGAAAGTGGGCGTCTTAACCGGAGTCTCAGTCTGTGGGCCACATGCCAGCCCCTCGTTTTTATGTCTTTAGTCCACTTGAGAATGATTTTGCCACATGGTATGAAGTAAGGATTTGATTTTTCCTTCCATATGGAGACTCAGCTGTTCAATATTCTTCCAATTGTTAATAATTCTTTTGCCATTAATTTTTAAAAACAAATTTATTTTAGAATTTAAGATCTACTTATGTATTTGAAAGGCAGAGTTGGAGAGAGAGAGAGAGAGGCGCATGGAGAGATCGCCCATCTACTGGTTCACTCCCCAAATAGCCACAACGGCCAGAGCTGAGCCAATCCAAAGCCAGAAGCCAGGAGCTTCTTCCGGGTCTCCCATGCAGGTGCAGAATTTGGGCCATCTTCTATTGCTTTCCCAGCCCATAGCAGAGAGCTGGATAAGAAGTGGAGCAGTCAGGACTCGAAGCGGCGCCCATATGGGATGCAGGTGCTGCAGACCGAGGCTTTACTCCCTACACCACAGGGCTGGCCCCACCCACCATTCATTTTTGAAGCCACCTTTCTGGTGGCAAAAGTCATAGTGAATATTTATTTAGAACTGAGTACTTTCAAAGTGTATCAATCATTAACTCATTTAATCTTTACAACAACTTTATAACTACAGACTCATGATTCATTGTTTATCATTCTGAAATTGAAAAAAAAGTCTGAAAATCATGCCTAAAAATAATTCATTTAGATGTATATATACCAAAACATCACATGGTGCTCCACAAATGTGCACATTTTTAGGTGTCAATTTAAAAAAGAAAAACAAACCAAAAATATATTAATTGCAGCAATGTTTCTAGTGACATAAGATTGGAAACTATGAATATCCATTAGTTAGACTGGTTCCATTTCTTATATAACACCCTCATTATAAAAATGTAAAGCAATCATAAAAACAGAACACTTAAGTTTATATGAACTAGAATGGAACAAGGTCCAAGATGCATCAGATAGTTGAATACAGCAGAGGTCAGAGGCTGATAATTGTTGAATGTGAGTGAATACAGTGGGACTTACCACATTGTTCTCTTTTTGTGTATATATTTGAATCTTTATATACTTAAAATATTTAAAGGAGTAAATAATTCACTTTTGAAGCTATGTACAGTCTTTTATTTATTCCTCTTAATAGTCTGATAGAACTACAAATATATTTGATTAAGAGTGCTGCCCTAGAAGCTGCTGGGGTGTGGCAACACACAAGGTACCTGCACTGCATTACTTTTCAAAGTCTAAGGAATTCTGAATCCAGAAAACCACCTGGTGGAGGTTTCAGATAAGGATTGTGCACCAGCACTATTGTTACCCCCATTCCACAGCTGAGCAAATGATAGACATCAAGTCAGTTGCTTAAGGTCATATTGTTAACAAAAAGAATAATCAGTATAGTTAACAAAATTTTTGAGTGCTTATTGTGGTTGTCACTTAGTTTAATGTTTCATGTGCGTTATCTCACTTGATCCCCCATCACAACCTGATGAGTAATGCTATCCTTATCTTTATTTCCCAGATGAAGGGATAAAAGCTTAGAGAAGTTATATAATTCCTCTGAGTACACAGCTGTTAAGCGTGGTGAGAAGTGATTTAAAAACAAGCTGGTCTAACATCAACACATTTGATTATTACAAAGTTGTAACACAAGTCTTTTCTCTTCCACATGCCATTTGGTCTATATCTAATTATCTCTTTGTTATTAAAGACCAAGATCTTTCAAACGTCAGCCAGCTTTTGATCATTAAGACCCTGCTATGATTCCCTACTGCATCTTGAGTAAAATCCAAACTCCTTATGCCGGTCCCTCTGTGCCTCTCCCAACAGAGCAGATTTCTTTGAAGCCTTTGCACTAGGTGTATCTCTGCCTGGGAGCTTCCCAGAGCGTCCCACGGCCAGCTCTCCTGTCGCAGGCCCCAACTTAGGCCACAGATTGCCCAGCTGAGCAGGCCTCTATCACCCTCTCTATCCAATCACTCTGTCTTACCTATCATGTAAACACATTTTCATGTTTACTCCCTTTTCCTTCCATTAGAATTTAAGTTCAACCGGAGTGAGCACCTTGTCTATTTTGGTCCCTTCTAAAGTCCAGTCTCTTACATGGTAGAAGCTTAATTTTGGCTGAATAAATCAATGTTGTACATAATCAGTAAACAGTGCCTGTTTGTTAGTTTGAATGGTGGGAGATACATTGGCAGGCAGGCAGGCTGGAGGAAACCAATCAATGTGAGAATGTGGGTGCTTGAACATTGGTTTAGTCAGATTTTGCCTGTGTAAACAGCACCTAGCAGAATATTTGACACTGAGAGGCACCAAATAAATATTTGTTGAATGAGTGAACAACAATGAATATTATTACTAGCAATGGAGCTTGGGCAAATTACTTAAAATTGTGAGCTTTGTTCCCTCTCTATAAAGTAAAAATTAAAGCATACATTTACAGGGTTGGCCTATGAATTACAGGACCTAATGCCAGTCACATGCTGAGCGCATAGCAGGGGCTTAGTTTCTTTCTCTTTACTACACACACAATTTTATGGTTTACAAAGTTCTTATAATCTCTTCTGGAAATATTACCTCATTTTATTTTCATAGCCTTCTTTATGTTCTCAGCATTTCTCACTAGCCTCATTTAACAGAGGAAAACACACTCAAAGATGGAGACCTAGGCCTTTTCAGGGAATGGGAAGTCAACGGACATGCTTTGTGGTTTACACCTAAATGGGCTGGATTGAAGAAACTGGAGAAACACTAGTTGATTACTAGCATGTAAATTTAAGGTGATAAAAACCTGAATTAGGGCCGGCACGGTGGCTCTATAGGCTAACCCTCTGGCTGCGGCGCCGACACCCCAGGTTCTAGTCCCGGTTGGGGCGCCAGATTCTGTCCCAGTTGCTCCTCTTCCAGTCCAGCTCTCTGTTGTGGTCCGGGAGAGCAGTGGAGGATGGCCCAAGTGTTTGGGCCCCTGCACCTGCACGGGAGACCAGGAGAAGCACCTGACTCCTGGCTTCGGATCAGCGTGGTGCGCCAGCCGCAGCGTGCCAGCCGCAGCGGCCATTGAGGGGTGAACCAACGAAAGGAAGACCTTTCTGTCTGTCTGTCTGTCTCTCTCTCACTGTCCACTCTGCCTGTCAAAAAAAAAAACAAAAAACAAAAAAACAAAAAAGAGCGAGAGAGAGAGACCTGAATTAGGTGACAGAAGTGTTTAAAACCTCACGAACTCAAAAAACTCCATTATCAGATGATCAAAGAATAATAGCTGTGAGTTTTCAAATTTGATTGAGAAAACGAGGGCACCAGCGACAGAAACAAGACATCAAACTTGTTAAGAATCGTTGGCACACCTTCCCTTTAACACCTATGCAGAACTTCTGGTAGTTAATGGCAAATGTCTGAGCCAGTTCCTTCACTGCCTCTGCAGACCTTAACTCTATTATTTTTTACAAAATTTATTTATTTATTTGAAAGGCAAAGTTACAGGTCCAGAGGGAGAGACAAAAAAAAAAGAGAAATCCTCCATCCGCAGGTTCACACCCCAAATGGCCTCAACAGGCTGGGCTGGGTCGGGCTTAAGCCAGGAGCCAGGAACTCCATGCGGACCATCCCACGGTCGCAGAGACCCAACTGCTTGGGTCATCTGTCGCTGCCTTCCCAGGCGCATTAGTAGGGCGCTGGATCCCAAGTGGAGCAGCAGCCGGGACTCGGGCTGGCGCGCTAAGGGACGGGGGGCATCAGCAGCATAACCGGCTATGCCGCAACGCTGATCCCCAACGGGAGATCCTTCTTGATCTCAGCCCTCTCAAAGGCATCGCCACCGACCAGAGCTTTCAGTCTGGCTCTCTGTAGAAGCAATGTGGAGGAGAACGATCGGAGCGGTAGAGCATTAGAAACCAAAATGCTGGTTAAATCTCCTTTCCCCGTCTCTGGAAAATCAGAAGCCACTACTTCCCCTCCTTGCCTAGCGTCAGAACAAGAAAAATCCTCTCCAGAGCGGCACAAAGAACTTTCTTTCCGACGCCCGCCACCAGCTCCAGCAGCTCGGGCTCCTTTTTGCTCACCCACGGAGCGGAGAAGCTCGCGGTGCGCTGACGTCACTTCCGGCGCGCTGACGCTCTGTCCGGCGTGCCGACGCCTGCGTCAGCAAAGAGCGGGGCTGGGGGCACCCGGTTTGAAGTCGTGCGGGTCGGAGGACTGCCGCCTCAGTCGCCGCCTCGGACCCTGCTTCCCCGGCCTCGGCGGCGACGAGCTCGAGTAGGCGGCGGGGCAGATGCCCGAGAGCCCGCGCCCGGACGCCACGCGCCCTACCGGCCGCTCCCCTGCGCCGCGCGGCCTGGGCCTGCGCCGCTCTGCTCTCTGGAAAGTAGCGCCTCGGCGGCGCGGCGCGTAGCTCGCGGGGTGCTCGGAACCGCCGGCGCCCGACCATGGCGGTCTCCAGGTGGGTCAGGCTCCTCGACGAGCGAACGGGAAGGCGGCTCGGGCTAGGCGCGGTCTGCTCGCAGCGGCCGCGCTCCTCGAGAGGAGCGATTCTCATTGTCAGCGCACTCGGGCGCCTTCTTCCCGAGACTTCGGAGTTCGCCCCGCTGTCGGCGAGGGTTGGGGTTCGGGTTACTCCCGAGTTCATCGGCTCAAGAATGGCGTTTGCTTGTCGAACAGACCCCTTGGGCAGCCGGGAGCTGGTTTTTCTGTGTTCTCGCTGGGCCCCTTCTCTGGTTTCTCTTCCCTCTTTCAGGTCTAGGAGTGCGAGTCTCGCCTCTCGCAGTACTGGAGGGCTAATCCCCAGGTTAACCTCCATTTCGTGGGAAAACTTGGCCGTCACTGTCAAGAGACGCACGATTTGAATTGCGGCAAACTAAGAGTGCTTTTTTTTTTTTTTTTTTTTTTTTTAATTTACAGCTTTAGGACTGTGTTCTGTCCGGAGGCAGTCTTCTTACACTAAGTATAATCCTCCTTTTGTTCAAGCCGTAGACGTTCCGTAGTCAGCGCTGTAGCCTTAAACAAAGTGTTGTGTTAGCACCATCTTCCAAGGGAGATCACAATTCTTAAATTCTTTTAAGACACACATACTGCTCGCCAGCAGCCAGGTCTGAGAGCACCGTAGAAACTCATTTCTTTCTTCGTGTAGCCAGAGGAGGAAAGTTCTTTCCTCCGTTATAGAACGGTTGCAAAAACTTTTGGGGGGAAGTTTTTCGTTTTGGTGGCCTTGGTACACCTGTGTAGGGGATAGGCCCTTCGTGATAGCAGTCCGATGAATGCCCCGAGTTCTTTAACATTGATCAGGTTAACTTTGAATGAGAATTGGGGCTTTTTAACCACCAAGGCTGCAGGGAGAAGTGATGGAAGTAGTTTTCATAATTAATTGAACATAATTAATTGAGCATGCTCGGTGTTCGGGTTTTATCTGTTTGCAGGGAAAGCTAGCCATCCCTCACAACTCCCTAGGTAACTGATGAAATAGTGTGTGGGAGAAGCCCATGGGATGAAGATGGGGGTTGCTAGGCACCTGTAGTGTGGGCCATCTGATTCGTATTTCATAGATTTAATCCAGTTGTGATAAAATCCATTTTTTGTAATATATAACCTACCCTAAGAGAATACAAGTGGCATTTTTTATTTTTGCCAGGTACTGAAAGGTCTGTCTTCTAATTCCTTACTTCCTATTTAAATACATAACCATATACATTGTAAGTGCTTTGAGACATAAAGTGCATGTGAAATTAGTCTGTCAGGTGATAGTGTTGAAGGGGATGATGCATGCTTCCTTTCCTAGAGTGGTCTGTGCTTTTTCACAGTATCAGAGCTTTATAGAGACAAGTGTTTTAAAAGAGCTACATTTAAAAGGAAAAAAAGAACAAAAACTAAACAAATTTTTAAAACATTTAAAAAGAAAAAAGAGTTTAGAAGGGTCTAATTTCCATTTAAAGAAGTTTAGGACATTTCAACATTTCTGAATGAATGAATGATTTTTGAAGGTTACTGCCCTTTGTTCTGGGTATTGAGTTTCAAAGGGTAGTGCTCTTTCTCTGTAGATTTTTGTATTCATTTTGCCAAAATTCTACTTTAAGAACAGGCTGTAATATTTTTACTAAAGAGGTACTTATGCGCTTAGGTTACTATATAAATTCAAGGAAAACATTTTGAGACACCTTGTGTGTTTTGGAAGCACTGTCAGTTCTTGAATTTTCATCTGTGGCTTCACTTTCATTTTAGTTGGGTTTGTGTGTGGGTTTTTTTGTTTTTTGTTTGTTTGAGTTTTTATCTAAGAGAGAGTGTGAGTATTAGTTCTTATCTCCTGGTTCTCTCCCCAAGTGCTTGCAATGGCTAGGCCTAGGCTGGACTGAATTCAGTTCACATGGGTGACAGAAACTCAGTTACGTAGGCTGTTACTGTTGCTTCCCAGGGTCTGCATTAGCAGGAACCTGGAATCAGGAGCTGTAGCCAGTTATTAAACCCAAGCACTCCAGTATGAGATGTAAGTGTCTTAAATTGTCTTAGCTGCTAGGCTAAGCATCCATTCCTAAGCATATTTCAGTGCTAAATTTCCTTTATCTCCTATTGGTGTATATGTGTGGAATATAGATTTTTTATTTCATGTAGGGTGAAAGATATAGTTCAAGAGACAAAAATCATATGCCAGAGAACCAGCATTGTGACAGCAGGTTAAGCTGTAGCCCATATGAGGGTGAAGTAGCAGAAGATGGTACAAGTGCTTGGGTGCTTGCCAGTCATGTAGGAGACTCTGATGGAGTTTCTGGCTCTTGGCTACAGCCTGGCCCAATCTGGCTGGTGAAACCATTTGGGGAGTAAACCAGCAGATGCAAGATTGATCTCTGTCTTTAATTCTGCCTTTCAAATAAGCAAATGCATATTTTTAAAAATATTTTTTAAAGGGGCCGGTGCCATAGTTAATCCTCCGCCGGCAGCACCAGCATCCCATATGGGTGCCAGTTCTAGTCCCAGTTGCTCCTCTTCCATTCCAGCTGTCTGCTGTGGCCTGGGAAGGCAGTGGAGGATGGCCCAAGTGCTTGGGCCCCTGCACCCGCATGGAAGACCAGGAGGAAGCACCTGGCTCCTGGCTTTGGATCAGCGTAGCTCCAGCCGTAGTGGCCATTTGAGGGGTGAACCAACAGAAGGAAGACCTTTTTTTTCTCTCTCTCTATCTGTAACTCTACCTGTCAAATAAAAATTGTTAAAATTTTTTAATTTTTAAAAATATTCTAAAAATATGTGTTTACTTATTTGAAAGAATTAGAAAGAGCTTCCATTTGCTGGTTCACTCCCCAAATGGCCAAAATGACCAGGGCTGAGCCAGGCTGAAGCCAGGAGCTAGGAGCTTCTTCAGAGTCTTTCATGTGGGAAACAAGGGCCTAAGCACTTGGGCCATCTTCCATTGCTTTCCCCCAGGCCATTAGCAGGTAGCTGGATCAGAAGTGGGGCATTCCAGCATCACAGGCAGTGGTTTAACCCACTATACCACAATGCTGGTCTTAATAAATATTTTAAAAACATCATGCTAGAATCAAAGTATTTTTGCTTTGTTTATATCAGTGTGTATAACTGAAGAAAATACTTTTAGGCCCTTAAAAACGTCTCCAATGGACAGGATAGTAAATTGGTACCGTCATTCCCTCAACTGCAAGGTGAAGAAATCTAGGATAATCTTTGACTTCTCTCTGTCTCTTCTTCCCTGACACCATCCCATTCTGCCAGTTATTAAATACAGTCCTGTCCTTTTTAATTTTTCTCCAGCCAATCTTTTCTATGTCAGTTTCCACAACCCTACTCCATGCCACCATCATCTGTAATCCAAGACACCTGTAACAGTAGTTGCCTCTCCATGGCTCCCCTGGCATCTCATTCTAATTTATTCTTCACTTCTACCCTGTTATTTACTAGTATGCAGATTTCAATGTGGTCATTTTTCTGCATAAAACCATTTAGTTGTTTCCTGTTGCCTTTATTCTCAGTCTAAATTACTCTATTTTACAAGGTCCTGTGTTTCATCTTTTTTTTTTTTTTTTTTTTAAGATTTATTCATTTGAAGTCAGAGTTACATAGAGAGAAGGAGAGGCAGAGGGAGAGAGAGAGGTCTTCCATCCTCTGGTTCACTCCCTAAATGATTGGCTGGTGCTATGCCGATCCGAAGCCAGGAGCCAGGAGCTTCTTCTGGGTCTCCCATGTGGGTGCAAGGGTCCAAGGACTTAGGCCTTCCCTAGGCCATAGCAGAGAGCTGGATGGGAAGTGGAGCAGCCGGGACTCAAACCGGCATCCATATGGGATGCTGGCACTGTAGGCGGCAGCTTTATCTGCTATACCACAGCGCTGGCCCCCTGTGTTTCATCTTGTGTCAAGTTCTCTTTACCTCCCCTTTTTTCTCCCTCTTCAAACCCTTCTTCCCAGAATCTATATTCTCACCTCCAACTTTTTTTTTTTTTTTTTTTTTTTTAAGATTCATTTTATTTATTTGAAAGGCAGAGTTACAGAGAGGGGGTGGTGGGGAGACAGATCTTCATCCGCTGGTTCACTCCCAAATGGCCAGGACCGGGCCAGACTGAAGCCCCGAACCAGGAGCTGCTTTCAGGTCTGCCATATGCATACAGGGGCCCAAAGACTTAGGCTATCTTTCATTGTTTTCCAGGCACATTAGCATCGAGCTGGATCAGAAGTGGACCGGCTGGGATGGTGGAGGCTTTATCTGCTACACCACAATGCCAGCCCCCACCTCCCACTGTTTATCTCTAGAATACTTCTGCACTTGGGCTAATCCAAACCTTAGTTTTTGGTCTAAACCTGAATGTTACTTTTTTCAGGAAGCCTTCCCTGGTTTTATTTCATCTAAGCTATTTATGTCAATGTGTACTCCTGTCAGTCATAGTACTTACCATACATGATTGTTGTTTCTCTTACTGGATTAACAATGTTTTTGAGAGAAGGGAATGTGCCTGTGATCTTTCTGCCTCCAGCAGAGTGCCTGGCTCCTAGTAAGTGCTCTGTGTATTTTTTCCAAAAATGAATGAGTGGCTTTGTTTCTTACTTTAGTGATTTTAACATAACTTATGCATAGGAGAATATTTGCAGTATATTTTGGTGAGTGTTTCTGAGTTAACTAGTTTTTCCTCAAAAATAAAAACTCAATATAGCTCTGATTGTTGGCTAGGATTATAATTTTTTCTTAAAAAGACTGTTGGAACCTTTTTTTTTTTTTCTAAAGACTTTTTTATTTGAAAGAGTTAAGCAGAGAGAGAGAGGTCTTCCATCTGCTGGTTCACTCCCCAATTGGCCACAACAGCCAGAGCTGTGCCTATGTGAAGCCAGGAGCTTCTTCCGGGTCTCCCACAAGGGTGCAGGGGCTCAAGGACTTGGACCATCTGCTGCTGCTTTCCCAGACCACAGCAGAGCTGGATCGGAAGTGGAGCAGCCAGAACATGAACCAGTGCCCAGCCACCATGGGATGGTGGCACTGCAGGCAGTGGCTTTGCCCCAGAAATCATTTTTTTTTTAAAGTTTGTAAAACAGTAAATTTCTGTGCTAGCATAGCCCTTTTTTTTTTTTTTTAAATTTATTATTTGAAAGGCAGAATTACAGACAAGCAGAGACAGAGAGAGAAGTCTTCCACCCGCTGGTTCACTCCCCAGATGGCTGCTACGGCCGGAGAATTGGGCCTGTCTGAAGCCAGGAACCAGGAGCTTCTTGCAGGTCTCCCATGTGGGCACAGGAGGCCAAGGACTTGGGCCATTTCCTACTGTTTTTCCAGGCCATAGCAGTGAGCTGAATCCAAAGAGGAGGAGCCGGGACCGAACTGGCGCCTGTTATAGGATGCCGACACTGCAAGCAGCAGCTTTACCTGCTGTGCTACAGCCCTGGCCCCAGCATGGCCTTTTATAATGTAAATTTGATATAATAAAATTAGTTCAGGTGATCAGATTTTTGACCCTGTTTATAAAGGCTTGGCTTTAGTTTGAATTGCAAGAATGTGGCAAATTATAAAATGTATGAATGAGTGGAGTTACATGTTGCAGAAATAATTTTGTTACTCTAAAATTGCAAGCACAATGACTGCATTTGATGTTTTGGGTAAAATATAGCGAAATATCACTGAAAAATGTATGACTCCTTTAGACCATTAATAAAACAGATAGCATAAACATGTAGGAGTAGAGAACAATGTTGCCCTTAAGATGTGGCTGCTGGAAAGTCAGCTAAGCTCACTAACTAGCTATGTGATTTGTTCACACAAATCCAACCTCAGCAGAAAACCAAATTAGTATATGTTACATACGGGCTTTCAGTGTTGCTTGCAAACAGTTTAGGTCAGAATTGTTAAATCTTTGAATACCATTGTTGTGCTTTGTGAAGCTCTCTTCCGGTATCTTCTATCACTTCGGGCTGACTAACCCTTTGATCAGCACTGAAGGCAACCTTAAAGGAATTACTCATTGATGGTGAATTTGTAGTTGTTGGGTTCTATGGTTTAATGTAGATTCTTTTAAAAATAACTTTTGCCTATTTATGTCACAGTTGATTAAGTTGATGTAGGAAAAATTTTAGAAATATTTTTCCTCAGTGATCTCTGTACTAAAGATCATGTCTCAAATGCCTAGACAATACATATTATTTGATTATTTTAGAAACTATACATTAGGTCTGTGGTGTCTGTATTTGAAAATGATGCAGTTGCGCAGAAAGGATGGAGGAAAAAGAATGAAACACACCCTGTTATGGAAAAAACATTGCCACATATGAGCAGAACTTCCCTCAGTTTTGTTAATTCTCTGTAGAGAAACATTGTTTCATTAGACCTATTTTGCCAAATAAAAGCAAGTTTCTTGATGTGAGGGAAGTTCTATGGATCCTTCTAAGGAGTGGGAAAATGCTAAAAAAAAAAAAAACAAAAAACTATCTTAATTACACATAGGGGACAGCCTTGGTAAGTCTACTTCTCCTTTGCTGATAATTTTAGTCCAGTATAAAATTGACAGAAGGGACTATTATAAATTGTAATTTATCAGATGTTTTGTTTAAGATACTTAGAGACCAAAAAGGGCAGGAAAATTAGAGGAGACATTATAGAAGCTTTTCTTTTCCCCATAGTAAATTCCTCCCTGTTTCTTTCTTGACATTTTTTCTTGAAGTACCTGAATCAAATTTTTTTTGCTTTTGTATTTCAGTTGTAACAGTATAAACATTTTTAAGTGTACAGTTTCATATAAAGGTGTAAAACCACAGATACTTCTATTTAAAAAAAAAGAAACCCTAATTTATTATGTTTTATCATTCAGATAAGTGCAAAAGGCTGTATGTTGTTGAATCAGAGATAGAGTGTAGAATTAAATGTTTTGAAACATAGCTTCGTTATACTTTTTCTTTTTTTTTTGGACAGGCAGAGTTAGAGAGAGAAAGGTCTTTTTTCTGTTCACCCCAAAGTGGCTGCTATGGACGGCGCGTTGCAGCCAGCGCACTGTGCCAATCAGAAGCCAGGAGCCAGGTTCTTCCTCCTGGTCTCCTCATGTGGGAGCAGGGCCCAAGGACCTGGGCCATCCTCCACTGCACCCCCGGGCCACAGCAGAGAGCTGGACTGGAAGAGGAGTTACCGGGACAGAATCCGGAGCCGGGTCGGGACTAGAACCCTGGGTGCTGGCGCCACAGGCGGAGGATTAGCCTAGTGAGCTGCGGCGGCGGCATGGTTATACTTTTTCAACATTGATCATTCGTTTAACTTGTAAATGCTGAATACTTTCTATGTTCTAGGGCTAGAGAAACAGCAGAGAAAAAAAGTGAAGTATATTCTCAGGGAGTAATGTTGTAGGGTGGAGCTAGGGAAGTGTAACTTAGCTAGCATGCACCTGGCCTTGCACCTGGTTTTTGTGCAGTTTCACATATTTGTGTTTATTCTTGGTGTCCTTTGTGGTATCCTAAGTAATCTACTTCTTTTTTAGAACATAACATTAACATAGTTTCATATTATCCACAGTGTGAACTAGAATTATGCATTTTAAAATACTAGAAAATTTATTGAAGGTTGTTTCTTTTAACCATAACTTTCTTCCTTGTGATAAAATGTGGACTTTGTGCATTGTATATACTATTGTTTATTCTCTTTACTTATTTCCTAAGTAACACACAAAGTAAAACTTTAGCCTCTACACATTTTACTACATGTTAAAAATGAATAACAAAATGGTCAAACTGGGCTTTTTTTTTTAAAACGATTTATTTCATTTATTTGAAAGGCAGAGTTACAGAGAAAGAAAGAGACAAATCTTTGATCTGCAGGTTCACTCCCCAAATGGCTGCAACAGTTGGTCTGGGCTAGGCTGAAGCCAGGAGCTTTGTCTGGATCTCCTACGGGGGTGGAGCCAAGTACTCCAACTGTCTTCTGGTGCTTTCCTAAGCACATTAGTGGGAGTTGAGTGGGAAGCAGAGCAGCCAGTAGTCAAACCAGCACCCTTATGGCAATTTTGCCTGCTATACCACAACACTGGCCCCTGATTATTCTCTTAGGAAGCCATCTTTCTGAGATTATCTGAATCTTTGTAAAGTATACTTCTCAGAGAGATTAAATTTATTCTGAGAACATCAGTGAGATGATTTTGCATTCCCAAGTGGCAAAAAGTGGAAATGTAACATGTACGTGTTTATTATAGTCCAAAATGTGTGTTTTCTTTTTTTTAAAATTATTTTAATGACCATAATGTGACTATCTGGAGAGGTTAGATTGTAGTTGCCAGCCTAACCTCTCCAAATTTATATGTACTCTTCTCTTTTTCTAGGCAACTTTAGAGAAGTTATCTGAAATCACAGCTTGGTAAAACACACATACATGCATCATGTCTTATGTAGTTATTTCTCTCAATTGGAATCCAAATTGAAAATGAGCTGGGGCTGGCATTGTGGTATAATGGGTAAAGCCACTACCTGCCATGCTGGCATCCCAAATGGGCACCGGTTCCTGTCTCATATGGGACTGCTTGGGCCCCAGCTAAGAAGCTCCTGTCTTTTGTCTGGCCCAGCCCTGCCATTGTGGCCATTTGGGGAGTTAACCAGCAGGTGGAAGATCTCTCTGTGTCTTACCTTCTCTCTCTTTCAAATAAATAAATCTTGAAAGAAAACCAAAGATTTCTTGTTATCATGAATAGATTCATAACCAATGGATATTATCAAATGTAATTGCCATAAGATTTATTTTTCTGCAGTCTTTGGTACCTTCTGTTTGATTTGATATCTGTTCCCTCTGTCTCTTTTGTCTGTTCTTTGAAGAATGGCATTTTCCCCTTGCTGTTCCACAAGAGAAGTTTTAACCAAAAGTATTGGGCTGTGGTTAAATACTGTGTTCCTTCAGTCAACCCTCCTCTTAACTTGTCTTCAGATTGGCTAGCTTTTTTGACCTCTACCTCGCTTGTCTCCCTTCCAATATAGTACTGATCCTTTTCCCCTTCCTTACCAGTTCACCATGCTAGCTTTTTCTGTTGTGGGCTCTTCCTGATGCTTACTCTGCTTGCCTTGTGGCTGGCTACTCTGGGGTAACAGGTCAGACTACCCTCCTGTTATATGCTTGTCTTATCATTCCTTTGTTCTTCCTTTTGTGTGGTGTCTTAATTTGCTGTCTTGGAGACAAGGGCTTTAAGTTAAGAGAACCAAAGCATTTTAGGTCCTAATTCCTCTGTTCAGGGATGCAGGTTTGTCTGCATCAGCAGGCCTGGAATTGGATGACAGAGTGAGGTGATCTGGTGCTCTCATGGCATTTGGTTGATGGAAAAACAGAGGTGACAGGATATGACATTGGGATTTAAAAAACTGCAGAAAAGAGGGATAAGAGGAAACGTGTGGCTACGGGATAGGATTAGATTAGGTACAGAGGAGTCATACTCTGGGCAGGCATGTGTTTCTAAGTGAAGCTGAGTAGCAGGGGACCAAAGGAAAGTTTAGGAACGATAGACATTTTTGAAGTAATAATACAATGCCTGCCATATGGCCTCTTTCAGCCTACTGTTTGGAACAGGCTTGACTTCCTTGTTTGCTCAGAATGCTTAAGTTCTACTGTGCTGTTCTTTTCATGTACTGAAACATTAACACAGTTCTGTTATTTTTATAACTTAGAATATAGTGTAGCTATTACAGATTAAGGGTGATTTTCAACAGAAGCAAAGGGAAAATGCTGATATAACATTTTCCTTAAAACTGATACTTAAACTTGTCCCCAAGAAACTAGAAACTTTTCATATCTATATTTTTAATTAATACCAGCTACTTAACAAGTATTTGAATACCATGCAAACTGCTCTGGGGAGGTGAAGCATAATGAGGCACATAGGACATCATATAATGCATTAAGAGAAGCCCCCTCCAAAAGCATAATGTGTACCCAAATGACTTTTTAAGATGAGGATTTATGTGGATTTCAGAAGAGGAAGCATTCTTTTATTGTGTAGTACTCAGAAATGATTTCAAGGAGGTAAAGGACATTAGCTGCATTTTGAGGAGAGTTAGCTGAAGGATTGACTTGAGAAAACATTCTAAATAGAGAAAATAATGCTAATAGAAAAATTTTGGAAACCAGTAAGAGCCATATTTGGGGGATAACCTGTTCTTTGGATTATTTTCTGGTAGGTGAGGGTGAGCCTTTGTAGGTTTTAGAGTAAGATTTGATTTGATTTGTAGATTTTAGAGTAAGTGATTTGATCAAAGGATGCTTTAGAAAGTAGACCTGGCAACAGCATCATATTTCATTTGGAGTTATATTCACCAGGTAGTTGGAAGTACGGCACTGGAGCTCCCAAATAGGCCAGATTTGAGGGTTATTTGTAGTGGGCTTAATTTAAACAAATGCAATAGTATACAATTTGCTAAGGGAGAAACTAGTAAGAGATGTTCAGCTAGGGTTTAAATTTGGAAAAGGTTCATATTAAGATTGGTAAGAATAGGAGAACCAAAAAAAGAATGGTTTGAAAAACAGGGTACTATAATGTGAAAATCTAGGACACAAAGTTTTCTTTTTTTTAATATAAACATCTTTTAATTCCCTTTTCCCATGAACTTTGTTTTTTCATTTTGGAGAGACACACAAACGGAGTGAGTATGTCTCCCAGAGTCTGCATTAGCAGGAAGTGGAGTCAGGAGCCAGAGTTGGGCATGAAGGCCAGGCCTTCTGAAATGGGCTGCAGATGTCCCAAGCAGTGTCTTAACCACCAGGCTAAATGCCTGCCCCTGGAAAGTATTTTAATAATGGGACTCTTGCTGGTATCAGATGTCATTAAAGAGATTTAAAAAAATGTATGACAGAACAATTTGTAGCTTAAGATTTCATTGGTGACACTGGTGAAATTTCATTTAGAGGGGCAGATGTTATGGCCTAATAGGTTAAAACACTGCCAACAATCCCAGCATCACCTATGTGCCATGGCTTGAGTCCCAACTGCTTCTCTTCCGATCCAGCTCCCTTCTAATGTGCCTGGGAAAGCGGCAGAACATGACTGAAGTCTTTGGGCCGCTGCACCCACATTGGAGACCTGGATAAATCTCCTGGCTGTTGTGGCCATTTAGGGAGTGAACTAGCAGATGGAAGATCTTTTTCTCACTGTTTTTTTTTTTTTTCTCTCTGTAACTCTGCCTTTCAAATAAATAAAATCTTAAATAAAAACTTCATTTAGAAAAACTTCATAAGGATTAAATTTTGTATGATGAGGATATAAAAGAAGTGATGTTAAATACTTGTTAAGCTGCTTAGAAGTAAAAGGAACATATTCTAGAAAGGTGAGAATTAAGCATTTTATTTTCTCAACAGAGATCTCTGAATATTGGAAAATAGAAGGGAATGGATTAATAATGCAGTGATTTGAGGTATTAGAGAAAGCATAATTGAATGACATAAAAGGGGATAGAATCAAGATAAAAGCAGGAGATTACCAAAGCCTTGAAAACAAGTGAAGACTGTCATTTTATCTGAAATAGTATAAGTGTAAAGACTAATTTATTTTTATTTTATTTATTTGAAAGGCAGAATTAGAGACTTCCTTCCACTGGTTCCTTCCACAAATGGTCGCAGTGTACAGGGCTGGGCCAGGCTGCAGCAAGGAGCATCGTTGGGGTCTCCCATGTGGGTCCAGGAGCTTAAGTGCTTGGGTCATCTTCTGCTTTCCCAGGCACATTAGCAGAGAGCTGGATCAGAAGTGGAGCAGCCAGGACTCAAAGTGGCACCCATATATGATGCCGGTGTCATAGGGGCAGCTTTACCCTCTATGCTACAGTGCTGGGCCCTGTGTGAAGACTAATTTTTAAAGGTAGTGGGGAAAGAACTTGAAATAATTTGTGTTCTATAACAGATCTCCTTTTTAAATATTGTTTTAAAATGATAGGTAGGAATTGTATATATTGGGGCTGTTGCTGTGGCACAGTGGATAAAGCCGCCACCTGCAGTGGCACAATTACTTGAATCATCAGTGCTGCCTCCCAGAGTAAACATTAGCAGGAAGTCGGAATCAGGAGCTGGAGATGGGAATTAAACCCAGGAAGTTTGATGTGGGATGCAGGTGACCCAACCACTAGGCCAAACACCCATCCCTAATAAAACATTTAAATACTTAATGTTTGACATATAAAGTAAATTAACTTTTTTTTTGACAGGCAGAGTTAGACAGTGAAGGAGAGAGAGAAAGAGGTCTTCCTTCATTGATTCACCCCCCCAAAGGGCTGCCACAGCTGGCACACTGCGCCGATCCAAAGCCAGGAGCCAGGTGCTTCCTCCTGGTCTCCCATGCAGGTGCAGGGCCCAAGCACTTGGGCCATCCTCCACTGCCTTCCTGGGCCACAGCAGAGAGCTGGACTGGAAGAGGAGCAACTGGGACAGAATCCGGCACCCCAACCAGGACTAGAACTTAGGGTGCCAGTGCTGCAAGTGGAGGATTAGCCAAGTGAGCCACGGCGCCAGCCCAGTAAATTAACTTTTGCATGTCTTATGCAGATCAACTATATTGTATTACTCTTTTAAAAAGTTTTATTTGAAAGGCAGAGAAAAGAGAGAATGCTCCATCAATTTTCCATCAACTGGTTTGCTCTCCAAATGCCTCTAACAGCCAGGGCTGGGCAAGGCTGAAGCCAAGAGCCAGGAACTCCATTCACATTTCCCTGTAGGAGTGGTAGGTGGTAGGAACTCAAATACATTGGCCTTTATCTGCTTCCTCCCAGGAAACAGAAAACTGGGTCCAAAGCAGAAGTGGAAGCAGAACTTAATCCCAGGCACTCCCGGAATGCTTGTGTCCTAAGTGGTGGTTTAAGCCCTTGTGCCACAATACCCACCCATGCCCTTTTTAACTTTGTATCACTAAAATACTTAGCTTTGTATACCTAAAATACTTTTCTTGACATATATCCTTCTTGCATACCCTTAACTGTAAAATTTGAACCTAGCCTCTTGGGTGTTTTGGTCTGAAACGGTTGAAAAATTTTGTAGTACCTTTAGCTCTCTTGACTGAAAAAGACCTGTTTTGGTTGTACTGATTTCAATGATTTTGTGCTTATTAGCAACTAATTTGATAGATAGCACATTTCTACTATTTGCCTCTTAACACCACAAAAATCCTATTTCTTTTGCTACTTTAGAAGCATATCTTGGGGCCGGCACCATGGCGCAGTAGGTTAATCCTCCGCCTGTGGCGCCAGCATCCCGTATGGGCGCCGGTTCTAGTTCCGGCTGCTCCTCTTCCAGTCCAGCTCTCTGCTGTGGCCTGGGAAAGCAGTAGTAAATGGCTTAGGCCTCTGCACCCACATGGGAGACCAGGAAGAAACACCTGGCTCCTGGCTTCAGATTGGCACAGCTCCGGCCATTGCAGGCATTTGGGGAATGAACCAATGGAAGGAAGACCTTTCTCTGTCTTTGCCTCTCACTGTCTGTAACTCTACCTCAAATAAATAAAAATCTTTAAGAAAACAAAAACAGAAGCTTATCTTTATTAATGCTTAATGCTTATCCTTAGCTCTGCAACTTTGCTTTCTTTTTCTTATTAGATAAAGATGTGTTCTCTAAGTCTCTCCTCAATAGGATTGGGCATAGTGAATATAACCTTGCCCCTTGTCATCCTCCATCTTGTTCAGAGTACCTATTTATTCCATACATGAGACCTCTTTCCTTTTATTACCTGTTAGATCCATTTTGCATCATGGAGCCTGATTAATAGTGTATTGGGAGGGTAGACCTATGATAAGTGGATAGATGGTAGTAGTTACTTGAGCCTCTGCCACTTAAGAACCTTAGAATTTGGGGCTGGCATTGTGGTACAGTGGATTAAGCCACCTCCTCTGATGCCAGCATCCCATATGAACAGGTCAAGTCCTGGCTGTTCCACTTCTGATCCAGCTCCCTGCTAATGTGCTAAGGAAAGCAGCAGAAGATGGCCCACCTGGATGAAACTCCTGGCTTTAGCCCACCTCTGCCTGTTATGGCCATTTAGGTAGTATACCAGTAGATGGAAGATCTTCTCTTTGTGTCTCTCTCTAACTCTGCCTTTCAAATGAATAAATAGATCTTTAAAAAAAAAAAAAAAGCAACTTGGAATTTACCTGTATCCTAAAAAGAAAAAATGAGTTTTCCACCTGCCCCTTAACTCCACGTGTATGACATTGTGATTTTATCCAAGACTTTGTTCATAAGTGGCAGAATTGGAATTTGAGTGATGCACTGTGACTCTAGAACTTTGACATTATGCTTTAAATGACTTTAAAACTTCAGGTGTCTGATTTATCTGTCACCTCTAAAATGACTCAGATACCTTTGTACAAATATAAATTTTTAATTTTTTTTTTTTTTTTTTTTTACAGGTAGAGTGGACAGTGAGAGAGAGAGACAGAGAGAAAGGTCTTCCTTTGCCATTGGTTCACCCTCCAGTGGCCGCCGCGGACAGCGCGCTGCGGCCGGCGCACCGCGCTCGTCCGATGGCAGGAGCCAGGTGCTTTTCCTGGTCTCCCCATGGGGTGCAGGGCCCAAGCACCTGGGCCATCCTCCACTGCACTCCCGGGCCACAGCAGAGGGCTGGCCTGGAAGAGGGGCAACCGGGACAGAATCCGGCGCCCCGACCGGGACTAGAACCCGGTGTGCCGGCGCCGCAAGGCGGAGGATTAGCCTGTTGAGCCATGGCGCCGGCTAACTTTTTAAATTTTTAAAAAGATTTATTTAGTTATTTGAAAGGCAGAATTATAGAGAGGCAGAGGCACAGGCACTGGCACTGGCAGAGAGAAAGAGAAAGAGATCTTCTCTCCACTGGTTCACTCCTCAGATGGCTGCAATGGCTAGAGCTGTGCTGATTGGAAGCCAGGAGCTTCTTCCTGGTCACCCACGTGGGTGCAGGGGCACAAGGACTTGGGCATCTTCTATTGCTTTCCTAGGGCATAGCAGAGAAGTGGATAAGAAGTGAAGCAGCTGGGACTTGAAATGGCACCCATATGAGATGCCAGCACTGCAGGTGGCGGCTTTACCCGCTATGCCACTGCACTAGCCCCCAACTATATACCTTTAGTCCCAATTCCTCCTGAAATTTAGTTGTTTTTTGGTTTTGTTACATTTGTTTAAACATTAATGCTAATTTTACTTGAAAGGCAGAGTCACAGAGAGAGAGAGAGAGAGAGAGAGAGAGAGATCGATCTTACATCTGCTGGTTCATTCCCCAAATGGCTGCAACAGCCAGAGCTGTGCCAGGCCGAAGCCAGGAGCCCAGAGCTTCTTGTGGGTCTCCCACATGGGTCCAGGGGCCCAAGCACTTGGCCCATCTTTTGCTGCTTTCTCAGGTGCATTAGCAGGGAGCTGGATTGAAGTGGAGCAGCTTGGTCTCAAACTGGCGCCCATATGGGATGCCAGTGTTGCAGGCTCCTCTAATTTCCTACTGCATCTATCCTTTTTAGTCTTTACTAGTTGAACTGCCCATATCCCTAGTGGGCTTGTATCTTTTTCATTAACATTTCCTCCTCTAATTCTTTCCATTTCTTTCAACGACATCTTTTTCTAAGATTCAGAATCTCAGAATCCTTTAGTTAGCCTAACATTTAACTTAATTACCACACCCTGTGTGTTTTGCTTCAGCATAATTTCTGCCAACTTCTTTCTACTCTTCTTGCCAGGATCATAGTTCAGGTCCACACTTTCAGCCTGAAGTTCTTTAAAAGCTTCCTTCTATTTCACTGTAAGTTTCATGCTGCTGCCAGATTAATGTTTTTATTTTCATAATCATGTTTGCCCCATACATTCAAAGGTCTCTATAATAAGGCCCCAACTACTTTATTTTTTAAAAGATTTTATTCATTTACTCGAGAAGTAGAGTTACAGACAGTGAAAGGGAGAGACAGAGAGAAAAGTCTTCCATCCACTGGTTGACTCCCAAAATGGCTGCTGTGGCCAGAGCTGAGCCGATCCAAAGCCAGGAGCTTCCTCTGGGTCTCCCACATGGGTGCAGGGGCCTAAGCACTTGAGCCATCTTCTACTGCTTTCCCAGGCCATGGCAGAGAGCTGGATCAGAAGAGGAGCAGCCAGGACTATGGGTTGTCAGCACCGTGGGCAGAGGGTTAACCTGTGCCACGGCAGAGGCTCTACAAAATTTTTTTAAAGGTTTATTTATTTGAATGTCAGAGTGACAGATCTTTCATTCCCAGTTCACTCCCCAGATGGCCCCAATAGCTGAAGCTGGGCTGGGTTGAACCAGGAGCCTCTTCCCCACCTTCCATGTGGGTGGCAGGGGCCTGAATACTTGGCTCATCTGCTGCTGCTTTTCCCAGGCCATAAACAAGGGAGCTGGATTGGAAGTGGGGCAGCTGGGACAAGAACCAGTACTGTATGGGATACTGGCATAGCAGGTAGTGAGTGGCTTTACCCACCATGCCACAGTGCCGGCCTCTCCAGTTACTTTTATAGCCTTATTCTCACTGTTCTGTTAAGTGTACTCTGAATTAAACTGAGCTATATTTACTTAACTAAATGTACTCTTCCTTTCCTTATTGTTGTGCTCTTGTTCTTTCTTCTAAATAGTTCCTCTGCTTTCACCACCTCATCTCTCCTAGTGTTGAAATCCTACCATTAACATCCATCTCAAACATCATT
This sequence comes from Sylvilagus floridanus, assembly GCA_949820135.1. Classification (NCBI taxonomy): domain Eukaryota; kingdom Metazoa; phylum Chordata; class Mammalia; order Lagomorpha; family Leporidae; genus Sylvilagus; species Sylvilagus floridanus. The sequence goes on from OX463235.1 coordinate 44,687,555, forward strand.
TTTTTAGGAAGCCTTTTCAGTATTACACACTTGGAAATATAGTATTTGTTTTTCTCTTTCACACTCCTCAGAGCACTTTGTATTACTTTTCTGTCATGTATCTATTGTGCCCTGTATTACGATTATTATTTGTGTACTTTCCTGCTTCCCCCATCCTCAATAGGATGTTCCCTAAGAGCGAAAATTAGGTATCTCCTGCATTCTTGGTATAGGTTTTCATTTATAGAATTATTGACTTTATTTATACATTTATTTACTTATTGACTTTATACATTTATTGACTCATCTTTATATATATGAGGACACAAATTTCAGATTAACCATTTTTTAAATTTTAGGCTTGATCGTCTTTTTATCTTACTGGATACTGGCACTACTCCTGTTACAAGAAAAGCTGCTGCACAGCAACTTGGAGAAGTGGTGAAGCTTCATCCTCATGAACTAAATAATTTGTTATCTAAAGTAAGAACTTTTTTTTTTCTTTTAGTATAATTATACATGTGTCCATGGATTAGGAATACAAAATTGAAGGTAGGATTCATCTTGGTCTATTTAAGTAACAATTTGGAATCTCTAAATTCTGTTAAATATCTAAATATATATCCAAAATTTTTTAAAATTTCGCTGAATTTTTTTTTGGCCACAAGATGTAAACAGTTTTTTGAATCAAGTTTGATTGATTGAGGGATTTGACAACATAAAACTTTTTTCCTGTGGTCAAATTTGAATCTGACCCAGTTTGGTGATGAACTGAGTTGTTAATCTGGTTTGTTAGTGGTCTAACTTGTTCTTAATGGCTAATAATTATATCATAGTTGGTAATTTTCAAATGGACACATACTTCTGGGCAATGACTGAAATATATGAAAGCTAGCTGGCAGAATCCTTTCTTTGTTATCAGCTGTTTGGAAGTAGAGGCTTTCTGCTTTAGTGGATCAATGTTTTTTGTAGACCTAGCCCATGTTCTTTACCTAAGCAGTGGCTTTATTTTTACTGATTCCGTGGGCTTGTTGAAACCTACCTGTATAGTAGTGAGTGGCAAATCCATGTGTTTAACTTACTAGTATTCAAAGTCAAACAGGAGTGCTTTGTGTGGGGAGAGGGGAATGGTGGAAGCTGAATGGAGAATAGGGTGGAAGAGCAATATGATTGCCCAGACTTAGGAAGCTCAAGATACTGCTCCCTCCCTAGTCTGATCCCTCCTTTCATTCTTACTTGTTCCTCCCTGATGTGTATGCATATCTATCTCAACAGATAGAAATCTGTACTCCATGGTTGCTACCAAAAGAGCTTATAATGACTTTCTTTCCAACATGTTCCCTACTTAGTCATTATCAGGATTTTCTGACCAAGATGGAGATGGAGAGACAGTGATTTGATACTTACAGGTTCATGTTCTCAGATTGGAAGAGAATACATATTAGGCAATATTATACTTTTGTGTAAGGTGGGAGGATAGACAGTCATACGCATTTCTCATCCCAGGGGAGAATTGGAGGAATTAAATGACTGAAACTGGAAACAGTGAATAGGATTAGTCTTTGCTAAAGTGAGAGAAAGATTCTAGCCTTTCAAGTGAGTTCTGCACTTTTAAACTCAGACTTCAGATGGCATATTGTCTGCCATCAAATCATTCCAAAAGATGAAAGGTTTGTAGTTTGCTCCTTTTTGTTTCCTTTCCTCTTTTTTCTGCCCTCAGTGTTTTCTTGTGCCTTTAAAAAATTTTGTTTTAAATTTTTATCAATTTGAAAAACAGATACAAAGAGAGATCTTTCATCCATGAGTTCACTCCCCAAGAGCTGGAGCTGGGCCGGGCCAAAGTCAGGAGGCAGCAACTACATCCAGGTCTCCCATGTGGTTGCTGGGGACCCAAGTACTTGAGGCATCATCTGCTGGCTCCCAGTATGCACATAAGCAAGAAGCTGAATTGGAAGTGGAGGTAGAACTTGATCTCAGGCACTCATATGAGATGCTGGTCCAGAGTAGCAGCTTAAGCACCAAGTGCCCACCCCTAAAATATTTGTATTTACTTACTGGAGAGAGAGAGAAAGACAGAAAGCAAGAGCTTTTTTCTGCTGGTTCACTCCCCATTCGCCCTCAACAGTTGAGGCTGGGCTAAGTCAGAACCTGGGAGCCAGAAACACAATCTGGGTCTCCACGTGGTGGTGAGGGGACCCAGTTACTTGAGTCATCATCTGAGCTATTGGCATGAAGTTGGAGTCAGGGGATAGAGACAGGAATTGAACTCAGGCACCTTGATGTGGGGCATAGACATCTTAATCACTAAGATGAATACCTCCTAATTTTTAAAACATGTTTATCGAAAAATAGTTTACATACTATAAAAGTACATTTCAGGGGTATTTGGTATGTTACCATTGTATGTGACAGTTCTCACCACCATCTAATTTTAACACCACAAAAGAAATTCCACATCTATTAGAAGTCACTCTTCCCTATTCCGCTCTCAATTCCAGTTCCAGGCAACTACCAAACCAACTTTGTAGATGTGCCTATTCTGAATATTTTGTTTTAAAATAAGTCACAGTGTATTGGGGTGGGTGGCCACCTCTAGTGAGGGGCTTCTTGCTGATGGAGAGTCTACAAAGCCTGAGATGGCATAGGGCTCCTCAAGAGGCAGAGAGCCATATTGATTTTGTTAACAGACCCACTTTCTGGATTAACCCATTAACCCATCTGTCTTTTAATGGACCCATAAATCCATTCTTTTTTTTTTTTTTTAAGATTTATCTATTTTATTTTGAAGATAGTTGCAGAGAGGCAGAGAGAGAGAAGGAGAGAGGTTCTCCATCCATTGGTTCACTCATCAGATGTCTGCAATGGGCAGAGCTGCGCTGACCTAAAGCTACGAGACAGGAACCTCCTCCAGGTCTCCCACGCGGGTACAAGGGCTCAAGGACTTGGGCCATTCTCCATCACTTTCCCCAGGCCATAGCAGAGAGCTGGATCCGAAGTGGAGCAGCCAGGACTCTAACTGGTGCCCACATGGGATGCTGGCACTGCAGGCGGCTGCTTCACCTACTGTGCCATAGCACTGACCCCCATAAATCCATTCTTGAGAGCAGAGCTCTCACATCCTAAGCAACCTTTACAGTTCCCACCTGGCCTTACCTCCCAATACCTCACAATAGGGATTAAATTTCAACATGAGTTCTCGTGGGGATATCCAAACAATAGCAGAGTCTTTTCATACTCTTGGGCATTCAGGTATACTTGGGAGTAGAACTACCAGACCATTTAGTAACTGTGTTTAATATTATGAGAAACTGCTCAACTTTTTTCCTAGGCGATTTCACCATTATACATTTTCAATAGTAACGTATGAGAACTCAGATTTCTCCACATCCTTGCCAACACTTGTTATTAACTCTGACTATAGCTGACCTAATGAATATGAAGTGGTTTGAATTGCTTTTCTCTGATGACTCATGATATCGGGCTTCTTTTCATGTGTTTGTTGACCATGTGTATATAATAGAAATGCCTATTCAAATCCCTTGCCCATTTTTTTGTTGGATTGTTTGTTTTTTCTTATGAGTTGTTAACAGTTCATTATTTATTCTAAATATATACCTCTTAACAAGTACATGACTTACACATAATTCTTCATAATTTGTGGAGTTATCTTCATTTTTTTGGTGATATCCTTTGAAGGATCAAAGTTTTTAATGTTGATGAAGTCAAGTGTGTCTTTTTATATGTAAATAACGCTTGGACTTTTTTTTTTTTTTGACAGGCAGAGTGGACAGTGAGAGAGAGAGAGAGAAAGGTCTTCCTTTTGCCGTTGGTTCACCCTCCAATGGCTGCTGTGGCCGGCGCACTGCGCTCATCCGATGGCAGGAGCCAGGTGCTAGGTGCTTTTTCCTGGTCTCCCATGGGGTGCAGGGCCCAAGCACTTGGGCCATCCTCCACTGCACTCCCTGGCCACAGCAGAGAGCTGGCCTGGAAGAGGGGCAACCAGGACAGAATCCGGCGCCCCGACCAGGACTAGAACCTGGTGTGCCGGCGCCGCAAGGCGGAGGATTAGCCTGTTGAGCCACGGCGCCGGCCACCCTTGGACTTTTGTTATCCATCTCAGAGACCATTGCTTAACTCCAGGTCATAAATATTTACCCTGTTTTCTTCTATGAGTTTTATATATTTATAGTTTTAGGTCTGTGGGCCATTTTTTAGTTAATTTTAGTATGGTGTTATATGGTAGATGTTCAGCATCATTTTTTATAAAAAATTTTTTTGTTGTTTATTTTCTCTTACTTGAAAGAGCAAGTGAGAGAGAGAGAGAGAGAAAGAGACATATCCTATCTTTTATTCACTGATTGTCTCCCCAAGTGCCTGCAACAGCTAGGGCTGTGCCAAGTAGCATCCAGGAGCCTGGAACTCCATCCACATCTCCCATATGGGTAGAGGGGCCCAAACACTTAAGCTATCATATGCTGCTTCCCAGGATATGTTAACAGGAAACTGGATCTGAAGCAGAGGAGCCAGGACTTGAACTGTCACTCTGATATGAAAGATGTGGAACTGATAGCTTAACCCATTATACCATAACACCTGTCTCCTCAACATCATTCTTTTGGCTGTCTACTTGTCCCAGCACCATTTGTTGAAAAGACTGATTCTCCCACTGAATTGTCTTGATACCCTTGTTTAAGATTATTTGACTATAGACACTTAGGTTTACTTCTAGACAGTAAATTCAGTTCCATTTATCTATATGTCCATCATTTTGCCAGTACCACACTCTTGTGATTACTATTGCTTATTCAGTAATTTCCAAAACTTAAATGTGAGTGTATCAAGGCTGTTATTACTTTTCAAGATATTTTGATGATTCTGAGTCCTTTGTATTTCTCTATGAGTTTTAGCATGATGAACTAGTCCATTTGTCCATTTCTGCAAAAAAGCTGGGTGGGATTTTAATAGAAACTATGTTGGATTTGTTAATTTAGAAGATGTTGCTTTTTTAAGGTCTCTTTCTCCACTTTATTATTATTATTTTAGATTTATTGTATTAATTTAAAAGGCAGAGTTAGAGGGGCTGGCGCTGTGGTGCAGCAGGTTAACATCCTGGCCTGAAGCACCGGCATCCCATATGGGTGCCGGTTTGAGTCCCGGTTGGTCCTCTTCCAATCCAGCTCTCTGCTATGGACTGGGAAAGCAGTGGAAGATGGCCCAAGTCCTTGGGCCCCTGAACCTGCGTGGGAGACCTGGAAGAAGCTCCTGGCTCCTGGCTTTGGATCAGTGCAGCTCTGGCTGTTGCGGACAACTGAGGAGTGAACCATTGGATGGAAGACCTCTCTCTCTCTCTGTCTCTCTCTCTCTCTCTCTGCCTCTCCTCTGTGTAACTCTGATCTTCAAATAGATAAATCTTAAAAAAAAAAAAAAAAAAGCAGAGTTAGAGGAAACACAGAATGGTGGAGAGAGGTCTTCTATCTGCTGATTGACTTCCCAGATGATCCAAATGGCCAGGGCTGGACCATGCTGAAGCCACGAACCTGGAACTCCATCTAGGACTTCCATGTGGGTGCAGGGCCCAATCACATAGGCTATCTTCTGCTTTCCCAGGTGCATTAGCAGGGAGCAGGATCAGAAGTGGAGCAATGAGGACTCCAACTGGTACTTACTTACATGAGAGGGTGACATTGTAGGCAGCAGCTTAACCCAGTATGCTATAACACTGGCTTGATGTTGCTGTCTTAACAGTATTAAGTTTTTAATTCATAATTGTCTGTTTATATTTTTAATTTCAACAGAATTTTTAGTACTTCGTAGTTTGTGGTATACAAGTCTTATATGCCTGCTAAATATACTCAAATATCTTCTACTTTTTGATGATATTGTAAATAAGATTGTTTTCTTAATTTTTCAAATCGTTTAATGTATAGGAATGCAACTGAGTTTTGTCCATTGATTTTTATCTTATAACTTTGCTGAACTTACTTGTTTTACTAGCTTGTGTATAACTTTCATCTCTCTGGACTTAATAATATGTACTTTGCCTTCTAGTAAATTAAGCAGCTATGCTATTAAAATACACCTAAATATTATTTTATTGGAAGTTTCTTATTTCTCTTTTTTTTTTTTAATTTTTTTTTTTTTTTTTTTTGACAGGCAGAGTGGACAGTGAGAGAGAGATACAGAGAGAAAGGTCTTCCGTTGCCGTTGGTTCACCCTCCAATGGCCGCCGCTGCGGCCGGCGCACCGCGCTCGTCCGATGGCAGGAGCCAGGAGCCAGGTGCTTTTCCTGGTCTCCCCATGGGGTGCAGGGCCCAAGCACCTGGGCCATCCTCCACTGCACTCCCGGGCCACAGCAGAGGGCTGGCCTGGAAGAGGGGCAACCGGGACAGAATCCGGTGCCCCGACCGGGACTAGAACCCGGTGTGCCGGCGCCGCAAGGTGGAGGATTAGCCTGTTGAGCCACGGCGCCGGCCTTTTTTTTAATTTTTTATTTTTGACAGGCAGAGTGGACAGTGAGAGAGACAGAGAGAAAGGTCTTCCTTTGCCGTTGGTTCACCCTCCAATGGCCGCCGTGGCCGGCGCGCTGATCCGATGGCAGGAGCCAGGTGCTTATCCTGGTCTCCCATGGGGTGCAGGGCCCAAAGACTTGGGTCATCCTCCACTGATATTTCCTATGAATGTAGAAGCTTGTAAATGATTTTAGTAATTCCAAGGTGTTCTTTTTATATATTTGCAGAACTGCTAAATTGTAAGTTAATAGCAAGTAACTTTGTGTTTCTCTGTTCTGGCTACCTTGAGCAGACAATAGTTTTTGATATATAACTTTTATAATTTTTTAAGGTATTGATATATTTAAGGAGTGCAAATTGGGATACCCGGATTGCAGCAGGACAAGCTGTTGAAGCTATAGTGAAAAATGTACCTGAGTGGAATCCAGTGCCAAGAGCCAAACAAGGTGCTTTTAACTAGAAAAAAAGTTTGAAATAAAACCCTAACTATAGAGTTAACTGTAATATGTATTTTATACTTTAATTTAATTTAAAGGCTCAATCTTCATGCTCTTGTGTATAGCTTTGCCAGAGACTGGTATTGAAAATGTTGTTTTTCATCCCACCCTAAAAAAATCTACTAGGTATATATTCATATATATTTTTAAAATTATCAATTTATGGTATGCTTGATTTACAGAGATGATTACTTTCCTGCAAGGGGTTGATATCCTAAGAAATTAAATGAATACTGTGTAAATATTTGAAGCAATTTATTTTTTCCTGTTACTGGGACAATACTATAATGTAGTTATTTTTTAAATTTAAGGACAGTTATGTATGGAAAGTTGGAGCCCTAAGTCCTCAGTTATTTTTATGTGCTCTTTAGATGTCTTGTGGTGAAAATTTGTATTTGTTTTCTGACTATAATGGCATTTAAAAACAATCAGATGTTTCTGGAAAGTTGTAAAGGTGTATGTCTTAATTAAGTGAAAAATTAATATTGAAATGAACTAGAATAGAAAATGAATTCGATTCATTTTTTAGTCATTTTGATAACGCTTTTAGCATAACTCTTAGATTGCCTAGAATTTTTCTTTTTTCTTTTTTTTTTTAAAGATTTTATTTATTTATTTGACAGGTAGAGTTACAGACAGTGATACAGACAGAGAAAGGTCTTCCTTCCATTGGTTCACCCCCAAATGGCCGCAATGGCTGGAGCTGCACCAATCCAAAGCCAGGAGCCAGGTGCTTCCTCTGGTCTCTCATGTGGGTGCAGAGCCCAAGCACTTGGGCTTTCCTCCACTGCCCTCCCGGGCCACAGCAGAGAGCTGGACTGGAAGAGGAGCAACCGGGACTAGAACCGGTGTCCATATGGGATGCTGGCGCCACAGGCGGAGGATTAACCTAGTGCACCACAGCCCCGGCCCTTTCTTTCATTTTCTGATCTATTTTGAATTATTCTGTTAATTTGTCTTTTCTCATTAAATGTAATCCATAACCAGAAGGAGGTATAACTTGTTTAAAAAAGATCCTTTTGTTTTCCAGTTCATTAAACCTTGTTTTTAGCATATACAGATAATGCAACTCAAATAAAAAATTTATTTAACTTACACTAACATTAAAATTTGCATTAAGTGAGGTTGTTTTCTATCACTAGGAAAAAAATATAACAATCCTTTTAATCTAAGTCAAGGAATTATTATTTAGTTTATAGGTGAATTAACATGCAAATGCCAGCAAACCAAACTATTCATTGAGAAACTATATATTAGAACATTTATAATTGGGTAACCTTTTTGGGAAGGAATGCTAAACATTTTGTAGATATTTTTAGGATTCAAGTAGATATACAGTATTAGCAGTTTATCAGATTCTAATTTGCTGTGAGCATGTGAAGGAAGTCTTGTTGAAGGAGTAGTTGTTTTGTGTCTTAACTATTCGTCAGGTAAAGGGAGGAATGGTGCATATTAGCATATTATTATTCAGGCTTATTAGACTATAAATATATATTAACATAAATACTATTTAAATATTAAATATAAGGCTTATTGGCCTTATTCATATTCTATGAATATTTTTGTCTTCCAGTTTAACCTAATAGTAAACTCATGCTATTACCTTGATGTTTTTTTACTCTTTAACAGTATGATGACAGCATAATATTTAACACTTTTATTTCAATGTGGGGATTCATTATGTCATTAACATTGTACTTTCATTATTGAAAACAGTTACATATCTGCTACCCAATATTCCAATGGGTTGTAGAAGATACACCAACATAATTTATTCACACATAGCAAAGAACTAATCATCAACAAATCAAATAGTCTTTTTTCTACTTCTTCCATTTATATATTTGTTAAAATATTAGCCATACACCTTGAGTCATGATAAGCTATTTTCTTGATTCCACACTTCAGTTGTATGGTCAAATTAATAATTTTAAACTTCATCTAGAATCTTCTTCAGAGAATTGTATGGAAGATTCATCTTCTACAGATCGATTGAATTTTGACAGATTTGATATATGTAGATTGTTACAACATGGTGCCTCTCTGTTGGGATCTGCTGGTGCAGAATTTGAAGTCCAGGATGAAAAATCAGGTATGTAGTAAGTAGTCCTATACAAGACACTGTGAAATTTTTGTGTTTTTAAACTAATCTGTCACTTGATATGCTGTTTATTGGTCATACCAATGATGTCATGAAATGAAAACTGACTGAAGTCTATAAGTTAGGAGGATGCTGTAGATGGGAAAGATAACCAGCAATATTAGTTCTAAAGCTACAATATGGGTATTTTTCTTTCTCTGGGTCGACATATACATCATTAGTTTATAAATACTGGTATTTCAGCAGCAATTTTGTTGTGTAATATAGAAATTATAAACTGTAACTACTCAAGAACCTTTAATAGAATTTTTTTAAAAGATCTATTTATTTATTTGAAAGGCAGAGTTGCAGAGAGGCAGAGGCAGAGAAGAGAGAGGTCTTCCATCTGCTGGTTTACTTCCCAAAGGGCTATAATGGCCAGAGCTGTGCTGATCTGAAGTCAGGAGCCAGGAGCTTCTTCTGGGTCTCCCATGCAGATGCAGGGGCCCAAGGACTTGGGCCATCTTCTTCTGCTTTCCCAGGCCATAGCAGAGAGCTGGATCAAAAGTGGAGCAGCCGGGTCTTGGACCAGTGCCCATATGGGATGCCGGTGCTGCCTGCCAGGGTGTTAACCTGCTGCGCCACAGCGCTGTCCCCAGAAGGGGTGTTTTAACAGTTTATTTTCTTACTTTATTGCAGACTGATCTGCATGTATTAGAAAACTTCTGATTTGCAAGAAATATGTTTCTTTTTTGTTTGAAGGTGAAGTGGATCCTAAAGAAAGGATAGCACGCCAACGAAAGCTATTACAGAAGAAACTTGGCCTTAATATGGGAGAAGCAATTGGAATGAGTACTGAAGAACTCTTCAATGATGAAGATTTGGATTATACCCCATCTTCAGCAGCCTTTGTAAACAAACAACCTGTAGGTAAAACGTTTGGTTGTTTGGTTACAAGTAATAATAAGGGTTTGCTTCATTTTGCTTATGCAGTTACAGTTTTGGGAAAAAGAAAGCTGTGCTTAATTCTGCTCAGTGCTGTTTAGTACCTTTATAATTTAGTGTCCATAAACTGAATTTCTGGTGACAGTTTCTACAGAGACAGCAGCTCAGTCTACCTCCTAAATATCCAGAATTTTTTTTTATTCTAAGAGGGAGGGAGAGTGAAAGGAAACAGAGGGAGAGAGAGTGCACAAGTCAGTGAGCTCCCATTCCCTGGTTCAGTCCCCAGTTGCTTGGAAAGCTGGAAGTGGGCCATTGTAGGAACTCAGTTACATGAGCTGTTGTTTCCCAGGATTTGCATTAGTAGGAAGCTGGAGTCAGGAGCTAGAGCTGGTTATTGAACCCAGGCACTCCAGTGTGGGACTCAGGCAAATGCCTGTCCTGACATTAGACTTTTAGATAAAAGCTATAATAGACCTATTACAAGCTCCTAGGATTGAATGATCTATTTGTTTTAATTGCTTTTTCCTTGTTTTCTGGTGAAGAAAAAAAGTAATATTTTGGTAGAGTGAGTGATAATATATATATATAATCAGAAGAAATGATGGAAGTCTTTAGAACTATAATTTTTTTAATTGAGAAATACAGCCCCAAAAGCCTTCAATAATTAAAGAAGCATACACCGTAAAGTAAAAGGAGTTTCTTGCCAGTAATCATGAACACACATGTCCCCATGCCTCATAGGTAGTCTTTTTCAAATTATTTATTCAAGAAAATTTTTTTTATCTGCACAAGTATGTATGTGTCCTGTTAAGCCATATTTACCTTTTCCCACTTGATACACCTTGATCTATTGGTATATACAGATTGATTATGTTCTTTTTCGACAGCTTCATAGTACTTTGTGGGCATACCATAATTTCACTTTCTCTCCTCCCTTATTTCTGTTCTTTTTTTTTTTTAAGGCTTATTTATTTAAAACTCAGAGTTACACAGAGAGAAAGAGAGAGAGAGAGAGAGAGAGAGAGAGAAAGAAAGAGAGAAAGAGAGAAAGAGAGAAAGAGAGAAAGAGGTCTTCCATATGTTGGTTCACTCCCTAAATGGCCGCAACGCCCAGAAATGCACTGATCAGGAGCCAGGAGCTTCTTCCGGGTCTCCCATGCGGAAGCAGGGGCCCAACAACTTGGGCCATCTTCTGCTGTTTTCCCAGGCCATAGCAGAGAGCTAGATTGGAAGTGGAGCAGCCAGGATGCGAACTGGTGCACACAGGACACCAGCACTGCAGGCGGCGGCTTTATCCACTACGCCACGTCATTGTCCGCTACGCCAGTCCCTCCCTGTTCTTTATATTCCCAGTGGATACATGTGTGCTGCTGTTTCTTTTCTTTTTTTTAAGTTAGTTGTTTATTTGAAAGAGTTACAGAGAGAGAGTGAGATCTTTCATCTGGTAGTTCACTCCCCAGATGGTCACAAAAGCTTGGGCTGGGCCAGGCCAAAGCCAGAAGCTTCATCCAGGTCTCCGATGTGGGTACAGGAGTCAGGCACTTGAGCCATCTTGTGTTGCTTTTCCAAACACAGTAGCAGGGAGCTGGATTAGAAGTGGAGCAGCCAGATTTAACCAGCACTGGTATAGGTTGCCGGTGTTGGCAGGCAGAGGTAGCTTAACCTGCTCTGCTACAGTGCTGGCCCCACATATGCTTCCTTACTTGATTTTATGCCAAACTCTTCAAGCCCTTGTGAAAGCTGTTTGGCTTTTCCCTTAGGTGCATATTTAAATGAAATATTAAATTTGAAGTGGGCAAGTACCCTTTCTCCTCTTCCCCAATATCCTTTCAGGGGCTCATAGGCCCTGATAAGAATTCCTGCTTTGTAAACATGAGTCCCTCCTTTTCTCATTTTAGTGGAGAATGATTCTGTATGTCTTGTAACCATCCGAATTTGTGATTTACATTTCCTACGATCAGGGTATCTGTGATGAATAACTCATAGATAAGGAAAAAAACTGTCATATTGAAGGGGAAAAGGAGATTTTTAAAAGGCAGAAATACGACAATTAGGAGGGAATAGAAGGAAATTGGGTAGAAATAAAGCATAAAATACCATAAGAGTAAAACAGGATGAAATAAAAGAAAATAAAAATTCAGTAATGTGGGACCAGCATTGTGTTGCAGCAGGTTAAGCCGGGTTGTTATGTGGGTGTCCCATATCAGAGTGCTGGTCTGAGTTCTGACTACTTTGCTTCCAATCCAGCTTCCTACTAATGCGCCTGGGAAGGCAGCTGAAGATGGCTCAAGTATTTGTGCCCCTTCTACCCACATAATGGACCCAAATAGAGTTCTTATCACTGTTACAGCCATTTGGGGAGTGACCCAATAGATGAAAGATCTCTCTCTCTCTCTCTCACTCACTCACTCACTTTGCCTTTCAAATAAATACATAAATCTTTTAAAATGGAGTAGTGTGATCATAGTATGGACAGTTGAGCATGTTGTAATAACATGAATTGGCAGGTATAGAGAAAGTGGGCTACAGACATCGGAATAGTTGGAAACAGGATGGACAGTGCAGTTTGGGGTTTGTAAGTTTCAGGTTTTTTAAAAATTTTTATTTTTTAAGATGTATTCATCCATTTGAAAGAGCAACAGAAATAGAAGGAGAGACAGAGGTCTTCCATCCACTGATTCATTCTCTAGATGGCCACGACAGCCAGGATTGGGCCAGGCTGATGCTAGGAGCCAGGAGCTTCTTCTGGATCCCCCATGTGGATGGCAGGGGCACCTGGACCATCCTCTGTTGCTTTTCCCAGGCCATTAGCAGGGAGCTGGATTGGAAGTAGAGCTGCCAGGACTGGCACCCATATGGGATGTCAACATCATAGGCAGCAACTTTACCCACTAAGCCATAATGCCAACCAGCCCCAAGATTCAAGTTTGACTGACTAACTTTATGTAATACTGTGGACCTTTAGGGGAAGGAAGTTGCTTACCGTTAGTTGTTTCCATTGGCTCATGTCTTCTGCATTTCCTTGTATATGTGTTAATATTTCCTAGACCAAGACTATAGCAGAGCATCCTTACCAGTAATTTTACTTGGTTGTAGAAATGTGAATTTCACTTGATTCTTACAGTTAGGCACAGAAAGGATTTATAGGCTTGGGCTTAAGGTATTTCTTTTGTATAATCTTTGCAGTGTATCCCGGGAGTGGAAAAGAAGTAGACAGTGAGTGGCTAAGAGAAAGGAGCACATGGGCTCAATTGAGTCTAAGATGCTAGACCAATCTCTTATGGCTATAATTATTTTTAAACTTTTTTTTAGGAGATGATGATGATCAGTATTTTTTATTGACATCCTCATGACATTTAGTGGTGTTATTTTCACATCTCACCTCTTCAAAGCCTTCTGTGGGTTAGAACCATACATTTATACTACATCTGTGGAGTAAGAAAATTAAGAAACATGCATATTCATTGGAACTTGAAAGAACAGGAAAAGGAGGAAGAGGTTGAAATTATGGTATGGCTCGACAGCTGAAGAACATGAGATTGTCGAAAAAGCCTGTGGGCCGGCGCCGTGGCTCAACAGGCTAATCCTCCGCCTTGCGGCGCCGGCACACCGGGTTCTAGTCCCGGTCGGGGCGCCGGATTCTGTCCCGGTTGCCCCTCTTCCAGGCCAGCCCTCTGCTGTGGCCCGGGAGTGCAGTGGAGGATGGCCCAGGTGCTTGGGCCCTGCACCCCATGGGGAGACCAGGAAAAGCACCTGGCACCTGGCTCCTGCCATCGGACGAGCGCGGTGTGCCGGCCGCAGCGCGCCATCCGCGGCGGCCACTGGAGGGTGAACCAACGGCAACGGAAGACCTTTCTCTCTGTCTCTCTCTCTCACTGTCCACTCTGCCTGTCAAAAATTTAAAAAAAAAAAAAAAAAGAAAGAAAAAAAAGAAAAAGCCTGTGTTCATTCTGTGTATACTGGAATTGCTAGACTTTACCCACTTCTGAGGCTCAGACTATAGGTATTTATTTTAACTTCATAAGTTCAAACTCAGCATGCTTTTATTCTTTTAGACTCTTCAGGCAGCTGAATTGATTGATTCAGAATTTCGAGCAGGAATGAGCAATAGACAGAAGAACAAAGCTAAAAGAATGGCCAAATTATTTTGGAAACAAAGATCCAAGGATGCAGTGGAAACTAATGAGAAGAGGTAGTAATCTTTTTCTGCTTGTTCGCTTAAAACAATATTGCTTTGTAGCTTGACTCTGTTTAATGCATAAAAGCATTTTGCTGATGTGTTTAGCTGGGGAGTAGTATTTGGATTTTTATTGCTCAGTTGTCAGAGGGTATTGTTACTAGAGACTAAAATCACTTGCCTAGAAATGTCAACTTGTGCAGCATTTTTAATTTAATTTTAAATTTATTTTCATTGTATTTGAAAGGGGGATGGGAGAGAGAGAATATGAATATCTTCTATCCACTGATTCACTCACTAAATGCCTGGGAAAGTTAAGGCTGAGCCAGGCTGAAGTCAGTAGTGCAGAGCTTAGTCTAAGTCTCTGACGTGGATCGCAGAGACCCAAATACTTGAACCATCACCTGCTGCACCCTAGAGTCCATATCAGCAGGAAATTGGAATCAGAAGCAGAGCCAGAACTTGAACCCAGGCTCTCCTTATGGGGTGCAGGTATTCCAAGTGGTGACTTAGTCACTATGTCAGTTGTCCTCTCTCAGCTACTTTTTCTTACTATTTATCAGTTCCAGATGAGGGAAAGCATTCCAGGCCAAGCAAACAAGAGTAAATGCATTTATAGAAAATTCAGTGAACAAAATGGAGAGTAATAGAAATGAAGGGATGGTCTAAGGATCAAAAATTAAAAACATTCACTGCATTAGTAAAGTACAAATTGTCATGGTATTACATCACCTTTTCCCTAGATTGGGAACTAATATAGATAATAATCCAAGCTTGCTTATTTAATCTTATTCTGGGAAAGAAAGTATAAAGTCATTGAGTTCATTAACTACTATTTTTTTTAAGTGAACCACTTATGGTCATATACAGGTTGAACGTCTTTAATCTGTATATGTGCTGCCAAAGCAAGCACATAACATCTCTAGTCAGAAAATCTAAAATCTGAGATGCTCTGCAATCTGAGACTTTTTGGGATAGCTTAAAATTTTAGATGGGTGCAAACTGTGTGGGTGCAAACTGATGAAATCTTTACTTAGTATATACTGAATCAATCTTCTGTATATAGATAATTAAAAATGAAAAAAAAATCTTGGTGTTAAATTGGAAATTGCCTAGAAAATTAATCAATTTTTTTAAAAAATGTATCATGTAGGATCTCTGTCCTTAATGTGCTATACATTGTGAATTAATACTATAACTAGTACTCCAACAGTATTTTTCACTTTGTGTTGCTATGTGAGGGCAAACTGTTGAAATCTTTACTTAATATATAGTAAACTGATTTTCTGTATATAAAGAGAATTGAAAATGAATCTTGATGTGAAGCAAGGGGAGAGGGAGTGGGAAAGGGGAGGGTTGCGGGTGGGGGGGAAGTTATGGGGGGGAAGCCATTGTAATCTATAAGCTGTATTTTGGAAATTTATATTCTTTAAATAAAAGTGTTATTAAAAAATAAAAAAAAAAATTTTAGATGGGATGGTCTGGGGGCACTTCATAGAGGTGACGTTAGGGAAAATCTGAAAGAATTGAGGGTACTAACTGTGTGAATATCTATTAAAAAGATACTCCAAACAGAGGGGCCAATTGCCTAGAAGTGGAAACATGTCCAACAATTCAAAGGTGGAAGGTGACTAACCATTACAGCTACCAGATTAGAGAGAATTAAGAGAAGAACGTAAAGAAAGATGAGGTTAGGGAGGCTCAGATTTCTTTCCTCACTTTATAGAAAATCATTGGCCAAACAAATCATGTCTGTTGAGATAGAGAGGAGAAACACTTAGAGAAAAAAATGCTGTATATGCTTTAAAATCTGCTGATGATCCCTTTATTTTAATATTGAGTAATGATAGTTTTACCTGTCCTCTCCTTTCTTAATCTCCTTTGCTAATATTTTGTAATTTAGCTAGTCTTGGTATTTTGTTTTTTAAGTCATAAAGTGACATTTCCTCAAATTTTCTGGACCCTTTATTGCCTTATCTCTATATTTTCTAAGAACTAGTAAGATTATATTGTATTATTCAGTGTATTAGTTTTCTCCAGAGTCCAAAAACCTTGAAAAAGTTAATGTCATGCTGTGAATTTTGCTTGTAGGACTAAGAGTTTAAAATTAAAAAGGGGAGCTGGTTGAGAAGATGAAGAAAAGTAATGTGTTAAATTTGAGATCCAGCTTTAAAGGACAAATTCACTGATCTAGTAGTAGGATTCCATTTTGCTCAAAAAAATATTAAATAGTCTTGTTATGTGGTAACATGAGATTGTAAGTAAACCATGTAAGCAGAATGTGCTAAAACGTTTGTTCTAAAGATGGAGTCTCTTAAACCATTGTGGTTCACATTATCTTTTATTCACTTTTTAAAATGGTGACTTTTTTTTTTAATAGCAATGATAGCACTGATGGGGAGCCAGAAGAAAAGAGACGGAAAATAGCAAATGTTGTTATCAATCAGTCTGCAAACGATTCCAAAGTCTTGATTGATAATATTCCAGAAAGTTCTTCCTTAATTGAAGAGGTACTATTGAAATATAACCCAAAGTGTATATTGAAATTATTTATATTTTTTCAAACTGATTTTGTCAAAGTATTGATAATACTGAGAGATATTTTATTGGTAAAAATATTCTTTACTTCACTGAAAGTTAAAAAAAAGTAATAAAAATTATTAAAGCCAGATTACTATTACTGAGCCTATCAATAAATATACTTTATTGAATTACTTAAGTTGTTAGCATTAAGTAGACCTTTTGAACTAGTAGTAATTTGTTTTTTCTGATTCAGACAAATGAATGGCCTCTGGAAAGCTTTTGTGAAGAGCTTTGCAATGACCTTTTTAACCCATCCTGGGAGGTAAGATTTCTTCATTATAGTTTCTTCAGCTTTATTTTTTGTGGTAATGAAGGGAATAGTGTCAAAAACAATATACTTTGACATTCACCTGTGGCATTCTTAGGACCCAGGGCTTTAGACTGATTTTTACCTTTAATATCCTTTTAATCATATGCTGAAATGAATTGTTTGTTTGTTTGTTTATCTATTTGAAAGAGTTATAGAGAGAGGGATAGGGTGAGACAGAGATGTTCCATCCACTAGTTCACTCCCCAAAGGCCGCAATGACTGAGCTGGACCAGGCCAAAGACAAGAGCCAGGAGCTTCTTCTGGCTCTCCTACAAGGGTTCAGGGGCTCAAGCGCTTGGGCCATCTTTCTCTGCTTCCCAGTGCCATTAGCAGGGAGCTGAATCAGAAGTGGAACAGCCAGGACTTTAACTGGCAGTCACATGGGATACTTGTGTTACAGACAGCTTAACCAGCTAAGCTACCATGCCAGCCCCTCACTTTTTTTTTTTTTTTTAAGATTTATTTATTTATTTATTTGAAATCAGAGTTACATAGAGGAGAGGCAGAGAGAGATTGGGGTCTTTTATATGATGGCTCACCCTCCAGTTGGCCGCAATGGCCGGAGCTGTGCCAATGTGAAGCCAGGAGCCAGGAGCTTCTTCTGGGTCTCCCACGTGGATGCAAGGGCCCAAGGACTTGGGCCATCTTCCACTGCTTTCCCAGGCCATAGCAGAGCTGCATCAGAAGTGGAGCAGCCGGGTCTTGAACAGGCACCCATATGGGATGCAGGCGCTTCAGGCCAGATCATTAACCCACTGCGCCACAGTGCCAGCCCAGCCCCTCTTTTTTTCATCTATAATCTAAAGCTTGCATATCTCATCTATGCAATAAAAATTGCTTCCTTTTCTTTAAAAGTGGATAATTTTGAATGGTCAAGACCAGTAGTTCAGTCAGCTTTTTTTTTTTTTTTTTTAAGATTTATTTAGTTACTTGAAAGAGCTACACAGAGAGAAGGAGAGGCAGAGACAGAGGTCTTCCATCTGCTGGTTCACTCCCCAGATGGCCACAACAGCCGGAGCTGCACCGATCCAGAGCCAGGAGCTCCTTCTAGGTCTTCCCATGCGGGTACAGGGGCCCAAGGACTTGGGCCATCCTCCACTGCCTTCCTAGGCCACAGCTAAATCGAAAGTGGAGCTGCTGAGACTCGAACCGGTGCCCATGTGAGATGCTAGCACTGCTGGCGGTTGCTTTACCTGCTACGCCACAGCACCAGCCCCTAAAGGTTTTCTTTAAAGAAGTATTTCAGAGGTTAAAAAGCTGACTGGAGGGGCCGGCTGCAGCAGGTAAAGCCACCACCTGCAGTGCCGGCATCCCATATGGGCAACGGTTCGAGTCCCTACTGCTCCACTTCATATCCAGCTCTCTGCTATGGCCTGAGAAAGCAGTAGAAGATGGCCCAGGTCCTGGGGCCCCTTGCACCCACGTGGGAGACCCGGAAGAAGCTCCTAGCTCCTGGATTTGGATTGGTGCAGCTCTGGCCATTGAGGTTGAATGGGGTGTGAACCAGCGGATGGAAGACCCCTCCTACCCTCCCTCCCTCCCTCCCTCCCTCCCTCCCTCCCTCCCTTCCTCCCTTCCTCCCTTCCTCTCTCTCTCTCTCTCTCTCTCTGTCTCTCTCTCTCTCCTTCTCTGTGTAAAAGTCCTGTCTCAGAGGACTTTATAAATAAAAGAAATCTTTTTTTAAAAAAAGAAAATCTTTAATAGGTCCCAATACATAAGAGATGAAAGTGAAGTTCCTGGAGCCAATGCTGTGGCACAATGGGTTAAAGCCCTGGCCTGAAATGCCAGCATCCCATATGGGCACCGGTTCTAGTCTGGATGCTCTTCTTCTGATCCAGCTCTCTACTATGGCCTGGGAAAGCAATGGAAGAGTGCTCAAGTCCTTGGGCCCCTGCACCCACGTGGGAGACCTGGAAGAAGCTCCTGGCTCCTGGCTTCATATCGGCACAGCTTTGGCTGTTGCGGCCATCTGGGGAGTGAACCAGTGGATGGGAAACTCTGTCCTTCAAATAAATCTTTAAAAAAGAAAAGGGAAGTTCCCCTGGGTTAAGTTGAGGGATGATAGTCTCAGCCCATTCTGTCCTCTTCTAGATGGCACTTGGGTGATTTAGAAAAAACAGCTTTGAAATTCCTTTTAGCTGCCTTTCTGTTCCTGAATGGGGTCTTAAATAAGTAGAAAAGTAGAAACAGTGGTCAGTGTACAATTTTGTTCCCTTTCAAATGACACTGGAGAAAGTGTCCTCATCTCTGAGAAAAGGGATTTATCCCTGGGCTATAGTGAAGCATTAACCATGAGACATTTTTCTTGAATTTTCTTTTGGCACTTATCACTGATAGCTTTGGATCTTAGTTTTAGAGCTTGGTTTTGTGTATATATTCTAAAAATATCTCAGTTTATTCTAATTTCTTAAAAGTCCAGTAGTATCCCTTTTTCACATTAAAAAAAAAGTTAAACTGGATTTCTTAAACATTTAAAATCTGCCAGCTATTTCTTGGTTCTTTTTAGGTTCGACATGGTGCAGGCACAGGACTTAGGGAAATTCTTAAAGCTCATGGGAAAAGTGGTGGTAAAATGGGAGACAGCACTTTAGAAGAGGTAAGTGTATGAAGACAACAATTAGCATCAAGTTTTGCTAGTTGGCCTCTTTTTTTCATTATGGAAGTAACAAAAGTATGGGTTATGCAGTAGGAATGAGAGGTAAATAAGAGGAAGAAATATGGAAAGATGAAAATGAGGAAAACAGTAAGAATGGTACAAAGAAATTATTTATAAAAAGATGAAAAATGAGCAACATGCTTGTAGTTTGTAAAAACTGATAATATAGATAGGTACATGACAGGGATACTTGTATCAGCAAATTTACATAATTGCTTTCTCTTTGTGTATAAGTAACATAATCAAATCCATGCATTTTAAGAATCAACAATCAACAAGGATGTGATTAGTATAAAGATAATAATTGGAACTAATCTACTTTTTGGTGGTTGTCCCCACAGTTTAAAATAATCTGTCCAAATATTTTTTATTTTGGACCTAAATTATCCCTCCAATCTCTAATGAGTGATCCTCCCAGTCTTTAAAGTGTGATCTCTGTTATTGAAATGATTGTGTGTTAACAGATGATTCAGCAGCACCAAGAATGGTTGGAAGACTTGGTTATTAGACTCCTTTGTGTTTTTGCATTAGACAGATTTGGAGACTTTGTTTCTGATGAAGTAAGTATCACCTAAGTGAGACTTTGCCCAATCAAATTTCAAATTCTACTAAGTAAGTTTTGTAATTAGGAATTTTCTTTCTTTCATATCTGTAGGTTGTGGCACCAGTTCGTGAAACGTGTGCACAGACATTGGGTGTGGTTTTAAAACACATGAATGAAACAGGAGTTCATAAGACTGTGGATGTGCTGCTAAAATTACTTACACAGGAACAGTGGGAAGTTAGACATGGTGGTCTGCTGGGAATAAAGTATGCATTAGCAGTTCGTCAGGTAAATACTTAAGTTTTTGAAGATTGTGTGGAAGGTTTTTTTTTTTCTCTTGGTTTATTTTCATTAGTTAAACTAAGTGGTTCTAGATTTTAGTGTTACAGATAAGCCTGTCCTTCAAAGATTTGCCTTTTCAAGACAGTGTAATAGAGGTAGGTGGTACTGCTTGAGAATTTAATCATGGGGCTGGCATTGTGCCTCAGTGGGTTAAGCCGCTGCTTGCAGTGCCAGTGTCTCATTGGAGCACTAGTTGACGTTTTCACTACTCTGCTTCTGATCCAGCTCCCTGCTTCTGTGCTAGAGAAAACAGCAAAAGATGGCTCAAGTATTTGGGTCTTTGTCCCGACCTCAGAGACCCAGATAAAGTTTCAGGCTCTTGACTTTGGTCTGGCCCAGCCCCACTGTTGCAGTCATTTGGGTAGCGAACCAGTGGATGGTTCTGTCTTTTTTTCTCCCCCCACCCCAACTCTGACTTTCAAATAAATATTTTTTTAAAAATCAAGATTTTTAATTATGTTGTTGGCCCCTTAAAGTCAAGGATAATTTTTCTTCTCTAATCCATTGTTGCATTTAATTATTTCATTCCTTTTCATGATTTGACTTTTTAAAATTCATTTAAATATTTTTGAATGCAAGTTCTGAGGTTGTTAAGACCCTCTGCTGGGGCTGGTGCTGTGGCATAGTGGGCTAAGCCACCTCCTGTGGTGCCAGCATCCCATATGGGTGCTGGTTCATATCCTAGCTGCTCCTCTTCCAATCCAGCTCTCTGCTATGGCCTGGGAAAGCAGTAGAAGATGGCTCAAGTGCTTGGGACCCTGCTCCAGGCTCTTGGCTTTGAATTGGCCCAGCTTCAGCAGCCATTTGGGGAGTAAACCAGCCGATGGAAGGATATTTCTCTCTGTAACTCTCTCAAATAAATAAATCTTAAAAAAAAGAAAAAAGACCCTATGCTGAATTACACAGGATACATACAGAAGTAGACATGAAAAAGTTACAGTAAGCATAAAAGCAGACAACCAAATATCATGTTTTTGTCACATTGAGAATGTGTTCTTGTTTTATCTTTGTAATAAGGCTTTAATAAAAAGAAAATGCAGGCAGCCTTACCATTTCATATAGGGAGACAAGTTCTGAGAAGTTACATGCCTTGCTCAAGTTAACAAAGCTAGTTAAGATTAGTACCAGAACTAGAAACAGGATGGTGTGTTTCACAGTACAGTGTTTATTGTATTGCCATACTGTAGGATGAAAGCACACACAAATTCACATTGTTGGTGCTAACTGTTGTATTTTTTTAGTTTGTTGGAAACTGATATGCTGTTTGTCATATTATGGCTAGGAATTAGGTTCCTAAATTGGCCCACAAAAGCTTATTTTATCTGTCAACTTTTTGGTAAACTAATAGTTTTAGCTAATGTATGTACACATCCTACATGTTTGTGAAACATTGGCTTAGAATTCCAGTATGAAATGCTAGTAAAACATTTCCCTTTTTCTGTATTTCAACATAGACTTATGACAGAATTAAAGACTTCCGCAAATAGTTGCTTTGTCCCTGCAATTAAGTATGTCAGCATTTGTGTGCGTGTAAAGATTTGTTTATTTGAAAGACTTAGAGATCTTCTCTAATTCTCTCTAGATCACTCCCAGATGGCCACTTCCTAGATGGCTATACGATAGCTGGGGCTGGGCCAGGCTAAAGCCAGGAGCTTCTTCCAGGGCTTCCACATGAGTACTAGAGGCCCAACCACTTGGGGCATCCTCCACTGCCTTTCCCAAGCCATTAGCAGGGAGCTGAATTGGAAGTGGAGCAGCTGGGACATGAACTGGCCCGCATACGGGATGTTGGCATCACAAGTGGAAGATGGTGGCTTTACTCACTATGCCTGTGGGTTTTTTTTTTTTAATAAGATTTATTTATTTATTGGAAAGTCAGAGTTACAGAGAGGGGGGAAGAGACAGATCTTCCTTTCACTGATTCAAACCCCAAATGGCTGCAATGGCCAGTACTGAGCCAGGCCAGAGCCAGGAGCTTCATCCGAGTCTCCCATGTAGGTGGTAGTGCCTAAACACTTGGAGGTGCCGTATTCCACTGCTTTTCCCAGGCCACTAGCAGGCAGTTGGATTGGAAGTAGAGCAGCCTGGACACAAACCAGTCCCCATATGGGATGCCGGCATCGCAGGCTGTGGTTTTGCCTGTTATACCACAGTGCCGGCCCCAGCAGAGGAAGAGAAAGAGGCATGAAAGTAAAGGGAGGATTATGTTATAGGAATTTTTATCCATGTATATAAAAAACACTTGAGGGGTAGAGAGAGCACCCCAAGTGCCCACAGCTGTGGGAGATCAATCCGGGTCTCCCTTGTAGGTGGCAGAAATCCTATTGATCCGTCACTGCTGTCTCTCAGGGTATGTATTAGCAGGAAGCTGGAATCCTCAAGAGCCAAGAACTGAACCCAGGCACTTCAGTTTGGGGTACCAGTATGTTAACATCTATCTGAAAGAAAGATTATGAATGAGGAACTAGATGGAGACTGGCGCTGAACTTTTTCTTATACCTGTTTAATTCCTCTTAATTTTTCATAGAATTGGCCAGCATTTTCAGGGCCTATGGGATTGAACTGCACACCTTACTTTCCATTATGACTTCTTAATGCTCTGAACTAGCTTTTCTCTTACCTTGCTAACTGTGTATCAGAATGGAACCTCCCCATCTCAAGGAAAACTGACAGGCCTTTGGTTTTTGTTTTTGTTATTATTTTTGTTAAGGTTTATTTTACTTAGTTGAAAGATAGAGAGGGGGAGAGAGAGAGGGATCTTGCATCCACCAGTTCATTCCTCAAATAGCTGCAATGGCCAGGGCTGAGCCAGGCTGAAGCTAGAAGCCAGGAGCTTCATCCAGGTCTCCACGTGGTGGAAGGCCCCAAGGACCTGGGCCATCATTCCATAGCTTTCCCAGGTGCATTAGCAGGGAGCAGGGTGAGAAGTGGAGCAGTCAGGTATGGTATGCTGTTATCTCAGTTGGCTGCTTACCCTTTATGCCACAGTGCTAATCCCTGCATTTTTTTTTTTTTTAAGACTTATTTTACTTACTTGAAAGGGAGAATTACAGAAGGACAGAGAGGTCTTCCACCCGCTGATTCACTCCCCAAATGACCACAGCAATCTGGGCTGAACTAGACCAAAGCCACGAGCCAGTAGCTTATAGCTCTCCCAGGCGAGTGCAGTGCAGTTCTCCCACTTGGGCAGTCTTGTGCTGCTTTCCCAGGCTCATTAACGGGGACCTGGATCAGAAGTGGAGCAGCTGGGACTCCAGCCAGCACCCTTATGAGATGCTGATATTGCAGGCGGTGGCTTTATGATACAACAATGCACACCCCAATCCCTGAAATTTTTTTAAGTTTTTTTTTTTAACAGTCTACAGCCACACATTTCCTTCTCATTAATGCCCATAGATCCAAGCTCACTGACTTACACTCTGTTCTCTCTCTGCTTTTTCTGTCCCTTTTAGTCCCTTCTCCCTACAGTTTCCCCCTGAGAACACAACCTGTTTTTCTGTACTCTCAGCCTCTGCAGAAAACAGAATTTCATGCAAATGGAAAATGCCTTCCTGGATTTTGAAAAGTTACCCATTTAATAGCAAGACAGTTCTCAGTAAGAGTCTTAGTTTATAATCAGGGGAGTGATCTCTGGGGACTGGTTATCATGGGGAAAATAAAAAGATGAGATAGAAATAGAAGCATGGGGCCAGCAGTGTGGTGCAACAGGTTAAGCTGCTGCAAGTAATGCTGGCAGCCCATATGAGCACTAGTTAAGTCCTTGATGCTCCAATTCCAATCTAGCTCCCTGCTAATGCTCCTAGCAAAGCAGCAGAGGATACCCAAGTATTTGGGACCCTGCCTCTCATGTGGGAAACCTGGGTGAAGCTCCTGGCTCTTGGCTTTGGCCTGACCCAGTCTTGGCCCTTAATATTTATTCAGGGAATGAACCAGCAAATGGAAGATATTTCTGTTTCTCCCTCTGTCTGTAACTCTGCTTTTCAAATAAATATTTTTTAAAAAAGAAATATGAGAAGCAGGAAGATACGGCTTTTCTTTCCTAATTCTCTTATACCTCCTTTGGTTGTCAGTGGCATTGAATGAGAAATGGAAACTAAAGTTCTAACACTGGTGTGTGTATGTGTTCCTAAGATATTTATAGTCTTACCTAGAAAACATGTTTGATGCTTGTTTTGAGAAGTGGACAGAGAGCTCCCATCCACTAGTTCACTTCCCAAATGCCCACAGCAACCGGAAAGAGCTGGGCAAAACCTAGTAACTGAGAATTCAGTGCAGGTCTTCATGTGGGTGCCAGAAGCCCAAATTCTTGACCCATAGTCATTGCTTCCCGGAGTCTGCATTTACATGAAATTAGGGTCAGGAGCCAGAGCTGGGTATATTGAACCTGGAGATATGGGTGTCTTTAACTGCTAGCCTAAATGTCCCTGCCCTTTTTCTGATATTTTAAATCCTGTTAAATGATACAATACTTAATGCTGTTTTTATCATTTTAAGATGGGATTTGTGGGGCCGGTGCTGTGGCGCAGTAGATTAATCCTCTGCCTGCAGCACTAGCATCCTATGTGAGCACTGGTTCTAGTCCCAGCTGCTCCTCTTCGGATCCTGCTCTCTGCTATGGCCTGGGAAAGCAGTGGAAGATGGCCCAAGTGCTTGGGCCCCTGGACCCATGGTGGAGACCCATGGATCAGCCCAGCTCCAGCTGTTGCGGCCATCTGGGGAGTGAACCAGCAGATGGTTCTGTCTCTCCCTCTCACTGTCTGTAATTCTGCCTCTCAAATAAATAAATAAAATCTTTTAAAAAATAAAAATTTTTGGCTGTTACCAAGGCTCACTAGGCTAATCTGCCTGTGGCGCCGATTCTGTCCCAGTTGCTCCTCTTCCAGTCCAGCTCTCTGCTGTGGCCCAAGTGCTTGGGCCCTCCACCTGCATGGGAGACCAGGATAAAGCACTTGGCTCCTGGCTTCAAATCAGCACAGTGCGCCAGCCGTAGCAGCCATTTAGGGGGTGAACCAATGGAAGGAAGACCTTTCTGTCTCTTTCTCTCACTGTAACTCTGCCTGTCCAAAAAAAAATTTTTTTTTAAAAAGGGATTTGTTAGGTAGGGCTCTGTTAATACATTCCTTTCCTGATTCTTTAAGCAAATATGAGAATGTCTGGTATCATGTGGCAAATTTAATAAATGTTTAAATACAATAATTGTTATATAGCAAATTAATCTATTTTGTACTGTTTTACAGGATGTAATTAATACTTTATTGCCTAAAGTTTTAACTAGAATAATTGAAGGACTCCAGGACCTCGATGATGATGTCAGAGCTGTTGCTGCAGCATCATTAGTGCCTGTAGTAGAAAGCCTTGTCTATCTTCAGACTCAAAAGGTAAATTAAATATTTTTACATTTATTCCAATAGAGCATGTTTACAGTTGGGACATGGAATATTAGTAAAAACATTGAGTACCTTTTTCTTTTTCATCCTTAATTTTCTTGTGACTGAAACCCCTGTGTTGCATGCAATCTGGATTATGTACTGTCTTTGGGAAGAGTGAATTAATCTATTAATCTGCTTTCCCCTTTGTGTACATAATATACAGAGAATTTCCTTGAGACGAAAGCTGCTAATTCTTCTTTATTTTATTCCTGAATTTTAGACCTATGTGATTTTTTATTTTAGTTCCTGGCTTTTGGTTTTTTAATACAGGTCCAGCTTTTGAACTATAAGATTTAACTAACTTTTTCATTTTATTATGAAAACTAGAGTACAAAGTTGGAAGTAGAGCAAGCAATATTTTCAGAGCTCAAAAACTAAATTTGCCTTTTCATGATGGTTAGTACTTTTTTAAATGCACTAAACTTGCTTTGCAGAGAACATGTCTTGTGTCCCTATACTGTATTACTTTCAAAGTTTAACTTTATATAAGATAGAGTAGTGGCTATTTTACTTTCTGAATTTCCTGCTCATTATGATCCTGGTTAGGGTAGAAAGTGCAAAAGTGAGTTGAATGGCACTAAAAAGAGGAATATAAAGAAGTGCTGAAGGCAAATGATGTCTCCTTAACTTCATTCAAAACTTCCATTTTTAATTCATCCGTGGTCATTGGAAGTGTATATTTTGTTAAATCGGTAGTGGTTCCTGGGGTACAATCTGGCAGGGCTTGTGTAATTTTTGTGTAAAATTGATATCTGTTTTCTTGAAAACTGATCTTGTAGGTACCCTTCATTATAAATACGTTATGGGATGCTCTTCTGGAATTAGATGATCTAACAGCTTCAACAAATAGTATTATGACTCTTCTTTCATCCTTATTAACTTATCCACAGGTCCAACAATGCAGGTAATTATTTCTAATTAGTTGAAATAAAGTAAAAAGCCTTCATACACCTTTCCAGATAATTAAGCTAAATGTACAGTATTCTAGCACTGTAAGTTGGGATGCTAAAGACCACTATTTTCAGGAGTCTTGTCTTTATTCTCTAGCCACCAGCACATTTAGGGCAGGAACTTTTAGAAAGGTCATCTTCCTTACCCTTGGGTTACTTTGGTTATATAATTAATGTGTCCATCCTAAAATAGTTTTACTTAAAAAATATAATCATCGCATATTATTTCTACCACTAGCTCCAGAATGTTGGATTTTAGCCTTATTGAATAGCTTAGTTAATACAATTACCATTGAACGTCTTTTTACCCCTCTGTGAACTTTCTCTGTTTAATATTTATTTCCTTAACTCTCGTTTTTATTTCAGTAATTATAAATCAGAAAGAGAAAACATAATAATTTGATATAACGCCCCAGACAGAGATCAGGGGAGGCCAAAAATATACACTGAATTTAAGCTATCTCCAGTTTTCTTATCCTGATATTGGAAATTAAGCTCAGCTGATTAGTGTATTTCCTACCTTTCGGACTGGCTCTTGTATATTAGTGTCTGCATTAATAGAATCCTTAGAGTTACAGGAAAAAAAGTATTGTGCA
This sequence comes from Sylvilagus floridanus, assembly GCA_949820135.1. NCBI lineage: Eukaryota > Metazoa > Chordata > Mammalia > Lagomorpha > Leporidae > Sylvilagus > Sylvilagus floridanus. Next base: position 44,715,152 of record OX463235.1, read on the forward strand.
ACTTTTAAAAAATACAAAGTTAGTTTCTGTTCTTTGCCCACTAAAGGCATTCAGTGCATGTTTCTATGATTATAGGTGATTTCCATTGCTGTGAGTACTTTTAGTGAAAATCGTATATTTATAAAAAGCACACAGAGGATATTTCAGAAAATACTGACCTATTGGTAGTACTTTAATGCTGAGTTTAGGTTAATAGGACAGCCCATAGGTAGGAAAAGCAAAATGAATACCTCTAAAAGCAGAAGAATTGATAACTTGAAATAGTAGTGCATATATAGTATTTCTTAGTTTTCAGAAGCTTCTATTACTAATTAAAGCTATAGGAATTAAGTAAATCTGTGTAACAGCTTTCCTTAAGCTGCAAAATACAAAGATTGTTAATTTTTCAAAAGTTAGTAAATTTTTTCTGTGAAAGCTCAAGTAATGAGTATTTTTGCTTTTGTGAGCCATAGAAAATTTATTGAAACTACACACCTCTGGCATTGGCAATATTAAAACAACCATAGATAATATGTAACAGAGTGAATGTATTTTAATGTTCCATTAAAACTTTTTTTTTTTTTTTTTTTTTTACAGGCAGAGTGGACAGTGAGAGAGAGAGACAGAGAGAAAGGTCTTCCTTTGCCGTTGGTTCACCCTCCAATGGCCGCCGCGGTCAGCGCGCTGCGGCCGGCGCACCGCGCTCGTCCGATGGCAGGAGCCAGGAGCCAGGTGCTTTTCCTGGTCTCCCCATGGGGTGCAGGGCCCAAGCACCTGGGCCATCCTCCACTGCACTCCCGGGCCACAGCAGAGGGCTGGCCTGGAAGAGGGGCAACCGGGACAGAATCCGGCGCCCCGACCGGGACTAGAACCCGGTGTGCCGGTGCCGCAAGGCGGAGGATTAGCCTGTTGAGCCACGGCGCCGGCCCTAAAACTTTTATTTTAAAGAATGAGTGGTGGCTGGTGCTGTGGCTCAACAGGCTAATCCTCCGCCTAGCGGTGCCGGCACACCGGGTTCTAGTCCCGGTCAGGGCACCGGATTCTGTCCCGGTTGCCCCTCTTCCAGGCCAGCTCTCTGTTGTGGCCAGGGAGTGCAATGGAGGATGGCCCAAGTGCTTGGGCCCTGCACCCCATGGGAGACCAGGATAAGCACCTGGCTCCTGCCATCGGATCAGCGTGGTGCGCCGGCCATTGGAGGGTGAATCAACGGCAAAGGAAGACCTTTCTCTCTGTCTCTCTCTCTCACTGTCCACTCTGCCTGTCAAAAAAAAAAATGGTATTGATTTTGCCTGTGGGCCTTAGTGGATGGTGAAAGAAACACTAGATAATATAAGCACGTGTAAGAATGTAGTGAAAGTTCTGTTACTTCAATGTGAAATAATGTAGTTTTCCATCTTTTGTTTCAAAATTGCCTTATTAGAAAATGTGCTTCAAATGTTGTGATTTTTGGCAGATAAGTTCTTGCTTATGTATGAAGAAATGCAGCATGTCATTTGGAGCATGAATAGTTACACTATTAACAAGGCTTTGTTAAGATGTTTTTATGTATTTTGTGTCTTTTTTTATGCCTGTGTGTGCATGTGTTTAAATTAGAATTTTATATGTGAATTTAGTAAATGTTTAAGCATAAAAAGTAATGCTCATAAACAAACCTGTGTAAGTAATGAAATTGTGTTAATAGACTTCCTGAGGGGAACCTCAAAGGATGAGCAAGTAAATAGTTATACTGGCATTTTTTTTTGTTCATGCCTTTTTCTACAGAGATATATATCTCAGATGCTAGTTATGAGTCCTTTTAATTCCAGGTAGCTTTTTTGTTTTGTTTTGTTATTTTGGTGAGGAATTTGAAGGGTTTATTATGCAAGAGGAGAGGCTCAGTCCTTCTTAGTGATACTTTTCTCATAGTGGCCAGGACACTGCTTAGCTCTCTACTTCCCCTGGATGTGGGTGTGTCTCCTTACCCTTTTTTTTTAGGGGAGGAGGGTGTTTGTAAAGATTTATTTATTTATTTGAAAGGCAGAATTACAGAGAAGCAGAGGCAGAGAGAGAGAAACATCTTCTATCCACTGGTTCACTCCCCAAATAGCCGCAACAGCTAGAGGTGAGCCAGTCCAAAGCCAGGAGTCTGGAGCCTCTTCTGGGTCTCCCACCTGGGTGTAGGGGCCTGAGGACTTGGGCTGTCTTCCTCTGCTTTTCTAGGCCATAGCAGAGGGCTGGATCAGAAGTGGAGCAGCCAGGACTTGAACTGGTGCCCATATGGGATGCCAGCACTGCAGGCAGTGGCTTTACCTTCTACACAGCCGTGGTGGCCCTACTACCCTTTTCTTGATGAACATGAGGGACCCTTTGTCCTTGGAGAATGTGAGCAGCTCACACACCTGGATTTTGTCCCACACAGACATGGTGTTCCTGATGAGGCACCTGCAGCAGTGATCACCTTGCGGCTTTTGTTAAGGCCCCCAGCCGTAAGGTAGCCTGGAGCCATGGCTGATGCTTTTCAGTGGCTGCTGTGGCAGAATTAATTCTAGGTGACTTTTAGAATGACTTGGGAATGTGACATGAATCCTGTAGTTCAAGATAACTTAGGTTTGGCTTTGCTTACTTCCTCATTTAAAATTTAATCTGTGAGAAAGAAATTTGAGTGTTCTTAACTTAATAATGCTAAATTAAGGTAACAGTTTTCTCAGCTTCTTCGTAGCACCTCTTGGTAATTTGATACATGGCATAGTTTGCTGCAAAAGTGTATTCTTGTTAGTGCTAAAGATTAGCAATCCTGATAGTGTGGGCCAACTACTAGCTAGGATACATATGTCATTTTCCTGAGTAAGAATAGTTAAATTGTAATTTATTGGACAGTTCTAACTTGATAAAGGTAATTCATGGTATTAGTGCCACAGGAAAACCTAATGTTCAGATTTTCAGATTTCTGCACTTTTTAAAAAAAAATTATTTATTTGAAAGGCAGAGTTACAGAGAGAGGAAGAGAGACAGTATCTTCCTTTACTTCCCAAATGGCTACAACAACCAGGGCTTGGCTGGGCCAGGCCAAAACCAGGTCTCCCATGAGGGTACAGGGACCCAAGCACCTGGGCCATCTGCTGCTGCTTTCCTAGGTGCATTAGCAGGAAGCTGAATCATAAGTGGCACTGGAATCAGCATCCATGTGGGGTGTCAGATTCACAGGTGGAGGTTTAATCTGCTCCACAACACCAGCCCCTTCTGCAGTTCTTTGTCTGCTTTTGCTCTGCCTTATCTGGTGCTATAATATCGGTTTTGAATGAGGATGTTAAAGTGAAATGTTCATATGAAAATTGTACTTTTTAGAAATTATCAAAAGCATTGTCAACATCACTAGATCCATATGAGAATAATATTTAGATAATGTATCTATAGAGTTTCAACTAAGAATAAGATTAATTTGTGTTTTCTTTATCAGTATTCAACAGTCACTCACAGTTTTAGTTCCACGTGTTTGGCCTTTTTTGCATCACACTATATCATCAGTTCGAAGAGCAGCATTGGAAACTCTGTTTACGTTATTATCAACACAAGACCAGGTAAGAATTAATAACTATGCAAAAACTTTGAAGCTTATAAATTAATTTTATAAAAAAACTTGATCACTAGCTTTGTAATTGAAGACCAAGAGAATGCTGGGCCTAGTAGAAGTTATATACTAACCATGTAGACAAATAAGAATGTAAGCACTATGATGGCAAAAATATTACTGTTTTGTTCTCAGGTTATATTCTTGGAAGAGTGCTTAGCACATAGGAGATCCTTAGTAAATATTTATTGAATGAATGGTTTATTAGTCCCTTTTGTTGGAGATATGTTACTTAGGCTCTGCTTGCTATGTATGGCTCACTAATGGGTGGTTGGCCGTCAGTACCCATCCTGGGTTACAAAGGCTGTAGAAGAAGCTCTGAAGTGTAACTCTTAAAGACTGACCACAGAATTCCTGAATGTGTATCTCCTCATAAGGATCATCAACCTTAATAGCATGCTATTTCCAAAGATAATGTACTTCGAGAGTCAGATACTGAAGTGCCTACAGAAATCATTCGGGTATTAGTGTGTGAAGGAAGCCTGCAGGGAGCTGAGAAGTACTTGCCCTGTGCATCACATTTCTATGTGTTTTTTAAGAGTTATTTATTTAGGGGCCAGTGCTATGGCGTGGTTCATGAAGCCTCTGCCTGCAGTGCCGGCATCCCATATGGGCACTGGTTCGAGTCCTGGCTGCTCCACTTCGGATCTAGCTCTCTGCTGTGGCCTGGGAAAGCAGTAGAAGATGGCCCAAGTCCTTGGGCCCCTACACCCGCATGGGAGATTCGGAAGAAGCTCCCGGCTTCCTAGAAGCTCTGCCTTCCCAGAGAGCTGGATCCGGAAGAAGCTTCTGGCTCCTGGCTTCAGATTGGCGCAGCTCTGGCCATTGAGGCCAATTGGGGGTGAACTATCGGATAGAAGACCTCTCTCTCTGTCTCCCCTTCTATTTCTGTGTAACTCTGGCTTTCAAATAAATAAGTCTTTAAAAAAAAAAAATGGAGCAGCCAGGACTCAGACACCTATATGGGATGCCGGTGCTTCAGGCTGGGGCTTTAACCTGCTATGCCACAGTTCCGACCCTCTGTTTTTTAAAAAGATTTATTATTCATTTTATTTATTTGGGAGAGTTCTGTGGTGGGGAGACAAAGTATTCCATCTGCTGATTCGCTTCGCAAATGGCCACACGGCCAGGGGTGGGCCAGTATGAAGCTACGAGCCCAGAGCTGCTTCTGGGTTTCTCACATGGGTGTGCAGGGGCTCAAGCACTTGGGCTATTTTCTGCTGCTTTCCCAGGCGCCTTAGTAGGGAGCTGGATCAGAAGTGGAGCAGCCAGGACTTGAACCAGTGTCCATTTGGGATGCCAGCGCTGCAGGAGGTGGCTTAACAGGCTTTGCCACAGCACCTGCTCCCTTCATTTCTATTTTTAAAATAACCTTGTAGATCAAATAAAATGTTTTAGGGGAAGTATCATCAAAGAATCCATTCTTCAAGCATGCTGTTATACATAGATACTACAGTTTGGGCTAGTCATCTTTTTTTTTTTTTTTTTTTTTTTTTTTTAAGATTTATTTATTGCAAAGGGAGAGTTACAAAGAGAGAGGAAGAGAGATAGAATCGATATTCCATCTGCTGGACCAGTCATCTTCAAAGAGTGGGACAATAGATTATTGCATGAAAATGTTTTTTTAGGTATTGACTAACCATCTGTTTCCATTTGAATTAGGAGTATATTCCTTCAGTCTGCAGCATCACAACTGTTAAGAGCTTTTGTCAATAGCATCTGTAAATTTTGTTTTGCATTATCCTTGTGATTTCTTTCTAATCAGAATTTTCTGTGTCAGTACTATAAGGGCTATTTTATAATTCCATCAAGCATGGGTTGTGACAGCTGACATAGGTTGTTCTTAATTTTCATTTTTTTTGTGTGTGTGTTAGTTTTATAATCTTATTTATTTAAAATTTTTTTTTGATAGGCAGAGTTAGTGACAGAGAGAGAGAGAGACAGATAAAAAGGTCTTCCTTCCATTGGTTCACCCCCACAAATGGCTGCTGTGGCCAGCACACTGCGCCAATCTGAAGCCAGGAGCCAGGTGCTTCCTCCTGGTCTCCCATGCCAGTGCAGGGCCCAAGCACTTGGGCCATCCTCCACTGCCTTCCCGGGCCACAGCAAAGAACTGGACTGGAAGAGGAGCAACCGGGACAGAATCCGGCACCCCGACTGGAACTAGAACCTGGGGTGCCAGCGCCGCAGGTGGAGGATTAGCCTACTGAGCTACGGCGCTGGCAGTTTTACAATCTTTACCTAAATATTTCTGACGTAAGTGTTCAGTTTGCCATTGATGGACCTCTTGAAGTTACCTGACTTCTCTTCCCACAGTTTTCTTTTATATATACTTTATTTGTTTTTTTTTTTTTTTAAAGATTTATTTATTTATTTGAAAGAGTTACCCAGAGGAAGAGAAAGAGATCTTCCAAGACTGGTTCACTCTCTAGATTGCTGCAAAAGCTAGGGCTGGGCCTGCCTGGAGCCAGGAGCCAGGAGCTTCCTCCAGGTCTCCCATGTGGGTGGCAGGGGCTCAAGTATTTGGGCCATCTTCTGCTCTTCCCAGGCCATTAGCAGGGTGCTGGATCAGAAATGATGTAGCCAGGACTTGAACTTCTGGGAATACGGAGTCAGCTTAAGTAGAGAGAGAGAAAACGCACCTCATCTTTGAATTACTGGTAACTATTCTGGTTTCAATTTTTTTTTTTTTTTTTTTTGGACAGGCAGAGTGGACAGTGAGAGAGAGAGAGAGAAAGGTCTTCCTTTTGCCGTTGGTTCACCCGCCAATGGCTGCCGTGGCCGGTGTGCTGCGGCCGGCGCACTGTGCTCATCCGATGGCAGGAGCCAGGTGCTTCCTCCTGGTCTCCCATGTTGGTGCAGGGCCCAAGCACTTGGGCCATCCTCCACTGCACTCCCTGGCCACAGCAGAGAGCTGGCCTGGAAGAGGGGCAACCGGCACAGAATCCAGCGCCCCAATCAGGACTAGAACCCAGTGTGCTGGTGCCGCAAGTCAGAGGATTAGCCTATTGAGCCACAGTGCAGGCCATTCTGGTTTCAGTTTCTAACTTGTCAACCTGTTCCACTCAAATCTCCAGTCATTTCTGTTCCCTTGAAATTATTTTGATTATCTTTAGTATTTTTTTGTCTTGCTTTAGAAAATCCAGGCTTTTATTTTTTTTTTCTTTTTTTGACAGGCAGAGTTAGACAGTGAGAGAGAGAGACAGAGAGAAAGGTCTTCCTTCCGTTGGTTCACCCCCAAAATGGCCGCTACGGCCGGTGCACTGCGCCGATCTGAAGCCAGGAGCCAGGTGCTTCCTCCTGGTCTCCCATGCATGTGTAGGGCCCAAGCACCTGGGCCATCCTCCACTGCCTTCCCAGGCTACAACAGAGAGCTGGACTGGAAGAGGAGCAACTGGGACAGAATCCGGCGCCCCAACCGGGACTAGAACCTGGAGTGCCGGTGCTGCAGGCGGAGGATTAGCCTAGTGAGCCGCGGCGCCAGCCCAGGGACTTTTCTGGAAGATGCACTTATTCTTAAAATTAATCTGTGTATGCATTCTTGCACATCTCTAAAATGTCCTTAAATAGAACCATAGTTAATACTGCTACAAGTATTTATGAAATCTTATTTTCATCATTTTTCTCTGTGGCATACCATGACAGCTGTGAAAATAAACTTTAATTCCTGTGCCTTTATCAGTGATGATAATGTGAAAATGTTAGCAGTTCTGGCTTCCTAGGGAACATGAAATAGGAACTCTTAGGAAAAAAGTGTCTTTTGGCTGTGAGTCACAATCAGGATGTAACTTTTTTTGCTAAACTAACAGCTGGATAATCAGAGTGAAGGAATTTACCATTTACTTTTCCTTTCTGTATTGTTTTTTAAGCCAGTAACTATATATGCAAAAGTATACATACTCATGAAAGTCTGTGTATGTCAGTGTTCTGTGGGGCTATCCAGATTAATTCATGCTTATACCCACTAATCATTGGAGCCAGAATTTGACTCCATGGTCTAGAAAGATAAGCTTCCAGGCATTAATTTCCTGTTTTGCCATGTTAACTGACTAGCTGAACTTTTCCATCACATTTGTATCACAATTTTTGAATCAGTTTCTACTACATTAACTTTTATTAGAAGGGCAAGCTTAGTCAATACTTGAGGCTATACATGAGTCTGATTTGGAATCTAAGATTTTTTTAATTTAGGATGCTAGAAAAATTAATATAATGTGTGTAGAGAAGGAAACAATGACAAAAGGAATAGACTTGACTAATTCTTTGGTCTTCTAGAATGTTAGCATAGTTCGGCCAGGCTTTTTAAGATATGAAAAGGGGAGAACAAAGTTAAAATATTTAGCTTGCTTTCAGTAAATGTTGGTTGGAAAAAATATAGCACAAGGCATTATAAATTGTCTAAATATAGAGACTTTTGTTTCCTTTGGCCATGGATCAAAATAGATTTTCAGAGAAATTTAACATAATTCTGTGATTCATCAGAGTTGTAGCCTCTCTCCTGATGTTCCCTTCAGTCTCCAAGAGCATTTGACATGCTGGTGGAAATGAGGTTGAATTTGCCTAAAGGCAGGAATCAGGTGTAATACTGGTAAGATCTACTTCATGTAAGATGCCAGTGCTGCCAGTTAGGGATCTGTTGCTGAGCCACTTCTGCGCTACCAAATGTGTTGTTTTGGTAACTGATACCAAATGTGTGGGCTCTTCCCCCTACACTGAACAATTCTATCAACTCTCTAGACACCAACTGGATGTCTTTAGATTCAGTTCTGACACTACCAGGGACTAGTGTCAGATCCCACAACTTAAATAATTCAGTTCTGGGGTCAGCATTATGTCACAGAAGGTTAAGCTGCTTTTTGCAATGGCTCCAGTTGGAGTGCTGGTTTGAGTCCAGCTGTTAATATGCCTGGGAAGGCAGTGGATGATGACTTAAGTGCTTGGACTCCTGCCACACACACATTCTGACTACCTGGATGGAGTTCTGGCTCCTGGCTTCAGCCTGGTTCATCTGCGGCTGTTGCAGCTATCTGGATAGTGAGGCAGCAGATGGAAGATCTTTCTGTCACTCTACCTTTCAAATAAATCCATCTATCTTAAAAAGAAAAAAAGTCCAGTCCCATAAATTGCCCCCCACTTCAGACAGCAATTGCAAGTTTTGAGCCTCTCTCATTTCTCACCGACTAAATTGGGGGTTCCCATGACTCCCTCTTTAGGTTTAATAATTTGAAAGGATGACTCACAGCACTCAGAAAATCAGTTGTTACTAGTTTAGTGTGAAGGATGCAATTCAGGTAGCCAAATGGAAATAATGTGCAGAGCAAGGTATGGGAGGTGATGCTTAGACCTCTCCAGATGTGCCACCCTCCCAGGGCCTTTATGTGAAATAAATCATCCCTGGTGAGCTGTTAAAATAATAGCATTATAGGGAAGACATTGTGCCACAGCAGGTTAATTTGCCACTTGGGATGCCCACATTCCATATTGCAGTGTCTGGCTCACATCCCAGCTACTCCACTTCTGATTTTTAGTCTTCTGTTAATGCATCCCGAAAGACAGCAGATGATGGCTAAGTGCCAAGTGTCAAGTTGTTGGATTCTATTATAAATGTATATGTAGTTTTGTAAGAAACTTGTAAACTGTCTTTCAAATTAAAGTACCATTTTGCATTTCCAAAAATAATGAATGAGCGTTCCTCTTACTATATATCCTGGTCAGCATTTGATGCTGTTAATGTTCTGGTTTTGGCCATTCTTACAGGTGTATAGTGATATCTCATTGTTGTCTGAGTTTGCATTTTCCTGGTAACATAATATGAACCATTTTGTTCTATACTTATCTGTCTAAACTTAATTTTTTTTAGAGCAGTTTAAGTTCACATCAAAATAGAAGGAAAAGTATAGTGTTGCCATGTACCACATCCCTACCCTATACAAATCCTCCCCCATTGTCACCATCTTCCACCAGAGTCATAAAAACTCAATGACCATACACTGGCATATCATCAGACAAAGACAGTGATTTAGATTAGGGCTCATTTTTGATGTTGTAGTGCCTAGGACTTTGATAAATGTATAGTGTCAGGTTTCCATAATTACAGTGTCATACAAAATAGTTTCAATTCCCTAAATACATGTGCTCTGTACTCTGTATTCTTTCCTCCTCCTGGTTGTTGTAGTAATTATAAAGTAGAATTTACTGAAGTAACAGTTTGTAATTGAAGATTTCTATAGTTATATCACATTTATTTGTTGTAAATATAGGGGAGAAGATCTTCCTCTCTTGATGTGGCTTTGGGGTCTGTAAGCAACTATGTGGATTACCAGTGATTGACATAAGGGTAGGGGGGAGACTTGGGTGAAAATTACAAATGAAAAGATAATGTAGGAGAGTGGTATTAAATCATTTGCTTTTTGCTATTACAGTTTTCTTCTTACAGATTAAGATTATTCCTAACTATCTCTGGTGAGAAAACAGAGAACTTTTTCTTAGTTTCCTTTTTCTTTTCCATAAAAAGTGGAATTGAAGCAGTACAAGTTAGTGTGGTCCCCTGCTGGTGATTTTTTTAAGGTTGTTTTAAACTTCTTCCAAACTGCCTGAGAACTTGCGCCCTAGTCTTTTTTTTTTTTTTTTTTTTTAAGATTTATTTATTTGAAAGTCAGAGTTACAGAAAGGGTGAGGTGGAGAGAGAAACATCTTCCATCTGCTGGTTCATCCCCTCAAATGGCCACAATGGCTGGAGTTGGGCCAATCCAGAGCCAAGAGCTTCCTCCAGGTCTCCCATGCAGATGCAGGGGCCCAAGGAGTTGGGCCATTTCTGCTTTCCCAGGCCATAGCAGAGACCTGGATCAGAAAGTGGAGCAGCCAGGACTCGAACTGGCACCCTCTTGGGATGCTGGCACTGCAGGCAGCAGCATTGCCTGCTATACCACAGCCCCCGCCCCGTCCCAATTCTATTTTTGTTATTAGTTTTCAGTTATCTAGAAAGTTATAGGTAGCTTTATAATTTAAATATGCATTATCCTTAGAACTTGTGAATTTTTATTTTTATTTTTATTTTTTGACAGAGTGGACTGAGAGAGAGAGAGAGAGAGAGAGAGAGAGAAAGGTCTTCCTTTTGCCATTGGTTTACCCTCCAATGGCTGCCGCAGCCAGCACACCACACTGATCCAATGGCAGGAGCCAGGTGCTTCTGCTGGTCTCCCATGGGGTGCAGGGCCCAAGCACTTGGGCCATCCTCCACTGCACTCCCAGGCCACAGCAGAGACCTGGCCTGGAAGAGGGGCAACCGAGACAGAATCCGGCGCCCTGACTGGGACTAGAACCCCTTGTGCCGGCGCCACAAGGTGGAGGATTAGCCTATTGAGCCGCGGCGCCGGCGGAACTTGTGAATTTTTGGAATTTCAATTAAAATTTTCAAATTTCTCTTTAGTCTCTCCCAGACATTGTATTTTTTGCTTTAAAAGAGTTATTTTGGGATGGTGCCGTGGCTCATAGGCTAATCCTCCGCCTGCGGCGCCAGCACACCAGGTTCTAGTCCCAGTTGGGGTGCCAGATTCTGTCCCAGTTGCCCCTCTTCTGGTCCAGCTCTCTGCTGTGGCCAGGGAGTGCAGTGGAGGATGGCCCAAGTGCTTGGGCCCTGCATCCACGTGGGAGACCAGGAGAAGCACCTGGCTCCTGCCTTCGGATCAGCGCGGTGCACCGGCCGCAGCGCACTGGCCGCAGCACACCGGCCACGGCAGCCATTGGAGGGGGAACCAAGGGCAAAAGGAAGACCTTTCTCTCTCTCTCTGTCTCTCTCACTGTCCACTCTGCCTGTCAAAAAAAAAAAAAAAAAATGTCATTTTGTGGGGCCAGTGCCATGGTACACTAGGTTAATCCTCTACCTTCAGTGCTGGCAGCCCATATGGGCGCTGGTTCAGATCCTGGCTGCTCCACTTCGAATCCAACTCTCTGCTGTGGCCTGGGAAGGCAGTGGAGGATGGCCCAGGTGCTTGGGCCCTGCACCCGCATGGGAGACCAGGAGGAAGCTCCTGGCTCCTGGCTTCGGATCGGCACAGCCATCTGGGGAGTAAACCAGTGGATGTAAGACTCCCCCCCACACCTCTCTCTGACTCTTTCAAATAAATATTTTTTTAAAGAGTCATTGTGGGGCATGGGTGATACTATGAACTAATTATTAAAGTTTTTCTGGTAGAAGGTCTTAGTGAGCTTGTATATATTTGAACAGCAGTAGACAATATATAGGATCCCTTACTCTGGACACAGTAGGTATTTAGTGAGCACTCTTTGGTTGCTTGATTTCTGTGAGCTTTAGTAATTTCTCCAACCTCTTCGAAAAATAGGGTATTTGGTGTCTCAAAATCTCATCAAAATTTATCACCAGTACAACATTTTTGATAAAGCCATGCAGTCTTTTTCACGGTATTATTCCAATTATTTTACTTGTATATCTGGTAAGCTGACATCCAAGAATTAAATGTTAGAGCTTTAATTCTGATTTTGTTTTCAGAACTCATCATCTTGGCTTATACCTATCCTGCCTGATATGCTCCGACACATTTTTCAGTTCTGTGTTTTAGAAAGCAGTCAGGAAATTCTGGACCTCATTCACAAGGTACACAATGAATATATCTCTACTGTGTTTTTAAATTTACTTTGTAAATTTTTAATAAATTTTCTTGTAATTGCTGTTCTGTTTGTCAGAATTTTAGAAAATAGAGATTTGAAAAATCTGGCATCCTGATTTGCAAGGTGACATGGGAGTTAAGTTCTGGTTGACCATGTTTTTTCCTCCTCTTACTATATGACCTCCTAAACATGTGTTTTAAGCGTTTTCTTATACCCTCAATAAAGTAAAAAAAAAAGAAACACTGCTGTTCTTCAGCCCTCATTTGCTGTTTCTCAGTAGGCTTATAGATCCTGCAAAGTATCTTTTGGGATCTGTTGATATTGTACATTCTCATTATCAGAGTTTTCAGATTTGTGGATTTTCCTTTTAGCAAGATTTGTCATAAAAGTTATGTTGGAATATTGATAGGACTTGATATATTTAATAGCATTTATAAGGAAAGTGGTACTTTTTTATCCTTAGAATCTGTAGCTAGTCTTGAATTTTTGTTACTCGTGTTAACAACCTTGGATTAACAATGATGTTATTTCCATATATTGGTCCTAGCCTGTGAAATGTTAGGCATCAAAAAAGGTACCGTATTGTATGTGATCAGGATTCAAGGCTTACACTGTTTTAAATTTACATTAGGATATCACCACCTCTAAATTTAGCAGAATGTGTTTATCAGGAACTATTACTTTTGTTTTGTTTTGTTTTAAGATTTACTTATTTATTTGAAAGTCAGAGTTACACACACAGAGAGAGAGGTCTTCCATCCGCTCATTCACTCCCTAGTTGGCTGCAATGGCTGGAGCTGCGCCGATCTAAAGCCAGGCACCTGGAGCTTCTGGGTCTCGCACATGGGTGCAGGGGCCCAAGGACTTGGGCCATCTTCTGCTGCTTTCCTAGGTCATAGCAGAGAGCTGGATTGGAAGTAGAGCTGCTAGGACTTGAACTGGCCCCCAGGAGCTATTATGTTTTAAAGTGGGTGTTGAAAGACCAGCTTTGTGGTGGAGCTGGTTAAGCCACTGCCTGCAATGCTGATATCCCATATGAATGCTGGTTCAAGCCATATGTGTTGAATGTAGGATTGCATAAGTATTATCAAGTGTTATCAAAGGATCTCAGTGACTTAATGAGATTTTTGACAGCTGTTATCTTATGGGTATATTTTATTTAAAAATCTGTAGAAGACATTGAAGATTCCTTATATTCCTTTTTTTTTTAAAGACTTTATTTATTTAGAAGCAGAATTAGAGAGATCTTCCGTCTGCCAGTTCACTGCCCAAATGGTTGTAGCAGCCATGGCTGGGCCAGGCTGAACCTAGGAGTCGGGAGCTTCTGGGTCTCCCATGTGAGAGCAGAGACCAAAGCACCTAGGCTGTCTTCTGCTGCTTTTTCAGGTGCATTGCTAGGGAGCTGAATCAGAAATGGAGCAGCACAAACTGGCACCCATATAGGATGCTGGTGTTGCAGGCAGTGGCTTTACCCATTACATCACAACTCCAACCCCTATATTCCTTTTTTCAAAATAACTTTGTGTTACATTTTTTTAGTCTGCAAACCTATCAAAAAAATAAGAGTATTGTAAAAATAAACTTGTATTAAATTCAGAATGAAACATTGTGATATTTCCTATTTTTTCAATTCAGTAACCTTAAAAATAGGTAAGTATTAGATTTTTGAGCACTCATTAGAATAATTTATTTTCATATTCCCCTTTCACTGTAGGTTTGGATGGAACTGTTGAGCAAGGCTTCGGTTCAGTATGTGGTAGCAGCTGCTTGTCCATGGATGGGTGCTTGGCTTTGCTTAATGATGCAGCCTTCTCACTTACCAATTGATCTAAATATGTTACTAGAAGTAAAAGCCAGAGCCAAGGTACGTGTAGAGCTACATGCTGTACTTGTATATTCAGCTCAGAATCATTAGTATAGTAACCATATAAGAAATCAGTACAGCTTGATTATAAATGTGATTCATAAGTAAAGAGAAATTGTTAGGATCCCAACAAAATGAGTGATAGTTTTTATCCATTAAAGTTTTGTGAAAAGAATGGTATTATACTGGGACTTTAACAATGTGTTTGTTGTTGTCCACTAAATTTTAATGATTTATCTTGTTTTTTCTTCTTTCATTGTAGGAAAAAATAGGAGGTAAGGTACGCCAGGGCCAAAGCCAAAGTAAAGAAGCACTTCAGGAATATATTGCAGGTGCAGACACCATTATGGAAGACCCAGCCACCAGGGATTTTGTGGTTATGCGGGCCAGAATGATGGCAGCCAAGTGAGTATACACCAAGAATCCACAGAACCCCTCTAAACAGTTGGAAGGTTGGCCTTCAAAGGTCATTGAACCGAAAGATTCTTCTCAGATGGCTGTCAATCTTTCCTTGCAGCCTAGGGAAAAATAAAAGGGAGTAAGTGAATTTTTTTGAGTTCTAAAAATAGAATTTTTTGTTTCTATGAAGGTAAGATAGGAGTTATATCTTCTATGGGAAAAGTTAGGTGTTCAGTACGGGAAAGATTACTTCAGGTAATTTCTATAGTAATTTCTTTATCTTGTAGGTTATTAGGAGCACTTTGTTGCTGTATTTGTGATCCAGGTGTAAATATGGTAACCCAAGAAGTCAAACCAGCTGAATCCCTTGGCCAATTACTCCTGTTTCATTTGAATTCCAAATCTGCATTACAGAGGATTAGTGTTGCTTTGGTAATCTGTGAATGGGCTGCTCTACAGAAGGTACGATACTTATCACAAATACAGTAAGGACGAATGAAGTAAAACAATTTCCATTAGCTGTTAAAATTATTTACATTCTATTTTACAACAGAAGAATAGTTTTTCTGTGTAAAAATTTAACAGTTAGAGAAAAGTATTCCAGATTATATTGAACATTATTTTTCTCCAATTTAACTCTAGATTTTTTTTTTACTTAGAACTCTCCATTCTTGTCCCTGACAGTACTAGCAATGCCCATACTTAATATTTGCTCTTGACCTTATGGTCTGTTAAGAAGTGTCCCTATTAAAACATGTATATGTATGGAAGCAGTCCAGAAAATATTGGTCATTCATTCCTCTCTAAATTTATCAGATATCACTGAAAACAAAGAATAAGAGGCTTTGAATTTTAGACATCTGTTTTTATGGGTAGTAGCAAGGGCAGAATAAAAAATTTTGGTCACAGGAAGAATGAAGTTTCCATATTTAAATGGAGTTTTGTTTAAGACTTGTTTCTGTAAATCAAAGAAACTTCCTGCTGGCTTTGTTTTTTCGTTGACTGGTATTCTGGAAATTTAACTGTCTGCACTTGCTGTGAGAGTTGCTTATTGCCTCTTAGCAGTTTGTCGAAACTGTGTCTAAAAGTAATTGAGCTGTGCTCTGTTGCAACTGAGACCCCTGCTTTGCCTCTGGAAAGAAGCAAGGCTCATCAGTTTTTAGGCAGGACTCGGTGTGCTGGAGAGGCAGTGATGCTGTGTTTTTGTGCCTCTCAGACTCAGCAGCAAGTGTTGACAGTTCGATTTCTGGACCCTCACAGAGCTTCTCTGGATTTACTCTGTGAAGCCCAGGCTGATCACCCAGATCCCACAGAACCCCTCTTGGCTCACCACTGAGGCCATTCCCCCTCTGGTTGGGGCAGGCAACAACCAGAGAGAGTGGGAAGGGTTAGTTAAATTTGGGGGCAGGTAAGTAGTTTTTAAATTATATATCTATATTCTAAAGTATGGCATGTGAAACTGTGGGCTAAACTGTTAAGTCTAATAATGAACTTTTAAGTAACATTTATATTTAGTGCATGCTAGATAATCTGATAAATTTTATAGTAATATACATTTAATTCTGTACTACAGATAGATCCATACATATATGTATATACATACATTTTCAATAAATTCACAGTAAAGGTAAGAGCAATTAGGCAGAAAATTTAATGGAATTATAATCCCAATGCATGTTGTGTAGTCATTCATATTAAAAAGTAGGTTGGATGTTAGTATCTTTTCTCTGTGCAACTAACTATTGTTCTGGGATAGAATATAACATAGATTCAAAATCAGTAGGAATTTGGAATTTTCAGATTTTGTATGTATAAAGTTGTATTTATTTATTTGCCCTGAATATTTGTTGTCTATTATGTTTTAGGAGTGTAAAGCTGTTACCCTAGCTGTGCAGCCACGTTTACTTGATATCCTTTCAGAACATTTATATTATGATGAAATTGCTGTTCCATTCACACGAATGCAGAATGAATGTAAACAGCTTATATCATCATTAGCTGATGTACATATTGAAGTTGGTAATAGAGTAAGCAACAATGTTTTAACAATAGATCAAGCTAATGACCTGGTGAGTAACAAAGTTGCTTTCTTAATTTTAGATAGAGTGTGAAATAAAGATTCAAAATTTTGTCATGACCTTTTTACCTTTAAACACACTAATTTGTTGAGTCTGGTAGCCATTTTTCCCTAACTTTTGGAAGGGTTTTTTTTTTTTTCTATCTGTTACCTATTTTTGAAATAAGGATAAGGAATGGGGAAAAGGTTTTTTTTTTTTTAACTAGAATTTTGATAAACTATAGAAAAATAACATTTTGATATTTGGTTTAGTTTTTAAAAATATTTATTTATTTATTTGAAAGTGAGAGTTGGGGCTGACACTGTGGTATAGCAGGTAAAAGCCGCTGCCTACAGTGCTAGCATCCTATGTGGGCACTGGTTCAAGTCCCGACTGCTCCACTTCCAATCCAGCTCTCTGCTATGGCCTGAGAAAACAGTAGAAGATGGCCAAAGTCGTTGGGCCCCTGCGCGAGAGATGAGGAAGAAGCTCCTGGCTTTGGATTGGCTCAGTTCTAGTTGTGTGGCCATCTGGGGAATGAACCATGGGATGGAACACTTTCTCTCTCTCTCTGCCTCTGCCTTTCAAATACATAAATAAATCTTTAAAAGAAAAAAAAAAGTGAGAGTTACAGAGTGAGAGGTAGAGAGAGATCTTCCATTCACTGATTCACTCCCCAAACTGCTGCAACAGCTGGGGTTGGGCCAAGCCAAAGCTAGGAGCCTAAAGCTTCTTCTGGGTCTCCCACATGGATACAGGGACCCAAACAGTTGGGCCATCTTCTGCTGCTTTCCCAGGTGTATTAGTAGGGAGCTGGATCGGAAGTGGAGCAGCCAGGACGTGAACTGGTGCCCATATGGGATGCTGGCATCTCAAGCAGTGATATACAATGCCACCCCATTATTCTGATTCCATATCCTCTCCCCCATAAATTACTTTTGCTTATTCTAGAATTTCACATAACTGGAAAGAATCTCTGTATTCTTTGGGCCATCTTCTGCTTTTTTTTAGGCAAGTAGTAGGGAGCTAGATTGGAAGTGGAGCAGCTGGGACAGGAACTTGCACCCATATGGCACACTGGAATTGCTGGCAAAGACTACCTACAGTACCTTACTATGTCTTCAAACTTATGCAAACCTGGGATTTTTATTGTAACAGAAACATCCTCTTTTATCCACAGTTACAAATCATGTTAACATTTTCTTTCAGAAAATTTCATGTGTTTATCCTTCTGTTTCTGTTGTCACAGCCTAATCCAAGGCCTTGGTACTTTATGTGCAGGTCCCGATTTACTTTTTTACTTTTTCTTCTTCTTTTTAAGATTGATTTATTTATTTGGAAGAGAGAGAGAGAGAGAGAAAGATTCCATTTCCTTGCTTTTAGTTTTTCCCTTATTACCTTCTCTAAACTTCACTTCTTTTTCCTTCATTATTTCTCAGTCTTCTTCCAGCCAAGCCTTTTTAATTTTCGTTTTGCAGAAGTACATCACACTTCTTTCTTTGCCTAAGATCCAGTTTCCTTTGCCAGGGATTCCCTGTGCCCAATCCTTTTCACTCATCCAGAGTTCTTCCATCTTCATCTCGTGCTTAGACCAAGATACACTTTTCAGTTCCTTGGACAACATCCTGCTTTCCACTCCCTACCTCACTTCTTCTGTTTGCCAAAATGTCCTTATAACCTCTGGTTTACCCATTCTTAAAAACAAATTAAATGTATTAACCTCTTCTATTCTGTCTTCATTAATCTCTTCTGTTATGGTGAGTGAAGCAACCCTCTGTAATGCCACAGCAACTTGCTTGTAACCTTTGTTAGATGTTACAGTATCTTAAATCTTTTTATTTTAAGACAATGGACTTTAAAAAAAATTGATTTTCATTTCATTTAAAAGAGTTAAGAGGTGGTCTTCCATCTGCTGGTTCACTCCCCAAATGCTTGCAGCTGCTGGGGGCTGACCGAAACTGAAGCCAAGCACCCAGAACTCAGTCTGAGTCTCTTGGAGTGGCAATAGACCCAGCATTTGGGCTCTGTGTTAGGTGGGAGCTGTTCTGGAAGTAGAGCTGCTTTAACTCGAACCAGTGCTCCAATATGGGATGCTGACATTGCAAGAAGCAGCTCAACCCACTGTATCATGATGCCAGCCCTAAGTTTTCTTTTTGGGTTCATGAAAATATTTTAAAATTGATTCGTAAGTCTTTGAATACACTAAAAACAGCTAAATTGTATACTTCAAATGGGTAAATTTTGTGACATTTGAATTGTGTCTCAAGGTATTAGACTGAATAGTCCTTCAATTGGGTTTATAAAGTAGAAAGTAGTGAATTTTGAATTATTAGTTTATTGCTTATAGCTTTCTCATTTCTGAAGTATTCTATGTATTAAGGGTGATTTTTCCCTCATTCTAATTACATTTAAAGCATGAGTAGTTCTTTTTCTTCTCTAGTAACTGTGCATTTAAAAAAATATATGTATATATAATGCTAAAATATTTATATGTAATGCTAATGCAAATGTTAAATTCAGATTAAAACAGTTTAGTTGGGATATGTTAGATGTTTAATTTATTGAGTACTGAACCAGTACTGTCTGTTGTGAAACTTGGAATTGAAACAAAAGGCTTACTGTCTGCCCTTTGGGAGTTTAGAGTCTATTGGGGTTGACATAACTGATTTTTAATTTCTTTTTTTCCTGTTAGGTCACTACTGTTTTTAATGAAGCCACATCATCTTTTGATTTAAATCCTCAAGTGTTTCAGCAGTTAGATAGTAAACGACAGCAAGTCCAAATGACAGTTACAGAGACCAACCAGGAATGGCAAGTGTTGCAGTTGAGAGTGCATACTTTCGCCGCATGTGCTGTTGTGAGCTTGCAGCAGCTTCCAGAAAAGTTAAATCCCATCATAAAACCATTAATGGAGACAATTAGAAAAGAAGAGAATACACTAGTACAAAACTATGCAGCTCAGTGCATAGCTAAACTACTTCAGCAGTGCACAACTAGGACACCTTGTCCTAATTCAAAAATTATTAAAAACCTCTGTAGTTCACTTTGTGTGGATCCGTATCTAACACCTTGTGTCACATGTCCAGTTCCTACACAAAGTGGCCAGGAAAATTTTAAAGGTTTGTATCTATGAACATTTATTTGGGGTAAAGAAAGAATTAAACTCTTTAATTTGTTTTCATTTACTGATGGATATAATTTAAGTACAAATCTAGTTTATGTTAGACCCTTTTCACATTCTTGGAAAAATATTTTGGTTGTAACAACATTACTTGTTACATGAATTTACATATACTACTGATAAATCACAACCCTTAAATTCAAACAAGCCCTTCATAGAAGACCTACTATCTGATAAAGATGACTGAAATCTGTAAGATTTCATCTCCCTCTTCCCCTTTATTGTTGTATAAGGCAGCAGTATTTTCTAATAGTCATTGTTTGACTTCATGGTGATTGTGGAATTGGTTTTAATGATACTTATTAGGCCTAAGCACAGTTTTTTCTTTTTAACTGTATATAGTTTTTTTTTGGACAGGCAGAGTTAGAGACAGAGACAAAGGTCTCCCTTCCATTGGTTCACCCCCCAAAATGGCCGCCACAGCCGGCACACTGCGCCAATTCGAAGCCAGGAGCCAGGCGTTTCCTCCTGGTTTCCCAAGGGGGTGCAGGGCCCAAGCACTTGGGCCATCCTCCACTGCCTTCCTGGGCCACAGCAGAGAGCTAGACTGGAAGAGGAGCAACTGGGACAGAATATGGCGTCCCAACCAGGACTAGAACCTGGAGGATTAGCCATGGCGCCGGCCATAAATGTATATACTTTTAATTGATGGCACAATCCTTGTATGTGGTATTTCTTGTTTACGTGATTATGCAACATTGATTGTGTTAGGCATAGATGCTGTGCAAATAGATTTTTATTACCATCTCATTGTCTGAAGAAAATTGAGGCCTTTAAAGACAGTTTTAAAATATGTTTTTATCCATTTTTAGTGGAAAACATTTGGTCACCTATGATTAAAAGTTTAACTTTTGTCCTTGTTAGGATCCAACTCAGAAAAAGATGGGATGCACCATACTGTTACCAAGCACAGAGGTATAATTACACTCTATAGGCATCAGAAAGCTGCCTTTGCTATCACAAGTAGACGAGGTCCTACCCCCAAAGCAGTAAAAGCTCAAATAGCAGATTTTCCTGCAGGGAGTAGTGGAAGCATCTTCATTGAACTTGATGAGGTAAGCAGTTTTCTTTGAATACTTCAAAAATGTTTTTAAAAGTTTGTTGTTGTTGTTTATTTGAGAGGTAGAGTTATAGAGAGAAGGTGAGATAGACAGGCCCTCCATCTGCTGCTTCACTCCCCAGATGGCTGCAACAGCCAGAGCTGGGCAGATCCAAAGCCAGGAGCCAGGAGCTTCTTCAGGTTTCCGAAGTGGGTTTAGAGGCCCAAACACTTGGGCCATCTTCTACTGCTTTCCCAGGCCAGAAGCAGAGAACCGGATGGGAAGAGGAGCAGCCAGGACATGAACCCATGCCCATAAGGGATGCTAGCACCACAGGCAGAGGCTTAGCCTACTACGCCACAGTGTCAGCCCCTGAATACTTTAATTTATAAACAGATATGTGGCTTATAGATTGAGAACTTAGATTGTCATAGCAGCATCCAGAACTGTTTTCTCACAGTTTAAGTGAGAGTTCTGTGTTTAATGACTTTTTGGAGTACTCTGGCAACATAATAAAAAAAGACAGCACACTTCTACAAACTGCTCACGTTTGTTGTAATTTTTACTGTCTTTAGAGAAGATATTAAATAATAGTGAAAGCTACCTTTTCTCAGTCCTATCAATGTCAGGAATTCTTGTTGATATTTAGAGAGTAAGTTTACAAACATCAAACAACTGCCACCCACTTGATTTTTAATCAGCCTTGAATTTATTAAATATGTACTGTGACTTACAGATCTAAACTTACTTTCTTCTGTGAACAGCCAGTTTTCCCTCTCTTAAATCGTTTCTGCTTTCTAAAGGGACTTCAGGATAATCATGCTTTATGTTTCTGATGGTATATTCTTTCCATTGCATTCCACTGGTCTCTGTGTTCTACAGTGTAGACTTCTCTAAATTCAAATAATAACCCATGATAAAAAGGGGTTAGTGGTTTGATTTTAAAATCTTAGTCATATTAGTAACAGTAGAACGAAAGTTCTGGTTTTTTTGTTTTTTAAGATTTATTTATTTGAAAGTTGAGAGAGAGAGAAAAAACGAAATCTTCCCATCAGTTGGTTTGCTGTCCAAATACCCACAGCAATTGGGACAGGGCAGTACTGATGCCAGGGGCCAGGAACTCCATCCAGATTGGACTGAAAGCACACAGCAGCCAGGACTAGGAACCGGGAACTCTGATAGGGGATGTAGCATCCCAATCTGCATCTTAACCTGGAACACCAATGCCCCTAAAATATATGTTTTTAGGTGGGGTGGGGGAGCAGTTTTGTGGACTGTAATGGCTACTGAATAAGAAGTTAGTGAGGGAGCCTGGCACTGATGGTGCAGCAGGTTAAAGTCTTGGCCTAAAGCGCCAGCGTCCCATATGAGGCGCTGGTTCTAGTCCTAGCTGCTCCTCTTCCAATCCAGCTCTCTGCTATGGCCTGGGAAGGCAATGGAAGATGGCTCAAGTCCTTGGGCCCCTGCACCCACGTGGGAGACCCAGAAGAAGCTCCTGACTCCTACTTTTGATCCGCTCAGCTCTAGCCGTTGTGGCCATTTGGAGAGTGAACCAGTAGATGGAAGACGTTTCTTTGTCTTTCCCTCCCTCCCTTCCTCCCTCCCTCCCTCTCTCTTTTTCCCCCAACCTGTAACACTATCAAATAAATAAAAATAAATCTTTAAAAAATAGATAAAAAGTTACTGATCCTGTGTGAATACTGTTAAGCTGCTCCCTAAATAAAAATAAGGAAAGCATTTCATCTCTCTGTCTTCTAAATGATAAGTTTCTGTGGAGTAGGGAGAAGAAAAAAGACATGTCACTTAGCACTGTCTCCTTAACCCCAAACCCCCAAGAGTATTTCACCTTCAACACAGAAATTTAAGACCATATAAATTAAAGTATGGAAGGATGTTTTTAATTGCAATAAATGTCTGGTAATTGCTTAATTGGTTAATGGTAACACTAAAAATTCCAAGATGGTGACTTTTACATTCTGATAAAATTTTATTTATTGATTTAGAGCCGGCGCCGTGGCTCGACAGGCTAATCCTCCGCCTTGTGGCGCCAGCACACCGGGTTCTAGTCCCAGTTGGGGCGCCGGATTCTGTCCCGGTTGCCCCTCTTCCAGGCCAGCTCTCTGCTGTGGCCCGGGAGTGCAGTGGAGGATGGCCCAGGTGCTTGGGCCCTGCACCCCATGGGAGACCAGGAAAAGCACCTGTCACCTGTCTCCTGCCATCAGATGAGCGCGGTGCGCTGGCCGCAGCGCGGCGGCCATTGGAGGGTAAACCAACGGCAAAGGAAGACCTTTCTCTCTGTCCACTCTGCCTGTCAAAAAAAAATTATTGATTGATTTAAAAATATTTATTGTGAGGCTGGCATTGCGGGGTAGTAGTTAAAACCACCACTTGAGATGCCAGCATCCCATATGGGCACCAGTTCACGTCCTGTCTGCTCCACTTCCAATCCAGCTCCCTGTTATTGCACCTGCACCTGGGAAAGCAGTGTAAGATGGATCAAGTGCTTGGGCCCCTGCCACTCATGCAGGAGACCAGGAAGAAGCTCCTGGATCCTGGCTTCAGCCTGGCCCCAGGACTAGCCGTTGCAACCATTTGAGAACCAGCAGATGAAGGTTCTCTCTCTGTCACTCCCTCTCTCTAATTCTTTCAGATGAATAAATAAATCTTAAAATTTCAAAAACCGTAAAAATAATTTATTTGGGAGGTAGAGTGACAGTACTGCTGGTTTACTTCCCATAGAGCCACCGCAGTCACATCTGGGCTGGACTGAAGCCAGGAGCCAGTAACTGCATCCTGGTCTCTCACACAGGTGGCAGGGTCTTAAGTACATGGGCCATTCTCCACTGCCTTCCAGGCACATTAGCAGGGAACTGGATGGGAGGCAGGGTAGATGGGACTCTTAACTGGCAGTCTTACATGGGATGCCAGCTTTGTAAGCTGAGGCTTAATACACTGAGCAACAATGCCAACCCCTCTTGATAAAATTATGAATTTACTATGCGGAGAATTCTGTTTTCAACTGACATTTAATTTTAGGCTCAGAAGCCTTACCTGGTACAACGGAGAGGAGCTGAATTTGCCTTGACAACTATAGTGAAGCATTTTGGTGGTGAAATGGCAATGATGCTGCCACATCTTTGGGATGCTATGATTGGCCCATTGAGGAATACAATTGACATAAATAATTTTGGTATGTGCATCTTTTTCTAAGTTTGGTTCTTAGCAAATCGTAATGATAAATTCATTATATCATTTTATAAATTCATTATATCATTTTAAAATAAAAGTGCCTGTACCCCTTTATCTCAGACCAGCAGGTAATTTAAAGTGTTAAGATTGATTATTTTTAACTTATTTCCTTGTCATTCTGTATACTTTCTGCTTTTTTTCCTATTACATATTTTTAAAAATGCTTGAAAAGTATCACTGTGTTCAACTATTTTTGGTATTAATACTCCAGCACTTACATTAAGGTCATGGCATTTAATTATTATTATTTTTTTTAAGTTTTCTTGATTTTATTTGAAAGGCAAGTTACAGAGAGGGAGAGACAGACTGCTGGTTCACTCCTCAAGGCTGGAGCTGAGCTAAGCTGAAGCCAGGAGCCAAGAGTTGCTTCTGGATCTCTCACATGGGTGCAGGGGCCCAAGGACTTGGGCCATCTTCCACTGCTTTCTCGGGCACATTAGCAGGCAGCTGGATGAGAATTGGAGTAGCTGGGACTTCAACTGGCACATGAAAGGGATGCTGGCGCTGCAGGCAGTGGCTTTACCTGCTAAGCCACAATGTTGGCCCCATGGAATTTAATTTTAATGTTGAAAATCAAAGTTTTCTTTCCTGTACTAGCTGGAGAGGTGCTAAAAACTTTTGTGGGCTCTAAATTTTGAAAAATTTTATGTGAATTGATATTAAGACTTAATACATTTTAACAGATGGAAAGTCTCTTCTGGAAAGGGGAGATGGCCCTGCTCAAGAATTGGTGAATTCTCTACAGGTTTTTGAAACAGCAGCAGCTTCAATGGATTCTGAACTTCATCCCTTGGTAACTAATGAAAATGTAGTATTTCTTCAAGTAAAACAAATGGTTTTATTAAAATGTGAAAGTTTGAAAAAATACAACTTTGATATCATCCTTAGTAATGACATTTTTCTTTCTATGGTATAACTAGACTCTTGTACTGTCAACACAACTCTTTTGGGCTTGATAGACTACCCAATCTAGAATCTCAGAATACGGAGCATGAGGGAAAGGGCTATGAGCACAAGAGCCAGGTGTAAAAAGGAAGGAAAGCTGTTAACTCAGACCATCCTAGTAATGTAGGTTGAAGAAACAGAGCAAGATAAGTATAAAGATAGCAGGAAGTTGTGGATGCTTAAGAAAGAATATTAAGAAAGGGAGTTCTGCATCTTTTCTTTTTGAAAGTTTTAATGCTTAGTTTGCATTTAAGTAGATTTTCTATGAAGAATGTTCTAATAGTAATGTTTCAGATACTTGGATATATTTTTGGATTTAGAGTCACTTGGGATATTGAGGACTTGTAAGAATATGGGCTATCATAGTTATGTTTTAAAGAGTAGTTTCTGTAATGAACGTTCTAATTGCCTTTAACTATTCTTCTTTAGTTGGTACAGCATTTGCCTCGTCTTTATATGTGCCTTCAGTACCCCAGCACTGCAGTAAGACACATGGCTGCTCGTTGTGTTGGTGTCATGAGTAAAATAGCCACGATGGAAACAATGAATATTTTTTTGGAGAAGGTTCTTCCATGGCTGGGAGCAATTGATGACAATATCAAACAGGAGGGTGCAATTGAAGCGCTTGCCTGTATCCTTTTTATTTTGACTATTCAGAAATTGTATATATTTTACTTCAAGGTGATTAAAGTAAAATTGATGTATTCAAATATGTGAATAAATAACATGCCTTGTTCCTTCCCAAAACCAACTTTTTTACATTTTATTTTGAACTATTTCTAGATTTTATAACAACTTACGTTAAAACTATTTATTTTATTGTGAAAACTTTCACAGAAAATTTGAAGGCTTTCTATTGTAAGACATTTACTTTTTTTTTAAAGATTTATTTATTTACTTGAAAGTCAGAATTACACATAGGAGAGGCAGAGAGAGAGAGAGGTCTTCCATCCGAAGGTTCACTCCCCAAATGGCTGCAATGGCCAGAGCTACACCGATCCAAAGCCAGGAGCCAGGAGCTTCTTCCAGGTCTCTCACACCAGTGCAGGAGCCCAAGGAGTTGGACCATCTTCTACTGCTTTCCCAGGTCATAGCAAAGAGCTGATCGGAAGCAGAGCAGCCAAGTCTCAAACTGGCACCCATATGGGATGCTGGTGCTTCAGGCCAGGGCATTAACTCACTGTATCACAGTGCCAGCCCAGAAACTTATGTTCTTTAAAAATTTTATTACTTGAAAGGCAGAACTCCCACCTGCTGATTAAGTCCCCAGATGCATGCAATGGGCTGGTGGCTGGACCTAGGAACCGGGATTATAATATAGGTCTCCTGTGTGGGTGGCAGGAACTCAATTACTTGAGCCATTGTTGCTGCCTCTCAGGGTCTACAGTAGCAGGAAGCTGGAGTCAGGCACTGGAAGTCAGATGCAGGTATTCTGATAGGGGATACTGGCATCTTAACCACTTATATAAATACTTGCCCCAAGTCGTCATCTTCAATTTATTTATTTTTTTTGAAAGGTAGAGAACAGAGTGAGCGCTCCCATCTGCTGGTTCACTATCAAAATTCCCACGGTGACCAGGAATGGATGTACCCCAAGTCAGAAATCTGGAATTCAATCTGAGTCTTCCATGTGGGTGGCAGTGACCCGAGCACATAAGTGTTCTACTTCCCTCCAGGGTGCATATTAACCGGAAGCTGGAATCAAGCAGGGCCAGGATTCAGACCCAAGTACCCTGATATGAGATGTGGGCATCCCAAGTGGCAACATAGCTGCTGTGCCAAACAGATACCTACCTTCAAGACAGCTTTATTATTTTTTTAAGACTTATATTTGAAAATCAAGAGTTAAGACTCTTATTTGAAAATCAGAGTTATATAGAAAGAGGAAGAAACAGAGATCTTCCATCCACTGGTTCATCCAAATGGCCACAGTGGCTGGGACTGGGCCAGGTTAAAGCCAGGAGTCAAGAGTTTCTTCCAGGTCTCCCGCATGGGTGCAGGGGCCCAAGTAGTTGGGCCATCTTCCACTGCTTTCCCAGGCACATTAGCAGGGAGCTGGCTTAGATGTGGAACAGCCAGGGCTCCAAGCAGTGCCTATATGGGATGCTGGCATCACAGGTAGTCGCTTTACCCTCTATGCCACAGTGCCAGCCTGAGATGGCTTTTTACTAGGCAGAATGGTTTTATGTACCTTAGGAACAATAGTAATTGATCTGTTTATTTGGTTTATAATCATTATTTTATTGATATTAATCATATACTATTTAGGTAATTATTATAAACAGTAGTCACAAAGTACTTTTTTTAAAATTATAAAATGACAAGAATGACTAGATAACAAATAGACAAGGGGTCTTTTAAGGATATGGCAGTCACACTGACATTCTTTTTTTTTTTAAGATTCATTTATTTTAAAGTCAGAATTAGAGAGAGAAAGGTCTTCCACTCCCCAAATGGCCGCAGCAGCCAAGGTTAGGCCAGGCTGAAGTCAGGAGTCCATATCAGATGACACTCGCGATGGCAGCTTAACCCATTGCGCCATAATGCCAGCCCCACACTGATACTCTTGAAGTATCAGAGATATTTCTCCAAACAAGAAAGATGGATGAAAATCAAACCAGTAGAAACTGGTTCAAAAAGCTGAAGATTACGGAAGGACTATGCATAGTAGATCCACGAGATCCAGTTGGTGTTTGTTAAAAATCTGGTGGAGAGAAAAATTAGAGAGGGAAAAAAGAATCTGGTGGAAAATTTGGAATAAATCTTTGTGTGATAATGAGTTTCGCTATTTTATTTACTTTGTCTCACTTAAATTTGATGTTAAAATTCTAGAAGATTGTCCGAATCTTTCTGTCTTAAGAAATCTAATTTGTAAATCTTGCTTCGGCCTCCTTCAGACAAAAAATAGTTTCAGTCATGAGAAAGTTAATGTTTTCACAGAAACAACAGTGTGCAGTTGCTATTATAATTGTATCACAGGCCTTAAGGGACAACCAGGGTATTCCTTTGTAATATAGAACTTAAAATATTGGTGTATGTGTTTGTGAAAACATCTACCTCAGAATAATTTTGAAGTTTCCTTAATCACTTAACTCAGGTGTAATGGAGCAACTGGATGTTGGCATTGTTCCATATATTGTCCTTTTAGTTGTTCCTGTGTTGGGAAGAATGAGTGATCAGACAGACAGTGTAAGATTTATGGCCACACAGTGCTTTGCAACACTGATTAGACTCATGCCACTTGAGGTAAGTTGAAGATACTTGGTTTATTGATTTAATATTTTCTCTATTTATCCTTAATAGTTCTAATCTTTTTAAAAGCAATGTCAGGTCAAAAAAAAGCAATATTTTGAAAATGTTATTACAAGCATTAAGATTTTTATGTTCTAGTAGTTCCTTTTTTCCTATTTATATTGTTATTTTTAAAGATTTATGTGGGGCTAGCACTGTGGCATAGTAGGTTAAGCCTCAACCTGTGGCACCAGCATCCCATATGGCCACCGGTTCAAGTCCAGGCTATTCTACTTCCAATCCAGTTCCTTGATACTGGCCTGGGAAAGCAGCTAAGGAGGGCTCAACTACTTGGGCACACACATGAAACAACTGGGAGAAGTTCCTGGCTCCTGGATTCAGAGCCATTTGGGAAATGAACCAATGGATGGAAGACCTCTTTGTCTCTTCCTCTGTCTGTAACCCTGCCTCTCAAATAAATAAATCTTTAAAAAAAGAAAAAAAGATTTGTTTTATTTGAAAGGCAGAGATCCGGAGAGAGAAGTAGAGACAGATCTTCCATCTGCTGATTCACTTTCCAAATGGCTGCAACTGCCAGGGCAAAGCCAGGAGCCAGGAGCACCTACTTATCCCACCTGTGTGCAGGGCTCAGCACTTGAGTCATCCTCTGCTGCTTTCAAAGCACAGTGTTTTAATACAAGTAAAAGAAGAAATCAGATAGTAGTTCCTAAAACAATGATAATTAGTAGATATTGCTATATAAATAAAATTATTTCTGCATTTCCCTGGGCTGAATTTTAAATGAACAGTAAATTTGAAAGATAGTAATTACAGTTGTGAAATGAAAATGAAATTTCTATGAGAGCATGGAACAAGAAGACTTCAAGGCTAATACTGAACCATTTTGGAGTGGACTCACAAGACAGAAATAGTATATTTAAGATGTATTTTATTTATTTGAAAGGCAGAGGTACACAGAAAGAGAGAAAGAGAGCCTCCATTCATTGTTCACTCCCCCAAACAGCTGTATTGGCCAGGATTGGGCCATGCTGGAGCCGGGAGCTTCCTCCAGGTCTCCCACATGGGTGCAAAGGCCCAAGCACCTGAATCATCTGCTGATTACCCAGGTGCATTAGCAGGAAGCTGGATTGGAAGTGCAGTAGCCAGGACTCAAACCAGTGCCCATATGGGATGCTGGCATAGCAGCTGGCAGCTTCAACCCCTGCACCACAGTTTTGGCCCCCAGTATACATTTTCAAGAGTATTTATTACAACATTACTCATAATAGTCTAAAATTGGAATCCATCCACATATTCTTGAACAATAGGGTAGATATGTAAATTGTGGGGTCTTATTTTGCAGCAAAAACAAACTATAGATATATAAAGCGATATTAGTGAATCCTTAACATTCAGTTCTGTTTTTCTGAAGTTCTAAAACCAGTAAAAGAAACTAGGATGCATACCTAGGTGATAAAGGTATTTTTAAAAAGTAAGAAATTATTGTAAAAGTTAATCATAGGATTACCTCTTTGGGGGGTGCAATTATTTCTTTAAGAAAGCAGAAGAGGTTATGACTAGGTATATAGGATTAGGCATATAGGATCTTCTAGGATGATGTTGCAGCTCTTTTTTTTTTCTCCAGTAGTCATGTGGGTGTTTCATAATCTGTTAAACTATATGTAATTGTATATTTTCTTTAGTAAGACCTAACAATGATTTGATATATCTGAACATGAAAAATGTGAGTAAGTAGCTTTAATACCTACTCAAAAATCATTTTAGGCAGGCATTCCAGACCCTCCAAACATGTCAGAAGAGTTAATACAGTTGAAAGCCAAAGAGCGACACTTTTTGGAGCAATTATTAGATGGGAAAAAATTAGAAAATTATAAAATTCCAGTCCCAATTAATGCTGAACTCAGAAAATATCAGCAGGTAAGTTGTATGCTTATTTTGTAAATATGAACAGACACTTTGTCTTTCAAATGTACTTTGAAAAGTTTTAAAAATTGATTGAGTAAAATCCGTTTAGTGTCTTATGTGCATTTATTTCTCTTTTGCTAATATGAAGATTTTTTGGGAAGCTGGTGTTGTGGCACACCGGGTTAAGCCACTACTTGCCACACCAGCAGCCCATACCAGAATGCTGGTTCAAGTCCCACCTGCTTCATTTTCAATTCAGCTTCTTGTTAATGTGCCTGATAAACCAAATAGGAGACAGGAATGGAATTCCTGGCTCCTGGCTTCCCCCTGGTCCACACCTAGCTATTGCAGCCATCTGGGGAGTGAACCAGTAAATGGAAGATCTCTCTGTCTTCCTCTTCCTCTCATTCCCTCTTTCCCCTGCCCCTCTGTTGCTTTCCCTTTTGGATGAGTGAGTAAATAAATGTTTTTTTCTGATTTTTAAGTTTTTTGTCTGTAAAAGCTTTTTAAAAAGATTTATTTATTTATGTGAAAGAGTTACAAGAAAGAAAGGCCATCCACTCTTCACTCCATAAATAGCTACAACTGCTCAGATCTGGGCCAGGCAGAAGCCAGGAGCCAGGAACTTCATCCTGGTCTCTCACACTGGTGGCATAGACTCGGGTATATAGGCCATCTTCCACTCCATTCCCAAGCACATTAGCAGAAAGCTAGATTGTAAGTGGAGCAGCCAGGACTCAAATTGGCATTCTGATATGGGATGTCAGTATCACATAGCCCTCTGTGCTTCCATCCTGGCTCCTATGTGAATGTTTTTATTTTTAAAAAATTTATTTTCTGGCCGGCACCGTGGCTCAACAGGCTAATCCTCCGCCTTACGGTGCTGGCACACCGGGTTCTAGTCCCGGTTGGGGCGCCGGATTCTGTCCCGGTTGCCCCTCTTCCAGGCCAGCCCTCTGCTGTGGCCCGGGAGTGCAGTGGAGGATGGCCCAAGTGCTTGGGCCCTGCACCCCATGGGAGACCAGGAAAAAGCACCTAGCACCTGGCTCCTGCCATCGGATGAGCGCGGTGCACCTGCCGCAGCGCGCCGTCCGCGGCAGCCATTGGAGGGTGAACCAACGGCAAAGGAAGACCTTTCTCTCTGTCTCTCTCTCACTGTCCACTCTGCCTGTCAAAAAAAAAAAAATGTTAAAAAATTTATTTTCTGTGATCTGTTCACATTTATAATTCTCCTTTCTACCCTTCAACCTTGCAGGATGGTGTGAACTGGTTAGCATTTCTTAATAAGTATAAGCTTCATGGAATTCTGTGTGATGACATGGGTTTAGGAAAAACTTTACAGTCCATCTGCATTCTAGCAGGAGATCATTGTCACAGGTAAGTTAAAATGTTATTTTTAGAATTAGATTTCTAAAGTCTAATGAAGGTAAGCAAACTGGTAACTTACTGTGTTTTCTGTTGTAAAGGGCCCAGGAATATGCAAGATCAAAATTGGCAGAATGTATGCCACTTCCTTCCTTGGTGGTTTGTCCACCAACATTAACAGGTCATTGGGTGGATGAAGTAGGTAAATTTTGCTCCAGAGAATATCTGAATCCATTGCATTATACAGGGCCTCCCACAGAAAGAATAAGGTAAGCACCATACAACAAAAAATGTCTGATCTTTGTTTTTAGTAGTTTGGAAGAATAAAATTTATTAAGAAGTACTTCTAGTTAGTTCTTTTGGCTACAAGACATAGAAAATTGACTCAACTTAGGAAGGTAAGTGTACTTTGAGAAGATACATGTTATTGGGGCTCATCAAAGTTCAGGTGTGTTAGCATTGTACATTTGGTTGAGCTTTCTAAGTGTTGAAGTGGGAAACTGTCAAGAACCAAACTCAATTATAATCCCCTGTTTGAAATCTCGTGACTACAGTGTCTCTTTGGTGCTGCAGTTATATTTTCCATTTTCCACCTGCTTCCCTAAGAGTTTCCTTTTACCTTGCTCTTTCTTTATTCCCTCTCTTCCAAGATGCTCTTGGGTCACACTGGCAGTACTAGAGTTCTTTTATTTTTCATTTTTTTTACTTGACAGATAGAGTTAGACAGTGAGAGAGAGAGAGAGGTCTTCCTTATGTTGGTTCAGCCCCTAAATGGTCGCCACGGCTGGCGCTGCGCTGACTCGAAGCCAGGAGCCAGGTGCTTCTTCCTGGTCTCCCATGCGGGTGCAGGGGCCCAAGCACTTGGGCCATCCTCCACTGCCCTTCAGGGCCATACCAGAGAGCTGGACTGGAAGAGGAGCAACCGGGGCTAGAACCCAGCACCCATATGGGATGCCAGTGCCGCAGGCAGAGGATTAACCTAGTGAGCTGTGGCGCCGGCCTTTAGAGTTCTTTTACCTTTGTTCCATTCCTATTAAACACCAAATCTCTTATTTCCTAACTATAAATTTTGAAGGGTAGAGTCTCATTTATTTCAGTCATCTTTGATTTACTGGGTTTTTTTTTTTTTTAAAAAAAGCAGAACCTGGGTTTTAAGAAGTTACTTGTTTATGTGAATGTTTATATCAGAGTTTGACAGAGACCTCTCATCTGCCAGTTCGCCCCTCAACTGCCCACAATAGCTGGGGTTGGGGGCGGGCCAAACCTGGGAACTCAATATGGGTCTCCCCATGAGAGTGGAAGAGATCTAGGCACTTGAAGTTTACCTTGACTTGCTGCCTCATGAGGTTGCTCATTAGCAGGGAGCTAGAATTGGGAGAGGAGCCAGGACTTGACAAGCCCATGCACTCTGATAGGGGATGCAACATCTTACCTATCACTTACTGTCATAGTGATAGGTTGCAGATTAGTCTGTATATTTGCTACTCTTCTATGTTAAGAATCACTATGGGGCTGGCACCATGGCTCACTTAGTTAATCCTCTGCCTGTGGCACTGGCATCCCATATGGGCGCTGGGTTCTAGTCCTGCTTGCTCCTCTTCCAGTCCAGCTCTCTGCTGTGGCCTGGGAGGGCAGT
The DNA here is from genome assembly GCA_949820135.1 of Sylvilagus floridanus. Lineage (NCBI taxonomy): Eukaryota > Metazoa > Chordata > Mammalia > Lagomorpha > Leporidae > Sylvilagus > Sylvilagus floridanus. The sequence goes on from OX463235.1 coordinate 44,748,259, forward strand.
GGAGGATGGCCCAAGTGCTTGGGCCCCTGCACGCGCATGGGAGACCAGGAAGAAGCACCTGGCTCCTGGCTTCGAGTCAGCGCAGCGCCAGCCGTGGCGACCATTTGGGTGGTGAACTGACGGAAAGAAGACCTTTGTCTGTCTTTCTCTAACTCCACCTGTCAAATTAAAAAAAAAAAAAAAGTTCTGCCTGAGCTTGCGAATGAAATTGTGTTCTAAAACTATAGCAGAAGGATAGAGAAAATCTACTTAATGGAAAGACAACAAAGTCACATTGCAAAAAAAGGGGATGGAAAGAATCACTGGCATTATTAAATAATATTTTAAATTGTTAATTATTATTGAGCACTTGCTAACTAGGGGATATCTAAACAGTTTTACATTTATGTAGAATTGTTTATTGTGTGGTGTGGGCCTTATGGTGCAGTTGATTAAGATACCACTTGGAACGCCCACATCCTATACAGGAATGCATGGGATCAAGTCCTTTCATTTCCAGTCTAGTCCCTAATCATGCTCTGGGAGGCAATGGATGATGGTTCAAGTCTGAGTTCTGCCACCTGTGTGGAAGACCTGGCTGGGGTTCCTGCTCCTGGCTTCCACTGACCCAGCCCCAGCTGTTGTTAACTAAATTAAGTAAGCGGGGTAGAGTTTTAGATACAGCTAATAAAAATTTGCACTCTTAAGCAATTTACTGTAGTCTCTTTGTAGAAATTCAGTTCAATGTAGCTTAAGCAAACAGGAAGTTAATTTACTAACTTGAGAATTTTAGGGCTGGACTCTTGAGTCAGCACTTCTAGATTACTCTCATCTGCTTTTGGATTACTCTTTATTTGCTCTTCCTCCCCGTACATTGTAACTTAGTGGTCTCTCATGGATTTCAGTCTGTGGTTTGTGGATAAGATGACCATACACAATCTTACATTCCCCCAGTTCTCCCATCATGATTCTATCAATACAAGAAATGACTAGCTGCCTTTGTTTAGGACATACCTTCAAACCAGTCTCTGTGCTTAGGGGATAAAATACTGTTACTGGCTCTATCTGATTCAAATGTTTCATTGTTACTGAAGATTATGGGGACCTGAGATTGATAACCACTGAGATTGGTGCCCCCATGGAAGAGATGCCAGCACATAAAGTTTGTCTACCACGTTTTGAATCAAGTGCTGAACTCTTTTCTAATCAGACTGAAAAGGGGCAACATGGCCAAATCATAGAGAGCAAACTTTCACATGACAGGCTCATTGTATATAGTAAGCAGAAGGGAGTGTGATCTTTGTGGGCATCTTGAAGAACCTGACGTGATGTTAGCTGTGGTTCTGCCTTGGAAATTGTGTTAAAAATTTTTCAGAGTCCCTGTTTCCTAATTTAATTTAATTTTTAAAAATATAGGTTGCAGCATCAAGTAAAAAGGCACAATCTGATAGTGGCTTCATATGATGTTGTAAGGAATGACATAGATTTCTTTAGGTAAGAACTGAAATTTTTTACTTTAGAAAAATTCTGTATCAAATTGGAAGACCCTTTGTTTTCCTGCTTCAAAGAGTCTTTGTATAGTTCCTGACAGGTAAAAAATGCTAAATTTTCTCTTTATTCTTCCCTAGAAATATTAAATTTAACTACTGTATTCTTGATGAAGGTCATGTCATCAAAAATGGAAAAACAAAATTATCAAAAGCAGTTAAACAACTGACTGCTAATTATAGGATTATTCTTTCTGGAACACCAATTCAGGTAATTAGTTATTATTTTTCCTGTTTTTACAAAGATACTTGCCAGGTGACAGGTAGGCTTGCCATATGGCAGTCAATTAGTGAAAGGTTTTTTGTTTTTGTTTGGTTTTTATTTGTTTATAGGGATAATTTTTCAGTAATTATATTGCTTTTATAGTGGTTCATTTGGTATATAGCAGTATCTGAATAAACCAGGTTTAAAGGTCATTTTTAAAATGTAATTTTATGCTCTATAGGTTGAAATCTTATGCCCAAAATATGAAAGATACACTAGATAGTACTCGACACTGACCTTTCTCCTTTCTATAGTATTATGCCACAATCTGATTTAGCATTGAAAAGCTTGAACTGATTCAGTAGTGAATCATATGGTACAAGTGTGCATAGCTGTCAAGAGCCAATTGAAGGAAAGTGATTGCAGAAGTTTATCTTAAGAAAAAAAAAAAAAAGATGGGTGGGTATGCAGAAGTTTTCACATACTGTTGAGTCTTGTCCTCCAGAGAATGAGTTGGAAATTTTCACATGTAGCATGGATTGTCTACTCTAATGGGAAGATACCCTTGATGGTTCTCCAGTTAGTGGGAGGGTAAACTCCAAGTAACTGCTAAGATTCTTCCATATTCTAAAAATCAATGGTTCTTTGTGTGTTTATTATCTTTTAAATTTATTTTTGGTGGTGGATTTATTGTTTTAAGCATTAAGAGTTTGAAGTTTTGTTTTTTAAGTACATATAAAAGGGGCAAAAAAACAGACTTTTTAGGCTTGAAGTACTGAGATTTGTTTTGCTTTAAAGTTATTTATATGATGGTGCAGGCTTTGTGGCACACAGCAAGTTAAGCCACAGCTTGGGACACATGTATTCTTTATTCTAATGCCTGGTTTAATTCCCCACTACTCTGTTTTTGATCCAGCTTTCTGCTAGTGTGCCTGGGAAACAGAACCCCTTCCTCTCCCCCAACCCCAACATGTCACTCTGCCTTCCAAATAAGTCAGTCTTTTGTAAAACATTATATAGTGGAAACATAGTAATTTTAAATAGAAGACTAGCTTTTATTTGGATGGGATGTTTTGGGGGCTTTGTTTGCAATAAAGGCCCTTTTTCTTTTTTTCCTTTTCTACCTGAATGATTTAGGTCTGAGGCTGTAAAGGTGGGTTTCTGCAGTGCAGAGTCATGGTAGCCCAAAGTCAGGGATAGAGGCAGAGTTGGATTAGAAGAGTGTCCGTACAGAAGGGCATCCCAGTACGGTGACTCAGAGCCTGAAGAGGGTGAGGAGGGCTTCTAGAAGAGAGGGGGTGAAAGAACACCCTGGGATACACATATACTGAGAAAGCATCCAAAAGGAGAAAGTGCTGAATTCCTTTTTTTTCTTCATGAATCTTCAACAGAATAGGAAATAACTCATTTTTGTTTTGTAACCCATAAGTCCTAGGTAGATCTCTTACTAACTAAACTCCTGCAGGTTTTCTTTTGATGAAATGATGAGGCCAGCCAAATTCCTTAAATCTTGGTGTTAATTTGAGTATCAATGATATATTAAAAGTCAGAAACTTGCGCATCTTTCTGCACTTCTGTTTACTACTTCATAGATACTAGCAGTAGAAAATAAACACTTTGGACCGAGGCCTATTCTGGTGGAGGAGACTAGAGGATTTTCCCAATAACTAGAGGATACAATGTTTTCTCCAAGGATACTGATCTGAATTTTACACAATAAGAGACTTATGCCATACACCTAAAAATGTGCTAATCTCTCATCTATGTCATCATAATGGGCTTTCATAATTTCATGCTTATTGAGTGTTAAGGAAATAATCTCTACAAGAAAAGATAATTGGTGTTCCTTTTTTGTATTCAGAACAATGTTTTGGAGCTGTGGTCATTATTTGATTTCCTCATGCCAGGATTTTTGGGTACTGAACGCCAGTTTGCTGCTCGATATGGTAAACCTATATTAGCAAGTAGGGATGCTCGAAGCTCCAGTCGAGAACAAGAAGCAGGTATGAAAGAGATAATTATAAACCCTATGCAAGTTGGATATAATTTATTTCTAGCTTTTCTGAATCCATAATGCTTTCTAACTATAAACAGGTGTTCTTGCAATGGATGCACTGCACCGCCAAGTACTGCCATTTCTTTTAAGAAGAATGAAAGAAGATGTTTTACAAGATCTTCCACCTAAAATTATTCAAGACTATTATTGCACTCTTAGTCCTCTCCAGGTTAGAATTCTGGTGATTATGGTTGTTTGTGGTGTGTTTACTAGCACAGTGTTTTTGTGTAAGTTTTGTGTAGTAATGTAGTTCTACTTCCATATACTTTATGGAGTATTCTATTTCAAACAGATGTAGATGAGGCCTAAATAAATCTGTTTGGCTCTATGACTATGAGTTTAGATGTGTGCATATTGAATATGACATAAAGACAAAATTCAGTATCATATTTGCTTTCTTATGCATCTAGTTAATTTAAAAATTTGCAAGGTGGGTCCACCAGCTACAGCTCTGGCGTCCCGTATGGGAACCAGTTTGAGTTCTGGCTGCTCCACTTCAGATCCTAGGAAAGCAGTGGAAGATGGCCCAAGTGCTTGGGCCTCTGCTCCCATGTGGGAGACCCAGAAAGAAGCTCCTGGCTTCAGATCAGCCCAGCTCCAGCTGTTGTGGCCATTTGGGGAGTGAATCAGCAGATGGAAGATTTCTCTCTATGTCTCTTTCTGTCCTTGAAACTCTTTCTAAAAAAAAAAAAAAACTTAAAAAGGTTGCAAGGTTAAATTGATGAGAAATATACCCCTCTTTCTCCATGGGGAACCCATTCAAGACCCCTAGTGAGTGAGATTGAGGTTGTGGATAGTACAGAACCCTGTGTATTCAGTGTTTTGTTCTTAACATAACTGTTAGCGACCTAAATATGATTTTTTTTCCTTTTTGAGAACTTACACCTTTTCACTTAAAGGAAGCACTTACGATATGTGGGGTTTTGTTTTTATTTTTGGCATTTCCAAATTGCCAGCATCACTACCTTTGTGTGTTTAGGTCATTGTAAAATAAAGTAAGAATGACATGAACACAAGCACCGTGATGCAACAATAGCCAACCTGATACCCAACACAGTTGCCAAGTGACTAATGAACGGTAGTATACACATCCCAGGAGGGATGGAGCAGGACAGCAGGAGAGTTCCTCACTCCACTCAGAATTGTACACAATTTAAAATTTAATAGTTTATTTCCGGAATTCTTCACTTATTATTTTTTGATCATGTGTAAATGAAGTCATAGGAAGTGAAACTAAGGATAAGAGGGGGGACTACTGTAAGCCTGTATTTATTAAGGTCAGATGTTTACCTGTGGATGTTATCCTCACAACAGCATTATAGGTATTGTTCATCTTCACTTTTGCAAATAAGAAAGCAGAACTCAGAAAATTTAAGTATGCTGCCCATAGTCATAGAGCTAAAAAACAGATGAGGACAGAGTTTCAAACCATGGTCTGTGGGACTTCATCCCTTTTGAAGTACTGTGTTGCCTCTACCCATTCAAAATAAATGTTGCCTTCTGTACAGTTCTTCTTTTGTACATAGAGACTGCTATTAAAGAAATTTATTGTTGAGTCTTCTCTTGTACTTTTTAAGAATGTAAGTGGAAACTAGTCTTAGTAAGATATGGCCTCTAAGAATTTTTTGGCTTTTTTTTTTTTTAAAAGATATATTTATTTGGAAGGCAGAATTACAGAGAGGCAGAGAGAGAGGTTTTCCATCCACTGGTTCATTTCCCAAGTGGCCACAATAGTTGGAGCTGCGCTGATCCAAAGCCAGGAGCCCAGCCAGGTTTCCCGCTCAAGTGCAGGGAGCCAAAAACACTTGGGCCATCTTCCACTGCTTTCCCAGGCCATAGCAGAGAGCTGGATTGGAAGTGGAGCAGCCAGGACTTGAATTGGTGCCCATATGGGATGCTGGCACTGCAGACAGCAGTTTTACCCACCATGCCACAGTACCATTCCCTGTGAATGTTTATGTGATAGGCTAGTATGCATCAATGTATTTGAACAGTAGGAATTGATTCAATATAGTCATATGAGTAAAAGATATACAGACATACCCAGAAATTTGCATATCCCATCCTTCAATGTATAGTTGACATGAGAGCCAGTATTGATCTATTCAACTTGGATTTAGTGGGCATTTCACTAGTCTGGAGGCTGAGAGCTCTGTGATTCTTCTATAATATCCATCTCATCTCTCTGGTTTCCTGTTCATTTGCTAAAATTGGGTTAATATTTCTTGAAAAGCACATTAAAGGGAGAATATAATAGAGTTTTTAAAGTAGTTATAATAAAGAAAAGATGCCATATGAGAAACATGTGTGGTGATAACCTGGAGTAACACACATAAATATTCTGAAAGAAGAGAGCCCTAGATGGTTTTAACATTCATTCATTTTTATTCTCTGACTGTTCTTTAGTTCTGTAAATTTTCTCTGCACTTAGATTATTTCAGCATGTACAGGGCAGAAACCCAGACCCCATAGTAATGTTTCAAATGTGATCAATTTTAGTTTTTAGTCTAGCAATAAAAATCTAAAAATTTCTCTCTTGGAACATATTGATAGGGTCTTGACTATGTCACTCCAAATAAGGAATATTGTTCTCATTTACATGTAAGGATTTAGGTTCTTTTTATTAGTAATATGTATTTGTTAACAACGAAGGAACAAAAGATTGTTTGGCTAGTATTTTAATATTTTAGCAGCTAAACATTTTTAATACTTGTTTTCAGGGCCGGCTCCATAGGCTAATCCTCCGCCTTGCGGCGCTGGCACACCGGGTTCTAGTCCCGGTTGGGGTGCCGGATTCTGTCCCGGTTGCCCCTCTTCCAGGCCAGCTCTCTGCTGTGGCCAGGGAGTGCAGTGGAGGATGGCCCAAGTGCTTGGGCCCTGCACCCCATGGGAGACCAGGAGAAGCACCTGGCTCCTGCCATCAGATCAGCGCGCCAGCCGCAGCGGCCATTGGCGGGTGAACCAACGGCTAAGGAAGACCTTTCTCTCTGTCTCTCTCACTGTCCACTCTGCCTGTCAAAAAAAAAAAAATTGTTTTCTAAGTGAAATGTTAAAGGAACTTACCAAAGTGTGATGGATAAGACATTAGTAGTGATTTATACATATATCATATATCATTTCTTTTCATTAATAAGGGCTGTTTTGAATTACTACTCCTACTAGCCTTTCCTAGTGATTTATTTTGTACAAGTGAAAACACCCTGACGACATTCATGGGTATGATTTTACAGGTTCAGCTCTATGAAGATTTCGCAAAGTCTCGTGCCAAGTGTGATGTTGATGAAACAGTTTCCTCAGTTACACTTTCTGAAGAAACTGAAAAACCAAAGCTTAAAGCTACAGGCCATGTATTCCAGGTATGCACTATAATCTACTTATTACATATTGAACATTCTTCACTGGGGCCATTTGTATATAGATGGTACTGTTTTAATTTTTTTAATACTGTAGGTTAAATAATATATACATTAAATAGGTTAAAGTACCTATTTAATATTAACAATTATAAATTATACTTTATTTTAAAATTAAGTATACAAAAATGTATATTATGAAAACATTCTTAGAGAATCTTTTCCATTTAAAAACTATTTGGGCAATTACCTTATGCTATTAATTTTTCTAAACTGCAGAATTAATTAAAGCAGTAGACAGAACAGACTCCTTCCCTTGTAGAGATGAAAAAAATAAGTAAAATACATATTTGCAAGAGAAAATAAATCAGGAAATGGGGTGATACAGCATATTAATCTATAGTAGGCTGTGGTTTTTATTTATTTTTAAAGATTTATATTTGAGAGACAAAGTTACAGATAGAAGAAGAGACAGAGTGAGCTCTTCCATCTGCTGGTTAGCTCCCCAAATGGCTACAACAGCTGGAGCTGGGCTGATTTGAAGCCAGGAGCCAAGAGCTTCCAGGTCTCCCACATGTGTGCAAGGGCCCAAGCACTTGGGCTATCATTAGCTGCTTTCCCAGGCTATTAGGGAGCTGGATTGGAAGTAGAGCAGCTGGCACTTGAACCGGAGCCCATATGGGATGCTGACACCACAGGCAGAGGCTTCACCTACTACACCACAGTGCCAGCCCCGAGACTGTGGTTTTTAGATGGAGGGGTCAGGGACCACATCACTGAGAAGTTGACAGTTGACTGAAGATTTAGGCATACAGACGTGAAGGGGGAAGTGATTCAAGGAAGAAGATAGAAAAAGTACAGAAGTCCTAAAATGGGTCATGCCTCATATGGTCGAGCAAATAGCAAAGGAAAAAGAGATGGCAAGTGTCAGTTCACCCCCCCCCCCCAAGTATTTAACCATAGAAATCTTCCCACCAACAAATTGAATACTGTAGCATTTTTAAAGATAGGAAAGGGAAAAGCTAGTTGTGAGAGACCACAAAGGGTACTGTTGCTCAAACACAACCACATGAAACAATCCCCTAGACTCTGCTCTTCCTGTACCAGATGCACTGATTTAGATGGGACAGGTTTGTAGTAAACATTTACACCCATTGAAGTTGAAGAAATTCTTTAAGGAGATGATGCCTGTTTCTAGAAGCATCTCTGTGTGTATTATGAGGCACTTTGTGGGAAGAGTTTTAAAGGAGCTGGTGAATATGACATACTTTTTGTTATGAGAAGCTCATTGTTAAGTGGGAGAGACAAACAGTGCAGTTTACACAGAATATAAATACACAGGGTGTCTGAAAAAGTTTATGGAAAATGGAATTAAAAGATAGTTTATCTTTGTGCCAAAATTTTGAAATCCATGTGTATGAGGAGCCTTTAGAAAGTTAATGAAAAATATGTATTATGAAAAGTTTCCACAAGGATTTCAAGGTTTTTTTTTTGGGGGGGGGGGCATCAAAATAAACTACCTGGGGGGCAGAGCATTGTCATGCAATGAGTTAAGCCACAGCTTAGGGTGTCCATGTTCCATATCTCATATGTTGGAGTCCCAGATCCTTTGCCTGTGATCCAGCTCCCTGCTTATGTCCTTGGGAAGAAGCAAATGATAGATCAGGTACTTGGGTTCCTGCCACCCTCATGGGAGACCCAGATGCAGTTCATGGCTTTCAAGTAAATAAATCTTAAAAATTATAAAAAAAAAATGAAGAAAGGTGGAGTGACAGCTTTCTGTTGTAGCCATGTGGGGAGTGAATCAGTAGATGGGAGACCTTTGTGTCACCCTACCTTTATACCTTTATTTTTTATATAATTTTTTTTAAAATTTATTTACTTGAAAGGCAGAGGGAAAGACAAAAATTTTCTGTCTGCTGGTTCACTCCCCAGTGGCCACAACCACCATGGCTTGGCCAGCTGAAAGCAGGAGCCAGGAGCTTCTTACAGGTCTCCCACATGGGTGGCAGGGGCCCAAGCACCTGGGCCATCTTCCACTGCCTTCCCAGGCATGTTAGGAAGGAGCTGGTCTGGAAGTGGAGCAGCCAGGACACAAGCCAGTGCCATATGGGATGCTGGTGCCACAGGCTGCAACCTCAACTCTGCCTTTTAAGTAAATAAAAATAAATACATCTAAATAAATAAATAAATACTTAGTTCAGTTTTCCATGAACTTTTTGAGGTATATTCATGTATAAGTTACCTACGCATCACAACTGAGACATTTTTCAAGAATAATTAGGAATTGGCTGAGGGAGAAAGGCATTCTAGATACATGTAATAGCTAGGAAAAGATAGAGATACAAACATTTGTAGTAAATGAAATTAACTTGTATGTTCTTTTTTTCCCTTTTAAAGGCATTGCAGTACCTGCGTAAATTGTGCAACCATCCAGCATTAGTCTTAACATCTCAACATCCAGAGTTCAAGAGCACTACTGAAAAGCTGGCAGTTCAGAATTCTTCTCTTCATGATATTCAACATGCACCGAAACTCTCAGCTTTGAAACAAGTACGTATGTTTTTTAAGTGTTAAGTGTGTATACCTAATGTGTAAAGAGTAGGTAATTTGGCATATCCCTAAAAGCCAGTGTTTGCCATGTATTTTATTTTTGATTTGTTAAAAAAAATTTAAGTATGTATTTATTTGAAAATAGAGAGGGGGAGAGATTGAGATTTATTGGCTGATTCACTCAACAAATAGCTGCAACAGCCAGGACCTTTCTCTTGGTATCCCACATGGGTGCAGGGGCCCAAGCACTTGGGCCATCTTCCTCTGCTTTCCCAGTTGAATTAGTAGGGAGCTGGATCAAAAGTGGAGCAGCTTTGGGGACTGGTGCTGTGGCATAGTGGGTAAAGCTGCTGCCTGCAGTGCCGGCATCCCATATGGGTACAGTTCAGGACGTAGCTGCCTCACTTCCAATACAGCTCCCTGCTAATGTGCCTGGGAAAGCAGCAGAGGATGGCTGAAGGACTTGGGCCCTTGCACCCACATGGGAGAAGACACTCTTAGAAGCTCCTGGCTTTGGATCAGCCTAACTCTGCCATTGCATCCATTTGGGGAGTGAACCAGTGTTGGAAGACCTCTCTCTGTCTCTGTAGCTCTGCCTTTGAAATAAATTTATATATATATATATATAAATATATTTTAAGTGAAGCAGCTAGAACTTGAACCTTTGTTCATTTGGGTTGCTGGCATGACAGGCAAAAGCCTACCCTACTGTACCATAAAGCTGGCTCCAGTTTGTTAAAACTTCTGATAAAGCTATTTTTAAAAATTGTGGTAAGACAAGCCCGACACTGTGTCATAGCAGGTAAAGCTGTCACCTGCATTGCCAGTATCACCATATAGTTTGAGTCCTGGCTGCTCCATTTCTGATCCAGCTCCCTGCTAATGTGCCTGGGAAAGCAATGGAAGATGACCCAAGTCCTTGGGCCCCTGTACTCCTTGGCCTGGTCCAGCTCCAGCCACTGCAGTGGTCATTTGCATTTTATATGCTGCGATTTCAAGAGTTTGTGTCTCCTAGCTTTGGTTCAGCCAGGGCTAAGTGCAGGCATTTAAAGAGTGAACCAGTGAATAGGAGCACACTCATACATTGTCTGTCTCTGTCTCTGGTGATTAAATAAAAATTTTATTTTCATGCTATAACTTTTGCAGTTGGTGTATAATTTTTTTCAAAAATCCATTTTGTTTTAAGAACTATTTATTTGAAAGGCAGCGTTACAGATAGAAAAGTCAAAATTCCATCTGCTGGTTCAATCCCCAAAAGGCTGCAATGGCCAGAGTTGGGCTGATCTGAAGCCAGGAGCTTTTTCTGGATCTCCCATGCAGGTGCAGGGGCCCCAGGACTTGGGCCATCTTCTACTGCTTTCTTGGACCAAAGCAGAGAGTTGGATCAGGGTGGAGCAGCCGAGATTTGAACTGACATCCTGGTATCCATATGGGATGCCAGCATTGCAGGCAGCAGCTTTACCTGCTAGGCCACAGCACTGGCCCCATAATATGCATTTTTCACAAACTTGTTTGACCAAACTACTATAGGCTTGTCTACACAGTGTTTGTTTTTTTTCATGGTTGGCGCATTAGATAAAGCTAAAAGATACACTTACTCAAGGAACCAGCTAATTAGATCTGTTTTTCAAATTAAAAAATACATTTCATTTACATTTGAATAATAATTGGCATTTTTTTCTTTCTATAGTTTTTACCTAAACTGCTTTATTTATTTATTTTTTAAACAGGGAACAAAAGATACAGAGATTTTCCCAGATGCCCACAACATCCTGGGCTAGGCTAGGCAAGGCAAGGTAGACCAAAGCCAGTAGCCCAGAACTGAACCCAACTCTCCCATGATGGTAGTAATTACCCAGCTACTTTGAGCCGGTTGTGAGCATTTGGGCACTGAACCAATGATTGGGAGAGCGCTCTCTCGTCAATCTCCCTGCCTTTAAAATAAATAAAACAAGGGGAGAAAAGGCTCTAGAAACCATTTTATATGAGGAATCCTTAAATAAAATGTGGCGGTTATTTAGCCACTGCTGAAGTTAGGACAAGATAAAGTCGAAATGCTGTTTAGGAAGGCAACTGGCCTCTCAGATGCCCATAGTAGGTGGCTTGGTAACTGTTTTTCTAGAATCTTATCAACTTTTCAAGACCCCAAACTAGAGTCTATCAGGATACCTAGGGATTAGTCTCTCAGGGCTAACTCAGGTTAAAAGAAATTGGGAAACCAGGATTATCATTTTGCCTGCCACACAGGAATACTCATTCCCAAACAAACTCTGCATACCCACTAGTGCAGCTGCTGGGAAAGGTTATGATAGGGATATCAGAGTGCAGACTGAGAGAAAAAGCCTTAGGTGTGTTTTTTAGTCAGATTTTTAAAAATATTTATTTATTTAATTATTTGAAAGTCCGAGTTACACAGAGGGAGGAGAGGCAGAGAGAGAGAGATCTTACACCTGCTGGATCACTCCCCAGTTGGCCGCAATGGCAGGGACTGAGTCAATCCAAAGCCAGGGGCCAGGAGCTTCTTCTGGGTCTCCCACGTGGGTGCAGGAGCCCAACTAGTTGGGCCATCTTCTAATGCTTCACCAGGCCATAGCAGAGAGCTGGATCAGAAGAGGAACAGGTGCGACTCAAACCGTCACCCATATGGGATGCTGGCACTGCAGGCAGAGGCTTTACCTGCTGCGCTACAGCTCTGGCCCCTATTCAGATATACTTAATACAGCTAGTTATCTTTCAGGTTTGCGATATTAGATAACCTGAAATGGTGAACACAGTGCTTTAAGCCTGAGCACCTAACTGAAAACTAGTTCTGGCCAGCACCGTGGCTCACTTGGCTAATCCTCCGCCTGCATTGCTGGCATCCTGGGTTCTAGTCCCGGTCGGGGCGCTGGATTCTGTCCTGGTTGCTCCTCTTCCAGTCCAGCTCCCTGCTGTGGCCCGGGAAGGCAGTGGAGGATGGCCCAAGTGCTTGCACCCTGCACCTGCATGGGAGACCAGGAGGAAGCACTTGGCTCAGTGCACTGAGCCGGCCGCAGCGGCCATTTGGGGGCTGAACCAATGGAAGGAAGACCTTTCTCTCTGTTTCTCTTTCTCTCACTGTCTAACTCTGCCTGTCCAAAAAAAAAAAAAAAAACAAGCAAGCTAGTTCCACAAATTGCAGATCACAGTCCCCAGTGCTAATCTGCTCTCCAGGTTTCAGCTATGACCTTTTCTTGCCACAGAAAGAACTACTTGTTAACAAGAAGAGTAGTTATCTGCTTTTATTACACACCTGTGTAATGTTTGTGGTTTCCTCCCAAGTTGCTGCTGGACTGTGGTTTGGGAAATGGTGGCACTTCTGAGAGTGGCACAGAGTCCGTTGTGGCCCAGCACAGGATACTGATCTTCTGTCAGCTGAAAAGCATGCTTGACATTGTGGAACATGATCTTCTCAAGCCACACTTGCCCTCTGTAACATACTTGAGATTAGATGGCAGCATACCCCCTGGTCAGAGGCATTCCATTGTTTCCCGGTAAGTGGCTTCTAAAGCTATCATTATAAATCAGTCTCTAGTCAGTACATTACTACTTACATGGCAGCTGGCCTCATGACTTATTTTCATTGGCTATCTCTCTGCAAATGTGTTTCTTATGCAACTCAACCCAAATAAATCCCCCTTTAAATATAGAACTTTAGAAATACAGTTGAATGGTTTATTTGCACAGTAAGTGAAAAAACATGACCACATTAGGAAAAGCACTCTGAAACGCTTTTGTTGCGGGGGAAGAGGGGTTACGGTGATAGGAAGCAAATGGCTTAAATCAAAGCTCCTTCCACCTCTGCTGAAAAGAAGTTGGAAGCTGGCCCATCTAGGAAGCAGGATCAATGAGTGCAGCTTCTTGAATATGGTCTTGCAAGTTCTGTTTTAAAAATCTCAGGGGTTGCCTTTTTTAAATGCAGATTTTTTGGTTCTGTCTCAAACCTGCTCACTTTAAGAGTGGGTATTTTTAATCAGCATCCCTAAGAGATTGTTAGGCATGATACAGTTAGAGACCCACAAGGGAGTTTGAGGGCAGACAAACCCTGAATAAGCATTGTTCTCAGTCTCTCTGAAATAAGGTCTAAATATGTTCACAAAAACTGTTCTGATAAATAGCATAATGCATTAATAAAATATAAAGCTTATTGCTTGACTCATAGTAAGAATGTAATAAACGGTTGCTTGGTTAAGTTGCAGTTTTCCTAGAAGCTACTAAATGGTGCAACCTTTAACACTCTTACATTGTACCTTCCCTAAAAAAATCTAGCTTGTTACCCACTCTTCTGTTTTCATTCTTATGAAGGTTCATGTTTGGGTTTTGTCTTAGTTATAACTAGAGTTTATTAATTTTGCAACTTAATCTTTACCTGATATTATCAAATGCAACTCACCTTGTCTTATTTGTTTGAAATTTCTGACAAGCTTTAGTATGCATTCTTTCTACTAAAGATGTTAGGTATATTAAAAGAGGATGTTTTCAGCTCACTCATTTCAACTCAGATGTCTGTTATGGATTTTTAAAGTCATGTTTTCTTTTGTACTCTTATTTTTATTAAATAGCTTATTTTATATAAGTCTTAGATATCAAAAAATCAGACCGTTAATTTCTATGTTTTTAGGTTCAACAATGATCCATCCATAGATGTTCTGTTACTTACAACTCATGTTGGTGGCCTGGGGCTTAACTTGACTGGCGCTGACACGGTGGTATTTGTGGAGCACGACTGGAATCCCATGCGAGATCTACAAGCCATGGACCGAGCACATCGAATTGGGCAGGTAAAAAGTCACCTGTTTTCAGGTGTTAACTTGTGCGCTGCCCAAAAAAGGAAGCCTAGGTTCCAACTCTTAGCCTGACCTTAACAATTGTTATGACCTCGGACAAGTCTTTGAACTACTACTTCATGCATTAAATGAGATACTTAGGCTAGGAAAACTTGGGTCATTGTCCATTCCTAATAATTCTGTGGCTTTTGCAAACATTTTGAGCTCCTGGAACCAGACAAGATGGAAATCAAGTCTTGATTAGATAGTTGAAAATAGACTAGGCCCCTTGATTTGGTGAACCTCAAAGCTTATCAGTTTGTGCTTCAGTTGTTTAACTGTTTTTCTCATTCAGAAACGTGTGGTTAACGTGTATCGACTAATAACCAGAGGAACGCTGGAAGAGAAAATAATGGGTTTGCAGAAATTCAAGATGAACATAGCAAATACTGTTATTAGCCAAGAGAATTCTAGTTTGCAGAGTATGGGGACTGATCAACTTCTTGATTTGTTTACTCTTGATAAGGTAAGGAGTTGAAACAATTTGTTTTCTATTTAAGAAGCTCACAGGCTTCCTGTGACTGCTAAGTGAAAGTATTAAAGGCAGCAGCAAACAATACTCATTGTA
Source organism: Sylvilagus floridanus (assembly GCA_949820135.1). NCBI lineage: Eukaryota > Metazoa > Chordata > Mammalia > Lagomorpha > Leporidae > Sylvilagus > Sylvilagus floridanus. The sequence goes on from OX463235.1 coordinate 44,763,364, forward strand.
ATATTCATTAGATAACCCCTTGTAGGAGTTTTTGGTGCCCAGATCAAAGTCTTCAGCATACCAGGGGATGTTTGGGTGGTTATCTCTAGTGTCTGCCTCAGGCTGCTTTTCCTTTTCTGCTGAAGACAGCTTCTCACTGCAGACAGGCTCTTGGATGGGGGTTTCTAATGCTGCCTCCTGTTGATCTACCTTTTGATTTAGCTAATGTGTGTGCATGCAAACGTGTGTATATTTTTGAAATAAACAATGTGAAATCCACATATAGTTTTATAATAATACACATTTTCAGTCATCTTTCTCAAGACTCTAGAGAGAGAATGAACACTAGCACTATGAGAAAACCCTTTTGAGCTCACAAATTTTGTAGTAACTTGAAGTGTTTAACTGTTGAATAAATACAATGTTAGAAATAGGTGTGGTATTTTAAAGAAACAATGTCTGAAGTTAGTGATCTCTCATTTTATCTTTTTACAATTGTTTCTTAAGGATGGCAAAACAGAAAAAGCTGACACCTCTACTTCTGGAAGAGCAAGTATGAAATCAATTCTTGAAAATCTGAGTGATCTTTGGGATCAAGAGCAATATGATTCAGAATACAGCCTGGAAAATTTCATGCATTCTCTCAAGTAACTATCAAATACTGTAAATGCAATTGCTGCTAGTTCAGTTACATTTCTGCTGATATTCAGCAAATTTCTAAGTTTATGGTGAACTTTTAATCAATATGTAAATAGATCTGAAGAATATTCAGCATACCATTGGCTCTTGTTTCACTGGGGGGAACAAGTTAGTCTCAAATATTTGCACTGTATTAAATTTAAATGTTAATGTGAAGTGGATTAAATTTTACATGCTGAATAGCTGCAGAGCAGAGGAACCAAGCCAGGTTCACATGTGCTACCAGGAGGTGTCCACCAGGAACAAACCTCCCCTCCTTACAGAGTCACTTTGTACAGTATGATATCTGTGAGTACTTTAGTGTTCATGTACATTTTTATTTTAAATAAAACTTGTTTTTATAATTGATAAGCCAGGGCTTTTATAGGAAAGCCTTAATGAGCCATAATTTTAAAAATACAAGAATAATGACTACAATATTGGTCAGTCTTAGGCAATGAATTGAACCAGGCCTTTGGTGGAAGTCTTTATATATTTAATGCAGATGCATAGTGTTTTTGAAACTTTAACATCATTTTGTCAACTTTTAAAATATAGTATCAACTATTCTAAATACTGGTACTGGTATATTTAAGGCTACCATAACATCCTGTTAAGAGGGTGTTTTTTTTTTTTAATTTATCTAATGGCTAGATTATAGCCAGATTCAAAGAACATATGTACTCCATAGGTTTCAATCATATATATAATATATATATTTTGTAACTATGAACATACAGTTTTCCAGAAGTAGATTTTACACTGTTTAGAATTCCAAAACCTATGGTGAAGAGACTGTTTATTGTAGTAATGCATGACTGAAGCATAAAAGGGAGAAACGATTCCTTTATATACACAAACATACATGAATATACATATCTATATACACAAATCTACCCGAGCCTGTACCCAAAAGGTGCCCAGTATTGGCACTAAAATCATGTAGTTATACTGGGTAGCAATAATAGGGCATGAAACGGATTAGGGTTAGAAAAGTGAGTTCAATGGTAAGGGTTGGTATATGGATATAGATATGCATGTATGTATGTATATATAATTTTCTAAGTTTCACACATAAATTAATACTTGCCTGTGTGCATACATATGTATGGAATATATTTGTGTATATATGTACAGGTAATAAACATACCTAAAGTTTGTGGCTGGCCATACATATAGGCTTTGGTTTAAAAACCATCAGACCTCAGCTGTACAATAACAGATGTTTTGTTTTAAATCATTAAACTGTTCTGCAGCACTTAGACATATGGACATTTGTCACATTTCAGTAGCTTTGACAACCATACTGTAACATTAAACCTAGCATTCCACAGGAGAATAAATATAAGGTTGAAGCTGTAAAATATATGCAACTGTGTGTTATTTGTAGAAAATGACCATTAAAACTCGAGCAAAAGATTAAAATTATTCAGATATACAGGTTTTAAAATAGCTGCATTCTTCATTTGATTTTTGTACAGATTGTCAAAGACCAAAAGGAAACTCATGACTTCATGTAGAACTTTCAGCATACTTGATTATTTATTTGCTAATTCCATAAACTAGTTATTTCACATAGCTTATAGCAATTAATATTTCCTAGAAATATGTAGAAGTAATATCATTATAGAGATAGGAAGGAGCAAAAGAATTGACATCAGAGTAGTCGGTGTCCCTAATTTGATAGGTTGGATAGAACTAAAGTCAGATAGTTAAGCAGTTAAATTTGAAAAGGATTTAATCTGAAAGTGTGTGTATTAGAAAGGCAAAAGTAGACAAAATTATCTGTGAGTGCAAAAAAAATTTTTAAAGTAACTTTTTGAGTTGGTGAAACACTAAATCACATTCCAGCTTTTCAAATATAGGAATACATACAAATAGGTAAGAACTAACTCTCCCTTAATTTAGTGGTCCTGGTCATAGTAGTAATTCTTAAGGACAATGGAGATACTTACAAAATTGAACTGAATGATACTAAAGAACTGCTGTCAATTTTATGGATTTAATGATATGATAGCTATTTTTTTAAATATGGGATGTGGGAAATAAAGCAACCGTGATAGAATGTTGATACTATTTTAAGTTGGGTAATTCTCTATTTTTTGTATGTTTATAATAGAAAATTTGAAACAGCCAAATAATTATAAATTTAGAGATTACCAGTCTTATCAATAGTGTTTGTTTCCTGTAGGAATAATCTGTTTTCTGGGTTCTGGGTGTAGTTTGTTTCACACTCACTATAAATGTACTTATGTATTCCATACACATTCCTCCCAAAAAAACTCCAGTTTTTTTCAACAAGAGCGTGTCATAATGGTGACAAGGGTGAACGTGACTGGTATTGGGACTAATTCCTTTGGGTGGTCTATATGAACTTTTAAAACTAAATAGTGGGTTGGGGCCAGCGCTGTGGTATAGCGGGTTAGGCTGCCACCTGCAGTGCCAGCATCCCATATGGGTGCCAGTTCGAGTCCCAGCTGCTTCACTTTTTTTTTTTTTTTTTTTTGACAGTGGAGAGAGAGAGAGAAAGGTCTTCCTTTTGCCGTTGGTTCACCCTCCAATGGCCGCCGCGGCCAGCGCGCTACGGCTGGCGCACCACACTCATCCGATGGCAGGAGCCGGGTGCTTCTCCTGGTCTCCCATGGGGTGCAGGGCCCAAGCACTTGGGCCATCCTCCACTGCACTCCCTGGCCACAGCAGAGAGCTGGCCTGGAAGAGGGGCAACAGGGACAGAATCCAGCGCCCCGACAGGGACTGAAACCTGGTGTGCCGGCGCCACAAAGCGGAGGATTAGCCTAGTGAGCCGAGGCACCGGCCTGCTTCACTTCTGATCCAGTGCTCTGCTATGGCCTGGGAAAGCAGTAGAAGATGGTCCAAGTCCTTGGGCCTCTGCACCCACGTGGGAAACCAGAAGAAACTCCTGGCTTCATATCGGCGTAGCTCTGGCCATTAGGGCCAATTAGGGAATGAACCAGCAGCAGGAAGACCTCCCTCTCTCTCTACCTCTCCTTCTCTAACTCTTTCAAATAAATAATCTTAAAAAAAAAAACAAAAACTAAATAGTGGGGCCAACATTTTGGTTTAATGGATAAAGCCACCACCTGTGAAACTGGCTTTTTTTTATTGGAAAGGTAGAATTACAGACAGTGAAAGGGATTGACAGGTCTTTCTTCCATTGGTTCACTCCCCAAATGGCCGAAACGGCTGGAGCTGCGCCAATCCAGAGCCAGGAGTTCTTCCTGGTGTCCTATATGGGTGCAGGGTCCCAAGGACTTGAGCCATTTTCTGCTGCTTTCTCACGCCACAGCAGAGAGCTAGATTGGAAGAGCAGCAGCCAGGACTAGAACCGGCACCCATATGGGTTGCCAGCGCCGCAGGCGGAGGATTAACTACTGCAGCATGGTGCCGGCCCCGAAACTGGCATCCTTTATTGGTGCCGGTTCAAGGCTTGCCTGCTCCACTTTAAAAAATATATATATATATATATTTGAAAGACAGAATGAGAGAGGGAGGTTTTCCGTCTGCTGGTTTATAACCCCAAATGGCCGCAATGGCTGGAGGTGAGCTGATCTGAAGCCAGGAGCCAGGAGGTTCTTATATGGGTACAAGGGCTCAAGGACTTGGGCCATTCTCCTCTGCTTTCCCAGGCACATTAGTAGGGAGCTGGTTCAGAAGTAGAACAGCAGGGATTTGAACTGGCACCCATAAGGGATTCCAGCACTGCAGGCCAGGACTTTAACCCACTGCGTCTCAGCACTGGCCCCATCTTGCTCCACTTCTGGTCCAGCTTCCTGCTAAAAGTCCTGGGAAAAGCAGCGGAAAGATGGCCCAAGGGTTTGGACCTCTGACCCATGTGGGAGATCCAGATTAAACTCCTGGCTTCTTTGTTTGTAACTACCTAATTAAAAAATAAAGAAACAGAAAGGTCTTCTTTGCGTTGGTTTACTCCCCGAATGGCCGCTATGATCCGAAGCCAGGAGCCAGGCGCTTCCCTCCTGGCTTCCCATGCGGGTGCAGGGCCCCAAGGACTTGAGCCATCCTCCACTGCCCTCCTGGGCCACAGCAGCAAGATAGACTGGAAGAGGAGCAACTGGGACTAGAACCCAGCACCCATATGTGCTGCCGGTGCCGCAGGCGGGGGATTAGCCAAGTGAGCCACAACGACCGCCCCACTCCTGGCTTCTTTGGATTAGCCCTGGCCATTGCAGCCATCTGGAGAGTGAACCAGCAGATGGAAGATCTTTTTGTCTTTCTGGAGCTCTTTTAAATAGATACTTTAAAAAATTAAAAACCACACTATCTAAACTCAATAGTGCAGTGAAACTATTTGAGAATGTTACCAGTTAGAGACAGACAAAGAATCTGAAAGTAATGACAATTTCATCACACTTGTAATCTAAATATTTAATCTTTGTATAATCTACCTCCTGTGGTTATCCTGTTTCCTATCATAAATTGATTGCAGGAATATTTATTAAATGCTGGAGAACTCACTGTGAATCAATAAAGCAAAAAATACAAAAGTTTGCTATTCACACAAAGCATTGTCTACTGCCACCTCCAAGGACGTAAAAATTGCCTCCTGTTTCAAGAAATAGTTACTTGAGTCTTTGATAAATTCACTCAAACTAGTGAGGTTCTGCATAAGATAGGAGCTGAGATCCTAATTCCCAATGAAGAGTAAGAGTTTCAGCCATAAAGCCACAAAAATACCATGTATCAAGTATCAAGGGACCGGGAGTGTGGTGCAATGGGTTAAGCTGAGCCTACCATAACTGCCTCCCAGTTGAAGTCCTGGCTGCTCCACCTCTGATGCGGCTCCCTACTAAGGCACCTGGGAAGGCAACGGAAGAGAGCCCTAGTCCCTGGGCCCCTGCACCATGTGAGAGACCTGGATGAAGCTCCAGGCTACTGGCTTCAGCATGGCTCAGCCCTAGCCATGTGGCCATTTGGGAAGTGAAGCAGCAGATGGAAGATCTCTCTTTCCTCCTCTCTGTAACTCTGCCTCTCAAATAATATTTAAAAAAAAAAATGTATTCAAATTTTACTAGGACAGCCATCTATGAGCCTGGAAATGCAAATTCATCCAGGAAAAAGCAAAATTCCAGGCCTATACCACAGGTAAGTTTCAAATCTGATTTTATGCTAAATGCTTACTATAGGAACCCTGAGTCAAGAAAATAAATCAATTCCATCAGCCAAGCAGAAGCAAATATAAAACTGTTTTGCAGTGACAGCGTCTGATAGCATCTCATGGGATTGTCAGGGTTAAAGCCTTACACACATACAGTGCACAGGAGGAAGAGAGCAAATGCAAACGGGGTAATCGGAGAGACCAGGAAATAATATTAAAATATTTAGATATAAAAAACAATATTAGAGAAGGTTGAAAAAGAGCCAGTAAGTGGGAAATAATTACACAGTTTTCAGAGAAAATCATTAATTGGGGTGATGTTCTTACAGAACCACCTATCATGGTAATCAAAAGATAAACCTGGAGCCGGGGCTGGTACTCTGGTGCAGGTTAAAGCCCCAGCCCTCAGCAATAGCATCCCCTATGGGTGCCAGTTCCAGTCCCGGTTGTTCCACTTCTGATCCAGCTCCTTGCTAATGTGCCTGGGAAAGCAGTGGAGGATGGCTCAAGTCCTGGGGCCCCTGCAGCCACCTAGGAGACCTGGATGAAGCTTCTGGCTCCTGGCTTTGGATCAGCTCAGCTCTAATTGTGGCCATTTGGGGAGTGAACCATAGGTTGAAAGACCTAAGTCTCTCTTTAAAATAAATATTAAAAAAGATGAACTGATAGAAAATATGAAATGGCAAGCAGAAATGATAGAAGACAGAATGAAAGAATAAAAATAGGATGTCTAGAAGGAAATAGAAGTAAAGGGAAAAGATACAGGAAGTCGCCTTTGGGGGGAGCCTTGTGGATAAAGCTGCCACCTGAGACACTGGCCTCCCATATGGGCACCAGTTCGAATCAAGTCATGGCTGCTCCACTTCTGATCCAGCTCCCTGCTGATGTGCCTGGGAAAGCAACAGAACATGGTCCCAGTGCTTGGACCCCTGCACCCACTTGGGAGACCCAGATGAAGCTCCTGACTTCAGCCTGGCCCAGCCCCAGCCATTAGGGCCATTTGGGTAGTGAACCAGTGGATGGAAGATTCTCTGCCTTTCAACTTCAAGTAAATCTTTAAGAAAAAAAATGCTTTAAAAAAAAAAGTCACCTTAGACTTTTTGAAGGGTCAAAGCTGCAAAAAAACCCAGCTCCCATCTGCTGACTCACTCTATGTGCCTACACTATGTAGGACTGGTCCAGGCCAAAGTAGGGGGCCCAGCACCTGTTGGTCATATGGGTGGAGTATTTGAGTCCTCTCTCCTGCCTCCAAAGGTCTTGTACTAGTAAGAAGCTGGAGTCAGGCATCAGACGCAGGCATAGTCATCGTAATGGCTAGTCTAAGTGCCTGCCCCAGGTCTTTTTTTTTTCAGTCCCCCTATCGTAATCAGGAAGTTTCCATCTCCAGCTTCAAAATCTATTCCAAATCAATTCACTTTTCTCCATGTCCACCATTAAAACTATAGTTCCCACTACCATTTTATTGCTGTACTGCTCTTCTAACTGGTCTTCCAAACCCTCTAATGGCTTCCTACACATTCAGACCACATCTAAACTCCCTACTCTGAGCAACCCTACTAGAAGTGGCTTCGGCCCATCTCTGATTCTCTCATCATATCCCACTATGCTCATCCCAACAGGTCAGGTCAGTGTTGCCTTTTTTCTGTATCTCAACAGAAAACCAGAAGTATTTCTACCTTGGTTTTGGTTCTTGTACAGCTGGGTGAATGGTGTCATAGAAGACATAAGGAAGACTGAAAAGAGAGCAAATTTCAATTTGATGGGGAGGGTAGATAGAACAGTAAATTCAAAAGTGTAAGAGATCTTCAAATAGTTTATGGGAAATGTGTATTATGAAAAACCTATGTAGATTTCAAAGGTGTTTTTTTTTTTTAACCCAAACTTTTAATTCCATTTCACCATGAACTTTTTCAAGTCCCTTTGTGTAACTTGAAGAAAACAATACACTGTTTAAGGCTGTGGAAGCACAATCCTACACAAGATTTTTTGTTTTTTTTTTGACAGAGTGGACAGTGAGAGAGAGAGACAGAGAGAAAGGTCTTCCTTTGCCATTGGTTCACCCTCCAATGGCACTGATCCGATGGCAGGAGCCAGGTGCTTCTCCTGGTCTCCCCTGCGAGTGCAGGGCCCAAGCACTTGGGCCATCCTCCACTGCACTCCCAGGCCACAGCAGAGAGCTGGCCTGGAAGAGGGGCAACCGGGACAGAATCCGGCGCCCCAACTGGGACTAGAACCCGGTGTGCCGGTGCTGCAAGGCGGAGGATTAGCCTAGTGAGCCGCGGCGCCAGCCCACAGGGTTATTTTTAAGAAAATTAGGTGACACCACCACACACAAGGTTTGCTCAGCATTTCCTGCTAGGGGCAGCATGGAGGAGGATACCAAGGCCAGCAGTTGGCATGGATGTGTTACAACAAGCAGCTTTGGGCAGGAAGTTATGAGTTGTAACACAGAGGAGGAGGTCATCACGACAGAAGATTCCACTCCCCAGAAGAGCACAGCAACGCTAAATGGATACACCATGCAAAATACATACAGCAAACATGGATGAAGCCGCAAGAAGAAACGGACAACTCCAAAACCGTAGTGGGATTTTAACATACGTCTTTCAGTCAACAAGAGCATCAGAAGACAAAAATTCACTAGTATATAGATGACTTTAATACTGCAGCAGATATGGCTTTAGAGACCTCTAACTCTAGAATACATTTTTCGAAGTTCATGGGTAACATTTACCAAAATTTACATGCTAGGCCATAATGCCTCACCTGGCAAATTTCAAGAAATTGAAATCATACATAATATCCACTTTGTTCACTCCTGTACAACAGTCTGCTGGAACTTCTAGCTTGTACAATAAAGCAATAAAAACCAAAGAGGGCCTGGCGCTGTGGCCCAGTAGGTTAATCCTCTGCCATGCGGGCATCCCATATGGGCATCGCTTCTAGTTCCAGCTGCTCCACTTCCAGTCCAGCTCTCTGCTATGACCTGGGAAAGCAGTAGACGATGGCCCAAGTCCTTGGGTCCCTGCACCCATGTGGGAGACTGGGAGAAAGCACCTGGCTCCTGGCTTCAGATTGGTGCAGCTCTGGCTGTTGCAACCATTTGGGGAGTGAACCAACAGAAGACCTCTCTCTACCTCTCACTGTAACTAACTCTCAAAATCTTAAAAAAAAAAAAAAAAAAAGGCAGCATTGTGGCGAAGCAGTTACACGCAGCTTGGCCTGTGTCCCAGAGCAGGGTGCTGGGTTCAGATTCCAGCTTCCTGTCCATGTGGGCCTGGGGGCAGCAAGTGATGGCGCATTCTCTGCTACTTCCATGAGAGACCAAGCATAGGATTCCTGGCTCCCATTTGGCCTGACCCAGCCCTAACTATTGTAGGCATTTGGGGACTGAGCCAGTGGGTGGGAGATTTTCTTTGCCTTTCAAATTACTAAAAAATTTAAAAAAACAATAAAGATTAGAAAACTGTGTTTAAAAACATGACTGTGTAGAAAATTCCGAAGAATATACAAAAAGGCTACTAGTAATTAAGTGATTTAGCAAGTGCACAGTGCACAAGGTTAATTTAGAAGCATTATCAGGTGAGCATTCGGCTTAGCAGTTAAGACAGTGTTTAAGATGCCTGTGGGGGTGGCAGGGCGGTGCCGTGGTGCAGGTTAATCCTCCGCCTGCGGCACCAGCATCCCATATGGATGTCCCGCCCGCTCCTCTTCCAATCCAGCTCTCTGCTGTGGCCTGGGAAAGCATTAGATGGCCCAAGTCCTTGGACCCCTGCACCCATGTGGGAGACCGGGAAGAGGCTCCTGGCTTCGGATCGGTGCAGCTGCAGCTGTTTTAGGCCTTTGGGGAGTGAACCAATGGATAGAAGACCCTCTGTTTTACCCTCTCACTGTAACTCTACCTCTCAAATGAAAAATTTTTTTTTAAAAAAGATGCTTGTGGAACCACGGAGCCCAGTGTCAAACCCTGTCATTCCACATGACATGTGGGCATCCCAAAAGCCTGTGCCTCCATTTGGTTGGGTTTGTTTTGATTTTTTTGAAAGGAGTTCTTGATTTGCTTGAAAGAGTGTTGGAGCGAGAGAGAAAGAGACAGAGACCTTCCATCTACAACTTCACTCCCCAAATGCCCCCCCATGGCCAGGGCTGGACCAGCCGGGAAGTCCATCTGGCTCTCCTACATACCTGAGCCATCTGCTGCCACCCAAGTGTATGAGCAGGAATCTGGATCAGAAGTGGAGTAGCCAGGCCTTTACCCAGGCACTTGGACAGGGGCTGTGGGTGTCCTGAGTCAACAGCTGTTCCAAAGGCCTTTCCCCAGTTTTGGCTCTTTAGAAAGTAAGCAAACTCTGGGGCCAGCTTGGGGCGCAGTGCCTGCAATGCCAAAATGCGGGTGCTGATTTGAGTCCTGGCTGCTCTACTTCCTATCCAGCTCCATGGTGATGCATCTAGGAAAACAGTGGAAGATGGCCCAAGTGCATGGGCCACCCACATGGAGACCTGGATGGAGTTCAGGGCTCCTGGCTCTGGCCTGGTCCAGCCCTGGCCATTGTGGCCATTTGGGGAGTGAACCAACAGCTAGAAGATTGATCTCACTAACTCATTTCTCAAATCTTTTTTAAAAAATAAGAAAATTGGCCGGCGCCGTGGCTCAACAGGCTAATCCTCCGCCTTGCAGCGCCGGCACACCCGGTTCTAGTCCCAGTCGGGGTGCCGGATTCTGTCCCGGTTGCCCCTCTTCCAGGCCAGCTCTCTGCTGTGGCCCGGGAGTGCAGTGGAGGATGGCCCAAAGTGCTTGGGCCCTGCACCCCATGGGAGACCAGCAGAAGCACCTGGCACCTGGCTCCTGCCATCGGATGAGCGCGGTGCACCGGCCACAACGCGCCGACCGCGGTGGCCATTGGAGGGTGAACCAACGGCAAAAGGAAGACCTTTCTCTCTGTCTCTCTCTCTCACTGTCCACTCTGCCTGTCAAAAATAAAAATAAATAAATAAAATTACTGATCAGTATTTCCCATGAATATATATCACAAAAGCTCTAGACGGCGCCACAGCTTACTTGGCTAATCCTCCGCCTGCGGCACTGGCACCCCAGGTTCTAGCCTCGGTTAGGGCGCCAGATTCTGTCCCGGTTGCTCCTCTTCCAGTCAAGCTCTCTGCTGTGGCCCAGGAAGGCAGTGGAGGATGGCCCACGTGCCTGGGCCCTGCACCTGCATGGGAGACCAGGAGGAAGCACCTGGCTCCTGGCTTTGGATCAGCGCAGCGCACTGGCCGCCCCACGCCAGCAGTGGCGGCCATTTGGGGGGTGAACCAGCGGAAAAGGAAGACCTTTCTCTTTCTCTTTCTCTGTCTCTCTCTCTCCCTCCCTCCCTCCCTAACTCTGCCTGTCACCAAAAAAAAAAACAAACAAACAAACCTCTCAACAGCAAATTGTCCAAATATTTCCATCAAGAATTAACCCAGGGCCAGCACTGTGGCACAGTGGGTAAAGCCACCACCTGCAGTGCTGGCATCCCATATGGACAACAGTTCAAGTCTCAGCTGCTCCACTTCTGATCCAGCTCCTTACTATCCCTGGGAAAGCAGTAGAAGATGGCCCAAGTCCTTGGGCCCCTGCACCCATATGGGAGACTGGGAAGAAGCTCCTGTCTTTGCATCAGCCCAGTTCCAGCCGTTGCAGCCATTCCCCAGTGAACCAGTGGGCGGAAGAGTGAGTCAGTCTGTCTGCCCCTCCCCGCCTCCCTCAGTAAATCTTTAAAAAAAAAAAAAAAATTACACACCACGCACGGGTGGGATTTATCCCAGGAAGTTAGGTGGGCTCAGCACTGAAAAATCAGTTAATGTGAAGAGCAAAGGCAAATTAGTGGAGAAAAAGAAGTCTTTTTCACTAACTGATGCTGGAAAATGGGCATTACCACAGACACACACCAAAAGAAAAAGAATAATCTGGACATGCTACACCTTTCACAAAAACGAACTTCAAAATGGTTCAGAGACCTAAGTGCAGAAACCAAAACCGGAACACTTCTGAAAGAGAACTTGATGACTTTGACTTTGGCGATGATTTTTCCTTAAACACCAAAGGCACTATCCATCAAAGAAGAAGCTGGCGAGGTGAATATCATTCAAATTAAAAACTCCTGCAAAAGATGCTCCAAGCCACACACTGGGAGAAAGCAACTGTGACACAAAGAACTTGCGTCCAAATCTTTCCGGAAACTGAAAACCCAACAATAAGGAAACCCTAGATCCAACTGAAAACCAGACAAAAGATCTAAAGAGCCACTTTGCCCAAGATGTGCAGTGATGAGAGAAGATACAGGTCAAAATGATGCCATCCCACCGAACACCTCTTAGAATGAAACCCACACACCAACAGCACCAAATGCAGAAAGGGCACAGAGTGGAAGAACTCACTGCCACTTTGTACCAAGACAGTTTGGCAGGGTTTTTTTTTTTTTTTTTAGGATTTTATTTATTTATTTAAGAGGTAGCGTTACAGTGAGAGAGAAAGAGAGAAAGGTCTTCGATCCGCTGGTTCACTGCCCAAATGGCCGCAACTGCCGGAGCCGCGCCAATGCGAAGCCAGGAGCCAAGAGCCTCTTCCTGGTCTTCCACGCGGGTGCGGAGGCCAAAAGACTTGGGCCATCTTCTACTGCTTTCCCAGGCCATAGCAAAGAGCTGGACTGGAAGAGGAGCAGCTGGGACTAGAACCGCCACCCATATGGGATGCGGGCACCGCAGGTGGAGGATTAACCCACTGTGCCCCGGCACCGGCCCCTAGTTTGGCAGTTTCTTAGAAAGTCTACACGTACTTCCCCACAGAACGTCGCACATTCCAGCAACCAGGCTCCTGTTTCCCGGAATGAACTCCAGACGCCCGCCCTAGGGCGTGATGTGGCACAGCAGGTCAAGCCCATATCCGAGTGCTGGTCTGACTCCCAGCTGCTCCACTTCCAATCCAGCTCCCTGCTACTGTGTCTGGGAAAGCAGCAAAAGATGGCCCAAGTGTTTGGGTCCCTGCCACCCATGTGCGAGACCTGGCTGGAGTCCCGGAACTGCTGGTTTCAGCCTGGCTCAGCCCCCGGCTGTTGCAGGCATTTGGGGGGTGGGGGAGGTGAATCAGCAGTTGGAACATCTTTCTCTGCCTCTGTCACTCTTTCAAATAAATACATTTTTAGAAACCTTTTAAAAATTTATAAAAACATACAGTGCAAAGAGTAAACCCTAATATGAACCATGGACTTTCATTCTTGACTGTCGCAGTATGAAGTGCTCAGTTCTAACAGACCTGCCACAGCTAATGCAAGCAGGGAAACTGAGGGAGAAGTGCTGAGAAGCTACACAGAAACTCTGCTGCCCGAACAAGGTGCTGCACTATCTGAGCTGTCTAAAATAGTTCTACAAAATCAAGTGATGTTTCTAAAAAGCCCCTATGATGATAAAAACAAACCCAAACAGAGACACTTGGGGCAGGCCTTGCGCAGGGAGCGAAGCGTTCGCACCCCGTGTCAGAGCAGCAGCGAGTCTTGCAAGCTGCCCGGCTGCCAACCCACACACCTAGGCAGGCAGCAGCAGATGGCCCGAGTACTCAGGTCCCTGCACCCACGTGGGGGACCTCGATGGAGTTCCCGACTCCTGGCTTTAGCCTGGCCCACCTCCAGCCATGGGGCCGTTTGAGCAGTCAATCTGCAGATGGAAGATCTCGCTTTCTCTCTCCATCTGTCTTTCAAATAAATAATCTTGAAAAATAGATTTCACTGACAAGGATATACAAATGGCAAACGCGCACATGAAAAAAAAATGTTCATTATTATCCATTAGGGAGATACAGATGAAAGCCAGAATGGGATTTAACTACACACTCTTCAGAAAGGCTAAAATCACCAAGAGGGACAACAACCAGAACTGGGTGGTTGTTTCACCTGCTCTGGAAGTTTGTAGTTTAAAAAAAAAAAAAAACAACTAAGCAGAAATGGCCAGGGTGGGCACCTGGCAGAGCAGGTCAGACACTGCTCAGGATGTCTGCATTCCCTATCAGAGGGTCTGGGTTCAAGTTCAGCTTCTGCTTCTGATCCAGCCTCCTGATAATTAGGATAAGCAGGATGATTCAGGTACTTAGGCCTATGCTACACAGGTGGGAAACCCAGACTGAATTCCAGGCTGTTGTGCGCATTTGGGGGAGTGAACCAGCAGATGGACGCGCGCTCTCTCTGCCTATCAAATACAATGAAAATAAATTTTAAAATCTATGAAGATGAAATTACCAGGACCAGGCTTGTGGAGCGGTGGGTTAAGCCACACTTGTGCACCGGCTTTCCATGTCCCAGTGCTGGTTTGAGGCCAGGCTGCTCCACTTCCGGTCCAGCTCCCTACTAATGCACCTGGAAGGCAGCGGAGCATGGCCCAAGTGCATGGGCCCCTGCACCCATGTGGGAGATCCAGAGGGAGCTCCTGGCTCCTTGCTTTGGCCTTGCCCAGCTCTGGCCCTTGCAACCATTTGGGGAAGTGAACCAGCAGGTGGAAGGTCTCTCACTCTCTGTCCCTCCCTGACACTCTGCCTTTCAAATAAATCTTTAAAAAAATAATAAAGGCAAAGAAAAAAGTGACCTTACCACCGTGTAACTGCAGTCTTCACAAATTTTCCCAGAAAAAAAATGAAGACCCATTCACACAACAACCTGCATATGACTGTTTGTAGCAGACTTATTTTCTGGAGATAATTTTATTTTTGGTTTAATTTCTCAGTAATTATTTTTATAGCATGTTTTCATTAATGTTAATACAGAAGAGAAACTTTTTGAAATGGGTTCAAGTTTTAAAAGATCATTCATTTTATATGCCTCACATGTCCTTTGATTTGTTTCTAATACTCATTTAAGGAACACTGATGTTCTGTCAACACAGTGAATAGCATTCATTTCAAATACTAAAGGCATAAGTCTATTCTAGTTGTCTTCAGTAAAACAACCATAAATGGGCAAATAATTAAACTTCTTAGGTACAGATCTTGTTGTCTTAGTGCATTTGGTAGTAGGATAGATAAAAGATTTTAGTTTTCATAACTGAGGTGCAACTTCAATATTCTAATTTGAAATACAACCGAAAGAACCAAGTTAAAATCTGTAATTGAAGAGGAGTTTGATTTAATGTCCTTAGACTCCATTAGTGGCTCAAAGAAAAGATTTAGCATAAGAGCCAAACCAGTGAAGAATAAGGGTAGAGGCAGAGGGAAACAATGACATCATCTTCAGAAGGTCAGTTTATTTACAGGGAGAACTTCATGAAAATCCACCTCTATCATATGTGTGTACCCAATCCTACAAAATAAGTTCAAGAAGCTTGAGCTATATCTAGAAAAATGGAGAAAAACTTGGTTAGGAGTAGAGGGGAGAATCATTTCAGGTTAGTATGAAGATGAGAGAGAGAATGAAGATGATGACAATACACTCAGGTGGCTCAGGGTCCAGTGAGTGTGGTAGTTTATCTGGAATAGAAGTGCTTCAAGAATGATGCCGTAAAAAACACCCAAGTACATGTTTTCTAGGAGATGGGACCTCTTTTCTCTTGGGTATGCAGGTGTGAAGTTGCTGGGTCATACAGTATACGAAAGCTCAATCGCCAAGGTAATGACTGTTTTGCAATATGTTTACACCCACTAGCAGTACTTAAGGAGTCCTGTGTAGATCCACATCCTCTCAAGTGTGTTGTCAGAACTTTAATCTTCTATCAAATGGGTGTACAATGGCATTTCACTATGTTCTAGATTTCCATTTTCAATGATAATAAACACATTTTTTTCCCTACAAATGTATTCCCCAATTCAATCTGGGCTGCCACAAAGACAGAAAGCACAAGGATTTTTCTTTGGTATCCTAGTGCAAACCAGAAGAACAGGTCTATCAGTGGATACAGTGTAGCAGCCTTATTAACAGTCCCAGGCTAGGAGCAATGCACATGTCCTTCCGGTAGTAAATGGTTAGTTGAACTGCCCATCTATACCATGGACTACGACTTGGCAATGAAAACGAACAGGCTATTACTATGTTTAAGTATTTTCATCTACTTGCAAGGCACAACGAGGGTGGGGAGCAGGAGCGCACCTCCATCTGCTGGCTCATTCCCCAAATGCCCACAGCAGCCAGGACAAGGCCAGGAGCCCAGAACTCCTGAGTTTCCTGCCTGGGTGGCCGGGGCCCAAGCACTTGAGCCGTCCTCTGCTGTCTCCCAGGATGCATTAGCAGGGAGCTGGACGGGAAGTGGAGTGGAGTCAGGACCGAGGGGCTGCCGCTTAGCCAGCTGCAGCACAGCACCCACCCCGGGAAGGAACTACTGATCCAGACAGTTGAGAGAAACCTGCAGGGTTGTGTCGAAGCCAGCCAGTCCCCACGGAACACACTCTTGACTTCCATTAACCTTACCACCTGCAAACTGCCCCGTTGCAGACGTGCAGCTGAGAATGGCAAACTGGCTTTTGCTGGGAGTTGGGGCAGGTGGGGGTGGGGAGGGAGTGGCTGTACCTCGGGGCTGCGGGGGGTGGGGTGGGGTGTGTGTCTTGGTGTGAAGGGGAGTTGGGAGCATTCAGTGTCGACTGCAGCCATGTGGGCAGTCCGGTCAGGACCCTGTAATACAGTTTGGCGAGACTGTATAGGGCAAATAGTAAAAAATTCATGGATCCCCCTGTCATATTTCTTACAACTATATGTGAATCTAGAGCCAAAAGAAAACCGTTTAATATGAAAAACAATCAGACATAACTTGGAAGCGTGGCCAGAGTTTGGATGTGAAAGCAGACAGGACAGGCACAGGACAGGCCCAGCGGCACCTGCACCTTCAGAGTAACTGGCTTTCAGTGCTTGGGGTCCACTGCACAACCACAGCTGACGGGGTTCATGGGTAGACTTTTTTTGTTTAAGATTTTTATTTATTTGACAGAATTACAGACAGTGAGAAAGAGACAAAGGTCTTCCTTCCATTGGTTCACCCCCCAAATGGCCACAACAGCCGGCGCTGCGCCAATCCGAAGGCAGGAGCCAGGTTCTTCCCCCTGGTCTGCCATGCAGGTGCAGGGCCCAAGCACTTGAGCCATCCTCCACTGCACTCCCGGGCCACAGCAGAGAGCTGGACTGGAAGAGGAGCACCCGGGACTAGAACCGGCGCCCATATGGGATGCCGGTGCTGCAGGCAGAGGATTAACCAAGTGAGCCATGGCGCCGGCCCCATCGAAAGATGTTTTTTTAAAAAAACTTCATTTCTCTACTCTGCTTCTCTTACCAAACTGACTGTCATTTCCCAAAAATCCTCCTGGATATTGGGAGACACAGGCAGAGCAGGAAGCGACCTGGGGGAAGGTACCATAGCCGCAGGGATGTGGAGGCTTGTAGCCAGGGAAGGGGCTGGTCTGGTGGGACCTGTTAGTGGTGCCAGCCAGAGGGCAGTACCGTTATTCCCAAATGTGCAAGAGACCTACGTGAAGGTGGCCGGGGGAGGGAGGGGGCGTGGATTTTGGATTTCACCTTTCACAGAGCTCCTGCTTATTGTCCACTGAGACTGGGAGATCACAGTGCCTACGGTTCAGGGGCCTGCACAGCTCAGCACCCCTGTGTACCCAACACTGGGAATGCAGGAAGTGATCCAGCCCGAGGCCGCATCAGGCCCCGCCCCATAGTTCCCCCTCTGCCCTCTCCGATGGGAATCAAACCCTGCGCTCACCGTGTTTTGGCCAGCGTTCATTCGTGACATGTCTGTGTGAGGTCGCACTCACTTGCTGAAGCTCCTTCTCACTGCCCCCAGAGTGGAATACGGATCCCTTCCGGAAGGGGCCCGGGGCGGCTTGCAGCGGGCGCCGAGAGGAACAGGGCTGCCCGGATCAGCGCCCTCCGTGTGTTCGGAGCGCACTAGCTGTGTTCCCTGGGTCTCGAGATACACGCACGTTCAGCCTTGGGCAGCTTCCCCAAGATGACCGGCACCCTTTACACTCCCAGCAGTTCTTGTCTGGGTCTTCCCTACCATGCAGCTCTGGGTCTTAGAGCTGAGCCCCTGCAGTGCGCAACTGTGTGTGTGTGCTGGTTTCAATGAGGAGCAGTGAAATCGCCCAGCAGGCCATGTCCTCGGCACGACCACGTGGGCAGGCAGTGGGGGCCCAGCACTGGCCGAGGAAGTCTTCCTAACATTCAGAAAAGCAGGCATCTGGCGTAGGCCTGCACTGATGGGAACAAGGCGGGATGTTCGAAAGGCTTGGCCAGGGACGGCAGAAAAGACAATGACCTGGCACAGGCTGAGCCGGGGTGTGCAGCCCAGAGCCAAGTGGCGAGATGAAGGCCAACACAGTTAGGACAGAGCCCTCTTTATCTCAGCAGAAACCACGCCCAAGCCAGGAGAGCTTCTCCTAAGACCAGGTCTCTTCCTAAAGAAGCCAGCGGCCCCTCCCACCGGTGCCCCCCCCCCACACCTGGGAGTCCCGGAAGTCAGGTGCAGCCGCTCCGGCTCTGATACTGAGCATTCCACGTCCTGTCCTTTGCCCTCCCCCTGTTCATCATTCAGCTGCTTGGGGCCCCCCAATCTCTGAGCCCGCGCCGGAGGAGGGGGAAGTCTCCTCTCCCCAACAACCTCCGAGTCCCAGCGGGCCCGCCACCACTCAGTCCACAGCCTCTGGACCTGACCCGTTCCGGCCACGACGTGGTCTTTGAATCCCAGACTTGATTTATTTAGAGCCTCTGACTCCACTCCGGCCAGGCTTACGTGTGACTATTTCACTGCAGATCGGTGCCAAGGCTCGGCTGTAACCCGCAGAGTTTTACCCACTTGAGAGGCAGAGATAAAGAGCGAGCTACCCACACACACTTGCGCCCAGGCACCTGAGCCAGCCTTCTCTCTCCACCAGGGCGCACGCTCAGCAGCAGAGGAGCGGACTGGAACCCCGAACCCCGGCACTCCGACCCGGCATGGGGGGCCTTAGTCGCGGCGCCAAATGCCCACCTTGCGGTCTGTTTGTCAAGCTGACCACTCCTCACTGTTTGCTGGGGGTGCCTCAGCCTTACTTAGCCCGTGGGCCCAGCGGGCGCGCCCTGGCCGCCTCGTGTGCGGGCCGGCCGAGACCGCGGTCATAGCCCGCAGCTGTGAGCCGCGCCCGCAAGCGCTCAGCGCCCACAGGGAGGACGGATGTGGGGTCCAAGATCAGCACGCCCCAAACGGGAGTCCACGTGTAGCGCTCGCTCGCCTGTGTGTGCATAAGAACACGGAAAAACCAGACCTGTTGGGGGCTTGCAGCCTCCCCGAGGGCGGCCCGCAGAGGCCCAGAGCTGACCAACGGTCGCGCGGAGGCCGGAGGCCCGGGCTCCCGGTGACCCACGGGGCTCGCCGCAGGTGACAGCTTGTGCGGCAGTCGGCCACCTCCAAAAAAGCGACCCCCGCAAGGGCCGCAGAAAGCCTCCCCAACGGGACGCGGTCCCCGAGCTGCCCCGGGGGAGCTTACCTGCAGGGGCGGGGGAGGACACACCGCGGGGCCTGGGACTGGGTTCCAGCTGCTGGGAGGCCTGCCTGGGAGGGAGCCCGAGTGGGAAGCCGGCGCCCCGCGCTGCCCAGGGCCGCTGGTGCGAAGGCGGCGAGGCGGGCGCCGGCGGCTGCGTCTTCCCGGCGGCCCGCGCGCCCAGCACGGGCAGGTGCGGCGTGGGCCGAAGACACCGACGCAGCGGTTCCCCATCTAGGGTGAGAGAGCCCGAGGTTTGAAAAAACGCCCGAGCGCAGGAGCGTAGGAGCAGCTCCCCGGCTGGGCGCGGGCGCTGGCTGGTTGGGAGCGCGCTCCAGGGGCCTGGGCCGTGTGGCCAACCGTGATCTCCACTCAGTCCCTAGGAGCCGGCTTCTAGGACCTCCACACCCACACGGGACTTTAAAAACACCCGTGTCCTGAAATGATCGGGGGGACTGGTGTCGTGGTAAAAACCAAAGCGCAGGTATCCTGCTTACCTGTTCACCGCCTGTTCTGGTTGTAACTGGGAAAACTGGTTTCACGTGGAAACCCACCTGCGCCTCCACAAACCCCGCATGGACTGCACATTCTCACGTGTGGACAACTAATCAGCCTCGTTTCAGACACACTGGGGTTTGTTTTGTTTTGTTTTCTTAAAAAGGAGTGCTACTGGTGTCAGAGACAAGGTGCATTTTACAGCGCTTCGTCGGCTGTAAAAGGACTGTTCAAAAAGCACCACCAAAACACGTGCTGCCCGAGCAAACCCGAAGGTTCCCGGATACAAACCAGGGCCTCCGCGCTACTCCTCAGCGAATGCAAAGGATGACAAGTGTCAGTGCTTCATACAACTAGATTTAATAAGTTGTTATTACAGAAAAAAAAATGAAGTCCAAACTACAAAGTTTCAGCAGTTTTAAGCAATAGCCGCATTGAAGCTCCATGGTTAGTCACAGGACTGTAGTTCCGTACAAGCAATATAAATCCAAGCCCCAAAGGCGGAAGCTGAGGAAGGGTTACTAGCAAAAACAATCTAAGAGAACAGGTAATAAAAGATACAATCCATTGAAAATTAGTTGTTAGTTGGAAAACAAATACAGAGATCTTAGCTATGAACACTCTAAAAGTTATGTCCATTATTTTCACAGCAAAAATACAAATACCTAATACTTTATACCCCAACAGAACTGGAGCCAGCAAAGAAAAAGAACACAAGTCCTCCTGTAGTGGCACCCGAGTTATCTATCATTGCAATCAACTTGGTTGCCATACAAACTTCAACACCCCTGCCCCCAACCACAGAACTACTTCGCGTCCCATTTTTGGGGTATAAAGTCAACAGCATTAATTATAAGATACTCTGTGGTAAGATGGAACACTATTGCAGCTGAGAGAGAAGTGTGGTTATTATGAAAGGAAAAAAAACCAGAAAGAAATGTTAGCTGACAAACCTTACAAACCAGTGAAAAAGCAACAATCCGTACAAATAAGCCAGTTTTAACAAAAAGATACTTTTTTTCACTAATCTGTGACTAATCTTTCACTCAAACCTTGCAAGTAGAGATGTCACAATACTCAAATACTTAGGTAGGAGCTTTACCCAGTTAAATGCCATTTTGTTGCTAATATAATAGATAAAATGAAAACTAGCAGTTATTTGCTAATTGCATAAATGCAGTACATTCTGCATTAGCCCATGCCTCACTAACAAGCTATAAAACACAAGATATAGGCAGAAATCTAAGCATAATCTTTATACCACTAAGCAAGAATTTTCCAATTTCTCTTCTTCAGTTCCTAATCATTTATTGGTAGTTAATGTAAAATTCCAACCAGTAGTACCCAATTTGAGTTAAAATTTTACATCACAACTTGATCTAATCTATATAGTATTTACAAAACTGAATACACAGAGCGCACCCAAGAGCCAACTCTGGACACAGGTTTCTCCAGGTTATTGATTCACCTCGTCTCCGTGGCAACGGAACTGGCCGAGGCCATCAAGGACCGGTAGAAACACACCATCTATCGAGAGCAAGTCACTGGATGTTCTGTTTACGCAACACCAGTTTTGCAGTTGGAGAATTTTTGTGTTTTCATTTCCGGTGCCATCGCAATGACACGCTGCGTTAACAGCACGGCTTCCAGGTGAGGCGGGTGTTGGAAAAGCAGCAGGAGGGCGGACGGATTGGGCAAGGCGGGGGTAGGAAGGAAGTGTTGCCACAACGAAAGACAAACAAGGGGCGCCATGGCGGCGGGAGCAGGCAGGGGTGTGCAGGCAGAAGACAGCACGACATCTACAGTGTCCAGAGACAGTGGTGACATCCGAGGGTGCTTCCTCAGTGCCACCACCGGAGCCTACCAGGGAGGCAACACAGTGGAGGCCCTGCGGCGCAAGTGTCCACTCCACAGAAGGTGGCGGCGTCCTCTTAGCCACTCTCATGAACCCACGGATGTCACCACTGTAGCTGCAGGGAGAGATTCAGGAGAGAAAGGCACCATCTCACACACGGACAGCAGTTGGTGGCAGATTCGCACACACACAGGACATAATAAAGAGTTCGAGGAGGAAAAGCAATGAGACATTCTGCTGACCTAGCCAGGCTGTAACCCGGTGGTGTTTCCAGAGGGGTGACTTGATTATTGGGGCCACGGACTTGGCTGCACCTGGTGTTGTATAAATGCACGGTGACATCCCTAGAGAACTGTACTGTGACATCCCTAGTCTTATGCTGAACCACTGTCATAAAGGAAAAGGCTTTTCAAAATCTCACATGTTGTGCTCATTCTGCCATTTTATTACCCAATGATCCAAGACATTTGCAATCACTTTACATAACCAACCATTTGCATCGTTGTCACACTACTGTAAACCACGTCAGCAAGTTAATACGTAAAGCTTTGCGTTTCAAAAAACTAGACACTTTAGTAACAGTATTACAAAGGTTTTAGCTTCAAAAATAACTGAAAATGAAAAAAATAAACTTTTAAAGAATTAGCATCATAAAATTAATTTATTCCAAGTAAAAATAGAAAATAATATTATGACATTGACCAGATATGAAAGTCCCTCCCAGAAACAACTCTATTAATGATTGAGAAAGCACTCCTTAAAGAAAATACGAAATAAAATGAAAAATATGTAAATATGTTTAATTTTTTTCTTAGCAAAAAATCTTTCTAAAAATAACAATGAAAATTTCTCAGTACAAAGGCTACATCACTATTGAAAAAATACCAGCATGAAGAAAAGGTACATATTTGACAGTAGAAAAATGATTTCAGTGAATCACAATGTCTAAAGTTTGCAATGAAAATAAATCTGCAATAAAGATTTATGCCTTTTTTCTTTTCTTTTTTTTTCTATTTTTTATACAAACAGTACAAACAGTATTGCACATAACAACAAATAGTCGAGGTTAGGTTATAGCCTTCAAAAAATCGACTAGTTCAAGTGTCGCATCAAGGAAAGGCCACGGCAGGCCCTGTGTAACCCAGGGGCTTCCCAGTCAAGTTGCAGGTCAGAACACCTCTGTGTCTTAAAAAATAATGTTCTTGAAGGACCCTCTCTTTTAATATAACATTAAGAACTTGGGGGGCACATTTATTTACAAAACAAAAGGGAACATGTTATAATTTAATAAACTAAAAAAGTTCTCTTTAAAAAAATACAAACAGAAGAACTCTTTCACAATCCTGGTCAGTCGTGCACAATCAACGCTTGGTTATAAATATACAAATTAAGGGAAGGAGTTTCCACCATCTACTCACAACCTTCAGCACCAAATGGAGTTTGTTTTGTGTAACCTATTCTTCACGACAATGTTGTTGGTTTTTGATTTTTTTTTTGCCTTCACTTTAGCTTAATGCTGTACAATCTTCCAGCTTTTTCTTAAAATTCAGTGTTATTTTAGTACATGAAAGAGGGGTGCTTCTTCAAAAAGTTTTGCTTCTTTCACATAATTAGGTAGATTTCTGTAGGTTAGATATGATCTTTAATATTATAGTTATAAAGCTCTAACTTCTTCATTTTCAAAAAACACAAATAAGCATGAAAAAAATAAAGTTACCCATCTGTTAAATCATTTTCTTGCAGAATTAAATTAATATATATTTTTCTGAATAAACTTACTTAGAAAATATCATTTTCTTTCCTATATTTCAAAATTGAGGTATTGCAAAAGATCATGTCAGTCAGAAAGCATGCCTTTTTCCTTAAAAACAAAGAAAACTTCAGCCAACTTTTGAAAACTGTCTAGAATACAAAAAGTAGTAGTGCGTAACAAAATTTCTCATACAGATGAAAAAGAAAACCACAGACAGGGAAAAAAAAAAAAACAACAACAAACAAAACCACACCTGGGCTGGAAAAAAGCAATCGTTACTAAAAAAAAAAGCCCAGAGGTAACATCAAAAGGGGAGGATTCTAATAAGCATTTTAATCCAGTAAAAAACTATTTTGTTTTTTCCTTTTTGGAAACAAACTATAGCTTGAGAGGCAGTAATTGCAACTAAACACTGGAGGAAACACAACAGAAACAAGAAATGCGACTTCAGACAACGCAAGGACATCACAGCAGGGAAGCAGCGACCTCAGTCTATTCTGCAGTGTCATATCCAGTCAGATTGTCCCCAGAATTCCAGAACAGAGGAAGAAGATTAACAAAGAAAAGATTTACATAGTCTCGCAATCATTGTGTGTGTTTATATATTACTATCTGCAGTCCAAGAGTGAATGCTAAAAAAATGTCCACGGTTGTAATAGCAGGTCTTAATTCTATTCAAGCTTTACAGGATAAATCCAGGGAATTAAGTAGTTAATTTCTCACCCAGACAACCACCTCTGCCCAGGCCATCTTCTTTTGTACAGACATTTCTTTAGCATCACCATTACACAACTTTCTTATAATGTTCCTAGTGTGTCAATCTGACAACTTATCGCTATATACTGTATATATTCTTAGTGTTTGTAAGCTAAGATGAGCTCTTTGGTTTTTCTGGACAAGGTCTGAAGCTATGTAAAATGGTGCAAGCACTAGAAGACTGTAACTAAGAGCTCATGTGTTACTTACTAATATACCAGTTATGAACGGTCAAGTTCGTTAATGTCTGACACAGAGGCTTTGAACAGTTAAGTTTGATCACAGTTAGACATAATCACTTTACTATATAAAATAAATTGCACAATATATAACAGAGCACCGCAAAGTACTTCATCTACCATCCACAAATTTGCTTTACGAATACCCTACGCCTAGGTTGTATATTGGTTGTAGTATAGGTCATCGGTTATGGGCTCTTCCCATCCCGAAGCATTCCGTTTATCGAGGCATGCCTTCCTCCAGTCGATAACCAATTCTTCGAGTGAAAAAAATCTCTTTTAAAAAAATGAGTATTTTATAGCTTATATAGATTCTTAATTTGTGCATTGTGGGAAGGTTTTATACTAGACATTGGATATAAAATTTATTGCATGCAGCAACCTGATTAAGTAAACATGCATTCAGAAGTAGTGACCTCCCGTTGACACCTCCTGAAGTCTGTTCTCATCTCTTCCGGCAGCTTGATTCTATCCCTAAATCACAAGAGTGTGTTGTTGGGTTTTTGTTTTAATTGATACCTTAGCCTGAATAGAGTATTATGGTATTAATAATACCATTTTTATAGCAGCAAAAGCTATTGCAGCATAAATTTACATAACACTAAAAGATCTAACGAAAAATCCTCAGCAAAACAAAAAATCAAACATTGAAGGAAAAACAGAGATCCAGCTTATGAGGTATCCTTACACGTCGAAATAGAGAGCAACTAAAGGTTTATCTTCATGAAGGGTTTTCCTTATTTCTAAATGACCTCAACTAATAACTGCTGAATTGTTGCGGAGTTTTTGCTACATCTGCCACCTACTCATGAATATTACCTTTGGTAAGTCTTGTCCTAGGGTCAACTCTCTAAGTTTCTGAAAATAAGTGCATGCTCCAGTTTAAAAACAATCAGAACAACAACACAACAACAAACAAAAGAATCACAGACATCAACCTGATGGCCGCTGACGAGAATGGCAGTCTACACGCTGTCATGGGTGACAGATCAGGTGTCAGAAATCAAGGTACCAAGCAGACAACGTTGTGAACCAAAGTGCAAATCAGTACCGTCATACACTCTGCAATTTTGCATTATACTGGACACTGGGTTCAGTAATATGACTGTAAATAATAATAATAATAATAAAAAGACCCATTTCTTCTTTAAAAATCAAGAACGAATGCACAGATTTCCAGAACACTGTAAGCCCTGAGGCAGTGCCCTCTCTTTTCCCTCCTTGTTAGCTACTCCAGTACTTGTGGCTGGGTCGCCCTGGGCTCAGCTCCAGCGGAACGGGACGTGGCGAGGGCGGTCGCCTCCCTCCTTCACCAGCGGTTTGTGGAACTCCCGCCCGGCACGGGAGTGGATGCTCGCCCAGCAGTACTCGCAGTAATACTGCAGACAGGTGACATTGGCACAGAAGAACGGGGCAAACTTCCCCCCACAGCGCGTGCCCTGGCACTCGTCACACATCTGATCATCCAGCACGTATGGCTTCACTTCCACCTGGGCCCAAAGAGAAAAGACAGAGAAAAAAGGTTTAGCAAGGCTTCCTGCACATCTCCCACTTTGCTGAGTCTGCGGCGTCAGCTCTGGGGCGCCTGTGGGGAGACCTCCCTCAGGTGGCCAGCTGCTGGACTGGGCTCTGCAGCTGGCTGTGTGCTCCCCAGGCTGTGGGATCCCGGGCACACGCTCAGCCCTGCTGTCTCTGTGTCCAATGTGCCTCACCCAGCACGCACACACCTACAGGTTCGTAACGTCTGCAGCAATGGGGCTGGCGGGATGAAGACAGAGCGTGGGACCAGCTCAGGAGAGCACCAGGGCCGAGTCCCGAAGGCTGGCAGCAGGTTTCAGGGAAAGGAGCCGGAAGCGCAAAGGCCGCTGAGCCGGAAATGGCAGGACACATCCTTGGGCAATGCTTGCCAGGTTTCCAAAAAGTATATACACTGTCCACCATGCCCGGAGCAGGAGAGGGGATGGGAAGATTCGGCCCCACTAACTGAGGGGCCTTTTGGTTTCCCGGACGATCTCCATTGCCTTCATTGGCCCCCAAGAGAATTTCTCATCATAGCCCCATCCGGAGCATTTGAAAATCGACATGAAGCCAAGTTGTAAGGAACAAACTCCCACAATTTCCCCTGTCCTTTTTTCAGCACTTCAGAAAAAGAGCATCACCGACCTTAAAAATATTTTCATCCCGCCTGTCAGATTCGGGCATGAAGATGAGCCCTGTGGTCAAGGCCCTCCCCGCACGCAAGGTCAGGGCCCCAATGGGTAAGAGCAGTGCTGGGGCTGGGGAGACAAGGACGCCCCACCTCCGGGGAGGAGCTAACTGCCTGACCACTCGGGGATGTCCTGGCAGGGCACCGGCCATGGATCCCGGGAGCGTGCAGGTGTGGGAGCAACAGGGTCCCGGCCTTTCCCTGCTTCTCCGTCTCTCTGCCCCTCCATAGAGTTTCACCTTTGGCCATGCCACCTCTGTCTGCCAGCCAGATAGGTCTGCTTGGAAGACCACCACCACCCTCAGGCTTCTCCCAGCTCTTGCTCACGGAGTGGGGGAGAAGGAGGATGTCATCATCCAACTTAACGACCCCTTCCTCCTAATGCCCCTCTTCAACCTGACAGGTCAGTGAGTGGCTGCCAAAGCTGCTCTTACACTCATCTCCCATCACAATCGAATCTCTTGTGGCCCTGGAGCCAGTCTGGCCGGATTCAAATCTAGGCCAGTAGTGACCGTGCAAACCGAGGGAAGCTCCTCAGCCTCTCTGAGCCTCTGGCCCCTTACTGCTCCCTGGGGAAAAGAGGAGCTCCTGTTTCATGGGTCCCTCTGCAGAGTACATGAGCTAAGTTACAGAGAGCAGCGTCTGGCACCTAAGAAGCTCTCAGTATGGATATTATTCCTTCTGCTTCCTCTTCAGGCCGTGTCTCACAACTTGTGCCTGGACATGTTCAGTACCTACGGCCTTTCCACTGGCCACCAAGCCTTCCCTGGTTCAATTCTCCTACATACGCGTTGACATTTCAACAATCATGTCTATGCTGTTCCTCTCGTGGTCAAACGCCACCCAGAGTCCCCACTGCCTCCAGGGCTGCGTTCCGCTGCCATAGTAACACAGGGTATTTCTTCTCTGCTTCACCTCAAATACAAGTCAGAGTCTCTGTGATCTGCCCAATCTCCCCCAACAACTCCCCAGGTCCGACTCGAATGGGTCTATTTTCACTCGCACTCTCCTCCCATCTACATGCCTTCCTTAGCCTCTCGTTCAGCTCAAACATTTCATGCAGCCAATGAGGTCCGGTTGTTTTCTTTTTCTTTCCTCACATAAAATTAACAATTTATAAGTGAACAGTTCAGTGGTATTTAATACATTCACAGTGTGTGCAACAGCCGTCTCTCGCGAGTTCTGAACCACTTTCATCACCTGGAAAGGAAGCCCTGTAGCCCCTAGGCAATTAGACCCCAGCCCCTGGTGATGTCCAGTTCCCTTTCCATCCCTATGGGTCGACCTGCTCTGGATGTTTCCCGTCAGTGGAATCACAGGAAATCTCTGATGTCTGGCTCTTCCCCACATCACCTACTTCGAGGCTCCCTCACACTGCTGCATGCAGTAGTACTGCGTTCCTTTCCACTATGGTTTGTTTTGGTATGTGTGCGTACCTCCTATATTTTGTTTATCCATTCATCCACTGATGGATGCTTTGGCTTCCACCTTTTGGCTTTTGTGACTGGTGCTTCTGTAAACACATATGGATGGATGTTTAAGTTCCTATTTTCAATTATTTTGGAATGGAATTGCCTGGCCTTATCAAAGTGTCTTCCATGCCAGCTGCACCACTGTACACTGCCATCAGCAAAGTACTAGTGCACTGTCTTCCATTTTTATAATCACAGTCATCCTGGGAGGAGTGAAGAGGTACCTCACTGTGGGTTTTGACTTGCATTTGTCTACTGACTAATGATGGTGAGCATCTCTTCATGTGCTTGTTGGCCATTTGTGTATCTTCTACAGAGAAAGGATTATTCAAATTCTTTGCTTGTTTTTTAAGTTGGGTTGTCTTTCTTATTGTTGACTTGTATGTGTTATTTATATATTCTGGATAGCAGACCTTCCTCAGATACATGATTTGCAAACATTTTGTATTTTGTAGACTGCATTTTTACTATCTTGATAGTATCCTCTGGCCCACAGAAGTTTACATTCTACAGAGTCCAATTTATCTATTCTTTTCTTCTCTTGCTCCACTGTTTGATGTCCAATCTAATAATCAACTGCCAAATTCAAGGTCAGGAAGATTAAAATATTTATTTATTTAGAAAGACAGACCGATACAGACACACAGACAGAGAGATCTTTGTCCACAGGTTCACTCCTCAAATGCCTGAAACAGCTAGGGCTGGGGCAGGCCAAAGCCAGAAGCCTGGAACTCAATCTTGGTCTCCCACATAAATGACAAGTATCCAAATATTTGGGTCAACACCTGCTGTCTCCAAGGGTGCACAGTAGTTGGAAGCAGGAATCAGGAGCAGAGCTGGGACTTGAACCCAGGCACTTGGAAATGAGACGTGGGAGTCACAGACGTTATCTTTACCACTGTGCCCAGTGCCTGCTCCAGATGTTACACCTAGATTTTCTTCTAAGAGTATTATGGTTTTAACTCCTATATTTAGAGTGTTGACCTGTTTTGAGCTAATTTTTGGATATAGTGTGAGACTGGGACCCCACGTCATTGTTTTGCAGCTGAATATCCAGCTGTCCTGGTCCCACCTGCTGAAGATGGTTCTTCAGGCACTGGCTAGTCTTGGCAATGCTGTTGAAATTCAATTAGGAGCCCAGGTTTCCCTAGCTATTTCAGTCTCACAGGGATCTATTCCAGCCTCACTGGAACCCAGTACTCCATGCTCATCTGACATGTCTTATCTGCGGTCCTGCCTTGGTCAGCATTTCTCCTTAGCTGCGAGCAACCTGAGGAGAGTGTGTCTGAGCGAGACAGGACAGTGGCAGGTCTGGGAAAGAATGCCGTCTGTAGAGAGTGGCAGACTGCGGGGGAAGGGAGCTGGCGGCTAGGGCCGGTGTGCCTGGTCTGGCCTCTTGTCCCTGTATCTCAATGAGAAAGGGAGCACAGGGCACCACTAGCAGAAGTGGGGCACACAGGGAGCTATCCACAGCCTGCACTGACACCTCCAGTCCAGGAGCTGAAGACAATTCTGTCTAGCACCAGGCAGATGCTCCCGCAACCTTGGCTGGGCCCCAAGAGGCCTAGAAGAGGGGATGCAGCCGCCAGAGAGAGGCCTGTTTTGAACACACAGAATTCACACCCAGAAAAGGAAAGTTGCTGGAAATGACAGGCAACAGCTATTAATAGCATACACACGTATGAAAAGAGTACTAAGGGGATTTAAGTCTAGCACAAGTGCCTTTTCGGTAATACTAAATTAATGAACAAAAAGGTGACTTTTGTTTAGGTCTTAAAATAAGATTGTGGATATGTGGAGATTTTTTTTTTTCCCTCCAGGTAGTTTTTTTTGAAAGCTTAAGTCATTTTTTAAAAAGATTTATTTGTTTGAAAGACAGAGCTAGGGGCCAGCACTGTGGCGTAGTGGGTAAAGCTGCTGCCTGCAGTACCGGCATCCCACATGGGCGCCGGTTCAAGACCTGGCTGCTCCACTTCTGATCTAGCTCTCTGCTATGGCCTGGGAAAGCAGTAGAAGATGGCCCAAGTGCTTGGGCCTCTGTACCCACATGGGAGACCTGGAAGAAGCTCCTGGCTCCTGGCTTCAGATCGGCACAGCTCCGGCCATTGCAGCCAATTGGGGAGTGAACCAGAAGATGGAAGACCTCCTTCTCTCTCTGCGAAACTCTGACCTTCAAATAAATAAATCAATCTTAAAAAAAATAAAAAGAAAAAAGAGACACGGAGCGAGAGAGATGGAGAGAGAGGGAGAGAGGGAGGGAGGGAGGGAGGGAGGGAGGGAGAGAGAGAGAGAATATCTTCCATTTACTGGTTCACTCCCCAAATGGCCACAACAGCTGGGGCTGGGCCAATCCAAAGGCAGGAATCCGGAGCTGCCAGGACCCAACTGGCACCGACATGAGATGCCGGCACCACAGGTAGTTGCGTTACCTGCTATACCACAACATCAGGCCATAAATTATTTTTCTTTAAACTGAGGTTAAAGTCATATAAAATTTAACCATTTTAAAGCAAACAGTTCAAAGGCATTTAATGAAGTCATATAATGTTGTATAATCAGCATTTTTATCTACTTCCGTTTTCATTACTCCCAAAAGAAGCCCTACACCCTCAGTTTTGATTTGTAAAGAACTCCTTTTTAGAGACACACACACACACAGAATATCTGACATCTGGGATGTACTTCAAAATAGTCTGGCGTGAGGGTGGGAAAGTGGACAGAGGAATAGATGGAAAAAGATTGGTTATGAGTTGATAAATTTTGAAACCGAATGATAAGAACATTGTATGTCCATATCTGTAACTGGATTATGGAGTTCACTACCCGCTGCAATTTTGTATGTCTTCAAACTTTTTGTCATGAAAAAGTTAAAAAATCATAAACCACAACTTTTGCACAGTAAGTTATCAGAGAAACTGAAGGGAGGATGTGGACTGTTCCGATCTGGTTCACAGTCCTAGAAGACTGAGTGGTAGAAGTATTGCACACTGGGGTTGTTTTAAGTTCAAGTGAAAGGGCTAGCGCTAGGACTGAGCAGGTAAAGCTGCTGCCTGTGGCGCCATCATCCCACATGGGTGCCCGACTGAGTTCCAGCTGCTCCACTTCCAATCCAGCTCCCTGCTAAAGGCCTGGGAAAAGCAGGAGAAGAGAAGATGGGCCAGGTCCTTGGGTCCCTGCACCCACATGGGAGACCCAGAAGCAGCTCCAGGATTTTGGCTTCAGATTAGCCCAGCTCTGGCCCTTGCGGCCATCTGGGGAGTGAACCAGCGTATAGACGATCTCTCTGTCTCTACCTCTCTCTGTAACTCTGTCTTTCAAGTAAATAATAAAACTAACATCCCAAAGTAAATAAAACATTGACTACATGATTCTTGGTGGCAGAGAGGCTATACTAAGGCAAACATAACCACTCACAGGCACTATACTGCCGCTCCTTGGACCTGAAAGGTTGTAGTAATAAGAAGGGAGGCATTGGCCCACGGTCAGGCTCGGTCTGAATCATATGCCAAAAGACACAAAGACTGGCCCCTGACACAGGGTCTCCTTTGGTGACACCATAACAAAATAAATCTATCAAATACCCAGCTACTGAAGGCAAGCAAGGCTTGTTAACCTGAGTAGAAGGAGGGATTTCAGACCTGATAAGCTGGATCAAGAGGCCAAATGAAGAGGTGTAACTTACTAGGGGTAAATCTAAGGCTTGTACCTAGTCAAAAACTGACAAGACAAACAGGTGTGTAAGCCCAAGGGTAAGAAAGATGTAATGAAAGAGCAGGACCTACAAGCGAGACTGTAATTCAAAGGATCAGGAAAGAAGGAGTCTGACAAAAGCACAGACCTGACCTAAGGGTTTGGTGCAGTTCATAAGAAGGGAAACAGTGAGCTGGCTGCCATGGGGGCTATCTCAATGGAAAATACCAGCTCTGAATTTGGGTTCTACTCATGGCTTCAAGAAAAGGACTCTCAGGGCCAGCGCTGTGGTGCAGTAGGTCAATCCTATGCCTGCAGCGCCGGCACCCCATATGGGCGCCGGTTCTAGTCCCTGCTTCTCGTCTTCTGATCCAGCTCTGATCCAGCTATGGCCTGGGAAAGCAACAGAAGATGGCCCAAGTGCTTGGGCCCCTGAGCCCACATGGGAGACCTGGAAAAAGCACCTGATTCCTGGTTTTGGATTGGTTCAGCCTTGGCCATTGCCATCATTTTGAGAGTGAACCAGTAGATGGAAGACCTTTCTCTCTGTCTCTCCCTCTCACTGTCTATAACTGCCTGTCAATTAAATAAAATGAAAGAAAGAAAGAAGGAAGGAAGGAAGGAAGGAACGAACGAATGAAAGAAAAGAACGAAGGAAAGAAAGAACGAAGGAAAGAAAGAAACAAAGAAACAAAGAAACAAAGAAACAAAGAAACAAAGAAAGAAAGAAAGAAAGAAAGAGAAAGAAAGAAAGAAAAGGACTCTCATAATCACACTAAGGGGTGAACTCCTGGGTTCCCTGTTTATGCTCCCACCTACCTATAAACAACAGGAAGGGCTCTGGAAATGCCAAACTTAATCACCAGAGGCACAGTGTTTACAGCCAGTCCTGCTCTGACGTTCCCTTCTGAACACCATACTTTAGAAGGACATGACATTGTCAGAGGGACTGCTTCACTGGAAGATCCTACATGATGCTAGTGGAAAGGAGGCCAAAATTCTCTACAGAGACATGTATAATATGGTTACAGAGATCCTGCAGCACTCCCAGGATTATACGCAGAGACTGCAGCTAGAGGCTGTCCAATGGTCACTGTTCAGTGTCAGCTCAATGCACTATGTGCTTGTTTCAGAAACGTTCTTTTTTTTATTTTTTTTTTTATTTTTACTTTTAACAGGCAGAGTGGACAGTGAGAGAGAGACAGAGAGACAGAGAGAAAGGTCTTCCTTTGCCATTGGTTCACCCTCCAATGGCCGCTGCGGCCAGCGCACCGCACTGATCCGAAGGCAAGAGCCAGGTACTTCTCCTGGTCTCCCATGGGGTGCAGGGCCCAAGCACTTGGGCCATCCTCCAATGCACTCCCGGGCCACAGCAGAGAGCTGGTCTGGAAGAGGGGCAACCGGGACAGAATCCGGCTCCCCGACCGGGACTAGAACCCGGTGTGCCAGCGCTGCTAGGCGGAGGATTAGCCTAGTGAGCCGCGGTGCCGGCTCCGTTTCAGAAACATTCTAATGGCTCTCAGCAATGAATTATGTATACTGGTTAAAGAGCTACAAAGAATATGGCTTCTTTGAAATTTTTTACTTATTAGGCTACTTGAAGAGATCAGACCACAAATCATGGCCATCAATGATACAGACCTACAAGAAATCAGCTGGGGCAGGTGCTGTGGCATAGTGGGGTAAAGCCTTGGCCTGCAGTGCTGGCATCCCATACGGGCACCGGTTCAAGTCCCGGCTGCTCCATTTCCGATCCAGCTCTCTGCAATGACTGGGGCTGAAGCCAGGAGCCAGATTTTTCCAGGTCTCTCACGTGGCTGCATGGGCACAAGGACTTGCAGGCACAGGAGATAAGCCTTTCCCAGGTGTACTAGTAAGGAGCTGGATCGGAAGCAGATCAGCTGGGTCTCGAACCAGCATCCAGATGGGATGCTGGTGTCACAGGCGGCAGTTTTTACCTGCCACGCCACAGTGCTGGCCCTGCTGCTCTACTTCTGATGCAGCTGCTTACTAACTGCCTGGGAAAAGGCAGTGGGAGACAGCCCAGGTGTTTTCCTTGCCCTGCCATATGGGAAACCCAGATGAAGCTTCTATCCACTGGCTCCTGGCTTCAGCCTGGCCCAGCTCTTTCTGATGCGGCAATCTGGGGAGTAAACCAGTAGATGGAAGATTTGTCTCCACTCTCCCCCTGCCATAACTCTGTCTTTCAAATAAATAAATCAACCTATTTTAAAAATTACGGTTCAGTGACAATGGCTTTCATTAAACGGCACATCTGGGCCCCTTAGTACTCTAACAGGAGCCCTTTAAGAATCAGTTTAAGTCAGTTTGAACTCAGAACTGGATGCTGCCTGTCCTTTAAAAAGCTAAGCCAAAGCCACAGACCACAAATCTTCAGAGTCAAATTAGAGAGAGATCAATAATAATGCATTCAAATTTTTTAAAACACTATACAATGACTAGGAAAAGAGTAGCATTGAAAACTTAAAACTATTTAAAGGAAAAGTGTTTAAAGTTAAGGGTTGGACGTAAGTGCCCCCACTCCCAGATTGGGCTTTAGGCAACCCCAGCATCCACTAAAGGCCCTACTCACTGAATGAGCCATTTCCTATCACCTGGAACACCGTGGGTCACTGGAAGCCCTAACTTGGTGTGCTTAAAGTTTCTAAACATAAGTGATTACAAAACTTAATAAATAAAGACTCCCCTACAGGAGTCACTCCCAATCTGTTAGTTTAGATAGCTGGTCACTCTCAATCTTTTCTGCTCAGGATTACAAAATGATCCTCCTAGCCTTCAAATTAATCATGCTTTGTACTTCTCAATGTCTATAGCAGACTTCAACTAAGATCACGTTGCTGACAGTCAACATTACAGTCACTTTATGGTTCCAATCAGTTGTTGCACTAGATTTAGGTAAAGGTAACAGAAAAGAGAAGGCTAGGTCACGTTATCTAGAAAATTATAGATGACTTGTGACACAACCTATGATAATTGGTGAGGAAACACAAAGCTTAAATCCCCTAATATTCCAGACATGCCCAAGATCAAGATAATGAACGCTAACACTGACTGGTGGTCATGGTATGTGGCTTTAAGTAGATATTTGACCACAAGGGGGAATTTGTGAACTTAGGAGTGGAATGGTGACTGCAAAGGCTTGTAATCTTCTTGGCATGTGTCAAAAAATACATCGGACCAGGCCTAAAAAGAGTTCCCTCATTAACAACCCACTAAACATGGTGTTTCTCCTGTTGCTAAAACAGTCTTTTACCCACAGATAACACTAAGGATATCTAAACATAAATTTTTAGTTTTTCAAGTAGACTATGAGCTAGAATCCTCCTGCTAAGAGAACAACAGATGTCTAGGAAATTAAAGCAGTAAAGTGAAGGGCCAGTGATGTGGTGCAGTGGGTAATGCACCACCTGCAAAGCTGCTTCGAGTCCTGGCTGCACCACTTCCCATACAGCTCCCTGCTAGTGTCCTAGGAAAAGTAGCAGAAGAAGGTCCAAGTATTTGGGCTCCTGCTACCCATGTGGGAGACCCAGATGAAGCTCCTGACTCCTGGCTTCAGGCTGGCCAGTGCTGGCTATTATAACCATCCGGGAAGTAAACCAGTGGATAGAAGATCTCTCTCTTTTTCCCCACCTTTCCTTTCTATAAATATTTCAAAACAAGTAAGTCTTTAAAAAAAAAAATGTAGCAGGAGCTGGTGCAGTGGAGTAGCAGGCTAAACCTCCGCCTGCAGCACTGGCATCCCATAAGGATACTGATTCAAGTCCTGACTGCTCCTCTTCTGATCCAGTTCTCTGCTTATGGCCTCAGAAAGCAGTGGAAGACGGTCCAAGTGCTTGGGCCCTTGCACCCACGTGGGAGACCCAGAAGACGCTCCTGGTTCCTGGTTTTGCATCGGCCCAGCTCCAGCCATTACAGCCATTTGGGGAGTGAACCAGCGGATGGAGGACCTTTCTCTCTATCTCTCCCTATCTCTCTCTACGTAACTGTACTTTTCTTTTTTTTAAAAAAAGATGTATTTATTTTTATTTGAAAGTTAGAGTTACACAGAAAGAGGAGAGGCAGAGAGAGAGGTCTTCCATCCGCTGGTTCACTCCCCAGTTGGCCACAACGGCCGGAGCTGCGCCTATCTGAAGCCAAGAGCCAGGAGCCTCTTCCGGGTCTCCAAATGACTTAGGCCATCTTCTAACTGCTTTCCCAGGCCATAGCAGAGAGCTAGATCGGAAGAGGAGCAGCTGGGACTAGAACCGGTACCCATATGGGATGCCAGCGCTTCAGGCCAGGGCGTTAACCTGCTGCACCATAAGGCCAGCCCCTGTAACTGTACTTTTCAAACAAATAAAAGTCTTTAAAAAAATAAATTAAATAAAAAAAGATAGTTAAGAAAATCTGTGAAATATTGACACTGGTGCTGAGCTATAGCGGGTAAAGCACCTCCTGTGATGCCAGTCCATGTCCCAGTTGCTCTGCTACTGATCCAGTTCTCTGCTAATGGCTCGGAAAAAGCAGCAGCAGATGGTCCAACTGCTTGGGCCCCTGTCACCCATGTGGGAGACCTGGAAGAAACTCTTGGCTCCTGGCTTTGGCTTGGTCCAGTGCTGGCTGCTGCAGCCACCAGAGGAGTGAACCAGCAGATGGAAAATCTCTCCCTTTCTCTCTGTAACTTGTACTTCCAAATCAATCAATCAAACCTTTTTTAAAAATCTGCAAAATATATAACTGACATTGCATCACAGCCTCAGGTATACAGATACACAGCATACTGGCTATGTGACAACCTCAGTGGCCTCAGCTTCTCTTACTCTATGAGGGATTTGAATTAATTTTTTCCATGTTAAGAATAAACACTCCCCAAGAGATACTAACCAGATGATTCCACCTACCCTCCTGGGTTACAGAACCTGAATGTTCTACTGAGATAACTAATTAGCAAATTGGTGACAAGGAGATATTATCTACTTAAACAACCTCTACACTCAAATATGAACAGGGAAAAATAACATTTTAATTCCTCTAAAGAGTTTTCATGTCAAAAATAATCACAATTCCAGGGGAGGAGACATGAAAAGACAGAACAGCACAGGAGAGCTCAGGAGTCAAGGACAGGAAAGGGAGCATGGATAAAAGGTTCCAGTCCATTCAAAGAGGACTTTCTTCTTTAGATGACCAGGACCCAAACTCCCTTTAAAAAACTATTTCCAGTCAAAGGCTCTGGATTCTCAGTGCTTCAAAATAAGTCCAGGTAGGATTAGTTCAGATGACATTTGAATCCAATTCTGGGTGTAAATTCTTTTCAAAAGGTCAAGTCAAACATAGCTATAGCTACAGTTAGGAAGCTTTGAAGCCAGATCAGGCAGGAGCCTGTAACTGCAGAGAGATAACAGATGGGTTGTAGGAGTCCCAGGCTAAGGCTATGGGCAGAAATAGGCTCAGAACAGCTCATCAGAGCCCTCACTTCTTTTGCCACTGAGTCCTTTTATATATGTGGCCAGGGACAAAGCATGGTGTTATCAGCACTTTTGTTAATATGGTTATTCGGTCATAATAATCTTCATGCAGGCTAAAAAGACAAAAACTCTGGTAGTCTTCAGCAAATTCAGACTCAATATGTTTTCATTAAAGAGAGAGAGAAAGAAAGTGAAAAAAGCTCAAATTTGTGAAGTACTTAAAAGTGCTACCAAAAGCACTCTAAGTGTAATGGATAACATTTCCTTAGAGAAAAAATGAGTTGTTCTAAAGAGCACACTAGTCGAAGCAAATAATGTGCCATGACTTGGCTATCATAACATTCTTTAAATAACTAAAACTATTTCAAAGTCCCAAATCGGCTAACTAAAAGTCAGTCTCCTTAGTCTTCAACAGTAACCTAAAATACAGTCAAGGGGATGTTATTTGCCTATGATATACTGATTTCAAACTATTTTTCCTAGGGTGGTTGTTTAGCTAACCAGTTAAACCTCTGGGTTGGAATGCCTGTGTTCTACATCCAGGAGCTTAGGTTTGATGCCCAGCTCTGGTCCCTGACTGCAGTTTCCTGCTAAGTGGACCCTGGGAGGCAGCAGGTGATGGCTCAAGTGGTTGAGTTCCTGACACTCATGTGGAAGACCAGGGCTGAGTCCTGGTACTGGGCTTTGGCCCTCTGGTCGCTGCAGCCATTTGGTGAGTGAATCAGCAGGTGAGGGCCCTCTATCTCTGCCTCAGTCTGCCTCTCAGAAAACAAAACAAAAATTTTCCCTCTTATATAGAAACAGGTTTTTTTAGAAAAAGAATTATTTATTTGAAAGGCAAAGTTACAGAAAGAGAGGCAGAGATAGAGAAAGAGATCTTCCATCTGCTGGTTCACTACCCAAATGGCCACAATTACCTGGGCAAGGCCAGGCTGAAGCCGGAAACCAGGAGCTAGGAACCCTATCAGGGCCTCCTATGTGGGTAGCAGGTGTCCGAGCACTTGGACCATCTTCTGCTGCTTTCTCAGGCACGTTAGCAGGGAGATGAATCAGAAACGAAGTAGCCAAGACTCAAACTGGCACTCATATGGGATACTGTGCCACAACGACGGCCCCTAGAAACATTTTGATGTCATTTTAGAAAGATGCAACAGATAATCTCCAGTGATCAAAAGGTAAAGAACTACAAATACTAAAGAGACTACCAATCACACCTTCAATGCCCTTAGTCAAACCCTTCCTTGGTCGAAAAAATATAGTAAGTGGAACATACTTGGAAAAAATGAACTGAGAGAAGGAAAAATAATCAACTGCTCATTAAGCTTCTGAATTTGAGCATGAAAAAAGGAAAGAAACTGAAAATAGTATTTTCTTCACTTGGTTACACAGAATATTTTTCCCAAGATAAAGCACACTATAAAAGAAAAAAATTTTTTAAATTGTATATTGTATCCTCCGATCTTCACAATTAAGCTTAGCATATTAGTACAGAAATACTATTATATAACTATTCTAATATGTTCTAGAATAAACCAGCCTATCTTTAAGCAATCATTTCCAAACTCACTTTATTTGAAAAAAAAATTTTAAATAAATAGATATTAGAACCCCAACAGACTCATGTCTTATGGAGTACACATCCTCAAATAGCCACAACAGCCAGGGCTGGGCCAGTCTTAAGCCAGAAGCAGGAGCTCTACCTGGGTCTCCCAGGTGGGTGGCAGGGGCCCAGTACTTGGGCTACTACCTTCTACCTCCCAGGGAAAAGCATTTTAATTCACATGCCACACACACACACACACACACACACACTCACAGACTCCTCCTTCGAGTAATATGATAAAAGGTACAATAAAGACTAAACCCCTAGATTGGCTGATTCTAGTCTAGTATCCTTTTTCTCCTAGTAAAAAGGTCCCTATGACTGAATTGGGATACAACCTATGTTTACTGAATGATGCAGTTAAAGTTATAAATATTTGATTTACAAATTTCTTGGTGACAACATGATTAAGTTGTGCTAATCATACTGGTCAGAGGGAGGCTATGATGTTTACAAACAAATTATTAAAATCAATAAATAATATGCTTTTGCTAGACTAAGGGCAATTTAACTGATTCTACCTTTTACGAATTTTCCCAAGACCACAGAGAGCAAAGAGGTAGAAAAATAACCCTGTAACAAGATTATGCATTTTCAATGGTCTCATTTTTCACACTATAAAAATTTTCTATATATAAGTGAGCTAGACCTGGGTTATAAGGAAAACTGGATTTAGGAGAACTTTCACAACTTAAGTGTTCATTTGGCATCACTTCTAAAAATACCATTAAAACTGACAGAATGAGTTCAGGCATCACCTTTTGCCCTTGTTGTATTTAAATATTTTAAACTGTTCCAGTTTTTCACAGAAATACTGTTCAAAGGAATACAAGTAAATTTTAATCCTAAACTCTATTTCAAAATCTCTCCATTATCAGAGAAAAGATGCTGGTAAAAACATCTTTTTCTAGATGAAAGAGAAAACACTCTTTAATCTTTTAAACAGAAAATGTATCCAGGTGTTTGCATCTATAAAAAGAACTTAAAAGTCTCTACATATGTGTCCTGACTCACATCAAACTGGTACGCTGGTGGATTGGCAGCCATGCTAATTTTTCTTTTAGTGTAAGTGCTGCCAAAGCAAGCATGCTAATTTTTCTTTTTAGTGTCAACTTCAGCTATTTCATTTTTTCAAAACTATTCATTTATTTATTTGCTTGCTTATTTATTTATTTTAAAAGTAGTGTAGGAGCCAGCATTGTGGCGAAGCTGGTTAAGCTGCTGCCTCCAGTGATGGCATCCCATGTGGGCACCGGTTGGGTCCCAGCTGCTCTACTTCCTACCTAGCTCCTCCTAATGTTCCTGGGAAAGAAGCTGAGGATGGCCCAAGTGCTTGGTCCCCTGCACCCACGTGGAAGACATGGAGGAGGCTCCTGGCTTCTGGCTTCAGCCTGGCCCAGCCCTCACCATTGAGGCCATTTGGGGAGTGAACCAATGGATGGAAGATCTCTCTGTGTTTCCCTCTCTCTGTAACTCTGCCTTTCAAATAAGTAAAATAAATCTTTTTTAAAAAGTAATGTAACAGAGAGAGAGAGAGGGAGAGACAGAGAGATCTATCTGTTGGTTCACTCCCCAGATGGTCACAAGAACCAGGGCTAGGCCAGGCTGAGGCCAGGTACCAGGAACTCCATCAAGGTCTCCAACACAGGAGGAAGGGGCTCAGGTAC
Source organism: Sylvilagus floridanus (assembly GCA_949820135.1). Lineage (NCBI taxonomy): Eukaryota > Metazoa > Chordata > Mammalia > Lagomorpha > Leporidae > Sylvilagus > Sylvilagus floridanus. Next base: position 44,803,824 of record OX463235.1, read on the forward strand.
TTACGGCATCATCTGCTGCTTCCCGGGAGCATCAGGAGGGAGCTGCATTTGAAGCAGAGCAGCCAGAACTCAAACCAGCACAATGATATGGAATGTGGGCAACGCAGAGGTAGCTTAGCCTGCTGTGCCACAACGTCTTCCCCAACTTCAATTACTATCCTTACAGTAAGGACTTTTAACAGAACTGAGTAGATACTTTAAAAGAAAAAAAAAAAGAGCAAACACTTGGACATGGTAGGGTAAAAGCAAAAATCAGACAAGCCAGGGTTAGTGTCAACAATAATACAAATCAACATCTGAACAGCTTAACAACTTCGCAGACCACTTCTTCATCTGCCATTGTGCATCTGTGCAATAAACTACGATGTTAGCCCTGGTGGTCTTACTACCAAGGACAACGTGGGCAAGACTAAAAGGCTAAGTAACTTGCCTAAGGTCCCACCAGGACTGTGAGAAAAGCTAGGAGCAGACAGAATCACCCAATTCCCAAGCCAGCGCTTTATTCTACTGCAACTCTTCTCTGGGAGGTGGGGTAAGGGATTGGGGTGCAGTGTAGCTCCCCTCCCCACAATGCCCTATTAGTGTTCTAGAATGCCTCCATCACCAGTAAGAGATTATCACAGGATTCACATATTCTGGGGTAGAAGAAATATGGCTAAGAACAGTTGTGCTAAGTATTACAAAACCTTGATACTGGTAACACAGGAACAAATTACTAATTGACTAATAACTGGTGAACATGCGCCACAAAATATGCATAATGTAAACCTTAACTGATTTCAAGATGTTAATGATTTTTCCTTGGGAATAAAAACTAAGGCATACATCACATCTGTGTCATTTAATAATAATGTTCCATGGCCGGCGCCGTGGCTCAACAGGCTAATCCTCCGCCTTGCGGCGCCGGCACACCGGGTTCTAGTCCCGGTCGGGGCACCGGATTCTGTCCCGGTTGCCCCTCTTCCAGGCCAGCCCTCTGCTGTGGCCCGGGAGTGCAGTGGAGGATGGCCCAGGTGCTTGGGCCCTGCACCCCATGGGGAGACCAGGAAAAGCACCTGGCTCCTGGCTCCTGCCATCGGACGAGCGCGGTGCGCCGGCCGCAGCACGCCGACCGCGGCGGCCATTGGAGGGTGAACCAACGGCAAAAGGAAGACCTTTCTCTCTGTCTCTCTCTCTCACTGTCCACTCTGCCTGTAAAAAAAAAAAAAAAAATAATAATAATAATAATAATAATGTTCCATAATGAGGGTCATTGTGATACTAAAACTACCAAATATTTTTAAATGTTATAATCCAGTAGAGTTGATTGGTTCACAATGATCTGAAAAAGGTTTTATATGAAGATTTAACATAAATGAAAAGCAAAGGGGCCACACTGACAGCAACCAATATGCGGCACAGGTTCAAGTCCCAGATGCTCCACTTCTGATCCATCTCCCTGCTAATGTTGCTGGGAAAGCAGTACTTGGGCCCCTGCTACCTTTGTGGGAGACCTGGATGAAGCTCCTGGTTTTGACTTGGCCCAGTTCTGGCCACTGCAGTCATTTGGGGAGTGAACCCGAGGATGAAAGATCTACCTCTTTCTGTAACTTTGCCTTTCAAATAAATAAATAATTTTTTTAGATGAAAATCAAAAGCAATACAACTGCAAAAGGGGGCCAACATTGTGGCACAGCCACCTGTAACACCAGCATCCCATATTAAAGGACCAGTTTGAGTCATGGCTGCTCTGCTTCTGTTCCAGCACCCTGATAATGTGCCTGGGAAGAAAGCAGAGGATGATGCAAGTGCTGGGGCCTCTGCCATTCATGTGGGAGACCTGAGTAGAGTTCCAGGTTCCTGTCTTTGGCTTGGGCTGGGTCAGGCTGTTGTAGTTACTTGGGGAATAAAACAGTGAATGGAAGATCGATCTCTCTTTCTCTCTGGGTGTGTGTGTGTGCCCCATAACTGTCTTCTTCTTCTTCTTTTTTTTTTTAAAGATTTATTTATTTACTTGAAAGAGTTACACAGAGAGAGGAGAGGCACAGAGAGAGAGAGAGTGGTGAGAGAGGTCCTCCATCCAATGGTTCACTCCCCAATTGGCCGCAACGGCCGGAACTGTGCTGATCTGAAGCCAGGAGCCAGGGGCTTCCTACAGGTCTCCCACGTGGGTGCAGGGGCCCAAGGACTTGGGCCATCTTCTACTGCTTTCCCAGGCCATAGCAGAGAGCTGGATCAGAAGTGGAGCAACTGGGACTAGAACCGGCACCCATGTGGGATGCCCGCTTCAGGCCAGGGCATTAACCCACTGCGCCATAGCGCCAGCCCCCATAACTGTCTAATAAATAAACAAATATATTTAAAAAATAGCAAAAAGCACAGAAAACTTTCAAACATATAATAATGTTCAAAATGATTTAAACACACTAGAAACTCCTGAAACATTCCAGATGTGCCTTGATTCATGCAATTCAAATTCCTGAAAAGTTATTTCAAACAATGTAATATATACTATACTATACTGTACTGTACTATACTATTGAATATAAAATTCAATAAGGGATCTACAATATCAGGGGTTCCTAACCTGGGTCAATGGAAAAAAGGATTTCATAGAAAAAAGGGATTTGAAGAAAAATTAGGCCCTGGATGAGCAACAAGGCTTAGGAAGTAAGTCCCATGAGCAGAAGCTGCTCGGCTCAATTGGCAGGGGTCTTGAGAAGGTCTGCAAACTTCACCTAGATTCTCTGCTGGTGCAAAATAAGAGGGGTTGGACAAACTCATGGTCTAAATATCAAAGACCACCTAAATGGGCAAGCTTAAATTTTTTATCACTCATGTGTTCTTCACTAAGTAAAGGAAAGCTGAGCAGAGTGCTCTCTGATAAATGGATAAGCCAAAGGTTGGGAATCCAAGGGCCTCCACCTTGGATCACCTCTAAAACAGACAGCATTCATTCAGTAACTCACTCATTCATTCGAAGTAAATAATTAATGTATATCCACTGGGTGTCAGGGATTGAGCAAACAGTAGTTAGTTTAACAGAATGCAGTTATTACCCTCATGGATGGTACTGTTTGACAGAGTAGTTGGATACTAAACACGGCATTATTTCAATGCAGTGGTGTTTAATACTACAAAGGTTGGGAATTATGACAATGAAGAAAGGGTTCCAAAAAACATCACAATTGGAGCTAACACTGTGGCGCAGTGAGCTAAGCTGCTTCCTGCAAAGCCAGCATCCCCTATCAGAGTGCCGGTAGGAGTCAAGGTCGCTCTGCTTCCCATCCACCTTCCCGCTAAAGTGCTTGGGCAGGCAGAGAAGGATGGCCCAGGCATCTGGGCCTCTGCCGTCCACATGGGAAACCTGATGGGGCTCCAGGCTACTGGCTTTGGCCAAGCCCATCCCCAACTATTTCAGCCATTTGGGGAATAAACCAGCAGATGGAAGATATCTCCTTTCTCTCTCTCTATTTCTCTCTCTCTCTATCTCTCCCCTTCAAGTGAATGAATAAATCTTAAAAAGAAAATCACTGGCTGGCGCCGCATCTCACTTGGCTAATCCTCTGCCTGCGGTGCCAGCACCCCGGGTTCTAGTCCCAGGTGGGGTGCCGGATTCTGTCCTGGTTGCTCCTCTTTCTGTCCAGCTCTCTGCTGTGGCCCGGGAAGGCAGTGGAGGATGGCCCAAGTGCTTGGGCCCTGCACCAGCATGGGAGACCAGGAGGAAGCACCTGGCTCCTGGCTTTAGATCGGTGCAGCGCGCAGGCCGTGGTGGCCATTTGTGGGGTGAACCAAAGGAAAAAGGAAGACCTTTGTCTGTCTGTCTGTCTGTCTGTCTCTCTCTCACTGTCTTACTCTGCCTGTCAAAAAAAAAAAAAAAGAAAGAAAAGAAAATCACAATTAGGCTACACCTGAAGGAAAAGTATTAGCCAGGTAACAGCACATACAATAACCCTGAGAAACAGAGAAGAAAACCAATTTTGGCTGACTTAAGATGAAGGGGAGAAAATGGAGAGCTGAGGCAGAAATATATAGTACCTGAAAGGTCATTTAGGCAATTTCAAATATTTTGATATTTATCCTTAGGACAGTAAACATAATCAAAAGGTTTAAAGGCAAGGAAAGACTTACTTTAAATTATGATTTTGAAACATCACTCTGGTTGCTATGTAAATAAATAAAGAACTGGACACAGAATAAAGTTGAACTGGTCAGACCAACAGGAAGTAACTCGAGATGAGCATCAACTTGAGATATCCAATATCCCAACAGCCTTCCATGGTGCTACTAGCCCGCTCTCCCAAATATCATCGTAAATTTACTGCACACAGTACTGAGTACCTGATGTGAGCCAAGCTTTCCCATTCAGGCACTTGGGCACAGGTGGCAGGGTCAAGATAGGGCAACTCTTTTAGGACCTACAACAGAAGTCCTTTCCACCTTTATCAATCCTTCCAAATCAACATTAATTTATTTAACTTACTTGAGAGGCAGAAGCAGAGAGAGATCCTACCTACTGGTTCACTCAACAAATGCCCACAACTGCCAAGGGTGGGCCAGGCCAAATCAGGAACTGGAAACTTAATCCAGGTCTCTCATGTAGGTGCAGGGATCCAACCACTTGAACTATCACTGCTACCTCCCAGTGTACATTAGTAGTTAGTGGGAACTGGGAGTGAAGCTGGGACTTGAACCCAGGCACTCACTACGGGACATGGGTGTCCCAAATGGTAGCTTAACTAGTAGGCCAAACACTACCCCTAATGTACAAATGTATCAACTCAGTCCAACAAAGAGGACTCTAATCATAGATATAATGAGGTTCAGAAGTTTGCCTCAATTGCCCGAGGTACTTTGTTTTTGTGACTTTGAAGAACACAGGTTAAATAAGTACGATTCTGTCATTTCAATGAGCTAAGGGATTACAAAAGATAAACACAGCATACCTCCCCATTGTCACTTCTGTGCAATTGATTCTTTAACTGCAGACTTAAAGGCTGTGCATTAAAATACTTCTTTCTGTATTTTAAAACTGACTGTAGTGATGGTTGCACAATGATGTAAATGTACTAAAATATTTCATTGTACATTTTAAATAAGTGAATTGTACAGTGTGTGAATCCACAGAATAGCTCAACAAAACTTACAAACAAACCACATCCTCATAGAAGATCATGATATCCTGGAAATGACAGCAAAAATGCAAGTGCCAAAGCTGCGGGATCCCTTGTTCCTGTCAATGGTGCATGCTGACATGTATTATTTTATATTCCATAGGTAAGCTAAAAAGAAGCTAAGATGGTGAGAACAAGTCTATAAAGTTGGATTTCCCTCATAAACCTCTCCATCTAAAAGCTTAGCCAAAGAGCAGCAGTAACAGTAATAAATATGCACTCTCCAAAGAGTTGTCCTTTTTGAACAAAACTAGTTGGACATAAAAGAGGCAAAGGAAATGCATGAGTCAATTTCTTTTTTATGTACCTCCCACAGTTTACACAGGAGTGCAACCAGAGAGAACACACTGGAATATGCTAGTTCCAGACACTTCACGGATTGTCTGACCTCATGGCCAAGCACTGCTGTGCCGCAGGTGGTCCCCTCCCACTCCCACAACATACACAGTGAAGGCGATAAGTGTTGGAAACAGGAATCGAATGAAATGGCACCTACAGAAATGCTTTAAAAAAAAAACAAAACAGTGATTCCACTGAACCAATATTTATAAAGATACAGACAGTAAAGGAGGCTCCTTTCTGTGTAGAAAGGTAATAAAGGTTGATGCTATTTAGACTGGTCAAGATCTCAGCCTAAGAGCAACTGTAGGCTCTTATCAGAAGGAAGGAAAGAATCGATGTAGCAGCTTAGAATATGCAATAAAAAGATCGTGAGCACAGGTGGACCCGAGCTGCTCACTTCTAGCATGCCAGTTTCAGAACCTTTACCATAAGACTGTTCCTAGAAACCTGAGGGGTTATTCAGAAAAAAAGATGTGTCTAATGATAGAAAATCTCTGTAAATCATCATCAACAATCATTTTGTTTTCTGAGAAAGGAAAAGGATACCACCTATGGAAATACCGATGCGCTCATATATGATGGGAGCTCACTAGAAAGCTCAAATTTATTCGTTGAGAGAAAGAGGAATTTAAAAAAATAAAAAAACTATGAGTGAACATAAAAAGGCATCAAGGAAGGGTACAGTTAACAGAGGTTCAAAATTCCAAAGACAACAAAATCAGGTATTGTTGACTATGTTCAAAGCAAGAAGGCGGTAAGAAGGGAACAGAAAACAGGGAGAAAGGAGAGTGATGTTCACAAATGAACCATGACAAAGAAGCCAACTGGAGGTGGAAGCTGGCTTCCACCTCTCACAGTAAAGAAAACGGTACATGAAGATGGATTGGGCCCTGGGGGACAGCAGGGGTAGGCAGGGACTTCACCACTTTCAGTGATCCCCAGTGCTCCCACTCCCATGACTCTCATGGACATGGAGTCCTCTCCTAGGATCCTTTTTGTTATCTCCAGGATCTGCCTGCCTCCTGTCCGGTTACTAGTTCTGGCTTCAGACCAAAACAAAGAAGGCTACTTCCACACAGATGAGAATCCAAAACTCTTCAAGTTTAAGTTTACTGCCTGGGTTTACCAGTGAGAGAGCCAGAGCAGTCTCAGTGTAATGGAATCTGGCATGTAAGAGTCCCAAATGTACTGTCAACTACATCAATAGTTAAGAAAATCTCCAAGCGACATCATGTGCTAATTTAACAAACACTTTTGGATCTCTACAGCTAAATCAAGCAATGGGTAAGCTCTCAGCATCAGGCAGAGAAGGAGATCGACACCATGCCTGTCTTTGTTGAGGATTACTGCTATAAAAAAGGATGCTATGTGTACTTGAAAGTCAGGAACACAGTTGAATATTTATTATCTCTTTGAATCACCATTAATTCCAAGGATATTTAAAAAATCTGAATAAATTAGGCCGGTGCCGTGGCTCAACAGGCTAATCCTCCGCCTTGCGGCGCCGGCACACCGGGTTCTAGTCCCGGTCGGGGCACCGGATTCTGTCCCGGTTGCCCCTCTTCCAGGCCAGCCCTCTGCCGTGGCCCAGGAGTGCAGTGGAGGATGGCCCAAGTGCTTGGGCCCTGCACCCCATGGGGAGACCAGGAAAAAGCACCTAGCACCTGGCTCCTGCCATTGGATGAGCGCGGTGTGCCGACCGCGGCAGCCATTGGAGGGTGAACCAACGGCAAAGGAAGACCTTTCTCTCTGTCTCTCTCTCTCACTGTACACTCTGCCTGTCAAAAAAAAAAAAAAATCTGAATAAATTGTTTTATTCATTTTAATTAAAAAATAAAGAAACATGGGGCCAGCATGTGGTGTAGCAGGTTAAGCTACCACCTGTGATGCCAGCATCTGGGCGCCGGTTTGAGTCCTGGCTGCTCCACTTCTGATCCAGCTCTCTGCCACGGCCTGGGAAAGCAGTAGAAGATGGCCCAAGTGCAGGAGCCTTTGCACCCACGTGGGAGACCTGGAAGAAGCTCCGGGCTCCTGGTGTTGGCCTGGCCCACCCCCGGCTGTTGAGGCCATCTGGGGAGTAACCAGTGGATGAAAGATCTCTCTCTGTAATGCCTTCAAATAAATAAATAAATCTTAAAAAAGGAAAAACTGAAACAAAATACCACCATTTGCTCACAACATGTTTATTCTAAGCACTGGTTTTCATAATCTGATCAAAGAGTCATCATAAAACATGATTTTGTTGAATATAAAAGAAAATCCATCACCAATTGAAATTTCTACCCACTAAAAAATTTGTCTACTACACAAAATTTGTCAAAGTTGATTCTAGGGAATACAGATGAAACTTCATAATAGAACACATTTACTACCTTATTAATTCCAGTCCAGTACATGCCCCAAGAATATCCTTCACTGAAGTATTAACAGCCACAGCACAACTGCATATGCAGGTGTTCAAGATTTGGTGCTGTTCTCTCATCTACTTTTTCAATCTACTAGCTTAGCTTCCAGATTAGCTCCTACCATCTTCCATTCCCCTAAGCTTCCAAATAGTGGCAGAGCTGGGATTTAAGGGATTTAAAACCATGTTTGTCCACAAAAGCTACTGGCACACAAGGAGCTGGAGAGGCTGTTAAGAGGTACAGAACTGATCTGGTTCCAGTAACTGCCATCATCTATGGTCCGGCAGAGAATTTCTTGCAGAAATTTAAAATTTTATATATACTTCTGAAATTTAAAAGTCCAAGTTTATTTGTTCTAAGTGTGCTACACAGCGCAAGTCAACAGCTCTCAACCTTCATTAAGGCACTCAGCATCATCTTTTAAAAAATATATAATATTTTAATATATTAACAATGCAAGGTGCAGAATAATGTGATAATTATTTTTAGGTAAATTAAAAATATGTATATTATGGCACAGGGACAAATATTTAAGAGAAGGAAACAAGAAACTAATGCATTTGCTTTTCTGGCAGAGGAACTGTTTGAGAAGGCTGTTAATTTCCATTTTTTCTTCCATTCTACAAATTTACATTTTTAACCATGTGAATTTTTAAAAAATACCAACTGGCTTATCCAAACAGACACAGTGGGTCATTTTTCTTCTTTACATTAGAAAAAAAAACCAGCCTAATGTTATTATCATTTAATGCTGTTTGAATGTAAGAGTCTGACAATTCCTATTCAAAATCAACAAATAATGCAGAACACTGCTATGTAACAAACCTAAAATTGGGAATTTCACTATTACTGGCACTTGGTCTTCACACTGCTCAGGGAATGAGATTATGAGATTCAAGCATGTTTGCAAGCACACAGACAAGGAAACCAAGGCCATGAGAGCTGAAGTGAGCTGCCCTGGGCCATACAGCTTGATAGGAGCAAGGCCAGACTTAAGACCTCTTGCAAGACGGCTGCAAGCAATTCTTTAGCCTTGGTCATTCTCAGCCTGAGGCTCTGGGAGGGGATCTGAGGAGTGCCCAGACCACAGCAGCTTGCACACCCCCTAGATCTTCTCATCTTTGCCGCTACAATCTGGAGAAGCTGGAGCCTTGCACTGTGGGGCTTTCACATGCTCTAAGGCACTGTGCAAGGCAGTGACATCACACATCTGTCCCCTCAGGTCATAGCTCCAAGGGCTTACCCTATTGACTTATCCTGGGTCCAAACTTAGATCCCCATATCATCAGGCCCCAGGGCCATCTTCAGCACCCACCCACTCCAAGCTTCCACTGTAGAGAAATCCTGGGGAGGTGACTGAGCTACAGCCAAGGAAAAGGCAGGCCCTTCCCACATACGCCTTCTGACAAACTCTGGAGCTACAATGCCTCTGCAACGTGCAGCCCTCACTCTAGTTTCTAGCATCATCTTTCGAACCGCACTGGCTTGGTATGCTAAATTCAGCAGGGTTATTTTCATACGCGTGGCATCACCCTGGAGATGGGTGAGGCAGAAGGTTCATTAACACCTTAAATACCAAGGGTGCTCTCTTTTTCAGGCAGTGAGCTCATGGACTAATGGCCATGCAAGGTAGAGCTGCTCACTTAAGACAAGGTGCTTTTCTTCCCAGGGAGCCACAGAACAGACTATTTCCTTTCCACAGCAACTCTACAATTCTGCTCTGAGTAGTTGCTTACCCGTTTGTCAATGTCATTGTGTTGGAGCTGCACAAAGCGAGCGCTGATGGCTGCAATGTAGCTCTGCTGATTGGAGAACGCCACACGGCCAGCACCCTTGGGGTACTTCAGCTCTGGGTCTGTATCAATACCAGCATAGCAGACACCACCATACAAACGGTCCATGATCATCGCCAGCTCAACTGCAAGAAAATAAAACAGAGCCAGGTGTAAATGCCTGGGAGGTATCCTTGCCTAGGAGGAGGAAGAATTACTTGAGGATCATGCAGTATAATTAAGAAAAGGAAAACCCATGTTAAGTTTCATGAAGAATGTCCACACCAGTCTCACAATTCAATCAGGGGACAGCCTCAAATGGTATATTTAAATGAGATGAATATAAATTAATAGTTTACAGTCATACACACACAACAGTTGCATAATCAGAACTTTAGCAACAATATAAAGGGATGATCTATCAGTAATCTATTTGTTCTAACCTCTAACTGCTTAGCCCACTAGAATGGCTCTGGGTAGGCAAAATATTTCATGATACCCTAATATGTTAATAAGAAACAGTCCTATTTACTAACTTCTAGGACTGAAACCAATTAGTAATGTCACATTGTTAGATAAAGTTACAGAAATAATTAATTCCTTATTTCAACTACAGTAGTTATTGTTTACAACCTTACTCTCTACATTTGAAAACAAATCTGAAGATTTTCAAAGGGTGTATTCTAGTACACTGAGCAATCTCCATAGTACCTCTCATGTTGAATTTTAAATAATACAAATAGTTAACTAACAGCAGCAATGAACATTTATTGAGCACTTACAATGTTCCAGGAAGCACTAAACTGCCACAAAAGTGGTAAAACCACACTCATCCCAGACCTTGCTATAGAGTCAAAGGTCTGATCTGTATTCTTTGCCATGTTTCTTCTAAATATGCCTTTATATTGGCATATTTACAAAACATTCAAACAGTAGTCATTTAGAATCTGGACAATTCCAAAGGCCGGATATTCTAAAATAATCCCTGTTATAAAGGTACCCAGGAGAGACGTGTAATACTTACTGCATTCCAAATGGCTGAAGGTATTTGTTTACTTGATACTGGACAGCACCTCCTTTGGGTATGACCATTTCTTTCAGGTCATTTGCATGGTATTAAGTCCAAAAGATTCAGTTTTACCTCTGGGGAGTGATCCCCAAAATCCAATTCCTTCAAATACATCCTTTGGTTTATTTGGAAGGGATAAAGTTAGATGACCTGAACTACAGCGAGGCTACAATAACCACCATGTAGAATAATTCCACAGGAATCAGTATCCGAGTAGAAGGTAGCAGCATGGTGGGGTGGGGAAAAGCTTTGCAGCAGATACAGGGTTGAATGGTAGAAGAACCGTACGGAGTTTTATAAACAGAAGGAAAACTGAGCAGTACTGGTTCCTGTAACAGGAAACTACAGAGGTAGTGAGAAAAACAGTCATCATGTCAGCAAGGCTAGCCTTCTCCTTCAAAACTTGTTTCCATACCAGACTACCTAGATTGTGCTTGTTTTCTAAGAGCCTATTTTTAATAAGAATGACCTGCAACCCACAGGTCATTTTCAAAGCATGAGAAAATAAGCTAGTAATAGCAGCCCATGCTAATAAAGATAGAGCAGCAGAAAGCCATCCCAATTATCCTATTATGGTTAGAATTCTTGAGTTGTATCAGCCAAGGGAGCATGGCCAGTTAGAAACAAGTAGATTCTTCTGACTTCAGTTTTGGGGCAGAATCCAGGAATTTCATTCATTCAAACAATGCAAGGACAACTGTGCCCATACTCTGAATATCAGAGTTCAGTGGTTCCTTAGACTTCATTGCAACAACCTTTGATGGCGTCTAGGGATCTCTCCAAATGGCTGATGTTATTCTAGTTACAGAGACCAAGAAATGGAAGACAGAATTGTTGCTTGCAGTCATTAATGAATCTCCCTTAGCAAAATAAGTAACCTCAAGGCTCTGCAGATTTAATACCAATTTTCCAAAGACCCAGCTTCTTCTGGGATTGCATAAGAGTGGGAAAACTCTCGAAGACTAGTGAGTGAAGAAGAAATGAATGCAAGGAACTCACAGAACTTTTCCACTTTAGGAAGGTCTCAAGAAAGTACCTGATATAAAAAGAAGCACAAAGTCACAAGCCTGAAGCTCCAGCTTAGGAGAAGAGTCACTGCAACTACAGATTCCTGCACATCCTAGTGGACACCAAAGGAGTGTTAGGGATCCTGCGATGCCTGAGAAGGCACCTTCCACAAGCACAAGCATGTGGTGACTTTACGACTCTTACCTGCTTCAGTAAAATCTGTGCCCAAAGATCAGATCATGATGATGTTGCTAACAGTTAAGTATTTTTGACAGGAAGCACAAGCCCTAACCCACTTATGCTTTTATAAAAAATAATTATAAAGAAATCATTTCCACCTATGAGTTTATACAGTGTCATTTTCTTGGTCACCAAAAAAACTGACAAACATTTGCGTCAATGAATCTCATCACTCAAGTGAAGGGCAATTTGTTGAGAAGCCAGAAGGAGAACATGAAAATTTCCCAAATTTCTACCCTAATGTTACATTCACCTTTGAAGAAAAGTAAACAATACCAAACAACTGATGTTTGTATTTGTTCTTTTATTCAACCACTGAGTCTTCACTCAGCATACTTCCTGCTGGCTGAACCCATACTAAACTCAAACACCAAAAGGATGTCACTTAAGTACTCAACAGAATTTCTAACTATTGAATACTAAATAGGGTTTCCAATTATTGAGAAAATTAGCCACTTTTCCACTGAGCAACTACTTTTTTCAATACTTTTAATGTTGTGAAAACAGTATTAAAAAAGAAACTAATTTATCTACCAATGCATTAGTGACTAACAAACACAGAGTATGATTTCTTCTAGTTGTATAAATTTCCAATCCTGCATTTTTATTTCTTATGTAGAAAATCTGCATTCACCTACAGACATTAGAACATACAGGTAGTTTCAGAGACTAAGTTTTAGAGGATTTTTTAAGAATGAGTACCTTGTCCGTTAATAAAGGAACATCCCATACAAATTCCCTTCCTCTGATTAAAGACAAGTGGAGATGTGAAGAAGGGCCACCATTTTGACTACTTGTAGAAAGGAGAGAAAAACAGAAGAAAAGTAGTAAAGATCTTTTTAAGAGTCAACTAAAACATTCCTGAGTTCACCTGTCTCTTGTGATCTCAATCCCACTTATGAAATCGGAGCCCTTGGTCAAAGGATGTGTCTTATTTGAAGGAGATAGTAAAACCACCCAGTAGGCCTACAGCAGTCAATGAATCCACATTCCAAACCATCATCTATAGAGGGCAGGGACAGAGTAGCTCCCAGCAGCATGTTCTCAATATTTAGCAAGGCAAGAAGAAAGTAATGGTGTAAGGCATACAGGTGAAGGAGTCTGGTGTTCACACCCAAGTGTCAGCAAGCAAAGTCCCTGAGAAGTCAGGACTCCAGACTACTTTCCATTGTTCTGTTTCCATCCAGACATTCTTCACAGGGTCCATTTGGTGATCACGGGGGTGAAAAATTGGCAGGCCTGTTTGCTCTCTACCCAAGGGCACGCTGTATTTTGGACAAGATGATCTGTAGTACAAAGTCAATTCAAGTTGTCTCACGAACGACTTTCCATAGTCACAGCAACAATACTCTGAGTCTAATTCATACAACAGATCTTGTGATCAGCTTCACTGGGCCAGACTGGAGAGGGAAACAAGAATACTGCAGCTGTGTGGAACATAAAGCATTCCCACGAAGTCCTCAAGCTGACGCTAACTGAGCTTCTGCAGCTAAATATGAACCCCAATCATGGTTCCTTGGATCCATTCCTGATTCTTCACAGAAATCTGAAAGGGACCCTGGTGCATCAGAGAGGAAAACACAATGAGTCCCCACTCTGTTCTACCCCGGGGTCTTGTTCCTATCATTCACTTACACGTCCAAGACAATTCTAAGGCAGTGTCTAAGCCAAATAGGGTGGTGCAGGAATGAGGACTCCCAAAAGAAGTAACACATTCATGTCTACAGACTCTTAAACACTCTGTGAACCCAGAAGCCTCATTTCTTTTCTTTGGAAAGAAGGACAAAATAGATGCGAAAGAGCCACAGGACACCCCAGGATAACAAGGAAGTCTTGGCTTCTGGAAAAAAGGAAGATTAAACCTGATGACAGATTTTCTGGGTTTGCTATAAATGCCAAGTTGATTCACAAGGGCAGTTCGCACACCTGAAGTAATAGGAACACGCCCTTAGGCTTCTGCTGTGAATCAGATGTTGGGAAGTTAAGAATATTTTCAGAGTGAAAAGCTATCCATTCTGAAGAGATCCTAATGATACAGAGATATGCAACAGGGCTATTTCTGTATGGATTCAGGAAGATGTTGCTCAAGTTACTCAATTGAAAAGTGGCAACACATGTTGTCATACTTCCAGGTGGTAGCAGGTGTTCTGACTGTGAAGACTATGCCAACTTAAGCCACATGGTGGCATGGTAAATCTACCTACAGCCTTCCCTAGCATGGGCGTAGGTAGAGTTGAGTAGAGAGAAAACAAGACCTGAGAAACACCAGGACAACTACATGCAAAGCATCCTTGGCTTGTCACTGTCACGGGTGGGAGCAACGGAAGGAAGGGACCTGAGACAACAGGAATGTGTATTATTTGACCTAGAGAAAGCCACAATCGGACAATGGGTAAACACATCTAGACTTCCCATTGATATTTCCCCATTTTCAGGTTACTTTTTCCCAACCTGAATTTTAAAAAGGAAGGCCTGTCAAAGGGCCAGGGGAGCAACCTTAACTCAGTAAGGACAATACTGCTTGAAACAGGCTGCCTTGCTTCTCTAGGGGTGTTCATGTAGTTCTCTGAAGAGGCAAGGATTGTATTTAGAATAACTATTGGTGAAAACATTACCCTGCTTTACCTTGTGGAAATATCAGAGCCAAAAACAAAACACAGGGGACAGGTATTTGGATAGTGGTCAAAATGCTGCTTGGGACATCTGCAACCCACGTCATCGTGCCTGAGTTCCACTCCCAGCCCCACTCCTGACTCTACCTTGCTACTGACATGCACCCTGGGAGGCAGTGGCTGACAGTTCAGGTAGCATCACCGTGTAGGAGACCTGGATTAAGTCCCTGGCTCCAGACTTCTACATGGCCCAGCCAGAAATGTTGCAGGCATTTGGAGAATGAACCAGCTGATGAGAATTCTCTGTCTCTTTGCCTTGCAAATTAATAAGCTAAGTAAATAAAAAAAATTTTTTTTAAATGACAAGATTCAAAGGAATGATTGAAGGACAATTTTTAGCTCAGAATAAGATAAAAAAAAAATCCATCTGGGCACCTAAAACCTCTCCTGTTGAATAGTGTCATTTGTATCTAGTTTAGAATCGCTGTATATGGTGTTTGAAATACTTTTAAGACTTTTCAGAATAACCACAATATTTCTTGGAAATAATTAAAAAACGCCCTGAAGTACTTTGAAATTACATTTGAGAAGTATATTAAAGAACATAATTTAGCCTCCAATTAATTCTCAATTATTCTATTAACACATTTTTTGTTTGATTCTATTCTGAAATCTCTGACTTTCTGTGTATGGTGACCTATTTAACACTGTAGTGGGATGCTCAGTTTGGCATGACATGTACTCACTGTGCCAGTTAACACAGCAGATGCTCAATAAATGCTCATTGTTCAAATTAACTGCACTGTATTCAAGATTATCTAGCAAATCAAAATGAATTTTTTTAAAAGTAGTCTTCCATTCCAAGACAAACACCAGGTCACACAGCTGTGTTACAAAAAGACACAATTCTATGCACATGGATTAAAGCTGCAGATGTTAAATATTTTTGTCTAGGTTACTTGGTTTCTAATCTGGAAGACATGGGATAGACAGAAAACTAAGACATTACATAGATTATTTAGTCACCTAGAAATATGATAATTTAAGGAAAGTGTTATTACAGCAGGAACATTTCCATTAGACCCAGTGATTGTAACTTACTACCCACATTACTACAAAAGCAAAACAATTTTATAACAAGACAATTTAGCTTCATTAAAAAAGCAAAATTCAAGACTTACGAAAGGTATACTTTCTAGGCAAGAAGTACAAAATCCCATTTCTAACGAGATAACTAAATCTGATTCTTGTTTAGTCTTGGAATTTGCAGCATCTTGTATACATAGAATGCCAAAAGATACAATTAATTCTATGTCTTCGGATTCCCTTTCTGCACTGTCAGTGGGATCACACAGCAAGTGTGCAGAACAGATCTTCATAGCACTTGTATAAGGAAAATTAAGCAGAGGCTTTTACCTAGCCTTCCAAATCATTAAAATGGTAAGAACAAAGGATGAATAATACAAAACGGAATTTAGTTAATAAAACTGGTATGCCTGTGACTTAAAAACAGATGGAAGAAGTTAAAGCCAGTTCTGTTACTTTATAACTGTTTTTTTTTTTCTTTCCATCTATGGAAAAAGGAGAGGGTCTAGAACATCAAAAATAATCTGTACTTCAGTTAATTACAAAAAAGAAACAGCAAGAATACTAGCAATGAATGTCCACCTGTAGAACATATAAGTAGTTAAAAGAATATCAAAGGGAACAGCATTGTGGCTTAGCAGGTTCAGCTGCCACCTACAGTGCTGACATCCCTTTTGGGGGCCACTTTGAGTTTTTGGCTGCTCTCCTTCCAACCCACCTCCTTGCTAATAAGCTTGAGAAAGCAGCGAAGGATGATCCAAGTGCTTGGGTTCCCACTACTCATGTCGGAGACCCAGATGAAACTCCTGACTCCTAGATCCTGGCTTTGGCCTGGCCCAGCTCAGTCATTGCAGCCATTTGGGGAGTGGACCAGTGGATCGAAAATCTGTCTTTCCCTCTTTCTAACTCTGACTTTCAAATAAATAAATCTTTAAAAACAAGAGAAGGATATCCAAGAGGATTTTTCTCCCTCTACCTTCTAACCACCACACCAACAAGATAACGGCAGGAAAATCCCACCACACTGCCACTCACAATTTTTTTTTTTTTAAAGCACAAGCAGTTTAGAAACAAAGGGCTGCATCTGTCCTCATCTCATAATGTTGTTCACGTTTGAGAAAACCTTTCCTAGATTTTGTTCTTTGATAGCAGATAAATGGGAGGCACCTCTACAGCTTCGCTTTGGTTTTTTTGGGCACAGTTTTCTGTTAGAATGAAAATAAGACCCAATGATATTTGACTTTCTGAAATAGTATAAAATTACAAATTCTATAAGCATAACAAATATGCTTAGATGTTTTCTAAAATGGAGGTATGTATATATATATATATATATATATCTTTATATAGGTCAAAATTTATCTTTAAGTATTGACTAGAGTTGGGATTTGGATAAATGTTAGAAATACTGAGGAACTTTCAGAATTAAGAAGTCATTAAAGTCAGCTAGCCAAACAGTCATAGGCTACAGTTTATAACTGCTTCTACAACTTGATTTTTTTAACATTTATTTTTTATTTATTTATTTATTTATTTTTATTATTTTTTTTTTGACAGGCAGAGTGGACAGTGAGAGAGAGAGAGACAGAGAGAAAGGTCTTCCTTTGCCGTTGGTTCACCCTCCAATGGCTGCCGCGGCCGGCGTGCTGCAGCCGGCGCACCGCGCTCATCCGATGGCAGGAGCCAGGCACTAGGTGCTTTTTCCTGGTCTCCCATGGGGTGCAGGGTCCAAGCACTTGGGCCATCCTCCACTGCACTCCCGGGCCACAGCAGAAGGCTGGCCTGGAAGAGGGGCAACCGGGACAGAATCCGGCGCCCCGACCGGGACTAGAACCGGGTGTGCCGGCGCCGCAAGGCGGAGGATTAGCCTGTTGAGCCACGGCGCCGGCCTAACATTTATTTTTTATTTATTTCAAAGAGTTATACAGAGAGGTAAAGATAGAGACAGAGGTCTTCCATCTGTTGGTTCATTCCCCAGATGGCTGCAACATTCAGAGTTGGGCTGATGTGAAGCCAGGAGCTTCTTCCAGGTCCTCCACTTGAGTGCAAGGGCTCAAGTACTTGGGCCATCTTCTGCAGCTTTCCCAGGCACATTAGCAGGGAGCTGGATGGGAAGTAGGGCAGCTGGGACTCTTTGCTTTTTGTTTTTGTTGTTGTTTGTTTTTTTTTTTAGAACTAAGTCTACTTGCTTAGAAATACACAGAAGTAGCAGACTTTCACAAAGATGCTGGCAATGATAACCTCATTTTTTCATCTTTTTAAAAAAGCTCAATTATTCTAAGTGCTTTAAAAACTCTGTTCTTATAAATAATTTTATTTTATTCCACTACAAAAACATTGATTCCTAGAATGCCGCTGATCAGCTCATTAGATTTGCCTTTGGATTTAAATGCTGACGTCATCAGTTCAGTACCACTTCAAGTGCTCCAGTCAGTTATGATTTTGCTCCATCCCACCAGCACCGTTATTTCATTATTGGAAAGAAGTGTAAAAAAAAAAAAAAGGGACCCTTTTTAAAAATGTCCAAATAAATAATTTCTCTGTAAGAAAAAATAGGAACTCAACTTACTTGGAAAGAGTTCAGTTTGATTCTCATGGTACAGTTTCCAGCAGGGATTTGGCTCATCATTAACTGGGCACACAGTATTACTAGACAGACTTCTGATGGGGTCACATTTTTTTGGTCATATATAATAATGCTAACTGGCATAAGAATGTGTACTTCCAAATATTATTTTCAAATATGTGGTTAGACAAGAAAGCACTAAGTAGAGATCATTTTTTTCAACACAACCATTTGATGAAATCCATTCTTGCACCACAAGAAAATAGAGAAGTTGGGAGAAAATACTTAATCTTGCAAAAGTGAGCTCAGTGAATGAAAATGACATGATAGCCTTGCAGATTCTGTCAAGTAACTAGAAACCTAGAAAATATTTAAGACTAAATGTATTGGGGATTTTTTTGTTGTTGTTGTGGTGTTACTATTTCCACTCACCAGCTCGAAGGGGTCGTGGAACTCCCCCAACAAAGATAGTTTTTCTGGGGTCCAAAGGCTGAGAACCATCCATTACAAAGTCACTGTCACTTAGGTTCCATGGTCGAATTTGCACCTGAAAAAAAGTCGTTTACTTGGTCCTTACTTCATTTCCATCAACCCCAAATGAGAACAAGATGACTAAAGATAAAAGATCTGTGCACTTTACAACATACACAACCCAAACAAAATCCAGTTAATTCTACTCAACACTCTTGACATACCATGAAACCTTTAGAAACCACCTATGATTTTTTTTCTTAAAGAAAAATAAAAAAGGAGTCTTTTAGAGATAGATTCTGGCATTCAAATCAACTTTTAAGACATGACAGATTGTTTATAACCTGTTGCAACACACCATTTAGCTTTTTAAGAATCCAGCTAAAGGAAGGGAACAGGAACATTAGGAATATTTTCAAAGTATTATATATGACAGCACATCAAAAATTTGTGGAAAAATGGAATTAAAAGTTAAGTGTATTTTGGTATAAACATTTTTGAAATCCATGCATAGTTTTTTCATAATATGTATTTCCCATGAACTTTTTGAAGACCCTCTATACATGTCTGGCTTTTAAATTCTCATCACCCACCAAAATTAAAACACTCATCTTTCAGCAATATGATTTAATACAAATTAAAACTCATCATGTTAGCACAGGATTACTGGAGACATCACAAACTGAAAGTTATCTGTTTTTGATGTATCTCATTTTCCCAAGTGAGGCTGATTAAAGGCAAGTCTAGCAATTGAAGTAAATTTTTAAACAGTAAAAAAAGAACCCTTCACAGCATATTTCTTTCTATTTGGTAATTTCTTTTCACAAACACTCTTGACTTCCTGTCCATACTTTGTACTGTTTCATCATGTGGTTAAAAAAAATATATTTCACCAAAACCTTAACATTACAACATCCTGCTTTAAATAACAACTGAATTATCAAATAATAGCTTAAAATAACACACACACACAAGTTCCCATATCAAAATACATTTCATACTGCCTGAAAATCAACCAGTCAGGCAGGCTGGCATCCACGGGCTCTGCAAGAGGGCTGTGTACAGAGAGATAACCTGGTCTCTGTCCTTAAGGGACAGTTCTCTCCCTTCTCCCTCACTGATCCAGACAGGAAACAAAACAATTGCATATTCATTTTCTTAATATCAATAGAATTCTTCATTTTCCCTAGTGCTCAAACATCAGCACTTGACAAACACGTGAGACTTCTTAGGTGGCCAGCTGATACCCAGGAGCCCTCCCTCTTGAAAGGTATCATCTCCGCCTTGCTTGGTTTGAAACAGTCCACACATTTGTTAGGACTGTTACAAAATTCACCTATAACTTAACACTGCCTTTTATTATACTGTTGTGCTCAACAGCTAGCAAGGAGCCACAAAATCTTTTATAGGCTTTGAAATTTAAGATGTTTGTAATTCTGTTGACATTCAGGCATGAAAATTCTTTCCTTGCAATATTTTGTCTGTTTCACTAAATTACCATTCCTTGACATTTATCACAAAGGCAGATTCACTAATACCTTAAAGCGCCACTTTAAATCCCTTCACAAGGGCCAACCACTAACCTTCAATTAAAAATACAATAATCCTCCGCCTTGCGGCGCCGGCACACCGGGTTCTAGTCCCGGTCGGGGCGCTGGATTCTGTCCCGGTTGCCCCTCTTCCAGGCCAGCTCTCTGCTGTGGCCAAGGAGTGCAGTGGAGGATGGCCCAAGTGCTTGAGCCCTGCCCCCCATGGGAGACTAGGAGAAGCACCTGGCTTCTGCCATTGGATCAGCGCGGTGTGCCAGCTGCAGCGGCCATTGGGGGGTGAACCAATGGCAAAAGGAAGACCTTTCTCTCTGTCTCTCTCTCTCTCACTGTCTGCTCTGCCTGTAAAAACAAAAAACAAAACAAAACAAAAAAACAAAAACAAAAACAAAAACAAAAACAAAACCCTATAGCGCTGAAGGGGTAGTATCAGCTTGTGAAGCCACCAGTTTAACTGTTAGCAGGCAGGCAGTGACACACTGGAATAAACTACTCCTTCTACAGGAAATAGGGATTTCTGAACTTCAGCAAAATGTTGCCATTGGTGAATATGTGGTTAGACTTTCTCATTTTTCAAGAGTGGCTAGAAATTCAAACTTTTACATAAAAAAAGATTCTAAAATATTGGGAATACATTCTACCTCTCCTTTGGCTCAAAGGGTTTAATTATCACAGAGCCCCCAGTGGAATATTAGTTCTACAATATCTTATGAGAGGAAAAAATAAAACTACTTTTTCCTTAGTTTCTTTTAAAAGTTTGTATTCCTAACAGAAGCACTTGTGAGGACTACAAAATTTACTTCTGACTGGATTATTTGTCTTTTACTTAACTTCTTAATCAGTAATCTGCTTTGTACTCAAAATTTAATTGCTTATCTCCAAAAGCAAAATCTTTAAGTAAAAAATAAAGCAGGCTTCAAGAAATCTCAAAGAACGTAACATTAATATGTTAGTAACCAATAGTTACTAACATTGTTCTGTGGAATGAAAGTCTCTAGGGTTAGTGTGTCAGACAAGCAGAATTTGTGAAGACAAATTATCTTTTCCTTAGAGTTTCAAGCACCATTGGTGTACTAATTAAAGACTAAGAGATTCTACAGGCAAGAAATCTGTTAATGTTGTTTAATCCAGCATTTCCAAAACCATTTCCATGGAATCCATATTCTGAATATCTATCAATACCCATACACTGGTTACCACTGTCCTACTGTATCTTACCCTTAAGATATATCAAAGTATGGCATAATAAAGAAATGACTAATTGAACAAAATGTTGCAGAAACTTCGTTTCAACCTATGCTTTTCCTTCACTTATTTCCTACTATTGCTCTGAAAGGATTGCTCCTATAAAAATTAAATAGTTAGGAGTAAAGTTCACTTAGTAAATTAGTAAATTTAGATATTAGGTAGCTTTTCAAGGAATTAAAAGTTTCCTGACTAAACTGCACAAAACAATGTTACCATGCCAATCTACTTTATTTCCAGTAATTGAGCAAAATATCTAACTACAATTCTACAAAAAATATAAAATTTCATTCTACTTAAAACTAAACATCATTAACAGGAATATGTTTAGGCCAAGCGGTAGGAGAAAAAAATTCAGAAACACAATGTAGGGGTGGGGCTGTAGCGCAGCAGGCAGCAGCTGCCTGGGACATTCACACCCTGTATGAGAGTACAACAGTCTTCAGGCCAGAGTGCTTCGTCCTGAGAGGCCTCTGCCAGCCACTCGGGAGCCTGGATGGAGTTCTGGGCTTCTGGTTTCGGTGTGGCCCAGCCTTGGCTGTTGTGGGAATTTGGGGCGCGAGCCAGTGCATGGAAGATCTCCCTCTTTCTGTCTGACCCTCTGTTTACGCTGCCTTTCAAGTAATAAATAAATATGTAAAAAAAAAAAAAAAAGTGACATGAGTCTCTTCTTTAGACAGAAAAGCATAACATCATTTGCTAAAAAGAAAATTTCACTGAAAATTTACAAAGGCCTCTAAGTTAAATTTAAAATGCATTTTTGTTGGATCTTTAATTACAGGGTAAGAGAAAACACAGTTCTTATTTTAACACAAAACTCAAGCCTTCAAGTGGTCGAACATAATCAAGTCTCCCTACAGCTCTAGAATTCTCTCAGGTTAGACTACAATTTAGTATTTCATCCTGTATTTCACCCCTGTCTGGTCATTTCCTTAGGTTAGAAACATCCATCACATGCACATCCTATCGCACAGTGTTTTCATCGTTCACCTCAAGGCAGCTCCGAAAACAACCAAACTGTTGAGTCAACAGTGCAGTCTGGTGGCCAGCTCAGGAAAAGACCCTCCCAGCCACTTCTCCTCTTGCCCGTAAAATCCAAGCTCAGAGCTCAGACACTCTCTCCTTCTGTCTCTGCTTTCCTTTTTCTTCTTTTACGTACCTTTCAAACTCCTAATCATCAGGAAAAAGTCTCCAATTCTTTCTCCCTAATCCTACAATCTTTTCATTCTACACGAGTCAGAAAAACAATACTATAGAACCATCAGGACTGCTCTCCCCAACAGACAGCAACATCCCGGCTCATCCCAAAGCCAGGATGAGTCAGCTAAACCAAGGTCTGCTGACATACAGCTACAACAGTTCCGTGGTAGTGGTAATGAACTCAGACCCACCCCAGCCATCAGCAATTCTATTTTGAGCATCACAGACCTCACAAAATGATTGGAGTGCCCCAGCAGCATCAAAAATAACTAGTTTGCGGTTTGTCAGGCATGTTTATCTCTCCCAGGGTAAAAGGGGTTATTTCTTTATTAACCACCAAAACTAACAGCCACAACTATAATTGTGGCTTGGACAGCTCAAAGTACATTCATATTTGGTATCTCATTTCAACCTGATTTTTGCCTCATAGCTCCCTAATGAACAGGTCACTCAACTTCCATGAGTTCAAATGCTACCTACCTATTTTTCTCAAGAGCCGTTCTCCATTTCCAGTGAGGAGGAAAATGAGACAAGCTCTCAGTCCCTTCTGGGGAAATGAGCCTAACAGCTGACTGGTCTTTGACCTTGTTAAGACCTGTGTGTCTGCAGCCTCCAGTCAGAATTCCATCAGGCCTCAGGGCAAGAGCTGTAACCCTGACACTCAGACTATTCCTCCCATTCCTCGCTTCTGTCCAAAGGCAACCTCATCAAATAAGGAGCCAAAAGCAGCCCTGAAAAATGCTCTCATGCTCTCCTAGGGATGCTCCAGGTCCATCTTCAGGTTTAAGAAATAGTCCACATATGGCCGGCGCCGTGGCTCAACAGGCTAATCCTCCGCCTTGCGGCGCTGGCACACCGGGTTCTAGTCCCGGTCGGGGCGCCGGATTCTGTCCCGGTTGCCCCTCTTCCAGGCCAGCCCTCTGCTGTGGCCCAGGAGTGCAGTGGAGGATGGCCCAAGTGCTTGGGCCCTGCACCCCATGGGAGACCAGGAAAAAGCACCTAGCACCTGGCTCCTGCCATCAGATGAGCGCAGTGCACCGGCCGCAGCGCGCCATCCACGGCAGCCATTGGAGGGTGAACCAACGGCAAAGGAAGACCTTTCTCTCTATCTCTCTCTCTCTCACTATCCACTCTGCCTGTCAAAAAAAAGAGAAAGAAAGAAAGAAAAAAAAGAAATAGTCCACATACAAAAAGGAAAGCCTTGTCACGTGCACCAAGAAGGCCATAGGCTTTCTAGCCTCTTTGTGACCTTTGTTTCTGATAAATGCTTCAAACACAGCACTCTGCATACTGTTTCACATGGACACCCAGTGCAGAAACAAAGCATGCATGAACTGCACCACAAAATGGCTATGTATATCCTTGCCCCATGCTTGATTTAATAAAGCCATTATCAATTAAATGCAATAGCCAGAAGACACAAACCAATACTTTGTCTCTCAAGCCTTCCCTTCTTCCCTTACTGTCCCAGCAACAACTGACCTCTGTCCTTTGGGCACTCCTTCTATGATAACTACTTCCCATAATACGTCTTTGGAGCACCTATGGCTCTGTGGTTCATTTACTTTCTAGTCATACTTTTATTTCTTTTATAATGAAGATTTATTTTTATTTATATGAAAGGCAGGTGCAGGGTGGCTCTTCAGTCCATTGGTTCACTCCCCAAATGGCTATAACAGCCAGGGCTGAGCCAGTTCAACGCCAGACCAAAATTCCATGAGTTTCTCATGTGTGTGGCAGGGGCCCAGGTACTTGGGCTATCTTCCGCTGCTTTTCCAGACATATTAGCAGGGAGCTGGATCAGAAGTGCTCACTGGGACTTGAACTGGTGCTCCAAAATGAGATGCTGGCATCGCAAGCTATAGCGTAACCCACTGTACCACAACACTGGCCCCCACATTTCTATTTCTCTCCACTGGTCTTCGAGGGTCCTCCAGGATAAGATCATATGTGTAGGCCCCAACTTCTTAGCATAGTGCTCAATCTTAGTGAGCACTCTGTGCAGGTTTGGTGAAGGAACAAAGGTTTTCCCAAGAGGTGCACATTGTTGCCACAAGATGTCCAGCCTCTATCCTTTTTTTTTTTTTTAAGGTTTTTATTTATTTGAAATTCATAGTTACACACAGAGAGAAGGAGAGGCAGAGAGGCAGAGAGGCAGAGAGAGAGAGAGTCTTCCATCCCTTGGTTCATTCCTCAGTTGGCCACAAAGGCCAGAGCTGTGCTGATTCGAAGTCAGGAGCCAGGCGCTTCTTCCAGGTCTCCCACGTGGCTGCCAGGGCCCAAGGACCTGGACCTTCTTCTACTTCCTTCCCAGGCCATAGCAGAGAGCTGGATCGGAAGTGGAGCAGCCGGGACTTGAACCGGCATCCATATTGAATGCCGGTACTACAGGTGGCAGGCTTTACCCGCTACTCCACAGCACTAGCCCCTAACCTCTAGCCTTTCATAGCTTCTAGATCACCATCCTCACTCCACTGAGAGCTATCTTCCATCTTGATTATGGGAATATAGTCTGTTTGGTTACAAAATGGATGCTCCAGGGCTTGGACTTAATCAGCACACATTTCTGATGCCACCAAGAGACTCCCTCAGTGAATGTTACTACCTAGTGTTCATCATTGGTGATGCTTCCATGTCACTCGTAAAGCACATGCATACTAGCTGATTCCCTTCTGAAAGAAGAAATGGCTAGTGCTTTTGAGCACTTAAACTGCACCATTGTTCTAGGCATTTTACACATAGTCACACTTTACTCTTATCACAACTCTATGCTGTAAAAAGTATCCCCTCTTTAGAGAGAACATTTGTTTCAGGACTGCAATCCAAGTTTCACTGACCCAAACTCTATATATATCTTACAGGCTACTGGCCAGCAGTCACAGCTTCCCAAAAGGCTCCTGGAAAAGCCCAAATCCATTTTTCCTAGTGAATAATTGACTACATTTCCCTCCCCTCCCCTCCCCTCCCCTCCCCTACTCTCCCCTCCCCTCTCCAAACTCAGTCGGCCCATTTTAAATACACTAAGAAATGACCAGTAGACTCAGGCTACTAACAAAATTAGCAGTTAGAAAAGCTCAGGAAAATCATTCAGCAATGAAACTAGCACTATATTCAACTATTTTAACTTTCAGGTTTCCAGCTTCAGACAATCTTACACTGAGCCAGACAATTTTGTCCAATGTCTATATAAATGAGTATTTTCAGCTCCATGGTACTAGGACAAGGATGTTGTTATTGGCATGCTGATTACTAAACTCTTGGGAGGAGGAATGCACACATAAAAGTTCAGGTTACCTAAGTTTTTCCTGGGAAGAAGCCTATTCTTTGAGTGAGCTTAATGAAACACTAATTCCACAATAATTTGCACCAACTAGGTCTGTAAAATGCTGGATTAAACAATTTTACACAAATTTATATATTATAAAACTTCTTAGAACCTTATTATGCATGTCAATTTCCCAAATGTTTTTGATTATAGAACCTGTAACTGAAGGAGAAAATGGATATCAAATGTAGAAAGCAAGTACTTAATAAAGGATACTTATTGTCGTGAGCAAACTTTTTGTTTATGATCCTCCCAGGAAACTAGTGTTTGACAAGTATTCTTCAGAATACACTTTTGTAAATACTATGATCTCTTAAGAGCAACACTGGTTATTTTGTAGAACAGCTACCATTTGGGACACTGGAACTGAGACATCTGGAAAGGAATATTTCTTCCAAAGGGTCAGGCACCAAGGAACTTTGTCTCATTTGCAAATTCAGAAACTAAGAACAAAAAAATTTGGATTTACGATAAGTAGGAGGTACTTCTCTCATTTTTTTGAGGATGAATTCCTGCTTTGAAGAAAATCCTATGATGGAAGGTACCCAAATCATAAATTTAAATCAAGAATTCAAGGACAAATAAATAAATAAATAAAATAGAAGTACTGAAGATTTCCTAGGTGAGATATGACAGACATGATGAAATGGCTTAGCAATGAATTCTAAGATGGACATACAAAACTAGTTCTATCAAGCCAACACAAAAATCTTAGTTCTTTCATGTCCTAGTTCAAATGATACTTGATCCACAAAGTTTTTATTCATTGCTAAAGGTATACATGAACTCTCCAAAGTATCTTGTGTTTGTTGTTTCATTTTTTTTTAATTTAACAAATATTTGAAAAACTTTCAAGCTCTGTGTTTGAGAGGTCTTCAAGGAGTTCATGGGAAATGTGTATTAAGGGGTAGGCATTTGGTCTAGCAGTTAAGATACTCACATTCCACACTGGGGTACGTTAGTTCAATACCTAGTTCTTACTCTGGCTCTTGACTCCAGCTTCTAGCTAATGAAGACCCTGGGAGGCAGCAGGGATGTTTCAAATAATTTGGCTCCTGCCACCCATGTGGGAGATCTGGATTGAATTTCTGGCTCCTCAGATTTTGGCCTAACCGAGCCTTAGCCATCACAGGCAATTAGGGTTCGAACCAGTAGGTTTGAGTTCTCTATCTTTGTCTCTCAAATAAATATTTTTCAAAATAGAAACTGTGTATTATTTGGGCCGACCCTATGACGCAGCAGGTTAAAGCCCCAGTCTGCAGTGTCGGCATCCCATATAGGCACTGGTTTGAGTCCCAGTTGCTCCTCTTCCAATCCAGCTCTCTGCTATGGCCTGGGAAAGTAGTGGAAGATGGCCCAAGTCCTTGGGCCCCTGCACCCATGTGGGAGGCCTGGAAGGAGCTCCTGGCTTCAGGATTGGTGCAGCTCAGCCTGTTGAACCAGTGGATGGAAGACCTCTCTCTCTCTTTCTCTCTCTGTCTCTATCTCTCTGTCACTCTGTCTTTCAAATAAATAAAATAAATCTCTAAAAAAAAAAAAAGGAAATCGTGTATTATTAAAAACTATGTATGGATTTCAACATTTTTATGCTAAAATAAAGTTATCGTTTAATAACATTTTCCATGAACTTTTTGAAGCATTCTTATATTCTTGTCTTATCAATTTTTTTTACTTTCTGAACCCCAGATTTTGTGTTGATTCATAGTAACTTCTGATTCATAATAACTAGCACTGTGCTTTGACCACAGTAGTACTCAAACATGGTTTGAAAGAAGGCACACCACTTAAAAAAGATGGCTCTATGTGGGGCTGGAAATAGCCATCATAGCTATGATTTGCTATGGATGGTGGAGTGGTCAGGGAGGGATTCCTGAAAGAGGTAACATTTAAGAGGAGTCTTAAAATAAGTGTGGGGATTAGAAGGTAAGATGGGAGCAGAAATATTTTAGTTTGATTAGAACATGGAGCTCAGCAGGAAAGCAGAGAACAGTAAGGTGGAAAAAATTTGAAGCCATACTGGTAAAGTTTTAATTCCAGGCAAAATGATCTGGACTGCTTTTGTAATTAATGAGGAGTGATTAAAAGTGCTAAGAGATTCCACTGATATATAAATGGGGATAAGAGAGACCAGGATGAGACAGACTGAACAGAATTAAAAACTGAAGAATTAAGCCAGCCTCTGCTTCCAGCCTTCATCATTCTTTTTAATTTTTGTTTTTCAAGTTTTAAGTAAATGACCATGTTGGTACCTGAGACAGAATCCGAAGAATTAACCCCATATAAGCACACTTCAGTTTGTTAATACCATTTAAAAATAAACAGCAAAAACAACCTGTCATAATCCAGGCTAAGGAGACATTGTGATTGTGATATAAAGCATAAGGAAAGGAAGAAGAAAACTTCTGATATTCCTTTCAAGGTGTCTGTTAAACCCATATCTCTGGCCAAAGTATTCCAAAAGGTAAGACATAAACTCCCCCTTCCTTACCACCTTTTCAAGGTTGTCATTTTTCAGCCTTTCTCTACTAGGCCTCTACCTCTGCTGGTTTATTGTCTTGAACCTTTAGGTTCAACCTATTCATACATTCAAAAAGTCAAGTCACCTTCATGAGGTGCCACTGTCTGCCTCTTCACTCAAAGCCTGCACATGGACGTAGCTGTTCTTCTGGGATGCCTGGGACACCTGAGCTATGAAATTCCTCTCACTAGAGGAGGGAAAAAAAATCACAGATCTAGAAGCTCTTCAATAGCTTTTGTTCTTGCCAACATGTCTTTCCATATGTTGGGATTGAGCAGTCAACTACTCAGGCCAGACATATAGTTCTTTCTGCCATCTTTCAGGATCAGATCTATTACAAAGAACATTTTAAATAGAGTCATTTTACAAAAGATAAACACTGACCAAAACTAGCTCCCTAGTACAACCTAAAATCCATTAATTTGGGATTCACTTGAATTTAAAAACAAACATGATTTTTCACAAAGCGAAAGGGATCCTCATTATCAGGCTCTATATTAGGAAAACAGTCAGATCAACTTGACCCATTGAAAGAGGAGGGGAGTTTGGTTTGAGGGGCAAGGGAGAAGGGAGAAGGGTAAAGGACAATGGGCAGAAAATCTGTGAGATCATTTTTGGAGCATGATATATTTCCAAGAATAACCCAGGGGAAGTCAAAGAAAACTAAACAACATCATCAGGGCACTGGGCTTCTGAAAGGTAGGGAATGAAGGCTAGTAAATCAAGAGGAAGCAGGAAGGAAAAGTCCATAGCCCCAAAGCTTGGCGAATGAACTCCAAAAGCTAACTTTGCCTTGAGCTGCCGCCAAGGTCCTCATTTAGTCGGAAAAGTTCCACCTAGCTCTTACTTTCTGTGGGAGCATCCACAATGAAGTGGAATGTGCTGGAACCTGGATACAGAAGTGTGACCAAATGATGCTGGAAGTGTTACATGTAGAGCTAAAGCCAAGAAAGAGAAGGTTTAAAAATGGAGCCAAAAGAGCTGGAACACAAAATGGGATCCAGTTTATTAAAATTACAGGTGTTTGGGGACTTTCATAGTTCTCAAGTTTTATTCAAACTGTTTATACTGGAAATTCTGAGTATGCCTAGGCCAAAGAACTGTGATTGGCAGTCACTATTCAGAATTCAGTGAGCTCCAATAAACTATTTCACCTGAGCTCAGAAAATAAAAACTGCAGTAAGGCAGAAATTCGCAAAAACAAAAACAAAAAAAGAAAGTTTCCTCGTAGCATTTCCCAAACTGATAATTACCCTAATAATTTTCAAAAGTCCTTCAAACCAAGGGTAATACATATGTTTACAGT
Source organism: Sylvilagus floridanus (assembly GCA_949820135.1). NCBI lineage: Eukaryota > Metazoa > Chordata > Mammalia > Lagomorpha > Leporidae > Sylvilagus > Sylvilagus floridanus. Next base: position 44,833,689 of record OX463235.1, read on the forward strand.
GAAAATACTCAATAGTATTGGCATTGCCTTCATATCACCTCCATCTGGCAAGAGGGCTGCTCAATCCCTTTTAAGAGATGTCTGGTCCAGGTGAGAGCTGCCCACAAGATCTATTATCCTTTTCCTACAAAGCCAATGACATGGCCCTTCCAAAGTACATAAACCTTGTCTGCTCATCTCACATCTCCTCACCTCAACAGCATCTTCAGTGTCTATTCTTTTGGCATTTTTGTATATTAAAATATATTTTTAATCTGCTCCTATATGGCATGAGCAAATCCATCTTTACCTTTCTTAGCTCAGTCCTACTCCCTTGGCGCAAATGTGCCAGTGGCAGAGGTTCTCTAGAGGATGGCCTTATCTCTTAGACATCTGACCTTGCAAAACTGGCTACAGACTTTCTAATCTCACACTATCCCAAAGATTCTTAGAGAAGCTATTTCAGCTTTCTTATTATTTTCTCAGACGAAACACACTGCACAATCATTTTAGTCTAAAATGTCTCCCACCTCATATACAATTTCTCTACATTTTTCATATAAAGACCAAAGTTAAAAAAGCTTCCATAGTCTTCTCCCCATATACTGTTTCCTCTACTTGTATAGTGACCCTGCAAAACACTGTTACTTTCATTTTTCCAGTATCTGAAAATCATAGCAGCACTGTCATACTGGCTAAAATCCTTGTTTCATTTTCTACATCAACTAATTACTGTACGATGACTCAATATCCCCATTCTTGAGTAAATTTCTCTTATGTTTTATATGCTGCATTATTGTTCTTATAGGTGGCAAAGGCTCAACATGATTCTTTCACAACCAATTATAAACCCTGTTCTAGATGTCATTATCCTTCTCAACAGATGTTACCACGTGGCTGAGATCTAACCTTGCTCTCCTGAAGCCAAGAACACTATGAAGAATTGGTAACGGCAGCCAGTTACTTCTGCACAAGTACCTGGCCTCCACCAAATGCTTTCCCATTCATTTTCCTCTTATCCGAGTCTCTCAACAACCCATTTTTAATTGAGGAAACTGTAATTCAGCAAAGATTGGGTGCCTGAATCAAAGTCAAGCAGATATTTAAATGCTAGTCTGGAATCAAACTGGGAACTTCAATATTCAACCCCAACTCTTCCCCCATGCACGTTTTTGAGAATAAACCGACCTGCTAAGCAAGCCCCATCTCTAGTACAGTCTTACAGGGGCTGCACAGGCCCTGTGGCATACTGCTGGTCTCCTGCCCATTCCATGGCACTATTTTTGCTATATTTCCCACTCCTAGCACCAAACCTTGACACAAAAACTCAGCCCACCTCCACAAACTTCTCACAAATCCTGACCTCTTCCAATGATAACCAAGTTCTTTTCTTCAGCTCTGAACATGGTCTTTCCCCTTCTCTGCTGCTACTTCCTCTGCCAGGAGAAAAGAAGCAGTTTTCCTTCTTTACCCAGGGATTCACTCGCTCACTCTGGGCCAGAAACCACAAACTCTTATCCACAGACTCTGAGTAAGTCTCATTTACATATAGTTTCAGCTCTCTGTTCTCTGTCCTTCCCTTCTGTCCTTTTGAAACTATTCATTTTAGAGTGTAAACTCTTGGCCCAGAAGGCTCTATTTCATTAGCTGTGGTAGTACCCAGCACAATGCCTGGTATTCAAAGGCATATAAACATTAATGATTATGATCTTTTGTTTTAAAAATAAATCACCCCTGTCCTTGATCTGAAATAATGACAAAAACAGGCTGCCAAAACCACTAAAAGCATTATTTACCTCAATTTGGAGTTTCTGAATAGGAATCAACTTAAAAGAGCTGTAGAGTGGAAGACAAGGACACATTTGTTTAAACATGGTCCCAAAGGTATAAAATGAAATACTGAGTAATTTGTTATTAGCTTCCCATCACCAACAACAGTCCAACTCAATTGCACAAGGTCAACTTAGTAAGAAGACCTTAGATCCCAGCATACCCATTATAAAAAGGAGCACATTAACTATTCTTTTTTCATATGTGCTCTGGAAAATCAACAGCTGGCTACATATTACTTACTGGCTTATCCTTGATGGTGGGGCTTGACACACACAGGTACAGTTTCCCATCTTCTTCTAGGCAGGCGTCTATCAAAGCTTGTACTGAACTCTCCTCCTGGAATAGCAGAAAGGCATAGCCTTGGGGGAAACAAAAACAAAAGGAGAGGGGGAGGGATCAGTCAAGTAAACTCAAAGTACCAATTTAAAAATTGTCTGTTATTTCATGTTGCCAAATTCTTCTTAAAATCTAAGAAGCTCAAATGGGACAAAGTGACTTGAGGCCCTCATATGCCAGGCACAGTGTTAAGTGCTCAAAGACAGTATCTTGTTTAATGTGCTGAGTAATTACCTAGAGGAGCAAGTTCAGATCTCCTTTGGAGAATTTCTACAAGGTCTACCTGGTAATCCTTAATGAGGACATCAGCATCAGCCGAAGCCACAACTAGTAGCCAGAAAATAGGAATCACTAGCCTTCAAATTTCCACAGGCTCTGGCTTGGCACATGCCACAACACAGATGAACCTCGAAAAGTATCATGCTAAATGAAAGATGCCAGGCATAAAATATTCTGTTCAAAATTGGTAAATCTGTCAAGATAAACAAGTAGATTCATGAAGGGCCAGCACTGTGGTGTAGAAGGCTAAGCTGCCACTGATGAAACTGGCATCCCATATGGGCACCAGTTCAAGTCCCAGCTGCTCCACTTTCAATCTACCTCCCTGCTAATGTGTCTTGGAAGGCAGTGGAGGATGGCCCAAGTGCTTGGACCCCTGTACCCACATGGGAGACCTGGATGAAGCTCTTGGCTCCTAGCTTTGGCCTGGACCAGCCCTGGCCATTGTGGCCATTTGTAGATTGAACCATCGAATGAAAGACCTCTACCTCTGTAACTTTGCTTTTCAAACAAATAAATAAACCTTTAAAAAAAAGTCCGTGTTTACCAAGGACTAGGGGGCTGGATGGGATAGGTTCATAGTTTCTTTTTTTTTTTTTCTTAAGATTTATCTTATTTATTTGAAAGGTAGAGAGAGAGAGAGGCAGAGAAAGAGAGAGAGAGAGAGAGAGAGAGAGAGAGAGGGAGGGAGGGAAAGAGAGGGAGAGACTGAGAGAGAAAGAGACAGAGAGATGTTTTCTATTTGCTGGTTCACTCCCAAATAGCTGCAATGGCAGGGGCTGGGCTGGGCTAGGTGGAAGCCAGGAGCCAGGAGCTTCTTCCGGGTCTCCTATGTGGGGGCAAGGACCCAAGGACTTGAGCCATCCTCCACTGCCTTCCCAGGCCCATTAGCAGGGGGCTGGATGGGAAGTGGAGCAGCCAGGTCTTAAACCAGTATGCATAAGGGATGCTGGTGCTGCAGGCTAGAGGCTTAATCTGCAGCACCATGGCACTGGTCTGGCCCCCATGGTTTCCTTTTGAGATAAAAATTTCTAAAATTGTAGTAATGGCTGCACAACTCTGCAGACATACCAAAAATCATTGTACTGCATGGTTCACATTAGTAAACTACATGATATGAATATCTCAAAAAAGCTGTTTTAAAAGTTCAAAAATAGGCTGATATATTCTTAAATTTACTGCTGTTGTTGCTGCTCTGTTTCTCTAAGGAACATCTCTTACTAAAGAATACCCTTGAGAAACCCAGATAATAACTATAGGATTCCACACATACAGCCAGTTTTTAGTACCATTCAGTAAGATCAGCTGAGTAACTGGTATAAGTGGGACACAATCTATGAACTATGAGGTAGCTGAGATAAGTGAGATCGGGTTCCTGCCGACAAGAGACTTGTACAGGAAAACAAACAAACATTTAGACACTACTAGGTTGAGGGAGTTACATGGGCACAAAATATGCCACACCAGGACTCTGGTTTAGGAACATTAGCAAAGACTTCAAAGACAACCGATGTGCAGGAGACCAGCTCTGGCATTTGCTGTGATACTGGCATTCATGAATGGCAACTGAGCAAAGATCCACCATGAGCTAACCTAAGCCAGAGCACCCAACTATTCAACCTCTACAACCCTGAGAGCTTTGTGAAATCTCTCAGCTGTCATCTACTCCCAGTCCTGCTGCTGACCTCAACAGAAATCATCACCAATACTGTTTTCTGGTGTACTCTGTGCCAGAAAGATGTAAGCGGTGGAGAAGTAGAAGAACCTCCACATAGAGAAGATCCCAACACATCAAACAACAATGTTTAGTTCATAATTAACTGGCTAAGAAACAAAGCTCTCCAGAGTCCTGGGCAGGTAGTATCTTGCCATATAATGCCAGTGATGGTAGATAAAGGCTAGGCTTTTTTTTTTCCCCTTTTATCTTAATTCCTCAGCTACTATACAGAACAGGAAAAAGACAAGCCAACCCCCAGTACACCAGAGTGGCCAATGCAATAGGCAAAGCCAACACCCAAGAGAAGGCGTCAGGGTGAACAGGACAAGTAACGGTAAGACAGAAGCTGCCTATGTGTTTGTTTTCTGAGTTTTGCTCCCAAGATAAATGGATCAAAGGTTCAGTTAGTGATCAAGCAGGAAAAATAAAACCTAAGTGCAAAGCTAGAAAAAATAAAACATGACTTTTTCATATTCTCTCCCTTTGCTAACAGTATCATACTATAAGTCTCAGGGAATCTATTAAAAATTCAGTGTTTTCATTTCATGCGAGAACATTAATTTTACTTGCCAAAGAGATACTGAGGATGAGTGGGCTGAAAAAATACAAATATCACAAAGAGTAAGTCTAAGCACATTTTCTTAAATCTCCTGCTTTGGCAAGTTAATCCCAGTACAGATCTTCTACAAAGGTCATAAAAAGCACATTGACCCTGTCTGTATATATACTATGCATATCAAAAAGGCCTGGTGGTAGGGCATGTTCAGAGGGCTGGGGTTTTCTCTAACTCCATGCCTCTGGAAGATCTCCATGCTGACTACATCTTTGCTCCACATCACTGCCCACTCTCTACAATCTTAAATCTCAATCCAGTTTTGAGTTGACCCTGGGTATTATAAGAAAGGGAGGTTGTTTTCCCTTAGCAGCTGAGTAGTTACCACAAAAGCACGTAGACTTGCGCATTTCTCACAGTCACAAGTGTCCATACGGACAGTAGAAACAGTAAAAAACAAAAACAAAAAAACACCCCCATGGGAATCACATATGTTAATACTAAGAGATCTGGCCGGCGCCGTGGCTCAACAGGCTAATCCTCCGCCTTGCGGCGCCGGCACACCGGGTTCTAGTCCCGGTCGGGGCACCGGATTCTGTCCCGGTTGCCCCTCTTCCAGGCCAGCCCTCTGCTGTGGCCCGGGAGTGCAGTGGAGGATGGCCCAGGTGCTTGGGCCCTGCACCCCATGGGAGACCAGGAAAAAGCACCTAGCACCTGGCTCCTGCCATCGGATGAGCGCGGTGCGCCGGCCGCAGCGCGCCGACCGCGGCAGCCATTGGAGGGTGAACCAACGGCAAAAGGAAGACCTTTCTCTCTGTCTCTCTCTCTCACTGTCCACTCTGCCTGTAAAAAAAAAAAAAAAATACTAAGAGATCTAAGAGATACCTACATTCACTTCTTGAAGGTAATGGCCCATATTAGTTGACCAATTCCTTCAAGATCTTTTTTTTTTTTTTTTTTTACAAGTATACCTGTGTCAAAACAATCATCTTTACTGAGTGGTAAGCTGTTACACTCTGCAATGACAATATTCTCAGCATTACAGATATGGCTGAATCCCCACTCTGGGCTATGGTCCAGCAATTTCCTTCAACTCTACTTCCCATCCTCAAGTTTCCAATCAAAACAAATTTACCAGAAAGATCCAAAATTATCCATGAAAACAACATTTATGACACCTCACCTACTAAAATACCACCTGATACCACCTCAAGGTCAAGCAAACGCAGATGACAACAAAAATCAGATTTGAAGAAATCAGGAAGAATTCTTTTAAACATTTTCCTTTGGCCTTGAAAATTTTACGGTCAAAGTAAACAAAACGGAGTAAGTCACTTCACAAATAATAAGGTCAATGTGAGGTAGAAATTAAATCAATGATTTACTAAAAGTTAATTCCACATGGTACTATGAAAAAACTTCTGGACTAGGAGTCAGAAGATCTGCTTTTGGGTACAAGTCCTAACATTTACTAGCTGTGTGGTAATAACAGTTAATAGCTAACATCTATTGAGCATTCCCTAATGACTGATCTAAGTGCATTGTGTGTATTAATGCATTTCATCTTCACATATACTCTGTGAGACAGGCACTATTTTAAAGTCTGTTTTATAATTTAGGAAATTGCACAGAGTGACTTATTCTAGTTTACCAAGTGGTAGAATCATGAACTTGAAGTTTAATTTAGTATTTCTGAATCTTGGCTCTTTTCTATGTAAAATAAGAAACTGAGTATTTGTCCTGATTATCTTATAGAGATGTAGATTATACGAATAAATGTAAAGGTGCTTTGTAAACTAGCGTTCATGTAAGTGTTGAATTTTCTTTAACAGAATTTTCAATTATTTATGTGACACAAAGTTGTTTTGCTGCATAAATCTCATTATAAAAATTAGAATTTAAATTAATTATATGCACTTTCTATTTTGCATCTGCAAGTATTTGGTAAATAAAAAGAAGTAACCTAGACACTGAATAAAAGCCCCAATTAAAGTTTTTTGAGTGACAGGCTGAATATTATTACAATCAAATAATAAAGCAACTGAATATCTGCTTTCATATATTATTAAACCATTTCCATCAAGAGAGAGAATTGTCAGACACAGCATTATTTGACAATTTTAATACATTCTTCAAATAAAAGCTGATTATGCCTGTGAATAGAGCCTCTCTAATCATCACTTTAATGACAGGTTCTTCTATTAGTTAGAAAAGCTTAAAAAAAAAAGCTAAAAAAACTCAGCTAAAAACTCCCTCTGAACTTCCTTGGCCTCTGAGCCAGTAACAGATAACAGGTTACAAAATTCCGTATTTCAGAGAGTGACCTGAGGATTGGGTGGGGCTTCAGACTTGTGAGCTATGTGAGCCCACAACTCAGAGCCAGTCTGTGGGAAGAAATACGGGCTCTGAAGGGAGTAAGAGGAACTCCTGGCCACTGTCACCATCACAACCCTGCATTATGGGCAGAATGGACAGCAGGAAATTCTTTGCATTTTCACTGGTGCCAAGTAGGTTGGGAAAAGAAGGGTAGGACAGTGAGAGCTTTTTGGACAAGGCTGGATTGACAACTATAATTTTCTGGAAGAGAAAAAAAAAAAAAAACAGGAAGGCTGGGGTAGGGACTTAATTAGGGTCATTCTATTTTATTTGGCTAGGTTTTTGAAAGGTAAATTTAATTAAAAGGATTTTTCTTTTAATACCTGAGAACACATTAATATATTCTTGGCTTTCTTTCAAAAACAAAGCTTCCTGAGCTCTTAAATACATAATTCCTCATGTTATAATTTTTTATACTTGCAGTCTGGTACAAACAGCAATCACCACCAACTCTACTCCAGCAACCACCAGGTACTACGAGCTCACCATGTTCCAGGAACTTTGCTATTTAACACTTCACATCTGTTAGCTATTTTATCCTTACTGCAGCTCTATGAGGTAAATACAGCTGTTACCATTACCATTTTACAAATGAGGAAATTCAAACTCCAAGAGGTTAAAGGAACTTCTCAAATTAAAACCTAGGGATTAAATTTGGGATTAAAACCTAGGTCAGTCTCCAAAGTCCTCACTCTTCCCCATTAATTTATACTGTCTCACCTAGAAATGTCAAGATAAAATTTTCAGTATCACAAATAAATAAGGTCTTGTCTTTAAAACACCTTTGTGACAGTGACCAGTTGAGAATGATTTAGTTATAGTAAATGGTCACCACTACATTAGTCTTTTTTTTTTTTTAAGATTTATTTATTTATTTGAGAGGCAGAGTTACAGACAGAGAGGCAGAGGGACAAAGACAGAGGTCTTTCAAATGGCTGCAACAGCCAGAGTTGGGCCGATTCAAAGCAGGAGCCAGGAGCTTATTCCAGGTCTCCCAAATGGGTGCAGAGGCCCAAGAACTTGGGCCAACTTCCACTCTTTTTCCAGGCCTTTAGCAGGGAGCTAGATCAGAAGTGGAACAGCTGGGACTTGAACTGGAGCCCATATGGGATGCCAGCGCTGAAGGCAAAGGCTTAATCTACTACACCACAGTGCTGGCCCCTATGTTAATCTTATAATTTAAGTTCTATATAGACTTAATTGATCGAAAACCCATGAAAACTATTAAGAGTTGAAATGATGAATTTCAAAATAATTCTGAGAGATTTAATCTTCTCTAGTCAACTGAATTTTTATACTAAGCAAAGTTGCTTGTTGATTTTCAATGTATTAAGTTGTACATTAAAATGCAGGCTCTTCTGGGAGTTAAAGGGCAAATCTTGTTAAATAAAGTTTCAGCACGTGAATATCACCATCACAGTAGTACTTAGCTTAGGCAAGAATCTTAAATGGATTCTAAAACCACTGTGTGATTTTAGGGCAAAAGGGAAAATAAGATACTCATATCATCTTTATTCTTTCACACATAAGTCAGTACTTGTGAAAGGAGAAAAAGGTACTTTTTCTTTTTTAAAAGCCATCGCTTTCTATTTATTCATTTATTTGAGAGTTAGAGTTACAGACAGAGAGAGGGAGAGAGAGAGAGACATCCGCTGGTTCACTCTCCAAACAGCCACAACAGCCAAAGCTGGGCCAATCTGAACCCAGGAGCTTCTTCAAGGTCTCCCACGTGGGTGCAGGGGCCCAAGCACTTGGGCCATCTTCTACTGCTTTTCCAGGCCATAGCAGAGAGCTGGATCAGAAGAGGGGCAGCCAGGACATGAACGAGCACCCACAAAGGATGCTAGTGCTGCAGGCGGAGGTTTTAGCCTACTATGCTACAGCGCTGGCCTCAAAAGGTATATTTGCAATGAGGAATCCAGTGGACAAAAACTTACTCAAATGACTAAACTTAACACAAACTGTAAAGGAAAGCTAACAATTTATTCCCCCGTATTACTTCCTTCTCAGTTCAGGATATCATTTATGTATAATTTTTGCTAACAACATTTAATCTGACTCTCACAATGAGGAAACAATCATAAAATTCCAAATTAAGGAGTAGTCTATTATATAGCAACTGACAAGATTCTTCAAATAATATAAAATACAAAAAAAAAAAAAGCCCAGGGAACTATTAAAGTAGCTTAAAAAGATGTAATCATGAAATGCAAGGCTAGGGTTCAGTGTTGTGGCACAGTGGGTTAAGCTGACTTGCAATGCCACCATCTCATATCAGAGTGCTGGTTCAAGACCTGGCTCCTCTGCTTCTGATCCAGCTTCCTGTTAACGTGCCTGGGAAGGCAGCAGTAGATGACCCAGGATCTTGGGGCCCTGCTGCCTAAATGAGAGACCTAGATGGAGTTCCTGGCTCCTGGTTTCAGCCTGATCCATTTCTGGATGTTGCAGTCTCTTGGGGCACGAACCAACAGACTGAAGATGTCTCTCTTTCTCTGTCACTCTGCCTTTCAAATAAGTAAATCTTAAATAATAATAATAATAAATGCAAGGATAGATTTTGGTTCTTAGGATAAAAAATATAAAAACAAAGAGCTATAAAGAACATTACTGAAACAACCTGGGTATTTCTTGTTCTCAGGAGACTTACACAGAACTATTAGGAGAGAGATATCTTGATATCTACAATTCACTCTTAAATGGAACATAACAGGGGGAAATATATGCAGAAAAAGGAACTTTAGTAAGTCTCTGGAAAAGTGAATTGAAAGTAAGATTGGGATGGGCACTTGGCCTAGTAGTTAAAATGCCACATAAGATGCTTGCAGTCCTTACTGTAGGGCCTGGAATCAACTCCCAGCTCTAGTTCTCAACTCCAGTTTCTTACCAATGCAGACCCTAGGATGCAGCAGGTGATCACCCCAATTTCTTGGGCCCTTGCCATCCATATAAAGACCTGAATTGAGTTCTAGCTCCTAACTATGGCTCTGGCTATTTCAGGTGGTTGGAGAATGAACCAGCCAGATAGGAACTCTCTCTCTGTCTTTTCCCCTCTTACCTCCATCTCTCAAGTCAAATACAAAAAATTGAAATCCATATATCTTTTTTTTGTAATACATATTTTCCATGGACTTTTTTTTTTTTTGACAGGCAGAGTGGACAGTGAGAGAGAGACAGAAAGAAAGGTCTTCCTTTTGCGGTTGGTTCACCGTCCAATGGCCGCTGCGGCCGGCACACCGTGCTCATCCGATGGCAGGAGCCAGGTGACAGGTGCTTTTCCTGGTCTCCCATGGGGTGCAGGGCCCAAGCACCAGGGCCATCCTCCACTGCACTCCCTGGCCACAGCAGAGAGCTGGCCTGGAAGAGGGGCAACCGGGACAGAATCCGGCGCCCCGACTGGGACTAGAACCCGGTGTGCCGGCGCCGCAAGGCGGAGGATTAGCCTGTTGAGCCACGGCGCCAGCCATTCCATGGACTTTTAAAAGGGTTTTTATATATGCATCTCTATCTAGAGAGGAGGGACAGAGGAAAGCAAACATGGCAAAATGTTAACAACTGGTGAATCTAGAAGGAAATTATATATACATGTCCATAGTACTATCCTTATAAATTTTTGTAGGTTTAGAACTTTTCAAAATAAAAGTATGTGAAAAAAATTCTAAATGACAAAGTCTTTTTAGAGAAGATAGTAACATATTCTCCCATTTCTATATAGGTGTGTGTGAGACTGAAAAGACCTAACAAACCTAAAAAATATCAATGAATGGGGCCAGCACTGTGGCACAGCAGATGAGTCTGCCATCTGCAGCACTAGCATCCCATATGGGTACCAGTTTGAATCCTGATTGCTCCACTTCTGATCCAGCTCCCTGCTAATGTACCTGGGAAAGTAGTGAAAGATGGCTGATGGACTTGGGCCCTCCAACCACATGGGAGACCAGTAAGAAGCTCCTGGCTCCTGACTTCAGATCAGCCCAGCTCTGGCCAGTGCAGCCATCTGGGAGTGAACCAATGGATGGAAGATCTGTCTCTCTCTGTCTCTGTCTCTCACTACAACTGTGCCTTTCAAACAAACAAATAAATCTTAAAAAAAAAACTTTTTAAAAAATCAATGAACACTATTAGAGAATTATATGTTCCAAGTGAGTATAAACAGGAAAGCAATCTCAGATTGTGAAGCTGTGCCCTGAAAACCATGCTGCATTCATAAAAACGGTGGCAGACCATGGGATGTCTGGTTTCTGATTGAGATCAGCCCTACACAGAAGGATCTGAAGCCTGAACAGATAGAGAGCTCTCACTGCTGACAAAATGCAGACTTCCTAATTACCAGTGACCTTCTTAGAAGAGAATTGAAGGGCACTTCTCTAGCCAGAGTTGCCTCAGATCAGACTTTTTTTGGCACAGGCAGTCTTTTCCAAACATTCTCTCTGACCTTGTCTCTCAGGTCAGGAGACTTACCTGGTTTGCCATAGGAGATTTGCGTTTGGATTCAGTTAAAAAGCACGTAGGAGGTACAAGGCATGATGCTGGGCACTGAAGCTACAAAAATGAGTAAGCCAAGGAAGAATCTTGCTCTGGAAAACCCAGTATGTAAATAAATGACTAACAAAAAAGATGAGAAGTGTTATGTTGGAGATGTCTTGCAGGACACCAGTGAGAAGCAAATTTGTCCAAACATCAAGGAAAGCCACAGAGCAAAGGCCATATCTGAGCAAAAGGATGATTATTTTTCCAGAAAGTAAAGGCATTCCAAATTCAGGATCAAACACAGGCCAAAGCATGGAAAGACCAACGGCTTGACTCACTTGGAGAATAGTGATCAGAATTCATTCAGTATGAATATCAAGTTGGGAGTAAATGAAGCAGCCCATCAATCCCCTGTCAGCTGCCTGGAGAGCACTCTAGGTTTCTGAACTGGATCCCTTATTCATTTTCCTCTTGAATGAGAATCCCAGATTTCTAATATCTACTGAACACCTATTACACTTACTATGTACTCTGTCAATGGATGTGAATAAATCCTTGTTAAAGAATTTATATGCCACTCCAGGAAAGTCATGAGGAACAGCACACAGAGAACTCTAAGAACAATGCATTAAGGATCCTAAGAAATGTTTCTTAAAACATATTTTAAAAAGTAGGGCTTCAAAGAATGAAAAACCACCTACAGTGAAGAAGATATAGATGAGGGCAATCAGGTCACACAAAGGTCAGACCTCAGTACTATGACAGGTGAAAATGAGAGGATATTTCAAGGGAAGAAATTAGCCTAAGTTAAAATGTAGAGACGGCCCACAGACAGATGCTGCCCAAGTTCATAGATTCCTTTTCCCTTTGGGTTAAGAACCAAATATATTTCTTTGACTATATTTACTACATAGGGCTGAGACTCAAATTCTTGGGTTTCAGTCTTGTGCATATTTTCTGTTAAACTAAGTAGCTGCTTCGATGTGGGTTTGTTGCTTGGTGGACAGGGTTGGGGGTTTTGGGGAGTAGACAAGAAAGCACCTTGACTGAGTAGAATCACCTCAAAGTTGAAAACTGGCAATCTACCTTCTGTGTTCCTGGTGAACTCATGCAGCACAGGTGATCTGAAGAACCGGGCTTAACATCTGTTTTGTTTACATAACCACACACTCCCTATATAAAGAGGTCCTTGTGAAGTCTGCCAATCTGCCAGTTCTGGTCACAAGCACCTGACTACGGAAACTGACCAGACCTGGGGGTGTGGGAGAAAACTGGTTAAACTAGTTGGGCAATATTATTATTAGTGAGCATTACATTTTCATCAGATGGCAGGATGCTAAGATTTCACAACTAATAAGCCCAAGTACTGTGTTGGTGCTTATGCACAATGTCTCACATAATCCTCTTATTAGCCCAATAAGTACTATTAACTCAGATGAGTAAAAAGAGGCTCACAGATTAAATTATTCGCTCAATGTCATATCCCTAATAATTTTTGGTGTCCACAAACTTAGCTACTCCCCACTGTTTGTTAATATCCCTCACTCAGCATTAGAAAACTGGCAAATTCTGTTTTTCTTAATATTTTAAAACATTTATTTGTTTTCATTATATTTGAAAGGCAGTGATACAAAGGAGGAGGAAGGGAGTGGAAGAGGGAGAGGGAGAGAGAAAGACATTGAGATATTTTCCAACTACTGGTTCACTCTGCAAATGCTCATAACAGCCTAGGCCAATGCCAGGATGCCAGAAATTCAATCTGGGTCTCACACATGGGTGTGGCAAGGGTCCAAGTACTTGAGTCATCACGGGTTGGAATAAGAAGCAGAGTCAGGACCCAAACTCAGGCACTTCAATATGGTATATGGGCATCCCAGGTGGCTTCTTAACCCCTTAACCAAACACTTACCCTAGAATCTTCGTTTCAACTCAGACATTTCCCTGCAGGTAAGTAAAACTTTAGTCTGGTCCTGCTGGTATATTGCCTGAGATTTGACACCCTAATTTCTTTTCTTCTCTGGACTATAACATTCATTGATCACTTCAGTGCTATTGTTGATCAGTTCTTGATGCTGTTTGCTGTGTTACTGTTTCCACAAGACTTAGAGAATCCATTCTATTGTGAAAGACAACCCAGGTCTTCGTTCTCAATTTTCAAAAATTTTCACTGGGTTCTCCGGTGAAAGCTTCCTATTTCTAACTCTTTCAAGTAACATATTTTCTCTTGGTTTCACTTGGTCATAGTTTCAGCCATATCCAAATCCCACCAGCAAGTTCCAATCCAAGGCACACCTGCTTCTAGAACACTCTCTGCCGCAGCACTCCAGACTCATATCACCTATTTCAGCTCCTGAAATCACTACCTTCCAAAGTCCTCGTCAGGAGGGGTGATGACTTCTCTGAACAAAACAAGCATTTGCTCCTTCCTAGCACCTCTGCCTGGGCACAGCACAATATGTACTGCTGGGACCTTGTACCAACTGTTTCTGTGATTTATGTCACTTCTCAAATTTGGCCTAAATATTCCCAATGCCTTCTCCTTTCTGTATGGTTTCTCGAACTATAAATGCTTTGGAAGCAAAGACTAACTTTATAGTTCATCTTCAATACGATACAGAAGAGACAGGTATTTAATAAAGCATACCAGGCTTTTGAAAGCAAAAATAGATGCTGTTCCATTTGTCAAAAAAAAGAACAAAACAAAAAATCTACCTTTGCTACTAGGTAGTGCAGTTTTCATAATAAAATTCTTTCTGGGGAAAAAAATCACCACCAAATAAAGTATCACAATATAGAATTCATAACTAATCAGAGTGTGAATATTATGAGCCAAGACTTACTTTCAAAAAAAAAGGCAGATTAACACTCAAAAGATTACAAACTGCAAAAGGTTAAATATAGCCTAAAATCTCTTGGCTTTCCAACTTGATTAGTTTATGTAACTCAGAAGGTGAAAAAACTTGGAATTTGGGCCTAAAACAACACTGATTTATTTCCATCCAAGTTATGCTACAGGGGAAAAAATATGAAGCCTAAAAACTTTCCTTCTCAAAGACAGCTTCAGACAAGCTGAAGGAAAAAGAAACAAATGCTGCACTCTAGCTCACTAATACAGTGATGTTTTTGCTCATTTAAGAGTCCTCTTACTTGTCTCTCAAACAGACAGACTGGAAGTCTGCTTGACTCAAACTCTGAATTCCATGTGACCTGGCTTATGCCAGGTTAGAAAACCATGTTGGTATTCTACAAACTTCTACAACTGCATGACCTTGATCACAAGGACTAGCAGGCAAGCCAGACTGGACAGTGCAGAGGAAACAGGGTCACTAGTAGAAAGAGTCATTGTATTACACACACTTTTCTGAAGGTGGGTGGGAATTGGTGTGTAAAACCTGGGTCACGCACAGAGCGTTATGCCCATTACTATTCCTCCTCATCGGCTGTGGACCTGGACCCTATGCCTCTAGACTGCCAAAGCTAACTCCCAAAAGCTGCCAAAGCTAACTGCCAAAGCTGCTCAAGTACGTTGAGAACGACACTCTCCCTCACTACACTGTCAGAATCACTGACTTCTGAACAGTTTCAGAGCGAGCCACATGGCCAGTCTCCTAATATCTATAGCTAGCCTCTGTCTTTGCTTTCATCTGAGGAGCCCCTAACAAAAGTGGTAGAACAGCTATGCATATTTCCCAAGAATGCTAGCTCCTTTCCTTGGCCCTACAGCCTCTGTCCCGCCATGAGAAGTTAGACTACCTGATAGCAGAAGTTGTAGCTGCTCAGTGCAAGATTCAAGGTGTTCACAGACATTTTTAGGTAGCTCCAGGGACAGCAACTTTAGACATGGGATGTTCTCCCAGTAGGCAGTGAAGAAGATTATCCTAAAAAAAATACTTATCATCAAGTATGTTGAGCCCAGCTTACATTCTGAGCTGCCACATTCAGCACTCCCTGCTCAAAGCAGCAAAACTAAACTTTTCTTTTATGGAACAGTCAATGATTCTAGGACCCAATCATTAGGACGACCTAAGTTTCAGCTAGGCATTGAAAGATGAACTGGGGTGGGGAGGGTGGAGCTATGGTGCAGTGGGGTAAGCCACTGTCTACAATGCTGGTATTCCCTATGGGTGCCGGGTTTGAGTCCAGACTCCTTCAATTTCCATTCAGCTCCCTACTAATGCACCTGGGAAAGCAGCAGAAGATGGTCCAAGTACTTGGGCTTCTGATTCTTGTGAGAGATGTAGATAAAGCTCGTGGCTCCTTGCTTTGTCCTAGCCCAGCCCTAGCTGTTGTAGCCATTTGGGGAATGAACCAGTGGATGGAAGATGTCCATTTCTCATCTCTCATCTCTCTCTGTGTAACTGTGCCTTTCAAATAAATAATTAAATATTGTAAAAAATAAATCAACAAAAGATGAAGCTGGCATTGTAGTGCAGTCAGTAAAACCACCACTTGTGACACTAGCATCCCATATGGGTGCCAGTTGTGTCCCAGTTATTCCCTTTGTGATCCAGCTCCCTGCTAAAAGCCTGGAAAAGGCACCAGAAGATGGCCCCAGTGCTTAGGCCCCTTCCAACCATGTGGGAGACCTGGAAGAAGCTCCTGGTTCCTAACTTTGGCCTGGCCCAGCCCCAGCCGATGCAGCCATATGGGGAGTGAACCAGCAGATGGTTTTGTCTCTTCTCTCTGTAATCTTTTCAAATAAAATCTTAAAAAATAAAAGATAAACTGAGCCAGTCAGATTCTCTTTCACTGGATTTCAATTAGAAACACAGAAATAATTTGATTTATAATAATGGTTGATACAAATAGAGAGTTTATAGTTTTCACTATTTTCTTAAAGATTTATTTATTTATTTGAAAGGCAGAGAGAGAGAGAGAGAGAGAGAGAGAAGAGAAGAGGAGAGGAGAGGAGAGGAGAGGAGAGGAGAGGAGAGAGAGAGGACAGAGAGAGATTCTTCACCTGCTGGTTCACCCCCCAAATGGCCCCAATGGCTGGAACTGGGCTAACTCAAAGCCAGGAGCCCAGAGCCCCTTCTGGGTCTCCCATGAGAGTGCAGGGGCCCAAAGACCTGGGCCACCTTCCACTGCTTTCCCATGCCACAGCAGAGAGCTGGATTGGAAGTAGAGCAGCCGGGACTCGAACCGGTGTCCACATGGGATGCTGGCACCACAGGCAGAGGCTGCACCCACTACGCCACAGTGCCAGCCCCTGTAGTTTTCACTATTGCCTCCCATTCCTTAGTACATCCTTCAGGACAGCTGGTTCCATCATAGTTTCTGTTCTTGGGCTTCTCTTATCACTCACTTCCCAAGTTTGAGGTAACACAAGAGCACCTCTAATCCCTGTAGTCAAAGAACTCAATTACAAAGAAATTCACCCAAGTCCAGGAATGGTATGGCATCACCCAGGAGACAGCACTGCATCGTTAAGCTATGGCTAAAGGGTAGGTCAGATTTACATCCCTGACCTAACCCACCTCTTTGGAAATACCCTTGCTGTACGAGCATGACAAAGAGAACATAAGGACTTGGGGAACCGCCAAGGTCCATTTTTGTTTCCAAATAGCTGTGAAAACGTTCCTTAGGTCATATAGCTTAAGTTGTTAACTTTTATACAAAATTCAGCCTTGTAAATGACAATGTAATTTATCAGATTATACAGCTTACACTTGTCTTCCTTTCTCACAAATAACATATATCAGCATAACAAATAGAAATCACCCCTTTATTAATCATCAGGTAAAACAGTATTAAATTATTGGTCTGTCAGGTTCAACTCTATCTAATAAAAGTTGCATGCTTTTATAAAAAGACTCTTCACTTCTATGAATTTCAGTTTAAAATGAAGACTGAGGGCTGGAGCTGTGATATAGCAGGTAAAGCCACCACCTTCAGCACCAGTATCCCATATGGGAGCCAGTTTACATCCCAGCTGCTCCACCTCTGATCCAGCTCCCTGCAAACGCACCTGGGAAAGCAGTGGAAGATGGCCCAAGTGCTTGAGCCCCTGAACCCACATGAGTTCTAGAAGAAGCTCCTGGTTTCTGGCTTCAGTCTGGCCCAGCCCTGACCATTGCGGCCATTTGGGGAGACTTCTGTCTCTGCCTCTCTTCCTCTCTGTAACTCTTTCAAATAAATAAATAAATCTTAAAAAAAAAAAAAAAGATTGAGCTAGAATGAGATTATTTCTAAAGAACTTTCAAGCTCTAAAATTTAGTGGGTTCTACTCTCTGAGCAAGTAGTGAGCTCATCATTTGCAAAGACACAACTCATCCATTTAATAAATATCTGAAGGCCATTGAGCCAAGTATGCAAGGTACTCGGTAAAGCGCAATTAACTAAACATAAAAAACACCCTACTCTCATAAAACTTACATTGTAATCTAGAGGACAATCAGAAAATTACATATAAGTCATTCAGGTTGTGGTAAACACTTTAAAGAACAATAAAATGGAGGTAAAAAAGAATTAAAATGAAGGTAAGAAGGATAGAAAAAACAGGGTAGAGGGCCTGCTATTTTACACAAAGTCAGGAAAGATTTTTACTAAGCCAACATTTGAGCAAAGATCTAAAGGAAATGAGGGAGCAACCCATTCAGGAATCTAGGGGAAGAGGGCTTTAGGCTAAATGAAGTACTATGTCCTGAGAGGGATTAGCTGTCTTGTTCAACAAATACCAAACAACTCAGTATGGCCAGAGTAAGTAAGAGAGAGGATGATTAAAGGCAATGTTAGAAGGGGTAAGAGAGAGAGATGATATTAGAAAACACCCAAGATTCAACAGATGAGAACTGAGAGAAAAATATTAAATGATTTAAGTACAACATATGTATCACTAAGGTCCTTGGCTTCTGCAGCAGTTCATTCTGTATCAAACACTAGAACAAAAAAGCTATCTTCGGCTGGCGCCGTGGTTCCATAGGCGAATCCTCCGCCTGCGGCTCCGGCACACCGGGTTCTAGTCCCGGTTGGGGGGCCGGATTCTGTCCCAGTTGCCCCTCTTCCAGGCCAGCTCTCTGCTGTGGCCCAGGAAGGCAGTGGAGGATGGCCCAAGTGCTTGGGCCCTGCACCCACATGGGAGACCAGGAGAAGCACCTGACTCCTGGCTTCGGATCAGCACAGTGCACCTGCCATGCAGTACACCGGCTGCAGCAGCCATTGAGGGGTGAACCAATAAAATGGAAGACCTTTCTCTCTGTCTCTCTCTCACTGTCCACTCTGCCTGTCAAAAAAAAATAAAAAACAAAACCAAAACAAAACAAAACAAAAGCTATCTTCACAACTGCTATGTGCCATTTATCTGACTTAGAACTAAGGAAAAAACTTGCTGCAGATATTCAAATTAGCATAAACTGCACAAACAAAAATTGCCCTGGAAGGCCATGTGATACCAAATCCAGAGCCTTAACACTCTCATTTAACTGTGGGTAAATAAGCTTCTCTAAAGTTAGTCTAAAGAAAATAATCTGAAACAAAAGGCAATTACACGCATTCTGGGACAGTTAAGACACCTCTTGGGATATCTCCATCCCATACTAGGGTACCTGGGTTCAAGTTCATGCTCTGCTTCTGATAAAGCTTCTTGCTAATGCACACCCTGAGAGGCAGTAGGTGATGGCTCAAGTACTTGGATCCTTGATACCCACATGGGAAACCTAGATGGAGTTTGTGTCTCCTGGTTTCCAATTAGCCCCAACCCCGCTGCTGTGAGTATTTGGGAAGTGAACCAGCAGATAGAAGATGTCTCTGTCTCTGTCACTCTGTCTTTCAAAAAAAAGTGTGTGTGTGTGTGTGTGTGTGTATTTTAAAGGCCACATACAAGTCTGTATTAACAGAAGCATTATTTCTGGATCAGAAGAGGAGCAGCCGGGACATGAACCGATGCCCATATGGAATGCCAATGCCGCAGGTGGAGGCTTAGCCTACTATGCCACAGAGCCAGTCACTCAGAAGCATTATCTCTAAAAGTTTAAATGACATCAAGCAAGCAAATCAATGGTGCTACAATAGTTTAAGCCTCTTTGAAAATATGAGAGGAGTAAATATAAATGAGAATATAAAATATAATATGAGTATAAAACTATATTTTTGCTATTATTACAATCTCTGCCCACCCCACAAATTTATGAATATATGTACATGGGTATACTGGAAGGAAACAGAAAAATGATAAAGGTTTGTTCTGCTGGGTGGTGGAATTATTCTTATTGTTTATAAAATAAGTTTTGTTCAATAAAATCCAAATTGCTTTGTTCTCATTCTACTGCATTATTACAATAGTAGGGCTTAGAATTAGGATAACAACAAAAACTGGGATCAGGGATTTGAAAAGAGTGCCACACTGCTCTATTTCAGGGAGGTGTTCTCAATAGTCCTGCAATATCAGAGGGTGCTGATATTCTTTCTTGAAACTTCTTTCCTTAATCTCCACAGTCACACACACTTTCGGTCCTTCACTCACCCACATCTCCACCATCATGTCTCCTTCCTCCTACTTCCAAGCACAATTTATGGTTATCTATTTTTCATTTTTGTCTCACTGTTCTCTATAAAGAAACCTCTCAAGAGATGTGTATCTCTAGCTCCAGCCTCTGCTCCCAAACTTTCTGACTATAATTTCAGCTGTCATTAGGCATTTCCTCTCAGGTCAGAGGTGAGGATATACCAAAAGTACAAGAAATCATCACTGTGATGTGGCAAGATTCTCCCATTCATTGGAAGGAATTTTAGCACAACTGTACCATCAAATCTACTCCATCATTAAGAATCACTAGTCCCTTTCTCCCCCAATTCCAGTAATATCTCCCTAACAGTATCCTAGATATTTGTAGTCATCATTACTTCTTACAAGAAGGATTACAGGGGCCAGCGCTGTGGCATAGTGGGTAAAGCTGCTGCCTGCAGTGCTGGCATCCCATACAGGCACAGGTTCAAGTCCTGGCTGCTCCACTTCCAATCCAGCTCTCTGCTATAGCCTGGGAAAGCAGTAAAAGATGGAGGATTAGCCTGTTGAGCCACAGCGCCGGCGAACTTGGACAAATTATTGTCTTCTAAACCTATTTCTACTTCTATAAAATTGTAACAATAAGGATGCCTATCTTGGGGAACTGGGATGATAAAATGAGATCAAGCACACAAAATAGTAACCCACTGCCTAGCTTACTGCAAGCCCTCAGTACACTGTAGCCACCCTAATAATGGTGATTCTATCCCCTACCTCCTGCACTGTCTGCCTATTCTTTTCCTATGTAGCTTATAAGATCAACTTTTACATAGCCCAAAGTAACCTATTCCTCTTATGGATGCCTAAAATATTTTTGCTTACTTGCCATTGACCATAAGTTGATCTGTATTTTAATAAAAATAATCATTTATAATTCTTAGTTTATGCAGGGACTGTGTTAAGCAATCCACATGAATGTATTCATTTTAACCCCACAACCTTATGAAGTAGGCACTAATACCATCCCTCCTTCTAGGTAATGAAGGCAACATAGAGGTCAAACAACTTACCTAAGATCATACAACTAACAGGTGCAGAGGCCCAAAGAGTATGGCTTCAGAATCTGTACTCTTTACCTTTACTTAATGTTTCCCATTTATATCTGCATGCCTCCTCTGGACAAATGCCGTCCTCTTAAAAACAAGAACAGAATCTTTCCCAGATCCCCCACAAGGTCAAACACAGAGTCTTCTATAGACAAAGGTGCAACAAGTATTGGATGAATTGTTATTTCCAATGTTGCATGATTATTTGCACCAGACTCATTGTTTCCCACTTACTCTGTTCTCTCACCATCTGTCTACCTGCATGCAAGCTATTATAAACACAGTGATATGATTCGTATTCCATATGAATCACAGTAGGGCGTGAGATCTGGTTCATGCCCTAATATTTGGGAGACTCTGTCTTCTCAGGATTTACAATTTCTTTTTTTTTCTTTTTTTAAGTATGGAACCCTTCACAAATTTGCATGTCATCCTTGCACAGGGGCCATGCTCATCTATTTATTCCAGTTTTAGCATATATGCTGCATATGCGAGCATGGTACTTAAAATTTCAACTCTGCTATTTTAAAATTAAAAATCATGTGAAAACTTTTCCTCAATATTAAAATATCAAATATATTAAATATTAAAATGTATTATATAAAAATACATATATATTAATTTCAGAGGGAAAGTGAAAACATTCCCATATTTCTTCAAGTACCCACAACAGCTGGAGCTGAGCCAGGCTGAAGCCATTGAGCCCAAGATACAAACCAGGTCTTCCATGTGGGTGGCAGGGACCCAATCACTTCAGCCATCACTGCTGCCTCCTATGGTCTGCACTAGCAGGAAGCTGGAATCAAGACTGGAGGAGAAAACCAAGCCCAAGGACTCTGATGTCCTAATACGGGTCTTTTTTTTTTTTTTAAGATTTATTTAGTTATTCAAAAGGCAGAGTAGCACAAAGAAAGAGAGACAGAAATAAAGACAGATTTTTTCCATCTGCTTGTTCACTTCCCAAATGGCAGCAACAGCTGGGGCCAGGCCAGGCAGAAGCCAAGAGCTAGGAACTCCACCCAGGTCTCCCACATTGGTGGCAGGAACTCAAGTACTTGAACCATCATGGCTGCTCCTTAGGTACATTAGCAGTGAGCTCGATCAAAAGTAGAGTGGCCGGTACCACGGCTCAATAGACTAATCCTCTGCCTTGCGGCGCCTGCACACTGGGTTCTAGTCCTGGTTGGGGCGCCGGATTCTGTCCCGGTTGCCCCTCTTCCAGGCCAGCTCTCTGCAGTGGCCAGGGAGTGCAGTGGAGGATGGCCCAGGTGCTTGGGTCCTACACCCCATGGGAGACCAGGAGAAGCACCTGGCTCCTGCCTTCAGATCAGCGTGGTGTGCTGCCGGCAGCGCGCCGGCCGCGGCAGCCATTGGAGGGTGAACCAACGGCAAAAGGAAGACCTTTCTCTCTGTCTCTCTCTCTCACTGTCCACTCTGTCTGTCAAAAAAAAAAATTAAAAAGAAAAACAAAAAAAAGAAGCAGAATGATGGGGCTGACTCCATGGTGGAGTAGGTTAATTCTCCGCCTGCGGCGCTGGCATCCCATATGGGCGTGTTTGAGTCCTGGCTGCTCCTTTTCCAATCCAGCTCTCTGCTGTGGCCTGGGAAAGCAGTAGAAGATGACCCAAGTCTTTGCGCCCCTGCACTCACATGGGAGGCCGGGAAGAAGCACCTGGCTCCTGGCTTCAGATTGGCCCAGCTCCTGGCTATTGCAGCCATTTGGGGAGTGAACCAACAGAAGGAAGACCTTTCTCTCTGTCTCTCCCTCTCACTGTCTGTAACTCTACCTCTCAAATAAATAAAATCTTAGAAAAATAAAAAGTAGAGTGATACAGATGTGGGTTCCCAAGGGGCAGCTTAACCCACTGAGCTGCAATACCCCCCCAATGGAGGGAGAGGTGTCTTAATTGCTTGGCTAGATGCCTGCCCCTCCTCAAAACTTTGTCTAGACTTCAATCTTTTCTTATCATTAAGAACTAAAGGCAGAAAACACACAGCAAGACTGCTTCATTTTTATCAACAGCAACTTAAAGTATTTTAAACTCATATTTATATTTGACCTGACTCCCATTTTCTCTTCACCTCAAACACAAATATTACACAATGTCTTTATGTCTATCCTCTCTGAGGGCCTATACCAATTTAGAGGAAAAACAAAAGAAAAATATACTTTTTGAAGGCACTTTATTTTCCATTACCTTCTCCTATTCCTAACCTTCTAACCACACATATTTTATTTCTTCAAAGGCACTAAGGTCCTTTTTACATTAAGTCCTTCCTTTGTGACAGTCCTCTGTTTAGAACTTGCTTCCCTGAACTTTCTAGCTAACCTGTCAATTTTCAGGTCTGCTTAAATGCCATTTTTTTTTCCCAGAAAAGTTCTTTCAATATTTATGATCTAAATCAATGTTCCCTTTTTAGAATCTCTGCTGCACTCTTTATTTTTCCTTCAGGGAACTTATCGTATTTAGTAATCATGATTATTTTTGTGACTATTGAATCAATTTCTTATTTCCCCCACAGTACTATGAGTGTGGGAGGCCCTGGACTAAATCATGAAGACCCACACTCTGACTTTCATGACTTTCCATGTTCTCAGTGGTACTGTAGAGAACACCACATATTCACTTGCTAGCGGTGCACAGATAAAGCAATCCAGGGTACTGGGCATATTCCCAAATGCTTCAGTGCCCAGACTGCATCACTCCCCACTCTGAGGACCAAGAACACTTAGGGGGACAGTGTACATGAACACTGTTTCTCTACCTCGGTTTTAAACTCTCCTCAATCCACTGAAAATGTCAAGGCTTTACAGACCCTATTTCATATCTGCCCTGTAAAACCTGCTGGATGAATGGATGATTCTGTATTTTTCATTAGACATAAACTTTCTGAGAGAAAGACTGAAGAGATCAAGAGTGGAGAGTTCATGTTTCCTCTCTACTTACACATAAACTTAAAATGCACAGATTGTATCTAATGGCCAACCTGAGGTGGTCTAAGACAAGCACAACATCAAGTGGGGGAACAGTTAAGACGGCACTGAACAGGCTGAGTTGAACAGCTCAATGTTCCTAACATGCTGATGGGCCTGCATCCTCAAAGTTACTTCAACCTTGCAGTAACACCAAATTTCTTTAGGTTCCCCCAAAATAGGTCAACCTTCAGACTTTTGCTGAGAGCAAAATACAACAGGAGCCAACAGTCTAATAATTATTTCTCCTCCCTGACCTCAATCACCAGAAAGGCATCTGCTCTCAGAGGATGCAAGCCTGAGGACCAGAATCAGGAGACCAGACTCTCTTTCCAGCCTGGCCTCACTGCTTCATCTCCATATTTACCTTCAGCTATCAAATTAGGGCACCAGCACTAATGTACTATAATTCTATGTTGTCCCATGGTTTTAAAGGAATCTTACCAAAATCCATGGAGGTTGTAGGACCGCTAAACTCTGCATTACTCAGACTAACCCTAACATTCTCTAACTGTCAGCAACAAATTTAAACAGAATATTGTAAAAGTGACATACATATAGAGAAGGCAGACAGGAAGAATACTGACCCAGAAACCCTTAGATAAACTGTATGACTGAGAGAACAAAAATACTCAGCTTAGAAAAGAAAAATCCATAGTCTTTTTTAAGTACCAAGGGATAGATGTCATAATGATGACTCATTCTGTTTTTCTTTATAGGACTCCAATGACCAATGAGTGAAGACTGCAGGGAAGAGGGTGATACAACAGAATAAAGAAGTTTAATAACTAACTTGGTCTGCAAATACACGACTTCCTCTGAAATAAACTGCTTCCCTTGTCATCGCCTGTCTGAGAAGGTGAATAAGGATGGAAGCTCGCTCACCCACTGTCTTTTCTTCCCTTTCTGTTGCTCTGCCTTTCAAATAAATAAAACATTTTATGTTTTTTAAAGATTATTTATCTGAAATGCAGTGGGAGGGAGGGAGAGGGAGAAAGAGAGAGAGAGAAAGGGGAGGGAGGGAGGATTGATCCCCCAGGACAGTGCTGCAGATGGACCCTTAACCTTCTATACCATAGTGCTGGCCTCAATAAAAAATTTTTTAAAAAAAGCTACTTTAGATCAGGAGGCAACAAATTTTTATACATAATGGGATTTGTGTGTTACATATAATCCCTTAAAAGTCCAAAAGGCACCCTTAGCTTTAAGGCTATTCAAAAACAGCTGGTATGCTGCCCTTTCTTCTAGAAGTACATTACCCAATAGAAATGAGTCACATATGTCATTTACAATTTTTCTAGTATCTATATTTAAAAAGGTAAAAGGAGTTAGGTGAAGTTAATTTTAATATACTCACTTAATCCAATATATCCAAGAAGTTATTATTTATTTATTTTTTTTGACAGGCAGAGTTAGGCAGAGAGAGAGAGACAAAGATCTTCCCTCCGTTGGTTCACCCCCCAAATGGCTGCCACGGCCGGAGCTGCATCGATCAGAAGACAAGAGCCAGGTGCTTCTCCTGGTCTCCCATGGCGTGCAGGGCCCAAGCACTTGGGCCATCCTCCACTGCCTTCCTGGGCCACAGCAGAGAGCTGGACTGGAAGAGGAGCAACTGGGACAGAATCTGGCGCCCCAACCGGGACTAGAACCCACGGTACCAGTGCCGCAGGCGGAGGATTAGCCTAGTGAGCATCGGCACCGGCCCCAAGAAGTTATTTTAACATGTAAACAAAATTACTTATAAGATCTTCAATGTTTTTAAAATACTAAGTCTTTGAATTCCAGTCTAAATTTTACACTTACATTATCTCAATTTAAACTATCACATTTCATGTGCTCATGTATCTGTTCAGCACTCTCCACTGAGAAACAGAAGAGACAATATTCCTTCCAATATTTCATGATTGAAATCAATGAGTAAATCAATGAACTAGCTAGTAAACGGTATAGAGATAGCTGGCAAGCTACTCGGAAAAAATAAAGCTCGATCCTTTCTTGCATCTTACGGCAATATAAATTCCAGAATGAAACAAGATGTCAGGGTAAAAAGTAAAATAATAAAAGCAATTTAGAAGAGCATTTTCTTATTGTCTTGAAGTTGGAAAAACCCTTTAAAGTAT
The DNA here is from genome assembly GCA_949820135.1 of Sylvilagus floridanus. Classification (NCBI taxonomy): domain Eukaryota; kingdom Metazoa; phylum Chordata; class Mammalia; order Lagomorpha; family Leporidae; genus Sylvilagus; species Sylvilagus floridanus. The sequence goes on from OX463235.1 coordinate 44,859,872, forward strand.
ATCACAAAAATTCAAAAACAAAGACTGGTAAATTTACTTACATAAAGATTTAGTGCTAGCAGGTGGAGGGCAGTGTTTAGCCTAGTGGATAAGATGCCCATGTCGGGGTGCTGCAGTGCAGCAATTTAAGCCGCCACTTTGGATGCCTACATCCCATACCGGAGTGCTGAATTTAGTCCCAACTGCTCTACTTTGAATCCAGCTCCCTGCTTAAACTCCCAGGAAGCAGGGGATGATGTACAAGTACTTAAGTGCCAGACACCCAACTGGGAGACCCAGATGGAATCCCTGGCTCCTGGCCTCAGCCAGGCCCAGTCCTGTGGGTGCTGATCACTTTTTCTGTCTCTCCTGTCTCTGTCACTCTGCCTTTCAAATAAATCTTTTAAAAACAAGATGCCCATGTTCCATATGCAACTATCTGGGTGCAATAATTGGCTCTAGCTCCTAACTCCAATTTCCTGCTAACACAGGCCCTGGGAAGCAGGAATTGGGTTCAGGCAATTGGGTCCCTGCTACCCACATGGAATAAGTTCTGGCTTCACAGCTCTGACTTGGCCCAGACCAGACTTCAGAGTGTACCATTTACAGAATATCTGTACCAGTCATGACTGTCTCTGTCTCTCTGCCTGTCAAATAAGTAAATAGATAATTTTAAAACATTAAACAGGGTTGAAGTGAAATGACAAACATGAGAAAATATTTCAAATATAGCTTAGAGAGTTTTAAAAAACTCTTAACATAAAAAGGAGCTCTTTCAAAAACATAAATACTCAATAATAAATAAGACAGACACAAAGTTAGCAAGATAAGACCAGTAAAGAGAAAAGAAAAAACGAAAGTATTATACTGGGGGCCAGCACTGTAGCATAGTGGGTAAAGCCTTCACCTGCAGTGTCAGCACCCTACATGGGTACAGCTTCGAGTCCCAGCTGCTCCACTGCTGATCCAGCTCTCTGTTATGGCCTGGGAAAGCAGTATAAAATGGCCCAAGTTCTTGGGCCCCTGTACTCTGGTGGGAAACCCAGAGGAATCTCCTGGCTTTGGATTGGCCCAATTCCAGCCGTTGTGGCCATTTGGGGAGTGAATCAGCATATGGAGGACCTCTCTCTCTGCCTCTCTGTTAACGCTACCTTCCAAATAAATAAATAAAAATCTTTTTTAAAAAAAGTATTATATTGGGCCGGCGCCATGGCTCAACAGGCTAATCCTCCGCCTTGCGGTGCCGGCACACCGGGTTCTAGTCCCGGTCGGGGCACCGGATTCTGTCCCTGTTGCCCCTCTTCCAGGCCAGCCCTCTGCTGTGGCCCGGGAGTGCAGTGGAGGATGGCCCAAGTGCTTGGGCCCTGTACCCCAAGGGAGACCAGGAAAAAGCACCTAGCACCTGGCTCCTGCCTTCGGATGAGCACGGTGCGCTGGCCGCAGCGCGCCATCCACGGCAGCCATTGGAGGGTGAACCAACGGCAAAGGAAGACCTTTCTCTCTGTCTCTCTCTCTCACTGTCCACTCTGCCTGTCAAAAAAAAAAAAATTAAAAAAAAAAAAAGTATTATATTGGGGCCGGTACCATGGCTCACTTGGCTAATCCTCTGCCTGCAGCGCCGGCATCCCTTATGGGCGCTGGGTTCTAGACCCGGCTGCTCCTCTTCCAGTCCAGCTCTCTGCTGTGGCCTGGGAAGGCAGTGGAAGATGGCCCAAGTGCTTGGGCCCTGCACACCATGGGAGACCAGGAACAAGCACCTGGCTCCTAGCTTCGGATCAGCGCAGAGCCAGCCATGGTGGCCATTTGAGGAGTGAACCAACGGAGGGAAGACCTTTCTCTCTGTCTCTCTCTCTCACTGTCTATAACTCTACCTGTCCAAAAAAAAAAAAAAAAGTATTATATTAATCATTCAATTGGCAAGGATCGAAAAAGACCCATTTTTCTAGCCTCTCAACAAAACTGGTGCTACTGATGGGATCATTAATGTATGAACATTCTTAGGGGCAGCTTGGCAGTATGTATAAACATGTAATCCCACTTTTAAAAAACTGCCTTCAGATGTAATTACAAAAGGGCAAAAAGATGCAGGCATAAGGATATTCAGGGAAGCATGATTTTTAAAAATTTTTATTTATTTAACAAGTATTCCATTGGTTCACTCCTCAAATGGCCTCAATGGTCGGCGCTGCGCTGATCCGAAGCCAGGAGCCAGGTGCTTGTTCCTGGTCTCCCATGCGGGTGCAGGGCCCAAGCACTTGGGCCATCCTCCACTGCCTTCCCAGGCCACAGCAGAGAGCTGGACTGGAAGAGGAGCAGCCGGGACTAGAACCCAGTGCCCATAAGGGATGTTGGTGCCACAGGCGGAGGATTAACCAAGTGAGCCATGGCGCTGGCCCCGGGGAAGTATGATTTACGAGAGAAAATAACTGGAAGCAACTTAAATGCCTCCAATAAACTTCATTACATAACCATAAGGGTAATAAGGGTTAATAAGGGTAAGATAGGTTTGTTATAAGAAGATGGTTAATGTTGCTGGAGGGAAATGTAATTTATAAAACAGAATGTAGGGGCTGGTGCCATGGCATAGTGGGTTAAAGCCCCAGCCTGAAGTGCCAGCATCTCATATGGTTGCCGGTTCTTGTTCCAGCTGCTTCTCTTTTGATCCAGCTCTCTGCTATTGCATGGGAAAGCAGGAGTCCTTGGGCCCCTGCACCCATGTGGGAAACCCAGAAGAAGCTCCTGGTTCCTGACTTCAGATCTGCTCACCTCCGGCCATTGTGGCCATTTGGGGAGTGAACCAGGGAATGGAAGATCTCTCTCTCTCTCTCTCTCTCTCTCTCTCTCTCTCTCTGTAACTCCGTCTTCCAAATAGATAAAAATAAATCTTAAAAAAAAAAAAAAAAAAGAATGTATAGAGTGATCCCACTTGGTTAAGCAGGTTAAGTCAACTTAAGATACAGAGGTGAATAAAGGTAATTTCATGCAATGTCATTCTTTAACTACTATGTTTTCCATTTTTGAGCTTTATAAGGCTCATAAAACCACAGGTTTATGGAATACAAATAAAATTTGACCATAATCTTTCCCTTTACTATTGCTCACATTCCTCCACATCTTTTCTCCCAGAATAAGGAAAAGTTAGCAGGATGCTCCTCCAAACAGAGTCATGTTCCCCCAGACAGACTCACGGGACCTCACTGCTGAAAAAGCAGATGCCATGAAACAATCAGTGTGCTCCTGGGGAGCAGAGTCTCCAAGCGAAATCAAAATACACAAAAGGATGATTACTGTTAAAGTGTTTTCCTAATTAGGGAACAAAAAGTCAACAACTATTTCAAGAGTTAAAAGGCTGGCTTTTATTGAACTGTCATGCTACCCCCCAATATGCAGCAGTGGAGACATGTTCAGTGCATTACCTTTAGGAGGAAAATACGATTTGCTTTCAGCTTTGTGAGGCCAGTCCACCACGAGAGGTCCAAACCTGCGAAAGCTGGCAGTGATCTCATCTGCAAAACAGAGAAGGGATCATAGTAAAAGAGAAAAAATTATGCAGTCAGAATAGCACAAAACATGTCTTTTTGTAAAAAAAAAAAAAAAAAAAAAAAGAGGTTTGAGGACTATTCCTAAAGTATTTTTACAGATGTCAAATCCACTAAGTGAAATGCCATTGACTATGTGGACATTTGGTTACTTACTTTTAACCATGCAAAGTATGTTTCTAACTAACTATAATTCATTTCCATTTACTAACAATAAACTTGACATAAGAATTTGGGAGAAAAAAATCTGATATTAGCTAAGGTGACCACTATGCCAAGTAAAATGTGAGTCTAAAAACAGAAATGTTCTGATTTTTGAAAAAGAAAAGGTACAGGAATATATTTTTTTTTTTTTTTTTTTTTTTTTTTTTTTTTTTTTTTTTTTTTTTTTTTTTTTACAGGCAGAGTGGACAGTGAGAGAGAGAGACAGAGAGAAAGGTCTTCCTTTGCCGTTGGTTCACCCTCCAATGGCCGCCGCGGTCGGCGCGCTGCGGCAGGCGCACCGCGCTCGTCCGATGGCAGGAGCCAGGAGCCAGGTGCTTTTCCTGGTCTCCCCATGGGGTGCAGGGCCCAAGCACCTGGGCCATCCTCCACTGCACTCCTGGGCCACAGCAGAGGGCTGGCCTGGAAGAGGGGCAACCGGGACAGAATCCGGTGCCCCGACCGGGACTAGAACCCGGTGTGCCGGCGCCGCAAGGCGGAGGATTAGCCTGTTGAGCCACGGCGCCGGCCGGTACAGGAATATATTTAAAATATACTTTCATGAGTATGAAATCTCTGGTTATTTTAGAAACAGACAATTCTTTTGATGAGAGGAAGGGACAATAAGCAGGTAATTCTATTTGGTGATACAAAAAAGTTAAAAGCCAATGATCACTTTACTACCTACATGCTATACATCTGGGAAAGAATATTTACAAAAAATTACAGCTCAATAAATTTATTTTCTCCTTCTGGCTTTGACTCAAAGGAAGATATAACCTGGTTACTACCAAGATTTAAATTGCCACTCTCGAGCTCATCAAAAAATTTGTTTCAAAGGAAATCTGATAGGTAAGATTAACATGAATATGAGAATGGTTTGGAGGAAAATGGGCTTCCAGCTACATGCAACATAGTAACTCTAAAATAAAACAATTTTCAGAAACTTTTCTTCTCTCATTATAAAGAAAAGAAACTCATGATAAATTAAAGAGGTATCATAGCTAGGATAATACCAGTTGAACAAGCCTTTTTGAAAATATTTTTTAGCAGAAAGAAAGTCCACTGGAATTAGAATTCTTTTTCCCGAACTTTATCACAATTGCATTTCATTCATTTATTAAACAAATATTTATCGATATCCTACCAGGTGCTAAAATGAACATTTTTACTGACTTTAAGTATAAGTCAAAATTCACTTTTAGATGGTAGTTAACTCCAAAATATTAAGAAAATTGTAATTTGTCTTTATTCTTTTTTTAAAGATTTATTTATTTATTTGAAAGGCAGAGTTACAGAGAGGTAGAGAGAGAGAGAGAGAAAGAGAGAGAGATCTCCCATCCGATGGTTCACTTCCCAGATGGCTGCAATAACCAGAGTTGTGCCAATCTGAAGCCAGGAGTCAGGAGCTTCTTCCAAGTTTCCCACATGGGTTCAGGGGCCCAAGCACTTGGGCCATCTTCCACTGCTTTCCCCGGCCAACAGCAGAGAGCTGGATTGGAAGTGGAGCAGCTGAGACTTGAACCATCACCCATATGGGATATCAGCACTGCAGGTGGCAGCTTTACCTGCTACATCCCAGCACTGGTCCCTGTCTTAATTCTTTTAAAGGTTAAGGGGGGTATGCTTTCCATTAACAGGTATTTACAATCAAAGGTGTTATGGTACAGTATGATGGACATTGTTCTAAGTGCACCACTGGCTACATAATCCTGGACAAATTATTTCTCTCTGGGGGCAAGCATAGGACAGAAGATTAAACTACTACCTGCAACACCAGCATGCCATATGGGTGCCAGTCTGAGTTCTAACTACTCCATTTCTCATCCAGATCCCTGCTAACGTGCCTGGGAAAGCACTGGAGGATGGCCCAAGTATTTGGGTCTCTGCACCTACACAGAGAACTGGATGAAGCTACTGGCTTTGGCCTGGATCAGCTCCAACCCTTACAGCCATTTGGGGAGTGAACCAGCTGATAGAAACTCACTTTCTCTGTGTTTCTTCTTCTCTCTCTGCCACTCTGCTTTTCAAATAAATAATTTGTTAAAAAAATTTCTCTTTGATCTTCCATTTCCTCATCTACAAAAGACACATGATACACTTCAAAAGACAGCCATGAGGATTAAATGAGAAAATTTAACGCAAAATGCTTAGTACAGTAATGGACTTATGGTAAGAGTTTCTTAAGTTTAGCTGTCACTGTTGCTTTAGAATTTATCTCCAAATTAATAAATAGAACATGGCAAGATGTTGGAAGACTGCTATGTTACTACATATGAAAAAACAGACCTAATGTATTCTTCCTCATTTATCAAATATTCCCAACTTTTACATTCTAAGATAAAATGTCCTTTACTAAACTTGGAGGGGAGAATCAGGTTCAAACCACACAAAGAACAAACCCGGCATTTGTAAAGTTATTAAGGAATGCATAGTACCTTCATCGATATCAGGAGGAAGGCCTCCAACAAACACTTTTCTAGAGTAGCGTTCCACTCGTTCTCCATTTTGACAGCGAGTAGGAGAACTTAAGCCAGATGACAAGGCCTGATCCCCATGGCTGTCATCCAGGAAGGCATCTTCAAAGGGAAAGAGAGAAGACCGACCTGAAACAAATGTGGAAGTTTCTGTAGTTAAAATTGTTTTCCAGGACAACAATGCATTTCTAGAAGCCCCAAGTACAGAGTGAAGCATACAAAAATATGTTTCTTGGGCTGTGGAGTTTTCAAAGACTCAGCAGCTGAAGATTACCAGGTCTAAACAAGCTTACATCATCATTTTTGATTGAGGGCATATACAACACTGAGATGACTAGATTCATATCAAAGGAAGAATTCTCAAAGCTTCAGTTGTTTTCCTCACTAAAAACTCACTACGTTGACTCATACAATCCTTATCACATCTGCTAAGAGTATATTTAGCAGCTATTTTTCCTTTCTTCAGTCATTTCTTAAAATAAATAATCTCTATTCATAGATTTTTTTTTAATTTTTTTTTTTTGACAGGCAGAGTGGACAGTGAGAGAGAGAGACAGAGAGAAAGGTCTTCCTTTGCCGTTGGTTCACCCTCCAATGGCTGCCACGGTCAGCGCGCTGCGGCCGGCGCACCGCGCTCGTCCGATGGCAGGAGCCAGGAGCCAGGTGCTTTTCCTGGTCTCCCCATGGGGTGCAGGGCCCAAGCACCTGGGCCATCCTCCACTGCACTCCCGGGCCACAGCAGAGGGCTGGCCTGGAAGAGGGGCAACCGGGACAGAATCCGGTGCCCCGACCGGGACTAGAACCCGGTGTGCCAGCGCCGCAAGGCGGAGGATTAGCCTGTTGAGCCACAGCGCCGGCCTTCTCTTCTGATAGTAGGAATAAAGATCATGAAGTTTGGGGCCAGCACTGTGGCAAAAGGGGTTAAGACGCTGCCTGTGTCACCAGCATTCCATGTGAGCACCAGGTTTGAGTCCTGGCTCCTCCACTTCTGATCCAGCTCCTTGTTGATTTGTCTGGGAAAGCAGCAGAAGATGGCCCAACTATTTGAGTCCCTGCCACCCACATGGAAGACCCGAATGGACTTCCCCACTTTGGCCCAGCCCAGTCCTGGGGACATCTGGAGAGTGAACAAGCAGATAGAAGACCTTTTTGTCTCTCTGTAATTCTTTCAAATAAATAAAATAAACCTTAAAAAAAATCTATCAAGTTTCTCTTATTATCCCAAGCTACTCCAATTTGGAAATAAACACCTACAATAATAAAAAAATGGGGCAAATAAATAACAATATATAAATTGTATACATTAAGAGTGTAAGTATAGATATAGTTATGATATCTTAGCCTTATTTATCTAGGCTGTTATTTTATACCACTCAACAAATACATAAAAAGACTAGAGTTATTCTCCTTGTTAACTCTACAGACAAATAATGTTATAGAGAAAAGGCAACTACCCTATCCACACAACTGTAAGAAAGACATCAGCAGTAACAGTCTGTTAATAAATATAATACAATAATGCCATTTGGCATTATGTTTGTTTAAAAGCCAATGTATTTCCTGTTTGAGTCTGTGAGTTAGTTCCTGGTAAAACTTTCCACTAGATTCCACTCTAAAAAAATAAACTGTCTGCTGCTTCTATCTTTTTGAAAAAAAGAAAAATCCCCATCTAAAATAAATTAATACATTCTTCAAAAATAAAGAACAGTCTTCCCCATTTAGTCTAGCTTGTCCATAGTTCCCTGAAACCTGTTTTGGTCACAACAGCCAACTCTAAAATAGGATATAAATAGCCCTAGAAAAAATACTAACCATTCATTTCTTTTACCAAAAAAAAAAAAATAGTTACTAATATAACTCTGTTTATTTTATGAACAACCCAGGTGGTGTAAGAAAGGAACTGTTTTGATGTTGGGAGTTAATAAATAAAACGACTGAAGAATTTTTTGTTCAGCTCTTCCCAGCTTAGCTACAATGAAACAGAACAAAATGTGTCACCTATCTTTTTTAGCTTGGCAGGAACAAATGATAGTAAATTCTCATCCCCTGATGTTTCTTTTTATCACTGAGGGTAAAAGAAATAGATCTCTCGCAACTAGAGGCAAAATGAACTTCCCAAAGACATTCAGAGATACTCTCCCACAGCTGACAGGTTAATTTCCACATTGTGACACGGCTGGATCACATGCTTACTCAGTGTCAGGCACACACCCACATGTACATTATTCCCAAAGAACGTTCCTACTCCCACCTCTCACCTTTAAGACTAGACACATGAGGTGCTCAAAAAACAGAAGCTGGTGGAGGGGAGGGAGAAACACAATCACTTGGGAAAACACTGCATATTTCATGCCCTTCCTAGAGTTTGGTCCTCATTAGAAAATAAAAAAACTGAAAAGTTCTGCAGCAAAGAAATATTAACTTACTCCAACATTACCCAGATTTAAGGGAAAGGAAGATTTAACACACAAAACACAGTAGAAAACATCTCAGGAAATATTTATTCATTTTCCACGGATACCCACAGACAAGATGCATCTCCACTAGAGGAATGACAGCCTGGTGAGGGTGATGGGCAAGGGTGCAATTATAAAATAGAGAGGTAAGTACCAAGACAAGGCTGCACCATGCAACCCAACAGCACAGCGGACTGCCCTCCTGGAGAGAAAAGGAAAAGACCTCGAGAACAATTTTACAGGAGAGCATTTTTGAACAGAATCTTGTCAGTGAGGGTTTCTAGGGTAAAGGACAAGAATCCACAGAGAAAATGCTTTCACAACAGCTCTTGATGTTTTCTTCAAAACCTGTTCCTTCTCCAGCATTCCCTAAAAGTCTCAATAAAAATGTTTATTATGCAGACCGGATTCATCCCAAAAATCTAAAAATCACCTGATGTCTCTTTCTCTCTAATATGCCATTGTCAAGTCCATCCCTCATTAAGTCCTAGTAATTCAAACTCCAAAATAAATCTTCCGCCTGGTTCTCTCAAATCTAGTCCTAAACACCCTCAGGTCCAGACCACCATCACCTCTCCTCTGTACTCAGTCTAATGAGTGTTTACCATAGCCTCTTTTGTCTACAGACTTCTATTCTATACTTCCTCAATGCTGTGCCCACAAAGTTGTCATTTTCTTTTTTTTTTGTTTTAGAGTTTCCACTTTATGGAAAGTTTTTTTTTTTTTTTTTTTTTTTTTTGGTTTTAGACTTTCCACTATATGGGAAGTTTTGTGTTTTTTTGTTTGTTTGTTTTTTGTTTTTTTGTTTTTTTGACAGGCAGAGTGGACAGTGAGGGAGAGAGAGACGGAGAGAAAGGTCTTCCTTTGCCGTTGGTTCACCCCCCAATGGCTGCCGCGGACGGCGCGCTGCGGCCGGCGCACCGCGCTCATCCGATGGCAGGAGCCAGGTGCCAGGTGCTTTTCCTGGTCTCCCATGGGGTGCAGGGCCCAAGCACTTGGGCCATCCTCCACTGCACTCCCGGGCCACAGCAGAGGGCTGGCCTGGAAGAGGGGCAACCGGGACAGAATCCGGCGCCCTAACCGGGACTAGAACCCGGTGTGTCGGCGCCACAAGGCGGAGGATTAGCCTGTTGAGCCACGGCGCCGGCCAAAGTTGTCATTTTCAAACATTAATCTGAACATGTAACCACAACCCTCATGCCCAATTTTAAAAACCCTTGATGAAAGTACAGAAACACTGCTGTGAACATTGCATACATCTACATTTTAGCTGCTATCCCTCCCTCCTGTTCACTAATCTCCAACCACAGAATTTCCTTTCTGTTTCCTGATTAGTCTTCTTTCCAAGGATCCTAAGGCGCAAGGTGTTCCTTCAACCAAAAACAAAAACCCATTCCACTTTTCTAGTTAACTACTACTAATTCTTTGGGTCTCAGCTTAAAAGTCATTTTGTTTGGTGGAATTTTCTTGAGCCTTTAGATTAAGGTAGGTCTCTTTTTCCACCCATGCACAGGACCCTATACTCCTCCTTAACACTTTCCCTAATTACCATTATACCATTTATGTGGGGTTACACTGGGTATCTCCTTTCTCAACACCATTAAATTGTAAGCTCCATTAGTACAGAGACCAACTTACTCTTATTCACCACTTTCTTTTCCTATCCTAATTAGGGCACATAAAAGGCACTCAAAAAATGTTAAATTCAGGGACATTCTTGTGGCACACACTGGGTTGAGCATGTTGACCATCCTATACGGGTGCTGGTTCAAGTCCTGGCTGCTCCACTTCTGATCCAGCTCCCTGCTAATGTGCCTGGGAAAGCAGCAGAGGATGTCCCAAGTGCTTAGGTTCCTGCCAACCATGTAGGAGACATGGATGAAATTTCAGGCTCTTGGCTTCTGCCTGACCCAGCTCTGATTGTTGTGGCCATTTAGAGAGTAAACCAGTAGATGAAAAACCTCTCTCTGTATCTTTCTGTCTAAATATAACTCAGATTTACAAATAAGTAAATAAATTTTCTTAAAAATGTTAAATATGAGGCAGCATCAGGGAAGGAAAACATGTACAAGGACAGACTACTGCAGGTATGTGCTAGAACACAGTGCACAGCAGTGAGAAAGGCAAGAGACAGCTTTCCTATTACTTTTATTAGATCAAGCATTATATTTTATATATAAATAAATAAATAAATCTCAAATGTATATATTTAAGGCAGAGTTATAGAAAGCAAGAGAGACAGAGACAGAGAGAGAGAGAGAGAGATCTTCCATTCTCTGGTTTACTCCCCAAATGGCCCCAATGGCCAGGGCTGGACCAGACCAGTCAGGAGGCAGGAATTTCATCTGGCTCTCCCACATGGGTGCAGGGGTACAAGTACTTGGGCCACCTTTCACTGTTTTCCCAAGCCATCAGCAGAGAGCTGGATGGGAAGTGGAGCAGCTGGGACTTGAACCAGAGTCCAAATGGGATGCTGGTGCCACTGGCAGATGCTTAACCCACTATGCTATAGTGCTGGGCCCAAAATATGGACAGTTTTGAAAACTGGCTATGGGTAGTTAAGAAATTTCCCAAGGTTTTCAAATGAAAGATGTCTTAGTAGTAATCAGTGTACTATATACTTTTAACAAAAAAGCTGCCCTTGGAAATAAAATGGCTAAGAATGAATGCATAAATGATGTTTCTCTAATTGTAGGTAAGAATTAAGAATATAGGTTTCAGATCACAATTCCAAGATCTACTAATCTGTGGAGGTCAGGCTTGAAAATCTGCACTTTTCACATATTTATCAAATGACTCCTATGCTAAAGTTTAAGAATCACTAGGGCTGATGCTGTGACATAGCTGGTAAAACTGTCACCTGCAATGCTGGCATCCCACATGGGTGCTGGTTCAAAACACAGCTGCTTCATTTCTGAACCAGCTCCCTGCTAATGTGTCTGGGAAATCAGAAGAGGATAGCCCAAGTCCTTGGGCCCCTTAACCTACACGAGAGACCTGGAAGAGGCTCTGGGCTCCTGGCTTCGGCCTGGCCCAGCCATGGCCATTGTGGTCATTCGGGAAGTGAACCAGTGGATGGAAGATCTCTCTCTGCCTCTCCCTCTCACTGTAGCTCTGCCTTTGAAATAAATAAATCAATCTTAAAAAAAAATCACTGAGATGGATGTTATTGGTCTTCACTTGATCTTAGCCAAAAGGCCAAGAAGCGGATGTTATTGGTCTTCAGCAGACAGCATTGAGAGAGAGATGGTATGAAGTGTGTAGAGGCTTGGGAGAGATCAAGTTCAATCAAGTTAAGGAAAATATACCCTCAGGACTAGAGTATAACATCTATAATCTAATCAGCTTTACTGTACCATGACTGCCTAAAGTACTGGAGGAAACAAGGAGCTGTCTGCAGGAAGCATTTCAAAGACAGAACTGCAGAGTAAGAACTTCTGTTTACTCAGAGCAGAGCAATTCTTACATAGAAAGACCAGGTAATTACTCCTCTGCAGGACAGAATGGTTCATCTGACATTTCAAGAGCCTGAAAACCATCTATTTCCCTCTGCTATGATTAGAATCTCCTGAAAGACTACCCTATTAATAAATTGGGCCCTTTGCTATTGTGAAGGGGTAACTTGTGAAGTCGTACACAAATAATCAACCTCTGAAATTCTATTTCTACAAGCATCCAGTTAAAACACTGGTGTTCTAATTTGTCCAGTGAATACTTGTCACGTTGCTATTCATGCACTCATTTGGTGGCATAAAACCAACCTCAAGACAAATCATTCCCAGCAAAGTGTAACATTTTAGTTCTTGCACATGTATTACTGAAACAGAAACTGTAAGAGGCTGCAACTAAAGGGTGTCCCATGAGAAGTCCTGATTTCCCATCTATCATCTCTCTGACATGTATCTTTTCTTTAAGGGAAATAGTTCCCAAGATCAAAATGTTTTAAGAAAGCCACATTACTTACCAAAATTACATCTTCTAAACAGAATGTATAAATCTGCAAACATTTACAGTCAATATTTCAATAGAAGCAAGAGAAAGACTTCTCAACTGCTATAACTGGCCATTCAACTTTCTACCAATGATCTGGTTCTCTGGAAGCTACTTTCAGTTCCTATTAAGACAAAGCTTTTGTTCTGAAAAAACAGTTCCTTGGGAGTATGATAAATTCCAGTACAGGCTACAGCAAATGACCTTGGGTAAGACATTTCATTTTCATTTGTCCCATTTGTATAATCAAAGATTGAACTATAGGAAAAGGTTTCAAATCCCTCAGGACAGCAGAATCCTTTTAATTACACAAAACTCTAATGTAATAAAAAGTGATCTTATTTCATATTAAGAATATTAAAACTTCACAGTAGGTATCACAAACTTAACGTGCTTACAGTAGAACTCTTGTTATCTACCTTAAACCTATTTAATCCACTTGCTTAATCCACAACCTGAACATCATTTTCTAATTTTTTGTTTAGTCTCCACATTTGGTTCATCAATTTGATGCCATCTGTTAAATTCTACTGTTGATTTTCCTGAAAATATGTTAAATTTGCTAACTTCTCTCCAACTTCATTGCCATCACCCTATGCTAACCACCCTTATCTCCTACCTAGGCTACTGCCCTAACTGGGCAATCCACTTCTCACTCTGCTCCAAACAGCAGCCAGAGTTCTCTCAAAAACGTAAGTCTGATCACTTGACCTGCTTTAAAGCTTCAAAGATTTCCTCTTGCTCTTGGAGCAAGTTCAAAATCCTCACCAGAAGCTAAAGTCCAGCAAGATCAGATTCTGCTTTTTCCTCCAAGCTCATCATTCTTTCTTCCAAACTCATTTTAAGACACCCTCCTCTCTCACTCCAAGCTTCAGTCATTTTAGGCACCATTTATTTCCTCAAAGTAAGCCCTTTCCTGTCTCAAGCCTTTAAAAAAATATATAACAGTATTACTGAAATATAATTTACATACCATACAATTCACCCATTTAACCCATTAGCAGTTACTCTCCATTTCACCTCAACTTCACAGCCCTAGGCAACCGTTAATCTCCTTTCTGTTCCAAAAGATTTGCCTATGCTGGAATTTCCTACAAACGGTACCGTAACAATACTTTCAAGGTTTTTCTATGTTGTGGCATAATCAGTTACTTTGCTTCAAGTCTTTTACACATGGGAGTTCCTTCCACATCCCTCTTTTAAAGTAACTGCTTTATGATATCTGAAATTTCCTTTAAAATATTACAGAGGAAAAGGGGAGAGCATATATAGAATAAGATTGGCAAAAAAGCTGATGATCAATGAATTGAGTGACGGGTATATCATAGTTTATTGAATTATTTCATATTTGAATATACTTGACATTTTGCATAATAAAAAAAAATCTTAGAGACAACTGTTTCTCCACCCTTTGAGTTCCAGTATATTTATTGTTTTACAAGATATATGTATTTATTTGAAAGGCAGAGTTACAGAGAGAGAGGGAATCAGCTCTTCCATCTGCTGGTTCATTCCCAGAATAACTGCAATGGCCAGGACTGGGCCAGGCCAAAGCCAGGAGGAGCCCAGAACTCCATCTGGATCTCCCATGTGGGTAGCAGGGGCCCAAGCTCTCAGGTCATCTTCCGCTGCTTTCCAAAGTTCATAAGCAGGGAGATGGATGGGAAGTGGAGCAGCTCAGACTTGAACTGGTGCTCTGACATGGGTTGCCAGCATCACAGGCAGAAGTTTAATCTGCTACATCACAACACCAGATTCTGAATTTCAGTTTAAATACCACCTCTTCAGAGGTGTCCTCCCTACATTAGAGGGAATCTCCCATTCTTTCCTGCCTAGTACTTACCACAACTGTTAAGAATCAAAGTGTTTATTTCCTTGATTTATTGTTTCTTCTTCTCAACATGAAAAATGAGTAGGGTCAGAGGTCATACCTGGATTTCAGCACAGAGCAGGCAAATGCTTAATGAATAAAATGAGTAGAAGATCCAGAACAACTCCTTCATTCTTTATTTCAGCCCCTCCTGGACCAACTTCCCACAAAACTTAAAAAAAAAAAAAAAAGTAGGATCTTATTTCCCTACTATCTTCTATGCTCAAATTTTTTGACTTTAAGGACAGAAAAACTTAGGTATTATATTCATGAAAAGAAATCCATGTCAGAAAAATCTTCAACTCCTACCCATATTTTATGCTGCAACCATCCATAACTTTAAATAAAATGCTCATATAACTGTGTATGAGTTAGCACAACGGATGTTTGCACCATGGTCTCATCAGAACAGCTGATCATTCCCAATCCCCTCAAGCAGGATTTTGATAGACTTGATCTCAACTCAGTATATACATTTGTTTTACTGGACTTCAGAACATTCATTAGCAACTAAGGCATCCATGAATGTCAACAGACTTTTTTGGACTAAATTTTTGCAGAAGTATATTTATAACAGTAACTCAAGACATTCTTTATATTATTTACAAGGTTCTATAGTCTCCTTTCTGTTCTATAACTAGGAAATTCTGATATACGTTAAGAACAGAAAGGGAGTGACTGGTGTTGTGGTGAAGCAGGTAAAGCCATCACCTGCAGTGCCAGCATCCCATATGGGCACCAGTTCAAGTCCCAGCTGCGCCACTTCCAATCCAGCTTCCTGCTGACGTGCCTGGGAAAGGAGTGGAAAACAGCCGAAGTCCTTGGACCCCTGCACCTATGTGGGAGACCTGGAAGAGGCTCCAGGCTCTTGGCTTTGTATCAGCCCAGCTCCAGCTGTCGTGGATGTCATGGGAGGGTGAACCAGCAGATGGGAAATCTCTCTTTTTCTACCCCTGCCTCTGCCTCTGCCTCTCTGCAACTCTGTCTTATAAATAAATAAATAAATGAAATCTTTTTTTTTCCAAAAAAAAAAAAAAAGATTCCACCTGCCTAATTCTTGTCAACAAGAACTCAAAAATTTTGCCAACATGGGTATTTAATACAGAGTATGAGTCACAGTTGAAGTTCTAAATCATAGGTAGAGAGAAGTAATATCAGCAAGTCTACTTTTTATGCTTTTAAAAAAATCAAATGCCAATTAAATATCTGATCACATGAGTAAATGAACATGAGGAAATATGCTAGTTCTTCAAAATTATACTATGCAGAATTGGTCCAGGTGAGTATATCTCAAGGAATGACAGTGCTAGAAATGAGGTAAAGCCCCATGGCTATGTCACTGCATTTAAGGAAGATGTGTCTTCTTTTTCAGAGTTGGGAACAGAAGACTAAAAAGCGTGGACCAAACATATCTGCCTATTCTTTCATTACAGAAACCCAACATTCAATCTTTCAGCACTCTACCTCTCTCTCACACACACAATTTTGACTTTCTCTTCTTCATTTATAACTTTCAAACTTGCAAACTTAGAAAGAGCAGGGACCAACTCACTCTAGGCCGTATTTAGTATAACACTTGATACAAAGAAGATCACAGCTTTTGAAAACAATAAAATCAAACCTTACAAAGAGATATAGAGATAGTGACATGGAAAAAGAAAGAATAATTTTTAAAGGAGCTTAGAAAACATGTGATTTTATATTCCTGGGGTATAGCACTTAATATAATATTTATAGAAATATTTTTAAAAATACCAAACTCTGCTCTGCACAGATATGTATTACTTTAATCCTAATCAGTAAGCAGTTTAATAAGGGCTAATTGCACACAGGGTATAGTGTTAGGCAAAAGAGTAACTGTCCTAAAAGAATTTCTCTCTAATAGAAGAATCAGGGCATATAATAAAGACAGGAAGAATGCAAGGGAGCAGAAACAGAGGAAAACGGTATGCAAGGTCACTAGGCAAGGCTTTCTGGAAAGGATAAGACTTAAATTAAGGCTTGAACTACTGAAGTAAAGATATGCCTTAAAGAAGTAGAAGAGGGGCCGGCAGGTTAAACTTTCACCTGCGGCCCCGGCAACCTATATGGACGCTGGTTCTAGTCCCGGCTGCTCCTCTTCCAATCCAGCTCTTTGCTGTGGCCTGGGAAAGCAGTAGAAGATGACCCAGCACCTATGTGGGAGACCAGGAAGAAGCACCTGGCTCCTGGCTTTGGATGGCTGCAGTTCCAGCCGTTGCAGCCCTTTGGGGAGTGAACTAATGGAAGATCTTTCTCTCTGTCTCTCCCTCTCACTGTCTGGCTCAAATAAATAAATAAATCTTTAAAAAAAAAAAAAAGAAGTAAAAGAGAGAAAGCATAGTCAGTACTTGTAACGGCTGGAGAGTGGCAAAACATGTGGACTGGTGAGAGGAAGGGGAGGTGGGGAAAATGGAAATGATGAATCTGGCGAAACACAGAAAGACCAGGATAACGGGGACCCTGAATGGTGAATGAAAGTGACACAAAGTGGTGTTTCATAAACAGTAAGAAGAAGAAATGGTACAGGAGAAATGAACACAGTATAAATTAGAGGGATAAGGCCTGAAAAACTAGAGGGAAAATCTTGATAAGACTTGGTGACTAGGGGGCCAGTGTTGTGGTGCAGCAGGGTAAAGTCGCTTCCTGCAGTGCCAACATCCCATATGGTCACCAGTTTGAGTCCACTTCCAATCCAGCTCTCTGCGATGGCCTGGGAAAGCAGTGGAGGATGGCCTGAGTCCGTGGGCCCCTGCACCCACGTAGGAGACCTGGAAGAAGCTCCTGGCTAGGGCATGGCACAGCTCTGGCCATTACACCCAACTGGGAAGTAAACCAATGGATGGAAAACCTCTCTCTCTCTCTCTCTCTCTCTCTCTCTCTCTCTCTCTCTCTTTCTCTGTGTGTAACTCTGACTTTCAAATAGATAAATAAATCTTAAAAAAAAAAAAAAAAAAAAGATCTGGTGACTAATACGTGAGACGAGGAGAGGCCAGGGCCTGCTCTCTACTCTCCAAAAGGTGGTTCATTCCTTACTCCTCCCTAACAGTAGCTATTTTTCTAACAATGCAAAAAAAAAAAAAAAATAGTATGATACAATATGAGTTTTAATGATATCATTTCTAGGCTTTAATGTTTTAAATTTAAAAATAAGGCAAAAGACATGAATGATGTTATTTCTACAGTTAAAAAATAATCAAGTATACAAATGTTTTTCTACATGGTGATATTGAAAGCAAAAATGAGTGTATGATTTCATGATACATCCATGTTAGGTCCTGCCAATATTCATTCATTCAACAGATATTTAGAATAATTAAATACTAGTAAGTCAACATCATTATGTTTGCGACTTAAGTCAGAGACAGCATGATGAATGTAAGCATTAGCAAATAAGAAGCCAAAAAACATATTTTAATATTGGCTCTAGCTTTAAGCAGAGGTTAGACAAGTGAATTACTCCATCTTATTCAGCTTCTGCAAATGAGCAGCAAACTAACGCAGATTGGTAGTATGCTTTTCATTTACATGTTGCTTTTTTTAACTAGAACCTCATTAACATTCTGAAGTTGACAAGATTGGATTTATTATCTGATCTAAGAGATAAGGTAATGATTGCAGCCTAGGTGTTTGACCTTAAATCCTATCTTCTTTCTAATACATTAGGTTTCCCCAAGCCACTTATAAAATTACTTGAAAAAACTAGATATAGAAATGCTGTAGGATGGTTAAGGCACTATACAAATAAAGGTTACATTATTTTGTTTAGGCTTCACTGGGAGATAATGCAAGGTTTATGGGAAATAAAGGGCTAATCTGGGATCCCTCTAAGAAAAAGAACATAAAAATTAGGTAAAGACTTTGGAATAGGCTCCTGGAAGATAGAGTCCCTGAAATTTAACCTTCATTTAGCTTCTGAGTAAATCTGTTTCTAGATATAACAGAAAGAAAAAGCCAATCAGCCAACACAAAAACTGTCCTTTAAAACCTAACTTTTGCTTCCGAAGTAGTATAAAAAGAACATCGGGGAATACAGGGCAGAAAAATATTTATGGGTGGCCTTTATATTCTTACATTCATTTACAATAAGCCATATAACAAAAACTTCCAGATATAGTCTTTATTAGGATTAAAAGAACAAGTCATCAACTAACAATAAAAAGTAATTATAATCAAAGTGATAAGAAATATTTCGCTAAAATATTAAGCTAGAACATCACACCATACAATAACTATTGCTTTATACTCATATGGGTATAAACATGTACACACTCATATTTACTCACAATTTGGCAAGCAAAAGATCTCATTAAAAAAAATTTACCTCGTCTTCGCCCATAGCTCCTGGCTGCATGTAAACACAGAAGAAAACCATGGGTATTTGTATCAAAATGATGAATTTAGAAATTAAAAAAAAAAAATTCACACAAACCTTTTCTAAGTATTCTTGGAACTATTAAATCAGCCTGGAAACAGTGTTCAATTTGACTACTAATATACTTAAAAAAAAAACTTTATGAAGAACAAACTAAATCATATCTTAAAGAGATACTGAACTGGATGTGGCAACCTCTGGAAGAGATATAATGGGTGCTTAAGTTTTACATGCTTTAGAAGGATTTATATTGGGGTCTACCATCCTATATCAAATACACAATTCTTTCTTTAAAAATATGACTTATAAGTCTTCATTTGTACTTTACATCACCACCAGATCACTCAAAGGAAAAACAATTCATTCTAAATAACTAAAAATTGTATGTGGTCATTCTGAATTTCTTAACACACACACACACACTTTATAGATTCCCCTGAAAAATGTATAAAAATTTTACATATAATTAGTTCTTTCCTTACAGAATGTACCTCTATAAAATTGTCAGTAAAGTTTCTCTTATTCTTTCCATTTACTTTCCATTCAATATCACAGTTGGGAGAAAACAATACTTTTTTCATTTATAAAGTGAACTAGGTCATGCTTAATAACAGAGTGTTCTGAAGGTCTTATTCCCCTTCAAAATTCAAGCCTACAGAATGCATTGTCACAATGTTTAATAGAGTTAGACCATGCCATCATATGTGGCTAGGAGATCCTGTCATCCAAAATGATTTTCAAAGTGTTAACTGTCTTAAATTTGAAATCTCAAATTTTACAAAAACAAACAAGAACTTTATTTGATCCATTTTTAAAGTGTGAAATGTCATAAAATTAGTTTGCACTGAAAAATGAGGATGATATGGAGTTCATTTGTGGTAGAAGTCAGGAAACATTAAAGAAAACAATTTCCCTCTTAGGCAAATAATCCAGATTTTTCAGCTCAATAGTTGAAATACTACCTGGCTTAAATGTTATTTTCATTAAAAAAAGAAAAGAAAAGACAAGACAAGACAAGACCACCTGGCCAATCTCATCTACTATTTTCTACTTTCCCTCAGACATGACATTCACTCTTGAATTCACATCTTTAACTTTTTCAAGTTTTCCAGTACTGAAACCCTAAAAAGGATTATTTAGTTCAAGCACTATTTTTTTCCCAACTTCTCCCATTCTACACCAGCCAATGGGGAAAAAAAATTCTTCTTAATTTACAAAGCTATTTACTGTTTACATTACTTAAAAAGAAGTATTCCAACAAATTTATCCCCCAACATAAATTTTAAGTTTCCTAGTAGGACTCCCCCAAAGCCTGTTTCATTCATAATAATCTGAAGTTATACTCATAGACAATACTAAAAAACAGATGAAATAAATTGACATAATAACACTTCTCTATTGGTCCCATTCTTCCACCCCGATGATATAATCCTGCCTGATAACCCACTGAAAAATCTTATAAAGGGGGGAAATAAAATATTCTTTTATTTTTATTTTTTAAAATTTATTTATTTATTGAATTTTTTTGACAGGCAGAGTTAGACAGTGAAAGAGAAACAGAGAGAAAGGTCTTCCTTTTCCATTGGTTCATCCCCCAAATGGCCGCCATGGCAGGCGCGCTGCGCCAATCCAAACCCAGGAGCCAGGTGCTTCCTCCTGGTCTCCCATATGGGTGCAGGGCCCAAGCACTTGGGCCATCCTCCACTGCCTTCCCCGGCCACAGCAAAGAGCTGGGCTGGAAGAGGAGCAACCAGGAGAGAATCCAGTGCCTCAACCGGACTAGAACCCGGGGTGCTGGTGGCAGAGGCAGAGGATTAGCCAAGTGAGCTGTGGCACCGGCCTAAAATATTCTGTTTCAAAATTACTCATTTCTCTCCTAAAAAATAAATTCCCATTTTTTCTATTATAACTGATTTTTGGCCAAGTATCTAGTGAAAAAGAATATGACTGTAATGTTAAGGCATAAATGACTCATTGGGCATTAACACACCTAAAGAATAAAGAAGAATGCTGTTTACTAAAATCTTCAACTGCCAAACTCTATTACTCTATTCAGGTAATACAGAACATAAAGTGAACAGATCCAGCAGGCTTCGGGGTAGGGAGGAGCATCCTAAATTGGAAGGAAGCAGAGTTGCTAAAGATCTACTTGGGAATTTCAACCAAAGCTTCCAAGCTCATGATTTTTGACAGATGGCTCTTTTTGCCATTGCTGAACAAAGACTAAAAATTAGCTGAGGACTCTGATATCAAGGTAGGCAGGATGGTATGTGGAATAGACAGATCTTCAAAGCAGTGATCTGATGGGGCTGGCACAGAGTGAATAGATACTAGATCTTCCCTTCCTCCCTCTTTTTTTCTGTGTCTCTACCTCTCTATAACTCTTCTTTTCAAATAAATAAATATAAAAAAGAAAGAAAGCTAGCTAGCTAGCTCTCTAAAATTACACAACTAGAGAGTGAGGGATTTGGTGATATAAGCAGTCTGGCTCCAGAGTCCATAGATTGATTCTTCCTTGATTCTTCCTTGATTCTTCCTTCCTTCCTGCCTTCCTTTCTTTCTTCCTTTCTTTCTTTCTTTCTTTTTGCTTTGTAGATAAAATTCTTTTTTTATTTAGAAAACTTTTATTTAATTTAATATAAATTTCAAAAGTACAACTTTTGAATTATAGCGGTTTTCCCCCTATAACCACCCTCCCACCCACAAACCATTCCATCTCCTACTCCCTCTCCCATTCCATTCTTCATTAAGATCCATTTTTAATTATCTTTATATACAGAAGATCAACTTAGTATATACTAAGTAAAGATTTCAACAATTGCACCCACACAGACACACAAAGTATAAAGAACTGTTTGAATACTAGTTTTACTGTTAATTCACATAGTGCAACACATTAAGGACAGAGATCCTACATGGGGAGTAAGTGCACAGTGACTCCTGTTGTTGATTTAACAACTGGCACTCTTATTAGGTTTAATCACCTCCCAGTAGTATTAAATTCCTAGAGAGGAAAGTCCATATCTTATATTCTTTTTTTTTTAGTGTAGATCTTAAAATTTTTAAAAAAGATTTGTTTATTTATTTGAAAGCCAGAGTTAGAGAGAGGGAGAGAAAGAGAGATTTTCCATCTGCTGGTTTACTCCCCAGATGGCCACAATAGTCAGGGCTGGACCATGCCGAAGCAAGGAGTCAGGAGCTTCTTCCAGATATCCCACATGGGTAGCAGGGTCCCAACACTTGGGCCATCCTCTGCTGCTTTTTCCAGACCATCAGCAAGGAACTATATTGGAAGTGGAACATCCAGGACGTGAACTGGCAACCAAATAGGATGCCAGTATTGCAGGTGGCAGCCTTACCTGCTATGCCACAACACTGGCCCCAAAAATTTGTTTTAAATTAATTTACATTTTATTTTAAACATAGAGAGACATTCATACAGAGAGACAAGGAGAGATCTTCCCCCAAAAGCTCACAATAGTCAGGGCTGGGCCATGCTACAGCCAGGAGCCTGAAACTCAACTGGATCTCTCATGTAGGTGGCAGGGAGCCAGGCATTTGAGACACCATCTGCTGCCTCCCGAGGTACAGATTACCAGGAGCTAGATCAGAAGCAGAGTACCCAGGACTCAAATCAAGCACATGGAGGGGGGCTTCCCAAGCACTGACTTAACTGTTGTGCCATATGTTTGCCTTTATACTTCTTTTAGTATCCTCTAGTGTACCTGGCAGAATGATCTATACCAAATAGGGACTCAACAAATATGGCTTGTTAGCTGAGCGAACAATCAAGAGAGGGAGTAACATATGCTTGATGGCCTTTGCAATGTAAACCAAGTCAGTCGTTTAAAATTTGATCAAGTTGTTCATTTACAAACAACCTAATTAGAGTCAAACTCTTACCTTTCAGGGAGGTAATGAACACAAAAGAGAGAAAGCTGGGATTACAAAAGAGGTACTTTCCCCTGGAAACAAATATGACTTTTAAATGAGAAAGAATATTGAATAAATAAACCTGTAAGAGCCAGTACAAAATGATCCCACATAGGTGAAAAGGAAGTAATCTAACTCCATCTTTATAATATACTATCTATGGTATGATGAATTTATATGAGATGTAACAAGATGCAATATTCTTGTAAAGTTCTATCAACTTCCTCCAAGAACTTGAATTATTAATTACCAAATATCACCAACCTTACAGGTAAAATTATTCTACTGTGGTTACAGTTGTCTAGGTAGCTACAAGGGGAGCCTAAAGAGAACTTCTGAGATACTGTCAATGTTTCTGTTTTCTAAAATTTATTTATTTATTTTGAGAGTCAGAGTTACAGAGAGAGAGGGAGAGAAAAAGAGAGATCTTCCATCTGTTGGTTCACTTCCCAGATGGCCACAAAGACCAGTCCTGGGCCAAGCCAAAGCCAGGAGTGTCATCCAGGTCTCCCACATGGGTGCAGGGGCCATCCTTCACTGCTCTCCCAGGTGCTTTAGCAGGGAGCTGGATCAGAAGTGGAACAGCTGGGACCTGAACCAATGCATATGGGATGCCAGTGTGGTAGGCAACAGGTTTATTTGATACGCCACAAAATGATTCTATGTTGATTTGGGTACTGATTACATGGGTGTGCTCAATTAGTTATAATAAAATTCAACCGTATATTTATTAAATACATATTTGTGATTTGTGTACTATTTTGTATATATGCTATTCCTGAATAAATAGTTAAATTTAAAAAATACTCCAGAGGTAGGATTTGGCCTAGTTGTTAAGATGTAGGTTAAGACACATCTCATGTTGGAATGCTTGGGTTTGAGTCCAGGAGCCAGCCACTGGTTCCAGCTTCCTGCTGATGAAGACCCTGAGAGGCAATAGATAATGGCTCAAGTAATTGGGTTCCTGACACTCACATGGGAGAACTGGACTGAGCTCCTGGCTCCTGGCTTTAGTCCAGCCCAGCTCAGTTCCAGCCACCGTGGTCAAGCAGAGAATGAATCAGCAGACAGGAGCCCTCTCTATCTGCCTTTGTCTCTCTGTCAAATTTCACACACATATACACAGACACACACAAACTATAAATATTGTATATTGGTTCAGTGGTTATAAGATTAGTGCAGAAAATCCAAAATGTTAATATTTTTGAAGATTTTATTTATTTATTTTTTATTTGACAGGTAGAGTTAGACAGTGAGAGAGAGAGACAGAGACAGAGACAGAGAAAAAGGTCTTCCTTCCATTGGTTCACCCCCTAAATGGCTGCTATGGTCGGAGCTACGCTGATCTGAAGCCAGGAGCCAGGTGCTTCCTCCTGGTCTCCCATGCAGGTGCAAGAGCCCAAGCACTCAGGCCGTTCTCTACTGCCTTCCCAGGCCACAGCAGAGAGCTGGACTGGAAGAGGAGCAACCGGGATTAAAACCTGGCGCCCATATGGGATGCCGGCGCCACAGGCGGAGGATTAATCAAGTGAGCCACGGTGCTGGCCCGAAGTTTTTAAATCATACACTTGAACAAAGCAATTTTAAAAAAAATTAGACTTTAAATCCATCAGAATGAATATTAAAAGGTACATGCATTTCACAGCAGGAAATGCAAGAGTTATTCCAGAAATAAGTCTGCATGGTCAATGACTTACATTGTGAATGGCAGTCTCATATTAAATGTATGGTGCCTTGCTGGACATACGAGGAAACAAAAAATGGATCTTTAAATTCATTATGACTTGGCCTGTACTAAGTTTTACATGGTTGACTCCTACAACTAGTACATATGACTTCCAAAGAGCATATTACAATCTGTTGTTTTTATTGCTATTTCCAAAAGAGCATTTTAAGATTCACAGCAAAACTGAGAGCAAAATGTAAAGATTATCTATACAATGCCTACCCGAACACACTGCTCCCTAATAAACAACATCTCTCACCAGAGTGGTACATTTGTTACAACTGACAAACCTGAAACGACACATCATTGTCACTCAAAGTCCACAGCTTAAGGTTCACACCTGGCGTTCAATGAAGGTACTGTATAATGAAATGCATTCACCAATATGTATCATACACAGTAGCTTCACTGCCTTAAAAATCCTCTGTGCACCATCTATTTTGCCCTCATTCTCTCTTGACCACTGGCAACTGCTGAATTTCTTACTGTCTTATGCTTTTTGCCTTTTCCAGAATGTCCAACTTGGAGTAACACAGAATGGGGCCTTTTCAGATTGGTTTCTTTCACCTAGTAACCTGCATTTTAAGATATTCCCTATCGGCCAGCGCAGTGGCTCACTAGGCTAATCCTCCGCCTGTAGCGCCAGCACTCAGAGTTCTAGTCCCAGTCGGGGCGCCGGATTCTGTCACGGTTGCTCCTCTTCCAGGCCAGCTCTCTGCTGTGACCTGGGAAGGCAGTGGAGGATGGCCCAAGTGCTTGGGCCCTGCACCCGCATGGGAGACCAGGAGAAAGTACCTGGCTCCTGGCTTCCATAGCGGCCATCTGGTGAGCGAACCAACAGAAGGAAGACCTTTCTCTCTGTCTGTTTCTCTCTCACTGTCTAACTCTACCTGTCAAAAAAATAAAAATTAAAAGAAAAAAGATACTCCCTATCTTTTGATCACTGATAGCTCATGCCTTTTTAGCACTGAGTAATATTCCATTATCTGAATTTACCTCCACTTATGGATCCATTTACTTACTGAAGGACATTTTGATTTCTTCCAAGTTCTAGCAATTATGACTAAAGCCTTTATGAACATCTGTATGCAAGTTTTTGTGTAGACAAAACAGGAACATGTATGGAACTCCTTTAGGTAAATACCAAGGGCCACACTTGTTTGATCACATGGTAAGAGCATTCTAAACAACTCAATTTTTCCAACCCTCTATGTCATAACTGACAAAATGTTACAGGAAACCTAAACCTACAGATGTTCTGAACCAAGAGGAATTATTTCTGTAATACAGAGGTGTTCTACTTGATTCTGCTAGAATACTTTAATAAAAATATTATGAAGTAAAAGAATAGAGAGCCTCATTTCAAGCCTCCTCAGCCTATTTCAGCACATTTCCCAAAACTTTTTCCTAAGTAGCGGGGCTCTCCTTCCCCCAACAAATAAAACCCAGTGAAGCAGGGCTGTCCAGATTGAAGCAGGACAGCGACCTAGGGCTCTACCTGTCTGGCATCCTTTTCCTGCAGTGGTCTGTAAAGTACCTCCTTGGTAAATGCTGGGTTCCACCAAACATAATTGGAAAACTAAACTTCTATAGTCTTCAGTAGGACCATTCTTAGTGGTTGGAAAGTTTTTTAAGACTTGTTTTATTTATTTGAAAGGCAGAGTTACAGACATACAGGGTGGGGAGAGAGAGAGAGAGACAGAAAAGAGAGAGAGAGATCTTCAATCTGCTGGTTCACTCCCCAGATGGCTACTACAGCCAGTGGTGGGCCAGACTGAAGCCAGGAGCCAGTAGCTTTGTCTGGGTCTCCCACATGGGTTGTAGAGGCCCAAACACTTGAGCCATCCTCCACTGTCCTGCTTTTCCTAGGCCATTAGCAGAGAGCTGGACTGAAAGTGGAGCACCCAAGACATGAAGCAGGGCCCACAGGGGATGCCAGCATTGCAGGTGACAGCTTTATCTGCCATGCCACAATGTTGGCCCCAGAAAGTTCTTTCTTACACTTGCCTATCACCCTTATCCATGGAACCCAGTTTAATTTCACTGTCATATGGGGGCCATCACTTTATCTCCTTTTTGTTTTTGTTTTTCAGTTAATTCAATTATTCTTCATAAGAAATGGTTTTCCATTTCCCATATTAGCCTGACCATTCTTTGGATGAATCCACCTTTCCACTACACTGGTCTAAGCTTCTCATGAAACATCCAAGGTTTTCACCATCTGGCCCCTACTGTTTTTCAGATCCTCATTCCCCTTCTTCCACTCATCAGACCCAAACATTCTGGTCATCCGAATTCAACTAACTCTTCCAATTGTATGAATATAATATAAAGCACCTATGCAGAGAGTCGAGAGTCTAAAAATCTTCATACTTGTATATCCTGACATCTAATCTCCTCTGCTCCCCAGGAAACCACTAGTCCCCTGTTATCCATTTCCTTCTACTATTATTCTTCCCATCTTGTCCAATATATAAGTTCAAGGCTTTGTTGTAGCACCTTGCAGCAGCATACACATACCTTAGCATTAAATTACTTTTTTTTTTTTTTTACAGGCAGAGTGGACAGTGAGAGAGAGAGAGAGAGAGAGAGAGAGAGAGAGAGAAAGTCTTCCTTTGCCGTTGGTTCACCCTCCAATGGCTGCCGCGGCCGGCGCACTGTGGCACACTGTGGCCACCACACCACGCTGATCTGAAGCCAGGAGCCAGCTGCTTATCCTGGTCTCCCATGGGGTGCAGGGCCCAAGCACTTGGGCCATCCTCCACTGCCCTCCCGGGCCACAGCAGAGAGCTGGCCTGGAAGAGGGGCAACCGGGACAGAATCCGGTGCCCCGACTGGGACTAGAACCCAGTGTGCCAGCGCCGCAAGGCAGAGGATTAGCCTATTGAGCCACGGCGTTGGCCTAAATTACTTTCTAAACTACACTGACTGTATAGGATACTAACACAACCTCCTAATATGCAACATGTTTTCAAAGTAATCACTTCAGAATTTCTAGGTCCATTTCCTAAATTTCTCACTAAAGCAATAAAAGATATTCAAAGCATGTACAACTGACGAGATTTCTCTGGAAACAAATTTGTTTCAAGAGAGTGAGTAATTTATTCAAGAGAGTGAGTATCCCATAGTGACTTGTATTGGATGGTATTGGATGATATCTATGCATCCTCATCTTTACTCAAAGTATTTAACACACACCTTATTTTTACTTCAGTAGCATACTGCTAAATGACATAACAGCTGACAAAGAAAGGAGGGAGGGAGCGGGGGAGGGAGAAGTCTAAATATTCTAATCACATACCAGAGTATTTTATATTTCTTACTGACTGATCTGGCCAAACCAAGTCTGAAGTCACCTACTACAGAGGTATACACTTATATATCTGCCAGCTGTTCTCAACAACAGATCTTCTCCAAACCACTATGCCAAAATCTCATATGGTCTCTTCAAACTTTATACCAATATTCAATTTCTAAGCTGTTAAGAACAGTCAAGACTTGCTAATTCTACTCTTTTGAACTCCTCAAAAATATAGAGGATTATATATAGAGAAGAATAGCTAACCAAAATGGATGCCAGTATGTTTAGGAGGCTAAGCAGAACCACAGCCCTGGCCCCCTGGTCAGTGTTCCTTGTCTCATCACTATCAACAAGGCTGTTCTCACATGGGAAGCATGGTTCCTTCATGGAAGAAAATTATGGAAAAAGACTGACTTGGACACCTGGGAAGAGCTTCAGCAGCATGAAAAAGCTACTCATTTGCAACTTCCCTGCTGCCCCGATCCACTCAGAAACAATTTTTTTTTTTTTTTAATCTGGGCTTGGGAAAACTTCAGGGAGCAAAAAAAAGAGCAAGTCTTGAGGGGAAACAAAGAATATAAGGGAATTCACAGCACAATCCCTATACTACTTAATTCCTTCTTGCTCATATAGTCATTGACAAGATAGTAATTTTAGTCCTTTCCATCCTTCCTTAGCCCTCCTTCCCCAATCAGATTTCCCCTTGGAGCTATTTAATTACAGTCTCCTGCCAGATACAGAAATATAGGATTAAAACATTACATACAACCTTACCATTTATAAAGGGGGAATTCCCTAGACTAAGGGACTGAATGGCAGAGTAATCTGTGTGCTCAGGCCTTAGATGGCTATCTGCTGACATCAGCATGCTGCTTTAGCTTTTTGGGAAGTGAAAATATTGCCATGTTTTAAAACAGGATTGCAATAAAGATGAACATCATTCTCAAAATTACTATCAAAGTGTCATGATAGCAGAGGAAAATCTTTTTATTAACATTTGTAGAAATCTAGAAAGCCCTGTGATGTCTCCAGCTTCATCTTAAATACTGTATTTCTGTTTCCACACACTAACACATAGCTATTTTTTTAGCCGAATAAGAGAATAATCCTGGAGCTAAATTAGTACTCAAAAGAAAGTAGGTTATGGCTATGCCCTGTTTAACCATAGTAAACATTACAAAGTACAAAGGTCTGTGAAAGCACTTCATAAACTGGTAACTGCTAGAGCTTTATGCATTATTACATCTTTCAAAAGTAAGAGTTAACAGACATAGTAGGCTAGGTTCTCTCTAAGCCTATTCCACTGAGCTTTTCAGCCTTAGTGAAATATCTCCCCTCCCTTCCTATCTCCCATATTGAGTGAATGCTCACTAAGCCAAGTACTTCACTTGAAACCAGCAACCAGCAATGAACAAAAGCTAATCTGCCCTCTCAAAGTATACAAATTAAAGGAAAAAAAGAACCCACTACCATTAAATAGTTAATACATTCCACATGAGTGAGATCATGTGGTTTGTGTCTAGGATTGACTTATTTCACTTAACAAAATGTTCCAAATGACAG
Organism: Sylvilagus floridanus; assembly: GCA_949820135.1. Classification (NCBI taxonomy): domain Eukaryota; kingdom Metazoa; phylum Chordata; class Mammalia; order Lagomorpha; family Leporidae; genus Sylvilagus; species Sylvilagus floridanus. The sequence goes on from OX463235.1 coordinate 44,889,300, forward strand.
AATATCATCCTTTTTAAAAGCTGAATAGTATTACACTGTGTATATATAACACATTTACTTTATCCACTCTTTCATCCTTTGATGGACACTTACATTGATTCCTTTATCTTGGCTATCATGAATAATGTAGCAATAAACATGGGAATACAGATATCTCTTTGATATACTGATTTCATTTCCTTTGGATATATACTCAGTAGAGGCATTGCCACATCATCTGCTTAGCTGTATTTTTAACTTTTTAATTAATTTCTATACTGTTTTCCATAATGGCTACACTAATTTATGTATCTATCAACAGTGTGGAAGAGTCAACTTTTCTTCACATACATCTTCCCCAACACTTATTTTTTGTATTTTTTGATGATACCCATTCTAACTGAAGTGAGGTGATTATCTCATTATGGTTTAAATTTGTATGGTAAGTTCTATTTCATATAACTGTTGGCCATTTAAATGTACATTTTCAAGAATTGTCTGTTGAAGCCTTCTGTCCATTTTTAATCATGATTGTTTTTCTGTTGAGTTGCTTATATATTCTGGATATTAACCCCATCAGATGTATAGTTTACAAGTATTTTCCCACATCCTACAGATTGTCTCTTCTTTCTGTTGATCGTTTCCTTTGCTGTGCAGGTATTCTATTACACAGTAGGGTAACTATAGCTAAAAAAAAAAAATGTATAATATATTTCAAAATAGTAGAAAAGAGGATTTTGAACGTTCTTATCAAAAAGAAATGATAAATGTTTGATATGGTGGACATGTTAATTATGCTGATTGGCTCATTATACAATATACCTACTGAAACATTACAGGACACTCTGCAAACATAAACATGTACAATTAAGTGTTGATTTTTTGAAAAATTAAATATTTTGGCCGGCGCCGTGGCTCAACAGGCTAATCCTCTGCCTTGCAGCGCCGGCACACCGGGTTCTAGTCCCGGTCGGGGTGCCGGATTCTGTCCCGGTTGCCCCTCTTCCAGGCCAGCTCTCTGCTGTGGCCCGGGAGTGCAGTGGAGGATGGCCCAAGTGCTTGGGAGACCAGGAGAAGCACCTTGCTCCTGGCTCCTGCCATCGGATGAGCGCGGTGCGCCAGCCGCAGCGCGCCAGCCGCGGCAGCCATTGGAGGGTGAACCAACAGCAAAGGAAGACCTTTCTCTCTGTCTCTCTCTCTCACTGTCCACTCTGCCTGTCAAAAAAAATAAAAATAAAAAAATAAAAATTAAATATTTTGTTTTTCCCAATCATAAGTATCACAGAAAAGAATGGGTTTGCCAAAATATTTTTAGGCTGATCTTCACTGAATTATATTTGGCATTACATGAGATATTTTGATATCTATCATCAACATTAAGCTCAGAAATTAAAATTATCACAATTATGCAAATGCTGTAAATGAAAGCCCAGGTTCTACTGGCAACACAAGTGGAGAAAACAAAGAGGAAAGCCCACAAGGAAAAGTAAATAACTTTTCAGCATCTGGCACCTTTATTATTGGATTGGAACCTCTCTAACTGCCGTCACTTTAGACATATTCACATACACTAAGAATTTCTTTTCAAGAATACTTCAGAACACTCATTTACAGTGTTCAATATCAAGCCATGTAGACCATTTTATTTTTCAGGAAAAGATTTACTGAGCATTCAGAGGATAAATAAGGTTGATGAGTAATAATAGAAAAATTATTTTCCCAAAGATATTGAATTTATGTTTTGTGTTACATTGTAAAATTAATAATATGGGGCTGACGCTGTGGTGTAGCAAGTAAAGCCGCTGCCTGCAGTGCCGGCATCCCATATGGGCGCCAGTTCTAGTCCCAGTTGCTCCACTTCTGATCCAGCTCTCTGCTATGGCCTGGGAAAGCAGAAGACGGCCCAAGTCTTTGGGCCCCTGCACCTGCAGGGGAAACCCAGAAGAAGTTCCTGGCTCCTGGCTTCGCATCGGCGCAGCTCCGGCCGTAGTGGCCATCTGGGGAGTGAACCATCAGATGGAGGACCTCCCTCTTTCTCTGCCTCACCTTCTCCCTTTGTGTAACTCTGACTTTAAGTAAATAAATAAATCTTTAAATAATAATAATACAATTACTCTTAAAATTAGGTATTTAATCTAAAAGTTACCATCCTCAACTTGGAGGCAGGAGATTCTGCTCTGGGCTTCAGGACATCACCCTGGTCAATTTACATAGTCTCCTGAACCTCAACTTTCCCATCTACTCACTAAGATCAAATCCCACCCAAAAAACAAACTCTAAGGTCCCTCATCATGTTCATGTAGGGCATCCATCAACAATAGTTTGAAACTTGAGACCTTCAAGTCCCTAGAACATCACATATTCCTCTAATTATTATTTTTCATTTTAAAGTTAGCCATTGTTAAAGTTAGCCATCTCAACTGAATACTAATTCTACTTCTATATCTGTCCAGATAGAAATAGTAGCATTAGATCGTCTCTTTAAAAGTTCAAAATTATCCAAAAAAAGTCTTCAGTCTGAGAATCTAAATACTTCCTTCACTATCTTATTACATTGCTAAGAAATTATTTACTTACATTCTCTTGGCATGCAATCAACAACATGCTCTTCAAATTTTGGAAAATTCCATTTGGAATTCTAGCAAGCCTGGCTGTATTCCCATTCTGGCACAAACAGATCATGTGCTCAGCTCCCTTTCTGCCACTTCCTCTCAGCTGAGCCTCTCCCCACAGAGTTCACGCCCAACAGAGCATGAAAGGGAGGGAAGAGGCCGCTTTGTAGCCACACAGGAATTCCTGCCCAGCATAAACATGCACAACAATACCCTTTCACATTTCTTCTTTGGATTGAACAAGTGCACCAGAAGTTTTCAGTTCAAACAGATATACGCAAAACTTTCTAAAATATTTTCAAGGCATTAATAAGAGGAAAAATATGAAAGATGGCTGAATCTAAAATTCCAAGTTCTTGGAATATCAGCCAAGTATAGGCCATTTAACAATCAGTGACCTCAAAGTTTCTCAATCAAGTGAATGTCTTTTTGCTTTCTTAAGACATTAAAATTTTAAGTTTTCAAACTGTCTAGACTTTTTAATTTATCTATGCTTTAGGGAAGAATGAGGGTAGATAATCATCTCTCCCTGTCTGAGGTTAAGTGGCCCCTTGGATTTCTTATTTATCTCCTAAAACTTGGAATAGACTCTGATTACAGTCTGAAGATCACAGAAAATGAATAGCATGAATATTTTTCATTTAAAAATACAGTGCAAAGCTGCCATCTATAAAAAGTCACTCTCCAGCGGTATCTTCTCAAGTATGAATATGACCTGCTACTTCCCCAATTTAACTGTAAGAATATTGTATTTGTACATATGCTATACCTCATCTTAATCTCACAAAAACAATGAGATGCTAGTTAGAGTGACTATAACTGCCATTTGTAGGCTTTCAAACTAAGGTTTGGGGCTAGCGCTGTGGCACAGTGAGTAAAGTCACCACCTATACTGCTGGCAGCCCGTTTGGGCAGTGGTTTGAGTCCCAGCTCCTCCATTTTTGATACAGCTGCCTGGGAATGTAGCAGAAGATGGTCCAAGTGCTTAGACCCCTGTACTCACAGGGGAGACCCGGATGAAGCTAGCTCCTGGCTCCTGGTTTCAGCCTGGTCCAACCCCAGGTGTTGTGGCCATCTGGGGAGTGAACCATTGGATGAATGATTCTGATTCTCATTCTCTTTCTTTCTCTCCTCCCACCCTTTGCTTCTCCCGAACTTTGACTTTGAAGTAAACAGGAGCCAGCGCTATGGCATAGTGGATAAAGCCACTGCCTGCAGTGCCGGTATCCCATATGGGCACCAGTTCAAGTCCCAGCTACTCCACTTCCAGTCCAGCTCTCTGCTATGGTCTGGGAAAGCAATATATGATGGCCCAAGTCCTTGGGCCCCTGCACCCATTTGGGAAGACCTGGAGGAAGCTCCTGGCTCCTGGCTTCGGATCGATGCAGCTCCGGCCATTGCGGCCAATTGGGGAGTGAGCCAGTATGTGGAAGACCTCTATCTCTGCCTTTCCTTCTCTCTTTGTGTAACTCTTTCAAGTAAATAAATAAATATAAATAAATAAATAAATCCTTAAAAAAATAAACTAAGGTTTCAGGAGACTGAGAGATTTGTTCAGAAAATGTTATTCTTATCACATGACTCCTCCAAAATCTATGTTCTTATTTCTGTCCTCTGAACACATGGGACAACATTACTCTAAAATTCCCTTCTTAAAATCGTTGTGCTTTCTGTCACTATAGATTAATTTATGTTTTCTAGAATCTTATATTAATGGAAGAATCTATTATGTACTTTTTGTGTTTAGAATTTTTTTTTTAATTTGAAAGGCAGATAGACAGAGTGAGATCTTTCACCTGCTGGATCACTCCCAATATGCCTACAACAGCTGTGGCTGGGCCAGGACAAAGCCAAGAGGCTGAGACTCAATCTGGCTTTTCCAGGTGGTGGCAGGAACCCAAGAACTCAAGCCTTCACATGCTGCCTACCAGTGTTCACATTAGCAGGAAGCTGGAATCAGAAGCAGAGCTGGCACTCAAACTCAAATGCTCTGATATGGGATGTGGATATCCCAAAATGGATACTGAACTGTTGCGCCAAACACCTGCTATTTTGTCCACCTTTTTAACTCAGCATAATAAATATTTATTTTGAGTCACTCATGTTGTTACTTGTACCAGTAGTTCATTTCTACTCGTTGCTTAGTAGTATTTCATTGCATGGATGTATTACAATTTGTTTATTCATTATTCAGCTGTGAGACATTTGTATTACAGCTTTGGTTATAATGAATCATGTTTCTTTGAACATTCACATACATGTCTTTGAGTGGACATATGTTTTTATTTTTTCTTTTGAGTAGATTCCTAGGAGAATGTTTACATCATATAGTAGGTATATATATAAACTTTAAAGCATTTACCAATTGTTTTCCAAAGTGGCTGTACCATTTTACATTACAAACAGCAGTGTGGTATTTTTTTTTTAAGGTGACATCACAAGAGATAAAACAACTGGGAAGGAGCTATAGGCCTCAAAGAAGAGGCATGTTCCAAAGTCAGATGTACTCAAAAGTATCTCATCCACAGAAAATGATTCACACAAAACCAGATGTAAATGGGTAACAGTACAGACACTCCATCCTATAAAATGACTTATAGTTATGTTGCCCAAAATTCCATCACGAAGACATTTATTTAAATATAATCAATATAAGGTAGACTCATATTTGGGAACTCTCACATGCAAAGAAAGGAGGTTCTTAAAAAGGCAGCAATAAAATTGATGCAAGCAATCACAACAGCAGCTCACATGAGCTCTATACACAAGTCCGGCACTATGCTAACTAAGGTCTGTAAGATTTACATGGAGCCAATTTAGTGATCACCATCTCCATTTTGCAGAGACAAAGAGAAGTCAAGAATGTGGCCCTACAGTCATAGAGCTTGTAAGAAGTGGATTCAGAAATCCTTGACTCCAGACAATGCTTTTTGTAGCTATGCAATGCTGCACCTGCAGGTTTCACAGGCCTTAAAGCCTACTTGGAAGACACCTTGCTGGAGTTGAAAACTGCTATCTCTTAAGCCACACTACTTCCTCTGTTTCTCATTTTTAGCAAAGAACCTTTTATTACTTATCTGTTTCCCCAAGCTCATTTTCTACTTGGAAAAAGAGGAGCTGATCAGTAGAAAGGAATATAGTGGATACACTAGGTAGCTATCTTTTAGAGTAAACTGAAGCCAGGCATTATGGTTTTGAACATTAATTTGATCAGAATTAGGTTCACTTCAGTAATCATGGAGGCACCAATATTGTTTCCCAATGACCAACATGAAAGGGGAAAAAATAATCACCAAGTCAGTCATCAGTCCTACAACTACCCACGACTGCTAACCCAACTCTACAGGAGAGTATGAGAAACAAAACACAAAAACAAAAACCCAAGTTCATGTCTGAAAAATATGGTTGATATTACCATATATGTAGCTAGAAGCACTGTCGGCAACCTCCTTCCTTCTCCAGCAGGAAAAATAAAACTATATTATGCAAAAGTCAAATGTTTTGGGGGTCAGGGTAAAGATGAAACGATAGTGGGTAGAATTACTAAAAACTTAGGAAAAATTTTATCTGTTTAAGTGAAATAACTTTATTCTGGAAATACTAAGCAAGCAGTAGGTTTCATGGATGAATTACAGTTTGTTCCCTACTTCTCCCCTTCTATATTCTATAATACTTAATGGGGCCTCATATTTAGGGAAAAGGCTAAAATTGAGACTTTTAGACTATCCCCAAAAGTCCGTTGATTTTTATTAGATTCTTGGCCTCATGCAGGAACAATCAGCACACTCCTTGGCTTTACATAAACCTAGCCAGCTTTTCCAGCACCCTAAATCTATCAGATTTACTAGCAACTCCATCTGTTTTCCACAGCTGCTATACTGTCCTCCTCACCCATGTTCCACATCCTGTCACCTAGATGACATCAGCAATGGTGCATCTCAGACAAAGTGTAACTGGAAGGCATGCGCCAGAATATTAAAAAAAAAAAAAAAAGACAAATTGATAAACTGGTCCATTCAAAGGTGTGACATAACCCTGAGAGGTGTGATCACTCACCATGATGTTTCTATCCTTCCTACCCAGTCAGGCCAGCTGAACACATGCTTTCTTCAAAAGAATTCAGGTTTTGGTGAGATCAAGGAAGTAAAAAAAAGGATGAAAGGGTTTTTTGTTGTTTGTTTTTTAAGTGAATAGCAGCTTTATGTAGAAAAAGTTAGGAAGATTATGGCAAAGCAAAAAAATAGCTAAGAAGGGGCAATAATTGATTCACATTTCCTTTTTACAAAAATTTAAGCATTACCTTAGTTTACTTTATTTTTCTTAGCCAGCCATTCTTTCCTGAAAATATAGTTCAACTTCAACATACTGCTTTCCAATAATTTCGAATTCTGAATTAATAAAATTTCAGCAATTTGTGATTTCATCTTAATTATTCCTATATGAAGGTTGATGGACTGAAGAACAAAGTCACAGGACAATAACTGTTGGGCCAGCAAATGGTAGGCATAAAAAGCAAGACAACACACAGGCGTGTTTGTGCATGTGCTACATACGTAAATCACCAGATGAAGGGGCTCAATGACACAAAAGGGAAAAAAGCTTCCTCACAGCCAATGTCTCGAAGCCTGCAGGTACCACAATACCTACTACGGAGGATAATTTTATTCTGGTTATCTCAAGTTGAAGTCAACTTTGAAAGAGATCTGAAGATAAGTAATGCAAATAACAAATTCTAGTTGGTTTTGTGGCTTATTGTGAGGAGTCAACAGATTTCTTTGACTTTGGGCAGCACCCACAGAGCCATTTGGATGCACTTTGATGTCTGTCACCATGTAGCAGCCATGTGTAACTTGTCAATATTTGATAACAGATATCAGCGAAATGATTAGTTTGGAACTTTTAAAGAAACTGCAGATTCACAGAACCTTCATGCTGTGCACAATCACCTAGATGACCTAATCAGTCCTCTTCTCACAGATGAAGGAATTGAGACTTTAAAAGGAGAAATTAAGCAGTACGCACTAGGTGGAAAGAACATGAATGAAATCTCTTCTTCAAAAGCAGAGAATTAAACAAAATCAAATCAAAGAATCAACACCTTTTAAACAGAGAGATACTCTTTTGCTTCATTTTTACACAAAAATCCATAAATTATATCCTCTCCCTCTTACAGAACAGAGCTCTCATCATGTCAAATTAGGTATTTTCTCAGATACACACTCATTCTTTCAGACAAACATACTACTTTACTGTTCTAGTCTTTTATCTTCAATTCTAAAACCCATCATCTAATTGGAGTCTTTTCATAATGAATCAATGCTTAAGCCCAGCAAGTTAAGCATGCTTATTAATTCTCACTTCACAGAAAAAAATAGCAAGCAGCATAATCTAAATGTAAAGTGATCTTTCTTTTAGAAATAAGAAAATGAGAGGTGGATACTTTGGAATTTTCCCTCCAAGACCCTCAAAAGAAGGGAATACTAGCTCTCCAGAAAAAAAAAAATGCACAATAGGCTACATTTCAGAACCAAGGAAATTTGGAAAAAATTTTTAGAGACAATCTAATAACTGTCCTGAGGAACTCTAATGGTATTTCAACACTCTTACTTAAGCAAGAGGGAAAGGGATAGTATCATACACAAATCTAGACCCACACTGTATATCTCCATGTGCAATCCAGAGTCAGCTTGTATATCTAGGAGCATGAGATTACTAATATCTCATTCGATAAAGAAAAAATTTTAAATCCCGTGTGATTCAATGACTTTTATAGGTCAGTCTGAAAACAGACAATTTTGATTTAGAGACTGCTCTGCAAAGCTATTGGGTCACTATATACTAGAAAGTAGGGCTGATACAAGCTAAGTATTTTTTCCAGTGTTAATTAATACAATGACTTATGGTTAGTAACTTTTTGATGATCCAGAACTTGATTCAACAATTACTCTAACAAAACTATTTTTAATCTGCAAAGCTCTTGACACCTACTACCATGCAAAATGGGAGATCCCAGAATGTCCAGCTTGAAACATCTGTCAGCTATTAACCACAATGAGAAAATTCTGAGTTATGTGCAAAATAGATTGATTTATTCATTGACATTCTCTACCTCATTCCCTCTCTCACTTTGCCTCATTTCTTCATCTCCCCACCCCAGTGATACACAGCAAGGACTGGAAAACACTTTCTACAACAGGCCAAACAATCAAGAAATTACCTTTGGCAGGCTCTGCTTTTATGACTCAAAAAGAGCCATAAGCAACTCAGAAAATAATGTCTATGGCTATGTTCCAATAAAACTTTATTTACAAAAACAGGCAGTGGGCCAGATTTCTGATATAGAACAGAAATTATCAAACTTTGGCTTGCAATAGAATCACCTATAAGGTTTATTAATAGATCTCTGGACCTCATCCTTAAAGTTTCTGATTCAGTAGGTCTGCAGTAGGGCCTGAGAGTTTACATTTTTATTAAGTTCTCAAGTGATATGGATGCTGTTGGTCCAGGGACAACATTTTGAGAACCACAGGTATAGAATAATGTTCTATACTGAGTTTATGGAAGGCTGAAATGTAATGAACAATGAAGAAAGTAGAAACCACATACTGCAAACTTGATTGTTAAATTTATAGACTATGTCACATGAAGACTTACTGTTAAGTGCCATAATATTATCTGTTCCCGGATGATGGAAATTTATTCCCATACGTCCTAAAAAATAAAATTATTTTATTTTAAGCACAAAGAAAAACTTCAGTAATCATTTCAAAAACACTGAAAAATAAGAACATTACAAAAAGCTAAAACAAATTAATCTATAACAATGCTATCAAAGGCCAAAGCAGTTACAACAATTCTTAAATCAAGTCATAAAACATACACATGAAAAGTCTTAAAACAAAGCCAAAGTCTCACAACAAATAAAATATAACAAAACAAAAAAAGAAGCTTCTATTACAATATTCTAAAGTTTAATACATCTTCCATATTCTGATTTAAACATGCCAACTCTGCATTAAGCAGCCAAAAAAAAAAATTGAAGTAGTATATAAACTTAAATGAGAGAATAAAAAAACAGGTTTCACAGAACTTCAAAAATGTAACATAATTATAAGTAGCAACTAGAAGATGGTAAAATTTATATAACATCTACAGTTGGGGGAAAATGACTGGCTTAAAAATCTAGGGTTCTCATGCCGCCCCTACCATTAACTAGTTATATGACATTGGGCATAATGATATTCTCCAGACCTTCATCCTTACATCTATAATTAAGAGTTGCAAACCTCAGCCTATCCAAGCCAGCTCTTGTTTTTATAGATCTATGAGCTAAGAATCATTTTTACACGTTTAAAAGGCTGTAAAACAATACAAAACAAAAACTAATATGTAACACAGGCCATGTGGCCCATAAATCCTTACATGTTTCCTTTAAAAAAAAAAAAAAGGGCCAGCTCTGTGGCAGCGAATTAACACCCTGGCCTGAAGCGCCAGCATCCCATGTGGGCACTAGTTCTAGTCCTGGCTGCTTCTCTTACGATCCAGCTCTCTGCTATGGCATGGGAAAGCAGTAGAAGACGGCCCAGGTCCTTGGGCCCCTGCACCCATGTGGGAGACCCAGAAGAAGCTCCTGGCTCCTGGCTTCAGATTGGCACAGCTCTGGCCATTGCAACCAATCGGAATGGAAGACCTCTCTCTCTCTCTCTCTCTCTCTCTCTCTCTCTCTCTCTCTCTCATTCTCTCTCTCTCTCTCTCTGCCTCTCTTCTCTGTGTAACTCTCTGACTTTCGAATAAATAAATAAAATCTTTTAAGAGGAAAAAAAAAGAATGGTCTTCAAATTTCCCTGTACTATTTTAAAATGTTTATTTATTTTATTTATTTACTTTTTAAATTTCATTTGAAAGACAGAGAGGGAGAGACAGATGGAGTGAGATCTCCCATCTGCTGATCCACTCCTTAAATGCCTCCAACAGCTGAAGCTGGGCTAGGACAAAATCAGGAGCCTGGAACTCAATCCGGATCGCCCACTCGGCTGGCAGGAATCCCAGTACTTGATCATCATCTGCTGCTTTCAACAGTGCACACCAGCAGGAAACTGTATAAGAAGCACAGTAGCTGGAACTCAAACTAGACACTCTATTATGGGATGCAGGCATCCCAAGCAATAAGTTAAATGCTGCACAAATACCCACCCTTAAAATATTTATTCTTCAACACTTCACAAAGTTTGCCAACCCCTAGTATATAAGATGACATATAGGAATCAGATCTTTGATGGCTCCCAGGAGTAAAAGTAGAAGATGCAAATGTTTGGTAAGATCTTTTCATGCATTACTTATTTGGGATAAGAGGTGGGTCTATCAGCAGAAAAATTAAACACAGAGAGTCTTATATGAGAAAAAAATGTACTTAGTATACATTTGATGAATTCCTTTAACAAAATAGTTATTGAAAGAATGATTTTGTGTAAAGTTAGTTTCTATAAACTCGACTCTGCAAGATTTGAAAATGTTTAATTTATTTCACTGTCATTGTTTAAATAAAATTCAACACTATTTTGGAGAAGAGTGGTACAGAGAAAACTGGAGATAAGGTAAAAGTGATTGACTTTCATGACAAACACTATTTTACATTGCAAAAGGGTCAAACATGGTATTAAACTCTCGTATGGGAGACTGGAGGCAAACAACATCATCGAGCTCTTCTGGTACAAAAGGAGAGCATCACAGTGCACAAAACAGCATTTGCCTCAAATTAAAATGGGGAATCGTGAATTCCTAGATAAATCCAATTTTTATCTAGATAAGGCCATCCTAAAGAGCTTCAGGTCATGATAATTTGTGAAAGATCATTTTATATCAACAGGCAGGGAAAAAACCCAAAACCCTCAAAAGTTTAATGTCACTTGTATTGATGTGTGTGTACACGTCTGTGTATTGTGTATTTAAAAATTGGAACATCATCAGCAATTGATGGATTCTAAAGAAACTTCTAATTTTACCATAATGCACTATAGGATTTTCAAAAAATTTATGTTGGGTTTAATTATTTAAATATTTATTTATTTATTTATTTATTTGAAATGCAGAGATACACAGAAAGAAGGTGAGAGGGAGAAGCCAGGAGCTTCCTCCAAGTCTCCCATGTGAGTGCAAGGGCCTAAGCACCTGGACCATATTTCACTGCTCTCCCAGCCACATTAGCAGGAAGCTGGATCAGAAGTAGAGCAGCTGAGATTCAAGCTGACACCCGTACGGGATGTTAGTGCTTCAGGAAGAGGCTTAACCTTCTACATGCCACAGCACTAGCCCCTTGTTTTTATTATTTTTTTTAGGAGAAAGATACTGCATTTCTCTAGTCTCTTCCAGGTCTCCCATGTGGGTAGAAGGGACAAGCACTTGGGCATCTTCTACTGCTTTCCCAGGCACAACAGCAGGCAGCTGGACTGGAAGTAGAGCAACCAGGACTTGAACTTGTACCCACCTGGGATGCCAGCATCCCAGGCAATGGGTTTACCATCTATGCCACAATGCTGTTCCCTACAGTAATTTTTTTTTACAGAATATATTATAATGCTTTCTGTAGAAAAACCATCATATTGCTAGAGAATCATCATCTGAATACTAAAATTGCCTATTTTATTTTTTGTAGATTTCAAATATTTTTCATGTCAGCTGGAAGCTAATAACTGTTGAGTGTCAAAAACTACCTTGTTAAAAGACAAATTTAATCTTCATATGTAGCTGTTCTATGTGCCTTAGTTTTTCTAGTTTCTAAGTCATTTAAGAGTCCCCTGGAAACTACAATCTACACCACATATGCACTGGCTGCTAATTCCTAACACCACCTTGATCAGAATCTATTTTAGGAACATTTGTCACCAGAACAAGGCTTTGACTCAGTGTGGAGGATGTACATTCATTTTGGTTTCAATTAGCTTTATCAATGTTCTCTGTTTCACTGTTTTCAGATAGCAAGATATTACTTGAATTCATTATCACCACATACTAGCATCTATGAAAACTGTATGTGATTTACCCTACATTAGCTTTCATCATATTCTGGAAAATTCAGATTCACATAAAAAGAGTCTATTAAATCTTAAACCAAGGAATACTCAGAGAAGGGTGTGGTTCCTAATAAGCAGGTAATGTTCCCTACGAATTTCTAGAGTAATAAAGGGTTACCAAAAAAATCAGGTCAGCCCAAAATTAGCTGAACCTCATTTGACTTTTTAAATTTCCTATGTCTATCATTTATGGTAAAGAATTATATGGTTTACAACCACCACATCAAATAATAGTCTTTGTATGTTTTGGAACCACTTATCTTCCCAAACTTAAGGGGTGACCTTTACCCTCCAAAAGCTGAACATATACACACATCTTTGTAGACCCTTTTCATGAGCTGTTAGAACTTTCTCACTTAGAAAGATAAAACTGAGAGGAAGCTTGGTCATTTTCTAATTATTATTGTCTATTCTATGCTGATAACCTCAACACAAATCTTTCTTAACATGCAGGAAGGGACCAGCGCTGTGGCTCAGTGTGTTAAAAGTTGTAGCCTGCAGTGCCAGCATCCTCTATGCGTGACGGTTCAAGTCCCAGCTGCTCCACTTCTGATCCAGCTCTCTGCTAATATGCCTGGGAAAGCAGTGAAGATGGCAGAAGTTCTTGGGCCCTTGCACCCATGTGGAAGACCTGGGGGCAGTTCCTGACTCCTGATTTCCGCCTGGCCAAGCCCCAGTTGTTGCAGACATGTGGAGAGTAAACCAGTGGATGGAAGATCTCTGTCTCTCCTTCTCTCTCTAACTCTGCCTCTCAAATAAATAAACAAACCTTTAAAAAAATGTAGCAAACATTAGGCAGCATTTTACAAACTAAAGGTAGCACAATTTGCTAAAAAAGCAGAAAATTTCATTTTTTCTGGTATTCTCTCTGTTTGCTACTTTGACATCAATGAATCTCAGAATGAAAGGTATCAACACAAAATTTTACAGAAATGCTAGGTCAATACCAGACCTGTAGGACAAACTGTCTTAATATAATCTAATTCCTTAACTAAATGCAATTTTTTAAAAGTAAAATAATGTATGGCTTCTTTAAGCTGATTTCTTTAATTCTTCAAAGCTGAATGATTACACATTATAAAATACAATGTATCTTCATTGGAGAAAAATTAAACAGTATAAGAAAATGAAGAAAAGAAGATCACCAAAGATAAACAGAGTTAACATTTTGATTTAGTCTTTCAACTTAGGGAATATGTATGTGTAAAGGTTTCTTTACTCTAACTGGAATGATTATTTAAGATATTGTGTCTTAAGTTTTATAGTTACTAAGTGATTCTGGAAGAGAGAGAAAATATATAATAGCAAATGAAAAACTGATTCCAAATTCAGGTAAGGCTATTTTTCTTCCTTTTATCCATCAAATACTGCTGTTTAATCAGCTGTGAAAACAGAATCAAGTGTGTGACATCTGGTGATTTTTGTTAATATAGTCTTGTGCTGCTAGTGGGACATTTTGTCACCTGCCCATGAGCTGCTATTTTTAAATTGTTCTTGTCAGCTAGCTATCTTTTAAGTATAGTGTAAAATATAAGGTTTCAGAAACTGGAAGGCACACTTGGTTTTACTGAGTTAAATGATGCTGTGGAAATCTGAGACAGTGTCCCACTTTCCCCGCTGCACATGACTTGATAAATAAGGGTAAGAAGGGACAGAGAGAGATTAGAGAACAGGGTTATATATGGTTGTTCAGAATGTCAAAATCACAGTTTCATAAATTTAATTCACACTCATATTCAAAATCCAGTTATAAAAAAATCTCTCTACTGTTCCAAGTTTCAGAGTCCAACTAAACCCATACTTTTGTGTCTAAAATAAAAATCAGAACTTTTATTAATTCACAGTTACTTTTGGAAGTCATCCCTTCACTTGGGTAATATTCTTTAAGATGGAAGGTAACTACTGTATCAACCTCTATTCATCCTCTTTGCTCCAGAAAGTTAAGTGCTTTGGAGAGTTTTCACGTAACAGGGTTGCTATTTTGTTCAACAAATGGTGATGGTAAAATGAATATTCTACTGGATTTTACTTCCCATCAATTTTATCTAAAAAGATGGAGATTTAAGGGTACTTCAAAAGGTGTGTGGAAAATGGAACTAAAAGATAAGTCTATGTTGGTGCAAAAAATTAGAAGCATGCACAGTTTTTTCAAAATATACATTTTACATAAACTTCTTGAAGGGCTTTCACACTTTCCTTTAGAAAAAAAATAACCATAAGATGTAAAAATATGATATGCAAAAAGATGAGGGCCGGTGCTGTGGCATAGCGGGTGAGGCTGCCACTTACAGTGCAGGTATCCCATGTGGGCGCCGGTTCGGATCCTGGCTGCTCCACTTCCAATCCAGCTCTCTGCTATGGCCTGGGAAAGCTGTGGAGGATGGCCCAAGTTCTTGGGCGCCTGCACCTGCATGGGAGACCTGGAGGAAGCTCCTGGCTCCTGGCTTCAGATCGGCATAGCTCTGGCCATTGCAGCCAACTGGGGAGTGAACCAGCAGATGGAGGACCTCCCACTCTCTCTCTCTGCCTCTCCTTCTCTCCTCTGTGAAACTCTGACTTTCAAGTAAAATAAATAATTCTTTAAAAAAACATATAAAATCGTTTTTAAAAACCCATTTAAAAATGATAAAATTTTGATACTAGAATATTCTCAATATGTTCCAAATAACCAATAAGCAAAAACTGTGATCTTTTGACCTAATGTCAAATCTTAGTTGTTTCACATATCAGTAGTGGATAATTTCTGGCAAATTATTAAATTCTTTGTGCCTCTGTTTCCTCATTTAAAGCTACACCCCCGGACAATTAAATTAGAATTTCTGAAAGTGCTATCCAGGCATACTCTTTTCTTTTAGAACTTTCAGTTGATTACAACACAAATGAGGGTGCTTGAAAGTTTGTGGAAAAATGGACTTGAAACCTAAGTTAATTTTGGTGCAAAAAAAATTGGAAATTCAAGCATAAGAAGTTCTTCAAAATATCCATAGAAAACACATATTATGGAAAAACTATGCCAAAAATGTGTGTACCAAAATAAACATCTTTTAATTCAATTTTCCATTAACTTTTGAAGCACTCTCACAATCCTAGGAAAATTAATGAGATGCACTTATAAACATTGTTCAATTTCTATTTACTATCCCCATACACAAAGATTATATAAAACAAGAACAATCACTTCTTGCTGACTCAGAACTTATCCCCTAACAATTTGTGGAATATGTTAATTTTATACAAAATAAACTGATGTGGGTTGAAGGAAGGTAACAAAAAATAGAACTGAGCAATACTTTAAACTATAGAAGCAAATAAAGTATATTTTTCTAGAATAAACAAAATATAATAAAAGTACATTTTTCTAAAATAAAGAGACCTTAGCATTCCATAAAAGAAGGCCAATTTTCTGAAAGGCTATATTACATTAAATTTAGATTGTGATGAATAATGAAAAATGCCTCTAAAACACCAAAGGGTTGGCATTTATCCTATCCGAGTTTCTGTCAATTTAAATGTTTTAAAGCACTATTACTGGAAGATACGTTATTTTTTCCCAGTCTTTTTCAATATACCTTTGAAAAGCAAACCCTTCAATATCAGTTCTCAAATGACACCTGCTTTTTTCATTTTTCAAATCTCAGTTCCACGAATAGGGAAGGAAGAGAAAATTCAAATACATAAAAAATGTTTCATCAGATACTATCCTAAAATAGGCAGCCACGCCTACCTTCTGTTGTTGAGAGGGAGGCTGCATTAGATGAAAAAGTGACTCCTGTTTTTGGCCAAGATGCCTGCTGTAATTGTGCTTCCTTAGCCACAGGATATGATCTTGCTTCCCAGTGTCAGCTACTTTGCCCACTGTACTAAAGTTGGTATTTCATAATTATTATTCTAGAATATGGAGAGTATAATTAATCAAACCTAATGACTATGGCTTTTACATGGTTCCCTAGTAGCCAGGTGAAACTTTCATTTTAAGTAAGAAAATAAAATTTTTGATCACTTCATTCCCCCTCAGAACTCTACTTTCTCATCTCTTTGAGGCATTCTCTCAAACAGAAGTAGAAAAACACATCATAACAGACAACAGGAAATTATTTTAAAATGACTGTGTAACAGCAAAGAACAGTAGTTTGAGATTTTTAAAACGCAAAGCAAAAAATATCCCCAAATTAGTTCAATTTACAAGCTTCTGTGATCTGATCATTCTGCTTTAGATATTCTTCAGTGTGCTCTGAAGAAAGCACATCAATTGAAGCCCAGCGCTGTGGCACAGAAGGTTAAACCTCCATCTGCAACACTGGCACTGGGTGCCAGTTCGAGTCCTGGCTACATCACTTCTGATTCAGCTCCCTACTAATGAGCCTGGAAAAGCAGCAGAAGATGGCCCAAGTCCTTGCACCCTGCTACCCACATGGGAGACCTGGAAGAAGTTTCTGGCTCCTGGCTTCAGCCTGGTCCAGCCCTAGCCGCTGCAGCCATTTGGGGAGTGAACCAGTGGATGGAAAACCTCTCTCTCTGTCTCTCCCTTTCTCTCTGTAATTCTGTCTTCCAAATAAACAAAATAAAATGAATCTCTTTAAAAAAAGGCTCTATTTGACTTCTCTGTACGCATATTATTTTTATCATGGGAGAGAAGGTTGGAGATATCTCAAAATTCCCCACAAATATCTTCAACACGGACACACTGTAGGTGCAAACATTACTGAAAACCCGTTAAAGCTTGATGAAAACTCAAGTGTCATCATTTCCTGAACTTCCTATTCTATCATCTCTCCTATTATCCCTTTTCATCCTCTGAATCAACAGATTAAGGTATTTTCTTACTAAGCACATCTCTAAAATTAAACATCACTGTGAACATATTTTTGTCATGTTCACTTTAAGTACATCCTGAAGCTCTCCAGTGCTCATCAACATGATATCCTAATTTTGTTATATTTACTTTATATTATTCAGGTAGACAATTTTGGAAAGTCAACATGACTTAAGTACTATTTTCCTTTTGTCTTTAGGCAGTTTTAAATTATTTATTTATTTAATAGTTTATTTATTTTTATCTCAAAGATAGAGATCTTCCATCTGGTGGTTTACTTTCCAAATTCACAACAGCCAGAGCCAGGCCAGCTCAGGCCACAGACAGGGGACCAGTACACAGTCCATGTCTGCCACATGGGTGCCAGTAACCCCAGTACTAGAGCCATCATCTGCTACCTCCAAGGGTACACATTAGAAGGAAGCTGGAACCAGAAGCAGAGAGGATTCAAAGCCAGGCACTTCGATACGGGATGCACAGGGCCAAGTCTTAATTGCTGCACAAAATACCTGCTCCTTCAGGTGATTTTTTTTTTAATGATAGAACATTTATCTTTCAACCACTACTACTTATTTATGGAAAATACAAAATTTTGACAACGTGCATAAGAAAGCTTTTAACATTTAGCTGCAGTCTTGTTGGAAGGAAGTCACTATTG
The DNA here is from genome assembly GCA_949820135.1 of Sylvilagus floridanus. Classification (NCBI taxonomy): domain Eukaryota; kingdom Metazoa; phylum Chordata; class Mammalia; order Lagomorpha; family Leporidae; genus Sylvilagus; species Sylvilagus floridanus. Next base: position 44,907,432 of record OX463235.1, read on the forward strand.
TATGGATGTGAAGATTTACCGTGTTACTGAAGCCAGGCAACTGGCATACCGTGACTAAAACAAAAAGATAAAAAGAAGCCAGCACTGTGGTACAGTGGGAAAATCCACCACCTGCAATGCCAGCATCCCATTTCAGCACCAGTTTTTGTCCCGGCTGCTCCATTTCTTTTTTCTTTTTGGCTGCTCCATTTCTAATCTAGCTCCCTGCTAATGGCTTGGGAAAAGCAGCAGAATATGGCTCAAGTGCTTGGGCTCCTGCACCCACATGGGAGACCTGAATGAAGTTCCTGGTTCCTCGCTTCAGCTTGGCTCAGCCCTGGCCATTGTGGCCATTTGGGGAGTGAATCAATGGATGGAAGATCTCTCTCTCTCTCTCTCTCTCTCTCTCTCTCTCTCTCTCTCTCTCTGCCTCTCCTCTCTCTGTATAACTCTGACTTTCAAATTAATAAATAAATCTTTTTAAAAATAGTAGAAAATAGGGGGCTGGTGCTGTGACATGGTGGGTAAAGCCACTGCCTATAGTGCCAGCATCCAATATGGGCGCCAGTTCAAGATCCAGCAGCTCCACTTCCAATCCAGCTCTCTGCTATGGCCTGGGAAAGCAGTAAAAGATGGCCCAAGTCCTTGGGCTCCTGCACCTACGTGGGAGACCCAGAAGAAGTTCCTGACTCCTTGCTTCTGATTGGCACAGCTCCAGCCATTGTGGCCATCTGCAGAGTGAACCAGAGGATGGAAGACCTCTCTCTCTCCCTCCCTCCTTCTCTCTCTCTCTCTGCCTCTGCTCTGCCTCTCTGTAACTCTGCCTTTCAAAATAAATAAATAAATCCTTTAAAAAATAGTAGAAATTATTTGAACATTTTATAGTGCCAGGGCTTTTACTTAATCTTCTTCCCATTCTATTAAGTCTTTTAATGATGAGGACATTGGAGCTTTAAAGAGGGTTTGGCCTGGCCCAGCCCTGGCCATTACAGCCATTTGGGGAGTGAACTAGCAAATGGAAGATCTCTCTCTTTCTCTCTCTTTCTCGGTCTCTTCCTCTTTCTCTCTGAACTCTTTCAAATGAATAAAAAAAACTTTATAAAAATAAAATGCAAGTATCATAATTATGTCATAATAATCATCAGACACACATTGCCATAAACCAAATTAAAAGTCTCCCAAGTAGAAAAGGAAAGAAGGTAATTCAAACACCCTAACCAGAGAACAATGACACAGTGATGTCTGTGATCACAAGCAAGTATTCAATTCATAGGAAATCAACATGAGTGATATGATGAACTAGAAAGTTTCAAGCGTATCAAGGCTGCATACTAAGTGTCTGACAACTTATTAGGATGTAATGTAAGCACAAGCCAGCAGGCTTTTATAGAGAGCCTCATATTTGCTAGTACAGTAAAGAAATCTATGCAGAGGTGGTTGGACATGCAATAAAAAAAGGTCATCACAACTGGAATAAGGTATTTACATTATCCTGTAGCAAGGTACACTTCTTGTACTATGCTAATGCTACTCTCAACAGGACCAACATTCACAAAATTCTGCAAAGGTACTGTATAGAATATAATCTAAGATCTCTCGACAATCTTTTATTTCAAGAAGAAAAGAATAGGCCAAGAAAAAATGGGTATATATAAAGAAAAGTAGCTAAATATTTTAGAATAGTTTGGACAGGTCTATAGCTATGGATGGCAGAGAAGGAAGACATAGTCTTAGAAGATACAAAAAACACAAAACAGTCTGTGCAATATTGTTTTTTTTAAAAAACATTGTTCTCACTTTTAAATTAAATATGCTTTGAATTACCATATACCTAATCTTGTCACTGAAGAAACATGTGTTAACAGGGACTAAATATAACAATGAATAATGAATAAGATATTTTATCCTGCTTCTGAAAGTTTTAAAATTCAGCTTTTCTCAAAATATTTTTATTGTCTTCATATCTTACTAACTAGTCACTTTTCACTGGAAACTGAGAAAAGCAGGAGAAACTCATATGAGTGTGTGAAACAATGGTAATATGGACTTCTGGTGTGGCTAAAGAAAAATGAGTGTCAGGTGTTCAGAATCCGCCACACTATGTACAGGCACAGCGAGAAGCAGAAAGGATCAAGTTCCTCACAACTCTGAAAGACACTTGGGTCCATACAAGATGGACATCCCATGGCTAATTCTCTACAGTGTTCAGATATTTAGGCCCTAACCCAAGTATAGTGGATATTTCCACAGATAATTTGTATTACAGGTTTTTAAAATATCATATGGTCATTAAAAAGTATTATACATCATAAAAAAAAAAGATCTGGAATTACAAATGTAACATCAATATCCATCCTGAATTTGCATGGGCTCTAAACATAGGAAGCCCCAATATTGCCCGCCTTAGGATTTTCTGCCTTGTTTTATTTAAACTAAAACATTTACATAGTTTAAGATGTTTTCCTTATATTTTAGCCTCAGAGGAAGCAAAGGGTCACTGGCTGCTTTATAATAGTGATACTTCCTGTGCTAGACAAGTGATTCTATTTCCATAAAGTGGCTTCTGTATGAAGTTTTCTGTAGTCTTCTAGAGCGGTTTACTAAATCTCATACTTCTTCGCAGTATATCTGGACATTAATTAATTATTCAGGTAGAGCTGAGGATTCCACATAGAGAAAGCCTACAAAACTTGGCTTCTGGTTTCATGCTATAACCTTGACCTCAGCTATCTAACACACGCTTCTGCCAGAACTCAATCTTGATTATGGGTAGCCAAACACAAGTTTAAAAAAAATCAACTTTAAAATCATTCCACAAGCGGGCACCGCGGCTCACTTGGCTAATCCTTCGCCTGAGGCGCTGGCACTCCGGGTTCTAGTCCCGGTTGGGGCGCCAGATTCTGTCCTGGTTGCTCCTCTTCTAGACCAGCCCTCTGCTGTGGCCCGGGGAAGGCAGTAGAGGATGGTCCAAGTGCTTGGGCCCTGCACCCGCATGGGAGACCAGGAGGAAGCGCCTGGCTCCTAGCCATTTTAGGGGTGAACCAGCGGAAGGAAGACCTTTCTCTCATTCTCTCTCTCTCTCTCACTAACTCTGCCTGTCAAAAATAAAAGAAAATAAAAAAACATTCCACAATGCTTTACAGAAGCAAAATAAAAACAAACACAAACCAAAAAAAATCACAATTATTAAAAAGCTGATTTTTGCTTAAAACACCAAGCAAGGAATGGACATATGAATATTCCTAACCTGCAAAATGATTCCTCCACATTATATCAGCGAAACTCATTGGTGGGCCACTGGGAGGGTAGTGTTTACCTTTCAGAGGCTCATGATCAGTCCTTATCATATCCATTAAGGAGTTCTCCAACGAGTGCAAGTTAAAAGTGTCATAGGGCCTACTCCGGTCCTAAAAGTAAAAACACAGAATAAGATAATACATAAAATTACTTTAAAAAATTAACATTTTAACATTTGCTTCTGTTGTGGACTGATGATATGAATAAATGCTACAGATAGCTCTAATAACAGTCATTCTTTTCATTAAGTTTAATAAATGTTTTCTAAGTAATGAAATCACATCTTACCCTGTAATATTCTATAATGTATATGTCCCACTACTTCAAACTGACTTTCTCTCAAATGAACTAAAAAGGTAAATTCAAAATGAAGACTCAGGGTAGGCATTTGGCCTAGCAACTAAGATGCCAGTCAAGACACTCACATCCATATTGGTGTGCCTGGGTTTGATACTTGCCTCTGGCTCCTGACTCCAGCTTTTTGCTAATGCAGATCCTGGGAGGCACAAGTGATAGCTCAGGTAACTGGACTCCTGTCATCCATGTGGGAGTCTTGGACTCAGTTCCCTCCTAGCCCTGGCCATCCTGTGCATTTGGGAAGTGAACCAGTAGATTGGAGCTCACTCTCATCTGTTTCACTGATTCTCAAATACATAATTTTTTTTCAAAAAAAAAAAAAGTCAAGTGCATCAGCTTAACCCTCTGTCTGTTATCCAATCCTTGCCTTCACTGTCACATGAATACTTTTTGTCTCCCCAGAAGATAATAATAATAGTCAACAAACAACATATCTTTCCTGAAAAATCAAGAAATAATCAAAATTTCAATGTCATTTTATTGAATATCTTTAATATTTATGGCCAATAAGTTCCACATATAATATATACTTTTCAAAAGCAAAAACATGTCCAAAATGTTAAAAATGCCTTTTGAAAAGCACTCACATGCAAAGTTCAATCCAAAGTACTGTTTTCATGATGTTAGATTCAAAAACACTTTAAAAACAAATAGCTAATACAAATTACATACAGAAAGAAGGGAAAAAAAACCCCATTGTTCCATCATACTTAAGTCACAGGAAACCATCAACTACAAACTTTCCTTTGTAGTCACAGCTTAAAGAGAAGGGCAGATCACAGCCTGAGATAATACTTTAGAACACATCCAATCTGCTTTGTTTAAGCATACATTTCCAGAGCCAAACCAAATCAAATGACAGTGATAAGAGATGATTGTCTGGGTTTTGAACAGTTTATCAGCCTTGTCATTTACCCTCTCCTAAGGCCAACATTCTTCAGTTATTATGTCTCTACCCTTCGACAAGAAGAGACATGGAATATTTTCTTTGGTTCTCCGTTTTGGTCTCTATGTAATCCAAGGTCTTTTCTTTCACCTTTAAAGTGTTCCTATGATCATTTGTTTTGCTTTGGGTTTACAGTATCAGTGGAAACTAATTCCCTAAGAAGTAAAGGTTTATTCCCAGAAATGCAGGCTTATCTGTTGCCATAAGAAGTATCATATTCTTTGTTCCAAATAAAAAGCTAGATGTAACAAAGCATGCTGATGAAGAGGCAAAATGAAAACCTATTTCTGGCATTGACAATAACAGAATGAATATTTAGGTGCCTTCCATCATATCCACATTTCTAACTTGAGCCCTGTGGACATGGGACTGTTTGAGAACAGGCTGACAAGGTAAGAGAACTGTCAGAAAAGACTCTTTTCAGCCAGCATACTTTTTTTTTTCATTTAATCCTTGGTATAATCTTTCAAGTTTGTTAACAACATACCCATTTTACACATGAGGAAGATGAGGTTCAGAGAATATTAAAACCCAGATCAGACTTCAAAGCCAATACCCAAGAAGCATAAAAATCCATTTTGGGGACAGCATTGTGGCATGGTAGGTTAAGCCTGCTACCTGCAACAGTGGCATCCTATGTGGGTGCCAGTTCAAGTCCCAGCTGCTGCACTTCCTATCCAGCTCCCTGTTGATGCATCTGGGAAAGTAGTAGCAGACAGCCCAAGTGCTTGGGCCCCTGCACCCATGTGCAAGAACCTGAAGGTCCAGGCTTCTGGCTTCCTCCTGGCCCAGGCCTGATAACTGGTGTCATTTGGAGAGTGAACCTCTTTAAAGAGTTGATCCAATCCATATGTGGTAGTAAATGGTAACTCTTATACAAGTATAGTAATCTACCTAACTACTAATTCTACAACCTTCTGACTAGGTAGTACTAAGTTCTTGTCACAAATATATATCGGAGATTAGATGAGCAAACGTCAGAAAAGTTGGTGAGGGTGTTGGATGGGGGGAATTCACCTGCCTAAATTTAAGTGGTTTTCAAACCTGTCAAAATCACATGTAGAACTGGTTCAAACATCCATGGGCTCCAGCTCAAATCCACCTATACAAAATTCAAAAAATAAATGTCCCAGGTGACTCTTATGATTGGCTAAGCACTACTAAGCTGGAGGATTATTTAAGTTTCCACACCTCATTCTGTTGAGTTAAATTGGACAGTAAAATAATGGCAAGGAAGGCAATAAATAAGCCTGGCCACTTTGCAGAGGGTCAGCTTTGCAGTTTTCTGACTGACTGCAGTTTAAAGAGGCATTTGGTACTGTGGTTCTTAAAAACCCAAACTTTGACAGGGCTGGTGTTGTGGCATAGTGAGCAGAGCCATCGCCTGCAATGCCAGCATCGCTTACGGGTGCCAGTTTATGTCTTGGCTCTCTGAAATCAAAATTTGATTTCAGGGGCTGGCACTTGGGTGCAGCAGGTTAAGATACTGCCTGCAATGCTGGCATCTCATATGGGCATCTGTTTGAGTCCTGGCTGCTCCACTTCTGATCCAGCTCCCTGCTAATGCAACCTGGGAAAGCAGCAGAATGCAGCCCTTGTGGGAGACATGGATGAAATTCCTGGCTCCTGGCTTCAGCCTGGCCCAGCCCCAGCTGTTGAGGCCATTTGCAAACCAGCAGATGGAAGAGCTCTCTATCATTTTCTCTCTGTAAATCTGCCTTTCAAATAAATAAATCTTTTTAAAATTTTGATTCTTCCAGTTACCACCATATCACTTTGAACAAATTTCTAATATTTCATTATCTTCATCTATAAAATGGAGATAATCTTCTCTTTACAGTGGTTTTCAGTACTATGTAGCAGAACATACAAGGCTATGGTAGCTACTGTAATATTAGGAAGAACTTAAGACTTGTGTGATGCCCTTTCAGAGTCCTGGAATATAGATTTTAAAACCCTGAAGTTCACAGATGCTAATAAAACAGTGTTCACTAATGCTCAACAGATGAAAGCATATGACATATGAAAGGCATAACAAAATTTTCACAGGCTTCTAAACTAAATAGATTATAGTCCTCTGAAAGACTTATTTTCTCATTAAAATTCATTCTACCCATGTCTCATCAATTTATATTTGTCACATACCATTCACCCTTGTTTTACAAGTAAGAAACATTGCTGAAATAACTGATTAACCAGGAAGCCTATGAGGACAGAACAAAAGAAATCAGAAAAACTGAAAAAAATCTGTAGTAAAATAAGCAGACATTATGCACAGTGAAAACTAGCCTACAATTTAGCATTCAATGACAAAAATTACAGTGGCAACTACCCTATGTCCTTTTTCACAGTTTTTGTTTTCTCAATACTGGGGGAAAAGAACACAACTTTTTTTGTTTTCCTGCTTGGTTTTAACAAGCAAACACCTCAGGAAGTATTAGAAAACCTATAAATAATGCATCCTGGGGCCAGCACCATGGTGTAGTAGGTTAAGCATCTGTCTGTGGTGTTGGCATCCTTTTTGGGCACCAAGTCGAGTTCTGGCTGCTCCATTTCTGATCCAACTCCCTGCTGATGGCCTCAGAAAGCAGTAGAAGATGGATCAAGTGATTGGGCCCTTGCAACCGCATGGGAGACCCAGAAGAAGCTCCTGGCTCCTGGCTTCGGATTGGCTTAGCTCTGGCCATTGCAGTTCACTCCCTGGGGAGTGAACCAGGGATAGATAGAAGATCTCTTTGTCTCTCCCTCTCTCCATAACTATGCCTCTGAAATAAATAAATAAATCTTAAAAGAACAATAATGCATCCCATTATTGATTATTTGAAGATAATCAATGACAGATGTCATCAGTTGTATACAGGAACAACACACCCTTACTGCCTAAGTCCTGTTCTCTTCCTCCAACCTGACTTAAAATTAATAAATTTATCAAGTATCAAATATGTGACTGGTACTTTTCTAACATGCCATATGTAACCTTGCAACTCTGAAATAGGTGACTTTCATACGCATTTTATAAATTAAGCAATTGGGTTCAGAGAGATTAAGTAAGTGCTTCAAGGATATGGGACCAGTAAGGCATGGAGCCAGGGCTTAAACCCAGTCCAATCCAGATCACGCTTTTAAAAGCACTCACTGTAGTGCTTCCTTGACTTCCTGCTAATGCATCCAACCTTAAGTCTTTTTTTTTTTTTTAAAGATTTGTTTATTTTATTTGAAAGGCAGAGTTACAGAGAGGCAGAGGCAGAGGGAGAGAGAGAGATTTCTTCCATTTGCTGGTTCACTCCCCAAATGACCGCAATGGTCGGAGCTGCACTGATCTGAAGCCAGGAGCCAGGAGCTTCTTCTGGGTCTCCCATGTGAGTGCAGAGGCCCAAGGGATTGGGCCATCTTCTACTGCTTCCCCAGGCCATAGCAGAGAGCTGGATTGGAAGTAGAGCAGCCGAGACTCAAACCGGCACCCATATGGGATGCTGGCACTGCAGGTGGCAGCTTTACCCACTATGCCACAACGTCAGCCCCTGAACCTTGAATCTTTATTACAAACACATCTCTTTAACCTAATCTTGCTATAAGCCTGACAGAGGTCTCTTTAACCCCACCGTACCACACAGGCAACCTCACTAGCCCTTGGTCAATTATCCTCGTTCAACTAACAACTAGTTAACCTAAAAAAGCTGTTGATCTAACCCCACAACACAGCTCTGAGTCTGCCTCTGTGAGCCCTTCCCCATTTATCTGCCCTTTTCTTGGAAGAGGAATTCAGGATCCTTTCCTCTTTCGGGCTCATACCCAGACTTTCTTCTCATGGAAAAATCAAAGTAGAAGGCTTCAAGTGCCAACAGCATCTGAGGAAAAAAGTAGCTCTGGAATCAAACACTAAAATTAACCATGCCACCTATGTGCTACACACTGCACTAACTGATGTACAGCCATGATCTGGACCCTCACCACAACCCTCCAGAGCAGGGATTATCTCCATTTCAGAGAGGGGAAGAAAACCTGGGCTCAGAAATGTTACATAGCTGCTCAAAGTCACAGAACTGGTCAGAAATCAGGAAGTGTCTCTGACTCTCAAGTCCCTGCCAGTAACGTTCTAGTGCTTCTACATTAATCAGTTACAGTGTGCTCCTTGAACAAGGAGGGCTTGGTTGGGAAGAATGGGAAGAAAACAACCAAAAATCAAAAAGTGAACAGATGCTTGAAAAGGCTAGAAAATGATAAATACAGTCATAGGATAATACAGCCAAACCAGAGGAGGAATTCCTGGGGGGTGGTATTGTAGCACAGTGGGTTAGTCTGCCACTTGTGACACTGGTATCTCATATCAGAATGCTCTACTTCCGAACCGGCTCCTGGCTCCTGGCTCCTGCCAGCTCCAGCCCCAGCTGCTGAGGCCATTTGGGGACTGAATGAGCAGATGGAAGACCTCTGTCTCTCCCTCTCTCTCAGTAACTCCACCTTTCAAAAATCTTTGTTTTTAAAAATTCAGTATACAGGCAGGTTGAATAGGTTATATGCAAATACTATGCCATTTTATATATAGGACTTATGCATCAGTGGATTTCGGTATCCTGTATGTTAGTATTCTGGGGAGGTGAAAGTCCCGGAACAAATTCAGGGGCATGACTATATTAATATGTATCCACCAAAAATACACACTGGCTTATGTTATTTTTCCCTAAATGTAAAATAGTGCACACTGTTCTGTAACTGGCCTCTTTTAATCAGAACCGGGCTTTTGAGATAAGCCCCTAATAATACACATGCTCTTGCTCACTTCCTCAACCATATACATATCCTACCTACAAAGTACATGCATATTAACTATATTAAAATAATCAAATATTCATCCCAAGATACATTCTATAAGATGATTGTTCATTCTGAAATTTCTTTCCCATCACATCACATCTTCTCTAAACTTCTGTTTTGGCCTTTTAACATCATCTCTTCCATGCTTTGTTTACTTTGGCATAATGGTTACCTGTACCTGGTTTCCATGAAAGATATCACTAATAATGAAACACAAGTATCTATGGAAGTTGCCAGCCTTGAGTAAAAACCAAACAGGTAATACATCCAAAAGCTCAACATGGAGTAATTTCTTTTTATTTATTTATTTATTTGACAGGTAGAGTTATAGACAGTGAGAGAGAGACAGAGACAGAGAGGCAGAGAGAAAAGTCTTCCTTCCATTGGCTCACACCCCAAATGGCCGCCATGGCCGGCGCTGTGCTAATCCGAAGCCAGGAGCCAGGTGCTTCTTCCTGGTCTCCCATGAGGGTGCAGGGGCCCAAGCACTTGGGCTATCCTCCACTGCCCTCCTGGGCCAGCAGAGAGCTGGACTGGAAGAGGAGCAACCAGGACTAGAACCCGGCGCCCATATGGGATGCGTCGCAGGCGGAGGATTAACCAAGTGAGCCACAGCACCGGCCCCAACATGGAGTAATTTCAAACACAGAATCTGCTTAAGAACATGATAAATAACAAACAGAATGGTTAATAATACTAGATGGAGGCAACAATTAGATAAGCTGAAAAAGAAAATGTCTATGTACTGGGGCATTTGGCCTAGGGGTTGAGACACAAGTTGGGATGCTTGCATCCCATTTCGCTATGCCTGGGTTCAATTCCTGACTCTGCTGCTGATTCCAGTTTCCTGCTAATGCGTACCCTGGGAAGGTAGCATGTGATGGATCAAGGACTTGAGTTCCTGCCACAGGGTCCTACAAGACCTGATTGAGTTTATGGCTCCCATCTGGCCCAGCCCTAGCTGTTGCAGTCAATTCAGACCTGAGCTAGGATATGAGAATTATTTCTCTTTCTCTGGTCCCCACCCCCACCCTGTCTCTCTGCCTCTCAAATAAATAAAATAACTGCTATAAAATACGTGCTTCTAAACCAATTGCTGCTGTTACTTGCCATGACCCATCAAACGTATGAGGTTCCTATATCAAATTGAACTTACTGTACAAGTGAGTAGCCTGATACACATTTGCCCTAAGATTAAAATCTCTCCCAAATAAAGTAAAACCCATTATTCTGAAGGGAGGGGCTGGGAACTGTGGCTTAGCCAGTAAAGCTGCCACCTGCAGTGCCGGCATCCCATATAGTCCGGCTGCTCCACTTCCAATCCAGCTCTCTGCTGTGGCCTGGGAAAGAAGTAGAAGATGGCCCAAGTTCTTGGGCCCCTGCACCCAAGTGGAAGACCCAGAAGAAGCTCCTGGCTCCTGGCTTCAGATTGCCTCAGCTCTGGTTGCTGCAGCCATCTGGGGAGTGAACCAGCAGATGGAAGACCTCTCTCTCTCTCTCTCTGTGCCTCTCTAAAACTCTGCTTTTCTTTTTTTTTTTTTTCTTTTTTTGACAGGCAGAGTGGACAGTGAGAGAGAGAGACAGAGAGAAAGGTCTTCCTTTGCTGTTGGTTCACCCTCCAACGGCCGCTGCGGACGGCGCACTGTGCTGATCCGATGGCAGGAGCCAGGTGCTTTTTCCTGGTCTCCCCATGGGGTGCAGGGCCCAAGCACTTGGGCCATCCTCCACTGCACTCCCGGGCCACAGCAGAGAGCTGGCCTGGAAGAGGGGCAACCGGGACAGAATCCGGCGCCCCGACCAGGACTAGAACCCGGTGTGCCGGCGCTGCAAGGTGGAGGATTAGCCTGTTGAGCCACGGCGCCGGCCAAAACTCTGCTTTTCAAATAATTAAATAAATAATCTTTTTAAAAGAATCTGAAGGGAAGTGGAATAAAAATTTTCAAATGTATACTTTTATTTCCTCCTCTGTGAGCATCAAGCCCTTCAGTCAATGGTATCTTTTAACCATCCCAAATGAGACTATTACATTTGCAGCTCTCCAGAAAAGGTGACTCCATACTCTCAATGTGTATAGATTGGCAACTTAATACTTCTTATATCTAACCTAAAGAATTTCAAAAACTAAAACTTTTCTCCCTCCTTTGGAGAGGTTACAAAAAAAAAATCCAACCAACCAAACAAAACCAAGAGGCTGGTTTTATCTGCTTCCAAGAGGTACTCAAAAGTTAAATGAACATGACTCAACTTGAAGCATCCTTCTGCTGACTCTTTCTGCTCCAAACCCAATCTTCCTTCATTGTTCTCATTGGTTTTGGCCAGACAGGTCAGAACAGTGGCTGAGGATATCAGACATAGGGAAATATGGCTTTTAGAATCACTTTATCTACCTGAAATGACCCTACATATTGAGGCCAGATCCAGCAGACTAAATTCTAGAGGGGTCAACAGTACAGTTGCCACTGCTAACTGTCATAAACAGTTCATAGTTAAACATACAATGTATTTTAAAATATTTTTTAAGATTTATTTATTTGAAAAGCAGAGTTACAGAGAAAAGTACACACACACACACACAGATCTTCCATACTCTGGTTCACTCCCTAAAGAGCCACAACAGCCATGGATGGCCCATGCTGAAGCCAGGAGCCAGGAGATTCTTCCTGGTCTCCTACATAGGGGACAGGCACCCAAGCACTTGAGCCATCTTCTGCTGCTTTTCCACTCAGGCACATTAGCAGGTAGCTGAATCCAAAGCAGAGCAGCTGGGACTCAAACTGGTGCTCATATGTGGGCAGGTTTTACCTGCTAAATCACAATGCCAGACCCTATAATTCATTTTAAACTTCAAAAAATTTTATTTTCATTTTATTTGAAAGGTAGAGAGAGAGGGAGATCTTCCATCCACTAGTTTACCCCCAAAATGTCTGCAACTCAATCTGATTCTCCCACACGGACAGCAAAGACCCAAGTACCTGAGCCATCATTTGTTGCCTCCTCAGCTGGCCTAGTAGGAAAATGAAAGCAGAGTTGGGACTCAAATCCAGGCACTCTGACATGGGATGTGCACATCTCAAGAGGCATCTTAACCACTGCACCAAATGTCCACGCCCATATGCCTTTTTAAAAGGAATGATTATAAGTTCAGTAGTGTACTAGATAAAAGGCAGAAATGTACTAGACCTAAGAAGGATAAAGAAATTAAAAAACAAAAACTATAATGCATAGCAGGCAAGTTTCAAAAACTAAAAAAATTAAATTAGTTTCTTTCCATAATTATTGTACACAAGAGACTTTTTAAAGTGATTATCTGGGGGCCAGCATTGTGATGCAGTGGGTTAAGCTACTGCCTGCAATGCCAGCATCCCATATGAGCACTGGTTCAAGTCCTGGCTGCTCTACTTCTGATCCAGTTCTCTGCTAATGTGCCTGGGAAGGCAGCAGAAGATGGCCCGAGTATTTGGGCCTCTGCTACCACTGTGCGGGACCCAGCTGAAGTTCCTGGCTTCGGCTGGCCTAGTCTCAGCTATCATAGCCATCTGGCAAGTGAACAGTGGATGAAAGAGCGCTCTCTCTCCTCTCTCATTTCTCTCTTCTCTCTCTCTCCCATCTTTCCTCCCTCCCTCTCTGGCTTTCAAATAAATAAATCGTTTTTAAAAAGTAGAGTGATTAGCTGATGCTTCCCTAAACAATGGGCTGCCAGCAGAATATTACCTAAAATGGCTATTAGGCATAATAACATAGGAAGAGCTTGACCACTGCTATACCACAATGCTGAACCCTATAATTAATTTTAAACTTCAAAAAATTTTATTTTCGTTTTATTTGAAAGGCAGAGAGAGAGAGAGAGAGATCTTCCATTCACTGGTTCACCCCCAAAATGCCTGCATTTTGGAATACTAGGCAAAAATACATGTAGCTCCCTGTATTCTCTTCTTTTTACTGATTATAAACATCAAGATTCTTCCACAACTTTGACTACTTCCAACTATAATTAGATACTTCTTCCTCACGCCAATATTCTGGCTCCAGGTAATTAGCACTAACAGTATACTACAATTACTTCTTTGCATGCCTGTCACCCTCAAAAAACTGTAAGTCCCATGGGAGCAGGTCTTCTCTGTAATCCCATCACCTAGCAGAAGGCACAGGTGGCACAGAAGACATTGATACAGTAAATATCTGCTTCCCCTTTAAATTGTCCTGCTGACTTCCTCTTACAAGATTTCCATTTAAAACTGACAAAGAACTACACACATTGGAATGGCTAAAAAATAAATAAAACCCTTGATAATTCCAAATGCTGATAAGGATATGGAATAGTCAGAACTCTCATACATTGCTGGTGGAAATGAAAAATGGTACAACCACTTTGGAAAAACAGTGGAGCAATTTCTTACAAAGTACTTCAAAAATGGGAAAATTGAATTAAAAGACAAAATTTTTGTACCAAAATAAACTTAAAAATTCATGGATATTTTTAAATAACACACAATACCCATGGACTTTTGGAAAACTCCCATGTGTATGGATTTTAAAATTCTGTTGCACCAAAATAAACTTGTTTCCTAATTCCATTTTCCATGAACTTTTTGAAATACCCTCATACATTTAACCAAACAACACAGCAGTCTCACTCCTAAGTATTTATCCAAGATAAATTAAAAAAAAAATACTTGTCTACATGAAAGCTTGTATAGGGAAAACAAAATAAATAAAACTGGGGCCAGCGAAGTTGTGGTACAGTGGGTAAAGCAGCCACAAGCAATACTGGCATACCATAACTGTGACAATTCAAGTCCCAGCTGCTCCATTTCCAAACCAGCTCCCTGCTAATGGCCAGGGAAAAGCAGCAGAAGATGGCCGAAGTCCTTGGGTCCCTGCCAACTACATGGGAGACCTGGAAGAAGCTCCTGAATCCTGGCTTAGGACTAGCCCACCCCCAGCCATATGGTTATCTGGGGAGTGACCCAGTGGACAGAAAACCTATTTTTCCTTCTCTATAACTCTGATTTTCAAATAAACAAATAAAATCTTTTTTAAAAATAAGAAACTGTATATAGATGTTTATAATAACCTTATAAGGCAACTTTATTCATAGTTTCCAAAACTGTAAACTACCCAATGCCCATCAACTAATAAATGGAACAAATTGTGGTACATTCATGCAATGGAATATTATTTAGCAATAAAAATGAATGAAGTACTGATACATGATATAACATGGATGAAACTCAACATTAGGATAAATGAAAAAAGCTGGTCACTGGGGCTGGCATTGTGGCACAGCAGGTAGTCTCCACCTGAGGTGCCGGCATCCTGAATGTGTACCGGTCTGAGTCCCAGATGCTCCACTTTCAATCCAGGTCCTTGCTAATGTGCCTGGGAAAGCAGCTGAAGATGGCCCAAGTGTTCGGCCCCGCACTCACATGGAAGATCCAGAAGTTGTTCCTGGTTCCTGGTTCCTGGTTTTAGATTGGCCCAGATCCGGCCATTGTGGCCATTTGAGGAATGAACCAGTGGATGAAGATCTCTCTCTCTCTCTATCTCTCCCTCTCTCTGTAACTCTGCCTTTCAAATAAATAAATAAATAAATAAATCTTGAAAGTAAGCAAGCAAACTGGTCACAAAGGATCACATATTGAATGAGCTCAATCATATGAATTATCTAAAATAAAAAAATAATCTGTAGCAATATAAAGTAGACTGGTCATTGCCTACACTCAGCATTAAAATTAGATATAAGGCTGGTGCCGTGGCTCACTAGGCTAATCCTCCACCTGTGGCGCCGGCACCCCTGGTTCTCGTCCCGGTTGGGGCGCCGGATTCTGTCCCGGTTGCTCCTCTTCCAGGCCAGCTCTCTGCTGTGACCCGGGAGTGCAGTGGAGGATGGCCCAGGTCTTTGGGCCCTGCACCTGCATGGGAAACCAGAAGGAAGCACCTGGCTCCTGGCTTTGGATTGGCGCAGCGCCCCGGCCGCAACACACTGGCCGTAGCGGCCACTTTGGGGGTGAACCAACGGAAAAAGGAAGACCTTTCTGTCTCTCTCTCTAACTCTGCCTGTCAAAAAAAAAAAAAATTAGATACAAAATAGAGACTGACTGCTAATGGATATGGGGTTTCTTCTGTAAGTGATGAAATGTGTTCTAGGGTTAGGTGTTTAGTGGTTAAGACACTTGCATCTCACAGGGGAGAACCTGGGTTTGCTTCTCAGCTTTGTCTCCTGACCTCAGCTTCTTGCCGGTGTAGACATGGGAAGCAGTGGTGATGGCTCAAGTAATTGGGTTCCTGCCATTCACGTGGGATTGCATCCTGAGCTTCAAGCTTTGGCCCTATTGTACACATTTTAGAAATTTTAGAATAAAGAGTTCTATTTCTCTGTCTCTCACTAATAAACTTTTTTAAATGCTCTAAAATTAAATACTGACAATTGGAGAATAATTTGGTAAATATACTAAAAAACATGGCATTGTACAGTTTAAAAGGCTGAAGTTCATGGTATGTGTATCTCAAATAAGCTACTATTTTTTAAAGCTTTTCTGAAGGTTTTTAAAAGAACTGTGAAACTAGGGACCGGTGCCTTGGCTCACTTGGTTAATCCTCTGCCTTGCAGTGCTGGCATCCCATATGGGCACCGGGTTCTAATCCCGGTTGCTCCTCTTCCAGTCCAGCTCTCTGCTGTGGCCCAGGAGGGCAGTGGAGGATAGCCCAAGTGCTTGATCCCTGCACCCACATGGGAGACCAGGAAGAAGCACCTGGCTCCTGGCTTCGGATCAGCGCAGCGCCAGCCGTGGCAGCCATTTGGGAAGTGAACCACCGGAAGGAAGAACTTTCTCTCTCTCTGTCTATAACTCTACCTGTCAAATAAATAAATAAATAAATAAAAACATTAAAAAAAAAAAAGAGTGTGATACTACTTGCAAATCACCTACTTCTTTTTTTGAAGATTTATTTATTTATGTGAAAGGCTGAGTTACAGAGAGAAAGGAAGAGAGAGAGAGAGAGAGAGAGAGAGAGAGAAAGAGAGAGAGAAACCTTCCACCTGCTGGTTCACACCCCAAATGGCTGCAATGGCTGGGACTGGACCAGGCTAAAGCTAGGAGAACAGAACTCCATCGAGATCTGCCATGTGGGTGCAGAGGCACAAGTACTTGAGCATCCTCTGCTGCTTTCCCAAGTGGAACAGCAGGGAGTTAGACAGGAAGTAGAGCAGCCAGGACTAACTATCGCCCATATGGGATGCCAGTTTCAAAAGGGAGACTTAACCCACAGCACCACAATAATGCCAGCCTTGCAAATCATCTACTTTAGATTTAAGACATAAGATCAAATAACTTGAGGCTTGCATTGTTGCACAGTGACCTCAGTCGCTGCCTGTGATGCTGGCATCCCATATGAGCACTGGTTCAAGTCCCAGTTTCTCTACTTCCAATCCAGCTCTGATTCAGCTCCCTGCTAATGGGAAAGCAGAAGACGGTCCAAGTGCTTGGGCCCCATGATCTACCTGGGAGGCCCAGATGAAGTTCTAGGCTTCCGGCTTCAGCTTATTCCAACCCTGGCCATTGTAGCCATTCTGAGAGTGAACCAGCAGATGCAACATCTCTCCCTGTCTGTAACTCTGCCTTTCAAATAAATGAATAAATCTTTACAAACATACACACACACACACACACACACACACCCCTCCGAATTACTTTTCTGAGCTGTCACTCAAGGAAGGCAATGAGTTTGATTTGAGCTGTTCCATTTACAAGCAACTCAAGGACCTAGAAAATTAAACCTAAGGCAGACAGCAATAAAACTCAAAGAGCAATCCTACTGGAAGTCAAATAACTAATGACAAGTATCCTCACAGCACTTATATTTCTAGGATATCTTTAATGTTCCTCCAGGAACCTTTAAGCAGCTATTAACCACACTACCTACAAACAACATCTTTTCATGTCTCCCATTGCTTCTGATGAGTTTCACTCCACAGAGTTGTAGTGACGCGTTGTGTCTTTCAGACAACCAACTCATTCAATTTATGACCAGAGCACATCTTAACAATGATGTGTTTCAGCAGTTCCAGTACCAGCCTGGAAGCATCATTGGACTATCATGGCCATATAAGATACCAGTAAGTCTGCCCAGCTGTGCTGTATTTCAATGGTTCTTTGACCTGCGTGGTTGAGTGAGGAGATATGCAGCAGAATTCGCAGATTCACCAGAATCTGACAGGGGCCGCGACGTGAACGCTTCTGCTGTGGCCCCCTGTTTCCTCTCGGACTCCTGAATTCAGGAACTGAGCAGCTGCTTGTATGCATACGTAACAACTGTATTACTCTGGGCAAGAAGCCTTCTATGACTCTTCTCTTTCAGAAGCAATGGATGTACAGAGATTAAGAGTTAAGAACTACAGCTCTTCACTGTTAACTCCCAGGCCACCATTGGAGAGGTCACCAATATACATATGTGCACATTTTAAAGAATGGAACCTGGGAAAGTACCAGTAAAATTTATTTCAAGTTGATGGACTCAGACCAGAGAACCAGGAGCATATCAATTAGTTCTCAGTTTCCAAATCCCTCTCTTTTGGCAGAAAGAGAAAGACAAAACAAATTAAAAGAAAAAAAATCTTTGCATCTCAAGTTTATTGTATAGGTCTAATTCCAAAGAAAAATGAGACTTAAGCAGATATGAATAATAAAAATGAATTAAGTGACCCAACCCAAATATATAATAGTATAGTATATTCAAAAGCCAAAACTGTTTAAACCATTTTTAAAACTTATAATTTTTTTCATTTCAACATACTTACTCTCTGTTTTCACGCCAAACCCATCCCTGACATAAAATAATGTTGGGTTATTTTTTTCAGATGTTTATTTCTATTTAGGCAGAGTGACAGACACATACACACACACACACACACACACACAGAAAAATCAATCTTCCATCCACCAGCTCATTTCCCAAATGCCCATGACGGTCAGGGCTAAATCAGGAGTTGGAATTCCATCTGGGTCTCCCACATGTGTGACAGAGACCCAAGGACTTGAGCCATCATCTGCTGTCTCCCATAATGAATTAGCAGGAAGCTAGACCAAAACAGGAGTAGCTGGTTCTCAAATGGGCACTATGAAATGGGATGTGGGTGTCTCAAGGGATACCTTAACATGCTGAATCACAATATCCAATCTGATGCTGGGTTATTTTCTTCTTTAAACAGTATTAATCTGCCTCCAGTGAGAGAGAAATGGAATATATATACATATATATATGGATATATAATGGCTATATATATCCATTTGTTTATATATATCTATATATAGCATATACTGTTTTTTGTAACAAGTCTGTAGAACAGATTGAGTCATAGCTACCATATAATGGATGATTAATATGAGTCAGACCCTGTGGTGAGTATTTTGCTTGGATTATTTCATCAAATTTTTACAGGTGTCCTATGAGGTAGCTACTATAATCTGTTACAGATGAAGGAGCTAAATATCAAAATCAGTTCTTCATACACATCTGATATTCCTGAAGAAGGCTAACCACACACGTGTTATTTGTTATGCAAGCATTCCACGAAGAAAATATTTGTAAGTCCATAACCTTACCTTCCACTTAAATGTTACCCCATTTAAAAGATGTACACCTTAAAGAATCTAAAATGCAAAGAATCTAAATTTATTAAAATGTTTGTATCTGGAAAGTTAAAAAATTAGTAAAGCCTGTGTCATTTTGGTAATGATACTTAAAGGTACTTTAGAAACCATAAAGTAAAATGCAGTAAGTTTAAGGGAGGTTCAGTCACAACTTCCAAAATTTCTACATCACAGAACATTTTTTAAAAGAACAGCTGTCATGGCCTGGGAAAGCAGTAGAAGGCCCATCTTTGGGCCCCTGCACCCTCGTGGGAGACCCCCAAGAAGCTCCTGGCTCTTGCCTTAGCATCAACACACCTTCGGCCATTGCAGCCATCAAAGGAGTAAGCCAGTGGATAGAAGACCTCTCTCTCTGTCTCTATCTCTCTCTGTAACTCTGTCTTTCAAATACATAAAATAAATCTTTTTTTAAAAAGAACAGCTGTTTTTATTACTTTCAAATGTTAGTACTATTATTACTTTCAAATGTTAGTATTAACAAAATTTTGCCAAGTATGCTGAGGACTGTTTTATGTTTTCTTAACTCATTCCACATATTTTACTGGGAAATTTGATAAAAGCATTAAAGATAAAAAGATTAGTGAAGCACAGTTTCCAACCAAAAGAAGCCTTTGATTCTACTTACAGACAATTATTATACAATAAAGTAAATTCAATGACAGAGTTATGTATGGGAGTGCAAACAGCAGCCCAAGTTTTCAGGAGGGACCAGCACTGTGGCTCAGCAGGTTAAGGCATAGTCTGTGCCACCAGTATCCCATGTGAGTGCCAGTTTGAGTCCTTGCTGCCCCACTTCCAATCCAGCTTCTTGATAATACTCCTGGGAAAGCAGCTGAAGACGGCCCAAGTAACTGGGCTCCTGCACCCATGTGGAACACCCAGATGAAACTCCTGGCTCCTGGCTTTGGTTTGATCCAGTTCTGGCCAATGCAGCCATTTTGGGAGTGAAGCAGCAGTTCAAAGATATCTCTCTCTCTCTTTCTGTCCCTCCTTCTGTCTCTGTAACTCTACCTTTCAAATAAATAAATAAATCTAAAAAAATAAATAAATAAATCTTAAAAAAAAAGACTCACGAAAAGATTCTCCGAATGATGTCCAGGCTATAGGTTATGAATATAAGAGGCAAAGGCTGTCAATTAAAAAGTTCATGGAACATACAAATTATGAAAAACCTACAGATTTAAAATTTTTTTGCACCAAAATAAACTTACCTTTTGATTGCATTTTCCATGAACTTTCTGAAGCCCTCCTGTAAATAAGAACTGTTTGTAAATACCAAGTTCTTTCTAAATAAAGGAATCTTACTAAATCTTTGAAAACTATTAAGGATGTAGCCTACTAAACCCTTTTCCCGCGATAGATTCAGCCTAATTTGTACACAAATAAACACAGATTCAAAATAATAGTCTACCACAAAGACTCTCAGCTTAAGGATATTTTTGGTGTGACCTTAAATCTTTTCCCTGGAATTCAACTTTGGAGACTTGGAGGGGAAAATTATCATTATCTGCTGAGTTAGATATTCACTCTTCAGCATATGCAGGCTACAAATAATATCATTTCCTATTACTTCTTGTTTACAGCTCATAAAGCATGTTCACATACATCCTTACTCGTGAACCTCATTAAAGTGTTCTTTGGAGCCTTAGCATGCCCAATCCTAATTCATCATTTCCCAGTGCCTTTTTCCTCTTAATTAACCAACAAGAGGACTATCGAAACCTCTCAGAATTACATAATAGCAGAACTGATCAATATTGACTATGTGCTCTGTAAGTAATTCATGTTTTACCTTGTTTGTTGCATGTAAAAGCCTTTAAAGGTAAATACTATTATTATCCCTAGGTTATAAACATAAAAATCAGGGGCCTGTGCTGTGGTGCAGCAGGTAAAGCTACACCATCCCATATGGACATCGGTTCAAGTCCAGGCTGCTCCACTTCCCATCCAGGTCTCTGCTATGGCCCAGGGAAGGCAGTGGAAGACAGCCTGAGTCCTTGGACCCCTGCATCTGCATGGGAGACCCAGAAGAAGCTCCTGGCTCCTGGCTCCTGGCTCCTGGCTCCTGGCTTTGGTTTGGCGCAACTCCGGCTGTTGCAGCCAATTGGGGAGTGAACCAGTGGATGGAAGACCTCTCTTTCTTACTCTGCCTCTCCTTCTCTTTCTGTGTAACTCTTTCAAATAAATAAATAAATCTCAAAAAACAAAAAAAAGCCATAAAAACTAACACAAAAAACACACAGCAAGTGACTGAGCCATGATTGAGACATAGGCAATTGGGAGTCTTGAACCATTCTGCCTTCTGCTCTTGCCATGTGGAAGACCCAGATAGAATTCTTGGCTTGGGCCTGACCCAGACCTAGCTGTTGCAGTCACCTGGGGAGTGAAATTAGCAGAAGGAATATCTCTCTAGCTTTGTCTCTGTATCACTCATTCAAATAAATAAATCTTTTTTAAAAGTGAGAAATGAGGCGGGTGCGGTGGCTCAATAGGCTAATCCTCCGCCTTGCGGCGCCAGCACACCAGGTTCTAGTCCCGGTCAGGGCACCGGATTCTGTCCCGGTTGCCCCTCTTCCAGACCAGCTCTCTACTGTGGCCGTGGAGGGCAGTGGAGGATGGCCCAAGTCCTTGGGCCCTGCACCCCATGGGAGAGCAGAAGAAGCACCTGGCTCCTGCCTTTGGATCAGCGCGGGGCGCTGGCTGCAGCATGCCAGCCGCAGCGGCCATTGGAGGGTGAACCAACGGCAAAGGAAGAACCTTTCTCTCTGTCTCTCTCTCTCACTGTCCACTCTGCCTGTCAAAAAAAAAAAAAAAAAATGAGAAATGAGATCCCAGGGAACAAGTTGCAAAACCATACTATGACTTCTAATACAGACAAACTGCCAAATCCTGACATGGGATACAAACTTCTAAACTCAAAACTGTTTTAAGCAACAGCACATTCAAATCCATATATTCTAAATTAAGACTACACACTTTCACTGTCCAGTATGGTAACCAATATCCACATCCAGCTGCTGAGCACTGAAAATGTTGCTGGAGAGCTTGGTGTTTGGCTTAGCAGTGATGACATGGCTTGAGAGGCTCACATTCATGTCAGAATGTTTAGGTTCAAATACTGGTCCCACTCCGGATTCCATCTTCCATCTAATGCAGACCATGGGAGGCTCAGTTAACGGTCACCCACGTGACAGACCTGTGTTGAGTTTCTAGATACCGACTTCATCCTGGTCCAACCATGGGCAGTTGACAACTGGGGAATAACCCCGGAGATGGGAGCTCTCTCTGTTTCTCCCTGGGCCTCTCTCTCTCAATTAAAAAAAAAAAAAAAAAAGTGTTCCCAGAATGAATTTAAATGTATTACAGGTATAAAGGTCCAGTAAAAAAAAAAATCTCAATTTTTACACTGAGCACATATTAAACAGATATTTTAGGTACAGCATGTTAAATAAAATATATTATGAAAATTAATTTCACCTATTTCCTTTTACTTTTTGAATATGCTACTTGAAAATTTAAAATCATGGCCGGCGCCGTGGCTCAACAGGCTAATCCTCCGCCTTGCGGCGCCGGCACACCGGGTTCTAGTCCCGGTCGGGGCGCCGGATTCTGTCCCGGTTGCCCCTCTTCCAGGCCAGCCCTCTGCTGTGGCCCAGGAGTGCAGTGGAGGACGGCCCAAGTGCTTGGGCCCTGCACCCCATGGGAGAGCAGAAGAAGCACCTAGCACCTGGCTCCTGCCATCGGATGAGCGCAGTGTGCCGGCCGCAGCGCGCCATCCGCGGCAGCCATTGGAGGGTGAACCAACGGCAAAGGAAGACCTTTCTCTCTGTCTCTCTCTCTCACTGTCCACTCTGCCTGTCAAAAAAATAAAAAAAAAAATAAATAAAAATAAAAAAAAAAGAAAATTTAAAATCATCTATGTAGCCTAATTCTTTGTGCAATGCCACTGTAGACAAATAGATTTAACTGTAACTCTGCTTGAATTCCTATAATCCAAATTTAACATCACTGACTATTCCAGTGACCAGGGTCATTTACAAATTTAACCTATGCCTTCTGTCCTAAAGCCAATTTATGAATAACCCCAGGCTCCAAAATCTTATTCAAGTATATTAATTTCCTCACTCCTAAAACTCTGTCAAGGTGGTGTTTTCTCATCAAGTTTAGCAAACTCAGTATATATAACCAATAGGTTTCCCAATTGGCCTTTGTATGGGGCTTTAATATTTTATAATTTTTTGAAAGGATGCATTAAGTTTAATGAATAGAAACAATAAAATTCAGTTAGAAAAATAAATTTATATAAAGTTGTTCTGTCTAGAAGTTTAAATTCCCTAAATCCCTAAATTAAAATCCACATTTCTAATAATCTACCTTATTTCAGGCCGGCGCCGTGGCTCAACAGGCTAATCCTCCGCCTTGCGGCGCTGGCACACCGGGTTCTAGTCCCGGTCGGGGCACCGGATTCTGTCCCGGTTGCCCCTCTTCCAGGCCAGCCCTCTGCTGTGGCCCGGGAGTGCAGTGGAGGATGGCCCAGGTGCTTGGGCCCTGCACCCCATGGGGAGACCAGGAAAAGCACCTGGCTCCTGGCTCCTGCCATTGGATGAGCGCAGTGCGCCGGCCGCAGCGCGCCGACCGCGGCGGCCATTGGAGGGTGAACCAACGGCAAAGGAAGACCTTTCTCTCTGTCTCTCTCTCACTGTCCACTCTGCCTGTAAAAAAAAATAAATAAATAAATAAATAAAAAATAATCTACCTTATTTCAGAAGAGCAAATCATGTGGGTACTACAGTTTCTGGTCCGACAAAATAGAATTTAAGATTAGTTTAGAAACAACAGGTGTAATACCTCAATTTCATTGAAACTTTTGGCCGGCGCTGCGGCTCACTAGGCTAATCCTCCGCCTGCAGCGCCAGTACCCCGGGTTCTAGTCCTGGTTGCTCCTCTTCCAGTCCAGCTCTCTGCTGTGACCCAGGAGGGCAGTGGAGGATGGCCCAAGTGCTTGGGCCCTGCACCCGCACAGGAGACCAGGAGGAAGCACCTGGCTCCTGACTTTGGATCAGCGCGGTACGCCAGCCGTAGCAGCCATTTAGGGGGTGAACCAATGGAAGGAAGACCTTTCTCTCTGTCTCTCTTTCTCACTGTCTAACTCTACCTGTCAAATTAAAAAAAATGAATAACGTTAAACAGGGGCTGGTGCTGTGGCACAGTGGATTAAGTCGCCACCTGTAGCACTGGCATCCTGCATGGGTGCCAGTTTGAGTCCCAGCTGCTCCACTTCCAATCCAGTTCCCTGCTAATGTGCCTGGGAAAGCAGCAGCAGACAGTCTAAGTCTTTGGGACTTAGGAAGCTAGAAGAAATTCTTGGCTCTTGGCTTCAGCCTGGCCTAGTCCTGACCATTGCAGCCATTTTGGGAGTGAATCAGTGGATGGAAGATCTTTCTCTCTGTTTCTCCCTCCCTCTGTTTGTAATCTGTCTTTCAAATAAATAAATCTTTTTTAAAAATGTGGCAAATTAGCTGAAGTCCACTAAGTTTCTTCCAGTATAAAGTGAATTACAGCCTGCCATTTTGATTCCAATCAATGCCACATATAAATTCAGAATTATGGATAAACAGACCATATTTAGGAAAAAGCTACATTTATCATCCAAATCACTGAAAAAAAAAAAACCATACATGACACAATTTTTAACTTAACTGCATACTCATATTAATCTCAAGTAATACACAAATACTTTCACTTACCCCTAAAGAGTTAACCACCTTAAATATTATCATCTGAATTCTCTTCAAATCCATGTGGTCAAACTTAACCTTCACTGCAGTGGTATAAAGCTATGTGGCCTGAGGCAGATGTTCGGCATATTAAGATGCCACTTAGGAGGCCAACTTCTCTTATCAGAGTACCTGTATTCAGTCTCTGGCTCTGGCTCCTGATTCCAACTTCCTGCTAATCAGACCCTGAAAGGCAGTTGTGGTGGCTCCCTGCCACCCATGTGGGAAAACTGGATTGAGTTCCTGGCTCCTGCCTTTGGCCCAGACCAGTCCCAGTCACTGTGGGCCCTGGAGAATTGAAGCGGCAGATGAGAGCTTTCTCTCTGTCTTTGTTTCTCTCTCAAATAAATAATTTTTTTTTATTTGACAGATAGAGCCAGACAGTTTGAGAAACAGAGAGAAACGTCTTCCTTCCATTGGTTCACTCCCCAAATGGCTGCCACAGCCGGTGCCACACCGATCTGAAGCCAGGAGCCAGGTGCTTCCTCCTGGTCTCCCATGCAGGTGCAGGAGCCCAAGCACCTGCTCCATCCTCCACTGCCCTCCCAGGCCACAGTAGAGAGCTGGACTGGAGGAAGAGCAACCGGGACCAGAACCCAGCACCCACATGGGATGCCGGCGCTACAAGGCGGAGGATTAACCAAGTGAGCCATAGCGCCGGCCCACAAATAATTTTTTTAAAAACCTAGTAGTGAGTATTTTGTGCACCAGTTAAAACACCGTATG
The DNA here is from genome assembly GCA_949820135.1 of Sylvilagus floridanus. Taxonomy (NCBI): domain Eukaryota; kingdom Metazoa; phylum Chordata; class Mammalia; order Lagomorpha; family Leporidae; genus Sylvilagus; species Sylvilagus floridanus. Next base: position 44,932,979 of record OX463235.1, read on the forward strand.
CCATATGAGAGTACCTGGATTCAAGTCCCAACCCCAGTCCCAATACAAGCTTCTGGCTAACACACACCCTGGTAGATAGCAGGTGATGGTTTAAGTACTTGGGTCCCTACAACCCACAAAGGAGACCGGGATAGTGGTCAGGCTCCTAACTTTGGCCTGCCTCGGTCAAGCTGTTTTCGGAAATTGTAGAGAGAACTTGTGGATGGAAGACTGATCTTTCCCTTTATGTTTAATCTTTCAAATAAATAAAAATTAATTTATTACATCTTTCCAACTTAAAAGCCATGCATTGATGATCAAAGCTCCAGCTCTGGTATCTAAAAACACATTTTTTTGATTTGTCAATACAATAAATAATACAGTTTTGGAACTTGGGCAGGTTTCTTCTGATTCTCAGTAAGCTTAAGTGTCTTACCAACATCAACAAGTGTTCAAGAAATCAAATTAAATTTGTATCAGCAAAACGTGACTATGATCATTGACAAAACAGTTTCTACAATCAATGAGAATTGTGGCTTTTTAGCTTATTCGTACTGCCTCACCATCACATAGTCTACTCAAGATTTCTCCTATTTAGTCTTTATAGGATGCACATATCTGCATATATGTGTATAGATAAAAAATGAGATATGCTGGTTTTAATTTTTAAAATTTATTTATTTTATTTGAAAGACAGACTGGGGTGGCTGGAGGAGGGATTGTTAACTATCTCCTATTTGCTTGTTCACTTCCCAAATGCCCAACAGCTGGGACTGGGCTAGGCCAAAGCCAGAACTCAATCCAGGTCTACTACCTGAATGGCAGGGGTCCAACTACTTGAACTATCATGTGCTACCTCCCAGGATGCACATTAATAGGAAGTTGGACATGACAGCACAGCTAGGACTTGAAGCCTGACATTCTAAGGTGGGATGCAGGAATCTCCGGCAATGTCTTAACCAATGTGCCACATGTCCACCCCAGAGTATGTTTTAATGAAAACTATTACAGGTACAGATCCTGTTCTTCAGACTATGTAAGAGTATACTACACATGGTGGGCCAACACAAACTGTTGGACAAATAAGGCCCTCTTGTGAACTCTATGGAGTAAAGTAATAGGGGTTGTTAGCACTCCTGGGCATGACCTCTCAGCACTTTCACTTCCCCATTTTTAATGACATGTTTGCTGCTCATTTTTACTTCAATAGCCCCTCAGCACCATAATACACAACCTAATGTAAGGAACAGGAAATTTAAGAAGTAGAAACATCTTATCAGTAGTTTGAGAATGAGAACAGGCAAGACTAGTTTTCTTGAACTTCAAATAGCTAAATACAGAGAAAAGGCAGCAACGGTGTATTCTGGAAGTATCAAACAGGGAAAGAAGAAATATCATCCTCTGTTCTTCCCTCCTATATTTCAATTTACACGGACCTCCCACGGAGAACAGTGTGAGAAACACACTGATGCCAAGTTTTAGCCAGGGCAAAACCAGTAGAGGAGAAAGAATGCGAGGAAGTGGGGGGAGCAAATGCTCAAAAGCAGACCCTTTTAAATAAAACTTAGAACCTTCAGACACTGTAAATCTGTCAGCAGTCCTTTGTAGGGGTTCTCTCAGTTATACTTTCCTGGATTTGTGCTAAACCCAAGACAACTATCAAAGCCCTCTCTTAGCAATCTCTTTGCCCCCAGGCTGCACTATGGCAGGCACAAATATTTCTGTAATCCACCTCCCTAGTCTTCCTAAACATACATTGTCATTGTGTCACTACCTTGATTCCAGTCCTTCAGGACTCCTCAGAGCCTGGAGGAAAATTCATTCTTAAACTAGACATTCAAAACTCTATCACTATCATGATAAGCATTATCAGCAGTTTAATTTTGAACTTCACTTTGCATCATCACCATTATTTTTAATCTCTTATTACCTCCTTCCACGTCTTCTTGCATGTAGCAAAGACATCTGAAATGCTCTTTAAAATGAAATGAAATCTAGTAACTATTTATTTACTTTTTACTCTAAGAAACATCTAATCCACCTTACTTCTCAGTGAGTCTAGAAGTTCCCTGCTCTAAGCAGGAAGATCTACCCAACAGTCTCACTCAATGTTAATTTTTCCTTCCTCACTGTGGATTCCATTACCTCTAGTCAAATCTTATTTATCTTACAAAATGGAGAACAAGTGTCTGCTCCTCTCTTCCATCTCTCCATTTTAGGTCAAATTATCTTGCTTCTCCTTAACCAGTCATGGCAACTAACATATCACACAATCAGTTGCTTTCACAAGATGTTCTCATTCATGTGTGTTAGTTCCTGAGAACAAGAGTCAGAGAATCTATCATCTACAACGGCTAATACAAATTCAAGAGCATAGTATGTACCTTGTAAATACTTACTGAATTCAAATTCCAGTTAGCATTTTCACATGTAACAACATGTGAATCTCTATGGATTTAAAATATGATAAAGTGAAACAATATATGAAGAGTGTATCAGATTTTCACACAACATGGATAGTTTCTACAGAGGTCTCCAGAATATCTAGATCTACAATGTTTACTTTTTCTATAAAGGTTGTCTTTTTGCAATACTGACTTCTGTAAGAAATCATCAGACCAGACCATTAATAATAAATGCAATGCAAATTATGCTGAACACACTGTCTTTCTTCCTTTGATGGCTTGGTACAAACATGAAATGTCTTAGGGGCATCATGAATATTATGATCATGCCCCCAGGAGATTAAAAGACTGAGTTTCAACTTGCTTATGACACTCCCTAAAAAGAAATTTCTTAATATAAATCCCTGATGTCAGCTTGCTTGCCTATGACTTGCTAGCAAAGAACTGGAATAGAAAATGGGCAACTGCTTAACTTCCTGGATAGTTTAAAATGGCTACCTTTTTGAATATTTAATTATTGTAACAAAAGCTGAAGCATCCTTTTACCTAGCTTTGTCTTCTTTGTTGAAATCTTCTTCACTATTTTTTCAATGTCATTTGATGTCTGAGTATTCAATACATTCTCTATTATTAATGTCCTTCCAGGAGAATACGTCACCTCAACCCCCTTGGTCTGATTCAACACTCTATTATACTCCACAATGTAAAAAAAAATTTCACTATCAAGGTATTTTTCTGTCTTTTTTCCATCCATGCCTCAAATTTTCTACATTAAGCTATTTCCTATAAGTCTTTTTCTATGTTCCACATTTAACAGAATCTTAGCCTTTAAATTAAAATATCAAATATGCCATTATATTTTAAAATGAAAATCTTGTGTTATAGCTGCATGATTCATCTTCTTTAAAATAGCTACTCTGGAATAACATTTTATATTCTGGTTCACACAAGAGTTGATAGGTAAAATAGAACTATCTGTACTAGCAAGTAAAAAAGTAGGCACGTAAGATCTAAAACACTAAACATAAAAATTTTGTGAACTTAAGAGGAGCCCAAGTATTTGGAATGTTGTGGAATCTGAAGTCAAAATATGATTTTAAAAAAATCTCCCCATTCAGCCCAAATCTCAAGTGTTACATTTGTAATGCTTTTGAAGATAGTCTATAATTTTCTGTTCACCAAGAATTTTACTTTGCAACAGCCTGAAGTATTAACACAATTATTCTGCCTTCATTTTGCTAAAAATCAACAAAAAGTTAAATTTCACAAATATTGCAAAACAATTCGCTTCATCAGCATGGTAAAATGGTTCAAAATATTTAGAATGTGGCTTTGTACCATAAGGGTCAACTACTTTTAAACCAGATTCAAGAGAACGGTGTGGTTAGCCTAGAGGTCAGAAGCCAGTTAAGATACTGCATTCCAAGTCAGAGTAACTGGGTTCTATGACCAGCTCCAGCTTCTGACTCCAGCTCTCTGCTAACGTAGACCCTAGGAGGCAGTGGGGATGGCTCAAGTGACTGATTCCTGCAACCTACATGGAAGATCTAGATGACATTTCTGGATCCCAGCTTTAAACCATAGTGGTCATTTAAGGCGTGAGACATCATGTAGGAGCTTGCTCTTTTTTTTTTTTTTTGCTAGATTCAATTATTCTGATAATACTATTATATTGATTGAAGTAATATTTCTCTTCCCTCACAAACTTGTCTACCCTTCAATGAACACTGTGGCAATGGGGTATCTAAAGATCCATCTCAAACAGTCACTTTAAAAAACAGCAAACGGCAAACTTTTAGCCTGGCAGTTAAGATGTCCAGGTACTGTTTCAGAGTACCTGGGTTCAATATGTCGCTCTAGCTTCTGACTCCAATTTCCTTCTAATGTGGACCCTGCAAAGTAACAATATGGCTCAAGTAAATGAGTTCCTATCACTCATGTGGGTGACCTGGTTGCAGTTCTTGACTTCTGGCTTCAGTCCCAGTCCAATTATTCCTATCCTATTTTTACTTCTGTGTCTTAAACTTTAATTTGCATTCCAAAATGCTGTTTTGGTAAGCGGACTTTTGATCAACAGAAACAAAGTAATAGATAATGGTTAATTTTCAACACTAGCCTAGAAGTAGTAGCTAACTTGCTACAAAGCTAAACAAAAGACCTAAATGATCTTGTGTAACTCCTCTCTCTAAGTAGTTGGTCTATTTTTCAGACTTAGGACCTAGTGATTTCACAACTGCCCCTCTACCCTACAAACCTCTAGCTCCTACCTCCTTCCCAGCTCTATTTTCTGCTCTTTCATTAGGTTACAATGGCATAGCAACAAACAAGTAGATGGGGAAAGTAGAAATGTTCTGAGGACACGAGGTCAACTCTATATTTAGCAATACATGAAAATTCAGTGACACTATTAGGAGCTCTGAGGCCTTTAGGGAAATGATTAATTCATATGAGTTTTTCTCTCATGAATGGAATTGGTGACTTTACAAAATAAATTGAAGGGAGTATGTTTATCCTTTCTGTCACATGAAGACACAAGATGGTACCATCTACCAAGCAGGGAGCCAGCCTTTACCAGACACTGACTGAAACTGCTGTTACCTTGATCCTGGCCTTTCTAGCATCCAGACATGTGAGAAATAAATTTCTGCTATGTAGAAAATACCTAGAATGTGGCTTTTTGTGTGTGTGTGTGTGTGTGTGTGTGTGGCTATAGCAGCCTAAATTAGGGACTACCCTGTTCACTTAGCTGACTTTCCAAAAATAACTCATGAGTTCCATCTTTTCCAGGGAAACTGTCCATAGCAAACTCAACACCTATGACCAATAAATTCATAAATTTCTGTTCCACCACATGAACTGCAAGCTAACCTACAAATCGGTAGGGGTTTGTTTCCAACATTTTAAATATTACTGTAATGATGTGATTGGGTTAAGTATAAGTAAGCCAATGATATAAATATGAAAAATTTTTGATAAAAGATAATTAAAGTGCTTTTAAAAAACTAACAAAAGAGGAATAAAATCTCATTCATTAAAATTCTTAGGCACTTGGGTAGTTATTCTCTCAGCTTTGAAGAAGAAAAAAAAATTATAAGATGCCTAAGTTTTTAAAATCTTGTAAAGATGGGGGGGTGGCATCATGGTGCAACAGCTTAAGTCACCATTTGCAATGCCAGCATTCCCTATCAGAGTGCCGGTTTGAGTCTGAGATCTGGATGGAGTTCCTGGCTCTTGGCTTTGGCCTAGACTAGCCTCAACTACTGGAGCCATTTGGAAAGTGAACCAGAGGAAGAAATCTATCTCTTCCTCTGCCTTTCAAATAAATTAAACTTTTCAAGGCTTATTGGGTGCCATTTAACAGTGATTTTATTCTGTACCTGTGGTTCTTAACCATTTTTGAGTTATGAACTCCTTGGGAAATTTAATGAATGGTACAGCCCACCTCTTTACTTAAAAATACAAATGAACATGTAGTTCTGGTGACTTCTGTACTTTTACCCCATATCCCCCACAAAGTTCATCAACCTGTGGCTCTGTGGATCCCAGGCTTCAAAACATTTCATCATCACCCGTCAGCCTTGTATTAGTGTAGCAGAAACAAACTGCATAAGGTCTAATCTCAACATTGCTAAGATCTCATTAACAATAGCTCAGACCAGCTAATACCATCCACTGAGCTCTCAGTGAGTTTATTAAACTTAAATAATAGGCCGGCGCCATGGCTCAACAGGCTAATCCTCCGCCTTGCGGCGCCGGCACACCGGGTTCTAGTCCCGGTCGGGGCGCCGGATTCTGTCCCGGTTGCCCCTCTTCCAGGCCAGCCCTCTGCTGTGGCCCGGGAGTGCAGTGGAGGATGACCCAGGTGCTTGGGCCCTGCACCCCATGGGGAGACCAGGAAAAGCACCTGGCTCCTGGCTCCTGCCATCGGACGAGCGCGGTGCGCCGGCTGCAGCGCGCCGGCCGCGGCGGCCATTGGAGGGTGAACCAACGGCAAAAGGAAGACCTTTCTCTCTGTCTCTCTCTCTCACTGTCCACTCTGCCTGTCAAAAAAAAAAAAAAAAAAAAAAAAAACTTAAATAATAAAGGATACTGAGTTTCATTTAAGTTATTGCCCAGGACCCGCCCATATGATTGACTAGTTAGGAATTCTTTACAGTTCTTTGTAATACCAGGCTACAACCCACAAACAAAATGACTAATCACCTAATGCATGCTCCAATTCTCAGGCTACTATAAAGAGAAAATCAGGTTGGAATCAGAAAAAGCTTTTGACTTAGAATGGTAGTTATTTTGTGGCTGGTGCCAAGGCATAGCAAGTAAAGCTGCCGCCTGCAGGGCCTGCGTCCCATATGGATGCCAGTTCGGGTACCAGCTGCTTCACTTCCGATCCAGCTCTCTACTGTGGCCTGGGAAATCAGTGAAAGATGGACCAAGTCCTTGGCTTCTGCACCCATGTGGGAAACCCAGAAGAAGCTCCAGGCTCCTGGCTTTGGATCAGCACAGCTCTGGCCATTGTGGCCATTTGGGGAGTGAACCAGCGGATGGAGGATCTCTCTCTCTCTCTCTCTGCCGCTCTATAACTCTGCCTTTCAAATAAATAAATAAATCTTTTTTAAAAAAGAAAATTTTATTTAAAAAAATAATGGTTTAGTTATTTATTCTCTCAGATGCAGTGAGTGTTCTAATAAGTCGTCCACAAAGTAATCTATCCTAATAAGGTTTTCCTTCCCACACAATAAGAACTACACAAAATCATGGGTAGATAAGACATGTCATGCTGGTGCCGTGGCTCAACAGGCTAATCCTCCGCCTTGCGGCGCCGGCACACCGGGTTCTAGTCCCGGTCGGGGCGCCGGATTCTGTCCCGGTTGCCCCTCTTCCAGGCCAGCCCTCTGCTGTGGCCCAGGAGTGCAGTGGAGGATGGCCCAGGTGCTTGGGCCCTGCACCCCATGGGAGACCAGGAAAAGCACCTAGCACCTGGCTCCTGCCATCGGACGAGCGCGGTGCGCCGGCCGCAGCGCGCCGGCCGCGGCGGCCATTGGAGGGTGAACCAACGGCAAAAGGAAGACCTTTCTCTCTGTCTCTCTCTCTCACTGTCCACTCTGCCTGTAAAAAAAAAAAAAGACATGTCAAATCATTTGTTCAAACATATAGTCTCTCTTTCTGAATTCCTCCACTGTAAAACCCTGGTTTTTGAGTCATGAATGGCAAATCCATTATTATTAAGCATTTTCACTTCTATATCAGTTTCCCCAGCTGCTTCAACCAAAAACCTAGGAGTCATTCTAAACTCCTCCCTCTCTTTTATTCCCTGCAAGCAAGTAATCATCAAGTTATTCCAGTCAGCTTCCTAATTATTTCTCAAGGCTGTTCCTTCCTTTCAATTTAGGTCCTCACATGTCAACTGGTTTCCTGGCTATGTTTGGTTTCTGACAATCTCTATCTCCTAACAATCTTTCCAAAATAACTGGTTGTTTCACTCATCAACTTAAAAGCCTTATGACAGCTATGTTTCTCAGCTTAAAAATCTCTCAATGTACCTACTCAAGAAGGCAGGAGACACAGTATGCTAGAATTCCCCCTGTGCTCTGGCCTTACATATTTCACCAGTTTCATCTCACAGGTGCTTCACTCCTCTTTCTATTCTTCTCTTCTCTTCTCTCAGCACACCATATTGTTTCCTGCCTATGCACCCTCTGCTTAAAAGAATCTTCTTTACTGCAACTCCAACCTCATTCTATGGTTTGTTTATGGAACTTTGCCCACTCAGCTCTAAAGGAAATATTAAGATGTCAAAAGATGTTTATGACAGCATTACCTTTCATAGTTGAAAAACTGAAAACACTTTATCACCATTGAGCCCAACAGAGGCTCAGGTATATCTGAGATCTGGCTCACCCATTACCCACCACCATGACTGAGAAAGGCATTGCCTAGAGGTATAAGGAATGGCAACCTTGCTTTACAGGGGGGTGATGATGGCTTCGCACACTGAATTCATAAAGCTGCCAAAGCTTTAGACAAGTGTCAAGCCCATCTTCGTGTGCCTGCATCCAACTGTGATGAGCCTGTGCATGTCCAGTTGGTAGGGGCCCTTTTCACCAAAGATGTCATGAGAGAGTATTTCAAATGTAAGAAGTGAATAAACAAAAAACTGAACACAAAAACCACAGACAAATAAAATAGCTGAAAACAATCTGAATCCTCCTAACATGAAAATATTTTAGTAAGTTATAAGGGATTTTTATGATGAAGTATCATGTAACCACCAAAAATGTTTTAAATTTAATGACATGAAATGCTAAATAAAGCCATAAAATTGGGCATATAGAATGATTCTTACTATGTAACAAATATTTTAGATACATAAAAGAGATAATTTGCAGAAAATACTGCAAAACATGAAGCAAAATTATGGGTAACAGAATTAAGTGCAATTTCTCACTGTTTTCCACTGATATTTTAAACAGTGAACATGTATATGGGCATTTCAAAACATTTTTTGAAAAATGGAATTAAAAGATGGGTTCATTTTGGTGCACAGAGGTTTTAATAATCTATGCAAAATGTTTTATGATATGCATTTTCCCATGAACTTTCTGAAGATCCTTTAAATATGTATTTCAGATTTTTGCATCAAAATAACCACCTTTAAAATTAAATTTTCCATGAACTTTCTAAACTATCACCATATTACTCTGAAAATTAAAAAACTTTGATAATATCTTAAAACTATGAAAACTTTCCCAGAACCTTCTCAATCACACAAACTTAATCATTTACCCCCTGATTAAAATAAAATAAGCTTTCTCTGTAATACATATCACAGTCTGTTTCAGACTTTATCATCTTATAGTTTAACACATGCCTGCCAAGGAGTTGTCTGAGGATGGGACATGGCTCATCTTTAATCCCTAGTGCCTGACTCCTGGTAGAGGCCAGTTACCTATTCATAAAGTTAAATTACTCTTACACTGCTGGTAACATGCAAATGATCAACAAATGCTTAATATTTCATAAATGTAAATAATTACTATACTATACTCAACAAATATTTGCCATGTCCTATAAAATCCTAGGTACTGTCACAACCTCTGTGGATACTTGCCCTTGTGGGGCAAGCAGAAGAATCCTTGACCTTGGGAAGCCCATGTTCAATTGTGCAGAAACAAAAATAAACTGGCCCATGGCAGAGAGGGAAATGCTATAAAGAGAATGAGGGGTGAGGGGAGGCAGGGAAGATCTGAGGGAAGAGTATAACACCAAAGGCATACTGAAGATGACATGTGACAAGACTGGAGGTAAGCAGTAGCTGCAGAATGAAACAACAGAAGGTAGAGTCAAAAACACCCAGGTTTCCATTCCTGCTCTGTGAGTTTACTAGTTAGGCAATCCAAGTATTCTCTGGATCTCAATTAGAATAATAACCCTTAACTCACAAGAACATGTAAGGATTAAATAAGGTAATTTGTTTTTTTAAAAATTTTTAAATTTTTTTGACAGATAGACAGTGAGAGAGAGACAGAGAGAAAGGTCTTCCTTCTGTCGGTTCACCCCCAAAATGGCCGCTACGGCCGGCGCAGCACAGATCCGAAGCCAGGAGCCAGGTGCTTCTTCCTGGTCTCCCATGAGGGTGCAGGGGCCCAAACACTTGGGCCATCCTCCATTGCCCTCCCAGGCCACAGCAGAGAGCTGGACTGGAAGAGGAGCAACCAGGACTAGGACCCGGCGCCAATATGGGATGCCAGTGCCACAGGCAGAGGATTAGCCAAGTGAGCCACGGTGCTGGCCCTAAATAAGGTAATTTGTGTGAAAAAGGTAAGGCAATGCTTGGCATTCTGGTCCTCCTCTTTGTATTACCATCATCTATTTAAAGAAGGACATTAAAGTACAACACTAACCAAAAGCTATAGTACGTGGATTATGATTTCAAGTCAAAGAAATTTAACTACGTGAATGCTATGGTTTTGATCAGAGAATTCTGTAATAGTTACACAGCTAACAAAACAGTACTTAGGCTATCCTTCTTAACTGTCTTACTAACATTAGAATTCCAATATTATTTACAACTATTTTAAGCAATTTGGCAGAGTTGAATAGTCTATTCATAAAATTAAAGGCAAACACAAGAACAGACTTGATAATTGATGCAAAAGTTATCTCTGCCTTGCTCCATAATCTACGAACTTTACTAGTCTTCTCTACTTTTAATCCTCCTCAGGTCTAGGTTCTATTTCTCTAGTCCAAAACAGAAAAGGAGAATTTCTACCTTGGATTGCAAAAGAGAGGTGCTTCTTGGTACATTTACCTATTGCCTCCTTTAACTGCTACTTACCTGGAACCTAAAAACCAGGATTCTTGGAGTTTGAACAGGGAGGTAGATTGTCAGAAGATATTTCCTCTGAAATACTTTCATCCCCAATTAAGTTCTCTGATCTTACTACATCTTTGTTTTTTAACAAAATTATTTATTTGCAGTTCAGACATAAAGAGCTCCCATCAGCTGATTCACTTCCCCAGATGCCTGCAACAGCTGAGGCTCAGGCAGGTCGAGGCAAAAAGCCTGGAACTCAATCCAGGTTTCCCACACAGTAGCAGGTACCCAATTACTTGAGCCATCACTTGCTGCCTCCCAAGGTGGCACATTTAGGGTGAAGCTGGAATTGGCAGTGAAGCTACGATTTGAATCCAGGCACTGCTATATGGAATGTAGGCATCTTAACTGGACAAAACACCTATCTCCTTAATATTTCAGACAGAAAATCTGTTGCTCTTTACATCTCTGCTTTCCAATCCCACCTGCCTAGAATGAGTGAACGAATGGCTGAATGGGACTACAATAACCTGCTCTTTATTAGCCTACTAGTCAGGAAATTCACTCCTGAATACTTCTTTTAAAAAATACATTTAGGGGCAAGCATTGTGGTGTAGCAGATAAAGCCACCACCTGGATTGCTGGTATCCCATATGGGGGCCAGTTCATGTTTAGGCTGCTCCACTTCTGATTCAGCTCCCTCTAATGGCCTCGGAAAAGCAGCAGCAGATGGCCCAAGTCTGGGCCCCTGTTACCCACAAGAGAGGCCTAGAGGAAGCTCCTGGCTCCTAGCTTTAGCCTGGTCCAACCAACCCCGACTGTTGGAGCCATCTATGGAGTAAACCAGCAGACAAAAGATCTCTATCTCTCCCTCTGCTCTCAGTATAACTCTTTCAAATAAATAAATTTTTAAATTTCTTTTTTAATTTCAGACAAAAAGAGGCAAGAATGTTCTCACCCGCTGGTTCACTCCCTAAGCGCCTACAATGACCAAGGTAAGACTGGGGCCAAAAGCCAGGACCTACAAACACAATCCAGTTCTCCCCAGTGGGTAGTAGGAACCCAATTACCTGAGCCACTCTTGCTGCTTCCCAGGGTCTGCATTGGCAAGAAGCTGGATTTGAGAGCTAGAGCCAGGAATTGAACCCACGTCCCAATTTAGGACCCAGACATTTTAACTACTAGACTAAATGTTCATGCTCTCCTTAATATCCCTAAGTATTATTGTCAGAGTTACCCTGACAATTCTGGTCATTCTGGTCAGTTGTATTTGTGAATAACGACTTGAGAAGTCAGAAACAAACCAGGTTATCATGAAAGGGCAAATTAACTCTAAAAGAATGAGTCGGGGGTGGGAACCTGACTCAGTAGTTAGGACATGGCTTGTAATGCCTGCACCCCATATTGGAGTGCTTGAGTTCAAGTCTCAGCTCTTCTTTCAGTTCCAGCTTCCTGCTATGCACACCCTGAGAGTCAGCAGATGACGGCTCAAGTAGTTGGGTCCCCACTACCTACACGGGAGACCCAGACTGAGTTCTAGGCTTGCACGTTCCTGGCCCAGGTTAGGCAACTGTGGGCACTGGGGGAATAAACCGCAGATGAAATCTTTCTTCCCTTTCAAATACATTTAAAAAAGATTTTTTTAAAGGATGAGTTTGTAGACAATGAAAAGGTACTGAAAAATTTAACTGATAGGATGAGAGCTAGAGTTCTCATCTACTAGCTGCTATAAACCTTTGGTATCAGAGAAGAACCCTGCTTATTTCTTGGCCTACCAACATACACAAAGTTACAACCCAGAAACTATGGGGTCTCCATAAAACATGATAGCACAGGTAATATATTTTTACAAACTGAAGATATCAGTTATGACATTAAATACATTCACCTATATTAGCATATTCTATGGTTGCCTGGAAGAGAAATATCAGAACAGAAAATCTGTCTTAAAAATGTTTAATATATTATACTCTTGAATTAAAAGATAAAACTGGAACTTCGGTTTAAATTTCCATTTAATGAACACCCCTACTGTTAGGCATTTCTAGGACTTCTGGACTTGGTAGCACTGATCCTTTAATTGGTTGCATTGAGTTACCTAAGAAAGTTACTTTTTCTCCTGTTCTATTTGATCTTGACCTTGAAATGAATTTGAATGTTTGAGGAATGAAGCTACTTGGCTGTACAATAGCCTATGCATACATAATCAGTACACAATGTTTCCTTCTCTTTGTGCATATAACTTCTGTGACCAAATGATATAAAGGCAGTTTGGTGCCCATTTCTGTGTATCTCCTCTGAGGCCTACCAACACGGATTTATGTCATAACATTTATTATTTCTGAGAATTATGTAATAGTGCTTCTGGGGAGAGAAGAGTAGGCTTTATTCCAACATGCTAAGTTATTGCAGTATTTTAATTCACTAGTACTTTTCTATTTTAAGTTTACTCAAAATATAAATATTAGAATAGTTTCACACTAAGAAATTTATATGCCCAGTGCCTGTAAAGAACACTAAAGGATACCAAAAAGCTAAATGCAGCAGAATCGAAGTTTAGCAGATGGAAGGGCATCTGAGCCTACATGAAACGAGCTGTCCACAAGGTATAAGGGTCAGCCGTACAAAATACCTTGTGAGGCTAACTACTACTGCAAGCATGCAACCTTCCCAGGAGAGCCCCTGTGAAGTCGGGGCTCCATTATCTCAACTCTCAAGATCCAAATCTGGGGCTGTATGTCTGACAACCACACTGGCCCCTTTAGAGAGCCAGTTACGGCCTCCAGGGAAGTGGTGTTAAGGACCTTCAAATAAGAGCCTTAGGATCTCCAGAACTACCAAAACCTACACTTGTAGCAGTTGGGAAATTTACACAGAGCAAGGAAAACTCTTAAACCTGAATGAGCCGTAAGCAGATACAGATCGCCACAAATCTACACCATTCCTGTGACACAAGTCTACACTCCTAAGCCCTCAGAGCAGCCTGTCTTTCTAGAATATGCAGTCAATAACACAAAGTGCCTTTCAATGCTATTCCACTCATGCTGGACACATCTTTCTAACCCCCCTCTACTTCCAGATGTCATCAGTGAGCATTTAAATCTGGACTACTGAATATCAACAGTATTTCCTCTATTAAACTCTCACTCTGATGTTTGGCAGTCATCCAAGAGCCATAACAGTATTCCTATAACAGTATCTAATTTTCAGAACACTCTGTACACACTGTCTCATAAAGCAATCCCAAAAACCAGGCATTCATGCTGCACACTCACTGCCACCACCTCCCCTCCATTTTTACAGACTAGGAAAAAGAATCCCTGGAGAAAGGATTTGACTCTGAATACCAATGACAGAGCTAAGGCTTTGACTAGTGTCTTCCTCATTCCAAGATTCATGGGTTGTCCATTACCGTATGTTCCCTTCCATCTAATTCTTTCCTCTGTAAAATCCACATGGCTTAATCAAATTTTTTATATCGCAGTTGTTTACTTTGTTAGGCCAAAATCTTTTGATACATGCTGATCAAAACAGTTGAAAAATCATCAGAGCACTGACAACCAGTTTCAACTGAATAATCATTATGATTTGTGCAGCCCTTGAAAGACAGTGAAATAGGCTAACTAATGGAGCTAACTAATGGAAAAAGGTATGCAAGGAGAATATTGTATCTTCCTCAGAGGATACTTAAAAATATTACATTTCCAAGATTGTATTTCTGCAACAACTGACTGCAAGGTTGTTAAGAGTTTATATAAAGCTAACCACTTTTCAACATGCAATTTTGAAGTATACAGTCTAAATTATTAAATTAATGTTTTCAGTAGCATAGAAAACCCAGTATTTCCTAACCAATTACTCTTTTAAATAGAATATAGATAATGTGGCTTGGCTGGCATTCACATCAATCATGTCATAATAGGTTCTGAAACAGTTTGTAGGGTTGGGTGGGCCTTAAGTGGTTTTGCATTAGACCAGTAGTTAAGAAAGCAACTAGAGAAGAAACTTCAGTTTTAAATGTAGGTCACATCATCCTTATTCAAAAACATTCAGGACTGGCACTGTGGCACAGTGGGTTAAAGCTCTGGTCTGCAGTGCCAGCATATCATATGAGCACCGGTTCTAGTCCTGGCTGCTTCTCATAGCTCTCTGCTATGGCCTGGGAGAGCAGCAGAAGATGTCCTAGATCCTTGGGTCCCTGCACCCAAGTGGGAGACCCGGAAGAAGCTCCTGGCTCCTGACTTCAGATCGACTCAGCTCTGGCCATTGTGGCCATCTGGGGAATGAAGCAGTGGATGGAAGACCTTTCTCTCTCTCTCTCTCTCTCTCTACCTCTAACTCTAACTCTACCTCTCTCTGTAACTCTTTCAAATAAATAAAAATAAATCTTTAAAAAAATGTATAAACTAGAAATTTTGTATTACTTCCTGAAAATACAGGTTTCTTTTAAAAAATAAAAATTAGTTGAAAAACATTGGTGTTTCCTAAAATTTAGAGTAGGCATATTCATTTCTTAATATCATTTATATTCTCACAAATTAATTTAAGTAATTTCTTCTGTTATTGATAATCCACTAGCAAAATTAACACTAAATTATATTTAACTAGACTTACATCAGAAAACATAAAATTTTCTATAACTGCTAACTTGGGATGGAAGAATAAGAGAGTGACAAAGGCAAAGATGAAGACAGAAAGCAGAATCTGAATTTTTTTCAAAAAATGCAATATTCAAAATTAGATAATTTAAATAAATAGGGAAAATATTGATGACTATTGAATCTTATTGGTGGTATATCCATGGTCACTATATTTTTCTTCCTCTATTTCTGCAAATACAAAATTCTTTTAAAGCACTATTGCCAGGATATCTCATAGATTCTTCTGCATCTATATTGCACTATTAACTGATGTCATAGAGGCACTACAGCCAAGGGGGTAGGAGCCATCAGCTCTGGAGGAGACTGCCTCAGTTCAAATCCCACCTTTGCCAGTTATGAGCTGTGTGTAAATGCACTGACCTTCGATTTCTTTGTTAGTATATGAGGATAGTAATAGTCCTCTACTTCAAAGGAGTTCCAATGAAATACCACATTCAAAATGTCTAGCACAGGGCCTAACCCATAGTAAATGTTGGATTACCATGTCATTACAATGACCAGAGACTGTGATCCTTAGGGTACTATCAGATGGGGAAAATGAACAAATGGCATTACACTGAAGTTTGGGGATATTTAGGTTGCACTGCAGTACATGCACAATCCTGAGGGTACAGAAAAATATTAGTGACATTACATTCAAGTTTGGGAATACCCAAGTTGCACTGCATGAAAAATCAGTAACCCATACTTAGATTAGATAATGCAGAGCCTTTGGTCACTATTAGAATAATAAGGGTAACCTAACAGTTACAGGACAATTTACTTCAGATCAGACACTATGCTACAGACTTCATATGAAGTTTCACATTTGAACTCATGTGGAGCAAGGAAGTTCGTGGACCTCAGTGGCCTTATTTATAGAAATGAAGTGGCTTTTAGATGTAAGTAATCCCAGAGGGAACAGCCACTCCATCCCAGGAGAGCAAATCAACTTTATTAGAATAAGGAAGCACATGTACTTTGGAAAACCACATTCAAATAGTTATTGCTTTTACAATATAAACCACATAAGCAAAGTTCAAAAAACTTATTATGTTGGTAGGCATTAGTAAAAGAAAATTAGGAAGTACTGGGGTGGATGCATGGATTTTTTAAAAAATATTTTTAAAAATATTAAGGCACATTAGGGTAGATCAGAGTTGATAAGTTGGTGTTCTATTAAATAAACTCTTCAACCAACCCAAAGAAAAATACATTTGCAAAAATAAATGAAATCTTAGAAAGTCAACAGCACTATTTGTTATTTTCTCCTTTTTAGATAATAAATGCACAAAGAAAAAAATCTGTACACAAGATGCAAGATGTTTTGCTTTTGTTTTTTAAGTATACCTGATGTAGCTATCAACACAAATTGCAATGAAGTCTCATAATATTCCAAGCCAAATTAGTTCTCTGGTTCTAACAGTGCTGCAAAACTCTAACTTTCCATTTTAAGAAAGAAAAAGAATTGAGACATAACGTGCATGTGTATGTAATTCTTCCAGAGGTTAAATAAATAATGCTCATTTTTTTCAATCAAATATCTTCTCATATAAATCTTTTGGCCATTTTTGCCTACTCAGTAGCACCACCAAGGATACAAAGAGACCAAATTCAATGTAGTCCATTTGGCTCATATTAAAAATAATATTATAAATAGCTTGCTGAGAAATAACTGGCAATCCCCCACACTAGTCAGTATCCGGCCTGGTGAAATTTTGTGAATTTTAATCTCTCCCAATCTCCATTCTGGGAGCCAGTTAATCAAAGGCTTGTGTATTCAGACTCAGCTCCTAGAAAAAGGTAATTAGGTCTGTCCACACTATCAGTTCCCAAGCTCCAAACCTCCCTATACGATTTTAGGTTATCCTCTAAGTCTGGATGTGGGTACAAACTGTCAGAATAAAAACAGGGATGTTAGAAAAAGAGGGCCTCTCCTAACTGCCCAACCCTTCCAAAAGCAGGCACATAAATTCCAGAAAGCAGATTTCTTCTTTTCTCTATCAAACGAATCATCTTGCGATGTCTCCTCATTTTATCAAAATAAACTTGAGAAAATGGGAAGATATCTTCCTTAATGTTAAATTTTCCCATATCTGAAGGGCCCTTGTGATAATTTACCAAGATCCTCTCATTAAAAACTCTCAAACATACAACTTAAAGATTCCTTGGCTCCCTTGGACTATCCAGAATGATAATTCCTGTTCTAATCTAGAGTCAAGTTCTTCTCAATAACTCCAGGCCCTCCTTAATGGATGGCAGCCATCACAAACATCTGAAATGTAAAGAGCAACAAAAAGAAGGTTCCAATTACATCTGACACTTTAAATTGCCTCTGTCAAATTGTCAGTTCTGCCATCTTCCTGCAACACTCAAAGGATTTCCATTGCGTTTTCCTGACCACCCAAATTGGGTCTTGTCTGGAGCCTTCCCCTCTCCTTCCTTTCTCTTTGTTTTTTAACTGAGCCTAAAAGCTTACAGCCACATCAATTTGTAAAAGAAGGATGAGTGTTTGCTGGAGAGCAAAAGCCCCCCAGTGAATACATATCCTCACCACCACTTTCCAACCCAGGATGTCCAGAACACTGCCAGCTGCTGTGGCTGTGGACTGGATCAGAAAACAAGAACAGAAATAAGGACATTCTCCATTTAATCTTTTTGTCTGAAGCACTTCCTGGGTTTTTCATTGGCATTTAACACCAAGACACAAGACTCATTTTTCATTAAAGTTGCAAGACTTTCACTTTGCCTAGTTTCAAATGGTGTAATTGATCTGTATTGTCTTCTTAAATAATCCAACTGGTGAAGGACACTGCAGCTTTAAATATTTCAGTGCTAGCTAGCAAATAGACTCCATTGCAATATGGCTCTGAAGGTCGTGTCCTATTGTCTCTTTCCTCTGCAAAAAAAAAAAAAAAAAAAAGCCGAACAATTTCTAAATCCTTTTTCTAGGTAACATGGGAAGAGCTGCCCTAGGATTTCTATTCTTCCACCTCGATCTTTTACAGCGCTCTGGGTGTTTATTGGAATCTCACACTTATAATTTTCCCGGCAGGAGCAATATGCCGATTGTTATTAATGATTCCAACACCTTGGTGAGACAAACACATGTGTTCACGTTAGTTTAATTGAGCATATGCAACTGTCTGAAATAGCACCACTCAAAGGCTGTTAACCTCTTTAACAGTGAGGCCAGGGTGGTTTGGGTGTGGACGGCTTTCAGGCGGCATCCTGAGCCTGGATTGCATAACCTGAAATGTGTAGCTACTTAAAATGATAGGAATCTAAGCCTACTCATCCTGGGACTATGTAGGCACTCTGCCATACACTTGCAGCTTTACTTGTCAAAGAAGGTCAAAATACCAGGCACAGGCACGGTGAAGGACTAAATAAGCCCAAAGAGGCCCTTTTCTACCCTAACAAGGTGCATAAATAGGATTCCTCAAGCAGTCACAATTTTCTCCCAACCTCATCTTGCCGAGTGCAACTGCCCCAGTGAACTGGAGGCACTGGCAGAAGGCCGGGGAGCTGGGTGCTACTGCCCTTCTTAAAGAACAAAAACAGGTGGACGATTAAAATGCAGGGAAAAAGGGGCAAAAGAGGCAGGGTGAGGGGAAGGTGTGGGCAGGTGCACCCGGGTATTACCTGAAATGGCAACAGATTGTTACCATTATCGGTCCGGAAAGCGTTATCCTCCATCCAGGACTTGGAGGTGAGTGGGGCCGCGCGAGGGAACTTGGGCGGTGCGATCACATTGCTGGAGAAGGGCTTTTTGAGCGGCGAGATGGGGTTGAGCGGGGAAGGCACCCCGACGCCCACGCCCACGCCCACGCCAACCGCCCGGCGAGGGTCCCGGCCGGCCTGTAGGCCGCCCCACGGGTTGGACGGTGCACTCCAGGCGGCGTTCACGCTTTGGTGCGTGTTCCAGCTGGACGAGGCCGACGAGGCGGCGGCGGCGGCGGCGGCGGCAGCGGCGGCCGAGGACGAGGACGGCTTGCTGGTCATGATGGGCTGGTGGCCATACGCCGCGGCGGCGTTCCTCTGCGCATAGGGCGCCTGGCTGGGGCTGGCCGGCGACCGGCGCTGCTGTGGGGGCTGCGCCTGCGGGGGTTGCGCCGCCTGCGTGGGCTGCGGTGCAGGCGGTGGCGGCTGCTGGTGGTGCTGCGTCTGCGCCAGGCCGATCTGCGGGGAGAAGGTGCCTCCGAAGACTGGGTTGACATGGTGCGGGAAGTTCTGGAAGAGCATGGTCCCGTTGACTGGGGTGATCCCCTGGAAGAAGCTGTCCTCCACCGCGTTCGTGGTGCCCGTGGACCAAGTACTGCCGAAGGACGGCGACAGCGACGCGCCCGGCGCCGCGGGCTCCTGAGGCGGCGGCGGCGGCTGCTGAGGCGGCTGATGGAAACTCAAGCCCGGCAGGAGCGGCGATTCCATCTGCATCTTGTCCGGGCCGTTCGGGGCCTGCGGGGCCGCGGCAGGACTCAGGGCCGGCACTGCGCTGCTGTCCTCCGGCTTGGGGGTCTCTGAGGAGAGGGGCGTGGACGCGGCTTCGGCTGCGCTGGGCTCGGGCTGGGGCTGCTGCTGCTGCCGCTGCTGCTGGGGCTGGGGCTGGGTTTTGCTTTTGTCCATCAGTAAATCATCCTGCATGGTTTGCGCAGCTGAAACGGGAAAAAAGAGAGATGCGTTATTGTCAAAGTGATCATTAAGGCCCCTCGCTGAAGCGGGTGGGTGTTTTACTTGCGAAAATCCAGTGCTGCCGCTACTAGCCAATTGCAATGCAAATCCATAATCTCCCATTTAGAAGAACAGGTCGGGCTGGGGAGGGGGGTGGGGGCTTGCGCAAAGTCTCTAAAAATACTGTGAGCGTCTTCACCCTTTCTGATGTCTCGGTTCCTTTTCTGTGTGAGTGAGAGATGTGCTTATAAGACAGAAAGACAGCAATTTCGCCACGTCTCTTTTCCCTTCACCGGAACTCAGAGTGTTCACCCTGCAATGAGAAACTGATTCTGGTTCCTGTTTTTTCCCAAGCACCACCCTCCCCCAGTTATTTGCATACGTCAATAAATACTGCTGCGTCCTTCAGCAAGGTTAAAAAGACACCGCACGCACAACCCTTTCTTTCCCCTTCCCCAGCTCGAGCACTAAAAAAACAGCAGCCTTATCCCTCTTGATTAGCAAGCTGCCTCCTTGCGTTTATAATTGTTTCATTTAGCTGCCGCGAGCCACGAGGGAGGAAATCCTTGGCATTTGTTAGGAGGACTCAGCTGCACAATCATTCTCTGGCTTCTCAGTAGCTGCAGCTACTCCATTTTGTTAGAAGACGTTTGAAAACCACCGTTTTTAAGGACGTAAAAACCTGCTGAAACGTTTGGAAGTGCTTGCGTCTTGATACTCTAAGGATTACGGTTTTTCCACTTATTCTCCAATTTCCTTGTCTCCAATTCTGCTGCACAAGAGATTTCTTGGCATCTCAGTGCTTCAGGTCTCAACAGGAGCCTGAGAATTTCTCTGCAGAGTGGAGAAATGCTTCTGGTTGGATTTGAGGTGAGAGAGAGGGAGGAGAGGAGAGACCGTGAAACAGGGTGGGGGTGGGGCTTTTTAACAATCCCTCAGATTTATACAGACAGTCAAGTTAATTCGGGGGCTGCCAGATTTTCATTTTTGTATTCTGCTTTGGTCACAAGACTCTGGCAAATTTAGAATCTATTCCCTTATCACTAGTATTAGCAGTGAAAGACTATGGTTTGAAGACCCTGAATTACCATATGCTAGCAAAAGTGTTATAAATAGAGGAATATGAAGTCCCAAATTCCATACATAGTAATTATAGTGCATCGTCATCAATGCTTCATTTAGTGATTTAAGGAGTGTATGGTATTTTCCATTTTACATAGAAGGGCTATATTCACTGTTGCCTTATAGCCTATTTCCTTATTCAAGGAAGAAAACAGTAATCATTCAAAACCAGGAGATTTCCATATATGTAGTTAGCATTAAGTTAGCTTGTCCCTTAGAACATGTTGTTTTAAATATATTAATATTACAGTGCTGAGACCCTGAAAACAAATATTTTGAAGTGTTGGAGCATATGACCCAACATACAATTATTTTTAGATGATGATTCAGTATAATTGCAACAAAGTTATTAATACATTTAATGCACTTAATTAACTCAGAAAAGCGTCTTCCTTAGAACACTTGTGAAAGGGTATTCAGATACACACAGAAGCTTTGCTTTTGCACATCATCATAAAAATAACTATTGTAAAATAAATATTGGAGAATGGAGGTATTACTGCTCTTAACTACTAAGCAAATAATGTCAGACCAGTAAATGGGATTAAAAGTAGTTCTACTATTTTATTAAAGACTACCATTAAAATGGCTGATATCTTTCATTTCAAAGTTTCATACACAAAATAGTAGGCTCAAGGAAATGTTTCACAGCTACCTTACTCTCTTTTCTACTCTTCATCTCGTCATCCCCCTGCTTTCCTCCCCACCCGCCCCCACCCCCGGAGAAAAAATGCCCACCCCCAATATGCACATCAAAAATTGCCACACACTACCAATAAAACCTACTAAAGATTGCTTTTATGTACCTTAGCTCACTTGGTCTAAAACAATGGCTTTGATCAGTATTTTAGAACACAACACAAAGAGGCAAGCAAAGCTTGGATTCAAACAGCACAAAGTTATATTGCTGCCAAAGAAGATGGTCATAGAAAGAGACATTTTCATACTTGGTTTAAATAGTGCTGCAGCAAACCATTATAATCTAGGATTTGAGTCATTGCCAGTAAACTAAATTGTCTTTACAACAGCCCTATCATCATGGCTGAAATATGCATTTGATTATAATTTTAATATCACCCAGCTTTTCCGGTTGCTGGTATCAATGCTTTTTATTAATGCTTTCAGTTTAAACTACATGCTCTTGGTGGACAAATTAATGCTGTACTACAGCAAAAAAGTAACCTGGACTCAGAATATTTTAGAATAGCTATAATTAATATTAACATATTCATTGAATTTTTAAACTGTTATACCAGGAGCACCCATTTTTCTTCTCAACACTCTTTAAGATATAAATTTCACTTTGTGCATAAAATTCACTCTGTCAAGGTCAAGACCCACCTTTAATAAATAAGAACATTTTAAGCAAAAAGCTAAGCAGTGAATTAAAATAGAATATAAAGTTAATATTCAATGTCTCTCAATAACTGCCTAAATAAGTAGTTTGTTCAGTTTTTTCTTTTCTCTCTTTTTGCTTATTTACAGCAAAGTCTGAGAAATAGATACCTCCTTCCCCTCCCCCCATCACACACACAATAGATCTTTTTTTGCATGCAATAACCCAATTTCAAATAACAAATTCTTACTAGCAATTACCTTTGTGTGTCCAGTTTTTAAGGATCGATCAAATTAAAAAGTATACAGTATTTATTTTCTTCTTTCAGGTTGATTATGTGACCGCTCTGGCAAAAGCACTTTGACAACTGTAGGAAGAGAGGGCATGCGCACACAGGGAACTGTGGGGGCTGAAGTCCTTCACGAGGTACTCTGCCTGACTTCAGCACGTTCAGCCAGGAAAGGAGGAAGCCTCGCAAATACAGATTCTACGGGGAAGAGATTGTTCCCGGTTACATTATATCTTCCTAAGCAATCTAAATCACAAGTTGATGAAATGAAAGGGGGGACAGAAAACCCGTTTGTCAATTTGATTTAGGAATCCAGGTTAAAAGAGAAACTAGACTCGGAATTCAGAGTATATCCAGCAGAGCTACCTTAAATGGTATTAAAATGGTACTGACTGGATAGCCAGCAATAGGAACACAAGTAAAGAGAAAGAGACTCGGGTGGAGAGGTAGAGCAAGGGAGGGGGAACTAGATGGGAACAATAAAAACTTAATCTGACCTCATGTAAAAGCAACACTTTTAATATAGAATGAAAAATACTTAAATATCAAATACATTCTTACTCTTGGAGGTCAGATAAAAATAAGTTTTAGTCACACATTTTTTATATCATCCATCAAGACTTGTTTTTGAATTTTTGATAGAAGCGAGTATAACATATTTTAAATCTGATATGCTCTAATCAACTCATCTTATTGTTACTAATCAAAATGAAAGTTTACTTTGCATTAATTATGCAATGATTCATCAAATAAAACTAAATTTTTATTCTAAAATAATAGTTGCTCAGATATTTTTTAAAATGTGTATGTTTAGTGTTTCATTGTATTGGATGGTGACTTCTTCATTCAAGACAAAAAATAGATACTGCTTTTCTTTTTTTGTGTGTGTACAATTTTTCCTGTTTTAACATCATGATTCCAAGGCTGGAATCATAACATGTTAACATCATCTGTTATTATCTATAGCTTCTGAGAGCAATAGTTCAAGAACCAGTTTGCTCACATAGGCAAAAGATAATATTTCTTATGGGATTTGGTTCAGTGCCATTCACCCAAGGGGTTCAGAGTAAATGTCAGTTGATGACTATGCTGATTGAACTTGGAATAGAAAATGTTAAACATCATTTAAATTCTCTTAATTTTCTATTTCCCTTCTTCACCAATTAGAACTGAACTATTGCCAGAGACCACTAATTGGCAGCATTTAGTAGTCTTTGTTTCTAGTTATTTCAAAGGAAAAAACCCAAACCAACAATTTAAGAAAAGAATCACTTTGAACGAATCTGCCAAAAGCTCTTGTAAAATAACCAAATGCTTGCTTATTCCTACTGTGACTTTAGCTTACATTCCCTATTTTTTTCTCTTCCCATATCCTCCTAAAGAAAGTTTCACTTCTCACCATTTGCATTTCAGAGTCTTCGAGGATCAACTCAAGGTTAACCTTCCTGAAGACTCTGCTAACCTACCAAACATCTACATTTTCAGTACCCTAAGTTAAAAAATCTTAAACTTGCCTCATACAATCCTTACAAATTCAAAAACCAAATTTTTAAGGTATTTGAAATTAATATGTAAAGATTTTATCACTAGAAATTTTTAAGTTATTCAGATGTGCTTGAAATGGTTTACCTAGGCACTTATTTATCTACCTAATACCAACTGCAGCTCTATTACAATTCACACAATGGAAAAAGATAAATGTTGGCTACAACCCTTGATAAATGATAACAAATAATTAGCACTGCCCATACTTAATGGTATTTTTGTTGTATTTACAAATTTACTAATCTCTGCTCCTTCTTTCCTAAAATGAGCACTCAAATCTAAGAAGAAAATACATACATACCAAAGTATAAATACATATCAAGCAAAAACAAGTTACAGGAGGACCCTCAACAAGTACAAAGCCCTTCTGTACTGAAATTGTTTTATTTTATTTTTTTTTTGACAGGCAGAGTGGACAGTGAGAGAGAGACAGAGAGAAAGGTCTTCCGTTGCCGTTGGTTCACCCTCCAATGGCTGCCGCGGTCGGCGCGCTGCGGCCGGTGCACCGCGCTCATCCGATGGCAGGAGCCAGGTGCTAGGTGCTTTTTCCTGGTCTCCCATGGGGTGCAGGGCCCAAGCACTTGGGCCATCCTCCACTGCACTCCTGGGCCACAGCAGAGGGCTGGCCTGGAAGAGGGGCAACCGGGACAGAATCCGGCACCCCGACCGGGACTAGAATCTGGTGTGCCGGCGCCGCAAGGCGGAGGATTAGCCTGTAGAGCCACGGCGCTGGCTGAAATTGTTTTAATTTAACCAAAAAGGAGAAATAGATACCTCGTTGGTTTTAGGTTATGGAGTATAACCATAATTCCCTTTGAGTACTCATTAAAGGTTATAACAACAGAGTTCTCAGAGTTAACTCACAGAGATATCCATGGGTCAAATAAATCTTCCCAGACTTCTTTTTTTGTTTCCCTTCCTTACTTCTATCTCTAGCATGGTGATACAAGTCTAAGAAATTGGTGAGGGCTGGCGCCGTGGCTCAATAGGCTAATCCTCCGCCTATGGCGCTGGCACTCTAGGTTCTAGTCCCAGTTGGGGTGCCAGTCCTGTCCCGGTTGCTCCTCTTCCCGTCCAGCCCTCTGCTGTGGCCCAGGAAGGCAGTGGAGGATGGCCCAAGTGCTTGGGCCCTGCACCCGAATGGGAGACCAGGAGGAAGCACCTGGCTCCTGGCTTCGGATAGGCGCAGCGTGCCCACCATTGTAGCCATTTGGGGGGTGAACCAACAGAAGGAAGACCTTTCTCTCTGTTTCTCTCTCTCTCTCTCACTGTCTAACTCTGCCTGTCAAAAAAAAAAAAAAAAAAAAGAAGAAGAAGAAGAAATTGGTGATTACTCCATATATGCTTGCTGAATAAATGGACAAATGGATGAATGAATAAATAATGGTTTTTGACTATCTAAAACAACCAAGGGTTGAAGAAGGATTACATTATACTTCATTTAGAAGAGCAATTACTTTTCCATCAGCTGAAAAAGTGGATATGAAGAAGAGTGGTAAATAAAAAAACCATTTTGGCCCTTACAATGTTCAGTAGTGGAGAGATCATTTGATTACCATCATGAAATAACATTCATTAAACACTAATTGAGCAGGGAACTTTGTTCTCATCTAAGAGTTTACAATCTAATAAAGACACACACCCTACCCCTCCACAGACATTGCTTCTCCCAAGTCACAATAAACACTGACCTAAGTTGAGTGGAATGTTTTATCAGTCTATCTTGTTTGACCTTGCAGCAATATTGACATCACTGGTCATACTTTCTGAATACACCGTTCCCTCTTTGCATTCTTCATGCTCTCCTTTCTTGGGTTTCTTACATTTAGGTTTTCTTACATTTCTGTGCTGACTTTAAATACTGAGTTCCTTGGGGCCCCTTCCTAGGACCTTTTCTCAACACATCCTCTCTAAGTGCTTTCTCAACTGAAAAGAAAGGACCACGTCTATCTCATGGAAGACTATATTCCCACAACCCATCACTGTGCCAACCACATAACAAACAGGTATTCAGTAAATATTTACTGAATTAAAATTATATTCATATGCAAAAGGCCAAGAATGCTATGGTAATATAGGTATAAAGAAAAAAATTAGAGGACTTAGACTATCAGATATCAAGATCTATTATGAAGTCACAGCAATTAACTGTAGTTACTGGCACAATAAGCAAATAGAATAAGCAAATGAACAAGTGGAACAAAATTTAAGTCAAAAACCAAATCCACATATATGTGGTCACAAGAATTATGAAAATGTTAACATTGCAGTGGTGAAAGAATGGTGTTTTCAATAAAGAGTATTAGAGTCAACTGAATATCCATATGGAAAAAAAAAAGACCAAACCTTTACCTTTACAACACTATACATAAAAATAATTCCAGGATTGAGGCTTTAGCCTAGTGGTTAAGATATCAGTGATGCTCATGTCATATATCGGAGTGGAGTTCATCCCTGACCCAGCAAATGAATGCAGCTTCCTACTACTTCAGAACTGGGAGGCAGCTGTGCCTCAAGTAATAGGGTCCCGGCCACCCATGTGGAAGATCTGGAAGATCTGGATTGAGCTTCCAGCTCTCAGTTTTAGTCTACCCGGTCCCAGCTATTGTAGGCATAGCGGAATGAACCAATGGATGGGACTGCTCTCTGCCTCTCAAATAAATAAGTAAATAAATAAGAATTTAAAAGATCAATTCCAAATGGAGTCTAAATTTAAATGCAAAAGGCAATCAATGAAACCTTTAAAATAAACCCCAGGAGAGTATCTGCATGAAACTAGGGTAAGCAACAATTTCTTAAATGGGTTACAAAAACAACACAGTAAAGGAAAATTTTAACAAACCAATCTAAGATTGTCAGATTAACAAAAGATTAGAGTGGTAACACACAGAATGAGAGAAAATATATGCAACATGTTTTTTTGTTTGTTTGTTTCAACAAAAGTCTTGTAACCAGAACATAAAAAGGACTATTAAAAATCAATAACGGTAGACATCCCAAAGATACATGGGCAAGAGGAAAAGATATTCAAATAGACACAAAGTAATAGAAAAGAGCACTCTACCTCTCTAATCATCAAAGACAAAATGAACCCTGAATAGCTAAAATTGGAAAAGGCAGACAATACCAAACATTAGTAAGAATGTCAAGCAACTTGTTCTCAAATATTGCTGGTGGGAGTATAATTTGGTCTCACTATATAACTATACTGCAAAATCATTTAGCAGTATTTATTAAAGTTAAACACTGGTGCCAGTGTTGTGCGGCCTGTTAAGCTGTCGCCTACAACTCCAGCATCCCGTATTGGAGTTCTAGCTGCTCCGCTTCCAGTCAAGCTTCCTGCTATTCACCTGGGAAAGCAGCAGCTGAAAGCCTGGTAATTATGTTCCTGCCACCCAAGAGGGAGACCTTCATGGAATTCCCAGTTCCTGGCTTTGGCCTACTCCATCCCTGGCTCTTAAAGGCATTTAGGGAGTTAACATGCAGATGGATGATATCTCTCTTTCTGTCTCTCCCTCTCTGTCACTTTGTCTTTTATGTAAATAAATAAATCTGTTTTTTTTAAAAATAAAAAGCTAAACATTCATATAACTTATGAACCAACCATTAAGCAACTATACACCCAATAGAAATGCAAACATATAACCAAAGATATGTTCAAAGCAGCATTATTCACAGTAGCTCAAACCTGAAAAAGGCCCAAATATCCAACTACAATAAAATGGATATGCAAACTTGTAGTGGATTCATATAATGAAAATCAATGCAAAGATAACTTTACAGAACATAATGAATTGCATGATGACAATGCAGAGCAACAGAAGCCTGACACAAAGCATATGATATGATTCCATTTAAATAAAGTTTTAATAAAACTAACTTATGGATACAAAGTCAGCCCAGTGGTTACCTTTGCAAGGAAATAATGATTGGTAGGAACAGAAAAGGAGACTTCAGGGATGTTGTTAAACAGATTTGTTCAGTTTGAGAATTCAGAAAACTGGATAGTTATTATTTATGTACTTTTCTGCATATATGTTATACTTCCATAGTTTACAAGAATACATGATGATTTGTAAAGGTTAACTATCTCCTGTAAAGACAAAAAACATAGCACAATCAGGCCAAATAGGAAGGGGAGGCTTAAGTCTTGATCATGTAAGCCAGAGAAATAAACTGGGAACTCCCTATGTGCCAATATTGTATTAGAGGCACATATAATATATGAATATAAAAAAGATTTGAAGAGAGACTGAACATAAAAAAAGGTTTGAAAAGCCAAATTCTTGACTCCAAAGAGCTCACAGCTATGGAGTAGGCATTTGGCCCGATGGTTAAGCTGCCATTTAGGATGTCTACTTCCTACATCAGAATATCTGAGTTCAGTTCTCAGTAGGTTCAATTCCCAGCTCCAGCTCCTGATTTCCAGCTTCCAGCTAATGCAGATTCTGAAAGGCAAGAGTAATGGCTCAAGTAATTGGGTCCTTGCCACCCATGTGAGAGACCTGCATTGAGTTCCTGACTCATGGCTTTAGCCTGGCGAAGTGCAGGCCACTGTGAGCATTTGGAGAGTGAACTAGCAGACAGGAGTGCTCTCTTGCATGCATGCTATCTCCGTGTGTGTGTGTGTGTGTGTGTGTGTGTGTGTGTGTGTCTCATTGCTCTCACTTGCTCACTTTGTCTCTCAAATCAATTTAAAAAAAATTTTTTAAGAGCTCACAGTGTATGGGGGAAAATTAAAATAATTTGGGTTGAAAATGGTAAACAAGATACACTCCAGCTATAGAAGAAAGCTTTTATGATTGTTCAAAGCAAAGGCACTTGTGCCTGGGGCTGGTGTTGTGGCATAGTGGGGAAAGCCACTGCCTGCAGTGCCGGCATCTCATATGGGCGCCAGTTCAAGTCCAGGCTGCTCCACTTCCAATCCAACTCTCTGCTATGGCCTGGAAAAGCAGTAGAAGATGGCCCAAGTCCTTGGGCCCCTGCACCCGTGTGGGAGACCCGGAAGAATATCCTGGCCCCTGGCTTCAGATCGGCACAACTCTGGACATTGTGGCCAACTGGGGAGTGAACCATTGGATGGAAGACCTCTCTCTCTCTCTTTCTCTGCCTCTCCTTCTCTCTCTGTGTAACTCTGACTTTCAAATAGATAAATAAATCTTAAAAAAAAAAAGTTAAGGCAACTTACAAGCTGAAAGTTCATATCCTCAGAGTGAGAATTTGTTAGCAATGCTACATCAGACGAATTTTGAGAACGGAAGAATGAAAAAAGGGATCCAGGTGAACCAGACATAGTTTGGAGCGAGAATACCGGGGATTCTTTATGATTCTGGCCTCTTTGCCCCTTGGTCTTGGGTCCATTAATTCAATCAATTTTAGGAAGAGCCTTCTACCTTAAATAAGCAATTTTAACTTCAACTCCCTTTTTATTGACCTTGTTTGTAATTTATAAAAGAAAACTGAGGCTATTGGGCCGTAATGCCTTCAATTACCCACCAACAAACTCTCGCTTACAAATTTAACTTCTTACCTTACACTCCACTCATACTTCTTTTTTTTTTTTTTTTTGACAGACAGAGTGGACAGTGAGAGAGAGACAGAGAAAAAGGTCTTCCTTTGCCGTTGGTTCACCCAGGCCGGGGCACCGCACTCATCTGATGGCAGGAGCCAGGTGCTAGGTGCTTTTTCCTGGTCTCCCATGGGGTGCAGGGCTCAAGCACTTGGGCCATCCTCCACTGCACTCCTGGGCCACAGCAGAGGGCTGGCCTGGAAGAGGGGCAACCGGGACAGAATCCGGCGCCCCGACCGGGACTAGAACCCGGTGTGCCGGCGCCGCAAGGCAGAGGATTAGCCTGTTGAGCCACGGCGCCGGCCACTCCACTCATACTTCTTTTCCTCCTCTCTCAGAGGAAGCTGCATCCCCCTACAGGTCCACAATTAATTCCTTCATCTGTGGTCTTGAGCCCATTCTTTCTACTCTCCCTGAGACCCAAGTTTCTATAATTATTCCCTATTGTCTTCTTCCCATTCCAGACATGCTGCTTAAAAGAAAGCTGTAAATCTAGCTCTACTCCCTCCAGCTGAGGGCACTCCCCTCCCAAAGTTACTAGAGTCTGGCTTCTACCCTAACCATCCCACTAAAAGTTGCTACTGAACTTACTAAAGCTATGAATGACCAACTGACACTTTTAGATATTATTTTACTTATTCTTTCTTCATAAAACATTCGTGTTAAAACTAATTCTCAAATGTCCCTTCCCTCACCCCACCCCAAATTTCCTGCTAGAAGCCAATAGGAACCTCAATCCTACGACTGCTATCATACAACAAACAGCAGCTAAAAGCAAGGTTCTTCCCAAGATCCTCCAGACAAGAACTGCCTGGCAACCACCTTGATTTCTACCTGTACCAATACCCTGAACAAAAAACTCAGCCATGTTGCACCTATGGGACTGTAAATTAATGAGTGAGTGTTGCTTTAGACCACTAAGTTTGCAATGATTATACAGCAGTAGAAAACCAGTACAACACCATTCCTTTTTCTTTTAATATAGTGTTCGCCCAGATTTTCACTTATCTCAGTATTTCTTTGCTTTCTTTCTTTTTTTTTTTTTTTTTTTGACAGGCAGAGTGGACAGTGAGAGAGAGAGACAGCGAGAAAGGTCTTCCTTTGCCATTGGTTCAACCCCCAAATGACTGCCAGGATCCGAAGCCAGGAGCCAGGTATCTCCTCCTGGTCTCCCATGGGGTGCAGGGCCCAAGCACTTGGGCCATCCTCCACTGCCTTCCCGGGCCACAGCAGAGAGCTGGAATGGAAGAGGAGCAACTGGGACAGAATCCGGCGCCCTGACCAGGACTAGAACCCGGGGTGCCGGTGCCGCAGGCAGAGGATTAGCCAAGTGAGCTGTGGCACCAGCCAAGTGTTTCTTCTTAATCTCCTGCCTGCTCAATACAACATACCCCAGGATGCTCCTAATCCTACAGATTCTAGATTCTCTCTAGACAATGGTATGTATATTTATACAGTTCACCATTTCCTAGATTTCCAGGTCAAACTTTTCTACTCATCTACAAACCACTACTAAACAATTTCCTGAGGAGCTACAGATCTTTCCTCATAAATACACTTGCATCTTTATTCTCAGTTCCCTTATCTGCTTGAATGACACCACCATCCATCTAGTCACTCAAGTTAGGAATCTGGACTTCCCCTCATCTTGAGGGACAACTCTAATTGATCACTAAAACATGTTCATTCTGTTTCCTAAATTTCTGTATCACATCCCTTTCTCTTCATTCAGAACCAGTACAGTACTGCACCTGAACTATGGCAGTTATCTCCTACTGTTTTCCCAGGTCATAGCAGAGAGCTGGATTGGAAGAAGAGCAGTCAGGACTAGAACCAGTGCCCATATGGGATGCCGGCGCTGTAGGCAGAGGATTAACCTACTGCACCACCGTGCCAGCGCCTTTAAGATTTATTTGATAGAATGGTTTTCATACGGAAATCAACAAACAACAAATGCTGGTGAGGATGTGGGGGAAAAGATGCCCTAATCCACTGTTGGTGGGAATGCAAACTGGTAAAACCACTATGGAAGCCAGTTTGTAGATACTTCAGAAATCTGAGTGTACAGTCCTACCATAGGATTCAGCCATCCCACTCTTGGGAATTTACCCAAGGGAAATGAAATCAGCATCTGGAAAAGTTATCTGTATCCCCATGTTTATTGCAGCTCAGTTCACAATAGCTAAGATATGGAATCAACCCAAATTCCCAACAACTGAAGACTGGATAAAGAAATTACGGGATAGGTACTGCATGGAATAATCCACAGTGGTTTAAAAAAAAAAAAAAAAGGAAATCCAGTTATTTGCAACAAAATGGATGATTCTAGAAAACATCATACATAATGAAATAAGACAGTCCCAAAGGGACAAATACCATATGCTCTCCCTGATCTGTGAGAGCTAACAGAGCACCTAAAAGGAAACCTGAAAAAAGTCAAACTGACACTTTGAACACTTTGAAAAGCAATGACCTGAACAGCCTTGTCTGTTGGAGAACAGTTCTATTTTTCTTTACATTTCCTTTTCTTCTTTCTGAATACCACTGGTTGAACTCTTTACCTAACAGAATTAATCATATGTGTATAAAGTCAATTGAAAAATAGATCTTGGGAAAAAAATGAGAGTGGGAATAAGAGAAGGAGAAGGAAATTTTTTTTTTGACAGGTAGAGTTATAGACAGTGAGAGAGAGAGAGAGACAGAGAGAAAGGTCTTCCTTCCGTTGGTTCACTCCCCAAATGGCCACTATGGCCGGCACTGTGCTGAGCCGGCCCAAAGCTAGGAGTTGGGTGCTTCTTCCTGGTCTCCCATGCACGTGCAGGGGCCCAAGCACTTGGGCCATCCTTCACTGCCCTCCCAGGCCACAGTAGAGAGCTGAACTGGAACAGGAGCAACCAGGACTAGAACCCGGTGCCCATATGGGATGTCGGCGCCACAGGCAGAGGATTAACCAAGTGAGCCACAGCACCCGCCCCAGAGGAGGAAATTTGTAACTGTAAAGCTCTACAGTTCTGCATACATGCCTAAAGACTTACTTGTAAGTGTACAGTATAAAAACTTCCCATGGGACCCTGAATCCCATTAAGCTGAGTGGTAAAAATGCCATCTCAAGTGTTAAAGTGACCAAATTAAGTGTTAAAGGGATCAAATAAAGTGTTAAAGGGATCATATAAATATGATCTAGTGTTTAGTAATAAGAATAGGCAGAAATAGGCAGGTGCCTCGGCTCAATAGGCTAATCCTCTGCCTGCGGTGCCGGCACACCGGGTTCTAGTCCCGGTTGGGGCGCCGGATTCTGTCCCAGTTGCCCCTCTTCCAGCCAAGCTCCCTGCTGTGGCCCGGGAGTGCAGTGGAGGATGGCCCAAGTGCTTGGGCCCTGCACCCCATGGGAGACCAGGATAAACACCTGGCTGCCTTTGGATCAGCGTGGTGTGCGGGCCACAGTGCATCGGCCGTGGTGGCCATTGGAGGGTGAACCAACGGCAAAGGAAGACCTTTCTCGCTGTCTCTCTCTCTCACTGTCCACTCTGCCTGTAAAAAAAAAAAAAAAAAGAAAGAAAGAAAGAAAGAATAGGCAGAATTAAAATGAGAGAACATTCCAACATAGGAAGCAGTCCACAAAGCAGACTCATAGAATGACAATCGCTCAATCACTCTACATAGCACTCTGACCTCAGAAACAGCCCTTAAGGCATTCTGGTCTGGCTGAAAAGCCCAAGAGAGCATTTCAGGCATGGAAAGCCAAGACACTGTGGAAAAAAAAATCCTACATGAAGGAACTCTGTGAATGTGACCCCAGTGGAAAGAAGGGGCCACCAAAGAAGGACGTACTTTTCTCTGAAAGGAGGAGAGAACTTTCACATTGCCTTTGGTCTTGCCTAAATACTGATGGAGACTGTGGTCTCAGAAGGCTGCCATAGCCCGGGCAAATCATGGCAAGAGCCTCGGGTGATCACCGACATCATACATAAGAGTGTTAATTGTTAAATTAACAGCAGGAGTAACTGTGTACTTACTCCTCATGCAGGACCTCTTAAATGAGTCGTACTATGAGATTTAATTGTAAAACTTGTTCTCAGTTTTTTTAATTAAGTGTGTGAGTGTGTGCAAATAGTTGAAATCTTTATTTAATATAGAGTTGGTCTTATGTGTATAAAGTTAGTTGAAAATGAATCTTAATGGAGAATGGGATTGGGAATGTGAGGGGGAAGGGAGTACAGGTGGGAGGGCAGGTATGGTGGGAAGAATCACTGTATTCCTAAAGATGTATTCATGGAATTTATACTCATTAAATAAAAGGTTTTTTAAAAGAAAAAATATTTATTTGAAAGCAGAGAGTAAGAGCTGGCATTGTTGCAGAGCAAGTTAAGCATCAGCCTAAGGGGCATCCCATATGGGCGCCAGTTCATGTCTCAGCTGCTCAACTTCCAATCCAGCTCCCTGCTAATGTGCCTGGGAAAGCACAGGAAGATGGCTCAAATCATAGGGCCCCTGCACCTATGTGAGAGGGCCAAAAGAAGCTCCTGGCTCCTGGTTTTGAACCAGCACAGTTCTAGCCATTGCAGCCATTTGGGGAGTGAACAAGGGAATGGAAGATCTCTCTCTCCTCTCTCTCTCTCTTTGTAAACTCTGCCTTTCAAATAAATAAATTAATTTTTTTAAAAAAGGCAGAGTATGAGAGAGAGAGAGAGAGAGCATGCTCTTCCATCCAGAGCCAGCAATACCATCAGTATCTCCATGTGCATTCAGAAACACAATTATGTGGGCCATTATCTGCTGCCTTCCCAGGTGTATTAGCAGGAAGCTGGATGGGAAGCAGAGCAGCCAGAACTTGAACTGGCACCCTGATATGGGATGCTAGCATTACAAGAAGCAGCTTAACCCACTGTCCCACAATACCAGTCCCAATAACCTATCTTTTTACAAAAACTATTTTCAATTTTTTTTTTATTTGAAAGGCAGAGAGGCAGAGAGATCTTCTATTGCTTTTTCATTTTCCAAATGCCTGTGATAGCCAGGGCTAGGTCAGGCTGAAGCCAAGAGCCCAGAACTCTGTCCAGGACTCCCACATGGGTAGCAGGAACCCAAATACTTAAGCCATGATCTGCTACCTCCCAGTATATACTTTAGCAGGAAGCTAGAATTGGAACTGGATCTTGGATTCAAACCTAGGTACTCTGATATGAGATGCAGGCATCCCAAGTGGCATCTTTTTTTTTTTTTTAAAGATTTATTTATTTGAAAGTCAGAGTTACAGAGAGAGAGGAGAGACAGAGAGAGAGCTCTTCCATCCAATGGTTCACTCCCCAATTGGCCACAATGTCCAGAGCTGCGCCGATCTGAAGCCAGGGGCCAGGATATTCTTTTGGGTCTCCCACACGGGTGCAGGGGCCCAAGGACTTGGGCCATCTTCTACTGCTTTTCCAGGCCATAGCAGAGAGCTGGATAGGAAGTGGAGCAGCCAGGTCTCAAACCGGTGCCCATATGGGATGCTGGCGCTTCAGGCCAGGGTGTTAACCTGCTGTGCTACAGCACTGGCCTCTCAAGTGGCATCTTAAGCCACTTTCACCAAATGCCTGCCCTGTACAGATCTCTTTAACACACAGCATACCTCCTCATTTGATCAGCTACTTATTTTCCTACTCTTGTCATGGTAACTCAGTTGTAGGAACTCTCCAGAAACTGAAAAAACTGAATAATGAATATGGAAAATATAGTTAAGCTTTATATCCAAAATTTTAAAAATTATTCTGAAAGGCCAATGTATTCTTTCACAAGACTTTGGGGAAGCAAACCCTTTCATTTACTTTTTAAGTTATATTTTTAAGCCTCCTAACGGTTTCACAATTTTTTGGTAGAGAGATTTATTTGTTTGAGAGGTAGAGTTACAGATAGGGAAAGAGGTCTTCCATCTGCTAATTCACCCCTCAAATGGTCGTAATGGTAGGAGCTGGGCTGATCCAAACCAGAAGCCAGGAGCTTCTTCCAGGTCTCCCACATGGGTGCAGGACCCCAAGCACTTGGGCCATCTTTCATTGCTTTCCCAGGTCATCAGCTGGGAACTGGATTGGAAGTGGAGAAGCCAGGACTTGAGCCAGCACCCATATGGAGGCTTAACCTACTATGCCACAGCACCAGCCCCTCACAATTTTTTTTTAAAAGCTGTTTAAACTTGCCTCCTTGATATTAGAACCAAGAGGCAAAGCTCAAGTAGTTGGTCTTAGAGGTATCATAAATTTTCAGTTTCAGCTTCTATCCCCAAAGTTTTAGGTGTGGCTTTAAGCATTTTTCCCAAGAGCTTCCCAACTGTCTGCTAGACATTTCCATCTACAAGTTTCATCAAATCACTCATCGTTATCTACAGGACAGATTCAAACACTTACTCTAGTATTTATGGTTCTCCCGTCCAATCCCAACCTATATTCCCAGGCCGATTTATTCCCACTTCTCCAGGCAAATTGGTCTACTCAGTCTGGAGCCTGGGTAATGTTACCAATTCCAAATGGAATGGCCTCTAAATCCTTTGTTTATCCAAATCTCTTTCTTCAGAGCCTGACTCAAATAATATGCTCTAACATTTTAGCATCTACCTGTCCCACATATTTATTGCGTTTGATTTTTATTTACCTTTTATGATAAAGTTATGTTAACTCCCCAACTAGAACTCCAGGCTTACTGAAGGTAGGCACTGCAACTTTTTCCTCCGTAGACTTCGTAGAATAAGTCTTCCATAGAATTTGGTTATAATAGCAGCCAATATTTATACAGCATGTAATGTGCTAGAAACAGCGCTAAGGCTTTCCACATATCAATTTATTTAATACATGCATAATGAGGTAAATATTATGAAATAAATATCATTCTTGTGTCTAATGGAAAATGACAAAATGGAAATTTAGAAAGGTGATTTACTTGCCCACTGTCATAAAATTAGTGGCAGAAGGAGGATGTAATTTCAAGTTTGCTTGTAAAGCCACCTTTTGGCTAGTAACTCATACATGTAAATCTTCTTGTCCTACTTGGTCTATACATCCCAGGATCAGTTTGGGCTTCCAAAGTACGGAGAGAGGGTAAATTGTGGTTCAGCAACTTTTCTTTCTTCCACTGACGCAAAGCTTGTATGTAATGACCTTTGCCTGAAAACTGGAGATAAGCTGTAACCAAAGAATTCCAAATTCCACTGATAGGCAAGACCCAGTCTTACTTCAGGGTAGACTAAAACCAGCATGATTGTCTTTAGAAAGATGACTCACCAAAGGAAGTGATACATGCAGCAAGGCTAGTACGGGCCTGAGGTAATGGAGAAAACTTTCCTTTGCACAACCTTTAGAAGCCAGTAGTTAATGGGTTCTGTACAGACTGATACTTCACCGGGAACACCAGAATGAAGGGAACAGAAATACTCAGTGTGTAGTCAGGGAGCCATTGGATCCTAGTATATAAGATCAAACAGTGTCTGTGTAGTATCAATGCTTAAAATTTACAGGGGGGATTAGGTTGTGCCAAAATCCTCTTCCTTTATTATCTCATTCAATGTAAACAGCCCTGTGCAGGAGCTGGTGCTGTGGCATAGTAGGTGAAGGTGTCGCCTGCAGTGCTGGCATTCCATATGGACGCCAGTTCGAGTCCTGGCTGCTTCACGTCTGATCCATCTCTCTGGTAATGTGCCTGGGAAAGCAGTGGAAGATAGCCCATGTGCTTGGGCCCCTGCACCCACATGGGAAACCCAGAAGATGCTCCTGGCTTCAGATCAGCCCAGCTCTGGCTGGTGTAGCCATTTGAGGAATGAAGCAGTGGATGGAAGATTCTCTCTATATATATGCCTCTGTCTCTCTTAACTCTGCATTTCAAATAAATAAATAATCTTTAAAAAATGCCCTATGCTGTTGCGCCGTGGCTCAACAGGCTAATCCTCTGCCTTGCAGCGCCGGCACACCAGGTTCTAGTCCTGGTCAATGCACCGGATTCTGTCCCGGTTGCCCTTCTTCCAGGCCAGCTCTCTGTTGTGGCTAGTGAGTGCAGTGGAGGATGGCCCACGTGCTTGGGCCCTGCACCCCATGGGAGACCAGGAGAAGCACCTGGCCCCTGGCTTCCAATCAGCATGATACGCCGGCTGTGGCGGCCATTGTAGGGTGAACCAACGGCAAAGGAAGACCTTTCTCTCTGTCTCTCTCTCTCACTGTCCACTCTGCCTGTCAAAAAAAAAAAAAATGCCCTATGCAATGAACAGATTAGTATAGACAGAGACATCATCTTATACAGATCAATCAGTCCACAAGCAGGCTAGTCAAGGAGGCCAGTAGAGACTGAAATCTAGCCAACGGACTTCTCATTATACTCAAGAACCCTAGTGGAAAACTGCAGCAGTCTGAAGAAAGGAGTGTTTTTTCTGAATTACCACAAAGGGATTATATGAACAGGTGACAGGACCAAGAATGACTGTTGGGATTCCCAACAGTCCCCAACCATGGAAACCCAGGCTCAGAGAAAAGATAGTTACTAAGGGTGAATCCAAGACTAGATAAATTCAAATCTTCCAACTCATTAATTAGCATGCTTTCTCAATCATGTATACTAAAAGTTTTCCAAAGATACCATTTAAAGAAAGCTATCTCTATCTTTTTGTGTTGCAGATTGGCAACCAGAGGAACCAAAAGACAGAGGATTTGGGCATAGTTCTGTTCTAAATTCATAGATGTTACCTTCTTTGGGAAGTTGAGAAATAGGTATTTGACTCCCAAGAGGAACCCTTTAGATGGATATCCTACCACTTTTGGAAAAACAAATTAGACTACCTGCTCTAATGCTAATGGGTCATGATATCACCATAACACACAGGGTCAACATTGTTTATATTATTGGAAGCAATGTGTGGAAATAACATGGAATATAAAATCCAACTATCTCAATGAAAATACTATCACTACCACTTATTAGCTTCCTGGCTGTGAGTGACAACAGTATTTATTGAGCTCATACTACTTGCTATGACATGTACTGTATTACATGATGAATAATTTAACAGTCCTAAATAACACCCTTCATTATCCTTATTTCACAAATAAAGACAATGAGGTTAAAGTAACCTGTCCTAGGTTATATTTAATGTTGGGAAGTAGGGAAGCCAGAATTCAAACCCAGGCAGT
Organism: Sylvilagus floridanus; assembly: GCA_949820135.1. Lineage (NCBI taxonomy): Eukaryota > Metazoa > Chordata > Mammalia > Lagomorpha > Leporidae > Sylvilagus > Sylvilagus floridanus. The sequence continues at coordinate 44,971,995 of OX463235.1, forward strand.
CCGGCTCCAATACCCATGCCCTTAATTCCTGAATCTCTGTTTCCTCTGGAATAAAATGGAGATAATATTAACTTCTGCTTTACCTAAATAGCCAGAATTATGTTAGTGAATATGAAAGTATTTTTAATCAATTATAAAGCAGTAAAGGTCAATGTATATGAAATCCAAAGCTAATATTGACATGTAGATGGGCTAGTTTGGAAGTTCTACAAGTCAAGCATTGATTTCCTTGTCTCCTTTCCACTTAATATCAAGAGTCAAATGAGTTGTGTTAATCCTTTCCTTGAAGAATAATGATCTTGCTATTTCTTATCTCTCTTTCTTCCTATAACCTATGTTTCCTACTTGTGAAAACAGAATAACAGTGGGACATACATCCTCAATTGCCACAGAAGTAGGATATTTTTATTTATTAGTCAATATTTTGTGCATTAAGAAAACTTCATTTAGTGACTATATCACATTAACTAGCATTCTGATCTTTTAGGCAACTAGATAAGAATTCAACATGCCTTATCAGTTAATCCTCATAATAAACCTAAAAGATAAATGCTATCATTCTTCTCATTTTTCAGATAAGGAAACTCAGGCTTAGAAATGACCATTTGCTCAAGGTGACATAACTAGTGGGTAAATAAGCTCAGGTCTAATTGGACTCCAAAGCACAAGCCCCAAAACTTACCTACATTCCTGACCTACTGCCACAGGCAGGCACAACCCGGAGGACCAACAACAGCGCCTATATTTTCTTTAAAATCAGGCTTCTGGCTCCAGCATCTCTTTCCTTTTGTGCTAAATCAAAAGCCAGGTTCACCATTGTTGAGCAGTGGGTTAAGCTATGACTTGCAACATCAGCATCCCATATGAGCACTGGTTGTATTCCCAGCTGCTCCACTTCCCATCCAGGGCTCTGGAAAAGCAGCAGAATATGGCCCGAATCCTTGGGATCCTGCACCCATAATGGAGACCCAGATGGAGTTCCTGGCTCCTGGCTTCAGCCCAGCCCAGCCTTGGTCATTGTAGCCATTTAGGGAGTGAACCAGTGGATGGAAGGTCTCTGTCTCCCATTCTCTTTCTGTAACTATGCCTTTAAAATAAATAAATAAATTTTTGTAAGAAAATCAATAACTAAATCATATGGTCTGGACAATTTGAAATAACTGAAGTCCAGAAAAATCTAAGGTTATTAGCCCTTTACCTTTCTCCCAAGCTCTGATCACCCAGATCAAGCCCTATTCAGATTGTTCACAGCTTCTCCTTTTGAGGCCAAGGCTCTCCTCTTAATATTCCAAAGTTAAATCTATCTCCTAAGCACGGCCCTCCCTCTAAACTCTTCACCCAAAAGCCCCTAAGGCTCTTAGAATCAGAGACCTCAGTTAGTCTTATGCTTCTGAAAATGTTCTCTCACAAGAAAAAGATAAAAAGGAAGAAAAGGGTTTTTTCCTTTAATAGAAGCCCTTAAGGCATCCCTTTGAAACATCGAACTTTAAACATCCCCAGCCTCTACCAGGGATAGGAGGAAGAAAAAGTATCTGTTCTCTAATGGGTTTCGCCTCTCCTTTGTAAAGTGGTTCCTTTCTAAACTCACTGCAGTTTACTAGGCCCTCCCAAAGAGAACAAAAAGGAAAACACAAATCCTAAACTTCATATGCAGAAATAATTCACAAATTCATTTATTCAACACATTCACAATGCACCTAGTATGCAGTAGTCTTCCAAGACTCACTATTCCTCTTCTCTTACACCTACATATGTGATCAAGAATACGCAAATGCAGTAAACACAAAAGATCTTACTACATGGAAGAGGGTAGAAGAGAGAAAGGAAAGAAAGAGATGGTTTTTGAAAGATAAAAATGGAAAACATCAGGTGTGAATGCAAAAAAAAAATAAAAGGATGATGTTATTGAGAGTCTGGTTGGGTATTTCTATTAGATGGTAATTAAAGTTCTCCTGGATGAGCAACACATGAATTTAAAAGAACCATGCATGTTAAGATGGTTACTATGGGGCAGGCACTGTGGTGCAGCAGGTTAACGCCCTGGCCTGAAGCAACGGCATCCCAAATGGACGCTGGTTCGAGACCCGGCTACTCCACTTCAATCCAGCTCTATGCTATTGCCTGGGAAAGCAGTGGAAGATTGCCCAAGTCCTTGGGCCCCTGCACCCACATGGGAGACCCAGAAGAAGCTCCTGACTCCTGGCTTCAGATGGGTGCAGCTTCGGCTGTTGCGGCCAACTGGGGAGTAAACCAGCAAATGGAAGACCCCCCCCCCCCCCGCCGCCGCCTCTCCTCTCTCTGTGTAACTCTTTCAAATAAAATAAATAAATGTTAAAAAAAAAAAAAGATGGTTATTATGGAAGATCCCCATCAGAGTTTCACAGCTAAAGCTGGCAATCTTCTGTAGAACCACATAGTAAATATTTTCATCTTTTCAAGTCATTCAAGATTTTTCTGTTGCATTTTTTGTTTTCCCTGTTGTTGTTTTACAAATCTTTAAAAATGTAAATATCATTCTTAATTCCTGGTAGTATAAAAATAGGCCTCCAGCAAAATTTGACCACTGCATTAGTTTTTCTTACCCCTGCTTTAGAGGAATAGCTAACCTACTGCCACCAGAAAGCAAAGGAACAAAGGGAAAGCAATATAATAAGATTTAAAAGTCTGGGGGCCAGCACCATAGCACAGTAGATTAATCTTCCACCCGAAGTGCCGGCATCCCATATGGGCGCCAGTTCTAGTCCCGGCTGCTCCACTTCCAATCAAGCTCTGCTATGGACTGATAAAGCAGTAGAAAATAGCCCAAGTGCTTGGGCCCTTGAACCCACGTGGGAGACCCGGAAGAAGCACCTTGTTCCTGGCTTCAGATTGGCGCAGCTCCAGCCACTGCTGCCATTTGGGGAGTGAACCAATGGAAGGAGGGACTTTCTCTCTGTCTCTCTCTCTCACTGTCTATAACTATAACTCTCAAATAAAATAAATAAAACATCTAAAAATATTTTAAAATAAGATTTTTTAAAAAGGATTTATTTTATTTATTTGAACAACAGAGTTACAGAGAGGTGTAGAGACAGAGAGAGAGGTCTTCCATCTGCTGGTTCACTCTCCAGATGGCCACAACGGCTGGAGCTTCACTGATCTGAAGCCAGGAGCTTCCTCCAGGTCTCCCACATGGGTGCTGGGGCCCAAGCACTTGGGCCATCTTCTACTGCTTTCCCAGGCCATAGCAAAGAGCTGGATCAGAAGAAGAGGAGCCCATACGGGATGCCAGTGCTTCAGTCCAGGGCTTTAACCCGCTGCGCCTCAGTGCCGCGCTGCCCCCCCCCCAAAAAAAAAATAAGATTTAAATCTGAAAAATAGGCAAGAGTCAAATCACACAAGGGATCTTTTAGCCTAAGTTAAGATTTTGGATTTTTTTTTTCCTAAGTGTGATGGGAATCCCCTGGAAAGTTTTAAGCAGGGCCACAATATGAACTGATTTATGCTTTTAAAAGATCAGTTTGGCTCTGTGTAAAGAAAAGACTATAGTGGGGCTAAAAATGGAAAAAGAAATAGAAGACTAGGAGGCTAGCTATTATACAAGCAGGACAGGACAAGGGTATTGGTGATAGAGAAGGAAAGAATTGAATAGAAAGTAAACTGAATCCCTTCAGTACAAGCTATGTTTATCACTGATGAACAAAATCATGGAAGGATTCTTGAAATTTTACCTTAAAATCAAACGAAGGAGTGAGCATATATGTTCAAGTAGTAAAGATGCCAGTGAGGATGCCCACATTCCACGTGAGAGTGCCTGGGTTCAACTCCTGCCTCCAGTTCCTAATTCCAGCCTCCTGCCAATGCAGACCCCTAGAGGCAGCAATAATGACTCGAGTAAAGTTCCTGCTATCCACATGGAAGACCAGGATTGAATTCCTAGCTCCTGGCCCAGTCTTACCCACTGTAGAGTAAACTAACAGATAGAAGTTTGCGCTCGTGCGTGCTCTCTCTCTCTCTCTCTCTAAAAAATAAAAACTTAGAAATAGATAAATAGGGTCCCACATTGTGGCATAGTGAGTAAAGTCACTTCCTGCAACACCAGCATCCCATAAGGGTGCCGGTTTGTGTCCTAGCTGCTCCACTTCTGATCCAGTTCCCTGCTAACGGCCTGGAAAAGCAATGGAGGATAGTGCTTGGGCCCCTGCACCCATCTTGAAGATCTGGAAGAAGCTCCTAGCTCCAGGCTTCAGCCTGGCTCAGCCCCGACCATTTGGGGAGTGAACTAGAGATGCAAGACCTCTCTCTGCCTCTCCCTCTCTCTCTGTAACTCTGACCCTCAAATAAATAAATAAAAATAAAAATAGATAAAGTAAAATCAAAAGGCAGTATAAAGAGCTTAGGTTCAGCTATAACTAGTACTACGTTTGATTCCAAAGGAAGTTTCATTAAATTTTTACTTTGACTTGATTTATTGTATTTGACTTTTTATCTTCTGTTTTAATAGTGAAGTGATTCAGTTTTTCTGCTTACTTCCTGGTATTCATTATTTTCTCATTACTTAAATGCATGATGAAGTCTACTCAACATGGCCATCTAACCTCAGAGTACAGTACAGTCAAACAAAAGATAACCATTTTCTCCTAAACATCTGAGAAACTTCCAATTTCTTGTGGCAGCACACCCTTGTCAAAGTTTTCTCCATAAGGAAGCTGTAACATAGGTGAGTCTCCTATCTCCAATTCATTTTCTTGTTCTTTCTTTGATAAAAATACTGCTAAGAGTTCTTGAAAACTCATGAAGCATGCATTTAATTTGGGCATTTTTGGTATATTTGTTAAGGCTTTGAAAAATACAAAAACCAACAGATATGGGGCTGGCGCTGTGGCTCACTTGGTTAATCCCCTGCCTGCAGTGCTGGCATCCCATATGGGTGCCGGGTTCTAGTCCCAGTTGCTCCTCTTCCAGTCTAGCTCTCTGTTGTGGCCCGGGAGGGCAGTGGAGGATGGCCTAGGTCCCTGGTTCCCTGCACCCACGTGAGAGACCAGGAAGAAGTACCTGGCTCCTGGCTTCAGATCGGCGCAGTGCCGGCCATGGCAGCCATTTGGAGGATGAACCAACAGAGGGAAGACCTTTCTCTCTGTCTCTCTCTCACTGTCTAACTCTATCTGTCAAATAAAATAAAAATTAAAAAAAAAAAAACTAACAGATATACACTAGAGATTCCAATGATAGCAACCTTCAGTGGTGGGGAGGTTAGATGGAAAGTTTCATAGGCTGAGTTGCTTAGAAGCACTCTATGAGAGCAATATTGCATGCATGTGATTTATTGGAGAAGGACACAATTGGCAAATATACTGTGAATGAAATGAAGAACAGTTAGAAGGAGACACTGAGCCCTAACGTGGTTACAATTCAGTCCTAATTTGATTCTATGATGAACTCTAGGGCTGCTATGGCCCCTCGGTTTTGTTCTCAAATGAGTCAAGGAAGCCAGGTCTTAGCACCATGTATCAAGCAGTTATTGGCTGTGGGCTCCTGGAAGTAAAACCTTGGGTGAAGCTGTTCTCCACATCCCAAGACAATACCTGGGGGTGGGGTGGGGGGTCTTGGATGAAATGGCAGAAGCTTTGTGCCACTAACATCTAAAGTTCTCAGCAGGTAAGGGATGGGTATATCAGCCATGAAGAAATGAACTGCACTGGAGTACCATAATATTCACTATTAGTAATACTCAAATATTTTTCATATAGCTATTTTTATTCCATGGCACATATTATTTTACCAGGAGCATACAGTATTTATATTAAAATTCTACAGTAATTTTTAGCATACCAAATCTAACTAGTAATTACCATGCTAAATTAGTATTTCATTAACATATTAATTTTAACCACTGAATATAGTCACATTTTACCATGGGTATATAGTATTTTTATTAAAAGTAAAGAATCATCATCTTCTAATATTTGGGACCATATATATATTTTTTTTTAAGATTTATTTTATTTATCTGGAAGGCAGAGTTACAGAATTAGGAAGAGACAGAGAGAGAGGTCTTCCATCCACTGGTTCACTCCCCAAATGGCCACTAAGGCAGGGGCTGGGCCATCCCAAAGCCAGGAGTCAGGAGTTTCTTCTGGGTCTCACACATGGGTGCAGGGGTCCAAGCACTTGGGTCATCCTCTGCTGCTTTCCCACATGCATTAGCTGGGAACTAGATTGGACATGGAGCAGCCAGGACTTGAGCCAGCACCCATATGGGACACTGGCTTTGCAGGTAGAGGTTTTAACAGTGCCGATCCCGGGAATATATTTCTTAAAATATCACTGGAAAAGTTATTCAAGTGCCATTTCAACTATGTGCCTTTATACAGCGGATGATTAAACAGAAATCATTTTTGACTCTTCTTTCTCCTTTATCACAACCTAAGCCTCCTTCTGTGATAGGAAAGGATTCATTTATCTTTTTCTGTCACTGCCACCAATTCTGGTCCCCATCCTCATCTCCTAAAACTTAAAATGTCTCCTATTTTCAGTTTAGCTGAGTTGTTATTGGGTAAGGGAAGGAGATAGTCAATGTACGCCTTATGTTAATTCCACAAATAGTCACATACAGACCACAAATTTGATGGAACAAACCTGATTGAACAGCAACACCATAACTATAACTTCTTACCCTACCATTCACATACTTATTATCAAACCAGTCAGTAACTTCACTGGCTTCTCCAGACATATGCAGATTTTAAAAATTTATTTATTTCAAAGTCAGAGAGCACGAGAATATTCCATCTGCTGGTTCAATCCCCAGATGGCTGCAATGGCCCAGCTGAGCTAGGCTGGAGCCAGGAGCCAGGAGCTTCATCTAGGTCTCCCACGTGGGTAGCAGGCACCCATCTTGGGTCATTTCCTGCTAGTTTTCCCAAACCACTAGCAGGGAGCTGGATTAGGCTTGAACCAGTGTCCCTGTGGTATGCCAGCATCACAGGCAGCAGCTTTACTCACTAGGCCACAACCTCAGCCCCAAAGCTTTCATTTATGAACTGCTCTTGGAATTTCATCAGCTGGAAGGAATGCCAATGCAGACAAATGATGAGCACGGCCAATCCCTCCCCCCAAAATCTGAATTTCTACCTCTCTTACAAAATCATTTTTTCTTTCCATAGAAATTGTGGTTTGGGGGATTTTTGGCTTTCAGGACTTTAACACTGAGGATTTAAATCTTTTGAGATTGTAATTTTTCAGGATTTTAGGTTTTAGAGATTTTAGACTTTAGGGATTTTGATCTTTCAGGACTTTAGCATTCAGGATTATAGTGTTCAGGTTCTTATCTTTCAAGATTAATGGTTGGTAGGGCCAGTGCTGTGGCGCAGTGGGTTAACGCCCTGGCCTGAAGCACAGGCATCCCTTATGGGTGCCAGTTCTAGTCCTGGCTGCTCCACTTTCGATCCAGCTCTCTGCTATGGCCTGGGAAAGCAGTAGAAGATGGCCCAAGTCCTTGGGCCCCTGCACCCACGTGGGAGACCCGGAAGAAGCTCCTGGCTCCTGGCTTCGGATAGGCGCAGTTCCGGCCATTGCAGCCAGTTGGGGAGTGAACCATCGGATGGAAGACCTCTCTCTCTCTGCCTCTCCTCTCTCTGTATAGCTCTGACTCTCAAGTAAAAAATAATAAAATAAATCTTTAAAACATTTTTTTTAAAATTATGGTTGGCAACACCTCGTTAAGGCCTAAAACCCTCGAACTAGAGGAAAACCAGTAATGCTAAAAATTCATTCTCCCAAAAAGGAGTGTCCTGCTCTATCAGTTTATTATATATACTTTCTCTATTGTTAATTCATTCATCTTACAAAAGCCTTAAATCCACAGGTTACAAAATAAACATATGATCATAACAATGAAATTTCACTTCATATTTATATGATTGCCAAAAATTAACACTTAATCTTTGCCTATCTCTGGCAGAAGGAAGGGTTAAGGGGAAGCCTAGTTCCTCCTCTCAAATGGACCTATGGGGCACTGGTAAGATGTTTCTCATCTTAAGCGGGGATTCAGAAAAAGCTGATACTCTGCCTTTCTATGTATATACCCATATAATCATTCTTTTTTTAAAAAAAACTGTATTTATTTGAAAGAGTTACAGAAAGGGGTAGAGACAGAGAGAGAGTCTTCCATATGCTGGTTCACTCCCCAAACAATTGTGATGGCCGGAGCCAGGAGCTTCTTCCAGTCTCCCATGTGAGTGCAGGGGCCCAAGCACTTGGACCACCCTTCGCCGCTGCTTTCTCAGGCAGCATTAGCAGGGAGCTGGATCAGCAGTGGAGCAGCTGGGACTCAAACTGGCACCCATATGGGATGCTGGCACTGTAAGCCAGAGCTTTAACCTGCTGTGCCACAGCAATGGCCTCCATATATTCGCTCTTCAAGATCCAATTCAAAGCACTTCTCTAGTTGGAAGCCTGCCTAAACCACTCCAAACATGCAGCAACTCCTTTTCCCTTCTCTGAACTGCTGGGGTACCTATGTGTAAAATTATTTAAAAACTAATCATTGGTAGCACTGTGATTGCTCTTGCAATACATCATTTTTACTGTTATTTAATTATCTATATACTCATGCATTGTTTTCCCATGAAGTCAGACATCTACGGATTCAATGTCAGTTATTCCATTTACTTGCTATGATTTCATTTTTCCAGTTTTCAATTTTCTCAACTATGAAATAGGGTACTTATCCACCTACATGATAGGGTTGTTGTTAGGGTTAGAGATAATGCATTGATAGGGCCCAACATAAGCCCAAACATGTTAAGTAAGTAGCGTCAACAAGTACTCATTTTGTTTCTTTTTTTTTTTTTTTTTTTTTTGACAGGCAGAGTGGACAGTGAGAGAGAGAGACAGAGAGAAAGGTTTTCCTTTGCCGTTGGTTCACCCTCCAATGGCTGCCGCGGTCGGCGCGCTGCGGCCGGCGCACCACGCTCATCCGATGGCAGGAGCCAGGTGCTAGGTGCTTTTTCCTGGTCTCCCATGGGGTGCAGGGCCCAAGCACTTGGGCCATCCTCCACTGCACTCCCGGGCCACAGCAGAGGGCTGGCCTGGAAGAGGGGCGACCGGGACAGAATCCGGCGCCCCGACCGGGACTAGAACCCGGTGTGCCGGCGCTGCAAGGCGGAGGATTAGCCTGTTGAGCCACGGCGCCGGCCAAGTACTCATTTTGAACAACTGATATTTATACTTCAACTTTCCAAAAAGAATCTAAAGCAGATAGGTGTTAAACAAAGAGTATGAGAGAATTTTTTTTTTTTTTGACAGGCTGAGTGGATAGTGAGAGAGAGAGACAGAGAGAAAGGTCTTCCTTTACCATTGGTTCACCCTCCAATGGCAGCTGCGGCCGGCGCACTGCACTGATCCGAAGCCAGGAGCCAGGTGCTTCTCCTGGTCTCCCATGCGGGTGCAGGGCCCAAGCACTTGGGCCATCCTCCACTGCACTCCTGGGCCACAGCAGAGAGCTGGCCTGGAAGAGGGGCAACTGGGACAGAATCCGGCACCCCGACCGGGACTAGAACCTGGTATGCCAGCACCACTGGTAGAGGATTAGCCTATTGAGCCGCGGCACCAGCCAAGAGAAATTTTTTTTAATATTTATTTCTTTCATTTAAAAGGCAGAGCTACAGAGAGAGAGAGAGGGAAAGACGAAGAGAGAGATATTTTTATCCACTGGTTGGGCCACACCAAAGCCAGGAGCCTCTTCCAGGTCTCCCACATGGGTGTAAAGGAGTCAAGGACTTGGGCCATCTTCCACCACTCTCCAGATGCACTAGCAGGGAGCTAGATCAGAAATGGAGCAGCCACGACTCAAACAGGTTGCCCATATGGGATGCTGGCGCTGCAGGCGGCAACTTTACCCGCTATAGCACAGCGCCGGCCTTTTCTTAATTCTTAAAAAAGAAAATTCTTTTTCTCTCTTTGTTTTGTTTATTCCTTTTTTTTAAAAAAAAAATTGATATGCAGAGTTACAGAGAGAGGGAGAGACATAGAGAGATAGATATCTTCCATCCACTGATTCACTCCCCAAATGACTGCAAGTCAGGACTGAGCCAGAGTGAAGCCAGGAGTCCAGAACTCCATCTGGGTCTCCTAAATTGATGGGCCATCTTCTGCTGCCTTCCCAGGGATATTAGCAGGAAGCTGGATTGGAAGCGGAGCATCTGGGACTCGAACCAGCACTCATATGGAATGCCAGTGGCAGCTTAACCCACTGTGGCGCAACACAGACCACAGGTTTTGATTTTTCTTTCTATTTTATTGGGTTATTTCAAAAAACCTGTCCTTAAATTTAAGCTGAGGAGGGCAGACATTTAGCCTAGTAGTTAAACCATCAGTTAAAATACCACATCTCATATTAGAATACCTAGCTTCAATCTCCAGCTTAGTTCCTAAGTCCAACTTCTTGCTAATTCAGACCCTGGGAGGTGGTGAAGATGGCTCAAGGAATTGGGTTCTTTTTTTTTTTTTTTTTTTTTTTTTTGACAGGCAGAGTGGACAGTGAGAGAGAGAGACAGAGAGAAAGGTCTTCCTTTGCCATTGGTTCACCCTCCAATGGCTGCCGCGGACTGATCTGATGGCAGGAGCCAGGTGCTAGGTGCTTTTTCCTGGTCTCCCTTGGGGTGCAGGGCCCAAGCACTTGGGCCATCCTCCACTGCACTCCTGGGCCACAGCAGAGGGCTGGCCTGGAAGAGGGGCAACCGGGACTAGAACCCGGTGTGCCGGTGCCGCAAGGCGGAGGATTAGCCTGTTGAGCCACGGCGCCGGCCGGAATTGGGTTCTTGCGACCCACACAGGACATCTTAATTGAGTTCCTGGCTTCCAGATTCCACTCCATCCCAGCTCCAGTAATTGCAGGCATTTCAGGAATGAATCAGCAAATGGAGGCTCTCTTTCTTTCTTTGTGTGTGTTTGTGTTTGTGTTTCTCTCTCTCTCTCTGCCTCTCAAAGAAATAATTTAAAAATAAATTTAAGAGGTGGTGTTGTGGTGCAGCAGGTTAAGCTGCCACTTGCAATGCCAGCATCCCTTAACTAAGGGCTGCTTTGAGTCCAGGCTGCTCCACTCACTCTGCTAATGTACCCAGGAACACAGCAGATGACGATGGCTCAAGTATCTGAGACCCTACTACCCACTGGGGAGACCCAGATGTAGTTCCAAATACCTGGCTTCAGCTAGGTCCAGAGTCATTTGGGGCATGAACCAATGTATGGAAGATCTCTCTGTCACCCTTTCAAATAAATAAATAATAAATAAATTTACACTTAGAATTTTTCTTTTGTCCACTCAATTCTGCTGTTGAGTTACCCCCTTGTATATATTTTTAAATGATTTATTTATTTATTTGAAAGTCTCACTTCCTAAGTGGACACAATGGCTGGGGCTGGGCCAGCCCGAAGCAAGGAGCTTCAACCAGGTCTACCATGTACGTACAGGGGTCTAAGAACTTGAGCCATCTTCTGCTGCTTTTCCCAGGCCACTGGTAGGGAGCTGGATCTAAAGTTGAGCGAGCAGCCGGGACTTGAACCTGCACCTACACGGGAGGCCAGCATCACAAGCGGCAGCTTTACCCACAATGTCACAATGCCAGACCACTGCATTTTTACAATTTTCATTTTAGGGGCCACCACTGTGGCTAAGGGTGTTAAGCTGCTGCCTACAATGTCAGCAACCTATATGAATGCCAGTTCAAGATCCAGCTGCCCCATTTCAAATCTAGCTCCTTGCTAATGCACCTGGGAAAGAAAGTAGTAGAAGACGGCAAAAATCTGTGGGCTCTTGCCACCCGTATGGGAGGCACGAATGAAGTTTAAGGCCCTTGACTTTGGCCTGGCCCAGCCCGAGCCATTGTAGACATTTGCAAAGTAAACCAGCAGATGCAGGATCTCTCTTTCTGCCTCTTCATCCCTTTCTCCATAATGCTACTTTCAAATAAATAAATAAATATTAAAAAAATAAATTGTCAGGGCTGGCGTTGTGGTACAGCAGGATAAGCTGCTGCCTGTGATGCTACCATCCCATATAGGCACTGGTTTGTGTCCCAGCTGCTCCACTTCTTATCCAGCTCCCTGTTAATATGCCTGGAAAGCAGCAGATCATGGCCCAAGTGCTTGTGCCCCTGAACCCATGTGAGATTTGGAAGAAGCTCCTAACTTCTGTCTTTGGACCAGCTCAGCCCTGGCTGTTGCAGCCATCTGGGGGAGTAAACCAGCAGATGGAAGATTTCTCTAACTCTAGCACTCAAATACTTAAATAAAATTTTTAAAAATTTGCATTTTATTTTGAAAAGCACAGAGATCTTCCATGTAATAGTTCACTTCCCACTCACTCACAACAACTGGGGGTTGGGCCAGGCTTAAGACAAGAGCTCAGAACTCAAACATGGTCTCCCACATGGGTAGCAGGGACCCCAGTATTTGAGATACCACCTGCTGCTTTCCAGGGTGTGCCTGAGCAAGAAGCTAGAAGCAGAAGTAAAACTGGGTCTTAAACTCACAATATGGATATAGGTGTCCCATGTGAAATCTTAACCACTGTGTCAAACTTTAACCCCTCTACTGTATTTTTAATTTCATACTCTGAGTTCTTTAGCTCCAACTTTTCTGATTTTTATGATCTCTATCTCTTTGATGATAAATTTCTCATTCCTATGAATTATTTTCCTAATTTTATTTTCTGTACTTTCTTATATATATCTCATTAAACTTCCTTAAAATCATTATTTTTTAATTCTTTGTCAGGCAATTCATCCATTTACCTTTTCTTTGCAGTCTATCGCTACAAAGCTATTGTGTTCCTTTGGACGTATGATGTTATCTTGGTTTTTTTCCCTGCTTTTGTTCCCATGTTTGCTTTCATGCAGTGCAAGTGGGTAGGACCATCCAACTGTTTTCTGAGGGGCTCTGCCTGCTCAGCTGAGCTGCCTAGGTGTGCTGTCCAAGTTCTTCCTAGAGCTCTTCCTAGTTAGTTCACAGGGTTGGATCAGTGGACATGGTGGGAACAGCTGCCTGGTTGCTTCACAATATCTCATGTGGGCAGGGTCTCAAGATGACCCTTGCACAAAAGGCACGAGTAGGGGATGACACAACATGGGCTAGACTCTCTCTCCAGCGGAACACAAAGTGATAACCCAGCAGCAGCACAAGCTGGGCTCAGGGCTTGCAAGGGATGCAGGGTTCTCTAGAGGCAAATGCCTCAGGTATCTATGGCATGGGAGAGGACTGCCAGGGGCCCTCCTGCTTACTACCTTTTTCCCAGCAAATGAAATTTCTCTTGGTCAGGGTTGATCTCAACAAATGGAACAGCAGGTGCTGGGTGCTTAGTTCCCTGCTTTATAAGGCCATTGTATGTGTCTGAGCTCTGCAATGTCTAGTCCCGTGCTCACTATCCTGCCTCACTCCCCAGTAAAGAAATTCTTCTTCTATACTGGGCTGCCCAACATTGGGAGAAGGGTAGTGAAAACAATCCCTTGGCCACTTGGTTACCACAAGCACAGAAGCTCAGTCCACAGGTATGTTGTCTGGGGGTAGCACCAATGGAGGCTCTGCCCAGCATCAAGTTTACTGTGAAAAGCCTGGCATCAGGCCTAAGCTCAATTTCTTTTCCCTTCCTCAAACAGATGTTGTCTCTCTCCACACTGTCCTGCTGCTTGAAATGGAGGCAGCGTGACACAGGCAACTTTTTCCTTCTTGCTTTCTTCAATATGTCTTAATATTTTAATAAAACCAGGCATTATAGTCTCCCAGTGGGCCTCCTGAGCTTTTGTTAAGGTAAATTGGTGTGTGAATAGTTATCCAAATTGGTGTCTCTGTAGGAAGACAACTGGTGAAGGATCTTTCTCAGTCACTATGTTGCTCTGCCTTCCAACTGCCTTTTCATAATAAATAATATACCACACTATTGCAACTTTTTAAAAGCTTTTGAATCATCTTTTCATTTGCACCAGTATTTTTTTCTTTATGCATTTTTTTCTTTGGAAGTCAAAGAGATACATATAAACAAAGATCTTTGATCCACTGGTTCACTCCCCAAATGCCCACATCAGCAGGGGCTAGGCTGGGCCAGGTCAAAGCTAGGAGCCTAGAATTCTATCTGGGTTTCCCACAAGGGTCCCAGGAACCCAATTTCTTGGACCATCACCTGCTGCCTCCCTTGGTGTGCTTCAGCAGGAAACTGGAATTAGAAGCAGAGCCAGGGTTCAAACCCAGGCATTCTGATACCCAAGCATCCCAAGCAATGTCTTAACCACTTTGTCAAAGACTAACCCCTAAAAAATTTTTTTTAAAAATTTTAAACTATAAAATAATACATGCTTTGCTGGTGACACAGCTCAATAGGCTAATCCTCCGCCTGTGGCACCGGCACACCAGGTTCTAATCCTGGTCAGGGCCCCGGATTCTGTCCTGGTTGCCCCTCTTCCAGGCCAGCTCTCTACTGTGGCCCGGGAGTGCAGTGGAGGATGGCCCAAGTCCTTGGGCCCTGCACCGCATGGGAGACCAGGACCTGGCTCCTGGCTTCGTATCAGTGCGGTGCACCAGCCACAGCGCGCTGGCCACAGTGGCCATTGGAGGGTGAACCAACGGCAAAGGAAGACCTTTCTCTCTGTCTCTCTCTCTCTCTCACTGTCCACTCTGCCTGTCAAAAAAAATAATAATAATACATGCTAATGGTAAAAAATGAAAACAGAAGGGAATAAAATTAAAGGTAAGTTCCTCTTCATATATTCAGTCATGCTATCCAGAGGCAATGATTTTTTTTAAAGATTTATCTCTTTATTTGAAAGGCAGATTAACAGAAAGGCATAGGCAGAGAGAGTCTTCCATCTGCTGGTTCACTCCCCAGATGGCCGTAACAGCCAGAGCTGCACCAATCTAAAGCCAGGAGCCAGGAGCTTCCTCTGGGTCTCCCACATGCGTGCAGAGGTCCCTTTCCCAGGCCATAGCAGAGAGCTGGATCCAAAGTGGAGCAGCCAGGACTCAAACCAGTTCCGTTATGGGATGCTGGCACTGCAGGTGGTGGCTTTACTCACTATGCCAAAGCACCAGCCCCAAGAGGCAATAATTTTAACTACATCAGTTTTCGGGGCTGGTTTTATGGCATATAGGGTTAAGCTGTCTCCTGTGCCCTCCCATATGGACACCAATTTGAGTCTTGGCTGCTCCTCTTCCAATCCAGCTCTCTGCTATGGCCTGGGAAACCAGCAGGGGATGGCCCAAGTGCTTGGGCCCCTGCTCCCATGTGGGAGACCCGGAAGAAGCTCCTGGTTTCAGCACTAGCTGTTGCAGCCATTTGGAGAGCGAACTTACAGATGCAAGATCTCTGTCTCTCCCTCTCTCTGTAACTCTGCCCTTGAAATAAATAAGTAAATCTTAAAAAAAAATCCAATTTTCTAGAATTCTTCCTTCCATATACAATAAATGCTAAGCTTTAAAAAATAAAAAACAACAAAAAGTAAATGAGGTAATGGTATAAACACTATCTATGCCATGCTTTTTTCCACTTAACAGTATGAAGGTAGTACATGCTTTCTGGTTTTGATGTTCAGCAACTATCCTACCTTCTTGAAGTCATTGATTAAAGATTTGCTTTGATTTAGCATCCTATGAATATAAAGTCCAAGTGGGTATTTTTGTCATTTGCTGTTTGCTATTCCCATTACCTTAATAGAATCTGGAACATAATTATGTGCTCAGTATTTACTTGCTAATAACTGTACTTCCTTTTGAAAAACTGCCCTCATTCAAAGTATACTGCCCCCCCCCCTCACCTTAGTAGCAAGGAAGACTGATAAGATGCTCCCTTACTAGATTTTTATCTGTAAGCAGAATATAAACATTGGGAGCTTAATCATCACAGTGCAAACTCTTAAGAGCACAGAAGATTCTCTGAGGTGGCTGCTACTTGACTGTTCTTAGGTTGATTCTCTGGCCTTACCTTCAGTTCTATCAGTTCACTTACATCACTCCAGTGAATTTCCTTTTTGTTTAGACAGGTGTAAGTTTCTCAACCTCAGTATGGTTGTTATTTGGGATGCATGATTCTTTGTTGTGAGGGGCTGTTGGCAAACTGCACAATAGTATGTTCAGCAGTATATGGTTTTTACCTCCAGTTCCCAGTAGCATCTCCTAGTGTAACGGTCAAAAATGTCCCCAGACATTATCAAATATCCCAAGGGGAATGAATTAGCCAGAATTGATTTATTTGGAGTAAAAAAAAAAAAATCCCAGCTAATGGATATTACATCTTGTGCAACTTTTCATTACTTTGAAACTATCTTATTTGTTTTAATAACTCAGCTATATTTATATATTATAAGTATACATCATAAATTACTGAACCAGTCTACAATAATGGATTTTAAGGTTGTATCTGGAGTTAGTTTTAAGTAACCGCTTTATGAAGATATAATTCATATACCATATAATTCACCCATTTACAGTGTACAATTCAATGAATAGCTTTCAGTATATTTACAGAGCTGTGCAGCCATCACCACAACCAATTTAAGAACATTTTCATCACCCCAAAAATAAACTCCATACCCTTTAGTTGTCCCCTCCAACCTCCATCTTCCCAAGCCCTAAGTAACCACTAGAGTACGTTTCTGTCTGCAGATTTGCCTAGGAATTACAGAATGCAAGAGCTTCTGTGACTGCCTCTTGTCAATTAGAAAAATATCTTCAAGGTTCATCCATGTTGTAGTATGTATCCATTCTTCATTATTCTCTTTTCATTATCTAATAATATTACATTATATGGAGATACCAAGTTTTATTTACCTACTCACTAGTTGATGGACATTTGGATTTTTTGTTTGTTTGTTTTTTGCTATTCAGAATAATCCTGCTGTGAACATTCATACATTCATATCCAAGTGTTTGTGTAAGCACAGTATTTTGTTTCTCCTGGGTATACACCTGGAGATGGAATTGCTAGGTTATGTGGTAAATGTAGCCTTTTAAAGAACTGTTTCCAAAACAGTTCTACCCTTTTACCTTGTATCAGTAGGACATGAGTATTCCAATTTCTTTACATCCTTACTAGTATTTGTTATTATCTGCCCAAGGATGGGTAGCCATGCTAGTGAGAGTAAAGTGGTATCCCATTGTGGTTTTGATTTGCATTTCTCTGATGGTTTAATGACAATTAGAATTTTTCTCATATGTTTACAGATCTCTTGTAGATCTTCCTTAGAAACATGTCTACTGGGGCCAGGGCTGTGACTTAGTGGGAATGCCGCCGCCAGTAGTGCTGGCATCCCATATGGGCACCAGTTTGAATCCTAGCTGCTCCATTTCCAATCTAGCTCTCTGCTATGGCCTGGGAAAGCAGTAGAAGATGGCCCAAGACCTTCAGCTCCTACACCCGTATGGGAGACTTGGAGGAAGCTCCTGGATCCTAGCTTCGGATCATCCCAGGTCCAGCTGTCACAGCCATTTCGTGAGTGAACCAGAGGAAGGAAGACTTTTCTCTCTCTCTCTGTGCCTCTGCCTCTATGTAACTCTGCCTTTCAAATAAATAAATAAATCTTAAAGAAGAAAAAAAAAAGGAAAAAACATGTCTATTCAGGTCTTTTTTTTTTTTTGATTGTCTTTTTGTTACTGAGCCATAGTGATTCTTTATATACAAGTATTAGTTTCAGATACATGATTTCCAAAAACTTTCTCCCATGCTGTGAGGTGTCTTTTCACCTTGTTAATATCCTTTCTAAAACCAAACTTAATTTTGATGAAATCTAATTTATCTACTCTTCCTTTTGTTACTTGTGCTTTTGTTGTCATATCTAAGAAAAGTCTAATTCAGGTCCAGCAGATTTATGCCTATGTTTTCTTCTTAGAGTTTTATAGTTGTAGCCCTTATATTTTAGCTTTATGTTGGTTTAGAATTAATTTTTTCTTTTTGTAGTATGAGGTGAGGAAGGGCTCAACACCATTTTTTTTTTTTTTTTGACAGGCAGAGTGCACAGTGATAGAGAGAGAGAGAGACAGAGAGAAAGGTCTTCCTTTTCCATTGGTTCACCCCACAATTGCCGCTGCAGCCAGAGCACCGCGCTGATCCGAAGGCAGGAGCCAGGTGCTTCTCCTAGTCTCCCATGCTGGTGCAGGGCCCAAAGACTTGGGCCATCCTCCACTGCACTCCCTGGCCACAGCAGAGAGCTGGACTGGAAGAGGAGCAACTGGGACAGAATCCAGCACCCCGACCAGAACTAGCACCCGGTGTGCCGCTGGCACCGCAAGCAGAGGATTCTTTTGTATATGGATATACAGCTGTGCAAGCATTATTTGTTAGGAATTCTATTCTCTCTCCCTCCTCCTATTAGATTGTTTTGGCATCCTTGTAGAAAATCAATTGACCATAAATGTGAGGGCTTATTTCTTGACTTTAATCTTGTTCCACTGATTGTGCCACCATCGCACTGTCTTGTTTACTGCAGCTTTGCAGTAAGTTTTAAAAATCAGGAAGTGAGCCCTCAAACTTTGCTCTTTTTTTTCCCCAAGATTCTTTCAGCTATTCTGGGTCATCTCAGATTTCACACAAATATAAGGATTAGCTTGCTGCTTTTTAAAAATAAGTCAACTGGGATTTTGATAGAGATTACATAGAATTTGTAGATCAGTTTGAGGAGCATTGTCATGTAAAACATTGAGTTTTCTGATGACCATGAGATTCCTCTCAATTACTTAGATTTCTAATTTGTTAAAACAATGTGCTTTTAAAAAAAAGATTCATTTATTTTAAAGGAAGAATAACAGAGTGAGGAAGAGAGAGAGATACATGGAGACCAAGAAAGAGTATCTCCTATCTGCTGGTTCACTCCCCAAATGGCTACAGCAGCCAGGTGTGGGTCAGCCTAAAGCCAGGCATCAGGAACCCCATGTTGGTCTCCCATGTGTGTGGCAGGGGCCTAGGCACTTGGGCCATCTTCTGCTGCCTTCCCAGGGACGTTGGCTAGAAGCTGGTTGGATTAGAAGTAGAATATCCAGGACTTGAACCATCACTCCAATATGGGATGCAGATAGCATAAGCAGGTTACTAGACCACAATGCCAGCCCTTAAACAAGTTTTTTAGTTTTCAGATGTGTCATGTGCCTCTTTTGTTGTCTGGTTTATTTCTAAATATTTTCCACTTTTTGATAATTTTATAAATTTTTTTTTTTACTTTCACTTCTGGTTGTTCATTTCTAATATACAGAAATACAATGGTTTTTGCATATTGATCTTGCATCCTGCAACCTTGCTGAACTTGTTTACTAGTTCTAATAGTTGCTTTGTTTTTTGATTCCTGCAACTTTTTCTAAATACAAAATCCTTAATATACAAATAAACATAGCCTTACTTCTTCCCTTCTAATATGGGTGCCTTTTATTTTAGTGTCTAATTGCCCAGAACTTCTAGTACAATGTTGAATGGAGTGGCTGGTGCTGTGGTGCAGCGGGTTAAAGCCTTGGCCTGAAGTGCTGGCATTCCATATGGGCACCGGTTCAAGTCCCAGCTGCTCCTCTTCCAATCCAGCTCTCTACTATGGCCTGAGAAAGCAATGGAAAATGGCCTAAGTCCCTGGACCCCTGCACCCTCATGGGAGACCCAGAAGAAACTCCTGACTTCTGATCGGCGAAGCTCCGGCCGTTGCAGCCATCTGGGGAATGAACCAGTGGATGGAAGACCTCTCTTTCCATCTCTACCTCTCTCTGTAACTCTTTCAAATAAATAAAATAAATCTTTAAAAAAATAAAATAAAAAAATAATTTTAAAACGTTGAATAGAGGTTGCAAGAGCATACATCCTTGTCTTGTTCCTGATGCTACAGATCAAATATTCAGTCTTTCACCAATAAGCATGATACTGGCCATGGATTTTTTTTTTTTTTTTTTTTTTTTTTTTGTGAATGTACCTTGTCAATTGAGGAAGTTTCTTTCTACCCCTAGTTGAGTAGTCTTTTTCTTCTTTCCTTTTGAGCAAGCTATGATTGGAAATAACAGATCAGTGTACTCCTAGGTTTTTGTTTCACTGAGCATAAAATGTTTAATATTTGTTTTTTGAAACATTCCCAAAATGTTGCTTTTTTTCCCTTTCTTATTTTTCACCCTACGATCTTCCTACTTGTTTGAGTTCTGGATAAGTCATAATGGCTGCAGTCTGTGTTTTTCTAAAATTCTATTTTCCTACTTTGATAATTTACTTTCATTTTTCCTTCAGAGTATTACAGCGCATGTCTATTTATAGCACTTCACACTTCAGATTCATAGCCGTCTTTATTCTTTGCAATAGAATATCTATCTGTCATTGTGAACAGGGGCCAGTGTTACTTTCTATAAAGGCTTGAGATCAACAAGGGTGTAGGGTGATAGTAAACTTTGAAAGTCAAGTTCCAAGAGCAACGGCTATTAATCAATTTAGGGTCAAGAACTTTCCAGGAAGGAAACAAAAATTTTAAAAATAAACAAAATGCACAAAACCAAAAGCAAGATTCCTAAGGGAGTCCAAGAATTTCAGGTTAAAAAAAAATCCCTGGGGTGATGTGCCACCTGCAATGCTGGCAGCCCATATAGCACCAATTTGTGCTCCAGCTGCTCCACTTCCGATCCAGCTCCCTGCTAATGGCCTGGAAAAGCAGCAGAGGATGACCCAAGCATCTGGGAGCCACCCACATGGGACACCCAGATAATGAAGCTCCTAGCTCCTGACTGTGGTCTGGCCCAGCTCTGGAGATAGTGGCCACCTAGGAAGTGAATCAGTGGATGGAAGATGTCTCTTTCTCTCTGTCACTCTTTCAAATAATAATACTCTTTTTAAAAAATCTCTGAATTATTAATGTATATGCTAATGATAATAAGCATCTTTTCATGTGCTTGCTATTTGTATCTTTGAAGAAATACCTATTCAAGTCTTTTGTCCATTTTAAAATAAGTAGTATTTGTCTTTTTTATTATTTATAATAAATAGTGATTCTAAATGCAAGTTGCTTTTCAAATATAGGATTTCCAAAATTTTTCTCCCATTCTGTGGGTTGTCATTTCACTGTGACAGCATCCTTTGCAACACAAATGTTTAAATTTTGTCAGTCTTTCAGACAGAAATAGTGTATCAAGACAAAGCAACCAAGTCAACTTGTAGCTTCATCACATAAATGCTTTTTACTAAGACAACTATCATACTATGGATGCAACAGTAGTATATCTACTTCCACTTCATCATTCAGAATATTAAAATATGTAAATTCAAGAGTCAAGATTTAATAAAATGAATATATTTTACTGCTTAACCATGGGCACTAAGTGAAACTGGTTTTTGGCTTTTTTTTTATTTGTTTGTTATTGCATGCATGAGATTGCAAAGAATACATGACCGTTAATACCATTTGGTACCAAAGTTTGAATGGTGCTAAGGGGCAAGGAATTTTATCTATCAATGCTTGTGCCATCAGTATAAATGCTAATGTACTGAAAAACACAAATAATGTTTTACTATTATGAAAATAGTTTTACCTCACACAGGCCCTGGAAGAAGTTCTCAGGGAGCCCTAGAATCTAGGAAATCACAGATGCTACAAGTGGCCAGAGAAACCTCTGTCTAAAATTAAGAAAACAAAATCAACTTAAAGTTATCCTGTAGATGCTAAGTCAGTAAAATATATTCTGGGGACCAAGTCTCCCTATAAATGTCCTTTAAAGGGTACCAGAAACATTACCTACTTGAGAACTACTTATCCTATCTAAGAATCTTCAAGAACTAATAGCTGTGTTAAAGCAAATGTTTGAAATGCTTACCAAGGGCAAGTTACTGAGTCTAAGGCAGGCCAAACTGTCTATTTCTAATCCACCCTGCATGCCAAAAGATTAATACCCTGATCACTCTCACCTTTACTGAAGAACTTTCACTAGAGATAATACAAGCTAACACCAACTGAGTTCTTAACCATGTGCTCAGTCTTATACTGAACAATTTAAATGACTTTTCTCATTTAATTCTCCCAGGCACCTAGTAAAGCAGGTTCTGGTGATAAGGAAACTAGCTCAAAGAGATTCGCTAACTGCCCAATGTTGCAGAGCTCCTGAGTGGCTTCTTATGACTCCAATCTACACTTGAGCTAAAGCTCTCAACCGCTGCACTATCTTTGCAAAGATGCTCTAGCGTCAGTCCAATAATCACTTAGGAACCTTTTTTTTTTTTTTTTTAAGATAGTTAATGAGGCAACAATACAGGTCTCATGCATCAGAATTTCCTGGGTAATTCTTTCTCACAGAAGACTTAGGAACAATTATAGGTTAACTTCCCATTTCCTACAGAATGGGGTCTGTGTCTTATGCCTAAACCTCTCAACTCATGCAGTTTCTTTCTCTCCTGGTATAAGAACAAAATTCCATCTTTGGCCTCTAAAGCTCTTTTCTTCATGGTCTGCCACTCATTGATCTTTTTGGCTTTATCTTGCCCCAAGACCTCCTCTCTCAGTTTTTCCTACCCATCACAGTGCTTTCCCTCTCAGGGTGTTCGTATGTTGTTCTTCTGCCTTGGATGCTCTTCGCTCCTTCCTTTCTAGATTTAATGCATGCTCTTCTTTAGGCCTCAGCATCTAGACACTTCTTCAGAGAAACTTTCCCTGACCTCCCTCAGTCAAGGCCTTGTTACAATGTCTCTTAAAACAAACTACCACATTTGCCAATCTATTTATATGATCATCTCTCCCACTTATAAACTCCACCTCTAAGTAAAGACTACTTGTTTTTTCTCATCACTGTATTCTCAGTGCCTTTGTGCCAGTCACATATATTCAATAAATATTTCTTTCACAAGTAAGTTCAAGGCCTTTTAACTATTTCTTACTTAACCAGTTAACTATTTCTGCTTACACAACAGAGAATTCAGTTACAGCTACAGAAGCTGAACTTCTCTATTGACATCTTTTCATTCATATCCAGACCCAAGACCCTTCTCTCCCTCTTCACTTATGTAATTCCTTCTCCTGCTACAACAAGCAAAGCCTAAATTCCCTGTTTTACAAAATTCTCTTTGACATGCCAGCCCACACAATCTCCCTGGGACTTCTATCACTTTGTATTTCTATGCCATTCATTTGGCACTTCCTCATATGCTGCCGTATTATCATTACATAATATTTCACATCAGAGTATTTTGACAATTTCCCATATACTTTTAGGTATTTGTATGTTCACAAAGAAGGGTAGTTATATTTAAATTTGCAATTAGAGTTCCCACATATATAAGAAGTCTCTGAAAATATCTGTTGAAGGAATTGTCAAAGAATATTCCATAGCTTGCAGTGAGGACCCAGCCTACAGTTTCTTACCAAATTTGGAATTTGACAGTTCTCCTTGGAAGATACTTGAATATATCACTTCACTACGGAATCCTCTAGGGCACCTTTTGGTAAAAGTTAAAACAAGTGCAATGGGGGTCCAGCACTGTGGCGCCACAGATTAACACCCTGGCCTGAAGCACTGGCATCCCATATGGGCGCCGATTCGAGGCCTGACTGCTCCACTTCCCATCCAGCTCTCTGCTATGGCCTGGGAAAGCAGTACAGGATGGCCAAGTCTTAGGGCACCTGAACACTCATGGGAGACCTGGAAGAAGCCTGGCTACTGGCTCACAGCTCCAGCAGTTGCGGCCAATTGGGGAGTGAACCATCGGATGGAAGACCTCTCTCTCTCACTCTCTCTCTCTCTCTCTCTCTCTCTTTCTCTCTGCTTTCCCTCTCTGTGTAACTCTGACTTTCAAATAAATAAATAAATCTTTAAAAAAAAAAAAAAAGAACAAGTGCAATGTAAGAACATTAAAGTAACACTGTTTTAAAGTTTCTGGGGGCCAGCGCTGTGGCGCAGTAAGTTAATCATCCACCTGTAGCGCTGGCATCCCATACAGGCGCCGGTTCTAGGCTGCTCCTCTTCCAATCCAGCTCTCTGCTATGGCCTGGGAAAGCAGTAGAAGATGGCCCAAGTCCTTAGGCCCTTGTACCTGTGTAGGAGACCCAGAAGCTCCTGGCTCCTGGCTCCTGGCTCCTGATAGCTCTGGCGATTACGGCCAATTGGGGAGTGAACCAGCGGATAGAAGACCTTTCTCACTGTCTCTCCCTCTCACTGTCTGTTAACTCTACCTCTCAAATAAATAAAGTCTTTTAAAAAATTAAAAATAAGGTTTCTGACATATTTACAAAAGGCAATTGGCGCTGCGGTTCACTAAGCTAATCTTCCGCCTGCGGCGCCAGCACCCCAGGTTCTAGTCCCAGTTGGGATCCCATATTCTGTCCCTGTTGCTCCTCTTCCAGGCCAGCTCTCTGCTGTGGCCCCGGAAGGAAGTGGAGGATGGCCCAAGTGCTTGGGCCCCTGCACCCACATGGGAGACCAGGAGAAGCACCTGGCTCCTGACTTCGGATCAGCACAGCACGCCTGCCATAGCGGCCATTTGGGGGATGAACCAATGGAAGGAAGACCTTTCTCTCTCTCTCTCTCTCTCTCTCTCTCTCTCTCTCTCACTGTCTAACTCTGCCTGACAACGACGACGAAGAAAAGGCCATACAAAATATTCCATAACTCTTTAGGATAACTCCACAATGTCAACCTTTGTTCTTGTCCTCTGAAGCCCAGAGACTATTTACATAATTTCAGTGGATTAGTTTGTATTTCAAAATATATCTCTTATTTATTTATTTATTTATTTAGACAGGCAGAGTTAGAGAGAGAGAGACAGAGAGAAAAGTCTTCCTTTTTTCCATTGGTTCACCTCCCAAATGGTCGCTACGGATGGCGCACTGCGCCATTCTGAAGCCAGGAGCCAGGTGCTTTCTCCTGGTCTCCCATGCGGGTGCAGGGCCCAAGCACTTGGGCCATCCTCCACTGCCTTCCCTGGCCACAGCAGGGAGCTGGCCTGGAAGAGGAGCAACCAGGACAGAATCCGGGACTAGAACCAGGGGTGCCGGCGCCACAGGCAGAGGATTAGCCAAGTGAGCTGTGGCGCCGGCCTCAAAATATATCTCTAAGGCAAAGTTGGGGAAGAGGACTCTAGCTATATTAATCATTCCACGGACTGAATATCAGTTTCTATAAACATTCAACCCTATCTAAATTGCAGAAGTGAGTTACAACTTTTTTGTTGTTGTTGTTCAGACTAAGTTTTCAATATTTACTTAAGAGTTTTTCCCTTCATTGTCAGAGAGTAAACATTCAAACTATTCTTAGCTTTACTGGAAAGTGCAAGAATCCATAAAAAACAAAGTTGACATATTACACTGAAATTCACACGTCACCATTTGAAATGCAAAGATTGATTTACATTGTGAAGTTTATCAGATACGATTTTTTTCCCACAGTAATAAAAAAAAAAGTTTGACAGAGTTATCAGTTGGAGCCAGTGCTGTGGTGTTACGGGTAATGCCGCCGACTACAGGGTCAGCATCCCATATGGACGCAGGTTCAAGTCCCTGCTTCTCCACTTCCAATGCACACCCTGCTAATGTGCCAGGAAAGCAATGGAAGATAGCCCAAGTCCTTGGGATCCTGTACCCATGCGGGGAACTGGAAAGAAGCTCCTGGATCCTGGTTTCGGATTGGCCCAGCTCCAGCCATTGCGGCCACTTGGGGAGTGAACCAGAGGATGGAAGACATTCTCTCCCTCTCTCTTTCTCTCTCTCTGCCTCATTATAACTCTGTCTTTCAAATAAATAAATAAATGAAGCTTTAAAAAAAGTTATCAGTTATATATTTCTCTCTTATGTCCTTATAAACATTTTAAGTGGAGTTTTAAGAGCTTTATTGAGATGTACTTTGGATATGTTAAAAACCGACTTATTTTAAGTATACAACTGAATGAGATTTTTTTTTTGACAGGCAGAGTGGACAGTGAGAGAGAGAGAGGCAGAGAGAAAGGTCTTCCTTTGCCGTTGGTTCACCCTCCAATGGCCACCGCGGCTGGCGCACCGCACTGATCAGAAGCCAGGAGCCAGGTGCTTCTCCTGGTCTCCAATGCTGGTGCAGGGCCCTGGGCCATCCTACACTGTATTCCCAGGCCACAGCAGAGAGCTGGCCTGGAAGAGGGGCAACCGGGACAGAATCCAGTGCCCTGACCGTGACTACAACCTGGTGTGCCAGTGCTTCAAGGTGGAGGATCAGCCTGTTGAGCCATGGCGTTGGATGAATGAATGAGATTTTTAAGTATATTTACAGAGCTCTACCACTGTCATCATAATCTAATTTTGCTTTATTTTAGTTTCTTAATTTTGACAAAATTCACAAAGTTACATAAAATCACCACAAATTCTAGAATGCTATCATCACTCTAGAAAGGAACTTCATACTCATTTGCAGTCATTTCCATTTTTCCCCAACTCTTTCAGCCCTATGCAGTCACTAATCTACTTTCCGTCTTCTAGTTATCTGTCTTTTAAAATTTTTTTTCAATTACTTATTTTTATTTGAAAGGCAGACAGAGATCTTCCATCTGTTAGTTCACTTCCCAAATGCCCCAATAGTTGAGCCAGTGCCAGGTTGAGCCCAGAAGCTTGGAACTCAGTGCAGGTCTCCCACGTGGGTGGCAGGGACCCAAGTGCTTGAGCCATCACCTGCTGCCTCCCAGGACGCACGTCAGCAGGATGCTGAAATCGGAAGCTGAGCCAGGACTTAAACCAGATATTCTGATATCACAGTCTTAAGCACAGTGCCAAATGCCAGCTCCAGATTTGCCTGCTCTTAAACATTGCACATAAAAGGAATACAGAGTTGGTGTGACGCACGTTTTCAAGATTATCCTATGTTACAGCATGTATCAAAAGTTCATCCCTTGTTATCGAGTAGCAAATTTCCACTGAATGGACATACTGCATGTGTCTTATTCATTGATCACTCGGTGGATATTTGGGTTTTTCCCACTTTTTGGTTCTTAGGAATAATGCTGCTGTAAACATTCAGAAACAAGTTTCTGCGCAGAAATGTAGAAATGTTTCCATTTTTCATGGGAGACACTCAGAAGTGGACTACTAGGTTAGGCAGCAGCTTACTCTCTCCCAAGATGAGCAACTTTTTTTTTTTTTTAAGTTTCAAAGGGCTTGACACAGCCAGGAAACTGACTTTTCATAGTGCAAACATCATTTTTTGGTGTAATAAGATTCTGCTATCACGGAATTGTATGGTACTTTCCAATTCAGAGTCCACAAGGAATCTAAAATGAGGTGAGAACTCCTGTTAATGAAAATCAGAAAGCGAAAAGGAGTCTGCACGAGTCTATTTAATCAATCTACTAGGTTAAACTTCCATTTTTAAGCAAGAAATATATATATATATATATATATATATATATACATACATCCTATTCCTTGTAGCTGCTAATTGCTTAAGACACAAATATACATTAAAGGTTTACATAGTACGAGGAGCAAAAAAATTTTTTCTAAATATTAAACATCCCGATTAAGCTCATTTAAGGGAAAAACTCATTTTCCTTCCCTACGATGGGCCTGTTGCTCATATCTGAAGAAAGGGTGAAGTACTCATTCTTTAATTTCCCAAAGCCTTTTATGAAAGCACATTTCAGGAACTGGAGGCCAAATAAACTGGTCACGTGTTGCTGTTGTTTTTCTGGTCACGGTACAGACTAGATCAAATATATTCAGAGAACAAACTGTGAACAGATCGTTAATTTTACTGCTTGTCAAATTCTACATTCTGAATTTACATATTAGCATTTACAGAAAAAGCAAACACCTTGCAGCAGCAGAAATCAGGCATAATCAAGGAAACACTACCACATGTCCTACCAGTCACAACACTGAAGCGCCACAGGTCGTCCAAATACGCGTTCGTTTCAGTCAACAGCTCTCACCTCCCGCTAAAGCTAACCCTGGAGCGTCAAAGAGCAACCCGACCAACGATTTACGATTGCTCTCTGCTGATCCCCACCCCCTGCAGTCCACCTGCGTGGTGGTGTCAAGGACACCAGAAATGGTTAACAGTGACCAGCAGCAGAGAGAAAACAAACGTCCCTGACAACCCACAGCTGAGTAAGCAAGAGCTGTTTATTCACGAACGTGTTCCTGCTGGAGACCGCCAGCGAACCCTACGAGAGCCCGGACGTATTCTAAAGGTTCCTAGAGAGGGCGAGAAACACCTCTCCGCCCCACCCCCAGCACACACCCACAGGCTCAGGTGGAAGCCGCCGGGGCACAAGGCAGCCCCTGGCCGGCCGCCCCCTCGGGAATAACCGTGCGCACCACAGCATCGGACCCCCGCCTTGCAGGGGTTGTGTAACTCCCCCAAAATGGGCTGTGACGCGGGAGAAGCTGGCCCCAGCGCTGGGGGCTTCCGAAGGAGCTTCTCTCGTCCCCACCGCCGCCCAGGCCGGCCTGGGCTGCCGCGGCCGAGAGCTGGGGACCCTAACGAGGAACCGGCCCTCCAACCCCCTCCCCTCACCTGGCTCGGGTCCCACCTGAGGGCAAGAGCTGAGGGAAAGAGAGACAGACAGGAGGGCTGACCTTGTTGCTACTGACAGTGGAGCGGCACATCCTGCTGCTTCCTGGAAAGCGACCCGAAGGACATTTTTTCCCCCTGGAGGAAGGAAACGGGAGGGCGCCGGCCGGGCGGCGGCGGGCGCGGCGGTGGTCGGGGCGGGCTGTGCAGCCTCTAACGGGGATGATCCGAGGACTACATCTCCCAGGCTGCTCTGGGCCGCCCTGCGTCGTGACCCCGGCGCGCACGGAGGCGGTGACTCTTACCTCACAGAGGTAGCTCCTCCGCCGGCAGCAACTCGGCGCCCGCGGTCCATGGACCGGAACCCTGGGCCGACGGGCAGGAACCCGGGCCGCGATCGCCGCCTCCCAGCCCCAGGCTCCTCCTCCTCGCTCCCTACAGCCTCCTCCGGACGCCCGCTGGCCGCGCACTGCCGCCGCCGGGCTCTCGGAGCCGCCCCGGGAGGCTGGGTGGCGGGTTCGCGGCTGCCGCCGGACTGAGGCCTACTCCGCCGCCTCTCAGTGCTATTGTCCCTGGGCCTGGCCCTGACGGGTCCGCCGGGGAGGGCCGAGTGCGCCGGCTCCGCGGAAGATGCCGGACCAAGCCCTACAGCAGATGCTGGACAGGTACGGACAGCTTTGGGGGAGGGCGGGAGCCGCCGACCTTCGCCCTGGCCCTGCCCGAGCCTGGCCTCGAGACTTTTCGAGAGCG
This sequence comes from Sylvilagus floridanus, assembly GCA_949820135.1. NCBI lineage: Eukaryota > Metazoa > Chordata > Mammalia > Lagomorpha > Leporidae > Sylvilagus > Sylvilagus floridanus. The sequence goes on from OX463235.1 coordinate 45,001,176, forward strand.
GAGTCCCGCGTGCCGGGAGGAGTTGTGCGGCCGAGGGCCATAAGGAGAGCAGAAAGTTTGGAGTCTGTATGGGGGGGTGGGGGAGAGCGGCCGGGGTCGTAGACTGGAGAGTGAAACTTAGGACGCGGCGTCTGGTTGCGTTGGAACACGGATCTGAAGTGCTGGAGTTAACCCATAGCATTAGTTTCTCAGTTTCTTTTTCTGTTTATGACCCTCCCCTCCCCCTCCCCCTCCCCCTACCTCCCACCCTTGAACTGTGTTCTACAGTGTTTGTCAGCAATGTCGCCGACAAGATGAACCACGTTGTCTTTCGGGGGAATCACCCCCGGAACTATTTCGAAGCCTTTCCCCCCACAAAGCCGAGGATAAGCATTCTTTGGGAAAGCCTGATAGGTTGGTTTCATTCCTCCCCATCCCCACCCCCAAGCTGTAAGGTCAGAGTATCCGCAAGGGAGCTTTAACCGTCAGACCAGGGTAGAGGTTATGGAAAACGGCCACTTGAGTCGGACACGGAACACTTAACACGCTTTGTGATCGTTGAGTTCGCTGAGAAAGTTTGAGCGTCTACTGGGGCCATTTGCCCACTCCTGGAGGCCTCCAGTCAGAAAAGCTCTTTGTGCGAGGTCGGTTGCACCGCCCTCTGCTGTCCAGATTCTGGGGCTTGGGCTCCACCGTGAGTTTTTGGAGTCTCCCAAGTCCCCTTTAACCTCCTGGCGAAGTCTTCGTTCTTTGTCCTAGCTACTTGTACAAACTAATTCATGATGTTTGTGGTTGCTCACAACTCTGTTAACAGCGCTTGCCTCCCTATTAAGCAGGTGGCGCTACTCTTGGTACTGAGGAAAGATCCAACTGTAAGGAGTTGAATGAACGGCTGCCCCTCATTGAGATTACACCCAGTTAAATGCCATGCCCAGAACACAGATCACCCGAGGACACCTCCTCCCAGAGTGACAGACATTTTCTTTAAATCTTGGGATTTTTGAGACGCCCAGATTCTATCGTGTCGCACAGGTTTCTTCTGCTGGGATGACTGGTGATGACTCTAGCTTTGGGGCAGGTCCATGTTGTAACAGTGATATTGACCACCTCTTTTTTTTTTTTGTGGTATACCAACTCCTGGAGGGCAGAAACATACTCACTGTTTATATTGAATCATTGCTTGCCTGTTATTCAGCAGGTAATCAGGAACTATTTGTTGTATGAACTAATGTATGAACTTGTCGTTTCTCCATTTGGTGGGGGAAAGGAGTGAGGGGAGGAGAAATTGGTGTCTTATACCAGGTTTTCCGTTCAGTATAATTTAGGATCCAAGCAAATTGTGGCATACTGACACATGCCCAAAGACCCCCACCTCCTGCACTTGTCAATTTCAATTAGATTCCAATTGGAATCCTGATCCCCAGACACAAGGTATTTTGTGATTTCCTCTTTTTTTTCCCATCTGAGCGCCTCCTGCTTTGACTTTTACGTAGTGAGTTTTTAAAACGATCTGACATGCAAAAGTTGACCTGGCTTTTCACATGTCCTTTGGACACTTCCATAAAAGTAAAAAGAAGCCAAGGAGTGCTGGAGAGGCATTTAAACTTCCTCAACAGAGAATTTAGAAATTGTGGCTGCCATTTACTGAGGCACTGGCTTACTCTCATCTTAATACCTTTTTAATGTATCTCAAGGTAGATTCTTAATGTGACTTGCAAAGACTTCTCTTGTCTAGGTGAATAGTTTGCAACCCAGCTCCATGTTAGAATTACTGGAGAAGCATTTTAAAATATAGATAGATGCTTGGACCCTGCCCAAGACTAATGAGATCACAAATTTCTGTAGAGACTGCTTGTCTATATTTTCTTTTTCTTTTTTTTTAAAGATTTATTTGAAAAGCAGAATTATATTTTATATTTTCAAAAGCCGGGATGTTTCTGCCGTCACTGAGGATAACTGCCCTAAACCTAAGAGGTAGTATGGTTTAATAAAAATAGCTTGGTCTTTAGAATGGGAATTTTTTTTTTTTTTTTAAGATTCATTTATTTATTTGAGAGGCAGAGAGAGAGGTCTTCCATCTGCAGGTTCACTCCAGTGGGAAATCTTAAACATCTAATCTTGCTATTCATTAGTTGTGTGACTTTGGACTTAGCTTCTGGGGCCATTTATATCTTCATTTGTGAAATGGAAATATTTGACCCCACAGAGTTCTGTAAGATGAGAATGTGCATCTTTGTAAAACACAATTCATAAATGATAGGCAGACAACAGGTACTTAAGACTGGTGTAACCAGGATGGCAATTTTCCCCCATCTCCTTCATAGTTACAGCCATCTTCATTTGGGCTGGTCCTACATGGAAATTCAATCCAAAAATAATGTGGTTCATTTGAAGAATACTGACAGGCCCAACAGACTAAAATATGTCAGACTACTAGGGCTAGAATTCTTTTCATGAATTTAGTTTCTCCTCAGCTTGATCTTTAGAACAGAATTTAGGCCGGCGCCGCGGCTCAACAGGCTAATCCTCCGCCTTGCGGCGCCGGCACACCGGGTTCTAGTCCCGGTCCGGGCACCGGATTCTGTCCCGGTTGCCCCTCTTCCAGGCCAGCCCTCTGCGTGGCCCAGGAGTGCAGTGGAGGATGGCCCAAGTGCTTGGGCCCTGCACCCCATGGGAGACCAGGTAAAAAGCACCTAGCACCTGGCTCCTGCCATCGGATGAGTGCGGTGCGCCGGCCGCAGCGCGCCATCCGCGGCAGCCATTGGAGGGTGAACCAACGGCAAAAGGAAGACCTTTCTCTCTGTCTCTCTCTCTCACTGTCCACTCTGCCTGTCAAAAAAAAAAAAAAAAAAGAACAGAATTTAGCTCAGATGTGTAGTTTTCTTCAATGCTGGTTTTATTTTTGTGAAGATTAAAGAAATATGCATAGTATAGTGTTATGTTGCTTCTAGGATAAAAGTTATGTATTTTATAGTGAGTTAATTATTAAACATTTGTGTTTACTGGATTTATTCACACTGAGTCCCACATATGCCCAATACCATTCTAGACAATTGGTAGATAGTACTAAGCATAACGAAAATGTCCTGAGTTTAAATTTTAGTGATGTTTGTATTCTATAAACTGTCAAAATGAAGACTACTTTAGTTGTAACATTAATAGCTCGTTCAATTTATACCACTTAATTTAATTTCAGGGTTTTTAAGCTGGTGGCAACTTACTAACAACTGAAGTCAAATTACTTTATTCTTTGCAAATAACTATTTTTTTTAAAGATGTATTTATTTGAAAGTCAGAGTTACACAGAGAGAGGAGAGGGAGAGAGAGAGAGAGAAAGAGAAAGGTCTTCCATCCACTGTTCACTCCCCAGTTGGTCACAACGGCTGGAGCTGTGCCAATCCGAAGCTAGGAGCGTCTTCCAGGTCTCCCACGTGGGTGCAGGGGCCCAAGGACTTGGGCCATCTTCTACTGCTTTCCCAGGCCATAGCAGAGAGCTGGATCAGAAGAGAAGCAGCAGGGACTAGAGCCGGTGCCCCTATGGGATGCCGGCACTTCATGCCAGAGTATTAACACGCTGCACCACAGAGCCAGCCCCACAAATAACTAACTTTAGTTTAGCTCTTTGTTGATCTTGATAAATTTGGTTACTGTCCTGTTTGTAGGTCAGAGGAGTACACCAGTGTAATAGGTATATATATTTTTTGTTTTTCATTTTTTTAAACAATAAATAACTTAAGTAAATTTATTATTTAAATCTTTTTAAAGTTATTGCAGTTATACAATTGTTTGAGAGTTGTAGCAAGAGAGAGTGGCTTTTTTAGTTTCATGAATAATTTTTGGGACACAGACATCTTGCCTTGAAATTAGACCTACTTATAAATCCAGACTCTTTATTTATTTATTTATTTATTTTTGACAGGCAGAGTGGACAGTGAGAGAGAGAGACAGAGAGAAAGGTCTTCCTTTGCCGTTGGTTCACCCTCCAATGGCTGCCACGGCCGGCGCGCTGCGGCCAGCGCACCGCACTCATCCGATGGCAGGAGCCAGGTGCTAGGTGCTTTTCCTGGTCTCCCATGGGGTGCAGGGCCCAAGCACCTGAGCCATCCTCCACTGCACTCCCGGGCCACAGCAGAGGGCTGGCCTGGAAGAGGGGCAACCGGGACAGAATCCGGCGCCCCGACCGGGACTAGAACCCGGTGTGCCGGTGCCACAAGGCAGAGGATTAGCCTGTTGAGCCACGTTGGGGCGCCGGCCAAATCCAGACTCTTTATATCAGGTCCTTTGAATGTTAGTCAACTTTTCTTTCATTGCTATACTTTGTTAACAAGGAATCTATTATGTATTGCTTTTTCTGTTACCATCTACTTTGTCATTTTTCTCTTAAGTCTCTCAAAGCTGGAATTCAATACATAGATTAAAATACAAAGAACTTGTTAACACACTGTAGGATTGGATGCCACATTTGGAGGCTCAGATTGCTGAGCAATACCTCTGGAAACTTGACTGTTGCTCCTCCCATCTCACAATAGATTCTTGGGAATTTGTTGAAGTTGTTTTGCATCGCTTAATCACTTATCTGCACCTAATAAGTAGGTAAAGAATGTAACCAAAGTGTTTCTGAAACAATTACATCGGAGAACAGGGAGACCTGTGTACTTCCCTCCATCCCCTCCCCACTCCTGCAGCAGCAAGTGAATTAGTCTCCACTCTGTGAGGGTGTTAGCTACAGATGTTTATATCTCTTTGGAGACTAGGGAAAGTATATTCTGATAATAGCATAGTATAGTTCTGACTTATTTAACCATCTCTTAGTTTCCATTAAAGCATTTTCACACTCTGTGTCAGTTTTGGAGTCTCTGTGACATCTTTTTCTTAATCTTATTACTATAAGTTTTGACAATTTTAGATCAATACTTGGAATTAAAAACCATTAACTGTTAAATGTGCTTCCATCTGTGTATGTAAAAATTAGTAACATTACAGATAAAATTCCCATATCTTCTCTTTATCCTCCACTCCACTATGATAAAAAGGGTTTATACTCTTCTAGCCTTCTTTGTTTAATGCTTTTATATATAAAAGTATTTAACATACCACTCTTTTTTTTTCTTAATCCATTCCCTTGTCCGTGACATTTAATTTCTTGTTTTCTCTTCATATAATTTAACTTTTATTTCTTTTCTTGTCTTTAGCTTTACTTAAAGATGGGTGATAGGGGCCGGCACTGTGGCATAGCAAGCTAAGCCTCCTCCTGTGTTACCAGGATCCCATATGGATGCCGGTTCATGTCCTGGTTGCTCCTGTTCCAATTCAGCTCTCTGCTATGACCTGGGAAAGCAGTGGAATGTGGCCCAAGTTCTTGTGCCCCTGTACCCATGTGGAAGACCCAGAAGAAGCTTTTGGCTTCAGATCAAGCTCAGCTCTGGCCATTGCAGCCATTGGAGAGTGAACCAGCCAGTGAAGACTTTTCTGTCTCTCCCTCTCTGTGTCTGTAACTCTCTCAGATAGAATCTTTAAAAAAAAAAAAAATGGGTGATACAATTCTTTAATCAGTAAATATGACATCCTTGCTGTACCTTTTGTTAGATTAAACTGTTTACCTTTTTTTTTTTTTACTTTTTGCTTTTTTTCTCCTATGTCATGTTCTTTTTTATCTTCAGTCCCTAAATATGACTCAAAAGCAGACTCATGTACTCTCTCACTTTCACCCTTTGAGCAACTCTCAGTTCTGTGTCTTTATTCCTGACCACTTGACCTCATGCCCCACCTCCTCATTTCTAGCTGACCAGTTGACATTTCCATTTGTGTACCCAGTATTACCCATCTATCTAAAACTAAACTGAAATTTCCCTTTTTACTTGTCTTAACTTCACAATTGTTGGTCTTTGATATGACCACTCTTTTATTCCACCAGCAAAAAAAGCTGACTGTTTTTTCTTCCTTTTCCACATTCTTTTTTTCCAAGTCCACTTGCTCATTAAATATTGTATATTCTTCTTTTTCTAGCTCCAGTTTTCCTTTGGGTCCAATTTGACCTACAGAGTGGAGAATTGCCCAAAGCACAGATATAATCATACCATTTCCATACTTGAGAACCTGACAGTTTCTATATCACTTATAAGGATAAATTTAAACTTTTAAGAGTCTATTGTACCTAGAATCTAGCTACAGCCTGCCTTAATCAGTCTCTTACACTCCACTTCATTGTCCTGTGAATACATCCTGCTCTTTCATTGCATTATTATTTATTATCTTCTTTCCTTTTTTTGTGTTTTGTTTGTTTTTAAGAGGCAGAGTTACAGGCAGGGAGAGAAAAAGAGATAGGTCTTCCACCCACTGGTTCACTTCCCAAATGACCATTATGGCCAGAGCTGGATTGATCCAAAATCACAAGTCATGAGATTCTTATGGGTCTCCTATGTGGGTGCTGTCCTCGACTGCTTTCACAGGTGCAGGGAGCTGGATCGGCAGTGGAGCAGCCAGGACTCAAACTGACACCCATAAGGGATGCTGGCATGGCAGGTGGAGACTTAACCTACTGTGCCACAGTGCTGGCCCACCATTGCCTTACTTTTGCTTTAGATACTTTCCTTCCTCTTAGTCTTTATACCTAGCCAACTTTTCCATCTTTAGAATTCTCAAATAATCACATGGAAGTCTTGCACAGTTCCCCTACACAGAGTAAGTAACTCCTTCTTGTGTTTCCATAGAACTTTTATGCATTTATTCTGGTATATCATTATATATATATATTTTAATGCATCTGTCCCATTTCTTGGAACTTTCCACACACCTACCTTAGCCACCAACACACATACTCAACTGGACATTCATTGAAAATGGAAATTGCTTCTATTTCCCTATTCTGTTTTCCCACAAGGGCCCTATGTTTAGGAGACATTCTGTTGAATCACAGTGTCTGTCTCTTCACTTTTTATGACCTGGTGTTTAGTATAATCTTATGGGAGCACCGTTTTTAAAAATCATCTCATTTACTCAAAACCTTCTATATTTTCTTACTGCTTAATCAAATTCTTTAGCCTGGTGTTCAGAACCATCTGTAATCTCATCATTCACACACATTTTTTGCTCCCTATTAGAAGAATTGAGTATGTGGCATGCATCAACTACCATTTTAGGGCCTTTTTTCTCTTTATGAATCTTCTGCCCAGGGCAAACTGGCTTGTTCACTTTGCTCTGAACACAAGGAGTTCTTTTTGTCATCTTGTCTTTTAAGTTCTATCCATTCTTCAAGACCTTGTTGACAAAACTTTACTGAAAATTTCAGCCAAAACTACTTTTCCTGTCTTTCCCAGATGACACATGTAGCAATTGATCTTCACTGCCTCCTAACTGTATGCCATAGTTCATGTAGAAGATAATACTTAAATAGCACACTGGAGTCAACCGGAAGAGATTTGGATCTCTGGAGGAAGCTACTGAAAAATACCCTAGCAAAAATGAAACATAATTTCTTGTATTGACTGATTTTCTAAGAAATAGAAAATATTTTCAGTACACCATACACATGGCATGATGGTGCAGTGAAAACAGCCGATTTTAGTGTTGGCCTTGTGGCACAGCTGGTTAAGCTGCCACCTGTAATGGCCTACATCCCATATGAGCACCAGTTCCCTGCTAAGGCACCTGGAAAAGCAGCAGAAGATGGTCCAAGTCCTTGGGCCCCTCCTGCTCATGTGGGAGACCCTGATGAAAGTCCTGGTTTCAGCATGGCCCAGCCCCCAGCCATTGTGGCCAGCTGAGTTGTAAATCAGCAGAAGGGAGATTTTCTGTTTCTCCCTCTCTTTCTGTAACTCTGCCTTTCAAGTAAATAAATAAATATATATATATATATATATATATTTTTTTTTTTTTTTGACAGGCAGAGTGGATAGTGAGAGAGACATAGAGAAAGCTCTTCCTTTACCGTTTGTTCACCCTACAATGGCCGCTGCAGCCGGCACACCGCGCTGATCGAAGCCAGGAGCCAGGTGCTTCTCCTGGTCTCCCATGGGGTGCAGGGCCCAAGCACTTGGGCCATCCTCCACTGCACTCCTGGGCCACAGCAGAGAGCTGGCCTGGAAGAGGGGCAACTGGGACCTAGTCCAGCGCCCTGACCGGGACTAGAACCTGGTGTGCCGGCGCCACAGGCGGAGGATTAGCCTATTGAGCCGCGGCGCCGGCCTTAAATCTTTTAAAAAATCATTTATTAATTTGAAAGGTAGAGTTACAGAAAGAAAGAGAGGGAGAGACAGAGAGAGGTCTTCCATCCTCTGGTTCACTCACCAAATGTCTGCAATGGCCAGAGCTGGGCTGATTTGAAGCCTGGAGCAAGGAGCTTCTTCCAGATCTCCTATGTGGGTGCAGGGGCCCAAGGATTTGGGCCATCTTCTATATTTTTCCCAGGTGTATTATTAGCAGGGAGCTGGATTGAAACTGGAACAACTAGGACTCAAACTGGCATGCTGGCTACTACAGACAACTGCTTAACCCACTATGCCACAGCACTGGCTCCAAATAAATAAATCTTGGGGAAAAAAAAAAGCACCAATAGTTTAGAGTTGAGGCCTGTGTTACATTCATGCCTTTCTGCTTACCTTGGGCGGATCACTTAACCTTTCTAGGCTTTTGCTTCCTTGTTTAAGATGGAAATGATTATGCTTTCAGTGTTTATGAAGATCAGAGACTAAAGGGCACAGCATGCATATCCACATACTCAGTAAGTTATTACTTTCATTGTGAGGTATTTCCCTTCAGCTTTGCCCTTTGGTAACCTGTCTTGATTGTGGTCACTTCTCTTTTACAGACTTAGATACTTTAACTTCCATTCCACTTGGGTGAACAGACATATAAAGGAATTTTTAGTCTTTTTGATGGTTTGTTTTCTGCTCCAGAATACATAATCCTGACAGTTTTAAACCCGAGGCAAAACAAGCAGTGTCCAGTTTTTTCTCATTGTTGAATGGGGCCTTCCTTATGTTAACCAGAGTATGATACTTTAAGCAAGTTCTGAATTAAAGAGTTCTTAATCTCTTTTCTTTAAAACAGTCATGTGAATACATTGTTAGGGTACCATATATTAGCAATTTAAAGCTTGTTGCATTGCTTTTGCCTATGTTCTAGAATTCTATTCTGATACACTCCAATTTTTAACACAGTTATTTCTAGGGCAGGAGCCTGCAATTTTTCAAATCTAATAATCCGCTATAAATACATGCAATTTGAGTCTGTAAACTATATTTTCAGTTGTTAAAGATAACCATACCTATGTTGCTTAGTTAATTTATGAGCCAATGAAAAACTGTTTAAGTCCCTGCTCCCACTTTTTTCTGTATACGTTTTAAATAATTAAATTATTTATGGATGAGTCAAAAATGGGCCCTATGAAGTGAAGTCATCTTTGTTATACATCTTTTCCCAGCTGTAGTTTGTAATATCTAGCTTTATCTTAGTTAAACTTTCAGCTCCAAGCATGTTGTTTTATGAGCATATGCTCTTTTCCATTTCTGAGCTGTTTTTCTTACTTTTAATACCTTCATTCTTTCTTACTTAATTTGAATTATCATATGTAGTTTTCTCCTGTTCTTGAAACTTGAGCTGTTTCAGCCTACATTTTTTTTCTCTTGTCAAGTTCTTGGAACTTTTGTTGACACTTAATGTTTTGTGTCATGGTTTTCATTTGATCCTTGTATACACATTTGATCCTTAATTAGACTGTATTTTCCTTAAATGTAGTTCCTTGTGGAATCAAATAGTAAACGTACTTAGTAAGTATAAAAGTTGATTTAGGAGGAGGTCTTGAATAATTCTGGATTTAAAACAACTTAGCAATGAACATTGAACTGTTTATATTTTACTCTTAAGGATATATAACTAGCAAAACTGTGATAATTTTTTAAAAAGAGTGGCACATTGTATATGCATATTAGTTATATTATCAATACTAGTATGACCGCACATTTATTCTAAGGAACAAGTATTTTTCTTTTGAGGTGCCTACCTTAGTTCTCTTTCATCTTCATGTAATAATAGTGATTTGATCCTGGAACCCGATCATGTCGCTTATCAGCTCTCCCCTTACTTTGTAAACCACTGTGTCAAACCTTGTGGGTGGGATGGTACAAAGAGTAAATAGTGAGTGTGTATGTCAGCAAGCAAAAAGCATTTAGAAAAGCTAGTAGAGGGGCGGACACTATGGCACAGTGGGTTACAGCTTTGGCCTGCAGCTCCAGCATCCCACTTTGGGCACTGGTTCAAGTCCTGGCTGCTCCACTTCCAATCCAGCTCCCTCTAATAGCCTGGGAAAGCAGCAGAGAATGGGCCAAGTGCTTGGACCCCTACACCCACATGGAAGACCTGGAAGAAGCTCAGAGTTCCTGGCTTCACCCTGGCCCAGCCCCAGCCATTGTAGCCATCTGGGGAGTGAACCATCAGATGGAAGACCTCTCTGTAACTCTGCCTCTCAAATAAATAAAAAATATTAATTAAATTAATTAATTAAAATTAAAGAATTTTAATTTAAAAATTAATTAATTAAAGATTTAAATAATTTATTTATTTGAGAGGCAGAGTTATAGACAGAGAAAAGGAGAAAGAGAAAGATCTTCTATCCACTGGTTCACTACTCAAATGGATGCGACATTCACAGCTAAGCTGATCTAAATCCTGGAGCAGAAGCTTCTTCTGAGTCACCCCTTTGGTTGCAGGGGCCCAAGCACTTGGGCCATCCTCCACAGCCTTCCCAGACCATTAGCAGAGAGCTGCGTTGGAAGAGGAGCAGCTGGGACACAAACAGGCACCCATATGGATGTTGTTGCCATAGGTGGAGGCTTAACCTACTATGCCAAAGTGCCAGTCCCTAAAATAAATCTTTCAAAAAAGAAAAATGAAAGAAAAGCTAAAAAAAAAAAGAAAAGAAAAGCTAGTGGAAGGAAAAGAGGAAAAGAAGGATGAAAGAAAAATGAATTGAGAGTATTTGAGTGACTTTTTGTTTTTTAAGATTTATTTATTTATGTATTTGGAAGAGTTACATAGAGAGGAGAGAGAGAGAGAGAGAGATCTTCCAGGCTGAAATCAGGAGCCAGAGTTGCTTCTGGGTCTCCCACGTGGGTTTAGGGACCCAAGCACATGGGCTGTCTTTTGCTGCTTTCCCAGGCACATTAGCAGGGAGTTGGACTGGAAGTGGAGCAGCCAGCTCTCAAAGTGGCACCCATATGGGATGCCATTGTTGCAGGCAGCACTTTACCTGCTGTGCCACAACATCAGCCCCTGAATGACCAGCTTAAGCAGTGATGTAGCCTCTCGAAAAACTGGGATATGACTATGAATCCAGAACTTTTTCACTGAGAACCAAGAGTGCCAAGCAGAATTGCTTTTTGTGCTGATGTTAAGAAACATGCATTGGCCGGCACCACGGCTCAATAGGCTAATCCTCTGCCTGCGGCGCCGGCACACCGAGTTCTAGTCCTGGTCGGGGCGCCAGATTCTGTCCCGGTTGCCCCTCTTCCAGGCCAGCTCTCTGCTATGGCCCGGGAGTGCAGTGGAGGATGGCCCAACTGCTTGGGCCCTGCACCCCATGGGAGACCAGGAGAAGCACCTGGCTCCTGGCTTCGGATCAGCACCGTATGCTGGCCGCAGCGGCCATTGGAGGGTGAACCAACAGCAGAAGGAAGACCTTTCTCTCTATTTCTCTCTCTCACTGTCCACTCTGTCAAAAAAAAAAAGAAAGAAAGAAACATGCATCAATAAATTTTAGGCATAAAGTTGACAGCATCATTATTGATGTCATTGCTAGCGTTCATTTGAAGGTTATATATGGGCCAGGTAGTTCTTTTATTATGTTTTTTAAAGGTTTATTTTCTTATTTAAGAGGCATAGTTACAGAGGGAGAGACAGAAAAAGAGCTTCTATCCACTAGTTCACTACCCAAATGGCCACAGTGGCTGAAGCCAGAGCTGTGATCTCCCAAGTGGGTAGCAGGGGCCCAAGCACTTGGACCATCCTTCACTACCCTCTCAGGCGCACCAGCAGGGAGCTGGATGAGAAGTGGAGCGACCCGGGACTCAAACCTGTGCCCACTTGGGATGCCAGCACTGCAGGCTGCAGCTTAATGCACTCGGACACATTGCTGGTCCTTGGGCCAGGCAGTTCTTAAGCTGTTACTCAATCACATGTTTAATCCTTTCTAATAGTGGACCTTGAAATAAAACTTGAAAACTTTGGCAGACTGGTTAAGCCTATCAGTTCTTTCCCAGAATGTTTTTGAAAAGTAAAACAAAATACATAGTGGCAGGTCTTGGTGACACTGCAGGATAAACCACACTGGGATGCCCACATACATATTGGAATGCCTGCTTCAAGTTCCAGCTCCTCTACAGTTCCAGTCCAGCTTCCTGTTGATACCTTCTGGGAGGCAGCAGATGACAGTCCAGTGCTTGACTTCCTGCCACCCTCATGGGATACCTGGATTGAGTTATGGGCTCCTGGCTTCATCCCAGCCCCATCCTGACTGTTGCAGGCAACTGAGGAGAGACTCAGTAAATGGAAAATTGTCTGCCTCTCAGTCTTTCCCCATTTCTGTATTCTGCCTTTCAAATAAATAAATAATAAATAATCTCTTTGAAAAATAAGTAGGATTAGAAATGAAATAAATAATTGAAATCTAGCTATCAGGCCGGCGCCCTGCGTGGCTCACTCAGTTAACCCTCCGCCTCCAGCGCCGACATCCCATATGTGCCCCGGTTTTTAGTCCCAGTTGCTCCTCTTCCAGTACAGCTCTGTGCTGTGGCCCGGGAGAGCATTGGAGGGTGGCCCAAGTGCTTGGGCCCCTGCACCCGCATGGGATACCAGGAAGAAGCACCTGGCTCCTGACACTGCACCGGCTGTAGTGGCCATTTGGGGAGTGAACCAACAGAAGGAAGACCTTTCTCTCTGTCTCTCTCTCTGTCTATAACTCTTCCTGTCAAATAAAAAAAAAGGGGGGGAGGGAGAAATAGAGCTATCAAAATATTAAAGAATTGATATGAGTTTTAACACATTAAAAGATTTATCAGTTGGTCTGAGAGCCAATTTCAAAATAACACGGGCTACATGTTATTTTGAGATTCACACAGCTGTAAACAAATCTGAAATTTTCTGATTGCTATGTATACAAATTTCTAATTGCATTACTGCTAATATTACTATGGTTTGCTTGCATTCATCATTTAAGGAAAAGCTAAATTTTATTTAGAGCTTAGCAAAAATACACATAATTTTTCCTCCACTAAAATTACCAAGCCTCTCTTAAATTTTTCATACATTCCAGATTAAGAAACCCTTCCTTAAAATAACTCAGAGAGATTCTATCCGTAAACCTGTAATGAGGGGTGAGCAGGCATTTGAAACCAGGCCTAAAGCCAAGGTTCTTTAACCAGCAAGAATGTCTTGAACTAACTTAATCTGTTCCACAAATTAACTTAGCAATTACTAAAATTTTTTTGAAGATTTAGTTATTTATTTGAAAGGTAGAGTTACAGAGACAGAAGGAGAGGGCTTCTATGCACTGGTTCACTGCCCCTTTGGCCACAATAGCTGGGGTTGAGCTAGGCATAAGGCAAGAGCCTGGAACTCCATCCAGGTCTCCAATGTGGATACCTGTGGCCAAAAAAACTAGATGTGGGCTGGGCTAGGATTTAAACCCTACCTCAATAATTTTTCTTTTTTTTCCTCCTAATTTCTTTTATATACACATGTGTATATATATATATATATATATATGTGTGTGTGTGTGTGTGTGTGTGTGTGTGTATATATGCATTTGTACCCTTTAAAATAATGTAATTGTAGTCATTTTTACAGTCTATCTCAAATTAGAGGGTCCTAAAATAATTGAGTGAAATATACATAAAATTACCATTATTACTATTATTAAGGGTATAGTTCAATGGCCTTCACATTGTTCAACGATTAACACCATCTGTCTCCAGAGCTTTTCATTTTGAGGGACTGAAACTGTATCCATTAAACACTAACTTTATTTCTGCCCCCTCCTACCCCAGCCCCCAACCCCTGGCAACCACCATTCTACTTTCTGTCTCAATGAATAGGACTACTCTGGATGCTTTATCTAAGTGGAATCGTAGTTCTTATCCCTTTTGTGACTGATTAATTTCACTCAGCATAACATCTTAAGGCTTTACCCATGCTGTAAGCATGTGTCAGAATCTCCTTCCTTTTGAAGATTTCAATGGATAAAAATTCCACAATTTAGTTTAAAGATATTAACTGGCTTTATTTTCAATTGTAAAATCATGCAGCCTTTCTTAAAATAGAATAAGGGTTCCCCAATCTAGGTTTTTCTCCTTAGGAAAAAAAATCTTAAGAATATTATTCATTGTTTATATTTAAAAACCAAATAATTTGGGGGCTGGCACTGTGGCACAGTGGGTTAAGTGCCGGCATCCCATATGGGCACTGGTTCGAGACCCAACTGCTTCCGATCCAGCTCTCTGCTATGGCCTGGGATAGCAGTAAAAGATGACCCAAGTCCTTGGACCCCTGCACCCACCTGGGAGACCTGGAAGAAGCTCCTGGCTCCTGGCTTTGGATTGGCGCAGCCCCGGCCATTGCAGCCATCTGGGGAGTGAACCATTGGATGGAAGACCTCTCTGTCTCTACCTCTCTGTGTAACTCTGTCTTTCAAATAAATAAAGTAAACCTTTAAAAAAATTTTTTTAAATATTTATGGTGGGTATAAAATGAAATTTCACTGTGTTATTAAGGAGAGTTCATAGGGAAGAACTAAGGAAAAAAGAAAGAATAGTTAGAGCAAAGATTCTCAAAATTTAGGTTTGTCACCTTGCTAGAAACACTGTCAAGCCCCTCCAGTGTTTCTGATTAGGTAGGTCCAGAGTGGGCCCTGAAAATGTTGATTTCTAACAAACGCTCAGCTGAGCACATTAAACACCTAGTTCTGAAAGACAGTATCAAAGAGAATGGGAAAGATAAACACTGAGAAACTTTCTTTTTTTATTTCTTTTTTTATTTTTATTTGACAGGTAGAGTTAAAGACAGTGAGAGAGAGCGACAGAGAGAAAGGTCTTCCTTCTGTTGGTTCACTCCCCAAATGGCTGCTATGGCCAGCGCTGCACTAATCTGAAGCCAGGAGCCAGATGCTTCTTCCTGGTCTCCCATGCGGGTGCAGGGGCCCAAGCACTTGGGCCATCCTCCACTGCCCTCCCACGCCACAGCACAGAGCTGTACTGGAAGAGGAGCAACCGGGACTAGAAACCGGGGCACATATGGGATGTCGGCGCCGCAGGTGGAGGATTAACCAAGTGAGCCACGGCGCCGGCCCACTGAGAAACTCTTTTAAGAGTTTAGTCAATAAATATACCTTCTTTTTTCCTTGGGTATGGAGTTTGAGAGTTTTTAGATTTATTTATTTGAAAGGAAAACTTAGGGAAGGAAAGACAGATTTTCCATATATTGGTTCACTCTCCTAATCGCCACAAGGGCTATGGTTGAGCCAGGCCAAAGCCAGGAGCTTCATCCTGTTCTCCTATCTGTGTTCAGGGGCCCAGGTACTTGGGCTGGCTCTGCTGCTTTCCCAGGCACATTAGCAGGAAGCTGGATTGGAAGTGAAGCAGACAGCACTGAAACAGGAACCAGCACCCTTATGGGATGCTGGTGTCATTCACAGGCAGGCACTGAGCCACAAAATGAGTCTGAGAGAATTTTTGGTTTTGAAATGCAAAATAACCACTTTATTATTATTATTATTTGGGGTATTCAAACTATCATTCCATTAAGTTATAAAAATGTAATATATAGTAATATGAGTTAAAGTACAGTTATACTATATTGATCCTGAAATGTAAATATTAAAAGTGGAATTTAAAATTTAAAATTATTTTTTAATATTGATTTATTTATTTGAAAGAGTAACACAGAGAGGAGAGGCAGAGAAAGAGAGAGGTCTTCCATCTGCTGGTTTACTCACCAACTGGCCACAAGGGCCAGAGCTGCACCAATCCAAAGCCAGGAGCCAGGAGCTTCTTTCAGGTCTCCAACGTGCATGCAGGGGCCCTAGGACTTGGGCCATCTTCTACTGCTTTCCCAGGCCATAGCAGAGAGCTGTATTGGAAATGGAGCAGCCAGGCTGGCGCCACAGCTCATTAGGCTAATCCTCTGCCTGTGGCGCCAGCACACTGGGTTCTAGTCCCGGTCAGGGCGCCAGATTCTGTATCGGTTGCTCTTCTTCCAGTCCAGCTCTCTGCTGTGGCCCAGGAAGGCAGGAGAGGATGGCCCAAGTCCTTGGGCCCTGCACCCGCATAGGAAAAAAAAATCTGAAAGTTCATGCTTTATATGTAAGTATCATTTTAAAAGTAAGCCTGTGCTGTACAAGTATTTAGGGGTGAGACATACCAGTGCCTATATCTTTAATATGCATCAAAAATAAGATTGATGAATAGATACGTAATAAAGCAAATATAGCAAAATGAGATTTGTAGAATGTACATGTTGTATATTTGGATATTCACTGAAGAGTTTAAGATTTCTTTATTTGAAAAGCAGAATGACAGAGATATCTTCCATCTGCTGGTTTATTTCCCAAATGGCTGCAACGGCCAGTGCTGCGTAGGCTGAAGCCAGAAACTCCAGCTAGGTCTCCCATGTTGGTAGGAGGGGCTAAGTACATGAGCCATCATCCCCTGCTTCCTCAGGGGCATTGGTAGAGGGCTGCATCAGGAGTAGAGTAACTCGTACACTAACCAGCACTCTGATACAGGATGCCACTGTCGCAAGCAGCAGCTTAACTTGTTAGTCCACCACAGAGGTCCCAGAACAATTTTTCAGATTTTTCACAGTGCAATGTCAGAGAAATAAACCTGTACTTATCTAGAATTTGTCAGGAATTACACATATATTTCCATTAATATAAAATTACTATTTCTGTAGGTGAAAAACAGATGAGTAATAGCTATTTCAGTTGGTTTGGTTAGTAAAAGCTGAATAGGCATGTTTTAATTATATTTTTATCTAAGTTTTTTTCCTGATGGCTGAAATTGGCTTGATTTAAAATTTGATTCAGGCCGGCGCCGTGGCTCAACAGGCTAATCCTCCGCCTTGCGGCGCCGGCACACCGGGTTCTAGTCCCGGTCGGGGCGCCGGATTCTGTCCCGGTTGCCCCTCTTCCAGGCCAGCCCTCTGCTGTGGCCCAGGAGTGCAGTGGAGGATGGCCCAGGTGCTTGGGCCCTGCACCCCATGGGGAGACCAGGAAAAAGCACCTGGCTCCTGGCTCCTGCCATCGGATGAGCGCGGTGTGCCGGCCGCAGCGCGCCAACCGCGGCGGCCATTGGAGGGTGAACCAACGGCAAAGGAAGACCTTTCTCTCTGTCTCTCTCTCTCACTGTCCACTCTGCCTGTCAAAAAAAAAAAAAAATTGATTCACCTTAATTCTGATTAATTATGCTAGTGTAGCTATCATTACCTACATATATGTTCTGTTGAAATAAGACACAGGAACCTAGAAGGTTTTTAGACATTTTACCTATGTTTTGTAGCCAAAAAGTTGTATCCCTTTCCTAGATGTATACCTTTACATTTACAAAATTATCATGGTTGTGAGGAAAAGTATGTATTAACAGTACCTTGTGGCATAGCAGGTGAAGTCACAACCTATGACACTGGCATCTCATGTGAGCACCAGTTTAAGTCCTGGCTGCTCCACTTCCAATTCAGCTCCCTGGTATTGCACCTGAGAAAGCAGCAGGACGATGTCTCAGGTACTTGGGCCGCTGCCACCCACATGGGAGATGGGAATGGAGTTCCAGGCTCCTGGCTTCTGCCTAGTCATTGCAGCCATTTAGGGTAGTGAACCAGTGGAGGGAAGAACTCTCCCTCTGTCACTTTGCCTTTCAAAAACATAAATCTTAACATAAAACTTTAATTAACCAACCTATTTGCTAGTAAACTTACCAAATGGGATTTTATGCAAAAATTCCAAGTTAAAAACCCAATAGGGGGCCGGTGCCGCAACTCAATAGGGTAATCGCAACTCCCGGGTTCCGCACACTGAGTTGCCCCTCTTCCAGGCCAGCTCTCTGCTATGGCCCTGGAGTGCAGTGGAGGATGACCCAAGTGCTTGGGCCCTGCACCCCATGGGAGACCAGGAAAAGCACCTGGCTCCTGGCTTCGGATCAGCGCGGTGTGCTGGCCGCAGCGCGCCAGCCGCGGCGTCCATTGGAGGGTGAACCAACGGCAAAGGAAGACCTTTCTCTCTGTCTCTTTCACTGTCCACTCTGTCAAAAAAAAACAATAGGGGAGCTAGCATTGGCATTGCAACATAGCCACTTAGGATGCCAGACTTACATTCCATCTAGGAATGTCATTTGTAGTCCTGGCTGTCCACTTCTAATCCAGCTTTCTCTAATGTACCTGGGAGGACAGCAGATGATGGCTCAAGTAGTGGGACCCCTGCCACCCACCCATATGAAAGACCCTGATGAAGTTCCTGGCTCCTGGCTTTGGCTTGGCCTAGCTCTGACTACTGGGGGCATTTGGGAAGTAAACCAATACATGGAAGATTTCTCCCTGTTGTCTCTTCTGAGTGTCATTCTAAATTCAAGTAAATAAAGCCCAGTAATACTATGGGTAGTCTCGGCACTTATACAACTTTATTAATATACTTAATGCCACAAGTCTTACATCTAAAAGTGGATAAGGTAACAAGTTTTATATTGTGTATATTTCTTAATAAAGGCACTTTTGGGGGGCCAGCACAGTGGCATAGGTGGTAAAGCCGCTGCCTGTGGTGTCGGTATCTCATATGGGTGCCAGTTCAAGTCCCTGCTGCTCCACTTCTGATCCAGCTGTCTGATATGGTCTGGAAAAGTAGTGGAAGATGGCCCAAGTCCTTGGGCCCTGCACATGTGTAGGGAGACCCAGAAGAAGCTCCTGGCTCCTGACTTCAGACCTGCTCAGCTCTGGCCACTGTGGCCATCTGAGGAGTGAACCAGCAGATTGAAGACTCTCTCTCTCTCTCTCTCTCTCTTTCTCTCTCTCTTTCTCTCTCTCTCTCTCTTTCTCTTTCTCTCCCTCCCCTCTTCCTCTTCCTCTCTGTCCTTGCCTCTCCTTAACTCTGCCTTTAATAAATTTTTAAAAAATACATAATATTTCTTCATGTCTTGCTTTAGCAGAGCTAGAAATGAGGGGGTGGTTTTCCCCTCAGTTGAAAATTGAATGTCATTGTGTGGGATCACTTGTGATAATACTTTGTTTTTTCAAGTTGAAGAGGTTGGTGTTGAAATGGGGAGAATACAAATTTCACATAAAGTATTTCTGTGCTTACTACTTCTCCAACAATTATTAGGTCTTATAAAACAAAGGCAGCTTGAGGGTCATCTTTGCACTGTGATGCATTAAAGAAGGTAAAAATTACTAGATAGATGGTAGAACTACATTAAAAACAAAATTCCAAAAATACAACATCCTATAGAGAAAGATGAAGAAAAACAGAAAAAATAAACTACTGAAAATTTATTGGTTGTTTTGTCTCCTTTTTTTAATGTAGATCAGAGGTACTATAACATAACGTAGAAGGATCAGCCCATTAAGTGAGAGCTACAGTGTAGAGAAGGCTGGAATCCCAAAGATAAACATCATTTTCTCTTTTAATTTACAGAAGCTGCTGGGTATGTTTTGCCACTGATGAAGATGATAGAACAGCTGAATGGGTGAGACCATGCAGATGCAGAGGATCTACAAAGTGGGTTCATCAGGCTTGTCTACAGCGCTGGGTGGATGAAAAACAAAGAGGAAACAGTACAGCCAGAGTGGCATGTCCTCAGTGCAATGCTGAATACTTAATAGTTTTTCCAAAGTTGGGTAAGACAGTCTTTTAAAACAACACAGATAACATTTGATGTTATTATACATAACTCTGTTCTCAAGTTTATTTTAAAATGACCCATCTCTTTGGTTTTTTTGAGTCTCTTTATTCCCTTTCTGTTTCCTCTTTAAACATCAGAGACATTAACTTCTTTGCTAACAGTTTACAATATCCTTAATATAGCCCCAAATCCATCCATTTGTCTGTATATTAACTATTTTTATTTGGTTGAACAAAGAAAGAACTTGCATATCTAACTTGTGGCTATAATCAAATAGCAAAGTTACAATAAAAAGCTCATTTAAAAAACCTCATTCTCCAGAGACAGTTGGTTTAGGAGAAAGAAAGCAGTAGCCTGTTCTTTCTAATACTTCTCCTTAATTCTTTTGATGAGGGAAAAAAGGGAAATTAAAGACATACTAAATTGCCAAGTTAAGCTCATTTTTGGTGTCCAAGTTATGTGTTTGTCTTTCATGAAACGGCTGTCCTTATGGGAATTGGAAGGCAAGGAATAACCAAATGTCTTTGAGAATGGATCAAGCATGGAAGAAACAGATAGCAGACTGCTTAAGAAGCTGTAACTAAGGCTAATATTCACTTATGAACTGATGTCATTCTTTTTATTGTTTATGCTCTGCTAGTTGTTAAATATTTTTAGTTATCACCCTTGGCTATAACCAAGAGGTATTGGAAGGCAGCTTGAGTTCAGGAAGAATGGTTTCAGGAGGAATAGGATTGAAGGAAAAATTGGAAATAGTTACTATTATTTTTTTAAATAGGTGTTACACATTTTAAAGTCAGAAGCATGTTTTTAAAATGTAGCAGGAAAATGTGGGTAATAAAATGCCTTTTAATGAGAGAAGATTAATAACAGCAAACAATTTTCAGTTTCCTGTTTTTCTCTAGCACAAGGTCTAGGAAAAAATAATAGCTTTTTATGAAAGGAAAATGGTATAACAGAGAAAGTAATATTCTCAAACATTTTGAATTTGTGGACCACATGATAGGTCTTCATGTATATCCTGATGACAAATGAAGTAAATGCAAACAAATAATCCAAAATGTTTTCATTTGAACATCAGAAAGTACTCAAATAATTTAAACATCAGGAAAAGCAATTATTGCTGCAATCTTTGACCACATTGATACTTGGCTCACTAAAATCAAGGTTTCATATTTAACTAGTTCCTTTTCTACTCTTCAGTATATTAGACAACCCAAGCTTTAGGTTATAGGTTGTTCAAAGGGCAGCACATTTATGGTAATTCTCTTAGATATTTTAGACATTGAAGTAAATGGACACAAAAATTATTGCAAGGATTCTTAGTGAAAACTGCATACAATGTTCAATCAAGCACCGAGTTCACAAATGAATGATCTTCAGTTGAAAAGTTAAATTTTTCATTTTGAACGATGACAATGGGTAGATATGTCCTTTTGGTTAAATTCAGTTCTAGGAGATACGTTTTAGGATTTTGTGCAATAATTGAAGGTGGTTTCAAGTATATCTTAAAATACATTGATTCCTTTCTACAAGGAAAAAAATACCTAGATATTGCTTAAGAGTCTACTCTTTGGTTAAGCAGTTTGGATCAGAATTTGGTCTTCATATTTTATCCTTAAGAATTGTTATTTCACCCTCAAGTGATATGTTTCAGCTATTCACTATTCTGGATTCCTGTATACCGGATATATTGGAATATATTCACTATACTGTATTCCAATATAATGAATGTATATATATGTACATGATATATATATATGTATGTATATGATATGACCCTTGAGTTAGTCTCTTAAAATCATAGAAATAGTTCACTGACATTTATTAGTGTCATGAAAAAAATGTATATCCTTCTTTTGAATAGTTTTTGTTAACAAAGAATGTGTTTGCTTCTTTCTTGATATAAACGAGCTGAAGATGCCCATTCATGGACTGCAGTTTCAATTATATTCCCAATTTTCCATGCAGTCTTTAGCACTTACTTCAAAAATAGAGGATGTGTTGTCAAATGCTAGCTATTGTCTATCAATGAAGCCATGTGTCAATTGGGTTTTAAATGTGCAGTCTGGCCTTAGCAATCTCAATATTCCTTTTCAAGTCAAGTCTCAAAACTAATCATTGGATAAAGGAAAAAGAATCTCCTCTCTATACCATAATTCCATTGGTAATCAGAGTTAAACATTTCTTGATTTATATAATACAAATATATATGCTAAAAATTGATTGATAGTCTGTTCACTGGTGGTTTTATGCAGCCTTAAAGTAAAACACTAAAGAACATGTATCTGATGGTGATTGTTCTTCCTGTCTCATACATGTATTATATATTGTCCAGTAGTGTCATCTGATAAAATTTTGCCAATAGCTTGCTTTGTTTCTCTCTGCACATATGTGCTATTCATTTTGCAGCTGATAATAGGTAGACCTGTTTTGTTAAAAGAAATTGAAGTACCATTGACTGTAGTTTTATCTTTATGGTTTTGTTGTTTTTCTTTGTTTTATTTTTGAGAAGTGGAGAGCAAGGGAGCTAGCTCCTATCTGCTGGTTCTCCCCAAATGCCCAGCTTAGGAGACTGCACATGATGGCTGCTATCCACATCAGAGACCTGGATTGAGTTCCCAGTTACTGACTTCATGAGACCCACCCTTGGACATTGTGGGCATTTGGGGAATGAGCCAGTGGATGGGAATATGCTTCCTTCTCTCTCTATTTTCCTCTGTCAGCCTCTCAATAAATTTGTCAAAATGATGTCACACTTCAGTAGCTTCTCTGCCCTGTGTATTAAAGTTCACTGGGAATAAGTGTGTCTCAGTGCAGACTGATCACTTCTAATGTACTGGTCACAGTCCATTCTAAGATCATACAGTCTTTACTGTAAAATCATACTATTATCATTTATGACATTCTGGATTAAATATATTTTTGGCTTTTTCTCTTATGTAAACATTTTTCAGCCATTTACTGATTTTCCTAAGTGTAGCATTTAATACATTATGATAGTAACAACAAAATATATATTTAACAAAGGTGAATGCCTCACATGATATGTGAAAAGTATGTTAGCTGAAACAGTGCTGTGTTAACTTTTCTAGAGCTTGAGTAACTTGTGGAATGTAACAGCAATTAAGAACCTCAAAGGATTTCTTTGAAAGTCAGACTTAGTCTTTTCACATTTGTGAAATGTTGGTGATCAAAACTTGTATTACTTTTTTCCTCACATTGTCTGTAGACCAATTAATAGATCATCATGTACCACCATTGGTCTCCAAATGATGCTTGAGAAACCCTGTCTGAAAGAAGGAATAAAAGACACTAGAAAAGATGCAATAGGAAAAAGTTCTGGTTGACATTTTGTGAGATTATCTATGTGTAAGTAGGTATTTTAAAGTTTTCAGGGGCAGGCATTTGGCCTAGAAGTTAAGACATTGGTTGGGATGCATCCCATGTCTGAGTGCCTGGTGTCAAGTCCTGGTTCCACTTCCCGTTCTAGCTTCCTGCTAATGCACACCTTGGGAAATAGCAAGTGATTGCTCAAGTGGTTGGGTCTCTGCCACCCCCATGGCAGGTCTGGATTGCATTCCTCACTCCTAGCATTTGGAGAGTGAACCAGCAGATAGGAGCCCTGTCTTCATCTGTCTCTTCTTTATCTATGCCTCTCAAATAAATAAATGAATAAATAAAAACCATTAAAAACATTTTCCTGTAGATTTAGCTGCTGGCTGGCTGGTTAGCCGACCAAGTCTGCTTCTTTTCTGTTACTTAGTGGGTGTTAGGAATAAAGAGGTAGTGTTAAGTGTATTTTCTTTATTGTTGATAGGGAACTTATTATGCTCATTTATGAAAAACTTAGAGGACTCATCAGACTTTCATCCTTTTCTTTATTTGCCATTCATCTCAGGGATTGCTTTTTTTCCCCTTTTTTTAATTTCGGCTAGTTGTATATGTGTGCCTACATAAAATCTTGCTGTTCACAATATGATCTGAAGACTAGCAACACTGGCATAATCTGGGAGTTGTTAGGAATGTAGAACATCGTACTCTCACCACCACCCCCATTTTAGTGAATTGAAATCTACATTTTAATGAGATCATAAAATGATTTCTATGTACATTAAAATTTAAGAAGCATTGCTTTAAAACATGTAGGGAATACCAGCCAAAAAAAAAAAAAGTTTGCTACTAAAAATAAAACATTTCCATGAAGTTTGAGTCCTGGCAGTAATATTATTTGGATAAGCAGAAAAATCATAGTATCTTAAAAGTGGAGATTTTAATTTCCAAGGATAGAATGAACTAATTTACTTTAAATTTTTTAAATTTCTTTCATTGACGTTTTGTAGTTTTCAGAATACAGGTCTTGTGCTTTTGTTAAATTTTATCTTAAATTTCTCATTTCAATGCTTTTATAACTGGAGTTAATTTCATTTTCAGGTTATTTACTGCAAGTATATAGAGTTCAATTGATTTTTGTATCTTGATCGTGTCTCTTGTGACCTTGCTGAACTCATCTAATAATGAGAGTTTTTTAGTGGATTCCTTTGGATTTTGTGTATGTAAGATCATAGCATTTTAAGAGTAGAGACAGTTTCACTTTTTCAGTCTGGATATTTTTATTTCATTTTCTTGCCTCATTGCCCTGGATATAACTTCTAGTACAATGTTAAACAGAAGTGAAGAAAACAGACATTTTTTTTCTATTCTTGACCTTAGGGAGAAGCATCCAGATTTTTCCCGTTATGTATGTTAATTAGACTTTTAGAGATTGCCCTTGGTCAGTTCTAGGATGTTCCCTCTGTACCTCCTTTGTTAACTGCTTTTATAATGAAAAAGTGTTAGGTTTTGTCAAGTATCTCGTCTGGGTTTATTTTTGAGATAGTTTTGTCCTTTATTAATATGGGATGTTACATTGATTTTTCTTATGTTAAATCAGCCTGGTATAAATTCCAGTTGATCAGATAATCCTTTTAAGGTGTTACTGGATTTGGTTTGCTAGCATTTTGTTAATGACTTTTCTGTCCATAGTCATAATGGATTCTGAGGGTTTTTTTTTATATCTTTGGTGTTGGTACTGAAGTACCAACCATGAGATAAATTGTGAAGTGATCCCTACATTTATATTTTCTGGAAGGATTGACATTAATCCTTTAAATGTTTGATAAAAGTGATAAAAGCCACCTGGTCCTGGGCTTTTGCTTAATGGGAGTTTTTTGTTTACCAAATCAGCCTCATCACTTGTTATAGATCTATTCAGATTTGAGTAAGTAGTTTGTATCTTTCTAGGGATTTGTCCATTTCTTGACTACATTATCTCATTTGTTGGCATTTAATTGTTCATAGTATTCCTTTATTTTTTTTTCTTTTTTTTTTTTTGACAGGCAGAGTGGACAGTGAGAGAGAGAGACAGAGAGAAAGGTCTTCCGTTGCCGTTGGTTCACCCTCCAATGGCTGCCGCGGTTGGCGCGCTGCGGCCGGCGCACCGCTCTCATCCGATGGCAGGAGCCAGGTGCTAGGTGCTTTTTCCTGGTCTCCCATGGGGTGCAGGGCCCAAGCACTTAGGCCATCCTCCATTGCACTCCTGGGCCACAGCAGAGGGCTGGCCTGGAAGAGGGGCAACCGGGACAGAATCTGGTGCCCCGACCGGGACTAGAACCCGGTGTGCCGGCGCCGCAAGGCGGAGGATTAGCCTGTTGAGCCACGGCGCCGGCCCATAGTATTCCTTTATAATCCTTTTTATTATTATAAGGTTGAAGGTACTGATCCCCCTTTGATTTATTTAGTAATTTGAATCTTTTTTTTTCTTGGTCAGTTTAGCTAAAGTTTTGTCAATTTTACTAATTTTTCCAAGGGATGAATTCTTGAACTTTTTTTTTTCATTAACTTTGTATCACTCTGTTCTGTTGTTTGCTGTGTATTTTTTCCTAATTTTTATTATTGAAAGGTTACTTTACTGATTTGAAGTTTCTTTCTTTTTTATTTCAAAGACTTTGTTTAAAGAATATTTTTAGGTTCACAGAGAAATTGAGCATAAGGTTCCCATTAATCCCCTTGTCCTCCCCGTCCACCCTACTGTAAATTTCCAGCACCAAAGTAGTACATTTGTTACAATCCAGGAACCTACAATCAGCATTCCTCTTCAATATTTCAGGGTTCATTTTTGGTGTTGTCCTGTATCTACCATAATGGATCTGATCGAACAGTTTCACTGCCCTAAAAATCCTGTGTTCATCCATTCATCCTTCCCATCCCTCAACCACTAGCCACGACTTCTTTTGTAATTGTCTCTGCAGTTTTTCCTTTTCCTTTTGCAGTATCATGTAGTTGAAATCATACAGCATGCAGCTGTTTGATTGGCTTCTTTCATTTAGAATTCTTACCTTTAAGTTCCCTGTAGCTCATTTCATGTTAGCACTTAATAATACTGTTTTCTGAGTGTAACGGTTTATTCATTCACCTACTGAAGGACATCTTGGTTGCTTCCAGGTTTGGGCATTTAAGAATAAATTTACTGTAAACATCCATGTGCGTGATTTTCTGCAGATGTAAGTTTTGAAATTGTTGGAGTAAATACCAGGGAGCATGACTGTTGGTCTCAGTATATTCCATTTTATAAGAAACCTCAGGGGGCTAGCACTGGGCATATCAGGTTAAGGAGGTCTGGGCTCCTATTTCAGCCTGGCCCAGCCCTGGCTATTGCAACCATCTGGGGAGTAAACCAATGGATGGAAGATCTTTCTTTCTTTCTTTCTTTTTTTAAAGATTTATTTATTTGAAAGAGTTACACAGAGAGGTAAAGACAGAGAGAGATCTTACATCTGCTGGTTCACTCCCCATTTGGCCGCAACAGCCAGAACTGTGCCTATCTGAAGCCAGGAGCCAGGAGCTTCCTCTGGGTCTCCCACGTGGGTGCAGGGGCCCAAGGACTTGGGCCATCTTCCACTGCTTTCCCAGGCCACAGCAGAAGTCTGGATTGGAAGAGGAGCAGCCAGGGCCACAACCTATCCATACGGTGCTTCAGGCCAGGGCATCAACCCGCTGCGCCACAGCGCCAGCCCCTGCAAGATCTTTCTCTGTCTCACTCTCCCCATCACTCTTTGAAACTCTGCCTTTCAAATAAATCTTATTAAAAAGAAGAAGAAGAAGAAGAAAGGAAAGAAAGCTCAGAACTGGAGTGGATGGATCATATGAGATGCAGGCATCCTAGGCTGTTAATCCTTAACTTGTTGCAACAGGTTAAGACACAGCCTAGGGTGTGGTGGTGCAACAGGTTAAGACACAGCCTAGGATGCCTGCATCCCATATGAGAGTGCTGGTTTGAATTCCAGCTACTCCACTTCTGATCCTGTTTTCTGCTAATACACCTGGGAAGGCAGCCAGTGGTGGCTTAAGGACTTGGGTTCCTGCCATCCATTTGGGAGATCTGGATGGAGTTCTGAGCTCTTGCCTTTAGCTTGGGCTAACCTCTAGCTGTTAAAGGCATTTGAAGTGAATGGAAGATACCTGTGTGTGTGTGTGTGCTGGTATCAACTGTCACACTGCCTTTCAAATAATCTTAAAACAATCTCAGAACTGTCTTTTTAAAGTGGTGTACCATGTACCATCTTGCATTCCCAGCAACAATGATGAGAGTTCCTGTTCCACATCCATGTGTGCTCTTGGTATTGCCAGTGTTTTAGATTTTGTCCATTTTTACAGGTGTGTGGTGGTGTCTCATTGTTTTAATTTGCAATTCCCTAATGGCATATGATGATGAGCAGCTTGTTTGCCATCTGAATATATCTGGTGAAGTGCTCACGTCTTGTGTCCATTATTAAGAATCAGAGGTGGTTTTCTTGTTGATTTTTAAGAGTTCTTTCGCAGATATCTGTTGTAATCTTTTCTCCTTTTCTGTAGTTTGTCTTCTCTGTTCCTCAGTTTTTCTTCTACTTTAATGTAGTCATTTACATCCATACCTGCTTTAAACTGCATCTTACCTGCTTTGGTGTGTTTTCATTCATCTAAAAATGTTTTCTAATTTCTCTTGTCATTTCTTTAAACCATTGATTATTTAGAAGTGTGGTTTTTAATTTTCACATATTTATAAATTTCCCAAATGGCCCTCTATTACTGATATTCTAATTTCATTTCAGTGTGATCAGAGAACATACTTTGTCTAATTTCTTAAATACATTATGACATGTTTTATGGTTTAACAAATGGTGTATCTAGAGAGAAGAATGTGTTTTCTGTTATTGGGGAAAGTATGCTATAAATGTCTAGTTTGTTCATAGTATTTGTCAAGTCTTCTATTTCTTTGTTGATCTTAACGATCCATTATTGAAGATGGGATATGAAAGTATTCAATTATTGTCCAATTGTCTTTCTCTATTTGTGTACATTTTTTACTTATTTATTCTGCAGCTAATTTAGAGAGGTATATGTTTATAATTGTTGTATCTTCCTAATGGACTTTCCCTTTTACCATTATAAAATGTCCTTATTGTTTCTGGTGAAAATTTTTGTTGTAAAGCCTCTTTTGGTTGACATTAGCACTTCACTGTCTGTGTCTTAGTAGATGAGTAGTAAATTCTAGGATTACTATCAAGTCAAAATTTTTTTTACAGTTTTGTTATTTTTCTGTTGTTCCCACAGCCAAACATTAATTCAAACCAATATTGTATAGAATTTTAATAACCTTCCCTCAAAAGTGGTTATCAAGTGGAGTGATTTTATAGTTTGCTTATCTTTTTTCCAAGCTATCAGTTACATCATAAAAAGAGTCTGCCTTGTTTCCTCTAGACATCCTCCATCACACTTGAATTCAGTTTGTTTTCTGCTGCTCTCATGAAATACAAGTATATTATTGGCTTGCTTCACCACTCAAAAAGCAAATATGAACTTCAGAATTTAAGTACATTATTCATAGTAATATTTATACTTAGCCTTAGAGAAGTTTTTTTACTTGGCTTTAAATTTAAGTTCATAGGTATGATCAAAATTTTTGAAAAAGTAAACCTAATAATGATTCAACCTTTGAATACTATTTGTTGTTCAAAGTTTATAGCTATACAACTCATTAGATGTTTAGAACTCATTTATATGCCCTCTTATGAGCCAGATTACTAAGATGACTTCAAAATAAGGGTTTCTTGTGTGCCCTGTTGGATTACATCGGGTCTTGCCTCTTAAGATTTAAAACTAAATTGGTTTTAACAAATTTCAACAGTATGAGGCTTTCTGGGTTTACATTATATATGAATACAGATGCTGAATTACAGGTTAAACAAGTAAAATTTTCAGAAACTTTTTAATACTGTAATTGCTAATTTCAGAATCTTAATTCTAAGTTCTCTCTCTTCATTTGGATTTGTTGGCCCATGAACTTCTCTACTCCTTGTCCTGGATTT
Source organism: Sylvilagus floridanus (assembly GCA_949820135.1). NCBI lineage: Eukaryota > Metazoa > Chordata > Mammalia > Lagomorpha > Leporidae > Sylvilagus > Sylvilagus floridanus. The sequence continues at coordinate 45,030,415 of OX463235.1, forward strand.
TTAAGGAAAAAACATCCGTCCTTTACTTCTTACCTGAGAATTTCCTGAAACTCTTTTTTTTTTTTTTTATCCCAGAGCCTTAAGCCATTTTTCCCTTGGACATCTCCTGTTTTTATACCTTCTACTCCATAATCCTGTCATGTTTTAATTTTTCCATTTTTGAGCACTCTTACAATTTAGAACTGGAAGAAATAATAGCCCTCACACTGATTAGTACTATATAACTTGATAGTACTAAAAGCTTCACATTATCTTAATTTTCACAAAAATTCTAATATAGATAATACTTTCACTATGCAGATATAGAAATTACAGCCTAGAGATGGCAGTTTGTCCAAATTCATACAGCAAACCCTACCAAATGCTTGTCCAACTTATTATACTGCCTCACAAGGAGCCTAATATCCTACTCATAAAGAGAAAAAGGAAATTAAATGATAATGTCCAGTTGACTTCCTCAGGGTATATGGTTACCTGAATTTAATAGCCCTTTGTTATTTTCTAAAATATATTTTCTTTTTAATAAAAATAATTATATTCTCATCATGGAAAATAATTTAAATATGGGTATGTTTTTAAAAGATAGTATATAATTACCTGATATACATATAGTATGTGTATAATTAGTGCTACCAAATGTTTTTATGTATAATGTTTTTATGATAATCAAGGGTGATGATTATTTTATCACTTTAAAGAAATTTTTCAACCAACTTTTTTTGTTTTTTAAGATTTACTTATTTGAAAGGCAGAATGACAGAGGGAGAGACAGAGATCTTCTATTGGCTGTCTACAAAGTTTACCTCTAGACAGAAATGTCTTCTCAGAATGCCCTGTTTGGTTTTGTCCTAATTCACTTGTATTTTTTAATCTTTATTTAGAATTGGCCTCCTTTTTCACATCACAGACTTAAAGTCCTATTTAGGATTCAGTGATTTAAAAAATAAAACAGAATTTTAAAAAACTTTTCATATTTTTACCCCTCTATAATCTTGATGTAAAATTTTCTTAACATTTATCTGTATTGTTTATACCATAAAACCATTTAATTTTGCCTTAACGTTTTTCAGTTGTTTAATACATGTTTATTCTTTGTCCTTAACTAGATTGTAGGCTCTTTGGAGGCAGCAGCTAATGTTTTAAATATTGTTTACATTTTAACACATGCTAAAATGCTGTGTATGCAGTAGGCACCTCATAATTATGTACCTAGTGGTTGACCTTACAGCACACAAGTATTCCATGGGCTATTCTAGTGAGGATAAATATGAGCTTTCCCTGGCACAAACTATGTAATTGTTAAAGAACTACTATGGTTACTAATCATAATGTGATATATAGATCTGGCATATATAGATGTAAAACATATCTATAGATAGGTACTCATCATTTTTGACCCTGGATCTTTAATTCTTCAGAGTTGTTTGGGTTTTTAAACTCATTTATTATGAGTTTGGTTATCTGAAACAAAATATCTAAGAACATAGCCCTTCTCTATAATCTAATGATTAACCTGTTACTAAGCAAAGTAACCCACATCCTGAGTTTGTAGGACGTTTGTTCTTAAATATACATGGTGAAATCTCAGCCTACAAACAGAACAATCAAAGATGAAAATTAGATAGGCTTATTTGAGGCTCTTATACCTAGCTTCCAAAGTCTAGTGTTTCCACAATGATATATGCTACAGAAAGAGCTGAAAACTCTTCACTATCCCACTAGGATCCCTGCATACTTTTAACTGTTAATCAAGTTGGTTGTTAGAGTATATGTCATGTCTTCAATAAGGTCCACAGTTGTTGACTTGGAACCATATAATTATTACTTTTTGTTTTTTCAAGTCCATTTTAACAACAGACTGAGTTAAGTACTTGCCACAGAGTGCTATGACTAGGTCCTGGACCATTATATTCAATGCCTGTGAAACAGGCTGAAGTGCATACTGACAAGTACCATGTGCTGAGATAGCTGTGGCCTAGAGAGTCCTTGAGAGTGATGCCAATCATCATCAGAAAGCATTTTTTTAAAGCACCTATCTGTACATGGTTCTATCCTAGGCACTGTACAAAACGAGTTAAACAGACATGGCCCCTGCCCCCTGGGAATTTTCAGTCTAAGATGATGCTGACATGGACAGACATAAAGGATATTGAGACAACTGAACAAACATTGAACAAGAACATAAAGTACTAACATTATGCACAAGCAAAGGGGTAAGTGCATTTTGTGGGGTAGTGTGTAAAGGAAGCCTAATGGGACATGGACAGGGTGGGGTAGAGAAATTAGTTAACCTCTATCAAGTTAGGCTAGTTTTCACTGGGTAGTTGGGTTTTCAGACAGACTTAAAGATCAGGGCATTTGAGATACAGTGCATTAGAAAGATTGGAGCAAGGACAGAATGGAACTAAATTGTTAAATTCACAGGGGCCTCAGAAATCTGCAGTTCTGGATGGCTTTCAAGGTGGGATTACTTTTTTAGCTCAGAAGTTGGGTCTCTCAAAACTAGTTCAATGTAGAGCAAGAAGTGAATGAAGAAATCACCTGAGAACTTGAGTGGTTTCTGCAGTTTATTTTGCTTATTAAATCTTTTATAAACTATTGTACACTTCACAAAAACCTTCATGATTCGAACAGCTGTTACATTCTCAGGAATTTAGTATGAGCTTGTTTTGTGAAGAACCTTTGTACATTAAATCATATTCTCAGAAATTATATTTCTGGCAAGTTGATAGGTGTTTTTAGGCTATCTTTTTATCTGAGATAGGTCCTGGTATTTGTGGAGATTACTGTAAGCACTGCCAGCAGATGTTGAACACTACATATTACCCACTTGCCCTTCAGTAACTAAAGGCTTAAATTCTAAGGTATGCCTTTGGTAACCATGAATTCATAGACTTGAGTTTGACTCACAGCAACAGCAAATCTACTTCTGCAGTGTCTTCCAAACAAAACATTATTTCTTATGTGGTAGATGTAGACTTAGGAGTTTCTCAAATGATTTTCAGCTTACTTTTTGATGCCATTCAAATTTTAAATGTGAATCTTGAATTTACACATAGTATTAGGGTATACTTTTTCTCTTTACAAAAAGCCTCTTTATTGTAGAGAAAATTCACAGTAGACTTCCTTTTAATTGCAGACTTCCCTAGTGCCCTTTAAATTATTGGATTTTTAAAGCATAATAAACAAAGCTTCTTCAGTTGGCATCCATTGTGTAAATACAATGCTGTTGAAAACACACATGGTGAGGCCTACTGAGGCATTACAAATTCAATAATGTCTTTAAAATATTTAAACTTTTTAATGCCCTCATATATTTAACTTGTGAGGTAGGATATTTTCATACTTCTTCCTCTTTATTAGAATTGAGGTTTTTCAAGGGCCAGTGTCTTACCTTTCCCTACTTGTTATGCTATAATAATTATATTAAGAAGAATCCAGTGACTATTGACATTCTCCTCCTAAGATTATGACCCCAAGTCATGAGATTATAATACATTAACTTTCTCCTTGGAAGAATATGATTGGGGGCCAGAGCTGTGGCACAGCAGGTTGGGCTTGCTGCCTGTGACACCAGCATCCCCTGTGATAACCAGTTTGAGTCCCAGCTGCTCCTCTTCCTGTCCCACTCTCCGTTTGTGTGCCTAGCAAGGCAGTGGAAGATGGCCTGATTTGTTGGGGTACTGCCATCCACATAGGAGACACAGAGTTCCAGGCTCCTGGTGTCAACCTGACCCAGCCCCAGCTGTTGGAGTTACCTAAGGAGTGAACCAGCAGATGGACGATCTGGATCTCACTTTCTTCCTCCTCCTCTCTCAGTCACTTTGCCTTTCAGATAAAGTAAATCTTCAAGAATAGAATGTGATTTTACCCATTGTTCCTACTCATCAATAGCTTGTCTAGGTAATCTTCTTTCTGTTTACTTGGGAGGCAGTGAAAGAACTGTCATCCATGGGTTCACTCCTCAAATGCCAACAAGACCTGGCACTGAAGCATTCATTATTTGCCTCCCAAGGTCTGCATTGGCAGGAAGCTGGAGTCAGTAATATCCATCCTACGTGAGATGTCCAACGTAGGTGGGATGCAGGCAGCCTAATTGCCACGCGAAAACCACTAGATATTCTTTAGCCCTAGAAATACCTCCCCCAGGTGACAGTTCATTATTATAATAGTGTAATACTAATCATTTATCCTTCCTTTTGAATGTCAATCTAGCCTTAGACTAGTCTATCTGGAAGAGCTTAAATAACCTAAATATCTCAATGTTTAAACAGAGTAAATATTAGATAAAAGCCAAGACAGAATTTTGACAGAAATACTGGAACTAGGTACCAAAAATGCCGCCAGTATCATAATTTTATGTGTTATATCTTCTGCATATAACCCAAAGAAAGAGAAGAAAATTTCCAGAAGCAAATGTGAATATATCTATTCTTCTACAAAAGAATTCATACCCAAGGATTTAGGAAGAAAACTGAACTCACAATGTTAGAAATTTCTTGAGATCTTCCCAGGAAAATGAATTCAAAACTCTGCATTGCCATTGTTCTTATAAAAGTAGTAGTGATGGGTTACTCTTTAGGAGTTAACTTTTTGTAAAATATTTGTTTCTTATGAATTACTGCTTTCCAAGTACTAGAAATACCTCAGCAGAGAACTTAGGATAAGTCGATGAACAGAACAAAAAGACCTTTTCCCCTAGAGCTGATGTTCTGAGGCAGTAGTTAGGAAACCTTTTCTATAAAGAACCAGATGATAAATATTTTAGACTTTGTATGTGATCATCTTCCAATAAAACTTTATAAAAACAAGCAGCTAGCTGGATTTGGTGCACAGGCCATAGTTTTCCAACCTGTTTTTAGTGTGTAAAAAGGAATAAGTAGGCCGGCGCCGTGGCTCAACAGGCTAATCCTCCGCCTTGCGGCGCCGGCACACCGGGTTCTAGTCCCGGTCGGGGCACCGGATTCTGTCCCGGTTGCCCCTCTTCCAGGCCAGCCCTCTGCTGTGGCCCGGGAGTGCAGTGGAGGATGGCCCAGGTGCTTGGGCCCTGCACCCCATGGGGAGACCAGGAAAAGCACCTGGCTCCTGGCTCCTGCCATCGGACGAGCGTGGTGCGCCGGCCGCAGCGCGCCATCCGCGGCGGCCATTGGAGGGTGAACCAGCGGCAAAGGAAGACCTTTCTCTCTGTCTCTCTCTCACTGTCCACTCTGCCTGTAAAAAAAAAAAAAAAAACAAAAAAAAAAAAAAAACAAACAAACAAAAAAAAAGGAATAAGTAAATTAAGCGTCTATTAAGTGGTTTAAAAGTGGGAGGGCAGAAGAAAATAAGGCAGCCATTTGACTCAGCAGTTGACACTGCATCCTACATCAGAATACTTAAGTTTGATCCCTCACTGCTCTGATTCTGGCTTCCAGCCATTGCAGACCCAGCGAGGCAGGCATGATGGCTCAAGTAGGAGAGTCCTTGCCATTCACATAGGAGGCCTGGATGGAGCTCATAGTTTTGTCCATGCCATTGTGGGCATTTCAGTAGTAAACAAGCAGATGAGGGAGTTCTCTCGTTCTCTGCCTCTTATTCTTACTGTCTCTTTGCCTTTTGAATTAACAAAATAGAAGAGAAAGAGCCAGTAAAAGAGAGTGAAAAATGAGTAAACTAGAAGGAAAACCAAGAAATACTGATGTTGTGGAAATGTACTTATGTATCATTTATTGGGGGAGAAAAAGGGATTATCTGTGTCAAGAGGTTGCTGATGGGCCAAATAAGATGAAAATTGAGATTGAACTGTTGGAATTGGCCAAGTGGAGGCTGTTAGTAACTTTAATGAGCAGTTTGGATGGAGTAGATTCCAGGAAGAATTAATGGAGAGAGATACAGACAATTCTGAGGAATTTTGTTGAAAGGGGAGCAGAGAAATGGAATAATGAGGCAGAAGGAATTTTTTTTAAGATAGAAGAAACAGTATTAATGTTTGGTTAAAATAATTCCACTAACAGTAAGCAGAAGATGTGGTAGCATAGGAAGGAACTGCTAAAGCTGAGGCTATGCGTTGGTGAGGAGACGGGCTATTTTGTACAGGTACAAGGATTGACTTCAGATGGGTGCAGTATTGGTAGTTGGATACATGTGCTGAAAAGAATCTGTCGATATTTTCTTATGTTTTCGTAAAGGATTATTAATAGAGAATATGAAAATTGAAGTTCCAGGCTTTGCATATTCATACCAATAGTCCCTTAACTTCTAGTTCCAGCATTTGAGGGCTCTTTGGTGATTAAGATAACTTTCACTTTGCTTTTTGGAAGAGTTATGAACTGAACTCAGCAAAATAGTGTATCTTAGAATTACACCCTGATAAGATGAAATGTTGTATATAATGCCTGTAGCATATCACCTGATACCATATAGACACTCAAAAAATGTTAGCTCTTATTAGATGATGTAGAGTCAGTATGCACTAAATCAGGCTTATTTAATCTTTGATCCCAAAAGATACTTTATCATAGTTTTGTTATGTGAATTAGAGCTTACAATGATAACATGCTCCATTTAAATCACAGATCTTAATGTTCTCTCTGCTTCACAATGTTACACGGTGACAAGTGATATTTCTGCCTCTAGCAGTTATCAGGGAGTCCTGATTGGGACTCCACAGAAGGATGCTTATTCTGAGACATATGTTTAATTATTTTATCATCAGATTGCCATCTTCTTTTCTTTGTACCATTAAAATAAACTATTTTGTATATAGTATCCTCCTTTAGAGTGATATTAGTTCATTTAGAAGGTAGGTAATAATTAAACACTTCTAAGAAAATGTCTCAAGCAATCGTATGTAGAGTATTCAACAATTATGATTAATGTTTCATATACCTTTGGTTTTACAGTTTTTTGACTTCAGAAAAAAATTTTTTTTGAGAGAGAGAAACAGCACTTCCATTGCCCCATTGCTAGTTCACTACCCAGATGGCTACAAACTGGGATGGGTTGAAGCTGGGAGCCTGGAACTCAATCCAGGTCTCCCACCTGAGTGGCAAGAATCCAACCACATGAGCTTTCATCATTGCCTTCTAGGGTCTGCATTAGCAGGAAGCTAGAACCAGGAATAAAAACCAGGAGTCACGCATTCCAATGTGGGACACAGGCCTCCTATCTGGCATCTTTACTGCTGGGCCAAATACCCATTCCTTATCTTGGCTAGCATCTGTAAAAATTCTGGAGCTAAATTATATGGAGCTTAATGGCAGTTAGTACAATCCCTCCAAATTTAGCTGTTCCAGGAAACTCTCAGAAGGAAGTAGTAGGAAAATTTCACAGTGAGTATATAATAACAGAAGCATAATTGGCACATAAAGGTTTTAGAATGCCATAAAAACTGGTGTCATAATCATAAAATGAAGACTGTTAAGGAATAATATCCAACTAAATATAGCACATTGAGATAAAAATAAGACAAACTGACTCTGTGTTTAAGAAAATAGCCTTGGTTACCTTTACATACTGTACCAAGGTACACAATGAGTGAAGTCAGAGAAGTCATATTACCAAGTACAAAAGAAACTAATCATTGCTAGGACTAATTGGAAAGAGCAAGGTGAAGTGGCCCTTTGGTTCTGCCCTAGCCAGTGTGATTAAGGAATAAGCATCTATATTTGAGGCTCTAATTTTATGTTCAATGATACAGATAAAAATTTAAAGAAGCTATTTCCTAGAACTTAGGAAGTAATACTTAGTTATTCATGCAAATGACTGAGAAATTCTAAACTATTCAAATCTGGGTTGCCATCAAATTTATAACCGTTTCCAAAACACTGGAATACCCAACTTCATTTTAGATCTTTAGAAAATATTGAATAAGTCATATCAAAAATCTACCTTCTATTGAACTTTGTTTTCTTTGTATTATAGGTCCAGTTGTTTACGTCTTGGATCTTGCAGATAGACTGATCTCAAAAGCTTGTCCATTTGCTGCAGCGGGAATAATGGTTGGCTCTATCTATTGGACAGCTGTGACTTATGGAGCAGTGACAGTGATGCAGGTTCATTATTTTACTCTATTCAGTGATACTACTTTTTATGTAAAGATCTAAAATTCTTGTTAGGATATTTTAAATGTATTATTTTGAATAACAACATTCTCATCGCTTAAAAGTAAGAAAATGTGTATATTTAAACATCAGGCAAAAAGTCTTCCTACTCCTGTCCTTCACTTGCCTACATTCCCCTCTCCCCTGAGCAGCCACTATTTTTGGTTACAGATATATTCTTCCAGACTATTTAAGGAAAAACATAAATTTTTTCATCCACTTTTTTTTTTTCCCCAAAAGGAAGCTTAGTTTAGGTGCATCTGTTTTTCATGGTGAACTTCTTCAAATAAATGTGAACTCTTCACATAAATAAATATTTAAAACTCTCTGTAGCATTCTACATGCAAAATTACTGTTTCGCAGTTTACTAACCTGTCTCTTATTGGTGGACAATTAGTTGCTTCCAGTCTTTTGCTATTACAAATGGTATTACAATCAGTAACTGTTGATGAATATCAGACTTAAATTTCAAGATTTCACTCCAAAGCCATTACTGTTTTCTATCCTCCCTATAATCCTCTTCTTTGAAGATTTCCAGCTGACATCCCTGTTCTTTCGTGTTCAGACCTATGTCTTGACCTGCTCTTTCAAATCCAGCCCTGAAACTATAGCTGGACCCTTTCTCCTTAAATAATCTCTTGTGTCTTTACACTCAACATTATTGAAATCAAAACTTATTTTTTTCTTCCATTACAACTAAAATTGTTCCCTGCCATACTTTCTCAATATCTTTGATTCCTATTGTTGTCCCATCTGCTCAGTTTACATCCTGAAGTTTTAGGAATCCCTTTGACACTTTCTACGTCATAGCTTGATAAATAGTCCACTGGCTAAGTCCATGCAATTTTTCCATGTTGATATGTCTTGCATTGGGACTTCGTTTCTATGGTCTTTAGCACCTGACTTCTTGTCACTGCCCTGTCATACCCAGATGGCTAAACGATCCTCTTGATTGGCTTCTCTGACTTCATTCTCTTCTATCAATCCATCTACCCAAATGAATCATCCTAAAATAATTCCATCAACATCTTACTCCCCAGTTCCCCTTCCTATTCTTCTACTAAGTACGCTTTTTTTTTTTTTTTTAGTTGTATTTAAGGTATACAAATTTCATGTATTTCATATATACAGATTTAGGAACATAGTGATACTTCCCACCCCACCCTCCCTCCCACCTACACTCTCACCCTTCTTCCTCCCTCTCCTATTCCCACTCTTAATTTTTACAAAGATCTATTTTCAGTTTACTTTATACTCATAAGATTCACCCTACACTAAGTAAAGACTTCAATAAATAGTGTAAAGAAAAAAAGGACACTTTTCTTCAACAGTAGAAACAAGGGCTATAAATAATCATCAAATTTCAAAATGACAATTTCACTCCAATACATAACATTTTATTTTATTTTTTGACAGGCAGAGTGGACAGTGAGAGAGAGAGACAGAGAGAAAGGTCTTCCTTTTGCCGTTGGTTCACTCTCCAGTGGCTGCTGCGGCCGGCGCACCGGGCTGATCCGATGGCAGGAGCCAGGTGCTTCTCCTGGTCTCCCATGCGGGTGCAGGGCCCAAGCACTTGGGCCATCCTCCACTGCACTACGGGGCCACAGCAGAGAGCTGGCCTGGAAGAGGGGCAACCGGGACAAAATCCAGCACCCCAACCGGGACTAGAACCCCAGGGTGCCAGCACTGCAGGCGGAGGATTAGCCTATTGAGCCATGGCGCTGGCCCCAATACATAACATTTTAGGCACTCTGTTAGTTACCACAGAACAGGGAAAACATACGGTATCTTTGTGGGACTGGCTTATTGCACTAAGTATAATAGTTTCCATTTGCATCCATTTTGCTGCAGAAGATAGGATTTCATTTTTTTTAATTGCTGAATAGTATTCCATAATGTATGTATACCATAATTTCTGTCCAATTATCAGTTGATGAACATCTGGGTTGATTTATCTTAGCTGCTGTGAATTGAGCTGCACTTAAGTACTACTTTTTAAGAGCAGCATATTGATTGCTTCATAGGTAACTCAGTAATACTTAACACACTTAGGTTTGCTTATCAAAAATATAAATTAGAGGGGCCAATTGTTGTGGCAAAGCAAGTTAAGCCACTGTTGCCTGTTACACCAGCATCCCACATAGGTGCCGGTTTGCATCCCAGCTGCTCCACTTTCAATCTAGCTCCCTACTCATGTCCTGGGAAACGTAGCAGAAGATGGCCCAAGTGTCTGGGCCTCTGGCCCCTATGTGGGAGACCCAGATGAAGTTTTGGATTCCTGGCTTTGGCTTGACCCAGTCTGTGCCATTGCAGCCATCTGGGAAATAAACCAGCAGATGGAAAAATCTCTGTAACTCTAACTTTAAAATAAATTAATTAATTAAAAAATATATATGTAAATGAGAGTGTACATGGAAGAAAAAGGGGTAGAAGAGTTATATATTATATATTATATATTATATATTATATATATATTATTATATATATATATTATATATATTCTAGAAATTACATATAATGTCTATGCCAGGGTCCATAATGAGCAATCTTTATAGTTGCTCCATTGATAGTCATGGTGAGTCAAAGTGTTGTGAGGTTTCTTCATAAAATATTGATGGCACCAAAAAAACTCCAGAATTAGTCAATACAGTGAGTCACAAATAGTAAAACATCTATCCTGAGTGTAGTGAAAAAAAGTTGAAAACCATTGACTTAAAAAAAGATTCCATTTCCTTAGCCTGATTTAATATGCAGAGTCTACCATGATCTAATGTAATTCTACTTGGAGGCCTCTGGCTGTTATGGCCATTTGGGGAGTGAACTGGCAGATAGAAGGCCTCCCTCTTTCTTTCTCTCTCTTTCTCTCTCTCTCCCCCCCTCCCTAACTCTACCTTTCAAATAAAAAAATGAAATTGATTAATTTTTTTGATGCAATTTCCAACGTAACACTGAGGTTTTTTTTTTTTCATTTTCGGTTATCTTTATATAGAGAAGATCGGTTCAGTATGTATTAAGTAAATATTTCATCAGTTTGCATCTACACAGAAACACAAAGTGTAAAAATACTGTTTCAGCACTAGTTACAGCGTTACTTCACTTTAGACAACATATTAAAGACAGATCGGGGTGGAGGGAGTGGGCAAGGGGGGAGGGTTGCGGGGGGAGAGGGAAAGTATGGGGGCAAAGCCATTGTAATCCATAAGTTGTACCTTGGAAATTTATATTCTAAATAAAAGTTAAAAAAAAAGATACTGGAAAAAAAAATGAATAAAACTTTTAATTGATAGAGAACAAAGTGATAAGCCAAAATCATAATGCATATATATTATGTGGTATCATTTAGAAATAAGCTTCACATGTACTGTCTCACTTGAAAAGTTGTCTTTGGCCCAGAAATCAGAAGGATTGGTTGTGACAGTAGTTACTGTTGTGTGAGTATTAAGAGTATTGGGAAAATAACTTCCACCTACTAAGCATTTCTGATAGGGAATGTGGTGCCCCCATGGTACCATTAGCAGTGTTTAGGATTCGCTTTTTAACATTTGGCTATTTTCCTTTTGTTCTTTGCTCTGGAAATCAGGTAAATCAGATTAAGAAATCAGATCCCTGTTCTTTTCCTATTTTTTCCCTATCCTTCTCTGTGGATCAGGCTTAAGTACAGTACTTGTTAATTATGGGGAATTTGAATAGGACCCTCCGCTTGAATTTTTATTGTGATGGCAGCATGATGGTTAACTTTCCTACCCCATCCAGCACACTGGGCTGAACATCTTTTAAGCACTAATGCTTTTAATTCTTGAGACAAATTTATAACAGATTCGATTGCCTATTCCTAGTTTACTAATTTAGAGAGTTTCTATGTCCAGTGCCAGACAGCAAGGAAGAAGCATTAAGCTTCCTGTGTTCGGGCTTCTCTTAAGGAGTCCTAGATTGGTCCAGGAAGCAGTTGCAACATTTTATCCTGGAACAGTAGGACCTTAATATCGAGCCATGTTACCACTCTTGCCACTAGTGTGAAGGCAACCCTGTAAATATTGTCCACTCTTAATTGCAGTACTTAATTATCCTTAATTCTGAGTAGGAAAACCTGTTGGTTCATTGCTGTTCCATAAAAGTAGGGTTCTAGGACAGGTGTTTGGCACAATGGTTTAGATTCCATTTGAAACACCTGCATCCTCCTACTGGAGTGTGCGGGTTCAGATTCCAGCTCCATCTTCATTCCAGCTTCCTGCTGATTTGCACCCTGAGAGACAGTGGGTGATGGCTCAAGTACATGGGTCCCTGCCACCCTTGTGAGAGACCCAGATTGAGTTCCAGGCTCCTGGGTTCAGCTGGGCCAGCCCTGGATCTTGCAAGCATTTGGGGAGTGAACCAACAGATAAAAGAACTCTGTATCTGTCTCTGCCTTTCCAATAAATAAAATTTTTACAAAAAGTAGAGTTCTAAATAGGTAGTATTTTTAAACTGACTAAAACTCCCAGCCTTTCAACATCAACAAACTGTGACCTACCTGGATATGAAGATCTAGCTTTTAATTCTTTAGTAAGGGGGAGAGGGAGATTTCTCTAAAGTCTACTATACACGGATAGCGAGGTCCTAAAGCTTTTTGTTTTTAAGATTTATTTATTTAATTTTTAAAGAGTTACACAGGGAGAGAAGGAGAAGCAGAGAGAGAGAGAGAGATCCTCCATCTTCCATCTACTAGTTCACTCTCCAGCTGGCCACAACAGCTGGAGCTGTGCTGATTAGGAGCCAGGAGCTTCCTCCAAGTCTCCCCCACAAGTGCAGGGGACCAAGGAGTTAGGCCATCTTCCACTACTTTTCCAGACCATAGCAGAGAGCTGGATCGGAAGTGGAGCAGTCAAGCTGGGACTTGAACCAGCATCCATATGCTGGCACCACAGGCAGCAGCTTTACCCCACTATGCCACAGCGCTAGCCCCTATGATTGATTTTACAGAAGGTCTGTAAGTTTGTATAGGCCTTCATTAAAACTGACCCATTAACGGGCCAGCGCCGTGGCTCACTTGGTTAATCCTCCACCTGTGGTGCCAGCATCCCAAATGGGCGCTGGGTTCTTGTCCCAGTTGATCCTCTTCTAGTCCAGCTCTCTGCTGTGGCCCAGGACGACAGTGGAGGATGGCCCAAGTGCTTGGGCCCCTGCACCCGCATGGGAGACCAGGAGGAGGCATCTGGCTCCTGACTTCAGATCGGCATTGCTCAGACCATAGCGGCCATTTAGGGAGTGAACCAACAGAAGGAAGATCTCTCTCTCTCTCTCTCTCTCTCTCTCTGCTCTCTCTCTCTAACTCTTTCAAATTTAAAAAAAAAAAAAGCTGACCCATTACTTATTCAACTTTCATGTACTGCCTTTGACTGTAGTAGCTAGACATCATACTATAAGTGTTGTACCACATTATTTCTTCACCGTGTTTGATCTTCTCTCACCTCCAGAAGATACCTTTTTAGCTTACCATCTTATCCCAAACACGTAGACCTGTGCCTGGCTCATAGTGAGTTTTCAGTTGAATGAATGAATGAGTGCTTGTGTAAGTGATGAGCCTCAGCCCTCGCTATGCATCGCCCATCCACTTTGGTTGGAACAGTGGGACAGGGGGCCTTTGCTCATCCTGTCCCTTATTTCCTCTTGGTTTCCTCATCCTTAGGTACTGGGTTGCAAGGTGCTTATGATCATGACGAACAAATTCCCCCTGCCATAGTCTATAGCTGAGCATTCATGCTACTTTGTATTTCTAAGCAGCAAGAAAAAATACATAACTCAACAAGGGATTTTTTTGTGAAATGTCTGAAATTCAGTTGCTGGCACTGTGAGAATATTTAAATCACATTTAGTTGTAGTTTTAAAGTGATCATTATCTTGGAAATAAAAATGATATAAAACTGGAATGCCCCATAAAAGCATTATGGGTAAAATCTTTTGTCACTATTGTGAAACTGGAGTTCCTAAAATATTCTGAGACAAGCCATTTCACTTTAGGGCAGCTCAGACAGTCACCCTCCACAGGCAAGAGGTGAGGTTGTTAATTTCTTCCTGGAGGGGCCGGTGCTTTGGCACAGCAGGTAGCCCTGGCCTGCAGTGCCAGCATCCCATTTGGGCACTGGTTCGAGTCCTGGCTGCCCCAGTTCTGATCCAGCTCCTTGCCATTGCACCTGGGAAAGCAGTGGAGGATGGCCCAAGTCCTTGGATCCTTGCACCCACATGGGAGACCCGAAAGAAGCTCCTGGCTTCTGGCTTTAGATCAGCTTAGCCCCGGTTGTTGCAGCCATTTGGGGAGTGAACCAGTGGATGGAAGACCCTCTCCCCACCCTGTCTACCTCTCTCTGTAACTCTTTCAAATAAAGAAAATAATTTTTTTAAAAGATTTTTTTATTTGACAGAGTTACAGACAGAGAGACAGAGAGAAAGGTCTTCCTTCCGTCGGTTCACTCCCCAGATGGCCGCCATGGCCGGAGCTGCACCGATCTGAAGCCAGGAGCCAGGTGCTTCCTCCTGGTCTCCCATGCGGGTGCAGGGGCCCAAGCACTTGGGCCATCCTCCACTGCCTTCCTGGGCCACAGCAGAGAGCTGGACTGGAAGAAGATCTACCTGGACTAGAACTGGTGCCCATATGGGATGCCAGTGCCGCAGGCGGAGGATTAACCAAGTGAGCCACTATGCCGGCCCCAGGAAAAAAATATTGGGGCCGGTGCCATGGTGTACTAGGTTAATCCTCCATCTGTGGCACCGGCATCCCATATGGGCACCAGTTCTAGTCCCAGTTGATCCTCTGCCAGTCCAGCTCTCTGCTGTTGCCCCAGGAAGGCAGTGGAGGATGGCCCAAGTGCTTGGGCCCCTGTACCCGCATGGGAGACCAGGAGGAAGCACCTGGCTCCTGGCTTTGGATCTGTGCAGCACTGGCCGTGGCGGCCATTTAGGGAGTGAACCAACAGAAGGAAGACCTTTCTCTCTCTCTCTCACTGTCTGTAACTCTGTCAAATAAATACATCTTTAAAAAAATTTTTTTTTCCTGGACACACAGGAGAATATCAGATCCAGCACCATCGCTTTTGACCATAAGAGGCTAGCCTCCCGCTGTTTAACATTATGTCATGAGTAGTTAAGTTAACTGAGTGTAAATCTAGGCTATATCCCTAGTTGAAGCTTTAAAAGCACTTATTTTATCTTCCTTCCATACTTAAGAAGCATTCTTACCTGAGCAGACCTGATGCCTAGAATTTCAGTCTGCCCTGACCATTCTCAGCTTGACCTAACTTCACATCTCCTTGTGGTTTACCTAAAAAATCATCCACTGTAATGGCTGACACAAGGCACATCTTATTTCTGGAAAAATCCCATCTACTTTTTCATGAGCTTGCTTTCCTGAGTATATGTCATCTCTGGTCGCTTTTAGTCTTCCCTCTCTTCTTTGTTTTCTGTTTCTCTCCTCCCTATCAAGAGATAGGCAAGGTCCCTTCCAATCCTTTTTTCCTGGCTTACTCCTAACGTGTGATCAGAACTGTAGATATAATAGGTATCCTCATACTAACTTCCACCACATTGTTTGAAACCTGGGTGAGCACGAACCCAAGACTCAGTCTCTTTCCCCTGTCTTAAGTAGCGAGAACAGCCCCTCTAAGAAACATGCTTGGCCGGTGCCGTGGCTCACTAGGCTAATCCTCCACCTTGTGGCGCCGGCACACCAGGTTCTAGTCCCAGTCGGGGCGCTGGATTCTGTCCCAGTTGCCCCTCTTCCAGGCCAGCTCTCTGCTGTGGCCCGGGAGTGCAGTGGAGGATGGCCCAAGTGCTTGGGCCCTGCACCCCATGGGAGACCAGGAAAAAGCACCTGGCATCTGGCTCCTGCCATCGGATGAGCGCGGTGTGCCAATCGCAGTGCACCGTCCGCGGTGGCCATTGGAGGGTGAACCAACGGCAAAAGGAAGACCTTTCTGTTTCTCTCTCACTGTCCACTCTGCCTGTCAAAAGAAAGAAAGAAACATGCTTAATTTGCGAGCGGTTGAGGCTTCTGACTACAGGGAAACATCATGCAGGATCTTGGAAAGAATTTTCAGGGAATTTACCTAGAAATAAGAAAGTCACCAAAAAAAATGGAGATAATGAAAGATTTAAGTCCAAAATCAATCAGGAAATGAAAAGGATTTTGGAAGAGAGAAAGTGTGGAAATTCACAAGTGCCAGTTTTGTCATTCTTGCCCTCCAGGATCTAAACCATTAAGAGATAACCCCAAGACCCATATATGAGTGGGAAAGGATTGTATTAGCTTCATTATCTCCTAGATAGGGGACCCTACAGTTCCACTAGAAAAAGAATACCTGGGATCTGTGGGCAAAACTGGACTTCCTACTGTGGTCCCTCAAATCTAGAACTTGAAAATGTACCTTAGGAGAGAGAGGTCTGTGAGGCACACACTTGGCCAGCCAGAATCATAATGCCCTATCCCTATACCACTAAAGATCAGTGATCTGTCAGGCCGTGTCTTGAAGGCCACTCCTGTCCCTTGGCTGGCTGTGCTTGCCTCCTAAACAAGAGCAGGTATACAGATACTCTTCTGGAAGACAAAGAGTAGTTGAATTTTATCTTGGTTCTGCAGCTTAGTCTAAGCAAATGAAATAAGAGGAACCAAAGGGTCCCCCCTTCCTTTCCACTAGGGTATGCAGCGTGCCTCAGCCATTTAAAAACTTTTAATCCAGTGTAACATGAAATAGCTAGAAGACTTTTTTCCTTGAATAAGTGACATTTTAAACTTTTAATTTCTGTATTCTTTTGGCATTAAGCATCTTCTATAAAAATGAATTGAGCTCAAATATGCACAATTTTATTGGATTAGGAAAGTGATTCTAGCATTGCTCTGTTTCATAGGTTGTAGGCCATAAAGAAGGTCTGGATGTTATGGAGAGAGCTGATCCTTTATTCCTTTTGATCGGACTTCCTACTATTCCCGTCATGCTGATATTAGGCAAGATGATTCGCTGGGAGGACTACGTGCTTAGGCTATGGCGTAAATACTCAAATAAACTACAGATTTTAAACAGTATATTTCCAGGTAAGGCCATGAATTATGTTTATAGAATACATGTCAAACTGATCTCGTGGCAGAACCATAACATGGCTTTAGAAATTTCTAAGGATATTTTTTTTTCTTCTTCTAGGGATTGGGTGTCCTGTCCCTCGAATTCCAGCTGAGGCTAATCCTTTAGCAGATCATGTCTCTGCTACCCGAATTTTGTGTGGAGCCCTTGTCTTTCCTACTATTGCGACAATAGTTGGTAAACTGATGTTCAGTAGTGTTAACTCTAATTTACAAAGGACAATCTTGGTAAGATGGCTTTAATACTACTTATTTTAGGTGACAGACAAAAGAGAATAAATAAACTATTTGTTTTAAAGGGGAGAGGACTGTATAAGTACAACTACTGTGGCTCCTTTGCCTTACAACCCTCCTTGTCATCCAGTAGCTTTAGAGGAAATAAAAAGAGGAACCACTGTGGCAGTTCTGACCTTCCAGAATGATGCCGTGGGCGGTTTCTCTCCTGGAGTGTGCCTGAATCATCACACTCATCCCTCTTGCCAACTAGCTTATGATGAAGCGTGTCTACTGTAGGGTCAGACTGCTTGCAGCAAATCCTAACTCAGAAATCGCCTTGCTGTGAAACCAAAGTCCAACTTCTTGACTTCTCTGTGCCTAGAGAATGGGGATGGCAGGGGTAACTACCTTGGGCTAATTATGAGGATTAAGTGAGACCAGTAAATACTCAGTGTTGTTTGCTGTCGTCATTCCTGCTGCCCCCTCCCCTTTCCTGGCATCTGCACACAGAGCCCTGGCGTTCTCCTTTCTGTAGCAGAATGGATAGAGAACTCAGTGCAAGACAGGCCACTCAGGATCCCAAGGAAGCCTTCTTTCTGTTACGTATAGTGGTTTCTCTATCTCTCCCATTTCACCCCTTGACAGAAAAGGAAAACCCTTGCATTTGCAGTCAGCTGCATTAGTTTGGCATCAGTGCCTATGTCTTTTGTGATTTGAGTAAAATTCTTCATTGTTTTTCTAAATATACATTCTAATAAGCTAATTTTCCTTTTTCTAGGGTGGAATTGCTTTTGTTGCCATAAAAGGAGCATTTAAGGTTTACTTCAAACAGCAGCAATATTTACGTCAGGCACACCGCAAAATTCTAAATTATCCAGAGCAAGAAGAAGCATAAAACTGTGACTTCTAGTTGTTCTGCAGTCTTCTCATCCTTATGAGTCTGTTGTGTTGTTTTGATTCCATCATTCATGCACTAGTGGAGACTTGTGATAAGCTGTTGCTCCTATATTTTTCAGAAATATAATAAAGCACTTAGGGCAGGGAAAATCCTCTCAGTGATCGCAGAATCTAAGGATGTGACTTGTTTGCTTTGCTTTGTATGTGCTGCTTTTATGGCAGACATCTGAACCATTTTCTGAGCATGGTAAACCTGGGCTTTCTTCAGATTTGCTCCAGACAGAAATGTAAAGATCAAACTGTACAAATATTAAAAAATGCACATGCTGTTTTATTCAAATGCCTCTTTTGTACATGTTCACGTTCAGTGTTTTCTTAGAATCAGCAACTCAATGAAGGTACTATGAGGATTTTTCTCACTGGCATAATTTGAATACATGCTAAACAGGAGCATATGTTAATATGAGGAAATGTAAATTTAGTTATAAATAACAAGCCAAAAATGTATGTAAACATTCAAATAATTATCTGAACAAGTGGGAGTTTCTTGTGTTTTCTTTAACCCATGTGATGTACTCCAAAATGTGTAGGGTAAAAACGTCCAGGGCTTCCAGATCCCTTGTTCACTATTAAATTTTATTTATATAACGTTGATATCTCATAGCTCATCATGTAACTGACTCATGTAGTTTTGATTACTGTATGTGTGTGGGTGTGAGAGAGAGAACGAGAGAGAGCAAGCAATCATGTCCTTCCACCTCGGGTAAGGTTTTTAAATCACTATTTCTAGAAATTAGAGCTGCCAGTTTATAGTTTGCGCAGAAGAACGATTTGCAAAAAAGGAATCAATAAAGTTATTTTACTCTCCTCTTTCACTGATTTGGTTCTTTAGACATTTGTTGATCACCTCCTATTTGCCTGGGCACTGTGCACAGTACTATGGGGCACAGTGGTGAACAAGGTAGATCTGGTCCCGCTCTTACATGTAGAGTTACCACATGTTAGCAGTGAGTAAACCAAGGTGGAGCACTGAGCTCTTTGCTTTTAAATCAGTCTGAGGAGATAATTATGTACATGAGTCTTAGGTAAATACTGAATAAGTCAGTTTATTATAAAAAATTGTTACTCATGTGTCTTAGATTTTTAATTGCTTGTATTGATGAGACTAGCACCAGTAAATAATTATTGTTTAATTAGTTTTATATTCATTTTTTCAAAATCAGTTATTGAAGCCATTTTCAGTAGAGTGGCCATTTTATGTCCAGCGATCTGAATGGTCTTGCAGTTATTTTTAAAAGTTAAATTTTTAAAAGACAATTCCAAAAAGGCTATTTATTTTCTCGTTCACAGTATCTAATGCATGACAATAGTAAATGTTTCCCCTTACTAATAAATGGCCACTTCTCATTAGCAGAGTAGCAAATGTAGATTGAGCTATGTTCAGTTGCAGTAGTTAATTCCAGTAATTAAAGACTGGTACTATTTTATAGTATCAATGTATAAATTTTAAGTTAGGATGTTTATGAGAATAGCTGTTGCACATTGAAAGTTTTAATTTGCAGAGGAAGGAAAGGTATGAGTGAAGTGAGCCTTTTTAAAAACACTGCTACAGTTCTGAAGGGGAAATATAAAATATTATTATGTATAAAAATAGGATATCTAGATGTAATTATTAAAATATATTGCCTTTTTAGCGTAAAGAGATATATTAAGTAGATATTCTCTGTGTAATTTTGTCATAGAGAACAGCGTTTAGGCAGACTTTAGTAAAGTTACACAAGCACACAATTCCCTCTTTATACTTTACTGCTCCAGATGCAGAGTCGGAGCTTGGTTTATTAGCTTCTGGGCTCATGAGGTTCAAGGGAAGCAACTCACCCTTTGTAGGCAGGAGGGAGGGGCTTCCAGCACTAGGGGGAGGGGACTGAAAGTGCCTGGAGAAGGCAGTGGCCTCTTAGTCTTGCTGTTGAACGCTTCAATCTCAAGAGCCTTGCACATGCCAGGCTTTCCAGGAAGGTGGCCTGCCTACCATGAAGCAACAAAAGAACACGGGCAAAGCTGAAGTGGGCGTGACTTGGGTTCAGATCTTACGTGGGCTGTAAGTAATTTCATGCATGACCCTGACCTGGTGGCTTAGCTTTCAGCTACAGGTTTCTTCATCTAAAACGCAACAGTACCTACATCTCAGAAGACTGACTCTAGGACTAAATCAAAGGAAAGCATTTTGGGCTCCAAATAGCCCTTAAAGAGCAGCGGTTGTTTCTCAGTTGCTAAACAGTCTGCATTCTTGGAAAAAGAAGTTAAAAGGCACTGGGGGACAAAGAGATGATGGGTATATTTTGTGTTTTCCAGTTTATTTTCATATTATTTTACTATGTTATTTCTAGGAACTGTTTTAAACCTCTTTGATAAAATTTTAATGACAACTAGAATTCTTTGCAGAAATTAACTTACCTCTATTCAAAGTGGCTGAAACTATTGTTCATCATTACCTGAGTATCAAAGTACTGTGAAGAATATAAAATTAAACTTAGTGACTTAGTCACTGCCTTGCTGTTTCTGCCATGATTTTTTAAATGTCTTGTTTTTAATATAGCAGACTATCAAGTCTGGCTGGATTAAGTTAAATAAAGAATTTTTATGTTCTCTAGATGTACTCTGTTGTACCAATCCCAAAATACAATTCTGCATCTACATTTGTTTTTTAAAATAATTTATCAGATTTTTATGTAAAGATAATCTGAATTTTTAAAAAGCAGTATAGAGGATTTTGTCTTAACTGTGTAAACAGTCTAGCCTACATTCCAAGTGTGTTCCAGAGATCAAAATGTATACCCACCTTCAGAGCCTCTTGGACTGAATGATTGGATAAGGAACTAGAAAGATCTTTGAGTGGTTACAAGCCATAGGTATATTTGAGTTGGAAACACAAATGATTTCCTCTGAGATACCAAGAACTTCAGTTTCTCAAGTAGATCCGAATTTTTGAGATTGAGTAAAAAATTCCCTTCCATCCATGAGGATTTTTTTGGTTGCTGGTTCTTTCCCTACCCCTATCTGAGAGAGACACTAGCAGAAGAGAAATGCCATAGCAGAGTTGGCCAGTCCTTGGATTGCATATTCTGATACCTGTTGAGCAGGCTACCTCTCAGGCCCTCAGTAAGATGGAGATTACCAGCCTGTCTCTGAAGTTGCTGTAGGGTTAAATGAGGTGACATTCCAGAACCTAGAGAGAAAATAAGTAAATCTAGTTCAAAGTGCCCAAGATCTTTCTTTGATCCCCTAGAATCTCAAGGTTGCTGTTTCTCTACTACTTGCTACCCTACATTAGCACGGCAAGAGTGGGGCTGGCGTTGTGATGCACAGGGTAAAGCCGCCGCCACCGCTGCTGCTGCCGCTGCTGCTGCCTGCAACACCAAAGTCCACTTGGACCCCGGTTCTTATCCTGGTTGCTTCACTTGTGGTCCAGCTCCCTGCTGATGGCCTGGGAAAAGCAGAAGATGGCCCAAGTGATTGGGCCCTTGCCACCTATGTAGGAGACCCAGATGAAGCTCCTGGCTCCTGACTTCAGCCTGGCCCAGGGCTGGACATTGTGGCCATCTGGGGAGTGAACCAGCAGATGGAAAATCTGTCTCTCCCTCTCTGTAACTCTGACTTTCAAAATAAATAAATAAGTCTTTTTCTAAAAATGATAAGAATGATGAAACGTATTCTTTAATTGCCTTCCTAAGCATAAGGAAAGGCGAGGTTTGCAGCTGTTGCTGGTGGGCGGGCAGTGGGCTAGACAATCATTCTGATCAACCCCATGCAGATTTAAACATAGTACTAACAACAGCCGTGCCAGTTCCATATGCCAAACAACATAACATTGGTTGGTGTTTCTGGACCACATCTACGCATACACCAGTGCCCTGCTGAGTACTGGTAAGATGGTGAAGAAACCAGCCTAGGCCGGCGCCGTGGCTCAACAGGCTAATCCTCCGCCTTGCGGCGCCGGCACACCGGGTTCTAGTCCCGGTCGGGGCGCCGGATTCTGTCCCGGTTGCCCCTCTTCCAGGCCAGCCCTCTGCTGTGGCCCAGGAGTGCAATGGAGGATGGCCCAAGTGCTTGGGCCCTGCACCCCATGGGAGACCAGGATAAGCACCTAGCACCTGGCTCCTGCCATCGGATGAGCTGCGGTGTGCCGGCCGCAGCACGCCAACCGCGGCAGCCATTGGAGGGTGAACCAACGGCAACGGAAGACCTTTCTCTCTGTCTCTCTCTCTCACTGTCCACTCTGCCTGTCAAAAAAAAAAAGAAACCAGCCTATAGTCTTAAAAGTGTATAATGAGGCCAGCGCCGTGGCTCAACAGGCTAATCCTCCGCCTTGCGGCTCCAGCACACCGGGTTCTAGTCCCGGTCGGGGCGCCAGATTCTGTCCCGGTTGCCCCTCTTCCAGGCCAGCCCTCTGCTGTGGCCTGGGAGTGCAGTGGAGGATGGCCCAGGTGCTTGGGCCCTGCACCCCATGGGAGACCAGGAAAAAAGCACCTAGCACCTGGCTCCTGCCATCGGATGAGCGCAATGCGCCGGCCGCAGCGCGACGACCGCGGCAGCCATTGGAGGGTGAACCAACGGCAAAAGGAAGACCTTTCTCTCTGTCTCTCTCTCTCACTGTCCACTCTGCCTGTCAAAAATTAAAAAAAAAAAAAGTGTATAATGAGGGTTATATGTTGGGCCCAGTAGTTAAGAAGCCTGTATCCCAAACTGGAATACCAGGTTCAAGTCCCAATTCCACTCCTGCATTCCTGCTAATACGCGCCCAGGCAGCAGGTGATGGCCCAAGAAACTAGGTCTCTGTCACCAATGTGGAAGACCTAAGATTGAATCCTTGGTTCCCTGACTTGGCCTAACCTGGCCAGCCCCAGCTGTTGTAGGCATTTGAGGAGTGAACCAGCAGATGGGAACTCACTGTCTCTGGCTCTCACATAAAATTGCTTTTTAACAATTTGCTTATTTGAAAGAGTTACAGAGAGGGAGAGACAAGAGCTCTTTCATCTGCTGGTTCATTCCCCAGATGACCACAACGGCTAGGGCTGAATCAAGCCAAAGCCAGGAGCTTCATGGCAGGGACACAGCACTTTAGGTCTTTAGCAAGGAACTAGATCAAAAGTGGAATAGCCAGAACACAAACTGGCACCCACATGGGATGCCACTGTCACAGGCAGCAGCTTAACCTGCTATACCACAATGGTGGCCCCAAATTTTCTAAGTGCATAAGGGATTTTTGTTTGTTTTGTTTTTATTTTGAGTAGAAGAAAGCTAGAAAGCTTCTGTCTGCTGATTCATTCCCAGATGCCTGCAATGGCCAGGACAGCTGGGCAAAGCAAGGAACTGGGAATTCAATCCAGGGCTCCCATGTAGGTGGCAGGGACCCAAGTGGTTCAGACATTGCACTGCCTCCCAGAGTCTGCATTAGCTGGGAGTCAGGAGCAGGGATACAGGCATTTTTTTTTTTTAAGGCTTATTTAAATTTAGAGATCTTCCATCCACTGGTTCACTCCCTAAATGGCCACAATGGCTGACACTGGTCCAGACCAAAGCTAAGAGCCTCAAACTCCATCTGGTCTCCCATATGAGCGGTAGGGGTCCAAGTACTTAGGCAATCTGCTGCTGGATCAGAAGCAGAGCAGCCAAGACTCGAACCAACGTCAAGACGGCTGTGGCATGAACCACCTCCACAACACCACACCCAAGATTCTGGCATCTTACCCAACACCTTAACTATGAGGCCAAATGTCTATCCCAGATCTATCACAGTCTAATGATACTGTCACCACAAGATAGTAAGATCCCTAAAAGTGGGGAATTTTTAAATTTTCCATTTATATTTTGTATTTATTTACTACTGCTCTAGAACAGCATCAGCATGTGGCAGGGGCATGATAAACACCTCACAGACTTGGGAAAAAAACATCCCTGCTATGGTCTAAATCATTTTACTGCTAATTCTTTTTGTCTCCTGAGTTGGTAAAAATATGAATGCAATTAATGTTTGTGCTACTTTGTCGTTATGATTTGCTATAAAGCAACTTTCAGAAGGGATCAATCAGGTGATGAACTCCATTGCCAGCCTAGCCAACGAGCAGCATCACCCTGACCTCTTCAGAGTGGGAATATTCCCTTATCGCCCCTAACACCTGGAACCAAGCTCACTTCCTGGGAGCGGTAGGGGTGCCTTGAATGAAAGCCCTCCAAGAGACAATGGATGAAATGCTGTCAGTGGTTTTGCTGCCTGTGCGATTCAGCCACACAGAAGCTCATGCACTGGGATCTGCTCGGGAGCTCCTAAACTCAAGTGCATGTGGAGATTGGGGCCTGCTCTGGTTGGAGGGCTCAGCATCTCGGCCACTCGCTGCCTCCCAGTGGAGACTGCACACTAGAATATAAACCTTTCTGCACAGCCACCCTCACTTCAGTCAGCACCCTGACCCGGTTACGTTTGTCTTGAACTACAGGAGTGACAGCTGTCATTGCAACTTGGCCCCTCACTAGTATAATCTGCCTGACAGTTAAATAAGGCAAGGACTTTTTTTTGCTTAAGCAAATTCAGAGTCACTGTGACCATCTTATTCAAAAGGAAGGATCAAAACTGGGTCATTTCACTGCTTCGAGCATCAGCAGGAGCCTGATCCCTTTCTGTATCAGTATGTGCACTTTCAGATTCTTGTTTGCTTTTTAAAATTTTCACACTTTCAGATTTTCACAGCCCTTGCATGGAGACTCTGCGTGATGGTTGCAGCATGGCATGAATAAGCAACCAGTCAGTTTTTATCTTAAGTCAGCTTTCTGTAAACTGAAATATGCATACACAATGACAGGGGCACTCCAGAAAGTTGGTGGAAGAGTAGAAGGAAGTGTATATTTTGATGCCAAAATATTTTGAAATCTATGCATAGTTTTTTAATAATATGCATTCCCCACAAAATTTTCTGAAGTACCCTTAGGGGCTATTGTAGCAGCACTATTTACAAAAAAGTGGGCACAATGCAAATGTCCGTCGACTGATGAATGGATAAAGCATGGTTGACCATATGATGGAATATTATTCAGGCATGAAACAGAATGCAGCTGAGACATGCTACACCATGATGACCCCTGGAATTGTGAATGCTAAATGAAAGGAACTGACACAAAAGGACATGCATTCCATCACTGCAGTTTCATGCAATGTCCAGAAGAGCAAATCTACAGCGACAAACAGACGAGTGGTTGCCAGGAGCTAGAAGGAGGGGGAAAGGGGAACGGTTGCTAATAGGTAGAGGGACTTCTATGGGGGATGTCAACATATTAGGGCATTAGAATAATTTCAGCTCTGATTATACTAAAAAACACTGAATTTTATCCTTTAATCAAAGGTGACCTCAGGACTCTATATACACTTGGTGAGAATGCACAGTGGTACAGATACTGTGGAGAATACTACACAGACTCCTGAGAAAACTAAGATGAAATCGACCATATTACCTAGCTGTCTCAAAGGAAATGAAATCAGCATATCAAAGAGACATCTGCACTGCTGTGTGTTCAGTGCAGCCCGACTCACAATAGCTAGGATAAGGAATCAACCTGGAAATACTATATGTATGTGGAACATTATTTGGGCATAAAGAAAATCCTGCCATTTGCTGCAAAATCGGTAGAACTGGAGGTCACTGTGTTAAGTGAAAGGAGGCAGAGAGACAAGTATTCCATGTTCTCCATGATAGGTGGAAGTTAAAAAAAAAAAAAAAAGTCAATCTAAACTCAGAATAGTGACTCCTTAAGGCTGGGGAGGGCAGAAAGGCTGATGGAGGTTAGCTGACAGGTACCAGAATACACTCTAGCTCATCAAGGTGACCACAGATACAAGAACGTATTATATACAGTAGGAAGAACTGCAAGAGAGGGCGTAGTAGGCTCCAAACAAAGGAAAAGAAATGGAAATACTAACCGCCTCATTTCATCTACTGATATTGTATGTATGTGTTGAAATATTGCACTGTACTCCATATAAACGTGTATTACATGTCAATCAAAAACAATTTAAATTTAAAACAGAAAACAAACCAAAACAAAAAATGCCCAGATGGCCACAATGGCCAGAGCTGCGCCAATCTGAAGCCAGGAGCCTCTTCTAGGTCTCCCACATGGGTGCAGAGGCCCAAGCACTTGGACCATCTTCTACTGCTTTCCCAGGCCATACCACAGAGCTGGATCAGAAATAGAGAAGCCAGGACTCGAACCAGCACCCATTTGGGATACCAGCACTGCAGGCAGTAGCTTTACCTGCTATGCCACAGTGTCCACCACCACCCCCACAGCAGCATCTTAACCACTAAACCAAAAGCCTGTCCCTGCTCTACTGAGAGCATTTCTCTCTTACCTCCCCCATCTGTAGGCTGAGCTTGGATAGTCTTACTGGTAATTATTACTGGTAATAATTACTCAGATTGTATTCAGGTCTGCTCCGTGTGTCTCTTCACCTCCTTGGACATCTACCCATGGTGTGTTCTTTTCAAGGTGAAAATCAGGACAACAAGAGAGCAAAGCAAACATGCTAGCCCATTTCAAGTCTCTGCTCATTCCATATCCACTAACCAGGCCAAGTAATTCACCTGGCCAAACCTAAACTCAAGAGGTGAAGCAGTACACACCACCTACCCTGAGGCTGTGGCTAGAGTGAGGGTGTGAACTGTTACAGAGTTAAGAATGAGGACTGGGGCTGGCACAGTGGCTGGTGCGCTAAGCTTCTGCCTGCAGTGCCAGCATCCCATATGAGCTGTGTTCATGACCCAGTGGCTCCTCTTCTGATCTACCTTCCTGCTAATGGCCTGGGAAAGCAGCCAAAGATGGTCCAAGTCCTTGGGCCCCTGTACCCATGTGGGAGACCCAGAAAAAGCTCCTGGCTCCGGATCATCCCAGCTCTGGCCATTGTGGCCATTTGAGGGAGTGAACCAGTGGATGGAAGAATTGTCTCTCCCCTTCTCTGTAGCTCTACCTCTCAAATAAATAAATGAAGTCTATCAAATAAAACCTTTCACCTCTCTCTCTTTTTTAATTTTTTTTAATTTTTTTAAATTTTTTGACAGGCAGAGTGGACAGTGAGAGAGAGAGACAGAGAGAAAGGTCTTCCTTTGCCGTTGGTTCACCCTACAATGGCCACCGCCGGCGCACCGCACTCATCCGATGGCAGGAGCCAGGTGAGAGGTGCTTTTTCCTG
Source organism: Sylvilagus floridanus (assembly GCA_949820135.1). Taxonomy (NCBI): domain Eukaryota; kingdom Metazoa; phylum Chordata; class Mammalia; order Lagomorpha; family Leporidae; genus Sylvilagus; species Sylvilagus floridanus. The sequence continues at coordinate 45,057,953 of OX463235.1, forward strand.
GTCTCCCATGGGGTGCAGGGCCCAAGCACCTGGGCCATCCTCCACTGCACTCCCGGGCCACAGCAGAGAGCTGGCCTGGAAGAGGGGCAACCAGGACAGAATCCGGCGCCCCAACCGGGACTAGAACCCGGTGTGCTGGAGCCGCAAGGCGGAGGATTAGCCTGTTGAGCCACAGCGCCAGCCCTTTTCACTTCTCTCTAAAAGAAGAGGAAGAGGAGTGGGAGGGGAAGGAGGAAGAAGAGCAGGGAGAAGAGGAGAAGGAAGAAGAAGAAAAAAATGGGGACCAATAATTAAATCTAATATTCTATGTCTTTTGTCTCAAGTTAATGTTTCCCCAAAACAATTCTCCGATCTACTATCAAGGGTCAACATGCTAAGCTACAGGTGGTCTTAGGAGTGGGAAGGGGAGGAGATTAGAGCTAATGTTGGCCAACAACTGTAGTCTTTCAAAACTCTACTCAGATTTCCAATCTAATCCTATTTGCAGCCCTCTATGCTACCCACCATGTGCTTACTGTTCTTAAGTCTGGAACTTCTCAGCTTCAATTTCTACAAAGAATACATCAAGAATACATCTCCAGTGTTCTGTGGGAGTGAAAGAGGGAGACTTCCCTTATTGCTGGAGGTGATACTGGTCTAGTGCTCTCTGCAAAGACTTGAACGAACTTCTTGTTTTCACCCTTATCTTTCATGGGGTCCATGTCTTCTCGACTCAACTTCCAGGTGCTTTCATTTTCTCTTTCTTCTACCTGGCTAAATCATTTCTTCATCTGCTTTGTGCTCTCATATCGGGTAGTTTGGGTTTACAATTTTATCACAGATGGAGTCCGTGGTTTTGTTCCTTGTTATTTTTGCTTTGTTTTGTTCTGGAATAATTTCCAAGATGTGGAGAGGTTGCAAATTTCTTTTATTCTTTATGCAAAGACCAGAAATACAGTTGGGGACGCTATCATTTATTGGCTGCTTACCAGGCACCATGCACTTTCACTAAGCAATTTATATGCACTGCGCTATTACAGTCCTGAGAACCAAGTACAACCATGCTTATTCTATGGACAAGAAACTGGGCACTGAGTGAGCTAAACTAACTCTGTCAAGGCCAATAAACCAGTCAGTAGAGGCATTAAGTTTAGAACTCAAGTCCATCTGGGAATATCCATGGTAGGTTTTATCCATGGAACTCATCAATCCTGCATCCTTTGCTAAGGATTAACTCCAGACAGATGCTATACCCTGTGGCTGGAGATACACAGATGAATGCAGGAGGGTCCCCGCCCCCAGAGAGCGCACATTTTCTTGGAGTCCAGCTAAAAGTTGTCCTCTTTCCTTCAAGCTGCTACACATTTTGCCCAAAGTGTCATTTGGGGGATGCACTATTTAACACACCATGTTTGCCAGGCTCTACCATAGATTTCCTATGTTCTACACATACTGGTGCCCAGAGAGGAAGTGGTCTTTTTCATACCCTCTCCTTCTGATATTTGGCTTTCTTTGGACACTGACAAAGCTGACCCACCCTGCAGAATGTAATCACTGTTTTAACTTCTGAGGATTGGAGAAACAGCCAAATTCCATGTAGGCTTTCACTTCGCCAACTTAGAAACAATCTAGGAAAATCTCCCCAAATACCACAATTCAGAAAAGCACCATATGTTCAATGTGTCCTTTTTTAAAAACTTTAAGAATTACAACAGTGTTATGTGCTATGTTTTTAAAGAATCATTCATTTATTCACTTACCTGAAAGGCAGAGTGACAAAGAGAAGGGGAGGGGCAGAGACAGAGAGGTTTTCCATCTGTTGGTTTTCCCCTCCAGTGCCTGCAACAGCTGGGGCTGGGCCAGGTCAAAGTCAAGAACAAGGAACTCCATCCAGGTCTCCCACATAGGTGGCAGGAATACAAGTATTTGGACCATAATCTGTTGCCTCCTTGGCACATCAGCAGGAAACTGGAAGCTGGATTGGAAGCAGAGGTGGGAATCAACCCCAGAACAGAGTGTGGAGTTAAACCACCACCAACTCCACAAGCTCCAGCCCCACTGATTTGTAGTGGTGGACAAGTTACCAAGTCCTCTGTGCTGCAATTTACCCACCAGTAAAATGGGAACCAAAACAGGTCCTGCATCTTAGGACGATTGTAAGAACTAAATGACACAGAAGGTGCAAAGTGTTTAACTCCTCGTCTGGCACACCTGCATACTCATTAAACATTGCCTCTTAATTTTTATTAGTACCAATAAGAGCAATAAATAGTCCCTATTATAATCACCATCATCACTTCTCAAGAAAGCAAAAACAGGTTAAATTGAGAGGGTAGTAAGTTAAGAGAAATGATACCTTTACCACTGAAAGTCAATTACCTCACCAGACAGGTCAGTTAATGAAAATTTATTTTAGTATGTGAAGAATTCTACATTAAGCTAGTTATATGAGAAAATCCAAATCACGTGCATTTTAAATAACAGTGAAGAGGCCTTCTGAGGCCTGGAAGGGGAGGTATTAGGTGCTAATTGGAAAAATCAATCTCTTAGTTGAAAGCTTTACTAACTCTGCTTGCTCTTGCAGCCTAACATTTTACCTGGCCCCAGGCAGAGGCTAAGGGAAGACAGAGCCAGGAAGGTTCCTGGTGGGGCTTCCATTTAAGACCCCGTGGTGACTGGCAGCAGCTCAAAACAGGCCTGTGTCTGTCACTGTTGTATCAGGACTATCATCCCACTAGAAATTTCTGCCTCTCTTTTATAGCTTGGGAACCGAGGCTCAGAGCCCATGGCATTTAAGGTTTCTGGTTTGCATCACCAAAAACCACGACAGGCTGGCTGAAGGGAAGGAGGGGTTTGGAACTTGCAGCATGGGAGGGGCAGCTGGAGAGCCTGTACCAGGAACAGGCTAATGTAAGAACCCAGTACGAGAACAGGAGGTCTGGCCTGGGCTCTACCAAGATTCTCAACACTATGCAGAGTAGACTCCAGGAGAAGGCTTCCAACAGCCAAGCACTTGAGAACAGACACATAGCCAGTAGCATCAGCAACTCGGAAACTGGTTAGAAATGCAGATTTCGGGGGCTGGCGCTGTAGCACAGCGGGTAAAGCCGTTTCCTGCAGTTCCAGTGGGAGTCCTGGTTTTGCTCCACTTCCAATCCAGCTCTCTGCTATGGCCTGGGAAAGCAGTGGAGGATGGCCCAAGTCCTTGGGCCCCTGCACCTTCATGGGAGACCTGGAAGAGGCTCCTAGCTCCTGGCTTCAGATTTGCACAGCTCTGGTTGTTGTGGCTATTTGGGGAGTGAACCATCGGATGTAAGACCTGTCTCTGTCTCTGTCTGTCTGTCTGTCTGTCTCTCTCTCTCTCTCTCTCTGCTTCTTTGTAACTCTGCCTTTCAAATAAATAAATCTTTAAAAAGAAAGAAATGCAGAATCTCAGGCCCCATCTGGCTTCACTGAATCAGAATGCATTTTAACAGATCCTGCAGATCTGTGCATGTTACAGTTTGGGACACACTGGGCAGAATCCTTAATGGACATGCAATTTCTCATCAACTTCCCAACGGGGAGGTGGTGATGATCCCTCAACAGAAAATATGTGGTGCTGCTGACAGGAGAAAGAGCAAGGGACTTCAGGACAGTCCACAAGGGCACCGTGGGATTCCAGCACAGGTCAGTCCCCACTAGCCCGCCTTCTCCTGCTCACCCCCAGTTCCTGCTGGCACTAGGATACCAATTTTTTCACTCTAGGTTGGATTTCATAGGGCTGCTGACATTTGGAAGATCTGAGAGAGGCTTCTGCTGTAAAATCCTTGATCTTTTAGACTGCTAAACTTGAAAAATCTTTTTCTCCCCCTTACACAACTTTGTGGACAATGGTGGAATGTTTAGCCAGCAGCTGCATTCCTTTTTCTCCACTATGCTCTTCAGGGGCATCTGCTATAGATTTCTTGCTATATTAAGAGGACGACAAAGAGGAAAGTTCTCTAAGGCCCTGAATCCTGGTGCCAGGGACAAAGAAAGCAGTTGGCTTTGCCAGCACAAAGGGTCCAGCAGGGAAGAGAGACAGGGACACAGTGCTTGCAAAGAAGGGCAGCTTCATCCTCCTTTACCTGGCGTTGCCCTGACAAGGCACTCTTCCAGGGAGGCTCTCTTCCTCTGGGAGCCCTGCGCCTCTGTCCATCCAGGCCTCTCCTGTGCGGGCATAGCTAGGCTGACAGATGGTCTATCAGAGTAGTGGGTAGGCGGGCCGCTATCCTTGGTCCTGAACCAGCACTGGGAGTTGGGGCAGTAGTTCAAGACCCGGCTGAATCAGAATCGACAGGAAAATGGGATAAAAGTTCTGACAGCACAGCCTGCCCCCAGAGTGTCTTAGTCAGTATTATCATTGCATCTTTAAAAATAAAACCAAGAGCCCAAAAGTTTCTGATACTCAGCCCAGGGATTCTAGATTGGTCATCAATGTCCTAGGCATGTTTATAGCTCCTGAGCCCTTGGTGCGGTCGCAAACTGCTTTGTTTTATCCAAGCTGGTATCCATTCTCCAAGATTCTAAAAGTATACCTGGAGCCACCTGCATAATCACCCCTCTCCACTCTAAGGTCTGGGCAAAACTGGCTCAGATCCAGGCCTGCAACTTGTTCCAGCTTCCTGATCATGGTTACAGGCTCTGAGATGACCCAATGGGAGCCACAGATGGGGCTGGGAGGAGTGTTATGGTTATGAAGCCAACCCAGGGGTACACTGAGCTGAGAGAAAGGTGGAGAAAAACCAGGTGCAAATGACTTTGTTGAAATCTGAGTCAAATGGCCCTTAAGCACATAGGATTTTTCACTTAAGAGATCTAATACATTCCCTTAAAAAGATTAATTTTATTTAAATAGGCAGAGTTAGGGAGAGACAAAGAGATATCTTCCATCCACTGATTCACTCCCCAAATGGCTGCAACTGCCAGGGCTGAAGCCAGGAGCCAGGATCTTCATCCAGGTCTTCCATAGGGGTGCAGGAGCCCAAGCAGTTGGGCCATCTTCCGTTGCTTTCCCAGGCACATTAGCAGGAGCTGGATTGGAAGTAGAGCAGCTGGGACTCAAACTGGTGCTCATATGAAGCCAGTGCAACAGGGGGCAGCTTAATCTGCTGTGCCATAACAGTAGCCCCTCCATTCCCTTTATTGTTTAAGCCAATTTATACTGGATTCTGTCATTTGCCATCAAATCTAACTACCACATCTGATGACTCTGGTGGCTCTGCAAACCCCTCTCCTTAGAATTCTGAACCAGGTCAAGGAGCTTGTGTGGGGGGCATGATCTAAAGGACAAGGGAAAGCAACTGGGAGCTTGCCAGGAAGAACACTGTTTTCACAATCAGTAAGGATGAAACATCAACCAACCCCAGCCTAAAGAGCCACGTACTGAGGGAGGACCAGGGCTGACACCACAAGCAGACACATCCTAGGTTCAGTGCCACCAAAGAATTCAGAGTTTCTTCATTTTTATTTTCCATCTCAGTGAAATAATGGTAGGTACTCTGACCCTTAGCCTCACCCCTGATTTATGCTGCATGGATGCCACAGCTGATCCCATTGTCATTCTGTTTGTTCATTTTTTCATTTTAAAGAGTGATGCTCCTGAGCTATTCTTTTTTTGTTTTTTAAAGACTTACTTTATTTATTTGAAAGGCAGAATTAGGGAGGGAGAGGGGAAAGAGATGGAGAGAGGGGGGAGAGAGGGGAGGGGGGAAGGGGGGAGAGGGTGGGGGGAGAGAGTGGGGGGGAGAGGGGGGAGAGGGGGGAGAGAGTGGGGGGAGAGAGTGGGGGGAGAGAGTGGGGGGAGAGTCTCCCATCTGCTGGTCCACTCCTGAAATGGCTGCAATGGCCAGGGCTGGGCCAGGCCAAAGCCAGGAGCCAGGAGCTTCTTTTAGGTCTCCCGTGTGGGTGGCAGGGGCCTCCTCTGCTGCCTTCCCAGGTACATAAGCAGGGAACTGGATAGGAAGTGGAGCAACCAGGTCTCAAACAAATGCTCATATGGGATGCTGGTGTCACAGGTGGTGGTGGCTTTATCTACTACACCACAACACCAGCCCAAATATTTTTTTCCAATGTTTATTTCTTAGGAAACATCTGTTTGTTTATCTTATTTCAAAGGCAGAGAAAGAGACAGACAGACATACTGACTAACAGAGATGTTCCATCCATTTAATTGCTCCCCAAATGCCTCCACTGGCTATGGAGGGGCCAGGCCAGAGCCAGGAGCCAGAAACTCAATCCCACATTTACATAAGCCATCACCTGCTGCCTCCCAGAGTATGCATTAGCAAGGAGACAGAATCTGAAGTGAAACAGGGGTTCAAACCTGGGCACTCTGATGGGCACTACATCTGGGCATCTTTACCATTGCACTAAATGTCCTCCCGTTAGTGTTTGTCCTTTCTTAGGAGTTCGGGCAGTGTGAATCCTTCCATCAGCTCACGGGGTCCAGGTCTGCTCCTGTGATATTTATACCTCCAGGAGAGCTGGATGTGCAACAAAACCACAGAAGGATCACAAGTTCCCCAGGACTGAAGGAGTACCCTCTGGGGTATAATCCAGAGCATCACTGCTCGGAGCACGATGGGGATCAGGAGTAGGAGAGCAAGACAAAAATGCCCGTCCATCTTCCGTGTGGTTTTGAGAGTGCCCCCGTCTGGCTAGGATAGCAAAAAAGCTTTTATTAGTGGCGCTGAAGTAGGTCAGTGTTTGTGTTAGAGAGAAGGGAGAATTGCCTGGCAGAGGTTCCAGGACAGAAGTAATTAGACAGAAGGCAAGCTCCCAGATGAGGACTGCGAGGGAGATCTGAAAAGCCAGGATAAAACATAAAAGGAAGCTATTTTTAGGGACATGAGATCAGATTGCAGGACGAGCAGATCTAGGCATCTGGGAATGGTCACGAGAAAAGGCAGAAAGCAAAAAGACTGTCAGGGCAAAGTTAGGGCGTTTGAATGACTATTGAGAGATGTGCAATTTTTAACAAAGTTGAGGGGAGGGGCAGGCGCTCCTGAACTACACATGAAGCCAGGGAAAAGGGCTTGTCCCTTTGTGGACAAAGATTGCACCTCAAATGTGGTACAAAGTCATTACATCATGAACATCATATTACACTGACCTTTAAAACTGTTGCAACTCAAAGTCAGGAGGGAGAGAACACGGGGCAGATTCTGGGAGCTGGTTTTGACCTGGTTCTTGGCCTGGAAAATTCTTACAAGGGAGCTCAATTTTATTTTATTTTATTTATTTATTTTTTTGACAGGCAGAGTGGACAGTGAGAGAGAGAGACAGAGAGAAAGGTCTTCCTTTTGCCATTGGTTCACCTCCAATGGCCGCCGGGCCGGCGCGCTGCGGCCAGCGCATCGAACTGATCCGAAGCCAGGAGCCAGGTGCTTCTCCTGGTCTCCCATGGGGTGCAGGAAACAAGCACTTGGATCATCCACTGCACTCTCGGGCCACAGCAGAGAGCTGGCCTGGAAGAGGGGCAACCAGGCACCCCGACCGGGACTAGAACCCGGTGTGCTGGCGCCGCAGGCAGAGGATTAGCCTAGTGAGCTGCAGCGCCGGCCAAGGGAGCTCAATTTTAATCACTTGTAAAACTATACATGGGCCTTATTTGGACCTTTCTGTACATTATGAGACTATTTTACAATAAAACAACTTTAAAACTCGCTAAAAGGGCATACCCTTGGATCCGCAGTTCATATGCCCACATCTCATATTCAAGTGCCTGGGTTCAAGTGCCAGCTCCACTTCCCATCCAGCTTCCTGCTAATGCACACCTCAGGACATTAGGAGGTGGCAGGTGATGCCCTGCCATGAGGTAGGAGACTCAGACTGAGTTCCAGGCTCCTGGCTGAGGCCTGGTCCAGCCTTGTCATTGGCAGCATTTGATGAATGAACCAGTGGATGGAAGAAATCTTTCTCTCGGGCCTTCAAATTTTAAAAAAATTAAAATTTTTAAATTTAAAAATAAATCTTTTAAAGCAGCCAAGTGCTAATAGAGCAATAATCTGAGCCAGTGAGAAGAGTGGGTTTCACAGAGAAGATGAGGTATTCTCTAAGAGGATGTTATTATCCAACCATTAGAAATAGTGCTGGGGCTGGCGCTGTGACATAGTGGGTAAAGCCGCCACCTGCAGTGCTGGCATCCCATATGGGTGCTGGTTCGAGTCCTGGTTGCTCCACTTCCGATCCAGCTCTCTGCTATGGCCTGGGAAAGCAGTAGAAGATGGCCCAGGTCCTTGGGCCCTTGCACCCACGTAGGTGACACAGAAGAAGCTCCTGGCTTTGGATCGGCACAGTTCTAGCTGTTGTGGCCAACTAGGGACTGAACCAGCGGATGGAAGACCTCTCTCTCTCTAATAAATTAATAAATTTTAAAAAAGAAAGAAATAGTGCCTACACTCTGGTTAAGACACCAGAATGCCAGGGTTCAATACCTGGCTCTGTCACCTGACTCCAGCTTCCTGCAGATACAGTCCCTGGAAGGCAGTAAAGGTGGTTCAGTTAAATGAATTCCTGCCACTCAAACGCGACACCTGGATTGAATTCCCAGCGCCATGGTGAGCATTTGAGCAGTCGACAAGTGGAAGGGAGCGTTCTCTATCTCTGTATGCCTTTCAGAGGAACAAAAGCAAATTTTAAAAAGAAATCATGTTGGCTGGTACCTCTGCTCACTAGGCTAATTCTCCACCTGAGGCACTGGCACCCCAGGTTCTAGTTCCAGTTGGGGCGTCAGATTCTGTCCTGGTTGCTCCTCTTCCAGTCCAGCTCTCTGCTGTGCCCAGGAGTGCAGTAGAGGATGGCCCAAGTGCTTGGGCCCTGCACCCGCATGGGAGACCAGGAGGAAGCACCACTCCTAGCTTCGGATTGGCACAGCACGCCAGCCACAACTGCCACTTGGGGGGGTGAAGCAATGGAAAAAAGACCTTTCTCTCTGTCTCTCACTGTCTAACTCTGCCTGTCCAAAAAAATAAAAAGAAATCATGTCTACAAAAAAGTTTTATATGGAAAAATGTAAATGATAGGGTATTAGGTGAAAGAATTAGCTACAAATATGTATTTCCCTGCTGCTTTCCTACTGATTCATCCCTGCTGATGTGCCTGGGAACACAGCAAATGATGGCTCAGGTGCCTGGGCCCCTTCCACTCATGTGAGACTAGGATGGAGTTCCTGGCACTCAGCTTTGGCCTGACCCAGCCCCCACCATTGTGGCCATCTGGGGAATGAACGAGCAGATCAATTATCAATTTTGTTCTTTCTCTTTCCCTGTCACTATGCCTTTCAAATAAAATACAACTTTGGAAAATCAACGGGATTAGTGTACGTATAAAACAGGCCTCTGAGGACAGCCTTGCCCCTTCTGCCAAGTGAGGACACAAAAGGACCATCAATACACCAGCCACCCAACCTGCCTGCACCTTGGTCTTGTACGTCCCAGCTTCCTGGACTGAGAGAAACAAATTTCTGTTATTTGTAAGGCTGCCTCCTTTATGATATAGTGCAATAACAATCCAAACAGACTAACAGAATGAACCATCAATTGAAGCTAAAATTAGTGGGTAAACACATGCTGGAAACAGAGTACTTACACAGGCTCAAGGTAGCCCTCCACCAGGATAAAGGATTGCAAAGGGGAAAACAGCAACTTGATAGTGGAGAAATCCGCGAGCTGCCACTTCAGTACTGAGAGCTAACAGCACCAACAGGGAGACAGGCTAGCACCAAGTACCTGCTGATGTTCGTCTGAGACAGCAGAAGGACACAGCACCATCTCTGGTATTCTCTTCACAAATGCACATGAATTTGGCCATGAGGAAACATCATACAAACCCAAATCACGAGACACTACACATATTACTAGACAGTGCTCTCCAAACTGTCAAGATCATGAAGCACAAAGAAAAAAAAAAAAAAGCGAGAACCCACCCAGATGGAGAAAATTAAGCAGACATGAAAACAAAATGCGATGAGATTGGATCCTGGGTCAGAAAACCAGCGTTAGTGAGACAAATGGAAACATCTGAATAAAGCCAAGAGATTACCTAATTTCCTGGTTTTGATAATTGTCCTGAGGTTATGCTGGATATCATTTGGGGAAGATGTGGAAAAGGTATAGAGGGATTTTTTAAGAGATTAATTTATTAATTTGAAAGGCAAGATGAGTGAGAGAGTGTGAGCTGGATCAGAACTGGAACAGTGGGGACCCAAAAGATGCCCCATGTGGAATGCCAACATCCTAAGTGCAAGCTTAACCGACTGCACCACAAGGCAGGTACCTATAAAGGGATTCTTCACACCAATTATACAATGTCATTTTTAAGCTGGTGTCATCTCAAAATTAAAAATTAACAAGCTTGGCCGGCGCCGCAGCTCAAGAGGCTAATCCTCCACCTTTCGGCAGCGCCGGCACACCAGGTTCTAGTCCTGGTCGGGGCGCCGGATTCTGTCCTGGTTGCCCCTCTTCCAGGCCAGCTCTCTGCTGTGGCCAGGGAGTGCAGTGGAGGATGGCCCAGGTCTTTGGGCCCTGCACCCCATGGGAGACCAGGAGAAGTACCTGGCTCCTGCCATCAGGTCAGCCTGGTGCGCCAATCGCAGCGCACCGGCTGCGGCGGCCATTGGAGGGTGAACCAACGGCTAAGGAAGACCTTTCTCTCTGTCTCTCTCTGTCTCACTGTCCACTCTGCCTGTAAAAAAAAAAAAATTAACAAGCTTAAAAAATGAAATAGGTGCAATGAAATAGCTGGCAAAAAATGATATATATATATAAAATTTTTTTTAACAGGCAGAGTGGACAGTGAGAGAGAGACAGAGAGAAAGGTCTTCCTTTTTTGGCACTGGTTCACCCTCCAATGGCCGCTGCAGCCAGCGGGCTGTGGCCGGCTTACAGCGCTGATCTGAAGGCAGGAGCCAGGTGCTTCGCCTGGTCTCCCACAGGGTGCAGGGCCCAAGCACTTGGACCATCCTCCACTGCACTCCTGGGCCACAGCAGAGAGCTGGCCTAGAAGAGGGGCAACCGGGACAGAATCCGGCACCCCGACCGGGACTAGAACCCAGTGTGCCGGCGCCACAAGGCAGAGGATTAGCCTATTGAGCCGCAGCGCCGGCAATATATATATATTTGATAGTTAAATTATATATATTTTGATAGTTAAATTATATATTTTTGATAGTTAAATTATATATCTCATTTAACTATCAAAATCTATTCCTGCAAAGCTTTCTAGGGCCAGATGTGCTCTTCTCAAGCGCCTCCTCCTCTACCTCCTGTTCCTCTTTCTCTGAGCACGTGCCAGTGTGACTACATTTCTTCCCGGACCCATATTCCCATGGAAACAGAAGAGCAATAGACAAAAAAGAAAACCAAAAAGGAACAAGGAATAGTATTTGTTGATTGATGATGATTTGAAACTCTTTAGGTCACTCTGACTTCTGCTTACACTTGATAAACGCTCTTAAAAATGGCAGACGATCCACGTTGCCTCTTGCCTGTGTGTCAGAAACAGCAAAGCATCATAATGGAGGGATCTAGACTGAAAAAAAAACTCCCCTCTTAACAAACTGGTTAGGATTCTAAAAATACAAACAGTGCTTTTGGAAGCCAGTAAATAAAAATGGCAAATGCGTAACACCTGCCATGAGTTTTGGGGGCCGGCGCTAAGGTATAATGGGTAAAGCCATAGCCTGCAGTGCCAGCATCCCATATGGGCACCAGCTCAAGTCCCAGCTGCTCCACTTCTGATCCAGCTCTCTGCTACAGCCTGGGAAAGCAGTAGAAGATGCCCAAGTCCTTGGGCCCCTGCACTCACATGGGAGACCTGGGAGAAGCTCCTGGCTCCTGGCTTTGGATTGGCCCTGCTCTCTGGTGCAGCCACTTGGGGAGTGAACCAGCAGATGGAAGACCTTTCTCTCTGTCTCTCCCTCTCACTGTCTGTAACTCTACTTCTCAAATAAAAATAAATAAAATCTAAAAAAACTATTGCTGCATGACCTCCCAGCTGCAACAATATGAAGGGGTAGCCCAACCCTCTCTCCCCACAAAAACAATAAAATAGACAAAATTATCCAAATACAAAACAGGGGTGTACATTTGGTGTGGCAGTTGAAGACACCACTTGGGATGCTGCACCCCATTTTAGAGTGCCTGGGTTCAAGTCCCAGCTCTGCCAGATTCTGGCTTCCTGCTTGGGAGCACACTGAGAAGCAGCAGGTGGTGGCTCAGTGGCTGGGTCCCTGCTACTCACGAGGGAGACGTGGAGTGAGTTCCTGGCTCCCACTTTCAGTCTAGCCCAGCCTTGGCTGTTTGCAAGCATGAGAGGAGCGAACCAGCAGAGCTGTCTATCTCTGTGCCTTCTCAAATAAATAATTTTTTTAAATTATCAAAACAACTGTTTGAGGGCTCTGGAAATCAACCAAAGGCAAACAACCCATGGAAAGGTGTTTACCCCTAAATAATTGCTGGGGTCCAAACAGCAGGCGCCTAGCCCAGAGCTTTCTTGCCGAGGACTGCCTCTGGCCCATCGCCCAGCTGGACAGCCGTCGCTGTTGAACCAGGGCGGCGCGGGGCTGGAGAACCAGCTGGGCTGGCAGAGAGGCCTACTGGATGTGAAGGGAAGAGTTCCTTGTTAGTGCATGTAGGGAACTCCACAGAAAGAAAAGCAGTCAGACACCTGCAGCCGTGCTAGCCCCAGGTGGCGAGGGGACGAATCAACTAGAGATTTCCTAAGAAGATTCTGGAAACGATGGCACAAGAGAAGGCCTCAATAAGCTCTCCCTGTGTCTGGCTGACTAAACAACTCGACACACGCGCAGGCTCGGATGGGAGCACTCAGACACACGCCAAGACACACGCTCAGACACACGCCAAGCTTAACTGGCCGAGCTTGAATGCCCTCCAGGCCCGCACAGAGAGCCGGCGGCCTGGGAGGGCCGGCCACCGGCTCACCACCTCGGCCCAAGCCTGTGGCTGACTGCTAAGCTCTGCAGACCAAGGGCGATTGGAAGCAACTAGAAGGCAGCCCAGGACTGCGGGCTGCGAGTCTGTTGGGAGCGTGGGGGTCGCCACTGGTCTCTAGTAATATGCAAGAGGCTCAGCAAACGGAGAAGCCAACAGCTCTTCTTAGATCCCTCAGAGTAACGACGCCCGGCGAGCTGCTGCCCCCGAATCTGAGAGCCGGCTGGGCAGCGCAGAGACTCGGAACTTACCAGAGCGGGAGCTGCTGCAGGCTCGGGGTGCAGGAGGCTGAGAGCGGGACTCACCCGGGAGCCCGAGACTTCTATGAGTTTGACGGCCTGGAGCTCAACCAGGTCCCCACAGGAAATATCGCAGAGGGACTCTCCTCACGCTTCCGGTGGGCGGGCGAAGGAAGCACCCAGCCTTCTAGGAGTCATAACAAGGTCTCAGGGGAAACTCATTAAAGCAGAGCCTGCCTTTCCCTCAGCGGAAAAAGCCCCAGCTGCCCCGGCTATCCTGGCCCACCTGCATGTGGGGTGCTACTGTGGAGCCTTCCCCCGAACCAACACCACTCCACTAAATATCCTGTCCATACCTATCCACAGCAGTTCTTTTTACCCAGTGCACCTGCCAAAAACAAAACAAAAAAGAGATATTAAAAATTACATGATATAGGCTGGCGCCACAGCTCACTAAGGCTAATCCTCCGCCTGCAGCGCCGCACTCCGGGTTCTAGTCCCCGTCAGGGCACCAGATTCTGTCCCGGTTGCCCCTCTTCCAGGCCAGCTCTGTGGTGTGGCCTGGGAGTGCAGTGGAGGATGTCCCAGGTCCTTGGGCCCAGTACCCGCATGGGAGACCAGGAGAAGCACCTGGCTCCTGCCATCAGATCAGCGCGGTGCGCCGGCTGCAGCGGACATTGGAGGGTGAACCAACGGCAAAAGGAAGACCTTTCTCTCTGTCTCTCTCTTTCTCACTGTCCACTCTGCCTGTCAAAAAAAAAAAAATTACAAGATAAGGGCCGCGTTGTGGCGTAGTAGGCTAAGCCTCTGCCTGCAGCACTGGCATCCCATAGGGGTGCCCCTTCGCATCCCAGCTGCTCCTCTTCCGGCCCAGCTCCCTGCTGATGGCTTAAGAAAGCAGTGGAAGATGGCCCAAGTGCTTGGGCCCCTGCACAGGTGTGGGAGACCTGCCTGGCTCCTGGCTTCAGATCGACCCAGCTCTGTGCAGCCATTTGGGGCTAGAAGACCTTTCTGCTTCTCCCTCTCTCTGTAACTCTATCTCTCAAATAAATAAATATTAATAATAAAATTACAAGATAAATTAAAAGGCAAAGAAAGAAAGAAAAAGAAAAGAAAACCCACAGTTTGAGGAGACAGAGCAAGCATCAAAACCTGAGAGGCAGCAGCACTGGCCCAAGTACCTATGTCTCTGCCACCCACCTGGGAGACCTGGATTGAGTTCTTGGTTCCTAATTTCAGCCAGACCCAGTGCCAGCATTGTGGCATTTAGGGCATAAACCAGTGGATGGGAACCCTTACTCCATCTCTCTCTCTCTCTCTCTCCTCTCTCTCTGCATGTCAGATAAGTAAATCAACATTGAAATAGTAAGAGAGAACTGGGTATACTAGTGTCAGACAAAATAGAGAATACATACTACTAGAAACAAAGAGAACATTTCATAAGAATAAAGGAATCAACACATCAAGAAGATAAAGCAATTAAAAGTGTATACAAGTCTAACAAAGATTCAAAATACATGAAAAAACAAAATAGACAGAATTGAAGTGAAATGGAACAAAAGGAATTAAGACTGCAGGACACCCCCCTCTTTGACTTGAAAATTAAAGAATACACAACCAAAAAAAAATCCATCATTTTAGTAAAAAAGAAAAGAAAGAACTCACAGCCCAGGAACATCAATATCTACATTCTTCTCAGTTATGCTTAAAATGGCTTGGACTATCTCCAAAACTGTGAGAAATAAGTGTGCTGTTTAAGCCACCAGCCTATGACATTCTTGCCATAGCAGCCTAACAAATCCTGCAAAAAGATTCTGTTTCTCCTTCTTTGCCCACCCCTAAAGATTGGCTTGTTAATGGCACAAAAAACTCTGTGTGAGGGGCTCATGAATCTTGGCTTTCCATAGAAATTCTTCTTTCCCCTCAAGGAGAAAGCTAGAGATGACAGAAAGGAATATGTCATGTTTAATTTAATGTTCCAATTCACAATTCATAATATTATTCCATTACAGCCCATCGTTCAAAACGTCTCGTCTTTGAGAATGAATTATTATTTAACAAGGTGTTCAGACCTTGCTTCAGGAGGACCCATTCATAATACATCACGATATTCTCCAGTGCGAATGTAGGGCATCCTGCATTCTCTTGGTCCTGCTTTTCACTGCCACGATGGCTCGCAGCCACCGTGCAGAGTGTTGGCACTCAATGTCTTTGGTCAGAAAGGGAGCCGAGGCCCCACTAGGCACATCTACAGCATCAGGACAGACAGAGCGTCACCCAAACCCCTTCTTGTTCATCAAGAAACCGAGGCCTGGGAGTAAAGGTTTGAAAGTAGAGTTAGAGTTTCTTCCTTAAGAATATCCCTGCTTGGAGCAGTGGCAGTTGCAGCCCTGGTCCTGAGACTACTGCATCAGGGAGGAAAAACAAAGAAAAAATTGAAGTGATGGGAGAAGGGGGGAAGCTACAGTCCCACAGCCATTTTCCCCACAGGGGGAATTATGCAGGCCCACCAGCATCCTGCCAGTGTGGGAAGAACTGGGTCACATGGGCTCCAATCCTCTCTTCATAAAATCCACCAGAGAAATGGAGGAAAATATCTGGTGGGGACCCTCCCCTGCTGCCTTTAGCTCTCTTGGTCTCTTCAAATTCTCGAACAAACCAGTGTTCTGCAAATATCTTCCTGCCCAGTGCTAGACATTCTGAGCTGTACAGTGTGATCCTTGGTCTGAAGAAATCACTCCATGGTCCAAATGAGTACAAGATCTTATGTCCTGGTCTCTTCATAGTATTTTGGGCATCTGCTATCAGGTATGCAAAGCCTGATCCAGAGTGTCTGTTGTCGCCAGCGTCCATCTGTAGCTTCCTGGGGCTACTGTCTTCAGCCTGACTTGCCCAGTGTGTGGGATTTCTCCCCACTGGCGAATCTGCCCCCAGCCATCTGCAATCTCTGTCTCTTGTTGGCAGATGGAACAGTTCTTATTGGTACTTCGTGCCTCAGAGGAGCAGCAGGGGAGGATTTACAAGCCTTCTGTTTTATAACAGTAGGTGGAGGAGATTGGTTCCTGTTCTTTGTTCAGGTCAAGGAGATGCTATGACCACACAAAAAGCCTGTTCAAATACATCACCTTCCATCCACTCACCTCCGTCCTATCAACCTTGTTTTCCTATGTTATCCCAAGTCCTTGGGCCCCTGCACCTGTGTGGGAGACTCAGAAAAAGCTCCTGGATCCTGGCTTAGGATCAGTGCAGCTCCAGCCATTGTGGCCATCTGGCAAGTGAACCAGTGGAAGGAAGACTCTCTCTCTCTCTCTCCCTCTACCTCTGCCTCTCTGTAATTCTGCCTTTAAATAAACAAGTAAAAATTTTTTAAAGAAATTCCAAGGGTTTAGAGGTTGTGTGGGAGAAGCCAAATTCTTGACACCTTTCACGTACTTAATGCTGAACAAGGCAAGGTACAACACCAGCAAATAGCTATACAGTGTCAGACACGGCATACATATTTTCCCTAATTCTTGTAACAACACTGCAGAGGTTTGTGTTAGCATCATTTCACAGATAACAAAGTTGAAGCTCAGAAAGTTACCCAAAGTTTTCGAACTAGAAAGCAATAGAGGCCGGCGCCATGGCTCAACAGGCTAATCCTCCGCCTTGCGGCGCCGGCACACCGGGTTCTAGTCCCGGTCGGGGCGCCGGATTCTGTCCCGGTTGCCCCTCTTCCAGGCCAGCTCTCTGCTGTGGCCCGGGAGTGCAGTGGAGGATGGCCCAAGTGCTTGGGCCCTGCACCCCATGGGAGACCAGGAAAAGCACCTAGCACCTGGCTCCTGCCATCGGATGAGCACCGTGTGCCGGGAAGCGCGCCATCCTCGGCAGCCATTGGAGGGTGAACCAATGGCAAAAAAGGAAGACCTTTTTCTCTGTCTCTCTCTCTCACTGTCCACTCTGCCTGTCAAAAAAAAAAAAAAAAAAAAGCAAGCAATAGATTGGACCATGTTGACACAAGCATAGCTCTTGGGCTATTACATCCATGTTATTAACTTCAACTTACTAATTAATGAATTCTACAAATCTTTATTTCTTTTTTTAAAACAGATTTGTTTATTTATTTCAAAGGTAGAGTTACAGAGAGAGGGGGAGAGACAGAGAGAGGAGAAATATCTTTATTCCCCAAAGGCCACAACAGCCAAACTGGGCCAGGCCAAAGCCAGGAGCCAGGAGCTTCTTCTGGGTCTCCCACGTGGATGTAGGGGCCCAAGGACTTGGGTCATCCTCCACTGCTAGGTGCACTAGCAGGGAGCTGGATAGGAAGTGGAGCAGCTGGAACCTGAACTGGCAACCACATGGGAGGCAGAGGCTCAACTCATTATGCCACAGCGCTTAGGCCCTCTGCCTTTCAAATAAATGAAAATAAATATGAAAGTTTTAAAGAGAGAGGTGGTCATTTCAGGTGGTGGGGGGAGTACTTATTAAAGATAAAGATGATTATATTTAGAGAAAATAAGATTGCAAAGATGTTGCTAATTATTGTTGCTACATGATAGATACAAAGAAGAGCCTTTATCCATTCTATTTTTATGTAATTTGAAAACTTGCTTGGATCAAAGTTGTTTTTTAAAGAAAGTGGTGGATAGGGGTGGCAGACAGGATGTGCAAGGAGTGTTTTGAGGCCAAATAGGTAAGTCAGGGAACATTTAAGAAGGTGACAATGGAACAAAGACTTGGAGGAGATGGGGGAGGGAGTTTGTGGCTCTCAGAAAAAATGTTCCAGGAGAAGCAGGAGCTAGGGCAGAACCCGAGGATGGCAGGGTGCCTGGCATGCTGCAGGAATGTCCAGGGCTGGAAGGGTGAAATAGGAGGAGGTGGCAATAAGGGTGAATGGGGTGGGCACACGCACAAGGGTCATATCCAACAGGAAAAGTTCAGGAAATTCAATGGAAAGGAGAAAAAGACTCAAAGAGGTATTTCACAGAGAGGACATGGTCAACATGCATATTAAAAGATGCTTTGCAAGCATCATTACACATTAGGGAAATACAAGGTAAAACCATAATGCTCCACCACTGCCCACCCAGTAAAAGGTTGAAATTTATTTTATTTTTTGACAGGCAGAGTCAACAGTGAGAGAGAGAGACAGAGAGAAAAGTCTTCCTTTGCTGTTGGTTTACCCTCCAATGGCCACTTCGGCCGGCGCGCTGCAGACAGCGTACCGCGCTCATCCGATGGCAGGAGCCAGGTGCTTTTCCTGGTCTCCCATGGGGTGCAGGGCCCAAACACTTGGGCCATCCTCCACTGCACTCCGGGGCCACAGCAGAGAGCTGACCTGGAAGAGGGGCAACAATCCGGCGCCCCGACCATCCGGACTAGAACCCAGTGTGCCGGCGCCGCAAGGTGGAGGATTAGCCTTTTGAGCCACAGCGCCGGCCCAAAAGGTTGAAATTTAAAAGGCAGGTAATACCGAGGACTGCAGAGAAAACAGAGCTCGCCTCCGCTGCTGGTGGGTGTGTGAATCAAGGCAGCAATTCCATTTCTAGGTCTGTATATGCAGCGGGAAACCATGTGTATGTGCACCAAAAACCAGAAAAAAAAGAGTGTTTAGAGCAGCCTATTCTAAACACCCCCAAAATGGGACCAACCCAAATACCTGGTGAAATGGATAAACAGATGGTATTATGGCCATACAATGAGCATTTAGAATAACAAAAAATACAGATGAATTGCACAAAAAGATTGAGCAGGGAGGCCAATGTTGTGGCACAGTGGGCACCTGTACGTGGGCCACTGTACCCACCTGGGAGACCTGGGTGGAGTTCCAGGCTCCTGCCTTCAGACTGGCCTAGCCCTGGTCGTTGTGGTCATTTGGAGAGTAAACCAGCAAACAGAAGATATCTGTCTTTCCTTTCCCTTTCTCCTTCTCGCTCTGTAACTCTTTCAAATAATAAGTCTTAAAAACACTGAGCAGAGGAAGCAGGCACAAAGGATTTATGTTTTAAACAAATACACAGTGTTATTTTAAAAAAATTATTAATTTATTTGAAAGGCAGAATTACAGAGAGAGAGAGAGAGAGAGAGAGAGGGCTTCCATCTGCTGGTTCACTCCCCAAATGGCCTCAATGACCAGAGGTGGGCCAATCCGAAGCCATGAGCCAGGAACTTCTTCCAAGTCTCCCACATGGGTTCAGGGGCCCAAGGACTTGGGCTATCTTCCGTTGTTTTCCCAGGTGCATTAGCATGGAGCTGGATCTGAAGTGGAGCAGCTGGGACTTGGACTGGTACCCATATGGGATGCCAGCACTGCAGGCAGCGGCTTTACCCACTATGCCACAGCGCCAGCTCCACAAAGTATGCAATACTGTGTGATCCATTTCTGTAAAATCAAAAACAAGCAAAATGTTATATGTATATTGTATAGTGGTTACTCCCATGGAGAAAGTGACTGCAAAGGGAGTGTGGGAACTCGGGGAGCTGAGTGTCCTGTTTCTTGATCTAGATTCTGGTTAAATGGATGAGCTTAATCTGTGTGCTGATGATATGTACACTTTGTGTCTCTGTATCATACTTCAACAAGACACTCAAAAAAGTCATGTGGGGTGTCTTGGTTCCCTCCCTGGAGGTGCCAGTGACATTTTCAGGACCTGCATGTCCCTTCCCATGCAGAATTAGAGGGACACAGAGCGCAGAAGATGCTGGCTTAAGAACGAAAGGGCAGAAGATGCAGTTTCTCAACTCGCAGAAGTTACCTCTACACTCAAAGATCCTTGGGCTGGGTGTTTGGTACAGCAGGTAAGCGGATTCTTGGGATGTCCATACTTCACACTGAAGTGCTGGCTTCAGGTTCTGACTCTGTTTCTGATCCAGCTTCTGGACAACACATATTCTGGGATGTAGCAGGTGATGGTTCAAGCACTGGAGTCCCTGCCACCCACGTGGGAGACCCGGATTGAGTTCCCAGCTCCCAGCTTCAGCCCTAGCCCAGCCGCAGCCCAGGCTATTCCAAGCACGGGGTAGTGAGCCAACTGGTGTGCCTGCACTCTCTCACCTATCTTTCAAATAAATAAATAATATCTAAAAAGGAAATGGGGAACACAATGGGAATGACTATAGAGTTATTTTTACCACCCTCTGCCAGCAAAAGTTTTTTTTTTTGACAGGCAGAGTGGACAGTGAGAGAGAGAGACAGAAAGGTCTTCCTTTTTTTGCCATTGGTTCACCCTCCAATGGCCGCCACGGCCAGCACACCGCGTTGATCAGAAGCCAGGAGCCAGGCGCTTCTCCTGGTCTCCCATGCAGGGCCCAAGCACTTGGGCCATCCTCCACTGCACTACGGGGCCACAGCAGAGAGCTGGCCTGGAAGAGGGGCAACCGGGACAGAATCCGGCGCCCCAGCGAGGACTAGAAGGATTAGCCTAGTGAGCCACGGCGCCAGCCCCAAAAGTTTTAATACCTTTGGCATGGTTCTTCTCTTTTCTTAGTTTTTCCTAAAGTGTGTAAATAGGACCCAAGTAGGTTCAACGAAAAATCAGAGGCTTTAATTCACTTTGAAAAAACGTTAAGTTCCAGGCAAGGCAGATACTGTTCATCCCTGGAAAGAAAGGAATTTCAACCGAATTTAATATCAGTATGTGAAAGAACAGATTTGAGAACTTGGGCTATTTATAAAAGATGAGGGGGATTAAATAGACGTAGCACCAGCAAAATCCTGAGGCTCCCCGAGCTGATGTCCCCTTACCTCGGATGCGCGCACACACAAAACTTTCCGTTCCTTTGCCCACGCGGTGCGGGGCCACCACATGTAACTTAAACAGCGTGTGGAAATGTGCCCGAGAATTCTGTGAGCTGCTATCCATCCACCTTCAAAAAATGAACGCAGCCGTTCACCTCCACGCACCAAGCTGACTTCACCGAATGACAAAGGAAGTCCTTGACAAGATCAAAGTGCAAGGGTAACAGAAGAGGCAAGGGGGCAGCAGCAACTCCATTTT
This sequence comes from Sylvilagus floridanus, assembly GCA_949820135.1. Classification (NCBI taxonomy): domain Eukaryota; kingdom Metazoa; phylum Chordata; class Mammalia; order Lagomorpha; family Leporidae; genus Sylvilagus; species Sylvilagus floridanus. The sequence goes on from OX463235.1 coordinate 45,079,121, forward strand.
GGAAGTGCTAATGCATGGGGAGGGGCAGGTGCTCGGCGTAGCGGTGGAATCGCTGCCTGGGACGCCCACAACCCACACCTGACAGTTGAGACAGCGAGGGGAGGAGAGGACGGGGCCCACTTTTCCAGCACGGGTGACCAGATGGGCACAACGCCGCTGAGACATCTAGCTGGCCTTTGGTGCGCTCAGCACCCCGCGCCTGCCTTTGCCGGTGCCGACGGCTGCGCTCTTGGCTTAGGGCTCTGCTCCTCCAGGCGATCCCCGCCGAGTGCGTGCCACCACGCCCGGCTTTGCTCAGCCCTGCGTCCCTGGCACCAGCGCAGGGAGCCGCGCAGAGGAGGCACTGGGGAAACAGGTGCCCAAAAGTACAGACCATGCCAGTCGTGCCTCACAAAAGCTGGCAATGTTTTAAAAACGGACTGCGAAAAGGGATACGCAGGCAAAGACATTTAGATGAGTTCCTTTTTGGACACGCTGAGTCCGAAATGGCTGTGCCAACATCCAGGTGGGGACGCCCAGGAGGCGCCTGGGAACGCGTGTGAGGCGCACGGGGCGGGCCGGGTTTGGACCTGAACCTCTGAGCGTGACAGAAGCGTCCGATAAGCCCCGAACGCGGCCCCACGTTCAGCAGGACGGCCGCCCTCCGACGTCTCAGCCACTCGCGGTCCCCGGCCCGGCCCCAGGGCTGCTCTCGGGCTGCCCGGAGCCCCCGCAGCCGCCGTGTCCCCTCCGCCTGTGCCTCCACCGCCTCGCCTAGCGTCTCCCCCACGCCTGCGTCGGCTCGCCCAGCCCACGGGCGCCGCGGAGCCTCTTCCGCCGACGCCTCCCGGCTGGGCCCCAGCAGCCGGGCCTCGGGCCACGCCGACGGCCGCGCGTTCTCAGCCCCGGGCCCGGCTGCCGCCCGCCCCTGGGCTCCGGGAGGCCGGGCCTGAAGCGAACACCTGCGTCCGCCCCGCGGAGACCCCGGGCGGCGCAGCAGGGCGGCGGCGCGGCGGAGAGCCCGGGGCCCGCAGTCACGCACCTCCTGCGCGCTCGTCGAAAGCGCGGGAAACGAGCTCGCGCTCCCGAAGCCCTGGCTCTGGCGGCGGCCCGCAGGCCTGGCGAGAAGAGCGGGCGCCCGAGGCCCACGGCCTGACTCCGAGGGTGTTCGTGGTCCCGGGGCGCGCACGGGTCCTCAGCCGGAGCGAACCTCGCGGCCGACAGGGGCTCTGCCGGCCCCCAGAGGGCCGCGGTGGGCGGGGCCCGGCTGGCGTCCGCGGCCCTGGGCGCCGGGCCTTCGTCCTCACCGGGCACCTGGTGGGCAGCGCCACGTGCAAGTCTCGGGTCCCCCCAGATGGGGGCGCAGGCTGGGGTGGGGGTGGGCAAGGGAGAAACGGCCTGCACCCAGGCTCCGTCGTTGTATTCAGGAAGGGCAGCTCCGCCCACGAGGGGACGGAGAGGGAGTTGGTAGACTTCACAGCTTCTTTGCTGCAGCTGGGCGAGAGCCGGGAGAAGCGAAAATGGGAGCTGCCACTCAAGTCCTCAGGATAAATCTAAACCACATGATTGCATCTGCATATTCCCTATCAGATCCTGTGAGCAACCTATCTTAAGCTAATGTACTTTTGCAGATGTCAGATTTCTATTTGCATAATTCTCAGTGATCTCATTTCAAAAATTTCCACTCTAATATGAGAAGAACTTTAAAAGTCCATGAAAAAACAGCATTACAAAATAAGGTCTGGGCCGACTTTGTGGTGCAGCAGGTTAAGCCGCTGCTCCGGAAGCCAGCATCCTCCATCAGAGTGCCTGCTTTGAGTCCTGCTCCACTTCCAATCATCTTCTTGCTAATGCACAGCCTGGGAGGCAGCACTTGATGGCTCAGGTGCTTGGTAACTGACACCCACATGGGAGACCTGAATTGAGTCCTAGGCTCTTGGTTTAGGCCTGGCCCAGCCCTGGCTGTTGTGGGCATCTGGGGAGTGAATTAGCCAATGGAAGGGCTCTCTTACTGTCTGTCTCTCCCTCTCTCTGCAACTCTGGCTTTCTTTCTTTACTTTTTTTTCTTTTTTTTTGACAGGCAGAGTGGACAGTGAGAGAGAGAGACAGAGAGAAAGGTCTTCCTTTTTTGCCATTGGTTCACCCTCCAATGGCTGCTGCTGTGGCCGGCGCATCGCGCTCATCCGATGGCAGGAGCCAGGTGCTAGGTGCTTTTCCTGGTCTCCCATGGGGTGCAGGGCCCAAGCACCTGGGCCATCCTCCACTGCACTCCCGGGCCACAGCAGAGGGCTGGCCTGGAAGAGGGGCAACCGGGACAGAATCCGGCGCCCCGACCGGGACTAGAACCCGGTGTGCCGGCGCCGCAAGGCGGAGGATTAGCCTGTTGAGCCACGGTGCCGGCTTACTTTTTTTTAAAGACTTATTTATTTTACTTGAAAGTGAGTGTCAGAGTTACACAGGCAGAGAGAGAGAGAGAGAGAGAGAGAGGTTTTCTATCCACTGGTTCACTCCCCTTGGCCACAATGGGCAGAGCTGCACTGATCCGAAGCCAGGAGCCAGGGGCTTCTCCTGGTCTCCCACACGGGTTCACGGGCCCAAGGTCTTCCCACGTGGGTGCAGGGCCCAAGGGCTTGGGCCATCTTCTACTGCTTTCCCAGGCCATAGCAGAGAGCTGGATCAGAAGTGGAGCAGCCAAGACTCGAACCAGTGCCCATATGAGGTGCTGGCACTGCAAGCGGCGGCTTTACCCACTACACCACAGTGCCAGCCGCAACTCTGGCTTTCAATAAATAAATTTTAAGGAGGAGGAATAAAAAGGGGCCAGCATTTTGGTATAGTGGGTTAGGCTGTTGCTTAGGATACCTGCATCCCTTGTCAGAGTGCCAGTTGGAATGCTGGCTACTCCACTTCAGATCCAGCTCCCACTAACACACCTGAGAGGCAACAGATAACAGCTGAGGTATCTGGGTCCCTGCTGCCCATGTGGGAGAACAGGATGGAGTTCCTAGCTCCTAGTTTCGACCTGACCCCGCCTCAGATGTTCCAATCATTTGGGGGGCGTGAACTGGCAGATGGAATCTGTTTCTCATCCTCTCTTTCAAACATGTAAATCTTTTTATTTATTTATTTATTTATTTTTATTTTTGACAGGCAGAGTGGACAGTGAGAGAGAGAGAGAGACAGACAGAAAGGTCTTCCTTTTGCCGTTGGTTCACCCTCCAATGGCCGCCGCGGACGGCGCGCTGCGCTCCTCCGATGGCAGGAGCCAGGAGCCAGGTGCTTCTCCTGGTCTCCTATGGGTGCAGGGCCCAAGCACCTGGGCCATCCTCCACTGCACTCCCGGGCCACAGCAGAGGGCTGGCCTGGAAGAGGGGCAACCGGGACAGAATCCGGCGCCCCGACCGGGACTAGAACCCGGTGTGCCGGCGCCGCAACTTTTTTTTAAAAAATAAGGTTTGGGGGGCTGGCGCTATAGTAGGCTAAGCCTCCGCCTGCAATGCTGGCATCCCGAATGGACACCAGTTTGTGGTGGTGCTCCTCTTCTGACCCAGCTCTCGGCTGTGGCCTGGGAAAGCAGTGGAAGATGGCCCATGTCCTTGGGCCTCTGCACCCACGTGGGAGACCTGTAGGAAGCTCCTGGTTCCTGCCTTCGGATCAGCCCAGCTCTGGCCATTGTGGCCATTTGGGGAGTGAACCCTAAGATGGAAGACCTTTCTGTCTGTTTCTCCCTCTCTGTCTGTAACCCTAAAAAAAATAAGGTTTGGGGCCAGCGCTGTGGCACAGCAGATAGGGCCGCCACCTATAGTGCTGGTATTCCATTTGGGCACCGGTTCAAGACCCAGCTGCTCCACTTCCAATCCAGCTCTCTGCTGTGGCCTGGGAAAGCAGTGGAAGATGGCCCAAGTCCTTAGGCCCCTGCCCCCACATGGGAAGACCTGGAGGAAGCTCCTGGCTCCTGGTTTTGGATCGGCACAGCTCCAGCCATTGTGGCCAATTGGGGAGTGAACCAGCGGATGGAAGACCTTTCTTTCTCTCTCTCTCCCTCTCCTTCTCTCTCTGTGTAACTCTTTCAAATAAATACATCTTTAAAAAAAAATAAGGGTTATTTTGGTGTAAAAATCGAGAGCCTTGCATATATTTTTCATATGATTTTCATGAACTTTTTGAAATAACCTTGTATGAACAATATTACCCCCTTTTTTAATTTCTCGTTCTTGCTATCAGTTTAATTTATCAAGTGAAGTAGGAGGAGGTTTGAAAATATTTCTAGAAGAAAACTGAGGTAACTAGTGAATAAGATACATTTTCTAGCCATGTTCTTTTTAAAGTTAGTTCCTGGAATTTTCCCCAGTGATGGTGAGAATTTCTTTGGTTGGCAAGCAACAGCACTGAAGATAATTTTACCCATCTTCCCACATTTTTGTCCTGCATGGTACATTACGTAAATTGGAGTTGGTGCAGATACAGTGAGAGAACCGGTTTTATGGAGAGCCTTCTGCACTAAGAAGGGCTTTGTCTCCACCTGGTGGACAATCTTAGCTTTGCAACACCAGCAGTACCCCAGCCCTGCTGCATGTTAGGATCACAATCCAATCGACAGGCAGTGCCCAGGCCAAATCCCTCAGAGGGGTCAGAATAGGACCCAGGGTTGTTTTATTTTATTTCTTATTAAAGACTTGCAGCAATTCTATTGTGAGATTAAGGTTAAGAATAGGTGAATCATTTTTTTTTTCTAAATTGTGGCACACCACACAACAGACTACTTTTATAAAAAAAAAAATTATTTATTTATTTATTTGAGAGGTATTATTACAGACAGTGAGAAAGAGATGAGAGAAAGGTCTTCCTTCTGTTGGTTCACTCCCCAAATGGCCGCAACGGACACAGCTACGCTGATCCGAAGCCAAGAGCCAGGTGCTTCCTCGCGGTCTCCCATGTGGGTGCAGGGACCCAAGCACCTGGACCATCCTCCACTGCCTTCCCGGGCCACAGCAGAGAGCTGGACTGGAAGAGGAGCAGCCGGGACTAGGACCCGGCGCCCATATGGAATGCTGGTGCTGCAGGTGGAAGATTAGCCTAGTGTGGCCCCAAGAATCGGTGAATCTTAAGTCAGTGATGAATATGGAACACTCAGTCCTTGCTTAAGACCATCATAAAGTAAAAAGAACCATCTATGTAGGTAAATGACAGATGCTTCCTAGGGCCCTTTTATGCCTTTCCGGGTGGAAATCAAGGAGTTTCTGGCAATGTAAAAAAAATTAAAATCTATCAAAATGTCTTCCTGTGCAAGTCTCCCTATGATGAACCAGAAAGTGCTGAGCAAAGACATTCAAATACAGACACACATGTACACACATGATACACAAACACACGTGCACACTCACAAGTACATGAGCACAATATAGGGGGATTAGGGCAAGATGGCGGAATAGGAAGGGAGCACACCGATAGTCCGGGGAGAGACAGTTTAATAAAAGTGGAGATACTGCAGGTTCAAGGAAGAGTAGGGGAAGAAACAGCAGAGGAAACTCTTCCAGAACTAGTGATTCACAGTGGACCTTTGAGGAGAGCGTGGGAGCCCGCAGTTCGGGACACCAGCGGCAGACTCAACGCACCAGCACTGGAACGCCAGGTGAGCCGATCCTCAATAGCCCGAGACACCAGCAGGGAAGCGGAAAGAGGAGACTAGAGCGAACAAGGCTTGAAACCCTGTGGGGAAAAGTTCACCAGGCTAACTAGAAGAGAGAGAGAAAGAAAAAAGTAACCGATACGGACACGGGTTTCTCTCTCTCCGCCCACCTCTCAAAGGCCAGCAAGACAAAGAGCAGGCGCCATTTTGGACATACGTCATAAGCAGGGTGACCTCGGGTCGGCACCGGCCCTGAGCCTAGCAGAAAAACCTGACTCTGGGTGGGAGGGGTGAAATAACAGGAGATTAGAACCTAATGAATGTGTGGTGCTAATGAACTGAGACTGTGAAAAAAGAGACGGTTGGGGGAGAGAACTCACGGAAATCACGAATTCATGTGAGTACTCTCCAGAGACGCTACAGTTCAGCAGCCTTGGCAGCCCAGTGGGAGACTACAGGAGAATCTGAGCCCACACTAAGGGCCGCAAAGATTCTCTCTCTGGTCCTTGGGAAAGAGCTTCCGATCTCTGGCTCCTGTGGGTATATCATTCGCCTGCTAACCACCCCCAATTCCATTCAGCTGTGTGGAATTACTTCCCTTTTGAACCAAAAAAAAAAAAAAAAAAAGGAAGAGAGAGAGATTTACCACGCCTAACCTGGGAGTGTCTCCTTTGACACACCCTCAACCCTGAGGAACCAAACAGAGCTCTCAGGCCACACCCATCTCAAGTCTCTAAGGCTCCATCAAAAGCAGACAGTCCACTTAATCTAGAGTCATAGTATAACAAGAAAAAAACACCACAGTAAAGAAACCAATATGCCAAACAACAAACGCAAAAACTGAGGTAATAAGAACAAGGAAGACACTATGGCATCCCCAAATGAAAAAGACACCCCAATTCAAGATTACGAAGATGATGAGATAGAAGAGATGCAAGAAGCAGATCTCAAAAAATGATAAGAACACTAAGAAGTACTCAAAAACAAATTCTTGAACTACAGAAATCCTTAATGGACAAGGTAGAAAATCTCTCCCGTGAAAATGAAATATTAAGGAAAAATCAAGCTGAAATGAAACAACTAGTAGAACATGAAACTGTGATAGTGACGAGAAATCATAATGAAGTGAAGAATTCAATAGACCAAATGAAAAACACATTAGAGAGCCTTACAAACAGAATGGGTGAGGCAGAAGAGAGAATATCGGACTTAGAAGACAGAGCACAGGAAAATATACAGTCAAACCAAAGAAAAGAAGAGGAAATTAGAAATCTAAAAAATATTGTTGGGAATCTACAGGATACTATTAAAAAACCCAACATTCGAGTTCTAGGAGTTCCTGAAGGCATGGAGAGGGAGAAAGGATTAGAATGCCTTTTTAGTGAGATAATAGCAGAAAATTTCCCAGTTTTGGAGAAGGACAGAGACATCCTAGTACAGGAAGCTCATAGAACCCCCAATAAACATGACCAAAAGAGATACTCATCACGACACATTGTAATTAAACTCACCACAGTGAAACAGAAAGAAAAGATCCTAAAATGTGCAAGAGAGAAACATCAGATTATTCTCAGAGGATCTCCAATTAGACTCACGGCAGACTTCTCATCAGAAACCCTACAAGCTAGAAGGGAATGGCGAGACATAGCCCAGGTACTAAGAGAGAAAAACTGCCAGCCCAGAATATTATATCCTGCAAAGCTCTCATTTATGAATGAAGGTGAAATAAAGATTTTCACTGCAAAAAGAAATTGAAAGAATTTGTTGCCACTCGTCCAGCCCTGCAAAAGATGCTTAAAGATGTGTTACACACAGAAACACAGAAACACGGCCATCAACATGAAAGTAGGTAAATGAAGGGAACCTCACGGCAAAAGATCACAGGGAATTCAAAGCATACATTTGGATAAAGAAATTATGGGACATGTACTCTATAGAATACTATACAGCAGTCAAAAACAATGAAATCCGGTCATTTGCAACAAGATGGAGGAATCTGGAAAACATCATTCTGAGTGAATTAAGCCAGTCCCAAAGGGACAAATATCATATGTTCTCCCTGATCAGTGACAACTAATTGAGCACCAAAGGGGAAACCTGTTGAAGTGAAATGGACACTATGAGAAACAGTGACTTGATCAGCTCTTGTGCTGACTGTTGTTGTACAATGTAATACTTTATCCATTTTAGTTTTTTTTTATTCTAGTAATATTGGTTGAACTCTGTAATTAACAAACAATTATTCTTAGGTGTTCACATTTTAACTGAAAAGTGATCCCTGTTAAATATAAGAGTGGGAATAAGAGAGGGAGGAGATGTACAATTTGGGACATGCTCAATCGGAACTGCCCCAAATGATGGAGTTAGAATTGTGCCAGGGGATTCCAATACAATCCCATCAAGGTGGCATGTACCAAGGCCATCTCACTAGTCCAAGTGATCAATTTCAGTTCACAATTGATCACACTGATAGGTCTAAGAGTCAAAGGGATCACACAAACAAGACTAGTGTTTGCTAATACTAACTGATAGAATCAAAAAGCGAGAGAATGATCCAACATGGGAAGCGAGACACACAGCAGACTCATAGAATGGCAGATGTCCTAAATAGCACTCTGGCCTCAGAATCAGCCCTTAAGGCATTCAGATCTGGCTCAAGAGCCCATGAGAATATTTTATGCATGGAAAGCCAAGACACTGTGGCAAAAAAAAAAAAGAAGACCTAAATGAAAGATTTCTGTGAGTGAGATCCCAGTGGAACGAATGGGGCCATCAAAGAAGGAGGTACCTTTCTCTGAAGGGAGGAGAGAACCTCCACTTTGACTATGACCCTGTTGGAATAAGATTGAAGTCAGCAAACCCTAAAGGCTTCCATAGCCTCGGCAACTCATGACTAGACCCTAGGGAGATTCCTGACGCCATAAACAAGAGTGTCAAATTGTTAAATCAACTTCAGGAGTCACTGTGTACTTACGTTTCATGTGGGATCTGTCCTTAATGTGTTGTCCAATGTGAAGTAATGCTATAACTAGTACTGAAAACAGTATTTTTACACTTCGCGTTTCTGTGTGGGTGCAAACTGATGAAATCTTTACTTAGTATATACTGAATCAATCTTCTGTATATAAATATAATTACAACTGAAAAAAAATCTTGGTGTTAAATTGGAAATTGCATAGAAAATTAATCAATTTAAAAAAATATATCATGTAGGATCTCTGTCCTTAATGTGCTATACATTGTGAATTAATACTATAACTAGTACTCCAACAGTATTTTTCACTTTGTGTTGCTATGTGAGGGCAAACTGTTGAAATCTTTACTTAAAATATACTAAACTGATCTTCTGTATATAAAGAGAATTGAAAATGAACCTTGATGTGAATGCAAGGGGAGAGGGAGTGGGAAAGGGGAGGGTTGCGGGTGGGAGGGAAGTTGGGGGGGGGAAGCCGTTGTAATCTATAAGCTGTATTTTGGAAATTTATATTCTTTAAATACAAGCATTATAAAAAATTTAAAAAAAATTATAAAAAAAGATTGGTAATAATAAAATAACAATATGTTATGAAAAAAAATATAAACACACATATACATATACACACACACACCTACAGCATACACACATACACAATCAGACTTGTTCCTGGGCAAAACTGTCCAGCAGTTTCAACCTAATTTTAATGCCTTATGTATAGGTCGACAACTTTCTTATGTTTTTTCTCATTTAATTCTATTAAGGACTGTAATTCACACTCTGCTGGAAAGGCTACAAATTGGTGACTTTTTAAAAAATTTATTGGCATAACTCCTCAAGTCGAACATGCACACTTCCACTATGACCTAATAACCTCACCTGTATGTGCACTCACAGAAATCCATGCAGGCATGTGCCCAAAGGCAGTTAGAGAACGTTTATAGCAGCTTTATATCTAAATAACTCAGAAGTGGGAACCTATATGCTTTTACACAGAATGGATACATCATGACATTCTCATGTGATGGAATACTTTAGTAAAACTGGAAAAAACTATAGCTACTTACACAACAAACAGGTACATCTCACAAATGTAATTTTTCATAGACATAATACACAACGCATACCAGGGTACTCCAAAAAAGTTCATGGAAACTTTAGAATGTTTTGGTGTAAAAAACCCTTGAAGTTCAGGCATGCAAGAATTTTCAAAAAGTTCATGAAAATGTGTTTTATTAGAACACTAAGTAAAAGATGCTCCTGAAAGATTCTCCAAAATACGCTCTCCAGCTACAGTACAGAACAAGCGCTCCAGCTCTACAGATGGAACAGAAACCTAAAATAACTGAAAAATGCAAGAAGCTTGCACTTGGTAGTCTCAGTATTTCCAATTTTATAGCTATGATAGACTGCATGAGACGGTATCTCATTTTGGCTCTTAAAATATTTTTCCAGCTTTTAATTTTTATGATATGGAACATTTGCATTTTCCTAAAAAGTTATCTCAGGTCCTTTGGTCCCATGCCCCAGAACCAGACTGCAGACAACTGCTGATCTTCTCTCCTAACAATATGTAAATGTTTTTTAAAAATTACTTACTGGAGAGTCAGAGACACAGAGAGCGAGCTCTCATCTGCTTGCTCTCTCTCCAGACGGCCTGCAGCCAAAGCTGGGAGCTGGGAACACAGTTCAGCCTCCCACATGGCTGCCAGGAGCCCAATTGCTGGAGCTGTCTCCTTGGACCTACATCAGCAGGAAGCTGGAGGCAGGGAAGGACCCAGGTAAGAAACCCAGGCACTCCAACACGGGTGCAGGCATCTCACCCTCTAGGCCAAACACCACCTCTGACTAGTTTTACCTCTCATTGTGGCTTTACTTTGTGCTTCTGTGATAACCAATGATCTTCAGTATCTCAATTAGACACTAACTACTGACTGCCTGTATCTTCTTTAGTGAAACCTATTCTTTTACCAAATTCTTGAGTTGCCCTATTGTAATTTTTAGACTTCACTATATATTCTTATACTTGAGGCACTTTCAAAAGTTTGTGGAAAACAGAATTAAAGGGTAAGTTTTGGGGCAGGCGTGTAGTGCAGCATTTGGCACCACCTGAGACACCAGCATCTCACATGGAAGTGACTGGGTTTGAGTCCCAGCTCTGCTTCCGATCCCAGCTTCCTGAAAATGCACACCCTGGGAGGCAGCAGGTGATGGCTCAAGTATCTGGGTTCCCCACAGCCATGTGGGAGACCTAGATTGAGCTCCTGGCTCTTGGCTTCAGCCTGGCCCAGACTTGGCCGTTGGCACGAATTTGGGAGTGAACCTGCAGATGAGAGATCTGTCTCTGCCTTTCAAATAAATAAAAACATTTTCAAAGCTATTTTTCCTTCACATCAACTTCTAGTCCATGAATAGGATGCAAATATCCTTGTAGATTTTTAGAAACTTAGCAATGTTCTGATGTTTTTAAGTATACAGATTTCTCCCATTTAAAAAATTTTACCTCTAAATACTTTAAATTTTGATGCTATTGAAACTATACTTTTGTGGCCAGTATGTAGATATACAACTGATTTGCTAATGTTGACTGGTTTCCTGCAACTCTTTTAATTATCAGTAGTAGCATATGTGTTGGGCTTTTAGAATTTTCCATGTATGTGATCACATTACTGTGAACAGAATTCTACTTCATCCTGTCCAATCATTATACCTCTTGCACCAAGTAGGACCTCAAACACAAATATGAATAGAAGGGGTGCTCTTGTGTGCAGATCTTAAGGTGAAAGTGTTCAATATTTTAGCATTAGTTTACCTGTAGATATTCATAAATTCCCTTCATTAGGTTGAGAAACTTTGACTACTTATTTACTGAGGTTTACTCCTTAATTCTCTTTAATACTGTTACCATGGTAAATAATGCTAATTGATTCTTAATAGTATGCCAATCTTGCATTCCTGGGAAAACCCCACTAGGTAGGTCAACATGCAAAACTGGTATAATAATTGAAAAACAGCTATAATAGAAATTCTTTTTAAAAATATTTATTTATTTATTTGAAAGAGAGAGAGGGAGAGACAGAGAAGAGAGCTCTTCCATTTGTTGGTTCACTCCCTAAATGGCCACAATGCCCAGGGCTGATCAGGCAGAAGCCAGGAGCCAGGAGCTTCATCTAGGTCTCCCACTTGAATGCAGGGGCCCAAGCACCTGGGCCATCCTCTGTTGCTTTTCCAGGCACATTAACAGGGAGCTGGATGGGAAGTGGAACAGCCGGGACTTGAACCAGTGCCCATATGGGATACCAGCCCCTCAGATGGTACCAGGCTTAACCTGCTGCACCACAGCACCAGCCCAACATCCTTTTTTATACATTGCTAAATTTAATTGGTAATGTTTTGAATGTTTTGTTGAGGATTTTAGAGACTTTCATTTTTTAAAGATTTATTTATTTATTTGAAAGGGGGAGAGATTGAGACCTTTCATCCACAGGTTTACTCCTTAAATGGCCCCAACAGCCATGTTGAGCCAAGCCACAGCCAGGAGCCAGGAACGCCACTCAGGTCTCTCGTGTGGGTAGCAGGAACTCAAGCACTGAGCCATCATCTGATACACTCTCAGGTGCATTAGCAGGGAGCTGGATCAGAAGTAGAGCAGTGGGACTTAAACCAGCACTTTGATACCGAATGCAGGCAACCCAAGTGGTAGCTTAACCCATTGTACCACAGTGCCCACCTGGGGAGATCTGGTTTTTAAAGACAAAGAGAGAGAAACTCCTATTCACAGTTCACTTCCTCAAATGGCCACAACAGCCAGGGCTTGGACAAGCTGAAGTCAGGAGCCAGGAACTCAATCCACGTGCCCCACGTGGGTGTGGGGGCCCAAGCATTTGGACTATCTTTTGCTGCTTTCCCCGGCACATTAAGAAGGAACTGGATTGGAACTGGAGCAGCTGGAATTTGAACTGGCACCCATATGGGATGCCAGTACTTCAGACAGCAGCTCAACTTGTTGGCCCCATTCCATCCCTATTTTTTAAAATGTCATGTATGATTAATATTTCCTCCTTAAGGCATGAAACTATCTGGACCTGGAATTTTCTTTGTGGGAAGAGTTTTAATTATAGATTCAGTAACTATCTGTCTATTCATCCACCCATCTATTTATCTATCTACCTACCTACCTACCTACCTGGCAGACAGAGAGAGACAGCTCCCACCTGCTGGCTTCCTCCTTTAATACCTGCAATAAGCTAGGAGCTGAGAACTCAAGCCAGATCTCCCGTGTATGTAGTAGCAGGAACCCCACATTGTGAGCTATCATTACTGCTTCCCAGGGTCTGCGTTAACAGGAAGTTGGAATTAGGAGCCAGGGATCAAACCCAAGTTTGATGTGGGACATGAGCGACTAACTGGCATCTTATCCTTGCTAGGCCAAAGGATTGCCCCTGAATTTAATTTAACAGATAAGGAAATATCCACATATTTTGAAGTCTGTTTTGGCAATCTATCTTTCAGTGGATGTACTCATCAGACCTAGGCCGTCCATCTTGCTGATACACAGTTGTCTGGAATAACGACAAAGGGGACAAGTGCCACACCTCCCTTTGGTGAGGCCAATTCCTTTAGAAGATTCTGCACTGCATTATTTATGGGTAGGGTATAATGACATCTGCAGCTTAACTCTCAAAGGATTTAGCCAAACACATGAGACAGAGAGAGGGAGAAAGGGACGTGAAACAGACATAAAACTGGTGAATACAGACTGGAGGGTAATTGGAATTCACTGCATTATTTTAACAATTTTTCTAAATATTTAACACTTTTCAAAATAGAAAGTCAAATACATTCATATTAGCCAACCCAGTGATTTATAGAAAAATCACATACATACTCTCCACAAAGAAGGTTATCACAGATCAGAGCTTGAAAATCCTAAACATCTTCAATAAACCAACTGCAATACGATATGGTACTAAACATCCAACAGCAGAAACACCACACTTTTACCAAGTGTCTTCATGTGGAAACTGCTCAGTATACAGACTACTGAGGATACAAGTTACAACACTGAATATGTAGCCATTCTCTATATGAGCAGGAAAAAGACTACAAAGAAACACAATGCCAACAGCACTGTCCAGAGGACTCTCCTGTCTCAGAGGAGGGGTAGAGTGACAGGTGAACCTGACATTTCACACTCTTCTTTTTAATCACTAAAGGATCCTAGATACTTCCCCCCACTCCAAGGGTGACAGGAAGGACAGCTTATATTGATGAAGGCCTTAGCAGGCCGCAGGGTATGGGTCAGGAAGGGAGATCCTGCAGGCAGTGGTAATCACTGGCCACCAGGCAGACCAGCAAAGTGGACTCAACGGTGGCCTGGAGGAGAGGAGCCCAGACTGTGACATCTGGTCTCGTAGCCTCCCAAATAGGTACAAGCTGGGAGATCACGTAAGACGGTGCCCAGAAGATGAAGTGACATCACAGATGAAAAGCAGCTGCCCTGCCACCTGTTTCCCAAGTGCACTTAACGGCCTTGGAGGCTCTCATTATGGGAACTCCACAGGGCCCAGTGAGATCCACAGTCTGAAGATCTGAGTGCAGGTTTGAATCTGTGTTTCCTGCAGGCTCCTGGGCAAACTGTTCAGCTCTTTAGAAACTATTTCCACCTTCGAAACTCCAGGATGAGGACAAAAATTGTGATCACCATCCTCCCCAGTCAGAAGATTAGTGCGGAAGCCCACCAGATGACGTTTCTGAGGGTCGTCTCTGATCTTTCCAGTGCTTTATTTTAGCTGTTAGTATCAACGAAGAATACTGGCTGTTCAAAATGCTGCCATCCCACGGGAGAGTTACGTTCAAGAAAAGTCACGATTCAGCACTACCAATAAGCTTTGCCACCAGAAATCGTGGAGAATACAAGTGTTTGAATGAGTAAGAACAATGAACTTCATGGTGGCATGGAATCCGAGGGCTGGCCAGGGAAGCATTAAGGGCAGAAACCGCCCCTACAAAAGGAAGATAAGTATGTGAGAATCCTTGGTTTCATCACAAGCATCCCGGGATGCTGGATTACAGAATACAAGGAAGGGACCAATCAGTTCCCCGCAGTGCTGTAAGAGAAAGGAAACTGCTCCAAGCTATACCCCTCCCCCCCCCAGTTGCTCTTGGTCTCTGATGGGGCTGCTGCATCATCGCTGAGCACAGGCCGGCTGTGCGGGCTGGACCACTGTCCTAGGCTGGAAGCTGAGGTCTGAGCCGATTTCCTCTTGAAATGCCTACTGGAGCCAGCCATGAACAGAGAAAGCATGTGTGGACAGGCAGTGAAAAGCCAGCGACTGGGCAAGATAGCTGCCTAACCTGTGGCTGCAGATGTGGCAAGAAGACAGAAACACTAACTGTAGAGGAGGGAAGTAGTTTGTTTTCCTAGCCTTTACAATTTTTTTTCAAGTAAGATCAGGGGCAAATATCTTCCCGGGTTTGGGGTCAGTGATCCTGCACCAGTAATTCAGTCCCAAATACCAAGGCTGCTGTTTTACAGAAGTTACCTATTTGAAGGAGAGTGAGATGGAGCCATTTATTTAACTAAATCACTGTTACCCAGATATGCTCAAAGAAAATACATTAGAATTCACAGGTTTCTGCCCGAGGAACAACAAAAGCACACAATCTTGTCACATCAGAAGTTGAGAGGTAGGCTGAGAACTGGCCACTGGACTGTTTCTCCAGAACTGGAAAAATCACACAAAGGCCAACTCAGAGGTTAAATTCAGGCAGTTTATTGTAAACAGGATAACCCTAGCACTCCATCCTGGCTGTGTGACGTGCTTTCTCTATCACATCAGCTGGCCAAAAAGAAGACTTTTTTTTTTTTTTTTTAAGAAAAAAAGTCCCAGGCAACTAATAACACATTTGTTTCACAGACCTCGCCTGCTGAGCACTGAGTAAGTAGCAGTATCTGGGGTAGTCTGTTATTGCTCATGGGCTGCAGCTTGGACTCACTTAGATGAATCCATTAGTATGCCTGAGAGATCCCTCAGCAGCTCTGGGTCCGCTCTGGGACCTGGGAAACACTGGAGTAACTCAACAGCAATCGCAGGTTTGTGGAAGACGACATGAAGTGGTTTTCAGACCTCATCATGTGCCGTTCTCCTAAACATGATACGTGTGAACCTCAGCCATTTTGTTAAAAAAAGAGATAAGAGCTACTCAACAGCACACACTAACTTTCCACAGCAAAGGCAGGTGGGTTTTTATTTCCTCTTCCAGTACTAACTTCATTTACTCTTCAGGACTAATTTCAGATCCATCTGCTGTATATCTGCAGTTTGATGAAAAGCTGCATAGTCTGCAAAATGCATAAAACCAGAAGGAAGTGATGGTGCCACACACCTTCTGATGGACAGAGACGGGCTGCACACAGGGCGGCCCTTGAGGGTAAGGAGAGAAAGACGGCGACAGCACCACAGTGACCTGACCGCAAGCAGGAGCTCTGCTGTTCGAAGCAGTCCCCTGGTTGTGACTGTGTCATTCTTGCCCCAAATGGAGACTGTTTGGAAAATGGCAAATGTAAAAACTGAAGGTGTGGAAAGACAGGACTCCGCAGAAAGAACTCCTGGCAAACAAGTCACGTGAAAATGCCACTCTTGACTCTGCCCAAGTTAGGGGGCCACAGGGTCACTTACTGTTACTAGTGCCTGTATGTGGAAATATATTCACAATTTCTCTTGACGCAATTTTAATAACAGTAAATATCTCAAAACAACTACAGTAACAATTTCATCTAAAATAGTTTTCTATGAAAAAAATATTTTTAAAAAGTCCACTCTAGTTATCATCTGTGATTGTATGTTTATATTTATATATTCAAAAAATAACACTTAAGGCAAGATTAGACTGGTAGCAGTGAGGGACTTTAGTCTTAGGGAGACTTGCTATTTTAGAATGCAAGACTTGACTTTTCATTTCGCCAAAAAGGTGGCTTTGTAGTTGTTACCTTTTAAATTCGCAACGGGGTAAAATATTCTGGTTCACATACTGACTGCAATTTCCCTGTAGTACAAAGTCACAGGAGGTTGCGATAGCTGATGGTGGAAAAGCACGTCACACACTCAGTAGGATCTGAAGTCGACCCTACCTGGACTCGTTAAATAAATACAACATGTTGATGAGAGAAAGTCAAACTGAGGGAACACTGCAAACCAACTATGAGCCACACTGTTTAACATGGATATGATTCAATCAGAAAGAAAGAAAACCACAGGAATCCTGAGAAATTCAGTTTGGGACAAAATCGATGTAAGGTAAATCTGTATTTCTAGCACTGTAAATAAGTTAGGGTGCTATAGGGTTTTCCAGCATTTTACTAGTTGGAATAAAAAACATGTTCAAACTTTATAAAAAGATTAAAACCATGCCTTATATAACCAGCAATTTCACTAATAAAACAATATTGTTATCTTGTTCATCATCTGCCAAATGTAGTGTTCTCCACGAAACCAGCAGGTAGAAAGCAAATTTGGGACCAGTTTCTACAGAGGTATTTCCTTTCTAAATGTCTTGAAGTCTTCTCTGTCAACTTAAGGAGGCTTTTAGAAAATAACTTTCACTTCCTTCAGACAAGTGACTATTTTACAGAACAGGAAAGAGAGATTCTATAGGAATATCATTCATCATTTTAAGCACTGTTATATAAGGGAAATTTCTCTTAGACATAAAAAGAAAAAATTTTAAAATATTTGAGAGGCATGTATTTTAAAAATATTCTACATCTATAAGATTCTGTAATTTAATTCCTTTGGATTTTTAATATTTCTACATAATGACATTTGACAACTTCTTTGTATCGGTTTGTCTTTCTTAAAGTGAATCGGAAAGTACTAGAGTGGCCAAGATGGTTTCCCTAGGCCTTGGAAGATTCCGGAACGCATCCACTTGCATTTTTCCAGCCACAGGGAACCTTCAGAGTTTTGCAGCCATGAAGTTAATATGTGGCTTCACAAGGGGAAAGAGGGGCAATCCACGTTTGAACTCGGTCATGTTCTGAATCACTTCAGGCTGGGGGAAAAAAATAACACAGGGTTTCTTTTAGTGTATTTAACCTACACATCAGGTTAAGAACAAGACATCAACTTTTCTGGGGAGAGGGGTGCAGGCACCCACTGTTTTCTACCTTCCACAATGGCGACTAGCTCATCTTGGATCACTAGGGCCACAGGGTCACCATAGGTTCTATGCAAACCTATGGCAAGTGTCCCCAGCGGGATTCTGGGCCAGAAGGAAGAGTCTTGGCTTTCCTCTGAGCGCACAAAAGCTGGCTCAGAAGGGGCTCAGGACCAAGGCTCCAGCAGAGCAGCAGAGGCTGGTGTGCCCAGCCCGTCTGCTCCTCTTGCAAGTAAATGCCAGTCTTTCTAACTGATTAAAATACACAGGCAATACTGAGTGCCGGGAATGGATGTGGCCAGAGATGACTCACTGCACAGTAACACAAGTGTTCAAACAAAAGGCAAAGGTAGGCAAGGGCAGAGCTGAGTGACAGCCATTCGAGGGGGACGGCAAGTGGAAGCTGGAACATCTGGTGACCTGAAACATCTGTCAGTGTGTCCTGATAAGCTCCCTCTAAGCAGGAAATCCTGACAGCACAACCTAACACCAGATTTACATTTCTTACTTGTGGCAAGGCTGGTGCTTGTGACAAGTTTATATCATTTTGACACGGGAACTCTCCAACAACAGGACCTATAGGGAAATTAAAGGTTAATGCTCTGAACTTACACTTGCATGCAAGAGCAACTTTTCAAAACAACTCTAAAGCAGATTCAGTTCATCATCAGATCCAGTTCCTAGAATTCTCAGATGCTCCTTTGCTTGTCCTGCCTCCTATCTGCAGTGTCCACAATGGCTCTTCAGGCTAAAGAGGTCATAAAGCCCTGGCTACAGCAGCTTGGCTGCCCAGGTCTGATCTGACCGGATGCTGCGGCTCTGGCTAGCCAGAAAGATGCAGGAAAATGACCCAGAAGGGCAGTGGAGTTAATAGCCATAGGGCAAACCATGGCCAGCAAAAGGCAGGAGACGGCAGGATGGAGCAGACGACTTGCTCACCCTTCCCTCCATGTGCAGTGGTGCCACACAGCCTCTTTGAAGATTCCCCACCAGCTACCACCTGTGTGTCCTAGTGAAGCTTTGCTGTTGCCCTGGTATGAGCTCTCCCCTTCGTGGCTTCATTTCCCTCTTCCCCTTAACTTCTGCTTTGATAAGGCAGACCATCTCCAGTTCCCTTTGTCTACGCTTTACTTTCTGACACTCAAAGGCAAGTCGCTATGGTAAGGAACAGCCATGAGGTGGCTCAACGTGAACCTAAACATAGGTTTTTCAAGACAGTCAATACTCACAAGAATCCATTTCCCTGGCAAGAACATGGACGGACACCTTGTGTCTCCTTGGAGCATCTACTGCCAACATTTCCTGGGTAGAAAGAAGAGTAAGGTCATCCTTTTGCTCCACAAAGGAACTCAAAATGAAGCACTCTCCGACGACTATGAAGAAACTCAGTTAGATCCTGAAAAGTTGCTGCCCAGGGTTGGGAAGACCACTTGGGGTTATATTTCAGATTTGAATTTTGTTTACTATCTAGTGCATCTATTCCAAGGCTGTCACTGAAAAAGAGCAGCGGGGAGATGAGATGCTTGTCTTCCTCTGAACAAGGCAAAGGGAGCTATGAGGTGAAGAAAATAACTTGTCCAGCTGTCTGTCTGCACAGCCCCAATGGCTCAAATCTCACTGCTGAAAAAGCTGCCTTCAGGACACTGGCTTTTCCTATCAAACTCAGAACTGATAGCACTGCATTGTCCTTTTTCTTCTTGCTAAGGTGTAACTGGCTGTACTAACACTTGGATGCCTGCAAAGAGACCAGCTGCCTTGTACTTTTGCAGAGGATCCGGGGGAAGGAGGTGCAAGATCACCATTTTCCCCTAGGAAACTCTCACACCTGCAGGCTGGGGACTGTCTCTTTTTCTTCACCCTCCCGCACAGCAGCAGCAGTAATAAATGAACTGGTCACTGGCAGCCCTAATATGGAGAACCATGTGAGCAGGCCTCACTGCTCAAGCTTTTACAAAGTCATTCTACCGAGAGTCAAGCACTGAGTCCTGTGCTGACAGCTCTAACAGATCCCCAGAAATCGGCACTGTGAAGTGGACGATCTCTCTCCTAAAAGATGTGAGCACAAGGCAGAACCAAGTTCCTGACCACTTAACACCTAATCACAGACACAAACCAGAAGTGTCTAGAATACCAAGGGACAATTCTCAGGTGCTATGGTAATCATAAGGTGTAATTTTGGTCCTTCTCTCAAAAAACAGGCATAGAATATTTTACACAACTTAGAGGCCCCAATATACCATAAAGAATGTATTTAGTACTTTAAATAGGTACAATTCTATTGCAAAAGCAAAGATTTAGAATTTGTGCACTTAGCATGTTTACTATATATTATGTACCTACTTAGCACAAATTCTGTTATACTTTTTTTTTTTTTTTTTTTTACAGGCAGAGTGGACAGTGAGAGAGAGAGACAGAGAGAAAGGTCTTCCTTTGCCGTTGGTTCACCCTCCAATGGCCGCCGCTGTCGGCGCGCTGCGACCGGCGCACCGCGCTCGTCCGATGGCAGGAGCCAGGAGCCAGGTGCTTTTCCTGGTCTCCCCATGGGGTGCAGGGCCCAAGCACCTGGGCCATCCTCCACTGCACTCCCGGGCCACAGCAGAGGGCTGGCCTGGAAGAGGGGCAACCGGGACAGAATCCGGCACCCCGACCGGGACTAGAACCCGGTGTGCCGGCGCCGCAAGGCGGAGGATTAGCCTGTTGAGCCACGGCGCCGGCCTGTTATACTTTTTAGAATTTTGGAATGCAGGAGAAGAGTCAGATGGTGTAAATCCTCCCCCCTCTTTCTTATGGGAAACCTTGGCTTTTTAAAAAGTGTTTATTTATTTGAAAGATAAAGTGACAGAGACAGACAGAGACTTTCTGTTTGCTGGTCACCCATCAAATGCCTCCAACAGCCAGGGATATGTCAGGCCAAAGTGAAGCACCTGAAACTCCATCCAGGTCTTCCATGTGCATGGCAGGGACCCAAGTACTTGAGCCACTATCTGCTGCCTCTCAGCTGGATGGGAAATAAAAGGACTGGACTGGAAATGACACTTTGATGTGAGATGTGGGCATGCCAAGCAGTGCTTACCCTGCTATGCCACTATGCCTGTCCCTGAACCTCTTAAATTATGCTGGGAAGTTTTCGAATGAAAGACTGAATAAAGAAATACATTTACGTATTTATATATTTTTGAAAAGGCACGTGCATGCATACACACACACATACACACACAGATCTTGTATCCATTGGTTCATTCCCAAATGCCCACAACACCTGGGGTTGGGCCAGGCTGAGGCCAGGAGCCACGAACTCAGTATGGTTCTTCCATATGCATAGTAGTGGCCCAACTACTTAAGCCCCTACCTGGTGCCTCCCAGGATGCACTTTAGCAGGAAACTGGGATCAGGAGCTGAAAAAGGACTTGAACTCAGGCACTGCTGGACGCAGCATCTTAAGCGCTATGCCAAACACCCACAACCCTGTGCCACAAAGAATTTAACGGTAGTGCTTCTCCTTAATTTCTTTTTCTAAGAATTTGAGAGGCAGAGAGACAGACAAAGTTCCCATCTCTAGTTGCCTGCCGTGGTTGGTGCTGGACTAGGCTGGGAGGCCTGAAGCCTAGTCAGTTCAATCCAAGTCTCTTATGTGGGTGGCAGGAACCCATTACTTGAACCATCACCACTGCATCCCAGCGTATGCATTAGCAGGAAGCTGGAGTTGAGAACTAAACCTAGGCAGTGGAATGTGGAGTCCTAACCACTAAGCAAATGTCCACCCGATCTGGATAAACTGTCTCAGTGAGCACAAACACTCAAAACTCACAAGACTTCTGAACACAGCTCAAGGTGAATGAATAACCACACTTATTTTTTTTTTTTTTTTTTTTGACAGGCAGAGTGGACAGTGAGAGAGAGAGACAGAGAGAAAGGTCTTCCTTTGCTGTTGGTTCACCCTCCAATGGCCGCCGCAGATGGCAGGAGCCAGGTGCTAGGTGCTTTTTCCTGGTCTCCCCATGGGGTGCAGGGCCCAAGCACTTGGGCCATCCTCCACTGCACTCCTGGGCCACAGCAGAGGGCTGGCCTGGAAGAGGGGCAACCGGGACAGAATCCGGCGCCCCGACCGGGACTAGAACCAGGTGTGCTGACGCCGCAAGGCGGAGGATTAGCCTGTTGAGCCACGGCGCTGGCCGACCACACTTATTTTAAAAAGGAAAAAAAAAAAAAAAGAAGCCTTAGTGGCACCTAAATGGGTGAAGATCAGATCTTGGAAAATAATCTGATTCCTGAGCTCTTTTGCTGTCTTTATTCTTCCCCACAAAACAAGCTCAGTAACATTCTTGGAAGGGTGGGGTGGGAACAAAGAAACAAAAGGAGAGACTGAAGAGGTGGATTTGGAAGCCAGGGAGGGTCTTCATAGTCCTTGGTGGAGAGGGAGAAGAAAACAGTATGGGGTTCAATATGAATTGTCTGCATTGTTTTCTAACAGTAATAGGGGTTTCTGTCAAAAATACTTCAATCCCTAAAACTCCTTCACAAATCCAGTGTGAGTGGGTTTAAAGCAGTAATACACAACATAGCACATAAACTAGTTCCTTATCAGTCAAAATCTAAACATGTGAATTCAACTTACCTTGTAAAATTTGATGATATCGTCCTTGGTAAGTGTCTTTAAATATGCAACTTCTATGTTATCTTAAAAAGAAATCAAACAATGACTTACTAATATTTCTCTCAAAAATATTCACTTACTTATTTTAATTTATTTGAGAAGTAGAGAGACAGAGGGAGAGGAAGGGAGAGACAGAGAGAAAGCTCCCATCAACTGGATCATTCCACAAATGCCTACAACAGCTGGGGCTGAGCCAGGTAAAAGCCAGGTGCTGGGAACTCAACCCAGGTCTTGGTGGCAGGGATCCAACAACAACTTGAGCTATCACCTGCTGCTTCCCAGGGTACACATCAGCAGGCAGCTGGCACTGGGGAACAGGTCCAGGACTTTAACTCAGGCATTCTAATATGAAGTGCGGATGTTTAAGTGGCACCTTAGCTGCTAGGCCAGATGCCTGCCCCTAGTATTTCCATATTAAATAGTTCATAATACTACACTAAATAATACTATACTTTACTCAAAGACTAAAGTACTCAGTGTACTAAGGCTATCATTTGTTCCTACTGGTAGAAAGGGAATAGATTTCAAGTAAAAACAAGTGATGCAATGCCATGGATAAAGTCTTGGCTTAGGATCCAGGCCAGCCTTGATTCATCACTTGACTCTCTATCACAGGCTCCTGGATCTTGGACTAGTCACTTCGACTTTTCTGAGCCTTAGCTTCCTGATCTGGAAATGAGGACAATCACTAATTTATGGAGCTATGGTAAGAATTAAGAAAACGATATACGGGGCTGGCATTGTGGTATAGCTGGTTAAGCCTCTGTCTGCCATGCCGGCATCCCATATGGGCACCGATTCAAGACCTGTCTGCCCCACTTCTGATCCAGCTCCCTACTAATTGTGCCTGGGAAAGCAGTGGGAGACAGCCCAAATGCTTGGGTCCTGGTACCCATGTGGGTGACCCAGAAGAAGCTCTGGGCTCTGGCTTAGGCCTGGCCTGCAGCCATTTGGGGAGTGAACCAGATCTCTGTCTTTCCTCTTCTCTCTGTAACTCTGCCTTTCAAATAAATTTAAAAAAAAAATCTTTTTAAAAAATGATAGCAAGAGTTTTTCAAAGTGTTACTAGAAAAATGAAATTAAAAGACAATGTTAATTTTCTGAGAACTTTTGAGACCCCCTGTGTGATAACTTGATGCTAAGCAAATGCTAAGTGCTCAATAAATTGTAGATAATATTATCATTAATAGTGCATCCAACTACTAGAAAAATTAAAGGTAAGGAAACCAAGGCCCAAAAAAAGGTGACCTGGACAAGATTTTTAGCTGCTGGCACCAGAATGGGAACATAACCCCCAAGTCCCCTGATTTCTAGAGTGGTTTAGCACGCTCCTCTGTTAATCTCTGTTCAAGAAGAAAGACAGCTGACAGACTGGAGACTTTAGCAAGCACAGTTCTTCCAAGACTGAAAGCATGACAATCTTTGGAGATTCCTAAAGGCGAATGTTTGAACTCCAGTCCCTCTTAGGGCAACACTGACCTCAAGGAATTTCAATCTGCAAAATTTTTCTTTTTAATGTATCTGTGTAGGGTCTCAGGCATAGAAAAAAGTGAAATTATACCTGTCCACACATTAATATATTAATATGAGAAAGGTAGATGTAGCTCTTTTCGGGAAAAAGAAACATTTCTAAGAGGAGATTGCTATCATGTTAAGAAGTGCCAGCTCCTTCCCATATCCATCCATACTTGACTATCACCTCCAAAATCAAAGTCACTTTGAAGAATGGCTTCCACCCTCTAAATGTTTCACTTCCACACTGGGGCCTGAACTTTACCTCTGTCAAAATTGTATTGCTGGGAGATGATTTCGCCCCAGTATTTAGCACACTCTGCAGACAGTTTCTTTGGTTTGTCTAGTCGACGAATTGCTAATGCTTGGATGTGTTTCTGAAAGGCCTCTTCTGTCATATCCTCTATGGACTTTTCCATGGCAATTAAAAAAGCCTCAACTCTGCTCTCCAGGTAGTGAGGTGGCTTTTCCGACTGGATGATGAATCTCAAGCCTTGGATGCCATTGGCTCGACGCGGGCCGCTGAAGACGATATATCCTGAAATGCAAACATCAGCCATTCAGGACTCTGCCATTTAAGACTTGGGTCACTCGGAATTTTTCAAATGATCTTAGGAGACTCAAGAAAATCTACTCTAGGGTTTAGGTGATCCACTTCTGAAGAAATCTGAACAATTCAGATAGTCCTAGTTCCTAGGAACCAAATAAGAGGGCTCCCTGAGGAAGTCAGAAAGTTACAGATGACTTTTTCTTCTTAGGATGAAATCCTACAAAAACCCACTCATCATTCAAACTCAAAATCCACGTATCTCCTCACTCTCCTAGTGCATCCCCTTCAATCAAAGCTGAAGTTATTCCCATTCCTAGAAAAGACTGGAGTCATTCTCATGCCTTCACCACTGTCCCATTAACATCTAAGTTCCTTCCATGAAGCTGGCTCTGTCACAGAGCATGTTAGAAAATCCGTGCTCGGACCAACTCGAGTCAGACCAAACTCTCAAGAGACTAGACTAATAAAAAGCCATTTCCACTGTCATCTTGTGAGACCATGCATTTCCCCTTTCAATACTTTCTTTTTTTTTTTTTTTTTACAGGCAGAGTGGACAGTGAGTGAGAGAGAGAGAGAGAAAGGTCTTCCTTTTGCCGTTGGTTCACCCTCCAATGGCTGCCGCGGCCAGCACACTGCAGCCGGTGCACTGCACCTATCTGAAGGCAGGAGCCAGGCGCTTCTCCTGGTCTCCCACGGGGTGCAGGGCCCAAGCACTTGGGCCATCCTCCACTGCACTCCTGGGCCACAGCAGAGAGCTGGCCTGGAAGAGGGGCAACCAGGACAGAATCCAGTGCCCCGACCGGGACTAGAACCCGGTGTGCCAGTGCCACAAGGCAGAGGATTAGCCTATTGAGCCGAGGCACCGGCCTCAATACTTCTTCTAATCCAAGCTCTTCCCTTCCTTGTTCTCCATGGATCTACCCCCACTGACAGCTGTGGTGCCTCTGGTTCCTACTTCTGTCCTGTCACTGTCTTCAGCTATAGCCTCTGCATTTGAGCACACTTACAGTAACATTCATCATACTGCACTACAATAATCCCTTTACGGATCTGCTAACCTGATTTGACTGTGAGCTCGCTAATAGGAAAGACAATCCATAACTTATCCATTTTTAATGTTTAGCACCTTGCATAGTAGCTATTAAAAAAAAAAAAAAAAACTCTTGGACAGACTCACACAAATTTTTTCTCATTGGTTCTTCCCTATCATTATGGAGGCTTCTTTGTACTTCTTTCCTCACTGATCGAAAATCTGCCAGCATTTCCAAGACTGAACACTGCCTAAAATACTGCAGATACTTACTGAGTACCTTCCACACCTCCCAGGCTTGGGACACAAAATGAATAAGAGGTAATACTTGCTCTCAGGGAACTCAAAGTCTGGTGAATCCTAGTGCCCCTGGCTTCCAACCATGCTACCCCTAAGACTCCCCTTAGCATCCTTTCCTCCCTACCTGAAATGTCCTCTTCATTGACATGTACTGCAACATAAATCCAGCACCAGCTCACTAAGAACTGCTGAATATCTGTAAGACACTGATTGCTTAGCTTTCAGAAGTGGAGTTCTTATAAACAAGGTTTCCTGAGTCTCTCTGAACAGAACACGCCTGGTACACAGTGCCTGATGATTCCCACACATGGAAAACGTTTCAGGAGGACACTGGTTGTTCGCCCCTCCGTCTCACCCAGCTGCTCCTTGGTGCGCAGAGTGTTGAAGCAGGGCTCGGAGATAATCTGACAGAAGAGCTCCAGAAACATATTCTCTGAGGTGCTCTGCATGTCGGTCTGGTAGTATATCTCGATGCCACAGTTGTTGTGAACTTCATTCCTCTGCTGGTAAACAAACCATCCCCCTGGCAAGGTTCAGAAAGAGCAACAGGTTCAAAAACGTATTCAGGTTTAATAAAGTCAACACTACACCTGCTCGTTCTCAGAAAGGATCATTTAAACATCAACAGTGAAAGGGGGCAGAGAAGCTTAGAGCTGCACTTCCTCTCCTTCACCATTCTAACCAGGTCCAGGGCTGACTGGGAGTCAAACTCTCTGCTTGTAAATGGGCAGCATGAAGTTCTCGCTTACTCAAAAAGCAAGGAAACACGGGCTATAAGCACCGCCCGTCCCCACTTACTTCCAGCCTTTCAACACGTAGCCCCACAAAACCTTCTCTTTTGCAACGTGTAACTGCCTTTCCCTGGAGGCTTAGGTGAAGGGTTATTTAAGGCATTCACATCTGAACAGTGGGCTACCTCAGAATGCTGACACCTGACATTTTGAAAATGGGAAGTACACTGGGCTGTTTTGGGGCCTGCAGCAGTTGGGGAGAGCATTTCAGAGGCAAAAGAGGCAGGGACCCAGGAGAGGAAAGACAAAGAGGGAAGTAAGATGAAATGAGGCATGAGAGAGAAATTTCACTTTGAGATTTTCTTTCTAGAGTGGCAGTATTTTGTCCGAGGACAAATCCTATGACTCTTGAACAGCAGATTTTTCCTCTGCTCTGCTTGTAGTGACTAAAGAACAAACTATCAAAAGTATGAAGGGGCCGGCGCCGTGGCTCAACAGGCTAATCCTCCGCCTTGCGGCACCGGCACACCGGGTTCTAGTCCTGGTCGGGGCGCCGGATTCTGTCCCGGTTGCCCCTCTTCCAGGCCAGCTCTCTGCTGTGGCCCGGGAGTGCAGTGGAGGATGGCCCAGGTGCTTGGACCCTGCACCCCATGGGAGACCAGGGAAAAGCACCTAGCACCTGGCTCCTGCCATCGGATGAGCGCGGTGCGCCGGCCGCAGTGCGCCAGCCGCGGCGGCCATTGGAGGGTGAACCAACGGCAAAGGAAGACCTTTCTCTCTGTGTCTCTCTCTCACTGTCCACTCTGCCTGTCACCAAAAAAAAAAAAAAAAGTATGAAGGAGGGGCTGGCATTGTGGCATAGCAGGTAAAGCCATGGCCTGCAGGGCCAGCATCCAATGTGGATGCTGGTTTGAGTTCCAGCTGCTCCACTTCCAATCCAGCTCCCTGCTAATGTGCCTGGCGAAAGCAATGGAGGATGGCCCAAAGTATTTGAGCCTCAGCACCCACGTTGGAGACCCTGAGGAAGCTCCTTGCTCCTGGCTTTGGATGGGTCCAACTTCCAGCAGCTGCAGCCATTTGGGAAATGAACCAGTGGATGGAAAATCTCTGTCTCTCCTTCTCTCTGTAACTCTGCCTTTGAAATAAATAAGTCAATCTTAAAAAAAAAAAAAAAGTTTGAAATAAACCATTACTGAGTCTGTGCTGACTGGCCATGCACAACAGCCTTGTGCTCGAGGTATCTCTAAGCAGCCAGCAAGGGCATCCTGAGGTAACAACACCCTCAAGTGGCTGCGTGGTCTAATCAGCAGACAGAGATGTACTCTAATCCTAATGCGAGAGGAGAAGTGCTAAGTAGCTTAAATAGAGTCCAGAAAAACTGCTGGGAGTTTAGACGCAGAAGCAACAATTTCCTAGATGGGAGTTTTGGAAAAGTTTAGTGGAGTTGGTGGTTTGTTCGATAGGCCTAGCAGGAGTAGCTGGGCCATGATGAGGAAGAAAGGGGAGAGGGAACAGCATTCAGAATGAAATAGCTGGGGAAAGTAGCAAAGATGACACGTGCATGAAGAATAGCCAACAATCAAGTATAGCCAAAAAAAAAAAACAAAAAAAACAAATCAATAGTCTTGTTCTTGGTCTAATAGACTTCCCATTATGCAATTTTTAATAATGCTGAAAACAATGCTTAATGAGTTTTTCTAAAAAAGATTTATTTATTTAAAAGGCAGGGTTGGGGGGGAGGGAGAGATTCATTTTCTATCTGCTAGATCACTCCCCAAATGATTTCAGTGGCCAGGGTTGGGCTAGGCCAAAGTCAGGAGCTGGGAACTCCATCCAGGTCTCCCATGTGAGTGGCAGGGACTCAGTCACTCAGGCCATCTTCCACTGCTTTTCCAGGCACACTAGCAAGGAGCTGGATTGAAAGTGCAGCACCCATGACTCAAACTAGCACCTATAAGGAATGTTAGCATCACAGGCAGCAGAAGTGCTAAGTAGCTTAAACACCCACTGCTCCACAATGCCAATCCCCTTTAATGAGTTTGTATACCAAGAGAAACTGCTGTTAATGTAAAAGTAACCCAAGATTTTAAGCCTCAATAAATATATTAAGTTAAACCAATTCTTTTGTTAATCCTCCAAAAACATGTAATGAATATATGTTCTCAGTACCTGTGGCTGTCCTAAAACTATTTTGGTCAAGGATTCCTATGAGCTTCCAATGAAATACTACCACTCTAAATTTCCATATTTTATAAGCAGATTTTTTTTAATGCTTCACAGTCCATATTTCTTAGTTTTGTGCTAATTTTACTTTCTAACTCCCCTACACTCAAGTACCAGTCAATTCTAGTACCATTCTCTTCAAAATTACTGCCTACCTCTAGTTTCACCTCTTTGGCTCTTCTACCAGAAAATTTTCTGGCAGAATTATCTGTCTCTAATCATATTTGTATAAGTAAAGGACGAATCCAGTGGATCCTTTGCCATAAAACAATGCATTATCATCCAACTGAATTCATGCTATAATCACCCACATTGTATGTCAAAGCAGTCCATTCCCAAAGTCACAATATTTCAACTTACTGTCAGGGAGCTGAACTTCTCTATACCGAACCAGCTGACTTGGAAGGAGGGGTTTGGTATGAGCATATTCAATAAGGGTGTCTTCAACCATTTGCATAATACTTAATGCAGCCTGGGGAAAAAGACATTCACAGCATATTATGAAAAACCAAACATATCTTATGTGTGAAAGTCAAAACAGTATACAGAACAGTCCATTACAATATGACAACTTGTTTCCAAAAATCCATTAGTTGATCATTAAAATGGTTTGCAAATCTGAAGAACACACAATCCTATTAAAACAGATAAAAACTGAAATGCCAAAATGGCAGCAGGGATCCACACAATCATCAACGTCAATATCGATGCTGGAGAGAAGGTACTGCCAGGGCCAGAGAGGTAGTGGTGGTGGAGAATGACCCCCACGCAGATACCTGGGGTCCCAGCAAAGCACCGGAGGTAAGCACAGGCTTTACTGCCAATGATACAAACTTCCGTAAGAATCCTGTCTCTGGCACTTGCTAGCACCGGAACTTGGGCATGTTGTTTTGGAGACAATGTAGCAGGGTGGTGGGAAGTGAGTGCTCCTGAGACAGAATGCTGTGGAAATCTGCAGTGCTTTGCATGTGCTAAGCACTTGGCAGGTACAATTTAATCCTTATAATCCCTGATATATGTGCTATTATAATTTTACAGATAAAGAAACAGCAGAGTGAAGACATTTTTCAGGAAACTATGTATCTGTTACGTGGCAGAGCCAAGATTTGAATCCAGGCTCCTGCACAAAGTAGGGACAATTATTGCCATTTCCTTCCGTGAGTGCACAAGGCAGGCAACAGCAGAGGAGGCAGGCATGAAGACAGGCCCTCAGTGAACGAGCCTCACAGGGCACTTCCCCTGTTCTCTCTCATACCTTTGTCCACAGAGACAGATGTGTGAACTCTGATGTGCCTAGTATTTATCACACTCTGCTGGTTAACACTCTTGAGACAGACCAAAGGGAAAAAACTCTTGAGTTGATCCAGGAAAGACTGCTAAAGCTTCAGTCACCTGCTTTGTTATGTTTCCATGGAGGAGGGCTTCAATGTGCAGCCGTGACAGGAGCTGAGGGATGAAGGCCTTAAGGCGAGGAAGGGTGACATCTGTAAAGACGTAAGGAGCAGTGAGCTTTGTGTATGAGAACAGTTTTTTTTTTCATTATTTAGAGAATACTTTATTAGTTCTGTAATCAAACCCACGAAGATAAGACCTTACATATTTAATACAGTGCATTACCCCTGTACAAATGGAAAAAAAATTAAGTTTAACGTTTCTAGACCAATATGGCTGTTAATTTCTGTACAATGCCAACTCAACACGGTAAACTGGGATACTTTTCTCAAAGTTGACAGCACATCTAAAGTTTCCAAAAATTCAATTATATATACGTATATATTTATATAAAAAGATCAGTAATAGCAGTATGTTATGTTTGTACTGAGACAACTTGAGACTTACAGGAGAATTGCAAAAATACTACAGGAAATTCCTGTATACCCTTCTGCCAGTTTTCTTTAATGCTCAGATGCTATTCTTTCCTAACAATAATACAAAGGTCAAAGCAAAGAAATTAACACTGGTACAATACTATTAACCAAAGTACAGACTGTCAGATTTCTCACTAATGTCATTTTCTGTTCAAGGATCTAATCTACAGTGACATTTAGCTGTCATGTGTCCTTCAGTCTTCTATAACTGGCAACCGTTTATCGGTCGTTCTCATCTTTCATTGGCCTTGAAACTTTTGAAGAGTAACATTTAGTCATTTAAAAGAATTTTCTACAAGTGGGTTTATCCAGTATTTTCTCATGATTAAACTATGCTTATCCATTACTAGGAAGAGCTTCACAGGCAATGTGCGTTACTCAAGAACATTGTATCAGCGTACATGGATTTAGTGGGTTGTACTACTGGTGATGTTAACTCTGATCACTTGGTTAAGGTGGTGCCTGCCAGATGTCCTCACTATAAAGGTATATTTTATTCTTTTGGTTATAACTGAGTAATTCCTATAGCCTTCCTAACCATCAGTGCTTATTTTTCCATTGAAATTAGTAAATATTTATTTGGGGGGACATAGCTTGAGACTATACAAACACTCTGTTTTCCCTTAGATTTTAATAATTTTGGCATTCATTTGTGGCTATGGCCTATAAAAATTAATATTATGGTGTACTAATGGTAACTTTTCTGTTTTTCTCATTCCTTTTACATGTATTGATTTAATTCTTTTGTAAGGAAGAGCTGTCCCTTCTCTAACAGAACACCAGAGTAATAACTGCTACAGACAAAATCCATCAATGGTGGCTAAGATTAGTGACTGAAATTTAATGGGAGACATGCGAAGGAAATTAACACATACTTACTATGGATCAGACATTTTACAGATGTTATCTCTTAAACTATAAGAATATACTATCATCCCCATTTAGAAGTGAAAAAAACTGAAATTAAAATAATTTGTTTTTTATCAGAAGTCATCAAGCTAGTAAACTGCAGAGCTGGGACGTGATCCTTGGTCTGACCCAAGTGGCACTCATTCCACTACACTATATGGCCTTAGGAGCCCCTCCATACTTCTGTGCAGATTTCTTTCTTTCTTTCTTTTTTTATTGACAGGCAGAGTGGACAGTGAGAGAGAGAGACAGAGAGAAAGGTCTTCCTTTGCCATTGGTTCACCCTCCAATGGCTGGTGCACCACGCTGATCCGAAGGCAGGAGCCAGGTGCTAGGTGCTTTTCCCTGGTCTCCCATGGGGTGCAGGGCCCAAGCACTTGGGCCATCCTCCACTGCACTCCCTGGCCACAGCAGAGAGCTGGCCTGGAAGAGGGGCAACCGGGACAGAATCCGGCGCCCTGACTGGGACTAGAACCCGGTGTTCCAGCGCCGCTAGGCGGAGGATTAGCCTGTTGAGCCACAGCGCCAGCTGTGCAGATTTCTATCACAACACTTATCCTCCCTTGTCTCTGTTGAAATGATCTGTTCTCATTTACGCTTTGTCACTAGACTGGTACTCCTTAAGCCAAGAAACACCACCTAATTGATCATTTTAAATTATTGTTTTAAAAACATTTATTTATTTGAGAGGGAAAGGGAGCGAGCATACTAGCTCCTATAAACTGGGTCACTCCCCAAATGCCCACAGTGGCCTGGGCTTACAGCCAGGAACTCTAAGTCTCCCATGTGGGTTTCAAGACCTCATTTCTATGAGCCATCACTGCTGCCTCACACAGGGTCTACATTAGCAGGAAGCTGTAGTCAGGAATTGGAGCCATTGAACTCAAGTACTCCAACATGGGACATGGGCATCTTAATTGGCATCGAAACCAGTAGGCCAAATTCCCACCCTGATCTGAATGTCTTTAAATCTTACACAACTGGAGTGCAGGGCCAGGGGCAAAGTAAATGCTGTTTGACTACAGTGGACTCTGAGGTTCCTGCTATTGTGGATCCTAAACAGCTGAATGACTTAAGAGTTACTGGGGAGCTAGCCTCTCATATTGAGTTGTCCCCAAATTAAGCTATGTTGGCATTCTGAATTATTATAGAAGTATATTTATCACAACAGAATTACTATTTTTTTTTTTTTTTGGCCAGGAAGAGTTAGACAGTGAGAGGGAAAGACAGAGAGAGAGTTATAGACAGTGAGAGAGACAGAGAGAAAGGTCTTCCGACCATCAGTTCACTCCCCTAATGACCGCTATGGCCGGTGCTGCGCTAACCTGAAGCCAGGAGCCGGGTGCTTCCTCCTGATCTCTCATGCGGGTGCAGGGGCCCAAGCACCTGGGCCATCCTCCACTGCCCTCTTGGGCCACAGCAGAGATCTGGACTGGAAGAGGAGCAACTGGGACTAGAACCTGGGGTGCCAGCGCCACAGGCGGAGGATTAGCCAAGTGAGCCACAGTGTCGGCCCAGAATTACTTAATAGAGTAAAGAATTTCAACAAAAAAGTACTGACTTTACCTTTATAAAAGAAATTTTAGGAAGACTGTATATGCCTGTGAGATGTCAGAGCTTACTCTGCTTAAAATCCATCTGCCATCTGACCTAGATTCTAAGAGGAAAAAACCCTAAACCTCTGCTTTTTGATCATACCGAAAGCAGGATTCAGTTTCTCGAAAACATAATCAATTCTGAGCTTTTTTTAAAAAGGTAAAAATTCTTGCTAGTAACTGCACGATTCATAATTATTTTGCAAAGAAAACATATGAAATGTTAAGAAAAAAGCATGTCTTCTAGTTAATGAATTTAAAGTCTAGCTTCCTAGCCAATGCCTGAGGCAATAAAATAATGATGTTGAATACTTTGGTTTTGATTTGTCACTAAAAACATTAACAGCATAGTGTTACATAATAAGTAATGACATCATAAAAGATTATTGAAAGTTTAATGAAATTCTTTTCTTAAAAATTGCATTTTAATTCTTGGGAAATAAAAACATAATAACAAAGGGTGATGTCAGTCTACATTTAGTTTCATTGTGTTCATTGTACTAGATACTAAATAGAAGAGATGAAAGAAGCCATTTCCACTGTTCAGGGAATTTAGAATTTTCAAGCAAAACTCCTGAAAATTAGACTTGAGGTTTAAAAAAACAAAAAACAGGCCAGCGCCGTGGCTCAACAGGCTAATCCTCCGCCTTGCAGCACCGGAACACCGGGTTCTAGTCCCAGTCGGGGCACCGGAGTCTGTCCTGGTTGCCCCTCTTCCAGGCCAGCTCTCTGCTGTGCCCAGGGAGTGCAGTGGAGGATGGCCCAAGTCCTTGGGCCCTATACCCACATGGGAGACCAGGAGAAGCACTTGGCTCCTGGCTTTGGATCAGCGCGGTGCGCCAGCCACAGCGCGCCAGCCGCGGCAGCCATTGGAGGGTGAACCAACGGCAAAGGAAGACATTTCTCTCTGTCTCTCTCTCTCACTGTCCACTCTGCCTGTCAAAACATAAAAACAAAAACAAAAACAAAAAAACAAAAACAAAAAAAATTAAAATACCCAAGAATGACTAAACATTTTCCAAAATGTAACTGAACAGAGCTAAAGAGGCTAGAGCAGGAGAAAATGCCCAAGAACTTCCGTGTGATAAGACATAGTTCAGCCCAATTTTCCTTTTCTGAAAACTTCAGTATTAACAAGGGAAGGGGTGAGTCAGAGCACTTGGTCATTTGTAGAAATCTATTAACTGGTGTGTGTCCAGGATGAAAAGAGCAAATGTGGTTAAACTGCCTGAATACAAAAGCCACTTCCAAAGTCATTACTGTTTTTATGAAATATAAATACATCTGGTTTTAATAGGATTACACATTACTCAAAAGTACCAACCCTTGATGAAGACATTAGGCTTTAAATAGAAATGAGTCTCACCATCCAGGGCTTCTTTTAACTCATCTTTAGTCCAAGCCACTTCAGTCATCAACAAGCGGAGGTAGTACATGGCATGCTGGTGAGGCTGCTCAGCCCGGAAGTTGTTAAGAGATCGCATGTACTAGTGCAAGGAGACACACAGGTTTGTTAATTTTGTCAATCTTTTAAAAATCGTTTCAACAGATCAGTTGTAACCAAACTTCATTTTGTGTAAATTACGTGTAAATTGTGGAATGCAAGAACATTTCCTTCTTTCTTCTTCTTTTTATTTATTTTTTTAAATTTTTTGACAGGCAGAGTGGACAGTGAGAGAGAGAGAGAGAGAGAAAGGTCTTCCTTTGCCGTTGGTTCACCCTCCAATGGCTGCCGCGGCCGGTGCACTGCTGCTGGTGCACGGCGCTAATCCGAAGGCAGGAGCCAGGTGCTTATCCTGGTCTCCCACGGAGTGCAGGGCCCAAGCACATGGGCCATCCTCCACTGCACTCCCGGGCCACAGCAGAGGGCTGGCCTGGAAGAGGGGCAACCGGGACAGAATCCGGCGCTCCGACTGGGACTAGAACCCGGTGTGCCGGCGCCGCAAGGCGGAGGATTAGCCTGTTGAGCTGCGGCGCCGGCCTCTTTCTTCTTCTAAAGTTATACAACCAAGAATGGGGCTTAATTCCCTATGAGGTATGCTTTTTCTTTACCCAGGTTGCTTTTTTTTTTCTTTTTAATTTTCATTTATTTATCTGAGAGGCACAGAGAGACAGACACAGACAGCAAGCTCCCAGACAGCAAGCTTCCGTCTGTTGGTTCATTCCCCAAATGCCTGCAATGGCTGGGGTGGGGATGAGCCAACGCTGAGAATCAGGAACACAACACAGATTTCCCAGGTGGGTGGCAGGGACCCAACTCCTTGAGCTATCATTTGCGAACCCAGTGTCTACATTTGCTGGAAGCTGGGATCAGAAGCCGCAACCAGGAATTGAATCCCGGCACTCCAATATAGGACATGGGCATCCTAACTAGTGTCTTAACTGCTAACCAGATGCCCACAGCCAGGCTCCTTCTCTACCTCCAGCAGATGATGTGAACTCCAAGTGTTTTCACTACGGGACATCCCCCATCCCTCAGCAAACTGTCTCCAGTTTTCAGGGTCTCCATCTTTTGACATCCTGCAATTCTACACATCAGACCATCTCAAGTCTCTGAAAAGCAGCAGCATGGGTACACATATATTGGATCACCATTTGAAAACGGATGGTAGTTTTTTATCGTGTAAAATGAAGGTCTCAGCTTAGCTTTGAAAGTAGCTATCAGTCCCATACTTCCATTATTGGGCCAAATGTAGGATGAACTGAAGTGGAAAAACATCAGACCTAAGTACTGTGCCATAATGTGATGAGGTTCTTGTGGGAGAGCAAACTCAGTCTGCTGAAATGTGTTTTTTTCAAAGGAAGACTGGGATGAAACCTTTAGGGAGTGCCTGATAGCCCCTAAACACTTCCTTTAGAAAGTCAGAGGTGCAACTGCGATAGTTCTTGGGGCCCACGGAGAAAGGGCCAAGTGTCCATCAGAGTGTGTTACGTTTTCTTTCTGGGTATAGGGTAGAGGATCCAGCAAAGATCAGATGAGATGAAAGCGACAGGATTATGAATGGTTTTTATGTTCCTCTTCCCTTTTCCAAATTTTTCTCATAATGTGACATTATTTTATGGATAAAAAATTATAAAACAAGTCAGAAAACTTACTGCCTCTTTGATAATTTCAAATCTTTTTTCGTCAATCTCGAAGGTAGCCATTTTCTCAGTAATCTTCTTTAGCAAAATTGGCTGTTTGTCATTGTAACCTTTCACTGAGAGCTAAAGAAAGAATTCAGGGTATTAAAAACAAAATGAAACAACTTGCAAGTAAACAGTGTAAATGTTCTTTTTAAATACTTAGAAAACCCCAAAGTCAGGTATATTAAAACAAAAATAAACCAATAAACTAAAGCTAACTTATAAAATACAGTTCAACACTCAGGAAGAAATCAACACTAACCTTTTTTACCTTAAGTAATGGCCAAAAGCAACAAAGTCAACAGTAGGTAAACTCACCTTACCCTGAACTATGGCGGCACACTCTGCATCATCAAAATCCATGTTCTCATTCTATCAGACTTAATTATGGAGCATGTTCAAATTTTACCTCCAGAAGGAATCTCTAATGAACAGTAGGATTAAAGTTTTTATAAAGATTGTAAGGAGGTAAAAATCACAGGGGAATGTTATCTAGCAAACTACTGAACATGCCCCCAAATTATTTATGTTTAAATATGTAAAAAATCATCTTTGGAGAAATCAGGCAGCCCGGATTTTATATTACATGGCATTCTGCCAGTTTCTCATTCAGTGTTGCACAGTAAGCATCCACAATTCTAACTACTTGTTTATGTGATCAGTACTGATGTTTCAAAAGCCAGGGGCAAAACAAATGTATAGGGAGGATGTATATACTTTACTGTATTTATCATTATGATTTTGCCTTAGGACAATTTACTTGAATGGTCTCTGAATGCCTAACACTTTGAAAAGCAGGGAATGAGGAATGCCTAGTGCTGCACCTAGAACACAAAAAGTCTCTATCCTGTGAAGAGTGATAGGCAAGAACCTCAGCAAGATGGAAGGTCACTGACCATGCAAGCACATCATATACCATAGGAACTTGACTGACAACTAGCAGGAAATTCATTTTATCACACATGAAGATGATGTGTTTTAGTGGTAACATGCTACTAAAAGTCAAAAGAAAAAAAAACAATTATTAGTATTGTGTTTGAAGTTAATTTTGACCTTGGAGTTCTAAAATTTTGTGGACTCTGTGACTGGTTGGATTATATACATTCTTATTCATTAAACAAAAGCTATTAGAACATTTATTTATGTGAAGGAAAAAAGAAACTACAAAATAAATACAATTTAAAAACTCTAAAATCTTTTATGTAAGAAAAAAGAAAAAAGATACTCAGAAATGTCATTTTACTTTACATTAAAACATACAATATGCTTTAAATAAAAGTGAAGATGAATGTGTGCCACAAGAGGGATGTTAATTTGAAACCAAGATATAATCAAGCTTAGAAATGTATGAGAAACACTTGTAAGAATAGTTATCTCTCACGATGTATTTAACAATGCTTACTTGAAAACACATATAAAGCAGTCAGTGATGCATGCTACAAAATACACTATATTACAATGTCAAGTGATTTTGAACACAGGAACTTTCTACTATTGTCTGCAGAAACAGAAGTAAAATTCAAGCACCACAAAAATTATCTTTGTCTTATAGGTGGTAATGTATACTCAAATACATGGAGAGAACAGCATGCTTTCAGGATCAGTATGTTAAACATCTCAAGCAGAACATGCAAAGTAAATGTAGCACACATCCATGTTCGCAAGATGCACTAAACTTTACAAAATAATTCGTTAGTGGAACTAATACTAATTTTAATCTTCAATTATTAAAAAGATACAAAGCAAAAAAAAACATTGATTTTCTTGTTTAAAAATGCAGGAGTTAATAGTTTTCCCAAGCTTAACATAATGCTTAAATGGTGTGGTGCCTTTTCTTTCGTTTTCATTTTACTTACAAGTATTGCATTCATTCCTGATGCAATGCCATAGCTCAAACCTGAGACGCGTGCTGCATATGTATACTCTTTTAAATCATCCTTCAATAACCTGATAAACAGGTATGTCATGTTGCAATGGAGAGGATCAGCATAAATGTAGCGACTAACAAAAAGAAAAACAAAAGAAATGCTTTGATACCTCAAGCAGTGGCATGATAATGAAGAAACATGACCGAAGAGTATGGATATGCAGCCTCATGGTCTGGGTTTCTAGGGAAACAGTATAGGCCAACTTTATACTTCACAAAGCAAAGTATCTTTCTTCTCTTCTGCCAAAGACCAAGACTTCAGATATAGAATGGGTGAGATCTAAACCTAAATCAGGGTCCAATTTTGTGTGAGGAGAGAAATATGACAATCTGGTGAAAGATGTTTAAAAAAAGGAGATTAAGGAAAATTTGCATAATATGAATGGTATGTAACTGAATACTTAGAATGAGGGATAACTTAAAAAATTAAATGGTAAGAAAATATGATTAGCATAAACATTTTAAAGAAAGAAATGAAACTCATACCCTCAATCAAAAATGCTTCCATCCAATCAATATAAAAATGTTGATGAGTGGAAGGCTCTAGGACGTGGGTACTTACATACATCCCATAGATGGTATTTTGGAGGTCATAGCTCAAGCCTGCTAGTTCTGCTGCATATGCATACTCGTTGAGCGAGTCTTTGAGGAGCTCAAGGTACAAATAGGCCATGTTACAGTGCAAGGGGTCCACATAAGCAAATGGGCTGGAAGAAAATGTTGACAGTAAAATAGCTGATTTATTACTTCCCAATGTGATATGGCCTTTTGAGATGGATCAAGAAACAGAATATTGGTTAATATAATTTTCTGAGGATCTGGTTGAATCCTTGAGTCTGCTTCTTCTCATGAGGAAAAAAAAAAAAAAACCCTTAAGATGTCTGAAAAAAGAATCTTGACATATGCTGTGTGTGTGCACGCTGGTGGCAGTGAAGAGGGAGATGGGACTGCTTACCCCAGAGGCTGTGACAGACCTGACAAGTAAGAAGGTAGGGCAGGCAAGGAGTGGGGATGGCTATACTAGGAGGCATGGCTGACGGGGCTGAAACAGCATTTACACATCCTCTTTCCCCAGTCCAGTCACATCCTTGGTGGACAGGAGAATGAAACTGAGAAACCTGACTGCCACGATTATATAAACCTAAAGGACAAAAATGGAAACCTGTGAAAGCGTTAGCTTATCTCTAGAGTTTTCTCCAGAACAATAAAGCTAGTGAGGTCATTGATAAAACTTATCATGTAACTACAGCCAGCACTAGCAAAAATATTAAAATAGGAAATTATTTGTAAGTAACAAAAGAGAAGAAATAATTATAGGGTGTTAAGGGCTAAATCGAATCACAGAAACCACCTAATCTTCACTTCCCAGATAAGAAACATAATTTTTCTTGAGTCACCCAGGTTGATAGTAGTACAGTTGTATTAAATGCAAAGGACCCATGCATCTGACTATATAACACTGCCTACCTTCAAGGGAGGCAAGTATAGGATTCATTTATTCAGCCTTTCTACCATATGCACACCCTGGTGCCTGGCTCTTCTGTAGAAACCGGGAATAAAGAAGGAGCTAATCAGGCAAAGTTGCTGACCTCAGAGAGCTTCTAAGTGTAGTTGGAGGAAACAAGTAATACATTTCAATCTGACATATCAGGTGGTAATAGTGCCACGGAGACAAGTGAAGCTGAATGAGGGGAACAGAGGAGGAAGGGGCAGGCGCATCAGGGAAGGGAGAGCGCTGGTCTACATGCGAAGGTTAATCCAGCGTTCTGACACTGCGCCATCTGGACTCAGACCTGAAAGCAGCCAGGGAGTGCGCTCCAGGCTGAGCAAACAGCTGGTGCAAAGGACCAAGCGCCTGTTTAGCAGCTAATTAAGTTCCACTGTATATAAGGCACAGGAAGTACAATTACTGTACTGATCGTAAAACCAACAATTTTGTCAAAGCTGATAATAAGGTAAGAATAGGGGTAAAATGGTTAGCCGCTTACAGAACTAAAATCAAGGAAAAACTTCTACAGTTATCCAAATATTCTCCAATTAGAAAGTCTAAATGAATACTGTGTTGCTTGTGTGTTTTTTTTTTTTTTTTGCTTGCTTGTATTTGGTTTTGAAGTATTATACATACTGAAATATTTCCTCCTTTATGCAAATAGGGTCTCAGAAACTTATGGCATGATCCGCCAAAAAACCAAACAATCATCAAAACAAGAGACACTATGACAGCTCAGTTTCATGGACAACTGCATATCTTAGTATGTGCCTGAAAAACCAAACTCAGGGGCTCAAGGTCATATGGCTCAAGCTCACAATACAATTCAAAGTGTCCAAAAATGTTGCATTCAAGGCAGCTGTGCCAGTTAACTGGAGAAGTCCCTAAGCTAATTTTTCAGAGAACACAATTCAACTGAAGACTAAATTCCAGTTCATTTGTTAATTTTAAAAATAGACTATTTTTAAAATCATACACTGGATAGTTAAAAATAGATCACAGGACTTTAAAAATTAACTACATGGGGCTGGTAATTCCTACAGCAGTTAAGAAGTTGCTTGGGATACCAGCATCCCATGGGGGAGTGCCTGTGTTCAAGTCCTGGCTCCACTTCAGAGTGGCTTCTTGCTAATGTGCACTCTGAGACCAACCAGGTGATGGCTCAAGTAGTTGGGTTCCTGCCAAATATGTGGAATACTCAGACTGAGTTCCAGGCTTCTGGCTTCAGTCTGGCCTGGCTCCAGTTGTACAGGCACTTGCAGAGTAAACCAGCAAATGCAAGATCTCTGGCTGTCAGTTGTTAGTCTATCTCTCTCTCAAATAAGTAAAGAATTTTAAAAAAGGGGGCGGCACTGTGGCATAGTGGGTAGAGCTGCGCTGCCTACAGTGCTGGCATCCCATATGGGCACCAGTTCAAGTCCCAGTTGCTTCATTTCTGATCTAGCTCTCTGCTATGACCAGGAAAAGCAGATGAAAATGGCCCAAGTCCTTGGGCCCCTGCACCTGTGTGGAGACCTAGAAGAGGCTCCAGACTCCTGGTTTGGATCAACCCAGCTCCAGCCATTGTGGCCATTTGAGGAGTGAACAGGCAGATGTAAGACTTTTCTTTCTGCCTATGCCTCTCTGTTAACTTTATCTTTCAGTTAAAATAAATAAATCTCTAAAAAAAATTTTTGCTGAGGGCCAGTGCTGTGGCTCACTCGGTTAATCCTCCACTTGCAGTGCCGGTATCCAATATAGGCATTGGGTTCTAGTCCTGGTTCCTCCTTTCCAGTCCAGCTCTCTGCTGTGGCCCAGGAGGACAGTGGAGGATGGCCCAAGTGCCCCTGCACCCGCCTGGGAGACCAGGAGGAAGCACCTGGCTCCTGGCTTCAGATCAGCACAGTGCCAACTGTAGCGGCCATTTGGGGAGTGAACCAACAGAAGGAAGACCTTTCTCTCTGTCTCTCTCTCTCTCACTGTCTATAACTCTATCTGTCTTTTTTTTTTTTTTTTTTTTTTTTTTTTTCTGGAGCTGTGGCATAATGGGCTAAAGCCTCTGCCTACAGCACCGGCATCCCATATGGCGCCGGTTCTAGTCCCAGCTGCTCCTCTTCTGATCCAGCTGTTTTGACCTGGAAAAGCAGTAGAGGATGGCCCAAGTCCTTGGACCCCTGCACTCGTGTGGGAGACCTGGAAGAAGCTCCTGGCTCCTGGCTTTGGATTGGCCCAGCTCCAGCTGTTGTGGCCATTTTGGGGAGTGAACCAGTGGATGGAAGACCTTTCTCTCTCTCTCTCCCTCTCACTGTCTGTAACTCTACCTCTCAAATAAATAAATAAAATATTAAAAATAAATAAATAAAATGCTAATCCTCCACCTTGCGGCGCCGGCACACCGGGTTCTAGTCCCGTTTGGGGTGCCGGATTCTGTCCCGGTTGCCCCTCTTCCAGGCCAGCTCTCTGCTGTGGCCCAGGAGTGCAGTGGAGGATGGCCCAAGTGCTTGGGCCCTGCACCCCATGGGAGACCAGGAAAAGCACCTGGCACCTGGCTCCTGCCATCGGATCAGCGCAGTGCGCCAGCCGCAGCGCGCCGGCCGCGGCAGCCATTGGAGGGTGAACCAACGGCAAAGGAAGACCTTTCTCTCTGTCTCTTTCTCTCTCTCACTGTCCACTCTGCCTGTCAAAAAAACAAACAAACAAACAAATAAATAAATAAGTAAAATAATGAGGTTAAAAATGGAGGGTGGGGGGAGTGGTGGGGTGGGCAGCATTGTGGCATAGCAGGTAAAGCCCCTGCCTGTGGTGCTGGCAAGTCCCAGCTGCTCCTCTTCTGATCCAGCTCTCTGCTATGGCCTGGGAAAGCAGTAGAAGATGGCCAACTGCTTGGGCCCTGCACCCGTGTGGGAGACCTGGAAGAAGCTCCTGGCTCCTGGCTTCGGATCAGTGCAGCTCTGGCCATTGTGGTCAGTTGAGGAGTGAACCAGCTGTTGGAAGATTGACCTCCCTCCCTCTCTCTCTCGCTCTCTCTGCTTAATTCTGACTTTCAAATAAAAAAAAAAAAGTTTAAAACCCCTATAACTAAGTATATATAATATAATCCTATTTTTGAAAAAGACAAAACTATATACACACATAAACATTTTTATAAAAAATCCACAAGAAACTGAGCAGTGGTTACCTGTGGGAAAAGCAGACCACGGGCATGGGATCTGAGGGAAGCAGCCATTTTCAATTCTAGGTGCTGTGCTGGGCAGTTCAGAGAACATGTAAATAAATATCAAGTGGTCTCTCAGAACGTATTCTGAGGGGTGAGTGTTTGCTCTGTAGTTAAGATGCCCACATCTCACATCAAGAATTGCTCTGCTCCTGCATCCAGTTTCCTGCTTGCTCAGGCCTGCGAGGCAGCAAGGATGGCTCCAGCACTTGGGCTTCTGTCAATCACGTAAGAGAACTGGACTGAGTTCCCAGAGCCCACCTCTGCCTCAGCTGGCTGCTGTTGCAGGCATTCGGGAAGTGAATTTAGCAGATGGGGGTTCTCTGTGTCAGTACTGTTGTCTCTCTCTCTCTCTCTAGTAAGTTAAGTAAGTAAATATTTTCTAAAAAGATATTCTGAAGAACTTAATAATCAAAGAACCCAAATGGAAAAGAGGGACAAGCTGCTAAGAGTGTTAGAAATATCACTCTCAACTATCAAAAACTATAAAAGTAGTCTTTCTAACACTCTTGGCCAACAGTGAGTCACAACCTGAGAGTCTACGTTTGGTGTAACAAATTACAAACCTCAGTGCAGTTCTGAAATAATCTGTGAATCCAATGACACAAAACATAATATTTACATTCCTACAAACTGGAGATATTTGGTGATAGGATATTAAATTTCGATTTAGAGATTCTTCTTCCCTTTTCCAAAAATTTGAAACATATCCACTTTAATTTCAAGTTATGGTAATGGAACAAAAAGTAACAGAAAAGCTGATCATCATATTGAACATTATTACATGATGACAAGTTTATTTCACCAAACATAAGACCACAAATTTTAAAAATATAAAATTATAAACTCACAAAGTAAAATCTGAACTGGGTGATACACTTAACCACACAAGTAAATAAAAGGAGACAGAGATGATTGAAGATGCATTAAGGAATCATTGCAGGAGCTGGCTTTGTATAGTGGGTTAAGCCAATGCTTGCAACAACAGCATCTCATATCAGAGTGCAGGAGTTCGAGTCCCCAGTAGCTCTGCTTCTGATCCAGTTCCCTGCTAACATGCCTGGGAAAGTGTGTCTGGCTCAAGTGTTCATTTAGGCCCCTAACAC
This sequence comes from Sylvilagus floridanus, assembly GCA_949820135.1. Taxonomy (NCBI): domain Eukaryota; kingdom Metazoa; phylum Chordata; class Mammalia; order Lagomorpha; family Leporidae; genus Sylvilagus; species Sylvilagus floridanus. The sequence continues at coordinate 45,123,075 of OX463235.1, forward strand.
CCATCTGGAGACCCAGATGGAGTTCCAGGTTCTTGACTTCAGCCTGGCCCAGCCCTGGCCATTGTGCCCATTTGTAGAGTAAACCAGTAGATGGAAGAGCTCCCCACTTCTGCCTTTCAAATAAAAAAATAAATCTTAAAATCACTGCAACAGTAGTTTTATTCATAAACTTTACTAAGTATCTCCTTCATTTTTACTAAATAATTTTGAAGTATCCAAGTGAAGTTTAGAGAAAGCTCCAGACAACTGAAGGACTGGAAAGGATGCAAATCATTTCAGACCACTTCTGGACAAGCTCCAGGAAGTGAAAGCTAAAATGATGAAAAACCCCAAATTATTTCTTATTTTCTCAATGAACCTTCTGCATAAATCTACAACCTCCCCAGATTCCAAATTCCTACAGGCTAGGCAGGCCCTAATCAGAATTAACATCAAACATTTCCATCAAAAAGTGTGCTCATCAATGGAAAGGAAGAAGAATGAACAACCTCACTTCTTAACAATATTTCTTCACATTAACAGTAGCAGCCTGGCCTCGCGTAGACCAAATAACTCAAATCCCTTTTACTTCTACATGTGGATGCTCAAGACAGACAAGTATACAGAAATGTAACTTTTGAGTTTTATAAGAAGCTTAATAGTTAGATTTGCCTTACATACCTGAAAAATTCAAAGTTGAGACAAGCCTTTGGCAAGAAAAACTTATCATCTTGTTTGAACCAGAGCTTGCTCATAGCTGTATCCTGTGATGCAGAAACAATTTGGTTAGGAAAATAAGGGCACATTAAGCAAAAACGCCCAATCAAATGACTCTGTAAGAGGAGGACTGAGCAATGCTTAGGAGTTCTATTCTGAAGGCTGCTGACCCAGAGCACTGCAGCATACTCAGAGGCTCAGCAGGCAGGAAGCTGGACAGGAAGTCTACCGACCCCTGCAGGAGAAATCAGTCTTCAGTGTCCCCTGGATTTGGGAGATGGGGACTCAGTGGAGGAGACAGATGAGAGAAGACAGTATCAACTGTCCTAGTCTCATCTTTCCGGATATGGGAGGCAGACAGATGCTGGCAACCTTTGGGAGAAAGTAGCAGCTGACCTCCAAGGTGTTCCAAAATGATTCCCCTCCTCCACAGGACCAGAGATGGTCTGCCTGATTAACAGACTATGACAGAAATGATGGCTTGACACCTCCAAGATTAGATTATAAAAGACACTGGCTTCCATTTTGATCACTCACCTTCTCTCTTGGATCAATCCCTTGGGGGGAACCACATCCCATGGCCGCAACTCTATATAGCAGGCCATGTGGTAAGCAAGGAAGCCTTATCAACAAACTCATAAATGAATTTCAAAGAGAATTCAGCAGCTCTAGTCAAACCTTCAGATAACAACGGTTCAAGATAAATTAAATGTCATGCTCCTAAATACTCTTGTCCTGCTGAGTTAATCTGAATATTAAGTCATTTGAAGAAGATAAAATGAATGATTTGTGTCTGTAGTCATTAGCTTACAAGTTCAGAAAAGAGAATGTGCTATAATCATTTGATACATTTTTCTACATAATTTACCCAAGGTGTGAAATAATGACATGAAAAGAACATTCTGAGGGCAGCATTCTGGTGCAGCAGGTTAAGCCATCACTTGCAATGGCCAGCATCACATATCAGAGTGCCAGTTCAAGTCCTGGCTAATCTGCTTGTTGTCCAGCTTCCTGCTAACGTACCTGGGAAAGCAGTAGAAGATGGCCCAAGTGCTTGGGCCCCTGCCACCTATGTGGAAGACCAGGATGGAGTTCCTGGTCCCTGACTCCAGCCTGGCCCAGAATTGCTATTCTGCGCATTTGGGAGTAAAGCAGCAGATGAAAGACCTTTCTCTCTTTCTCTCTCAGTTTCTCAGCCTTTCAAACAAATAAATCTTGAAAGAAAGAAAGAGAAGGAGGGAGGGAGGGAGGGAAGAAGGAAGAAAGAGAAGAGGAGAAAGAAAAAAAGAAAAGGAATGAATGAACATTCTACAAAAGAAGAGTAAAACTCTCACTCCTCAGGCACTCTTCCTACTGGCTTACATATCTTCACATATCCACTGTGTCAGAAAGAAAATTGTTTTTAAGGGCAGAAAAAAATCCAAAGGCTCCTCCTGGACACACTTTCTTCCAGGTTGTGGATATTCTTTTTTATCTCTAACTTTTTTTTAAAAAAAGATTTATTTATTTATTTATTTGAAAGTCAGAGTTACACAGAGAGAGGAGAGGCAGAGAGAGAGAGAGAGAGAGAGAGAGAGATCTTCCATCTGCTGGTTCACTCCCCAGATGGCTGCAATGGCCAGAGCTGTGCTGATCCGAAGCCAGGAGCTTCTTCCGGATCTCCCACACGGGTGCAGGGCCCAAGCAGTTGGGCCATCTTCTACTGCTTTTCCCAGGCCACAGCAGAGAGTTGGATCAGAAGAGGAGCAGCCAGGACTAGAGCCGGCACCCATATGGGATGCTGGGCTTCAGGCCGGGGCATTAACCTGCCACAGCACCGGCCCTTCTAATCCCTAACTTTCACCATGCAGCAGAAACCTACTTCCTGATCAGATCTTCAGTTGTTATGGAAAAGAAGCCATTATCTTTTGGTAGAATTGTGGTTACAGCCTAGACAGTTTTTTTTTTTTCCTCCTGCAAATAAAGCAATTCTCTACATTCTATGTTGGGGGGCCAGTGCTGTGGCACAGTAGGTTAAGCCCCTGCCTGTGGCACCAGCATTCCATATGGATGCCAGTTCGAGTTCGGGATGCTCCTCTTCCAATCCAGCTCCCTGCTGATAGCCTAGGAAAACAGTAGAAGATGGCCCAAATGCTTGGGCCCATGCACTCGCCTGGGAGACCTGGAAGAAGCTCCTGGTTCCTGGCTTCAGACTGACCCAGCTCCAGCCCTTGTGGCCACCTGGGCAGTGAACCAGTGGATGGAAGATATCTCTGTGTGTGTGTGTGTGTGTGTGTGTGTCCCTCTCTCTGTCTACAACTCTGCTTCTCAAATAAATAATCTTTAAAAACAGAAATAAATTTTATGTTGCTCAGTAATTTTGTTTGCTTTCATTTTTTTTAAAAAGATCTATTTATTACTTATTTGAAAGGCAGAGTTACAGACAAAGAGGTCCTCCATCCTCTGGTTCACTTCCCAAATGACCGCCAACAGCCAGAGCTGGGCCAGGCCAAAGCTAGGTGCCAGGAGCTTCCTCTGGGTCTCCTAGGTGGGTTCAGGGACCCAAGCACTTGGGTGATCCCCAGCTGCCTTTCCAGGCCCATTAACAGGGAGCTGAATTGGAAGTAGAGCAGCTGGGACTCGAAGTGGTGCCCATTCAGGATTCAGGCATTGCAGGCATGACTTTACCTGCCACATCACAACACCAGTTCCTGCTTTTGTATTCTTAACCTTTCAATTTTTCTGGTTTTTTTTTTAACTTCAAATTTTTTACTTATTCATTTTCATCATAATTGAAAGACAAAGAAACAAAGAAAGAGAGACAGTTTCATCTGTTGGTTCACTCCCCAAATGCCCATAAATAGCTGGGGCTTAGCCACAATGAAGCTAGGAACCAGGAACTTTCAATCTTCTTCTCCCATGGGGACAGCATAGACCCACGTATTTGAGCCATCATTTGCTGCCTCCTAATACACATTAGCAGGAAGCTGGAATCCAAAGCAGAAGTAGGGTTCAAACCCATGCATTCCAGTATGGGATGTGAGTGCATCAGGTGGCACTCCAATCACTGCACCAAACATGTGTACCTTTCTAATATCTCTTGTAGTTATTCTTTCTGCTGTGTTTCTGTCACCTCTTGGGATGTGAGCCCCAAAATCAATAAAGTATCAAAAGTAAGAAATTATCTCTCTAGTCTGCGATGAAATAGGTATGTCCCCAAATTTGAAAGTCTAACATCTTACCTTAATGAGAGCAGGGTATGGTGTTGCATCTTTTTCTAATGCTAAAATCTCAAAATTCGTAGGAATAAATTCATTCTTTGTTGGAAGCTTGAACTTTCCATTTAGGTCAGCATTTTGCCATTTCTGGAAGATAACACACAAAGCAATTCATCTGATTCAAGAGTTTACAACATTGTCTTTGCTCAATACCCCACATGCTAAGGGGATAAGTGTTACATAGCATTCTTTTCCATCACCTATTAAAGGATACTACCAGGATTCTTTAATAGGTTTGAATGAAACTCGAGCTGGTCCTTCTGGTACTAGGGAAGACTTTGTACTCATTTTATCTTTCCACTCCACATCTCCAAAATGACCAGGAAAGGTTAAGGAACAATCTAAGACAGGAACATATAAAATCTGGCTCACCCATATGAAGATCATGTGTGTTCTAGCTCTTTAAAGGAGGGACAATAATCTGTGCAGGGATATAGCCTTGCAACTGTTAAATAATAGGTCATTTATATAAGCTGTACTCTCAGCTATATTAAGTTACTTCTGTGCATGGCCTGGAAGCCAGGCTAAAAGGGCCTCTTTCACTTCATCATTACTTCTTAAGGCCTGGCCCAAACTTTTTCCAGATGAGCTTTCAAGTGAAATGGTAATGCAAACACAAAATTCAGGACAAAGCCGAGATTTAAGTCTGGATTGACACACAAATGTGCAGGATGGATCTGTTCCATGAGTCAGCCCCAAAAGTTAAGAGGAAAGGACCACAGGCCACTGATTGTTGAACCACAATTTACAGAACTTTTCATTACTAAAGAAAAAATAAAAAGCACCTGATTTTCAACAATTCTGTGTCTAGTGATTTGGTCTCCAGCTGATGTGGCACAGTCTTGGAGATTTTTGCAGTTTATTTTGATTCCTGCATTTGTGTCTTTTGGCACTGCAATATAGGTGATACTGGCCATACTATTTAAGTAATAGCTGAAGAGCAGCAACTAAGAAACAGTAGGTAATTTCACTGCTAAGTGCCCAGATAAATTTGTTTTTAAGAAATTCCTCTTCAGGGTAAGTTTATTGTGGACAGAGTCTGATGAAGAGGGGGTCCTTTCTTGTTTAAGGATTATTTCAGACTCAGCACTAACTCATGGGAAATAGCTTTTTTCACAGTGTAGGAAGACAGGCATTTTCACACTGGAGGGCTTTAGTGCCTTCTTATGCCATGGATACAATAGAGCTACCTGAAATACCAGTGCTGATTTTCTTTCTTATTTCTTCATTACTCTGTATTGCTATTATGGAGATACATTTTCAAAAACATCCATACTTGAATGTACCTAAAATCTAAACAAAGGAAGGCTTTCTGGTATCATCCAATGAATAAAGTTCCTACTCTCAAGAGTATGCAGTCAATGAGATTCAAAAGACAAGAAAGAAAGAGTACCAGATAAAATCAAAATTTTGACAACTAACGAATGTGGTAAAATACTGTCTGAACAAGTCTGTTTTGAAATACATCATAATTCCCTTACTGACAAAAAAAACAATGACATAATGAGGCATAAAACACAGCACCTCACAGAGTGAACACAGTATGAATCCCAGAAACTGTTTCCAGCCCCTGTTCCAAGACTGTGAGCTCTCTGGAGCCTTGCCTCGTTCATGTTTCCCACTTCCACTTCTTTGCCTTTTGTGGGGCCTTTGCTTTTCTGTGTACCCTGTATTTCAATGCTCCTTACTGCACGAGGCTGGGAGTCTACTTTACAGCCCTAGTGATTTTGACAAGCACATGAGAATATGACTAGAGTGTCACTTCTCTTTGCAAAAACCTAAAACCTCAGCTGTTTATCACCTTGTTCAGTCTTCTCGGGTGGCACATACAACACTGGACTCCATGTTCTGAGCCCTGAGCTGGTAGATGTAAGCAGCTCATGTTCTTGTGGTTCCCCTTAAGGTAGTTAACCCTACCTTAATGACTTCATCTGGTATAGCTTCTTGCTTGTACTGAGTTCCATACCACTCTTCCGTGCGATCAGTTTTTCCTTCAAAAGATTTGGACACTATTGCAACTCTAGATATAGATGGAAAAACCAAACAGAAGAAAAAAATCATGCCATATATATATTTATAGAACCTGACCCACAAAAATCAATGCAATATTCAAGAATATGTTGGGACAGCATATCCTGGAAGGCTTGACTCAAAAAGGCATTATATGTCTATGTGTATATATATAGTTCCTATTATCCTTTGGTTCTAAGTCTAATTATTTTTACCATGGAAAAAGTGCTTACAGGAGAGGTTCTTCCATGTATGCTATTGACTAATTTACAAGAAAAATTGTTAAGGGAAAACACGAAACAAGAATGGATGAAATTAGTCCTAAAAAAAGTACTCTTCCTCAGGAACAGGTCAGATTCAAAGCTAACAGAAACGGCTAAGAAAGAGATCAAAAACATTCACCAACAAATCAAAAGATATTTTATTATCACTTGCTGAATTTGTGCTGTTTTTCTGCCAGACACCAACATCAAACATATCTACCACATTTACAGCGGCCTTTTGTTGCTTAAGGGAGAAGGCAACAAGACCAAGAAATGCCTGTCTTCTGGTTTATAAAAGTTTCTTTGGATGGGACAGCAGAAGCAGCCCAGAAGTCACATTCAGGGAAGGAAGGTAAGGGTAAAACAATGTCAAAAGGTAAGTGGACAAAAGACTGCAAGAGCAGATGATCAGAAGCAGCTCTGTAGTAGAGGAACTCTAAGTTGTCAGAGCATCATCAGAGATATTCGTGCCTCTGTTGCCTTTTAGTTACCTAATTTGAATGATTACACTCCCAGTCAGCAGACAGCCTCAGGCTGGGACCAATTCTATTTTGAATCTTGTAATAAAGGAATTTCAGCTAATAAGCTTGCATGACTTTGTTTGAAGTCAGTCCTGTTCTGCTTTTCCCTTATGCCCTGAATCAAATAACTTGGTCCATGTCTGCCCTTGCTTGTTCTCCCCTCCCATCCTAGAGATTTGGTTCTAGCCTTGAACGTTGGCCTCGCTGCTGAAAGCATAATGCTTGAAATCACCTTTTTTTCTGCTAAGCATCTATTTTCAGAACCCTAACCTCTGTGCTCCAAACACCTAACACTTATTGGATCTCCACAACATCCAGAATGTCTGAACTACCTTCTATTTCTTATCATTCTAGGCAAGATTCTCTACCTAGCTGACTCAACTCAGTCTTACCACCTACTCTGCAGTACATATCCCAAGCAACCTGACTCATCTATCTGTCAAACTAATAATCTAGCTCCAAGTGTGCTTGGTCTGATCTGCCACTGATCACTATCAGTTCTAGAAAACATGTGAAGTAAGAAATACATTCCACAGAAATAGAGAGGAATCAGCACTTAGCAAATGAAAGAGTTCCATTATGATGCCAGAGGAAGTAATGTGAGCTGGTAGTTGGAGAACCCCTTTTGAGAGGTACATGTAGAAAGTGTGCAGAACTCACATGGCCAAATGAAGGGTGTGTGTTACTTAAGAGAATTCAATACATGACAGAGTTTACTACTATTTAGCCCGAGAAACCGCTTCTATTCCTGTTGATTTCTTAGAGAATTAATAGATCAACTAGCAAGGAGATCTCTGAAGAGGATATTAGGAAGTCAAAGAACCTGATAGAGGGATGGCGGTATTCCACAAGATGTTTGATTCTCAAAACGTGCATTATACATAGATGCCTTGAGTTTTCAGGGATGACAGCCCAGACAACAAAATAAACAAAATAACAAGCAAAGGACTGCTAGCAACTTGTGAAAACAAAGCTTGGCAGTGGACCTGCCCTCTGAAGCTAGAAAACTTGAAAGTCAGTTCTGTGCCAGGAAGTAAAAAGGTTCAGGGACAGTGACAAGCCAGGGGCTCTGGAAGATAACCAGACGTGTACGACACAGAAAGAGCCAGACCCTGGAGGCTGCTCAGTAAGACTCAGGTTTAAAAAAAAATGGGAAAAGAATGACAGATTTGTCAGGTATTAACTTTAGGGATTTAGACAGTTACATTCGAAAGTAAAGTCTACAGGTAATATATGAAATGTTGTCATAAGGAAGTAAATATGAAGCAACTATCACACTTCCTCAAACGAAGCACATAACAAATAGTGGACTAACAAAAAGAAACACCTTTGCAGACCAACAGTTAGTGTATCACTAAGAAGTTCACAACTGAAATAGACAGCGGAAGGGTGTTAACGGAAAAAGAAATGGATGCAGGGAAGTGGAATAACAGTAATGACAGAGTATACACACAACAAACTATTATAGAAATCTCTGAATCAGAGTGTTTGGAAGACAGTGATTATAACATTCACATGCCAAAGCTGGCATTGTGGCGTAGCAGGTAAAGCTGCCATATGCGGCACTGCCATCTCATATGGGCACTGGTTTGAGTCCTGATTGCTCCACTTCCAATTCAGCTCCCTGCTAATGTGCCTGGAAAGCAGCGAAGAAGGGCCCAAGTGCTTGGGCCCCTGAACCCATGTGGGAGACCTGGAAAAAGCTCCTGGCTCCTGGCTTCGCATCAGCTCAGCTCTGGCTGTTGCAGCCATTTAGAGAGTGAACCAGAGGATGGAAGATCTCTCTTTGTCTCTCCCTCTCTCTCTGTAACTCTGACTTTCAAATAAATAAATAAATCCTAAAAACAAAAACATATGCATATGTATATCAGAGGGCCTGGGTTCAAGTTCTGGCTCCAGATTCCAGCTTGCTGCTGGGGTAGACCCTGGGAGGCAGAGAATGATAGCATAAGTGGTAAGGTACTTGTCACCCAAAGGAGAGCCCTGGATTGAGTTTCTGGGGGCCCAGCTTCAGCCTGACCCAACCCTAGCCACTGTAGGCATTTGGGGTATGGATCAACGATGGCAGCTTTCTGTCTCCGATATAATAATAATAAGAAGAATATGGAAGTACAGGAACCAACAACTGAATTAGGAGGAAAAAGGCAAGTTACAATAACCATAATATGTGACAAGTAATAGATAGCTGTAGAGTGTTTGTTTAACTGCAGACAGTTGAGAAAAATTTTCATAGCCACTCTAGTATTTTATTGTATCTGCTGAACACCTCATTATAATAAAAAGTTGTTTTGAGGACAGGTGCTTCTTAAACACGATGGGGTACAGGTAGAGGTGTGCTACCAACATGATCCTTAGAAACCTGAGGAAACGACCTTTTCCACCTCATATTAAAGCCCACAATAGTGAGGGAAGAAACAGTGAGCTAGAATAAATGCAGACTGTTGACTTCAAATAGGCACAGTCAAAAGTGTTTACAAGGGATGTAGCTGCAGGAGCTACATGGGAACCGCTTTGAAACAAAAGGTCTCCTGACTGCAGAAGTTAAAAGACAATATGGTTCTCAAGGAATGAATTTTCATGAAGCTTTTGCAAATAATCCCTGAGAGAAAAGGAGCAAGACATCTAAAGGATGAGAAGAGTTTTCAAAGGTAATTATGATGCATTCAGACAATTAGTAGAAGGGGAACAGACATGGCAATTACAGGCCTCAATTCTGGTGGATACTCTGACTCACCCTCTCTGAGATCTTGCCAGAATCACAGTTAAGATCTAAGTTAGACAACATTTATCCTCTCTGGGCTTCACTTTCATTACTCTATAAATAGGGATTTAAATTACTCAAATTCTAGCTTTATACTACCAGTAGCCTTATACTACAATATCATATCAAATTAGATTTTGCTAAGATAAAGAATAAAAAACATAGAAAAAATCTGGTGAGACTTGAAAATCAATGTCAAAGAATACTAATAGATAAGCTTAATTGCTTAGTAAACTGAGACTTGGTTTGGCTACTGGCTTTGGCCTGGCCTGGCCTGGCCCTGTCTGGGGCCAATGCAACCATCTGGAGAGTGAACCAGCAGACAGACAATGGAAGATCTCTGTCTCTCCCCTCTCTCTGTAAAAATAATTCTTTTAAACAAATAAATAAATAATTTTTTAAAGATTTATTTATTTGAAAGGCAGAGTTACAGAGAGACAGAGAGAGAGCTCATCCATTCGCTGGTTCATTCTCCAGATGGCCATGCTGGCTGAGGTTGGGCCAGGCCAAAGTCAGGAGCTAGGAGCTGCATCCAGGTCTCCCACAGGGGCCCTAGCACTTGGGCCATCCTTCGCTGCTTTCCCAAAGCACATTAGCAGGGAGCTGGATGGGAAGTGGAGCATCTGGGACACAAACCAATGCTCATATGGGATGCCAGTGTTGCAGGTGGCAGCTCTACCTAGTACACCTTGATACCAGCCCCTAAAATGCAATTCTTAATTTAAGAAGGAATCAAGAAAAATTAGGCTAAAAGCTTTAAAGATCTAATCAACTTTTATTGAACCAGTATCTGTTCAAATTCTGGGAAAGACAAACCATAATTTTTTCCTGGAAGAAACATCACCTAGAGTAAAATGTGACAAATTGATCTCATAATAACAGATGACAGAACTATTCCTCTCTTAGTTACATCAGGTCACTAAACTGCAAAGGTGAGGAGAGCCAAGTGATTGAAATACTCAAGCAAAGACGAGTTACACTGTTTGTTGCTTAGGCAACTAACAAATCCTAACAGAATCATTGTCTATCGTGTTTTAGAAATGCTGAGGGCATGAAGAGGAAGACTGGAGTTGGGCAGATGCTCTAATTTCCTAAAGGGAAAAGGGTGGAGCCTGAATACCACTAACCAGTAGATGAGGCAATGTCAGCTGACAAAATTCTGCAGATGTGTAAACATTCAGATAACAGCATAGTTATCTCTAGGACAGCCATGAATTATCCAGAATAACTACTCCAAAAGGAATGGAGATTCTACTGCAGCAATTCTAAGTTTAATATAATAAAATGTGCACCAAGTAACAGGATTGAGGAAGGAGGAAGGTCAAGATGTAGATGGAGTAGGAATACATAAATACCTTTAGGCATGTAGATCAAGTCTCAACCTTCAAAATAACTTTCTGACAATTAGGGTTGACACAAACAGAACTGGCTGTTCTGGTATTTATTAACGAGTTCCCCATTCTTGGAAGAATTTAAGCTGAGGCTGGTAGCTACTTACTTACTACAGAGAAGAGCTATACTTGCTAAGGGTTTGATTGAATCACTTCCGAAGTGCCTTTCATTCTGAGGATTTCCCTACTTGGCTGCAATGTTAAACTTGTCTCAGTAGGTATTAAAGAAAGTCACTCTATCCTTTGCAACCCCTGTCTGGCCTGGCAGCTGGCACATTGTTCTCTACACTACTGACCTGCAACACTTACAGTGGTAAGTCACTGAGACCAATCTTACAGAGGAAGAACACTTTTTCTTTAAAAGGGAGGGTAAAGAGAAAAAGAGGTACTTAACTTTAATTCTAAACGATACCAAATTCAGAAACATAGAATTCAATCAGAAACGAAATCCATATTCTAGCAAATTCATTTCTACAAAGTTGCTGGGTCAAATTCCTGACTCAAAAACAAAAAGTTTTATAACATTAATTATGCTTTACATTGGGGGGGGGGGAGTACATCCTGGGGTGAGGTGGGCATTTGGTATATTGGTTAAGAGGCCACCTGAGATGCCTGTATCCCAATAGGACTGTCTTGAGTTCTAGTCTTAGCTCTGTTCCCTCTTCTAGCTTCCATCTTCCTGTTAATGTGCACCCTGGGAGGCAGCAGGTGACGGCTCAAGAACCTGGGTCCCTGCCACCCATGTGGGAGACCCTGAGTGAGTTCCTGGCTCCCGGCTTTGGCAGAGCCCACCCAGACCCAGACCCAGCTGTTAATGAGCATTTTGGGAGTGAAAGAGTAGAGATTTCTCTCACTCTCTCTGTGTCTCTCAACAATAAATAATCTTTTTGAAAAAACACCTTCTACTATACAATAGTTGTTTGGTTTTCTCACACAGAAAGAGAAAGAGAAAAACACGGAGACAAACACAGGGAGCAGCTATCTGATGGTTCATTCCCCAAATGCCTGCAATGTCTTTTTTTCAAGTTCTATTTTATTTACTTGAAATACAGATTTATAGACAGAGGCAGAGTCAGAGAGACAGAGAGAGAGGTCTTCCATTGATGGTTCACTCCCCAGATGACCACAACGGCCAGAGCTGAGCTGACCCAAAGCCAGGAACCAGGAGCTTCCTCCAGATCTCCCATGTGGGTGCAGGGGCCCAAGGACCTGGGCCATCCTCTATTGCCCTCCCAGGCCATAGAAGAGAGCTGGATCAGAAGTGGAGCAGTTGGGACTTAACTGGCGCCATATGGGATGCCAGTGCTGCAGGCTGGGGCTTTAACCCTCTGCACCATAACACTGGCCCCCTGATACAATCTTAAACAGCACTAGTTTATGTTTGTATTACACTTTTCAGTTTGGGTAAATCACTGTGAATCAGACAGGATACAGTACTATCACCAATTTTGAAGATGGCAAAGATTCAAGTAAATGAAATTAAAATTTTTTGAATTTTATTCATTTATTTGAAAAACAGAGAGAGGGAGAGACAGGAGAGATCAGTCTTCCATCTGCTAGTCCACTCTCCAAATGGCTGCAACAGCCAGGGCTAAGCTAGGCCAAAGCCAGGAGCCTGGAACTCACCTGTGTGTCCCACGACTTGGGCCACCCTCTGTTGCTTTCCCAGACACACTAGCAGGGAGCTGTATAAGAAGTGGAGCAGCAAAATTCAAACCAGCACCCATATGGGATGTTGGTGTTACAGGCTGCAGCTCAATCCACTGTGCCACATCGCCAGCCCTGAGAGCCAGTGCTCTTGACATTATATAAAATCAACTTTTCATAAGTCCCCCTTTGCAGGACTGTGAACTGAGAGGTTTCACATTGATAATTCAATAAACATTAATTGAAGAAAAAAATGATCGAAATTTGATGACTATTAAGTGGCCTAAACACAAAGCCAGTCACTGGAAATAACATTAAAGGTTATCTAGGGACCAACGCTGTGGCACAGAAAATTAAGCCCCCAACTGCAGCACTGGAATCCTATATGAGCACTAGTTCAAATCCTGGATCTTTCACTTCCCATTCAGTTCAGCTCCCTGCTGATGCACCTGGGATAGCAGTGGCGGATGGCCTGAGGCACTGGGCCCTGTACCGATGTGGGAGACCTGGAAGAAGCTCCTGGCTACTGGTTTCAGCCTGGCCCAACTCCAGCCATTGTGGCCATTTGGAAAGTAAACCAGCAGACAAAAGATCTCTCTGTTTCTAGCTCTCTCTGTAACTCTGCCTTTCAAGTAAATAAATAATTAAAAAAAAAAAAAAAAAGATCGAATGAGTTCTATCATTAAGTTTAAAACTCTCTAACTCTGCCTTTCAAATAAATTAATTAATTTTAAGAAAGAAAAAGAAAATGAAATGAAGAGTTTCTGGTTTTTCAATTCCTTGGTATTTAAATAAATTATATAGGGCTGAGAAACAGTATTTACTGGTTTTTTTGGTTTGTTTTTTTGTTCTTAGTATTTACTGTTAAAAGTAGAAAGATGAGCTCACAATTTGTAACTTTTTGGTCATTTCCTGCATTTTTTTTTACAGATAGAGTTAGACAGTGAGAGAGAGAGACAAAGAGAAAGGTCCCCCCTCCACTAGTTCACACCCCAAATGGCCGCAACAGATGGAGCTATGCTGATCCGAAGCCAGGAGCCAGGCGCCTCCTCCCGGTCTCCCATGCAGGCACAGGGGCACAAGCACCCGGGCCATCCCCCACTGCCCTCCTGGGCCACAGCAGAGAGCTGGACTAGAAGAAGAGCAACCAGGACCAGAACCTGGTGCCAATATGGGATGCGGGCACCGCAGGCGGAGGATTAACCGAGTGAGCCACGGCGCTGGCCTCTCCTGCAGTTTTTAAGTATAATACTCAGTTTCCATATCATAATCAATTCTTGAGTTGTTAAGGATTATGCAACAAATATGGACTTAAAATGTTGTCAAAACAGATTATCCTGGAGATATACCATAAGCTGTTGTGACTGAGTGTATGATATTATTAATAAATCACTTAACTTCCATATAATTTCAGAATTATCATTGAGGAAGATTTCTAAATTTTGACTCCTAATAAATTTTTTAAACTATAAAATGAAGGCCTCTGACTATAATTTTAAAATTTGGAAAATCTGGTAACTATCTATAGCCATACAAACACTCTATCACTAAATCAAATATCTCATTCCTAGCTTCAGGCAGACAGCGTCAGGGCTAACCAGGGCCGGAGGGCGCCCAGCCAGCGTCTGCTGCTCCCGCAGTGCTTGCTTGGTGGGTGGGAAATCTCCATGCAGCAGGGTACTGACTGAGAGTGTAGGAGAGGCGGAGTCCCAGTCTGTTTTGTTTTCCTCTGTGTCATCAGACTTTGTACCGTGTGCTGACTCACAGGCTTCTAGAACTGACCCCTTCCAGCAGGAATACCTCTGCTGTAAGTATTCAAACTTTCGATTCCCTGCCTACCCATGGTCAGAGGGAGCCCTCCCTGGTAAGACCCAAGGAGGTATGCTGATGCCTTGGAAGCACTCAGGCAAGGATGAAGCTAGATTGACATGACTTACTGTATTTTATTCATGATAATGATATTATGATTATGATTACATTTTTAAAAACTGCCTTCATCTTTCAAAGACACTGCCTTAAAACAGCCTCACGTGGAGGGAGAAAGAGTGAAGAAAGAAAAATTAGCCATGTATTGACTGTTGAAGCTTGGTATTGGTTCATTATATTATTACTTACTTTTGTAATCATGCTTGATAAAAAGTTTACCCACAACTTCAAATTTTCAGATTCTAATCACTAAGAATTTAGCATATAACAGTAAAATATGTGTGGTGACTCACCGGACATTTTCTGGTCTGAGTTTATTGAGAACCATTTCTATTAAGTCAGGTCTAAATTCTTCCAGCAAATATGCAGCTGTGAGTACTTCTTCTAGAGGATAATACTTTTAAGAAGGAAAATATAAATAAATAAAATTTTTAAGGCTATGCACAGTTTATCAAGGCAAACAGAAATTCAACACAATAAATTCATTATTTTACAGCCTCCTTTCCTTCAATTAAACTTTATTCCATTGGAAAATTTTCTGGAGCCTTAAATCTTCTCTTTCCTACCATATCTTTAAGTAGTTTTATGTTGTGGGATTATCTCAAAGGCCCAATATACTTTACTTATAAACAGTAAAATCACATTTCTTTTGATGAAAAATTTTGAGTAATATATCTGGTTAAAAATTGAGTACTTGTTAATGAAGAAATTTGATAGTGAAATGCTGACACCTATAAGATTTTAAATATAAAATATATACACTTTTATAAACAGAATTTCCTTCCAAATTTCTATGAATGAAATCAGACAAGTATTTAGAAAGTTGTTATTGGGGAAAATGACATATTTTTGGCTAGTGTAGAAAAGTGACAGAGGGGTCGGCACTGTGGCATAACAGGTAAAGCCACTGTCTGCAGTGCTGGCATCCCATATGGGTGCTGGTTCAAGTCCCAAGCGCTCCATTTCCAATCCAACACCCTGCTGATGGCCTGAGAAAGCAGTAGAAGATGGCCCAAGTCCTTGGGCCCCTGCACTCGCATGGGAGAGCTAGAAGAAGCTCCTGGTTCCTGGCTTCAGATTGACACAGCTCCAGCTGTTGCTGCCATCTGGGAGTAAGCCAGAGCATGCAAGATCCCTCTCTCTCTCTCTCTGCCTCTCAAATAAATAATCTTCTAAAAAAATTTTAAAAATAAGTAATGGAGAAGATGTTTTTTAATAACAGAAATCTGAAATAGACTGAGTAGACTGACCAATTCATTCATTCAACAAATATTTAATAAACTACTTAGAGCCAGCCCCTGTTCTGGATACTATGAAAACAACGGTAGCTAAGACACATGAAGTCCCAGTCCTCCAAGGACCAGGCATTCTAATTGAGAGGGTGGTGAATAAGAAACAAATATTGTCATTTAAAAGATAGGTACTACGAAGAAAAAAAGAGAAGGGGCAAGGGCATTATTTTAGATTGGGAGGCCAAAGATCTTTCTGAGGAGACGACATCTGAGTGGAAATTCTCCTGATACAGAGAATCTAGCCATGCAAAGATCTGATGAAAGGTGTTCAATGTGGAGAAAACAGCAAATGTAAAGGCTTTAAGGCAGAGAAATAAACTTAATGGCTGAAAATTAGACGGAGAGGTGCTGATGTTGTGGAGTAGCAGGTTAAGCCACCAATTGCAACACCAGCATCCCATACTGAAGTGCCAGTTCAAGCTCAGCTGTTCTGCTTCTGATCCAGCTCCATGCTAATGTGCCTGGGCAAGTAGCAGCAGATGGCCCAAGTATTTGGGTCCCTGCAATCCACATGGCTCACGTGGATGGAGTTCTAGCCTCTTGGTTTAGGCCTGGCCCAGTTCTGGCCACTATGGAGTATGTGAACATTGAGGGAGTGAACCAGCAGATGGAAGATATCTCTCTCTTGTCACTATACCTTTCAAACAAATAAATAAATCTTGGAAGGAAGGAAAGAAGAAAATAAATAAATAAATTAGAGAGCCAGCATAGCTGGAGCAGAATCGGAATGGGAGAGTTGAATTGGAGAATAGTGGCCAAAAAGATAGCCAGAGCCAAGTCATTCTGTATGTCAAGGACATTTTTAGAATTTTATGCCAACTCTGATGGGAAATCACTAAATACTGTTAACAGAAACAACCTGATTGTATTTTTCAAAAGATCATTTGGGCTGAAAAAATAACCTATATTGGGGGACAAGATGGAAAATAGTGATCTTGGGTAAGAGACTATGACGTAATCCATACAAGAAATGATGGCAGCTCAGACTAGGGTGAGAGCAACGAAGATGAAGAGAAGCAGATCATCTACAGCTTTCATAGAGGCAGTAGCAGAGACACATTACAGAAGTGAAACATACTTACAGCTCCTATGTAATGAAAATATTACAGATAATTTTTAGGATGATGGAAATTAAGAATTTCAACATATTTTGGCATCAAAGTTTGCCTGGTTGCTACAAAGTATAAAGTTTTATACTATAGCTTCAATTTTTATCATTTGTAGAGTACTGAAAATAATAGATGGAGGATCACTGAACTATTTCACACACCAATTTATAGTGTATAACAACAAACTTACATGCAATATTCCTGCAATTTTGGATGTATAGTCTCGTGGCCTTTCTTTATCTTTAAACCTAAAAGCAACAGCATTCAAGTCCTAGAACACAAAGTTAATGCAATTACACATAAGTCAACTATGATTCAGAGATACTTTTTTTGTAGTGTTACATATAACTATGAACTTTCTACTACAAGGTTAACTTTATCACATCTTTTAGAAAAATGGCTATGCTTGATTTAGCAATGTACAAAACAAGAAAGAAAACTTGATGTGTGTAAAACTCAGTCTATCAACCTAGGCTTAAAACCAAAGCAAAATAGGTAAATAATTTTTAACAAAACCAGCAAATAAAGGATATGATTCTGTAGCCTATACTGTTGGAACTATCAGTCAAAGATTTAAACAACTGTGTAGAAGAATTTTGAGAGATCTAACAATTACGACTGAGATTTAGATTTAGATTGGGAGGCCAGAGATCTTTCTGAGGAGGTGATTTTGGTGACCCATTCAAAGAACTGCAGTCAGATTAGAAGTTATTGTTATAATTACCAAAAACCCGATATTATAACTTTACTATCCTCATTAAAGAAGATGGCACATTTCAAAATCTTGATACACCTTAAATACAAAGTACATATTTTTAAAAACTCTTTCAAAAGAAGCCTTTGAAATTTTGGAAGGTAAATACTTTTTATTTAATACAAAAAAAAGAAAAAAAAAGGATAGCCACATTTTTCCACATAAACACTAATAGAATCACTTTGAAGAACACAATCATACATAAAGCAATTCACTATTTCTTTAAGAGTTTACCACGGATTTTTATTATCAGATCTGAAAATGACAGCTCATGCAGCTTCAGGCAGGGAGTAACATAAGCCCTGACAGACACCAGCTCAACAAACTGCTGGTTTTCTTCAGAGGGATGGAAAAACAATCTGATTTCTTCCCCTTTCCCTCCTAAAAAAGGCGACTTGATGCCTTAACCCTTAATAGTGCCCCAAGTAGTGAATCAAACTAGTATAACTAAACCTTATCTAATACTATTATGCATTGCAAACTTTTAGATTTCAATTAGGGAAAAAAGCTTTAAAAGTTTAACTGGGCTTTAAATTTAAAATAATTTACATTTATTTGGTTTTGAAAAAAGATTCCTTAAGAACAATTTTGGTGAAACAAAAGTACCTTGCACTCTTGGAAAACCCATTCTTGAGGTCCTTCTGCACGTAACTTCTGAATGTATTGAAACATGTGCAAAATTATATCTTCAACATGTACTGGAAAAAAGGGGCACACTTAAAAATCATTCAGTTCTTGAATTCCTTAAAGCAGTGAGCTCACTCCTAAGGTTAAGTCAAGTAAGTGGAAGATGGTCCTTCTTAGAGAATGGAGTCCTTACCTCCCTGAGACTGGCTGCAAGTGTCCCACCCTCATGGCCCTCTGGGCTCAGGGTTATGTGACAGAAGGGGTGCTGGGTGGTAAATGAGCAAATGAAAAGCTAAGTACACATTTTACACGTGCAACATAACAATCAATTGTTAAGCAGTGGGAGGGAGGAGGGTCATCCATGAAACAAGGCTGAGTTACACATGAAAAATACAATGGTAAGTTGTATGAATTAAAGTGTTTATAGATTTTTCAACACAAAACAGATCCACAGCATTAAGAACTTAAAAAAAAAAAAACTAAAAACAAAAACAAAATCAAAGGAAGTCACTTTTCATTCAAAAGCCAAAAGGTCAAACAATAAATCAATACTTACATAATCCTTCCTCAGTCAAGTCCACATTAATGATAAAAAACATAAAACCTCGTGCTCCTTCCTTCTGCCCACCAACAAGAGTATTTACCCAGCCTGCAAGATGCAAAGACAATCAACATGATTGCATGTGTGCCTTCTTTTGAGATAAGGAAGCTTTTAAAAATTCATTCTATATGCTCCTAAAATATTAAAATGGACCTTTTGCAGAAAAAAAAATCAGTTCAGAAAAAGCAGTTTCAGACACTGGAAGACTAATGGATTTTATGAGTTGGGAGCCCTCAAGACTTCTCAAATCAATTCCCAATCAAGAGCAGATCACTATGCTTAACTATTCTAGAAAAGTGAAGAGCATGAGTTAAGAGCAGCTTGTAAGTCAACTACTGTCTAGATTTTTCACCCTTCTGAAAAGATGGAAAACAGCAAACCAATAAATAATACATAATAAATAAATAATACATATTATCTTTCAAAATATCTAATCTTCACTGCTCAACACTGAAAGGAACAACAAATTATAAAAAAAAAAAAATTCCTCACACACACACACACACACACACACACACACACACAAATACTAACAACCACCAACTCACTCATTCATCCAAATTGCAGTTTCTTCTGAAAATGTTCCTTTCACAAGAGGCATTTAAGAGAAAATGAGAGTCAGAATAAAAAAAAAAAAAAAAAGAGGAGGGTTCTTCACTCAGAACCTGCTGCCCAAGAGACTTACCCTTTGATTTAAGTTCTGATAACAGACTTCCAGGACCTTCATGCCCAATGAGATGACCAAGATAGTGACCAGGATTTGATTTGTAGTATTGCTGAAGGTCGGGTATGGGAAATGTCACATAAAGATTCCTAATGTCCTTAATAGGTACTATTTTGTAAAGTTGCTGTGAAGTCCCAAGGGAAAAAAAAAAAAATCACAGATTAACTATATTCAACTGCTACTGAATAAAATATTTACAGACCACGAGGAATAACAATTGTCATGGAAGAATCCCAAATTTAGGAGTGATTTTTTCAATTGCCAGAGAAAAATTACACCAACCACAAAGTGATAAATGATCCTGGCCTTCTCAGTAGAATCTCATTACAGCTGGTAAGCAGCAGGCCATGCTTGGTCCCTTGGACCGTTCAGCTAGTTTTGGATGCTTTCCTTCTGCCACTGGATAACAGCTTCAACAGTCTGGCCAAGCTACAGCTACTAAAACTACTTTCAGCTTGCAAAGATCAGAACACGGAGTGTGTGTGTGTGTGTGTGTGTGTGTGTACGGTGCATGTTCTTAATCAATGTGAAACTGATGAAAATACCTTGACAAATATTAAAAACTGCATAAACAATGACACCTCCAATATTTTTCATCTGATAAATCATGTGTATATTTTGTCCATAAATTTAAGAGGAGAAAAAAGCAGAAATACATGTACTTACTCTAAGATGTTCTTCCTGGAAAGGGTGTTCAGGAAATTCTGGTAATGGGACATTTTTGTTTTCTACTTCAGAAAACAACTTTACCACCAGATTAGTCAAGTCATCTAAAGATTCTACAAGAAAACAACATTGAAAACAGAACTTAAACTAATAGTAACATACAGCAGATAAGATTTAAGACCTAAGGGCCAGTGTTGTGGTGGAGCAGGCTAAGCCACCATTTTTGACACAAGCATCCATAGGGACAATGATTATAGAGTCCCAGTTGCTCTGCTTCTGATCCAGCTCCCTGCTAATGCACTCAGGAAAGCAATGGATGCTGGCCCAAGTTCTTGGGCCCCAGCCACCCTGGATAGAGTTCTGGGCTCCCATCTTCGGCCTGGCCCAGACCCAGCTGTTGTGGCCATTTGGGGAGTGAACCAGAAAATGAAAGATCAATTCTCTATCTGTCTCCTCTGTCTCTCCAACTCTGCCTTTCAAATAAATATAAATAAAACCTCAAAAAAATTTTTCTAAGACTTTAAGCTTTCTGAAAAATAACAAGACTACTGAAAACAAAACATGGAACCGAAAAAAATAAATAAATAAGCTGCATCTGACAGAGGAAGCGCTCAGTAAAATCCTATCAGTGCTTACATAACTTCCTTTTCAAGGAATTTATTTTATTTTTCCAAAGGCACACAGAGATTGCTCATCAGCTGATTCACTCCTCAAATGCCTGTAACAACCAGGACAAAGCCAGGGAATGGGAGCTCATACCAGGTCTGCGACGTGGGCAGCTGGGAGGACTTGGGCTATCACCTGCTCTCCGCAGGGTGTGCATTAGCAGAAAGCTGGAACAAGGAGCAGAGCCAGGACTTAAACTCAGGGGTCTTGATAAAGAATGTGGATTTTCCAAGGAGCGTCATAACTGCTACACCAAAAATCCACCTCAGTATGTTTATAACTGCTAAAGCAATAGTGATATTATGCCTCACACATATCACACATTACAGCTAAAAAATGTTTATAAATATCATTTAAAATATCAGTAGTTTCACAAATACTATTTTGCAATAAATTTAAAACAAATATTAGAAATAGTGGCTGGCACTGTGGCACGGATGGTAATGTGGCTGTCTACAATGCCAGTATCCCATATGGGTGCTGGTTCATATCTAGGCTGCTCCACTTCCAAACTAGCTCCCTGATAACGTGCCTGGGAATACAGCGGAGGATGGCCTTTATGTTTGGGACCCTGCCACCCCTGTGGGAGACCCAGAGAAGGCAGATCTAGGGAGCTAGATCAGAAGCGGGGCTGCCATGACTCTAATCAGTGCCTCTATGGGATGCCGGCACTGTAGATTGGGGCTTTAACCTGCTGCACCACAGCACCGACCCCCTATAAAGGGTTTTACTCGGGGGATGGGTACAGTGGTGTAGTAGGTTAATCCTGTACCTGGGCACCTGTATCCACAGGGAGCTGTTTCTAGTCCTGGCTGCCCCAATTCCAATCCAGCTCCCGGGTGATGGCCTGGGAAGGCAGCAGAAGATGGCCAGGTGCTTGGGCTCCTGCTCCCATGTGGGAGACCCTAAAGAAGCTCCTGGCTCCTGGCTTTAGCCTGGCCTAGCCTGGGCCATTGCAGCCCTTTGGGGAGTGAACCAACAGATGGAAGACTTCTCTGTCTCTCTCTGTCTGTAACTCTGCCTCTCACATAAATAAAATGTTAAATAAATAAATAAACAAATAAGGGGTTTTAGATGTTCATTCCAACACTATTATAACAACAACAAAAGATGGAAATGACCTAAACATCTGCCAGAATGTGGATACTATGAAACCTCCACATAGTAGAACTGTATGCAGTCATTGATGATAAAGAGATGTGTGTATGCAGTCTCTAAAGTATCTCAAAGCTGTTAAATGAAAACTGCAGGGCCAGGGCTGTGACACAGAGGGTAAAGCTGTCGCCTGCAGTGCTGGTATCCCATGTGGGTGCTGGTTCAAGTCCCAGCCACTACATTTCCAATCTAGCTCTCTGCTATGGCCTGGGAAAGCAGCAGAAGATGGCCTGAGTCCTTGGGCCCCTGCATCCACGTGGGAAACCCAAAAGAAGCTCCTGGCTCCTGGCTTTGGATCAGCACAGCTCTGGCCATTGCAGCCAATTGGGGAGTGAATCAGCAGATGGAAGACCTCTCTCTCTCTGACTCTGCTTTTCTCTCTGTGTAACTCTTTCAAAAAAATAAATAAATCTTCTTAAAAAATGAAAACTGCAGGCCACAAAACAATGCCATGCAGTATAATCTTATTTAATTCTTGTTTATTTACTTATTTGAAAGGCACAATGACAGGAGTGGGGTGGGGATAGGAACATAAAGGTAAGTCTTCTAGCTGTTGGTTCACTCCCCAAGAGGCTGTTATGGCCCGGGCTGGGCCAGTGGGTGGCAGGGACCTAAGTACTTGGGCCATCATCCCTATTACTTTCCCAGGCACATCTGCAAGGAGCTGGACTCGAAGTGGAGCAGCCAGGACTACAACCTACACTCAAATATGGGATGGCAGCATCAGCATCACAAGAGGAAGCTTAACTCACAAAGCTACAATGCTGGTCCCAATCAATTTAATGTTTTTAAAGACACACACCCACAAACACATACATAAGCATATTACCAAAATTCTACTTTTGAAAGTAAAGTAAGAAATTACTTGGATGATTAACTTTGAGGAAATGGCATATTAGTTATAGAGCAGGATAAAGAAGAACTTGCTTTTTATTTTATACCTTTCTATGTAGAATAAATTTTTTTAAGTACACATACAACTATTATTCTAAAAAGAAAACCGAGCAAAAAAACTTTATCTTTTTAGAATCAAGACAAAACTCACTGTGATCCTATGTTACCAAAAACAGGTTACTTATAAATGGTATTACATTTCACTACTTGTTGCTATTAAGCAATCAAATCAAATAAGAAGTTTCCCTTAATGATCTAAGTCCCATTTTTAACTTTTCCATGAACTCTTTAGAGAGCACTCAATCACTATCTGACAACTGCCTTTATGTAGTGTGAAATTTTCTTTATGAATTATGAATATGTGTATTTACACCACTAAAATGTACCTATTTTCAGGGCTGATATTGTGGCACAGTGGGTTTAACAGCCACCTACAATGTCTGCATCCCATATGGGCACTGGTTTGAGTTCCAGCTGCTCTGCTTCCAATCCAGCTTCTTGCTAATGTGCCTAGGAAAGCAGGAGAGGATAGCCCAGGTACTTAGGCCCTTGCAACCACATGGAAGACCCAGGTAGAGTTCCAGGCCCCTGGCTTCAGCCTGTTCCAGCTCTGGATGTTGTAGCCATCTGGGGAGTAAACCAGCACATGGAAGATTTCTGTTTCTTGCCCCCACTCTCCTACCCCTGGTAACTCTGCCTTTCAAATAAGTCCTTTCAAATATATAAATAAATATTTTTTAAATGTATCTATTTTCTTTTCTTTTTTATTTTAAGATTTATTTTAAAGAGTTAAAGAGAAAGGTAGAGACAGAGAGGTCTTCCATCCGCTGGTTTACTCCCTACATGGCTGCAATAGCCAGGCTGAGACAATCCAAAGCCAGAAGCCAGGAGCTTCTTCTGGGTCTCCCACGTGGGTGCAGGTTGCGCTATTCTCTGTTGCTTTCCCAGGCATATTAGCAGGGAGTGGGATCGGAAGTGGAGCAGCTGGGACTTGTACCAGTGCACATATGGGATGCCTGCACTGCAGGCTAAGGCTTTAATCCACTGTGCCACAGTGCTGGATCCAAAATGTACCTATTTTCACTTCAGTTTTTTGACATGTATGAAGGATTCTAAAATGTCTAGAATCAAATAAAAGGCAGACCAGGGGCTGGCACTGTGGCATAACAGGTTAATCCTCCACCTGCAGTGCCAGTAATCCATATGGATGCTGGTTCAAGTCCCAGTTGTTCCATTTCTGACCCAGCTCTCTGCTATGGCCTGGGAAAGTAGTGGAAGATGGCCCAAGTCCTTAGGCCCCTGCATCCACGTGGGAGACCCAGAAGAAGCTCCTGGCTCCTGGCTTTGGATCGGCTCAGCTCTGGCTGCTGCAGCCATTTGGAGAGTGAACCAGTGGAAGGAAAACCTTTCTGTCTGTCTCCTCTCCCTCTCACTGTCTGTAACTTCACTCTCAAGTAAATAAATAAAATCATTAAAAAAAAAAAAAAAAAGGCAGACCAGTGTGGCTGCAGACTAAGGAATGGAGGGAATAGATGGAATAGATATGTTTGGAGCAAGGGAATCTTTATGGACAGACAGGATATGTGAATTAAAAGAAGAGGGGTTATACCAGCAAACATTTTTTGGCCTTCAGTATTGATGTCAGTGAGGCCTGGTACAGCAAGGTTTTACCAGGTGTGCCTTTTGAGTATTTCTACCCTAAAAGCATAAATGTAGGGTTTGTTCTTTGTTTCTGAGAAGGTGAGAGACAGAGTGAGTTCTCATCCACTAGTTCATTCTCCAAATGCCTGCATAATTGCAGCTGGACTGGAGTTGGGCCTGGGAGCCAGGAACTCAATCCAGGGTGGCAGGAATCCAATTACTTGACCTATCACTGCTGTCTTCCTGGTGCTGCATTGGTGGGAAGCTGGAGTCAGGAGCCTGAGCCGGCAATCAAACCCAGGCATCTGCAATGCAGTATCTTGACAGCTAGATTAAATGCTCACTCCCACAATGTAGCTTTTTCAAAAGTGAGGCCACCAAACAACACTATCCTGTCTTCTCCACTTCTCTGTGAGTCCCACTTATCTTCACATCATCAGGGCTTCAACAGCATCCGGAGCCTGTACTGATCGCTAACTGTTCCACAAATGTTCAGGCAATTAGTGCAGCCAGAACTAGAAAGATGGCCCCAGGCAGAAACAGAGAAAAACTTTTTTGTTGATTTTTTCCTTTATACTTTCTTTCCCTGCTTTTACAGGTTAGAGTACCTACTAATATTGATATATTCCTCAGGTTTCTGTTTAAAACCATCTAAACTTCTTTTCTGGAGAACACTGAGTATTCTACAAAAAAAAAGATCATTTTCAAAAGGCTCTGAGCAAACAAATAGCTATATCTGCAGCCTTCTAATGCACTGAAAAAGCCGACAGAAAACTTAGATGATCCAATACAATGAAAAAATTTAAGAGTTCTTACCTCGACCTAAAACACAAATAGCCATTAAGTTGGATGAATAATAAGTAGAATGGAATTTCAGCAGCTCTTGTCTTACATCAATGCCTTCTTGGTTTGGTCGAGTCTCTAGAGTGTATTTGTTACCTAAAAGGAAAGAATTGGTATTTTTTTAGAAACAGCAAAATATATGTACTTTAAAACCTCATAATTATTCCTGGCATTGCTGTGGAATGAACTTTAAAAAAAAATCAGAATTCAAAGCAACACAATTAATTAGTCAAATATGTTTGAATATAAGGTGGATAAACAGGACTGTATATTACAGATTAATAATGCTCCAGAGTTTTCCCTAAGGAACTAAAAGTACTTTGTAAATATTATGCTTCTTAAAATCCCTGTGAGATGGCAAGTATTATGAGCACTTAAAAGGCAAAATGAGATCCATATGGCCTCCATTCATTCTTGCTTTAATTTTCAATTCCCTATGTACCCTATAATTAATTGAACAGAGTCACTGAGGGATCTTTTTGGAACTTGTCAAGTTACTTGTGGAAAGAAAAGTTACTATTTGGGGCTGAAACATTACATTTGTGCTGTGAATTCTCAAAGACTTGACCTAGATTGGTAAAAATAGGATGCAATACTATTTTTTATAAATCTCAAGTGATGTATGTAGTGTGCCACTAAGCTCTCTTAATAAAATTTTAATAACTAATTCAATTATGACAAAATATACCTGTCAAAAACAAATAGTTAAACTCTCTAAATACCACCTTCCTTCCTTCCTTCCTTCCTTCCTTCCTTCCTTCCTTCCTTCCTTCCTTCCTTTCTTTCGGACAGGCAGAGTGGACAGTGAGAGAGAGAGACAGAGAGAAAGGTCTTCCTTTTTTCTGTTGGTTCACCCCCCAATGGCTGCTGCAGCCAGAGCGCTGCGGCCGGCACACTGCGCTGATCCAAAGCCAGGAGCCAGGTGCTTCTCCTGGTCTCCCATGCGGGTGCAGGGCCCAACGACCTGGGCCATCCTCCACTGCACTCCTGGGCCACAGCAGAGAGCTGTAGACAGGAAGAGGAGCAACTGGGACAGAATCTGGCGCCCCGACGGGGACTAGAACCTGGGATGCCGGTGCCACAGGCAGAGGATTAACCTTTTGAGCCACGGCACCAGCCTAAATACCACCTTTCTAATAAAGACTTTACAAAGTAGGGAGTGGAAATCCCAATGACTGCTGTCTCTGCAAGAAGGCATCTTTAAACAAATTTATTTTGAGAGGCAGAGAGAGAAACAGGCAGACTGACAATTCCCATATGCTAGCTCACTATTCAAATGCCCACAACTAAGGCTGGGCCAAGGCTGGAGCTGGGATCCGGGAACCCAATCCAGTTCTCCCACACAGATAGCAGGAACACAATTACTTGAGCCATCACCACAGCCTATGAGGTCTACATTAGCAGGAAGCTGGAGTTAGAAGTGAAAGCTGGAAATCAAACCCAGGCACCCTGGTGTGAGAAATGGGTATCCTAAAAACTAAGCCAAATGCCCTTTTCCCCAAAATGGCATCTTGATCAAAAATTCCCAATCTTATAATGTAACAACTTTTAATACTGGTCCTGTTTATACTGCCAAATGGGCTCCTGTCTTTGCCCCAGAATGCTTGAATTAACAGATCTAGTAAAGAGACGGTGTAACAAACAGCCCGCCAAATGCTCATTGATTTTTTTCTAGTCACAAAGCAACCATATGTATTCATACTCACTAGAAGCAGACTATCACCTAAGTATACACACTTTCAATCAGCTATCTCATTTCTCACTAAAGCCAGTTTAAGTCAAGATCTGCTGTACTCAATATCCTGAGATACCCTTTCCTTCTAAGGGGTTTTGTACTGTTTTTTCCTTTTTTAAATATTTATTTACTTATTTATTTGAAAGGCAGAGTTACAGAGACACAGAGGTAGCAGCAGAGAGATCTTCCATCCACTGGTTCACTCCCCAAATGGCCGCCAACGGCCAGAACTGGGCTGATCAGAAGCCAGGAGCCAGGAGCCAGAGCAGATAGCTGGATCAGAAGGGGAGCAGCTGGGACTCAAACTGGTGCCCATATGGGATGCCAGCACTGCAGGTGGTGGCTTTACCCATTTCGCCACAGCACCGGCCCCTAGTATAGTGCTCTTAACATTTGTTACCAAATTTGGTGGATTACACTGAAGGAAAATTTAAAACTGAGGCTTTAAATATTTATTTTTTGAAATTACCATGTTAAATATTAAAGTACAGTTTGAAGAAGTTGATCTAATTATTTTAAAAAATACTTGTAACCAGGGGCTCGTGCTGTGGTGCAATGGGTTAATGCCTTGGCCTGAAGGACCCACATCCCATATAGGTGCCAGTTCGAGACCCGGCTGTTCTACTTCCAATCCAGATCTCTGCTGTGGCCTGGGAAAGCAGTAGAAGATGGCCCAAGTCCTTGGGCCCCTGCACCTGCATGGGAGACCCGGAAGAAGCTCCTGGCTCCTGGTTTTAGATCGGTGCAGTTCCGGCCATTGTGACCAATGGGGAGAGAACCAGCAGAAGCAAGACTTCTCCCTTCCTCCCCTCTCCCTCAGTTCTGTGTAACTCTGACTTTCAAATAAATAAATCTTTAAAAAAAATTATTGGCTTGAAATAAACATTTTAAAAAATTAACTGTAACCATTACAGTGAAAATTATTCAAGTTGAGTTCATATAGTAATATACAGTCTTAAGTTATACATCCTGGCTGGCGCCGTGGCTCAATAGGCTAATTCTCCGCCTTGCGGCACCGGCACACCGGGTTCTAGTCCTGGTCAGGGCGCCGGGTTCTAGTCCTGGTTGCTACTCTTCCAGTCCAGCTCTCTGCTGTGGCCTGGGAAGGTAGTAGAGGATGGCCCAAGTCCTTGGGCCCAGCACCCGCATGGGAGACCAGGAGGAAGCACCTGGTTCCTGGCTTCGGATCAGCGTAGCTCCGGCCGGCCGTAGCGGCCATTGTGGGGTGAACCAACGGAAAGGAAGACCTTTCTCTCTGTCTCTCTCTCACTGTCTAACTCTGCCTGCCAAAAAAATAAAAATAAAAATAATTAAATTCATCTTGAATATTATCTCTTGAATAAAACCTGCATTTTTGTTAACAGAAAAATATGTAATAAAATGAGTGAACTAATAGAAATTATGTATCAAGCTTGGTAAAGAACAAAACATTTTGAGCAAAATGAAAAATGCAGAATATATTTAGTATGATCTTTATATAAAATTTGAACAGACGATAGAGCATTGCATGTTGTTAATGCCTGTGTGTATAAAATATGGTATAAAAATCTGAGAATCAATTCTGATTGATATCTCTTGGGAGAGAAGAAGAGAAGAGATTTAGTTTTACCTCTAACATTTTATTACTTGGAGAGTAAAAAGATTTGTAACAAATATGACAAAATACGAGGAATGAGAAAACTGAACGAATACATGGATGTTAATTGTGTGCTTCGATATATTTAAAGATTATAAATATTTCACAATTTTAAAATAGTAAGAAATATGTAATATATCCATTTAACAAAAATAGGAGAATGAAAGACATGAGAGGGTGGCACTTTTCAAGATAAGCGGGAGAGCTTACTTTTGTGTGCCTGTGTATTGATTACCCAAGTGTGTCTGTCAAAAGAAACCTCTTTGGGTTATCTGTCTTGCCTTTGTGTTGGATTTTGTAGAGCACTGTCTGTCCAAATGGGACAAGCCCTCAAATTGCTATCATTCTTCTCTCAGTTCTCGCATTAACTGACGTCTGGCAAGAGTTTTTCTGTTTTGAGTCAGTGTGTTTGAAAGTTGTTTTCAAATTTCTGTGCTAAACCTGTCTCTACTGAATCCATGTGAAGCTTTCCAAACCTCAAACTTCAGCCAAGAACCCCAGTTCCCACCAGTATTTTCCTCAGTGATTTAAAGTTTGACCTCTGATGTTGAGCATACTCAATGTGCATCTTTGCTTTACCACTAACCAGTTGAGACACTCTGGCCAAGTGCCTTAATTTTTTTTTTTTTAATTATTTATTTATTTGAAAGGCAGAGTTTCAGAAAGAGATAGCCACTGAATCACTCCCCAGATGGCCACAACGACCAGGACTGGGTTGGGCTGGACTGAAGCCAGGAGCTTCATCTGGGACTCCCATGTGGGTGCAGGGTCCCAAGCACTTGGGCCATCTTCTGCTACTTTCCCAGGTGCATTAGCAGGGAGCTGGATCAGAAGATGAGCAACCAAAACACAAACTGGAATCCATATGGGATGCCAGTGTCTCAGGTGCCACAACTTCTGCCTTCTTAATTTCTTTAAGCCTCAGTTTGCTCTCTCGTTAAAATGAGATTGTACATGTTAAGTGATTGGCAATACTTTTGACCATAATAATGCTCATTACATTATAGTAGGCTTCATCATAACAATGTAATAGATGATTGGTAGCTGTGAAATGACATCAAGAGTCTGAAAAGGTCTTGTCATTGAAGTAGGCAGGCATACAGGTTAAAATCAATTAGGTTTGTGAGCTGGAAGACCACGCCTTCGCCACACCCCTGTGTGACCTCATGC
Organism: Sylvilagus floridanus; assembly: GCA_949820135.1. Lineage (NCBI taxonomy): Eukaryota > Metazoa > Chordata > Mammalia > Lagomorpha > Leporidae > Sylvilagus > Sylvilagus floridanus. The sequence continues at coordinate 45,153,060 of OX463235.1, forward strand.
CCCTACCTGGCCACACCCGGGTGCCCATCAGCCATCAGGTTAATTAACCACTCCCCTTTGGAAGTGGGTTAAAAGCCTAAGACACGGAGGGTCCTGCCCTTCTCTTCTTTTCCCTGGCCCCTCTTGCCAGCAGGGGGCTTGCTTGTAGCTCTGCACCTCCAGAGCGTGTGGCCTTCAGGCCACCCACCTGCCTTAGGCTTCCTGGACTAGATGCTCCTCGTGGCTGGTTCCTGGTGCTCCTATGAACCCAGATTTACCTCTCTTAAATAAAGCTCTCACTCTCCTATGCATCTTTCGCACTAAATGAAAGTTTAAAATGTACCATGCTACCTCATTTATTTATGTTGGTATGTAGAATTCTCTAAATATTAGTCAAGAACCCTCAAAGGCTTATTAATATTGGGTATTTATTAATAAGCATATGGTGATATCGTATGGTACCCCAAATTCTGGTAACACGTGGCACCCCAGATGGCACTTCTGGGGAACTTCAAGGGACCACGTTTTCATATATATTTTAAGGGGTCATTTCCGATATCATGAGGAGTAAGAAGCTGCTTGAATAGCCAGCGATTTTGCTAAACTGACTGTAGAGCAGTACACTGTTAGAGAAATGCTGTTATTCTCTTTTTAAATTGAACCCCCCATGATCGGTGTCCACATGGTGTTTCCACTTCATTTATCATTCACATGTTCCTTAGTTTGAGTTCTATCATTCCTGCATAAATTTGGAAGCTTTTTTTGTTGCCTGTTTTGGTAAGTTTTGTTTTTGGCTTTGCCTCTCTATGGAATTAAAGTGGGAGCAGTCTGGATATTTTTACAAGTAGGTTTGGAACATGAGAGGGAAAAATTTAGTTCTGCTTCTTATTTAGTGATCTGATTCTCTACACATGTCCCCCTAGACACTGTGGGAGCAACTGAGTTTAGTCAGCTGCACAGGAAATAAAAGCAGAAGACAAAGAGTGAGTGAAAGATACAAAACAAGCACTCTTGATGTAGAGATAGAATGAAGGGCACAAAGGGTGGAGCTGAATTTCAGGTAAAGGTGACTTTTTTTCTTGCTTAACTGTTACTTACCCTAGTAGACTTGTAGCAAGTGCTGCAGGATTATAAAGTCGTACACCCAAATCTTCTTCTCTTTCTCTCTCAGCTGACAAGTAATTTTTTTAGTTCCAATACATGTAAAATGCATTAAAAAATGCAAAGAAGTGTAGCCAGTGTCTTTGCACTCCAGGTCCTTAAAGTTTAGGGATGGAGGCCAGGCAAACCCAGGTCTTCAGTGGAGTCTAACCTAAGGTTTGGTTTTCCAATGCTGTATGCTTAGCATTTTATGTGAAATGCTTACTTTAATTCTCATAATAAGCCCAGAAGATACTTACTGTTACTATTTCCATCTCAGAGATGAGGAAACTAACACATGAGACTAATTAGATACAAAGAGTCCTCAATTTTAAGTGCTGGAGCCAGGATCTGAATCCAGATTTGGAGCTTTTTTTTTTTTTTTTTTACAGGCAGAGTGGACAGTGAGAGAGAGACAGAGAGAAAGGTCTTCCTTTGCCGTTGGTTCACCCTCCAATGGCCACCGCGGTCGGCGCGCTGCGGCCGGCGCACCGCGCTCATCCGATGGCAGGAGCCAGGAGCCAGGTGCTTTTCCTGGTCTCCCCATGGGGTGCAGGGCCCAAGCACCTGGGCCATCCTCCACTGCACTCCTGGGCCACAGCAGAGGGCTGGCCTGGAAGAGGGGCAACCGGGACAGAATCCGGCGCCCCGACCAGGACTAGAACCCGGTGTGCTGGCGCCGCAAGGCGGAGGATTAGCCTGTTGAGCCACGGCGCCGGCCCAGATTTGGAGCTTTTAACCACTGTTTTTGTTTATATATGGCTTATTCAATTTATAGAAGCGGAGCACAGTAGGGAACCAACAAGCAGTCAGGAAATGGGACATTACCAGCACTTCACTCCCCTTTGTATTCACTGTCCACTCCCCCTCCAAAGGGTAACCTCTAATAACCCAGATAGTTTGCCTATTTTTATGCTTTATATCAGTGAAATCACACAATGTATACTACTATGTCTGGCTTCTGACATTCAACCTTAAGGTTGGAAGGTTCATCTACATTTAATGATGGATTAATTCATTCTCTCTGCACATAGGTTTCATTGTGTTTTTTTTTTCCACTCATTTTAATAATAGCATTGCAAGTATTTTGCAAATAATCCACGTCGTGTTCGTGTTCGTGTGTGTGTGTGTGTGTGTGTGTGTGTGTGTATGTTAAAGGTTTATCTGGTTTGAAAACAACACCTAGAGTCTCCGGATAACTTTTTTTTTTTCTTTTTTCTTTTTTTTTTTTTTTGGACAGGCAGAGTGGACAGTGAGAAAGAGAGACAGAGAGAAAGGTCTTCCTTTGCCGTTGGTTCACCCTCCAATGGCTGCCGCGGTCGGCGCGCTGCACTCATCCGATGGCAGGAGCCAGGTGCTAGGTGCTTTTCCTGGTCTCCCATGGGGTGCAGGGCCCAAGCACCTGGGCCATCCTCCACTGCACTCCTGGGCCACAGCAGAGGGCTGGCCTGGAAGAGGGGCAACCGGGACAGAATCCGGCGCCCCGACCGGGACTAGAACCCGGTGTGCTGGCGCCGCAAGGAGGAAGATTAGCCTGTTGAGCCACGGTGCCGGGCCGGATAACTTTTTCTTTTTTTTTATACAGGCAGAGTAGACAGAGAGAGAGAGAGAGCAAAAGGTCTTCCTTTACCGTTGGTTCACCCCTCAATGGCGGCTATGCCCAGCACACTGATCAGAAGCCAGGAGCCAGGTGCTTCTCCTGGTCTCCCATGCAGGTGCAGGGCCCAACGACCTGGGCCATCCTCCACTGCACTCCCGGGTCACAGCAGAGAGCTGGACTGAAAGACGAGCAACCAGGACAAAATCTGGTGCCCCAACCAGGACTAGAACCGGGGGTGCCGGCGTGTGCCGGCGGCGCCGCAGGCAGAGGATTAGCCTAGTGAGCCGCAGCGCCGGAACGGATTACTTTAAGACTTATGTAGTTTTGTGGGTGGTATTTTCATGCAAACAGGTAAGGGTGGGTTTTATATTTTGTAGATGTTTTTGGTCCTACTTTAATGCTCTTTGTGTGGCAGTTGTGTAGGTAGTATGTTAAGTTCCTCAAGAATCTCTCCTTAAAAACTTAATACTTTTGTGCACCTGTATTTTGAATAAAGCCATGACAGTGTTAAAAAAAATACAGTAAATACAGTACTCCCGCTCATTCTTCTATTGTTTCTATCCCGCTTTTTTCTGTGACTGCTGTAACTTAAAAGTTTTTGAAATGGAATTGCTTCAAATAAACTGAAGATTTATTATAAAAAAAAAAAAGGTTTATTAGTATGAAAGGCAGAGTTATAGGCCAGCGCCACAGCTCACTAGGCTAATCCTCTGCCTGCGGTGCCGGCACACGCCGGCACCCCGGGTTCTAGTCCCGGTCGTGGCACCGGATTCTGTTCCTGTTGCTCCTCTTCCAGTCCAGCTCTCTGCTGTGACCCGGGAGTGCAGTGGAGGATGGCCCAGGTCCTTGGGCCCTGCACCTGCATGGGAGACCAGGAGAAGCACCTGGCTCCTGGCTTCAGATCAGCACAGCGTGCCGGCTGCAACATGCTGGCCGTAGCGGCCACTTGGGGAGTGAACCAACAGAAAAAAAAAAGGAAGACCTTTCTGTCTCTCTCTCTCTAACTCTGCCTGTCCAAAAAAAAAAAAAAAAAGCAGAGTTATACACAGAGGGAGAAGAGTTCAAATGGCTGCAAGGGTCAGGGCTGGGCCAGGTCAAAAGCCAAGAGCCAGGAGCTTGTTCTGGGTCTCCCATGTGCATGGCAGGGGTTCAAGCGCTTGGGCCATCTTCTGCTGCTTTCCCTGATGCATTAGCTGGATTGGAAGTAGAGCAGCCAGGACTTGAACCAGGGCCTATTTGAGATGCCAGCAATCCAAGTGGCTGCTTAACCCATTATGCCACAACACCACCACCACTCACTGTGTTTTAAAATGAACCCAAAGGGGTGGGCCTTTGGTGAAGCAGTTAAGACACCACTTGGGATGCCCACACCCCATAATGGAGTCCATGGGTTCAAGTCCTAGCTCTGGCTCCTATTCCAGCTTCCTGCTGAGAGCACCTTGGGAGGCAGCAGTAACAGCTCAAGTAATTGGGTCTCTGCTGCCCATATGGGAGATGTAGACTGAATTATTGGCTCCTGACTTTGGCCTCAGTCTGGCTATTATGGGCATCTGAGGATTTAATCAGTGATAGGATATCTATGTTGCTCTGCCTTTCAAATAAAGAATATAAAGGTGAAAGAATAGACATTGGAATGGTAAGTTATTTAGAAAAATAAAAAGCAAGGCAAAAATGAGCTATAATTTGTCAATTTGAAAGACTGAATTTCTAGAGAAGGCCATGATCTTGGTCTTGTAAGTTTTGGTTCGAAGCTTTTAATTTTTTTACACCAGCATATTGACCAGTTTGTAAACAGCAAATCAGATCTCATTTAAACTAAAAATCTGGTTTTGATTTAGCCCATTTTTGAACATTTTTTTAAAGATTTATTTATTTATTTTAAAGATGGAAAGAGAGAGGGAGAAAGGTTTTCCATCCACTATTGTACTCCCCAGTTGACTACAATAGCTAGGGCTGGACCAGGCTGAGGGTAGGATCCAAGAATTCCATTCTGGTCTTCCACATGGGTGGCAGGGGCACAAATACTTAGGTCATTGTCTGCTACCTTCCCAGGCACATTAACAGAAAACTGGAACAGAAGCTGAGTAGCCAGGACTCGCAGTTCCATAACACCAGTCCCTCTGCCTCGTTCCATCCCCTCTAGTCATTTCCCCACCTTATAACATTGTTGTAAATTGAAATAAAATATACTTTCTCCTGACTTGGGCGTCAGACGGTGTCAGTCTTAAAATACACATTATAGGAATTTGTACTTGGCATTGCAAAAGACTTCAGAAGCTCTTAAGTACCAGTCCTCCAAGAACTGAGGCTTTCAGAATTTTCATTTATAAGCAAGGGAAACCACTGCGCTGGCCCCCAGGACTCTGAATCATTTTTAGAGTACCAGAGAGGGCCAGTGCTGTAGCTTAGCTGGCTGCAGTACCAACATCCCATATGGGCACCAGTTCGAGTTCCAGTTGCTCCACTTACAATCCAGCTCCCTGCTATGGCATGGGAAAACAGCAGAAGATGGCCCAAGTGCTTGGGCTCCTGCACCCGCGTGGAAGACCTGGAAGAAGCTCCTGGCTCCTGGCTTCGGATCAGCGCAGCTCTGGCCCTTGCAGCCAATTGGGGAGTAAACCAGCAGATGGAGGATTTCTCTCTCTGCCTCTGCATCTCTCTATGTAATTCCGACTTTCAAATAAATAAATAAATCTTAAAAAAAAAAAATCACTACCCTAATAAAGGAAATGTAGCTTTCTTCTAAAAAGTACTGTTACTGTACAGATCACTTTCTGTTCCATAATTCTGATAAAGAATCTGGTTTTAGTAGTAAGACAAGAATTTATTATGTTTTATTCCTTGGAAACATCTTAGTAGCAGTCACTCTAAAGAAGTCAATCATTCTTGGTGTCACAAATATTCAAAACACTGCTGTTAGCATTGACCAGGTTTGTGTGCAGTTTTGTCTTTGGTTTGGTTGTAGGTTTTTTTGTTTGTTTTGGTAGTTATTGCTTTAGTTGGCAATTATCTGAATGTAAAACATAAGAACATCTCCCACTAAGCCTCATGTTAATATTACAAAATTCATACAGAGATACACACACAAAGGCTATAAAACTGATGCCTTAATAACTCATTTATGGGGCCATCACTGTGGCGTAGTGGGTAAAGCCGCTGCCTGCAGTGCCTGGCCATGCTTCTACCAGCATATGAAAACTGGTATCCCTGTGACTCAGAGCCGGTTGAACACCGCTTCCCACTGGTCCGAGTGTACCCGTTCCCCTATTATTATTCAAGAAATTATTCTTCTGTTCACTGTGTGTCCCTTTGTTCTGCTGTCCTTGACAATCTGGTTTGGGTTCAACGAAGTTTGGCAGTTCTGAATAAACCACACAAAACTCCCCAATTTTCTGAAGTTCACCGCCTCTTCCAGTATAAAGTGTCAGACATCCTTTCCACAAGGATGCAGTCCCTCTGGCCAACCGAGTAACAGTCCCTGGATATCCAAGACCTCCAATCTCATCCCACACAGAAACAGTGATGCTGCCCTACAACCAGCTACTTCCCAGGATCTCACTTTGTGGCTGTCTTTGTTATTGATCATGTGTCCTATCTCCAGGACAATAAAGATGACATGCAAGTTTTTCAGCCCAGGCTTAATATCTTTCATAAAAAAGAGGTAGGTCCTTGGGTCGAAGGGCATGGGCATCAATTTAACAGATATTGCCAAGCTGCCTTAAAAAGATGTTGAACCAATTTATTTTCCCACCAACAGTATATGAGTTTTTGTTTTTCTGTATCATCACCTATACAACACCTGGATTCATCTGATTGTCAATTATTAACACCCTAGTAGGTGTAAGAAAGCACTGTGCTGTTTTAGTTCATATTTCCCCAATTATTAATAATTTGAACAACTTTTTTCATGTTTATTGACCATTAAATACCCTCTTTTGTGAAGATCATATTCATATCTTTTGCTTATTTTTATTTTATTCAATTTACTCAGTTGAGAGGCAAAGAAAGAGACAGAGGGCTCCCAAATAGCTGCAAAGGTGGAGGGAGTTGGGCTGAAGCTGGGAGCCTGGAACACAACCCAGGTCTCCTCTGTGGGTGGCAGGCACCAGTTACTTCAGCTACTGAAATTGTCCCTGGTCTACATTAGCAAGAAGTTGGAGTTAAGAGCTGCAGGTAGAAATTGAAACCAGGGCAGGTGTTATGGCGCAGTAGGTTGAGCTGTTGCATGGGATGCCAGCGTCCCACACTGGAATACTGGTTCACATCCCAGCTGCTCTGCTTCCAATCCAGCTCTCTGGTTATGTTCCTGTGAAGCAGCAGATTATGGCTAAAGTACATGGGCCCCTGTGCGTGGAAGAACTAGATGGAGTTCCTGGCTACTGGCCTCAGCCTGGCCCATCCCAGTTGTTGCAGCCATTTGGGGAGTGAATCAGAGGAGTATAAGTATCTCTTTCTCTTTTGTTTTTTTTCTCTCTCTCCCCTTCTCCCACTCCCACTCTCTCCATCACTCTATCTTTCAAATGAATCTTTTAAAAAAAGAAAAAAAAAAGCCGGCGCCGTGGCTCAACAGGCTAATCCTCCGCCTTGCGGCGCCGGCACACCGGGTTCTAGTCCCGGTCGGGGCACCAGATTCTGTCCCGGTTGCCCCTCTTCCAGGCCAGCCCTCTGCTGTGGCCCGGGAGTGCAGTGGAGGATGGCCCAGGTGCTTGGGCCCTGCACCCCATGGGGAGACCAGGAAAAGCACCTGGCTCCTGGCTCCTGCCATCGGATGAGCGCGGTGCGCCGGCCGCAGCGCGCCGACCGCGGCGGCCATTGGAGGGTGAACCAACGGCAAAGGAAGACCTTTCTCTCTGTCTCTCTCTCTCACTGTCCACTCTGCCTGTAAAAAACAAAAAACAAACAAACAAACAAACAAAAAAAAATAAAGTTATAGGACAAACATTGATTTAAAAAAAAAAAAAAAAAGAAAAAAAAATGCAGAGATCCTTTATTCCAAAAAATCTGATGCTAGCTTATGCTTCTAAACTCAGAAGAACTTGACATTTGTATTACTTATATCACATTTTCTGTACTATGTACTGAATGCAGCTCACTTATTTCTTAGCTGCTTACATTACCTTGTGCTTTGCTGACTAAACCACCTCACCTTACAGGTTATAAAAACAAGTAGGCACCCAAACAACACCCATGCACATAAGGTCATACAGCAAACCTCTTTGCCCGTCACCCCCGGATGTTTTAAGATTGCTCCTTGCTGGACCTGAAGTAATATTACTCACCATATTAATTGTATTTACTTCTGAAAGGTATGTGGTTGCTTCCTGATTATGCTGATTATATTTGTCAGTAGTGAGGCCACATTAGCAGAGCTAATAATATGTTCTGCACAACAGCAGCATTGTTGGTGTATTGAATGTACCAAATGAACTACTTTAAAGGATAATAATGATTTGGATGTAATGATTTCAAAGTTTGCTTTTTAAAACTCACATTCACTTTCTGACATACAATGTATACTGATGTTCTCCACAAAAAAAAAAAAAAAAGTTTCCAAACAATTTATAATTACATAGGGACCACAATACTTATTTTATCATTGATGCTGATATTGAGTTCCAAGTGTTATAAAACTAAAGAATATTGTACCATTGCTTCTAATGGCAGTTTTTGAACCCATAATTCTGTAAAACTATGCTAATTTACCTGGCTGCTACTGGATATATTAGAATGGTATACAAACTTAAAGAAAACCATCAAGACTCCCAAAATTAATTTATAAAATAAGCATAAATGTATAAATATACTTAATAATCTATGATATTTTTATGCAATTTTTTAAAAAAACTTCTATTTAACTAAAAGAGAGGCAGAGGTAAACATAAAGAGAGAGAGATATTAACCAACTAACCAAGAGCTCCCATCAGTTGGTTCACACTGCAAATGCCTACAACAGTTAAAGCTGGGTCAGGGCTAAAGCCAAGAATTGGACCTAGGTATTCTGATGTGGGATGCAGAGGTTTAACTGCTAGCCTAACTATCTATTCCCAATAAGCAATTTTATAATAATCTAAAACAACATTTGAAAAGCATAGGAACCTGTTAACAATGATTAACTCTGGTGAGCAGATGAAGAAAAGTTAAGACTTTGTGTTTTTGCTTTTAATTTTTTACTTGGAATGCTTTTGTGCTGCTTGAGTATTTAAACAAAACAATTACATTTTAAGATGGGCATTTAGCACAGTGGTTAAGACACTGGGTAGGATGCTCAGGCGCCTGCATCTGATGCATGGCTCTGGCTCAACTCCTGATTCCAGCTTCCTGCTAATGCAGACCCTGGGAGGCAGCAGTGACCTACAAATACATGGGTTACTGCCACCCACATGGGAGACCTGGAATGAATTCCCAGTTTCAGCCTGAACCAGTCCTGGCCATTGCAGACATTTGTGGAATGAACCAGCAGATGGGAGAGCCCTCTCTCTCTGCCTTTCAAATAAATAAATACATACATTTTTTAAAAAGATACAATTATGCAACCAGGAATACCCACATTGATTTCATTCTACTCCCTGCTGCTGCCACCTGTTATCTCCTTCTAGGGGAACTGCAGCTCTGACAGAGCAGGGACCTTGTGTGTCTTCTACAGAGCTGTCCCCACAGCAGACGACAAGCATCTGGATGAGCACAGGTGGAGGTAGTGGGGCACAGGTCAGCAAGCCTTGAAGTGAGTCTTTAAAAAAGCACTTCCGTTTGGAAGGTAGATTTCAGAATAATGGGATCTACTGCCTTCTCCCTCTGAAATACTGATTACTATCCATTCACAACTCTTAACTGTACGGCTCCTTAAACATTTAGTAGAAATGGGGGAGTTCTAGAATCTTCTCTCCTTAACTGTAAATACAATACTGTGCATAGAAGCCAAGGGTTTAAATGAGGTCAAGGAGAAGTAATGCATAAAAGGTGCCATTGACAAACCTGTCCCAAATTTGCTGAAAGGGTGCTTGGGATTCCCGGTAGCTTTTTCAAGCTGAAAGAGTCTCCAGGCATCATTCATCACATTCTTCTCATGTTCCGAATCAACTGCATTCACCTCTCTGTCTTTGCAACTTTCATCAAACAAGGGGCACAGGAAAAACTGTGCAAACCTAAGAGTACAAAACATTATTAACAACTTAAAAGACATCATTTTTAGAAAGTGGCCTTTAAAAAATATCACTAAAATTTATTTGATAGAAAATACGAATTCTATAGAATCAGAAAAAAAAGTTGCTACTAAAAATATGTAAGTAACAGAAGAAAAAATATAATTTGGATATATGTATATTCAGAGTTGATCTAGCCCACAAACACTAAATAATCAGTAAAAATAAAAATAGATTAACACCAAAAGCCAAGGTGGATATATGGAAACAGTACCAGTCTTTTTATTTCAGATTTATAATTTCAGATGTCTATGAAAAACTTTGTTCTATGTAGCTGATTCTATTTAAAAAGAAAAAGGTGTTGGCCGGCGCCGTGGCTCAACAGGCTAATCCTCCGCCTTGCGGCAACGGCACACCGGGTTCTAGTCCCGGTCGGGGCACCGGATTCTGTCCCAGTTGCCCCTCTTCCAGGCCAGCCCTCTGCTGTGGCCCAGGAGTGCAGTGGAGGATGGCCCAGGTGCTTGGGCCCTGCACCCCATGGGGAGACCAGGAAAAGCACCTGGCTCCTGGCTCCTGCCATCGGACGAGCGCGGTGCGCCGGCCGCAGCGCGCCAACCGCGGCGGCCATTGGAGGGTGAACCAACGGCAAAGGAAGACATTTCTCTCTGTCTCTCTCTCTCACTGTCCACTCTGCCTGTCAAAAAAAAAAAAAAGAAAAAGAAAAAGGTGGTAGGTTTTCAGTAAATACATCTGAAGTTTAGTTTTAGGTACAATTTCACTAAGGCTCAGGCACCTTAGGACAAACAAATTAAGCAATCTGCTTTAAAAAGGCTCAATTTGAATTTTATTTTCTTCTAATAGAAAAAAACAAACTTTAATTAGCAGAAAGAAACAACATTGTAAAAAAAAAAAACAGGGGTATGACATAATAGTCTGACTAGGCCATAATTATGGGCTTTTATGAAATAAGTATGATGAAGGGCTGGCGCTGTGGCATAGCAGGTAAAACCACTGCTTGCAATGCCAGCATCCCACATAGGTACTGGTTAGTGTCCCGGCTGCTCTACTTCCAATCCAGCTCCCTGCTAATGGCCTAGAAAAGCAGTGGAGGATGGTTTAAGTGCTTGGGCCCCTGCTACCCATGTGGGAGACCTGAAAGAAGCTCCTTGTTCCTGGCTTCAGCCTGGCCCAGACCCAGCCATTGCAGCCATCTGGGGAATGAACCAGCAAATCGAAGAAGATCATTCTCTCTCTCTCACTCTCTCACACACACACACTCACTCCAACTTTCAAATAAATAAATAAATCTTTTTTTGTTTTGTTTTGTTTTTTAATTTTTTTTTTTTTTTGACAGGCAGAGTGGACAGTGAGAGAGAGAGACAGAGAGAAAGCTCTTCCCTTTTGCCGTTGTTCACCCTCCAATGGCTGGCACGCTGCGGCCGGCGCAACGTGCTGATTCCATGGCAGGAGCCAGGTGTTTATCCTGGTTTCCCATGGGGTGCAGGGCCCAAGCACTTGGGCCATCCTCCACTGCCTTCCCTGGCCACAGCAGAGAGCTGGCCTGGAAGAGGGGCAACTGGGACAGAATCCGGTGCCCCGACTGGGACTAGAACCCGGTGTGCCGGTGCCGCAAGGCGGAGGATTAGCCTATTGAGCCGCAGCACCGGCCATAAATAAATCTTAAAAAAATAATAATACTATGAATAGTCTATACATTTTTAGTAAGTAGTGATTCAACAAGTAACAGGATATGTAATCTTAACAGAAGTAACTAATACACTTTGCTTGAGGATATTCCATTTTTAAAAAAATTTATTTATTTGAGAGGCAGAGTTATCAACAGTGAGAGGGACAGACAGACAGAGGTCTTCCATCCACTGGTTCACTCCCCAAATGGCTGCAACAGCCGGAGATGAGCCGATCCAATGCCAGGAGCCAGGAACTTCTTCCGAGTCTCCTAAGCAGGTGCAGGAGCCCAAGGACTTGAGCCATCTTCTACTTCTTTCTCAGGCCATAGCAGAGAGCTGGATCGGAAGAGGAGCAGCCAGAATCAAACCAGCGCCCATATGGGATGTCGGTACCACAGGCGGAGGTTTAGCCTATTATACCACAACACCAGCCCCAAGGCTATTCTTAATAATTGTACCAGGGGCTGGCACTGTGGCATAATGGGAAAAGCCACCACTTGCAGTACCATCATCCCATTTGGGTACTGATTCAAGTTCTGGCTGCTCCAATTCCTATCCAGCTCCCTGCTGATAGCCTGGGAAAGCAGTAGAAGATGGCCCAAGTCCTTGGGCCCCTGCACCTGTGTGGGAGACCCAGAAGAAGCTCCTGGCTCCTGTCTTTGGATAGGCACAGCTCCAGCCGTTTTGGTCATTTGGGGAATGAACTAGCAGATGGAAGACCTCTGTATCTCTCTACCTCTCTCTCTGCCTCGGCCTCTCTGTAACTCTGCCTTGCAAATAAAGAAATTAACCTTTTAAAAAAAATAAATAAGTAATAGTACCAAAGGTTAACTAAGATATCTTTAGCTAAAAAAACAACTCTCCTATATCAGGCAGCAATTGAAGTCATGATCTCATGTAGTAATTCTTCTTAAGAAATCCACATCTCATCTTACAAGAATAAGACCAGAGTTTAGACAAAGGCAAGAGCAGAGGCTCTGAATGGGACTGCTATTCAGTGGGCCCAGGAGACTCCTGGATTTATAAACTTCTCAGTTACCAAACCACAAAGGCCAGCTGTCAAAAAGGCTATTACCATTACTTGTTACTGATTCTAAGCATTTATGTGAATATGACACTGTGCCAAATATTTAAACACACCAATCTACAAGGAAAACTCCATTTATCTGGAGTATAAAAACCAAAAATATATGGAAACAGAGCTATTTCTATACATGTAACTTTTTTAACCTACCTTTTCCAGGCTGGAAAAACTGCCTGTTACATATCAAAGCTGAATTAGGCCCAAAAGAAGCACCATGTTTATGATACTGTATAATTGAGTTTTTTAAAAGATGCCCTTATAATAAGTGGATTTTACTAAGCGAGGGAAAACAGATCTATTATACGACCACCTGCTGTCATCTATAAAGCAGGAAATGAAATTCATTGTATTATCCCAGGAAACTCATCAATGGAAGTCTTCTGGGAATACATATAAAGGATGATTATGCCTCAAAGCTGCTGCCTAAACACTGAAACATAAAATAGAATGAGCAGAAAGACTACTTTGACCCAGCCACACAACTTAAACATATCTGTAAACATTCTTTCTGCTAAGGAATAAATGCAAACTATTTATTGAAAAAATACAATGTAGTATATAACTTTTTACAAATATCAATGAAAGTGAGAAAACAAAGTTGATGAAAAACCAAAGTCAACTTCATTACAGATCCATCAAAAACTACAACTTGGTAACATAGAAAACTATAAAAATTCACCAAGAATAAGTGACACTTTAAAAAAGTATATCCAATCACTGATCCAACAACAAATGAGAAATTACAGTATAGGAAACTTCAAAGTGTCCCCAGGGTAAAAACAGCAGGAACATTCTGTACCCAATGGGTAACCTTAAGAAGCAAAGAACTAAGAGAGAACAGAATACTTGAGGCCAAGCTTCTAGAATACTTAAGGTCATCCTTCTAGAACAGGAAGTATGATTGAAAAGAGATCCATGATGCTATCACAGGTTATTCTTCATCATGTGCTTCATAGGAAACACTAGTTAGAATGGAAAGCACTGGTTGGAATTTTATAAGCCAATAAAATATCTGGTAGGCCTGAAGGCCAATTTAAAGTCATGCCATTATTTTTCCTTTACCACAAGGTAAATAGATGATATGACTCATTATTTTGTCTTTCTCATAACACACAGGGAAAAACAGCAGTCAAACTACAGCTCATCAAACTACAAAACCATAAAAACATCTTTGTAAAAATAATAATCATTAATATTAATGTGCTAAGTGCATAAAGTTGGATAATTCAGAGGACATTCAGCATTACCTATCGAGGGCACCTTCTAGATGTTCATGGGAAACATCAAAATAGTAGTTGGTATGCTCTCCACTAGTAAAGGCATTTGAACTTCCTGCATGCTCACTGAGAAACTGGCTGTATTCATTTTCTTTAGGGTATTTCTTTGTTCCCAGAAACAGCATGTGTTCACAAAAATGACTTAAGCCAGCAATATTTGGAGGATCTGACAATGAGCCTGAAAGAGAAAACACATATATAATAAGTCATTTGTTTATGTTGAAGAATAGCCAAGTCCAGATGAATTACAGATGATCTAGAATGCTTGTCAGTAGAACTCCAAGCACACAATCAGAGAAAGCTAAGCACAGGCTGCTATAAAATGGGATTATTTAAAAGGTAAACCCTTAGAAGATTTGAATTCTAGCCCCACTCTTGACATTAATTACTTGGTGACACTGAGTGATTTATTTAACTTCTATGGACATTTGTTTCCTCACACAAGGGAGAGAAAAAATGAGTTGAATTCATGTTTTATAGGAATTAGAACTTTCTAATTATGGCTTCATTTATTACAAAAGACCATAGGGCACAATGCTAAGAGCATGGCTTTGGGGGTCAGCAGTGCTATTAGCTATGAAACCTTAAGCACAATCTTTTATCTGTCTCACCTCAGTCACTTCTATATACACCTAACAGAGGGCTGTGTGAGCACTGATTAGATGACATTTGCAAAGCAGTCTACATGACTGGATACAATGATTATCTGCTCAATCTCCCTCAATTCTAAAATATCACCCAGTTAAATATTTTTATTAAAAAATATGAAAAGAAAAACACTGCCTCAGTAAATGCATATACAGATAAGAAGCTACCTTACTGAAGCAGTATTAAATATGGAAGAAATATGCACACAAGAATCTATGAATATAAATTAAATGAACCAAAGTAAAAAAATCAGAATTATCTTGTAAAGGATGGGAATGAATTTCTTTGTTGCTGGGTCAACTTAGGTGGGAACCTAATAAAACAGCTTTAGTAACTATTAAAGATTACTTGAATTAGATGACTGTAGTTTGCCAATAGCTGAAGAGGATTCTAGTACAAAGTAAAATACATCAAATAGCAACTTCTGGATCTTTATTTGCATTCATGTGGAAAGTTCTAGTAAATATCAACATTAGGTCAATGAAACTGAACAAAGCTGAATTCACAATTTCACACTGTACCTATATGTACATCAAGTGCAGCTGACGACTTATCCGTGGTGGGATCACTGATGAGAAGCACTTTGATTCCATTGGCCAGCTCTAGCCCACGGTATTCTCGCTTGTCTTCAGGAGACTTGATAATATTATTTCCTATTCTCTTGATAGCTGGATTATTCATTTTGCTGTAAGTCTTTTTTTGGAAACTGAAAAGAAAAGAAAAAGATTATTAACTATTGGACTGTGACTACTTTTCTTTTTCAAATTTATATTAAGAAACAGCAAGAGAGAGCTCTTATTTACTAGTTCACTCCCTAAATGCCTGTAACAGCCAAGATCTAAAGCCAGAAGCCAGGAACTCAACCCAGGTCTCCCACATGAGGAGCAGGGACACAACCACTTTAGGCATCACCTCTGCCTCCCAGCATCAGTATTAACAGGAATCAGGAGTCAGAGCTAAGCACTGAACTCTGACACTCAGATGTGAGTAGCTTAATCATCAAGTTAAACGTCTATGCCTGCTTTATTATTTTTTTAACAGGACAAAAAATGACATGAAGCAAACCCATGCTATGCAATATTACATTTTTAAAAACCTAGAAGAAACTTTAAATCCTATCTGCAAAGTGTAGCCATTCCTCTCCCCCATCCTTCATTTTTTCAGAGAAATACATTGCTTCTGCACAGCCATACTTGTATCTGGAAGAGCACATGGATGAGGATTTGAGACCAGATGGGCTGGGCCATGAGTTAGTGTGCTGACCTAGAATCACAGAATTGACCATTACTAATAACTACATTTATACATTTTAGATGTATCAGCTAGAGCGAGTAGGCTAAGAGTGTGTGTATGAACTATTACTGGGTTGGCCTAAATATGACTCAATCTGATGATATTCAAAGATAGGGCAGATCTGGAACTAATGGGTCTGATATGCACATGCTCAGATCATAGGGGAGGGGCCGTGTTGTAGAGTAAGAGGGGTAAAGCCATCACCTGAGATGTCGGCATCCAACAAAGACACCAGTTCATGTCCAGGCTACTCCACTTCTGATCCAGCTCCCTGCTAATGGCCTGGAAAAAGCAGCAGAGGATGGCCCAAATGCTTGGATCCCTGCTACCACCCATGTGGGAGACCGGGAAGAAGCTCCTGGCTCCTGGCTTCAGCCTGACCAGTCTTAGCTGTTGCACCATCTGAGAAGTAAACCAATAGATGGAAGATCAACCGATCTCTCTCTCTCTCTCTCTCTCTCTCTATGTATATATATATATATATATATATATATATATATATATATAAAACTCTTTCTCTCTATATATATAACTCTATATATAACTATATATATATAAAACTCTCTATATATAAAACTCTCTCTATATATATATACATATATACGTATATATATATAACTCTGACATTCAAATAAATAAATCTCCCAAAATTAAAAAAGATCATAGGAGATACCCGATAGCCTCCAATGAGGAACAACCCTGAGAAGTGTGAAGTCTTAATACATAATGAGAGACCTGGGCTACACTATGAAATCAGCAAAAGCAAGGACACAAAACATACAAACAAAAAGTCAGAAGGAACTGAAGTCATTTTTGTAATCGGCCTAAGAGCTGAATGCCAGGGCAGCAGCAGTTTGGCATTCATTATGGAGATGATAGATAAATTCTCTTGCAAAGGGCTTCCTCTAGCAGACTTGTTCCATTTTCTCTAGGAAGGTTAGAGTTACAGTGATGAGAAAGGACTCTGAACACACACAATTTTTTAAAAGATTTATTTATTCAGGGTCAGCGCTATGGCACAGCGGGTTAAGCTCTATCTGCAGTGCTGGCATCCCATATGGGTTCCAGATCAAGTCTCAACTACTCTACTTCCGATCCAGCTCCCTGTTAATGTGCCTGGGAAAGTAGCAGAAGATGGCCCAAGGGCTTGGGTTCCTGTATCCACGTGGGAAACCCCAAAGAAGCTCCTGGCTCCTGGCTTGGGTATTGCCCAACCCTGGTCATTGTGGCCATTGGGGAATAAACCAGCAGGTAGTAGATTTTGTCTTTGCCTCTCTCTCTGTAACTCACTCAAATGAATAACAAGATTTATTTATTCATTGAAAGGCAGAGTTACAGAGACAGAAGGAGAGACAGAGTGAGAGAAAGATCATCTATCCATGGTTCACTCACTCTTCAAATGGCTGTAATGGCTGGGGCTGGGCCAGGCCAAAGCTGGGCTGGGATGAAGCTGTGAGCCAGGAGCTTCTTCCAGATTTCCCACATGGGTGGCAGGGGACCAAAGGGCATTTCTCCTTCTTTTCCAGGTGAATTTATAGGTAGCTAGATCAGAAGTGGAGCAGTCAGGACTTGAATTGACATCCATATGGAATACTGGTGTCACAGGCAGCAGCTTAACCCACTAACACAACAGCAGCCCCAGCACACAAAATCTTAATAAAGGTGTTGTTTGGGGGCCAGCATGGTGGCGCAGTAGGTTAACCCTCCGCCTGCAGCACCGGTGTCCCATGTGGGCGCCGGTTCTAGTCCCGGCTGCTCCTCTTCTGATCCAGCTCTCTGCTGTGGCCTGGGAAGGCAGTAAAAGATCGCCCAAGTGCTTGGGCCCCTGCTTCTGCATGGGAGACCGGGAGGAAGCACCTGGCTCCTGGCTTCAGATCGGCGCAGCTCCGGCTGTTGCGGCCATTTGGGGAATGAACCAACGGATGGAAGACCTTTCTCTCTGTCTCTCCCTCCCACTGTCTGTAACTCTACCTCTCAAATAAATCAATCTTTTTTAAAAAATGGTGTTGTTTGGTATTAGTGCAGAGAAATTATATTAAAGAATTTTGAGTATATATATATATATATATATTTGGCAGTGAAGTAGATGTTACTTAAGTTGATATTGGGTACTGCTTAAAAGAAAAATTGAACCTGCTATTATTAGTAGGTTAATATAAAACTCAGGTAAAGCCAAAATCATTATCTGAAACTACAGAGGAAAAATGAACCTGTACCGTCACATGTCAATACTTCTTATTTGGAAGACAAAAAATGTAGATCTGACTTCTCCCAAAAGACTGACAGCAAGATTTAATGGTAAACCAGAGTGGACATGAATACCCAAAACGGACATGAATAAGGAGTACAATTGTTTTAAGTAAAATATTTTTTTGCGGGGCTGGCATTGTAGTGTAACAGGTAAAGCCGCACCTTTCACATTGGCACCTCATATGGGCACCGGTTTGTGTCCAGGCTGCTCCACTTCCAATCCAGTTCCTTGCTAATGGCCTGGGAAAGCAGCCCCTGCTACCCATGTAGGAGGCCTGGATGAAAATACCAGCTCCTTGCTTCGGCCTGGCCCAGTCCTGGCTGTTGCAGCTATCTGAGGAGTGAACCAGTTGATGGAAGATCTCTCTGTGTCTCTGTTTCTCCACTCTCTGTAACTCTGACTTTCAAATAAATAAGTAAATCTTAAAATACATATTTGTGTTAAAATCTCTAGAGATTAAGGGAGAGAAAAATCTAGTTTTATTTTTCTCAGAATACCTTCTTCTCTGAAATCATCTCTAACTATTTTTCTAATCTGAACAACAACCGATAAACCAAACAGGTTTGCCCCTAACAAGACTGTCGCCCAGACAGACCTTCTTTTGAGGAGAGGGTGTTTAGAATTTTAAGTATCTAAACTGTAGATCACATTAAATATATATATTCTGGGTTTTTTTTTTTTTTGAATATTGCGTAGTGTTTTACAGATAGCCCCAACGGTCTTGTCCTGCTTATAGGAAAAATAATTTCTTAAAAAACAAAACAAAATACCAGCATTTTTGGAGGATATAAGGCCACTATTAGAAAATTCAAAAGCAATTTGGAAGAGAAAAAGCTATTATTAGTAAGTTTTATCTACTTCATTAGCCATAAGATACTTAAGTTCAAATCAAAGAGAGATTAAATTCCTGAGTGCAAAGTCTAAAAGAAAATAATGTTTTGTGGTTATAAAATAGTAACAAAAATTCTCAGGATCACAGAAAATGGTCTTTTCAATACCCCAAAGAGGGGCACAAGGAACCTCAAGGTATTCTGAAACTGTGGTAACTGCCTATAGCACATAGTTTATTTCAAAAACCTCAACTTGACCTCAACATACTCTAGTATTTAAAAATTGAGCTCCCCTCTGGCAGCAATGTAGTAAGCCACAACACAGCCTCCAAGAAGACCCTCAACAAGAGGCACAGCATTAAAGGGTGGCAGCAAGAAGTCTAGTGTGCACCACAGAAAGAACTAAACCCTCATTCCCCTGGAGGAAGGCGGGTGGGCTTCTAGGTGGGAGCAAAGCAAACACATTTATTCCAGTGCCATTGTTCATCCTCAATTCCTCTACTGATCTCCTCTCAACTAGTCTGATTTAGGGGAACCAAGGATTACAAATGATCAAACTGTGGGCCGGACACTTGGTGGAGCAGTTGAAGCACCAGCTGGGACTCCTGCCTTCCATACAGAGTACTTCATTTCAAGCCCAACCCCACCCTTGATGCCAGCTTCCTGATACTGGGCACCCTGGAAGGCAGTGGGTAACGAACGGCTCAAGTTACTGGGTCCTGGCCACCTAAGTGGGAAACCCGGATGGAGTTTTCAGCTCCCAGATTTGGTCAGGTCCAGCAGTGGCTGCTGCAGGCATTCTGGGAGTGAACCAGCTGATTGGAGATCTCTATCCATCTGTCTGCCTCTCTCCCTTTCAAATAAATAAATACATTTTTAAATGGTTAAAATGTGATGATGGTAGTAGTGGTGAAACTATAAAATTTCTGTCTTATCTACAACTGTAGAAGGAAGATGAAATACAGTTTACTTGGGTAGCATCAACTGTCTTATCCTGTCAGGTATAAAACCTCATTATTAAATATAATCACTTCGACTTTTTTTCAGGTTTCAACTTTTCTTGTCCAGATTTTAAGTTTATTAGACAAAAATATTTAGATTGTAAAATATTAAGATTCAGATAGAACAGCATGAGATTGGAACCCCTGGCCTAATAAAAAGCATTTATAAATGATAACAGTCCATCATACGCATGGACAGAACTTATTTGGACATTGAAGATGTGCCTGATTAAGAGCCCTGGAGTGGTTGAGAGTAAAAAGATGAATTTGTGCATAAGTTAACACATAAAAATTAGCCCAATTACTTTCAGACATTTATAAAGTAAAGCAAGAACAGATATAAATTTCTAAGCTGGCAATGCTCCCTAATCAAATACACTGACTTCTTAAGGAAATAAAAGCCAAAAGACACAGTGGCAACATTTTCAAACAAGAACCCGTCCCAGCAATTCATATTCAATAGTCAGCGTATACCTACTGCATTTCTACCAACACGTCAGACAAAGATTTGATTCTCACCTCTGGAGAACTGAAGGAAATAGCTAGGAACTTTCTGGTGATGAATTCATCAACAGCCTGCCTGTCTCTGTGTTTATATTTATACTCATGACATCACATGACTATCTGGCTCAGCTACCTCATTAAGATGTATTTATTGCAAATGTTCTCCAACAAGCAAGCATTCTGACATTTTAGATGACAAGTTAATGCTAACATCAATGTTTTTGCACACATTTATTTGATATTTTTGACTTGTCAAAGTCAAATTTTTAGGAGCAATAAAATTACTTTCAATGTTAGAGACACTATCATACATTGGAAACTTCACATGGCACAGAACTGTCACATTTCAGCAATCTGATACACTGAAGAGATGGTTAATAACTACTACATGTTCTGCCATTTCTTTCATGATTGAAAGCAATGACTAAACTCACAGAAGGTAAAAGCTGCAGGCGCCATTGTACTCCTATGTCCTTTGTAATTCATGAACTGGCAGCACTGCCACCTCCTGGCAGCTTGTAAAAAATGATAAATATCAGACTCACCAAAAAACTACTAAGCCAGAATCTGCATTTTAACAAAATCTCCAGGTGGATTGCTTCCCTCTTCTTTCCTACAAAGAAATTGAAACTCAGGGAGCTTAAATCACTTGCCCAAGATTTAACTTCAAAAAGTCACAATTAGAACTCAGGCCTTTCAGTATCATTTTGCATAACTTAACAAATATTTAAGGAGGCCTATAACTGGTGGGCTTTGTGCAGCTGATCAGGCTGCCAGCTACTATGCCTCCCATATGGGTGCGTTAGAGTCCAGGCTGCTCTAATTCTGATCCAGCTCCCTGCTAATGTGCCTCGGAAAGCAGCAGCAGATGGCCCAAGTGCTTGGGCCCTTGCCACCCACATGGGAGACTCGGATAAAGCTCCTGGCTCCCAGCTTTGGCTCTGACCACTGTGGCCAACAGGAGAGTCAACTAGCAGACGGAAGATCTCTCTTTTTCTTTCTCTGTAACTCTGCATTTCAAACACATAAATTAATCTTAAAAAAAAGTGTGTGTGGGGGGTGCCTATTAAGATCAGGTACTGCACTATGCATGTTGGCCACAAACAGGAGTATACCAGAGCCCTTTATCTGAAGGAGACCAGATTAATGACAAAGACAGACATGAAAACAGGTCGTTATCTTTTACCTCTGGTGACGAAGTTGTGCCAGGGCACTAAGGGAATAACAAAGTGAGACATCTAACCCTGTCTCAAATAGGAGAGGGAGTGAGTAGAGAATGCCAGATCCTGGCTTTGGATCAGCCTAGCTCTAGCCGTTGCGGCCGGTTGGGGAAGTGAACCAGCTGATAGAAGACCTCTTTCTCTTTCTGTCTCTCTCTTTGTAACTCTGCCTCTCAAATAAATAAATAAATCATAAAAAAAAAAAAAAGACAAAGAGACAATCAAAATAGGAGGGAATGCCTGAGCAAAGCCTGGTGGTAAGAAAAAAGTGTAAGGATTATGGTGGAAAAACAAAATGATCAGTGTTTAATGGAACTACAACCAGTTAAAGATCATGGACCAAGATACGCTCACGGATGAATTTTCAGGTTTGCAAAAACAAATCCTCAAATACAAAGTCATTTCCAAATTCACCTTAGCAGGAGAAAATGCTATTATATATACAAGTTTTTTTTTTTTTTTTTTCCTTTTTTTTTTTTTTTTTTTTTTTTTTTTTTTTTTTTACAGGCAGAGTGGACAGTGAGAGAGAGAGACAGAGAGAAAGGTCTTCCTTTTGCCGTTGGTTCACCCTCCAATGGCCGCCGCGGTTGGCGCGCTGCGGCCGGCGCACCGCGCTTGTCCGATGGCAGGAGCCAGGAGCCAGGTGCTTTTCCTGGTCTCCCCATGGGGTGCAGGGCCCAAGCCCCTGGGCCATCCTCCACTGCACTCCTGGGCCACAGCAGAGGGCTGGCCTGGAAGAGGGGCAACCGGGACAGAATCCGGTGCCCCGACCGGGACTAGAACCCGGTGTGCCGGCGCCGCAAGGCGGAGGATTAGCCTGTTGAGCCACGGCGCCGGCCCTATATACAAGTTTTTATTCAGATAAACTTTTACAGTCTTTTTTCTTCTCATAGCTCTTAGACTGTTTCACAGCCTACTTAATAGATTGGGAAATTGTATTTTGCTTTTTGCTCCCTTACCACCCCCACCTTACTTGACACATTTAGAGTCAGACCTGATGTAGAAATGATAACCTATAAGACCAAACAGGTGAGTGATCATGCTAATAGAATTACAAACACAAACGCCCTTCCGTGGAATCCACCACCCACTCCAAAACCACAGGTGCCAGGTGAGGCCTATGGTGCTCCTGAACGTGGGGGAGGAGCCCAGGAAGAAGAGGCTTGAAAACAGGACCACACCACAGACCATCCCTGCTTCCCCGGGGAAAGCAAAGCTCAGTGGTTAAGTCACTTGCCTGAGGGCAGCCACGCAGTTGACTTGTGGCAAAGCTGGAACCACAGAGAAAGAGGAAGCGTGGGAAGGGGAGGAGCAGAGGTGCTACTGCAGGAAATGAGAGGTGGCTTTCTTTTCCAGCATCTGGGTACCACCTCACATCTGGGTACCTGGCCCTATTCTCTTCCCTAACAGCCCCAAACAACAACAACAAAACAAAATCAAAGTAGGTCAAACAAATACTTCCAGGAAAGTTTCCCATTTTTCACTTCTTCTTTCCTTTCTAACACAGAGACAGGTAGTGGAAAGAGTCTGGAGAATGCTTCTAATATGTCACAGGAATCCCTGGGCTGAAACTGTGTCTCACTACACATTGTCCAGGAAAAGGAAAACATGTGGCAGAATGAAATGGATAAAAGGTCTAAAGAGAAGGTCTTATACAGAACTATCTCATGTATGAAACAGAACATGAAAATAATTACTACATGTGGGTATGGCTTATTAATAATTACATACATGTGGGTATGGCTTATTTTTGAAAAGTATGCATTAAACTACATGAGCAGGAAAAAATGAGAAATATAACCGAGTTGGTAGATGAAGAAACAGTAATTAAATTCAACAACTACACAGTGTCTTTAAAAAGGAGTCAGCAGGGGCCGGCGCCATGGCTCACTTGGTTAATCCTCTGCCTGCAGCGACGGCATCCTATATGGGTGCCGAGTTCTAGTCCCAGTTGCTCCTCTTCCAGTCCAGCTCTCTGCTGTGGCCTGGGAAGGCAATGGAGGATGGCCCAAGTGCTTGGGCCCCTGCACCTGCATGGGAGACCAGGAAGAAGCACCTGGCTCCTGGTTTCAGATCGGTGCAACTCTGGCCGTTGCGGCCATTTGGGGAGTGAACCAATGGAAGGAAGACCTTTCTCTTTGTCTCTCTCTGTCTATAACTCTACCTGTCAGATTTAAAAAAAAAAAAAAAAGAGTCAGTAAACTAGAAATAAAAGGGGGAAATTATCCATCTGAAAGAGTATCTATAAAAACTAGTTTCAGAGCCAGCACGGTGGTATAGCAGGTAAAGCCTCTGCCTGCAGTGCCGGCATCCCATGCGGCTATCAGTTCAAGTCCCAGCTGCTCCATTTCCAATCCAGCTCTCTGCTATGGCCTGGGAAAGCAGTGGTAGCTGGCCCAAGTCCTTGGGTCCCTGCACTGGTGTGGGAGACCCAGAAGAAGCTCCTGGCTCCTGGCTTCCAACCGGCTCAGCTCCAACTGTTGCAACTATTTAGGGAATGAAACAGTAGATGGATGATTCTGTAACTCTACCTTTCAAATAAAATAAATATATCTCAAAAAAAAACTAATTATTATACTCAATGTGAAATAATACAAGACTCCAATCCCCCATGAACAGGATGCCACTATCATTTATTTTTTTAAAAGGGATTTATTTATTTATTTGAAAGTCAGTGTTACAGAGAAAGAGACCGAGATCTTCCATCCTCTGGTTCACTTCTCAGATGACTATAACAGCCTGGGCTAGGCCAGGACGAAGCCAGTGGCCAGGACCTTCTTCCAGGTCTCCCACATGGGTGTAGGGAACCAAGGACTTGGATAATCTTCTGCTGCTTTTTCCAGACCATTATCAGAGAGGCTGTATTGGCAGTGGAGCAGCTGGAACACAAACCAGCACCCCTACGGGACGCCAGCTTAGCAGGTGGAGGCTTAACCAGCTATGCCACAATGCTGGCCCCTGCAACTACTACTTTTCTTCATTACTGTACAGGTAGTTCTAATCAGTCCAATAAGAAAAAGAAACAAAACACATAAATATGGGAAACAGGTAGGGGGAACTAACACGATTCTTAAGCAATCCTCAGAATCTATTGACAATCTCCATTTCTGGGCAGCATAGTGTGTGCCAGATTCAGCTTCAGCAACTAGAAAAGCCATAATAAATTACAAAATCACATGGTCAAAGAGATTAGAGAGTTGTGAAAGAAATGAGAGATGGATGAACTGCAATTCCAGAGAGGAGAGCAGCCTCTGAAGTAAGCTGATGATTGTCCCCTTTTGTCTTCTCTGGGGGTTCTGCAAATTCTGAGTGCAGACTAAAAATCATGTTTGGCCCAAGCAGAGACACCGTACTGGGGGAATGGATTTTGTGTGAAGCTTTGGTGTCATATGAGGTTAGTGTGACAAATTAAAGACCCAAGAGGTTCCAAATTTGCAGCTAATTTTCCCTACAGGAAATATTCTGAGATATCACTCTATACCCAACAAAACTGCTAAAATGAAAAATCTGCAAATACCATATGACAGAGAAATCACAGGGCAACCCAAACTCTTTTACACACTGTTATAGGAAAGTACATTGGTGCAATTTTGTAAAAACAGACATAAATACTCACATATTAAAGATGACAATATGATATAACAATTCTAGTATTAGATACGTATCTAAGATAAATGCATTGGCTGGGCTGGCACTGTGGCATAGCAGGTAAAGCTGCCGTCTGCAGTGCCGGCATCCCTTATGAAGTCCCAGCTGCTCCACTTCCGATCTGATTCTCTGCTATGGCCTGGGAAAGCAATGGAAGATGGCCCAAGTCTTTGGGTCCTTGCACCTGTGTGGGAGACCCAGAGGAAGCTCCTGACTCCTGGAATGGCACAGTTCCAGCTATTGTGGCCATCTGGGGAATGAACCAGCAGATGCAAGATCTCTCTCTCTCTCTCTTTCTGCCTCTACCTCTCTGTAACTCTGCTTTTCAAATAAAATAATTTTTTTTAAAAAAAGGGAATTACCTTCTTTCCCTACAAAATTATTTAAAAAATTAAAAAGATAAATGTATTGGGGCTGGTGTTGTGGTGTAGTGGGTAAAGGCACCGGTTCAAGTCCCAGCTGCTCCATTTCTGATCCTGCTCCCTGCTAATGGCCTAGGAAAGGCAGAAGATGGCTCAAGTGTTTTGGCCTCTGCCAACAACGGGGGAAACACAGATAAAATTCCTGGCTTTGGCCTGGTCTAGCCCTGGCTGTTGGAGCCACCTGGCAAGTAAACCAGTAGATGGAAAATCTCTCTAATTCCTTCAAAATAAATAAATATTTTTAAATACAATAAAATAAATGCATTAACATGTCCACAGCAGCACTATTCATAATAGCTGAAACTAGAAATGACCAAATATCTATCAGTAGTGAAAAGATAAATAAATGGTGGTACATTCACACAATGAAATAACACACAACAATGAAAAGGAATAATACAGAAGAAAGCACAACAGTGAGGATGAATTTGACTAATATAATGTTGAGTGGAAGAGGCTAGACACTAAAGAGTATTTACTGTATCTCCCATTTATAAAAAGTACAAGGACAAGTAAAATCAAGCTATGCCTTCCTGTGAGGATGGCCATGACTCCCTGGGAAAAGTACCAGTAATTATCCGGGAGCATAAAGGGGGCCCTCTGGTCATGGGTTGGCTATACAGGTATGTTCTCTTTGTGAAAACATAATTTAGCAGGGCAAGTGCTGTGGCTTAGCAGGTTAAAGCCACTGCCTAAAGCACTGGCACCCCACACAAGTGCCAGCTGGATTCCAGGCTGCTCCACTTTCTTTCTTTTTAGTATTTTTATTTATTTATTTGAAAGGTAGAGTTACAGACAGGGAGAGGGAGAGAGGGAGAGAGAGAGGTCTTCCATCTGCTGGTTCACTCCCCAAATGGCCACAATGGCCAGAGCTGGGCTGATCCAAAGCCAGGAGCCAGGAGCTTCTTCCAGGTCTCCCATGCAGGTGCAGGAGCCCAAGCATTTGGGCCATCTTCCAATGCTTTTCCAGGCCATAGCAGAGAGCTGAATTGGAAGAGTAGCAGCCAGTACCAGAACAGGCGCCTATATAGGATGTCGGCACTGCAGGTGGAGGATTAACCTACTGTGCCATGGCACCAGCTGCATGCTCCACTTTCTAGCTAACTATCTGCTAATGTGCCTGGGAAAGCAATTGAGCATCACCCAAGTCCCTGGGCCCCTGTACCCATGTGGGCAACCTGGAAGAAGCTTCTGGCTCCTGGCTTCAAGCTAGCCCAGCTCTGGCCATTGCAACCATTTGGACAGTGAACCAGTGGGTGGAAGATCTCTCCCTCTCTGTCTCTTTCTCTCTGTAGCTCTACCTTTCAAATAAAATAAACAAGTCTTTAAAAATATAGAGCTTCTGACACATCACAACAGTGAAGTATATGGAAGGGGGATACACATGAATTACTGATGCTATAAATATCAATCACCAAAAGTCATTCTGGACACAGTACCCTTGGACACTGGGAAGTAACTATCTATATCAAACAGATGCTAAACTAAGAAGGCTACGAAATAATGGTCCAATTAACATGATAAAGATAAAGTTCTTTCTCAGGTATATCCTGTGACCATTATTTCCACTGATACTATCTTTGGCCTCTGCCATCCAAGTGGGAGACCTGGATAAAGTTCTGGGCTTCTGGCTTCAGTCTGGCCCAGTCCTAGCTGACCTCTCTCCTTCACTCTTTCAAATAAATAAGTAAACAAATCTTTCAAAATATTTTAAAATGGCACCAGTGCTGTGGTGAGGCCGGAAAAGTTGCTGCCTGCTGTGCCAGCATCCCATAGGGACACCAGTTCGTGGCCCAGCTCCTCCATTTCAGATCCAGCTCCCTGCTAATGGCCTTGGAAAGCAGTGGAACTTGGCCCAAGGCCTTGAGTCTCTGCACCCATGTGAGAGACACAGAAGATGCTCCTGGCTCCTGGCTTCGGTGTGGCCTAGCCCTAGCTGTTGTGGCCATTTGGGGAGTGAACCAGCAGATGAAAGATCTCTCTCTGTCTCTGCCTCTCCCTCTCTGAAACTCTGCCTTTCAAATAAATAAATAAATCTTTAGGAAATTTTTTTAAATTAAAAATAAAAAAAAAACTTAATACTCCCAGAAATTAAGAGTGATAAGCAAAAGCAAACTAATTAAACTCTGAATAAACTCACCCCTCAATAATTTTTTTTCTTGTCTTTATTTTTTTTGACAAGCAGAGTGGACAGTGAGAGAGAGAGAGCAAAAGGTCTTCCTTTACTGTTGGTTCACCCCTCAATGGCCGCTGTGGACAGTGCGCTGCAGCCGGTGCACAGCACTGATCCGAAGCCAGGAGCCAGGTGCTTCTCCTGGTCTCCCATGCGGGTTCAGGGCCCAAGCACGTGGGCCATCCTCCACTGCCCTCCCGGGCCACAGCAGAGAGCTGGACTGGAAGAGGGGCAACCAGGACAGAATCTGGCACCCTGACTGGGACTAGAACCTGGTGTGCCGGCGCCACAGGCAGAGGATTAGCCTATTGAGCCGTGGCACCGGCCACTCCTCAATAATTTTCAACATTTACATTCAGTAACTTCTCATCCAGGACTTGAATTAGAGAGATTCTTTATTTTAAAAACAAAAGAAATATCATACAAAGTTAACATTTCCTTAAATTCAGAATTAAATTTACATATGGGTCTTTTCTCATAGATATTCCATGAACCCAGTACAGAAAGTAAATCTTAAAGACTCTTGTTACAGCTTCTAAAGATTAAATCACAGATGGGGAAGAATTAATGACCTGTAACCAATTCTCTCAATAGAGCCCTCTAAGGAATGCAAACCATAAACTCTATTTTTCTGTACAGAGAGATTATCTCCACTTGAGGGCTCATTCCCACCCATGTGCACTTCCCAGCTCTTACAGAAAAGAATCTGCCCGGTAGATTTCAGGACATGTACTCTGCCTTAGCATGGCTCTTCTTGCTTGCACCGATCCACTGATTGCTTCCCGTCTGCATGCAGTCATTACAGCTCACCCACACCAGGAGACCTTTTTGCTGCTCACTTACTGAATACTGTCGGACTCTTCTGTTCAAACCGGATTTTTTTGGCTTCATCTAGTTTCGTTAACCAAGAATCAGGTGGAAATGTTCACACGGGTCCACTAAATTGGCAGAGGAACCTAAGGTTGCATCAGACTTGGGCAGCCTTCACAGGATTTCTCCTGTAAAGTACATTTAAATAAATTTCAACAGGGCACACTGCCTGATATATAGAAGGAATTCACAAATGGTAACCTTTATAATCAGATGAAAACAGACTCCCTCAATAACCACCATGCTATAATCAGCATTTTTTTTAAAGATTTTTTGTTTGTTTGCTTGAAAGAATTACACAGAGAGAGGGAGAAGGGGTGAGGGTGGGGGTGGGGGGAGAATATGTCTTCCATCTGCTGGTTCACTCCCCAGATGGCCACAATCTCCTCTATGGGATGCTGATGCTGCAGGCGGCAGCTTTAACACACTGCACCACAGTGCTGGCCCCGATTACTAGCATTCTTAAACACACTCATGCAGATTCCAGTTTTATATTGTCACCTCCAGAAGTCAAAAACATTCATTGGGCAGGCTAGTAACAGGATGTTGCTTTATAAGACTATCAGACAAACAGGTAAATAATTATCGCTTTATAATTGCTATAGGTGAGCCAATGCTTATAGTCAGTTTTCAACAGGTGACAATTTTACCCCCGCCCCCAGACCTTTAGCAATGTTTGCAGATATTTTTGATTGTCACAACAGAAGAGTGCTACTGGCTGCTAAGGATCCTACAGTGCAAACAAGAGCTCCATAAATAAGAATTATCTGATCCAAAACACCAATAGTGCTGAAGATGAAAGACTCTAGTTTGTAGTTTGGATTTTATAACTCAAAGATAATGGATGAGATTGACTGCAACCAGTTCTATTCACTTAACAAGCCCAGGAGATACTGCATCATGAAAATGTAGAACTAAATATTAAGTATTTATCATGAATAAAAATCTAAACCAGAGGAGCTGGAGTTGTGGCATAGCAGGTTTAACTGCTGTGACCAACACTGGCATCCCATATGAGAGCAGGTTCAAGTCCTGGCTGCTCCACTCCAGTCCAGTTCCCTGTTAATGTGCCAGGGAAAGCAGCAGAAGATGGCTCAAGTGCTTGGGCTCCTGCCACCCATTTGGGAAATCTGAATGGAGTTTGAGGCTCCTGGCTTTGGCCCAGCCTAGCCCTTAGCTGTTGTGGCCATTTGGGGAGTGAACTCGCTGATGGAAGACTCTCTCTGTAACTCTGCCTTTCAAATAAAATAAATAAATCTTTAAAAAAAAGAAAAAAGAGTAAACCAGCAGATGGAAGATCTCTCTTCTCCCCATGCCCCATCACTCTGCCTTTGAAATAAAAAAATTTTTTAAAAAATGTTGTTTGACAACCCATGGATAGTAGAGTATTACGTGATCTTTATTCTTTGTGCTTTTCTGCATAATACAGAAAGAATCTTTGAAAAGATAAACCTACTGGATTTGAATGAACACACTAGGCTCTGCTTACTAAATTTATAAACCAAACTGGACTATTTTCCATTAACTTGGGTTGACTAGTTTACAACATAACAAGCTAATTAACGGGGGGAGGGGGGATCTGGATTCTATTTCCATTCACTGCTGTTGCTGACAACTTGGTTCCCTTAAGAAATTAGTTTGTTGGCTCACAACTGGGGCAATTTCCAAAAGAACTTTTTAAATGGTTTGTGAAGTGGGGTGAAAGCTTTAAGCAGACAATGGCACAGAGCTCACAGTCTAATTCCAGAACCGACCTCCTCACTCAGTATCTCATCTAATGTAGTTTGGCCTAGTGCTGCTGTCAGTTTTATGCTGGATTCTTTCTACACACAGAATAGATAACTTGAGGTGGTTCAGAAACTAACAGCCTAGATTATGACTTCTTTTTTAACAGATGCGATTTTGTTGATTTAAATATAAATATTTAAGAAAAGTCAGCTCTCATCTGGTCAGGTACCTACAACTTTTTTTTTTTTTTTTTTGACAGGTAGAGTGGACAGTGAGAGAGACAAGAGAGAAAGGTCTTCCTTTGCCATGGGTTCACCCTCCAATGGCCGCCGCGGCTGGCGCACCACGCTGACTCAATGGCAGAAGCCAGGTGCTTCTCCTGGTCTCCCATGCAGGTGCAGGGCCCAAGCACTTGGGCCATCCTCCACTGCACTCCCGGGCCACAGCAGAGAGCTGGCCTGGAAGAGGGGCAACCGGGACAGAATCCCGACCAGGACTAGAACCCGGTGTGCTGGCGCCACAAGGCGGAGAATTAGCCTACTGAGCTGCAGCGCCGGCCTAGGTACCTACAACTTTTAAATTAAACCCTGCTGTTCCAATCAGAAATAAGATAAATATCTAACACTTTCTTCTCCTCTTCAGAGTAACGGTAGCATCTGTTATGAGTCCACATATATTGAATATCTACCACACAATGGAGACGTACACCATGAAAATAAAAGGAAAACTATGGTTTCAAAATGGAGTCAGGAGGCCAGTAATGGGTAAGGATATGCCCCTGACCTCAGCTGCGGCCCAAGAATGGAACTCTCATTCCACTGCGCCGAGAGAATCAAGAGGCACATCAAGGGACTGGTGTATAGCGGGTAAAGCCACTGCCTGAAGTGCCAGCATTCTATATGGGTGCCGATTCAAGTCCTGGCTGCTCCATCCAATCCAGCTCTCTGCTATGGTCTGGGAAACCAGTAGAAGATGGCCCAAGTCCTTGGGCCCTTGCACCCGTGTGGGAGACCCAGAAAAAGCTCCTGGCTCCTGGCTTCGGATCGGCACTGCTCTTGCTGTAGTGGCCATCTGGGAAGTGAACCATCAGATGGAAGACCTCTCTCTCTCTCTGACTCTCCTCCTCTGTGTAACTCTGACTTTCAAAGAAATAAATAAATCTTAACAAAAAAAAAAAAAAAGAGGTTTCTGGACTCCTGTTCTATGGTCATTTTTATTAAGTATATGCATTCTTTTTTTCCCCCAAAGAAACCTTTTATTTAAGGAATACAAACTTAATGCATTTCATAAACATAACTTTAAGAACACAGTGATTCTTCCCACCATATCCACCCTCCTACTCACACCCACATGCCTCTTCCTCCTCCCTCTCCTATTCCCAATCTTATTTTTTACTAAGATCTATTTTCAATTAACTTTATACCCAGAAGATTAACTCTATACTAAGAAAAGAGTTCAACAAATTGTATGAAAAACAAAAAACTATTCCTCAACAGTTGAGACAAAGTCTCTGCATCTTGAAGTTAATTTCACTTCTTTTTTTTTAAGCATTCTTTTTTTGAGAAACTTAATTAACTTTAAAGAACCCAAGAATGATACACCTTTTGTGAGTACTTAGACATAACTACAACTTATGAGACACAGATAATATACTCCATTTTATACACTAAAATGAAGTAAATCTTTGAGAACAAGTTTTACTATTAACTCTCATAATACAACCCTTTGAGGACAGAGGTCCTGCATGGGAAGTTAGTGCACAGTGACTCCTGTTGTTAATTTAACAATTAACACAACGTCAGTGACTACCAGAGGTTCTTGACATGAGCTGCCTAGGCTATGGAAGCCTTTTGAATTCATAAACTCTGTCAGTATTTAGACAAGGCCATAAGAAAAGTAGAAGCTCCCTCCTCCCTTCAGAGAAAAGTACATCCTTCTTTGATGACCACTTCTTTCCATGGGGTCTCACCAAAAAAGGTACTTGACGTAGGACACTTTTTGCCACAGTGTTTTGGCTTTCCAGGCCTGAACTGCTCTCATGCGCTTATCAATCAGACCAGAATGACTTAAGGGTTGATTCTGAGATCAGAGTGCTACTTAAATCAATTGTCATTCTATGAGTCTGCTGTATGGACTGCTTCCCATGTTGGAGCACTCACTCCTTTTTTTTTTTTTTTTTGACAGGCAGAGTTAGATAGTGAGAGAGAGAGACAGAGAGGAAGGTCTTCCTTCTGTTGATTCACCGCCCAAATGGCCACTACGGCCAGCGCGCTGCGCTGATCCGAAGCTAGGAGCCAAGTGCTTCCTCCTGGTCTCCCATGCGGGTGCAGGGGCCCAAGCACTTGGGCCACAGCAGAGAGCTGGACTGGAAGAGGAGCAACCAAGACAGAATCCGGTGCCCCAACTGGGACTAGAACCCAGGGTGGCGGCACCGCAGGCGGAGGATTAGCCTAGTGAGCCGAGGCACCAGCCACCTTTTTAATTCTATTATTATTATTACCAAACAATTCTATTATAGGATCACTTTAACGCTTAATCCTATCCATATAATAAGTATACTCATTATTTTATCCTTTATTAGTCACAGGGCCCCTACTATATAGTACTTGTTTTCAATTCCGACAGCAGCTTCCCCACAAAAGACATTTTACTGCTTTGTACTAAATCATACATAGGCTTTTTGCCTCTTCAAAATACCCGTTTAGAACTATTTGAATTGGTGTTTCCCAAAGTTCCTAAGACCCCAAACAATGCCTTTTTCACTTTTGCAGTTTCTGAATTTGGATCAACTGACAAACACATTGCATGCATTTCCTCATTGAATTCTCACCACACTCATGTGAGACAGACACTATTATTGTTCTTAGGTTATGATGAGGAAACAGAGGCTTGCAAAGGGAAGTGACGGGTCTCAGGTCACAAACAGGCAACAGATAGCTCCAAGATTCAAGTCCGTGCACTGTGGCTCCAGAATCCAAGTAGCAATGCAACCAAAGGTCTCACCTTCTAAAGGTTCCAACACTTCCCAACAGCGCCACCCTGAGGACCACATCTATAACACACAGGCTTCTGGCGGACATTCAACATCCAAATGGCAGCCTTCTATCAATGACCCCATCCCCAAACGTTCACATCCATCTCACAGTGCAAAATGTATCATTTTATATTCAACAGTTCCAAAGTCTTAACCCAGTCTAGCATTATTTCAAAAGACCCAAGTCAAAAGTCTCATGTGAAATTGAAGGCAAACTCTTTTAGCTGTGAGCCCTTGTAAAATCAAAAATAAGGCACATACTTCCAAGATACAGTCGTGGGACAGAACAGGGTATATACCCCCATTCCAAAAGGGACGAACAAAAACTGGCCTGAAGCAAAACTGAAACCCAGGAGGGCAAATATTAAATCCTGAAGTTTGAAGTCTGGAACCCGGAAAACACTGGGGGGCAGGGGTGAATGAGTGAAGAATGTGCTCTCAAGGGCTTAGGCAGCCCCACCTCCATGTGTTTGCTGGTCACAGTTCATGCTTCAGGTCTCACAAGCTGAAGTCTTGTCTTTGCAACCCCACGAGGCATTGACCTGGTAGGGAATCTGCGTCAGCTCTGACCTCTCATTCCCATTTACCAATGTCCTAGTGGGTCTCTCTCTGTCTTCAGTAGCTCAACCTCTATGACAGGTCTTCACCTGGGCGTGTGGGTTGCCTGAGACATTCTTCGGAATCTAGGTGGAGATTTTCATATTTCTTTGTCTCTGTTAGTCTCTGCCTACACAGCTGCTCTCTAAGGCCTGATGATGTCAGTGTGTTTCACATAGCTGGTCACTATTCCTTCCTGGGGTCTCCCATAGCCCCATTAGGCATCACCCCATCAGGGGCCCCATGCAGGGGCTCCAACTCTGTAGCATAACTCTGTTTGGCTTCCCAGACTTTCCTCTGAAATCTTTGCAGAAGCCATAATGATGCCATAACTTTTTTTTTTTTTAAAGATTATTTATTGTGACAGGCGCTGTGGTGTAGCAAGTAAAGCTGCTGCCTGCAGTGCTGGCATCCCATATGGGTGCCAGTTCGAGTCCCAGCTGCTCCCCTTCCAATCCAGCTCTGCTATGGTCTGGGAAAGCAGTAGAAGATAGCCCAAATGCTTGGGCTACCCCTGCAACCACATGGGAGACCCGGAAGAACTCTCCTGGCTGCTGGCTTTGGATTGGCTCAGTTGTGGCCATTCAGGGAGTGAACTAGCAGGTGGAAGACATCTCTCTCTCTCTCTGCCTCTCTGTAACTTTGCCTTTCAAATAAATAAATAAATCTTCAAAACACATACATACAGCTCAAAGATGTGTGAAGATGGGTATATTATCCAACTTCACTCTGGGCAATGGCTGTATTACTTCTTTTCTTGCAGAATTCATTTTGTTTTGTTTTGTTTTTAGAGCCATGAACTGAGGCTGGCACTGTGGCATAGCAAGTTAAGCTGCCACCTGCAGTGCCGGGATCCCATATGGGTGCCGGACTGAGACCTGGCTGTTCCACTTCTGATCCAGCTCTCTGCTACAGCCTGGGAGAGCAGTGGAGGATGCCCTAAGTCCTTGGGCCCCTGCACCTGCTTGGAAGACCTGGAAGAAGCGCCTGGCTTCAGATCAGCACAGCTGCAGCCACTGCAGTCAATTGGGGAGTGAATCAGCATATGGAAGACCTCTCTCTCTCTCTCCCTGCCTCTCCTTCTGTGTAACTCTGCCTTTCAAATGAATAAATAAATCTTTTTTTTTTTTTGACAGAGTGGACAGCGAGAGAGAGAGACAGAGAGAAAGTTCTTCCTTTGCCATTGGTTCACCCTCCAATGGCTGCCGCGGCCGGCGCGCTGTGGCCGGCACACCGCGCTCATCCGATGGCAGGAGCCAGGTGCTAGGTGCTTATCCTGGTCTCCCATGGGGTGCAGGGCCCAAGCACTTGGGCCATCCTCCACTGCACTCCTGGGCCACAGCAGAGGGCTGGCCTGGAAGAGGGGCAACCGGGACAGAATCCGGCGCCCCGACCGGGACTAGAACCCGGTGTGCCGGTGCCGCAAGGCGGAGGATTAGCCTGCTGAGCCACGGCGCCGGCCATGAATAAATAAATCTTAAAAAAAAAAAAAAAAAAAAGAGCCATGAATCTCTGCTCTGACATCATGGTGTTTTGTTTTGTTTTGTTTGTTTTTTTGTTTTTGACAGGCAGAGTGGACAGTGAGAGACAGAGATTCAGAGAGAAAGGTCTTCCTTTTTGCCGTTGGTTCACCCTCCAATGGCCGCCGCGGCCGGCACGCTGCGGCAGGTACACCGCGCTGATCCGATGGCAGGAGCTAGGTTCTTCTCCTGGTCTCCCATGGGGTGCAGGGCCCAAGCACCTGGGCCATCCTCCACTGCAACTCACGGGCCACAGCAGAGAGCTGGCCTGGAAGAGGGGCAACAGGGACAGAATCCAGCACCCCAACCGGGACTAGAACCCGGTGTGCCGGCGCCACAAGGTAGAGCATTAGCCTGTTGAGCCACAGCGCCGGCCGACATCTTGGTTCTTACGGTGTCTTTTCTGTTAGTTTGGGTTGGGGTAAGGGGCAGGCTTGGCACTTAACCAAAGAGGTTTTATTAGCCTTGGCTGCTGATGGACAGCATGAGGAAAGATGTCTCCAGCCATGGATAACCAGACACAGTACTAGTCTGGATGTCTTCAGGATCAGGCTATAACCCTAAGAACAGGAAATAAAGAAAGAAGTGTGAAGAATTATTTATGTTTTCTGGGACGGGGAGACTATTTATGAAAAAAAAAAAGTTTAAAGTAAAGGGTTAAAGTATAATGAGCTCATTCATATCCTCTGCCTCTTTTGCTGTTTTACCAAAACCCTAATTTGTTCAAAACTCTACAGAAAGATGTTTTATATTTTGCTGCATCATAATATAGTATCAGTTTGCCTAGTTGATTATAAGTTTAAGTACAAATAAAATATCCATTTTATAAACCTTAAAAAAAAAAAAGGCTTAACCATGTACCTAACTGATCAAACAGTTTTGTCTACTCAGTTTCTGGGAACAGTACTCCTACCAGTCAGTTTCCTTTTCTTTCTTTCTTCTTTTTTTTTTAAATTTATTTTATTTATTTGAAAGACAGAGTTACAGAAAAAGAGAGAAGACAAAGATCTTCCACCTACTGGTCTACCCCCTAAATGGTCACAATGACCAGGGCCGGACCAGGCCAAAGCTGGAAGCCAGGAGCCTCTTCCGGGTCTCCCATGTGGGTGCAGGAACCCAGGCATAATAGCAGGAAGCTGGATCAGAAGTGAAGTAGCTGGGATTCGAACCAGTAGCCACATGGGATGTCAGTGCTATAGGAAGTAGATGGCAGTGGATTAACTCACTATGCCACAGCGCTGGCCCCCCAGTCAGTTGTGTAGTCTCCCTTATTTATGTAACTGACCAACCAGAGCTCCTAATAGAACCACCTGGCTCTAAGTGGTCCTCTTGGTCCTCCCTACCTGTTACTTGGTACTACATTCACCATCTTTGTGAATGCCTACACTTATTTGCCCTCCATTCCCACTCTCTTCTTGTGGACACCTCTAGAAATGCTCAAAGATGGAGAGAAGGAACTTGTTACTCTGCTCATGTATGCTCACCTAGCCCTATCTACTTTCCTGGCAGCAAATCTAAAGTGCTCCCCCATATACCCACCCTCCTTTACTCCTTCCTCCTCACCTGGGTTATAGACAGTAACATGAAATCAGAGACAGCAGAACTGTCAGTTAGATTTAAGAGCTGTGGGATTTTTCATTTCCCTGTCACCTTCACGTGGTTGCCATAAGGATTAAATAAGATGATGTGATCATTCTTTGTAAACTACAAACATGGTGGGGGAGGGGAGTAGTCCTGATTACACAATCGTCTCTGTATATTCAGAGTAATTTACATTGGTGTTTTGTTTCATTTTTACTATTACCAGGAAACTTAAGTACATCTAAAAGCTAGTAACACTGATTTCCTCCAATCACTTTAAGGAAGGATTATAAATATAATGTTTATAAAGCCAAAAGGGTTATGCAAATGAGCAAAGCAGGTTCTGGTGAAGGAAAAAACGCCCTTTCAGAGAGAACACATCTTCACTAGGTTAGGCCCACTGATAACAGATCATCCCATTTTCCCAAAAAGGACTGTCTGGGATTTTTAAGTGTTGACTTGCATGTAAAAATCACACTGCAAAACCTATCCACATATCACATTCCAGACTACTGCTCTGCTGTAACCTGCTTTATATTTGGTCATATACAGTCCCTTCCTCCAAAAAAAAAACAATAAAAAGTGAGGACTTATTAGAATTAATAAGAGAGCTTTGAGGCTACTTAGTTTAATGCTTAGTAAAAAGAGGCCTGTGTGGGCCGGCGCCACGGCTCACTAGGCTAATCCTCCGCCTTGCAGTGCTGGCACACCAGGTTCTAGTCCCGGTCGGAGCGCTGGATTCTGTCCCAGTTGCCCCTCCTCCAGGCCAGCTCTCTGCTGTGGCCTGGGAGTGCAGTAGAGGATGGCCCAAGTGCTTGGGCCCTGCACCCCATGGGAGACCAGGAGAAGCACCTGGCTCCTACCTTCGGATCAGCACGGTGCACCGGCCATTGGAGGGTGAACCAACAGCAAAAGGAAGACCTTTCTCTCTGTCTCTCTCTCTCTCTCACTGTCCACTCTGCCTGTCAAAAAAAAAAAAAAAAAAAAAAGAGGCCTGTGTATATTTAATCTGCTCAAAATTGAAAAAAAAAGTCAAGAGTAAGTTTTCCACTACATCACACTGGCTCCCAAGAGGATACAGCTACAGAAAAAATAAGACATTTTGTCAATCGGACAGTAGTCTGGAGTGGTCTGGAGTATAAGCTCAGAACCAGAAATCAATCTCATTGAGACCTTCCAGGAACAGACTCTGTATGGGATGCCAGGATAGTAGGTGGCAGTTTAACCCTCTATCCACAGCACCAGGCAGCTAGAATATGTCTTCTAGTAGCTTCTTGAGAAAGAGCACATGAGAGATAACTTATTTTATGTATGTATGTATGTATGTATTTGAGAGGCAGGAAGGATAGAGACAAAGAGTTCCCATCTACTGAGCCACTCTCAATATACACACACTGG
The DNA here is from genome assembly GCA_949820135.1 of Sylvilagus floridanus. NCBI lineage: Eukaryota > Metazoa > Chordata > Mammalia > Lagomorpha > Leporidae > Sylvilagus > Sylvilagus floridanus. Next base: position 45,191,685 of record OX463235.1, read on the forward strand.
CTAGGGTCTGAAGCCAGGAACTGGGACCTGAATCCAGGTCTCTTACATGGCTGAAAGGAACTCGGCCACTGAGTCATCTTTTGCTGCCTCCCAGGGTCAGCATTAGGATGCTAGAATCAGGAACCAGAGTCTAGGAAGTCAAACATAGGCACTCTGATGTGGGGTACAGGTATTCCAATCAGCATTTTAACTGCCAGACCAGCATCCACTCAAAAAGGTGATGTTTTAAAGATCGAATGATTTCCTAATCAGAAAAGTGTATATCTGGGTCATAGTCAAAGTGGAAGTTCTCTCCTCCATTCAGAGAAAGGTACCTCCTTCTTTGATGACCTGTTCTTTCCACTGGGATCTCATTTGCTGAGATCTTTCATTTAGGTGGTTTTTTTTTTTTTTTTTTTTTTTTTTTTTGCCAGAGTGTCTTGGCTTTCCATGCCTGAAATACTCTCATGGGCTTCTCAGCCACATCTGAATGCCTTAAGAGCTGATTCTGAGGCCAGAGTGCTGTTTAGGACATCTGTCAAGCACTTGGAGACCTGCACCCTCATGGGAGACCCAGAAGAAGTTCCTGGCTCCAGATCAGCCTGGCTCCAGATCAGCCCAGCTCCAGCCACTGTAGCCATTTGGGGAGTGAACCGGCAGATGAAAGCCTTTCTTTTTGTCTCTCCCTCTGTCTGTAACTCTACCTCTCAAATAAATAAATAAAATCGTCAAAAAAAAAAAAAAAAAAAGGAAGAAGTTAGAATGAAGAGGCAGAGCTGTAGGATGCGGGCATTCCAACCAGCATCTTAACCACTAGCCCAAATGCATACCCCAACTGGGTATTTTTTATCCAGTTACTATGGCAAGAAAATCTGCATTCTTTCTGATAAAACGCTCTGTAATAAGCATTATTATCTTCCTCATAAGCTAATCTTTACAAAGACTTCATTATAACACTACAAAGGAAACTAACACTATTTGAAAAATAAACTCTAAAGAGCACCAACTGATCAGCAATATTGACATGTACCACATGAAATGTCAGAGTAATACTTTTTATTATATATTCTTCAATCCATAAAGCAATTATATAATTTCTACTGCCAGAAATTCAATTATACTGGTATCATGACTCTAATTGATTATGAGAAACTTGGCCTATTCTCAGAAATACAGTACATTTAGAGAACACGGCAAAATTCCTTTTTAGGTTTCAACAGCAGAGTATTCAAAATCTTAAAGTATAAGAGGTAGTAGAAACTTTAAGGATGATCTGGTACAGCATCCACAACCACATAGCCAGCTATTGGCAAAACCAAGACTAGGATCCGGATGAAATGGGAGCCTCTGTATAAAGAGCTCTTTTCCACCATATTATCCTATCTCTTATGTCCTTTTTTCAAACTTTATTTCCATGAACAATGGAGCACTGCAAGAAACCATAGAGATATACTCCAACCTCTAGTTTCCTTATAATAACAATAATAATAATAAAGAAATACTCACAAATACTACTTACTGGCTGTGTTGATATTTAGAGTATGACATGGCAAATTGTGACCAAAAACTCAATCATCTTTATGTCTAAGACTCCTGACTGCAGAAACACATGTCCTTCATCTCACAAACACATATTGAACTCCTATGTTCTTCTGATCTCTGTACCAGATGCCAGGGGTAACCATTAAAGGTATTCCTTCAGAGCTCTTGGTCTCAATGTAAGGCCACGGGTCCTAAAATTAAGTGGTCCATAAAGTTGGGCAAAGGATTATCATGTTATCTCAACTGGAACTCATACTCCCTACTGGACCCTGGTGGCAGTCCTAAAAATCTAGCACCTGGACTTCCAGTATAACAGCACAGAGGAAAAATGCCAGAATGTAGAGTTAGAAAGGTTCTTTTTCAAATGAGGCTTTGAGTGGGTAAGGTCACTCACCTTGTCTTACTTTTTTTTTTTTTTTTTTTGGCAGTTCAAGAGGTCTCACATATTTATTACTGAACCAGCCCACTGGTCACAGCCCTAATCAAACATGTCCAGTTATCTGGATGATGGGGACATCTTCAGCTTGATGTGGTGATAGTGACATTGAGACAGCAGAAATGTGTGTGCCATTCAAGTGCAATTCCTTAACGACCCAGCTTGGTTCTTCTCCAATGTCTCCTCTTGGAGTTATACCTGATTTTATTACCAGTTTTCATCCGAATCCATTGCGGAATGGGGTGGTTTTGTTTTTGTTTTTTGGCCAGGAACCTCTTGATTCTGAAGGTCTTGTGAGAAGACATGGTGAGGAAGAATCAGGGACACCCACCACGATGGCGGAGGAAAGGAGAAAGGACTTGTCTTATTCTTTATCAGCAACTGCCTCTTTTAAATCAAGACCTATCTTTGAACACATCTTTATTTTTCCAATGTTAGCATCTCCATCATTTGCTTTCACCTTCACCCCACACACCTTCACGTCCACTTTTGCCAGGCCCTTTCTTGGGTAAAGTTCTCCACTTTCAGTCACTCATATCACTTTCCCTATTTTCCCTCATACTTTTGCTCAGTCCTGCTCTTCTCAAGCTACTTTCTCCAAACATAGTACCTCAATTTATCAAAATCATTCTGTAGGACCCCATGAAATCTGTCTTCTACCCCTCCCTCTTTATTTACCAATGAAATGGTCTTTATCTTTTCTCAAACCCCATCTCCCTCAAAACCTCTTTGGGTGACTATTCTGCTTCTTACATTGTCTCTGCCTCTCCAATTCCCAACATCTCCACCCCTTATTCCCAAACATTAGCATTTCTCAGTATTTTCTGTATATACATGCATATCCATGTCTTTGACTTTACACTTGATAGGAAATCAACTCAGTCCTTCTTATCAAGTTTTAGTCCTGTTTCAAATGGCTGCTTCAAATTTAATACTACTCATCTACCAAGTATACCCTTTCCAAGTCCTGTTCTGACTTCTCCACCATAGAGATGCAGAGAGGTAGAGAATGACCAATCCCAATGTTTTTGAGTGACCCAACTTGACTTCACATCTGCCGAAGCTATTTACCACTTTACTGTGCTTGAGCAAGTAAACCTTTTTTTTAAAAAAGATTTATTTATTTTACTTGAAAGTCAGAGTTACATAGAGAGGATAAGCAGAAAGAGAGAGAGAGGTCTTCCATCCGATGGTTCACTCCCCAAATGGCCGCCATGGCCGGAGCTCTGCCGATCCAAAGCCAGGAGCCAGGACTTCCTCCAGATCTCCCATGCGGGTACAGGGGCCCAATGATATGGGCCATCTTCCACTGCTTTCCCAGGCCACAGCAGAGAGCTGGATTGGAAGAGGAGCAGCTGGGACTAGAACTGGCGCCAGGGCGTAAACCCGCTGCGCCACAGTGCCGGCCCCACAAGTAAACCTTTTTATCCTCAGTCTCCTTATCTGAAAACAGAAGATAACAACAATACCACTCTCTTGCAAAATTATTGTGGTCATTAAACAAGACAATAAGTGGAAAGCTCTGCATGTAATTCCTGTTCTAACCTGAAGCAGAAGAAATTTAAGAAACCCCAGCAGTAGTTCAGAACTCATCAACTGGTTCTGATATTTTAATTGAATTCCTCTGAGTTACCTATCTGTGAACTGGATCATCATTTTGGTTTCTTTTTTTTTTTTTAAAGATTTATTTATTTTGTTTGTAAATCAGAGTTACAGAGAAAGAAGAAGAGGGAGAGGGAGAGGGAGAGAGAGAGAGCTATATCTTCCATCTTCCATCTGCTGGTTCACTCCCCAAATGGCCACAATGGCCAAGGCTAGACCAGGGCAAAACCAGGAGCCAGGAGCTTCATCTGGGTCCCCTAGGTGGGGGCAGGGAACCCAAGGACTTGGGCCATCCTCCACTGCCTTTCCAGGAGCATTAGTAGGGGCTGGATCAGAGGTGGAGCAGCCAGGACTGGAACTGGGGCTCTTACAGGATAATGGTATCGCAGGCAGCTGTTTCACTCTCTATGCCACAATGCCAGTCCCAGTTTCTTTCTTTTTTTGAAAAGCACTCAGAAACAGACAGAGATCTTCCATCAGCTAACTCACACCCAAATGTCTGCAACAGCTGGGACAGGGTTAGGCCAAAGCCAGTAGCCGAGAATTCAATCTAGGTCTTCCACAGGGTAGCAGGGACCCAACTACCTCAGCCATTACGCATTGCCTCCTAGTGTGTGCATTGGCAAGAAGCTGGAACTGGAAGTATAGCCAATTTCCTTTCTAGGTGCTTAAGATCTGCTCAGGCTTATCCACTGCCCTGAGAAGACCTGGCTCACTCAATTTCCTGAGGCTAACAGCTTCTCTAAAATGCCAACATAACTGCACCATTGTGCCCCACTGCTGCACCCGATCGAGTTCTCTGGGCATGCCTCCGGAAAATTAGCCACTTGTCAGGAAGGACTGAACCTCACCTAGCTAGACTTCTGCCCACCGTCTGCCCTGCAGCTGAATCTTCAGGAGTCTCCACCCTGGGGGCCCTCTAGACCATGCTCATCTCAGCACTATTCCCAAGCACTCAGACACAAGACCTACCACCCACCGTAAACAATCACCAACGTCTGCTGAAACTTTTCATGTGTCTTTTGCAGATACTATCATTTGTACTACTTCTTTGTCCTTTGTCAATCTCTGCCTGTATTTCAAATTACGCTTTCAAAAACCAGCCAGATCAATCATCCAAAACCACAGCTTTCATATGTCACTCTATTACTCAAAAAGCATCTGAGGCTCTCCTCTGTCTATAGGACAAAATCTCACTGTTCTTTGATTGCAAGCTATTCTCCTCCTTCTGATCCTGTGCTAATACTACTCCTTCTATCTAAAATATTCTCTTAACTCCCCTTCTCTGCTCACCAAATTTAGATACTTCCTTCAAAGACACTCGCTCACACCCTGTGTTCTTTGTGAAGCCCTATCTGATCTAGGCGGTAGAGGAAATTTCTGAGAGGAAAAACAGTTGGAACCGCTGCTGCGGTGTAGCAGGTAAAGCCACTGCCTGTGGTACTGCATCCCATATGGATACCGGCTCAAGACTCGGCTGCTCCACTTCCAATTCAGCTCTCTCCTATGGCCTAGGAAAGCAGTGGAAGATGTCCCAAGTGCTTGGGCCCCTGTACCCGTGTGGGAAACCTGGAAGAAGCTCCTGGCTCCTGGCTTCAGATCAGCCCAGCTCCAACCGCTATGTCAATTTGGGGAATGAACCAGCTGATGGAGTTTCTCTCTCTCTCTCTCTCTCTCTGCCTCTGCCTCTCTGTAACTCTGCCTTTCAAATAAATAATCTTTAAAAACAAACAAAAAAACAAAAATATCAGTGAATATATGATCTTGGGCAAAAGTGAGTCAATCAAGTTTGATTGGTGGTGAGTGAAAGTAAAGAGTTTGGAAATAAGGTCAGAGGTGTGGTAAAAGGCCTTCCTGAACAGTGTAGGAACTTCAACTTTAAATCCGAGTCCAACGGGGACCAACCACAAACTTAAGGCACCCTGCAGCAAAAGCATGATTTGTTATTTCAAAAATGTCACACTGCCAGTGCTGAGAACAGTAGAGACACAGGGCAGAAACAAAGAAACTGGGTAAGAGCCCAATAATAATCAGGGGGGATGACAGTAATATGGACCAGGGTGACAGCAGTGAGAAGGGGTGAGGATCTAGATGTGCATGCCAACTGAATGAGGGATATAAGAACAGGAAAGATGTCAAGGACGACTCCAAGTTATTAGCCTGACCAAGTGAAATCTTAGACATATCATTAACTGAACTGGGGCGATACTGAGAGAGGGACAGTTTTGTGAAAAAAGATCTGGAAAGAAGTTTTTTTTTTTTTTTTTTTTAAGATTTAATTTATTTGAAAGGCAGAGTTACAGAAAGAAAGAGGCAGAGGCAGTGAGAGGTCTTCCATCTGCTGGTTCACTCCTATGATGGCCACAATAGCCAGAGCTGTGCTATCCAAAGCCAGGAGCCAGGAGCTTCGTCCCGGTCTCCCACATGGGTACAAGGGCCAAAGACTTGGGCTATCTTCTACTGCTTTCCCAGGTCATAGCAGGGAGCTGGATCAAAAGTGGAGCAGCCGGGACTCAAGCCCACGCCCACGGAGCATGCTTCAGACATAAATTTAGGCCGGCACAAAGGCTCACTTGGTTAATCCTCTGCCTGTGGCGCCAGCATCCCATATGGGCGCCAGGTTCTAGTCTCGGTTGCTCCTCTTCCAGTCCAGCTCTCTGCTGTAGCCCGGGAGGGCAGTGGAGGATGGCCCAAGTGCTTGGGCCCCTGCACCTGCATGGAAGACCAGGAGGAAGCACCTGGCTCCCGGCTTCAAATTGGCGCAGCTCCGGCCATAGTGGCCATTTTGGGGGTGAACCAACAGCAAAAGGAAGACCTTTCTCTCTGTCTCTCTCTCTCACTAACTCTGTCAAAAAAAAAAAATTTTTTTTTAAAAAGAAAGAAAACTTTCAAAAAAAAAAGATGTAAGTTTTACACACACATTGAACACTCAAGGAAAAGTGTTAAGTAAGTTTATTATTTAAATCTGGAATTCAAGGGAGAGGTTCTGGCTAGAGATACACATTTGGGAGTTGTCAGAACACGGATCAAGCCAATCTGACAGAATATGAAGATAGATATGTTCTATAACTACACTACCCCATACGGTAGTCACTAGCCACAAATGGCATGAAATGTGGCTAGGGTGACTGAGGAATTGAATTGTCAATTTTAGCTAACTTAAATAGGCATATTTGGTTAGTGGCTTACAAAATATATATAGATCGCATTTAAAGCAATGTGATTGGATGAAATTGTTAACTAAATTACTGTAGGGAGAAAAGATACTCAAAATCTGGGTACCATTAACACAGATTATTTGTGATAGGAAATAAAACCAAACAACCCAAATCTCTACCAACAACAGAATTAAAAAAAAAATCAGGGGCATATTCACATATGACTGTCATTCAGCAGTGAACTTCCTATATGAATGAGTCTCAAAAACAATGTCAGGGGCCGGCACCGTGGCTCAATAGGCTAATCCTCCACCTTGCAGCACTGGCACACCGGGTTCTAGTCCTGGTCGGGGTGCCGGATTCTGTCCCTGTTGCCCCTCTTCCAGGCCAGCTCTCTGCTGTGGGAGTGCAGTGGAGGATGGCCCACGTGCTTGGGCCCTGCACCCGCATGGGAGACCAGGAGAAGCACCTGGCTCCTGGCTTCGGTTCAGCCCGATACGCTGGCCACAGCACACCGGCCGCGGCGGCCATTGGAGGGTGAACCAATAGCAAAAGGAAGACCTTTGTCTCTGTCTCTCTCTCTCTCTCACTGTCCACTCTGCCTGTCAAAAATTTAAAAAATTAAAAAAAAAAAAACAATGTCAGATAAAGAGTTTCTCAAAGAAGAAAACATTTGTGTAAATATCAAAAGCAGACAAACTAAATGATACCCTGTTAAATTATTATCTAAATATAGGATAGCAGGACCTCTGCAGGGAAAAGAAAAGGATGTAATTGGGAAGGTGAGCACAGAGGCTTCCAAATTTAGTGCAAATGTTCTATGTCTTAAACTAAATGGTAGGGACACGAGCATTCATTTTACTGCTCTTCTTTGTCCTATATACTGTGTTATGTGTAATATTAAATAATTAAGACTTAAAAAAGAGGCAATATGTGATTAAGTGTCAAACTGATGTTTTTAAATCATTAAGTTTAAGCAAGGGAAAGAAAACTGTGTGATCAGGATAAGGTCTAAAAAAGAAGGAGTGAGGTGAGTATTTGACATAGAAGGATGCCACTTCAGGACCCCTGCATCACCTATCACAGTGCCTGGGTTCGAATTCCACCTTCCTGCTAATAAGCACTCTGAGAGGCACCAGGTAATCGCAGAGGTGGCTGGCTCCCCACTATCCAGGTGGGAGATGCTGACTGAGTTCCCAGCTCCTGGCTTTGGCCTGGACCAGCCCTGGCTGTTGTGGGCATTCAGCAGATGGGGTAGGGGGAAGGAAAAATCAATCAATCTCTTTTCTCTCTGCCTTTCAAATAAATAAAAAATTAAAAAGTGTGCTTTAAAAAAAAAAAAAAAAAGGATGGAGTTAGTCATATAAAGGAAAGACCAAAGGGCATTCCAGTCAAGTATAGGTGACAATAAGTTGGTAGTGGTTGACTTGCCAACTGAGGTGCCCACATTCCATATACGAGTGCCTAGGCTGCAATCCTGGCTCTACACCTGATGCCAGCTTCCTGCTAATGCAGACTCCGGGAAGAAGCAGGTAACGGCTCAAGAAGTTGGGTCCCTGTCATCTACACTGGAGGCCCAGGTTAGAGTTCCAGGCTTTGGGATGGCCCAGCTTTACCTGCTGCAAGTATCTGGGGAGTAAATCAGTAGATGAGAGCTTGCTCGCTCTCTCCCTCCCTGTGTCTCTTTGCTTTGAAATAAATAAAATAGGGGCCAGTGTCGTAGCATAGTGGGTTAATCTACCGCCTGCAGCATCACATCCCATATGAGTATCAGTTCAAGTCCCAGCTTCTCCACTTCTGATCTAGAACCCTACTAATGCTCCTGGGAAAGCAGCAGCAGATGGTCCAAGTGCTTGGGCCTGTACACCCACATGGGAGACTGAGATGAAGCTCCAGACTTTGGCCTGGCATAGCCCTGGTAGTCGCAGCCATATGGGGAGTGAACCAGCTGATACAAGATCTCTCTTGGGGCTGGAGCTGTGGTGTAGCGAATAAAGCCGCCACCTGTAGTGCGGGCATGCCAATGAGGTCATTTGGAGAGTGAACCAGCAGATGGAAGACTCTCTCTCTCTCTGCACCTCTACCTCTCTGTAATTCTGCCTTTCAAATAAATAAATAAATCTTTTTAAAAAGTATCCCAAGAAACTTTAGCAGTCATTATTAGGATAAGACTCAAGAGGGTTTGGTCTTGGCAACAGGCAATGAAGGAAAAAGAGATTCAAATTTTCAAGCTAACCTGAGAAAACGGTAACACCAACAAATATAAAACAAGAGAAATCAGGCCGGCGCCGTGGCTCAACAGGCTAATCCTCCGCCTTGCAGTGCCGGCACACTGGGTTCTAGTCCCAGTCGGGGCGCCGGATTCTGTCCCAGTTGCCCCTCTTCCAGGCCAGCTCTCTGCTGTGGCCAGGGAGGGCAGTGGAGGATGGCCCAAATGCTTGGGCCCTGCACCCCATGGGAGACCAGGAGAAGCACCTGGCTCCTGCCATCGGATCAGCACAGAGGCCGTTGGAGGGTGAACCAATGGCAAAGGAAGACCTTTCTCTCTGTCTCTCTTTCTCTCTCTCACTGTCCACTCTACCTGTCAAAAAAAAAAAAAAAAAAAAAAAGGCGGAATCAGCAGAGAAAAATGGTTTTGAAGACCATATAATTAAGTTATATTATAAATACGTACTGTCCTACTGTGTCAGGCACAATATGATATCCTCTCTTCAGTAAGCAGCTTGTGAGTACCACTTACAAAAAATATAAAGCAGGGGTTGGTGCTACAGCACAGTAGGTTAAGCTGTCTCCTGAGACACCTGCACCCCATATGGGTTCCAGTTCAAGCCCTGGTTGTTCCATTTCCAATCCAGTTCCCTGCTAAAGGCCTGGGAAAAGCAGGGGAGGATGGCCCAAGTGCTTAGGCCCCTACTATCCATGCCGGAGACCTGAAGGAAGCTCCTGGTTCTGGCCTGGCCCAGCTCAGCCATTGCAGCCATCTGGAGGAGTGAACCTGTGGATGGAAGAACTCTGTGTGTGTCTGTGTCTCTCCTACTCTCTAACTCTGACTTTCAAATAAATACCTAAATCTTGAAATCATTAATTAATTTTAAAAAGCAGTTATATTTTTAATTGGGAAAAAGAGAAACCAAACAATTCTTTGGGGAGAAAGGTTTTATAGCTTTTAACTCTAAATTTTGTGACTCCCACTTTCATTTACTTAATTTTCCTTTTCCTAGATTGAGACAGAGCTCACATTCAAGTGGTTTACTCCCCAAATGCCCACAATGGCCCGGGCTGGTAAGAACTCAGTCCAGGTTATCTACATGGGTGGCAGGAACCCAATTACTTGAGATCTCACCACTGCCTCCCAGGGTGTCCATCAGCAGGAAGCTCGAGTCAGGAGTCAGAGTCAGGTGTTAAATCCAGGTACTCTGATATGGGACAGGCCTCTTCAACTGCTAGGCTGAACGCCCACCCTATGTGAGTCTCACTTTTTAAAGAAACAGTGCTATGAAAAAAAATTTGAAGTGTCTTTCAAAATAAACTGAAATATGCAACAAAACACAACAGTGGAGATGACTGAAGTAAAGGAATGGAACTACTTGCTGTTTATGACAAAATTTCCTGGAGACCAGGACTATGACTGGCTGTCTTTGCATCCGCCACAGTGCTGAGCACAGTGAGCGACCACAGAGAGCAAACATCCCAGCAGGGGCTGAAAGCGCAGTCAGAGCACCGTGAGGCTGACCGAAGGTAAGCCCGCTGGGAAAGCCCTACCAAGACTCCAGAATCCGACATACCTAGAGGATCTACCCTTATGACAGACTGCTCTAGCCTTCTCTCTGACTGATCCTCTGGGTACATGACTGGGAGATCTAAACAGAAAAACAGAAAGGAAATCAATTCTCATAAAAACACACACTGGAACTTTTTTTCTCTACCAGCCAGCCCTTGCTGAGAGACTATCTCCAACCTTAATTCTCAAGGTATATATACAGTATGTAACTTTACCGGGTGTGAATTGAGTTGCTGCTAATCAAAGAGATTCATGGATAATCTAACCTTTTAGACTACTAAAAGGCATTTTCTGCTTAAAAGTAGCTTGGGTAGGGGGCAGGGAGCCAGTGTAGTGACACAGCGGGTTAAGCTGCTACTTACAATGCCTGCATCCCACGTGAGTGCTGGTTTGCATCCCAGCTGTTCCGCTTCCCTTCCAGTTCCCTGCTAATGCACATGGGAAAGCAGCAGAAAATGACCCAGGTCTTTGAGCTCCTGCAACCACGTGGGAGACCTGATGGAGCCCAAGATCCTGCCTTTACCTTGGCCCAGCCCTGGCCATGGAGGCCATCTGGGGAGTCAACCAGCACTGGAAGGCAGCAGCTGAAGGCTCAAGTGCTTGGGTCCCTGTCACCCATGTAGGAAACCCAAATGGAGTTCTGAGCTCCTGGCTTTGGCCAACCCAGCACCTGGGGACTGATCCAGCAGATAGAAGATCTCTGTTTCTTTGTTTCTCTGGGTAGGGGAAACCTACCAAAAAAAAGTAGATTGAAAGCCTGAATCTTCACAGTAGTCTCACTTAGAGTAACAGTTTTCTAGGCCTGTGGGACAGTCATTGCAAAGTAAAATGACAGATGTTCAAGTAGCTACTAGAAATTGAGCTATTATCTCCAGATTCACTCATAGTTCAGATATTTCCACACTGTCCCATTTTATCCAATATTGTTGAATACAGGACAATGAGGCTTCTTTTTTAAATGAACTGACCTTTATACAAATGCTTTAAGATCATGCATCCTTCAAGAGGTAATACTAGGAAATCAATGTCCAAATACCAGCAGAGGCAGTATAATGTAACAGTCCAGAGTTCAGACACCAATCCAGACATGGGTTAAAACAGCTCCTTCACTGAACAGCTGTGTGGTATTGTTAACACATTCTTCCTTCAGTAAGATTAAGCTGCAATTAATTTAAGACTTGAGCATGTAGTAGCTTTAAATGTTGCTGCTTTCCTGCCTAAAACTGTCCAGATCCCTTTGACTGGACCTGCACGACCATTCACAGCCTCAGTCACTCATTTTAGGGTAGAGCTTTCTAGATGATTGATCTCATTCATTATGCTCTGCATCTCCTAAACACCTCCACTAAGAACAATCTGATTTTAAAACTCTCTGCTTCTTGAACCCATGCAATGGACTTCACCAATGAAAATAAAGAGCAGTGAGGAAAAACCATAGAAAAAAATCCAATTAAACTGGAACAAAAAATTACTTAGTTGTCTGAAACTGTCTAAACTGATGATTTATTAAAATTCACTAATTCTATATGCTGGAGACAATCTGGAGTGAAGTCTAGGCTATCAGCAATGACTTCTAGGACAAAATGCAGCAATCTAACTCCATGGAAGCAGACACCCGCCTATGTGCACCACTCCCGCTCCTCTCTTTAAACCCAGCAATCTTTTTGCCTATGGTTGAGAGTTTCGTGGAGGCAGGGAGAAATACAGGAGGGAAATAAGTGCCACAGATTCATTTTTTGCACAAGCCCTTCAAAACTAAATCCCAACAGGTTTCTCTCTCTCAGGTCTCTCCCTACATCCCACACACAGCCACTAAACTGACTTCCTAAACTACCAGTTTCATCAGATCAAAACTTAATACCTACAGTCTAAACATAATTTTAAACTTCTCAGTCCAAGAGCTTAATAGCTCCTAATCCACTATTCACTATTATTCAACTATTTAGTTAGAGAAAGCAAAAACCGAAATTCCAGGCCCAGGCTATCATTATTCCAGGCTTATAATGCAGAACTTTCTAACTCCTAATTCCCCCAGGGAAATTCTCTAAAGCTCCAACAAATCTGTTTACTGTCCTCCCAACACAAACGGCCTGCAACCCAGGCTGAGTTACACCCACCTCTGCTCACACTCCACCCTTCTGCCGTTGCTTCATTGCTCCAAAACCAGCCGGGACCCCCCCTCAAAGTTCCACCTCTGAACCACACTGTGCTCCCACACCGCACGCTGTCCACACTGACCCCATTCTGACCCTCGTCACATGCATCCTTTTTAGGCAGCTATTCTCTCAAGACATCATAATCCGCTCCAACACACGGCAAGTTCCTTGGAAGGCAGACCGAGGACTTAACACGCGGAGGATCTGTCACCGTGCCCTGCACTTAGTAGGTCCTGGATATTAACGATTAAAACCAGGAGAGGTTCTAATAATGTACCGAGGTAGGAGAGCAAGGCCACGCCGCCTGTCCATCTGTGTTTAGAGATCGGAGTATTTAGCGTTCACCCCGAGGCAAAGTGGAGGGAGCGCGCCACCAGACAGTAACAACCCCGCGCCCCGACCCTGGGCTTGCCACTATCCCTGCAATTGTTGGGGGGAAATATCCCACCATCTCCCCTCAGTCAGCTGCTGCAGAGGACCCCACGGTGCCTTTCTGCTTCCCAGTTCCCCGCGACAGGAAGCCCAGCACTGTCTCCTCACCACGGCGGAGCCAGGCAAACTTTCACCGTTCCCAACGCGGGCACTGATTTCCACACGGTCCCAGACACTCAGCGCCCACCGGAGAAAGCAGGGCTGAGCGCGGTGAGGAGCGGGCTCGCCCGCAGCCTCCACCGCGCGGCAAGGGCGCCCGCCTCCCGTCCCCGGGCCGGTAGCAGGACTCGGCGAGAGCGGCGCGGCGCGGCTCCCCGGAGCGGCCCGGGTGGCTCCTCCCTTGCCCCGCGCCCCCTGCCTGGGGGCACATGCCCTGTGGCCCCGGGCACGGCTCCCCGGCCGCCCTCACCAGCCTGAAGGACGTCCTCCAGTCCGCGCCGGGCCGGGCCCCGCGCTCCGTTCCGACGAGCAGCCTTTCCGGGAGCCGCGGCGGTCTCGGGGCGGCCGTCGGGGCCCAGGTCGGCGGCACGGGCGCCGTGAGGGGCGGCGGCGGCGCGGCTTCAAGTGCTGAATCACCACTTTGCAACCCGAGCGCCAAAACACCTTGGCCCGCGGGCCCCGAGCGTCCGGGCGCTCCGTTCCACTTACCCGCAGAGGCGCTCCGAGGGCAGCAGGCGGGCACCGAGGATGGAGCGGAAGGTGCTGGGCAGCGCGGGGTGCAGCAGCCACGCAAGCCGGTACCGCATACCCCAGCGCAGCCGCTGGGATCACCGAGAACGCTTGCCTCTTGTGCCGGGAGCCGGCCGTGTGCACTGCGCATGCCCGGCCCGCCGCGCCGCCCGCGCCGCGCCGCCTCCCGGGAACCCGAAAAAGGCCTCTGCTCCGGATTTTGCTTAGAGCCGGACGCGCGCGACCGGGACTGCGGGGTCGGACGGTCGCACACGGTTCTGGCCGGGGAGCCTAGGAACTGGAGTAACCAGGCCTGCATAGAAGGAGGGAGTCGCAGCTGGGTCACACTCTGGCGCACCAGTGAGGGTGGCGGTGTGTCTGTGGTTAAAGGAGCCCGGGGGGGGGGGGGGGTGCTGATGAATATAGTGAGGAGGGTACGCGGGGCCCAGTTTCTTGGGGGCATTGGCTAGGGGTTCCCCGACCCTGAGGTGTTGGTATAATAAGATCAGCAGGTGCCGCGGCCTCACAGAACACGGACCCGCGGCGTGGGCTCCGGGGACTCCATCTGCAACGCGGGGGGGACACGAACTGCGAAGGCGGCTGCGCCCGGGCCCGGGAGGGCAGTAGGGGAGATTCAGACCTCTAGGGGTCCTGAGAGGGGCGTTTCAGTCCAGGGAAGTCAGCAGCTCTGCAGAAAGGAAGGTGGGGTCGGGGCGGGCCACCGCCAAAACAAGGCTTTCATCGACCTTGAAATGCAGAGTAGAAACTTCTGGCGGTGCTGCGTCTACTGTTACCGGCTGGCTGCCTAAGGCGCCACTTTGAAGGCTTTTCTCCCCCGTGGCTTCACGGCGCTCCGTATCCACGAACGGTCTAGTCAGGTCAGGTATCAGCCTGCATTGTGTTTTGCCAGGGCTCTAAGAAGGAGTGCCGTTAGGGATGGTGACTCCCCCCCACCCCACCTTAAGTCATTTTAGGTTTCTTTCCGAGGTGGCAGACCCAAGACTGCAGAATCCTGCTATGGCTTCAAGATGGAATTCGGTAGGAGAACCCCTTTATCACGTCGATGCTTCATCAAAGAGATGTTTAAAAGCAAACCTTTGGATAAAAACAGTAAACGTTCCTGCAAGCCTCTTCGCTGATGTCTGCAAGCACACGGTTTTAGGAACCTTTAAGGAGTCAGCAGGTGAAGGCTCAGCAGGTGAAGCCACTGCCTGCCATTCCGGCATCCCACATGGGTGGAGGTTTGAGTCCCAGCTGCTCCACTTCCCATCTTGCTCCCTCCTAATGAGCGTGGGAAAGCAGTGGAAGATAGCCCAAGTGTGGGGGACCTGAAGGGAATGCCAGGTTCCTGGCTTTGGCCTGGCCCAGCCTCAACTTTGGCTGCCATTTAGTGAATGAACTAGCTGATAGAAGACCTCTCTCTCTGTAATTCTGCCTTTCAAATAAATAAATTTTTTTTAAAAAATAAAAGAACCTTTAAATACCTAACCCCAATGTGAACTGGTCAGCCATCTTGGAGCAGCTTCTCTGAGGGTGTTAATGCATACTAATGCTCACTTAATGGAATCTATAAATGGGTTGGGTCAAGATTGGATTGTAGGGCCCGGGACATGTACAATTTGGGGGGATTCTTTCAGAAATAGAATATCAGTGATGAATGCAAAATTGACAAACTAAAATTAATATTTAGAGAAAGTCAATCATAACAAATAACTTGGAATTTCAGTACCCTTCCTTCCTTCTGAGATTTCTTTAGTCTATGTATTAGAAATGCTTGCATGGGGGGCCAGCGCTGTGGCCCAGAGGGTTAAAGCCCTGGCCTGCAGTGCCAGCATCCCATATGGGCGCCGGTTCTAGTTCCAGCTGCTTCCACTTCCGATGCAGCTCTCTGCTGTGGCCTGAGAAAGCAGTAGAAGGTGGTCCAAGTCCTTGGGCCCCTGCACCCACGTGGGAGGCCCGGAAAAGCTCCTAGCTCCAGGTTTCGGATCAGCGCAGCTCTGGTCGTTGCGGCCAATTGGGGATGGAATCATCAGATGGAAGACCTCTCTCCCTCTTCCTCTCTCTCTCTGTCTCTGTGTATAACTCTGACTTTCAAATAAATAAATAATAATTTTTAAAAAATGCTTGCATAAAAATGCTTCTAGAGTACAACTGGCTTTCCCCTCTACAATTCTCATTTTGAGCCCTGAAGTTTAAGCTGAATTGGCTCCTGATAATCCTATCTTTGATGGGACTGGTTGTACTAAATAAGAGCAATATTAAGATAGTCTCTCTAAATAAAGAGGGTGTAGACTGAAAGAAACCTAACAATTTTGAGATTCACTATATGGCATTGTACATAGGTCCTTCATTTTACATAAATTCTTCATATTTTCAACTTGCCAGAGATGAGGCACCTGTGGACAGATTATGCTAACAGTTGTGCATAAACATTTGGAGTTATAATGGGAACCCAGAACCATTTGATTCCAAACCTTTCATTCACTCATTCATTGACTTCACAGGCATTTATTGAGTGCCTTCTAGGTGTCAGATATTATTTAAAATACTGGGGATAGGGACTGAAGTTCTGGCACAGCAGGTAAAGCTGCCGCTGCCGACGCCAGCATCCCATTTCAAAGTGCTGGTTTGAGTCCCATCCATTCTGCTTCCAGTTCAGTTTCCTCCTGATGTTCCTGGGAAGGCAGTGGAAGAGGGCCAGGTGCTTGAACCCCTGCCACCACACGGAAGACCTGGATAGAGTTTCTGGCTCCTGGCTTCAGCCTGGCCCAGCCCTGGCTGTTGTGACTACTTGAGAAGCAAACCAGATGATGGATCTCTCTTCCTCTCTGCCACTCAGCCTTTCAAATAAATAAATATATCTTTTAAAAAAAGTCTTGGGGATATAACAGTGGGGAAAAAAAGGACAAAAGTTTCTGTCTTCATGGAGTTTAACTTCTAGCTGTGTGGGGAAAGCAAACAATCAAACCAGTGAATAAATGATGTGAAGAGGGGCCAGCACTGTGACGCAGCAGGTTAACGCCCTGGCCTGAAGCACCGGCATCCCATATGGTCGCCTGTTTGAGACCCTGCTGCTCCTCTTCCCATCCACTTCTCTGCTATGGCCTGGGATACCAGTGGAAGAGGGCCTAAGTCCTTGGGCCCTTGAATCCATGTGGGAGACCCAGAAGAAGCTCCTGGCTCCTGGCTTCAGATCAGCTCAGCTCTGGCCATTGCAGCCAATATGGGGAGTGATCCATCGGATGGAAGATCTCTCTCTCTCTCCCTCTCCTCTGTGTAACTATTTCAAATAAATAAATAAATCTTTAAAAAAATAAATAAATGATGTGAAGAAAAATGACAAGCTAAGGGAATAGGAAGTAACACATAAGGTAGCTGTTTTTAACTAGGATGGTCAAGAAGCACCGCTCTGAAGAGGTGACATTTGGGCAGAGCCCAGGATGATGAAATAAAAGGAGGCAGTGTGAAGGTGTGAAGTGTATTTTCCAACCTCATACAAAAAAGCATGAGATGTAAACCTCCTGGACACTTCATTTAGAAGCAGAAAATGGGCCTATGCCATGGTGCAGCGGGTTAACGCCCTGGCCTGAAGCGCTGGCTCCCATATGGTGGCAATTCAAGACCCAGCTGCTCCACTTCCTATCCAGCTCTCTGCTGTGGTCTGGGAAAGCAGCAGATGATGGCTCAAGCCCTTGGGCCCCTGCACCCGCGTGGGAGACCCAGAGGAAGCTCCTGGCTCCTGGCTTCGGATCGGCGCAGCTCCGGCCACTGTGGCCATTTGGAGAGTGAACCAGCAGATGGAAGACCTCTCTCTCTCTCTCTCTCTCTCTCTCTCTCTCTCTCTCTGTAACTCTGACTTTCAAGTAAAATAAATAAATCTTTAAAAAAAAAAAAAAAAGAAGCAGAAAACAATGATGCCCTGAAATCATTCCTCATCCCAGTTGGGATAATTAGACATAAATTCAAATATATGTATTCTAACATACTTGAATGCAAATATAAATTATTTTCGGTTGGAGCTGGCATTACGGTGCAACAGGTTAAGTTACTCCCACTATCCATGGGAGACATGGATTGAGTTTCTGGTTAGAGTTCTAGGGTCCTGGCTTTGGCCTGGCCATCAGCTGTTGCAGGCATTTGGATACTGAATCAGCAGATGAGAGATATATCTGTCCCTCTGCCTTTAAACAATAAAAGTACCGGTATCTCATATGGGAGTCCGTTTGGCTCCCCGGCTTCTCCACTTCCCTTCCAGTTCCCTGCTAATACACCTGAGAAAGTAGCAGAAGATGACCCAAGTCCTTGGGCTCCTGTACTTACATGGGAAACCCAGCTAAAGCTCCTGGCTCCTGGCTTCATCCTGGCCCAGCCTTTGCCATTTGGCCATTTGGCGAGTGAGCAGCAGATGTCAGATCTCTCTCCGCGTAGATCTGCATTTAAAATAAATAAACAAACCTTTTACAATCCTTTAAAATGATTTTTGATTCATTCATGCTGTAAGGTCTTTCTGTTGGCCCAGATAGTGTGGAGTTCATTGTAGAGTTAAGCAGGAGCTCCTAACAAATTGGTGGGGCCGGGGAGGAAGGGAGTGAGAAAGAAGTACAGTGGTGAGAGGTTGGCACTTATTTCTTAATTGGAGACATTCAGAAAAATAATGTCTTTTGATCACTCTAACTTATTGTCTTGCTATAAATTCAAAATCAAAATAAAATTTCCTTGGGTGGGCATTTGGCAGTCATTAAGATGCCATTTGGGATGTCCATATTCCAGATAGGAGAGCCTGGGTTTGAGGCCAAGCTCCATTTCCAATTCCAGCTTCCCCGTAATGTGCACTGGGGAGGCGGTAGGTGATTGTCCAAGGACTTGGGTCCAAAGATTGTCCAAGGACATGGGAGACATGGATTGAGTTTCTGGTTAGAGTTCTAGGCTCCTGGCTTTGGCCTGGCCATCAGCTGTTGCAGGCATTTGGATACTGAATCAGCAGATGAGAGATATATCTGTCCCTCTGCCTTTAAACAATAAAAGTAAGTAAACAAATTTTAAAATAAAGTTTTAATTATTTAACAAATGTTTACTGAGCATAGGTGTGTAACCTTATGATAGTCACAATGATGAAAAAAGATCCTGGGGACCAGCACTGTGGTGTATTGGGTAAAGCTGCTGCCTGTAGCGCCGGCATCCCATAAGGGCACCGGTTCAAGTCTCACTGGAGCAGTCAAGCTACTCCATTTCCCATCCAGCTCTCTGATATGCCCTGGGAAAGTAGTGGAAGATGGCTCAAGTCCTTGATGCACTGCATTTGCATGGGAGACCCGGAAGAAGCTCCTGGCTTCTAGCACCCGGGTTCTAGTCCTGGTTGGGGCACTGGCTTCTGTCCCGGTTGCTCCTCTTCCAGGCCAGCTCTCTGCTGTGGCCCCGGAAGGCAATGGAGGATGGCCCAAGTGCTTGGGCCCTGCACCCGCATGGGAGACCAGAAGGAAGCACCTGGCTCCTGGCTTCGGATGGGCGCAGCTCCTGCCGTGGCGGCCATTTGGGGGGGGGTTGAACCAACGGAAGGAAGACCTTTCTCTCTGTCTCTCTCTCACTAACTTTGCCTGTTAAAAAAATAGATTAAAAAAAAAAAAAAAAAGGTCCTGCACTAGTACTTTTTGCTGGAGAGGGAAGACAAAAATTCCCTAAGAAAAGGGACATTCCCAATATCTTCCTAATTTCCACTGTGTCCAGATCTTTCATGTCCCTAAAACACTTATAAATGAAAAAGTTGGCTCTAACTACAGTGTGAGATAAAATTCTACCATACTGTGGTGCGGCACCGGCATCCCATATGGGTGCCAGTTCAAGACCCGGCTGCTCCTCTTCCAATCCAGCTCTCTGCTATGGCCTGGGAAGGCAGTGGAAGATGGCCCAAGTCCTTGGGCCCCTGCACCCGCCTGGGAGACCAGGAGAAGCTCCTGGCTCCTGGCTTCAGATTGGCACAGCTCTGGCTGTTGCAGCCATTTGGGGAGTGAACCAGTAGATGGAGGACCTCTCTCTCTGTCTCTCCTTCTCACTGTCTGTAACTCTACCTCTCAAGTAAATAAATAAAATCTTAAAAAAAAAATTCTATGACACTATGTTATAGCCCCAACCCATCTTTATTAGTTTCCTGGGCAGTCACAACAAATTGCCACTAACTCAGTGACTTAAAACAGTAGAACTTTATTCTCTCACAGTCTGGAAGTCAGAACTTCAAAATCAGGTATTAGCAGCACCCTACTCCCTTCAGAGAATCTGGGGAAGAACTTGTTCCTGGCCTCTTTCAGGTTCTGGTAGTTGCCAGATTCCTTGGCTTGTGGTCATATCACTCATGCTCTGCCTGTTTGTTCACACTGGTTTCTCCTCTGTGTGTTCTTTTTCAATCTGTGTTTATTTATTATTTTTTATTTATTTGAGATGGAGAGCAATAGATAGAGCTCCAATCTGCTGGTTCACTCCCCAAATGCCCACAAAGTCCAAGGCTAAAACCAGGAGATGGGAATGCAAAACAGGTCTACCCAGTGGATAGCTGGAACCCAATTACTTGAGCCATCATCACTGCCTCTCAGGGTCTGTGTTCTCAGGAAGCTGGAGCCAGAGCCTGAGCCAAGTACTGAACCAAGGCACTCCAATGGAGGATCCAGGTTTCTTTCTTTCTTTTTTTTTTTTTTTAAATATTATTTATGTATTTAAAAGGCAGATGCAGAGAGCAAGAGCAGAGAGCAAGAGAGAGGTCTTCCATCCACTGGTTCACTCCCCAATTGGCCTCAACAGCTGGAGCTGGGCCAATCTGAAGCCAGGAGTCAGGAACTTCCTCCGGGTCTCCCATGTGGGTGCAGGGGCCCAAGGACTTGGGCCATCTTCTACTGCTTTCCCAGGCCATACAGAGAGCTTGATCAGAAGTGGAACAGCCAGGACCCGAACCTGCACCCATTAGGGATGCTGGCACCACAGGCAGTGGTTTTACCCGCTACGCCACAGTGCCAGCCCCTCGAGGTTTCTTAATTCCTAGGTTAAATGCCTGCTCCTATTCTTTTATAAGGACGTTCTCACTGAGTTTAGGGCACAGCTGGAAAATTAAAGACGATCTCATCTCATCATTAGCTTAATTATGCCTGCAGACACGTCTTCAAAATAATGGGACATTCATAGGCTCCTGGGATTAGGATGTAATGGGGGGGGGGGCACCACTCAATCTACTACATCACATTTCCAAGCCTTTGCTCTCACCCTCCACCAGCTCCAGCTCACAGCTGTCACAGCTAATTGATGCTCAACTAACTTGTCAGTGCTCTAGCAACTTTCAAACCCAGCTGAAATGTCATTGCTTTCACAAAATTTCTCATTTCTATTCCTCACATACACCATTGGAAGCAGTAATTTCCTGATCTGAGCCACCAGAGTAGTTTGCTACTTTCTAAAAACACTTATTTGAATCTTAACCTTACATACTTATAAGAGGCACCACATTGGGAATGATGTCCTAGTCCATTTTCAAAAGCCACCTGGCTGCTAACACAGTGCTCAGTAAATGCTTATCCAATACACATTTTCTGAATCTGAATCAGCCACTACTGTAACTACCATTTTCAGGCAATTCAGGGGACAAATACATTACATCACAGTATAAGAATATAGTTAAAAATATTTAGAATTTTTGGGACAGTACAGGACAAATGGCCTGATTTCTTCATCAAAGAACTTGCAAAATAAGAAAGAAACCTAATGGGGTAAAGAGGACTTAAAATTGGCAAGATATGGCAACCTGTTTATAAAATTTTATGGGGTCGGTGTGGTGGCACAATGGGGTCAGCTGCTGCCTATGATGCCAGCATCCCATATGAGAACTGGCTTGAGTTTCAGTTGCTCCATTTCTGATCCAGCTCTCTGAGAGGGAAGAGCAAAATGGCTCAAGTACTTGTGCCCCTGACACTCACATGGGAGACCCAGATAGAGTTCCAGGCTCTTGGCTCCTGCTTCAGCCTGGCCCAGCCCCAGCCATTGTGGGCAGTCACTTGCAGAGTGAAACAGCAGATGGAAGATCTCTCTCTTTCAGTCTCTCCCCCTCTCTCTGTAACTCTGCCCTTCAAATAAATAAATCTTTCTTTTTGAAAAAAGAAAATTAATTGATGTGGGCACTTATGGTTTATTTTTCTGTTTTAAATTCTTTAATAAAATCTTCAAAAAAAAGAGATAATCTTTGAGTGGGCATTTTAGTCTAGTGGTTAAGATGCCTGCAAACCACATTTGAGCTAGGTTAGATTCCTAGCTTCAGCTCCCGACTCCAGATGCCTACCAAAACAGACCTGGGAAGCAGTGGTAATGGCTCAATAACTGGGTTCATGCCACCTTTCTGGGACCTAAATTGCTTTCCTAGCTTTTAACTTCAGTCCAACCAAACTCCAGCCATGGTGGACATCTGAGCAATCAGCCAAAGAATAGGTGCTTTCTCTCTACATCTCCCTAATAAATTAATTAAAACTTATTTTCAAGAGTTTATTTTTATTTAGTTGAAAGGCAGAGAGGGAGAGAGAGAGAGATCTTCCATTCATTGCTTCACCTCAAATGCCAGCAACAGCAGGACTGAGCCAGGCCAAGACCAGGGGCTGGGAACTCAATTCAGGTCTCCAAGTGGGTGGCATAGACCCAATTACTTCAATCATCATCTACTACCTCCTGGGGGCACATTAGCAGGAATTTGGATCAGAAGTGGATACAGGACTTGATCCCAGGCACTCCCATATGGGTTGCAGTAGTTTAACCCTCTGTGCCACAATGCCTGCCCCAAATTAATTCCATTTTTAAAAGTCTGAAAATAATTTTTTTAAAAAAAGATAATTTTCGGCTGGCGCCGTGGCTCAACAGGCTAATCCTCCGCCTTGCGGCGCCGGCACACCGGGTTCTAGTCCCGGTCGGGGCACCGGATTCTGTCCCGGTTGCCCCTCTTCCAGGCCAGCCCTCTGCTGTGGCCCGGGAGTGCAGTGGAGGATGGCCCAAGTGCTTGGGCCCTGCACCCCATGGGAGACCAGGAAAAAGCACCTAGCACCTGGCTCCTGCCATCGGATGAGCGCCGTGCGCCGGCCGCAGCGTGCCGGCCACGGCAGCCATTGGAGGGTGAACCAATGGCAACGGAAGACCTTTCTCTCTGTCTCTCTCTCTCTCTCACTGTCCACTCTGCCTGTCAAAAAAAAAAAAAAAAGATAATTTTCAATGATACAAAACCAAAGAGAAAGAGATTAACCAAATGAAATGGATGAAATGTTTGATTCTTATTTGGATCCTGATTTGAACAAACCCACCATGAAAAAGAAATATCTGTGGGACCAGTGCTGTGGTGCAGCAGGTTAAGCCACCATCTGCAATGCCAATGCTGGCATCCCATATGGGTGCCGGTTCAAGTCCTGGCTGCTCCACTTCTGATCCACCTCCCAGCTAATGTGCCTGAGAAAAGTAGCAGAAAATAGCTCAAATGCCCAGGCCCCTGAACCCATGTGGGAGACCCAGAAGAAGTTCCTGGCTCCACTTCCACGCAGCCTGGCCCAGCCCTGGCTGTTGTGGCCATCTGGGGATTAAACCAGAGGATGGGAGCTGTCTCTCTCTCTGTGTGTCTCTGTCTTTCCCTCTCTCTCTGTAACTGTGCCTTTCAAATAAATAGATAAATCTTAGAAAGAAAGAAAGAAAGAAAGAAAGAAAGAAAGAAAGAAAGAAAGAAAGAAAGAAAGAAAGAAAGAAAAATATCTGTGAGATAATCCAGAAAGTAGAAACAGTAAGTAGTGTTTACAGTGTACTTTTTGTAGGTATGATAGTGATAAGGCTTTTGTTTTTGAGTCACTTCAGACATATAGTGAAATATTAACATGAAATAAATTGTTGCCTGGGATTTGATTGGGACTAATTCAGTGGGGTGCTGGCATTGTGGCACAGTGTGTTAAACCATCACTTGTGACTCCGGCACCCCTTATCAGAGTGCTGGTTTGAGTTTCAGCTGTTCTGCTGATGAGCCAGCTTTCCGTTGCTGCACCTGGGAAGGCACTGGGTGATGGCCCACGTGCCTGTGTCCCTGCCATCCAGGTGGGAGACCTGCATGGAGTTCCTGCTTCCTGACTTTGGCCTACCCCAAATCCTGCAGCCATCTGGGGAGTGAACCAGCAGACAGAAGATCTCTTTCTCTTTCTTTCTTTTCTTCTCTCTCTCTCCCCAACCCTCACTTTGCCTTTCAACTACGTTTTCAAAATCTTTTTAAAAAGAATTTCATGGAGGATAAGGGGGTACGAAGAGTAATATTGGCCATGAACTGATAATTATTGAAGCTGGATGATGGATGCCTGTGGTATTTACTATATCATTCTCTTTGTTTTTGTGTATGTCTGATAATTAAAAAAAATCAAATCTATATGCTTTTTTTTTTTTTTATTTGATGGGCAGAGAGAGGCAGACACAGAGAGTGAGCTCCTATTCAATGATTTGCTCCCTGGATGTCCATAATGTTCAGGGCTGAAGCCAGGAGCTGGGAACTCAATTCAGATCTCCCACATGGGTGGCAGGAACCCCACTACCTGAGCTATCACCTGCTGCATCTCAGGGTCTGCATCAGCAGAAAATTAATCAGGGGTTAGAGCTAGGAATCAAATTCAGGCACTCTGATATGGGTTACAGGCATTCTTATTGGTGTCTTAACTGCTAGGCCAAATGCCTACTCTTGCTTATTAGTTTTTTTGTTTTTGTTTTTGTTTTGGACAGGCAGAGCTGACAGTGAGAGAGAGAGAGACAGAGAGAAAGGTCTTCCTTTTCCGTTGGTTCACCCTCCAATGGCCACTGCGGCCAGCATACTGCGCTGATCTGAAGCCAGGAGCCAGGTGCTTTTTTCCTGGTCTCCCATGTGGGTGCAGGGCCCAAGCACTTGGGCCATCCTCCACTGCACTCCCGGGCCACAGCAGAGAGCTGTCCTGGAAGAGGAACAACCGGGACAGAATCCGGCGCCCGGACCGCAACTAGAACCCAGTGTGCTGGTGCCGCAGGCAGAGGATTAGCCTAGTGATCCTCGGTGCTGCCCCTTGCTTATTAGTTTTAAGTATAGTACTACAGTAATAAAATATGTAAAAGCAACATGAATTTTTAAAACTATTTATTTATGTGATTTATTAATTATAAATTTGTTTATTAGGAGTTTTCCTAACTGACTCATATTTGCTAGTTGTGTAAGGTAAGTTTGAGTTATGGACAGTGCTTGAAATATTAATATAAAAATCAATAATTTCTATTTTCCACAGTTAAGACTACTCTTGATGCATACAGTCAACAAATCTAATAGGCCCAGGCCTTGCTTTCAGTATTGAAGACATACCAGAGATAAGGGCAATGAAGTTTCTCTTTTTGTGGGATTTACACCACAGCAAGAAGATAAACAAGCAATTCATGCATAAAACTGTTTCATGATGTGATGAAAATAATGTTAAGGTAGCCAAGACGGGTTTTTCTGATGTCCTGCTTCACCCAACTAACAGTTCTGGAACTTTTCCTCTGTCATTACTACTGTCCCTCAGAGTACGGGGAGGTGATGAGGATCTCACCCTCTATACACACATCCTTGGATGCTGACAATGGGAGAGTGTACAAGGCACAGTTTAGGAAAAAGTACCACAGAATTTCAGAACCTAGGACCAGTACTTGGGCGACAGAGTCAGCTGTCAATGGCAGGCCAGCTTCTGTGGCCCCTCACACAGACTCACTTGCTCCTGTCCTGGATTCCTCTTCTCTCCCTTCACCTCCAGTCTCACCTCCACGGCCTCTGTCCCCGCCAATGCTTTCCTCTCCAACGCAAGGGTCTCAGGTCAAGGTTTAAAGTGGGGAAGAGGCCGTCATCTGCTTCTCCCTCTTCACTACCTGGTATTGGGATCCTCTCATGGTCTTTCCTTGAGAGACTGGTTGGAAAGCTGCAGACACTGTTCATTGTTTTTTCTGTTTGAGTTCTACTAGAAGGTCTCTAAGTTCCCTCCCTGCATTCTGTAAGGAAGGATCTCGAGGTTGGGCAAAGAAGGAAAGGCAGAGAGAGAAAAATTTCAACATCTTCTTTTCTGGGAAGGAAAGAAGGAAGGAAGGAAGGGAAGGAGGGAGGGAGGGAAAGAAAGAGAAGGGATTCTGTGAGCACGTTTTGGAGGTTCCCTCGGGTGGTGCTTAGGGAGTGACTCACTGAGGAAGCAGTGTTTCACTTGTGGCTTGAAGGAGAGGAAGGAGCCACACTTGAAACAGTGAGGGGAAGCCGCAGACACTGGAAACATTAAGTGTGGGGGCCGGCGCTGTGGCTCACTAGGTTAATCCTCTGCCTGGGGTGCCAGCATCCCATGTGGGTGCAGGGTTCTAGTCCCAGTTGCTCCTCTTCCAGGCCAGCTCTCTGCTGTGGCCCAGGAAGGCAATGGAGGATGGCCCAAGTGCTTGGGCCCCTGCACCCACATGGGAGACCAGGAGGAAGTACTGGGCTCCTGGCTTCAGATCAGTGCAGCGCGCCAGCCTTGGCGGCCATTTGGGGGGTGAACCAATGGAAGGAAGACCTTTCTCTCTCCTCTCACTAACTCTATCTGTCAAATAAAAAGAAAATTAAGTGCGAAGGTTTAGGACGGGAGAGAGTCTGGCATGTTCCAAGAATCGACAGAAGTCCAGAAAACTCTTTCCTTTTTTTTTAATTTTTGACAGGCAGAGTGGACAGTGAGAGAGAGAGACAGAGAGGAGAAAGGTCTTTCCTTGCCGTTGGCTCACCCTCCAATGACCGCCACAGTCGGTGCGCTGCGGCTGGCGCACCGTGCTCATCCGATGGCAGGAGCCAGGTGCCAGGTGCTTTTCCTGGTCTCCCATGGGGTGCAGGGCCCAAGCACTTGGGCCATCCTCCACTGCACTCCCGGGCCATAGCAGAGAGCCGGCCTGGAAGAGGGGCAACCGGGACAGAATCCGGCGCCCCAACTGGGAATAGAACCCGGTGTGCTGGCGCCACAAGGCGGAGGATTAGCCTGTTGAGCCACAGCGCCGGCCACTCTTTCTTTCTCTCCCAGTTTGCCTTTGCAACTGAGATTCTACTGCTAGAATACTAAAAATAGTAACCAAGATCTGGATTTGGGAAAACTACTCGCAAGCATTTTTACCCTTTTTTTTTTTTAACAAGTTTATTAACAGTTTATGAGCTATATTTTTCCCTCACCATATACACAAATACAGACCTCCTTACTGTTCTCTCCAGCATTAATACCCACACACATTCACTAACAGAACTTAACACAATGTTGGCAACTACAGAAGGTTAAGGCCAACAACATACTCTTCAGCTGTTCTCTAAGTATTGCCTAGGTGTTACTTAAGAGTCCTAAAAGAGCATGACAAATAAATGATGCTTATGAAGAATTTTTAAGCTATTGGAAGAATACTGAAAGTATGTTCAATAAAAATTCAGCATGCAAACTACATACATGTATTGAATGTTCACACTGTATTCCATATATAAGTACAATTTTTAAAAATTAAAACATAATAAAATACTTATTCCAGTATGATCTCAATGATTTAAAATATACATGTAGACAATTGGAAAAAAATACATCAAAACATCAACAGTAGTAATCACTGCATGGTGAAATCTAATATCTATATATAGGAGTTCCATAAAGAAAGAACAGAGAAAATGAATGAAATGTTCAATGAATAATTAAAACACATTTCCCAGAACTGAAGTAAATGAGTTGCCAAATTGAAAGGATTACCCAACCCAGTGGATGAAAATAGACACATCAAAGCACATCATTGCAAAATTTCTAGTCTAGTCACTAGAATGAAATGCTCAGCTATGAACAGGCACAGTAATCTGGCTGGCGCCCTGGCTCAAAAAGCTAATCCTCCGCCTAGCGGCGCTGGCACACCGGGTTCTAGTCCCAGTCGGGGCGCCGGATTCTGTCCCAGTTGCCCCTCTTCCAGGCCAGCTCTCTGCTGTGGCCGGGGAATGCAGTGGAGGATGGCCCAAGTGCTTGGGCCCTGCACCCGCATCGGAGACCAGGAGAAGCACTTGGCTTCTGCCTTCGGATCAGTGTGATGCGCCGGCTGCAGCGGCCATAGGAGGGTGAACCAAAGGCAAAAGGAAGACCTTTCTCTGTCTCTCTCTCTCTCACTGTCCACTCTGCCTGTCAAGAAAAAAAAAAAAAAAAAAAGAGGCACAGTAATCTAAATACAGATTATTGATTTAACCAAAAATTGTAATATTGGGCATTTGGGAAAAGGAAAGTGGAGAGGATGGAAAAGGTTGATAACTAATTTGTTATCTACTACAGTAAGTTAATAAATAATGACTAAAGTTGACTAATTAAAGCATAATAATCTATACAAACTCGTTATAAAAATGCATACATATTGGGGCTGGCGCTGTGGCACAGCAGGTTAAAGCTCTGGTCTGAAGCACCGGCATCCCATATGGGCACAGGTTCGAGACCCGGCTGCTCCACCCCCAATCTAGCTCTCTGCTATTGCCTGGGAAAGCAGTAGAGGATGGCTCAAGTCCTTGAGCCCCTGCACCCACGTGGGAGACCTGATAGAAGCTCCTGGCTCCTAGCTTTGGATCGGCACAACTCTGGCCGCTGCGGCCATTTGGGGAGTGAACCAGCAGATGGAAGACTCTCTCTCTCTCTGTCTCTACCTCTCTCTCTAACTCTGTCTTTCAAGTGAATAACAGAAATTGTTTTTTAAATGAATACATGTAAATACTAGAACAAGCAGCTAAAAGAATTGAAAGTGGTTGCTTCTGGTGTGAAGGTCTGGAGGTACTGGGTGGGAAAAAGCACAGAAGTACCTTTTTGTTGATGTTATAAGCCTCAGAACTTTTTTAAAAAGTTTTATTTATCTGAAAAACACAGTAATCAAAAATGGGGAAAGAGAGAGAAAGAGAGATCTTCCATTCTCTGACTCACATCCCAAAGGACTCACATGGCCAGGTCTGGGCCAGGCCACAGCCAGGAGCTGGGAACTCCATCCTAGTTTTCTACATTTGTAGCAGGCGTTCATGTATTGAAAACTTAACCCCAAAATTCATATCTTAAGGTAGTTAGGACTGGATGAGGCCAAGAAGGTGGAGGTTCCCATGATATCATCAGTGGCTTTATAGGGACAGTTAGGGAGACCTGAGCAAGCAGGCCTGCCCTGTCTCACCACACAACGCCTTCCACCATGTCAGGAGACAGCAATGAAGCCAGCACCAAATGCTGGCACCAGGCTCTTGGACTCCCCAGGTTCCAAAAGTATGAGCAAGATAAAGCTCTATTCTTTATACATAATTTAAAAATTACAAGGTCTTGGGTATTGCTATAGCAACAGAAAATGGACTAAGACATGTAGCTGTTATCTGTAAATCAATTGGAAACTCTTAAATTTCTTGTAGCAACCCAAGATTGTTATTATACTGTTTAGACGCTTATGACTGAAAAAGGAGGTATTTTTGTGTGTGCCTATTATGTGCCAAGTACATTATATGTTATTATTTTACTGCTCATCGTAATAGTAATTATTATTATCTCCAAGCCTGAGAGAGGTTAAATTTCCTTCAGGCTTTCAATGCAAGTACCTACTTACTGAGCAACTACTTTGTGTAAAGCTCTGTTCAAGATACTAGAAAAACAATAACAAACAAGTCCTTGATGAAACTTACATTCTATTCAGGCAGAGGGGCAACACACAGACAATGTAATTACAGATTGTAATATTACAAAGTAAGTAATCAGGGTCCTGAGACAGAAAATTGTAAGAGAAGTGTGCTTTAGATAGAGTGGTTGGGGCTGGGCATTTGGCATAGCACCTGGATCACTGCTTGGGTTGCTTGCATCCCATATTGGAGTCACTGGGTTCAGATACTGTTCCACTGCAGATACAGCTTCTTGCTGTTGTGCAACCTCTGAGCGATAGGTGACAGCTAAGTGCTTGGGTCCCTGTCATCTGTGTGGGGACAAGAACTGAGTTCTGAGCTCTTGGCTTAGACCTGGCCTGGCTGTTGTGATCATTAGGGGATTGAATCAGCAGATGGAAGGTCTCCTTTCTTTCTATCTCTGCTTTTCACAGAAATAAAAAAAAAATTTTTTTGACAGGCAGAGAGAGAGAGAGAGACAGAGGGAAAAGTCTTCCTTTTCTGTCGGTTTTCCCCCAAACTGCTGCTACGGCTGGTGCGCTGTGCCAGTCTGAAGCCAGGAGCCAGGTGCTTCCTCCTCGTCTCCCATGCAGGTGCAGGGCCCAACCACTTGGGCCATCCTCCACTGCCTTCCCGGGCCACAGCAGAGAGCTGGACTGGAAGAGGAGGAACTGGGCCGAATCCGGCGCCCCGACCGTGACTAGAACCCGGGGTGCTAGCACCACAGGCGGAGGATTAGTCTAGCGAGCTGCGGCGCCGACCAAAAATATTTTTTTTAAAAAAAGAGAAAAGATATCAGGCAGTGCAGTGGCACACTAGGTTAATCTTCCGCCTGCGGCGTCAACATCCCATATGGATGCTGGGTTCTAGTTCCGGTTGCTCCTCTTCCAGTCCAGCTCTCTGCTGTGGCCCAGGAAGGCAGTGGAGGATGGCCCAAGTGCTTGGGCCCTGCACCTGCATGGGAGACCAGGAAGAGGCACCTGGCTCCTGGCTTCGGATTATCGAAGCGCCGGCCATAGCAGCCATTGGGGTGTGTGTGTGTGTGTGTGTGTGTGTGAACCAACGGAAGGAAGACCTTTCTCTCTCTCTCTCTTTCTGTAACTGTACCTGTCAAATAAATAAATAAATAAAAAGAGAGAGAGAGATAGTGTGGTCAGGAGAGACCTTTTAATACACAAAGTTGGGCTGAGGCCTGGAGGATGAAAATGAGCAAGCCAGGTAAAGAACTAGGGAAGAGTCTGAGGCAGAGGGGACATCAGGTACAAAGGCTTTGAGTGGAGTGTGTTGGGGAAGGGGGCACGTAGAAAAATCGGAAGCATGGTAGAGATATGTGGAAAGCCGCTAGA
This sequence comes from Sylvilagus floridanus, assembly GCA_949820135.1. NCBI lineage: Eukaryota > Metazoa > Chordata > Mammalia > Lagomorpha > Leporidae > Sylvilagus > Sylvilagus floridanus. The sequence continues at coordinate 45,222,447 of OX463235.1, forward strand.
TGCCAGAGCACGAGCAGCTAACAGGGAACAGTAAGGAGTTTGGGTTCCACTCCAAGTGCAATGAGAGACTGTTGTAGGATCAAAAAGCAGATGAAGAATGTGATCTTGCCGAGTGAGAGCAGTGAGAGGAGGAGAAAAGTGAGGCAACCCGTAGCTGATCAGTGAAGCGGGAAGAGCCTTGGACTAGGGTGTTGAGAGGAGATGGGGCTGCACTAAGCTGTGGAGGAATCAAACGTTCTAGTTAACACCAAGCGTCCAGACGAGGAAGATTAGGGTGGAAGGAAGGGAACAGAGTTCTATTCTCGTTAGGTCCATCTTGAGATGCGGATGAACCGTGTCTCCTGTGAGGAGACAGCAGCTGGCTATGCAGAACTATGGCGAGCGGTCTGAGCTGCAGATGGAGATGCTTTCTCAAGGGGCAGGTAGGAGGGGGTAAGTCACTGGACGAACACAAGGGAACAAGAGAGCTTTCCTCCGCACCAAGCCGTTACTTAAGACTCTAAAAGGATGTCTGGAACCCTGTGGGTTAAGTGTGGGCCAGAAGCGCAGCTCCAGGAACCGACTCTGGCACAGACCTCTGATCTAGGATTCCCTGGGGCCGCAAGTTTCACCTTACACCGCCGGATTAAAACCCGCAATGCAGTAGAGTCGGTAGCTCGTCTACAGCAAGCCGGCAGCCGCCAAGCGTCGAAGAATCGGCGAGTGCGGCATTGCTGGGAGTTGTAGGCGGGCGGCGAGAGCCGAAGGCCCCGGAGAGCGCGGCATGCTGGGAGTTGTAGGCGAGCGGCGAGTGCCGCAGGCCCTGGAGAGCGCGGCATGCTGGGAGTTGTAGGCGAGCGACGAGGGCAGAGTAACCTCCCAAAGGGTGCCATCAGTCGCTACAAATCTGACCTTGCTTTCTAGCTTGGAACCCCGTAGCCATGTGACTTTTACCAGCTAAGGGGTAAATTCCCAGCCCTTCACATGGCACGAAGGTCCTTTTCCTCACGACTTGGTACTCGTTTTTAGCTTTACCTCTCAACACTTCCTAATTGTACTCCAGAAGGGCGGTTCGTTTGGGACCTCGCTCTTTCGTGTTTCCGCGTCACTGTGGCAATTCCCAAAAAATTCTGATCATGGCCTGCGCTTCCGGAGCGTTCACCGTGTGCTCCGATCTAAGCTGTTTACCACCCGAGCTCATTCCTTCCCACCGCAGCCCTCTGGGACGGCTGCTACTTCTTCCATTTTGCAGATGTGGGAACTCTGGTTTAGAGACGTCGTGTTCGAGCCACGCCACGCTGAAACGTCTTACTCCGCCGTCTCCGCGCCGCTTCAACCCGACGGCGAGTTCCCGGCCGCGGCAGGCAGATCGGCTTTTCCCGTCCCGCAGGCCACGCCCCCGACGCCGGGGCTCCCGTGACGACACCGCTTCCCATGGTGCCTGGCGCGCCTGCGCTGCTATTGGCTTGGCGGCTCGGCTCCTTTTTCAAATTGAGGCGCCGAGTCGTTGCTCGGTTTCTGGGCGGAAACGAGATAGGCGATTCGTCCTGTACGGCTGGTTCGGGACCGGCGCCGCGGCCAGTCAGAGCCCCCCGTGGACAGCGCGGACGCCGAGCTGCTTGCGTCGGCCCTCCTGGGCACGCCAGCACCCGGTGGGGGAGTGGGCAGCCAGGCCCGCGGCGGGCTTCCACCCTCGGCGCTCCGCGGCTCCCGAGCCCGCGGCCGGGCCTCGATTTTTCGGCGAGGACAGTCATGGCGTCGCAGCCGAACTCCTCTTCGAAGAAGAAGGATGAGAAGGGGAAGAACATCCAGGTGGTGGTGAGATGCAGGTAGGGAGAGCCTGGCGGCTTCGGGGGTGCGGGGCTTTTCTGCTCGGCTCGCTGCTGCGCGGTGCGCGGAGACGGGTCCGCGAGCCTCTTTGTTGGGTAGAAGTGACAGGAAGCTGCTGTGAGATGTACCGGGGAGAGCGAGGGCTGTGTCACACAGGCTGTGATTAAACGCTGTTCAGGAGAACTTAATGGGAAGTGCTTTCTTTAAACGTCGGTGGTTCTGTGTCACTTGGAAATGCCACTCGATGCAGTCGGTTTGGAAGTCCAGCCGTGTCCCCCTTTGCAGATGTTTTAGTACTTAACCTTGCCGTTGTCGTCATCTTCCTCTCTACAAAAGTAATCGCTTGTGCATCTTCATCTCTACAAAAGTAATCGCTTTTTTTTTGTTTGCATGCGATGTCTTCATCTCTGCTAAACAAGCAAACATCCCTTTAGTTAGACCTGAACATTTAACTTGTAAAGTGATCTTGTGCATTTAAAGGAGCAAGACAACTTGAGCTGGTTGTCTTCTGGTTGCTTCATCTGCCTGTTTCTTTATAGACCAGAGGGAGACAGATTTTTCCAGATGAGGGATTATCTCCATGTGTTCCTTTCTCCTCCAACTGATTCCAAACTTCTCAACTTTAAAATGAGCCGGTAGAGGAAGAACAGACTTGTAGAAACAGCTGCTTAACTAGAGACTGATTTATTCAACTTTTTAGATGCTGTCCACGGATGACTGGTGTTAGGTGTATTCTTGTGTTCGCTTTTATTGCTATTGTTAAAGGAGGCTGTTGCAACTTTTCTGTAAATCCAAAAGTGTGTGGATTTGTTATTTTCAAAAAGCCAGATCAACAAAGTTTCTTAGATTGTTGTTTACTCAGCCCTGATGACTTGAGTCAAAGGGGATGACTAGGTTCCTAGACTAGATGCCAGAGAGAAAATTTGATGGTGATCTTAAGTCGAGTTAATGATGCATACCAGTTGGACTTTGGGGCTTTTGTTAATAGTAACTTGCTTTGAAGACTGGAAAAAAAAAAAAAAGCATGTGTGATGAATGCAAATTTCAAGTTATTTTGGTTGTGTAATGAAACCAGGCAGTAGTACCTTTTCTGTGTGCTTTTATTTCTTTTTTTTTTTTAATTGTTACAAACTACTTCAGATTTATAAAAAGTTATTAAGAACAATGTAGCAAATATTGGTGTATCCATTACCCAGATCAAGAAACAAGACAACCCTTACAGCTGCAGCCTCCTGTGTACCCAACTGTGTGGCTCTTCCTTCATCCGTTTTTAACCATTATCTTGAACTTGATTTTTTTTGGTCTCATACATTTCAAGCCAGGCCTTAGAAGAGAGTTCTTCTGGTTTTGTTACAATAAAAAGTGTTTAAGTTGTGTCTGAAATCTACAGTGATTTTTGGTATACAGAGATTTTGCTTTTCTTTTCAGGTTAGCTTTTTCTGTTTCAAATAGACTTCCTCCTGCAAATATGTCATTAAGCTTTAAATAAGTAAGCAACTTGAGAGTTATGAGGCCCTACTGGGTGGGCATATCTTTTTTGTAAAGGGCCCAGACAAGTAAATATTTATTTTAATTTAAACTGTAGACTTTGCAGACTGCATATGGTCTCTGTTGCATAGTCCTCTCTCTTTCTCTTTCATAACCCTTTACAACTGTAAAAATCACTTTAGCTCTTTGGCAGGGCAAGGGCTGGATTTGACCCAGAGGCTGAAGTTAACAGATCCCTTCATGCTACTAGCCAACTTTCTGACCCTCCCCCCCCCACAAATACCCACCCTCCACTTTTTCCTGATTTTAAAAATTGTGCTCCAAATACATATAATAGAAAATTTATCTTTTTAACTCTCTTCAAGTGTACAGTTAATAGTAAGTACACATATGATATTGTGACTTATCACCACCGTTCTTTTCTATAACTGTTTTCATCTTGAAAAACTAAAATTCTATATTTTTTAAACAATAACTCCCCATTTCCCTCTCACCCTAACCCTTGATAAGCACAATTGGCTGTCCATAGTTTTGACTACTCAAAATACAGTATCTTTGTAACTAGCTTCTCTTACTTAATGTCATCAAGGTTCATGTTGTTACTCAGAATTTTCTTCATTTTAGGCTCAATAATATTGCATTATATCAATGTACCACATTCTGCTTATTCATTTGTCTGTCAGTAGACACTTGGGATAGCTCCCCATATTTGCTCTTGTGAATAATGTTGCTATAAAGGTATCCCTTCCAGGCCTAGTTTTCAGGTCTTTTTGCCAGTTAGCCAGAAGTGCAATTACTGAATCACATAATTCTTATTTTTAATTTTTAAGAACTAATATACTATCGTTTTAAAAAATGATTTATTCATTTATTTGGAAGTCAGAGTTACAGAGAGGGAGAGAGAGAGATCGTCCCTGCACTGGTTCACTCCCCAGAAGGTTGCAACGGTCAGTGCTGTGCCAGGTCGAAGCCAGGATCTTCTTCCACATCTCTCATGAGGGTAGCACAGACCCAAACACTCTGGCCATGTTCCTCTGCTTTTCCAGGCCATTAGCAGGGAGCTGGATTGGAAGTGGAATAGCTGAGTCACGAAGTGTTACCCATATGGGATGCCTACATTACAAGCAGTGGCTTTTCCAGCTACATCACAATGACAGTTCCTTTTCTTCTTTTTCTAATGTATAAAAGCTTTAGTAAATATAATAGTTCTAAAACAATTTTAATACAAGGAGAACAGTTTTCATGTATTTCATAGGTACAATTATAAGAAGATAACCATATTTCCTTCCCTTCCTCCATTTCTCTCAATCCCCATCCTTCTTTCATTGCTTTTCTGTTTTTTTAATTTTTGCATCATACTATTTTTCACAATGGCTGTACCATTTTACATTCCCTCCAAAACTGTACAAGGATTCCAATTTCTTCATATCCTCATCAGTACTTGTTATTTTCTGTTTTTTGGATAGTATCCTTCCTAGTGGATATGGAGTGGTATTTCATTATAGTTTTGATTTGCATCTCCCTGATGATTAATGATGAATGATGTTAAGTATCTTTTCATGGGCTTATTGGCCATTTGTATATTTTCTTTGGAGAAATGTCTATTGAAGTCCTGTGCCTATTTTTAAACTTAGTTTTGTTGTTGAATTATATAAATTCTGATTGTATTAATTCCTTCTCAGATAATTTGTATGGCCTACAAAATTCTTTTTCTCATTTTTTTGAAAGATTTATTTATTTTACTTATTAGAGAGGCAGAGGCAGAGAGAGAGAAGAGAGAGGCCTTCCATCAGCTGGTTTACTCCCCAGATGGCTGCAGCTGCTACAGCTGTACTGATCCGAAGCCAAGAGCCTCCTCTGGGTCTCCCATGCGGGTACAGGGGCCCAAGGACTTGGGCCATCTTCTCCTGCTTTCCCAGGCCACAGTAGAGAGCTGCATTGGAAGTGGAGCAGCCGGGACTAGAACCTGCACCCATACGGGATGCCAGCACTGCAGGCAGTGCTTTACTGGCTACATTACAGTGCCGCCTTTTTTTTTTTTTTTTTTTTTTTTTAAGATTTATTTATTTGGGGCCAGCATTTTGGTGTAATCAGTTAAACTATCACCTGCAATGCTGTCCATTCCATGAGGACACCGGTTCATGACCTGGCTGCTCTACTTCTGATCCAGCTGCATGCTAATGGCCTGGGAAACTCAGCAGTAGATTTGGGCCCCTGCTACCCTCATGGAGAGCTAGAAGAAGCTCCTGGCTTTTGCCTGGCCCAGTGCTAGCTGTTGTAACCATCTGGGGTGTGAACTAGCAGATGGAAGATCTCTCTTTGTCTCTCCAATTGTACCACTTCCAATCCAGCTCCCTGCTAATGTGTCTGGGAAAGCAGTGGAAGATGGCCCAAGTGTTTGGGACCCGGCATGCACGTGGGAGACTCAGATGAAGCTCCTGCCTCATGGCTTCTGTCTGGCCAGCCTTGGCCATTGTGGCTATTTAGGGAGTGAACCAGTGAATAGAAGATATTCTCTCTCTCTCTAACTCTGCCACAGAGAGTGGGGGAGAGACAGAGATCTCCCACCTGCTGGTTCACTCCCCAGATGTCCAAAATAGCCAGGTCTGGGCCAGGCTGAATCCAGGAGCCTGGAATGCCATCCAGGTTTCTCCCATGAGTGGCAGGGGCTAAATACTTGGGTCATCTTCTGCCGCTTTCCCAGGCACATTCACAGGGAACTGGATCGAAGTGGACTAGTGGGGACTAGGACCAGTGCTCAGATATGACATGCCAGCATTGCAAGCAGCAGCTTAACCTACTGCGCCACAATACAGATCTCCTTCTCTTTTATCTCTGCTTTAATCTTTATTATTTTCTTCCTTCTGCTGGCTTTGTGTTTGGCTTGTTTTTCTAGTTCCTTAAGTTGTAAAATTAGGATGTTGACATGAGATCTTTATTGATTTTAAATGTGTTTATAGCTAAAAGTTTCCCCCTTATTACAGCTTTTGCTGCAACACATAAATTTTGATAACGTTGAGGGTTTTTTCCTCTAAGTAATTTCCCTTATGTTTTCCTCTTTGATCCTCGATTGTTTAAGCACACAGACACACATTTTTTTTTTTTTTTTAAGATTTATTTATCTAAAAGTCAGAATTACAGAGAGAGGGAAAGAGAGAGAGAGAGAGATTGATCTTCCATCCACTGGATTACTCACCAAATGGCTACAATGGCCAGGTCTGGGCTAGGCTGAAGCCAGGAGCCACGAGCTTCATTAATGTCTCCAATGTGGGTGCAGGGGCCCAAGCACTCAGGCCATCTTCCACTGCTTTTCCAGATGCGTAGGGAGCTGGCATGGAAATGGAGCAGCTGGAAGTCAAATTGGCACCCATACCGGATGCCATTGCCATAGGCTTAATGCACTACACCACAGTGCAGGCCCTATACACACATACATTTTATTCTTTTTTTTTTTTTTTTTTTAAGATTTATTTATTTATTTGAGGGACTCACACTGTGGCATAGCAGGTTAATGCCATGGCCAGAAGCGCCAGCATCCGATATGGGCTTTGGTTCTAGTCCAGGCTGCTCCACTTCTGATCCAGCTTTCTGCTATGGCCTGGGAAAGCATAGAAGTGGCTAGAAGACCTCTCTCTCTGTTTCTACCTCGCTCTGTAACTCTGTCTTTCAAATAAATAAAATATTTCAAAAAAAGATTTAATTAATTTATTTGAAAGGCAGAGCTACAGAAAGAGAGAGGGGGGTCCTCTATCCTCCAGTTCACTCCTCAGATGGCCGCAACAGCTGGAGCTGCAACAGTTCAAAGCCAGGAACCTGGAGCCTCTTCCAGGTCTCCCACGCAGGTGGGTACAGGGGCCCAAGGACTTGGGACATCTTACACCGCCTTCCCAGGCCATAGCAGAGAGCTGGATTGGAAGTTGAGCGCCGGGACCCAAACTGGCCCCTATATGGGATGATGGCACTGCAGACGGCAGCTTTACCCACTGCGCCACAGTGCTGGCTCCCATATATGTATATTTTAAAAATACAATCTTACTAGGTTTTATCTCAGGGTTTCATTCACAATTTCGGTTCTCACTGGTTTGAAAACTTTTGCACAAAATTATCTACATGACTCATTCCTTCACTTTCTAGATTTTTGCAAAAAATAGCACCTTTGGGGCTGGCATTGTGGGACAGTGGGTTAAGCCACCTCCTATGACTCCAGCATCTTGTATCAGAACTCCTGTTTGAGGGGCCGGTACTGTGGCGTAGCAGGTAAAGCCACCGCCTGCAGTGCCAGCATCCCATATGGGTGCTGGTTCGAGTCCCAGTTGCTCCTATCTAGCTCTCTGCTATGGCCTGGGGAAAGCAGTAGAAGATGGCCTAAGTCCTTGGGCCCTTGCACCCATGTGGGAGACCCGGAAGAAGCTCCTGGCTTCGGTTGGGTGCAGCTCCAGCCTTTGTGGCCAACTGGGGAGTGAACCAGCGGATGGAAGATATTTCTCTCTGCCTCTCCACTCTGTGTAATTCTGACTTTCCAGTAAATAAATAAATCTTAAAAAAAAAAAAAACAACAATGCCTGTTTGAGCCCCAGCCTCTCAACTTCTGATCCAGCTCCCTGCGAATGTGCCTGGGAAAGCAGCAGAATATGGCCCAAATACTTGGGCCCCTGCTGCCCCCACGACGCAAGTGGGAACCTGGCTCCTGGTTCCTGGCTCCTGGCTCCTGGCTCCTGGCTCCTGGCTCCTGGCTCCTGGCTCCTGGCTCCTGGCTTTGGCCTGGCCCAGGCCTGGCCATTGCAGCCAGTTGGCGAATGAACCAGTAGATGGAAAATTCCTCTCTGTTTCTCCTTTCTAACTCTACCTTCCACGTCAACATATTTATTTTTTTTCTCTTTCATATATTCACACAAGATCAAAATGATACTCAGAGCATCTTCTAAAATAAATAAATAACTTTTTAAAAAGTTATCTTCATCAGATCCCCACTCCTTGACTACCATAAAGTAACAGCCACCTATGTTTCCCTGTCATCACTTCATATCCCTTTTAATCTGCTTTATTTATTGTCATTTCTAGGTTATCTGAACCTAATATTTTTATTTCTTTTTTGATAGTTGTCTTTCTCCCACCCATATCCAAGTTTAAAAACTCCCTGAGAACTGGAAATAGGTGTTTGGGTGTTTTTTTTTTTTTTTTTGACGGGCAGAGTGGACAGTGAGACAGAGAGAAAGGTCCTTTTGCCGTTGGTTCACCCTCCAATGGCCGCCGCGGCCGGCGCGCTGCGGCCAGCGCACCGTGCTGATCCAAAGCCAGGAGCCAGGTGCTTCTCCTGGTCTCCCATGGGGTGCAGGGCCCAAGCACGTGGGCCATCCTCCACTGCACTCCCGGGCCACAGCAGAGAGCTGTCCTGGAAGAGGGGCAACCGGGACTAGAACCCAGTGTGCTGGCGCCGCAAGGCGGAGGATTAGCCTGTTGAGCTACAGCGCTGGCCAGAGTGTGTGGTGTTTTTTTTTTTTTTTTTCAATACTTTACTTTGTTCACTGCTATAAACCCAGTGTCTAGTACTTAATGACTGTGAAACATGAATTAGCACTTATTCACATGATTGAACTTTATTTCTTTATCTTGTTCTCCCATCACCATTTTGGTTGTCTTGAGTTTTTAAGTAATGGTATTTTAGCCAACGAATTGATGGGTTTGTTAGTGTGATCACTAGAATTATTGTAATTTCTAATCAAAGATGTCTGGGTAGGAAAATAAAGGCTTGGCAATGTGCTTACAGCCCAGGTAAGAACTGCTCTGGGAGTTCTGATAACTTTTAGAAAGGTGCCATCTGTGTGAATTTCCTGACAACATGAGTGGTATTCGTTTGGTAACTGAATCACGTATTCAGGCAAGAGGTTGGTTTAGGGATGCTAGGAATAATAGACTGATTGGAAAAGCTAAAACCTTAAAATGAAAAGGTGAAAGCACAGGGCTGGCACATGGAAACTGTTTATCCCACTGGTGGCCTCGGTTGGTGAAAGTAGGGCTTTTTGTTTTTTTTAAATATTTACTTATTTGAAAGAGTTTCACAGAGAGAGGAGAGTCAGAAACAGAGAGAGAGGTCCTCCATCTGTTGGTTCACTCTCCAATTGGCCTCAGTGGTTGGGGCTGTGCCAATTGGAAGCCAGGAGCTTCCTCTGGGTCTTCCCACATGGGTGCAGGGGCCCAAGGACTTGGGCCATCTTCTACTGCTTCCCAGGCCATAGCAGAGAGCTGGATCAGAAGTGGAGCAGTCGGGTCTTAAACTGGCACCCATATGGGATGCCGGCACTGCAGGCGGTGGCTTTACCTGCTATGCCACGGCGCTTAACCCCAAATTAGGTTTTGACTTAGTTTTGTTGAACCTTTGATATTAGTGTGTAATCATCTGGATTATGTGTCTTAGGTAAGTCAGTACACTTGGCAGATGACAGCATTACCAGACATTACCTGAGAGTTGTTATTTCCTGGGATCACAAATTTGGTCTCTGGCCACTCAGAAATATGTCAGAGGAAGTTGAGGTTATCCTGCTTAAGTAAATAGCAGTTTGGTTTTTTTAGTGATAAGAGGAAAATAATTTCCTATTTGACACTTCCTTCTAAAATCAGAGAGATATTCAATGGCAAAAATGAGCTCAGATCAAGAGTACACTTCTTCTCCTTTCTGACCCAGGCATGAATTAAGAATACAAATATTATGCTGGTGCTGCGGCTCAATAGGGTAATCCTCTGCCTTGCGGTGCTGGCACACCAGGTTCTAGTCCCGGTCGGGGCACCAGATTCTGTCCCGGTTACCCCTCTTCCAGGCCAGCTCTCTGCTATGGCCCAGGAGTGCAGTGGAGGATGGCCCAAGTGCTTGGGCCCTGCACCCCGTGGGAGACCAGGAGAAGCACCTGGCTTCTGGCTTCCAATCAGCGCGATGCGCTGGCCGCAGTGGCCATTGGAGGGTGAACCAATGGCAAAAGGAAGACCTTTCTCTCTGTCTTGGTCTCACTGTCCACTCTGCCTGTCAAAAAAATAAATAAATAAAAATATTTTATGTACTAGGTACTATGGTGTTTGTTTTTTTAAGTTTTCCCATCATTCTTCTTAGGATGACATTTATTAAGTAATGTAGTTTACAGATATTTGAGTCCCTACTGTGTGCCAAGCATAGTTACAGACACTAGGAAAACAGCAAACTAGACAGGAACCCCAGGTACCTGAAGTCTAGTGGAAACCGTGATTCTGAGAGGTGGTGTTTAGAAAGGGAATATAAAAAGGTGCTGTAGGAACAAAAGTTGAATGTAGTCTAGGTTGGGGCAGGCGGGGAAGCCTTATGTAGTGGGAAGGGCTCTAGAGGAGGTATTTTGAAGCAAGTGCTACCTGCTTATGCATTTAAATAGAATAGGACTCTGACCCAGTCTGCTTAGGAAACCTAACTCTTCTGATCCTGTTGCCTCATTTGAAAAATGGGGCTAGTAATATTACCAACTTCACAGTATTTTAGGGACCATTCATTTAAAGTTCATTTAAAGTACCTAGAGCCACGAGTCCCAGGCACATAGAAAGGACTTAACACATTAGTTATTATTTTTATCTACTTCTAATTTTGTGCTAGGTATTTACAGAGGGCTATCTCCTGGAGCTGGCAGTAGAACCCAGGCACCCAGATATGAGATGTAGGCTTTTCAACTAGCTGCTTCAGTTCAAGACCAAATGCCCATCCCCACATTTTTTCTGACTAATGTAGTCAACAAAAATGTCATTGATAACCTGGTACCTGAGAGTTCTTGAATAACTTTATGTATTTCTTTCTACAGACCCTTTAATTTGGCAGAAAGGAAAGCTAACGCCCATTCAGTTGTTGAGTGTGATAATGTACGAAAAGAAGTGAGTGTACGAACTGGAGGATTGGCTGACAAGAGCTCAAGGAAAACATATACTTTTGATATGGTATTTATCTTCTTCCTAAAATACTGCTACTTCTAGAATGTCCACAATGTAAAGTAATCCTAATATACGTTTCCCCTAGAAAAATGGTATATACTTACACATTTCAGTTATTTCTTCAAGTTGTCATATGGTCTCCAGTGGGTGGAATTAGAATACTAAAAACAAAATTATTGAAATGAGTACTTTTGAGTTTAAAAAAATTTTTTTGATAGGTTTTTGGAGCATCTACTAAACAAATTGATGTTTACCGAAGTGTTGTTTGCCCAATTCTGGATGAAGTTATTATGGGCTATAATTGCACCATCTTTGCGTAAGTGAACACTATCAAGTTGTTAAAAATATTTAGATACATGTATTTGGTTTTGATTTCACATTGTTGTTATTCTTGACAGATATGGCCAAACTGGCACTGGAAAAACCTTCACAATGGAAGGTGAAAGGTCACCTAATGAAGTGTACACCTGGGAGGAGGTACTTATTGTTTATGACATACTTTAATCTCTACTGTGCCAGTTTGGATAGTATCTAACCCTATGTATATGCTCTGTTTTTTTCCTATACATACATATTTGTGATAGCATTTAATTTATGTTGATAGAATAAGATGAACAATAATAATAAAATAGAACAATTAAGTAATATACTATAATAAAAGTTATATGAGTGTGGTCTCTCTGTCAGAATATCTTATTGTGCTTTCACTTTTTTAAAGACTTATTTATTTGAAAGGCAGAGTTACAGAGAGGGGATAGAGAGGGAGAGAGATCTTCCATCTGCAGGCCCACTCCCCAAATGGCCACAATACCCGGCATTGGGCCACCTGAAGCCAGGAGGCTGGAGCTTCCTCCAGGTCTCCTACGTGGGTACAGATGCCCAAATACTTGGGCCATCCTCCGCTGCTTTCCCAGGCACACTAGTGGGGAGCTGGATTGGAAGTGGAGCTGTTGGAATTCCAACTGGCATCCATGTGGGATGCCAGTGTCACGTGGTGTGGCGTTATCCACTAAGCTACAGCGCCGGCCCTGTGGTTTCACCTTTTTACTTTAAGGAAGCACTTGTGGCCTTTGTTTTGTCTTTTGGAGTTGCTGGCAACACTACCTTTACACTTCAGGGCCGCTGTTAAGGAAAAGACACAAACACTGTGATACACGCGATGGTCAGTCTGATAACAAGACAGCTGCTAAGTGACTAACAGGCAGGATGGGGGAAGATTTTGTCATGCTACTCAGAACGGCATGCAATGTAAAACTTACAAATAGCTTGTTGCTGGGATTTTCCATTTAATTTTTTTGGACTGTGATTGACCACAAGTATTGAGACTGCAGGTAAGGGAGGACTACTACCTTGTGGTGAAGTTAGAGTATCAGAAGTGCTTGAGGGGGAGGACTTTGTAGTGTGAAATAAGTCTCAAAAGTTAACATAGCAGGAGGCAATGTGGTACTTTATTAATGATGACCTTGAGTATTCAAGAAATTAAGATCACTGTATTATGGTGTTGTACTAAGCATATAGTACATTTCACAAAGATGTTCATCAAGTATTTTTTTTTTTAAAGATTGATTTTAATTATTTGAAAGACAGAGTTACAGAGAGAGATAGAGACAGAGAGAGAGGTCTTCCTTCCGCTGGTTCACTCCCCAGATGGCCGCAACAGCCAGAGCTTCGCCGATCCGAAGCCAGGAGCCAGGAGCTTCTTCCAGGTCTCCCATGTGGGAGACCAAGCACTTGGGCCATCTTCTACTGCTTTCCCAGGCCATAGCAGAAAGCTAAAGTGGAAGAGGAGCATCTGGGACTAGAACTGGAGCTCATATGGGATGCTGGCGCTTCAGGCAGTACGTTAACCCGCTGTGCCACAGCGCTGGCCCTCATCAAAAATTCTTTTAAATTTGCTTCTTTTTTTAAAAAAAATTGTTTATTTGAAAGGTAGAGAAATAGAGAGAGAGTGAAAGAGAGAGAGAGTGGTCTCCTATCTGCTGGTTCATTCCCCAAATGGCTGCAGCAGTAGGGTCTGAGTCAGGTTGAAGCCAGGAACCAAAGACTGATCCAGGTCCCAGTGTGGGTGACAGGGACCCAACTACTTAAGCCATTACCTGCTGCCTCCAAGGCGGTGTATCAGCAGGTGCTGGGATGGTGAGTTAAGCTGGGACTTGAATATGTATGTTCCAAGCAGCAGCTTAACCTCTTTGCCAAACACCTACATCAGAAGTGTTTAAATTAGGGGCAGTGTTGTGGTGTAGTAGGAAAAGCCACTGCCTTCATCTCTTATGGGCGGCAGTTCCAGTTCTAGCTGTTCTACTTCCTATCCAGCTCTCTGCTGATGCACCTGGGAAAGCAGTGGAAGACGGCTGTAGTGTTTGGGCCGCTGCACCCAAGTGGGACAGTAAATGAGTTTTATAACTAAATTTCCAAGTTATTGACATTTAGATAAATCCTTTTTCCTAGTGCTTACATAGTTGTGTCATTAACTTACTTGACATTGGGACAATAAAGTTACAGAATTCTATCCATAAGCAATATGGACTAGGCTTAAGACATAACACTTAGAGGTTTATAATAATTTTATTAAGGATATATGGATATTTGACAAACAGCCCTATTTTATGTCAGAATTAGGGAATATGCTTTTAGATGAGCTGTCTTTCTGATTACATTATAATTATGGTATTAGGGTTTTTTTTTTTTTTTTTTTTTTTTGAGATTTATTTATTCGAAAGGCAGAGTTAAAGAGAGAGAGGGAGAGACACAGAGAGCTCCTCCATATTCTGGTTCATTCCCCAAATGGCCGCAATCCTGATCTCCCACATGGGTGCAGAGGCCAAGCACTTGGGCAGTCCCCTGCTGCTCTCCGAGGCATGTTAACAGGGAGGTGAATCAGCAGTGCAACAGACAAGACTGGAACTGGCCTGGCGCCCACAGGGGATGTATCCATATGGGATGCGAGCTTTGCAAGTGTTGCAGCAGTGGTTCCTCCTATTATGTTCTTATGAGGAGAGTGGAATAGGATTATTGAACTTGACTTTATAATTAGCTTGATTCAATTAGTTTCTCTGTAATGTTCACACATGAAATGGCTAACGGGTATGACAGATCTCTAACATTAGATTAATTTAGTTTGTGATTTGCTTTGGTATATGTTCATAGTTTCCATAGGAAATTGGTCCTAGGATTCCCTTTGGATACCAAAATCTACACCCAAGTTTCTTATATACATATATTTGAATATACACATCTTACATACTTTAAATAACTACATACTCTAAATATCTTTAGATTATCTGTAATACCTAATACAATGTAAATGCCATAGAAACAGTTATATCATTTAGGGAATAATGACAAGAAAAAATTCTGTACATGTTCAATATAGATATAGTAAGTATTGTTTGTTCCCATATATTTTCATTTTTTAAAAGATTATTTGAAAAACAGAGTTGGCCGGCACCGTGGCTCAACAGGCTAATCCTCCGCCTTGCGGCGCCGGCACACCGGGTTCTAGTCCCGGTCGGGGCACCGATTCTGTCCCGGTTGCCCCTCTTCCAGGCCAGCCCTCTGCTGTGGCCCAGGAGTGCAGTGGAGGATGGCCCAGGTGCTTGGGCCCTGCACCCCAGGGGGAGACCAGGAAAAGCACCTGGCTCCTGGCTCCTGCCATCGGACGAGCGCGGTGCGCCGGCCGCAGCGCGCCGGCCGCGGCGGCCATTGGAGGGTGAACCAACGGCAAAGGAAGACCTTTCTCTCTGTCTCTCTCTCTCTCACTGTCCACTCTGCCTGTAAAAAAAATAAATAAATAAAATAAAATAAAAAAAAAAAAATAAAGAAAAACAGAGTTACAATGAGACAATGAAAGATGGAGAGAAAAGTATTCCTCATTCACTTCCCAAATGTCTGCAAAAGCTGGTACTGGGCCAGGCCAAAGCCAGGAGCCAGGAATTCAATCTGGGTCTCCCTGTAGGTGGCAGGGGTCCAAGTACTTGGGCCATCTTCTGCTCCCTTCCCAGGCACATCAGCAGGGAGTTGGATTGGAAGTGAAAGAGCTAGGACTTACCGTGCTCACATGGGATGCCAGGCCCGCTGTGCCACAACACTGGCCCCTCCCATGTATTTTTCAGTCCGTGTTGGTTGAATCAAAGACTGTGTAGTCCATGAATACAGAATCCAGCTGTGCTTATGTTTAAATGTACAATGAGACTCTTGTTATTCAAGTATGTGTTATACTCTTATTTTAATCCTTATTAATATTATCATTTCAGGATCCCTTGGCTGGTATAATTCCACGTACACTTCATCAAATTTTTGAGAAACTTACTGATAATGGTACTGAATTTTCAGTCAAGGTATCTCTGTTGGAAATCTATAATGAAGAACTTTTTGATCTGCTTAATCCATCTTCTGATGTTTCTGAGCGACTACAGATGTTTGATGATCCTCGTAACAAGGTAACTAAGACTTTGAGAATGAAAATATCTCTAAATTTTAATGTATGAGGCTTTGAGAAGTCAGTATACATTTTTTGACACATCTAATGGGTTATTTTTGATACTTGTTCAGAGAGGAGTGATAATCAAAGGTTTAGAAGAAATTACAGTACATAATAAGGATGAAGTCTATCAGATTTTGGAGAAGGGTGCAGCAAAAAGGACAACTGCAGCGACACTGATGAATGCATACTCTAGGTAAGAAAGCCATCCTCTCCTCCCTCGCTTCATTTTCTTTTTAAGAATCATGGGGCGGGGCCACTGCTGTGGCATAGTGGGTTAAGCCGCTGCCTGCAGTGCCAGTATCCCATATGGGTGCGGGTTCAAGACCCAGCTGCTCCACTTCCGATCCAGCTCTCTACTATGGCCTGGGAAAGCAGTAGAGGATGGCCCAAGTCCTTGGGCCCCTGCACCCACGTGGGAGACCTGGAGGAAGCTCCTGGCTTCTGGCTTTAGATCAGCACAGCTCTGGCCGTTGCAGCCAGTTGGGAATTGAACCAGTGGATGGAAGACTTTCTCTCTCTCTCTCTCTCTCTCTGCCTCTCCTTCTCTCTGTAATTCTGACTTTCAAATAAATAAATCTTAAAAAGAAAAAAAAAAAAAAAGAATTACAGGGTGGAGGGCAGCCCTGTGGCATGCTGGCATCCTATATGGGTGCTGGTTTGATTCCCCAGCTGTCTATTTCTGATCCAGCTCCCTGCTTATGTGCCTGAGAAAGCAGCGGAAGGTGGCCCAAGTGCTTGGGTGCCTGTACCCACATGGGACACCCAGATGAAGTTCCTGGCCCAGTCCCAGATGTTGCTTGCGCGCGCTCTCTCTCTCTCTCTCTCTCTCTCTCTCAACTCTGGCTTTAAAATAAATAAATAAATCTTAAAAAAAAAAAAAGAATTAAGGGAGTGGGCATGTGGCACAGCAGTTAGGTCTCTGCTTGGGATGCCTGCATTCCATAGTGGGGTGCCTTTTTGGACTCCCAACTACTCTGCTTCCATCCAGCTTTCTGCTAATGCACATCCTGGAAGGCAGCAGATGATGACTCAAGTTCTTGGGTCCCTACCACACAAATGGGAAACCAAGATTGAGTTCCAGGCTCCTGACATGGGTTGACCCAGACCTGACTGTTATGTAGACATTTGAGGTGTGAACTAGCAGATGGAAGATTTCTTTCTGGTTATCTCTAATTTCAAATAAAATAAAAATAAATAAGCCAAAGTTTTTTTTAAAAGAGAGTTAAGAACGCTGAGGACGTCAAATTGGAATGGGTCAAGGTGTGTGGTTCAGGGACCAGTGCTGTGGTACAATGGGTTAAGCCAAGTTCAGGTCCCAGCAGCTCTGCTTCAGATCCAGCTCACTGCTGGTGTGCCTGGAAAGGCAGCAGAGGATTGCTGAAGTCTTTGGGCCCTTGGGCCCACTTGGGAGACCCAGAAGAAGCTCCTAGCTCAAGGCTTCAGTCTGGCCCAGTCCTGGTCGTTGTGGCCATTTGGGGAGTGAACCAGCAGATGGAAGGTCTTTGTCTCTCCTTTTCTCTCTAATTCTAAATTTCAAATAAATATGTAAATATTAAAAAAATATGTGTGGGTCACATACCTAGATTGTGTGCTATAAAGAAGGGACTTTGATAATTGAGGTTTATAAGGAGAGCACCAGTATTGATACTTCCTGTCTGATAATATCTTGCTCTGCCTTTGGTATTTAGATCCTCGTTTCCTGTTTTTCAGTATTTTATAGGAAGCAAATGTTTTACATGATCATGACTGGGCAATTTAATCTTGTTTTATAGTCGTTCCCACTCAGTTTTCTCTGTTACGATACATATGAAGGAAACTACAATTGATGGAGAAGAGCTTGTTAAAATTGGAAAGTTGAACCTGGTAAGTGTCTACCTTAATGGCACTGTTTCATTCTTGACCAACTCACAGAGCACATGGGAAATTTATACTTCTAGACCATGATTTTGTAGTTTGGGTTAACAGCTTTGTTGAAGAAATGTGTTAATTATAAGAAAAATCATGTTATTCTCTATTTAATGCATTCTGTATATATGAGAATGAAAGTCTTTGAATTCAAATCCAATAAACTGTTTATTTTTAAAATTAAAGGTTGATCTTGCAGGAAGTGAAAATATTGGTCGTTCTGGAGCTGTTGACAAGAGAGCCCGAGAAGCTGGAAATATCAATCAGTCCCTGTTGACCTTGGGAAGGGTCATTACTGCTCTTGTGGAAAGAACACCTCATGTTCCTTATCGAGAATCTAAACTAACTAGAATCCTCCAGGATTCTCTTGGGGGACGTACAAGAACATCTATAATTGCAACAATTTCTCCTGCATCTCTCAATCTTGAGGTAAACCCTTTGAAAGGAAGCTGCAAGTATAGTAACTATAATTCATATTAATTATCACTTTTTTATAATTATTTTATTTATTTGAAAGAGTTACAGAGAGCGGTAGAGCCAGAGAAAGATGTCTTCCATTCCACTAGTTCTCTCCCCAAATGACCGCAATGGCCACTTCTGAGCTGATCCCAAGGCAGGAGCCAGAAGGTTACTCCAGGTCTCCTCCCATGCAGGTGTAGGGATCTAGGGAGTTGGGCCATCTTCTAGTACTTTCCCAGGCCACAGCAGCCGGGACTCCAACTGGTGCCCACGTGGGATGTCAGCACTGCAGGCGGTGGCTTTAATCCACTGTGCCACAGCACCGGCCCATCACATTTTTTTTTAGATTTATTTATTTTTATTTGAAACTCAGAGTTACACAGAGAGAGGAGAGGCAGAGAGAGATATAGAGAGAGAAGTAGGTAGGTAGGTCTTCCATCCGTGGTTCACTCCCCAATTGTCCACAATGGCTGGAGCTGCGTCAGTCCAAAGCCAGGAGCCAGGAGCTTCTTGCAGGTCTCCCAGATGGGTGCAGGGGCCCAAGGACTTGGGCCATCTTCCACTGCTTTCTCAGGCCATAGCAGAGAGCTGGATCGAAGTGAACAGCCAGCACTTGAACTAGTGCCCATATGGGAAGCCGGCACTGCAGGCAGCAGCTTTACCCCTTACGCTACAGCGCCAGCCTCCCATCACATGTTTTAAAGTTAAAAAACTGGCTTCATTCATTCAGTATATAAGAATCTAGATACTGCATATGGGCATATAAAGAAAGACACCACTGAAAAAATTATCTTTATCCTTCCTGGGAGACATTTTTTAAAATATTTATTTGAAAGTCAGAGTTACACAGAAAGAGGAAGAGACAGAGAGAGAGAGAGAGAGAGATATTGCATTTGCTGGTTCAATTCCTAATGGCCGCAACAACCTGGCCTGGGCCAATCTGAAGCCAGGAGCTTCTTATGGGTCTCCCTGTGGGTGCAGGGGCCCAAGCACTTGGGCCATCTTCCAGTACTTTGCCAGGCCATATCAGAGAGCTAGATTGGAAGAGGAACAGTTGGGACAAAAACCAGCACCCATCTGGGATACCAGTGCTGTATGTGGTGACTTAACCCACTATGCCACAATGAGGGCTTCAGACTTCTAGTTTTGTCCTGGACAAGCCCCAGCTGTTATAGGCATTTGGGGAGTAAAGCAGTCTAACCCACTGTGCCCTAAGTCTCACCCTGAATTTATTGGATTTAAGGCTTGTCTAAGGGACCCTGGAATTGAAGAGAAAGAAAGAAAGATAAAAATCTTTTGAATACCTTCATTTTTACTTTTTATTTATTTTGAAGATTTATTTATTTATTTGAAAAAGTTACAGAGAGGCAGAGGCTGAAAGAGAGAAAGAGAGACAGGTCTTCATCCACAGGTTCATTCCCCAGATGGCCACAATGGCCAGAGCTGGGCCATTTTGAAGCCAGGAGCCTGGAGCCTCTTCCAGGCCTCCCACATGGGTTCAGGGGCCCAAGAGCTTGGGCCATCATCTACTGCTTTCCCAGGCCATCAGCAGGGAGCTGGATTGGAAGTAGAGCAGTGGGGAGTGGAACTGGTGCCCATGTGGGATACTGGCATTGCAGGCAGCGGCTTTACTAGCTACACCACAATGCTAGCCCCAACTTCCTTTTTAAAGGTTGGTTGTAGTCTTAATGAGTTGATTTTTAGATTAGATATGACAAATTATTATATGATACATATTACATTATATTTGGTTTTTCAGTAGTACGTTTTATATCATTGAGCTCTGTTATTGTCATGATATCTTTAGTAATTGACTTTTCCTTTTCATAACAGGAAACTCTGAGTACACTGGAGTATGCACATAGAGCAAAGAACATATTGAATAAGCCCGAAGTTAATCAGAAACTCACCAAAAAAGCTCTTATTAAGGTACTTTGGAACTTTTGTGGTGTAGTATACTTTTTTTTGGACAAATTTGAAAATAAGTAAATGAAGCAATTAGTTGTTAAGCAAGATTTGTTATGTCACCTGTGGCAGACTATTTTATGAGTGGTTTAATATTTTAAGGTTAAAATGTTTTTTCTATCATTGAGATGGTACTTTAGCAATATGTGTAATTTATTTACATTTACAAAAATACTCAGAATTTATATACCATAATATTCACCCGTTGGAAGCATGCAATTCAATGCTTTTCAGTATGTTAATAGAGTAGTGTAAAACTTGATTTTGTTTCAGAAAAGTTTTATCACTGTTGAGTTTTGCCACTGTTCCTTTGCAATCAGGCAGTCACTCAATGATCTATCTTTTGTCTATAGATTTCTTTTGCTGAAATGGAATCATATAATATTTGATTTTTTCATCTGGCTTCTTGGCATGGTATTTGGGCTTCCATATTTGTTGTATTATATACCAATAGTTCATTTATTTTTGCTAAGTAGTATTCAATTATATTGATAATATCTTTTTTTCTTTCTTCTACTTTTCTTTTTTAATTTTTAATTTGACAGGTAGAGTTATAGACAGCGAGAGGGAGAGACAGAGAGAAAGGTCTTCCTTCTGTTGGTTCACTCCCTAAATGGCCGCTACGGCCAGGGCTGCACCGATCCGAAGCCAGGAGCCAGGCGCTTCTTCCTGGTCTCCCATGTGAGTGCAGGGGCCCAAGCATTTGGGCCATCCTCCACTGCCCTCCCAGGCCACAGCAGAGAGCTTGACTGGAAGAGAAGCAGCCGGGACTAGAATGCGGCACCCATATGGGATACCGGCGCAGCCGGCAGAGGATTAGCAAAGTGAGCCGGCCCTATATGGATAAGATCTTTTTTATTTCACTCGTTCACCAGTCAGTGGACCTGTGGATCATTCCCAGTAATGCTGCAATATGCATTCCTGTACTTGTGTTTGTGTTGAAAGGTTTTAATTTCTCTTGCCTAGATACCTAGGGGCTTGAATAGTATATGTATTTCCAGCTTTTTAAGAAATGTTTCCAAAGTGGCCATATAATTTTACCTTTGCACCAGCAATGTGTATATGATCTCCAACACTTGTGATCTATTTTTTTTTTTTAAAGATTTTATTTATTTGAAAGTCACATTAAAACAGAGAAAGAGAGAGAGGTCTTCCATCCGCTAGTTGATTCCTTCTCAATTGGCTGCAAAAGCCAAAGCTGCACCAATCCAAAGCCAGGAGCCAAATGCTTCTTCTGGGTCTCCCACATGGGTTCAAGGGCCCAAGGACTTGGGCCATCTTCCACTGCTTTCCCAGGCCATAGCAGAAAGCTGGATTGGAAGTGGAGCAGCCAGGTCTCAGACTGGTGCCCATATGGGATGCTGGTGCTTCAGGCCTGGGCATTAACCCGCTGCGCTACTGCGCCAGCTCTTGTGGTCTGTTTTTTTTCTTTCTTTTTTTCTTTTTTTTTTTTAACTATTATTTAATAAATATAAATAAGATCTATTTTATGTATTTGAAAGAGTTACACAGAGAGCTAGAGACAGAGAGAGGTCTTCCATCCCCTCGTTCACTCCCCAGATTGCCGCAATGGTTGGAGCTGCACCGATCGGAAGGCAGGAGCCAGGAGTTTCTTCTAGGTCTCCCATGTGGGTGCAGGGACCCTAGGACTTGGGCCATCTGGAGAGTGAACCAGCGGATAAAAGACCTCTCTCTCTGTTTCTGCTTCTCATGTCATGATATCTCTGTCCTTCAAATGAAAAAAATAAAAAGAGAAAGATTTGTTTATTTGAAAGGCTGAGTTATAGACAGAGGGAGAGACAGAGAGCTCTTCCATCCACTGGTTCACTCCCCATCTGGCTACAACGGCCAGAGTTGTGCTGATCCGAAGCCAGGAGCCAGGAGCTTCTCCCGGGTCTCCCACGTGGGTGCAGGGGCACAATCACTTGGGCCAACTTCTACTGCTCCCCCAGGCCATTAGCAAGGAGCTAGATTGGAAATGCAGCAGACAGAACGTGAACCAGCGCCCGTAAAGGATTTCAGCGCTGCAGGCGGAGGCTTAACCCACTACGGCACAGCACTGGCCCAGCTTTTCCTTTTCTTGTTGGTGTACTTTTTTTGCTTTTTTAAAAATTTGTATTGAGAAAATTATAGATTCACATGCAGTTGTAAGATCACAGAATGAAATTTGGTGAATTTTGTCAAACTTTAGTATCCCAACACAAGCATATAGATATTAATAACAATTTGCTGTTCTTATTTCCCATTTTCCTTACATTTGTAGGTGCACACACATGTTTGTATGCATTTAATTCTGAACAATTTTGTCATGTGCAGGTACTGAATAGTTCCATTAACACCAGAATTCCTTATACTGCCTTTGTATAACTGCTACTTTCTCACTTCCTACCTCCCATTCCTAATCCCTAGTACACACTGATCTGTCCTATTTATAGAATTTTGTCAGTTTAGACTTTTTTCTTTTTCTTTTTTTTATTTGACAGAGTTAGACAATGAGAGAGAGACAGAGAGAAAGAAAGGTCTTCCCTCCATTGGTTGATCCCCTAAATGGCCTCTACAGCTGGAACTATGCTGATCTGAAACCAGGAGCCAGGCGCTTCCTCCTGGTCTCCCATGTGGGTGCAGGGGCCCAAGCACTTGGGCCATCCTCCACTGCACTCCTGGGCCATAGCAGAGAGCTGGACTGGAAGAGGAGCACCTGAGACTAGAACCTGGTGCCCATATGAGATGCCAGCGCCGCAGGTGGAGGATTAACCAAGTGAGCCACGGTGCCGGCTCCTTAGTCATCTTCCTTTTTTTTTTTTTTTTTAATTTTTATTTATTTATTTTTTTGACAGGCGGAGTGGACAGTGAGACAGAGAGACAGAGAGAAAGGTCTTCCTTTACTGTTGGTTCACCCTTCAATGGCCGCTGCAGCTGGCATGCTGCGGCCGTTGCACCGCGCTGATCCAAAGCCAGGAGCCAGGTGCTTCCTCCTGGTCTCCCATGTGAGTGCAGGGCCCAAGCACTTGGGCCATCCTCCACTGCACTCCTGGGCCATAGCATAGAGCTGGACTGGAAGAGGAGCAACCGGGACAGAATCCTGTGCCCCGACCGGGACTAGAACCTGGTATCCCGGCGCCGCAGGCAGAGGATTAGCCTATTGAGCTGCGGCACCGGCCAGACTGTTTTTCTTTTTAAAGATTTATTTTATTTACTTTAAAGCCAGACTTACAGAGAGGAGGGAGGGAAAGGGAGACAGAGTTCTTCCATCCTCTGGTTTACTCCCCAAATGCCTTTAGACTTGTCTGGAACACCATCCAAGTCTCCTATGTGGGTCTGAAGGACCCAAGTACTTTGCCCCCCCCCCCTTTTTTTTAATTTAATTTTATTTATTTGAAAGAGTTACAGGGAGAAAGAGAGAGAGAGTTCTTCCATTTACTGGTTCATTTCCCAAATGGCCACAATGGCTGGAGCTGAGCTGATCCAAAGTCACGAGCCAGGAGCCTCTTTGGGGTTTCCCATGTGGTTACAGGGGCCCAAGGACTTGGACCGTCTTCTGCTGTTTTCCTAGGCGCATTAGCAGGGAGCTGGATCAGAAACATTGCAGGCCATGGCTAACCTGCTGTGCCACTGTGCCAGCCCCTCAGACAAGTTTTATAATGGGATCATATAGTATGTAAACTTTTGGGGTTGTCTTTATTAACTCAGCATAATTCTGTAGAGTCTTTCCTATCAGTAGATCCTTCTTTTTTTAGTGTTGAATAGTATTTCGCAATATATACAGTGTGTATAATCATTTGCCTATTGAATGTCATATGGGTTGACTTCAGTTTGGGCAGATCACAAATAAAACTACTGTTAACATTATTTTATAAGCCTTTATTTTTAGCCATTTTGGTAACTGTGATGAAAATTATGT
Source organism: Sylvilagus floridanus (assembly GCA_949820135.1). NCBI lineage: Eukaryota > Metazoa > Chordata > Mammalia > Lagomorpha > Leporidae > Sylvilagus > Sylvilagus floridanus. The sequence continues at coordinate 45,246,395 of OX463235.1, forward strand.
ATCCTGTGATTTTTAACTTGCATTTAATTAGTACTAATAATGTTGAATGTCTTTTTATGTTTTTATTTAATATTTGTGTATTTTCTTTTCATTCCTTCAGGCCAATTTTTTAATTGGATGTCATTTTTTAAATTGTAGTTTGGGAGTTTATAATATATTCTAGGTATTAGTCCATCGTTGCATACAATGGTTTGCAAGTATTTTCTACAGTTGTGTTGTTTGTCTCTCATCTTCTTCACATGGGATTTTACAGAGCAAAAGCTTTTTAGTGTGATCCAGCTTATTAATTTTTCCACATTTGGGTGGACCCATTTCTGGTTTCTCTGTTGTGCTCTGTACAACAGACTTATTCATGGAACATGAATCATCCCTCACAATATTACCTGTCTTTGATTATTTTACAGTAGTTATTTAATAACTTATAATTGGATAGACAGTTTAAAAGTAAGTTTGTAATGAGACCATTTAAAGGAGCTTTTAAACTGTAGAAAGCCTTTATGAGCATTTTTAAATAAACTTAATTCTGATTTAAAAGTATTATACGTTATGTCTTAGAAACCAGAGGGCTAACTTCATGTTTTGTTTGTTGCATGTCTTCCCAAACTGAATGAAAGCTGAAAGTACTAAATTGACAGCTACAACATTCTTCTTCTGTAGGAGTATACAGAAGAAATAGAGCGCCTGAAACGAGATCTTGCTGCAGCCCGAGAGAAGAATGGTGTGTACATTTCTGAAGAAAATTTCAGGTAAGCCTCGGTTATGGGGTTGGAATATGTGTTTTCTTTCTTTTTGTTAAATATTAGTTCTTATCTTATTAACTCTTCATGTATAGTTACTTGTCTTCTTGTTTGTTAAAGCAGTAAATCAGAAAACATTTGCCACATTTGTCAAAGAGGCTAGCCGTAAAATTTTCAGCATCACGTTCATCCTAAGGGCACTCCGATGAAGGCACCCAGTTTTGTCGTTCTCATCCCCCTGGTAGTATTCAGGGCACCAGCTTAACCTTCTTTCTCTTATGCTTCTTCTTCTTAGCAGTGGTGTGAGACTTCTGCCTTTTCTTAGTACCACCACAAAGACTCTGAACAAGATGAAAAGGATACTCCTTTTGACTGTTGTAGTCAGATAAAGTTTATCCATCTTCTAATTGCTTGCCAGCAAAGACCAATCTTTGCACATCAGGAGGAACTCCTACCTTATCTTGGATCTTGGCCTTTAAAGATCTTTTTAAAAATTTTTATTTATTTATTTAACAGGTAGAATTACAGACAGTGAGAGGGAGAGAGAGAGAAAGGTCTTCCATCTGCTGGTTCACTCCCCAGATGGCTGCAATGGCCAGACCTGGGCTGATCCAAAGCCAGGAGCTTCTTCTAGCTCTCCCACATGGGTGCAGGGGCCCAAGTGCCTGGGCCATCTTCTACTGCATTCCTTGGCCACAGCATGAAGCTGTATCAGAAGAGGAACATCCAGGACTAGAACTGGCACCCATATTGGATGCTGGCACCACAGGTAGAGGATTAACCTACTGCACCACAGAGCTGGCCTCTCTAGCTTCTTGGTAGTGCCTGTAGTAGGTTACTTGAAAAAGTTTGTGGAAGATGTACTTTATATTTTAATTCCATTTTTCTGTGAACTTTTTAAAGTTCACTCACAACTCTTTTTTCAAAAAGTTTTGTGTTTGATTTGAAAGGCAGAGTTACAGAGAAAGGGGGAGAGAGAAGAGAGTCTCTTATATCTACTGGTTCACTTCCCAAATGGCCGCAACACCTGGAGCTGGACCAAGCTGAAGCCAGGAGCCAGAAACTCCATTTGGGACTCCTACATGCATGGACAGGGCCCCAGTCTGCCTTCCCAGGCACATTAGCAAGTAGCTGGATTGGAAATGGAGTAGCTGGGATTCAAACCAGCGCTCATCTGGCATACTGGTGTTGCAGGTAGTGGCTTAACCAGCTGCATCACAGTGCCAACTCCCTGTTGTTTATTTTATTTATTTAGATTTATTTATTTATTTATTTGAAAGAGTTACACAGGGAGAGGGGGGCAGAGAGAGAGAGAGAGAGGTCTTCCATCTGTTGGTTCACTTCCCAATTGGCCATAACGGCCAGAGCTGCGCTGATCCAGAGCCAGGAGCCAGGAGCTCCCTCTGGGTCTCCCACGTAGGTTCAGGGGCCCAAAGACTTGGGCCATCCTCCACTGCTTTCCCAGGCCACAGCAGAGAGCTGGATCAGAAGTGGAGCAGCCGGGTCTTGAACCTGCTCCCATATGGGATGCTGGCGCTTCAGGCCAGGGTGTTAACCCGCTGTGCCACAGCGCCAGCCACATCCCTGTTTTTGGTTTAATCATAAAGTAATCAAACACTTAGAAAAAATTTTTTTAACTTTATATTTTTAAATAACTATAGATTTGGGGCTGGCGCTGTGGCGCAGTAAGTTAATCTTCTGCCTGCGGCGCCGGCATCCCATATGGGCACTGGTTCTAGTCCCAGCTACTCCTCTTCCTCTCCAGCTCTTTGCTATGGCCTGGGAAGGCAGTGGAGGATGGCCCAAGTCCTTGGGCCTCTGCACCTGTGTGGGAGACCCGGAGGAAGCCCCTGGCTCCTTGCTTCAGATTGGCGCAGCTCCAGCTGTTGCAGCCATTTGGGGAGTGAACTAGCGGATGGAAGACTTCTCTTTCTGCCTCTCTACTCTCTCTGTGTAACTCTGACTTTCAAGTAAATAAATAAAAAATCTAAAAAAATAATTATAGATTTGTATGAGTTTGCAAAAAAAAATAGAGAAATCCCATGTACTTATCACTTACTATGGAACAATATCACAGCTGGAAAAGTGACATTGCTGTAGTGTGTGCCTATAGTTCTGTGCCATTTTATGACATGTGTCGATTCTTGTAACCACAATTGCTGTCAAGATCCAGAATACCTGTCCATCACAAGGGATCCCTCTCTTACTGGCTGTTTGTAGGTCAAGTTCACCTTTTCTCTCCATGATCCCTAGACTCTGGCAATTACTAATTTTTTTTTACTTTTAAAACTCTGGAGTGGTTTATTCAAAGCAAAGTTTCTGCTGAAACCCATTTCATTAAAAAAAAAAAGTAACAATAATAATAGAGAAAACAAGCAAGGCAAGCAGGATGCTCAGGGTTACAAATTGAAAATTTTTGGTTTTATTTTTCCTTGAAGATAATAGGTAGAGTGGCTATGCAGGCATTTAAAAGAAATATAGGGGCTGGAGATGTGGCATAGCATAAAGCCGCTGCCTGCAGTGCCAGCATCACATATGGGTGTTGGTTCGAGTCCTGGCTGTTCTTCTGATCCAGCTCTCTGTTATGGCCTGGGAAAGCAGTAGAAGATGGCCCAAGTCCTTCGTTCTTTGCACCCGCATGGGAGGCTGTAAAGAAGCTCCTGGATCCTGGCTTTGGTGGCACAGCTCCAGCCATTGCAGCCAGTTGGGGAGTGAACCAGCGGATGGAAGACCTCTCTCTCTCGGCTTCTCCTGACTTTCAAATAAATAAAGAAATCTTTAAAAAATACTTTAAAAAAAGTAATAATTTTGAAATGTATTTAGATCTAAATATATAATCAAAATCACTTTAGTATGATCTTTTACTGAACTTTTTAAATAGATCTCAGGTTTTTTCATTAATTTCTAATGGTCATAATGTGTGATACTCTCCTGGTGCATATGCTAACTTTACAAATTCATTAATTTAGATTATATGAGTATTACAGATTGTTTAACACTAAATTTTCCTATATGACTTTAGTTTTTTGGTTCTTTTCTTTTAAAGATTTGTTTTATTTATTTGAAAGGAGATGTATATATTATATATATATATATAGAGAGAGAGAGAGAGAGAGAGAGAGAGAGAAATATGTATCTTCCATCCACTGATTCACTCCCTAAATGACTACAACAATCAGGGCTGGGCCTGGCTGAAGTCAGAAGCCTGGAATTGCATCTGATTCTTCCATGTGGCAGCAGGGACACAAGTAGTTGGGCCGTCTTCCTCTACTTTCCCAGGCTCATTAGTAGGGAGCTGGATTGGAAGTAGAACAGCCAGAACTCAAACTCAAACTCATATGGGATGCTGGCATCGCAGGTAGTGACTTAACCTGCTGACCCTGCACCAGCCCCTGTTTGGGACTTTTGGCAAAAAAGTCTTTATAAATTATGTTCTGCCTTTCTGTGGTTTTCAGATAAATTTCTTCATAGTAAACACTATAGTATTTCATTGTATTTTTCAGGTTTTTTTTTTTAAGATTTTATTTATTTATTTGAGAGGTAGAGTTACAGACAGTGAGAGGGAGAGACAGAGAAATGTCGTCTGTCCGCTGGTTCACTCCCCAAATGGCCGCAATAGCCGGAGCTGCACCAATGCCAATCCGAAGCCAGGAGCCAGGAGCTTCTTCTGGGTCTCCCACGTGGGTTCAGGGGCCACCTTCTACTGCTTTCCCAGGCCATAGCAGAGAGCTGGATGGGAAGAGGAGCAGCCGGGACTAGAACCAGTGCCCATATGGGATGCTGGCACTGCAGGCGGAGAATTAACCTAGTGCACCACCACAATGCCCCAATTGTTTCATTTTACAGATATTCCGGTATCTACTATTTCAGATTTTTTATACTGTTTTTTGATAAACACTTTTTGTGCTTTAAGTTTACTGGTAGAATGCTCTTGCTTTTAAATAAAAATTAAACTGTCGTAAAACAGCAAGGGGGAGGTAGGTAGGTAGTCTAGGAGGTAAGAGGCCAACATCTCATATCAGAGTATCAGAGTTCAGTACCAGCTCTGGCTTCTGATTCTAGTTTCCTGCCAGTGTAGACAAGTGGGAGGCAACAGGACTCAGACAATTGTATCATTGCCATCGTGAGAGTGACCTGGTTTGAGTGCCAGCTTTAGCCCAGCCCAGCCCTGGATGGCCATCCTAGGTATTTGGGGAGTGAATTTGTGGGTGGGAGTATTCTCTTCATCTATCTGTCTTACAAATAACGAAAGAAAAAAGAAAATAGTGAGGGCATTCATTATTAACTTCTAATTGTGGGAACTCCAGAGGTAGAATAAGATTCAATATTGTTTGATTCAGTAACCCAAGGTCCAATTTCTGCCTCTTCCCACTGCTGCCTGGCTAATGACTTTCTCCTAGAGCTGCCCTTCATCAAAGACAGTGATCAGCAGCACAGGAGCCGCATGCTGTCTCAGGCATGTCCAATGCGGATGAGAAACTGACTAGGGGAGTATCACTTAGCCCTGAGTTAGGTCCATCCATATATGAACTAGTAACAGGCAAGGAAGTTGAGATTTACCTGCCTGATTGTCTTGAGCCAGTTGGTCATCCCTTGATCTGGAAATGGGGTCAAGGTTGGCTGCTACACTTGCAAAGGACAGTCACTTCCCACAGGAAATTTGGATGCTGAAATGAGCACATAGTAGGCAACCAGTGTTACACGTGGTTTTGGTACTCTTTTGCTGGTATTAATAAATTATTTGGACTTTTATACTATTTTTTTTTTGACAGGCAGAGTTAGACACACAGAGAGAGAGAGAGAGACAGAGAGCAAGGTTTTCCATTTTCAATTGGTTCACCCCGCCAAGTGGTCGCTACAGCCAGTGGGTTGTGGCCATCGCGCTGCACCGATCCGAAGCCAGGAGCCAGGTGCTTCCTCCTGGTTTCCCATGCAGGTGCAGGGCCCAAGTACTTGGGCCATCCTCCACTGCCTTCCCGGGTCACAGCAGAGAGCTGGACTGGAAGAGGAGCAACCGGACAGAACCAGTGCCCCAACCAGGACTAGAACCCCGGGGTGCTGGCGCCACAGGCGGAGGATTAGCCTAGTGAGCCGAGGTGCTGGCCTGTACTATTTTATTTTCTTCTGTTATGCATTTCTTTTGATGTTTCTTGGAAACAGTTTTATGGGCTACACAAAATACTTGAAATTCACTCATGAATGCTTAACATGGTGTAGAATTAGAACAAGACAAAATTATAGGTTAAGTAATCTGTCATTCTGCCTTTCAAATAAATACCATGACTGAGGGGAAATTTTTTTTTTGGTGGTTTAGAAATAAAAACTAGCCTAGAAAGACACGTCATCCTGGCTTTAATTTTTAGAAATGAGATAGTTTGTTATTTTTTTGGCTTAAGAAGTAAGTGGTTTTTGTTGGTCAATCCCACAATTGAAAAGACAATATTTGAAGCATAATCTGCAAAAATGTTTTTTAAAAAGTTTTTAGAATGATCATAAAAGCTAGAGCCAACATTTAAAACAAGGTAATGCTTTATTTACTTCAGGCTCATTAGATATTTAAAAAGTAGATGTGAGCCTTTTGGATCAGCAGATTAAGTTTCCATTTAGGATGCCTACAATCCCGTGTCAGATTGCTTGGGACTGAGTCCTGAGTTTGCTCAGTTTGCAATCCAACTTCCTGCTAATCCACCTGGGTGGCAGCATATGATGCCTCAAGTACTGAGTCCCTGCCACCCACTAGGAGATCCAAACAGACTATGTTCCTGACTCCTGGTTTCAGCTTGGGCCGTCCCTGGCTGTTCTCAGCATTTGGGGAATAAATCAGAGGATGGAAGATCTCTTTCTCTGTTTATAAAGAATAAATTTAGTCAAAGGACTATTAGAATTAATTCTCCTCTTCTGCCTTGGTTGTAGCTTTTCCTTTAATCATTTTAGTAGTTAATCTCCTAATGATTGACAGAATTTGTCTTTTTGGAAGAATCTGTCATTTAAATATAGTGTGGAATAGAAAGTTGCTAGTAGTTAAGAAGGAACTAAAAGAGTGAAAGGCAGTCACTTCTAGAACTGGCTAATGCTCAGGAAATCAGAGACCCATTAAAGTGGGTTGGAACACCTGTAAGCTTTGTGCTTGAGAAAAGCATTACTCTCTATTCTACTTTTACAACTTGTTATTATCTTCTAATATTTTTGTTGAATTTGATTTCTGCTGTCAGATTTTGGTTTCTAAAAACTTTCTTCTCTGCCCTTCTTTTTAAAAACTACAACATACTATTTTATAGATACAATATATTCCTTATCTCAAAAAAACTATGTTTTATTGAAGTTTCTCTGGTCTTTGGAATCTTTTCACTGTTTATTGTAACCTGTCATTTGTGTTTATTTTCCTCAGATTTCTAGTGATATTTACTGTTAATGAAAATATTAGTATATGAGTAAGGCTTGTGGACTTGTGAGTTCATTGGAGTGAAAAAGAGGTACTTTGCTATTAAGTCTGGGCTTCTATCAAATATTTTTCCTTATTGGATCTTTTTTCTTTTCAACAAGACCTTTCCATCTTTCCTGAGAAGATAGGCCCACTTTTGTGCCTGGAGATTATTCTGGCTACTGATACTGGATTAGAATAGGTCTAAGGGGCCTGGGATGTGACCATCCTGTATGTCATTTTCACTTAAGTGCCTGTTTCCAGCCCATAAGCCTTACTCACACCCTCCCCTGTATCTAGTGAAAGTGAAGCTGGAAGTTCTGATGCAGTTGTTTTAGATCTATGGCTCACAAGGTTAGAGGCACCCCCAATGGACATTTAGCAATGTCCTGAGGTATTTTTTGACTGTTGTGACTGGAGTGGGGACAGGACGGGGTAGTGGGAATGTTGCTGGCATTTAGTAGGGAGAGATCAGGCATGCTACTAAACATCCATATGCACAGGACATCCCCCCAGTAAACATTTATTTGGTTCAAAATATCAGAAGTGCTGAGGCTGGGAAACTCTGCTCTGTGATGGTGTGATAGTGCTGTCTATGATGGTCTATGTGTACATTAGAGTATGCGTGTACACATGTATATGGGTGTTGGGGTATAATTAATTGCTTGTATACATACTTTAATTCAGTCTTTCAGGTTTTAGCCCTTTACTTTACCCCTTTCTCTTGTGATAACTGATGCCTTCAAGTCTCAAGCCTTTCTAGCATTCTCCGGGGGGGCATCTTGAATGCCATAGCCGTGTTAAAGACACTGTAGTTTGTGTCCTCCTCATCTCTCCTTTGCATTTCAGTCTTCCTTCAGCTTTCTAGCTTCTCAGATTTAATATACATGCATACGTTTCTCCTCCTTGGTAGTGATTGTTTTCAGAATGGAGGCCAAGAGAAAAGTCTTTCATTTATAAAAGAAACACAAGGAATATTTGCTCTTGGCAATTTATATTGCTTATTGACAAGCATCATTTTCATGATGGTGATAAATGGTAGAGGTGAGTTTATGTAACTGTCACATTTATGTCAGAATAAATTTTTAAAGAAAATTATTTTTAAACTGATTAAACTTTATTTTAGAGCCATGAATGGAAAATTAACTATTCAAGAAGAACAGATTGTAGAACTGATGGAAAAAATTGGTGCTGTTGAGGAAGAACTAAATAGGGTAAGTATTCAAAACAATATTTAATGTTACAAGAAAAGCAGATAGTAAAAGAAAATTTTAGAATGTTAAGGACCTTATGTTTTTTCTTTTAAATTTTTTTTTTTTTTGCTGATTCTTGTACTGAAAGTAAGTTGTATAATAGTTTTGCTATTATCAGTGATAATGAAAAAGCTATTTAGATATATTAATGCAGCGTTGCAGGAAATCAGAGTCATGCATCACTTAACAATTGGAATATGTTCTGAAAATGTGTTTTAGGTGATTCTGTCATTGTATGAACTGTATAGGGTATATCCCACAAACCTAGATGGAATGGGTCAGTCACTCCACATGGCCTCTTGCTGTAATCAAGAGATAAGGTAAACATGAACTATATGAGGCTGCTGTGTGTAACACAGCACACTGTTTCACAGCAAACTTTTTTTTTTTAACAAATAGGAGTACACTCTAACAATGATAAAAAATATATATATACAGGGTAGGAGTCAGCGTTGGGGTACAGCAAGTTAAGGCATTGCCTGAGATGCTGGCATTCCATGTGAGCACCAGTTTGAGTCCTGGCTCATCGACTTCTGACCCAGCTCCCTGCTAATGTGCCTGGGTAAGCATTGGAAGACCACCCAAATGCTTGGATCCCTGCCACTCATGTGGGAAGCTCAGATGGAGATCCAGGCTCCTGACTTCAACCTGGCCCAGCCCTGGCTGTTGCAGCCATCTGGGGAGTGAACCAGCAGATGGAAGATCTCTCTGTTACTCTATCTTTCAAATAAATAAATCTTTTGTTAAAGTAGGATAAATACATAAGCCAGTAACATAGCCATTTATTATTATCAGGTATTATGAGCCGTACATAATTTTATGTACTAAAAATTTTTTTTTAGTTTTTTTTTTTTTTTTATGAAAGAGGGAGAGGGAAAGAGAGAGATGGACAGAGGTCTCTTAACTGCTAGCATTCACTTCTCAAATGCCAGCAATGGCTAGGGCTGGGCCAGGCTGAAGCTGGTAACCAGGAACTCAGTCTGGGTCTCCCATGTAAGGGGCAAGAATATAACCAGTTGAGCCTTGGCCTGCTGCTTCCCAGGGCGCACATGAGCAGGAAGCTGGAATTGGGAACAGCTGAAATTGAGACTCAGATGGAAACACTGTGACACGGGGTGTGGGTGTACCAAGTGGTATCTTAACTGCTAGACAAAAATCTGTCCCTGTGTGCTATACTTTATATAATTGGTAGTACAGTGGGGTTGTTTGTAACAGATCACCAGAAACATGTGAGTGATAGGTTGTGCTATGATGCCTGACATCACTAGGTTCAACTCTGTTATAATCTTATAGGATCACCATCATAAATACAGTCCATCATTGACCAAAACATTGTTAGTCATGCATGACTGTAACTGAATTGTGCAATTTTGTTGTTAAAGTTACAAAACAGTGAGTGCTGAGGCATTTTTACTTAGATGTTTATTAAATGAAGGAATATGGATATTGAGAGAGATTGGGTGTTAAATAAAAGCAATAACTGGATTAGGTAGGGAGACCTGACACTTTGATGCCCCCTTCACATTACAATCTCAAGTTCAGATCCACTGACAGTGTTCAAAGGAACTGAAGAACTAATACAACTACAACAGACCTGTTTATGAATCTCAGAGTTTTGAGTAAGATTATAGGAAGAAACCAGATATAATATAAATTATGCTAACCTGCCTAGTAATTCATTACAACTTTTCACGGAAATAATTTTTCTCCTTCTTCTGTTAGAAAATTATGAGTTAGCTGAGTATCTCACCAACCAGATCAACATTTTTGCATTATTAACAAAAGGTGTTAACTGTATTATATTTAGGTTACAGAGTTGTTTATGGATAATAAAAATGAGCTTGACCAGTGTAAAACTGACCTGCAAAATAAGTCACAGGAACTTGAAACCACTCAAAAATATTTGCAAGAAACCAAATTGCAGCTTGTTAAAGAAGAATATATCACATCGGCTTTGCAGAGTACTGAGGAGAAACTTCATGATGCTGCCAGCAAGGTTTGTACTTTGTTTTGATTTTACTTTCATTAAAGAAATTGGAGAATAAGTAAAAGTAACTTTCTTTGCTTTAACATTAATTGAGCGGTTCTATCTATTTATCCTAAATGATATTTCTTTTTCTTTTTTTTTTAAATACCACACAAGAAACCAAGGTGCTTATCAAACAAAGTAACGTACATCTACCCATAGGCTTTTTTTTTTTACCATCATAGTATCTTTTTTAAAGATTTATTTATATATTTATTTGAAAGAATTACACAGAAAGAGAGTGTTTTCCATCCGCTGACTCACTTCCCAATTGGCCGCAACTGCCAGAGCTGCACTGACCCTAAGCAAGGAGCCAGGAGCTTCTTCCTGGTTTCCCACACGGGTGCAGAGGCCCAAGGACTTGGGCCATCTTCTACTGTTTTCCCAGGCCACAGCAGAGAGCTGGATCAGAAGTGGAACAGCCGGGACTTGAGCCAGCGCCCATATGGGATGCCATAACTGCAGGCGGCAGCTTTACCTGCTGCGCCACAGCACTGGTCCCCTAAATGATATTTTTATCAAAAATAATTTCATTTATATTTTTCTTACCAAAGATGCTGACTTAAGAAAAAATTACTGGAGTTTTCGAAGATAGAATGTGACTTTATAATATACTTTATGAACATTTAGAATAATGATGTGATGTTTTTTCTTTGTGGTGATGAGTGAACCCAGTCATTAAGAATTTAACATATTCTGGGGGCTGGCGCAGCACCATGGCTCACTTGGCTAATCCTCCGCCTGCGGTGCCAGCATCCAATATGGGCATGGGTTCTTGTCCCAGCTGCTCCTCTTCCAGTCCAGCTCTCTGCTGTGCCCTGGGAAGGTAGTGGAGGATGGCCCAAGTGGTTGGGCCCCCGCACCCACCTGGGAGACCAGGAAGAAGCACCTGGCTCCTGGCTTCAGATCAGCGCAGTGCTGGCCGTAGCGGCCATTTTGGGGGTGAACCACTGGAAGGCGGACCTGTCTCTCTATCTCTCTCTTTTTCTCACTGTCTAACTCTATCTGTCAAATAAATAAATAAAAAAGCATTTAACACATTCTAATGATAGATGATAGCAATATTTAATTTTTTTACTTTTTATACTTTGGAAAGGTAATAAAACATAATAGAAAACTTTGTGAGGAAGCTTTTTGTAATAAATTGACAAAGTCAGTCTTCCTTGAATAGATGACTAGGAGATGGGAAGTCAGCACTGCTGGTCCTCTGGCTGTGTTAGCATGAGACTAAGCATTTATTTGATCCAATGTTTAAATCTATTAGTTCTCCTCTGGAAATATCCTTGTATAGCGAAGATATTTTTTCATTAGATTGCTGCTGCCATGTCCATCTTATCAACATTTATTTTTTAAAATCTTACATAGTTGCTTAACACAGTTGAAGAAACTACAAAAGATGTTTCTGGTCTCCATTCCAAACTGGATCGTAAGAAGGCAATTGACCAACACAATGCAAAAGCTCAAGATATTTTTGGCAAAAACTTGAATAATCTGTTTAGTGATATGGAAGAATTAATTAAGGATGGCAGCTCAAAACAAAAGGCCATGCTAGAAATTCACAAGACCTTATTTGGTAAGTTCTGGCATTTCTAATTATTCTGGATTTTTGTGTTTTAGTGTGAGGCTAATGTCAAAACTGATCATTTAATATTGTGAAATACTCAGGTGACATTGACCGTTAGTACCTTTCTCAATGTACATACTCTCTGTTTACGCTAGGGATTAGTGTTTTCATCTTCTTTGAGTTGAAACAAATATTAGCCCCCCACGATTTTCTATAAAATAAATTGTGTTTATTAATAGCCAGATGTATAGACATTAGAAGTAAAAGTCCTCTTGTCCCTGACCCTGGCTCATTCCTTGTAAGTATGATTGTTAAATTTCTTGGTTCTCTTTTTAGAAATTTTGTCTATTTAAACATTCTCAACTTATTTTACTTTTGGAATATTTATTTTGAGGGTTGTAGTTTCAGAATATGTGTGTGTGTGTTAGGGTCATTGTAGCACAGAGGGTTAGTCTGCTACTTGGCACCAAGTTCCACCTCCACCTCTGATCCATCTTCCTACTAAACTACCAGGGAGACAACAGATCATGGTTTGTGTCCCGAGTCCCTGCCACCCAGATGGGAGAGACTTGGATGGAGTTCTTGGCTTCTGGCTTTAGCTTGGCCTATTCCCAGCTATGTGGGCATTTGAGGAGTAAATCAATGGATGCTGGCAAATCGATCGTCTCTCTCCCTCTCTCTTTGTTGTTCTGCCTTCCAAGCAAATAAAAATGAGTAAACATTTTAAAATTGGAGTGTCTGTGTGGTTTTTTTTTTCCAGTTTTAAGGATTTTTTTCATTGAGAGAAATGCATAGGAGAGTAAGGGTTTTATCTAATGGAGAAAGAAAAATTCAGAGATTAAGTTGGGGTCCATACCACGCAGAGAGCAGGCCTGGAGCAAGCCGTGTGCAGGCAGGAAAGCAGGGGGCAGGCACCCTGAAGGCCACTCACCCCAAGGCATGAGCAACAAGGGCAACAAAAAGGCAACAAAGGGAGGGGCCCACTGTGCTCCAGGACTTTTATGCACTTCCAAAGGGGAGTGGTTACGTAGCCTGATTGGCAGGTGTACATACATGTGGATCAGGTAGGGGTATGAGATCACACAGGGGTGTAGTGAAAGCATGGCCTTCCAGCTCACAGATATAATCAATTTTATCCTGTCTGACTGCATACATTATTCCCCCCTCAGAGAGACGCCAGCTCTTAATCCTAAGGGCTGTTGAAGGGTGTAGAATCATCATATCTTCTATAGCTGCTTCCTGCTTATGAGGGGCATAGTGCAGGCCCTGCCTGTCTTGGGTCTTTATTTATTTATTTTTTTAAATTTAAAAAAAATTTTTTTATTTTTGACAGGCAGAGTGGACAGTGAGAGAGACAGAGAGAAAGGTCTTCCTTTTGCTGTTGGTTCACCCTCCAATGGCTGCCGTGGCCGGCGCGCTGCAGCCAACGCACTGCGCTGATCTGATGGCAGGAGCCAGGTGCTTCTCCTGGTCTCCCATGGGGTGCAGGGCCCAAGCACTTGGGCCATCCTCCCCTGCACTCCCGGGCCACAGCAGAGAGCTGGCCCGGAAGAGGGGCAACTGGGACAAAATCCGGCTCCCCGACCGGGACTAGAACCCGGTATACAGGCGCCACAAGGTGGAGGATTAGCCTATTGAGCTGCAGTGCCGGCTTGTCTTGGGTCTTGAAGTCTCTGCCTATCTCATCTAACAGATTTGCTTAATGAGCTGGAGCAATTTTAGTCACTGCCAATGGCTGTATCCCCTACATGGTTGTGTATCATTATTTTTAACCATTCCAATGTTATCTCCCTCTAGGTAAAAACTATTAAGTAGATTTGTTCTGAAAATATTATCCTAATTATTGAAAATTTGGAAGATGTAGACACATAAAAATGAAGTAAAAATTAAAATTTATTAATTTGGTTGTTCTGAAAATATCCTCATTATCAAAAATTTGGAAGATGTAGACATAAGAATGAAGTTAAAATTAAAATCATAATGATTCTAGTTGTATTAAACCAACCTACTACTAATTTTTTTTACTGAATTCAAGCTTCTATTTTCTTCCGTAAGCTCTTATCTATTCTAATACTGCATGTTATTTTTAGTTAGAGACTAGTTTTAGAATATTCTAATTCTGGTTTATTATGAGTTGAGTTTGATATACTTAGAAATTATCAAGGGCTTACTGAACATTTAGCAACACATATGGTGTACATTTTAAACATTTCCTTGGTTGGGTCTGGCACTGTGGCACAGCGGGTTAATGCCCTGGCCTGAAGCACCGGCATCCTATATGGACGCCAATTCAAGACCCGGCTGCTCCATTTCCGAACCTGCGCTCTGCTATTACCTGGGAAAGCAGTGGAGGATGGCCCAAGTCCTTGGGCCCCTGTACCCACATGGGAGACCCAGAGGAAGCTCCTGGCTCCTGGCTTCAGATCGGCACAGCTCCAGCTGTTGCTGCCAATTAGGGAGTGAACCAATGGAGGATGGAGGACTCTCTGCCTCTCCTCTCTCTGTGTAATTCTGACTTTCAGATAAATAAATAAATATTTCCTTGCTTATAGAGTGAGCAAATTTTTTTAAAGTTTTGTTTATTTATTTGAAAGGCAGAGTAAGTGAGTGAAAAGAGGTCCTCCATCTGCTGGTTCACTCCCTAAATGACTGCAAGAGCCTGGGTTAAGCCATACTGAAACCAGGAACTCAGAATTTTATCAGGAACTTTCCAAGACACATTAGTAAGGAGCTGGATTGGAAATGGAATAGCTGGGACTCAAACTGGTCCTCCAATATGGGATGTGGGTATCCCAAGCAGTGGCTTAACTGGCTATGCTACAGTTCCTGCCCCAGTGAGACAGTTTTTTTTTTTTCTTTGTTTGTTTGACAGGCAGAGTTAGACAATAAGAGAGAGAAACAGAGAGAAAGGTCTTCCTTTCATTGGTTCACCCCCCAAATGTCCGCTACAGCTGGCATGCTGCGCCGATCCGAAGCCAGGAGCCAGGTGCTTCCTCCTGGTCTCCCATGCAGGTGCAGGGCCCAAGCACTTGGGCCGTCCTCCCCTGCACTCCTGGGCCACAGCAGAGAGCTGGACTGGAAAAGGAGCAACCGGGACAGAATCTCGCGCCCCAACTTGGACTGGAACCTGGGGTGCCAGCGCCGCAGGAGGAGGATTAGCCTATTGAGCCCCGGCGCCAGCCATTTTTTTTTCCTTTTTAAAAATATTTATTTTTTTAAATGTCAGAGTTACAGAGAAAGGAGCCAGAGAAATTCACAAGAATCTTCTATCCCCGAGTTCATTCACTCCCCCAAGTGGCCACAATGTTCAGGGCTGGGCCAAGCTGAAGCAGGAGCCAAGAGCTTCATCCTGGTCTCCCATGTGGGTACAGGAGCCCAACCACTTGGACCATCCTCTGCTGCTTTCCCAGGCACATAGCAGGGAGTTGGATCCAAAGTGGAGCAGCCTGGTCTAAACTGGCACCCATATGGAATGCTAGTGCTGCAGGTGACAGCTTTACTGACTACACAGTGCTGGCCCCAGGCAGTTCTTTTAAACTTATTTGTTATTACAAATTCTATAGCAAGGATATCATTTTGGTAACCTCTTTAAAGTGGTTCTAACTGCTTAAGTATATTTATGTCGTTTTATATTTTATTTATTTATTTTTTTGTTATAGGTAATCTGCTGTCTTCCAGTGTCTTTGCGTTAGACACCATTACTACAACAGCACTTGGATCTCTCACATCTGTTCCAGAAAATGTGTCTACTCATGTTTCTCAGATTTCTAATATGATACTGAAAGAACAATCATTAGCAGCAGAAAGTAAAACTGTACTACAGAAATTGATTGTTAGTAAATCTCTTAAAATATTTTTAAGGGTTACATTTGTTAAGTCTTTAAAAGCAATATTAACTGGTATTCTTTAATCTTCAGCTTTGTTAAATAGTGACACATGTATAACTTCGAGAATTTATTTATTTTTTTTTAAGATTTATTTATTATTTGAAAGGCAGAGTTACACAGAGAGAGGCAAGGCAGAGAGATCATCCATCTGCTGGTTCACTCCCCAAATGACTGCATTGGCTGGAGCTGGGCCAATCCAAAACCAGGATCCAGGAGTTTTTTCTAGGTCTCCTACGTGGGTGCAAGGGCCCAAGCACTTGGGCCGCCTTCCGCTGCTTTCCCAGGCACATTAGCAAGGAGCTGGATTAGAAGTGAATTAGCTGGGACTTGAACCAGAGTTTATATGGGGTGCCAGCACTGCAGATCGCAGTTAACCTGCTTTGCCACAGAACTGGCCTCTGTTTATAAATATAAATATATATATATATCTATATGTAAAATATAGATATATTTTTTTTTATTTGACAGAGTTAAAGAGAGAGACAGAGAGAAAGGTCTTCCTTCCGTTGCTTCACCCCCCAATTGGCCACCACGGCTGGCGCACTGTGCCTATCCGAAGCCTGGAGCCAGGCGCTTCTTCCTGGTCTCCCAGGCTGGGGCAGGTGCCCAAGCACTTGGGCCATCCTCCACTGCCCTCCCGGGCCACAGCAGAGAGCTGGACTGGAAGAGGAGCACCCAGGACTAGAAATCAGCACCCATATGGGATGCCGGTGCCACAGGCGAAGGATTAGCCAAGAGAGCCACGGCGCCAGCCTCTGTTTATATTTTTAAAGACCAGTCTCTCCATTGTTTTTTTTCCTCCCAGGAAGATTGATTTCCAAATGTATATAACCAACATTTGAAAATTTTTACTCATATTTTATAGTGTTAACAAGTAGGAGTTATTTTTAAATGCTTTTTAATAACTAAAGAATTCTGGGAATACATTTAAAAATCTTGGGGTTAGATCTGTGTGACCAAGCCCTTGTGGATCTTATAACTAAATTTTTTTCCCCACAGTTCTGTAGAAGTCACTAACTTGATTGCAGTTAATATTGCCTCCTTGATACATGACTTATATATTTTCTTTTGTATTTGCAAGGTTTGTCTAGGCAGTTTGCCATTGCACTAATTTTGTTCTCTCCTTCATGCAGGTTCTCTGCCTCCCTTTTTGAGGTTAACAATATTTTTATTAAACATTTTCCAAGTAAATATTAGAAATATCAGCTGATCTGCTTAGGTTCACGCAATGTAAATCTATTTGATAGGTTTCTTCAATCCAAATGACCACTTTAAAGTGAGCATGTTGCCTCTCTTGTAGCTTGATACAAGTTCCTTCTTTCTAGGAGGGTATGAATGGTTATTATCTTTAATCTAAATTTGACAAAGTTAAAGTATTCAGTTAGCATTAACTTTCTAGAAATTGATTGATTCAGATATTGTGGTCTGTATTTATTGATGTCTTCCTGTGTACCAAGTTAGACATTACTTGAATCAAAAGAAGAGATGACTGCTGTTCTTGCAGAATTAATTGTAATTCGTATGATAGTTCTTCCTTCCAAAAGATTACCAGTAGCCTTTTTTTTTTTTTAAAGATTTATTTTATTTATTTGAAAGACACAGTTACAGAGAGAGGTAGAGCCAGAGAGAGAGGTCTTCCATCCACTGGTTCACTCTCCAGTTGGCTGCAACAGCTGGGACTGAGCTGATCTGAAACCAAGAGCCAGGAGCTTCTTCCGGGTCTCCCATGTGGGTTCAGGGGCCCAATGACTTGGGCCATCTTCTGCTGCTTTCCCAGGCCATAGCAGAGAGCTGGATTGGAAGTGGAGCAGCCAGGACTCGAACCGGCGCCCATATGGGATCCCGGCGCTACAGGCCACAGCTTTAACCCATTGTGCCATAGCACTGGCCCCTCCAGTGGCCTTTTTTGAAAGTATTTATAAGTTATTTCTATTATAGATTTTCTGTTATTTTTTTCCTCTGCCCTGATGAAAGGATCTTTAGTCTGGATTTTTTGTTTTTCATGAAACTTCCCAGTCTGCACTTTATTATTTACTTTCATATGCATTGACAAGTTTAAGAACCTTAACAGGTTCTGATACAATAGGATATAAGTCAACAATCTCCAGAGTTAAATACCTCCATCCCAAAGCCTACTTATGATGACTTTTTGGTCTTGGTCTTTTTGACAAATGACTTAAACTTGTTTGAAATTTTAAAAATTTTCTGTTTGGAATACTGAAATCTTACCAATTGATTGTCATTTTTTTCCTTTTTTGAATTCTTCTGACATGTGTTTCATTAGACTCTTTAAGAATTTATTGTAGGTGGGTGCCGTGGCTCAACAGGCTAATCCTCCACCTGCGGCGCCGGTACCCCAGGTTCTAGTCCCGGTCAGGGCACCGGATTCTTTCCTGATTGCTCCTCTTCCTGTCCAGCTCTCTGCTGTGGCCCGGGAGTGCAGGGGAGGATGGCCCAAGTGCTTGGGCCCTGCACTCACATGGGAGACCAGGAGAAGCACCTGGTTCCTGGCTTTGGATCAGTGCGATGTGCCGGCCACAGCGGCCATCGTGGGGTGAGCCAACGGAAAAAGGAAGACCTTTCTCTCTGTCTCTCTCTCTCACTGTCCACTCTGCCTGTCAAAAAATAAATAAATAAATAAATAAAAATAAAAAAAAGAATTTATTATATACTAAGTGACCATTAATTACTAGAGGAGAACTAAGGAGGTTTACGCTGAATGTGAACACTAGGCATATAGATACATCTCTGTAGGCTATGAAGAACAGGGAATGTAAACTTAGAATTTTAATGTGTATGTTTTTCAAAAGTATTTTAAATGTAATCTAACTAACCAGGCTATGAAAATACGCTTTTTAAAATATCTGTTTGTTTATTTTTAAAACTAGAGTGTACTTAAGACTGACCTCCTAAGTTCACTGGAAACGATTTTATCCCCTACTCTGGTGTCTATATTGAAAATCAATAGTCAGCTAAAGCATGTTTTCAAGACTGCATTGACAGTCGCTGATAAGGTAACAAATGTTATGTTCTTAATTATCTCTAAATTACTTTGTTGTTTTAGAAAGAAGCTAATTTTTTTTTTTCTCAAAGATAGAAGATCAGAAAAAGGAAATGGATGGTTTTCTCAGTACGTTGTGTAACAGTCTACATGAACTGCAAGACAATACAATTTCTTCCTTGGTTGAATCACAGAAATTGTGTGAAAACTTAACTGAAGACTTGAAAACAGTAAAGCAAACGCACGCACAGGTATCTTGTTTGGCTGACTTGGGAAGTGGAAAAAAAAAGTCTTACGATAATTTGACTTAATAACCTATGTTACACAAGCTGAGTGCTGTAATACTAATATAGAACCTGAAAATATTATAGCCACCATTGCCTATAGCAGTAATTAGTGTAAAATAATTGAGAATATTTCTCTTGATCAGTTAATATTTGAGGTTTCGCTACATGTGGAATCCTGTGCTGAAGTGCAGTATGACAAACCAAACAGTCCTGTTTCCACATCAAAATGAAAGATGATAAGGGTGAAATATATCTTTAGAGGCAAATGGTTGTAACATTTAAAGTGAGCATGTGCCTCCCTTGTAACTTGATGGTTCAAGTTCCTTCTTTCTAGGAGGGCATTGATGGTTATTATCTTTCATAAACTAAGTCCTGGTTTCTTTTATATCTGTCTCATTGATGACATACTTCATATTGTAGTAAATACACATTTTAATTTTTATTTATTGATTATATGTGTAATTCATAACTTACCTTCCTCTGTGTAAGTTAGTTTTAAGTATATGAGACTTTAAACCCAAACCAAATCTTCAAACCCTAATCTTTAAATGTCAGATATTTGGAAAACAGTGTTCTGGTAATCTTAAGACTTAGTAATGGGGTGGGAAATATCACTGTGTTCCTAAATCTGTATATATGAATTACACAAAATTTGTTTCCTTAAATAAAAAACATATTTAAAAAAAAGACTTGGTAGTGGACATCTGAGTCTTACCAATGAGCGTGTTATAACATGCAAGAATTCTTTGGTCAATAAAATGGTTGACATGATCTACTGAGTCATAAAAGGTTCTTTGGCTTTGGAAAGTGAGGGAGAAAGATTCACATCCATGTCATGTAAGATGAGAAGGCAAAATACATCCACGATATTTAGGCAAGATGTAAAACAGCTTTAAGATTGTTAGCCTCCCTAAATATAAGACTTTTCAGAAAGAGGACTAACACTGGAAATTAGTTAAAATAGTAGTTAACATTTATTGAACACCAATATAGATACAGATTCTTTCACTAGCCCTGTTTTCAGATGAGGAAACTGAAACCTCAGGAGCATCCACAGTGTTTAGTTCCACTTACAGATGTTGGTAGTGATTATACTGCTGAAGAGGCATCCATTTTTCAGCAGTTCTTCTGTTTCTTGGCAATTTGAAATTTCAGCAGCGTCTTATACCTCTACAGAAGGCATTTGCCTTAGACCTGTCTAGATCTTTTTAGGTGTATTTTCTAAGGCAAATCCCCTCTTTGCATTAGCTGTTTGAAAATGCTTAGGGCCCAGCATTGTGGTACCGCGAACTAAGCTGCCATTTGTGATGCCAGCATCTTATATGGGTTCAGGTCCCGGCTACTCCACTTCCAATCCAGTTCACTGTGATGTGCCTGGCAAGGCAAGGGAAGATGGCCCAAGTCCTTGGCCCCCTACCACCCACATGGGAGACCTGGAAGTAGCTCCAAGCTCCTGGTTTCATTCTGTCCAGCCTTGGTTGTTGCAGCCTTTGAGGGAATGAACCAGCAGATGGAAGATTATCTCTCACTCTTTCCTTCAAATAATAAAATAAATTTTAAATAAAATGCTTTCAGCTTTACACACTGGCAGTTACCGTAGCCAATGAGATTTATCTGAAGTGTTGTTATTGCTACTTAAAGAAAATGCTTGAAATTGATAGGCAGCTGTTTGGAAAACAAAGCAAAAAAACTGATCTAAAAAATATCTTAGCATAAATGGTTTGACTTAAAGATTTATTTCATTTATTTGAAAGGCGGAGTTAGAGAGAAAGGCCTTCCAATTTGCTGGTTCACTCCCCAAATGGCCACATTGGCTGAGGCTGGGCCAGTCTGAAGCCAGGAGCCAGGAGCTTCTTCCGAGTCTCCCACATGACTCCAACCAGCACCCAAATAGGATGCAGGCAGTGGCTTAACCTCTTATGCCACAGTGGTGGCCCTGACTTCCCTGGATTTAAGGATGCAAGTTATTACATGGAATATTTTTTAGGTTTTCTAGAACTTGAAGTGAGCACTAATAAAACAATTCTGTAAAATTTTGAATCCATACTTATATGTAGTTATATCTGATAATATCTGCATTATTGCCTATTTTTAGACTAGTAAAAGTACTGGCAGACTTTTCACAGTCAGAATGTTAGATATGCATTGTTAGCTGATGTATTACTCATTGGCAACCAATGGACTGAATGGTAAATAAGAAGCTTAGATGGGGTGGGTATTTGGTGCAGAGGTTCAGACTCACACACCCATATTGGAGTACCTGTGTTTGATTTCCAGCTTCACTTTCCATTCCAGCTTGTTTGCTTTTTTGTTGTTGTTGTTAACGATTTATTTATTTGAAAGGCAGAGATAAAGAGAGAGAAAGAAGCGGAGAGAGAAATCTTCCATCTGCTGGTTCACTCCCCAAATGACAGCAACAGCCAGGGCTGAGCCAGAACTAAGCTAGGAGCCGGGAGCTTCATCCAGCTCTCTCATGTGAATGCAGCCATCTTCCACTGAGGCCATCCTACACTGTTTTCCCAGGTGCATTAGCACAGAGCTGGATAGGAAGTGGAGCAGCTGGGACTTGAACCAGCCCCCATATGAGATGCCAGCACTGAAGGTAGAGGCTTAACCCTGTACGCCACAGCACCGGCTCCTTCATGCTAGCTTTCTACTCTTGTGCACCTTGGGTGGCAGCAGCTGGTAGGAGACCTGGATTGAGTTCCTGATTCTAAAAGTTTAAATACGTTTTCATTTCTTTGATCTTTTTTATAGCTTCTTCATTCTGCTGTATAGCATATTATTTGCCAGTAAGAACTTGCTTTTATAGATGTTAAATATGAGGAACTTCAGAAAATTCTTAGAGAGACCAGCACTGTATCACAGCAGGTTAAGTCAATGCCTGCAATGCTGGCATTCCATGTGGGTGCTGGCTCAAGTCCTGGCTGCTTCACATCTGATCCAGCTCCCTGCTAATGCACCTGGGGAAGCAGCAGAATATGGCCCCTGCCACCCACATGTGAAACCTAGAAGAAGCCCCTGGCTCCTGGCTGTTGGCAGCCATTTGGCGAGTGAACTAGCAGATGGAAGATCTTTCTCTCTCTCTCTCCCTGTCCTTCTCTCCTCCTCTCCCTTTCTCTCTTTGTAACTCTTTCAAATAAATAAATAAATCTTCAAAATAAAATTCATATATGTATAGTTTTCTCAAAGTATATGTTTCCATTAATTTTTTGAATACCCCTTCTAAGTGCAAAGATAAGACTTTACAAGTATTTACATTTTATTAATATGCTCCAACTAGACTGTAAAACTATTTTAGCTCCAATTAGGTTTTGTAAAATTTTTTAGCTTGATACTTTGGGATTGCTTATCAGCATTAATTTTTCCTTCTAGTAGTGTTGGCAGTTAAAAAGCAACTATATGTACTCATCAAAGTGGTTCTCAAACATAAGGTAACATCTGGGTGTGTTTGGTCAGTATGGAGGTACTCTGGTTTTGTTACTAGTAATTAAAATAACAAAGTTGGCTAATTATTTACTTGTTAAAAAATTCCTCTGATAATCGTCTTATTTAATTTCACTTTCACTGGTTTTCCTGTATGGGAGAGGGGAAGATCTCCTTTTACAAATCTGTGTAATTTTCTGTTGTGGCAGAGCATTTAGTATCATCAGTCTTGTGCAGAATAATTCTTCATGTGTCACCATAATTTCAAGTCTTTTTTCCTTTTTCCTCCTTTCTTACAGGAACTTCACCAGTTAACCAATCTTTGGGCAGAAAGATTCTGTGCTTTGGAGGAAAAATGTGAAAACATCCAGAAACCACTTAGTAGAGTCCGAGAAAATACAGAGCAGTAAGCTATTTTTAAATTCTCTTTAACTTTTCTGTAAGTCTGAAAGTAGTTCGGAAGAAAAACTTCAAAAAATACAAAAAAAATCTTATATACTTTCAACCAGACATTTGATCTGCGGACATTTTTATTGTTCATGTATATATAAATGTATAAATGTACACCTACATAAATATCCTATTGCATATTTGTGCTTCTGTTTCAGTGAGAAACCTGGTTCATATCTATAATGTATTTTCTTATTTTTTTAGTCTTAGAATACACATTCAGTGCTTTTACAATTCTTAACCTGTAACACTGATAAAAAGTACACTTATTAGGTCGAACAGGGCAAATCATGACTGAGGGGATAGGTGGCTTTCCTTGTAATAATTTTATTGCACACCACCATATCCATTTGTTTATGTGCTATCTTTGGCTGCCTTTGAGCTACAGCAGGAGAATTGAGTCATTGTTTTAAAGTCATTAGACCATAAGCTTAAAGTGTTGCTGCCTGGCTTTTAAGAAAAAGTTTGGTGGTTCCTAAGCTAGAGTTTAGGTTGCTTTAATCATTGCTCGTTAGTCCCACATACTTACCACAGACACCAGTCAGATCTATGTTTTCTTTTAAGAGTTTTATAGTTTTATGTATCGTATTTATGTCCATAATCTATTTGAAATTTTTTGCATGAGTTTTGTCAAGGTTCAGTTTTTTATCTGTGGATATTCTAAACTCATGAGAGGGACATTCTACTATATTTCAGCTAATTTTTGTCTACTTAATTGTTCCTTCCTGAAGTTTCAAGCTTCCTTCAGTGTGGAAACTTCCATTAGTCTTTAAGGGTAGGCTTGCTAGCCAAAATTCTGTTTTATTTTTTCTGAGATGGTCTTGATGTGCTCCTCATTTCTGAAAGATATTTTCACTGATAGAGATTTCAGGGTTGACAGTTCTTTTCTTTCAACATTTGAAGCACTCTGTTCTGTTTCCTTCTGGCTTTCATGGGATGAGAAATCCTCGGCTATCAAAATAATTGTTCCTCCATAAGCATGGCCCATGTCTTTTTTTTTTCAAGTGGTTTTCTTTGTGGGCTTTGCTTTCTCATCAGATTTATAATCTATGATTGATATGTTTAGACCATCACATTTAAAATGAGTGTTAAATCTACAGTTTTGTTGGTTTCTCTTTGTTATGTCACTTGTTAAAGTTTCTTTTTTGCTCTTTTTTTACCTTTCCTAATTTGAGTGAGCGTTTTCATTTTAATTTTATCTCTTCTATGATCTTACTTATGCTTATTTTGTTACCATTTATTTTTTTTTATTTATAAATCCTTTTTCTTTTAAGATTTATTTTTATTTATTTGAAAGAGTTACAGAGAGAGGCAGAGACAGAGCGGTTTTCCATCCGCTGGTTCACTCTCCAGATGGCCACAATGGCTGGAGCTGAACTGATCCAAAGTCAAGAGCCAGGAGCTTCTTCCTGGTCTCCCACGTGGATGTGAGGGTCAAAGGACTTGGGCCATCTTTTACTACTTTCTTAGCCCATTGCAGAGAGCTGGATCGGAAAAAGAGCAGCCGAGACTAGAATTGGCACCCAAATGGCATGCTGGCGCTTCAGGCCAGGGCTTTAACTCACTGTGCCACAGTGTCAGGCCCTATAAATATATTTTTAAATGATTTGAATCCATAATCAAATAATCTGCCATTTCATGTATAAATCAAATAACTTTATAATAGTCTATTCCCATTTCCTTCTTCCTGTGACCCTGTCATTATTTTCATGTATTTAACTTGTACATATGTTACATACTTTATACATTTTACTGTAATCGCTTTATCTATTTTATTTTTTAATGTGGCTAGTAGAAAATTACTGGTAATATCTATAACTCACATTATATTTCTTTTGAATACAGCTGGAATTCTAGCCATCACATATCCTTACTACCTAACTTGTACCATCTGTTTTATAAACTTGTTACTGATCCTATAAACTTTGGGACTTTGTATGTGTGTAGGTGTGTGAACTCTACAAATTCTGAATCTATAAAATGTTCCCCCACCTTTCATCCATGGTGTCTAGATTGATAGGTTTCTTGTCCCTCCCAAAGCTTTGAATAGGGTTGAAATGGGAAGGAAACTATGGTATACTTTCTTAAGGCCTATGCAAATCATTTTTGCCTCCTTCCTGACATTTATTGTCTGTGCTAGTGTTTCTCATTGTGATCCAGTGACTATCATAATCATTCAGGAAGTTGGAGTATGTTTATGTACATTGAACATGACTCTTTTTTAAATTTATTAACATAGTTTGTAGTCACTTTTGACTAATTATCATTTTCCCTCTGAGTTTCTTAAGAGATTTAGGTTTATAGTCTCCAGGCTTATCAGTTCATTTTTCTTTTTAAATCATTTCCATTTAATTTGTAGGTAAACTGATTTTCAGCATCTTTGCTTATTCACTTGACTCATATGGTGTACCATCTAGTGGTAATAGGGGGTAACTTTTATTCCCTAAGGTGTAACTCTAGTCCTGTGAGACAACTTTAGGAAAACACTAAAAAAGGGAATCATCAATGAATTTAACATGAATTCTAACAGAGGTTTTATATCAAGTTTATGTTTCATTGTACTATATTGCTACATGTATAATTTGTCATTCCCCAATATAATTTATTTCATTATTAGAAAGCTTTATAGTTGATATTTTAAAGTAACATTTGAAATATTTATGATTTATACTGTCATGGGAAAGGAGAACTGCTTTAATAACAGAATGACTGACTGGCCAGTTTAGGGACTAGACCAGATGCTATATGAGATGCCTTTGAGTAACAAAACCTAGAAGCAGGCATAAATCAAGTAGACAGATTTCATTTTAGTAACTGTATGGTTAAATACTATAGGAGATGCAAAGGAAAGTATCATACCTGGAGGAGTGCTGGGGGAGGTTTTATTAGAACAGGTCACTTAATGGCATATGGAATGTCAATCTGCTGTGAAAAGATCTAGGCCAAAGCACTGATTCTCAGTGTAGAAGACTTATTAAGAACGTGGGCTCCAGAACCAGACTGCCTGTATTCAGATCTGCCACGTAAGAGCTGTATGGTCTTGGGAAAGTATTAGGCCTCAAGTCTTGGTTTTCCATTTCAACGGTGTTGTGCTTTTTTTCTGTAGGACATCTAAGGATATAATCAACAAAACAGCTTTTCACAGTAAAAGATTTTGTGCTGATTCTGATGGCTTGTCACAGGAACTCAGACATTTTAACCAAGATGGTACAAAATTGGTAGAAGAATCAGTCAAACACTATGATAAACTCAGCAGCAACCTGGAACAAATATCTCAGGAGACTCAACAGAGATGTGAATCTCTGAACACAAGCACAGTTCATTTTTCTGAACAGTGGGTATCTTGCTTGTGTAAGAGGGAAGAAGAACTTCAGAATTTATTGGAGGTAATAACTTTGGTACCTACTTGGGGGACAATAGCTATAATCAGAAAATTAAATATTCTTGGCAAGGTTTTGGTTTCAAATTATATTTTAAGATATAATGAGTGACAAACTTTCATGCTTACACATGATCTCTTTTCATATACTCGTATAAATCTTCTAGATTATGAATAGTATTAAACATTTATCCAGTTTCTGTCCTGAATCTGTCCTTGGTTTTTTTCACTTATTAATTTCTTCAAGAAGGACACTCTTCTTTTCACATCTAATACGAACTTATATTTGCTTTTTACTTTTTCCCAGGTATATTCAAATCTCTTTTTATTTTTAACAATCTTTTAAAAATATTTTATTTATTTATTTGAAAAATCATTAGAGAGAGAAAGAGATTTTCCATCTGCAGGTTCACTCTCCAAGTAGTTGCAATGGCCAGGGCTGGGCTGGGCCTGAGCCAGGAGCCTAATCCAGGTCTCCCATTTGGGTGGCAGGGGCCCGAGTACTTGGGCCATCTTCTATTGCTTTCTCAGAAGCATTTGGAAATGGAGCAGCCAGGTCTTGAAATGGCACTTAAATGGAATGCCGGCATTTCAAGCAACAGCTTAACCTGCTGCACCACAGCACCAGCCCCAAAAAATACATCTTAAAAAAAAAAATAGAAGCCAAGTTGACAGCATTCCCCTGTTCAACTATAAGGTATATATTTTTTTTAATTAAAGATTTATTTCAAAGAGTTATACAGAGAGAGTAGAGGCGGCGGCGGGGGGGGGGGGGTCCTCCATCTGATGGTTCACTCTCCGGATGGCCGCAATGGCCAGAGCTGTGCTGATCCCAAACCAGGAGCCAGGAGCTTCCTCCGGGAATCTCACATGGGTGCAGGGGCCCAAGGACTTGGGCCATCTTTTACTGCTTTCCCAGGCCAGAGCTGGATTGGAAGTGGAACAGCCAGATCTCGAACCGGTGCCCATATGGGATGCCAGTGCTTCAGGCCAGGGCATTAACCCACTGCACCACAGCACAGGCCCCCTTTATGGTATAATTTGAGCATCAAAAAGACTAATGGCTACAACAGATTGAAACACATCAAATTTGTTAAAATACATGAATTCATAAAGATGTGTCTCCTTTGGATCATGCTCAGCAAGTAATATATCATTCTGAAAACTAGTAAATAGAGACATAATAAAGCATCTTTCTGTCTTTCCTGAAAGACTCATATCTTGATTTAGTAGGACAGTTGGTTAAGAAAAGTTTCTCATAATAGAATTTCAGCTACTAAAAGGGAGAAGAATTGATAGAATTGGACTATCACTATTTTGTAGTCCCCAATGAAAGTACCTTTGTGAACATTAATAACTGCTTAAATCATTTAATCAAAAGCTCCTAGGTTTGGGGGAGCAGACATTCTGCACAGCAGTTAAGATATGGCTTGGGGCTCCCTTAGCCCATATCAGAGTGCCTGGTTTCAAGTTCCCATTCCACTTCAAATTCCAGCTTCCTGCTTATTTACACCCTAGGAGACAGCAGGTATGTGCTCAAGTACTTTGGTTCTACCACCCATAGGAGACTTGGATTGAATTCACTGCTCCCAGCTTCTGCCTGGCCCAGCCCTTGGATCTTGTGGGCATTTGGGAAGTGAATCTGCAAGTGAAAGAAATCTATCTGTGCCTTTCAAGCAAACTAATAAATAAATGAGAATTTAAAAAGAAAGAAAATGCAGCATGGGGATGCAGTTGACCAAATCTAGCGGCTGAAATAGTCAGTAAAGAGCTGGTTTCTTCCACAATTCTTTTTTTAAGAGAAAAAAATATGGGGCTGGTGGCATAGTGCGTAAAGCCACTGACTGTTATGAGTACTGGTTCAAGTCCTGGCTGGTCCACTTCTTATCCAGCTCCTTGCTGATGCACCTTGGAAAGCATCAGAAGATGGCCCAAGTACTTGGGCCCCTGCCACCCAAATGAGAGACTCAGATGTAGCTCTTGGCTCCTAATTTTGGCCTGGTCCAGCCATGATCATTGTGGCCATTTGGGGAGTGAACCAACATATGTGAGATTTCTCTCTCTGTCTCTTCTAACGCTGCTTTTCAAATAAAATAAATTAATCTTTTTAAAAAATATGAGGAAGATTAACTTATAGATCAATTAAGATTTAAGACTGTATGGGGCTGGCACCGTGGCACAATAGGTTAATCCTCTGCCTGCGGCACTGGCATCCCTAATGGGCACCAGTTCTAATCCTGGCTGCCCCTCTTCCAGTCCAGCTCTCTGGTATGGCCAGAGAAAACAGAGATGGGCCCCTCCACCCATGTGTGAGACCAGGAAGAAGCTCCTGGTTCCTGGCTTTGGACTGGCACAGCTCCGCCATTGCGGCCATCTAGGGAGTGAACCAACGGAAGGAAGACCTTTCTCTGTCTCTCCTTCTCACTATAACTCTACCTCTCAAATAAATAAAAAATAATAATAAAAAAAGATTTAAGACTGCAGACTTTTAAAATTATACAGTCATCTACTTAAGACACATAAAGCAAATGTAATTATGAATTCCAGTTGCAACAAGCCAATTGTGGAAAACATTTGAGACATTTGGTGAAATTTGACTACTGAATAGATGTTTGATATCCAAGAATTAGTGTTAAATTTTTTAAAATATTTTATTTATTTGTTAGGGAGTTACAGATAGAGAGGGAAAGAGAGAGACAGAGAGAAAGGTCCTCTCTCCGCTGGTTCACTCCCAAGTGGCCACAACGGCCGGAGCTGTGCGGATCCGAAGCCAGGAGCCAGGTGCTTCCTCATGGTCTCCCATGTGAGTGCAGGGACCCAAGCTCCTGGGCCATCCTCCGCTGCCCTCCCGGGCCACAGCAGAGGGCTGGATTGGAAGAGGGGCAACTGGGACTAGAACCGGCACCCATATGAGATGCTGGCGCTGCAGGCGGAGGATTAGCCTAGTGTGCCACGCTGCCGGCCCTAGTGTTAAATTTTTTAGATATGATATGGCTGTGGTCTTCAAATGCTTTTAACTCTTTAGGATACACAAAGATGCTTCCAACTCTTCATAGAAATTTTGCATTATCTTTTTTTTTCTTTTTGACAGATAGAGTTAGACAGTGAGAGAGAGAGACAGAGAGAAATGTCTTCCTTCTGTTGGTTCACTCCCTAAATGGCCGCTATGACTGGAGCTACTAAAGCCAGAAGCCAGGTGCTTCCTCCTGGTCTGCCAGGCCGGTGCAGGCGCCCAAGCACTTGGGCCATCCTCCACTGCCTTCCTGGGCCACAGCAGAGAGAGCTGGGCTGGAAGAGGAGCAGCCGGGATTAGAACCAGCGGCCATATGACATGCCGGTGCTGCAGGCGGAGGATTATCCAAGTGAGCCATGGCGCCAGCCCCTGCATTATCATTGAATATCGTTTTCCCATGAGCTTTCTGAAGCACTGAGAGGATGAAGTGATATAGGATTTGTTTCAAAGGAATCTTGGGTGTGAAAAGGTTTAAGTGTCCAATCTTGTTTTAGCTGTAACCCCCATGTGTCAGTAAATGTTGAGGCTATGAATATGAGGTGGTGCATACATGGGCATTAATTACGCTGTTTTTTACTTTAAATGTTTTTTTAAAACTTTTGTTATGGGGGCTGGTGCCATGGCTTACTTGGTTAATCCTCTGCCTGTGGCACCAGCGTCCCATATGGGCACTGGATTCTGTCCTGGTTGCTCTTCCTCCAGTCCAGCTCTCTGCTGTGGCCTGGGAAGGCAGTGGAGGATGGCCCAAGTGCTTGGGCCCCTGCACCTGCATGGGAGACCAGAAGGAAGCACCTGGCTCCTGGCTTCAGATTGGAAGACCTGTCTCTCTGTCTCTGTCTCTCTCTCTCTCACTGTCTAACTCTATCTGTCAAATAAATTAAAAAAAAAAAAACTTTTGTTATGGTAATTTTCAAGGCAAGGGAAAATGATTAATTGAATAAAGCACTAACAACTTTACTTTTAGTAATGAAAGCTTATTTACATCATTTACAGGTTGTAAACCAATGTTGTAAGGCTTCAACTTCAGAGATCACAGAAAAATTAAGCGGATATAAAGCAACTAATGAGAATCATCGTAATACTTTTCTGGGTCAGATAACTACTGATGAAGAAAGAATGATAGCACAAAGTATAAAACTTAATGAAACTATAAAAATTGGTTTGAATAAGCTTAATTGTTTCCTGCAGCAGGATCTGAAACTGGATATTCCAACAGGTATTTAGAAGAAATTTAAAGGTTTTTTTGACATTGAATTCAACCCTAGTCAGCATCAAATGTGCAGATAAGCAAGGCCCTGCCACTGAATGATACGAATTTACCATCAAAATATAATCAATTCAAATAAGGGAAAATTGGGGCCTCCAAATAATTTTAATCAGACATTATGTTTCATGATATGATCATGACATTAGCTCCTAACAATCTGGGCATCACAGTTCAGTAAAATGTCACAAATACTTGGGGAACTGGCCTTGTTAAGAAAAGACACTTTAAAAACAAAAATAAAAGCAAGCAACCATCTACCTAGCTGTGTTTCTAAAAGGACATTTTAATATCAAAATTATTAGAGGAATATAATTTAAAAGTCTAGTTCAATGCAGAGTTCACTGTGCATTGTGTTATGTGTCCCTCACATTTTGTCTTGGATATTACAATTTAGGAATCACCATTTTGAGAAATCAGTATCAGCTTTAATGATTTAGGGAGGCCTTCATGGAAGAAGGCGTAATAAGCTATTTTACATAGGATGAATAACTGAGTTATTTACTGGATGGTAGTAATTGTCACACATCCTGAAAATTCACTGATAATCATTGTACACTTAAAATGAATGCACTTTGTAGTATATAAATTATACTTCAAAGCTGCTATTTATTTTTAAAGCAGTTATAGCAGGAGATAGTACTAGAGCATTTTCATTTGTTTTCCCCAAGAGATTTATAATATTGATTGTCCATTTTTCATTGAATAGAAATGTAAATGCTAAATGAAAAGGCAAGTTCCTTTGTAAATTGTGAGAGTGTGAATTCACTCTAAGAAATGTAGCTGGTTAATCATGTTTACTCCAATCAAAGTGATCATGCTGGGAAAACAGTCCCCTTATTTACAACAATGCTGCCACTTCTCAGAACAGCCTTTAACTCCTTTTTGAGTCTACAACACATCTATGGTATGTCTCTGGAGATGGAAAATTTCATTTTAAGATCATTTGTCAGATGAGAAAATACTAGTTGAAAGCAATATGTGCCTGACAGGTGGCAAGGCTGATTCTCATGTATGGCAAGTCCATTTATTTTTGGAAGACGAGACTCATGTGGAAGCATAAATTTTAGCATTTAAAAAATATATTGTAGGGGCTGCTGCTGTGGTACAGCGAGTTACAGCCCCGGCTTGCAGCACTGGCATCCCATGTGGGCACCAGTTCGAGTCTTGGCTGCTCCACTTCCAATCCAGCTCTCCGCTATAGCCTGGGAAAGCAGTAGAAGATGGCTCACGTCCTTGGGCCCCTGTATCCGCGTGGGAGACCGGAAGAAGCTCCTGGCTCCTGGCTTTGGATCAGTGCAGCTAAGACAGTTGCAGCCAATTGAGGAGTAAACCAGTGGATGGAAGACCTCTCTCTCTCTTTCTCTCTGCCTCTCCTCTCTCTGTGTAACTCTGACTTTCAAGTAAATAAATAAATCTGTTTTAAAAAGTGCTTTATATATATATATATATATATATATATATATATATTTTAAACTTCAATTTTTCCCATATCTCACATCCATTAAAGGTACAACACCACAGAGGAAGAATTACTCGTACCCGTCGACACTGGTGAGAACTGAGCCGCGGGCACAGCTCCTTGATCAGCTGCACAGCAAACAGCCTGAGCTGTTCGTGATGGTCAACTGCTCAGAAGACAACAAAGAGACTAGTCAGGTAAAATTAAGGCATTATAATTTTAGAAATTTTTATTTATTTATTTATTTTTATTTAGTTGAAAGAGTTACAGAAAGAAGAAGAAAGACACAGAGAGAGAGATCTTACATTCATTGGTTCATTCCCCAAATGGCTACAACTGCCAGGGCTGGGCCAGGCCAAAGCCAGGAGCCTGGAGTTTGTTCCGGGTCTGCCGTCTGTGGATACAGGGGCCCAAGCCTTTGGGCCATCCTCTGCTGC
The DNA here is from genome assembly GCA_949820135.1 of Sylvilagus floridanus. Classification (NCBI taxonomy): domain Eukaryota; kingdom Metazoa; phylum Chordata; class Mammalia; order Lagomorpha; family Leporidae; genus Sylvilagus; species Sylvilagus floridanus. Next base: position 45,279,002 of record OX463235.1, read on the forward strand.
TGCTTTTCCAGGCACATTAGCAGGAAGCCAGTTTGGAAGTGGAACAGCTGGGTCTCAAACCGGCGCCTAAATGGGTTGCTGACATCACAGGCAGAGGCTTTACCCACTATGCCACAGTGCAGCCCCTCACATAAGCTCCTGATGTGGTAGAGTTCACGTGAAGAATTTGACTCTTTATTGTCTAATCCTTCCCTGCGTCTCATTAATGAGTGTTAGCTGACCCATAAGCCTATTTCTTTTAATCTTGTCAGTTTTTGAATTACACTAGTAGGTAATAATAATAGCCACAATATAATAATATGTGCCAGACACAGTTTTAAGCACTTTATGTATTTGTACACTGATGGCTGTCAATAATCGTGTGAGGTGGATGCTAGGATCATCCCCATTTTATTGATGAGGAACCATTTTAGTGACTGTTCAGGTCATGAAGACAAAGGGGAGTTAGAACCTGGACAAGGCCGGTGCCGTGGCTCAACAGGCTAATCCTCCGCCTTGCGGTGCCGGCACACCGGGTTCTAGTCCCGGTCTGGGCGCCGGATTCTGTCTCGGTTGCCCCTCTTCCAGGCCAGCTCTCTGCTGTGGCCTGGGAGGGCAGTGGAGGATGGCCCAGGTGCTTGGGCCCTGCACCCCATGGGAGACCAGGAGAAGCACCTGGCTCCTGCCTTTGGATCAGCGCAGTGCGCTGGCCTCAATGCCCCGGCCGTGGCGGCCGTTGGAGGGTGAACCAATGGCAGAGGAAGACCTTTCTCTCTGTCTCTCTCTCTCACTGTCCACTCTGCCTGTCAAAAAAAAAAAAAAAAAGAACCTGGACAATAGGGCCGGCGCTGTGGCTCAACAGGCTAATCCTCCACCTTGCAGCGCCGGCACACCGGGTTCTAGTCCTGATTGAGGCGCCAGATTCTGTCCCGGTTGCCCCTCTTCCAGGCCAGCTCTCTGCTATAGCCCCGGAGTGCAGTGGAGGATGGCCCAAATGCTTGGGCCCTGCACCCCATGGGAGACCAGGAGAAGCACCTGGCTCCTGCCATTGGATCAGCGCGATGCGCCGGCTGCAGCACACCGGCCGCGGTGGCCATTGGAGGGTGAACCAATGGAAAAAAACAAAGGAAGACCTTTCTCTCTCTGTCTCTCTCTCTCTCACTGTCCACTCTGCCTGTCAAAAAAATAAAGAACCTGGACAATGACACCTACAATCTGTAACTATAGAAATTACAGAAAAGTTGGAAATTAAAAAGGAGCAAAGAAGTAAATAAACTGTGAGTCTATTAATTCTGATATTACCATTTTTAACATTTTATCATAGGGGTCATATAATATAAAAGCATAACAGGGATTAGTTTTATTATTTTGTTGAACCTTGACTTATACACTGAGCATTGTATTATTTGAAAAGAAATAAACTTCCATTCTGTGATGCCTTTTAAGCGCTTGGGCTTAATGACTTATCCAGCTTCTTAATTACAGGTCATGGATGAAGAAAAGACACTCCTGGGGCAACATGCTGAAGAGCCTGTGGGCCAGGAGCCACCTGTGGATGCCAGTGTGCTTTGTCCTTCAAGGGGCGGGGTTCCATTTTTCCAGGTAACTCATCACATCGTATCTTGTAACCCTTCTACACTGGATGTAAATCTCACATTTAGGATTTATCATAAAGGCCTTACTCTTCACAAATAGAATCACAAAAAAATTTTGGTTACTCTGGGATGCCTTGTTAACTTTGCTATATTTATACAACTCTGATATGATGAGGGATTTTCCATAGGATGAATAAAGGTAAAATTTGACTTTGTCTACCCCCCTAGCTGGTAATCCTTAGCAAGTATATTTATCCCCTTTATGCTTCCTATCATATTCAGAATGAATACTGAGAGCAGTCATTTCTGTCTTCCCTCTACCACTGACCTGGAAATCCTGGGGTCTATCTTTGCCCATTAGACTTTTTTTTTTTTTTTTTTTTTTTTTGACAGGCAGAGTTAGACAGTGAGAGAGAGAGACAGAGAGAAAGGTCTTCCTTCTGTTGGTTCACTCCCCAAATGGTTGCTATGGCTGGCATACAGCGCCGATCTGAAGCCAAGAGCCAGGTGTTTCCTCCTGGTCTCCCATGCGTGTGCAGGGCTCAAGCGTTTGGGCCATCCTCCACCGCACTCCCGGGCCACAGCAGAGAGCTGGACTGGAAGAGGAGCAACCGGGACAGAACCGGCGCCCCAACCGGGACTAGAACCTGGTGTGTTGGCGCCGCAGGTGGAGGATTAGCCTAGTGAGCTGCGGCGCCAGCCTGCCCATTAGATTTTGAAGATTAGGATTTCAAAGGAGGAGACATGGAAGGCCTATTGGATTACATTTGCGATTTCTCTGGCCTGAGGTTAACTGTTGCTGTGTTTCCTGAGTTCCTTGTCTGCTCTGATCCTAGGCAATTAAGTCCTGTCATTTCTCCTACTCGCTGTTCAACCCTGCTGGGAACGTGACACTGTGAACTGCTTAGCATCTTCCCTCTCTTTTGAAGCCAGGAGCTGGGAAATCCACCCCCCGTGGATGGAAGGGGCTCAAGTACTTGAGCCATCATCTGTTGTCTTCCCAAGTACATTTGCAGGAAGCTAGATCAGAAGTGAATTAACCTGGACTGGAACCAGGCACTCCAGTATTGCTGTAGGCATCTCAGGCAGTGGCTCAATCTGCTTTGCCACAACACATGCCACTCTTTCAGGTTTTTTTTTTTAATCCCTTTCTTCTATCTTACCAAGTTAGGAAAAGGAGAAAAGAGGACCTTAGTTACCCACTTAATCCTCTGTAAGAAACCTGTTCTTACTATTGTTTGTGGCATCTTTGCAGGCTAGGCTTTGTGACTCAGCTGTGGCAAGGAAGTATATATAGTACCAGAAAGGATTTGGGATTGGGTTTTGGACCTTCAGATCTTCTCTGTCATAGCAACGATATGGAAATTTGCTGGGTTTAAAACTCAAGATGATGTGGAAATTTTCTCCAGGTCTAAAACTTTATAATTAGTTTTTTAAAGATTTATTTGTTTTTGTGTAAGATTTATTTACTTATTTGAAAGGCAAAGTAACAGAGAGGGAGAATGAGAGAGAGAGAGAGAGATTCCATTTGCTGTGGTTCATTCCTCAAATAACTACAATGGCCAGGGCTGAGCCACGCTAAAGCCAGGAGCCTAGAAAGCCGGAATACCATGTAGACCTCCTGCATGGGTAGCAGGGGCCCAGGTACATGGGTCACCTTCTACTGCTTTCTCAGATGCATTAGCAGAGAGTGGGACATCTGGGACTTGAATGGGTATTCTGATCTCATTTGGGATGCCAGTGTCACAAATGGCTGCTTAACTTGCCCACGATGCTGGCCCTGCATCTGAAACCTTACAAGTTGCTTATGATTTTTCCCAGCACTGAAAAGACAGTATACATTGAAAGTCACCTCCTCATTGGAATATTCCAATGAAATATATTTTTCAAATGAGTGACATAAGTTTCAAAAATAAGAAAAAATGTGCGGGCATTGTAGTGTTGCATATTAAGCTGCTGCTTGAGACACCGGCATCCTATATCTGAATGCTGGTTTGAGTCCCAGCTACTCTGCTTCCGGTCCAGCTCCTTGCTAACACGCTGGGGAAGCAGGGGATGATGGCTCAAGTTTCTTTCATCCATGTGCGAGACCCAGATGGGGTTCCTGGCTCCTGGCTTCAGCCTGACCCAGCCGTAGCTATTGTGGCCATTTGGGGAAAGAACCAACAGATGGGAAATCTTGTTCTTGCTCTCTCTGTGTCATTCTGCCTTTCGAATAAATAAAAAAAATTAAAGGAAAATATATTAAGGTAGCCTATATACCAGCTGCTCTGCTTAAAACAGAAAGGGCTTTTTCCTGATGACAAAGTTTTGTTCCCCTGGAGTGGGGTGTCTCAGCAGCAGCACTGTTGATATGTAAGCTGGCGAATTCTTTGCTGTGATGCACCTGCCTGGGTTGCAGGGTGTTCAGCAGCATCCATGGCTTCTACTTACTGGAAACAGTCTCTCTCCCTAGCAGTAACAACCAAAAACGTCCCCTGACAGTGCCAAATGTCCCCTGCGGGGCAGGATCGCTTCCTGTCGACAACCACTACCTTATCGTGAAAGCTGTGATTATGTCTTAGAAAAAGCACAGGAAATTAATATTTCTTTCACCCTATTTCTTCTAAGTGGTAAAACAAAACATTCACCTTTACTTGCCAAACAGCTTATATGCCTAAATTTATGCTGAACCTTTTCTGAAGTTTTCTACGCTTAAGTGTTCTTATCTATAACTCTGAAAATTTTAAAATAGAGTAAGCTAATGTGCATCAAATATTACATTATATTAACTTAATTTTTCCCCTTAAATCCACAGCATAAAAAGTCACATGGAAAAGACAAAGAAAACAAGGGCGTTAACCCAGTGGAGAGATCTAAGGTGGAAGAAACTACAGAGTACTCTGTCACAAAGAGTAGATTACCTCTACGAGCCCAGATAAATCTTTAATTAATTTGAAGGTCAAAAATTTTATTTTTAAGAAAATTTTAAAATAAAACCTGAAGCCCTAGACCTTGAGCCTTGTGTATAGATTTAAAAAGAACAGAATATATCAAGGCAGTACTGTAAAATATTTTGAATTTAAGTCTGCCCTTCCATTTTTTGGGGTCTTCCCTGTTATTCCCTGTGTATTAAGTTGGGTTGCATTTGGGATTTGCATTGACTACATACAAGTTTATGTTGTTAGCTTTTCATATAAAGTAACTCTTTTATAAAACAGATGGAAAGGTTTTTTACATATTATTAAATAGTGAGTTTCAGGGAGTGCATTGCTCTTCCAGGCTTGAGCTTACACAGGTAATATCACCGACACTTGACCTTGGAGAGGACCATCTCTTTTCTTGCTATGACTGAATTAAGTATGTATACTCTTACCTCCTCCTTAGACTTTCTTATTTTGCCTTCTGAGCTCACTTTCTCCTTTTTTATCATCACCCCATTTATAGAGCTATAAAAAGGTATCCTTTCTTATTATGAAAAAGTCAGGCTTTTGTCAAGAAGCCTTTAATGTTCTTCAGTGGTTATCTCTAAAATTGTGTACAATAAACATTAGCCTGGGAGTGTCCCTTTTTTCAGTACTTTGAATTTGTTTTCCACTGGCTGTGAAAGCCATTCCTTTATGACACTTACACATTAGCCTCCCCAGAGTTCACAAAAAGCCAGCCTCTCGAGAACATAGACTGCTGGTAGGGAGAACTTCCTGGAGCTCTACGTCTTTTGGAGAAGGTCACAGTGATTTAATGACATTTTGAAACTTACCAATTATGACTATAATTTATATTCTTTTGTTTACTAGATGAGGGTTTTTTTTTTCTTTGTATATAATAAAATTTGTATGTATATTTTTCTCTTGCAATTATAACTCTTGGAAAGTCCCTGGCATTTTTGATCAGGCATGTATATTTCTGGAAGTAGAGGTGTTTCGGCAGAAAGAACCAGAGCACTTAGAAGGAATATGTGCAGAGAATAAGTTTTGTGTCTACTTGAGGTTTAATGTATACGTTTTAGAGAGAGTTGACTTTAATAGCTAGGTAAAACCAGACCCTACTGGAGGATTAGCAGATATGCTACTTGAAGGAACTAAATTTACCTTACAAAAGTACTAATTTTCTTAATGAAAGTAATGTATAAAATTTCTCTGCAAACATGTCAACATAACTTATGGATAATATCTGATAAAGTGCCCCTGGTGAATCCTGATTAATAAATTTGGTTTCCTCATTGTGCTTGCACCGTAATTTCTTACATTGCATGGTTATGTTTACAGAGTTCTACAAGCTGCACTAAAACTCCGGAAGCAGACTTCTACCCAGAGCTGCCAAAGCGAAGGCATTGCTAAACATCCCAGGCTTTCAGTTGCACCTGTGGGTGTACCTTAGTGTTAGGTCAGTGAGAAACGGACCCACCACCACACAGCCTGAAGTCCAGCCCTGCGTCATCTCATTCTTTGTTTTATTTTTAAAGATTTATTTTATTTATTCATTTATTTGAAAGAGTTAGGGAGAGACAGAGAGAGAGAGAGATTTTTTTTTTTTTTTGACAGGCAGAGTGGACAGTGAGAGAGAGAGAGAAAGGTCTTCCTTTGCCGTTGGTTCACCCTCCAATGGCCGCCGCTGCCGGTGCGCTGTGGCTGGCGCACGGCACTGATCCGAAGGCAGGAGCCAGGTGCTTCTCCTGGTCTCCCATGGGGTGCAGGGCCCAAGCACTTGCGCCATCCTCCACTGCACTCCCAGGCCATAGCAGAGAGCTGGCCTGGAAGAGGGGCAACCTGGACAGAATCCGGTGCCCTGACCGGTACTAGAACCCGAGGTGCTGGTGCTGCAAGGTGGAGGATTAGCCTATTGAGCCGCGGTGCCGGCTAAGAGAGAGATCTTCCATCTTCTGGTTCACTCCTCAGATGACCAGAGCTTGGCGAGACTGAATCCGGGAGCCAGGAGCTTCATCCAGGTCTCCCACATGGGTGCTGGGGCCCAAACACTTGGGCCATCCTCTGCTGCTTGCTGTGACATCAGCCGGTGTTCACAGGTGGCGACTTTACCTGCTACACTATAGTACTGAGCCCCTACCTCACTGTTTTTAAGAAATATAACAAAGCTAACTGCTTGTCAGAGCAAAAAAGAGGGCCAGCGCTGCGGCTCACTAGGCTAATTCTCCGCCTTGCGGTGCCAGCACACCGGGTTCTAGTCCCGGTCTGGGACTCTCTCTGTCTCTCTCTCACTGTCCACTCTGCCTGTCAAAATAAATAAATAAAAAATAGAAACAAAAAATAAATCTTTAAGAATTTTAATATTCAGAGCTGTAAATTAGCTCTAAAATTTTCATGCACTAAAAGTGGCATCAGCAAAAATGGCAGAATAGGTAAAGGATCTGCTCCTCTATAAAGAAGCATGGAAAAATCAAGCAAAAAGCTTCAGAAACAACTATGAGGGTTATTGCCAGGAAGCATATGCTGAATCAAGAGAGAGACCATCTAAAAGCAGTGGGAAGCTGTTCTGCATGCCCCTTCCCTCTCCCTCCCCAGCTCAGTCCTGAGGACGGCAGCTGACATTCTCAGCACGGGTCATTGGCCCTCAGTTCTAGGCAGCAGGCAGACCTTGTTCTCAAGATTGCCTGCTGACACAAGGTACTTGCTTCAGTTTCATTTAACTTAGAACTCAAGGTAGAAACATGGTGGACGTGTCTCACAAATAACTGAAGACAGAAGAGCAACCAGCTGCCATGTGGACCAAAACTTACGGTTGAGGTAAATGGGAGTGTCTAAAGCCTTGGAGGGAAAGTAGCGAAGAGAGTGTCTTTCATTTTTACTTTATTTTTTTAAGATTTATTTACTTATTTGAAAGAGAGGTGGAGAGAAAGAGGGATCTTCCATTTCCTGGTTCATTCTTGAAATGGTTTCAATGCTCAGCATGGTTGAGGTGGAAGTCAGCAATCCCAAAACCTCCAATCCATGTGGGTGGCATCTCCCCCTGCTTTCCCAGGAGACATTAGCAGGGAGCTGGATCAGAAGCAGAGCAGTGGGGACTTGGACTAGGATTTCCATATGGGACGCTGGTGTGGAAAGCAACTGGCTCCTGAAATCGGGTTGTTCAGAAGCACCCATCTAAGGCGTATGCCCAGGGAGGGCTGCATACTCAGACAAGTCCTGAGGCTCAGCCCAAGTAGGGAGTGGAGGCGAGGGCAGATTTACAATGGCCCCTCTGCATGTTGAAGGGGGCCCCAACAGCCAAACTGCGAACGTGAGTTTTTCTTGTTTTATCTGTTTCATGTTTGGTGGCTGTTATTCAAGGAAATCTGTCAAGACATTAGCTAAACATATACAAAAGAAGAACTTCAGAGACCACATAAGCCAAAGTAGACTTTACAAAAAGAATGTAGGTAAAGTGGTTAAGCAAATCACCATAGCCTATAGCACGCAACAAAAGCAAATCCTAAGGAGTGAAGGCTCTGATTTCCAGAGATACCACAGAATAACATTCAAACTGTCCAGTTTTTCATTGAAAAACAAACTATAAAGCATGCAAACTATGACCATTCACAGAAGAAACTGACATAAAACTGTTTCTGAGAAAGGATAGACATTGGACTTAAAATTTTTAAATCAACTGTCTCAGATATGCTCAAGAGCTTAAAGAATCCAAAGAAACAATGTCTCAGGGCTGGTGTTGGGGTGCCCTGAGTTCAACTGCCACCTGGGGTGCCGGCATCCCATATGGGCGCTGGTTCAAGTCCCAGCTGCTCCACTTCAGGTCCCAGCTCCCTGCTAATGTGTCTGGGAAAGCAGCAGAAGATGGCCCAAGTGTTTGGGCCACTGCCATCCATGTGGGAGACCTGGATGTTAGGGATTGAACCGGCAAATGGAAGATCTTTGTCTCTCTCGCTCTCTCTGTAACTGCCTTTCAAATAAATAAATCTTATTTTTCTTTTCTTTTCTTTTTTTTTTTTTTTTTACAGGCAGAGTGGACAGAGAGAGGGAGAGACAGAGAGAAAGGTCTTCCTTTTTGCCGTTGGTTCACCCTCCAATGGCCGCCGCTGACAGCGCGCTGCGGCCGGCGCACCGCGCTCGTCCGATGGCAGGAGCCAGGAGCCAGGTGCTTTTCCTGGTCTCCCCATGGGGTGCAGGGCCCAAGCACTTGGGCCATCCTCCACTGCACTCCCGGGCCACAGCAGAGGGCTGGCCTGGAAGAGGGGCAACCGGGACAGAAACCGGCGCCCCGACCGGGACTAGAACCCGGTGTGCCGGCGCCGCAAGGCGGAGGATTAGCCTGTTGAGCCACGGCGCCGGCCAAATAAATAAATCTTAAAAAAAAAAAAAAAAAAATCCAGTCTGGGGAGCAGAACAATGTGAAGGAAAATGAACAGCTTAAAGGATCTGTGGAGCATCACCAAGTATACCAATATTTCCAGAACAAGAATTCCAGAAGTAGAGGAGAGATGAAGAAAGAATATGTAGAGAAATAATGGCCCAAAGCATCTCAATACGTGAATCTACACGTCTAAATTTATGCAAAACCAAACAGGATAAATTCCGAAGACACCCATGTTGACTCAGTGGTGTCACCAAATTGTTCAAAACTGAAGTGACTTGGAAGCAGCAGGGAAGTGACCATCAGAGAAACAAAATTCAAACCCACAGTAAGATACTGCTTTACATCCATGGGATGGTTCTAACAAAAAATGCAGAGTAACAAGTGTTGGTGGAGATGTTGGGAAATGGGAACCCTTGTACATTGCTAGTAGGAATGTAAAGTGGTTCGGCCATTGAAGAATAAGTTTGGTGGTTCCTAAAATTTTAACCATGGAGCTATCATGTGACCCAACATATCCACTAGGTGTCTGCCTAAGAGAAAGAAGATGCACCCAAGACAAAAATTTGTGTACAAATGCTCATAGCTGCAGTACTCACAATGACCTAGTTAGCGTAAGCAGCCTTAATGCCCATCATTGTATGAGTGGATTAAGCAGATGTATGTACATTTGATGGATTACTCAGCTATGAAAATGAGGTACTATTAATGTTACTGTGTGGGTAAACATCAAAAATATTCTAAGTGAAAGAGACACAAAAGTTCACATACTATATGGCTTTACTTTTATGAAATATCTAGAATAGATAACTTAATAGAATTAGGTTGGTGATTACTAAGTTTGGGGAATGACCACCTAATATCTATGTGATTTTCTTTTGGGATATTGAAAATGTATTGGAACTAGGCAGAAGTTGCATTTGGGCATCATTGTGACTATACTAATGGCACTGAATTATAATGCTTTAGTTGATTTAATGCTACATGAATTTCACCTTTAAAAAAAGTAATTCAAGGGGTCAGGGCTATGGTGTAGTGGGTTAACCTGCCACCTGCAGTGCTATCGTCCTATATGGGCGCCAGTTTAAGACAATGGCTGCTGCACTTCCAATCCAGCTCCCTGCTAATGGCCTGGGAAAAGCAGCAGATGGCCCCAGTGCTGGAACCCCACACCCATGTAGAAAACCTAGAATAAGGATCTGGGCTCCTTGTTTTGGCCTGGCATGGTCCTGACCATTGCAACCATTTAGGGAGTGAACTGGCAGATGGAGGATCTGTCTCTCTAACAGCCTTTCAAATAAATTAAAAAAAAAATCAAAATACAGTGTCCATTTATCTATTTAGAAGAGGTATGAGGGGCAAGTGTCCGGGACACCTGCATCCCATATTGAACTGTCTGGGTTTGAGTCCAGACCCCACTCCATTCCAGTTTTCTGCTGATGTGCACCCTGGGATGCAACGGGTTGTGTACGGGGAACCCTGCCACCCACATGGGAGACCAGGATGGAGTTTCTGGCTTTGGCCTGGCCCAGCCCTAGCTTTTGAAGCCACTTGAGGGGGGAACCAGTAGATGGGAGATCCCCTCTGTTTCTCTCTGTCTGCCTTTCAAATAAAGTAATTTTTTTTTAAAGTCATGATAGCTCCATGGTTAAAATTTTTAAAAGTTGCTCACATTAATTTTCTTTTTTAAAAAGATTTATTTATTTGAAAGAGTTACACAGAGAGAAGCAGAGTCAGAGAGAGAGAGAGAGAGAGAGAGAGAGAGAGAGGTCTTCCATCTGCTGGTTCACTCCCCATTGGCCACAAGGGCCAGAGCTACACTGATCTGAAACCAGGAGCCAGGAGCTTCTTCCGGGTCTCCCACACAGGTTTAGGGGCCCAAGGACTTGGGCCATCTTCTACTGCTTTCCCAGGCCATAGCAGGGAGCTGGATTGGAAGTGGAGCAGCCAGGTCTTGAACCGGCCCCCATATGGGATGCTGGCACTGCAGATGGTGGCTTTACCCGCAGTGCCACAGTACTAGGCCCCACATTAATTTTCAAATACAAAAAAAGTTCCTAAATGCTGCAGTTTTAAAAATATATTGTTACACTATGTGTCTAATAAACACGGTTGTTAAGGCAGCAGTTAAGTTGCTGTTTGGGATACCCACATCCCAGATGGGAGTGCATGAGTTTCAGTCCAGCTTCTTGATAGTGTATGTCATGGGAGGCAGAAGGTGCTGGCTCAAGTAGTTAGGGCCCTGCCCTCCCCCATGGGATAGACGTGGATGGAGTTCAGCCTGGTGTAGCCTTAACTGTTGCAGGTGTTGAGGAATCAACAAGTAAATAGATGATCCCTCTCATCCTTCCACCCCTTCAAATAAAAGTAAGGAAATAAATGAATACATAAATAAGATGGAAAAAAAAAAACAGGCTGTTTCGGGGGTGGGCATTTGGCTTAGGAGTTAAACGCTACTTAAGATGCTTACATCCACATTAGAGTGCCTGGGCTCAATCCCAAACTCCAGCCTCTCACTCCATCTTCCTGCTCGTGCAGACTCTGGAGGCAGTGGTACTGGCTCAAGTAGTTGGGTTCCTGCTACCCACATGGGAAACCTGTATCTTGCCAAGCAAGATCTTTCTAAATCCAAGAAATTTCAAAACAAGATAGAGTATTTGGGCCAAGAACTAGAAACTATAAAAAGAACTTGGTTGAAAACTGTAGGACTTGAAGATGCAATGTTATAAACATAAGGGATGTGTTTGCTGAGTAGTCACAGTTAAGAAAAAGTAGATGATAGATTTAGAAGAAAATAGTTGGCCAGCACCATGGCTCACTAGGCTAATCCTCCACCTGTGGCGCCGGCACCCCGGGTTCTAGTCCCGGTTGGGGTGCTGGTTCTTTCCCGGTTGCCCCTCTTCCAGTCCAGCTTTCTGCTGTGGTCCAGGAGGGCGGTGGAGGATGGCCCAGGTCCTTGGGCCCTGCACCAGCATGGGACTCCGGGAGGAAGCACCTGGCTCCTGGCTTCGGATATGCGCAGCGCGCCGGTCACCACTTGGGGGGTGAACCAACGGAAAAAGGAAGACCTTTCTCTCTGTCTCTCTCACTGTCTGACTCTGCTAGTCAATAAATGAATAAATAAATAAATAATAAATTTAAAAAAAGAAAAGTTATACTGAAGCAGGGTGGGCAAAAGATGGGAAACAAAAAGGTCATGGCAAAGAAGTCTAACGCATGTAATGGGAGGCTCAGAAGGAAAAAGAATGGAACTGAAGCTCTACGTATTACCTCCAGCTGCTATAACAAAATACTGTGGAATGGTGGCTTAAGAGAAATGCATTTCTTACTCTTATCTCAGGCTGGATGTCTGAGATAAGAGTGCCATTGTGGTTGGGTTTCGATGAGGGCTGTCTTCTGGCTAGCAGATGATGCCTTCTTGCTGTGTGCTCACATCACAAAGTATGAGGAGAGGGGTGGGCATTCTGTGCTATCTTCTTATAAGGACGCTAATCCAATTGTGTCTGAGCCTCACCTTTATGAACCTCCTTATACACCATATTCCAGATACACTGGGGATTAGGGTTTCAACATGTGAATTAGGGGGAGGAGTGACAAAATTCAGTCCATAGCACTGTCTAAATCTCAAGCAGGATAAATATGAAGTTGCACCTATGTATATCAGTTAAACTGCTAAAAAAAAAAACAAAGATAAAATCAAACACAACCACAGACAAAAAGATTATTTCCAGAGGAACAGCAAACTGCCAGCTAATTTTGTAACAGAAAGAATGGAAGCAATAGAGGTGCACTTGGCACAGCAGGAAGACACTGCTTGGGGTGCCCACACCCCGCACTGGAGTGTCTGGATTCAGGCCCTGTCTCCACTTCCAATCTCAGTGTTCTGTTAATGCACACCATGGGAGGCAGCAGGTGCTTCCGTCCTGCCACTCACCTGCATGACCTGAATTGGATTCTGGGCTCCTGGCTCCAGCCTGGCCTGGCCCTGGCTATTGTTAGTATCTGGGAAGTGAATCCACAGATGGAAAATATCTGACTGCCTTCCTGTCCTTGTCTCTCTACCTTTCAAGTAAAGCGAAAATAGATAAAATGTTTTTCAAAGAGAAAGGAAATCGACAATGGAAGGACAGTTTCAATGTACTGAATAAGTGATGTGAGTAAGAATGGAAGAGAAAGGCCCCCAAAGTCCATTCCTCCATAAATGCAGTGAGGACCTTGAGGTAACTTCAAAATCGAAGTTTTTGGAATTCTGGCACGAGCATTGTGAGGCAGCAGGTTAAACCACCACCTGGGATGCCCACATCCCATACTGGAGTGCACACTCCTCCACATCTGATCCAGCTTCCTACTAGTGGATCCTCGGAAGCAGTGGATGATGGCTCAAGTACTTGGGTTCCTGCCACCCATGTGGAAGATGTGAATTGAGTTCCTGACTGCTGGCTTTGGCCTGAGACAGCCCTGGCTGTTGTGAAGTAAATTTGTGGGTAGAGATCTGTCTGTCTCTGTCTTCAAATAAAATGAAAAAAATAAAAATCACAGAAGAGGTCCTTTGTGGTGAAATGAGAAGACCATGCCAAGATGGCCGCTGGCAAGCAAGCATCAGTTACTCAGGAATGGCTTTGAAACCCCCTGGCAACAGAGCCTGCCTGGCAACAGGCTGTGATTGGATGGCTTTGGAAACTGCCTGGCAACAGGCTGTGATTGGTTGGGGTATAGACCGCCCCTTGACCGGATTGGCTGGTCTTGGCTATATAAGCTGTTGCACTAACTGAAACAAATGAGTCTGCAGGCTGCTTGCCTCAAACCCGCTTTCACCCGACTCCCGGAGTCTGTGGTGACTCAGCGCCTCTTGCCCCCACCACGCTCCTCCTCTCAGAAATAAATCCACTGCAACATTGTTGAGAAATCAACTGCAACAGTCCTTCATAAGACCAACAGCTGATTTCTCATCAGAAACCATGGTAATCAGATGTGATGATAGCAAAGTACTGAAAGAAAAAGACTCACTCAGGAATTCTATGTTCAAAACTATCCTTCAAAAATGAAGGTGACCATAAATCATCCCAAGATAAACAAAACTGGGTTACTAACGCATTAGCAAGCCTGCCACACAAGGACTAGTAAAGAGAGTACATCTGCTGAAGTGAAAGGGCACTAGGTAGCAATTTCTGTGCACAGGAAGAAATAAAGAGCACTGGTAAAGGCGGCTGAATAGGTAAACATAAAAGACAGTGTAAGGGCTGGCATTGTGGCAAAGCAGGTAACAGCTGCCTGTGATGCCGGCATCCCATATGGGCGCTGAGTTCCAGCTACTCCAATTCTGATCCAGCTCCTTGCTAATGCACCTGGGAAAAGGAGAAGATGGCCCAGCTGCTTGGTCCCCTGTACCACATGGGAGACCTGGATAGAGCTGGATAGAGACCTGGATGGAGCTCCTGCTCCTGGCTTTGGCCTGGCCCAGCCCTAGCCATTGTAGCCATCTGAGGGGTGATCTCTGTATCTGTCTCTTCCTCTTTCTATATAACTATTTCAAATAAATAAATTTTTAAAAAGAAATTATATCTTTATAATTCTTTTTAAAGCTGTTAATGGGCACACAGCTTACGTAATACATGGAATTCGTATACAACAATCATAAAGGAGTTGGGGGGTGGGAATTGCGGAGCAGCAGGTTGAGGAACCTCTTGGGCACCCGCATCCTGTTCTGAAGCGGGGGTCTGGGTCCTGGCTACTTTGCTTCCAATTTGGTCCCCTTCTACTGCACCTGGGGAACAGGGGGTGATGGCTCAAGTATTTAAGATACTGGCATCCATGTGGGAGACCCCAGATGAGGCTCCTGGCTCTGGACTTCAGCCTGGTCCATCCCTGGCTGTTGTAGCCACTAGGGAGTGAACCAGCAGATAAAAGATCTCTGTCATTTTCAAGTAAATAATTAAATCTTAAGAAATTGAGAGAAAAGTTGAGGAGAGTATAGGACTATACAGTAGCCAGATTTTGCAAATGACTGATGGTAAGTTGCTATTAATTTCAACTAGATTTTTGAAAAAAAAATTCTTTTCATCTAATTGAAAGGCAGAGTGACATGAGAGGGAGAGAGAGAGAGATATTTTCCATCTGCCAGTTTACTCCCCCAATTCCTGGAATAGCCAGGTCTGTGCCAGGCTGAAACCAGGAGCCTAAAACTGCCTCTGGGTCTCCTACATGGGTGACAGGGGCTTAAACACCTGAGCCACCATCTGCTGCTTCCCAGACGCATTAGCAGGAAGCTGGATTGGAAGCAGAGTGCGCATTTGAATTGAGGCACTCTGATATGGGATGAGACTGCACCTGGCAGCTTAACTTGGCGCACCACATCTGCCCCTGAACTAGATCCTTAAATTAAGATGCTAATTGAAGTGACGTACTTGATCTGCTATCTTGTTAGCTCCAACCTCACCTCCTTGCTCAAAGCTCCGGTTTTGAAGGAAACAGAAGCAGCTGCCAGGCTGTGGCTTGGCAAGGCGCTGATGAGGCCTGCGGTGTTTGTTCTACACGGCATCAGTAGTAGGACTTAACTGGGACACTAATTTATTTTTACTCCTTAATTTAAAAAAATATTATTCATTTATGGATTTAAGAAGCAGAGTCACACCGAGAGCTTCCATCTGCTGGTTCATTCCCCAAATGCCTGCAATGGCCAGGACTGGTCTGGCTAAAGCCAGGAGCCATGAATTCAACCCAGATCTCCCATGTGGTGGCAGAGACTGACTGCTTGAGCCATCAGCACTGCGGGCTAGAGTGAGCATCAGCAGGAAGCTGGAACTGGGAGCAGAGCCAGGACTCAATCAGAGGTACTCTAATATGGGATGCAGGTGACCTAACGGGTGTCCTAACCATCAGGTCAAATGCCCACTTGAGGACACTTTAGATATTTGGTTCCTTAGCCCAAGAGTCCCTGTTCTCCTTTCTGAGCAGTGATTAGCTGGGCACCAGCCTGGGGCCAGCATTGTGGCACAGCGCTTGAGACACCAGCATCCCATGTCAGAGTGCCAGTCTGGATCTCAGCTGCTCTGCTTCCAATCCAGCTCCCTGCTAATGCGCTTGAGAAAGCAGTGGAAGACAGTCCAAGGATCTGGGCCTCCACCATCCGTGCAGGAAACCTGGAAGGAGTTCTGGGCTCCTGGCTTCAGCCTCAACTAGTCCTGTTTGTTTGGGGAGTGGAAGATCTCTCTGTCTCACCATTTCTCCGTCATTCTCTGCCTTTCAAATAAAATACAAAACCATAAAACAAGGGCACCTGTCTGGTAAAAAAAATGCAAACGTCGAGGCATAGGATCCAGAGGAGCAGGTGAGTGCCCCGAGTGGAAAGGCAGATGCTCCAGACAGCAGAAGTCCTGGCTCATCGTTTCCAGTATTTTCTGAAGGGTTGTTGTCTGGGAGTCTGGCTGCATAGGCACAGGTTTGGATTATATGTAAAAATCTCACTTCTGATGTTGTGACCCTTGTTTAAATTACTCTAGGGCATGTCACTGGCTTTCATGTGACATCCTTTCAGCATGTAACAGAACCACGTGCAGCTTGAGATAACAATTCATGCATCATGTAATTCACCCATTTAAAATGCTTTTCCCAGGGTATTCACAAGCCGTGTAATCACCTCCACACTAACTTTGAAATTATTTTCACCAGCCCCTAAAAAACCTCCTGTACTCATTAGCATTCACCCTTGTTTTTCTGCCAGTTTCACCAATGCTATGCAGCCGCTCATCTACTCTCTGTAGAGGTACCTGTTCCATACGGTCATATAAGTGGTGTCATACAATTTGTGGTCTTTTGTGTCTGGCGTTTTTTGAAAACAATGTTTTCTTTTTCTTTTTTTTGCAACAAGATAGATTATTTATTTTGAAGCAGAGAGACAGACAGATAGACTGAGACAGACAGTTCCCATCTGTCTGTCTGATTCATTCCTCAAATGCCCACAGTGGCCAGGCCAGGGCCAAGTTGAAGCTAGGAGCCAGGGGCTTGATCCAGGTCTTCCACATATACTTCAAACATCACCTACTGCTGCCTCCCATGATGTACATTAGCAGGAACCTGGAATCTCAAAATTTGGAAGGCCGATGTGTGGATGGAGATCGCAGAGCGTTCGGTGGCTTGGAAAGAGTTCCATTTGTGTGTTTTACGAACAGCAGAAATCCAGAACCCCAGAGCACTGGAACATGCTGGATTACCAGTGAGGCTATCCGAGTCACGGCACCAATGTTATTAGCCATCGCAAAGCACACCGGACACCGGAGTAAGGGAAAGGGTTTATTGGGGAACACCCTACAGGCCGGAGTGAAGGGGTGGCGAAGGAAAAAGAGGAGACTGTCAGAGAGAGAGAGACAGAGAGGAGGGAGAAGAGAGATGAGAGGAGGAGAAGAGCCAAGAGAGGCTAAGAGAGAGCAGGAGAGAAGGACCAAGAGCTGAAAACAATGTTTTCAAAATTCATCGTGTAGTAGTGTGTATCATCAGGACTTCATTCCTTTTTATTACCAAATAATATTCCATTATGAATATTCATTTTAGTGATCTAGTCATCACTTGATGAACACGTGGACCATTTCCATTGTTTGGCTACTTTGAACAATCCTGCTATGAACATCTGTGAACCAGATTTTGCATGGATGTATGCCTTCATTCCTTGGGTAGCCACCTAGAAGCGGAATTCCGGCATCTTGCTGGGATACTGGTAGCTCTCTGTGGAACCTCTGCAAGATCCACCAGACTGTTCTCCAAAGCAGCTGCTTCACCTCACCTTGCCACTAGCACAAAATACAAGGGCTCCGAATCACCCACCCTCACCAACACTTTTAATTTTTTTTTCTTAAAAATGATCGTAGCTATCCTAGTTGGGTGTGAAGCAGCAGAACATTGTGGTTTATATTTGTAGTTCATGTGCTTATTGGTCATTTGTGTATCTTCTTTGGAGCAGTGTCTGCTTAGACCTTGTGTCTATTTAGAAATTGGGTGCTTTTCTATTATTGAGTTCTTCTTCACTATTAAAATTGAACAAATAAATAGCATAAGCTCTAGGTAAAGCTACACGGTCAGTAAAATTCCCCCCCACGCCAATGCCATGTAACGCATGTAAATCATGGAACAAGAACACCAGCGAAGGGCTGCCACGTGGTTCAGAGCTTTGATTCCATCTGGGACATGAATGACACATTTCTACTCCACCAAATCAGCATTTTGTGGGTTAGTAAAGCACTGAATTCCTCACTAATCAGATTGTTCCAAATATTAAATACAATATAATGATTCGATATGTGATTTAATAAATGATTTTGTCACCCCAGTACTTGACGGTAATGAAACTTTTAGTGTATGTACAGACCCAAGTTGGTATAATAAAACTCACCAATGTTTTCAAGCTACAGCTGATTTCAAATTTTACCGCAGTGTATATTTAATTACCAAAATAAGTTGCAAAAAGTTTACCTAAGTTCCTATAAGATAAACTAGAAGTGGGAACCACCATCTCTTCTTACAAAATTTGGGCTCTTGCACAACAGCAATGACTAAAATAAATGGTGCCAATTTTTTGGAGAGAGTCTTGTTTAATTCAGAATATAATTAAAATCTCATGTAGCTTTATTGGTTTTAGTATCCAGCAGAGAAAAAATATTGAAACTCCAAGAGATTTTGAATTAAATAGCTGCAACAGTTTTGTTTTATTAGTTCTGACTGTGTGAAAAAAAATCATAGGGAAAACTTTGGAAAAATCTAGTTCTTTTAGAGCCCCAAATGACTTTTAAAACAATAAAACAAACTATAAAACCCACACAAGTGATATTAAAAATTATGTAGTTCAATAAATGTGACATTCACAAATGTGGTTGTAATTTTTTTTTTTAACTATAGCAAAGTGAACGTGGATCTGACGATTGGATTTAGAAAAGGTGGTGTTATATAGCTTAACAGAATTAAGTGCTTCAATTTGCTGGTGAGGATTATGTAGCTAAGTTGGAATGTTCTACCAGTGCTAAAAGATCTCCAGCCACTTCCCAGGGTCTGTGGCAAAAATCAAAGAAAGAGATGATGCTCCCCTTATTAGTGATTATTTAATAATCCTATATTAGTGATTCTTTGCCTAGCTTTTTATATTTATTTTTGGAAGCTTCTAAATTTAAATCATTTTGACTGGCAGTTCATGACAGAATGGACTAATACCATGAACCCATACAATGTTTGAAGATGGAGAATGACAGCTGGCTAGTGATTTACTGCAAAGGCATCCAATGACTTGGAGCAGTGATGGAAGTTACACAGAGGTTGAAGGGGCAGGAAAAAGGTGAAAAGCAAAGATGAAGGGGAAACAAATTTTGAGAAAGATGCTAATCACAGTTATCTCCTTGGTTCCATGAGGTCCCAATCTTCAAAGGCCCCGATATAAATGTGAAGGCGCATCTGACTTCAGGTAGTTACTGTCCTGTCTTTGCAGCTGTTACATGTCCTCCGGACACAGTGACTCTCAAGCAGGCCACGTGGGGAGAGTGAGGACTGGTGGGGCAAACGTTCCCAGTGACTCCCAAACACCCAAGAGACAGTGCTTCTATTGTGCAACAAAAATCACACTTAATTTTTTCCAGTTTTTATGATAAAACATTTCAAACCTACAAAGAAGTTGAAACTATAGTACAACGAATATCTGTATACTCTGCACTTGAATTCACCAGTAATTTTTTAACATTTGCTCTATGAGGGTACTTCAAAAAGTTCGTGGAAAATGGAATTAAAAGTTGTCTGTGTACAAAAACTTCTGAAATCCATGCAGAGTTTTTTCAAATATTCATTTCTGTAAACTTTTTGAACATCCCTTGTATCTCTCTCTATATATACACATATGTATATTTATACAGATGTGTGCATTTTACTTGTGTATGTTACATGTGTGTATATGTGTATGTGCAGTGAGCTACTTGAAAGTAAGTTGCAAATACTGTGACCCATCACTCCTAAATATTTTAATTTGCATCTCCCAAGAATCAGGACTTTTTTATATAACTCAGAATACCAAACATAAAACATGCAGTTCATAGTTTTCTCCACCAAAATGTCACAGTTTTCTCAAAACTCCAGAATCAAACCATTTGGGGCAATCCTCGGAGAGTCTGTGAAAATTCTCATCCGCATCTCACGCGCTGGTTGTGATGTGCAATGCTGGCCCTTCTTGAAAACCCTTTTGGGTTTTAATGAATACTTCTGTTAGCTGGCATCGCTCCAGATTTCCCATCCACCATCCCTTTCTCCCTCTCTTTGAATATCACTGTGGACTTACAAGTGGTTATATTCAGTCATGTGTTTTTAAAATTTTCACTTATTGGGGCTAGAGCTGTAGTGCAGAAGGTTAAGCTGCCGCCTGCAACACTGGCATCCCATATGAGAGCTGTTTGGAGTCCCAGCTACTCCACTTTCCATCCCGCTCCCTGCTAACTTGCCTGGAGACAGCAGCTGAAGATGCTCTGAGTCCTTGGGCCCCTGCCACCCTTCGGGAGGCTTGGATGGGTCTCCTGGTCCTGGCTTTGGCACGGCCTGAACCATGGTTGTTGCGGCCATTTTGAGGAGTACGCCAGCAGATAGAAGATCTCTGTGTCTCTCCCTCTGTAACTTGGCTTTTCAAATTTAAAAAATAAAATTTTTATTTATTTATTTGAGAGGGAGAAAGAAGGGAGAGGAAGAGCTTTCACTTCCATCTCCTGGTTCACTCCCCAGATGCCTGTGAAGCCTGGAGCACAGAACTCAATCTGGGTCTCCCGCAGGGGCGATAGCACCTAACTACTCGAGCCATCACTTACTGCCTCCCAGGGTGTGCATTGGCAAGAAGCCGGAATGGGGACTGGAGCTGGGGACTCGGACCCAGGAACTGGGATATGGGGTGTGGGCATCTCAAACACTAGGCCAAATGTCCACTGCCATAATTTACCTTTGAGGCTTGCATCACCCGGTTTTGGTTAATGGATGCCCCCCTCTTCAAGGCAGTTCTGTCTTCCTGTCATAGTTTCTGGCACCTGCAGAGCTCACTTCGTACTTTTTGCATGGGTCAACTCTTCAAACATTCAAAAGGTGGGCATTCGCCCTTCGACCCTACCTTTCTCTTCCAGGACAGCTAAAGTCATCACTAGGTCACCAGTTCGTTATTCTTCCAGAAGTAATTTATATAAGAAAGAGCAATCTCCCCTCCCCCCTTCTTTTCTCTCCCTTTCTCTCACCAACCCCCAAGGTTTGAACCGGAATGAGAGCACACTACACTCGCTGGGTCTGCACTTGTTGCTCTAGTCAGATGCCTAAAGATACTTATGACCCCAACTCAAAAACATCAGGCATCTTCAGGCCAAGTTTCAAATGTTGCAGGTGAAAAAGGCCGAAGGTGATGGCTCCACCGAAGCTTCATTTACCGAACCCTCACGTGCTAGACGCTGGGCTTGGAGCGTTGGTCCCTGTCCCCCTCGGGCGTGGTGACACCTGCTCCTCTCAAGCATCCTGTCCTTGGGAAGCCGTTCCTCCCTTACTGACCTCCTCTCGCCCCCGCAACCAGGTCGCGGCGCACGGTTTCAGGTAATTAGGGACGTCTCCTCCCAAACGCCTACGGGTCACCGCGTTGGATCTGCCTCCCGTCTCCCGAGGGCAGAGGTCAGGAGTGACCCGTCCACTGCCGGCCCACAGTAGCCGCGCAACAAAAACGTGTGCAATGAAACTCGAACCCAGGCCATCCGGCTCCCAGGCCCCTCCTCTTCCCACCCCGGCCCGGCTGCAGCTGGAAAAAGTGCCAAGGCGTAGACGTTAAACCCTGCGCAATAGCAGAAGCTGGGAAGTGCTTCCATTTCCACGACTAATGGAGGACCTCAGCAGAAACAGCTCACCGCGAGGTGTGACGACCGCAGGAGGGCGTCAATCAATAAAATGCCCCCTCGCCCCGGAGGCGAGTGAAGTCGAACAGAGCCGGGGCCACGCGCGCCAGCGCCACCGCGTCAATAGGAAACACATGCAGAACGGGGAAGCCCGGCTGCGCGCAGCTGCGACCCCTAGGGCAGGCGGGGAACGGACAGGGGACAGCCCCCCTCCATGGGATCCAAGAAGACTGCACAGCTTCTGCCCGACGCCGTGGCCCGGGGCTCCCCCTGGAGTCCTGTCCAGAGCAGCTTTCTGCTAGCATCCCATGGAGGGAGGTGGCTGAGACCGAGCCCCGCAAGTGAAACGGGCTGGAGCGGCCCACGGCCCGGAGCACCGTAAGTCCAGTGGTGCGGGCCCCGCGGGGTACGCAGCTCAGGGCCGGGGCGCTCTGAAGCAGCGCCGGGAACCCAGGGCGCTCTCCCGCTGCCAGCGACCACAGCCAGCGCCGCCGTGCCTCGGGGAAGGAGGGGGCGCACGGGCAGCGGAGCGTTCCTCCGCCAGCGCTTCGGCGCCCCCGACTCCCGCCGCATCTCTCCCGGGTCAGGGGCCGGCCCCTGTCTGGACTGTCCTCCTTTCCCCACCCGCCCCGAGTTTCGGCAGAAGTGCCTCTGGGCCAGGCCTGCGCTCCAAGCGGCTACTTTCCACGAGCCTCCAGCGACGGCCGCGCCTCTGGGCTGCCCTCGAAGGCGTCCCTGGCCCCGAGGTGTCTGCAGCCCCGAGCCGGGATGGGGGCGGCGGCGGGGCGCCCCGGCTCAGGGTCCCTGGAGCCAGGGAGCTAGCGGGTCCGGGACGGGAGTGGGGGGGCGGAGAGCTCGGCCGGCGGGGGGCGGGCCGGGGGTGGGGGCGGGAGGCGGCTCTGGGGGCCCCGCGCCATTGGCCGCAGAGCCCGGCGGCAGGAAGGGGCCAGCGAGCGCGGCCCCACCCCGCGGCCGGCGGAGCCTATCGCCGGGAGCGCGGAGCGCGGATAAATGTAGCGCCGCGGCGCGGGCCGGCAGCTCTCGGAGGGGCCGCAGCGTACGGAGCCATGCAGTACCCGCACCCCGGGCCCGCGGCGGCGGCGGCGGCGGGGGTGCCCCTGTACGCGCCCACGCCTCTGTTGCAGCCTGCGCACCCGACGCCCTTCTACATCGAGGACATCCTGGGCCGGGCGCCCACCGCGCCCACGCCCACCCCCACGCTGCCGTCCCCCAACTCGTCCTTCACCAGCCTCGTGTCCTCCTACCGGACCCCGGTATACGAGCCCACGCCGATCCACCCTGCCTTCTCCCACCACTCCGCCGCCGCGCTGGCCGCCGCCTACGGCCCCAGCGGCTTCGGGGGCCCTCTGTACCCCTTCCCGCGGACGGTGAACGACTACACGCACGCCTTGCTCCGCCACGACCCCTTGGGTAAGGCGGCCGGGGTCACGGTGGGGCCGAGCCCCCCGGCGACGGTTAGAGAGGCGCCACCCGGCAGGTGGCAGCGCCCGGGAGGCGGCGGGGGCGGCGCGGGGAAAGCAATAGAAAGTTGTGGCGAAAGCGACTGAAAAGCGACTTTCGAGCGCGCGCGCGCGCGGGGGGAACTCGAAGCGCGGGCCCGGGCTGACCGCACGGTGACTCAGATTGGTTTTCCTGCACCTTGCAGGCGTCGGGACGCGCGGGCCAGGGGGAGAGCCGCCGTGGGCCGCGCGTGTCGCCCGGGGTGGG
The DNA here is from genome assembly GCA_949820135.1 of Sylvilagus floridanus. Lineage (NCBI taxonomy): Eukaryota > Metazoa > Chordata > Mammalia > Lagomorpha > Leporidae > Sylvilagus > Sylvilagus floridanus. Next base: position 45,302,460 of record OX463235.1, read on the forward strand.
GGCCTTTGCGCGGGAGGGACGAAGGCAGCGGGTGTCGGGGCGGCGCGGGCCAGCTGCTGCGGGGCAGAGAGCGCGAGCTGCTGGGCCCCGGGTGGTTACCGGGCTGGCCTGGGTTCAACAAGCTTGTGCAGTGAAAGAGCCTGACCCTTTCCGTTCATACAGGAAATCTTGAGTTCTCGATAGGAGTAAATCTGGTTTCAGAAGCTGTTAAGTGTTTTCCTGGCTGCATGAAGCAGACCCTTCCCCCGGAGTAGTGCACGCTGCTGATTATTTTATCGACATCCTCAATACAGACAAATTCAGGAAACACTCGACTTCTGATAGCCGGGATCCGTTTTTCTGATATTGTTCATTTCCTCTGTGTGGGATGTGACTGTATGGCAGCTAAAATAACCAGTTGCTTCCTTTTTTTTTTTTTTTTTTCTTCTCGAGGCTGTTTTGCACCAGTCTGAAGCCTGACGCAAGCAAAATCTCGAAAAAACAATACCAACTTTCAAAGCGTTTAGGCGCAGGCCTGCAGAGGCACCGACGGACGGACGGACGGACACCCCCTTTGGCAGTGGGAATCTGCAGACCCCCTTTATCCCGGCGCCGGCCGATACTTGGGGCGCACCGAATTTGCGGGGCTTGTCCCCTAAGCGCGCTGGCTTAGAATTAAGCCACCCGTGATTCGCGCCCTGGGTGGCCCTTGGCGCCTCTGGGGTCTGAAGCCCTAGGGCAAATAAGGAAGCGGGGCGGCACGGCTGGGGCCACCAGGGTTTTCAATCTACTCTGCTGTTGGCAGCTTCAGTAGGGACCCTGGAGGCCATTAGCATTTTAATTCAATATGGACTTGATGTCGTTGAACTCGGCGTGCGCCTTTGGCGAGATGGAGGGGTAGTGTCTGAGTTCCTTTGCACACTTAGGTCGTGTTTCTTATTCCAGCCTCGAGGGTTTGGTGCCGCGGCCCCATGGCGTGACTATTCTCCCGTGGGGCCCGGCGCGAGTGGGACCCTCGGCCTGGCCGGCCTGTGGCGAAAGTAGTCGCCGAGCGCTCTCCGGGTTTCCTTGGGTTACTGCTGGGACTGCGCAGGAGGAAGCGAAGGGTTTTTCGAGATAGACCAACAGGAAACACATTGACGGAAATGTTGCCATAGCCCACGGCGTGGCTTTAACTGGCCGCCCCCGCCGTCCGAGTGTGAAATCAGAGGCTACCGCGGCGCGGCTCCGGGCCGGATTGGAGGCTCATCGCGCGGCCTAACGGGGCACCCGCGCCGGTCGCTGCCCGCACGCACAGCCAGCGCTGGGGTAGTGAAGCAGCCCCGCTCCGCCCCCAAACGCACACCCCGGCGGTCCACTCCCTACCCCGAGTGTTTGGAAATGAGGGTCACTCTGGGAGAGGACTTGGCGGTGGAACAGTGGCGTAGCAGTTCTTGGTGAAATAAGGCCCAGGTCTTTTAAGCCCAGAGATGTGTGCGTTTGTGTCCAGCTGCGCGGGGAGGGGGGGGAGAGTAGTGCTGCCCGGTGGACGTGTCTGGGTGGCCCCTGGAGCCCCCCTGGCCGCCTTTGTCACCCCGTGAGCAGGCCTGGAGCGGATGGACCGCGCTGACCTCCGCTCCCGCCTTCCGCAGGCAAACCCTTGCTCTGGAGCCCCTTCTTGCAGAGGCCTCTGCATAAGAGGAAAGGCGGCCAGGTGAGGTTCTCCAACGACCAGACCATCGAGCTGGAGAAGAAGTTCGAGACCCAGAAGTACCTCTCCCCGCCCGAGAGGAAGCGGCTGGCCAAGATGCTGCAGCTCAGCGAGAGGCAGGTGAGCGCGCCCGGCCTCCTGCCGTGTGGTCCTCGCGGGAGACGCTGGGGGCCGCGGGCCGTGCGCCCCTGGAGGGCTGGCCCGCTCCGCCGCCCCGGGCCACGTCTTCCCGCCTCCCAGCGCTCGCTCGCTCGATCTCTGGATCCCGAGCTCCTGGCAAGTTTTCTTTCTTTCCTTCCTGTAGGTCAAAACCTGGTTTCAGAATCGACGCGCTAAATGGAGAAGACTAAAACAGGTATCGACGTGGTTCCGTTTCTATGGAAATAAATATTTTTATCATGTTTATCTCTTTGCGGGGCCTGTTATGGGCTGTATGCAAAAGTCATTTGAGAGACTATTTAACCTCTCCACCTTGATTAAAAAGGCAAATACTCCTGCCGAAATGCAGGATGAGTTGCTCAGGTGGCAGTAATGCTAAAAGCGCCTAATGCAGTTCCTATATCAATTATGCTTGGGTTTTCACACACTGGCTAGTAAAACTCCCGGCTAATTGTTTTATAAACCCCATATGTTGTTTATCTAATTAACGCAGGAAAGATAAAGTAATTGACAGTAAATGACTTAAGCAGTTATCTTCGGGAGAAAATTGTTTCTTTTATTTACACAGCCATAATAAAACCAGACAGAACTCAAGGGTAAATATAAGGAAACAAACACCTTTAAGTTTTGTTTGCATTGTGTTTTTTTTTTTTTAACAAGAATTAAATATCAAAGAGTTTAAAATTATTTTCTACCTAATGCCAGCTCTTAAAACGATTATAAAACATGTAAGAAAATATTCAAGCCTATTTGCAAAGTGGCTTAGACTTTCTTACAGTCTTTCTTCCAATGACCTTGTTTCGCAATATGTGATAAAAACTAAAGGCTGAATTTCTAAGAAGCTCTATTGGCTTAAAGCTAAAGAATCATTTTTGATGTCCTAATTTGGATGCGTTTCGGAAATTACAGGAAAATTGCTACACAGTTTGCTTTGCCAGTGCATATACAATTTCGAATATATAAAAGATTTTGAAACAAAACCAATGTGGATTTTAAAATATTCTTGCTCATTACTTTTTCATTCCAGACAAGGTGTTGTATTAAAGATAATTTTGAAACCAAAAATAAAATTTCCATAATTCCAGTACTCTCACATGATTTAAATGTTTGCAGATCTCCCTGTGATTGTCTATTTGTTACATAGTTTGTGTATGGTGAGCTTATTACTCTACAATCATTTTTTTTTAATCTTAGCAGAATACCATAATGCTTCTGTGTAGTGTCCAGTGTTTGCTGTAGACAAGCACAGGATTAGAAATGATCAGATTTATTTACTTCTTGGTCAAAGCCTTTAGCTTACTGGAGCTTTTAAAAAAGTATTGGAATATGGGGATGTTTGTAGGAAATTGCCCCAGAGTTGAAGCATACTGTAGGAAGTCTCTCTTCTTGCTTCTTTGCCATGGCTTTGTAACTTGTAGCGCGCAGATGTTTATAAATGTACTCCAAGAGATGAATTGCAAAGGGATTCAAGCTAATAATTTTGAACTTCCTTCTTATCTCACTAAATTTAACATTCTTATTTTTAAAATGTCTAAGAGGTCGCATCAATTGACAGGGTTTAAAAATGTGAAGAATGAAGATAGCTCCCATCTGCACTGACGATCTCATGTCTTTGCCCCCTTAAACTTTTAAGAACCACACGTCTGGGCTGGTGTAAAGTGTTCAATTGGCATAGTACATTGGCATTGGGATTTGTGGCTGGTACTTATCTGGCAAGAGGATGATCTTTCTCTGATGTGACAGAAACTGTTTACTTCTTCCAAAATGAGAAAGTTGCTTAAGTATGTGTGTTATGAATCAAGAGTATTGCTGGCCACACTTGGTAAATGAAAAACTAAATGGACGGTACACCCTGGAAAGATTCGATTTATGCCTTTTCCTTCTCCCTGTTTCACGATCCTACCCATGTCCATTTTCATTCGCTTCCTTCAGGAAAACCCTCAAAGCGGCAAAAAAGAGCAGGAAAATGTGGACAGTCCCTGTGAGCAGCGGCCAGACTTGCCCGGTGAACAGCACAAAGGTGCTTCTTTGGATAGCTCCCAATGCTCGCAGTCCCCTGCCTCCCAGGAAGACCTGGAGTCAGAGATCTCAGAGGATTCTGATCAGGAAGTGGACATCGAGGGGGATAAAGGCTATTTTAATGCTGGATGATTACCACTGGCACTGGCACACAGAAAACTGGACTTGGGAATAACTTTTTGCAACAGAAAGTCTTCGTAGAAGAACTGGAAAACTGTATAAGAAAGGGAATCAATTTTCTGGTATTCTGGAAACCGAAAATATTTGGTGCACTGGTTAATGAACAAACCTACGTTGAAGCCTGCATTTTGACTTAACAAATGGTTCATGTAGGTTGTTTGGGTAAGGTGACTTTTCAGTGATTAAATTCACTACCATCACCACCCCCCTTTACAACAGTAAATTGTTATTGGTATTTATAAACAGCAATATTTGAAGGTTTCTGTGAACATTTTAAGTTATAACATCAAGGTTTTCATAGGGTCTGCTTGAATGACTTTTCCATGACCTGTCTGTACATCCTACTGCGTGGGAAAGCAGAGCAGAACCAACCCCAAATCCAGAGTGTGCTTTGGGTCTGGGCTCCTTGGTGTTCAAAGGGAACATTCTTTACTTCTATATGACGGTCATATCCTGATGCCTTAAATCCAAAACCATTTCAAGAGCTTGTGTCTGGGGGCTGTGTGTCCTTTCTGTCATGTAAGACTTAAATGCTTGTTGTGCTCTGTCACTTACTACCTGTTTGACCAAGGTGTTAAGGGGTAGTACAGTCCAACACAGGCAGAGAAACTAACTCCTTGGAGACAGAATTCATCGCAGGCTTATTAATTGTAGATACTGTGTTTTGTATCAAACATTGTTTATAACGTGTATATATAGATCTGTTTCCTGTAAAAAAAATGTCCCAAATGGTGTGTTTGTGTTTGGTTTTTTTAATGAGTAACGTCTACAAAATAAATCCGTCCATGGGACTACTGACCTCTTTGCACGTCTCTTCTGGTTCTTTGATGGACAAAACACAGGAACCTTTCCTTGCAGCGCCTTCTGGGGCGCTGGGTTAGGGCAGGGCCCTTGCTCCCACGAGAGTGGATTTGGGCTGCGGCCGGCGGTGGGCCCCTGGATCGTAGATTTGGGCCTCCCTTGGGTGTTTGTTAGGGGACTGTTTACCTGGGTGGGGGATCGAGGGTGTGGGTGCGGCTCCTGTGCGCAGACCCTGACTTGGACAGGTTCGAGCCCTGGGCGCGCCGGGTGGCGGGAAGCGCCGCGGCGGCCAGCTCCGCCGGCCACCCGGGGCCCCATCGATTCACCTCTGTCGCCGACCTGGCCCGGGCCGCCGTCCTTGACCAGCGTGAATCAACACTGCGTCATCCTTCGGCGGCAGCAGCTCCAGACCTGGCTCGGCGCGGCCACGCTGGGGCTGGGGCGGGGGTGGGGATCCGCTTCTGGGGCTGGGGAGCCGGGATCGGCCTGGAACCGCGGGCAGGTGATCTGCGCCAAGACTGGTTCTCGCACCCAAGGAGCGGCAAGATCACCAGAACGGCTTGGTTGAAACGCTGGGGCTGCTCGGTCTTTGGAGTCGTGCCTTGATTGGTGCAGTGGGAAGGGGAGTTCTAAGGAACGCGCAGGTGATGCCAGAGCTGCTGGGCTGGGGACTACACCTGGAGAACCACTGCTTTTAGGCGCTCCGAAGTGAGCAAGCAGCAAGTGGGACCAGAATTCCTCTCCCAGCCCAGCGCCCCAATCTTCCCTCCCGGGAACTCCTGCCAGCCCCTGGAGCTGGGTGGTGGGGACTGGGAGGGAGGGAGAGGGCACAGAGGGAAGCGCGGGGGGGGGGGGGGGGTGCGCTTTATGCAGGATTGAGGAAAGGGGCTGTGAGGGAGAGAAAGTGCTGAGGTGAGGTGGGTGTGGGCTGTGGGTTCAGACAGCTGGGTATTGCTAGCCAACATCCAGGTGCCTGCTTAGATGAACCATCAGTTCCCTGAAGTTCCAGGAAAACTATGACAAAGACCCATGCTTGGGACAGGTCAGGAAATCTCTGTCTGGCCTTGACCTCCATGGACCCCTCTAGCTGGGGAGCTGGGAATACCTGGCCGATAGCCTTCACAGGAATGACCCTTACCAGGGCTGGGGTTTTCCAGACATGGACACTCAGGTGAAAATAGTGAAAAAGTCATTGCTCTTAGGGAACTGTCCCATCCTCCTCTTAGATTTCCACAAGGTCCCAAGAAGTTCAGATGAGTTTAGATTTCTGAGACAATTAGCACTGGTCTTTAAGATAGAGGTATAGGGGCCAGCGCTGTGGAGTAGGAGTTAGAGTTGTCCCCTGCAGTGCCAGCATCCCATACGGGCGCAGGTTCAGGTCCTGGCTGCTCCTCTTCCAATCCTGTTCTCCGCTATGGCCTGGGAAAGCAGTAGAAGATGGCCCAAGTCATTGGGCCTCTGCACCCACCTGGGAGACTGGGAAGAAGCTCCTGGCCCCTGGCTTCAGATCAGCGCAACTCTGGCCAGGCCATTGCAGCCAATTGAGGACTGAACCAGCAGATGGAAGACCTCTCTCTCTCTCTCTCTCTCTGCCTCTCCTTCTCTCTGTGTAACTCTGACTTTTAAATAAATAAATAAATAAATCTTTTTAAAAGTATCAATCGATGTGGAAATTTGAAGGTTTAAGTTGGACTTGTAGTTCTTGGCCTCAGTACACCTATCTGTAGGAGGGAAGGTGGTCTGGGGGCTCTCCAGGACTCCCCTCCAGTTTCCTAATTGCCAGCTGTTGAGCTGCTTTCCTTGGCTACTTCCCCTGTTTCCCATGGCTCCTCAAGGCTGGGGCTCAAAGCTGCCATCCATGGGGTGAGTTTCCCTTCCCATCAGATGCAGGCTTCCACCCCCAGCCCCTGCCAACAGGTACATCAAAGCTTCAAGGGTCATAATCTTGTCTGAAAATGGAACTATCAGATTTCTGGAGAATTGGAGTGCTTGTGGACCTACTGTTGAATTAAAGTGATCCTGAAATTGTGTGTGTGTGTATGTGTGTTGTTTCTGGAGATAACCTCTGGTTAAATATTTATTCTTGGAAGTAACTGTATGATGACTATTAGGCAGAAAAATACCAGTTTACATATTGATCCACATTAGAAAATCTGAGGAATGAAATCACATTCTAAAGTTGGTGACTCCCTGAAAGCAGGCTGTTTTCCAATCGGAAGTGAATCTTCTCTCGCAGTCACTCATATTCCGAGTCTAACTATGTCCTTAAGAATCAAGCGCATATGGACTGGAGGAGATACAGTATTCTCAGGACTAGTTGGCATGGACTCTTGTAAAGTGCCCCATTGCAGATTGCCAACGAATATTTACAAATTCTTCCTACGATCCAAGCATTTTTCATTTGTTTGTCTTGTGGCTACTTCATGTTGAAGCAGCATGTATGACCTTTACAGCACAACTCCTGTTTTGTTTTTAACTCTTTTTATCAGGAGATTCAACTTGAAAACGGTTATCATTTAGCAGGAAGACAAACAGAAAAGCACATTTTTGTAAGCAAAACGTTAATGATTGGAAGAATTGCCCTAATTTCACCATGACAGTGTGTGATTAATCCCCTGGGTCATGTACTTACACTCTAAGTGATTCAGTTCGTTGGTCTTTGATATTCAGGGCCCTTTTTAACTTAATAGGATATTGATTTTGTTGGATAATGTACTTTGACTCTTTAAACAACATCACTTTTGGGATGACTGGCCTGCTGTGTAGTATTTTATTTAGAGAACTGTTGCATAAGGTTTCTTTTTCTTACTTTTTATGGTTTTCTCAGGGTGAAAGCTGATAAGACATCTTGTGGGAAAAGAGGAAACCATCTCTGATAGTGAAAGTACCTATTCTTTCTTCATTTTTGGCTAGCTTTGTGGGGGGAGGTGGTTTATTACTATGAATATTCATCTCAGCTAATGGAGATAGGACAGGAATTCCAGAAAATTTCATTTGGGAGAAATGCATTTTGCTGGGGACATATTTACCAAAGTTCCTGCTCCAGTCAGGCTGACTTTTCTTTAAAATCTAACAGTTAGTGATCTTTTAGGTCTGTGCCTGGAGATAATATGCCTATTTATGGCACGGGACAGAATAGGGTAAACCAATCACTCAGGATGCTTGTAAATGGTTAGGAGTTGGAGATCTTGTGGGCAAAAGAATCTCAGGTTATACTGACATTTGTTTCCACCCCGTTTGGGTTTTATGAAATCCCAGCTGCACTCTGTTGGTGTCTGATCTAATTTTGTCGCCTGATAAATTTTTTGGAACTGTTCTTAAATTCCATTGAGAAGCATCTTGGCCATTCCTTCAGCCCACCTCAATATCTGAGATGCAGACTCTGCGAGTCAGCAGCGATCCCTTCCGATTGGCTGTCGGGAACCCTGTCTCAAAGGCAACCACACCGCTGTGAAAAAAGAGCTGGCTGCTTGGAGACCCTGGGAAACCTGACCTCAGCTCCTCAGTTGCTAGCGAGTGGGCGCTCCCTCCCCTAGAGGATCCATCCATACTGGCACACAGTGGGCTGCAAGTGTTCGCCAGGGGAGCTAGAAAGCCCCCAGGACGGCCCTCTTTGGGATCAGCTCTTTGATTCGCATCTGCAGGCGGGAAACCTGGTCAGTCGGAGGTACACAAATCTCCGCAGACAATAGAGAGGGCAGAGGCGACGAGACCTTGGAGCAGGCAAAGGCATTTCCTGTCTGCGGAGGATCTTGACTTTGGAGCTTCCGGCGGTCGCCGCGAGGGTTTCGCGGCATCCCGACACTTTCCTGTGGAGCTACTTAAAAAGAACTAGACAAAGAGAAAACAGCCACCCCCAGTTTCGGGCGATTTTGCAGGGGAAAGCCAAGGAGGCCGCTTCCCACTTTCAAACAAGAGGGCATTTTCTGCCGAACCTCCCCCCCCCCCCCCATTTTTAATCTGGAAGGAGAATTTGCTGTTATTGAAAAAAAAAATCTTAAATACTCAAAGACAACTTTCCAGATGAGCAAGTACAGGAAAGAGTTAGTGGTGAGGGCATCCCGTTTTCATAGGTGCAGGAAGAGCCCTGCCTGTACCCTGTTTATATTTTTCTTTTGTAGTTTAATTGTGTCCTTCCTGTCTGCTTTTATTTCTTCTTTTTCGTCATTCCTTTTATCCTCCTTTCCCCTTCCTCTCTGTCAGAATTCCTCTGCCTTATTCAGTTTATTTCCCCATTAAGAACAGAACATGACTAATCTTAACTCTTTCGATGTCACTGTTAGGGCCAAGATCTTCATCAGATTCACAGTGTTAACTCTCAGTGGAGGTGACAAACCTGTTTGAGGGAGATGGTGTCCCTTTAGGGACAGTTCTTCATTTTTTTTTTTTTTTTGACAGGCAGAGTGGACAGTGAGAGAGAGAGACAGAGAGAAAGGTCTTCCGTTGCCATTGGTTCACCCTCCAATGGCTGCCGCGGTTGGCGCGCTGCAGGTGCAAGAGGGCCGGGAATAATTACGACTGGAGGGTTTTGGAGTTCAGAATTTTGGAGAAGGGATTGTGGACCCATGTACTCATTCTCCAGCCATGTGGGTCCCCTGGCTGCTCTGTTCCTTGGCACCAGTGGTCTCCTCCATCTGAAACTCCCTTTCTCTAGATAATCTCATTGGCCTGCTCCCTCACCTCCTTCAGACTTGGCTTTCCTGGCCATCCTGGCTACAACTGCCACCCCCTCTATCCTGCCCCCTCCCACAATTTACTTTTCTCTCCTTACTTGCTATAATCAGATGCAGTGTTTTACTGAGTTGTCATTTGTCTGTCCTCATTGGTATATTAGGATTTCTGTCTGTTTTGTTCATTCCAGCCTGATGCATACTAGGTACACAATACATATGTGTTGAATGAATGAATGAGTGTAGAAGTCTACTGAGCACTTATCATAAATCGAGCATACTGTAAGTCCTTCACATGCTTTATAGCATGTAATCTGTACAACAGCCCTGTGAGGGCCATACTGTTATCAGCCGCACTTTCCAGATAAGGAAACTGTCAACTTAAGACCTCAATTGCTGCACTGGGCAGTGTTGTTGTGAGAACTTCCTTCTTGGATCTGTTGCCCCTTGGAGAAGCCATCAAGTCGGGTCTAATTGTAATTGGAAAAGGAGAGCTTGGATTTTGTGTTCACTCATTTTATTTACTGTTTGGCATAATTCCAATGTAGCATTAACTCTAGAGGGGACAACAATACCATATAGGGGACAGCAGAGCAGTGGTTGACTATTGTGTTTGGCACATAGTGGGCCAATATTTTCATAAATATTGTTCTATGGGATGAAAGTGAAAGCCGTGTGCCCTCCCCGAAGGAGAGGAGAAAGATTTCCCTGCCCCTCCTAGAGCTCCACCCTTATATTTCCTATTCTTTGGCCACTAGAAACACAGCTCCTCTAGATGAACCCAAGAGCAGAGCAGACAGCATGGCACGAAGTGTCTGCAAGTGCTGGGGCAGGTGTGTGCCAGGCTTGGGCCACCATGGGTCAGGATGTGTTTAGGTTGGTTTAAGGTTAAACAAGTGCTAAAAGAAGATATTTTCCTCTCCTCTTTTTACTGACTTGAATTTAAAAAACTTATTTATTTACCAATTTTATTTGAAAAACAGAGACGAAGAGAGGAAGAGAGAAATTTCACATCTGCTGCTTTACTTCCCAAATACCCACAACAGCTAGGGCTGGAACCAGGAGATGGGAACTCAATTCAGGTCTCCCATGTGAATGGCAAGGACCCAAGTACTTGGGCCATCACCTGTTGCTTCCTAGGGTGTGTATTAGCAGGAAGCTAATGGAATTGAGAGCGCAGCTGAGACTCAAACCCTGGGCACTCTGATACGGGATGTGGGCATTCCAAATGGCAGCTTAACCACTACCCCAAATGCCTGCTCCTCAGAATACATGACTTCTTTTAATAATATGAATTTTAAGAGGAAGTGTTTCTGTGGTTTATACTGATCATTGTTCCCTTTACACTTGGCAATTATATTCAATTTCTAATTCACACTTCTCAATTTCAATAAAGAATTTTATTTAATGTGCAGCTCGTTTACTGAAAAAATGACACCATTTGGGGTAGCCTGTTATTACTGCTATTTATATTAGCATCAACCATTTAGAAAATGGAAGCAAGCCACCCACTCATATGTTCCTAAAAGTTTTCTGGAAGTATTCCATGAATTGCAAAGAACATAGAGAGTGCTGGCTTCACCCACTGGTTCAAAGCTTTACCTTTCCTTAGCTGCGAATGGAACCTGCATTACTGCAGACTTTCCATTAATTGTAAATTAGACCAGACTTATTCAATAGATCTTTTAAAAAATGGCCCCAGAGTGCAGGTGTGGACGTCCAGAGGAAGTGGTTTCTTAGACACCTGCCTCCCATGTGTTGACTAGATGATGCGTAGGTGGAAGTCAGTGAGAGAGTTATGATGATAGGTGGTGTCGTTGAGTGGTTAATTGAAGGTAAAATTTTTAGCTTCATCAAGCAATTACCTGATCTCATTAGGTCTTTAAAATCACCTAAATACCACTTTGTCTGAAGCAGCTGCACCTGGTTTAGATGTTATTTCAGTCAGTAATAAAAACACGGTGAGAATAGTGACCAGAAAATGTAAACATGTAACTTCTTGTATAAGCTTGTTTGGTTCTAAATCTTAGCCATTACACAGCTTATCCATCTTTTCAGAACCTAGGGCACTAAAATACATTTATATTTACATGATATTTTACTTTTTCTAAGGTGTTGTGTTTACAAAGTATGTAGTTTTTAACAGATGAACTTTTTAACAAATGGGCTTGTCGATTTTTGTTTATTTTTAAAGAAGCTTTTTATTAAAGTACAGCATATATACAAAAGTTCACCAGTCTACACATGCAGCTCATGAAACAAATGTACCGTGTAACTGGAATCCGTATCATGAGACGGCACATCAGCAGTTTCCTTAATGCTTCCCCTGGGTCACTGTCCCCTTCCTATCCTCACAGACACCTTTATCCTGATTCCGAAGAGCACAGATTCATTTGCTGATTCTTAAACTTTATAAAAATAGAATCACACAGTACTTTTCTCTTTTGTCTCCCACTTTTTTAGATTTTTATTGGTAAAATTCATCCGTGCTACTGTGATGTTGTTTGTTCAACACTATTGCTGTTCAGTAGTCCACAGTATGCATTTTCCTGCTACTTTCAAGCATCTACATTAAAATCTGCACCACAAAATTTACAAACTTTTTTTTTTTTTTTTGACAGGCAGAGTTAGACAGTAAGAGAGAGAGAGAGACAGAGAGAAAGGTCTTCCTTTTTTTCCATTTGATTCACCATCCAAATGGCCGTCACGGCGGCTGGCACGCTGTTGCCGGCATGCTGCGCATATCTGAAGCCCGGAGCCAGGTGCTTCCTCCTGGTCTCCATGTGCGTGCAGGGCCCAAGCACGTGGGCCATCCTCCACTGCCCTCCCGGGCCACAGCAGAGAGCTGGACTGGAAGAGGAGTGACCGGGACAGAATCTGGTGCCCTGACCAGGACTAGAACCCGGAATGCTGGCGCCGCAGCCTATTGAGCCACGGCGCTGGCCTACATTTTTAAAAAAAAAACAATAATGCTGGTCATATATTCTCACTAGATACTTATTTTGCAAGAGGCATAATCCATATATATAAATATATTTTTTTTGAGATTTATCTATTTATTTACTTGAAAGGCAGAGTTACAAGAGAGGCAGAGGCAGAGAAAGTCTTCCATTTGCTGGTTCACTCCCCAAATGGCCGCAACAGCCAGAGCTGAGCCGAGCCAAAGCCAGGAGCAGGGGACCGAGCATTTGGGCCATCTTCTACTGCTTTCCCAGGCCATAGCAGAGAGTTGGATCAGAAGTGGAGCAGCCAGGTCTTAAACCAGCGCCCATATGGGTTGCCAGCACTGCAGGCAGTGGCTTTACCTGCTACACCACAGTGCTGACCCACCTGACATGATCCGTATTATTTTGAAACTCCTAGGTGCACAAAAGGAAAGAAAGTGGAATGACCTGGGACATCTAGCAGGGTACTAAGGAACAAATTGCTGCAATCTGCTATGTGTCTGAAGGGCTAGGAAAATCAGTAACTTAGCTGGTAAAAGGAGTTAAATTAAAAACAAAATTCTTTTTTTTTTTTTTTTTTGACAGGCAGAGTGGACAGTGAGAGAGAGAGACAGAGAGAAAGGTCTTCCTTTGCCGTTGGTTCACCCTCCAATGGCTGCCGCGGACCGCACGCTGCAGCCCGGCGCACGGCGCTCATCTGATGGCAGGAGCCAGGTGCTAGGTGCTTTTTCCTGGTCTCCCATGGGGTGCAGGGCCCAAGCACCTGGGCCATCCTCCACTGCACTCCTGGGCCACAGCAGAGGGCTGGCCTGGAAGAGGGGCAACCAGGACAGAATCCGGTGCCCAGACTGGGACTAGAACCTGGTGTGCCGGCGCCGCAAGGCAGAGGATTAGCCTGTTGAGCCACGGCGCCGGCCTAAAAACAAAATTCTAAATACAACTTTTTTTAGGATTTTTTTTTAATTTAAAGGCAGAGTGACAGAGAAAGAGGGAGAAACAGAGAGATCTTCCATCCACTCCTCAAGTGCTTGCAACAGACAACATCCAGAAGCCAAGGCTGCACCAGGCTGAAGCCAGGAGCCAGGAACTCTATCCAGGTCTCCCATGTGCGTGGCAGGAACCCAAGAACTTTGCCCATCATCTGCTGCCTCCTAGGCACATTAGCTGGAAGCTGGATGGGAAGTGGAGTAGCGGGGACTCCAACCCGCACTCTGATTTGGAATGTGGGTGTCCCAAGCAGTGGCTTAACCTACTGCATCACAACACCTACCCTCTTATTTGTTCATTTCTTGCATTTGAAGTTCTCTTTGATGACATCCTTGGCGTGAGCTTCTTTGCTATAGGCCTTAACCACAACACAGCTGCAACCAATAGGCTCTTCCCTCTTGGTCAGTTTTAGAGAGGCCTTCCCATTCCCCTAGAGTCTTGTCATCAACCTTAACTAAATTGATTTGGTGCCCAGCACAAAGGACCTCTCTCAACTTGATGCACACAAGCTCATTGAGGTGGGCTTGGATCTGAGTTCTTCTAAAAGTCCAGAAGCTTCTGCAACCATCCTCTTGAAATTCCGTTAATTTAACTTCTTTTTTTTATTTTATTTTATTTTTGACAAGCAGAGTGGACAGTGAGAGAGACAGAGAGAAAGGCCTTCGTTTGCCGTTGGTTCACCCTCCAATGGCCGCCGCGGCAGGGGTGCAGTGACTGGCGCACCGCGCTGATCCGAATCCAGGGGCCAGGTACTTCTCCTGGTCTCCCATGGGTGCAGGACCCAAGGACCATCCTCCACTGCACTCCCTGGCCACAGCAGAGAGCTGGCCTGGAAGAGGAGCAACCGGGACAGAATTCAGTGCCCTGACCGGGACTAGAACCCGGTGTGCTGGCGCCACAGGCGGAGGATTAGCCTAATGAGCCTCAGCGCCAGCCTCCGTCAATTTAACTTAAAGCTTGTTTTGGAAATACCTAAATGACATGTACACTCCAGATAATGTGGAACTACTGATAAGTCCCACAGCCTACAGTGCATCTTTGCTGCCCTCCGCACTGAGATGCTACAGTTTTCTGTTCTGAATCTCTCATATCTCAACATTTATTCATTTGAGGCATTTAGGAGCGTGAGAGGTCCCTTATTTCCCTGATTTCTGGTGTTTAGTTCCCAAGCTGGGCTTTGTCTGACATTTATGCTCACGTTTAAGTTCGAATCAAGGCTCGGTCTCATCAAAGCCCATGAAGACTCACCCTAGGGAGCTGTTCTTAGAGAAAGCACTTGTAGTCATATGTGCTTTCATTCAAGTAATTGAGTGTTTAAGTGAACGATAATGTTGATTACAGCCCTTCCAACCTTTATCCATTAATGGATAAAGCATCCATTAATACCTGATTAATCTAGGTATTCATCAGCAAATATGGGTTGAACATCTACTATACCAGTTGTTATGAGAGGCACTGGAATATACATTTGAACAAGAAATAGCATGATTTGGGAGAGCAGACCAAACCATCTTTTGAATTTATGATATTAACAGACACCCTATTTGGTTTCCAAGCGTCATTCTGGTTTTCGTGCTGTGTAATAATTCCACAGTATTTCAGCTCTTGAGTTCCCCTTTGCGAAAGCTTTTAACGAAACAATACCCAGCAAAACATTTAATGAACACACGCAGGATGCCAAGTTGGAGATAACTGAGTGAGGCGGGCTCTGTTTAGAGGATTCCCCTCTCTCACCACTACCCTCTTGTCTTCTCATTTCCATCCTTGGCCAGATGTGCCCATTTCACCACCCAACCCAGGGTGGTTTCAGTAACAACCAAAGTGTCCCAGACAAGTGACGTTTCTTGGCCCTCACACTCAGAACCCTCTACTCTTCCTCTAGGCTTCCTTCCTTTCCCACCATGCAGCGCACTGGCCCATCGCCCCTGGGTTCATCCAGGTGGTTTCACCTTGGGCAAGGCCTTTGATCTGTCTGTTCATATGCTTCCTCCTCCTGCCCCTCTAGCCATGCTGGCTTAACCACAGGAGATTCATATTTATTGCATTTTCTACCCTCTCTCTCTTTCTTTTTTTTTATTGGGAACTAAAAAAAATTTTTTTTTTAAAAGCAAAGTTGGGAAGTGTCACATCATATCAGTGAAATGTCTCTTTAAAGAAAAGGAAATTCTGGTCTTTGAACTAAAAACTGGGGAAAGTACCCAGAGCTGTCTTAGAATCTTCACAGACAACTTATACCACCACCTAAGAGTAGCTTTGATTCGACTTCACTTTTGGTTTTTATTACTAGATATAAGAAAATCTGTTCTCTATTATCTGCTTTGTAGATAAGGGCTATTTCAGTTACTTAGGGGTTAAATAGGTTCAGGACTTGATCGATCATTCAATCTATCTCTTTAATATACTCTTAATTTTCTTAAATTTTTTCTTAGTTATAAAAGCCATATCTCCTCAGTGTGGAACAGATGAAAAATAAAGCGTGTAGTCACAGTCATCCACAATCCCACATCTAGGAATTAAACTCTAGGGGCACCTTAGGATATTTCCTTTTGCTGTGCTTCCCACATGATTATACATGTAATACATTTCACCTTAAAATTATGTTAACTAGGTAAAAATCATTTTAAGTGGGCACAGCACAAATGACAATACAATAATAGGAAGTGTCCCTCCTATCCCTTTTCCCTACTGCCTGGCCATGTAGTTCCCCATCAGAAGTGACCTCTTCCTGATTTCTCTCACGGTCTTACAGCAGTGGTCTCTCTCGCTCTCTCTCACTCTTTCTCTCTCTCTATATAAGTATGTACACACACACACACACACTCTTACAAGCATGTTTATAAATTATCTGCTTTTCAATACAAATGATATTGAACTATACATTCTTTTCTATGCTTTGCTTTTTCACTGAGGAATACGTTATTATTATTGTTATTATTTTTTATAAGGAGAGAGAGAACATCTTCCATCTGCTGGTTCACTCCCCAAATGGCCACAATGGCTCAGGCTGGGCCAGGCTGATGCTAGGAGCCAGGAGCTTCTTCTGGGTCTCCCACATGGGTGCAGGGGCCCAAGTACTTGGGCCATCCTCTACTGCTTTCCCAGGTGCTTTAGCAGGGAGATGGATTGGAAGTGGAGCAGCCAGGACTGGAACCGGTGGCCATATGAGATGCCGGCACTGCAAGTGGAGGCTTAATCTTCTATACTGGAGGAGCAATAGTGCTGGAGGAGCAATAGATTTTGAAGATGATCTCATATCAGTATAGATAAAACTTTTGTCTCTCCTTTTTTGGCTAGCTGGGTTGTATTTCACTGTATGTCTGAATCCTAGCTGATTTGATGTATATTTAGTTTGTTTG
This sequence comes from Sylvilagus floridanus, assembly GCA_949820135.1. NCBI lineage: Eukaryota > Metazoa > Chordata > Mammalia > Lagomorpha > Leporidae > Sylvilagus > Sylvilagus floridanus. Next base: position 45,319,246 of record OX463235.1, read on the forward strand.
CAGGCTTTTGTTGTTACAAACAGTGGTACAATAAATATCTTGTACACATCTCATTTCTGCTCTGAAATTTGTCCTACCTAGGACAAGTTCTTAGACGTGGAATTGTGGTATGTGTCTTTTTTATCTAGATAGATATTGCCAATCCACTCCTGTATTTCATCATAATTATGGTTATACTGAAATGCAATTTTGTTTCCTGTTTTCAAATTTTAAATACTTTATGCATTTTCTTAAATATTTATTTATTTATTTGAAATTCAGAGTTAATAGAGCGAAAGAGAGAGATAAAGTCCTTCATCACTGGTTCACTCCCCAGATGGCTGCAATAACCAGGGCTCGGACAGGTTGAAGCCAGGAGCCAGGAGCTTCCTCCACTGTTGTCTCTGTGTTCATCCTTCACTGCTTTCCCAGGTCACCAGCAGGGAGCTGGATCGGAAGTGGAGCAGCAGGATCTCAAATTGGCGCCCACATGAGAATCTTGTATCACACAGGCTGTGGCTTTACCCACTATGCCATAAGGCCGGCCCCTATAAATGGATTCTCAGTAATATCTCAAGAGGATGAACTACAAAGCAAAAATAGAGAAATTGGGCTTGATCAAAATTTGAAAATTTTGTGCATCAAAGGACATTATAAAAAAATAAAAGAAGGCCGGCGCCGTGGCTCAACAGGCTAATCCTCTGCCTTGTGGCGCCGGCACCGGGTTCTAGTCCCGGTCGGGGCGCCGGATTCTGTCTCGGTTGCCCCTCTTCCAGGCCAGCCCTCTGCTGTGGCCCAGGAGTGCAGTGGAGGATGGCCCAAGTGCTTGGGCCCTGCACCCCATGGGAGACCAGGAAAAGCACCTAGCACCTGGCTCCTGCCATCGGATGAGCGCAGTGCGCCGGCCGCAGCGTGCCATCCGCGGCAGCCACTGGAGGGTGAACCAACGGCAAAGGAAGACCTTTCTCTCTGTCTCTCTCTCACTGTCCACTCTGCCTGTCAAAAAAAAAAAAAAAAAAAAAAGAAAATGTACAGAAAGGGAGAAAAATCATACATCTGACAAAGCATCTAGAATATGTAAAAAAACAAAAACCAATTACAATGCAACAACCAAAAACAACCAAAAGACATACAACTTAATTAAAGATTTATTAAAGTACTTCAGTAGACACTTTTCCAGAGAAGATAGGCAAATTTTAAATAAGCACATGAAAGTTTCTCACCATCATTAGCGAAATTCAAACCAAACCACAATTAGGGTGCCAGCATTGTGGCACAGCGGGTTAAGTTGCTGCTTGTGATGTTAGTGTCCCATGTCAGAGTGCTGGTTCACCCAGAAGAAGCTCCAGGCTCCTGGCTTCAGCCTGGCCCAGCCCCAGCCATTGCAGCCATTTGAGGAAGTGAACCAGCAGATACAAATCTCTTTCTCTGTCTCTTTCTAAATGTCTCTCCTCCTCTCTCTGTAACTCTGCCTTTCAAGTAAATAAAATAATTACAAATGTTATTTTAATGGTTGCATAATATATTCTTTAAGTAGATGTTAAAAATATTTGTTTATTAATTTGTTTTTGAAAAGCAGGACGAGAGAGAGAGAGAGAGAGAGAGGGAGAGCGTGCGCATGCGATCTTCTATCTATTGATTCACTCCCCAAATGCCTACAACAGTTGGGGCTGGGCCAGGCTGAAGTCAGGAGTCAGTGACTCCATCTGAGTCTCCCACGTGGGTGGCAGAGTTCCAAGTATGTGAGCAATCATCTGCTCCCGTCCATGATATACATGATATATATATAATATATATATATACATATATATACACATTATATATATATATATATACACATACATGATATATACATGATATACATTGGGAGGAAGCTGGAATCAGAAATGGAGCTAGGATGCAAACCCATGTACTCCATGGGATGCAGGTGTTCCAAACAGCATCTTAACCCCTGTGCCAAAGGCCTACCTCATGGCTACATAATGTAATATATTGATACCATAATTTCTTTACTCCCTGGTTGGGTTGTTTGATATTGTCTTGTTGTTATCAAATCTAAAACAGGCACAATTGCCTGCAGTTCAGTTTAATTCCTCCTAGAATACTTTAATAGAAAATAATTAATTGGAGGCTGGCATTGTGATGTAGTGGGTAAAGCCACTGCTTGTGCTGTCAGCATCTCATATGAGCACTGGTTCAAGTCCCAGCTGCTCCTCCTCTGATCCAGCTCCATGCTAATGTGCCTGGGAAAGTATCAGAGGATGGCTTAAGTGCTTGGGCCCCTGCTACCCATGTTGGAGACCTGGAAGAAGCTCCTGGTTCCTGACTTCAGCCCTGTCCATCCCTTGCTGTTGAAGCCATCTGGAGAGTGAACCAGTGGATAGAAGATGTTTTTTTGTCTCTGTCTCTGTCCCTTTCTCTCTGATTTCTGCTTTCAAATTAATTTAATTTTTTTATTACTTTATGGCAAAAACATTCAAAATCCTTTCTTCTAGCTTTTCCTTTGTTTTTTAATTTAGAAAAATACATAGCACTTTATCACTGTCTGTGGCCCCCTTACTGTGCCATAGAACACCAGAATGTCTTATCCCCATCTAACTGTAAGTTGGCACTCTCTTTGCATTTAACAGTTAATCTGCTTGGAATTTATTTTACTCCACAGTGTCAAGTGAGGAACCAATCTTGTTTATTTATTTGAAAGGTAGAGTGACAAAGAGCTAGAGACAAACAGAGAGAGATCTTCTATCTATTGGTTCACTCCCCAAATCCCTGCAACAGCCAAATCTGGGCCAGGCTGAACTAGGAACCTGGAGCTCAGTCTGGATCTCCCACATGGGAGGCAGGGATTCAAGTGCTTGAGCTTTCATTTGCTGCCTCCCAGGGTGCACATTAGCAGGAAGCTGGTACTGGAATTGGAGCCAAGTCTTGAAGAGCAATACAAGATGTGGGCCGTCCTGGGCTGCCTTCCCAGGTGCATTAGCAGGGAGCTATGTTGGAAGTGGGGAAGCCAGGACATGAACCACTGCCTATATGGGATGTTGGCACTGCAGGCAGTGGCTTTACTCGCTATGCCACAGCACCAACCCATAGGTTTTCTTATTCTAGATATTTCATATGCATGGAATAATGCAATGTGTGATCTTTTATGTCTAGTTTCTAAAACAATAGCACAATGTTTTCAAGGTTCGTCCACGTTATAGCAGTATCAGCACTTTATTTCTACTTGTGGCTGGTTAACATTCCATTGTACACATATATCACAGTTTGTTTATCCATCTGTTGATGAATATGTGAATTTTTTTGTCTTTTATGTTATGAATAGTGCTGCTATGACTGTATGTGTACAAGCATTTATTTGAATATGTATTTTCAGTTATTTTGGTTCTATACCTAGGAGTGAAATGGCCAGATCATATGATTATTCCATATCTAACTTTCTGAGGAAAACTGAACTATTTTCCATCATGGCCTCACCATTTTACATTCCAACAAGTAATGTTGGAGGATTCCACTTTTTCCCTCACCATGGAAATGATGAAATGAAAATGCTATTTTCCGTTTACAAAATAATAGCTCATGAATATAAAGCAGTATCTCATTATGTTTCCTTTTTTAAAAATTTATTTAAGTTATACAAGTTTCATGTATTTCATATAAACATATTGAGGAACATAGTAATACTTCCCACTCTACCCTCCCTCTCCTCTATGGTCCAACCTTTCTTCCTCCTCCCTCTCCTATTACCATTCTTAATTTTTTTTTTTTATTATTTTGTTTGTTTGAAACACAGTTACAGAGAGAGGTAGAGCCAGAGATAGAGAGAGGTCTCCCATTCGAGTGGTTCACTCCCCAAATGACTGCAAAGGCCAGAGCTCAGCTAATCTGAAGCCAGGAGCCAGGAGCTTCCTCTGGGTCTCCCACATGGGTTCAGGGGCCCAAGGAGTTGGGCCATCTGCTGCTTTCTCAGGCCACAGCAGACAGTTGGATCAGAAGAGGAGCAGCCTGGACTTGAACTGGCATGCATATAGGATGCTGGCACCAGAGGCTGGGGCTTAACCCACTGCGCCACAGGGCCAGCCCTACCATACTTAATTTTTATGAAGATCTGGCCGGCGCTGTGGCTCAACAGGCTAATCCTCTGCCTTGCGGCGCTGGCACACCGGGTTCTAGTCCCGGTCAGGGCGCCGGATTCTGTCCCGGTTGCCCCTCTTCCAGGCCAGCCCTCAGCTGTGGCCCGGGATTGCAGTGGAGGATGGCCCAAGTGCTTGGGCCCTGCACCCCATGGGGAGACCAGGAAAAGCACCTGGCTCCTGGCTCCTGCCATCGGACGAGCGCGGTGCGCCGGCCGCAGCGCGCGGTCTGCGGCGGCCATTGGAGGGTGAACCAACGGCAAAAGGAAGACCTTTCTCTCTGTCTCGCTCTCTCACTGTCCACTCTGCCTGTAAAAAAAAAAAAAAAAATTTTTATGAAGATCTACTTTCAGTTTAGTCAATGACCATAAAGTTAACCCTAACTAAGTAAAAGAGTTCAACAAATAGTATGAAGAAGAAGAAAAAATCCCCACTGTTCCTCAATTGAAGAGACATTTCATCAAATCACAAAATGTCCATTTCACTCCAATATACTACATTTTGGGTACTGTATTAGTTACCTCAGAACAGGCAAAACATATAGTATTTGTCTTTTGGGGGCTGGCTTATTTTACTAGGTATAATTGTTTCCAGTTGCATCCATCTTGTTGCAAAAGACAGGATTTGTTTTAGTTTTTTTATAGCTGAGTAGTACTCCGTAGTGTACGTATATATCATAATTTCTTTTTTTTTTTTAAAGATGTATTTATTTATTTGTAGCTGGCGCCCTGGCTCAATAGGCTAATTCTCCGCCTGTGGCGCCAGCACACCGGGTTCTAGTCCCAGTCGGGGCGCCGGATTCTGTCCCGGTTGCCCCTCTTCCAGGCCAGCTCTCTGCTGTGGGCCGGGAGTGCAGTGGAGGATGGTCCCTGGGCCCTGCACCCCACTGGGAGACCAGGAGAAGCACCTGGCTCCTGGCTCGGATCAGCGCAGTGCGCCGGCTGTAGCACGCCGGCCGTGTCGGCCATTGGGTGAACCAACGGCAAAGGAAGACCTTTCTCTCTGTCTCTCTCTCTCTCTCACTGTCCACTCTGCCTGTCAAAAAAAAAAAAAAAAAAAAAATCAGGCTTTAACCCACTGTGCCACAGTGCTGGCCCCTGTAGTAAGTTTTTATTGAGAAGTGTGTCTTTCATTTTTATTCTTCTTTTTCAAGATTATTTGACTGAGGGCTTATATTATAAATTTTAGCATGTTATTTTAGGTATTTCATGTGACAATTCTGTTCTGAATTATGTAATTCTGTGATTACATAAATACTAATATCCACACTTTACACGTTAAGAAGTTTGTCCTTGGGCCAGCATTTTGGAACAGTGCGTTAGGCTGTTGCCTGCAATGCCAGCATTCCATATTGCAGCACAGGTTTGAGTCCCGGCTGCTCCACTTCTGATCCAAGTCCCTGCTAATGTGCCTAGGAAAGCAGCAAAAATGGCCCAAGTGGTTGGGACCCTGCCACCCGCATGGAAGATTTGGTTGGAGTTCTGGGTTCCTGGCTTCAGCCTGGCCCAGAATTAGCTGTTGTGACCATCTGGGGAGTGAACCAGCAGATGGAATTTCTCCTTCTCTTCTTTCTCTCCCTCTCCTTTACAAATAAATATAAATAAATCTTATTTAAAAAAGCTTGTACAAGGTTACAGATCTGGCTGTAGAAATAGCATTAAAACCAAGATTCTGTAACTGCCAAGTCCACTTTTTGAAGAATTAGAGATACTGTCACTGTCAAAGATGAAGGGACTGTTGGAGCTTAAGTAACATTGTTTGCTTTGGGTTTATGAACGGCTAGGGAAACAGGTGAAAAATGTGTTTGTGCTAGTGAACATTTCCTCATTGGTAACCCACAGTTAGGTTGATAGATATACCGAAACCCATTTTTCTTTTCCACATTTAGTACTTAATTTTTATAGGGTTTGTGACTACTCAGATAGTTTTGCATCCTCCTCTGCCTTCCTCTTTCTGTGATCTTATGTCTTCAGATGGATGTTTTGAGGTTATTTTCTATTTTGAGAAAAGTGTACAAATCTGATTTATTATCACAACTCAAAAGTGGTTCCTGGTGAAATCTTCCACACAGGCAATAACACGAGCTCCTGTCAGTGTCCTTCACCAGATGGGAAACTGCTGTGGATGAGTCACTCAGCAACGTATTTTGAATTAAATTGTTGTTGAAGTAAATGGTTGTTGAACTAAATAGTTTTCATTTCTCTTGGATAGAAATCTAGGAATGGGATTCCTGAGTTATAGGAGAAATGGAGATTTATCTTAATAAACTATCAAACTGCGATGTGCAACTAGGTAGTTAAAATTTATGTGCGCTATAAAGCGTGTACCCTCACAGCGGAACCCTATCTCTTTAACCGTCGGTTTGATCCTCCCGCCTTCCCAGGATGCGCCAGTCGCATATGGAACCAGGGCGCATGCTCAGACCCCACCCGGTCGTACTTCCGATTGGGTGCCGCCCCCTTCCTTATAAAGAGAGATGGCAGGCGGGCGGGAGTTCTTTTCTGACGCGCGGGGCGGTCTGACAGATCTCTCCCACTCCCGGAAGGCCCTGTGGTGCTCTCGTCGGGAGGTAACATTTCAGTTTGTTTCTTTCTCGTGTATGAGCTCCTCTTTGGCCTACTCATATCGGGTATGTCTCTGTGTGGTGGCCCACTGTTAAGTAAATTCTGTTCCTATTTGTACGTAATACGAGGCTCCGTTTAGTGTTTCTACTTGTGCAGAAAAACCTGGGTTGGAAATGAATACATTTTTTGCCTACATCAAAATTATTTTTCAGTTTCCTGGAGCCCCGTCCGTACAAGTTACCACTCACTTGGTGGCTTCAAGTAACAAAACTCATGACCTCAGCATCCAGTAGGCTAGACGTCGAACATCGACGTGCTGGTGGAGCTTGGAGGCTGGTGGGCAGAGTCCTAGCCTGGCTTTTGCAAGCCTTGGGCCCCTCCCGGTGGGCCAGGACCACCCGGCTGTGGGGCTGTCCCACGAAGGCGCCCGGTAGAGGCCAGTGGGAAAGCAAAGTCGGGAGGTGGGGGTTCCTCGTGTGTCTGGAGTGCTCAGGCACTCTGCACACTCAGCCTCATTTATACTCAGGTTTCACTGTGAGGATTTCGTTTCTTAACCGGCTTGATGGTGATGATCTATTTTTCCCATTCTCTGCCAAAAGAGAAAGAGTTGATGTGTTGAGTCTCTCCTTAAAAGGACGAGTCCTTTGGAATTCACTTCCTAGGTCCGTCTATAGCTCAGTTTTCTGATGGGCTCAAAAAATCGCGGTCTTGTAGGTAATCCATCTTCTTTTTGTTGTTAACGTGGGAGCAACATGCCCTTGTGACTTTCTGTCTCCTAAGTGAAAATGGAACCTCCCAATTTCAAGGCAGAGAAAGTAAAATTAAAGAACAACTTGTAGAAATACACTAATACACAGAGTGTGGAGAAAAAGAATTCTGGGGTCAAAGACACTTAAGAAATTTGGCATATCTTACTATTTTTGTATAGCACATGAACATCTCAGAGACTCTGAGAAGTTCTTCAGGACAGAGAAATAAATTCAATTTTGTTTAATGGTGTTCCTAAAATTTGCTTAACCGTAGAGCTTTGCCTGTGTTGCACCCATTATTTCTCTTAGAATTCTGTGAAGAGTTTAGGAAATAGAGGCCTGAATGTTGATGTTTTATTCTCTGAAAACTGGAACCAAAACAGAAAGCCAGGATCCCTCATGGTACCAGGATCCCCGTGGGTATTTCTAGGAAGAAAAACCATCCTGAAGATGGGGCAAGCGTGCTGGGTGGTACTGAGGCACTTGACAATGGCTTTGCTCAGTTGTTGGCATTTCATCTTGCATGCTATGACTTCAGAGGACATGTAAATGAAACACAAAGTAAAATAAAATTTCTGGAAATATCTAGATCTTTCTATTGGTTCTCTCTCTCTTTTTTTTTTGGACAGGCAGAGTGGACAGTGAGAGAGAGACAGAGAAAGGTCTTCCTTTTTTTTTTCTGTTGGTTCACCCTCCAATGGCCGCCACGGCCGGCGCGCTGCGGACAGCGCACCGCGTTCATCCGATGGCAGGAGCCAGGTGCTTATCCTGGTCTCCCAGGCGGGTGCAGGGCCCCAGCACTTGGGCCATCCTCCACTGCACTCCTGGGCCATAGCAGAGAGCTGGCCTGGAAGAGGGGCAACTGGGACAGAATCCGGCGCCCCGACCTGGACTAGAACCTGGTGTGCCGGCGCCGCAAGGCAGAGGATAGCCTGTTGAGCCGTGGCGCTGGCCTCTGTTGGTTCTCCTCTCACCCTACATCACTCTCCTTTCACCCTACATCTTCTAAGTCCAATAAGAAACCTTCCTGCCACTTCATCTTAACCTACTGTGTGGTTGAGGTAAACCCTCAATATGGAGCTGCATTTGTATAGTAGGGCTGGATATGAGTTTTTTAATTATTTATTTAAAATGCAGAGTAATGGAGAGAGGGGAAGAGAGAGAGAGACAGAGAGAGGGGTTGGGGAGATCTTCCACCGCCAAATGCTTACTAGGGCTGGGCTAAGCTGCAGCCAGGAGTGAGGAACTCCATGTGGGTCTCCCACAGTGGTGGCAGGAGCTCAAGCACTCGGGCCATCTTCTGCCACTTTCTCAGGCACATTAGCAGGGAGCAGGATTGAAAGTGGAAAAGCCCGGAATTGAACTGGTACTCATATGGGATGCCAGCATTGCAGGCGGTGGCATAACCTTAACCTGCTATACCACAGTGCTGACCCCAGGTGAACCCATTTGATGGACACTCATTCAGCGAGAAATGATGCCTTAGCTTTGAATGAAAACTCTTCAGTTTCCTGGTCCTGGTCTGTCATATGAGTTTGGGAGCTGGCCTTTGATCTCCACCTTTCACCCTTCAGTTATATTATCATTCCTTGAAGTACCCTAGACCTGCTGTTTGCAATTGTTGGCATCCCTTTTGTTTTTCCTCTTAGGATACGACATCCCTTGCTTGGAAGAACTAATCCTTTTCCATTCCAGATTCAGGTGGATCTACTGATCAGAAATTGCCAGTAAAGAACAGTGCTGGGATTTGAAGCCAAGAGGTCTGACTCTAGAACATAATAAAATTACACTAGCCTGCTTCCTGGTCCCAAGTGCATCACTTTTCATTCATATGGCCTTGAAGTTTCATTGCTCTGAATAGCCAAGTATTTTAGACCATAGAGTTTCTTGCTAGCCATTTGGATAACCACATATAAGATAATATCTGAGTCAGGATTTAAGGTTGTAAAAATAAGTAAAAATTATCATCTCTTAGTGGAGAAAAGTTATTTTTGGTGGTGGCAAAAATTAACTTATGTTTGAACAATGATTATTTTTCCTCTAAGGCCTTTCATCCTTTTTTATTCCTTAACTATTTCAGCTAAACTGTGGCCATGAATGATGGTTATGGGAACTAACAGCTTTTTCAGAAGGAAACTAACCTAATTACCCTGGAAGTATCAACTGTGCATCAAGAAGTATATCATGACTTAATTGTTCATTACACAAAAATCACATGATCCCCCATTTCTTCCGTGTCTTTGCTCTCTCTATCTAGAAGGGTATTTAAGTAAGCAATCAGGGATATTAACTATTCACAGCCTACGCAAGTATGGGCAAATAACGCCTGCAATAACACAGCGGCAGCCTGAGAAATGACTGGCCATGAACAAGCACAGAACCCTCAGCCTGCCCCTTCTGCTGTTTGCCGATACATTTGCGATTTCATGCACAGTTTTAAATGTTAAGCATTAATCTGAAATGGTCACTGAAGCATCAGTAAAGTCTACATTTTGTCCCTTTTAATGAAAATGCTAGATATAGATTTAATGCAAAACTAAACATTTGGCTCAATATGTTCTACTCCAGTAAATTAGCCAGTGTTTGTCATCTTTTTAAAAAACTGGGGGTTTAATGCCTCATTTCACATGGTTTTGTTAGGGACAGATAGAAAGCTGATAAACAATCCATTTGTTCTGTTACAGTAGCTCTGAGTCACACTACTGAAGTTAAGCCTCAGTGCTCACTTCCTTTGCAAACCCTGTTGTGAGTTTAAGTGGCCCACTTTTGAATATTTGCCTGAAGCATAGCCATGACGAGAGTGCTTTCTCAGAGGAACAGACGGAGCTTTGCTGGACAGTGGTCCCGGAGCAACGGGTTCTGAAATGACTCAGTGAACTTGAAAGGGAACAGAGCATCAGTGAGCCCTACTGTGTGCTGTTTAAGACTTTCCGATGCATGAGCCCTAAACAGTCAGCACACAGCCCTGAGAAATCTAAATCAGCACCGTCAAAATGGCCCGGAAGTGAATCTGCAGCCAGTAGGTGATGGAAGCTGTATCTGAGCCCTCCCCTCTCTCTACTGGTAGTACGCTATTTGTCATTCAAGGAGGTTACATATACCAACCCCTCCAGGAAGCCATTGCTGATTGCCTGTCTGTTCTTAGATACTTTAAAAAATTGTACTCATTTGATTTTTTAATTTTTAAATTTTTAAAAATATTTATGCTATTTATTTGAAAGTCAGAGTTACACAGAGAAGGAGAAGCAGAGAGAGAGGTCTTCCATCCGCTGGTCCACTCCCCAACTGGCCGCATTGGCCGGAGCTGTGCCGATCTGAAGCTAGGAGCTTCTTCCAGGGCTCCCATGTGGGTTAAGGGGTCCAAGGACTTGTGCCATCTTCTGATGCTTTCCCAGGCCATAGCAGAGAGCTGGATTGGAAGAGGAGCAGCTGTGATTAGAATCAGCACCCATACGGAATAGTGGCACTGCAGGTGGTGGCTTTACCTTCTGCGCCACAGCGCCAGCCTCACTCATTTATTCTATTTGAAAAACAGGGAGAGGGAGAGGGAGATGGAGAGGCAGGGAGAGAGAGAGAGATCGATCTTCCATCACTGGTTCGCTCCCTAAATGCTTGCAACAGCTGCGACTGTGCCAGGCCAAAGCTAGGAGCCCAGAACTCAATTCGGGTTTCCCACATGGGTGACAGAGACCCAAGTACTTGAGCCATTATCTGCTGCCTTGTAGAGAGTGCATTATCAGAAAGTTGAATCAGAAATGAAAGAGTTAGGACTTGAACCAGGCACTGCAATATGAGATGCAGGTGTTCGAACCACTGCATCAAACGCCCATCCCCAGGACTCTCTTAAATCACTTTTGTTTGTAGGTAGAACTTTTCCATATCAAAGGCACTCAGTAAAGTCCATTGAAATCTTTATGAAGTAGATAGTTTTCAGTAGTATCTCCAAACCTATTTCCAGAATTATGAATTACTATTATTACCATAGTCAGGGAGGCAGGTCTTACAATAAGCCTGGCTGTGTTTGAATCCCAGCTGTTTGCCCTCACTTAGGAGGGCTTCTCTGACCTTCAGATTCCTTACTGCTACGACTTGAGAAAGCAGTGGAAGATGGCCCAGATCCCTGGGCCCCTGCACGCATGTGGGAGATCTGGAAGAAGCTTCGGGTTCCTGGCTTTGGATTGGCACAGCTCCAGCCTCTTTGGACATTAGGGGAGTGAACCAGCAGATGGAAGACCTCTCTTTCATTCTCTGCCTCTGCCTCTCTGTAACTCTGCTTTTCAAATAAATAAATACATCTTTTTAAAGAGAGAGAAAGAGAGAGAGGTGTGATTTAAGAAGGCCCAGGCTCAGGTATTGCCAAGTCTTGGACTCATCACATGCCAGTCACTTGGGATGCCTGCTTCCCCTATATTGGAGTGCTAGTTTTAGTTTTGGCTACTTCGTTTCCAATCTAGCTTCTTGTTAATGCTTCTGAGAAAGCAGCAGATGATGGCCCAAGTATTTGCGTCCTTGCCTTCCATGTGGGAAACCTGGACAGAGGTCTGGACTTCAGGCTTCATCCTGGCTCAGCCCTGGCTATTGTGGCATTTGGAAAGTGAACCAGCAGATGGAGGACCCTTATTTCTCTGTATCTCTCTGCCTTTCAAATAAATAAATAATAAATCTTTAAAAACAACAACAACAAACAGCTCATTCCTCACATCCAGTCCTGGATATGGCAGATTTGTAAGGAAGAAGTTTCTAGGTGATATGCACACTACTTTCTGAGAATGACCTTTCTGTATGCCGTGTATCCACTGACAAAGGCATCACACTTACCCAGTGCCAGAAGGAGGTACTCACATAACTCAGGGTTACTTAGTGACCTCCATGTTCCATTCTTCTGTAACTTTTTCTTATTAACTAACCAAGTAATCATCTAACTAGTTACTGGCTTATTTGACTCACAATAAGCCCCTTAGCATCTCTCTGAGCCTGTATTTTCTCATAGGTAAAAATGGGTTAAACTATGGCTGCCTTTTTAAAAATTTTTTAAATTTTTAAAAATTTTTGACAGGCAGAGTTAGTGAGAGAGAGAGACAGAAAGGTCTTCCTTCCATTGGTTCACCCCCCAAAGTGGCCGCTATGGCCGGCGCGCTGCGCCAATCCAAAGCCAGGAGCCAGGTGCTTCTTGTCTCCCATGCGGGTGCAGGGGCCCAAGGACCTGGGCCATCCTCCACTGCACTCCTGGGCCACAGCTGGTTTGGAGGAGGAGCAACCAGGACAGAATCCAGTGCCCCAACCAGGACTAGAATCTGGGGTGCGAGCGCCTCATGTGGAGGATTAGCCGTGAGAGCCGCGGCACTGGCCTATGGCTGCCTTTTTCCTATTTCCTTCTCTAGACTCAGTTTCCCATCTGGAGAATGGCCAGGTGGCCTGCCAGTGCCTTCTTTAGCTCTTCTTCCTTGGCTCTGCCTCCATAAGCATGCTATGAAGGCATTTCAGTCACAGTGTCCCAGGTGTTGACTTCCTGACCCAGGGCCCTCCTGGACACCAGTGCATTAGAAGGGTTGGTGGGCATTCAAGGAAGCACTGTGTTCCCAGGAAAGGAGAGGAGCTATGTGACTGCACTGTTGCTTTTCTTTGAGGTCCCTTGCTCTCCCTTCCAAGTTCTTCAACCAGGCCTTCGTTCTGCAAGGGACTTGTTTTTCAAGGCTCCCAATTACATTGTGGGACTGACCTGAGGTATTAACAGCTGATAGCTCAATTTCAATTCTGATTTCTACTCATGTGTCAAATAGCAGGCACAGCACACCCATGCCTCTGTGAGGTGAGGCTTTGTTTTGTTGGAGGATAAAGGTTGTTCATAACCCCTGAAACTCCACCAGGTACAAAGCTGCTCCCTGTTACAGGGCAAAGTCACCCCAGTCTCTATGTTATGATGTCCCCTTCTTGATCAGAGCAGTTCAGTGTGGTGGCAGAGAAACCACTCAGTTCAGGCGCCTGTGTGTGTGTGTGTGTGTGTGTATGCATGCGTGTGTGTTTAACCTATCAATTCTTTGGCTAATTAGTTGCCCTTTTGTAAAGAAAACAGCTGGTTAATCAACTGACATTTTCACTTTTTTTTTAAGGATTCAATCATCTACTCAAAAGTCAGAATAACAGAGAGAGGGAGAGAAAGAGAAAGATCTTATATCCATTGGTACACTCCTCGGTTGGCCACAGTAGCTGGTGCTGGGTCAGGCTGAAGTCAGGAGCCTCTTCCCGGTTTCCCATGAGGGTAGCACAGGCCTAAGTACTTGGACCATCCTCTGCTGCTTTCCTAGGCCATTAGCAGGGAGCTGGATTGGAAGTTGAGCAGCTTGGACATGAACCGGTGACCATATGGGATGCCAGCTTTGCCAGTGGCAACTTAACATACTACACCAGAATGCCAGCCCCAGTTTTCACTTTTAAGCAGTCATTATTAATTGGATAGCCTTTGAGAATTATTGCTACATTGCTTTTCATAGTATCACACAAACAAGCACAAATTCAAGGTAGGATTTTCCTTTTATTACTATCTTCCTCTAATGTTTCTTAAAGAAACCTTATTTCTGTTAAAAAAATTTTTTTTTTTTTAAATTTACTTGAGAGGCAAAGAGACATAAAGAGAAAGATAAGGAAAGAAAGAGAGTGAGCTCCCATCATTGTTTTACTCTCCCCAAATACCAGCAATGACCAGGGTTAAGGTAGGGCAGAAGCTGTAAGCCAGGAACTTAAATCATGTCTTCCATGTGAGTGGCTGGAACCCAGTCACTTTAGCCATTGCTGTTGCCTCCCAGGGTGCGTGTTAGCAGGAAGCTGGAGTCAGGAGCTGATGGGAGGTGGAAGCTGGAGGGAGGAATAGAACCCAGGAACTCTGATGTGGAACATGGGTGTCTTTTTTTTTTGACAGGCAGAATTAGACAGTGAGAGAGAGAGACAGAAAGGTCTTCCTTTTTCCATTGGTTCACCCCCCAAGTAGCCGCCATGGCTGGTGCGCTGTGCCTATCTGAAGCCAGGAGCCAGGTGCTTCCTCCTGGTCTCCCATGCAGGTGCAGGGCCCAAGTACTTGGGCCATCCTCCACTGCCTTCCCAGGCCACAGCAGAGAGCTGGCCTGGAAAAGGAGCAACCGGGACAGAATCTGGCGCCCCAATTGGGACTAGAACCTGGGGTGCTGGCGCTGCAGGCAGAGGATTAGCATAGTGAGCAGCGGCACTGGCCACATGGGTGTCTTAACTGCTAGTTCACCACTCACCTAATTCTAGCCTCCTGCCATTGTAGACCCTGGGAAGCAGCAGGTGATGGGTCAAGTAGCTGGATTCCTGCCACCTACATGGGAGACGTGGATTGAATTTCTGGCTCCTGGCTTTGGCCTTGTCCAGTCCTGGCCAGTGTAGGTGTTTGGGAAGTGGAGCAGCAGATGGGATGGGAGTACTCGCTCTTGTTCTTTCTCTCGCTCTCTCTCCCCCTCCCCCCCTTTTTCCCCTCTCCTCCAAACCCCGTTGCTCTGTATCTCCCTGTCTCTCAAATAAATAAAAAAAGGAAGTAGTAAGTGTTTACCTTTAAAAACAGATTAGCAGCCAACTTAGATTTTTTTACTTTGACTTAATCCAAAACCACTGAACAAGAACTGAAAAACTAATAATTGCTTCAAATGATTTACTGTTATTAAACACCAACAGTGATCCATTATATTATAGGTATTTACATATCACACTCTTTTTTCAAGATTTATTTTATTTATTTGAAAGACAGAGTTACAGAGAGAGGTAGAGACAGATATTCCATGCACTGGTTCACTCCCTAGATGGTCGCAACAGCCGGAGCTGCGCTGATCCGAAGCCAGGAGCCAGGATCTTCTTTCAGGTCTCCCACGCGGGTGCAGGGGCCTAAGGACTTGGGCCATCTTATACTGCTTTCCCAGGCCATAGCAGAGCTGGATGGGAAGTGGAGCAGCAGGGATCAGAACTGGTGCCCATATGGGATGCTGCAGCTTCAGGCCAGGGCTTTATTTATTTATTATTTATTTTTTTATTTGAAAGGTAGAGTTACAGACAGAGAGAGACAGACAGAGAGACAGAGAGAAAGGTCTTCTTTCTGTTGGTTCATTCCCCAAATGGTCGCTATGGCCATCGTTGTGCTGATCTGAAGCCAGGATCCAGGTGCTTCCTCCTGGTCTCCCATGCGGGTGCAGGGCCCAAGCACCTGGGCCATCCTTCACTGCCCTCTTGGGCCACAGCAGAGAGCTGGACTGGAAGAGGAGAAACTGGAACTAGAACCCGGTGCCCATATGGGATGCTGGTGCCGCAGGTGGAGGATTAGCCAAGTGAGCCACGTCACCGGCCCCCCAGGCCAGGGCTTTAACCTGCTGCACCACAGCGCTGGCCCCTGCATATCACACTTTAAGGCTCTATTTCCTTGCAGATGGGCTGCTAATCAAACTACCTGAATCTATCCTGATCTTAGCTTGAATGCCCAAGCCACGCCCACCCTGGATGGCCTGGTGTCTTGTATTCTCTCCCTTGGCTTCTTTCTTCGGCCTTTGTACCTTGCCTCACCTGCTGCTCATTCAGGTCTGCACAGAGACACATTTTGTGAGCTTTCTTCCTAAGACTTGCCGGCTTCACAGACTGTTGCAAGGATTAATGGTCCCATGGAGAGACAATGCCTTGCACAAGGGCCATAATAGGTGCTCAATAAGCAGTAGCAACTGTTGTTAGCCATTAAGTCATTAAGTCTGACTCCAGTGCCAGCTCCTTTCAAGCACATCATTCTTAACACACCCCCTTAACTCTTGCTACACACATTCTCTGGCTCTTACGAGTGCCAATAGGTACTGGTTTACTGAACTTCCTGGTCAGTGAGGCCTGATTGTCTGGAATGCCGTTTGTGTTTGCTTGGTACATCTCAGACCTGAATTAGCTACCAAAGTAGTTCAGAGAGGGAGTGATTGGAAGGCCTGTCCTAATGTGAGCAGAGCGGCTCATGGCTTCAGGGAGAGGCCTCTGTTTTTCTGTTATTGGGCATGAGTAGAAGAGCAGCTTCTAAGGAGGCCCATGACCTTTTGCTCTCTGGGGACCTGGAGTTGCTTTCCCTCTGAGTGTGAAGGGACAGGTTTGCATGGTAAATTCGGTTTCTCTGTGTCAGTCCCCGTTACTTTACCTGCTATTCTCTAGGAAGTCAGGCTCATTCTCTTAATAAAAGGGCAGACAGAGTCATACAGTAAAGGGAGGGAAGCGTTCTTTTCAACGAATTTATCATTTTAACATAGTGTAGTGGGTGTTGGGTTACCAGGGTCAACAGCCAGCAGTCACATTCCTCAGTTGTTTGATTGGTGAAATGCATTAACAAACAGTTAGGAAAACTCCTTCTGATTAATCATGTTGATAAGTTTTTTTGGAGAGTGCTATGAGCTCTTTTAATTTAATTTGCTTGGACAGCAGCTCATTGGAGTGAAGTGTCTGGACTTATCTAAAGAAGCATTGAAGAGATTGTATTGTGATGTCTTGTAATCATTAACTCTTGTGGCTACTGCTTTCCTGCATTTTGATTCCTTTTTGAAATGCAGGAGAGTGTAGGGTATTGTAGAGTGAGGGGATTAGGGACCTGAGGCTGAGCCCTTGATGCACTGACAGGAAAAGAGGACCCTAATTGCATAGGTAGCTGAGCTTGAACACATTGTCTCTCTTGCCAGGGATGGAAGGATTTGACAACATCAGTAAGAACTCTAGGGCATACTCACCCTTTCAAGGCAAAGGAATGTTAGGATGCACTCCATAAAAAGTGGAAACGGTTTCTCAAGCTTGGCACTATTGGCCTTTGGGGCTGGGTTGTGAGGAGCTGTCCTGTGCCCGAAGGATGTTTATCCTCTTCCCAGTAGATGCCAATGGTAGCCCTTCGCCCTGTTTGAAGGTTTTTAGGCTTTGCCAGATGTCTCCTGGGAACAAAGTTGCCTCCAGGAGAGAACCAGACAGGGTTCCAGATATCCAGGCATGAATCCCAGATATCCTGGTGTGGCCCTGCTGACCCCTTTCCATGGCATCACTGAAGACACAGCAGGACATCCCAGCTCTCCCAGGAATCCCCTTCTCGCAGACTGCTCCTTCATCTGTCCTCTCCATGGCAAGGCCTTGGATCTGCACTGTCTCCTCTTCCCCTCTCTTCTTGCCCACACAGAACTCTGTTCTGAATGAGCATTCAGTGCCAGCTTGCCAGTTACCCAGGCAATTCTTTCCTCCTTTATGTTTGGGGCACCTCAGAAGCAGCCCGGACAAAATCCCCCAAACTGTCCAAAAATAAAATGAATGCTCTTTGATTAAAGACAGACATCTAAATGAGAGCCCTTTGAGAGGTGGGAGGCTGCAGAAAGAAGTGGAATCACTGGAATTAAAAGAAAAATAGCTCACAACCAGGAAGCATTTACCAGGTATCACAGGCATTTTCTTACTGAATTCACATGTTATCCCCGTTGTGCAGATGGGAAAACAGATTTAGCAAAGTAATTTATTCAGGTCCTTCCGCTGAACTGGCAGCATGAGGATTTGAACTCAGTAACTTGACTCTGGGGCAGGTATTTGAATGGCTATGGACCTAGAGGGGTGGAGGACCGCTGATGAGGCAGGGACCAAGAGGAGGGGTGACTTTTCAGGAGTCGTAAGAGCAACTTGGCTGAATTCTAGGGGCCCCAGCTTTCAGTGTCTGGGCCTATGCAAATCTTCAAGTGAATGTGGTCCCATTTCTCTGTTTCCATCTGCCTTAGTGAAACTGCCTCTGCTTAGCGGTGTGGAGTATTGCTTTCCCAGTTTAGAAAGTTGATTTATAAAGGCAGCTGAAGTGAAGAAAATGGTTTAAGAGGGTGCCCCAGCTAGCAGGTGTTGGCGGAAACAGGGTAGAGGTGGGGAATGTAGGGCTGGAGAATCGGGAAATAATTTGAATCTTTGACCCTTGAAGAACATGGGATGAAAAAATGCATTTTTGACTACATGTCATTTTTGACAACGTGGCTGAATCAGGAGGACATTACAGTAAGTGAAATAAGCTCAGCACATAAAGGCAAATAGCACATCTTCTCACATGCGGAGGTAGAAAGTCAAACAGATCCAGACCTTGCTGGTCACCAGAGGCCAGAAGATAGAGGGTTAAGGAGATGCTGGTCAAAGGAAACAAGTTTGGCTAGGCAGGAGCAGTGAGTTCAACACGGGTTAACACAGTCAACAAAAATATACCGTGTACCTGAAATAACAAACATGGACAAGAGTAGGAAGCCTTGTATCGCCTCTCCTTACCTGTTCTGAACCCTGCTCATTTTGTGTGTTGCATATGAAAGCACAAAATTGCAGTTTCCAATTTCTTGGTGCAAACTTGTGTGCAAACATTGAACAAAGACTTCTCTGTGCCCTCTATACTATCCAATTATATATGTCTACTGCAGAAAAGTTAGAAACAAGAAAAGAAAGGATAAAACCATAACCCACAAATACAATGTAGTAAATAACGACCGCTGTTTACAAATTGTGAATCACAGCCTCGAAGGTTACAAAGTCTTCAAAAAAATTGTAATCAAGTAATTGTGTCGGATGGGAAGGAAGGGGCAAAGGAACTGCCATGGCAAAGGTCAGAACGAACGACATCAACTGTAATCTCTCAGCTGCCGTCTGGCTGCTTCGGGAAGCTGCGGGTGTTTTTCAGTGAGCAGAGTGTCAGTTCCTAAAGACAGGGCACCTGTGAGGCCTCTCCCTCATCACTGGCCTTTTGCATTATCTTTGCTTTGCTGTAACCCACTCCCCAAGCCTGGTGCGAGTCATTTCAAGAGCCTTCGAAAGCCCTGCAGCAGCCCAGGACAGTCCCTCCAGTAACCAGTCACCCATGCCTGCCGAACACATTCTCTAGCCTCTCAGGCAAGGGTAGTGCTCCAAGAGCCATGGTCTGAAAAGACTAGAAATTCCAGAGTTCTCACTGCAAACCGCTGTAGGGCTGTCTCCCTGGAAGCCTAAGGAGAGCTGAAGTCAGACTCTTCCCGGGGAAGCCTTTGCTAGGGCTGCAGCCTGCCCTCAGCCTGTGTTCTGCTGTGTTGTTGTGTAACCCAGTATTGTGTGTGGGTGTGCACTTGTGATGTGTAGTTTAGATATTTTTACTTTGAAGGAGGGCGGTGTTTTTCTCTTGAGATGATTTTTAAATTTGTTTTTATTGTAAAGTCCGTCAACAGTACAAAAGAGCATATACAGTGGGCATTGTCTCCCTCGTCTGTTATTAGTCTCTCAGTTCCCTACTCCACAGGCAGCCACTACTACTGATTTTCTTTTTTAATTAATTTGTTTATTTAAAAGGTAGAGTTAACAGAGAGAGAGGAAGAGACAGGCATCTTCCATCTACTGGATCACTCCCCAGATGGCCAATATGGCCAGAGCTAGGTCAGTCCAAAGCCAGGAGCCAGGAGCTTCTTGGAGGTCTTCCATGTGAGTGCAGGGGCCCAAGTATTTGCACCATCTTCCACTGCTTTCCTAGGCACATTAGCAAGGAGCTGGTTTGGAACTGAAGCAGCCAGGACCCGAATTGGTGCTCGTGTGGGATGCCAGCACCACAGGTGGCAGCTTTACCTGCTCTGTCACATCACTGGCCCCTACTGATTTGTTATATAATCTTATAATAGAGAGATTCTACACATATACAAACACGTCCCCTTTCATCTGCTCTATGTGACCAGAGTGCATTTCCGTTGCAGGCTTCCCAGTGCGTGGAAGACAAAGCTCTCAGCTCTAACAGGGCCTCCAAAGCTCTGTCCAGCTTTTAGCCACCTGTTGAGCCACATTTCCCCTCTCACTGTGCTCTAGCCACCCTAGCCTTCCCTTTGTCCATACCTCAAGACCTTTTTCTGTGACAGTTAGGCTACATGGGTTCACTCCTCTCCTTTGCCCAGCTAGCCTTCTTTAGATCTTCATTTACATGTTACATGCTCAGAGGGGGTTTCCTGCCCTCCTTCACTATACTCTTAGCATAGACAGCTTCTTTTGGAGATTTGTTTTCTGCTTTCATAGTTGTATATTTGTGTGAGTTTGTGTTTAACATCTGACTTCCCACTGGACCATAAGCTCTCTGAGAGCAGGGATCCCAGCATCCCACATAGAACACACAAAATCCTGGCACACAGTGCTGAATAAATACTTCTTGAGGGAATAAGTGAAGTCTTGGTTGACTGGTTGGTTTGAAGGTAATTGTGTAGGATGAGTCTTCAAAAAGCTCATGGAAAATGCATATTGCAAAAACTATACATTTCAAAAAAGTTTTGCACAAAAATAAACTTATCATTTAATTCAAATTTTCCATGAACTAGTCAAAGTGCCCTCATATTTTCTGCTTTTTTTCTTTTAAGATTTATTTAACTTATTTGAAAGGCAGAATTATGGAGAGAGGGAGGGACAGAGACAGATCTATCCACTGATTCACTCCCCAGATGGCTGCAACAGCCAGGGCTGAGCCAGGTGGAAGGAGCTAGGGACTTCTTGCAGGTCTCCCAATTGGGCCATCTTCTGTTGCTTTTCCCAGACCCTGAGCAGGGAGCTAGATTGGAAGTGGAGCAGCCCAGTATCAAACTGGTGCCTATATGGGATGCTGCTATCACAGACAGCAGCTTGATCTACTACGCCCAGCACTGGCCCCTATTTTCTGTCTTTTTAACCTAAGAAAACTGAAAAATTTCAAATGCCCATAAAAGTAGATAAAACAATACATTGAACTTTTTAAAAAGATTTATTTATTATTTGAAAGTCAGAGATAAACATAGAGAAGGAGAGGCAGAGAGAGAGAGAGAGAGAGGGAGGGAGGGAGGTCTTCCATTTGCTGGTTCACTCCCTAGTTGGCCGCAATGGCTGGAGCTCCGCCAATCTGAAGCCAAGAGTCAGGACTTCTTCTGAGTCTCCTACCTGGGTGCAGGGGCCCAAGCACTTGGGCCATCTTCCACTGCTTTCCCAGGGCATAGCAGAGGGTTGGATAGGAAGTGGAGCAGCCAGGACTTGAACCGGTGCCCATATGTGATACTGGCACTGCAGGTGGCGGCCTTACCCACTATGCCACAGCACTAGTCCCTGAACTTTTTTTATACACATCTTTTAGAGTCACTAGTTGTCAACATTTTGCCTCATTTACATGATTTTTTAAAAAAAATTTTTTTTCTAGGCTGCAGAGAAACATTAGCTACTGTTTACTCAGTTTTCCTATGTATCAGTAAGTGTGATAAACGTTTAAGTGTGTTGTTGTGGAATCCTCTCTGTCCTGCTGGTGGGCATTAGTAACCCTATCTTAGATTCGAGCAAACTGAGACAACTCAAGTCACTGTGTACAGTGTTCCCAGCTTAGATGGTAGACATGGGGGCTCCAAAGCTCTTGTTGTCAGCCACAAACCTTGCCTGTTGGAATTTTAATCAAATACCTTTCTCTCCCATTTGCTTGCTCTTCTCCAGAAAGTCTCCAGACTTAAAATATTCAAAGTGCGGTTGCTGTGCCTAAGCTTTCAGGTAAATGCTCTCATATCTGTGAAAGGAGTACAGCAGTGGGCTTTATTATATGTATATATATATTTTTTATTTGACAGGTAGAGTTACAGACAGAGAGAGAGAGAGACTACACTTGATCTTAGCCAAAAGGCTGAGAAGTGACTAGCATAATAACTAATGGTTATATGTATGACCAAAAAATTATTTGGTAAGGCTAGGTCTCTTTATTTTTTTTTAAAGATTCTATTTATTTATTTGATAGGCAGAGTTACAGACAGTGAGAGAGAGAGAGAGAGAGAGAGAGAAAGGTCTTCCTTCTGTTGGTTCACTCCCCAAATAGCTGCTATGGCTGGTGCTGTGCTGATCTGAAGCCAGGAGCCAGGCACTTTTTCCTGGTCTCTCACGCCGGTGCAGGGGTCCAAGCACTTGGGCCATATCCTCCACCGCCTTCCCGGGCCACAGCGCAGAGCTGGACTGGAAGAGGAGCAACTGGACTAGAACCTGTGCCCATATGGGATGCTGGCGCCGCAGGCAGAGGATTAACCAAATGAGCCATGGCACCGGTCCCATTTATTATTATTATTATTATTACATTAAAAAATCAATTCAGCAATGGGCACATAGCATTGGAGGTACCTGGATTCAGTTCCCAACTGTGGCCTCTGGCTCCGGCGCCTTACAAATGTAGAACCTGAGAAGCAATGTTGATGGTTCAAGCAGTTGGGTCCCTACCACACATGTGGGAGACCCTGGCTGAGTTTCTGGTTCTCAGCTTTGGCCTGTCCAGTCTCAGATATTCCATGAATTTAGGCAGATAAGCAGGAGATGAGAGCTTTCTTTCACTGTCTTTTTTCCTCTGCTTCTCAAATAAATGAATAATTTAAAAAATTCAATACATAAATAGCTATTTATTAAGATTTCTTTCTTTATTTGCAATGTAGAGTGACACAGAGAGGGGAGGTAAGAGAGGAAAAGAGGGAGGGAGGGAGGGAGAAAGAGAGAGAGAGAGAGAGAGAGAAATCGATCTTCTATTTGTGGGTTCACTCCCAAACCCACTCCCACAACTGGGACTGGGCCAAGCAGAAACCAGGAGCAGGTACTCCATCCAGGTCTCCTACGTGGGTGGCAGGAACCCTGATACTTGAATTGATATCAGCTGCTTTCCAGGTTCATTAGCAGGAAGTTGGATTGGAAGCACAGAGTACTCCATTATAGAATGGGGGTGTCCCAAGCAACAGCTTAATTTGCTGTACCTCAGTACTTGCCCCAGTAAATATTTGTTGAGCTTGTTTTATTTTATTTATTTATTTATTTTTGACAGGCAGAGTGGACAGTGAGAGAGACAGACAGAAAGGTCTTCCTTTGCCGTTGGTTCACCCTCCAATGGCCGCCGCACCAGCTGATCCCATGGCAGGAGCTAGGTGCCAGGTGCTTTTCCTGGTCTCCCATGGGGTGCAGGGCCCAAGCACTTGGGCCATCCTCCACTGCACTCCTGGGCCACAGCAGAGAGCTGGCCTGGAAGAGGGGCAACCAGGACAGAATCCGGCACCCCAACCGGGACTAGAACCCAGTGTGCCGGTGCTGCAAGGCAGAGGATTAGCCTGTTGAGCCACGGCGCTGGCCTTGTTTTATTTTATTAAGCACCAGCTAAAGAGCTGGGGAAACACTAGTGAGCCAATAAATACTGCCTTGTTCTCATGCAGCAGAATTTAATCAGGTCCTCCAACATTAATTCAAATAGTTTGTGGTTGAATCCATACTTATGTAAATGGACTCTTGGCTTCTCAGCTGAGGCTGTGGGTTTGGAATGAGAGAAGTCAGATGGAGCAGCTGATGCGGAGAGTTCAAAATAGCCAACTACAGCTGTCTGGTTTCTTCTCTGAGGCTGCCTTTTTTCTTGCCCTCAGTTTCACAGCTTCCTTGGAGTAAGACCACTTTCATTTCTGGATGGAGTAATTCAAAATTGTTTTGATAGCTAATCAGGGCTGCTATGTACAGTCGGGCAGTTTGTGTACTGTGCAAAGACATCTGATTGAAGAGTTGGATTTCAGTTTGATCCCCACTTGTCGAGCTATGGCCCCAGTCTGGGGCTCTGCTAGCTCTGAGGAAGGGGCTCCTTTTTCCTACCATACTTCTCCCTTGGTCCCCAGTAGTCATGGGGCTGAGCTGCAAAGGCATTGCATGAGCTTGAGATAGCTCTCTTGATAACTCTGGAAAAAGAATGTAAAGGACGATGGCTGAAATTGCCAGGTCAGATTGAAAGTCTGGATAATGTGTGCAACTCACCATTTGTGTTCTCTGTGTCTCCCATTGACTCAACTGATGAAGTTGCAAGTATGTTAATGCTTTGAAGGCAGCAGAATGTAAGCATTTGTTTAACATGGGAAAATGGGGCAGACATGTGGCATAACTACTTGAGAGACCCACATTCCATAACAGTGCCTTACTTTGAGTCCCAGCTCTGCCTTAGAGTCCAGCTTCCTGCTAATGCACACCCTGGGAGGCAACAGCTGATAGCTGAAGAAGTTGGGTCCCTGCCATCCATGTGGGAGATCCAGACTGAATTCTCAGTCATTGGATTTGGCCTGGCCTAGCTCTTGGCTGTTGTAGGAATTTATAGGCCAGCGCCGCAGCTCAATAGGCTAATCCTCTGCCTGCGGTGCTGGCAGACTGAGTTCTAGTCCCAGTCGGGGCACCGGATTCTGTCCTGGTTGCCCCTCTTCCAGGCCAGCCCTCTGCTGTGGCCCAGGAGTGCAGTGGAGGATGGCCCAAGTGCTTGGGCCCTGCACTCCATGGGAGACCAGGAGAAGCACCTGGCTCCTGCCATCGGATCAGTGCTGTGCGCCGGCTGCAGCGCACCAGCCGCAGCGGCCATTGCGGGGGTGAACCAACAGCAAAGGAAGACCTTTCTCTCTGTCTCTCTCTCTCACTGTCCACTCTGCCTGTCCCCCCCCCCCAAAAAAAAGGAATTTATAGAGTGAATCAGCAAATGGGGGAGCTCTCTCTGCCTTTCAAATCAAATGAAAAGAAATAATAAAAAATGTTTTTAAAAGAATAAACCCAGAGGGCCAGTGCTGTGGTGCAGTAGGTTAATCCTCCGCCTGCAGTGCTGGCATCTCATATGGGTGCCGGTTCTAGTCCCGACTGCCCCTCTTCCCATCCAGCTCTCTGCTATGGCCTGGGGAAGCAGTGGAAGATGGCCCAAGTCTTTGAGCACCTGCACGCACGTAGGAGACGGGGAAGAAGCTCCTGGCTCCTGGCTTTGGACCAGCACAGCTGCAGCCATTGTGGCCATCTGGGGAGTGAACCAACGGAGGGAAGACCTTTCTCTCTGTTTCTCCCTCTCATTGTCTAACTCTCTCAAATAAATACATAAAATCTTTTAAAAAACCAGAGGTTTTCCACATGAAACACATTCACTATATTATTGTGTGTTTTATTATTCTATATATTATTGTGTATAGTAATATTTTATTTAGGGAGCACAGATATGTACAGGCAATGTACTGAAATTTTATACACCTTGCTTTATTTAATTCTCTTCATGGTCCCATAAAGTAGGTATTAATATCTCACTTTTATACCAAAAGATATACTGACATTTGAGTTACCCAAAGTCATATAAGAAAGAATGAAAACTTGCCTAACTGCTCCAAAACCCACACATATATCCACTGTTACTCATGACTGCTTGGGAGGGAGGGGTCCCTTCTGTTAGTGCTCTATACTGACTTGGGCACCACTTGCACAAATTTCAGACTTTTATTAAAATACTCTGATCTCCTCTAAGTAGAAATATTTCTCAGCTTTTTTTTAAAACTTATTTTATTTACTCTGATTTGAAAGGCAGAGAGACAAAGAGAGATCTTCCAACAGTTGACTTGCTCCCCAAATGAGTATAACAGCCAGGGCTGGGACAGGCTGAAGCCAGGAGCCAGGAACTCCATCTCAGTCTTCCATGTGGGTGGTGGGAACTCAAAGACTAGAGCCATTACTTTTGCCTCCCAGAGTCTGCGTTAGCAGGAAGCTAATCAGAAGCTGGACCTAGGAATTAAACTTAGGCATCTTAACCGCTAGGCCAACCATCTGCCTTAAGAGCTTATAATTGGCCGGCGCCGTGGCTCAACAGGCTAATCCTCTGCCTTGCGGCGCCGGCACACCGGGTTCTAGTCCCGGTCTGGGCACCGGATTCTGTCCCGGTTGCCCCTCTTCCAGGCCAGCCCTCTGCTGTGGCCCAGGAGTGCAGTGGAGGATGGCTCAAGTGCTTGGGCCCTGCACCCCATGGGAGACCAGGAAAAAGCACCTAGCACCTGGCTCCTGCCATCAGATGAGCGCCGTGCGCCGGGCTGCAGCGTGCGGTCCGCGGCGGCCATTGGAGGGTGAACCAACGGCAAAGGAAGACCTTTCTCTCTGTCTCTCTCTCTCACTGTCTAACTCTGCCTGTTAAAAAAAAAAAAAAAAAGCGAAAGGTCTTCCTTCTGTTGGTTCACCCCCCAAATGGCCGCCATGGCTGCTGCACCAATCCAAAGCCAGGCGCCAGGTGCTTCCTCCTGGTCTCCCATGGGGGTGCAGGGCCTAAGGACTTGGGCCATCCTCCACTGCACTCCTGGGCCACAGCAGAGAGCTGGACTGGAAGAGGAGCATTCGGGACAGAATCCAGTGCCCCAACTGGGACTAGAACCTGGGATGCTGGTGCCGCAGGCAGAGGATTAGCCTAGTGAGCCGCAGGGCCGGCCAAGGGCTTGTAATTTTTATAAGACAGTGTCACCGACCTCATGTTAATGACGTGTCATTTGCACTGACCCTTTTACTACTTTAAGTACTTGATAGATGGTCTCACAATTAACCCTCACAATACCGGCAGAGACAGAGGCTCACAACAGGTACGAAATTGCAGTAGTATGGGGTGACTGTGTCTGGAAATCTAATGTACACCATGAGAACTATAGTTAAGAATATTGTATCAGGAGCCGATGCTGTGGCGTAGTGGGTAAAGCTGCCGCCTGCAGTGCTGGCATCCTGTATTGGCACCGGTTTGAGTCCCTGCTGCTCCACTTCTGATCCAGACTTCTCCCCAACAGCGCTGGCCTCCCTCTCACCTTCCTTTTCCCCTGGGGGATGGAGTGAGTCACCTGAGTGGGAGGGGAAAGGGACTTGTATGGCCTCACTTTTTTCTTTTTTGAAGATCTATTTATTTGAAAGGCAGAGTTAGAGAGGGAGAGTTGCAGAGAGAGAGAGAGAAGGAGAGATCTTCCATCCACTGGTTCACTCTGCCAGTGGCTGTAGTGGGAGGGGCTGGGCCAGGCTGATGCCAGGAACCTGGAACTCCATCTGGGTCTCTCACATAAGTACAGGGGCCCAAGCATTTGGGCCATCTTTCCCTGCTTTTCCCAGGTGCATTAGCAGGGAGCTGGATCAGAGTGCAGCAGACAGGACATGAAGTGGCACCCATGTGTGATGCTGGTCTTGCAGGCGGTGGCATAACCCACTGGGCCACAACATCAGCCACCCATGGCCTAACTTCCTAACTATACAATCTGTTCTTCTCCTCCTAGGGCAGATCATCTTGATAGGGTGGGGAGAGGGAGACCTTCAGGGCTACAGAGTATGTAAATATGCCTAACTTTGGGGTTCAGTATGAGGAGGCCTTTTGTCCCATATAAACCCCAGTCTTATAAACCCCAAGTCAGTTTAATAATTGGCATACTGGGGTGGGCATTTGTCCTAGAAGGAAGACATCAGTTAAGACACCTGTATCCCATATTAGAGTACTGGGGTTGAGTACCAGCTCTGGCTCCTGATTCCAGGCTTCCTGCCAAGGTGGGTCTTGGGAGGTACCAGGTTAAGCCTCACGTAGTTGGGTCTCTACCACCCAAATAGGAGACCTGGGTTGAGTTTATGGCTTCTGGGTTTGACCAGGCCCAGTCCTGGCTGTTGTGGGCATTTGGTATGTGAACCAGTGGATCTGAATCTACTGTATCTGTCTTCAAATAATAAAAATAAATTATATTAAAAATGAAAAGGATACTTGGGCCCCTATTTGATTATGCCATTGTCTTCTCAGCTGATGTAGAGCATAGATGGAGAAGAGGATGTTGTGTGTCCTCCTGCACTCTCTTACAAGAGCTGCTAAGGGAGATAAATGAGGAAACATGGATAGGTAATAAGATATCACACAAATTAAAGACTCTTTATCTAATATCCAATGAATCCTTCCCCTTCCAGGGCAATAGTTAAGCTAAAGAAGAGGGGGAACAAAGCAGGTACTGTGTTTACAGATTTCATTTTATTTCCGTAACAATAAGAGGAGATCAGATTTATTATCTCTGTGCTGTCCATAAGGAAATTGTGTCGTATGCAATAAGGAAATATTGAGCTTTATCCCTAAGAGCTGGTAAATGTTGAGTGTGGCCCAGGCTTTGTTTGTGGAAGCTCAAAGAAAGTATAAATATTGCTCAAAATTGTAAAGTTGATCAGTGGTAGATCTAGGATTTGAGACCAGGTCTGACCAATAACATGGGTTAGGCCTTCAGGGAGACTGGCATCAAATGAAATAATGAGAAGAATCACATATTGTGCCACCATTCTACTCCAGTGTGCAACTTTATACCACTCAGTGCTCTGTGTTGCATTATTTCATTAAAAGCTTGCATTGACCTTTTAAAGTAGGTATTGTTATCCTTAGTATTCACACAAGGAACCTCAATGATGCTAAATCCTTTTCCAAAGACCACACAGTTTAATCCAGCTCCTCTTCAAATCTTTAGACTTAGAAAAGGACTGCCGCCTTTTCCTGGAGCTCAGAAAGGTAGTTGGGAGAGAGAGGCTCTGGTATGACATCAGAGCACCTTGGAACTGTTCATTAACAAGTGCAGATCCACCTGGTGGGTGTGCATGGTGGTTCTGGTGGGCTGTGAGAGAAGCCGAAGGTAGGAGGAACTAGGAGAAAGGGTTGGGGTTAGAGTGATGAACATTGTGTGGCTTTTCATGGCTTAACAGAGAGGAATTTTCAGTCAGGTTTCTGCTGATTTGTGTTTGCTGGCATGTTTGAGAAACAGGATCATTTGTGGATGGTATGACTGAACATGGTAATTCAGTTACAAACAAAGAAAACAATAGCAGCATGGGGCTGGCACTGTGGCGCAGTGGGTTAACACCTTGGCCTAAAGCGCTGGCATCCCATTTGGGCACTGATTCAAGACCTGGCTGCTCCACTTCCAATCCAGCTCTCTGGTGTGGCCTGGGAAAGCAGTAAGAAGATGGCCCAAGTCCTTGGGCCTCTGCACCTGCATGGGAGACCTGGAAGAAGTTCCTGGCTCCTGACTTCGGATCGGCACAGCCTCAACCATTGAGGCCAATTGTGGAGTGAACCATTGGATGGAAGACCTCTCCCTCTCTCTCTCTCTCTTTCTCCTCTCTCTGTGTAACTCTGACTTTCAAATAAATAAATCTTAAAAAAAAAAAAAACAATAGCAGCAACAAAACCCTCTACCCTCTGAAATCAAGGGACTGCCCTGGCAAGGATATGAGCCCCATCCAGGTCTTGAGGGTTTCTTATGGATTTCTGTTAATTACCTGCTAACAGTGAGCACTTGTTTAATTTTTCTGGACCACAGCATCCTTATTTCTAAAATGAATATGTGTCCTTTGAAGTTCCACATAGAAATTATATTCTTTCTCTTCTCCTACAAGGTAGGGAAGAGTACCAGCCTCTACCAGAATTTATGACACATCGATGATGGCCAATTAAGTGTTTGTTGAACTGAACTAATGAAGACAATGTTACTAATGGGAAAACAAATTATTCATAGGAAGGTATGTCCTGTTTGTGTCTTTTTAAAAAATTTTTATTTATTTATTTGAAAGGCAGGTTAGAGAGAGAGAGAGAGAGAGAGAAAGAGGTGTCTTCCAACTGCTGATTCACTCCCTAGATGGCCACAATGGCTAGAGCTGTGCTGATCCAAAGTCAGGAGCCAGGAGCTTCTTCTGGGTCTCCCATGTGGGTGCAGGGGCCCAAGGACTTGTGCTGTCTTCTACTGCTTTTCCAGGCCATAGCAGAAAGCTCGATCAGAAGTGGAGCAGCCAGGACTCAAACCAGTGCCCATATGGGATGCTGGCACTGCAGGTGGCAGCCTTACTTGCTATGCCACAGCACCAGCCCTGCTATCTTCTTGTTGTATTATGTTTTGTGCTTCATCTGTCCTTCCTTCTGAGTTGTCAAAATTGAAACTTTCTTGTTGAGGAAACCTCTTCCCCTTTTCTCTCACAGGTCACTCTGGGACCCTCATTCAAACAGGGTCAATCATTCTATGAATCCCTTACATTCTTAATTCTTCCTACAGAGAATTCTGATTGCCTAATTCTTAGGTACAGCAGAATTAGCTGTGGGCTGATTCTACACTTCTCATTTGCTGAATGTGTGGAGAGTCTCACTTGCTCTTTCTCCAGCTGAACAAATAGCTGCATGGAGGGTGTAAATGAAATCACTTGATTGGAAGGGTAACACCTAATGGCAGTGTGCCATAATTGCAGGCCCAAATTTTGATCGTGAATTAGCTTCTTGAAAGGGTCATCTTTAAAATAAGTGTGCACAGGGACAAAGTAACGTTTCAAGGAGGAAAACTTCTGCCATATGTTTGGTTTAATTATATATTTAGTATTAAAAGTGAACTTTTAAACTTTTCATTTGCATGGCTTGGTATTATATATGCAAAGCCTAAATCTTTGTACTCCAAATTTCAAACTTGAGAAAGAATATGTCCATCTAGACTCTGAGGTTGGGTCAGAACACTGGACTCAGCTTGTCTGTTTGTTTGTGGCAGACACTCTGAGTTGGCCTTCCCATCTCCAGGCTCCTCTTGTTCCTAACAGAGTGTTAGTTGTGTTTAGGGAGCAGTGTGCCCATTAAGGACATGTACTGACCCTCATTCCCGTAATGCTGGAATGTCCACAATGCAGGTCTGGCCAGAGGTGTAAGTAGAAGTTTTCTGAGTGGGGCTTCTAGGAAAGCCATTGTTTTCCTGATTGAAAAAAAGCACCTGTCCAGTTGGCACATGTGTTGTGTCCTTTCCTCTAACCCCTCTTTTTGCCTGGAGTGTGGATATCAGGCTGGAGGGCTGGCAGCTCCGCTATCAATTCTGGGGAAGGAAGTCTGACACTATTTGTGGCAGAAAAAGAAGCTAGAAAGAGCCTGGGACTTTGTTGACTCCCTTAAGCACCTGCTTCAGCTCTGCTTCAAGGCTTCTATAATGGGAGAAAAATTAAAATCCTGTTTGATTAAGCATATTGGTCAGTTAATTGCAGTCATGCAAAAACCCAGTTAATGCAAATACAAAATAGAGAAAAAGTGAAGATTTTAACCTTCACAAAAAACTTAGTGTATCTTGAAGATATTGGCAGTCAAATATGCCAAGTCATATATATCTCTTTCCAGACTTTGGTCTATGCAGATTTTGTCACTGATTATTTTAATCTTTTTCTTCCCCTCCTGCTTTCTTTTTCCTCCCTCCCTACTTCTCTTCTTTTCTTTCTTCCTTGCCTCCATCCTTCCTTCCCCTTTTCAACAAATTCAGTTGATTAGCTTTTTTTTTTTTTTTTTTAAACAGGCAGAGTTAGAGGCAGAGAAAGGTCTTCCTTTTCCGTTGGTTCACCCTCCAATGGCCGCTATGGCCAGTGCGCTGCGTCGATCCGAAGCCAGGAGCCAGGTGCTTCCTCCTGGTCTCCCAAGGCCACAGCAGAGAGCTGGACTGGAAGAAGAGCAACCTGGAGAGAATCCCGCGCCCCAACCGGGACTAGAACCTGGGATGCAGGCGCCGCAGGCGGAGGATTAGCCTAGTGAGCTGCGGCACCAGCCCAATTAGGTCTTGTACTATCAGTGTACTAGAGCAGAACAGTCAGAAGTTTTGCCCTCAAATAATTACCCCAATGTAACTATGAAACAATCTAAATATGGTGAAGGGAAATACGGGGAACGATGAGAACACATGAGCCTGTTTGGTCTTGGAGGCTCCTCTGAGGAGCTGAGTTCTGAGCTCAGAGTAGAAGGATGAATGGAAGTTTATAAGGCAGAGGTGGTAGATGAATTGAAAAGGGATAGCATGAGTGGAGGTCCTATGGCTGTAGAGAGCCTGACACTTTTGAGGAACTGAAAGTAGTCCCCTGTGAATGACCTGTTGAGAGTAAAGAAGAAAGTAACACAAACTTAGGCTGGAGAGGTAAACAAGGGCCAGATAATACCAGGCCCTATGGTCAGTTTATAATAAAGATTTGGGTCTTTATCCTACAAACAGTTGGTGAAGACTCTAAACCTGTAGGGGTGACCTGGCTGGATCTGAATTTTGAAAAGCCAAGTGCTATTCTAAATATATAGCCTAGAAAAGATTGGAGCTAAGAGGCTGGGGTTGGTGTAGGGAGCCCATTTAGCATATCAAAAGAAAACGGTGGGCAAGGGGAGAGGTGATGATAGTGTGGATTAAAGGGGTGGCAGCAGAGATGGAGGAAAGTTGTGGGATTTGAATATTATTTAGAAGGGAACATCTGTCAGATCTGGTGATGGATTAGACATAGAGTTTGGTGGGTTGAGAGTTTAAGGAGGATTCCTAGATACTGGTGTAGAACTGGATGGGGGAGGGTAGGTAGTGGTTGCTGAGACAGAAAATCTGGAGGCAATAGGGTCTGTAGCTCAGAGAAGTCTGGATTTGGAGGTATCAGCGTGTATATGGGTGGATAAAGTCATAGATGATGGGGTCATGTAAGGAGAGAGGACAGTCAGCCTGTGGGGGTCTTCCTTGTGGTGACCCAACAAGGACTGTCGCCTTTTCTAACCTAGTCTCAGAGGCATTCTCCTTTTCTGTTCCACATTCTGTTTGTGAGAAGTGAATTGTTAAGTCTGGCCCACACTTAAGGGAAGGAGAATTAGGCTTCATCATAGGATGAGAATTATTAAAAAGTACTTAAAAATCATAAAAACTGTGGATGTATTTTAAACCCATCACAGCCACTATGGCTTCAGCACCTGCTACAGTGCCAGATATATAGTAGGGGCTTAATAATGGTTCATAAAAGGAATGATGATCCTTTCTCATACTCTTGGATTCACTGTCACCGAGACAGTGGTACTGTGACAGGCATCATATCAAGGAATGGCTCCTTGAGACTTCATTCATCTGTAGTGTCTTCTGAAAAAATTCCATCAGGACTTGGCTGGGCCTTTTTGAGAAGCTGCTTGGCCATATACACAAAATGCAAACTGCTGGGATTCCTTCAGGAATTAAAAAACTGAAAGAAGACATGGTAGGTTTAGAGGGTCCTAAGAGTTAAGTTTTGCTAATGAATTGGAATTATTTGTGAATATTTAGGGGCAAGCTGGTAGTGCAGCTGCTTGGGTGTTCCAGTATTCTATATCAGAGTACCTGTGTTCGAGTTTCGTCTCTGCTTCCCATCCAGCTTCTTGCTAGTGTACACCTTGGGAGGCATCAGGTGATGGCTCAAAAAGTTGGGTCCTTACTACCCGCGTAGGAGACCCAAATAAGGTTCATGGCTCCTGGCTTTGGCCTGGTCCAGCCCCAGTTGTTGCTGGCGCTTGAGGGAGTGAACAAGCAGATGGAAGATTTCTCTGTTTTCTATCCACCCCCACCAACTTGTTGCTCTGTCTTTCAAATAAATGAAAATAAGTAAACATTTAAAAAGTAAACATTTATATTAGTGACATCTAACATCATTATTTTCAGGAACTTGTATTTTATATATCTTTGAAGTCCAGAGATTGCTAAAGTGTGTAGGATCTAATGGATTCATGTCAGAGTGGGTGCCCTGCTCATAAATCATGGTGAATGGAGAGCAGAATGTTGATTGTTTAATACAGTTCTGTAAGTCCCTAGTATTTCAGAAGAACAGAAACCAAGTGCATGGCATGGCATCTGTGGAGGTGCATCATTGAGCTCCCCCTTCAAGAAAGAACCTAACATTCTAGGAACAGCATAGTCAGCTGCAGCACCTTTGCCATCTGCTGTAGCTTTCCAGCTGTGGCCATGCTCTTCCTGAGCAGCCTCCAGTCAGTGTCTGAGGGTGGTGAGAGCAGGCCCAGCTATTTCTGCCTAATGTGGATTCTTCAAGTGAGCAGTCTTGCTCCGAGTTGACTTGTGTGTGACTCTGTCAGTTCTGAGTTGTAATCCAAGACTCTGCCTGCCCAATATTGATGCCTCCTCCTTTACCTTCACAGGCCTCCCCCCTACCCAGTAAGTCCATGGCTCTTCTGAATTCATCTTGGTGTCCAGGAGGACCTGAGCTGACCCAGTAAGGGTGCCAAAGAGGGCATGTGGTCCTGAAAACACTTTGTGGCATAGTGACAAAGTCTTTAAGATCTTCCAGCCCAGGCTTAGAGAAAGATACACTTAGCCTCTATAGCTACTGTGTGTTCTCTCTCTGGAATACCAGGAATTTCCAGAACTGTGTTAAAGATCCTTATTTTGTTCTCCTTCCACCATGTTGCTTATGTGCCATTGCGTGTACTCTGGAACTTTAGTAGGAATTTCTGAATTGCTTATGTGAGGGTGCTTCAAAAAGTTTATGGAAAAATAAAGTTGATAGATAAGCGTGGCTGGGCATCTGGGCTAGTGTTGAAGATGCCAGTTGAGGCCGGCGCCGTGGCTCAACAGGCTAATCCTCTGCCTTGCGGCGCCGGCACACCGGGTTCTAGTCCCGGGCGGGGCACCGGATTCTGTCCCGGTTGCCCCTCTTCCAGGCCAGCCCTCTGCTGTGGCCCAGGAGTGCAGTGGAGGATGGCCCAGGTGCTTGGGCCCTGCACCCCATGGGGAGACCAGGAAAAGCACCTGGCTCCTGGCTCCTGCCATCGGATGAGCGCGGTGCGCCGGCCGCAGCGCGCCATCCGCGGCGGCCATTGGAGGGTAAACCAACGGCAAAAGGAAGACCTTTCTCTCTGTCTCTCTCTCTCACTGTCCACTCTGCCTGTAAAAAAAAAAAAAAAAAAGATGCCAGTTGAGATACCCATGTCCCACATAGGAGTTTGATGCTTGGTTCCACTCCTGACTCCAGTTTTCTGCTAATGTAGACGCTGAGAGACAGTGATGATGGCTTAGGTGAACAAGTTGCTGCCACTCATGTAGGAGAACTAGACTGAGTTCTTGGTTTCAACATGGACCAGCCTTGGCTGTTGTGGACATTGTGGAATCAACCAGAGGGTGCTTCATACTCTCTCTCTCTACTCTCAAGTAAATAAATAATTTTTAAAAGGTAAGCTCATTTTAGTGAAAAAAATTTCAAAATCTATTAATACATTTTTTCACATTTTCCATAAGTTGTTTTTTTTTTTTTTTTTTACAGGCAGAGTGGACAGTGAGAGAGAGAGAGAGAGAGAGAGAAAGGTCTTCCTTTTGCCGTTGGTTCACCCTCCAATGGCCGCCGCGGACGGCGCGCTGCGGCCGGCGCACCGCGCTCATCCGATGGCAGGAGCCAGGAGCCAGGTGCTTTTCCTGGTCTCCCCATGGGGTGCAGGGCCCAAGCACCTGGGCCATCCTCCACTGCACTCCCGGGCCACAGCAGAGGGCTGGCCTGGAAGAGGGGCAACCGGGACAGAATCTGGCGCCCCGACCGGGACTAGAACCCGGTGTGCCGGCGCCGCAAGGCGGAGGATTAGCCTGTTGAGCCACGGCGCCGGCCTTTCCGTAAGTTTTTAAAAGATCCCTCATATGCATGAAAAACTGCATGGATCTCAAAAAAACATTTTGAACCAAAATAAACTTACCTTTTGATTGTACTTTCTGTGAGATTTTTAAAAAAATAAAGATATTTCTTTCTTTATCTAAAATCAGAGTTACAGAGAGGGCAAGGCAGAGGCACAGAGAGAGAGAGAGAGAGAGAGAGAGGTCTGCCATCGCTGGTTCACTCGCCAAATGGCCAACAATCAGGGCTGGGCCAGGCCATGTAATGGTCTCCAAGCAGGGTCCAAGGACTTGGGCCGTTTTCTGCTGCCTTCCCAGGAGCATTAGCAGGGAGCTGGATTGGAAGTGTAACAGCCAGGACTCAAACTGGTGCCCTGATGGGATGCCAGTGCTGAAGATAGCAGTTTTACCTGCTGTACCACAGCACTGGGCCCTCCATGAACGTTTTTGAAGTGTCCTTGTATTATATTATGGCCAGGGGGAAGGCAGAAGTTTGGCTGTAGTTTTGTAGATTTGGACACTGGTGTGTAGGCTCCCTAGGAACTCAGAGAAACAACATAAATGGGCTCGCAAAACAAGTACCTTAGGGCAGAGTCTAAGTAGGGTTTGCTGTTGTGCCTGCCTGGACCTGGGACCGGGACCCGGTGGGCAGCATTGCTGAGCACTCCGGCCGTTTGCTGGAGGTGAGGGGGCTTGTGGGAGTAAGGGACAGCAGAGTCCGATGGCAAATAGGCCTGGGTTTGAGCCTGGCTGTGCTATCTGCCAGCCTTGTGATACTGGGTGAGCTCCTTACACACCTTATCTCTCAGTTTTCGTATTGGGAAGATGGATAAGATCATTGAAATCTGCCTCTTAGATTTCCTGAGAAGATTACCAAAGCTCCTTCTTATAAAGTGCTCATCATATGCAGGACCAAGTCACACACAGCTCTTAGTTCTGTGCCACAGAGACCATCTCAGGTTGATCCAACTAGAGAAAAGATGCATCACACAGTTGGCAACTCTTAGAAGCATCTCAGGGAACACAGACAAAAGCGGGGGCCAGGGTTGTAGTCAAAACTATGGCAGCAAAGCAGCCTGTGAGGGCATGGTGCTGCCACTGTGGGTCACCTCATGCCTCATTATGTCCCACCACTTCTGCCAGTCATTCTCAGCCATACTCTCCAGGCCCTGGCCCTGGCTTTGCTGCTCGTGCTGCCTGGAATGTGCTGTGGCTGCCCCTTCCACTGCCAGCCCAGCCACCAGAATGATGGCTTTTCTGTGGTTCACAGCATCTTCTGTCCTTCCCCTTCCTCCCCCTTTTCCTTTCCATTTTCCCTGTGTCCCTTCTCTCTCCCCATTTCTCTCTCTTTCTCCCTCCCTACTCCCATCTCTTTTTCTTTCTGTATGTTCTCTTCAACCTCTCACCTTACACTGGCTATTTGTTCTCATCGAATAGTTGTACCAAATCTTTCCCATTAAAAGAAAAACACATCCCAAAGCCTCCTCTTTTAACTTCCTTTCCATTTTCTTCTTGCTTTCTCAAATTTCTGGAAATTTTTTCTTCCTTACTTAAATCTGGTTTCCACGTCTGTCACTCCTGCAGTAACTGCTCTCCCCAGTGTTGGCAGGCAGCTCTGCTCCCTTGCCAATGGTCCCCTTTTCCGTCACTGTGCTTGATCTCTTGGGAACATTTAGTTTTTTGACCATGACCTTGCTCTGAAGCTCTGTTCTGGTCATGGCTTAGTGATGCCACACTTTTTTGACTTTCCTTCTTTCTTGGGCCTCTCAGTAATGCTAAGCTTTCTAGTGTTTTCATTCTGTTTACCATTTGTGTTTATTTTGGAGGGATGCCCTAAAAAGTACTACAAGCACTATGGCTTAAACAGCAGAAGTTTATTGGCTGACAATTCTGGAAGCCAGAAATACAACATAAAGGTATCAGTATGGTTGGTTCCTTGGCTTGTTTAAGCATCATCCTAATCTTTGCTGTTCTCCCGCATGTGTGCTTATATGTCTCAAGTTCCCCTTTTTAAGGACATCAGTCATGTGGGATTAGCCATCCCCTGTAACCGCGTTTTAAGATAGCCAATAGACATTTGCATCAATGCTATCTCTAAATAAGTTCACATTCCATGGTACTGGGGGTTAAGACTTCAACCTACCAAATTAGGGGGGCACAATTCAATCTCTAACAGCTTCTAAACATTGTTTCCTCCTGCTCTGCCATATCTTCCTGTTAGAAACTTTCTCTCACTGCTTGTTACTACCACATCACCTTACAGTACTGATATGCGAAGATATTTCTAAAACTGAGTTCTCTTTCATGGAGTTCTGGAGAGATGGATTTATTATATAGACAGTAGTCAAATTTCCATTTAAGTTTTATTTTTTAATTTTAATTTAATTTAATTTAATTTTTTAAAAGATTTATTTATTTGAAAGAGTTACACAGAGAGAGGAGAGGCAGAGAGAGAGAGAGCGAGAGCTTCCATCCGCTGGTTCACTCCCCAATTGGCTGCAATGGCCGGAGTTGCGCCGATCTGAAGCCAGGAGCCAGGAGCTTCTTCTGGGTCTCCCACATGGGTGTAGGGGCCCAAGGACTTGGGCCATCTTCCGCTGCTTTCCCAGGTCATAGCAGATTACTGGATTGGAAGTGGAGCAGCTGGGTCTTGAACCAGCGTCCATATGGGATGCCGGCGCTTCAGGGCAGGGTGTTAACCCACTGTGCCATGGCGCTGGCTCCTATTTTTTATTTAAAAGATTTTTTTTGACAGTTGCACTTGAATTTTATTGAAAATGAGAGGCAATGCAACTGATCGAGAAAAATGCTTAAAATTGATTTGAGAGGTATAGTTACAGACAGAGAGAGGGAGAGACAGAGACAGAGAGAGGTGTTTGACCTGCTGATTCACTCCCCAAATGGCCTCAGTGGCCAGAGTTAGGCTGATTCAAAGCCAGGAGCCAGGAGCTTCTTCTGGGTCTCCCATGTGGGTACAGAAGCCCAAGCACTTGGGCCATCTTCCATTGCTTTCCAAGGCCATAGCAGAGAGTTGGATCAGAAGAGTAGCAGCCAGGACTTGAACCGGCACCCATATAGGATGCTGGTACTGCAGATGGAGGCTTAACCTACTACACCACAGCACAGGCCTCTGAGTTTTTTTTTTTTTTAAGATGTTTTAATTTATTTGAAAGGCAGAGTTAGAGAGGAGAGACACAGGGAGATCTTTTATCCCCTGATTCATTCTTCAAATGACCACAATGGACAGGGCTGGGCCAGCCCAAAGCCAGGAGCCAGGAGCTTCATCTGGGTCTCCCATGTGATTGCAGGGGCTCAACTACTTGGGGCATCTTTTGCTGCTTTCCCAGGCTCATTAGTAGGGAGCTGGATCAGAAGTGAAGCATTCTGGACTGGAACAGGTGCCCACATGGGATGCAGGCATTACAGATGGTAGCTTAATGCACTATGCCACAATGCAACCCTCTTCCTTTAAGTTTATAATGTTCTAAACTACATGTAACTTTCCGCAAAGCTGTTCCTGTCCCTCAGTTTCCATTCTCAGAGATGGGCTGCGTCCTTCATCTGGCTCCTGCAGAGCTCCTGGGACACATCCTGGAAACTGTCTCTGGCTTACCATGCCCCATTCAGTCCTGCCACCAAGTCCAGGCAACTCCACACCTCAACAGTTATCATGTCTCTTTTTCTCTTCTTTTCCTGCTGTCACTTCCTTGTTTTTTCTGCCTTTAATTTATCTTGACTTACTATGACTTATAATGACAAAGATCACAGGCACTTTTTGGGTGCCTGTCACATGCCAGGTTCTTATATGCAATCCTGTCTAGTTTTACTCCTCTTCCATGCATCTTACTGCCAGAAAGACGACTAAGGGGCCGGTGCCATGGCTCATTTGGTTAATCCTCCGCCTTCGGTGCTGGCATCTCATATGGGCACCAGGTTCTAGTCCTGGTTGCTCCTCTTCCAGTCCAGCTCTCTGGTGTGGCCCGGGAGTGCAGTGGAGGATATGGCCCAAGTCCTTGGGCCCTGCGTCACATGGGAGACCAGGAAGAAGCACCTGGCTCCTGGCTTCGGATCAGCACAGCACCGGCCATAGCAGCCATTTGGGGAGTGAACCAATGGAAGGAAGACCTTTCTCTCTGTCTCTCTCTCTCTCACTGTCTATTACTTTACCTGTCAAATAAAAAAAAAAAAAAAGATGACTAGAAAACACAAATGTAGTGGTATAAATGTTTAGGCCCCAAAATTCAGTTAATCAAGTTGTTTTTTTTCCTGTAATTCAGTGATTGCTTTGAACTTTGATTTCATCTCATAGGGTGAAACATAATCTCAAATAATACTGAGTAAATAACTAATTCCTGAATGATTTATTATTTCTTGGAATTATTATTTAATATTAATAATGGCTATTTAATTTTGCAGCATGGTGTTATGATATAGGAACATAGGCAACAGTTAGCCACT
The DNA here is from genome assembly GCA_949820135.1 of Sylvilagus floridanus. Lineage (NCBI taxonomy): Eukaryota > Metazoa > Chordata > Mammalia > Lagomorpha > Leporidae > Sylvilagus > Sylvilagus floridanus. The sequence goes on from OX463235.1 coordinate 45,359,298, forward strand.
TTGATATTTCTGAACCTTTAGGTCATTTGTTATTACAAAGTCTTTGTGATGCATCTTTGCACCAATGTGTCTACTGGAGTAGGTGTTTAGCCTACTGGTTAAGATGCCTGCATTGGAGGACCTATGTTTGGTTCCTGGCTATGGCTCCTGATATTAATTTCCCACCAATGCAGACCCTGGGAGGCACAGTGGTGATGGCTTAAGTAATTGAGTTCCTGCCACCCACATGGCAGACCAGGAATATATTCCCAGCTTCCTGGTTCAGCCCAGCCGCGGTAGGTTTTTGGGGAATGAAGCAGCAGCTGGGAGCTCTCTCTGTCTTTCTCTCACTGTCTCTCAAATAAATTAAAACATAAGCAACAAACAAAACTCAGAAGGACCAGTAATACTGGTTATCCTGAAATGGAAATCCTGGGTTGATGGTTATATGCATTTTTCATTCAAGTTTTTATAACTGTTGCCAAGTTGCCTTCCAAAAAACGTGTACCAATTTATACTCCCACAAATAACTTACAAAAATGTATGTTTCTCCATATCATTGCCAACAGTGGGAATTAGAAAACTTTTAAATGTTGTCATATTTTATCTTAATTACATTTCTTTAATTGTGAATGGAGGGTGAGCAGTTTTTCATTATATACTTTTTTTCATTATTTACTTTTTAAAAAGATTTATTTATTTATTTATTTGAAAGGCAGAATGACACACAGAGAGAGGGAGAGACAGGTAGAGAGATCTCCCATCCACTGATTCAGTCCCCAAACTGCCACAACAGCCAGTGCTGGCGCAGGCCAAAGCCAGAAGACAGGAATTCCATCCTGGTCTCCCAAATGGGTGTGGCTGGGGGGCTTGAGGCCATCTTCCACTGACTTTCCAGGTCCATTAGCAGGGAGTTGGATCAGATTGGAGTAGCTGAGACGGGCACTGGCACTCCATTTTGGGATGTAGGTATCACAATCAGGAGCTTAACTTGTGGCACTATAAGGCCAGCCCTGTATGTACTATTTTTAACCTGTTGTTTTTCCACTTAATTTAAGTGGATCAGCTGTGCTGATCCGAAGCCAGGAGCCAGGAGCCAGGAGCCAGGCACTTCTTCCAGATTTCACATGTGGATGCAGAGGACCAAGAATTTGGGCCATCTTCTGCTTTCCCAGGCCATCGCAAAGAGCAGGATCAAAGGTGCAGCAGTCGGGACTAGAACTGGTGCCCATATGGGATGCCGGTGCTTCATGCCAGGGCTTTTAACCCGCTGCGCCACTGTGCCTGCCCCCTACTGGATATTTATTCTAACAAGTAGGGTCTACCTACAAACATCTTATCACTATTCCAAAAGAAAGATCCTCTCTAGTGTTTTCTTATAGATTTATACCTAAAAGTACATCTGGAAGGATGCATATTTATTTAAACAAAAAAGTAGTACCATTTCAATATGTAATCAATTTCTTTTTTTTTTTTCTCAAAGTTTATTTATTTGAAATGCAGAGTTACAGAGAGACAGAGGCAGAGAGAGATAGGTCTTTCATCTGCTGATTCACTCCCCAGATGGCCGCAACAGCCGGAGCTGAGCCCATCCGAAGCCAGGAGTTTCCTCTGGGTCTCCCACTTGGGTGCAGGGGTCCAAGGACATGGGACATCCTGCACTGCTCTCCCAAGCCACAGCAGAGAGCTGGATAGGAAGTGGAGAAGCCCACACTTCAATTGGTCCCATGTGGGATGCCGGCACCGCAGGCGGCATCTTTATCTGCTAACCCACAGCACTGGCCCCTGGCAATCAATTTTTTTTTCTTTTAAAGATTTATTCATTTTATTTGAAAGTCAGAGTTACACAGAAAGAGGAGAGGCAGAGAGAGAGGGCCCCACAGTTTCTTAAAAAAAAAAATTTTGGGCCGGCGCCGTGGCTCAACAGGCTAATCCTCCGCCTTGCGGCGCCGGCACACCGGGTTCTAGTCCCGGTTGGGGCGCCAGATTCTGTCCCGGTTGCCCCTCTTCCAGGCCAGCCCTCTGCTGTGGCCCAGGAGTGCAGTGGAGGATGGCCCAAGTGCTTGGGCCCTGCACCCCATGGGAGACCAGGAAAAAGCACCTAGCACCTGGGTCCTGCCATCGGATGAGCGCAGTGCGCCGGCCGCAGCGTGCCGGCCACGGCAGCCATTGGAGGGTGAACCAACGGCAAAGGAAGACCTTTCTCTCTGTCTCTCTCTCTCACTGTCCACTCTGCCTGTCAAAAAAAAAAAAAAAATTTGTTTATGGGGCCAGCGCTTTGGTGTAGTGTGTTAATGCCCCGGCCTGAAGCGCCGACATCGCATATGGGTGCCGGTTCAAGTCCTGGCTGCTCCTCTTCTGATCCAGCTTTCTGCTATGTTCTGGGAAAGCAGTGGAAGATGGCCCAAGTCCTTGGGCCCCTGCACCCATGTGGGAGACCTGGAAGAAACTCCTGGCTCCTGGTTTCAGATTGGCGCAGCTCTGGCCACTGCGGCCATCTGGGGAGTAAACCAGTGGATAGAAGACCACTCTCTCTGTCTCTACCTCTCTCTGTAACTCTGTCTTCCAAATAAATAAATTAAAAATTTTTTTATTTATATGAGACAGAGAAAGAGACAAAGACAAATTGCTCTTACCAGCTGGTTCACTACCCGAATGCCCTCAAGGGCTGTGAGCCAATGTCAATCACAGGGAGCCCAATCCAAGTTTCCCACATGGCTGGAAGAATTCAATATCTTGAGCCATCACTGCTGCCTTCCAGGGTCTGCATCAGTAGGCAGCTGGAGCCGAGAGCTGGAGCCAGGAGTCAAATTCAAGTATTCTGATGTGGGACCCAGGTGTCCCAACAGGTATCTTAACTGCAAGGCTAAATGTTTGCTTTAATATAAAATTATTAATGAGATACTTTCTTTTCATTCTAAGTTTTCTAAATCCTGTGTGTGTTTCACTTATAGCACATCTCAATTTGACTAGCAGCCACATTTCGCATGCTCAGTAGCCACACATGGCTAGTAACTACTTACTGTACTCGACAGCACAGATAAGTAGTTGTAAAGAAAGTAACCAGTGCCCAGAAACCACAATAAATACCCAAATAGGCCAAAATAGCACGTGACAACTTGCCTGCTTTTTGAGGCCAAGTTCACTGCCTTTTAAAGAGGAGGTACTCAATCAAGGTTTGTTTTTCTTGTTATTTTTATTTTTTCAATTGAATGTTCATGCTTGTTTTATGTAGATATGGTCAAAATGCCACATTGTAGCAATGAATCATTTTGTTAGTCATGAAACTAAAAACAATTCATACATTTTACTTTGTTTCTCAGAAATGAGAGATGTTTTAAGAATGTGTTTTCATAAGATTTGCCAAAATTTTCTCATTGAACAATAGCTTTTTTTTTTTTTCCCTCTTCCTTTTGGAGAATTGTTGGTTGATGAAGCTTTTAAGATAGGTAGGAACAGATGCGTTGACACAGTTTGGGAAGGCAAAAACAATTTTACTTGAAAAAAAGTCCTTAGGGAAATGACAATCTCCCAAGGATGTTTGAAACCTGGTCATAGGAAGTATTGAGTCTTTAGCGGATGTTATGATTTAAGTTAAGAGACAGCAGAGCTTGGGGAAACTCTGACAGTGCTCCAAATACCACACTGCATGATTAGATTCTCTAAGGTGACATTTCTTGAGAGGATTTATGTTTTAAACTGATTGCTCAAAATTTGTCCCCTCCACTTTTCCTTTAGGCAAATGTTAATCTCATTTATTTCTCCCTGATTTTAATGCACTAAAACCTGTCAGTTTAGGGAAGGAAAGAGAGGCATTTCTGTGAAGTTATGCAAGCTATTTATTTATTTTAAATTATTTATTTATTTATTTGGAAAGCAGAGTTACAGAAAGGGAGAGGCAGAGGCAGAGAGAGAAGTCTTCCATCCACTGGTTCACTCCCCAGATGGCTGAAACAGCCAAGGCTGGGCCAGGCAAAGCCAAGAGCTCAGAGCTTCACCCAGGTCTCCAATGTGGATGCAGGGGCCCAAGGACTTTGCCTATCTTCCATTGCTTTCCCAGGTGCATTAGGAGGGAGCTGCATCAGAAGTGGAGCATCTGGGACTTGAACCGGCACCCATATGGGATGCTAGTGCTGCAGATAGCAGCTTAACCCCCTATGCCACAGCACCAGCCCCAATAATTTATAATATTGTGTAAGAAAGAGACTTTTTCACTAAAATGATGTCAATGTGTAGTTCAAACATGGAGGTACTAACCCATTAGGAATGGAATTGGAGAATATCAGTTGGAAAAGCTCTTATACAAATTTTCATCGTACAAATTTGAAAACAGAACTAGAGAGGTAAAAAGACTTGCTTAAGGTCACTTGGCTATTACATGTCTAGATTCAGATTTTGTGAGCCTGGACCAACAGGCTGCTTGCTTAACAATTATAGGCAACACTTACTGAGCACTCATTCCCCACTAGGCTCCAGACTAAGTGCTTCTCATAAATCAACAATCCACAAAATCTTTGAAATATAAACTATTTCAAATTTAAAAGAAAAAAAGTCACCCTCTTCTCTAACAATTTTCCTCTTGGTGTTTCATTTGCTTTCTTAAACAGAAGTTGCTGACGCACAAGTCATTCTTCTCTTCCAGATCCAAAGCCTGCGAAGGGCTCCTAGGCATACTCCACTGGGCTCTGTTTTCAGAGCTAAAAAAACATGAAGTTATTCATAATGAAAGCCTGGTGTATTTCTGTCAGTGGTTGCAGAGAGGCTGAGAAAAACAGTCCTCTCCGCTCTCTTCTAGCTTAGTTTGCTCATGATTTACAGTATTCCCTCTCTTCCTTTTTTTTCCTTTCCCTTCCCTTCCCTTCCCTCTGTTCTTTCCTCCTTTCCTCCCTGTCTTCCATCCTATTATAGCAAGTGTTTAGGGGAATTTTCTGTCGAGATTCCAAACTTGTTTTGATTTGTGGTGACACATAAAATGTTGGATACGTAAGGGTCTTGAGCGTTCTCTGAAGTGAAGTGGAGGCTCAGATCGGTATAAGGATTTTATTGTCTGAGGTCAACTCAGTGACATCCTGCTAAGGTCAGAAAGCAACTACCAAGCAGGCGTCCAGTCAGTCTCAAGGGGGAGAGCTCAGAATGGCAAAGCAATGTCTTACTGACTCTGGAGTTGTCATTCTTTTTTGCTAATTCAGTTCAATTTGACAGGCAGAGTTAGAGAGAGAGAGAGAGAAAGGTCTTCCTTTTTCTGTTGGTTCACCCCACAAATGCCTGCTGCGGCTATCCTCCACTGCCCCCTCGGGCCACAGCAGAGAGTTGGACTGGAAGAGGAGCAACCGGGACAGAATCGGGCACCCTGACCAGGACTAGAACTCGCTGTGCCGGCGCCGCAGGCAGAGGATTAGCCTAGTGAGTCGAGGTGCCGGCCCTAGTTCAATTTCAAACCAACTTCTCTCCTTCACCCAGAGGAACTCAGGATTCCTTGCCTGGGGCCTCTAATTATACTAAGCACTTGAGAATCTTTACACTTAACAGCCAAGTAACTAGAGGGACTAACACAGAGTGGGTTCTCAGAGATACAAGAGGTCAGAGCTTCCCAGGTTTCCAAGTCCTCGCTAGTGAGCAAGCGAGCTTTGGAGGAAGGAGGCATGCCAAAGATCCCTGAACAACCTAGAAACATCCTGAATTCTAGTGCCCAATTTGCAAAGCAGAAGATATGGCAGCCCTGAATTTTGTTGTTTAGGAGCAGCTTTCTCAGAGGGAATCTTGCTTTCAGCCAGGAGTTGAGTGCTTTCTGGACCTCAGTTACTTCCCTTGTAAAATTAGAAAGAATTGGTCCACATGACTGCCAAGGTGCTGTCTGTTGGTAAGAACCATGGGACTCAGCTCTCTGCTGTGGCCTGGGAGTGCAGTGGAGGATGGCCCAGGTCCTTGGGTCCTGCACCCCATGGGAGACCAGGAGAAGCACCTGGCTCCTGGTTTTGGGTCAGCGCAGTGCACCGGCCGCAGCAGCCATTGGAGGGTGAACCAACAGCAAAAGGAAGACCTTTCTCTCTCTGTCTCTCTCTCTCTCTCACTGTCCACTCTGCCTGTCCAAAAAAAAAGAACCATGGGACTCTAGAATCATATTAAAATTATGAAATGACTGGTGATCCAATTGATTGATTTTTTAAAGATTTATTTGAAAGGTAGAGTTACAGAGAGGCAGGGGCAGAGAGAGGGACAGAGAGAGAGGTCTTTCATCCACTGTTCACTCCCCAGGTGGCCACCACGATGACAGCTGAGCCTGTCTAAAGCCAGGAGATCTACTGCCTTCCTAAGCCACAACAGAGAGCTGGATCGGAGGTGGAGCAGCTGGAACTTAAACCAGCGCCCATATGAGATGCCAGCACTGCAGACCGGGGCCTTAACCCACTATGCCACAGCACTGGTCCCCAATTGATTAGTTTTTTATTGCTCTAATTTTTTCCCCTTCCAGTTTGAGGCTTACCTGAACTGACTGTATTGATGCACCCAAATTACTTGTAGGAGTTTTAGCTCACATAGTTTTCCTCAAGGGACATTAGAGCTGCTGCATTCTCTTTGAAATCCCTGCCTAGAAAACATTCTAGAAGCAGAACAGTATTCGAAGTCAACAGTATTAATGGAATGTTTCATGCTGTTCTCAGAATAAAGCCAAACTCCTCCATGTGACCAATGAGGCCCTGCATGATTCCTCATTACTTTCCAGGCTCCTAGCACAGCCCACAGCCTTGCCTTGAGTTTCCTCTTTGCCAGCTCAGGAGCTCTTCCTTTATTCCTGGTCTGCTGGCCTACTTATCACATCATTGGTTAGGTCTTGGCTGACAATGCCATCAGAACTGAAATTGGGGGCAGGTGTTTGGTGTAGCATTTAAGATACTACTTGGGATGCCTACATCCCATATCGGAGTACCTGGGTTCAAGTCCCCATTCTGTCCTGGTTCCAGCTTCCTGCTTATGCACACCCTGGGAGGCAGGAGGTGGTAACTCAGGTAGTTGGTCCCTGATACTAGGTAGGAGATCTAAATTTAGTTCCAGGTTTCTGGCTTCGTTCTAGCTCAGCCCCAGCTTTTGTGGGCATTTGGGGAGTGAGCCAACAAATGGGAGATCTCTCTTTCTTTCTGCCTTTCAATAATGTCTTTTGAAAATTTGGCTTTAAAAAAACTGAAATTGGACCATGTCCTTTTTTCTCTTCAGAAAACAATTTTTAATATGTCAAGTATACATGTGTTTGTGTGTTTGCTTTAAAACTTGCCTTCCTAACTAGACTGGAAAGTCCTTGAAATCAGGGGGATATCTCTTTTTTGTTTACCACCATATTTCCTAGCACACAGTAGGCACTGGATATGTATTTTCTAAATTTGTGATGAATGAATGTATTCACAGCAAATTTCTGGCACAATCTGCTCTTACTGGTTGTTTATGTATGACACAAGCTACACAAATACTTAGTGAAATTGTCACCTTGACCTTGTTTTAGCATTGCAGAAACAGCTGTTGGTCCTCGGGTAATTTGGCAACTCTTCCATTGTGTGTTTGTTCAAACCAAATGAGCCTCTGTAGTGACTCAGTGGGAACACCATTCAGCCAGTTAATGTAACTTTGATTTTTTTCAATCTGAGTCCTTGTTAAATTTCAAAGAAGTTCTCTTGGCCAAGATGATACCTAAGGTTTAGAGTGTTGAACTATCATATCCTTAAAAGAAAAATCAAGGGGACCTCGAATGACTTTGCCTATAAATAAAAGAGTTAAGTCATACATAGAATTACTACATAGACACCAGGCTGCAATCAGTTTTGCTTAGCTGGTGCTGGGACCACATGAAAAAGAGGTTATTTGTTAAGAAGGGAATAGTTCCTTTTAAATTCTGTAGCAAGCATTGCCTCTTTTTTTCCCTTCCAGTCCATGGAAAGTGTTATCTCAGGCAGTTTTCAGCAGGAAGTTGGGTTTATCACTTCCTCACAGTAGCAGTTTGTCCAGGACTGAACTACATGCTATCAGATTACATCAAAATGCAGGCCTTTGTGTGTGGAACTCATCAAAGGAGTGGACCCTCAGGACCTGCTATCACTTCACTGCATATGCAGCCATGTAGCAAAACAACGCCTATCTAAACAGGACGGGCCTATTTCTGCATGTGGCAGCTCGGCGGGCTCGCGCTTGCTTGCAGAAATGGTTGGGTTTCAGGTGTCTGAGCGTTTCACTTCTTGTTTTTATATTTATCTCTTTTTAGAATTGCAGTCATTTGCCTGGTTGTGTGCAAGGAAGGCAAACCCAAAATATTACCTTCTGGGGAGGAGGCACGATTGCTCCAATCCACAGTGACCGTTGCAGGCAGTCTTTACCTCATCTTCTCCATGTTCACTCAAGATTAGGGTCACGTTGTCCTTTTGATTTTCACCTGCTTGTCATGGTCTGGGCTGAAGAGCTGGCCACCAGGGAGCTGGAGTCTTAGCTCCTCTACACTCTGGCTGTGTGTGCTTGTGCAAGTTATTTCAACTGTGAGCTTCAGTTGTCCTGTCTGAGAAATGGCGGCTGCCTCAGGGTCTGATGATGTAGAGTAAATGATACAGATGAGAGAATAAGTGTAAACTGCTTAGAGAAGGCGCTTCCTTAAGGAGGGGCATCAGTACTGGATGCCTGGCCCAGAGGCAAGCCTGGCAGGCTGAACAGTCCCAGGCGAACTGAAATTTCTCAGGCTGCACTTCCACCTTTGGGGCCTCATTGCTATTTTCTTCTCAGTGGAGTTCCCTCTTCTCTGCGGTGGGCTGGCTGCCAGATGCTGCCTCTATTGGCAGCCACAGGAAGCCAATGCAACTGTGAAGTAATGCCTCTGCCCTGGCCTGGCTCCACCCTGTTGACCAAGGTTTTTTTAGAGCCGCTCAACCAGCTCCTTTTCATGCTTTGCCTAAAAAGGACTTGTCACCCTGCCTGCTGCCCTGGGAAATGGCTGACTGCCCCAGAGGCCTCAGACAAACAGCTTTCGGGGGATAGAGAGGTGCAGTGAACATCTTTCCCCCAGCTCAGTGCTTCAGGAATTGGGCAGGGACTGCCATCTTGCAACACCTCTGCCATAAGGTGCACCATTACCAGAAGCAGGTGCAAAGGAAGGGGAACACAGCTTGATGCTCTAACATCTCTGAGCCACAGGGATATAATGAGGCATTCTTTAAAAAATTATTTGCATTGAGGAAGTCTGCAAATTTTCACAAGCCTATGACCGGAAAGCAATTTAAGTTACACCTAAAAAACCCATACTTGAAGAAAGTAAGAGGCTATTGCCTCAGCCTCTCTGCTGGGCTCTTTGGCTGGGCTCTTTGGCCATCTCTTCAGCTTTTCCCCCTGAATGCTGTTTCTTGGACTCCCTGGATGGCCAATGGCCAGTCTCTCTTCACATTGGATCCACACACAGGACACAGATTCCCAGAGTGGCTCCAGTATCCAGGACTTCCTTTTGTCTGGGAACAGAGTTGGGACATTTGCTTACCACCTTAGAATAGCTGTGCATGCTAACCAAAGACCAGTACTTGCCATAAATTGAAGAGATGAAAAATCTTTTTTCTTCTAACTGCAGAAGCAGTAAGTGTGTTTCATTTACGCACACACTAAGTACAGAAATGTATACCAGTTTAAAATTTAAGAACTTCATTTCAATTCCTATTGGTAATTGTATATATCATTCCAGATTTATTTCAGTATACATAGGAGTATTTTACTGGTAGAGAGGAAGAGAGACATAGAGAGGGAAGGGGGAAGGAGGAAGGAGGGAAAGAGAGGGAGAGGGAGAGGGAGGGCGAAAGGGAGAGGGAGAATAGGATGCATACAAACCCTTTTGGAACATGCTTGTTTTCCTATCAAGTGTGAAATGAATAGATTCAGATAATGTAAGGGCACTTCAAAAAGTTTTCAGAAAAATGGAATTAAAAGATAGTTTATTGGCTGGTGCCGTGGCTCACTTGGCTAATCCTCTACCTGCGGTGCCGGCATCCCAGGTTCTAGTCCCAGTTGGGGCACCGGATTCTGTTCCGGTTGCTCCTCTTCCAGTCCAGCTCTCTGCTGTGGCCCGGGAAGGCAGTGGAGGATGGCCCAAATGCTTGGGCCCTGCATCCACATGGAAGACCGGGAGGAAGTACCCAGCTCCTGGCTTTGGCTCAGCGCAGCGCCGGCCATAGCGGCCATTTGGGGAATGAACCAACGGAAGGAAAACCTTTCTCTCTGTCTCTCTCTCACTGTCTGTAATTCTCTTTGTCTCTCTCTCTCTCACTGTCTAACTCTGCCTGGCCAAAACAAAACAAAAAAAATAGTTAATTTTGATGCAAAAAGATTTTGAAGTCAATGCATAATTTTTCATAATATGCATTTTCATGAACTTTTTGAAGACCCTTTGATATGGATAGATTTCATAATATTTTGAACCAATAAAAACATCCTTAAATTACATTTTCCATGAATCTTTTGAAGTATCCTTACATATACAGATTTATTCCATTATTTGGTATTGCTGTGGATATTCTGCAGTATAATGTGTTATAATTTATTTACTTAATTTTTTACTGGTGGACTTCAGACTACTTGAGATAATTTCTGGCTTAACACACAGTGTAGTACTGACTATTCTGTGCAGACATCTTTGTACATGTATGTCACTATTTCTACAGAATTGTTGGGTTACATTTACATTTTAAATTTGAATAAACACTGCTAAATTTGGTACCAGTGGGCCAGTTTGCAATCTTCTCAAAAGTCTGAGAGGGCCTGTTTCCTGAAACACTTGACAACTCTAGAATTATCAAAATTTTATAAAAACTAATAGGCAACAATATCTTATTTTCATTTGTGTATCCTTTATTTTTAGTAAAGCTGAATATTTAAAATACTTGTTTATTTTATTTGTCAGGCAGAGGAATAGAGAGTGAGACAGAGAGCTCCTATCCACCGATTCCCTCCCCAAATGCCACAACAGCCAGGGCTGGGCCAGGCTGAAGTCAGAAGCCAGGAACTCAGTCTCAATCTCTCATATGGGTATCAGGGATCCAATTACTTGAATCATATGCTGCCTCCCAGGGTGCCCATTAGGAGGAAGCTGGAAGTGGAAGTGGAGCTGGGATTTGGACCCAGGCACTAATCCAGGATATTGGATACAGGAATCCCAAGTGGAGTCTTAACGACTAGGTCAAGCTCCCACCCATACTTGTTTTCTATATTCCATAACAACAGCATTGTGAGGTGGGGCACTGCAGATGGGAATGTGGCTTACCAGTCTAGGACATTAACTCTGTCGTTCTCTTGTGGTTCAAGATGGCTACCAAAGTTCGAGTAGTTACATTTTAGACAATTATCTCCAAAGCCTGAAAAAAATTTCCCCACCCTCAAATCCTCAAGCTTTTGCTTTGATCATGAAGTGGCACTCTTCCCAGCAGTTTTCTTGCAGACGCTTTTCATTGCCTCACCCTACCCCTAGTTCCCAAGCTCAGGATTGAGTTACATGACCGTTTCCAGGCTTACTTGCCCACACACCTCCCACTTTTAGAGTGACATTTACTCTTTAGTTACCACCTTGTTTGTTGAATTAATTGAAGCAGGCAAATGCAACTAGATTGTAATGTAACAAAGCCAGGAGCCAGGAACTCCATCTCTGTCTCCCACATGGGTGGCAGGGGCCCAAGTACTTGGACTATCATCTGCTGCCTTCCCAGGTGTACTAGCAGGGAGCTGGATCAGAAGCAGAGTAGCTGGGACTTGAACCAGCACTTTGATATAGGATACGGGTGTCCCAAGAGGGGGTTTAACCTGCTATGCTACAATATCCACCCCAGAATGAGGTATCTTTAAAGGTATATATGACTTGAGCATGGGCTACCGAGCCCTATAACATCTGGCCACTCTTAGTAAGTCATAATGTCACAACCTCAGCCCAAAAAAGCAGGGTAACTTGAGCCTTTCTCCTCTCGGTAGTCAATGGGAGCAGGGCTGTATTTCATGTTTGTAGTCACTTTTGAGCCAGTTAGGATTCTCTGACAGCATTTCTAGACCTCCCCAGATGAGATGAAGAAGATTGGTTTCTTAGGAACCTTTATGTGGCTATAAAATACCTACTCTTCCTCCCTCAAAAAAAGTTTTGTTTTCTCATTTATGTGAAAGGCAGAGTAACAAAGGAAGGGGAGAGATCTTCCATCTGTTGGTTCACTTCCCAAATGTCTGCAATAGTGGGGGCTGGGTCAGGCCAAAGCTAGAAGGCAGGGACTCTGTCAAGGTCTCCAAAGTGGGTGATAGAAACCCAATTATTTGAGTCATCACTGATGCCTTCCAGGGTCTACATTCACTGGAAATTGGGATCAGGAACCAGAGCCAGGCATCAAACCCAGACAGTCCAACGTGGGATGCAGGTGTCTTAACTAGTAGATAAAACACTCATTTTTTAAACTATGTTTTAATCATTTGAAGACACTTCCTCAGGTTCTCTACACCCAGAGTCTCATTGACATCTTTTGAGTACCAAGTATCTGGATTTTTATAAAACAAAGGCTATGAATATGGGGGACATTTCCAGAATAATTTAGCTCTATTTATTCTTTTTTTCAGATTTATTTATTTATTTGAAAGTCAGAGTTACACAGAGAGAGAAGGAGAGGCAGAAAGAGAGAGAGAGAGGTCTTCCATCTGCTGGTTCACTCCCCAAATAGCTGCAATGGCTGGAGCTGTGCTGATCTGAAGCCAGGAGCCTGGAGCTTCTTCCAGGTCTCCCACGTGGGTGCAGGGGCCCAAGGACTTGGGCCATCTTCTACTGCCTTCTCGGGCCACAGCAGAGAGCTAGATTGGAAGTGGAGCAGCTGGGACTCGAACCAGCACCCTTATGGGATGCTGGCACTGCAGGCAGTAGCTTCACTCGCTAGGCCCCAGCTCTATTTATTCTACCTTGATCTAGTTTAATTTTCTGTAACTCAACAACTCCAAAGTAAAAGTTCCAGGAATGTTAGTCCCTCTCTTCTTCCTTTCTTCTCCTGTTCCCTACCTCAAAATCAATACAACAGTTATCACAAGCTGAGAGTTTACTAGACTGAAAAAATAATCATTTTCATTATTAACCATAGAGAATACTGAGTGACTATTATATAAGTTTGTCCTGAATAATTTGTTTTCATATGCTGCTATACACAGACTTAAACATTTTCATTCCTGATTTCTATTGCTATCATATAGAAATGTAATTGACTTTTTTGAATTAAAATTAACATTTTATTCTTTTTTACATCACAATAACATTGAACACACAAAATGCGAAATGTTTTTAAATAAAATATCTTAAAGAATTTAAAACAGCAGCAGTGCAGAAAACAGCATTAAAAGATCTGCATAACTACACACATTTTGATACTTTCACATTTCTTTAAACCTAGACATTGGAACCATAACTTACAGGCCAGTCAGAATGCAGATAAACAGCTTCTACAGAGTTACACCCTTGAAAAGGAAAGTCCTACTGGCAGATAACAATTAAAACAATTTGAATAATTTTTTGCTCTTTACACTAGAAAAACGTGTGCATATTTAGGTCTACAGTATTTATATAATCAATGTTTCTGTGTTCTCTGGTCCACCAATCTGGAAATATTTACTAACCTTGGTCTTACTACCATACATTTTGTAAAATGTTTTGCCAGATGTGTGTACTTTAAACTGGCAAAATATTAAAATCAAATGGATCACCTAATCTAACCAACCATATCTTGTTAATGACTTCAAACAATAAATTTCTTAAATAGCAATACCAGCATTTTCGCACAACAAAAATTAATGACGAGATAAAAGTGCAATCACTAAGTATAATTTTAATTAAGATAGCTTTGCATTTAATTTTTAAAATGTTAAGGTATAATATTTTTCATAAATGGACATCAGATATCTTGTTTCAAAACACTTTCTAAATAAACTGAACCTGAGCTGCTACAGATAAGTGCCTTTTATAAAGTGAGAACGCTGTATGGAGAATTCAGAAATTACCTTTAAAAACTAAGCAAGGAAATTATTTGCCTGGGCTTAAATTTGCCTCTGTTTCTATTGGGACATTGAGATAATCGTGCTCTACTATAAAAGGCAGCAGAAATATAATTGACTTTTTGCATGTTGACTTTGTATGCATTAACCTTGCATTAGCTTTAGTAACTTTTGGTGGGGAGAATAGATTCCTTAGCCTTTTGTATGCATGTGATCAAACTATCTGTCAATAAACATAGTTTTGCTACTTCTTTTCTAGTTTGACAGGCCGGTGCAGTGGCTCACTAAGCTAGCTAATCCTCCACCTGCGGCGCCAGCACACCAGGTTCCAGTCCTGGTTGGGGCACCCCGGATTCTGTCCCGGTTGCCCCTCTTCCAGGCCAGCTCTCTGCTGTGGCCCGGGAGTGCAGTGGAGGATGGCCCAAGTGCTTGGGCCCTGCACCCCATGGGAGACCAGGAGAAGCACCTGGCTCCTGCCTTAGGATCAGTGTGGTGCGCCGGCCGTGACAGCCATTGGAGGGTGAACCAACGGCAAAAGAAGACCTTTCTCTCTCTGTCTCTCTCCTCTCACTGTCCACTCTGCCTGTCAAAAAAAAAAAGAATGCCTCAAGTTTGAATGGAAGGACATCCTCCTGTAGCAGCCAGCTGGATGAGCAACTGTGGGGCTTAGATTTCAGAATCTGCTCACCCCCTGTCTGGGCTGCCCCAAGCATTGTAGATTCTGTCCAGTCACGTGCCGTGGTCTTTTCTTGTCTATGGGTTCTATGGACACTGTTTGCTGTTTCTATTCCTTCTACGCCCACCTTGCTTTCCTTGATGAGTTTGTTCTTAACACTGGTTCACTTAGAGTTTTTAGTGTCTTCACTGATTTCTGAAGCATTCACTCCTTCTGGGTGAAGGAGGAATCTACCTCTCGTAAGGCAGTGATGACCTTACCATTCCCATTTCTTTCTTTGGTCTCCACGAAGCTGTTGCAACTATTCCCTGCAGACTCACCAGCCAGTTTGCCCACCTGCTGTTCCCTGATTTTTGCCAAGTGACTGTTCACCAGCAAGTGGTCTAGAATTCTTCCCAATTTTGTGCCCTCACTTCCCCAAACTTTAAATTTTCTTTATCAAGCAGCTTCTTGTGTTGGGAAAACCACAAATAGTTTGTATTGCTCTGCACAGTTTCAACTTCTTCAAATTACTTGATAGTGACTTTGATTCTTTATCTTAATGATTTATATATCTGCTTTGTTTAAATATTTTATCCTCTAAATCCCACATATTCTTTGTCATTATTTTTCTTTATCCTTCAGTTATCTATTTTAGCTCTTTTCCTATTTAGCTCCTTTCTTTGTTAAAATGAAAGGTAAAATAATATCCAAATTCTACAATAGTTCTTAGCTTCCTTCATGACAATATTGGCCCAAGATTCCTTAAGCCATGCAGAACTTTGTTTTCAGTAGGCGATGGTGGAGGAGCACATGTAGTTTACCACAGCTGTACAGAAGCCACACCAGGGGATGGGGTGGACTTCTGCCCATGGAGGGCCATTCTCAATCAAAGGGATAATGCTGGGTTTGTTATTGATCCTTTTCTGCTTTTATTTCCATTTTGCTTCTGCATTTCCTTACCTTTAGGTCCAGGCCATTTTATTGGCTCCTTTTTCTTTTGGAAAACAGAATGAGTAAATGGAAGGAACATGGACTTTGGAGTATAAATAGACCAGTGTTTCAACATTACTGCTTGTGGTCTTTGGGCAAGTTGCTTTCCATTTGTGTGCTTGAAATTTCTCTCCTTAGGTGCCTTTAAACATATAACCAGTGTTCATAAAGCATCATCAAGCACAGTGTATGGCCAGTGGAAGAGACTTGGTGAGTGACTTAGGATTGTGATTAACTTTATGTCTGACTTTCTTCCCACTCTCATTCTCTAATCACCTGCCATTCATTATTGTGCTTGGACAAGTCCATACATTTGTGATTTTTGAAAGTAGTGATTTACCTCCGCTGTCTTCATAATACAAGGTCTTCAATGTGCTGTATCTGCGAAAAAATAGTTTTTGCAGCCTTAGACTGAATTACAAGGAAATGAATGTGACCAGAATCAGTGTCAGAGCCTACAGGTATTTTCCAGCCAGGCTGCAGATGAACTGACATAGCAAAGATAAGCAAACCCCAAACCCCACAGTAAAGGATATGTGGATCTTCTTTCCTTACTCCAAAAAAAACCTTTTTTTAAAAAAAAATTTTATTTATTTACTTGAAAGTCAGAGTTACAGCAAGAAAGGGAGGGGCCGAGAGAGAGGAGAGAGATCTTCCATCTGCTGTTTCACTCTCCAAATGGCTGCAGTGACCAGGGCTGGACCAGGCTGAAGCCAGTAGTCAGGAGCTTTTTCCAGGTCTTCCATGTGGGTGCAGGTGCCCAAGCTCTTAGTCCATCTTCTGCTGTTTTCCCAGGCATGTTAGCAGGGAGGTGGATTGGAAGCAGAGCAGCTGGGACTCAAACCAGTGTCCATTTTGGATGCCGGCACTGAAAACAGCAACTTATCCTGCTGTGCCACAGCACTGGCCCCAGAAAGAACATTTTAAGGAATCAAGGCAAAATTCACATAACATAAAATGAACAATTTAAAAATATGCAATGAAGTGACATTTAGAAAATTGATAGCATTGTGCAACTGTCACCTTTATCTAGTCCAAAAACATTTTCATCACCTCACAGTCATAAGCAGTCACTCCCTGTTTCCCCTTCATCCTGCCCCCTCTAACCACTAACCTGCATTTGTCTCTGTAGATTTGCCCGTTTCATATAAATGGATTCTCATAGTATGTGACCTTCTGTGTATGACTTCTTTCTTGTAGCATAACATTTTTGAAGTTGTTGCTCACTATTAAAAATACCACAGCAAAGTATAAGTTAAGAAAAAGATATTCTAGGGGCCGGCGCTGTGGTGCAGCAGGTTAACAACCTGGCCTGAAGCGTTGGCATCCCATATGGGTGCCGGTTCAGGACCTGGCTGCTCCACTTCCAATCCAGCTCTCTGCTGTGGCTTGGAAAAGCAGTACAAGATGGCCCAAGTTCTTGGGCCCCTGCACCCACGTGGGAGACCTGGAAGAGGCTCCTGTTTCCTGGCTTTGGATCAGCGCAGCTCCAGCGAATGGAAGACCTCTCTCTCTCTCTCTCTCTCTCTCTCTCTCTCTCTTTTTCTGCCCCTCTCTCTGTGTAACCCTGACTTTCAAATAAATAAATAAATCTTAAAAAAAACCCGATTCTGTAACCCCACCCACCATTGATGACAGCTGTTTATAGTCTGATAAGAGTTGCTATCCCCATTGTCTCCCTATAAATAAATTTACACTACTCACATCTTTTGCCTCAACTTTTTAAAAATTTAATACTAATATGAAACATCTTTCCATGTCAAAGCAGACAGATCTCTTCATTCTATTTAATGGATTATATATTGTTTCATTATTTGGTTATTATCTGGGTTGTTCAATAAACCTTTAGATGGATATTCTCTCCCCATGCCCATTTTTTGCTAAGTAAGATAGTTTGCATCCTAGCCTGCTCAATGGGAGTTACTTTGAAATCATAATATTGGAAAACCTAGGAACAGCTCTAGTTTTTCTGCAATCAGTTGAGTACACTGGGAAATTCATGCATCAGTCAAAGCTGGATAGACTTTGAGGTTGTTTCTACTGTCAGATTCTTTGATCCTTGGGATTAATATTAAAACCATGGCAGTGCTAAGGACATAGAGGGTGCCTAGGACTGAATTACCAGTTCTGACTTCAGCTCTCATTTTACTAAAGACTAGCTCTAGGCCTTTGGAAAGGGACTTACCTCTGGACTTTGGCCTCCTCTTTTGTGAACTGAGGTGAATGGCTAGATGGTCACAGGTGTGGAGGACTTCAGCTGGGATCATTGCCCAGTTTACAGTGACTCCCTTTTCTGGAGGAACAGCTCAGGTTCACAAGCTTGAGACTCTCCAGGTAGCCAGGTTGTGTTAAGAGACTTTCTTCACTCAACCATATCTGATTGATCCTGTAGAAGCCATTTGTCAAACCCATCAAAATACTTCTCTAGGATTTTTGAATTTGAACCACAGAAAGTATGAGCAGTTCCTCTTTGTGGGAGCATTTGAGAAGTGAAACTTGATAGCCATTGGCACCACTATTATCCTTCAGTGAGGTTCTGCTGTGGGGAAGAAAAGAATGGGATTCTCTGTGCTATGGATTAGTGAGAAAGTATCCATCTGAAAACTGGGCAACTTCTAAATGCAATGGGGTATCCTGGATTGGATGTAGAAACAAAAACATTAGTGCTAAATTGGTAATTCAAGCGTGAGGGTTAATTTTATCTGTCAACTTGATTGGTCAGAGGGGTGGCCAGACACTTGGTTAAACTCTGTAGTGTGTGTGTGTGTGTGGGGGGGGGGTATGTGTGTGTTTCTGAAGAGATGAACATTTGCCTTGGTAGCAGATTGTCCTTCCCAGTGTGGGAGGACCTTATCCAATTGAAGGCTGGAATAACACAAAAGGTAGAGGAAAGGATAATTTGCTCTCTCTACCTGCTGGTCTTGGGCTGGAACATTGGTCTTCTCTTTTCTTCATATTTGTTCTTAGCTAGAATTGACACCGTTGACTGCCCTGTGTCTCCAGCTTGCCAGTTGTCAATCTTGAGACTTCTCGTATTCTGTCCAATGCAGAAAAGCAGTGGGCATTGCTGTAACATTATAAAGCAAACAGAAAACCTGCAGCTATGTGCAAAAGATTACAGTTGAGACACATGAATACAATGGACTACAAAAGCATAGGAAGAAATTCAGGAGAGAGACTTTCTTCAGAAAAGTAAGGCATTCAAAACAGTCCATGTGTCCTGGGGAATTTAGAAAGCCACACCCATGGAGCCAGTGTTGTGGTGGAGTGGGTTAAGCAGCTATATATAGTGCCGGCATCCCTTATGGGTGCGGGTTGGTTCAAGTCCCAGATGCTCTACTTCCTGCTAATGCGCCTCAGGGGGGCACAGCAAAGGATGGCTCAAATGCTTGGCTTCCTGCCAACCCCGTAGGAAACCTGGAGAAAGCTTGTGGCTCCTGTTGGGGCCCTTTGAGAAGTGAACCAGTGGACGGAAGATCTCGCTCTGTATCTCCCTCTCTCTCTGTAATTCTGCTTTTCAATTAAAGAAAGAAAAAAAAAGCCACACACACACCCAAGGTAGGGCACTTGCTCAGAAAGTTCCTTAGAAGACTTTTTCCTATGGGTCGCTTCCAAATATATAAGCAGCACATGGGGCTAATGTAGAGTCATAAGAATTCTGGTGGAGTATTAAGGAGTGTCTCAACTCAGCCAGCTGGCAAAGAGTGAGAAAGGTGTTTGTATGTTTGTTTGTTTTCGCTTCCAGCATCAAGGAAATCTCTTTCGAAATCCTAGCTGAATGTAGCTAAAGAAACTGGAACCATACACGGCAAGGAAAATAGTGTTTGGAAAAATGGTTTAGAAAATTCACTAAACAAATGGACACCTGTAGCCTTCACCAATTAGGAACAGTAAATTCTGAAAAAAGAGAAGAATCTGATTTTCAGAGCTACCATATTATAATATTCAAATATTCAGTTTTAACAAAATCACAAAACATATGAAGAAACAGAATAGTATGGCCTATCAAGGTGATCAACATGTACATTTTGGGCGTCCTGGAAGAAGAGAGTGAGAGATGGATGGAGAGATTATGTGAAGAAGTATGACCAAAAGCTTCCCAAATTCGATGAAAGGCATGAATCTGTACATCCAAAAATTTCGATTCTAAGTACAGTAAACTCATAGAAATATACAAGACACATTATAATCAAACTGTTGAAAGACAAAAAGAATCTTAACAGCAACAAGGGAAGAAACTTGTCACGTGCAAGGGAATCTAAAGATTAACAGCCAGTTTCTCATCAGAGACTCTGAAGGCCAGAAGGCATGAAAGGACAAAGTACTAAAAGAAAAAGAAAACAAAACTATGACCTAAGAATTCTATATATTATGGGGATATAAATATCTAATTTATGTTCTGTCCTTCAAAAATGAAGGAGACATTCCAAATAAAGAGAGATCTTGTTAACGTGGAACTTCACTGTAAGAAATATTAGAGGGGGCAACGCTGTGGCTTAGGAGGTAAAGCTGCCGCCTGCGGTGCTGGCATCCCATATGGGCGCTGGTTTGAGTCCCAGCTGCTCCAGTTCTGATCCAGCTATGGCCTTGGAAAGCAGTGGAAGATGGCCCATGTGCAAGACCCAGAAGAATCTCCTGGCTTCTTGCTTCGGATCAGCTCATCTCTGTCCATTGCAGCCATTTGGGGAGTGAACAGCAGATGGAAGACTTCTCTTTCTTTGCCTCTGCCTCCTGTAACTCTACCTTTCAAATAAATAAAGTAAATCTTTTGAAAAAAACCCAATATTAATGTACTTTTTATTTGCAAATATACTTTTTGTTTCCAGTGTGCTCCAAAAGATAAATGCAAAAGAATTATAAATCTGTGTTGTTGACACACAAAGTGAAAAATTTTAACTATATGATGATGTGATTGAAAACTATCATTTTTATTTAAAAAAAACTCTGTATGTATATACTTGTATGTGTATATATATATATATATATGTAATAAAAAATTAATACACACACATGCCCATATGGGCATAGAATATCTTTGGTAAGGTACAGAAGGAAGCTGATAAATTGTTTCTCTTATAATTATGAGGACAGGGTGGACATAATCTCACCAGTTAATTCTTGTTCTTCACCACAAATCTGCCTTTTCTTTCACTTCTGCATTTCTACAAAGGCACTATCACTTATCCAGTTCTGTCAGAAAAATGGGAATCAGGCTTGCTCTTTTATTCACCTCCAATTAAGTACATCACCAAATTCTGCTGATCTGACCTCCCAAACATCTCACCCTAGTCCATTTCATTGCAGAATAGGCTGACTGTCCCCTAAAATTCATTGTTCTTTCCTCCTTACTCACAGGACTCCTAATTTTTGGCAGGAACTGTAGTAACCTAGAATAGCCATTTTATTCCCTAACTCCCCTTGCAACCAGATGGGGCCATGTGACTACGTTCTATCCAAGCAGCTGTGACTTGACTTCTCATTCTCCTGTCCATTATCATATAGAATATCATTTGCTTGCTTGACATTCTCTGTGAAACTGGCATGTTCTATTTATGAACTGTGTGGCCAAAGGTTTTTAAGGTCATGTTTACAGGTTCCTAACCAGATGAATCATATCAAAGATTCTGTTCACTGACCATTTCTTTCTCCATTTTTAAATTTTAGAATTCTGATTGCTGTTTTTGTAAAGAGAGTGCAGATTCACTGTGAAGGTGCCAGAAGAGAAGGAGATAACAGTAGCTTAGGACAAGGAAAAGAAATAAAAATTAGCAAAATCATCCGCAATTCTACCATTAACCCTTGTTATAAGAAAACATTGCTCAGTTTCAGGCATGGAAAGCCAAGACACTATGGAATAATAATAAAATGTCCTACGTGAAGGATCCTGTGAGAGTGACCCCAGTGGAAAGAAGTGGCCAGCAAAGGATGTACTTTTCTCTGAAGGGAGGAGAGAACCTCCACTTTGCTTATGGCCTTGTCAAAATGCTGACGGAGATTCAAAAGGCTGCCATAGCCTATGCAGCTCATGTCAAAAGCCTCGGGTGGTCACTGATGTCATATATAAGTGTGTTAATTATTAAATTAACAACAGGAGTCACTGTGCACTAATTACCCATGCAGGACCTCTGTTCTCAGTGAGTTGTATTATGAAAATTAATTGTTTCTTTTTTTTTTTTTTTTTTTTTTTTTACAGGCAGAGTGGACAGTGAGAGAGAGAGACAGAGAGAAAGGTCTTCCTTTGCCGTTGGTTCACCCTCCAATGGCCGCCGCGGTCGGCGCGCTGCGGCCGGCGCACCGCGCTCGTCCGATGGCAGGAGCCAGGAGCCAGGTGCTTTTCCTGGTCTCCCCATGGGGTGCAGGGCCCAAGCACCTGGGCCATCCTCCACTGCACTCCTGGGCCACAGCAGAGGGCTGGCCTGGAAGAGGGGCAACCGGGACAGAATCCGGTGCCCCGACCGGGACTAGAACCCGGTGTGCCGGCGCCGCAAGGCGGAGGATTAGCCTGTTGAGCCACGGCGCCGGCCGTGAAAATTAATTGTAAAACTTGTTCTAAAACAGTTTTTGTGTGTGTGTAAATTGTTGAAATCTTTACTTAGTATAGAGTTGGTCTTCCGTGTATAAAGTTAATTGAAAATGAATCTTAATGGAGAATGAGACTGGGAATGGGAGAGGGAGGATAAGGTGGGGTGGGAGTAGGGGTGGGATGGCAGATATGGTGAGAAGAATCACTAGATTCCTAAAGATGTACTTAGAAATTTGTACTCATTAAATAAAAGGTTTCTTTTGGAAAAAAAGTCTATAGAGGTTTAGGTTCAGATAATAAAAGAACATTGCTCAGACATCTCCTTATGCATATGGGAGAGTGAGGAACAGCTTCTCTCCATTCTTCTTGGTTTTCTGGCTGAGCTACAAATTAAATTGACTTAAGGGAGTAACAAGCAAAAAATAATATTTAGTTATGTATAGATGCATGGGAGTCTTAGAAAACATGAGAATCCTGCCACAGCTCAGTAGGCTAATCCTCCACCTGCAGCGCCAGCACCCTGGGTTCTAGTCCCAGTTGGGGCTCTGGATTCTCTCCTGATTGCTCCTCTTCCAGTCCAGCTCTCTGCTGTGGCCCAGGAAGGCAGTGGAGGATTGCCCAAGTCCTTGGGCCCTGCATCTGCATGGGAGACCAGGAGGAAGCACCTGGTTCCTGGCTTCAGATTGGCACAGCGCGCCGGCTGTAGTGGCCATTTGGGGAGTGAACCAACGGAAGGAAGACCTTTCTCTCTGTCTCTCTCTCACTGTCTAACTCTGCCTGTCAAAAACAAAACAAAACAAAACAAAAAAACAAAAACAAAACCCAACATGAGAATCCAAGAAAGGTCACATGGTTACAGCATATATATAAAAAATTTTTTGCTTATTTGAAGGGCAGGGTGATAGGGGGTGGGGGTGTAGGTAAGGAGAGAGAAAGATTTTCTCTCGATGGCACACTCCTCAAATGGTCACAATGGCTGGGGCTGGGCCAGGCCAAAGCCAGGAGCCCAGAAATCTCTCTATACGTTCCACATGAATTATGGGGATCCAAGCAGTTGGGCCATCATTTGCTACCTTTCCAGGCACATTAGCAGGGAGCTGGATTAGAAGTTGAAGAGTCTGGATTCAAACTAGCACTCTGATATGGGCTACCGGAGTGGTGAGTGACAGATTAATCCACTGTACCACAATGTTAGCCCCTCATTTTGGATATATTTGAATTTTTTTATAAAGGTAGTAGATTAGCCGGCGCCGTGGCTCAACAGGCTAATCCTCTGCCTTGCGGCGCCAGCACACCGGGTTCTGGTCCCGGTTGGGGCTCCGGATTCTGTCCCAGTTGCCCCTCTTCCAGGCCAGCCCTCTGCTGTGGCCCGGGAGTGCAGTGGAGGATGACCCAAGTGCTTGGGCCCTGCACCCCATGGGAGACCAGGAAAAAGCACCTGGCACCTGGCTCCTGCCATCCGATGAGCGCGGTGCGCTGGCTGCAGCGCGCCGACCGCAGCGGCCATTGGAAGGTGAACCAACGGCAAAAGGAAGACCTTTCTCTCTGTCTCTCTCTCTCACTGTCCACACTGCCTGTCCAAAAAAAAAAAAAAAGTAGTAGATTCCTGTCACTAGCTTTTAACTCCAGCTTCCTGTCAATGCAAAACCTATGAGGCGACAGGTGATGGCTCAAGTAATTAGGCTTTGCTACCATTGTAGAAAACCTGGATTGAGCTTCTGTCTCGCTCCAGCTCAGCACCAACTGTCACAGGCATTTGGGAATGAACCAGCAGATGGAAGATCTCTCTGTCTTTCTATCTCTTTCCCTGTCAAATTAAAAAAAAATTCCTCCAATTTTATAAGATTTGGTTGGTTCTGTACCTCATTGGCTGTTGGAAGGAGTAAATGAGATCACATACATAATGCACTTAGCATGGTGCCTGATCATTACTATGTTATCTGAAAGAGATGTGACAGTTCAGAATAATTATAACTTGGGCTTGTGTCCATTTGACCCAGCATACTCTGAACAGTTGTATATGTCATTGTCTGTGTGTTACCACTTCTCTTCAGGTGACTTAAGCCATCCAGCATCCTTACCTTTATTTCACAATCTTAATCCTCATGTGAACCTCAGGAAATGAACAGATTTTTATGTTCTTTGAAAAGTAGGAGGGATCAAATCAGCAGAGAGTCTGTGTAGCCTAGGAATTCAATGGAAGTAGAAGTTTGATTGATTCATTCAATGTTTATTGTGTACCTAATACATGCCAAGCACAATTCTGTATTCTGGGAATATAATTTTGGGCAAAACTGACAAAAATTTCAACCTGGGTAGGAGGTGCTGGCATCCATTTGGACACTGATTGTGTCCCAGCTGCTCCTGTTCTGATCCAGCTCACTGCAAATGGCAGCTCCTCGGCCACCCATGTGGAAGACCTGGATGAAGCTCTTGGTTCCTGGCTACAGCCTGGCCCAGCACTGGGCGTTGTGACCATCTGGGGAGTGAACCAGTGGATAGAAGATTTCTCTCCCTCTCTCTCTCCATATCTCATTCTCTAACTCTTTCAAAATAAATAAATCTTAAAAATTTTCAGGCTGGAAATGAAAGTTACATTCCTTTCAGGGGTAGGGTATTGAGACTGTGTGTATGTTATTTATTGAGTGTACATAATGATGAATAAATCTTTGGTCATTTCCTGCTTTGAATCAGTGACTCAACTTCTCCTGATGGTGTAAAATAATATATTTTATTATATTGGATACACATGTACTTTGCCTATAAGAGTATTTTGTCTAATGAGGCATAAATAAATGAACAATTATGAATAATATGAACAATTACAAGGGTGTAAAAATAAGAAAAAATGTGTGGCTTCTGAATGCAAGGGTTCAGATTATGCTAGTTTGGGGCATGCGCATTATACCATGTCTTTAACCAGTTTTCCAATTCCAATTGTGATACATTTTATAGTAGATGATAGCCTGGAGCATTCTTCCTTTCTTCTCAAGCATACTTAAAGTTCTCATAATGAAAGATAGTACTCAAATTTTAGGCATCTTATTATTTGATTTTGGTAATGAATGAAAAAATATGAATACGTCAAACTTCACCCTTTAGATGGCACAGATGTTTGACACAGTGGCTTGCGACACCTGCATCCCACATTGGAATGCCTGGGTTGAGTTCTGCCTCTGCTCCCAGTTCAAGCTTCACGCAAATGCACATCCTGGGAGGCAACAGATGATGGCCAAGTAGTTTGGCTCCTACCACCCACAAGGAAGATCCAGGTTGAGTTCTAGGCTCCTGGCTTTGGCTTGGCCCTACCCTGGCCATTAAGGGCTTTTGAGGAGTGAACTCTCAGATGGGAAATCTCTGTCTGTGTTTCTCACTCTGTGTATCTCTCTAAACTTTTTATTTTTTAATTTTTATTTTTTAAAGATTTATTTATTTGAAAGACTTATACAGAGAGAGGAGAGGCAGAGAGAGAGAGAGGTCGGTCTTCCATCCTTTGGTTCACTCTCCAACTGGCTGCAACGGCCAGAGCTGCGCCAATCTGAAGCCAAGAGCCAGGATCTTCTTCTGGGTCTCCCATGAGTGTGCGGAGGCCCAAGGACTTGTGCCATCTTGTACTGCTTTCCCAGGCCATAGCAGAAAGCTGGATTGGAAGTGGAGCAGCCGGGTCTCGAACCTGTGCACACATGGGATGCCAGCGCTTCAAGGTAGGGTGTTAACCCACTGCACCATAGCACTGGATCCACTTTTTATTTTATATTTTTTAAAAGATTTGTTTTTATTTATTTGAAAGGCAGAATGACAGGGAGACAGAGATTGATTAGATATCTTCCATCTGCTGATTCATTTCCCCACATGGCTGCAATAGCCAGAGCTGAGCCAGGCTGAAGCCAGTAGCCTGAAACTCCATTAGGGTCTCCACATGAGTGACAGAGGCCCAAGCAGTTGGATCATCTGCTGCTGCCTTCCTTCCTAAAGAGCTGGATCAGAAGTGGAGCAGCCTGGGCTTGAACCAGTACTTATATGGGATGCTGGTATTACAGGTGGCAGCATAACCCTCTGTGTCACAATGCCAGCCCCTATCTGCTTTGAGATAAAACAAAATAAGTAAATAAATTTTCTTAAAAATAGAAAAAGACTTCCTGCCTTAGAGGATCCTTTCTTTTCTTACCAACTCACCTATACTCAACCATCCCAGTATTGTCTATTCATTTGCCTGCCTTATTTTTCTTGATAATGACTCTCATATCCTGACATGCTATTCTATAACTGTTATTTTTTTGTCTGCCTCTCCTTGCATGAAAACAAGGACTCTGTTTTATCTTCTGCTGAAGTCCCCAGCACTTAGCACAAAGCCAGGCACTCTATTAACAGGAGAGTACTTCAAGAAGTTCTTGGAAAATGGAATTAAAAGATGTTTAGTTTGGTGCAATTTTTAAAAATTCATGTAGTTATTTATAACACATATTTCCATGAACATTTAAAAGATCTTGTATATGCATGGATTTCAATATTTTTGAACCAAAATAAACTTAACTTTTTTTTAAAGACATTTATTTGAAAGGCAGAGAGAGGGAGAAACAAATAGAGAGATCGTCCATCCACTGGCTCACTCCTTGAATGGCTGCAATGACCAGAGCTAGGTCAGACTGAAGTGAGGAGCCCAGAGCTTCCTCTGGGTCTCCCATATGGGTGCAAGGACCCAAACTCTTGTGCTCTCTGCTGCTTTCTCAGGTGCATTAACAGGGAGCTGGATTGGAAGTAGAGCAACCAGGACTGGAACCAATGATCATATGGGATGCCAGTGCCGCTATCACCCACTGTACCACCACACCAGCTTGCTCTCTTTCTCTCTCTCTATTTTTTAAGGTTTAGCATTTATTTAGAGCATGAGGGACATACACAGGAAAGTGAGGGCTTTATTTAAGGGAGAAAGGAGTCTAGAAGCTGAGGAGTCCATACCAGGCAGAGCACACCAGCTTCTTAAATCCACCTTTCACAAACCTTGTGAAGTACCCTTCTATATGATGATGAAATCAAGAATGAATGAACAGATATTCAGAGAAGCAAGGGTAGGAGTGCATATATGGGTTTTGTTTACTTCAATAGCATTAGAACAGCCAGACCAAAATTTCCCTAGCTGGGGAAGGGAGGATCCCCCCGAAAAGTTCTGAGGGAGGAAGGATGAGGCCTGACACAGTGGGGTGTCCGATGGTGTCACCATTTCCCTCTCCACAACCTTGGCTTTCTCTCCTTTCTTCCTGACCTCCACAGTGGACCCTTTAAATAACGCTGGACCCAAGACTCTCCTCTCAAAACTCTCCCCAGTTCCTTGATTTAATGAGAAGCTTTGCTTTTCAGCCAAGAACAATGTCACTGAACTCCTGTTTCCTGACCTTTTAGAAAACCCAAGGATATGGGACCAAAGTCTCACTATAATTAGCCAGGTCGACTGCTCTGCTTACTGCCCTGGGTAATCTGTCTTCTTAGTCTGACCAGAGTTTTTAATACAATTAGTTGCTCATGGGACTTGAAATTAGTTATATTATTTTTTCTCCTAATGTTTGCTTGGGTATCAAAATGAATTAAGTTTACTGGTCTTTTAAATTTCTCTTTTACATCCTGATCACCCTATAGTGCTTTTTTTTTCTATAGATTTATTTATTTGAAAAGTAGCATTAGAAAGAGAGTGAAGGAGAGACAGAGATCTTTCATCCTCTTGTCTTCTCCCCAAATGGCCGCAATGGCTAGGAGTGTGCCAGGCTGAAGCAGGAGCCAGGAGCTTCTTCCAGATCTCCCATGTGATTACAGGGGCTGCAAGGACTTGGGTCATCTTCTGCTGCATCCCCATGTGCATTAGCAGGGAGCTGGATCAGAATTGGAGCAGCTGGGACTCCAATGGAGTACATACGGGATGCTGGCACTGCAGGCTATGGCTTAATCTGCTGTGCCACAGCACCAGCCACACCCTGTGGCTTTTGAAAAATCTTTAGATTGAATTTGAAGGCATTTGGGGAGGGTAACTATTATATAATAATATGACATTTATTTACCTAATATTATTTTAAAGTTTATAATAGTATTGAAAGGTACAATTTATTAAGTGCTTAATATATGCAGGTGTTGTGCCAAGAGTTTTGCATTGATTATCTCACTTAGTCCAATTAACAATTTTATGACATGAGCTGTGATAACTAGTTCTTATTTTATGCTAATTATACCTTTAAATAAGTGTATATTTGTGTATACATTATTTCATTTAATTCTCTCAATAACCCTATGGTAAAGGAAATGTTCTTGTCTCCATTTTACAGCTGAAGGGTCTGAGGCTTACAGATGTGTATTAGTCTTCTGGAGCTGTCATAAGAAATAGCACAGACAGGATAGCTTGAACAACAAAAATCTATTTTCTTGTTGTAGTGAAGGGTGGAGTGCCAATATCAAGGTGCCAGCAGGGTTTGTTTCTGGTGAGGCCTCTCTTCCTGGTTTGTAGATGGCTACCTCCTTGCTGTTCCCTAAGATGGTCTTTCCTGTGTGCCAGATGGAGAGAGTTAACTCTTGGACATTGACCTTCTTATAAGGACACAGATCCTATTGCATTAGGGCCCCACTCTTAACTGCCTCATTTAACCTTAATTACTTTTGTAAAGGCCTCATCTCTGAATATAATAACCTTGGGGTAACATTAAGGTTTCCATGTTTGAATTAGGGGGAATATGATTTCAGTCCATAACAAAAGGGTATATAAAATAGCAACTGCAGTGTTGTCTTCTTGTTAATGCTACAAAGCAATTCAGTGTTCCAGCACTACCTTGGACAACCGCCTTCCTTCAGTGCCTAAGGCTGAACTTTGTCATTCCTTTCTCGTCTCAGCAAATGATAACATATATAGACCCGTTACGTTTTTTGTTCTTTCCTAGAGCATGAAGCCTTAAGTTTCTGCTGTTAAAATTTAAAAAAAAAATTTAAATCCAAAATTGTACCTCATAAATATGTAAAAATTTAATCAGTTAAATTTTTTCCATGCCAAACTATATTTTAATAGCTTTATTAAAACTATTTATTTAATATATAGCTTATTAAAACTATATATTTATTAAATATATTTTTATTTTTATTAACACTATATGTTTAATAGCTTTATTAAAGATTCTTTTCATAAATAATCATGGTATTTCAGACAGGACATGGACAGAAATAGTGAACAGTATATAACAAGTTTCAACTCTTGTCTTCAGTGGACTACCAAAATCAGAAAGCCACTCTAAAACCCAAGTCGACATCTGATGCTCTGAACTGGTCAAGTTTAGTGCGAGGGTTGATGTTTTACATTTAGCCTGTTGCTTAACAACTTTTCACAAGCTGATCTTGACTTTCAGGAAATGAGATGGAAAATGGCAGAATTACCAATCTGAAGATCCACAGTCTACAAAAGGAATTGTTGCTCTTCTGAGGGACACTATCTCAGTGGTGTCTCTGGGTTGGTCAGATTGCCTGTCGTGCTGGTAACAGATTTTGGGGGTCCAGGTCCCAGCAGGTTTCTGGGCATAAGGGAGTTAATTTTACACTGAAGGCAGGAAGGGAGCAGGAAGAGGAAATAATATAGAATTTAGTTGTCCCAGGCCACAAGATTTTGTGTCATGGTGGCAGGGTGTCAACAGCAGGGAATGCCTCCTCATGGGAGCCAAGAAGTCTCTCAAAAGCTAGAAAGGAAACGTCTTTCTCTCACATCATTCCAGCTTCAGAGACATTCTGCCCCTTTCCAGAAAACAATAATGAAGTGTTCTGTGGGCTAACAACATTGCTTTAAAAAAAAAGGGTGAAACAAAATTCTGCATTTGTATAAAAGGATAGAAAGTAATGTTTCAAACTGTACCATCACCAGAAGCACACAGTTATCATGAATGCACACCCTTCACTTGCATCGCCAGCACCTGCAGCTTCCTGTGCCTGGTCTGTTTGGCATTTCCATTGTCTGCAGGGTTACTCCCCACCTTGCCAGTGTCAGCTGTTCCCTTTTCCTCTTTGGGTACCCTCCCTCCCTTTTTTGAAGGGGCCAT
Source organism: Sylvilagus floridanus (assembly GCA_949820135.1). Lineage (NCBI taxonomy): Eukaryota > Metazoa > Chordata > Mammalia > Lagomorpha > Leporidae > Sylvilagus > Sylvilagus floridanus. The sequence goes on from OX463235.1 coordinate 45,389,515, forward strand.
TTTAAGGTTTGTTCTGGCTTTGTAGAAGCTGGATTAACAGACAACCTGGGTCATCTCTGTGGTTCATCTTTCACCTTGGCCTTGTGTGTCCCTTTTAACCTTTCTCTTGGGTGTGGTGGTGGCAGTGGCAGCTGCAGGACATAGGCACTGGGCATGGGGATGCAGCAGTGCACGGGGTTTGCTTGGTTCAGGGATCATTCTGGCCCCTTCTTCATGCTGCTCCCAGTTCAAAACTTTTTTTTTTTTTTTTTTTTTTTTTTACAGGCAGAGTGGACAGTGAGAGAGAGAGACAGAGAGAAAGGTCTTCCTTTTGCCGTTGGTTCACCCTCCAATGGCCGCCGCGGTCGGCGCACTGTGGCCGGCGCACCGCGCTCGTCCGATGGCAGGAGCCAGGAGCCAGGTGCTTTTTCCTGGTCTCCCCATGGGGTGCAGGGCCCAAGCACCTGGGCCATCCTCCACTGCACTCCTGGGCCACAGCAGAGGGCTGGCCTGGAAGAGGGGCAACCGGGACAGAATCCGGTGCCCCGACCGGGACTAGAACCCGGTGTGCCGGTGCCGCAAGGCGGAGGATTAGCCTGTTGAGCCACGGCGCCGGCCAAAACTTTTTTTAAATAAAATGTTTTGTGTATTTGTATGCTTAGCAATTGGAATGACAGCTGAGGTGTGCAATACATACAAAGCCTCTTCCTTGCTGTCACTGTCTTGTTACTCCGCTCAGCATCATAGAGAGAACCCTGTCAGCTGCTCCTGCCTGGCTCTAGTAGCAGATGCCCAGGTAGCTGTCCTCCCTCTGACCTCACTGCGCCTGCACCTTTGTGCTGCTGAAGCTAACTCTGGGATGAGTATTTGCTCCTCTCCCTTGCACATTTCTTTTAAGAACTCTTTCTTGCTTTTCCTGGGTCAGGTCATGAGAAAGATTTCTTTTGCTCATCTTCCATCATGAACTTAGTAAAGGAGCGAGCAGAGCTTTACTGGGTGCAGGCAGTGGTCAGAATCCCTGGGAAGTGTGTTTACATGCCCATGATAAATAGAGTCTGACTCCTGGAGATCTGGTTCATTGGAAAGGTGGACTTAGAAAACCATATATATTTTTAAAAATTTATTTGACAGGTAGAGTTATAGACAGAGAGAGAAACAGAAAGATCTTCTTTCCGTTGGTTCACCCCCCAAATGGCCGCAATGGCCAGCGCTGTGCTGATCCAAAGCCAGGAGCCAGGTGCTTCTCCTGGTCTCCCATGAGGTACAGGGCCCAAGCACTTGGGCCATCCTCCACTGCCCTCCCGGGCCACAGCAGAGAGTTGGACTGGAAGAGGAGCAGCCAAGACTAGAACCCATCACCCATATGGGATGCCGGCGCCACAGGTAGAGGATTAACCAAGTGTGCCATGGTGCCGGCCCCGAAAACCACAGTCTAATAAGCACCACATACTCCTCCAGAGATCTTACTGTAAAGCTCAAGAGTCATTCATGGATCCAGGGCCATCTGCTCTAGGTGAGTGTAATAGAAGCACAGCTTCAACTCATGGTTGCCCCGTCTCCTCTGGAATTCTCACTTTATCCCTGTTGTGTGAGTCTTTGCACAACTGATATCATAGGATTGGCTCTGGGACTCCCCCATCCCTGTGACTTGATTGTGGACAAACACACACTCTCCTTAACTCCTTAGCAGTTGTGATACCTGCTGATTCTTTTTTCTAGCTGTTCTCTGTTGCTAAGAATGAGGTCATGACCAATTTGTGATCCCAAGAAGGAGCCAAAAGAGATTGGTGGTCATGGAGCTTGGAGGGATGTGAGGTTAAATCTCAACATCATTTGGTTGCCTGACTGGTTGGTTTAACTCACACAATGGATCTCTTTGGACCTCTGCTTTCTTATCTGTAAAATGAGATGAGAATGTTTGTACCTATGTCAGTTGGATGTTGTCCTCTGTGTCAGATTGACGAGTGAGAAGAAGGAGCTAATGGGTGTGAAAACGTCTTCAGATAAGGTTGCAACATTACTATGGTACTGTGAAGGAAAATATTCATATTAGTTGGAACGATGTCTTAGAAATCCCAAGACTGAAACAATCTCTTGTGTTAAGAGAAATCCGCCTTCGGTCTGTTAGTAATGGGAGGTATGGAGAAGTTTGCCTTTATAGGAAATACAGTGTTGAAAGTACAGTGCTGGCCTGAAGGCTGACCACCTACCTTGAAGAAGAGATAGAAGTTGTTCTCTTCCAAATGCAAAAGGAACAGTGAACTCCTTGTATTTGTTGGGTGCCTGCTCAGGACTTGTCACTGGCCAGTGCAAGCCTAGACAGTGTATAGATCAGCCAACCCCTTCACTTGTGAAATAGAAAGGACTCTGTAGGACTCATCCTAAAATTTATTGTTAGTACATACATGCCCATTGTCAGGGAGGCCTGACATCTGCCAGCTGAGGCATTTGAGGCTGCTTCTGAGAAGGCCCCAGCCCTCACGCTTGAGGAACTGAGTGTCTGGGTGGCTGTAAACCCAGGAGCAGCACCCAGCATGGCTCTGTTGGGCCTGCAGTCTGTTTGTTCACTCTGGGACTCCCAGTGCTGACCTATCTGGCCCTGCTTCTAAGAGTTACTTGCTGTGCACAGTTGGAGTCTACTGCATATAGTGGGTGCAAACTAGGGCTTATAATTCCATGCTTTAATTGTGCAATAGGGCTTTGAAGCTGGTGGCGTGCAGGGGAAATGCTTTGCAGATACCATTCACAATAGGGATATCCTCTCTCATACACTGTGATTGGGGCCAAAAGCCTCAGCAAAGGGCTAAGCTTCCAGGTATTTTAAGAGAGATTAACACTTATTGTAGGAGTGCTAATCACTGATTGAATTAATCAAGGGCCAAACTACAAGGTGTTAACAAGAGAGATTAGTGACTTGGGGTGTGAATATTCAAAACCGGGGGTGGGAAACTGGGACCTGAGGCTTTCCTGGGTACACAACAGAACAAAGACCAGGTAATGAACTACCGCTTTTACCCAGCAATCACTGTAAAAACACTAAATGTCAGGAATTACTGTAAAAAACTAAATGTCAGTTGCGAGGCACAGTGCTTGACTCATAATAAGTCACTCAATAAATGGTGGCTATTGTTATCCCTTTTGTCCCGGAGGATCTCCTGTTAGGAATAGCAACTGAGGACTAGACAGAGACTTCTTTTCCTTTAGAGAAAAATAAAATTTCTGGCTGTTTTTAAAAATTGAAGAATAATTTGCCTACAGAGAATGGACAGATCTTGAGTGAAAGGTTTAAGATCAGCTGTTTTTATAAGAAAGGTTTAGGTAAAATACATCAATACTACAACACGTGAAAAAATTATTTTTACTTTCTTTCTGGAAAAAGTGGTTGGTAGTCAGAGAACCAAACAACTGAGGATGTAGAACTTGAAAGTGAAATTAGAACCTACAAGGAAATGGTTGCTTCAGACAAAGAGTTATGTCCAAATCACCGGGGCTGTACACAGGGGTTTTCTAGGAAGTCTCTATTTGTAGAGAACACAATGGGAGGGCAGAGGGGAGGAGGTGGGCATCTGGGCGAGTTTTCTTGGAGAATGAGGAGCTTTGAGAATGAGGTGTTAATTTTGAAAGAGCATGAAGGAAAAACCTAAACAAATCCGGAAGAGGGATAACAATAAAAGAAAAACACAACCAGAAAGATGGTATAGTACATAGAGTTAACTTGAAAAAAATCACTAGGAAATAGTCATGCTGAGTTGAATGAGAGATTGAGTAAGTGTCTTGTTTAGTACTAAATGGAGGACGGAGAAGGGCACTGACCTTTACCAGCTTTTCCACTGCTGGGGAAGGGCAGGGAAGTGTAAAGGAAAATTTGTGTTAGGGTCCAGGCCACAGAGGACTTCACAGTTAGACTGCTGCGTAGTAAGGTCCCTGAATAGATGATCTCTTTTCTTCATCTTCATGACGACTCTTGCAGGGACCTGATACTACAAATGGCAACTGAAGCACAGTCTGAAGTCTAGCAGGTATCAGACTAATTTTTTTTTAAAAATGTAAACCAGCCAAAATGAATCCAATGTTATTGAAGCACACATCTCATTTTTTTTTAGATGGGGAAACTTTGTTTTCCATATAAATTCAGTAATTCATACAATTATTCAGATAATTGGCATGTTTAAAATTTCTATTATCTAGACCAGTGTTGTCCAATAGAAATGCAACATGGCCAACTATACCTATGTAATTTAAACTCTTCTAGTAGCCATTTTTTATTTTCAATTTTAAAAGTTTTTATTTAGTTTAATCTACTTGAAAGGCATTGCGACAGAGAAAGAGAGAGGAATCTTCCATCTGCTGGTTCCTTCCCCAAATGCCCACAACAGTCAGGTCTGGGCCAGGCTGAAGCCAGGAGCCTGGAACTTCATCTGGGTCTCTCACATGGGTGGCAGGAGCCCAAGCACTCGAACCATCATCTGCTGCTTTCCAGGATGCATTAGCAGGAAGCTGGATTGGAGGTGGAGTAGTTGGAGTCCCAGCACTCTGATATGGGATGCTGGCATTGCAAGAAAGAGACCAATACAGACAGAAATTTTTCTGAAACTGGTTGATTCCCTAAACGTTTGTAACAGCTGGAGCTGGGTCAGGCTGAAGCCAGCAACCTGAATTCAATCTGGACTCCTATGTGGGTAACAGTGACCCAAGTACTTGAGTCATCATCGACTGCCTCCTGTGTTGCATATTAGCAGAAAGCTGGATTTGGAAGCAGAGTCAGGACTCAAACCCAGGCACTCTGACATGGGATGCAGGCATCTCAAATGGCATCTTTGCTCCCGTACTAAATGCCTTCCCCCAGCGTGTGGGATTTTAAAAAAGATTTATGAAGTAGTCTGTTTTTTTTATTTTTTTTTAAAGATTTATTTATTGACTTGAAAGGCAGAGTTACAGAGAGGTAGAGAGAGAGACAGAGAGACACACACGCAGAGAGAGGGGTGTTTTCCATCTGCTGGTTCATTCCTCTATTTGCTGCATTGGCCAGAGCTGAGCTGATCTGAAGCCAGGAGCCAGGAGCCTCCTGCAGTCTCCCAATCGGGTGCAGGGGCCTTTGGGCCATGTTCCACTGCTTCCCAGGCCATAGCAAAGAACTGGATTGGAAGTGGAGCAGCAGGGACTCCAACCGGTGCCCATGTTGGAGGCTGGCACTGTAGGCAGCAGCTTTACTCTCTATGCCACAGTGCCAGCCCTACTATGTTCTAATTTGATTCCTTATTTACCAATTTGGCTTTGACAATTCTTCATGTTGTGTGATTTATCAACCCCATTTTTAATGGTTGTATAGTAGTCCTTAGTTTATGAGCCATTTCCCCATTATAGACATTCAAAAATTAGGGAATTAAGTGAGTTGTTCAAATTGTGTGGCCTAGGGCTACTGCTGATGCCTCTCTGCCCTCCTCTGAGCTCATTTTTTGAGCTGCCTCATTTCCTCTTGAGATGCACAAAAGTCAATGCAGGTGTCTCTTTACTGGAGGACACCTTTGCTTTTCAGTGACTTGAAATTGGAGTAGGGAATAAATTGCAAGAAAAGTTTTTTAAAAGCCCAGCAGAGGAGCCAGCACTGTGGCATAGTGGGTAAAGCTGTCGCCCGCAATGCTGGCATCCCATATGGGCGACAATTCAAGTCCTGGCTGCTCCACTTCAGATCCAGCTCTCTGCTATGGCCCAGGAAGACAGTGGAATATGATCAAAGTTCTTGGGCCCCTGCACCCATGTGGGAGACTTGGGAGAAACTCCTAGCTCCTGGCTTCTGGCTCTGGATTGGCTCATCTCTAGCCGTTGTTACTAATTACGGAGTGAACCAGTAGATGGAAGACCTCTCTCTCTTTCTGCCTTTCCTTCTCTCTCTGTGTAACTCTGACTTTCAAATAAATAAAATCTTAAAAAAAAAAAAAAAAAAAAAAAAAGGCCCAGGAGAGAGGAAACTGAAGAAGCTGTCCACAAGAACAATGATGTGATCCCAGTTTAGAAAATTTGATCCCAGGTCGGCGCCATGGCTCACTTGGTTAATCCTCCACCACCTGTGGTGCCAGAATCCCATATGGACACCAGGTTCTAGTCCCGGTTGCTCCTCTTCCAGTCCAGCTCTCTGCTGTGGCCCAAGAGGGCAGTGGAGGATGGCCCAAGTGCTTGGGCCCCTGCACCCGCATGGGAGACCAGGAAGAAGCACCTGGCTTCTGGCTTCGGATCGGTGCAGTGCCGGCCGTAGTGGCCATTTGGGGAGTGAACCAACGGAAGGAAGACCTTTCTTTCTGTCTCTCTCTCTCTCATTATCTATAACTCTACCTGTCAAATAAATTAAAAAATCTGATCCCAGTTTAGAAAATTACCTGGGGTTCTTTCACCTTCACCCTAACCTCCAGATGTTCAAAACCCTTGGGTAGCTTCCTGGCTGCTCACCGATGTCCTAAGCCAGACCTGCCTCCTTGTTTCTTCTCTTCTAATGTCCTATATTCCAAAATATCTCATTACCTTAGACCTTCCCGTTGGGAAACACTTTGATTAGGTTAATTCATACCCAGGGATGATGATTATCAGCCCCCAGCTGTCGTAACTGTCAAGAGGGAGGCCTATACTTTAAAAGATGTCTTAAATTCATGATGAGGCCGGCGCCGTGGCTCAACAGGCTAATCCTCCGCCTTGCGGCGCCGGCACACCGGGTTCTAGTCCCGGTCAGGGCGCCGGATTCTGTCCTGGTTGCCCCTCTTCCAGGCCAGCCCTCTGCTGTGGCCCGGGAGTGCAGTGGAGGATGGCCCAGGTGCTTGGGCCCTGCACCCCATGGGGAGACCAGGAAAAGCACCTGGCACCTGGCTCCTGCCATTGGATCAGCGCAGTGCGCCGGCCGCAGCGCGCCGACCGCAGCGGCCATTGGAGGGTGAACCAACGGCAAAAGGAAGACCTTTCTCTCTGTCTCTCTCTCTCACTGTCCACTCTGCCTGTCAAAAAAAAAAAAAATTCTTATAAAAAAAAAAATTCATGATGTTCTATTCTCTCAACCCCTCTATTCATGCGTTTAGAAACATGTGAATGCCTACCATGTGCATACTAACATGTACATCCTAGGATATATCCTGGTGATGCAAAGATGGACAAGTGCAAAGGATGTCATGGGTCACGTTCTAGGTGATTTTACAAAGGAAAATCAGGACCTTCAGGTACTGAGCTGGAGGTTACAGTAATCTTTGGGGCAGTAGGAGAGGAGAGTATTATAAAAGGGAGTCACTTCAGGGTCTATTCGTATTTAAAGATAACCCTGGGTACAAACTTAGAAAAAAAAAAGTCGAAGTTATTCGAAGGGGTTCTGAAATGGAGCCATGCGCTTTGGGTTTTTTCCCATCCCCAGCTCCTCATTCCCACATTCCTGTCCTGTTCAGGGAGGGATCCTTTGCCTCTTTTCCCCTCACAGCACTTCCACCTCTCATTTCAGGGAAGGAGAAGTCTGGCACATCAGAGGCAAGTGGCCCAGAGTCCTCATACAATCAAATCTCCAGTCTCATTTGTGAGAAAACTTGCAAGTGAAGCAGAGTAGGCTTGAATACACAATTGGCAACTTCTTCTCCATAACAGCATTAAAATAGTTTAAATTTTATTTGAAAAACAGAGAGGAAGAGAAAGAGCGATGCAAAGATCTAGACCTTCCATCTGTTGGTTCACTCCCCAAAATGCCTACAACAGCCCCGGATGGCCAAGGCTGAAGTCAAGAGCCTGGAACTCAATCTGGGTCTCCCATATGGGTAGCAGGGACCTAAGTACTTGGATCATGATCTTCTGCCTCTCAGAGTAGAACCACCACAGCATTTAATAAAATTATCTATAATGTTAAACTATGACTCATGCAGTGTGAAATTATACTAATTTAGAATATTTTTGAAATACATTTCTGCTGCCTCCTCTACCTTGACCCAACAAGCCTGGCATTTAACCAAAAAGGATTGTTAAATAGTGAGTCATTAGGCTGTTTAAAAAGAGCTAACCTCGTGTAAAATGACTCCCCATCCACAAAACAAAAAGGCTTCGATGACCACAACTCATTTAAAGTGAAGATTAAACATTTTAACCAGACCAGTGCCCTAATTCGGCCAATTTTATTTATGTTCAAATATAGTGCTATTGGCAATGAAGAGCAATTCGAGAAGTCATAACCCAAGACAATTAGGGTGTAGGGCCTTCAGAGTTCCCTATAAATGTCCTCTGGTGACCCGAGACTGGTGCTTAGCCGCACAGCCAAATATTTGTATTAGGTGTTCCCATGTTTAACACACTAATTAAAAAGATGGAATTCTTTGATTCTGTCTCAAATCATTCTGCTTCTAATCTCTTTCTGGAAAAGCCTGCTGGATAAATGGAACTAAGAGTGTGCTTTCTGAAAGGAGGCTTTGCTGTGCAATAAATCCAGGTGCTGGGGACGTTAATGTACCTGGAGTGCTCTTAGCCTGCCTATGCTGGGGATCATCCTCTGAGTCCTGTTCCAGAGACCTTGGCCTCAAAAGTTATAAATTCTTTGATAAATTACTATAATGGGGCAGAGCTTTACCAAGGGAAACATTGAGTTCAAACACAGCTAAATGCACTGGCAGGTTTAAGGACAGGCAGAGAAGCCGTGACGCTTTGAGGCATTAACCCAAAAACTTTTGTCTTGGATGAGGCCATGTGAAAACTACTCACAGGAAACTAAGATATCACTGGAAATCCTTCCATTGACCCTAAAATAATAGATTTCTTTTCCTACTACTTAGAGTTTAGGAGTAGGTGAGGAGCTTACAGAGCTCCTGTCCAACGTGTTATATGAGGACCACCTGCACTGTGATTACCTGGGGGAATTAGTGAAAAAGCAAACACTCTCAGGTCCAAGCTTGCTGCTACTGAATCCTTGGTAGTGGTGGCGGCAGTGGTATGGTTTGGGGCACTTGGAATGCACATATAAATTTTATTTATTTGTTAATTATATGAAATAGCATTAATCAAATCATTACATGTTATTACATGATGTATCTTTTTAAAAATAATTGTATTTTCCAAAATAATAAATAATTTAGTGAGAATAATGGTATCATTTCATATTTTTTTTCTAAATCTCTTAAATATCTCTTAATGGAGACCAGCTAGACTCTATTCTGCTTCTGCAATAAATCTGCTATGATTTTTTTTGTTGTTGAAGTCTGGCCTCATACAGATATGTAGTTGGGAAAAAGTATATTTTAATAACATTTTTAGACAATTGTGATTTTATTTTAATACTCACCAAAATTGGATAAGTAGTAGTTTCTTAGAAGAAAATTAGTCTGTAATCTGAAATCCTATCACTGAAGTTTTCATGCTGTCACATTAAGATTTAATTGTCTGGAACCTGCACTGAGAAAAATCGATTATTTTAGTGTTTTGCTTATACAGACCATTTTAGACCCACCCAGTCAGACTTAAACCCTTTATTACGCACAGATAAAATGAGGATCTTTTATGCACAGAGTCCTAAGGCTAGTCCTTAGTCCTAGTCGTGAGTGACTAATGAAGTGCTGGAAGCATGTCCTATACGTTCCTCTACATCCCTCTGTAAATGTCTTTGTGTCCAATGGTCCTATTCCAAAGAAGAGAATGGAGAAAGGCTGTTTATCTATGTGAGAAGATTTTTCTGGGGTTGGGATAGTTAGGAAACTAAATAGGAGGCAGAAGTCAAACCAGAAGGCAGTGACTCCCCTTCTCTAAAGTCAAACCTGGGCCTTTACTACTGGGTCATGACTTGGGTTTGCACATGTTACTGATAAATTAGAACAGACTGATATTTTGGCATCTTTGCTCAAATCATGACCCCTCCACAATGTGTGGAAACATTCATGTTCATGCAGTTTTACTGGAGTTCAGGGTGGTCAAAGATTTTGAAATTGGCTCTCATCTGAATTACATGTGCATTCTTCAGGAAGAGGAGGAGGAAGGGCGGTGATGTTGTATCCTCCAGAACAGAACTTTCTGTTGTAATAGAATTTGCAGCTCTGTACATGCCCTCCAGAATTAAAACTACATTTCCCAGTATCCCCTGCAGCTGTGTGTTTCTTCATTTGGCCAGTGGAATGTGAATAGAAGTGCTGTGTGGCAGTCTGGCAACTTCTATATTTTTATTTAAATGTGTTTTTTCAATCTAATCAATGTTACTTAATGTTTCACTAGTTTTACCTATATTAACTTTGATATAATTTTACACTTTTACCTCTGAATTTTTGTTTTTAATCTGATTGATTGTATTTTTTCATTTTTTTATTCAAAAGGCCAATGAGAGAGAGAGAGAGAAATTTGGGCTCATTTTCCAAATGCCCACCACAACTGGTGCTTGGCCACGTTGAAACCAGGAACTCAGAACTCAGTCCGGGTCTCCCACATTGGTGGCAGGTACTCAGCTAACAAAATTCCTGTTACCAGTTTTCATTATTGCAAGCCTTTCCACATCTAACTCTCCCAACTTGCTCTTCTTGATCCTTACGTATTTCTTGAATATCTTTTCTCTGCTGGCTTTCAAAATTATTATCTTTTATAAATTTACCTTCTAAAAATTCTGTTTTTCTGCATGAATTTCAAAATTTGTTTATGTATTTATTTGAAAGACAGAGAGAGAGAGATCGATCTTCTACTTGCTGGTTCACTCCACAAATGCCCAAAACAGCCAGAGATAAGCCAGGCTAAAACCAGGACCCTAGAACTCAATCTAGGTCTCCCACATGCGTGGCAGGGACCCAAGCCCTCACTTGCTATCTTTCCAGGGTGCACATTAGTAAGAGGCTAGAGTTTAAAGTGGAGGTGGGACTTGAAACCCAGGCACTATGATATGGGATGCAAGTACTCCAAGTGGCATCTTAACCACTGCTAAATGTCTGCCCCAACTTTCAAAATTAAATGTTACTCTGATATAACTATAATCCCTCTCAATGTTTATTTCTATACCCCCTATACTCCCCCCTGGCCTTGACTACAGACATCTCAGTGCTCAGACATTGGACTCATTTGTTTTCTGCCTAGTTCTACCTGAAAAGTTGTCACAGCTTCAGCCTTCATCTCTATGCTGATAACCCTCAAATCCATATCTTTAGCCCTGACCTCTCACCTAGTTCCTGCCTCTTATCTCTGTCTGCCCACCACTGGGGATTTCTGCCTGAATTTCCCACCACCTCATATCCTAAATGGATCTCCTCAGATTCCTCTCGGGTGTATGAATGTGTGTGTGTGTGTGTGTGTATCTTACTTGCTTTTGCCACCACTGCAAACAATAATGATGATAATAGCTGCCATATTTTGACTATCTACTGTATGTCTAGTACTTCATATCATCAGCTCCTTTAATCTTCATAACAACCCTGCAAGGCAGGAATTATCTGCATTTTTATAAGGGAGGAAACAGGCTGAGAGAGTTAAACAGCCAGCCCGAATCACATAGCTAGTATATGGGATTCAGATTCAAGGTTGTATAACCTCAAAGCTCACATTCTTCCCATTCGGTGATACAGCTATCAGATTTTAAAATATACAGCTGAAGTTCTTGAAATGTTGGGAGCGGCACCAGTCATCTCTGTGAGCCTTCTAAACTTGACATGATCTACATCCCATCACTGACAATGTTTTCCAAAAAGCAAATGGTGTTTAAATGTAGAGGTTTTGGACTAAGGCAGAGCTGAGTTCAGTCCCAAGGCCATTGTTTACATGAAGGGGCTAGATAGTTAAACTTTGTGAGTCTCAGTTTACTGGTCTGCAAAATGAGGACACTAACACTTATCTCCCTAGTGTATTGTTCAGAGGGACCTGGCGTGTGGCATACTGGGTAAAGCTGCCACCTGCAAGACCAGTTTCCTATATGGACGCTGGTTGGTATCACACTTGCTCCACTTCCAATCCGGCTCTCTGCTGATGGCTTGAGAAAAGTGTTAGGAAAAGAGGTGCAGATTGGTGCCTCCTCACACAGGGCACCAAAACATTAGGAAAAGAGTGCAGAACAGAGAGAAGACAGAATATGAACTCGCAGCCAGACCCAATTTATTCAGAGAAAACAAATCTGCAGAGGTTGACCAACTGCCATCATGTTCACAGAGTGAGCACATGGCAGAGGCCTCCACCCCAGCAGGCTGGGCCCTTTTATGTCTTAGGTGGGCTGGGGGTGGGGTTGGGGAGCAGTAGGCAGAGATGAGCTTCTCCATGCTAGTTTTCAGGTTTTGCCCACTGGCTCCCAAACCTGGGGAAGAATGTAGCGGGTGGGGTCGGGAACAGTACAGGGTGTGAGATGGAACTGATCTCTTGAAAGAAGAAAGGGGTAACAAGAACCTTAAAATGGCTGAGACTATGTCCTTGTTCTATCACTGAGTGCCTGGGCCGCTGCCACTCCCTTGGAAGACTTGGAAGAAGCTCTTGGCTCCTGGCTTTGGCCTGGCCCAGCCCTGTCCTTTTTTGGCCATCTGGGGAGTGAACCAGCAGATGGAAAATCACTTTCTTTCTCTCTCTCTCTCTCTTTCTCATTCTGTAGCTAATTAATCTTTTTTTTTTAAAGAGTATTGGACAGAATAAATGGAAGAATGTATATAATGAATCAACTCACAGTGTGCATCCACTGGTGAATGAATGGAAGATGGCATATTCACACCCTGGAATATTATCTGGTAGTGAAACATAATGCATTCTGACACACGCTACAGCATGAATGAAAGCTGAAAACACTAAATGAAACAAGTCAGACCCCCAAAAGCATAATTCATTTTGATGGGAAATGTCCAGGATAGGAAAGTCTCTAAAAACAAAAGGTTGGTTTGTGGTTGACTAGGGTTAAAGGAGGGGTTGACAAGATAATGGTGAGAGGGAAAAGGACAAAACTGCCAATGATAAAGGCTTTCTTTTAGGGGTAATGAGAATATTTTAGAATTGATTGTGCTGATGATCACACACACCGAATCGCATACTTTACATGGGTGGACTGTGTAACATGTAGGTTACACCTCAATAAAAACTTCTACTAAAAGAACGTATATTAAACACTTGGCATGCAACTGATGCTTAATAAGTTCTCAGTGTTGCCACTTTTTCCTTCTTGCTGGGTTTGTCTTCAGAAATCAATTGTGGACGTTTGCTCCTAGTTGCAGAGCCCTGATTTTCTTTGGCTAAAGTGAAGTCCGTTTTGTTGTTGTTGTTGTTCGCTTGTTAAACACTTGGTAGACTTGCTTTGTGTCCATTTGAGCATTTGGAGGCCATCTGCCTTCTGCTCCTTGTTGCTCAACCTGTGTCTTTGCCTGGACTGTCCTAAATGTGTCTGCCTCCACTGAGCTCATCCAGTACCCTTCGTGGTCTACTTTGTGGTTCTTGCCCTGTCTCATCAACCAACACTTGGTAGGTAATAACCCCGAACAGAGACCACTAGTCATTGGGGGTTGGGAGGAGGATGCAAGGAGGTTAGACTCAATCACACAGACATCTAAAAAGATCTACGAGAAGACACAAGTCTGTTAAGTGTCAAGCACGCAGTTCTCCCTTGAGTGCTGTAGAAATTTAAGAAAGCAGGAGACTGTCAGTTCTTCACAAGTGGACAGTGTTCACAAGTGGACAGTTCTTGAGGTAAGTTTCATAGTGGAAGAGATGATAGAACATGTCTGTTCTATATGTTTATTATTTATTACATGCTAGATGCTGGGGATATAAACTAAAAAGAAGGGTTGGCGCCATGGCTCACTTGGTTAATCCTCCGCCTGCAGCCCCAACATCCCATGTGGGCACCAGATTCTGTCCCGGTTGCTCCTCTTCCAGTCCAGCTCTCTGCTGTGGCCCGGGAAGGCAGTGGAGGATGGCCCAAGTGCTTGGTCCCTGCATCCGCATGGGAGACCAGGAAGAAGCACCTGGCTCCTGGCTTTGGATCTGCATAGTTCCGGCCGTAGCGGACATTTGAGGGGTGAACCAACGGAAGGAAGAGCTTTCTCTCTGTCTCTCTCTCTCACTGTCTAACTCTGTCAAATAAAAAAATAAAAGAAAAAGAAAATATTGAATAGTGCCCTCCAGGAACTCACAGGTGGGGGAAGCGGCACACACAAAGAGATGACAAGAAATCCATGTTGTGAAGCAAGTGAGTTGCTTGTGTGAGGAGTTGTGAAGGAAGGCATCGCAGAGGAGCTGCACCCGCATCTTCAGGGTGAAGGGAAGCTTCACATCAGGAAGTGAGGGAGCAGAGTATGGGAGGAGCAAGGGCACTGGGGCGTGAGAGTGCACGCAATGGGCAGGGGCCAGGTGGCTCGGGGATGAGGAGAGCAGAGTTGGGGCCTGAGACTGGTGGTGTGTCAGGTTTCATTGTAAAGGGTTTTGTTCATGCTAAGCGGTGTATGCTTTATGCTGAGGCCACCTTAAAGTATGTGTGTGGGATGTTCTCTCCATGGCTCTCCACTCCTGTCTAGTCTCACTCCTGTCTGTTTTCTCCTGAGTATCAGCTCCTCCTCAATGCTTCCTACAGCAAGGCTCTTTCTTGCCTTGACTGAACTGACTGCCATCAAAGCCATGTTCCTCGAGGCCTTGCCATGCTTGTTCTGGGGAAGGCTTGCTTCCATTGCCCCTGCCAACTGCTCACACATGTTACTAGAAAGCGGGGATTGGGGGGAGGGAGCTGGAGCAACCCCCTAACAGACACCACCCATTCAAAATCAAAATAGTGTTGATTCTATGGATTTTACCTGTGGTGAAATGCAATACATCTGTTGCATCCCTTTCTAAATTTTATTTTGATTACAACATTTTTAAAATTTATTTATTCTTCAAGATGTATGTATTTAAAAAGCAGAATCACAGAGAGAGGGAGAGGCAGAGAGAAAGAGGGAAAGAGGGAGAGAGAGACTGATTGATTGATCTTCCATTTCCTGGTTTACTTCCCAAATGGCTGCAACAGCAAGAGCTGGGCCAGGCCAAAGCCAAGAGCCAGGAGCTTCATCTGGGTCTTCCACGGGGGTGCAAGAGCCCAAACACTTGGGCCATATTCTGCTGCTTTCCTGGGCACATTAGCAGGGAGCCAGATCGGAAGTGGAGAACTCGAACTGGCACCCATATGGGATGCCAACGCTGCACCTGAGGCTTTAACTCACTGTGTCAAAGTGCTGACCCAGTTACAACATTTCAAAATACAAGCCCAAAGCACTCAACTAGTAAGCCCTTATAATGTTCCCAAATGAAATTAGTATACTAGTCATAGAATTTTTCTTAAATCCCTTTGTAAATCATTGAAGGATCAGTAGAAATACCTGTGATACATTCAAATGTACTTCAGAAACAGTTTGAAACAGAGCACTACACAGAGAATTACTTCTACAATCTACAAACAAAATGAGACTGCCGTTTGCAAACAAAAAAAGGGGCAAGTCTGTTGACTGAATTCATATTCATTTATCATGCTCTTCTGTACTTTATTAATACCTTTAACTGACTAGTCAATCATAAAAAAATTAAATCCTCAGTACATCTTATCAGCACCCCCGAAATAATGGGATTTCTGTTTACAAGGTGTCGATTGTGTTCAGTCTTTGATAATGCCTACAGACAGTCAATAAACACTGAGACATTTACATGAGCAGTAGGAGCCTAAACAAACTATCTAATCTTTCGGAAGACAGTCAACACAATGAACTGTAACCCTAATCCTCTCAAATACTGGAGGGACAGTTTAGTGCTTTAAATACTGCTCAACCCAAACCCCACACTAAAAAGAACCATTACAGGTTTTGAGTTTTTTTTTTTTTTCCTTCTTAAACTCACCAAAGTAAGACTTTCTGATTTTACTTCATTCCCTCACAGCAAATCTTTACCTTATGGTCTAAGCCTAGTGATATACAGGACCTGAGATTTGTGAAGGGTGTCCAAGTATTATAGGACATAAATAAAAAGTGAAAGAGGAGCAGCATTTGATTATTATTTCAAATGATACTTTTTCTCCTTTTTCTTGTTTTCTTTTTGATCTTTTTTCTCTTTAATTTCAAGAAAGCAAAATACATTAATTGTTGCTTTTGTTCATTAAGATCAAGTAGATTGTCACATTTGTTCAGAATTTGTATTTAGTTGGTGCTATATTTATTGAGGGGAGTATTTAAAAAAAGTTTTACTGGGGCCGGCACTGTGGCACAGTAAGTTAAGCTCTGGCATCCCATATAGACTTCAGTTCTAGTCCCAACTGCTCCTCTTCCAATCCAGCTCTCTGCATATGGCCTGGGAAAGCAGTGGAAGATAGCCCAGGTACTTGGGCTCCTGCACCCATATGGGAGACCCAGAAGAAATTCCTGGCTCCTCGCTTTGGATTGGCCCAGCTCCACCCTTTATGTCCATTAGGGGAGTGAACCAGGGGAAGGAAGACCATTCTCTCTCTCTTTCCTTCTCTCTCTAACTGCCTCACAAATAAATAAATCTTAAAAAAAAAGAGATTTAATTATTTATTTGAAATGCAGAGTGACAGGGAGAGGGAGAAAGAGAGAACGAGAGATCGCCTGTCTGCTGGTTTACTCCCCAAATGGCCACAACAACCTGTACTGGGCCAGACTGAAGCTAAGGAGCTTCATCCGGTCTCCCTGTGGGTAGCAGGGGCCCAAGTACTTGGACTATTGTCCAGTGCTTTCTCAGGTGCATTAGCAGGAAGCTGTGTTACAAGCGGAGCAGCCAGGATTCTAACCAGCTCTCCATGCTGGTGTCATAAGCCGCAGCTTAACTTTCTGTGCCACAACACCAGACACTGGGAATTTTTTTTTCTAAGCTTATTTTATTTATTTTTATTTATTTGAAAGGCAGAGATCTTCAGTCCTCTGGTTCACTCCTCACATGCCTACAACAGCCCAGCCTGGGCCACACTGAAGTCAGGAGCCCAGAACTCCATCCGGTCTCCCATGTGGTTGGCATAGGAGCTATCACCTCCTGCCTCCCAAGGTGCACATTAGCAGAAATACTATTGGGAAGCAGAGAATCCAGAACTCAATCCCAGGCACTTTGATATGGGATGCAGGCATCCCAAATTGCTTCAGCCCACTCTTGCTGGGAGATTTTTTTAAGAGAAGCTGAAAAAAAATTTTTTTTGACAGGCAGAATTAGACAGTGAGAGAGAGAGAGACAGAGAGAAAGGTCTTCCTTCCGTTGGTTCATCCCCCAAATGGCCGCCACTGCCAGCGCTCTGTGCCGATCCGAAGCCAGGAGCCAGGTGCTTCCTCCTGGTCTCCCATGTGGGTGCAGGGATCAAGCACTTGGGCCATCCTCCACTGCCTTCCTGGGCCACAGCAGAGAGCTGGACTGAAAGAGGAGCAACTGGGACAGAATCTGGTACCCCAACCAGGACCAGAACCCGGGTTGCTGGCACCGCAGGCAGAGGATTAGCCTAGTGAGCTGCGGCGCCGGCCAAGAAGCTGAAAATTTTAAAAACCTGTTACTTTACCTGTTTCTTCTCTTTTAGGCCCATCTTATTCCACGACAAGAAATGTGTTACAATTTTGAAATCCTAATAAGAGACATTTATCTAAGGAAGTTTAAAATGCCTGGCCATAGACTCATCAATTGAGATGTTAAAAGAAACTTTGTAGGGGCTAGCATTGAGGTGCATGGGGTTAGGCCATAAAGTGGGACACTTGTTTCCCATTTTGGAGTTTCAGTTCAAGTCCTGGCTGCATTGCTCCCCACTAATGCACCTGGAAAAGCAGTGGATGTTGGCCCAAGTGTACTTGGACCACCACCGCCCAGGTGGGAGACCTGGATGGAGTTCCTGGATCCTGGCTTTAGCCTGGTTAATAATACTGTCGTGAGCACTTGAATAGTGCACCAGTGGATGGAAGATCAATCTCTCTTTGCATCTCATTCTCTGTCAGTCTACCTTTCAAATAAATCTTTTTCAAAAATGAGGCACATTTATATTTTTAAAAAGAAGCTTTGGTTTTTTAGTGGCAAAGATAAAAAGAGAGAGGTGGATTTCAGCATTGACTTTGGTGTTTTGGGGATGTAAGTCAATGGTTTAAAGATCCTGGGATTGTAATGGGGATCTGGTACCCACTCAGAAGGAATGGTGTTTCTGAGATGTTTGATTTGGGGCTGCTCTGTTCTTTTTTTGGTACATGTCCAAGGTGTTGTGTTCTTCAGTGTTCGTGTTAGAGAGCCTAGCCTGACGGGTTCTGATTTATCACCCTGTTCCACACCCAAGGCAAGAGTGGGAATCAGGAAACAGCAGCCTGCTGGCTTTAGTGAGCCTCTTTAGAAACAGCTGTGGCCTTGCCTGGACAGCTGGTGAACACACCGGCCTGCCAGAGAGCTAATCATCAGCCTACAGAGAGGAGAGCTGTTTTGGCTGATGTGGTGCCCTGCCGTGTCAGAGAGCCCATGGGCATCTCCCCTTGGCCATTTACAGAAAATGGCAGGAAATGGGGCCATGGCATAGTAGGTTAAGCATCTGCCAGTGGCATTGACATCCCATGTGGGTGCTGATTCGTGTCCTGGCTGCTCCTTTTCTGATCCAGTTCCCTGATAATGGCAGTAGAAGATGGGCCAAGTGCTTGGGTCCCTGAACCCATGTAGTAGACCTGGAAGAAGTTCCTGGCTTTGGGTAGGCCCAGCTCCAGCCATTGTGGCCATTTGAGGAGTGAACCAGCAGATGGAAGACTTTTCTATCTGTCTCTCACTCTCTGTTCTGTAACTCTGCCTCTCAAATAAATAAAATAAATCTTTAAAAAAAATGGCAGGAAGTGTATGAAATCCGGAGTCCAGCAGCAGGATTTAATCATGGCACTGGGAGGTCACTCTCTCTGCATCAGGGTGCTGGTTGAGAGGGCCAGGAAGAAGTCTTATTTATTTTTGAGTGGGTGAACTCAGAGTGCAAGCCCCTAAGCTGTAGACATCTTCAAGCATTGTTGAGGCTTAGACTTGCATATTTCAGGCTTTTTGTTGTTAGCCAGTACAAACATACTCTGTGAACTCCAACAGTCCTTCAACTCTGTTGGAACAGGAAACCCATTGATTATATTTTATTTTCACCATTGGTTACTTTTTCCATATTACTTCTCTCCTTATCCAGCTCAGATTTGTAATTAAATGTCCTTTTTTTTAAAATTTTTTATTTATTTATTTGAGAGGTAGAGTTACAGACAGAGAGGGAGAGGCAGAGAGAAAGGTCTTCCATCGGCTGGCTCACTCCCAAATGACCACAATGGCCGGATCTGGGCCCATCAGAAGCCCGGAGACAGGAGCTTCTTCCTGGTCTTTCATATGAGTGCAGGGGCCCAAGTACTTGGGCCATCTTCCACTGCTTTCCCAGGCCATCAGCAGAGAGCTGGATCAGAAGAGGAGCAGCCAAGACACAAACAAGCACCTATATGGGATATCAGCCCCGCAGGTGGAAGCTTGGCCTGCTAAGCCTACTATGCCACAGAACCAGCCAAAGTTAAACGTCTTAATCATTCCATGAATGTACCCTCTCTCATTGTATTGAACTAACGTGGCTATAACCTTTGTTAAATTCACCTTTCCTTTACTCCACTTGCTCAGTGGAACAAAGCCAGAGCAAAGTACCTGGCCAAGCTGGCCTTGCCTGACAGCCGTGATCACACATCCCGGTGGCCCCTGCAAACTGTCCAGCTGCTGTCCTGTGTTCCCCTAGGCCACTCATGCGTTCACTCTATGAGAAGAGGACTATTTTATATTCTTCCTTTTCTTCTTTCTCCTTCCCCATCACCTTTGTCATGCTGACCTTGCTTCCTATATATCATGAAAATGGAAACCTTTGGAAGAAAACTTCCACGAGCTCCTATAACCTCAGATACCCACTTACCAGCATTTGGGGGCGCAGGCTATGCCTTCTGTCCCTCTCCTCTGGAACTCTGTGTGCTTTTATGAAGACTGACACCTCCACTTAACACACTGGATGCCTCGCTTGCCTATTCTATCAAGGAAAAAGTCACAGGTAATTCTTTTTTTTTTTTTTTTTTTTTTTTTACAGGCAGAGTGGACAGTGAGAGAGAGAGAGAGAGAGAGAGAGAGAAAGGTCTTCCTTTTGCCGTTGGTTCACCCTCCAATGGCCGCCGCGGACGGCGCGCTGCGGCCGGCACACCACGCTCGTCCGATGGCAGGAGCCAGGAGCCAGGTGCTTTTCCTGGTCTCCCCATAGGGTGCAGGGCCCAAGCACTTGGGCCATCCTCCACTGCACTCCTGGGCCACAGCAGAGGGCTGGCCTGGAAGAGGGGCAACGGGGACAGAATCGGTGCCCCGACCGGGACTAGAACCCGGTGTGCCGGCGCCGCAAGGCGGAGGATTAGCCTGTTGAGCCACGGCGCCGGCGTCACAGGTAATTCTTACTCCTCTCTCTTGCATCATCAGTTTCCCTCTCTCTTTCCTAGTACTATAAAAGCATTCTCTGTCTCATCATAAGAAATATAAAAAATTAAAAAAAACCTCTCTTGACCCATCTTTCCCTTCTGTCTCTTCTGCATGTCTCTCCTTTCATTTATAGCAAAATTACTGAAGAAAGTTATATCTTCAATCCTTCTCCTCCTCCTATACCCTATCATACCCTGAAACTACTCTCATAAGGTAAACATAGCAATACAGAGGTCCATTTTCAGTCCTCATCTTTTTTGGCATTTAAGACAGTCAATCCTTTTCATAAATGCTTCTTTCACGTGGGTTCCACCACATTCCTCATTGTGTCTCATTCTTCTTGCCTGACTCAGCTTCCTAGGCCTCTCTGTGGTGGAGTGCCCCAGGTCTCAGTCCTTCGAGCTCTTCTGTTCTCCATCTACACTTACCACCTTCGTGATTTCACCCAAACTCAGGGCTGTAAATATTGTCTCCATAAACTGATAACTGCTAAATGCATATATATATCCAGTCTATACCACCTCCCTGTGCTCCAGAATATATCCAACTTTCTACTCAACATCTCTATTTGGGTACGTAATAAACATCTGATCTTCTGATCAGAACTATCCAAAACCTGCTTCTTCTACTGTATTCCTTTTTTGTAAGTGGCATCTCCTTTCTTACTGTTGCTTTAACAGTGACAACAAAAATCTTGGCATCACCCTTGACTCCTCCTTCTCTCATACCTCCTGTTCTAATCCATTAACAAATCCAGTTGGCTTTACCTTCAAAATGCATTCAGAATCTGGCCACTTTGTACTAACTCCATGTCTATCACCATGGTCCAAGGCAGCCTCCAGATGGTCTCCTGATTTTGTTACCTCTTGTTAAGCAACAGAGCTGAGACTCAGACTCAGTTATGAAGTCGTTGATCTTTGCCTGGGTTTGTCTTTTTCTCTGCTTCTTTTACCTATTGTGGCTGCAACTGCAGGTACCTCCCTTATATCCATTCCCCTATTCTTTCCATTTTTCTTTGGACCAGATAAAAACAATCTTTCCCAGCCTCATGTAAGATAGATGTGGCCATGTGGCTAAGTCCTAGCCAAAGAGATAAACACAGTGATTGCTGCCGAAACTTCCACGAAAACTCTTTAAAGAAAAAAGGCTTTACTTATTTATTTGAAAGATAGTTATACACACACACACACACACACACACACACAGAGAGAGAGAGAGAGAGAGAGAGAGAGAGAGAGAGAGAGAGATCGATCTTCCATCAGTTTGTTCATTCCTCAAATGGCTACAACAGACAGGGCTGGGGCTGGGACTGGGGCTGGGCCAGGGTGAAGCCAGGAGCCCAGAAGTCCATCTGGGTTTCCCAAGAGGGTGGCCTGGACCCAAACCCTTGGCCATCCTCCACTGGTTTCCCAGGCACACTAGCAGAGAGCTGGATTGGAAGTGGAGCAGCAGGGACTTGAACTGGTTTCTATATGTGATGCCAGCATTGCAGGTGGTAGCTTAATTTGCTGTGCCACAATGCTGGCTCCAAGAAAATTCTATGTTAGAGAGTCACATAGCTGGTTCACATGCTATTTGTCTTTTCCCCATCCTCTTCTCTTGCTGCCTGATTTGGGGACTAGGTATCTGGAACTCTAGCAGCACTTTTGTATCCTGAGGTGACCTTGGGAATAGAAACCACTTGATAAAGATAGAACACAGAGGGGCCACAGCTGTGGCGTAGTGGATGAGGCTGCTGCCTGCAATGCTGCTTTGCCATATATGCTCTGGTTCAAGTCCCGGCTGCTCCATTTCCGATCCAGCTCTCCGCTGTGGCCTGAGAAAGCAGTCCTTGGGTTCCTGCAACCATATGGGAGACCTAGAGGAAGCTCTTGGCTCCTGCTGTCAGATTGTCAGCTCTGGCCATTGCAGCCATTTGGAGAGTGACCTAGCAGATGGAGGACCTTTCTCTCTCTCTCTGCCTCTACTTCTCTGTAACTCTGCCTTAAAAAAAAATAATGCAGAAAGATTGAAGCAGTCTTAGTGATGACAGTGGGGCTGTGTGCCACGCCAGCCACAGGCTCTCTAGTCCATACATGGACTCTTTTACATGACCCATTTGAGTTAATAATATAATTTATATTAAATATAAAATAGGGCATATAAAGTAATGGTACTGAGTGCATAGGTTTTCTCTAAAGACACACTCCATTACTGTGAGACTTCTGAGTAAACATTACAGTACTGTTACAGCTCTCAATTCTTTCCACTGAAACATCATCACAAGAACAATTGCTGTGTAACACGAACTTCAGATTTTTACAAAGAGTTAAACCTTGCAGTCTCTCCTTCAAGAAAAATCAGATTACAAGATTGTCCATTGTGTTGGAGTTTGAATTGATGTTAATATAAATTATTAATTTAATTAATGTAATATATAATAAAAGTTTATATTCTTGATCTTTCCTGTGACTGAGATAAAGTCTTAAACCTCTAAATCCTGAATTCATCTCCTTAGCTAAGAATTACAGATACAGTTAAGTAAAGAGAGAAAGTATTGACTTACAAGTGTGAAATGTGTGGGAAGTGATGTATTCTGTGTTGGGTTCCTCTTGTGTTGGGCACCATTCCTGTCTAAGATGAATTCTGATTGGTGGAAAGAGACTCTTCCTTCATGTGTTTTCTCTAACACTTGTCTCTGTGCAAGTTATTTAACCTCTTAGAATACAGGGGCTTTTTTATATCTGTAAAATGGAAATAATATCAAAACTAGCTATCCTATATGACAGCTGAGCTGCTTAAATGAAGGGAGTATATATGAAAATGTCCATCTCACAATAGTCATTCAATAAATATTCATTTAAATAATGTATTACATTTTATAAATATTTCATAAATTTTAAAATGCTTTCACATACTACAAGTTATTATCAAAATACCAAGCACAGATCAACACTTCCTATAACAGCTTTTCGATAGCTGACTTTTAATTGCTTTAGGATGTGACCAACTTCTGTGGAGTTGAGTGAGTTGGCTTCATTATTCCCCTGCTACATTTCCTTTGCCCTTGTTGATTTCCATGGCTACATGATGATTACTTCCTGAGAAACAAAGGAACACATGTGTTTAGGAGTAAAAAGGAAGCATACAGATCACCTATTGAACCCTTACCCTGTAAAGTCTGGTATAAATGGAAACTTTTCTTTTTATCATAGTGTTTGAAATGAAGGAATTCACATTAGTCATTCTCAGTTTGTACTGTACAGATTTGTCCTTGTAAGGGACTGGATTATGTTGGAGTTTAGAAAAAAAATTAACTCCAAAAAGTTTTTCAAGTTAAAGTGTTTACAACATCAAAATTTCTGAATCGTGACCAGTCCAGAAAAGTGATGGTCAGTAGTGGGAAGACAAAAAATGAGTGGAGAAAGAAATAATTCATCACTTGAAAACACACCAGTTCCATTTTACCACAAAAATTAATTATTATTATTTCAGCCAACATTTATTGGAGACTTTTATGTATAAAGTCCTATATGAAGAGCTATGGGAACTACAGAGACCCATATGTGGTCTTCAAAGAATTCATAGATTTAGTGTTGGGAATAAAGTGTCTATGTCCCATCCAAATTTCTAAAATTTATTAATTTTTTTTTTAATTTGAGAGAGTGTTTCCATTCACTGGTTCATTCTCCAGATGCCCACAATGGCCAGAGATGGGCCAGGCTGAAGCCAGGAACTGGGAATTCAAACTAGATCTCCCACGTGATTGGCAGAAACTTAATCACTTGAACTGTCACTGCTGCCTCTAAGGGTCTACGTTAGCAGAAATGCTGGATCTGGAGCAGAGCTGGGACTTGAAGCCAGGCACTCCAGAATGGGATGCAAGTGTCTTAACAGTTAGACAAAACAAGCACCCCATGTCCTATTGATTATATACGATGTGAAGCACAATCCAGGACCTAGAGTGACTTTGACTCTGAGGAGGTAGCTATGCATGTTGAGTTTTGATGAATGCGTAGAAGTGTGTTCACCGTATAGACAGATGGAAAGGCACTCTAGACAAAAAGAGCAGCATCTACAAATGCGTGGAGGCTTCCTTAAAGTGGGAGGAGAGGAAATGAACGAGTCTAGTTTTGGACATTGTGGATGAGACAGGATCTTCCAATGGAGACATTATGTAGGTTACTAGAAATGAAGTTAGGCGCTTAGGAAACAAGTACAATTGAAGATCAAAATTTGTCACTGGTCAACACACAAATATAAAGTGAAAATGTAGCAGTCTAGAGTGAGAAGGAGAATAAGGTGTAGACAGCCTCTTGGGAAACAACTACATTTAAGGAACAAACTGATGAAGAAGATCTAGGGAAGGTGGCTGAGAAAGAGAAGCCAGGGAGATGGGAAGAAGATCCACAAAAAAATCAACTTTCCTGTACTCCACAGTAAGGTTCTTCTTTAGTGATTGTTGGGGGACATCAAAGCAAAATAGGAAACACTAAAGCAGCTTTTAAATCATATCTTTTTTCTTCTGAAGTTCTTTCCTATGACTTGGAGCTCTTTTTCTAGTGTTGAGTCTTCACTTTGCTTCTAAGAATAAACTCTAGGAACCTGAGCAGATCAAATGGGTGGTTACTCTTGGGGTTGCACACAAAATGGAAGGTTTTAGGAGTCAAATTAAAAGGGATGATCCTAGTTTGTAGAAGCTCCAATGAGCCAGGGAGGCAGTATTATCAAATAATAGCTATGAGCTCTAAAATTAGGCTGACTCTGAAATCCAGAAGTGCATTCTCCCAGCAGGTGCACACATCTTGGTGTGCACTGCAGATTTCTCCCTCTAAGTCAAGTTGGAGTAAAGAAGAAATTTTTTTCACTAATCCATGTACTTCTCAAGGGCTTGGTACACAGTAGGTTCTTAAATATTAATTTTCTTTTTTAAGGAATGAGCAAATTAGCAAAGTACAGTACACAGGAAATAACTTTGTAACAACTATTGAATATTGTGATCTAGTTTTTATATGTCATGAACTTTAACAAAATTACGTGTCAGAGAAGTATCCACATATATCCACTTGAAAAGAGAGAAGCAATACTACTCATTAGGTCAAAAGTAGAAATCACTTAATAAAAAAATCATCATCAGTGGTATATAATTTCATTTTCCATTAAGTAATAGCTTAATACTGACTAGTGCTATAGTGTTTATTTCTTTTCTGGCTGGGTTCTAAAGACCCATAGTTTCATTAGTTAACTTAATCTCCCAATAAACAGGACAGGAGCTTGTCCATTATACAGAAAAGGAAACAGTAGGCATAGAAAAGTACTGAGGTGTCACATAGCAACTAAGTCTGAGTAGCAGAAGTACGATTTGAACCCAGGCAGTCCAGGTCCAGAGTTTCAGTAATTGCCACACCAACAGAAGCCTGCTTTGATATGAGACTGCACAGCTGGACACACTGTGTGCATGCAGTGAGCGTTTTCATCAGCCTTCTATGGGGGCAGATGGCATGGGGGCAGGTTGTGGGAGATCAGACAACAAGCATAATTGTTTATGTTAAAATCATAATACACAGTTTACAGATGACAAAGCCTCATTCATGAGCCAAGAGAAGGCCAAAATGTGTGCACATTGGGTTTGCTCCAGGACCACGATGTCCTCTCTGGTCCTGGATGGACAGCCTAGATCTTTTACTTGGTCTCACAGATTGTTCATTATCCGAGGGGTGACAGAAATCTCAAAAGGGGCTAGGCACAAGAGACTCCAAGAAGTGGAAACATTGCTATTGCTTTGAAGGAAATTTGAATCTCAAACAATGATTTGCAAACAATCTAAGGAATGTGTCCAGTGTCTCTTTTAGCATATAACTTTTTTTAAAAAAGCTCAGAACTAAGTATTTGTTGGTATGATGCTTAGTGAGTGAGTACATTTCACGATTAGCTAACTATTGCTTCAATATATTTAATATCACTAACAGAAGAAAAGAATTTCAAACACATAAAAATAAATCAGATTAGGCTTTGTCTTCTGATGAATGTTTTTTTCACCGAACAGGAAAATACTCATTAACAAAAGTTTTGAGAACAATAAAGCAACTAGAGGTTATTAATATGAAAATATTGTCAATTGTTCCTCCCTTAGAAATCTCTCGGACAGCCTACTTCCTGAAAAATGACTCAGCAAGAGCTCCCAAGAAGAGTTGTGCATATTTAATACAATTGTTCAGGCCAGTGTGCTTAGTTCTTATCTATAAGTCCCCTTGTGATTGATGACTCATGTTCTTTTCAATCATGGGCTTTGAATGCAAACTAATTTTTAATGTAAACCAATGGTTTTGGTATTTAAAGCAAAACATTTCCGTTTGTTTGATACTACTTCCTATTTTATGCCTGAAACTGTATTTTTGAAGGAATTGTTTACTTTCAGAGGAGGAAAAAGAGAATATGATTGTTTAAAAGAATGTGTGTGGAGAGGGTACCCTTGCCGCGGACTGCCTGTAGGCCCTGCCTAGAATTAGGAGGGGCTTGAGGTGGTGTGTCCCCTCATAGCAAGGCCCAAGAAGTGGGGGTCCTGAATTCTGCCTACAAAAGTCCCTCTTTTCCTCTGGGAGAAAAGGGCAGCTTGATGATAGATCTTAACAGCATGTCTTTAAATTCTGTTCTACTAACATTCCAAATTAGATGAAAGGAAGACAAATGACCACATAAAAATTCTTTAAAAGATTAGAAATAAATGAGCAAGATGTTTAGTGATTTCTAATGGCATTTGACAATTGGCAATATAAAAAATAGAACCAAAAAACCTTGGAGAGGTTTCAATGAAGTATGTGTCAAAAATTGGCCACTAGGTAGCGCCATAATCTAGCGCAGCTAAGCAGTGGTCTCTGTATTAACCCAGATGCAAAAGTTTTAGACTTATACGTAGGAAAGAACTAGCCAAGGCAGCTTAAATTTTTTAATTAGAAGACCCTAACATAAAAAGCCGAAGAGATATAAATTTCAAATACTTATTTGTATAGCTCCTTCTATTATGGCAGTTATTTTCATTGATTACTCAGAGAAATAGATATTATAAATGGTAGAAGAAATTTTCACCTTTCTCTTAAAGAAATTCAGATTTATTTTAAGATAAAGAAAATAAATAATCATAGTTAATTTAAAAATGAGTCTGATAAGTGATAATAGTATTGATACTTATCCATGCTTATCATGTATCAAATACTTTCCTAAATGCTTTACCTGATAAATGTTTAAAAGCCATGTAATCTTCACAACAATCATTTGAGGGAGATGACACTATAATTATTCTTGTGCTATAGATGAGGAGGCCAGTTTGGGAAGGCATTTTAGATAAAGGAAGCAGCATATATAAGGGCTCAGAAGTGTACAAAACCATAGCATATTCCAAGGAGCAGGTAGATTCAACCAGTAATAACATTATAATACAGAAATACCAAGTCCTCTATGATTTGACAAACAGAAAAATGTGGTGAGTTATGGCAGAGATTTAGAATACAGTTTTAAAATTATTTTATATTAGGGGCCAACTCTGTGGCGTAGCAGGTAAAGCTGCAGCCTGTAGTGCTGGCATCCCATATGGGTGCTGATTCGAGTCCCGGCTGCTCCACTTCCGGTCCAGCTCTCTGCTATGGCCTGGGATAGCAGTAGAAGATGACCCAAGTCCTTGGGCCCTTGCACCCGAATGGGAGACCTGGAGGAAGCTCCTGGCTCCTGGCTTCGGATTGGCTCAGCTCTGGCCATTGCGGCCATCTGGAGAGTGAACCATCGGATGGAAGACCTCTCTCTCTCTCTCTGCCTCTCCTCTCTCTGCGTTAACTCTGACCTTCAAATAAATAAATTTAAAAAAAAAAGTTATTTTATCTGAAAGGCAGGAGGAAGACAGAGAAGCAGACAGAAATCTCCATTTACTAGTTCACTTCCCCAAATGCCTGCAATAGCTAAGGCTGAGCCAGGCTAAAGCTGGGAGTTCAGTCCAGGTCTCCCATATGAGTGGCAGGGACTTAACTACTTGAGCCATCACCTGCTGCTTACCAGAGAACATATTAGCAGAAAGCAGGAATTGGAAACTGGAATTAGGACTTGCACCCAGGCCTTCCCATATGGTATATGAGCATCCAAAGTGGTAACCTAACCACTACATCCAAAGTTCACCATGTAGAATAGATTTTTAAAAAGAGATTTACTTATTTATTTATTTATTTGAAAGGCAGAATTACAGAGAGAGAGGGGGATAGAGAGAGAGAGATTGATCTTTCATCCACTGGCTCACTCCCTGAATGACTGCAACTGCCAGGGCTGGGCCAGGCTGAAGCCAGGAGCCAGGAGCTTCTTCCGGGTGTCTCAGGTGGGTGGCAACGTCCAAGCATTTGGGCCTCTTCCACTGCTTTCCCAGGCATGATAGTAGGGAGCTGGATCAGAAATGGAGCAGCTGGGATTGGAACCAGTATCCATATGGGATGTTGCTGTCGCAGGCAGTGGCTTAACCTGCTATGCTACAACATCTGTCTCATAGGATAGATTTTTTGGAAACTATTTCCTATTATTTAGAAATCTTATTCTTTTAAAAAAATTTTTAAATGTATTTGAAAGGCAGAGTTGGAGAGGGAGAGTTCTTCCATCTGCTGGTCCACTCCCTAAAAGGCTAGAAAGGACAGGGTTGGGCCAGGCTGAAGCCAGGATAGAGGAGCTTCATCCAGTTCTACCATGTGAATGCAGGGGCCCAAGGACTTGAGCCATCCTCTGCTGCTTTTCCCAGGTGCATTAGCAGGTAGATGGATTGGAAATAGAACATATGGGACTCAACAGGTGCCCGTATGGGATTCCAGTGTTGTAGGCAGTGGCCTTAACCTGCTGTGCCACAACACTGGCCCCGAAATTTTATTCTTCAAGCAACAGTAGGAATATAGTTCATCGAGAAAATTCAGATTCATTGAAATATCAAAACCCTTTTGGAATAGCCTGTGCAAGACAGACTTTGTGAAATAAAGATTAAATATTTATTGGTTATTTATTACTTATAAAGCACTGTGCTTCTGTGTCAAAATCATCTCTTGAGCAAGTATTTATTTATTTATTTTAAAGATTCATTTATTTATTTGAAAGGCAGAGTTGCAGAGAGGCAGATGCAGAGAGAGAGAGAAAGGTCTTCCATCTGTTGGTTCATTCTTCAGATGGCTGCAACAGCCAGAGCTATGTCGATCTGAAGCTAGGAGCCAGGAGCTTCTTCCGGGTCTCCCACACAGGTGCAGGGGCCCAAGGACTTGTGCCATCTTCTACTGCTTTCCCAGGCCACAGCAGAGAGCTGGATTGGAAGCGGAATAGCTGGGACTTGAACCAGCACCCATGTGGGATGCCAGCACTACTGGCAGCAGCTTTACCTGCTGTGCTACAGCGCTGACCCTGCAAGTATTTATTAATCACCTACTTAGTGACAGTCATTCTGTTAGCTACTGTAGCAGTAAAACAATAAAGATCTCATCTCTGTTAACTTCTCCTTTTCCCTCCTTGTCTCAGGCAAGCAACCCCTTGTTTGGCATCTCAGCCACACTCTCACTTCCCTGGCGAAGTTCTCTCTCCACATTAGCGGTCTCTGTTCCCACCAGCTTCTCTGTAAAGGACTTGACTGTGAATCTGAATTACCCTGTAATATCCAAATAGTACCCATTTCCCAATTCTTACTCCCAAAGACCCTCCTCTATGGATACTTATGTTCTCTGAGCCCTCTTTATATTTTTAAAAAATTTTTTGTTTGAAAAGCAGAGTGATGGAGGGTAAGGAGAGATCTATCTACTGGCTCACTCCTCGAATGCTTTCAATAGTCAGGGCTAGGCCAGGCTAAAGTCAGGAGCCAGGATCTCCATCTGAGTCTCCCACATGGAGGGCAGGGACCCAAGTACTTGGGCCATCCTCTGTTGCTTCCCAGGCACATTAGCAGGAAGCTGGGTTGGAAATGGAACAGCTGGGAACCGGTGCTCATATGGGATACCAGAGTCGCAGGTAGCATCTTAACCTGCTGTGCCACCGCACTGGCCCCTACTTCAGGGTTTTTTTTTTTTTTTTTTAAATTCTATTAAATGAACGAATGTTAATATGTATTTAGTAAGGTTTTTACATGAATTAAATGAATTGGTCTTTCTTTCTTTCTTTCTTTCTTTCTTTCTTTCTTTCTTTCTTTCTTTCTTTTTGACAGACAGAGAGAGTTAGACAGAGAGAGAGAGAGACAGAGAGAAAGGTCTTCCTTTTTCCGTTGGTTCACCCCCCCCAAATGGCCCCTACGTTTGGCGCACTGAGCTGATCCAAAGCCAGGAGCCAAGTGCTTCTTCCTGGTCTCCCAAGGACTTGGGCCATCCTTCACTGCCTTCCTGGGCCACAGCAGAAAGCTGGACTGGAAGAGGAGCAACTGGGACAGAATCTGGCGCCCCAATTGGGACTAGAACCCGGGGTGCTGGCGCTGCAGGCCGAGGATTAGCTTAGCGAGCTGCGGTGCCGGCCATGAGTTAATATTTCTAAGGTGCTTAGAAAAATGAATAGCATACATAATCCTTATCTCTGATTAAGATATATTTCTTTGCTCATCAAAGTTGCTAGTCCTTGATTATAGTAAGAGAAAAAAAGTTGGAATGAATGGATGGAACAGTGAAAAATCACTGAACTAAGAGCCAGAGGTTTGTATTCTATTCTCTTTTCTGCTGCTAACAGGAAAATCTGAGGCAATTAAAAAATTCTCCTTGGCTCCAGGGATGATCTTTCCATTCAAAAAGACTATGGTTTTAAAGAAAGGGTGTGTGTGTGACAAAGTGACTATTTGGATCAAAGACAAAGCAATGGAGTTTAGCAACACAAGTATCTGATGACCTTGAAGATTACAACAGGCAGTGAGGAAGAAAGGAAGAGGCGGAGTGATGCTTAGCAGGGTGGTTCCCTGGGCAATTCTGGAGGAGATGCTGACCTGGAAGAGCTTGGTGCTGGCCAGAGAAGTTGCCACATAGGCAGGAGAGGGCCAGGGAACACTCGACTCGCCATCTGTGGGCACTGGGAGTTCACATGTTGAATTTTAGGGGGAGGAAGTAGACAATACTTGCATGCATATCGGACAGTGTTCCTGTATTTCAGGTCACACTCGCATTTGTATGGTGAGATAGGATGGCACATGGCATTTTGTGGCATACTGATTCTTGTGGTATCACCTGTGCCCTTCAAGCTAGCACATCCATGCACACACTGGATGAATCCAGAAAAGTAGGTTGTAAGAGCTGTAGGTTATTCTAGGCTAAAGGGTTCACGCGCACACATTTGTTGCTTCTGATGTTCTTGGGTTTTTGCATGTCTTGTAAGCTGCCAATGCACTGTTGATCTCTGGTGCCACTGGATATGATCATTTTCATTCTGTTCTTCTTTAATCTTGGATCTTGTCATCCCTTCAAATTTCATGCTGTTACAACTTTGAGCTGTAGCCCAGCAGATTCCTAACTCCTAGTAGGGTAGCATGTCACATTCCTGAACACTTGATGCTTTTGTATACGGTATTGACTTTGTGTTTAATTTCTGAATTATTACTAGTATGTAGACTTTTTTTTTTTTTTTACAGGCAGAGTGGACAGTGAGAGAGAGAGAGAGACAGAGAGAAAGGTCTTCCTTTTGCCGTTGGTTCACCCTCCAATGGCCGCCACGGGGGGCATGCTGCGGCCAGCACACCACACTGATCCGAAGGCAGGAGCCAGGTGCTTCTCCTGGTCTCCCATGGAGTGCAGGGCCCAAGCACTTGGGCCATCCTCCACTGCACTCCCAGGCCACAGCAGAGAGCTGGCCTGGAAGAGGGGCAACCGGGACAGAATCCAGTGCCCCGCCCGGGACTAGAACCCCATGTGCCGGCGCTGCTAGGCGGAGGATTAGCCTATTGAGCCGCGGCGCCGGCCAGTGTGTAGACTTTTTTTAAAAAAAAATCTACAGGCATTGCTGGGTTCACTCATTAATTGCTAATCTATCTATAGATTTTATGTGTATTTAATTATATATTCTTCAAATATTAATTTTTCTTTCTTTCTTTTTTTTTTTTTTTACAAATCTCTATATCTTTTCTTTCTTTATCTTGCCATATTATACTAGCTGAGACTTTCAGGACAATTTTGAATAAAGTAAATGATTGCTTTTTTCCTGGGCCAAGGGGGCCAATGTTTGGCCTTGAGTTATCAAGCAAGATGTTAGCAAAGGGCTTTTGGATAGATTCTTCCATTGCTAAGTTGCTGAAATTTAAAAAAATTTTATTTTTTTATTTTTTTATTTTTTGACAGGCAGAGTGGACAGTGTGAGAGAGAGAGACAGAGAGAAAGGTCTTCCTTTGCCGTTGGTTCACCCTCCAATAGCCACCGCGGTTGGCGCGCTGCGGCTGGCGCACCGCGCTCATCCGATGGCAGGAGCCAGGTGCCAGGTGCTTTTCCTGGTCTCCCATGGGGTGCAGGGCCCAAGCACTTGGCCATCCTCCACTGCACTCCCGGGCCACAGCAGAGAGCTGGCCTGGAAGAGGGGCAACCGGGACAGAATCCGGTGCCCCGCCCGGGACTAGAACCTGGTGTGCCGGCGCCGCAAGGCAGAGGATTAGCCTGTTGAGCCATGGCGCCGGCCTGAAATTTTTTTTTAATGGAAAACCAAAACATACAGGTGAGAGAAGCACTCCTGTAGGAAGGTGTGGGGCTAGGAGGGAGAGGGGAACTCACTCCACCTCAATTCTAAGCAGAACTGAGCACCAGGTGTAGCTGTCAGACTGGACCACCTCTTTCTGATATCATTTTCACCTTCCTGGCCATCATTGCGTGGTTCCAAGCACCTAGATATGTTTCCCAGAGATTGTACATTGTAGAGGGGCACCAATGCTGTTGGAACCTAGGAACATAAAGCTTTCTGCAGTGGTTCCAGTACGGAGTAAGGAAGCTGGAATTTCAGTCTTGGTGAAGAGAAAGTTGAAAGACTGATGGAGTTTTATTTGAAGAATAAAGTTAATTGAAAAAGAATCAGTTCCGGCCGGCGCCGTGGCTCAACAGGCTAATCCTCCTCCTTGCGGCGCCGGCACACCGGGTTCTAGTCCCGGGCGGGGCACCGGATTCTGTCCCGGTTGCCCCTCTTCCAGGCCAGCCCTCTGCTGTGGCCCAGGAGTGCAGTGGAGGATGGCCCAAGTGCTTGGGCCCTGCACCCCATGGGGAGACCAGGAAAAGCACCTGGCTCCTAGCTCCTGCCATCGGATGAGCGCGGTGCGCCGGCCGCAGCGCGCCAACCGCGGCGGCCATTGGAGGGTGAACCAATGGCAAAGGAAGACCTTTCTCTCTGTCTCTCTCTCTCACTGTCCACTCTGCCTGTAAAAAAAAAAAAAAAAAAAAAAAAGAAAAAGAAAAAGAATCAGTTCCTAGTTCTAGAGGAGCTAGGGTTCTTAGCTGACTGATAGGTAGAGAAGAAAGTAAAAGGCCCAGAAAGGGGTCCCAGGAGTAAGACCACATCTACACCATGTGTGGCCAAAAATCAGATTAGGGTGGGATTGCTCAACCTGAATACTGTTGGCATTTTAGGCTGAGGTGTGTGAGTGTGTGTGTGAGTATGTGTGTGTAGCATTCTGTACCTTGGAGGTTGTTTAGCAGCATCCCTGGTCCCTCTCCATTAGATGTCAGTAGCTCCTACGTTCTGTAGTGGTGATGAAAAAAATGGCTCCATGTCACTCAGTTGAGAACCACTGGCCACGGGCCACTTGCACGTCAGTCGGTGGTCAGGCTTCATCCCAGGAAGCAGTCAGACAGTGGGAGCTGCAGCTGAGGGAAGAGGCTAAGGGTGGAGAATGAGAGCATTCCAGGCATACCTGCCATTCTTTTTTATGGGGGGGTCTTGGAATATGGCTGTTTTAAGTTTTGCATTTCCTCCTTTTCTTTTCCTTTTTTGGTGAATTTGTTGTCAGCACCATGGGACAGGGGAGATTGTTTTTCCAATGGTCACTTTTGGGAGAGGGCCTCGCCTGTTCATTCAGTCTGTGTAGACTTCCGGCAGGAAATGGCACTCAAGGAAAGTCTTGGATAAAAGGAAGATGCTGGTTTAGCCAGTGGAGACAGGAAGTTGTTGCCTGTGCCACACAATGTAGAAGAAAGTAAGAGGCAGAGAGAAAATTCACTTAACAGAAGTTAGGAGAAGAGAGTGGAGTGGGGAAGAGGGAGGATGGGGGACTGATGGGGCAGAGAGGGGCAACTGAACCACCAGCTCAGACAAACTCAAGTCTCCTGGGAGAGCTGGCTGTATCGGAAGAGGAACATGGCACTGTGTTGCAGGCACAGGGTCAGGCAGGAGCAATAAGTCAAAGCTGAAGTGGTTTATGAACTACATGCTTTACAGTATAGTGTTACACTCTTTAAAAAATACTCTATATAAATTATTACAAGTTTTTCTTTCTGTATCTTAAGAACATATGGTTAGGGGCCAGTGTTGTGGCGTAGTGGGTAAAGCCACTGCCTGCAACACCAGTGTCCCATATGGGTGCTGGTTCATGTCCCAGCTGCTCCACTTCTGATCCAGCTCCCTGCTAAAGCACCTGGGAGAGCAGTGAAGGATGGCCCCTGCACCCATGTGGGAGACCTGGATGATGCTCCTTACTCCTGGCTTTGGGGTGGCCCAAGCCCAGCCATTGTGGCCATCTGGGGAGTAAACCAGAAGATGGAAGATATCTCTCTCTCCGTCGCTCTCTCTGTAACTCTGACTTCCAAACAAATGAATAAATCTTAAAAAAATAAAAAAGGAAAGAACACATGCCTACAATCTGAAATTCCCTTGAATAAACACAGAGAGAGAGAAGCAAAATGTTAACAATCAGATGAAGAGGATATGGCTGCTTCACTTCCATCCAGCTCCCTGCTAATGCAGGGAAAGCAGTGGAAGATGGCCCAAATGCTTAGGCCTCTGCACCCTCATGGGAGACCCAAAAGAAGCTCCTGGCTTCTTGGCATCTGTCTGGCCCAGCCCTGGCTGTTGTGGCCATTCAGGGTGTGAACCAGCAGATGAAAGAGCTCGATCTTTGTTTCTCCCTCTCTCTCTGTGACTCTGAGTTTCAAATAAATAAAACAAATCTTTAAAAAAAAATAAATTGGCTGGCATTGTGGTATAGTGGGTAAAGCCACCACCTACAGTGCCAGCATCCTCTATGGGCAACAGTTGGAGTCCTGGATGCTTCACTTCTGATCCAGCTCCCTGCTAATGTGCCTAGAAAAGCAGTGGAAGATGGCCCAAGTGCTTAGGCCCCTGCACCCAGGTGGAAGACCCAGAAGAAGTTCCTGGTTCCAGGCTTCAGACTGGCCCAACTCCAGCCATTGCAGCTATTTGAGGGTGAATCAGCTGGTGGAAGATCTATCTGTCCCTCTCTCTCTCTGTAACTTTGCCTTTCAAATAAATAAATAAATAAATAAATCTTAAAAAAAATTTGGCTGGAGCAGGTGCTGTGGCGTAGTGGGTAAAGGCACTGGCTGCAATACTGGCATCCTATATGGGTGCTGGTTTGAGCCTCAGCTGTTCTACTTCTGGTCCATCTCCCTGTTAATGGCCTGGGAAAAACAGTGGAAGATGGTTCAAGCCCCTGGGCCCCTGCTACCCATGTGGGAGACCCAGATGAAACTCCTGGTTCCTGACTTTGGCCTGACCCAGCAATGATCATTGTGGCCAACACGGGAAGTGAACCAGAGGATGGAAAATATCTCTCTCTCCCTCTCTCCCTCTCTCCCTCTCCCTCCCCCCCCCCTTTGTCTCTGTAACTCTAATTTTAAAAATAAAAAATCATAAAGAAGAGATCTGATAGATTCATTCACAATGAGCAGTGAGGTGTAACTGACTGTTAAGGATTATAATCTGTCTGTTTGAACAAGAGAAAACAGAACTTGTGGCTTTGTTTTTTTTTTTTTTTTTTTTTTTTTTGACAGGCAGAGTGGACAGTGAGAGAGAGAGACAGAGAGAAAGGTCTTCCTTTTGCCGTTGGTTCACCCTCCAATGGCCGCCGCGGACGGCGCGCTGCGGCCAGCGCACCGCGCTCCTCCGATGGCAGGAGCCAGGAGCCAGGTGCTTTTCCTGGTCTCCCCATGGGGTGCAGGGCCCAAGCACCTGGGCCATCCTCCACTGCACTCCTGGGCCACAGCAGAGGGCTGGCCTGGAAGAGGGGCAACCGGGACAGAATCCGGCGCCCCAACCGGGACTAGAACCCGGTGTGCCGGCGCCGCAAGGCGGAAGATTAGCCTGTTGAGCCACGGCGCCGGCCAGAACTTGTGGCTTTGTATTGGAGGGAATTCACACAGCAGAGAGTAGAGCGGAGAAGCAAAGGAGATGGAGACCAAGGAACCAGCCCAGATATCTCAAAATTTCATCCCATAGGATGTTAAGTTGTTTCTAGACAAGTTACCTGTTCAGGTTTAAGGCCAAGAGTAAAGTTTCAGGACTAATTAGGAATATAGACTGGGGACTGGTGCTGTGGGGCAGTAGATTAACGCCCTGGCCTGATGCTCTGGCATCCCATATGGGTGCTGGTTTGAGACCTGGCTGCTCCACTTCTGATCCAGCTCTCTGCTATGGCCTGGGAAAGCAGTAGAAGATGGCCCAAGTCCTTGGGCCCCTGCATCTGCATGGGAGACCTGGAAGAAGCTCCTGGCTCCTGGCTCCGGCTGTTGTGGCCATCTAGGGAGTGAACCAGTGGATGAAAGACCCTCCCCCGCCCCGTCTCTCCTCTCTCTCTCTTTGTCTTTCCTCTCTCTGTGTAACTCTGACGTTCAAATAAATAAAAATAAATATTTAAAAAAGGAATATAGATCAACTAGAAACATATGTTAACATAATTGTAGCAAATTATGAATTTAGCATAAATAATATTACAACAATGCCTCATCAATCAAATATATTTAATAAGTATTTGTAACCTTATGATTCTAATTCCTACTTGATGTTACTGTGTTTGAGAAATGAGTGAGTAAACATAGCAGCCACTAGGCAGGAACTTTCTGAACTGTGTCAAGGTTAATAATAAGTAAAATGTTATAAGTAGAGATGGGACAGCAACAGCTGTGCAACATTCTTGGAAGCAAGGACTTTGATAGCATGAAGTCAGACAGTGAGCCTGTTTTTGCTGCTTCCTTGGCTGAGCAGCAAGAAGCCCCGCAGTAATTATAAGGAAAACTACATTTATTTCCTACACTGTAATTGTTTGGCCTGTAAAATCCCTTGTGTGCTGCTGGCAGGTCCGGGGCATGTGGAGCAATGTCGGAAGATGACACAGATCAGATCCACGAGAACGTCCTGGCTGAGATTCAGTCTTTTGAGTTACCCATTGAAGCTACTTTAAGGTAGGACTCCTTTATATCTTATTGTTTCTTCTTTGGAAACCATAAAGTTGTCCTTTCCCCTTCTTTTTGAACTTTTCTTTCTAACAGAATTAAACATTTTTGGAAAAGCAGTTACGTCTGCTTATACTTAATCTTAGAGTTTTCTTATTCTTAGAGAAATTACTGTAAATAATTATCTAGTTCTTTGTTCTTGTGTTATATTTGTTTCCTGATTTGTCATGACAAGGTTAAAAAATACAAATGACTTTCAGGCGATTGTAGAAACAGCCTCATATCACCTTTAATATCCCATTTCCCTTTACGAGGAGATGAGATTTCCATTGCTTTCTCTGAAATATCACTCAGTAAAAAAAAAATCCAGAACAATTGGACGTATCAATGAAACAAATTTATATTTGGGCAGATATGAGTTGTAGGAAAAAATGTAGAAGTTCATTTCTATTATTGCTTCTCTTGATCTCTCTTACGTGTATTTTTTTTGTTTGTTTGTTTCCATACAAGGTTTAAAAATAGCTTCTGTGCTAATCTGGGTGTTAATTCACACAGTTAAAGAATATGATTAAAATAAAAGACTATGTGTCTTTGAGTTAAAAGGGTAGCTTTTAAAATGTAATTCTGCTTGCTTGGAGCTGACATCTATCAGCATGGGAACAAGATGTCAATCACTGCATGTGATAGTGACAGTCAATAAATATTTGTTGACTAATATTTGTAGATTAAGTGGAAAGATTTTTTTTTTTTTGGTGTTGTCTCCTCACTCCTCATGCTCAGAAATATCCCATGGCCAAAGAGCTTTGAAATTCACTACAGTTTAAATCTGAATAAATTTTTCCCAGATAGTGAAATTTCATCTTGCCTTAAATCTTTTCAAAGGGCTTATGGTAATGTTTGGGTGCTGGCACACTAGTGCAGCTTGTTGGGTGATTCTAGGATTATCAACATGTAGGTTCAGTTGCAAAACCATGAGAACTCCTTCCATCCCACACATCTTCACCTTCTGTGAGCACAGTGAACTTCCCCTGAAAAGGTCAGGGGACTTTTACTATTCAATAAGTTGAAGAAACCAGTGCTTTGTAGGGAAAATTTTTTTTCCAAATGGAACACGATCTGCACCATACCAGAACCTTCTAAAACTTGTGCGTTTGCCTGGTGGCTGTGTCAGAAGTTTAAAGGGAGACAAGAGAAGGCAGTGGAGGGAGCCCAGACGTGGTTACCGAGGCCCTGCTGCCTTTGCTGCCTCAGAGCCCTGGGCCTTCCACTTCTGACTGTCTAATCTCACAGCCCCTGCCAGCATTCAGAGTTGTCTGCCTTGTCATCATGCCCTGAGCTAGGCTTGCTCCAGTGTTACACCTGACTTCCCATCTTAGTTTGGGTATTTTCTACCCTCCGTTTTTAGGACAAATGTCTCTAGCTCCAGTCTTATACCTTATCTTCCTACAGAGAACAGCCTTCCAACCTGGCAGTCCCAGTATTCTCTCAGTATCACCCTCATGAGTGGAGGCTGCCCAGACCTGTTTCCAAGGAGGTACTACCCTGTCACCACCCCCACTGGGCCTGGGATGCCTGCTGTTAATGTTGTGTTTGGGTTATTATTTTTTAAAAATATTTATTTATTTATTTGTAAGTCAGAGTTACACACAGAGAGAAGGAGAGGCAGGCAGAGAGAGAGAGAGAGAGAGAGAAAGAGAGAGAGAGAGAGAGAGAGAGATCTTCCATCTGCTGGTTCACTCCCCAGTTGGCCACAACACTGAAGCTGCAGCTATCCGAAGCCAGGAGCCAGGAGCTTCTTCCGGGTCTCCCATGTGGGTGCAGAGGCCCAAGAACCTGGGCCATCTTCTACTGCTGTCCCAGTCCATAGAAGAAAGCTGGATTGGAAGTGGAGCAGCTACGACTTGAACTGTCACCCATTTGGGATGCCAGCACTACAGGCAGCGGCTTTACCTGCTATGCCACAGTGCCAGCCCCTGTGTTTGGATTATTAAACTAGGGGTGAGTGTACCCTTTCCCAAAGGCCACCATTAAGACACTTTGATGTTATTTGGGGGGATAGAGTAGAGTCACAGAGCCCCCAACAAACATTTACTGGGACCATATTAGCCAAAATGAGTTGTACCCACCATTGTTTTAGATGAGACCTTCTTAGACCAGCATTTGATACCTTTCTACACATATTTGTGCATGCTATTAATTTTCCAATGGACTGATCCAACAGGACACATCAGCTTCTGTGGCCTCATAGGAGTGTAGGGAAATAAAGACAGGACTTCCCTTTTGGTCTGATTAGTCTGTTTACTCTGTGACAACATGCCCTGACGTATTTTCCTTCTGGTGCACTTGGTTCCTTCCCCTATTCACTCTGACTTTCTGCTTGCCCACATCTAATCCTTGGGCAAGGCTCATCTCCAGTGCTCTTTCTTGTATGAAACTTCTTTGATCTCCTAGCCCTCTGGCCCTGCCCCTGTCCTCAGTAGGTGTGAAATTTCAATCCTTTGAAACTGTGAAGAGTTCAGGGCATTTATTCTGACTCACATGTGTGTATGTGTATATATGTGTGTGTATGTGTGTATTTTGGGTTATAACTACTTTGAAGCTAATGATTCCTGAGGGCAGTGCCTGTGTCTTACTTATATTTTAGTATCCTCTGCAGAAGCTTCTACTGCTCAGTACATAGTATTTGATCAACTAATTGGTATGACTTTATGAGCTCATGGTGACCTTGTGAGGCAAAAAACAAAGGCAGTCTGTAGAGAATTTGTCATTTCAGTGTAGAAGAGGAGGAGGCCAAAGTATTTTCTTTCCTTTTTTAAAAAAGATTTATTTATTTATTTGAAATTCAGAGTTACAGAGAGAGACAGAGAGATCTTCCATCTGCTGGTTTACTCCCTAAGTAACCACAATGGCAAGCTGAGCCAGGCCAAAACCAGGAGTCAGAAGTTTCTTCTGGGTCTCCCAAATGGGCGCAGGGACCGAAGCACTTGGATCATCTTTCACTGCTTTCCCAAGTACATTAGCAGAGAGCTGGATTGGAACTGGAGCAGCTGTAACACAAAATGTTGCCCGTGAGGGATGCTGGTGCTGCAGATGGCGGCTTTACCCACAAAGCCACAACACTGGCAGCAGAGAGGCTGATGTATTTTCAAACCACAAACTTGAAAGGCAGAGAGGAAGAAAAAGGGACTTGGCTGGAGGCAGGTTGGCCAGCAGAGCCTTCGTGGTGCTGCTGTGATGCCCTGGCACAGTGAGGGAGAGGTTAGGACACTGAGACAAAGGTGCTGGGAATGCAAAGGGAGAAGCAGTTTAAGGGAAAAGCTGACATGTAGGAATCAAGGAAGGGAGGGTTTGTGAGAGTTCTCCTAGTTGTTTTTCCCTGTTCCAGAAGAAAGATGTTGCTTTAGCCATCATTTTCTGCTGTCAGATCTTGTGCTCTGTTAGCTGCTCTCCTGCCCTTGCTTTTCAGGTAGGGAATCTGAGATGCCCGGTTCCAGGTCAGGGTTTGGATCAGGGCCAGGTGGGGCTTGCCTCTGTAACATGGCAAGCTCAGACAGCTCAGGAACTCAGAACTCAGAGACAGGTTCTGCTAAGCCCACGTTCACATGGCTAGCTGGTAGTGTTGCTGCAGAGCAGCAGGGCCTTCCTGGTGCAAACCTCACCTGGGACCTCATCTGGGAGAACGGCACTCTGCTGTCGGAGGAGCTGGGGGTGGTGGTTGGGAGCGGGAGTCTCGCTGCAGGGAGAATCAGTGGCCGTTAGTCTCTCTTACCCTGCCCAAACTGTCTCTCGCTCACCACCTGACTTCCTACTTAACTGCTCCCAGAGCAAGCTCCGCCTCATAGTGCCACCCGGCTCCTGCCTGACTCCCCACTGGGCCTTTGGCTTTCTTTTGGAAGAACATATGAGAATCAGATGATTCTGAAGTCTTATGAGTGTTTTCCTTCTGTGTGTGAAATGGTAGCTCTGCCCATGAAATTAAGTTTGAAGGAGAGACAGTTTCATGGGAGAGCTAAGACAAGTTGCTTTTTTCCTGTGATTTGTTTATGTTGCCAGTGAAACATCTGGTAAAGCCATCTCAGACAGCTATAAAAATCGAATGGGAGAACTGATGTTAACTGTGCAGATGGTGATTGAACTTAAAAGGGAGAAGTGTAAAGAAAGGCCTACTGTTAGTGTCTGTGTTATCCTAGCACGGCTTAAGCTTTGGGCATTCAAAATCTGCTAGCTGGCAGAATATTGGCAGGCTGAAACTCACCAGCCGGAGGGGCATCTGGAATTAGTTTTGCTGCTCTAATCCCCTTGTCCTGGGCATGACTGTTTTCATTATGTTGCAGCCATATGCTAATATCCACTGGATATTCTCAGTATGTGTTTCCTGATTTTTCATCCCGGCCCCTCCATTTGGCTAACCTATGCCCAGTTCCTTGCCAGCTATTCCCTCTGGGGAGTGTGCCTGTCGCTAGAAGGCTTAATGGTTGCCTGGAGCCACTAAAGGAAACTGCAGCATTAGGATCAGTTTTACCCAGCATTTCCAAGCTCCTTGAAAAAGGATGGTCAGTGGATCTCAACCAGCTTATCAGTTCTGATGCATTGGTAATGGTTGCCTGAATGTTCAAGTTTGACGTTGGTTCTGATAAACTGGTGATACAGCTATGGTCTTAGGTTGGGGCAGTAGCAGTGTTAAAAACATTGACTGTATTCTCACTAGAACTTTCCTGTTAGACCAGCTCCCCATGGATACTGACTCAGATCAAAATGTGGCCTGGGGCTCAGTCAGTGTGTTGTTAGCTTCTTACAACAGGTCCTGAAGTCAAAGCACTGACTGTCAGAACTGATATGGGTTCAGCAGTTACAGTGTGTCTTGCTGCTGTAGCTGAGCCCGAGATAAGAAAATCAGGGACACATTGTAGTGTGTTGCAAAGTTAGTGGGAGGTACAAAGAAAGCCCTGTAGAGGGCTGGGAAAAATAGGAGGAAAAGGGAATTGTGCAAGATGACGTACCAGAAGAAATTTTTGTAATTGTTTTATGATAACATAATTGTTTTACACTTGTATTCACAGACTCTCTTGGGCTCTTTTCCAAGAGTTGACCATGAAATTTTACTAGTGTAAGAACAAACAGGATATTGTATTCCTCTGACTTTAATGTTTTTAGGAATGAAGATAACATACTTTTGGGAAAGGACAGAAAATATTTTTTTTAAAAAAACTTAACTGGATACATTATAAAATCTTAGGAGGACATACTAAAAATAAAACTAGTTGGCTTCAGCTATTGGTATTCCAAATGCTCTTGCTGTTTTTATGTTCAGAAATGTATCTTATTGGAGTAAATATGTTGGTTAAGATCAAAGATCTAGGTTTTAATCTGAACTAGACACTTATTGGTTGTAGGATTTTGGCTTTAGTCTGGAACTACAAAAAGGGGACTGTAGTAAAGCCTATCTCAGGTGGTTATTGTATGTGAAGTGCTTAGCACAACGCCTGCCTGGCACATAGTCAAAACTCAATACACATTAACTATTACCGTCATTGTCTAAATTAAATCTGGGATATATAGTCCCTCTAGTTTAGTAAATACATATTTTAGAATCTTGAAGTAAATAAACACAACATATTGAAATGCTGAGTAGGTGGGAAACATTGAGTCATGCATTTTTTTAAAGTTTATTATTTGAAAGGCAGAGTTACAGAGAGACAAAGGCAGAGGGGAGGGTCTTCCATCCACTGGTTCATTCCCCAAGTGGCCACAACAGCTGGAGCTGAGCCCATCCAAAGCCAGAAGCCAGGAGCTTCTTTCAGGTCTCCCATGTGGGTGCAGGGGCCCAAACACTTGGGCCATCTTCTACTGCTTTTCCAGGCCATAGCAGAGAACTGGATAGGAAGTGGAGCAGCCCACACTTCAACTGGTCCCATGTGGGATGCCAGCACTGCAGGAGGCAGCTTTCTGTGCTGCGACACAGCCCTAGCCTGAGTCATGTACATTTTTAAAAATTGTATTTTCAGTTGACAAATGATTAAATACATTTTTGGGTACAATTTTATATATGATATATGTTTACAGTATAGAATGATTAAATGAAATTAGCTATTAATGTATATACATCATCTCACATACATACTATTTTTATGGTAAGAAAATTATTTTAAATCATTATTTTCATTTGAAAGGCAGAGAGACAGAGACAGAGGTAGACAGGGAGAGATCTTCTGTCTGCTGATTCACTCCCTAAATGCCCCCAACAGCTGGGGCTGGGTTAGGCTGAATCCAGGAGCCTTGAACTTAATCTGGGTCTCCCACATGGGTGGCAGGGAACCAAGTACTTGAGCTGTTATCTGCTGCCTCCCAGGGTGTGCATCAGCAGGAAACTGGAATTGGTACTGGAGCCAGGACTTGAATCCGGGT
The DNA here is from genome assembly GCA_949820135.1 of Sylvilagus floridanus. Classification (NCBI taxonomy): domain Eukaryota; kingdom Metazoa; phylum Chordata; class Mammalia; order Lagomorpha; family Leporidae; genus Sylvilagus; species Sylvilagus floridanus. The sequence goes on from OX463235.1 coordinate 45,433,590, forward strand.
ATTCCAGTATAGGATGTGAGTGTCCCATGAGGTATCTTAACTGCTGTTAAGATATGTCACAACCTCATTTAATCTCCAATGAAGGAGAGGCATATGGACTACAAGTTGTAGAGACACTGTGGACAAACCTGCGTCTAGCTGTGACCAAGGCCTGCTCATCTGCAGCACCCTGGAAAAGTCTGGGGCTCCTGATCAGAGTGAGCTATGCCATTGCCTGATTTCTGCTGGACAGTTAAGTGATTCCATTAGCCATGTGACCTTCTTTGCAACACTAGAGCAAATTTTTTCTAAAAATTGGCAATGAAGTATTCCAACCAGGGAGACCGTTCTATTTATTTGGTGATTAAGTAAATAGGCTTTGGAATTAGACAGATACGGGTTTAAATTCTGTCTCTGTAACCAACAATGTAGAAAGGATTCCTTGAATTAGGCATGAAATGCATTAAAGTAATGTCTTACTCAGAGCAAATGTGCATTTACTCATTCAGTAACTAAATAATAATGACACAACTACCATGTGGCAGGCATTGGTCTAGGTGCTGCTGATATGGCATTATCCAGACCTGGAAATTCTTTGCTCACAGGGAGCTTATGTTTTGGTGACGGGATCCAGAAATTCACGAACGAAAAAGTGGTGATAAGTTCTACAGAGACAAACAAAATGGAGTAGGGGTAGGGTGGTTCGGAGTGCTATTTTACAGAGTTCCTGAGAGTACAAGTTAGCATTTACCATCAGCATTGTTATTTTATCTTGTTACATTAGTTATGTTTCTATACCTGTTTTGCCAGGAGGAGAGAGAAAAACAGGACAAGAAAGAGGAGAGAGGGAAAGGAGCAAGGGTATAAGGAAAGCTAAGTGGGGGTGAGTGTCTGGAACAGGATGGAAGAGTCAAGGTGAGAAGGGAAGTGGGGGAGACGGAAGAGGGAAGAGTCTGTGTTATGGGCTGGAGGAGTACAAAGTAGAGAGAATGACACTCAGAGAAGATAATATTGTTCTTTTAAAATATGTAACTTATTTTTAAAAGACATTTATTTATTTGAAAGGCAGATTGACAGAGAAAGAGAGATCTTCCATTCCCTGGTTCACTCCCCATTTGCCACAATGGCCAGAACTGGGCCAGGTTGAAGCCAGGAGCCAGGGACTCCATCCAGGTCTCCCACTTGGATGAGATGGGTCCAAGCACTCAGGCCATCTTCCACCGTCTTCCCACGTACAGTAGCAGGGAGCTGGCTGAGAAGCAGAGCAGCTAGAACTTGAACTGCTGCACAAATGGGATGCTGGCTTCACAGATGGTGGTGGCTTAACCCGCTGTACCACAATGCCAGCACCAATATTGTTCTTTAATTGCTCAGTGAGCTGTAAAGTGTTTAGTTTGAGGAAGTAAGCCTAATGTTGCTTTTAGGACATTGTTTTAAGGGAAGAACTAGTCACATAATTTGTAGGGTCCCAAAACAAAATGAAAATGCATGTCCCTTGTTCAAAAATTATTATGAATTATAGGGCCTAAGGGTTAAGATGCCCCAAGTTCCATATTGGAATATGTGAGTTCACTTCCCAAGTACAGCTCCTAACTCCAGCTTCCTGTTAATGTGGATGATGGGGGCCAGTGGTGATGGCTCAAGTGATTGAGTTACCGCCACTCATGTGGGGACCCAGATTGAATTCATTGTTTCTGGATTCAGCCTCCAGTCTCCCCAACCCCCCACACTACTCAAATGTTAGAAGAATTTGGGGAACGAACTAGTGATGGAACTCTCCTTCTCTAATTACATAAATAACAATTTTAGGGGCTGGTGTTGTGGCAAAGCAGGTAAAGTGGCCACCTGCAATGCCAACATCCCATATGGGTGCAGGTTTGTGTCCCAGCTGCTCCACTTCTGATCCAGCTCTCTTCTCCTGGCCTGGGATAAGCAGCAGAAGATGGCTGAAGTGCTGGGCCCCTGCCACCCAAGTGGGAGACCCGGATGAAGCTCCTGGCTTTTGGTTTAGGTCTAGCTCAACCCCGGCTGTGGTCACTTGGGGAATGAACCAGCAGATGGAAGACCTCTCTCTTTCTCTGTCTCTAACTCTCACTTTTAAATTTAAAAAAAATCTATAAAATAAAAAAGTTACAAGATGATGGTAGTGGGGCCAGTGCTGTGGCATAGTAGGCTAAGCCTCCATCTGCATGCCAGCATCCAATATTGTAGCTGGTTTGTGTCCGGTATACTTCTCTTCCTATCCAGCTCTCTGCTATGGCCTGGGAAAGCAGAGAAGGTGGCCCAAATGTTTGGGCACCTGCACCCATGTAGGAGACCTGGAAGACGTTCCTGGCTCCTGGCTCCTGGCTTCTGTTTGGCCCAGACCTGGCTGTTGTGGCCATCCAGGGAGTGAACCAGCAGATAAAGATCTCTCTCTGTGACTCTCCCTGTCTCTCTCTGTAACTCTGCCTCTCAAATAAATAAATAAAATCTTAAAAAAAAATCCAAAATATCAAAAAAAACCCAGATGATGTTAGCAGAGCATTAAATCAAGTGTAACTGCATGAGTCACATGTCCATGAGCCAGGCCTATCTGAATTTTCAGCACAGCACCTGGCACACAGCAAACATTCAATTAAAATAGTCATTAAATGAACAAAACCTGGGTCTGATTACTTTTGAACTTCTCTGAGGACTGGCCCATAAGTTCAGGAAAAAAAAAAAGGTTCTTATTTGGCTTCCATTTCAAATTTCCTTCTATTGTTCTCCACTGTGGGCTCTAGATCTTTATAGAACAACACATTCCTGGACGCAGCTTTGCTGCAGGAATACTCCCAGCCTGGGCCGGGCTTTGTTGATTCTCTTGCACTTTCAGAGTGAGGCCACATGGGGGCACTGCTTCAACAAGGTGGAAGCTGGAGAAGTGTTTGTGTCACCTGGGACATCTGGGTGAGTGGCTAAAAGCCACTGGGAAGAGTTCATTAGAGCCAATATATAAGCCCCGCCTGTACTTTACCTTTTGTTACAGTTCTATGATTATATTACAAGAACTCTGAAAGTCTTCAAGAAACATCTGAATGGTGTTAGCGAAGTTTTTTTTAAGATTTTATTTATTATTTATTTGAAAGGCAGAGAGAGAGAGAGAGAGAGTGAGTTAGTTAGTTCGTTCTTCCATCCAATGGTTCACTCCCCAAATGGCTGCAATGGCCAGAGCTGGGCCGATCCAAAGCCAGGATCCTGGAGCTTCCTCTGGTCTCCCATGCTGTTGCAGGGGCCCAACCACTTGGGCCATCTTCTACTGCTTTCCTAGGCTATAGCACAGAGCTGGATCAGAAGTGGAGCAGCCGGGACTCAAACCAGCACCTGTATGGGATGCCGGCACTGCAGGAAGCAGCCTTACCTGCTACACCACAGTTCTGGCCCCATAGGCAAAGTTTTGAGAGGAAAAAATCAGACTGCCACAGGGTTTCCAGAGGAATCTCTCTATAGAGACATTAGGATCAACATAAGTTTTTGCATTTGGATCATTCACTTAATAAACAGTAACTGAGCACCTACCATAGGCAAGGTATTGGGCTGGTCAGTGACCAATTTAAGACTCTGTCGCTGTGCCTGACTTAGGAAGGGTGCTGGGAAGTGGGGAGGGACTCAGCCGTGTGTTTACCACAGGGTAGGTATCTCAAGGATGCGCACTGCACCCTCCTCCCACCCCCTAGGACAACAAAGAGAGGCACTGGCTTTCAAAGGCTCTCTAAAGCCTAATGCAAAGAACATTCTTTTCTGAAACATGAAGCAGGCTTCAGGCAGTTTCCACCCACTGAGCATCCAGAAATAATAATGCAGAGAACACCAATACAGAATCATGCTATTTGTAAAGAACTAGGGGGAAAAAGTATGTTTATATGTCCAGTTTTTGTTTTTATTTTATCAAAGAGGACATTATATTCTGGGCTACCTGGCTCACTAACAAATGCCTAGTAATCCTAGTCTGTAATATTGATCGAGCTGTGGACAGAAGTTATACATTATCTCCGTCAGTCCCTAAGCTCGGGACTATTACTGTGCCGAATTCACACTTGAAAAGGCATAGGCTCAGACAAGTTAAGATATTCCCTGGGGCCCAACATATGGTAAGAGCTGTGTTGGAATTTGAACCCAAGCAGCTAAATGCCAGATCAGGGCGGTTTCATTCCATAGCCTTCTTCTGAGGAAGTTTGCCCAAGATAGGTTATTCATCTGTAGACAAGAGACTCAGGGTGTAGGCTGTTAATGACTGAGAGCTGACTTACAAGTTAAATTCTTACTTTGCTGGTTAGTTTCCTATTGGACACAGGATGTTTCTTCTGCCTTGCCAGTCTTACTATCCCCTCCCAGGAGTCCTGAAGAGAGAGTTTTGGATGGGTCTCTGGAAGTCAATATCTACTTCCAAAACATAACTCAACATGCATGTGCAGCCTTCATGCCCTCCCACTCCAGTGTCCTCAGACCACAAGGATTGAATCATTTATGCCCTGGGTAGAGTTTTTTTTTCCCCCAGCTATGCCTAGATTAAAATCTACAGGGTTAGTCATTTGGGACATTTAGCTAAATTCTTAGCAAAAGCTTTCAGGCACTAAGAACTGTCAGAAGTTGGGGGATGGTGAGCGGGGGCGGGGCTGGCACTGTGCTGTAGCAGGTAAAGCTGCACATGGATGCATCCCTGCTCCTCCAGTTCTGATCCAGCTCCCTAGTAATGGCCTGGGGATGCAGTGGAGGATGGCCCAAGTGTTTGGGCCCCTGCACCCTCATGGGAGACCCGAAAGAAGCTCCTGGCTCCTGGCTTTGGATCGGTGCAGCTCCGGCTGTTGCGGCCATTTGGGGAGTGAACCAATGGAAGGAAGAACTTTCTCTCTGTCTCTTCCTCTCTGTACTCTACTTCTCAAATAAATAAATAAAAATATTTTAAAAAAACCAAATAAGTAAATCTTTTTCAAAAAAAAAAAGTCACATGGGGTCTATGCTGTGGCATAGTGGGCTCCTGCAGTGCCGGCATCCCATATGGGTGCTGGTTTGAGTTCCAGCTTCTCCTCTTCTGATCCTGCTTTCTGCTATGGCCTGGGATAGCAGTAGAAAAAGTGCTTGGGCTCCTGCACCCACATGGGATACCCAGAAGAAGCTTCTGGCTCCTGGCTTTGGATCGGCCCAGCTCCAACTGTTGTGGCCATCTGGGGAGTGAACCAGCAGATGGAAGACTCTCTCTGTCTCTGTCTCTGTCTCTCCCTCTGTCTGTAACTCTACCTCTTAAATTAAAAAAATGTCACAGAGGGAAGCAGCAAAAACTATTTTAGAAGAAGTGGTAAATGGACTTCCTTTCATCTTGACTTAACTTGCTGGGAAGATATTTCTGCTTATATTGGGGCAATCTCTATGGGCAAGTGTTGAAATAGGCTTGGTATGAGGAGTGCTAGGCAGAGCTGGCTTCCGCCAGCAGCATTTGGAGCTTAGGCTGGATAAATGGTGTCAAGACTGGTGAAGAGAAGTGGGAAAGGTCTGAGCAATAGATGCTCTGGAAGGGAATGCCCCAGCAGGAGACAGCTGCCTGGGAAGCCGGCCTGTGTCACATGCACCTGTCTGCTCATCTTGCTTTGTTCTTCAACGTGATGAATTGTGGTCATGCCCATGGACTGAGCGACGAGAGTCTCCACTGTATTCTTTTTATAGCAGGGGATAAAATTTGTCCTCATTTTTTATGTTTTGGTTTCAGATTCAGTTTTAAAAGATTCATTTTCTCCTCTCTAGAGCTGGTCCTGCAGTTGGGGTTGTTCTAACACCAGGTGGTGGTATCTCAGTAATTGGAGAGGTGGTCAGTCAAGGAAAAAGTTCAGTGGTTTTTCTCCTAAATAAACAAAAAACAATTGGGGGGCACAGGTGCTGTGGCATAATGAGTTAAGCTGCCATCTGTGATGCCGACATCCCATATGGGCGCCGGTTTGAGTCCTGGCTGCTTCACTTCCTATCCAGCTCCCTGTTAATTTGCCTGGGAAAACAGTGGAGGATTGCCCAGGACTTGGGCCTCTCAACCCATGTGGGAGACCCAGAAGAAGCTCTAGGCTCCTGGCTTTGGATCTGCCCAGCTCTGGCCAATCTGGCCATTCATTTGGAGAGTGAACCAATGGATGGAAGACTTACCTCTCTCTCTCTCTGTTTCTGCTTCTCTGTAACTCTGCCTTTCAAATAAATATAACAAATCTTTAAAAAAAATTGGAAGGATTAAATCTATATGCAGAGAGATTTAGCTTAATCCAAGAGTAAATTTATGGATGAAGTTTATATTCTCTGACAAAAGTGTATAAATACTGTTCCTTTTATAGGAGCTCTTGGTAACAGACAGCATCAGGGAATTTCAGGTAACATTCTCTGTTCGTGCTGTAGATTTCCAGTCAGGAAGCTTGATAAACCGTATCATACATAGAGTGTATCTCATGTCACTCTATAAAGAGCCGGTTTTAAGAAACTAACATTTTACAATTTGGTATTGGACTAATTACTAATTGTTACCAGTCTTGGATTAATCAAACTCTTACCTTCTGCTCAGACCTGCTTGGAATGTTCCTTTTTGGCTCATGCTGAACACTTTCCTGTGGTTTCAGAGCTTCAGCATTGTTCAGTTTCAAAACCGCTCCAGCTTTTCCTCAGCTGTGTGTAGAATATGTGGAGGAACTACAGGAAGTTGGCAAAAACATTTTTTTTGTCATCTGAACTCAAGGACCTTAATATTGCCTGACAGTGCTGGCAGATTTGGGATGGGATGTGTCTGTTCCTGTATACTCTTGAAACACAAGGAAGTATGATTTCCCAAAGGCAGTCTGGATTCTCTTGCACATCAAGACAGTGAAAACAGGGGGAGGTTATGGTGACTTACTTGGCTAGCAATGGGGTTCCTTGGTGGATGGAGCAGTTGGATGTGGCAAGAATTCCTTGGTGTTCCAAGAGAGCATGCAGTGTGTTTCCCTGAGAATCAAATGTATAAAATAAACAAATCCCACAAATGTGTGAAAAGGAACTAATCAAAAACAAGTATAAACTATGGAAACAGTTGTTGGGGTGAGTGGAAAACTGCTAAATCTGCAGTCTTTGAAGAAGACTGTGATTAGTTAAGGGGATTTGTTTTGAAAGATTTATTCATTTGTAAGGCAGAGTTACCCAAAGAGAGAGAGGGAGAGAGAGAGAGAGAGAGAGAGAGAATCTTCTATCCACTGGTTCACTCCCTAAATGGTTGCAGTCACTGGGGCTGGCCTGGGCCAAACTCCATCCATGTCTCCATGAGTGGTAGGGGCTCAAGCATTTGAGATATCTTCCACTCTATTCCCAGGTGCATTTGTCAGGGAGCTGGATGAGAAGTGGAGCAGATGGGACATGAACTATTACTCATAAGGGATGCTGGTGTCTCAGGCAGCAAGCTTAACTTGCTGTGCCTTGACACTGACCAGTAAATTTTGAATTTTCCTTTCTTTTTTTTTTAAGATTTATTTATTTATTTGAAAGAGTTACACAGAGAAGAGGCAGAGAGAGAAAGGGATCCTCCATCCAGTGGTTCACTCCCCAAATGGCTACAAGGGCTGGAGCTGCGCCAGTCCAAATCCAGGAGCCAGGAGCTTCTTCTGGATCTTCCACATGGGTGCAGAGGCCCAAGGACTTGGGCCATCTTCCACTACTTTCCCAGGCCATAGCAGAGAGCTGGATTGAGATTGAAGTAGCCGGGACTCGAACTGGCACCCATATGGGATGCTGGCACTGCAGGCAGCGGCTTTACCCGCTACACTACAGCACTGGCTACTCTTTTTTTTTTTTTTTTTTGGACAGGCAGAGTGGACAGTGAGAGAGAGAGACAGAGAGAAAGGTCTTCCTTTTGCCGCTGGTTCACCCTCCAATGGCTGCCGCGGCCGGCGCGCTGCGGCCGGCGCACCGCGCTCATCCGCTGGCAGGAGCCAGGCGCCAGGTGCTTCTCCTGGTCTCCCATGCGGGTGCAGGGCCCAAGCACTTCGGCCATCCTCCACTGCACTCCCTGGCCACATCAGAGGGCTGGCCTGGAAGAGGGGCAACTGGGACAGAATCCGGCGCCCCGACCGGGACTAGAACCCGGTGTGCCGGCGCCGCAAGGCGGAGGATTAGCCTGTTGAGCCACGGCGCCGGCCAGCACTGGCTACTCTTAATTTTTGTTTTAAGATTCATTTATTTACTTGAGAGGCAGAGTTATTCATGGGGTGGGGGAGAGGTCTTCCACCCTCTGGTTCACTCTCCAAATAGCTACAATGACCAGAGCTGGGCTGATCTGAAGCCAGGAGCCGGAGCTTCTTCCAGGTCTCCCATGTGGTTGCAGGGGCCCAAGCACTTTAGCCATCTTCTACTGTTTTCCTAGGCCATCAGCAGGGAGCTGGATTGGAAGTGGTGCAGCTGGGACTCAAACTGGTACCCATATGGGATTCTGGTGCTGCAGGCTGATGCATAACCTACTGGCCACATAATCAACCCTTTGAATTTTTCAGATTCTAGGTTGTTAGGAAGGAGGGCATTAGTAATATTTATAAGGCCCTTGCAAAATGTGGCAGGCGGAATAATGGCCCCCCAAAGATGCTCACATCCTAATTCTTAGAACCTGTGAATATGTTACATTACAAAAGCGGTATTACAAATATGATTAAGGAAGGATAAGCACCTTGAGATTGATTATCCTATAGCACATAGTTGGGTCCAGTCCAAGCACATGGGTCCTTAAAAGCAGAGAACCTTTGCCTACCTTGGCAAGTGTCAGGGAGAGATGTGTCTACACAAGAACGCTCAGAGAGATGTAATGTCGCTGGCTTTGAAGATGAAGAAGGTGGGGGTAGGGCACAAGTCAAGGATGTTGATGGCACCTAGCTCAAAAATGGCAAACATTTTCTCTTAGAGTCTCTAAACAGGAACACAGGTCAGACTGACACCTGGATTGTAGCCCAGCCAGACCTATGTCAGACTTCTAACCTGTAAGATAATGCACTTGAGTTGTACCAATGCACCAGATCTATGGCAATTTGTTAAAGCAACACTGGGAAATAGTAGGGTAATTTACAAGGTTCATGGAGAAATGGAATGAATATTTTTAAAAAGATTTTATTTATTTATTATTGACAGGTAGGCTTATAGACAGTGAGAGGGAGAGAGAAAGGTCTTTCTTTTTTCTTTTTTTTTTTTTTTTTTTGACAGGCAGAGGGGACAGTGAGGAGAGAGAGACAGTGAGAAAGGTCTTCCTTTGCTGTTGGTTCACCCTCCAATGGCCGCCGCGGCCAGCGTGCTGCAGCCGGCGCTCCGCGCTGATCCGATGGTAGGAGCCAGGTGCTTCTCTTGGTTTCCGATGGGGTGCAGGGCCCAAGCACTTGGGCCATCCTCCACTGCACTCCCTGGCCACAGCAGAGAGCTGGCCTGGAAGGGGGGCAACCGGGACAGAATCCAGCGCCCTGACTGGGACTAGAACCCCGTGTGCCGGTGGAGGATTAGCCTGTTGAGCCACGGCGCCGGCCGGAGAAAGGTCTTTCATCTGATGGTTCACTCCCCAAATGGCTGTGACTGCCAAAGCTGGGCTGATCCAAAGCCAGGAGCTCCAAGCTCCTGCAGCTGCGCGTGGGTGGAGGGGTCCAAGCACTTGAGCCATCTTCTGCTTTCCTAATCTATAGGAGAGAGCTGGATCAGAAGAGCAGCTGCGGGGACTTGAATCTGCGTCCATATGGGATGCCCCTCCGCAGGGCCTACTGCCACAGTGCCGGCCCCACGATTGTTTGTTTTGATACAAACATTTTTGAAATCCATGCAGTTTTTCATCACAGACTTTCTCCATGAACTTGCTGAAGTACAGCATGGTACGGCACCATGAGGCAAGCACAGATCGGGAAACTGAGATGAAAAGGGATCAGAATCGGACTCAGTGTCACAAACCGAGGGCCCCTCCTCAGAGTTCAGGCAGTGCCGCCTCCCAGTGTGGGGTGGAAGATTGAGGTAGGCTTCTCCACGAAGCTCGCTGAAGGGTGGGAGTTACACTGGGTTGGGAAAGAGCCTGGCTGGTTCAAAGCGAAGGTCAAAGCCAAGGATTAATGGAGACCATAAAATAGCCCTGAGGCTAGCTTCACAGTCCTTCTGACTAACCTTCCGCAGCAGTTGCTTTGATCACGACAAACTGGTTTACGCGGCGTCCCACAGACAGGTCATTAAGCAGGGCTCTTTTCTACCCTGGTACTTTTAGTCCAGGCCACCCCACCCCTCCTCATCCCAGCCGCTGAGATCTGGGACGCTTGGGGTTAAGAACCTTGGCATACAATCAAATTGCTCTGTCTCTCAAACCCCGTGTCTTCTTATCTAACGTCTCTGGCGCTTGTTCACGGCCCCGTGGATTCGCCTCTGTGAACTTCCTGCGAGCCACTGCAGGGTTCCGCCCAGAACGGCCCGGGCCGTCCATCATGGTGTCAGCCGGGATCACCACCCGAGAAATAAATGGGCGGCCGCAGGCAGTTTTGCTCTTCGCGAGTGCACTTTTTCCCTTTCTTGTCCTCCTCACCACTCGGGAGAACACGAGGCCCCTAGTCAAACGCGCCTGTAGCTTTGTTACCGACGTCCACTCTCCCCACTCCTACGGTACAGCCAGCGCGGTCGACGGCCACGCACACAGGACGCGAGCGTGTGCGATGGGCACGTTCTCGCCAACAGGCCCGCCAGGGGTCACACAGCCGCCCTCCGCAGGTGGCGAGGGACGGGGAAGGCGGCGGCCGGCAGGTGCAGGGGCCGGAGCTGGGTCGCGCGCGGGCCCCGCCCCGACCACGGCCCGCCCCTTGGCGCTCGCGCCACCTGCCGCTCGCCCCCGTCGTTCCCGCGGCGCCGCGCTTCGCCGGTCCCTCAGCTTCCAGCCAAGATGGCGGACAGCTGCGAGGCTCTGGGCGCCGTCCCGGAGCACGAGCGAATCTTGCAGGAGATCGAGAGCACTGACACCGCCTGCGTAGGGCCCACCCTCCGGTAAAGCTCTCATCTTCCCGGGATTTCGGGCTGCCTCCGGCGGCCACTCTGGAGCCGGGCGTGGCGTCAGCCGCCGGGCGCGCGCGGAGCGGCCCGACAGGTGGTGTGCACGGGGGCGGGCCAGGACGCGCGGGGGCCGCAGGGCCCGGGCTGGGGCCCCTGCGAGGTGGAGGGGGCGCTGCACCTGTCAGCCCTGCGGCACTGCGGCCCGACGCCTCAGCCTCGAGGGCTGTCACCCGTACCCCGGTGGGTGTGGCTGCTGCAGCGTCTCTGACCTCGGCAGCCACCGCGCGGCCCCGGGTCGCGAGGACACGCCCTAGGCCTGCCCCCGCTGTGTAGGGCTGCCGCGCCACCGGCGTGCAGGGGGCGAAGGTTAATTGCCAGCTGCGCGCGTGGCCGAGGTGCCGGGTCGCGCGCTGGGCTGTCGCGGGCGTGGGAGAATTGAAGTTGAGCGTGAGACGCCCTTGTCCCTGCGCCCCCGGAGCCGGCAGGAAGGGCGCGTGGGCGGCAGAGCAGGGTTGGCGGCTCGGGATCTTGCTGGTGTGACAGTGTGTTCACCGGACAGGCTGCTGGGCACACAGGGAAGCTTTTACGTATTTATGAGCAGTTCATTAATTTTGCATTGGTTTTTCCACTTGAAATTTTAAAATGGCTCTCTACCCACTCTCTTTAAGGTAATTATTCCATGCTCTACTGAATACCTGCTGCCCTAATAGATTGTTAGGCACTGTACTGTACTGTTAGCTTAGGTTAGGCAGTCTCTTCAAGAACAGATTCCTGTTGAAAGGAAGTTTTCATATCTTGTATCGATGGTATAGATAATTATGAATCACCTGGCCAGGGAACTTGAGAGTGATCATGTTTATTCCTTGCGGTTCTTCAGGATACCTTTCTTAGGATTAGGGTGTTGTGAGTGTCAAGTGAAGCCATCCAGTTAATATAAACCCACTTTGCCCTGAGACCCAGGAGACCTGCGTCTTGTACCTTTGTTCAGACACTGGTGAAGTGCTAATCATGGGCAAAATTCACTTTCTATATCTGTTTCCTTGTTTGTCCCATGAGGTGTTTAGATGTCCAGAAAACTCAGAACTTTGGGAATGTTGCTTATTTGTCTACTGCTGTATCTAACACCAAGCAGGTGATGGGCATTATTAGAAACTTTTGTCTCATCAAGTTCTTCTATGATATGGTAATGCATACTTAGTGCATTTCCTTAATTTTCCAATGTATTGACCTCTTAATAAAACTATACACTTGGGGACAGGCACCGTGGCGCAGTAGGTTAATCCTCCGTCTGTGGTGCCAGCATCCTATATGGATGCCGGTTCTAGTCCCAGCTGCTCCTCTTCCAATCCAGCTCTCTGCTATGGCCTGGGGAGAGCAGTGGAGGATGGCCCAAGTCCTTGGGCCCCTGCACCTGCATGGGAGACTAGGAAGAAGCACCTGGCTCCTGGCTTCGCAGCTACAGCCGTTGCAGCCATTTGGGAAGTGAAGACATCTCTCTCTGTCTCTCCCTGTCACCGGCTGTAACACTACCTCTCAAATAAATAAATAAAATCTTTAAAAAACAAACAAAACTATACATTTGGTGATGAAAATAGAATTTAGAAGATAGAAAATGGAATTAAAAGGAAGCTTTTGTTTTTCTCACTGCCATGATGTAGTTACCTGAATGGTCCACTTAAAGAATAATACTGGTTATGAAGGAGATACTTCATCTTGGGAAAATATGCCAAACAATGCACTTGAAAAAGATGAAATTAGCCCAGAAGAGAATGTTGAAGTATATTGACAGACTTTTGGGACACTCATAAGCAAAGTGTATGTGTTCATGGTGTTATTATTCCTTTCTCTTTTGTTGAGCAGTTGTGTCAGCTGCATCCGTTATTGGAACCCACTCTCTTGTTTAGCAAATTCCAGTGATTCATACTTACCATATATATGCTTGCTATCTCTCATTTACAAGTACACTGTTTCCATTCCGTATGTACGTAGAAGGCGGTGCCAGCAATCTTTCAAACTGTAGTTAAGTTAAATTTTTTATTTTTAGGTTTCATGAACTGAATTGCTAATATTATGTCTAAAAACATCTTTTATGGGGGTAGGTGTGTGGTGCAGTGATTAAGTCACTCCTTGGGATGACTGCATTCCATATTGGAGTGCCTGGTTCACGTCCTGGCTCCTCCACGTCTTACCCAGCATCCTGATAATGTGTACCCTGGGAGGCAGTAGGTGATAGCTCAAGTACTTAGGTCCTTGCAGCCCACAAAGGACACTTGGATTGGGTTCTGGACTCATTTCTTTGGCCTGGTCCAGCCGCAGCTGTTGTGGTATTTGGAGTGTGCATCGTGGATGGAAGATCTCTCTTTAGCTTCCTTTTTCCCCTTCAAGTAAAATGAAAATAAAGAAAATTTTTAAAAATTATTATCGAAAAATTTAATTGTTTAAAAAAGTAAACTAGTATAACCAAACACCATGAACCATTATCTAGCTTCAGTTCATCCCTGGCAAATTGTGTTTGGTCTTCTCCCCTATCCATTCACTGAAGTAGTGTGGATATTAGCTTGGGTGTTGAATGTTTCTCAAAGTTCCATGTATTAAAAGGTTGACCCCCCAGAGTCTTAGGTTGATAGTACCAAGAAGGTGGAAAATGAATTCAGTTATAATATTTGAAGGTGGAGCTTTTGGATTGAGTCTTTAGGCTGGACCCCTTATGATTAAGTCCTGGTGGCTTTATAAAATGCCATGCAGTCATAGACATGTACTCCCTCTTGCCATGTATTGCCAAGGGACTCAGCCAGCAAGAACAGCCTTTCCAGGTGCCCAGGCAATCATGAGGGCCAAAATAGAACTTTTCTATTTGGAGGATTAGCTCTCTTCATGTATTTTTCTCTAGTAATGAAAAGTTGACTGGCACAGAAAATGGGTGCTGAGGAGTAGGGTCACTGTTGTAACTATGCCTGAAGATGTCAAGGAGCCTTTGGAATTGGTTACTGCAAAAAATTGGAAGTTTGGAGGAGCAGGCTAGAGAAAGCCTAGAATGCTGTAGTCAGTGTTATGGGCAGTTCTGGTCAGGGCTTAGAAAACCAGAATGCTGATAAAAATGTGGACAGCAAAGGCCATGCTGATGAGGTTTCAGACAGAAATGAGGGTTCTATAAGGAGCTGGACTGAAGACTACCCTTGTTAAAATCATGGCAAAGAGCCAGGTTTAGCGTGTCTGTGTCCTGAGACTTTGTAGAAGGATAAACTCATAAAGATGATGGATTCCTTTATTTGGCAGAGGAGATGTCAAAACAGTGAGTTTTCAGCTATAGCTTGGGTATTATTGTGTGTATTTATTATTTCTACAGTGCAACTCAGGAGGAAGAAAGAGCAGAGCAGAAATAATTTGGAAAAGTCACAGACTGACCAGAGAAGGAGCTAAGAAAAGGCATGTTTGGAACAGGACAGTGAGATGAGAAGGCGCTTGCTGAAGAGACTAGTGTAGGTAAAAGGAGCTGTGTGAGGCGAACCTGATTACCACTGTGTCACGCAAACAAGGAGCTGTGTACTAATCAATAAGACAAAGGGAAAAAGGCCTTGAGGGCATCTCAGAAATCTTCCCGATTGCCCTTAGAGGCCCAGAATCTAGAAGGGCAGACTTGGCCGGCGCCACGGCTCACTTGGCTAATCCTCCGCCTGCGGCGCTGGCACCCCAGGTTCTAGTCCTGGTTGGGGCGCCGGATTCTGTCCTGCTTGCTCCTCTTCCAGTCCAGCTCTCTGCTGTGGCCCGGGAGTGCAGTGGAGGATGGCCCAAGTGCTTGGGCCCTGCACCCGCATGGGAGACCAGGAGGAAGCACCTGGCTCCTGGCTTCGGATTGCGCCGACTGTAACGGCATTGTGGGGTGAACCAACAGAAAGGAAGGCCTTTCTGTCTGTCTGTTTCTCTCTCACTGTCTAACTCTGCCGGTCAAAAAAAAAAAAAAAAAAAAAAGTAGAAGAGCAGACTTGTTTCATGGAACTTAGGGGTATTTTTGTAGGGATTGCCCAAGACCACTTCAAGATTTGTTTTCCTGTGTTCAGCCAGTGAAGCACTCCATGACTGCAGCCTTGTTTCAAGTGGCCCAGGTATGAATCTTGTGGCAAACATTGGCATTGTTCATTTGATGCTGGTTTTGCAGGTGTGCAGAATGCAAGAGTTATGGGGTTGTGGTATCTTCTACCAAGATATCAAAGGAAACCTTGGGAGGCCAGGAAGAATTTGCTGCAGGGTAGGAGCCCCTCGTGGACCCTCTGGTATGGTAGTACCTCGTGGAGCTGTGGGAGCAAAGCTGTGTTGGAGACCCCAGAAAGGTCCTGGTACCAGCAGCATTAAGCACCAGGGAAAACTGCAAACAGTGTACGACACAAGCCTTGGGAAGCTGTAAACATCAGCATGCATAGCCAGCCTCAGAGAGCAACCATGTAGGCTGAGGCCAGCAGAGCCCCTAGTGGCATTAAGACCCCTAACTAGATTTCACAGGATGCCCTGAACAACCTGGGACTCAGACAGAGACCTGTTACTAAGGCAGAATGACTTCAGAGAGCCCCTGCTGGAGCAATGGCAAGCAGAAATATAAGGTCAGAGCTGCTATAGGGAGCCCCCACCAGGGCAGTGCCTAGTGGAGCTGCAGAGATGAGATTCCAGCCTGTGAGAACTGATGCATTAGGCTGTGACCAGCAGAGCTGCAGGGATTGGGTTGCCCAGGCAGTTGGGGGTTCACCTGCAACAGCGTGCCCCAGATGGCAGACGCTGAGCTTTAGATTTAGTGCTTACCCTGCTGGGTTTTGGTCTTGCTTTGGTCTTACTGTTCCTCCTTTCCTTTTCCCTCTTATGGAATGAAAATTTATATCCTTTGCCTGTCCTTCCATTATATTTTGGAAGTATGTAATTTGTGTTAAATTCATTTATTTGAAAGTCAGAGTTAGAAAGAGTGAGAGAGATACAGAGAGAAAGAGATCTTCCATCTGCTTGTTCACTCCTCCAAGTAGCTGCAAATGCCAGGCAGAAACCAGGAGCCAGGAGCTTCATCTTGGTCTCCCATGTGAGTGTCAGGGCACAAGCACTTGGACCATCTTCTGTTTCTTTGCCCAGGCCATTGGCAGGGAGCTGGATCAAGAGTGGAGCAGCCAGGACATGAACCTGTCTCAATGTAGGATGCTGACGTCTCATGTGTCAGCTTTACCCACTATGCCACAACACTGGCCCCAGGTTGTTTTTTTTTTTTTAATTTATTTGAAAAAGAGAGAGATCTCTCATCCATTGATTTATTCTCCAAATGCCTGCAACTGCAGGGCTGGGTCAAGTTGAAGGCAAGAACCTGGAACTCAATCTGTGTCTCCCGTGTGGGTGGCAGAGACCCAAGTACCTGAGTCAACATCTGCTGTGTCTCAGAGTACACGTTAGTAGGAAGGTGGAATTGGAGGCAGAGCCAGGACATGACATAGGCACGCTGATATGGGATATGATCATTCTAAGTGGTGGTGCACCACTGTGCCAGGAGCCTGTCTCTGTAACTTGTCTTTAATTTTGTAAGGGCTCACAACTAAAGAAGGTTGCCTTTAGTCCTAGGTGAGACTTTGGACTTAAACTTTTGAGCAATGCTGAAACATTCAGACTTTGAGAATCTTGGGGTTGGAATAAATTCATTTTGCATTGTGAAATAAACATGAACGTTTGGGAGATCAGGTATGGAATGCTATGGTTTAGATATTAGCTTAGATGTTGACTGTCCCCCAAAGGCCCATGTGTTGAAAATTTGGTCCTTGAAGTCATGTGTTAATGGTACTGAAAGTGGAAATGTGATCCAGTTATGTTGTTTGAAGGTGAGGCTTCTGGTAGGTGACTCGATTGGGTTTTTAGGGTGGACCCCTTTGATTAATCTTCGTTCCTTTATAAGAGATGGCATAGAAATAGATACATACTCCCCTTTACTGTGTGATGCTGTGTACCACTTAGGGGCTCAACCATTTGGTTGAATACTATTTGGGCTCAATGATGCCTTATGGGTGGAGCCACCTGATCTCGGACTGTGAGCCAACATAAACTTTTTCTCTTTAAAGTAAGCTTTTCTCAGATATCTCCTGTTGTAACAAAATGCTGGCCAATACACTCACCATGGATTATTTTGAAGCAAATCTAAGACACCAATTCATCCATACATATTTCAATTTTAAGAATAATTTTTGTTATAGATATCTTTTAGCTGGCCTATAGGTTGTATTATTACTGTTATCATTATTTTACTTATATTATTTTTTTTTTCAGTGACAGAATTCATTAGCCTGACTTTTTCCTGAGAAGCATGTGATACACTTCTGCAAGGCCTGGCATGTAATATAGTTCTATGGCAACAAATAAATTAAGTTAGAAATCAGTAACAGCAAACTATCTGTAGAACTTTGAAATATTTAGCCACTGAATAACATGCTTCTCAATAACTTTATGTCAAAGAAGAGATCAAAAGGGAGAGTAGAAAATATTTTGAAATGAATAAAATGAGATGCAGCTAAATAAATACTTAGAAATATATAGCACTAAATGCCACTGTTAGAAAAGTGACTTTACGTTCTAACTTAAGAAACTACAAAAATGCCAAAAAATAGAAGACATAAATGATGATAAAGATGATAAAGATCAGGGTGAAATTCAATGAGATGGAAAAATTAAAAACAGTAAAGAGAAAAATCAGTGAAACAAAAAACTGATTCTTCAAGAAGATCAAAAAAATTTATATACCCCCAGGGGAAAAAGGGGACAAAATACAAATTCCCAGTAGCAGTAGTGAGAGAGAATAACCTGACTAAAGATTCTACAAACGTTAAAAACACTAATAAATTATATAAACACTTCTTGCCAGTTTTGACAGCTTAGGAGACATGTACAAATCCATTGAAAGATTTAAACTAGGAAAGCATACTTAGGAAGGTGATAACTGTCAAAAAAATAGAATTTGCTTTTAAAAGCCTTTCCCATAAGGAAACTGTAGGTCCAGATGGCTTTACTGGTGAATTATATAATGTTTAAGAAAAAATTTAATACTAATTCTGCCAAAACTCTGTTAGAAAATTGAAGGAGGCCATCACTGTGGCTCACTTGGTTAATCCTCTGCCTGCGGTGCTGGCATCTCATATGGGCACCAATTCTAGTCCCAGTTGCTCCTCTTCCAGTCCAGCTGTCTGCTGTGGTCCGGAAGGTAGTGGAGGATGGCCCAAGTGCTTGGGCCCTGCACCTACATGGGAGACCAGGAGGAAGCACCTGGCTCCTGGCTTCAGATTGGTGCAGCGCCGGCCGTGGCAGCCATTTGGAGAGTGAACCGAAGGAAGGAAGACCTTTCTCTCTGTCTCTCTCTCTCTCACTAACTCTGCCAAATTAAAAAAAAAAAAAATTGAAGAAGAAAGAGGTAGTATTTCTTGACTCATTTTGAGGTCAACATGAGCCTAATACTAAAACTAAGCAAAGAGTGTACTAGAGAAAGAATTTATAGATTATATTCCTCTTGAATAAACACTTGAAGCAAAATGTTAACAAATTAAATCCACATATATGCTTTTACTATATAGAAAGAATATACTATGTATAGTATGAACAGTAATTCATCATAATCAAATGGGGTGTGGTTGAAGAATGCATGCTGGGTTAACATTTAAAAAGTTAATTTGTTTTTGTTCACTATATTAAACTAAAAATGGTATGATCACCTTAATAGATGCAGAAAAAATATGGGCAAAATCCAACATTCATTTCTGATTTTAAGAAACCCTCAAACTAGAAATGGCAGTTCTTTTTTTTTTTTTTTTTAAGATTTTATTTATTTGAGGGGTAGAGTTACAGCCAGTGAGAGGGAGATACAGAGAGAAAGGTATTCCCTTCCGTTGGTTCACTCCCCCAAATAGCCGCAATAGCCAGAGCTGCATCTATCCAAAGCCAGGAGCCAGGGGTTTCTTCCAGGTTTCTCATGTGGGTGCAGGGGCCCAAGCACTTGGGCGGTCTTCCACTGCTCTCCTAGACCATAGCAGAGAGTTGGACTGGAAGGGGGGCAGCTAGAACCTGCGCTCATATGGGATGCCAGCACCACAGGCGGAGGATTAACCTGCGCCATGGGACGGGCCCCTAGAAATGGAAATTCTTGAACTTGAATAAGACACTCCTGAAAAATCTATTGCTAACATTGTTCTTTTTTTTTTTTATTAAAGATTTATTTTATTTATTTGAAAGGCAAAGTTAGAGAGAGAGAGAGAGAAGGAAGGAGGGAGGGAGAGAAGGAGATATCTATCTTCTTGGTTACTCTCCAAATGACCACAGCTGGCCAGGTCTGGGCCAGACCAAATCCAGGATTCAGGAGCTTTATCTGGGTCTCTCACATTTGTGCACAGGCTAAGAACTTGGACCATCTTCACTGCTTTCCCAGGCTCATTAGGGAGCTGGATCAGTAGTATAGCAGATGCCTGCTTTATCCACTATGCCACAGCGCTGGCATAGTCTTTTTAAAGTAATAATATTAGGGTTTCTTGGGGGGGGGGATTCAATTAAAAAGAAAGTAAAAAAATAATAGTATTAGAACAATTGGATGTCCGTATGCAGAATAACAAACTTTGATGTTTCACATTGTATTTAAAAATTAACTCAAATGGACCATAGATCTAAATGTTAAATGGAAAACTTTAAAACTCATGGAAAACATAGGAGAGAATCTTTGTAACTTTGGAATAGGCAGAAGTTTCAAAAGCATAATACCTAAAAGAAAAAATTGATAATTGTACTTAATCAAAATTGGCAGCATCTGGTCTTCAAAGATACTCATTTTTTAAAAAGATTTATTTTTATTTATTTGAAAGACAGAGTTAGAGAGAGAGGTAGAGACAGAGAGAGAGGTCTTCCATCTGCTGGTTCTCTCCCCAGATGGCCGCAATGGCTGGAGCTGCGCCGATCTGAAGCCAGAAGCTAGGAGCCTCTTCCGGGTCTCCCATGTGGGTGCAGGGGCCCCAAGGACTTGGGCCATCTTCTGCTACTTTCCCAGGCTATAGCAGAGAGCTGGATTGGAAAAGGAGCAGCCGGGACTAGAACCAGCACCCGTATGGGATGCCGGCGCTTCAGGCCAGAGCGTTAACCTGCTGTGCCACAACCTGGCCCCTTCAGAGGTACTCTAAAGGGATTGAAAAGTCAAGCTGCTAACTGAGAAAATATTTGCAAATGCGTATCCATGAAAGAATTGCTTACAGAATGTAAAAAGAAAGTCTGAGACTTAATAAAACAAGTTAATTAGGAAATTGGTAAGTAATTTGAACATTTTACAAAAGAAGGTACATGGAGGGCATTAAATGCATGAAAAAAATGCTTACCTTGTTACATGTTAGAAAGTGGTAAATGAAAACCACAATGTTAACTCTAGTGTTAAGTCACTATACTTTTGAAATGTCTAAGTTTTTTTTTTTAAAGATTTATTTATTTATTTGAAAGGCACAGTTAAAGAGGGAGAGACAGAGATATCTTCCATCTGCTGGTTCATTCCCCGTGTTTCTGCAGTAGCCAAGGCTGGGCCAAACCGAAGCCAGAAGCCAGAAGCCAGGGGTTTCATCCTGATCTCCCATGTGGGTGCAGGGACCCAAGCACTTGGGCCATCTTCTGCTGGTTTCCCAGGTGTATTAGCAGGGAACTGGATATGAAGTAGGACACCTAAGACATGAAGTAGTGCCTGTATCAGATGCAGGCATTGCAGGCGGTGGCTTTACTGCTATGCCACAAGGTTGGCCCAGTTGAAAATAATTTTTTAGTAATATTTATTTATTTGAAAGGCAGAGAGAGAGAGAGATCGATCAATCGATCGATCGATTGATCATAAATTTGCTGGTTTACTTCCTAAATGACAACAGCAGCTTTAGCTGTGTCAGGCCAAAGCCAGGAGCCAGGACTTCCGTCATGGATGGCAGAGACTCAAGTACTTGAGCCGTCTTCTGTTATTTCTCAGGCACGTTATCAGGGAGCTAGGTTGGAAGCAGAATAGCTGGAACTCTAAATGGCACTCAGATATGGAGTAGGGGTGTGCCAAGCAGTGGCTTAACCTGCTGTAGCCAATACCAACCCCGCATATGATGTTTTTAAAAACAGCATTAGTTGCAGTTTTCTCATTAGGGAGAAGGTTTGTGAAATTCCTTACACCGATATTTCTGAAACAGAGCTTCCTCAAAGCTTTCTTTTTTTTTTTTTAATAGAGATAAATCAGCATAAAAAATAAGCCTAAGCCATTTTAAAGTTGCAGATCAGTGACATTTAGTACATTCACCATTATCTGATTTTAAAACATTTTTGTTGTTAGAAAAGGAACACATATACACATTAAGCAGTCAGATCCCATTTCCCCTCTCCTAGCCAGTGATCTGGTTTCTGTCTCTGTTGTGGATATTTCTTATAAATAGAAGAGTATAAAATGTGACTTTTTTGTGCCTGACTTTTATTTTAGTATAACATTCTAGGGATTCATCTATATGAGTGTATTTCAAAAAGTTTGAAGTAAAATGTATTTAAAATACAAGTTTTAGTACAAAAGTTTTTGAAATCAATGTAAAGTTTTGTTTTTTAAGATTCATTTATTTCGAAGGTAGAGTTCAGAGAGGGAGAGAGAGACAGCGCGATCTTCTACCTGCTGGTTCACTCCCCAGTTGGCTGCAACGATCAGGCTTGGGCCAGGCCAAAAACTATAACTCTATCTGGGTCTCCCACATAGGTGCAGAGACCCAAGGACTTGGGTCATTTTCTCCTGCTTTCCCAGGTGCATTAGCAGCAAGCTGGATCGGAAGTGGAGCAGCCAGGACTTGAACTGACACCTATGTGGGATTCTGGCATTGCAGGTGGCAGCTTAACCTGCTGTGCCACAATACTGGCCAGAATTGTTAGAAGTAAATTTCTTGTTGTTATAAACAGCTACCCTGTCTATGCTGTTTTGTTATAGCAGCTCAAATGGGCTAAGATAGTTCTTTCCTTTTTATGCATAAATAGTATTTCATTGTATAGATATTTCATTTTTTGTTTATTCATTAAGTTTATTATTATTATTTTTTTGACAGGCAGAGTGGACAGTGAGAGAGAGAGAAAGGTCTTCCTTTTCCGTTGGTTCACCCTCCAATGGCCCCTGAGACTGGCGCGCTGCGGCCAGCGCACCACGCTGATCCGAAGGCGGGAGCCAGGTGCTTCCTCATGGTCTCCCATGCGGGTGCAGGGCCCAAGGACTTGGGCCATCTTCCACTGCCTTCCCGGGCCACAGCAGAGAGCTGGACTGGAAGAGGGGCAACCGGGACAGAATCTGGTGTCCCGACCGGGACTAGAACCCCGGTGTGCTGGTGCTGCAAGGCGGAAGATTAACCTATTGAGCCACAGCGCCGGCCTCCGACCCCCATTTTAAAGAAATTCTGAGTGTAGGCCTTGTGCAGTGGTTACGCTTCTTTTTGTAGTGCTTGTATTCTATATCCGAGTTCCTGGGTTTGAATCTCAGGACTGCTCCCAATTCTAGCTTTCTGCTATTGCTCACCCCAGGAGGCAGCAGGTGATGGCCCAAGTACCTGGGTCCCTGCCATTCATTTGGGAGACCTAGTTGGAGTTCCAGATTCCTAATTTTGGCCTGGTCCAGCCCTGACTGTTGCAAGCAATTGAGGAATGAACTAACCAGTGGAAGATCTCCCACTTTTCTCTGTGACTGTCCTCTTTCTACACTGCTCTCTTTCGTATAAATACACCTAAAGAAAGAAAATAATCTATTTTTGTTATTTTGCTTTTTTTTTAAAGATTTATTTATTTATTTGAAAGAGTTACACAGAGAGAGAAGGAGAGGGAGAGGGAGAGAGAGAGAGAGAGAGAGAGAGAGAGATCGATCTTCCATCCACTGGTTCATTCCCCAGATTGCCACATTGGCAGGAGCTGTGCCAATCCGAAGCCAGGAGCCAGGAGCCTCTTCTGGGTCTCCCATGTGGGTACAGGGGCCCAAGGACCTGAGCCCTCTTCGATGGCTTTCCCAGGTCATAGCAGAGAGCTGGATCAGAAGTGGAGCAGCCGGGACTCAAAATGGCGCCCACATGGGATGCCGGCACTGCAGGCGGCAGCCTAACCTGCTGTGCTACAGTGAGGGCCCCCTGTATTTTGCTTTTGATTCAACAGTTTGTAAATAGTATAAGCAGTTTTAAGTAGTGTCTGCTTTAGAAAAAAGTACAGTCTTTTGTTAAATTTTGGCATTGATTTCTGTGCTTAATATGTTATTGTTAAGTTAGTCTGTTTATATCATTTGTATTATTTCTAATTCATTGAAATTTTATTTGTAGCTTGATATATAGGTAATTTTCATGAATGTTTCATGTGTACTTGAAAAGAAAGTATATGCTCTTTTATTAGGGTTTACAGCTTTATACACACATACACACACACATATACTCCTATCCACCTTATTGACTAAGCATGTCATATCTTGTAAAGCCTCCTGTATTTTTCACCTTATCTTTCTTGGGCTGAGAGAAGTGTGTTATAATCTCATTTTATTCACTTGTTTCTGTGTTTTTCTTCTTATTCATCACCTGTGGTTGCTGTTTCATGAAAACTTATTGCTGATATATTTGGGTGTTTAAATATTAATGTTACATACTTAATGTGAAAAATAAAGACATTTGTAGTTTGTTTACAGTCCTTAGCATTATAACATGCACAGATCATAATTGTAAAGCTCAGTTAATTTGTTTTTTTTTATTTTCTGTGGTGAATAGTGTTCTTTTTTGTTGTGTTGTTGAGCAGTAACCATTCAGTGCACTTCTCCTTAATTGTGGATTAATATCCCTGTAAAGGACTTTAGTAGAGCACATAGTTCATGACTTAGACTATTAGGTAACGTGTGTATTAGATCTGCTCTAGATAGTCTGATTTTTTAAAAACTTTCTCAAGTCTTCTGGGGAATCAGTCTTCATTCACATTCATAAATCTACTTACTTGTTTAAGCATTTTATAAAATGAAATATTTTAGCAATTTGGTTTATCCTAGAATACAAGTAAAATTGTATATATTGAGTGTTTCCATTTCTCATCTTTTACATTTTACGAAGTAACACAAAGGTCAACAGGAAGAGACATTTCTTTAGTCAGGAATGTAAAAACAGGAAGGAGGAAGTCTATTGCAAATCTGTGTTGGCTGATTATCAGTTCAGGTTTCACCATAGAGGATGTTCATTAACGATTGTGCTGTGCTGTTACCCAGAATTACAGTGAGTGACATCCACTAGTACAGAATGTAAGCCCTCATTATAGGAAGTAATGTTAAATAACACACTGCGCTAGGTTCTTTCCTGTGCGTGGAAATAGGATACTATTAGAACAAGTTATACAAATTGCACAAACAGTAGAGCAAGGCAAGTAAAGTTAAACATAAGAAATATAGCAAAAATAATCCTTTATTTTTTGCCTTTACATGCTCTCATAGGTTCAACATGTCATCTGATCTTACAAGATATTATTGTATCCTTTTTGGAAAAAAATTAGGGTATGTTAACTCTGTCAGTTAAAAATTGACAGAGTATCTTCAACTGAATTAGAAAAGCACTGGAAATTACTTTATAAAGTAATTAGAATATATAGCAAGCTAAATGGATTATTTCCTAGGAAAATATATAGAAAATGACTATTTTGTAAAAAAATTTTTTTTTAGTATTCTATGATGAAAGGCAATGGATACTGCATTTGTACATTTGTTTGCCTTCCTCCAGTTGCTAGAAAATCTGAATAACTGTGTATCTTCAGTATACGTATTGGCTTGGATACCAATAGCAGTAGTTAGCTTGTTCTGAATTTTTTTGAAGATTTATGTGTTCATGTATTTGAAAAGGGTTGGAGGAAGAGAGAGAAAAAGAGAGAGCTTTCATCCGATGATTTACTCCCAAAATACCTGCCATAGCCAAGACCGGGCTATGCTGCATCTGAGTCTCCCATGTAGGTGGCAGGGACCCAAGTATTTGAGCTGTCATCCACTGCCTCCCAGGGTGTGCATTAGCATGGAGCTGGATAGGAAGCAGAGTAGCCAGGACTCAAACTGGCACTCTGATTTGGGATATAGTAGCTCAGATGGCAGCTTAGCCTATAGTACCACAGCTCCTGCCCCATCCTGAATTCTTCATTTAGCAAAATAATGTAGAATTTTTGAAAAAATTAAAATTATGTAAAAGCTAGATAGTATGTCATCATTATCATTATCATTATCAGCATCAACATTATCACCATCATTTATGTCACCATCATCATTCTAGAGACCTGTTAGATATCCTCTTTTTCTCTAGAATTTATTATTTTAAACTATCGGGGCTGGCGCTGTGGTGCAGCGGGTTAACACCTTGGCCTGAAGTGCCAGCATCCCATATGGACGCTGGTTCGAGACCTGGCTGTTCCACTTCAGATCCAGCTCTGAAGATGACCCATGTGGAAGACCTGGAAGAAGCTCCTGGCTTCAGACTGGCGCAGCTTTGACTGTTGCGGCCAATTGGGGAGCAAACCATCGGATGGAAGACCTCTCTCTTCCTCTTCTCTCTCTTTGTAACTCTGTATTTTAAACAAATAAATAAATATTAAAAAATTAATTTAAGCTATGTCTGGGGGCTCTTATTTCTGAATTATTATATGGTAATACAGTATTTTTTGTGTTATGGTGCAAACTAAATATTAGATTGAGGACTGAAGTGATTATTATTATGATATGCCAGTAACCTATTCATTTGGGTTGATATGCTCTAATGTATTAGTCAGATGAAGGAGTCTATAAGCCTCTTTTTATTTTTTTTTAAGATTTATTTATTCATTTGAAAGTCAGGGTTACTCAGAGAAGGAGAGGCAGAGAGAGAGAGAAGTCTTCCATGCACTGGTTCACTCCCCAACTGGCCGCAATGGCTGGAGCTGTGCCAATCTGAAGCCAGGAGCCAGGAGCTTCCTCCTGTCTCTCACATGGATGCAGGGGCCCAATGACTTGGGCCATCTTCTACTGCTTTCCCAGGCCATAGCAGAGAGTTGGATCAGAAGTGGAGCAGCTGGGACTCGAACTGGCACCCATATGGGATGCCGGCACTGCAGGCGGAGGCTTTACCTACTACACCACATCATGGGCCCTGCCTCTTAATTTTAAGATACACATGTGTGTGCCCATTTGAGCATCTCAGTCAAGTGATTTTGTTTGTTTTGTTTTAGTTATATATTACCAAACCAATATGAATTAACTCAAGGAAGAATGAAAAATGAGAGGTTACTGGAGTCTCACAAAAATCTTAGGGCAGCCAGACTTTTCAAAAGATTGGAAGAAAGAAGTTGATGACCATGTTTCTTTCTTTTTCTCCTTGATGCTTTTCTTTGCCTTCTATATTCTTCACTTTAGCTTTTTCTGCTTCTCTCTGTGCCCAGTAGAGGATGACCACCTATAGCTTGCATGTATCAGCCAAGCACATACAGCTGACTATCTCTGAATTCTTAATTAAAAATTCCTGAAAGAGTATTATCAGGCTGAACCAGCTTGTGACGGTTATACAACCTTGATGTTATGAATGTATAATAATTAGAAAAAACCACATTACTCATCCAGCCATGTATGGGCAGCAGTTCTCAGAAGATGTGACAGTTCTGTTCATATACTTTTATGGGGAGAAGAACCATAACTTCTATCTTACTACAGAGGAGGTTCTTGCCACACCCAAGCTACAGCTCAAAGAAGCACTGTTGTAAGAGTTGAAATGGAATTCCCACTAACAGCAGTTATCCTTCATATCAGCTATGTATTTTTTCACAATGCTATGTTCTTTCTTATCTGTCTTTATGCATGGTTGAATACCCTCCTCCTCATTTCTGCACTTAGGCAAATATTATTATTGTTGAATTTCTACTTCCTCTATGAAATTGTTGCATTTTTAGATCACTGTATTCACTGTATGTAAATATTTTTCTATATCTGAATACTTATGGCATGGACTTGTATTTTTTAATTTTAATTTTTTAAATTAATTTATTTAAAAGAGAGTTACAGAGATGTTACACTTCCCAGATGGGCGAAGAGGCCGGAGCTATGCTGATCCTAAGCCAGGTCTCCCAGTTTCCTCTGGGTCTCCTTCGCAGTGCAGGGGCCCAAGGACTTGGGCTATCTTATACTGCTTTCCCAGGCCATAGCAGAGAGCTAGATTGGAAGTGGAGCAGCCAGAACTCGACCAGTGCCCATATGGGATACCGGCACTGCAGGCAACAGCTTTACTCACTATGCCACAGTGTTAGCCCCCTCATAGTATGGATTTTCAACACAGTATTATTTAGTTGTGTCTAAGTGTGTGTATCTTAGTCTGTATGCAGATATGTATGTCTTAAAAATACAGGTCTAGGGTTGGGTGTTTGGCAAGTGGTTAAGATATTGCTTGAAAATGCCTAGTTGAAGTCCTGGCTCCTTGCCTTCTGATTTGGCTCCCTGTTCACTCATTCCCTGGGAGGCAGTGTGATGACAGGTCAAGTACTTGGATCCTTGCCACCTGTATGGGAGACTTGGGTTGATTACTGGCTCCTTTGGGGTGGGCAAGCCCTGGCTGTTGCAGGCATTTAGGGAGTGCTCAAGTGGATAAAAGATCTCTTTCTGTCTTTCAAATGGATGAACATGAATAAATAAGTACATTTTTAAAATGCAGACCTAATGATATGTGTTTGAGGCCTATGAGTGTATTTGATGAGTTCCTAGTACACTAAATAGCAGAATACCATGGGTACAATAGACTCTTAGTAAGTCTTTTAAGAAAATGAATGAAATGTAAATACCTTTAGTATAAGATTCCAGTTTGAACAACTGTTCATGCACCAAGTTACTTTCACAAGAGCTAAGGAAGCCAGGTGAGAGACTGTAGTACCTGGTTTTAGTATAATAATTAGAACAGATACATTGAAGAAGGCAATAAGGAAAGAGTGCCTGCATCATCTCACAAACTCTAACCAGCACAGGTTGGAGAGAAATACTTGTCTCCTACTTAGGCAAGGGTGAGGGAATATCCTTGAAAACAAGTGCTGTGCCAGTCACAGGAAAAGCCCTGGTTTCTGTTCTCAGGCCAGAACCCAAAGACTGAGCCTTTAGAGTCTCCTTAGCCAAGTGGTGAAGAGACTGTCTCCAACATCCCCAGACTCTAGCTGCTGGGGAGCAGAGCAGGAAAGTGAGTTCAGGGTTTTACTTTAGAGCTCCAAGCTTGGCCTGCTGCAGTGACAACCAGTACCAGATAAAGCTCAAAGGCATTTATCCCCAGGCCAGTACTCAAAGATGAGGTCCAGATCTACTCTGGCCTAAGGTGAAGACTTGTGCTCTGGTGATGTAAACTCATGTTGGTCTGTTATCGCTGCCAACATCAACAATAACATAGACTTGGTGCACAATCATGAACTGCACAGACTGCTGTAGTGAGGTCTAGCCAGGTAGAATCCTGTGTGACCACATACTAGTGATTTGTGCACGAAGTGTCTGGTTTTACCCCTGTCCCAAAAAGAGACTTCTAGAAATGGGCTGACTATCTCTTTGTAGACCCTTTTCTAGCTTGTTTTGACCAATACAATGACTTGGGGTTTGGGCCAAACTTGGGATGAGATACCCTCTAATTCTGAAGTAGTGACAACACACCAACACTGTTAAGTCAAGGCAGACCTTGGCTTAGGATGCTGTCTAGTGCTGAAGTAGTGGAAGTTTCCACTGGCTGGAAGACAGGCACAAAGAAGACCTGACTATGAAGATTCAAAAAAATTCCCAATCCTTCAGTGTACAAATGGCATACACCAGCAAGCATCAAGAACTTTTGGGGAACCATGACCTCATCTAATGAACAAAACAAGGTGCCAGATAGCAAAACTGACTAGATAGCAGTTTATGTTGGCAAATTCTCAGATGGAGAATTCAAAATAGCTGTTTTAAAGAACAACAAGCTTCAACAAAATACGGAGAAATGATTCAGTACTTAACAGAGATATGGAAGTAATTTATTTTTTATTTTTTTATTTTTTGACAGGCAGAGTGGACAGTGAGAGAGAGAGAGACAGAGAGAAAGGTCTTCCTTTGCCGTTGGTTCACCCTCCAATGGCCGCCGCGGTCGGCGCGCTGTGGGCCGGTGCACTGCGCTCAGGAGCCAGGTGCTAGGTGCTTTTTCCTGGTCTCCCATGGGGTGCAGGGCCCAAGCACTTGGGCCATCCTCCACTGCACTCCTGGGCCACAGCAGAGGGCTGGCCTGGAAGAGGGGCAACCGGGACAGAATCCAGCGCCCCGACCAGGACTAGAACCCGGTGTGCCAGTGCCGCAAGGCGGAGGATTAGCCTGTTGAGCCACGGCGCCGGCCTGATATGGAAGTAATTTTAAAAAAATCAAATAAATCCTTGAGCTGAAAACTATACTGAGCAAAACTAAGGGTACAATAGAAGGCTTTTTTAGCAGACTAGTTCAAACAGAAGAAATAAATAGTGAGATTGAAGATAGGCTGTTTGAAAATATGCAGTTGGAGGAAAAAACATTTTAATATTAAAATAATAGGAAACTTCCCAAGACTAGAGAAGGATACAACTCTCCAGATACAGGAAGGTCAGGGGTCACCAGTCAGATTCAATTCACGTAAGTCTACTCCAATTCATATTATAATCAAATTCTCCAAGGTTAAAAATAGAGAATTCTCAAAACGACAAGAAAAAAAACCACACAGAGGTGTTGCAGTTCACCTGACTGTAGACTTTTTGGCAGAAACTTTATAGGCCAGGAGAGAGTGAGATGAGACTTTCACAGTCCTGAAGGAAAATAGCTACCACCAAAGACTAGGATACTCAGCAAAGACATTGCCAGACAAACAAAAGCTGAGCAAATTTGTCAACACCAGACTGGTACTACAAGAATTGCTAAAGGAAGTTCTTCAGTATGAAAGACATGTTAACAAGTACAATGAAAATATCAGAAGGTAAATAATTCACTGAATAGAGAACCTAGAAGTAAACCCATGCATATATAGCCTCTAGAAAAAATATAGAATTAATGTCAACGTCAGTCTCTAGCAGAAATAAAAGTAACTCTTTTCTTCTAGTTTGTGTGGTTTCTGAGAGTGTATATATTGTTGATGTTTTGGTATGATCTGCCTCATTATCCAGTAGCCTGATTTTGTGAGAATTTATTAATAAAGGTGTTGCTGTTTTAGCAAGAAAGATGCTTGGGTTGGCATTGTGGTGTTGTGGATAAACTATTCTGTGTCACCGGCATCCCATATAGATCCTGGTTCATGTTCAGATCACTCTACTTCTGATTCAGCTCCCTGCTGGCGTGGGAAAAGCAGCAGAGGATGGCTCACATGTTTGGACCTCTGCCACTCATGTGGGAAACCTGGATGAAGCTCCTCAGTTCTGACTTTGGCCTGGCCCAGCGCTGGCCATTAACTGGAGAGTTAACCAGCTGATGGAATATTTCTCTTTCTCTTTTTCTCTTCGTCTCTCTCTATAACACTGCCTAAATAAATAAATCTTACAAAAAAGTTAAACCAGTTGCCCTGTATACTTCCTCAGCATTCTTGGGGTCACATGAATTAATATATGTAAAATTGCTTTCTGAGTTGTAAAGCACTAGTACACATGTAAAAGATCCTTTTTGTTTTCTGTTATTTATATTCGTATTTTGAGTAGACCCAAAATTACTTTTCTCAGCTTCATCTTTTCCCTCCAGTTCTTCTGTGAAACTGAAATGACTAACAGAACTAGACTGTGTGATCAGGATCAATAGTGAGAGTTAAGATCTGCTTTGTATTGTGGTAACCTTGTTTCTGTTTTCCTCCATACTGTTTCTTGATATAGTTATTTGATAAAAAATTTTTGTTTTTTGAAAAACATTGTAAAAATTAAATATATACAAAGAAATTTATTTTAAGATATATGTGAATATATAT
Source organism: Sylvilagus floridanus (assembly GCA_949820135.1). Taxonomy (NCBI): domain Eukaryota; kingdom Metazoa; phylum Chordata; class Mammalia; order Lagomorpha; family Leporidae; genus Sylvilagus; species Sylvilagus floridanus. The sequence continues at coordinate 45,464,510 of OX463235.1, forward strand.
TTACTATGACCAAAAAGAAATATTTTTTTAAAATTTATTTGACAGAGTTATAGACAGTGAGAGAAAGAGACAGAGAGAAAGGTCTTCCTTCCGTTTGTTCACTCCCCAAATGGCTGCTACGGCCAGTGCTGTGCTGATCCAAAGCCAGGAGCCAGGTGCTTTTTCCTGGTCTCCTATGCGGGTGCAGGGGCCAAGCACTTGGGCCATCTTCCACTGCCCTTCTGGGCCACAGCAGAGAGATGGCCTGGAAGAGGAGCAACCGAGACTAGAACCCAGCGCCCATATGGGATGCTGGTGCCACAGGCGGAGGATTAACCAAGTGAGCCACAGCGCTGGCCCCAAAATATTTTTTTAAAAATACTTATTTTTGTTATTTATTTAAAAGGCTGGTTCATTCCCCAAATGCCTGCATCTTCCTTGGGTGGGCCAGGCTAAAACCAGGAGCATGGAACTCAATCTGGGCTCCTGCATGGTTGTCAGGGACTCAACTACTTGAGCCATCACCTACTGCCTCCTTGGGCATGCATTAGCAGAAGCTAGAATGAAGAGCAGAGCTTAGACTCGAACCTAGACTATCAGATATGGGATGCAGGCATTCTGAGCAGCATGTCAGCCACTGAACCAAACCCTTGGCCCCCAGAGAGAAGTCTTTTGGTAAAAATCATAAAATTCCCATGCTGCATAGATAATGTATTTAGTTCTACTTACTTGGTTAGTGGACAAAAAAAATCTCTTAGTGTGTTCAGTTCCAACCTTTTGTTCATTTCCCATAGCTGAAATTGCATACTCATTTCTTCCTGTTGTATGAATAAGTCAAATGATAGTAGAGATAGTAAGACAGCGTTTACTCAGCCCTGTCCTGTTTAGCCTCTGGAATTCTCAGCTGGTGGATTGGTTTAGGGTTTTCTAGATATCTGCATTGATAATTAAAGTTCTCATGTTGCTGATGTTGAGGTGACTGCTGAGCTTGTGACTCATCTCTTGCTTTTGCTTGTCCTCTTTGCTTATCCTCTTGCAGTCTTCACCATTTAGCTTGTTTTTAGCAAGGAGGGTCTCTTGTGGATGTCTTTTGGTAATGATGAATACGTTTTTTAAAAAAGCTTGTTTTTTGGGGCCAACTCTGTGGTGTTGTGGGTTAAGCCTCTGCTGGAGGTGCTGGCATCCCACATGGGCACAGTTGAGTCCTGGCTGCTCCACTTCTGACCCAGTTCCCTGCTAATGTGCCTGGGAAAGCAGTGGAGTTTGGTCCAAGTGCTTGGGCCCCTGTACCTATGGGAGACCCAGAGGTGGCTTCTGGCTCCTGGCTCCTGGCTCCTGTCTTTGGCTTGGTCCAGCCCCAGCCATTTGCGGAGTGAACCAGCAGGTAGAAGATCTGTGTGTGTGTGTGTGTGTGTGTGTGTGTGTGTGTATCTCTGTGTGTATGTCTCTCTCTCTCTCTCTGTAACTCTGCCTTCAAATAAATTGATAAATCTTTTTTTTTTAAGATTTATTTTATTTATTTGAAAGACAGAATCACAGAGAGAGGTAGAGACAGAGAAAGAGGTCTTCCATCTGCTGGTTCAATCCCCAGATGGCCGCAACGGCCGGAGCTGTGCTGATCCAAAGCCAGGAGCCAGGAGCTTCTTCCAGGTCTCCCATGGGGGTGCAGGGGTTCAAGGACTTGGGCCATCTTCTACTGCTTTCCCAGGCCATAGCAGAGAGCTAGATAGGAAGAGGAGCAGCCGGGACTAGAACTGGCACCCACATGGGATGCTGGCGCCTCAGGCCAGGGCGTTAACCCACTGTGCCACAGCGCCAGCACCAAATAAATTGATAAATCTTAAAAAAAAAAAAAGGTTGAAAAGCTTTTAGGACTGTTAGAAATTTTAAATTATTTTTCATTCAGTTATTTTAGCATTATCATAAGTCATATTTAATATGAATAAATCATAAAAACATTTGATTTCTAATGTTGATTTCTAATGTTGATGGAGAAGATAAGTAGACTACATTTTTGTCTGTATGTATGTGTGTGTGTTTTAAGATTTTTTTTTTTTATTTATTTGAAAGACAGAGATATAGAGAGAGGTGGAGACAAAGAGAGAGGTCTTCTATCCATTGATTCACTCCCCAGATGGCCACAATGGACGGAGCTGCGCAGATCTGAAGCCAAAAGCCAGCAGCTTCTACTGGGTCTCCCATGAGGGTGCAGGGACCCAAGGACTTGGGCTATCTTCTACTGCTTTCCCAGGCCATAGCAGAGAGCTGGATTGGAAGAGAGCAGCCGGGACTTGAATCGGCACCCATATGGGATGCTGGCATTACAGACCGCGGCTTTACCTGCTATATACCACAGCACCGGCCCCTATATTTTTATTGTAATTTATGCACTGACATTTTTAAAGAAAACTTTTATTTAATAAATATAAATTTTGAAAGTACAACTTTTTTTTTTTTTTTTTTAACAGGCAGAGTGGACAGTGAGAGAGAGAGACAGAGAGAAAGGTCTTCCTTTTGCCGTTGGTTCACCCTCCAATGGCCGCCGCGGTCGGTGTGCTGCGGCCGGCGCACCACGCTCATCCGATGGCAGGAGCCAGGTGCTAGGTGCTTTTTCCTGGTCTCCCATGGGGTGCAGGGCCCAAGCACTTGGGCCATCCTCCACTGCACTCCTGGGCCACAGCAGAGGGCTGGCCTGGAAGAGGGGCAACCGGGACAGAATCCAGCGCCCCGACCGGGACTAGAACCTGGTGTGCCGGCGCCACAAGGCGGAGGATTAGCCTGTTGAGCCACGGCGCCGGCCAGTACAACTTTTGAATTATAGCAGTTTCCCCCCCATAGTCACCCTCCCACCTGCAAACCATCCCATCTTCTACTCCCTCTCCCATCCCATTCTTCATTATGATTCATTTTTAATTATCTTTATATACAGAATATCAACTTAGTATATACTAAGTAAAGATTTCAACAGTTTGTACCCACATAGACACACAAAGTATAAAGTACTGTTTGAATACTAGTTTTACCATTAATTTGCATAGTACAACACATTAAGGATAGAGATCCTGTGTGGAGAGTAAGTGCACAGTAACTCCTGTTGTTGATTTAAGAATTGGCACTTATTTATGATGTCAGTAATCACCTGAGACTCTTGTCATTAGCTGCCAAGGTTGTGGAAGCCTCTTGAGTTCACAAACTCTGACCTTATTTAGCCAAGGCCATGATCAAAGTGGAAGTTCTCTCCTCCCTTCAGAGAATGGTACTTCCTTCTTTGATGGGCCGTTCTTGCCATTGGAATCTCACGCACAGAGATCTTTCATTTAGGTCATTTTTTGCCACAGTGTCTTGGCTTTCCATGCCTGAGAAACTCTCATGGGCTTTTTAGCCAGATCTGAATGCCTTAAGGGCTGATTCTCAGGCAAGAGAAGCACTGACTTTTAAAGATGTGCTTTAATAAAATTATTTTTACATGTGTTCTTCCAGTGTCTGAGTGTCTACTATGTAATATACAAAAGTCTGTCCTGGGGCCGGTGCTGTGGCATAGCAGGTAAAGCTGCTGCCTGCAGTGCTGGCATCCCATATGGGCACCAGTTTGAGTCCTGGCTGCTCCCCTTTCAATCTAGCTCTCTGGTATGGCCTGGGAATGCAGTAAAAGATGGCTCAAGTCCTTGGGCCCTGCACCTGCATGGGAGACCTGGAAGAAGCTCCTGGTTCCTAGCTTCTGATCAGTGTAGCTCTGGCTGTTTCGGCCATCTCAGGAGTAAATTAGCAGGTGGAAGACCTCTCTCTCTTTCTGCCTCTCCTTCTCTCTCTGTGTAACTCTGACTTTCAAGTAAATAAATAAATCTTTTTTTTTTAAAGTATTGTATGCCATATTGTCCAAATTTACCCATAGAAGCCTGGGCTTGAATAATATTCTTGATTTTATGGTTCTGTTCTGTTATTTTTAGACGTTATATTAAACAGTAGGTAACAAGATAAAGTGACTTCATGAAAGGGAGAAATTTCATTTTCATCTTAATTTCATAGTACTTAGTTGTTAATTATGTTGAGTATGGGGTTCATACCACATACTTTGGAGCAGTAGTAAAAGACTAAGGGTGCCCTCTAGTGAATCTTTTTTATTGACATTTCCAGTTTTTGTTTCCTCATCTTACTTATAAATTAAATATAGAAATAGAAGATACCCTCAGTTCTCAAGGAATTTAGAAGATAAATTGTATCCTTAATAGTAAAGTTTGTTGTATTATACAAATAAATAAATGATAGTATACAAAGATCTGGGAAAATAGCTGGTAATGGAGAAGTTATCCAGTATGGCTATTTATAAAATTATCCTGAAGTAATTTTTTTGAATTGGAATTCATAGGAAATTTAAGATTAATATTGAGACATATGCTGGGGGAAGAGCATTCTGGGGGTGGAGAGAAATGTAAGAGATTACCAAGAAGGATTAGTGCCAAAAAGAAAAAGAAGTTGAGAAAGATGGAATTTCCTGGGCAAGATTTTAAATTTAAATTTAACACTGCTTTTAATATTATATGCAGACATTCATAGTTAATCTATATTGTACTTGGAAACCTTTTTTCAAAAATTCAGGGAGGACTTAGTTGGGCAGTTATAGTTTGAGGTCGTACAGTGGTAATTCGATACCTGGTTGCTATTGCTACCTGCTGAAGGCTCAACTGGATTATGCAGTCAAGATGGCTCACTCACATTGCTGGCGGTTGAGAGTACCTACATGACTTCTCCTAAAAATAATAGTCAGATTTCTTACATGGTAGGTGGCTTTCTTCAAAATAAGGTATCTGAAGATGTCCAGGTAGATGTTGCATGGCCTTTTCTAGCCTCTAAAGTCACATAGTATCACGTCTATCACATTCCATTGGAATCTGCCCAGATTGAAAGAAGGATGTAGAGACTCCTCCTCTCAATATAAGGTGTATCAAAGACTTTTGGATGTGTGTTATAAGAGTACTTCATTTACTTTCCTGCTTTCCGGAAAAATTAGGCTAGTACAGTTAAGTTTTTTTTTTTTTTTGGACAGACAGAGTGGACAGTGAGAGAGAGAGACAGAGAGAAAGGTCTTCCTTTTGCCGTTGGTTCACCCTCCAATGGCCGCCGCGGTCGGTGCGCTGCGGCCGGCGCACCGCGCTCATCCGATGGCAGGAGCCAGGTGCTAGGTGCTTTTCCTGGTCTCCCATGGGGTGCAGGGCCCAAGCACTTGGGCCATCCTCCACTGCACTCCTGGGCCACAGCAGAGGGCTGGCCTGGAAGAGGGGCAACCGGGACAGAATCCGGCGCCCCGACCGGGACTAGAACCCGGTGTGCCGGTGCCGCAAGGCGGAGGATTAGCCTGTTGAGCCACGGCGCTGGCCTAGTACAGTTAAGTGTTAATGATTTAAGAAATTATTAAGGTTGTTACATATATGCCTGTTTCCTGCACCTGATCTCCACTTTCTATTGCATGTGAATTTATATAATACTCAGTATTGTTGGAAAGGATCCTTTATGTGACTGTACTGCCTTAGGGTTATTTAGTTTCTTATTTGCTTCTGTATTCAAGAGCATCAAAGAAAGTTATGGGAAGGTTGTTATTTGTGCTTACTATATTTGATAAATGGTAGAGAAAATGTTAGGAGTACTGAATATGAAACTTTATATTGAACATCTTTCTCACTATTTCACTGTGTTAAATAAATATAATAGAAATAATCCCCCAAGACTGAGTGGCTACTTTGAGCAAATCTTTTGTGCATTTAAGGTAGGAAGATGATGTCGTTGCTATTTCTGTTTAAAAGAATTCTAAATCATGTGATTTTATTAAAAAGGGTGGCCCTTCTCTCAAATGATAATTTATTTGCTATCTTTGAGTAATATTTTAGCCCATTGTTTCTCAAATGGCTATTCCTAAAATTTTAGATTCCTCGAATATATTTTAAGGCTCCTGAAGTGAAATGCAGTATTTCAGGTCCTACCTTTGACTCTAGATGCAGGATTTCACATAATGATAACTGGTGTTGGAAAGATGATGCCACTGAAAGATAATATTAAACTTTCAATTTACATAGCCCAGGATACTGAATTTTACCAGAAAACATAGTCACACAGGTAAGAATGAATAGTATATCTCAGCAGAACTTCCCCTCGTTTCCAGGATCTGTACAGGAGGCACAGAGACCTGCTGATTTCTTTATCAGGGCAAAATAGGTTCAAACAGCTATTTTTGTTATGTATTTGCCCTCTTTTACTTGTGGCTTATGTGTGTACTATTCTGAATTTCAGTATTTCATGTACTTATGTGTAAGGAAATATTTCTAAATCTTGGTTTTAGATGAGTTGCCAAATGGTTAGTTTGCTGCAAAGCAATTTGATGAATACACCAAAATTATAGATATATAGAAATTTTGGGTTTTTGAAACTATTTTACATTTGACAACAAGTGATATGTATTGGATAGGATGGTTTTAATAACTTTTTGAAATTTCCAGTAAGCTTTATTTGTGATTACTTTTATTGTATTTTTTGTTTGAGAGGGAGAGCAAGGAGAGCGAGAATGTGTGCTTACTCTCCCATCCACTCATTCACTCCCCACATGCCTGTTGGGAACTCAGTGTGGGTGGTGGGGACCAAAGTACTTGTGCCAGCACCTTCTGCTTCTGAGTGTGTATTATCTGGAAGGTGGAATTGGGAGCTGGAGCTGGAATCAAAGCAAGACACTCTAACATTGGATGTGGCCATCTTAACCAGTATGCTAAATGCTTGCCCCTGTGGTTACTTTTTTTTTTTTGACAGGCAGAGTGGACAGTGAGAGAGAGAGACAGAGAGAAAGGTCTTCCTTTACCGTTGGTTCACCCCACCATGGCCGCCGTGGCTGGCGCAATGTGGCCGGCGCACCGCGCTGATCCGAAGCCAGGAGCCAGGTGCTTTTCCTGGTCTCCCATGGGGTGCAGGGCCCAAGCACTTGGGCCATCCTCCACTGCACTCCCGGGCCACAGCAGAGAGCTGGGCTGGAAGAGGAGCAACCGGGACAGACTCCAGCACCCTTGTGATTACTTTTAAAACTGTCTTCTGAATAGCATTTTCAAGAATGCTTAGTTTGTCAAAAGCTGTTACTAGTGTGGTTGTCTTATAAATATATTTAATATTCAGAAATAATATATTTTATAGTTCAGTTAGTATATATAACCAAAATTTTACTACTAATCAGTAAATATGGTTAGTTATCTAGTTTTTCCGATTAGATGATTCTAAGTTGGTATGTAGAATCTGAAAAGAATTCAGTGTAAAATAAAATTGCTGGGGCTGGCTCCGTGGTGCAGTAGGTTAATCCTCCACCTGTGGCACTGGCACCCATATGGGATGCCAGTGCTAGTCTTGGCTGCTCCTCTTCCAATCCAGCTCTCTGCTATGGCCTGAGAAAGCAGTAGAAGATAGTCCAAGTCCTTGGGCCCCTGCACCCACATGGGAGACCCAGAAGAAGCATCTGGCTCCTGGCTTTGGATTGACGCAGCTCCAGCTGGTGCGGCCTTCTGGAGAGTGAACCAATGGAAGGAAAACTTTCTGTCTCTCCCTCTCACTGTCTGTAACTCTACCTCTCAAATAAATAAATTAAATATTTTTTAAAAATTAAATTGCTAAAGAAGTATCAAAGAATTTCATTACTGTGAAATGTTTATGAGAAATGCAAAACTAAGGTTGATATGCTGGAAGTTGAACTTGTTATGCCATTTGAAGCACTGCTGAAAAAGTAGTAAAAATATCTATAGGCTGAAAAATTAATGCTCGAAAGAATGCAAAAACAAATTCTTACTGCTAGAAATGCAAAATTAAGGCTAATGTATCATTTGAGGAATTTGCAAATAATGTGGTTATAGTTTCAGAATGTAGATAATGACAATAGAAAGCATCCAGTGGAAGCTAGAAGTAGCTGATACGATTTTGACAGCTAAAAGTATGAAATGTTGTCTTCTGATAAAGATTTGTAAAAAGATTGACAGTGGGGCCAGCGTTGTGGCATAGTGTGTTAAGCTACCACCTGCAGTACTGGTTTGAGTCCAGGCTGCTTCACTTTTGATCCATCTCCTTGCTAATGCACCTAGGAAGGCAGTGGAAGATGATCCAACTGCTTGGGCCCCTGCATCCACGGGGTAGACCTGGATGAAGCTCCTGGCTCCTGGCTTGGGCCTGGTCCATCCCTGGGTGTTGTGGCCATCTGGGGAGTGAATCAATGGATGGAAAATCTCTGACTTTCTTCTCTCTCTCTCTCTCTCACCCTAACTTTCAGATAAATAAATAAATCTTTAAACAAACAAAGCATTCTGGAAGAAAGAAAAGCTATACTTTTACTTTGTCTAGGAAAAGAATTATAGTGCTCTGTAAATAAAGGTAATTTGTGGAAATTGGGATTAGATATTTTGAGATTGTGTCAACTTTTCTCAAAGTGTAGGCATTGTTTTAGTTCAAAAAAGTAAAAATAAATTTCTTAGGAAACTAAAACATTTGATTTCCTTCACAGTTATTATGATGGAATTATTCTTTATAATTAAGATACAGGAAAGGAAAAAGATGCTGAGAATGGTATAAGGACATTATGTACTTTAACAAAAAACAGTCTAATATTAACAGCAAGAGAGTTCTTTATCATGTAGTAACTTGTGAATTTTTTTTTATCAGAAAGACCATTTCCTTACAAAAATAAAATTATAGAAAATCATTAATTTTATTTATAGAGTATATAGCATCTATCTAAAAAATTGAAGTAACTTAGGCTTCTCAGTTAAAACGTTTGGTTTAATGATAAAAGCATTGATTTTTTAACAATTTCAGCATTTTAGTGTATTCTTATTTTTATATTTATTTTATAACCACTAGGTGGAGTTCTATACACACAATTCAAAAAGGCGTTTGAAAGATTTTACTTAAATTCCGCAAGTTGGTATATTAGCTCTTCCAATACTGTGTAATAACTCATATTCCAACACTTTACTTTGCTGTACAGATTTGATATCATGAAAATAGAAAGTATGTTTGTACTTCTAAAAAATTTAAGCTGTGCTTTTGATACATAATCAGTGTTTTTTATTCATTCCTGGTTGCTAAAATTAAAATATATGAGTCTTTAGTACCAAAAGCAATCTTTTTGTTTAGGATTTATTTATTATTACTTATTTGAGAGCCAGAGTTAGAGAGAGAGAGAGAAAAGGAGATATATATATATAGACAGAGATCTTCCATCTGCTGGTTCACTCCCCAAATGGCTGCAACAGCCCGGGCTGGGCTGATCTGAAGCCAGGAACCAGGAGCTTCATCTGGGTCTCCCACATGGGTGCAAGAATCTGAGGACTTGGGCCATCCTCTCCTGCTTTCCCACGGTCATTATCGGGGAGTTGAATTGGACATGGAACAGCAAGGACTCGAACCAGTATCCATTTGGAATGTTGGTGTTGGAGGTGGCAGCTTAACCGGTTATGCCACAATGCCAGCTGCATGGTATCTCTTTTTTCTATGCACATGAAGTGTTAAGGTCAGGTCATCTTTTAAAATTGGTTTTGCACCTTTATTTTTTCTGAGTAGCATTAACTTTTGCCAGAAGTAAGAATTTACCTGCACTGGACTCCCTTGTATTGGTGTCACTGTCTATGTGCGGACATTAAAATACAACTTTAGTGGACAAGGGGTAATGGGAAATTTACCAACTTATTAATGTTCACTCTTGCTAGTGTTGTCATATATGTGCATTTATTTTATAAGAACTTGATTAGATTTTCAGTAGACCTTATGAAATTCTGGGGGATAATTTGAAAGAAGAAAAAATACTTCCTTTAAAATTACATTGTTTATACATTTAGAATGGTAATTTATGACACATTAATATGTTAATTATAATTAGGTAGATATAACTGTTAACTCACTTGGGTTTCAAAGAATGAATAGTGCTGAGCAGTATTTTCTTTCTTTCCTGCAAATCAAAATTTCAAAGAATAAAAACTATCATTGAAATACAAAAAGGAAAGAAAAATAGGTTTTGTAGAGTCCCTTCACCTGAGATCAGATGAGTAGAGGGCCCACAGTTTTCTCTATTTCTTACTTTAGTCCTCCTTATTTTGATGCATTTGTAATTTAATACTGCCTAACAATTAGCTATGCCTCAGTTCTCATCCCCTTTTCTGTCCATTGGTTGATTTCACCTGATGGGTGCAACAGTGCACATCAGGGATTCCCTGTTGAGTCATTCTCAATTGTTGATCTTCAAAGGGGATCTGGTTAGTTGCTGTGCTGCTAAATTTCTCTCTGCATTCCATGCTGATTATCACCGTTGCTTACTGGAGAGTCTATATAACTTAATAGTTAAAAGCTGGCTTTGGAGTCAGGTAGACCCAGGGTTAAATTTTGGCTCATTACTCTGTGACTTTTGAGTTTTGATCTTAATGTTTCCAAACTACATTTGTAAACTTGGATGCCAACAGAACCTATGTCATAAAGCTGTAGTGAATACTTAATGCATGTAAAGCACTTAGTATATAGTTTGTTTTTCATAGTCATTTTTACTATCACCATCTTGAAGCCAGAAGGAATCCTGGTTTCTCTCTCTTCACTGTGGGAAGTTGTTGAATGAGAGGGCACGTCTCCTGTGCTTCTCCCTCCATGTCTCTCCAGATTGCCTCTGTAATTAAACCTAGATCCCAGTCAGAGAAAACACTGATGATTCCTGCTATGCAGACTATGTCAAGAAATTCTTGGAATAAGAGTTGCTTTTGGTATCTTCCCTTTTCCAGTGTTATAATACATATCCCTTTCTCCTTTCCTGCCTCTCTCTACTAAGGCAGAATTCCTTTTTTATTTTTTTATTATTATTATTATTTTTTTGACAGGCAGAGTGGACAGTGAGAGAGAGACAGAGAGAAAGGTCTTCCTTTACCGTTGGTTCACCCTCCAGTGGCTGCTGCGGTCGGCGTGCTGCGGCTGGCGCACCGCGCTCATCCGATGGCAGGAGCCAGGTGCCAGGTGCTTTTCCTGGTCTCCCATGGGGTGCAGGGCCCAAGCACTTGGGCCATCCTCCACTGCACTCCTGGGCCACAGCAGAGAGCTGGCCTGGAAGAGGGGCAACGGGGACAGAATCCGGTGCCCCGCCCGGGACTAGAACTCGGTGTGCCGGCGCCGCAAGGCGGAGGATTAGCCTGTCGAGCCACGGCGCTGGCCAGGCAGAATTCTTGACTAATATTTTTATTTTTTCATCAGCATGTGAAAATAATTAAATCAACTGCATATAGTGATTGGTTCTATTTTTAGTCCTGGCTTTTTGATTCATGCTGAATCTATTAAAATAAGATGATACAACCTCAGAACTTTCTAAGTCCTTTCTATGGCCAACATTCTGTCAATTGATAAGTTTTGAATGCAGGTACCATCCCTATCTCTTAATACTTTTCTTTAAATGCAGTTTATTCCTGTGTGTTAGAACATTTCTTCATCTCTCAGACTTTAGTCCTAGGTACTGTGCTCATGGATATGGATTGTAGATGACAAATGGTTATATCACTTGGGGTACTAACTTGTACTCGTGTCTGGAATTGCAAACGGTTATCAAAGGTCAGGAGAAGTTTGGGAGAGACTGAGACTCAGTAACATATCAACACCTACTCTCCTCATTCACAGTATGACTTGAATAGCCCTTATTTGAGATGCTTGAGACCAGAAGTATTTTAGATTTTGGATTTCTTTTTGATTTTAGAGTATTAGCATATACATAATGAGACATCTTGGGGGTGGGACCCAAGTCTAGACACAGAATTCACTTATGTTTCATTCATATACCTTATACACATAGGTGTATACCTTATACACAGAGGTAAAAGGTATAAAATATTTAATAATCGCATATGAAACTTTTCATGGTGTAGAATTTTTGTTTTCAATTATCTTTATATAGAGAAGATCAATTTAGTATAAATTAAGTAAAGATTTCAACAGTTTGCATAAGGTTCTAGTTTAACAGCAGAAGGTGTAGAATGTGAAGGATGCACCCATTGTAGGCTTTGGTTTTCTATTAATGGAGGGTGAGTACTGCATATGTTCTCGTGTTGTGTTTTCCCATACTATAACATCAGTATGAGAAGAGGAGTTCCCCTTTGAGGCTATGATAGATGCATTGCAATGTAATTATTATAAAATAGGAATGGCTGTGTCTTTATAATTCTGGAGAATAAATACCACAGGAGGACGTTGAGAACTTTATAAAATTAGATAGATTTCTGAGAAAGAACTACTGTTTCTCTTTTTCTTTGTTTATGCATATGTTAGTGTAGTTTTTTTTTTTTTGTCTAAAGGGATAACAGTGTTACCTTTGTTCTCATAAAGGACCTCAAACCATCCCTTGGAAGGACTCCCTATAGGGCAGTATGAAAGTATCTTTTGCTAAATTTTTGCTACAATGTGATAACTGTAAAAAAAAAACAACTAAGAGCCAACTGTTTTGGGATGTGCTATTTAATATCTGGTATTTTAAGAGCCAGATAAACATCAACGTTTTATTAAAATATGTAAAACAACTTAGAAATGTACATATACATATTAACTCCAGTACATGCTTAAAATTATGAAATAAAAATTTGCTGTTTACAGCACTCTAAAGTCAGAAAAGTTTCTTGGACATGAATTTTCCTTAGGAATAATGTTATTTAATTAAGAGTTCCTGTTCATTATATGTGTTAATTGTGGGAAAAGCAAGATGTAGCAAATCTTGTTATGTCCTAGTCACTAACTAGGCTATATTGAACAAGTCATTTACCAAATCTATAACTGTTTCCTCATTTGTGAAAAGAAGGCAGTATCATTTTATCTGGTGTGGCTTAAGAAATAAATGAAACACTACTTGTGAAAAAGGCAAAAGACCATATATGAATGTCAGGTATTATTGGAAGACAGGTCCTTTAGCATGGATAATTGACTGTTAACCATATTTATTTGATAATTTCAGGTAGTACTCAATTATTCAGCCACTGGTTCAGTTATTTCAACAAGGATTTGGTTGTCTGTTATGTGCATATTATGCTAGCAACCAGTATATTTTGAGCACTTACCATGTGTCAGTTATTATGCCAAGAAGTTTTCGTGTTATTAATTTTAACTCGCAAACACTCTGATTTTGTTGCTATTTTCTACAAGAATTTAGTTTTTTAGACGGGTTTTACATTCACTGCAAAATTAAGAGGAAGTATTGGTTTTAATTGTTTTAAAAGATTTATTTTATTTATTTGAAAGACAGAGTTACAGAAAAAGGTAGAGACAGAGAGAAAGAGATCTTCCATCCACTGGTTCACTCCAAAAATAGCCACAACAGCCGGAGCTGAGCTGATTCGAAGCCAGGAGCTAGGATCTTCTGCCAGGTCTCCCATGTGGTTGTTGGACCCCAAGCCCTTGGGCCACCCTCCGCTGCTTTACCAGATACATCAGCAAGGAGCTGGATTGGCAGTAGAGCAGCCAGAACTCGAACTGGTACCCAGATGGGATGCTGGCGCTACAGGCCAAGGCTTTAATCTGCTCTGCCATAGTGCTGGCCCCTGTCTTAAATTTTTTTTTTTTAAGGTTTATTTGAAAAGTAGAGCATCAGAGAGAGGGAGAGATAGAGACCATCCATCTGCTAGTTCACTGCCCACATGGCTGCAACAGTCAGATCTGGACCAGGTCCAACCCAGGAACCAGGAACTCCATATGGGTGGTAGAGGCTCAAGCATTTGGGCATCTGCTGCCTTCCTTGGCGAATTAGCAGGAATCTGGATTGGGAACAGAGCACCCAGGATTTGAACTGGCACTCTAATAGGGGCCAGTGGCAGCTGAAGTATTTGTCTTTCTATGTATGACTTATTTCACTTAATATAACATACTTTACTTAATATAACTTAATTTCATTTAATTCTACCTGCAAATGACAGAACTTTATTCCTTTTATGGCTGAATACTACCCTAGTGTGTATATCTTTCTTTATGTACTCTTCTGTCAGTTGGCACCTGGATTGTTTTCTTATCTTGGCTATTGTGAATACAAATATAAATACATCATGTTTTCATTTTCTTTGAATGTATACCTAGTAGTTGAATTGCTGAATGACATGGCAGATCTAGTTTGTAATTTTTGAGGGACCTCCATACTGTTTTTCTTTTCTTTTCTTTTCTTTTTTTTTTTTACAAAAAGATTTATTTTATTTATTTAAAAGACAGAGTTACAGAGAGAGGTAGACAGGTAAAGACTATCCGCTGGTTCACTCCCCAGATGGTCGCAATGGCCGGAGCTGCGCTGATCCAAAGCCAGGAGCTAGGAGCTTCTTCCAAGTCTCCCGTGTGGTTGCAGGGGCCCAAGGACTTGGGCCATCTTGCATTGCTTTCCCAGGCCACAGCAGAGAGCTGGATTGTAAGAGGAGCAGCTGGGACTAGAACTGGCACCCATATGGGATGCCGGCGCTTCAGGCCAGGGTTTTAACCCACTGTGGCACAGTGCCAGCCCCCATACTGTTTTTCAATTTACATTTCCACCTTCGGCATATGACCGTTTCCATTTCTCTGCATCCTTGCCTGTACTTGTTATTTTTTTTGTTGTTTGTTTTTTGTTTTTTTGATAATGGCCATTCTAACTAGGTTAACATACTTTTTCATTGTGGCTTTCGTTTATATTTCCTAGTGCTTAGTGATGTTGAGTATTTTCTTATGTACTTTTTGGCTTTGTGTATCATCTTTTGAGAAATGTGTATTAAGGTCATTTGCCCATTTTAAAATTGGATTATTTGTCTTTTTGCTATTGAACTGTTTGAGGTTCTTTTTTAAATATTTATTTATTTATTTGAAAGGCAGAGTTAGGAGGAAGAGACAAAAGATCTTGCATCTGCAGGTTCACTCTTCAAATAGCCACAACAGCCAGAATTGGGCAGGTCTGAAACCAGGATCCAGGAGCATCTTCTGGGTCTCCCACATGGGTGCAGGGGCTCAAGCACTTGGGCCATCTTCCACTGCTTTCTTAGGCACATTAGCAGAGAACTGGATCAGAAGTGGAGCAGCTGGGACTCAACCTGGGGCCCATATGGGATGCTGGCACTGTAAGCGGCAGCTTTACCTGCTAAGCCACAGCGACAGCCCCAGTTTGAGTTCTTTATATATTCTTACATAATAATCCTTTGTCAAATGAATAGTTCATAAATATTTTCTCCCATTCTTTAGATTGTCTCTTCACTTTGTTGATTGTTTCCTTTGCTGATCAGAAACTTGTTTGATGTAATCCCATTTGTCAGTTTCTACTTATGTTGTCTGTGCTCTTAGAGTCATATTCAAAAAGAAATCTTTGCTCAAACCAGTGTCCTTAAGTATTTTTCCCTATATTTTCTTCTAGTAGTTTCATAGTTTCAGATCTTGCATTTAAGTCTTAGATCCATGATTTTTGTATATGGTGAGAGATATGGTCTTGTCCTTTCATGGCTTGATAAGTCGTTTTCTTTTAGTGTTGACTAATGGAATGTTGTCTGGATGAACCACAGTTTATTCATTCAGCTACTGAAATACATCTTGGTTGCTTCTATATTTGGGGAGTTATTAATAAAGCTGATGCAAATATCCATGTGCAAGTTTTTGTGTGGATATAGTTTTCAACTCCTTTGGATAAATATAAATTTATTGTATTTTGTTGGATCCTATGTTAAGAGTATGTTTATTGTTGTAAGAAACTGCCAAATTATCTTCCAGAGAGGCTATACATACTATTTGCATTTCTGACAGCACTGAAAGAGAGTTCTTGTTCCACATCTTCACCAGCGTTTGGTGTTATCACTGTTGGCCCCTGTAATAGGTGTGTAGTTGCACATATCTGTTGTTTTAATTTGTATATCTATGACACATGATATGGAACATCTTCTTAGATGCTTATTTGGCATCTATATATCTTTTTTGGTGAGATCTGTAACTTATTTAAAAAGCAGGTTCTTTTTTATAGTTATATTTTTAAGAGTTCTTTATATATTTTGCGTAACAGTCATTTATCAGATACAGGGTTTGAAAATATTTTTCTCCCTGTATGTGGCTCCTTTTTATTCTCCGTGTTTCACGGAGTAGGAATTATTTTGAAGATCTATCTTTATTTGGGAAGCCAGAAAGAGAGAGAGAGAGAGACAGAGAGAGACAGAGAAAGACAGAGAGAGACAGAGAGAAAGACAGAGAGAGACACACAGAGAGAAACACAGAGAGGGAGAGAAAGATATCTTCCATCTCTTCTTTCATTCACCAGAAGCCAGAGCCAGGAGCTTCATCCAGGTCTCCTACAGATGAGAAAGCACTTGCACCCTCTTCTGCTATTTTTCCCAGGCCATTAACAGGGGGCGGGATTGGAAATGGAGCAGCCGGGACTCGAATCAACACCCATATGGAATGCCAGCATTGCAGGCAGTGGCTTTATCCATTAAGCCACAATGCTTGTTCCAGAAATTTTTTTACTTTAATGGTATTTATCTTACCAATTCTTTTCTTTCATGGCTTCTGCCTTTGATGTTGTATCTAAAAGTCAACCCAAATCCAAGGTCATTTAGATTTTCCCCTATGTTATCTTCTAGGTGTTTTATAGTTTTGCATTTTATATTTAGGCCTGTGATCTGTTTTGAGTTAATTACTTTGTTGGCTATTCTGAATCTTTTGCATGTTTAAAGTAAAGGATCAGTTTGTTGATATCTACAAAGTAATTTTCTGGAATCTTGACTGGGATTGCTTTGAATCTATAGATTAAATTTTAAAAAATTGATACCTTAAAATATTGTCTTCTTATTTGTAAACATGGAATATCTCATTTGTGTAGTTCTTTCGTTAGAGCTTTATGGTTGTCCTCATATAAATCTTTTTTTAAAAGATTTACTTATTTATTTGAAAGGCAGAGTTACAGAGAGGCAGAGGCAGAGAGAGAGAGAGAGATCTTCCATCTGCTGGTTCACTTCCTAAATGGCCACAACTGCTAGAGCTGTGCCAATATGGAGCCAGGAGCTTCTTCTGGATCTCCCACGCAGGTGCAGGGGCCCAAGCACTTGGGCCATCTTCTGATGATTTCCCAGGCCATAGCAGAGAACTGGATTGGAAGTGGAGCAGCTGGGACTTGAACTGGCACCCATATGGGATGCCGGCACTGTAGGTGGCGGCTTTACCCGCTGTTCCACAGTGCTGACCCCCCTCATATAGATCTTGTATATCTTTTTCAGATTTCTAAGTATTTTATTTTGGGGGATGCTAATGTAAATACTATTGTGTCTTTACTCTTCAAATTCTACTTATTCATTGCTCTAGGTACTGTTTTTGTCCCTATTTTATGGTTGAGAAAATTGAGATTTAGAGAAGTTAGGTGGCTTTTGTGAGGCTAAACAATTAGTTAGTGACCTTTCTGATTTCATCACACACCTGTCCACCCACCCATTATTTACTGAGCATCTGCTAAATGGTAGACACTATTCTAGGGCTAGGAATACAACAGAGGACAAAGGAAAAAAAACAGACAAAAATTGTGTCCTCACCTGCAACCTACCTTCCAGTGGGGGAAGACAGGTAATAAATACAAGTAAGGGGCCGGGGCTGTGGCACAGCAGGTTAACGGGCACTGGTTGTTGTCCCAGCTGCTCTTCTTCCGATCCAGCTCTCTGCATTGGCCTGGGATAGCAATAGAAGATGGCTCAAGTCCTTGGGTCCCTGCACCCACATGGAAGACCCGGAAGAAGCTTCTGGCTCCTTGCTTTGGATTGGCGCAGCTCCAACCATTGCAGCTATCTGGGGAGTGAACCAGCAGATGGAAGATCTCTCTCTCTCTTTCTCTCTCTGTCTCTACCTCTTTCTGTAATTGTCTTTCAAATAAATAAAATAAATCTTTAAAAAAATAAATACAAGTGAGAGATAGTGGTGAGTGACTCAGTGATAACCTCCTTTATTTTAGACAGTAAAAAATAAGAAGTGAAGCAGAGAAGGAAGTGTGTGTGTGTTTGTGTGTGTGTGTGTAAAATAGTTGTCATAGACAGAAAAGCCTCATCTAGAAAAGAACAACAGACCTGAAGGAGGTGAGGGAGGCATCCACATTTGAGAAATGTGATGCAGATAGTGGAAACAGCCATGTGAAAAGCATAGGATCAGATTGTGCTGATACATGCAAGAACCAACAAGGAGGCTGGTGTTGCTGGTGTGGAATAAGTAAAATGTAGGGTAACTAATAGGAAGTGAGGCCAGTGAGC
This sequence comes from Sylvilagus floridanus, assembly GCA_949820135.1. NCBI lineage: Eukaryota > Metazoa > Chordata > Mammalia > Lagomorpha > Leporidae > Sylvilagus > Sylvilagus floridanus. Next base: position 45,482,722 of record OX463235.1, read on the forward strand.
TAACTGGGACAGAATTACATAGGGACTTTCTAGGCTGTTATAAGAGAACTAGGGTGTTTTCCTTATTTATTAATTTTTAAAGAATATGCCTGTTTATTTTAAAGGCAGAGGGGGGAGGGGTGGGTAGGCATACAGACACAGATCTCCTGTCTGCTAGTTCGTTCTACAATTCAATAGCTGAGTGACATATGTTCAGAAAGGATTGTAACCTATAGATGACACGAAGGTGCACCTCCCCATGGAACCAAAGTTGGTGAATAATTGGAAACAGAAAAATTGGACAGATCAGGAAGTGAAGGATCCAATAGATTACAGTGTTCACTTGATTGCACTCTTTTTCATACCAATCTGTACGTGACCCTGCTGTGGGCCCTCTAACCAGAAGTTGCCCTTTCAGCGTATCTACATCTGAACTTCTCTCTTCTGACCCCATAAAACTTTCCCAAGACTCCTGATTGAGGGGCCAGATATGACTCATACCTTCTGCCTCTTTGCCGGCTAACACATACAGCCTTCCCCTTCTTGAGAGACTGATGCCACATATTTTTTTTTTAAAGATTTATTTTATTTATTTGACAGTTACAGAGAGAGAGAGAGAGAGAGAGAGAGAGAGAGAGAGAGAGAATGTCTTCCATCCACTGGCTCACTCCCCAAATGGATGGCTGCAATGGCCAGAGTTGAGCCGATCTGAAGCCAGGAGCCAGGAGCTTTTTCTGTGTCTCCCATGTGGGTGCAGGGGCCCAAGGACTTGGGCCATCCTCCACTATTTTCCCAGATGCATTAGCTGGGAGTTGGATCAAAAGTGGAGCAGCAAGCACTTGAACAGGCACCCATATGGGATGCTAGCACAGCAGCATCATAGTGCTGGCACCTCTGCACCACAGTGCTGGCCCCTACAGATTGTTTTTTGTATGCTCTGGGCAGTGGACCTAACTCAGTAATAGTGTTGAAGACTTGAACTTGAAAATGCCCACATCTCCTGTACCTCAGATATTTAATTTTGGATAACTTGTGATATATCCAGAGGTTTGGTGGCTCTTTTAATATTAACATTCAAAAACAAAATTGGGCTGGCGCTGTGGCTCACTTGGCTAATCCTCCACTTGCGGCGCCGGCACCCTGGATTCTAGTCCCAGTTGGGGTGCTGGATTCTGTCCTGGTTGCTCCTCTTCCAGTCCAGCTCTCTGCTGTGGCCCAGGAAGGCAGTGGAGGATGGCCCAAATGCTTGGGCCCTGCACTGCATGGGAGACCAGGAGGAAGCACCTGGCTTCTGGCTTCGGATCAGCGCAGCGTGCCGGCCGTAGTGGCCATTTAGGGGGTGAACCAATGGAAAAGGAAGACCTTTGTCTCTCTCTGTCTCTGTCTCTCTCTCTCTCTCTCTCTCTCTCTCTCTCACTGTCTAACTCTGTCCAAAAAAAAAAAAAAAAAATGGCACTGTGGTTAAGATACTGGCATCTTATGTTGGAGTTCCTGCCTCTGCTCCTGTTTCCAGCTTCTTGCTGATGCACACTTCATGAGGTAGCAGTGGTAGCTCAAGTTCTTGAGTCCCTGTTACCCTATGGGAGATCTGCATTGAATTCTTGGCTCCTAGCTTCAGCCTGACCCAGCCCTGGTTGATGTGTGCATTTGCAGAGTGAGCCAGGAGACAGGAGATCTCTTTGTGTCTCTCTTTACATGTTAGTATGTATTTCTGCCTTTCAAATAAATAAGTAAAAATGTTAAAAATTAGTATTTTCCACTCATTTCTACTGAAGGCAATACTTTCAAACTTGTTTATTTGTTCATAGATTTAATTTTAAGATACCAGCTATTACAAATTTGGACTTAATAAAGAATAAATTTTGATGAACTGAGAGGTTAATTTTAGTTTTCTTATATACATACAGGTCTGTGTATGATGACCAACCAAATGCACACAAGAAATTCATGGAAAAATTAGATGCTTGTATCCGTAATCATGACAAGGAAATTGAGAAGATGTGTAACTTTCATCATCAGGGTTTTGTAGATGCTATTACAGAACTCCTTAAAGTAAGAACTGATGCAGAAAAACTGAAGGTAAGAAATGTGTTAAGTTTCTCTTTACCTTTGTTCTCATTAAGTTAGTCAAGTATTAGTTTATAGTACGTATGTACAAGTCATTATTAAATGTGCTTTCAAGAAGTAAATGGGTATATGTATTTGGGAATGCTCTTTATGCTCTATTAACACAGTTGTCCTGCTAATGACAGGAGTAATCTCTTTTTTTCTAAAGCGAGTAATGCATTGACTTAATAGGATTTCTTTCCATGCGGGGACATGAACTCAAAACAAGCATACAATGAAAGGCCCTATTTGCAGTTTTAGAACTTTCAAAATGACAATTAGTATAATAGTGATAAAAATTATCATTAAAAATCCTTTAAAAACTACTGTAAATGATTTTGTTCTAAAATTATAATATTGAGACTTTTTAAAAAAAAGCTTAACAACAGTGTATTTTTCTTATAGAAAGTTGGTCTACAGTTTCCGTCAGCAGCAAAAATATTGAGTGAGGCTTAGATTTGTTAAGTAGGAATATAAAATATTATAATTATAAGAATTGTCCTATTTGTCTTTCTTTACATTTAGAATGCTTAGCAGACAGAATTCAAAGGTTATGATTAGAAAACCATTATATAAAGGATATTCAGATAACAAGAGACCAAATACAGCATCAATGAGGTCACTGAGCATCTTTGTTCAGAAATTAATGAGATTTTTAATAAACCAGAATGTGCTTCCTTACTATGATGACCTAATGAGTCACTTAATATGTGGGAAAATTTGAGGTTGAGTTTTGCCTGCACCTGCAGCATTAAAATGTTGCTGTGGATTGAGATTTCCGTGTTTGATGTTAATCAACCACCCAGTGTTTGCATTCAGCAAAGTATGAATGTTTAATTACCATAAAATGCAATCACCATTTCCTACAGACAATGAATGGCACATAGACCTCATTGAAGTTATCAAAAAGGGACCAGTGGTCAATTGGGTCAGTGATTTGAATTGTTTGACAGACTTAGAGAAGCAAGTAAAGTTCAAAAATCCTGAGTAAATTTGAGAAGTTTGCCACAGAATCTGTTAAAAAGAACTGTCATAAGTAATTGAAGTTAACAAAAGCCCTTTTCAATCAAAAGTTCAAGTTCAAGCTGTAGAGTTAATTTGAATTTGCATTTCTTTGTTCTAAGTTTCTCATGAAGCATGATCTGATTACAAGGGTGAGCAGTTACATCAGGGCAGTTTTATGCATATTTGTCTAACTAAGGTGAAATTATTTTTAAGGTGCAAGTTACTGATACCAACCGAAGGTTTCAAGATGCTGGAAAAGAGGTGAGAAAAATGATACATTTTTAATGCACTCCATATGTGCATGCTATTTAAATGTTTGTTTAAAAATAAGGACTTTTTTCTTTTCTAAGGTGATAGTCCAAACAGAAGATATTATTCAATGTAGAATTCAGCAAAGGAATATCACTACTGTAGTAGAAAAGTTACAATTATGCCTTCCAGGTGAGTTAAACTTGTTATAATATAATGCTTGGCCTGGTAAAATTATAATATAATAAAAGCATATGGTCATTCTATTACGGGAATTACAGATTATTTGGTGATTACCTCCCAACAAGGCCCATGATCATCTTTCCTGTTCACTGTTAGCTGAATTTCCATGGTTTTCTTACATTATAAAGCCCCTGTTTGATTGTCACATCAGTTTCCTAGAACAGCCTCCACCTTCCATTTCCTTTCTATCTAGTTTGCTGTTTGACCCCTCCACCCCTCCTCTGTTACTTTTTCCCCCTCAGAATACTTTCCCATGAGGAAAGTGTCTTTTGATTACATTTTCTTGCCTTTGCCTAATTTGCCTAATTTTTTTTTTACCTCTAGTTTTCCATTGTTTTCTGTTTGTTACTTAACAGGTTGGTTTTGCTTTGCTCACAATCTCATTTTGCTGATAAGGTAAGAAAACATCGAAAGTGCTAGGTTTTCCTCTTGCATTTCCTCCTGTATTTTGGAAAGACTAGGTTTCTGGTCTCTCTGTTATTGCTTAACTATAATGGGGACATCAAAAACTTCTGAAGAGGCTAAGCCAGTATTTTCTTCACCTGGAGTTGAAAAATCCTTTTGAAACAGAAGGAAGCAGGTGTACTTGAATATCATTTTTTCCCCTTGATATTGTAAGCTAAATCCAAACTCACTGTCCTATTTTTAAACTTATGTTTTAAATAAAGGAACCTAAATTGCCATATCCGGGGAAATAGAATGAGATGTTTTATATAATGTTCATATAATGTGATTTAGGTTTCCATACAAATTATATTATAATCAAAATAATCAACAGATTATTAAAAGCTTTTTGCTATTTAGAATCAATGAAATTCTCAGGTTAACCTCTGTTGGGCCAGGGATATTTTCACATTAACTTTGAGTAAATAAAGCATCTGCTTATTATATTAGGTTTTAAGGTTGAGAAACCCACTTCTTTACCTAGATGAATAATACCGGATACACTGTGACAACTATGAAGACAGCCTCTAAATTTGAATATTTTGTCCCTGCCTGGTAATAAGCCAAACAGCGTTAGTGCTGACAGAATGAGAAAGCTGAATTCAGCTTATTCCCTTTAGAGGACTATTTTAGAGAAATAAAGTAGAAGTTAGTCTTTTGTCACTGCTGCTGTCTGCTTTCAAGGCTGGGTAGCAGCTCTGAGTTCCTGTACGTTTTGTGTTCCTGAGAGCTACAACCAGATCTACCTTCTTTCCTCTATCCATTCTTCTAATGATCTACTCAGAACTGTTTTTTTTTCTATATCAGGCATTATGGTAGGTATTGAAACTATAAAGTTGAAAATGGCACAGTCCAGCTTTTGAAGGATCCTACAATCTAATGTGAATAAAGACAAGTAAGTCATCAGTTAAAGCACAATTGCTGAACTCCTCCTTGGATTAGAAGGAATATGAGAGGATATAAGAAGTCAACATGAACAGTGCACTTGCCTGGTAGATGAGTTGATTGTTTTTTGAGGAAAGCATAATTTTTATGTGATAAACAGTAAGGAAATAATAGATGTAAAATTTAGGTGAATGGTTGAGATAAAACAGGAGACTTCAAAGAAAGATTGTACATAGAGTAGGATGCTCTGTCCCAAGTTATGTGTTCATTTTAATGTTTTGTTTGGACCTGAGAAATATTACAGTAGAGGGCTGTGATGGAGGTGGGCAGAGTCCTGAGAGCCCACAGAGGTAGGGCTGGTTGACTCTGACCACAATTGCAGGTTGTACAGTTCTCTGATAAGTAAATAATGTCTTTTGTTTTTTTTAAATTAATTAATTAATTAATTAATTAATTTATTTGCCAGGCAGAGTTAGACAGTGAGAGAGAGAGACAGAGTGCGTTATAGACAGTGAGAGAGAGTGACAGAGATAAAGGTCTTCCTTCTGTTGGTTCACTCCCCAAATGGTTGCTATGGCTGCCATGCAGCGCTGATCTGAAGCCAGGACCAGGTGCTTCCTCCTGGTCTCCCATATGGGTGCAGGGACCTAAGCACTTGGGCCATCCTCCACTGACTTCCCAGGCCACAGCAGAGAGCTGGACTGGAATAGGAGCAACCGGGACTAGTAGCCGGTGCCCCAACTGGGACTAGAACCCCGGGGTGCTGGCACCACAGGCGGAGGATTAGCCAAGTGAGCCACGGCACCGGCCTAAATAATGTCTTTTGTAAACTTGGAGACCTGTAGGATTAGCCATGTGACTATAGAAAATCTGGACAGAAATGTTTTCTCTCTCTGTTCTAGGAAAATGAGAGTTGGCTTGATAAGCCAGTAATAATTTTCTCACTTTATACTTTGAAATTCTGCTAAAGTTAAATGTTAATCTATACAGTGGCTTTAAAACATTTTTGGTAACAGTGTGTCATCTTATTGAAGCTTAAGATAGTTTTATTGAATATTTGTATTTCTGGCCTTTTGATAGGAAGGATGAAGTGAATGAAGATGGTCTGTTATGTTTATTTCTACTTTTATTATAATTAATAAAGCTACTGTAAGCATTTAAGGCTTTTATTTGTGGATTTATTATAAATTTTTGTCTGTGGTGAGTTTTAACATAGTTGTGTTGTTTTATGTGGTAAGTTGAGTCAAAGTCAGTGAATCTCACTGTCATTCAGTTTTCTTTCTCATATGGAAATAATATGGGATTGATCTGAAATTTACATGAAGTCCAAACTTCTTATTCCACTTCAGGGAAAAATATTTGCAATTTCTATGTAGAATAATTATTAGTAGGTTAAAGTCTTAATTATAATTGTCAGCATATACAAGAGTTCTAGGTTCAATATGTATATATATATGTATATATATATATAGATTCAATATACATGGAAATTAAAATATTTTCATGTACTTGATGTCTGTTGCATTTTACTCATAATAGCCTAACTCAAAATATAAATAAGACTACTGAATTTGTAATATACTCTTCCCTGCCTTATTATTTTCATCTCTCAAAATATTTTTCCATTTTGAAAGATAAAATGTTATATTTTTTAATGCAGTGCTGGAAATGTACAGCAAACTAAAAGAACAGGTGGATGCAAAAAGGTGAGTTGGCTTCTTTCCTATTGTTTTAAAAAAGATTTTTTTGTCTTGCTGAAAGTTCAAAAAAATTTAATGGGAATTATATAGATTTTGCTTTCTACTTCACACTAACTTTTATTAATGCAGTTTGCACATCAGGATGATTCAGAAAAAGCGAATCTTAAGCCACTTAATAATGAACGCTTGTTTTTTGTAAGTAACTTTAAGGACTGATGATATTAATAAAGAAAAAGTAAACAGCTGAACCTAAATGATGGAATTTTTGTTAACTTATTAATGTATTAACACTGCATACTGTCAAGGACTAAGTGCATTTTGTGAAGTGAAAGCAAAGTGTAGGCATTTATATTTGACAATCTGGACTAATGTAAGTTCACATTGTATCTTACAACACAAATTAATACATAAGTGAAAAATAGTTTACTGATTGCCATGGAAACATTAGCTATAGCAGTATTTTAAAGATGAGCAATTTTTTTTTTTTTTTTTTTTTTTTTTTTTTTACAGGCAGAGTGGACAGTGAGAGAGAGAGACAGAGAGAAAGGTCTTCCTTTTTGCCGTTGGTTCACCCTCCAATGGCCGCCGCGGTCGGCGCGCTGCGGCCGGCGCACCGCGCTCATCCGATGGCAGGAGCCAGGAGCCAGGTGCTTTTCCTGGTCTCCCCATGGGGTGCAGGGCCCAAGCACCTGGGCCATCCTCCACTGCACTCCCGGGCCACAGCAGAGGGCTGGCCTGGAAGAGGGGCAACCGGGACAGAATCCGGTGCCCCGACCGGGACTAGAACCCGGTGTGCCGGCGCCACAAGGCGGAGGATTAGCCTAACACTGAAAACCCAGGATAAGTGAGATGCATTTTGACTAGGGAAATAATGATTTCTTCTTGTTTTACTAATAACTACTTAATTATCATAACACATTATATATAAATCTGTAGTCAAAGATTTGTGTATATCCTTCTTCATAGCGCTGGACATTGAATTTCCCTACATTTTACCAGCTGGTATTAATTAATAGTGACTTTTTTCTTATTAATGAAAAAACCATAAACTATTCTGAAATATAGTCTTGTTTTCTTTTTTTTTTTTAAACTTTTATTTAATGAATATAAATTCCCAAAGTACAGCTTATGGATTACAATGGCTTCCCCCCCATAACTTCCCTCCCACCCACAACCCTCCCCTTCCCGGTCCCTCTCTCCTTCTATTCACATCAAGATTCATTTTCAATCATCTTTATATATAGAAGATCAGTTTAGCATATATTAAGTAAAGCTTTCAACAGTTTGCACCCACACAGAAATACAAAGTGTAAAATACTGTTTGAGTACTAGTTAGAACATTAAATCACAATGTACAGCACATTAAGGACAGAGATCCTACATGAGGATTAAGTGCACGGTGACTCCTATTGTTGATTGAACAAATTGGCACTCTTGTTTATGGCATCAGTAATCTTGTCATGAGTTGCCAAGGCTATGGAGGCTTTTTGACTTCACTGACTATGATCGTATTTAGACAAGGTCATAGTCAAAGTGGAAGTTCTCTCCTCCCTTCAGAGAAAGGTACCTCCTTCTTTGATGACCTGTTCTTTCCATTGGGATCTCACTCGCAGAGATCTTTCATTTAGGTGGTGTGTTTTTTTTTTTTTTTTTTTTGCCAGTGTGTCTTGGCTTTCCATGCCTGAAATACTCTCATGGGCTTCTCAGCCAAATCTGAATGCCTTAAGGGCTGATTCCGAGGCCAGAGTGCTGTTTAGGACATCTGCCATTCTATGAGTCTGCTGTGTATCTTGCTTCCCATGTTGGATCGTTCTCTTCCTTTTTTATTCTATCAGTTAGTATTTGCAGACACTAGTCTTGTTTATGTGATCCCTCTGAATCTTAGTCCTATCCTTATGATCAGTTGTGAACAGAAATTGATCACTTGGAGTAGTGAGATGGCATTGGTGCATGCCACCTTGATGAGATTGAGTTGGAATCCCCTGGCACGTTTCTAACTCTGCCTTTTGGGGCAAATCCGATTGAGCATATCCCAAACCGTACATCTCTTCCCTCTCTTATTCCTACTCTTATATTTAACAGGGATCACTTTTCAGTTAAGTTTCAACACTTAAGAATAACTGTGTATTAATTACAGAGTTCAACCAATAGTATTAAGTAGAACAAAAAAAAGTACTAAAAGGGATTAAGTATTAAGTTGTTCATCAACAGTCAGAGCAAGGGTTGATCAAGTCTCTGTTTCTCATAGTGTCCATTTCACTTCAACTGGTTTCCTTTTTGGTGCTCGGTTAGTTGTCACTGATCAGGGAGAACATATGATATTTGTCCCTTTGGGACTGGCTTATTTCACTCAGCAGGATGTTTTCCAGATTCCTCCATTTTGTTGCAAATGACCGGATTTCATTGTATAGTATTCTCTTCTTTTTTTTTTTTTTTTGACAGAGTGGACAGTGAGAGAGAGAGACAGAGAGAAAGGTCTTCCTTTGCTATTGGTTCACCCTCCAATGGCCACCGCGGCCAGCGCACCGCACTGATCCGATGGCAGGAGCCAGGTGCTTCTCCTGGTCTCCCATGGGGTGCAGGGCCCAAGCACTTGGGCCATCCTCCACTGCACTCCCTGGCCACAGCAGAGAGCTGGCCTGGAAGAGGGGAACCGGGACAGAATCTGGTGCCGCGACCAGGACTAGATAGAACCTGGTGTGCCGGTGCCAAAAGGTGGAGGATTAGCCTATTGAGCCACTGCGCCGGCCAGTATATTACTTTTTTATATGATTATGCATCCTCATATTTTAAAGTTTCAAATAACAGCCTTTTTTCCCTACTTCCCACTCACCATTCCTCTTTGGGATAAAAGCTTTTACCTTTTTTACCTGATGATTTTGTTGTTTACACTTACAACTTCAAGTAACTGACTTTTATTATTACTTCACACTTTCCAGTTTGGGGCATTACTTATTTTTATTTTTTCCAATAGTGTGTGTAAAATATTCAAATTTTCTGTTATTTCCAAAACGTCTTGTATCTTTTTCTTCCTTCCTGAAAGCATGAGTTTATATGTGGGTTTTTGTTTGTTTGTTTTCCTTTTAACCTAGAACAGCCTTTCTGCTTCTCTTTGTTTTCCATGAATAGAGTCCAGGCTAGTTGTCTCATGGAGCAGGGCATTATGGATTTGGCTAATTGTTTCTGCATGAGTAGATTTGGGTTAAATGTTTTTGGCAAGAGAATGCCATAAGTCATATTGTGTACCTCACTGTATGACAGCAGAAGGCGTTTACTAGACCTCTAGGTTATGCTAAATTTGAGCTTTTCATTACGGAGATGATTACCAGATTTCTTGAACAATTATGTTTTTCCCTTTGCAGTTAGTGATCTGTGAGGTGATACTTTGAGTCGTGCTTCTTAACCTTTCACCCAATAGTTTTAGGATTCTTGCTTTAATTCGTTACTATATTGAGGTTGTAAAATGATTACTTAAAAATTTATTATTCCTCTAGTATCTATTAGCTGTTTTTTATATATAAAAAGAAGAGATTATTTGTTTCTTTAGCCTTTTGCCAAGATGAGTGAAGGGCTGTTGCCCACATGCCTGGAGTGAGATAATCTAGAGTCTGCTTTTTCTTCTTCTTTTTTTTTTTTTTTAAAGATTATTTATTTGAAAGGCAGAGTTAGAGAGAGGCAGAGGCAGAGGCAGAGAGAGAGACTACAACTGCCAGGGCTGGGCCAAGCTGAAGCCAGGAGCCCAAAATTCAATCCAGGTCTCCCATGGGGGTGGCAGGAACCCAGATATTTGAGCCATTGTCTGCTGCATCCTAGGATGCACTGTATCAGGAAGCTGGAGTTCTTTTAACAGATGATAGGAATAGAATTGCTGGGTTGTAGCATGGTTGTATACTGTGTTTTATAAGAAACCATTAAAGAGTTTCTAAAATAGCTATATCATTTAAACACCCCCCCCCATCTAGTCAGTGTATGAAATTTCATTTGCTCCACAGCCTCATGAACATAGGTATTTAGTCATTTTATCCTAGTTTTACCATTTTAATTCATGTGTAATAGTACCTCATTGTGATTCCAAATTGCATTTTTCTCATGACTGACGTTGAATACCTTTTCATTTGTTGATTGGCTATTTTTGTGTTTTCTTCTGTGACGTGACCTTTCAAGTATTCTGCTTATATTTCTTAATAAATTTTATTTTTAAAAATTTTATTTGTGTATTTACTTGGGAGAGAAAAAGAGAGTGAGCACTTTCATCTACGGGTTCATTCCCCAAATGCCTACAATAGCTGGGGCTGGGCCAGGCTGAAGCTGGGAGCTTGGAATTCCATCCATGTCTCCTACATAGTTGGCAGGAACCCAATTACTGGAGCTGTCATTGCTGTCTCCTAGGGTCTGCATTAGCAGGAAGCTGGCATCAGGAGTAGTGACCCTCAGTCAGACCCAGGTATTCTAACGTGAGATGTGGATGGATGTCTTCATTGGCATCTTAACCACTAGTTTAAATACCTTCTCCTAGATTTTATTTTATTTTTTAGAGAAGTTTTAGGTTAACAGAAAGTACAGAGAATTATATGCTTTCCTCTCCCTCCAGCATACAATTTCTCTCTTATTAATATCTTATATTAGTTTGGTATACTTGTTGCAATTGATGAACCAAAATTGGTAGATTATTGTTAACTGAAGTCCATATTTTACTAATTGAAGGCTCACTCTGTGTTGTACAGTTCTATGAATCTTGGCAAATATATAATATCATGTGTCCATAATTACAGTATTGTAGTATCACAGTTTACAGAATAGTTTCATTGCCCCAAAAAATCCCCCAGTCTGCATGACTTTCCTCATCTTCCCTACAAACCCTTGCCAGTCACTGAATTTTTATCATTTCTTTGATTTGACCTTTTCAAGAATATCACATAATTGGAATCATATGATATATAAGATGTTTAGACTGTCTTTTTTTCCACTTAGTAATATGCATTTAAGGTTCCTCTGTGTCTTCTAATTGCTTGATAACTCATTTCTTGTCACTGAATAGTAATGCATGGTATGCATATGCCACAGTGTGTAGTTTTTTTATTTAACCTATTGAAGGGCATCTTGTTTGCTCCCTGGTTTTGGCAGTTATGCATGAAGTAGCTATAAACATTTCATTTGGGGTATAATTACTGGATTGTGGTAAGACTATGCTTACCTTTATGAAGCCGCCAGACTGTCTTTCAAAGTGGCCATACTATTTTTTAGCATCACCAGCATGAATGAGAATTCCTTTTGTTTCACATTCTCTCTAACATTTGCTATTGTTCCTGTTTTGAATTTTTTCTACTCTGGGGTAAAATAGCATTTCATTGTTGTTCTAATTTGTAATTCCCTGATTATATGATGTTAAGCTTCTTTTCTTTTATATATTTGGTGAGGTTACTATTCAGATCTTTTGTCTTATTTTTAAATTGTCTTTTTCTCATTATTGAAGTGAAAGTGTTATGTGTGTATTTCACATACAAGTCCTTTATCAGATACGAATTTTGAACATGTTTTCTCCCAGTCTATGCTTGTCTTTTCATTTTGTTAACAGTGTCTTTACAGAGCAGAAGTTTTTAATTTTAATGAAGTCCAACTTAACTTACTTTTTTACTTTCCATGGTTTGTGCTTTGGTGTTATTTCTAAGACTTCACCACTAAAACAAAACTACCTAGATTTTCTCCTATGATATGTTGTGGAGTCTGAGAGTTTTGTGTTTTACATATGGGCACATGATCTGTTTTGAATCAATTTTTTGTGAAAAGTGAAAGTTGGTGTTTAGATTTATTTATTACCTTGCTTGTGCATGTCCAGTTCTTTTAGCAACATTTGCTGAAAAGACTATCCATTTTTCATTGACAATTCTTTCCTCTTTCATTAAAATAAGTTGACTAGGCTGGTGCCATGGCTTACTAGGTTAATCCTCCGCCTGCGGTGCCAGCACCCCGGGTTCTAGTCCCAGTTGGGGCGCTGGAATCTGTCCTGGTTGCTCTTCTTCCATTGCAGCTCTCTGCTTTGGCCCGGGAAGGCAGTGGAGGATGGCCCAAGTGCTTGGGCCCTGCACCCGCATGGGAGACCAGGAGGAAGCACCTGGCTCCTAGCTTCGGATCGGTGGCTGCGCCGGCTATAGCAGCCATTTGGGGATTGAACCAATGGAAGGAAGATCTTTCTCTCTAACTCTGCTTGTCAAAAAAAAAAAAAAAAAGTTGACTACATTTGGGCGGGTTTATTTTATTTATTTATTTATTTATTTATTTATTTATTTATTTTTGACAGGCAGAGTGGACAGTGAGAGAGAGAGACAGAGAGAAAGGTCTTCCTTTGCCGTTGGTTCACCCTCCAATGGCTGCCGCGGACGGCGCGCTGCGGCCGGCGCACCGCGCTCATCCGATGGCAGGAGCCAGGTGCTGGGTGCTTCTCCTGGTCTCCCATGGGGTGCAGGGCCCAAGCACTTGGGCATCCTCCACTGCCCTCCCGGGCCACAGCAGAGGGCTGGCCTGGAAGAGGGGCAACTGGGACAGAATCCGGCGCCCCGACCGGGACTAGAACCCGGTGTGCCGGCGCTGTAAGGCGGAGGATTAGCCTGTTGAGCCACGGTGCCGGCCCTTGGGTGGGTTTATATATGTGCTTTCTGTTCTGTTGCATTGATGTATTTGTCAATCCTTTCATGTTCACCACATCGTTTGTATTACCATAGCTTTTTATGAGGGTACTTTTCCTTCTTGGTTATTGGTCTGTTTAAGTTTTCTGTGTCTTCATGACTCAATTTTGGTAGATTGTGTATGTCCAGGAATCTATCCATTTCTTCTGGATTTTCCAATTTGTTGACATACAGCTGTTTATCGCAGTTCCTAATGATTCTTTTTATTTCTGTGATATCTGTTGTAACATCTCCTTTTTTGTCTCTGATTTTATTAATTTAGGTTTTCTCCTCCTCCACCCTCCCCTTTTTGGTTAGTTGGGCCAATGTTGTATCAACTTTGTTTATTTTTTCAGTTCTTAATTTCACTGATTTTGTATTTTTTTTTTTTGGTTTCAGTTTTGTTTATTCTCTAATTTTAATTATTTCTTTCCTCCCACGAATTTTGGGTTTGGTTGTCTTGCTTTTCTGGGTTCTTGAGATGCATTGTTAGATCATTTATTTGAAGCCTTTCCGGTTTCTTGAAATAGGCACTAATTGCTATAAACTTCACTCTTAACACCGCTTTTCTGTATCCCATACATTTTGATATCTTGTATTATTACCTTCTGTTGTTTCTGGGAATTTTTTGTTTTTCCTGTTGGTTTCTTCTATGACCCTCTGTTCATTCAGGAGCATGTTGTTTAGTCTCTATGTGTTTACATATTTTCTAGAGTTTCTTAAGCTATTAATTTCCAACTTGGTTCCATTGTAGTCAGAAAAGATACATAGTTGGGGCCAGTGCTGTGGCATAGCAGGTAAAGCTGGCATCCCATATGGGCACCAGTTTGAGTTCTGGTTACCCCACTTACAATCCAGCTCTTTGCTGTGGCCTGGGAAGGTGGAAGATGGCCCAAGACCTTAGGAGCCTGCACCCGCATACAAAGACCCAAAGGAAGCTCCTGGCTCCTGGCTTCTGATCCATGCAGCTCCAGCCGTTGCAGCCAACTGGGGAGTGAGCCAGTGGATGGAGGACCTCTCTCTTTCTCTCTCTCTCTCCTCTATCCTCTCTCTGTGTAACTCTTTCAAATAAATACATAAATCTTTAAAAAAAAAAAAAGGAAAGATACATGGTTATGATTTCAGTTTTTTTGAATTTGTTTAGACTTGCCTTATGTCCTAGCATATGGTCTGTCCTGGAGAAAGTTCCATGCATAGATGAAAGGAATGTGTAGTCTGCAGCTGTTAGCCGGAATGTTCTGTAGTTATCGATTTAGGTTCATTTGGTTCACAGTGTAGATTAGCTTTGTTGTTTCTTTGTTGATTTCTATCTAGTTGATCTGTCCGTTGGTGAAAGTGGGTTGTTGAAGTTCCCCAATATTATTGTATTGGAGCCTATGTCTCCCTTTGGATCCATTAGCATTTGTTTTTTTAAATTTTTTAAAAAAATTCTTTGACAGAGTGGACAGTGAGAGAGAGAGAAAGGTCTTCCCTTACTGTTGGCCCACCCTTCAATGGCCGCTGCAGCCAATGCACTTGGACCATCCTCCACTGCTCTCCCTGGCCACAGCAGAGAGCTGGCTTGGAAGAGGGGCAACTGGAATAGAATCCGGTGCCCCGACCGGGACTTGAACCCAGTGTGCCGGCGCCGCAGGCAGAGGATTAGCCTTTTGAGCCGCAGCACTGGCCTGAGTCTTGCTTTTTAAAAATCCAGTGGACAATCTCTGCTTTTTGAATGAAATTTTAGGCTACTTATATTTAATGTAGTTTTTATTGTAATTCATTTTAAATTTATTATTTTGCTATTTGTGTTCTGTTTGTCCCATTGTTTTGAGTTCTATTTTCTTCTTTGCTTTTTTAGGATTGAAGATTTTTAAACTTCTTTTGATCTTCATGTTTTTTATTTTCTGTTTGCTTACTAGCTGTACTTCTTTGTTTTGCTTTTTATTAGCTACTCTAAAAATTACAATATTTATGTTTAACTTACCATAATCTACCTTCCAGTAATACCATGTTTCATGAATAATGTAAGGATTTTACAATAGTACAATTATATTTGTCTTCATCTTGCCTGTTGAGTTCTTTTTTTTTTAAAAAAATAGATTATTTATTTGAAAGGCAGGAAGAGAGGAAAGGACAGGGAGGGGAAGGGAGAAGGAGAGTGAGAGTGAGTGCTTCCATCCACTGTTTGACTCCTCAAACAGCCACAACAGTCAGGTCTGGGTCAAGCTGATTACAGGAACTCCATCAACGTCTTCGACAGTGACGGCAGTGGTTCAAGTATTTGGGTTACCATCTGCTGCTTCCTGGGAGCATTAGTAGGGAGCCATATCAGAAGCAAAGCAGCCAGGACTCAAACTGATGCTCTATAATGGGATTCCAGCCTTGCAAGTGGTGGCCTACTGTGCTGCACCACTATACCAACTCCCTGTTGAGTTTTTATTTCATGTATTTTTTGTGTAACAGTAAAACACACACATGGACACACATATATGGATACTCCAAAAAGTATGTATGCGAATTTTAGTTCTAACAGATTAATTTACACTTACCAATTTATCTTTTTCCATTTTGCAGATTGAGGCTCCTGTTATAATTGCCTTTAGCATGATGAGGTGTTTTTTTTTTTTTTTAGCATTTGTTGTAGTGTATATCTGATATCTTAATAGGTAATATCCTTATTTTACTTTCATTTTTGATCAATACTTTTATTATATATAGAATTAGAGATTGTCAGGAATCTCCTTACCTCACCATTTTATGTATTATTTTATTGTTGTCACTGTTCCATTGTTTTTGTTGAGCTCTCCTGTCATTCTTATCAATGTTATGAATTTTATGAGTCATTTCATAAGTTTCATAAATCATTTCTTCTCTTACGTCCAGTCTTCTGTTAAGCTCATTGACTTACTTCTTTGTGGTTTTTTTTTTTAATTTTGAGTATTTCTACTTGAGTCTTTGTTATTAATTCCAAGATCTAGGCCATCTGTACATATGCTTCTGTTGTCTTTTTTCTTTTAATTATGAGTTGGACTTTCTTACTTAATCATATAACATAACTTTTTTCTTGTATGCATGACATTGTATTTAAAGAAGGCTGAAGTAACCACTTTTATGATAGAGCGACTGCTGGTAAAGTAGAAATGCCCATGGAGAGGCAATGAAACGAGAACTGTTGGCAGAATTTGTACCTGTGTGCAGAGAACCTTCATAGTACTCATATGTTCTCCAGTTTTGATCACACACACATTTTTGAAGTGCCTCATATTTATAAAAACAGACATCTTGTCAGAGGATTAACATAGCAGGAGATTAATTCCAGTGTTATTTATAAAAAATAAAAATTGAAGATTTAAAATAAGAAAGTAAGGACGCTATTACATTATAATTCAGACTTATAAATAGGGTAATCACCTTTTTTAAAACAATTTTATTTATAAGGTAAATTCCATCAATATCGTTAATAAGCTATACAGAACTGGAAATGTAGATATATGGCAAGATGGAAATACAGTCATGTTAATGAGGTAATTGCTACAAGATAGCATCAGTTCATGGTTGCTTTTTATGTTTCCTTTATAGTTTTTGTACTTTTCACTGGTTATGGATTGCTGAAAAATAACATCATGTATTTCAAAACATAAATGCCATACTGTTATTATGCAGGTTTTGCTTACATTTAGAAATAGCTAAGCTCAAGAGATTTGTGGCTTTCTTATAGAAAAGATCCAATATCTTGCTCTGTGCCTAAGATTATAAACTTTCTGTGTATAGCCTGGATTTCTCAGAAAGCAGAGCTTGAGGTATACACTTATGTATTACTACTATTTTAGGGAGTATAATCCTAGGGAAGATCAGAAGCTAGACTAAGGGAAAGGGAAACGTGACAGAGAACTTGGGAGAACAAAAATGAGGGTGGGTGTCTGAGTTAGCTATTGCTTGATACTGATTAATTTCACAACTTTTTGGGAGGTTGTATAAATTGTTTTAAGTCAGGACATTGCATCCAGGAAGAAAAAGGAGAATTTACCTTCTGTCTTCTTTTCTCATTGCTTTAGAATTAACCCACTAGTATTAACTCCCATCATTTTGGGTTGTTGTTTTCATGAGTGCTAGATAGGTCTCATGATAGGTAGCTCATGCTTCAGTCCCTCACAGAAGCCTCAGGATGGAAGGTCAGAGAGGAGCATCACGAAGGGAGGTACAGTGTGCTTTGGAGTTAGTTGACTGTGTGTGCCAACTGAAACTTCTAAAAACTACTGGTAATACTTTTCATGTACTATCCATGACTTATGCTTTTTAATACATTATAGACATTACCATGACTTTTCAGAAATCATGGTGTACATAGAGAGCACACTTTTGGGGCTATCTCTAGTTCAAATCATGAAATAGGATGGGGTCAAATAGTGTAGTTTGACAATTGACTCTTCATTTCTTCTAAAATATTACAGGTTATTCTGAAGATACAATTTATTTGTTTATTTCATCTGAATCTTAAATATCTTAGGCATTATCAAAATCATTGCAATATCATCTCTCCCACTCCTACCATCAACTGAATATCTAAATTTCTGACCAAATGTATATTTTATTAATAATAATTAGGATTTTTAATAAGGAGAAATTTAGATTGTCTAATTTTTAATTATGTCTAATATTTTGTGACATTTTGCAAAATATACTTTGTCTTTGAGAGTAAATCTACACTGGAAAACCATTAAGTGTCTTTAAATAGGGTTTGAACTTACTGTCTTTTCAACTTAATTATAAATTGTTAATTAGATAGCATCTTTTCACATTTTTAATACCTGACCCCGTATAGAATAGTACAGAACACTATTAGGTTAAGTTTTAGTAATTCCTATACTTATTCTTAAATGGATTTGTTGGTAAATATTATTGTAGGAAACTGACAGTTTAGAAAATGTACCACTACCGATTAATTATATTTTGGCCAAATTATATCCTCTTTCATTATGTTCCAGTTTTCTTACCTATAGAATGTTAATACTACAATCTGCCATAGGCATCTACCTTATAGGAATCTAAAGAAAAGTATATGAAATTAAATGTTCATTTCTCTAGATCATGGGCTAAGGTTTACTAATTGATACATACCTACCACGTCACATGATGCCTTATAAATAGTAGACATTCAGTAAATATTTGTTGAAAATTATTCTGTCAGTGGTTTTTCACCTAGATTTTGTGACACTTAATAGTATTTCTTACTGTCTGAAACTAAAATTTTCCCCCAGAAAACTTTTAAGGTTTTATTTTAAAATCAGAGTTAGAGAGAGAGAGAGAGAGAGAGAGAGAGAGAGAGAGAGATCTTCTCTCCTCTGGTTCACTCCCCAGATGACCACGATGGCTGGGTCTGGGATGGCTGGAGACAAGAGCCAGGAACTTTTTCCGGGTCTCCCACGTGTTTGCAGGGCCCCATTTTCTGCTGCTTTCCCAGGTGCATTAGCAGGGAGCAGGATCATTGGTGGAGCAACCAGGACATGAATTGGCATCCATATGGGATGCCAGCATTGCAGGAGGAGGCTTTATCTGCTATTATGCAATGCTAGGGTCGCCCAAAAAGTTTTAAAATTTTTACTTTAGAATTAAGTCTGTGCTACACACTTTTTTTGGAGTGTGATAGATATGATGGGAAAGATAGTATGAAATTATATATCAAATAATTAAATATGTAGAAATCTGAAACTTATGGCCGGCGCCGTGGCTCAACAGGCTAATCCTCCGCCTTGCGGCGCCGGCACACCGGGTTCTAGTCCCGGTCGGGGCGCCGGATTCTGTCCTGGTTGCCCCTCTTCCAGGCCAGCCCTCTGCTGTGGCCCGGGAGTGCAGTGGAGGATGGCCCAGGTGCTTGGGCCCTGCACCCCATGGGAGACCAGGAAAAGCACCTGGCTCCTGGCTCCTGCCATCGGAGGAGCACGGTGCGCCGGCCGCAGCGCGCCGTCCGCGGCGGCCATTGGAGGGTGAACCAACGGCTAAAGGAAGACCTTTCTGTCTGTCTCTCTCTCTCTCACTGTCCACTCTGCCTGTCAAAAAAAAAAAAAAAGAAATCTGAAACTTATATATATGCAAGTAAAATATTGTAATAATTGTGATAATGCTCTTGATGTTATAAATTTAGATGAAGTAAAATAAGGAAACTTAGGAGAGTATAAGCCATGAATTTTTAGTCTACAACTTGTTCTTATGGTTTACAGCATAGTAAACAGAAATTAATGTTAATTTTACTGTTTAATTCTTATTGTGTTTTTTATTATTTTTTAAAATTTATTTGAAAGGTATAGAGAGACAGAGTTAGAGAGCTCTCATCTATTGGTTCAGTCCCCACATGCTTACAGTGGCCCCCAACTGGGGCCAGAGTCAGAGCTGGGAACTCAATGGAGGTGTCCTATGTGGACGATAAGAACCCAAATATTTGAGCCATCACTGCTGTCTCCCAGGCTGTGCATTAGCAGGAGGCTGGAGTCAGGAGCA
Organism: Sylvilagus floridanus; assembly: GCA_949820135.1. Taxonomy (NCBI): domain Eukaryota; kingdom Metazoa; phylum Chordata; class Mammalia; order Lagomorpha; family Leporidae; genus Sylvilagus; species Sylvilagus floridanus. The sequence goes on from OX463235.1 coordinate 45,502,472, forward strand.
GAGCCAGGCATTGAACCCTGGAAGTCTGCTAAGGAACACAAGGCATCTTAACTGGTATCTTATCCACTATGCCAAACTCCTATAGCTACTATGTCTTTTTTGATGAAAATGTTAGCTTTATTACTGATTTGCATTTACTTGTAAAATGAATGTGATAATACATCTTACAGAGTTTTGTTTTTAACTTATCACAGGTATTATTCTGCCCTAAAAACTATGGAACAATTAGAAAATGTGTACTTTCCCCGGGTTAGTCAATACCGGTTTTGTCAACTAATGATAGAAAATCTTCCTAAACTCCGTGAGGATATTAAAGAAGTCTCCATGTCTGATCTCAAAGATTTTTTGGAAAGCATTCGAAAACATTCTGACAAAATAGGTGAAACAGCAATGAAACAGGTGAGAGTAAAAGAATTTTAATTTAATATTAATAATCTGGAAAATAAAATATATCCCGAAATTCACTTCCTATCTTTTATAAAATGCTTATTTTTGTTTACCCTTTTCTTTTCTTTCCTACTTCTTGTTTAGGATGCATTTTAAAAATTTATTTAATGAATGCATTTTTACATAGACACAACTTTAGGAGTACAGTGGTTCTTTCCCTCATGCCCCCCACCCCGCTCCTTTCCCACCTCCCATTCCCTCTCCCATCTCCTTCTTCATTTTGGATCATTTTTAGTATGACTTTATATATAGAGGACCATCTCTATGCTAGTCATAGAGTTCAACAATTTGCCCCCACGCCCACACACAATATATAGGATACAGTTTGGGGAGAGAATTTGCAGTTGATTCTCCTATTGCAGTTCAGTAGGGACAGAGGTCCTACTTGGAGAGCAAGTGCACATTGACTACTGTTGTTCCTTTAACGATTAACACTCTTTTTTATGACATCAGTGATCACGTGAGGTTCTTGTCGTGAGCTTCCCGGGCTGTGGAGGCCTTCTGTGACCACAGAATCTGTTGTTATTTGGACACAGCCATATGCCAAGAGGATGTTCTCCTCTCCTTTCAGAGAAAAGTATCTAGGATGCATTTTTGTTAACTTTTTTCTTTCGCATTTACAGTTGTTCCTTATTTAATTCAAGTCACTCTAACTTGAATTCTTTTTTTTTTCCTCATAGAAACCTTTTATTTAAGGCATACAAACTTCATGCATTTCATAAGTACAACTTTAGGAATATAGTGATTTTTTCCCACCATACTTGCCCTCCCACCCCTCTACTCCTCCTCCCTCTCCCATTCCCAGTCCCATTCTCCACTAAGATCCATTTTCAATTAACTTTATACACAGAAGACCAACTCTATACTAAGAGTTCAACAGTTTGCACGAAAAAAAAATTGTTTCTCAGCAGTCACAAGGGCTGTTCAGTCATTGCATCTTGAAGTTAATTTCACTTCATCTTTCTTTTTAGAAACTTAATTAACTTTAAAGAAGCACTCAAGAATAATACATCTTTTGCAAGCAGTTAGACATAGTTATAACACAACTCTTTGAGGACCGAAGTCCTGCATGGGAAGTTAGTGTACAGTGACTCCTGTTAACTTGAGTTCTTGAGTTACTCACCATCCAAACTCTTCAGCAGTCTTCTCCTTATATGTGGAGTTACATTACCCTTTGCTGTTAGCCAGATCTGTTATAAAATTAAATAAAAAGTGGCAGACAAAGAGGTTTTATTTATCTAATTAACGAAGTACATCTGGGGGCTGGGGCTGTGGCCTAGTAGATACAGCTGCTGCCTGGGATGGATTCAAGTCCCGGCTGCTCCACTTCTGATCCAGCTCTCTGTTATGGCCTGGAAAAGCAGTAGAAGATGGTCCAAGTGCTTGGGCCCCTGCACTGGTGTGAGAGACCTAGAAAAAGCTCCTGGCATCAGATTAGCCCAACTCTGGCTGTTGCGGCCATCTGGGGAGTGAACCAGCAGATGGAAGAACTTTCTGTCCCTTCCTCTGCCTCTCTGTAACTCTGCTTTTCAAAAAAAAAAAAAAAAAAAAAGTATACCTCTAACTGTTTTGTTAAAGAAATACATCAGCGAAAACTAAAATTAAGTGTATGAACTAAACTTCCTATTTTAACTTTTACTGATATTGTAATGACACATATAAATCTCACAGATAGGTTGAGCCACAGAAGTTCAGTACAAAAAAGGCACAAACTGTGTGATTTATTTATATACAATTCAAAGCAGGTAAAACTAATTTAAGCATTTATTAAATGAAAGCTTTCTAAAAATTTCTAAAAAAAAAATTGGAGCTGTACATTAATAATATAAGATACGATGTACAGCGTCTTTTGGGATCAATTTACTTGAAGCCGGCACTGTAGCTTAGCCCATAAAGCTGCTGCCTGCATCCGATGTAGGAGCTGGTTCAAGTCTCAGCTGCTCCATTTCCAATCCAGCTCCCTGATAATGTGCCTGGGAAAGCAACAAAAAATTGGCTCAAGTTCTAAAGCTCCTGTACCCATGTGGGAGACCCAAAAGAAGCTCCTGGCTCCTGGCTTTGTCTCAGCCCAGCTCCAGCCATTGCAGCCATTTGGGGAGTGAACCCGGGGATGGAAAACCTCTCTCTGTGTATCTCTCCCCCCATGTCTCTATCTCTCTGTTCTCTCTCTCTCTCTCTCTCTCTTTTTTTTTTTTTTTTTAAGATTTGTTTATTTGAAGAGACAGACAGAAAGAGGCCTTCCATCTGCTGGTTCACTCCTCAAATAGCCACAAAGACAGGGATGGGCCAGGAACTCCATCTAGGTCTCCCATGTGGGTGGCAGAGACCCAAGTTCTTGGCCCATCATCCACTGCCTTCCTGGCCACATTACCAACAAGCTGGATTGGAAATGGAGCATTCAGGACTTGAGACAGCACTCTGATATGGGATGCCAGTGTTGGAAGTGGCAGCTTAACATGCTGTACCGCAGTGCCTGCCCCTTAAATTATTTTTATTTTAAAAAGATTTTTAAAAGATTTATTTATTTGTCTGAAGGACAGAGTTATACACATGGTAGGGGGAGAGGTAGAGGAAAAGAGGGAATGATTTTCCATCTGCTGGTTCACTTCCTAAATGGCTGCAGTGGCCAAGACTGGGTCAGATGGAAACCAGGATCCTGGAACTCCATCCACATCTCCCATGTGGGTGCAGGGACCCAGGGGCTTGAACCATCTTCTGCTTTCCAAAGCATTTTAACAGGGAACTGGATTGGAAATGGAGCAGCCAAGACTCACACTGACACTTATATACTCATTTTTGCGGGCAGAAGCTTAACCCTCTGCACCTTAATGCTAGCCCCTCAAATTATTTTTGATGGTAGTTTTTGTTCATCTCGGTAGTTAAAAACTTAGTCGACAAAAAGAACTTTGTTTACCATGAATGAACAGAAGCTACAAAATAGAACTTTCGCCAGACTTACTACTTTTCTTTTCTATGGACCCCATACCTCGGGTCATTTTCCCTATCATGCTGAAATTTGGTTATTTGTCATGTGTTTGCTGAGTTAGGATTCTTGTGAATTTAAGTAAATTGGTTTTAAAATTATTATTATTATTATTTTTTTTTTTTATTTTTTGACAGGCAGAGTGGACAGTGAGAGAGAGAGAGACAGAGAGAAAGGTCTTCCTTTTGCCGTTGGTTCACCCTCCAATGGCTGCCGCGGCTGGCGCGCTGCGGCCGGCGCACCGCGCTCATCCAATGGCAGGAGCCAGGTACTAGGTGCTTTTTCCTGGTCTCCCATGGGGTGCAGGGCCCAAGCACTTGGGCCATCCTCCTCTGCACTCCGGGCCACAGCAGAGGGCTGGCCTGGAAGAGGGGCAACCAGGACAGAATCCGGCGCCCCAACCGGGACTAGAACCCGGTGTGCCGGCGCTGCAAGGCGGAGGATTAGCCTGTTGAGCCACGGCGCCGGCCTTAAAATTATGAATAGTGTTACCGTGTCTTTACAGCACTAACTCCATTTTGGGTTTTTCCTTATAAAACAAGTAATAACTGACCCAAATGCCTGACTGATAGTCTTCTTACTCTGGCTGTCAATTTTTTTAAAGATTTATTTATTTATTTGAAAGTTAGAGTTACACAGAGAGAGAAAGAGAGGCAGAGAGAGAGAGGTTCTCCATCCGCTGATTCACTCCCCAGATGGCTGCAATGGCCGGAGGTGCGCCTATCTGAAGCCAGGAGCCAGGAGCCTCCTCTGGGTCTCCCCCGTGGGTGCAGAGGCCCAAGCATTTGGGCCATCTTCTGCTGCTTTTCCAGGCCGTAGCAGAGAGCTGGACTGGAAGTGGAGCAGCCGGCTCTCGAACCAGTGCCCATATGAGATGCTGGCATCGCAGGTGGCAGCTCAACTTGCTATGCCACAGCGCTGGCCCCTGTCTGTTAATTTAAAAGTCATATTGATCTGGTATTGCAGGTAAAGCCACCACCTGAGATGCTGGCATCCCATATGGATACCATATCAAGACCCAACTGCTTTGCTTCCTGTCAACTTTCCTACTAATGTGGCTGGGAAAGCAGCAGAAGGTGACCCAAGTGCTTCAGCCTGGCCTAGTCCCGGCTTTTGCAGCCATTTGGAGTATGAACCAGACGATGGAAGATCTTCCTCTCTCATTCTCTCTCTCATTCATTCATTCTCTTTGTCTCTTCCTCCCTCTCTCTCTGTAACTCTTTCAAATAAATCTTTAAAAAAAAAAAAGCCATATTGGCCGGCGCCGTGGCTCAACAGGCTAATCCTCCGCCTTGCAGCGCCGGCACACCGGGTTCTAGTCCCGGTCGGGGCGCCGGATTCTGTCCCAGTTGCCCCTCTTCCAGGCCAGCTCTCTGCTGTGGCCCGGGAGGGCAGTGGAAGATGGCCCAAGTGCTTGGGCCCTGCACCCCATGGGAAACCAGGGAAAAGCACCTAGTACCTGGCTCCTGCCATCGGATGAGCGCGGTGCGCCGGCCGCAGCGCGCCGACCGCGGCAGCCATTGGAGGGTGAACCAACGGCAAAGGAAGACCTTTCTCTCTGTCTCTCTCTCTCTCACTGTCCACTCTGCCTGTCACAAAAAAAAAAAAAAAAAGCCATATTGGGAACCGTGTGCTTATATGCAAATGAGATAGTTTGCTTCTCATAGTAACTAATAGAGCCAGCAGACAAAATAAAATCACTAAGCATATAGACTTTTAATAATATGATTGACAACCATGACCTAATTGACACATATGCAAAACTGTATCCCATAATTTCAGAATGTACATTCTTTTTAAGAACACCTACCAAAATTGATTAAATTCTGGTCCATCCACAAATATGGCAAATATTTGGAAAATATTGGTAAATTTCAAAGAATTAAAATAATTGTGTGTTCTCTGGCCTCATTGGAATTATTCTAGGAATCAGTAACAAGTAAATATAAATCATTGTATTTTTAAAAATTAAGAAATAAAATTCTGAATAACCTATGGTTCACAGAAGAAACTGCAGTTGAAACCAGAAAATATGTTGAAGTAGGATTGGAGCCGGCACTGTGGCACAGTGGGTTAAAGTCCCAGCCTGCAGTGCCAGCATCCCCGGTGAGTGCTGGTTCGAGTCCTGGCTGCCCTACTTCCGATCCAGCTCTCTACTATGGCCTGGGAAAGCAGTGGAGGATGGCCCAAGTGCTTGGACCACTGCACCTGCATGGGAGACCCGGAAGAAGCTCCTGGCTCCTGGCTTCGGATCAGCCCAGCACCCACCATTGTGGCCATTTGGGAAGTGGACCAGCAGATGGAAGACCTCTCTCTCTCTCTCTCTCTCTCTAACTCTGTTTCAAATAAATAAATCTTTTTTAAAAAAAAAAAAAAAAGAAGGAAGTAGGACATTGAAATTTGTAGGATGAGCAGAAATTGTGTTTAAAGGGAAATTTACAGCCTTAAATTTATGAATTAGGAAACAAAGGCTGAAATCTGTAACCTAAATATCTAAATTGTCATTTCAAGAAGCTAAAAAATGTTAAAAAAGACAAAAGAAGGAATGAAATAAGAGCAGAAATAAGCATACTAGAAAAAAAAAATACAGGAGGGAAGATAATAAAGCCAAAAGTTAATTCTTAGTCTTTTGAGATAAAATTGATGAACCCTTGTAAGATTGTTCAGAAGAGAAGAGCAAAGGCATAAGTCATGAATGAAAAAGGTGACATCACTATAGTTCAGATATTAAAAACAGATTATGAACAAACATTTTGAACTAATTTTGACTATAATAAGAGTAGAAATAATATGAATTTTTCTCTCCAAAATAGGCACAGCACCAGAAAACCTTCAGTGTTACTCTGCAGAAGCAAAGTAATATGAAATTTGGGAAGAATGTTTATATCAATCATGATAGAATTCCAGAAGAAAGAAATGAAATTACATTCAAACATGTACTTGAGGACGAAGATGAGAATGAAGAAGAGGTAACAGGGTTTCCTTCTTTATCTGTTCTTGGGTACCTTTTTTTTCTTTTGGATTATAGTGTACATTTATGTGTTTCGTAGTCTTTCCATCTTGATCAGATTGTAATGCACTATTACATGCAGTTGAGTCATCTGAAATATGAGGCTGTATAATTGACAGAAAAACATAGTGACAGAAAAATAATACAGGTTATATTTAGAAGCCTTAGTGTTTTACCATAATTAGTAAAGGCATAAATTATTGCAGTGATCACTCATAATTATTGGTAGTAAATGTTTTATTAGATTTTTTCATTAAAAGTTTTTAAAAGAAATTTGAGAGGCAGAGATAGCAAGAGAGACAGTGAAAGAGGGTTCCCATCCACTAGTTCAGTCCCCAAATGTTTGAAACTGCCAGAGCTGAGCTGGGGCTGAACTAGGAGCTGGGAATTCAATCCAGTTTCCCATGTGAAGAACCCTCTCAGTTGAGCGAGCTGAGTTGAGCTCTGCTGCCTTCCAGGGTCTGTGTTAGCGGGGAGCTGGAGTTAAGAGTGTAGCTAAGTATTGAGCTTAGCACCCCAGTATGGCTTGGCAAATGCCCACCCCTGTGGTAAAATTTTTATTTTGTAGTGTCTTGGCCTTGCAATTTGGCCGTATTCTGGATAGCCTACCCTTTTTTTCTCCAGCTGGTGCTGAGATACTGAAGAATAACTTTAATATTGTTAAAGTTAAGATTTTTTTTAGACAGGCAGAGTTAGACAGTGAGAGAGAGAGACAGAGAGAAAGGTCTTCCTTCAGCTGGTTCACCCCCCAAATGGCTGCAACAGCCAGAGCTGCTCCAATTTGAAGCCAGGAACCAGGTGCTTCTTCCTGGTCTCCCACGTGGCTGCAGGGGCCCAGAGAGCTGGACTGGAAGAGGAGCAACTGGGACTAGAACCCGGCGCCCATATGGGATGCTGGCGCCACAGGCGGAGAATTAACCAAGTGAACTACAGTGCCAGCCCCAAAGTTAAGATTTTTTAAAAATAAAAGTCCTAATAACTAGAACTTTGAAATAATCTTTACATATTAATTTTTTCCATCCTTTGTGTTCAAATTCATTGTCATCCTATTTTTTTATTCTCATCAGAAAGTTGTCTATTTTTTTTTAGAGATTTGTCTTGTTTATTTTAAAGGCAAAGTTGCAGAGAAAGACAAGGAGAGACAGAGAGAGAGGTCTTTCAGCTCCTGGATTCTGGCTTTGGATTGGCACAGCTCTGGCCATCTGGGGAGTGAATCAGTGGATGGAAGACTCTTTCCCTCTCTGTAACTCTGCCTTTGAAATAAATAAATCTGAAACTAGAGCAGCCAGGACTCAAACTGGCACCCATATGGGATGCTGGCACTGCAGGTGGCGGTTTTACCCACTACACCACAGTGCCTAGCCCCCAACAATAGTAAATAATATGACTTACTTGCTTAAGAGAAGGAACTTTGCTATAGCTAAAACATAAATCCATGTAGAATTTTTACAAAGCAATAATGAGATGTCTTTAGATATCCAATTTTCTAATACTCTACTAAGTACATTAAAGATATAACATGAACTACTGAGGGGCTGGTGCTGCAGCACAGTGAGTAAAGCCACTGCCTGCAGTGCCGGCATCCGATATGGGCACTGATTCGAGACCCGGCTGCTCCACTTTTGATCCATCTTTCTACTATGGCCTGGGAAAGCAGTGGAAGATGGCCCAAGTCGTTGGGCCCCTGCACCCACGTGAGAGACCTGGAAGAAGCTCCTGGCTCCTGGCTTTGGATTGGCTCTGCTCTGGCCGTTGCGGCCATCTGGGGAGTGAACCAGTGAATGGAAGACCTCTCTCTCTCTCTCTCTCTCTCTCTCTCTGCCTCTCCTCTCTCTGTGTAACTCTTTAAAAAAAAAAAAAGTCCGTGAGTCTCCTTGTCTAACATTACATTCTAAGAGTTGACTAGCAGTTTGATTCATAATTTTTTCTGATGATTTATAATTTTTTAAAAATTGTTTTCTTTTTCAGGTCTTAACTGTTCAGGATCTTGTTGATTTTTCCCCTGTTTATAGATGTTTGCACATTTATTCTGTTTTGGTAAGTGTGTTTTATTTTTGTATGTTAATATGTTTATATACAGGGGTCTTCAGAAAATTCATGAGAAGTGCATATTATGGAAAAATTATGCATGGATAAAATAGTATCAAATTCTCTCAATTGTTTATCTAATAATATATTAATTTCCCCTTGTTTTTAAAAATACTTTCGCTGGATATGGAATTCTTCATGTTTTTTCTTCAGCACTTTCTTTGATTATGTCATTTCACTGCCTTCTTTTTTAAAAAAAGGATTTATTTATTTATATTTATTTATTTGAAAGGCAGATTTAGAGAGAGGGGCAGAGAGAGGCAGAGAGAGAAGTCTTCCATCCACTGGTTCACTCCCCAGATGTCCACAACAGCCAGGGCTAGGTCAGGCCACTGCCGGGAGCCAGGAGCCAGGAGCCAGGAGTTTCATGCAGGTCTACCATATGGGTGCAGGGGTGCAAACACTTGGGAGTCATCTTCTGCTGCTTTTCTTAGGCCATTAACAGGGAGCTGGATTGGAAATGGAGCAGAGGGAACATGAACTGGTACCCATATGGGCTGCCAGCATTGTGGGCCATGACTACCTGCTATGCCAGAAGTCAACCTCCAGTCTATGCCTTCTTAAGACAGTTACTTTAAAGGAGTTCAGAGGCTTGAGAAATCATATGATCAAGAAAGAAAGGTGATTATGTTAATTAGAGGAAAAGAACTATATCAATTAACTTTTTTCTTACAGTCGTCTATTAAAAGACAGAACTTACTCTGTACTAACTGTCCAAGATAAAAATGCATTTGTAAGCATGATATAAGTGTAAACTCACTGTCTTAAAAGAGCATATATAAACACAATATAAATATCATTTTATAAATAAGTTAGTGATGTTTCAAGTGTGTTCAGCTTGATGCATAGATTTGCTAGGAGAATGACTCTTTCTAAAGCCATAATAAATCATCCTTTAGTATAAAATCAATAATATCTTTATTCTATGATTAATTCTTCAAATGTGTGTGAGTATTAAAAAATTCTTTCAGATTTTTCCAAATCTAATATTTTGCCTTTTATAATGTCAAGTGGTAGTGTATACATTTTTTAAAATATGAACTTGTTTGAAAAGTATTTGAGAGGCCTAGAGAGAGTGAGAAAGAGAAAGATAGGAGAAAGAGAAAGAGATATATAGCGAGACACAATTCCCATCTACTGGTTCACTTCCCTAATGTTTACAATGACTGGGGACCAATGCTGAAGCTGGGAGCCAAGAACTCAATTCAGGTCTTCCATGTGAGTGGCTAGAACCCAATCACTTGAGCCAACACAATAGACTTCCAGTCAGAAGCTAGAGCCTGAGCCCAGGCACTCCAGTGAGGAATCTGAGTATCTAACCATGAAGCTAAATGCTTGCTCCCAGATTTTACTTTTTAAAATATAAAGTAGCAAAACTGGGTTTACACTTATGACAATTTGGTTAAACAGCTTTAACTGAAAAAAAAAAAAGGGTTAGCCAGTGTAACATGAAATTTTTTGGCAGCCCCAGAGAACACTATTAATGTTTAAAAGATTTAGCTTCAGTTGCTGTTTTTCTTTACAACTCTCCAAGGAAGAGTGTTAAGATCAGCCAAAATCATGTTTACATTTAAATATATAGGATATTGTTCATTCAAAACTGTGTTCTCAGGGCCTGTATTGTGGCATGGCCCGATAAGCCACCATCTGCAGGGCAAGCACCCCAGATGGATGCCAGTTCAAGTCCCAGCTGCCCCACTTCTGATCCAGCTTTCTGCTAATAGCCTGGGAAAGCAGTGGAAGATGACCCAAGTGCTTGGGCCCCTGCACTCACGTGGGAGACCCATATGGAGCTCCTAGGTCCTGGCTCTGGTCTGGCCCAGCCAGGCCATTGTGGCCATTTGGAGAGTGAACCAGCAGATGGATGACTTTTTTTTTCTCTCTCTCTCTTTCTCTCTCTTTCTCCCCCTCTCCCTCTCTGTAACTCTGCCTTTCAAATAAATAAATAAATCTTTAAAACAAACAAACAAACAAACAAAAAGCTACCTTCTCTGCTATACTCTCAGAGGACTCCTTCTTAATAAAGCAATATTAATTATCAGTAGTTGAGGATAAAAGAGGTCATCTAAAAATCATTATTGTGTTATCATTACTCCCACCTATGTGATTACTCCCTACCATATGTCTTGACTAAGAACATCTCACCATAGGACAAAATATACTACTGTTCCTAATGATTTACCATTAACAGAAATCTGTGCAGGAAGGAAAAAACTCCTGTGTGTACACAGTTCCTTGATTAATCATCAAAAGAACATTTCCTTTCCTTAGCACCCTGGAGGTCTTTACACATCAATAAAATGCATCTGACAGTACTATTATCAGTGAAGATAGGGCCTTTTTTTTTTTTTTTTTAACACAGCAAGTGTGCGAGCTTCCAGGTTGGCTTCCAAAATACCCTACCTCAAAGTATTCACATCTGGTGGTAGTCCCTCCCTCATTATACCAAAGTCAGTATATATGGCCAACAGGACAGAGCAAAAGTCATGGTATGTCACTTCAGAGACTGGATTCTCTCTTCTCTGCTGAATCACTCACTCTGGGGGAAGGCAGCTGTAAAGTTATAAAACCTCTTGGCAACCTTGTAAAGAACACGTGTGGCAAGGAGCTGAGCAAGTAGTGTCCACGAATAGGCTTTAGCTTGGTTACATAGTGCAACTGCAAGTAGAAGTTCATGCTTCAGGGTTGTCCCAATCTAGGTAAGAAATCTAGGCTTTCAAATTTCTATATCCACACACATGATTGATTCGCTTCAACCTTAATAACATAGTGTAAAGTGGGGGAGAGGTAGATCCAAGGCACTTCTAGCTCCTTAAGAGAAGGATTTCAAGGGGTCAACACGGTGGTGTGGTGGGTAAAGCCATGGCATGCAGTGCCAGCATCTCATATAGGCACTGGTCCGAGTCCTAGCCATTCCTTTTATGAGCCAGCTTTCTGCTATGACCTGGGAAAGCAGTAGAAGATGGCCCAAGTCCTTGGGCCCCTGCCCCTACTTGGGAGACCTGGAAGAAGGCCCAAGCTCCTGGCTTCGGGTCAGCCCAGGTCTGGCCATTGTGGCCATCTGGGGAGTGAACCAGTGGATGGAAGACCTCTCTCTTTTTGTCTGCCTCTCTGTAATCTGCCTTTCAAATAAATAAACACATCTTTAAAAAAAAGCAAAGGATTTCAAGGAGATTTGAACAAAGTACCAACAGTTAGAGAAGAATTATTACTGTGAATGTAGGCTAGAGTTCCTAGGCAGATACTTTATACAAAAAAGCTGAGGATCTAAAAATTATTTCCTTAAAATTTCTAGCCCAAGACTTCTTTGAAAACCTTGTATCATCAGTAACTCATAGGCTAGTACTCCTCAACTATAATCGGTATTCATCAAACATATTTGGAAATTCATTTATGCAGTATTCCTTATTCTAAGAAATGAGTCCCTGTACTCTGAAAGTTAAGGACATAGCTAGCTAACAAAATTCACACAAATTCTTAGGATTTCTCAAAGCCTGAAAAGTGATAAGCTATACTGTAGGTATTTCTTACAGCATTTTTAATATTTTCTCTCTGTTTTTTGAAAGTATACCTTTTATCTTTGAACAAGACACTTTAATTAAACAAGGCAGAAAATGCTGCCTTGAAATTTTGTTTTAAGTAGAGCTCTTTTAGCTAAAATGGACTTATAGCTGATAGACCTAGTTTTACAGATTAACGTTAACCTTTTTATAATAATCTCTTCAAAATTTACTTAGTGGATACTAAGTACTTTATATATATTTACTAATACTCAATCTAGCCTTAGAAATTTAACTGTATTTTTTTTAAGATTTATTTTATTTATTTGAAAGAGTTACAGAGAGAGGTAGAGATGGAGAGAGAGGTCTTCCATCCACTGGTTCACTCCCCAATTGGCCACAACAGCTGGAGCTGTGCCGATCCGAAGCCAGGAGCCAGGAGCTTCTTCCAGGTCTCCCACGTGGGTGCAGGGGCCCAATGACTTGGGCCATCTTCCACTGCTTTCCCAGGCCATAGCAGAGAGCTGGATCAGAAGAGGAGGAGCCTGGACTAGACCTGGTGCCCATAAGGGATGCCTGTACTTCAGGCCAGGGTTTTAACCCACTGTGCCACAGCGCTGGCCCCTTTAACTATATGTTTGTAAATGAGAAACTCAACTGATAGAAGTAATTTGCCCAATGACAAATGCAAGGAAGTGGAAGACATGGAATAACAGATGGAAGGAAGAGGAATTATAAAAATAAAGAGATGGGGATGGCGCTATGGTGCACTAGGTTAATCCTCCGCCTGTGGCACTGGCATTCCATATGGGCACTGGTTCTAGACCTGGTTTCTCCTCTTCCAGTCCAGCTCTCTGCTGTGGCCTGGGAAAACAGTGGAGGATGGTCCAAGTGCTTGGGCCCCTGCACCTGCATGGGAGGTGGGGAGGAAGCACCTGGCTCCTGGCTTCGGATCAGCATAGCTCTGGCTGTTGCGGCCATTTGGGGAGTGAACCAACAGAAGGAAGACCTTTCTCTCTCTCTCTCACTGTCTGTATCTCTGACTGTCAAATAAATAAATAGAATCTTTAAAAAAAATAAAGAGACCTAGCCTTACCAAATAATTTTTTGGTCATACATATAACCATTAGTTATTATGCTAATCACTTCTCAGCCTTTTGGCTAAGGTCAAGTGTAGTTATTATGCTAATGAACGTTTAAGTCCAAAGAACAGTAAGGCCATACCAAGACAGTAAAAAAGAAAAAAGTAGTGCCAGAATTGAAAAACACTGATATCTTTTAAAATGTGGTTTTTCTTAAATTTTTAAACTCTTCATATCATAAAGATATAACATAGGAAGAACTAAAATTATCAAAAATTATAAATTAATATAGTTGATTATAAAGATAAATTCTGAGAATATTCAGTTATGTTTATTTTGAATATTTGAGAAAATAAATTTTACAGTTTCTGAACAATCACAAAATTGATTCTGTGAAGTCTAAGGTTTTCTATAATTCTATTGGTTCTCTACCATTGACTTTTGATTTTTTTAATCATGATTTTACTTCCTAATTTTAATCATAATTTTATTTCTTTAATTTTGATCATGGACAGTGAAATGCAACTAATACCCAATGTATCACTCTCAGCAAGTGCCATACTGAAACCTCATATAGTGTCTGTTTGCTTAACACTTGTTGTACAAGGATAAATATATATTCTTTGCCTGAGGGCTTAGTGCCTGTTGACATAAGCTGTCAAGATAAAGTGCTATAAAATTATTTCATTAAAAACTGAATGTGGCATTAAAGAGTCAATTACTGGTCAACAAATATTTATGAAATATCAGAAGCAAAACTGGGGAAGGAATAATAAATCACACTCTAATGATCTTTGTCTTTTTGAGCCATACAGATCCAGAACAGAGATAATACTAAATAACAGAAGTAATTATTGATGCAAATTTTAGTTTGCTGTGTCTGCATAAGATAGAAGATTAAGAACTACCAAAGCGGGGCCGGCACTGTGGTGTGATAGGCTAAGCCTCTGTCTATGGTGTGGCATCCCATATGGGTACTGGTTCATATCTGGGTTGCTGCTCTTCCAATCCAGCTCTCTCCTATGGCCTGGGAAAGCAGTAGAAGATGGACCAAGTACTGAGGCTCCTGCACCTACATAGGAGACTTGTACGAAGCTCCTGGTTCCTGGCTTTGGATCAGCCTATCTCTGGCCATTGCAGCCATTTGGGAAGTGAACCTGTGGATGGAAAACTTCTTTTCCAAGTCTCCCATGTAGGTGCACGAAGCTAATTACTGGAGCCATCACTATTGTGTTCCATGTTCTGCATTAGGAGGAAACTAGAATCGAGAACTAAAGTTGGGTACTGAATCCAGGCTCTCTGATATGGGATATAGGTATTTTAGTGGATATTTTAGCTGCTAGGCCAAACACCCACTTCTCTTTTACATTCTTTAAAATTTGGGGTGAGGGGCCAGCATTGTGGTGTAGCCTGTCATGGGCAGTGGAATATGGATATTGGTTCATGTCCCAGCTGCTCTACTTCCAGTCCAGCTCTCTGCTAATGGCCTGGGAAAGTAGCAGATGACCCAAGGCCTTGGGCCCCTGCACCCCATGTGGGAGACCCACAAGCTTCTGGCTCCTGCCTTTGGTCTGGCCTAGCACTGGCCATTATGACTGTTTTGGGAGTGTACCAGGTGATGAAAGGTTTCTCTCTCTCTTTCTCTCCCTCTCTTTCTATAACTCTGCCTTGCAAATAAATAAAATAAATTTTTTTAAAAAAAAACTTAGTGGTGAAAAAATTTAGTGACCATAATTAAAATTATATGAGCAAACTGTAGATTTTTAAAAATTCTTTTAATTGAACCCACAAAACTGAAATAAATTCACTAGAGGATATCTAGATTAAAAATATTTCTGTACCATGAGTTTATTTTAAACAGCATTAAAAAGAAGTCATGGGCCAATGTGGTGCAGCAGGTCAGACCGCCTCCTGCAATACTGGCATCATCCCATATCAGTTCTGCTTCAAGTCTCAACTGCTCCACTTCTAATTCAGCTATCTGCTAATGCACTTGGGAAGGCAGCTGAACATGCCCTGAGTGTTCAAGCCCTTGTCACTCACATGGGAGATCCAGATGGAATTCCAGACTCCTGGCCGTTGCAGCCATTTGGGGAATAAACCAGCAAATGGAAGATCTCTGTCTCTCCTGCCAGGGCCCTCTCCACCCCCCCGCCCTGGCCCTGTAACTCTACCTTTCAAATAAATATTTTCTTTAAAAAGTCATGTTTTTGGTAGGTACTTAAGCATAAAGAAAATCAGATTTTTTTCAGTGAAAATATATTTTTAAAAGTTCTTTTTTTAAAAAATATGTGTTTATTTGAGAGGCAGAGTGACAGAGAGGGAGAAAGATCTTCCATTTGTAGATTCCCTCCCCGAATAGCTGCAACTGCCAGGGATGGTCCAAACTAAAACTAGGAAGCAGGAACTCCATCTGAGTCTCTAACATGGGTGGCAGGAAATTTCGGCTCAATATGATACATGCTATGATGAAGAAGTACAGGTTGCTTTTGGATCATAAAAAATAACAAGCAGGCCGGCGCCGTGGCTCAACAGGCTAATCCTCCACCTTGCTGCGCCGGCACACCGAGTTCTAGTCCCGGTTGGGGCGCTGGAATCTGACCCGGTTGCCCCTCTTCCAGGCCAGCTCTCTGCTGTGGCCCGGGAGTGCAGTGGAGGATGGCCCAAGTGCTTGGGCCCTGTACCCCATGGGAGACCAGGAAAAAGTACCTGGCACCTGGCTCCTGCCATCAGATGAGTGCGGTGCGCCGACCGCGGCAGCCATTGGAGGGTGAATCAAGGGCAAAGGAAGACCTTTCTCTCTGTCTCTCTCTCTCACTGTCCACTCTGTCAAAAAAAAAAAAAATAAAATAAATAAATAAATAAATAAAATAACAAGCCTTCTGAAGTTAGGGGGGTAACACCTGTGGTGAGTCCCTGAAGGATGAGTAAAATCATATAGGGCGAGGGAGCCAGGAAGCATATTTCATCAGGAGCCTAATGCAAAAACCGGGAAATAAAGAGAGAACAGTATATCAGATATACTGAGAGTTAAGAAGTGGTAAGAGATGAAGTAGGAGATGGAAGAAAATTCTAGATCATGCCACACCTTGTACAACATGTTCAGAAATGTAGCCCTTTTTTTTTTATGCCATCTTGCCGTCTCTTTTTTTTTTTTTTAAAGATTTATTTATTTATTTATTTGAAGGAGGGAGGGTTCTTCCATCCACTGGTTCACTCCCAAATGGGCAGGAGCTGGGCTGATCCAAAGCCAGGAGCCTGGAGCTTCTTCTGGGTCTGTCTCCCTTGTAGGTGCATAGGCCCATGGATTTGGGTTATCTTATACTGCTTTCCCAAGCCATAGCAGAGAGCAAGATCAGAAGTGGAGTAGCCAGGCCTCGAACTGGCACCCCAGTGGGATACTAGTACTGCAGGAGGCGCCTTTACCTGCTATGCCACAATGCTAAAACCCAGCTTTTTGACAACTAACCTCTTTATTTTCTTTTACTTACTGAGAGCCATAGTTTGGCTTAATAAGTCAAAAAAATATATAAAACCTAAGGGGTAAGTTGGATAAATAAGAAATTGCTTAAACTTAACTTTATTCTTCCTAATTGTCTTTGTACTATAGTGCTGAAGAACTGTTGTTGACATTCAGTGTGAAGTGCCATTTAGTATTTATATTCCAGTTAGAAAATATAAAATGATTCTTAACGGATAAAGAATTATCTGTTTTATCTGTATGAGTGTGTATGTACTCATTATTTTGCTGATTTTATTTTAGGGTGACGAGGAAACATTTGAAAATTATTACCGAAAACAAAGAAAGAAACAAGCAAGACTAGTATTGCAGCCCCAGTCTAGTATGGTAAGTATATGAAGTTTTTGAATTGTTTTTGTTGTTACTTTTTATTTCCTTATTGCGCTTTAGTTTCTTCAAACTTTGTGTCACTACTCAATTGTAAACATTTATTGAGCGCCTGCTGTTTCTGATCATTAGTTTAGGTGCTAAGGGTGTAGCAGTGGATAAGTTGTTAAGACTCTTTTTTTCATGAGCTTCATTTATAAAAGGGAAGATAGACATGAATTGAAAATAAAATAAGTAAATATGTATGTAAAATGTCAGGGAGTGGCCGGCACCACGGTTCACTATGCTAATCCTCCGCCTATGGCGCCGGCACCCCAGGTTCTAGTCCCTTCCGGGGTGCCGGATTCTGTCCCGGTTGCTCCTCTTCCAGTCCAGCTCTCTGCTGTGGCCCAGGAAGGCAGTGAAGGATGGCCCAAGTGCTTGGGCCATGCACCTGCATGGGAGACCAGGAGGAGGCCCCTGGCTCCTGGCTTCAGATCGGTGCATCGCGGGCAGCAGCGCGCCAGCCATAGTGGCCATTTGGGGGGTGAACCAATTGGAAAAGGAAGACCTTTCTCTCTGTCTCTCTCTCTCTCTCACTGTCTAACTCTGTGTGTCAAAAAAAAAAAAATGTCAGGGAGTGATAATATGGTGGACTATATCCCTTAATTGTTCCCTGGAAAAAAAAAACAACTAAAGAGGATAGAGATTGTTTTAAATCTTACATTTAAAAAAATTATACTGAAGATCTGGCAAGAAAGTATAATCAGGCCAAAAACTAAGTGAATGAGGACCTATTGTATATGTTGGCCCTGATGATAGTTGCAGCAGTAGACGTGTTTGTTGAAACTTATAGAAACTACATTTGAGAATGTAAATTTTATTATGTACTTTATATCTAAATATATCTGACTATAAAACAAACATATGAAACAGGAAAAGCTAAATGAAGGCAGAAATTTGGATAGGTTTAATGAAGCACTGGAATAGTTTTATCTTAGGAGTACCTGCTGAAGGGGAACTTAAGAGTTTCATGGATGCTGGGTTTAGAAAACAAAGCCCAGAGCCCACCCAGTGTAAATGTACAGTTAAGAGGTTGCCTCCTGTAAAGCTGAGCCTTCAAAGGATTTAAAGCCCCATTATTAGCATGACCTAGAAATGAAATCACCCAAAAACCACTGTGTTCCCTCTGACAAATACTATAAGGAAAATTACCTATCTCAAGTGTTGGTGCTGAGCAAAAAGCAGGGAAAGATATATATCTAAGAACTCATAACAAGTAGTTTGTCGCATGTGTTTGCCACCCAAATCTGTTCTGCTTGTTAGTCCAAAAAAATTTAAATCTCAAGCTGAAAATTTAATTTAAAGTGGTTCCATGCTGATAATTCCTTCAGTTGCCTGGCAAAAACAAATACAGATCTCTGAAGCTGTATCTCAGAGTTAGAAATATCTAGTTAAATTTCAAGGGCGGTGTCGCAGCTCACTTGGCTAATCCTCTGCCTGCGGCGCCGGCACCCCAGGTTCTAGTCCCAGTTGGAGTGCCGGATTCTGTCCCGGTTGCTCCTCTTCCAGTCCAGCTCTCTACTGTGGTCTGGGAAGGCAGTGGAGGATGACCCAAGTGCTTGGGCTCTGTACCCGCTCGGGAGACCAGGAGGAAGCACCTGGATCCTGGCTTCGAATTGGTGCAGCGCACTGGCCGTAGTGGCCATTTTGGGGTTGAACCAAAGGAATAGGAAAACCTTTCTCTCTGTCTCTCTCTCTTACTGTCTAACTCAGCCTGTCAAAAAAAATTTTTTTTCAAGGAAAGTTAGCAATTTATCATCAAAAATAATTGCCAAATAAGTAAGAATCTTTAGAAATACTGACAATAGAAATAGATCCTAAAAGAACTTGATATTTAAATTAAAATATAAAATACCACTGTTTAATATGTTTGAAGAAATAAAAGGCAAGCTTGCTAATATAACAAACTATGAAACTATCAAGAAAGGACAGATAGGAAAAAAATGTCAAGTCAGATATATAGAAATTAAAGACATTAGCTGAAGGTAAATATACTATCTATATGGGGTTTTTTTTTGTATTTTTAAGGATTTATTTATTTTATCTGAAAGGCAGAGTTGTAGAGAGAAAGAGAGGAAGAGACAGAGAAAGATCTTCCATCCACTGGTTCACTCTCCAAATGGCCACAATGGCTGGAGTTAGGCCAGACTGAAGCCAGGAACCAGGAGCTTCTTCTGGGTCTCCCATTTAGGTGGAGGGGTCCAAACACTTGAGCCATCCTCCACTGCTTTTCCATATGTATTGGCAGGGAGCTGGTTTGGAAGTGGAGCGACCGGGGCTCAAACCAGCGCCCATATGGGAAGCTGCCACCACAGGTGGAGGCTTTACCCACTACTCCACAGCACCAGCCCCATTACTATTTATATGTTTGTCAATATTGAATTCTTTCTTAGTTGATATGAAGAAGTTATCCAGAAAGCTTCACAAAGAGGCAAAAGAAAAATACAGAGGAGAGATACAGAATATCCAGAGAGGTCTATCTAACTGGAGTCTCAGAAAAGATATAGCAAATAGGACAGTGGAATACTTATTGTCATGTTACTGAAATTTTTCTGAGGCAGATGAGAAGTAGAAATCTACAGAATGAGCCAAAGTTTAAATAAAAAGAAATATATTCTCAGAAACCTTATAATGAAATTGAAGAACACCACAGATAAAGAAGATTTGAACAGCATTATTAACTATCATCTCAATGGCATCTATTGAATACTCTGCCCAAAAAAGCAGTACTTGCTTTTGACATGTATGTGAAGATTCACCAAAATAGATCGTTTTCTAGATATGGTATATATACATGATGAAATACTATCTAGCCATAAAAAAAATTGAATTCTGTCTTCTACAACAAAATGGATACAATTGGAGACTGTTGTGCTTAGTGAAATAAGGCACATCCAAAAAGATAAATGTCATGTTTTCTCTGGTTTGTGATAGCAAATATATAGAGTCCAAAAAATGTAATGCATATGTATGAAATTGGCATCTTGACATTTGATTATTGTTTATAGCCCTTGTCTATACTTCTGTGGAACAATGTTGTTTTTCTTCTTTCTACTTGTTCAATTCTTTATTTAGTGGAGGATTTACCTGTGATTATAAAGTAAATTGAAAGCATGTTATTGCAAAAATTAAAAGAAAGGAAGGAAGAAGGAGGGAGTGTGGGAAATATTATAATGTGCTTAATATAGTATATATGAAATACTTGAAATGTGTTCTTTATGTAAATAAAGTTCTGAAACAATATATTTGTGAAAGTTGGCAAGTCACCACATTTTTGGCCTTCTGATGACCATCACGGGGGAGGTTAAATAAATATGTATGTTTTTCTGTCTTCAAGATGTATGTTTAGAAATTATGTGGAATATTGCTAATATATTTGAGCAAAATAAGCCCTGCTAAAGCTTGATCTTGCCTAAAAAATAAAAGAAAAAAGAAAGAATATTGTAATGAATTAAACTTAGAACTTAGCCAAAATAGTCAATTAAAAACTCTTGAAAAGTTGTGCATCATCGGAGAAGGAGGTACCTTTCTGTGAAGGGAGGAGAGAACTTCCACTTTGATATGGCCTTGTCTAAATAAGATCAGAGTTGGTGAACTTAAGAGGCTTCCATAGCCTTGGCAGCTCATGACAAGAGCCTTGGGTGATTACTGACGTCATAAATAAAGAGTGTCAGTTGTTAAATCAACAACGGGGGTCACTGTGCACCTGCTCCCCATGTAGGATCTCTGTCTTTAATGTGTTGTACTATGAGAATTAATGGTAAAACTACTACTCAAATAGTTCTTTATACTTTGTGTTTCTGTGTGGATGCAATTTGTTGAAATCTTTACTTAGTATATTACTAAGTTGATCTTCTGTATATAAAGATAATTGAAAATGACTCTTGATGAAGAATGGGATGGGAGAGGGAGTGGGAGATGGGATGGTTGTGGGTGGAAGGGAGGTTATGGGGGAAAAAGCCACTATAATTCAAAAGTTGTGCTTTGTAAATTTATATTTATTAAATAAAAACATTAAATTCACAAATTATAGCAATAAAAAAAGTTTTTATTCAACATTGTTGAAAAATATAGAAGCTTTGAGCATCACTTTCTGAAGTGAATATTTTTATCCACATATTTCTGTATACAATATCATGAAAATCTATGTGATATGTGAGTTTAGTAAAAATGTTAGACAAAAACTTATAGGGGCCAGTGTTGTGGTTAGGAGGCTAAGCCACCACTGTGAGGCTAGCATCCCACATAGACACTGGTTTGTGTCCTGGCTTCTGCACTTCCAATCCAGCTCCCTGCTAACGCACTTTGGAAAGCAGCCGAAAATGCACCCACATGGGAGACCTGGGAGAAGCTCCTGGCTCCTGGCTTAGATCTGACCCAGGCCTAACCATTGTGGCCATTTGGGGAGTAAGCAAGCAGATGGAAGATTTGTCTCTTTCTGTCTCTTTCTCCCCTTCTCTTCCTCTCTCTCTCTCTGTCTCTCTGTAACTCTGACTTTCAAATAAATAAATCTTTACAAAAAACTTACACATGTATTTATAGTAATATATCATCATTGTAAAAATAGGTAAAGATAGAAAATTATAAGGAAGCCATTACCATTTGTCTTACTACCTGCCAATAGTAACTATTATTAGCCTTTAAAAATAAAAAAGGTACCATTCTCCAGCTTTATGGAGACTAGACTGTAAGCTGGGAAGACTAGGAGGATCTTGTGATAGCTCAAGTGACAGGCGATGAGGGCTTCAGCTAGTCTACTGGGAATGAGATTGTGAAGTTACACTTACATTTTAACTTGTTTCTTGTCTGTATCCTTTTGAATATGTGTTTCATAAGGCTAAGGACTTTTTGTTATTTACAAGTGTATCCTTGGCACCCAAAAATACATGTACTGTACAACAGGTGCTGAATAAATATTTGTTAGTAAAGTTATAGTGACGTGGAACTTTTATGTTACTGGTTGGTTTAAATTGATTTCTGTCTTTCATTTAAAGCATGAAACAGTTGATGGCTATAGAAGATATTTCACTCAAATTGTAGGGTATGTATCTAATATGGAAATAAATATTATTAATTTATGTTACTTGCTGGGAATAATTGTTCTCTATTTTTTTAAACACATGCTGTGTTGGTAATTATTCTTTTTAGGTTCTTTGTGGTGGAAGATCACATTTTACATGTGACTCAAGGATTAGTAACCAGGGCATACACTGATGAACTTTGGAACATGGCCCTCTCAAAGATAATTGCTGTCCTAAGAGCTCATTCAGTAAGTCAGACAATTTATGTTACTAAAATTTTAATTCAGTTACTTCAAGAACTTCTGAGCTGCATAGTGTCAGAGGAAAACTACCTCTGTCATTCTGTGTTTTTTGGTAATTGATCAGATTTGAAAGTAGTAATGTCAGGCTTTTGTTTGATAATACCAGGCTGTGATTTTGTCACTGGGCTGGGGCTTCCCAAGACAATTTTATTCCAGCATTATAGAAAATGAAGAATTAAGCTGGTCTCATTAGTCTCAACTGACCTCTTCATTAGATCACTGAAAAGCACCATGAAGAAAGGGTTTTTAATTATCATTCCAAATTCTTTGTCTCCAAAATAAACTCCACCATTAAAATTAAGTAGAACTTGTTCTTCGATGTTTATAATTTGCAGTAATATACTACAGTTATGAATTTCGTAAAATTTTGCAATTTTAAAAATTTGAACTTATTTAAAATAATGAACCTTTATATAATGAGAGATTTCTAAAAATTTAAATAAAAATTAAATGATCAAGTATTTTTCTAATGATTTTTGTGGTAATAATAATAAATACGTTATGCAAAGAATTAAAAACAATAATTGGTCACTGCAGACTTTTCCATAAGACAGTTTTAGTAGTCTACCTTCAGTGAAATATCTACATATTTAAAATTTTTTAATCTATTGTTTATAATAATTTTATAATTTATAGTAGAGATTTCAAAGAATTCTTTGGGTGATAATTTGGATTATATGCACTCCATTTTTATTCATCAGGAATGTAGATTCTTGATACACTGGTGAACTTTTTCTAACTTTTTCTAAAATTAATAACAGTATGTTTTACAATGCTTTATATACAAGTCAATTCTGAATATACATAATTACACTGTGTTTTCTAGTAATTCATGACATCAACTGTGAAGTTATAGCATGTAAAGTGGATCTCATCATGTTCAAAACCGTATTAAATGCTGTTAAAAGGACAGTTTCACTATCCTTTTGAAATTAAGCTTTGTTTTTATTAATTACTACAAAAATACTCAGATTGTCATTTTATTGGAAAAAGTAATAGAGTGTATCTCTTTCCTAAGATGGAGGATAAACAAAAAAGTGAATAATGAAAATACATGGTTTCTGTATAAAGCATTTTTTTCAGCTTAAAATAAAGACTTCTAGAAATATAAGTATCATTATTTTGACCAGTTAAATGTATACAAATTTCAGGAAAATTTTTTTGCATATCCTATAGTCTCTTTAGAAATGTCATATTATTATGTCTCCCTAAGAATTATACTAAATAGAGCAAGCCAGCCCCAAATCTAATTAACCAAAATTTTAAACTTATTACGAATCTGGAAGATGAAAAGAAAACATTCAAGGTTCTTATTTCTTATATTTTGAGAAAGTAACTCTTATTTTCTATTGTTGTTTTTTGTCTGTGTTTCCACTACCATACACACCCACCCCCCACTTTCTCAGTCTTATTGCACTGATCCTGATCTTGTTTTGGAGCTGAAGAATCTCATTGTAATATTTGCAGATACTTTGCAAGTAAGTAATAACCTATATTCAGCTAATGGCTATTTTGAGCACTTGAAAACATATAAAATATAGACTGAGCTCATTGACTTTTTATGGATTAATGATAGTGACATAGTAATAATAAATGCTGACTTTTAGATTGGTATTCATCTATTCTCTAGGGCTGTTTATGCTGTCACTTTCCCAGTTGTGCAGCTTCAAGGGAGCTCAGGAAATATTACTGTCTTTTAAAATATTGAGCATTCAGTTGGAATATTTAAAGTATTTTTGCAATTAAAAAAAAAGAGCAAATGGTGTAGTGAAAAGAGCTCTGAACTAGAAATTAGGAGACTTAAGTACTGTCTTGGGGTAGGGAGAGTGGGTTATGGAATCACACAACACATACCCTGACTTTGTTCTTCACCTGTATTGTTGACTAATTGCACGCCTGCAAGTTCTCTGAGCTTTAGATCATTTGTGAAAATGGGCTTAATAATTAATAGTTTCCAGAATTATTTAACTTTTGAGTGTGATACTTTATATGAAAACACATTGAAATCTGTATACACTGATTTTGCTCCTAATTTCAAGTCTGACATATATTCTGTGACTGAGAAAATCACTTTATTTCTTTGAGTTTTTTTCTTATTAAAATAAGATTAAATTATCTCAAATGTCAGTGTTTTTGTTATTTTCATTGTCCAAACTTTAAGGCCTGTAGCTTGTCCCTCCTTGATCACAGATAGACTTGATTGCATTTTGTTTCCTGTGTTAAATGATGGGAATTTTCTGATTAGAAAGAACTTTTGTGCAGTACAGGTGCATTTTCCCAAATGTGATAGGAGATACTGCTTTTGAAAAGGATTTATGTTCACAAGCATTCTGGAAATGTTAAGTGGAGTAAAACATTTCTTCATCTTTCTCAGAACAAATTTATACTGTGAGGTTCCAAAAAGGAGGTGACTCTGCAGTATTTTCCCAGTATATTGGACTTTTGGATCATTCCTCCCCTCTCCCTTAGAACATCTCTTAGATTAGAACTTCATATGTATGTGCTTTGGGAAATTCTGATTACGTTATTTGCTTGATCACAAGAGTCTTTGCATCCTAGATTGACAGATGTCTACTTTATTCTTAAACCTAAGAGAAGATTTGACAGGCTCCTTTAGTAAATTGTTCTGTTGCCTTACATCTGTTTCATTTGTCTTTATGCAACACCAGAATAGCATGGGTTGTTGTCATTTCCATAAATTTTGTGATAAATGTGTTTGTAATATTGATCTCTGCTCAGTTTTATTTTCTGCTGCCTTAGTTTGTTGTGCTCATTTCTAAGTAACTTGAGGAATTCTTGATATCCTTAATGACTTAAAGGGTTGCTACCCAAAGTGTCATGCAGGAACCATTTGTCTGCAAACTGCTTGTTACTAGTTTGAAATGTTACTAGTTTGCTAGGTCATAACAAATAGAGCTTTCATTAGAATATAAATTACTATGTCACTAAGTACAGGTCAAGCTTAGCTCAGCTGGTATTTTGGTATAGGCAAGACTCTCTCAATATAGGTACCAGCATTGATTTGTATTCTAATGTGAACTTGTTATCTTTTTGTAGACCTTAGTAGTTCTCAGACTGGCGCTTGAGTATGGCTGAGTCTTGAGTCTTTGATATGGTTCAGAGAGAATCAAAGAATGATAAAAGGCAATAATTAGGTAAAAGAGGCATTAGAAAAGCAAGAGTGATGGTTTCATAAACCCTTGCAGAGTATCTTTTTTATTTTATTGCTTGAAATAAGATTGAAAAAGAGATTTTGTAGATCTAGTGTTAACTCTTTAAGCATACTATATAGTATTCTCCAGTGAAACCCTCTGGGCCTGGAGATTTCTCTGGGGGATCTTTTTAATGACAAATTCAATTTCTTTATCAGCAATAGGACTATTAATATCCATTTCATTTGGACTGAGTTTTAGTAATTTGTGGCTTTCAAGAACTTGATTCATTTCTTCTAAGTGGTCAAGTTTATGAGCCTAAGATTATTTGGAGTTATCTGCTGTTATTGTTTTGGTGATTGTAGGAGCTATTGTATAAGTAACATCCTGTCTCATGATACTAGTGATTTCTGTTCTTTTAGTCTTGCTAGAGATTTATCAGATTTATTAGCAAAGAACCTGGTTTTTGTTTCAGTAACTTTACTGATTTGGTTTTTAATTTCATTGATGTCTGCTGTTAAATTTATTTCCTTCCTTCTACTTGTTTTGAATTTACTTTTTCTGGATTCTTGAAGTAGAAGTAGAGGTTATTTGAGACATTTTCTTTCTTAAATAGCAATTAGCTATTTACTATTAGCTTTTTACTATTCCCTTTCAGCACTGTGTTACTTGCATTCCACAATTTTTGGTATCTTTTAAAAAATTAAAGAAAAGGTAACATTTTCCAGCTTGTTTTGTGAGGCTAGTATTGCCCTGATACTAAACTAGACAAAGCACGAAACAGTAGCCTATTGAGCAGTTATCTCTCATAGACTTAGATGCAAAAATCCTTAACAGAGCTGGCAAATCAAATCCAACGATGCAAAACAAGAGTAATAAACATGGGGTTAAACCAATGCAACACTGGTTCAATGATTAAATATCCAACAATATAATCAACCATATTAAAAGGCTAAAGAAAAAAAGAAAAAAGAAAAAAAAGATTGAAAAAGAGAAACCAGTCCTTATTTATATAAAAATTCTATAGTGTATTCACTGCAGTGAAAATTGATGTGCTTATTATTAGGTAGTTCTTACACTGAGTTAATGAAAGCTGGCTTTTAATTTTATAACTATTGAATCTTTAGAAGGTATAATTTCATAAAAACTAATAAAAGTGTTACATAATATTTAGTTTTAAAAATTGGCACTTTGCTACCTTAAGGAAATTTTACTTCTGAATTGTCAGTGTTTCATCATTTTTTTAAAAAGATCTGAATAATAAAGTAAAAATGTAATACAAGAGCAGGCATTTGACTATAGTTAAGAAGATGGTTAAGATGCACACATCTGGGCTGCCGCTGTGGCATAGCAGGTAAAGTGGCTGCCTATCATGCCAGCATCCCATATGGACGCTGGTTCATGTCCCAGCTGCTGCACTCCTATTCAGCTCTCTGCTACTGGCCTGGAAAAAGCAGCAGAAAATGGCCCAGGTGCTTAGGGCTTTGCTATTCATGTGGGAGACCCAGAAGAAGCTCATGGATCCTGGCTTCAACCTGGCTCAGCCCTGACTGTTGTGGCCATCTGGGGAGTGAACCAGTGGATGAAAGATCTCTGTGTGTGACTTCCTCTCTCTCTCTCTCTCTAACTCTGCCTTTCAAATAAATAAATAAATAAATATTTGGGAAAAAAGATGTCCACATCAGGATGGGCATTTGTCACAGCAGTTAATAAGCTACTTGGGTGTCTCATCCTCTGTTGGAGTGTCAGGGTTTGAGTCAAGACTCCACTTTCAATTCCAGCATTCCTGCTAATGCGCACTCTGGGAGGCAGCAAGTTCCTAGCTCCTGACTTTTCCCTGGACCAGCCCAGGCTGATGTGGGTATTTGGGAAGTAAAGTAGTAGATGGAAGTTCCCTTTTTCTCTTATCTTTCTACCTGTCTCTGTCTCTGCCTTTAAAATAAATAAATAAAATTTTTTTTTTGACAGAAAGAGTGGACAATGAGAGAGAGAGATAGAGAGAAAGGTCTTCCTTTGCCGTCGGTTCACCCCCCACAATGGCGGCCACGGCTGGTGTGCTGCAGCCGGCGCACCGCGCTGATCTGATGGCAGGAGCCAGGTGCCTCTCCTGGTCTCCGATGTGGGTGCAGAGCCCAAGAACCTGGGCCATTCTCCATTGCCCTCCCAGGCCACAGCAGAGAGCTGGCCTGGAAGAGGGGCAGGTGGGACAGAATCTGGCGCCCCGACCGGGACTAGAACCTGTTGTGCCGGCGCTGCAGGCGGAGGATTAGCCTATTGAGCCGCAGCGCCGGACAATAAATAAATAAATTTTAAAAAATTTAAAAAAGTAATGCTTGTGTCACATATATCAGGATGTTTGCATTCCATACCTATCTCTGACTCCTGACTCCAGCTTCCTGCTAATATGGACCCTTGGAGGCAGCTGAAGTAGTTGAGTTCCTTCCACCTGTGTGGGAGACTTGGCTTCAGTTCCTGACTCCTGGCTTCTGGTTTGTCCCAGCCCCAGCTTTTGCAAGCATTTGGGGAATGAACCAGTAGAAGGGAGATTGCTCTCTCTCTTTCTGTCTCTCACATAAGTAAATAAATAAATGCTTTAAAAATGACACTGGCATATTTGTAGTTCTGCTTACCACCTATTAGGCAAAGCAAAAGTAAACATGTATTGATATATTTGTTAACACATTTTGAGCATCCACTTATATTCTAGTAGTTAGTTAACATATAAAATGATAGAGATATTAAAATCGGTAAGCTAGTAGGAACATAAAATTCCTTGACTGCAAGAAATTCACAGGTCAGTTGTAAACTAATAAGGTATTTAAGAAGGCATGATAATATAGCAGTTTGTTAAAGAGCTTGGGGCTCATGAAAGATGGAAAGACTAACTTTGATTCAAGAGTTGGGGAAGGCTTTATAAAGAATTGAGATGTGAACTGGGTTTTGAAGAATGAGTTCAAGTAGTTAAGAAAGAAAAGATATTAATGGAAAATAAGCTAACATGTGTAAACTATAGATGGAGGTATGTGAATATAAGACTGGTTGAACTGCTTAATGGCACTTAAACTATAGTGTAGTATGTGGTTTAGAGCAAGAAAGTGCAAAGAACAGTGATGTAGCAGATTGTAACAGGTTTTGTGTAACAGGTTTTTAATAACATTCTGTATTTTTTGTGTTTGTTTTTTTTTACTGGAGTCTCTCCAGTGAAAACCAGAGAAGTTGCTAGACAAACTCAAAAAAAGCTGTAACGCTGTGTGCATTTTGTAGTTTTTAACCAGGGGAATGACATTATCAGATTCATACTTTTGAGTGGTAATTTTGAGAGTCTGGCAGTCTTTTGAAAGAGGCACATGCCTGATAAATTGGATTGATGATAGAACTATTATCACAGATAGGAACTAAGATGAAATACTTGATGTAATTGAGGTGCTTTCTTAGGCAACTGAGTAGAAACATCTAAAAGGTGCTGGAATTAAATATTTGGAATTTAGAGGAGTCTAGCTAGAGATACATATTCAGAATAATCATGAAAAGTAGTTTTAAAGTTCTTAGAATTAAGAGCACCCTAGAGAGAAAAAGAATATGGATAGAGGTTAAACAGGAAACTGGAAGCATGGTTCATAAAAGTGAAAGAACAGAGAGTGAGTGACCTTATAGAATTCAAAGCAGAAGACTTTCAAGAAAGAGAGGTCAGGGAGAGTGGATCATTTAATTTTGTATAGGAGATAATCTATGACATTTTTGAGAACAATATAAACAAAGGAATAGGAGTTGGGAATTAGATTGTGTGGATGTTTGGCTATGAAAATAGTGACAGAGGGAGACAGCTGATGGTCAAAGAAAACTGAGGGAAGACTTTGTTGTTCTTAGTTTTAAAATGATAGGCAATTTAGCGTGTTTATTTAGCCAAAGGAGAGGGACCAGGGGGATATGATAGCATAATAGGATGAGTAGATAATCCATGGAGAGTTCCTACTGGATATAGGATCAAGAAGAAAGATGAAGAGATAAATCTTGGAGAGGAAATCAGATAACCCTTTGAGGTGAGAGAAAATGTTAGTCATGACATGGGTAATTTTTCAGTGAATTGGAGTTGAGCAAGAATGAACTTTCAGAGTCTGTGTTTTATGGAAAGATATAAATCTTCCCTGAATAACAAAGTCAGTGTTGAAGGTGCAAAAGGAAGCGAGCATGGTTTAGATAGAATCTGTTCCTTTTTCTTCTTGTGCCCTATTTAAGTATCATTTCCAACACACAGTCAATGTAGATTACTAATTGTGAACTTTTGCTCTACTTCTGTCTTCTAATTTTTTTAAAAAAATATTTTATTTATTTATTTGAGAGGTACAGTTACAGACACTGAGGGGGAGAGACAGAGAGAAAGATCTTCCATCTGCTGGTTCACACCCCAATTGGCTGCAATGGCTGGAGCTGTGCAGGTCTGAAGCCAGGAGCCAGGAGCCAGGAGCTTCCTCCAAGTCTCCCACACAGATGAGGGGCCCAAGCACTTGGGCCATCTTCTACTGCTTTCCCAGGCCACAGCAGAGAGCTGGATTGGAAGAGGAGCAGCCGGGACGTGAACTGGCGCCCATATGGGATGTCAGCACCACAGGCTGAGGATTAACCTACTGTATCACAGCACCAGCCCCTCTAATACTTTTCTAAGGTGAACATGTAATTCTGACTGAAAAGAAAAGGGAATAATCCCAGTCCACTAAGTTCTTCTAGGCCTCTTTCTTACGCTGTCTAGTAGAATGTCAAAAGGTTATATGTATTCATTCATACTTTGGGAATGATATACAATGTGATTTCCTCAAAATGATTTTCTGGTATACCCAAGATTTTTACAAATATTTTAATACACTTGTTTATTTGCTTTTTTTTTTTTTTTTAATTTTAGGGATATGGTTTCCCAGTAAATCGACTCTTTGACCTTTTATTTGAAATAAGAGATCAGTACAATGAAACACTGCTTAAGAAATGGGCTGGAGTTTTCAGGTGAGTCTAAGCCATGATGCCTTAATGCAATGAATAAGTTTCTCAAATGCTAAAGTAATTAATTTTGCATATTATGGCAAGATATATGTAACATAAAATTTAATGTTTCAACTACTTTTTAAATGGATGGTTCAGTAGTGTTAAGCACATTCACATTGTGGAAGTGATTACCACCAGCCATCTCCAGAACTTTTTCATCTTTCCAGATGGAAACTCTGTACCCATTTAATGATAACTCTTTATTTCTTCCTTTTCCCAGTTCCTGGCAACCACCATTCTACGTTGTCTCTAAAATTTGACTACTCTAGGTACCTCATGTGAGGGGGATCATATGATATTTCTCCTTTTGTGTCTGGAGAGTTTTACTTAGCATAATATCATAACCAAAGTTTATCCATATTGTAGCATGTGTCAGAATTTCCTTTTTAAAGGCTGAATAGTATTCCATTGCGTGTATATAGCACATTTTGCTTATCTGTTCATCTGTCAATGGACTTTTGAGTTGTTTCTACATTTGGTGCATGCTGTTGTGAACATGAAAAAATATATATTATGGGCCGGCGCCGTGGCTCAACAGGCTAATCCTCCGCCTTGTGGCGCCGGCACACCGGGTTCTAGTCCCGGTTGGGGCGCTGGATTCTGTCCCGGTTGCCCCTCTTCCAGGCCAGCCCTCTGCTGTGGCCCAGGAGTGCAGTGGAGGATGGCCCAAGTGCTTGGGCCCTGCACCCCATGGGAGACCAGGGAAAAGCACCTAGCACCTGGCTCCTGCCATCGGATCAGCGTGGTGCGCCGGCCGCAGCGCGCCATCCGCGGCAGCCACTGGAGGGTGAACCAACAGCAAAGGAAGACCTTTCTTTCTGTCTCTCTCTCTCACTGTCCACTCTGCCTGTCCAAAAAATAAATAAATAAAAAAATAAAAATATATATATATATTATGTTCAAGCTCCTGCTTTCAGATCCTGTGAGTTTATGCCAGAACTAAATTACTAAATCATGCAATAAATATATCTTTTATTTTTTGAGGAACTTCCATACTGTTTTCCATAATGCCTTTTATCATGTATAGTAAAATTTTAATTATACTTACTTTTCTAATAACTGTAATTTTTCCCAATAAATTATAAGAGACTTATAAGGATATAAGTTTTCATAGGTATTTTGTATTAGAAACTGAAATTTATAGCTTTTAAGTTTTGTTTTTGGGAAAGTTATATTTTTACAAACAGTATGACTAGATTTTTTTTTTTATTTAATAAATGTGAATTTACAAAGTGCAACTTTTGTATGGTTGTGGCTCCCCCCCCAACCTCCCTGCCTCCTACGGCCCTCCCCTCTCTCTCTCCCTCTCCCATCCCGCCCTTCATGGAGTTTCATTTTCAGTTACCTTCATATACAGAAGATCAACTTAGTACAGTATAACTAGATTAAAAATTTGAAAGAGCAGTAGGTAGTTAGTGTAGCAGCTGGGACACTTGCATCCCATATCAGAATGCCTGGGTTTAGTTCCTGGCTCTAGCTTCTAACTCGAGCTTTCTGCTATTGCAGACCCTGAGAGGTGGAAATTAATGGCTCAAGTAATTGGGTTCCTACTACCCATGTGGGAGACCTAAATTGAGTTCCAGCTCCCAACTTGGCTCTCAGCCATTGCAGGCATTTAGGCAGTAAATTGGTTGGTAGGAGCTCTCTCTTTGTGTCTCGCTACCTCTTAAATAAATAAATGCAAGTTTTAAGAATCTTAAAGAATCTAAAAAGGAAAATTACTTTTGCTATAACCACTTGCCTACAGGACATGGACTCAATGTATTTCAATATCTATATGACTTTTTATTTCCTGGGTTTGAGTTTTAGCTTCACTCCTGACTTGAGCTTCCTGCTAATGTGCATCATGGGAGGCAACAGATGCTGGTTCAACTACTTGGGTGTCACCCACATGTCAGACCTGATGGAGTTCCCAGCTCCTAGCTTTAGCCTCACCTAGCCCCATCTGTTGTAGGCACTGGAAGTTAACCAGCACATGGGAATTTCTCTCTCTCTCTCTTTCTCTTCTCTCTCACTCTGCCTTTCAAATAAATAAATAAATAAATAAATATATATTTTTTTTACAAAAAGTTGGTAATTGGATAGCAGCTCCTTTAGGACAGGAGGGTTATACTGTCACAACAGAAATGCCCAACTTTTCAGTGAATGAACACTGAAATTTTATTTCCTACACACATGGAAGTCTGACAGAGATCCAGGCTATTTGCATATGTGATTCTACCTTTTTAGCATGTTTTTGTCTTCCTTGTCACCACAGGAAAGAGGATTATATACTTGGCTCATAAATACTTTAGACTCAAGCAACACAGATCACTTTCAGTCATAGCTGAATACTGCAAACTAGTCATATGGCCATGCCTAATTGCAGAGGACTGTGTAGGAAAGCACATGATGAGTAGTAAATTCCTCTGTCTCACTAACTATAAAAGGTCGTTTTTCTAGTTAAAAAATTATTAAGAGATGAAACAAATATAAAAGATTGCTTTGATCGTCAAGAACTGATAATCTATTTGAAAAGAGAGAAGACACAAGATACAACTATCAAGAAGTGTGACTGAAATACTCTTCATCTTATGGACCTGCTTTTAGTTACAAATAACAACGTTTTCGAGACTGTCATCTTGACAATGTTCTAGACTAAAAACTGAAGTGCTGAGAAGATGTAAAATAAAGTAATAGAAAGAGGAGATTGCATATGAATTTTGAAAAACTAGACTTATTTGGTGTTGAATTTCAGAATTTTAGATGATTAGATAATGCTTTCCTATTTGGAACTTTAATTGACAAGAAATGCTTTTGTAGTAGTTGGGTTTTTTTAAGTTATTGTCTTATATCACCCTAATGATATGTTTTTTAATAATGTGTTTTCAACTCTCAATTATCAACAGGGACATTTTTGAAGAAGATAATTATAGCCCCATCCCTATTGTCAGTGAAGAAGAATATAAAATTATCATCAGCAAATTTCCCTTTCAGGATCCAGACCTTGAAAAGGTACCCATTAGTTTACAATTTGAGAATTTTCTTAAAAATAAATTAATGATGCTTATTAGTTTATGAAAATAACCTTACACTGTAAGTAAGAATTGCTTCTTTTGGTTCGTGTGTATGTGTGAGAAAATTTTATTTTGATAACTTCTAAAGATTGTGTTACTATTACAACTTCTTTGATGAAATTAAGAAGGGACTTTCCTGGAAGTACTAAAAGTAGCTGTCCCAAATGTTAGGTAGATTCCCAGAGCAGGTGTTACTAATATTGGGTAGATTCTGCATTAGATATACCCTGTGTTGAATATCTTATAGTATATTAAGAGGATGTTCTAGAGAGAGGAGAGTTTTATTTTTTAAAAAACTTTTATTTAATAAATTAAATTTTGAAAGTACAACTTTTGGATTATAGCAGTTTCCCTCCCCCCTCCCATAGCCACCCTCCCACTTGCAAATCATCCCATCTCTTACTCCCTCTCTCATCCCATTCTTCATTAAGATCCATTTTGAATTATCTTTATATACAGAAGATCAACTTAGTATATACTAAGTAAAGATTTCAACAAATTGCATCCACACAGAAACACAAAGTATAAAGAACTGTTTGAATACTAGTTTTACTGTTAATTCGCATAGTATGACATATTAAGGACAGAGATCCTACATGGGAGTAAGTGCACAGTGATTCCTGTGATTGATTTAACAATTGACACTCTTTATTTATGATGTCAGTAATCACCCAAGGCTCTTGTCATGAGCTGCCAAGGCTATGGAAGCCTCTTGAGTTCACCAACTCTGACCTTATTTAGACAAGGCCATGATCAAAGTAGAAGTTCTCTCCTCCCTTCAGAGAAAGATACTTCCTTCTTTTATTTTTTATTTATTTATTTGAGAGGTAGAGTTACAGACAGTGAGAGGGATAGAGAGAGAAAGGTCTTCCTTCCGTTGGTTCACTCCCCACATGGCTGCAACAGTCGGAGCTGTGCCAATCCAAAGCCAGGAGCCAGGTGCCTCTTCCTGGTCTCCCATGAGGGTGCAGGGGCCCAAGGACTTGGGCCATTTTCTACTGCTTTCCCAGGCCACAGCAGAGAGCTGGATTGGAAGAGGAGCAGCTGGGACTAGAACTGGCTCCCATATGGCATGCTGGCACTGCAGGCAGAGGATTAACCTACTGCGACACAGCAACAGCCCTGGTACCTCCTTCTTTGATGGCCTGTTCTTTCCACCGGGATCTCACTCACAGAGATCTTTCATTTAGGTCATTTTTTTGCCACAGTGTCTTGGCTTTCTATGCCTGAGAAACTCTCATGAGCTTTTTAGCCAGATCTGAATGCCTTAAGGGCTGATTCTGAGGCCAGAGTGCTGTTTAGGGCATTTGCCATTCTATCTATGAGTCTGCTGTGTATCTTGCTTCTCATGTTGGATCATTCTCTCCTTTTTAATTCTATCAGTTATTATTAGCAAACACTGGTCTTGTTTATGTGATCCCTTTGACACTTAGTCCTATCTTTGTGATCAATTATGAACTTAAACTGATCATTTTAACTAGTAAGATGGCATTGGTACATGCCAACTTAATGGAATTTGGAGTCCCATGGCACATTTCTGGCTCTACCATTAGGGGTAAGTCCGAGTGAGCATGTGCCGAACTGTACAACTCCTCCCTGTCTTATTCCCACTCTTATTTTTAGCAGGAATCAATTTTCAGTTAAATTTAAACACCCAAGAATAATTGTGTGTTAATTAAAGAGTTCAACCAATGGTATTAAGTAGAACAAGAATATACTAAAAAGAATAAAATAGTAAGCTTTGCCTCGACAGGACAATGGCTGATCAAGTCATTATTTCTCATAGTGTCGGTTTCACTTCTACAGGTTTCCTTGTAGGTGTTCAGTTAGTTGTCACAGATCAGGGAGAACATATGATATTTGTCCCTTTGGGACTGGCTTATTTCACAGGAAAATTTATTTTAAATGTCCATTACTGTGAAGGGTTTTATTTTATGGCTTAAAAAATTTAATTAGAAGTTTTATTTATTTGAAAGGCAGAATGACAGAGAGAGAGAATGGGAGAGAGAAACTGTGATCTCTCCATCTGCTGGAAGCATTCCACAAATGCTTACAGCAGCTGTGACTGGATGAGGCTGAGCCAGCAGCCTGAAGCTCAGTCTGGATCTCCCACATGAGCAGCAGGGACTCAGGTACTTTAGCTGTCTCCTGATGTTACAGCAGCTGTGACTGGATGAGGCTGAGCCAGCAGCCTGAAGCTCAGTCTGGATCTCCCACATGAGCAGCAGGGACTCAGGTACTTTAGCTGTCTCCTGATGTTACAGCAGCTGTGACTGGATGAGGCTGAGCCAGCAGCCTGAAGCTCAGTCTGGATCTCCCACATGAGCAGCAGGGACTCAGGTACTTTAGCTGTCTCCTGATGTCTCCCTGGATGCATAGTGGCAGGAAGCTGGATCCAAAGTGGAGCAGCCAGGACTTAAACAGGCAGTCTGATTTGGGATTCAGGCATCCCAAGCAGCAACTTAGCCACTACTCCAAATGACTACCCTCTGTGACTTTTTTTTTGACAAGCAGAGTTAGGCAGAGAGACAGAGAGAAAGGTCTTCCTTCCATTGGTTCACCTCCCCAAATCGTGCTATGCCAATCCGAAGCCAGGAGCCAGGCGCTTCCTCCTAGTCTCCCGTGTGGGTGCAGGGCCCAAGCACTTGGGCCATCCTCCACTGCCTTCCTGGGCCACAGCAGAGAGCTGGACTGGAAGAGGGGCAACTAGGACAGAATCCGGCGCCCCGACCGGGACTAGAATACCGGTGCTGCTAGGCGGAGGATTAGCCTAGTGAGCCGCGACGCCGGCCCCCCTGTGACTTTTTAAAGGAATATATTTCTATTAAACTTTACTTTGCTTGAATAAAAGATATATAAAGTAGTAATTACCTGAAAATTTCTTCCTGACGTAGGACTATATATATTTTTTGAGTTAAAATATCTGAACTAAGGAGTAGAAAAAGGAAATAAAGCAACAGTTGCATTTGTGATTCTACCTTCATCGCCTGTTTTTGACTTCCTTGTCACCATGGGAAGGAAGGCTATACAATTGGCTCATAAGTGCTTTAAACTCCAAGCAACACAGATCATTTCTAGTCATTCTGGGAATGCATGAGTGCATTTGTATGTAAATGCATGCATATGTATGCAGTTACATACACATTGCACCTATCTAATGTGTCTGGATAGAAACAGAGCTCATGAGGGAAGATTGTCATATTTCCTGTAACTTTTAAAATTCTCTTTATCCTTGTTTTTTCTTCACTCCTTCACTTTTTCAACTCTTTATAATTTAATTCTTTCCTGCATTTTTAAAAAAGATTTATTTATTTGAAAGGTAGTGTTAGAGAGAGAGAGAAGAACAGATAGATCTTCCATCTGTTGGTTCACTCCACCATGAGCTACAGTGGCCAAGGCTGGGCCAGGCTGAAGCCAGGAGCCTCGAACTCCATTTGGGTCTCCCACCTGGGTGTCAGGAGCCCAGGGGCTTAGGCCATTGTCTGCTGCTTTCCCAGGGACGTTAGCAGGGAGCAGGATAGAAAGTAGAGTAGCCAGGACTTGAATCGGCACTCATACGGATGCTGGCATTGAAGGTGGTGGTATCACCTGCTGTGCAGCGACACTGGTTTCTTTCCTATGTTTTGATCCCTTTGGAGTTATCAAGAGTGAATTTTAAGTGAATTGTAATGCATTGTAATTTTTTTTTTGACAGGCAGAGTGGATAGAGAGAGAGACAGAGAGAAAGGTCTTCCTTTTGCCATTGGTTCACCCTCCAATGGCTGCCGCGGCAGACGTGCTGCGGCCGGCACACCGCGCTCATCCGATGGCAGGAGCCAGGAGCCAGGTGCTTTTCCTGGTCTCCCCATGGGGTGCAGGGCCCAAGCACCTGGGCCATCCTCCACTGCACTCCCGGGCCACAGCAGAGAGCTGGACTGGAAGAGGCGTAACCGGGACAGAATCCAGCGCCCCGACCGGTACTAGAACCCTGTGTGCCTGCGCCAAAAGGCAGAGGATTAGCCTAGTGAGCCGCGGCGCAGAGCACGCACTGTAATTTTTGTCATATTTTTATACATAAATTAAGCATATTTTGTATCATATAACCAAATAATTACATGCAGCTTTACAATTTTCTTTTTCAAAAATAAATCTCTGTTGTTTTCATTTTTATTCATTCTCACTTTATTTGAAAGCTGGGAAGAAAGAAAGAGAGAGCTCTTCCATCTTTGTATTCACTACCCCAAATGCCCACAAAAATCAGGGCTGGGGCAGGCCAAATCCAGGAGCTAGGAGCTCAGTCCAGGTTTCCCATGTGAATGGCAGGGAGCCAAATACATGAGCCATCACCTGCTGCCTCGTTTGGTATGCATTAGGAGGCTGGGTTCAGAAGCTGAGCCAGGACTCAAACTTGGGCTTTCTGGGGGGGATGAGGGTGTTCCAAATGGCATCTTAACTGCTGCGACAAATGCCCACACATAAATGCATGGCTTTTAGATTTTAGCTAACAGTGTCATTGCATATATGTAACAGCTGTGTTTTAATATACAAAAAAACAGAATAATTATTCTAATACTGTCTTTTTTGAAAGCACAACCAGATTTGTCTGTGTCAAGAAATACTACCAAATTAGTTTCTGCTACATGACTTGATTTTTTATTGTTTTAGTTACTTGTAATAATGAGTTTATTCGGGCTATAGTTTTTATATAAAGAACACTGGACCAGGTGTCAATTTACATGCTGGTTCTACCTGTGACTTATGAGCTAATGACCTACCTTATTTGGGGAGTTGTACATTGTTTTTCAAATAAGGAGGTTGAACCAAATAATCTTTAATGTTCCTTGTAATTATACTAAACTACTCTAAATAAGTTTACAATTAAAAGAAAGTTTAACTTTGTTTATTGAGAGTTTCCAGTATTTGCAGTAGCTCCCTTAGGACTGTGCTCCCAAGGAATGGTATCTATTGGTCCATAGTTCTACATGCAGAAAGACTGTAATTCTAATATAAAACACAGGGTCCATTAAACACAAGAGATGGAGACTAAAAAAAATGTAGTTGGAGGCAGGCATTTGGCATAAGAGTTAGGATGCTGCTTAAAACACCCACATCCCATATTTGAGCATCTGGGTTAGAGTCCTGGCTCTGCTTCTGATTCTAACTCCCAGCTAATGCACACCCTAGGAGGCAGCAGGTGATGGCTCTAGTACTTGAGTCTATGCTACCCACATGGGAAACCTGGATTAAGTCCTTGGTTTGTAGCTGTGGCCTGGAGCAGGCCTAGCTGTTGTGGGCATTTGGGGAGTGAACCAGTGGACAGAAGATCTCTGTTTGTCTTTGTTTCTCTGCTTTTCAGATAAAATGAAAAAAAAAAATATTTTGAGAAAAGAAATGTAATTGGAGTAGAAGGAGTATAATAACCCTTGGAAACAATATTGGAGAGTTTAATAAGCAGTATTGGAGAGTTTAGCCTTTATCCCCTGTGAACTATGAGAAGCCATCAACAGATTTTACGCATTAAAAGCATAGTCATATTTGTGCCTTAGAAATATCTCTTTGGGGGCAGTGCTGTGGTGTAGTGGGTAAAGCCACAGTCTGCAATGCCTGCATCCCACATGGGCATCGGTTTGTGTCTCAGCTGCTCCACTTTGGATCCAGCTCCCTGCTAATGAACTGGGAGAAGCAGTGGAAGAAGGCTTGAGTACTTGGACTCCTGCAACCATGTTGAAGACTCAGATGAGGCTCCTGGCTTTGGCCTGAACCAGCCCCGACCATTCCAGTCACTTGGGGAATGAACCAGTAGATAAAAGATCTCTCTCTGTGTCTTCTTCTGTCTCTCTAACTTTGCCTTTGAAATAACTAAATCAATCCTTAAAAAAAGATAAAACAAATCTCTCTTGTGTGGAAAGTGGATTGAAGAAGAGTAAGAGTGATGGCAGGAAGAACTGGCTAGAGGATTTTGCAGTGACCCTAATGAAAGAGGTTGGTGACCTGAATGGAGATTATAGCCGTAGAATTTAAGAGATGCTTAGGAAGTCAGAACAACATGAATTGGTGATGATTTGCCTGTGAGGCATAAGAGATGTAAAGGAGTCAAGTGTAGTAACCAGGTTTCTGCCTTGGAAGGTGTTAGCATTCATTATGATGGGAATTAAGACAAGAAGATTTAGAAGAAAAAGATGATAGGGCTGGCATTTTGGCATTTTGTGTTAAGCCACTACCTGCAGTGCAGCATCCCATATGGTCCCTGGATTGCACCTGGGAAAGCAGCGAAAGATGGCCCAAGTACTTGGGTTCCTGCCACCCACATGAGCAGCCCTGATGGAGTTCCCGGCTCCTGTCTTCAGCTTGGCCCAGCCCTAGCTGTTGTGGCCATTTGAGAAGTGAACCAGCAGATGGAAGATCTCTCTCTCTCTCTCTCTCTCTCCCTCCCTCTCTCTCTCCCTCTCTCCCTCCCTCCCTCCCTCCCTCCCTCCTTGTCAATGTCTCCCTTTGTCTTTGTAATTCTGCCTTTCAAAATAAATTAAAAATTTTTGAAAAGATATATCTCAAAATATACAGTCAAATAGAGGTGTCTAATGAGTAATAAGATAATGCAGAGTTGAACTTTAAGAGAAATATTTTATCTGGAGTTGTAGATTTGAGAGATATTAGCAATGAAGTCGTGAGAGTATGTGAGACCACCCAAAGATAGTATATGTAGTAACAGGAGAAGATTTAGGACAAAACCCTAAGCATAAAGAATGACTGGAGGAGGAGAAATAGAGCTGGTAGAAATAGAGCTGATAGAGGCCGGCGCCGCGGCTCACTAGGCTAATCCTTCGCCTAGCGGTGCCAGCACACCGGTTCTAGTCCCGGTCGGGGCGCCGGATTCTGTCCTGGTTGCCCCTCTTCCAGGCCAGCTCTCTGCTGTGGCCCGGGAGTGCAGTGGAGGATGGCCCAAGTGCTTGGGCCCTGCACCCCATGGGAGACCAGGAGAAGCACCTGGCTCCTGCGGTGCGCCAGCTGCAGCACGCCGGCCGCGGGGGCCATTGGAGGGTGAACCAATGGCAAAGGAAGACCTTTCTCTCTGTCTCTCTGTCTCTCTCTCTCACTGTCCACTCTGCCTGTAAAAAAAAAAAAAAATAGGCCGGCGCCGTGGCTCAACAGGCTAATCCTCCGCCTTGCGGCGCCGGCACACCGGGTTCTAGTCCCGGTCGGGGCACCGGATTCTGTCCCGGTTGCCCCTCTTCCAGGCCAGCCCTCTGCTGTGGCTCGGGAGTGCAGTGGAGGATGGCCCAGGTGCTTGGGCCCTGCACCCCATGGGGAGACCAGGAAAAGCACCTGGCTCCTGGCTCCTGCCATCGGACGAGTGTGGTGCGCCGGCCGCAGCGCGCCAGCCGCGGCGGCCATTGGAGGGTGAACCAACGGCAAAAGGAAGACCTTTCTCTCTGTCTCTCTCTCTCACTGTCCACTCTGCCTGTAAAAAAAAAAAAAAATAGAGCTGATAGAAAAATAGAAGGAAAGACTGTGTTGGGTGGGATCCTAAGGAAGGAAGCAAAGGTCATTTACGAAGCCAGGAGGGTCAGCTTTGTCAGAGGCTTCAAAGAATTGCAGCAATCTGAAAAGCTGTGGGAGTCCACTAGATTTAACACCTAGGAGATAGTTGGTGATCTTGGTGAGGATAATTTTGCAGCTGTAAATGGTTGCAAGAAAGTGAAAATAGATTATACTTCATGAAGTATAAATGAGGATACTCATCTTGGTAAAATTTTACATTTGGAAGACTGAGAATTTTTAAAAGGGTGTTGGCTGATAAAGCAGTTTAGCTTGAAAGCATATTGTATATCATTGACATAAAACAATGTTTGATAGTATAATGGTCAGAAAGCTGCTCTCTAAGGTATTCTAGGAGTTACAGTGTAAATTGGACGTCTTCTTGAATTGACCTGAAGCCTTCAGTGAAGGTAAGTGAAAGCGATCTCACAATTTGGTAACTGAACCTGTAAGCTGGTGTATAACTGTCATAGCCACTCAAACAGTGAGGCATCTGCTATAGAATGTTAAGCATCAGAACACAAAAAGGTATTATTCTCTGTTTGTCGGAAGTCTAATAATACGATTTATGAAATAGAGGTAAATTGCCATTTTTAGAAATAACTTTCTTTAAAATATAAAAAATAGTATAGAAGTATATTTTTGATACAGATATTTACTATTAATTAAAATATGGATTCAATTTAATTTTCACATTTTTAGGTGATTACAATCTTTTTCTAAAAATTAAAAAAAATTTTCTCTTTCTACAGCAATCTTTCCCAAAGAAACTCCCCATGTCTCAGTCAGTGCCTCATATTTATATCCAAGTTAAAGAATTTATTTATGCCAGCCTTAAATTTTCAGAGTCATTGCACCGGAGGTAAGTTTATTAATAAATACATATTTATTATAACTTTTTATTAAATTTTAACACCTTTTCTCATGAATCTGAGAAATTATTATCTCATAGGAAAGACCTGTTTTACTGACATTTAGTGTTAACTTGCTATAAATTAATACTGTATTTTTTTACTTCTTGTTATGTACATCTTCAAACAAAAATATAGGTGTACCAAAAGGGTAGTGGGAAAATGTCAATATCTTAAAATATCTATTTATCATCTGTTTATTTATTCGAGAGCAAAGAAACTGATAGTGCAGACAAATAGACAGAAAGGAAGAAAGCACCCATCCACTGGTTTATTCTTCAAATTCCTACAGTAACTGGAACCTGGTTGGGCCACAGCCAGGAGCCAATAACTCAATTCAGGTCTCCCACGTGGGTGGACAGAACACAACCACTTGAGTCATTACTAGTGTCTTCCAGGATCTGCATTGGCAAGAAGCTAGAATCAGGAGCTAGGGTAGATATTGAACCCAGGTACTCTGATGTGATATGCATATGCTCTAAGCAGCATCCCAGCTGCCAGGATAAACATCTGCCCTGCCCATTAGCTTTTATTTTAAGATTTATTTTTATTTATTTGCAAAGCAGAGTTAGGGAGGGAGAGAGGAGGATAAGAGAAAGAGAGGGATCTTCCATTTGCTGGTTTACTTCCTGAATGTCAGCAACAGGTAGAGCTGAGTCAGTCTGAAGCCAGGAACCCAGAACTCCATTTGGGTCTCCCAAGTGAGTGACAGGGACCTAATACTTGGGCTATTGCTTTCCCAGGCCCATCAACAGGGAGCTAGAACAGGAGTGGAGCAGCTGGGACTTGAACTGAGCCCATATGGGATGCTGGCATTACAGGCAGCAGCTTAACCCACTGTGTCACAGCTCCAGCCCCATTTCTTTAAGATTTATTTTTGTTTATTTAGAAGACAGAGTTACAGAGAGGAAGGGAGAGATAGATAGAGGCCTATTTTTTTTAATTCTGTTTTCCTTGAACTTTTTGAAAAACTCTTGTAGAGGTAATTTGATCGGAAATGCCTATGTACTTACCATTGAGACTTAATGGTAATAAATACTTTTCTATATATTATTTATTTTGAACTACAGTCTTTTAAAGCAAATTCTAAAAATAGTGAACTTTTGCTCCAAAATACAGAATGCTTTTAAAACTTTGTGGAAAATAAAGATAATTAAAAATGAATCATAATGAAGAATGGATGGGAGAGGGAGTAGGAGGTGGGTTGGTTTGGGGGGGGAGGGCGGGTATGGGGGGAAGAACTGTTATAATCTAAAAGTTGTACCTATGAAATTTATATTTATTAAATAAAAGCTTTCTTTAAAAAGTTTGTGGAAAAATGACATTAAAGGATGAATTTATTTTGTGCAAATTTTTAAGCTTTATATTATTTTCCATTTAATAAAATTTGTGTAAAATGGAACTTTTAATTAAAATGAATGGAAATTAATTTTTCTTGTCGAGTTCCAATTACTTCTTATTTATTTATTTATTTATTTTTCTCCCAAAGAAGCCTTTTATTTAAGGAATACAAACTTCATGCATTTCGTAAGTACAACTTTAGGAATATAGTGATTCTTTCCACCATACCTGACATTCCAACCAGTCTTTTACTCCTCCTCCTCCCTCTCCCATTCCCAGTCCCATTCTCCACTGAGATCCATTTTCAATTAGCTTTATACACAGAAGACCAACTCTATACTAAGTAAAGGGTTCAACAATTGGTGCAAATTTTTTTAAAATCCATATATAGG
Organism: Sylvilagus floridanus; assembly: GCA_949820135.1. NCBI lineage: Eukaryota > Metazoa > Chordata > Mammalia > Lagomorpha > Leporidae > Sylvilagus > Sylvilagus floridanus. Next base: position 45,546,195 of record OX463235.1, read on the forward strand.
GTTTTTGTAATGCACATTTTCCATGAACTTTTGGAAGACCTCTTATACTTCAGTATGTGTTTCTGCAAATAATGAGAACATTTCATTCTTTAGCCACACTAAACAAAATATCATTATTATATAATGTCAGTTCCCTCATCCTTGTCAGTATTGTCTTAATTGTCCCAAAATGGTTTTTTGGAGTTAATATGCTAGAATAGGATCCAAACAAATTTCACACCTTGCATTTCTTGTTAAATGTTTTGGCAGTATCGCCTTTTTATTGTTGACACTGACTGATGTGCACATCAAATACTATTAATAGTTTTGTTTTTTCTCAGAGAGACATGAAGTATAATTTTGAACAAAATCAGTAGAATAAGTAAGGGATGTTGTAGTCAGACGGTATCTTTGTTGGCATTTATCACCAACTTAATTTCACAAGCAAAAAATTACCATTTATCTATGTGATAAAAATTACACCTGACATTTATGGAGGTAGGAAATGTATATTACTGCTGTTTGCTGATAAGGAATCTGAGGCTTAGAGAGACTGGTTTGTTTATCCAGGATGACCCAGATAGTCGGAGAACTGGAGTGAAGAGCAGTGAAAGTGCCTGGCACAGTTCTGACAAATAAGGACCAACCCCTTGGTGACGGCAGAACATTTACCTATGCTACATCTTGTTCCAGCTATCTGGGTTGCATCCTGCCCTCTAGTTATATGATGTATTGCTGATTGTGAGCACTGTTTGGAAGACAGAGAGGTGGTACTGTCTCTTGTAGAAACTCTTCCCCTGAAATCCATTTTTCTGAATTTGTGAACTGAATAGCAGAAAATACACTTTTTCTGTAGGAAATGGTACTGAATTTTAAGTCACAAAAAGGTATGAAGGTAGTTCAAATATTACAGTTACTTATTTTTCAAGCTGAAACAGTGAGAACAATGACAGTGGTATTATGATGTCTATCTCTGTTGTAAACTGCTATTATTTTGGATTTAAACAAGGTATAAATAAATGGAAAAAAAGCAATGTCTGTTCTACTAGAGTGAAGGAGTATCTGATTTTAGATCATGTACTTTTCTTTCATTGTGAATAGGAATTCTTCAAAAGATTCTTTAATTTCTGTTGTGAGTAATATGAATGGGAGGAGAAAAGAAAGTGAAGGAATTCAAATACCCAGCATATAACATCTGTGGTGCTATGTGGTTCCCAAAAGCCTGAGGTTCTCCAAGTGTGATCCCCAGGCCAGCAGCGTTAGCATCACATGTGCAATGGTGGGAAAGGCTACCTCACACCTACTGAATTAGGAGCTCTGAGAATAAGTTCAAGGGCCTTGCCAAGTTTGTGAGTGATTCTGGTACACACTAAAGTTGAAGAACTACTTAAGCTTTAACATAGTCTACCAGCCTTTTATACTAAAGTCTCCAACAATTTATCTTTAAGACATTGATACCAGAGTAATATATTCCCTGTTGTACACAGCATGACCGGTACAACATAATCCAGCATTTGAAAAATGAAAATACAAATATTGAAAAGACATCACATAAAATGACCCCTAGTGCAATGGTAGGCTTCAATAAAGACTATATCTTGTGACTCAAATGACTTAGAGATACCAGTAATTTATACCTATTATATTTTTCATTGTAAAATTCTTATCTAAAAATAGTGGAAGTATAATTCAGTGGTTAAGAACATAAGCTTTGGGGATGGCGCTGTGGCACAGTGGGTTAAAGTCCTTTCCTGAAACGCCGGCATCCCATGTGGGCACCGGTTCTAGTCCCAGCTGCTCCTCTTCCGATACGGCTCTCTGCTGTGGCCTGGGATAGCATTGGAGGATGGCCCAAGTTCTTGGGCTCTTGCACCCACGTGGGAGACCCCTAGGAAGCTCCTGGTTCCTGGCTTCAGATTGGCGCAGCTCTGGCCATTGTGGCTATCTGGGGAGTGAACCAGCGGATGGAAGACCTCTCTCTTTATCTCAACCTCTCTCTGTAACTCTGACTTTCAAATAAATAAATCTTTAAAAAAAAAAAAAAAAAGAAAGAAGCTTCAGGGGTGGGCTTTGTGGTATAATGGGTTAAGCCACCAATTGCAACTCCTGCATCCATATGGGAGTACCAGTTTGAGTCCTAGCTGCTCTGCTTGCTTGCTTTTTTAAGGATTTATTTATTTACTTGAGAGGAATAGTTACAGAGGGAGAAACATAGAGAAAGAGGTTTCCATCCACTGGTTCACTCCCAAAATGGCTACAGTGGCTGGAGCTGGGCTGATCGGAAGCCAGGAGGAGCCAGGAGCTTCTTCCGTATCTCTAAAGCACTTGGACCATCTTCCATTGCTTTCCCAGGCTATCAGCAGGGAGCTGGATCGGAAGTGATACAGCTAGGACTTGAACCAGCGTCCCATGTGGATGCTTAACCTACTATGCCACAGTGCTGGCTCACCTCTCTGCTTTCTGTTACAGCTTTCTGCTAAGCCTGGGAAGGCAGCAGAAAAAGGCTCAAGTAGTTGGGTCCCTGTCATCCCTTTTAGGAGACCCAGATGGAGTACTGGCTCCTGCCTTCAGCCCGGCCCGGCCTTGGGTATTGTGGCCATTTGGGGATTAAACCAGCAGATGAAAGATTCTCTCTCTTTCTCTTTATTTTTCTTTGATATTCCACCTTTCAAGTGGAATATCAAGCAACTAGTCCTGGTTGCTCCTCTTCCAGTCCAGTTCTCTGCTGTGGCCCGGGAGGGCAGTGGAGGATGGCCCAAGTGCTTGGGTCCCTGCACCTACATGGGATATTGGGAGGAAGTATCTGGCTCCTGGCTTTGGATCGTTGTAGCGCTGGCCATAGCGGCCATTAGGGGAGTGAACCAACGGAAGGAAGACTTTTCTCTCTGTCGCTCTCTCTTAATGTCTATAACTCTCTCTCACTAACTCTGCCTGGCCAAAAAAAAAAAAAAAAAGGATTTGTAGAGAAAGATGGCCTCTGAGGCAGGTTTAGAAAAAAGAATGAGCTGGCACCGCGGCTCAATAGTCTAATCCTCCGCCTTGCTGCGCGGGCACACTGGGTTCTAGTCCCGGTCAGGGCGCTGGATTCTGTCCCGGTTGCCTCTCTTCCAGACCAGCTCTCTCCTGTGGCCCGGGAGTGTAGAGGAGGATAGCCCAAGTCCTTGGGCCCTGCACCCGCATGGGAGACCAGGAGAAGCACCTGGCTCCTGGCTTTGGATCAGTGCCGTGTGCCAGCCGCAACGGCCATTGGAGGGTGAACCAACGGCAAAGGAAGACCTTTCTCTCTGTCTCTCTCTCTCTCTGTCCACTCTGCCTGTCAAAAAATAAAAAGTAGGCCGGCGCCGTGGCTCAACAGGCTAATCCTCCGCCTTGCGGCGCCGGCACACCGGGTTCTAGTCCCGGTCGGGGCACCGGATTCTGTCCCGGTTGCCCCTCTTCCAGGCCAGCCCTCTGCTGTGGCCCAGGAGTGCAGTGGAGGATGGCCCAGGTGCTTGGGCCCTGCACCCCATGGGGAGACCAGGAAAAGCACCTGGCTCCTGGCTCCTGCCATCGGACGAGCGTGTTGCGCCGGCCGCAGCGCGCCGACCGCGGCGGCCATTGGAGGGTGAACCAACGGCAAAGGAAGACCTTTCTCTCTGTCTCTCTCTCTCACTGTCCGCTCTGCCTGTAAAAAATAAAAAAAATAAAAAAAAAATAAAAAGTAAATAAAAAAATAAATAAGTCAATAAATAAGCTTCATACTCCTACAGACAGTGTGAGTCTTGCTGAAGGCACTCATTAGTTGTAGTAGGACCTTGGGCAAGTCATTGCATTTCTTTAAATTGCAGGTTCTTTATCTGTAAAAAGAGGAAAATAATTCCTGGGGTGGTTGTTAAGAATGAGAAGAGGTAATGCATATGTGTAAAGCTCTCCATAATACCTGCCCCTGGTAGGCCCCTAGGTCTTGCAAGAGGGTGCGATGCTGCAATATTAGATGTGACTGGAGTTTGGAGTGTTTATATTTTATTTTGTAAGCGTTTGGGAACTGCTAAGGAATACTTAAGGAATGACATGATTAGAGTTATATTTTAGATGTGCGAGCAGCTCTCCTTGGTGAAGTGAGGCAGATTGGGACAGCCAGCCGGGCTCGGAGCAGGGTCAGGATGGACGGGGACATGCTGACCACCCTGAAAATACTCATCATCAGTGAGAGTGGAATCAGCAAGTGCAGGGAACAAGGAATTTCATGGAACTTGTCAATTTCTGCATGTCCCCTGGACAAATGCAAAGCCAGCTTCAGACTTCCAAGGTTTCTCTCCAGCCAGCAGCTTCCTAGGACCTGTCTGCAGAGACTTCCAGGAGGCAGGAACAAAATGGGATGAAATACCTAAAGTCCTGAAAGACACACTGTGAGAGCCAAAAGTACCATACCCAGCAAAGTTGTCCTTCAGAAATGAAAGAAAAAGACTTTCCAAGACAAGCAAAAACTGAAGGAATTCCTCACCACCCCAAAACAACCCTACAAGAAATGCTTAAAGGAGTCCTGCACTGGAGGTGAAATGATGCTAAATCCCATAAAGAAAACCTACAGAAGGACTTTCTCACTAGAGCAGAAACATAAAAGGGAGTGTGACAGGCATTGTAGTCCAGCAGGTTAGGTTGCTGCTTGGGACACCCACATCCCATATTGGAGTGCTGGTGTGAGTCCAGTTTCTCTGCTTCCAGTTGGCTTCCTGGGAGGCAGCTGATGCTTGCAGAAGTACTTGCATCCCTGACACCCACCTGGGAGCCTCAGGTGGAGTTGTGGGCACCTGGCTTCAACCTGGCCCAACCCTGGCTATTGTGCGCATCTGGGAAGTGAGCCAGAGGACTCTAAAAAAAAGTTGCCCTAAGAGAAGTATTAAATAGAACGATGGTTAGCAGGGCACCAGGAGGGCTGTGAGTTTAGGAGTTGTAGGTTCAGGCTAGTTAATGGATACAATTATTCCAACTGGACCATCGTACAATGTATGCCTGTAATACAACATCATATTCAATCATATATGTACTTATGTGTAATTACGTGTTGATCAAAAAAGTGTTAAAAACACTATTAAGATCTCATAAAATATCCTATAATTAAAATTAAGACAGATTCCTCAGGATGAGCGTTGCCTTTTTTTTTTTTTTAATCTCCTTCCTGCCCCTCTCCTTTTTTCTACCCTTCCCTTTCTGCTTGCACACACACTCTTGCTCTCTCTCTCCCTCTCTCTCTGTAATGAAGCTTCGACCACATCATGTGCAGTTTTGTGAAGATGATAGCTGGGTCATTTCTGGAGGGCAGGGGCACTGTCTCACAGGTGTGCCCTGGGCCCTGGGTGTCCAGCTTAGCATGTCAGTTAGTTTTTAGTGATGGAGAAATCCATTAAACAACGTTTGACATAAAAAAAAAGAATTATATTTTAGAAAGCTTGCTCTGGCCTTAATGTGGATGATAGATTAGAAGAGGATTTAAAAATAACCAGAGATGAGCATTTAGCCTAGCTGTTGAGACATTGGTTGGGACGCCTCTGTCTCATTTTGGACTAAAGTGCCCAACTCCATTCCTGACTCCAGCTTCCTGCTGATGCAGACCCTAGGAGGCAGCAATGCTGGCTCAAGCAGTTATGTTTCTGCCACCCACCTGGAAGACCTGGATTGATTTTGAGGTTCCTGTCTGGGGTTTTCTAGCTTGGACCCCGAGCCTGAAGCTGTTGCCGGCATTTGGGGAGTGAGGCTGCAGTTAGGAGCTTGCTCACTCACTCTCTCTGTCTCTGCCTCTCAAGGTAAAAAATAAATAAATTAATTAATTAATTTTAAAAAAGACAATGGATTTTAATTTTGAAAAATAATCATGTTGAGGTAGTGAAGGTTGTGATTAGAGGCTAGAGAGGTGAGAGAGGTAAAGGGAGTTTGGATTAAAAATATAGGGGAAGCTGAGTGTGGTTTATGATTGTGACAAATATTTCATACTTACAAAATATGTGGATAGTAGGGGTGGCTGGATGAAGTATATGTAGGAACTCTTTGTACTACACGATTTTTGTTTTGTAAATTTGAAATTATTCTGAAATAAAAAGTTAACTTATGTGTGTTACTACAGAGCACACTGTTTTTTTCTTTAAAAAAAGATTGATTTGTTTGAAAGCCAGGGTTACAGAAAGGCAGAGAGAGAGAAAGGGAGGTCTTCCATCTACTGATTCACTCCCCAAATGGCTGCACTGGCCGGAGCTGGGCGTATCTGAAGCCAGGAGCTTCTTCCAGGTCTCCCACACAGGTTCAGGGACCCAAGCACTTGGGCCATCTTCTACTTCTTTCCCAGGTCATAGCAGAAAGCTGGATTGGAAGTGGAGCAGCCGGAACTCAACTGACACTCACTTGGGATGCCGGCACTGCAGGTGGTGACTTTACTCACTATACCACAGCGCCGGCCCCATGAACACCTAGCATTCTAAAAGGTACATGTAAGTGCTAGTGCGACAGCAGAAAAGATTATCAAATTTTTCCTTCTTTGATGAAAATATTTATCATTTTTATTAGTTCAATTTCCAGTGGTTCTTACAAATTCAGTGATCATTACTTTGTCCATTCAACATAGCATTTATGCTAACATTTTTAAAAAATTGTGTTTTACTTAATATATTGATTAGTTTCATTTTGCTAATGAGAGGAATAAGAATTCAGAATACAGAGCTAAGGAGGTGAGTATTTGACTTAGCCATTAAAACATTAGTTGGGACACTACATCCTATATCAGAATACCTGGGTTTGAGTCCTGACTGGACTGGGAGGCAGCAGCTCAAGTAATTGGATCCGTACCACCCATGTGGGAGACCTAGATTGAGTTCTCGACTCCATTCTGGGCCTTTGGGGGGTGTACCAGGGAATGGAAACTCTGTCTGTTTGCCTGTCTTTCTCTTCCATGTCTCTCTGCCTCTCAAATAAATAAATAAATTTTAAGAAAATACAGACATAAAAGCACCAGTTAATTAAAAGATATATAAACTTTTTTTTCCAGAAAAGTTTGTATTGGGACCTTAAGCCTTTGAAAGTAAAGTTTAGAGACATAGCATACAAATACCACTGTAATACACATGAAATATTTTATCAACCCCTAAAAATTAACATAAACTTCAGCTTTCTCATAGTCAACAAAATAATGGCTGATTGCCAATTTTTTTTAGGTAAGTTAGTTACAGCACTATAATTATTTTACAAGATATGTAAACTTAAATTTACTCTAGATTATCCATTTTCTGACATATTTACTTTTGGAAATCAAAAACACTTGTCAGAGTTGCTATGTTTTTTGTCATTAAAGATTGTGGAAAAATCGCTTGCTATGTCTGAAACTCTTGTTTAAACATATTTGGGAGTTAAGACCACCTCCTTGGGGGGTTTACTGGTCATTGTCAGGTAAATCTTGCTGGCACAATTAAGAAATAGGTGCTGGTAGGTTCTCTTCCTCTGCTTTTTCTTACAAGGAAAAAGTATGCATTCACCACCATTTAATGAAGTGCAGGGAAACCACACAGAAGATATTATCTTTAATAGGTGACTTTTCATCTGGGGAAAGTGCTGTGCTGCCCAACACCTCACAGTGCACAGGCTAGCCTTCACAGCAGAGTCACCCAGCCTAGAATGTCAGCGTGGTGAGAGGGACAGTCCACCAGCTAAGGGCAGCTACACTGTTTTGGTAATGAGGCCCTGTGTTTAGCAGAAATGAAGAGCTTTTTAGTGTTAGCTTTATCTCTAGTTGTATATAAAGTGCCTTTCAAAGTGAATGTTCGGCCGGTGCCGCGGCTCAATAGGCTAATCCTCTGCCTGTGGTGCCAGCACACTGGGTTCTAGTCCCAGTCAGGGCACCAGATTCTGTTCTGGTTGTTCCTTTTCCAGGCCAGCTCTCTGCTGTGGCCCGGGAGTGCAGTGGAGGATGGCCCAAGTGCTTGGGCCCTGAACCCGCATAGGAGACCAGGAGAAGCACCTGGCTCCTGGCTTCGGATCAGCGCAGTGCGGCCATTGAGGGTGAACCAACAGCAAAGGAAGACCTTTCTCTCTGGTCTCTCTCTCACTGTCCACTCTGCCTGTCAAAAAAAAAAAAAAAAAAAAACAAAAAAAAAAAAACAAAGTGAATGTTCCACAGTGGAATCATAACTGAAGAGCAGTCTTATTTCCTTATACTAATTACCCTATGATTTTTCTGTAGTGGTTAACTGGATACATTGAAATTATGCCATAATGAACATTGCACCTTTTGGAAAAGGCCCATTTTATAATAAAGATTTCTTATTTATTTATTTGAGAGGTAGACTTAACAGAGAAAGGGAGAGACAGAGAGAAAGGTCTTGCCTCTGCTGGGGTCTTGTATCCGCTGGTTCACTCCCCAAATGACTGCAGTGGAGCTGCGCCCATCCAAAGCCAGGAGCTAGGAGCTTCCTTTGGGTCTCCTATGTACGTGCAGGTGCCCAAGCACTTGGACCATCTTCTACTGCTTTCCCAGGTCATAGCAGACAGCTGGATTGGAAGAGGAGCAGCCGGGATACAAACTGGCACCCATATGGGATGCCGGTGCTGCAGGCGGATTCCCAGCCTACTATGCCACAGCACCAGCCCTGAAAATCACCCTTTTTTTTTTTTACAGATATAAAAGAATGACTTGGAATAAATTATTCTGATGAATTGTGTTAATTATTTAGTTACTCTTGGAAACTTAATAATATCAACCTTTGTTTTTAGCTCAACGGAAATAGATGATATGCTTAGAAAATCAACAAATCTGCTGCTGACCAGAACTTTGAGTAGCTGTTTACTAAACCTTATTAGAAAACCTCATATAGGTTTAACAGAGGTAGGTTAACAAGACAGATAAACCAAGTGCTTTATTATATGAAACAATTATTATAAATTAAATTATTGCTAAATTTCATTCTATCTTTGTATTTTAAATTTGCTAGAATAAGCAGATTAAAAACATCTGTGTAAATTCAAGAAATGTTGGCCGGCGCCGTGGCTCAGCAGGCTAATCCTCTGCCTTGTGGCGCCGGCACACCGGGTTCTAGTCCCGGTCGGGGCGCCGGATTCTGTCCCGGTTGCCCCTCTTCCAGGCCAGCCCTCTGCTGTGGCCCGGGAGTGCAGTGGAGGATGGCCCAAGTGCTTGGGCCCTGCACCCCATGGGAGACCAGGGAAAAGCACCTAGCACCTGGCTCCTGCCATCGGATGAGCGCAGTGCGCCGGCCGCAGCGCGCCATCCGCGGCAGCCATTGGAGGGTGAACCAACGGCAAAGGAAGACCTTTCTCTCTGTCTCTCTCTCTCACTGTCCACTCTGCCTGTCACAAAAAAAAAAAAAAAAGTAAGAGAAAAAGGTTTACATGAGGAATAATAGATGAAAATATGAAATCTTATATTTATATTTGATTGCAAGACTTTACATAAAGTCAAAAATCCTCATGTTTTTACTTGCTAAATGGATAAGATTTGAAAATACTATGAAAAGTCATTTAAAAATAATTGGCAATTAGACTTGGTATGTGTGTGTATGTATATATATTTAATATAAATATAAATATTAAGTATTTATAATGCTTGTTAGCATCCATAAGCAGTATTTGCAGCAGGTTTTGAAAGTAGATAATCAGTTGTACCCTGGAATAGCAGAACTATGCAGCTTTCGTATAATTGCTGGAAGTAATAGTTCTATTTTTAAAAATCAGGTGATTTTGCATACATATAACTCCGTACATTTTGTGTTTCCTAGTTAGTGCAGATCATCATAAACACAGCACACCTGGAACAAGCTTGTAAATACCTTGAGGACTTTATAACTAACATTACAAATATTTCTCAAGAAACTGTTCATACCACAAGACTTTATGGACTGTCTACTTTTAAGGTATGTAAAGAAGGGATCTAAAGTTTCATTTCAGTTGCTGTAATAAAACTTTAAAAAATTAAGACAGTTTTGTTATATGTGTTATTTCATTATATTCCTAAAATTTTGGAGAGGTTATCATTGTTAATAATAAGGAGATAAATGTCAGTTCTTTTAAACATTTAATACATCTTATTAAAATGGATAAAAGTATATTGATTTTTCTAAACTTTGTCACATTTTACTCATGTTTTGACAACTAATGGTGGTACTGAATTGGTTTAACTGAATTTTCATTAATTTTTCACAGTTCAATAATTTTATATGAGTGTGTTTAGAAGTTGAAAATATAAGACAGATTACATAAATGTAAATCTTACTTTCCATCCTTTATTACCTGTGGTATGTAAAAAATTGTTACTTGCTACTGAAATCATACTTTTTTCTAGAGGAAAAGATTTCTGTTTATATAACACATAGGATATACCAAAAGATAATTAATGATTGTTTTAAGTAGAATGTGGGATGAAATAATTTCACAAATTTGTTTTTGTTGGTTTAGAGTCATACAGCTGAGAAACTAGTATAATCTTAGTAATATAAATCCCTTTGTTGGGGCTGGTGTTGTGATGTAGCAGGTGTTTAGCTGCTGCCTGCAACACTGGGATCCCATGTGGGCGCCCAGTCAAGTCCCAGCTGCTCCACTTCCCTTCTAGCTCCCTGCCAGCATGCCCAGTAAAACGCTGGAAGATGGCCCAACTGCTTGGGCCTCTGCAACACACTGAGAGACCCTGATGGAGCTCCAGGCTCTTGGCTTTGGGCTGACCCAGTGCCAGCCATTTGCAGCCATCTGGGAAGTGGGCTGGCAGATAGATGATCTCTCTCTCTCTCTTTAACTCTGCCTCTCGAATAAATAAATAAATCTTTGTTAAGGCTGAGTTACAGAGGCAGAGGCAGAGAGAGAGAGAGATCTTCCATCCTCTGGTTCACTCCCCAAATGGCCACAATGGCTGATGCTGGGCCAATCGTAAGCCAGGAGCAAGGTGCTTCTTTCAGGTGTCCCACACAGGTGCCGGGGTCCAAGGACTTGGGCCATCTTCTGTGTTTTCGTAGGCCATGGCAGGGAGCTGGGTGAGAAGTGGAGCAGCCAGGACTCAAACCGGTGCCCAGGTGGGATGCTGGCACTGCAGACAGTGCCTTAACTTGCTGTGCCTCAGTATCAGCCCATCAAGGGAATTTTAAAAAATATTTCTTTATTTATTATTACATTGTGGTGTAGCAGGTAAAGCCGCCGTCTGCAGTGCCAGCATCCCATTTGGGTACTGGTTTGAGTCCTGACTCCTCCACTTCTCACCCAGCTCCCTGCTAATGTGCCTGGGAAAGCAGCAGAAAATGGCCCAAGTCCTTGGGCCCCTGCACGATATGGGAGATGCGGATGAAGCTCCAGCTCCTGGCTTCAGCCTGGCCTAGCCCTGGTTGTTGCAGCCATTTGGGGAGTGAACTAGCAGTTGAAAGATCTCTTTCTCTCTCTTCCCTTCCTTTCTCTCTCTCTCCCTCTCTCTCTGTAACTCTGACTTTTAAATAAATACTCTTTAAAAAAAATCCTCTTGCACTGAATAATTTCTTAACCCAGTGGGGAAGCACTTACTGATTCCTTGTCTATAAGATGGACTTGATAGTTTATCCTCATTATACTTTCCAAGAGTTTTCTGTTGAAGAGGATTATCATCTTCCTATTCTTGCTGAATAATAAATTACCCAACTGATCTTCTAAAATTATATTGTAATAATTTACGTTTTAGAAATTCAACAGCCAGGGCTGGGCCACACTGAAGCCTGGAGCCAGGAACTCAATCTATTCTTCCATGTGGATAGCAAGGACTCAAAAACTTGAGCCATCACCTGCTATCTTCTTAGGGAGCTGGATCAAAAATGGGGCCAGGACTTGAAGCAAGCACTCTGATGCGGGACACAGGCCTCTCAAGTGGTATCTCCCCTGTTGTGCCAGATGTCTATCTGTTAATGTTAGTACTTACCAAGACATCAAAAACGTGAAGTCCAGAAGCAAGCCTGGGTTCCTAAAATTATTTGCCTGGCCCCTCACTCTTAAGCTGTTCTGGTCATTCTTAAATTTGTGTAGTCATACTGATAGATGAGTCAGTGAACTTATAAAATTAGTTATTAGAACAGAGGCTGACCTGAAAAAGCTGTCATTCATTTATTCAGGTTATTTAGTATAGTGGTGAAAAGCATGTGTTCTGGAGTTAGCCTGTTGTGTGGCTTGGGCAAGTTCTTTAGTCTTAAAATAAGAGGAACAATATAGTACCTATCTCATGATTATGATGAGGTTTAAGGGAAATAGCAGAAAGCCATTCATTCTACATCATTTATCCTGTGAGCCCTCTTAGACTTTGAGGATACAAAACTGTGTCTTCTCATAAGAACTCATAGGGAAAAAAATATAAAAAAAGCATACTTAACAGGGGCCAGAACTGTGGCACAGTAGGTTAAAGCCCTGGCCTGCAGCACTGGCATCCCATATGGGTATTGATTCGAGTCCTGCCTGCTTTCTTCTGATTCATCTCCCTGCTAATGGCTTGGGAAAGCATCAGAAGATGGCCCAAGTGCTTAGGTCCCTGTACCCGTGTGGGAGATCCAGAAGAACCTCCTGGCTCCTGGCTCCTGGCTCCCGGCTCCCGGCTCCTGGCTTCGGCCTGGCCCAGCACTGGTCGTTTCAGCAATTTGAGGAGTAAACCAGTGGATGGAAGATCTCTCTTTCCCTGTCCCTACCTCTCTCTCTAATTCTGCCTATCAAATAAATTAAAAGAAAACATCTTTTAAAAAATATACTTAACAGCTGGCACTGTGGCTCACTTGGCTGATCCTCCGCCTGCGGCGCCGGCACCCCAGAATCTATTCCCAGTCAGGGCGCTGGTTCTGTCCCAGTTGCTCCTCTTCCGGTCCAGCTCTCTGCTGTGGCCTGGAAAGGCAGAGGAGGATGGCCCAAGTGCTTGGTCCCTGCACCCACACGGGAGACCGGGAGGAAGCACCTGGCTCCTGGCTTTGGATTGGCGCAGTGTGCCCGCTGTAGCGGCCATTTGGGGGGTGAACCAACAGAAAGGAAGACTTTTCTCTCGGTCTCTGTCTCTCTCACTAACTCTGCCTGTCCTAAAAAAATTTTTTAAAAATTAATATGCTTACTGAGTACTCTGATTAAAACATGAATTGTTGACATTTCGGGATCTTCAGGCAATTTTTATTGCTAGATAAAAGTCAAAGAACCTAACATTCTGGGAAATGGCACTCAAATTTGGGGATCTTGGAACTATATTTCTCAAAATCTGCCTGTTGGGAGAGAATGTTTAGAAATGTCATGTCTGGTTACATCTTGCAGAGTTATAAATAAATTTAATTGAAAGTAGAACTGCAATTGCATCCCCTTTGGTGAGTTTCCTTGGAAATCTGAAAATCAAATTCAGCCTTTACAAATAGCAGAGCATTCTTTTTTTTTTTTTTTTTTTTTGACAGGCAGAGTGGACAGTGAGAGAGAGAGACAGAGAGAAAGGTCTTCCTTTGCCGTTGGTTCACCCTCCATTGGCTGCCACGGATGGCGCGCTGCGGCCGGCGCACCACGTTCATCCGATGGCAGGAGCCAGGTGCTAGGTGCTTTTTCCTGGTCTCCCATGGGGTGCAGGGCCCAAGCACTTGGGCCATCCTCCACTGCACTCCTGGGCCACAGCAGAGGGCTGGCCTGGAAGAGGGGCAACCGGGACAGAATCCGGTGCCCCGACCGGGACTAGAACCCAGTGTGCCGGCGCCGCAAGGCGGAGGATTAGCCTGTTGAGCCACGGCACCAGCCTAGCATTCTTTTTTTTAACTTTTATTTAATAAATATAAATTATGAAAGTACAACTTTTGAATTATAACTGCTTTTCCCCCTATAACCTCCCTCCCACCCACAACCATCCCATTTCCCACTTTCTCTCCCATCCCACCCCTCATTAAGATTCATTTTTAACTAATAGTAGAGCTTTCTTATTTTTTGTTTTGTTTTCATAACTCATTCAAGTCTTTTTTTTAAAGATTTATTTATCTATTTGAAAGATAGTATTACAGAGAGAGAGGAAGATATACAGAGAGATCTTGATCCGCTCTTGTTTCACTCCCCAAATTGCTGCAAGAGCTGGGACTGGACTAGATCAGGAACTTGGAACTCCATCTGGGTCTCCCACATGGGTCTATGGGCCCAAGCACTTGGGCCATCTTCCACTGCTTTCTCAGGCACATTAGCATGGAACTTAATGGAAAGTGGAGCAGCTGGGACTCAAACTGGCACCCAGATGGGTTGCCAACCTGTAGATGACAGCTTAACCCATTGTGCCACAAGGCCTTTCCAATTTTTCTGTTTTCTAATATGAGAACAAGAACTATGTTGTGCTCATTGCTTATAGATCAAGTATTCTTCAGTTCTAACTTTTGATCTATTTCAAGAGAAATTTATGTTGAACTGTGATATGGGGAAGTACTTCTACAGGGAGAATTGTTGAGTCAATGTTTTATAAGTTACTAAGGGACATTGGGGAATTTCCATTCCTAATGAATGGTCAGTCTGTTCTTGGTTTCAGAGATGAGTAAGTACAGCCTTGATTACAGACTTTAAATTAGATTGCTTAGTTAATGTCTTAGCCCAGTGCTTTTCAGTCCCGTGATCCTATAAAACATATTCCTAGTTGCTTGATGATTCTGGAAATGAGCCCTTACATGAATCCTTTACCCATACCTCCATTTGTTTTCATTCTAGGAAGCATGTATGCACACCCTAAGTGCCTAATATTATGTTTACTTTATGAAGTATTATCTAGACTTGTCAGATTACTTCACTGTGCTAAATCTGTGAGTGATGTAAAAGAAGCACAATTAATGATTCCTCTTTACTTAATATATACTAAATTGATCTTCTGTATATAAAGATAATTGAAAATGAATCTTGATGTGAATGGAAAGGGAGAGGGAGTGGGAGAGGGGAGTGTTGTGGGTGGGAGGGAAGTTATGGGGGGGAGCTATTATAATCCATAAGCTGTACATCGGAAATTTATATTCATTAAATAAAATTTAAAAAAAAACACAATTAATAATTCCTTCCCTTCAGCAATGATTCCTTCCCTTCAGCAGTACCTCAACTTTTGAAATGAACCTGGGTTCACACAGTGCTACTTAAAAGTGGGACTTCTGGCTGGCGCTGTGGCTCAATAGGCTAATCCTCCGCCTTGTGGCGCCAGCACACCAGGTTCTAGTCCCGGTTGGGGCACCGGATTCTGTCCTGGTTGCTCCTCTTCCAGGCCAGCTCTCTGCTGTGGCCCTGGAAGGCAGTGGAGGATGGCCCAAGTGCTTGGGCCCTGCACCCCATGGGAGACCAGGAGAAGCACCTGGCTCCTGCCATCGGATCAGCGCAGTGTGTTGGCCGCAGCATGCTGACCGCGGTGGCCATTGGAGGGTGAACCAACGGCAAAAGGAAGTCCTTCCTCTCTGTCTCTCTTTCTCACTGTCCACTCTGCCTGTCAAAAAAAAAAAAAAAAAAAGTGGGACTTCTAACCGGGGGGGAAAAAAAAGATGTGTATCAGAATAGAGGAGGAAATGGGAATACTATTCCCTTTCTTTTTAGAAAGAGACTTGGAGGTTTTTCATTCTAAAAACTGTATTATTTGAGAGGCAGAGAGACAGAGATCTCCTATCTGCTGGTTCTCCCCAAATGCCCCCCAGAGCTGGAGCTGAGCTATGTCAAAGCCGGGAGCTGGGAACTCAGTCCAAGTCTCAGACATAGGTGGCAGGTACCTGAATCATCACCTGCTGCCTCACAGAGTCCACATTAGCAATAAGCTGGAATTTGGAGTGGAGTCAGTACCTGGACCCTGGTATTCATATACGGGATTGGGCATCTGTTAAGTTTTTGCTGGGCTAAATGCCCTAGCCCTGTTCCCTTTTAAATTTATGTGGTAGAAAAATTCTCGCGGGCATCAGAGATCTTTAACTTAACTCCATGGAGTTTTTCCCAACTCCATGCCAACTCTGAAGAGGTCTTGCCTTTTTAGTCCTGGTTCCAACTATAAGTGGGACCATGGTGCTATGATACAATAGGGAAAAAAAAAACATGAAAAGTAGCTGGGTGAATCAGTATTCCACTGACGATGAGAAGCATAAGCAAGCAAATCGTCCATGTTTTGATTGCTTTTAAGTAGCAAATATAAGAATGAAACAACTCCTCTTGTCACACTGACATCAGCAATATCTAATGGAACTTATTTATATGTTTTTAAAATTACAGTTTTTAACAAATTATGATTCCTCTTCTATCCATTTCATCATTATACCTTTTCCACTATCATAACTAAATAATAGATTTTATTGTTTAGTCTTACCTTTTTTTTTCCTCCACTGTCTTTTGTGTTAGTAGTAATACTGCGTAATGGGTTGGTTACCATATACAGTGTAACCAACGTAGAAATTTATGAATCAGGGTCATGGATAATTGGCACATTGTTTCTTGAGTTAGAGCAAGAAAAAATTAGCAATAGAGGAAAAGGATACCTTTGTCATCACAGTTTCAACCTTGTGTTTATATTCTTTTTTAAGATTTATTTATTTATTTGAAAGGCAGAGTTAGAGAAAGAGACAGAGTGAGCTTTCATCTGCTGGATCACTCCACAAATGGCTGCAATGACCAGGGCTGGGCCAGGCTGAAGCCAGGAGCCAGGAAGATTCTTCTGAGCATCCCAGTGGGTGCAGGGGCCCAAGCATTTGGGCCGTCTTCTGCTGCTTTTGCAGGTGCATTAGCAAGGAGCTAGATCAAAAGTAGAGCAGCTGGAACTCAAACCAGCACTCCTATGGGATGCTAGCGCTTCAGGCTGTGGCTTAACCACAACACCACAACACCAACCCTGGGTTTAGAGTTTTTTTTTTAACTTTTATTTAATGAATATAAATTTCCAAAGTACAGCTTATGGATTACAATGGCTCCCCCCCCCATAACGTCCCTCCCACCTGCAACCCTCCCCTTTCCTGCTCCCTCTCCCCTTCCATTCACATCAAGATTCATTTTCAATTCTCTTTATATACAGAAGATCAGTTTAGCATATATTAAGTAAAGCTTTCAACAGTTTGCACCCACACAGAAATACAAAGTGTAAAATACTGTTTGAGTACTAGTTATAGCATTAAATCACAATGTACAGCACATTAAGGACAGAGATCCTACATGAGGAGTAAGTGCACAGTGACTCCTGTTGTTGACTTAACAAATTGGCACTCTTGTTTATGGCATCAATAATCACCCTAGGCTCTTGTCATGAGTTGCCTAGGCTATGGAAGCCTTTTGAGTTCACTGACTCTGCTCATATTTAGACAAGGTCGTAGTCAGAGTGGAAGTTCTCTCCTCCCTTCAGAGAAAGGTACCTCCTTCTTTGATGACCTGTTCTTTCCACTGGGATCTCACTCGCTGAGATCTTTCATTTAGGTCATTTTTTTTTTTTTTTGCCAGTGTGTCTTGGCTTCCCATGCCTGAAATACTCTCATGGGCTTTTCAGCCTGATCCACATGCCTTAAGGGCTGATTCTGAGGCCAGAGTGCTGTTTGGGACATCTGCCATTCTATGAGTCTGCTGTGTATCTTGCTTCCCATGTTGGATCGTTCTCTCCCTTTTTTATTCTGTCAGTTAGTATTTGCAGACACTAGTCTAGTTTATGTTATCCCTTTGGCTCTTAGTCCTATCATTATGATCAATTGTGAACAGAAATTGATCACTTGGAGTAGTGAGATGGCATTGGTACATGCAACCTTGATGGGATTGAATTGGAATCCCCTGGTGTATTTCTAACTCTACCGTTTGGGGCAAGTCAGCTTGAGCATGTCGCAAATTGTACATTCCCTCTCTTATTCCTACTCTTATATTTAATAGGGATCACTTTTCAGTTAAGTTTCAACACTTAAGAATAACTGTTTACTGATTACAGTATTCAACCAAAAGTATTAAGTAGAACCAACAAAAAAAACATATTAAGTTGTTCATCAACAGTCAGGGCAAGGGCTGATCAAGTCACCATTTCTCATAGTGTTCATTTCACTTTAACAGGTTTCCTTTTTGGTGCTCGGTTAGTTGTCACTGATCAGGGAGAACATATGATATTTGTCCCTTTGGGACTGGCTTATTTCACTCAGCATAATGTTTTCCAAATTCCTAACAGGGATCACTTTTCAGTTAAAATTTAAACACCTAAGAATAATTGTGTGTTAATTACAGAGTTCAACCAATAGTACTAGGACAAAAAAAATACTAAAATGGATAAAGTATTCCACTGTACATCAACAGTGAGGACAAGAGCTGATCAAGTCACTGTTTCTCATAGTGTCCTTTTCACTTCAACAGGTTTCCCCTTTGGTGCTCAGTTAGTTGTCACTGATCAGGGAGAACATAGGATATTTGTCCCTTTGGGACTGGCTTAGTTCACTCAGCATGATGTTTTCCAGATTCCTCCATCTTGTTGCAAATGACCGGGTTTCATTGTTTTTGACTGCTGTATAGTATTCTATAGAGTACATGTCCCATAATTTCTTTATCCAGTCTAGTGTTGATGGGCATTTGGGTTGGTTCCAGGTCTTACCTATTGTGAATTGAGCTGCAATAAATATTAATGTGCAGACAGCTTTTTTGTTTGCCAATTTAATTTTCTTTGGGTAAATTCCAAGGAGTGGGATGGCTGGGTTGTATGGTAGGGTTATATTCAGGTTTCTGAGGAATCTCCAGACTGACTTCCATAGTGGCTTAACCAGTTTGCATTCCCACCATTGGTGGGTTAGTGTCCTTTTTTCCCCCACATCCTCTTCAGCATCTGTTGTTGGTATATTTCTGAATGTGAGCCATTCTCACCAGGGTGAGGTGAAACCTCATTGTGGTTTTGATTTGCATTTCCCTGATTGCTAGTGATCTTGAACATTTTTTCATGTCCTGTTGGCCATTTGAATTTCCTCTTTTGAAAAATGTCTATTGAGGTCCTTGGCCCATCTCTTAAGTGGGTTAAGCTGCTGTCTTCAGTGTTGGCATCCCATCTGGGCACCAGTTCAAGTCCCAGCTGCTCTGCTTCTGTTCCAGCTCCGTGCTAATGCACCTGGGAAAGCAGCAAAGGAAGTCCCAAGTCCATTGGCTTAAGCACCCAGGTGGAAGACCCAGAAGCTTCCAGGCTCCTGGCTTCAGTCTGTCTAGCTCTGGCAATTGCGGCCATTTGAGGAGTGAACCAGCAGTTGGAAGATTTCTCTCTGTGTCTCTCTTCTCTGTCTCTCTGACTTTCAAATAAATAAATCTTTAAAAAGAAATGTTTCTTGGGTTTTGTTCATACTATATTTTATTTTTAAAGATTTATTTCATTTATTTGAAAGGCAGAGTTACAGAGAGAGAGAAAGGGAGAAATAGGGAGAGAAATCTTCTATCTGCTGGTTCACTCCCCAAATGGCCGCAATGGCCGGAGCTAGTCAGACTGAAGCCAGGAGCCTGGAAACTTCATCCAGGTCTCCCACGTGGGTACAGGGGCCCAAGCACTTTAGCCATCCTCCGATGCTTTCCCAGATGCATTAGCAGAGAGCTGGATAGCAAGTGAAGCAGTCAGGTCATGAACCAGCACCACGATGGGATCCTGGTGTCACAGGAGTTAGCTTTACCTGCTATGCTACAATGCTGGCTCCTTATTATTTTTTAACAGAGATTTTTTTTCTATTTTAGTTTTTTAATTTTTAATTCCATTTTATGTGAAATGCAGAGAGACAGATGGAGAGAGATCTTCCATATACTGGTTCACTCCCCAAATGCCAGCATTGGCCCAACTAAAACCAGAAACATGGAACTCAATCCACATCTCCTACATGGGTGGCAGGGATCCAAGTACTTAAGCCAATAATGCTGCCTCCTATGGTATATGCTCACGTGAGGTTGGATTGGAGGCAACAAAGCTGGGACTCAAACCAGGCACCCTGATATGGGATGTGGGTGTCCCAAATGATGACTTAACCATTGTGCCAAATGCCCACCCTGATAGCATTTATTTCTTGTACATTTATTTCTTGTAGTTTGCAAATTTAGTAGATCCATTTATGCCTGCAGAGGGAACTGTTTCTTTAACAAGCAAAGGAAGAGTTACTTTAAATTTTATTTTCCAGTTAGTAGTCTCTCACTGTCAGGTGACATCTTGAGAACTCAGTCTATTTTGAATTCAGCAGTAAAACTCCAAACTAATTTTTTATTAACAATCTCTTAAGTCACAATTAATAATCATCTATTACAAATGTCTCACCAATATTTCAGCTTATCTCTGGGTACAAGTATGGGGGAGGTTACATGGAAAGCTTTTCTTTCTTTACTTACTCTTATTTCTTTAAAAATAAAATGTAGTTAGTTCAGGCAGCTGTAAGGATCAAAGGCACGTATGTTTTCTAATGATTATATTTGTCAGGATTATAAAATAAGCAGAACTGTTACTCCCTAGAAAAGTCCTTTCAAGTGTTGTCTTTAAAACATGTTCCTACTCAGAACTGCCATCTGAGGTTTGTCTTTCACACGGCAAAGCCACTGACCCGCCGATTTAGATTTCTTTGCTCACTATTACAGCCTGGGGAAAACATTAATAACATCTTAAAATTTTAAATACCTTCTTCCCAATTTTTTAACATCTTGGGAAAAATTTATCTTAACCTGGATAGTTTATAGGAAAAATGGGACCTGCTGTTGGTATAACCTCAGGAAAGTACTGTTCAGCTAAGAGCCAGAGAGCAGCAGCCAAAGGTGATGCATGTCTGTGTTCCCTCCTTTGTTTTTACTTAGCTACTTTTCAGAAATTCTTATTTTCTGCACTAGTTTATCACAACACTAAACAGGAAATCCAGAAAGCATAAAATTACTTCATTTGACTATAATGTGAATAGTTTCCTCATTTTTTTTCCTTCCTTCAGATAACATGTTTTGTTTTCTCTGATGGCTTCAAGACTTGTAAATATTTGGTCGCTCCCACTTCCTTAAACAAAGATTTATAAAAGTTAATTTGTGGGCCAGTGCCGTGGCTCAATAGGCTAATTCTCCGCCTTGCGGTGCCAGCACACCGGGTTCTAGTCCTGGTCAGGGCACCGGATTCTGTCCCGGTTGCCCCTCTTCCAGGCCAGCTCTCTGCTGTGGCCAGGGAGTGCAGTGGAGGATGGTGCAAGTGCTTGGGCCCTGCACCCCATGGGAGACCAGAAGAAGCACCTGACTCCTGCCATCAGATCAACGCAGTGTGCTGGCTGCAGCGCGCCAGCCGTGGCGGCCATTGGAGGGTGAACCAACGGCAAAAGGAAGACCTTTCTCTCTGTCTCTCTCTCTCACTGTCTACTCTGCCTGTCAAAAAAAAAAAAAAAAAAAAAAAGTTAATTTGTTCAAGATGTAAAGACAGCCGAAATAATTGAGAATTGACTTCTTTGCCATTTTCTCAAACTCTTCTGATTTTTTCTGTTAAGTAAATGAAAGTATGGGCTACTTCTTCATTCTTTGCTATTAACAAGGATGGTGATTTTTAAAATACTCATAGCCTCAAATCCTTTGATACTTCTCTCATTGAGAAGTGGGGGGTCTGAGTGCCTTCATCCTTGTCTGGGAAAACTTGTACTGCTTTTACTAATAGAGTACAGTGAAAATAATGTGAAATTTCTCAGAATAGAAGAAAAGACAACCTAGCTTCCACTTTTTTTTTTTTTTTGAAGATTTATTTAGGGGCCAGCACTGTGGCATAGTGGGTAAGGCCGGCATCCCCTATGGGCACTGGTTCAAGTCCCAGCTGCTCCACTTCTGATCCAGCTCTCTGCCATGGCCTGGGACAACCCAAGTCCTTGGGCCCCTGCTCCACCTGGGAGACCTGGAAGAAGCTCCTGGCTCTTGGCTCCTGGCTTCGGATCAGCTCCTGGCTCTTGGCTCCTGGCTTCGGATCAGCGCAGCTCCGGCCATTGCGGCCATTTGGGGAGTAAACCAGAGGATGCAGGACCTCTCTCTCCTTCTCTCTCTCTGCCTCTCCTTTCTCTGTGTAACTCTGACATTCAAATGAATAAATAAATCTTTAAAAACAAAAGATTTATTTAGTTGTTTGAAAGAGTTACAAAGAAAGAAGGAGAGAGATCTTCCATCAGCTAGTACACCCCCTAGATAACCCCAAACGGCCAGTGCTGGGCATGGCCAAAGCCAAGAGCCAGGAGCTTCATCTGGGTCTCTATGTGAGTGGCAAGGGACCATATGCCTGGGCCATGTTCCACTGCTTTATCCAGGCCATTAGCAGGGAGCTGTATTGGAAGCGAAGCAGCTGGGACATGAACCAACACCCCTCTGGGATGCTGGTGTTCCAGATTGCGGCTTAATTCACTATGCCACAATGCCTGCCCCAGCTTCCACCTCCTGAGCATGGGGCGTTGGACACACGTGCTTGGAGCTCCTTGCTCTGTGTGAGAAGTCCAGTTACTCTGCAGCTGTGAGGAAGCCAAGCCACACAAAGAGTTGCCCACCCCAGGTGCCAGATGTACTGGGGTCTTCAAAAAGTTTATGGAAAATGTATGAAAAAAATGCATGGATTTCACTTTTTGGGTACTAAAATAAACTCATTTTTAATTGCATTTTCCACAGACTTTCTGAGGTACTTTTGTAGGAGAGAAGCCTCCAGATGCATCTGACCCCAGCTATTAGAGTCCTAGTCCCAGCCTTCAAGTTCTTCCAGCTGGGGTCTCAGACACTGTAAACAAAGTCCCTAACCAACAGAACCTATGAGCATAATAAATGCTTGTGATTTGAAGCCAGTAAGTTTTGGGTTATTTTGTTACTCAAGAAGATTACCTGGAACAGCAAATGACATCAACACTGTGCTAGCTTCCTGTTTTCCCTTGTTACCAGACAGCTTTTCCTCTATGAAGTTCTCGTCCTAGTCCACAGAATCTCTCCTGGTTTGTTGCATTTTCATACTCTTGGTGGTCAGTATGAATTTGTTCATATTTACTCATTCTGTAATTATTTTATTTGTGGTTACTTTTCCATGTTCAATGGATTATAAATTTTTCAAGACAGGAGTGATTTCTTTATTCATTTAACAAGTACTCATATACTGCCTCCTAGGTGGCAAGCACTGTTGTAGGTGCTGGAGATAATATCAGCGGACAGACAGACACCAGGTTCTTGCCTTAATCTTGCTTACCTGTCAGTCGATGTTTTGTCCTGCCTCCACTCAGAGTGCTGAATTTATAGTCACTGACAGTGTTACTGATTAACACTAGTGGTAAGCTTCTCAATGTTAACATGTTTTCTGAGGCAGTTCGTATCACATTAGAAAGTGTAATGGAAGCTAAATAGCTTAAGTTACTACAAGTAGCTATTTTGAGTACTCATTTTGCTGCTACCATCTTTGGCAGTGCTTCAGTAAAATTTCAGTTAATACCGTTAACACTGACTTTAATTTCTGTTTTATGTAAAATTCTCATTATTTTTACTTTCTTCTGTAGATGAAGAGAGGCACTGTTGGAACTTTTTAAAAAATTAATTAATCTGTTTGAAAGGCAGAGTGACAGGATTGAGGGAGGAGAGAAAGAGATTTCCATCTGCTTATTCACTCCCCAAATGGCCAGGATTGGGCTAAGCTGAAGCCAGGAAATAGAAACTCCATCAAGGTCTCCCATGTGAATGGCAGGAGCCCCAGTACTTGAGCCATCATCTGCTGCTTTTCCAGGCACATTAACAGGGAGGTGGATCAGAATTGGAGCAGCCAGGACTCCAACCAGTAAATGGAAGATTGATCTCTGTTTCTTTCTCACTCTTAATTTCTACTGGCCAGAGTGGCAAGTTGTCAACCCCCTTTAAGGTGATACAAAGAATTCCTGGTGTTTGGTGCTGTGGTTAAGATGCCCTCATTCTTTTTTGGAGTGCCTGGTCTCAGTCTCTGCTCTGTCTCGGATTCCAGCTTCATGTTGATGTGCAACCTGGAAGGCAGCATGTGATGGCTCAAGTACTTAGGTCTCTGCCACTCATGTGCAAGTTCTAGATTTAATTCCTGGTTCCTGGCTTTGGCCTGGCCCAGTCCCAGTTGTTGTAGGCATTTGGGGAGTATACCTAGAAGATGGAAATCTGTCTCCCCTTTTTTTTTTCCTCTTTACCTTTCAAATAAATAAAAAGTAAAAAGAAAAAAGAATTCCAGGATCTTGGAAAACCTAAAAAATCCTGAAGGGAAGGTACAAGTTTTTCTACTTTTAACTTTCAGGATGTTCTCTGGGGACTGGTGTTGCAGCTTAATGGGTAAAGCTCCTGCCTGTGGTGCTGGCATATCCCATATGGGTGATGTTTCGTGTCTGGTTGCTCTATTTCCAATCCAGCTCACTGCAAATAGCTTGGGAAAGGCAATGGGAGATATCCCAAGTGCTTGGATCTGTGCTACCCATGTGGGAGACCTGGAAGAAGCTCCTGGATCCTGACTTTTGCCTGGCCCAATGCTGATCATTGCAGCCATCTGGGGAGTGAACCAGCAGATGGAAGACTTTCTCTGTCTCTCCTTCTTCCTCTGTGGCTCTAACTTTCAAATAAATCAATAAGTATTTTTTAAAAAGTTATCTATCAAAGTCTGTCTGATTCTTTGAAAGAAAATCATAGGCATGGGGATCTTCTGCCTTGATTCCATAGGCCACAGTGCCTACATGCTGGTCTCTCATTATCCTTCATGCCATTCTGTCAGAGTGCCACTGCTTGAGTGAGAGAGAATCTTCCACTATCATATTTTCTTTTTCGAGATTGTCCATGTGTAAGTTTACATTAATGATTTGAAATCCTAATTATTTTTTAATAAAAGCATATATAGGTAGGAATTACCCAGTAAGCATTGTTCTGGCTACGTCCCATAAGTTTTGTTTTCACTTATGTCAGCATTTTCTAATTTTGATTATGTGTTTTTATATTTCTCCATTGGTTACTTGAGAGTCTGTTATTTGATTTCCACATGTTTGTGAATTTTCTAAATGTTCTTCTTTTTTTTTTTTTTAATATACAGATTTATTTATTGAGGCCGGTGCTGTGGTATAGTGGGTTAAGCTGCTGCCTGCAGCACCGGGATCCCACATGAGCACTGGTTCAAGACTCAGTTGCTCCACTTCTGATCCAGCTCCCTGCTAATGCCCCTGGGAAAGAAGTGGATGATGGCCCAAATCCTTGGGCCCCTGTTCCCACATGGGAAACCCAAAAGAAGCTCTGGGCTCCTGGCTTCAGCCTGGCCCAACCCCAGCCCTGTGTTTTGTTTTGTTTTTAGACGAAGTCTATCTTTCTTTTTTTTTAAGATTTTATTTATTTATTTGAGAGGTGGAGTTACAGATAATGAGAGGGAGAGACAGAAAGATCTTCCTTCTGTTGGTTCACTCCCTAAATGGCCGCAATGGCTGGAGCTGTGCCATTCCAAAGCCAGGATCCAGGAGCTTCTTCCCAGTCTCCCTTGTGGGTGCAGGGGCTCAAGTACTTGGGCTTTCCCAGGCCATAGCAAAGAGCTGGATTGGAAGAGGAGCAGCCAGGACTAGAACTGGCCCCCATATGGGATGACGGTGCCACAGGTGGAGGATTAACCTACTACACCACAGCGCTGGCCCCTGGCCCCTGTGTTAATTTGGGGAGTGAATCAGCAGATGGGAGATTTCTTTATGTCTCTCTTTCTTTCTGTAACTCTACCTTTAAAATACATAAAAAGAATGAATCAGCAGATGGCAGATCTCTCTCTGTCTCTCCCTTTCTCTGTAACTGCCTTTCAAGCACTTGGGCCATCTGCTGCTGCTTTCCCAGTGCATTAGCAAGAAGCTGGATTTGAAGTGGAGCAGCAGCGACTCTGACTAGCACTCATATGGGATGGGACCTCATAGGTAGTGGCTTGTTCTGCTGTGCCAAACTCTAGCTCCCCTTCTGTTACTAATTTCTGATTTCATTCCATGATGGATAGAGAGCATACTTTGTATGGTTTCATAATTTTTTAAGAATTTCTTTTTTGAAAGGTAGAGTTACAGAGAAAAGAGAGAGTGATCAATCTAACATACATTGGTTCACTCCCCAAATGGCCATAACATCTAGGGTTGGGCCAGGCTGAATCCAAAAGCTCCATCCAAGTCTCTCACATGGGTGGCAAATGGCCCAATCACTTGGACCATCTCTGCTGCTTTCCCAGACACATTAGCAGGGATCTAAGGAAGTACAGTAGCTGGAACTCAAACTGGAGCTCATATGAGATGGGACATTTTCCTGCTTTTGTTTCTCCTAAGTATCTGCTTACAGTTGTGAGAACTAATACCTTGTAGGGGCCGGTGCTGTGGTGTAGTGGGTAAAGCCATCTGCTGCAGTGTCAGTATCCCATATCAGTGCCAGTTCAAATCCTGGCTGCTCCACTTCCGATCCAGCTCTCTGCTATGGCCTGGGACAGCAGTGGAAGATGGCCACGTGCTTGGGCCCCTGCACCCACATGGGAGATCCGGAAGAAGCTCCTGGCTCCTGGCTCCCTGCTCTGGCCATTTGTGGAGTGAACCAGTAGATGGAATACTTCTCTTTCTCTGCCTCTACCTCTCTGTAACTCCATCTTTCAAATAAATAAATGGATCTTTTTAAAACAAACAAACCTTGTGAAGTATCCTATCGCATAAAGATGAGAAAGGAAATGGTGAAGTTGGAAAAGAAGGAAGAAAAAAGATTTCATGGGGCCAGTACTGTGTCACATTGGGTAGCGCCCTGGCCTGAAGCGCTGGCATCCCATATGGGCACTGGTTTGAGACCCGGCTGCTCCACTTACGATCCAGCTCTCTGCTATGGCCTGGGAAAGCAGTAGAAGATGGCCCAAGTCCTTGGGCCCCTACACCCGAGTGGAAGACCCAGAAGAAGCTCCTGGCTCCTGGCTTCAGATCGGCGCAGCTCCGGCTGTTGCAACCAGAGTGGGGGCTGTGAACCAGCGGATGGAAGATTCTCTCTCTCTGCCTCTCTTCTCTCTGTGTAACTCTGATTTTCACATAAATTAATTAATTTTTAAAAAGAAATAAAAAAGATCTGATGTCCAAATAGAGTACTTCCAGCAAATAAGCCAATAGTTTTCTTCCTGAATTTTGCATAAATGATTAAAATATTAGACCAAAGACAAATATAAATAAAATTTGTAATTTTAAGAAACTTGCTTTATTAACTGCTTCTTGAATTGTTTATTAATATTGTTGTTCTGTCCCCTGTCAGGATGCTCGACATGCAGCTGAAGGAGAAATATATACTAAACTTAATCAGAAAATTGATGAATTTGTTCAGCTTGCTGATTATGACTGGACAATGTCTGAGCCAGATGGGAGAGCTAGTGGTTATTTAATGGATCTTATTAATTTTTTGAGAAGCATCTTTCAAGTGTTTACTCATTTGCCTGTAAGTATAAAAATTTTCAGAAACTTGTAAGTTTGTTTAATTTCAAAGTATATATTAGGGGTGGGCGTTTGGCATAGTAGTTAAGATGCTACTTGGGATACCCAAATCCCATATTGTAGTGCCTAGGTTTGAGTCCAGGCTTCTGCTAATGCACATTCTGCGAGGCAGCTGTAATGGCTCAAATACTTGTGTCCCTGCCACCCATATGGAAGACCCAGATTGAGTTCCTGGCTCCTGGCTTTGGTTTGGCCCAGACATACCTGTTGCAGGCATTTGGGGGAATGAATCAGTGGGTAGAAGAGATCTCTGTCTCTTTCTGTCTCCCTTTCAAATAAAATGGAAGTAAATGATAAATAAAAATTTAGAGTGAACTAGTCATCTAAAGAAAGAAATAAAAAATGAAATGTATTATAGAATTTAACTTGAGGTTCACTTGTTTATACGAACTTCCTAGTTTGCATATTTCCTTTTCCATTGTTATCAATTTGCATCTCAGTTTTCAAAGAATAATAGCATAGCCAATTGTTTAATTTATTGTTCTTTTCAGCCAAAATAATTACAACTCTCTTTCTACCAAAAACCAGCATAAAAACATAAAATTGACAATATAGACATAAATAGAAATAAACTCTATAACTAATGCCTTTTCCAGTTAGAAAGGACCAAGAAATTATTAGTTTTTTTTTTTTTTAAGATTTATTTGTTTATTTGAAAGGCAGAGTTACACACAGAGAGAGAGGAAGAGCCAGGGAGAGACACAGGGAGATTGAGAGATAGAGAGAGAATCTTATATATACTAGTTCACTCTCCAGATGACCACAATGGCTGAGTCTGGGCCCATCTGAAACCAGGAGGTTCTTCTGTGTCTCCCACATGGGTGCAGGGACCCAAGCACTTAGGCCATCTTCTGCTGCTTTCCCAGGTGCATTAGCTGGGAGCTGGATCGGAAGTGGAGCAGCCAGGACTCAAACCTGAGCCCATGTGGGATGCTGGTGTCACAGGCTGTGACCTAAACCACTGTGCCATAATACTGGCCCTTTCTCTCAGTTGCTTTAATTCTAAGATAAGAGGATACTTTCCAATGAGAGAAAATGACCTCCAGAGCATCTTGGTAAATAGATATTGAGAGCTGACTATACACATTTCTTCCCAACTTGCATTCAATGACACCAGTTGTTAGTAATGGGAAGAGTAGGTAGATCACAGAAATCAGCAAAGGAATCAAACCAAGGTTCTTTCCCATGGATTCATTATTAAACATTTACTAACACACCACTGAATATGGTATAACTTTTAAAATTATCCTATCCAAGAAAAACTATATACTTTTTACTAACTCGAAAAATAAAACACAGCATCTCTCAGTCATAAAATAGAAATTACTTTCAAGGCAAGGAAATATACCGCAAGTGTTATTTGGTCTTTAAATTCAATACTGAAACTACTGCCCTGTCCCTCTCATTCTCTTTTAAGGTATTTCCCTTTGTAGTTGTTTTCTTAAAGAGTCCTCCCCCACCATCGCTTAATTGTTTGCTTTGGGCTACTAGGCTTTCATTTATGTGCTAAATTGGTATCTTTTGTAAATTCTTTTTATTTTTTAGGGTATTATTTATTTGAAAGGCAGAATTACAGAGAGAGGGGGAGATAGAGAGGAGTAAGAGAGATTTTCCACCCCTTGGTTCACTCCCCAAATGTCCCTAGTGGCTGGTTGGGCTGGCCTGAAGCCAGGAGCCTGAAACTCCATCTGGGTCTCCCATGTGGGCCGCAGAGTCCTGAGTACTCGGGTCATCTTCTGTTGCTTTCCCAGGCGCATTGGCATGATGCTGGATCAGAAGCAGAGCAGCTGGGACTCTGATCAGCACACATAGAGAATGCCTGTGTCATCATAGGTGGTAGTTTAACCTGCTGTTCCACAACTCTGGCCCCTGTAGATCCTTTATGCTTAGGGTTAGGCTCTCTCCCTACCTATATGATGCTAAATTTTATTTTTTAATCTGCTTATCTGATTTATTTCCATTAGGAAAACATTATCCATATAAAATTTTATGACCATTTAAATTTGAATGTTTAAATTTTACTCAAGTGAAATATTTCACATCATTTCATTAATAGATTTAACTGAATTAGGTATACTCTTTATTATTTCTCAAGAACAATAACATCTTTCCTACATGTTATTTCCCTTTTTTGTATTTGAGTAACTAAGTATGAGTCACTTCTCCCTCATTCAGTAAGTGTAATTTATTGCATCAAAACTGGATTCATTATCTAATTCTAAATTCATATTCAACTCCCTCAATTACTTGGCATCTCTATAATAACTTCAGATATTTTAACCAAACCTAACTTTCCAACATCAACTGTAAAAGACAAGATGTCAATTTAAAAACAAAGTGAAAGCTGGTGCTGTGGCTCAATAGGCTAATCCTCCACCTGTGGCGCCGGCACACCAGGTTCTAGTCCCGGTCGGGACACTGGATTCTGTCCTGGTTGCCCCTCTTCCAGGGCAGCTCTCTGCTGTGGCCAGGGAGTGCAGTGGAGGATGGCCCAAGTGCTTGGGCCCTGCACTCGCATGGGAGACCAGGAGAAGCACCTGGCTCCTGCCTTCTGATCAGCACGGTGCGCCGGCCGTGGCAGCCATTGGAGGGTGAACCAACGGCAAAGGAAGACCTTTCTTTCTTTCTCTCTCTCTCAGTTCACGCTACCTGTCAAAAAATAAAAAATAAATAAAAATAAAAAAATTTAAAAACAAAGTGAAAATTCCAGACCCAGCAACACAGGACACACTCATAGTCGGGCTGTTTTGAGAGAAGTCCTTGGAAAGCTACTGAATCAGTCTCAACATGACTTACTTTGAGTGAAACAGCGACCTGGTAAGCAACTGTAGCAGGAAAACCATTTTTGAAATACTCTTTGGGGCTGGCGCTGTGGCTCACTTGGTTAATCCTCTGCCTGAGGCGCCAGCATCCATATGGACGCCAGGTTCTAGTCCCAGTTGCTCCTCTTCCAGTCCAGCTCTCTGCTGTGGCCTGGGAAGGCAGTGGAGGATGGCCCAAGTGCTTGGGCCCCTGAACCCTCGTGGGAGACCAGGAAGAAGCACCTGGCTCCTGGCTTTGGATCTGCGTAGTTCCCGCCATAGCGGCCATTTGGGGGGTGAACCAATGGAAGGAAGAGCTTTCTCTCTGTCTCTCTCTCTCTCTCTCTCTCTCTCTCTCTCTCACTTTCTAACTCTGTCAAATAAAAATAAAAATACTCTTCATAAATTTCATTGACAGTACCAAAGTCACTTATGTCAGCCAGAAATACAGTTGTTTTGACCACGTTAGTGATCACAGCCTACAGCCTTCAGAATTTCACCCGTGACTGTAGGAACTTGCTTATGTTCTTTTCCCTCCTGGCACAAGCTGTCCACTTGAGGGGACCATGGTCCTGTCAGCTGATACAGCTTGACAATAGGGACCAGTGGCCTGTGGGGCTTTCTTGGTGCTGCTTACCTTCCTGATCAGGAATGAAATGGCTAATCATTTTCTCATGTGGGTCCTTCAGGAGAAGCAACATTTTGAATTGTTCTTGGTCATAGCTTAATTGGAAGAAGTAGTAGTAGGTTGAAGGGCCTTTTAAAAGGATGCAGTAGGGGCTGGCACTGTGGTGTAGTAGGGTAAGCCTCTGCCCCAGCATTCATATGGGCATGGATTCATGTCCCTGCTGATGCTCTTCTGATCCAGCTCTCTGCTATGGCCTGGGAAAGCAGTGGAAGATGGCTCAGGTCCTTGGGCCCCTGCACCCATGTGGGAGACCTGGA
Source organism: Sylvilagus floridanus (assembly GCA_949820135.1). Lineage (NCBI taxonomy): Eukaryota > Metazoa > Chordata > Mammalia > Lagomorpha > Leporidae > Sylvilagus > Sylvilagus floridanus. Next base: position 45,577,294 of record OX463235.1, read on the forward strand.
AGAAGCTCCTGGCTTTGAATCGGCCCAGCTCAGCTGTTGTGGCCATTTGGGGAGTGAACCAGTAGGTAGAAGACCTCTCTCTATCTCTCCCTTTCTCTTTCTGTAGCTCTGCCTCTCGGGTAAATAAATAAATCTTAAAAAAAAGAAGCAATATGAGCATTTTAGTAGGAAGCCAATGGATTAAACAAGAACTACAAGATGTATCCTATAACCAAAAAGAGTGATATAAATGAAAATAATTATAGTGAATTCTTCTCAGTCTGTATACTAAATGTGCATGTATGTTCTTTATTGGTATACATATGTCTGCACACTTACACATGTCTTAAAACTTTACTCTTTAATAGAGCTGTCGATGAAGTATATTAGATCATTGCTTCAGGTTTTAAGAGGAAAATACCATCTTGAATAAGAAGATTCAGTAATAAACACAATGAAAGTGCGCCATCTGACAATTTAACTATGAGATTGCAACAGAGAATTCACGTTTAGAAACTTGTGTTTTTGCATAAAGGAGTGGCAAAATTCTAAAAATTCAAGTGGTATCTTTCTTTTAATCTGCAGTTTGAATTAAAAAAAAAAATAGATGACACTTTGGTCCTCTGAATTAAATAGGCAAAAGTTGAGAAAAGGGTAGAAGAAAAGGGACCAAAATGTTAGCGGTTATTTGAATTGAAATTATCTTTTGCTGTGAGTAGAAAAAGAGGGCAAAAAGGAACTCAGAGTTTTGAAGATGAAGAAAATAGATGGTAGAGAAAGATGTTGAAGTCTGCGGTTTCCTGTGTGAGCTGAGATCAAGAACCTCTGTTTCTGTTTCTTCCCTGAAAGACACAGAAGGGAGGGGAGGCAGTAGTGGAAAAAAGGAGAGAGTAGAAGTGATGGGAGAGGCAATGCAGCTTTGGCTTATACATATTTATGGGATATTTATAGATCAGGGACAGGTAACAGAAAATGCAGCAGGCCAGATGCTGATACATACTTTAAAAAAACTTAAGGTGCAAAAAAATCAAAGAGATTAGACTTTGCAGGGTAAAGTCCCACCAAAAGAGCATGTTCACACTGAAACTGCATGTCAGTCTGAGGGCAGGAACCTTTTAATCACTTCATTTCCTTGTGTTCAGAAGACTTAAGGCTCTGTAAGAAATCTGTCAAGTTGTGTTAAATCTTTCTCTTATGGAAATCAGTGGTAGATGGTGGTATGGAGATTAAAAGCCTGTGTCCATTCTTTTCAAGCAAGAGGGGAGCAGTTGACAAAAATCTACTGTAGTTGTCTGTGAGGACTTACTCTTCAATATGAACATTGTTGAATGTCACATGCAAGATTGTTCCTAGAAAAAAAATGTTTATGGTTTTTGTTTTAGTATGTAAGTACTACAGAAAGTTCATAGAAAAATGAAATTACAAAATAAGTTTCCAGTGTAGTGGCATGGCAGGTGAAGCCACTGCTTGTAATGCCAGCATCCCATCAGAGTGCATGTTCGAATCTAAGCTACTTTGCTTCTTTTTTGAAAGATTCATTTTATTTATTTGAAAGGCAGAGATAGAGAGAGAGAGAGAGAGAGAGAGAGAGAGAGAGAGAGAGATCTTCCATCTGCTGTTTTCATTCTCCAAATGGCTGCAATAGCCAGAGCTGGGCCAGCCCAGTGGCAGGAGCCAGGAGCTTCATCTGGGTCTCCCATGTAGGTGCAGGGGCCCAAGCACTTGGGCCATCCTCCACTGCTTTCCCAGGCCATAGCAGAGAGCTGGATTGGAAGTAGAGCAGCCAGGACTTGAACCAGTGCCCATATGGGATGCCGGCACTGCAGGCAGTGGCTAACTCTATGCCACAGTGCTGGCCCCACCTCCCTTCTCTTGATACATTTCCTTGACTTAAAAATAAAACTCCATCCCAGATATTTTTTCAGCTAGAAGTGACTAATAATATCCACTCCAGCTGCATTCGCACAAATTAGACCTGAACCATACCTGTTCAGAAAACTCTTGTCATTCAGGATAAATATACATCAAAGCTTTGAGAATCCCCAGATTTGAGGATACTGATATGTCATATAGTTTCTTTCAACAAATACTATAAAATATAATTGCAAACTAAAGAGCTTAACCAGAGATCTTTATTCACATTGAGTAATGGAACACAGTAAAGCCATTCTGAGTTTTGGAGGTTGTAACTTTGCAATCAGTCTTTGAGTAATTTTCTTCCCTTTATACCCATTTCACAGAATGTGTTATTCAGGTGTGTGCCTCAGCAAATGAAACCCTATTTGTACTTGACTCTCAGGAATTATTCTCAGGTTAAAACCTACATATAAATTATTCAATAACAAGAGCCTATTCTGTGGTATTTGTTTATTTGAAAGAGTGGCAGAGAAATGAGATCCTCCATCCACTGGTTCACTCTCCAAATGCCTGCAACAGCTGGGGCTAGGTCAGGCCAAAGCCAGAAGCCAGGAACTTGGTCTTTCAAGTGGGTGGCAGGGATTCAAGTTCTTGAGCCATCATCTGGTGACACCTAGACGCATTAACAGGAACCTGGATTGGAAGAGGAGGTGAGACTGAATCCCAGGCATTCCAATATGGGATGTGGGCATCCCAAGCAGCAGCTTAGTGTGCTGTACTATAACACCTGCTCCCTGTGTTATATGTTTATTTATGGCTATATTTATAATATACCCATCATCCATAAGTATTACTAATGACATCCTATTGGCTTAGTTAACATTTGTGCAATTTACTAATGATCATGTGGAAACCACCTGTATTGTCTAACCAATTAGTTATTCTGGCAACTTTTTGGAAATTTTATGTTATACTAGGGATGAGATACAGTAACTTTTAATTATTATATGGTCCTGCCACTCTGAAATGGGTGCTCAGATACAGAAATGGGGATATTGCTCTTGTTAGCCCAGAGTTGCTGCTTTAACAACAGTCCTTGGGTTTTCAACCTTAAATCCATGGCTTAGCCATACCCAGAGCTCATCTTTCTTTAACTTCTCCTGCTTTTCTTATATTTGCCAAGTAAGAAATTATAAGGCCTATTTAAATATTTGCCTGGGCATGGGTGTTGTTACACAGTGAGTACTTGGAACTCCCACATCCCATGTTGGACTGCCTGGTTTGAGTCCAGCTACTCTATTTCCAATCCATATTCCTGCTGATGTACCTGCGAAGGAAGCAGATGATGGTTTGAGTCCCTCCCACCTACATAGGAGACAAGATAAAGTCTCAGGCTTCTGTCTTCACCCTGGCCCAATCCCAGCTGTTATGATCACTTGGGGAATGAACCAGCAGATAGCAGATCTTTCTGTCTCTCCCTCTCTCTTTGCTACTCTCCCTTTCAAATAAATCTTAAAAAAAAAAAAAAAAGCCTACCTGCCCTCCTGCCCTATTTGCTCTTATCAAGTACATTTGAGAGTTAGGATTCATCTTATTTGTTTTCCACGTAACACAAACTTTCCCTGCTGCTCTGAGTAAAAGAACAAACAACATCTATGATTTTATCCCTGCTGAATTTCTGATATAATCAGTAGCTTGGAAGCAGAGACATTTCTTGAAAACCTTGACCTCTCGAGACTTTTGCTGCTCTGCTTGTCTCTGCGTTGTCTTTCTGCCTGCTAAAGTTAGTGTGAGTTGATGATAGCAGAGGACTCTGCCATGACATCAGTAATTATACCTTCAGAAAGCTCAAACTTTGGATACTATGTATCATCAAAGGCCATTGGGCCCGGCGCCTTTGCTCACTTGGTTAATCCTCCGCCTGTGACGCCGGCATCCCATATGGGCGTCGGGTTCTAGTCCCGGCTGCTCCTCTTCCAGTCCAGCTCTCTGCTGCGGCCTGGGAAAGCAGTGGAGGATGGCCCAAGTGCTTGGGCCCCTGCACCCACATGGGAGACCAGGGAGAGGCATCTGGCTCTTGGCTTCGGATTGGCATAGCTCTGGCCGTAGCGGCTATTTGGGGGGGGTGAACCAACAGAAGGAAGAGCTTTCTCTCTGTCTCTCTCACTGTCTGCCAAATTTAAAAAAGAAAAAAAAAAGGCTGCCAAAGTTTGATGAACCCTGTGATTGGGATAAGGAAGCTATGAAGGAAATAAAAATGTGCCATATGTTATAGGTAGTTGTGATGTTTTGCTATTTCAGGAAATTTTTTTTCAACTTTAAGATAGCTGTGTTATGTTTATTCTCTCCTCTTTCTTGCTCTGGGGTGTGTGTGTGTGTTGTGTGTGTGTCTGTCTTAAGAACAAGAATCTGTGATACAGTGTCGTATTCTTATGAGTTGGAATTGTTAGAAGGAAAATAGCTTAACAGAGGAGAATGGGAATTCATAGTTGACTTTAGCAATGGGGTAACCAATTCTTTCAGGACTATAGGAAGTTAGACTCAGTTGGTTCATGGAGTGTAAGAGGAATATAGAGGTATAAAGCGTATTTAGAGGAATGTAAAGGGTGTTAGAATGAATATATTTTGGTAGACCTTATAAATTTTTGGCATAACCTCAAAAATCTGTCTTCAAGGTGGTATTAAAGTTATTATTAAAACTCTCTAAGGGAATTTATCTTGACATTTAAACCTTTATAACTCATCCATTCTGTATTATTGGGAATTTGAGACATTTAGTGTTATGTAGCATGTTCAAGCCAGAAAATGGATTGAAATGTATCTTACTAGGTAAAGGAATGCTTGTGTATTTGTGAAATAATCCTGGGGAAATTTTTGTAATCTTTACTAATATTTTAGGTGTCTTCCCTTAATTTAATAACAGTTTTACATTTGAACAAGATGTAATTTCATATAATAAAACTTTAGATTAGTGGTTCTTATATAAAATATAAGGAAGAATAATAGATTGCTTGTCTTAAAATGTCTGCTTTTCAACTAGGCATCTCTATAATATTAAGAATTTTTTATTTCTAATTTTGATGCTTATTCTCTATTTGATGAAAGACCTTATTCTTTCAATGTGGCATTTTAAGAGGCTACAAACTGTGGCTCTTTAGGAGACTGACCAATCTATCAAAATACTTTCCGTCCTCTTTTGTCTTAAGATAAACTGTTTCATAGCCATATAACTGAGATTTATTTAACAAACTGATAGACATTGAATTGATATAAAATAGCAATATTTTATTGCTTTAATTTAAATATAACTAAAAAATCATACATAATCAGTGTTAGTAAGTTTACTTAACAATGTTAGGTCTGCTATGCAAATTGACCATGATTTTGTTTTCCTTTTTTTTTTTTCCTGATGAAGGTTACATGACGCTTCAAAAGAAAACCTGTTACCAATTTAAATAATAATGCACAATGCACAATATATTTCAGTCTATATATTTCTTTTTACTTAAGTAAAAAAGTAGTTTATTGTGTGAAGTTGATATTTTGTGGGAATATAAATAAAATAAAATGGATTCTCCAGGGATCATTAAGGAAGAATAGACCAATACAGAAAGAATGGTTATGATTTCAAGAGCACATTTTTACATCAAAAGTACGTGAGAGAATGAAAGCAGCCTTGAAAAATGCTTTCAAATAATTACTGTTGAAATCAAACAACTTTTATTATATCTTTGAAATAAGAGAATGGTGAGACAAATGAAAGCTTCAAATGAAAATTTAAATGTGCCAAATTAGTTTTTAAGTATTCAACATTTCTCCCACTATTATATTTGTGTAGATTTATGAAAACATTACTTTGAAACCAGTGCAGTTTGAGGCATAGTCTAATAAAATGTGTTGCATTTTTAGTACCGTGTTATTTTATATTTCAAAGGAAGGAGTATCTTTAGTGTAATCTATAATAGTAAATTATTTTGGAAATTTAACTTGACGTACAAACAGATGCATTTTCTTGATTCCTTTTAGAGTAGGAGTTGGTGGTTTGTGGTTTATTTTTCTGTGATTGGCATTAAAAGCCTTATTTCACAGCTTGCAGTGGGGAACTATTGGGTAAAGAGTGACTGTGTTCCACAGACTAAATTCAAGAAATGTCAATCAGGGTCTCACATAGGTTACTTAGAGAATGAGTTTTCTTACTGATTTCACCAAATGTCACCTCATGCTGTCTTTGATTGGCACAGCCTGGCAGGGAGGATGGATGAATCTGTCACCGGCTAGTTAATTGTGTTGCTGGTCTCAGTCTGACATCAGGTCTTTGACTCTTAAGTGGCTCAATACAAAACAAATTAGCAGATTGTAGTCATATTTCTCATGCTATATGCTTTGACTTTGTTGAATGCAGTCCATAAATCATATTGACTGACACACAAGTAAATGATGAAAGCTGCTTTTGAGACATGGGTCTAGAAAGCAGCACTGTGGAGGTGCCGTGGAAGGATGCATATGGTTGACCCTTTGGGAGTTTCCTAGGAGCCAAATGTCTCTTTACCACAATTGTTCTTAGAAGAAAAGCTTTTGGGTAATGCAAAAAGGATCTAATATGTCAGCAGATTCTCTTTTACAAGTTCCTTTGAAATATAAGAAGTTTGTCTAAGGGTTTTCTCTCTTTACAAGCTGTTTTTCAACAAAATGTTAGAGCAAGCTAAAAAAGTAGTTACTTTTAAAAGTTTAGCAGGTGTTTTTACTTATTTATTGAACTCTGTTGTTAGAAAGAAAATGTTAATAGCTGGAGTTAATTTTTCAAATGAGGGCAGAAGAAATTTCTAGATGCTTGAAATTTATTAAATGTACTGTTTCCCTAGTCACTTCACTTAATTATATTGGTTTGGTTGTTGTAATGTTAAAACCCAGAGCATTTCTAAAGAAAAGAGCTAGTTTTTAAAGATAACTGCAGAAGTATTTAGATTATTTTTATTTTAGAAAATGATATATTACAAAGAGCATCCACAATAATAGTGTTCAGAAAGGGGTGTGGGATTAAACTTAAGTCTGCCAAAGGCAACATATGTATTTTGGGGTATTTAAAGTTAGAGGACATTAAATTTTTTTTGTCTAAAAATAAGTAGTAGGTAAAGTTTAAGAATATTTATACACACCCTACAATTAGAAAATGTTCTTTTAAATAACAATGTATAATCATCTAGAACATCACTTTTTTAAAATTTAAAGAATCTGAATCTTTGATGTTATTAGCTTAAATTTTGAGTTATGAAAAGATTTTTTCATTTAAATTAAACATTTCATTGAACTATTTTACAAATCTTTTAATGTCTATCTTCGAGAACAGTAAGCCTATATTTAATATTCCCAATCAAAATAAATTTAATATTAGGACTTCATTAATGTGTTATTTAAATAAAGAGCTAAATTCATGTTGTATTTTCATTACCTCTGCCTATTGAGTTTATGGAAGAACCTGAATCTGTACTTCTAACCATCGTTTTCAGCTTTATTACTATTGCTCTATAGTCATTGGTGGCATCAGAAGCCATGGTAGTTTTTAAAGGTTTCCTTGAAACAATACCACGTACAGTGTGTGTCTGTTTACTTATAAAATTATTAATAATGACTTCTTAGAGGGTTTTTTTTTAGTTAAAAGATAAGTCTGTTTTGAAGCAGATTTTTAAAAAAATCTGTGCATAGTGTTTTCATTCATTTTCTGTGAACTTTTAACTTAAAATTTGTTATTAACAATAATTGTACATGTTTATGGACTACAAGTGTGATATTTCATACATTTTGGATAATGAGTACCAAATCAGATCATAGAAATAAGTTGCTAGTATTAAACAACATAGTGGGAAGAGTGTAATTTGTATGAACATAGTGGGAAGAGCATGAATTATATGAACAAATAGAAGAAAGAAGTCCCAGTCCTCCAATCATAAAGTAATGTGGAATGGGAAATGTTGATTACCCTGTTTTGAATTTGGAGATCTATTAATTTGCCTTTGTAGTTAGTACATTATAGAGGCAATGCAAATAGAGCTGATTTATGAAGCACATTAAACTCAGATGCACTGGTTGTTCCTATTCGGTCAAAGTGACATTTCCATTAAGTATTCTTAAGCCTATTACATTGTAATTAAATGACATGCCATTGATTTTTCCTTTTTCTGCTTTATTCCCCCCTCCCATTCATATTGATATTATTCAGCTTGGGGAGTAGAGCTGCATGTCTCCCAGACTAATTCCTCTTGGGTTTGGGAAATCTTGAAGCATGCTGGGTTTTTCATTGTTTGTTACATTCCTTTTTGGCAGTTCATCAGTATCTGTCAAATATATTGTTCACATTGGCTTTTATCTCTACAGTTTTTGATTGAGAAATTGACATTCCTTTCAGATACATAGTTTTCCACTGTGCATAGTGTCTACATGCTAAAGACTCATTCAAAAGGTTGTTTTTTTGGTCTGGTTTTTAATGTGTCATTTAAAGATAAAAGATTCTAATAAACATCTTGAAATATATTTATATTCTTTATTTCCTTTTTGACATATCACCTTTATGTAAGCAGTTTTATACCAGTATCCTTTAATTGGTATATTTGGGAGAATTTTTTTCATGATTTTGTAGCTTTATTGGCTTTTGTGATAAGTAGGAAACAGTCAAATGTCAGTAGGTAAATATTTGTTAACGGATGTGAGACAAGATATGGCATTTCTTCCAAAAGTCATTATTTCTAACCATATTTGTAGATCTTTGAATCCTATCAAGGGATTCAGTTTGTCACTAAATCACATAATGGTCTATTGAAGGCAGTCATCCTAGGTGCAGTGTTACACTGGAAAACTTTACCTAAAAGAGGCTTTATGATACTTTATTTTAAACTTCAAGCTGAAATGCAAAACCTGTTTAAACAAAAAATTTATACTGAAAGTGATGTAGGACTGTGCTTTGGCTCTGTAACCTAGAGGCTTAATTATCATTTAAAAATTCCATTAAAGCTATCAGTGAAAGTTCATGTAGAGCTTTAGTATGATAGTATTTTATAATGATGTTATTTATTTTAGTGAAAAAAAACGCACAAGTTTGGGGAGCTGGTGTTATGGCGCAGTGGATTAAGCCATACCTGCAACCCTGGCATCCCATATGGGTACCATTTCGGGTTCCAGGTGCTCCACTTCTGATCTAGCTCACTGCAAATGAATGCTTAGGAAAGCAGCAGCAGATGGCCCAAGTGCTTGGACCCCTACGACCCATATGGGAGACCCAGGTGGAGTTTGGGAGTCCTGGCTTTGTCCCAGCCATTGTGACCATTTGGGGAATGAATAAGCAGATAGAAGATACCCCCCACCCCCACCATCTCTCTGTCTCTGTAACTCTTTCAAATAAATAAATCTTAAAAATATATATATATATATAAGTGTGCTTACTTTGCTTAACTTTTTTTTTTTGACAGGCAGATTTTAGACAGTGAGAGAGAGACAGAGAGAAAGGTCTTCCTTTCAGTTGGTTCACCCCCCAAATGGCTGTCACACCTGGCACGCTGTGCTGATCCAAAGCCAGGAGCCAGGTGCTTCTCCTGGTCTCCCATGCGGGTGCAGGGGCCTAAGCACTTGGGCCATCCTCCACTGCCTTCCTGAGCCACAGCAGAGAGCTGGACTGGAAGAGGAGCAACTGGCACAAAATCTGGCACCCCAACCAGGACTAGAACCTGGTGTGCCGGCACCACAGGCAGAGGATTAGCCAAGTGTGCTGCGGTGCTGGCCACTTTGCTTAACTTTTTAATGCCAAATTGGTGATTTTAAAACTCAATAGGTTAAGTCTCCACATGCAGCTCCGGCATCCCACATGGGCACCGGTTTGTGTCCCAGCTGCTCCTCTTCTGATCCAGCTCTTGGCTAATGACCTGGGAAAGCAGTAGAAGATGGCCTAGGTGCTTGGGTCCCTGCACCTGCATGGGAGACCTGGAAGAAGCTCCTGGCTCCTGGTTTCAGATGGGTCCAGCTCCAGCCATTGCAGCCTTTAGGGGAGTGAACCAGTAGATGGAAGATCTTTCTGTCTCTCCCTCTCCTTGTCTGTAACTGTGCCTCTCAAATAAATAAGTAAATATTAAAAACAATCACAACCTCAATTGCCAAAGCAAAATGCAGATCTGTTGATGATTTTGAAGTCATGTTGGTGGGTAAACTTTCTTTTTCCTACTGTAACAGAAGCTACACCATAGGCTAATGTTTTTATTAGAAGTATAGACTTATGGGGCCGGTGCCGTGGCTCACTTGGTTAATCCTCCGCCTGCAGTGCCAGCATCCCATATGGGCGCCGGGTTCTAGTCCCAGCTGCCCCTCTTCCAGTCCAGCTATCTGCTGTGGCCCGGGAGTGCAATGGAGTATGGCCCAAGTGCTTGGACCCCTGCACCCGCACGGGAGACCAGGAGGAAGCACCTGGCTTCCTGGCTTCGGATCGGTGTTGCTCTGGCCGTAGAGGCTATTTGGGGGGGTGAACCAATGGAAGGAAGACCTTTCTCTCTGTCTCTCTCTCTCACTAACTCTAACTGTCAAATAAAAAAAAAAAATAAGGACTTACAACTGAAAATATTTTTTGAATTTTTGATGCAGTATAAATAATAGTAATACTAAATTATACTATTGACTTTCTTTATTCTGGCGTGGTTAAATTTTTAAATGATAGCTTAAAGAGCTGATGTGTCTTAAAGAGGCTTGTATCCTTGTCAGAGTGTCCAAATTCAAGGTCAGCTCATTTCTGACTCCAGCCTCTTGATGATGCAGATCCAAGGAGTCAGTAGTGATAACACTAGTGTGATTGGTTTCCTTTTACCCCTGTCCTGTAGGAGACCCAGACTGTGCTTCTAGCTCCTGGCTTCAGCCCCCTTTTAGGACTGTTGCCAGCATTTGGGGAGTGAACCTGAGGATGGGGTCTCTCTCTGTTTCTCTGCCTCTTAAGCAAATTTTAAAAAGTTTTAAAGTGGGGGAGGGGGCACTATTGGTTGAAATGTTATGTCAAGGCTACTGCTGTGATGCAGTGGGTTAAGGCCCCACCCTGCAGCGCCAGCATCCTATAGGGGCGCTGGTTTGAGTCCCAGCTGCTCCACTTCTAATCCAGCTCTCTGCTATGGTGTGGGAAAGCAGAAGAAGATGGTCCACATGTTTGGGTCCCTGCACCCACATGGGAAACCCAGAAGAAGCTCCTGGCTCCTGGCTTCAGATCAGCTCAGCTCTGGCCATTGTGGTCATTTCAGGAGTGAACCAGTCGAATGGAAGACCTCTCTCTCTTTCTCTCTGGCTTTGCCTCTCTTTCTCTCTGGCTTTGCCTCTCTTTCTGACTGTCTTTCAAATAAATAAAATAATTCTTAAAAGCAAACAAGAAAGAAATGTTCTGTCAATATAACAGTTACTTTATGTCATGAATGTCCCTTGTTTTAATGTGCATTCAATACTGGAGATGTTTCAAGAGATCTAAAATAATAATAGGTTCTAACTTACATTTTAATTTTCTTTTATGCAGTTAGAGCTTTTAATTATATTTATCTTCTGAGAAAGACAAGGGAGCTAAGAATATTTGTTTTAATTCCTGATGTAAAATCATGGCTATTCAGAATACAAACATAGGCCAGTAATCACTATTGTGTTGAACAAATACAATAAAAAGAATTTTAGGTATATACTTTTTTGACACTTTATGATGTATTTATTCTTTTTTGGTTTGGTTTGTTTTAACAGGGGAAAGTTGCCCAGACAGCTTGCATGTCAGCCTGCCAGCATCTGTCAACATCCTTATTGCAGATGCTACTGGACAGTGAATTAAAACAGATTAGCATGGGAGCTGTTCAGCAATTTAACTTAGATGTCATACAGTGTGAATGTAAGTACCATATCAGTTAAGTCCTCATACATGGTTCGGAATCTGTATTTAAATTATATGAAAAAATTATAGAATAGTTCGGAAAAAGGCCGGCGCCACAGCTCAATAGGCTAATCCTCCGCCTTGTGGCGCCGGCACACCGGGTTCTAGTCCCGGTCTAGTCCCGGTTGCCCCTCTTCTAGGCCAGCTCTCTGCTGTGGCCCAGGAGTGCAGTGGAGGATGGCCCAAGTGCTTGGGCCCTGCACCCCATGGGAGACCAGGAGAAGCACCTGGCTCCTGCCTTTAGATCAGCGTGGTGCGCCAGCCGCAGCGTGCCAGCCGCGGTGGCCATTGGAGGGTGAACCAACGGTAAAGGAAGACCTTTCTCTCTGTCTCTCTCTCTCACTGTCCACTCTGCCTGTCAAAAAAAAAAAAAAAAGAATAGTTCAGAAAAGAAAGAAATGACCTGATTCAGCTAAACTTTTAGTAGCCTTAGGAGTGGGGCTTCCTTTCAGGAAGAGAAAAATGTCTCAGCTGCACATCCGAGATGATTCATTTTTCCTGTTATTCCTTCCTCTGGTCATTCTTCCTTTCTTGCCAGGAGTCTCCTGTGCTGTTATCAATGAGCGCAGTGATTTGCGTTTGTCATTCTTACTTTCCCTGTAAATAACTTTTTAGATACCTAGCAGAAGGATAATCTTAGGACCTTGCATTCCAAGTGAAACTTGTGAATTTTTGTTTCTTTTTCCCAAAGATTTCTCTAGACTTTTCAGTTGCTGTTGTTTCTCACTTCTTTTTGTTTAGGTAACGTTGGTAGCAGATTCTGTAATCCAGTGTTGACATTAGCCAATCAGCTTCAAAACTAGATGTTATTTGGCTATTAGCCTTTCTACGTGTGCTTCTGGATATGGTTTTATCAACTCTTAAATTCTAACTCTTTCAAATACAGGACTATATGTGAGCAGTTTTCAAATTCTGCTTTCAAATGAGTGGTATGCTGGATAAAAGATGAAAATTCCTGGTTGACAATTTAGTCAGGCACCACTGTTGATAAATTAAAAATCAGTAGGACACAAGAAGGATTATCAAATATTTGTCTGAGAAAAAATCTGCAATAATATTTTCTTTGTGAATGACATTAAAAAGCTAAATGTCAGCAGTTTGCAACTAAAGCAGGAATGACACTTCTTAAAAATCAAATATTTGTGTGCCCACTGTGTGTAAATTCTACTAGAAAAACATAATTCATTTTCTTTTCCTAGGTAGTGTTTCTTTTTTTCTGTGGTTATGAATCTATATTATTTTTCTTTTTCAAATTAAAGCTATAATTTATGAAGTATTTATTTTGTTTTAAAAATATTTACCACCAATAAAAAATTCACAGTTTGTGCAAGTCTCTAAGCTCAAATTTTTTTCCTATCCTGCAAATATTTTTAAACTGATTTCTTAGTTTTTTAATAGTTGTCTTATGAGATTATTTCAGTATAATGTTGCCTATGTAAATATCTTATGGAATATTGCTTGAAGTGTTTTGTGTTACTACATTTTTAGTGTGGCTTCAAAATAATTACTTGGTTGAATCCTTTGCTGGCATTGGTTATCTTCTCAATTAGATTTATTGCTGAAAGATGGAAAATACTGTATGGTTAGGCAATTTTATACACCTAAATCTTTTCTGTATTCTCTTACCTCTTCATGAAGGGTTATCCAAACTTAGAAAAAGGAACTTAAACCCCAAATCTGCCTCACTCTTCTACCATAGGACAGTTTCTACTTTGAGCAGAGCTCCTGAAGACTCCTTTTAAAATGCTCATGTTTTCTCAAGGGATTATCTCTTGAAAAAGACCAAGAGAGGTCCTGAGTATGAGATGTAACTCTGAAGGCAGTCTGGAGTCAGCTACAAGAGGGCTAAACTCTAGCCTGGCGAGGGAAGAGTTTCTGGCCCTGTAAGTATGGAAAGGAAAGACCAAGATTCAAAGACAAACTGGAGAAGACATCTCAGGTTCCTTTAAGATTTTGCCTTTGTGGGCCTGCATTGTGCTGCAGCGGGTTAATCCTCCACTTGCAACTCCAACATCCCATATCAAGCACCCTGGCTGTTCCACTTCAGATCCAGCTCCCTGCTAATACGCCTGGCAAGGCAGCAGGTGATAGCCCAAGTACTGATTTGAGGAGTGAACCAGTGGACGGACAGTTTCTGTCTGTCTCTGCCTCTCTTTCTGTTGCTCTGCCTTTCCAATAATAAATCTTAAAAATAAAAAAATGCCTTTGTGCAGCTCTGCTCCTTTACAATTACCATAATCAGTACTTCTTAATGCAGTGTCTTGTATTCAGTAGCCATTGAATATAAATTCAGTGACTTGATACATAATTTAATATAGTCAATATAAATAGATTATTTTTTCATGTTTATTTCATTTCCTCTAATGTTACTAGTGTTAAATGTTCTCTTCCAAAAGACATCCTTTTACTTTTTTTGTAAACTGTTGCTTTTTAAGATTTATTTATGTATTTATTTTAAAGGCAGAGTTACAGAGAGGCAGAGGCAGAGAGAGAGAGAAGTCTTCCATCTGCTGGTTCACTCCCCATATCGCTGCAATGGCCAGAGCTGGGCCGATCCGAAGCCAGGAGCCTGGAGATTCTTCCAGGTCTCCCATGTGGCTGTAGGATTTGGCCCATCTTTCACTGCTTTCCCAGGCACATTAGCAGGGAGCTGGATTGGAAGTGGAGCAGCCGGGACTTGAACCAGCATCCGTATGGGATGCCAGCACTGTAGGTGGTGGCATTACCCACTATGCCACAGCACCGGCCCCAACGTCTTTTTACTTTAAGTAGTGTAGTATAGATGATGAAATTGTTTTCCACACTTTTTCCTGGTGCAAAAGTTTCCATACCTCATTTTATGACTTTTAATGATATATAGATCGTTTGAAAATGAAATTTAGTTTTCTCTAATGAATGTTAAGGAGAATTTTAAAAATAAGTTTTGGGGGCTGGTGTTGTGATACAGAGGGTTAAGCCACTGCTTGTGATATGGGCATCCTATATTGGAGTGTGGTTTGAGTCCCACCTGCTCTACCTCCCATCCAGCTCCTTGCTAATGTACCTGGGAAGACAATGGAAAGTGGCCCAAGTACTTGAGCCCCTGAAACACATGTAGGAGACCAGGATGGAATTCCTGGTTCCTGGCTTTGGCCTGGCCCAGACTTGGCTGTTGCAGAGTGAGCCCCTAGAAAATTTCTCTCTCTCTCTCTCTCTCTCTCTCTCTCTCTCTCTTTGTTCCCCTCCCCTTTCTCCCTCTCTCTCTGTCACACTGGCTTTCAAATAAATCTTCTTGGAGCCAGCTCTGAGGCATAGCAGGTAAAGCTGCTGCCTCCAGTGCTGGCATCCCATATGGGCACTGGTTCAAGTCCCGACTGCTCCACTTCTGATCCAGCTCTCTGCTGTGGCCTGGGAAAGCAGTAGAAGGTGGCCCAAGTCCTTGGGCCCCTGCACCTGCCTGGGAGACCCGGAGGAGGCTCCAGGCTCCTGGCTTCGGATAAGTGCAACTTGGGCCATTGTGGCCAATTGGGGAGTGAACCAGCAGAGGGAAGACCCCTCTGTGTCTGTCTGTCTGTCTGTCTGTCTCTGCCTCTCCTTCTCTCTCTGTGTAACTCTGGCTTTCAAATTAAGAAATAAGTTTTTTTTAAAGTTAACTAGCTAAATAAATCTTCTTTAAAAATTAGTTTTCATCCCATTTTAAGTAATGTATTGTTTCAAGATACACAGAAACAGTGTGTGCATGTTCCCATCCCTTTGGTTCACTCCCAAATGCCTACAACAGCTGGGGCTGGATCGGGGAGCCAGGAACTCAATCCAGGTCTCCCACATGAGTTACAGGGATGCAATCATTTGTGCCATCACCTGCTGCCTCCCCAGGGCTCCATTAGTGGGAAGCTGGAATTGGGTACCTGGAACCACATGATAAACCCAGGCACTCTGATGTGGGATGTGAACATTTTAACTGATGTCCCTTGCATTGTTTTTCCAAGTCAAGAAGTAAACAGTTTTTTAAAGTACCAAGTTTGTTTTCAGTGTTAATACAGTATGTGTGCTCTCTACATATGGAAGCAGAGAAAGGAGAAGGGAGAGGGGAAGAAGAATTTGGTTAGGTAGAAGGAAGGCTACAGTGGGTAGTAGGTTTGTAAAAAAAAAAAAAAGAAAAGAAATGCATATTCTTTGACCTCACTTGCTAAACTGGGATCTTAGAGTAGGCTCACAATTTGTTTGACTAGGCCTTCCCCTAGGCAGATAACTCTGAAATGTGATAAAGTTTGAGAACTACTGCATTGTGTGGATCTCACTGTCATATTGGTATAGATACATTATTCATTATCTTGTAGGTAACTTGAGATTTCTTGGTCAGTTATTAATATCCTAATTGAATATAACTCATAGTTTGTTCTTTTACTGTAAGAAACTTTGTTGTATACCTTGGTAGCATATAGAGTTACTAACAACTACTGAATTTTCCTCATCTACCAGTCTAATTACCCTTTGAAAGAAAAAAATGATACTACTATGAGTCTTCATAAACCCATGTTGACTCAGAGTAATTACTTTGTCTTCAGAACTCTTGGAAACCATTACACAGTAGTCTGGTTCTCAGGATTAACATAAAATCCTTCTAGTTTGTGCTACGCTAACAAGAGATCCAAGCAAATCAGAAAGCAGGAATTTGGAACTCACACTGGAGACCATAATCCACTAAAGATCCTGGGTAACTCAGGAAAGGTGCTTAAGTCAAAGAATTTATCTAATAGAAGGTGAATTGTAATAACAAGCACAGTAAACCAGTGGATGGAAGATCTCTCTGCCTCTGCCTCTTCCTCTCTATAACTCCATCTTTCAAATAAATAAATAAATCTTTTAAAGAAAATTTGGAAACAGTTCAGTTACCGGCATTATTTTATATGTGTATGTGTACACATACATATATATATATATATATATATATAATCATATATATGTGTGTGTGTTTTGTTTTACCTATGTATGGTTTTTGTTTTATTTTTTTGCTGATGAAGATTAGCCCTGATCCATCTGTGTGCTCTTTGTTTTTTCAAACAATGTGTTGATGTTCTTTTTTCTGATATTCCTTGTGACCAGTGATACACATACCTATGAGATAAACTAGCTTGAACTAAAATTTCAGTCTGTAATTATAAAACAGGATTTTTTTCTATGTTAAGCCAATAGACTTATAGGAAATTAATTTATTTAAATGTCAAATGAGAACTTTTGCATATATATAAGTATATGTATGTGGGGAAATAAGAAATGGATCAGGCTTCAAATATTACATAATTTGTCCAGAGAGGAAACAGACACATAATAATTATAATAGAACATATCAGTTCATTATAGAAATATATGTAGAAAAGGAGTAATTAATTCCCCATGCCATGGGAGTGACAACATTGACATTATAGAAGTGAAATTTGAGCTGGATTTTAACAGATGGGTAAGGTTTCACCAAAACAAGAGGGGATGGCATGAGATAAAAGCACTGTGATGAGAATATATTTAGGGAATCTTGGGTCTTATGTACCTGTACTACAATATGTGTGATGAAAATATTTTTTACAAATAGCTTGAGAAAAACTCTTGAATGCTTGGATTTTCTTTTCTAAGTAGTAGAGATCTAGAACTTTAAAAAAAAATTAAGATTTATTTATTTATTTGAAAGAGTTACAGGGCGGGAGGTCAGGGGGTGGGGAACAGGAAGGTTCTGAGAAAGAGATCTTCCATTTGCTGGCTCAACTCCCTAGACAGCCACAATAGCCATTGCTGGGTCAGGCCTAAGACATGAGGCAGGAGCTTCATCTCCGTCTCCCATGTGGGTGGTACCAACTCAACTACTTGGACCATCTTCTACTGCTTTTTCCAGGGCATTAGCAGGAAGCTGAATAGGAAGTGGAGCAGCTGGGACATGAGATAATGCCCATGTGGGATGCCGGCATTATAGGTGGCAGCTTTTCCTGCTGTGCCACAACACCAGCCATGAGATCTGAAATCTGTGTCACAGAAAGCTTAATTCTAGTACCTAGCAGATATTACACTATTATTAACAAGGGAGAGACTGAAAGCGGGAAGATCTGTTAAAAGACTTTTGACCATTTTCATATGAAAATAAAAGGAGATTGCTCTTTGACAGTGGGAATGGAGAGAAGAGGATGGATTCCAGACATTTTAGAGAGGGAACTACATAAAACCAGTGAGTGAATAAAGACACTATTTGGTATTATTGGGGTAGTTAGACTTAAAGAATTATGTAGTGGAAGAGACTTAGAAAATGTATCTCATGATGTGGGGGCCAGGGTGGAGGTGGTGAAGACTGGGAAAGGAGGAAGAGGAAGAGAGAAGTATTTAACCACACAAGATAAAAGTTCAATTAAATTCAACATAAAAGATTTTAAATTGCAGGCAGCCTACAAAATGCTGTGCTTTTTAAAAATGCCTATAAATGTTTATTTGTTGAATAAAAGAACAAGATAACAAGTCATAGAATTTTTATAATCTATATTTGGTTTCTCTAAGTTATACCTCTGTTACCAAAAAGTTAAGACCAATTTATTTTGCTGTATTTATACTCAGACCATTTAACTCCTTGATGTAAGCATAGCTGATGTTTATTCTCTTTTTAAAATTTTTTAAAATATTATTTCTTTGAAAGACACAGTTACAGAGGCAGAGAGAGAGAGAGAAAGAGAGGTTTTTCCATCCACCGGTTCATTCCTCAAATGGCTGCAACAGCTAGAGTTAAGCTGATCAGAAGCCAGGAGCCAAGAGCCTCTTCAAGGTCTCCAATGGGGGTGCAGAGGCCCAAGTACTTGGGCCTTCTTCCACTGCCTTCCCAGGTCATAGCAGAGAGCTGGATTGGAAGAGGAGCAGCTGGGACAGGAACCAGCACCCATGTGGGATGCTGGGGCATCGTAGGCAGAGGCTTAGACTACTATACCACAGCACAGGCCCCTGATGGTTATTCTATTAACACCATTGCATTCTCTGAACAAGTTCTTACAAAAGTGGAAGTACTTCACATCGCCAACAAAATAAGGATATTTCTATAGCAGCAGGCAACCAGAAAGACAAGACACTATTCTGTGTTTTAAATATCCAGAATAGGGGCCTGTGTTGGCGTAGCAAGTAAAGACGCCAGCTGCAGTGCCAGCATCCCATATGGACACCAGTTCAAGTCCCAGCTGCTCCACTTCTGATACAGCTCTCTGTGATGGCCTGGGAAGGCAGTAGAAGATGGCCCAAGTTATTGGACTCCTGCACCCACTGCACCTATGTAGGAAATCCAGAAGAAGCTCCTGGCTCCTGGCTTCGGATTGGCCCAGCTCCGGCCATTGTGGCTATCTGGGGAGTGAACCAGAGGATGGACGACTGACCTTTCTCTCTCTCTCTCTCTCTCTCTCTCTGCCTCTGTAAATCCGCCTTTCAAATTAATAAACAAATCTTTTTTAAAAAAAGGAAAAACTATCAAGAATACATTTAGAATGTACTTTCATGCATTCTACAGAAATAGTAAATGCAGTTATCAGCTCCTAAGAGTTTCATATCTTAAATCCACAGATATTAGAAAAAGCTTTATTAAACTATCCAGCATCTTTTGTAATGGTAAGTTATTGAGAAATAGGTGAATCTATAGTTGTGAAGGCCTTGGTCTATCTTCATTTTGAATAAAGGCTTAACCTATTTCAAAAAGGAAAAAAGAGGAGAGAAAAAAAAAAAAAAAGAAGGGCATCTTTTGTAGCTGATTTTGTGGCCATGACCTCAGAGCCTCTAATTTCAGCCTTGAGAAAGGCCTATGCCCCCAAAATTAGAAGATTAAGGGAAAATCATATGGATGTTAAGAGAATATTTCCATGTGTTTTAAAACTAAACTGGATCCTGTTATAATGTTTGGATACCTGAGTTTGTTACTGCTTTTAATGGTGCCTGAGCTAACTGATTTAAGATACTTTGCTCATGTTTAATTCCAAGAAAGGGAGAGGACTTGATACTACTTTATAAAAACATGGGGAAATGAAGGTAAAAGGGCATTTGATCTCAGAGGCTTGCACCCTACTGCTGCAAACCACATGTAACAGAATATAAACGTGAGAGTCAAGAATCTGAGACTGCAGACTCCCAGGCAAGAGTCCTTGACTGCCAGAGAAACCACTAGATGGTGCTCTTGGTCACCCTTTCTAATGACACAAGTGGTCCACAGGCTATTTTCTTTGCTGTGCCACAAACTGGCTACTTTAAATCCTCTGCTCTATCAAGAAATGGAATTACAAAAAAAAAAAAAAATCAATATCTAGACTATTGGTATTCATATTCATCCATTTATTTAGTCACAAAGTTATTCTGTTTTCTACACACCTGCCTTGTCATCACAGGCAAGGTCTTGAGACTAGCCTGGCTTCCTCAGCCTCCCTTTCAATCCTCAGTCAAGCTTTTGGTCTATTCATTCTGTGACTCCATCAACATTCTCTCTTCCTCCTTCCTCCTTACAGTTGCACCTGCCATGTGTAGATGTTTCCTATATCTCCATTACAGAATGCACATTCTCTACCTTAAAGTAAAGATAAGTTTCTGCCTAGAACAAATTTTTCAAGGACTTACTCTCTCCACATTTAATTTCATGATAGGTTATATATTTTCATATTAGGATAAATGTTTATGGCCTGGCTTTTTGCAGTCTCCCTTGTTCACCCCCAGTACCAAGTCGTATACCTTTGTATAGATCCTTAGAACCTGTTTAGGGGTAACTCATGTGTTTTGCCTACAGGTAACTCTTTTTGTTTTTCTTATTCTTTTTTTTTTTTAAGATTTATTTATTTATTTGAAAGGCAGAATTACAGAGAGAAGTAGAGAGAGAAAAATGGGGGGTGGGATATCTTCCATCTGCTGGTTCTATCCCCAAATGGCTGCAATGGCCAGGCCAAAGCCAGGAGCCAGCAGCTTCATCCGGGTCTCCTATTTGGGTGCAGGGATCCAAATCCTTGGGCCATCTTTTGCTGCTTTTTCAGGTGCATCAGCAGGGAACTGGATCAGAAGTGGAGCAGCCAGGACTGACACTCATATGGGATGCCAATGTCACAAGCAGCAGGTTAACTTGCTAAGCCACAATATTGTCCCCCTTTTTTACTCTTAAAATTTGGGGCTGGAGCTGTGACATAGCAGGTAAAGCTGCTGCCTGCAGTGTCGGCATCCCATATGGGCACCGGTTCAAGTCCAGGCTGCTCCACTTTTGATCCAGCTCTCTGCTATGGCCTGGAAAACAGTAGAAGATACCCCAAGCCCTTGGGCCCCTGCACTCATGTGGGAGACCCGGAAGAAGCTCCTGGCTCCTGGCTTTGGGTTGGCCCAGCTCTGGCTGATGTAGCCATTTGAGGGAGTGAACCAGCAGATAGAAGATTTCTCTATCTCTATCTCTCTCTTTCTCTCCCTCCCTCCTTCCCTCCCTCTTTCTCTGTAGTTCTGTGTTTCAAATAAATAAATCTTAAAAAAAAAAGATTGCCAGTTTAGAAGATACTATTTTATTGTAATCACAGCTTACAAATCATGCATTGTTCTTAGTTCCATCTATATTGTTTCAGACTAGCCTTCATCCCAGGTATGCCAATGGAACAGTTTTTACTCTGTTTTTATAATAGCTTTTTCCCATAAGATCAGATGAGTCAGATCTGATCTTCTAAATATTTTATTGGGGAAACGTGTTGTAGCACAGTGGGTTAAGCCACTACTTGGGACACTTACATCCCATATTAGAGTGCTGAGTCCCAGTCCTCTGCTTTCCATCTAGCTTCCTGGTAATGCATCTGGGAAGGCAACAGATCATGGCCCCAGTCCTTGGGTCCCTTCCACTCATATGGGAGACAAGACAGAGTTCTAGGCTCCTGGCTTTGGCTCGGCCCAGTCTCAGCTGTTTTGGGCATTTGGGGAGTGAACCAGTGGAAGGAGAAATGCTTTCTGTATCTTGCCCTCTGTCTTTGTAATTCTGCCTTTCAAATAAGTAACTAAATCTCTGGAAAAAATTTTTAAATTTTTAAAAAATTAAAAAGATACCCTATAAGGCATGGCTGAGTGACAAAGTTAGCATAATAAGGAAGTAAATGTTTTATTTTAATTAATAGCTCTGCCTCTCAGAAAAATAAATAAATACATCTTTAAAAATTAAAAAGATTTATTTGTTTATTTGAAAGAGTTACAGAGAAGTTTGGTGAGGGGGAATTTCACCCACTAGTTCACTCCCCAAATGGCCATAACAGCTGGGACTAGGCCAGGCAGAAGCCAGGAGTTGAGACTTCTTCTGAGTCTCTCATGTAGGTGGTAGGTGCCCAAGCACTTGGGCCATCTTCTGCTGTTTTACCCTTGCCATTAGCAGGAAGCTGGATGGGAAGTGGAGCAGCCAGGAGATGACAGGATTGCAGGTATTAGCTTTACCTGCTATGCCACAGTACTGGGTCCTCAAATTGTTTGTTTGTCCAGTTCTCTTTCATTCATTTAAAAAACTTTTCATTGAATAATTATTATGTGTCACTCATTGTGCTAAGAGATAGGGATATAGAAATCATGTACTATTACTCCTATCCTCATGGAGTTCATGGACTGGTGGGAAGACCCAGACAGGTAAACAATTACAAGGCATTGAATGAGTGCTGTGGTTAGGCTATGTATAGCAAATTGCAATGAGAGCACAGAAGAACCTAGTCTGGTATGTACTGATAATGGAAGCTTTCCCATTGAAGATGGTTGAACTGAAGAAAAAATAAATAAGAGGGATCTAGAAAGAAAAGAAGAGGAGGTATGCTTCAGGCATAAGGATCAAAGGCACGGTGGACTGTGGTGTATGCAAGAAAGTGTATAGGTATGTAGTCTGGTATGGAAAGCATTTAAGATGTCTCTAGGGAAGCAGTAGGAATTGAGACTAGAGAGATAGGCAAACGGGTAAATTGTAAAGGACCTTATTTTTGTTTTAATTGTGGAGGTGATGGGCTACCATTAAAGGATGTAAAACTGTAAATTGGTAGCAATCTCATTTACATCTTATGTAAATCACACAAGGATAAGTGAATGGAAAATTGGCACACAACCAAACAAAAGGCCATATAGGAGTAAATTTTTGTAATCTAAGCAAAAAATTACAATACCTCGAACTAACATGGTGACCAATTCAAATTCTTGAGATATTTTATAAGATAGAAACAATAAGATTGATTTGAATTTGAATTTTGAACATATATATATATATATGTGTGTATGTGTGTATGCATATGTATGTATATTTATATATTGTTTTAATATATACATACTCATCTATATGAATCTATATATCTAGATCTATATATAGATATCTAGATCTAGATCTATAGATCTAGATATCTAGATATAGATATATACGGATGTATATTTAAAGACAGGCAGAGAGAAAAAGAGATCTTCCATCTGCTGTTTCACTCCCCAAATGCCTGTAGCGACCAAAGGCAAGCCAGGCCAAAACCAAGAACTTGGAACTCAGTCCATGTCCTCTTTGTGTGTCAGGGACCCAGTACTTGAGCTATCATCTGCTCCCTTCTAAGGTACACATTAGCAGGAAGCTGAAATTGGAAATGAAGTCAGAACTTGAACCCAGGCACTCCAACATGAGTACCAAGCAGCCTTTAATGGCTGTGCCAAATGCCTATCCCAAATTGGAATTTTAAAGAAGTAAAAGGAAAAAACTATGAAGCTGATAATCAGATTGAATAATATGTAATTACAGATGTATGCTATGTCAGTTGATCATTGGATATGTCTAAAACATATTTTGCGTTTCTCTTCCATATTGATTAGGTTCTTATGAGAAATGGGATAAAAGATGAGCCTTTGGGGCAAGTGTGGCTCAGCAGACTAAGCCATCATATGCTAAGCTGCATCTTCTATCTAAGTGCCCGTTCAAGTCCCAGCTGCTCTGCTTCTGATCCAGCTCCCTCCTAATAGATCTGGGAAAGCAACCAAAGGTGGCTCAGGTACTTGGGCCTCTGCCACCCATGTGGGAGACCCAGATGGAGGTCTAGGCTCCTGACTTTGGCCCAGCACAGCCAAAGTCATTGCAGCCATTTGGGGAGTAAACTAGTGGATGGAAGATCTTTTTCTTTGTCTTTCCATGTCTCTGTTACTCTACCTTTTGCATAAATAAAATCTTTTTTAAGAAAACAAAAAGAGCAAAGATGAGAAGTTGAATACTTAATCAGATAATGGATCAATAGATTGAGTGCTAGGAGACCTGAATTAGTTATTATGATCCTGGACAGATCACTTCACTTGTAATTTTTTTTTTATTTTATAAAATGAAGGACTGGATAACTTATTCTGAGTCCATAGGGCACTTTTGAGGGTATTTTAGTTACAAGATTTTATGATCCCTCATTTGTGTACCTTATTTACTAAAATCAGTTATTCTGACTGTCAAAGCAGATGGTGTATGAGAAAGTGCTATATAAATTTATGCTGCTATTACAATTTTAACATTAAGCTCTTTGGTTTAACTCTAAGCCAGTGGAGCTTAAACTATAGTATCCTAAACAGGAACTGAGGGAGAGGAAAAATGATAGATTATTTTTAATGTAGAAAAATTTGGGGAGTTGAAGCAACTATAACTGCAATGTTTGAGCTGCTTTCTGTGTCCCATGGATAAAGTGAGTCTTCTTCTGTCATAGGAAGTCTTTACTTACGTGTGTGTGTATGCATATACATGGTGATGGAAGAAGTTGAGCTTGCATTTATAGCCTTTGTTGAAGAGTAGGGATTCATGGTAAACTCTTACTCTAAATCAGTAGCCTGGGACTGTGAATAAAAGGAGCTGACAAAATGCTGGGTGGTCTTAAGTACTTTTAAAATTAGAAAGCGCCAGCACTATGGCTCACTAGGCTAATCCTCCACCTTGCAGCGCCGGCACACTGGGTTCTAGTCCTGGTCGAGGCACCGGATTCTGTCCCGGTTGCCCCTCTTCCAGGCCAGCTCTCTGCTGTGGTCAGGGAGTGCAGTGGAGGATGGCCCAAGTGCTTGGGCCCTGCACCCCATGGAAGACCAGGAGAAGCACCTGGCTCCTGCCTTCGGATCAGCGTGGTGCGCCGGCCGCGGTGGCCATTGGAGGGTGAACCAACGGTAAAGGAAGACCTTTCTCTCTGTCTCTCTCTGTCTCACTGTCCACTCTGCCTGTCAAAAAAAAAAAAAAAAGCGAAAAAAATTAGAAAGCATTTTACTTTTAATAGGCTTTTACAATTTTGCTTATCATTTTTCAGTTAAGATCTAGTGTATTAGGGAAAGTCAGTTTGGTTATCCAGGCCATGGTAGGGGCTGATGTAGATGTCACTGCATAAAATATGCCACTTTTCATTGTATGGAAAGACAGTGATATGAATAAATGATATTAAATACTGAAATGTGTGACTAGATTTGCTTGCTAAATTTTGGTTTCCTGGGAGTAGGGGGCCTCAGTAAAGTGAGTTTAGTCACCTATCTAATAATTATAACTACTTAGTACCTAGCAGAGAACCAAGAACTAAGGGGTGGGGTTGGGGAGATGGTAGCACTTTGGTTACTCATATTCAAAAGGCAGCAGTTAAGATGCCATGCTGCCACCTTTGGGTTGAGTGCCTGGTTTGAGTCCTGTCTCCTCTGCATCTCATCTGGCTTCCTGCTAAAGCACACCTTGATAGAATAGCAGATAATGGCTAAAATGTTTGGGTCCCTGCCACCCAAATAGGGGAACTGGATTGAATTCCAAGCTCCTAGCTTCAGCCTGGCCCAGTTATAGCTTTTGTGAGCTTTGAGGAAGTGAACCAGTGGATCAAAGATCTTTAGTAGGCCTCTCTGTCTCTCTGTGTCTCTACCTTTCTTTTCTTTTTTTTTTTTTTTAAGATTTATTTATTTACTTGAAAGTCAGAGTTACGCAGAGAGAGAAGGAGAGACAGAGAGAGAGAGAGGTCTTCCATCTGCTGGTTCACTCCCCAAATGACTGTAACAGCCAGAGCTGCACCGATCTGAAGCCAGGAGCCAGGAGCTTCTTCTGGGTCTCCCAAACAGGTGCAGGGGCCCAAGGATTTAGGCCATCTTCTTCTGCTTTCCCAGACCATAATGGAGAGCTGGATTAGAAGTGGAGTAGCCGGGACTCGAGCTGGTGCCCATATGGGATACTAGCACTGCAGGCGGTGGCTTTACCTGCTATGCCACAGCGCCACCATGTGTCTCTACCTTTCAAAAAAATGAAAATAGGGGCGCCGGATTCTGTCCCGGTTGCCCCTCTTCCAGGCCAGCCCTCTGCTGTGGCCCAGGAGTGCAGTGGAGGATGGCCCAGGTGCTTGGGCCCTGCACCCCATGGGGAGACCAGGAAAAGCACCTGGCTCCTGGCTCCTGCCATCGGACGAGCGCGGTGCGCCGGCCACAGTACGCCGTCCGCGGCGGCCATTGGAGGGTGAACCAACGGCAAAAGGAAGACCTTTCTGTCTGTCTCTCTCTCTCTCACTGTCCACTCTGCCTGTCAAAAAAAAAAAAAATGAAAATAAATAAAAATTTTAAAAGAAGGTATGTGTATATACTCAAAGGTGCATATAAAACATACTAACCTTACTTGTGAGAGCTTCCCTTACTCAGGCTATATTTGCTCAAGAAGATTAAAAAGAAGATTAAAGATAATAAGATGAGACAGAAAGCATGGACTAAGAATTTATTAAAACTTTAGAGAAGGCAGAAAAATTAGAAAATATAAATACCAGAACTCAAATAGTACAGTTCTAAGCTTTTTAATGTAACAGAATGGGAGCCAGAGTTGTGACATAGCAGATAAAGCCACCACCTGCAATACTGGGATCCCATATGGGCACCAGTTCAAGTCCCCACTACTCCACTTTCCACCCAGCTCCCTCCTAATAGCCTGGGAAAAGCCCAAGTACTAGGGCCTCTGCCATCCATGGGAGACTCAGATGAAGCTTCTGGTTTCCACCTGGCCCATCCTCTGCCACTGCAGCCATTTGGGGGAGTGAACCAGCAGATGGAAGATGTCTGTCTCTCTGTAACTATGACTTTCAAATAAAAATAAATGTTTTTTTAAAAACTAACAGAGAAGAGTTCTTAATACCCTAACAGGCCCTGGAAATTTTACTGTATTATATAGAACAAAAAGTTTTCCTAATGGGTGATCCAGAGAATTAATGAAAAGATATATAATATACGCAAAAATACAGGGCTAGGAAAATATTGTGGTACATTTTAGAACTCCATAAAAATGTTTAAAGTTAAAAAATTTTTCATGCTTCAAGCAAAAATTACAATTATCTTAAAAACAGGGGCCAGTGCTGTGGTGTATTAGTTAAAGCCACTGCCTGCAGCACCGGCACCCCATATGGGTGCCGGTTCAAGTCCCGGCTGCTACACTTCTGGTCCAGCTCTCTGCTACGGCCTGGGAAAGCAATAGAAGATAAGCCAAGTCCTTGAGCCTCTGTATCCATGTGGGAGACCTGGAAGAAGCTCCTGGCTTCTGGCTTCTGGCTTCAGATCAGCACAGCTCCAGCCATTGCAGCCAACTGGGGAGTGAACCAGGGGGTGGAAGACCTCTCTCTCTCTTTGTCTGCCTGTCCTTCTCTCTCTATGTAACTTTGACTTTCAAATAAATAAATGAATCTTTAAACTTATTTGGAATGCCTCATTTCCCAGAGATGCCAAATAAGCTAAGCTGTGCTATTTTCATTTCTTATCATTGACTTTGAGATTTTCTAAACTGTATTCCACACAAAACATACCAAACTTAATCACTATTGTTATTATTCCAGGAGCTACATAGACTGAAAATTTAGATGGCTTCTACAATAGTGGCTCAGTTAAATGCAAAATGGAAAGCCTAATGGTCTCTCAGAAAATTAAAATAATAATTGGGAGGGAAGGGATTGCTGCATTCTTTTCTCTCTTTTTTTTTTTTTTTTTTTAAGATTTTATTTACTTATTGGAGAGGCAGAGTTACAGACAGAGAGGGGGAGAGACAGAGAGAAAGATCTGCTGGTTCACTCCCCAAATGGCTACAATGGCCGGAGTTGGGCTGATGCAAAGCCAGGAACCAGAAACTTCTTCCAGGTCTCCCACGCGGGTGCAGGGACCCAAGCACTTGTGCCATTTTTCACTGTTTTCCTAGGTCCTGGTAGAGAGCTTGATCAGAGAAGGAGCAGCTGGGACACAAACCCCACACCCAAATGGGATGCTGGTGCCATAGGGGAAAGCTTAGCTTACTATGCCACAGCCTGGCCTGGATTCCTGCATTCTTAATCAGAAAAGCTTGTGCTTAAAATAATAAGGCCTCTTTTATGGGCCCAAAGTCTTCTGTCTTTAAGATAACTAGTATAGTCATTGTCTTCAATTTAACTAAACTGTTACTAGCATTAAAGTTTTTTAGGGCACAAAACATTATTGAAAATATTTTGAAATAAAAATCTTTTGTGTTGAGATATCTTTTTTTTTTTAAGTGATTAAAAGGCATGAACAGACATCTCTGTATCACCCTGAATTTTCTATTTAGAACATTTAGCCTGTTGTCTGTGTGAAGTTTACTTCCTACCTTGGTTCTGCTTCTTAGCTAGAGGTGGGATTTTTATGGAGCATATTGTGTAAGGAAGCAGATGTTTTAAAATATGTTGACAGCCATAGAATTGGTATAGTTTCAAAATGCTGCTGTAATTGTTCACCTAAGGCTAAAAAGAGTCAGAAAACTTTACTTGACTGAAGTATATTACTACCTTGAACTTTACATAGGATAAGGCTTCTAAATTTATTGTGATTAAGGATTACAGTGATTAAATGACAGATTAAGAGTTTAAAATTATTAAAATATTTGTGGTAATGGGTGTGGAGAACATTCTCAGTAGTGGAAATTGAAGGTTATAAATAGTCTTCATTTGAAATGGTTACACGTAAGTAGTATAATACATTCATAATGAGTAAATTAATTTAGCAGTTATACTCTTGTATATTTTGCAATCTTGTTTTTATTCTTTTTCTTTTTAAATAGTATTTGCCAGTTCTGAGCCTGTACCAGGATTCCAGGGGGATACACTGCAGCTAGCATTCATTGACCTCAGACAAGTAAGATGTAATAATATACTTCTCATTCATTGCTTTCCACCTCTTTCTTAAAAAAAAAATCAGAAATGCTTGTTTGCTTTGAAACAATCTTTCTTTAGAAAAATGCTTCTTTTTAAAAAGTTTATTTATTATTTAAAAGGCAGAGTGACTGAGGGAGATACCTACAACAGCCAGAGCTGAGCCAGCCTGAAGTTAGGAGCCAGGAATTCAGTTTGGGTCTCCTACTTGAGTGACGAGGACCCACTTAGTGGGCTATCATCTACTGCCTCCCAGGATGCACATTAGCAGGAAGCTAGATCAGAAGTAGTGTCAGGGCTTGATCCCAGGCACACTGATATGGGCTGCAGACGTCCCAAGCAGCCGCTTAACCTACTGCACCCTAACGCCCACTCCAAAAAGTTGCTTTCTTGATAACTATATGTCTGGTACTTCTCTCTGAACCTGTATATGTTCAGTGTCTCAACTTCATGGAACATGTTCATCAATTAATTTTGAATTTGGTAATCACATGACTAAATAACTTTGTGCTTTCTCTTAATGACATTTGAAACATGAGTTATTTCTTAGTGATTTCATGGTCATCTATGAAAGTTAGTGGTATTAATATTAATGTCTGCACAGGCATTTGGCAAAGTGGTTAAGCTGCCACTTGAGACAATAGTGGAGTACCTGGGTTCAGATGTTGGCTCTGCTTCTAATTCTAGCTTCCTGGGAGACAGCAGGTAAAGGCTCAAGCACTTGTACCCTTGCCAGTCATGTGGGAGATTGGGATTGAATTCCTGGCTCCTAGCCTTGGCCTGGCCCAGCCCTAGCTCTTGAAGGTGTTTTGGGAGTGAATCAACACTGGAAGATTCTGTATGTGTGTGTTTGTGTGTGAGACTCTGCCTTTCAAATAAATAAAACTTAAAAATTTCCCAATTATAAATGACAAAATTTAATCATATTCTTTTGTATTGTAAAATGAGAAGATGCAACTGGTTCTTGTCTTTCACTGCTAGAGCATGACTTTGAATTTTACGATTTCAGCAGCCTGGATTAATAAATTGAGAAGAGTAGCTATTTTCTGCCTATTTTTGTTTTTTGAATTAATGAATTAACCAAAAGTTTAGTAGTGAAATGCCAACTATGAGAATTGACTGAAAAATAAAACTAATCTTGGAAATAGTAGTCTCACATGAGATGATATAAAGCTTTTATGTCAGATGTTAGTGATTATTCAAATAAGGGTGGCTTCAAGTTTTGATGGTGCTTTAATGTTCCCAACATCATAAAGATATATAATAATATATTTTTATACTTTTATATGAAGTAGTATATCACTAAACATAAAGGGGGTACTAACACTTTATTTACTTTTTAGTTGAGTTTCTTCACTTTTCCTTTTTTCCCCCCTGGTCTGTGATCCATTTCTGTCTTAATAGGGGGGCTGACAGTTCTTTTCAAGTATACTTAGGAAGGCAAAAGAGCCCTTTTCATACTACTTATAAGGGGTCATGCTTCTGTTTTTTAGTTTGAATTTGATACTGCTTCATGAATTGCTAGGTATGAAAGATTAGGAAGTAGGTCTAGTGGTCAGATTTTACCTGCCCACCCGGACTTTGCCCTGAGGTCAAACTCCTGATATTTGCTGTACTGAATAGAGGAGTTGATGACAAGTATGAGCTGATACAAGAGGAAAGTTAGAACTATATCAAAGCTGAAGGCCAGAGAATTGGGACTCAATGAGAGACTGTAGCTAAAAGATGGATCATCAGGATTGCCCTCTTCTAAAGAAAAAGAAATAGCTGACCTGTGAGTGAAAAGACTTTATCTTCCTGCCAATCACCTACTTGCTAATGGAAGCCAGTTATCTCAACAACATCTTATGGCCTACTGCCCTAGTAGACAATGTAGAAGATTAGCAGTATGTATTGCCTTATATGAATATGCTGCCTTAGTCAATTTAAATGTGCTGTTTGAACTTGATCTGTATGTGAAAATTATTTTACAAGTAAAGCCTATTATCTGCCACCCTCACTTCTGAAATCAAGTCAGTAAATGATGAAGGACTATGGAATATGTGTCTGGTATCTTTTACAAAGACACTCTGTTTAGTAAAATATAATCTTTCAAGAGGGTTTCAGATGAATATGTGAAATTCCTTTAATAATATATGAAAACCTTAAAAATTTTAAACTTTAAGATTATTTTGTATAATATACAGTATGCAGTAATAATTTTTCATAACTTATTTTTATGTACAGAAGATCAATTTAGTGTATACTAAGTAAAGATTTCAACAGTTTGTACCCACAAAGAAACACAAAGTATAAAGAACTGTTTGAGTACTAGTTATACCATTAATTCACATAGTACAACTCATTAAGGACAGAGATCCTACATGGTGAGTAAGTGCACAGTGACTCCTGTTGTTGATTTAACAATTGACACTCTTATTTATGACTTCAGTAATCACCTGAGACTGTTGTCATGAGCTGCTAAGGCTATGGAAGCCTCTTGAGTTAGCCAACTCCAATCTTATTTAGATAAGGCCATAGTCAAAGTGGAAGTTCTCTCCTCCCTTCAGAGAAAGGTACCTCCTTTGATGGCCTGGTCTTTCCGCTGGGATCTCACTTGCAAAGATCTTTCATTTAGGTCTTTTTTTTTTACCAGAGTGTCTTTACTTTCCATGCCTGTAATACTCTCATGGGCTTTTTAGCCAGATCTGAATGCCTTTTGGCCGATTCTGAGGCCAGAGTGCTGGTTAGGACATCTGCCATTCTATGAGTCTGCTGTGTATCCCTTTTTCATGTTGGATCATTCTCTCCTTTTTAATTCTATAAGTTGGTATTAGCAGACACTAGTCTTGTTTGTGTGATCCCTTTGACACTTAATCCTATCATTATATCAATTGTGAACTGAAACTGATCACTTTGACTAGTGAGATGGCATTGGTACATGCCACCTTGATGGGATTGAATTGGAATCCCCTGGCACGTTTCTAACTACCATTAGGGTTAAGTCCAATTGAGCATGTGCCAAACTGTACATCTCCTCCCTCTCTTACTCCCACTCTTATATTTAACAGGGATCACTTTTAAGTTAAATTTAAACACCTAAGAATAATTGTGTGTTAATTAGAGTTCAACCAGTAGAATTAAGTAGAACAAAAAAAAATACTAAAAGGAATAAAGTAGTAAGTTGTTCCTCGACAGTCAGGACAAGAGCTGATCAAGTCACTGTTTCTCATAGTGTCCTTTTCACTTCAACAGGTTTCCTTTTAGGTGCACAGTTGTCACCGATCAGGGAGAACATATGATATTTGTCCCTTTGGGACTGGCTTAGTTCACTCAGCATGATGTTTTCCAGATTCCTCCATTTTGTTGCAAATGACTGGATTTCATTGTTTTTGACTGCTGTATAGTATCCTGTAGAGTGCATATCCCATAATTTCTTTATCCAGTCTAGTGTTGATGGGCATTTGGGTTGATTCCAGGTCTTAGCTATTATGAATTGAGCTGCAATAAACATTGAGGTGCAGACAGCTCATTTATTTGCCAGTTTAATTTCCTTTGGGTAAATTCCAAGGAATGGTATGGCTGGGTTGTATGGTAGGGTTATATTCAGGTTTCTGAGGAATCTCCAAAATGACTTCCATAGTGGCTTTACCAGTTTGCATTCCCACCAACAGTTGCTAAGTGTCCCTTTTTCCCTACATCCTCGCCAGCATCTGTTGTTGGTAGATTTCTGTGTGTAAGCCATTCTTAACTGGGGTGAGGTGAAACCTCATTGTGGTTTTGATTTGCATTTCCCTGATTGCTAGTGATCCTGAACATTTTTTCATGTGTCTGTTGGCCATTTGGATTTTATCTTTTGAAAAGTATCTATTTATTTTATTTATTTATTTGAAAAATGTCTATTTATTTTATTTGAAAGGTGGAGTCACAGAGAGGGAGGGAGGGACAGAGAGAAAGATCTTCCATCTGCTGGTTCACTCCCCAAATGGCCACAACAGCCAGAGCTTCGTTGATCCAAAACCAGGAGCTAGGAACTTCCTCTGTTCTCCCAAATGGGTGCAGGGGCCCAAGCACTTGGGCCATCTTCCACTGCTTTCCCAGGCCACAGCAGAGAGCTGGATTGGAAGTGGAGCAGCTGGGACTCGAACCAGCGCCCATATGGAATGCTGGCACTAGGTAGGTAGTGGCTTTACCCACTATGCCACAACACCAGCCAAGATTCATTTTTAATTATCTTTATATACAGAAGATCAGTTCTACACTAAGTAAAGATTTCAACAGTTTGCACCCACACAGACATACAAAGTATGAAGTACTGTTTGCAGACAAGTTTTACCATTAATTCTCATAGTACAACTCATTAAGGACAGAGGTCTTACATGGGGAATAAGTGCACAGTGACTCCTGTTGTTGATTTAACAATTGACACTCTTACTTATGACATCAGTGATCACCCGAGGTTATTGTCATGAGCTGCCAAGGCTATGGAAGCCTTTTCAATCCACAAACTCCAACATTATTTAGATAGGGCCATAATCAAAGTGGAAGTTCTCTCCTCCCTTCAGAGAAAGTACCTCCTTCTTTGATGGTCCCTTCTTTCCACTGGGATCTCACTCACAGAGATCTTTCATGTAGGCTTTTTTTTTTTTTTTGCCACAGTGTGTTGGCTTTCCATGCCTGAAATGCTCTCATGGGATTTTTAGCCAGATCCGAATGCCTTTTAAGGGCTGATTCTGAGGCCACAGTCCAGCTGCTCCACTTCTGATCCAGCTCCCTGCTAATGGCCTGAGAAAGCAGTGGCAGATGGCCCAAGGGTTTGGGCCAATGAACTCACATGGGAGTTCTGAAAGAGGCTTCTGGCTCTTTTGGGAGTGAACCAGTGGATAGAAGTTCTCTCTCTGTCTCTTCCTCTCTCCCTGTAACTCTGCCTTTCAAATAAATAAGTCTTAAAAAATAGCTATTTTGATTGAAAACTTCAAAAATATATGTCTCACTTCATAGCTTTTTCCTGAAGATAGTTCTCAGTAGATGGAGTATCAGTGGCTTCACTAACACTAACCCAAATTCTATTTGACAGATCCTGTTTCACTTTGTGATAAGTTACTTAGAATAGTAAGACAATGCTTCATTTGACATTCTCAAATAAAGCAATCTCTTGCCCAAAGAATGTTGGCTAATGTGTCATTATCACCCCAGTAGTGTTTCCCAAAGTGTCACAAAGCTAGGAGAGTTACCTAAGTTGATATCTTGTCATATGAAGAGTGTTTTAAAAACTTGTAATATTTAGTTAAAAGCCTTAGAGGCATACCTTTGTAGAAGGAAATCAAATACGTGGGTCTTATTAGCCTAGATAGGAACCACTTATACTTTTTTCTTTTTCCAGATACAATCCTATGCCATAAAAATTATCTTACTATTTTTTTTTACTGTATCCAGGATTAGGTCCTACTTTCAAGTATTTGATTTTAGGCAAACCATGGAAAAGAGTAATGATCGTTCCTCTGAACTAAAATGTAGACAATTTGAATAATACAAAATATGTTTGGATCTCATGGCACTTTTACAATAAGTGATTTCTTGAAGTATATTATGTATTCAAGCAAATTTTAACTGGTATGTCTGTTTTCATGAATGGACTGCATTTCTGCAACACTCAGATCAAGACAGAGAACTATGGGGTGGGCTTTTGGGGAAGTGGTTAAGATTCCTCTTGGGATGCCCACATCCCATCTGGAAGTACCTGGATTCGAGTCTCAGCTTTACTCTGAATTCTTACTAATGCACTCTCTGTGAGGCAGCAGGCGATAGCTCAAGCAGCTAGGTACCTCCACTCAGGGGAGAATTGAGTGTTTCCAGCTCCTGATTTGGCCTATTTTAGCCGCAGCTGTCAAGACATTTAGGGAGTGAACTAGCAGGTGGTATTTCAGCTGAAACAATGGGAGGCCATTTTTCAAAATAATAATAATAATGTGTAAGTATCAGTTTTAATAGATGCTGCAAAGCAGTTTTCTGAAGCAGTTGTTGTAGTTTATATACCGCAGGCAACAGTGTGCAAAAATTCTAGTTGATTTGCATTCTTGTCATCACTTGATGTTTTCTGTCTCTTTTTAGCCATTCCAATTGCTGTGTAGTCATTTTACGTTGTGGTTTTAGTATACATTTCTTGATGATTTAAAAAATTAAATTCCTTTTCACGTGTTTATTGGCCATTTGACTGTCTTACTTTTGAATAACTTGTCCAGATTTAGGGTTGTTATTTTTTTCTTCTTTTTTCCCATTGGGTTGTCTGCTTCTTCCTGATTGATGAATAAGTTCTTTGTATATTCTGAATATAAGTCCTTTGTGACATATGTTTAGCAAATATCTTCTCCTGTGCTGTTGCGTGTCTTTTCATGAGTTCTTACTGGTATCTTTTGATGAATAAAAGTTCATAATTTTAGTGAATTTATTACTTTCCCCTCTTTGGTTAGCCCTTCTAAAAAAATGTTTATTAATTTTTATCTACTTGAAAGGCAGAGTGAGAAGGGGAAAGAGAAGGAGATCTCTTCCATCAACTTGTTTACTCTCCAGCCTACAATAGTCAGGACTGGACCAGGACAAAACCAGGAGCCCAGAACTCAGTCCAGGTCTCCCATGTGAGTGGCAGGGACCCAACCAAGTACTTAAGCCATCACCTACTGCTTTCTGTATTGGCAGGAGGCTGGATTGGAAGCAAAGTAGCCAGAACTCCAAGCAAGCACTCTGATGTGGATGTTGGCACTTCAAAGCGGCAGCTTAACCTGCTGCACCACAGTGCCTGCTCCCTTAATTGTTTGTGGTGGCAATATTTCTAAAACTACATGACCCATGTTTCTGTCTTATCAAATAAAAGTATAACAGATATAAACCTTTCTTGATTTATCTTGTCAGCATTAGGGATACTAAAAGGTAAGTTATTTCTAAGAAGCATTCTCAGGTCTCTGGGGTCAAGTCTTTATTCTTTGATGGATAAATATTTTAGATGAGGACATTGTAAGAATTTAGAGGCCATGTACACCTTAGTTAAGTGACCAACAATGACTGAATATAAAGGAGGACTTAAGTGCAGCAGTATTAGTTACACTGTTGTTTGGAACAATGAGTCATAAAGTAAACTATGGTCAAATAAGTGTGGGAAACTGCATTATGCCTGTCTCTTATAAACTCAAAATTTCATAGCACATTAAAAGCCTCGAGAAGGTCTAGAGTAAAGATATATCACATTTCCCCCCCAAATCTATTTGAGCACTGAGTACTTTTCACATAATAAAATCTCTTGGGGCCATTGCTGTCGTGTGATAGGTAGAGTTGCCTGCATTCCATACTGGCAGTGGTTCAAGTCTCGGGTGTTCCACTTCTGATCTAGCTCCCTGGTAATGTGCCTGGGAAGGTGGCAGATGATGGCTCAAGTGCGTGGACTCCTGCACCCATGTGGGAGACCCGGATGGAGCTCCTAGGTTGTAGCTGTGGCATGGCCCAGCCTTGACTGTTGCTACCATATTGGGAATGAAACAACATTTCAAAGATACCTCTCTCTCTCTCTGCCTCTCCCTCTCTCTCCTTCTCTTTGTAACTCTGCCTTTCAAATAAATGAATAAATAATGCCTCTCCTCTTTCTGTAACTCTGTGTTTCAAATAAATAAATAAATAACTCTTTTAAAAAAACTCTCCTATCATCCTACAAAACACAATTCCATGGCATGGGAGGGGAGTGGGGAGCCGATGTTATAGCACAACAGGTTAAAGCTGTCATTTGTGATGCTGGCATCCAATATTAGAGCATCTAGCCGCCTGCACTGTGGCGTAGTGGGTAAGGCCACTGCCTGCAGTGCTGGCATCCATATGGGCACTGGTTCGCGTCCCGGCTGCTCCACTTCTGATCCACCCCTCTGCTATGACCTGGGAAAGCAGTGGAAGATGGCCCAGGTCCTTGGGCCACTGTACCCATGTGGGATACCTGGAGGAAGCACCTGGCTTCCGATCGGCACAGCTCAGGCCATTGCGGCCAATTGGGGAGTGAACCAGCAGATGGAAGACCTCCCCCTCCCTCTCCCTCTCCCCCTCCCCCTCCCCCTCCCCCTCCCCCTCCCCATCCCTCTCCCCTTCCCCCTCCCTCTCTCCCTCCCCCTCCTCTTCCTCCTCTCCCCCTCCCCCTCTCCCTCTCCCTCTCCCTCTCCTTCCCCTCTTTCTATGTAACGCTGACTTTAAAATAAATAAATAAATCTTAAAAAAAAAAAAAAAGGATTATCTATCGGAGTCCCAGCTGCTCTGCTTCAGATTCAGCTCCCTGTTAATGCCCCTGAGAAGGCAGCAGATGATGGCCCAGGTGCTTGAGCCCCTGCCACCCCTCTGGGAGACATGGATGGGTCAGCTTGACCCAGACTTGGCAATTGCAGCCATTTGGGTAGTGGTCCTCCAGCAGATGGAGGCACTCGCTCGCTCTCTCTCTCTCTCTCTCTCTCTCTCCCCTCCCATCCCCTCCATGCTCTGTTTTTCAAATAAATCAATTAAATTAACAAATCTTTTTAAAAAAATACTGAGTTGTATGTTTAGTTGTATTCTTTATTTTGGTGCTAGAAAACTCAGGTGTATAGGATACAATCACATGCATTTTGTATGCTACTTTCTTTATATAGTATACTTTGTATACTAAACTTTCTTACTCTTTCTCCTGGCCTGGCTTTTCTCAGTTACAAAGTTGTATTTATTGTAACTGCTGTGTCAAATCTCTTGCTCATGAAGTTGTATTTATTTTCCATGTGTTTTTTATAAGTTGCCTTAAAATTTTTTTTGGAAAAGGCATTGCATAAATAAACATTTTTAGTGAGATCCTAGCACTGCAGTTAAGAAAACCATTATGTATGGATGGAGTTTTACTTATTTATTTGGTCATCTATTCATCAACTCATTCAACAAATGTTTATTGAGTACCTCCTATAGTCTGGCACTGGAAATATAGAAGTGAGTATTACATTGACAATAAAATACGAGCTGGATTATTTGAGAGATGATTTAGGTGACATCAATGAGGATAAAATCGAAGACAAAAACTATTAGATTCTGCAACATATTTTGTCTAAATGATAAGAACCAAGGGATATAAAAAGGAAGCCACTGAAATACCTCATTCATGGGTTGGTAAGGGCACTGTTGTGTTGGAAATCAGACAGGACAGAGGACTGCTGCATTTAGTAATTACTGTATGACCTTGGGAAACTGTCTTCTAAATTAATTCAACTACAAATTTTTAATAGCTTAATGGAATATTTAGGGGAAACTGTTATATACTATATTTCTGGGAGAGCTCTTTTTCCTGACATGTTTAATCTTCCATGGTGAAGTTAGTGAATTGTGTGATCCTGCATTACAGGGATCATGAATTGATTGAGTCAACAGTTACAAGCTGTCTATATTTACTATATTTCATCAGGGCAGTGGCAGGGCTTCTATGCCAGTCTAGGTCATTGTGAACTATTAGCAGCTGACATTTCCTTGAACCAAAATTGCTTGAAAAGAGAATAAGGTGAGCACCTACCTGCTGGTTCCCATTATCCACCCCCTACACACACGCATGCATGCACACACACACATATGAACACGTACTTTCTTTCACCCTTGTGTGCACAGTCTGTCCATTCCTTTCTACCTAATCGCCAGATGATTGTAAGGTTCAGGAAAGGAGTTCAGCTGCACATCATCATAGACAGAACTCTGATAAATACATGCTTATAATTGACTCAAAATGAACAAACTTTGTGTTCTGTCTAAAGGGACTTGAATAAACCCTGAAAGTTGTGAAGGAATTGCTTGGCCAGAATTCTTGCCATAGAGACTGGGAGTCTGCCAAGACCGTACTTTGAAATTTCTGTCTTTTGTTTCTAGTCTTAAGGCATCATAACATACAATTCTTTTGCCACCAGTCCAGTTTATTCTTTTATGATGAGGAAGAAGGCACTTTTAAATAACAATTATTTCCACTATAATTAAACAAATCTTCTTTTGTTTGCATTATATTGGTTACTATATTGTATACACACCCTGCTTGCTTAAACTTGTCCCAGTGACTACTTCACAGGAACTTTCTTTAGAAGTTGTAAAGTCTCTGACTTCTTAAAGTATTAATGGGATTTGCCAAAGTTGTAGTATCCGAATGCTTGACTAGATATAGTAGTAGGACAACAAGCTTGTTCACACAGCTCCTCTAGCAAGCATTTTTTCTTTAGACAATCCTAAATTCATTTGAAGTGCCAAAGAATTAAAGGAAGATGTATTTGGGTTTACTCCTAAATATAACAAGACCAGACATCTCACACAGTTTACCTTAAGGTTCAGATATTAGAAAAGTATGCTGCCCTTTGGGAAAGCTTAGATTATAAAGGATTAGTCTGAACCTAAATGGCTTTTGCCTTTTTCTTTTTTCACCCATGTCACAATTCTGAAGCTTTATAGTTTATATGCTTAAATATGTAGATAAGTTTTTAAAAATTAATTAATCTGTTTATTTTAAGGGCAGAAATATACAGAAGGAAGGAGAGATAGGCAGAGATCTCCTGTCTCATCTGCTGGTTCACTTCCCAAATGCCCACAATAACCAAGGTTGGGCCAGATTGAAGCCAGGAGCTTCTTCCTGATCTCTTATGTGGATGAAGGGGCTCAAACACTTGGGCCATCTTTTGCTGCCTTCCCAGGCACATTAGCAGGGAGCTGGATCAGAAGTGGAACAACTGGGACTCAAACCAGTGCCTAAATGGGATGTGGTGCTGCAGGCTGGGGCTTTACCTGGTATGCCACAATGTTGACCCCTGGTTATTTCTTATATAGCTACATTACAGTTATCAAAACCAGGAAATGGACATTGCATGCTTTTTAAAAAATCAAACATAAAGAGAAAACTCTCTTTTTTTTCCTGCTCTTCAGTCCCTCAGAATAATTGATGTGTTTGTCTCCTGACCTTTTATAATGTACATCGAAACATACACACAGGGACACACTTAGGTACACAAATGTACAGTTATTTCTTTTTGGAGTAATGGAGTAATTTATTTTGTTATTTACATTGTATACAATGTTATTCATTTAGTATTGGTAAATATAAGTTTATTTCATTTTTATTACTTCATATGTTTTATAGAAAAAAAACATACCACAGGGCTGGTGCTGTGCTTTAGTAGGTAAACCTGCCACCTGCAGTGCTAGCGTCTGGTGTGTGTGCTGGTTCAAGTCCTGGATGCTCCACTTCTGATCCAGCTCTCTGCTGTGGCCTGGGAAAGCAGTAGAAGATGGCCCAAGTCCTTGGGCCCCTGCATCTGCATGGGAGACTGGAAGATGCTCCCGGCTTCTGGCTTTTGGCTTCAGGTCAGCCCAGCTCCGGCCATTGCGATGTGGGTGGAAAAATCTCTCTCTCTCTCTCTGCCTCTGCCTCTCTGTAACTCTGCCATCCAAAGAAGTAAATAAATCTTTAAAACAAAAAGATTTAAAAAAATATATATATACCACAATTTATTAATAAATCCCCTTTATTGCATAATAAGGATTTTCCAGTTTCTGCTGCTAAAGAATGCTGCAGTTAATATCCATGTATCCATATACATATATAAGTTAGAGAACTTGTATTTCTGTAGGTCTTTAAGATTTACTTATTTATTTATTTTAAACGCAGAATGACAGAGAGAGAAAAACAAAAGGAGAGAGATCTTCCATTTGCTGGTTCACTCCCCAAATGGCCACAACATCCAAGACTGGGTCAAGCCAAAGCCAAGAGCCAGAAACTCTATCTGGGTCCCAGACATGGGTGATAGGGGCTCAGTTACTTGGGCCATCTTTTGCTGCCTTCCCTGATACATTAGCAGGAAGCTGGATCAGAAGCAGTGTGGCCAGGATTCAACTAGCACTTGATATGGGATGCTGGCATTGCAAGTGGCAGCTTAACCCACTGTGCTACAACACTGGCTCCTCTATAGGCTTTTAGAACTAGAATTACTGGATACTGCCAAAGTAACTAACTCTCCAAAAAAGTGTTTTTAAATACTTTTAAGTATTTTAAATTTAAAACACTTATATTTAAATTTAAGTATTTACCTTAAATTTTTATTTATTTGAAGGCAGAGAGAGCACACACGCACAAACAAGGACTTTCGTCTCTGGGCTCTCTCCCCATACCCCAAATGCCTGCACTGGCCTGAGGTCTGCAGATCTTCCACGTGGATATCAAGAACTCTGTCACTGGAATCATTGCCATTGCCTGTCAGGGTCTGCCTTAGCAGGAAGCTGGAGTCAGAAGCCACAGTGTGGTATCAAACCCAGGCGTGCTGATGTGGAGTGCGGGTATATTAACTGGCATCTTAACAGCTAGGCAGAACACCCAGTCCTAAGTGTATTTAGTTATTTATTTTGAAAGAGTTACAGAGGGAGAAGGAGAGAGAGACACAGAGAGAGAGAGATTGATCTTCTGTTTGCTGGTACATTTCCAAGATGGCTGCCATAGCCAGTGCTGGGCCAGGCTAAAGCCAAGAGCCCAGACCTTCATCCAGATTTTCCCACATAGGTGGCTGGAGCCCAAACACTCAGGCCATCTTTTGCTGCTTT
The DNA here is from genome assembly GCA_949820135.1 of Sylvilagus floridanus. Lineage (NCBI taxonomy): Eukaryota > Metazoa > Chordata > Mammalia > Lagomorpha > Leporidae > Sylvilagus > Sylvilagus floridanus. The sequence goes on from OX463235.1 coordinate 45,618,739, forward strand.
TCCCAAGTCATTAGCAGGAAGCTGGATTTGTGGTGGAGCAGCCAGGACTTGAACCAGTGCCCATATGGAGTGCTGGCGCTGCAGGTGGCTTTACTCTCTGTGCCACAGTACCGGCCCTCTAAGTGTTTCTAATTATCAGTATTCTTGCTATTATTATTTTTGTTGAAAGGCATAGATTATAATTTCTAGAATAGTCTATCAGCAATAAAAGGTGGTATAAGGCTGCCACAAAACAGACCAAACACCAGAGTTAGAGGAAAGCTTTATTGTTGGGTGGGGGATGCCCAAAAGGCCAGGGGTAGAAGGCAAGATAGTAAGAGAATGTAAGAGAGAGAGCACATGTTTGGAAACAGGTCCTGTTAAACCTTTGCCAGGGGTGGACAGGGAAGTAGGAGAGCAAATCCCATTAGGGTGGGGGTGTAGCTGACAACAGTGATTGGGCCAAGCGGCTTAAGACCAAAGCCTGCTATGCAAAGTGGCGACGGAGCAAGGACCTAAGATGGCACAACAGATAAACTGCATCATTTTACTAACAGGTGGTATTCTGGCCTTTTGTCAGTATTGAACTATTTATTAAATACTAACCCGATATTAGCACTACTGAACAAGGAACTGTATCTTTCCTCTCAAAATTAATACACATTTTTAAGAATTATTTATTTATTTGAATGGCAGAGTTACAGAGAGGCAGAGGTAGAGAGAGAAAGAGGTCTTCCATCCACTGGTTCACTCCCCAGATGGCTGCAACGGCCGGAGTTGAGCCGATCTGAAGCCAGGAGCCAGGAGCTTCTTCTGGGTCTCCCACATGGGTGCAGGGGCCCAAGGATTGGGCCATCTTCTACTACTTTTCCAGCCATAGCAGAGCGCTGGATTGGAAGAGGAGCAGCTGGGACTTGAACCAGTGCCCGTATGGGACGCTGCTGCTGCAGACCGGGGCTTTAACCCACTGCACCACAGGGCCGGCCCCTAATACACATTTTTGCCAAATTTCTTGCTATTCATTTATAGGAAATTTTTTGTTTAATAATCATTGTCTTTTACTGAATGAAGATGCTACTCTTTTTTATTTGAGTTTGGAGGATAGTTGTCAGTTTAAAAGTCTACATGTTTTGTCAGAAGAACAATAATGTACTGTTTGTTTCACATTCTGGTATTATAAAAAGTTACCATTTTTACTATTATACTCTTTTTGCTATATAAAACAGTAGTCCTGCACAGGGTAGGTGTATGGCACAATAGATAAATCATCACTAGGGAGCCCATATTCCATATCTGAGTGCCTGATTCAAAGTCACAGCTCCTCGACCTCCAGTTCAGCTTGAGGTAATGGCTCAAGTTCTTAGTTCCCTGCTCCTGTACATGAAAGACCTGGATTGAGTTCGGGGCTTCTGGCTTTGACCTTGTCCTGCCCTGACTGTCAGGAGCATTTGGGCAGTGAACCAGCAGATAAAAAAATCTTGCTTTCTGCTTTTCAAATAAAATGAAAATAAAAAAAAAAACAGTATTATGTAGACTACCTGTAAGTAATGTAGTGGCATTTGCTATGTTCAGTGTGGGTCTTACAAAAGAAATCTAAAATACACTATTAAGTATTTCTTTTGAAAGCGGATTGGTTATATATGCAAATAAAAGGAAATCTCATCTAAGTTAAGCCAACTTAGTCTCATTGTTAAGGCACTTAATTTGTAAATTGAGGAAATTAGATCCTTTATTTTTTAAAAGATTTATTATTTATTTATTTGAAAGAGTTACACAGAGAAGAGAGGCAGAGAGAGAGAGAGAGAGAGGTCTTCCATCTGCTGGTTCACACCCCAAATGGCTGCAATGGCCGGAGCTGCGCTGATCCGAAGCCAGGAGCCAGGAGCTTTTTCCAGGTCTCCCACATGGGTTTAGGGGCCCAAGGACTTGGGCCATCTTCTACTGCTTTCCCAGGCCACAGCAGAGAGTTGGATTGGAAGTAGAGCAGCCGGGTTTCGAACGGGTGCCCATATGGGATGCCAGCGCTTCAAGCCAGGGTGTTAACCCGCTGCACCACAGTGCTGGCCCTGGAAATTAGATTCTAATACTACTAATTTACAAACTACTTTTAACTACTACTAATACTACTAATTTACAAACAAATTTGAACAAGAAATAATGATGAGGATGAGGACCTCAAAAAAGTCTGTAGAAAATACATGTTAGAAAAAATTATGCATTACTTCGAACAATTTTTACATCAAAATAAATGTCTTTTTTTTTTAAATTATTTATTTATTTGAAAGGCAGAGTGACAGAGAAAAAGGGAGAGACACAGAGATCTTCCATCTACAAGGCTTCTTCACTGCTTAGATGCCCGCAACAGCCAAGGCTAGGCCAGGTCAAAGCCAGGAGCCAGGAACTCCATCCAGGCTCCCAAGAGGGTGGCAGAGACTCCAGTACTCAAGCTATCTTCTACTGCTTCCAGCAGCATTAGCAGGAAGTTGGATCCAAAGTGGAGTAGCCTGGACTTGAACCTGGCACTCCAATGTGGCTTATCCAACTGTGCCACAATCCCCAGCCCTAAGCTTTTAATTCTTTTTTAAATCAACATTTTGGAGTACCTTTCTGAAGCTCAGCTTCATATTTTAAAAAGTATAGAAAAACTTGAACTCCACTTGCGTGAGATAATGGAGTAAAATGTTGCATAACTGATGGTCTGAAATGGAAATAAAGAAAAACTGTCGGCCAGCACCGTGGCTCAACAGGCTAATCCTCCCCCTTGCGGCGCCGGCACACCGGGTTCTAGTCCCGGTTGGGGCGCCGGATTCTGTCCCGGTTGCCCCTCTTCCAGGCCAGCTCTCTGCTGTGGCCCGGGAGTGCAGTGGAGGATGGCCCAAGTGCTTGGGCCCTGCACCCCATGGGAGACCAGGAAAAGCACCTGGCACCTGGCTCCTGTCATCAGATGAGCGCGGTGCGCCCGCCGCAGCACACCGACCGCGGCAACCATTGGAGGGTGAACCAACGGCAAAGGAAGACCTTTCTCTCTGTATCTCTTTCTCTCACTGTCCACTCTGCCTGTCAAAAAAAAAAAAATGGTGAAATGAAAACTCCACGCTTCAGGACATGAGTGTGCCCACAGCCACCCATCCTTAGCCTGAGATTGCACAGAGCTCTGCACTGCTATTATGCTAGCCTTTCAGAGGGATGCATTCCTCCGTGTGTGTGTGTGTGTGTGTGTGTGCGCACCAGGACTTCAAAACTTTCATGGAAAATGGAATTAAATTTATTTTGGTGCAGAAAAATCTTGAAATACATGTATAGTTTTTTCATTATATGTATTTTCCATGAATTTTTGAAAAACTCATCTGTAATCTTTTTAAAAATAAAAGGTTTATTTATTTGAGAGGCAGAGTTAGACAGAGAGGGGGATAGAGGTCTTCCATCTGCTGGTTCACTCCCCAATTGGCTGCAAGGGCCAGAGCTGGGCTGATCCAAAGCCAGGAGCTTTTTCTGGGTTTCCCATGTGGGTGCTGGGGCCCAGACTCTTGGACCATCTTCCACTGCTTTCTCAGGCCAGTAGCAGAGATCTGGATCATAACTAGAGCAGAACAGACTTGAACCGGAGACTATATGGGATGCTAGTGTCCCAGGCAGAGCTTAATCACAGCACTGGTCCCCCAGCTGTAACCTTATGTTAAAATGAATATATTGATTCATGTTGCGTTCCTGTACCAAAAAGAATTAGAAAATTTAGACCAGTCTCTTTTTGGTCAATAGTGACCTGTTGAGGCCAGCACTGTGGCGCTGCACGTTAACACCCTGGCTTGAAGCGCCAGCATCCCATATGGGTGCCAGTTTGAGACCCTGCTGCTCCACTCCTGATCCAGCTCTCTGCTATGGCCGGGGAAAGCAGTGGAAGATGGCCTAAGTCCTTGGGCCCCTGCACCCTCGTGGGAAACCTGGAGGAAACTCCTGGCTCCTGGCTTCGAATCATTGCAGCTCCGGCCATTGCGGCCAATTGGGGAGTGAACCAGTGGATGGAAGACTTTGTCTGTCTGTCTGTCTGTCTGTCTCTCTGTGTATGTGTGTGTGTGTCTCTCTCTCTCCTCGCTCCCTGCCTCCCTCTCTCATCCCTCTCTCTCTCCTCTCTATGTGTAACTCTGACTTTCAAATAAATAAATAAACCTTAAAAAAAAATAGTGACCTACTAAGAGCCAAGTGGATATACAAGTGTAGTCATGATGAAGATTTTTACTAATATGAGGGGACTTCGAATACTTCTGGAGGGGACAGCATTGTGGCATAGCAGGTTAAGCCATGCATATGGGCATCAGTTTAAGTCCCCACTGCTCTACTTCCAATTTTATCTCCCTGCTGATATGCCTCAGAAAGCAGCAGATGGAAGATCTCTCTCTCTGATTCTCTAATCCCCTATTCTCTCTCCCTCTCTCATTCTGCCTTTCAAATGAGATAAATAAATCTGAAAAGAAATAACATTTCTGGGAAAATGGAATTAAATTTATTTTCATGTAAAATTTCTGAAATTGTATAATATATATATACATATATATATAAAGAGGTCTTCCAAAAGTCCATGGAAATGTATATTATAAAAAACATATGCATGGATTTCAACATTTTTTTCAGAAATACCAAAACAGTGAAATTGCTGCAGTTATCTTTAAACTTGAAAATCAGTCATTTATATTATTGCTGCCTAAACCTCGTTTGTAGGTATTTATTACAATGCTTAGTGCTTAAATGTGAAATCACAATTTAGTCCCTAGAATATTTTACAATTTATGGTTCTCTCTTTTTCTTTGACCTTTTTATGTTTTGCATTTTCCTAAATGTCAGAACACCTGCCAGTTACCTTCATTCTGTGACTCCATGATTTTCATGATCATTGAAATCTGCAGACTTGAGAACTTGATGGGAATTTAGAAAATGTTACCTACCCCTGGTTCCAAACCTCCTAGAGCTCTCCCTTTACAAGAGGCTACTGCTGCAGATATTTTGAGATCCGACATGCTGAAGTGCAGGCTTCTCTGCCCTTCTGCACATCTCATGGCACACTTCACCATTTCCCTCTGAGACTGGGGCAATCACTGCGATTTCTGACAGTGCCCAGTCATGCTTCCCTCAGCCTGGAAAATTAAAACATTTGATTACTCAATGAAAACATTGTATCTTTCCACTTTCTTACTGCACTCCCTCCTACCTCCCAACCTTTCTCCTCTCTGATTCCCTGATCATTTTGTTTACTCTGTATCTTTTCCCCTCTAGCTCCCTAAGCTGTAAACTTCAGAGGCCACTGCCTGCAGCCCTTTCTAGTGATGGTGCACTTGCTTTCCCTGGTTGGGGAGTGAATGACACTGGTGTTCTTGTTCCCCATTGTCATCATGCATTCACCTCTATCAAGTCAGTCTCTCACTGTTACTTTTGTAGTCGGTTTGTTTATATTGATTCCCATCCTCACTTCCTTTCCTTCCTTCTCAGGTAGGCAGTCTCTTTCTGTGTCCTTGACCTCATCTTTCCCGTGGAGCTTTGTTTCATTATTCATCTGCTTTTCCTCTGCTTTATCCTTTTCCCAACTACTACATGTTCAGATTTCTCCTGCCAAGAGAGAATTTTCTGATCTCATTCTTGCTATTTCTAATCTCCTCTCCTTTGTATTCAAATTCCTTAAAAGAGTAGTTTATAATTGAATATCCTCATTTCCTCATCTCTCATTCACTCCTCAATCCACTGCTATCTGCTTTGCAACACTGCTGAAACAGTATTCCCTTAGGAATGCCAGTAATCATTTTTAACCCTTATCTTACCAGTTCTTTCTGCCACAAGGGATAATGTTGATCACAGCCTTCTAAAATTCTCTCTTCTTCGAAGACTGTACTCTCTTAACATTCTTTCTTTGTTTCCTTTGTGGTCTTATTTTCGTGCCCCATAAATGTTGCTGTTCTCAAGGTTTCTGTCCTTAGAACACTGGTCCCTCTGCTCTTTCCCTGTGTGAGCTAATCTACTCTCACCATATCTGCTCTGTGCCTTAGAACACATCTAGTTGCTGGTAAATATTTCCTCTTAGCTGTGTGTCTCACGGCCTTTGTGGCCAAAGCTATCAACATGTTATCTTCCCTCATTTGCAGACCACATCTCCTTTCTGTGTACTACATTGGAGTCCTCCCAGCTATGCTGCCATGTCCTAGATCTAGTCAATTGCCATGTCCTGGGGAGTTCTCCTCTTAATTACTTTTCAGACCCATCCTCTTCTTTACCCCACCTAACTTCCTGTCTTTCTCAGTGTGTTTCAAGGTTGTGACAAGTCTCCTAATTATTTTTCCTGCTTTAAATTTTTTCTCTCAAATCCACTCTTCGCAGAACTGTTGGTTACCTAAGTGGTAAATTTGAGCTTGCCAACTCCCTTAAGACCTCTCAATGAACAGTTTTAGTATTTGTGTGAAATGATATCATTTAAGCAAATAAGTCCATAGAAGAGTGATTAGGCTGAAACAATGAAGGATTGGATTCTCTCTAATGAAAACAGTGCCAACATCTAACCTTCTAAAGCACCATCATCAAATATCAGTTTTTTAAAATTATTATTTAAAAAATATGGATTCATTTTAGGTTTTAGTATTTATTGAGTCTTTACTCGATTCACTAAGTATTCTCATTATCCCCCGATTCCAAGAATTAAATTCTGTTTTAATATTTTATTAGTTTATTTTCAGCTAGACTATAAAAACTAGAATACTTTGAACTTTCTTACCTGTTCTGTTTTTCTCTCTCTTCTTTGTTGGCCTCCTAATTATCATCAGCAAAGTTTACCTCCTCAACTGTATGGAGGGCACTGGGCCAGGCACTGTTTTTATGTCTTACAAAGAAGAGACGCTATGGCTTGAGTTGCTTCTGATGGCCTAGTGTAAGATGTTTATGCAGTGCCAATGGAAACAATTATCTTAACAGGATGACACAGCCTATTTTGCTTAGAAATGTCCTAATTTCCTGTTTAGGTTATCCAGAGGTCAAGTAGGGATTGCTTTTTGCACTCTCACAGTGCAGATTCACATCATGCAAGCCTTGTAGGACTTAGATTGCAATCCGTTTAATTCCAGTGGCTGCGTTTTTCCTCCCAAGAAAATAAGACCTTTCTCTGCTTTTTAAATTTAGTTTGTCATGAGTATTTTACTGCTGTAACATGTAGTAAATATAAAAGGCAGCTCTTTACCAATAGCTGCTGCTTAACTAACTTGCATCTTGAAATTCTTGGGTTGCCCATTTTGAAGTTCCTGTGGATACCTACATTAGTTAGAATGTTGCAGTGTTATCACTGTTATCCTCTGTCAGAAATCTGTTGCTAACTAAGCACTCAGGCAAGCGTTAGGCCCCAAAGTAAGCCTTGACAACACGCTGTGAACGCCTGAGTGAATCAGCTTCAGTGTAGTTGATAACTGCCTTCTTTTTTTCATATTTAATTATGCCTTGAGGCTATGGAAAGACCACATTTATCTCTTGAAACAGACTAAGCAGCAAGTGTTCTGACATGTTTATCGAGCAAATTATTATACCTGACAGAGGTAATTACATATACAGTCAGGTCTGGAAGTAAATGGATAATTAGGGGTTAATAAATTGTCTCGCATAAGAGCAGTGCCTTTTAGATTCAAGAAGAGTAAACTAAATACATATCTTTTTAATTGTTTGAGTAAAGATTACACATTATATTATCAGATTTGAAAGGAAGAAATGAATGGCTATGCAAGCACCCTACAACATAAACTGCCAGATACTGTACTGTTCTTTGTCTCCCTTGGAGACTGCCTAGATCCTTATTTGCATCACACTAAGTATGGTGTGGCCTAACCAACTGCCTTCCTCCCATAATCTGTGGTGAGATGTTTCAGGCTCTGTACTTAAAGACCCAGAGCTGAGACTTTATCACTATAAAGCATAGGAAATGAGGAGGGAGTCAGAAATTCACTTCACGGTCCACCAAATATTTATTGTAAGGCCTAGAACGGAAACTTCTCCTCTTTTTGTTGCCTGCTAGGATACTTCAGAAATTATCCCCCCTTTTCCTCTTGATGCAGTTGGGATTTGATGGTCTGGGTTTGTTTCCTGTACCTCAAACTGCCCAAATTCCGTTTTAAAGAAGAATGGCTCTGGGGTCAAAAGAATTTCATTTTAATTCATTATTCCAACTTTTCTGGTTGTAGTTCAAAAGCCAGAGTTGATGTTTGTAACTAATGACAAATTTTAAGTATCATTTGACTTATTAAATTGTTAGAGCAAAACACATGACTAATTTTATTGAAAACTATATGAATTCTGCTGTTAGTTTTGTTCTCATATGCAGATTTGCATTTCCCTTTTTAAAAATCACAACTATCAGGGTGGGTGGGGAGGGGATTTTTTTCAAATTTGGAAAAACTATTAAGTCCCCTTGTTTTTCTTAACATTTGCACTGTGAAGGAGTACATAAAGAAGCCTATCCTTATCTGGCTTCCTTTATTCAAGCAACGGCTAGACCCTGGACTATAGACACATTGGCATATGGCTTTTTTCATTGGCTAATCCATATTATCTTCTTTTGTTGCTTCTTCCAAAGTCAATTTATACAAGCAGATCTTATTTCTTTATAGCTTCAATTAAGCAAAGTGACTCAGCAGAGAGAATTGAAAGTCTAGTGAACACTTTTCCTCATGAGTTTCAAGATTTGATTTCCTTAGTATTGGAAGTCTTGGAACTTCATTGGTGAAGTCATTACATAACTACCTGTTATGCAAGTGTATCAGATGATGTAATGAATCTGGACAGAAAATTAAATGTGTGACCCATGAATGTTTATTTAACATGTTACATGGTGGCATCTCTGGTTTACAAAAGGTAATCCCAGGAGTGGAACTTTCATTGTGAAATATTTTAGTACATTCTATAGCACAAATCAAACAAATAATTAAATCAACTAGTTTGGCTTTCAGATATTACTAATAATTCATATATCTTAATTATTAGTTTACATGTAAAGTAAATAGTAACATATGCATTATTATTTTTATATAAGTTGTGGGTTCAGTATAGACTTACAGAATTGTGAGTCCAAGGTAATATACGCAGTTCATCTCAACAAACATTTTGTTGGTACCTACTACATACTAGGTACTGGGCTGTATGTGAAAACACAGATATTAAGCAAAATTAGTCACCAGCTTTGGGGCACTTAACAAAGTATATTATTAGGAGGAGGAAAAGTCATTTGAACTTTACAGGTATTGGAAATAGACAAGGGCTGGGATAGGCACAAATAATCCCAACTAAAAAAAAGCAGTTATTGATATTTGATTCCTAAATTGGCAAACTTCCCATGGTATCAATATATTATGAACAGTACTGTAATGAGGACATGTGGGAGGTACCATGAGGAGATATAAGAGTAACTGTGCTCTCAACTGAGGTGGTCTGGTGCGGCTACCTGGGAGAGGTGATTCTAGGCTTAAGTTTAAGTTATAGAATAAGGGTGAAAATGGAGGGAAACAAGACTCCATACAGTGGAGAAGAGAATGAGCAATTCCTTGGGGATAAAAAGAAAACTAAGAGTAGTTCCTTGTATATAAGGTTGAATTCCAAGACCAAGATCTACTGAGGTGTAAAATGATTTTGCACATCATGTTAAGGAATTTGAAATTTTTCTTATGAGAATTGAGAAGCATTTGATTTTAAGCAAGGAAACTGTTTATATTTTGGCTGATCCCTCTGGCAGCAGTATGGAGCTTGATTGATCTAGGGTATTGAAGAGAGTGGCAGAGGGGAGAGGAAAGATCAAAGGCCTCAGGGGGGAGATTATGCTGTCTGAACTCGGTAGATATTAAAAGTAATAACAAGTAGGAAGAGTGGCCTGTGTGTTCGAGTCCCAGCTGCTCCACTTCTGATGTACAGAGGACCCTCCAAGTGCTTGGACCCATGCTACCCATGTGGGAGACTTGGAAGAAGCTCCTGGCTCCTGGCTTTGGCCAGGCCCAGCCTTGGCCGTTGCAGCCATTTGGGAAGTGAACTAGAGGATGGAAGATCTCTCTGTCTCTCCCTCTCTCCCCTCCCCTCTGTAACTCTGCCTTTCAAGTGAATAAAACAAATCTTTAAGAAAGCAAATAGGAAGAAAGTGAATTTAAGAAATATGTAGGAGAATAATTGGTATAATTTGACAGGTTAGATTCAAGAATTAAAAGAGGAGGCAAAGCAGACTGAATCCAGATTTCTGGTTTGGGTGATAAGGTAAGTGCTACCAACTCCTTTATATCCTGCCTCAGGTACTATTAGAACTGAAGAAAAACAAACCATTGAAGATACTATAAAAACCTAAATCAAGAGCCAGCCTTGCGGCTTAGTGAGTTAAGCTACCACTTGGGTGCTAATTGAAGTCCTGGCTATTCCACTTCCAGTCCAGTTCCCTGCTAATGCACCTGGGAAGCAGCAGATGCCGCTGCCACCGGCGTGGGAGATCTAGTTGCAGTTCCTGGCTCCTGGTTTTATTTTGGGGAGTGAAAGAGCAAATATAAAGCTTCCTCTCTCTTTCAAACAAATGAATAAATCTTTAAAAAAAAAAAATCACATTCAACTACTTGAAGTGAATCTACTTCAGGAAACTGTATAAATTAGTCTTTCTTATATTGAATAATAAGTGTTTTTGTTTTTCAGAAATGAGGATTTTTTTTTTTGACAGGCAGAGTGGACAGTGAGAGAGAGAGACAGAGAGAAAGGTCTTCCTTTGCCGTTGGTTCACCCTCCAATGGCCGCCACGACTGGCGCACCGTGCTCGTCCGATGGCAGGAGCCAGGTGACAGGTGCTTCTCCTGGTCTCCCATGGGGTGCAGGGCCCAAGCACTTGGGCCATCCTCCACTGCACTCCCGGGCCACAGCAGAGAGCTGGCCTGGAAGAGGGGCAACCGGGACAGAATCCGGTGCCCCAACCAGGACTAGAACCCGGTGTGCCGGCACCGCAAGGCGGAGGATTAGTCTGTTGAGCCACGGCGCCGGCTAGAAATGAGGAATTTAAAAATGATAAGAATTGACTAACATCCTTCTTCATTCTTGAAGAAGTTTAAGGAAACTTTAGTTAAATACCTGTTATTCGGGTTTAAATACGTACTGTGAATGTTGTAAACCCCAAGTCCCTAGATGTTGTGTCCGCTTCTTGGGATGCCTGTCTCCCATATCAGCTTCCTACGCTGCATCTTAGGAGGCAGCTGATGATGGCCCAAGTCTTTGGGCCCCTGCCACTCACATGGAGACCCAGATGGAGTTCTTGGCCCAACCCTGGCTGTTTGGGGCCATTTGGGAAGTGAACCAGCAGATGGAAGCTCTCTACCTCCAGCTCTGCCTTTCAAATAAAAAAATAAATAAATGCTACATGATGAATTTGAAAACATGCTAAGTGAAAGAAGTGTTACAAAAGACCAGATGATATATGATGCCCATTTGTAAGTGTCTAAAAATGGATGTGGGTGGGGATTTTTTGGAGACTATAAAATTATTTGAGACCTTTGACCAACTTTGTGAGTATACTAAAAAACATGAATTTGTATCCTTTAAATAGGTAAAATGTAAACTCCAAAGCTGTTTAAAAAAACTAAAAAAGGTGATGTAACAATAAATAAGTATAATTGTATTAAAATTATGAGAAAAATAATGAGATAGCTCCCCTAAACAGAAAGTTTCTATAAATACAGTAAGCTTTTTTTTTTTTAAGATTTATTTCTGGGAGCCGGCGCTGTGGCTCAGCGGGTTAATACCCTGGCCTGAAGCGCCGACATCCCATGTGGGCACCAGTTCTAGTCCTGGCTGCTCCATTTTCAATCCAGCTCTCCGCTATGGCTTAGGAAAGCAGTAGAAGATGGCCCAAGTCCTTGGGCCCCTGCACCTGCGTGGGAGACCTGGAGGAAGCTCCTGGCTCCTGGCTCCTGGCTTCGGATCGGAGCATTTCTGGCCACTGCAGCCAATTGAGGAGTGAACCATCTGATAGAAGACCTCTCTCTCTCTCTCTGCCTCTCCTTTCTCAGTGTAACTGTGACTTTCAAATAAATAAACTGTGACTTTCTTTTATTTTAAAGAGTAGCAGAAAGCGAAAGAGATCTTCCATTTGTTGGTTCAGTCCATGATAGCAAGGGCTGGGCCAGACCAGAGGCAGGAACCAATAACTCCATCAAGGTCTCCTATGTGGAAGCAGGAGCCCAAGCACTAGCCCATCTTCTGCTGCTTTCCCAGGCACATTAGCAAGGGACTGGATGGGAAGTGGAGCAGCCATGACTGGAACCAGGGTTCATGTGGGATGCTAGTTTCACAGACAGCTCAACTCACTGCTCCACAATGCTGGCCCCTAAGTATAAGGCAGACTCTGTGTGTTATAGCTACAAGATAATCAATTCAAAATCTCTATTAAGAGATAGTAAGATAATCACCTTAACTAAGAATGGAGTTAAATGTAGTTACTTCTGAGTTTGGAAGTAGAGCTGTTGGCTTCATGATATGCCCTACTTGATTATTAGCTATGTATTATTTTGATAAAATTAATTCCAGTATATTAAACTCGTAAACTCATACATCTGTATCTGTGTGCCATTTTAGCTATGTAGTGACCTAAAAAGTTCAAAATAAAACCAATATGGAAGTGTATAAATCTTATTATGCAAACCCCACTATTTACACCTTTTTTTCCAAATTCCAAACTCACCTACCTAATGGTTGTCAAGGATAATCACTCAGCTTAGCATCAGAATATTAAGAACATTGTATTTCTGTGTGCAGTTCACTGGAGTGAAGTGACTTAAGGCTAAGCAGTGCCTTTAAAGAGCCCCTCCAGCACAGAATGTCAGGGCTCGCTGCTGTGCTCAGGGAGGACTGACTGAGAGCAGATTGAAGAGGGCAGGCTTGGGAGAGGGTGTATCTGAGAGCCAGGAGGCAGCAATTAACACCTGAAGGCAGAAAGAGACAGATGGCTGGAGGCATGGTCCTGTTTTTGCTTCCTTTAATTTTGCTCAAGCTCCTCTTAACTGCTACCTAAAATTCTTGGCTGCATGTGAGGTTTTCAAACGTGGCACTTTCGGCTAACCAGAAAGAAAGAAGCCAAGTGCTTTAAAAATTATGTGGCGCTCACCATTGGATTTCTCCATCCATTTGGAAGAAGGATTTGTGTTTCTCTCCAATGTGGCTAGTTTAGTAAGACCCAGTTTTCTTGAATCCCCAGTGACTCATTACTCAAGATTTGTTTGAAGGACAGGTATTTCTCCCTTAAAACTGTGTTAGGGTTTAGGAGTTTTGTTGTTGTTTAAATTTCTGAAGCCCTCTAGGAACCCTTGCCTCAGCTTTGTTTTTTGGAGGCAAAGGAAAAATGATCTCCTGGTTTACTTTTGGAATCTGCAAAGCAACCCTGAGATCCCAGGTGGATTTAATGTTTGGAAAAGAGAACGTGGGGGACTAAGGTTGACCCTAAGCCCCCAGGTCACTGTTCGCATTTACGAAAGCAAACCTGGTATCCCCAATTGCTTTTCTCTTGAGGTTGGCTTAACTTTATTTATCTTATGTCTTGGGTCACTGCCCCTGAGGTGCTTCAAAAGCAAAATCCAAAAGACCCAAAACAAAGAAAGCTAAACCAGATTCAAGGAAAAAATGACCCAGCACTGTGGGTTCACTTTTACAAAGGCAAAAAGTCATTTCAAGAGTTCCATAGATGGTTTTAAGTTGGCCTAGGTTCATTTTGTCATTTGCACAAAGTGATCTCAACAGGTCTGAGACTCCAAGTTTCTTGGGTATAGATTGGGAGTGAGTCTATAGGACAGGAAACTGTCAGCATGCTAAATGGGTTGACTGAGCAGATTCCTCAGTGATTCCTCAGTGATTTAACTATTTTGAGCATAAAATTAGGACCACCCATGCAACTGTTTCTTAAACTGATCTTTGTGTTTGCTGGATACACACAGGGAGCACGGAGGAAGTGAAACTCACAGACACTGGCGTCCATCCATTTTATTTTATCAGATTAGTTATGAAGGGTATTTTTGAATCCTTGGTAAAAAAAAAAAAAGGATTCTAATTTTAGATAATCTTATAAATCGTGATGAGATAGAACTGAGGCACATATTTTGGTGTTCATTTTTATATGATCCATACTTTGCTTACTTCCCAAAAGGATTTAGGGTGGAATTATTTTACTTGACTATTAGAACAAACCCATTCATAGAACATAATACCAATTTTCATTATCATATACCTGAGTTTAGCCTTTAATAAGTAATTATAAAATTGCTTTTGGATAATCTGGGGAGATTTTTGTTTTTGCTCATTTTTGATCCACATCTTTGAACTTCAGGTATATGTGTTAGCTAATAAATTCACCTGTTGAGACCACATCTTACTGTTTATATGCAAGACTGAAATAGGATCTGTGAGATTAGCAACAGATGTATTGTTTATACATAGGCATGTAAAGGAAGCAGAACTTTAAATGGAAAGGTGAAGTTTTCTATGATTTAGGTCTCAACATTAACATTAAGAACATAGTGAATCCGGGGAGAAGTAGTCCCCAAGGCAGTGACTATTGGTGTGCAAATGAAGGTTGAGTGTGAGTGGCAGCACCCCAGTTTCCACTTCCCTTGCTGCTGTCACACTCTGGCTCCAGAGCAGTGGTGTTTTTAGGCCATTTCAATCAAAGGCCAGGGACTGTGCTTTTTAGTCAGAACAGCAACTTATGGGGGCAACTTGTGGGAATGGGCTCATTCCTTGCAGTCTGGCCTGGCATCATGATAGGTAGAATCCCAGAATAAAGTCATGGTTTTGGGTCACATCTTACTACTTTAGAAGTGGGAAAAGAACCTTATAATTGTTATGGATGAAGGACACTGGCAGAGCGTTCAGAAGCATTAATGCTGCTTTCTCTATGAAGATTGTTGAACGCAGTTACCAGTCAGGGTAGCTGTGCTGAGGATATCTTTTTACTTGATTGGTGCCCGCATGAAAGCCTGGGAGAAACGGAGGGAAGTCGATTGTCTGCACTCATTTGCCATCCTCGGCCCACAGGCAGACACTGGCCTTTTCCAGA
The DNA here is from genome assembly GCA_949820135.1 of Sylvilagus floridanus. Classification (NCBI taxonomy): domain Eukaryota; kingdom Metazoa; phylum Chordata; class Mammalia; order Lagomorpha; family Leporidae; genus Sylvilagus; species Sylvilagus floridanus. The sequence goes on from OX463235.1 coordinate 45,633,788, forward strand.
GAGCCATCAGGCTTAACCAAAGTAGCCTGTGGTGTGCTCTATTTGTACTCACAAAGTTCCCATTTAATCTTAGAATTGTGGTCTGGCTTCATCAGCCAGTCAGTTTTTGAATATCTACTACATGGTTACACTGTGCAGCATATATTTATCTGTTTGCCTTCATTTTATGAAGTGTTTCTGTTTACTTGTCCTAGCAGTTTTATGCATTTGAAAAATCCTCTCACACATGGAAAAGAGAAATCAATATGAAATCAGCCTACATGCTAGTCCTATCTTTCCTCTGTACTCATGTTCCTGTCTCCTTGGGACATCAACATTGAAACATACTCAAATCATTAGGCGTTGGATTCATAGCCTAAGGATAATAAGCAAACGATCACCAGATTCTACCAATCTGTGGTTTCTGTCTTATGCTCTGTTAAATGATGGCAGCCTCCCCTTTGGTAACTGTGTTTCAAATTAGTTTTTCCACCAATTTTTTTTGGTAAAGATTTATTTACTTATTTCAAAGGCAGGGTTTGGGGCGGGAGGGCTTGTGTGTTGTGGGGAAGGAGAGGGAGAGGGGGATAAAGAGAGAGAGAAAAGATATGAATCTTCCATCTGCTGGTCCACAATAGCTAGGCCTGGGCCAGGATTAAGCCAGGAGCCTGGAACTCCATCCAGGTTTCTCAATGTGGGTGCAGGGGCCCAAGGGCTTGGGCCATCTTCTGCTGCTTTCCCAGATGTGTTAGCAGGGAGCTGGATCAGAAGTGGAGCAGTGGGGCTCAAACTGGCACCTGTCTGGGATTCCATAACACAGGTCACAGGCAGTGGCTGCATCACAATGCCTGTCCCTCCAGGAATCTTGTATTTGTAATTTTGTATTCTTTTTTGGGGGGGAGGATAAATGTTTGTTTATTTATTTTCATCTACTTGAAAGGCAGAGAGGGAGAGGCAGAGAGAGAGAAAGATCTTCAATCCACTCATTTGCTCCCCAGTGCCAGCAATAGTCAATGTTGGGCCAGGCCTAAGCCAGGTGCCCAGAACTCCGTTCAGGTCTTCTACATAAGTAGTATGGGCCCAAGAGCTGTGCTGATCCAAAGCCAGGAGCTTCTTCTGGATCTCCCACTAGGGTGCAGGGGCCCAAGGACTTGGACCATCTTCTGCTTTCCCAGGCCACAGCAGAGAGCTGGATCAGAAGTGGAGTAGCCAGGACTCAAATCAGCATCTGTATGGGATGCCAGCACTTAATTGCTATGCCATAGTGCCGGCCCAAAAATAGTGTTTTCTTGCTGTTTCCCTGCTTATGATGTAAGCTCCTTAACAAAATGAGCCTTGGTTTCAGTATTGCATCTCTGATGCCTGGCACAGTATCTAGCATGTTATTGGCAGTAATAGTAAAAAATAAATCTTATCAGGGCCAATAGGTTAATCCTCCACCTGCAGCACCAGCATCCCATATGGGCACCGGTTCTAGTCCTGACTGCTCTTTTTCCAAGCCAGCTCTCTTTTGTGGCCTAGGAAGGCAGTAGAAGATGGCCCAAGTTCTTGGGCCCCTGTACCCACATGGGAGACCAGGAAGAAGCTCCTGGCTTCGGATCGGCACAGCTCCAGCTGTTGAGGTCATTTGGGGAGTGAACCAACAGAAGAAATACCTTTCTGTCTCACCCTCTCACTGTCTGTAACTCTACTTCTCAAATAAATAAAATCTTTAATAAAAAATCTTATCTAGATCTTCGGACTTTTCATCCATATTGGCAATGCATTACTTCCATTAATATGCTGATGTCTGCAGATATACATAAACTATTATAAATAATATAAATATTATATATTTTCAAAATATTTTAATTATTTGAGTGGTAGAATTACAGACAGAAAGAGGGAGAAACAGAGAGGTTTACCCCTCAAATGGCCGCAATAGCTGGAGCTGAGCCAATCTGAAGCCAGGAGCCAGGAGCTTCTTCTGTGTCTCCCATGTGGGTGCAGGGGCCCAACCACTTGGGCCATCTACTGCTTTCCCAGGGCATAGCAGAGAGCTGGATTGGAAGAGAAGTAGGCGGGACTAGAGCCAGTGCTCATATGGGATGCCAGCGCCACAGGTGGATGACTAACCTACTGCGCCTCTGTGCCAGCCCCACTACATGTATTTTTATAAAGCATTAATGAAGGGGCCTGGCAATGTGGCGCACTGGGTTAAGGCATTGCTTGCATACTGTTATCACAGTGCCAGTTCAAGTCCTGGCTGCTCCACTTTCAATCCAGCTTTCTACTACTGTGCCTGGGAAAGCAGCAGATAGATAATGGCCCAGGTGCTTGGATCCCTGCCTCCCATGTGGGAGACCCAGACAGAACTCTAGGCTTGTGCCTGGCCCAGCTCTGCCTGTGGTAGGCTTTTGGGGAGTGAACCAGCAGATGGAAGATCTGTATCCATCTCTCCCTGTCTCTGCTTTCTGTCACCCTTTTGAATAAAGAAATCTTTTTTTAAAAAAAGTAAAGTATTAATGTAATGAAAGCATATATAGATTAAACTTATCCACATGTGAGCAGTTTGGTTTAAATTTTATGGCCCCTGTAATTTCTAGTGATTTGTATATGAGGAATTTGGATATCAGTATCTGACCACATGTGAAAGTTGTAAGCATAGTGTTTTGTAATGGAGGAAATATGTTTTTGAGCTGTGGAACAACCAATTCAGTTCTGTATTCACAGTTGGAGTTGTTGTGGGTTTTTAATTCATTTAAGTAAGCTCCTCCTTTCCCACCTGGGGGTAGATCAGCTCAGGAGAAAAAGGTTGATTTTATTTAAGATTCCTTCCCCTTCCATATCCCAAAGGTCATGTTGCTAATACCTTTTGGAAAGCAAGGGAGATGACAGTCAGTACACTAAGAGGTTGCTTTCTGCTGGCTGACTGCACGCGCAGGCAGACTTGTGCAAGCATATACCTACACCTGGAAGAGGAATCCTTCCAGTTGTATGAGGGGCATTCCCTGTTGAAGTGTGTTCAGCTCTATAAGGAGGTAAACGTTATTCCTAGCCGTAATGCTAGCACATGTCCATGGTCGAGCATTATGGAAATTAAGAAAATAGCAGCTATCCAGAATCCCACCACACAAAAAACAACCAGACAATGTTTTCTTCTAGTCTTTTTTGATAGGTTTTTATGTGAATAGCCACATTTATCATAAAAATCTTCCCAAATTATTTAAAATTCTGTGTAAACACTTTTAATAACCACTTGATATTCACTGTGCAGATAATGCTTTGTTGCATAACCATTCCCTTTACATTGAGATGTAGACTATTTTTGGTTTTCTGATAACATTTTTGAGATTAATATCTTTGTGCAAAACTTCCTGTCTACCTTCATTACTGTTTCATGAAGTTATGTTCATAGAAGAGAGATTACTGAGTCAAAGAGAATGGCCATTTTTATAAGGTTCTTGAACACATTGCACAATTACATTGCAGAGGGGTCATACCAATTCACATTCTCACCTTCTGAGTGTATGAAAGTCACTTTCCCTCTTCGTGAGAGAAAAATGTACTTATTGCCAAACAAGGGTCAGAAACCACAGAACTTTCAATAAGTCCCCTTTTCTTTTTCAGACAGTGTATTCTTTATTTTTGTCTCATTCTAATTTCTGAACTAGTGCTTTTAACTCTTGGTGAGGCCCCGAGTGTTATCTTGCCCAACTTAAAGGGAGTAGCTTTACTTTAATAGTTAGTATTTTCATTATAGAAGATGCCACCTTTCCAGGAAAATCTGTTAGCAGTTGTAAATTGGGTTGGAAAGAAGATCACACAAGTCCCTTACCTACTAAGGAAAAGTTACTTTCGGGGACTCTTTCTCTGGGTAGTTTTAATCACTCCAGGTTTAGCCCTCAGGAGTCAGTGAGTAGGCTCCCATCTCCTGAGTAAATGCAAATGCTTCCTTCATTTGAAAGCAAAACTAAAGGACCCCTCACGTACCAAGTGAGTTAAACCAAAAGGAAAGAATAATATAAAAACTAAAGGAAGGTGAGCAGGCAGTAAGTAAAGCATTTAGCTTCTGAAACAATTCAAATGGGGATAGGAAGTTGGTTTTAAATGGCTTAAAAGGGATTAGGGTCTTAAAGTTGGATAAGGAGTTTGGTGCTTTGGTTTAGGCATGGCATTGCTTTTAAAAGATTACTTCCATATTTGACAATGATTCTAACTGGAGATTATAAAGCAAATAGTCAATTTTAAGACACCACAGCAAACAGGTATGTTGTTGTTGTTTGTTTATGTAAAATAATTACCTAGAGTTAACAGACTGAATCCTGAAGCCCTCATTTCAGAATAATACTAAGGATCAATCACCAGGGAGAATCCAACAGAGGTTGTTTAATGCACTTAATTGAGATTATCTGAGCTTTTGGTTTAAATTACTTTGGAAAAAGTCTAGGTGCAAACAGCTTCTTTGCAAGGTAAACACACTTACCTCTAAGAAAAAAGGTTCAATATAAATTCTTTAAACTTCTTCAAACAGTAACACCAACCTTCATTAATTAAATTTGGTTATTAAGTGAATCATGTGTAAAGATTAAACTGTGCATCAATACAAATGGTAATACAAGTATAATTTGTATAATGAAACAGAGTTTTCATTATTTTCCTATTTCTTAAAAATGCAACCAGACATTTTATTAGAAAAGCAACTCCTGATAATTTTAGCAATTTCAAAGTCAAATAAGTATATACTATTTTAGTTATGAAGTACAGTTAAAGTTTTGAAAATGAATTTCTTTATTATGTACCATCTGAGAAGCAATTCACATTGAAGAGCATATGATTTGTGTAAAATCAAAAGCTGATTTATTGTTTTCCCCATCTTCCTCAGCTCCTTGACCTATTTATGGTTTGGGATTGGTCTACTTATCTGGCTGATTATGGACAGCCAACTTCTAAGTACCTTCGAGTGAATCCAAACACGGCCCTTACTCTTTTGGAGAAGTGAGTATATTCTAAAAACCTCCAGAGATAGCATTTTAGCATGTTTTGATTCTGTAACACAATGAAGGACTAGAGATTTCCTCCAAGGGAGGATTGTTTAGATGAAGTTTGAAAGCTTAGTCCATTTTAATGACCAGAAGAGAAGCCTCTTTCTTTTTTGCTCTGCAGAGTTGGTATAGTTCCATATCCAATTGCTATTTACACTTATGTGGAAAAAACATTTTTCCTATTGTATTGTGAATTACAGGCTTGACTGACAATATAAATATTTTTACTGAAAATAGAGATGAGAATTGGAGCTTTTAAAAAAATGTGGCCAGGAGTTGTAATGTTTGCCACCAGTGCTGTCTAAATCTTACCATGATGGACTCATATTCTTTGTAGTTACAGAAATATGGGATTTGAAAAAGTAATAGATTAAAACTGAATTAACAGAATTTACTGGCGCATCTTGTCCAACTAAATACAAGTTTAGATGTTACCTTTCCCTCTCATTACATAGCAGACTTTCTTTTTACCCAGCGTATCATTATGATTTTAAATTTTTTAATTAAACGTTTCTTATTTTACCCCATTTCAAAATATATGTGTTATAGTTGATTTAAAAGGACAAAAAAAACCCTGTTAAAATGTAAATTTAATTTGCACTGCCATGAAATAACACTCAGGCAAAGAAAAAATGTTTTAAATTTTCTTGTGCTATTTTTCTTTTCATCTCCTCCTGTTATAAATGTGATTTACAGAGTTCAGAGGATATGTATTTTAACATACTTTATAGAATGATATTGGATTATAGGATGTGTTAAAGAACTGTGCATCTTTCAGATTTACATACTAATGCAAAGACATTACTTTGTCTAGAATATACAATAAAGCTGCTAATTTTTTCACCTGGTTGCTGTATCATAAGTTCATTAATACGCATTTTCTTTGAAGTATATTTTTCTAGCGTAGGATTAGTGTAAGGTAATTCAGAGCTTGCCAGGATATTTCACTTGTGGCAGCATGGCTTTTAATTTCCTTTTTCTAATCTTCATTCACATATGTTTCTAGGATGAAGGATACTAGCAAAAAGAACAATATATTTACTCAGTTCCGGAAGAATGATCGAGACAAACAGAAGTTGATAGAGACAGTGGTGAAGCAGCTGAGAAGTCTGGTGAATGGCATGTCCCAGCACACATAGACTTCCCGTGGCTGGCCGTTCACAGAATGAAGACATACGACCGAGAAAATACGCTGATGAGGGCTTTAGGAGGGAACAGGAGTAAATATCATTTGTATGTTTTTTAAATAATTGATTACTATTTTATATATGGAAAATGTGACTTTTTTCACTTTTAGAAGGAAAAGGGTAAAATTGTAATATATAAATCACGTCAAAGATTGTATGTAAAATTGATTCCAAAAGCATTATTAAAAAAACTTATGCCTCCACTTGTATGTATTTTTTCTATTTAGACTTGATAAGTTTGTTTTTTTCATCAGCCCCTGAGGTTTGAAATGCAATCGTGTCTGATAACGGGAGTACTTCACTGTCATTTTCTCACTTTCACCTTCTGTTCTCATCTCAGTGTGACTTAAGTATATTAATAAGTTCTAATTCTGCTGATTCTGAGGGAGAAGACGACAAATATTAAACTTCCCTGCAATCAGAGTCAACTCAGTAAGAATGTGCATTGTTTGTTCTGCTTGGGTAATTACTTGAGTTCTAAATAGGAAGAAAAGGTTTTTGAGCTTCTAAAATGTGCTGTTTCTGTTCCTCAGGGTTAAAATTTGTAACCGTATTGTTTGTACCTGACCCCACTGGTTTGGTTTGGTTCAAGTTAAAAGTGGACAGGAGCTGCCTGGGACCCCTTGCGGTGCAGCGGGCACTGGGGGAGTGGGTTCCTGCACACACTAGTCCACCGGGCTCGGGTTACTGTCCCCAAACAGCGGCTCTTCGTCAGATGCTGGCTGTGCACACCCACCGGACAGGTCACATGGACTCCGGAGAGCCTGCAGTGGCTCACTGCGCTTTGTGTAAGGTACTGGGGTCCACGTGGCAATACAAATCTGACCTTTATTTTCCCTACGTTGTATTTACGCTGAACACTCCCTTTGCGCTTTCAGGGTTTACACCTGTAAGAATACCTGGCTCTGTAAAATAAGCACAAAGAATTAATGTACATCTCTTGGTTTTGTGATGGATGCAGCATTAAAAAGATGGGACAACTTGTTGAAAATGTGTTGCTACTGCATCTCTTCAGAGCTTCCTGGTTGAAAATTGCTTCCTTCAGAAAAGACATTATTCCTCAGATATTGGAATGGGAGTGGCGCCAAAACAAAAAATAAGCGTTTGTTCTCTTGACCACCGCTTCTCCTAAAGCATTTCGTACATTTAAAACCTGCTGTGTGAAAAGCGCGGTTCATTCTTCCGCCACACTACAATTTGGAAGTTAGGGGATCTCTCCGAGGCTGTGCCCTCCCGGGCACCTGGCCCGTATCCCCCACCGCGGCAGAGGTGTCCCGGGATGCGGAGAGATGCCTGGGGCAGCCCACAGTGGCTGCGCAGCGGGGAGCTGGGCGCGCGGGTCCTGAGGCATTTGGAGCCCTCAAGATGGGACCCTAGACCCCACAGGCAACCGTTCGTTCGAGGGTTGTCGGGTTGTCGGGCGGGCAGACGGGAGAAGGGTGGGAACCAGCGGCGAATTCAGCCCCTGACGCCGGAGAAGAGCCCGCAGAGAGCGCCTTCTCGCGGGCTTGGGGCGTCTCTGTGACTCCTGCGTTCGCAGGGAAACCGCCGTCCTTTGAAGGAATCCTGAAGCGTTTCAGCGAGCGAACCCGGAGGACGGTAGGGGTCGGAGAATCGTGGCCCCAGCCGCCATCCCTTGCAGGCTCTTTTCGCTGCCAGTGCAACGCCCTTCAAAGAGACAGAGCGACAAGGGAGAAAGCCCAGTCCTTGAACGCCGGAGTGGCGATGGGGCACCCAGAGGCTCGAGCGTGAGGAGCCCACAGAGAGCCGGCCGCCAGGGCTCAGGCGCTAGTCCGGGTCTGCTCGGGCCGCCGAGCTCGCCCGTGGCCCCGCGCTCCCGCGAAGCGCTGGCAAGTTCTGGCGCGAAACCGCAGGCCCCGCCCGAGGACGTGCGCGGGGCGCGGCCGCCAGCCCAGCCCCGAGCGAGCGAGCGAGCGAGCGCTGCGGCGCCTGCCACTCCCTACTGCCCTCCGGTGAGCCCGCCGCTGCCCACCGCCTCCAATCGCTACTCCGCGTGGAGCGCTATAAATATGCAGAGACGCGTCACGTTGTGGGAACCCGCACGGGCTGGTGGGGAGGGAGCCGCCGTCTATATAAACGTGTCCAAGGTGGGCCGACCGGGGTTAAGCGACTGCGGGAGGGAGAGAGGTGGGGCTAGGGTCTGCAGCCCGGTGATCGCGCCCCCGTAGGCAACACCGGTGAGTTGCTGCGCTCCCTGCCCTGCCTCGCTGCTTCTGGCCAGGGAGTGCCGCTCCCGGGAGGAGGTGGGAGGTGCCCCTGGGGTGCATCTGGGGTGAGCATTGCCGGCACCCCCGAAAGGGACTGGCTTTGGGACCCGGGAACTGGGGCAGCGCCCCGAGCGCGCCGGCCTCGAGGAAGGCATGCTGCCTAAGGGCACAGGGTCACTGCAGCCTCCCTTCCACTGCCACTCTTTGTAGATCAGAGTTCTAGTCCGGGTTACAGACCTCGGGCTTGGCCCCAACCCCCAGGCCTCTTCCGGACCGGACAGGTGAGCACTGCACGCTGCTGGAGCCCCAATTCTTGCGTTGCCTGCACTCGGCGAGGCCTGGCCCGCACAGCTCGTCATGTTCCCCTGGGGGTTGAGCTGCCTGTCGGTTCTGGGGGCCGCAGGCACCGCGCTCCTGTGCGCCGGCCTCCTGCTCAGTCTGGCCCAGCACCTCTGGACCCTCCGTTGGACGCTGAGCCGGGACCGGGCCTCCGCCCTGCCCCTGCCCAAGGGCTCCATGGGCTGGCCCTTCTTCGGGGAAACGCTGCACTGGTTAGTTCAGGTGAGCCGCCCGTCGCCCTCCTCCCCCCTCCCAGGCTCCCACTGGACCCTCGTGGCCCTCGGTGCTCCCGCAGTTGGTGGCCAGTGCCTTCCCAGCGCCCAGGTCTGGGACTGGGCACGAACCTATGCTCTAGCCATCCTCTGCTCGCCAGACGGGACTTCCCGGTGCCGACGCTGTCCCCAAAGCAACTTAAATTCGTCCGGACACATCGCGGGGATAAACAGAGGGGCTTTAGGAAGGGGTCTGAGGAGTGTGACACCATGTGTCCTGCAGGCATAGGTTGAGAAATGAGGGGCGCGCGTCAGCACAAGCCCTGCGCCCACGTCCCCACTCTGAGCTGGAGGTTCTCACCAATGGGATGGGAGCGGGCGCGCCGACATCCCCACAGGGTAGTTACGAGGCCCACCGAGGACCCACTTTTGCAAGGCCACGGCCTGCGGCAGGGAGTTATCGAGAGGCATTTGGGAGGCCTGAGTCCCATCCCCGGCCGAGGCCCAACGCTGCACGTTGCACCTCGCTCCTCGCAGGGGTCGCGCTTCCACAGCTCCCGCCGGGAGCGCTACGGGACAGTGTTCAAGACGCACCTGCTGGGCAGGCCGGTGATCCGCGTGAGCGGCGCTGAGAACGTGCGCACCATCCTGCTGGGCGAGCACCGCCTGGTGCGCAGCCAGTGGCCGCAGAGCGCGCACATCCTGCTGGGCGAGCACACGCTCCTCGGCGCGGTCGGCGAGCCGCATCGGCGGCGGCGCAAGGTGAGCGGAAACCGAGAATGGGCCATTCCACCGTTAGAACCCGGGTCCCTACGCATCTGCTGTGAGCCAGGGCTGGGCCAGGTGTGTGTGTGGGGGGCGCTGTGAGCCCGAGCAGGATCCCTCGCTAATTAGCTAGCAGATAGCTGCGGATCCGGCTAAAAAGATTTTTAAAAAAGATTCTTTATTTGAATGGCAGAGTTATTTGAAAGGCAGAGTTACACAGGGTGCAGGGACCCAAGCAAGCACTTGGACCATCTTCCGCTGCTTTCCCAGGCTCGTTAGCCGGGAGCTGGATCGGAAGTGGAGCAGTCAAGATTCGAACCGGAGCTCATATGGGATGCATCCACATGGGACGCTGGCCTCGCAGGCGGCGGCTTAACCCATTAGGCCACAACGCCGACCCCTAAAGCGCCCCTTTGCGTACCATCATCTGTGACTGTGACACACAGGTTCTGGAGATTCTAACCTAGAGAGGCGTCATTAAGACTTCGTAGAGGATGGGGAGGATGTGTACAATAAAGCAGAACTAGAAGGCATAGTGAGGGCAAAGGCCATCAGGTGTAGAGCCGAGCCGCGCAGGAGATGGGGCAGGGCCCAAACTGGTTTTCTGTTTCCTCGGGAGTCGTCAGAGGAGCCCTGGCGCTGACGCAGCGCTCTGCCCACAGGTCCTGGCGCGCGTGTTCAGCCGCGCGGCGCTGGAGCGCTACGTGCCGCGCCTGCAGGGGGCGCTGCGGCGCGAGGTACGCGCCTGGTGCGCGGCCCGCCGTCCGGTCGCCGTCTACGAGGCCACCAAGGCGCTCACCTTCCGCATGGCCGCACGCATCCTCCTGGGGCTGCGGCTGGATGAGATGCAGTGCGCCGCGCTGGCCCGGACCTTTGAACAGCTCGTGGGGAACCTCTTCTCACTGCCCTTGGACGTGCCCTTCAGCGGCCTGCGCAAGGTACTGCTGCCCCAGCCCCAGCCCCAGCCCTTCCTCTCCTGGGCCGCCGCACTCGAGGGTCTCCCAGATGCAGACTCGGGCCCTCGACGCACCCCGTGCGCCACCTCTGCTGGGGCCCGGGGAGGCAGCGTGGGGCGCCAGCGTTGGCTTCTGTTCTGACTCGCTGGGTCACCCGGGACTGGTCACACACCCTCTCTGGGACGCGCCTGATCGGACGTTCTGGGTCTCAGGGGGCAGGGCGTCCCGCCAGCCGGTCGGGCCCCTCCAGCGCCTCGTCCGAAGCCGGGCTGGCTGCGGAGCCGGCGGGAGCGCTAGGGCCCAGGCACGCCCCCGCCCAGCCCGGCGCTGCCCAGGGTCCGACAGGTGGTAGGTGCCAGGTGCCCAGTCCCCGCCCGCCGCCCGCCCCCGCCGCCCTGGGCTCGCTGGTTTCCAGGTCTGAGACTTAAGAGCCAGGGGCAGGAACCTCGCCCTCCCCCTACCTCTTCCCCTAGGCCGCCCCTTGTGCCCCTGAGGTGGGGCTGCTCACTGCGTGGATTCTCCGGTTTTTAGTCACTTGTATAAAACGAATATATACACGTGTCAGGAGACCTGCTGTGACTGCCTTGGATACATTTTCTGACTTAATCTTGGAAGCCTGCAAAGTGTTATCCTCATTTTATTGACACAACCAAGGGTCAAAGAGGTTACAGGACTTGGGCTCACACAGCTAGAAGGGGGCAGAGATGGGATTTGAACCCTGGCTCCTGTGGCTGCAGAACTCCAGGCAGGATCCCTCAGGGGGATCCCCTTGCCATGCATGCACCCCGAACTCCACTCGCTTACGGAGATAATGCCTGTTAGTTCCCGAGTGCAACAGGGCGCCCCTTGCTCTCTGCACTGGTGTCTGCTGCACCTGCCTGACTCGGGCTGACTCCACCATGACGGCTCAGCCCCCTCCCTCGGGAGGCCAGCTGCTGCCTGCCTTGTGATCAGACACAGGTGCTTGTGGACAGCACACAAATTCCTGACCATTCCTTGAGCCCTACTGTGTGCCAGGCACAGAGCAAAGCTAGGAGACTTAACACCAGGATCTGAGCAGAGCCAGCAAAGCCCCAGGTAGGTGGCCAGGGCATGGTCCTGGCTCCCTGAGCCCTCCTACCACACCCCGCTTTCTCTCCCTGCGCCCCAGGGCATCCGGGCGCGGGACCAGCTGCACCGTCACCTAGAGGAGGCCATTGCTGAGAAACTGCAGGGGAACAAGGCTGTGGAGCCTGGGGACGCCCTGGACGTGATCATTCACAGTGCCAGGGAGCTGGGCCAGGAGCCCTCGGTGCAGGAGCTGAAGGTAGGTGCTGGGCAGCCTCTCTCCTGACCTCTGGCATCCCTAGCAGGTTTCTAAACCCCTGCTCTCAACCGGAACCACTTCCTGCCGGGCTGCACTTTGAGCCACTTGCACCGGTGAGGGGTCCTGGATTTGAGTCAGGACTCAGTCCCACCACTGGCTGTGTAGCCTGGGGCCAGCCTCCACTATCCTGGGTAGGAGCCCCGGAGGCTTGCAGTCTAGACCTCCTTACAGATCCTGGCTCTTCACCGCCCCACGCCCTCTTTCCTGCCATTCCTTCCGCCTGTGAAGCCCTGGGCGCTACAAACTCCAAAGGTCTCACGATCAAACTTCCGCTCCCCCTTCCTCCTGGGTCCCGCTCCACCAGCGAGTTGCCGTGGCACCTGGCCCTTGCACCTGTTTGGCTATTACAGGATCTTCTAGAGAACCTAGACACACCCCTCCCACCCCACCTCGGGCACACACGGGGTGTGGGGGGGGAGCTTTGGAATGGTCCCTGGATCTGCCGCAAGCCCAGAGGGAGTGGAGAGGCTGGGGCTGGGGTTGAGGCAGAGGCAGAGGCAGAGGCAGGGGAGGTTCCAGGTGGGAAGACCTCGGTCTGCACCGGCAACCTGTGTCCTTTCCCTGGGCCCAGCGTGGAGGGGCGGGGCTCAGCCTCAGTTTTCACTCTGGGAATTGGCTGATTTCTGGGTGGTTTGGAGTCGGCGGAGGCGAGGTCAAGGGGCCTGGAAGAGAATGAGGCTGAGCCCTGGAGCCTGGTGGGTGAGAACAGCCGTGGGCTGCGAAGGCGCGTGGTGCACAAGCAGGAGCAGGTGGTCCCTCTGCCTGGACAGAAGTGGGCAGGCACACGACACCCTCCAGGTTCCCAGGAGGGACCCAGGGGCCAGGGAGCTTCGCGTCTGCCCCAGGCATCCGAGGAAGGCCAGGCCGGCTCGGCGTGGCTGGGGGGGATGCTGGGGTCTTCGTCCCAACTCCCCATTTTGTCCAGGGTTGGGGGACAGAGAGCGTCCAACCAGGTCACTCGTTCCACACACGGAGATGCAGTGGTGAGCGGATCACAGCCCTGTGCTTCCCTGTGGTGGCAAGAATCGGTCTGTGTGCCACCGGCCGCAGCTCCGGAGGAAGGCACTAGGCAGGGCAGGGGCTGGCCAGAGGACTGGAGCCTGGAGGGTGCCCTTTGTGGACAGACGAGGTCTGGAAGAGTGGGGGACTCACTGGGACCATCCAGTAAGCTAGGGGTGAAGCCATGGCGGCATTGACAGGAGGCACTTTGCATGGGTCTCCACCTGAGGCTGGCACAGAGCAAAGCTGGGAGCCTGCCATTAGGCAGTTGGGAACACCAGACCTCAGCGCCACGGCTGGCAGGGCAGGCTCGCTGTAGGGACCTTGAGCCGCTCTCGGAGCAGTTAAAGACCCACCGGAGACATCTCCCAATTGCTGATTCACTCCCCAAATGGCCACAGGGGCTGGGGCTGGGCCAGGCCGCAGCCAGGAGCCTTTTCCAGGTCTCCCACGTGGGTGCAGGGGCCCCAGCACTTGGACTGCCTTCCGATGCTATCCCAGGCGTACTGGCAGGGAGCTGGATGGGAAGTGGAGCAGCTGGGAGCGGTGCTCACGTGGGATGCTGCAGTGGTAGGTTATGGTGGCTCTGCGCCATAGTGCCGGCCCCCAGTTGACGATCTGTGAAAGGAGAGCAGCGAGAGGCCCCATAGGTTGGGGAGACCTTAAAGCGCTGCGGGGTCGCACGTGAGTCCCGGCACTGCTTTTGGGAATGCTTCTGCCGGTTGCCGTCGGACGTTAGCAAGTAGCGCCCGGAGCCGCGACGCGAGCACGTCGCCCGCTCGCTGCACGCTGCGCCGCAGTGAGTCCCTTGCGCCTCCGCGCGGGGCCAGGAGGCCAGGGCCCCGGGCGACTCTGCTGACGCGGACTCGGCGCCGGCCGCGGTGTCTTGCAGGAGTCGGCTGTGGAGCTCCTCTTCGCCGCCTTCTTCACCACGGCCAGTGCCAGCACGTCCCTCGTGCTGCTGCTCCTGCAGCACCCGGCGGCCATCGCCAAAATCCGCCAGGAGCTCCTGGCGCAGGGGCTGGCGCAAGCGTGCGATTGCCCGCCCGCGGCCGCGGGGGACGACGCGGGACCCCCGCCCGACTGCGGCTGCGCGCCCGACCTCGACCTCGCGGCGCTGGGCCGCCTGCGCTACGTGGACTGCGTGGTCAAGGAGGTGCTGCGCCTCCTGCCGCCGGTGTCAGGGGGCTACCGCACAGCCCTGCGCACCTTCGAGCTCGACGTAAGTGCGCCCTGCCCGCCCCGCCGCCGGCCTCCCGCGGCGCCCGGTGGGCGGCAAGATCTCCCCTGTCCCTACAGGGCCTCAGCTTTGCGGCCTGTAAAATGGGCTGCGTCTTGTTACAGACTCCGCGCCTTTCCGCAGCGGCCAGGGGCAGCTCACGTCGAGTTTTAGAATCAAAACGTTAAGCGGTACCCCCGTCGCAACCAGTGAATTTGGGTGGAGAACAAAAGACCCCTTCCCGTGTTCTGGATCCCCACTCTGTGGCCCGCTCACAGGATCGAGAAACCGACCCGTGCTACCTGCCCCGAGCCCGGCCACGGCCGGCTGCAGGAAAGCGCAGCGGTGAAAACACAGGGTAGAGTTTCTAAGTGGTCTGGTCCGGCTGGCTTGGGTTCGGCAAGGTTAAAGCCCAGGCCTGGCCGCATCCCCGTAAGATCTTGGGCCGCTTCCTCGCCACTGTGGGCCGCGTTTTATTCTCGGGAAGCTGGTCCCTTCCCGCTCCGACGCTCCGCGGTGCGGTGCGGTGCGGCGGCGGCGCCAAGTGGCGCCCTCTTGCTGCCGAGCTGGGGGCATCTGCGCGAAAGGCTGTGGCTGCGGGCCCCGCGGAAGCCAGCTGGGTGCCAGGGCGCCTCTGGGCCGAGCGGGCTCCTCCCACCACAGCGTGTGGGGGGGGGACTGGGTCGAAGAGCTCGACGAGGAGGGGCGTGGGGGCTGGGAGCCGCACCTTCTTCCCGAAATCGTGGTGCATGGAAGACCGTGATCGCTAGTGCTGGGTGGGTGATAGCGCACCCCAGACAGGAAACAGCGCAAAGGTGGGCGTTTACCGGTGTCTGGGTGCTAAACCCTGGGCCTCAGACTTGCTTCTGCAGGCTCTGGGGTGTGCTACAGAATTACAGGGAAGGGGCTTGGTTCTCTAGTTTGCGGTTCTAGAGGGGAGGGAGCTCCGCCAGGTGGTCTGTCTTCCTGAGCAGCTACTGCCCACTCTACTTTGGGAGCGCCAGACGAGCTTCCGGAACGCTGGAATCCCTAGAGGCCAAGGCGATAGGCGGGGTTCGGGAGACACCACAAAGCAGGATGTAGGCAGGCTGTGGGGGTGGGCCTGACAGTAGCCTTTCAGCAAGTTAAGGACTCCCCAGCGTTATTCCCCTGTGCACCTGCTTGAAGACTGGCCACCAGATCAGAACGTCGTGTGCAGTTGGTGGATGAGTTCAGTGTGAAGAGCTTTATAAGTGACCTGACCCAAAAGAATGCGAATCCCTGCCGTGCGCCTGGCCCACACTCAGGCAGCTGCTAGGTGCAGGACCAGCATTTAGATCCGATCAAACGGCGGAGAGAAAAGACACAGGCACTGGGCCCTAAATAGACCCCCCCCACTCCCCCCCCCCGCCCCATTTCCGGAGCACCAGTCGATGCCACACCTTTTTCGAATTGTAACAACAAAGCGGGTGGTGGTCTCACTGGATCGGTTGCGGGACTGGGGTCCAGAGGTTGAACACGTAGCCCCAGAGTGAAGGGGCTGAGATCGGGACGCAGAGCGCGCTCCAGACTTGCCGGTCGGTTGCGCCTTCCTGCGGGCTTTCGGAAGTCTGTTTTGGTGCGCTCCGGGTAGGGGGTGTGTTCGTGCCGGGTTTCTAGGTGCCTGGTACTCAGGCCGGTTTCCTCACCTCCTCGCAGGGCTACCAGATTCCCAAGGGCTGGAGCGTGATGTATAGCATCCGGGACACGCACGAGACGGCCGCGGTGTACGGCAGTCCGCCCGAGGGCTTCGACCCGGAGCGCTTCGGCGCTGCGCGTGAAGATGCGCGGGGCGCTCCCGGTCGCTTCCATTACATCCCGTTCGGCGGCGGTGCGCGCAGCTGCATCGGCCAGGAGCTGGCGCAGGCGGTGCTCCAGCTGCTGGCTGTGGAGCTGGTACGCACCGCGCGCTGGGAGCTGGCCACGCCCGCCTTCCCCGCCATGCAGACCGTGCCCATCGTGCACCCAGTGGACGGGCTGCGGCTCTTTTTCCACCCGCTCGCGCCTTCGGCCGCGGGCGATGAGCTACACCTCTGAGCCTTGGCGCTGTGGGACCAGGCTTGCTCAGTGGCTGTGGCGCGCTCGCAGCGCCGCCCACGTGCTGCTTTCCAGTGCATCATCGCTTGCCGGTTCACCCTTTCACTGGTCCAACAGACGTTCGCCGGACGTGGCTCTGTGCTGGACTCGGAGAACGTGAGCCACTGTCACCACGCGGGAGAATCGTCCCGACCAGTGGGCAATGTGCACTGTGCGCTCCACGCCCGAGGAAGCCATGGTCGTGGGCCAAGCCTCTTAAGCCCTTCCCAGGATCTCGTTGCACCAGTCCCGGGAGGATGCGTGGGTCGCGGGCCGCAGGGTGGGGGAGGGCTGTGTGTTCCTTCCTGACCGGTGCTGGGGCCTCCGCACGCTCCGCGGACCTGCAACCCTTGAGAGAAAGCGGGGTTGCAGAGGCGAGTCCCTGGCCTGGCTTTGGGCCATAACCATAAGACGACACGTAAAGGGGGAGCCCAACGGAAGGCCCTCAGGCAGTTGGCCCCCGACGTCGCGCGTCTTGGCCACACTGCGGCTCTGGGCGGAAGCTCCCAGCTGTGCGCGCTTCCAGGACTCTAAGCCGCTCAACACCCCCGGATTCTGCTGGCGACTTCTGAAAAGAAAAATTCCTACTCCAGGAACGCATTTAATCTTCCCGTTTGTATGCAGCGAGAATAGGCACACCGAGATGTCTCGAGCCGGGATTATTTTCCCGGGAGGTTGAGACACAAGCAGAGGGGTTTGAGGTATTTGTACCCAAAACAGGAAGGCCAACAACTAGTTTGCTGGTTGAGCCAGGAGCCTAGGGCTTAGCGGGCAGCTGTTGGCTGGTGGAAGGCCCAGGCAGGACCCACACCAGCGTATACCTAGAGAGGGCCAAGCCCTGGAACTGCCCTCCTGCGCGTGGCGCTGGGAACTGGTGGGGATGGCTGGGTGCGCTTTGGCACTTTCACATCCCCTTACAGAGGAGATCCAGGAGGGACGAGCAAATGACCTGCCCTGGGAGCCAGCAATGAGGCTCCTGGACCCCTTCTTACTTACCCCCCTTACTCTCCATGTCACTTAACCCCAGCCTCTGGACCAGTGCCACCAAGTAGGACTCTGCCCTTTTGCCTTGTCATCATGATCCCTACCTTGACTTACGGTCTGCCCGAGAGCCTCTGTGCCAGCATTCCTAGCAGCCTGCGACCCATCTTCTAGCAGGCCTGGGCAGCGGGGTGGGGGGGGTAGAGTGGTGGCCCACACCACAGCTGACCCTTTGGTGAACCAGAAGGAAGCACTCCTGACCCTATGCTTAAGGCGGATCCAAGGGCCTGAGGGCAAGGGGGTGCAGGGAGCACAAGGGGTCCTTGGAGCCGAGCTGACTACCCATAACCCTCCCCACCTGGGTCACAGGCTCTGAGCTCCCCAGGCCCAGGGGTGCAGAGATGGCTGCGTGTGGCCTGCCTTCAAGTGCTCCTGAAATGGGGGAGGAGACACTGGCTCTCTCAGGGTAGCTGGAGGGGCCTCCGGAAGGTGGGCGGGGTGAGTTGGTAGCGAGAGAGACCTGGTTACTGGGCTCTAGGGTCCGAATGAAACAATGGTAACCCCCCTATAGGGCTAGGGCTGGCTGGAGTTTCCCACTGATAGGCCCTCTGCAGTCATCCTAAGGAATATCTGGGCTCCTGTTCTCTGGAGGAAGCAGTAGATACGGTTCTTGCCTCCCTGGACCAGTTGTACTCACAAAGGATGCACACAAGAAATAAACTAGCAAAGAAAAGAGTGAGACTCAGTCCAGTGGCGAAAGGCCCTGGGGACAGTGCCTATGGCTAAATCAACCTGGGGGGAGGGGAGTGGCCTGCGGGGGGGGGGTGAGGACTTCTGTTCGAGGAAAAAGTGGGAGGGAGGCAAGGGCTTTTTTGCTCTGCCTCATGTCTACCTCTGGGTCCTCGTGGCTCACTCCTTCCCAACAGGGAGGCTGTCTTGTAAACACATTGGAAACATTTTGTTTCCCCCGGAGCCATCCACCTCTTCCCCGCCCACCACCCAAGAAAGCTTGGCAAGTTTCCTAGATCAAAGTTCTTATTGGCTGGTAATTTATCCCCCCCCCAGATGTCTGTAATGATCTTTCGCCGTCATATTTAATCCTCTCCTGTCACACACCCCCGCCCCGCGCCGGTCTGAATGGGCAGATTTTTAAAATATTTTTTTCCCCGTGGCAATTTGCAGTACGCAGGACTTGCTCTTCTTGTGACCTGGCGCGCGCGCTGAACTTGGCGAGGTGGCCCCACAGGGTTCACTCGGATGTCACGGTCCGGCCTGCAGGGGTCACAGGCGGGTCAGGCCCGAGGATTGGGACTGGGCCCCAGGTCACGCCCCCGCTCGCGGGCTTTGCTCACCGGCCGGAGGCGCTGTCCAGAAAGGGGCGGGCCGGGATTTCTGAGAATTACCTCCAGCGCGATTTGCCCCAGTTCCTGCCGGCGCCCACAAGTTGGCGGCCCCAGATCGCTGGGAGAAATGCGAATGGGAGAGCCCCGCTCCCCAGGGCCCCTGACAGGCCAGGCAGGCTTCTAGGGGGACAATGACTCGTTGAAAGCCGCCGGGTGACGACCCCGGCTTGGGGGCGCTGCTGGAACCGGGCGGGTCCTCACGACCTCCACAGGCTTATCCCGCCTCTTCTGGGGTTGGGACCAAGCGGGAGGGCCACGGATCTCACAGCTCTCGGGTTCAGAGCGTTTTCTGTCTCCAAGGGACATCTCCCAAGGCGTACAGACACGCTTCGGCCAGAAGCCAGCATTCAGTTTCTAAACAAACGCATGTCATTCTGTCACTTTCGCCACAGGTGCGCCCAGCGCCCGAACCAGCGGAGCGCGTGGCCTGGACTGGTCCGAAGCAGCGTGGCTTGGCCAGACGGGAAGCGGCGAGCGCACATGTGCGTCCTGCAGTGCTCAGCGCACGTGTGGGCTGCAGGCGCAGCTGCCTGTCGTTGGGCGAGGTCCAGATGGCCCGCTTTCCCGGTGCGCCTCCCTCAACCCTCTCAAGGGGTCCAACGAGGCCTAGCGTTAGTCTGGGGCAGCACCTCGCTCCCCTGGGTGAGGGCAGTGGCTTCCACGGGGTGGGAGCCGGGAGAGGCAGGCAGGCTGCAACACCCGCACAAGGCGGCCTAGCCTGTCTGGAGCTGGGAAGAGCACTTGCAACCAGAGTCTCCAGGCCTTGGTTGGGACGGGTTGGGAGTGATCGCCTCCATGCCTAGGAGGAGGAAACAGGCGCAAGGACGTGTGGGGCCTTCTCCGGGTCACACGAGTGGAGCCGGGCCTTGGGACAGGACTCCTGGGCTTTCCTTCCTCTGCCTGCCTCATCCTGCCAGGGCTGAGGCGGCTCGCCGCTTCCCGCTGCCTGGCTGGGGCTGCCAGCCCCAGGGCCTCGGAATCCCGCCGGCGTGGCAGAAATAGCTCGGGGGCTGACTGCCCAGCCGCAGATCAGTCGGCCCTCTAGTCCCCACTGCGCGCAGGAGCTGGGTGGCCGGCTTACACAGGCCTGCACCGGAGGGCGACCTGGGGGCTCTCCGGACCCTTAAATAGGATCTTCCAAGACTTGATGAGTGCCGCTCCCTTCGCGGGGGTTGGGAAGCTGGGGTCCAGGATCCGCCGGTCATACCTGCCTCCCCGCGCTCTCGCTTGTTTCTTGGCCCTGGACCCTTCGGCGGGATCTGTTTGGAAGAGTCGGGAGGCCCGCGTGTCGCTCCGCAGCTTGGACCTCAGTTTCCCCACTCGTGGGACTAGGCAGCGGGACGATTCCTGAACGCACTGGTCCTTGCTTCCCCGGCAGGTGGAAAGGAGCCCGCGCCGCGGCCTGAAAGTGGAACGCCAGAGACTGAGGCTTCGGGCCGGGGCGGCCAGTCGGACCGGGCGGGAGAGATTCCGAAGAGAGCGCCAAGAGGCTCAGCGCTTGGAACTCTTGCTTTTCTGAGCCCCGCTGCCCCCTCGCCGCCGCCGCCTCCTCGGGGCTCGGCGCGAGTGAGGCTGCTCCGTAGTCCCGCACCCCAGGAGGCGCGCTGGCAGGGAAGCCACCGCCGCGCCGCCTCTGCGCCGAACAAACGGTTAAAGATTTTGGGCAGCGCCTCGCGGGGGGAGGAGCCAGGGGCCCAATCCGCAATTAAAGATGAACTTTGGGTGAACTAATTTGTCTGACCAAGGTAACGTGGGCAGCAACCTGGGCTGCCTATAAAGCGGGCGCGCGACGGGCTCGGAGCGTTGGCGGCGGCGGCAGGTGGAGCGGGAGGTCGCGGCGCGCCATGGGGCTCCCCGCGCTGCTGGCCAGCGCGCTCTGCACTTTCGTGCTACCGCTGCTGCTCTTCCTGGCCGCGATCAAGCTCTGGGACCTGTACTGCGTGAGCAGCCGCGACCGCAGCTGCGCCCTCCCCTTGCCCCCTGGGACTATGGGCTTCCCGTTCTTTGGGGAAACACTGCAGATGGTGCTGCAGGTAAGGGAGCTCGGGGCGGGACAGGACGCTTCCCCGGAGTCCCGCTCGACTCTGGGCTTCCACTGAAGCCAGGGCAGGCGCCCCCCGAGAGGGAGGCGACCGCGGCTTGGAGCGAAGCTAGCCCTAGGCACGGCGCTCCCCGGCGCCCCCTCACGCCCGCCTCTCCCCTGTGCCTCCCTTGCCTAGCGGAGGAAGTTCCTGCAGATGAAGCGCAGGAAATACGGCTTCATCTACAAGACACATCTGTTCGGGCGGCCCACGGTGCGCGTGATGGGCGCGGACAACGTGCGGCGCATCTTGCTCGGGGAGCACCGGCTGGTGTCTGTGCACTGGCCTGCGTCCGTGCGCACCATCCTGGGCTCCGGCTGCCTCTCCAACCTGCACGACTCCTCGCACAAGCAGCGCAAGAAGGTGAGGGCGCGGTGGCGACCCCCGCGCTGGGAGGGAGGGGACCCCTTACGCCAGAGGCATTCAGGATCCTCATCCAGTTCCAGTTTAGCTTGCCAGCCGGGACTTGGCTAGGGCTGGAGGGACCTGGGTGTCCGCAAGACGACCCCGGCAGGCGAGCCGGGGCAGGGAGAGGGTCTTTAACGCCCTGCCCTCCTCGGGGAGCAGGTGATCATGCGGGCCTTCAGTCGCGAGGCGCTCCAGTGCTACGTGCCAGTGATCGCCGAGGAAGTGGGCAGCTGCCTGGGGCGGTGGCTCAACTGCGGCGAGCGCGGCCTTCTGGTCTACCCCGAGGTGAAGCGCCTCATGTTCCGCATCGCTATGCGCATTCTGCTGGGCTGCGAGCCCCGGTTGGCGGCCGACGGGGACGATGAGCAGCAGCTGGTGGAAGCCTTCGAGGAGATGACCCGCAATCTCTTCTCGCTGCCCATCGACGTGCCCTTCAGCGGGCTGTACCGGGTAAGGGCGGCCTTCCGGGGGCGGAGCGGCGGGGCGCGGGAGCCGCACGTCTTCTCACCGCCGCGCGCTGCTCTCTGCGCGCAGGGAGTGAAGGCGCGGAACCTCATTCACGCGCGTATCGAGGAGAACATTCGCGCCAAGATCTGCCGCCTGCGGACGGCCGAGGCGGACGGCGGCTGCAAAGATGCGCTGCAGCTGCTGATCGAGCACTCGTGGGAGCGGGGAGAGCGGCTGGACATGCAGGTGAGCGGCGGCGTCGGCCGAGCGCGGCAGAGTTCGATCCCGGGGCGCTCCGAGCGAGCGCGGGTTCCCGGTCCTCCCACCCCGGGAGCCTACTGCCTGCCCAGCTACCAGCGGTGGCGTCTCCAAATTCGAGGGGGCGGCCGGGCCAGGAGGACGGTGCAGCTGGGAGCATCTCCCAGCCTTGGCCAGGTGTCAAAGACTTGGCCAAAACGTGGCGAATTTGGGGCTTAGGGAATAAAGCTAAGGCTTTCCCATGGGGAGCCGGGCCTTCCTCGCCTTCCGGAAAGGACCTGGCGTTCTGTTGGAACGTGGCGCCTTCCCTGGGCTCCTGTCAGCCCTTCCAGCCTTCCCTGCAGGCCCCTCAGTCCGGGTCCAAGCAGTCACGCACTCGGTAACGCTGCGAGCAGGCGCTTGAAGCTGCGGGTCTGGATTCCTCCTTAGGCGCTAAAGCAGTCTTCAACCGAACTCCTTTTTGGAGGCCACGAAACCACGGCCAGTGCGGCCACGTCTCTGATCACTTACCTGGGCCTCTACCCCCATGTTCTCCAGAAAGTGCGAGAGGAGCTGAAGAGTAAGGTAGGGGACCTCTGGGGGCCCCCTGTCGGCTTAGGGGGAATTCAGCTGCCCCTGGCCCACTTGGACGGTGCGGGGCCACAGGGTGCAGGGTGGGGGTGGGGTGAGCGGAGAGACTCTGCTCTCCTGGCCGCGATTCCCCCGGAGCAAGGCTTGACCTTGTGTCCCCGCCCCTCCCCCACCTCGGGCAGGGTTCTGCAGGCCTCGGTGGAATCGTCCGAAACTGAGCTGGGGGGGGAGACTTAGTGCCCCGACTAAGTGGCTCGCAGTCTTCTCTGGGGATTGTAAATAGGGGCCTGGGGCTGGGGCAGTGGAGGCAAATGGCCCCTGGCGGCTATCACCTGCCCAGCCCGCCCGCGGAGGCCCTCTGGGGCTAGCGGCCTATGCAGTGCGGCTTAGGTGTGCGGGCGATCTGATTGGAGCGCAGAGTGACTGCTCCCCTGTGCGTGACTGCTGCCACAGGGCTTACTCTGCAAGAGCGCTGCGGACAACAAGCTGGACGTGGACATTTTGGCACAACTGAAATACACTGGGTGTGTCATTAAGGAGACCCTTCGGCTGAACCCCCCAGTTCCCGGAGGGTTCCGGGTGGCTCTGAAGACCTTTGAACTCAATGTAAGTTAAGGATTCACTCCCTGCCCCTCCCCCTCTCCGGCCTCTGCTTCCCTGTACACTGGCTGGAATTCCTTATGCTTTTGATAACATTGCCCTGCCCCCTGCGGACACCCGCTTCGACCACCTGAATCCATCTCCCTCTCTCCCCCTTTATCTCCCTCTCCCTTACCTCCTGACTCCCCGGGGCCGTATCACTGCTCCCTTCTCGCTGTTGCAGGGATACCAGATTCCCAAGGGCTGGAATGTTATCTACAGTATCTGCGACACTCACGACGTGGCCGAGGTCTTCACCAACAAGGAGGAGTTCAACCCCGACCGATTCCTGCGGCCGCACCCCGAGGATGCGTCCAGGTTCAGCTTCATTCCTTTCGGAGGAGGCCTTAGGAGCTGTGTGGGCAAGGAGTTTGCAAAAATCCTTCTGAAAATATTTACAGTGGAGCTGGCCAGGCACTGTGACTGGCAGCTCCTAAATGGACCTCCTACGATGAAAACCAGCCCCACGGTGTACCCTGTGGACAATCTCCCGGCCAGGTTCACTCACTTCCAGGGAGGACCCTAGCGGGCAGGAATCCTCAAACCCCGGACTGATGCCAAGTGTACATGAGTTTTTATATAGTGTCGGGTGGACTTTATTATATTTAATTTCTAAATGTATATTATAATATTTATGTGTCTCTACCACAGTACCATGGCCTTTAAAATATTAAAATAATGAATTTGTATAATTTCCAAATAAAGTAAAATTTGAAGGTACCGTCCTCGTAGTTCAGATTTCGGTTGGGGGAAAATCACTCGTTTGATATTTTTAACTTAATGGATCTGATCAGATTTCTAAATGTCTGCCTGGGTACGTTTGCCATCTCTGCGTATCTGTTTTCTGTAGGGAAGAAATATTATGCCTCCAGAAGCCTCTTGTAACATTAGTCAAAAAGCATCTTGTGAATTCTATAATGATCATTAGATTTCCTATTTGGAAAATCTATCAAAGTTCATTTTGGTGAGTGCCCCCCTCCCCATTTGCTTTCCATTGGGGGAGGTGATTCGGAAAAGGTGACCCTTTGAGAAATATTCTAATCTGACACCTTCCATCGGTGTTTAATAAACAGAATACATCCCTGTGGTTGGAAAGTGCTAGAAGAGTGTTCTCGGAGAAGAAGGTTTTAGATAAGGCAAAAGCAGTGGCTGGGGTTGTGGACAGTTCATAGCCGACTGGCACGCACCTCCCGTAGAAGTTGCACATGAAAACGCTGTGGGGAAAGCCGGCTTCTCCTTTAGATAAGCCGCGCCAGGTTTTCTTTATTCAAAACGAAGCAGGAGGAGCAGATTTAGCCAACTGACAGATAAAGTTTTTATCTGTCCCAGGCAACAGGGTGTGAGCCTGACATGACTGATAAAATGGCCCAGTCATGACCTGTGAACCTTGGCTAACCCCCGGGAAAGCGCAGTTTTGTCACATTTCTGACCCTGGCGTGGCCACGTTCTGAACTGAAGGCCAGACTCTCCATCCAGAAAGGTTTGCCTCTGTGCGTGCTTACGCAAGCACATTTGCAGTTCTGCAATGGCACAATCTGCGCGTGAGCCTCTGATGGCTTGTAGGGTTTGGACTTTAAAAGTTTCATTACAATTTTCGAATTTGGCAATGTTGTGCAAACCGGGTGGTCTGAAAAGGTGTTTGCCCCGAGTTCTGTCTCCGATCCGACTCACGTATTCCAGTGGACTTCAGTTCATAGCAGAATGTGGGCTGTACTGGTTGCTGGAGTCCTCTCGTTTTTAAGTGGTGTTTACATAATAACTTTTAAAGCTTCCCATGACCTTATAAGGCCAGTTTACTTTTTTTTTTTTTTAATGACACCAGCTTATATAGCTCCAGCCGACGCTTTAGAATTCTATAGCATGCAAAGATGATCCCTCCTCCCCTTAAATCTTTCCAGGGTGCTGGAAGACAGCTCACCTTTGAAAAACCTCTTTGGTGACTTCATGGCCGTGTGTCCCTGGGAGCATAGTGAAGTAAGAAATTTGAGCCATTATAACGTGTAATTCAATTTTTAAAAAATCCATCTTTTTTTTTTTTTAATCTGGAGAGCTTTGCAAGTTCTCTGGTTTGCATTTCCCAGGGCTGCGTTTAGCTCAGTTGCACTCATCGGTTACAGAGTAGTACAGGATTTACCTCAAAAATACATCCAAAACTCAGTCGCTGATAATGCACTTAGTGCTGAGGGCGGGCAGGCAGAAGTGCGTGAGTGGGGGGTTGGCTGTAGGCTGCTGTACAGCACAGACAGGAGGCCTAGGTCACAGCCATGTTTGATGGCACCTGTACCTCTGTGCCGGCGTCCACCCGGGAAGCAATGATGTAAACATGACCAGCACCGGGGCAGGAGGGGAGACCCCCTGTGGAAATCATCCTGTGGCTCCCAGGGCCCTGATGCAGTGACAGAGGGGTGCTGTGTCCTCCACGGCCCTGGCCTGGCCTGCACAGCTGGCCAAACTGCTGCCCTGTGCCTCCCCTCTGATGACATCTTTTGTTCCTGCCGCCTCCCACACCCTCTCCTCTTTAATCAGGGAGGTGGTGATGCTAGGGACAAGCTGTGGGCAGGGCAGGGATGTCAAAGTCCAGGGCTTCAGCATTCAGAGGGACTGTGATTCGCCTGGGGCCACACACACAGGGCCAGGGCCAGGGCCAGGGCAGACCTCCTGGTGTCGGGTATTGGTTTGTTACTTTTTATTGATGTTTATTTATTTGAAAGGGAGAGCAAGAGCGAGAGATCTCTTCCCTCTGCTGGGCCAGACCGAAGCCAGTCAGGCAGTCCTTCTGGG
The DNA here is from genome assembly GCA_949820135.1 of Sylvilagus floridanus. Classification (NCBI taxonomy): domain Eukaryota; kingdom Metazoa; phylum Chordata; class Mammalia; order Lagomorpha; family Leporidae; genus Sylvilagus; species Sylvilagus floridanus. Next base: position 45,659,724 of record OX463235.1, read on the forward strand.
CCTCCTCCCGCTTGGCTGGCAGACTTGGTACTTGAGCCATCATCTGTTGCCTCCCGAGCGCATCAGCAGGAAGCTGGATCAGAAGCAGAGGCAGAGGCAGGACTTGATCCTGCACACTCTGATATGGGATGCAGGCTGCTCCACAACTCCTTCTCCTTTTCTTTGATTTTTTCCAGTAGCTAAGAAAACCTGCCCAATTTCATGCCAACTTGCTGTCACCAAATAGACTCAGGGGTCTCCACTTCCCAAGTTCCCTTCATGTCCCCTGCCACCACTCCTACCCTGCGACAGTGCACAGCAGTTCTCTCCCAGGTCGCCAGCAGTAGCAATGAGAGGAAGTGGCTGTGTGTGTGTCCTCCCGGCCCCAGAGTTCCTCTCTTGCTGTGGTTTGTTTTTCACACCTTGCCACTCCCCAGAGGACCACAAGGGGGCGGGCTTCTCCCTTCTATGCCAAGTTCAGGACCCAGTGGTTTTGCCACCAGTGTCCATGAAACCCAACATCCACAGACCCTGGCACAGGGCCTGAGTCAAGCGCAGACAGTGAGAGGCTGCAGACCAGCCAGTGCGTCGCAGGCCTGGGCAAGGCAGCCTGGCCCCTCTGGAAGGGGTCATCATCTTTTAGTTCCTGCAGCAGCCACCGTCTCGGAGGCCAGCTGGCTGAGGCGTCCCACACGCCGTCCCTGATCTGGCCTGGGCTTCTCTCACTCCACTGGGAAAACCAGTCGCAGTGTCCAGGGAGCAGGCAGCAGGGTGTTGAAGGGCCTGGGTCAACGTGCGCATCAGCTTCACCTGGCCCGGGCCCGCCCACCGGAGCGCTGAGGAGCGCAGCTGTGTGGAATGGCTGTGGCGGCACCTGCAGGGAGTTCAAGGGCCTTGTGGGAAATGCGGGTTCAGACAGCCTGTGCTCAGGAGGTGCGACAGAAGGAGGGAGGAGCTAGTGCCCTAGGCGGGGAACATTATGAAGTAGCTAGAGCCCTTTGAGGGGTGAAACAGGCTCTCTTGTGAGAGTGAGCTCCCTGTCCGTGGGGGCATACAAATACAAAGCCGGGAAACCAGGCCGCCATAGGATCACGACACGGAAGGTGAGGTTGGGATAAATGATGTCCCAGTTCCCTGACGGAGTGAAACAGCTGGGATTCTGTGAAATTTGCTTCTGAATTAATTCAGTTTCTTAAGTACCAATTAGACTTGAAAACGGAGCCTGAGTGCAATGGAAGGAGCTGGAATGGCCGCCCACCTGTTCGGGCGGCATTCTGACTCGATGGCGAGCACTCGGAACCAGAGGGGGCGGTGGGAGCCCAGGGACCCGACAGGTGAGTGCTGGAGGCCCCGAGGACCCCGAGTCCAGTGCCTCTCCTGCTCTGTGGCCTGTGCTTCCACTCCCAGCTCCTGCGTCTGCTCTCACAGCTCCCTAAGGTCCTGGGAGAGCCGAGCGCCTGCCCCTTCTCTAGGGCCCCCCAGCCTCCCACAAGGCCCTGCGCTGTTGACGGCCCAGGCCCTCCCAACTGTCCTTGTTCTCCACTTCCTGGAAAGCCACTCAAACTCAGGAAAGGTACCTCGTTGTTCCAGTCCCGTCCATGGCACTCGTTCTCCCCGGCCTCCCCCGGGGACATACTGACACACAGTAGGTGCGCTTTGGGACGGAAAGGTCCTTGGGGCCGCCAGACACCATGTACCTCGTGTTTCTCCAGCTTACACGGTGCCATGTTTTCCTTTGAAAGTGAAACTTACATCCTGGGAAAATCGCAGCAGCCACAAGCGTACAGGGCTGTGGTTTAACAGCATGTCACATTCCTGAAACCAATGCTCCCTGGCTATTTGGCCAAACAAGCTCTCCTTCCTTTGAAGTAGAGTCAACTCGAGTTAGAACCCCGGGACGGGGGTGGAGACGCAGCCCTGGACTGCGTGGTGGGTTTTCTGGGTGAGAGTTATCAGGTTGCAATATTCGCAGCCATGTCCCCTCAGCACAGAGCTGCCCCGCGCTCCGAGGCTCCCCACGGCTGCCAAGCCCTCCCGAGTCGGGCGAGAGCTTAGAAATCCATTTGCGTGTTTCTCATTGTAGACGCTTCAGTATTTTTATCTGAAGTCGTTACTGGGTTTGCTTAAATTGTGAAAGGAGGACAAGGGGCTTTGCTGGTGACAGATGCCTGGGCCGGTGTTGTGGCGTAGCAGGTAAAGCCACCGCCTGAGACTCTTGGATCCCATATGGGCTCCGGTTTGAGTCCCGGCAGCTCTGCTTCCCATCTAGCTCTCTGCTATGGCCTGGGAAAGCAGTAGAGGATGGCCCAAGTGCTTGGGCCCCTGCGCTGGCCTGGGAGACCTCAAGGAAGCTCCTGGCTCCTGGCTTCGGCTTGGCCCAGCTGCGGCTGTTGTGGCATTTGGGGAAAGAACCAACAGATGGGAGACCTCTGTCTCTGTCTCTCTCTATCTCCCTCTCTCTGTAATTCTGCCTTTCAAATACATAAAAAATCTTTAGAAAAGCATAAAGAAACCCCAACTGTATTACTGTTTGTGTTCGTGCTGGGTGACAGGGCAGGTGAGCCGTGTGTTCGGGATTACATGGTCTCCAGGTGCTTGCTCCTCACCCCACCTGTGGGAGTGCGGGGAGAATCCCGAGCTTCGTGGCCTGCAGTTCCGCAGATGGAGCAGATCAAGGGCCTTCCTGGCCGGGCTCGGGGCTGGGTCTGACATGCAGAGCCCCTCCTGCCGAAGAGCAGAAAATGGGTTCTCTTGCCGCTACCTGCCTTCCTTTTTCGCCAGTTTATTTATTCTCGTTTACTTGAAAGACAGAGTAACAGAGACAGTTCTTCCCTCTGCTGGCTCACGCCTCCAAATGCCTGCAATACTCAGGGCTGGGCCAGGCCAAAGCCAAGAGCCCAGAACTCCGTCTGGGTTTGCCATGTGGGTGGCAGGAGCGCATGCACTTTGAGCCATCCTCTGCTGCCTCCCAGCGTGCATGAGCAGGAAGCTGGATCGGAAGCAGAGGAGTCAGGCGCTCTCATATGGGATGCCGGTGTGGCAACCGTGGGCTTTCTCCGCTGCACCACGACACCCCCCAGACGGTGGTTTCCACAGGTGAGAAGCCCTGCTTGTGCCGATCCAGGGTTCTAGGTGATGGCATACATCGGAGTCACGGCTTGAAATAGGCACCCTGGGCTCCACTGAGTTTCTCAGGAGACCCAAGCATTCGCATTTCTAGCAAGTTCCCAGGTGATGTTGCTGCTGTGCTGGGCTGGTGACCGCGCGCTGAGTCCACTGATGAAACGTTTCTGATCTGTAAGCCAAGAATCACTGACTTCGGTGAGCTCACAGGTGATGTGGGCTGGGTGGAGAGACGGCAGGAGGCCGGGGGGAGCGCAGGGACCCTCTGAAGATGGTCCTCTCTGTCTTTGACCTGTAGGGTGGAAGAGCTTGTTTTGAACGCTTTCTGTTTTTCAGGGGGTGCTGGATACCCAGATTTCCATGAGAATGTCCTGGTTTTTGGACACTGGTGGCTAATTCCCATGAAAAGAAATTGGCAGGCAAAAGGAAACTTGCTGGTGGCCCTGCTGGGGGCCAGGTTGCAGATCTGGGTTTCTTGACCCTCGGGGGCTCTGTCTAAAGTGGCTGAGCTGAGTTCCAGCCTAAGGCACTGAGGGGTGTTACAGTGTCTGAGGGCTGGATTAGAGCCAGAGGATCTGCTTCCAACATGGGACGCTCAAATGGCCATAGCGGCCATTTGGGGGGGGTGAACCAACGGAAAAAGTAAGACCTTTCTCTCTCTTTCTAACTCTGCCTGTCAAAAAAATAAAATAATAAAAACATGGCCATTGGCAGGAGGTCTCAGGATCTCCACAGGGCTGCTGGGGGACCTTCACACATGGCAGTTGGCTTTTCCCCGAGCAAGTGATGTACAAAGCGACAGCAGGAGGCCTCGCTGGCTCTGTGACTCACCTGGGAAGTCCTACGTCACCATGGCCATGATGTCCAATTGCTTTTATAAGTTAGCTCTATGCCCTGCAGGGCAACACTGCACGAGTGTGTGGCTAGCAGGGGCTGCAGTGCCGGGGTCCGGCCCGGAGGCTGGCTGCCACGGGAGTCTCGGGGTCACGTGGATTCTCCTCTTGTCCTCGCTGTAAAGCTTTCTCATCTCGCTTCCGGGGCTTTCCTTGCTCTCTAATATTTTCACCATGCCCTGCCACCCCTGAACACGCACAGCTACCATCAGACAGACCTACTGCAGAATTTTGCAGCTGGCCGGAGTCTGAAGAGCCATCTGGGCCGCGGGGGTTTGGGTGGAGTCCAAGTGAGTGGACGCTTCAGCTCTTCTGACTGCTCACGTGTGCAGCCAACTTCATTCATTGCCGCTGCTTTCCCAGCTTCCAGGGCATCGGACCTGGAGCTCATCCAGCCTCCGGGAAGCAACTGTCCCGGTTTGCCCAGCGCCCAGGGGTTGCCTGGGACTCCGGAGTTTGTTTTTTTTTTTTTTTTTCCTTGTGCTTAGCTTGGACAGTCCCTGGGATTTAGTTCATACAGTGGATGTGAGTTAACCCGATTCTTGCCAGTGTGGTCCGCGGGCCAGCAGCATCTAGGTTACTTGGTTGCTGGTTAGAGACGCAATGTCTCGGCCCCAGCCAGACCTAATGAATCAATTTGTGGTTTAGCAAGAGTCCCGGTGGATCTTACGCACAAAGATTTGAGACTCTCTGGGTGGAAGCAGAACCTGAACCTGGGCTGTCTCTAGGGAGATTGAGATTGCTTGTCTCTGTGGCCAAAATGGACCTATCAATGATCAGCTTATGTTGTGGCCATCTGACCTTCAGACACAGATCTCACTATTTATTCCCGTGTCTCCCAGAACTCCCTAAAAGGGAAGACAGAAAATTTCACTGTTGGAAGGAGACGAAAAGTCCCAACGCTCACCTGGGGTGGAGTAGTGGTTTTCACAGGATACGAGTTACAGCTGAAATTTCCCTCCTGTCCAAACAGAATGCCCTAACAGCCCAGATGAGGGGAGAGGGCTGGGCATTTAGGTTCTTCCCAGGGTCTGACACTGCGAGCCGTGTGCAGTAAGTTTCCTTACTTACTTGCACCTGTAGCCTTGGGTGCACACCAGTGCCCTATGCCTGTGGGTTTGATTTCCCACAGTGAGATTGCTAGGTCACAAGGAATGTGCTTTTAAAATTTTAATGGAAGAGGGGTATAGTGGGTAAGGCTGCCACCTGCAGTGTCGGCATCCTGTATGGGTGCCAGTTTGAGTCCTGGCTGCTCCTCTTCCAATGTAGCTCTCAACTGTGGCCTGGAAAAGCAGTAGAAGATGGCCTAAGTGTTTGGACCCCTGCACCTGTGTGGGAGACCTGGAAGAAGCTCCTGGATCCTGGCTTTAGATTGGCACAGCTCCAGGCATTGTGGCCAGTTGGGGAGTGAACCAGCGGATGGAAGATCTCGATCTCTCTCTCTCTCCCCCTCTCCCTCTCCCCTTCTTCTCCCCTCCCCTACCCCTCTCGCCTCCTCTCTCCCTCTCTCCCTCTAACACTCTCCTTCTCTCTCTGTGTAACTCTGACTTTGAAATAAAATAAATCTTTAAAAAAATTATAATGGAAGAGTGGGTGTTCAGCTCAGTGGTTAAGGTTCTGTTTGGGATGCCCTCTTCCTATATTGGAATGCCTGGTTCAAGTCCTGTCTGGGCTTCCTCTCTGGCTTCCTGCAAATGTGCATCCTGGGAGGTGGCAGGTGATGGCTCAAGTACTTGGATTCCCGCCATCCATGTGGGAGACCTGGATTGGAGTCTGGGCTCCTGACCGGGACATCGCAGATATTTGGAGAGTTAATCAGTGGATGGATGATCTCTCTCTCTCTCTCTGCTTTTCAAGTAAAGTGAAAAAAATAATAAGGAATAGTTATAATGGATATCTCATATGCTATCTGAAGAGGAGTGTTTGGAAAAACAGCGGTAGTATTATGGGAAGTTAGGGGGCTGGAACAATGTGAGCATGACAGACATCCATGGGCTCAAGGGACAGCTGGGGCTCGCTGTTACTCGCCGGCAGGGGCTCAGCCAAGTGGGAGAGATTATTCACACTTTCCAGAGACATTTATTGCTGCTGCTTCTGAATATGTGTTGATTTTGTAATGGAGACTCTTAAGGGGCAGGCATTGTGGCCGAGCAGGTGCCTTGGGCACCCACATCCCATATCAGAGTACCTGGGATACAGCCCTGCCTCTGCTTCTGATCTAGTTTCCTGCTCGGGTTTCTGGAAAGCACATATGATAGTTCAAGTACTTAGGTTCCTGCCATCTACGTGGGAACCTAGTTGAAGCTCTTGGTTCCTGTCTTTGGCCTGGCCCAGCTTGGTTGTTGCAGGCATTTGGGGAGTGAACCAGAGGATAGAAGTCTCCCTCCCCCTTCCTCTCTCTGTCTTCCTTCCCTTCTCTTTGTCACCGGCTTTCAAATAAGTGCATTTGAAAAAAAGACAATTCAACTGAAGTTACAAGTCTTACTTCAATTTTCTATTTCATTTTGACATTGGTGATCTTGCCCTAAGCTGATGTCAGCCAAAATAATTTGTTAAAGATTATTTATTTGAAAGTCAGAGTTACAGAGAGAAGGAGAGGCAGAGAGAAAGGTTTTCCATCTGCTGGTTCACTCCTCAATTGGCCACAACAGCTGGGGCTGTTCTGATCGGAAGCCAGGAACCAGGAGCTTCCTCCAGGTCTCCCATGTGGATGCAGGGGCTCAAGCCTTGGGTATCTTCTGCTTTCCCATGCCATAGCAGAGAGCTGGATTGGAAGTGGAGCAGGCGGGACTAGAACCGGCGCCCATATGGGATGCTGGCGCTTCAGGCAATGGCTTTACCTGCTATACCACAGCGCTGGCCCCAGCCAAAATAATTTGAATTAAATCTGACCTCAGTCATTTGTGGGATTTTGTTAAGAAATCTGAAAAGACAGAGGAGCAGTATGTGTGTGTGTGCGTGTGTGTGTGTGTGTGTGTGAGAGAGAGAGAGAGACACACACACACACAGAGAGACAGACAGACACAGACTGGAGATCATGCACTTGTAAATTTCCATCATTGAAGAAGTGAGGGAAAGAGTAATAATGGGTAAAGAGATCAACAGCTTTTTTTGTTGAACTGTTGCACACACAAAGTCTAAAGATATGGCTGTCTTGTGGGGGATTTATCAAAAACGAGTCTCTTTGCTAGAGGGAATGTGTTTTTCTAAGTGAGAATAGAACTTATCCTCAATCTGAATTGCAAATCCTTCCGAAAGCAGAGTGGGAAGGAAGGGGACTGTATGGCAGGAATGAGTTCTTTCACTTCGTTTCATAAACATTTCCTGAGACAAGTTTTAAGAAATTGTAATTATTTAAAAAAATTCCAGTATCCTCCTGGTCTGAATATTTTAGATAAATCACAATAACCAGCTGATTCTTTACACCATCGAGCTGGTTTGGGTTGGGGCAGGGGGGAGACTCCTCACCTCTGCAGCTGGATCGTAGGAAGTGGAGTGTGTTTGGCAAGCTGTGGCTCTAGAAATCAGATTTGTCTGCAGAGGAAAAAGCACTTGGTACAGGACAGGCGCAGGAGCAGTGAGCCAGCATTTGTGTGACTCGGGCTGAGCACTGTGCGAGGTGATTTGTGTTCACGGGAGCTGTTATAGGTCATTGTCAGTGCTCTCTTCACACTGAGCATTGTTATACGCACTTCTCAGCTGAGTAAACTGAGGCTGGGTGGTGTCAGCTGGCTTGCTCCAGGATGGCCAGGTCACTGTGAGTTGTGAGATTAAACTTGGGCACGGGAAGGCAAGAGGAAGAGTGGGCACAATGTGCTGCGTCAGGGAGGGGACAGAAGCCAGAGATGTCTGGATCACGCTGTGATGGGTGGGTGAGCCCCAGCTCGAAGGCTGTGGGCACTGGGCCCAGGGCAAGGTCCCTGAGAGGGGGACCAGAGCAGACGCTGGTTTGGGGAAGGGACCCTGAGGTACATGTGGGCCTGTAGAGTGGGTGCTCACAGGGCACCCGGGGCCCAGGCAGGTGTCAGGCACGTGTGAGGCTCCCGAGAGCTGAGTCTGGGGGGAGCACACGGACAGCAGCCTGGCAGGGGGTGGAAACAGAGCGCCGAGCTCTAGGGAGGCCAGGAGGATCATGGGAGCCGAGGCAGCACAGAGCCTTTGGTAGTTAGGTTTTTTCAAGGCTTTTCAGGAGGTCAGCACGAAGGGCCGAGTGCATGGCGCGGGCCTGAGAGGGAGCGGGAGAGAACAAGCCTATAGGGAAACTGGGACAGTCCATGTGGGACAGTCCAAGCTGGGGTTTGAGGCACTGTGCTCCTGTTACTAAAACAGACCAGCAAAACCTAGACCTGCCAGGAGCTCTGCTTTCTCCCTAAATGCACACCGTGGACGCGTGCGCGTGGGAGCCCCGTGGAAGGGCTCCGCGGTTCTGTGCTTCAGGGAGAGCAGGGGCCCCTTCGTGGACCCGGCACGAAGGCAGCCGGGTTTGCACAGACTCCTGCCAGCACTTCCCACTCATCCCGCCAGGGGCGCCCGGGAGGCCGGCTCCCGCGGGCAGGTGCCCCACCGAAGGTGCCCTGCGTCAAAGGCTGCCCATTTGCCGGTGTGGCTTCCTGTGCCCACCAGGGAAGCAGCAGGAACGCGCGGGAGGAGGCTGCAGGTCTGCTCGGCGCATCTGGCATGAATTTTGGCAGCTCCCAGATCCTGACTTGGGGTGGGGGGAGGGGGAGCGCCCTCCGGTGGGGGGCGGGGCAGGTTTCAAGGCTTCCGGGAGGACCTTCCAGCTCCATCTGCGCAGGCGTGAGCCGCAGTCCTGCCTCAGGGCTTTTACACTTGCAACCCCTCCAGCATCCCCCCCCCCCCATCATCTTCAAGTCTTCATTTTACTCAGATGTCACCTCTTCAGGGCCGGCTTCCCCAGCACTCTGGTTCAAGCCCCTCCCTTCCTCCTCCCTGGCCGCTCCCTCCACCCTCTCCCAGCGCTGCTACTCTGCAGAGCACTGGAAGGCCCTGTCGTTTGCTAGTTGATCCTGTTTCCTTCATTCTTCTGCCTCAGGGCCTAGCAGGTCCTCACGGAACAGGGACTTCAATTGTGTTATTAATTAATTTTTTATTTCATTTGAGAGGCACCGCAGACAGAAGGGAGAGAATTCGCCCATCTGCTGATCTGTTCTCCAAAAGTCTGCGACATACGAGGCTGGGCAGGCCAAAGGTGGGGGTGGGAACTCGATCTGGGTCTCCCATGGGTGGTAGGAACCCGTGTCCTTGAGCCATCGGCACCTGCTGCCTCCCAGAGTGTGCATTCGTAGGGAGCTGGGGTGGGGATGGAACTGGGACCCACACCCAGGCTTGCTGAATGAGATGCAGTTGTCCCAACTGCGAGGCCAATGCCTGCCCTTTAATTGGGATCGTTAACACTGCTGTACTGCAGCAGCTAGAACAAAGTGCCTGGCCTACTGTATGTCTTCAACAGACATTGCTGAATACGTGAGAACGCAGCTTAGCCCAGAGCCGTCTCCGAAATCCCGCATGAGAGTCCCTGTAGGCTCAAGGCTAGGTGTGGTGGGCTTGTCACCCGCTGCAGCCGGGGTGGTCATTTTTGTCTCTTCCGGATGAGGACAGAGGGGTCTTGTGAGTGTGCCCACCAGGCTCGTGGAGGACTAAGAATTCATTAATTTGGGTTGGGAGGCGCTGATCACCAAGGCTGCTGTTGGCCTTCCCTTGGCTCCTTTTTCCAACTCCCTGGGCCCGTGGAATGCTCAGGAGCGATGGCAAGGTCACGGAGGAGGCCAATGTTATGGGTTGCAAAGAGGGTACAGCGGCAGAGGGTCTGCTGGATGCAGCTCTCCGCGGAGCAGGGCGGCCCCAGATCCCTGGGTTGCACTCTGCTGACGGGCGTGGGTGAGTGTGGCTCTCCTGGGTGAGCAGGCAGACTGGGGATCTTGGAGGTCAAGCGTCTCGGATGTGACGTCGTGAACACTCATGTGGTGATGGGAGTGGAAGGAAGTGGGAAATGGGATTTGCCGTGGGAATGTGTTGCCCCCAGAAGACAGTGTGGCCTCTGTCTCCTTACAGCTCTCTGGGTTTTTCTTTCTCCTTCCTGCAGACCACACGTTCAACTCTGCGTAAGCTCAGCCTGGCTCCCACCTTGGATAGTGGGTGGCTCTCTTGGCCCACTCCTGAGGGGCTGCAGAGATCCGAGGGTGTGTGGAACTCGGGTTTTGGGGGCGTGTCCCGCAGTCACTGCCCGTTCAGCCCCATTGACTCCCTTCAGTCTATACGGATAAGCACTCCCTCATTTAGGCACTTGCTCACTTGTTCTCTCAGCCACACAGCCTCTGTCACAGACAGAATCCCGATTCCCGCCCTTGCTGTCCCGGGGTTGGTTAGTCCCTTCCCTTCCTGATTATGGTGGGCTGCTGCTCTTCTGATTAGGCGACATTCGATGGCAAAGGGCGTTTGCAGAGGTGACCGAGGTGCCAGCTGGCTGTAGGTGAACCTGAGGGTAGAGCATCTTGGGTGGGCCCAACCTGATCAGGTGAACCCTTCAAGGGATCTAGGCCCTCCCTGGAGGAGCAGATGGAACAGTGAGAGGATGGAGGCCGTAGGATGGGGCCTCCGAGCGAGGACTTGAGGGCAGTCTTTAGGAGCTAAGAGATCCCTCAGGCATCCTTTAGCGAGGAACTGAATCCTGCCGGTCACCTGCTGCCCTGGAAGAAGATGCTGGGGTCCAGCTGAGACACCCTGATTCCAGCCTCGGGGGATGCTGAACAGAGGCCCTGGGGCACTGCAGCTCCAGGCTTCTGACCTGCAGAGCTGTGGCGTGACACACGGGTACTGATTCAAGCCACTGGGCATGTCGTGTCACCATAGACAACCAGGACGGACACAGATCTTCCCCATGGGCTGTGGCATCGGGGACAGAGCGAGGGATGGGACACACGGGCCCTCGCCCTCAAGGAGCTTGCTCTCTGATCACAGACAGCCCCTGTAGCCCAGGGTGTAGAAGTGGGGCCTTCCAGAAGTGAGCCAGATTGTCCTGACTTCAGACCGTGGCTCTGCCTTTGGTCCCCTGGTCTGATCATGAGTAAATCCCCCAAGCGTTCTGTGCCTTTGCGCTCTCCTCTGTCAACCGAGGACAGGAGCGGTCCTGCAAAGGTTTAGGGGGCACTCAGTGGGAGAACACCAGCAAAGTGCTTCGTGTTTGGGCCTGCTGTGGGATATGGCTGCCATCTATTAGCTGCCGTCAGCTCACATCCTGATCTGTGACATGGGGAACCGAACCCCAGGCCGTTATTTCATACCCAGCCCCAGCCTGGAGAGATGTGGGAAGCAGGGCTGGCCGTGCCTCGCTCATCCCATCAGCAGTGGTGGTGCTGAGAGGAGCGCCCGAATCCCAGTCTGCAGGCTCTGTCCTCTCCGGGCCCCAAGGGGCTGCTTGCGGGACTCAGCAGCCGGGGGGTCCGGGACGGCCCACACGTTCTCCTCCTCCTCCATCGTGGCCAGTGGTGGTGATGGCAACAGAGGGATTTCTGGGAACCTGAGGATTACCTGTTGCAAGGAAGCACAACTTGGCTTGCCCCCGCCCCAGGCTCTGCTTGGCTGAGGGTCTGGCTCCAGCTGGGGATGGAATTTCCCCTGGAAAAGGTTAGGCCACTGAAACCCCTAGTTAATTTTTCTTATTTATGTGGCATGGTTTGAGCTGCCTTTAATGGTGTGGATGAGGGTGTAGGAAGTACTGCTGGGTCCATTGTTTTTGGAGGACTCTCTTGGTGCAAAATGCACCAAAAATTATAAAATTATACTTATGGGGGCCAGTGCTATAGTGCAGCGGGTTAAAGCTCTGGCCTGTAGCACCAGCGTTCCATATGGGCGCCAGTTCAAGTCCCAGCTGCTCCACTTCCAATCCAGCTCTCTGCTATGGCCTGAGAAAGCACTAGAAGATGGCCCAAGTCCTTGGGCCCCTGCACCCACATGGGAGATCTGGAAGAAGCTCCTGGCTCCTGGCTTCGGATCAGCTCAGTCTGGCCATTGCAGTCATTTGGGGAGTGAACCAGCAGATGGAAGACTTCTCTCTCTTGCTCTACCGCTCTCTGTAACTGCCTTTCCAATAAATAAAATAAATCTTAAAAAAAATTACACTTATGCCATGTCCTGAGGGTATCAGTTTTAGCTTTTGAGAAAATATTTCACTGAAGGACACTCATCGGGGCATGTATTACAGAAAGCCTGGGGAGTAACCTCGTGGCCACCAGTAGGGGATTGGGAAATGATGACGGCCCCTCTGGGGGCCAGAGTGCTGCATGGCTGTTCTCAGTGATGCCTGGGTACTTACAGTAGTCAGCCTCAAAGGAATGAGAGCGAGAATGACAGCGCTGGAGTTGGACCCCCTGAATCCAAGCCCCATTCCCACCATTTAATTGCTGAATGACATTGCACAAGGCACTTAACTTCTTTTGAAAAAAAATTAAATTAGTTTCAGAGAGACAGAGCACATGCTGCCATCCATTTGTTCACTCCCCAAATGGCCACAAAAGCTGAGGCCGTGTGGGGGCCAAAGTTCAGGACCAGGAAGTCAGTCCAGGTCTCCCAGGTGGGCAGCAGGAAGGTGGTTATTGGAGCCACGCAGCCGCCCTCCTGGGTCTGCCTCAGCACGAAGCTGGGGTCGGAGCTGGAGTCGGGAATTGAACCTAGGAAATCTGAGATGGGTCATGGGCATGTCAACCACCAGGCGTAGCACCCACCCCCATTATTTAACTTCGCTAAGCCTCTACCCCTCTGTCTATAGTGTGGGTCACTCAGTTTTTGTGACCGTTAAATGAGAGAAGAGCATGAGCTGCTTAGCAGAGCCCAATGGGTCTTAAACACGTTGTCAATGGCTTTTACTAGTTTTGCATTCCCACATTTGCTTTCGAAAAGATTTGCATAGAAAAGGTAAGGAAGAAACGGAAGCAAAATGAAAATGGTCGTTTCTGGGGGCTGGGAATGCCTGCATGTGGTGCAGTTTCCTTGTTTATTTTCAGAGTGTGCCACAGTACCTCTGAACTACTTTTGGAAAAAAAAAGGCAGGGGTGGGGTGGAAGGGGGAGTCATGAGCAAGAGAGGAGGGAAAAGAAAATGACCTTGAGTTATTGGGCCTTCCAGATCTGCTTGCTCCACCACTCCTGGGTGTTGGCTTAGAAGCAGCCACTGAGGGTGTTTCTCCCATGGGGGAGAAGGGGCAGGAGTGGGCCTGCCAGGCCTTCAGACCCACTCCCCTGCCTGGGAGCTGAGCTGACCAGTGAGGTGGACAGGCCCCAGTCCAAGAGTCAGGGAGCCCTCCCCCATCCTGTCAGCCCAGGAGCCAGGGAGAATTCCTCAGGGGCCTCCTCTGTCCTTGGGTTTGCTCTGTCAGCTGACTGTTCATTAGCACATGCGACCCCTCTATGCAAACAGCTGCCTGCGGTGACAACCAAACCCTTGCAGTCTCTGCGGAGGAACAGCAGGGGGCTTCCCCAGATGTGACAGACAGAGGGGGCTGTTTGCAAGGTTCTTTATGTATTCTGGATGCAAGTCACTTGTGGCTGCAAGCATGGCAGTCCCTTTTATTCTTTGAACAGTGAAATTTGTAACTTTCCAAGTTTTCGTCTCTTCACTTTGGGTAGTATTTCCAGCTTCTTTATTTACCGGATAGTTTTTTTTATTTAGAGTCTGCATGTGGATGTTTTGAATCACATCTTCTTTGGTACCAGATATTTCCGTATTCCTTTACTTATTACTGGGTGTACTCCCAGGCCTTTCCACACTCTCGGCTGTTTCACCTCAAACTTGGGAGTTCTGTGGATTCTGCCTGGATTTCCCAGTCCGCGTGCTGTGGCCTGAGAATGCTTTGAAGTCAGGAAATTGGACCAGTCCTAGGGCTGACCTCACTCCTTCCCAATCTCTTAGGGGTCTGTCCTCTGGTGCTTCCAACCAATGTCTGGGAAACTGTAGGCTTCACGTATGTCGTCCTTTCTCTTTGATTGTTTCAGGTAAATCTGGCTTCTGTTCTTCTCTCTTGGTTGGAAGCGAAGGGAACGCTTCTGTTTTTAATGAGGTGAAGTTCAAAGAGCAGAACATTAACTATTTCAATGTGAGTAACTCAGAGGCAGTTAGCAGCTTGGTACAGGATGGCCCATGCTGTCTAGTCCCTAAACATTTTCATCACCCCAAAAGGAAATCTAATATTACCCTGCCCTCCACTGAATCCCTGGCAATCGCCAATCTGCATTGGGCTTCCATGGGTTTCTCTGTTCTAGATGCTTCATATAAATGGGATCCTGTATTGCGTGACTTTTTGTGTTGTTTCTCTTGCTGAGTGTGTTTCTGAGGTTATCCTTCTTGTTGTAAGTTTCAGTACTTCATTCCTTCTGGCTGAGTACTGTTCCCTTACATATATACACTGCACTTTGTTCATCTGCTCACCTGCTGATAGACACTTGGGCTGTTTCTACCTTTTGGCTTTTCTGAATAGTGTATCCATGAACGTTCATGCACACAGATTTCTGTCAGTCTGTGTCTTCAGTTGCTTTGGGCACGTACTCAGGAGTGGCAATGCTGGGTCACGTGAAATCTACGTTTAACTCTTTGAAGAACCATCAAGTTGTTTTACATAGTGACTGAGCCATTTTGCATTCCCATCCTCTTTTTTTGAGGTTTTAAAAAATTTTTTATTTTAAAGATTTTAATTATTTTTGAAAGGTAGAGCTACAGACAGAGAGAGGGAGAGACAGAGAGAGAGGTCTTCCATCTGCTGGTTCACTCTCCAAATGGAAGCAGTGGCCTGAGTTGAGCTGATCTGAAGCCAGGGGCCAGGAGCTTCTTCTAGGTCTCCCATGTGAGTACAGGAGCCCAAGCACTTGGAACAACCTCTATTGCTTTCCCAGGCCATAGCAGAGAGCTGGATCGAAAGAGGAGCAGCTGTGACTTGAACCAGTGCCCATATGAAATGCTGGCCCCACAGGCTGAGGCTTAACATACTAAGTAGCCGGCGCCGCAGCTCAATAGGCTAATCCTCCACCTTGCGGCGCTGGCACACCGGGTTCTAGTCCAGGTCGGGGTGCCGGATTCTGTCCCGGTTGCCCTTCTTCCAGGCCAGCTCTCTGCTAGGCCCGGGAGTGCAGTGGAGGATGGCCCAAGTGCTTGGGCCCTGCACCCCATGGGAGACCAGGAGAAGCACCTGGCTCCTGCCATCAGATCAGTGAGGTACACCGGCCACAGCGCACCAGCCACGGCGGCCTTTGGAGGGTGAACTAACGGCAAAAGAAGACCTTTCTCTCTGTCTCTCTCTCTCACTGTCCACTCTGCCTGTAAAAAAAAAAACAAAAAACAAAAAACTATGTATGCCACTGTGCTGTCCCAGTTATAAAAATTTTAAGGTATGAGTCATATGCCTTAAATAGGACCCATTTTGCATGTTTTGTTCAGTTGGTTTTATTAAATGTACACATATCTGTAATCACAGTGATCAAGAAATAAAATATTTACATCACCTTAGAAAGTTTCCTCATGTCTATTTAATTACTCCTCCTGTTGGCCTGTAGTGTGTTTTCTGTATACAGATTGGTTTGGCTGGATCAGAACTTCATGTAAATGGGCCGGCGCTGCAGCACAATAGGCTCATGATAATAGGCTAGTGCTACGGCACCAGCACACCAGGTTCTAGTCCCGGTCAGGGCACTGGATTTTGTCCCAGTTGCCCCTCTTCCAGGCCAGCTCTCTGCTGTGGCCCGGGAGTGCAGCGGAGGATGGCCCAAGTCCTTGGGCTCTGCACCCACATGGGAGACCAGGAGAAGCACCTGGCTCCTGGCTTCAGATCGGCATAGCTGGCCACAGCGGCCACTGAGGGGTGAACCAATGGAAAAGGAAGACCTTTCTCTCTGTTTCTCTCACTCTGTCAAAAAAAAAAAAAAAAAAGAGCTTCATGTAAATGGACTCATGCACTGTATATTCCTTTAGGTATGAAATTTTTTGCTCAGCGTTTTTCCCCCAGATTCTCTCATGTTGATGTATATATGTCCTTTATTGCTGAGTAAAACTCACTTTATTGATACACCACAGTTTGTTTATCCATTCATCTGTTCAATGTACATTTGGGTTGTTTCTGGTTTGAAGCTGTTATAAACAGGGCCGCTCTAAGCATTTGCAATGTAAGTCTTTTTGGGGTCACGTTCTTTCATTTACCTTGAGTTAATATCTAGGAGCAGAACTGACGGGTCAAAGGTACATGTGTGTTTAACTTTGTAAAACATTCCCAAAATGCTTTCTATTTGATTGCTAAGATCATTGATGATATTGCCCATCTTTTATGTCCATAATGTTTTTTTTTTTTTGTTAAGATTTTCTTTATTTATTTGAGAGGTAGAGTTACAGAGAGGGGAGAGGAGAGAGAAAGGTCTTCTATCTGCTGGTTCATTCCCCAAATGGTCACAATAGCCAGAGCTGAGCCAATCTGAAACCAGGAGACTGGAGCTTCTTCCAGCTCCTCCATCAAGGTGCAGGGGCCCGAGCACTTGGGCCATCTTCCACTGCTTTCCCAGGCCATAGCAGAGAGCTGGATCAGAAGAGGAGCAGCCAGGACTTGAACAGGTGTCCATATAGGATGCTGGCTCTGCAGGAGGAGATTTAGCCTACTGTGCCACAGCGCCGACCCCATCTACTTATTCTATCAAGTTTTGAGACAGTAGTGTGAAAGTTGCAAGCTAAAACTGTGGATTTATCTACTTGTATTTCTCTCTTCATTCCCTTCGGTTTTACTTGTGATTTTTGAAGCTTTATTACTAGGTGTGTATATATATCTAGGAATGTTACATCTTCCTGAAGAATTGGTCCCCTTACCATTATAAAATGTTTCCCTATGGTATTCTTTTTTTAAATAGGATAACATTTTGGTGCTATTTTAAAAAAAAGATTTATTTATCTATTTGAAAGTCAGAGTAACAGAGAGAGAGGGAGGGAGGGAGAGAGAGTGAGCGAGCGAGCACGCGCGAGCTTCCAACTGCTGATTCTCTCCCCAGAATCACTGCAATGGCCAGTGCTGAGCCAGGCTGAATCCAGGAGCCAGGGACTTCACCCGAGTTTCCCACACAGGTGCAGGGCCATCTTCCACCACTTTCCCAGGTGCATTAGCTGGGTGCTGGATTGGAAGTGGAGCAGCTGGAACACAAACCATGAACCAGTGCCCATATAGGATGCCATTGTCACAGGCGATGTCTTTACTCACTATGCCAAAACACTAGCCCCTCCTTTGGTATTCTTTGTCTTCAAGTCTCCTTTGTATTATATTAAATAGCCTTTCTAGACTTCTTATGCTGTTTGCATGTAAATCAGTTTCTATCCCTTTATATTCAGTTTGTTTCTGTCTTTAACATCATTTATCTTCTGTAGTGTGTATTTGTGTGTTTGTGTTTTACTTTTGAGAGCTACACACACACACACACACACACATAGAGAGAGAGAGAGAGAGAGAGAGAGAGACAGACAGACAGACAGACAGGGAGAGGGAGAGAGAGAAACTCCTATTTGCTGGTTTATTCCGCAAAAGCCTGCAATGGCAGGGATTGGGCCAAGCTGAGCTGGGAGCTGGAAACTTGATCAAGGCTCTTACATGGGCATCAGGGATCCAAACACCTACTGTGCCCCAGGGTCTGCACTGGTAGGAAGCTGGCAAGCGGAGCCAGAGACAGGCGCCAATCCCAGTGCCTGATACGGGATGAAGGTGTCTCAACTCCTAGGTCAAATGCCCGCCCCAGATAGTATATATGTTAATCTTACTTTTTATGCAGGTGAACAATCTCTAGAATTGAATTGAAATTTTTATATTAAAAATGTTTTTGTCTGAGAGGGAGAGGAGAAGGGAGAGAGAGATGTAGATAGAGAGGGCTCCCATTTGCTAGTTCATTCTCCAAATGTGTGTGTGTGTGTGAGAGAGAGAGAGAGAGAGAGAGCAAGCAAACGAGCAATCTCCTATCTGCTCGTTCATTCTCCAAATGTCCACAACCACTGGGGCTGGGCCAGGGCTCGGCTGGGACTGAGCCTGTGACCTGAGAACTCAGTGCAGGTCTCCCACAAGGGTGGCAGCAACTCAGTCCCTGGAGCTGTCACTGCTGCCTCCCGGGGGCTTTATTAGCAGGAAGCCAGGATCCCGAGCTGCTGCCAGGAATGGAACCCAGGGAGTCTGGTGTGGGATGAGGGCGTGTTACCTAGAATCTCAGCTGGCAGCAGGACTCGCAACCGCCCTCCCCAGAGCTGTTGCATTCGGTCACTGATTTGCTGATGTAGATCTGCCTTGCTACTTGTTCTCCAGCTGTTTATTCAGTGTGTGTTTCTCTGTCTCTCCTTGTTTGCTTTCTTTTGGGTTAACCAAGTGGTTTTTGATATTCTATTTTATTCCATTTATGTTTTTTTTCTTGGCTATCTATTTTAAAATGTTTGAAGTGGGTTGTCTAGGGCTAACAGCCTGCATTCTGATTTAAGTCTGTTTAGAGTGGATTTTTATCACTTTTCATATATCACATCTGTTGTCCTAATACTTCCTTTTTCTGACTGCCCACTTCACAAACACAGTAACCTTACAACAGGACGCATCGGTATACCCAAGCCATTTACAGGAGCCCTCTTATTTCCTAGAATAAACATGATTTTGGCATGCTACTTTTCCTCGATGCGCTCGGTATAGAGGGGGAGACAGCAGTGTAAACAGAGATGTACCACGAAGATGTAAAGAGAAAGGGAAGCCTCCAATGGGACAGAAGCGGCCTCAAGAGGACTCAGTAAATCTAATCAGAGAGTGGGAATCCAGGAGGACTTCACAGAGGAGGTGCTAGAAATGAGCATGGCTTAGCAAGTACAGAAAGAGAAAAAACATAGGCAGAAGGACCTAGGGAGCCCACGTGCTTCAGTGTGGCTGGGCTGGGCAGTAAGCAGCAGGGGAGAGTGAGTTCTGAGCATTACCGCTGGATCGTGGGGAGCCCTGTGGGTCCTGGCAAGTTCTCACCTCAGTGCATCTGTAAGCGGGAGCCACTCAGTAGGAAGCCTGGACACATTCAGATGTGTTTTAGGCACTGAAGTCTGAGCTGGAGGGAGGAGACAGGAGGGCAGGGATCAGCATTCTCCCCCTGGGAAACAATGGCTGCTCCTGGTGGCCAGAGTCAAGGGCCGCAGAGGCAAGCACTGCTGAGAAGTACATCCATGGAGCGGGATGTGAGGAATGAGTGAAGGAGGCCTCTGGAAGGACTAAAGGAAGATGTTGGACGAGGACCGGGATGGAGGACGTAGACCAAGGTCAATGTCAGGAGCAGGGAAGATGGGCAGTGCCGAGCGCAGCAATGGGAGGCTCAGCTGGGAATGTGGGACAGACAGCTGCAAGCCCAGCCCGGGGTTGCGGGCAGCGAAGAATGGAACAGGGATTCGTCAATGGGTGATGAGGGAGGTGGCGCGGCAGCTGTGGCTGTGGAGGAAACCACCCGGGCTGACCATGGGGAGCTGGAAGAACAGGCAAGCATGGGGGCTTGGGAGGGGCTTGAAGGGAAGCCACCCAACAGGACATTAGCTCGCCAGAATCCCACCCTCCGAGGGAGCACGGCTGGTTTTGTTCGCTTGTTAAACAATCCCTACGTTTGTCCACCTAACCTGAGAGGACATTTCGTGTTAGCAGAGCACGTGGGGGCTTTGACAGAATTCTAACTAGTGTGCCAATATCCGCTTGCCACAGCCTGGAAGACTGGGTCATGTGACCCGACCCAGTGGGTCACAGTCCCTGCTGCTGTGTGGGAGGAGGAAGCATGAGGCTCCGTTCCCAGCTTTCTTCCCCTAGAGGGTCTCGTCTTGGTGGTCAGAGTCCCAAGGAAGGTGTAAGAAATTGCTGTGTGTTGATGACACACTGCCTAGGCCATTTGCTGGCATTATTTGTCCTTCAAACCTCAATGAGGAGGTGTAAGAAAACTGTTAGCTAGTTCTAATTCCAAAAATCCCAAAGACTTGGAATTCTGGAATGTGCTTGTGAGCAGAATTCTTTGCCACTTGAACATTTTCCCCTGTTTAGTATCTCCAGTTGTCCTGTTCTGCTGAGCTCATGGTACCGGGGAGACAGAGCTTCCTGACTCGCTTTATTTTTATTTTTTAAAAAGATTTATTTATTTGAAAGGCAGAATTAGAGAGAGAAAATGAATCTTTTATGCACTCTGTAGATGGCTGCAATGGCCAGGGCTGGGCCAAGCCAAAGCCAGGAGTCAGGAGGTTCATCTGGTCTCTCGTGTGGGTGGCAGGGGCCCAAGTACTTGGACCATCTTCTGCTGCTTTCCCAGGAGTGATGGCAGGAACCTGGATCAGAAGTGGAGCAGCCAGGACTCAAACCAGCACTCATATGGGATGCCAGGGTTGCTGGTGGTGCCTTAACCTGTGCACCACAATGGTAGCCCCTGACTCCATTCTCAAAAGCTTAAAACCATTATTAATAGTATTTAAGAAGGGAAGGATTTTATTTACAGTATAAACAAACAAAAATTGCTTTGGGAGCTAGAAGGAGAACAGAGAGCCCTCTTTCGCCACCAGAGCTGCAAGGGAGGTGCTGTGTGGTGGGGGTCAGGTGAGGGGACAAGAATAGCCTTCTAGAAGGTCCAAGTTCCAAAGGCAGCACAGCAGCAGGAAGAGAGGTGCCCACAGGTGCCTTGCCGACAAGAACAGGGGTCCTCGGGGGTGACCTGTGTGCAGCCGTGGCGGGAGCCAGCTGTGCCCTTTCCCGTTACTGTCTGTACCCTCCTCTCATCTTCCCTTTCCAACCTTGGCACAGGCCCAGCAAAGGGAAGGGGACCAGTGGTTGCTGGTTAGTTGAGTCTTGAGCAAAAAATTCACTGGTCTGGGACACTAGTGGACTATTCCTGCGTGACTGATCTCAGGCTGCCGCTGGGAGGTCACTGAATGCAGAATTGGGAGGAGACAACACAACCACCCCTTGGAAGCCAGACAAGCCAGCTCCGGCACAGCACCGAAATCCTCCGGAAACCCCCTTGGAAAAGACTAGAATGGTGACTTCTTACCAGCAAAAGAGAAATGAAGTTGATGTTTAAAGAGCATACTAGCTTATTTTTCTTGCTTAAGCAAGAAAAAGCAAATTGGGTATAGAAGAAATGCTAATCAATACAACCAAGGCAATTTATGATAAACTGAAAGATAGCATCTTATTAATGGGGAAAAGTTGGAAGCATTCCCACTAATATGTGGAACCAAACAAGGATGACTACTCTCAGTATATATTCAATATAGTCCTAGAGGATTTAGCGGAGCCAATTGGCAAGAAAAAAATCAAAGGGATACAAATTGGAAAGAAGGAAGTCAAACTATCCCAATTTGCAGATAACATAATTCTATAAAAGGGGAACCAATAGAACACTAAGAGACTATTGGAGCTCATAAAAGAGTTTGATAAAATGACAGGGTATAAAATTAACACACAAAAATCAATAACCTTCAATTGCTTCTATACCCAATTTGCTAATTCATGGCCAGAGATTGTGTCCCCCCCACCCTTCCTTCCTTCTTTCCTTTCTTCTCTCTCTCTCTCTCTTTTTTTTTCTTTTTAAAAAGAGGGTGATGAGGTTAGCCACAGGCAAACCATACAAAAGGGGCTAAAGTGAGGAGGGAAAGCTCTTTTTTTTTTAATATTTATTTATTTATTTGAATGGCAGAGTTACAGAGAGGCAGAGAGAGAGAGAGAGATCGATCTTCCATCTGCTGGTTCACTCCCCAGATGGCCACAACAGCTGGAACTGTGCCAATCTGAAGCCAGGAGCTTCTTCTGGGTCTCCCATGTGGGTGCAGGGGCCCAAGGACTTGGGCCATCATCTTCTGCTTTCCCAGGCCATAGCAGAGAGCTGGATCGTAAGAGGAATAGCTAGGACTTGCACTGGTGACCACATGGGATGCCAGCATTGCAGGTGGTGGCTTTACCTGCTAAGGGACAGCACTGGCCCCAAGACTGTTTATTTCTTAATTCTAAACATGCAAGACATGGCAGACTTAGGCTTGAATTCAAGGCTGCCTGACTCAAAGCCTTACCAAGTTCCCAACAGACTCTTCTCTGGGCTGAGGCCCTGTGGGAGCACCTGGCCGGCCCCGTACAGCACTCTTGCCCTTCCGTGGTCCTCTGAGGATATCCCTAGGGCTGCAGGCAGGTTCCGTCCCCGGTGACCCAGTTATGGAGAGGAAGGTCAGCGTGAGCTGCTGGGCTGGTGGTGGGGACGGGAGCCTGTGGGTCCTGGCCTTGGCTCTGGCTCAGCTCTCCTGCTCCTCCAGGCTAGGCAGCAGCGCTTACGTCTCATGCTTGGTATGGCACTTGCTTTAGTCACCACAGAAGGAGCAAAGATGCAGCCTTCCCGCCGCCATGTCTCTTTTCTGGGCTGTGGGTGGCATCACCAATTTATCACAAGACTTCCTCCCTTGTGCTGAGCTCCGACGAGGCCTCCTAACTCCAGTGCTACAACTCCAGGAGGCTAAAGCCAAACTCACTGAGGGTGGCTGGGCTAGGTCCGTCCCAGTGCAGCTCTCACAGTCCAAACTCGCCCTTCCCTACCTGCTCTGGGATACTGGGGCTGGGACTCTGCCCACCGGGGGAGCTGGATGTAAGGGTCCGGCCGGGGTGGCGGAAAGAGGGTCTTGCTCCTTCCTGTCCCAGGTTCCCGTGAGCGTCACCTGTGGGAGGCTTGTCTGCCCCCGTAGGAGCAATTTCCTCCAGCAGCAAAGGCTGAACACTTGGCAGCTTTCCCAACACTTGTAAAACAAACACGTTTGTGCCAGCCCCTGAGACCCTAGCACCACCCGCCTACCCCTTCCTCCGAGGCCTGAGTTTTGCTTTCTTGGGGGCTCCTCTGCTCTTCTGTGTCTTGTCCCCTTTTTGGGCACCCGCTGAACGGGAGGTAGCTGCCTCCAGCTGCTGCCACTGACATTGCAGAGTTCTTACCACTCTTTCCAGTACATTCTGTATTAAAATCATCAGTGTGATTTCTGTCCCTCCACTAGACCCTGACCAACATAATGTCAACAAGATACAACCTTTCATGCATTGGACTTGGCCATGATGTTGGGGTCAGTGAGAGAAGCTTGTGCTACATCAAACTTGAGGCTTTTCCAGGGTCTGATGGTAGCTCAGTGAGGCAAGATGAAGTATGACACACAGGCCCCTGAATAACTCAGCCAGCTTGGCTTCACTCCTCTGTTGTGTGACACCTGAGCTGGGGTGTCCTGGTGGTAGCCTGACCTCCCAATGTGCCAGTTAAAACCCAATCCTTAGGGTTGGGGTGGAGGGACCCTAAGAGATCAGCTACCTCATCTCAGAAGATGGACCCCAGACCCAAACAGGGGAAGGGACTTGACTAAGGCAACATAGCCTGTGAGTGCTAAGGTGGGATGCGACCCCAGCTCTCCTGAGCCAGGGGCCTCCTAATCTCAGACTGTTTCTCAGTTCTCCCTACTTGAGACAGCCAGGTTGCAGGTGCTGGTTCAGCCAACTTCTGTACTACGTCCAATAAAATCAACAGAGAGGTATTTTCAAAGAGGCATAAAAACAGCTAAAGCTAAAAACCTGATCTTCGGGGAGGGCACTGTAGCACAGCCGGTTACGCCGCACAGCCAGATCCGAGTGCTGCTTTGAGTCCCAGCTACTCCACTTCTGATGCAGCTCCCTGCTAATGCGCTTGGGAAACAGCGGGTGATAACTCAACAACTTAAGTTCTAACCACCCATGTGAGAGACCAGGATGGAGCCCTGGCTCTTGGCTTCAGCCTGGCCCAACCCCAGTTGTTGCAGTCATTTGAGGAATGAACCAGTGGGTAGAAAATCTCTCTCTCTCTCCCTCTCCTTTCCTTGTTTTTCTGTCTCCTCTTTTTCTCTCACTCTGCCTTTCAAATAAATAAATAATTATCTTTAAGATACTTGATCACTGAGTATAAATGTATCATTCCTGATCCTCTTTTATTTTTGACAGACAGAGTGGATAGAGAGAGAGAGACAGAGAGGAAGGTCTTCCTTTGCCGTTGGTTCACCCTCCAATGGCTGCCGCAGCCGGTGCACTACGGCCGGTGCACCGCGCTGATCTGATGGCAGGAGCCAGGTGCTTCTCCTGGTCTCCCGTGGGGTGCAGGGCCCAAGGACTTGGGTAATAATTCATATATTTTAGCAGAAATTTTCAGTGTTTTATATTTTGATTAAAGATATTTATTTGAAAGAGAGAGGCCAGCGCCGTGGCTCAACGGGCTAATCCTCCGCCTTGCGGCGCCGGCACACCGGGTTCTAGTCCCGGTCGGGGCGCCGGATTCTGTCCCGGTTGCCCCTCTTCCAGGCCAGCCCTCTGCTGTGGCCCGGGAGTGCAGTGGAGGATGGCCCAGGTGCTTGGGCCCTGCACCCCATGGGGAGACCAGGAAAAGCACCTGGCTCCTGGCTCCTGCCATCGGACAAGCGCGGTGCGCCGGCCGCAGCACGCCGTCCGCGGCGGCCATTGGAGGGTGAACCAATGG
The DNA here is from genome assembly GCA_949820135.1 of Sylvilagus floridanus. Classification (NCBI taxonomy): domain Eukaryota; kingdom Metazoa; phylum Chordata; class Mammalia; order Lagomorpha; family Leporidae; genus Sylvilagus; species Sylvilagus floridanus. The sequence continues at coordinate 45,684,241 of OX463235.1, forward strand.
CAAAAGGAAGACCTTTCTCTCTGTCTCTCTCTCTCTCACTGTCCACTCTGCCTGTCAAAAAAAAAAAAAAAAGAGAGAGAGCCAGAGAGCTCTCCCATCCGCTGGTTTACTCCCCAAATGTCCACAACAGCCAGGGCTGGGCAGGCTGAAGTTAGGAGCCAGAAACTCAAGCCAGGTCTCCCACGTGGGCGGCAGGGACCCAAGCACTTGCACCCGCCACCTCCCAGGGTGCACACTGGCAGGAAGCTAGAGTGGAGAGCAGAGCCAGGACTTGAGCCCAGGTGCTGATACCAGATGCCAGTGTCCCAAAGTGGTATTTTAACATCCATGTCAAACACCTACCCCCACCCCCAATTCTGACTTTACAGAAGCAATTAAGTGTAACTATATAAAAGAGCACACGCAGACACAGGTGCAACTAGCCGTGAGACTGGGCCAGCGTCCCGGCTCCGCGTCCTGCCCAAGGGCAGTCCCGACCGTGTCTCCCTGTGAGGGTGCATGCTGGGGACAGCACCGTCTTCACAGGTTTGGCTGTTCTCCGTGCGTGCCTTCCACACTTGTTTCAAATGCACCAGGGCCACTTCTTTCTCCCATTGGTCTTTATGGCTCTGAAGCACAACCTATTGTGTCCAGGCTTCCTGGCGTGAAGTGCACGCTCAGTGGACGTGAGAGATTAGCGAGTGGCTGGCGCCAGCCGGCTCTACTTTCCTCTATTCCCACCCAAGAGCAGCTTGAGGCCATTTCTTCTGGGGAACCCGGGCCTTGTCTCCCATCACCCCTTCCCAACCCCGCAAGGGGGCTCTTCTGGTGACGGAACAGGCTGACTGCTCTCACACTGCTGGGGTCACCAAGCGGCCAGCCTTCTCGGCTTGGCCTCCAGGAGAAAGTGCCCAGCCCGGCCTGCCCACATCCATGAGTTACTGACACCTTTGATGCGCTCTTCCGCTGGGCCAAAGGCACAAAGCCAGTGCAGAGGTGGCCGGGAACCTACGCTTGGGTCACCTCCCCAGGGCTCTCCCATCGTGGATGCTGCCCCCTTTGCCCCGGAAAACAAAGCCAAGGCACCACTGCCTTTGGGTTCCCAGCACGTGGGCGCAGTCTCGAAAGCAGGGCTCTGAGTTTACGACACTGGCGGGAAAGGCCGTCTAGGGCTCTGCCTTCTTTCCGGGCCCTGGCCGGGGTTGTGGGATGTTTTATACGTGCATGGCCGGGACACTTGCAGCTCGTCCTTGCCTTGGGTGGAACTGTGAGGAGATGCAAGCTCCAGAGCAGCTTTGTGCAGGGCGTTTTGGGGAGATGGGGACACCACATCACAGCGCGTCTGTTTTCTACCCGGGGAAGAGATCGGCTTTCTCCCGGGACGGGACGATGGGCTGAGTCCCGGACCTCGGTACCAGCACTCGCTGTGCCGGTTTAAGCATTGGGTGTCCCGTTGCCCTCCGGAAGCCACAAACTGGGCCTCGCTGAGCCTGGGGCCTTGGTGAGCAGAGGAGGGCGGACTGAGGCTGCGGCCCGACCCGACAGCCACGCTCCATTCTCCACTCGCGTCTGTGGCCAGTGCGTGTTTCGGTTATGAATGAATCGTGTTGCCTGAGGATGGCTGCTTGCGCATCTGCAGTCCCGGGCGTTTCCCCACAGAGCCCGGGGACCAGCCCGGTCATGGAATGAGAACTAATCGCCAGTCCATGTCGCCCAGGGCTCGTCATCCCTCGCTGTCCTGCCCCTGTAGGACAGCACCTGCTGGGACTCCTGGTTCAGGCAGAGCCCAGCTGAAGGCTGGGAATGTCTGCCTGTTCACCCCGTGGTGGAGGAGGGAGGCGGGCAGGGGGAGGGGAAGCAGAGGGTGCCAGTATGGGTGCCTCACCCCCGGCGGTGCTCCCCAGGCCCCGTCTTGCACTGTCTGCCCTTGTGTGCTCTGTTTGGTAACTGTTCGTGCTGCATACCCCAAACACTCATGCAGGCTTAGGGTTCAAGTTCAGCAGAGGGCAGTTAGTGAAGTGCTCTCACCTTCCCTCCTCAGACCCTGTGCAACCTCCTCCTTGCGACTTCCAGGAAGCCATTGTAATGGTTTCTTGTTTTGGATTCATTTTTCCATTTTCTCTTGTATGAAACTATTGAGGATGAGAACAGATGCCGCCATCCCATATGGGCACGGGTCTTGGCTGCTCCACTTCCAATCCAGCTCCCTGCTGGTGTGCCTGGGGAAGCAGTAGAGGATGGCCCAAGTCCTTGGGTCACTGCACCCACATGGGAGACCCAGAGGAAGCTCCTGGCTCCAGGCTTTGATCTGGCCCAGCTGCAGCTGTTGTGGCCATTTGGAGGGTGAACCAGCAGATGGAAGACTTTCTCTCTCCCTCTCTGGGTCTCTCCCTCTATAACTCTTTCAAATAAAAAACAGGATGTAAATTAAAGTAATTTAAAAATAGGATGAAGAGGAGGGAGGAATTGCGGTTTGCCTCTGGCCTTGATTGTGGAGGGGCAAAGACAGAGCTGGCCACGCAAGTGTCTAAAAGCAGAAGAGGTGACGGCTCAAGGACTTGGGTCCCTGCCACGCATGTGAAGACCTGGGTTGGGTTCTAGGCTCCTGGCTTCAGGCCTGGCACAGCACTGGCTGTTGCAAGCATCTGGGGGAGTGAGCTAGTGGTTGGAAGAGCTCTTTTTGTCTCTCCTTCTCTGTAGTTCTGCCTTTCAAATAAATAAAAAATAAATCTTTTTTTAAAACCATAAATCACTGTCCCTCTGCAAGCACTGGTTGAGCACCTGGTTTGTGCTGGGTAGGAAGCCAGGTGCTGGGGCTGTGCTAATGAGTAGGATCACCTGGCTGGCACGGACCTTACAATTGTAATTAGGTGGGGAGGAAGGGGGTTGCGTGAGAAACACGTGAGTGCAAGGGCGCTGCGTCTGGTTGGGGTCACGGAGGCAGCCACGCCGAGGGCCCAGTTAGCTGGTGGTGGGGACGCTGGCTTTCCAGCGTGGTTATGTGCGCTGGGCCAGGTTCAGTGAGCAGTGGGGAAATTTCCATCATGTCCTGGCACAGGAGGTGTTTGAAGCGGGCGCCTTGACTACGTCTGAGTTTTCTTGAAGAAAGTCAATGGCAGGAAGCAGCGGCGAGCCTCTAGTGTGTTCTGGTAAGTCGCCCTTCACAGCCCGCTTGGAAACCTAGGGGTTCTGTCTGCAGGACCTGAGGCCCCAGATGGACCCGGGAGCTCCCTCAGGCCCTGCTGGGGGCATTTGTACAGTGGTTCAGTCTCTGCCTGCATGTGCAAATCAAGTGTGCAAGACTGACATGGAATTTTTAGAAGGGCAGCCCTTTCTGACCCAGTAACCCCTCTCCTAGAAATTAATTTCAAAGAAATTCTCAGAATTGAGGATGAAAAAGATTTCAGAGAAAAATACTCATTTTAGGTTTGTTTGAATTAGAAATGATAGCCAAAAAATAATTCTGGTATATTTACATGATGAATTATGGTACAATCATTTTTTTTTTTTGACAGGCAGAGTAAGAGACAGAGACAAAGGTCTTCCTTCCATTGGTTCACCCCCGAAATGGCTGCTACGGCCGGTGCGCTGCGCTGATCTGAAGCCAGGTGCCAGGTGCTTCCTCCTGGTTTCCCATACGGGTGCAGGGCCCAAGCACTTGGGCCATCCTCCACTGCCTTCCTGGGCCACAGCAGAGAGCTGGACTGGAAGAGGGGCAACTGGGACAGAATCTGGCGCCCCAACTGGGACTAGAACTTGGGGTGCTGGCGCCGCAGGTGGAGGATTAGCCGAGTGAGCTGGAGAGGTAGTCATATTAATGCCTATTTGATGCTGGGAGATGTTCAATGAATAAATTCAGTGCTGGCCATTGCTGCGGCTCAACAGGCCCTGCACCTGCATGGGAGACCAGGAGGAAGAACCTGGCTCCTGGCTTCGGATTGGCACAGTGCGCCGGCCATAGCGGCCATTTTGGGGGTGAACCAATGTAAGGAAGACCTTTCTCTCTGTCTCTCTCTCACTGTCTAACTCTGCCTGTCAAAAAAAAAAAAGTATAACAATGGGAAAATGAACTGTAGGAGAGCACTTTTACTGTAGAGAAATAAGCCTGTTGGTGTTAGTGGGTCTCTTCGGGAGGAGAGATCCCAGGTGAGTCCCATATTCACTCTGATCTTGTTGTGTTACAAATTCTCAATAATCGTGTCCCATTTAGAACTAAAGCCATCCAAGAGTGTACTTTTGAATAAAAGAATGAAAATTTTCAGAGGTGAAACTGCTTCTGCTTCTTCCTGAACTTAAGGACTTGTTGAGGTTTGGAAAATGGGGATAAAAAAACTGGTTCTCCTTTGGGAGAAGTCCTGTGGGCTCCTTAGCTCACATCGAAAGTGGAGTCAGGGTTTGACCCTAGATACTCTAATGTGGGATGTAGGGGTCTCAAGTGTTGGCTCAAGCATTGCACCAAATGCCTACACCTTCTGTTCTTAATGCACTTAACCCTCACAACATCTTTATGAAATTGCTACCATTGCTATTCCCATTTTTAAGGTGGGAATGCTGAGGCCCAGAGGGCAGCCTACCCCAAATCACATACTAATAAGTGGTATTTGGAGCCAGGTCTGATGATGCCAAGTTGGAGGGTGAGAAGAACAATAACGGGGCAGAAGGCCAGTAACCGCACTGGAGGTGGGGGGGGAGGCAGGTGGCAGAGGGGAGGCAAGGCAGCTGTCGCATATGTGGGTCTCAGCCTGGTCTCGCTGAGGGCCTCCCTTGCTGTGACAAGGTTTTCTATCCTCCCAGAGCAGCAGTGAAGAGAATAGAAAAGAAATTGCGCATGACTGGCCGTGGGTGCTCGTTACTTGGGCCTCTTTCTTAAGGGTTAAGAAAGAGGCCAAAGGTTCTGGAACAATCCAAAGAGAACTTCTGAATGCCTTCTGGGACTTGGCAGGGTGACAGGAGAGCTTCTCATTGTAACTCCCCTTTTGAACTTGTGGTTTCCTGTCCGTGCCACACCGAGGACGGTCCCCAGAGCGCCCCTCCCGACCTTCATCAGCCTCTGCCGGGGCTGCCTTCGGCACCTGGGTGGAGAGTGAGAGGTGCAAGCTTTCACGGGAACGGAGGGAACAGATGCCCGTTGCCAGTACGCAAGGAGAAGCTGTGGTAAAGCGCAAGGCAGAGAGCAGTGTGGAAAGCTGGACAGAAAGAGGGTCAGTTCTTCATACCTGTCACCAGGGGGCAGCACTGGCGCCATACAGCTCCGTGGTGTCCTTTGCACAAGGAAGAGAGCTTCTCTAATGACCAGCAATTTATAAAAGTAGTATCCCTCTGCAGGCCTCAGTCCCCTCCGCCTAACCTAACAACATCAGCATTTATCCAAGCTAACAGCACATGAAAAAAACATCTTGCAGGGCTGGATATTTGGCCTAGCGATTAAGATGCCACTTGCTGCGCTTGCATCCCACATCACAGTGCTGCGTTGGAGTCGCTCCTCTCCTGATTCCAGCTTCCTGCCAGTGCACACCCTGGGAGGCAGCAAGTGATGGCTCAAATGGTTGGGAGTTCTGGACTGAGTTCCTGGTAGCTCTGATTTGGCCTGGCCCAGACCTAGCCATTGTAGGCATTTGGGGAGTGGGCTGGGAAGGCCGGAGATTGCTGTCTGTCTCTCCCTGACTCTCCAAAACAAATCCATTATACAAAAATGCAGGCTTTAAAGGTGTAGTCTGAGGGGTGACATTGAAAAATCCTTTGGTTCCAGACAAAACTATTAACAAGTGCGAATCTGGATCAGTTGATCTGTTTAATAATTGAGGGAGAGAAAAGTGGATGCTTCAAAAGGGAGTGACTGGAATATAAAGTGAAGAAAGCCTTTGGGAAATGAATGACGTTCTCTGACATTTTTGGGAGAATCATTAGTTTTATGATCATGCCAGGAAATAAAATCTTAAGTGAGATAAATTACTATTAAGTATACCAAAAAAGGATCGGGGCCCCCAGTTTGCATCAAAAAATTGAAACTAATTCTTTATGGTTCTAAACATTGGAGAACATTTGCCATCATTTTACAAATTTGTGAATATAAAATGAAATCGTCTTTTTCTTTAAAAGAAGATTTATCTTTCTTGGAAAGGCAGAGCGACAGAGAGGAGAGACACAGGAAATCCTCCATCTGTTGGTTCACTCTCCAAATGGCTGAGGTTGGGCCACGCTGAGCTTGGAAATTCATTCCTGTCTTCTATGTGGGTGCAGAGGACCAAGTTGGGTCATTACTGATTGGCTTCCCAGGTGCATTAGGAGGGAGCTGGATGGGAGGCGGGGCAGCCAGGACTTGAATCGCTGCTCTGATATGGTACGACAGAGTTGTGGGCAGTGACTTAACCCTCTGCAGCACAACGCTGCCCTCTGCAATATTTTTTTAAAAAGTATTATTTTCATCTTTCTTGCAAGGCAGAGAGAGATCTTGCATCCACTGATCACTCCCCAAATGCCTGCAATGACTGTGAAATGTGGGGTGATGACCTTCTGAGGGCTTTTCCAATCTGCTTAGTGCAGTGGAAGCCGCCCCTCCCCCAACCTCCCCCTTCAACATGAACCCTCTTGGTGAATCCTAATACATGAAAGGGGTAACTGGGGAGCTGGCCTGCGCGAGGCAGGGCCGTGTTGAGCCCCACCTGCTCTCCTGCTCTGTCCATAACTTTGGTGCCTGCATCTTGCCTTTAGGACAACCACTGACACCCAGGCTTGGAACCGGAGTCTCCATGGAGCCGTCAGAACTCCGCTGGATGAGGGAACGCCTGATGCTCTCCAAACCGTGAAAGAGCTGAGTGAGTCATGCGTGCCTCAGTTTCCCAGTGGGGCTGGAGCACCGTGCATGTCATTCTCTGTGCGTTGCTATGTAATCTTGCCCAACCTCCACTGTTTCAGTGGGACCTCCTATAGCTGTGAGTACCAGAACCCAACTCAGACTAGCTCGTGCCCACCAGGGAAATCAGCAGAGATGGCTAGGCAGTCTCTGCATGTGCCTGGCTTCAGGCCAGGTGTTCCAGCAGCCTGTATACCTGCTCTGCCCGTCTCCCTGCTCCTCTCTTGTCTGCCCTGGGGGACGTGCCATGGCTAAGCCCAGCCACGGCTGCAGGCCTCATCCAACCAGGGCAGCAACCTCACTGGGAAGATCTGCTAACTCCTGCAAAAAATGTCACTAGTTGCTCCTCACTGGCCAGGTGTGGGTCACACGCTTGTTGCCGAGCAACCTCCGTGGCCAGAATTCAGTATGTGCACCTGCCATCTGGGCTGCCCAAACCACGCAGGGCAACAGGACCTTCCGTGAAATTGGTCCAGGTGGGAACCCTTGTCAGGACCTTATGCACAGCTTCCCGTCGTTGACGTGTTCAATAACCTACATGAGCTATTTGGGGTGCACAAACCTATACCCTCAAATGCATGATGTGATCAGTGGCTACGGAGTATGGGTCTAGAGTCAGCTGGGTTTGGACCTCGCTCTACTACTTCTGAGCTATGTGACTTTGGGCCAAGTACTTAACCTCTCTGAGTCTGCTTCCTTATCCCTAAAAAGAGGTTAACCCCAGTGCCTCCCTCAGAGGCTTATTCTGAGACTAGAATGAGCTCTCGTTTGTCAAGTGCAGTGCTAGAGCATGGGCAATTCTCAGTAAAGCTGAGTTGCAAGTGATTTTTATTCTCTTTTTGGCACACCTATGGGAGTATGTGAAGTCTCAAGCCGGCCTCAGCCAGCCATTGTTAACTTCTGGTCTTGCATTGGGCTTTGGTGATGTGTGCACGGTGCGACCGGTGTGATGCTCTCTAGCCACATACCTGCCCAAGTGTTTCTCCTCCTTGGCCAGCCCTTCTGTGTGGCCTGATCAGGCAGTTGCAGCCCCAGCCCCGGTTACCTGGCACGTGGTCGGCTTGTGTGTGAGATGCCAACGCTATATTGAAAAGTTGAGGGGGGGGGATTTTACAGCATCTGCAGGGACTATGAAACCACAGGAGGAAAACCTGCGTAAAAGATGCTCAAAAATGCAATAAAAAATTCTCATCACACTATCACCAAGTCTCAATAGCTCATGGTGCTAAACTCCTAGCCGAAAAGAGCCAACCGATCGATCCCAATAGTTTAGCGAATGTCTTTAACTTCAGACACCTGGTTTGGAAACACACTGCCACCTGTACTGCATTAAACCTGCGACAAACCCAGGAAGGAAATCGGTGTCTGAGGCCAGAAGGGGTGGGGGGTGGGGTGGGGGGCTCCTGGATCTCTGAGGTCAAACAGCAGGCTGTAAATGACTCTTTTCAAAACAGACACATGACTTCCCGGGATTGCGGCCTGCCACAAAAGGAGGTACAACAGCGGTTGTTCCCAGCAAGGGTTATACTATATGGCTATTAGGGGACTAGAAGCAGCTTGATTCTTGCCAATGACAGGAAATAAGGTCAAGTAAAGATAACAGGTCTTTGAATTAAAGAGGCTTTAAACACACATCCTGGCCTCTTGGCCTCAGTAGCGAATAAGAAGTAGGGAACGAAGCCTTGGGTTTCCTTACTCCCTGGAAGGTGGCCTCTCCCGATTAGGAGTCCTGTGCAGGGCAGGCCCAGCTTCCTCCTACCTCTGGCTTGTTTATGTTCTTCCTAAATAAGCCTCACTGTGGTGTGACTGGTGAGAATTGGGTTGGGATGGTGTCACCAGTTAAAAGTCCTACAAGTGGCATGTTTTATAATCTTGGTGGTAAATACCTTTAGATCCAGAAGTCAAGATGGCCTCACTTTGGTCTGGGTACTGCTGTGGGAAGCTGGCAGATCTAAGTAGCTGTGAGCTGGTATGTCTCTGGCTCTATTTTTCAAGGATGAGATACCCACATAGTTTCAACTTGATTCGAAAGAACAGAGTATCAGTTCAAGGAGAAGAAAAAAAATCCTCCCCCTTACAAAAAAAAAAAAAAATCAGAATCAGACACCTGTTGTTTATTTTGCTCCCCGCCCTGTGGGGCAGACTGTATTTATTGTATACTCACCATGTTTCCCTCCTTGGGAGGGGGTGGGATATAGAATGGGAGTAGGGGAACAGAGGAGAGCAGCTTGAGTCAACCCAATTGAATATTAAAAAAAAAGTTTGATTAATTCAGTTAGCCATCTGGCTCTTTTAGAAATAACCAACTGACCAACTCAACTCAGAACTTTTTTATTCTTTTTTAGTATATCTTTGTTTTCTGTTTTATTCTCTTATCATGGACTACAAGATACATTGACTTTATACTGTAAGATTTAAATTTTTTTTAGTCACTGACACGTTAAAATGATACATTTTTATGGGATACCAAATGTGTGTGTGTGTTGTCTAAGGTCTAAATCAGGGTAGGGATTGATCTTCTCAAATGTTATTGGTCCTTTACTGGAAAAAAAATTCTAAATCTTTTATTACAGCTTTTTTTTTTTTTAAGAACAATGCCAAGTACAGTATCATTATATATAGTTACCCTATCCTGCCATGCGATGGACCATCAGAACTTGTTACTCCCAACTCTAACTTAATCACTGCTCAACCGCCTTTCCCCTCCTGTTGCTTACCCCGGTCTCCCCAGCTTCTGGTATCCAGCCTATCAGCATCTCTGAGAACAACGTAGTTAGAGTCCATGGAAGTGAGGTCAGGCCATCCATGTCTTTGTGTGAGTATTGAATTTCTCATGATGCAGGGACTATGAGTTTCATCCATGTTTTTGGCAATGAAAAGATTTCCTCTGTACAGAGTTTTCCATTGTGTGAGTAGGCACCACTGTGTCTTTATCCATTCCTCAGTGGATGAACACATAGGTTATTCTCCATTCTGGATGGTGGGAAGTTTTGTGCAGTAGATATGAGTGCAGACGTCTCACAGACTGATTCTTTTCCTTTGGATTTAGACTCAGTTTATTTGCTTTTTTTATTAAAAAATTCTTACTTGCATTGATTCTGGTACATGGGAGTGTAAACCTGGATTAACTATTTTGCCCGTAATGACTGAAGAAAGTCGACAGATTCTTTGTGCTTTTTTTCTTTTTTTTCCTGTAAAAATTCAGATTGATTTCATAAAATCCTCTCTATATATTTATTTGCTACTTAAAATTGAAACAACACATCAGACTTTCCTTTTATTGCAATTGAAGCATTTGCAAAGCAGACTAATTATCTGACCTAATCATTATGCGCTGGTCAAAATATCCTATGTTTTCTTTGCACTCCTTGCCCAGAAGCTGCTTTGCTCATCAGTTCTTCCCTGAATCAAATGCAAAAGAACCAAAATATATTGGAAATCATGCAGACACATTCAAACTAGAGATTCCACATAAATTACTGGTATCAAGGTAGGAAGAGAAAGACATCAGAGAACTCAAAGGTTATCAAAATGATTGGTATATAAGTCTGTCAGCATAAAATAGCTCTCTCTGGATACTACATAAAATTGCCAGCAAGAACAGTATAAGAATAAAGCTTACGACTAAACTATGTGTCACAATCCATTCCTGTCCTAGCATTCTCAGAAGAATCCCTTCTATGATACAGGCAGTGACTGCCGAACATCTGAATGGCTCTCCTCTTCATTCACTCTGAACTCACTTGAGAGCAATGTCTCTGTGTTCCTTTCTCAGCTGAAAATGCGCTCATTAGGGGTATCTCAGTTTGGACAGCTTTTCTCTCCACTCATTAACAATTCCTTACTCCTCCCTTCCTGCTGGGCATCGCACCATCATCGTCTCACCTCTGTCAGGCTGTTGAGCTGGGTCTTCCTGTACAAAGGGAATTTGGTAGCAGAGCTGAGAGTCAAGTTACCAAGATCCTTTGTTAACATTTCTGGGCAGACAGAATGAGAGGCTGCTGAATGTTAAGAATTTCCTTCACTGGACATCCAAAAAGACTTTGGGGTCAAGGTAAGGTTAGACTTCTGTGGTGAGTCCACAGCAATCTAGTTACAGCTCTTGGTGTTTGAATCTCAGAGAAAGGTGTGCTGAACTCTCTAGGCTTTTTGCTTTTCTTTTTTTTTTTTTTTTTAAATTGAATTATTATTTTTTAAACACAGAGTGACAGAGAGGAAGAGACACAAAGAGAGACAGAGATATCCCCTACTATGAGTTCACTCCCCAAATGCCCACAGCAACCAGGGCTGGATCAGGCCAAAGCCAGAAATCACGAACCCCATCAGGGTCTCCCTTGTGGGTGGCAGAAACCCAAGTATTTGGGCCAACATCTGCTGCCTCCTAAGCACCTTAGCAGGAAGCTAGATTGGAAGTGCAGAGTAGCTGAGACTCAAACCAGACACTGCCATATGGGATATCCGAGTCCCAAGCTTTACTTGCCATGCCACAGTGCCTGCCCTATGGGCTTTTTTTTTTTTTTTAAATCACTAGTGGATGATTTTTAAAAATGTTTACTTTTATGTATGTGAAAGGCACCGTGACAGAGAAAGAGAATTGATCAGTCAATCTGCTGAGTGCTTCCCTGGATGCCCACAGCAAGTGGGCTAGGCCAGGCTGAAGTTTGGGGCCTGCAACTCCATCTGGATCTCCCACATGGCTGCCCCCCAGGATTTGCATTAGCAGGGAGCTGGATCAGAAGGAGGTACTCTGATGCAGTGTGTGGGTGTCCCGAGCACCCACTTAAACCTCTGTGCTACCAGGCCCACCCTTCTCTGCACTTTTCAAAGTTTTCTTTTCTGATTCTTCGGAGAGAAAAAACACCTTGAAGTTGACCGTTAAGTTAGGTCACAACCCAACTTCATAGGGGTTGTTAAAAGATTAGATAAATTCATCCAAGTGAGGTACTTAGCCTGATGCCCGGCACAGAGAAAGGAGAAAGCTCTGCAGATGTCCGCTCTTCATTTAGTTGTCATTTGATATTTGTGGCTCACATGTGCCCTCCCCAGCTTCATGGACAGTCTATAAACTTAAAAGTTTTAAAAACATTAATACCTCTATTATGTGAAGCTGTTTTGAAATCCTGCTGAGTTTCCTTGCTGTGGTGTGATTTTAAATATATATTTGGTTTTTTTCTGATTTAAAAGTACAGTTCTAGATTCTTCAGGTCCTGGAGTGTTTAAAGATTCTTAATATATCTAGAATAATAACTTTTTTCTTTTTAAAAAGAAAATCATGTTCATTTAACAAAAAGTAGATGAATATCAGCAAAAAGAAGAAAATATTCAGTAATTCTACCACTCAGTGATTGCCATGGTCTGCATTTTTGTGAATTACTATTGCGCATGCTTTGCAACTTTTCACCTCATTATATCTCAAATGTCTGTTCACAGCATTAACTAGTCTTCAATATCATGTTTAACGGCCATAGAGAACTCAACCCACGGCACCTCATTTGTTTAAGCAGTCTTCTGCCGTGGGCATTCGGGCTGTTTCCAATTTCTCCACCATCCAGTAACTCTGTTGTTAAATAAACTTCCAACCGCCAGATCCCAAGATGTGGTTTCCAGCTTCGGGGCCTTCATGTCACAGCTGCTGAAACCTGCGGAGTTTCCTGAAAGTGAGAAATTCCCTCCATCCCAAACTAGCACCAAAGATCCCTCTTCAAAAGGCAGCCTGTCTTGTTCCCAGCAAGAAGAGGCAAAACTGGGGTCATTTTCATGGCAGCTATTACTGTGTGTGAGGTTTTCCAAAGAGACACACCTCCCCTGTCACATTCTCCCCTAACCGTAGGCCATGTCCTCACTGCTGTGGCAACTTCACCTTTCACCGGAATGTCAAAATGTGTCATCCAAAGAGCTGGTGCCCAAGACCAGGGGAAAGTTCAGACACGTGTGTGCTGTGCAGCGCCTGGTGCCTTTCTGAATGTCTTTGCTTCCGCTCTGGGGAATAGCTGGATATAACCCTGTGGAAGATGCCCATGACTTAACTTGCAGTGAAGAGGGGACATTTTTCCAGGAGTGTGGGTTTCAGAGGGCTTTGGAAGCATGAGGTGGAAGGGGCTCCCTAAAGAGAAATGGTTCAGAGGGGTGTGGGAAAGCCAGTGGACCTCCCAGCCGCAGGTGTGATGTGGACTAGTTCTGGGCAGAACTTTGAAGTAAGCGAGGGTTGTCTTCTGGTAGCTTCCTTGCCTTTTTGTTGCCTCAATCACTTAGGAGGTCCCTGGCCTTCGTGGGACACCCCGGCTCCTACTGGACCAGCTGCTCAGGCCAACTTTTATGTATGTCTCACTACAGGCTAGGAGCAGGCCCAGCCCTTGTGCTGGAGGAGGCGGATGCAATTCTTCGTGGAGGCAGACAGGTCTCTAGGTGTAGCAAGGGCCCTGTAGCGATCACTTTCCTGCAAGTCAGGCTGGTATTCGAGGGCGCTCTGGATAAGGAGTACCTGGGAGGGTCACCAGTACAGCTGCCAGATGAAATTCAGGGCACCCAGTTAAATTTCTTATATATATATATAAGATTTATTTATTTAAATATTTATTATTTGAAAGAGTGACAGGGGTTGGGGGTGGGGCACAGAGAGAGGTCTTCTATCCACTGGTTCACTCCCCAGATGGCCACAACAGCTGGGGCAGGGCCTTTCTGAAACCAGGAGTCAGGAACTTCTTCCAGGTCTTCCACTGGGTGCAGGGCCCAAACACGTGGGCTATCTTCCACTGCTCTCCCAGGCCATTAGCACGGAGCTGGAACAGAAGTGGGGCAGCCAGGACTCCAACTAGTGCCCATATGGGATGCTGGCACTGTAGATGGGGGCTTAACCCACAGTGCCAGCCCTCACCCCCAGTTAAATTGCTATTTTAGATAACCAACAGATGATTTTTAGTATAAGTATATTCAATGCAAACAAAAAACCCTGAATACACCGTGTCTTAGATTTATGATTTTCCTCCATCTTATTTTTTCTTGCACCTCACTTCTGAAGAGCCCAGACATTATTTACTAGGGACAGATACTTTGTACATTAGAGAGGCCGACCAGTCCGGAATGTCTGGTTCACTGTGGCTGTTAGGTGGGTTGTTTTACCAAATAGTCAATAGTCAATGAGTCACTCTCTCCTTCAAGTGGAGACTATCAGGAGAGTGACTGTTATGCCAAGTTCAGAGTGCTAGGCGCTGGCCATATTCAATGATCATTCATTCATACATATGTCATTTATCTGAGTCATCAGTGAACGTTAGCATGGTTACTATTGTTAGGATTAATAATTCAATGCTTGTTTAGAGTTTATCGATTTTATAGATGATGATGTGCTAACATACTCTTGTAGTTTACTCTGTGTGCAAATCCTTGGTCATTTCCTTAGGAGCACGTCTAAGATTTTACAGATGAGAAAAATGAGATCTCAAGCTGTAGTATTATATTAGCGCTGGTTTATGAGATGGTTAAGTTTCTAGGAATTTTGCAATCTGGCTTGTAAACATAGCTGTTATTAAAAATTCAATGAGGAGCAGGTGTTTGGCCTAGCAGTTAAGATGCTGGCTAAGACACCTGTATCCTACATGGGAGTATCTGGGTTCATTTCCCATCTCCCACCAATGCACATCTTGGGAGGAAGTAATGATGGCTCAAGTAACTGAATTATTGCCACCTAATGGGAGACAGGGGTTGAGTTTCTAGCTCCAGGCTTCACCCAGGGCTGTAGACACTTGGGGAGTGAATTAGAGGGTGGGCATGTTCTCTCACTGTCAAAAAAAAAAAACTTAAGTTGTGTAACATGAGATGAATTATATATTAAATATCATAAATACTCAATCACTTCTTATTTTACTACTTTTAAACTATTTTCCATGCTCTTGGGCTATTACTATTACATATACATATATTACATATATACACATTACATATGTACATATGTAATATATATTATATATGTATTATATATTACATATATATTAATGTCTATTACATATATATTAATATATATTAATGTCTATTACATATATATTACATATATATGGTAGAAATACTAGCAAATGAAAGGCTACTGCATACTTTTTTTTCTAAAAATTTAATTTTGAGAGGCAGAATTAAAGAGAGAGAGAGACAGACAGACAGACAAAGAGCTTCCATCCACTGGTTCACTCTCCAAATATCCACCATGACTGGAGCTGGGCCACACAGAAGCCAGGAACCGAGAACAACTTCTAGGTCTGCCACATGGGTGCAGGGGCCTAAGGACTTGGGCCATCTTCTGCTGCTTTCCCAAGTGCATTAGCAGGGAGCTGGATCAGAAGTGGAGCAGCTGGAACTCCAGCCGATGCTCATATAGGATGCCGGTGTTGCAGGCAGCAGCTTTAAGCACTATGACACAGCGCTGGCCCCTCCTGTAGACTTCTTACCAGCTCTCTTCATGTGGGGTCAACACAGTGTTAATGACAGAGTGCTGTAATGCTGTTGCCTAGAGATAGTCGGAATTTATTTAGAGTTACATGCTTCTCTCTCTCTTCATTGCTTCCCTTTTTGCATCTCTGATATTCTCCTGGGGTAACTTTCCTTCTTGAGGTATTTCCCTTCAGAAGCACTTTTTTTTTTGCTTGCTTTTTTTTATTTTTTTTTTTATTTTTGACAAGCAGAGTGGACAGTGAGAGAGAGAGACAGAGAGAAAGGTCTTCATTTGCCTTTGGTTTACCCTCCAATGGCCACCGCGGCTGGCGTGCTGCAGCCAGCGCACCACGCTGATCTGATGGCAGGAGCCAGGTCCTTATCCTGGTCTCCCATGGGGTGCAGGGCCCAAGCACTTGGGCCATCCTCCACTGCACTCCCGGGCCACAGCAGACAGCTGGCCTGGAAGAGGGGCAACAGGGACAGAATGCCAGCGCCGCAAGGTGGAGGATTAGCCTGTTGAGCCACGGCGCCGGCCACTTCAGAAGCACTTTAAGTGAGACTGTTGGTGATAAACTTTCTCAGTTTCTGTTGATTGAAAAATTTTTACCTTCACTATGGAGTTTTCCTGAATATGATTTCAGATTGACAGTTTTTTCTCTCTGTAATTTGAATATTCAACTGTCTATTGACTTCCATCATTGTTGTTGAGAAGTCTTCTGTTAAACCTAATTTCCATTCTTTTGAAGGATTCTCTTGGCTTTCTCACTACTTTTAAGATATTCTCTTTGTCTAGAATTTACCTTGCTGTGAATTCCTAAATAAGAGGTAGGAATCTTAGAGCAATTTTGGAAAATTCTCAGCATTCTCTCATTCTAGAATATCCCTTCTGGAAAAGCAGTTCTATATCTATGCAGATATATATTGCGTATCTCTTTATATATCTTCTCATTGTCATCTTTTCACATTTTTTTATTTTGTTCCATGTGATTTCTTCAAAATGTGTTTAATTTTTCATTTGTAGTTTTCCCCCACACCCCTCGGTTTAGCCCTTCCACTGAATTTTTAATATTAATTATTCTATTTTTGTTTCTAGAAGTTTAGTTGGTTCATTTTTAGATCTGCTTTTTGTGTTTTTGAGTCTTATCTTAAACATACTAAACACTTAAAATCTTTAAATGTATTAAACTATTCAATATATTCAATATTCATATTTCATTTTGTACCTAGTAATTCAAATGCCTGAAATCTTTCTCTATCAGGTTCTGTTGGTTGTTTCTGCTGGCACTCACTTTTGGTATCATTTCCTTTTGTTTTAGGTATTTTTTGATTGTGAATCTGTTTGCTAAAACTTAAATAAAATTCTCCTTGCACGTTGATACTAAAGTTTGTTACCCTAAACCTCTCTGTGTGGTCAAATCTCAGGGAAATTTTGTTGTTTTTGCTTCTGTGTGTTTGCAAGTGCAGGTTGGGCTTTTTTCTAGTTCATCTTTTTAGTTGAGCCATTAGCGTATATGAGTCCTGGCTTTGTGTGGGCTGGGGTGATCTGGTCCTCCATCCTGTATGAAACAGTTTAGAAGTTACAGCCTGCTCCCAGGTGTGCAGTGGTGGCATCAGTCTCTTAGCTGTCATCTCTTCATTCCTGGCCTTGGGGAGTGGAAGTATTATTTTCTGGATAACTGGTATGTTTTAAAGAAAGCTTTATATATTTAGCACTTTACTTACTTATTTTTAATTTAATTTATTTGGAAGGTAGACAGAGAAGAATATTCCATCTACTGGTTCACTCCCTAAGTACACACAACAGACAGGCCTGGGGCATGGAGTAGGGAACTCCATCCAGGTCTCCCACGTGGCTGGCAGGGACCCAAGTACTTGAGCCTTTGCCTGCTGCCTCCCAGAGTGTGCATTAGCAGCAAGCTGGAATTGATAGTGGAGCCAGGACTTGAACCCAGGCACTCCAATATGGGATGCTGCTGTCCCAACCACCAGACCGAATGCATGCCCCTGTTGAACGTTTTAAACTTGGGTTGCAGCCACAGTGTTTCAGGATATGTAAGCTGCTATATTGCTGGAAATGGAAATCTGTATGCTCTTCTTTTGATTGTTGAATACTGAGTGTACTTTCAGTGTAGTTGACACTATTGTTTCTTGCTAGCCCAAGCAAGATTAATTTCTAATGATGACAACCAGGAGGAAAATGGAGATTACTTTATAGAATTTCACTGACTAAGGAATTGGATTCTTGGCTAACTCAGTAATCTACCAGCCTACATAGAGATCATCCAATACATGTTTATGAATTCCTAGGACTGTGCTAAAAAAAAAAAAAGTCTAGTTAGGCAAGTCACAAGTCAACATTGTCAGCTCTCGGGATTCTTGGGTAGGGAGGGCCTCAGAGCTTCCTTTGATAGGCTTCTCAATTGTACGTGAGTAGATTGATGGCCAGAGGGAACAGATCATTCAGGTCACAGAGTTGGTTAGCAGTGCCTGGGACTTCCCTCAGAGATAAAAATGGCTGGGGTAAGCATTTAGTCTAGTGGCTAACAAACTCATGTCCTATATCAGAATACCTGGATCTGACACTGGCTCCAGCTCCCTGACTCTATGCTAATACAGATCCTGAAGGCAATGGTGGTGGTTCAGGTAGTAGAGTTCCTGCCACCCGCCTGGAAGACCTGGATTGAGTTTCTGGCTCCTGGCTTGTGCCCAGTGCAGCCCTGGTGTTGTGGACATTTGGAGATGAACAAGCAGATGGGAGCTCTGTCTCCATCTGTTTTTCTTTCTCTCTTTCTCTGACCCTCAAATAAATACAGTTTTTTTAAAGAATGGGGCAGGTGTGTGACCTAGCAGTTAAGCTGCTATTTGGGACACCCAGAACCTATAGTGCAGTGCCTGGGTTGAGTCTCAGCTATGCTTCTGATTCCAGATTCTTGTTAATATGCATCCTGGGAGGCACCAGATATTGGCTCAAGTAGTTGGGGTCCTGTCACCCACATGAGAGATTTGGATTAAGTTCTGGGATCCCGGCTTTGGTCTGGCCCAGCTCAGGCCATTGCAGCCATTTGGGGGAGTCAATCAGCAGATGGGAGCACTTGCGCGCGCGCTCTCTCTAATAAATAAATAAATAAAATTAAATGTAGTAATGTAAAAACTCTTCTTTAAAAGTTGTGAATTCATCCAGACTTTAATTCACTGAACACTTAATAACTCTTAATGCAAGGCCCTGAGGTACATGCCCTTTAGCTGGCCTGTACTCACACACACATATTTGTCTGTGTATAGA
Organism: Sylvilagus floridanus; assembly: GCA_949820135.1. Taxonomy (NCBI): domain Eukaryota; kingdom Metazoa; phylum Chordata; class Mammalia; order Lagomorpha; family Leporidae; genus Sylvilagus; species Sylvilagus floridanus. The sequence continues at coordinate 45,702,777 of OX463235.1, forward strand.
AGCAGATCCCTAACCTCTTGTGACTGTCTCTCCTCCTCCTCTCCCCAGGCCCAGTGCTGAGCTAAATGTTTCCACACAGAGGTGTGAGGGATTGTGCTGGTGGGTAGAGAACGATGAGACAGGAAAAGCCATTTATAGAGCTCTTGGACAAGGAATAGGATTGGCTGAGCTCAGAGCCTTTACTCTTGACACCATTCCAAGGGAAGGAAACCATGCAGTGAACCCTGGCTATTGGTATGGATTTGAGTCCCAATACTGCCACATACTAGCCTCAGTTTCCTTTGCTGTAGAATGGGAGTTATTTCTACCAGGTACTCACTGGACACTGTCTTTGCCTTAAAGAACACATGATGAAAAAGACTTAGAAAATGTTTATACAGCATCCTAAGCAACAACAACAACAAAATGATGCTAATCCGCAATGCCAATAAATCTGTATGGCTCCACTTTGCCTGGCTGATGGTAGAAGCGATGGCTGGTTGTTCCCATGGCCCATTACTTTTACCTTTGAGAAACGGAAGCTTTGTCAAACCTGGTTTTTAGCTCTCATTCAAGTGGCTGCTGCTTTTAGGTAGTTTAGTCAGGTACTAAGAGGCCAGAGCCATTCCTCGCCGGCTTCCCTTGGGTAGGAAATCGGAGAAGTCTTAAAATATCTTGAAGGCAGGGAATTTGCTTTTTCAAAACTCAATCCTGTTTGAATGTAGAATCCAATAATAATAAATAAAAACAAACATAACATCGTAATGCCATAGGAAAGAGCCATAGCTCATTGTTTGAACAAATGGGTCCACCTCTGCTCCTGAAGACAAACCACACTCAACTGAAAATTGTCAAGAGCAATTTTTCATGACTTCAAAGTTAGGCTGCAAACCCCATCCAATTCCTACCGTGGAAGCAGGATTCCTGGACAGGTTACTTTGAAATACCCTGTGCGTGAAGAGAGCCTCTGATGCAGGGTGGGGAGCTGGCTGGCTGGGTGGGGGTTAGTGTGGGTGGGCCAGGAAAATGAGTGGGCTTGGCTGATGGCTTTTCCATGGCTGCTTTGTGCCCCGTGCATGGAGGGTAGCATTCCAGAAGGACCTCTGCTGGCCCAAGCCTACGCGCTGGCCCTGCCCCGCTCCACCCGACTCCGGGGGTAAGGAATCGGACACAGAAGCTGCAGGCGCTGGGCTTGCCCTGGCTGGCCTGGCTTCCTGGCAAGACAAGCAGTTATTAGAGGCTGGTGACGACTCCCTGTGTCTGGGGACGAGCTGTCTGCATTTATAGGCGACGGCTCTTTCCCAAGGGGAAAGAAAAAGGTGCCAGGCTGTGGAAGGGTCCAATTATTGGCGGCTCTGTTTTGCAGAATGATTGTTTTTGAATGGAATATGTGTAACAGAATCAAAGGTAGCATTTTTAAGGAACAGACAAGAATCTCAATTCTTTCATGCTGATCGCAGGTATAGAAAAGGGGAATTCTTCACACACTTCTCAGGCAGTGATCGCAGTGTAGTTTTGTGGCTCCGAAAATCTTGTTGGGTGATGTCCCAAGGGCACTTGCATACACACGCTTTAATAAGTGGGTTTTTCTCATTTAGTTGTTTTTAAAATGATCTCTATCCAACTTTCTTTGGATTTCTAAAAATCCTAAATACAACCGTCAAAGGTAGCTATTTCTGCTAACATCATTGTAATCAGATCTGATGGGTTGAGTAGGTCATGGGCGTCTTACCGGGGCAAATACCTATGACGGAAGAATTTTCCAGGAGCTCTGGGGACATGTAACGCATAGTATTACAAGCTGGAAAACTGACCACCATATTCCAGGGGCTCAGAATGGACCTGTGCTTGATGGCTAATGATTCAGAGTACCAATCTGACTTTGACCTCTGAGCTAATGCCGTTGACCTAACGCAGCAACCACAGCAGAAGCCAGTCTGGATTTGGAATACCATTTGACTTCTAATTCTAGTTCTGCTATGTACAAATTTTATGACCTCATGAAATCTAATCCACCTCTTTGAGCCTTAGAGAATGGGAAAATAACCCCTTTTTCATAGGGTTGTGGGAAGGAGAATAAAATGAGATTAAGAATGGAAAAAGCCAAATTAAAAATCCATCCAAAAGACAGTCAATGACTGATAGTGTTGCACCCCCACCCCTGGAGCCTACTCTGCCCAGAAAAGAAGTCAAAATCAGAAAGGCTTCTGGGTGTTTTTTTTTTTTTTTTCTCCTTAGGTGCATAAAACAGCTTAATCCTTTTAAAGTAGGTGAATCCCAAATTTACATTCTGATCATAATATATTTTCTGGGCATCAGACTTACCTGATGTATTTACACATACAATGGTTCTATCGTGTTAAAGTGGCCTAACAAAAATTCAGCTTCTGTCACCCCATTCCAACACACACACAAACCCCAAACAACCAGCAAACTTGGTTCTCCGTTTTGATATCTTTTTTTTTTTCATGACAACTCTGTTGAACAAGATGCCCAGACTTAGGGTCAGTTATCTTGGTGTCCTCTCTGACTCCCATCCTTATGCAGTCAGCCTCCAAATGCAGGTAAAATCTGTCAGCGTCTCCTTCCCTCCTTCTATGCATGCCACTGTTGGTGCCAGCAATTCAGATGCCAGGGGAAATGTCTGTGAGGACTGTTGAGGCCTTCTTGCCCCTTAGTGCCCAGGTTATAAACTCAGAGCTTCCCCTGCCTGGAGTTGGCAGGGGCTTCTCCCATTTCCCCGGTCACTGTCTCTGTACTCCCAGAACATGCTGTTCAATTGCCTCCACAGATCCCCTTATGTATTTCCTTCTCATGATCCTTCAAAGTCTCTGCATGGACCACAGGAAAGATTCTTAGCTCTGTCTCACTTCCTCTGCTCCAGACACATATGCCCATTTATTCCAACTGTCATTCCATTCCCTAGCCAAGCCCATACATCTGCCCATCTACCTACTTGATCCTGAAGTTCTCATGTCGTCTAGTACACCTTCCAAACTCTTTCCTAATCAATTGGTTGGAATCAAATCATTCCTGATATTCTAATACTTCATTGACTGTACATTGCTTCACACTATTATTGGGGCTACCACAGTAGAGACAAATAAGACAAGGTTTGGGAGTCCTACAAGCAGAATTGATCCTGGTAGGTAATGCAGCTAAGCAGTTCAGAATTTGCTGCTCTGGCGTCAGATGGATCTGGATCCAAATCCTAGTTGCAGGGATTACCACTTACATGACCTTGGCAGGTTCTTTAGCATCTTCTACCGTCTATTCCCTCATCTCTAACACTGGGTCATAGTAGTGTCTACTTCATGTGGTGGTTGTGAGCTAAGGGAATAATGGTAAAGACTTGAGCCTGGTGCCTGGGAGGAGTTCAGTACATGATTGTTATTTTACTTTATTTTTAAAAAATATTCATTTATTTATTTGAAAGTTAGAGTTACACAGAAAGAGGAGAGGCAGAGAGAGAGGCTGTGTGTGTTGGGGGAGGTGTCTTCCATCCACTGGTTCTCTCCCCAATTGGCTGCAATGGCTGGAGCTGTGCTGATCTGAAGCCAGGAGCCTCTCCCAGGTCTCCCACGTGGGTGCAAGGGCCCCAGGACTTAGGCCATCTTCCACTGCCTTTCTGGGCCATAGCGGAGAGCTGGATTGGAAGTGGAGCAGCTGGGTCTCAAACTGGTACCAGTATGGGATGCCGGAGCTTTAGGCCAGGGTGTTAACCTGCTGTGTCACAGTGCCGGCCCCTTATTTGATTTTTTTTTTTTTGACAGGCAGAGTTAGTGAGAGAGAGAGAGACAGAGAGAAAGGTCTTCCTTCCGTTGGTTCACCCCCCAAATGGCCACTATGGCCGGCGCGCTGCACTGATGTGAAGCCAGGAGCCAGGTGCTTCCTCCTGATCTCCCATGGGGTGCAGGGCCCAAGCACTTGGGCCATCCTCCACTGCCTTCCTGGGCCACAGCAGAGCTGGACTGGAAGAGGAGCAACCGGGACAGAATTCGGCGCCCCAATTGGGACTAGAACCCCGGGGTGCTGGAGGCAGAGGATTAGCCTAGTGAGCCGCGGCGCCAGCCCCTTATTTGATTTTTTTAAAAAGATTTATTTACTTGAAAATCAGAGTTACACAGAGAAGGAGAGGTAGAGACAGAGAGGTCTCCATCTGCTGGTTCGCTCCCCAGATGGCCGCCACAGCAGGAACTCTTTTCCCTTTTCCCTTTTCCTGTTAGCTGCTGTGCCGCAGCTCCAGCAGCATGATTGTTATTTTAATTCTTGCTTTGTTTAACTTTCCATGGCTGGTTTATTAGTAACAAAAGTTGACTTTGATTCCAAATTTCTTGTCCTAGGCTGGTGTAACTTTTAATATGTTAGTATGATTGATTAAAAGAGTGGAAATGGAAGTGATAGTTGACTAAGGATTGCGAGATTTTCAAGGTTAAGGATCATGTTACTTGTAATTTTTAATTTTGGGTCCTAGTATGGGAGTTGTAGGAAACACTCAAAAATATATGTTTAATTCAATAACATCCTGGCTTACAAAAATTTCTTTGCAATGATTTCTGATCAATTTTTCATTCTCTCTGTTTTTATAGTTGTCAAAATAACCTTCTAGAATGCTGGGATGTATTCACTCTCTGCCATTAAAAAAAAGTGTACCTGTACATAAGAGGGTACTTCCACAGGCTCTGGAAAAATTGAATTAGAAGATAACTTTATTTTGGCTTGCTGTATTGGTGTTCCTTTGACCCTGGGAATTTTATTTATTTTGAAGATTTATGTATTTGAAAGGCAGAGTTAGAGACAGAGGCAGAGAGAGAGAAGTCTTCCTTCTGCTGGTTCGTTCCCCAAATGGCCTCAGTGGCCAGAGTTGGACCCATCTGGAGCCGGGAGCTTCTTCCGGGTCTCCATGCCGGTTCAGGGGCCAAGGACTTGGGCCATCTTCCAACTGCTTTCCCAGGCTATACCAGAGGCCTGAATTGGAAATGGAGAAGCGGGGGCTTGAGCTGGTGCCCCATATGAGATGTTGGCACTGCAGGTGGCAGCTTTACCTGCTATGCTGCAGTGCTGGCCCCCAAGACCCTGGGCGTTTCAAACATGAGATTTAAATGTGCAAATTGTAATGAATTCTACAGTCTACCAATTGTTCATGACATGTTAGGCACCTTCTGGGAGGACTGAGACAGCCAACAAACACTTGGGTAGTTTTCAAGTTGATGAGAGAATGGCGGGTTGGGCTTTTCTTCCCCTCTCAACTCCTTTTCTTCTCCTCCTCAATCTTGCAAGTACAGGAGAAGAGACTGTAAGGAAGACAGTGCATCAGAATTAGGGTCACTACTAGAAGATAAACATGTGTCTGTATTGTGCATGTTTTTACTGTGGAAAGAACGAAATGTGGTGCCCCCTAGTGGTATGGAGGACCTCAAGGATCTGCCCTTCACCATACAGAGCCAACACTCTGATGGAGGACTAGGGTGATCGAAGAATCCCAGATATTCATGAAGGTGCAGGGAGAAAAGAGACTGGCAAGGAAACAAGTGAATCCAGGGGAGGACCTCCAAGTCTCCTTTCGGTCATTGTTGTTTTGGGGGGTGGTTGGTCTCGTCAAGAGTTTGGGAAGGAGGGTGGTGGAGAAGCATTTGCAGGCCTCGTGGCTGTGCACGGTGGCCACAGTGGAATGGGATACGGTCCCAGTATTTGGCTTAGCACAAGTCTTCACCAAGGTCTGATCATGTCATTCCTTCTTGAGCCTTTGATTCCCCAAACTATCATTTCCCTCCAGCTGTGGGTTAACATCACTCTGGCTCTGTGGTTTTGGCTTAGCTCCCATGGGTAGAGCCTGTGAAACTCTTTGTACTTCTGCATCTGGATTTTGGGCTTTCAGATTGGCAGCTGACCTGGATCGAGGGTTTCTAAATGAAGTTCCTGCCAGTTCCAGCTCTGTTGACTGCCTCCTTCCCAGAGGGAGGGTCTGGGGACTGCTGTAACTCACAGCTTCTGTTGGTACCATCCAGGGAGAGCAGGGTCATCTTGTCTGGGGTGTTTCTGTGGGGAAAATGCCACCTTCTTGGTCATGAGCCTTTTTTTCTTAAAGATATGTTTATTTATTTGAAAGAGTTACACATAGAAAGAAGGAGAGGCAGAGAGAGAGACAGATCTTCCATCCGCTGGTTCACTCCCCAATTGGCTGCAATGGCCAGAGCTATGCCGATCTGAAGCCAGGTGCCAGGAGCTTCTTCTGGGTCTTCCCATTTGGGTGCATGGGCCCAAGGACTTGGGCCATCTTCCACTGCTTTCCCAGGTCATAGCAGAGAGCTGGATTGGAAGTGGAGCATCCAGGACTTGAACCGGCACCTATATGGGATGCCGGCACTGCAGGTGGTCACTTTACTGGCTACACCACAGTGCTGGCCCCAGTCATGAGCTTTGCAGTTATACTGTCCTGGGCCCTTCCACAGATAGCTGGCCTGGAACCTCTGTTGTCTTCAGAGTCCCCAGGGTCCTCGTGTCTTAGGAATGAACTTGGGAATGGAACAAGCAAAAGGCATCTACTTGGTTAGGAGTGAAAGAGGAAAGGGAAGCAGCAAATGGGCTGAAATAATAACAAGAACTTGAACTTGCTAAGTAATAAAAAGAAGAAAGGAATTAGGCATTCTTCTCTGTGTTAGAGACCAAGAATGAGGAGAACTTGGGCACGTGGACCTTCTAGATTGCTCTGTGGTGCCACCTGGCCTGGAAGGAAGGGATCCTCCTGGTGCTGTGGGAGGGTCACCAGAGATCACCGATGTTGGAGGCTCAAGAACAGGGAGAAAGAGCACGCAGCATCCCTCCCGCTGGGTGAGTGGAGAAGAAGGCCTTTCTAGGGAAGAAGCAAAGATTTAGCTCCTACACTGGAATTCATGCCCCTTAACCTTAATTTACAAACAAGCTCAGAAGCTCCTTACCAAACCACATGACATCACATTTCATGTTTGTGAAAGTCCAACATAGGCTGAACGAGAACTCTGCTCTAGTTGGACTATAGGTATTGAAATTCTGGCTTTTGTTGTCCAAGTTCAACTTGGAGCAAGTGATTTTACCTCTTGACCTTTCTCATTGAAAGATGGATAGAATAGGAATACCAGCCTGTTGTTGGGAGAATCAATGGGATAAACCCAAAGTTTTCAGCATGGGAAATACCCGATAAATAGAAGATATTGGGGAGGGGGTGTTTGGCATTGTGGTCGAGATACCGCTTAGGGTGTCCACATCCCACCTAGGAGGGCCTGGGTTTGAGTCCTGACTCTGTTTCTGATTCAGCTTCTTGCTAATGCACCCTGAGAAGCTTATGTGTCTGGATCCCTCCCACCCATGTGGGAGACAGGTGGAGTTCCAGGCTCCTGGATTTGCTTGGCCCAGCCCTAGCTGTTGTGGGTATTTAGGAAGTGAATATTTAGGAAGTGAATTAGCACATGGAAGAATTATCCCTGCATGTCTCTGTTCCTCCCCCCCCCCCCCAACCCCTTTTTAAAGATTTTTAAATTTATTTGAAAGAGTTACACAGAGAAGGAGAGGCGGAGGGTGGGGGAGTCTTTCATCCATGGATTCACTCCCCAGATGGCCACAATGGCTAGAGCTGTGCCAATCCGGAGCCAGGAGCTTCTTCGGTGTCAAAAGAGTAGGTATTGTGTTTGCACACTAAGTGATTGCATGCTTATCAGCAAACACTGATGGAGTCATTATGTACTGATAATTCCTGATCACTTGGGTCATCCTGCTCTGGTAGGTGAGGGAGGGAGGTATATGCTGTGCTTTGGGCAGAGGCAGGGTGTTCTCTGTAAGAGACCTTGTCAGAAACATCAACACAGATCTGCGCTTCTGGGAAGACCTCAGAACTGTATGGCCTGTGGCCGTTTCCACATGGAATAGGGTTTTTGGGACTGGGGTAGAAAAATCTGTCTCTTGAGTGCTTCTGTACGCTCTGGGCACGCAGGCCTCTTATGAGAGAATGTAATGGAGGCTTCCTTTCATGGGCCATGTAGGAATCCTGAACTAGGGGCCTAACTTCTTTGCCTGGGACCCAGAAGTGAGGTTTGAACTTGACTTATAATTTTGGTTTGGTCACGTTGAGTCCTGTCTGATAGCTGAGGGAGGGAATTCCCAGAGGGCTAGACTGGAGAGGCCAGATGTGAAGGCGCGGGAGAGAAAGTCACCTAGAATGAAGTGTGCCAAAGACAGGTCAGCAACAGGGCTGGGAGGAATCAGAGGAGTACAGTTCTATGCCTGCTTCTTCCCGGATGCTCTCCCCGAAAGGGTGCTTGGGAAAAGGCAAGGGGTGGGGTGTCAAGGGAAAAACTGTCACTTGGAGTCCACCGCTCTGCTGTGGGGACCCCAGGGAACAGGAGATGGTCCTGAAGGCAGGTGGTCCAGAGGGCATAGTGGAAGTTCAGATGGCACCTTGTAGGATACAGAGCAGTAGCCGGGAAAGAGGAACAGGACTGTGGGGCTGATAAGAGCTGCTGACAGTGCAGAAAGGGCGACATGACAGTAGCCACACTGCACATTGCCGACAGCCCGGGGGTAGCACCCAGCACGTAGTAGGTGCTCAGTCAGTGTTAGCTCTAGTTGAGAGCAGGCCAGGAGACAGAACTTCTGGAGGAAATAGTGGGAAGTGAAACCCCTCTCACCGACTGCTTGGTCCCTGAGGTCTCTGATCCTGGGGCTAGGCCCAGAGAAGGTACTGGCTAGGCTAAAACTCATAGGAGATGCTGCATCAAACTGATGACTCTGCTCTTGGCTTGTTGCAACAGCATCTTCTCGAAGGGCTTTGTCCCAGAACTCATGATATACACATGGCCCTCGGTCACTACCCCATTCACGTGCGCACTAGCTCAAGCCTCTCCACCTGCCTTCCTGTGTTATAAGTTCTTTAGAAGAATGTGCACATTTACATGTGTATCTCTTTGATCGTCTCATTCTGCTTTGGGTTCTTGTAGTGCTACCAAGGCCACAAAGAAGTCCTGTGAAGTAGGCAGTACCATCATCCCCATCTTTCCGATGAGGAAAGTGAGGCTTAGACAAGGCAAGTGCCTCGCTTGAGGCCACACAGCTGCTGGGTGAAGGAAACAAGATCCAGGCAGTCAGGGTCCCAGTCTTCACTCACCACCTTCTACTGAATTTCAGGTTCCAAACCCAATTATTCAGTGAGGTGTGTAGGGTCAGCTCCACAGGCCTGGTCCTGAACATTGTCTGAGATAGTTATTTTTGCCGTTTGGGGGTGATGGGCCATTTTCCCTTTTTAAAAAGATTCCCAGGATTAGCATCTTGTAGATCTGCATATCACTCATCAGAACCAACCAGAAACTAAAAACAGCAACCAGAAGATTGGGAAGAAAGCCTTGTGTAGCCACAGCGCCGCTTTATCCTAGGCGCAGACAGGCCACTTGGGCAGGGCTGGATACAAGGGTGATATTCCAAGTTCTAAGCCCTCCAATCTTGCGTAAGGCTGCCTAGGATTGGTGTTTGGGGGGAGGGTGGTTCTTCTGCTTTTCCCTGTAGCCGTTCCTCCAGCCGAGTGATTCATCTGGGAGCGTTATGTATGGGCCTATTCATGTCTTCTGCAAATGTCCTAGTAACTCATTTTCCTTTTCTGCTAAAGTCATTGAATCGAGTCATGCTCTCAAAGAAACTCTTTTAAAATCCATTAATGAAAATGTTAGTAACTTAACAGAGGCCCACGATATCCATCTAGATTTAAACATTTATGGAACAAACAGGAGAAATGATTAAACTCCGTTATGAGCATCCATCAAAGCTGCCCCCAAAGCCTTGTCTTGTATAGAATGTCACATACCAGCCACCCTCACCCTCTCTTCTGCTCCTGGGGCCCTCAACGCAGTCAGCTGAGACCCAGCTACCGTGTAAGGAACAGATTAAACCACCATCCATCAAGGTGAACCATAATTATTACTTGTGTCAGACAACACCTGTTTTTGCAGCATTCCTCAACTTAGTTAAACTGGAGACAGGCTAAACTTTCCAGCGAATTTTCCACTTGACAGTTGCTCTAGGCAGTGTGTCTGCAGAACACCCTCGCTCTGTTTACATTTTTGAGGCAGATTAAAAATGTCATCTGTGAAATATAACCTGAAAATCTCAAACTGTAATATATGAACATGTATAAATACAGGGCTGAACGGGGGTCAGCCTGCAGGAAAAGGCAAACCCTCGGCTGTTTCTCAAGCAGAAATCTTTCATCAGGCGTCGGTTAGGGTGTTACACGCTCCGATTGTCCACAGGTCGCTGTCATGTGTCAACGTGGGGGGGTTGCTGATCACTCTGCACCTTACGGTTTGGGGACTGTTCGTCATGTCACAGCAGCCTGTGGTATTTTCTCACCGATGGAGAGCCAGCAGTCAGGTGCCGTTCGGTAGATGTGAGCTCCGGGTCTCCTTTTCAGAGTCATGACTCTGTGCCTGGGATGACATTTGTGCCTGAGAGAAGGAATCTCTGACCTGGAGCAAAAATCTGAACCAAAGTGGTTTGGTTTTTTTTTTTTAAATTGAAAAGTGACACCAGTGTGACTACTGCAGAAGTACTAATGTCATTGCCAAGGATGCTCCTAAGATTGTCCCTTGAAGGAAAACAGAGAACAAAAAGCAGAGGAGAGCGCCTGGTGCACTGCAGACGTCTCGGCTGGAGCACGTTTTTGTGCCTGTGCGTGAGACAAAAGCAGCAGAATGGAGAAAATGCTTGCTCCCTTCTCTGCTGGAAGGCCATGGGTCTTGTGGCTTTTCTGGGTGTTAATCTTAGCTCTTAACATCTGTGTTGACTTCCATCACAAGTTGTTCTTACATATGCTAAATACAGGCTCCAGCCCAGCTAAAGGTGGAGGGGAAGGAGACTTGAGGAATCCCTTTAATGCAGGTGGAGGCATTCAAAGACATTGAAGATACTTACTTCTTGGGATTATAGTAATGAGCGTGTGTGTGTGTGTGTGTGTGTGTGTACGTGTACATATATATTTAAATTTTTAATTTTTAAAAAATCTTCAGCATCTCCTCCTCCACATTCACTCAGATGGTACCTAAATCTGTTCCCTTCTTGCCCTGGTAATCTCTGAGCCGCCCATTTGTTCAGCCCTTGGCAATCCCTCACCTGGACTTGGTGGCTGTTTGCTATCTTCCTTCCTCAGTCCGATCTTTCTCCAATCCCTGTCCGTCTTCTGTGCACGAACAGTGATTTGTCCTAAACACAGATTAGGCCACTCCCCTGTTAAAAATGTCTAACCCCTCGATGACAGGTGGCCACGTTTCTCCTTCTTGGGCTTTGGTAATCTGGCTTCAACCTTTTTCATCAGCTCTGCCCTCGATGATGCTTTGGGCAGCAAGTAACAGACTGTGATCCAAGTAACAGGCAAGTGTGTTATCTCACAGTGGAGGAAGTCCAGCAAGAGCCAAGACTTTGGATTGTTTCAAAGACTCAGGAACATCAGTAACGAGCCAGGGACCTTCCCTGCCCCATTCTGCTCTCCTTTGCATGTGGATTTTTTCTTCCAGCTGAGGAGTGAGATGGCTGGGAGGATTCTGTCCACCCAGCAGCAGCCAGAGCCAGTAATGCCCAGGTGAAGAGGAGAGAGGGAGACTCCCTCAGGCCCCTCTCCCAGGACAGGCTTTTGTTCCTCTTGCTGATCCCTCCTGAATCAGCTGCCAGCAAGGGGCTGGCATCACCCTCAGGCCAATCAGTCCTCTCCTGCCCTGGAGGGCACGTGGTATCAGCTTGTCTTGGGCACACGACTTCAGGGAGGAAGAGGGATTTTATTAGGAGGGAAGTAGGGGGAACTGACTCTGGGTTGGCAAGTGACAGGTTTCTGGCACATGGAGCAGTTCGCTATTTCTCCAGACCATGCTTGATAAGGCTTTGTATTTGTTCTCAAGGTTGTCTCACATCCCTGCCTTATTTGGGAAAATATTTCTCCATCCTTAATGACTGCGTTTGTTGCCGCTCTTAGAACAAATTGTCACAGGATCAGTGGCTTAAACAACACAGTGGTACTTCCCCACAGTTCTGGCAGTCAGGTCAGTGTGGGTCTCTAAACTCAAGGTTCCTCCTGAGGGCTCTGGGGGACCTCTCTTCCCGGCGCATCCCGGCTCCCAGAGGCTGCCTACTTTCTTTGGCTCACGGCCACATAATTCTGACCTCTGCTTCCGGGTCCACCTGGATAGTCCAGGATAACCCCTCATTGTGAGACCCTTAATCTAATCAAATCTGCCATGCAGGGCAGTGTAAATATCCACAGAATCTAAGAATTAGGACCTGGACGTCTTGGGCGGTGGGAAGGCTAGCATATTACCTACCACAGTGACTTGGCACAGTGTCACCTCCTCTATGATATCTTCCTCGACTCCAGTCCAGAAAGGTCACTCTGGCAGTAATGTAGAGAAAAGACTGGGAGGGGGCAGGACTTTTGTCAACTTTGGGGTGCTGGCCCCAGGACCGCCCCTGGCTACCAAGGAAGACTGGATGGAGTGGTTCGTGGCCACCGCCTCTCTTGACCTGCACTCTGGGCATGTCCTCTCACCTCCCTTTCCCTGTGTTTTGACCTGACATTGAACTTCCTTTAGGTCTGAGTCAAAGGGATTTTATACCCAACCCATTGTGGTTTGTGGAGGCGTTCATTAAAGGAAACAAAGAGGAAATTCTACCCACAAGACAAAAATGTTGGCTTCATCTGCCCCCAGGTTACAATGGTTTTTCTAGAGTGAGCTGTTCTCTTCTGACCAACCATGTGCTGTCCTGGCCAGGCCTGGGTTCTTGTCTGTGACAAAGGTGACTCAGATCTCCTTTGTCCCTCTGTATGGCTGTCTCTAGATATTTATTGTGCATCTGTGAGAGATGTAGTGGCAGGTGCAGAGTTTCCCCGATACATCTCCAAAACATGGAGGCTCCTCATGATTTACTCTCAGATATTACCAAGAAAAATCCGGAGTGAGTGAGGAATACGTCAGGGAGGGGAGGAAGTCAGCCCCAAATGCACTGTCAAGCATGGCTCCACAGAGGGTCACCTTGGCTCGAGCCCTCCCCCTGGGGGCTCTGGGGCACACAGTTCCCACCTCCAGCTGTTCTGATCAGGAGCTGCTCCCAGGGAGTAGGAAATTTGCTGGTCCTGCTGGCTTTCCAGGAAACGCAGAGCAAGGGCTTCTGACAACCTGCAGCTCTCCACCAAAAGAGGCGCAGGTGCTGATGGGAATGGAAGGCCACTGGGAGCTGGTGTGCATGGAGACGGCGTGGGGAGCTGAGCAGGTCTGGGCAGAGCACTGGCACCCTCACTGTATGGTACTGGGGAGGACTCTGTGTCCAGACCTTTCCCAAGTGGCTTTGTCATCCCCAGCCAGCGTGTCACCACCAGCTCTGTGACGTACTTGGCCGCTGTAGAAAGCACATCTTCTCCAGCTCGGCTCCCTGGTGTGGCCTCAGGTCACGCTGCACTTCTCAGCTGGTCCGCGTTTTGGAATCCTGAAGTTCGTCCTCATTTCTTGCTGACTTTCTGTCTGTACCTTGCACTGAACATCTCTTCCTGGCTGAAGGAGGAGGAGGTATCTCTATGGGAGGTCTGATCTCCACCTGCAACCCCCTCTCCCCTGCCCAGTTTGTGCTGTGAGTCAGCTGGCAGACCAGCCTACAGAGCGCCTGAACAGTGAGGAGGCCACTGTGCCCCTGCCTGGTCACCTTGTCTTCTTGAGGTGGCTCCTTCCTTCCTCTTCCCTTCTGTTGGACCCTACCCGTGACCCTGCACACTTGGTCTGTGTGTGCCTTAAATGTATTCCACATTTAAGGTGAACACTTTGACCCAAAGCTTCTAGCTCCCTTTCTCTGAGCTCTACAGTCACCAGGCTTCACTCTCATCGCCTTGGGCATTAAATGGTGCCACCTACTTGGCTAAGTCAAGTGTAGGATTTTTCAAAGACATCCATGTTTTCTAAACGCAGTAGCCTCTTTAGTTGACCTAAACATATATATATATATATATATATATATATATATATATATATATAACATATATATATATAAGTAACAATAATAACAACGGCTGATATTTAAGTACTATGCCATATACTCTGTACTATCTCATCCTTCATTCCACAGTGATCCTGCAAGGTAGGAACTGTCAACGTCGCCACTGTGCTTGGCAGGGACTTGGAGAGACTAAGTACTACTACAGAGCTCGCCAAGCTGAGACCTGAACCCAGGTCCACCTGAGTCTGTAAAGCCTGGGCTTTGCGCTATTATCTTCCTCCAACCCTACCGTGAGAGAGGGTTCTTCTGCTTAGAAGTGAGGGTATCAAATAGGGACGCATGGATCTGGCAATTGAGAGTGTTTTTTTTCAGAACGTTGGATTCCAATGGTATTTAGTCACCCTATTTATTAGATTCCTTACCCAAGAATTAAGTAGAAAATGGACTTTTTCTCCCAAATCCCTTTCAGATGTGTTGGCTGGGAAAGCAGCCTTCATCACCCCAAAGTGAGTCACTGTGCAAACCAGTTTCCTTTCAGCTCCGCTTTCCTAGGAGAGGGGCTAAGACCCTCCACATCAGCTCCATTTGAAAGGACTTTCCTGGAAGCCCCACCCAGAAACTGCTGCTTTTGTCTCTGACCAGAACCACATCAAAGGACTCCCCACCCTTAGCTGAAAGGCAGACTGAGAAATAAAGTTTTTGTTTTGGTTGTTTTTTTTTTTTTTTTTTAAGTGTGGCTTTCCCAATAAAATCAAGAAGGCAATAATTCAGGGTAGCAGCAAGTGTGTGTGTGTGTGTGTGTGTGTGTGTGTGTCCCACTCCTGTTTTCACTTTCTTTTCCAGCTGAGTTCACAAGTCATGATTTCAACCAATCCTGGGCCAATATTTGAAACTCCCATGCACACACCCTTCAAATGCATTGGGCCATCCCAACGACATGACATCTAAGTTCACTGTGTGCCCTCAGCAGAGTTTTTCTTCTCAGATCTGCTCTCTTTGTTTATATCTGACTGACTGGAACACCTGTCTACCCGGTAATTCCAATCAGAAAAATAGGGTTGCCCTTGTTTGTTCTGCAGATTTCACATCAGTCTGTCACGAAGCCTGTGATTCTGGGTCCGGAAAGTACATGAGAAGCGCAGTGCACCATCATGAAGTGAGGCTGATATAAGGACATCAAGGATGTTTGGATTTTATGAAATCTATTGATGTAATTCAGTATCTTAACAAGGGGAATGAAACAAATCTATCAATTAGGAAAAGTGTTGAATGAAATTGATGCTTTTCCTATAGTTTGAAATAAAAATATACTTTGGTTTGAGGTTAGTCAAAGAGGCACAAGATTTGTATACAGCAAACTATAAAATACCACTGAAAGAAATAAAAAGACCTATTTAATTGGAAAGACATCCTGTGTTTATGGGTTGGAAGACATGATATTGTTAAGATAGCATATACCACCCAAAGAGAGCTACGTTTCAATGCAGTCTTTGCCAAAATCTCAATGTCCTTTATTTCCCCCAGAAATGTGAAAGCTAATGCTAAAATTTGCATGAAATTGTAAAGAATTCTGACCGGTCAAAACAATTATGAAAAAAGAACAAAGAAGGAGCACAACCCAATTTCAAAAGTCACTATAAAGCTATCAAAATCAAAACAGTGTGGTGTTGGCATAAGAGGGGAATGTAGATACATGAAACAGGATTAAGAGTGGTCTCAGTTAGCTTAGACTGCCTTAACAAAATACCATAGAATAGGTGACTTGAACAGCAGAAATGTACTTCTCATGATTCTGGGGCCTGGGAGTCCAAGGTCAAGTCCTTGCTGATTTCGTTCCTGTTGAAGGCTCTTTTCCTGGCTCACCAGTGACTGTCTCTGCTGTGTTTCCACCTGACATTTGCTTAATCTGTTCTCTTGCAATGGGTCTACTAATCCCACTGCAAGAGCTCTACTCTCATTACCCTCATCTACCCCTAATTATCTTCCAAAGGCCCTGTCTCCAAATACTATCACACTGGGCTTTAGGGCTTTGGTTTGTGAGTTTGAGGAAACATGAGCATTCATTTCACAACAAGAGTCCAGAAATAAACCCAACATCCATGTTTGATTTATATAAAACATTTATTTGAGAGAGATGGATGGATGGATATCCCATGTACTGGTTAATCCCCTAATAACTACAATGGCCAGGATTGGACTGGGCTAAAGCTGAAGGAGGAACTCAAATATAGGTCTCCCATGTGAATGACTTGGACCCAGTTATCTGAGCCATCAGCATTGCTTTTCAGGGTCTGCACTGGCAGGAAACTGTCATCAAACCCTGGTACTCTGAGATGGAACATGGGTATCTTAGCCTGCATCTTAACCACTGGGCTGATGCCCACCCATGGTCAATTTGTTTTTGACAAAGCTACTATAACTCCTCAGCAGTGGGAAAGTATGTTCTCTTGGACAATAGTGCTAAGAAACTGAATTTCCACATGCACAAAAATAAAGTTGGACCCTTACTCCACATCACATACAAAAAATAAAATGGATAAAAGGTAAAAATATAAGCGCTAAAGCCATAAGGCAATTAGAATAAAACATAGGAATAAATGTTCATGACCTTGAATTTAGCAAAGGTTTCTTAGGTATTACAGCAAAAGCACAAGCAACAAGATAACAAGTAATTGGGGTTGATTACAATTAACATTTCTGTGCATCCAACTAGATTTCGCCTCGCCCCAGTTTGAATGGCTCTCATACAGAAATCAACAAACAATAAATGCTGGTGAGGATGTGGGGAAAAAGGTGCCTTAATCCACTGTTGGTGGGTGTGTAAACTAGTGCAGCCATTGTGGAAGACAGTATGGAGATACCCAGATGTTCATCAACTGATGACTGGATAAATAAATTATGGTATATATACAGAGTGGAATATCAGTCAATGATAAAAAAAAAAGAAATCCTCTCTTTTGCAACAAAACGGATGCAAATGGAAACCATTGTACTTAGTGAAATAAGCCAGTCCAAAAAAGACAGATACCATATGTGTTCTCTGATCTGTGGTAACAGAGTACCTGAAATGTACTCACATGGGAGACCTGGAAGAAGCTTCTGGCTCCTGGCTTTGGATCAGCACATTACCGGCCATTGTGGCCATTTGGGGAGTGAACCAATGGATGGAAGACCTTTCTCTCTGTCTCTTTCTCTCACTGTCTGTAACTCTACCTCTGAAATAAATAATAAAATCTTAAAAAAAAAACCCTTTATTTATTTGAAAGGCAGAGTTAGAGAGGCAGAAGTAGAGCCAGAGAGCTGGGTTCACTCCCCAAATAGCCATACGAGCCAGAGCTGGGCCCATCCAAAGCCAGGAGCCTGGAGCTTTTGCATGGGTGCAGGGTCCCAAGGACTTGGGCCATCTTCTCCTGCTTTCCCAGGCCATGGCAGAGAGCTGGACTGGAGGTGAAACAGCCAGGACTTGAACTGGTGCCCATATGGGATGCCGGCACTGCAGGCGGAGGCTTTACCAGCTATGCCACAGCGATGGTCCTGCAAACATTTGTTAAAATTTATTATTAAAAATTATTTATTTATTTGAAAGGCAGAGTTACAGAGAGAGGAGGAGAGACAGAGTTCTTCCATCTGCTGGTTCACTCCCCAAATGGCCTCAATAGCTGGGATTGGCCAGGCCAAAGGCAGGAGCCTGGACCTTCTGGGTCTCCCACACGGCTGTAGGGGCCCAAGCGCTTAGCCATCCTCTGCTGCTCTCCCAGGAGTGTTAACAGGGAGTTGAACTGAAAGTTAAGCAGCCCAGTTTCAAATCAGCACCCCCATGGGATGCCGGCTTCCCCCGCGGAGGTTTAACCTGCTACGCCACAATGCCTGCCCCAGCCCACAGACATGAGGCTTTCAGTAAAACACGAATAGAAGTTAACTTCATCAACTTGTTAAGGAGTATCTACTAGAAACTTCTGCTAGTAACTCAAAATGGTGAAGCATTAGACACGTTCTCACTATAGGTAGGAGTGAGCAGTATGACGAGAGATGGGGTCTTTAAAATCTTGGACATTTTCAGTGTCCTCTGTTTTAAAGATAGTTGAAGCCTTTGGCTAAGAGATACTGGGGTGAAACAAGATCAGAAAACTGGAAAGAAACTTGTCTGGTACGCGGGGGATGGAGGTGGAGCGTGGAGAAAAGTTTCAGGAAGGAGCGAGAAGAGGCAGTACTCCGTCGTCATGGCAGCCGCTTACTTCAGCACGCACTCTTGGCATCTAAGGTCCAGGTGCGCGCGGAGCCAGTCTGGCTCTGATTATTTTCTGTGGTCGCTGATGAATCTGCAGCTGGGTAGCCGCGCCGCGACTGGGTCAGTAGTGGAGGTGGGCGGGCGGAGCGCATCTTCCACAGTTGCTCACTTCCATCTTTATCCAGCTTCTGATGCAAACGGCCTGCTGTCTGCACATCCGTCTTCATTTTCTTGACAATTGTTAACAAGTACTTTTTTTCTCAAGCTAACCCACTGCTCACAACATACCGCTTTGACAAGCACCCCAGGTGGCTCTCTCACTTCCGGTCTCTGCTGCAAAGCTGTGTTCTGCATTCGCGGTGCTTTTGGTCCAGACCTCATGATACGTGGTCCCAAGAGAGATGACTGTGATCATCTTTTGGTGAAAGAAATTGTATCTTACATTTTACACAGTCACTTTTTTGTTTTTAAAGATTTATTTATTTGAAAGTCAGAGTTACACAGAGAGAGGAGAGGAAGAGAGAGAGCTTCCATTTGCTGGTTCACTCCCCAATCGGTTGCAATGGCTGGAGTTGTGCCAATCGGAAGCCAGGAGCTTCTTCTGGGTCTCTCACACGGGTGCAGGGGCTCAAGGACTTGGGCCATTTTCTACTGCTTTCCCAGGCCACAGCAGAGAGCTGGATGGGAAATGGAGCAGCCGGGTCTCGAACCGGCGGCTATATGGGATACTGGCCCTTCAAGCCAGGGTATTAACCTGCTGTGCTACAGCGTCGGCCCCACACAGTCACTTTTGATTCCATTTGTTCTAAATATACATCAAGCACAGAATTTTATAATGGATTATAATAGATTTAACTGCCCTATTCTCTTTTCTCCTTAAGAAATATTAGGAAATATATGCATGTTTATACTGTTGACTTGATGCAAAAATACTCGGCGATGTTCTCTCCGTAGTTCGTTCCTTAGCTGCTTCTTAGTTCTTCAATGGCTTCTTCCTCACCTAGGTTTCGTTCATGTCATCTGCCTCCTTGATGGCTTCCCTAACTTCTCCAGACTGGGCTGGTCTTTTTCCTCTCTGTGTATCTTCTCTGTAAATTGTGTGTTACTTTTCTAATAGATGTGCTTTGATGATGGCATTGGTGTTACTCTGGGAGGTAATGAGAAGAGAAACATTGTATAGCCCTAAAGCCTGGCTGCTTGCCGGCGACTTGATTGCTCAGGAACATCTGTTGAATTATACTGCAGTAAACCCCTGTTAGGGGAATATATCCAAAAGGCCGTGGACACCCCATGATGAGGCCTGGAGTTCTTCAGGCTTAGGGAAAGGTGTTTTTTTGTTTTTTGCAAGAGGAAGCAACAAGTGCATGGGCATGGAGATAAGCTTGCTTGGACGAGAGCTGGAAAATTCAATGTGATAGGAATGTGGAGATAGTGCTGGAAAAGATAGTTTGATCCTGAGAAACATGGGTTTAAGTTACAGAGGCCAAACAGGTTTTTAAGTGAGAGTATGATGTAAGAAGACTTGTTTTTCAGAACAGTAACTCTAGAATCCTAATATAAACTTTGGACTTTGAGTAGAATGAGTCAGTGTAGTCACTGGTTGTAATACATTGTGTTAGTCAGTTTTTCATCGCTACAATGAAACGAGAAGCTCTTTAGGAAGTAGAAAGGTTTATGGTTTTGGAAGTTCTCAGTCCAGGACTGGCTGGGCTCCACTGGTTCAGCCTGGGCTGGCAGAGTCCTTAGCCAGTGCAGAAGGTCACATGGCAAGAGGAAATGTGCATCCATCTAAGGCTCCCCTGACACAGTCTCCCTGATTTAATCATGGGGGCTCCAACCTAACTTTGATCTGATCCCTTCCAGAGGCCCCATCTTTGAGCACCATAATTAGGCTGTATTTCTACCCTCTTAGTACCATTAACATAAAACTTTGGGAACCCATTTATCATGTTAGTCATTGGGGGATACCCAAGCTAACATCCACACCGAAGCGTGCATGTGCTGCCCTGGTGGGGGATGTTCATAGCAGGAGAGATGGGGGATGTGAAAGCAGGGGGATGTGGAAATCTGTGCTGTCCTCCCACTGTGGCTGTGCGTCTAACTCTGCAAAGAACAAAGCTTATTAAACATGGGAAGAGGCAACTCTAGCGGTAGTGGGCTGCTAACGGTGGCCTTTGTAAAGTCATTTCCATGGTGAGTTGCCGAGGTGGGACGGCTGCATTGTTCACTGGACATGGGAGCTGTCCGTTGTCACCGTCCTGGCAATCACACAGGACTTAGGTGTATTCTTCTGACCAGAGGCCCAACGTGAAGAGGAAGACTCTCGTGGGGTATCAGAAGTTTGAGCCAGAAAAACAGACTTCATGCTTTTCCACAGGAAGTATTAGACTGCAGAAGTGGAGGGCCGGAGGAGTGGTGCTGTGTCCAGGAGCTGCCTGGCTGAGACAGCGGGACTCGAGGGGCTGGGGGCTGGGTAAGAGACTCTGTGAAGCTGGGAGCTCCTGCGAGTTGGCAGAGTCGTCCTTCAGGTTGCAGAGTGCTGGTTGTTCAGTGAAGGTCCTTGCTGCTCTTAAGGGAATTCTTCAAAAGGCGTGTGGTGGAGGCTTTAACCCTTTCTCCATCATATCCCAATTGTATCTTTTTTTTTAAAGTCCAAGGTGAACTTTTATTCACTCTTTGTTTTTTAAAGATTTATTTGTTTATTTGAAAGGCAGAGTTACAGAGAGGCAGAGAGAGATCTTTTAGCTGCTGGTTCACTCCCCAAATGGCTGCAACAGCTGGAGCTGGGCCAGTCCAAATCCAGGAACCAGCAGCTTCCTCTGGGTCTCCCATGTGGGTGCAGGGGCTCAAGGACTTGGGCCGTCTTCTGCTTTCTCAGGCCATTTCAGAAAGCTGCATCGGAAGTGGAGCAGCCAGGAACTGAAATGGTGCCCATATGGGATACTGGCACTGTAGGTAGTGCTGTGCACAGCGCTGGCCCCTCCCCCGGTTGTATCCTTTAGGTGAGTTTCCTGATTTTTCTGATCCTCCATCTTTTTACCTGTAAGATGAGGATAATGACACCTCCTTGTGCAAAATTACTGTGCGAATTAGGAATAACATGGTCAAGCATTTAGTAAATATGAACATTTTCAAATTGGACGTTTTCACTGGAAGAAGCTGCGTTGGTGTCGCTTGACTTTGTATGATTGGCCTGGTGTTCACTTAGCGAAGGGAATTCCTTTGCCAAGCTGAGCTTCCTAGTGTGGGTGGGTCAAGGTTCCCACACCACATCTCGTCTGTGGAAGATGGTCTTGGTGGCTCTGCTCCCCACGTGGACTGCCCTGTGTGAGGAGGCTGTGGGAGGCTGGGCCTTTGGTTTCATGTGTGCCCAGTGTCTGTTGAGGCTGCTCCTCTCTGTGGCTTGGCCTCTGTGCTTCCCACTCTGCCTATGAGGAGCCACGTAGTCTGTCCTACGAGCCAAGCCTGTCTGCTCTTGCTCGTTCCTGGCACTCAGCCGCTGCTCTCTTCGGGGGAAGCCTGTCGTCACACCAAGGATGACAGCGCTGGGAGGCTGGCTCCTGCTGGAGTGAGGCAAGAGCTGTCATGGCAGCAGTGCCACAAAGCAAATTCTGAGCCGAATGCCCCCTGGTGAGTCAGAGTGAGGGTTTCCTCCAGCTCAGACGTGGTGGGTACCCACAGTGGACAGAGAGAACTAAGAGAAGCCCTTGGAAGAGCCGGCTTTTGGCCAGGATTCTTTCCATTGGGGAATAATCTGCCCATAAAATTCAGTTTAGTTGGAAGTTGGGTGAAAAAAAAAAATAGGGAACAAAAATTTCCTCTCATGGGGAAAACTGTCTTTGAATAAGTCTCTTTAGGGAGAAGATGAGATTCTGAGTGCACGTGACAGCAAAGGCAAGGGGCAAACAAACATGGCAACCAAGTGGAGCAGCCTGTGCACAGAGAAGGGGCCAGAAGGGAGGGTAGTGACTGGGAGCACTGGGAAAGCAGCAGGGCAGGCCGGCAGCACGTTCTTTAAAAACAGCTGAGTCCAATATTTGATTTGGTCTGTCTTCTGGAAATTCTATGTGCACTTGAACACAAGGTGTATTCCACAGTAGTCTCATGCTCTATAAATGACAATTAGGCCAAGCTATTTACTTGGTGTTTAATTTTATACCAGTGTTAAATTGCATCTTGTTCCATCAGTCGTTGAGAGGAATGTTACAGTCCCTACACATAATTGTAGTTTTATCTATTTTTTCTTCTAATTCTGTCAGTTTTTACTCCGTATATATTGAAGCCCTGTTACTCAGCGCTTTTAGAGTTAGTATTGTTATATTTTCTTTATTAACTATTATAAAATATCCTTTATCTTGGATAAATTTTTTTGTTTTCAAAAGGCAGAAAAGAGAGAGAGAGAGGAGGAGGGAAAGGGGAATAGAGAGAGCTATATTCCATTCTGTTGGTTTACTTCCCAAATGCCTATCTGCAACAGCAAGGACTGGGCGAGGCCAAAGCCAGGAGCCTGGAACTCAGTCTGGGTCTTCGACCTTGGTGGCAGCGACCCAAGTACGTGAGCTGACATCTGCAGCCTCCTAAGGTGTGCATTAGCAGGAAGCTGGAATTGGCAGTGGAACCAGGACTCAAACTCAGGCACTGTGATATGGAATGTGGGAGTCCCAGGTAGCATCTTTATCTGCTAGGTCAAACACTTGCTTTAACCTTGACTTTAAATTGGAGAACGTAGTCCATTTATTATTAATATAATTATTGATACTCTTGGGTTCAAACTTACAATCTTGCTATTTGTTTTCTGTTTGCCACTGCTGTTCTTTGTTTATCTGTTCTGAATTTTCTGCATTATTTTGGATAACTGAAGAAAAATTAGCATTACATTCTATATACTTTTCTTAAGATTTAGTTATTTATTTGAAAGGCAGAGTTGCAGATACAGAGAGGGAGAGACAGGGAGAGGGAGAACGAGAGGTCTTCCATCTGTTGGTTCACTCCTCAAATGGCTGTAGCTGGGCGAATTGGAAGCCAGGAACCAGGAGCTTATTCCAGGTCACCCATGTGGGTAAGGGGACCCAAGCACTTAGGCCATCTTCCACTGCTTTCCCAGGGCTTTGGCAAGGAGCTGGATTGGAAGTAGGGCAGCTGAGACTTGAGCTGGCACACATATGGGATGCCAGTGCCATAGGCAGAGGCTTAACCTGTACCACAGCGCCAGCTCCTCCATTCATTTCTTATACTGAATTTTTGGCTATATTTCGTTGCTTTATTGTTCTAATAGTTCTGGAGGCTGTAATATGCAGCTTATCTTACCAAGTCTACCTTAAGATTAATATCCTGCTGCTTAGCATATAAAGTGAAATACTTGCTACAGAACTTACCACCGCCCATCCTTTGTGCAATTATTTTCACTGATTTTTCTTACGTGTAAACAATATACTAAATTGTTGTCTTCAGTTTGATTTAATCAGTTGTCTTTCAAGGGATTAAAGAAAAGGAAGAAAAATAATCTTTTGTGTTTATCCACACATTTGTCATTTCCGGTGCTTTTTATTCTGCTGTGTGGATCCATGTGTCTATTTCATATAATTGCCCTTCGCCCCAGAGAATCCATTAGCATTCCTTACAGGCCAGTTCTGCTACTGCTGAATTTTCTCACGTTTCCTTTATTTGAAGATGTTGTGGCTTTATCTTAATTTTTGAAGAGTATTTTCTCCAGATATAGAATTTTACATTGACAGTTTTCTTTGTCCTCCAGCACCTTAAAAACAATAACCTGCTATTCCCCCCCCCCCAACTCCATTATTTCCAGGGAGCAGTTGGCAGTCATTCATAGGAATGTCCCCCGCTATGTGATGTATCCTTTCTCTCTTGGCTGTCTTTCAAATATTATCTTTGGTTTTTAGCAGTTTTACTGCAAGATGCCTGTGTGTGGTTTTCCTTGATTTTATTCTTCGTAGGCTTCCTTTGGCATGTTCAGTCTGTGGGCTCATCAAATAAGGAAAAATTTTGGCTAGTATTTTTTAAAAAAATTTTTTCCGGGGCCAGCACTGTGGTGTAGTGGGTAAAGTCGCCGCCTGCAGTGCCGACATTCCATATGGGTGCTGGTTTGGGTCCTAGCTGTTCCTCTTCTGATCCAGCTCTCTGCTATGGCCTGGGAAAGCAGTAGAGGATGGCCCAAGTCCTTGGACCCCTGCACCTGCGTGGGAGTCCTGGAGGAAGCTACTGGCTCTTGGATTCAGATTGGCCCAGCTCCAGCTGTTACGGTCATTTGGAGAGTGAACCAGTGGATAGAAGACCTCTCTCTCTCTCTTTCTCTCTCTCTCTCTGCCTCTCCTTCTCTCTCCGTGTAACTCTTTAAAATAAATAAATAAATCTTAAAAAAATTTTTTCTGTTCAATCCTCTCTCATTTTGCCATTCTAGTCACTGCATATTAGGCCAGCTGACACCTTCCTAGGGGTCATCATGGCGCTGTTCTTTTTCCTCCCACTTTTTTTTTTTCCTATTAAACTCAGTTTGTATGATTTCTGTTACCTGGCATCATGTCCACAAATCCCTCATTCTGTATTGCCAAATTTGCCGTGACTCTTCAGTGAGTTTTTAAAATTTCAAATATTTTTCAGTTCTGGGAGTTTCATTCGGTTTATATTATAAAAGATTTATTTATTTATTTGAAGGACATTTACAGAGAGCAAGTGAGAGAGAGCTTCCATCTACTGGTTCACTCCCCAGGTGGCCACAACAGCCAGGGCTGGGTCAGGCGGAAGCCAGGAGCCAGGAGCTTCCCCCGGGTCGGAGCCCTGGTGCCTGGGCCATGTTCCGCTGCTTTCCCGGGCTATTAGCAGGGAGCTGGATCGGAGCAGCTGGACTTGCAAGTGGCAGCTTTACTGGCTACGCCACAGTGTCAGCCCCACAGGGCGTGTATTTGGATTCGCACTTGATTCCAGGACGTAGCCTCTAGCACTGGGGAGTGATCCCGCCACCTCCAGACTGGTTTCTCCTCAGGTGAGGCCCTTCTGGATCTCAGCGGCAGGCTTGAAGTGATGACCCATTTCCATCACTCCCTCGCCTTGAACTCCGAGCTCCGGATCCCCAGCGCTGGGAAGGCTGCCTGTGTTTCCAGTCTTGCAGTTGCTGCTCTCCCCTCGGCTCCTTGTAGGCTTCCCCATGCATGCATGGCTCAGGGGTTAGTTGAGGATTTGAGGAGAATTTATATGGAAAATTTGAAGCTCCTTCTCTGTGACTCACTGTTTCTGGAATTTCTCTCTCCAATGTTCAGCTGCAGTGATAGCCCTGAATTCCTAAGTCTGACTTCTCACTCAGCACGGTAAACTGACCCTTTGTGCTTGAGCCCATCTCT
The DNA here is from genome assembly GCA_949820135.1 of Sylvilagus floridanus. Lineage (NCBI taxonomy): Eukaryota > Metazoa > Chordata > Mammalia > Lagomorpha > Leporidae > Sylvilagus > Sylvilagus floridanus. The sequence goes on from OX463235.1 coordinate 45,728,328, forward strand.
CCTGTGCCTGGCAGAGTGAGGTGTGGCCTCAGGTGAAAATCTATGGAAGAGTAGAGTTTATCCATTTCAGTTCCTTCTTTGAGTCTGTCTGCTCCAGTTTCTGCTGGCTTTTGGTTGCTTTCTAGTAACTTTGACCTATTACTTTATTTTGTCAAGCATCTGTAATTATTGGTGGGAGGTCGGTCCAATATAAGCTACACGATGATTCCTGGAAACACATGTTCCTGAGTGATTCTTCAAATGCACAATTCAGTTTCCTTGAATGGCTCCTGCCTTTATTGGCTTCAGTTCCCCCAGAGCAAGTTAGGAGATAAGGATTTTTGGTGCAAATAGTTGATTTGGGAGGTGATCCTAGGAAAGTAGGACTTGGAAGCCAACAGAAGGTGCATTATATTATGAGCCATAACCAGAGCTCACCCCTGTGGAGGGGGTCTGAGGAGCAGTGAGACTGTGTCTCAGAGTTCTCTCAACCAAGCGTGTATTTATCCACTAACTCCCCAAGTTCATTTAGCAGTGATGGTCTTACCTATTCACCACGGCTTGCTAGAGAGCAGCTTCCGGTTCAGGCCGTAGGCAGACAGGCATAGGTTTTTGCAGTCAGCAGTCCAGGGTGTTTAGATGTGAATGCTGAGAAGATAGAGAGAGGTCTTCCATCCGCTGGTTTACTCCCAGCTGCAGTGGCAGGAACTGAGCGGATCAGGAGCCAGGAGCCTCCTCCAGGTCTCCCACGCAGGTGCAGGGGCCCAAGCACTTGGACCATCTTCTACTGCTATCCCAGGTCATAGCAGAGAGCTCGATCGAAAGTGGAGCAGCTGGGACTAGAACTGGTGCCTGTATGGGATACTGGCACTGCGGGTGGCAGCTTTACCTGCTACACCACAGTGATGGCTCCCAAGACATAATCTTAAGAATAGTAAGAAAACAGAGATAGACTCCCTTCAAATGAGCAACAATTAGACTGATACCTAAATTTTTTTTAATCCAAAAATATTTTTATGAATAGCACAGGACACAAGGTTAGTTTTTGTAGCCACAGCTGGCTCGTCTACCTCTTCCCTCTGTGACCTTCCTGCCCTTGAAGTGGACGTACAGTTTGGTGTGGCTGTGCGGGGCTCCTGGGGCCTTGCCCAAATGCCGGTACACCTCTCAGCCCTTGCGAGGACCAGAGAGCAGGACAGTGCCATAGTCCTTTGCGGGGAGTCCCGGGCCAGCTGGTCAAATTCAAGGAGATGCAGCTATGGCCTGGCTGGTCTCGCACAGCACACACGCCTTCAGCTCGGGTGCTTCCCAAGCTTGAAGGTCCTCTGTCACGCTCCCTACAACCACAGCTGTGTTGTTTTCCCAGCCAGGCCAGGAGACATCATCTTCCCTATCATCCGGGACAGGGAAGGGGTGGCCGGTTGGTGTGGCTCATGAACAACCTCAGCAGCACAGCCTGGTTGTAGGTGGACTTGGTTCGTCTGGCCACAAACCTGGCTAGCTCAACCAACAGCCCTAGGTAGATGTCCTGGCTCTTGGGCGCCTTGTGGTGAACCTTTTGTTCCTTGTCATGGCAAATGTTGACTCCCATGATGGCAACTCCTGCCTGGCCACATCCAGGGAGGGAGGCAGGGAAGGGGGAGAGAGGGAGAAAGGGAGAGAGGGGGAAGGGGAGGGGGAGAGGGAGAGGAAGGGAGGAGGTGTGGGCGTGGAAAGCCTTCAACGAGCAGAGCATGCATGATGACATGTGAATGCGACACAGTGCTCTGGCACCTAATCTTTCAAAAGAAACAAGACATCTCTGGAGAAACAATGGAAGACAAAAAACAATGGGATAATATCTTTAATGTGCTGGGAAAAAGAAAAACTGCTAACCTATTATTCTAAATCTAGGAACATATTATTCAAGAAAGATACTAAAAATTTAAGAAAATGAATTATTAGTAGAGTACCAAAAAGAAATACAAGTGTATTCTTCAGGGAACAGAAAAATAATCTTGGTGGAAGCTCAGAGATGAAAGAAGAAAAAGAGCAAAAACAAAAACAAAAAGAGCAAATGAATATTTGGTAAATTAATATTGGTTGTATGAATAATTATAATACCTAGGGAGGTAGGAAGCTTCAATATCCACAACATATGGACTAAGGCTTAATAACGAATGGATATAAGAATCAAATAACGCTAGACTTTGATAATGCAAGGTTGCATGTTATGATTTTGAGGTTCTATGCTCTGTGTCCCCCTAAAATTTGTATGATGAATCCTAACGACCAATGTGATGGTATTAGAAGGGGTAACCTGTGGGCAGTGATTGCTTCAAGAACATGGACCCATCATGAAGAGGATTAATGGTAAAAAAGTCAGAGAGAGACCCCTTATCACTCCCATCCATGAAGACAGAGGGAGAAGGTACCGAGTGTGAACCAGAAAGGAAGACCCCAGCAGACACTAACTCTGTGGGTGCTTTGGGCTGCTCAGCCTCCAGTCCGTGGGAAATGTAGCTACCAGTTGGTGGTATTTTGTCATTGTGGCTTGAGAGTAGCCCCCAGAATTAGTATGAGTGCATGTATCTTCCAAGCCAATGGTGGGACGGGTGCAATAATAATATTAACCAGAAGACAAGAAAGGAGACAAAAGGATGTACTTTTGCTAAGCCTTTACTAAAGGGCTAGTCCAAGTGCTTTGGACACTTTAAGCTCAATTGTTAGTGAACAGCAGACTTAGTTGGCTTTCTTAAGAGTTGATCACCCTGAAGAGGGGTGGTAGATACCTAGAGATGCGGGGGTTAGCCCCGCACTGCAGGAGAGCTTTCTGGCCACATTTGCTCCCCAATGCAAGAGGTCAGGGGTGGGGAACGTTCAGTCTGAGGGCTGTAAAAGGACCCCCAAAGCACCCACAGGTGGGACAAATTCAATGAATCTATAGCAGGCTCGTTTTGAAGTTGATAATCTTGTGTGCCCCACGAGTGATGTTAGAAATATCCAAATGGCCCTTGACACAAAAAGGGTCCTCCCTGCTCCCTGCAAGAAGTGATGATTTTGTTTTTGAAATAAAAACTTCAAAAGGGTCAGTCTGGTACTTAGTCAAGCCAAACAAACCATCCTGTCACCGACCATTGCTCTCGAACTCAATCCAAACTTCGGCCGTGAGGCCGAGGAGACCTAAGCGACGTCACATTGTTGCTGTCAAGACACAGGAGGAGCATAAACCCAAGAACCAGGGATCTTATCCTAGTGCCACTCTTGCCAGTCGTGTGACCCTGGGCACGTCAATTAGCCGGCCCAGCTCCATTTCTTCAGTGAAGCGGGGAGATCCTGCCTGCCTGCCTGGGAGCTGCGTCAGGATTGCTGCAGATGAAGGTCTTCCATCCTCCCCTTTCCTGCTGCATGTGGATCAGCAGCCCTAAGACCCCTTCTCTGAGGTTAATCCAACATTTCAGTTTTGCAGGTGGAAACTCGGGCACAGGGAGGCCTTATTCTAGCTGTGTGATCTTGGGCAACTGCTTAATCTCTCTGATTGCAATTTTCTCACGTGTACAGTGGTAACACAGTAGCAGCCTCGTACAGTGATTGTGAGGACTGACCAGAGACATGTGTGTGTGTGTGTGCAGGATCTGGTGCCTGGTAGCAACGCTGTGTGCTACAGCAGCTTCTGGTCCTCCCTCCACCTCCCTCCCTCCCTTCCTTCCTTCCTCTCTCTCTCTCCCTACCTCCCTCCTCCTCTCCCCCTTCCTTCCTTCCTCCCTCCCTTTCTCCCTCCCTCCCTCCCTCTCTCCCCCTTCCTCCTTCCCCTTTCCTTCCTCCCTCCCTTTCTCCCTCCCTCCTCCCTTCCTATCCCCTTTCCCCCCCTTCCTCCCTTCCTCCCTTCCTCCCTTCTGTCCTTCCTGGCAGAGGCAGAGAGAGACAGAGGTCTTCCATCTACTGGTTCACTCCCCAGATGGCTGCAACAGCTGGAGCTGTTTGAAGCCAGGAGCTTCTTCCAGGTCTCCCACATGGGTGCTGGGGCCCAAGGACTTGGGCCAGCCTCTATTGCTTTCCCAGGCCATAGCAGAGAGCTGGATTGGAAGTGGAGCAGCCAGAACTCAAACTGGTGCTCATGTGAACTGCCGACAGTGGCTTTACCTGCTACGCCACAGCGCTTGCCCCCAGCTACTGGTTTTCAAATGAGTTACGTTACTCTTTTGTGGAGCATTTGAGAAGTCATCTTGCTCCAGGATATTAAGCACTGGCAGGCTACAGCCATTCAGTCCCAAACTCTGGCGTTGGTGGGTTGTCCTGGGGAGACCTTCCTCCCGGGGTCAGGTAGAGTTCAGTGAACTCGCAAAGAAGCGTGATTTTAGACGCTCCAAGGTACATCCACTCATCTCCTCTCCACTCCCTCCGCCTGTTATTAAACTGGTAGTTTTTACAACATCAATAAAGAACTTTCCTACCCAATTACCGCGGACAATAGGCTGAAAAGCAGTTTCGACTATGAAAACGTCGCGTTGGGTTCATTTAGATTGTTTTGCTGTGTCAAATCCTCACTTGAGTTCAAAAGTTCAGCTGAACCATGAACTTTGTGATTTCACAGCAGGCACTTCTACAAATATAGTGGAAAGCGAAAAAACATACAGTATTTAAGGTGGGCTTGTCACATTGTATATTACACGCTTGGCCTGGGCAAGCCTAAAATAACCCTTACTTTCCATCGCTCCGTGACATATCAAAACGAAAAGAGGGAGACAAAATTAAACTGAGTTACCTGACCTCCAAGGCCTCCAAGAGAATGCACAGCCAGTGACTAATCATTAGTGGACAAACTAAAGCCGGCTAATCTTCTTAATAAATTGTGAAGTCTTGTATACCTCTTGGTTTTAGTGGTGGCTTTTCTGCCTGTCTGGAACAGGCAGCATATCAAAACAAAAGGGTCATGACTTTATGTATTTGTTAAAGTTAGAATCCACGTTCTCATGTAACTCAGGCTTGATTGGACCCTGTTACACAAGTGCAGGTGGAGTGACAGTTTCCCAGGAATGAGAGTAATGCTGGTTTTTCACTCGTCTATTAATAAATATGCACACACACGAAGTTCAAGAACCCCTCATTTTGTAAGCCTTCTGTTTGTGCAGCTTCAGGTTCAAGGGTAAAGCAAACAAGATAACAAATTCACTTGGGTCAGGGCGCCTTTGGGCTTGAGCCCAACCATATCCTCCAAGCCATGGCCTAAGATTTCCTGCCCCATCATATTCTCCTGCTGTTCCAAAGAAAGACGTTTCTCGTGGGTTTTTACGTTGCCGCACGTCGAGGTGAAGGCATAACCCGAGGCAGACGATCTGGGGCCAGGGGGTCACTCCGAGCAAGTGTACGCCAACTGTTTGTCCTGCTTTGTTTACCGAGGGGTTGGCCTACAGGGTCGCCAGAGTCATGAGAGGAAAGCTGGGCTTGGTCATTTGTGGAAGCGGTGGGGTGAGAAGGTCAAGTCCTGCGATGGATGGGGCAGCTTTTCAAAAGCGGCTTCCCCTCTTCCTCGCGCTCATGTCGGAGTAGCCAGGAGTTTTAGCAGTAGCCAGCTCGGGGCTTAGGAGGTCTCGTTCAGTTCGGTCAGCAATCGGTGACACTTTGCAATATTTTTTCCCCCACATATAAATCATCACAGTAAATGTAGTGCCTTCCAGCATGCAGGAACCATGGGGACAGAGGCGAGCGAGCGGACAAGACTGAAATCTGGTTGACCTAGTTAAAGGTGGTCTGTCTTCCTGGTGGGGTTGTGGGGCTGGAAGGAAACACAAGGTCCCCTGCTTTTGTGGCTCAGTGAGCTGGGCTGCCCAGATTTTACAGCTCGCTTTCTGGTTCACTGGCCCTCTATAGTGGGGCGGCACGTCTCCTGTTGGGGCTGGGACGGGAGGGGAGTTGGTGGCATTCTTTTAAAGGGCTTGTAAGATAGTGAATAACGACAGGAGGTTTTGTTCATTCAGAAAGCATTTGTGGAGCACCCACGGCGGGGGTGGCGGGGTGGAGGGTGGAGACGGTGGCTGGGGATCGGTCAGGAGGAGGTCGGTGGGAGGTCCAGGAGATTTCTGTGGGGAGACAGAAGGGGATGGGAGTGGTCTGCTCTTGCACCCTGTAGTCGTAACCATACAGCAATGAGGGCAGGATATGGTTTTCCAAGGGCCAACAGCGCGCACGGCAGTGACTTGAGTATAAAAGCAGGTGTTTGGGAAAAGGGTACGGAAGAGATAAGAGTTGCGCGGGGTCAGGCTGAGAAGACCTGGCAGGGTTAGGAAGGGCTGATTTCAGAGGGTGTTTCTGGGGTGGGATGGTGGGAGATGGGCATGAGGCAGGAGGCTTATAATTGTGAAACGACCCACGCTGCTCACTGTGGTTCTGTGCGGCATTTCCGCGACTGCCCTGCCCTTTCGGATCGTGCTCTGCATTCGTTGTGAGAGTCTCCAGCAGCTGTGCTGGTGTCACCATAACTAGTAGTTGCTTATCTGCCTGCCTGCCTGCCAGCCTTCCTTGTTCTCTTTATCTTTCTGTCTGTCTAGTCTATCTATAATCTCTCATCTCTAACCCCTCAACAGTCCCGAGAGGCATATGCTAGATGTGTTAAGTTTACAGTTGAGGTAGTTGAGGCTGGAGGTTAAGTGAACTGTGCGTGCATATCTAGAAAGTGCAGGATGGTCGAGCAGGCTCTTCTCACTTCCACTCAAAGGGAGAGGGACCTCACTGAGTCCTTGGATGGTGGGGACCAATGATTGCCTGGTGGGCGGCCTCAGGCCAGCAGAAGCACTGCTTGCATTTGTACTCCCTGTTCTAGGATGCATTTGACAAGCCCCAGGCTGTCCCGGGGGATATCCTGGGATCCTTCCTTTTAAAAATTTTTTTTAAAGATTATTTATTTATTTATTAGAGAGGTAGAGTTACAGACAGTGAGAGGGAGAGAGAGAAAGAGGTCTTCCTTCTGTTGGTTCACTCCCCAGATGGCTGCAACGGCCGGAGCTGTGCCAATCTGAAGCCAGGAGCCAGGTGCTTCTTCCTGGTCTCCCATGTGGGTCCAGGAGCCCAAGCACTTGGACCATCTTCTACTGCTTTCCCAGGCCATAGCAGAGAGCTAGATTGGAATAGGAGCAGCCAGGACTTGAACTGGCGCCCATATGGGATGTGGCACTGCAGGCAAAGGATTAACCTGAACCTGCCTCTAGGATCCTTCCTACTGCCATCTCACCACAGGGTTTTGAACCTGGGTTCCTGTCTAACAGGACTTTGTCAAAAGGAATAAAAATTATATTTAAATGAGCTTATTCAGTGTAGAATAGTTTGAGACCCATCAGTGGTGAGAAAAGCAACAGTACAAGGTGGACTCAATTTGCACGTGCATTTCAATGTTGATGCATTCTTTTTTTTTTTTTAAAGGTTTTATTTATTTGCTTTAGAGGTAGAACTACAGAGAGAGGGGGAGAGAGAGAGAAAGGTATTCCATCTGCTGGTTCACTCTCCAGATGGCCACAATGGCTGGAGCTGAGCCGATCTGAGGATAGGAGCCAGAAGCTTTCTCTGGGTCTCCCATGCGGGTACAAGGGCCCAAGGACTTGGGCCATCTTCTACTGCTTTCCCAGGCTGCAGTAGAGAGCTGTATTGGAAGAGGAGCAGCTGGGACTTGAACCAGTGCCCATATGGGATTCCAGTGCTGCAGGTGGAGGCTGAGCCCACTACGCTACAGCGCCAACTCTGTTGATGTATTCTTAGAGACATGAACCTGTCCACAGTGCTACAGAGGGAAGTAGCCCCAGGTAGCTATGTTTGGGTCATGTGAGTAACCCTCCAAGTCAGAACCGACGGACGTGAGGGCTGCCAGTTTATAACTCTGCATGAAGAAGGTTTGGCTTGGGGACAGTGAAGAAGTGAGTGAGTGTGTGAGTCCGGGGGAAGTAGAAACTGAAAAGGCAGGATTTGGAAGGGTTGAGAGACAAGAGAAAACATTGCAGACGGTGGGACTAGTGTGATCACGTCCACAAAGGTGACAGCCCCTCTTTGTTGGGGGGACAGTCAGCGGACCGCTCTGTCTGGAGTGGAAAGTGGGGAATGGAGGGTCTGTGTTACAGACTGTAGGAGGCACTGAAAGTTATGTGTGGGAGAGGAAGGCAGGAAGTAGACGAGGCCGCTTCAAAAAGGTCGTGAAAAATGGAATTAGAAACCAAGTGCCAAATATTTCTGGAATCCATACATTGTTTTTGTCCTAATCTGTATTTTGTACAAACTTTCTGCAGAACCCCCCCCCCCCCCATATTTTCAAAAGAATTAACGTCGTTGCAGTGTGCGGAATGGATTGGGGGCTGTGGCTCTGGTAAATAATTAGTGTCAGGCAATAATCAAATGTCATCATAATCACAGTTTGGGCCAGCTAGGCTAACACAAAGACGATCATTATCTGAGTAGCGGGTGTCTCTGTTGCCTCCTCTGTTCTCACACTGATCGCTGCTCTCTCTGCATCCCCACATGTTACCTACTGCCCGTGTGCCTGTCCCTCTGGGTAGCACTGACAATCTTCGGCTTCGCATACAGCTATCTAAGCGTCTGTCTCCACCTTTGTAGCAACTCTCCGAGGAGCCCAAATGTTCAATTTGAGTCTGTTTCCTAGAGCATGGCTGGCCTAAGATTACTGGAGCCAAGGAGATCTCTATCAAAGAAAAAGCAGTCCTGCCTCCTAGTTGCTGAACTTGGCTTCCAGGGTGGAATCTATTATTAAATAAATACAGTATTAACCAAATTAAACAACTTTTAATGACCCAGAAAAAAATCACTCGATTCACAGAGAAAAGAGAATGTCAAGGGCAGAGCAGACGTCTTAGCAACACAGCCCCGGGGAAGCAGTGTGAGCCGGCGGCAGTTGTTCTCACAGCTTGCGTGTGGCGTGCTGGCGAAGATAGACCCCTGCCTTCCAGGCTTCGCAGGCCTTCGTGGGCCGGAAGGCAGCTGGAGGCCTTCGCTCCTCCTTCCCCTAGGTCTGCATGAGCCTCACTGCCGCTGGCACTGCAGTGGACCCTGAGCTTGCAGATGAGAGGACCCCTGGCAGCCCCCAGGCCGCGGGAAGGCAGAGGCACCAACTCCTGCCATGCGGACAGGGGTCCCTCAGAGGCTGGGGCAGTGGATGGGGGATTTAGGAAAGAACAACCCAATCTGGGAGTGGGTGGATCCTGGAAGTCTGCCCAGGCCAGGTCAGTTTTGAGGGGAGCGTTGGGTGGCATGGAGAGAAGGGAAGAGGGCTCCAGGCAGGGGACACAGCAGGAAGGAAGACCAGGGGCGTGGGCTCTGCTGCAGAGGGCTCAGGTCTCTTCAGCCCGTGGCTGTTGCCCTGGTGGCCAGGATGGGGCTAGGAGACTGCCTGCACGCTGGTCACATCGCACACAGCTCACACTCCCGCAGGCACAGGCAAAGGCTTCCCATTTTCAAAGGCGCCCAGGCCCAGGCAGCAGTGAGGGGGGTGGGCTGGCGCTCACTGCAGGAGCAGCACTGGAGGCTCTTGGGGCTGATGTCGGATGCCCACCCCACACAGCACCTTTTCCTTAGCGTGTGAACAATTCATGTAGATTCTGGCCAAGGGAGCAACCGGCTGGAGGGATTTGGCCTTCATAAAGGTCCGTCTGTTCTCCGGGGGACAGGCAGACAGCCTGAGGGCTACAGAGTGGGTTTCCTTAACTGATGGGTTGATTTTTTTTTTTTTTTAATTTTGACAGGTAGAGTTATAGACAGTGAGAGACAGAGACAGAGAAAAAGGTCTTCCTTCCATTGGTTCACACCCCAAATGGCTGGAGCCAGGTGCCTCCTGGCTCCCACATGGGTGCAGGGGCCCAAGCACTTGGGCCATCCTCCACTGCCCTCCCGGGTCACAGCAGAGAGCTGGACTGGAAGAGGAGCAACCAAGACTAGAACCCGGCGCCCATATGGGATGCTGGCGCTGCAGGTGGAGGATTAGCCAAGTGAGATATGGCACCGGCCCCTGGATTTATTTATTTTTTTTTAATGTAGTGTGGATCTGATTTTATCCACACGCAATTAGTAAGTTGATTGATCCCTGCTTGGTCTCAACCATTCATGCTGGAATTTTGAAGAACGGAGCTTCCTTCTCATGAACTGCCATGCTCCCTGGGACAGCTTTTTTTCTAAGCTGAATGCAAAGGACCTCAGCTGCCATACCTGGGGCCTGCATTTTGTCTAATCCTTACACGAGGAGGCAGGAATTATTCTACCTATTCTGTGGATGGGGAAATCGAGGCTCAGAGGCCCGAGTTTGAATCCTGGGCTTCCAGCCAGTGTAGCATCCCAGCTGGGGAGTTTTTGTTGGCACTGGGCCATTCGTTGTTTAGAACTCAGAAGTGTGCCACCATCACAGAAAGACAGGGACTGTCTCCTCTTGCTTTTCATTTTCCATCAGCATCCTGGGATACTGCACCCGCCCCCTGTGAGCCTCAGCTCCCTGCCACCATGGTTTGTTAGCACCTTGCCTGATTTAAGAGATTGCACATCTTAGGTTCCCTAGGGAGAAAAAAAAATTTTTTTTAACTGCAAATCACTTGCTGCCCCCAACATCTTTAGCCAAGACGCTCTCATTTTCTCGGGGCCAGAATAAACTGGCAGGGTGCTAGAGTCAACGCTGCTGGGCCCCACGTGTGCTTCCCGCTGGCCGGGGAGTGACGGACCAGGCAGCAGCATCCCTCAACCCAGACTTCTCCCGGCCTGATTTATCACTCCCGTCTCTTGCTCTGGCTTTTCGCTAAGATTTCCTTCCAGCATCTTCGCTGCTGATCCAGGATCACCCATGTGCGTTTTCACTTGGCCACTGTTGACGAGCTTTGGGCTGATGCCCGGACACCACCCACTCCTGCCTATCTGCTGGAGCCATCTTTAATCTGTCAAAACCCAGGTCTGCTCGCCTGCTGCGCTGGGTGGCACCCACCCAAAGCCACTTCCGCCCCTTCCCTTGCTCCTGCTCCATTGCGGCCGAACAACCAGTCTCAGAGACTCCAGGCCTGGGCTGGGCCCCCTATTATGCTCTCTGGTCAGTTGCATCAGAGATCTCTGTGAAAAAAACTGTCATCATGTTTTCTTAAGAGAACAAGAGGAGCCATTTATTTTGGCTCCACCGTATCGATTCAAGGAAATCTCGTCCTTCATTTATGAATCATTCCCGGAGTCGATAGGGTTTTTGTGCTCAACGGTTTGCCTAGAGCGAAACCCCTTAGCTCCAACCCCTACAGAGTGCATTTGCCAAAGTGGGAAAATACTCAAGCAAAATACCCTTCCCCGGAATTAGTGAAAGACTCCTTTTGAGGATAGTTAATAAAAATCAGGTATTTCTTTTGGTGTAATTTTTCATTGCCAAAACCAAAGTGTAGACTGGCTTTTAAGACGTGCCGAGCAGCACCGGGCCTTCCCTGGGTGGGTAGAAGGCCATTTAGATGCCTGCAGCTCTGCAGTCCCGCTTTGAGACGAGCCTGTCCGGGTGCATGTCAGACTCTCCCTCCCTCACATAGTTCACATTTTCCTGTCATTGCGATGTCACTCCAACTGCATTGTGTGAAAGTAGCATTTTTAATTTTTGACCTTTGAATTTTTTGTTGTCTGAATGCCTAGAGACAGTAAAGCTCAACTATATGAGTTGTTATGGAAAAAAAAAACATTCCCTGTGTCTCCCCAAATTGCAGGGCGTCTGACCCCTGGTCTCGGGATCTGCTTGTTTTAGCAGGGGTCACTCAGTCTCTTCTCTTTTGGGTGGTGGTGGGGAAGGCAGGCACGTGTGGTTTGAAAGAATTCTCAAGATGATTCTGATAAATATTACCTTGCACCCATTGAGACACTGGGGTCTACACAGAGGCACAACTCTATAGCCCCATTGACTAAACTCACAGGAGTCCGGATCAAGGTTTCAACTCTGAAACCTTAAACCATTTGACAGCTCTCATTTGATCAAAATGGGTGAACTGACTGTGGATGTCTAAATATGGCTATATTTCAGGTTCTTTTGTTTTCCTGAGAATTCTCTAAACTTTTGCAAAATTCCTGTAGCTTCTGCTCCATTGGGTTTAACTTCCTTGTGAAAACCTCGGCAAATTGTTAACCATTTGGAGTGTCAGATTCTTGATTGGCAAAATGGGCTACGGCGTTTGCAGCGTTGTGAGGACTGGAGCAGGGAACATTTGTTGCTAAGCACAGTCCCTGGCACACAGGAGGGAGCTTGATAAGATGCGATTGTGATATTTACAAGTGCAAAGAAATAGCTTGGTTTCCTTCTCCCAGCACACCTGGTCTCCAGGAATAGAGTAACCCGAGATGCCCGATGTTGAAAATAAGTGTGACCACCCACCACATGTGGAGCTTCTACTGGGTCCCAAGGTGGGGGGTTAGGGGCCTTCACGGTCCCTCTCCTTAGTTCTCATCTCCGTGCTCTGGGGGAGCACTGAGTCTCGTCTCCTAGACAACCACCCCACCTCTGCAGAGGCTGTTAATTTCCTAGTGAAGCTGATGTTTGCAAGCAGAAAACACATTTATTAAAAGGATGGGGGGGGGGTCCCCCGGAATCGCTGGGATGGTTGAGGGACAGGCTTGGAAACGGGGCAGGAAGAGGCTTAGGAGAAATGCTCTAGTGACTACGAGCCCCACGTTGCAGAAACTGTCCACCAGCTGCCCTGGTCCGGGCTGCCTCTGCAGCCATTTGGAAACTGGGTGTTGCTGCCCAGCGCTGCTGCTGTAGGAAGAATCCTCTCTCTCTCTTACTTTGGGGCTCACCAGCTCTCAGCTGTGAGTTGAGGCGGTGAGGGTGGTGATAGTATCCACACACGCCGGTTTGGATCATGGGCCCCTGGCCGTCTATAAGTGGTTCTGGGAAATTAAGTTTGGCATTTGGCTTTTGGGAACAGGGAATGCACTTCCAAGGCTCGTATGGCAGGGACTTCCCTATGCGTAGGGAAATCAGACACTAGGGTGGCCCCAAAGCCATCAGACATCTGCACTGGGAAGTTTGGGTTTGTCATCTACCCTGGACACCACCTCCCTTAGTGTGACCTTCCACGAGGTATGTGAAGCCTTATCTACCTTCTCCAGATTGGATATTTTATTGTTGCCAGGCAAAACACTAAACATATATTTGGTTCTTTTGAAATATTGGAGTATATATAAACAAGATACATGTCAACAGTGACCTTCGCAGTCCCCTTGGTACTCAAATGAGTGAGAAGGCTGTGGCCCGAGAGCCTCTGGAAACATAGCCTTTGATTCATGGATAGAGCCATGGGCTACTTGGCTGGAAAGCAAAGCAGATCTGAGCTGGGCTAAGTCACCTCCTCACCGTAGACAAGGTGCATGTGGACTCTGCCAGCTGTCCCAGATTGCCTCACTCCTATCCTCACCTCACCCTGGGATCTCAACACATAAAACACTCTGAGGGAAGGAAGAAAACGGTCTTCAAAAATAAAATCGATTTTTGCTGACAAAGCAAAAATTGACACAACCCTCTTGGAGGAGAATTTGACCAGGATGCATCAAGAACTTCAAAAATGTTTATATCTTTGATTCATTAATTCCTCTTTTAGAAATCAAGTATGGGAAAGTGTAGATAGAGATGTAGAGAAAGTTTATGTTCCATGATGTTCACTTATAACAGCATAATTTACGCTAGAAAAATATTGGTTCTAATCTTTTAAAGGTAATTTGAGAGAGAGAGAGAGAGAGCAACAATGAGTTCTCCCCTCTCTGCTGTGTCACTCCCCGAATGCTCAATGGGTGAGGCTAGGCTGGGGCCAAAGCTGGCAGCCGGCACTTCAGGCTGGGTCTCCGGTGTGGGAGGCAGGCACCTAGCCGCCTGAGCCGTGACTGCTGCCTCCTGGGGTGTGTATCTGCAGCAGGTTGGAGTCAGGAGCTGGAGGCAGGCACCTTGAGGTAGGCCACAGCCATGCCAGCTGGCACCCTAACTGCTAGGCCAAGTGCTCATCCCTCCATCCTAGTTTTTAAATATACATCCACACTCATCTATTTTCATATAAACAATCTAATAAGAAATGTAGCAATTGTGAGATTATCTTTGGATGGAAAAGTTGAATTGATTTTAATTTATTTTTTTAGAATTCCCAAAGCTTTCTATAATGTTACTTTTTTAACAATTAGAAAAAGAATATGCATAACATAAAAAAAATCTTCAAAGAAACCAAATTGAAAAAGAGTTAAACCAGTTTTCAGGGGGAAGGGCTGTTCCAATCTTCCCTAGGGGCCATCTGGGTAGAAGGCAAATTAAAACCTGCAAGTTTCAAGTCAATCAGTTTGTCTTAATGGCCCTCGATGGGGAAAGCTTCAGTCGTTTCCCTTGCCTGGCACTCTTGTGGTCAGAGGATGAAATCCAATCATGGGGTCAGTTGGGTTTATACATTCCATGGCAAACCAATTTGGCCATTTCTCTGTATTTCCCAAAAGTTCTCTGACTTCCTAGACAGGAATTGTGAGCACAGGGAGACCTTTATGCTGGTTGCTACAGCACATCTGGTTTGCAGCGTGTGCCAGATGGGCTCCCTTTCATCTGGGGAGAGGGGCAGGAGGGGACACTTGAGCCTCTGTAGGTTCAAGGAACTTCCTCAGTGCAGCCTCTGATTTTTGGTGAAGGGTTTTGAGTTAAGATGTAAGTATATCATGTTGGAGTCAGAAACTCCCTTAAATTTAGGGGAATATGCTTTTCATTACAGTCTGCCTACCTGACTTTTAGGTTGATTGCTCAGCCAAAGATGTCTTGGGCAAGCTATTGGTTGGTTTTTGAACCATTGTGTACTACGTGACTATGGAGAATCTATTACGTGCCAAACACTGGGCAATAGCGATGGACAAGATAGATGGGCACTAGGGTACAGGCTGCTTGCTTTCTGCCCTCACTAACCTCTGTCCATTGTTTGGCCTCTGATTATACTGAACACTTGATCACCCAGACACATAAGATTGGAAACAAGGGGCTGGAAAATACTCAAATGTATAAAATCACTGACAGTGAAAGGAGACATGGCTGGAGAAGGGTATCTAGGTTCATCCAGGGACTGAGATGGATGGTACTCATGGCCAATAACAGTGAGAAGAAAGGAATAAAAGAAGAGAGAGGGACCAGAAATGCAGGTACCACTGCAAACATGTTAGGTTTTGGTAGTTCCTCAGCATGGACCACGTTCAATCTCTTTCCAGGAAATTCTCCCAATGGTGCCTTTGCCCACTTCACTCTCCATTCCTCCAAGGGAAAGGAAGCCAGAATGGTCTTCTCTTTCCCTCATTAGCACCAAATTCCTCCTGCTAAGGTGCTTGCTCCCCACTCTGTCTACTCCCACCGAGGCATTTCCTAGACAGCCCCCAGTGGACCTAACCAACTTTCTGTGACATGGCATCACGGGACATTTCTTTGTCCAGAAACCAAACAACCACAAGTTTAACCACTAAGTGCTCACAGTTCTCAACAAAAGTACACTTTGAGTCCTCTTCAAGAGCTTCATAGCTCATCTCGGGAGATTTGTGGAACAATCATTTACAGACTGGTGGTCAGTTCTGAGGAAGTTCACAAGGGAAGTTGAGGCACCTAGAAACTGACAGTAGGGGCCTCCGTTACCATGCCTGGGCTTGAAGGGGCAGAGGAACCCGTGTTACTGGAGGACAGTGAGAGCTGAAGTGAGCGGACAGAGCTGGTAGAGGCTGGAGTCTTGCAGGGATGCAGACTCTATGAGAACTGGGGTGCTGAAGCAGAATAGGAGCAGGGAGAAGTACCCTGACTTCATTCTCGATCCACCTGCTCAGCTGTGTTGCTCAAACCCGACTGGAAGTGAGAAGTCAAGGGAGACAGATGATGTCTCTCAAAGTCAGCCTCCCAGGACACAGAATAGGGCAAAAAGGGAACAGAAAAGGCTGATGGGATAAGAGAAAGGTCTTCCTTCCATTGGTTCACCCCCCAAATGGCTGCTACGGCTGGCACGCTGCACTGATCCGAAGCCAAGAGCCAGGTACCTCTTCCTGGTCTCCCATGCGGGTGCAGGACCCAAGCACTTGGGCCATCCTCCACTGCCTTCCTGGGCCACAGCAGAGAGCTGGACTAGAAGAGGAGCAACTGGGACAGAACCAGCGCCCCAACTGGGACTAGAACCTGGGGTGCTGGCGCCGCAGGCAGAGGATTAGCCTAGTGAGCCGTGGCGCTGGCCATTACCTGTTATTCTCTATTGCATTCTGTTTCTTTTAAAAAAATGTTACAGTAACCCACTAAATTGATTCTGTATTAATGGATTACAGTTCTCTGCAGTTTAAACGGCACTGGCCTACATAATACCTTGAGGCTGTTTTTAAAATAGACTTAGCACTGAGACTTATAGGGTGGTTAAGAAGTCATCACACTTTCAGCCATCACTAAATGTGTTAATCACATCATTTGTCTTTCATTTTAAGAAGGCCAAACTGGTCTGACCAGTGGCATTCCCCTAGGCTCCCCTACTGCCAATTCTGGCCAAGGGTCATGCATTTACTGCCAGATTGGCCAGTGGCTGGAGCCCACTGGAGGCAGGGATGAGCAGCTGTGGCTTCACAAACCCTTTTTGTAAACACAACCAGTGTTTTTTGTTTACTTTAGCCCAAAGAAACCCTATGTTTGACTTGCAGTTGGGGAGGAAAAGATATCATTGGGAAGACAGGACAGGTGATTCTGGGTGGGCACCTGACTCAGGAAGGTTGGTCTCCGAGGGACTGGGGAAATAGAAATGAGAGTGGAGTCCTCGCCCTTAAGGGAGACCAGGTGAAAGAGGTGATTAGGGGAGGAGAATTATAGTTCCTACCCACAGGTATCACTGCTCCTTCCAGACTGCTATGGCTGGGTGTGCCCCAGGGGTCCATGTGCTGGGAGGTTGGCCCTCACTGTGGTGATGGTAAGAGCTGGCAGGACCTGTAAGAGGTGGGGCCCAGTGGGAAGTTGTTACTGCACCCTGCTTCCTGGCTCTGGCTTCCTGTCTCATCACGTGACCTCTGTTGCTCACCACTGTTGTGATGCCACCTGCCCTGAAGCTTCACAAGACCTGAGCCGGTACTGGGTGCTGTGCCCTTGAACCTCCAAAACTATGAGCTGAATAACTCTCTTTTTATAAAGTATCCAGCCTCAGGTATTTCATTATAGTAACAGAAAGCTAATACAAAGACATTCCAGGGGCTGGCGCTGTGGCATAGCATGTAAAGCTGCTGCCTGTAGTACCAGCATCCCATTTGGGCACTGGTTTGAGTGCTGGCTATTCCATTCCGATCAAGATCTCTGCTGTGGCCTGGGAAAGCAGTGGAGAATGGTCCAAGTCCATGGGTCCCTGCACTCACATGGAACCCAGAGGAAACTCCTTGCTCCTGGCTTTGGCCAGGTCCAACTCTGGCCATGTGGCCATCTGGGGAGTGAACTAACAGATGGAAGACTCTCTCTCTCTCTCTGCCTCTCAAAATAATAAGTAAATATTTTTAAAAATAAAGACATTCCATATGACCTTATTATTATTATAGTTCAGGGAGTGGCTTCTGTTGTCTTCATTTTAGGTCAGAGGGAAGTATTGTTGCTATCTGATGGGAGGAAACTGCTCTTCAGAGAGGCCTCATAATTTCTGGAAGCTTCCCTCTGTGTAGCAGAGCTAGGAATTGATTTTCTCCCTTAGGATACGAATGATGCTTCATTTTTTTTGGCTCAGAACTGGAGAAGGGCACAAGTAGAAAATGTTCTTTTGGTTACTGGGGTCTTAGATGTAGGTTGAGGGGTGGAGGTTCTCTCCCAGTTTCCGAGGTTGTATTAGAAGACATGTGTCCATTCCTGTGTCCAGCTTTGTCAGTTGGAATTTGGGATTTCAGGAGTACAAATGTAACTAGAAAGTAGACCCCCTATTATCAGTTAGCCTGATTACAGAAACACGCTTCTGAGAGCTGTTTAGATTGGTATTTATTGATCGTAACATGGTCTCAGAAAAAAAAAAAAAAAACAGTGTGTGTTACGTTTCCAACAATGTGCTTTAGAGAAATAGATTTAATTTGTGAGCTCGTGAGTGCCTGTGTTTAGTGTGTGTAAACCACCCCTGCTGGCTTTTTCTCTGTGGATGATAGCGCACGAAGCGTTTCCATATCTGGAGGAAGAGAACTGGAAACTACAGAACGTGCCTCTGTAGGTTTCTACAAAGGGTACAGTGAAAGAAAGAAAGGCTGGTGGGGAAGGGCTGCTTGAGGGCTTCCTGGAAACCTGACGTTGAGAACTTCAAGAAGAAGAAGTGAGCAGAGAGTGGAAGTTCTGAGAGTCTAGAAGGAGCCAGCCTGGACGTTAAAGACATTGTGCTGTAAAGTGGTAGCTCTCTTTGTAAAGGCTGATCTTCTGAAGCTTTGTTTAAAAGAGTCAGAGCAATGGGTTCATGGTCAAGGTCAAGGTCAAAGACTGAGTACACCTTCTGGGTATTTAGACTTCCTCATTTTCTGTATGTGATGTTCTTCCGGTTACATTTGATAAGTGCATTACCTGGAGGTTTTTAAGCCCAGTGGATATTGACTGTCTTATATAAACACTGGGGAAGTATCGTTCTGGGTTTCAGCTTTCCAGGACTTAAATTATCCATGAAATAACTGTTTTGCTCATTACATTAGCCAAAAAGAAAGCAAGGCAGATCAGTTGATTATAACTTGAGACAGGATGGGGGCAGGGTTCCCTTTGAGATATGCCCCTAAACATTAAACATGGATAATAAAATTACAAAAAATAGAAAGAAAACAGGAAAAAGAAACCCACCTACAATTAGAAAATGCTTACATTACATAAGAAATACAAGTTCCAAAGTTGCAGACCCACAGAACCAAATACTTGCGGTGCCTGGGAAGTAACATATATCCTCAAAAATCCAATGGCTCTGGAAACCTCTTTTATCTTGCTTCCCAGAGAAATTCCCAGAAGATTTGCAATCACACAGTTGAAGCTGTGGTTCTGTGCAGACGCCACCTCTGAAAAGTCACAGGTGACTTTCTCATGACTTTCTCCTTGGGTTTTGGCTTTGAAGACTATGGGGCTTCCATTAGATTAGATCATTGAAGAGAAAGAGAGACGGTCACTCTCTCATCGAACCTCCCTCCAGCATCTGGTGCAGTCGTTCTGTTTGGAGGATGGGCCCTTATGGCAAGCTGTTGAGATCAGAGAATAGTTGTTTATATTCCCACTGAAGTTAATATTTAGGATTAGATACCAATTCCTCGGTGAGCCGCCCTATCTGAAAAGCAGATTCTTCCAACAAGTTCCTTTCCTCTGCCTCTTTGCTCTTCCTGTCCACCCCCCACCAGTTTTGATGCATCTATATGGAAAAGGACAGAAAATCGGTCTGGGGCCCAATGGGAAGAAAAGAGATAGAAATGCAGGGGCGATTAGAAGGCCGGCTCTCAGTAAATGAGATTTGCTTCCTTCCAACTGGACATGCACAGGAGCTGGTTTTTTAAAAAACTATTCACTTATTTTTTTTTCCCTTCAAGCTTAGCCAGAGACCTCACGGAGGTCTAAACCCAAGCCAAGCTTGATCTGTTTTAATTCAACCACTGTTGATTTATGGCTTAGCAAAAAATGTCTGAGAATTTTTTTAAGCTAAAAAAATTTTTTTTACCCCAACTTGACTCTCACATCTCAAGTACAGCTGAAAGGCTATTTCTCAAACTTTCAAAAGACAAAGCCATCTTTGGAATGGAAGCGACCTCTAAAAGCTTCAAATCCCAGAGAGAAATCCTGGGAAGTTTATATACAAGAAAAAACAAATACATTAGAGGGCCGTATGACATATTAAATATGATCATCTCATTCCTCTTGAGCAGAGACTAGAATAGCATCAACCCCAGGTCACAGAGAAGGTGTGGAGTGTGCTGGCGGCGTGCTCCGAGAGGCTGTACCGAGAGGCTGCACCCGGCAGCACAAAGAAGTTGGCTCTTCTTTCTTTTACCCTTCCCCCCCAATTCCTCTTCT
Organism: Sylvilagus floridanus; assembly: GCA_949820135.1. Lineage (NCBI taxonomy): Eukaryota > Metazoa > Chordata > Mammalia > Lagomorpha > Leporidae > Sylvilagus > Sylvilagus floridanus. Next base: position 45,748,291 of record OX463235.1, read on the forward strand.
GATCACCTCCCTCCCCTTAAACAACAAACCCCCTTGTCACTGTCCAGCCAAAAAACAATCTGTGGTGGATTTTCTCCCCTACCTGGCTATGGAAGATACGTTGTTAAGCAATTTAAGCAAGAATTGGACTGGTAAGCAATTACCACGGGGGAGAAAACCAACACCAAAATGCCGGTGCCTCCCTGCTCCAACCAACCGTTAATGGGTCTCCTTTCTCTGCTCCCCAAAACTTGGAGCCCAGGCTGTATGATTTAACCATTCACTCACCGTGGCTTACACTTTGTGCCTCCTGTCTTTCCGCACGTGAGCCCTCATCTTTCCCATAGGCTTGTGAGCTTGGTGAGGGCAGGAATTAATCATATATCGTGTCTTGTATCCCAGTCTGCCTCTCAGTCTCTAGCATGTTATGCCAGGGACCGTCAGAATCCCGGATCTCAACAAAGCATCCAGCAACAAAAAAAGGCAGCAGGTATCTTTCTTCCTGATGCCTAGGAAGGGTCAAACACACCATTCCCGATAATGACATTGTGCTCTTCTTTCTGAGGGCTCTTTGCAAACCATGGAGGAGGCATTCTCCATCGCAGCATAGAAGGGTAATTCAGAGGTTCATGGGAACACGGTTGAAAGATGGGTTTATTGAGGTGGGTGTTTGGTGCACTGGTTAAGACAGATTGGGGGACCTCTGGATTGGAGTCCAGCTTCCTGCTAGTGTGCACCCTGGGAGGCAGCAGGGGCTGGCTCACGGGATTGGGTGTTTAGATTGAATTCTAGGCTCCTGGCTTTGGCCTGGTGATGGCATTTGGGAAGTAAACCAGAGGGTGGAAGATCTTTCTCTGTCTCTCTGCCTTTCAAATAAATAATTTTTAAAAGATAGTGGGGCTGGTGCTGTGGCGCAGAGGGTTAACGCCCTGGCCTGAATCGCCGGCATCACATATGGGTGCTGGTTCTAGTTCCGGCTGCTCCACTTCCAATCCAGCTCCCTGCTATGGCCTGGGAAAGCAGTAGAAGATGGCCCAACTCCTTGGGCCCCTGCACCCATGTGGGAAACCCAGAAGCAGCTCCTGGCTTCCGATTGGCACAGCTCCAGCTGTTGCAGCCATCTGGGGAGTGAACCATCAGACAGAAGACCTCTCTCTCTCTCTCTCTCTCTCTCTCTGCTTCTCCTCTCTCTGTGTAACTCTGACTTTCAAATAATTAAAAAAATCTTTAAAAAAAAGGCTTATTTTGGTGCAGAAAAATTTAAAATCTGTATGTACAAAGGGTCTTCAAAAAATTCATGGAAACAGACCCGTTATGAAAAAAAGTATGCAGAGGTTTCAAACATTTTTTACACCAAAATAAAATTAATTTTTCTCACAAACTTGTTGAGCCACCCTCATAGACTGGTGTAGTTTCTCTCACGAGTGCCTATCTTCATGACAAAATTGCTGGCTATACAGCAACTCTGCCCACGAACGTTAGTACACATCCAGTGCTTGGACTGCCTTGGCTCAGACCTGGAATTACTGACTTCTAATGCCTTAAATTCCTTCCACGACTTTTGTTTTTCAATGTCAAGAACAGACTCCCTCTCTTCTCTCCTGTGACTACAATTAGCTCCTCAGAGACCAAGGCCACATCTGGGCTGTGCATTAGATTTCTTGCCCCAGACATCATCCTGCTTGCATATCAGATAATGGATTCATGGGCAAGAAATAGACCTGACCAAGAAAGCAAATGAAATAATGGAATAGAATCATGTTTAAATACACAAAAAGTCTGATATGCACTTTTTTGCCAAAACATGATACCATTTTTTACAAAAGATTATTTATTTGAAAGGCAGACTTACAGTGAAAGAAAAAGGGAAGTAAAGGTGGGAGGGAAGGTGGGTGGAAGAGAGGGAGAGAGGAAACTTTGACCCACTGGTTCACTCCCCCAAACGACAGCAGTACAGCCAGGGCTGGACCAGGCTGAAGCAGAAGCCAGGAACTCCATCTGGTTTCCCATGTGGGTGGCAGGAACCCAGCTTTTTGGGTCATCATTTGCTGCCTCCCAACTGTATTAGCAGGAAGCTGGGTCAGAAGCAGAGCAGCCAGGACTCGAACCAGTGCCCATGTGGGATGCAGACACCTCAGGTGGCAGCTTTACCTGCTACACCACAGCACCAGCCCCAGCAATAATTTTTTAATAATTATTAATTTTAAAGGCAGAGTTAGAGAAGTAGACACACACACACACACAGATCAATTGATTTATCTTCCATCTTCTGGTTCACTCTCCTAATTGCCTCAATGATCAGGGTTGGACCAGGCCAAAGACAAATGCTAGAAGCTTCATCTGGGTCTCCCACATGGGTATAATTGCCCAAGTACTTGGACCATCTTCTGCTGCTTTCTCAGGCACATTAGCAGGGAGCTGGATTGGAAGTGGGGTAGCTGGAACTCTAATTGGCACCCATATGGTATGCTGGTATTGCAGGCAGCAGCTTAACCAAAGTTGGTCACCCCCACCACTACCAAAGTGATTTGACATTTATTGAGCTTTCACACTCTTCTGTACTATGCAAAGCATTTTTTAGGTATTATCTCACTTAACCTCACAATCATTCTAGGAAGAATTCCTATTTATGATAGTGGTTCCTATTTACTATTTATTTAATAGTAACTAGTTGCTAGTTATTTAATAGTGATTCTATTGCTATTGAACCTGTACTACCAATATTCAGCAAAACTCATTTGATCCTTAAACAGAGTTAAGTCTTTTGTAAGACTTCATTGTGATATATACCTCATCTGCCTTTGTTGTATTAGTTGCTATAAGAAAAAAGATTCCCAAGATTACTTACTTAAAAAATGAAAACATGTATTTCCCTGTCATGTAGCAGACCGGGAAGCAAGAATCGTTTTGCCTGGTTCTGTACTTTAGATGGTCCTTTAGGGACTTTGATTGCTTCCCTATTTTTTCTTTATCTCCTAGATGTGGCCTGGCTTTAGGGCATCTGGCCAAAAGTGGTGTATACCTCCTCTATTGACTTTGTAGAAAATATAGCCACATGGCCATCTCTAACTTCAAAAGAGGCTGGGAAATGCATCCTCTGGACAGTCATGTTCTATGGTTCTATCACTAGGAAAGAAGGGATGACTGGATTTCAGTTGAGTAGCTCATTATGTTCATTGTAGTCTTCAGCAAATCAGTTGTCAACAATTAGAATGCTGGGCCTATGCCCCTATCACAGGGCTAAGCGCCTGTCAGAGAAACAGCAGATTTTTGACTCTTGTGCTGGTGTTTAGGGGGACATACTAGTCCACCATGGCACTCTTTCCTGCTGAGCCTGCGTGTGTTTTCAGTGTCCTTTGCAACCTAGGGCCCCTGGAAGCCAGCAGCAATGAATGGGAATTGGCATAGGACTTGAAACTTATTAGCTCTCTGATTGTCGGTATTCAAATAATAAATAAAAGGACAAAAGGACCATAGTAGATTTCCCTGGCAACAGATATGTTGGTTGCTATGGTGATTTCAAAATATGTCTTCAAATTCTTTGACATGCCTTCCTTCAAAAAGGTAGGGTTTCATTTCCTTTCTCTTGAATGTGGGCCATTGATGACTCACTTCAAACAATGTGGTCGAAGTGATGCTCTTTGGGTCCCGAGACAGTCATACAAAGGAGAGAGCTTCTACCTGGTTTTCTCTCAACCCTTAGAATCTTCTGCTTGGGGAAGGCCAGCCACCACCTCATGAGGAAACTCAAGCAGCCCTGTGGAGAAAGTGGTGAGGAGAGGAACTGAGGCCTCATGGAAGTGAGCCACCTTGGAAGTGGGTCCTCCAGCCCTGGTCAAGCCTTCTGATGAGACAGCCCCAGCCAACATCTGACTGTGACCTATGAGAGAGCCCGAGCCAAAACTGCCCAGCTGAGCTGCTCCCAGATTTCTCAATCATAGAAAACACAAGCGATAATAAGTGTTATTGCTTTAAGCCACTAAGTCTTGGGGTGACTTGCTATGCGACAAATAATAGGCAAATGCATAGATAACAAACGTCTTGCCTTGGCAGAATGCCGACGGTTGAGCTGTCAGGACAGCGATGGAGGTGGGGGGAGAAGATTTTTTTTAAAAGATCTGTTTATTTGAAAAACGGAGTTTGAGAGAGAGATCTTCTATTTGTTGGTTCACTCCCCAAATGGCCCTAACAGCCAGGGCTGTGCCAGGATGAAGCCAAGAGCCAGGAGCTTCATCTGGGTCTCCCACATGGGTGGCAGAAGCTCAAACATTTTGGCCATCTTCTACTGCCTTTCCCAGGCCAGTAGCAAAGAGTTGAATCGAGAGTGGAGCAGGTGGGACACGAACCAGTGCCCATATGGGATGCTGGCACTGCAGGTGGCGGCTTTATCTGTTACACCACAGGGCCAACCCCATAATTGTGTTTTGGTTGTTGGCCTACTCTTTCAGTGTTAGCAACTCCTGACCTGGTCTAGATGAGGAATAAGATCATTTTTATCAGGTTGTAAAAAACTGACCTTTAAAGGAGAATCACGAGATTCACAAGAAATGGAAGCTAAATGTTATTCTGTAGCTTTCTCAACAAGAGTTGCAATAGCTCAAAATTCTTTCTTCTGACACCAAGACACGTCCCCAGCCATGGGCTCGTCACCGTCCCCTATAACTACTCACGGGTTCAGTCCAGAGATCCCATCCAGCCACACAATGCTGCTGCCCCACATGTCCCTCCATGCCACACATCCTCTTTTCCAATCTCACTGTCCTTTGTACTGCACCTAGGTAAATGGGCACACACCCAGCTTTGCACTCACCCTGTGTCCGTTCTTGTGTTCCAGTGCAGGGCTTGTGCACCTGTGGCTCTGTTAAAGATGATGATGTATTCACGATTGCTCTTTAGGAGGCTACTGACAGAAGCAGATTTAAACATTTTAAACAAATTTGGAATTTTTATTTGAAAGACTGAGAGAGATCTTCACCTGCTGGTTTACTCCCCGACTACCTACAATAGCTGGGACTGGGCCAGGCTCAAGCCAGGAGCCTGGAACTCTACTTGGGTCACCCGTGTAGGTGGCAGGGACCCAAGTATTGAACCACCACCTGCTCCTCCACAATTGAACTTTTAAAAGTAAAGACAGATGATTTGTCAATGAAATTCAGCGGCATCTTACTAAATTAAAGAGCAGGGATGAGGCCTGCTATGTGGTGCAGTGGGTTAAGCCACCAGTTGCGATGAGTGGCATCCCATATCAGAGTGTCAGGTCCTGGCTGCTCTACTTCTCATCCAGCTCCTTGCTAATGCACCTCGGAAAGCAATGAAATATGGTCCGGGCGCTTGGGAGGCCAGGGTGGAGTTCCTGGCTCCTGGTTTTGGCCTACCCCAGTCCTGGCCATTGTGGCCACTTAGGGAGTGAACGAGCAATTAGAAGATCTCCTTCTCTTTCTCTCCCTCTTCCTCTCCCACTGGGTCTCTCTCCCTCTCCCTCTGTCACTCTTCTTTGAAATAAATAAATCTCAAAAATAAAGAGCAGGAATGAGTCCGCCTTTGTGGGGGTTGGAATTGTGAAGTGGGAAAGCTTCATAAACGTTCCTGCTTCCTGGGTCTCTCTGGACATCTCTGTCCAGGCACGCTCTGATAATTGGATTGTGGGGCAGATGCAAAGAGCCAGCATGCATGTGCAATAGTTTCAGACAACCTGGAATTCTCTCTCTTCACTCCCAACTCCTGGGATGTGGACTCTGATGGTTTCTAGGGGCTCATCGTAGTGGGTAGATGGGAGGTGGGTAAGGAGTCATTGTAAGATGAAGCATTTCAAAGTATGTCCACCACGGTGTGTGCATACATTTTGGGAGATAGTGTATGTTATCCTGAGCCACTTGGTTAAAGACTCTGGGCTTGAATTTTTCCTCATCTTTAAGTAGAAAATAAAAATATTTAAGAATCATATATTTGAGAACAAGTAAATTCATCCACATGTGCACTTAGAATATATGCCACAAAATGAACTCTCCATAAGCGTTGGGTGTTCCAAACTTTGCATAGTGAGCTACTGAGACACCAGGTAGCAGCTAGGTCCTCATTCTCCATAGTTGAAAACCAACAGATAATATACAACACTCAGGGAAACGAGGGAGTACTACGAGCATGCTATTTACAAAAATGGAGCAAAATAGAAGAAAAAAATTAGTAGTAGTTGCCTCTGGGGGCAAGAATTGGCACTGGGGGGAGATGGGGCTGGTTTTTGGTTTTTTTAGTTATTATTATAAACCTAGTAGTACTATCCACCTTTTAAACCTATTTGGTGCAATCCCAATTCCTATATATAATAGGAATAACTGTATGTATGATATATACAAATATATGCATAATGCCTTGTATATCTACATCTGTGCACACTAGAAGATAAGAAAGTGTACCAAAATCAATGATGGCTCTCTCGGGGTGGGGGAAGCTTGGGGTGCTAGGTACACTTCAGCTGTAATTCGAGCTATTATCTCTATTTCCCAAACTGTAGGGAATACACATTGGCTCCTCATTGTACATTTTTTTAAGAGGGAGAATAGGGGGCTGGCACCATGGCATAGCAGATAAAGCCGTCACCTGCAGCGCTGGCATCCCATATGGGTGCCGGTATGAGTCCTGGCTGCTCCACTTCCAATCCAGCTCTCTGCTATGGCATGGAAAGCAGTGGAAGATGGTCCAAGTCCTTGGGCTCCTGCACCTGCGTGGAGACCTGGAGGAAGCTCCTGGCTCCTGGCTTCTGATTGGTGCAGCTCCAGCATTGTGGTCAATTGGGGAGTGAACCAGAGGATGGAAGTCTGTCTGTCTGTCTGTCTCTCTCTCTCTCTTTCTCCCCCTTTCCCCCTCTCCCCCTCTCTCCCCCTCTCCCCACCTCCCTCCCTTCCCCTCCCCCTCCCTTTCTCCCCCTCTCCTTCTCTCTATGTAACTCTGAAGTTCAAATAAATAAATCTTTTAAAAAAATAAAAAGAGGGAGTATAAAAGAAAAGATAGGAAAGTGTACCTTGTGGGAAGTATGGATTCAGCCCAGCTGGGCCACTAACTCACTGTGACCTGGAACAAAACTGCCACTTCCCTGGGTCCTTGTGGATATGAAAGCAGCTATGAATGCAGGATTGGGCTAAGCTCAAAAGAAGAACAATGCTGAGGGTTACCGGTCCCCTAGGATTTCCTTGGCTGCCAGCTCGGGGCTACATGTTGAGCTGTGCCAGCCGGTCTCAGACCTCAGCAGGCACTGGAATTACAGGAGGGCTTTTTAGAACACGGATCGCCAGGTTTCCCCTTAAATTTCTGACTCAGTATGGTTCCGTCTGGGGTGAGGCCTAGACTCCGCACTTCTAGTAGGTTCCCAGGTGGTAACGATACTGCTAATCTGAGGACCACATATTATCTATAAATACACATATCTATCTATCTATCTAATTTCATTTAAGATTTCTAAGCCCACTGATATATTCCCAGCTGTTGTGAGGGGGAGCTGTTGAGGCACCGAGAGGTCACACAGACAGCGTCGGAGCTGTGGTTTGAGTCCAGCACTCCTTGAATGAAAGCTCTCAAGTAATCCGCTTGCCGGCCTTTGACATTTCTCCCCAGGTTCAGCTTCCTGTGTTCCTAGTTTACAAACAACAAAACCCATCTGGGCCAGGTCAGAGCCTTCCAGGAAATCCCACGGAAATCTCCAGCACGAGCAGCTTCTGCCTGTGGTGAGGGAGTCTGTGCTGAGCCTGGGAGCAGGATGAGAGGCTGGCGAGCCACAGAGCAGCCGGCCTCGCACAGGGCTGGAGGAATTACAGCCTCCGAGGCAGCCCCGCAACCCAGCTGAACTGTGCTTTTCCCTCTTACAGTTTATTTGGCATTCTCGCCAGTCTCTTAATCCACAGTCATTTGAATGCTCCCCCCCTCAAAAAAAAAAAAAAAAAGTGGAAATGAGCTTTCTTCAGTGTTGACTTTGCTTTCAAATTCAGGGCGATGTGGTGTCCCCAGGAGTGGTTATTTTCCTCCCTTTCTCCCTAGTGTGAATTCTCAAGTAAGTAGCAAATGATTTCAAATGCGTGCCGATTGCATGGACAGCTGCCAGGAGAGAAGTGAAAATAAACTGGGGACAGGAAGTGTCGCAGTTCACGGAGAGGGCAGCGAGGATGTAGTGGAGCAGGCCCGTGACGCTTAGGGGTCCACATGCTGAAAGACTTACCCGGACAGCGAGGCAGCCACAAATCTCCCAGCCATTCATTAAGCCAGGGGAAACGCTCCCAGAAACATTTCTCTCCTCTCCTAACACCCTTTGTCTTAATTTCCCAACTCCGGGTTCATTCTTATGTCAAGCAGGCCGGCCTTTGCGATGGCTGGTGGGACTCACCTGCCACACACTACTGCTTGCTCTAAGTGTTTTAGCAGTCAGCCTTTCCAAGCGCTAGGGTCACAGGACCGCTGTAGGATCAGTGGGAGCCAGAGAACAGCATGAACGATGTCAGGAACAAAGTGAATCGTGTGGAACTTTGCCCGGGAAAAGAATTACAGGACTAGCAGGGGAGTTTTAGGGATAAAAACTTGTGTCAATAGTTAGCCGTGAGATAAGATGACAGAGCCAAGGTCTAACATACCAATCATACCCATAAATGTAAATAAGCTGACTCTACCTATTAAATAAAAGCTCTGGATTGGCTAACCCAGCAAACTCCAGCGCTCTGCTTTACACAATGATATCTTGAAAGGTCAAAAAAGAAAATGATAGAGATGTTAAGGCAAATGAAAACTAAAATGTCAAAGCAGGGTTGCAATCTTGATCTCTGACAAGAAGGAATTCAGGCCAAAAAGCACGAGCAGAGACAGGAGGAGGAGACCTGAAAAGGCTCCAGGCGTGACTGACACTGAGGCAGAGCAGTTATTCATCTGTTTGAGCCACACGACTACAGAAGTGGCAGAAATAGAAACCTGCGAATAACAGGTTATTTGAACACATCTCTAATTGTGAGACAGATCAAGTGGACGGTAAGGAGGGCAGAGGGCCAAACACGCAGCCAGTGAGGTGCATCTATGGACACTGCATAAGCTGGAACTCCAGTGGTAGGGAAAACATCTCCCATAACTGCACCATAGACCGTAGTGTAAACTCTCAGTCAATTCCAGAGAACAAAGAACCCTCTCTGATCACCATCCAATAAAAGTAATAATCATTAACAAAATAAAAACCAAAATCTTAATAAACAGCTGTTAAATATAGAAACACAACATGCAATTACAGAATGTCTTGAAAATACTGATATTGGAGACCCAAATATCCTACCCAAAAAGTAAGCAAAGAACAGCCAAGTAAGCCAAAAGAATCTAAAAGGTAGGAACTCATAAAGAGGCAAGCAGAAACTGATGAATTAAAAGAACTAATAAATAAACTCCAGGCTGAAACAATCAACAAAATATGCAAACTACCAGCTGAATCGCTCAGGAAAACAAATGGGAGAAAGCACAGACACACAAAATTAGAAATAATTGCTGTGGGTGGGTGGGCACAACCATCAAAGGAGGGGGAATCTAAAACAAAAGCACAAGATACTGTTTTTCTCAAGCCTGTGCGCAAATATTTGAAAATGCAGATGAAATGAATGATTTTTTAGAAAAATACAGCCTACTTCATTCAGTAGACACAAAGTATTAGCAGACCAAATGTCATGAGAGAAATAGAGAAAATAAATAAAGAGCTTCCCTATAAAAAGCACAAGGCCCAAATGGTTTCACGGGGAAATTCTACCAAACCTTCAAAAATCAAAACCCTGCAAAGTGATGTAAGAGCCGAGAAAAATAAGAAAAACTTCAAATAATTTGAGCATTAATAACAACTGCAGTGAACTAAAACATGCTGCAACTGGTAATGATATGAAAAAACCAACACAGTAAAACGTATTGGCTACTCTCGCCTGATGACAGTAAGGGTTTCTTTATAGAAACATGCTAGCTAATAGCTGAAAAGAGCGGACAGGCTTAGACTGTCACTCCTTTGTAATTGTGTGAAGCTGGCTTATCATCATCACAGACTGCTCACTTCTCAACGAGCAAGATCAAGAGGTCGACCTTATGTACGTGTCTCCCAGTGGACGCTCACCCCACCATCTACAACATGTTCTCAGCACAGACAAACGTGAATCTGACCAAGCCTCTAGAACTGCTAATTCATAAGAAACGCATAGTCCAGAGGCACGTGTTCAGCAAAACCACAGGGATGCAATCGGCAAAATCCAGGCTGTGGCAACTATTGGACAAATGATTCAATTTCCTAAATGAATGAATCACATTTGGGAAAGAGACATGGAGGGGGAAACTATATATTAAAAGAAATTTAAGAGACATTAACCAATCTAACATGTGGATGTGATTTAGATTCGGATTCAAGCAAGCTGTCAACATTTCTGTGACAATTGAGGGCAATTTGGACACTGATAATATGATATTAAACATGATTGTTAGCTAAGGCTTTTTTTTTTTTGAGAGGCATAGAGAGCACATGCTCCTCCCATCTTCCCATTTACTGGCTCCCTCCCCAAATGCCTGCAATAGCCCTGGCCTGGGCTGACATGTCGATCTGCGGACTTAATCCAGGCCTCCTACGTGAGTAGCAGGGACCCAGCTCCGTGGGCAAGCACCACCGCTGCTTCTCAGGACCTGTACTAGTGGGCATGAGGAGTCAGAGGAGAACCCGGCACTCCAGGGCAGGCGTCCTCACCTGGTGCTGAGTGGGAGGCCACCATCTCCAGGAGTTACTTTTTAAGGAATTGGAGTGTCAGAACGTGGCCCTTCCTTCCTTCCTTCCTTCCTTCCTTCCTTCCTTCCTTCCTTCTTTTTTCTTCCTTTTTCTTCCTTCCTTCCTTCCTTTTTCTTCCTTTTTCTTTCTTCATTTTGAAAGGCACAGTGCATCACCATGATCTGTGGTCACCATCCTGTGCAGTAGGACACCGGAACCTCTTACCCTTCCCAACTACACCCGAGTCTCTGTTAATCACATCTTCGCCTTCATCGAGTCTCCCCGGCCTCTGGGAACTACCACCGCACATTGCACTGTTCTCTACGAGGTGAAGATTCTAGATGGCACAGACGTGTGAGATCACGCAGTGCTTGTCTCTGTGTGCCTGGCTTGTTTGACCTAACACAGTAGACCTTCAGTTCCATCCGTGCTGTTGCAAAGGACGAGATTTCATCCTCTTAATGGCTGCTCAGGATCCCATTGTGTCCTTGTACCACTTTCCTCTCTCTGTCCATCAGAAGGTGGGCACTTGGTTGCTGGCCTTTCTTGGCTGTTGTGAGTGGAGCTGCAACAGACACGGGAGTGCAGGTGTCTCTTGGCCAGACTGATTTCACTTCCTGAAAGGGAATTATTCTGCCCACCTCCCAGAGTGGTTGAGAAGAAGAAAGGCCACGGTGACGAATGTGGGCCACAGTCCTGAGGACGAGTCATCACTATTGTTCTCCTGGAAGAGTCCCAGGGGCCGGAAGGACTGAATGCCGATGAGGCCTTACCATAGTATTTACTGTGAAAATGCTAAAGTCACCAGCCAACTGGATTTTTTTCTGTTATAAAACTGATGCATGTTCAATATAGCAAATGAAAGAAAAATCCAGAAAAGTAGAAAGACAATCCTTCTACAAAATCCACTCACAGCACAGCATTCAGAGGCAACTATGAACTACATTTCCCTTTTTTTTTTTTTTAATCAAGCTTTCTTTATTGTCATCTACTTGAAAGACAGAGCAAGATCTTCCGTCTGCTGGCTCACTCCTCAAGTGCCTGTAACAGCCAAAGCCAGGAGCTAGGAACTCCATTTGGGTCTCCCACGTGGGTGGCAGGGATCCAAGCACTTGGCCCATCATCTATTGTCTTCCAACGTACAGTAGCAGGAATGCTGGGTGGAAAGTGCTTTGGTCTGGGATATGGGCATCCCAAGCAGTGGCTTTACTTGCTGTGCCACCGTCTGCCCCATCTTCTTGTGTTTCTTATTCCTCTGTGGATTTTCTTCTTGTAAGTGAGGTGAATAGCAAATAGATTTTAAAGCCCTAAAATCATTGCAATAATAAATTGCACTTGGGGCGTGAGGACCTCGGATAGGAAGTCCACATTTTGAGGCTCGGTCTGTCTCAGTGGGTCTCGCCTGTGTGTGACTTTGCCCTCTGGGGAACATTCGGCAATGCCTGGAGATATCTTTGGTTGTCACAACTCGGAGGGTGGGCTTGCTACTGGCATCCATCGGGGGAAAGGCCAAGGGTGTGGATGAATATCCTGCAGTACCCAGGACAGTCCTGACAACAAAGAATTGTGTGGTCCCACTTGTCCAGGGTGTCCAAGGCTTGAGAAATTCTAGGCTACGTGATGCCCTCAAACATAGCGCCTTTGTCAGGGCCTGATTCGGGCAGCTGCATCCTTCTCATCCCCCTGCCGACGACCTCAGCAAGGGGCCGGGGAAGGTCTGCAGCTTTGGCTGTGTCTCTGAGGGGGTGGGGATCCCACGCCCTGCCTCTGGGCAGAACTGGGCACGGCCATCTCAGGGATGTTTTTTCTGGCCAGGCAGCCTCCCACTGCTTTTCCAGGGGTCTGTAGTGAGCCCAGGAGTCTGGGAGGAAAGCTGGTGTACCACGCCTGCTGGCCATGAGAGGCTGCTGGGTATGAGTCACAGGTCAGAGACACAGGGCAACCAGGAAGAAAGACACTGCAGCTGGAAGTGGGGCCTTGGATCCACCCACTCTTGGCATTGTGGGAACTGACCAGGTTCCAGCGGACAGAGGCCCTGCAACTGGGGGTGCTCAGAACCTCTGCTCCTGTGTCTGTTGCTTCCTCTCCCTTGAGGGAGCTGGGTTGGTGAATGCACAGGGCAACGAGCAGAGACTCTGCTTCCGTGTGTTAGCCTGTTCGTGCTGGGTAATGAAGAGCCACAAACAGGGAGTTAAAGAATCGAGATGTATCCTCTAATGGGCTGGAGGCCAGAAGTCTCAGGTCAAGGTGTTGGCAGGGCCAAACCAAGGAGGTGTCTGTCCCAAGTCCGACTCCTTGCTTCTGTGAGTGCATGGCAGTCCTTTCCTGGTGGTCTCCTGTGTATGTGTGTGTGTGCGCACCTGTCACCAAATCCCCCCCTTTTTATAAGGACGGCAGTCTAATTGGGGTAGGGCCCTACCCTACGCCAGTGTGGCCTCGTCGGAACTTCATTCCTTATATCTGCAACAACACTATTTCCAAATAAGTGCACATTGTAAGATGCTGGGTTTAGGATCCCAATATGTACATGTTGGAGGTACACAGTTCAATCCACAACCGACGGCAGATTTGGGAAGTGGTCTGTGTCCCTAGCCAGACAGGAAGATCTCAATCATGGTGACCACTTGTGAGCACCCACTGGTGACAGAGTCCTTCCTGTGTAGATGTCTCAGCTTCTGGAGGGTTCCCACACGTTTTGTGCCTTTAAGGGGTAGTTAAGGGTGAGAATGTCACTCAGAAGCCTGGTTTGATAAAGGAAGACTTAGATAAGAGGATTTATCATGGTGAGAGATTTAGCTCATGGCCAAGAACCCATGTGACCTAAACTAAGATGGACAAAGGAACAAAAAAGAAGGAAGTTGGAAGATTAGGGTAGGGGATGAGATGCGGGCCAAAAATGACAGGTGCACCCAGCGCACTCTGTAGCAGGGGGCCTATGGGCTGGGGAAGATGTTTCTACATAGCTACTGGTTGGACAGAGGTTTCCCAAAGATGGTTCTATGGAATACCAGTGCTGTGGGATGTCAAAGAGGTGTCACATGAGAAAAGGGTTTTATAACAAAATAAGTTTAGGAAGCCATATTAAACTGGATCCTATTTTTGACTGCGGGATTTTAGAACCCTTAGTATGCAAATATGAACTATGCATCTTTGAGAAGAGTAAATAATAATCAGCATTCATCTACCTGGACCACAGAAACTTTCTCCAGAGTATCTTGCAGGATGCTTTTTGAGAAACATTGAAGGAAGTGGTGGATGAGATAGATAATAGTCCTTGAAAATGAATTTACATGGTCACAATTATATTCCGCCTTTCCTAGCTCTTCCTCTTCTGCTTATTAGACATGGGATTTCATTGGTTTGTGAAATATTTCCTGATGTCTATACCATTTCTTGGAAAGGACTGATAAAATCTTCAACATTGATTACATACCTTTTGGCAAAAACCATCAACATAAGGCCACAGGCCTAGCACCGTCTTTCCTCTGTGTCCCACTTTCTGACAAGGGTCATCTACCAGGTGCTTATGGTGCCCTGAGCTGTCTGCTACAACCAGCGTGGAGTAGAACGTTATCATCCAACCCAGAAAGAGGCTTCCAGCTGCCTGGGTTGGGCAGGGTGTACTAGACAGACTTAAGGCCCAAGGTCCATCTTCTCTTCCACGTAACCGTAAAGAAATCATGCATTTGGATTCCTCCCAAAAGCAACCCTGGAGACAGGTGCTTTCTTTGGGAGATGATCCCTGGAAGAGGTAGGGAAAGGGAGACAGGGAAATAAGAGAAGCCAGTAATGGGCACATTGATGAGCAGGTTCTGAGGCTCTGCCTCACTGGGGGAAGCTCTGGGACATCGAGTGGAAGGTGCCTTGGAACCGTGCCCTCAGAGGATGGGATGGCAGGGGCATTTGCCTCCCCAGTCATCTTCCCCACTGGCTGGGGGTTGCGCCCAGTGATGGGTTGAATAGTGTTCTCCCAAATTCATGTTCGTCCTAGGACCTCCGATTGTGACTTTATTCAGCTATCAGCTCATTGCTGATGTAATTGCGTAAGATGGGTAAGGTAGGCTATTCGTCCAATTAATACTGCTGTCTTTATAAAAAGAGGAGAGGAGACGTGCAGAGACACAGAGGGAAGATGGCCTTGTGAAGACAGGCAGAGATGGGTGAATGCTGTCACAAACCAAGAGACGTCAAGGATCACTGGAAGTCAGCAAAAAGCTCAGAGGACGCTAGGGAGGATCTCCAGGGTCTTCAGAAAGAGCGTGGCCCTGTGGCTGTCTTGCTTTTAGACTTCCGCGTTCAGAACCCAGAGAGAAGAAATGTCTGGGGTTTACCCTACCCAGTTTATGGAAGTTTGCTGTGGCCACTTTAGGAAACTACCACACACCCAAAGGGCTCACAGCCCAGGAAAGCTTTGAGACAAAGACTGAAGACTCAGGTCCTTGATGTGCGTGTGGGCCAGACCATCCTGAGCTCAGACTCAGACGAGACGGGCTATCTGAAGCACCTGCCGCCCTAAGTATCCTCTTTATAGAGAGGCCTTGAGTCATGGCTAGGTGCATGACATTAGAAGTCAGGTTCAAATCTGCTCTACCACTTAGAAATCTCAAAACCTTGGGTATGGTATATACCCTCTGGAGACTCAGTTTTCCTTATTTGTAAAATGGTCACGAGCTCTACTTCACAGAAGTGCCATGAGTGTAAAGGGGTTCACTTTATAGAGCACTGGGCATGGTGCCAGGCACATGGCACTTTTCAATAAGCACCTCCCAGTGTCATTGGGTGTTATTAAGAGAAGGAGTACAGGCTTTTGAGTCCAACAGATTTGAGTTTAAATTTCAGCTTTGTAGAGGAATGACCTTGGGTCAGTTATTAGAGTTTCAATCTTTCCGTGTGTGCAGCCTTGCGATTTGTAGCTTTTCCATAGGAAGCACACAGGGTTGGCCTGGAGGTGTCCACAGACACTTCCCTTAGCTCAGCACTGGCAGGTTCCCTGTGCTGCCTCTGAAATCCAGAAACCCTCCCTGGATCCGCGCACAGAGGGCAAAGCCCAGGCTGGACGTGTCCTCCTCTTGACCTCGACTGCTGGTGCGAATGCTTCGCTCGCCGTCCTCTGGTCCTTTGTCCCTACCACCTTCTCAAATCCCCAGAGTGACACGTAGAGTCTGAGCCGCAGCCCAGGCCAGCTGCCTGCCTGGCGTTCCTTTGAGTAAGGAACGGAAGCTCAGACGCCCGCCCGTGCCTTTGCGTCTGAGCTGGAAACGTGGCCTCCGCCTCCGGAAACGTTGGCGGCAGCTCCACAGAAAGGAGCTGGAGACGTTCTGAGGGCGAGGTGGGTCGGCCCTTTGTCTGGGTCTCCTTGGCACACAGACAGCAAGGTGGCGGGGCAGGTGCTGCCTGGGATGGCACTGGCGGGGACCCGTTTGCACTCCCATCTCATTCCGGGCAGTCCAGTCCTGTGGGGAGCTGTGGGGGGGGGGGGGGGGGAGGGGACAGCCCTGAACCCAGGACTCTCTCCCTTGCTCCCCGCTGCTGCAGTGGAGCACTGGAAATGTCACTTGTGCCATGAAAGCCGAAACTGGACAACTGTACATTTTTTGGGTGATTTTCCTGTCAAAACGGATGCACCATTCAGTTATTGGAAAAATCTTTAAAAAATATTTGGGGCAACCTAGGCATGTGGATCATACCTTTTACTTTTACAACTGCAAATTTTATGAAATCTAAAAACAGATCAAGTATTTCCAGTGAAAATTTAGCATCCAAATTTAGATGTGATGTAAGGGTAAAATACAACCAGATTTTGAAGACTTAGTAGAAAAACAGAATGGAAAATATCTCATGATAATTTTTTTTTTAAAAATTGCTACTTGAGATGCTGGTATTTTGAATGTATTGGGTTAAATAAAGTGCATTATTAAGATCATTGTTCCCTATGTTTTTTTTTTTTTTACCTTTTTAATACGGTGACTAGAATTTTTTTCCTTTTTTTTTTTTTATCTTGAAAAGTAGAGAGACAGAGACAGAAAGACAGGTAGATGTAGAGAGATCTCCCATCTGCTGGTTTATTCCCCAAATGCCCACAACAGGGGGCCTGAGTCAGGCCAAAGCCAGGAGCCGGGGACTCAACCTGGGTCTAACATGTGGGTGGAAGTGGCCCAAGCGCCTCTCAGGGTATGCATCAGCAGTAGTTTTGGGCCTTGAACCCAGGCTCTTCAATGTGGGATGCAGGCATCCAAAGCAGCATCTTAACTGTTATGTCAAATGCCCACCGGAAAATTTTAAATTGTGTATGTGGCTCACTGGTATTTCTGTTGGACAGCACTGCTCCGGATGGGTGGAAACCCGAGACACCAGGGCTGGAAGGGGCGTCAGGTTTTGCCGAAAGCATCTCCCTCAGCCCCCAATTTTCGAGGGCAGGGCTCACCCATGAGGAGTTTAAATGATGTTCCCAAGAACCAGAGCCCAACCTCTTTGCTCCTGGCCAAGGTTACACAGAGGCTGAGACATTACTAATAAGCCAAGTTGCATAAAATGAGGCCATGGATTGAAAGTATGTGGTTATGATATCAAGATGGC
This sequence comes from Sylvilagus floridanus, assembly GCA_949820135.1. Taxonomy (NCBI): domain Eukaryota; kingdom Metazoa; phylum Chordata; class Mammalia; order Lagomorpha; family Leporidae; genus Sylvilagus; species Sylvilagus floridanus. The sequence continues at coordinate 45,765,593 of OX463235.1, forward strand.
GATAGCAATAAAGTGTTTCAAATATGCAGTGGTGTTTGTAATTATTTTCGCCCTTCTCCGAGGAGCACGATAGAAACAGGAAGTGTGCCTGAGATTTCTGAAGGCCAGAGTTCTTTGTGTTTTTAGACGCCTGCCCTATTCTGGACCCTGGCTCCCAAGGCCACCTGCAGGAGGGCGATGACTGCTCCTAGAAGGAATGTTCTCTCCTTTCCTGGTGGGGGGATGGAGGGAGGCAGGTGCGGGGTAGAGGCTGTCTGCTGCCTTGGGCTGAGGGTTTCCTCGGCCTCTTTCCTTGTCTCTCTCTTGCTTTCCAGCTCCCACTCTTTTGGGAGCTAAGAGGATCTCTCCTGGAGGCAGGAACTCCTGTTACAGAGACCTTCGTGCTGGTGCCCACCACTGGACACACCAGAGCTGGAGACGGGGGACAATCCCTAGGCAGCCAGTTGAACTCTGGCCATTGAGTCTGGGTGTGACTGTGAGCAAAGCAGAGACTAGTGTGCTTCCAGATGCCAGGAAGCGGTGGTCATGAACGTGGTTATGGAAGGGTGGGGGTGTTGGTTGTCTGGCCAAGGGTCCTTGCATGTTGAACTTGGCTAGTACATTGGGTTGTGACCTGAGGGTGGCTGTGACAGGCTGTGAGCTATGAAAAAGTGGAGGTGGGCTGGAAGACGGAGGACTGGATAGGGGTAGAGAGGTGATTTCAAACAATTCATGTAGACGTGTGGGGGTTTGGGGAAGCTGAAACCATAGTGTAAGGTTGAGTGTCTACCCAAGCAGATGGGGTCGTGGATGTTCGGTGTGGCTGGCTGCCTGAAGGTTCCATATGTTTCTGGAGGATGGGGTCGTGTGGCATTGCCTAGTGACGCCAGCACAGTACAGATACTGCAGGAGGATCGTTATCGTCAGTCATCTCCCAGCCCTGCCCGCCTTCTGTCCTGCGCTTCTCCACATGTCTTCTTCTGTATCATTCATTGCAAGCTTGCAGGACTCTTGCTTTGAGTCTGGCATCATCCTGGGCTTATAGAATCAGTTTCTCCTCATAAACGAACCTCTCGCAGCGCCATGGCACTGACGTGCATGGCAGCGACTTCATTGCAGAGGCTCCTCCACGCAGGGGTGAGGTCTTCCTGGGCTCTGCAAGTCATGGTGACTTTGTGCCCTGCTGAAGTCCTTGCTGACATGGGTCCTCCTCTCTAAGACGAGGAGAAATGTGGAAAGGGGGGAGTGTGTGGGACTGAGTGGCTTGTTTCTGGTGGCACAGGGACAAGTGATGATGCAAGCCCGATGGCCTGTTTCCCTGCCATTCCCTCTGCAGGCCAAACACAGGCCTAACCCAGGCCATGGAGATGCCAAGCCAGGTCTGTTGCAACTTGGTCAGGCACAGTGCTGTGTGCAGACTGGGCTGGCCCCAAGGCATCGGGACAGGGTTTGGGTGTCTCCACCACCAGCCTTCCCCTCCAACATAGACCTGAACAGCCTGTCTTCCTCAGCTGTCACAGGGTCTTGGGTTCTACCCACAAGGCCTGGTCCCAGAGAAAGGGCATCGCAGAACTTGGCAGAGGCCCCTGGTCTTGCCTTGGGGCCAGTGGCCCTGGGATCATTTCCCTTCACAGGCTGCTGGCTGTGGTTTGGCCTGTTATCACCCGGGTGCTGGCTCTCTGGGAAGGGTTTCCAGGTGAACGTGTGTCTCAGAACCTAGTGGTGACTGCCACATGACATGCTGAACCCTGGCTGTCCCCACCCTCCTGGACTGTGCCCAGCCAGGCTCATTGTCCAGACCCAGAGCCTTGCCTGCATAGCTGCCAGGGTGCTCACAAATGTGTTTGGAAAGCAAAAATTGCTTTCTCAAAAAAAAAAAATCCCTCTTGGAAACCTGGCCCTGGCCCCTGTTGAATTCACCGTTTTGCCCAAGTCTGTTTTCATGCAGCAGACTGAGGAGGCAGAAAGGATGTGGTAGGGTTTGACAGAGGCCACTTTAGGGCGTCCTGGGAGGTGCCACCATGACCCCGTCACACTCTTCCTGTGACTGCTGCTGGACCTCTCCAGACCTTGGGTTTGCGGCCTGTGTGGGTTGTTATGTATGTGACATAAAAGAATCACTGTGGTGTCAGTTGCAAAAGAACAAAGGGAAGGAAGGAGACAACGTGATATTTGGCACCTTCTGTATACTTCATAGATTGTGTCTCCGTCTAGACTCCAGCTTCAGAGATGGACGGATTCCCCTGGCCCCCTCCTCATCTGCCTGCCTTGTTCAAACTCTGTGTCTTACCTTCCTTCCTCCCAAGGGGTGCCCTAACCACACAGTAAACCTTTGTGCCAGCATCCACGGTGTGTGGACAACTCCCAGGAACCACTGGGCCTGGGCTCGAATGAGAACCCTTCCACTCCTTGTGTGATTTAAAGGCATCCAAGCACTCTGGGCTCTCTGATTTCAGCCATACCCCTGATCTCACCTGCACCCAGACACTTTTGGAGGTTTCCAAGGCCTTTATATAAAACCAGGAACCCTGAGATGAGCTTTTGCCCTAACAGTTAAGGCACGGCTTGGGACACCCTCGTTCCACATTGGAGTCCTTGGGAAGGGATCCTAACTCTGCTGCCCATGCGCACCTAGGAGGCTGCAGGTGATGGCTCAAGTAGATGGGTTCTTGCCACCCCCATGGAAGAACCAATCAAATTCCTGGTTCCTGGTTTCAACCTGGCCTAGTTCTGGTTGTTGTGGGCATTTGGAGAGCAAACCAGAGGATGGGAGCTCTCTGTCTCTCTGCCTCTCAAATAAATTTTTAAAAATTAATTAATAATTAAAGAAAACACCAGATGCCTTAACTTGGCTCCATCATCTCTATGTTCCGACCTCAGGTGACCTTTCCATCCTTAAACTCCTTCTCCCACCCACGCTGGCCCATCACTGTGCTCCCAGAGCTCTGCCCTGCCCCTTCCTCGGCCTCTCACCACTCTGGGTGAATGAGGTGCCTCCACGGTGCCCAGAGCAGTGCCTGCTGCCCAGCAGGTGCTCCGCAAACGGCAGCCTTTGCTGTCTCTGCCCCGCGCCCCCTGCTTGTTTCAGGACCTACCTCGTCCACATTACGTCTTTAAAAGCCCTTTCTCCAACTGCAGTAATGTGCTGAGATATTGGGGCTTATGACTTGAATTTATGAATTTGAGGGACAATATTCAGTCTGTAAGTCTGTATATTGATGCAATTAGTATATTAATCTTCAGTTTATTGGCCAAGATGTTGTGGTTGTACAGGAAGTTGTTGCTCTCAGGATATGTGTGCTGGAATGTTCAGAGGGGAAGTCAGGATGTTGACAACTTCCTGTCAAATGGTGCAGCAGACCAAATGGAGAGAGGGAGAGGGAGAGGGAGAGGGGGAGGGAGAGGGGGAGAGAGAGAGAGAGAATGAATGAATGTGATGAAATATGAATAATTGGTGAATCTAGATCATGGGTGTAAGTTGTTCCCTGCAGTGTTCTTGTAATTTTTCTATAGGTTTTAAGTTTTCAAAAAAACAAGTTGGGAGGAAGGAACCCCATCTCATCCTTAAGCCCCCCACCTCCCAGTGTGATGCCAGGTCCCCTTTACGTGCTCAGAGAATTCTTTGCCGTCCTGGCACTTCCTCTGTCCATTTTGAGTTTGGATTCTGTTCGGTCACTGCCTGTCTCTGCTCCACGAGGACAGGTGTCGGTGTGCTCCGCTGAAGTCTGCACCCCAGCACAGGGGCTGGGACTCGGCAGGACTGATGCTCTGACTCAGTGAACGAACACAGGACGGGTGGGAAGGACATCCCCGAGGGCGTCTGGAGAGTCAGGGTGTGTTTGGTTCAGCTAAGTCTCTGCCTGTCCCACATCAGGGTGCCGAGTGCCAGCTCCGCCTCTGAGTCCGGCTTCCTGCTACTGTGCACCGTTGCAGGCTGCAGGTGATTGATGGCTCAAGTAGTTAGGCCCTGACACCCATGTGGGTTGAGTTCTAGGCTCCCATCTGCCACCTAACCCCTTTCCCTCTGTGTGGACATTTTGGGAGAGAACTAGCAGATATAAGATCTCCCTGTGTCTCTTTCTCCATCTCTCTGCCTTTCAAATAAATAAAAATAAATACATATTTTAAAGAATGAAAACCTAAAGCTTGGCCAGAAAGTTACTGCTAGGACACGCTCGCTCTCCGCCTTTCGCTCCCACGTTATTTCACCCTTCCCTCCCCTCCTCCCCGTCCTTTCCCCTCGGCTGTTCCCACTGCTTTACTGGGCTCTAGGCCCCCTGGGAACTCAGTCCTCATAGGGATGCAAAAGGATGGCAGAGTGCATGGCAGGGCAGCGGCTGTGCCGTGTGGGCTCTGTGAGGCTGGACTCGGAGTGTAGGTAGCGCCTCTGTGGCTCAGGGGTGCAGGGCGGTGGAGCTGCTCCCGGAACCAGGGAATCATGCACTCCATGCTCCCGAGGCCACCTGGAGCTCAGATCTGCCTCCAGCTCCACAGCTACGTTTCAGGCAAACTGAGCACTCTCGTGGGCCTCAGTTTCCCCATTTGTGAAATGAGGCCCTTGGACACTGCCAGGACTCGGGCTGGGAGTGTTGGTGATGGAGGGATGCTGTCTTCTGAATGTGTGTGGGGCATGGGGCTACTCTTAGGTTAGAGCTCATCCACAGCTCCCACAGGGACTTTCCATGGGCTCTAACCACTGTGCCTCCTGCCCTTTCCTAGCACCGGCTCTTGGGAGTCTGAGAAATCCGCACTGCACTGGCTCCCCCAGAGTGCCTGACTCACCCTGGACCCTGTGGCAGGGTGCGTGCTACACAGAGGCATCAGATCATTCTGGGGAGCCCTGGGGGAGGGCTGCACCTGTCTGGCGCATAGGTCCCTTTTCAGAAAACATGCCAATTCCAGTTCCACTCTGAATCTACCCCCTCCCCTCTCTCCAGCTACCCTCATACTTTCCTGGACCACAGTAGCAGCTTCTCCCACTGCAGACAGGGGATGGTTTCCGCCTACACCACACATCACAGCTCCCATTCAGCTCATTAACCCATTAACCTGCTCCACAGGTTAATCCCTCCCCCAACTGCTTTTTCTCACCTACTTAAACCCCAGCTCAAAAAGTCACCTCCTCAGAGAAGTCTTCCCTGCCTGCCTTCAGTCGTTATCTCAGTGATCTGTAATTATCCAGTTACTGGCTCCTGGACTTCTGCTCTCCTGCACTAGACTGCCACAGCGGCAGACTTGCTGTGTGTCAGGGTCACGGCTTAGCTCCTGTGGCCCGCGGAGATGCACAGGTGCTCCGGAAGCTTCTGGGTGAATGGAGTAGTGTGACATGGGTGCCTGTCTTGAGCCCCTTCCCCGCCCTCTCAGCTTTAGAACTGAGCAAACCGAGGTGCAGGATGCAAACTGAATGGGGAACTATTTGAGTTCACCCTACACACACACCCTCATCCTGTCTGGAGCCCTGCGCACTGCCTCTCAGCCCGGGGCTGCCCTGCCGGCGAACTGCAGCCGTGTGGGACGCCCGAGGCTCTCAGGGTGCCCTGGCCTTGGGTGACTTTCAGATGCTCCCACTGCTGCCGCATCCCAAGCCCCCGACTCCCTCTCTGAACTTAGGAACCCCTTAGAGCAAAGAACCGGGGGAACAAAAACTACTGAGCACCAGTGTCTTCATTCCTGCCAAATGCCACCCTGAATCCATGCCCAGTCTACTTGCTCTGATTTGAGAAGATTCTAATCTCACTACATTTTTTTCAAAGTACTTTTTTTTTTTTTACCCAAATGAGAATTAAACACAGTTTAAGAAGTCAAAAAAATGTTAACAAACTCATAATTTTTAAAAACATGGTCGATCTTGTTTGCTGCCAAGCCAAATGGTGTACTGTCATGGCATTTATTTTCTTGTATGACTGTTAGAGTTTCCCGGGGCGCGTTACTGCCTATTTGTTCCCTATGTTAGCTTGCTTTGAACCTTTGGCCCAATCTTCCCTTGTCCTCAGTTACGTGAAGTGCATTCCTCAGTATGAATGTTCCCACCAGTAAACCTGTCTCTAGCCTCGTGTTTGATATTTCCCCCAAAGATGTAGTTTCTGGAGCTTTCTTTTCTGGGATGCATGGCGCTCAAGGGCCCCTAGCCAAGCTCAGAAACTAGTGGTAGCCTCGACTCCTCTCTGCCGAGAGTCTTTGGCCCCTTACCCATGTTTAATCATTCTCCCTTATGCTGGGGGCGTGGGTAGTCTAATCTCTAGTCCAGGTTCTTGGCTTGCACAGAGACACGAATTCTAAGCAGAGACGCATATAAAGGTGCACAAAACGAGAATAAGATTTATCTAAAAGGTGAACATGCGTGGCGATGGCCACCTCACGTGGAGGAACACCCATCATGAGTGCACCAGAGGGCTGCCCAAAGAGAGGAGGACAGAGAGAGCGAGAGCGAGAGCGGAGACCTGAGTAGCACCCCCTGCCGTGGTCTAGGGCGAAAGGAGAGCTCTCCCCTAGCTTTAACCTCTTTGATGAGGTAGGGGTGGTGCCTTTGCACATGAGAAGCTGTCTGGGATTTTTATGACACCTCCATGTGGAATTTTAATAAAGATTTATGTATATGAAAGGCAGAGTTAGAGACAAAGCGAGAGAGAGACAGAGAGAAAGAGAAAGAGAGAGATCTTCCTTGCACTGGTTCACTTCACAAATAGCTGCAACAGCCAGGGCAGGGCCAGGCTGAAGTCAGGAGCCTGGAATTCCATCTGGGTCTCCCATCTGGGTGGTAGGGCGCCAAGCACTCGGGCTGTCTTCTGCTGCCTCCCCAGGCACATTAGCAGGGAGCCAGATAGGAAGTGGAGCAGGCGGGACTTGAACTGGCGCCCAAGTGGGATGTCAGCATTGCAGGTAGAGGCTTAACCCACTATTCAGCAATGCTGGCCCCTCCATGAAGAATGGTTTTTGACGATTATCTATTTGAAAGGCAGAGGTACACAGAGAGACAGGGAGATACAAAGTGTGTGTGCATGTGAGGAAAGGCGAGAGAGAGGGAGAGAGAGATTGATCTTCCAACACTGGTTCATTTCCCAAATGATTGTAACAAACACTTCTGGGCCAGACTGAAGCTAGGAGCCAGGAGTTCCATCTGGGTCCCCCATGTGAGTGACAGGGGCCCAAACACTTGGGCTATGTTCCACTGCTTTCCCAGGCCATCAGCAGGGAGCTGGTTCAGAAACAGAGAAACCGTTGAACAGGCATCCGTATGGGATGCCTCATCACAGACTCAGCTTGATAGGCTGCGCCATAGCACCAGCCCCACCACATGGGATTTAATATCCATTTAATCATGGTGTCTCCCCTTCTTGGCTCTGGCTGAACACAGGGCATCTTGGGAAGGTGACTATCTTTGACTGACAGATGAAGAGATAAGGCATAGGGCTCCAAGGACTCCAGCTCACTTAGACCCAAGTAGCTGCCTGCCTATTCATGCATGTCACATCATTTTTGCTTAACAGGACTTTGCCAACATTTTCCTGTCAATCAAAAAGCAAGCTGGGGGTGGAGGGAGAAGGTGTGATCTTATTATTTTTTGCCTGGGCCTTACTAATGCGTTGACTTCACGCTGTGAGTGGATGGAATCGGTCAGGCAGAATTTTGTGAGATTTTGCCAGGTTGTTATTGAAGTAAATTTTTTGGTATTTCTGAATTTACGGAGGTCTTCAAGTTTGGTGGGAACTCAAAAGAATTAATTGAAAAGGAGGAAACAGGCCTCCAAGAACCCTCCAAACCTTGTCAGTCCCTCAGAGCCAGGCTTGGACGGGCTCACATCATGGTTTGCCCGGCAAAGGGTGCCTGAGTTTCCACCTTTAGGGCTCTCACTTCAGCTGCCTTAGGACCTGCTGTTGAAATGTGCCTTTCTCTTGGAGGGATCACACCTGGAATGACATCCGGGTTTTCACCTCGGGGCATACGGATGAACTGCTCCCTGGAGAGGCCTTCTGCAGGGCCGCAGCCTACTGCATGGTCAGAGTGGGTGGGCAGCCCTCCACCTGTGGCCTTCATGGTAGCAGGAATGGGTAGGGGATTGGGTGTGTCTGTGTCAACAGCAGGCCCTCACCTCCTCCTTCCTCAGCCCTCCCTGATTTCTCCCTCCCAAGTCACGTGTAGAAACTTTTGACTTCCTTTTGCGCCGTGACGGCATCAAGCAGACACCAGACAGGAAGACCTCTGCTGCTTTCCCTCTTCCCTGCCCGCCGCATGGCCCATGAGACCAAAGACCCTAGCGTGAGTGAGCACACGCCTGGGAGAAGCAGAAGGGCTTAGCCTGTAGGCCCAGGTGGCCAGCCCCCACGCTGCGGGCCTGGTCACTCAGAGCTGCCCTTGAGCTCTGTGTGGCTGGGCCGGCTGGCCCACTGGCTGAGGCTTAGCCGATGTCCGGAACTGAGCCGCTCCAGAGCTTGCTGGGCTCTCCCAGCCGCCGCAGTGGCCCAGGCAGGAGGGCCAGTTCTCTAGTTCAGACTCAGTTGCTGTGTGAAGGAAACTCAGGGAAGCCTTCACCGAGACTGCGTTTGGGCTTTGCGGGATAGCATGCAGCCCCCATTCTGGGCAGGTGTCAGCTCGTCCCTTCCTTCTGAATTTTCCCTCCCTCTTTCATCTTTCTCTTCTGCCTCTTCCTGGTCTCTTCCTTATTTCTCCATCTCTGGTGTTCTCCACACACAGCTTTCCTTTTGCAAATCCGGGAAGCATTGAAACATTTAGCGGGGTAGGTCTGGGCTACGGCGAGTCCAGCTGCTGCGTGGAACGCCTGCATTCCTTATCAGAGTGCCTGAGATTCAGCTTCCTGCTAAGGGACCTAGGAAGTGATGCATAATGGCCCCAGGGCTTGAGTCCCTACCACCCATGTGGGATGCCTGGAGAGCGCTCCTGGCTCTTTGGCTTTGACCTGGCCCAGTCCTGGCTGATGCAGGCATTTGGGAAGTGAACCGCTAGACGGATGATTTTCCACCCCTGTCGTTTCCCTCTGTGTGTCTTTCAAATCATAAAGAAAATAAGTAAGTAAGTAATTCTTTAAAAATAAAACCAGTGAGACAAGCCTGGACCCTTAAAAGTCTGAGTGGATGGCGGGCAAGAGTTTGGTGCAGGCAAAAGTGCCACTTTGAGACACTCATGTCCCATACGGGGGTGCCTTCTTAGAGTCCCGGATTCTCTGCTTCCAATCCAGCTTCCCACAGATGTGCGTCCCGGGAAGGCAGCTGATGAGGAGGCGAGTACTTGGGTCCAGTCACCAATTTCCATAACAGGCAACCAAAGTTCATCAATGACCATTTAGCCACTGGGCAAAACCATCAGGCAATAGGATAGTCACATGGTTTCAAAATATCACCCTACGATGTCTGATCATTAGAAGAAAAAATAAACTCACTTTTGTGCCAAATGATCAAACTTGACTTCACCTAAAATGAGAACATGCTGATCACCTGTGTCTCCTGTCGTGGGGTACAGGGGAACACACAAGGTCATGTCTCTAATTCTCCTGTCGAAACCTTCAGCTTGGACCTAATCATGAAGAAGCAGTCAGACGAACCCACCACTGAAAAACATTTTACAAAGTAACTTGCCAGGGTACTTAAGAAATATTGCTGGCCGGCGCCGTGGCTCAACAGGCTAATCCTCCGCCTTGCGGCGCCGGCACACCGGGTTCTAGTCCCGGTCGGGGCACCGGATTCTGTCCCGGTTGCCCCTCTTCCAGGCCAGCCCTCTGCTGTGGCCCGGGAGTGCAGTGGAGGATGGCCCAGGTGCTTGGGCCCTGCACCCCATGGGAGACCAGGAAAAGCACCTGGCACCTGGCTCCTGCCATCGGATGAGTGCGGTGCGCCGGCCGCAGCGCACCGACCGCGGCAGCCATTGGAGGGTAAACCAACGGCAAAAGGAAGACCTTTCTCTCTGTCTCTCTCTCTCACTGTCCACTCTGCCTGTCAAAAAAAAAAAAAAAAAAAAAAGAAATATTGCTATCATGATAAGTGCACAGGAAGGACGCCATGCAAACACTATATGCAAAGAACATTCATAGACTGAATATTAGTTTGCAGAACAAAACAGGGAATTTTGGGAACAATACAGGAAATTCAAATATGGACTCTATCAGATAATAGTATTGTATGGAGACTGCTTTACTGAATATGCTGGTTATATTGTGTTTAGTAGAAAAATGTCCCTTTTCTTTGGAAATAAGCTCAAAAGTACTTTGTTTTGAATTGTGTGGTGTCTGCAAATTGCTCTCAAATGATTTGGGAGCAGAGAGAAAACATTTCTATCAGGATGCTTCAAAAAGTTCATGAAAACATTTGCACATTATATGTTAGTTTGATTTTTCCACGAACTTTTAAAAAAAGATTTATTTGAGAGGTAGAATTACAGACACAGAGATCTTCCATCACTGGTTCACTCCCCCAAATGGCCACAACGGCCAGAGCTGAGCCCATCTGAAGCCAGGAACCAGGAATTCTTCCAGATCTCCCATGGGGGTTCAGGGACCCAAGCACTAGGGACACCTTCTACTTTTCCAGGCCATAGCGGAGAGCTGGATTTGAAGAGGAGCAGCTGGGACTAGAACTGGCGCCCACATGGGATGCCAGCACTGCAGGCAGAGGCTTATCCCACTATGCCACAGCGCTTGCCCTGTGCATGAACTTTTTGAACTACCCTCAAGTTCAGAGAATGGAGAAAGAGAGGAAACAACTTCACACAAAAAAGACAAAATTTTAACTGAATTTTCTAGATAAAGAGCGTATAGATGTTGGTTGCACTATTTGTTTTTTTTTTCTGTAGACCTGAGAGTTTTTAAAAATAAGTTTTGGGGAAAGCAAACTCACGGCTGGAAACAAATGTGTGGAGGATTGCTCAACACAGTCCTGTTGCCCCAACTGACTCCGGGTTCAAGGTTTGGCCAGTGTTGGTAGCCTCTGACAAGCACACTTTCTGGAAGAGATAAAAAAAAAAAAGCCACAAAGCTTCCCAGAGAGCAATGGCCTCTGGTTGACCCCTGGGGCAACCGAGCTCCCCTCCCCCACCCTGGAGTGGGGTATTCTGATGCTCTCCTGGGGATATCTTCCTAAGTTGGTTTCTGTCCATCAGTGCACCCTGTTCCTACAGGGATACGTGCTACCAGGTTTCGTGGCAAGTGTGCGAACCCCAGCTGCTCATCAGAGTCGCTCTTGTTGAGCGCCAGGCTGCTGGGCCCTAGACCTGAGCAGTCGATCTTGAGTGGACCCCAGCGTCCATACTTGCAGAGAAATGCCCAGGCACACGTCACCTGGAAATGGGCGAGGAAACCAAGGGCTGGTTGGGCTTCAGGGTGCTCTATCACACCGGCTGCACCTCTCCTTGATAAAGACACGCTCTAGGAGCCGGAAGAAAGTTTTCTTTGGGCTATCCAGTCACGTGATGGTACACCTCTTCTGTTGAGGATTCGAAGGCTGCAATGGAAGGAGTACTTATGGCTTCCGAGTGGGTTAAATACTCAAGCCACAGCTTGGGTCTTGAGGTTGGAAAGTAACAGTGAGTGTTGTAGACGGCGAGTGTTTGGCCGAGGAATGTGGCCTGTGCGCATTGCAGGCAGCGCCTGCCTGTGCCGGCCTGGCAGGTTCTTGGCCCCTGTCTCCCCCGGCTTTTGGGAGTTTGGTCTCTGCCATGTGGGAAGGAAACCGCCTTGGTCTCGAAGCCCTGAGTCCCTCTGTGAAGGCTGGAAGGCTGGAATCGGGGGGATCAGCTCCCAAGAAATCCTTGTCTAGTTCTCCTCTCTGACCGTTTTAGGGGCCGGGGCCTTGTCAGGGGTCCAGGAGCTGTCAGAGAGGGGTCCTCACCAGGGCGCGCCACAGACCCCCCGCCTGGCTCAGGTGCAAACATCCCCAGTTCAGATCTGTGTGACAGTAATAAAGGTCAGGCGCTGGCTGATGCAGAGGTCACTGAGGATGCTCACCTTGGAAGCTTAGGCCATGTTCTCCGAATCAGAATACGCCTGCTTCAGTTTCGGATATTTATCTCTTCCTTGGGTCTTTCCCCCAAACTTAATGCTTTCTCTGTCTGCTTGTCCTTAAAAGGTTATGGTGTTTAAGATGTCTCAATAATGGGAGTGTTTTCTTTTGCTATTGGGTATTATCTGGTTTGAGTGAACTAAAAATTAAACCAACAATCAGAAAAACCTCATTAGGTTGTAACTCCATTTTTAAAAAATAGATATTGAAAATTTAACCAAATGTTTGTGTACTAGATATTGTTCTAGGTATTAGGGATATAGAGTTGACAAAATATACTAAAATATTAAAGTCGCTCACTCTTGGAAATTGCAATATTAGAGGCAAATATAATTAACAATCTATTATTGTCTAAGTGAGTATTACTTCTAATGTTGAAAGACATCATAATGTTATGTACAAACAATGCTATGCAATACATTTCTTGTTCTTGAATAAGACTTGGGGTTCATAAGACACTGGATAAAGCTTGCGTGTGTTTGCATGTTGGTGATTCTTTTTATTTACTGATTTATTTTCATTTTCATTGTATTTTAAAGGAGAAGAGGCTTAAAGAGAGACAGACAGATAGGCACAGAGACATTCAGATGCCCACAACAGCCAGGGCTGGGTTGGGCTGAAGCCAAGAGCCAGGGACTCAATCTAGATCTCCCACATGGGTAGCAGGGGCCCAAGTTCTTTTTTTTTTTTTTTTTTGACAGGCAGAGTGGACAGTGAGAGAGAGAGACAGAGAGAAAGGTCTTCCTTTGCCGTTGGTTCACCCTCCAATGGCTGCCGCGGATGGCGCGCTGCGGCCGGCACACCACGCTCATCCGATGGCAGGAGCCAGGTGCTAGGTGCTTTTTCCTGGTCTCCCATGGGGTGCAGGGCCCAAGGACTTGGGCCATCCTCCACTGCACTCCTGGGCCACAGCAGAGGGCTGGCCTGGAAGAGGGGCAACCGGGACAGAATCCGGCGCCCCAACCGGGACTAGAACCCGGGGTGCCGGCGCCGCAAGGCGGAGGATTAGCCTGTTGAGCCACAGCGCCGGCCCAGGGGCCCAAGTTCTTGAGCCATCCTCTGCTGCCTCCCAGAGCGCATATCAGTGGGACATTGGAAACAGGAGTGCAGCCAGGACTCAAACCAGACACTCCAGTGTGGGATCCAGGTGTTGCAAGCACAGTAGCTGTAAGCAACAAAGTGACCCATGTGAATCTTAAGTTTCCTAGAAATGTGACTTCTTTTAAAGGGACTTTAGAAGGATTAGGTGCTTTGGGCCACCTTCCCCTGGGAGCAGCAGCCTGTGTCCTCAGGGTTTGGGGGCTTCCAGTCAGAATCCTTTGGTTACAAAGAACGGGACCCACTTGAGTGTGCTCAGCAAAAGGGGTCTTGGTAGTGAGAACACAAAGGAAACTCCAAGCAGCCATCCACAGGACAAGGTGTCTCTTTCTCCCCCCCCCCCCTCTCCTGAGCTTTTCTCAGCGCACGGCTCCCCACCCGCTGCCCTCTGGGCTCCGCCTTGCTCATGGGTTCTTAGGGTCATCCCCACCTGTGTTCTGCCTGGCTGTTCCGTGGCAGTGCTGTCACCACTGGTGATTTCCCTTTGAAGGCTCTTGGTTTAAATTCTCAAGAGGAAAACCGCTCTGGTCTACCTCGCTTCCTCTAGCCAGTTGTATAAGGCATCTATGGCTGGATGGTGTTTGGTTTGTTAGTCTCCGGGTTGGGTCAGATGTCACTCCCCATCCCATTGGCTGTGGCCATGGTCAGGTGGTATAGAAATAACCACTGAGGATGGCAGCACTTGTAAATGAGGCCCACTCCTCCACAAGGCGATGTTTGGGGATAGACACCCTAAATTTGTTCTGTGGTGTATTTATTTATTTATTGGTAGGCAGAGTTAGAGAGAGAGAGAGAGAGAGAGAGATGGAGAGAGAGGTCTTCCTTCCATTGGTTCACTCCCCAGATGGCTGCATCGGCTGGAGCTATGCCAATCTGAAGCCAGGAGCCAGTCACATGTGGGTGCAGGGCCCAAGGACTTGGGCCATCCTCCACTGCCTTCCCGGGCCACAACAGAGAGCTGGACTGGAAGAGGAGCAACCGGGACAGAATCCGGCGCCCCACGGGGGCTAGAACCTGGGGTACCGGCGCCACAGATGGAGGATTAGCCTAGAGAGCCGCAGCACCAGCCAGGTGTATTTATTAACAATAAATATTGTGGTGACATTTATTAACAAATTGGGACCTTTGGGGGTACCTATGGCTACTCCTGAACCCCATGATTATTTATATACCTGTTGTGCCTAGGTAAGTCAGGGGACAGGGGTACCCCAGAACTGGATGCCTTTTTTTTTTTTTAACTTCTGGTGTCAACAGACAAGCCAAATAGTGAGGGAGGGGCTGCCTGGTTTATATTCCCTGGCATCCTTGATGGCTTCTGAATCCACACTGAATCCCAAATATCTGGGTTCAGGGCAGTTCTGGGCCAGGTGGACCCTTGGTGGAGCATAAAAGGAAAGACACTGCATTTGGGCGATGTTCAGGCTGAGCTCATAGTGGGACATCCATCAGGGAAGCCTGGTTGGAGAGTGAGCCCCACGTGCACAGTGAGATTCTGGTTGACTCAACCTAGAGATGGTGATGGGCAGAAATGAAGTGGTCCTCCTGCCGGGGAAAAGCTAGCGGAACAGCATTTCAGACTGGGAGCCCAGCGCAGGTGATGGAGAAATGTAGTACTTGGGATTCTAGGAGATGCAGTAGGGCCCCCGGGAAGGCTGTTGGGCCTTCCTCACATGGGGGGATGTGCACCAGGTCTTGTAGCTGGGAATCAGTAAGACCGGTGTGGCTGGTGAAGGTGGTGAGCAAGGAGTTGAGAGGGTAGACTGTGGGATCAGACAGCAATTTCTAGAGCTGCATGATTGGGTAAATCACTGTTCCCTCATTTGTAGCCTGGAGGCAATGTCTGTGTTTCTGGGTTGCTCAGAGGGTTAAGTATGATGTTATCTATAAAGTTGAAATGTTAGATGGGGCCGGCGCCATGGCTCACTTGGCTAATCCTCCACCTGTGGCACCGGCATCCCATATGGGCGCCGGGTTCTGGTCCTGGCTGCACCTCTTCTAGTCCAGCTCTCTGCTGTGGCCTGGGGGGACAGTGGAGGATGGCCCAAGTGCTTGGGCCCCTGCACCCGCATGGGAGACCGGGAGGAAGCACCTGGCTCCTGGCTTCGAATCGGTGCAGCTCCAACTGTGCCGGCCATTTCCAGGGTGAACCAACAGAAGGAAGACCTTTCTCTCTGTCTCTCTCTCACTGTCTATAACTCTACATGTCAAATTGAAAAAAAAAAGATTTCATTAAAAAAATAGAACTGTTAGACATTATTAAACAGACTATAGTATTTATCATAAGAACACATGTCCGTTACTGTTGACACAACACATTGCCAGGCAATATTACACTTGGCGTTTGCTGTTCATAGCTACACTGGGCAGGTATCATGAGAGAGGAAAAACGCTTTTTATTTTTATTTTTATTTCTTTTCATCTACTGAAGGTAGAGCGGAAGGGGGGGTGGTTGGAAGGGTGAGAGAGAGGCGTGCATAAATGGGCGCTTCCATTTGCTGGCTCATTCCTCAGACGCCTGCAGTGGCCTGGGCTGGGCTGAGGCAGGAGCCGGAGCCTCGCTCCAGGTCTCACACAGGAGGCAGGAAACCAATTACTGGCACCATCACCACTGTCTCCCAGGGTGTGCATGAGCAGGAGCTGAAGTCAGGTATGAAACCTGAGGCAGGTGTGGACCCCAAGTGCTCTAATGCAGAGTGTAGACATCTTAACTGGCGTCTTACCCTCTAGGCCAAACACGTACCTGAGAAAATGCTTTAAATACAGCCTGCGAGGTGACCTCTTTATTACCAGAGTTTTCTTTAATCTGGGCTCAAAGCTTCCAGGATTGAGGGTTAAAACCCCTGGGAAGCACAAGATTTGAATCAAAAGTCACACTAGAGTTCCACATTTTTGATAGAAAAATTTTTTATGAGAAATATTTTTGGTAGTAAGGGCAGGAGGGGGAGGTAAAGAACCCTGCGTATTGGGTGCTTAAAAGCAGCAGAGGCGCATGGAAGTAGGCCAAGGGAAGCCAAGGCTTTTGTTAAGACGCGCATGGCCTGAGTGTTTCTCAGAAGGTTCTGTTATGTTCTAAGACCTCTCCTAGAGATTCACAGTGTGTGCGGGCAGGTTCAAGGTTCTGAAAAGTCCACACCCAAGAAGACACTCGCACTCCGTTTAGGTCAACGTGCTCAGATGTCTTGCCCACAGAACCTCTTTTTTTGTTTGTTTTGTTTTGTTTAAAGATCTATTTATTTTTTGAGAGGTAGAATTACAGACAGGGAGAGACAGAGAGAAAGGTCTTCCATCCACTGGTTCACTCCCCAAATGGCCACAATGGTCAGAGCAGCACCAGTCTGGAGCCAGGAGCCAGGAGCTTCTTCGTGGGTGCAGGGGGCCAGAGTGCTTGGCTACCTTTCACTGCTTTCCCAGCCATAGCAGAGAGCTGGATTGCAAGAAGAGCAGCCGGGACTAGAACCAGCTCCCACGTGGGATGCTGGTGCCGTAAGTGGAGGATTAACCTACTGTGCCGCAGCACAAGCCCCAGATCATCTTAGAGTTAGACATCTTAGAGTTAGACAGTGAGAGAGAGACAGAGAGAAAGGGCTTCCAGGTCTTCCTTCCGTTGGTTCACCCCACAACGGCCACTGAGGCCGGAGCTGCGCCAATCCGAAGCCAGGAGCCAGGCGCTTCCCCCTGGTCTCCCATGCAGGTGCTGGGCCCAAGCACTTGGGCCATCCTCCACTGCACTCCCAGGCCACAGCAGAGAGCTGGACTGGAAGAGGAGCAACCGGGACAGAATCCGGCGCCCCAACCGGGACTAGAACCTGGGGTACCTGCGCTACAGGAGGAGGATTAGCCTAGTGAGCCATGGCACCGGCCCAGAACCTCTTTTTGAACATAGATCCTATGTGCTTCTTGAGTACAAGGGAATGCAGTTTGGAAATTCTGCTCTCTCTCTAATCACAGAAGGGCTACACCCAATCCCAAATTGTCCGTTTTCTCAAATTGACTTATCTAAGTGTGTTGTTGAGGACAGGCTTGGGCAAATAGATAATCACCTTGGCACGTTGGGGATGGGCTTTAGGTTTGCTTTGTGTAGCTCTGAAGAATGGAGTGAAGGCCAGTGGCTGATTGTGGGAAAGTGACTTCATTTCTGAATGAGAGAGAAGGTTTCTAAAAATTGCTGCATTTTTTAAATGTACTTTTCTCTGAATGGAGGAGAGAACTTCTACTTTGCTTATGGCCTTGTCTAAATACTGACAGTTTGTGGTCACAAAGGTTTCCATAGCCTTGGCAGCTCATGGCAAGAACCTTGGGTGATCACTAACGTCATACATAAGATGTTAATTGTTAAATTAACAAAAGGAGTCACTATGCACTGACTTCCCTTGCAGGACCTTTGTCCTCAATGAGTTGGGTTATGAGACTTAATAGTAAAACTTGTTCTCAAACAGTTTTGTGTGTGTGTGTGTGTGTGTGTGTGTGCAAATTGTTGAAAGCTTTACTTAGTACAGAGTTGGTCTTCTGCATATAAAGTTAATTAAAAATGAATTTTAATAGGCAATGGAGCTGGGAATGGGTGAGGGAGGAGGAGGATGGGTGGGAGGGCAGGTATGGTGAGGAGAATCACTATATTCCTGAAGTTGTGCTTATGAAATTTGTACTCCTTAAATAAAAGCTTTCTTTGGGGAAAATAAAAAAAAAAAAGAACCTGCTCTCTAAGCATGTGGTGCAACATTGAATAGGTGTTAATATCACAGCCAGGATATGGAGCAAGAAACCTTGGAAAGTGCTGATAGTGCAGCCACTTAGCAAAGCAGCATTCCCATCTTCCCTAACACAGGCATGTACCTGGTGGGTTTATACTCCAGAGGAACTCTTGTATATGTGCAAGAAGAGAGGTCTACGAGAGGTTCTGAGCAGCATTTACAAACAGCAAGCACTACTCTGGAGGTGAGAAAACATCCACCTACAAGAGACCGGATGAGTACATTTTCATACAACAGAATAATATACTGTGATATAAAGGGAAAAAAAACACAAATGCAAATATAACTTGGAAGAATCATAGAAACTTAACGCTGAAATGAACAAAGTGAGTCGTAAAAACTACATATAGCATGGTATAGTTTTTATAAAGTCAAAATCAAGCCAGATGAAACTATAAGAGTTCGGTAAAAAACATATGGGAAATGTATTTTATGCAAAAATTATCCATGAGTTTCAAAAAGCTTTGCACCAATGTGAACTTATCTTTCATTTTTTAATTTCCTTGCAAGGAAGAGAGACAAAGAGACAGACAGAAGACAAAAATACAGTCATTATCTGTTGATTCAGTCTCCAGTTGCCCACAACAACCAGGGCTGGGCTAGGAGCCGAAACACAACCCAGGGTTCTCAGGTGGGTGGTAGGCACCAAATAGCTTGAGTCATCACCACTGCCTCCCAGGGTCTGCATTGGCAGGAAGCTGGAGTAAGCAGCCAGAGCTGGGATTTGAACCCAGGCACTCCACTGTGGGACACAGGCGTCTTCACCACTGAGCTGAAGACTTACTACCTAAACTTACCTTTTAATTCCATTTTCCCACAAACGTTTTGAAGTCCCCTTGTATATAGTTTAAGAATATATTTATATAAAATTATTTTTAAAAGATCACAGGAGATAGCATTTTTATAGCCAAAAGATGGGGGGAAAACCAACTGTCTCTCAGCCAGTGGATGGATGGGTAAATGAAATGTGGTGTATTCATACAATCAGATGTCATATGGCAAGAAAACGAAAACACCAACCTGTACCACAATGTGGATGAACTTTGAGAGCATTACATTTAGTGAAGAAGTCAGTCATAAAGGACTGACACTTCACATGATTTCTGGGCTAAGTAAATCCCTAAAGACAGAAGACAGAGGTCGTCTGCCCAGGTAGACCAGAAAGAAGGGGAGTATCTACTGTCGGGCATGGAGTTTCTTTTGGGGATAATGAAAATGTTCTAAAATTGATCGTGGTGGTTGTACAGCTCTATGAATATCCTAAAAACCACTGAAGCACATGTTTTCAATGGGTAAAGTATATGGAACACAAATTATATCTCAGTAAGGTTGTTAAAAAAAATTAGGGGGTTCAGTGGTAACGATGCCTGAGTTGGAATCCTAACTCTACTTCGGATTTCTGCTAATGTGCATCGTGGGAAGAATTAGGTGATGAGTTCGAGTAGATGCAACCCCCACATAGAAGTAGATGGGTCCCCCACATGGCTCCTGTCTTCAGCCTGGCCTTGTTCAATCCTGACTGTTGTGAGTGAACTGGTGATGAACTTGAGGAGTGAACTGGTGGATGGAAGGTTTTCCTCTGTCTCTTTATCTCTGCTATTCAAATAAATAAATAAAACTAGTAAGTGAATGGATGTGATATTCAGGAATATTCAGATATTTACAGAGAGGCGTTATACAAGGATGGGCTGGAGGGAGAGCCCACAGGTAGCCTCTGACAGCTGGGAATGTTCTAGTTTGAGGTTCACTCTCTGTGTTAGGGGATGGGAGTTCATTGCTATTCTGGATGCTTCAAAATTATACTGTGTAACTTACATCTAGGCTATACACATTCTTTTCTAGGTGTCAAATTTGAATACAAGTCCCCAGAGATGCAGAGGAAAAGTAGGTCTCACCCCTTCTCCTGGCCTCTCAGGTTTCCATTTTGAAGGCAGCCACTGTTCCTTGCTTCTCATGTACCCCCCCCCCCCGGAGAATCTTCCTGTTTACAAACGTGACATGGATGTGTGTGAAGTGGATGTGCCCAACCGGAAGTGACTGGGTGTCCGGTTTGTTCCACAGACCCAATGTGGTTTGGAGAACTTTCCAGACCTGTACACACAGTAGGCTTGGTCGTGTTAATGGTTGAGAGGCTCTGAGTCCTCTTTGGGAAGAATGTGCGTTCCAGACTCACAGAGCTGAGCAGCACACAGCTCCTTGGCTTCACTCAGTCCTGTGAGTCCAGTCGGAAAGGCCACCTCATCTGAAAAGGCCCCCTTCCGCCCCTCTCCATGCCTCACCCGGCGTTAATGGCTTCCAGTGTAACCTGGCGTAATAGGTCTGTTTTTTTTCAGTTGCTTGCTGTTCATCTTCCCCACTGTAAAGCAAGCCCCAAGACAGCCAGGGCTTTATTCCTTTGCCAAGTAGGGTGCATTGCAGCAGACACACAGTTAATGAATGATGGAACAAATAAGTGGACTACCAGTGCCTAGCTTGAAATCCCAGCTCCATCATGTCTCAGCTGTAAAATCTTGAGCAACTTACTAAATCTCCCTTTCCCTCCGTTTCACCTGCAATATAGTATAAGAGCAGCCATGAGGGTTAAATAAACATGTACATCCAAAACACTTAGCACAGGGTCAGGCACCAAGCTGCATGCACTGTATGCGGGCTCCTACCTTTAGACTCGCCCAGTCCAGGGCTCTGCCATGATTTCTTTAACTGCTCTTCTGTGCAGGTGGCTTGCACGTGACTGCAAAGCAGATCTTTGTATACGATACCATTTTGCTTAGGAGCAAGTCTGTCTGGTAGATGAATTTCTAGAAGTGGACTTTCTGGGTCTTAGGGTAATGCATTTTTCATTTCAAGAGAGAATGTCAAGTTGAAGAGCTAAACAGTGACGTGCAGAACTTGACCATGCTGGAGGGTTCTGTTCCCTTGCTGTAGACATACTTGAGTAGTCATGATGCCTTGTGACCAGCTCTTAGGGGTGTGCTGCAGTAATTCCTCATGCAGGTGGGAGGTGGGGCTGTGCGATCTGCAGGGTCCCCAGGGATCTAGACTGTAATAGCATGTCCCATACTATTATAGGCTAAGTGCCACCTATATTTGCTAGATGCAAATCCAAACCGAAACCGTCCCATTTTCTATCCCATTGATAGAAACAGGGAGAAACCCTCTTTAAACTAGCAACCAATTTTTGATTCTCATTATAGTGTGGATTTTTTTTTCTTGCCATATGTTTTGGACCTTCTGAAAGTGTTCGGTGTAAAATTTTTAAAATATCCAGCATACTTTGAAAAAAAAAAAAAAACGTAGTCAATTATTTGAACTCTCTTTATACAAATTAAACTTTTATGTAATGACTGGGGTGGGGGGGGTCAAAGAAGATTGTATTTCTTTTTTGCTTTTTAAGCTTTATTGGCTTTTTTTCCCCTGTTGAGTCTAGTCAATAACCCACATTCTACAGCCACTCAGATGTCAGAATGTTTCAAAAATATTTTTAAGAAAATAAAGAAAGGAATAGAAGCGTTCTTGTTCTTTAAATTATTTCTGTGCTACCCTGAACTGTAAGTGAACCCTCCTTGCTTATAAAAGCAGCAGCTGTTCATGCAATCGAAACCATGGTTCATTAGAAGCTCACCTCGGATTCAGGGTAACACTTCCTCTATTTTACTACGACTATTCAGACAGGGACTGGAGATAAACAATAATCAAAATCAGGATGGAACTTGACTGGGAAACCCTCTGTGTTCTTTGGCAGAATGATAGCAGCTCTCAGCCTGCCAGGAGTGAGGCAATGTGAAATGACCCCAAGCATCCCCTCTGAAGCGCAGTGGG
Source organism: Sylvilagus floridanus (assembly GCA_949820135.1). Taxonomy (NCBI): domain Eukaryota; kingdom Metazoa; phylum Chordata; class Mammalia; order Lagomorpha; family Leporidae; genus Sylvilagus; species Sylvilagus floridanus. The sequence goes on from OX463235.1 coordinate 45,787,245, forward strand.
TCCACACTGCCAGCTCCCAGCAGACAAAGGCGGATTGTAGCCGTTTCTTTAGCATATACTTACAGACACGTTCATTATCACCAGCCCTATTTCCAACATTTACAGAGTGGAGATGAAAGGCCCTTTTATATCCATTTTTTATATTTCTCCTTGCGAGAAACTGTGATTACAGAGTAGTCCCTGCCCCCTTCTTTTCTTCTTCTTGGAAATTCTTATTTCTAGGTCTTATTCCTAAAACGCTGAGTTTGGTTTGAGGCTTACAGGCTAATCAAGTTTGACGTGAGAAGATAGCAAGGGAATTACATGGGTGTGTGAATGTGATGACAGGGACGAGAGGGGCTCCCTGGCCGTGTGGGAGGTGTGGGCACCCTCGGTGGGAAAATGGCCCATTCTGGAGAAGGGACGTTCCGTTTGCAAGGGTGCCAGAGGAAGCCCATTCTAGAGTGAATTAGTAGGATCTGAGGCAGTGTTTCTTAAAAATGAGCTCATCAGATTGTGAGGTGGGGCTCCTTTAAAATGCATATCATGGGGTCCCACCCTCTGGGGGCTGGATTCAGTGTGTCTGGAGCAGAGCTGGGGCAAAAGTTTTTTTTTTTTTTAACTTTGCAATTTTAACCATTTAAAGATTTATTTTCATTTATTCGACAGGCAGAGAGACAGAGATTGCCGACTTTAAAAAAAAAAGATTGATTTATTTATCTATTTGTTTGTTTGAAGGGCAGAGCTAGAGGGAGGGGGAGACAGAGTGAAAGATCAATATCTTCCACCCAGTAGCTCAATGGCCACAACAGCCAGGGTTGGATCAGACCAAAGGCAGGAGCCCAGAATTCTATCAGAGTCTCCCACAGGGTGCAGTGGCCCAAACACTTGGGTCATCTTCCACTGCTTTTCCAGGCACATTAGCAGGGAGCTGGATTGGAAGTGGAAGAGCCAGAACTTGAACTGGTGCTACTATGGGATGCCAGTTTTGCAGGCAGTGGCTTAACCCACTGGCCCTGGAGATCTCTCATTTACTGGTTTACTCCCCAAATGCCAGCAACAGCCCTGGACTGGGGGCTGAAGCCAGGGACCAGGAGCTCCAGCTGGGTCTCCCACGTGTAGCAGGGACCCAAGTACTTGAGTCATCACCAGCTGCTTGCACATTAACAGGAAGCTGGAATTAGGGGTAGAGTGGGGATTTGAACCCGGCACTCTGATGTAGAATGCGGCGTCCCACGTGGTGTCTTAACCTCTGCACCACACACCCACTCCAAGGGGAACATTTTATCCAGCAACCCTGGCGATTGTGATGGAGAGAGCGTGAGGCCACCCTTTGAGAGGGAGCTGGCTGGGAGATTGAATATTCCCAGGCTGTCACTCAAAGCACCTTCAGTCGTGTATCTTTTCAACTCACATTTTTCATTCTCCCATTCCAGAGCTCATCCCCACCGTCCTCCTCCAGGTCTCCATGACACCCTGCACCATTGCTAAAGTTGGCTCCAAAAATGATTTTTTGCGGCTGACCATGTGTGAGGGTGCTCTTGGCTGAGGCCACCCTGGAAGTGTGCTTTGACTTCTAGAAGTCAATCGTAATTCTGTGTAGGCTCATAAAAAAGGAGAGAAGAGAGATGACAAGCCAAACTTTGTAGGATGCTGAGCTGGGTGGGTGTGGTGGCGTAAGGGAGAGACTTTGCACTTGGCTTGGCAGAGCTGAGGCGTGAGCGTGCACAGCGCAGATACGGCCGCCTACGTAAAAACGAGGCTGTTTGAAGAAATTGTGAAGCTGCCTGAATTCCACTGAGCCTACAAGGGAAGGCTCTGCTCTCCGGGGCCTGACCCTGCCTCTCCACCTTCCTCCTCCTGTGCTGCCTTCTCCAGGCCAGGGAAAGTATGTCTGTCAGTAGTCCACCTTCTCAGTCTCTGCTCCGTGCCTGTGAACACAGCTCATTGGAAATCCAAAACAAGGTGTCAGGAGGCCAGGAGTGTGTCTTCCATTGGGCCCATGTCCCTTCCATCCAACTGCACGGGATCTGAAGGTGAAGGATCCGAGGTCAGGACGGGCTGTTCTGCTGCCTCCCGCTTCCTGCACGTGATTCCAGTGATCAATCAGACAGGGATCTGTGATGTTCACTCTGAAACAGGTTCTTTCCCAGTATGGCCAAGGCCAAGAAATTCCAACTGAGGATTAAGAGAAGGACTGTTATTAAGTATCTAGTTAATTATTTATTAAATACTTAATTGGATAAATTAAGTATTAATTATGTATTAACTATGTATTTATTAAGTATACTTAATTATTAAGTATGTACTATTGTTGCTGAATAACACCCCAAACCAGTTGGAGATATTGCTATAGAACCCCCAAACCTAGTCCGCTCAGTTGGCGTGCAGAAGGCCAATCACTGACATAGCAGTGGTTGGCAGAAAGCAGGTATATACTGCAAAGCGCAGAGCAAGGAGCTGGCCACCTATTGCTTAATCCCAGGCTCCCAGAGGAGTTAGGGGTGAAGGTTCTTACAGACAAATTGGCGCTGAGAGGTGCATGCTCAGCTCGTGACCAGGCTCCTGGTTAGTCAGTGGAACTCATGACCTTCCTTTGATTGATCAGTGATGCCATGCTCATTAGGGAGTTTATGATGGCCAGGTGGGCTCCTGTTGGTCTGGGGGTTATGTGAACCTGGCAGCTACAGTCTGTCTGGGCTGGAATTCCCCTGCGTGAACCACCCAGGATGGTACCAGCCACCAAGGTTCTTACCTGTTGGCGAAGCAAATGACTCCTTGAGTCCGGTGATTAGAACCACGTAGGGCCAGGTGAATGTCACCCTCAAGCCATGAATTCCTTTTGATAAAAGACAGGCAAGGACACCTTGGACTAAGGGAGACAGACAAGAGATTGAGTCCTGCTTTTACATTATAAAAGTTTGGTTTTACTATGTGCCAGTTTGTTTCTTTATTATTTTTTTAATGTTTATGTATTTATTTTCATCTTCTTGTATTGCTCAGAAAGAAAGAGATCTTCCATACGCTAGTTCATTCCCCAAATGCCCTCAACTGCCAGGACTGGACCAGGCTGAAGCCAGGAGCCAGGGGCTCCATTGGATAGCAGGGGCTAAGCACTTGAGTCGTCATGTGCTGCCTCCCAGGCACGTTCCTAGGAACCTGGATGAGAAGTGGAGTAGCCACGACTCAAGCTGGCACTCTGATATGGGATGTGGATGTCAAAAATTGCAGCTTAATTTGTTGTGCCACAACACCCAGTCCCCTTTAATTTAATCCTAACAATAACCCTGCCAGGTGGGCAGCATTTTCTCTGTCACACATAGGGAAACTGAGGCTGAAAGACCCTGTGACTTGTCCCAGATTGTACCTGTAGGACTGGAACATGTATGGTAGGGCGACGGCTTTACGTGTTCTGTTTTTGCTGTTGTGATTTGTTCAGCTCTAATGCATATACTGTGGCTGTATTTAATGCCCACTTAGGAGGCTGGATGGCATAGAGAGAGAGACTTGGGTTCAAAGGTAAACTGCCTGTGGCCCCGCCACTCATTAGCTCTGTAAATCTTGGCACATTGCCTTCTCTCACCTTCATTTCTCTTGGGATGACAACAACAACATTAATATTCAGTGAAGTAAGTCAGAAGGTGCATAGCATAGTGTAAATACTTCCATTAATATTAGCTAATTAGCATCATTGTCTGTCAAGCTCCCTTCAAAAGGGGTGTAGACACATGATGACAAAATGGCCCAAGGGTGACAGTGCATGTGTGAAGAATGCATGCATGTACAAAGGAGCTTGAGCCATGGTTGGGGGAGGGCAGACATTGAGTAGCAAAGGGGCAGATATGCCTCGGCCTTGCCAACAGCACAGGCCCTCTTGTTTTGTGGCCTTGGGAGCCAGGTGAGCTGGGGCCAGATGGGCTCACACTCTGGCAGGGGGCTGCTTCCTGGGACTTCAGGAGTCTAGCACCAATTATGGTTGCTGCTAATTGCCTCCCCAGCTGCAGCGGCAGGACCCCACTGGGTGGGTGGAGGTGGGGGTGATTCAATGAGATTAAAGAGGGAGGTGTGTCTTGACTGATCCCAGCAGGGCAGGCCCTGATCAGGCCCAGCCCTGCCCCCAGGAGGATGTGCCTGGCCTGAGCACCCTGGGGAAGAGGACTGGGCAGGACAGCAGGGGTCCTGAGGGGTCAGTGAGACCAAGTGGGGAAGGCAGAGGTTCTGCCCGTGGGAGGAGTACCCTGGGAACCACAAAAGGCCCCTGTTTGACCCTCATTTTCCTGAAGGCAAACTGAATGCTGGGATATGAAATTGCTTGCCCAGGTTTGCGCTTGGCCAGGTTGAATTCTGAGTAGCTCACTTAGAACTGTGGCCCTTGGCTCTGAGAGAGCAGAAGCGTACAACTTTCAGAATAGTGAGTGACGTCCAAGAGTGACAACCTTGGGCACATCATTTGGCGAATTTGTCAACCACATATTCCTGTCCTCATCCATGTATCCACCATTTATTGTGTTCCTGAGCCGCTCTGCACGGAGCATGCATTTTCCATCCGTGCCTCAAAAGTACCTACTGCCCAGGACCAATAACTATAATAAAAATAAAAGTATGTATTGCTGCTTATTTAATATCTGCAACACATCAGACATTTTATGCGTATGACCTCATTGAGTTATTGCAATTGTAATGAGTTTGCCATTATCAGCCTCTGAAAAAATGATTGATTGATTGATTTGAAAGACACAGAGACAGAGGCAGGCAGAGACCTTCCACCCTTGGATTCACTCTCCTCATGCCTGTAACAGTCCAGGGAAGGCCATGCCAAAGCCAGGAACTCAGAACTCAATCTAGGTCTCCCACCTAGGTGGCAGGGACCCAACCACTTGCGCCATCACTGCTACCTCTCAGGATGCTCATTAGCAGGGAGCTAGAACCAGAAGTGGAGTCTGAACTTGAACTCAGGCCCTCCAATATGGATGCATCCAATAAGTGGCATCTCAACCACTGTGCCAAAGGCCTGCCTTGTGAGCCTGTTGAATAGGTGAAGAAACTGAGGCTCAAAAAGGGCAAATAAGTAGCTTGCTCTCCACCCAAGACACAGGCTGCTTAGCACCAAAGCCAAGGTTTCCGCCAGACTCTAAGTGCAAGGCCCTTGCTCTTGATTGCTGACCAAGTGGTGAGTGCACAGTTGGGTTAAAGATCACCCACAGATTGGAAGTGGGTTTGGAGCCATTGCTTCGGCCAGAACGGTCAGAGCTGCTTCGTAGAAGGGCAGCAAGGCTGCCATGGGCTGCAGGAGGGAGGCGATTCACGGCAGAGAGAGGGCTCAGTGAGGATGCAGGGACCAGCTGCACAGTGAGGCAGTCACAGGTGCCACCACCTCACCAGTCTTCCTGACAGCCCTTTGAGGCGGAGGCATGGAGGAAGAGCTCCACTGGGAATGACAGGGGCTACAGCAGCTGTGTGGCTTGCCCAAGACACCCAGCTACTAAGACATGCAAATGGTTCTCCAGCTCCTGGACTCCTTCCATGTCCCAAGTGCAAGGAACCATGGGAGTTCTGTGGGTGGGGTATGGGCAGTGGGGACATGGACCCTCTCGTACCACTCAGTGTGCATCAGCAGTAAGCTGGCCTAGAAGCGTGGACATGGGTCTCAAAGAGGGCACTCTCATATATCTAATGTGAGATATGGTGTTGTAAGCAGCTTAGCCCGCTATACAATGCCCATTCCTTTAGTTGTTTAAAATTGTGGTACATACACCTTTCATAAAATTGACTGGTTTTAAGCATACAGCTCAGTGGCATTAAATGTGTTCACACTGTCCTATAACCATCACCACTACCCATCCACAGAGCTGTTTAAGTCTTGCAAAACTAAAATTCCATGCCCATTATGCAATCGCCCATTGCCACCAGCTCCCAGCCCTTGATAATCACCATGCTACTTCTGTCTCTGTGAATCTGACCATTCTAGGTACCTGACCTAAGTGGAATCATAGAATTTGTCCTTTTGTGTGACTGGTTCATTTCACTTGGCATAATGTCCTCAAGGATCACCTGTGTTGTAGCCTGTGTCAGAATTTCCTTCCACTGAAAGATGCAGCAATAGTCCTTTGTATGAATATACTGTTAGGTTTATCTAGTCATTAGGCTATTGTGAATAATGTGCCAAAACATGTTCAAAACACCCAAGATTATTTATGTGTACTTATGTATAAAAATGTATATATACATATAAATTATGTGGAAGATGATCACAAAGGAAAGCCATATTGATATATGGTCTTCAATATATTCTTTAAAGATTTATCTATTTATTTGAAGGAGAGAGAGGGGGGGGGGGAGGGAGAGGGAGGGAGAGAAAGAGAGAGAAAGACCTTCCATTCACTGCTTCACTCCCCAAATGGCTGCAATGAACAGGGCTTGTCTAGACCAAAGTCAGGAACCCAGAGCACCATCTGGGTCTCCCACATGAATGGCAGGGACCCAAGGACTTGAGCCATTCTCTGCTGCTTTCCAAAGCACATTAATGGGGAGCTGGATGGGAAATGTGGCAGAACTCAAACCAGTGCTCCAATATGCAATTCTGGCATCAGAGGTAGCAATTAAGCTGCACCGCAGTGCTGGCCCCATCAATACACATCTTTTATAAGACAAGTAGTAAATAGGAAGTAACAGCAGGCCTAATAACTATCTTAATTTTGAAACAGGGATGAGTGTAAGTGATATTTTGAGGTATCTGCAATAACTCAAGTATGGTATGAAAATATTTGTGATGTCCATCAGTGATGAAGTCCCAATTACTGCTAATATTTCTGTAGTTTGTTGCCTACTTTCATAATAGAAGGAAATACTAACTTTCAGTGTGAAGATAAAAATGTAATTATTTCCCATAAAGTTCCTGAACCCTGAAATTCTGTCTTCACGGGGACCTGGAAAAGAGAGCAGCCCGGGGCCATGGTGAGGTCAGCCTGGGTACTTGAAGGGCGCCTTTTTAAGCCATTCTGGCCTGCATCGAAGGCTTGGTCCAGCTGTGTGAATTTGGGCAAGTTGGTTAACCTCTCTGAACCTGTTTCCTGCCTTGAGATTTTGGCTTCCTGGATGACTCCTGGAGCTCCTTAAAAATTCTGGTTAAAACCAGGCAAGGGTTTTGGCCCAGGTTTATCTAAATCTCCAAATCCCCTTCCCCCTACACAGTGAATGTCAGTCTGGAAGGCTTTTCACATTTGTGATTTCCAGAACCTTATATTCCTCCTGCTATCCAGGGTAAACAACACAATAAGCCAGACCCTGACTTGTCCTATTGCCCAGTCTTTTGGGAGCCAAGATTGGCATCTTGTTTTTACAGACTTTAAGTCGTCTGAAACTTTTACATACCAGGGGGTGGTCTGGGATCCTATCAGGGGTCATAAAAGACCATAGCCAGCAAAGATAGGGGATCAGCAGGGAGATTCTTAAACAATTAGCTAGAAAAAGGAAGCCTCAGAGGCGAGTTTATATGCAGGTGTCCAGGCATTCTAGCTATGTGCCTTAAGATAACCAAATCGCAGGCTGAGGACAGCAGATGAGAAGTCACTAAACTTGCTGCTGGAATAGGGGGCTGCGTTGAATCTGCTCTGATGTATATTGAATGTCTCCTACAGTAAGATTTTTAAACACTCTATGAACTGGGAGTGGGAACTAGTTAACTCCGAAGGCTGTGGATTGATTGAGATGTTGTTGGCAAGATCAGCTGCTTACAAGAGTTGATGTCACAGTAGTTTGGTTCTTGATTTAGGGAGGAGGATGGAGACCCTCCCCCGATCAACTCAGGAATGCCTGGGAAGGGAGAGGGAGGATGGAGAGCTTGGACCACCGTTTCTGTCTCCCTGTCCCCCAAGTCAGAGCTTGCAGTGGGGAAGAAGCTGTGCTTATGGGAGACTTTGTTCAAGGTTACTTTATTTATTTATTTGAGAAATGGGCAGTGTGGGAAGGGTTCGCTGGTTCTATCTACTGGTTCACTCCTCAAATGGCTGCAGCACCTAGGACTGGGCTAGGCTGAAAGCAGGAGCCAGGAACTCCATCAGAGTCTCCTGCAGAGGTTTTGGGGACCTAAGTACTTCTGCCACCATCTGTTGCCTCCCAGGGTGTGCATTAACAGGAAGCTGGGTCAGAAGGAGAGGTGGGACTAGAACTGGAAGTAGAGTCCATATGGATGTTCCATATGTGATGTAGGTGTTCCAAGCAGCAGCTTAACCTACTGTGCTACAATCCCCACCCCAATTGGGGTTGTTAATGTATTACTTTTCTGTCAACTATGTAGGAAAAAGATTAACAGGGTCAACTGGCTACTTGTGAAAATGCTGGAATTCATTCAGGTTTTTCTGGTTTGAAAGCTCATACTCTTTCATTACAAGACAACTTTTCCCAAAATTTTATGTTATATAAAAAAATAAAATATTTTCAGTAACTTAAACACAAAAATGCCATATGACCCAGCAATTCTGCTCATAGGAGTATATACCCTCTAAGAACCCAGGACAATCAATCGAACAAAAACTTGCACATGAATGTTCACAGCAGCACTGTTCACAGTAGCCAAGTGTGTAAAGCAATTCAAACACCTCTAAGCTAAAGGATGGATAAATAAAAGGTGGTATATCTATGCCATGTAATAGTATTCAGTCATTAAAAAGGATGAAGTATTGGCAAATGCCACAACTTGGATGGGCCTCGAAAATGTGCTAAGTGAAATAAGCCAGACACAACACAATATATTATATTATTCCTAATATGTGTTATGTCCAGAATAGACACATCCATCAAGAAAAGCTGATCCGTGGTTGCCAGGGGCTGGGGAGTTGGGGGAATGGTGGCTGCTATGGACACATGGTTTCTTTTAGAGCTGATGAAAGTGCTTTAGGAGCAGGCATTTGGTCTAGTGGCTGACGCCGCTTGGGAACCCACATTCCATATTTAAGGGCTTGGGATTGAGTCTCGCCTCTGCTTCCAATCCAACTTCCTGCAATCCATCTTCCTGCTAATGTGCCTTGGAGGCAACAGACGATGGCCCAAGTGTTTGGCCTCTGACACCCACATGGAATTGATAGAGTTCCTGGCTCCTGTCTTTGGCCTGGCCCAGCCCTGGCTGTTGCTGTCATTTGGGGAGTCAATGAGTAGTTGCAAAATCTCCCTCTGTGTGTGTGTGTGTATGTGTGTTGCTATGCCTTTCAAAGAAATAGATAAATTAATCTTTTTAACTTTATTTATTTATTTGAAAGGTAGAGTTAGAGAGAGAGAGAAAGAGAGAGAGAGAGAGAGAGAGAGAGAGAGAGAGCAGGAGAGACAGAGGTCTTCCATCCACTGGTTCACTCCCCAGATGGCCATAATGGCCAAAGCTGGGCAGATCTGAAGTCAGGAGCCAGAGCATCTTCCAGACCTCCCACAGAAGTGCAGGGGCCTAAACACTTGGGCCACCTTCTACTGCTTTCCCAGCTCAGGACTTGAGCAGCCAGGACTTGCACTGGCACCCATATGGGATGCCAGCATCATAGGCAGTAACATAATGTTGGCCCTGAAAAATGAATCTTGGGGGAAAAAAAGGCAAGGCTAATTTCAGCCTGGGTCTCTGGAACACAGCTTAGGTATCAGGAATTGCTTTCTGCCTTGTTACACAGCAGCCTATAGATTCCTTGATTCATTTCTGAGAATGTCAAAGAGGTTTGAAAGGACTTTCAGGAACACATTCAATTGCGTGATATAAACTCATGTTCCAACTCATGTTCCCCAGCGTATGTGTGACAGAAAATTTCTCTAAACCTGGAGCCAAGTTGAAAGACACGGGCTCTACCAAACAGCTACCACATCTCCAGGAAGATGCTGTGGTGATCTTCCGCCCAGGGCCTGTATGGCAGTCAACCACGACAATGTGTGGAAAAGCACGTTATGAATGAGGAGATGTATAAATGCAAACTATTCCTCGTTGGGTGATGGCAAGAATGCCCTGAGCTGATGTGATGTCAGTAATAACAGCCATATGTATTACACATTTGTTCATTGTGTATGCTATACAAAAGGCCAGGCACCAGGCTAGACACTGATACACCGTCCATGGACACAGATGAAGTTCATTTCATTTTAGTTCCAGTTAACAAAAGAAAAAACTGAAGGGGAGAGATGGTAAATAACTTAGGCAAGGTCCCAGAGCCAATAAATGATGAAGCCAAGATGTGACCCCAGCAGACGGAGCCATGCTCAGTCTGAGCTCTGCTCTTGTGTGTAATAAATCACACGCTCCGTGGAATGGCAAGGGAGAAGCCAGGCAGCGCTGGGGGGAGGAATCAATACTTGTGGAAGTGTCTCTGTGTGAAGTGACAGTGCAGTCCTTGGAGCCAGCTCCCAGCTGGTTGTTGGTATCTCTTTCCAGTGACGCCCATTTCAGCAGCTTGAAATCAGCCAGAGTGGGATGTTGACACCGTAGAAATGAGCGAATGCACCCAAGCACAGCTTTGATTTTCTCCTTTTTTTTTTTTTTAAACTAGCATGCCACTGGTTACCATAATTTCCATTGCCAGGAAGAGTAATATTTGATAACACTAATAAAATATTTTTTTAAAAAAAGATTATTTGAAAGAATTACACAGAGAAAAGGAGAGGCAGAGAGAGAGAGGGAGAGAGGGAGAGGGAGGGGCAGGCTTCCATCTGCTGGCTCATTCCCCAGTTGGATGTAATAGCCAAGCTGTGCCAATCCAAAGCCAGGAACCAGGAACTTCTTCTGGGTTTCCCACATGGGTGCAGGGGCCCAAGGACTTGGGCCATCTTCCGCTGCTTTCCCAGGCCATAGCAGAGAGCTGGATCGGATGTGGAGCAGCCAGGACTCGAACCAGTGCCCATACAGGATGCCAGTACCACAGGTGGTGGCTTTACCTGCTCTGCCACAGAGCCGGCTCCAAGTCTCAGCTTTAAAAGAACCAGAGGAAAATCGTTAACAGATAGAAATCTGAGGGGCAGGTGGTTGGGCTAGTGTTGAAGTGGCTAGTGTTGAAGATGGCTCTGTGCCAATGGGCGTGCCTGGGTTTGATACCTACCCCGGCTCCTGACCCCAGCTGCCTGCTAGCGCAGACACTGGGAGGCGGGAGTCCATGGCTCAAGTGGTGGAGTCCCTGCCACCTGAATGGTGGACTTGGATTGTATGCTGTTGTGGCCGTCTGGGGGAGTGAATCAGAGATGGAAATGCTCTCTTGCTCTGTCTCTCAAATAATGCAGTATTTTAAAAATACATTGAAAAGGAAGGAAGGACAGAATCTGTCTGAGCTCCGAGCCAGCCTCTGGACTTGGGTTTTGCATGGCCCACAGCTGCTGTTCCTTAGCAGACACTCAGCATGCACAGTGTATGGTCCCATTACTTCTTTCATCGGTCAAGCAGTACTATTGTTACCTGAGTTTTAAGATTGAGGAACTAGTTTGAGCTAGAAAGAGCCAAGATTTGAATCTGGGTAGCATAGAATTCCAGAACTCACGTTTCTCAGCCATGGGCTTTATGACGGCAGTATCATCATGTTCACTGTTTTTCTTGGGCACTACTACCCAAGATCCTTTTAGATCTCCTGATAAAAAGTAAAGACAGGACAGCTGGACAAGCCACTGAGGCCAAATCATCATAGTGATTTACTCACATCACCCAGCAGGTGCTGAGAGAGAAGAACCTGGTCTGGAGAAAAAACAGGAGCAAGTGCAAGTGGGTAATTCCTTCGACACACATGCTGTGACTACGTCCATATGCCAAGCATGGCTCAGGGTACAGGAGACAAATGCAAGTCTGCACTAAATGGAGCTTATTTTCTACAACAGTAGTTATAGCAGCTAAGCTTCATTGTGCTCTTGGTGAATGCCAGGACTCCGTGTGTGCCTAACATCTTTGCAACAAGGTGTTAGGATAAAAGCATGGACAGCTGGCACCCTTGCAGCATTCTGTGGTCATTTCCCAGGTGCACAAAAGCGGGATGTCCTCGTGACTGCTTTGCCTGGGTGTTGTGAGCTTGAAATGAAGTGGCAGTTTGTGTGTAAAGAGTTCAGTCTCATGTTTGGTGCAGAATGAGCCCTCTGGGCCAGATTGCACTGTGGGTAACTGAGAGAGGGGCTCTGATGTGTGCCATTCAGGCACGGGGGACTGAAACTCAAGGCCCCCCGGGAATGCGGAGCTCCTGGCCACTGCACCACATTGCCCAGCAGGATGGGAAGCTGGAAGGGACCACGTGGAACAGGATGGAGGCCTCCTAGGTTGGAAAAGGAAAAAGGGGAAAGAAGTTATGGGCAGAGAGAGGAGACTTAAACAGACTTACGGGATGTAGGTGAGGCATTTTGGGGAGTTGCTAAGTACGAGTGACCCCAGAAAGGCAGGCTTTCTAGGCAGCCTAAACTCTGGGTCATCTTTGGAAAACCTTTTCCCTCACTGTCCCCTACTTCTGGCTGTCCCCTGTCAGCCAAGGTGAGGTCCTCCTTCCCCTTCCTGTGGAAATTCTGTGGCCCTGTTGGGCACACACCAGACTGCACTAGGATTGCAGATTTCACGGCCAGGAGCCCGGTCATCTCTCCAACCCCAGAACCCAGCGTTCCTGCTCAGAGCTCAGGAAATGTTAGCTACTCTGGACAGAAGGCTGCCCTGAGAAGACGGTGAGCGTTAACTCTTTCAGCTCAAAGAGAAGCTCATGGGCATAAACGCTAATTTAGAGAAGGAAGCGGAGCACTGGGGCCTTTCCCATATCTAAATAGAAAACTACTCAAGCTTCAGCTCCAAACAAAAGAAATTGTTAGAGTTTTTAGGCTCCTTAAGGGCTTTGGAGAAGGCATCCAAGTTGCTCAGTTCCCTGGAAACAACTATCAAAACAGGAGTTACCACACATCCCAGAGTTGAGATGGGCCCTATTGATGGGAGTAGCATGGTTTGTCTGTAACCCCTGCAGAGTACCTAGGGTGCCTCCATCTCTCTCTTCCAAGCAATGCCATGGAGGGCGTTTCTCAGTCTATAGCCTTGAATTTCCTGAGTGTACATTCCAGGAGGGGAATTACTGGCTCAAAAGCATTTTTGTGAGGTTCCCATTTTGAAAACTTAAGTATTAGGAAGTATTCTTGTGAAACCCTGGTTAATCACAGTTAGCTCAGAGGCAAATACCTCAACCACCTTTTTCGTGGACGTGCTGTTTATCTGTTCTCACTCAACATCAGAGTTCACGGCTCTGGCAACCCAGTTTGCCCTGAGATTGACATTGCAGTACGCAGTGCCCAGGAGAACATGTCAAGAGGAAGAAAAGGCAAAGTTAAGGACAGCAAGAAAAAGAAAGGTCTGCTGAAGTCAAGGGCAGAAGAAAAATAAAACTTGCTGCTCCCTGAAAGAAAGGACCTTAGACTTTTTTTCTTTTGAGAAACCCACAGTGCTAGTGAATAACAAGGTTCTGATAAGAAAAGCAGTCTTTTGAAAGAGGAAGGGACCTGTCGGTGAATCCCCTTATTTGGTAGATGGAGAAATCAGTGGTTTGCAGCTGACCGGCTTGCCCCAGGACACATGGCTGGGTAGTGGCACACTGAGGGCCAGGGCTCTTGCTCCATCATGGCCTTTGTTTTCCCTTCCATTTTGCTCCACTTATCCCTTCTTAATTGCCCAACTTGAGCAATATAGATTCTTCATTCAGAACAGGAATATTGTTTTCTCTGAGTTTCAATGGCAGTGGCAGAGCCTATTCTTAATGTTTAACAATCCAAGCCAATTATGACTCTTTCTTTCCTTGGTACAAAAAACACACTATCCTTTTTGGAATATAGTGTTTTCATTCTATGGCATCAACAAGCCAAGGAGAACAATAATATGGCAATAAAATGTTCAGAGAAGATGCGCACTAAGTGTAATCAGGCAAGCCTAGTTTTTCAGGACTGTGGAGACAGTGCCACCGACACGGAGGAAGAATGTAAATAGCTCAGAGAATGCTGGGCATGAGTCAGGGCACCCTCCCGTGTGTTCACCCCGGCGATGTGACCAGCTACAACAAGCTCAGCTTCCTGCTGCCCTTTGGAGAGCACTAGCAAGCCCTGAGATACTTGCTTGGTACTAAATCCATAGTCCCGAAACTGCCCAAGCTCTGCTTGGCTAAGGCAGAAAACATTCCCACTTTGTCCCTATGGCAGAGGGAAACAGCTAAGAGCCACTCTAGGCATTGGTTCAACTACCTACTCTCCTCCATCCTCCCTCCCTCCCTCCCTTCTTTCCTTCCTTCCTTCCTTCCATCCATCCATCCGTCCATCCATCCATCCAGGATTTGTTGGGCTCCCACCTATTAGTGAATTTGGAAATGGCTTCCTGATTAGAAATAACAACCAATCTGACTGGGTGCTATTTCTTGCTCAGAGCCAGGAATGCCCAATTCTGAGTTTTTGGCCAGCTTTGGAATTTATATGGATGTGAATTATATCATTCTAAGTAGTAACAGTGGATAAATGAAGCAAGAACAAGAATTCAATATTAAAGAGAATCTTATTTTTCTTGGACTGTGTCTTGAAAAATGTCATTCTTTTGGAAATTCAAGAAAGAATATTTACCCATGAGCCTGTCAGTGACACAAAGGAATTCCAGTGGACCCCAGCTGACCTGGTCCAGCATTAGATGAATTTGAAACTGGTGCCACTGGGAAACTGTATCCTCAGGTATCCAGAGCAGCTTTGGTAATGGCCTCGACCTTGTTCTTTCTTGGCAAAATTACCTATGTTTCAAATTTCGGGGGATCGAAGAACCCCAAGTATTTGCCCAAGATCCTAGGATGAGTTCATAAAATATGACTAACTGAAATTGAGAGATGGAGAGAGTGTATGAGACGAGCCCCACCCCACCCCAGGGCTGTGAACTCTGTAAGAGCCTCTGTTGATCGCATTCTCAGTTTCATCCCCAGTGCTGAGCACTGCAACACTCAGAGCCCGACAAATATTTGTTTGATGAGCACTTTCACAGTAGCAATTTTCCCAGAAATCTTTATAACACCTAGACTGCAAAGGAATAGAAAGTATATCAGACTTGGGTTAAGAAAGCCCAAGTCTAATTTTTGACATTCCTATTTACTGCATTAATTTCCCCATTTTTAAGCCAGGGTCAGCAGGGGCAGGTGTGTGGCACAGTGGGTTAAGTGGCTGCTTGGAACACCCACATCTCATATCAGAATGCTGTTTCACATCTCGGCTACCCTGTTTCCAACCCAGC
The DNA here is from genome assembly GCA_949820135.1 of Sylvilagus floridanus. Lineage (NCBI taxonomy): Eukaryota > Metazoa > Chordata > Mammalia > Lagomorpha > Leporidae > Sylvilagus > Sylvilagus floridanus. Next base: position 45,802,438 of record OX463235.1, read on the forward strand.
TTCCTGCTAATGTATCTTGGGAGGCGGCAGGTGATGGATTGAGTAGTTGGGCAAATGCCACCAAGGTAAGAGATCTAGATTGAGTTCTGAGCTACTGGCTTTGGCCTGGCCCAACCCTGGTTGTTGCAAGCATTTGGGGAGTCCACCACTGAACGAGGGATCTCTCTCTCTCCCTGTCCCCCTCCTCCTTCCTCTCCCTTTTCCTCTTCCTTGACATGTTGCTTTGCTTTTCAAAGGAATAAAATTAAACATTTTTTGAAAGAGAAAAATGTTCCAAAATTTGGAAATAAATTAGTTATTGCATGCCTTTCTTTCCATGACCTACATGGAACTATTCTCCAACAAGCTCACTTAGGGATCATTCAGTGATCTGGGGATTATCATTTTGTTTGACTTACTATTTTCTTCTGCCTTCGCTTATCTTCTCTTAACCCAAATCTGTGTGTTGGTGAAGCCTTAATCCCCAAAGAGGCTATATTTGGAGATGGGGTTTGTAAGGAAGCAGTGAAGGTCAAATGAGGTCATAAGAGTGGGTCCTTGTGGGCAGGCATTGTGGGGCAGCGGGTGGAGCCAGCCCTTGGGACACCAGCATTCTATAGTGAAGAGCCTAGGGTGCAGTCCCTCCCTCACTTCCAATCCAGCTTTCTGCTGCTGTGCACCTGGGAGGCTGCAGGTGATGGCTTAAGTGCAGGTCCCTACCACGCAGGCGGGTGCTGGGATGGAGTTTCTGGTTCTCAGTTTCAGGCCTGGCCCAGCTTCAGCTGTTGTAAGCATGTGAGAAGTGAACCAGCAGATGGGAGATTTCTATTTCCGTTCTGTTGCTCCGCCTTTCAAAAAATAAACTTAAAAGACATAAAAAACATGGGCCCTTGATCTGATAGGACTGAAGTCCGTCTAAGAAGACAACACCAGCTCACACATACGTTAGGTGATGACAGAGCAGGAAGAGAGCCTTCATCAGAAGCTCAACTAGCCAGAACTTTGATCTTGGACTTCCAGCCTCTGGGAGTGAGAAAATCAGTTCTGCCCTTGAAGTCACCCAGGCTTGCCCTTCATTAAGGAGCTCCCCAAGACACTGCTGCTGAAGGGCCAGCCTCTGTCACTTTGGATACTCACTTGTAGAAGAGGAACAATCTCCCTGAGTTTCTTGAATACATACGTCATTTGTCTCTGTAAAAATGACAGCCCCAAAGATCCGTTTTCTTGGCCATTTTGTTTCTAATAGTGTAATCTGAATCCCAGTCTTCTTGTTTTGTAAACTGCTGGTAGTTTCCCTCTCTAGGGCTGCTATAAAACCAACTGTAACACTTAATACACTTCCAGGGCACTGCTGAGTGCACAGCTCCCAAATCGCACTCACTATGAGTGCTTAAACAAAGTCCACAGACACAATTCATTGCAATATTTGAAAATATAAATGGCCTGGCGCCGGTACTGTGGTGCAGTGGGGTGAGCCACCACCTGCAGGACCAGCATCCCATATGGGCATCAGTTGGATGCCCGGCTGTTCCTCTTCCAATCCAGCTCTCTGCTATGGCCTGGGAAAGCAGTGGAAGATGGTCCAAGCCCCTGAACCCCTGCCACCCACGTGGGAAACCAGGAAGAAGCTCCTGGCTGTGGTCTGGTCCAGTCCAGTCATTGCAGCTATTTGGGGAGTGAGCCAGTGGACAGAAGATCTGTCTCTGCCTCTCCTTCTCTATCTCTCTCTGTAACTCTGCCTTTCAAATAAATAAGTAAATCTTAGAGAAAATGTAAGTGGCCAATAAGTAAAAGTCAGGACATTTCACGGGTTTCAAGCTTTACCTTCTCTAGAAAGCTCAAAAGATCAGGCAGCACAAGGCTGAAGTTCCCACAGGCAACCCAGAGCTCTAAGTGGGTGGCATCTGCCCTTTGGGATGGGCAGCTATTGTCCCACTTGCCATAGGCCCCACCCAGGCTCCTTTGTTCTCTTCCATTAGCTTCCCGGCTTTTGAGGCATCAGTGCCTGGATTAGAGCATCACCCTCCTACACACCGGGAGAGATGACCTTCAGCACAGTTGCCACGAGCCCCAGAACCAGGACACGCCCGACAGGAACCCAGCGGTGCTATAGGGGAGCTTCTGAGGGGCTCCTGGGTCTAGCTGGTGGCGGGTGACATCGTCACAGAGCGCTGTCCTCCCTCATCGCTTGCCCAGCCTTGCAGGGAGGGTGTGGAATGCTGAGACCAAGGGCACAGATGGGACTTCTTCCTGAGATGCTCTCATCCTGCTCAGACGCTACCCGTGACCTGACACCTTGTAGCACTCTGGTTGAATGCTGCACTGACACTAATTCTTCACTTTATTTTCTATATATATTTTAAATGTATTTGAGAGGGAGAGAGAGAAACAGAGAACTCCCATGCGCTGATTCACTCTCCAAATGCCTGCAATGGCAGGGGCTGGCCCAGGCCAATGACAAGAGCTGGGAATTCAATCCAGGTCTCCCACGTGGATGGCAGAGACCCAGTTACTTGAGCCTTCAGAGCTGTCTGCATTAGCGAGAAGCTGGAGTCGGGATCCGGAGCCAGAAGTCAAACTCGGGTGCTCCGATGCAGGATGGAGGTATCCCAAACCAGTGTCTTAACCACTAGGCCAAATGCCCACCCCTGTAATTAACTTGAATAGATAGCTTTCCCTCTATGTCAGCTGATCTATAGAATCTTTGAAATCATTAGCAGTGCATACCCCAAGTCCACAATCGGAAGTCCTGAAGCTCTAAAACCTTAAATTCTTCTTAGAGCAAAATCTAATCTGAGTCAACAGTAAGCTATAAATAGCCTGTTTTTCTCACCAAATGCAAACATGTTCCTGCCAAGTGTTGATTTGATTGCTGGGTACTCGCCTAGGCCCTGCTGAAGGTTGTGGCATTCATACCATAGTAACTTCCCAAGTTGGAAACTTGGCTCCATGGGTTTCTGAGACGGTATTAAAAATTATTCCCATTGGACAGATGAGAAAACTGAATCCCTGGAAAGTGCTTAATCACAAGGCCCTGTGGCCGCTGACCTCCCATCAGACCCTCTCTCCTGGATGGCCCTGGACCTCACTCTGGGTAATGAAGGGTGGCGTGAATGGCAGGGCACCACAGACCTATTGGGCTTTAGGTGGCTTTGTCATCTCTATGCATGATGGTCATTGTTAGTGTTATTCCCATTTGTTGATGAAGAAACTAAAGCTCAGAGGACACAACCGGTTTGCCCAATGTCACCCAGCCACTGGGGGGAGAGCTGACCTGGGAACCTGGCCTGCCTGACTGTGTGGCATCAGATATCCGTTCATGAGGTTCAAGGGACCCTACGGTCTAAAAGGAGTCCCCCTCTCTTTTATCCGTGCCAGATTTTTTTAGTGGAAAAAAAAAAAAGACCCATTTTCTCCCTGGCTCTCAACATTCCAGGGGACAGTGGCCTGACAGAGAGGCCCAGAAAAGCTTTGAAAATGGTATTTACTGTCCTCTGCCTCCTGCTTCCCGGGAGGGGTGGGGATTAAAAAATGGGTTCAGGCTGTTAGGGGCCTGTCCGAGGACCTCCACTCCTCGTTCTGTCTTCCTCTGTCTCTCTCACTTCCTGCTGTAAAGATTTCTGCAAGTAGGTGCAACATTTCTCTAGGGGTTTTCAGCCTCAATAAGTCTGAGCCCGACAGGCCCCAGTGGTGGTTAATGAAGTCTGGCCGCCTCCTTCCTCCCCGTCCCTCCTGGATAGTTCTCCTCCCCTCACTCAGGGAGCCAGAGAGAGAGCCCGGGAGCTTCTGGCTGGCTGTGTTTGGAAACCCTGGCCTCACCGGAAGAGAGCCCAGGACCTCACTGGAGGTGCTGTCAGTTTAATTGAGCAGGGTGGGTGTGGTTCATTCCCACAATGCCAAGCTTTTCAACCCAATTGCTGAGCAGAAGTGTCTCTTGGCGAGAATGGCAGTGGTTTGGGACATTAGCTGCCTGTCGTCACAGGCACGGGTGACTCAGGGTTCCCCAAGAGGAGAGGCCTCGTGGACATGGAGGAGCAGTCACTGAGGCCTGGTGCCCTCCCCCCACCTACCCCTCTGGCTTTGGGCAGGACATTTGGGACTGTTTCCTTGTCTGGGAGACAGCGGGTAATAACCTCCAGCCCGGCCTCTCTGAGGACCGCCGGGAGAGTCACCACGGCCAGAGCCCAGACAACCGTAGAAGACACCGCCACCTGCCATGGTCGTGTGAGCCTGCGCACAGGGGGAGAGGTCTGGTGATGGAGCAGGAAGCCGGGTGCTGGCAGGCAGCTCCACAAAGATGGGGATCAAGAGCTCAGTGCATTCAGCTCCCGGGGACCTTGGCAGACATCCGGGGCCTGCACAGGCAACGGCAAAGCTCGTCCCTTTTTCCTGCCCCCAGATAATTGTGGACTGCGGGATTTTGAGAGTGAGAGGGGAAGTCTGTGTCCTGTAAAGGCACTTATAATGGTGGCCAGCGCAAGGCATGCGACAGGAGTGAAAAAAGAGAAACGACAGACAGCAGAAGCAAACTGGCCCTTCTAGTAGTGAACTTGTCAGGCACAGATTATGAACAAGTTTCTTTATTATGTAAATCACACTCGAAGATTTTAGGAGAGATGAGAGAGATGAGAGAGAGAGAGAGAGAGATTGTCAAAACCTTGTGTGTGTTTACAAATGTGGGAGTATATCCTTTTGGAAGAGCAAATGCTAAATGGGAGTAGGGTGTGAGGCTTTACTTTCAACTCCTCTGTAATGACCGAATGTTTACAACAAGTATGTGTTACTCTTGTGATTGTTAAGCCAAAAAACTAGACACCAGGTAGTATTTATTGGGCTTTTTAACGCCCTTGGTGCCACCCTAAACCTCTTTCTTCTCACTCCTGGTGGCTTCCACCCAGCTGCCTGATGTACCCGGGAAAGGAGCCCTCCACTAGAGGGAACCCAGCTCCCCGGGTCTTCCTTCAAGGCCTCTGCCCCCTGCAGGTGTGGTCAGACTTTGTGAAGCCAGCGATGGGTGGGAGCTTTCCTGCCTCTGTGGGGTCACCTCTGGAGTGTCCTGCCCTAGGCGAGCAGGACAGGCTTGGGTGAGGATCACCTCTGGCCTAGGGTCCCACCAGGCTTTTTTCCTCTGCCCCTGCCCAGCCCAGGAAGGAGGTGGAAACAGTTACCATCCGTGTGGAAGCTCTGTCCCTGGGGTTGTGGACTTCTCCATCAATTTGCACTCTGGTCGCTGGTGGCTCACTGAGGCTTTGTCTCCCCTAAAGGAGGGGCAGGCAATGGAAATCAGGGGTGGAGAAGGGGGGTTCTCTTTGTGCAAGGGTCCCCCAAAGAGTCTGCTTCCAAGCCTGGTGCAGATGAAAAAGCTGAGTTGAGGGGATGAGGACGTCACCCAGAACAGGTGCCACTCCCTCTCAGGACTCTGGGAGTGAGCTCTGTTCCACTTTGTTTGTAACCGAAGCCCCAAGTGGGGGAGGCCCAGGCCAGTGTGCTGGCCCCTAGGACAGTTGGTCTGCGTGCATGCCCAGAGACATGACTGCACCTGCTGACGAGGACAGGGACTCCAAACATGAGCGGGGAGAACGTCAATTATTCATGAGTTTCTGAGTGAATAAATCATCCTCCAAAAAATTCAAATGCTTCAGAAGTGGAAAGCACAGGTCCCTTTTACCCATAGCTCCCAGGTTTCTTTCTGTCTATGGGTACGGATATAGATATAGATGTACACATATGTCTGTATTCATACGTGTGTGTGTGTTTACGTCAACTGCTATTTTGAGAACACACTCATTGGCTTGTTTTCATTAAGTGCTCGCTTTCAGCTCTACTACAGTAGAAGTGATTGCACTTGGCCTTTAACTCCACTGTTGATGCCACCCTCCCAGTGCAGCAGTGCTGGGAGGGGCTTGTAATTGGCAACGTGTCGGGAGAGACTGGTACGGTGATTATTTTCTTGGTGCCCCAGTTCCTCATCTGTAAGGCGGAGGAAATGGAAGCTGCTTTAGAGGGCCCTTGTGAGCACGAGCTGAGTGAATTCACGTGAAGCCTCTAGTCCAGTGCCTGGCACACAGAGCGTGACGTCCTATGTCACAGTTGTGAAACTCAACAGCTGATGAAGAATGTTAGGAAACTCTAAGATCCTGGATCTTTGTGTAAGGGAGGGAGAGGGATGTGTGTGTGTAGGGGGGGTTCACACCTGCAGCAGGTGGAAGATGGGCTTGGCTGAAGCCAGGAGCCAGGAACTCAGTGTGGGTCACCTGTGTGGGTGGCCGGGACCCACATACTTGAGCCACCACCTGTGCTTCCCCGGGTATGCATTAGTGGACAGCAGGAGTCAGAAGCGAAGCTGGAACTAGAACCCAGGCACTTCAACCTGGTATGCAGGCATCGCTGGCTGTGTCTAAACCGCTGCACCCAACGTCTGCGCCGTGCTTAGTCTTAGACATGCAGGAGAACCGTCACTGCGCCGCCGAGTCATCGCCGCGGTATTGCCCTAGGCTCTGGGCGCCTTGGGCCAGCCTTCCTGTCTCCGGTCAGTTGACTCGGCAGACCCCCCAGTCTGCCGTCTGTGGGATGCTGCCCTCTGAGGAGAAGCCTGCAGACAACTACTGGCTTTGTTGGGGTTCTCTACACACTACGTAGCTGGAGTTGTTGGATGCCTAGTCATTTTCACAGTTATGGGAGCCAGTAAGAATGAGGCACTGACGAGGTGGCAGGGCCAAGTGGTGATGCCAAGCTGGTTCAGGTTTTGTCCCCTTTCTCAAGTGCAGAAGGGCAGCTCTGCACCTGCCCAGAGGCCTGCTCGGCCTCCAGCCCAGCCCAGGACCCCTGCACCTGGTGACTTCCAGGAGAGTGGGCAGGGATTCCTTGACTGGCCGGCAGGCAGGGTGAAGGAACCCCTTGTGTGTTCCTGGCTTGGCCACCTGTGCCTGGAACTTTCCTCACTGCACTGTTGGCTCAGGGAGAACAAAGTAGCAATGATGATCCTAACCCAATGCTCAACTGAGAATTCCACCGATGGGTTTGCTGAGGAAAACAGTGATAGGGGGGTGGGTGTCATGGCACTGCCTGGGATGCCCAAATCCCTTACTGGAGTGCTGAGAGTCTTCTCTCCACTTTCCGCCCAGCTTCCAGGGAAGCACCTGGGAGCCAGCAGATGATGGCTCAGTGCCTTGAGCCCCTGTCGCCCACATGGGAGACCCAGGCTCCTGGCTTCTGGGGCATTTGGGGAGTGAACCAATGGATGGAAGATCTCTCTTTCTCCTTTTCTGTCTCTCCATCTCTTTCTGTCACTCTGCCTTTCAAAAAAAATAAACAAAGCTTAAGAAGAAAATAAGCCATAGGGAACACTGTGTACTGTGCTAGAGGGGCCCCTTGTGAATCCTGCCCAGTCGCCCTGGCTCTTTTGTCTTGTGAACTAACTGCCTGTTCACATCCTTTGCTCATTCATTCTCTCTCTCTCTCTCTCTCTCTCTCTCTTTTTAAAAAAGATTGATTTATTTATTTCAGAGTTAGAGAAGGAGAGGCAGAGAGAGAGAGCGAGCAAGCGAGCTTCCATCTGCTGAATTCACTCCCCAGTTGGCCACAATGGCCGAAGCTGTGCTTTTCCAAAGCCAGGAGCCAAGAGCTTCTTCCATGTGGTGCAGGGGCCCAAGGACTTGGGCCATTTTCAGCTTTCCCAGGCCATTGCAGAGAGATGGATCGGAAGTGGAGCAGCCGGGACTTGAACCAGCGCCCAGTGGGATGCCGGCACTGCAGGCAGCAGCTTCACCCGCTTTGCCACAGTGCTGGCTCCTCATTCCTCTCTTGAGCTGTGCATGTAGCTATTGCTAGTTGGTGAGAGAGCCTAGTAAAATGGACAACTAACCTCTTAGCACTCATAGCTTACATTTTTTCCTACTGTCACTTATCTTGCTTGCAGCATTTATTTCTGCGATACAGAAATTGTCTATTTTTGTGTAGTCACATTTATCATTTGTTTCTTTTGGCTTCAGGGTTTTATGATCTACTTAGAAAGTTTTTATCCACTCGGATGATAAATTGTACATGGTTTTTTGAGATATTTGGTTGTTTCATTTTTTAGAAATTTAAATGTGACCCAACTAAAATGTATTTGGTGTCTATTTCATTATTTTTCTCACCCAGTGATTTACTGGTGGCTCCTCTTTTCCTCACTAAGCACCACTTTTCCTGTAAACTAATGTCCATGTGTGTTTCAGCCTATTTCTGATCCCTTTCCATTCTATTATCTGATCTTTTTCTCACCATAACTTTAAAAAAAGTGTTTTATAATGTATTTTTATGAAAGATTTTATTTTATATTTTGTTTATTGGAGAGATAGAGCTACAGACATAGAAGGAGAAACAGAGAGAAAAGTCTTCCATCTGCTGGTTCACTCCCTGAATGGCTGCTATGGTTTGTGCTATGCTGATCTGAGGCCAGGATCCAGGAGCTTCTTCTGAGTCTCCCATATGGGTGCAGGGGCACAAGGACTTGGACCATCTTCTGTTGCCTTTCCAGGCCACAAGCAGAGAGCTGGAATGGAAGAGGAGCAGCTGGGGCACAAACCGGCACCCACATGGGATGCAAGTGCCGCAGTTGGAGGCTTAGCCTGCTATGCCACAGCGTTGGGGCCATATAATGTATTTTACTATCTAGTGGGAAGAGCCCTTTTTGGCTATCCTTCTTTGGACTGTTTTCTTGCCATGTGCATGTGTTTATTTTTCAAGCTACGTTTTGGGTATCCTTGTATCCGTCTTCCCACCCCATGCTCTTGATATTGTAATTGGAAATGCACTGAGCTGCAGATTAATTTAGGGAGCATAGCATCTAAAAGGAGGGCCGGTTTTCCCTTCTGTTTTCTCCTGTGAACCGGTTTAGCTTTTGAGTTTTCTCCTTATAGAACCTTATAGATCTCTAGCAATTTTGCCTTTTCAGCCTGTACAGCAAATGAAATGTGTGCTCCTCGCATTTTCTAGCTGGCTGTGGGCTGTCAGGCAGAGCATCACCTTCTCCAGGCTTCTGTTTCCTTGTGCACATGGCAGGCATCCGGGTCCGTGAGCTCCTTCAAGGAAAGCTGGCTGAGCCGGTGATGGCGCAGCCCTTGGCTGGGTGCAAAGTGTTGGTATTTTCAGGGGCAGCTTTGTGCCTATTGCATTTTCATGAGAAAGACCCAGGGTCAGCTCGTTTCTCTGCTCCCAGCTGTGTAAACAAATACCTGGGTCAACCCTAATTGGAGCCCATTGTGAGTCCCCTGCCCCTCCAAGGATTCCCCCTCCTGCAGGCTGGATAGACACCCCAGCAGGCCGGCCAGTCCCAGGGCCTCTCCCACGTGCCAGGCACTGTGCCAGCCTCTGCAAGGGGCCCTTGGCTGCTTGTCTGGTCCGAGTGGACGACCAGCGGCTGGGCTTGCAAGTGCAGTTTGCATTTAGGGGCCGTTTCTGAGGTGGTTTGGCCTCCACAGACCCTGCACAGATGAACACACCCAGGGCCTTTCCTCCGGGGTGCCAGGAAGACAGAGCCGGGCCACTGGCAAGACGCTGGGCGTTATTTGGTAATGGTGGAGGGAGAGAGAGAGAGAGGAAGAATTGCTTAGATTATTTGGGCAACTGCAAATGTCAGGTCACCCTTCCACCCCCACCCCCACCCCTGCAGCAGAATCTCTTCCCTACTTTCCTGCTGCCCCCTGCACCCCACTGGGCCGAGGATTGGATGACAGGGCTCTGCACTCCTGGCTAATTCCGGGAGAGACACATCTACCGTTTTGCCTAATTGTTTCTTTAATTGAAAGTCAGCAGATAAGCACAAGTCTCATTCCCATGCAAAAGAAGCTTGGACTAGAAGAAACAAGCCAATGGCCTAAGAAAACAAGGGCTAGCTTCAGCGGACTCGGGCAGGAGGATTTAGGGCCTGGGAGCTCTTGCATCACAATGTTAATTTGGCTGGTGGGGGTGCTCATTTACCCAAACACTTTAATAGGATTGCAGTAGGCTACTTTCAAGCCTTGCATGGAGAAGAATGGACTGGCTAAGCCCTCATTTCTTTAAGAAAACAGCTCCCACACTTGTACAGGCCAAAATAATTAAGTAATTAGCAAAGGCATTTGTCAAAATGCCCAGTGGGGCTGACGAAAATGACAGCTTTGAGAAGGATGAAGAGCTTGCAAATAGCATTTGCTCCACGCTCTGGGCTGGGGTCAGGCCTGCAGCCCGTGAGGAAAGCGCCTGCCTGGGACGCCGGGGTCCCAGCTCAACCTTTGGGGTTCAAGTTCACTTCCCTGTGGCAAAAGCCAGGCTCTTATTTCTAAGGCAATGTTCTTGAAAGGCTGCTGGAACATCAAAGGGCTCCCAATATGCAGAAAGTAAGTGAAAAATAAGGGAGTCATTTTCCTTTTCAAAGGATTGAAACTGCCAAGGAGCCAAGTCCTCGGTGGAAAAAGCATTTGTGGTTGATTGAAATTAAAAGCCCGAGGAACTAGCTGGAGGTCACAAGGCAGCCAAGAGTGACTTATTTTGTGCCTACTGTGCGCAAGGCAAATTCCTGGGGTTTCTAAGGCCACAGGGCCTTCACCCGTAAGAGGTTTGTAGTGACTGCTGCTGCAGAGTGGATGAAAGGTGGGGGAATCGCGAGAGATGCCCTCAGTGATCCAGAGCACGCGTGGGCGGGTGGTGCTGCCGGGCTGCCTGCAGGGCCCCTCAGGTTGGTGTAGGGGCAGGACGATGTGGGATCTGTCCTTGCCGACATCAGGTTCACGGCCACGACTTCAGAACAAAAGACAGGCTAACGAGAACAGCTATGCAGTTATCTGGTTGAAGTTTTAGCTGACCTAGGTAGGAACCTTCAGCAATGAAGACTCAAAGATGAGGAAAACTCTGGGTTTTATGCTTAGATTTCATAAAGATTGGAGAGCTGTGTGGACCTGGAGGCAGAGGGTCTGGCCTCATGGTGACAGACGGAGTGGAAACCCAGCGTGGCCTGTCCGTCTGGATTCTTCTTGGCCTCTCTGGCTGGTGGGTCTTCCTCCCGGGGAATAGGCACTGGCCAGGACCCCTTCTGGAATGACAGTCTTATGACCTTTTATCGGCTCGTGCACAGAAAGGCCGGGGAGGTTACAGTGATACTTGTCAGTTTTCTGGCTGGCTTTGGGGAGAGAGATTCCTTGGGGGGGAAATTCAGAGCGGAGAGGAGAGGGTCAGAAAGAGCTCAATTCTGAGTTCCTTCCCTTCAGTTTCGGGGACTCAGCTTGCCCTACGCCACACGTAGGGAAGTTGTTTTCTGAGCCCCACGTTGGCGTCCACTTTCTTCCTTCGATAGATTGGGGAACTGAGGTTCAGAGAAGGCAGGCCCCTGGGTGCTGGAAACCACGCGAGGGGGAGGTCAGGAGCACGCGAGTCCTGGGGCCCTGGGCCCCACAGTAGCTTCTGCTTGCACAGGTCAGTGGCGAGAACCAAGGAGAGAACGTGAGACTTGGAAAGTTGGAGAAGTTGGCAACGAGAGCGTGGAGTTTCAGGGGAGTGAAGTGGGAGGCCAGACCGTGTGAGATGTGAGCCTGGAGCGCGGGGAGCCCTGGTGGGCGAGGGGTGAGGGAGGCCTCACCCAGGGCAGAGACCACAGCAGGCAGCTGCAGGCTGAGGAGTGGCTGGAAGGGAGGACATGGTTGCAGACGCCAGAGCAGAGGGAATGTTTGAGAAAGACGGGTCTTTCCCGGGGCCCAGGGTGGCCTGTGGTTTAGAGAGGGTACAGGCAGGGAGCGTGGCTGCCCCGAGAAGGAGGACAGGATGGAGAGATGGTGCGAAGTCATTGTGGCATTCGAAATCTGAAAGGAGGTGAGGACTTGGAGGGGGAGGGGTGAAGGGGATATTGTTGCAGAACAACCCCCCCACACACACACAACCAGCTGGAAGTATTGCTATGGAACCCCCAACTCTGCGCCTGCTCAGCCGAGGTGCAGAACGCCAATCACGGGCATCAGGGGGCAGGCCCTGTCTCTTTCCAGGGTGACTGGTGCCTACAAGGAAGAAAGCAGGTGTTTATTGCAAAGTGCAGAGCAAGGAGAAGGGCAGCTCTTGTTTATGCCGTGGCTCCCTGAGGACTTAGGGGTGAGGGTTCTTCTGGATTACAGTTGGGACTGAGAGGTGCATGATCAGCTCACATCTGAGTTCCTGGTTGGTGGGCGATGCTGGCGGCCTTCCTTTGGTTGGTAATGCTGTGCTCTTTAGGGAATTTTTATGGGGGCCAAGTGGACTGCAGTCATTCTGGGGGATGCATGTAGGTGGTAGTTACCTTCTGCCCCAGACCTGGAATTTTCCTGCCTAGACCTGGAATTAGCCTGAACAAGCCCCCTCCAGACAATACCAGCCCACACAATTTTATATATTGGAAAAGCAAATGATTACTGTCGTCTGGAGATTAGAACCTTGTAGGGCCACCGGTACCATTCCTTCAATTCAGCAAATTCCTTTTGGTAAGAGGTTAATCCTGAAAGAGAGGCAAGGACACCTTGGACTAGGGGAGAGCGACAAGAGGCCGGGTCTTGCCTCTACGTTAGGGACAGTCATACAGGGGTTTGGTCTCAATATGACTGACATGGCTACTGTCCATGGAAGAAGTCAGGTGAGACCAAGAACCCGTGGGTTAAGTGAAGGAGGCAAAGGGGGTGGGACAGAGCACATAAGGTCATGATGGAGCTGGTGACCAGACTGAGCAGGGACTGGAGTTTGTGGAAGAGTCTGGGGCATGAAGGCAGTATTTCCAAGGGGTGTAAGTGGTGTCTGGGCTTGGGGTGAGGGGTACTTCAAGTGGGGCAAAATAAAAAATGGCAAAATCTTAGAAGGTCAAAAAGTGGGCGTGGGGCATCTCCAGGAGCATCTAGTTGATAACAATGACAGGCAAGTACTTCCGGTGCTCAAGCCTTCCAGGAGCAATGAGGAGGTCTTGGCAAAAGTGAAGAGGGACTGAGAACAGTGGAAGAGGGTTAACATCTTGGAGGATGAAGAGGAAGCCTTAGCCTCTTAGTTGCAGGGCCGGTGAAAAGTATCAGGGCTCTGAAAATCAAGTGTTGTAGATGGAATGCTGTGTTCCGCCGAAATCCCCAGCTTGAAACCTAACTGCCAAGGTTGGGCCTTGGGCATTGGGCAATTGGAGATTGGGCCTTTGGAGGGTGATCTGGTCGTGAGACAGAGCCCTAAGTCAAGGGACTAGTGTCCTTGTAAAAGACACACCCAGAGAGCTCTCTCAGCAGTCTCTGAATCTACCAGGACCTGACCCTGGCCTTCCCAGTCCCTGGGAGTGTGAGAACTACGTTTCTGTCTTTGCTAAGCCACCCCATGCATGGTATTTTGTTATAGCAGCCTGCATGGACTAAGACCCGCAGAGCAGACTACCTTGTGAACTGGGCTCTCAACTCACAGCTGTGTGACCTTGGAGACATCACTTGGTGTATCTCCGGGCCCCATCCTGTCGTCAGGTGTGTGTGAGGACTGAAAAAGGCCGTGATTATGAAGCATCTGGAAGGGTGCCTGCACGTGGTGGATGGTTGGTAAACAGCAGCTGGAAGAAGTGTGTGGGCTGGGAGACCTCAGGTCCTCCGGTGTAGGATTCTGGAAGCCACGCGAGGGAGGGATGCAGAACAAGAGAGGTTACCAGCCTGGGAGGGGTGTGTGTGTGTGTGTGTGTGTGTGTGTGTGGAGGGGGCCAGGCCATGTCTCTTTCCAGGGTGACTGGTGCCTGCAAGGATGGGGAGCTTACCTTTCAGTGTGAGTGGATTCCGATGAGCCTCTTGTCTGCAAGTGTTGGCACCGTGTCCATTTCCTGTTGAGCTAACTGCCACTTCTGGCTTCTGTTGGCGGAAGGGCCATGCAGGACCTGACTGTGTTCCCCAGGCTCCAAGCTTAGTCCCCATCATGGTCATGGCAGAAGTCCTCTGTGCAATGGACAGTTAATGGACAGTTGCCAGGACTTCCTGTGGCATACCAGTGTCTGAGACTGAGTGGGTACTCTGTAGACCCTTACAGAATCAGTGAATGAATGAACCCGTCTTGATTTTTGGTGGGGACATGGTCCTCTATTCACCTCTGTCCTTGGTTGGTCATTTGGGTTAGGTAGCCAGAGTTTGACAAATGAGGGTTGAAATCCCACCTGTGTCACTTACTACGGGTGACTCGCTCTAAAGCGTTTGACCTCACAGAGTCTCAAAGTTCTCACATATAAAAGAAAGACAATAAAATGAACTCTACAGGGTTGTTTGTGTGGGTGCTGTGGCTTAGCTCAGTGTCTGCTGGTGATGGCTGTCTGTTAGGGTCCTTGTAGTGCTGTGCTCGGTAGCCCACACAGACTTCCCTCCTGATCATTTCTCTAAGGCTCAGGGCCTCGTTTGTCTCATGTTCTAGAACAGTCTCTGTTTCCCACCTCCAGGCCCCACGTAGGGCCCCTTGGTCTGGCCCTTCAGGGAAAGAAGAGCAGATCACACAATCCCCTGGTTCCCGGCCCGAGGAGTCTCCCACCTCGGGTGTGTTTGCCCTGGTGGGGTGGCCAGGTAAAGGCTTGTAGCAAACAGCCCTGGCGTTCTGGGCGTGCGCCCCGCCAGCAGGAGAAGCCCTCTGCGTGGAAATACTTTAATTTGCAGTTGACAAAAGGCAAATTGCTGGCATTTTTTTGCTTGGAGCCTGGAATGTAACCTTGCACGGCTGCCCCAGACATTCCAGGTGGCAGCCTCCGTTAGACAGCCCAGATTTCTAGCTTCCCAGAGAGGGAATAAAGAACCGGGGTAATTTTGCAAGGGACAAACCCCTCAATCATGATTTCATTCCACCAGCTTCCATCACTCGCAGTTCCCTGCGGCTCCTGTCAGCACACAAGGCAGCCAGGGCGAACACCCTATCTCGTGGGCTGCTTCACTCTGCTTGACTTTGTCGTGCGTCAGGACCAGTCCGCTGGCTGGTCATTTTCGCTTAGGTGGGAGACTCCTGCCTGTGATCTGCTCTGTCTGGTTTGTGTGTGACTGGCTGTGAGGTCACGAGAGCAGAGCAGACCGCCTGGGCTTTACCCCTCAGCAGAATGCCTGGGATGCGGCAGTCTCCATCCACGTTCCTTGGTAGAAAGAATGAATGAGTGAGTGCATGAATAGATGGGTGGTTTCCAGTTTTTTCCAAGGCCAGAGTGTTTTTGTCTGTCTAGTCATAGACTTCCAGAGCATTCCAGAAGGAAGGGCATCCTTTAGATGCGGTGCTGGTCACCTTCCACATAAAATATGTCCCAGAGATGCCTGTCTGGGGCGGGGTTCCGTGGAATGCAGACTGAACCCAAAGCCTCTTGCACCGAGTGAGAACCTGAGGCCGCTGCTGCCATCTTGTGGAGACTATTGGAAACAGGGAGAAGTGACAGCAGTGGCCCTGCCACCCCGCCCTCTCTCCCAAGGAAACCTTGGCTGACTCTACAATGGAAGGTTCCCTTTGGCGATGCAGCGGGCTATGTTTCCAGAGCCATCTTTAACCTATTTTTCTATTTCTTTTCAAGATTACCATTTGTCGTGTAGTAACTGACATTTCTTGAGGACCAGGATTCGGCCCAGCTCTTGGGGTCCCCTTCTCCCCGTTCAGATCTTCCTTCTCTGCCTCTCCCACCGCCACCCCAGCTCTCTGTTGTGACAGTGCGTGGGCACCTGGGATCGTGTCCTGTCCCAGTGCTCTGCTGCTGTGTTTGCTTGCCTGACAAGACAATGAGCATCTTGAGGGTTGGGCAAAAGCCCCTGAGTACCCCTGTACCATTGTTGATCTCTGTACCAACTACACACAAGGCATCGCAATAGAATAGAGCATAAACACCAGTTAGACTGGGGGATAGTCATTCTCAGGCAAAAACCACAGGACAGTTGTGGGGTGGGTTCCTGGAATCTATTGTAACTGATAATTGAC
This sequence comes from Sylvilagus floridanus, assembly GCA_949820135.1. Classification (NCBI taxonomy): domain Eukaryota; kingdom Metazoa; phylum Chordata; class Mammalia; order Lagomorpha; family Leporidae; genus Sylvilagus; species Sylvilagus floridanus. Next base: position 45,818,326 of record OX463235.1, read on the forward strand.
AGACATGATGGGTGATTAGTTTCAACTCCATTTTTACCTGAACCAGTCTCCCAGCACTGCTTGGGTAAGCATTTTAAAATCCACACATACAGGGGCAGGCATTTGGTCCAGTGTTGAAGATGCTGCCTGGGACACCCTCATCCAACATTGGAGTGCCTAGGTTTGAGTCCTCGTTCTGTTTCTGTCCCAGCTTCCTGGTGATGCACATTCTGGGAGGCAGCAGGTGATGGCTTGAGTGGGGAGTGCCTGCCGTCCACGCAGGAGACCCAGGTTGAGTTCCTAGCTCCCGGCTTTGACCTTGTCCAGCACCAGATATTGCAGGCATTCGGAGAGTAAATCAGAGGGAGATCCTGCTGTGTCTGTCTCCCAAATAAAATAAAAATAAAGACAAAGTTTTAAACATTTCATACACACATTTCTTTGTGCGTACGCTGGAGGGCTTGACACAGAGTTGCCCACGTCGGAAGCAGCCCACTTGCAGCTGGGGCTGGGGGCAGGGTGATACCTCCTTTCTTGGAAGTTCCCTGGAATAAAAGGGGGCACCAAGTGAGTGTCACGTAGGAGGGCATCGCAACACGTTTGTGGAAAGTGGGGCTACCAGAGAAGCTTATTGTGGTGCAAAAACTTGTGAAATCTGGGACTGGCATTGTTAAACCACTGCCTGCCACACCAGCTTCCCACACTGTAGCGGCCTGCCACACCAGCTTCCCACACTGTAGTACCGATTCCAGTCCTGGCTGCTCTGCTTCGGATCCAGCTCCCTGCTAATGTGCCTGCAAACGAGGCAGAAGATGGCCTGATCCCCCGCCACCCATGTGGGAGACCCGGGTGGAGTTCCAGGCTCCTGGCTTCAGTCTAGCTAGGCCCCAGCCCTCGCCATTGCAGCCATTTGGGAAGTGAGCCAGCAAAAGGAAGATCTTTCTCTGTCTCTCTCTTGCTCTATCATTCTGCCTTTCAAATACATTAAGGAAACCTCCACAAATTTTTTATGAAATCCATGCATACAAGTGATCTTCAAAATGTTCATGAAGAATGCGTATTATGAAGAACGGTATGTGTAACTGCAGATGCTGTGCCGCCTGTATTTGGAGCTGGACTCCCCCCAGGTGTCCTCCAGATGTGATTAAAATGTACGGGCAGTTCTCATTTCAGGCAACAGGAGACAGAGTCAAAACCTATACGTATAAAAAGATTATGATATAGAATACAAAAACTGGAATGCATTGTGAATTAAAGCATACCTTTTAAAAATTATTTATTTATTTGAAAGGCAGAGTTAGAGAAGAGAGAGAGATCTTCCATCCACTGGTTCACTCCCCCAAATGGCCACAACAGCTGGAGCTGGTCCCATCCAAAGCCAGGAGCCTGGAGCCGCTTCTGGGTCTCCCATGTGGGCGGCAGGGGCCCAAGCACTTGGGCCATGTTCTGCTGCTTTCCCAGGCCATTCACAGGGAGCTGGATTGGAAGTGGAATAGCCAGGATTTGAACTGGCACCAATGTGGAATGCTGGTGCCACAGTGCTGCCCCGTAATAGGTTCCTATGTCGACCCTGTTGTCCAGGCATTCAGAGGATGCTGCTTCTGCTAGGCGCTGACATTTACTGAAAGTTGGGGTACGAGGCATTCTACTGTCTACAAGCAGCGCTCATAACAATATCAGCTTGTGATTGCGTGGCCTGAGCAAACACAGTAGCAGTGTGACGATCCTGAGGAGACGTGTCTGTCACCTTTCCATAGAGAAAAAAGTGGTTTCTCTTTCTCGAGGACCTGCGTGTTTTACTACCCAGGAAGACAGCCATGTGCTCATTTCACTTCTCTTTAGTTCCCTGCAAGTTCTGAGTCCCTACTGATTGATTGATTGAAGTTTTATTTACATGAAAGGTACAGTTATGGAGAGAGAGATCTTCCATCTTACTGGGTCATCCTCTAAATGGTCATAACAGCTTGGTGTGGGCCGGGCTGAATCCAGGAGCCAGGAACTCCACCTGGGTCTCTCGTGTGGGTGGCAGGAGCACACGCCTTCCCAGGTGCATTAGCAGGGAGCTGGATTGGAAGCTGAGTAGCTGGGACTCGAACAGGTGCTCCAATATGGGATGCAGGTGTTCCAAGCAATGGCTTAACCCACTGTACCACAAAGCCCTGAGGCACTTTTTAAACCTAAATCTGAGTAAATGTGTTGATTCTTGGACTGGGTATATATATTTTTTTCTTATTCTTGTTTTTTAAAGTTATTTTTCATTTAAAAAATTTTTATTTGAGAGACACAGGAGGAAGAAGTGTGAGATGGGGGGAGAGAGAGAGAGAGAGAGACAGAACAGGAGTGAGAGCACTCCCCACCCCCATCCACTGCTTCACTGTCCAAACGCCACAGATGACTGGGACCAGAGCCAGGAGCTCAGTCAGGTTTCTCTTGGGAGTGGTAGGAACTCAGCTGCTTAAGCGATCACTGCTGCTTCACCCCTGGTCCCCGTTAGCAGGAAGCTGGAATCTGGAGCCAGAGCTGGGACTTAACCCAGGTCCTCCAGTACGGAAGGTGGGCGACTTCACTGGTATCTTAACGGCTAGGCCAAGCCCCTGCCCCTCTGGTTTAAACTTTGCAAAGCTTCTAATTTATTGTTGATTGATGTTACTGATGGCGGAGGGGAGGGCGGTTGCAGGAGTGAGTTTCATGGGTTCCTTCCCTCAGCTTAGTATAGAAGTAAGAAGCCGAGAAACAATTTATAAGGCAGTGGAGGCTTTTATTTGATTGGCAAGTGCCAGAAAAGATCCGAGAGGAGACCAGGCAGAGGGCCCGAAGGCGACGCTGGCTTTCAGGAAGTGCCCAGGGTTCTTAAGGCATCACAGTCTTTTCACTGGGTCATTCTATGGGGGTGCCCATTGGATGGGGGTTCACATGTGCTCTGTTGATTGGCTTGGGGCTCATGGAGATAGCAAGGTCTCTGGGAGACAGCTCAATTCCCCTTTGGGGCTCAGCCCTCTCCTCTGCTAGCTCTGGGTGGAAGATTGCAACCAACTTGAAGTTGTGATTTAAAAACGCAGGGTCGGCTGGCGCCATGGCTCACTAGGCTAATCCTCCACCTGCGGCACTGGCTCCCTGGGTTCTAGTCCCGGTCGGGGCGCCAGATTCTGTCCTGGTTGCTCCTCTTCCAGTCCAGCTCTCTGCTGTGGCCCGGGAGGGCAGTGGAGGATGGCCCAAGTCCTTGGGCCTTGCACCTGCATGGGAAGACCAGGAGGAAGCACCCGGCTCCTTGCTTCCGATCGGTGCAATGCTGGCCGTAGCGGCCATTAGGGGAGTGAACCAATGGAAGGAAGACCTTTCTCTCTGTCTCTCTAACTCTAGCTTTCAAATAAAAAAAAAAAAATGCAGGGTGGCACAGGCAGTACAAGAAGCTGTAGTGGGGAGATGCCGGCAGGTCTGGAAACGAGCTTCCCAGCCACAGCTGGCAGCCTGCTGTGCAGGACATTTTACCCACGTCTGAGGGGCCTGCAGACCCCTACCCCACTGGACAGCCTCTCCCGGCCTGGACCGTTGCGGCCATTTGGGGAGTGAACCAGCAGATGGAAGATCTCTTTCTCTCCCTCTCTCTCTGTAATTGACTTTCAAATAAAGAAATAAATAGATTTAAAAAAATAGACTTAAAGAGAAATAAAATCACCCATTCAGTAATGGCTACTCTGTCTTATATAAAAGGTACTTCAAAAAGTTGTGGAAAATGGAATTAAAAGACACATTTCTTTCTTTTTTAAAAAAAAATATTTATTTGAGAGGTAGAGTTATAGACAGAGAGAGGGAGAGACAGAGGAAGATCTTCCATCCCTTGATGACTGCAACAGCTGGAGCTGCACCGATCTGAAGCCAGGAGCCTCCTCTGGGTCTCCCACACGGATGCAGGGGCCCAAGCACTTGGGCCATCCTCCACTGCTTTCCCAGGCCACAGCAGAGAGCTGGACTGGAAGTAGAACAGCCAGGACTCGAACCTTTGCCCATATGGGATGCTGGCGCTGCAGGCAGAGGCTTAACCCACTACGCCACAGCCCCAGGCCCAAGTTTGTTTCAATGGGAAAAAAAATTGAAATCTGCACATAGTTTTTTCATTATGCCCATTTTGATGAGCTTTTTTTTATTATTTAAAAGAGAGAGAAAGAGAACTGTGTTCTCTAGCTCACCCAACAAAAGCCTGAAAAATCAGGGCTGGGCCGGGCCAAAGCCGGGAGTTAGGAACTCAGTCTGGGCCCCTTCGTGGTGCAGGGATCCAGCTACATGAGCTGTAACCTCTGCCTCCCAGGATTCACACTAGCAGGAAGCTGGAGCCGGAGTGAGCCGAGGCAGGCACCCAGGTACTTCATATGGGATGTGGGCATCTTAACCAATGTCTTAAACACTGGGCGAATGCTTGTTCCCTTGTGAGCTTTCTGAAGCCCACTCAAAACGTGGATTCCCGGGTTGTGTTCTGGAACCTCCTTCCCACATTCACCAAGACAAAGGCAGCATAGGACCGATGAACATCATTGAATGTAAATACAGCATAAATAACAATACAGCCCTTTGGGGAGCAAGAGACAGTCACCACCTAATCAGGTGGCTCTGGGCGCTCTCCAGCGGCTCCAATCCAGTCCCGGTCCACGTCTGGATGGCCCACGTCCAAATCCTGGCTTCATCACTGAATTGTTAGGTGATCGCTGGCCACTTAACATACTTGTGCCTTCTTCACCTGTACAGGGGCAAAAAAGTGTAACCCACCCAATGGAGCTTTCAAAGAGTGAATAGAGTCATTCACACGAAGCAGCCAGGGCTGCAGCTAATCCGGTCTCCTGGCTGTGTGTGATCGGAGCTGTCCCGGCCCTTCCTTCCCCTGCTCTCTCTGATGACAAGGGCTGACCCACGCAAACCAGTTCTCTGGCCGGGTTTGGCCAGTGGGAGGCCTCAGGAGGAGACTGGAGGGAAGGAGGAAGGCAAAAGACCAGGACCTTTTGCCTCTGCCTCTGGTTTGGATAAGGCTGCCACAGTGCCTGCATGTCCTCTGAGGCCCACTGGGCACCCACCTCTCTCTAGGGAAGGTCCTGGAAGTTAATTCCCTCTGTTGAAGTCTCCTGACTAGACACATTCTCCTAAAATTCTATGTACCTAGGTTGTTTTTTAAAAATTATTATTTTTTAAGAGAGAGAGAGATTGATTATATCTGCTGGTTTACCCCCCCCCCCCCCCCCCCCAGTGCCTGGATCAGCTGGAGCTAGGCCAAGTAGAAGTCAGGGGCCTGGAACTCAGTCTGTGTCTCCCATGTGGGTGGCTGGAACCCAAGTATCTGAGCCAACATCTGCAGCCCCCCAGGGTGCACATTAACAGGAAGCTGCAATCGGAGTGTGGCTGGAACTTGCACCAGGCACAGTGGTATGGGATGTGGGCATCCCAAGCACATCTTAACTGCTGTGCCAGCTGCCTCTCCCGCGCCCTCCCCTCCCCGAGGTTTTGAGTGACTATGACAAACAGATGTGTTAGCTCTCCTGGGCATTTGTTGTAGATCGCCTTTGCAGTAAGTTTGGTTACATCAACAAGAAAAGTTCTCCCTCCCTAACCTCAGTAGACTGTCCAGTGACCTAATCATCTGGGGAGGAGACGCAACCTTGAAGTGTCTTCAGAAGTGGATATTGAACGCCAGGGAGATCTCTGGAAGGTCTCTAGGGTCTGTACCGATCACACAGTCTAAGGAAATAAAATGACTGCTCTTTGGAACACTGCCCTCTCATGAGCCCTTCCCCAATCCACCGCTCTCCTCCTCTTCCCAAAGACCTGTCTGTCCTCTTCTGTCTCCCCCGGTCTTTTGCACAGGCGAGGATGTGTCTATCCTCTAAAAGTCGTACTGAGTTTTATGTATTTTTAAATTTTGTATAAAATTAATCATTCTTGGGCCGGCGCCGCGGCTCAACGGGGCTAATCCTCCGCCTTGCGGCGCCGGCATCCTGGGTTCTAGTCCCAGTCGGGGTGCTGGATTCTGTCCCGGTTGCCCCTCTGCCAGGCCAGCTCTCTGCTGTGGCCCGGGAAGGCAGTGGAGGATGGCCCAGGTGCTTGGCCCTACACCCTATGGGAGACCAGGAGAAGCACCTGGCTCCTGCCTTCAGATTGGCACAGTGCGTCAGCCGCAGCGCGCCTGCTGCGACGGCCATTGGAGGTGAACCAACGGCAAAAGGAAGACCTTTCTCTCTGTCTCTCTCTTTCACTGTCCACTCTGCCTGTCAAAAATAAAAAAAAAATTAATCATCCCTCAGCTGCTCCTCTTGAAGGGTTCTTTCTGCTTTATTTCCTCACTCAGTGTTGTTCCTAGGGTTTATTTGTGTTGTAGCTGCCACTCATTCATGTCTGCTGCTTTGTAGTATTTTTTTTTTAAGTTTTATTTATTTTATTTGAAAGAATTACAGAGAGGCAGAGGCAGAGAGAGAGAATCTTACATCTGCTGGTTCATTCCCAAATTGTCCACAAGGAGCCAAGATCCAGGAGCCAAGAGCTTCTTCCGGGTCTCCCACGTGGGTGCAGGGGCCCAAGGACTTGGACCATCTTCCACTGCTTTCCCAGGCCACAGCAGAGAGCTGGATCGGAAGGAGAGCAGCCGGGACTTAAACCAGTGCCATATGAGATGCCGGCACTGCAGGAGGCAGCCTTACCCACTACACAACAGTGCTGGCCCCTGCTTTGAGTCTTGTTAAATGACTCTACATCGGTTTATTATCCAGTGTATTGGTAACTGACTCGAGTATTTGCCATTTCAAACATTGTTAACGTTGTCTTTAGGTACCCGTATGCATACTTCTCTCTGACGTACAAACTTAGGAGCAGAGTTGCTGGGTCACAGAGCAGGAGCTGAGCTGTCACCTCTGGGAGACGGGGAACACCTGCTCTCCACAGTGGTTTTCCTGGGTTATTCTCCTGCCAGCTGTGTGTGAGAACACACATTGTTGTCCAGCCCTCCGAGTCCTCCATGTCAGGCTTTTAATTTCTTAAAAGATTTTATTTATTTATTTGACAGGTAGAGTTACAGAGAGAGAGACAGAGAGAAAGGTCTTCCTTCCATTGGTTCACCACCCAAATGGCTGCCATGGCTGGCGCTGCACCGATCCAAAGCCATAGGCCAGGTGCTTCTCCTGGTCTCCCATGGGGTGCAGGGCCCAAGCACTTGGGCCATCCTCCACTGCCTTCCCGGGCCACAGCAGAGAGCTGGCCTGGCAGAGGAGCAACCGGGACTCCTGATGCCCACATGGGATGCTGGTGCTGCAGGTGGAGGATTAACCTAGTGCATCACAGTGATGGCCCTGAGATTTTTATTTATTCTTTTTTTTTGCTGATCTAGAGGATGCAAAATGATCTCTCATTTTGGTTTTAATTTGTATTTTCTTCCTGGTCAATGAGAATGAGCGTCTGAACACACTGGTGGGCTCGAATATGCATCTCTGGAAGTAGCCCGTTCAAGAGGAACTCTTCATGTTTCCTAGGAGTCCTGGGGTCCTGGCTGGTGCACGGCAGCTGGGGACAGTGAAGGGGGCCCTAGTGAGTCAGGGGCATGGCTGCTATGGCAGGACCACCTGAGACAGATGCCCTGCCTGGCAGTTCTAGTCGATTCTGTCTTGGTTACAGATCACCATTCTGGTGATTTTGACCACAAAATGCACCCGAGCCCCACTCAGCAGCCCGAGGAGCTGCGCAGCCAATGCCTGTGAGGCAAGACCGCCCCCCACCCCCACCGCGGCAGTGACCAGGCAGCCAATTGGTGCACTGCAAAGTGAGGGCGGGCCTTTCAGCTTGTCAAGCAAAGCCCAAAATGCTTTTCCAATGCGGGTTTCCTAATGCTTAAGTATCGGCAGCTAATTGAAGATGGCAGATCAGGCTAAAGAAATCATGTTTGTGTGTGCTGGCTTAGCTGTCAAGAGCCTTGCGGTGGCCTGTGCTTTGACCCCGAGACAGACAGCAAGTGCTACCTGTCTCCTGGGGCCTGTGGACCTACCTTTCTGTGGAAAAAAGGAGAAAGAGTAGATTTCTGGCTTTATGGAGAAGTCTGGGAGGCACCTTTCAACATGGAATCTAGAATGGACTGTTTTCACACATGCAGGTCGGGGCATCGACTACACAAGTGTCGTGCTGCCTTCACAAGCCTCTGCCACAGAACCCTCTCCCTTGCCAGACAGCCAGCCTCGGCCCTTGGTGCAATGCTCTGCATTCTGCCCCTCAGTCCCGGCGGCCACTGCTCTCTCTTCTGTCTCTCTGAATTTGTGCTGGTGCTTCATGCAGCTGGTCCTTTTGTGCCTGGAGTATTTAACTCACCACAAGGTCTGCGAGTTTTAGCCACGTTGTAGCTTATGTTGGAATCCTCTTCCTTTTCAAGGCTGGATGGCATCCCAGTGTGTGTAGATTCACACTGTAAGAGAAGATTGATTTATTTTATTTGAAGGGCAGAGTGACAGAGAGGGGGCAAGGGAGAAAGAGAGAGAGACAGAGAGAGAGAAATCTTCCATCTTCTGGTTCACGTCCCAAATGCCCACAACAACCAGGGCTGGTCAGGCTGAAGCCAGGAGCCAGAAACTCCATCAGCGTCTCCCATGTGCATGGCAGGAACCCAACCATTAAGGCCATCATTTGCATCTTAGCAGGAAGTTGGGTCAGAGGTAGAGCAGCTGGGACTCGCATGGATACTGATAGGGAATGCAGGTGTCAAAAGTGGTGGCTTCCGGGCTGCACCAGCGTGCCCATTCTCCACATTTTTTTACTTAAAAATAACTTTTAAAAAAAGTTTATTATTTTGAAAGGCAGAGCAACAAAGAGTGAAGGAGGGACACAGCAGAGAGAGAGAGAGAGAGAGCGCGCGCTTCCATGTGCTTGCCACAGTGGGGGCTGGGCAGGCAGAAAGCAGGAGCTAGGAACTCCATTCTGGCCTCCCACAAGGGCAGTGCAAACCCAGGTATTTGTGTGTTGTCATCTGCTGCCTCGAAGGCACATTAGTGGGAAGCTGGATCGGAAGTGGAGCTGGGCCTTGGTCCCAGGCACTCTGATCTGGGATGTAGGTTTAACCCTCTGCGCAGCAGTGCCCACCTCTATCGTCTACATTTGGTTTATTCCTTCATGCATCAGCGGATGCTTGGATCGTGTGTCTGTCCATTAGGGCTGCTCTAGCAGAATACCAGAGGCTGGGGGAGGGGAGCAGTTACAAAACCAGAAATTTCTTTCTCACAGTTCTGGAGGCTGCATTGTCCAGGATCAAGGCACCCAGCACATGTGGTGTCCTCCCATGGCAGAAGGGACAGGGACGTTCTCCGGTGGCTTTTATGAGGGCACTAATCTGCGCTCCTCCCAAGGTCCCACTCCTCATGCCCGCCCCCTTTGGAGACAGGGACATTCAGTCTGTAGTGGTTGCTTCTGCTTCTTGGCTCTTGGGAATAATGCTGCTATGTGCACAGAAGCCTCCCTGGGTCCTGGCTTTCATTTCTTTACATGCATAGCCAGGAGAGGACTTGCTGGGTCACATGACAACTGTATATTGAACTTTCTGAGTAGCTTTCCCACCTCTCCCCGCCTTAACATTTTGTAACCATTTGCTTTCATTAGAATTGTGTGGTTAGATCTAGGGAACATGAGCCTTATTTTGGAGGATGGTGATTTCTATTTTTTCTAAGGCTACCTTCCAAAAGCAGGGCACTCTGTCACTTCCTGGCCTGGATCAGTTTGGCTGTTCTTGTCTCCTGGTGTCGATTGCCGATTAAGATGGATAACAGAAGTCTGTGGAGTGCTCACTGTGTCCAAAGCACTGTCGCAAACACGTTTGCTCATTTTAAGCCATTTTCCCTTCCCATTCTAAGGAGGAAGCTGAGTCACAGAGACGCAGGACCATGAAAAATGCTGAGCCAGACCCGATCATGTAATTCAAGGCCTCTTTTCACAAATTGGGGAAAGGAGGCCCCCAAGTCATGCAAGGTTACCGAGGGTGGGGGCGGGGCGGGGCTCACCACTTTCCAGACGTCTGGAATCCCCAGCCCCCTGCTCTGGCTGCCTTGGAGACAGGATGCCGTCCATTTATTTTGTTTATCCCACTGCCCCAGGTGAAATCTCATCTGGGCGGCCTTGGGCTGCATCTGACTCCAGCTGGATATCCCCGCTGCTCCTCCTGATAATGACCAGGGCAGGCCTGAGCTCACAGCGATGGGGGAGGATTACAGGTTTGGCCGTAGCGTTTTGTGAAAACACATGGAAGTAGCACATTAATACTAGTCATGGACTGAAAGGGCCTTTTTAAGAAGCCGTGATAAATTTTTGGCAAAATCGGATTGCCCTGAGACACATTCCATGTCCTGGGGAAGGAGTCGCTCAACAAATTATGTTTTTTCCCTTGTCCGGTTTATTTAAATAGTAAAATCCTGGAGCCTGCAGGCTTGCGCCCCTGAAGTTATGAGTGGGCCGGTCCATATGGCGGGCCTGTGTTTTTCATTACGGTTCCCGCACCCGTTAGGTTTTGTACTTAGTCCGCGCTACACGTTTCTTCGGTGTTTTTCTTGAACTTCGTGAACTCTGGCATTTCATTTCACGGATGTGAATCCAGGCAAAAGCTGCCTGCCTTTGATCTTCCTCAGGCCTGCATGATGTTGAACCTAAGACGGACTAGGGAGTCTTCATTCAACGCTGAGCAAACACAAACCTCAGGGCAGAGATGGGGGGCGGGGGCTCCCTCTCTGCACAGGGCCGACCCCATCATGAGCTGTTTCCATGTCCAGCAGGCTTTGCATGGAATTCCCATCTGCCTTGGGCGGCCGCGTGCACAGGGTCCCGGGAACTGACTGTTAGCAGCCTCACGAAGCCATCTAGTTAGCACGAAATGTTTCAACTGCAGAGGGTTTAAATGTTGCCATCACTGCCACTGTCCGTTCCCAGATGGCAGCCAAGTTGTACTTCACCCTTGCTCTCTCCGTCGCCCTGAGCAGCATGGGCAGTCTCTGGAGGGCGCCCTCACCTTCTCTAAGGTGTGTTCGTAGTAGCGTCGGCTCGACAGTGACCCAAACAGCCCTTGGACAAACAACCCCCAGAGCCGGGGGAACTGGAGGGGCAAACTGCTGCCGCTTGGCCAGCACCTGGCAAACCAGACAGCTCCACTCCCGGCTGCTCCTAAATGGGACCTCATTATGGCCTTCAGAGCTCTGCGCACCTTTAAATAGCTCGGTAAAGTGACAGGAGGTCTCATGGTGGCACTTCTTTTTTTCTAGCTTAAATGAGAAAGGAAGAGCAAACCAAAATCAAGCGTGAGCCCGTCAGGATTTTCAATTCCCAATCAACCCCATAGCACTGATGGCAAATTTTTTTTTTTTTTCCTAACGATGGCTCCAGCGTTCGTGGTGGCACTTACTAGAATCAGTTAGGACTAAGTGTTATTTAATTCCCAGTGAAGCAACTGGCACCTGGTCTGTGATTAGTTCCAGCTTTCAGCTATCACTCCTTGGTCGGCTTGAATTGAGGGATCATTATCCTTTGACAAGACAGAGCTTTTCTGGGAGTCGGGCAGGGAGGGAGAGGAGTTCCAGCCGGAAGCCGAGCGCAAGAATCCTCTCATTTCTGATCGAGCTCTGCTGCCATTTACCCAAAGGGACTGTCTACTTGTGGATCTCAGGGTGGAAGGAAAGGAAAAGTCTCCCTGCTCAGCAGTTGATTTGTTTTATTTTTTTTTTTAAAGATTTATTTATTTGAAAGGCATAGTTACAGAGAGGCAGAGGCAGAGAGAGAGAGGTCTTCCATCCATTGGTTCACTCCCCAGATGGCTGCAACTGCCAGAGCTGGGCTGATCCAAAGCCAGGAGCTTCTTCCACATCTCCCACCTGGGTGCAGGGGACTTGGGCCATCTTCCACTGCTTTCCCAGGCCATAGCAGAGAGCTGGATCGGAAGTAGAGCAGCCGGGACTCAAATTGACGCCCACATGGGATGCCAGCACTGCAGGCGGCGGCCCTACCTGCTACGCCACAGCGCCAGCTGCTCAGCCATTGATTTATCTGCTCAGTAACTATTCCTTGAGTGAGGCACTATGGGAGAGCCTACTGGCAGAGTCCTCTGGCATGAAGGTTACCATTCAGCCTGCACATACCAGTGTGGTGCAAGTATTTCCTCCTAGCACTTGCTCATTATGTCTTGAAGCCTCTGTTCTGATTGGACCGTGCTATGCCATACTGGTTGTTAAAAATTCCAAATAGCAGGGGCAGGCGAATCTGCCACTTGGGACACCCGCATCTCATATTTTTGAAGTGCTGGCTCAACTCCTGGCTCTTCTGCTTCCCATCCTGCATCTGGGAAGACAGAGAATGATGACCAAAGTTTTTGGGTTCCTGCCACCCACATGGAGACCAGGATGGAGTTCCTGGCTCCTGGCTTTGGCCTGGTCCAGTCCTAGATGTTGTAGGCCTCTGGGGAGTGAACCAGCAGATGGAAGATTTTTTTCTCTCTCTTTCTCTAGTGTTCTTTTAAACAAACAAAACAAAAAACAACAGCCCTGCTTGGAACAACACTAACAAAAAAATATTTATCATTTATTTGAAAGGCAAAGTGACAGAGAAAGAGGGGCGAGAGAGAAAGATCTTGCATTGGCTGGTTTACTGCATAAATGGCTGCGACAGCCAAGTCCAGACCAGGCCTGAGGCCAGAAACCAGGAATTGCATCCCGATATCCCACATCGGTGACAGGGGCCCAGATAGTTCAACCACCATCTGCTGCCTTTCGAGGTGCATTAGCCGGAAACTGGGTGAGAAGCCGAGGAGCTGGGACTTCACCCAGGGACGCTGGTGGCTTAACCCGCTGCGCCACGACGCCAGTCCTGCTGCTCGTTTCCCGAGTCTGCTCTCGTATTCCCAAGAGAATTCCATTGTAAATCAAACCATCTCCCTTGCTGCGTGAATGTTCCCTAAATTAGACGAAAGCTGCAGACGTTATTTTAAGATCTTAGCAAGATGTCTGGGAGTAGTGGTTTGGGCCTAGGTATAAAATATATACTTGAGAGGTATCATAATTGTAACTTGGAAGGTTATGTATACTTGGGATTTGGCTCATGAAAAGCTGGCTGCTCTTAGAGACAGCTGTGTTGACACCCATTCAGCTTCTTATCAGCAAAGCCCATGGAGCAGGACGCACACCCTCCATTCCTTTGGAACAGTGCGAGTGTCCCTGCTACCACCTCACACATACCAATCAGTTGGCACAGGAGGGCCAAGAGGGGACTGCTTTTCCTGCCCCTTGAACTTGGGATCCTCCTCCTTTCCCTGTGGGTACTGAGAAGGTAGCAGACACCTTCTATTTTGCTTTGCGCCTGTCTAGTGCATCTGTTTCCTGCAGGAAGGTTCCCCTGGTTGGTAGGGAAGAATCTAGTCTTGGTTCTGCTTTTAGAACTAGAACATCCTTCTTTAACTAGTCTAATGCAACACCTAAAGCTCTCACGTTCGAGTGCCTCCTGGGTGCTGGATGTGCTGAAGACATTTAGCACATGTGATTCCGACATTTTCTATGTTGAGGAATGAAAATGTTTAAACTGTGAAACAGTGCAGTAATAATTTTGACACAATCATCTTTGTGGCAGAATTTTATCTAAGCCATTTCTTGTTCCCCTCAGTCCTATGTTACTGTTTGGGTAGAACTGTTTACTTGATCTCACCATGACCTCTTATATATTAACAGAACAGTGTTCTCTCATGTCCTAGAAAACATGTTAACTGTCTTTGCTGTTGGCCTGGACTCACAGCGTTGGTGCTGTCCCTCACTGTCTGACCAGCTCAGCTTTCTGTTCCTCTAGACAGACCTCCTGCTGCTGGTACAGATCCACAGTTAAGAAAAGTTAAAGAACCCAGACCATCTGGGCTCAGACTTCAACTCTACCATGTACTGGTTGTGTGGCCTTTGGCAAGGTTCTTAACCTTTTTGTGCCTCAATTTTTTCTTTCTTTCTTTTTTATATTTTTGACAGGCAGAGTGGACAGTGAGAGAGAGAGACAGAGAGAAAGGTCTTCCTTTGCCGTTGGTTCACCCTCCAATGGCTGCCACGGATGGCGCGCTGCAGCCGGCGCACCGCGCTCATCCGATGGCAGGAGCCAGGAGCCAGGTGCTTTTTCCTGGTCTCCCATGGGGTGCAGGGCCCAAGCACTTGGGCCATCCTCCACTGCACTCCTGGGCCACAGCAGAGAGCTGGCCTGGAAGAGGGGCAACCGGGACAGAATCCGGTGCCCCGACCGGGACTAGAACCCGGTGTGCCAGCGCCGCAAGGCGGAGGATTAGCCTGTTGAGCCACGGCGCCGGCCTTGTGCCTCAATTTTTTCAACTGTAAAATGGGGTTAATAATGTTATCTACGTTCATAGGGCTGCCTTGAGGATTACATGGGTTAGTACACATAAGAACCGGCCCACAATACAACAGTTACGTAAAAGGTGAAACATCTGTATTTGCATTCATCTCAGAGGTGGAAGAGATCTCAGGATGTTTATCCATATAAAATATAAAAATGCTTGCAGGCATAAATAACTCCAGCTATTCTGTTTTGTCATACACAATTCTTTTCCTTGATTACAAATAACAAGTATATGATATTAACATAGAGCAATATTCAAGTTATACTTTGAGTTACAGAACCATAGAAAGACTATTTTTAAATGGAACCAGCCACCTTGGAAAATATTCCAAAAACTATGGTTCAAATTTAGAAAGTAAAAATGTCAATACTTCAGAAGATAGCAAGGTAAAAATGTCACTTGTTGGTGCAATGTTCCAGGATCTAGAGCCTTGGGAACTGATGGGCTGCAGTCTCACACAGACAGAATCACGCTCGATTCTGGTCCACAGAAGGAGGCAGGGCACCTTCCCTGCTGGGCGACTCTTGACAAGAAGCCTTTGCTTGATTAGACATTTGGCTTCACAATCTTCATTGACAGGTAGTTCTGGAAAGGGAACAGCAACAGCATTTAGGTCAGGATTGCTCACTCCGGGCACTACTGGCATTTAGGATGGGATGGGTCTTGTTGGGGGAGGTCCTGCCCACACACTGCAGAATGTGCAGTGTGTCCTGTCCCTGGCCCCCACCTGTCTACTGCACGCTCTACTCACTGAGTGCCAGTACCACCCCTCTACCCAGTTACTGGAACCAAAATGTCTCCAGACATTGCCAAACGTCCTTGGGCGGGGGGAGGGGAGTGCAAAAGCCTCCCTCTGGATGATGAACTATTGGTTTGCATCAACACACTCTGAATCAGGAAAAACAAACACCCGTGAGGGGTTTAAGTGGTCAAGGCAGATGGCGGTGCCCTCCAAGCAGAAAGTAGTGTGCATATACTCGTGTTCAACAATCTGCAGGTGTTGCACTGAGGACAAATTGACATGAAACTTCTCTCCTGCAGTCCTATGATTATGCTGCTAACTACACAATTTCCTATATTATTGGTAACATGGATTGGCGTAGGAGCTTTGGAAGGCCCCTGTGCAGGTCAGTGCCCGCCCACCTTGCTTCCTGTGGTTTTTCTGGCTGTTCTAGCCTTTCTCTACTCAGAAAACTGAGCTTCAGTGCCTCGTCCTTGGTGGACCCATCCTCAGGAATGGGCTCTAAATGGCATCTGTCCATGTTTCTCTAACAACCTGCCTCCAGTCGTGATGTGCTTGTTCTTAGGCCCGCTTCTTCCTACACTAGGAACTGCTTGCTCACAAGCAGAAGTTGTGCCTTTGCCACCTCTCTATCCTAATTCCTAGCACATAGTAGATGCTGAATAAATTCCCTGATGCTGCTGCCAAATCTTCTGATTGGATTACCATTTATAACTGAGATGACTGAGGGAAACTGAAGAGGGAGGTTATACGTGACATGGATTTTAGAGTCAGATTTTGATAAAATTTGGGCCAAGGAATATTGGCAAAGGCATCTAGACAGGCAAGGGCAGGAAGAGCTTGGGGAGAGGTGGGTGAGGATCAACTCTCTAGTTTGGGCAGAGTCCAGGAGTTTGTGGAGACCCATGACAGGCCCAGACTTGGAGATCCTTGAAGGCTGGAACAAGGTGTTAGGACTGCAGGATGGTTTGGAACAGGAAATTTTGTAGGCAGGAAGATCAGTTGGAAACACTGACGATAGTCTAGATAGTCCTTGATAAAGGTCTGAGTGGTTTCTTCTAGAATTCCTGAAACCACACATTTTTCCAGACTATAACGTTCTGTCTGTACTCGGTGAAACTCTAAAAATGCAATTCTAATCATGGGACATGTCACATGATCTCTTCCAGAAGTCAAAGCATGGCACTGTCACAGCTGCCAATGGGTCATTCCCTGCATGACCATGAAGGCAAGGACCGAGTTAGAGGATGGCTGTGTTCTCTCTCTCTCTCTCTCTCTCTCTCACTCACACACACACACACACGCATGCGCAGTCAACACCAGCAGCCTGGGCGACCCACCGGTAGGGAGTACAGGAGCACGGCCACAAAGAGCAGCAGGATGAGCAGGAAGAGCAGGCCGATGATGACCCACTTGAATCGGCGCCACACGATGAACTTCATGGTCTTGCATGGGTTGGTGAACCAGAGGAAGGAAGTTTCTGGTCGGCTGTGAGAGACGTAAAGTGGTATTACATACCCGACTGAACAAATAAGGAGTGATTTGAGGAACAGTTCATAACACTGATGAGATCAAGGCAGCGGAGCACTGCCCTTGGTTGGCTGGGGAGGGCTCCTTAACCCATGACAGCTTCCTAACACGCCAAAGGCAACTTGCACTTGGGTTTTCTGGGAAAGGAGAGCAGTTCAAAGGAAGCCAGATTGCCAGTCTCTCCACCCCTCACCCCCACTATTAAGTACAAAATTAGATAGACAACAGCTAATCCACTTCATTAAGCCGATTGGAAGGAGCCCTTTCAGACCACAGGTGTTTAGAGACTGAGAACAAAGAGGGCCTCTCACTTTGGTGGGTCCAGCTTGGGGTTCATGTTGGGTTCATCCCGCCCCTTCCCGGCTGGCCTCTCGTCGGCCTCCTTCTCGTTGAGGACCTCCAATGTCATCTCCACTTTCCCCTTCAGTAAAGCAGAACAGGTTAAACACATGACATCACGTTTCACAAATATTTTCACTTCAACCCAAGGGGTATTCCCTGAGCAATGATTTTTATTCTTGTAAAACAATCCTTAGATTGCCTTAAATTTTCCTCCAGAGATTTCATCACATTTCCTCCTCCATGTGTTTCTGAACTGGCTCCATGTGGGAGACCCAGAGAACAAATTGCGTTCCCTCCTCCCTGCTTCCTTGCTTTTTTTCCCCTCTGCAGCCTGTCATTCTGACTTTCTCACATCCATCTCCTTGCCGGCTCACACACCTTGCTTTGTAACTGCACTTGGCCAGACTAACCCGAATCCTGTGACTCACAATGGCCAACATTCATGAAGCACTAACTGTAGGCTCCGAGGGACCAGGGCCTAGTCCCTCCATGCTTCCTATCACTGCCCTGCTTGCACTTAGTAGGCTTTCCATGGATGGAGGGGTCCTTCAAAAAGTTTGTGGAAAATGGAATTAAAAGAGCAGTTTTTGTGATGCCAAAAATTGAAACCCATGCATATGGGGGAGGGGGCCTTCAAATGCTTATGAAAAATTTATATGGTACAAAACATTTTGAAACTCATAAACCTATCTTTTAGTTTCATCTTTCCAAGAACTCTGTGACATACCCTTGTATATTAGCTGAGTCAATGAATGAATGAATTCTGCCTCCCAACTGACGGGTTCCCGAGTGCTGCACGAGCCTTCTATGTGGATAAGCTTATGAAACGCTCATGGCAACTTGAAAAGGTTCTATTTTGTCCTCACGTGCAGATGAGGACATTGAGGCTGAAAGAGGTGTAGAATGTGCCGAGTTTTCCAGGCAGGCTTCACTGAGGTTGTAGGAATTCCCAGGACCCGGGGAAGCCCACTAGTTCACCAACAGCGGGAGCAGCTCTGTCCCTGATGCTCAGGTAGTAGAGCTCCGAGGACCCCTCCACTTACAAGCCAGGCAAAGCTGGGGACCTGACTTCGACAAGTTGCTTGGTCCCTCCAGACCTGTTTGCTGAATTGCAAATAACGTGAATGGAGTCCGTGAAATGAATTGATAGCGACAGAAAGTAGATCAGCGGCTTCCTGGGGCAAGGGAAGTTAGGAGTGGTGGACTAGAGGGGACCCAATGGAATTCTGGGGATAATTAGAAGGTTCTGGGTCTTAATGTGGTGATGGTTTCATTCAACCCCTCTTTCAAAATTCATTGACTTGTGCACTTTAAATTGGTGCAGTTAATTTTATGAAAAGTATGTATCTAAGCTGTTTTGGAAAATGAGGTTGTGGATATAAGGGACTTACTTAGCACATTACCCGGTTTATAACTAATAATGACAAATGCTAGCTGTTCACGATGCATCATGATTAGGTAGTCTCCTGTGTCACTGCTTGCAGTGTAAGGCCTGCACTGCTGTTCCTATGGCAAAACCTATCTGGAATTCCCCAAACTTGCTCTAAGCTAGCAGCACTCCCTCCACCCTCCCCCTCTTTTTTTTTTTTTAATGAGAAAAGCGCAAATTTGAAGTTGCTTTTGCTGTGCCAAACTGCACAAGCAGCTCAGCATAAATCATCCTTGCTGGTGAAGGAGCGTCCTAAAGAAACCCCAGGGAACCACGTGGGCTCCACGTTTTCATGTCCAACCGCCTCATCTGCCTCAGTTCCAAACACGCGCTCGTGGCCTCTCCCACCTTCCTTCGTAATCCCAGGTACAAATTATTTTAGCCAATTTAACATTTCCTTATCTAATTTGGAATACATCTATTGATAAAAGGCAACATCTAAATGATGAAAGGAATAAACCCTCCCCAACCAGAAACTCCTCATACAGCCAGCACGCGGCAGCCATCTTTATCTGCGTAGCACGGCCACCATCCTTTCATGGACTTCTGTTCAAAGAGTGAGGCGGTCTTCGCTTTGAGGGGGTTCATGGTGTTGAGGTCTGGAATCATGTCCAAATTGCATTTCTCTGATGATTTTGCTGGAATTATCGTGTGATGCAAATCAAGTTCCAGGAAACCTAGCCAAGGAAACAAGATTAAGTCCAGATAAGCATCGAGTGGATCAGCCATTGTTCACAAGAGAACAGAATGTTCTGGTCAGAGCAGAGGCAGACAGTGATTCTGAACAGGTGAGGGTGAGTTAAGAGAAAGCGACCCTGGTAGACATTGAAAATTCTTTCCAGAAAGGATGGAAAATGGCAGAAGAAATAGCTGTCTACTGCTTAGCATCTCACAGAGAACTACATGTTTTCTTTCTCAAAGACATGAGCATAAACAGAGCTCTTCTATCAATTCCACGTAATTAAACGTCTACGAAGTTTCCTCTGATCTCAGGGCCCTTGGATTTGAAGTTTGCTCATTTTGGTTGTGAGCCGCCCTGACCAGAGAGGTCATTTGGCTTTGGGTAAAGACAACTGGTGCTTGGAACACGGGGAGATCATGGAACATTCAAGTCTCTTCTCGTGTAGCCTCTGAAATGGGAGCTTGAAAAGGAACATAAGCACTCCACAGAAAATCCCCTCTGGGCACCAAGAATCCTAGCCACAGCCGGGTGTCTGGGGAAGCACTTCTCTGTGCTGTGGGTGAGGAATGAGCTCCTCCGTGTAGCTTCACACTGAGTGAAACCGTCTTTTAGGTTGGGGAACCCTGGGAGCCCTTTCCTTAAGGAAGTGGCATCTGCGGTGTGGGATGAGAGTGTGGTCTCCAACAGTGGTAGTCAAAGGGAGGCGGCTTCTCTTGAACTGTCGGCCTCCCAAACCGTCCTTCACACGGACCCATTAGTCATGGTTTTCCCTTGGCCCTCTGTGAGCCTGTGCCTGCTTTCGTCCTGCCTCTCCTTTAGTGATGTGTGCAGTCACCACTTTGAACTATACACAATGATGGACCACACGGATACAGCGGTCCCATAAGATTCAATCACTGGGTGACACCACTGCTGTCTCGGATTACGCAAGCACAGGCAACGGTGTTCACTCCCCGTGATGCTGCCTGATGCTTTTCTCCCCCTTTTAAAGCCACACACACCGTACAGTCATCTTATTTGTCATCAGGCTATTTGAGAAAACCCTCTACTATTATGCAATTCAGCGACCTACATGCTTAATAAGTGAGCATACTCACTGGTTGGTTCCACTGTAGTTTTTTTTTTTAAAGATTAAGTTGGTCTTTGTTTTACAGGCAGAATGACAGAGAGGGGGAGACACACAGATATCTTCCATCCACTGGTTCACTCCGCCAATGCCTGCAACAGCCGGGCTGGGTCAAACAGAAGCTTGGTGCCAGGAACTCCAACCAGGAATGCTATCTAGGTTGCATGGCAAAGACCCAACTTCTTGGGTCATTGTCTGTTCTTCCAGGCTCCTTAGGCAGCTGAACTGGAAGTACAGAGTAGCTAGGACTTGAACCAGCACACTAATATGGGATGTCCTAAGTGGCTGCTTAATGCACTGGGGGTCCATGTCCCCCTCCTTTTAGTCTTCTTCAGGACCAACTATGGAAACCCATTGCATTAGGTTCTGTGAGAGGTGGAAGAATAAGACAGAGACAATGGTGGGGCTTCCTCTACGAGGCGAGATGGAAGCACGGAGATGAGCCAGGACTACTGCAACCATCAGCTCACGGAAAATGAGCTCTGCAGTGGCAAGTGGCAGAGATTAGAACTCAGACAAAGTGTGTGTGTGTGTGGGGGGGTGATGAAGTAAATTACATCGCTAGAACTGGGTGGCTGTCGGGACATCGAGGAAAGAGAGGAGGAACCACAGAGGACTCGGATGCTTTCACTTGGGTGGCTGAGAAGGGAGGAACCGATTAGGGAATGAAGTTCCCGAAGAAGGGTGGGCATCTGGCACAGTTAAGATGCTGCTTGGGATGTCTGCATCCCATATCTGAGTGCCTGGGTTCAAATCCCAGCTCTGCTCCCAATTCTACCTTCTTGCTAATGCATCCTGGGAGGAAGCAGGTGATGGCTCAGGTCACTGGGTCCCTGCCACCCCTCTGAGAGACATGGATGGACTTCTTGGCTTTGGCCTGGCCTGGCCCAGCCCCAGCTATTGCAGGTAACTGGCAAATCAGTGGCTGGAAGATTGATCTCTATGTCTGTCTGTCTCTCGTTCAAATAATAACAAAAGAAGTTCATGAGGAGAGCAGGTATGAGGTCATGGAAGAAATGCTGAGTTTGATTTCAGTTAAGGTAAACTTGAAGTGTCAGCCATGAAGAAGATGTGCAGTTTCATCTGAGAACTGGGAACTATCTTTGTGATGGTTTCTTACGACCGTGGGGAAGGCACTGTGAGATGTCAGGGACATGTCCTGGTTTAGGTGGAGACTGGAAGAGAAAGCTTCAGCTGAGGGGGGAGTGGACGGGCTGGAGCAGAACCAAGAACCTCAGGGAAGGCCTGTCCTTAAACAGAGAGGGAGGGCCCCCGTAAAGGTGCCCAGAGTGAACGCCTTGAGCAGCACAGGGGGGTGGGCACCCTTGCTCACTCCTGAGAGCCTATTCTGAGGAGAGAGAAGTGGGTAGCTTGGAAGTGGAAGCAAGCGTCAAGAGCAGGATCTGTCTCCCTAGAGAGACAGGGGCTGATGTAAGGCCCTCCACGAGAGCCCTCCTGGGCAGACATGGTGACATCCTCCGAGAAACCGCATGGCCCAGAGGACAGGGGGCTGGGGACGCAGCCCCATCCCTTTACTGACGGATACTGGAGATGTAAGTAATTACTTCTACGTTTTCCTTGACTTCACCAATTCTAAGCACAATTTCTTAGCGAAAAGTATCCAGCTGGAAGGCCTACCCAAGTAGTCATCCAGGGAAAACTTGTCGTTGTCCCATATCTGAATGATCAGTCGGGGTGGAACTCGAAATTCTGTTTGGTCAATACTCCAGAAATGCTCCTGCAACAAGAGACAGGACAAAGCAAATGACCCGGCTTGCTGTGCGCAGAACCCATCACCTGTGGCCCCTTGGGACAGCGTAAGGCCCAGGCTCTTTTTTTCCTTTGCACTCCCTTGGGTAGCTCCTGCCCTTGGGCCCCATCCTCCCACTCCATGTGCCTCCCCAGGAAATCTCAAGGCCACCAGCTGGGTGACAAAGAGGATGTCTGAGGAAGTTCCCAAACAGAAGCTGGCCTGCCACGTTCCTATCAGTGTGATTCCTGCTGCCACCCCTGGGGGGCTGGGCAGAGATGAGTTTCCCCACTGAGAACACCATGGCTGATTTAGGTTGCCCTCCTAAAGCCGGGCATCCCAGGCCAGCACACGGCGCCACCCACCGAGCGTTACCTCTGCTCAGCATCCTTCCACCCGCCCTCCGGGGTTCTGGTGGGTGAAGGGACTGGGGTCTACACGCCACACTCTTCCCAGTACTGGTTTAAAGCATCCTGATATTGTTGGCTTTCAGAAACAGACGGTGGGCTTTTACATGCTCGTGATCTCCTAAGGCCCTCGGGTTCCTCGTGTTAGAGCAGGTGGGGGGAGGAGCAGGATTTCTCACCTCCGGTCTCTGCCTCCGCAGCCCACCACAGCTGCGTTCCTCAGGCCCTCACAGAGGGGGAATTCCTTCACTCACTCATGAAATTGAAGGCAGATCATTGTATTTCTTGGTTCTCAGATTCTAGGAATGTTCTCTTTTGCAGGTCATAGGCCTTGATTCTGAGGGACTAGGAAGCCCCTGTTATTGTCTGGCTTTGCCTGACAGTCCTTTGTGGGATCATTTGCCTAGTACTACCCCACTTGGGGGAGGACCAGCCTCGATGCAGGTGAACCGAAAAGGTGACTTCACCTAACAGCCTATCTGACCCCAAGTCCCTCCTCCATCTGCTGCCCCCCTGAAAGCGTGATTTGACGTCACACTGCTACTCGGTGCCTCTTGAAAATCCCCTTCGAAGGCTTTCATGCCACACGGCCTGGGCAAAGTGCTTGCTTTTCATCAGGCTGGGCCTGATGGGACACAGGGAGGTGCCAGGCAGAGCTGGGGGAAGCTGATGGTCTGTGGGAAGGAGTAATGGGATGGGGACCTGCAAAGACACCAGTTAGTGTCTCCTCAGGTCCCTTTTCAGAGGGATGCACCCAGATTTTCCTTGGGGGACTCCACCTCCCCAATCTGTGCTATTTTGGAGGAGCTGACTACATCGCCCAGAGCCTGGCCAATCAGAGCGCTTCATCCCTGGGCAATAGCAGTTGCTTAAGGGACAGGCTCATGTCCCTAGATAGGCAGTGACACTGAAGCCCAATCCCAGAACCCTTGGTTGCTCCCACTGGGGCTTTGCTGTCCTCTTTCTGCTGAGGTTTGCTGAGAGGACAAGATGTGAGCTGGGGCTGCTGGAAGAGCCCATGTGGGGTAAAGCACAGAAAGGAAGCAGAGCCAGGGGTGGGGAGAGGGGTGCCAGTTTCTGAAGATATCACTTCCCCATGGGGTCCTGATGTCCCTAATGCCAGCCAACCCTGGACTGGGAACCAGTACTTTGTTTGCTTTTCTGGGGGTATACACCAGTTTGAGGTGCATTCTACAACTGAAAGTCTTACTAAGTAAGACCACAGGGGCCACAAGCTGTCATGGAAGTGCTTCCAAATGCTGAGATTTACCAAGAAAGGCAAACGGGACGTTTCCTGCACTTGGATATTTGGCCTTTGCTTGGTTTTTGCCTATCATGGGAAGAAACTGGTCTCCCATCACATAAGAAACACACTTGAGTGGTTGTAGGCACTGACAAAAGACTTGGACTTCTTTCGCTGCTATCATGTCAAGGCATTCCTTATACTTCCTAATGACACAAATACCTGCATAGCTGTGGGACCCTGGGCAAGTACCTACACCTTTTCGGGTCTTAGGTTGCCCATCCCTACCCAAGAGGGAGCTGGACTCAATGATGCCCCAAAATCTTGGGCAGCTCCAACACAGTAAGAGTTTGAGTTAAGGGAGACCCATGGCATCCACTTCCCACTGGCAGATTTCAGAGCTCACTTTTTTAGCAACAATACAGAGTTGTTCAGCTGGGAGGTAGTCAAAGGGGAAAACGAATCTCCAGTTAAAATTCCCTTCGCCATCCAGGGACCTGTAATGGACATCTGTTTTCTGTTTGTTTTCTTCATTGCCAGGAATCCAGCTGAAAAGCAGAGGCACACAGACTTAGCTTCACGTGATTGACAAGTAATCTAGCCGCAAAATTGTGCAGTGATTAGGGGAGCGAAGAGCAGGAGAGTGAACGCACTTTTCTTGGGCACATTCCAGTTATCTATGGAGCTGGGGGTGATTTATGAAGGGAGGCACTCTACTGCATCCAACAAGGTTGTCGCCAAACAAAATATAATTCCTTTAAAACCAAAGCAGGAAACCCTTTAGACTTCAGTTAACAGAGGTAAGGTGAAATTTTCTGGAAAATATCAACAACTTAGCTTCTATTTTGGGAATGTTGAAACTTCCTAGCTATGATTTAAGTCTTTATAGCTATAACTCATCAGTGTCTGTCATCACTGCTGATAGGCTCAATGAATATGAGTTAGCTCAAAATTTTAGCATTTCCTTTACCATTTTTTTCTTAAGCAAACAAAAAAGGCACGAATCGAGTAATCTTACAGCTTCCTTTTTCTATTATTCTTAAAATTTACTGTGATCATATTAATGAGACTGTCAAGGAAGACATAAGCTGCTATTTCCATATGCCTATCTATGAAAATTCATTTCAGTAACAAGCTAACAAATGTAACATTGGAGAAATGCTAAAGAAATAGCTATTGAATGAATGAATGAATGAGCCTGCAAGGAAGCTGTCACAGCTGTCTGTTCCTGGGAGGACTCCTGGTTCGTAAAGAGGGGATGACATCTGATTTTAGATTGGAAAAGTGGTAGCCTGCAAGGTTCTCAACACTACGCACTACAATTTTATCAGAATCACCTGGGGGAGCTTGTAGAGCTAGTGATGTCTGAACGCTATAGACAGATATTCTTGGTAGGAAGCAGGCCTGCTGTGAAACGCTCTGAGCCCCATGTCCCATCTGTAAAACGCGTTAACGGTATGTGCCCCCTTCTCGTGGTCGTCATGAGGACAGAGTGAAGATCAGGACTGGGAAGGAGGAAAGCCTCGGCTCATGCTTTGGCCCATCAGCGACGCACCAGGTACTTAGCATGCATTTTTCTCCCCAACAACTGTGCAACTTTGTTCCACAGATGAGGAGAGTGGGGTTCAGAGAGGATATATTAACTCACACAAGTACTTAAGGTTAGTCTGTCTCCAAAACTCCCCTCTGTTACTTTGTCTCAAAGGACCAAGGAGATTATAATGTCACTTGCTAACATTAAATGCTATTTTAAGTGGCAATGTTCATACTGATCAGCTACAATAGTTTTCCTTTTTGCTTGCCAATTGACTAGACAAATTAGTTGAAAAATTCCTTTGGATTGTTAACTTTTAAACTAATTCCCTGAAGAGAGCTCACATTCTCTTGGCTGTGACCTTGGTGACTTGACCTCTTGACCCTTCCCGAAAGTAGCATCGCCATCCTATCCTAGATCACTCACCCCTTGCAGCTCTTCTCTATGGCTATAAATATTTTCACATTTAAGTATGAGTCTTTGTACATTTTAAGACAAGTTCAACAAATACTCTCAGTATGTATATATTTGTGTGCACATATAAATGCTTTCTACGTAAACTCCCTAAGTATATAGTATCAGGCCATCTTTTCCCACATATAGCATTTAGATTTTAATGCCAAATTTTTCATGGTGTTTTAAGTTGAGCTTAAAGAGTTTTTCCTCAGTCCAGTTTTGACTTGGGTTTGTTTTCTTGATTAGAAAATAATGCCTAAGATAGTCAAGTAAATTTGCATACATACATAATTAGCTGGGATTAGTTTTCCTTGGGGAAGGGTAATGAGATCCTAAAGTGAGCAGAATGATGAAGAACTTGGTGAAACATTCCCTGTTAACAGGGAACCGAAATGACAGTAATCACGTCTTTAACAACGTTTTGATTGAGGGCCACGTGGGATCATCAGCAAAACTTTGTTCTCACTTTATGAATATTTTAAATTTCAACAAGTCTGTCTTTTTCGTATCAAGGAACCAAGCCCACTCCATGTGGAACAGTGATAATTCTAGCTGACACCCACACTGAGTACCATCTGCCAGGCACTATCCTAAGTGCTTTGAATAACTGACTCTTCTAGATAGCGCTGGGAAGGACGCATTCTCATTACCCCAGCCTACAGATGAGGAAGGGCAAGGGCACTACCTTGCCCAGGTAGTAGGGGAGTACCAAGATTCCAACCTAGATGGTTTGACTTCTTAATCACCCAGCTGTGTTATACTGTGATCATCAATGGTAAGTGCAACAAGAGACTAACATCAGTGGGGACTATTTGAAATTGAATTTGCAAGTAAAAGAATAATGAATAGCTGTGACACTTTACACACTGGGTGCAGGCACTCAGCAAGCGTCAGGGAAATGACTGACTCTTGAAATCTGCCTGTGTTGTCTCCATGCCATGGACATTGGCTGTTGGCAATAAGATACACACGAAAAGAAATTCTGGAAACTCTACTTGTGTTTCCAAGGCTAGTTATTTGAGATATTAGAGAAGAATAAAAAGAAACCCTGGGAGGGTGTGTGTAGCCCTGTTTGGAATGTCTGAATCCCCTATCCAGGTGCCAGTTCAAGTCTCGGCTACTCCATGCTTCCAATTCAGCTTCCTGCTAGTGTGCCTGGGAAGTAGCAGATGATGGCCTAAGTGCTTGGGTTCCTGCACCCACAGGAAGCTCTGGGCTTCAGCCTGGCCTGAGTGAACAGGTGAATTTAAGATCTCTCTCCCTCTTAAATTATTTCTCATTCTACCTTTCAAATAAATCACTATTCTCTCCTGTTCTCCAGATCACATCAACGAGATAAAATAGCTTCCAATAACCACGAATCCTTCCACAGTGACAGCTCGGGGAGGAGGGGTGTGTGGCATCCCCTGGGCTGGCTGGCAGCTCTGGCGAGCTAACCTCACCCTTTCACGTAGATGTCGCTCATTTCCTCTCCAGTGATGCTCTTCTCATCCAAGACAACGTCCTTGGCGTTCCAGATGATCACTCGCAGGTAATATCTGAAAGCAGCAGATGTTGAAGGAAGTTTGCTTCTCATCCTGGGCCAAATCCCCAGCCCGGTGCCGAAAGGTCCCAAGATCACTTACTTCTTGGCTTTCCGGGGTGTGATGTTGAAAGGAGGGCCTGGTGGCCCCAAACTCTTGGGAAAAACATCCACCCACATCTGAAGTTTTCCCTAAACCACCCAAAAATGAAAAAGGACTGCAGTTAGTTGAAGGGTAGTATTCCTTAAATGAGTCAATTTCGTTAGATTCTCTGATTTACTGATCCCTGTGGAAGGTAATAGGCAGAGTGAAAGAGCACACGAAGACTAATCTTACATCTGCAATGTCACTTAGGCAGCCAATGACACCCAGGGGTGTCTGACGGCTGTGTCTGCCTACCTATATCAGAGCTGAAGGGGTTCATGAAATGAGGACTTCCCACCACTAACCCAACCCCTAACACACACGTGCGTGTGCTTTTACAATGACTTCAGATTGGGTCCTTTACCTTCTAATAGCTCTTGCATTGTAACTTTATTCAACATCACATTGCCTACATTGCCTTCTTGATATTTGTTCCAATTTTGTGATACTCAGTAATTTTTCCATTTAACTCAAGATACAAATCAAATAAGGTTTTCCTTTACAAGGAAAGGAAATGTGTCATTTTCAAGGGAAAAGGGCTCAAACAGTGACAAAAACTCTCCCCAAAAGTTGAAGACTCCCTGCCATCGGTAGAGGCTCACGGACGGGGAAGGTGAAAGCCTGGCCTGACACTTGGGCTGCCGTCTTGCTGAGGCCCTGCTCACCTATTTGACTGCTGTGCATGGGGCACACGCATCTGACTGGAATGTTATTCCAGATAGGCTAGGAATGCCATTAAAAAAAAAAAAACCAAAACTGTATCAACCATACAAGCCTATTTATATTCTCCAAACTGTTTTTGGATGTCCTATAGACTCTGCTTTCAGACAAAAACAGACTAGTCTTCTAGAAGGTTGCCAAGGAAACCACTAGACTGGCTTCCTAATGCATTGTGATCAAAATAAATTAACTGGAGCTCTTGAAAAGGGATATATTTCACAGTGATCCTGACTGTCTTCCAACTAATCTCTGGGCTCAAGGCTCCACAATACATCAAGTGTGCTGTGGAACATCAGGCGTCCAGGTGTCTCCCAAGACCCCACCGCAGTCTGCGTCTAATGCTGGAGGCAGAGGTGATGGGCCCCTGGTGGAGTCCCAGGGAGAAATCTTCCTCCCTCTGTTCTTTCTGGAGACTCCTTGTGAGACTGAGGGTGGGAGGGGAGGGAGAAGGAGGAATGGCCTCTCTGGTAACAGGAAGGAGGATAAGGAAAAGAAGCTATGGAAACATGGAATGGGATAAAAGCACAAACTGACAACACAATCTACTCTAATTAAGTCCAGCCTAGTTGTGATCACTGTTTAGTGATGAACTGGCCCCTCGTTTTTTTGTCCTGGTCAACAATATTTGTACCCATTAGATGAGCATTTGTGAGCACCTAGCTACTTGCAATAGAATTCCTCCTCATACTTAACGAAATTCAGACTCCCGGCCCTACCACTGACAAACGGCATCCAGTTCTCTACAGAGAAATCTCTGGAAATTTTCATTATAACAAGCTTTTTGTAGAACATTTGTCATTGGCCATGCCTAACTGTTCTTTGGGAACTGCGTCCCATCTGGCCCTCTTCCCCACTGCTATGCCCATGGTACCTGTGACCTGTCGTCTTAGGCACTGTGGCCCTGCCTCCCTTCCTCTGTAGTCTCATAACACCTCCTCCCCAGGCGGGGCCATGCTTTGTCACTTTCCCATACCAGGCAATCTTTCCTGCAGTGGAGAATGGTCTGTGAAAGGCAACTGGTTGGGGCAACCAATGCCTCCTTGGCAGTATGTGGGGCTACTACATTCTAGTACAAAGACACTCGGGAACGAACCAAAATATCTGGACTCATAGGCAGCTGAGCACAGCCAGAGAACAGATTAAATAGACTCAGCGACAGGAGACAGGGGAGACCCTGGTTCAAGTTTGTTCCGAGTCCTAGCCAATTTCCTCTCTGGATCTAGGGATTCCCTTTGGGATGAGGCTAATTTAAATATCATTTCTACTTTCTGTGGCCCTAAAGTATTCAAGCAAGACAAAAGAAAAGCTGTGCCCGTGCACTGGGGTGAGGGCGCTGCGTCTTTGGCTTTACCTGGGAAATGTTGGGCTGGAAGGTGCTGTGCAAAGTCCTTGTTTCCACATGCTCAGGGACCAGCCCCTGAGTCCTGAGGATGTGAAGGGCAAGCCGCTCTTCAGGGGCCCCGAGGTGCTGGTGCAGGATTTTGTTGGCTTCTGGAATGGAAAGGGCAATGAAGTGGGGATAGGAACAATTCAGCCAGGTGGCCCTGAGCCACTTGCAGAATCTCATCCAACTTTGCAAAAAATAGAGAGGCCCTGCCTATGTGCACACTTTGCCTTGTAAAGGAAAAGTTGACAGAAACAGCACTGGCCCAGGATCCCTGTCCCACACAGGCTCAGATCTAACTGAGCCCATAGCACAGAGACCGGAACACACCAGAAGGGTGAGAGCAGCCTATATTTACTTTGGTGACACAGGCTCAGATTGGGCTAGAAGGTAACCTGAGTGGATGCAACAACGTAGGACCCCCGGCCCCTGCCCACAAACCCCTCCAGTGCAGGCTCCTCTATGCACATTCTGTTCTGGGTGTAGAGAAGAGCTTCCTTGGATCTGGGCTGAAGGACAGCAGAGCTATGGGAAAGAGGGGCACAGAGTCCAGAGTGGAAGATGGCTACCCACCTGGAGGAACAGCTCTCTTGAATTCATGAGAAACTTCTGCAGTGGTAAGCCACTGGAATTTGGAAGTTCAAATGTTACAACATCCCTGGGGCAGTCTAAAAATGTGGCCTCCACATTCCCTGGCCCTTCTCCCATGAAGAGGTGCAAACTGTGTCTTTTCGCCTGAGTATGCAAACGTATTCAAACACTGACAGAGACAGGACACTGTGTGCCTTCCAAGGCACGGCCTAAGAGACCATGCAGCTCCTGCCTGGTTCTTGTGGGATACTCACCCTAGGGGACACTGTCTGCCCCGTGAGGAGCCTGAGGACCAGAGCCTGACTTGCTGCAAAGGCCTGTGAGGGCGTTCTGGCCCCCAGCTCCTGCTCAGTGCCAGGGTTAATTGCCAGCCCTCTCAGGAGCCCCCGGGCTGTCATCACCAGCCGAGCCTTCAGATGAGTGCAGCCCCAGCAGACACCTGGCTTCCAGATGTGAGAGACCTCAAACCAGAACTGCTCAGCGGGGCTTTTTCTGAATTCTTGATCCACAAAATTGTGACCAAAACAGAGGGGTTGTTTTCAGCTGCTAAGTTTTAGGTGTGTTGCCTTATGTAACAGTGGGGACCAGAACAATGCCCACATCTGGCTGTTTGCAGGGAGTTATTAGATTATTGGGGGTACCCTCCGCCAGTAGACCACATTGCTTCCCAGTTTGTTCTCAACACATTTGTTAAATTCGTGTGTTAACTGCAGCATCGACATTTCTTAAACATCCCTGATGGAGACTAAGTCCTCTTTAAATAAAAAGACAAAGTGTGGTTTCTTACAATGTCAGGAGGCCAGTGGAGGCTTAGGAAGGAGTTGCGCTCCCATGCGTCTTTGCTCAGCTTCCTGGGGGCAGCCCTGCAGACCAGCCCCATGCCTCCTGCTCTGGGAATTCCTCCCTGCCACACCATGGGAGCAGGGCACAGTGTTCCTGCTCCAAGGAGCTGGTTTCAGTCATGGTCACAGTGTGGCTAGCTGTCTGTGTGTCAGACCAGGGTATTAGGATGTCCTGCCACGGAAAGAACCAGATCCCAAGCTTGGAAGGGAGCCCCATGGGAGCTTAGCAGGCTCTCTGAATCAGGCCCCAGCAGCCCTGAGGCTTCTCAGAGCAGGGCTGGAATCAGCTTGGAAGAGAAAGTCTTATATCTCCATCTGAGCTTTTTTGAGCTCATTATGTATCACACAGAAATTATTTCCTAGAGCTCTGTGGTGGGAGCTTAAATAGGGATGACCCACGAAGGGCAGGCAGAACACAGGACGGGAGAATGTGACCCAGTGACGCGAGTGGGTGAGCAGACCCCGCACCAGCTTGCAGTTCACAGGTACAAGCTCACCAAATTCGTCCAAGCTGTAGTCTCGTCCTCCATATCTGAGTCTGCTTCCGTCTTCGGAGAGGATGGGTGGCGGGAAGCCCTTGAATCTGGCTATGTTTTGAAGCAACTGTGTTGGCCTCAGCTGATCTCGCCAGGTGTTTACCCCAGACCTGTGAATCACATCCCACATCCTGGAGTTACTGCAGGGCCTTCCTGCATCCACACACCCACGCTCATGAGCTTCGGAGGGCCCCGCACACTGCCAACAGTGATCAGTGCCTACAAAGACCTCTGTCTAGAATCTACGTCAGAGGCCTCAGGCCCGTATGTTCTTTTGGCCTCAGCCCATCCGGCTTATTCATTCGGTCGTTGATTTATTTTTGCCCTCGGTTTCCTCCTCTGTAAAAGTGAGGAGTTTAAGATCATAATAGGCCAGCTCCTCAACTGAAAATTGCCATCTATGTCTCCTTCAATACCCTAGGAAGACTGCAGGGGGAGAGGGACAGAGCAGGAGAGACCCGTCTGGGGGAGGAGAGACAGGAGTCCTTATTTCTAAAGGGCAGGGACTTCTTTCCAGCCGACACTGCCAGCCCTCACTCTGACGGCCAAAGGGCTGCTCCCCATGTCGTCCCTGCAGGGCATGGCACTGCTCCAGTGGCCGCCTTACCTGGGCTATAACTGAACTGCGCCACGCGGTGGTCCCGACTCTCCCCAAGACAATCCCACTACTGGAAACAGCACTTAACTGACAGAGGAGCCGTGGCTCAGGGAAGACGCCCTCCTGGTGCTAATGACAGATGGGGCAACTCACACGCAGTACTGCTCAGGTATGCCGCAGTGGGATCCAAACCGGGAGAGGAATCGGTTTTCCAGGTCGATAATTGTTTCTCCAACCTTTTCATCACGGGTTAAGGTGTCATAATCATAGACTGAAATTTTCAGGTCTTTTTCTTGAGGTAAGTAGCAGCTCAGTTCATACATTCTAAACAAACAAGTGTGAGGTTAGAATCTCTCATCATCTGGGGACTTCATACAAGCTAGGGTTCCTGCACAGGATTCCCAGGTCATGGCTCTGGCTGGCAGAGTGTGGCAGACTGGGATCCCCGGGGAGGGAGGGACTAGTCTAGATGCAGTACATACTAGTGGGCTTTCAGTAGTTAGGTTTAAATCCCAGCGCTGCTGCTGACTAGCTGTGGGACTCCAGGCCAGTTACTTAACCTCTCTGTACTTAGCTTTCTCGTCTGTAAAATGGTGATGATATTACATACTGTCCATACTGAAGAAATATTTAGAAAGCATTGGGCATGTGTGCATTGATCAAAACCCAGTATAATAATAATGAAGTATTATGAAATCATTATCTTTATTATCACATGCCTACTAACCTGGGTGCCTAAGCACCGTTACCCAGCAGTGATGTGAATGAGGCACAAGCAGCCTGATTTATAGCCCCACTCCTTTCTCTGCCTTCACAGAGATCAGTAGCCCATGAGACATCTTTGATTCGCTCCCAAGAGCATAGAGGAGAGGTGTGAATGGAAGCCGCCAATACTGTCTGTGTGACATACAGGCTGCCAAGAAGGCTCCCCACCTTCCCTCCCACGCCCTCTGGGTCTGCCATTGGCCTTGGGCCCTTCAAGCTTTCCTACTGAGTATGCATTAAAATGCAAACATGTCAGCGCTGTGGCTCAACAGGCTAATCCTCCGCCTTGCGGCGCCGGCACACCGGGTTCTAGTCCCGGTTGGGGTGCTGGATTCTGTCCCGGTTGCCCCTCTTCCAGGCCAGCTCTCTGCTGTGGCCAGGGAGTGCAGTGGAGGATGGCCCAAATCCTTGGGCCCTGCACCCCATGGGAGACCAGGAGAAGCACACAGCATTGGATTGGCACAGTGCACCGGCTGCAGTGCGCAGACCGCGGCGGCCATTGGAGGGTGAACCAACGGCAAAAGGAAGACCTTTCTCTCTGTCTCTCTCTCTCTCACTGTCCACTCTGCCTGTCAAAAATAAAAAATAAAAAATAATAAAAAAAAATGCAAACACGTCTGACTTGGAGATAAATGATCCCTGGGTACTTCGGGCAACAGGTGAGCAACGTGGCCCACAGGGTGCTAAGGTACCAGGATCAGCTTGACATGGCCAGGGTTTGGGGTTTGTCTTTGAACTTGGTCCAGAGGCACCAGTCCCACAGTAGGTGCTCCATGAATTTCATTCAAGGAGAAACCCAGAGAGACCACCTCTCTCCCTGTTCTTCACCCCTTCTCCTTGCACTCTGGAGTATACGGAGCCAGGAATGTTGAGCTGTTTGAGCAGAGGGGGGTCTGACCATAGGGCTTTGCTAAAAAGCATCCAGGAATCTCCTTGACAAATCCTAGGATGACTTCTCTGGGCTGGGCGGAGGCCTGCGGAAGGCAGGTGGCCAGCTGAGAAGAGGTGCTTGAGTCATGATCACCCCGAATCCCCATACACACCTGCTCCATGACATTCTATTGTTGGCCTAAGATTCCACGGGAATCTTACACAAGGCATGAGAATACCTCACTTTGGTCAAGTGGCCTCTGCATCTCCTAGCTTCACCCTGCGAGCCGAGGGGAAGTCTGCCTGCCTGTTCGACAGCTGCTGCTCAAGCAGAGCCTGGTGGCATCACTTTCTCCTAACACCGCTCACTGGCTCCAAGCAAGACTTTTCCAGCCACTTCATGAAGCTCGTGCTTGGCTCCTCTGAGGCCAGTGCTTCAGACAGGGCCGCCTTTCTCCCTCTGAAGCTGGCTCTCCCTGCTTCCCTGGCTCCCTCACATGGAGCCCTCCTTCCTGCCCTGCGTGCCTTTTCCTGTCTAGACCTCAGGGCTGGATCAGCCGAAGAAAAGGAGAGCACTCACGCTGCCATGCCAGGGGATTACTTCCTCCCTGGCCTGGCACGTGGCCTCGGGTGTGCGTGCACGCCCAGGGGCCCCGTGAGCAGGTGGTCTCATGTACACATGTGTTACCATGTGTGAGAATGGTATGTGCAAACCCAAGAGGCTTTGACTGACAAAGTCTTGTGCGACTTTCTAGACTCTCTCTCCACACACACACACACAAGCCAGAGAGCGAGTGAGTGAGTTGGCATGGGCAAGATAATAAGGCCAGAAATATAAATGTAGGCCACACAGCAGACAAGAACATCATGTTCTCAACTTAGCAAGCTTCTGGGGAAATAAGGCCATTTTCACAAATGTCTTGGACAAAGAACACTTCTCTACAGGTGATGGGTTTGCCATGAACAGGAAGCATCGCCAAGGGTTTTGGAAAGACCTGGGGCTTGGAGTCAGAACTTCTGCTAAAGCTTGGCTCCACCACCTAGTAGGCTCTGCTCTCCTGGCTCTCGGCTGCTGGTCCTTTCCCTGCCCAGCTAACACACTCAACATGGAGACTGCTCAAGCCACAAGGACACTGGGGCAGACGGCCTGGGTTTGGATCTGACCAGGTTTATAGGCACTGGTTCTCTCTGTGCCTCGGTTTCCTTGGATGTAGAATGAGGGTAACAGGACTTCAGAGTTGCGAGATGTTTTACATCAACAACGCAGCCCAGTGTCTGCACACAGTAGATGCTCAACAAACACAGGCTAGTACTGACTGTGGAAGCAATTTCTAGCTGGAAGATGCTGGCCCTACCTCCAGATCATTGGATTTGGGTGCCTGGGACGGTTCTGACGAGAGAAATCTAACAGTCCAGAGATGCATCCCAAGTTGTAACCGCAAAGGAAGTGAGGCTATTTCAAGAACCTTCGGGGACAGAAGCCTGGGGGCAGGGCACCCTGCCTTTTCACTTTCTGTCCCTCTGTGGTTTGGGTAACAGACTTGATTATAGAGTCAGTGGATTCCACATGCCTGCAAACAGGGCACACATGGGACTCTGGAAGTGAGAACAGCGTTTCGCTACAGGAAAGCCCGTCTCCCTCTTGCAGGGACCCCACAAGCTTCTCCCACCCAGGGGCCTTTAACCACCCTGTCCTCCTACCCCCCAAGGTTTCAGAGCAAATCCCCCATGCCATGATGTGGTCCCGGCGTTCTCACTTCCATCCCGTATTTGTGCATTACAACTAGCTTTTATTCACCTTTACTATTCCCTCCTCTCGATTAGAAAGAACATTTGTCAAGTACGTGATCACAGTTGTCAGAGCGCTGAAAGGGCTGGGCCTACAGAACATCCTTACTACACATTCCCTGGAAACATCAAGACAGAAAACCATCGAAAAATGTACGTTACCTGCCGAAAACTGGGTTGAGAGTGTTGGGAATGTAGTGGTCTCGGTCCTCAATTACTTTTTTGCCCAGTGTTATTTTTATGTAAGGGTCACACTGCGGGGAAAAGACAGGAGGGGATGTTATGGCATCGAAAGGGTGCACGTTCAAGTCAAGTGCCGGGACAGACTCGGCTTCCTTCCGCCCATTCCCAGGAAGGCAGCCATCGCGGCACCTGGGCACCCCAGAGGAGCTCTGAGCCACGGTGCCTGCTGGTGGCAGGCGGCCAGCGGGCTTTCAGAGCAGTGTGTGGGTTCAGAGGCTGCGGTGGGGGGTGGGGGGTGGGGGGTGGGGGGTGGGGGGCAGCTCTGCTGGCGCTGGCAGGGGAACTGCAGCAAATCTCCGCCCAGGTCACATCTGTAAACTGAGAAGGATGAACCAACCAGAGGCCCTTAAGCCCCTAAGCTCTGAGATAAATCCCCATGGGGACAATCCTCCTGAACCCATTGTTTTGATAGAGTATCTTTCCTCTAGCAAGATAACAGACGCCCAGAAAGAAAGAAAGAACGTGACAATTACCAGGCTGATGACTGTAATTATCTTGCTACAGGAGAAGGCCCCACACCCAAAGTCTTACCAGGCCATTGTTGTCCTGGGGCTGGAGCTGTAAGCCTCGAACAATGTAGATCCTCACTGTGCATTCCTGCGGGACGCTGTCAGGTAGTTCCCGAAACTGCCGGGGAGGGGCTGGCACGCTGGGGTCATCCGACAGTGGGTAGATTCGGAAGGAGCCCTAAGAGAGAGGCGCACAGACGGTGGTGTAGGGCCCTGGGCACTACCCTCCTCCCCAGGGACACTAGCAGGGTTGGGCCATGGAGGGCCACCTGTGCAAAAAGAAACTGTACTCTGTGTAGGGCGAGTGAGGTGATAATAAAGTAATCCTCTGAGAGGTGACAGGAGGCCCAGGCAGTGGTCCCGGTTAAGAGATGACAGGGGCTTGGGCCATGGGCTGCGGAGGTGGCAGTGAGAAGGAATGAAATTCTGCATATTGTTTGAAGATACAAATACAAGTAATTACTTTTAAATCGAACGAAGCACTGAGGGTGAGTTAGTCCTCTTTTCCTGCTCCACCCCTGTGCACCCTCCCCTACTCCCAGGCAAACTCCTTCAGTCTCAGCTGAAAGGTATTACTTCTTCCAGGAAGCCTCCCTGCTTGCTCCTGGTGGGGTGTGTTTCCTGCGCGCTTTCCTCTAAGCCAGCACGCACTGCATTGAAGTGGCCCGTTCATTGACTGTTCCCTCACTAGACCGTGAGCTTCTATCTACCCTTTCCACCAGCCTGTCTCCCAGTGCCTAAGATGGGACTGTGCCTACACAGGCGCTCAAGAGATGGTTTCTTTGAGTCAGTGCACCAGTGGCTCAGCCAGAGATAGGCCATCTATTTTATCTTGAAACCAATTTAAGGACAGGGGGAAAGCCCTAAAGTTGGACTGAGAAAGCCCGGGTCTGAGTTGCGGCTACGTCATTCAGTAAAGCAGCATGCAGGAAGAGCCCACTCTGTGCCAGGCACTGGGGATCCACAAACCAACTCAATGACTGCAGAAGGGCCAGGGACGGTCAGTGAGAGCGCCTCCCGCAGCCTTGATCCCTGGGTGGACAACTGCCCCGAGGTGGATGTGAAACTATGATCCTCTGATCCAAGGGTCGTGTCTGCTATCCGCAAAGAATTAGGAAGGTGCTGTACCTGCGGCAGCTCTGCCCAGCGCAGTTGGAAGGGGAGGCGGTCATAACACAGAGACTGACCACGTGAAAGGTGCCTTCAGAGCAGCCCGAGCCAGACCTGCAGGGGCCCAGGGCCCCCCGGGGGTCACGCTGCCTGAAGCAACCAGGGTGCTCTTAGTGTGACATTTGAGCTGGCGCTTAAAGAACGTGGAGGACTTTGTCAGGCCACATGGCGGTAAGGCAGTGCATCCAGGGACGGGCGTGGGGCGTGGGGCGTGGGGCATGGGGCGGGGTGCGGAGGTTGCGGGAGGGGCAGGGGGAGGCATGTCCCTGGGAAAGGCTCTGCCTTTGGGAGGAAGGAGCTGGGACTTGTCCCAGTGGAAACCCAAGTGAGGTCTTTTAGGAGTCAGGACACAGGATCTGAGCTGGTTGCATGGAGGGTGGACCGGATGGAAGCAAAGAGGACCGTGGGCTGGCAGGCTGTCACAGTGATCCTGCTGCAGGCCTGGGTGGGGCGGCAGGGCGGGGAGGAGGAGTGGCTGGTGACAGGATAAATCTGCAGGACTGGAGATTGGCTGGCAAGAACAGGGAGGGAGGAGGAGACCCTGGGAAGAGCCTGAGGGACCTTCCCCACCCCCCCATTACCTTTCCACTCGGACACTTTCTAGCAAGCGTTGGCGCTCAGAGGGCATGTCCCTGTCCCAGAGCTCGGTTGTCCTGGACTGCAGCTCTGTACAGGTGGATCTTACACAGGAGAAGCACACACACATTGAACTCACCTTAAACTCTCCCACCACAGAGGGATCTTCATTCTCGTCTGACTTGCCTCGGTACAACTTGAACGTATCAGAGAAGTCGGTCAGGCCCTCAAATTCTGCCACGTGCTCCAGTTCACAATCGTATATCTGAAAATCAGCAGCAGTTTTCATTTCTTATTCAAATGCAGACAGTGTCTAAAATCACAAGGGCTGACAACTCTAAGGGAGGGGTGAGGATGTGCCTGGGGGAACAGGAGCCCTCTTGTTTCTGGCAAGAGCGCAGAATGGTGGTCACTTAGGAGAGTCCCTGCAGTTTCTTTTTTTTTTTTTTTTTGACAGGTAGAGTGGACAGTGAGAGACAGACAGACAGAGAGAAAGGTCTTACTTGGCCATTGGTTCACCCTCCAATGGCTGCCGCGGATGGCGCACTGCGGCCGGCGCGCTGCGGCCGGCACACCACGCTCATCCGATGGCAGGAGTCAGGTGCTAGGTGCTTTTTCCTGGTCTCCCATGGGGTGCAGGGCCCAAGCACTTGGGCCATCCTCCACTGCACTCCCGGGCCACAGCAGAGAGCTGGCCTGGAAGAAGGGCAACCGGGACAGAATCCGGCTCCCCAACCGGGACTAGAACCCGGTGTGCCGGCGCCGCAAGGCGGAGGATTAGCCTGTTGAGCCACGGCACCGGCCGAGTCCCTGCAGTTTCTTATGGAGTTCAATATCCACCTTTGCCACAATCCAGAAATCACATACATATTTAGCAAAGAGAAATGAAGAACACATCTGAGTAGTGTAAGAATGTCCATAGAGGTGGATGGACAATTGTAGGAGGTGCACACTCGGCAATAAAAAGGGATGGCCACCATTACAACAACATGTTGAGTGTCAGCTCTACATGTGGGGCTAAAGAAGCCAGATCTGCAGAGAATGCACCCTGAGGTCTTTGGCATAAGGTATGAGAACAGGCACACCAGTCTACTGTGATCCAACTCAGACCCCGGGCCACTCCTGGGAGCCAACGGTTCTGCAAAAGTGATTGGCACAGAGAAGCTTTCTGTGGTGATGAAAATATTTATTTATTTTAATATTTTTATTTTTGACAGGCAGAGGAGAGAGAGAGAGAGAGAGAGAGAGAGAGAGAGAGAGAGGAGAGAGAGAGAGAGAGAGGTCCTTCTTTGCTGTTGGTGCACCCTTAATGGCCACCGCGCTGTGGCCCGGTGCACCGTGCTGATCCGAAGCTAGGAGCCAGGAGCTTCTCCTGGTCTCCCATGCAGGTGGCAGGGCCCAAGCACTTGGGCCATCCTCCACTGCACTCCCTGGCCACAGCAGAGAGCTGGCCTGGAAGAGGAGCGACCGGGACAGAATCTGGCACCCCGACTGGGACCAGAACCCGGTGTGCCAGCGCCGCAGGTGGAGGATTAGCCTATTGAGCTGCGGTGCCGGCTGAAAATACTCTTTGCTTTTCAAATAAATACCTTAAAAAAAAAAAAAAAAGAGTGGCAGAGAAAAAGAGAGAGATTCTTCTATCTGCTAATTTACTCCCAAAATGGCTGCAAAATCAGGGCTAGTCCAGGCTGACAGCAGGAGCCAGAAACTCCATCTGGGTCTCTTGTATGGGTGGCGGGAGCCCAAGCACTTGGGCCATCTTCTGTTGCCTCCCTAGGAGCATTAGCAGGGAGCTGGGTCAGAAGGGGAGCAGCCGGGACTCCAACAAGCACAATGGCAATGTTGTCTTGTTTGTGTCCACTGTTTATATAGGTGTATACAATTATCAAAATCCATTGAATGGATCACTTTATTGCACATAAGTTATGCTCCTGTAAAAAAAAAGAAAAAAAAAACAGAAAAAGGGAAGAGGAAGAAGGATGCGGCAGCAAGGTGGGGAGAGAGGAAGAGGAGAAAGTGTGAAAGGGATCTAACAGCCCAGTTCGGCCATTTTGTTCTTTATATGCTGGGGTTTCTTGATCTACATTCAGATGTTAGGGCTATCACATGAAAGAATGTGAGTTTTCCATTTTGATGGGGACAATTTCAATGACTAGCTAGTTCTCACTGAAATTCTTTTCCTATATGTTGTTCTGAAAGCTTTAGCATTTGATTCAATTGAGTGCATTACAAACCAAACAACTGAATGGAGAATTGGAAACTCAGAACGTTAACAAAGGTCACGGATAGCCTGCCTTGCCTAGCTCTGTAGCTTGCCTTTGTGCTAGGCACCCATGCCCAGCTGTGAATTTACTCTGCATACATGTGCTAGAATCGACTTTTCAACTAAGGAAACTGATCTCTGTACAGAAGACTGGGTGAAGCATGCTGGCATCTCACAAGGTTCTGCAAAGAGCACCATGACATCCGGGCCTCCCTGAGTCAAACAGGACAGTGGTTGGCTTAGTTCGTGTAGTGCCACCTTCCCATCCCTGCGCCAGGTGCCCCAGCCCCACAGTGGCCATCATGTAACCACAGCTCAACAGCTGTCCTCAAGCCCCAAGAATCTTCTAGAAGCCAAAACCCATTGCAGGAGGGCTCTCCAGGAAGCCAGAGGTTTTCCTGTCCTTCCCAGAAGCACTGTGAAGGCTTTTTAGCTCTGCCTGGGGTCAGTTTCATGAATGTTGAGTCTGCTGCCCACACCAGTCTAAGTCCAGGTACCTTGAGTTTGGAATAGCCCTTCTGAATGTATTGTCCACATTTTTCATGTTCCCCCGAGGAAGCATAAAATTTACTCCACCAGTCAACGATTTCTTCCTCCTACAGACATGTCAAAATGGAAACATTTTTAGTGATGAGATGGAGTTCCAAGCTATGCAGGAAAACTGTTAGACCTGTTATCGGCGAGATTATACATAGGACTTTTGTTTACATGGGTGATGGACAGAGTGTTCATAATAATTCTGCTCAGAAACTAGAAGTGAAATGATCATCCTTCACCCATGAAATATGAAATTATTTGGCATTAATGTCCACAGCTGTTCTAGGTGACTTTCTTACATTCTATAAACACAGTCTATTAATTTGTCTGCTTTGACTTTTTTTTTTACCCAATTGAGTTGATATTTATGTAAACAAATGAAATATAATACCCCCAATATATGTTTTCTACTATCATTTTCTTAGCCCTTTTAACCAGCAATGAATTCTAATGCAAAGATCACTAAGCTAAGAGTTGGAAAAAGTGGCTCCAATTCAAGATGCAGCCTTGTTAGAAGCCACACTGGTTTGGGAAAGCTGTTGATCTCTGAGCCTTGATTTCTTCTTCTGCTCAATGGGATAACAACACTACCTACCTCCATCTACATCAGGAGATCATTCTGGGAAACAACTAAGATCATTGGGAGAAAGAGCTTTGAAAAGTATACAACGTGAAACCAAGGTAAGGAGTCATGATGGTCCATTTAAACCAGCTGATCCTGAATCCTTTGAAGATTCAGGTTCAGCAAGTCTGAGGTAAGACATGGGCCTCTAGTTCATGTGTCATGAGTTTCCCAGGTGATTCTAGCATGGAACCAGTGTCAAGAAGCTCTGGTTGTGATGAGTGGTTCTTGGTTGGGCAGAAGGGATAGCATGT
The DNA here is from genome assembly GCA_949820135.1 of Sylvilagus floridanus. Classification (NCBI taxonomy): domain Eukaryota; kingdom Metazoa; phylum Chordata; class Mammalia; order Lagomorpha; family Leporidae; genus Sylvilagus; species Sylvilagus floridanus. Next base: position 45,859,846 of record OX463235.1, read on the forward strand.
TAGTCACTTGAGGGACATCCTCAGATGATCCTGCCCAGATTTATAACCAGACTTGGTCAGCATCAGACCCATCAATTGCTTATTTGGATGTACTTTGGAAATAGTGATGGAATATTAAGAAAGGCTATTTTTTATTTCTATATTTATGTGTCACAAAGTTGGCAGAAGATATATGAATCTTAAAAGTAGAGCATTGGTGGGAAGTATCACTATGCTCTTAAATCTGTATATATGAAACTTACATAACTCAAAATTTAAAAAAATTTGCATGAAAAGACAGGATCTTATTACCCTCTTTGTTACACCAAATTCACTCTCATGTTGTAAACCCAAGGCTTTGTAATATACAAGTAGTTATTTTTCCCTTTATAAAGATATTATTAAAAACCATCCTTACATTCAAAAAATAGAGAAGTGCACAATAGTTACCTTTTCCGTCAGCTGTGCATGCCCATGTACGGTCACGAGGAGAACAAACCATATCATAGATTACACGGATATGGAGACCCCATGAAAATTAGATTCAGAGAGAAAGAGAGGAGAAATTATTTCTCATGCATACTTTATCTTATCAAGATTTTGATGGATTATTTAAATTATTCTAGTCAAGATGTTCTCATCATTAAACATACCTTATCAGTTTCTCCTCTGAAAATATGCAAGAGAGTTACACACAGTATCCAAGTAAAAGGCATGGAGGTAGCCACCCCGGTCTCACATCTTCAATAGCTGGGTAATCTCATGGTCTACTAACACAGTGGTCACACGGCGGGGTGGGCTGTGTAGAATGGCTCATCTCTGTTCCAAACCTTCCATTGCATGTAACTCCTAAAGTATATTTGCAACTTGGCTTAACTCTCATCCCTTCAATAACTCTCCTGTCACTAGTTTTGTATGATTACAATATCATCATGTAGGTGCCTGCTGTTGACTTTTTGCCATGCCCGTGTTATAGCACTAAATAATGCTCATCCATCAAAACTTTTCTAATAAAGGGTGTCAAATTTTTTTTATTGGCCAAATCTTTCTTGTTTAATGTTTGCATGGGAGAATCCACTCATGATCTCAAAGTACATCCAAAAGATGAGAGAAGGGAGAACTAGGATGTGGGGACTTGACTTTCATCCTGGTACCTGCTGCACCACAAACCAAGGTTGCCCTCACCAACAGTTTGAAGAAATGCTACCTGGACCTCCTTCATGAAATCCTAATTTCAAGTTCATTTCAAATGTGGGGAGAGAACAATTCTCACTATGAGCTATTCCCACAGCTGCTATGCAGGAGGCTCATGGGACTTCTGTGGGTGTTCCTCATTATGGTCTCGATTGACTTGTTCAGTACAAGAGAATTGCCCAGAGAGGCCGAGAGAAAGACAGATGTGTCAATTCTTTCTATTAGATTCATTCCAATGCTGGATTAAGGGTTACATCATCATTGTTGAATTGAGATTTTGGAGAGAAGGATTTTACACCAAAAATACTTTCATGTTCTCAATGGTTCCTGAGTTCAGATTTTTAGAATCTGTTTATTCATATCTATTTTCCAGCTATTCAAAACCACTTCAAAAAAATAATGGTTCATGACTTAAAAAGCATTACTCAAGACAAGATGCTGACTTTTAAGTTTTGGGATTCAAATGGGAAAATTTATTCATGACTATTTTACATGGAAAAGTAACTGAAGCAACTGTTGTGACTTACTATATTATAACCAATAATGAATTCATAGTAGCAAATCATTAAATGCTTCAGGAGATTTCTCCCTTCCTTAGAATTACGATAGTCAAATTTGTTTAAAGAGGACCATTCACTCCAAAATCTACTAATAGAAAGAATCTGAAAGAAGTCAAGTCTCTAGACTGAGACCCCACAGTCCCAAGCGCATCACGCATTTTATCATACATACATGCACTGTCCTTGGTGAAGTCATTTTGCTGAGTGCTGTTGACATGCTGCTTAAGCACTGGAATTGGAAGACAGTTGTTGAGATGGCCAGGTAAGAACGTCCGTGTGCTCTGGCTAGCACTTGACCAATCTGGCCCTAATATTATTTCTCAGGTTTCTTGTGGTAGCACTGAGCCCATTTGTTAAGCTCCCAGATGGACGGTACAGGGCAGTACCCTAAGTTTCCATAGCATGACACTCTCATCCAAAGCCACAGTCTTCAAGCCTGCAGCAACAGCATAGATTTGACCCATTCCCTTGGTTTACCCAGCTGCAAGGCCTGAACCGAGTTAGTGGCAATATATATTCATTGCATGTATATTCTATACACATGTAATGCAGGACATCAGCAAGCTTGTCACTGGCTCTCCCAAATACTCATTGGATTTTGCATAGATGTGTGAAGTCTACCTTACTTGAACAGCAAAACTCAAGTTCTCAGAGGAGATTCCAATCAGCTTTTTTTTTTTTTTTTTAAATCAATACAGGGCATCTCAACTAGCTATGAAGACAGGAAGTAGATTAAAGTCATTTGTAGAACAGTGAGATCGACGGATACTACCAACCCAACCCTGCCACGTTGCAATGTTAAATTCTATGATGTAAACTGAATTCTTGAACTGTGTTGCTAGAGTATCCTACCTATCTGTTAACTGCTGATAAAAAAAGAAAATGGGTGAAAATATTGGCATGGGTTGTTTTATTCCGATGGTACTTAAGGCTACTGAGTACACAGAAGACGTCTAATAATTTATTGACCATGGGAAATGGTAAAACAGGAGGCAGATTACCGAGCAGATCTTAAACTGCCTTTTTCCAGAGTACTTGTGAAATCTACATAGATGATTTAAAATATATTGTACTTAGCCTTCTCTGACAGGGAATATTTGGGTATGAACTACTCACTGTGACCTACGGTATGGGAAATTAGACATGGTCATTTATGAGCATGCAGGACTTCCAGAGGTAGACTCAAACACACTGTTGCACAGTGTTGGCTGTGGAGACCCCATTTAACACGGTCCAATTGTTAGTGAGTTTAATGCACTGGGAAGGAAGTAGATGTCTTTAAAGGCACTGTTTATGGACATAACATATTAAAGTGCAATCATGTGCATTGTGGGCCAGTTTGCACATTAAAACATGCTGTGAAAGTTCATCTTCAATGCCAAAAGAAACAGGGAGATATTTGGCATTCTTTTTTTTTCTGAGCTGAGTCTTTTTTTCCCCTTCATTCTTGTAGAAGTCATTAGGATGGTTTTAAAATAGGGTTCTGAGTGAGTATTTCCACCAGTTTCTTGATGCCAAAACCACAGGGAATTTGTACACTGACAAATAGGGTCATTAAAAATCTATGACACTTTTGCTTCATGCAGGGATAAAACCTGGCTTGTTGCATGGATCCCTGTTCTGAACATTGCAATGCTGTCAGTTTGTAGGCAGAGTGTCTATACCAATGGTCTCACACATGCGTACTCACTGGAATCTCTCAGGGAGGTTTGAATACATACCTATATGTTGGATCCTCTCCCTCTTGGGGTGGGGCCTGGATGTGGTGTTATTTAGGATTCCTGGGTGACTATTAGTGATAGTTGAGGACTACTAGTCTACTTGATGAGTTCAAGATTTATACTCTTGTCTTTACTCAGTCCATGGAAAACTGGTTTGATGATTATCTTAATAGCAGTGACTGGCTGGTGATTGAAATTACCCAATGCTCGGACATCTGAGAGATAAAAACTGACAGTTCCAAGGATCAGTTCCGAAGCCTACCTTAGAAGCCAGTAATGGTTTGGTGTCTTCTATCTCAATAATGGTATCCCGGCGCGGGGGAGCAGACATCAGGGAAGCTGCAAGGCAAACAATTTCATAATCTGAGATACTTAGGAAAATACAATGGTAAACTTTCTTCTCCAAGTTGAAGTTCAACAGTCATAGGGTGGATGCTAGAATTTATTCCTGGATGACACTGAAAAAAGAGAACTACTACCTGAAGTTAGAAAATAACCCAACAATTCATCACTTTCCCCAAAATATAATACAGTTTTAGACATCTTTGTGGGGTTTTATAGCTCAGTTTTGTTTTGGACAATTAGTCCAGGATCTATATATCAGAAATGCTCAAACAAGAATATGTCAATCCGTGTCTTTAGGGGATACAGAAGTGGATTTGTGTATGTGGTTACATCTAAAGGAGCCTTCTTAGAATGTTTCTATGGCACAGAAAATAAAGAAGAGAAGAAAGGTGAGGCAGGATGGGAGTTGTGTGTTTCATTCTGAAAATGCAATGGCTTGTTCCCACAGTACATGGAGAGGGAGAGACACACACCCTGACTTTATGTACAACTTTCCAAATGGTCATGACTCAGGATTTGGGGTTAGAGCAAGGGGCTCAGGGACAGCCCCTGGGCTCACCAGGTTTGCATCAGCTCCAGGAGGTTCCAAGTTCTAAGATGGGGGTGGATGTGGGGGGCGAGGCCAAATCTCCCTTTTATTAAAGAGGGCACCAAAAAGTCACATACCCAACAAGGGGCCCAAATCCAGACACAATGAACTCCACCAAAGCCAAAAGAACCTTCTGTTTAACCCACCAAGGGCATAAAGGAAGGGAGGGGAAAAATGATGTTTAGGTGCCTACCACATGCCCATCACTGGCCTAAGTACTTTTACTTACATGATCTCAATCTCTCAACCATCCTATACAGAGTGTCCCATCATCCCCCTTTTAAAGACTTCAAAACAAACAAACTGGGGCAGTAGTTGTGGCACAGTGAGTTAAGCTACCACTTGCAACCCTGGCATCCCATGTAAATTCTGGTTCAAGTCCTGGCTGCTCCACTTCCCATTCATCTCCCTGCTAATTCACCTGGGAAAATGGCAGAAGAAAGCCCAAGTGCTTGGGTCCCTACCACCCATGTGGGAGACCTGGATGGAGTTCCAGGGTTCTGGCTTCAGCCTGGCCTAGGCCCTGCCATTGTGGCCATTTGGGAAGTGAACCAATAGATGGAAGATCTTTGTTTCTCTCTATATAACTCTGCCAAGTAAATAAATAAAACCTTTAAAAAAAAAAAAACTGAAAAAAACCAAAGCTAAGAGAAAGCCAGTTACTTGCTTTGGATCAAACAGTTAGTACAAAACTATAAGTAATAATCACACCAGAGTTGGAGCAAAGTAGGTGCTCAATAAATATCAAAGAAATGAACAGGGTGATGTTGGCACTTATTGAGTGATGATGATTTGCCAGTTGCTGGGCAGTTTTATATACATATGGCACGCTCAGATTTGTGAGCAGTCTCTGAACTCCCACAAAAAGTTCTATAAATCCAAACATCTGCAACAATCTGGCAGGTGCAGCCAGATGGGCAGGAATGCGTGAACACCACAGCATCCAAGTTCCCTCTTATGTATCAGCTCTCTACTCTACCATCCCCACATTAAACAAAGCCTAAGGGACAGAATGGAGAGGGGATGGTTATAATGTATATTGCCAACAATAGGTCAACTGAGGTACACTCCTCAACTTCTACCCTATCACTGGTTTTAAGAAAGTACCAGATTTTCCTCTTCTGGAACTCAGCACCCTTGCCCACAATTCACTTTTTATTTTTTAACAGGCAGAGTGGACAGTGAGAGAGAGAGAGACAGAAAGGTCTTCCTTTGCTGTTGGTTCACCTTCCAATGGCCGCTGCGGCCGGCGCACTGCGCCAATCCAAAGCCGGGAGCCAGGTGCTTCTCCTGGTCTCCCCTGGGTGCAGGGCCCAAGCACTTGGGCCATCCTCCACTGCACTCCCTGGCCACAGCAGAGAGCTGGCCTGGAAGAGGGGCAACTGGGACAGAATCCGGCACCCCGACCGGGACTAGAACCTGGTGTGCCGGCGCCACAAGGCGGAGGATTAGCCTAGTGAGCCGTGGTGCTGGCCACAATCCACTTTAATGACAGAGAATCAATCACTAACCAGGAACCTGCTGCCATGGGCCCAGCCTCGTCCTGGGCACTAGACCCAAGGAGGTCCATACAAGAGATTCTGCCACAGAGTTCGCAGCATTTGTGCCTGCTTTCCTTTTTTTTTTTTTTTTTTTAAAGATTTTATTTATTTGAAAGACAGAGTTACAGAGAGAGGCAGAGAGAGAGAGAGGGGGGGGTCTTCCATCATTGGGTCACTCCCCAGATGGCCACAATGGCCAGAGCTGAGCCGATCCAAAGCCAGGAACCAGAAGCTTCTTCCAGGTCTCCCATGTGGGTGCAGGGGCCCAAGGACTTGGGCCATTTTCTACTGCTTTCCCAGGCCATAGCAGAGAGCTAGATCAGAAGAGGAGCTGCTGCGACCAGAACCAGCACCCCTATGGGATGCCGGTGCCTCAGGCCAGGACTTTAACCCGCTGCACCACAGTGCTGGCCCCAGCATTTGTGCTATCCTAACAATTTCATGTATTCAAACCAAAGAACTTTTGCTCATGAGAGCAGTAGAAAACATGCTAGGAAATACATTCTATGAATATAGAATATATACGTATATAATAATAATAATAAAACAATTCCTGCAGTTACAAAAATCTTTCTTATTCTAAAAATTGCAATATTAGGCACCATCAGTTCAGCACAAAATGTTTTGCATGGGATATTTCTTGATAAACACATGTAGAGTTTTGCTCAAATGTGATGACAAATTTGTTTCCCCCTCTTCTCTGAATTAGGGACACAGGATGTTGAGAGTCACATACTGAATGCATTTCTAAGGCTCAGTGAAATTAATTACAAACCATATGGAAGCTTAAGTAGAGCTGGCTAACCCCTGGTGTTTAACTAGAAGGCATCTGTTTGTCTACCAAGGATCAGATGAATGAGGGTCTTCCAGTCCTCCACTGGGGTCTAATCTAACGAGTTCAGGGGTCTGGGATCTTCTACACTGATGTGACAGAGCCCTCAGCCCCTAACAGTCCCTGAAACAAGGTAACTAAAAGGATGAGTAACAGCAAAACCCTATATCATTAGCCATTATTCATTATGGAACTCTAAGTATTATGCAAAGCTCTATCATTTATGTATTAATTGTATGACCTAAGGCAATTCATTTAAATTCTTTCTGTAAGGATAACAAGGAAATATCTTTCAAACTGCAGCCCAAAATGTTGTGATGTGTTAATGAGGTAGAGCAAAAAATGAGAAGCAATTTGAAATAAAAATCTCCTCCTTCACTGTGTGTGGGGAGGGTTTCCTTGTACTTCCCCACCAAAATATTTACCACACCACTCTGCTGTGGCCCATTTCCTTTTCTTCCCTGCTGGGTTCTTGCTCTGTGGGTGTCTTGGTCCCTTCTGTCCCCTAAACATCCAGAATGGTACATGGCATTCAGTGAGTGATCAGTCATCTGGTGGGGCCAGCATTGTGGCATAGCCAGTAAAGCTGCCACCTGCAGCACCAGCATCCACATGGGCATCAGTTCATGTCCTGGCTGCTCCACTTCCGATCCAGCTTCCTGCTAGTGGCTTGGGAAAAGCAGTGGAAGATGGCCCAAGTGTTTGGGCCCCTGCCACTCATGTGGGAGACCTGGATGAAGTTCCTGGCTTTTGGCTCAGCCCTGGACATTGTGGCCATCTGGGGAATAAACAAGTAGATGGAAATTTTCTCTCTCTCTTAGTCTGTCTCTTCCTCTAATTCTGGCTTACAAAAATAAGTAAATAAATCTTTAAAAAAATCATTTGTGGAAGGCTGAAGGCAATTACTTCCTCCTTATTTCTCATGTGGATATAGCTCTCCTTGCATTTCTAGGCAGCTTACTGAAAAATAAATAGGAAAAGCTCATGAAGCACTTAACATTTCCTGCACAAAGTTCCTGTGTTCATCCAGGAGCCAAACATTTCAGAAGGTAATGCCCTGAGCCTTGGGACTCCCCACACTAAGCCAGAATTACAGCCTCGCTCTGCCACTTACAGCTCTGTCACTTGGGAAGGTGACAGAGCCCACTGTAAATCAAACTCTTTGCTCTTCTGCAAAATCTGGACACTGAAGACTTACCTTGGGAAGGTTTGGGAGGATTCCATCAGATGTGTGAAAAAACCCTGGAATGTTACAGACTTGTGTTTTACCTTTCAGCTGTGGCACGATATCCTCCTTCCCTGCGTAAGGATCACAGCGAAAGCGGTCCAGGCGGTCGATGGTACACTGGCCAACCACGGGCTTCCGGCCAAACTGCCTGTGGTCGATGACCTTGATCACCAGCGGAGGCATGTACAGTTCCTCCTTGGGCAGCAACTGGGAGGCATGAAGGTAGGTGTAATTTCTCTTTTTAACAAGATCTGAGGACAGCAGCTGTACTAATAAATCCCCCAAGGTGGAACCCAGATTCTTTTTGTCCAACTGGCAATAGCCCAGGGGACTCACAATGAGTGGCTGAGTAACTCCTGCCCTAGGCAAGTGGCTCAGTGCTTCACAGCATGAACTGCCAGCCAGACTTCCTGGCATCAAATTCTGGTCCTGCCACCGCAAACTCCAAGACTTAAGGGAGCTTCTCTAATCCCTCTGTGGCCTACTTACCTCATCAACAGTAGTAGGTTTGTTAATATAGCAAGGGTCTTCAAAAGGCTTATGGAAAAATGTATATTATGACAAAACTATGCATGTGTTTCCAAATTGTTTGCACTAAAATTAACTTGTACTAATTTGCAATATCATGTCTGAACAGGATCTAGTTTGAGGCACTAAGAAGGATCTGACATCGATGGAAAAGAGCCCCTATTTGGGGCTGGTGTTGTGACACAGCAGATTAATATGCCATAGCCCATGACCCCAGCATCCCATATCAGAGTGTAAATTCAAGTCCTGGACTTATGATCCAGTTCTCTGCTAATGCACCTGGGAAGAGATCAGAAGGTGGCCCAAGTTCTCGGACCTCTGCACCCATGTGAGAGACCTCGACGGAGTTCCATGTTCCTGGCCTACCTCCAGCCACCGTGGCCATTTGGAGAGTGAACCAGCAGAGGGAAGATCTCAACCTTTCAAATAAATACAATAAATCTTTGAAAGAAAAGAAAAGAGCCCCCATCAGAGCAACATGAATTCTAAGTTTGAAGCAAAAGCATTTAATTTATGGTGAAGCTTAGGTGGGAGAGTACTGAAATTGTTGATGCCTTATAAGAAGGTTATGAAGACAACGTTCCAAAGAAATCAGCAGCTGATGAATAACTCATTTTAAGAAGGGAGGAGGTGATGTTGAAGAGGAAGTTTGCTGTGCAGACCATCCACATTAATTTGTGAAGAAAATATTAACCTTGTTGTTTCTCTAATAAAAAAGGACTGATGGTTAATGGCAGAAATGACCAGAATACAAGAGACATCCCAGTTTGGCCAGCTTACACAATTCTGGCTGAAAAATTAAAGTGGGGCTGACTTTCTGCTTAGTAGATACCAAAACATTTGGGTGGGCCCAAATCAGCTGCAGACAAGAGCAAAGTTTTCAATGGAAACTTTAAACAAGTGGGATGAGATCCTGGGACATTTATTCAAATAACTGTAATGAGAGACAAAACATGGCTTTACCAGTATGATCCTGAAGACAAACACAATCAGAGCAATAGCTACTAAGAGGCAGTCAAAAAAAGGAACTGGTCAAGAGCAAAGGTCATGGTGTAGGTCTTCAGGATCCTCAAGGCTTTTTGCCTGTAGAACTTCTGGGGGGCCAATGACAATATTTGCTTATTAGGAGTGTGTTTTGAGCAAGTTAGCCAAAACTTTAGCAGCAGTATGTGTGGACAGCCCTTCTCTACCATGACAATTCTCCTGCTCATTCTTCTTATCAAACAAGGGCGGTTTTCCAAAACTTTTGATTGGAAATCATTAGCTCAGGTATCCACCTTACAGTATTGATTTGGCTCCTCATAACTTTTTTTTTCTAAATCCTTAAAAAAGAAAAAAAAAATTCCTTAAAGGGCGCTCATTTGTCTTCAAATGGCCGGTATCACTACTTACAAAAGTGTCTAGAAGTTGATGGAACATATATTGAGAATTTGTGGTTTTTCACTGTTATCTTTTAATTGCATGGACTTTTTCCAGTGCTCCTGTACTTCCAAGTCAAGTATTTAAAATAGTACCTGGCCTGCAATCAGTGTTCAGTATGTGTTAACTCATATGAGATGGAATCAGGGTTCTTCACCACTGACCCTAAATTCTGCCTGCACAAGGCTAACAAGCCCAGATGTTGTTGATGTACTAGCCAAGTCCTGAGCAGAAGTTAGCAATGATCAAGATAAAACTGAACCGTCTATGGAAATAACTGTGGCCGGAAGTCTTGGAGCCCTGGAAGTTCAGTGCCAATGTGGGATGCTCATTTTCCTCGACTCCTCTTGGTTCCTGCATGTGAAATTTCATGACCTTGATGTTGCTGCCTGATTAGGGAATCATGGGCTGGCCTGGGGGCCTGCTTGGTGTATCTTACAAGTGAGTTTCTATCTCTCGCCTTACAAAGGAATAAAAGCTAGGACTGTCTCAGTGGTTTCCTTGCCTCCTCTTGGGAGGAGGGGAAGGCGTTGGGAGTGAGCAAGCATGGGTGGGGTGGCCCAGGGAGAACCACCTTGGGATTCTGACTCGGAGTAGGAGGGTTACCCCACCTGCAGCATTTTAGGGGAAGATCACAGGTATGGAGCTAGAAAGACCTAAGCCCAAACTCTGGCCCACTGCTTACTAGTAATATCCCCCATATATACCCACAAAGTGGGTGTAAGAGGGAAGAAAATGTCCTTTCCCCAGGGTTGGAGACGAAATGTCCAGGTCTGAATGCTCTGGCACTGAGGCAGAGCTCTTGTGGTCTGGACGTGTTCACTGCATCATAGAAGGGTGGCCTAACACTCACTGTGAGGTTGGATAAATCACTTCCCCTCTTTTGGCCTCAGTTTTCTCATCTGGAAAATGGGAGGTTAAACCCCCATGGTCTTAAGTGTTCAAGAGCAGTGTTTTGGGGTCACCAGGGGCAGAAAAACAACTGTGGTGGGGAAAGGAATGGAAGGTTCTAGGATTTCTACTTCTTCAGGCTAAGCAAATGTCTTTATTTTGACCTTCATTATATAGAAGAGTACCATCCCAGGACACAGCCATGGTCATTGGGGTCATGGACCCAACGCCCCTGATGGGTTCCTCCACAGAAGCCCCTTCCCCAGATAGCCAGACCTTATCCAGAGGGTTCTAGTCCCTGTGCATCTTGGAGACTCATTTCAGATTAATATTTCACCCTCAGGGGGTTGACCAAGAGTTTGGATAGATAGCTAACTAGAAGCAGAGTTTACTGGAGAAATAAATATTGCTTATAGATATTTTTGTGTTAGCGAAGTTGTTTGAGGTTTGAAAAAATTATTTTTTTAATTTTAGAGGCACAAAGAAAGAGAGAGAGAGAGAGAGAGAACTCCCACGTGCTGGTTAATTTGCAGTGGCCACCACAGATGGGGCTAGGCAAGGCTGAAGCTAGCAGCTGGGAACTCAATCAGGTCTGACCTGTGGTGGCAAGGACCACCACCTGCTGCCCCCAGGGAGCACAGTAGCAGGATGCTGGAGCCAGAGCTCAAGCCCGGGCCTCTGGTGTAGGAGGCAGGCATCCCAAGGCCAGCCTGACCTCCATGCCAAGTGGGGGTCTGAAGCTTTGAGAAATCATTACAACAGCATGGAGATCCAAGGGTGAAAATTCACTGACAATGTATCCATATTTCACATACAACTCTATTCAACACACAGACAGTTACATAGACTGATACTGTACCACTTTCATGAAGAGAACAGAACTTGGAAAGTTGGGCGTCTTCTTAAGGTTTTTGATCACCACCGATTCTACCCTTTCCCCTCCACACTCCACAATGAGACTAGGGGATGTGATGGAAGCCATCTGGTAGTTTTTCATGTTTCTGAGGCCCCAAGCTAGAATCTAAGAAAACAATTTAAAGAGAAGGGATGGAAAGCCAGCCTACTAAAAGTAATATTCAAAAGGAAAAACTCGTTCTTGGTAACTGATGAAGTCTTTAAGGTTGATTTGAACAGCTTTGCCTAAAATGTCTGGGAATGTGACCCTAGAAAGTCTGGAGGCCAAGAAGAGTGGGGTTTTGTCCCTTTCTCCATCCTGAGCCACTGTAAGGGCAGAGCAGTTAAGAACACAGGGCCCAAATCCTGCCTGTGCTACAGACCAGCTAGACCACCCAGAAGGGAATTACACTGTCCATGCCCATCCTGCAAATAGGACTCACAGAATTATCCAGCATAAGGTTAGCCTGGAGTTCAAGTGTCAACTTAACATAGTGTCTGATAGACAGGCATTCAACAATAATTGTTGTTTAAAGGCCTTAGTTTTTGAGAACTTTTAGCAAGACAGTTAAAGGATAGAAATCTTAGGGTAATAGCTGCTTGATAGGATGTGGGGGGCCTTGATGTTGGATCAGACATTGTCCATCAAGCTACCCGGTTCACTCCACCAGCCTGAATCTGCCCCGACCATGCAACACATCACCACTCCCACTCCACCTTCGCCTCCCTCTCAGGCCTGCTCTGCTCACTCTTCCTCTCTTCCTGTCCACCATCCCTCTCCAGTTCTTCAATTGATCCCCCAAATTCAGAAATATGCTGGCTCCTAGGGCGTGAGGACTTCAGTCTCTCAGGAATGCTGAAATGGAACTCTCCTTGTTTCCTCCACAGCCTTCTATTCCCATGACTACTTCAAGTGTTTGCACACATTCTCTAGGATGTAGAGACAGCAAGACAGACACAGAGCAGGATTCCACCTCTGACATGAAGGATTCCCGCTCCATTTGCTGGATCAACCAAACTTAGAGAGCCACGAACCTCAATAGCAGTGAGCTGAACCACGGGCCTGATGCCCTGGGGGACCATATACAGATTTGGTGCTCTCTGAGAGGGCAGGATGGGAAGGTTGGTGCCGTCCTGTGAAATGAACAAGGAAATGTCAGCGGTTTCCTTTATTTGAGGAAAACAGTGCCTAGAATTGCTCACAGCAGCTTGAAGCCGCTGAAAGTTCCAGTGGGTGAGAAAGCAGCAGCGTACCTTGTCCCTCAAAATCAGCTCTGCCGTAACCAAGACGTCTCCGCAGGCCTTGTCTCCATTCAGTACTGGGTGCCAGAGGAGTTTGGGTGTGACGTCCATTTCTGAGTTCAGTTTCACCAGAGGGGAGCAAATGCTTCTTCCCAAAAATTCATCTTTGCCCTAGAGAACCAAGTGAGCCTTCAGGTCCTGAACACATAGCCCCTCACATTCACACACACACACACACACACACAATCCACATAAGAAATTCTAAATACCATACCACTTGGTCATTGTCAAAAAGTTCTATGACCACTTTGGGTGGATCCTGTAGAACTGTTTGGGGTTCCCCGTAGATTTCAACTTCATCGAATATAATTGTTTGGTCCCACGTGGGATTCAGGGTGGAGTGGATGATCTCAGTGGTTTTGCTTCGATGGAGGAAGGAGACATGAGCATATGGATCTGAAACAGGCAAAGAATCACAGTGAGGTCAAGGCTAAGTCCAGGTCCCTGCGGCCCCTTGTTTCACCTGCAGGCTTTTCCTCTGGATCGAGAAGCTGGGACTCTCGCCACCCACGTGGCACTGCGATTCAGAGAGCAGGATGTGGCAGGGTAGATGACATAATGATAGAGAACGGCACCGCCCAGAGGCACCTGAAGTAAAGCCATGAAATGTGCAGAGTACTCCCTTTCTGGAGAACACCTCCACCAAGGCTAAGGAGGCACCCACTCTCTCTGCCAGTGCACTGCCCCATGGTTGAGTGCAGGCTGTGAAATCAGATGCACCTGGGTTCAAACCCCACCTCTATCCCTGTCACATGACCTAGAGGCAGGGACTACATCACCCTCCTAGCCTTTGGTGCCCTCCTCCATGCAATTGAACTAAAAACGTCTGCTCGTAGTGCTGAGCAGGTGAAACAATATAAAGAATGTCATCTACTTAGGGCCGAGTCCATCATAGGGGGAGTATTTGGTAAATGCTAGGTACTGCCATTGTGCCTTATTTCTCCGGTAATCATTGAGTCAACACATGTTTATTGAGTGCTCACAGAGTTTACAATCTGTGATAGCAGAAAATGCTGTCTCACTGTTTGAGAATGGGATGAAGGCAATCTTGTGTACTAATAAGTAATCTGTGTTCTGCATGCTAAACAATTTCACCAAACTTTTTTATAGTTGGCTCTAGGTTCTGACCTCTCTGAGCAATGACCTAATGTCTAATCTGAAATTCTAGAAGGGTGTTATGCTTTTAGCAGTTCAAGAAATCATCATATACATGGAACTCTTTGCTTTTGCCCTGACGATAAAGTATTGCATCTCAAACTGCAAAAAACTGTAGTGTTGTGAAACCATGTCAAAGAATTCTTTGACTTTCAGTGATGGAGTGCCCCCTGGTGGAGAATATTTGAAAATGACTTCAGAAAACATTTTGTATCTGTGTATTAGGGGGTAACTTAAATCTGGTCTGTGAGAAAAGGAAACCATTCATTCATGTTGGCTAATATTAGTGCTTGGGACACATTTCAGAATTGATTTGAGTGCACCAGAGTGTCAGGCCTTAAGAGCTGTTTCCACAGAAGGCCCAAGGAAGCTTTGCTGGGTATCACATCCTGAAACGGAATATTTTGTTCCCCACACCTCCCGCCCCTCCTCCCCATTCCAGGATGGCTCTAGAACTAGCTATTCATGCTTCCACAGGTAAGAGCGTAAGTCTCCAGGCAGGAAGTCCCACCTCCCCCATGCAAACCCTTCTCCTGCCAATAACCTGCCAGTTGGAACCAGTCCAAAGGTGCTCCTAAGGGTGATAAGGCCTTGTGGTTTCATGGTGAGGGGAATTCAGAGAACAAGCAGCAAAGGAGGTAACCATGGACTCTGAACTGCTCCAAACCTGGTGCTGGAGGAAACTGGGTGAACTCGTCATCTTTTTTTTGTTTTTCCTTTAACCTTGAAAGAGCTACAACCATTTAAAGGATCTTACTTTACCAATCAACCCAAGGGCTCAGGAATAAAGACGGCTTTGTGTGTAAATTGCCCTTCCTGATCCTTTTTATTAACTAATCAATTGCTGATTATTAGAATTAAAGATCACAGATCTTCTGTGTATCCCTGGCACCCAGCAGCAATGCCTTACTCACTCATTATTGATCTAATGACTGAAGAGTTTATTCCATGCAAATCAAATTAATCTCATAATGAAAAGGGCTTTTGTTGTCGGGAATGACCTGAAAAATCCACTTGCTGAAATGAGGAATCCGCAAGCTAACGCCTTCTAGGTACTAACACATCACGGGGGATTTTTTTCCTTTACCTGAAAAGCTGTCCTTATCTAAAGCTATGAGGTTTCTGGCTTGATAGATATAGCAGCGCAGATGGTAGATGTAGACTCCTAAAAAGAACAGGATGGAGATTAATTACAAGAAACGTAACATTGCAAGCTGTGACTTTTCTGGACTATTTGGAGACTACACATGCTCAGATACGCGATTCACTGGAGTCTGGTTCTCCACGGCAGAGAGCACACAGAACAGCGATGATGATCTTTCCCAAGGCCGTCCTCATTCCTGTAGGATTACACTTACAGTGCTCTCTCCTCATCCACAGTTTTACTCTGTGCAGTTTCAGTTAACCATGGCCAACTGCAGCACAAAAATATTCCATGGAAGCTTCCAGAAATAAGTAATTTCTAAGTTTAAAATTCTGCACCATTCCGAGTAGCATGATGAAATCTACCTGCTTCCTGCCCTCTCACACCCTGGATGGTGGGACATCCCCCCTGGAGGAATCACCCCAGGTCCGGCATTTCCATGTGGCGCTTACTTCCTGCCCAGCTGTTAGTAACTGTCTTGGCTATTAGATCCACTCTTGTAGTTACCCCAGGGCTTGTGGTTTTTATTCATTTTTTTGAATGCTTTTTAAAACGATTTATTTATTTGAAAGTCAGGGTGAGAGAGAGAGTCTTCCAATCACTATCACTCCCCTAAGTGGCCACAAAGGCCAGGGCTGAGCCAAGCTGAAGCCAGGAACCAAGAACTTCATCTGGATTTCCTACATGGGTATCAGGGGCCCAAGTACTTTGGCCATCTTCAGCTGCTTTTCCTAGGCTATTAGCAGGCAGCTGAACTGGAAGTGGAGTAGCTGGGACTTGAAATGGTGCCCAAAGGGGATGCAGGCATTGCAGGCAGCAGCTTGACCTACTATGACACACGCCAGCCCTAGGTTTTTTTTTTTTTTTTTTTTTTTTTTGACAGGCAGAGTGGACAGTGAGAGAGAGAGACAGAGAGAAAGGTCTTCCTTTGCCGTTGGTTCACCCTCCAATGGCTGCCGCGGTCGGTGCGCTGCGGCCGGCGCACTGCGCTCATCTGATGGCAGGAGCCAGGTGCTAGGTGCTTTTTCCTGGTCTCCCATGGGGTGCAGGGCCCAAGCACTTGGGCCATCCTCCACTGCACTCCTGGGCCACAGCAGAGGGCTGGCCTGGAAGAGGGGCAACCAGGACAGAATCCAGCGCCCCAACCGGGACTAGAACCCGGTGTGCCAGTGCCGCAAGGCAGAGGATTAGCCTGTTGAGCCTCGGCGCCGGCGCCAGCCCTAGTTTTTAATAATGTCCCAAAGCAGGATAGTGATGCATGCATTTTGTTTCAGTAGATTGCTGTAATTGTCCCATCTTTATTTACTGTCATCAATCACTTATTATACCAAATTAATGAAATAAACTATCATAGGTATATACATACAGGAAAAACACAGTATACACTGGATTCAGTACCGTCCATGGTTTCATGCATCCACTGGGGGTCTTGGAAAGTATCCTTTGTGGATAAGGGGAGACTATTGTATTTGAAAATATTATGGAAGCCCATGCTAAAAAAACAAAATACAGATAGCCCTTGGATTCAATCCACCTGGGACCAAAAACATTCAGGGGAAACATGTGGCATTGTTGCTGACATGTATTATATAGTTATATCTACAGTGGTTACATCTGTATACCTTTTTCCCTTTGTCACTATTCCCTGTTAAGCTATACCAAGCATTTATGTTTTAGTAGGCATTGCAAATAATCTAGACATAGCAAAGCTGTATGGGAGGTGTGGACAGGCTAAACACAAATACTATTCATCAGGGGCATCCTCAGACTGTGGTGTTCTCACACCAAGGCCCTGTGCATATTGAGGCCTGCAGTTGGCCGCGGTTAACAGGAGAAAATTACAGCTGTTGTAAACTGTGGATTCAGGGTACCGCCTATCATCTTAGACATTTAAAGTAAATCCAGGTCTCTCTCACATGTGGAGAAGCAGGGCTGTCTACAGTGCTTCAGCACCTTTGCTGGTAAACAGCTTTCTGATAGAAGTTTGTCATTGTTGTTTAAAATCTGAAACTCTGTTATTATACTGATCCACAGGTACACTACCCACCCCCAACACACACACACACACACACACACACACACACACACACACACACACAATTTGACAGATAGCAGAGCCATGTGAATCAGTGCACAGATTAAACTAGTTGAGTGCAATGCTTGTCTCCAGTGCTTACAAACTGTAAGGCCCCAGGCCAGTTATTAATTTTCCTGTACCTTGGTTCTCCCATATTTGGAGAAGCAGACAGTAACAGCATCTATCTTACAGGAATGTTAAGAGGATTAAATGAGTTACTATATTACATGCCTGGCACACGCTGAGACCTGTGGAAGTATTTATACTATTATAGGTTTGCCCCACTCCAAAATTCTTGAAGGTTACCACTGAGACAAACCTTTACTTAAATTTTGAGGCATTTTCCCTAATTAAAATAATACAATGAGTGCCTATTAGACAGACTACATTCAAATCAGTCATTTTGACACCCTTAATCCCAAATCTGATAGTTTTAAAACTATTTTTTTAAAAACTCCTCTTTATCAAGTGATGAAAATTAAAGTCATATTCCCAAGATTTTCATCATTGTTGGTGACTTGAAGAGTTTGAGACAAACGTTACGGGAGCGGAATTCACAAAGACGGGTTGGAAACTCACGGTCAAAGTTGCAAGAGACAATCGGAGTGTTTGCTCCGAACACAGCGGTGGCGCTGTGCTTCTGCTTTTCCGTGCTCTTTTCGTCTCCGTCCTCACTGGTGTCTGCACCCTACAGGGAGAGAGGCGAACGTCTCAAGCGGTTGGAAAGCGAGGAGGTGGTCATCTGACCACCTGATGTTTCAGGAGGAACAAGGCTCATGACCGCAAATGACTTCCCCAGAGTCACTCGGCAGAAAAGCACAGGAACAGGACAAAGCCAGTCCTCCTTCCTCAAGTGCCGGTCTTAAGAAACAGGAACCATGTAGAAGACAATGAAGGGGGTTAGGAGGGAGGTAGGAGGAAGAGAAGGAGCTGCAGGAGGGGGCAGGGGAGCGGGTACGGGATACAGAACAGACTGTGTTTCAAGACGGACCCTGCCTGCCATCCTGTTTCCCTCACTCACGTCCATTTTCTCCGTCGTTGCCTCCACCTGCCTGCTTGCCCCTCCCTGCCTTCTTTATCGGGCTTCCATCTGAATCCTCCTCAAATTCTGTCAGCCACCCTTCTGCTTCCTCCCCCTCACACCTGCACATTTAACCTTCTCGGTTTACTGAAAAAGCCGCAGTTTCCAAGATGCGATCCAAGGAACCCGTGCCTGGGATTACCTGAAACAAGGGTTCTGGAACAGACATATTTAGAAAGTGCTGGGGGATACAGGTGTGCCTGCAATAGCTTTTCTCAGAACCTGTCCTGTGTTTATGGTCTATTCATGTTGCAAGAATTACTGAGCACCTAGGGTGCAGAGCTCTCCCTCTGCCTATCTGCACACTTCACAGAACCCTCTATGGAGCCGGCAGTGTTGTATGAAACACTCATGTATTTCCTCTATGCCAATGTTATGTGTGCTTCATCTACTTGTTACTTACAAGGGCGCCTTCAAGTTTGAAGATAGCAGCTGCCCCATGTGTTTCTGAAGGAGCCATTTTTCTCCTCCAGCGCCTGCGGCGGAAGGTATCCGAGCTCCGTTGTTTCCAGTGGAATTTCCAGCCAATTAAAGAAGCGTATTCCCAGCCCTCCCGGTCTTCGTATTCTTCCATGGCCTAAAAGAGAATAAAATGCTTAATGATAATAACAGTGATATTCCTTAGACTCTACTGATAATGCAGGTTGTTTGGTCAATCAACAAATAGCAGACAATCAACTCTTTGCCAAGCACTATTCTGAGAGCAAAGGAAGACACAGGGCAAAGAATGACCCTTGCAGAGTTGATGGGCTGTGGGAAGAGAGAGAGATCATCAGGCAATTGCAGTGCCACACGATGATGGCATACAGTGGACGTATCTTCGGGCTGCACACTTTATTCACACTTGGTAGTGGGGTGAAGTAAGGGGACTGTTTCTCAGACTAAAGTTTTACTTTATTAGTTTCTAAGAACGCGCTATTGTGACACAGTTTGGAAAAGAGCAGTATCTTCCTGTTAGATCTGATCGAGGAAAATGACTGTCTTCTTCCCCTGGTTTAATGTCTTGTTTAACACAGTAGCTGAACAACTAATAATTAAATGAGAGATCAGCGTATATTATTTCTGTACTTAATAACTAGTGAGTATAGTACTTTTCAGCTTAAAAATAACTATCTCAGTTTTCAGTGGTTTATTCTACCCTTTTGACAAATATGAATCCCTACTACATAACACAGAGTGTGTTAGCAGCTAAGGAAAAGCAATATAAAAAAAAGGCAAGGTGTTTGCCTTCATGTAGTTGGCAATTTAGTAGTAGAAATTTTATATAAATACCTTGAAAGTATGGCTGAATTTAATAAAAATAATACCAAATAATATTATAATCTTAGATTCATGTGAGTTATTATTGTAAAGTCTGATTTTTAAAACATTTTTAAAAAATTTTTGAATAAAGATAAAATGCAGATTAAGCACAATCTTGAAACTGACTCTATAGGACCATTAATAGTGGCAATGAGATAGTTCTATAGCCAAGAGAGGTGGCTTAGGGAACATCATACATCTCCCAGAAATCTCATCAGTAGAAGTAGGCCAGTCCCGGGTTTTCTGAGTGGTGGTCCAGTGTTTGTCCCACCTCACCCTGATGTTCTCACTGGGAAGGAGGGAGCCATATATCTTCAGAAACTTCTTCCCGCATTAAGACGGGCTAATTCCATAACCAAGATTCATCCATTCATCAGCTCATGCACTCTACTACATTATTGTTGAGAGCACGTTCCTGAGCTGGCAAGGAGGCACAAAGATAACGATGGCTCCATTTCCACTCCCAGGATGTTTGCCTCTCATAGGAAATAACTTCATAACAGCTCTGGAATCAGGCATTTGGGGCAATAGAAAGAGTTCCTGTTTAGATTAGCCTAACCTGGACTCAGACAGCAGCTCTGTCGCCTACTAGGTGCATGAAGCAGAGGAAGTCTGTTTAATCTCTGTGTGGATTATCTATAATACGGGGATAAAATCCAGACCTTACAAGACTGTAGGTGATGTATATTCAGAACCTAAAACTATAGGAGGCACGTAAAACATGCCACTTACTATCGTGAAGAATGTATTTTTTGCACTGATTTTATGATCATACCCTTTAAAACTTTATAATATTCTAATTAGATGGGATATTATCATTTTGCAGATGAGAGAGTGAAGTCAGGATCTAATTCTTATATGTATTGTTACAAGCCCTATAGTAGAATTGCCTCTAGGATATTTTGTACCCAAAATAATTGTGGTTTCTTTTAATGCCTTTATAGCAGTTCTCAACATTATGCCTGCCTCAGAATCACTGGCAGGATTTGCTGAAATGGAGGTTTCAGGGCCCATCTCTAGAGTTTCCAAATTGGTGGGCTTGGGGAAGGCATGTCTGCCCAGTCCTGGGGGTGGTGATACCATTGGTGGGGTGGGTACACTTTACGCACCCTGAGCAGGGTATTGGGCCCTTGATTTACAAATGGTTCCAACAACCAAGTCCACTGGAACTCCCTGTGGTCTAGAAGGCAGAGGCCCGAGGCCAGTTCCCTTCTGCGGCCCCTCTTACCCGTGCGGTACTGGAAGCGGTCTGTGTTAAATCTCTCTTGCGTTTTCGGACCAGCCTTCGCCGTCTGTGAGTGTGATACATTTTCTCCGCTGCAACCCAGGACTTGGGTTTATTATCAGGAGGAATAGTAATTCCATACTCCCAACCTAGAGAGAGAAATGCATTTGTCAGTTCACAAATAAACTCCCAGGAAATGTTCTCACTTTCTCTCCTTCAAAACGTTGTCTAGTCTAATGACCGACATAAGCATCCCTAATCCAAAGAGCTCCAAAATCCAAAACTTTCCGAGCGCCGTAACACCACAAGTAGAAAATCCCACACCTGACATCATGCAATGGTCACAGTCCAAACACAGCTGCACCAAAAATACTGCAGAAAATTATCTCCAGGCCATGTGTATGCGTATATGTGAAACATAAGCCAATGTAAATGTTTAGACGTAGCTCCCGTCCCCAGGATATTTCATTATGTTTATTACAAATATTCCAAAACATCCAGAAGCTCAAACACTTTTGGTCCCAAGCATTTTGGATAAAGGATGTCCAGTCTCTATGCTGCTTTCACTTTGCTGGGATTCAGCCAAAGTGACTCGCCAGGGAGCTGATCTGAAGCCAGGAGCCAGGTGCTTCTCCTGGTCTCCCATGCGGGTGCAGGGCCTATCCTCCACTGCACTCCTGGGCCATAGCAGAGAGCTGGCCTGGAAGAGGGGCAGCTGGGACAGAATCTGGTGCCCCGACCAGGACTAGAACCCAGTGTGCCGGTGCCGCAGGTGGAGGATTAGCCTAGTGAGCCGCAGCACCGGCCTAATTGTGGTTTCTTTTAATGCCTCCATAGCAGCTCTCAACATTAGGCCTGCCTCAGAATCAGCTTCAGGGCTTGCTGAAATGCAGGTTTCAGGGCCCATCTCTGGCCTGTTTTCTTCGTTATAAAGGTAAAACATACCTTTTTGAAGGGCTATTTTAAGACAATCCAAACAATGTATGCAGAGCCCTCAGGGCCAACGCTTAACCTATAGTAAGTACTTGATCAATTCTGACGGCTATTATAAGGTCGGGTGATCAAATCAAGATTTGCAAGGAACTGATCTATTTGAAATGGTCTGAATCAGTGCCATTTCTTTCTATGTACATTTCCCTCTTTAAAAAAAATTCAATTTTCTCTTCTGATAATTCAACTTTGGATTACTGTTCATAGAAACTAACACATCAACAGAAGCTTTGTCAGTAATACACATTATTGCTGAACAAGATATCTTCAAGGCATTTTCTAGTTCTCCTTTCTGAACTAGGGAAGGTCCAAATGTGACATTCCCAGGGAGATTATGAGGTATGATTAGACTAGAGAAGATCCAAACTCCAGCTTCCTCCTAAAGGCTCAGCCCAGATCCCCAGGCATCTCAAAATCCAGCCACCTGGTCCCATATCACTTGATATTTTTCACTTTTTTTAAAAAAAGTTTTATTTGAGGGGCACAGTGGGTTAACGACCTAGCCTGAAGCTCCAGCATCCCATATGGGCGTTGGTTCTAGTCCTGGCTGCTCCACTTCCTGTCCAGCTCTCTGTTGTGGCCTGGGAAAGCAGTGGAAGATGGCCCACGTCCTTGGGCCCTGCAGCCACGTGGGAGACCCAAAGGAGGCTCCTGGCTCCTGTCTTCAGATCCGCGCAGCTCCGGCCATTGTGGCCAGTTGGGGAGTAAACCAGTGGATGGAAGCTCTCTCGCTTGCTCACTCTCTCTTTCTCTCTCTCTCTTTCTCTGCCTCTCCTCTCTCTCTGTGTAACTCTGACTTTCAAGCAAAATAAATAAATCTTTTTTAAAAAAAATTTATTTGAAAGTCAGAATTAGAGGGAGAGAGAGAGAGAGAAATATCTTCCACCTGCCGGTTCATTCCCCAAATGGTTGCAATGTCCAGGGCTGGGCCAGGCCAAAGACAGGAGCCAAGAGCTTCATTCAAGTCTCCCATTTAGGAGCAGGGGCCCAGGGACTTGAGCCACCCTCTGCTGCTTTCCCAGGTGCATTAGCAGGGAGCGGGATCATAAGTGGAGCAGCCAGGATTCCAACTGTTGCCCATATGTGGATGTCAGCACTGTAGACAGTGGCTTAACGCACTGTGCCACAGTGCTGGCCCCAAGTTTTTTTTTTTTTTTGGAAAAAAAAAAAAAGATTTATTTGAAAGGCAGTGATGAAGGAGGGTGGGGGGAGGGGAGAGAAAGAGACAGATGGATCTTCCATCCACTGGTTCACTCCCCAAATGGCTGCACCAAGCCAATGCCAGGAGCTAGGAACTGCATATAGGTCTCCATGTAAGGGGCAGGAACTCAAGTACTTGGGTCATCAACTGCTGCCTCTCATCAGCGAATTAGCAGGAAGCTGAAGCAGGAGCAAAGGTGGGACTTGATCCCAGACATTCCAGTATGGGATACTGGCATCCCAAGCAACAGCTCAACAATGCTTTTCTCTATTTTTTGCCCATGACACACTCCCACCTGGCACCTGTCCAAGCACTTACTTGTCCCTTGAACATTCTATCTGAATAGTAACAGCTCCAGCTGATCTGTTTGACTTGTACCCACAAAGGCAGGGCGTTACCCTCCCAAGGAAGCTTCACTCTTAACCCAACTCTGCTGCAGAGCCCCCTGATCAGGTAACAGATGTAAAGTGTTACCTTTTTCATCCACTGCTCGGTTTATGTCATACACCCATGCATCGTCTTCCCACTCCCAACCTGGAGGACAAGACAGCTCGCTGGGAGATGCTGCTTTATCACCGTTCTGTTGGAAGGGGAAAAGAGGAATTCAGTCATAGCATCAGGTGCAGAGGCTCGATATGGCTCCTCACATTTGCATAGGTTCCCGTATGCTTGCTGACATACCATCTCAGAGAGCAATGCCACTCAGAACAACCTCTAACTTTAAGCACAAGTGCTACTCAAAAATTCTCTCTTAAACTACCTTTTGTTTCTGCTTTTATGGACTAGCAGTTGGTCGAACCATGTGAAATTGCTATTTTGTTAGGTTGAAATGATTGAACATCAGCAATTTCAAATAGTTCAAATTAATATCATGAAACAATTTATCATTAGAAGTTATATAGGAAAAAGCCCACCAGAGAATGGATAAAACATGAAAGATACATGTTGTCACATATGTCCTAGAGGTTCATAATGCTAGTCGTGTAAGACTGAGCGAAGTTCATGTCAAACATTGATGTGTTTGCATAAAAACCAATAGAGAGTTGCCAAATGGGAGCTCAAAAACTAAGGAAATAAAGGTAGCCCATGAACATACAGAAAAATCACCAGCTTCACTTCAAGTTAAGAGTGGACATTAAAATAACAGGATACCACTTTCTCCTATATTGGCAAAGATGGCAAAGCCTGTTGGTGAGTGTTTAGGCCAACAGCCCTCTCATTACTGCTGCAGGAAACAGAAATTTATACTACTTCTTTGAAAAGTAACTTGGTAACACTGATCAAAATTGTATGTAGACCAATCAAAGCTAGGACGTCTACACAAATTTTCTTTAGTGAATACTGACATACATTCAAGGATACTCACTGTCATATTGTTTATGAAAATCAGACTGGGGCTGGCGTTGTGGCGTAGCAGGTTAAGCCACCACCTGCAGTGCCGACATCCCATATGGGCACCAGTTAGAGCCCCTCATGCTCCACTTCTGATCCAGCTCCCTGCTAGTAGCCTGGGGAAAGCAGCAGAAGATGGCCCAAGTGCTTAGGCCCCTGCTCCAATGTGGGAGACCCAGAAGTTCCTAGTTCCTAGCTTTGGCCTGGCCCAGCTCCAGCCCATGTGGCCATTTGGGGAGTGAATCAGTGGATGGAAGATCTCTCTCTGTATCTCTCTTTGTCTCTCTCTGTAATTCTTTCAAATAAACAAGCCATAAAAAAAAGACTAACACCCAAGACTAGGATTAAATAAATTATAGGAGGTGCATATAAAACACTCTGCAGGTATTTTTAATTTTGTTTTAAATTTTTTATTTATTTTTTTGACAGAGTGAGAGAGACAGAGAGAAAGGTCTTCCTTTTTGCCATTGGTTCACCCTCCAATGGCCGCTGCACCGCGCTGATCCTAAGCCAGGAGCCAGGTGCTTATCCTGGTCTCCCATGGGGTGCAGAGCCCAAGCACTTGGGCCATCTTCCACTGCACTCCCTGGCCACAGCAGAGAGCTGGCCTGGAAGTGGGGCAACCAGGACAGAATCTGGTGCCCCGACCGGGACTAGAACCTGGTGTGCCAGCACCGCAAGGTGGAGGATTAGCCTATTGAGCCACGGCGCCGGCCTCTGCAGGCATTTTTAAAAAGCTCCTTGATCTATACCTATTGATATACCTATGCCTGAAAGGTACCAGCATTGTGGTGCAGTGGGTTAAGCTGCCACCTGTGACGTCCACATCCTATATAAACCATGGTTTGAGTCCTGGCTGCTCCACTTCTTCTACTTCTTTAAAAAAAAAAAAAAAGATTTATTTATTTATTTGAAAGTCAGAGTTACACAGAGAGAGGAGAGGCAGAGAGAGAAAGAGGTCTTCCATCCGATGGTTCACTCCCCAGCTGGCCACAACGGCCAGAGCTGCGCCGATCCGAAGCCAGGAGCCAGGATCTTCCTTCGGGTCTCTCACGTGGGTGCAGAGGCCCAAAGACTTGGGCCATCTTCCACTGCCTTCCCAGGCCACAGCAGAGAGCTGGATTGGAAGTGGAGCAGCTGGGACCTGAACTGGCGCCCACATGGGATGCTGGCACTTCAGACCAGGGTGTTAACCTACTGTACCATAGCACCAGCCCACTTCTGATCCAGCTCCCTGCTAATGCACCTTGGAAGGTGGTGGAAAATGGCCAACGCACTTGGGCCCCCGCTACCCATGTGGTAGACCCGATGGCATTCTGGGCTCAGGTTTTGGCTTGGCCCAGCCCAGGCTGTTGTAGTTATTTGGGGAGTAAACCAGCAGATGGAAGACCTCTTTCTCAATCTCTTCTTCTCTGTCACTCTGCTTTTCAAATAAATAAATATATATATATATATTTTTTTTTTGACAGGCAGAGTTAGAGACACAGAGAAAGGTTTTCCTTCCATTGGTTCACCCCCGAAATGGCTGCCACAGCCAGCGCTGCACCGATCTGAAGCCAGGAGCTTCCTCCTGGTCTCCCATGTGGGTGCAGAGCCCAAGGACCTGGGCCATCCTCCACTGCACTCCCGGGCCACAGCAGAGAGCTGGACTAGAAGATGAGCAACCGGGATAGAATCCAGTGCCCCAACCAGGACCAGAACCCGGGGCGCTGGCGCTGCAGGCAGAGGATTAGCCAAGTGAGCAATGGCGCCAGCCATAAATCTTTTCTAAAAAATGCCAAAGATATATTGTTATGTGAAAATGAAAGCTGTAGAACTCTGTATAACACAATTCCATTTAGGTGGGGAAAAATGTTATATTCTTGTACATGAGCAGAAAGATATCATCAAATGGTGAAATATGGATCAGGGAGAATTACTTTTTATTCCTCTTTTGTTGTTTGAATCTTTTAAGTTACAAGCATTTATTTCATTTGTTATGATTTTAAAAGCTAGATAATAAATATTTACTCTAAATAATATTTATTTTAATATTTACCCAAGCTTTACCATGTGCCAACATGTCATTAAATAGACTCTTTTCTGTAGCAAATAATTTTCTTGGCATTTTTGTGACTTAAATTATAAGTAGGTTACTGAAGGTGCTCACATTCGGCCTAGCCGTTAAACCATTTACATCTCATATCTGAGTACCGAATACCTGGATCTGATTTGCAGCTCCAGGTTCCTGCCAGTGCAGGCCCTGGGAAGCTGTGGTCATGTCTCAGGTAGTGGGGTTTCTGGCATGCACATGAGACCTGGATTGAGTTCCCAGCTCCTGGCCCAGCTTTAGCCATTGTAGGCATCTGGGGAGTGGACCAGTGAGTGAGAGTCTTCCCCCATCTGCCTCATGAGTGAATAAACAGCTGTTGAGAAGCCAAGCGTGGTGCTTGGTGGACCCCCAGCTGACCAGGATTCAGAGAGACGACACCAGGGTCTCTCAGGAGCAGGCACTCACCACATCGGTGTAGGTGTCCTCGGCTGGCTTCCACTCGCCCCCCGGGTAGCGACTCTCATTCTGATAGACTTCATCTGTGAACTCCGTGTGACCAGCGTCTGCCTCAGTCAGCAAGCTACAGGGGGGCGAGGCTCATATTACCCCCAGAGAAAGGGAAAGCACGGACCCCACTTCTTTCCAGTAGTTAGGGAGGATCTACACCCTGGGAATGGTGCCAGTTCCCTCCCCCAGCTTCACCCTTGAGGTTCTCCACTCCCAGCTCCTCTTTGTACTACGGAATTTTGCCATGCCTTTGAAGAAAGGGCCTGCTGGAACAATGAGACCTAAATTAGAGAGAACGCAAACTGGCAAGGTTGCTCTTGCTCTGTAGCCAGGGTGGGCACTGGGAGAACAGTGCTGTGCGCAACTTCAGACAGTGCCGTCCACATTCCCCTTTCACCTGCAGGCTGTTCAGCTCGTCCGTCCTCAGCAGAACTCTTGAATAATGTTTCAGAAGAGCAGGGAGTTGTTCTCCCCACCTGTCCCCTTTCTACCACACAGGGCAGAGGCAGCCTCCTGTGTGAAATGCCACCCATGCTTGCTTGGTCGACGTCACACAAACTGAAGGGCGGAGTTCACATTTTCTGGCTGGTTCTTCGGTAGACAGCCAAGCCAGGTCACGTCAGTCTCCCAGCTCCATCTGGGCACTGGAGAGCCCATTCTGACCCTGTCGCGCCAGTTTCCTCTTGGCTTTGGAACTGTTTGGACAATGCCCAGAGGCAAGTGCGGAGGCTCCAACTTTGACTCTAGACTTCTGCCAGGCATTCATGCAAATGAGGGCTTTCCCACTTTATCAGCTCTGCATCTTTTTCCTGCCCTAGCCTCTCCTAGAATTAAGCACTAGAAGGGAATTAAAAAAAATAGTCCCAATCACATGCATAAATTGTCCTCAACCATCGCTTCTCAGGACCCTAAGGGAGACCTAAAGCCCTGGCTGCTGTCTCTCTAGCCCTGACATGCTTGGCCATCGGCCTTCTGATCACAGTTCTTCCCACGCTTTTCCTGCCCTCACTAACCTTCCTGCCTTCCGTCCAATTCAAATCCCACTCTCCTCCCCACCAATCCCCAGCCCTGCCCCAACTCCACCGAAACCAAGCTGAGCTGGATTAAAACCATTGTGTGCAAGCATGGAGTTTTAACAGAGCAGCATACTTGCTTTCCTCCCACCTCGTGCCTGCACAATCACAGAAGCAAATGGCAGGGTCCAAACTCCAACTGGAGGCCTGACAATCCAACTCTACAAGTTTGTTCTCTCTAGATTCAAGTGTGTTGTTGTGAGATGGGGAGAAAAAGAGAGCTCTAGTTCCAATACTTCCGGCAACATTTAGAAACCAGGCTCTCATTCTCCACAGATTCCAGGGGAAACATGCTTATCCCCGTCTACTGTTTCTTTTCAAAACCATTATTTTTCTTTTGATCGATAGCTTTTCAGATGCAATTCATATATGCTACCATTCTCTCATTTAAAGGGTACCTTCCACTGTTTCCTGTGGCTGTTTCAGCCTAACAGTGGAATGCTGGTTTGGGTTGTAGACCCAGCTATGCACTTGTAAGATACATGGTTTTGGATGAGTAACAATCTCTCTAGGCCCGATTTCCCTCATGTGCCAAGTACAGATGTTGGGACATCATTCTCTGTGAATCTCTTGCCTCTCTGCACATCTTGCTAGCTAAAGCACTGACCACAATTTTTATAGACTATCTTTCCAGGGATATTTATGTGGGGAATGGCCTTGAAAAGCAGAGACAGTAGTATCTCTCTCCAGAAAAAAGGTGAACATGCTTACTGCCCATTAAAAAAGATTTGGATTCCCTGAGCTCAGGGTTTGTCTTGTGTATGGTGATCTGCTACATGCACAAGTGTTATCTAGCCCCTCTCTGTGCCACCCCGGGGGAAATGGGACATAGAAAACATAGAAAACAAATGTTATTCACTGATTTGTTATCACAGCAGACAATAACACCTTTTTCCCTCTGATCCAGGAGTCATGTGTCTCCCATTAGCGGGCATGAAACTAAGGCAGGCATTCTCAATAGCTTGCAAATAGGGTAAAATCTCTGAACCTTCAAAATCCTTGTACTACCTGCCTTGTAGGTAAGATTGAGCAAGATAATACTGGTGTTTAGCACATTCATGCGTAAGTTCTCAATAAAAGTTAGCTTCTGGGTGCTTTTTAAAATTGTCTTACTGTGTGGCACTCATGACTAAACTTTCTGTGAATTTCTATGGACTTACTCCTGAGCAGTGAATGTCATGTGAATATTACAACAGATGATGATGGAGACATCCCATTTAGTGATTTCTAGGAAAAGGCTGCACTCCAATTCTGTTTTTTTCACACACATACCTTCTTTCAGGATCAACTGTCCATTCTCCTTCCCATTCCCAGCCTTTGGGAGGCAAAAAGAATTCTCTCTTGAGCTTTATTTTTCCTGTGACATCAGAAAATTTATGACGTCCCACTAATCCAGAAGTGCCCCATTTTCCAAACATCAGAGCTTGATTTTCATACTATTAAAAAATAAATGTAATTGGAGAAACCCATCAGAGAGCAAGAAATAAAGCCAGACCATAAACTTTCAAGTCTATCTGAGACTAAGGCTAAACAACCACAGAAAGCAAAAAACAATAATAACAACAACAACTTTAGGGTCAGAAGATGAGGACTTGAGTTGTTATGTTACTAATTATGCAAATTTAGAGAAGTCCTTTATCCTTCTAAGACTCAGTATTCTCATTGTCAGTAGGGCTAACATTACCTCTCTTATAGAGTTGTTCTGAAGTTAAAAATGTGAACATGATTGTGAAAGCGTTTTGTAAACAGTGAGAAATCATGCATTCTTTCCCCATTGTTACTTTGAGCAGCTCCAAGTAACTCTCTGAACCTTATCTTCTAAATCCCTATGATTGTGCAGGCTTTATAAAGTGTATTTTCAGTCTAGTTCTTAGAAAATGCAGCACATTTCCCCACAGAAAATTAGGGGGTGCATTTTCCAGGCAGTCTACAAAAATCTCCTCTGAAACATGAAGGTCCTGTAACACCCAACCCTTATGGCGCCTAAAACTTCCAAGCATTGATTCCCTCTGGAGTTAGCAGGGAGACCAAGGCCTTTCTGGGGAGCAGGCTTAGTGGCGATGGCAGGCTCTGGTTTTCAGGCATCTCTTCCTATGTTAGAATTGATAAATCTATAATGGTCTGCCCCTAACCATCTCAGTCACAGACAGGGTTGAGATTTGCCAGTGTAGTGGGTGTCTCTGTTTGGATCCAAACTAGAATTTCCATTTGTGTGTAAAGGAAGCCACTGAGAAGGTGATTTACATAAGTCATGGGAAAGATTTTGGCTGAAGGAGGAAGGAGGAGATTTGATTAGGGGCCTGCTGCGGGAACTGGGATCAAGAGTATGGTAGTGCTAGTCTCACAAGTAGGCTCTGAGCCTGGAGGGGAGATGAGCTTCAGGTAGAAGCCAAAGGAGCTGTTATCACAGGGGCTGTGAGACTTGGGACAAGGATCCAGAATGAAGGAGCAAGGGATTCCTGGCATTTCTGCTCTGAAAACAACATGGCTCTGGCAAGATTTAGGCAGGGACCTTGGCAAAGACAAGATGCATCAGTAAGAGTGGATATGGGAAGCTTAGGTAGCTTTGAGAGTTATGTGTGACCTTTAGCCAACAGCTGTGTGGCAATACAGCAAGAAAAAGGTATTCATGAGTAAGCACAAAAGTGCACATAAAGCACTTCAAAGACGCAAAATTTGGCAGGTCATGGTGGCGAATTTACAGAGAAGTTCTTGTATTAGCACCTGAAGGCACAAACCAGTGAAATTTCCATTATTATTATTTATGTGCTCTTATTCGTATTCACTGGGAATTAGAACCTGGACAAACTGGAGTCACACAAAAGAACCAAAATGGGTAAATAATCTCTGCAGGAGTTGAAGTTCAACTTCTGCTTCACCCAGGGAAGGATCTACGCGTGGAAAGGAATGAAAGGGAGCCCTGGGCTGACTGTTACTCTGGGATACCTTCTCTAGGCTCAGCCCCAGACACAGAGCTCAACGCAGGTGGATGCCAAGAAATCCTATAGGAAGGCAGGAGCCAGCCTCTCTGATGTATGCCCTCAGTCTACACCCTGCCCGGCCAATTGGATATCAACATCAACCTTGCAGTGGCCTCCAGAACACTGTCCATTTGTCTTCAACAGCACTTCCAGCTCTGAGCTGTAAGGACCTGTGTGTCTCCCCTGTGTCCTGCTGCTTCTTAAAGTGGCCCACTGATGCCCTTGTTGGAATCACCCTCTGGTGCCAGTTCCTCACTCAGGCACAGAATCGGAATCCCCAGGGTGGCCCTGGGAGTCTGCATGTTCAACAGCAGACTCTGAGGACAAAACTGGGCTTCTTTATCACCTCCACCATCAGGCTCAGTCCTTAGCATAAAGCTACCTCTCCTTAAAGTTTTAGTGGACAGATAGATGCAGGAGAGATAGATGGATGGATAAATGCATCATAACTAATTTATGTATTCATGTACTCAATCATTATTTTATAGGGAACTATTAGATGCCAGGCACTGCTGAATAAATAAAATGTAAAAATAAAAATGGCCATGGGTTTTCTTGCCCAGGAAGAACAGAACCCAAATCCTGAACAGGTAGTCAGGTATGGTAGTGGGTAGCAGAACACATGTTGGATTAGCTAGACGGAGACAGTCTTCTCCTTAGTTACTGGAGTATGCAGACCCATCTGTAGAATGGAATTCATTTGAAAATTGTCAGAAGACACTCATCAACTATGTCTAGGAAGTTTAAATCAATAAATACCTTGAGTTAAAAATAATGTATAAAAGTTAAAATACTTATTTTTAGCTTTAAAAGTTTATAAAAATTGTTCATTATAATAGGGCTTTTTTATTACCTAAGTGGATTTTAAATTTAATGAAGGTTTTATAAATTTTCTGTATTGTTATTCAAGTATGCAGGCAGCATTTTCTTGGTCTTTGGGCAAACCCATGGAAACTTCCACAAAGTGAGGAATGGGCATTCTATGGTTTAAAGACTCCCTTATTGCAAACAAGATTTTCAAGATCTGACTTCTCAAGTGTCCCCCTTCTTGGTAAAAATAAAAAACAGTATGTGTATTTGTGAGTGTGTATGTGTGTGTGTGGACTGTGCTCTGTGTCCTATCACCATGCATCAGTGTGAGTAACCATTCTTAAGTTCTAGAGCTTCAGCTAGAAGGGCGCTCATTTTCAGTTCAGCTAGGGGAGGTCATCTCTTGGAATCAGCCCCCAAACATGTTAATCACCCTGGTATGTTTCAATATTGATGCTGAAGTCCCAGGAGTACTTTCTCTATCCCCTTA
The DNA here is from genome assembly GCA_949820135.1 of Sylvilagus floridanus. Classification (NCBI taxonomy): domain Eukaryota; kingdom Metazoa; phylum Chordata; class Mammalia; order Lagomorpha; family Leporidae; genus Sylvilagus; species Sylvilagus floridanus. Next base: position 45,892,329 of record OX463235.1, read on the forward strand.
GGTTGAGGTCCCTTGGATGGGATTTTAGGGGTGATAATGATGCGGTGGCTTTTTTGGGTACCCAAATGTTTTACCTAAAGATGAAAACTGAAAGCACCCAGAAACACCAAAGAAAAAAATAGCAATGTCATTCAATGTACCATTTCAGCAAACACGGTGAAAGTTCCTTCCGCAAAACTATTGAACTTCTTCTCAACAGCACTCAAGCCCAGCCAGATGTTCACGCGCAGTTCCACAGGCACCTTTGTCCCATTGACTTTCTCCTGCGGATACTGTGAGATAAATAACATGTTACGTTTCACTGGGCACCGCATGGACTGGGACATTAAGTTAGGGCCAAAACCAGACATAACAGGTAATCATTGCTCTCATCAGTCTGATTTTGTTTGCTTTAGTTAACCTATTTCCAAATAACCCTATGACAAAGATCAAAATAACAACTAAAGCCGCAGATCTCAAAGTATGAGCCACAGATTGCTTTCTGCTACTGAGACATTTCCAGGAGGTCCACAAGATCAAAGCAGTTTTCCCAACACGTTCTTTACCTTCTTCCCTGTCCTGGCATTTGCATCAATGGTGCACAAGCAGTGGCAGAAAAACTCCACTCTAGCAAGACTCAAGGCAGGGACAGCACACTGTACATGGTAGTAATAGAATTACAAGGAATTATGCATTCTCAGCAAAGGACAGGCCAACCTCACTGAAGGCTTTGCTTGATCAAGTAGCAAAAATGATCATTTGTGTTAAATATTGACCCTTGAGTCTTTTGAATACTTTATGTGATAAAATAGGAAGTACACACAAGGCCCTTCTGTTGCATTTTAGGATATAATGTTTGTCTAGAGAAAAAGCACTTGTGTAATTGTTTAAATTGTGAATTGAACTAGATTTTTAAAAAATGAAGTACAATTTTACTTAAAACAGGTATTAATAGACAAATGTAGTTATTCAGATTTGGCTATGGGGCAGGCATGTTCTTCAGTATAAACAAAATGAACCTCTAACTTCAAGGAAAATGCCTATATCTGTAGCCAGTGACAAAATTCAAAATTAGAGTTTTGGAAAATTCGTATTGGTTATGGTGAGCTTGATAGTGTCCTGATACATAAATACTTCTTAATATGTGATATGGACAAATGTGATTTTTTTTCATATTTCATGATGAAATGTGTCAACCTTAGGAAGATCTATAAAACTCCATGGACCAATATTTTCCCAGTGAACATACTTGATATTACAAAATCAGGCATGGTTAAAAGAGCCATTCAAAGTCTAAGAAAGACCAATGGATTGTGGAGCCAAGTTTGGAAAATGTAATCATATGGCTTCAGATTCCACATTACAATTAAGTTTTTAGAGGCTAATCTTTGAATCTGGTGTTATATCAAAAATGAATATCCACAATTATCAGAAATGCTTATTAAAATACCTCTTCCTTTCCCAACTATGTATCTTTGGGAAATCTTTTAAAAATTCCAGGAAAATGCTCTTTATAATTCCATTTTCCTTTTTTTTTTTTTTTTTTTGACAGGCAGAGTTAGACAGTGAGAGAGAGACAGACAGAGAGAAAGGTCTTCTTTTTCTGTTGGTTCACCCCCCCAAATGGCCGCTATGGCCGGCAAGCTGCGCCGATCTGAAGCCAAGAGCCAGGTGCTTCCTCCCAGTCTCCCATGTAGGTGCAGGGCCCAAAGACCTGGGCCATCCTCCACTGCACTCCCAGGCCACAGCAGAGAGCTAGACTGGAAGAGGAGCAACCGGGACAGAATCCAGCACCCCAACTGGGACTAGAACCTGGAGTGCTGGCGCTGCAGGTGGAGGATTAGCCAAGTGAGCTACGGCGTCGGCCTATTATTCCATTTTCAAGAACTTTCTGACGGGGCTAGCACTGTGGTGCAGTGGGTTGATACCCTGGCCTGAAGTGCTGGCATCCCATATGGGTGCCAGTTCGATACCCGGCTGCTCCACTTCCTATTCAGCTCTCTGCTATTGCCTGGGAAAGCAGTAGAAGATGGCCCAAGTCTTTGGGCCCCTGCACCCACGTGGGAGAATTGGAAGAGGTTCCTGGCTCCTGGCTCCAGATTGTCACAGCTCCGGCTATTGCAGCTAATTGAGGAGTAGAAGACCTCTCTCTCTCTCTCTCTGCCTCTCCTTCTCTCTGTGTAACTCTTTCAAATAAATAAATTAAAAAAAAAATAAACTTTTTGATGTATCCTCACATTTGAGGTCAGATTCTCTTCATATTCAACCAAATAACTCATACCACCAGCTTAAATGCACAAGCTTAAAATCACAAGCACATGTGATAATTCAGTTATATTTTTGTTAAGCAAGACACTAAGGAAGTTTAAAAATATAAAATAGTACCACTTTGTTGATTTTTAGAAAATAGATTTAGAATTTTTAAAAAATATGTGATTTATGTTAACATGAGTTTACTATTGCTCAGTGAGTTTATAAATATTTTTAAATTTTCAATTTCTAGTAAAGATTGATAGATAGAACTTACATAGATAAAAGCTCTCGGTCTTCAATAATTTTAAAAATAGTATAAAGGAGTCTTGAGGCCAAAAATAAAACCCACTGAATTAAATGGCTTTATAAATAGGATATTGAATATTAATTAAATCAATAAACAGGGTGGGCACTTGGCCTAGCAGTTCATATGCCTGCACCCCTTATCAACGAGCCTGGGTTTGCTCCTTGGCTTCAGCTCCTGATCCTGGGAGGCAACAGTGAAGGCACAAGTGGTTGGGTCCCTGCTGCCCACATTGGGGATCTGGAGTAACTGCTCCCAGCTCCAGCCCTGGCCATTGCAGGCCTTTGGGACCTAAACAAGCAGATGGGAGCTCACTCACTCTCTTTCTGTTTCTCTGCCTCTCAAATAACTTTTTCCAAAAAACAAATGAATCTATAACACATTCTCTTAAAAGCTTTTTGCTGTTTATCCACGGAGTGCCAAAACATAACACAGAAAATACTTTTTTGTCTCTTCTGCCACCTGTGAAGTTCTTTATTAATCACTTTACTTCCACCCACTGCTGAGGTCAATTACAACGGTGGTCGTATCTTCAGTAAAATCTATTCTACCAAGAACACTTGACAGAAGATCATTTTTTCTGATTGTGTTTATACTCTCCTGATTACGGGGCGAGGAGTTAATTAACGAAAAGTCAGAAGATACCGCTTGCTTTAGGGAACACCCTGCCCTGACTCTGCTTTTCCTCTTCCGGAATCCCACGCCTCTCCTCCAATCTGAGGACTCCAGCTGAGCCTGGCCAGAGAGGATGTCAGGCCACACAGAGGGGACTGTTCCCCTTTCCTCGTTGTCAGGCCCAAGTCCTCCTTTGGTTCCCCATATGCACACACACGGAACCTCTCCTCTTCTTCCTCCTTTTTAAAGCTATTACTTCTGTGTGTAGATATGAGATATATATATATATCATATATAAACATATAAACTGTAAAATACATATATAAACTATACATATATTTAACAGTTCATTTTTTTCTATTCCCTTGAAAGTTAGAGAGACACACAGCGAGACAGATTGAGCGAGCTCTTCTATCTACTAGTTCACTCTTCCAATGCCTACAACACCCAGGCCTCGGTCAGACCAAAGCCAGGAGCCAGGAGCTCCATCTGGGTCTCCACGTGGGCAGCAGAGTCCCCAGGCACTTGGGCCATCGTATGCCACCTTCTAGGATGCATCAGCAGGGGCTAGATGAGAAGCAGCAGTGTTCATCCCCAGGGGAGCTTATCCGGCTGCGCCTGAACGCCTGCCCCAGACAGTTCTTAACTGGGGGCTCTGAGGTGCGTTTATGGGTTCCACAAAGCTCCTAATTGTATGCAAAGTGTTCGATGCAGGGGTGCTGTTCATTCTCCTGGAGGAGCAGGCCAGCAGCTTTCATCAGGTACTTAATGAAGTCCCTGACTCTGAAAATGTTCCGAACCTCTACCATAAGTGATATTATTAAAAACTTTAACCTGAGGACTCATTTGGTTAGAGCAATAGATTCCATGGACTTTATTATCATCTCTTTTTTTTCCACATTCACTCAAGTCAAAGGGCATGAGACAGTAGAACTAAGTGGAAAATTCATGCCAGATAGCAAAGCACTCACAATGCCATGTTCATGTTAATGTCATAAGGACATCTACAGAGGTATCCTTGATGGAATGCTAGCAGATCTCAGATCAACTTCTCAGAAGTGAGTCAAATAGAGGATGGGACTAAACTGAGTTAAAATGGACCATGATACCCTAGTCACTCAATGGCTAGCAAACTATAAAGCAAGCCCTTCTGGGGAATATGGGTTTTACGTGTAAGTATTTTACATTCCACAGTGAAGCCTGTACCTTTAGAAGGATGGTTTGGGTTTTCCCACAGTATTTCCCAGATGCGTGCTCTCCATTGGTGGAGTATAAGACCCGATGTGCGGGGATTCGTGCATAGGCCAATCGCTTCTCTCCCCGAATCATCCAGATGATAATGTCAGGCATACTGTTCTGCGGCTAGTCACGTGGGTGGGGTGGAGAAGGAAGCAAAGCCATCGTTAGTCTGGATGCAGAAGGACTGCAGGTCCTCAAGCTTGACCTTCGGGGCTCTGTCCCCAAGTCCCCCACTCATATCTGCTAGACCCACACTGTGAGCACGCGGGGTGAGGCGGCAGGCTGCGGCTGGTCCAGGAGGTTGGAGGGAAGCAGAGGGGGAGCTCTGCCTGAAAAGCTCTGCTCTGAGAGGTATTTTGGGAAATATTCCTTCTTATCTAGAGCATTATTTGAAGAAAGCCATCAGCAACAAGAAGTCGCATATTTTATACGACAGAGTACCTCTGACTGTCCAATAGTTGCCAAATATGAAATATTTAGCTTTAAAAACTATTTTTCTGTATAAAGGGGTATAAATTTGCTATAGGAAATTTTAAAAGTACCAAGGCACACAAAGTAGAGAGCAAAAATTACTTGTAACCCCTATGTGTATTTTCAAATGTGTTTTTACTCACAGATATATTACTACCAACCTGCTGTGATTTGGATGTGTCCCTACTGGAAATGTAATCGCCAATGCAGCAGTGTGGAGGGTGGGGCCTAATAAATGATGATTAGGTCATGAGGGCCTCTATGAATGGATTAATGTCATTAGCTCCAGAGTGTGCTAGTTATCCTAAGAGTAGACTCATTGTAAAAGCCAGTTCAGTCTTCTTGCTTGCTCTCTCCTGTCCACTCTTGCCCATCTGCTCTCTGCCATGGGATGACACAGCAAGAAGGCCCTCCCCAGATGTAAATCCTTCAACCCTGGACTTCTCAGCCTCTGAGGACTGGGTGGGAGAGAGAAACCTCTATTCTGTGATTCTGTGGTATAGAAACACAAAACAGACTAAGATACTACATCTCCTTAATACCTGAAGGACGGGAGGAGGGGTCCCCTTACTCCTGAGTTCCAGACATGGAGATTGGTGACAGCCAACATCTACTCAGCCCTTGCTGTGTACCCAGCACTATGCTAAGCCCTTTACATACAAATGCTATGAACTATGCTTATCTCCATTTTACAGCTGGGAAATTGAGGCTTAGAGAGGTTGAATAATAACTAGGATGGCAGATTCAGGATGCAAATCCAGATTTTTCTGGCCCCAGCCAAAGTTGACATTTTAATCTGTATTACACAGATCTGCTACTTCATCACTCAAAACATTCCCCGACAGTTCTGAGAAAATGATAAGGATTTGTGTACTTAAAGAACATTCTAGGACCACCCACTCAAAACTCTTTGATTTCAATGACTTTCAGCCCCATAGCCCAGAAAATCCTTTACTTATTTTTATCATAAGTCAGATCTGTTCAATATACTGTTCAGATAATGTTGTCATCAGATACCAAAACCCATAATTGCTTAAGTCCCTTAGACAAATTGGCATCATATTTCCACATAACCTACATACATCCTCCTGTCTACTTAAATTATCTCCAGATTACTTAAAATAACCAACACAATGCAGCCTCTATGTAAATAGCTGCCGTGTTGTATTTTTAAGAGAATAATGACAACTATAAAAAGTCTGTGTATGTTCAACATAGATACAATGTTTCTTCTGAATAGCTTCAGTCCATGGTTGGCTGAATTCAAGATGTAGAACCTGCAGATCAGGAGAGCTGACTGTGCCAGATAACCCATTTACTACCCTCATCCTTGATGCCATTCCAGAAAGACGTCTTCTTCACATCAGGGATGTTTGTGTAGTTTAAAAATCCTACCTCTTCAGTTAGCTGCATTAACTTATCAAGCCAGTCCTCAATTTCTAGCAATGTGGACTTCACATCTGTAGCTTCAGCCCTCATCCTCACAGCTGCTTCGTTTATCTGGGAGAGAGATTTGGACCGCAACTTCTGGATCTGAGTATCAAGAATTGTGACATTAGGTCTTCCTTCTGTGAGAGGCAAAGTGTATCTAAAAAAGAAAACAAGCAGAGAATTTGAGAATAGCCTTCAGAATCGACAAGTTCATTTACATTTGGTTTCCATCTTGCAAGTCACCTCAGTATAGTAACTGATTCTGTAAATGTTGCCTGGTTTAAGCTAGAGTGCAGTGTATCTGGCACTACAAACCAGACAGGGGGATGAAAATTCCAAAGCAACTCGTTAGGTCTGACCTAAGGCCCAGTCATTGGAAGGAAGATGGAAACAGTAGCAGACGGAAGAAACCAACCTGCCCTTCTTTTATTTCCTAGGATCACTGTATGGGTATAAAAAATGATGATGGGGTAGATAGGGAGGATAGAGATCTTCTAAACCAAGGGCTCTTAAGGACCAGGCCCGTTTAGGCATTCTATAGGTGGACTTCAGGGGGTCTGCAAATCACTAGAACTTATTAAGAAAAAATTGCATATCTACCAACACTACCTGGGTACAAACTGTGGCGCTACCATTTATTAGTTCTGTGATCTTGACAGTCTCCACTGTGGGAATATAATGTCCACCTTCTAGGGTTGTTGTGAGAGTGTAAATGAGTTATTACACAGAGAGCATTCAGAGTGGGACTTGCTGCATTATAAATTCTAAACAACGTCATCACCTTCATCTTCATCTCATCATTGTGTTCATCATCACACTGGATTCCAAAAGGAGCCTAGGAGCTCCACAAAGAGTAAGAACGACTTGTACAGGCCAAACCCTTAATCAAAATAAGGCCTGGGATATCCAGTAATGGCACCCACAGGACAAAAAGCAACTCAACTAGGGCCAGAAAGAGCCTCTTGTAACAGCCCTTTCCTCTCAGCACAGCAGCTGGTGGTACTGCAGGGTGAGGTTGCCACCAATTCCAGGAAGTTCCACTCACATTGTCCCCACCTAGAATTTCCACTGTTTTGAATTTCACCTAGGTTCTTAAGTGAAGGAAATCCTAGCGTGATTTGTTTCAAACACTGAATTTCCTGTTACATAGTTTCAAAGATTTCAATTTGATTCTTCAAAAACAGCTCTTATCAGAAGTATTTGTGTTTTGCTCAGCAAACCTTAAAATTCACAGATTCATGAAAGTTATTACTATATGTTTGTTTGGTTTCATTAATAATTACAGTAATACATATGAAGGGTCAAGTCTCTGTAGTGATCCTAGAGGGCACATATATCTATGGCAGTTCTTAGCTCAAAAGTCACACTTGAGATTTTTTTGATAAATACAAAGATACTTCAAAAAGTTCATAGAAAATGAATTCAAAGTAAGTTTTAGTTCAAGAAAGTTTGATATCTATGCATATGAAGGGTTTCAAAAATTCACAGAAATCACATATGAAAATAATATGCATGGATTTCAATATTTTTGGTATCAAAATGGGCTTATCTTTTATTTTTCCTTCTCTGTTAATTTTTTGAAGTACTATCATAGATGCTGACCATGAAACATGGCACAGGAAAAGAAGCTGAGCTGGTAAACCTGACTTGGGCTTCTGTTGTCTCATCTATAGGATGAGGAGAGCAGAAGAGGTGATTCTCCATCCCCCTTTAGGACCCAGTTCTAAGATTTTCTGAATTTAAACAAGTGCCCCAGCAGCACGCTCCTATCAGCAGTAGGCCAGTGACCTGGCTACACCACTAGAAGGCACAAGACGACGGGGTGACACAGAGCGCTGCTCCCGCAGCGGTGGGGAGCATTCCATGTGCTTTTCTTTTGGAACTTCCCTGCCCACTGCTTTATTAGCCAATATCTAAAATAAGCTAGAATGAGTCACTCGTCCTTTCGATTTCCACATATCAAAAGATCTAAGCTGTTTCCCCGAGTCCTTGCTATGAAAAGTCCTCTGGCTCAAGTCAAATCTTTTGTTCATTAGGCAGTCAGACGAAGAGTAAGTAAAAATGGCTGTTTCTAAAAGTGTGTTTATGGATTAAGAACATCGTTCTGAATGGTGAAGTCTGTGTGCCAGCCCCTGCAGGCATTCTCTGGGAGCCAGGAGTCACTTCTCCAGGGCAGTGGACATCCATGGATTGAAGGAAAACAGAGGCACAGACCCACTGTATCCCTCCCCCATCCCTCGCCCTGGACCACCCAGGGATTTGCTTCTAGAATTGGGGCCTCAGCCTCAGAGGCCACTTTAGAACAGGCACCAAATCAGAAAGTGGGACTTTTCCTGGTGGTGACTCAGAGACTCCTCCCAAGTGAAGGCCCTTTAAGAAGCTCAGGGGCTCAAGCTGATTTTCCAGATAAACATTATGAAAGAGTCTAGAGGTTCTTACATGAGTCTCAGAATTTCAGAGAGGTCTGTCCTTAATGTGCTGTACATTGTGATTTAATGCTGTAACTCGCACTCCAATAGTATTTTTCACTTTGTGTTGCTATGTGAGGGCAAACTGTTGAAATCTTTACTTAATATATACTAAACTGATCTTCTGAATATAAAGAGAATTGAAAATGAATCTTGATGTGAATGGAAGGGGAGAGGGAGCGGGAAAGGGGAGGGTTGTGGGTGGGAGGGAAGTCATGGGGGGGCATTGTAATCCATAAGCTGTACTTTGGAAATTTATATTCATTAAATAAAAGTTTAAAAAAGAATTTCAGAGAGGTGACCACAGCTGGGAATTCAGACACAGGAGTAAAATCACATACCTTGTATCTTCTATAACATCATCAATCAGCTTCAACCACAATTCTGCCAACTGGTTTGCTGGAATTTTACCTTGTACCCCTGATTTTAGAGCTTCTATGTTTGATTGCTGAAGAATTTGGAAAGAGAGGAAATAATTAGTAGTTGTGCATTATATCATTAAACCCAATAAAGATTTAGCTTTTCAGGAAAAAAAAATGAAAATACTTCATTACAGAAAAGTTAGAGGATTTTTTCTTCACTTTTCTTCAAAATATAATCAATACTAGCATGTTTAAGCAATAAGACAACCCTTTCATATAGTTTGACTTTGAAACCACATAAACATTTTATGTATTCAAAAAGTAAGACAAAACTAGCAAGGATGGAGAAGGGAATCCTAAGATGGCATAGAAACAGAATGAAGTCAGCCTCATTATGTTTCAGTTAAATAGCATAGTCATATTAAGCTAACTCAGGTAACTGTTAAACACAGTATTTTGACTACATATCCTCAGTTACAGGGCGAAAAAAATCATAAACATTTCAAATTCTAATTAGTAGACTTGATTCTCACAGTGGTTTATCTATGGATTTTAAGTTTGAATACACACACAGGGACAACAGAGGCCAGGTTTCTCACTATAAAGAAGTTATAGGAATGAGTAAAACTAGAATAAACCCTGTGGTATTGCTGGAACTGGGAGTGTTGCTAGGACTCATGACTTTTAATATATTCATACATGTAAAAATAATATATCAATTATTTGTGTGTGTGTGTAAGTTTGCTGAGGTTTAGAGGCAATGAAATGTTTGCATTAACAAGCATTTTTATCCTCTAATCCTCCATAAAAAGGAACCAGAGCTCCTTGGAGAAAGAGAGACTCCAGGGCTGGGACAGAGAAAGAATAAGAACATATTGTGACATGTTGACATCTGCTCAGAGAGAGGTTGAGGAGTACCCATTGTGTGTATCAAAAATCCTGGTCATGGAAACCCACCATCCTGTTCAGATTAGCATGGAATCAGGACAGTTTGGGTAATGGAGAGAGCCAAGAAGAACTAGGATTAAAAAAAGCTAAGGAACAGAGGAAACATCATTAGAATAGAAATGACTCATTCTCTACTAATTTGCTTGAAAGAGAGGACTGGGAATTAATACAACTACATTTTCATATCAACTGCAAAGAACTTTATGATAGGATAGATTATGCTTAAGTTCATTTAAATCTATAATTGGCTTTCCATTTTATATTATAACATATGATAATGTTTTTAGATGTTGCCATAGTGTTAGATCAGGTATACTCCAAGAATCTCATATGTCTTGGCCTAGCCCTAATAAAGGCTAGATCTTAGAAAAAATTATGTCAATATAACTTAGAAATCAAAACATTAATACAAGATTACAAAATAGGTTTTATCAGGACCTGACAGCAGGAATTTAGTATCTTTTTTTTTTTTTTGGACAGGTAGAGTTAGACAGTGAGAGAGAGAGACAGAGAGAAAGGTCTTTTCCCGTTGGTTCATCCCCTAAGTGGCTGCTACAGCCAGCAGGTTGTGGCCGGTGCACTGTGCTGATCTGAAGCCAGGAGCCAGGTGCTTTCTCCTAGTCTACCTATGTGGGTGCAGGGCCCAAGGACCTGGGCCATCCTCCACTGCACTCCTGGGCCACAGCAGAGAGCTGGACTGGAAGAGGAGCAACCAGCACAGAATCCGGCACCCCAACCGGGACTAGAACCCAGGGTGCCAGCACTGCAGGCAGAGGATTAGCCTATTAAGCTGCGGTGCTGGCCTAGTATCTTTTTAAATCTTTATTTAAAAATCAGAGTTACAGGGAGAGAGAGAGAGAGAGATGGAGAGATAAAAAGAGATCTTCCATCCATTGGTTCACTCCCCATATGACAGCCAAGCCAAAACTAGGGGGCAGGAGCTTCATCCAGCTCTCCTGCATGGGTGGCAGGGGTCCAAACACTTGTGCCATCTTCTATTGCTTCTCCTGTGCCATTAGCAGGGAGCTGGATCAGAAGTGGAACAGCTGGGACACGAACCAGCACCCATATGGAATGCTGACATTATAGTGGCTTTACCTGCTATGCCACAATGCTGGCACCAGTATCTTTTACTTAACTTATAAACATCTCAGGGGCCGGCACTGTGGCGATGCAGATAAAGCCATTGCCTATCACATGGGTATCTCACATGGGTTCCAGCTGAAGTCCTGGCTGTTCCACTTCCGATTCAGCTCCCTGCTAATGCACCTGGGAAAGCAGCAGAGGATGGCCCAAGTGCTTGGGTCCCTGCCACCCATGTGGGAGACCCGGATGAAGCTCCTGGCTCCTGGCTTTGCATGGGCCCAGACCCGGATGTTACAGCTATTTGGGGAGTGAACCAGTGGATGGAAGAGCTCTCTCCATCTCTTCCTCTCTAGGAAACTGTTTCAAACAAATGAATAATTTTTTTTTTTTAAAAAAAAAGATATCTCAAACATACTTCCCTTCTCCTTGCCAATCTAGTTGACCAGTGTCCGCCAGATGGATAACTACAGACAGCTTGTCTGAGCAGTCCTCCCCACCCCCAAACAGGTTAGATGTTCCTGCCTGCAGCAGGAGTGGAAGATGTCAGGTACCGGGTCTCCTCACCACCTTTGCCTTCAGTGGAGATGTGCACTGCACCAACAGCAAAGCCCCAAGCTTCCCTATTGCTTTTGGGAACGAATGTTCTCCACACACAAATTTTGGCAGAAACTATGAGATGCCACCCTCCTGCCTTTTTCCATCCTTCTTCCATAGTAAGACATTTGTATCTGGGCACCTGCCTGTCCTGGCATGATACCACATTTCCCCACTTCCTTGCGGTTCATTGTGGCTGAGTGGAAAGTGATCAGAACCAAGTGTGTGGCTTCTGGATCTGCGCCACCTTCTCCCCATCCTTCCTCACCCACTCCCCACCCCTCGCTTCCCTCAGACTGTAGAGTGGCCTTAGTGGAGAACTTCCTCGTCCATGCAGACAATCCTAACTCCTTGGTGATGGCAGAGCAATCAGGGAGAAAGAACCTCAGTCCACGATGTCACTGAACCTCCATAGGAGCTGCGGCCCATCCACCTCACTGTTACTCAAGGACTCATTCTCACCTTTCAGCCTTGGGTTATAGTGAGCTGACCTGCATCCTAATACATAGTTCACTCTGCCTGGTGAAGAGGAGATGGAGGAAGATAAACTCACCAGCCGTTCTGCCATGACCAGGAGGGTGTTCACTGCATCCAGGCGATGACTGATGTCCTCCCAATATGAAGTCAGGGTGACAACTGGCTTTGTGCGGCCCCAAGGCAAGTAATAATAATAGTTACCTGGGAAGGCACATTGGCAGTCAGTGAACACTGGACACTTAGAATAAATACCATTTATTCTAAATGTATTAAAGACATGTGCAGCCTGAAATACTGATTAATCCGTGTGCTCGGGGAGTGGTTTGAGATCATCTCATTCTTTGATTTTTTTTAAAGATTTATTTTATTTATTTGAAAGGCAGAGTTACAGAAAGGTAGAGGCAGAGAGAGAGAGAGAAGCCTTCCATCAGCTGGTTCACTGCCCAAATGGCTGCAATGGCTGGAGCTGCACCGATCCAAAGCCAGAAGCCTGGAGCTTCTTCTGGGTCTCCCCACACAGGTGCACGGGCCCAAGGACTTGGACCATCTTCTACTGCTTTCCCAGGCCAAAGCAGAGAGCTGTATTGGAAGTAGAGCAGCCGGGACTCGAACTGGTACCCACAAGGGATGCCAGCACTGCAGGTGGCAGCTTTACCTGTGACACTACAGCACCAGCCCTTCATTCTTTGATTTTATTCAATTAAGTACATGAGGACAAGCCAGAAAGTTCTTCTTCATTCAGCCTATTTGCAAATCTCACTAAATACCCTGGTAAACTGAGCACAACAATCTCAAGATCTGTTGGCGATTCTTTGAAAGCCTCAGCTGGTTACACAGGGTTTGGTATCACTTAGAGCTTTCCTGTTATAAAGAATTATTAGCTGATATTGTCTAGGGCCTTTTATATCTAGATCTGCGTGTACAAAAATTAGATAAAAATTATGGCAAATATTGGGACATTCGCTCAGAATTCCTCTCTCCTTTCTCTATACTGAAACCACTCATTGATACTTTGATTAGGGTGTTTGCCATCTGTTATGATATAGTTTATACACTACCATGTAAGCTCTTTAAAAGCTGAGACCCACCTCTGTTCAAATACAGCATTTATTCCTTACAGCAATTCAAGACGACAGAAAAACTGAGGGTTAGAATGGAGGGAGGTGATTAAGGCTACAACAGTGGTGAATAAGAGCAAAGAGCATAAGCTTGACTTGCTGGTGCCTGAGCCAGGGTCCCACCCACTTCAACTCCTCAACCAAGGAAGACGTGGAGCTTGGGAGGGCAGGAGCTTAGTATTTAGCAGAGTTGCTATCTTGGGACTGTATAAGGTAGAGCTGGGTAAAAGCTGGGTGAGGGTTGGAGGGCACTGAGGGTCAGCTCCTGGCAATGGGTCCTGCCACTTCTTCGGTTGAATCAGTCTTGAAGGTGCCTGAGCTCAAACCACTCTTATCTTCCTCACTTAACCTTTTGCATTGCACTAACCCTACGCTGGGAATAACGGCTGCTGGGGAGAATACAGTGCCAGCTTCTTGTCCTTGATGTACCCACTGAGAACACGCATAGGAGAGAATGGTCAGTGTGGATCTTACCATCAAATACGGCACGGCTGTACTGAGTTGTTGAAGCCAATGGCTTACAGGTCGTGTCAAACTTGTTGCCATAGTTTCCAATGCTAACTTCAAACTGAATAGCCTCACCGATGTCTTGCAACATAGTGGCCGAATGGAACACAGCAGAGAGGCTGTACTTCCGCCTCCGCTGATATTTCTGTAAGTGGGAGCAGATGAAGGTTTAGTGAAACACCTTTTGTCTTTACTAACATGTGGATTTCTAGCAGATGTAGCTCTAAACCCAATAATTAGTGTTGAATTAAGTCCCAGCAAAAGATCATCTTGGATTTAGCAGCTCCCTGAGTACTCAGACGAGTGGCCAAAGATGGAAGTAGTGGGGTGTTCAACTGCAGTGTTGATTGAAATCCAGGAGAAAAACAACAATACAGTAGGGTCCTAGTTAAGTTAGGCTAATTTCACATAATGGAATGAAGGTTCATAAAGACTTCAGCCTAGTCATATGTACAAACACAGAAAAAGATATTTTAAGTGTTTTAACATTGACATATGCCTGAAGAATGTCAAGAAAAATAAAACTCAAGGCCGGCACCATGGCTCAATAGGCTAATCCTTCACCTTGCGGCGCCGGCACACAGGGTTCTAGTCCCGGTAGGGGCACCGGATTCTGTCCTGGTTGCCCCTCTTCCAGGCCAGCTCTCTGATGTGGCCCGGGAAAGCAGTGGAGGATGGCCCAAGTGCTTGGGCCCTGCACCCACATGGGAGACCAGGAGAAGCACCTGGCTCCTGGCTTTGGATCAGCGTGGTGCGCCAGCCATGGCGGCCATTGGAGGATGAACCAACGGTAAAGGAAGACCTTTCTCTCTGTCTCTCTCTCACTGTCCACTCTGCCTGTCAAAAAAAAAAGAAAGAAAGAAAAGAAAACTCAAATTGTAAACAACACTTATGTTGGAGAAGGTAAAGAGAGTATGGCCAACTTTACTTTCTAAGAAATACTTAACTTTTTGAATTAAGTATGAATTTTCTTTTTTTTAAATTCTATTTATTTGAAAGACAGAGTTTCAGAGAGAGGTAGAGACAGAGAGAGAGGTCTTCCATCCGTTGGTTCATTCCTCAGATGCCCAGCTAGGAGGTGAGAACATCCCCGGCCACCACAGGGTAGTCACACTGGTCATGCGTTCCACCATTCAACTTGTGAGACCACAGGGATCAGACTCAAACTGCTTCTCAAATTTCCTCACATTGCAAGTTTGGTTCAAAACCCTTAAAGAAAGCATGTAGCTCTGCCATCATTCAATCTGAGATCTGAAGGCTGCACAGGGATCACACTTTGGCATGTGATGGCTTTTTTGATGTATTTGCTTTTGTTTCATTGCTACCTTGCTACCAATTTTGCACCACAATCTAAAATACTGATGCCTGTTGCCTCTAGGGTATTAATAAAACTGATTCCATCTCTGTAGGCTATTTATTAACTGGCTTGCCTTCATTATCCACCCATAGCATGGCTTTTATTCAAAATGAACACATCATGAATGGGTCTTCTGGTTTCAGCAAGAACGTGGTCACACACTTAGAGGAGGACTCAGCCAGCCATTTCAGTAACTCTTTTTTAAAAAAGTGGTAAATACACATAATGCAAAATTTACTGTCACTTTTAGTAGACAGGGGTTTGAAAGCCTGTGTTAGTTGTCAGATGCTAACCACAACTAACTAAGCCCCTGGAACTATTCATGACTCAGGAATGCTGTGGAAATTCGGTGATTGGGTTCCAATTGTATAAAAATTAAAGAGTGGGGAGTGATTTGTGTAAGTCAGAACTTCCACAGTGTAACTTCTCCTGTGTAAATCACTTAGGAGAGGGAAAGGAACTAAAAGTAAGAAATGTAATTTGGGGCCAAGTCTGGCCCAGAGGAAAATGATCAGTTTTTCAGCTGTGGCAATTTGTTAAAACAGGGGCTACAGAGGGCAGAGCAGTTTCGTGGGAAGGCTCAGCAGAGGAAGGGGGTGCAGCTTCTGGCTAGGCTGGCTCTGCCTGCTCATGTCCATATGACTTAGGATTTCCTCGAGTTTCCCATGCAGATCTGGCCAAGTTACCCACAGAGGCCCTGAGAGGACCCTCCCCTGGGGAGACTGAGCTCTGAGCATGGCTTCTGGCCATGACAACTCCCAAAACATGAGTCATGTGGTGAGCAAGCCACTAAAGACAAAGCAGCTCCTTGGACCACCTTGCAAGTGCAACCTCCATGAGGTGCACCACTACCACGGGCCCACTTTCCCTGGACAGCTGAGAGTTATAACGACCCCAACTCTTTTGACTTCCCCTCCACCTTCAGAGCACAAAGAAGTAGGGAGAGGAAGGAACGATAAACACCATTCAGAGAAGTCAGGAGCCCCAGCTTTTGTTCCAAACCCTCTGTTAGTAGCCTTGGAGCAAGACTGCCTACAACTTGGGAAACTTAGTCTATTGGACACAGTTGATGTATCTGATTGTGTAGCGCCCTGGGTTCTGTTTCTGATCACAAGTGAGTTGTGCTCACCCTAGATGAAGTGACAGAGGGTTGAGTTTCAGAAGTAAATTTGGGTAAGGAGTAGTTTTTGTCTAGAGGACAATGATCAGGGTATCTATTTGGCAAAATAAGCTTTCACGTGTATTAGCCAGGGCTATGTTAGAATCTGCTTTGGGAATAAGAGAGAAATGCTTCTTTCCTCTGCTTGTAGTTAGACCAATGCCCCCTGGCTTGCTCTTGTGATGACAGAACAATGTGGAGCACGATCCTTCCCCCTTATGGGAGATAAAGGACTGACATCAGTGTGGCCCAGGAGCTGGACTGCTTGTTCTATACACTTGAGGACTCAAGAATTTAGAATCCCTTGCCTTGGATGCTTGTCCCTAATGTAATTGGAAGATGGTGAGCAAGGCCACGTTGCTTTGGGAGAGAAGGACGAGCTTCCACCAAAGGGAGTGGATATCCTCCTTGTCAATCATCCCAATATGGGGCAGATCTTTTACTAGGCAGACATTAGACTACTAGAAGGAAGCCCTTGCTGAGCTGAGAACTCGTGCCAACTGGACCTGGTCTCTGAGATGACATTGTTCGGGGCACTCCTGGAGTCTGGGGAGGATGGAGGGCCAAGTTCTGCTCCCAAGAGGCAGGCTGGAAGCCCCCAGAAGAGACCCCTGGAAGCTGCTCTGAGCCCATGAGCCCTGAGCATAACCACACTCAGCAGGCATGCCAGTTACCCATTTCTCTGTGTTCCTCTATTCTCAGCCCAGAGGTGAAAACATTTTTTAAAGTTGCTGCTTGGTTTCTATTGTAGTGGGGAAACAGACTAGAATCTGTTCTGTGCTCAGAATGGAGGGGAGCAAAAACGGCAGCAGCAGCAGCCTAAGCAAGAAGATGGGGCCCGAGCTGGTTTGCAGCCCAGCGAGGAGTGGCTGGCCCTTGGCAGAGAGGGCACGAGTATGTGGGCTGCTCTTACAAACAAGTCAGATTTGTGGGACAGGTGAACACTGGCCTTTGTCAGCAGTAGTTAGAGATGAACTTGGAAGGCTTCCTGTCTTCAAGGAAAAATGGGAGCTCAGAGTCGCTGTAACATGGGTCTTAAACAACAGTTTCAATTGCTCTAACAGAAACAGGACTGTTTACGTTATTCATTTCCTGCAGCAGGTCTGTTCTTAATAGTGGAAATGGTACTCAGACACCATAATCTGGATGCTAAGTATGCACAATGCTCCTGGGTTTTCATTGCTTTAGTGTAAAGCTAGAGGTGTGAACTAGAGGTGCACATTTGGTCCCTACTTGCTTGATGCTTATTAGCTCATCTGCAGATATTTGATCAGTGTAGGTAATTTGCAGGAAAGAAGCAGTAGGTGGTTTTTAAAATTTTTTTTAGCTTTTTAATTATATACAAGCAAAAACGCACCTGTATTCTGCTTTTACTTAGATACTTAAAAAAGAGCAGAGTTACCTAGCTCTGTAGTTTTTAGAGTTGCTGTAAGACTAGGGAGGGGAGGATTTTGTGCTCTCTCAAGTGCCCCAGTAACTTCCCAGATTTGTCCCTCTGAAGATACTTTTGAATAACCTAGGATTTCCTTTCAAGTTTATTTGATGAATAGAATTAAATAATCTAAAATAATGAAAAATATATTTTGAAAGTGCTGGGAATGCTGGGAAGCCCGAGATAGATTGACTACATCTGACAATGGAGGGAGAGGACTAGCGGACACGTTAGATCAGCGAGGATGGCTCCTGGGGCGACTTGCTATGACTGCTACAGGACGGGCAGGCAGCCAGTGTGGGATCACTAAGCTGGAAGTCACAAACAGGCCCCTCCCTCTGCCCCATATGTAATTCTGTTCTACTTTTCAATCAAAACCCCCTTTCCCAGGACTCACCTGTCTCTAGGACCTGGGAGAAGCATACCATGAAAATATGCATAGCAAGCTCATGTAGAATTTTATGGAGATACCATAAAACCCCCAGGTGGCTTCGTGTTTGCAGAGGCACCCCCTACCCAATCTCATACTAGAGGCCAATAACTGGGTCTCTTCTGCCATAGACCATGACTGGAGGAGGTGCTAGGGTGCCTTCTCTGTTTCCTCTCCCTTACCCCTTTCTCCCTTCAGATATCTGTCTGTGTGGGGTAACCTATGCTCGTGTGTGTGAGTGTGTGTGTGTGTGTGTGTTCACATTCTCATCTTTTCAATAAACCTTTATCACTTTGTCCATCTTATACATGCCTATACTTAGAATGCTTCTCTAGCTACAAGGAAAGAACCTGGAAAAAAATTAATCATCCACTCCCCCAATTCATGACCACTCATTCCTAGTTAGCAAAGAGGCCATTCAGTCTGGAGCATCATTACCGTTGCCAGTGTTTGTAGAAGATTAATATTGTGAAGGATGGAGCAAGTCGCATTACCCCGCAGGCTGTTGTAGGCACATCACGAGAATGCTGAAGGGCACTAGCGCAGCTGACTCTCCTTCAGTGCCTGAATGTCCCTGCAGGTGCACCTGCTCAGACAGCCAGCCCCAGTCGTCCCACCACCAACCCTTTAAAAGGTCCTTTTCCATGCCAGGCACTATTCACACTCCAATGATTACCTCAACAACCAGCAGGTCATCATTTGAAATGGGTTCAAGCTTTTTATCTGGAGGTGTCTTTTCAAGAAGAGTGCTTAATTCAACCAAGATCCTGCCTCTGTAGGCAACTCCTTCCCCCTGAAAGGCAATGACAGGATTATTCCTCCAGTCATGGACAACAGCACAAAGTGTTCTGTCCCTCTGATTATGTTAATACAGCTACAGAGAATTTCTCCTCATGGCCTTAATCAATCAGTCCAAAACAAACCAGTCAGAAACTCCCAGCTGGAGTTGCATCTTCAGTCTGCAAGAGGAATTGATTGTAAGAAGTATTCCAAAGAGTGCTGCAGGATGCCTGGACTGGAAGGATCTCAGCCATGACCAAGGGCAGACAGAGGCTTTCCTGCCTGTCCCTAGAGGCTGAGAGGCGGGCGTGCATGGGGATACGAGTCTCCTCCAACTCAGCAGAGCAGCTCTGCATCTACCTGTGTTGACTAGGTTTCCTCTCCTCTCTTGCCAGAATGAGGAGGATGCCACGCTGGCAACCAGCACAAATCTGAGTAGCCAGGAAGGAAGGAGGAAGATGTTTTGGGTGTGGCTGAGTATGAGGATGTGGAGTGGGTCCTCCTGCCACCATACTCAGGAGTGCTGGCTACAGAACTTTCTAGAGAGGAAGGAGAGGGCCGCCACCTCCACAGCTGGTCTTCCACCTTTCCCCTCTCTCAGGGCTTTTTCTCTCTACTTCAGTCCTTTCTTGAGCCTGGGGAAATAACTAAAAGACACATTTGGCTTCTGTTGTAGCGGAAGAAGCACTTATGTCTGGGCCTCCATGTCCTCATCTATGAAATGAAGAGGTGGGTCAGTTCAAAGATGGGAAAAAGTTTCAGCAAGCATGTAGCCAATTGTCTGGTAAATTCCTGGAACACAGCATTGAACAAGTCCCAAGGCAGCACCATGCCTTATTAGGAAAGAGAGCCAGCATTGATCACCAATGTGTGCCATGAGCATAGAAGTTGTGGGGGAAGGGCAGCCATTTGCCACCCAATTTGATCATCTTCAAGCTCCGTTACTATCTTGCATTCCAACACTTGCAAGACTGCTGTTGTCAGCACTTGGTCAGTGGTATGGTGTGGGTATGTGCGTGTGTGTGTGTTGGCAGGTGACCCCTAAATATGAAATACTAATTATAAGCATTACAAGAAGGAATCACATTAAATAGTGCTAACAACCTTGACTGAGCAACTAACCTTTCCAGTGTTCAGCTCATCATAGGGGTCTGGGAATCCTGTGTACTCTCTAGGGCTTCCATAAAGGTTCAGGTAACAGGGTCCAAACGTGGGAACAAAGCCCACCTCTGTTTCTCCTGTAGTTGCTGAGAAATAAATGTCATCATTAGATTTTAGGCTTTTAATATTCAATTTATTGAAATAAATATTAGTTTATTAGTTAGCTAAGTGAGATTATTTTCCTCCATAGGGTGTTAGTTGTATTAATGCTAATTATAAACACTTGTATGAATTGCCATACTTCCTTTTCCTTATTGCTATAAAATATCTTAAAAATATTTTGGGGGTACCTCAAGTAAACTTATTCTTTAAAAAGATAATGGTATTCTAATGAAAGAATAATAAGACTTTCAAGTTAACCATCACATTTTTTGTAAAGTTTATAATTGGCACTATATTAAGCATGTCATTGGCAATTAGGGAGAAAGATTGTATTGCTTTGAATGGTGTATCAGATTCACTTCTTCTCAAGATATGTCATTTAATCTCAAGCGATTACTACAGATCACGCAAAATGCTGTTAAAATACATTCAAAATTTGTATACATAACAGTGAACTACCTGCCTATGGTTCTAAGCAGGATTCCCATGTATTACTTTCTATCTCTGAAGATCATCTGATAAACTATTTCTGCTACTTGGTCTCAACAAGACTATTCCCCACAAAGGGCACAGAGTTCAGTATAAGAAAACAGCTGAATCAAGGGGAAATTGTGGGTGAGATGGGGAAATGTCAGAGCTGCATTCAACAGCTAAATGGGAAGAGCAACGGACTTGAATCCAAAGCCAGAAGTAAGTCCACCAGTGGGAACTACATGGAGGCCATTTTAGTTCATTTAGAGTTAAAGCAGAACTTTCTGTGAATTACAGATGTCACCCACTGGGGCAAATTGCAATAGGACAATCAAAAGCAATGTTAGGATAAAGGCCTACCTTCCAAGATGTCTAGATAATTCCTGCTATGACATGAGGAGGACTAAATATCACCTCTGATGCCTTTTCCAACTCTAGGCTTAAAACTAAAGGTGAAAGACTGACGTGAAGTAGCAGGTGAGCCATTCATCTCCACCTGGTTCCCCAGGTGACTGACTGACCTCCAGGAATGGAGACACAGATTTTCAATAATGAACCACTGCATGTCACCTTGATATCAAGGGCTTAATTCTTTTTGGCCAACCAAATTTCTTGTCCAGTATTATGTTTTTCACTTGTTTGGTTGTGCATTAACTTAGAGAACCCTCCTACATGCTCATGTCTCAACATGGTATCCTGGGAAAACCTGTTCTCCCCCAAGCTCTTCCTGCCTCTGAATTTCCCTAACTCACTTTATGTGCAGCTGGGACGTAAACTTCCCAATATCCTTCCTGAAGAAACTAAACAAGATAAAATAAAAATTCTTTAGCATAACTATCAAGGTTTCCCTCTGAACTAGCTGAAATACACTTTCCAAACAATGTTGTCATGGTTCCTTTGGTTTCCTGAAGCTCCTTAGCATTTTGAACTTCTATAAATTACGACTTTATATTTTGGGTTATAGAACCTTAATAGCTGCTGTCTTTGTGTCCATTGAATAAACTATTTTCGGTAGGATTTAAGCTTGCTGTAGTTTGACTCTCAAACACCAAGACTGGTTCTGTCATGGAAACCGCTACATACTCATTGATTGGTTGAACAAATGAATGAAAGAATGAAGTGCTTCCAAATCTGCCAAGTTCACCACAAACCCAGGACTACTGTTTAATATTCATACAAAGTCTGGTTATAAGATAATGAGACTGATTTTAAAACTGGGCATAGTGTCAATTCCACAGAGGCAGATGATATTACCTTAGTTTTGCACAGAGCTTGAGAGTTAGCAAAGGTTTCCCTCGTGCACTATCTTTCCTCCCACCACCACCACCACCACCCCAGGTTATCAGCAGGGCAGGGATGGGCATGCTTATTTGATAGACGACCTCTCTAACCCTCAGAATCCTCATCTATTCCAAGAAAAATAACATCCGCTTTAGGAGACTGGTGATGGTCTAGATTGAGCAAACATGCAAAGAATGGCAAGTGCTAGACAAACCGAAGCACACGCCATGACCTCTCCTATTTGGGAGGTGATCTTCAGGGTGAAAAGCAGAAAATTCTCATTATCTTTCAACCTGTATATCCACGCTGAAAGTGAGGGAAGTTACATCATACAACTCGGAACAACTGGCCTACTGCCCCGTATCTCTAACTTAGTGAACGTAAACCATGACAAAAATGCCACGTCTCACACTGATTTGCAGTGGTGTCAAAGAGGATGGTGTGCATCTGGGTGAGAACACGAGACATGTAGCAAAGCCTAGTTAGCACACAGGTAGAGCATCTCTAATCTGAACACCAGAAATCTGAAATGTTCCAAAATGCAAAACATGGAGTGCCAATGTGACAATGCAAGCCTGATTATTAAAAATAATAAGTGCATGCACAAAATTGTTAAAAATACTGTTTTGAATTACCTACAGGCTCTGTGTAAAGATGTATATGAAATGCAAATAAATTTTGTGTCTAGACTTGGGTCCTAGTCCCAAGATATCTCATTACGTGTATGCAAAATATTGTAAAAATCCTCCAAAAATCTGAAATCTGAAATGCTTCTGGTCCCAGGTATTTCAGATAAGGGATACTCAACCTGTCCTTAAGCTCAGCCATGCAGCTACACAATATTTACATAAAAATTATTGCACTAGCAAATTATTTTTGAGATAGCAAAAGGGTTCTAACAGCAACCAATGAATATATTCTTAATAAGATCAGATAGGAAGATGTAGTAGACAGCAAAATTACAAAGCATAAACCTGTATATGATGCAGCCCCAGCTCCCGAAGATGAGAAATCTACATTGTAAAAATATGATTGGTTAAACAAGAGAAACATGGGCATTATAAAACGTACACCAAAAAGTTAATCAAAGTGCTATACATACATGGTTTAGCAACACCAGAAAAATCCCAAGTTCAGACCAAAATCACATGACCCTTCAGTGATGCGTACAAGTCTTGCTGAAGTGGCTAAAACCTTTGTCAGCACTGGCAGAACCACCACGGGGGTCACCCCATCTTGCCAGCCACCTAACGGCCAGCTGCCGAGGGAGGCCTCGTGAGGTCACAAGCACTTCACATTTTTAACAAAACCTTCCTCGGCTTACGGCTGCCTCAGCCAGGACCAAGGACGGAGAATCCAAGTTATTTAGTCGGAGGCTGTATAAACACAGTCCTGTATTTTATTGTATGTTGTTTGATTCTAAACATTTTTTTTTTTTTTTTTTTTTTTTGCAGGAGAGGGGATGACAGCTTCTTGTTACTTTGAGGCCCTGTGGTGTGTCTGCTGGGTCTGCCAAGAGAGAAAGCCTCAAGAAAGGGCTTGTAACTCCCTTTATTTTTAATTTTTTCTTTTAAATTCTTCTGGATGTTATCACCATATCACTAAGTAAAATGCTTGTATCAGTGTTACTTGACAAATCACCTTTACATATCATTTGGTGCTGATAATTGGATTTAAGTTATTTTTATATCACTGACATAAGTATAACATGCCTTTTGATTCCTCTATTGATTACCCTTATGATTCAAACTACAGTGGCTGCTACTGGATTGCTCACTTAATAAGAAGAGGCTGTCACCTGTTCCTACTCTTTACCAGGCTGTGACATTTCTCCCCTTGCAGCTCTAGTCTCATGAGCTCTGGGCTACTCAGGAGAGAACATTCAGGGGGACTTGCTTTCTTACCTTTTACCATTGCTTAAAATAATGTTACACAAGATGGTATGTTTAGACTCCATCTGCTCTGCTCCACCTCCTGGAGCAGCTAAATGCTTTTCCTTTTTACAGTCTCCAGAGAGGAAATCTTCATCACAGATCATTAGTATCTTTCAGGTTCCTAGTCATTATTACTGCTTCAATGAACAGTATTGGTTACACATCCAGAAAGTCCTCTCTCAAGATGAGGAGGAGAGGAAATTTGAGTTTCCAAGATGAAATTTTGTATCAGTCTGTCATTTTATTCAATATGTTTAGTCCACTTGTAATTATAAAAAATTTTGCTTTGGCAACAAAAAAATAAGATGCTGAAATTAAGATGTTGCCATTAGATCTTTTCTCTCATCATCTTTGCTTCTTTCCTTCATCCTCTGACCGTTTCTGGCATATGCACAGAACCGTGTTGCCAGGTATAGGTGAGTAGCTCTCAAGCAGGGAAAACGACCAGAAGCAAGTGTGGTAGTTATTACTCATGCTTGTTAAAGCGAAAACACAACGCATATTACCCTGAGGAGTAGAGATGACATGGCTCATGGGTATCTAACCTCATTGCTCCTGCCAAGGCAATCAGTTGAAAGGGGGATATTATTTCATATTTGGGTGGACTTGTGTCCACGTTACTCTAAAAAAATAAGGTTCTGGCACTGTGCAGGCACTCAAAAATTTAGCCAACAGGTATTGGACAAGAGGTGTTGGATGGGCGTAAGAAAGGTAAAATCTGGGCCAGCGCCGCAGCTCACTAGGCTAATCCTCCACCTGCGGCACCGGCACACCAGTTTCTAGTCCCGGTCGGGGCGCCAGATTCTGTCCTGGTTGCCCCTCTTCCAGGCCAGCTCTCTGCTGTGGCCTGGGAGTGCAGTGGAGGATGGCCCAAGTCCTTGGGCCCTGCACCCACATGGGAAACCAAGAGAAGCACCTGGCTCCTGCCATTGGATCAGCGCGGTGTGCTGGCCGCAGCACGCTAGCCGTGGCGGCCATTGTAGGGTGAACCAATGGTAAAGGAAGACCTTTCTCTCTCACTGTCCACTCTGCCTGTCAAAAAATAAAAATAAAAAAGGTAAAATCTGGGGGCTGGCGCACTAGGTTAATCCTCTGCCTGTGGTGCCGGCATCCCATATGGCACCAGTTCTAGTTCAGCTCTCTGCTGTGGCCTGGGAAAGCAGTGGAGGATGAACCAGGTTCTTGGGCCCTGGCACCTGCATGGGAGACCAGAAGCAGCATCTGGCTCCTGGCTTCAGATCAGCGTAGCCACTTGGAGAGTGAACCATCAGAAGGAAGACATTTCTCCCTGTCTCCATCTCACACTGTCTATAACTTTGCCTGTCAAATAAATAAATAAAATCTTAAAAAAAAAAAAAGGCAAAATATTTCAACTGTTAGTTGCCTCAACTAGGAACTGTTTCACTGGCCATCACCAAAACATCACTGACGTGGTTTGCTTTACTCGGCCACCGCAGGTCATTCTTCCTCCAGAAGTTCTGTTTCCTGTCTTCCACATCTGCTGAGGAGCTTACCTTCTACCTCCCCACCAGAGGCAGCAATTTTAGACAGGTAGAGATAAGTGGTTCCGACCACATCATTTTTGGTAAGACGATCCCTGTGTAAAAGAACAGGTTAAGCTTCCAGCTGTGAAGATACGTCATTTCAACAATAAATAAAAGGCAGATCTGGAACATTTCTCAGAACTCCGAAATCATCCTAGCCAGTTGGCCCACTCTTTAGTGTACCATCACCTGGAAACTCCTTCCCCTCATCTCCTGCTCGAGCTTTTAATAAAATAAGCCTGAGGTGGGCACCAAGTCTACATTTCTAAGAGTATCCCAGCTGATTGTAATGCAGAGGATTCTCCAAGCACCCTGTACAAGCACTGATCCAGTGGGGCAATTCAATCTATAGTTACCAAGTTGAGATGTTACAGAATGATCCCTGGATTTGCTCAAGACTATTGTGAAAAAAGAATTAATCAATTACAGGCATTTTACATGAGTATAATGTAAGTATATTACATAAAATAGGTGTATTTATATTTGGCAATGTCCATGCTAATTACTTTGATGGTTTAACAAATATAATGGACCACATCTAAGGAGAAAAATTCCCCTCTAATTAAATTCAAATATTTACTGAGTACCTACTCCATCGCAGATGTGTTCATCTGAAGGTAGTTGTTTGCCTAGAACCCAGATTTTACCTATGTCGGGACAAATATGCCCATGCCTACCACAAGTATATACAACCTTGTGTATCCTTCCTTCTGTGGGCATCTTAGAGAACCTGTGAGCCTAACTCATGAAATGATCTCGGGTTGGTCACATATTATGAACGTGTTCTCTGCCGCATTCCTTCTGTTCATTCCATCTAGCAGCAGGCCCACTCTCAAGTCCAAGTTCCCATGGGAGGAAGTAAAAGTTCAGTATTTTGGGGACAGATTAATTAATAGCACAGCATATTAGGTTATAGAAATTGACTTATTATAATTAGTATGAGAAAAATATTATTTATGGGTATTAACTCACATTGATAGGGTTTGAATTTTTTCTGTCCACCCAGATGGGTCTAGACTATGTTTAAAAAATCTGTAGGGGCCCAGCACCGTGGTGTAGCAGGTAAAGCCACTGCCTGCAGTGCTGGCATCCCACATGCATGCCAGTTCAAGACCCAGCTGCTCCACTTCTGATCTAGCTCTCTGCTATAGCTTGGGAAAGCAGTAGAGGCTGGCCAAAGTCCTTGGGCCCCTGCACCCGTATGGGAAACCCAGAAGCAGCTCCCGGCTCCTGGCTTTGGATGGCTCAGCTCCGGCCATTGCGGCCATCTGGGGAGTGAACCAGTGGATGGAAGACCTCCATCTGTCTCTCTCTCTGCCTCTGTGTCTCTAACTCTGCCTTTCAAACAAACAAACAAACAAACAAACAAACCTTAGCTTTCTCTTAGTCGTACAAGTACCCTGAATGGTACATAACCTAAGATCTGGCTTCAAGGATTTCCTAGTTAAACAAGGTCTCCTTGTACATTCTCATCTAAACTGTTGGTTTGAAGAGAACAGACTGGGTCATAAATAAACCCCACATTTATAGCGACCAGAGGGAACTCTGGAATGACTCAATCAGTAGTCTGTACAGCTCCTAGGCCAGGGTGGTCACCTGAGCTATGCAGAGTCCAAAGCCACACTTCCAAGAGTTTTCGAGGCCCCTAGAGAACCTGTAGTATGTAGCCTTAGGGTCTCAAGTGCCTTGTAACCCTCTTACACCCACTGGAAGGGACAGCCTTCAGTTATTCATGGTTTGGTCAATGAACAAGATGAGGCCCGTTTCCCTCCTCCCAACATGTCCTGTTGCCATAGTACTGATGAATACTAACATGAGAGTCAAATGGATTTGGCCAAAGGAGAAACTATGAAGACATCCATATGGGGGAGAGGGGAAGCCCACCTGAGGTTCCGACTATCTGAGTGACTGCAGGCATGTCACTTGTCCACTCTGAACCTCAGTGTCTTTCTCTGTAAAATAAAGCTAATGGAAGTCTCTACCTGCAAAAGGTTACTCTGAATACAACCTAAGATAATGTAGGCAAAGGTACTTGACACAGGGCCAGGCACTCAGTGGTACTCAAAAATGGAAGCTAATAAAGTGAACACTGATAATGATGACGGCGATGATGATAATAAGCATGATGACAATGACATTTGCTGTGTTTCCACTTTCAGAGAGATCAAGGCTACCAGCTGAATACTCCATCCAGCTGCAACATTTCAAGAATTGCCTTCTTATGGCCCATCAGTGCAAGGAAGCTGATCTTGTAAAAATGCCATCAGAACATTTCAATGAATTTTCTTTGCCTTCAGTTAGGCATCTTGTTTTATTTTTCTTTCAGAGATTTGCTCTCAATGTTTTGGTGATTATTCCTAAGAAATGGTTTATCTATCTATGAAGTCTATTTTGAAGAGACTAATGATAATGAAATCCTGGATTTCTTATCTTGGGGCATTTTTCCTGTTTAAGAGCAGTTGAACCATAATATCCAAAACTGTTCTGCAATAATTTCTTACTTCTTTGGAAAACACCCAGTTCTGGGAGCAGTTTGTTCCTCTCTTTGGAAAGAAAGCAACTACACTGAAGAGAGATTATCTAGATTCAAGTTCCACAGTATCCAAATGTTTAGTTCTTTAATGCTGAATTAGACACATGTCTATTTTGAACTCACCAGTCATATATTGTTAGTTTTATTTTCTCACACATGGAGGGAAACTGTTAAAATGAAACAGGGAAAAGCAGTTATTTTTCAATTTGGTCAGTAACTGATAATTAAATACCATTTTTTTCTGAAAGAAAAGGAAGTCAAACCTTGATCTGCAGATTGACTATTTGATTCCACTCTGGGTTTGCATTTTTCTCAATTATATTTGTGCAAACCTGCAAAATAATAAAATAGATATTCAAGTTTTTAATTTATTAAAGGTTATAATATGTACATACTAGATTACGACTCCAGTTGTTTACTTATTATTTATATATTTGGTAACCTGGTTAAATTTTTCTTGAAAATGATTTCATAAAATATGAATCTAACATTAATCTGTGTTTCCCCTATGAACTCAAATTTGTTTTCAGTCATGTCTTCCTTAGTTTTCAATTGTCATTTTTCTAAGATCAACATAACAGTATAAGAATTAAGGTTTATTGAGCATTTACTGTGTACTATCTGTAAGCATTTCACTGTTAACACATCCAAACAGATCTCTGGACCCTGCCCACCAACCTCTTGTCCCATTGTTTCTATCTCAGCTTCTCAGGCTTCGAACCAGAGTCAGCCACAACACCCGTCCCCTCAGTGCTTCATCTAGTCCATATCTTGGTTCAGATCCCAAAATGCTTCTCCCCTGGACACCTGCAGTTGGTTCCTATCTGGATCCCCACTTCTTCTGCCCTTACTTTCAGATCATTTCTCTGTGCAACATATTCAGTGAGCTCTCAGAGAATACCTAGAATGTGAGGGGTCTGTGGCTAGGATGGCATATCCCAAAACAAAGTGTCTAGGTTCAACTCTTATCTCTAGCTTCTGCCTCCAGCTTCCTGCTAGTGTGGACCTGGGAGTAGCAGGTGATGGCTCAAATAATTGAGTCCCTGCCACCCATATAGGAGATCTGGAGTGAGTTCTCAGCTCCTGGCTTTGGCCTTGGGTGTCAAGGACATTTGAGGAGTGAACCAATGAACGGGAGCTCTCTCTTCCTCTGTGTCCATTTCTCTGTCTCTCATATAGATCAAAAGCTAATCATTGTTAATTAACAAATGATGAAAATAACAAGGGTCTTCCAAAAGTTCATCAAAAATTCTTATTATGAACAAAATATTCATGGATTTCAGATTTTTCGTGCCAAAATAATTTTTTTAAAAAAAGAGATTTATTTATTTTGAAAGTCAGAGTTAGAGAGAGGAAGAGACTGAGAGAATTTTCATTATCTGGTTCACTTGCCAGATGGCCACAATGGATAGTGCTGGAGCCAGGAGCCCTGAGCTTCATCTGGGTCTCTCATGTGGGTGGCAGGGGCCCAAACACTTGGGCTGTCTTCCGATACTTTTCCCAGGCAATTAGCAGGGAGCTAAATCAGAAGTGGGGCAGATAAGACAGGAACTAGCACCCATATGGGATGCCAGCGTCACAGGTGGTGGCCTTACCTGCTATGTCATATTGCTGGCCCCTAACTTATCTTTTAATTCCATCTTGCAAAAGCTTTGTGAAATATCCTTGTAAAGTCCAGGTCCCCACTTTGGCTCATAGGTCCTCCCTGGGCCAGTCCCCACTCCTCTCTCACCCTATCCATTAGCCTCCCAGCCCTGTTTGCCTCACTCCAGCCACATCTCTCTGCTGTTCCTATGGTTCCCCTTGGGTCTTTCCATTGTCCTTCTCTGCACCTGGCCCCCAGATCTCTGCACAACCAGGCCCCTGCTGAAATGTCATTTCCTCAAAGGTGTCCCACCTGATGACCTCCTTAAACACCCTTCCTGCACAATCCTCACTTCTTGTGTCCTGCCTTGTGTTCTATGTAATACTGAGCACTGGCTGAGCCCAGTCAACTACTTGATTGCTTGTTTACTGTCTGTCTCTTCTATTCCAACGTCAGCTCTGTGAAATCAACTGCCATCCCCCGTGCTCACTTCTGTCTCCCCAGCCCAGGACAGTATTCGGCACTTATACGCTCACATCAATTACTTCTTGAATTAATTAACCCTCATCAAAATCCTATGAGTTTTTTTCATTTAGCTTATTTGAAATGCAGATATATGCAGAGAAAAGGAGAAAGAGAGAAAGAAGAGAGAGGGAGGGAGAGAGAGAGAAAGATTTTCTATCTGCTGGACCACTCCCCAAACAGCCACAACAGCTGGAGCTGTGCCAGGCCGAAGCCAGGAGCTCCTTATGGGTCTTCCACATGAGTGCAGGGGCCCAAGGTATTGGGCCATCCTCTGCTGCTTTTCCAGGCGCATTAGCAGGGAGCTGGATTGGAAGCATAACAGCCAGGACTTGAACCTGCACGCATATAGAATGCAGGCACTGCAGGCAGAGGCTTAACCTACTATGCCATAGTGCGGGCTCCTATCCTATGAGATTACTACCATTCCCCATTTACAATTCAGGAAATCACTCAAAAGGTTAAGGAATTTGCTTGCTTGTGGAGTGGAATGCATTCTGAATCTACAGCAGACCTCATCTCACCTTAGAACTGGGGACTATCCCACCAAACCCCAGTGACTCTGCTAGGAAATACCATGCAGTAACAGGTGTGTGTGCTTGCTGAGTCTTGCATTCACAAATGGATGGTTCTCCTACATGGCCAGTGTTAGTTCTTCCTGCCTGTAATTGTCCATGGTGTGTTGTTATTCTATGGAATCTCATTCTACAATCATTGATGCTCTTTCTGTGTCAATGCTGGTGACGGCTATTCCTATACCGAGAATCTTTCAGCTTTTTCCAAGAGAGTGGAGATGCCCGATTATCCAATTTGAGCCACTCACTGGGGGCATGGAAGGTGAGACACATGTCCGAGTGGGCAGCTAGGTGTTGACGGCCCATACTCTGCATTTACCAGTGATGACTGCCTGGGAAGTGGGCTTGCTTAACATTAAGATACTGTTTTCAGGGGTGGGCATTGTGATGCAGCCAGTTAGGCTGCATCCTGCAGTAGAGTGCCTGGTTTAAGTTCCGGCTATTCCAAGTTTCTAATCTAGCTTCTTGCTAATGCACCCGGGAGGCAGCAGATGATGGCCTAATATTTGGGTTTCTGCCACCCACGTGGGAGACTCAGATGGCGTTCCTGGCTCTTGACTTCCCCCTGGAAGTCGCAGGCATTTGGCAAGTGAACCAGTTAAGGGAGGATATCCTCTCTCTCTGCCATTTTGCCTTTCAAATCAATAAATCTTTAAAAAAAAAAAAAAAGATTATGCTTGGATCTGGAAAATCACATCAATAATTCTGTGGTAGCTTTCAGTATTCTAATCTTTCAAAATATGAATTTTCCAATTTGAGTCCTGCATACTTTCCACTCTAATATAAACCTGTGGAGAAGCCTGACACATTCAGACTCAGATTAGCCGTGGTTCTGCAGGGTGCCTTGCTGCTCATGGGACTATTGCAACACAGAGTAAGCAGGAATCCACTCCAAGGAAAGCACAATGTTTTAAACATTCATTCCTAGAGACAACTGCACTGCAGTCCCGTACAAACCTTTTTTCCAGCAAAGGAAATTTCTACAAAAGGATCCACTAGGTTTTTCTTGTCGGCATTGCCTCCAAATATTTCCTTTACTGTCTGTGAGAAGGCATCGTCCACTGGAAAGTAAAATGTGGCACAACAGAAATCAAATTTCAGTCTCAAAAGAACAGAGATTATTTGGCAAAATACACACATCTCTCCTATGCATGAAAACGGCTGCTGTAATAGTCTCTCTTCGGGGTAGCAAGCAAGAGTAACAGAAATCCTTTCTGTCTTAGCTGAGAGGGAAAGAAAATGTTTTCTCCCTACAAAGTTAAAAAATCAATAGGAATACTTTGAAAAATAAATGGATAATTCATGATGTGGAGAATTGATCATTTATGTAGGAAAATATTAGAAATAAGTCAGTCCATTCGGGCAGGGCAACAGGCAACTCCCGACTGAGGCCTGCTTTCAATTTGGAAAAGGCGCTTTGAGTCACAGTTAAAGGCCCAGACGCACTTGTTCAGAGAAATCAAAAAAACATTTGGCATCATCAAAAATAGCACGTGTCATCAACCGCAAACGTAGCGCTGTTCTACAAGCTCCGAAGTGAACAGAGATCACTTGAACGGGCCAGGGCGGGAAGTATGATGTAAGGATTCATTTAACTACTTCATTATTTCTGAGGGGAAGATGACATGGTGAAGCCTCATATGGTCTTCAAAAGGGGAGAGGTTGCCCAGGAAAAGTAGCAAATCCTAAGGGCTGCAGGATCCATATAGTGGGTGCTGCCTCATGGAACCTGAAGAGGGGTTCCGAGTTCCAGGGCCCAGCAGGAAGCAGGCAGGAGACTGGGCTATCAGCAGCCACAGAGGACTTGCTGGGCTGCTCCTTGTAAGTGGAATCGCTCCAGGTGATCCCAATGCATCTAAACCCCGCAAACATACCTCATGGTACAGTATCAACAGACTTCCAGCTCCTGGGAGTGGATCACCCTTTACTCAGCTGTTTCTGATAGCCCAATAACAAACACATTGTATTATCAACTCCATGTTTTCTTATGGGATAAAAGGGGCTGGAAGTGCCAACTATTCACCTCCTTAGCACTCTCTAAGGAGAAGATATAGAACAGGGAAGGAAGACGGGATAGAGCAGAATGGATCAGAGGCAGGTACTCAACAAAAAACATGATCAGTAGCCAACTTCTGCCCCCTTGAACCTATTCAGGATGCTTTCAATGGGACCAGAAGAAAGACCCACGGTGGTGAGTATAAAGTATGCTCTTAGCACGTCTCATCCTGCAGGTAACTGATAATCTTGGGCAGATTAAATCAATACGCACTCTGGGGGATATCCTCAGCTCGGTAGATTTTCAGCAAGAAGGTCACCCAGCGGAGGGCGACGCCAGCCGGGAGTAATAAGTTGCTCTCCACGTCATCGCTGTCGTTATCACGATCTCGCTTCTCAGGCTAGTGGGGGATAGGGGATCAAAATCACACATCTGGAAAGGCAGCACTTGGAAAAAGCCAAATTGTGAAATGAAGCAGCTAGAACCGTTTCCTTTAGGGCTGTTTGTGTTTCAATTTTATGAGTTCAGTTGCCCATTTCCCTGCAACATCAAAACCACTCTACACAATCAATGCTCTTATGCTTCCGTGTCCTTTTGTAATATGAAGAGAATCAAATAGGAAAGTGTGTGTGCATGTTCCTGAGGTTCTTCCAATTTCTCTCTGGCCACTTACTCTTTCCTGGTTTGCTGCCCAATTTCCCAGAATAGCCATTGTCCCTTTAGGTGTAGTGCTTGATTCTGCAAGTAAGCCATGCTCTCTAGATAAAGATCAGTCTCTCTAATGATGCAAGGAAGTCGTAAAACACATACAGAGCTTCTGAATTAAACACTCTCTCACAGGAATCTGGAAGGAGCCAACTGAGCTGGAAAGGCAATTCCATAAAGGAGGGAAGAGCCACAAGCCCAGAGCAGGAGCAACGTGGAGTGAGGCGAGGGGAATCATGCTCCACTCACAACTACTGGTTCGTGACTGCTCAGTTCTTGGGCGTTTTCGTTTGTGCAAAGTGGACAAGGCAGAGATTCAGACTCACGGGAGGCTCATCTCCGGTTCCCAGGACGAACATGCTGACTTTCATGTAACCTTTGGCACCTGAGCTGGTGTCTTCAGGGTCGTTGAGAAGAAGCCATTTTCTCATGACAGCGTGACCTGAAAGAGGGGTTTGAGGACAGGGCCGCTCTACAGAGATGCCGACAGGCCTGTGATCTCATCTGCTCTGAGATGAACAAGCATTTTCCTGGAAGCCTCATCACGACTATCTATCCCTCAGATAGGTTTACACATCAGTATCCCCTGTTGTGTGCTCTCCCGACCTTCTGTCCTGGTGTGTTTTAAACAAGACTCCCTAAGATGGAAATATCCTCACAAAATACAGAAAGTACCTATTTTTGACTGTTACAACACAGGACATTTATCGTAAGCTACTGTTACTTATTCCCACTAAACAGTTCCTCTCCTCCCCATTAAGGGAATATTTTTCTCTAACTTTGCCTCCTTGATCTTCAGAATTTTGGTCCCTAGACTCTCTTCTAGAGTCAGAAGGAATGAACTTGAGAATTCAAATTGAAGGGGAGAATGTTACTCACCAGGCTCATCATAAACAAATCCCACATCAATCTGCAAAAATAATAATTTAAAGTAGTTTAAGTAGATTCTAAAATCAGTGTAGTCACTTTCAAGAAACCATCATTATTATACTTTGATACAAGGCTCACGACTAGACCTAAATATCTGTGGGACCCAATCATTTCATCTTGCCCTTCTGCATCCCCAACGCCTTGCTTGCTCGTGGCAAGAGAAGCCCCTCCATGAATCACTGTTCCATGAGTGAGCTAGACTTGTATGTGAAAGGGACCATGGATGCAAGGTGACCAACACATGCCAATTTGCCTGAGCCTTCCCTGGTTTTAGCACTGAAAGTGACAAACTGGGACCAGTAGTATCTTTATAGAAAGTCATCCGACCCAACTGCCTATGCAGTATTCCTCTGCCTCCAACCAATGCCCATGCTAATATCATCAGTCACCATGCACTCTAATGTACCAGGTGCTGTGCCAGATACTTTACATACACTACCTCATTTACTCTGCATGATGATCCCTTCTTACAGATGAAAAACCCAATGGTCAGTGTGGTTAAATGAGTTCCCTTGGGATGTGTGAGTGGTTGGTGGCATAAGCACAGGCCTGCCTGACCCAGATAATCCCCAGACTTCTAGTGAGGAAAGCTCCCTCCTTTGAGAGGTAACCCCTTCCATGTAGAACTGGGGGGAAGAAGTCACCCAAGTATTTGTCTTTTAATGCCAAGTGAGTTACTTAGAAAGTGCCATTTTATCTTCCTGATCTGGCTTTCTTTTCATACTTCAGATTTACAACTGGCTTTCTAGGTGGAACTCTGGGGCCACTGGTGAGTGGAGCTGGTTTGCTGGGCTTCTTGCCATGGTCAAGCACTTTTCCTTCTGTTTCATCCACACAGGGAACACTGGCCAAGGGCCCCAACGTGGCATTTTGATGACTTCCTGCTTGGTGAACTGACCAGAGTTCTGCATCAGGAGTAGACAGGACCCAGGCAGCCCTCTGCCAGGATCATGGTGCTGACCCCTAACACATAAGATATCACCGAGATAGACACCCTGAGGAATTGGGTTTCCTATTAGGAAAGTTCTCATCTTTATGTAGGCTAGATAAAGTAAACTGTGGTTACCAACCTTAAATTCCCCCATCAGGCAATCTGCCCGCAAAGAATGGGAATTGTAAACCTAGAAGAGAGAGCGAGAATAGGTCACTGCCTTTGTCTATCAGTTAGCGAATGGTACCACCCTACTCACTGCTGCCTTACCCGGATGCTGATGATCTCATCCATCAACTCAGAGGGGGTTATGTGGACATTGTAGAAAAATAACTGCCAAAACAATAGAGAACATAGTTAAATGCTAGCAGGGCATTCAGGTTGAGTGATGTCTGATGCTGTAATTTTGGGAGCCCACCTAACAACTCACAAAGCATCAAAATTGCGTTCGATTATGCCGGACCTTGGAAAAGGCCCTAAAGTTTAAGTTTCATGGTAGACACACTTCTGCATGTTGGGGAAAGAGGTGACAAGTGTAGCATTTATTGGCTACTACCTGAAATAAAGATCTAAGATGATTTCATGATGCAGCTTTCACTAAACTGAGTGCTTAGGGCTTGATGTGCATTTAATTCACTAATATTTTTAGGTCTGTCACTCTGGCCAGTGATTCTAACTTTACTCTTTCTTTTAAAAAATATATTTATTCAATTTCATTTTATGTGAAAGACTCAGAGACAAAGACAGACAAATTGAGAGATCTTCCATCCACTGGTTCACTTTCCAAGTGCCTACAACAGCCAGGGTTAGGCCAAGCTCAAGCCAGGAGTCCAAACTCCATCCAGGTCTCCAACTTGAGTGGCAAGGACTCTAGTACTTGAGCCATTACCTGCTGACTCCCAAGATGCACATTAGCAAGAAGCTGGATTCAAAGCAAAGGAGTCAAGACTCAAAGCAAGCATTCTTATATGAATGCAGGCATCCCAAGCGGTGATTTAAGCTTCTGCACCAAATGGCCTCCTCTCTTCTCATGAAACAACTTCAATGACAACTGTGCCTACTATATTGTGTGAACGCCTGAGCAGAGCAATATTGGCTGCATTTAAACCCATCATAACAGCTAAGTTGAAGAAGCTTGATTCTTGGGAGATTAATATTAGGTATATAGAGATTGTACTATGTTGGCTGTATGTTAATCTGAAGAGAAAAAAGGACCATTTATTCCAACTGAGGGTTTTTTCCTCTAACTTTGTACTTAGAAATATTTCAAATTTATATGAAGGTTGAATAAATACTAGCTTTTACCTGTGTTTACCAACTACTGCAATCTTGGGGCATCTGGTTTATCTTTCTCTTTTTAAAACTGAATTATTTGAAAGAAAGTTCTAGATGATCCTTCATGCTTTTAAAAATGCATTTGCATGCATCTCCTCAGAGTAAAGAGATCTTCCTATGTAATCACATTATTATCATCATACCCAAGAAATTTAACATCTAACAGTTTTCAAATTGCTCTAATTGTCCTGAAAAAGAATTCTGTCTTAGCTTTAAAAAAAATATCTAGTATCTAGATTAGGATCATACATAGCATCTGGCTATTGGTTCTTTAAAATTTATAGCAGTTTTTGCTTGTTGCTTTTTTTTTTTTTTGGAGATATGAGTATATAAAGTAGGATTTTTTATAGGACTTTTTTAGTAAAATTTCAAGACTGATTTATGAGTCTGTTTAGATGCCCAGTGATTTGCTTCTTCACTTTTGCCAAGAGATCTGATGTCACAATAAATCATGAAAATGGGAAAAGCATGAGGAAGGTGGAGTCGCTTGCTGGGCTCTTCAGAGTGCAGCAGAGTACACATGGAGCGTGCATTACAAATGCTCATCCCCAGTCCCAGCCCTGAGGCCACATGACATCCGGCATCTCACCCTCCCTCCCAGTCAGCCTCTCCCTCAACATGAATTTCTCCCAGCCTTCCCGAAGTCCACAGCAAGTGCACCATCTCAGTGCACCCCTACCTCTCGTGTGAGCTTTCCCGTAGCTGTATGTGGCTGTCTGTGACTCATCTAAGGAGAAGTCAGAGGAGGCAAGAAAATAGGACCTTCTGCAAAGCTTGAACAAAGGGGAGGAAACAGGAGCACCTGAGAGAAGAAACCAGTTTCTTCTGCACATAGAAATAAAAAAGAAAAAAAAAAGGTCAAGCTGGCTCAGAGAGTAGAAGCCACAGAGAACAAAGAGAAACTGTGGTAGGAAACAGGAAAGGCAAGGCCTCGGCTCAGATAACAGGGCCAGGAGACTCAAGAGCAAGGAATCTCAGAAACGTGTCCCCTCCAGCAGAGTGGAGCTGGGCTCTGGAAAACTCCTTAGCCTGTCATTTCTGTCCAGAGCCCTGCCGTGGCGTTCTGTGGCCTGTGAGAGGAGTGTCAAGGTAGTAAGTATTTTTGAATAATGTTCCAGAAAGGGTCAAGAGGAACAGGGCTGTGTTCTCTGTATAGGGTGAAGGGGAACCACATCTGTCCATAACTGTCTTCCTTTCATATATATTATTTTTTTGTTGTCAATTAAGTTTTGATGTCTAAAAAACTGAGATTAGTCAGAGTTGTCCCTCAGCGACATCGTGTAATTAGAACAAGGAAAGGTAGATGTCGGTAACATATTGTGCTCTACCATAAAGGGTGAAGGGGGGAGGCAACCATTGGGAAGTTGTTGCAAAAACACTGGAAAAAAGACACAGGCAGTTCCGAGAACCAACGATGAAGTTGGGCCAGAGACTTCAAGACCCCATGGTATTTTACTTCATATGTTCAGCTCTGGAACTCCATATCTTCTTTACCTGGCCAAGTGTGCTCATGTGATCCCCTCCCCCGTGGATAGGGAGAACGGGTGGAAGGCAGGGAGGTGCAGCCAACAGGACAGACTCACTGGGCAGGAACATGCCTCTTCTGCCCGCTTACCTCATCAAAAAATGGGTTGTTGCCTCTCTTGATTCTCGTTCGGTGGGTCTGGCCACAGACATGGACTTTGACCACTGGCCTTATGTTGTTGCCACTCAGCTGTCGGGCCTCTATCACTCTGATGCGAATCTGCGAGCACAGAAGGGGACTTGTTACTGATCCTTGCCCAGTGTGCAGTGGAAAGGAATCCTCAAGTGTCACCTTTAAGGGTTGCTGAAGACAGGCCAGCGCAGCTTCGCAGGGCACTGGTGCTGGTGGCCTGGGGAAGACCACCTGTCATCATCCCAAGAGGGGATATGAGGCTGGGCTGGAGGATCCAGGAGGTGTAGGTAGGGTTGAGAGCTTGCATGGGAAAGGCAGGACCAGGCCGAGGCTCCTGCTCAGACTTCAGCCCCTGAAATGGCCATCCTGGGCCTTGATGATGCACGGATTCCCTCCATCACTGTTTCCCAAGTCTAAGGCGGTGCCCAGAGCTATACAGAATGCAATAGCTGCGCTTCTCTTCTTTGGGAGAGAGGTTACAGTTTCGTTTCTCTGAAGAACCTCAGCTGGCTTGACCAAACCCACTCCTGCTTGCAGAAGAAGGATGGGCACTCTTCTCATTGTGTCTGTCCCTTCTTCTAGATGAGCCACTGCCCAGGGGAATAGGTCCCTCACAGCATCACTGCAGATGCTGAAGATGACTAAGGTGGTAGTGAAACAAGGAAGCAGAGCATCTGGGCTGTTTGTACCTGGAAGTCTTGAGGTTTGTTGGACAGCATCCTCCGGCTGTTCTTTCCTTTGGTGACCCTCCGGGCTAGCTGAGCTTCCGATACTGTCCCAACCGGGCCCCTGGGTCCAGGGCCCTTGACGATACCATGCATCCTATCTTCATCACCTTCATCATCTTCTTCTTCTCCTGAAACAGCACAAAGCCATCTAATTAGAGGGCTGTCATTCTGTAGATGTGTCTGAACACTCTGGTTTCCCGAACAGGGAGCGTTTTGCCTGCTATTAAATCTTCAGAGTTCCCAAGATGGCTGGTGAAGGAGAAGCTCTCATCGACACTGCCTTGGGACTTGCTGAGACTCAGATACCTGGGGGATGTGTTCATGGTGTATCGGGGCACTTGCTCAGGCTGCCTTCAAAGAGATGAAGTAACACTGGAGACCACAAGGATGGTGCCTTAGGAACCAGCTGGAATCACTAGGCTCAGCTCTCATCTCTGGACCCAGCCTGATGTCAGGGGATGCACAGGTGAGAAAATGCCTGGACAACTAGAATCTGCCTGAAAAAGACTTCAACTTGACCCTCTGCACTGTATAGCCACTCTCTCAAGATTGTCCACAAGCTGTCTGGGCTGTCTGCTTTGTGCTTCTATTTCCCAAGTCCACCCTCACGGCCGATGAGAAACTCCCTCACTCTCTTGGAGACCCAAGTGGTCACTTTGCTCTCCCGTTATCCTCCTAGCTTGTCATTTCAACACACATCTGTCCCTGCATTTATGTCTCTCACTTCCCTTTGCACTGAAGGGAAGAGAGTGTTCCTTGCCCAGCAGAGTGAATCCCCCACCACCACCCTCTGCTGTGTCCCAGACTCAGCTTCCTCCTGGTTCTCTGGTGGTCTCCTAAGTGTCCTGTCTCCCAGAGCACTTCCAGGAGCTCTTTCTCCACTGAGTCCTTCTACCCCCCTTCAAGCACACATAGATCTTCCTCTCCTTAAAAAAAATAAAATGCAACTCTGCTTACCATCACTCCCTTTCCTTTTATTCTAAACTCTTAGACCCTCACTGATAAATTTTAGTTTTTTTCTTGACAGATAGTTTGAATCCCTGGGAATCTGAACACAATTTAAGAGAGCCTTAAAGATTAAGGCTTTTTTTATTCAGAAAACACCAGAACTCACATGTCCTTTCTTTGGGTTCTGTTTTCCTCCTTTCCAATGCAAAAATCTCATAAGAGACTTCCTTTGCACATATAGCTACCTGTCAGTCATTCACACTCTGGTGGGACTTAGGTCAGTTGAACTACTGTGCAGCAAGGCTCTTTTTTAAAAAAAAAAGATTTATTTACAAGTCAGAGTTACAGAGAGAGGAGAGGTATATGTGTGTGTGGGGTCTTCCATCCGATGGTTCACTCCCCAGTTGGCCGCAGTGGCCGGAGCTGTGCTGATCTGAAGCCAGGAGCCAAGAGCTTCTTCCTGGTCTCCCATGCGGGTGCAGGGTCCAAGGACTTGGGCCATCTTCTACTGCTATCCCAGGCCATAACAGAGAGGTGGATTGGAAGTGGAGCAGCTGAGTTTTGAACCAGTGCCCATTTGGGATGCCAGTGCTTCAGGACAGGGCATTAACCCGCTGCACCACAGCACCGGCCCCGCAACAAGGCTCATGAAAGCTTGCCCTGGAGGCTTGTTACCTGTAGTCGAGCCCAGTTTTCAGACATGTGACTTTAAGCTTCAGTTCATTCATACATGAGGAATATACTAGCATTTAGCACAGATTTCCAATAAAGGTAAAATTTAATCCCTGCACAAAGCCTTTAACACAGTGCCCAACAAAAAGCAGTATTGCATACCTGAATGTTCTTCTTTTTGGTTTCACTGAGTTATGGGCTGTGGTTGATGTCTTAGTCCATTCAGGCTGCCAGGATAAAGTGGGCAGCTCATAAACAACACAGATTTATTTCTCACAGTTCTGATGACTGGGACATCCAAGGTCAAGGTGCCAGCAGATTAGGTGTGTGGTGAGGACCCGTTTCCTGGTTTATAAATAGCACCTTCTCCCTTTATCCTTACACGGCAGAAGTGGTCAACTCTAAGGGCACTAGTCTCATTCATGAGAGTTTAACCCCACATGACTTAATCACCTCCTGAAGACCATCACCTTGGGGATAGGAATTCAGCATAGGAATTAGGGAGGCAGGTGATGGGTCACAAACATGCAGACCATAGCAAAACTGGAAAGAAAGCTTTCTGGGGCACAGAACAGGTCCTTGGAAGCAGCCTGTGTGTGTGTGGTGTGGGGAGGGATGGAGCAGTCAGTGGGGCACCTGGAGTGGGGCAGAGTGAGGAGAGGGCTCCCCCAGTGTGCTGCTTCACAGTTCAGTCCAGGGTGAGCCCTCCTCACCATCCACCTGTTCACTCTTAGCATATCTTAGCCCAGCTTCTGTTCTTCAATGGTTAGCCATGACCTCTTGGTGCTAAGTACAGGGCCCTATTCTGTATCCTCACACTGGAGTTGGGGGCGAACACACATTCCTGTGGATCAGTGCAGCTCTCCTCCTCCGACTACTCTGATTAAACTTTCCCACGCTCTTCCCTGGGCCCCTCTTCTCGTTTCCTACTCACTGGTTATGACTTCCCACTCTGTCTTCTGCTCCTCTTACTCAACTCTGGATCCTCTTTCAAAGAGCCACAGCCCCCACAGAATGTTAGACTAGCAAGAACCTCAGAGAGCTCATTTCACAAAAAAACCCAGGGCCAGAAAGCAGAAGCACCTTGCCTGGATTAGGTTGCTGGGAAATTAGCTAAACCCAGGTCACTAATTTGGAACTGCTTCTGAGACCAGGCTGTAGGAGAGAAGCCAAAGACGGGCGATGGCTACCCTTGTCCTCTGCAAGGAGATCTAGGTCTCCTCCCCTTTGCTCCAGCCCTGCTGCCTCACTTCCAGCACTGGATCCAAGCTCTTGGGTTCTCCTCCCCCTGTTCTCCTGCAGGTGAGCTCCTCTCCTCCCTCCAGTCTCAGGTGAAACTTACTACCTTCTGCCAGGCCTTCCCTGCCTCTCCCACATGACATCAGGCCCACCCTCTCCTACCCACAACACCTTGTTCCTTCTGGTCCTCACTCGTGGGCTGCCCCACTCTCAAACATTTTTTCTTCTTTTGTAATTGCCCCCATGCCTCACACAAATCCTGTACACAGGAGGGGCTTCATCCCTGTGGAATGAGGTGTACTGGGATCCTGAGCTTGCACACACCTTGTGGAGTTCCTCAACTATCTGCAAAGCTACTGCATGGTTCTCAACAGAGAGTCCTGGATAGCCAACAGGCGCCCTTCCCAACTTCAGTCCCCACCTTAAGGAAGCACAGAGGGACCGGCTCCCCTTCTGCACACCCACTCTAGACTCAGTGAGCACTGGTCAGGGCAGAGGGCATTCAGCTTCCTCCAAACAATTAAGCCTTACTTCCTTAATCATCCTGGCCCAAGTGGGACTTCCTTCTCATTTTGGGGTTGGTGGTGGTTTGTGGCAGAAGGCAGGAGAACAGACCAGTGCTACATTATACCCCTTTGCAGTGCTGCACGCTGGACAAACACTTACTTAGCTCTTGGTAGGCTCTAGAAAGAGACTCAGGTAATGAAGAGCCCCGCGCTCAGGAAACAACTTCTGCTATTCAGACTTCAAGCTTTACAGGATGGATCAGAGCAAACCTGAGCTAGGGAGACAGCAACAGAACGATCCTGGAGCAGGAAGTCTCCTCTCTGTGGCAGGAAGCTGCACAAGATTAAACATTGCTACTCCAAGTGTTCCACAAAGACTGAGGGGGGCGCTAGTGCCTGCTAAACACACCTTCTGCACAAGCTGTTACAGAACCGAACTGTTAGTGGTGGTGCTGACATGACCTCGTTAATAACCACAGGCTTGAGCCTGATCTACAGGTCAAGGGGCTCTCCCAAGAATGACTCCTGACTACAGATGACAACACTAACGCGGGAACCACTGACTGCACAGGAAGCTGTGGGTTGTGTTAGCTTCATACAGCTGTTGTAACAAAGTCCTGGAAACTGGAGGACTGAAAACAATAGAAATTCATTCTCTGACAGTTGCAAACCCTCGAAGTCCAAAACCAAGGTGCTGGCAGGGCCATCCTCCCTCTGAGGCCTCCAGGGAAGAATCTTTGCTTGCCTCTTCCTAGCTGGGCCTCCTGGCACTCCCTAGCAGGCCTTGGATTGTCGCCGCATGACTTCAATCTCTGTGGTCACCTGCCCTTATTCCCTGGGTGAACTGAGGGCCTCCCCTAATCTCATATGACCTCATCTTA
This sequence comes from Sylvilagus floridanus, assembly GCA_949820135.1. Taxonomy (NCBI): domain Eukaryota; kingdom Metazoa; phylum Chordata; class Mammalia; order Lagomorpha; family Leporidae; genus Sylvilagus; species Sylvilagus floridanus. The sequence goes on from OX463235.1 coordinate 45,935,575, forward strand.
ACTAATTCCATGTGCAAAAGACCCTATCTCCAAATGAGGTCACCTTGTGAAATTCCATGTAGACATGTGTTTTCAGAGAACACAATTCAACCTCCTAGAGAGGCCAAGGTTTGCATCTTTCCTGTTTGTTCCATCAGTTACTCCAGCTACAGACAGCCTCCACTTACTGACCACAGCACCATCCCTGGCCCCAACTCCCTGCACATCTTCACTTCTCTCCCAGCCCAGCCTAGAGTCTGTGGTTTAATAGCAATTGGCCCCTAGGAGCCTCTCAATCCCTTCTGCTCTCTCATCTTCATTATTCATTTAACTCTCAACTTACTCTACCCCGGCACCCAGGCAACTGACTGGCTCAGAAGAACACACTCCTCACTGATTGGTTTCACTTTTATTTCGTGGCCACAAATCTTAAGTGGGCTCACAGGGCTGCCTGGCTATTCTACCACATTTCCAAAGCATCTGGGTCCAAACTCTCCTAGATCCTTGTCTAAGACGGACACTAATTAGCAAACAAGACCAAATTAATCACTTCACCCTTCTGTACTCCCACCTGTTTTGTACCCTGAAAGCTTCTGATACCCTCTTCATCCTTCTCATTGTCTGGTAACAAATGACCTTGCTTCTTAGTTCACCAAGATAGCAGGTGATCCAATGAGAATTTGCACAATACCCACTCTAAGCAAGCATCCTCCTCCATCTGTGCTCTGCTGACTGCCTGTTCTCCTACCCTTGAGGTTACCCTCCCACCTTGGCGTGGGTCCCTTCACTTCTTACCACGTAAGGATTTTGCTTCTGTGATCTCCACTTCTGTCTGTGCGCATCAGCACTCCCCTCTCTGCTGAGTCATTCCCATCAAAGTGAAAACGTGTGAAATATCACCTCCAGCTTAGAAACACAAAACTTTCCTAGACTGCGTAGCATTCCCTAGAATCACTGCTCCATTGCTCTACTCTCTGCCATGAGCTCCTCTGAAGAATCGACTTTCTTCGGTCTCACTTCCTTTTCTCTGATGCTCTCTTGCATCACCCCACGTCAGGGCTCAGCTCCACCACTCCACACAAGCTGCTGTTATCAAGGCCACCAAAGACTATCATATTATGAGAGTCAGAAGTGTAGCTGAAGTCTTTCACTCAAACTCTCTGCAGCTTTTGTTCATGTCATCCCTGAAACACTTCTTCTTCTTGCCTTCAGCCTATTGGATCAAAGCTAAACTGCTCATCCTAGCATTTGCAGAGTGAAATAATCACATCACCCAACAGACTTCTGTCATGTACCTTGTCTTTGATCTGACCATTTTAATAGAACCATGGGAGTTCAGAGCTGGAGGAGACCCTTCATGTCACAAAATTCAGTCTCCTGATAATTTGAAGTTCAGACTTGATACGTCTGCTCTCATACAAATTGACAGGAGTGGCTCTCTGTCACAACTCCAGCAACTTAGCAAGGCAAGTATTCATGATTCTCAAGACATGTTGTTCTGGAAAGCTCAACACAACACTCCTGCAAACCACCCTGTGTGCAGTTGCCTGTGACAATGACACTTTATCACATGGTGTCTGTCTGCCCACTCAATGCTGACTTGTTGGCCACCCTAGATAACTTATGAAGCAGTCAAGTTTGCCTTTGGCATCCCCATTTGAGCTTTTCCCCAGTGGGTATCAACCTATCTCCTTCCTTCAGGCTCTCACCCCCTGCTCCTCTAGTACCTCTTCCTCCTGTTGGACAGAGGACCAGGCCAGCAGTCATTCAGATGTCAAGAGATCTGCAGGTCATCGCTGCCTGCCTCTACCCCTCCCATCTGTCTCTGCCTTGCCAGGAAGCAGATCCTGGTGGAGCTTCCCAGTGAAGGCAAATCCTAGGACTCCCCAAGGAAGAAAACACTTGCTCAGTGCCCCCAGGCTTCTTCCCGCCCTGAAATAGAACCCCATCACCACCCACCAGCAGACCCCTTTATCCAAAAACTCTCCCTTCCTCTCATCTTTTCTGAATAAGCACAAATTGGGCCACCAAACCACCTAATCATTTTCCATTCCTTGATGGAAAAACCTTTCTATCTGCCTTTCTTACTGGTTTGCTTGCTTGCTTTCTTGCATGTATGTTCTCTTTCAATCTCAACTATTTCCCCAAAGCAACCCTGTTTTTCTGAGGTCTTAGAATGCCTCTTTCTGCCTGTAATATTAATTCTGCCTATCATGACAAATTCTTGTCAAGGAGTGGTAACTGGTCAAGGCAGAATTTTATTACATTGGGTCAAAGGTCATTGCAAAAGCACAGCAAGGGGCTGTTATAATATTATCTTCAGTATAAGTTGAAAACTATAACACAGAACAGGAAACAGCAGGTTTTGAAGAATGAAACCATGTAACATTTTGGAGATCATATGATAATTAGCTGGACTGTTAAATAATAACTTGGTTTCTAAAATGCTGTTATATAATTTAAAAATTTGCCGTGTTCCAACATAAATAATTCATTATCCTCACCCACACTCAAACTCTTGGGTAAATAGCACTTGATGTGCCCTAAGAATCTTCTTGAATAATTCCACCGTGTAGACCAGAGCAAAGGCACCGTGGAAGAGCCTCTCACAAGGAGTTATGTAAACATGGGCTTGAGAGGCAATCCTGGCAGCATCTCTGTTTGATCAGTCAAGGCTGTGAACCATTCTAGAAAATACTGCCCAAAGAGCTCTGCTTGAATCTCTGCAATGTCATGTGAACCAGGTGAAACAGGCAGCTCCAGGGCTTCTCAAGAGGGAGATCCAAAGTCTGTCTTCATCAAGACCTCCTCACAAACTAGGGGGCTCCCCTCCAGAGCAGCTCTGGGGAAGAGTGCCAGAAATCTGCACATCCAGAGATCTCCTCCAAAAATTTCCCAGAATCCAAGCACAGAGAAACACCTGAGTGCCCTAAGCACCTTGATCTGCCTACATATTTTTGAGAAAAAAAATGCATCGAATACAATCAGCTCAGTGAACAAAGCCATTTGGTTAGAGACCGCGTCGCGAAATAACTCCTACAACCATATTCTAGCATGAGGACCATTTTCCAGTTCAGCTCTGATCAAGTCTGTCTCTTACTCAGAAAAATGTTCTTTTTTGGGTCCCCATAGTCTGTCCATCAAAGACAAAGTTCTTAGCTCAACCTTACAGCCCTCAGGAACATGTTTCCCATTCAAAGAGTTCTCGATGAGCCACACCCTTCACTCTAGTCACCAGTGTTTCCCCAAATGCCCTTCCTGAAAAAAAAATATACAAAATTAATACCTATCCATTGCCCCTCCATCACTCATTCTTTCATTAACCCAGCCAGTCATTTATTGAGCAAGTATGACCTTCCAACCGCTCTGTTGGGCTCTAAGAATGTGAGAACACAGTTGGAAAAGGCCTTTCACTAAGAAATTGTTTCCCTTATAATAATTTGCTAGGCCCTTTCTGGAGGAATTTATTATATGCTGCTCTGGCCTATTGTTATTCACGTGTGTAGCTTATCTTCCTACTGAATTGCAAGTTCAAGTTCTTTGGCAGTGAAACAATGCCTTTTTTACCTGCACATACATCCCAGACAGGTGCCAGCAAATATTTTCTAAACTGGATTGAATTTAATTTCAAGCAAAATGACTTTGGTGTTAATGGAATGAAATAAATTTGGCTATGAGCAAGTGTTTACTTTTCTATGGTTGGATAAAGCACACATTTAACAGATGGCTCTCCAGAAATAGATTAAAAAAAAAAAAATAGTTTCTTCTGGCTTCAGGAATGTAGGCTCCAGTCAAGCTGATGGACAGCCGGTGAATCAGGTTGCCATGGTAACAGGCTTTCAGGAGGTCAGTGAACTGCTCCATCGTGATGACAGTCTTTGAGGTGGCACAGTGAAAGGGAGATCATGGACACCATTCATTTTCAGCTAAGGCACCAATGCCCTGGACGGAGTCTGTGCCTTGGTCATCTTAATGTAAGGGCTCCAGGGAAGCATTCCTTAAAAATGACCCCCTGAGATGTTCAGTTCTTGTGATCTGCAGTCATTATCAGCTTCTTCAACTTGCATGAGCAAATATTCCTGAAAGCCTTCACTTTTGTGCTCTATCTTTAGTATTTCCAATGTCTCCCTTGCAGGAGCCACTGTGTGGATGGGAACGTTTAACATCAAGATCAGTAGTAGCTGATAATGGTTACCTTAGGAGGACGGCACTCACAGATTTCTACTCTGTGTCTTGTATGTCTATGATGTTTACGTTTTAATAAGTAGATAATTATTTTGTATTCATATAAAAAAGATTGGGGACAGTGTTGTGGAACAGTGAGTCAAGTACTGCCTGTGACATTAATATTCCATTATCAGAGTGCCAATTTGAGTCTCAACCATCCCACTTTTAAGATTTTATTTATTTGACAGGTAGAGTTACAAACAGTGAGAGGGAGAGACAGAGAGAAAGGTCTTCCTTCTGTTGGTTCACCCCCAAATGGCTGCAACGGCTGGAACTGGGCTGATCCAATGCCAAGAGTCAGGGGCTTTTTCTGGGTCTCCGATGCAGATGCAGGGGCCCAAGTGCTTGGGCCATCTTCTACTGCTTCCCCAGGCCATAGCAGAGAGCTGGATCAGATGTGGAACAGCCAGGACTAGAACTGCTGCCCATATGGGATGCCGTCACCACAGGTGGAGGATTAACCTACTGCACCACAGTGCCAGCCACCAGCTGCTCCACTTCTGATCCAACTTCCTACCAATGTGCCCAGGAAGGCAGCAGGCGATGGCTCACGTACTTGGGCTCCTGCCATTCATGTGGGAGACCTGGATGGAGTTCTTGGTTCCTGGCCTAGACTTGGCCCAGCACTGGATGTATGTGAAGAGTGAGCCAGGGGCCGGCGTCGCAGCTCAATAGGCTAATCCTCCGCTTTGCGGCGCCAGCACACCGGGTTCTAGTCCCAGTCGGGGCACTGGATTCTGTCCTGGTTGCCTCTCTTTCAGACCAGCTCTCTGCTGTGGCCAGGGAGTGCAGTGGAGGATGGCCCAAGTGCTTGGGCCCTGCATCCCATTGGTGACCAGGATAAGCACCTGGCTCCTGCCTTCGGATCAGCGTGGCCGGCCACAGAGGCCATTGGAGGGTGAACCAACAGCAAAGGAAGACCTTTCTCTGTCTCTCTCTCTCACTGTCCACTCTGCCTGTCACAAAAAAAAAAAAGAGTGAGCCAGAGGATGAAAGGTATCTCTCTGTCCCTCTCTCTGTGTCATTCTGCATTTCAGATAAAAATAAATAAATCTTTAAAAAAAAAAAGACAACCAAGCTCAAATTTGTTATATATAACAATATTTATATTAATATAACAATATTATATATATAATTATATATAATATATAATATATATAACAATAATTTGAAAAATTTGTTATATATATATAGATAAAACAGACATTTTTAGGTAGAATGACAAGGTTTTTTTTTTTTTTTTTTAAGGTCACTTTAAAGGAGCCAGCGCCACGGCTCACTAGGCTAATCCTCCGCCTGTGGCGCCGGCACCCCAGGTTCTAGTCCCAGTTGGGGCGCCGGTTCTGTCCCAGTTGTTCCTCTTCCAGTCCAGCTCTCTGCTGTGGCCCAGGAAGGCAGTGGAGGATAGCCCAAGTGCTTGGGCCCTGCCCCTACATGGGAGACCAGGAGAAAGCACTTGGCTCCTGGCTTCGGATCAGCTCAGTGCACTGGCCGTAGTGGCCATTTGAGGGGTGAACCAATGGAAGAAAGACCTTTCTCTCTGTCTCTCTCTCTCTCACTGTCTAACTCTGCCTGTCCAAAAAAAAGTCACTTTAAAGGAAAGTGAAACAAACTCTGGGCAAGGTGTCTTGTTCATGTCACCGAGGCATGCAATGCCAAGAGGTAGGGCTGTCTTGTTGCTAATTCTGTCTCATGTTTTTTGGTCCTATTTCTCCCAAGATTTTAAGTTATTTTATTTTTCCTGATTCCTTCACTAGTGTGGAATTACAGTAGACACTCAAAGATATCTTTGATCAGTTCGTGTTAAATTTTTTCTCCCTTGAGACATCCATATAATCAAGGATATTGGAGAATTTAAAAAAAATTACAGGGGAGTGTATTTTGCCTAATGGTTAAGACACCTACATCCCATATTGAAGCATCCAAGTCTGATTCCTGGCTCCAGCTCCTGACTCCAGCTTCCTGCTGATGCAGACCCTGGGAAGCAGCAGTGATTGTTCAAGTAACTGGGTTCCTGCCATTCACATGGGAGACCTGGACCAAGTTCCCTACACCTCGCTTCACCCTGGTTCAGCCCTGGCCATTGCAGACATTTGAGGAATAAACCAGTAATAGGACCCTCTCTGCCTGTCTCTCTGCCTCTTAAATAAACAAGCAAGCAAACAAATAAATGCTGGTGAAAAGCTTGTTTTAAGCCAGATTCTGAAGCCAGTATTCAGAATGTCACCCCTGGCCCAGCCTTGACGAATGTTCATTTTCTAGAACCAAGCCACATTTCCAGATCACAGAATGCTGTTCAGTTTCTTTTTAAATAAGGAAATTTTACTTTGTCATGTCACACTTCAAAATCAAATTGCCCTGCCTACATAGTGAGCTCATTTGCAGGCCAGCACTTGGTAACACTGTTTGAAATCCAGATACAAAGGATCCAAGTTCTGATTCATTTCTTCTCTTTACTTAACAGTATCACAGACTATGAAGAACTTCTGGAGGAGACCTTCGCTGCAGTTGACCAAGTGCCAGTCACTGAGCCTGCTGGGAGCCTGGGGATAGGTGACTCAGTCTGCAGATGCCAAGAGCATCAGTGCTTACACACAGAGACCAAGAGAAGGAGCCTCGGGCAGAGGCAGATGTAGATAGCAAGGATTATTCTCCCCAGTGGGTTTAAAAGTTCAAGAGGTGGTGCTTTTCTCATTTCTAAGGAAGCAAAAATTCGCTGCAAGGAAATCATGTATTTTTGACACTTGGGTTTCTGGATTGGGGCCCATACGGATCCATCTCAGGAGACAGGACTCCTCTACCCACTACATTTTGATGGCATAAGTTGCTTGTTTAAAAAAAATCTGTTCTACTGGACAAAATACTTTTCTCAAAAGGTATTTTCAAAGAAACCATTTGGTCATCTCAACTGTGAACCAAATGAGGTCATTGTTTTCTAAACATTCTGCTGTGTACAGGAAACAATTTGAAGGACCTACAGTGTGTGCTACAAGCTATACTTATATACCACCTGGAGTTGTTTCTGTATTAATAGCAATGAGTACAGTAAGTACTTGATTTTAGAGATACTGGGCTAAATATACACAACCTCATTTAATTTTCACACAACTTTATGACATAACGGATGAGGTTATCCTGGCTTTCCAGTATAGAAAGCTGAGATTTAGAGCAGTTAAGTGACTTACCCAAGGGCTACGATTAATGAACAGAAGACACAGAATCCATTTTATGCCAGGCTGACCCCAAGCCCCCATTGTTATCCATAATGTCACACCCTGAGAACAAAAATCAAGTCTTGTCACCAAACCTAGACGAAAGTTCCTGGAGGACAGGAGCGGGACTCAGAGCACTTATCAGCCGAGCCCTGTACCATCCAGCCACATGCTCAACAAACCCAGTAACCAATTCCATTTCTACTCCAACAATACTAACGTGGTGTGGCACCACTCTCCCTCACTTGACTCTTTTTACATCAATGAGCCACAGTGCTTTTTCCCCTAAAGGGGAACACTCTGCCCCCCAAAATTCATGCTTACCCAGAATCTCAGGATATGACCTTGTTCAGAAGTTGGGCCTTTGAAAATGTAACCAAGTTGACATGGGGTCAGACTGGATTAGGGTGGGCCCTAGTCCAGGGACTGGTGGAGGACTAGGACACAGACACACAGAGACATGGGAATGGTGTGTGACAACAGGGACAGAGATTGGAGTGATGCACCTATGACCAACGACTGCCAAGGGCGGGCCTACCAACAGCCACCAGCATCTGAGGGGGGGGTGGGAAACAGATTTTTCCCTCTAGAGCCTCCAGAAGGAACTGATCCTGCTGACACATTTATTTCAGACTTCTATTCTCCAGAACCAGGAGAGCTTACATTTCTGTTGTTGAAGTCACCCAGCTGTGGTACTGTATGACAGCAACCCAAGGAAACCAATAAATAGGGTCTGGCTTGGGAAAAATGACCTTGTGGGGGAAGGTGTCTGATCCTCCAATTTAGCAGCTACTCCCGATACCTACCAGCTGGGGCTGTCATATGTGGGCCAGGAAGCATCTACTCCCCACCCCCAGGCAGATGCATGTGCTAGGGACAACAGTCACCAGCACATAAGGCAGGAAAGAAATGGGTAGACCTCTCTGCTCAGCACCTGAGGGTGTGCTGCCCAATATGGGGCAGTCTCCTCTGTGTTTTCTTTGTCATCATTGCTGTGGAAGCCATGAGTGTTCTGGAGCCAATGCAGGATTCTTGCAGGGCTCAATGTCCAAGGACCAAGCAGGATGCTTATGGTGCCATTGGGCAGAGGGCAACACACAGAGCATTTTACTGATGTGCTGGGGCTATGTCAGGCCTAACTATCACCAAGTAAAAGGAGGCCAGCTTACTGGTGCTACAGACTCCCAGCTACTTGGTCAAGAAATGGGCTGAAACATTAATATTGGATGGCTGAGCAGGGGCAATGCCTGGGATTAGGCTGAGGCAAAATAATAGGACAGGAAGGGTGGGCTCTGCAGCGGGTGTTGAGTAGATCACTTTGATGGCCAGAGAGCCGAGTTCAGAATCAAGAGAGACAAAGAGAAGATGAGACCTGAGGAGCCATTCTCAGCAGCAACGAGTGTCAGGGCTTCTTCCGGGAAGGATAATCGTCAAGGCAGTGGGTGCGTGTGGTGGGGTGAGGGTCTCTCTGTTCCTGAGGCACATGCTAAGGGTGGGGAAGCAGCAGGGGCATCTCAGACCAGAGGGGCAGATACAGGCTTACCATCACGTCACCCTGGAAAATGCTACGAGGAAGTCAAATATAGCTTATATTCCCTTCCTCCACCAGAGGCCCAAAGTCCACCCCAGAGCTGTTCGCCTCAGCCCCATGCAGAGTGGACACATGGGAGAGGCGAAGGGACCACTCCTGAGCCTCACACGTGGACAGTGCTGTAGGAGGTGGATGCGATAAACACCAAGGAAAGCCATGCTTTCTATACACAGCTTTCTACACATAGCTGCAACTGTCCCAACTTGGGCTGCTCCACCTGCCCCACAATGCCCCTGTCTAGGTGGATAGGAAGCCACACACAGTGTAATGACAAGGCAGGCTTCCTCTGCACACCCTCCTTGTCTTTAGCAAATCCTCCTTGAGCGTGGGCTGCATTTTTGGAAGGATCGGCTTACCTCCTGTAACTGGCACGCTGGTCCCACTTGGGTCATCTGGATGTGGGGTTGAAGGTGGGTCATAGCCAATCACCAAGTCAATGGTTGCCTGAGGAGAGATAAGTCATTGCAGACCGAATCAGTGCAGGGCACTGGAATGGTATATTCCATGCACATCAATTCAGCAGGAGGGAAAGTCTTGGATGTGGTGAAAAGGGGATCAGGAAGAGAGACCAAGAAAGGGGGAGGTTTGCTATCTTCCTAATGAGAGCCAACATGCAGTGTGGAAGGCGCTGCCTAGTCCAGATTGCCAAGTGCTAAGGGAAAGCTTCATGAACCAGAGCCAAACTGTGAGCAGCAAGTGTGAACTTGTAACCAGCCTCCATCTCCTGCCTCACCGGAGAGTTATTCCCAAGCATGAGGTTTCTTTTTTTATACCTATTTCATGAACCTATGAGACTTAAAAAGAATTTTGCTAGAGAAAAATTCAACAGAGATAATAACTTTTATTTTGCCAAACACATACCCACAACTACCATATACTATCACAATCATAAAAGAGAGGCATTTTAACACCAAAAATGCATAAAGAAAAATTTCAGGATTAAAGGAGTCCCTTGGAAATAAGAATGACATACACTTGCATGTACACACACACACACACACACACAGTTTACCAGATAAAATATAGGACATAATTTCTGGGATAAATTTACTCTAAAACTATTTATTATTTTTCTGATCTTCAAATTAAAATGAACATTGCACATGCTACTTTTGCTCTATTTGCTGGTCACATACACAGCATTGTCCTTCATTTTTCCATTTATGTGTCTGCTCATTGATGACTACTCCTTCAAACAGCCCATCCTGTGACAGAACACGTGATCTAAGAGATAATGGGATATTAAGCATTCCCCCAATCACAACTTCATGGCACATTAAGAATCTTTGGAGAAGTCTTGTGCCTGCCTATGCTGAGGGCTACAGAAGGCAGATCGAATGCTGTGAGCACTGAGGGGTGCAGTTGCTAAACTTAATCTAAGAATCCAGCTTATAAGACCTATTAGAGCCCACGGATGGCTCATCTCTTGGGTCAGTGGTTTTCATGTTGTCTTCCAAGTTAAATCTAGAATTCCCAGAGGGATTTCTGGGACCCCCAGCAGGGGTGAGGGCAGTCCCAGGGGGTAGAGCTTGAAGCCCTTTTCACCCCTTCCTCCACTCCCCTGCAGCCATTGTGTTATTTTAGGGCTCCTCACAGGCTTTCTTGTGTGCTTAGTAAAAGGCAGTGGGAAAAGTCACTGATTTATACCATCTGTCCCAAGTGTCATTTCTCTCAGCCAGGTTTTCGGCAGAGAGATGATAGCTGACATTTCCAAGTTTTGATTTCGGATTAGAATGCTGATTCATGGCAAACCTGTAGTCTTGGAGTAGCTGTCAGCAACACTGACATTCTCTCATGGACCATGAGAAACCTGGCCTTCATTTTGCCCATGAGGTTGCACTTTTTTAGGGGAAATCTCTCTTCCTTTGCCCAGGCTTCCAAACAAAATAAGTTGATTGGAAAATGAAGGAATTAGTTGCAATGGACCAAGCATGGAAGCTTTAGGAGAGCTTGTTAGTCATCAGATGAAACCTGGAACCTGTGACACTAGGGCTCATTTCTTAAAAGCACACATAAGAAACAGAACTCTGCTCTCACATCAGATAGCATCAGTATGTACTTCTGTAGGGAGACCATGCTAAGAAAACAGTCAGCTGCCCATGCAATAATAATGATCATGATGTTAACTTCTTAATTTTCAGGATAATACTAATGAGTAGCCTTCTACCGAATCGTTCAAGGAGTGTCTGATACCCAGAGCTAGAACCACATAAATGGTAACGTCATGAGGATAAACACAGAGCTTTACCCATACTCACTCTATGATTCTGTCATAGAAAATCTAATCTACTTGACTGGCTCTGAGGCTGAGAGTCTAGAATAAGGCCCCCATCATTTGAAAGTGGACCCATATATCTCAAGATCAAATGTCTGCTTTAAGGGTGATGAGTTAATCAACCATCCAGATTCTTACAGTACCATCGCCAACCATCTGACTTCAAGGCCACACAACAAGAGGGGAAAGCTCACCCCGGTATCTTGTCCCTTTTCATTTAGCAGAGAAATCAGCTTGTAGGGCAATGATCTGCTCTGGTCTCCGATGAGATCCTTGAGGGCCACGGTCGCCGTGCCGATTAACCTGCAAGGGGAAATGAGAAAGCACAAGCAGCCTAAATAGGCGGACTGCACCTCTCCCCTCACAGGACACCCTGACGCCCTCTTCCTCTGTCATCAGTCACTCAACAAGACGTGGCCCATTTTGTCTTCACCTGTGCAGGGCACTTTGGCAGTAAATGGATCTGTCACCACTTCTCCTCAACAAGAAATCATTTCAAGAGCCTATGTATTTCAACAACCATGAATGAGACAGACGAATTTGTATTTAAAGAGGTAAAGCCAGAATACAGCCCCTCAGAATCCAGGGAGAGAGAAAGATTGGAAAAAAAAAGAAAAATTCAACAGGAAAAGAAGACGGCATTCCTCTTTCATGGAAGTTTCAAGAGATCCATAAAATCTTGCCATTGTAAAAATGACCCCTCAAGTAGACCTCCTTGAAGTGTCAACAGGTTGTTAGATTACTGATGGGGTTAACTTGCTACTACTTTGAAGTAGACTTCAAAAGTTGGGTGTTTCTAATTCTCTTACAGTACTCTGGGGGTTAAAGTCAGCCTCGACTCAAACCCACTTTTTTCCCATTGTACATAACAGCTTGGCTCCAAAGACCACCTGTGTGAAGCTTCATAGAGTCAAGGACTGCTCCTTTTAGCATAGGGAACTGCCTACTCTAACTCTGTTTTAGAACATAGCAGGTGCTTAACAGACATCACTAACTGAAGCAAAGAACAGCTAAGTCTGCACCTACTGGGAATGAATACCTGTAATACTTTTATAGTTAGGGAACATGATCCACCCTTCCCCGCCAAAAATGTAAGAACACATGTGTCCAAGGAGTTTGTCATTATAACAATACAACCTGTGGAACACAGTCTGTATATTGGAAGCTAATATATGAAAAATGATATAAGAAAAGGTGAACTGAAGACATTTCCTTTGTAAAATGCAATCAAAAAAGCTAACAGAATGTGATATCTAGTGTGGAACTGAAAAGAAGAAATAGTGTGAATTTTAAAATGTTAATTGGGGCCAGTGCTGTGACACAGATTAATCCACTGCCTGCGGCGCCAGCATCCCATATGGGCAGCAGTTCTAGTCACTCTAGCTCTTTGCTACGGCCTGGGAAAGCAGGAGAAGTTGCCCAAGCCCTTGGGCCCCTGCACCCATGTGGGAGAACAGGAAGAAGCTCCTGGCTCCTAACTTCAGATTGGCACAGCTCTGGCCATTGTGGCCATTTGGGGGGTGAACCAAGGGACGGAAGACCTTTCTCTCTCTCTCTCTCTCTCTCTCTCTCTCTCTCTCTCTCACTGTCTGTAACTCTACCTCTCAAATAAATAGTTATATTTTGCTTATATTTGGAGCAATTTATACAAATACATGGCAGATGTGATGGAACAAAAAATCATTAGCATAAAATAAAAAAAGTATCAAATCTTCAAAGTGATAGAAGAGATTCCTTACATCAGAAAACACAGGGTGAAAGAACCGTAGTTGAAGTATTTTTTATGAAGTTCTATGCTTCCAGGAAAGAATCAGAACCAAAAAAATTCATCTTATAGAGAAATAATTCATTTTAGTTTAAAATACAAGGTCTTTAAAAGTCAGGAAGTGAAAGTTGATGTCAACACATCATTTTTGGATTGACAGATGTATATCCACATTCTCTTCCCCACACAGACCTCAGAATTGGACTAGATTGACGAGCTAGGATGTGTAACCCAGCAACTACCCTTCATGACTTGATGCTATTCATAAATAAATGACTTCACTTCTATGACTAGATACATGAAGATATACTTCAAAAAGTACCTGAAAGTTGGATTAAAAAGATTATTTTGGTGCAAAAATATTCTGAGAGGCATGTATAGTTTTTTCATGATACGGATTTAGCGTGAACTTCTTGAAGATCCCTTGTATTATATTTCACAAGACCAGGAAATTGCTATAGCACCCCGTTTCCCCAGATTACTCAATGACATGATTTGTACATGGCTTCTTGGAAGAGTGCACTTTCTTGTAAAGAACACTACACAAGATGCTCAAAAACTGTCTCTTCTGCTCCAATACCACAAATGGAATCTTCAGTGGTAATAGAAAAATAAAATTTTATCTCCAGTGGGATAAATGAGTTTTTCAGTCCTGTTAGAACTACACAGAACTTGGTTCTCCTGATCAATGTGGAAAAGAAACACGAATTTTAGACAGAGTCCACTTTTGGATGAGCAAGTTCATGTAACACGTTTTACGTATTTCTTCTCCATTCAATTTTTTGCTCAATTTATTTTTATTTGATTGGCAGAGAGAAAGAGACAGACACAGATATAGATAGATCGCCATCTACAAGTTCACTCCCCAAATGCCTGCAGCCAGAGTTAGGCGCCCTGAACTCAGTCTGGATCTTCCATGTGGGTGGCAAGTACCCAAGACTTGAGCCAAGCCTGATGGCTCCCATGATGCATATTAGCAGGAAGCTGGACTGGAAGTGGAGCCAGACCTTGAACCCAGGCACTCTGATATGGTATGTGGGCCTGTGAACCGCTGTGCCAAATGCCTGTACCCAACTTGGATTTTTATTCCTCTGAAATATTGTGGGAGAGGTCTTCAAAAATTTCATGAAAAATATAGATTGTGAAAAATGCATTGATTTTGAATTTTTACAGCAAAATATACATCTTCTCATCCCATTTTTTCCCACAAACTTTTTGAAGTGCTTTCATATTGATCTGTCTTCTGTTGCTACAACAAAATATCTGAGATTAGGTAACTTAGAGAGGTTTCCTTGGCTCCCAGTTTTGAAGGCTGCAAGTACAGGCAGCCCCCATTGGGTTGGCCTCTGGTGAGGGCCTTCTGACACGTCACAAAATGGATGGCGTCATGATGGAAGCACATGTGAGGAGAGAGCAGTCATGTGCTAAGAGAGGGCTCTGGGCTCCCAGGAGAACCCCTTCTGAGGGCAGCATCGGCAGTGATGTAACTCCCTAGCACTAGGACCCATCTCTTCACTGGGACTAAGCTTCCAGCACATGAACCTTTTGAGGCAGGGAGGAGTGGGGTGAAGAGGGAGTGCACAGTCAAACCAAATGCAAACCACAGCAGTAGTCTCCCTGTTAGTCCCTCTCTACCATGTGACCGACATAAAGTGAGAGCCTCTAAAATATTGTCTACCTCTCAGACCCAGGGAACATGAGCCTGGGGAGAATTTTCTTTTATGGCTTAAAAACAGGACAGGGGCCCAGCGCCATGGCTCACTTGGTTAATCCTCTGCCTGCAGTGCTGGCATCCCATATGGGCACTGGGTTCTAGTCCCGGTTGTTCCTCTTCCACTCCAGCTCTCTGCTGTGGCCCGGGAAGGCAGTGGAGGATGGCCCAAGTGCTTGGGCCCTGCACCTGCATGGGAGACCAGGACGAAGCACCTGGCTCCTGGCTTCAGATCAGCACAGCACCAGCCGTAGCGGCAATTTGGGGAGTTAACCAACAGAAGGAAGACCTTTCTTTCTCTGTCAATAACTGTCAGATAAAAAAAAAAAAAGATTATTAAAAACAGGACAGTAAGCCGTGTAGCTCGTAGTTTTTAGGAAAAAACTGTGGAAAGCTACATGTCTTGAAGTCATCCGACTGATATTAAATATCTCCCTGGGATAATTGCCTTGAAAGATATACAAACTAGACTTCATGCTTCACAGTTCCATGAGTCATAGCCTAACTCTGAGTCGGATCAGAACTCTGCACTCTTGAACATGTCCAGATCCGCTTCTGCAAAGTCAAAATGACCTGCATCTCTACCATCAGATCAGTCTTCCAAAAACAGTGCAGTGTGCTAGGATGAAGTGGATGTGGAGAGGGGCCTTGCCTGGGGTTGGGCCAGTATTGCTCACTGTCGGCACTGGTGACCTTCTGAATTCCTTACTGCTGTGCCCTTGTTGTGGGGGATCTGCCCCGTGCTTTGTCAGATAGGCAAAGCACACCTGACTTCTACCTATCAGATGTCAGTAGCAGCCCCCTGCATTGTGATGTTCAAAAAATATCCCTGCCCATTGAAAATCATCCCCAGGAGGGCAAAATCACCCCAGACAGTGAACTCAGTCTTCTGAGCCCGCTTCAATATTTGCCAATAAGTGGACTGAAGTAAATAGTTTCTCAGAAACTGGAAAAGTTGGACAATCCAGACTGCCAGGCAGGGTTTCTGCTTTCAAGAGCATTGGACTATAATGTCATGAGTCAAAATTAATTTACACAGGTGTCAAGGAAACAGTCCAGCAATGTAGTGATATGTAATGCAGTAGAGAATGGTGGGGACTATGGTTAACTAGAGAAAGCAGGCTTGTTCACAAAGCCCAGCTACTGACCCTTTATGGATCCGAACGGTTTAAAATTTCCCTCCCTTCTAATTCAGCCAATATCTGCTGGTTTCCCTTCCCCATGGAAGGGAAGTAACAGGTCACTAACCAAGAATGGAGTAAAACAAAATAAACCAATTATAACGCCTAACTTCCATTTCTTCTTTTAGAAATTTTGATCCTGGGGCCAGCGCTGTGGTGCAACGGGTTAAAGCCCTGGCCTGAAGCACCAGCATCCCATATGGACGCCGGTTCTAGTCCCAGCTGCTCTTCTTCTGATCCAGCTCTTTGCTATGGCCTGGGAAAGCAGTAGAAGATGGCCCAAGTACTTGGGGCCCTGCACTCATGTGGGAGACCCAGAAGAAGCTTCTGGCTCCTGGCTTCAGATCAGCATAGCTCCGGCTGTTGCAGCCATCTGGGGAGTGATCCAGCGGATGGAAGACCTCTGTATCTCTACCACTCTCTGTAACTCTTTCAAGTAATAAACCTTTAAAAAAATTTTTTTTGGTCCCATTGTGTAAGACTTCCTTCCTTATAAAATTCTGATGTTTCATAGGGGATGCATGTTAAAGAAAAGGTGAAGTTTTAGGTCAGAAGCGCAGGTAGTGTGCTTACCTAAGCTGAGAAGACTTTAATCCCGTAGCCATTTTACAGTAAGGACGAGTTGAGGAAAAAATGCCATGTTACAACTTCTAAGAATCTGGACTGTGAGTTAAAGAAAACATTCCCTATGGGTAAGTCCGAGCTCTGAGCAACTCCCCAGCATGCCTGGCCTAGCCTATTTTCTATGGCGTTGCCTGGATACAAAATACTGTAAAAAAACTGGGAAATGATGACTTGGCCTCCTACACAGGGGATCACAGCATTTTGGTCTGACCACAAGCCAATTTCCTTTAAAGGAGGCGAAACTGAACCCAGGAACCTTTTTTCTTTCATATTACTAAGGCTATAAATATACTAAAATGGAACCGAAAGAAGCAGCTTTGTCCTGTATTTTTATTGAAAAATAAGTCTCCCCATGGACTCCACCCACCACTAAGACAGATTGGACGTGGGTCTCCAAAGAAAACTTCACAGTGAGACAAACTCCAGGACTTTATGCTCTCCAGCTTCACTGTGGGATTAACAAACTGCAGATGTCTTCTAAAATGAAGAAAAAAGCCAGCCTGGCTCCTATTTTGTTCAGTCCCTGAATATCAAATACTTCTGGGTTGTGTTTCTATGCAACATGGAATTAATTCAAAGAATTCAGAGTTCAACAATAAGCTGATCAACTCAGAAATCCAAGTGTTGGTTAAGAAAGCCTTTAGCTGTTTTTTTCTTCTTAAAATATAGTTCTGTTAAAAAGGAGCCAGGGAGAACACCCCTCCCCCACCATCCGCATCGGCATGATGCTAACAGCCACATGCCTCTGTGGTGAGTAAGGGCTGTGCTGGCCCAGTCCTTCACCAGGCAGCTCACGCAGATCAAGTTGTTCTGTGCAGCAGGGACGCAGCCTACAGGGGTCACTGGAGGAGGATTACTGGAAACTCCTTCTCAAAGGAAAGATACGTTGGAGGCAGGAAAATAAACCACATGCAGCACTGTTCCAGCCTCTACTGCCAGCAGCAGCCTCCAGTTCCCCTCCCCCAAGGGGAATGGCAACTCCAATGGCAACTCCAGCTGCACCCAGGTCCCATGGGGGAAACCTGGGAAGACCATGATCGCCCACGGGACTCCCAGCTGACTAAGCCCTGCCATTTGAAGGAGGCTGGCCCCTATTCTGCTTCCCCACATGCCTCCCTCCCTGGGCCAGGATCATGAAGATCCTCTGGGCCTCCAGCCTGAATGTGAGAGCCAGGCGTGGCCCTCTGTGAGCCAGGCTCAGGCATGGGGGTTTGGGAGGTGGCTGACAAAGTCTTTCTGCTTGGCCAAACTTCAGCTCCTGAACGTTTTTCCCAGGCTCATCTATGCACTTCCTTGTGAAACCCAGTTTTAGCAGAGAACCCTGTCCAGTCAGTTCAGTAAGAGCCCCCAACCTTTGACATCTGCTCACCCTCCGTAACTGCCCTGGCTGGTTGCTCATCCTCTACCATCCCTCAGGTGAGGGCTGATCACCTGGCCTGTCTTCAGCAAGAATCCTGTTAGGTTGGTTTAACCAGAACACCCCCAACCCTGGCCCCTGCCACTTCCTCAAAGTAATTTTCCATCCATGTACTCCCACTCTGCCCCTTGCTGTAAATTCCCACTTGAGCCCAGTCCCCCTCGCCCAGTGCAAGGCTATGCTGTGGCGGTCCCTGTCTCTACTGCAAAGGCCTCTAACAGCCTTCTAACTAAGCTTTAGCCGGGGCCATTGAGTGAAGTGTCTCCCTTGGCATGGCTGAGGAAGCTGATCACATTTCAGGCAGCCTTTGGTAAGGCCAAATCCCCACAAGGACACCTCCTTGGGTCTCCCATCCGCTTGCACCCACTCATCCTAGCTGGACCTCTCGATTATCTGCCCAGACATTTTTCAGGGGATGCTTCCCCAGAGGGCTCTGCAGCAGAACCAGAGTATTTGTAGATTCCCAGGACCCTGAGTCAGACCTCAGAGGGGTCTTATACCCAGGAAGTCTGAGAAACAATGGTCTGAACCAGTGCCGCTCAGAGGGAGCCTGAGGAAGGTGGAGTGGGTGCAGGGCTGGGGGTGGGGAGGCTGCTGGCCAAGCAGACTGAGGAGAGGGGAGCAGGTGCGGATGGAGGAGCACTCACCACGATTAGGCAGGTGCACATCTGAGAAACAGGCGTGGAAATCCAAAGACTGAACCAAACAGATTGCAGTGAAGAAAGCCCATTTCGCAGGCCTAGTAACCTGTGCCCTTCCTGCGGCTTCCCCTCCCCTGCTGCGTACCAGAATGTCAGAGAACATTGAGGCCTTTAGTCCTGTTCATCCAAAGGGATTTTTTTTTTTTTTTAAGAATTAGAAATGCTAGTCCTGAACAGTGGTTCCCAAACTTGGCTGTGTCCAAGCTGCCCCTGCACTGTTAACAAACTCCTTGACCGCTGACCTTGGACTTACAGCCCCAGTCTGAAGTTCACAGCAGGCTTTGCCCGATTCTCAAAGTTACTCTTTCTCAGCAGCTCCTTCACAGAGGCTGTCCCCTGACACCTGGGGAAGGACTGAGCACAAGCCCAGGTTTTCTCACCTAAAGCCCTCCTGGCTGGAGAGGCCTGGGGACCTGAGCCAGTTACTCTGGGGCTGCAGGGAGTAAGCTACCTCACTCACCGGCTCACTCTGTTGATTGTACAGGTGCTTGAACCTTAGCAGGTAGTGAGGTAGGAAGACAGGACTAATTTGGACTTCTATTACATACAAGCTGTGTAGGGGTTAATTTCACTGAGTCTGTTTTCTCATCTAAATGGGAGATAATGACAGCGCCTACCTATTGGTATTATTACAGGGATTAAAAGGATAATGTGGCACATGATTTACTGTCACCTGGAATTATTTCGGACACCAATCTAGAAAAATGCTTAGGAAAAAAAATGTGAGGATGGATTCCAGCCAGTACTGGCAGGAAGTGCTGATTTGAACTCACCCCCAGCCTAAATCATAGGAAAGTAGATGCACGGGCCTAGGCAAGGGGGCGTGAATGAACCCAAGAGAACCCTCTGTCACTACCCACATCCATTTCTATCCACTTCCATTGCACATCATCCTGTGTATTTTTTTTTTTTTTTCAATTTCAAAGGCAGACAGAGATCTCCCATCTGCTGATCCACTCCCTAAGTGCCTGCAACAACCAGGGCTGGGCCAGGCCAAAGTCAGGAGGAACCTGGAATTCCATCCAGGTCTCCCACAGGGGTAGCAGGGACCCAAGTACAGGAGCCATCACCTACTGCCTCCCAGGGTGTGCAGGAAGCCGAAATTGGCAGTGAATTGGGACTCAAACCCAGGCACTCCCATAGGACATGTGGGCCTCTGAAATAGTATCCTAATCACTGTGCCAAATGCTGTCCTTCCAACTGTTAGCAATCAGCCCTTTCTCCTACAAGTCAAATAGCCTCCATCCTATCTTCCAGGATATGTATAGCATGACTCCATTTTGGATAATTTTTATTTTCAGGATTAGACCAGAGATAAACTTCAGTTGTGTCTGAATTCTCCTAATATCCAAGTTTGTGGAATCTGAATGAGTTTTTTTTTTAAAGATTATTTATTTGAAAGATGGAGTGATGAGGGGGAGGGGAGGGGGAGGGTAAAGGAGGGGGAGGGTAAAGGGGGAAGGGAGAATAAGGTGGAGGGGGGAAGGGGGGAGGGGGAGGGAGGGAGAATAAGGGGGAGGGAGCGCGGGCGAGGGGGCGCGGGGGGGATATCCCAAATCTGCTTGTTCATTCCCCAAATGCCTATGATAGCCATGGCTGGACCAGGTCAAAGCCAAGAGCCTGGAAGTCCATCAGGGTCTTCCACATGGGAGGCAAAGGCCCAAGTACTTGGTCCATTATCAGCTGCTTTTCCAAGCACATTAGCAGGGAGATGGACTGGAAGCAGAGCAGCCAGGACCAGATCAACCCTCAGATCTGGGATGTGGGCGTTAACCCACAGGGCCACAACGGTGGCCCCTGGATGACGTTCCTAAAGCCACAGGTTTCATTATAAAACAGTCACCTAAACAAATCCTTATACAAAAGCCCCACCTTAACCAGCACACACTCCCACCTCACCCAGCCATTGTCTGTTTCCCCTATTTTATTCTTCCTAGTGCTCATCACCATCTGATACACTTTATGTGTATTTATTTGTTGATCATCAGATGAAAGGCACAGGAAACCCCCAGTGTGCAGACCCATATTCAACACATAGTAGGTATTGGTAAATACTTATGGAAAGGCTAAGTTAACTGATACATCATTGCAGATTGTCCAATGACCTTGCAAGCAGTTAAGAGCTTCCCCTAAAGGACCATCTTTTAAAGGGCAGTGAAAGGTAATTAGGCTCTTATTATGAAATCCTTTCTCTTTCAGCCTCTCTGGGTATCCTTCCCCAAGTGTGACTCACCATCGCTACTTCAAAGATCTTAAGGGTTATCCCCAGGCCTGTGGTGTTGCCTGACAGTGCAGTTTGGCTTCCCCAGGATCCAGAAGATCCAGGCCATCTCTGATCTTGTCCTATTTTTGCTGCTGCTGAAAATACAGAACTAAGAAGGAATCCAAACTAAGAGTTCTGCTCCCTAGGAACATCTGCTTCTGGCTTTGTTTTCCACCAGGCCCAAGACGCTGCTCCAGTTAGGAGAGTTTGCCTCTGCCCCTGGGCTGCCCAACCCTCCCTCACCACAGCACCTGGGAAAATAAGGGGACACCTGAACCTATCCCACCATCAGGCATTCACCAGCAAGGTCAGAAATGAGTCTTAGAACTAGTAGAAATAAAAGTGCTGCGAGCGTGAAGACAAAGCCTTTGGTGTATGTAGAAATGAGAATGTTTTACAGGCGACACCACACTTAGCCCCACCAGACTAATCTTATCCCACAACACAGTCTTTCTATTCTCTGTTACTTACCAAACCTCTGCTCAGGGAATGAGCACATTTCACAGCTTAAGCTTGTCCTTTTTCTGCTTAATTCAACAGGCTTCTGGGTGCATGTGTATTATGGCGTCCTATCACGTTCACACCCTGGTACCCTGGCTCTTAACCCTAACACACTTGAGACAGACAAACCTGGGAAGGTCTCACTTCTGCATAGGAGAAGTTTAACATACCTAGGTTTAAGTGCTTTCACTTAAAGGGCTGGGTAACCTTAAGCAATTTGGTGAGCCTCTCTGTGTCACATTTTTCTCAACTAAAAGCTGGGGTGGGGTGGGGGGGGAGATTGACTTAGAGTCATTAAGATTACATGTGATTACAAGTAGAATAGTTTTTGCACAATCCTTGGCAGGTGGTAAACCCACAAAACACATTTTTTTATTCTGTTGTTCATTGGGAAATTGAAGTCGTTTTCCTTAATTATACCAAATTTGCCCTTCTGTCTACAATGTATTGAGAAAGCATTACAGTCCCCATTACAAAGACAAAGAAACTTGCCAACTAGTAAAGTAACAGAAGCCAGCAACCTCAGGATCAGACAGCTGGCCGCTCGCCCACAGTCTTACATGAGAACTTGGAAATTTTTCCTTCTAGGTACCTAATTGGGTTTTTATTATTTCTCTAGCCACAATACAGCAAATCAGATGCCTTGCACAGTGATCTATATTCAGACACGGTTTCCAACTTTGCTCTGCATTGTGTGGGGCGGATACAAAGGTGGTTTTAAATGCACACGTACATACATGTGCAACGGAAAAAGAGACTCCCACAAATGCAAACTTAGAGATAATTATGGTCATTTTAGCTCAGATATTGTAATTTTTTTTTTTTTTTTGGGTAAGGGTCAGGGTTAGGTTAAGGGCTAGTGTTCAGGTTAGGTATAGTGTTATGATTATGGCTAGGCTTAGAGTTAGGGTTAATGTTAGTGTTAGGTTTAGGTCTAGTGTTAGGATTTAGGCTAGTGTTAGGTGTAATTTTTATCTCTAGCAGTTCAGTGTGAATCTTTGTCATATCTTCCATGTCTACTTCATACGCTCAAGCATTCCTCTACCTTTCTGAATCCATGCAATATAATTAAAATCTCTTTTTAAAAAAGATTTATTTGAAAGGCAGACTTACAAAGAAAGAGTGAAGGAGAGACAGACAGAAACACAGAGAGATCTTCTAGCCACTGATTTACTTCCCAAATGACCACAGAGGCCAGGTGTAGGCCATGCTGAAGCCAAGAGCTTCATCTAGGTCTCCCACATGGTTGCAGGGTCCTAAGCACTTGGGCCATCTTCTGCTTTCCCAGGTACATTAGCAGGGAGCTGGATTGGAAGTGGAAATGGAGCAACTAGGACTCGAACCAACATCCACATGGGATGCCAGCATCACTGGCTATGGCTTAACCCACTACACCAGTCCCAAAATATCTTTTTGCTGTTCATGTCTACCCGTATCATCAGTGCCATTCCTGGATCAATTTCTATTGTTTCCTTCTGCTTATTATGGAGCTAAGTTCCTTGTCCATGAAATACCAGTTTCTCGACTCTGGCTAGTGAGAAAAAAAAGTGTTCCCGGCCCAGCCCTGTGTGAGACCCAAGGGCTGTACCCTTGGCCTCTTCCAGGTTGATTCTTTCACCTGCATCAAAGAGTTTCCCCACAAGTCAGGGCCCAGCTGAAAATCCAGGGGGAACTTTTCACAAATCCCTACAGTGCTTTGTGTGTACTTGAGGGTGGCGGTGAGGATGTGGGGAGGGGCTATCTCCCTCTCCCTTGGTCTTCCTGAAACCCTGGCATCTGCAGACTCCTGCCTGCCTTTTTTCAATTCTGGGGGACACCCAGGGTCTGCCTGCTGCCCTGTCTGCACTGCAGCTCAGACAACAATCTTCCTGGGCAGTCAGCTGGGCTTGCCGCCCTTACCTTCTCTCTCTCGGGCACTGTTGTCCTGTGCAGCCTAGTCGAACATCTGACCATTACTGCACATGTGTTTTGCCTGGTGTTTTAGTCGTATCATGTGGGACAGTCGATCTGGTCCCTGTTATATCATTGTAGCAGAAGTGGAACTTCCAAATTACAATCTGACAGTGAGAATTCTCCGGCATGGAGAGGTTAAGCCACTTGCCCAAAGCCACCTTCTGCTAGTCAGTAAAACTGGGTATCCAACCAGCCCCTGTCTGGCTCCAGAATCCCCATCTTTTAACCACTGAGCTCTCCTTCCTCCCACAGAGCTCAGCCTTCACTGCCAAACTTCCTTACAAAAGGGCTGGAGCTTTGTGAGGCATCGCCCACCTGTGTTCTGACCCCTTGCAATGTAAACTCATGCTGGAAGCAGAAAGCTGTTCCCCAGAGGTGAGGTGGGCAGATTCCACATAAACAACCCTATGACCAATGGGCCGATGTGGCTGCGACAAGGTGCTTTGTCAATGTTAAATGCCATGAGTGTAGCAGTAGCAGAAACCGCTCATGTATTCATTCAACAAACCTATACTAAGAGCCTCCTATGTGCCAGGCACTGTGCCAAGTGCTGATGTTACAACATTGAACAAGACAGATGCGGAGCTGGCTGTCTGGCAGAGGGAGGATGAATGAACAGGTTGACGAGATTTCAGAGGGTGGTGAATGCTGAACTGGATATAGCATACGGACAATCAACACGTACCCTGAGTGCTGTGTAGAGCCCAACACTAACAGCCAAAGGCCCACAGGTACCCTCCGCCATGCCTGTCCTCTTGAGAGCTCCCTAACAAGGGCTCTGAAGCAAGCAAGCAGGGCTGAGTGATGACGGATGCTGAGCCCATGGATGAGATTGCCACGCATCACAATGTGGGGGGTAGAGCATCACTGTTAAGTTCCCTGGGGACTTAACAGCAAATGCAAATACTCTCCTCAAAATCCCCCCCTTCTCCTGGGTGTGCACACAGCTATGCATATACACTCACACAGAGATCTGAAAACTTGTTATCTTTCACTCCTACATGCCCAGGCTCCTGAAGATGGTCATTCTTCAGAAACTCAAGTGGAGTGACAGCAGCTCCCAGCCTTAACTCTCTGAGCCTCTGATCCCTGCATTTCTCAAGGTCATTGTGAAGATCAAATGAGATGAGATACAAGCCCTAAATGTCTCTTCTCCACAGTAAAATATGAACATACGTCACTTAATGTCTAGCAGGATAGACACCCACTTAAAATTTCAACCCAGGACGAGCTTATCAAAATTAACACTCTGATGTTGAGAGTCTTACATTATTTTTTCAAAATTAGGAAGAAAAAGTACTGTCATTTTAGCAAAGAGATAATCAGTCCTCCCGTTTATAGGTAATCAGAGGGTCCAGTTTAACATAAAAGTCACAAGTACATTCTGATACACACCAGCTGTGTGACTTGAGCAGGTTACTAAACTTCTCAGAAGGAAAGTAAGACCTGGTTTACAGGGTGTCTGTGAGGATCAGTGAGATAACGAATGAAAGGGCCGGGCATAGCCCATGGCACCTGCTGAGTTCTCACTGCTGCCTGTCTGCAATGGAGACTTCAATTTCCAGACTCCAGGAGAGTCCTTCCAGCCAGCTAAAGACACCATCTCAGGTCCTTCAGGTACCCAGTAGGCTCCGCTGGCTCTCCTCTCAGCCCCATTCACCCTGGAAAGGTGGTGGGATGACTGCAAAAGGAGGAAGATCAGTATCTGCTCTGGACAGCTCAACAGCTCCCAGCAGGGGGTAGGACCTGCCAGCCAGCAGGGAAAGCCCAGGGCCAGGCTGCCTTAAGGCACAGACAAACCGGGCCTCAGGCACTGCTTGCTCACAGGACCTGGGGCAGCAGAGTGACAGCATGTGTTTGCACAGCCAGTCTCCACGGCAACAGGCAAATCAACAGGAGGGACATTCCTTAAGCTGATTAAAACCCACCGCCCCACCCTATGCTTCCAGGTCAGAGAAGTGTGAGCCCTGAGCCGATCCTGAAAGGCTAAATCCTTAGTAGAAAGGCCAAGAAGAAAATCGGGGGCCAGATTTGGACATATAGGTTATTTCCACATGGGTTTAATTCCTTGTTCTAAATTGTGCCAATAATTTGATCAAGGTTTATATGTTGTTTAGCTGGTAGCAACCAAGGCAAAGGTCATGGTTCCTGGCCAATGATGGGGGCACAGGCCATTTAGGATACAAGAGCTCAGGCGAGAGAGGTGTCACAGGAGAGAAGTTGGGCGATTCTTGTCTTCATGCAAGAAAGAATACAGGCATGAGACAGAGCAAAGTAGCAAGGCTTTACTGGGGGACAGCACAAGGTTTCCTCAGGCCCCTCACACACATGGGGTAATTTCTAGCTTCCTACCTAACAGGGGGACACCATCATCACACACTGTTCATGACAGAGCTGGCCCAGGGTCCAGGGCAAGACAGTAAACCACTCTGCATGAAATCTGCAGGACTGAGAACTAATCTCTCAGTTACAACCCTTCCCCCAATGACTTGCCATAGAACCTACAATTCCCATTCTGTTCACTGGCTTGGGGAAAATACTGATGGCCTCATTCTAAATGGCATTGTTTCTGGGAAGGCGACACCGTTAGCTACTAGTAGCCACTGCCGCTTCACTCGGATTGGTGTTTCAGGGAAGCACCTTGAAGCAGGGCCTTAAAAGATGAAGCCAGGTTGCGGGGGGAGCTGGGGGGTAAGAAGAACTGGCAAAGGGTGCAGAGTGTGGCTCAGAGGGCAGCCCAGTAGAACCCTGGACCACAAGGACACTGGGTGCCTGGGAAAAATCAAGGGGAGGAAAGTAAAGATCTAAAGAGCAGTGAAGACCAGCTTCACATTTTGCCCAGAATTTACCTTTTTCTGTGAGGCCTACAGATCCTCTCATCATCATCATCACACCGTAGTAACCAGCTGCTCACTGGTGTTGACCACCAGTGGACACCACAGCACCAAGCGCAACAGATCTCAGCAAGACGCACAGAGCTCTCTCCTTGACAAGAACTCTTATAACAGAGTTCTAATTCGTTCAGAATTAGAAAATGCCAGAGCTCAGACTGTGCATCGAAGCTATCTCCAGAAACGCACGAACATCTGAAGTGAGTGCCAGAGCAAGCCGTAGGGCTCAGAGTGTGTCCTCTCCTCACTACTGCTGTTAGCCCAGAGCCCCACAGTATGTACAACAGGTGTAAAATACCGTATGGCCTCCCAGTTTTTCTCCTGCTTCCTAACTAGTTCTTACATTCAGTGTCTACACGGCAAGCCTGAATAATCCATTAAGCTAGATCACACTCAAAATCCTGTAGTGGAGTCTCAATCCACCGCAGATAGAATCCAAAGCCCACGCCATGGCTCACAGAGCAGTGTGGGCCGTGCCTTCGATGACTTCATCTTCTTCCTCCCACCCTGTTCCCTCATGTTCGCTGCTCCAACCTGGCAGTTTTCCCAATACTCCAAGTACATTCTTGCCTCAGGGCCTTTGCATGGACTCTTCTCTCTGCCTGGAATATTCTTTTCCCCTGGAAAGCTGCATGACTTGTTCCTCTACTCTGTTTAGGTCTTGGCTCAACTGTTGCCAGGTTACCACCTCATTTTTATTTATTTTTTTTGACAGGCAGAGTGGACAGTGAGAGAGAGAAAGAGAAAAAGGTCTTCCTTTGCCGTTGGTTCACCCTCCAATGGCCGCCGCGGTCGGCTGGCGCACCGCGCTCATCCAATGGCAGGAGCCAGGTGCTTTTCCTGGTCTCCCATGGGGTGCAGGGCCCAAGCACTTGGGCCATCCTCCACTGCACTCCCTGGCCACAGCAGAGAGCTGGCCTGGAAGAGGGGCAACCGAGACAGAATCCGGCGCCCCAACCGGGACTAGAACCCGGTGTGCCGGCGCCGCAAGGCGGAGGATTAGCCTGTTGAGCCACGGCGCCAGCCACCACCTCATATTAAACTGGATCTCCCTGCAGCCCCTACCCAGGACTGCTCTCCATCCTTTCACTTTGCTTTATTTTCTTCATGCGTTCTAACAGTGTCCTCCCTAGCCCATAGTACTTCATAGTACTGAAGTATATTTATTTTCTGTCTTTCCTTCAAGTACAAGTTTCCTCAAAAAGTCCATAGACAAGGTGCATCCCCCAAATGCTCCAAATGCCCAGGGAGATATGCCAGGCCAAAGCCAGGAGCGGGAACTCATTGCAAGTCTCCCATCTCACTGAGTCATTATTGCTGTCTCCCAGGGTCTGCGTTAACAGGGAGCTGGAATCAGGAACTCAAGCCAGGAATTGAACCCATGTACTTCAATATGGAATATGATCATCTTAACTGGTAAGCCAAACACACCCCCCATACAGTATCTTTTAATTTTATTTTCTATATTTTTTTAAAATTTGACAGGTAGAATTATAGACAGTGAGCGGGAGAGACAGAGAGAAAGGTCTTCCTTCCATTGGTTCAGCCCCAAATGGCCGCTATAGCCGGCGCTGTGCCAATCCGAAGCCAGGAGCTTCTTCCAGGTCTCCCAAGTGGGTGCAGGGGCCCAAGCCCTTGGGCCATCCTCCACTGCCCTCCCGGGCCATAGCAGAGAGCTGGACTGGAAGAGGGGCAACCAGGACTAGAACCTGGAGCCCATATGGGATGCCGGCGCCGCAGGTGGAGTATTAACCAAGTGAGCCATGGCTCCTGCCCCTTCTATAAATGTTTTTAAGTAGCCTTGTATATAACCTTCAGAAAAGCAAGGACTTGGGTTTGATTTGTGGTCCAAGGCTACCCCATCAGGCTCTATTACCATACTAAAATAGATGAGGTACAAAGTGGTCTGGAAGTAGGTTAAAAAAAAAAATCCTACAACACAGACAACAAAAAGCCAACCTAAGATGTGGGGATAGATAGAGTGAGATGCCAAAGGAAGCAAATCCAGAAAAGTCTAAAATTTTGAGATTTCTGAGCCAAGTGATCTGAACCGTCCTGTCCAGTATGGTGACTACCAGCAGTCACATGTGGCTCCAGAGCACTTGAAATGTGGCTTTGTCTGAATTAACAGAGGCTCCAAGTGTGAAACACATCCCACATTCAGAGTTAGTAGGAAAATAATGCATATAAAATATCTCAATTATTTTAAAATACTAATTATGTGTTGAGATGACAACATGCTGATATATTGAATTAAATATATTACCACAATTTATCTTTTTATTTTGTCAATGTGAGTACTGGAATATTTCTAAATGCAAATGCACCCTGTATTTTTATTAGAGAACTGGTCTAGAATACCAATACTGGTGTCATTTGCAGAAGAGAAAAGTCGAAGAGTGAAGGGGTTATTGTTAGTAACACACTGGAGGTTATATGAGACTCTACCATCTGCTTCTCCAGAACTTTGAAGTTTGAAAAATAAACTGTCTTCTGGGAGTTGGGGTGGGAGACACATAACCATCTTAAAATACAAACATACAAACATAATCTTAAAAATCCAGGCTGGTTTCAGCCCACAGGAGTAGAACCAGAACCTACCAGAATGTATTTATGCAGTTAAGAAAAAAAAAAGTTTCTGGCCGGCGCCGTGGCTCAACAGGCTAATCCTCCGCCTTGCGGCGCCAGCACACCGGGTTCTAGTCCCGGTTGGGGCGCCGGATTCTGTCCCGGTTGCCCCTCTTCCAGGCCAGCCCTCTGCTGTGGCCCAGGAGTGCAGTGGAGGATGGCCCAAGTGCTTGGGCCCTGCACCCCATGGGAGACCAGGGAAAAGCACCTAGCACCTGGCTCCTGCCATCGGATAACCGCGGTGCGCAGGCCGCAGTGCGCCGTCCACGGCAGCCATTGGAGGGTGAACCAACGGCAAAAGAAGACCTTTCTCTCTGTCTCTCTCTCTCTCTCTCACTGTCCACTCTGCCTGTCAAAAAATAAAATAAAAATAAAGAAAAAAGAAAAAAATGTTTCTGTGCTAAGAGGCTTGGGTCATCAAAGAAGCACAGAAAAAGTGATCTCAGCGAGGGTGAATGTGGCAGTGCCTATCAAAGCACTGGCCAGGGAGGAAACGTCTGTCCAGGTTCTTAGTCTGATGCCACTGAGCAACGACCCCCATGAGGGTACCATAGGATCTGCTGTTCAAACCACGCTACTCTCAACAGCACAAAGGGTATCGTTAAGCATTGTTCTGAGGACATAAACCAAGAATGCCCAAGCATATCAGGAAATACGGTTGCCCTGCTTCAACTGTTCCATCTTAATTTATTGCTCTCACTGCAGCCTTCTGTTTATACCAAACATGCCTGAGCTAAGATAAGCATTTTCATAACAGACTAACAAAATCCACTACTGGAATGCTTCTTAAAACTGATGCAAGCATTAAATATCAGGCTCCCTCTAACCTCTTGTTAATTTAATAATTATCTTAGGAAGAATAACATATTCCAATCAAGAATACAGAGGATTCCCACTTCACATGACTTTTGGGAAAATTCATGGATCAGAAGATAGGAATGTCCTCCCACCAAGGAATTTCCATGGGGAAATAACAAGTAGGAGTTCCGGTTTTGAGCACTACTGTCTTGTCGCCATGGTTGTCAGTTTTCACTGGTAACCTAAGCCCAAGTTCTGAGTCTGTGGTCCCAGTGAAGGCCTGGGAGGTTTCCTGAGGTTATTCTGTTTGCAGGGACTGTTTAGGAAGCCCCCAACCTTACTCAAAGGACAGTCCTTGGGGTCACCAGGTGCATCACCATCACCTTCCCTACTTGAAACTGAAGAAGCAGTAAAACCAGGAGTCTGGATTAGGTCTGGTGGGTTTAAAAGGTGAAGGAGACATTAAAATGGAAGGGGACTGGAAGAAGAACTCAAACGAGATGTGTGTGAATCACACATCATCAGAAGAAATTATTTGGGTTGTGTCCAATATAGCTACAGTCCAGATTTTAAAACAACAACAACTACAACTACAACAACAAACCCCAAGGTTGAACGTGACTCTGTGCGGTCAACAGAGGAAGTGCAGAATAGGCTAGTGGAGATTTGGTGTTTGCAGTCTCTTTGGAATACTGTAGTCACTGCTGCGACTGATATAACCCTATCAGAAATTGGCTCACAACGGAGAGGGGCATGGAATTAAAGCACAATTATATTGGAAGTATTATGAAACAATCTGTTTCTTCAACAAAATAAGCAATAAGAAAGTATTTAAAATGAGAAAAACAGTTAAAAGCCACTTACTTATTTTGTCCAATTGTCTCAAAGTCTTTCACAACGATTCCCAGGGATGATGCAAAGTCCAGCGGTATACCCCTCAAGTCAAACTCCAGAATCTGTTCACAGAAAGGTTAAGCAAGTAAAAAAGATCAGGCAAAGGGCTAAGATGCACTGATACTGCATGTCAGGTCAGAATTTCCACTACTGACTTACTCAATTCCATAGACAGAAATGATTAATTTTTGAGCCTGCAGGCAGCTGAGGGTTGTAGAAAAGAGAAAACTGACTTAGACCCAGAGAACATGTGGGCAGCTCCTGGCTTCCCTTTTTCTGGGTTTTGTGGCTTTAGACAAGCCGCTAACCCCTTGCCTCATAGCCAGAGATCTGGTCTTAGCATCTACCATAATTACTTCAAGAATAAAATTATATGTATATGTGAAATACATGGTTATTTTGATATGATTTGCTTTTAGTCATACTACTATCAAATGAAGATGAATAATCTGAGAAAACATCTTCTAAAATACAGTAACTTCTTACTTTCAGTGCCACACAGTCAGTTCCAGAGACAGCGACTAGAGACTCAGAGCCTGTTCCGAGTCTCATTTTAATTCAACAAATTGCTTCCCAATCAGCATAGCACCACTGATGCCTTTGATTGATTAGACAATAAATGAACCAAATAAATAAAATGATGAATTGGTCTTGCTAGTAGTGGGTTTAGAATGGGAGAAAAAATGTCTCAAAGCTCATATTATAGCACAGCTACCAAGTCCAATGCATCTGGGGCTAGCATTTCATCTGGGTTTGGTTTCAGTTATAAAACTGCAATTGGGACATTTACTTGACAAATATTTGCAATCTGAGAAAACAAACCATGTGGGGAGCAAAGTGGAAAAAAGATGGATAATGCCCTGAAGTCATGCCAGCTCACATGACAACACATGTCTCTGCCATCAGCCACATGGACTGGTCTCAAACATTGAGACATGTTAGGATGATTCAAAACCTGAGGCAATAAACACACATCGAATATATTTTATCATCTCTTGTTCCTGGAGGTCTGTGTCAGGTTCCAGAAGTCCATAGGGACCAAGCTAACAGGCCTCTTGCTCTCACGGGATCTTGTCATCCAGTTGGTTGTGTTTGGGGTTCTGGTGAAATTTCGGAGCAGTGGAGTTCCCTGTCAACCACATGAGACCAGCGGGGCTTTTCAGAAAGCCACCAAGAAGCTTTCCATCTCCCCTCCTTCAATGATGAGATTTGCTTTTATCCGACAGCCATAGTGACATCAATTGGGAGAGGAAGGAACTTGCAGTGGGTGGAGGGGAAACCTTCCTAACTGGTGACTCAGTGAAAATAACAAAGACATTTATTTCTGCTCTGCTCCAGTGATGTTTGATCATCAACTTAAAAAAAAATTAAGAATGGGAAAATCCTACTTAGTGGGAAGAATGAAAGTTCTCATATATTCATGAAAATATTAAGCACAAAACCACTTATAAAATATAAAGTTGGAGCCGGCACTGTGGCATAGCAGGGAAAGCCACCACCTGTAGTACCAGCATCCTATATGGACACTGGTTCGAGTCCCAGCTGCTCCACTTCTGATCCAGCTCCCTGCTATGGCCTGGGGAAGCACTAGAAGATGGCCCAAGTCCTTGGGCCCCTGAACCCATGTGGGAGACCCGGAAGAAGCTCCTGGCTCCTGGCTATGGATTGGAACAGCTCTGGCCATTGCAGCCAACTGGGGAGTGAACCAGTGGATGGAAGACCTTTATCTGCCTCTCCTTTCAATGTGTAACTCTGACTTCAAATAAATAAGTAAAATCTTAAAAAATATATAAAGTCAACAGTTGAAGGGGAAGAAAATAAGTTAGACTACATTCCTTCAGAATATTATACAGTCATTAAAGATGCTTTTGAATTAAATATGAAAATATGCTCAGGATGAAATAGTAAGAAAAATAGGATAGAAAATTGTATTCACTATGATACCAGCTTGTATTTCAGCAATTTTATTTTATCAAATATAATATTCAATAAACATTTATAGATACACACAGATGCAACAGTTGTTGCTTCTAGGGAGTGGGACAAAGTTAATTTTTAAAATTATTTTAATTTTATTTGAAAGGCAGAGACACAGAAATACATAGAGATCTTCTACCCCTGGTTCTCTCTCCCAAACACCCACAACAGCCAGGATTGGGTCAGTCTGAAGTCAGAAGCCTGTAATTCAATCCAGGTCTCCCTTGTAGGTGGCAGGGACCCTACCACTCGAGCCATCACCTGTTGCTTCCCAGGGTGGATCAGCAGGAAGTTGCAATCTGGAGCAGAGTTGGCGCTTGAACCTGGGTATCTGATATGGGACGCAAGTGTCCTAAACAGCATCTGAACTGCTGTACCAAATGCCTGCCCCAAAGTTAATTTTTTAAATGCTAACCTGGAGGTTTCAAAATTTCTACATGAAATGTATGACTTTTATCAACATAAAAAATGTAAGTTTCATAATTCAGCCAGACCTACCAAGTATCATGTGATACAGTATTCACATGTAGAGATTTTTCATCATGGAGCTTTCCTGCCGAGATCCTCAAGACGACCTAATTCTAATCCTTGCTCTGCAGATGTGCCCCAGATGTGCAGCACACAGGGACCAAGGTCACACAGCAAGCTCACGGCTGCACCAGTGAACTCAATCCTCCTCACTCCCAGTCCAGGCTCCACTTCCTGCACAACTTCCTTACACATCATGGTCACCAGGTGACACAGAACTGCTCTGCTCACTGGTAGGCACAAAGAGATAGGGTGGGAGTTGGAATGCAGTGATTCTCCTTCCAAAGGAGTTAACCCTTGACCTTAAGATGGAACAATGGGATATAGCTTATCCATTAAAATAAAGTTGAACAAACAATGAAGTTACCTCATTCCAGACAGGGTTGAGCTCATTATCAACTTTCTTTGTTTTCTTTTTCTCATCTGCAAATAAAAAGAGAAAGCTCTCAATTAGAAATAATTAGAGAGTGTGCATCAATTTTTATTCATTCAAAGAGCATTGCCTAAAGGCCTCCTATGTGCCCACATTTGCCCCTTCATCTGCCTAGGACAGGAGCTATCTGAATCAGTTTTCCAAGAGGAATGACATTTCTTGGCCCAAAATGCTTTTCCCATCCCCATATCTACAAGGACACAAGGGATGGAGGATTCAAAATCCTGGAAAGGCTGTGATGCTTTGCCCTGCCCCCACCAACTCCTCCAAACCAAGGTTACCCAAGGCCTCTGCGTCTCTAGCTTGCTGCATCAAGAAACTGACAAATCTCATTTCTGGGATGCTGGGTTGCCATTTGATAGATGAGACTACTGAGGCTCAGAGGTAAGCAATGTGTCCAAGTTCAAATGTGGCAGCATATGTCTCCTGGTAGGAGCTGTTTAAGCTGTGAAGCCCACACTGCCTCCAGGTGTGGTAAGACACCAACACGGCTGAAAGATTCAGCTGTATTCTTTCCCAGAGCCTCAGTACAAGGTAATTAATAGATGAACACTTTGCACAATGAGTGGAGAACTGGGGGTTCCCTTTACGCCAACCCAGTTTTTTTTGACAGACCCAATGCCTTTTTTCTTGGTGTCTGAGCCCAGGTGATTCATCTACTGAGATGAGTAAATTTAAATCCAGCTGGTGCTCACTTTTGTTTTAAAACCAAGAGAAAAAGACAATTGGATCCCCAAATTCCTGAATTAAAAAAAAATCCTGGAAGTATAGATGAATATTTCCATCTCCCTCCCCCAGCTAGGGAAATTGGGAAGTGAAGGAGCTCATTCAAATTCACCCACTTAGTTAGCAGCAGAGCAGGATTTGAACCCAGGCAGGTGGCCACACTGTCAAACACTCCTCAGCCACTGCTTGCCTTTGACTGCTGTGCAATGTAGGAGGCAGTGGGTTTTGTCCAGCTTAATGTCACATTGCTTTGACTCGCAGCACACAGCTGGCTGTGGGACTCACCACTTCATTCTTCTAAGACCTCAGCATTGCAAGACCATGAATCATGACGATCACTCTGCTAAGCATTAACTTTTCCACTTGACTAGGCTACTAACTTCCCTCTGGAAACTTCGACATGTCCATTTTCATCAGCTCATGCTGGAACATACACTGGTTAAGTTTGATTGATTTATTTATTTGAGGGGTATAGAAGGATAGAGAGACACAAACAGAATAGGAGCTCCCATCTGCTGGTTCACTCCCCTGCATGTCCCTAATGGCAAGAACTAAGCCAGGAAGCAAAATCTCAACCCAGGTCTCCCAGATGGGTGGCAGGGTGACCTGCTGCCTCCCAAGGTGCGTATCAGCACTCAAGAGAGAAGCTGGGACTCAAATTCAAGCATTCAATGTCTAATGTGGAATGCAGACATCCTAACTCATGGCTTAACTATGAGGCCAAAAACCTATGCTACTGGTCAGTTCTGACTGGTTTTTCTATGTGGTCTACACAGCCCCTTCTGAGTTTGATTCTGTTTCTTAATAAAAAAAAAAAAAAAACTTAAGAAGTAGACAGAGATAGGGCAATAAAGAGAATGCTTTCAATTGCAGGTTCACTTCCCAAATGGCTCCAGCGGCCAGGTTTTGCCTGAAATCAGGACCTGGGAACTCTATTCAGGTCTCCCACATGGGTAGCAGGAAACCAATGACTTGAGCCATCACCACTGCCTCCCAGGGTCTGCATTAGCAGGAAGCTAGAACCATGCATTGAACCCAGGTTCTCTGGTGTGGGATGTGAGCATTCACACAGTGGCATCTTAGACTTCAGACCAAGCGCCCACCTTGGATCCGATTATGAGGTCACCTAGAAGCTTTTCTTAAGTTCTCGCCCCCCCCCCCATATTTCCATACTGACTCCCCTCATCTGACATAAACTCAGTCTTCCTGTCTGGTTACAGTCTAGCAAGAAGTCTTATTGTAATCTTGTGTGCCTCATCCTCATCCTGGAGTTCTCTCCAGTAAGAGAATAATGGGAACAACGACTGGCCAACTCAGGCAAGGGACCTCACAATCCATTCAATGACTTTTTTCACAAACATTAGTCAACTCTTTCATTCTTCTACCCGACAAATCTTTTTGAAAGACCACTGTGACAGGTACAAAAATACGCAAGGCATGGTTCTGGCCCCTGGCAGTCTCAGTGGGGAGATCAATGTGGCCACAGGTGACGGATACAGAAAGGACGGGCAGTTGCTATCAGAGAGGCACAGAAGGCAAAGCAAGAGCAGAGGGAGAAAGGAGACTCCAGGTTAGTACCCCGGATGAGGCCTCAGTGAGGAAGCAGAGACTGAGTTGGGGTGGAAGGACAAGGATGCATTGAAAATGTAAAGCTGGCAGACAAGTTCATGCCAGGCAGAGGCAGTAGAATGGGTGGGTCAACCTTGGAGGAGGGGAGAACCCCTCATGTCAGGGACTCTGTGAAGGCCAACTAACCAGAAGTATGGAAGGCGGCAGCGGACCACTGAGCTGCATGGCCAGGTTAAGGTCACACTGTGCTGCCTTGAATATCAGGCAGGGCTCCATTTGGTTGATATAAACTCTTAAGAGAAGAGGGTATTAGAAACCAGACTTAGTCACTTCAAGTGCATAATCCAATGAGAAAGGTTTCCTAGAAGCTCTTCAGATGATATACATGCTCTGAAACACATGATTCAGCTGGGTTTGGAAAATAAAGGTGGGGTGGGCGGAGGCAACCAAGCAGATGCCTGCTGACCACAGAGCCAGGAGGGCTTGTCAAGCGGAACGTCCTGCAGCGCTGGACATGGGCCAGTGATGTCAGTGCCAACAGTACTACCCTCTAGGGTGTGCTCCCTGTGGAGCAGGCACTGCTAAGCCCTTTGCTTCCATCTTTCCATTTAATACTCACAGCAAGCGTATGAGACAGGCACTGTTATCATGTGCAGTTTACAGAAAAACAAAGAGCTCCGAATGAATGGTAACTTGGCCGAGATCCCAGAGCTAGGAAGAAACCCTCTAGCCAGGTCTAGTCATGCATTGGACCACTGCAGCCTTCTATCTGTCTACAGGGAAGAATGCAGGAACTGGCATGAGCACCTGCCCTGGAGAACTCCAGTTCATTCCCTTCCAAGACGGAGGCTCCGATTTTTGTCAAAATGTGTATACACGACATTTTATTGAAAGCATCTTCTCACATCTACACAGTCAGCCCCAAACAAAAAAGATCACTCCCTCCTTATCAGCAACCACAGCACATATTTATGTTATTCAATTACTGAAGACTGTCTTCAATAGTCACAGTTGCAGGTGTTGAACATGAGGCGAGATCTCCCTCCCTCTAGTCCACATCCCCTCCCCCACCCCACCCCGGCTCCCCCGTCTAGTTTTATTCAGATACTGGGTTTTTTCGCCCCTATGGAAAGGGTGTAGACACTTCAATCCGGAGCATAACAACTGACTCAACCACAGAGCCCTCTCTGGAGCATGACTCAAGGCATTCTTCGGGACATTTCCTGTTTTCTGATTAGTTCTGCCTGCCGCTTGCTCCGTACTGTGAAGGTCACCGCCGCAGTAATTAACCTGAGTGCCAGTCCCGGAACACCGTTTCCCAAGAACTGAGCTGCTCCCCTTGCCAAGTTGTCACACCCTCTCTCTCATACACAGCCATTTCCTTTGCTGGGCACCTACCACCCAGTGTGTCAGATCTTTACTGTAAAGGCTTGAAAAATCCCGGGTCCCGAAGGTAGGCTTACGATACCTGTGCTCAGTGGTCAGGTGTGGTGGTGAATTTCATGTGCCAACTTGGCTAGGCTATGGGGCCTGGTTGTTTGGCCAAACCCTTGTCTAAATGCTGCTGTGATGATATTTTTTAGACGTGATTAACATTCACAGTCAGTTCCTTTAAGTTGACTTATCCTCTATATTGTGGAGTGGGCCTCAATTAACTGAAGGCCTCAAGAGCAAAAACGGAGGTGTCCCAGAGGAGGTATTTGGTCTCAAGACTGGTCTAGAAGCTGTGCCTGAGCAGCCAGCCTGTAACCTCACAGATTTCAGACTCACGACTACCTGAATTTCCAGTCCCCTGGAAATCTACACGTGCCAGGCCCCACAATCACATGAGCTAATTTCTTAAAATCTCAATCCCTCCCTTACAATGATGTAACGTATGAATTTTCAGCTTCATTATGGCATGAAAACAACACACACACACACACAAGTGCTACATTGTGAATTCTGACCTTTTTTCAGGCTAGCGACGCGCAGCCAAGCACCCGCTCGAGGTGCTGAATGGCGGCTGGGGTTGCAGCTCCCGATCAGCTCAGCTGAGCAATCACGAGGCGGGGAGATAAACCCACGCACTACAGGTGAGGTGGATTAGATGCAGATTTGACTTAAGGTGTTTTCAACATCTTTTCATTTAATCCTCCCAGCAAGCCTGTGAGGTAGGTGCTGTTATTATCTCCAGTTTGCAGATAAGCAGAGAGCTCAGAATGATTGGGTAACATTCCCAAAATCACAGAGCTGGGACGAGGCCCTCTAACCAAGCCCTCATGAGGGGTTGATGTGGACATAACTCTGCTGTAGGTCAAAAAGCATCTGTGTGCATGCACAAACACACACATACACATACCACGGGTTCTGTTTCTCTGTGAGCCTGGCTACTGCAACCAATGCATGGAAGTCACAGCCCCCACAGGGACGACATGCTTGGAAGACTCCCCCATGACACGTCTTCCTGATGCAGGGAGACGGCAGGTGTCGGCCCGGCTCGTCTCACTGGCCTTTCAAATCAGGGAGGCCGCCAGGACTTTCCGCTGTTAGCACCAGGGAGGGCACGTGGCTCCACCCCCAAGCTCATGCTCCTCAGGTGTAAACTGGTGATGTGGGACAAGATCATCTCTAAGCTTTCCTCCAAGTCTGGGGGGACATGAACTCGATGAAGCGGCCCCAAGTCCTGAGCAGCTGCAACCTCTAGCTTCCTGAAATGGCTCCAGCAGAAGTGGGGGTCTGTTGACAAGGACTCCCTGAGTAACTCAACTCTTTGGTAGCCAGTGCAGATCAACAGGCACGAAACCTGACCTCCCATCCAGAAGTCCTACTTCATCCTCTCTGGGTCCCCAGACCATGGTCCTTTTCTTCTGAGAAATGAACAGCACATGCAAATATAGCCATGTTTTTTCCAACACATCATGGACTCCCTGAAGCTGATCTATACTTAGCTAACAGCTCCTAAGTGCTCTGAACCCACCACTGTGTCTAGTGCTTTCCATGATTCTGATTTAATCTCCACAACCACCCTAAGAGGTCAGTTCTGTTACGATCATCCCTAGTGATGATGGAGGAAACCAAAACACGAAGAGGGTGAGTAACTCATCAGAAGTCACACAGCTAGCCAGGGATGGAGTTGGGATTCAAACCCTTGTTTCTAAAGTTGTAAGATTAAGACCACACAGTCACTCCTTGAAGGCTGGGACTCTGTTTTATAACATTGTTAGTCTCTGCCCCTCCCCCACACACACCCCAGTGCTGACTACATAGTAATTTCTCTGCAATTTGAGTGCAGTGGACTTCATAAATTCATACTATGGGGTCTGGGGCTGGGAGGATTTGAATGGGAAAATGGATACAAAGTGCTCAGCATGGGGCCTGGCACACAGCACCCATGAAGCAAACAAGATCTGTTGGAATATTCTTATTGGGACACCAAGGCAGCCCCTCTTGCATACTCCAGGGGGTTCCCAGGCTCTACAGCCCCAGGGGGCAGGGAAGGAAATGACCCTGTGGCTCAGTTCCAGACCCCTGAGCCCACCTGGGACAGCCTTTCCCTGGCAGCAGTCAGGACCTGGCCATTTCCACAGATCGGCAACCAGGGGACAGAGGAGGCTTTGGGAAGGGCCAGTAGGACACTCCTCAGCCCTCAAGACTTGACAAGACCAAGGGGCCCAGAGAGATGTGGACCATCTGGTAGACCTCTCTACAGGAAGAACCTCTGGCACTGTGCTTCTCAACTCTGGCTGCTCTGATGTTCCAGGAAGGTGTTGCTGTGAACAAGTTGCAGGACAAAGGCATTTTGGTCCAGTGGCAACTGTGATACAAAGCAAGACTGTTTAGTGCATGCTTGAAACTGTTACTGACATCACAGAAAAATGGCAACCCTGGCAGAAAAACACAGGCCATGCTACTACTGCTCCCCTCTCTGCACCTACTGCCCCACTGGCCTCGGGAGATGCCCTTCCAGCCATGTAAATCCTTGAATCAAAACCAGTTCCTCCAGGGGAACTGTAGAGAAGGGAAGTCCATTTGTATGACTCATGCAGAATCCATTCTCTAAAACCAGTTCTAGGGAGAGGGGGGAGGTGGGCGTGTTTGAGCTTTTACAACTGCCAGGGCTGCAGGCGGCGAGAGCCTAGGGGGACCAAGCACCTGCACTGGCTCCATTGGTGTTGATTTTGTGCGTTACCATCCACTCTGTGTTGGACACTTAATTTTTTTTTTTTTTTTTTTTTGGAAGACAGAGTTCTCTAATCATGTGGTTCACTCTCCAAATGCAACAGCTGGGGCTAAGTCAAGCTGAAGCCAGGATCTAGGAACTTTCAATCCATCACCTGCTGCTTCCCAGAGTGTGCATGAGCAGGAAGCTGCAATCAGAAGCAGAGCCAGCGTTCAATTCCAGGCACCGTGTTAAGGAATGCAGGCATCCCAGGTGGCATCTTAAATGCCCACGCCTATTCTGGGCACTATCAACACACCCACACCTAACCCTTGCAAGGGAAGTATGAGTATGCCCAATTTATGGATGAGTAAACTGAGGTGCAGTGACGTTAACTGACTTGCCTGAGATCACAGAGCTAGTAAATTGCAGGGTCCAACTGCAAGCCCAGGTTTGCTTCATCTGCAGATCTGTGCTCTAACAGCTGTTGCACGCTGAGGGTGAGTGTAAGCTACTGCTTTTGCAGCCCTTACCAGGGGTGTGGCCATGGGCTGCTTACTCCCACTCTGCAGCTGCCTTTCTTCATTGGTAAAAATTGGTATCTAGGCATGGGCTCTGTGGCACAGCAGAGTAAGATGCCATTTGGGACACCTGGATCCCATATTGCAATGCTGGATTGTGTCTGATCCAGCTTCCTGCTAATGCACCTGGGAGGCAGCAAAAGGTGGCCCAAGTGTTTGGGTCCCTGTCACCCATGTGGGAGACCCAGAGGAGTTCCTGCTACGTGGCTTTGACTTGGCCTAGCCCTGGCTGTTCAGGCATCTGAGGAATGAACCAGCAGATAGAATAATTCTCTCTCTCCCATCTCCTTATTTTTCAAATCAATCAATCTTTTTAAAA
Source organism: Sylvilagus floridanus (assembly GCA_949820135.1). Taxonomy (NCBI): domain Eukaryota; kingdom Metazoa; phylum Chordata; class Mammalia; order Lagomorpha; family Leporidae; genus Sylvilagus; species Sylvilagus floridanus. The sequence goes on from OX463235.1 coordinate 45,976,460, forward strand.
ATTGGTATCCAGTGTGCAAAACTAATAGCTACCACATATAGGGATTACAATCTGTCAGGCACTCTTCCATGGGCTTTGTGGACATTATGCTGTTATTATTACTATTGTTATTTCAAGATACAATAAAGTGAAAACTTATCTAGGGTCACTTGTTAGTGAAAAACAAAGCCAGAATTTGAATATATGGTTTGTGGCTCCTAAGTTTCTTAACCTCTCTGGCTTCTGACCATCTGTTTATGAGACATGATTTGCTAAAAAATGAATTAAAGCTGTTACTTGGCAAATTTCCTCGAACTCAGCTGAGGAGATTGGGTCTAAAGAGCCTCTCAATTGTTCATTCAAATAGGATGAGAAAGCACACCTGTCAGGGTTGCAGAAAAAAATCAAACAAGAAATCACAGAAGGGCCTAGACCACAGGGCACACTACTAGGTGTTGGGTTAAAATCAGAATCACCAGCTGCTTCCATCAGACAAGCATTAGGAGATCCAGGCCTCTGGCCTCTCTGTCTCCAAGAAATGGCATCAAGAGAACATAAAGTTCAGTAGTCATATTAAAAAACCTTGACCTTGAAGCAAAGCACTAGGGCCGGATTGGTGGTGCAGTAGGTTACGCTGTTGCCAGGAACACGGCATCCCATACTGGAGCTCCAGCTGTTCTGCTTCTGGTCTAGCTGCCTGTTAATGCACCTGGAAAAGCACCTGGCAAGTACCTGGGCCCTTGCCACCCACGTGGGAAGCCAAGATGGAGTTCCAGGCTCCTGGCTTTGGCCTGACCCAAATCTGACTGTTGTGACTATTTGGGGAGTGAACCAGTGGATGGAAGATCTTTCTGTCTCTTCTTCTCTTTCTGTTGCCCTGTCTTTCCAATAAATAAATAAATAAAATAAATAAACTAAAAAAAAAAAGGCAGCAAGTCAGATTCTTACAATTAGATCCTTTTCCTATAGGAAAATTCCAGATGAATTTACTCTCACTCATGCCCTAGTGTCCCACAGTTAATAGTCTTTTAAGTGGAATTTCTGTTATTATCTGCTGTTTTAGTCCACTCTCCACAGCCATCCTCTTCTTTTGTTTAAAAAAATTATTTATTTATTTAAGAGGCAGAGGCAGAGAGAGAGCTGCCATCCTCTTGTTTGCTCCCCAAATAGTTACATTGGCCTGGCCTGGGCTGGAAGCCAGGAGCTAGGAACTCTATCCAGGTTTCCCACACGGGTGGCAGAAACTCAGTTACCTGAGCTGTGACCACTGCTTTCTAGGGTCTCTATTTGCAGGGAGCTGAAGTTAGGAGCCGGAGCAAGGAATCAAACCCATGTACTGTGATATGGGATGTGAGTATCTTAACAGGTGTCTCAGCCACTAGGCCAAATGCCCATCCCTCAGCCCTCCTCCTTACACTGCAAATGGCTTTGACTCTGGGCTCCTTAGCAAGTTCAGCTGGTTGTTTGCTGCAGCTCTGAGGAAAATCTGCAAATCCAGAGTATCTGTGGACTGTTGTTTGTCAGTGGAGCCTGGGACAGGGACAGAGGGTAAAATTAAAGCAAGAGAGATGCCAAGCACAAAGAAAACCACCGCACATGCAGGGGTGGAAAAGTGCATGCAACTAGGAGTGCCAAGAACCAGGTTCTATTCCTCCCCTGCCTCTTCCTGACTACACAGCTTTGCCCTTCCTCCATCTCTGAATCTCAGTATCCTCATCTGCAAAATGGGTGTGCACAGCCGCTTTTAATGCCTCTTACTGATGTGAAGAACAAATAAGACAGGACAAAATTTGCCCAAGGAATACAGAGAGTAGGACATTGTCAGCCATGTGGGATCTAGGCCCTGAGCCCATGTGCTGGCCACAGGGTGGGCCAAAGGCAGACATGGCCAAGACCAAGCACTCAGCACTGCTTAAGGGATAACAGGGGTGGCACAGGCTCCACAGTGGGCACGGTTTATATCCCAGCTCTGTCCCAGCTCTGCTGTGGGACCTTCATCAAGGCATTTAACCCACCTTACGCAAGACTCAGTTTGTTCATCTCTAAAATGACTTCCCTCCTCCCCCCTCTTCTTTCTGCTCTCTCTCTGATGAGGAAACGAATAAATTAAAACTAAACAAGTAAACATATGTAAAGCATTTAGCACAGTGTTAAACAGCTAGTAAGCTGTTTTTTTTTTTTCCTTCTCGTTTATGTGCTACGCTATTGGGATGAAAAAGATGATGAGGGTACAAACCTAGAAGGGAGTCAAAATAAAGTACAGCTTTACCCTGCCAGGCAAACATGTGAGTTTTAATAGTTTACATACAGTAAGTTAGGGGTTTAGCCTCCACTAGTAAAATGGCTGCACTTGCTTATCAGGGGAACTGATTCACAGCTAAGCTATGTCACCTCTGAGCCGCTGAATCACACATAAAGGCTTGCTTTATCCTGTGGCAAGCTTTCCCAAGAAGGCTGGGTTTTATTTTTCTTTCTTTTTTTTCAAGTTCTTTTGTTCTTGGTATACTCACTTCCTCTTTCCCAGTGAGTCCCAATGACCCCAACCCACTGTTCAGAAGGTGGGGAGAGGCAGGCATTCCTTGGACTTGATTGGGCAGGCACCAGTGGTACGTGATTTCTTCATCCACTCTGAGCCCAGGGAATACACAAGGACAACCTGGAGTCCAGCTAAGCCCACAGTTGTACCTGCCTCAGCCCCTTCATAGAGAAAATGAAGGTGATACAACACCTACTTCCAAAAAGTGCCCTTAGGATTCAGTAAGCTAGGACACACACAGGTGTGAGGCACAGTGGAAGCACTGGATGGGGTGGGCGTTTGCCAGGAGTTGAGTCACTGCTTAGGACACCTGCATCCTGTATTGGAGTGCCTGATTTGAGTCCCAACTACCACACTTCCACTTTGAATCCCACTTCCTGCTACAGTGCTCCCTGGGAAGCAATACCCATGTGGGAGACCCAGAATGAGTTCCTGGCTCCTGGCTTTGGCTTGGCCCAGACCTAACCATTGTAGGCATTTGGGGAGTGAATCAGCAGATAGATAATCTTACTCTCTCTGCCTCTCCACCTTTCAAATAAAATGTAGAATGAATGCAACTTTAAAAAAAAAAAAAAAGAGAAGTGAATAAATGTTGGAGGTGGTATCAGAGGAAGGCATCATTATCACCTAGGCCCAAATCACCTTAAGACCCAAGTAGCAACAAAGGCTTAAAGCACTATCTAGGTATTTTCAGTTGCATTCAGTTCATGCAACTGTGTTCCAAGGCAAGGCACCATTACCCTCTCCATTTCACAGATGAGGTGTAGAGATTCTGGCAGCACTGAGAGCCACGCAAGGACAGGCAGCTCCTGTGACTGTTCTGCCACTGTGTGTGCTGTCCCATGTGGTAGTCAGGACCTACATGTGGTTATGTATATTGAAATTAAGGTTAATGTTAACATTCTAATTCCTGTCCCAAGCCACATTTCCACATGGCTAGTGGGTCCCCTTTTGCACAGGGCAGATCTTGAATAGTTCCACCATCATAGAAAGTTCTATTGGACAATGCTGCTATAAATAATCTGGCACACAAACAAATAATTGTCAAATGGAGTTAACAGGGTAAAATATAGTAAAGTGCTCTGCCTTCTTTTCACCAGACTGACTAACTGTTGGGCAAAAGTGAACCCAATGTCCACCTCTTTTCCAGATTCACAGCTTCACTTCCTGAAAGGACAGCGTACTGGTGCTGTGTCAGTGGTCACCACTTGATCTGAAAACTTTGTCTTTCTTTAGTCTCTAATCCAATCTGATTTTTTTCTCTTTGCAATGTGCTTCCAGAGGCAGGGTGAGACTAAAACAGGCACCCTAAATACTCTTCTACCATCATATGTGATTCTGAAGTAGGTCTCATTCCCACTTCACAGCTGGGGAAACAGATTCAGAGAGATTTCTTGCCATTAAAAGACAAAGCCCCAGGTCAAGGTTAAAGGGAGCCTGGGACTCCCCTGCCTTCTTGCTTCTTTTGAGATGCAGCTTCATGGATCCCAGAAGCCTGGGGAATCCCTGACATTCTTAATATCAAGATCAGTCATGTAGTTTTGATATAGGTAGACAGGTAGCTAATAACACAAGGAGATGAGGTCGGCCAGCACCCAAGCCACCAGCACCGTCCACGTGCTATCACCTTCCATGCAGATTCAACATGATGAAGGCTTGGCACAGCCATTCCTCCTCATTCAGCTAAACCTCACTTCCCATCATGCACCAGATACCATGACACCTTCGTGGAGCTTACCATGTGTGCTACAGCCCCACTCCAAACCCTTCCTCCTTTGAACATTCAATCAGGCTGTGCCTGGAGCACCATCCATTATCCTGTAAAAGGAGGACTCCAGCCTGGGCAAGGGAAATTCTCCCTCAGGACGCTTCCTGTACTCACCTCTGAGTGTGTACTATCCCCTTGCCTTTCAATAAATCTTGCTTCCCTACTCACTTCTATTAACATTCCCTAGTTGTATTCCAACATGCAGGGGACAAGAACCTGGACTAAGTCTAGCCAGGGGTCTACCTGAACACAGTCCCGATCCCCACAACAGTTTCTGGGCATAGAGATCTGGTCCTGTTTGTTCCTATTGATCCCTTTGGCCTGGAAGACCATGACCTGAAGGAATGAAGGGAGAAGTCAGAATCAGTTATTCAGCCACTCTTGCTGACCATCTACTGTCTGCCAGGCATCGAGCAAGGTGCTGGAGATAGACATGGCCCCTGCCCTCCTAAAGCTTCGTGTCAGATGGAGGAGGCAGACAGAAATCCAATAGGCCAGAAAATATATAGCTATAATTCCAATGGGTGCCACAAAGGAGTTCAGGATATTAGAAGAGAGACTTACAGAGAGCTCTGATTAAAGGTCACTCTGATCTTCCAGGATGTGATTCTGGAGCAGGATGCCCAGATCAATCAGAAGGCCTGGAATTGTAGGGGACCAAGGCTGTTTCCCACAGGTCTTTAGCTCTGCTGTGGCTCCCAGCATACCCTGGCCACACAGACTCCACAAGCCATAAGGCTCTCTTGGGCTGCCCATGAGACCCTGCCAAAGGGGATTGTTTAACTGCTGCCATGGAGGATGTAATGAGTTGAGTGTGAATGGAAAATCCAAGGCAATGGAGAGTTACTAAGAACCTACTATATTTACACCCATTAGGATAGCTATTATTGAAAAAACAAAAGTAAAAGCAGAAAATAGCAAGTGCTATTGAGGATATGGATAAATGGAAACCCAAATGCATTGCAGGTAGGAATGTAATATGGTTCAGCTGCTATGGATAACTGTAGGCCAGTTTCTCAGAAAATTAAAAATAAAAATTTTCGTATGATTCTGAAGAATGGAAAATAGGCATACAAATAGGTATTTGTACACCATAAAGTTCGTAGCAACATTGTTTGCTGTAGCCAAAATTCGAAAACAACTCAAATTGTCCATCAATGGACAAAATGAGGTATAGACATACACTGCTATGGTATTCAGCTTTAAAGAGGAAAGAGGGACAGGTATATGGCACAGTGCTTAAATCACTCATACTTCAGACTGAAGTACATCAGTGCAAGTCTCACCCCCCACTTCCAATCCCAGCTTCTTGCTAATGTGCATTCTGGGAGACAGCAGTAATGGCCCAAAAAATTGGGTCTTTGCCACCCACCTGGGAGACCCATACTGGGTCCTCAGCTCCTGGCTTCAGCCTAGTTCAGCCCCAGCTATTGGGGGCATTTGGGAAGTGAACTAGTGGACAGAAGATCCCTGTCTGTCTGTCTCTGTCTCTTCCTTTCTCTGCTTTTCAAATAAAATGAAAATAATTTTTTAAAAGGGAAAGAAATTCTGACACATGCTACAATGTGGATAAGTCTTGAAGACATAGAGAAATAAGGCAGTCATAAAATTGTGAACATTGATGATTCCACTTAAATGGGGTACTTAGAGTAGGCAAACTCAGAGGGACAGAAAGTAGAATGGTCATTGCCAGAGGCTGTGGGGAGTGGAGAAGAGTGTTATTGTTTAATGGGTACAGAGTTTCTGTTTTACAAGATGTAGAGTTCTATCAATAGGTGGTGGTGATGAGTATACAGCCTTATGAATGCATTGAGTAACTGTACAACTAAAAGGAAGTAAGATGGTAAATGTTATGTGTATTTCACCACAATCAGAAACAAAGAATCTACTACGTGCCTAATCGAGAGGCTACTGTGCTCTCTCACCACGACATCAGACTTGGTTCTGCCTTTAAGCTGCTTGCTTATGCAGCCACAGCCAACGAGTGTCCTGTTTGTTCTAAAATGCTAAGCTGGGGTCACCCTCAGAAATGTCAGCTAGCCATGGCCCCAGCAGTGGAGGCTGAGTGGGCATGAAAGGGGAGGACATGAGCATTAGCCACATGATAATACGTGTCAGGTACTTCGCTGCGTGCCTTAGATACATTATCCTGTAGGATCCACAGTATTCTGCCCATTCTAGAGGTGAAGGAATGAAGGCCAAGAACTGGAGCTACCCACAGACATCTGACTCCTAGTGATAAAACAGGAGTGATATTTAATCCACCTTATCCCTTTCCATGTCTTGTGTGAAGTATAGAAAGAAGTGGGCTTATTAAATAGGGAGTTAGGTCCAATTACAAATAGAAGAAAATAACAGCTCTAATCCCGAAGATGGAGGGAGATGAGCTGAGCGGTTCCTGGTCCAGGCTCTCCGAGGCTTGCTAGGTGCAGAGTACACAGCAGGCATACCCACACTCTTTGTCCTGGGCTTCCACCCTCTGGCACAGCTGATTGGACCAAGGGCAAACATTGGGCCAATCAGAGTTTTTCTTTCAAAGATCTCACTTCGAAGACACTGCCACTGTAATTAGATGGAGAGTCAAGACGAAGTCATCTGGTGAGAACCCAAAGCCCATGCAAGAGGCCTCAAGAAGGTGGCCGATGTGCAGACACGTGACCACTGCCATGTGCAGGGAGCAACAGAGGCACGAGGTGCACAGTCCCTGGAGGAGAGAAAGAAAGCACATGCCACACTGCCTGCCGTGAGTCAGACCCCTGTGGGGCCCATGGTTTGGATTCTGGCCGATGTCTCTCTAGCTTTAGTAATTCCCCTCCCCTGAGATGTCCTTGCACAAGCTTGAGTGGGTGTCTTCCTTGCGACTGGACAGCTCCTAACCAGACACCTCACCGTTCCATGTAGGACGGAAGGGTACAGAGTGAAGGAGCTCTCATGAATGTGATGCATATCACAGCTTAGCTGAAGAAATGCTCCCACTCTGACCTTTGGTGAGACAGTAAACTTTGCCTTCCAGTACCACTTTCTGGCCCCATGCCTTTCTTCTCTCTCCTTGCAGCCTCTTGCCCCCGTCTCTGGTGACTAATACCCTCATGCTGGAGCCCTCTGGCCTAGCCCTCACCCACCCACAGGGTGAACACTCTGACTAGGAGGAAGGAGGGCCCATCCAGCCTACCCACTGTGGGTTTTTTTTTAAATGCATTTCATCAATCAGGCTGCTTTGTTAGTATTTTTTCATTATCACTTCCTTCTGACTGCAGCCCTGGAATGAGGTCCCTCTGCCCTGGTAAGCGTTTACCTCACCTAGTAAACCTTTCCAGTGTCCTCAACTAGGACAAGCCTAGCCTCCACACTGCTGCCCAGTGATCCCTCCTGGTGTGCAAGTACAGTGCTATCCCTAACCATATCAGATTACTCCTCTGCCAACCTCACCCTCAGGGCCATGGTCCCCTAATGCCCCATAAATTAGCTGATAAGGCTGAAGGTGCCAGATGTCCCATAGCTATTTCTGAGTGAGAACTATGCTCAGATCCATTCACAGTATACCCCTGCTCTACAGAACAACTGTTCAATAGAAATTACACAATGGGTGAGGTGACAATTGCCATGTCATGGCATTCTGAATCTATGTATTATAGACCCCTTAGTATTTCACATATGAATTTTTCTTCTTCTTCTTCTTCTTCTTCTTCTTCTTCTTCTTCTTCTTCTTTTTTTATTTATTTGACAGGTAGAGTTAGAGAGTGAGAGAGAAAGACAGAGAGAAAGGTCTTCCTTCTGTTGGTTCACTCCCCAAATGGCTGCTACGGTCAGCGCTGCACCGATCCAAAGCCAGGAGCCAGGTGCTTCCTCCTGGTCTCCCATGTGGGTGCAGGGGCCCAAGCATTTGGGCCATCCTCCACTGCCTTCCAGGGCCACAGCAGAGAGCTGGACTGGAAGAGGAGCAACTGGGCCTAGAACCCGGGGTGCCCATATGGAATTCCAGTGCCACAGGCAGAGGATTAGCCAAGTGAGCCACGGCACCGGCCAATATGAATTTTTCAACTGGCAGCTTCACATTATTCCTTGCCAGGATAAGAAAGCAAAAAGTCTAAGACATCAATTTGTCCCTGGAAAGCAGGTGAATCGATTGCACTGAATGTTCAGGAATATGTGACATGGCCTTTGCCAAACCTTATCCATAAAACATGTAAAAGCACTTTAAGGGCAACTCTGCTTGAAAGAAGGGAGATTGGTCAATTTCCCTAGAGGGATCAATGACCACTACACTAAGATGTCTCCAACTTCCTGCCAGTTCTTTGAGCCTATGGTCAACATATAAGATGAATAATCAGTATCAATAATGATATGCTTGGGGCCAGCGCTGTGGTGTAGTGGGTAAGGCCACCACCTACAGTGCCAGCATCCCATATGGGCACTGGTTTGAGTCCTGGCTGCTCCACTTCCGATCCAGCTCCCTGCTATGGCCTGGGAAAGCAGTAGAAGATGGCCCAAACCCTTGGGCCTCTGCACCCGCATGGGAGACCTGGAAGAAGCTCCTGGTTCCTGGCTTCGGATTGCAGCTCTGGCCTTTGCAGCCAGTTGGGGAGTGAACCAGCGGATGGAAGACCTCTCTCTGCCTCTCCTTCTCTCTCTGTGTAACTCTGACTTTCAGGTAAAAATAAATCTTAAAAAAAAAAAATGATGTGCTCATGCTTTCTGGACACAGCCAAATCCTAGCGGGATGCAGAAAGTCACCAAGAAATCAGAAAAGAAGTCCAAACCAGACAAATACCCACAACTCTGGGTGAAGAGCACACAAGTAAAATAGGAAAGGAAAAACAAGGCACTTTAATTAAATTTAAAAGGTAATTGTGACTTTATAAATGGCTGAGCCTGCAGACTGTGCCCTGGGGAGGTACCTGTGAGTTCCCAGGCTTCAAGAGGGTGTGGCCACTGTCCTTAGGCCGTGAGTCTTAAGTCCTCTCCTCCCGGAAGCCATAGGATGACTCAGGAGATTAAACACTGTTGCTTTGCTGAGTGTTTTGTCAGTGCACACACTAATCCCTGGCATGACTGTTGGTGGGAACTGGTGGGAACCCCCTGTCCCTTTTTAAAGCTTTTATTTAATGAATGCAAACTTCATAGGTACAACTTTAGGAATATAGCAGTTCTTCCCCCCATACCCGCCCTCCCACCCCATCTCCTGTCCCCCCTCCTATTCCCTCTCCCATCCTATTCTTCATTAAGATTCATTTTTAATTAACTTTATATACAGAGGACCAACTCTTTACTAAATAAAGATTTCAACATAACTAGTCCTGGGTAGACCAGAGTAACTGTGTCTACAGCATAGCTATCTATAACCATGTGGGCAAACCCATCTGGTGCCTCCACAGGCCACAGCGAATGAAAACCCTGAGATCTTCCTCCCATGAAACTTCACTATTCTTAAATGAAATCTTTTTAAAAATATTCTTAGGATTAACATCCTCATCTGAAAAAAAAAAATCAACTGTAAAATTTCAAATAGCAAAGCAGCTCTTCCTAAAAATAATCAGGGGTCGGCGCTGTGGTGTAGTGGATAAAGCAGCCGCCTGCAGTGCCAGCATCCCATATGAGCGCCAGTTTCAGACCCGGCGGCTCAACTTCCAATCCAGCTCTCTGCTATGGTCTAGGAAAGCACTAGAAGATGGCCCAAGTCCTTGGGCCCCTGAACCTGTGTGGGAGACCTGGAAGAAGCTCCTGGCTCCTTGCTTTAGATTGGCACAGCTCCGGTTGTTGTGGCCAATTGAGGAGCGAACCAGCACATGGAAAACTTCTCATTCTCTCTGCCTCTCCTTCTCTCTCTGTGTAACTCTGACTTTCAAACAAATAAATAAATCTTTAAAAATAAAAAAATAAAATAAAAGTAATCAGGCAAGTTTCTGTCAGATAACTCGCAGCATTTGAGGATCTCCACAGATTTACTTCCAGATAAGTCATTACTGCCCCATTTTTTAAAAAAAAATTTTTTTAAGATTTATTTATTTATTTGAAAGGCAGAGTTACAGAGAGACAGGGAAAGACAGAGACAGACAGATCTTCATCTGCTGGTTCACTCCCCAAATGGCTGCAACAACTGGAACTGGGACGGTCCAAAGAAGCAAGGGGATTTTTCCACGTCTCCCATGTGGGTTCAAGGGCCCAATTACTTGGGCCATCTTCCACTGCTTTCCCAGGTATGTTAGCATGGAGCTGGAATGGAAGTGGAACAGCCAGGACTTGAACTGGCAACCATATAGGATGCTAGTGTGGCAGGCAGTGGCTTTACCCGCTATACCCCATTGTCAGCCCCATATCTCATTTTTTTTCCCAAAGGATAATAAAGGAGTATTACAAAGACTAAGTGGTTTGCTCAAGACTACAGGTTTGATATGCTTATTTGGGGTGGAGAGTGTCCTAGAACGGTTAGGTTTGTAATCTAAAAATATGTCCATATGAAATAACAGGAATCTAGAAAAATAATTAACAACAGAACAATTATCTGGTGGCCATTTGGACCGTAGGGATAGCCTTTCCACAGGGAGATGATCTGTACAGAGCAGAAGTGAGAGGAGTTTCTCCTGGTGGGATGGAGATGTCAGAAAGCAGGATGAGAAACTGCTACAGTGCTAACAGCTGTGTTCCCTAGAGAAGGCTGTCTTATGTGATGGTGATGTTGCCACACCGTAAAGTCGATAACCAGTAAAACCAAGTTTAAAAGTAAAGAAGGGGCATGCGTCTGGTTTAGTAGTTAAGCTGTGGGTCGCAGAACAGGCATGTGGTGCAGTGGGTTACGTCATCACTTGGGAAAGCAGCAGATGATGGTCTAAGTACCTGAGTTCCTGCCACCCATGTGGGAAACCCAGATATATTTCCTGGCTCCTGGCTTCAGCCTAGCCCAGTTCTGCTGTTGGATTCACTTGGGAAGTGAGCCAGGGGGTGGAAGATCCTGTCACCCAGCCTTTCAAATAAATAAACAAATCTTACAAAAACAAATGAACAAACAAACAAACAACAACAACAAAACTCTGCTGGCTGGGACATCCACATCTTACATTGGGGTACTGGAGTTCTAAGCCTGACTCCAGCTCCTGACTCCAGCTTCCTGCTAATGCGTATCTTGAGAGGCAGTGGTGAAGGCTCAAGCAATTGGGTCCCTGACACCCACGTGGGAGGTCTGGACTGTGCTCCTGGCGTGGTGCTGGCCTTGAGGGAATCTAGGGGATGAGTTAGCAAATGACAGCTCTCTGTCGTTCTGCCTCTCAAATAAGTAAATAAAAAATAAATGAAAAGGAAAGGAACGGAAGAAAAGCACATGTGTACATAGAGACCACAGAATCAGTCCTTAGAAGGACACATATTCACAAGGACACGCACTGGAAGGGCTTCCACTGCAGGACTGTTGCAACAGGCAGTGGCTGGAACAACTTGTGTGTATATAGCAAAAGGTTGAGAAGGATCAAATCAAACTGTTCAGAGAGGTTATCCCCATGGTTAAGAGCGCAAAGAGAGAAAGAGAAGGAGAGGGGTGATGAAAATTTTCACTGCATAGTTGTATAATTCCTTTTGGATAGTTTTATTTTTACATGCATTACTTTTTTATTCTAAAAAAAAATGTTAAGGGTTCGGCATTGTGGCGTAGCAGGTAAAACTGCCACCTGTGACCCCAGCATCCCACATGGGTGCCTGTTCAAGTCCCAGCTTCCCCACTTCCGATATAGTTCCCTGCTAATGAACCTGGCAGAACAGCAGAATATGGTCCAAGGCCTTAGGCCCCCACACCTATGTGGGAGACCTAGAAGAAGCTTTGGGCTCTTAGCTTCAGCCTGTCCCATTCTGGCCATTGTGGCCTTTGGAGAGTGAATCAGTGGATGGAAGATATCTCTGTCTCTTTTCTCTGTAACTCTGCCTTTCAAATACATAGTTCTTTTTTAAAAATGGTAAAATATTATTTACAATTTGAAAAAGCTTCAAAAACCTGCTATGTTGGGGGAATCACAGAGTGCTGATGTCAAGAGAAGTCTCAGGCCCACGTGATCCCGCGCAGCTCCATGCAGCCTCACAGCCTGACTGTCCAAGGGAAAGGGGCCACCTCCAGCTCGCAGGCACTCTGGCCTTGGGATTCACAGCCAGCTCACGGAAACTGCTGCTCCCCAAGGATGTGAGAAATCAAATAAACTTTGTAACTTTCACAATCTACTCCTGCACTGCTGGATATCAACAACAGCCGCCACACAGCAGGGACTCTGGGAGCCCCTGAATGCTTCTGGTGCATACCAGACCTTGAGCAGTTGGACAGTCAGCCTCAGGAGAGTTCTGAACACAGCAGATGAGGTCAGCTCTCAACCGGTGGGTGGCTAGGATGGCGCACTCCCTACTGCAGTGTAGGTACAGTCTAACGGGACCTCACAGAACCTGTACAAACATCATCATCAACATCTCCTTTCCGAGTGTTTACATACTCAAAGGTAAAATGTTTATTCATTTCAGTGAACATAGGGGCTTTTTTTTTTTTTTTTTTGACAGGCAGAGTTAGAAAGTGAGAGAGAGAGAGAGACAGAGAAAGGTCTTCCTTCCATTGGTTCACTCCCCTAATGGCCGCTACGGCTGGTGCACTGCGCCAAACCGAAGCCAGGAGCCAGGTGCTTCCTCCTGGTCTCCCATGCGGATGCAGGGCTCAAGCACTTGGGCCATCCTCCACTGCACTCCCGGGCCACAGCAGAGAGCTGGACTGGAAGAGGGGCAACCGGGACTAGAACCCGGGGTGCCGGCACCGCAGATGGAGGATTAGCCAAGTGAGGTGCGGCGCCAGCCTACAGGGGCTTCTTTGGCATTGCTTTGGTCATAACAGATCAAACATCTTCCTCACTGCACTCTACCGCCCTCCACTTTGCTCCATGCTCCCTCAGATAGATAGAAAGGGTCCTCAGTTCTAGGACCTAGTGTCACCTAATCTTACACAAAGCTCATCACAACTGGGGAGCACACCTTAGAAAGACTGCCATCACCCGTGTTTAAAGCACTGGCGCACATGGCAAGCGAGAGAAGTGTGATAGCCATTCCCACATCCCCTGAAGCACCCAGGGCAATGCCTTCCATGTCCTGCTGCGAGGAGATGAACAGTACACAGAACTAGAAAATTACAGAAACTGAAAGCTAGAAGAAATCCCAAAGAGATGAGTTTCCATCATTCCAGAAGAGAACTTTGGGGCCCAGGTGGTGAACTCTGGATTAGCCCAGGAAACATCAGCTAGAGTCCAGATGCTCCAATTCTGATCCAGGACTCTTTCTTGTCCCTGGCTGCTTGTTAGGCGAATGAATGAATGAATGAATGCATGTACACAATTTGTACAACCAAAGGAGACCAAAAAGGAGGCTAAAGAATCTCATAAATGCAAATGTTTGTGTAGACTGACTATATTTGCCAATTGAACTAAAGTTGTCCACTTTCAGTTGAGTGTTTACTTTTATAGCTTTAGACATATTTTTGGTCATTTAAAATTTTCAACTAATGCATACACTCCCTAGAAAAATAAGCCAGGTTTCAAGATAGTGTTAACTCTAATTCCTTTATACTCTACATGGTTTGCCTTAAAAAATCATCAGATTGAACCTCAAATATTTTTATATTTCTTTACATGTCCATGGTGAAGGATGCAAACTCTTTATGGTCTGTCCTTGCTTCAACAAAAAAGATTTTAAAAAACTAAAATTAACATGACATAACACGACCACATGATGTTCACTAACCCAATTTTCAAACACACGGTCCTTTAAGAATACAACTTTTGCTCTCCAGATATGTATTTGTTTAAACTAAAATATTGGCAGCTTTGGGTTTTATTTCTGTCATTTTTTTTTCACTCTCAGAAGGAGAGGTTTGGGAAGGGGAACAGAGAGAAAGAATGGACAAAAGAAGAGGAAGGTTACAGATTACCCAGGAACTAGGAGGAAGAGGCAATGAAGTTCCTGGGGGAAGAGAGAGAAATGAGCCAAGGCGTGGTCAGGAAACATTTGCCTGTCGGGGCTGCCACTTTCTGCCATCCCCTCCCAAGGCCCTCCCTGTGCCAAGAAGTGAGCTGGCAACTTTACCAATGACCAGGGGCAAACAGAAGATAGATAAAGCAGGCACACCCAGATTGAGACTCACCATCCCAGCCAAAACTGAGCCACTTGCTACACACCTACCACAAGCACATGTCACAGAAAAATAACTGTTCGGAATTACAATAGGCCTTTTAAAGAGAATCTAGTCTAAACCGTCCTCATCTGTTCCACAGAAAAGAAAACTAAGACCCAGAGAAATGAAGTCACTTGCCAAGGTCATGCAACAAGACAGAACCAGATCCCAGACTACCAACATGCTATGCACAGCTCTGTCCCCCAAGAGCAATTGAAAAACTCCAGAGCATACAAAAAAAAAAAAAAAAAAATCCCAGCTGCGTAGAGATGAGGAACAATTACGAAGAGGCACAAAGTAACTTGAAAGCAAACTCACTTGAAATGTGAACTTCACCTCACCTGCCCAAAGCCCGCAGACAGTAAAGCAGCAGGGGGCTGTTGAACGGAGTGATAGTTTCCCCAGCAATTTAGTCGTCTCTTTTCCTCCTGTAGCTCTAACTTTTAGCCGACACTGACGTTTGTTAATACCTGAAATCTGGAGACTAGCAAATACATCTATTTCCCCCACAGGCTTACAGAACCCACATTATTTATTAGAATTAATCTATCAGATCACTCTAAGTTCTAAAGTCCTGGGGAAAAATGAAATACATTCCACAGAAATCAGTCTTCTCCCCTGACCTGCTCAGGTAACAGAAGTAGGAGAGACTTTGTCAGTCGCCTAATTGCATACTTTGAAAGAATATGATACAAGGAAGTTCCATTCCAAAACAGAGCTTCAAAACAAAGAAGAAAACTTTTTCTTACCCTTAAAAATAACAGAAACAATCGGGTCCGGCTTCCCAAATTTTGTTTTAGGGATGTTACTGGCGGATTCCACAATTACCCGGAGCATGGCTGGTCATGGGCAGGAGGGAGCCTCAGCAAACTGAGTTGCAAGACGCGGGCGGGCGGTGGAGCGCCGGGCCGCACCGCCCCGGGGAGTCTCTCGCCGGGCGAAGAGGGAAGGAGAAAGGCAGATGGGTGGACCTCTGGCGGATTATTTACTGAAGGCTGTGTGTAAACTGATACCCAGACCGGAGTCTACACAGTGCCGCAGGCACCGCCTGATGAGTTCGGAAAATGTGGAAGTGAAAAGGACAAAACCTCAACCCAAAGTACTTTTGTGCAACACTTGAAACTAATATGGATTTGAAACTAATAAATGCAGTTTAGGAAATCACTGACATGTGCTGCCTTTTAGCAATAATTCGGGATACTGAATTAATTGATTTTCTGCCACCCCTTTCATTCCTTTCTGAGTTTCATGAAATTTTAAAACTTAGTCTTTTTTTTTTTTTTTTTTTTGTATTTTACTTTTGTGATTTCTTCTCTTGTTGAACACACCCTCTGAATTACCACTTAGGAACAGCTCTAAAAAAGCTGGTGAAAGGCGCCCTCTGCTGTATAGCAAAGGAATAACTGAGTTTATTTCAAGAAAACAATCCAGGCTTCAGGAGTTCATAAAATTGGCGCATTAGGGGTTGATTTTTCGCTTTACAAAAAGGATTCATCGTAGCTTTCTTCAAACATCCCTCAGAAGGGATATCTGGACGCTCAAGTTCTGCTGGCCCTTCAAATGCTGCTAACAGCCCTCGATGAAATGCACAAGTGACTTCATTGCTCCAAGACCTACCCCCCACATGATATCTGCGCCTTCTGGGGAGGGGTCACAAGGGCAGAGTAGCCTGGTGGGGCTTTCAAAAATTGTTTATCATTTATTTTCACCTCCTTGAAAGGCAGAGAGAGAGAGAGAGAGAGAGAGAGAGAGAGCGAGAGAGAGCGAGAATCTCTTCCTTCTACTGGTTTACTCCCCAAATGCCCACAGCAGCCAAGGCTGGCCCAGGTCAAAGCAAGGAGCCCAGAACTCCATCCAGGTCTCCCATGTGGTTGGTATGGGCCCAAACACTTAAACCATCATGTAAATGCCTCCCAGGAGGCAGTAGTCGGAAGCTGGATCAGAAGCAGAGCAGCAGGGACTGGAACTGATACTCCGATATGGAATGTGGGTGTCACAAGTGATGGCGTCACTCAGTGTGCCAAAACGACCCAGGCTGGTGGTTAAGATCACAATAGGAGAGCGGGAGTTAGTGGTCAGCCATGCCTGAGTGTGAGTTCTAATGCTGCTCTACCACTTGAAGCAACGTTATCTTAGCAAGTTTCTTATCCCCTCCCGTTCTCAGCATCCTCATCTGTAAAGTGGAGATGAAAGTTGTCACAAGGTTCTAGAATGTGGCCTGGCATGAGGCATGCAGCAAACACCACATGTGCACACCAGCAGTGCATGGGTGCTGGTGATTTCACAGCATCACCATTGAGGCAAGCTGGCTTTAAATCAGGATCCATTGTGCTTCAGAAGAAAAACTAGGACTCCTTACCGGGAAGAAACACAGGCTTTCTTTTTGTTTCTAAACACACAGACAAGAAGAGCCATCTGTGAGCAAACATTTCAAGTGCATGGCAAACACATGGTTTAATTTTCAAGGCTTCTTCTGTCTCAGTGAGTTTCTCAGAGGCTACAGAATGTAAGGAACCAATTACCCATTGCTATTTACATTGCTGTAAAGTGGACACAGAGCTTTAGTGGAATATGGTCATTATTTTGGTTTATTTGATTTTTATTTATCCTCTTTGTTGTGATATATATTTACAGAAAAATGCACGCAACATAAATATGGCCATTTAACAAGCCCCAGGTCAAGATAGCGAGCACGGCCAGTACTCCAGGTGTCCTTGGGAGATACTATCCATCACATCTACTTCCTTCATACCAAGGTAACCACTAGCTTGAATTTTATGGTAGAAAACTCCTTGCTTTTCTGCTTTTTTAAAATAAAAATTCTTTATGACCTCTATATGATCATATGAATTGTTAAATATATTATGAACTTTATATTCACATGTATCCTTATATATGTATAGATGAACATATATATTCATGTGGCATGAATTCTTTTATATATTATGACCTTTATTTTAATCATCTAGTGAAGATTTCAGTCTTTATTATTTATTTATTTGAAATACAGAGATACAGAGAGATAGATAGAGACCTTCCATCCACTGGTTCAGTCCCCAAACGCCTGTAGTAGCTGGGGCTGGACCAGGTCCAGACCAGGAGCTGGAAATTCAATCTCCCTTGTGGGATGCAGGAGTCCAATTATTTGAGCCATCAACTGCTGCCTCCCAGGATATCCATTAGCATTTAGCTAGAACTGGAAGCAGAGCCAGGACTGTAACCCAGACACGCTGGTTTGGGATGTGGGCATCTCAAGTGGTATCTTAACTACTACACTCAACACTCACCCCATATTATGACCTTTATAGAAATGGAGTTATATAGTATGGATTCTTTAGTGCTTCTTTTATATTTGGGCATTATATTTTGAAATTTGTCAATATAGCTCTACTTCATTTACTATTATTGGTAAATGGCATTTCACTGTATTAGTGTACTGTATTTTGTTAATCTGTTCTATGTGGATGGACTTTTGGATTGTCCAGGTGTTGGAGCTACTGCAAACCGTGCTATTCTGAACATTCTTGTACATGTTTTCTGATAGAGATGCACATGAATATACTTAGGGTCTAACATGGGTAGAACTGCTGACTCAAAGAGTACATGCATTTCTTCACATTTGCTAGGTAATTCCAAATTACATGAAGTACTTCAAAAAGTTCATGGAAAATGGAATTAAGATAAGTTTATTTTAGTGCAAAAAAAATTGTAGGCGGCCGGCACCGCGGCTCAGTAGGCTAATCCTCCGCCTTGTGGCGCTGGCACACCAGGTTCTAGTCCCGGTCAGGGCACTGGATTCTGTCCTGGTTGCCCCTCTTCCAGGCCAGCTCTCTGCTGTGGCCCGGGAGGGCAGTGGAGGATGGCCCAGGTGCTTGGGCCCTGCACCCCATGGGAGACCAGGAGAAGTATCTGGCTCCTGCTATCGGATCAGCGCGGTGCGCCAGCCGCGGCAGCCATTGGAGGGTGAACCAACGGCAAAAGGAAGAGCTCTCTCTCTGTCTCTCTCTCTCACTGTCCACTCTGCCTGTCAAAAAAAAAAAAAAAAAATTGTAGGCATAAATTCAAGAGGTTCATGGAGGGGGCCAACATCATGGCATAGCAGGTTAAGCCTCTGCCTGAGATGCCAACATCCTTTATGAGTGCTGGTTCAAGTCCTAGCTGTGCTGTTTCTGATCCAGCTTCCTGCTAACACACCTGGGAAAAGCAGCCAAAGATGGCTCAGGTACTTGGACCCCTGCCACCCACACGGGAGACCCAGATGGAGTTCCAGGATCTTAGCCTTGGCTTGAGGCTCAGCCTTGGCCATTTTGGCCATTAGGGGAGTGAAGCAACGGATAGAAGACCTTCATATCTCTTTCTCTCTCTGTCTTTGTCTCTCTCTCTCTCTCTCTCTCTCTCTCTGTAAATCTGCCTTTCAAATAAATAAATCTTTAAAAGATAGATTCCTGGAGAATGCTAGCATGAAAAATTATGCATGGATTTCAATTTTTATTGAACCAAAATAAACATATCTTTTAATTTTGGTTTTTCCACAAACATTTTGAAATAACCTTGTATTCCATAGTAGCTGTACTATCTACCTCTCACAAGTGGTGAGACTTCTTGTTGTCTTGCATTGTCACATTGAGCAACATGAGATTTTCACATATTTTCCAATGTACTTAGTATGTATTGGTATCTCACTCGAGTTTTTACTTTGTTTTACTTCTTTATTTGAGAGGGAGATAGAGAACACTCTTGCTCCTACCCACTGGTTCACTTTCCAACTGTTGTAATGGCCAGGCTGCAGCTGGAGCTGGGAAATCAGTCAAGGTCTCCCATGTGGGTGGCAGGGACCCAACTACTTAAGCCATCACCTCTGCCCCCCACTGTCTTCATTGGCAGTAAGCTGGAATCAAGAACCAGAGCCACATATGGAACCCAAGTACTTTAATACATGACATGGGTTTTTAACTACTAGGTCAAATGCCTGCTCCTTTTTGGGGTTTTAACTTGCATTTTTTCTATTCAGATAGGATAAAATAAAATCGACCTTTAACCTTACATGATATGTAATCATTACAAGTAGAATACAAATCTAGGTAAACAAGATTAAACAATATCTAGAAATAAAAGAGAAAATAAAATAGGCACGTGGATTAGGACATATGGAAGAATACCTTTATGATCTCAGAGTACAAAATAATTTTATTTTTTTTTTGGATAGGCATAGTGGACAGTGAGAGAGAGAGACGGAGAGAAAGGTCTTCCTTTTTGCAGTTGGTTCACCCTCCAATGGCCGCCGTGGCCGGCGCACTGTGCTGATCCGAAGCCAGAAGCCAGGTGCTTATCCTGGTCTCCCAAGCCGGTGCAGGGCCCAACCACCTGGGCCATCCTCCACTGCACTCCTGGGCCACAGCAGAGGGCTGGCCTGGAAGAGGGGCAATTGGGACAGAATCCGGCGCCCCTACTGGGACTAGAACCCGGTGTGCCGGTGCCGCAGGGCGGAGGATTAGCATATTGAGCCATGGCGCCGGCCAAAATAATTTTTAAGATTTATTTATTTTGAAAGATTTACAGAGAAAGAGGTAGAGACAGAGAGAGAGATCTTCCATCTGCTAGTTCACTCCCCAGATAGCTACAACAGCCAGCACTGGGCCAGGCCGAAATCGCCAGGAGCTTCATCTGGGTGTCCCATGTGGGTTTAGGGGCCAGCCACTTGGGCCACCTTCTGCTGATTTTCCCAGGCCATTAGCAGGGAGTTGGTCAGAAGTAGAGCAGCCAGAACTTGAATTGGTGTCCACATGGGATGCCATTGTCACTTGTGGTGGCCTTACCCACTCTACCAAAGTGCTGCTCCCAAGAAAGGATTTCTTACTAGGGAAAAATATACTAATCATACAGGAAATACTAGTAAGTTCAATTCTATTAAAATCACAACCTACAAAGCTCAAGTATTTGGAGCACATCCACAGCTCCAGCAAATTAGTAAGAAAAACAGAGAATTTGAAGGAAAACTAGGTAAAAGATTTGAACAAACACTTCACAAGTTAGAAAATGTAAATATGGGCCGGCGCCGTGGCTCAACAGGCTAATCCTCTGCCTTGCGGCGCCAGCACACCGGGTTCTAGTCCCGATCGGGGCGCCGGATTCTGTCCCGGTTGCCCCTCTTCCAGGCCAGCCCTCTGCTGTGGCCCGGGAGTGCAGTGGAGGATGGCCCAGGTGCTTGGGCCCTGCACCCCATGGGGAGACCAGGAGAAGCACCTGGCTCCTGGCTCCTGCCATCGGACAAGCGTGGTGCGCCGGCTGCAGCGCGCCAGCCGCGGCGGCCATTGGAGGGTGAACCAACAGCAAAGGAAGACCTTTCTCTCTGTCTCTCTCTCTCACTGTCCACTCTGCCTGTCAAAAAAATAAAAAAATAAAAAAGAAAAAAAAAGAAAATGTAAATATGAAAAGGTACTTAACATTATTGAAAAATTGCAAACTAAAGCTCCAATGTGATACTGTTTTATACTCACCAGATGGGCAAATATGTAAAAATCTAACGTAGCTAAGTGTGACAAAAAATGTAGACCAGCAGGAAGTCTCACACACTGCTGGCTAGAGTGTAACCAGCAGTAAATTCTTACAGACGTTCTGCCCTTATGACTATCAGCTGCACTGATGTCTGCTGTGCTTCCTCCTTCCCAATTCTCGTGCCTACTTTATTTTCCCTTTTATTTCTGTATTGGCTAAGCCTTTCATTATAATATGGAGTAGGGGTGCATCTGTACTTTTTTCTGCTCGTGTGCACTTCGTAACATCACCTGTTCTCTTTGCATCTGTCTTATTTAGAATTCCATGTCTTTCTCTTTCTTGGTTTACTTTCTTGTATTGCTGAAACATAGACCTTCCCTGGCGGAATAGCTTTATTCTCTTCTCATATTTAATCGACAGCTTGGCTGGCACAGAATTCCAAGTTCGAAAGCGTTTTCTCCATTGTCTTCCGGCTTCCCATGCAGCTGCCCCATCTCTAGGACAGTATTACATATCTCCACCTGCTGCTGTGGGACACGCAGGGCTTTTCGCTGAGAAGTATGTGCTCTCTATGCCATAAGCGGCAGATGTAGCCCCAGGACTGGTGTCAGTGGAACACTGGAGTGCGGTAGAAGCTGCAGTACATCACCCAGATCCTCTTCCAGGAATAAGAAGTTACAGCCCTAGCTGTTGGGAGAGCTGCCCAAGACATGGCTCAGTTGTCAGCCCTCTGGGAATTGCCCACACTAAAGAAAACTGCATCACCCAAGGTCATGCTTCCCTCCAGCAGTAGGCCCCCAGTGACTGATCGGTGAAGGGTTGCAGAGGCCTGGCCCCCCTGACCCAAATGGTGGCAGTTTGCAGGGGAGCACTCCCTGTGGGGTCAGCTGAGGATGACATTGGGACTGTATCCCTTCAAACCTTCTTTTTCTCTTCCCTTCAGTGGTGCTGATCTTGCTAAGTACAGCCAAGTTTGGCTCGGAAGAATGCCTCTGGGAAGCAAGTCCTCACATAACAAAATGCAACCTCACTCAGGAGGGAAACAAACTGAAAGTTTAAATTAGGAATTTGCCTTTGTAACAAACAGCTGAGTCTCAGCCAATCACAGTAGCCAAGCTTCTGTCAATTACAGGCAACCAACTGTTCAAACCTTGTTGAAATAAGACAAGCGACAAGGCATAACTAATCCGACTGTCTCTGAACCTCATTTTTATGTTCTGTATATCACTTCCCTTTCTGGCTATGAATGTACCCTACACATACAGTGGGGTGGAGCACTCTGAACCTTTAGGCCATATTGCTGCCCAATTCCAGAAGGCAATTCAAGCCAATTAACATCTGTGAGATTGTATTTGTTGTAATTTCGTTTTTTAACAATCTCAAGAATACTTCCTAAGAAATGTTCTGTACACTCACTAATCTCAGTCTCAGAATTTTTCCAGAGAAACCCAACCTGCCACAGCTAGTACTGAGAGAGTTCTAAGAAAGCAGCTCTTAGGATGGGATCTAGGTGCTTGATCACCCACCAGCTAGCTGGCAACAAAGACCCTGTCACCAGGGATAGGTGGATCACTGGTTGTAGAAAGTGCCACCAGTGAACTGGGCTGATCTGTTTAATGGAAGGGAATGCATCAGCTGGTATGAAGTATCAGTTAGTTAAAAGAGGTGGGGGACAAAGGAACTCTAAGGTCTTGCATGTGGGTGGCTGTTGCTGAACTCAGAGTCATAAAAGGCAAAGAGTGACTAATGACCAACAACGAGCTGAGAATGCAAGCTAACAGGCCTCCTCTCCTGCAGCAGGAGGGCAGAGACGGCTCAAGGACAGCACCAGAATTTAGTCTTAAAAAAAAAGAAAGACAAACTCCAAAGAAGGTTGAGCACCCAACCAAGGTAGGTCTAATACGTGAAAGCCAAGGCCCTGGTGGGAAAGAATGAGGCCCTGATACATGGGAGGAGACATTTGCTTGGATCCCCAGATGCCCCTGAAGCCTCTGAGCTGCAGAAGCACCTGCGCCTGAGTCAGCAGCGTGGAAGTGATGCGGAGGCCTTTCCCCTGCATGGAAACCTCTCCCCTCCCATCTCCTCCCTTCTTAGCCACTAGGTGAATGCCTGGGGTTAAGTCCCAACATAGCTTTGCTGAGGATGTACTAGCCTGCTGAAGACAGGAAGGGACTATACCCAGATCAAACTACAGGAGCTGGAGGAGTACACATCAGGTTCTGTTCCCAGGGTGTAGGAATAAAAGGAAGTACAGAATATAGATCTGGATAGGACAGAGTTTATCAAAATGGCTGCTCTCTCCCAGGATACTGGATTTCACACCTTCCAAAGACCCCAGAGATGATATGAACACACTGCTAGGATGGCTGCTAGAACCATGGAAAAAAATCAGTGGCCCACCTCAACTTAGGAAGAAATATCTTATAATTAGGAAGACATGTCTGGATTTCTCTGGCTGATGGGGGAAAATAGAGATTAAAATGTTTAAAGAAGTAAGCATGATGGAGTGGGTATACTATGCAAGGTAAGAAACTTCACAGGTGATTGTCCTGTAAGGGCCGAGAGGAGACATCGCTTATCGGTCCAATACAGAACATGTGGGTGGAAGGACACCAGCTTCACTAAGAAGTTCATTCCACTGTAGGCCAGGACTGAGGTCAGAGATCCTCGTGGGGAGGCCTAGGGGCTGGAGTTGTGGCATAGCAATGTTAAGCCTCCATCTGCAACACAGGCATCCCCTATAGGCACTGGTTTGAGACCAGCTCCCTGCTAATGCACCTGGGAAAGCTGTGGAAGATGACCCAAGAGCTTGAGGCCCTGCCACCCATGTGGGAGACCCGGATGAAGCTTCTGGCTGCTGGCTGGTCTGGCCTATCCCTGGCCATTGCAGCCATTTGGGGAGTGAACCAGTGGATGGACGACTTCTCTCTGTGTCTCTCCTCCTCTCTATGTAACGCTGCCTTCCAAATAAATTAATTATTTTTTTTAAAAAAAGAACTAGCGTAATAGCAAAGAGGATAATGAGGCCACCCCCCCCCCAAAAAAAAAAATAGAGGCCCGGGGACAGTGCCTCACTATCAGAAGCTGGGTGTAAGCAATGATCATAATAAACACCTTGGAATAGTGTCCAAACTATTGTACATAGAATCATGGAGATGATTAACAGAACAGCATTCTAGGGAAAAATAGATAAACAGTGAATTGGGTCCTGCTCAGTCAATAAAATCAAAATACATTAGAAGGCTGAGGACAGTTGCCTTGTAAAAAGTCATATTCCTGTGCCCATTTTCCAGCTCTGATCCAGGACGTGGAATGCATTGACTAAAGGAAAGTTCAGATCTTGCACCTCACAGCAGTGCACTTCTTAATGATTTCTCTAGCCCATCTCCAAAGGGACCCGTGATCATTTACCAGAGTAACTGTAGAGTAGATAAGGGGAATGTTCAAATGTTTAGAAGTCCTTTGGCTAGAAGTCTTAAGCTGACACACTGATATCAAGAGACCTAAAATATCACCATGTCCATCACTCTCCAAATGGGAGCACATGGAAGTCAGACATTCTTTTTCCTTAAGATTTATTTTTATTTGAAAGGCAGAGTTATGGGGTTGAGGGTGGAGAGAGAGAGAGAGAGAGACAGAGAGAGATTCTGTCTGCTGGTTCACTCCTTAAATGGCTGCAACAGCTGAAGCCGGGCCAGGCCAAAGATCTATCTGGGTAGGAGGGGCCCAAGCACTTATGCTGCTGCTTTCCTAAGCACATTAGCAAGGAGTAGGATCAGAAGTGGAGCAGCAGGGACTTGAACAAGCACTGATAATGGATGCTGGCATTCCAGGCTGCAGCTTGATCTGATGAGCCTCAGTGCAGGCCTCATAACTGGAGTCTTGACCCAGGTTATGGCTCATAGTAGAACCACAGGGTCACTTGGTAGCCATTTCTCCAGCCCCTCGAATATACCACTGTACTAGACGTATTAGCATAGCCACCACAGGTCCTTGGTCTAGGAGTAAAAGCTTTTGTCATGGGGGATATCCTTTCCCTTTCACAGAAAATGCCCCTTTCCAAGAACATGCCTTTTGGTCATCTCCATCTCAGAGTTTGTTTCCCAGGGAATCCAATTTGCAAGAGAAAAGAAATAAGGTAAGCCACATGGAAGCATAACCTAGAGAAAGCTGACTGATACAGTAATGACACACCATTCCTGGGGCCTGCAAATTTTCAGACTTGACAAAGTATTTGAAGCAAACAATGAGTGAATATAAAAAATGATGAAATTATGTAATGAGAAGGGCATTTTATCTCTGTGGTACTCTTCCCCCAAATCTATAACCCTGGCCTAATGATGAGAAAATACCAGACAAACATCTTCAGAAGTGTGAAGGCATCAAAAACAATGGTCACAGATTTTAAAGAGATTAAGGAGACATAAGGACCAAATGTAAGTTTATATCCTGGATTGGACCCTGATCCTGAAGCAAAGAAGAGAAATCAGGCAAAATCCAAATAAAGTCTGTGTTAGGTAATAGTGTTGTACAAATGTTCATATCTTAGTTTTGACAGATGTACCATGAGTACACAAGATGTTAACACTGGGGTGGTGGTAGGGCTGGTCGGGAGAGGTGGGTATTGTGGCACACATTAAGCTGCCATTTTTGACACCCACATCCCACATCAGAGTGCTAGTTGTAGTCTAGCTTCCTGCTAATGCACCTGGGAAGGCAGCAAAAGATAGGTCGGGTGCTTGGGCCCCTGCCACCCATGTGGGAGTCCAGGATGGAGTTCTTGGCTTTTGGCTTCAGCCTGGCCCAGGTCCAGTTGTCGCAGCTATTTGGGGAGTGAACCAGTAGATGGCAGATCGCTCTCTCTGTCTCTGTCTTTTCCTGTCTTTCTGTCACTCTGCCTTTCAAATAAATATTTTTTAAAAAACATTAGTGGAAACCGAGTGAGAGTTATGGATGTTGTATGTGCTCTTTGCATGCTACCTGTGAGTCTAAAATTACTCTGATTTGTTTAGTACACATATATTGAAAAGTTACAATGTAGGCCATAAATATGTGTCATTGTTAATAAAAAATTAAATAACTCCAACATAAAACTTAGAGTAAAACTAACAAGAAGTAAAATATGGGGGCCGGTGCTGTGGCTCACTTGGTTAATTCTCCGCCTGCGGCGCTGGCATCCCATATGGGCACCGGGTTCTAGTCCCGGTTGCTCCTCTTCCAGTCCAGCTCTCTGCTGTGACCCAGGAAGGCAGTGGAGGATGGCCCAAGTGCTTGGGCCCCTACACCCACATGGGAGACCAGGAAGAAGCACCTGGCTCCTGGCTTCGGATCGGCGCAGTGCCAGCCTTGGTGGCCATTTGGGGAGTGAATCAACGGAAGACATTTCTCTCTGTCTCTCTCTCACTGTCTATAACTCTACCTGTCAAATAAAAACCAAAAAAAAAAAAAAAAAAAAAAAAAAAAGAAGAAGAAGAAGTAAAATATTTAAAGATCAGCATAGAAATGTAAGAAAGAAAACCTCAAAATGGGAATAACTGGATAAAGGTTTATGAAAATACCTAGTTGAGTCACATGCCTATGTCCACATAAAAATCTGCACATGGATGTTTATAGTAACTTTATTCATAACTTGGAAGCAATGAAGATGCCCTTCAGTAGATAAATGGTTAAATGAACTGTGATACATTCAGACAATGGGATATTCTTTAGTGCTAAAGAAAAATAAGGTATCAGAGCCAGCGCTGTGGTGAGCAGGTAAAGCCACTGCCTGCAGTGCTGGCATCCCGTGTGGGCACCAGTTCAAATCCAGCTGCTCCACTTCTGATCCAGCTCTCTGTTATGGCCTCAGAAAGCCGTGGAAGATGGCCCAAGTCCTTGGGCCCCTGCACCCACATGGGAAACCCGGAGAAAGCTCCTGGCTCCTGGATTTGGATCGGTGTAGCTCCAGCTGTTGTGGCCAATTGGAGAGCGAACCAGCAGATGGAAGACCTCTCTCTCTCTCTCTGCCTCTTCTCTCTCTCTGTGTAACTCTGGCTTTCAAATAAATAAATAAATCTTAAGAAAAAAAAAAAGAAAAAGAAGGTATCAAGATGGAAAAAACACAGAAGAACCTTAAATGTGTATTCCTAAGTGACAGATGCCAATCTGAAGACTATATCCTGATTACCACCAAATGACATTCTGGGAAAAGCAAAACTATGGGACAATAAAGATCAGTGGTTATTAGGGGTTATAAAGGGTTGAAACTACTGTATTTTGTATGCTATCATAATGCAGGATACATAGCTTCACACATTTGTTTAAACCTCTAGTTTGTACAATAACAAGAGTGAACCCTAATGTGAACTCTGGGCTCCTGGTGATAGTGATGTGTTGATGTAGTTCAGTGAGTATAACAGTGTACCACTCTAGGAGGGGTGGGTATTCATCACAAGGAACTCTGGTGATGTATAGGAGCTCTGTACTTGCCACTCAATTTTGCTGTGAGCTTAAAAACCACTCTAAACGTAGTCTTTTTTGGGGGGAACCCCAGAATGTCTGCTTCATTAATTAGTAAGTTTTTTTTTTAAGATTTATTTATTTACTTGAAAGAGTTACACAGAGAAAGAGAGAGAGAGAGAGAGAGAGAGAGAGAGAGAGAGAGAGAGAGAAGTCTTCCATCTGCTGGTTCACTCCCCAGATGGCCACAACAGCTGGAGCTGTGCCAATCTGAAGCCAGGAGTCAGGAGCTTCTTCCAGGTCTCCTATATGGGTGCAGGGGCCCAAGGACTTGGGTCATCTTCCAGTGCTTTCCCAGGCCATAGCAGTGAGCTGGATCAGAAGTGGAGCAGCCAGGACTTGAACCTGTGCCCAATGGGATGCCAGCACTGCAGGTGGCAGCTTTACCCATTACGCCACAGCGCTGGCCCAAGTTTTTAGTATTCATAGACTTTTAATTTCATTTCAAAGAACTTATAATTAGATTTTGCACTATGAAGGAAGTCCTGAATGTGTTTAACTATCAAGAAGTCACACTCCATCATAAGATACTCAACAATCCAAATTCCCAACAACATAATTATTTAAAATCTTTTCATAATTTTACAGCACAAATATTATTTAAAATGTGGCATAGGGTACATTTAAGCATGTTTGATGTGATATATACAAAAGTAGGATCATGTGAAATTCTTAAGCAAGCCATGAAAAGGATTAACTCCTCAATCCCTAGTATTTCCTGGAGTTGTCTATTTGGCACTGATACACATACCACTGACTAAACAGAGGCAGGAGAGGGGGAGCTGCATGCTAAAGTAGTACATAGTAAAAGGACCAAGAAGATCTTTTAAGAGCTTTGCAATGGCTGTGCCGTGGAAGAAACACCACCATCCTCATCCTCATCCTCAGGAATAAACATTTGAGAAGAAATTTAGGAGACTTGTGCAGTAGTAAAGGGGTAGAAAAACTGACAGCTGAGGAGTGTGGCCTGGATTCAGAATGTCTCTCCCCAGGAGCTTGGGGAAACCTCATTCTGGAGGAATAAAACAAGGATTGAGACTTGGACTCCAGGAGAAACCGCAAGGTGTGTTTCACAGAAAAGTAAGAGCTTTGCGACATGCAGAGTAGGAGAGAGTAGGAAACAAGCAGGCACCAGGACTGGTAGGGTTTAGGGAAGGGAGGAGATGCTCAGAGCCTGGCGGTTGGTAAGCTCCAGTCTGAAGTGTGTGCGTGAGTGTTGCGTGTGTGCTTGCCTGTGAGTGTGTGCGTGCTGGGCATTTGGTGGGGATGACTCACTGGTGGGAAATGGAGGTGAATGCACGCTTTGGAGGCTACATGGCTGCACAGGGAGGTCAGTATACCATCCCAGCTGGCTTGCTAATCAACAACCCTGTCACTGCTCTTCTTCCTTCCACCTCTGACCCAGGAACAGCCTTCTAGACTTCTGTTCACAGATTGTTCCTGCCACAAGTGCCTCACCTGCGTCAACTCCTTTGGTCCTAGCAATGAATAACCCTATGAGGTAGGTTCTATAACCTTCACTTGATAGATGAGGAAACAGAAGCCCAGAAAGTTGATATAACTTGCTAGAAGATATATATATATATATATATATATATATATATATATTTTTTTTTTTTTTTTTTTTTTTTTGACAGGCAGAGTGGACAGTGTGAGAAAGAGAGAGACAGAGAGAAAGGTCTTCCTTTTTCCATTGGTTCACCCCCCAGTGGCACACTGCAGCTAGCGCACCATGCTGATCCAAAGCCAGGAGCCAGGTGCTTCTCCTGGTCTCTCATGTGGGTGCAGGGCACAAGGACTTGAGCCATCCTCCACTGCACCTCCGGGCCACAGCAGAGAGCTGGACTGGAAGAGGAGCAACTGGGACAGAATCTGGTGCCCCGACTGGGACTAGAATCCGGGGTGCCGGAGCCGCAGGCGGAGGATTAGCCTAGTGAGCTGCGGCACCGGCCTAGAAGATAGTTAATAAATGGCAAAACTGGGACTCCAACCCAGGCAGCTTGGGTTGGACTTCCCTACGGCACTCTATTGGGATGCACCATTTACCATATGTTTGGCATCATCCAGATGAGCTGGAATCTATGAAGTCCAACATGAATATTGCTAAGATGTGTGTATCGGGTTGAATAACGCCCCGTTCCCCAACTCATATCTATCTGGAACCTATGAATGTGACTATATTTGGAAACAGGGTATTACAGATGTAATCAAGTTAAGATGAAGTCCTACTAGATTAGGGTGGGCCCTAAGTCCAATTTGACTAGCGACCATACTTGAAGGACATTTAGAAATACTGTCAAAGACCTGCAAGGAGAAAGCTATGTGCCTACAGAGGCAGAGAAGACAATGATGCATTCAAGTCAAGGAATGCCAGAAGTTGCTGGCAACTACCAAAAGCCTGGAAGAACTAAGGGAAGAACCCCCCTCCCTACCCTCTACCAAGAGTCTTCAGCATGAGCATAGTCTTAACACCTTGCTTTCAGACTTCTGAACATCAGAACTGTGAGCAAATGAATTTCTGTTGTTTTAAGCCCCCTCAAGTTGTGGTCATTTGTTAATGGTAGACATAGGAATCCAACATGGTATGGCCCAGCTATTGCCTCCTAGATATCTTCTGGTCTTAAGATCTTTGTTCTCTGTGCTCACCAGTGCCAAGAAGGTGATAGCAACCATCTCTGGTGGACACAGGGATTTTCTGTATGTCTTGTGAGACTGAGGAATTGTGAAGTTCCTAGTTTCTCTATCCTGGTGGCCTCTTTTTCGGACTTTTCTCTAATCCACACACCCAGGGAAATACTCAAGTTACAGTTATAAAGACAGAGAAAGAAGGAAGCATTGAGAGATTTAACTTTGTTCAAATGCAAGCAGCTAAAAGGCTTCTTTTCCTTACATTGTCACCTTTTTGAAATAAATGGAGGATTTCAACAAATACTATAAGCAAATACTTGGGCAGGGGGTGTTTGTTTTGTGTAGTGGTTAAAAGGCCACTTGGGATACCTACATTTCATATTAGCGTACCTGGGTTCAAGCTCTGACTCCACTCCTGATTCTAGCTTCCTGCTCATGTGCACAGTGAGAGGCAGCAGATGGCATTCAAGCACTTGGGTCCCTACTACCAATGTGGGAGTTCCCAGCTCCCAGCTTCAGAATGGCCCAACTCTGGTTGTTGTGGGCATTTGGTGAGTTAACCAGTAGATGGGAAATAACTGTATGTCTCTTTCTCACACTGTGTTTCAAATAAATAGAATAAAGTAATGAATTTATAAAGGAAAACATACATTATTTCCTATTGGAAAAATCATGGCAGAGTAAATTAACACAGAGTAGACAACTTCCATTGACTCATCAATAATAAGTCACTGGTTCAACAAATACTTGAGCCAGACAGTGCTGGGTTCTGGGGCTTCAGCCAAGAAGCCAAAGTCCTGACCAACTTTCCCAGCTGATAGGTCTTAGCATTCAATGTCTTCAACAACTCCTGTGCTTGTCCTTACAGATGACAAAAAGGAGGCTCAGAAGAATGAAAACCTTGAGCTGGGATTCAAACCTGGTATCTGCTGAGTCGGACTCTATTCCCAGCTTCACCTCGGCCGGGATCTCATATTTCTGTTTCATTGTTCCCCACCCAAGTCAACTTGGGCATTGGTCTAGCTGAACAGCCTTAGGTTTGCCCAAGCATTGGACATCTGTCTAGCTGACTGGTCTTGGGTCTGCCCCAACACTGAGGCAAAAGGGATGGAGAAACAAAAGTATTTTGAGGAGGAAAGGGGAGACTGCACAAAATCTAGATGTGAGGAGCAAAGCAACAGGGGTAGCGAAGAGGATTTAGTACAAGACAGAGGAAGACAGATTCACATCTTATTCCAACTTTCATTTTGTGGAATCTGGAATACAGTACTGTATCCCTGTCTGTGGTTTTGCTTTCCATGGCATCAGTTACCTATGGTCACTTGTGGTCAGTCGTGGTCTGAAAATATTAAATGGAAAATTCCAGAAATAAATAATTCAGAAGTGGTTCATAATTATATATTATTATTTTAATTATTCTATTTTATTGTTAATTGTTATTCATTTCTTACTGTATCTAATTTATAAGTTAAACTTTATCACAGGTATGTATATATAGGAAAACCATAGTAGGATTCAGTAATCCACTGGGGGGCTTGGAATGTACCTCCCATGAGTAAAGGGAGACTACTGTATTATCTAATAGCAATCTTCAAAATGGTAAGCACAAAGGGCCCTTTGTTAAGATTTTTTTTAGCTGAAATACTTACTCAAAAATTATTTCAGTTGATAAATGCTTTTTAGAACTAAAATACTACTTTTTAGTATTTTAATTACAGGGTCTTACACAGTGGTAGACACTATTTTTAGATGATTTAGTATATAGTATCTTTGAATTTCATTCCTCTAAAAACTTGCTTGGCAGTGACAGAGTCTATGTGGGGGGCAGCAGGAGATAAAGCCTTTCATAACATTTGGCACCATCACATTGCCATTGTTCAAAGCAGTTTGGAGGAGTTGAATGTAACACAGGAAGGAATCTGACCTTCTCCAATGAAGTATTAATACATTTTCTAAAATGAACCTAGAAAAAATAGAGTTGGGTAAAGTGGAATAATTATAAACCTTACACTTACTTTTACAGAAACAATAATGCCTCATCAAACTGTTTGATAGACAAATGGTCCCCAGTCATTCTTGTATAAGATTCTCAATTAATTTATGTACCATTCATTCAGCACTCACTGAAGTCTACTTGGTGCCAGGAACAATGCTACCTACAAAGATGAAAAAGACACATTTCCTCTCTGCGAGGAGCTAAAGATAATGATATCATAATGTAGTCAGTGCAAGGAGAGGAAGAAGCAAACAAGGAGACAGGGGTCTAACAGGGCAGAAGTGGGTCAGAGTGGTAGGTTCCCTGGACAAGATGACAGCTGATAGCTAAACTGAGTCTGAATGGTTGGATCGATGTGTGCAGGCACATGTCTGCATGTGTAATCTCAAACAGAATTAAACAAATATCCACAGGGAGTACTGGGAACTTCGAGCCATTTGATGTCAGCAACATCAAACATGGGTCAAACAGTCAAGCAGTGAGCTAGGCAGGCAGAGAGATCCCAGCTCACAGAGAGAGCCATCTTTGTTCTGTTACTAACACGTAACATCTACACAGCGCTTGCCACGTGCCAAACATGATCTTCAGCATCTTATTTTGTCTCACTTACTCCTTCCACCACCCTGCCCTGTGAAATACTGTTTTGGGATCCTCATTTCACAAGGGAAGAAGCTGAGGCCCATTCTGGTTAAGCCCCTTGTGTAAGTGCTCAGTGAGCCAGGATGTGCATGCAGGCAGCCTTCCTCCAGAGCCCAGGCTGCTAGCACTCACGCCATTGCTTCACTGGCAGCAGGGACCTCTTGGAGGAAAATGAAGTAATGGGATTGCATACTAATACCCTGGATAAGAATGAAATGTTTTAATAACCACACAGATAACTTTGAAAAGAAACTAAAACAGGCAGGGTAATCGGTACCCAGGGGACTGCTCTTTTCAAATAAGATGCACCTCAAATTCAAGACCAAGTCAGAACATCGATAGATTAACAAGAATCCTCCTATAGGACATATGACTGCCAGTGACAAGTCTCCCCAAGCAATACTTGCCCATGCAATGGTTTTCAAATATGTCACCTGCTAATAAAACTTCTGTCATCTCAGGAAGGAGCTGAGGTGTCTATTTGCCAATTTAAATGCAGCCCAGGACTTGGCATTGTGGTTCAGCATGTAAAGCCAACTTGCAATGCTGGTATCCCATACTAGAACATCAGTTGGAGCCTTCGCTGTTGTTTCTGATCTAGCGCCCGCTAATGCATGTAAGAAGGCAGTAGGTGATGGCCCAAGTACCTTGGCCCCTGCTACCCATATGGGAGACTCAGATGGAGTTCCAGGCTCCCGGCTTCAGCCTGGCCCAGCCCCAGTGCTATGGCCATTTGGGGAATGACCCAGCGGATGGAAAGTCTCTTTCTGTCTCTGTCTTTCCCTCTCAGTCACTCTGCCTCTCAAATAAATAAATCTTTTTAAGAAATGCAGTCCTGGGGCTGGCGCTGTGGTGTAGCAGGTAAAGCCACCGCCTGCAGTGTTGGCATCCCATACAGGCGCTGGTTCGAGTCCTGGCTGCTTCACTTCTGATCCAACTCTCTGCTATGGCCTGGGAAAGCAGTGGAGATGGCCCAAGTCCTTGGTCCCTTGCGCCTGCATGGGAGACCCGGAAGAGGCTCCTTGCTCTTGGCTTCAGATAGGCTCAGCTCTGGCCATTATGGCCAACTGGGGAGTGAACCAGCGGGTGCAAGACCTCTTTCTCTCTCTGTGTAACTCTGCCTTTCAAATAAATAAATAAATAAATCTTAAAAAAGGAAGGAAGGAAGGAAGGAAGGAAGGAAGGAAGGAAGGAAGGAAAGAAAGAAGGAAGGTGTTAGTCGTCACAAAACACACCAGACACCGGAGTAAGGGAAAGAGTTTATTGGGGGAAACCCAGCAGACTGGAGGGGGGTGGACGAAAAAGAATAAGAGAGAGAAAGTATAAGAGAGAGAGCCAGACAGAGGAGAGGAGCTAGTAAGGAGAGAAGATAGAGCAGAGAGAAGAGCCAAGAGAGCAGGAGAGGAGAGCCAAGAGGGGAGAGCCAAGAGAGCCATGTGTTCAGGAACAGGTCCTTTCAAAATTTTGCCAGAGGGAGGGCAGCAAAGCAGGAGCAGTGAATCCCATTAGGATGGGGGTGGAGCTTGACAACAGAGGTTAGGCCCTGTGGCCGCCTGGCTTCCAGCAATGGGGGGGGGGAGCTAGGGCCTAGGATGTAAATCAGGGTGTAGATCACGCCATAGATAAAACTGTGCCAGTTTCCTAAAGGAAGGAAGGAAGGGAGGAAGGGAGGAAGGGAGGAAGAAAGGAAGGGAGGGAGGGAGGGAGGAAAGAATTCCTTCCTGGCTGAAGATGAACTCACACCCAGGAAAGAACAGTGCATCTACTCGGAGAAGGTTCTGGGTTCTAAAAGGATGCTTTTGGTCCCTGTTAAGGAATATTGATAACAGAAAAGAGAAGAGTAAAGATTTTGCCTGTTTCTCCATAGAATTTGGGTCAGAGGAGACTGATCAATGCATTCATTCATTCATCACGTGACCTAAACCATTCAAGTACTGCAGTTCTTAGTACCGAGGATAGGTTGATCAGAAAATCGCAGATAGCCCGTGCCTCCAAGATTACACTCTGGTAAGGGAAAAGGATACCCGTCACAAATCACTCACAAATAAATGTGCAATTACAACTGTGCCAATGCTTTAAAAGAAGAGTCCAAAGTAAAGGGAAGTGATCCCCTTTGCAGAGAGGCAGAGTGAGTGACCAGAGACCTGAAGAAGTAGGCAAGGAGAAGACAGTGGGAGTCTTCCAGGCCGGGTCTATGAAAAGGCCCTGAAGTGGGAAGGAGCTTCCAGGCCAAGGAATGGAAGGGGGTCTGTGGCGGGTGTGGGGCCAGGTTGAGGAAGTCAGCAGCCTAGGAGGAAGATGGGGCTTTTGTTCTTTCCCCCAAGAACAATGGCAAGTGAGTAACAAGTTCCTGTTAGTGTTGGGGGAATGTGTGAGGTACTCCACTCTGCATTATTTCAGGAAGATCCCCTGCTGGGGAAAAATTGGATGGGAAAGAGGCAAGCTTGTACTCATTCCTTCTTGTCTTGCATTAAAAGGCCCTTTAGGTGTGCATTCCCGTGCCCAGCCAGTAGAAATGCAACAAGAGCTACATTTATCATTTTGAGTTTTCTAGTAGTCAGATCTGAAAAAGTGAAACAGAATAGGGACATCAATTGTAGTATATTTTATTTTACCAGTGTCGCCAAAATATTATCATTTTAATATGTGATAATTATTATAATCAAGTACTAGTATAATATTATATATGCTCATATTATATATTTGAAATATGCTGTATAAATCACATCTCAATTTAGACACAAATTGGAGTATTGGAAATACTCTTTATATTTAGATCTTATAAAATTTACAATTGAAAAAACCCATGTTTTTGTACCCAAGGTGTTGGAAACTACTTGAAAGTTTTCTAGTAACTGAATCAAATGTCAGTTTTTCAATGAAAACTGAGTGAAAGTTAAATTTGGTTCCTCACTCACAGTAGCCACAGCTCAAGCACTCAGGCAAGTGCATCACGCTGGCTAGAGTAGGGGTAACTTTCCTTCCCTGCCCAAAGTTCTACGGGACTCTGCAGGCGAGAGCCTGTGCATTCATTAGCAGCCCTTTGGAAGATAAGCCCCTCTAAAGGCGATAGGCAGCTCCTCCATAATAGATCCCCATTTCCACTTCTTGCCTTGAAGCTGGTTCAGCAGCCTTTTGCTACTGTTTTGCTTTCCAGAGAACATGTTCCTATGGAGAAGAAAGTGAGCTCACCTGCTGAGATAACACCTAGTCTGCCTGGCTGTCTCCCTTCTCTCCACATGAATAAGGAAGAATTCTGAACCCTTGTCTTGTCCCTAAGTGAACTGTCAACATCAAAATACTGTTACCTTATGACACCTTATGGAACCTTCCAGCGCCTCCCTCTTCCATCAGGATTAGCACACCTATTTGTAAAGAGCAAATATTCATTTTCAGGTCTAACAATGATAATTACAAAATTACACAAGCCCCCAGGCCCATGAGCCTCTCATCTGCTTTTTTCCCCTCAGGCACCCCTACTTACAAAGGGAAGCTCACACTAGAAAACAAAGTTCTGGAGAGTGGTGTGGAACCGGTGTATCTGGCCCAGCAGGCCTGGGCGCCGGGCCTCCAGCTGCTAGGCTGCCAGGTGCCAAGCTCTGCCCTCCGGTCTCTCCCATCCTCTGTTCTCCACTGGCTCAAAGGTGAGCTGATACCTAGCCACCTCTCTCTCTCTTTTCTATGGGAACTAATTCTGTCCCTCATCTCAACTCTGATTTAACGTTTGCACTTTCTCCCACTCCCATCACAACTGCACACGACAGATAAACAGGAAACCAAGACTGTTCATTTGCCCACTAGAAAGGCGAGCTCCAGGAAGCAGCCGCCAGAGTCATCCCCTGGTATTTCGTTGGTGGCTTTTATATTACTATTATTCGTTTACATTCCGAAGTAATATATGACTGTGTTGCTTTTTAATAACGGTTATCATCAATCAGACACTTACTAAACACTAGCACTTTACACAGATTCTTTCATGTAATCTTCATAACCGCGCGCAGTGAAGTAGATATAATTTGCATCCGTTTAGCGACCAGGAAACCGAGGCTCAGAGCGGTTATATAATCTATCCAAGGTCCCGTCTGTAGTAAGACGCAATCAGGAGCCAGGCCCGGCCGCTCCGAACCTAGAGTTTAACCACGCAACCTGCCTGCCCGAGACGCTTTGCTGCCGTGTATCCGCTATTTTAAATTTCTGCTGACTTGATGCTTGGTCCGAGGGAGAAAGGTCGGCCCTTCCAACTCTTCCTGCGCCTCCTCCCTTCGCGATAGACTGACCCACGCTCGGCTGGCAGGAGGGCCGCGACCTGGCGCGCGCGCCGGCCTCCTCCGGGGCTCGCACCCTCGGCGCTCGGCCCGGGCGCGCCCGCCGGCTCTCTCATTTTCCGCCCGCCGTGGCTCCACCCCAGCTTTTGGCAGAATAAAGACGCAGCAAAAGTGGGCGACAGCGAGGCTGCGTTCCGACGCGGGATCCAGCTCTCCCAGGGCTGGAGGGCGCGCCTTCGTACAGCAGAAACTGGCACTCAGAGGCGTGAAGTGTGCTCACGACCCACAATCAGTCCCGGTCCACTAGAACAGTAATCTGCTTCCACCTCTTAGCCGATCAACACAAAATCAATTTTTTCCTCAGAAACCTCCGGCACCCAGAGAAAACCCCGCTCAGGGATCGACCCCGCCCTCCCCGTAGCCCCGCCCACGCCCAGGTTCCGGACCCCGCCCTTCCCCGGCGCTCCCGGAGCCGCAGCCAATCGGGAGCCGCGTCCCGGCTTCGTGCGCCACTCCGGCTTCCAGCGGGCCGCGCCCCCGCCGGCAGTGACGTGCCCCGCCCCGCAGCCGCGGGATTCAAACTCCCGGAAGCGCGGTCGGCGCAGGAGGGTGTGGACGCGCCGGGCGCCGCGTTTCGCCTCAGGTGCTGGCTGCCCCGGGGCTGCGACCGCGGAGGCTGGTGAGCACGGCCCGGGCCCACAGCCCCGGGGCCCAGCCGGACCGCGAGGGAGGCGGCGTCGGCAGGCGGACCGCGGCGCGGGACTGCATCTCTGCCTGCGCTGATCCGGGCGCCTGTGCCTGGCACCGGCGGGGCGCTGAGCTCACGGCCGTCGTCTCTTCAGCTCCTCCTTTCGACCTCGCGGTGCGTATGTTCATCTTACGGAGTGCAGAGAGCCCGGGGACTCGGCCCAGGCCTCTCGTTAGCACGATATATATATATATATATATATATATATATATATATATATATATATATATATATATATATATATATATATATGTTATTTTGCAGTTAGCAAGTGCTTTTCTGTGTGTTCCGCGACAGCCTTCATTTCAGAGGGGAGCAAGCGCCTCCCGGAGGTTTTCTTTTCCATCTCACAAGGGAATTTGTCTCCCCTCCGGGAAGACGTGGCCCGTAGTAGATGCCCATTGAAATGCTTGCTTGGTCCCAGCGTGTCTTCAGTCAGTCAACAGTCTCTGAACTGGTGGCTTCTGCGCATGCCCCTCCCCACCAAACGTTAAAGTACAGCTCCTGAAACGATTGAAAGAATCAGAAGGTTAAGGTGGGGCTCATTGGGCACCGGACTGGGTCGCCTTACTGCAGGTGGCGGAGAGAGGGCTTGCTGAAGAAGAAGCCACCGTCAGGTCGGGTTTGCTCAGGCAACGCCTGCAGATGACAGGAGTAGAAAATACGGGGCTAGGAGGGTGGTAGGACCGAGTGCTGGGGGTGGAGCTTCGCCCAGGTTACAAACAAGAGCCATTCCCCGCAGCAGTTTTTCTGCCCTAGGACTGGAAGCAGAGGGGCCAGGGTTCTCGCTCATGTCTGCTCATCTGCATTCCCACCACTCTGTCGGACTCAGCGGCCAGTGTCTGCAGTGTCAGCTCAACATATGGAGTTAGCCGTGTGGGATCTGCAGAAGCACACAGGAGAGAGCGGCCTGTGCAGTGGGTTCCTGAGACACCACGCCCTTGCACTTGGCTCCAGAGTTCCCAGCCCCCGTAGTCCTTCAGTCTGCAGCGGGCAAAAATCCTCAGTGGGCTTGTGACAGCTGGCTTGGTCGACTCAATCTACACAGTCCTAGTATTTTTAGGCTTTCTGACTCCACACACAGCGTGACCTTGGAAGTCATTTCTCTGTGGCCCTCTTGTTTTCACTAGTAAATCGCAGGCTTTGTTGTGATTTTTGAATGTGTTAATGGTCTCACATTCCTAGAGTCCTTAATTGCACTGCCATTCTGTTGTCCCTTAACCTTCCTAATGAAGAGCTACTTTACTATTTATATGCACAATATACATACCTGCCTGCTGGATTTTGCATTATACACTTCTTGTCATCAGTACTGTTAACAGGTTCTAAGCTTCTGCTTATTAATTTGGCTCCTTAGCTCCTCTTATTCTTAGTCCTCTGTATATTAAGTCTCCTCTTCTACAAATGTCTCAACTTGATTCTTTTCACTTCTTACTGTGCTCTCACAAATGACTAAAAAGATCTGAACTAGACATATCTTTTTTTTTTTTTTAAGATTGATTGATTGATTTGAAAGAGTTACAGAGAAAGAGAGGTCTTCCATCGCTGGTTCAGCAGCTTGATCTGCTACACTAGGCATATCCTCTAAAACTGGAAATATAATTGTAGTGAGTAATGAATTTTCAGTACCTATTATATATTATATTTTTGTCACCAGCCTTTTATTCTTAGGTAAGAAATGCCCTTGATTGTAATCTACTTCTTTCAGTCTTTAACAGTAGGCAACCCTCCCTTGCTTTTTTTTTTTTAAGATTTGTTTATTTATTTATTTGAAAAGCAGAGTTAAGAGAAGCAGAGGCAGAGAGAGAGAGAGAGAGAGAGAGAGACACCTTCCATCCACCAGTTCTCTCCCCAGTTGGCCACAATGGCCAGAGCTGGGCTGATCTGAAGCCAGGAGCCTGGTCTCCCACATGGGTGCAATGGCCCAAAGGCTTGGGCCATCTTCTACTGTTTTCCCAGGCCATAGCAGAGAGCTGGATAGGAAGTGGAGCAGCCGGGTCTTGAACTGGTGCTCATATGGAATGTTGGCATTGCAGATGGCAGCTTCACCTACTAGGCCACAGCACCAGCCCAACCTGCATGGCTTTATTTATTTATTTTTTAAAGATTTATTTATTTGAGAGCAGAGTTACAGAGAAGCAGAGGCAGAGAGAGAGAGAAGCCTTCCATCTGCTGGTTCACTCTCCAGATGGCTGCAATGGCCAGAGCTGTGCTAATCCAAGCCAAGAGCCAGGAGCTTCTTCTGGGTCTCCCACGCGGGTGCAGGGGCCCAAGGTCTTGGGCCACCTTCCACTGCTTTTTCAGGCCATAGCAGAGAGCTGGATCATAAGTGGAGCAGCCAGGACTCGAACCGGTGCCCATATGGGATGCCGGCACTGCAGGCAGCGGCTTTACTTGCTACGCCACAGCGCCGGCCCCTCCATTGCTTTTTAAAACATAACTTTTCTACCGAAATGTAAGACATGTACAGAACACAGTACAAATCAGAATTGTACAAGATGACGTATACAGTACAAATCAGAAGTGTACAAGATGACGTATTTTTAGAAGGTAAGTGAATACTCCCCATGTATCTGTCTCAAAGATTTAAAAATAAAGTTGTTACAATACTCCAGAAATCTTTCTCTTGTACCTCACTGGTTTGGATATATCATTTCTATTTAGAGTAGATAGATTATTAGGTCTCTTGCAAACTTGAAATTAAACTCAGACTTACACAACTGACTTTTTATTTTTATAGACTATTTCAGAAGATGTCTTCCAGAAGTCCCAAAGATTTAATTAAAAGTAAGTGGGGATCAAAGCCTAGTACCTCCAAATCAGAAACTGCATTAGAGAGGTTTAAAGGAGAGATTGCAGCCTTGAAAACATCAGTGGATGAGATCACAAGTGGAAAAGGAAAGCTGAATGATAAAGATAGACACAGACTTTTGGAGGTGAGTGGTCTTATAACCCTTTTGAATTGTAGTGTGCTGTGTTAGAAAACC
Organism: Sylvilagus floridanus; assembly: GCA_949820135.1. Classification (NCBI taxonomy): domain Eukaryota; kingdom Metazoa; phylum Chordata; class Mammalia; order Lagomorpha; family Leporidae; genus Sylvilagus; species Sylvilagus floridanus. The sequence continues at coordinate 46,017,179 of OX463235.1, forward strand.
ATATACTATGAATTCTTAATGCTACCTTCCTGTTCTCACCATTATCCTTGTCCCTCTCAGTTCATTAGTTTTTGAAACTTGACACTGGATTAAGAATCCTCAATTTCTGTTTTGACTTTGCTAACTCTTAGACATATTTTAGTTATTACTAACTTTTCTCATTTTTAAAAGGTGAATTTGTATAATATTTTTTTAAAGATTTTTTTATTTATTTGAAAAGTCAGAATTACAGAGAGAGAGACAGAGAGATCTTCCATCTGCAGGTTCATTCCCCAGATGTCTGCCATAGCTTGTGCTGGGCCAGGCCAAAGCCAGGAGCCAGGAGCTTTATCTGGATCTCCCACATGGGTGGCAGGGGCCCAAACACTTGGGGCATCTTCCCGTGCTTTTCAGCAGGGAGCTGGATCAGAAGTGGAGCAGCTGCAACATGAACCGGTGACCATATGGGATGCCAGCATCACTGGTGGCAGCTTTACCTGCTGTGCCACACTTCTGGCCCATGTCTCACTTTTTAAACGTAATTAAGTATGTGTTTTGAGGTTATCAAGCACTAAATTTGTTTCAGAATGAAGACATCTTGATTAGGGGCCGGTGTTGTGGTAAGCCTCTTAGCTGGTGCAGGCTAAGCCTCTGCCTGCGGCACCAGCATCTCATATGGGCCCCAGTTCGAGTCTCAGATGCTCCTCTTCTGTTCACCTCTCTGCTTATGGCCTGAGAGAGCAGTAGATGATGCCACAAGTGCTTGGGCCCCCGGCACCTACCAGGGGAACCCGGAAGAAGCTATTGCTCCTGGCTTTGGGTTGGCCCAGTTCTGGAGTAAACCAGCAGATGGATGACCTTTCTTTCTGTCTCTCCCTCTCTCTGTAATTCTACCTCTCAAATAAATCAAAATAAAATCGTATAATAAAAAAGAAAATCTTGATTAATAGTTCTTCACCTTACATAATACTGTGGAAGAATATGTAATTTGATTTCTTTAAATTCTGTTTGTAGGTTTGTCATTAAACTGAATGATTTATTATTTTTTTAAAAACAGAATTTGAGGTACGTACTTAGTCATTGAGAAATGAATAAGCACCAGTTCATACACATAAAGGTTATTTTGCAATCTGATAAAGGAATCTTTTAGCTTTTCTGAGAGATATCTTCCAAGTTTATTCTGCTTTTCGATAAGCACTGGATTCTTTTATAATCAACTGACATTAAACTTCTGTAACTTCTATCCATTTACTTTTTTTTTTTAAGATTTATTTATTTATTTGAAGGCAGAATTACAGAGAGGCAGAGACAGAGAAAGGTAGAGGTATTCCACCCACTGGTTCATTCCCTAATTGACCGCAATGACTAGAGCTTTGCTCATCCAAAGCCAGGAGCCAGGAGCTTCTTCCCTGTCTCCCACATGGGTGCAGAGACCCAAGCACCTGGGCCATCCTCTGTTGCTTTCCCAGGCCTTAGCAGAGAGCTGGATCGTAAGTGGAGCAGCTGCACTTGATCCAGCACCCATATGGGATACCGGCATTGCAGGCAGTGGCTATATCTGCTATGCCATATTCCCCATCCATTTGTTTTAATTGTGCCCCTTAGAATAACACAGAACAAGTCCATTTTTTATTCAGCATAACAGTTTATCAGATATTTGAGATCTTGTTTCCTCTTTTCTTTAGAACAACCTCATTTTTTTCAGTTTTTCTGGCTTCTTATCATCCTGAACACTTTGTGGTTTGTTTATATCCCTCCTGAGTTACACACCCACAGTTGAACACAGTTCCTGCACTGTGTTCTGGCAAACACAGATTGAAATGGCACAGTTAAATCACTTCTCTAGACAGTGTGCTCTCTTAAAATCTGAAATTGTATGGCTATTTGTAGCACTACTGACTTGACTTAATCTTGTGGACAACTAAAATCCTCTCATGTATAACCATCCACTGCAACATAAATTTCCCCTTTTTATATTGTAACAACTGCTTTTTTTATTTCTAAGTTAAAGTTTTAAATTTTGACCCAGTTAGCTTAGTTATTCTAATAATTGTTTCTGTCATCTTTCTGTTGGCTCTTTCTCTTTTGCCAGCAGCACTGCAATAAGCATTATTATTTACCTTTCAAGTGTTTGAAAATATTTAGCAGTTCTTTAAAGAACACTTTTGAGATTCAATACCAAATGATTTATCAGCAATAAGCTGGTTAATGAATGCATCTGTATCCTGCTGTAATATTCTACAGCTTTTAAGTCCTGCTGGTTTAAGTACATTGATAAGTATTAGTTTTCAGGTTTGTAAGATCTGATATGAAGGAGAGATGATTATCAAATACTCATCTAAGAGCTAAACTCTATAACTTTTTCTCACCACCCTTGATAGGGGTGGTTTCTTCTTTGTATCTGCACCCATTCATTTGATAAATATTTTAACTGTACCACTTGCCATATTACATTAATGTATTATTGGCTGACCTCTCTGTATGAGCTGTGTGAGTGTAAAACCTTAGCTTAATCTTCTTTCTTGGCCCTGGATTCCAGCTTAATGCTGACTTGATAAATAATAAAGACTTCTTTAATACTTGTTGAAGTGTATTGTTTAGCCAGATGTTTGACCTGGCCTTGTTCTAAGATTCTTCTTAGTTTATATGTAGAAAATCCGAGGCCTTGAAGCTGAGAGAGAGAAGAATGCTTATCACCTCACAGAGAAGGACAAAGAAATACAGCGACTCAGAGACCAGCTGAAGTCCAGATACAGTACCACTGCGCTGCTTGAACAGCTGGAAGAGAAAACAAAGGAAGGTGAAAGGAGGGAACAGTTGCTGAAATCCTTATCTGAAGAGACAGATGTTTTGAAGAAGCAGTTGTCTGCTACAACAGCAAGACTTGCTGAACTTGAAAACAAAGCCAGTACACTTCGTTTATCCCAGGTACTAATTCAAATGCAGATTTGTTTTTCTGGTGCAATTTTTTTTTTTTAAGATTTATTTATTTATTTGAAAGTCAGAGTTACACACACAGAGAGAGAAGGAGAGACAGAGGTCTTCCATCTGCTGGTTCACTCCTCAGATGACCACAATGGCCGGAAGCTGCACTGATCCGAAGCCAGGAGGCAGGAGCTTCCTCCAGGTCTTCCCATGCGGGTGCAGGGGTCCAAGGACTTGGGCCACCTTTCACTGCTTTCCCAGGCCATAGCAGAGAGCTGGATAAAAAGTGAAGCAGCCAGGATTCGAACCTGCGCCCATATGGGAAGATGGTACAGTAGGTGGCGGCCTTACCCGCTTACTCCAGTGTCGCCCCTGGAGAATTTCTAAAGGGTTGACATTCATGAAATATCACAGTCATATACAAATAGGTTGAATTAAATCTCTTCTTAAAGTTCAAGTTTCTTCACTTTTGATTATGATATACAAATCTTGGTATGAATTTTGGGAGGCAGGTGCCTTCCTGCTAGTGGCTCTCCCATTACTGGAGTGGAGGTCTGCACAGGCTCTTCCATTTCCAGCTGTGAGACACAGCACGGGGAGAACTGCCTTGAAGAGCGTCTGGGGGCCAGGCCTCGGATTGGCGTGTTTCACTTCTGCTCACATTCCAGTAGACAGAATGCAGTCGCTAACTCCACTAACCATAGGGAAGGCTGGACAACAGTACAGTGTTACCAGGGGGAAAAGGAAAGGGATTTAGTAAACTTATTCTGTCATAGTTTCTACCTTGATGGCTAAATTAGGAGAGAGAGAAGAAGGACTACGCACTAGGGTAGTCTTTGGAGGAAAAAAAAAATATTTTGAACATCCTCACCCACGTTCACACAGTTAGCTTAGCTTAAAGCTGTTAAAAACGGAAATACAGCTCCCTCTGAGTTTGGTGGCTAACCTGGTGCCTAACCACCTACTTCCCTTCTTTGCCTCTATAAGAAAATGAAGAGGAGAGAAATTATATTTTTGGGTTCTGTTTATGTAACTAATATTAATAGTATTAAATAAAGGTTGAGCATCCCTAATCTAATACCTGGTATACTTCAAAATCTCAAATTTGTTGAGCACATGTGATGTTGCATGTGAAAATTTTCCATCTGATCTTAGGCAGTAGTTCAGTCAAAAAACATGTACACTAAAAACATATAACATAACCTTCAGGCCATGTGAATAAGGTGTGCATGAGACAAATGAATTTTGTGTTTAGACTTGGATTCCCTCTCTAAAATATATCATTTATGCACATATTCCAGAGTCCCCAAAATTCTGAAATCATAAGCAGTCTGGTCTTGAGCTGTGGAGTAGGGATATTCAACCTGTACTAATACAAAATGTAATTCTGAGAAAAAGCTTTTTCTCTTGTATGACAGCTGAATATTTTCTAGATTTCATTTAAATAGCTCATTGGTTTGTTTTGTCTCTTTTTGGTGAAAACCAGTGGACTTTTTGTATGTACTAAGGGTAATACTGGTGATCCTGGGGTTCCGAAGTCAAATTAGATCTGAAGTCTCAGGGTTTCCGGTTGCTTAGGAAGCTTCCAGGAGATCTTCATTCTGATAATAGTCCTGTGTTAAGTATCACCTGACTGATGGTTTACCTTCATGTGTTAGATCTGGATTTGGGGATACTCCTATGAAATATACTATGTTAATATGGAACTGAATATAATGTTAAATGTATAGTGTTAACTTATATTGGGTTATTTACAGACTATGGCTGCAAACTGTTTTAATTCTTCAATGAGTAATATTCATGAAATGGAATTACAGCTACAAGATGTAAGTTCATTTGCTTTTGTTAAGTAATGGGCAAATAAGACTAATTTGTTCTTTTTTAAAATTAAAAAAAATTTTATTCAAGAGACAGAGAGACCTAGCCAGATAGACAAAGCTCCCATCTGGTGGTTCACTTCCCAAATGCCTGGAACAGCCAAGACTGAGGCAGATCAAGCTAGAAACCTAATCCAGGTAGCAGGGACTCAAGTACTTTAACATCACTTGCTTGAACATTACTTGAACATTGAACATTGAACATTACTTGAACACATTACTTGAACATCACTAACTCAGCGTGCCAGGGTGCACGCTGATGGGAAGATGGGATCATGAGCCACAACTGGGAATTGAACTCAGGCTCTCCGACATTGGACACGGGCATCTTGACTGATGTCTTAACCATTAGGCCAAATGCCTGCTTCCGTTTATCCAAGTGTTGGAACTATCAGTGCTGTGACTTGAAAAATATCTGTTGATGAAACAAGAGAACTGAGTGGTTTGTGATCATCCTCTGAGTGCTAACTATGGTCTCTTTAGGATAGAAAGCCCTAGAACCCACCCATTTCTATGAAATACTTTTTATAACATTCCTCCTCCATCTAAATCTACTTTACCCAACTATTTAATTGTTACAATGTAATTTAACTTGCAGTTTCTTCTCAAGATTTCTTCTCATTTTGTTTATCCATGCAAGGTGTACTCTTCAGTTTGAATTCCTCTCGGAATGAGGATTTCCTTGTAGTATGAAAGGGAAATACATTCTTTGTATATATGTTACTTCTTTTCCCTAGAATTTGATATGAACCTATTTTAGATATGTAGTAAAGCTGTATTATTTCAACCATGCCTTAAACTGATAGTTTTTGTTGAGAATTGAATAAACCTGTTAGGCCTGCTATGCATGGTTAATTTTGTAAGTTTTAATATTAGATAAACAAAGTATAAAGTTCTGATTAACTGTTAGGTCAATAGGTACATGTTTTGATTCCAGAGATATCACTGGCATGTCCACTCTGAGCTAAGCATGTTCTTAAGATTGCTGTTAGGTTTTATTTAGCAAGTGTCTCTTGAAGTCTGTTTGATTTACAAAAGAATTTAAATCTCTTGCGTATCTGTCTAGCAGGGTGCTCCAGTACTTTTATTAGAGTGATTTACCTAAGAGGTAATTGAAATGAAGAAGAAGCATATTTTTTTTTTTTGATGTTCTAGTGAGCTTTTATAGAAATAACAACCATCTTTTCTGATCCTTATAAACTCAGTAGATTCTAGTCCACATATCTGCATACAGTTTAACACAACGTACAGATAGAGCCCCAGTGGAACATTTGCCAATTAACAGCAAGTCAGTTTTTCCCTTTCTCCGAATAGATTCAAAGTTTAGAATTCCCACAATTCGCTACTAATTGGAATTGGTCACTTGTGACTAGGAACATTCAACTTTTTTCCCATTTTCACTGAGTAAAGATAAATGTTTTCAAGTTTGTTTTGTTCCAAAAAATTTAAGTGACTCTTTTCTCTAGGTACTTCTCTCCCACAACCGTTGGTTAAAATATAGTTACCTGTATCTTAATAACTCAGCTGTACCTCATCTCCAGCCTTGATCTGCTGTGTGGACTGAAGAATTCAAACATAGTTCTGTTGGGATTCCCTCAGCTGTGGAGGGGCAGAGTCCAGGTGCCTAGCCAGCTCCCTCTGGCATCATCAATTCTAATATGCTTTGGACACTTAATGCTTTAGAAGCATTCAACAAGACTTCATTTTGTCCACTCTTATTTTACAGTTTTATTGAAAACTTTGATAAAAATCTGTTTTTTTTTTTAAAGATTTACTTACGTATTTGAAAGATCTACACAGAGAGAGAGAGAGGGAGAGAGTCTGTCTTCCATTCACTACTTCACTCCCCAACTGCCTACAACAGCTAGAGTTGCGCCAGTCTGAAGCCAGAAGCCAGGAACTTCTTCCTGGTTTCCCACATGGGTGCAAGGGCCCAAGAACTTGGGCCATCTTTTACTGCTTTCCCAGGCCATACCAGAGAGCTGGATTGGAAGTGGAGCAGCCAGGACTCAAACCAGTGCCCATATGGGATGCTGGCACTGCAGGTGGCGGCTTTACCCGCTATGCCACAGTGCCAGCCCTGAAAATCTGTTTTTTAAGATTTATTTATTTGAAAGGCAGAGTTATAGAGAGAGAGCCACAGACAGATCTTCTATCCACTGGGTCATCCCCAAAATGACCACAATGACCAGAGCTGGGCTGATCCAAAGCCAGGAGCTAGGAGCTTCCTCTGGGTCTTCCATATGGGCTCAGGGGCCCAAGGACTTGGGCCATCTTCCACTGCTTTCCCAGGCTGTTAGGAAGCTGGATCAGAAGTGGAGCAGCCACTACTCAAGCTGGTGCCTGTATGGTAGTGCAGGCAGTAACTTTACCTGCTGTACTACAGCACTGGCTCCTGATGAAAATCTTAATTGCACGCCGAACAGTTATTGAGATGACACAGAGCTGGAAGAGACAGCTAATGCAATGATGACTTTCAGCTTTCAGAACTAATATCAGCATTTATTGATAGCTATTAAATCTATTTGTTGATTCTGTTAAACAGGAAAGATAAGATACAGTTAGAAGTGAGGAGTGAAGAAATACGTTATTGAAGTAACATCGCCATCATGTGGTCTTTTAGAATATTGCCTCTTAAATCTTAAATCCATATGTATTTTTTCTGTTTCATATTTTAATACTGGAACAGGTTTCTATAAAAGAAAAATAAGTTCATGACCATCCAATATTGACTTAAATTTATTTGTATTAAAATATTTCTTAAATATTGACACATGTGAACTTTGATATAAAATTAGATATCTTGGGGCTAGTGTTGTGGCACAGCAAGTTAAGCCACCTCCTGTGATGCCAGCATCCCATATGGGTACTGGTTCAAATCCTGGCTGCTTCACCTCCTATCCAGCTAATGCTCCTAGGAAAGCAGCAGAGGAGGGCTAAAGTGTTTGGGCCCCTGCTACCCATGCTGGAGACCTGGATGAAGCTCTCAGCTTTTGACTTTGGCCTGGCCCAGCCCCAGTCATTGCAGCCATTTGGGGAATGAACCAGCAGATGAAGATCTCTCTCTCTCTCTCTCTCTCTCTCCCTTCCTCCCTTCCTCCCTCCATCCCTGTCTTCCCTCCCTCCCTCCTTCTGCCATTCAAATAAATAAATCTTTAAAAAAACATTAGGTATCTTTAGCATCCTACACACTATAATTTACAGGTATTTGGATATACATGTGCTCCTTGAGTCACACAGTGCTGCTGTCTCTCTTATAAACTATATTTGAGGAAGAGACCTTTCTTTTGAAAGATGCATAGCATATGAATAAGAACTACACTACAGGGCCGGCACCACGGCTCACTAGGCTAATCCTCCTCCTGTGTCGCCGGCACACCGGGTTCTAGTCCCGGCCAGGGCGTCAGATTCTGTCCCGGTTGCCCCTCTTCCAGGCCAGCTCTCTGCTGTGGCCCAGGAGTGCGGTGGAGGATGGCCCAAATCCCAAATTACTATAGTGAAGATAGCCATTTATAGATATTTATAATTTTCAAGATATGATACAGAATGGATATACATTATCTCCACTTGATCAGGGAACTGTTAAGCCTATAAAGAGAACCATTTTTTATATTTGTAAAATTTTTTATTAATATAAAGAGAACAGATTTTATACATCCCATAGGTACAGGTCCAAGAAGATAACCACACTTCCCTCACTCCCCTGCTCCCCAAAGCTCTCTCTCTTCCCTCTCCTCTCTTCCTTAGTTTTTACAAAGATATAATTTTAGTTTACTCTATATTCACAGGCTTAATTCACCACTAATCATAATATTCAACAAGTAAAAAGTAGGAATACCAATATTCCACAGGAGTATAAACATGAGCTAAAAATGCCAATCATGTTCCAAACTGACCACTTTATTCCTTTACACTTTTTTGTATTCTATATTAGCTGCCACATGTCAGAAAACATACAATATTTGACTGGCTTATTTCACTAAGCATAATGATTTCAGTTGTATCTATTTTGTTGTAAAAGACAGGATTTCATTATTTTTTGTGGCTGAGCAGTATTCCATAGTGTTTTTTTGTACCACGTTTTCTTTAGTCATCAGTAGTTAGACGTCTGGGTTGATTCCATATCACATTCTGTATTATGAATTGAGCTGTAATATATATGGAGGCACAAATAATTCTTTCATATATTGATTCCATTTCTTTTGGATAAATTTCTCAGGAGTGGGATGCCTGGATCATACAGTAGATGCATTTTCAAATTTCTCAGGTATCTCCAGTCTGTCTTCTATGATGGTTGTACCAGTTTACATTCCCACCAACAGTGGATTAAAGTACCTTCTTCCCCAGACATCTTCACCAGCATTTATCTTTTGATTTTTGGATGATAGCCATTGATGAAACCTCATTGTGGTTTTTATTTGCATATACTGATGGCTAGTGATTCTGAGCATTGCTTAATATGTCTATTGGCCATTTGAATTTCATCCTTTGCAAAACGCCTGTTCGTGTCCTTTGTCCATTTCTTAACTGGATTGTTTGTTTTGTTGTTGTTGAATTTCTTGAGCTCTTTATGGATTATGGATAATAATCCTTTATAAGTTGCAAACTTTGCAAATATTTTTCCCATTCTATTGGTTGCCTCTTTACTTTGTTGAGTGTTTCCTCTGTAATATAGAAGCTTCTTAGTTTAATGCAATCCTATTTGTTTTTGCTTTAATTGCCTATGCCAATGTCTTTTTTAAGATTTATTTATTTATTTGAAAGTGAGAGTTATGCACAGAGAGAGGAGAGGAAGAGAGAAAGGTCTTCCATCTGCTGGTTCACTCCCCAGTTGGCCACAACAGCTGTAGTTGAGCCAATCTGAAGCCAGGAGCCAGGAACTTCTTCCAGGTCTCCCACATGGGTGCAGGGAACCAAGGACTTGGGCCATCTTCTACTGCTTTCCCAGGCCATAGCAGAGAACTAAATTGGAACTGGAGCAGCCAGGACTCGAATTGGCACCCATATTGTATGCCAGCACTGCAGATAGCGGTTTTACCTGCTACACCATGACACTGGCTCCATATGCCAATGTCTTGCAGAGTTTCCCCAGTGTTTTCATCTAGTATTTTGTATCAGGTCATAGATTTAGATCTTTGATCCATTTTTTTTTAATTTTTTATTTGAAAGGCTGAGTTATACATACATGCACACACAGACATATCTTCCATCTGCTGGTTCACTCCCTAAATAGCTGTAATGGCTGGAACTGGGCCAATCCAAAGCTAGGAGCCACAAGCTTCTTCTGGATCTCCCACGTGGATGTAGAGGCCCAAGCACTTGGGCCGTCTTCCACTCTTTCCTAGGCCATTAGCAGGGAGCTGGATCAGAAGTGGAGCCGGGACTCGAACTGGCACCCATATGGGATGCCAGCACTGCAGATAGTGGCTTAACTCACTGTGCCACAGTATGGTCCCCTCCCCTATTTTATCTATTTTGTGTTAATTTTTGGATAAGATGTAAGGTAGGGGTCTTGTTTCATACTTCCACATGTGTAGATCCAGTTTTCCCAGCTCCATTTATTGAAGAGACTGTCCTTTGTCCAGGGGTTGATTTTAATTCATTAGTCAAAGATTAGTTTCTTGTAAATGTATGGATTAAATTCTGGTGTTTCTATTCTGTTCCATTGGTCTGCATGTCTATTTTTGTGCCAGTACAAGGATGTTTTGATTATAACTGCCTTGTAGTATATCGTTTGTTTGTTTGTTTGTTCTGACAGGCAGAGTGGACAGTGAGAGAAAGACAGAATTCTAGGTCTTCCTTTGCCGTTGGTTCACCTCCAATGGCCGTCGCAGCAGGTGCGCTGCGGCTGACGCACTGTGCCAATCTGAAGGCAGGAGCCAGGTGATTCCCCTGGTCTCCCATAGGGTGTAGGGCCCAAGCACCTGGGCCATCATCCACTGCACTCCTGGGCCACAGCAGAGAGCTGGCCTGGAGGAGGGGCAACCAGGACAGAATCTGGCGCCCCGACCGGGACTAGAACCCAGTGTGCCAGCGCCACAAGGCAGAGGATTAGCCTATTGAGCCATGGCGCTGGCCTAATAGTAGTACTATATCTTGAAATCTGGTACTGTCATGCCTACAGCATTCTTTAAGTTTGCCTTAGCTATTTGGGGTCTCTTGTATTTCCGTATGATATAATGTTGTATAATTTTCATTGTAGATATCTTTCACATCCTTGGGTAAATTTATTTCAAGTATTTAATTTTTTTTTTTTTTTTTTTGGCTATTGTGAATGGGACTGATTTTACAAGTTCTTTCTCAGCCATGGCATTGTCTGTGTATACAAAGGCTGTTGATTTTATATCCTGCTATTTTACCAAACTTTTCTATGGGTTCCAGTAGCCTCCTAGTGGAGTCTTTTGGATCCCCTATATATAGGATCATGTAATCTGCAAAAAGGGATGGTTTGACTTCCTCCTTCCCGATTTATATCCCTTTGATTTCTTTTTCTTGGCTAATGGCTCTGGCTAAAACCTCCAGGACTATATTGAACAGCAGTGGTAAGAGTGAGAATCCTTGTCTGGTTCCAGATCTCAGTGGGAATGCTTCCAGCTTTTCCCCATTCAGTGGGATGCTGGCCATGGGTTTGTCATAAATTGCCTTGATTGTGTTGAGGAATGTTCTTTCTATATGCAATTTGCTTAAAGTTTTTATCATGAAAGGGTCTTGCATTTTATAAAATGCTTTTTCTGCATCTATTGAGATAATCATATGGATTTTGTTCTTCAGTTTGTTAATGTGATGTATCAGATAGATTTGTGAATGTTGAACAATCCCTGCATACCAGGGGTAAATCACATTTTGTTCTGATATGTTATTGGATGTGATTAGGTAGTATTTTGCTGAGGACTTTTGCATCTGTGTTCTTCAGGGATATTTGTCTATACTTGTCTTTATTGTATCTTTTTCTAGTTTTGGAATTAAGGTGATGCTAGTCTCATACAAAGAGTTTGGGAGGAGTCCCTTCCTTTCAGTTGTTTTTAATAGGTTGAGAAGAATTGGAATTAGGTCTTTAAATGTCTTGTAGAATTCAGCAGTGAAGCCCTCTGGTCCTGGGCTTTTCTTTGTTGGGAGGCTCTTTATTACGCATTCAGTCTCCATCTTGATTATTGATCTGTTTAGGTTTTCTGTGTCTTCATGATTCAGTTTTGTAGATTTGTATGGGTCCAGTAATTTATCCATTTCTTCTAGATTTTCTAATTTGTTGGCATATAGTTGTTTGTAGTAATTCCTGATGATTCCTCTTATTTATTTGGTATCTTTTGTTATATTTCCTTTTTAATTTTCTGATTTTATTGAGTTGGATCTTCTCCCTCTTTTTTTTGGTTAGTTGGGTCAATGGTGTATCAGTTCTGTTTATTTATTCAAGTCACCAGATCTTCATCTCACTAATCTTTTTTTTAAAAGATTTATTTATTTGAAAGGCAGAGTTACAGAGAGACAGAGGCAGAGGCAGAGAGAGAGAGAGAATGGTCTTCATGCACTGGTTCACTCCCCAGATGGCTGCAATGACCAGAGCTGGGCTGATCTGAAGCCAGGAGCCAGGAGCTTCTTCTAGGTCTACCACATAGGTGCAGGGGCCCAAGGACTTGAGACACCTTCCATGCTTTCCCAGGCTATAGCAGAGAACTCGATCAGATGTGAAGCAGCTGGGACTTGAACCAATGCCCATATGGGATTCTGGCACTGCAGGCAGTGGCTTTCCCCACCATGCCACAGTGCTGGCCCCCACTGATCTTTTATAGTGGGGTTTTGTTTGTTTGTTTCAGTTTTGTTTATTTCTTGTCTAATTTTAATTTGTTTCTTTCTTCACACTCGTTTTGGGTTTGGTTTGTTGTTGTTTTACTGTGTCCTTGAGATGTACTGTTAGATCATTTATTTGATGTCAGCACTAATTGCTGTGAACTTCCCTCTTAACACTGCTTTTGCTGTATCCTGTATGTTTTGATATGTTGTATTGTCATTTTCATTTCTGAGAATATTTTTATTTCCTTTTTGATTTCTTCCATGAACCACACTGTTCATTCAGGAGTAGGTTGTTCAGTCTTCATGTGTTTGCATATTTTCTGGAGTTTCTTAAATTGTAAATTTCATTCCATTATGGTCAGAAAAGATACATGGTATGATTTCAGCTTTCATGTCTTTGCTGAGACTTGCTTTATGCCCTAGCATATGGTCTATCCTAGAGAAAGTTCTGTGCACTGAGGAAAAGAAAGTGTATTTTTCAACCGTGGGATGAAATTTTCTGTACAGATCAGTTATGTCCAATTGGTCCATAGTGTAGATTAGCCCTGTTGTTTGTCGCTTTTTTTGTCTAGTTGATGTGTCGATTGAATAAAGTTGGGTGTTGAAGTCCCTCATTAGTATTGTATTGTAGTCTATTTCTCCTTTTAGATCCATTAACTTTTTTTTTTTTTTTGAACAGCCAGGGTCCCTAGCATTGGATGTGTATACATTCACTATAGTCACATCTTCCTGTTGAATTGATTCTTTAATCATTACGTAGTGCCCTTCTTTGTCTCTTTTAAGAGTTTTTGTGTTATAGTCTATTTTATCTGCTATTAAGATGGATACATCTGATCATTTTTGCTTTCTGTTAGCATGAAATCTCTTTTTACATCCTTACATTTTGAATCTGCATGTATCTGATGTGGCATAAGTGAGTTGTGTTTCTTGTAGGCAACAAATAGATGGGTCTGTTTAAATCCATTCGGGCAGTCTGTATCTTTTAATTGGAGAATTTAGGTCATTTGCAGTCAAGATTATTATTGATAAGTAAGGATTTGGTCCTACCATTTTTCCATAAATATTCCTATTGTTTGCTTTGGATTTCTTTTGTACATTTGTAGATTTTTCTGTCTTCACATTCTTTCATAATAATGACTATTCTCTGTGTGTAGTACATCATTAAGGGTCATTTGTAAAGCTGGACAAGTGATGACAAATTCTTTCAATTTCTGTTTGTTTTAGAAGGTCTTTATTTCATCTTATAAATGAGAGCTTTGCAGTATTTGCAGTATTCTAGGTTGACAGTTTAAGAAAGGCACACAAAATGTACATAGTTGTATAGAGAGCAAGGCAGCCATGGAGGAGACAGGAGGCCAGGCTGTTACTCTGAAGGACAGGAGGGGACAGATTATGAAGGATTTTAATATCAGCCTAAGAGAGTATAGCTTTAGTTCTAACAAGTAGTATGATGCTTTCAAAAATTGTTAGTTACTATTGTAATTAAAACAGTTTGGCACTTTGAGTGATTAAAGAAGAGGTTAAATTAGAGATAGATATTTTCTCCCAAAATATAGCATGGTCATTGTGTTAATTAACCAAAGTATGTGGCGGTGGCCTGCATCTCCTCTCACTCTGTCAGTGGGGAAATTACCCTCCTGCTGAAGATTTATGTTGCTGAGCAAAAAGTAAATGGATGCAGTTTTCTTCTTTTTTCTCTTAACTCAAATCAGGGCTTACCAAGGTAAACAGCAAAGCACCACTGAAGAATGCATTCCTCTGGGGTCGGTAGGCCATCATATGGGCAACAGGTTGGGAGCTCAGTCCAAAGCAGTCTGGCCATCGTGAAGGGGGTAGGGCCAGGTTGCATATGACCGTATATGCCTTTTTTGGGACCCTTTTTCGGTAACATTTTATGTGCATGTGACATCAAGTTTAGATGTGCATGCCCTCATTACACAATCATTGATATTTATTTTCCCTACCTCTCAGGAACATGAAACAAGAGGGGAACCAGCCCATCCTCATGGACTGAATTCCTACATGGGAAAAGAGAGAAGAGTTAAAATTTCTTGCATGTTGGCAGTGTATAGGAATGTCTGGTCTTCACCCCATCCCCCGCCCCCCTGCCAGCAGTAGTAGATCAGCTGTCTTCTCCACTAGCTGTTAACTTTCAGCAGCAAAACTGTCACCATCCTTGGCAAAATGGGAGGGTGGGAAGAGAGGGGAAGAAGGGTGTAAAGTCGCTGGGGATGACAGGGCTGCTTTGACAGACTCCTTCCTGCTTTACCTTTAGTTAAATTTACAATGATGAAGTAGTTAAAGATAAAAAGACTTGGAGGGTGTGTGGATTTTTCATAGTTGACAATATCAGTAATCATTTGATGAACGATAAAAGACTGTTGCTTGGATTCCTTTGTCTGTTTTAACATTCTTGTTTTTTATTTTTCTGTTGTTTTTCTTTCTTCTTCACTATAAGGCTTTGGAGAAAAATCAGCAGTGGCTTGTGTATGATCAGCAGCGTGAGGTCTATGTCAAAGGACTTTTAGCAAAGATCTTTGAATTGGAAAAGAAAACGGAAACAGCTGCTCATTCACTCCCACAGCAGACAAAAAAGACTGAATCAGAAGGTACTGACTGCTATAAAAATGTTCTTTTGAGCTTGACATTTTCCAAAAGGAGTGATTCATCCGATTTAGACTTTTAATAGATATGTGTTAGCAAGTAAAATAAGAGCGAGTCTTCCAGCTCTGAAGTAAGAGTCACCATCTTTGCAAATTTATTTCGTTTCCTGATGGTTTTAGTGGAGAGGAGAGCACAGAACACAGGGTAGAGGGTCTTCTTCAACAGCTGTGACGTCACGGCACATTTGCTCCACCTGTGCTCGTCCTGCCCCTCCTTCACAGTCCTTCTCCACTGTTAGTGCCTGCAGCTGGCCTCGTTACCAACTGTCTTTCTGCTTTGTCTCCCTTCAGCATTCACTCCTATGAACCCCTGGAGGAAGAATACCTTTAAAGATGATGCTTAATAGTTTGGACCTCACCCTAGAATTAAGATGAATTTTCTTATTCGTGCTGCTGTCTTTTTGCCAAGTGCTTTGCAGTTTCTCTAACACTGATCTCAGTTGAATTTCACAACTACCCGGAAAGATAGGGCAGGAAGGGTCATTATTCTTATTTTATTTGCATGATGAGCTAGAAGGGGAAAAAACTATGCATAGCACTTCTTAAATGACTGATGATTCAGGCACCAAAACCTTGAGTTATATAAGGAGAATGCTGAAGAAAAGGGAGCAGAACTTGGCATCGTGGAACTTCCCATTGGCATATTTAAAATGAAACTAATGCTGAAAACAAAATAGGCAATATCTAGGGGTAAATCACAGCTTTTGGACATTAGCAGGACAAACTTACTACTGTAGTACCTTTATATGTTTGGTACACATAAAAGTAGGGTTTCAGTTCTTGGGTAAGTCTAATGTTTTTCTTTGATATATCATTCACTAGTTCTCTCCCTTCCAGCCCTCCTCCTCCCTGCCTTCTCCCTCACTGTGTTTTTATCAAAGTCAAGTAAGCACTTGTTAAAATCGTATAAGAATAGTACAGAGGGCCTTAACTCCCCTTTGCCATTTCAGTCCCTGTTTCCTGTCTTTGTCAGAACAGCAGCTCTTAACACTTCTACTTATTAATTGTGATAATCATTTCTGTGTCTATAATCATGAGCTATATCCCTTCTTGTTGATTTTTCTTCTTTAGACACTAAAAACTTCCCCTCCCCACAGAAAGGTTATATGACAGTTTTTAGTTCTTCTATTTGTTACTTTTGTCACTTTGTATAATATTCCCAAACTTCTGTTTCTTCCTCTATCATCTGTCCTCTTGACTTCATTTTGTAACCTGAGGAGATAATATAATCTCATTTATAGAAACATGCTTGATATTTAACTTCCTCAAGAGTGTTAGCCATTGTATAAAGTTAATTATGCCACCGTGTTGTTTGTCACAGGTTATCTTCAAGAGGAGAAGCAAAAATATTATAACCAGCTCTTAGCAAATGCAAGAAAAGATCTTGAAGTTGAACGACAAACCATAACTCAGTTGAGTTTAGAGCTTAGTGAATTTCGAAGAAAATATGAAGAAACTCAAAAAGAAGTTCAAGAATTAAATCAGCTGTTGTGCACACAAAGAAAGGCAGATGTCCAACATCTAGAAGATGATAGACATAAAACAGAGAAAATACTAAGACTCAAGGAAGAGAATGACATTGCAAGGGAAAAGCTTGAAGAAGAGAAGAAGAGATCTGAAGAACTCTTATCTCAGGTAAACTTAACTAGTAAGGTTTTCCGTGACTGATGATTCTAGGTTTTTCCTTGAGCACTTACTAAGTGTTAGGGACTATTTTAACAACTAGGGATCCAATAAGGAACAAAAAAGTTCCTGTCCCCTCATGGGAGTTTATATTCTAGATTGGAAATAGAACATAAGCAAATAACCAAAAAATAAGTAAACTAAAGAAAGTAAAACAGAGTGATAAGGCAAAGAAAAGGGGACCAGTGGAGGCCTCTCTGAGGAAATTGTACTTGACCAAAGAGGTGTTAACAAGAATACAGGGGAGTGATGCACACCTGGTGTCTAGTTTGGGATGCGTAACCTTTGGCAAATCACTCCGTTTCTCTGACTCATAGGTTATTCACTTGCCTCACAGGGCTTTTGTGAGGGTCAGTTGAGAGAATGGATTAGTGCTTTATAAATTAAACAAGGTGAATGTTAGTAATCACTACAATCATAATGATAATTCTTAAAATCCTCCCTAAGCTGAGCATGGGGAGCAGGAGTAGATTGTCTAATATTTGCTCTTGGTCTTTACTACCTTCATCTGTGTGCAGATGTGAGCAGGGACATTTGGGAGTGACGCAGCAGAAATTATTAACTTTGCTCTGACTCTGCGATTAAGTAGGGAAGGCACTGCCAGTTTTGTTGTCCCACTCAGAATGGTTACTGGGTGTCAGAACCACTGGCAAGGGGCGTGTCCACTGCAGAGTCTAGCGTTGTTTTTCAGCTGCCAGTCTGTGTCCCAAGAAGCTCTTGGCCCGGTGCTTCTGCCCAGCTGCTGTGTAGATAGCCACCAAATGACCAGTGGGAAGGACTCACCCCCATTACCAGGTGTTGTCCTGCTTGCATTTATGAGGCTTGTGATGTCGGCTTCTCACACAGATGTGACAGCATTGGCTCTGTTTACGTCCTACAGGTCCAGTTCCTTTATACATCTCTGCTAAAACAGCAAGAGGAACAAACACGGGTAGCTCTGCTGGAACAACAGGTATCCACCGGGGTTGCTTCTAAATTCAGTTTGTCCTGTTAGGAAATGGAATTCCTCCTCATGTGTACTCTACACTGTGGAAAACCATTAAAATGCTGTGAAAATGTTTTTAAAGTCTTTAACGAGTCTCATTTAGAGAGACTGTGCTAGCCATATATTGCTGTTACTGAACTTAGCAAAACCAGCTTCTTGGAGGTTGTGATGACAATTTGCTTGACTGGTAAATCTTGGCCACTGGCTATAATTCCTGCTGTGGCCAAGCAGGATCTCTTAATAGTGCTACCTTACAGCTTCAAGTAGCACTCAGAGAGATGACGTTTCTTCTCGGGATGCAGGACCAAGAGTCTTAGTATATTCCAAACTGGACAACAGTCACGTCTCTGCCTTGTCCCTCCCTTGTCCTCCCTCACCAATAAGGAGAAGAGGAGGCATAATTCTGTCCAGCATGTACCTCAGATATTAGCTTTGCTCCTTGGATAAACCAAATCCTCAGCCATAAGCATCCACATTTATCAGCATCCACTGTGCTCAGTTGAATTCTTGACATGATTACAAGTATTCTTGTGCTAATTGAAAAATAACAAGTATTCAAGATCACCGACAGTATATGCTAGTTGTGATTGTCATATCCTGGGCATTTTCAGATGCAGGCATGTACTCTAGACTTTGAAAATGAAAAACTTGATCGTCAAAATATGCAGCATCAGTTGCATGTAATTCTTAAGGAGCTCCGTAAAGCAAGAAATCAAATAACACAGTTGGAATCCTTGGTGAGTCTTCAGCGGCTGAGCTACAGCCTTTCTTCTTTCTTTCTGCTGTTTTTCTATTTATCATTTCTTTCTATTCATCACATCATTGCCCAGTCTGGAAGGATACAACTTAAACAGCAGCTGCTTTATCTCACATCAGCAACCAGAGCCCTTGTCTCATCTGACGCAGCTGCCCTGCAGGCATCAAGTCAGAGCACTGGGAGGAAGGATGTTGGTTCCTCCTGATAACAAGTACATTACTGGTCTTGAGGTCATCCCCAGACACCCCAGCTGCTGTACCTGCAAGCGAGAGCAGTCATAGAATTCTGAACTGCAATTGTGTTTTTCTATTAAGCGAGAGAAAATGTTGTTTTTGAGGGTAATAGACTGTTTCTGTTAAAATGCTATTTAGTTATATTATCAACTATGCATATTTCGTGAACTATCTTGAAAATATAATCTTTTGAAACATAAACCTCTACATAACATTGTTTCTCTGAGGAAAAGACATTTTTTCCCCATTGACATATTTTCTTCTTACTGATAACCTTCTGGACGGATCCTTTAAAGGTTTGTGTGTGCGTCTGTCACATTAGTCCATGTTTCATATGTCATCCTGCCACCACAGAATAATTGGAAATGGTGAGATGTTACAAAAGTAATTCCTTAGTTATTGGAATTGGAGAAAAAAGCAATTGTTAAAAAAATCATTTGGGGGTGGGTGTTGTGACATAGCAGGCTAAGCTACCACTTGGGATATCCAGTCCCATATGGGAGTGCTGGTTCAAGTCCTGGCTCCTGCACTTCTAGTCTGATTCCCTGCTAATGAACACCCTGGGAAGTGGATGATGGCTCAAATACTTAAGTCCTTGTCACTCACCTGGGAAGTTCCTACCTCCTGGCTTCGGCCTGGTCCAGCCCTGTTGTTGCAGGCATTTGGGGGTGAACCAGCAAATGGAATATCTCTCAGCCTTTCAAATAAATAAACAAGTAAATTAATAAATGCTAAAAAAAAATTTGTAACTCCTATATGAATTAAACAAAACATGTTTTCGTTCCATTTTTAGTATGTCATTGATTTTGACAGTTTATATTATTTGAAATTAAAATTTATAATTCCTTTCTGTCAATGACTATGTTGTTCAGAGTCTTGTATTTCAGAAAGAAAGTAAAATACTCATAACTTTTTGTTCCTACTACCCAGTGTTTTCATAATGTGCTGTACTCAGTTCTTCATTTAAAAAAAAAAGCATGAGAAAACAAATTCTCAAAGGAATGATACAGTTCTTAGTCATTTCTCTGTGAAACCTGTTTGATCTGCTAAGATTCTTTACTGCTCTTTTTTCTAAAAAAATATTTATTTTCCTATTTCAAAGGCAGAGTGACATAGAAAGAAAGATCTTCCATCCACTGGTTCACTCCCCAAATGGTTGCAACAGCCACGGCTGGGCCAGGCCGAAGTCAGGAATCTGGAATTCCATCCGGTCTCACACAGGGGCACTGAGGCCCAAGTACTCTGGCTGTCCTCTGCTGCTTTCCTATGCACATTAGCAGGAAGCTGGATCAGAAGCAGAACAGCTGGGACTCAAACTGACACTCCTGTGTGGGATGAGAGTGTCACAAGTAGCGGCTTAACAAGCTGTGCCTTAACACTGGCCCCTGCTTACTGCTCTTAATTTTATATCCTTCATTATTACTTAAGTTGTTCCTGTTTTACAAAACCAGCAAATTTGGTCAGCCCCATTCACAGCCCCTCCTCTGCATTGGCTATGAGCATCTTAACAAAACCTATCCCTGAGAACACCCAAGTCTAGTACTTCCTGGCTATGTTGGGTAATTACAGTAGTTCATAATCACCTCACATGTTGCCAATGAAATACAGCTTGAGCATCCCTAAACTGAAAATCTTAAATGTCAAAAGTTCAAAATTTGAAACTTTTTGGGCCCTGACATGACAAATAGAAAATTCTACACCATGAAAATATTTTATACACAAAATTATTAACTATATAGTGTAACATTAGCTTCAGGCTGTGTGTAGAAGATGTGTATGAAACAAATGAATTTCATATTTAGACTTTGGTCCTGTCCCCATCATATCTTATGCATATGCAAATATTATAAACTCTGAAAAAAATCTAAAATTCAAAAACACTGATTGCAAGCTCTTCAAGTAAGGGATGTCCAGCCTATACTGCTGAGTAGAGATTCAGAAGAAAATCTGTTTGCAGAGTTGAAGCAACTGCAGTATCTATGGAGCAGTTAGAAATTGTTGAACACATGGCCTTGCATACAAATGGTGTTCATTTTACAATTTATTTTCCAGAAGCAGCTCCATGAGATTGCCTTCACAGAGCCATTAGTTGCTTTCCAAGGAGAGACTGAAAATAGAGTAAAAGTTGCCTCACCCAAGAGTCCAACTGCTGCGCTCAACGAGAGCCTGGTAGAGTGTCCCAAGTGCAATGTTCAGTATCCGGCCACAGAGCACCGTGACCTGCTTGTTCATGTTGAGTACTGTTCAAAGTAGCAAAATAATGCTTCTCTGTGCCAGAAGTACAAAATATTGTACCTGATGTTGGCTTAAGGACACTTGAAATTACGTATTTCACCTCTTGTATGAGAAGCTGCCTGTCTACCTTTGGCATACTGGCATTCGAATGAATCATTGTGGGTTTTTTCTTTTGGCTGCTTTGCTTTTTCCTGGCAGTGATACCTCCCTGAAGTGGTTCCTCTTCGGGCCTTGATGACAGAATGTGAGTAGTGTGTCCTAAGACTTCTGATGTTTTGCACTGTTAAAGTACTTGATGAAGAAAAAGTTAGTTCAGCTTATTGCTTGTGGCTTAAATCTGTTGCACCAGAAGGAAAATATTTTATGTTTTGTGCGTCTTAAAGAGTCAAAGCTAATTAGCCCAGGATCTTACTGTGTTAGCATTTTTCATCCAAGCACTTAGTAGTAAATCTGCAATTCTGATTTTGATGTCTACTGTTAAAAGGAAGCGATACTGTTTTCATTTTGTTTTCCTCACAGTTGTAGAACGGTTATTAGAAAAGATGGAAATTTCCTTGGTCTTTGTTGCTGCTTGCTATTGAAACTGTAAACCCAGCTGTGTTCTAAGACAAAGAAGATACTGTTTAGGAATGCTCTTAAGTAGCCACACACCATGTTTTCTCACATGTTACCTGGCTGTAACTTTAACTTGAATTTCATTAGAACAGGTTGTTAGCTAAAATTGTTAAAATGAGTTTTAACAAAGCCATCTAGCCTTTTCAGTTGATTTGCAGATATTTTATTTATTATCATTTTGGCACTCCTAAAGCTGGGCGGTGTAATTACCAGATATTTATCTGAATAGATATTTTTATACATGCTTGTGTAAACCAAAATTGTTTTATTCCTCCAGGTTTTCTAACATGCTTAACACTGAGCTACTGTTAGCAATATAAAGAAGAAAAGAATAAAATTATTTAATAAGTTTTGTTATGTCTAATGTATATGTTATATGCGTATAGGGGACCTAAGCTTTCTGCCCCCGAGGAGTGTTGGGGGTTACAGGTCAGCTGACAGTGTAGAGCAGGTGCGGAGGCACTGGAGCCGGCCACTTGGTGAAGGAGGCAGAGGAGCAGGTGCTCCCCCGTCAGTAAGTATGAGTCTGAGTTATTTGCTAAAAGCGCAAAACCATGAGCATAATAAACATAATAAATTGTAGCATTTTTTTAAACTCTAGAAATTGTACAGATCTTTTTATGGAAACAAAATGTTGCCTTTACTGTTATTAATCCCAGGCTAATGATGTCTTCAACAACTGTTGAACAAAAGATGCAGAAAGGCCATTCAACCAGGTAGTTCTTATTCTGCTCCATGATGTGTCAAGCCATAAATACAGGCCTACGAGCCAGGTATTACCTCTAGGGTACAGATGTCGCAGGTGCCCAGCTGTTCAGTGTAGGTGGTTCAGTCAGAAGCAGAGCCCAGGCTGTGCCTCTGTGCCTCTGTGGATCAGGGGATGTGATCGCTAGGGAACTAGCCAGAACATGAGTGATAATGGAAGTTCCAGCGTCACGACCCCTGAAATTTGGTTCCTAAAGTTATAGGGTGATCTCCTAGAATTTGTTAGGCGATCCTGTGTTTCACTGGAGGAGTATGGTTCATTGCTTTTCCTGCCTACTTCAAGCACCACCCTCTGGGCACCAGTGTAAAAAATGTACCTTGGGAAAATATTTTAAAAATGGGTAATTTTACTCCTATGGTGCTCCCCCAATGACTAGGGGTTTTGATATATTTCCTACTAATAGATGATTTAGAACAGGAGGAGTTCTTTCCTAACTCTCATTACTGAAGCAAGGATGAATAGCATCTCCAAGAGGTGAACATCTTTAGAGTTCTCATCATTCAGGATGAATTCTTTTTTTTTTTTTTTTTTTTTTTTGGACTGGCAGAGTTTGACAGTGAGAGAGAGAGACAAAGATCTTCCTTCCATTGGTTCATCCCTCAAATGGCCACCATGGCCAGCGAGCTGTGCCGATCTAAAGCCAGGAGCCAGGTGCTTCCTCCTGGTCTCCCATGCAGGGGCAGGGCCCAAGGGCCATCCTCCACTGTACTCCTGGGCCACAGCAGAGAGCTGGATTGGAAGAGGAGCAACCGGGACAGAACCGGCGCCCCAACTGGGACTAGAACCTGGTGTGCCGGCGCCACAGGCAGAGGATTAGCCAAGTGAGCCATGGTGCCGGCCCAGGATGAATTCTTTACTTAACTGTCTAACTTTGTTATGACAGAGAACCACCTACTTAGGGCATGATGGGGGCCAGAAAGTGTGCTAAATGCTCAGTCTGCTTATGCTTATTAGCTTTTCAGTATAGCTCTGTGAAATAAATGCTAGTCCCAGCACCATTTTCATATGCAAAAACTAAGACTTAAAGAGGCAGCAGTTTGCCCACGGTTACCATTAATAAATGATGAAGAAAGGAAATAAACGCAGCTCAGTGTATCCCAACAGAGATCATCCTGTCTCCTTCCGTACACTGACAGGTCCCATCCCCATCACTTGTTGGGGCTGCATGTCAGGATCATCCCTCCCTGCTGCTCGGCTTTTCTTTCTACTTTCCCTACAGTGAAATGTAGGAACAGTGGCTTTCACAAAGGTATGTCTCTTTGTAGTCGGTCAAATAAAGATGGAGGCTTACTTCAATCGCTAGCACTGAAAGTTTTCACAGTCTCCTCCTCCCAGATTCAGTCTGTCTGTTGCCATCAGTTACTGTCGCATGTTCTTGAAATTCACAAAAGATGGAATTTTATATTTGTGTTTTGGCTTTCTTGATGCAGTAGTATCCTGAGCCTTCCATGTTATATGTACCAGTAATTTGCTCTTTTATATTGCTAAATAATGCTCATTGCATAAATACACCATAATACGGTTTTCCTTTTTTTTTGTATGAGTGAATGGGTATTTGTGTTATTTCTTGCACAAGTATTTTTGTGAGGTGTTTTCATTTCCATTAGGGAAATACTTAGGAGAGGAATTGCTGGAGTCACAAGGTAGGTGATATCTTGTGAAAATGATCAAATGCTTTCCTTAGACCAAAGAAATACATTTCTCTGTATACCTCTACAGAGAAAAAGCATGCAATGATCAACAACTTCACAACAACCTTGTTATAAATACAGCAGTGTGTTCCACATCACTCTTCTCTCAGTGTCTTTCCTTGTAGGTGAGAAACTTCTGGCCTAAGGGCAACTCCATAGTCCTCAGCGGCGGGCAGTGTTGAGATACATCCAGCAGTTCTCTGCTCCTTTAGATTATCCCAGAGGAAATTCTAATGACGGGAGCTACCTTTTAAGTCCCCTAGGGCAGTAGTAGGTAGTGGGAAGGAGTGAGGCAGGCCCACGGTGATGGCGGAGGCTGGAACTACACACTTCCACCCTAAGGGGGCGCAGCTACTCAGCTCCAGCCAGTGACCCAGGACAGTGTGAGTCAGTGTGACTGATTTTACAGGTTTTCTAAGAGAAGTTTAGAATTTTAAATATGAAATGTCTCCCTTTTTAAATGTCAGAATCATTAAATTTTAACACTGGGCCGGAACACTGCCTGCTTGTGACCTTTGTTTGAAGCATGTGAGTGGGGCACAAGAAGGAAGAGTGACTTGCTCAGTCTGAGATGATGAGGGAAACAAGGGAGGCTCACGATCCTCGGCTGCTGTCTTAAGACCGAGGCTCCCCAAGTCCAGTTCAATTAGGCGGATGCTGCCTGAGTGACAACACGGCCCTCCCCGACCTCTCCCGTCCACCTGCCTCCTGGCTGTGTTGTGGTTATGCGTCCCAGGGAGCTGGCTGGCTGCCAGCATTTCCTGGCTGCTGTGTTCCTTGAACCCAATGAATGAGGGAACGTCAGGGCTGGAAGGGAACGGTAAGGTCGTCTACTGCAGTGACTTCGGTCCAGGAAGTCTCAGCCTTGGAGCTTGTTGGAAACGTTGGTTCCTTGGCCTTTAGGTCTCCCAAGTCAGAATATGATTGGGAGTAACATTTGTAACATACTTTCCAGGGTATTCTGCTGCATTACTCAAGATTGGGAGCCACTGATGTAATCCAGCCCTGACTTCCTGATGGAGCAGAGTCCCAGAGAGGGGAGTGACTTATCCTGGGTCCCAGCAGGTTGGCAGGAAGGTGAGGGAAGCCCAGGCTCCCTGGGCAGTGGTTTTTAGAGCCCTTACACTATCTTGGCTGATGTGCCATGGTCCCAGCAAAATTACTCTTTCCGAGGTCCCCAGTGCTTCGCTTTCCTAAGGTAAATCTGGTGGTCTGTTGGCTCAGCCCTCTTTTATTTTATTTTATTTTTTCTTTATCTTCTGTCCTTTTGAATTAATATTTTGACTTTGGATAATTAAGTGGTAAATACCAGCAAAATATCCAGGAGTCGTCTCCTGTCAATCTAGTGGTAATACCTAAGGAAGGGCAAAAAGTCAAGACCAAGCTTGGAGTTTCTAATAGAGTATCTAAATAGAATCTGGAGAGAGGACAAAGAGCAGATGGGGCTAAGCCCTGTTCCATGACCTGGAAATAAATAGGTCCACTCAGAGAATCAACTTCCTCGTGTCTCCCAAACTAACCAACCAGAGGAAGGAATGGCGTGCAGCAAAGAAAGGAGAGGCCTAGTCAGAACTGATAACACTCCATCTTGCCTGCCAGGCTGACTACATTGATTTAACCCCCGAGCTAGCACATCTCCCCTGGAAATGTTTTAGCATGTATTTCAGGTAGATTTCTGAAAGAAATCTTACTTTTCAGGGAATGTTCCAAGCCATCATCACTTAATTCAACAGTCAACTCATCTGCAACAGGCAAGGTGTAGGGCACCAGAGGGGAGAGGCGAGGAAGGCAGAGCCTGTCAGCACACCCAAGGCCAAGTGGACACCGATGCAGATCAGTGACACAGTGACAGCACCAATGTGGTAAAGGCCCCATTAGCCATCTCCCCACATTTGAGAGAAGACAGGCTTTCTGAACGAAGTGAAGGCTAAGCTAGGTTAAGAAAACGAATCCCACTCAAATTTTAATAGTGTTTGTTTCTGGATTTAACGTTGCAAGTCAACTGTTAAGTAGACCTGAAAGAAGAACCTGACTTGAGTTATGTTGGTCACTCTCTGATGACAAAGGTTAAGGTTGTAGGGAACAGGCAGTAGCATTGACCCAGATTCTGCTACAGTGAAAGGCATTCCCTCATATCCATGTTGAGTCACACAGCCTCAAAGATACAGAAAGCAAACTGTTCGAACACTGGACTGTCTGGGCAAATAATAAAAATTTTAATGATTTGCAAACTGTGCAGAATGGCATATGTGCCACCTTGCATAGAAGATGAGGCTGTGCATTCCCACTTTTTATAGGGGTAGATGGTAGGCCAATAATAGAGGCTTAAGACAAGTCCCAGGATATATCATTCTTGGAATAAAAGCAATCATCTTGATTAAATTTAAATCTGTTAACGAATTGACAATATGTTGCCTAGATGCTACAGTGGTAATTTCTTTCCTTGAAGGAGCAAACTTTTTGGGAATGATTCTGTTTATTGAGGTCAAAAGGGAAGCATCTCAGTTTTTAAATTTTCTCATTTTGCTTCTTTGGCAACATCAAGGAAGTAACTGTGGAAAGAGCTTGGACAAGGGTCCCAGCAGCTCCGGGTTGAAATGCTGCTTCTGACTTGAGCAAGTCATCTAACCTTCCTCAGCTTCAGTTCCCTCAACTCCAAGGTAGAAACATAATATCTACCCCAGCTGTCATCCCAAAATACTGTGAAAATCAAAATCCTGTTTATTTCTGAGACGCCTGTATGTTAAGCTTTTGTAGTGTCCCAGGGGGTATGTTAAACATATGCTATGTGTTATGTCATTAGAATAAAATGACACAGTAACACCATATGGGAGTTCCTGTAATTGTTCCATTTTACAAATGAAAAAGTGTTTTGAGAACTTAGGTTACTTGTCTGAGGTCACACAGCAAAGAGAATGGCAAAGTTAGTCTGTGAACCTACGTTTGTCTGCCTCTAGAGCTGACCGATTAGCACTACCTGATCTATCTTTCTCCTGTCACCTTAAAGCCAGAAAATGTAAGGAAAAACACACTGCAGAGAAGGAATGCTGTCCCGGCTTATTTTTACATTTCTTTTTTTTTTTTTTTAAGATTTATTTATTTTTTACTTGAGAGTCAGAGTTACACAGAGAGAGGAGAGGCAGAGAGAGAGAGCTCTTCCATCCGATGGTTTACTCCCCGATTGGCCCCAACAGCTGGAACTGTACCGCTCAGGAGCCAGGAGCTTCTCCCGGGTCTCCCACGCCGGTGCAGGGGCCCAAGGACTTGGACCATCTTCTACTGCTATCATAGGCTATAGCAGAGAGCTGGATCAGAAGTAGAGCAGCCAGGACTCGAACCGGCACCCATATGGGATGCCGGCACTGCAGGCCAGGGCGTTAACCCACTGCGCCAAAGCGCCGGCCCCTGTTTTTATGTTTCAACAGTGACAATAGTGTGGATGGAGGGGGAGAGAATAGAGTGACATTACTGCCCCCGAAACCTCCATTCGTTTTACTTGCTTATGGTAACCATGTTCTGCATACTTATTTGCAACTAGTATCAGTGAAGGAGAGTCCAAATGCAAATAACAGAACCTTCAAGATTTTTTTGTATTTTTTTTTAAAAAGAACTATAGAATCACACAATCTCAGGTTAGATCATCGGTTTTACAGCGTTCAGGTTCTGGGCTCTATGTCTAGTATTCTGTTGATTCCTTCCTCATACTGACAATAGGGCTGCTGAAGTTCTAGACGTCACAATCAAATGAGACTTCCTCAAAACCAGGAAGATGACAGCTAGCCAGGGTAAAGATGCACACTCCATTTATGCGTCTTTCTGTATTGGAAAGTCCGTTGATTGGAAGTGGGCATATTTACACGGGGATGTCACAGGACCCATCCTTCACACCTCACTAACTAGAAAGTCAGCACGTGCTCTGACTCACAATGGGGCAGCACCCCCTCACACCCATCACGGGTTGAAGATACTGCGAGTTGGAAATGCGTTTACTACACCTCCTCACTTAGCAACACAAGCCACAGTAGAGCAGCGGCTGCTCACCCTGCCCAGGCCCGGCACCGCCAGGCACTGTCAGGCCACGCACTGCTAGCCTACGAAAAGGTGACAGTTCCAAGTGGAGTGTCCACTGAGTGCGTATCGCCTTTGCATCTTTGTGAAGTGGGAAAGCCGTGACCCACTGTAAGTCAGGGTCCTTCTCTGCTACAATGGGCAAGGCAAGGCTTCGGTGACAGCCTTGAAATCTCAGCGTCTTAATGCCACCCAGGTTGATTTCTTGCACATTGTATACTCTTTGTGGGCAGGTGGGCCTTTTGGGTCTTGTAGTTACAGCATGGGGAGCATGTGGCCCCAAGGTCACTGCAGCGGGGGAAGGAAGGGAGAGAGGAAGCAGGGGCAGCAGTTCTTAACCTCCCAGACCCAAAGTGGTGCATCACGTTCTGTCACTCAGAACATGGCCCATGGCCCCACCTACCACAAAGGTGTCTGGGAAGGGCAACCTGCCCAGGGAGGGAAACAACATGGCAAACGCATTGTGTTGTGCCCACCTGCAGATGTCAGGGTGGAGGCTTGGGAATGGCTGCCGGGTGGAGGGTCTGCCCCTTCCCTACCCCCTCGTTTCATCTGTTCCCCATCAGGCCCACAGGTCTGGCTAGGAAGTGTTGCAGGGCAGGCTCTCTCCTGGCTTCTGTGTCCTCTGTGCCTCCCTCTGCCAAGCCCTTCCACTCAGTACTGCAGGCATCTTTCACCTGCTGTCACTCTGCCTCCGCCAGGCCCACCCTTAGCCGACTGCCCACCTCAGCTGTCTTCCCTGGCCTTGTCTCATGCCTAGACTGGGGTGGGTGCTCAAGAGACATTTTCAGAGCAGGGCTCTTTTAGAAATGGTGATTCCGGCCGGCGCCGTGGCTCAACAGGCTAATCCTCCGCCTTGCGGCGCCGGCACACCGGGTTCTAGTCCCGGTCGGGGCACCGGATTCTGTCCCGGTTGCCCCTCTTCCAGGCCAGCCCTCTGCTGTGGCCCGGGAGTGCAGTGGAGGATGGCCCAGGTGCTTGGGCCCTGCACCCTATGGGAGACCAGGAAAAGCACCTGGCTCCTGGCTCCTGCCATCGGACAAGCGCGGTGCGCCGGCCGCAGCGCGCCATCCGTGGCGGCCATTGGAGGGTGAACCAACGGCAAAGGAAGACCTTTCTCTCTGTCTCTCTCTCTCACTGTCCACTCTGCCTGTAAAAAAAAAAAAAAAAAAAAAAAAAAGAAATGGTGATTCCAATCATTTGTGTCTAAGAAGTACCTGGCTTTTGTCACTGGAATTTCCAGTAGGGTCATGGTAGTACAAGAAGTATGATTCAATCTTTACATAAATACTCGTGCAAATGAGACCATAAAGCAGACCTCACACACAAGCCATAGATAGAGCAAATGTTTGATCAGTGACGTCAGCCTTGGTCAACATTATTTAAGGAGACTGACTTTTGGGAACCACTTAAAATTCCTTCAAATACATGGCTTTGACGAAAACTACAGCTCTGAGACGAAAAGTATTGAGAGTCCCTTGTGTGCCCAGAGGAAGCATCACAGTGATGGTGGCTTAGCCTAGGGGCAAAAACTTGAGGGCAGTTTGATGTGCGCTCTTCAAAAAAATTGAAATTATGGAAGACAAAAGATGAGGTGCTTTGTCAGATGAGCTTATCACCATCATTATTACATCAAATAGATTAAGAACTCTGTGCCACATGTAGTGCCAAGGGCCCTCGCTGCAGGATCTCATTTTGTCCTCAGTGTGATGGGCAGGCACTATTAGCATGCCCATTTTATTGGTTGGTATAGTAAGGATCAGAGGATGTAATAATTTACTCAGAGTTACACAGCTACTAAGGGACTGGTGGCAAAAATCAAGAACCAGGTTGTCTGGTTCCAAAACTAACAACTTTAAACTGTGAAATCATTAAACTTGTTTCCAGATTCAGGGTGTTGCAAACAAATTTGGCAGGTGTATTATTTATCCATTGCTGTGTAACAACCCAAAACTGGTAGCTTAAAACAAAAATCACTACTTCCCATGGGGCTGTGGGTTGATAGGGCTCAGCAGGGTGGTTCCTTCTCAGAGTTGCCCAGGCAGGTTCAGCCAGAGTCTTAGCGGTGTAGCTCTGAAAGCCATACAGCGCTATTTCTATGGCATTCTTTTTTTTTTTTTTTTATAAAAGATTTATTTATTTACTTGAAAGTCAGTTACACAGAGAGAGGAGAGAGAGAGGTCTTCCATCCATTGATTCATTCCCCAGATGGCTGTGACGGCCAGAGCTGCGCCAATCCAAAGCCAGGAGCCAGGAGCTTCTACTAGGTCTCCCACGTGGGTGCAGGGGCCCAAGGACTTGGGCCATCTTCTACTGCCGTCCCAGACCATAGCAGAGAGCTGGATCAGAAGAGGAGCAGCCGGTCCTCAAGCCAGGGCCCAGATGGGAAGCTGGCACTGCAGGCAGTGGCTTTACCCGCTAGCCACAGCACCAGCCCCTGCATGGCCTTATGTGACTGAGAAGCACAACACAGGAGCAGCCTCGCTTTAAGGGGAGAGGACAGCAGCAGGCGAGGAGGTCAGGAAGTGTCCTCCACTGGGGCTGGCGTGGAGCCTGGCTACCACTGCCAGCAAGGCTGAGAGCTAAACAGGAAGTCCAGCTCACGTGTGCGCACGACCTTAGCTCCCAGGAAGCCCCTGCCCATCTGCTCTTCGTGGATTTTTTGTAGCCTGTGAGGCAGGCTGGCCATGCTCAGGACCAGATTCTTTTATAGACAGGGACACTGTGGCTTAATGAAATTAAGTGACTGATGAAAAGTCACACAATTTCTAGATGTTGGGGTGGGGTATGAATTTCGGTTTTCTGACTCTTAATCCTGCAAATTTTATGGAACCTTCTGAGCTTCCAGAATTCAAAGTCTTTGGAGCTCCAAACAAAGCAGAAAAGGAACAGTCTCCACCAGCACAAGCTGATCAAGGGGAAGCAAACACGGGTTTAAATTTTAAAAAGAAATAAAGGATATATAAGTTGTAGGAGTTTTAGCGTATGCTACTAAATACAATAGCTGTGGGGTCAGCACTGTGGCGCAGCAGGTTAAAGCCCTGGCCTGAAGTGCCAGCATCCCATATGGGCACCAGTTCTAGTCCTGGCTGCTCCTCTTCTGAAACAGCTCTCTGCTGTGGCCTGGGAAAGCAGTAGAAGATGGCCCAAGTCCTTGGGCCCTTGCACCTGTGTGGGAGACCTGGAAGAAGCTCCTATCTTCGGATCGGCACAGCTCCGGCTGTTGCGGCCATCTGTGGAGTGAATCAGTGGATGGAAGACCTCTCTCTCTCTCTCTGTCTCTGTTTCTCTCTGTAACTCTCTTTCAAATAAATAAAATAAATCTTTAAAAAAAAAAGATAGCTGTATCATCATTTGATAGTGGTAAGGTGTAGACAGGTATTTATTGCTCACAAAAGGGTGATTTGATGCAAAATTTCAGAGGTGCAGTAGATACCCAATGTTCAGGAGCTTTTAAAAATCTTTGACAAAGAAATGCCTTAACCAGAAAATGTGCTGTGGTCAGTGTTGTGGCACAGCGGTTAAAGCCACCACCTGCAGTGCCGGCATCCAATATGAATGCCGGTTTGAGTCCTGGCTGCTCCACTTGATCCAGCTCTCTGCTATGGCCTAGGAGGGCAATAGAAGATGGCCCAAGTCCTTGGGCCTCTACACCTGCATCGGAGACCTGGAAGAAGCTCCTAGCTCCTGGCTTCAGATCAGCCCAGCTCTAGCTGTTGTAGTCATTTGGGAAGTGAACCATCAGAAGGAAGACTTTTCTCTCTCTGCCTCTGCCTCTCTGTTAATCTACCTTTCAAATAAACAAATAAATCTTTTAAAAAATAAAAAGAAAATGTGCTCTGTAGGAATTTTACTAATTGTGAAAAATCAGAAACAATTAAATGTCTAACAAGGAAGTCTAAACAAAGGAGACCATTCTGCCGTTGAGTCGATGTTGAAAAGTGGTTAGTGCCACGTAAAGTGATTGCAACATTATTTATGGGGGGAAAGCAGGTTTGAAAGAGTGTTATTCGATTTTTATTTATTTATTTTTAAAGATTTATTTATTTATTTTAAAGAGTTACAGAGAGGGAGAGAGATCTTCCATCCTTTGGATCACTCCCCAAATGGAGACAACAGCCATGACTGTGCCAGGCCAAAGCCAGGAGTCAGGAACTTCTTCCGGATTTCCTTCTTGGGTGCAGGGGCCCAAGGACTTGGGTCATCTTCTGCTGCTTTCCCAGGTGCATTAGCAGGGAGCTGGATTGGAAGTGGAGCAGCCAGGACCCAAAGCGACACCCGTATGGGATGCTGGCGACACAAGTGGTAGCTTCACCCACTATGCCACAATTCCAGCCGCCATTGTTACTTTTTAGGAATCCGCATACATGTGATCACACACAGAACAGAAAGGAAAGAAAGAACGAAATGCTAATGGTAGTGATTTCAAGGTGGGGGATTATAAGGGATGTTTCTTTTTTAATGTTTCTTTAAAAAAATTTTATGTTCTTGAAAGGCAGAGAGGAGGAGGAAGCAAAGGAGGTTGGAGAGAGTGTCCATCTTCTGGGTCACTCCAAATGCCTATAGTAGCCTGGGCTGGGCACAGCTGAAGCCAAGAGCCTGGAGCTCCATCCAGGCCTCTCACATGCGTGGCAGGGACCCTAGTACATGGGCCATCACTGCTGCCTCCCAGGGTGCACGTTAGTGGGAAACTGGATGGGAAGGAGACACCGGCCTTTGATCGGAGCCTCTGCGACATGGGATGGGGGCACTCCCAGTGGCAGCGTAACCTGCCGTGCCACAACGGCCACCTCGGAGGTTTCTTTCATTTCACTTCTTTTTTCTTGCTATTTTCAAATTGCTTATAGTGTGTCTTGCTTTTGTATTGAGTTTTTAAAGGAAAATAAGAAAGGGAATTAGGAAAATACAGAGGATTTTTAGCTGATTTCAACAAAGTGAGAAATATACATAGGAGTAATGCCAGTATAGTTCCTTGTATCTAACTCCTCAAGTGCTTTTGAACTCAAGATGTAATTTTATTTCTATGACAACACGAAGAGGGATATTGACCAGACATTTCTATTTTGCAAATGGGAAAAGTGAAGCTCGACATGGTTGATTCCATTTAGTCAACCCAGCCAATCAGTGACAGAACCAGGAGAGTCAGCTCTCTGGGTCACTGCGGACAGCAGGTCCTGCGCTCACCTGCCTTCTCCATGCTGCTTCCTGTCCTGTCGTGGACCCCGTTGCTTCAGCCCAGCCTGACTCCCTTGCCGTCTCTCTCCCTCGGCACTGTGACCTTTCTCCACAGACCCGCCGTCCTGTAGTCTCAACGCACATGCCCCATGTGTCTCCAACCCAGTCCACCAAGGAGAGCCACCCTTGGGAATTCTGCCAGCACTGCGAGAGGAGAGTTCGCTGAGTTGACAGGAAACAGGTAAGAGCTGCTGTGGCCTCTTCGCATCCACTGGGGCGTGAGCAGCTCCCAACACAAAACCAATTCAGAGGAAGGAGCCAGGATGCGACCGACTCCCTGACAGGTTGTTTGGGCAGCTGGACCCAGGCGTCTGAAGTTCGATGCACCTCCTGGACTCAGCTTTCCTGAGCCAGCCCATTTCTTTGTTCCTTTCTTTTCTTCCTCTTCCTGCCCTCCTGCCTCCTCCACTCCTGTTTGGTTGGAGCTGGGTTCCTTTTGGTTGTAACCAAAATACTCGTGACAGTTCTACCCTCCAGCCTCAGTGTTCTCAACTGTAAAGTGGGGATAATCATAATAGTGCTCCCCTGTTAGACGCGACTGTTGTTGTAGGGTTTATAGGAGTCGGTTTGTAAAGAGCTTCCCACATGGTGAGTTGGAAAAACTGAGTTCAGAAAGAAAAAAGACCTCTCCGTGGATAAAAATAGAAAGAGGAGATTTCAATCAGCAAGGAAGAGAAAACGCTGTATTAGCGAGGTCATCAGGCAGTGGCTATTCCAGAATTGATGGCGTGGGAGTCTCCAGCCTGGGCCTTTCTCACACACAGGCACACGGACCCCCTCGGGGCCCCTCATCAATACCAGCAATGCTGAGTCCACGAGAAAGCTGATCGGTTTTGTTGACAATCGTTAGAAATTGCAAGAGAGGAGGAGAAAGGGAAGGGGATGTAGTTGGCAGGACCGAAATGGCTGATTTTGCAATGCAGTCTGGGGAGAGGGAAAGTTAAACTAGGAGAAAGTTGGCCTGGCCTTAGAGCCTCCCTCCTGCAGTGCCTTAGAAAGGGCAGGCGTGAGGCCTGCACACACAGGCTGCTCCAGCCAGGCTGCTTACGGGGCCAGGCCAGAGCAGTCTGAGGCTGAGTATTTGCCTGGGGAACGATGCCTGCAGGGTGGGGGCTGCCCTAGGAGACACCCGCTTAGCCACCCCAGGGCATAGACACAGGTGAGGCTGCACCACGCCGCTGGGTGCTGAATGTGTGCCCTGTGCTCTTGCCTGAGAGCTCACGGGGTTCTGTGCACGCCCAGCTTCCTTACACCCTCTCCTGCAAAGCAAGTGTTGTCACCGTGGGTCTGGCTGGCTACGCCTGGCGTGCGGGCTTTGCTACAAGGGGGCTGGGGAAGCCGGTATTGAACTTTTCCCTTTGGGGTGGAGGGGTCCGCGATGTGGGACATTCTCCAGTTCAAAAGAGCAGCCATCAGGGATGACATATGCCTCCATGATCACGTTTCTATATTTAGGGGTGTGTGTGTGTGTGTGTGTCAGAGAGAGAGAGAGAGAGATCCTTTTCCCAGATCTCTCCTTAGGGTCCTCCTTCTCCTCAGCTTTCCCAGGTCCAGTTTCCTCTCTTGCAGTTTTCATGCCTGTGGAACGCTGCCCCCGTCTGCCTTTGCCCCCACCCTGGAGGCCAGCATTTCTCCATCCACTGCTGTGTGTTCCTTGGTGCTTGTCTGTGGAACGGCCAGCTCTTCCATCCATCCTGTTCTGAGTCCTGCAGGAGAGTCTGCTCCTAGCCCTATCTGCCTTCCTCACATTTTGCCCAAAACCATTTTGGAATTTTTACTCAGAGGTCCCACTTTTATCTATGTTTTGAGAGTTTCCCTTTAGGACAAGGACAATATATCATCTGAATAGCCTTTCAGTGTCCTTGAGTGGAAATAAGGATAGATGGATGGATGGATAGATGGATGGATGGGTGGATGGATGGGTGTGTGGATAGATGGATAGATGGATGGGTGGATGGATGGATGGATAGATGGGTGGATGGGTGGATGGATGGATAGATGGATGGATGGGTGGAAGGGTGGGTAGGTGAGTGGAAGGAAGGGAGGTAAGTGGATGAGAGGAAAAATGGATGATGATGGATGGATGGATGGATGGATGGATGGGTGGGTGGATGGATGGGAGAACACCGAAGCTTTGAGGGACCATGGTACTGTAGCCAAATGCCACGAGGGGGCAGTATGGAGCAGCTTTTCAAGGTCTCTATGCTGTTCACCAGACCCTGGCTGGCAGGCAGGGCTTCTAGAGCTCATTTTGTGCAAAATTTTCATTTGTGAGGGAAAGAGTTGAGACCCAAGATGGGGAGTGAGTGTGACCCGGGGCACTTGGCTCCGGAGCTGACTCTTAACGTGGCCCCAGTACTTTCTCCATTGCAGTGTACCCACAAACCCACCTTCCTAACTCTGGTGGCCCTGATGCCACCAAGCCTCCAGCAGGTCTCCCAACCCCTGGGGACCCTTCCTAGAGGGCTGCCTGCACTGGCTGGTGAGCACACACAGATGTGACCTGGACCTCTGTGCACCGGTCCGAGCATGGAGCAGCTAGTTGTGGGTCTTCCCAGCCCCGCAGCATGGCCCCAGCATTGGTGATGAGCACCCTCTAGGGACTATGGGCTCCCCACTCCCCCTCACTCAGTCTCTTCTCTCCTCTTGGGATCTCCAGCATCTGGGCTCATGTTTACCAGGAAAGGAAGGCAGGCACACAAAACTTCAAATTCTCCTTTTTAGCCACTCTCCTCTTTAATTATTCATTATAAATAGTTTAAAGCACCTACTGTGTGTTTGATGCTCAAAAATATCGATAATATTGCATTTATAAGCCTTTCCTATGCCGAGGGCCTGACAGTCATTACCTTTACACAAGCCTTTGAGGGAGATATGATCACTGTTATCACTATTCCCATTTTACAGATGGAGAAACAGAGGTGTACAGGAGTGATGCCCCTTGCCCAAGGGAGCACAGCCAGTAGGCTCCAGAGCCAGGAATCGAGCCACCCAGCCTGCTACCCGAAGCTCAGGCACATCTGCAAATGTCCACTACTAGGCTAGTGGCTCAGGACTCGCCCTGGCCACACGTGCAGGCAGTGAGCTAGTGGTGAAGCACACAGCCTCAAGGCCAAGGGAACACAGGAGAGGCAGAGAGGCCCCAGCCTGTGTTTGTAGCCACTGAAGTGGGAGGCAGTTCTGTGATTCCTGGAGTGGAGTTCCAGAATATCCCATCAGGTCTGATTCCATGGCTGCATGCTATGGGGCTCAGGGTCACCACAAAGCTGCAGCTCCCAGAGGATCCCCTCCTGGTTACTGGGCTGAGGGTCTGGGACCACATTCTGCTACCATGTGAGCCAGACCACCTCCCTCTGCCACACCGTGCCCTTCTGCTTCATCTTCAGGATGAGGTGGGAGCGCTCATGGGAAAGGGTTTTTAAATTCCCAGGTCTTGTCTTGTACAAATGTGTGTGTCCGTATCACCTCCCTGGCCTTCAAGTCAGGCTCACTTTGTCTATCACATATCAGCAACTCCCTGGAGTTGTTCACGGGCTTATGTAGGAGTATTTCTTTGAAATGATTGCTGTAATGCTCTGTCCCGAAACAAAAATAAGTTTCATCAAAAAATAGGCAACCGAAAGTAGAAGGGTTAGCCTTCGAGAGAACCATGTGGTTTCTATTTCTCTCCTTTCACTATAGACCAGCAGGAACTAGAGCAAGAGCTGGTCTCTGGGAGCCCTGGCTGGAGGGCTGAGGTGGTTGAAAGCTGTGTCTGGCGGCCCTGGAGCTGAGCCCTGGGTAGTAATGAGGGAGCTACATACATCTTAGGGCTGTTAGATGCATTGAGGTAACTGAAGAACAGCATAGAAAAATGATGTGTTGAGCAAAGGCCTTGAGATGCACACATCTCCATTTTCTGTTGCTGTAACAAAGACCAGGTAACTCTATAAAGAGTGGAGGCTGGGGAGTCCACAAGCAGAGCCCTGGTATCCAGTGCAAGCCTTCCTGTTGCATCGTCGCACTGCAGAAGGTATCACATGGTGAGGCAGAGTGGCCATGCCAGCCTGGGTCTCTCATACTCTTCATGGACAGCTACAGTTGCCATTGTGGGAGTCCCCCGCTCATGACCTCATCCAATCCTGTTTCCTCCCAAATGCTCCATCTCCAAATACCACTGACGTATGAACTTGAGGATTAAGTTTGCAACAGAGCAGCACATTACAAAATAGCAGGTGCACCATGACCTCCATGTTGTAAAGTGCTGATATGCACAAGGAATCAGATACACAGGAGAAAAAAACACAGAGGGTAACACAGCAAAATTCTCTGTATGAAAGAATGATAGATAAAGTTTTTTCTGAGTTATTCTAGTTTGTAATCAGAAACCTGGAACAGATAAAGAAAAAAACAGTGAAGCAAGAGGAATCCTGCAATATTGTACAGGACCTCAGCCAGGGATTCCCTAGAGATGGGCAGGCTTTTAGCAAAGCCACATCTTGGCCTCCTCTGGGCCTGCACTGACGTCACTCACTTGCTGTCTTTGCATTTCCAGGGCTGGGCCTAAGAGCCAGGGGTGTGCAGTGCTCACACAATTGGTGTGTGTAGAATGGATCACTTTCCTTAGCAGGCTGGCCAGTGTGGCTCCTAGCTGAGAGGGGGCCACAGGGAACAATGGCCTCTTAAGTAGAAATGGGGACCATCCCTAACTGACTTTCCCCTCTAAGTTAAAGGATTTGCCCTCGGGGGCTTGGATTTCTGCTTACCCCAGGAGAATGGGACACGGGGACCACCAGGATCCCTTCCATGAGTCCGAGCTCTTGGCCCTCACTAAAATAGAGACTGTCTTAAAACACAGGGGTGGGAAGGACAATGGGTAATGAGTCTTCTCTTGATTTGGCTTCTTGAGAAAGGCAACAGCAGTGAATTAATTCTGATCAATTCAAGTAGGGAAGAAATGCACTGGACAGGTCCCTGGTAGCTCCTGATTTGGGCGGGAAGAGTCGGAGCCCAGCTGAAAAACATGGACAAGACCCAGGAGCAGTTCGGCTGCAGGAGAGGCACTGCTCAGGGGGCTGCTTTGTGACTGGTCCCACCCCTTCTATGTGCCTGGAATGACACAAGGACTCCATTGGCCACAGTCAGGTCTGGCCATCAGTGCAGGGCAATCCTGGCCCGCCCAGCAGTTACTGGGCTGGCCCTTGCTCTCCTTTCTTCATCTCCTCGGGCAAAATTCCCACCACAGTGAACTGGAGGAAATGCCCAAACGAGGCCGGCTCAGTGGCCCAGGCCAGCTCAATGGCCCAGGCTCATAGAGGTCGCTGCCCAGGGGGTGCCCCCGTTGTGACAGGGCATGAGTGAGCTTTGAGGCTCTGAGAAGGAACCACCCGTAAGTGGGAGGAAGACCCAACAGCAGGAAGCAGCGCCCAGGCCTGCAGGGGCTGCGCTGGGACTGGTCCCACCCCCTTCATCTGCTGGGAGCAGGGGCGGCCAGCAGAGTGGGCAGGAAGAGCCAGCAAGGAGGGCCATTGCTGCCCACAAACCACCAGGCAGAGCCCCTGTGAACCCCCTGCCAAGGACCCCCACCTGCAGGGCACATGGCAGGGGCAGGGGCAGGGGCAGGGCCTGTTTGACACAGCACGCATCCACCCTAGGAAGGAGCGCCTCCTGGTCCGCCCAGAGCAGCGGCTCTTTTCTTATTTAGGTAAAGCATTGCAGCTGCCGGCGGTGGCCCAGCTGCCAGGTCTTGTTGAAAGTGGACACTGCACGGTCCCCGTCCTTCACAAACAAGCCACTGCTTTCCTGTCCTGCTTGGGTTGAGCGCTTCATTTCTGGTTTCCCCCGGACTCGTTGCCCGTGGCGGATAGGTTTGTTGGTGATTCTTAGGATGATCACAGGCCTGAAGCACACGAGGGCATGGGTCCTTCCCCATGGCGGCCGCGCTCTCCTCACCGCCCCGCCTTGGCTTACACTGTGCCCTGTGTCTGGATCACTGCTCAGCGCCCTGTGGACCTGGGAGCCCTCAGGCCTCCTTGGAGAAGGGGCACGAGAGCCCTTCTCTGAGTGGGCAGTGGTCCTTCCCTCCACTCTGGCCTGGTTTTGGTAGTTACTCAGCTGGGAACACTCAGGGTAGTTGAGTCTGCTGTGGTTGGGGGTGGGTCCCACCTTGACAGAGGGAGCAGAGGCAGGAGGGAGACAAAATCTTTGCACAGGGCCAGCGCTGTGGCTCACTTGGTTAATCCTCCGCCTGCGGCACCGGCATCCCATATGGGCGCCGGTTCTAGTCCTGACTACTCCTCTTTCAGTCCAGCTCTCTGCTGTAGCCCGAGAGTGCAGTGGAGGATGGCCCAAGTGTTTGGGCCCCTGCACCCGCGTGGGAGACCAGGAAGAAGCTCCTGGCTCCTGGCTTCGGATTTACGCAGTGCACCGGCTGTAGTGGCCATTTGGGGGGTGAACCAATGGAAGGAAGACCTTTCTCTCTGTCTCTCTCTCTCACTGTCTATAACTCTACCTGTCAAATAAAAAAATCTATGCACAGGTGTAAGCAGCCTTTGCATTGTGCTTTATACTAAGGCCTGACGTGGCTAGAAGATACTCTGATCCCTGCAAAGACTTACAGGGGGAAAGTAAGAGAGACACAGAGGTTTGGGGAGGAAGCAATGGACCAGAAGGCATTTTCATAAGACTTGACCCAAGAAACCCACACACAGGAAAACTGCCACCTCCTGTTCAGCTGAAAACATGACACAGAGAGGGCAGAAGTTGCCCCACGGTGCACGACTTCCCCCCAGCTCAGAACCCAGACTGTCCATATTTGCACAGGGCAGATCTGAGAGTGGAGGAGGCAGAGGAGCATGCCGAGAGCGGTGACGAGCCCTGAGCAGCACATACGACTTTCACAATGAGGCCTCAGCCCATGGCTTCCTGCTGTCTGGTTTCGGAGGAACATGTGAGGTCGGGTCCAGCCTCAGGACTCTGGAGCTCGCCCCGTGTACGAACGGGATTTCACAGCTGGGCGCATCTGGGGCCAGAGCACAAAGCCATGAGCTGGTGAGAGGGGTTACAGAGGTGGTGGTGAAACCTCTGGTGGTGACATCTCTGGCTTTTGCCACCAGATGTGACCCCATAACACAGCAAGTGGCGAGAGGTAGAGTCTGTTGAGATGTCACAAGTATAGGGTTTCTCAGCCTCAGAGCTGCGGACATTTCTTTGTTGCAAGGGTGCTATCCTGTGTGTTGTGTGGTGATCAGCCGCAGCCCTGGCCTCCATCCCCTGGGTGCCAGTAGCAAGCCCCAGCTTCTGAAACCAACAGTGGCTCCAGACACGACAAAGTGTCCCCAGGGAAGAAGCATCACTCTAGTGGCTAAGAGCAAGGAGCCTGGAGTCAGACTGCCTTCATTCGAATCCAACGTCTGCAGTTTGAGAACTGAACGAGTTGAGAAACAGAGAGGTGACATGACCACATACTCCTAACTTGTCCTCCA
The DNA here is from genome assembly GCA_949820135.1 of Sylvilagus floridanus. NCBI lineage: Eukaryota > Metazoa > Chordata > Mammalia > Lagomorpha > Leporidae > Sylvilagus > Sylvilagus floridanus. The sequence continues at coordinate 46,058,142 of OX463235.1, forward strand.
AACAGAGAAGCTTGAGAGTGAAAGGGGTTCGAATAATTTCACAAACTCAGACTGGTAGCTGGCTGGGGTGTGTGGTCGGTTTAGGGGTCAAGAAACAGAGTGGAGCCCAGAGCCACCCCAGAGGTCACCCCAAGACTACTGAGCCAAGTGCTTTCAGTACAGAACTTCATTTAATCCCTCCCAAGTTCTAGGGGGGTCCTGACCTTCACTAGTCAGGGGGAGGGCTTGCATGCCAGGAAGCCCAAGGACACAGCCCGGATTCAGATCCCAGAAGGCTGCTTTCCACACTTGTCTTCTTGACCCTGATGCTGCCTCATGAAAACAGCACTGTTCAACACGTGTTGAACCCTAGGCAATGCAGAGTTAAAACCTCAAATTCCTGCCATCACGGCTTTCTAAAGCTGGTGCTTGGGAGTTACGCGACAAAAAGCAGAGGCTGCACACAACTGTCATGGAGCAGGAAATGAGGGTGCAGTGCCCAGTCTGTTCCCCGTTTTAAGAAGCTGTGCAGGGGCCAGCGCTGTGGCATGGTGGGTAAAGCTGCCACCTGCAGTGCCGGCATCCCATATGGGTGCCGATTCAAATCCTGGCTGCTCCACTTCTGATCCAGCTCTCTGCTATGGCCTGGGGAAGCAGTAGAAGATGGCTCAACTCCTTGGGCCCCTGCACCCATGTGGGAGACCCAGCAGAAGCTCCTGGCTCCTGGCTCCAGATCGGCCCACCTCTGGCCATTGTGGCCATTTGGGGAATGAACCAACGGGAGGAAGACCTCTCTGCCTCTGCCTCTCTGTAACTGCCTTTCAAATAAATAAATAAATCCTGAAAGAGAGAGAGAGAGAGAAGCTGTGCAGTGTTCGACTGCTGGTCCCATTCCTTCATGAAGTTGTTGTGGTTGTTTAATTTTATTTGTGTGTATGTATTACATATGCATTATTACCCCCAGATGGGGACTGTGCTGTTGGGACATAAAGCTCTTATTTAAGTCATCTGGACCCAGTTACTTAATAAATTGAACTGTTGGGTATTTGTTTTGGTGAAGGTGATGTGGGTGGCGAAAATTTAGGGACCTCTGCACCCACCATTTTGTCATTTTAGAACCCTTGAGGATCATGATGGAGAGGGTCTTCTTGTCCACACTCCCCAGCCCACTTGTCCATTTCAGAGAAACCTCTGTTTCTAGGTGACAGCTGAGATAATGGAATCTGTCTTTGTCTCTCTTTCTCTCCCCTTTATTTCAATGCTACCCTTTTAAACTGTGCCAGGAAGCAAATGGATTCTGGTTTTCAACTTGAACCGAATGAAGGTCCAAGTTGAGCATCTCCCATTACCATCCCACCTGCTTCTCAGGTTAGAAATCACATCCACAACTCAGATCCACAGGACACAGTGACGAGCAGACACATGAATGCACACCTTCCTTCCTCCTGCCCCTCCCCCCACCCGAGACAGCCCCTCTGGCTCGCACACCCAACCCTTCAAAAATACACAGCGACAACTGTCAGGATGGATCCCTGGGAGGGGCCCGATGGTGCGGGGGAGCTGTGAGGTGGGAAGTGGTTCCTGGGTGCCGAGTCACAGGCTCACTTCTCATTCCCTAACTGCCTTATTCATGTAACAGGTCAACAGACAGTGGTGGAAGTGTGTGGGCCAGGGCCAAGCGACCTGGGTTTTTAGCACGTAAGTCCCCCTGGCTAGGCTTCCCTTTTCCTCCTTTGTGTAGGGGGTTGGGTTGTCCAGTGTTCCTCAGACTGGGAGGTCAGTGGCACTGTCACAGCTCGCTGGTATACCTGATAGCCTTCCTGGCACGTCAGATTTATTCAAAATGTTGGTGAGTCACCCTTTTACAGGAAAACATTTTATATCACTATTCAGAAGGCTAAGCTTCACCTGCATTGAAATGACAGTAGCTAATACTTGGTAACAGTACATGAAGACTATGCACCAGTGCTTCGCTAACCTCTTTATGTCATTTTCATGATCACCTAGCAAGTAGAATTATTCCCAGTTCTTAGGTTAAAAAGGCTGGAGTACAGAAATATTAAATATTCCACTCGGTTATTAAGTAATGATTTTGACCCCTACTTTCCTGCCCCCTTCTCAAATCTGGGCCCATTACCAATTGCTTTGGGATCCACTCCAGACCCTTAGGGCTTCTTTACTCAAGTCTGAACTACACAGGCCAAAATAATCTCCAAAATCCAGCTCTGACATTCTGAAATCAAATTTAGCTAAATCGGTGGGCAAGACTTCGCACATGGGTGCCCCCTGGAAGATGGAGGAGTCTGGGAGGTGCAGGGGAGAGAGGGGCTCCGGAGATTTCCTGGCGTCTGGGGACTCCCCAGCCGGCCCAGGGCTGGAGGGTCTCCGCATTGGTCGCGCCGGGGCCCGTCTGCGGGCGGCGTTCGCGCCACTTCCTCGTTCCCGCGCGCCCTGGGCGCAGCTCGCTACGCCCAGCGCGGGCGCTGCTCCGGCAGGAGGGGGCCAGAGGGCTGATGTCGCAACCGACTCCCTCCCTCTTTCCCCGCCTTGGCACTCAGTCACCTCCCAGATGAGCGCGCTTGCAGACGGCTGCGGGCCGCCGGGCGCCCGGCATGGCCTTTGAGTGCGCGCAGACGGCGGGCGCTGGCGCCCTGCGCAGCCTGGAGCCAATCAACCGAACCCGCTTCCCCTTCTTCTCCGACGTCAAGGGCGACCACCGGCTGGTGCTGAGCGTGGTGGAGACGACCGTGCTGTCGCTGATCTTCGCGGTGTCGCTGGTGGGCAACGTGTGCGCGCTGGTGCTAGTGGCCCGCCGACGGCGCCGCGGAGCCACCGCTTGCCTGGTGCTTAACCTCTTCTGCGCGGACCTGCTCTTCGCTGCCGCCATCCCGCCGGTGCTGGCCGTGCGCTGGACAGAGGCCTGGCTGCTGGGCCGCGCCGCCTGCCACCTGCTCTTCTACGTGATGAGCCTGAGCGGCAGCGTCACCATTCTCACGCTGGCCGCTGTCAGCCTGGAGCGCGTGGTGTGCATCGTGCGCCTGCAGCACGGCGTGCGGGGCCCGGGGCGGCGGGCGCGGGCTGCGCTGCTGGCCTTCATCTGGGGCTACTCGGCGCTCGCCGCGCTGCCCCTTTTCGTCTTCTTCCAGGTGGTCCAGCAGCGCCTCCCCGGCGCCGACCAGGTGAGCGCTCGGCTGTGCGCGGCCGGCAGGTGTCCTGGGCGGGCCGCGAGACGGGATCCGACGTTTAGCCACGAGCCAGGGAAAATGCTGATTAAGAACAAGAGGCCGTTGCGCTTAATTTTATCGTGAGCTCCCGTATCTGGCGCGGTACAGTCTTCTCTATTAAATCTCACGGTCATTCTGCGACGTAGGTCCCTAAACGCCCTCCAAGACGCTCTAAGCCGAGCCTCCACAATTCTTGCAAAACGCAATGCCTTTGCGAGATTACTTAAATAACGGAGATCTGAGGAACCAGACAGAATTGGGCGGGGGGGGGGGGCGGCAAGATGGCTCTCAGATGTGTTACTCTGCCTGCGCGCCAGGTGTCACGACGGTATTGTTATCACGCCCACTTTCAGACGAGCAAGCTGAGGCGCGCAGCGGAAAACTATCTTGCTCTCACCCTTAGTTACAGGACGAGCTGGGCCGGAAGTTTCCATCGGGTCAAGCTCCTGCTTTGAAAGTAGGTGCTTTTGGAGGGCAAGGGACAGAGGGCATCGAAGACCCAGAGACCCCAGACCCAGTGCCGCCTCTAAAAGGGGCTGTGACTTCCCCTCTGGGGTCCTCAGTTTTTCCAAGCGCAAAGCGGAAGGATTAGGCTAGACCACGGGATCCTACCCTGCGGGCCTTGGATAAGAGGCTTCAGGTATCTTGGTCCCCAGATGTGTCGCAAATTTCAGAGGCTGAGCGGGTGAGCTTTATTCCAGGCAGCAGGCCCGCAGCTGTCGTTAGAGTCAAGAAATGGAGGTGAGACCTGGGGCTGAGAAAGGACCTGTGGACAGTGCCAGACGTTGGCTCTCGCCCCCTGGAGGTCCAGGGTCCGGAGTCTCGGGTGCGGGTCTGTGCGCGTTACCACGCAAGGGGCGGCGGCAGGGTTCAGGCGCGGAGACTCATACTGCAAGGCCAGCCCTGGGCGCGGGGCTGGACAGTGGCCGGCAAGTCTTGGCCGGTGTGTTTTCGCTCTTAGCGTCTCGCCTAGAGACACCGGGGATGGACCCAGATCCGCCGAGACACTGGCTGTAATTGGTGTGGGCAGACCGAGCACTGGAGCCCGATGGCTGCGGGAGTCGTCTCCTGGAGGGGCTAGCCCGGGGCCGAGTCCCCCGCCCTATCGGTGTTCCTGCTTTTCTGCCCCCGGCGGCCCTAGGATGGAGTGGGGTGGGGCACCCTGAGCAACCTCCAAGAGAGACCCTCCCAGTGGTCCACAGGAGGGGGTCGGGAGGGAGCGGGGAGAGGAATGGCACCTGGGGAAGGTGGCTCTCTGGGGATGAGCGGTTCAGCCAGAGACGCGGCCCCTTGGGTTTGGGGTGGGCTTCTCTGTGGGTTTCCCAAAGCCCATCTCCCACACGGGCCTTTTGCGGGGGGTATGACAGGTGGAGTCTGCATCGTGTGCACGCAGTATTGTCTTCCTATTTTTCTTTCTTCTCTGCTTGTCCCTGCCTCCTTCCCTTTTCTCTCTCCTCTGTCTCCCCCCCCCAACATAAATCAAATCTAAGAGTCTGTTCCTCATAGTTTTTTACTTGTGTGGAATACATTTTTGGTGGAAAGCTGACATTATCTCGTATTTATTTTAAAAAACTGTTTAACTTTTATTAAAAAAAAATCCAGAACTCACCCAGGAAAACTGTACATCGTACTGGGACCCCGTGGGACACCTCCATATATGCACATACTTGCAATGTACAATCAGGGCAAGCCTATCTGTCTTCTCAAATACCCAGCATTTCTCCACGATATGGGAAAACGCTCAGTCTCCTCCTCTAACCACCCCTCCCCCTTTAGATGAATACGCGACATAAGGTCACCATCCACAGTCACCCAGCCGGCCAGTAGATGGTGTAGAATCCACTGAAGGGCGTTGGGTGGCTAGCAGGCAGGAACTGTCTCAGGTCTGTTGGCACTTGATCAGACACCATGGGTGCCTGCAGCTGTGTGGGAGAGCCAGGACTGGCTTATTTGGAAGGATCTGCTGAGACACTGGCTGCAATTGGTGTGGGCAGATCGAGCACTGGAGCCCGATGAGTTGTCCTGCTCAGCCCAGATGCACCTGAGAATCCCAGTGGGCCCCACAGATGCTTCTAAAAGAAGAGGGAGGTGGGGCCTCACCCCAGCCAGTGAGATCAGCAGGGGTCTAGGATTCTGCTCACCCCCCACCCCCACCCACCCTACCCCACCCCACCCCCATTACATTTTTCCAAGTTCTTCCCTCGATGAGTTGCCATAGTTCTATATTTTTCATAGAACTTAAGGGACTTCTACCACTTTTTTTTTTCCTTACAGAAAAGGAGGCATTTAGAAAATTAAAGACCAAATAGAACGGATCTGAAATTTCTAGACATGTATTTTGTGACTTTCCAAATCCTTTCAGATACGATCCACTTACTGGCAAATAACCTGAAACAAAGGGACTCTTGTCTCCTCCCAGCCCAAACCCTGCACTGTGTGTTCATACAGGTGATGGAGCGAGGGCTTTCCGCCGATGGGGCCCCTCTGGGTCCTGGTGCCCCTGTGTCACCCCTGCATGGGGTCTGAGCCCTGAGCAGCATCTGCAGAGTGGGCGAAGGTGCGCTGTCAGGTGCTTCTTCTGTGCAGGCTCTGGGGTGACGGCTGGGCACACGGCATATTAGGGAAACCTCTGTAGTGTGGAGAGCCATTGGGGAGAACTCTGGGCAAAGCCACTGGGAGACAATGGGCCCTTACTGCGCCTGGGGCAGTTACCGGCAGCAGAGCAAGTCACCAGGAATTGGTAGATGTGGTGGTGGCTGGGGGGAGGGGGACTGCGATGACCAAAATGGGCCAGTCCCGTCTGGCTGTCTCTGTCCCTGGTCTTCTCCCCAACCTGCCCCCCCACCCTGACTGCTCAACCACCCTCTCCCTCTCCCACTCTTGCACTACAACTATTTTCTCACTGAGTTCTAATATACATTGAACCCCTGACCTATGGTTTTAGCAACCTGCAGTCAACCAAGGCCTACAAATATTAACTGGAAAATTCCACAAACAGTCCAGAAATTTCAACAATTTTTATTACAGTCTATTACTTACTACGGCTAATCTTTTCCTGTGCATAATTTATAAATGAAATCTTATCATAGGGATGTATGTACAGGAAAAAAAAAACCTCACAGTATACCTAGGGCTCCACAGTCTGTAGTTTCAGGGGTCTTGCAGCGTCCCCCCTGCTGTATTCTAGCTTCGCTCTATTTGGACCAAGGAAGCCAGCGAACAGAGAAGCTCCTTGGTTCTCAGGGTCTGTAGTCAGAGAGGGGAGGGAGCGTCTCGTTTCATAGGCGCAGCAGCTGAAGTAAGTTGAAAAGAATGAAAGAAAAAAATGAGAATGTGGCCGTTTGGAAAGAGGGACGGAGGAGGATCCAGTCTAGACTGAGTCTCCCATTTAAAATTAGCCGAGGCTTGTTTTCTCCATCCCCCGAGTCACGGCTTCCTGCTTGCAGATTCTGCCCGCTGGAACGCTAACCATGGAGGTTTAGGTTGGGGGAATATGTTCCTCCCCAGTGGCGTGCTGAGAGACCCTGCTAACCTCAGGCATACCCTGGTGCCCCTGCTCCTGTGACCCCCCGGGACACAGAGCTACTTCTCTGAGACCGCATGGAACAGGGACACAATGAGCCTTGTCCCCTCGGGGCTGTGGGTGGCTGGATGCTCAGACGTCACGTAGGGGAGGCTGAGACGATAGACTTACTGGAAATCCTGGACACTGTGGCATCTGAGCGAGCAGCTTTGGTGTCAGGCGTGGTGAGTCTGAACCCCATTTCTGGACCCTGTAGGAGCAGTGACTGAGGGCAGGTGGCCCCGCCTCCAGCACACACGTCATTTTTCTTATTTGCAGACTGGGCACAATGGTAGTGTCAGCCCTGTCAGATTGCCATGGGGACTAATGACCTGTCAGCGGCCCGCACCTGGCACATCCACAGCGAAGCACTCAAGAATTGCTGACTATTATTAGGGGCCTTATCTTGGGGCATACACATTTTAAACATTCTTCAAACAGTGTAATTCTTCTGATTGCTGTGAAATAATGGGCTGCCAGTTTCCAAGGATGGACGCGTCTTAGCAACGCTCCCACCTCAGCCCGTTGCAATGGGGATCCCTGTCTGCATGTGCCGGCCCCCTCCCACTCCCCTGCCAGGCGGTGACCCACATGGGCAGGTGGCGAAGACTGTCCACCCTAGCCAGAATGAGCAGTGCGTTCATTCTGCAAACATTTGCTGAGCACCCCTCCCGGTGCACGCCCGCCACAAGCAAAATACATGAAGAAAAGGCAGTGTATTTACTGGGCATGCCGCTGGGCCAGCCCCTGGCCTAATACGGTCACGGCTTCTCATCCACAAGTTGGTGTCCTGCAGTTGATTTTTTGGGAGGAGGAAATGCCCCACGCGGTGCAGGCAAAGGATGCAGCTGAAATGCACCCCGTGTGTCTGGCTCCTCTGGGAGCCCTGTCCCGTGAGTTCACACTTCTCAGGGGCTGTGACTCCTCTGCCCCATCCTAGCCTAATTAATACCAGGCTTAATGTTTTCATGGCTCTGTTGAGTGTGGATTGTTTGAGAAGGTAAATGTAGTTCACCTGCCTTTGCTGATATCAGAGGGCACTTTCCGACTATAAGCGAGTGCTTCCATTTCTTGCTTTGAGGGCTTCTGTCTTTTCTGTTGGGAAGCTGATGGGAGAAATCCCACCAGGAGTCCTTCTTGCCTTCAGTGACATTGGCATCTTCCATTTGACCTGAAGAGGTGGGGTGTGGGAAATGCCCAGCCCAGGGGGCCCCAGGGACGGCAGGGAATGAAGAGCTGGGGTCACATGGGATTCATCTGCACGTGGGTCAGCCAGTGTCGGGAGGGATGGGCACGTGAGCAGTGACCAGAGACAGATGTCCCCATCCACCTGGAGAGGCTTAGAGAATCCCTCCATCTGCCAGTCTTCTGCGCTTCCAGGTGTAATTGCAAGGGCTGGGCCGCTGCCCTGAGTGAGACAGACTGTATCACTCACTGCTCTTCGCGGGACACCTCTGTGGAGGGCCCAGATAGGTGCTCCCTGCACAGGGTGGGTGCTGGGAGCCCAAGGCTGCTCCTGGGAAACAGCGTGTCTCCCCTGGGTGTGGGGAGGAGGGGGAGTGAGCCAGGCAGCAACACTGGGGACTGCACGGGCATCACAGGCTGAGGAACCAGCCCACACTGAGGCTCGGGAAGCGCCTGTCACTGCTCTGAGCCCTGCAAGGAGTCCCCAGCCATGCCCCATGAGGGGCAGCAATGACAAGAAATGGTGCTGGGAGGTAGGCGGGGCAAGCGAGAGAAGGGCCAAGTATGCCCCTGTGGAGAGAGTGGGCTCGCCCGCTGAGATATGGCCTGTTGTGGGAGGGATGGACCAGTGGGAATGAGATAGGTGGGTGGGTGGCTAGCTCTTGAGGACTGCAGAGTGGGGTGCAGGGGCAGGGTGGAAGGCAAGACTCAGGCTTCTGGCAGCTTGGGGAGTGGCAGCCCTGGGCCCTGATCTGGGGAGTGTAGTGGGTAGAAGCATCTTAGGGGTGGGATGATCAAAGCTTAACAAGCCAGCAAGGGATCAGCCATGATGACCCAATGGCAATGGGCTGAGTGTGGGGTAGGGGGGGCACAGGGTTGAAGAGGAGGGTGAATGGCATTGTCTGCCCCAAAGGAAGCCCTGGCATGGATGAGATGACAGAGGGTGGGGCAGAACGCATTTGGGGGGTACCAGTCACACTCTTCCCCTCGTTGTACATAGCCTTCAGTGCCTGAGTGCCAGCCCCGCCCCTGGCCCAAGCCCCACTGCCCTGGCCCTCCCAGGCATAGCTGAAGCAGCCTGTCCTGGGTGTGGCTTTCCCAGTGACTCCACTGTCCCGTTTGTGTTGCTCGCTGCTCCGTGGGGAAGTGTCCGGGTGCCCCTCCCACTCCGGCCGCGGGCAGGCCCAGTGCTGTGCTCCTGCTCACTGTGGCTCCACTCGGGCTCAGCCACACACAGGGCCTGGCTCAGCCACACACAGGGTCTGCAGTCAGATGAACGAAAGGCCCTGTGGTTGGCACTGCCGAGTCCACTCCCTAACTCAGTAGCCAGGCAGGCCCAGCATTTTTGGTTTTCAAATTTCCTTTGTAAAGTCAGGAAACATTGCAAATGTGCAGCAAAAGTCCAGACACGAGGCTAACATGCCCTACCTTCCGGATTTGACATGCTAGCCAGACCCCTTCCACAAGTCGCAGCCTGCGGGAAGACATTAGAAATGACATCAGTCAAGTAAGTGGATTTTCCCACCAAAACAAAGTTCTGGCCCCAGCTCAGGTCTTTGTGGCATAATGCCTGTTTTGGTTTATTGTTATTATTATTATTTAATGGGAGTAGAAATTGCTTTTCATCAACAATACCGTATAGTACCTTCTGCAGAGCATATAAATCCATCGCTGAGGCCACCCAGGCCGGTTGCAGTGTCTCTTAGTTCATGGATGGGGACACTGTGCAGAGTTCGCATCTCACGTCCTTATCACACTTCCTGCCTTGAATGAGAGGCACAAATCAAAAGATTCAAGAGCCTCTTCATTAAGGCCATGGAATTCAGGAAGCTTCCCGGGACGAGTTCATGGTCTCTGTCACCAAAGAGCTGGTGAGGGTTGCTGAACCATCAAGGTGACCTGTGTTTCATGTTATACCACCGTTCTCTTAGCAATGAACCCTTATGACCTTTTTCTCTCTAAATAAATAAATAACACGGGCACAGTGTGGGAAATTCAGAAAATTTAAGCCAAAAGAATAACAATAACTTGGAGGCCTGCCTTGCCCCAGGAACGAACACTGTTAGCTTTCTGGAGTGTATCCTTCCAGCCTTTTTTCTAAGCAAATGGGTATGCATGCAGGCATAGTAGTGTACCTATTCACCAGACATACCTTTTATCTTCAACACAGCAGGTCACACGGGGGCACCCTGAACAACAAACGGAGTGAGATAATGCTCTGAAGATGATTAATTTACTGGGGAATGTGTGTGCCATCATAAACTATGTGTATATTCAAGGAGGTTGAGGCAAAGGGGCATTTTTAAAGGCAAAATGAAGAAGATCCAGGAATTATTCTGAAATAATTCTGGGGTGTGCATTGCTGTAGCAGGTTAAACCACTGCATGCAATGCCAGCATCCCATATCGGAATGCTGGTTCAAGACCCAGCTGCTCCAGTTCTGATTGAACTCCCTGCTAATGCACCTGGGAAAGCAGCAGAAGATGGCCCAAGTGCTTGGACCCCTGCTCTTCATGTGGGAGACCCGGATGGAGTCCAGGTTCCTGGCTTTGGCCATTTGAGGAATGAACTAGTGGATAGAAGTATGCTCTCTGTCACTCCCTGCCCCCCCCATCACTCTCCTGTGTGTGTGTGTGTGTGTGTGAGAGAGAGAGAGAGGGAGAGGGAGAGGGAAAGACAGAGACCTCCTCTCTCTGTCACTCTGCCTCTCAAATAAATAAGATAAATATTTTTAAAGAATCCTTGGCTGCAAGGATCTATAGCCAGGGAGGCATCAGGGTTGAAAAGGCAGTTGCTGGGCAGATGTCCTCACAGAAGTATTTTTCGTGCAAGGTTGCAATGGCTTTTGTGCAAGGCTGTGCTAGTGGCCGAATCTTTCATGAGAGTCACCAGGCATGCAAGTCTGTCTGTCCTAGCCTCCGGAGCTTGTCCGTTTGTTCTGTCAGGGTTTGACACCAGCAACTCCATTTTGGTTGTGCCAGCTTTCACACAGGCTTTTGGATTTTGGCAGTTCCTCTGCAGAAGGATTTTGGAAAGAATTGAGTCCCTTAGCATTTTTTACATTTTTATTTATTGATTTAAAATCTATTTGAAAGGCAGAGTGAGAGAGAGAGTGAACAAATGGACTTCCACCTTCTGGTCCACCCCTAAATGTCTGCAACAGCCTGGGCCAGGCCAGTGCCAAGAGCCAGGAACTTAATCAAAAGTCTCCACAAATCTCTGTGAGTGAGACCGCAGTGGGAAGAAGTGGCCACCAAAGAAGGATGTACTTTTCTCTAAAGGGAGGAGAGAACTTCCACCGTGCTCATGGCCTTGTCTAAATACTGCTGGGGTTTGTGGATTCAAAAGGCTTCCATAGCCTGGGCAGCTCATGTCAAGAGCCTCATACGATCACTGACATCATACATGAGTGCTAATTGTTAAATTGACAACAGGAGTCACTGTGCACTAACTTCCCATGCAGGACCTCTGTCCTCAGAGAGTTGTATTATGAGAATTAACTGTAAAACATATTATCAAATAGTTTTTAATATTTTGTATGTGTGAAAATTGTTGAAATCTTTGCTTAGTATATATATATATATACTGTCTGTGTATATAAATCTTTGTATATATATATTATATATATAATATATATATATTGTATATATATATTATATATATATTTATATATATATAAATTTATTTATATATATTTATATATATATTTATATATATATAAATTTATTTATATATATTTATATATATATTTATATATATATTTATATATAATATATATATTTATATATATATAAATATATATATAAAGATATATATATATTTATATATATATTTATATATATATTTATATATATATATTGTATATATATATTATATATATAATATATAATATTTATATATATATATAAATCTTTGTATATATATATATATACTGTCTGTGTATATAAATCTTTGCTTAGTATATATATATATATACTGTCTGTGTATAGTTAATTGAAAACGAATCTTAATGGAGAATGAGACTGGGAATGGGAGAGGGAGGAGGAAGTAGGGGTGGGAGGGCAGGTTATGGTGGGAAGAATCACTATATTCCTAAAGTTGTACTTAGGAAATTTGTACTCATTACATAAAAGGTTTCTTTAAAAAAAAGAGTATGATAAGTAATGTAAAATATTTTATTTAAAAAAAGCCTCCACAAAAGCAGCTGGGACCCAACTACTTGAGCCCCGACTCGCCACCTCTCAGTGCACAGTAGGAAGCAGCAGGGTCAGAAGCAGAGGCCATCATGGGATGCAGCTGACTCAAGCGGCGTCTTACCTGCCCTGCCACGTGTCTGACAGTTACAGTTATTTTTAAAATGTTTATTTTACTTGAAAGGCAGAGACATGGAGACAGGCCTTTGGAGTTTCATGAAATGGTTCTGGGACCATGTTTTGCTACTCTTCCTCTACATTTTCCCATCACAAGTGCAGGAATTAGGGACCATTTGTTCCAGTTGGTGCTTCTGCATATCAGCCTGTATCACTCAGCTAGCGGCACCAGTGAACTGGAATGAGGGGCCTGGTGGGGACGTGGAGGACACAGGTCTGAGTCCCGAGTGATGGCTGTGTGGATGGTCTAAGGAACAGTGGTATCCTTGCTGCCGGTGTTCAGCAGGTTCTGGATGGGCACAGTCTCTTCCTAGCCACCAAAATGGGGAAAGACTTAGAGAACTTTCTCTCGTCAGGTCTGGATGGGCAGGTACAGGAACGACGTGTACATGGTCCCATCCACTGCACGCCGTCTCACGGCACAGGAAAAGGAAGTCCCGTGCTCATCCGACGGCATTCCTCCCTGCTGGTCTGGCCCTGCAGTTTTCTTGCTAGGTCCCTGGTGAGCCCTTGTGTCCCCAAAGCTCTTCAGGGAAAATTCTGCACGATTAAAGGAACGGCATCTCCCATGTTTCAGAGGATGTTTCTAAGCCTTGGTCTCCTCCTCTATGGAGTGAGAAAAATAATGTGCACTTGGGTCAGGTGATGGTGGGCGTTAAATGAGATAATGGACGCAAAGTGCTTCCTGGTGCCCAGTGAATGCTCAATGATGTTAGAGATCGCTATTTCCAGGAGAATCAGAGACTATTTTAAGTTTGACCACCTAAGTATGATACGCAGTTGGGGAAAGGTAAATTCACTGCTTTTTGCCTAAAACAGCATTCAAGAATGAATGAATGAATGAATGAATGATGCTGTGGATGGTACCATCCCTTCTGGGCAGTGGTTGTGCCTCTTTGCCCACGGAGATCACGAGGTGGTCCTTTACATAGCAGGTGCTCTGTAAAGTCTCTTCCGCCTGCCTCGAAGGGTTTAGGGCAACTTGTTTTCTAAATCATTTTGTTCTTGACATTCGTGTGTGGGGAGACCCAGAGCCTGCTGTCTGACTTACTCCTTGGGGGAATTGTCGCAGCAGCTCCTAGTCGCTTTTTGGCTAGGTCCTGCGGGGGGGGGGGGGGGGGCTCAGCAATTCATTGTCAGACATCTGAGCGCCATACAGCGTGTGACGACAGCAAGGTCAGGGACCCCCTCTGCTATACTGCTTCTGTCATCTTGGCCTGACAGGCTCCAGTGTGGAGGTGTATGTGGTCGGAGAGGCGCCTGCCCCCGTGGAGCTGCCTGGCCTGCTTGGGGTCAGATGCTGGGCTCTCTGGCGATGTCTGACACACTGCAGACACCTGGTCCTGCTGCCCCCACCCAGATGAACCCTGAGTGCCATGGGCTCTGTGGCCTTCAGCGGGCGTCGTGGGACCTCGCAACCTCGTCCTGCCAGCTGTGAAGCAGTGCAACACGACAGGCCCCTCCCCTCCCCCCGCCCAGGGCTCAGCCAGGGGCTGAAGAAGCGGCCAGCAGCTCAGTGATGTTCTGTCCTTTTTGTAACTAGGAGATGCCGATTTGCACCCTGGTGTGGCCCAGCGTTGCTGGAGAAATCTCCTGGGATGTGTCTTTTGTCACCTTGAACTTCTTGGTGCCAGGACTGGTCATTGTGATCAGCTACTCCAAGATTTTACAGGTATGTATGTTTCCCATGCAGTTCCCAGGCCGAACTGCACTCAGACTTGTGGCATTTCTGGTAGAATCTTAGCGTATCCAGGTCGGACGGCACCTTGGCGTTCAGAGCAGGCCTGTCCTGACTTACTGCTCCAGCCTTACCTGCCCTGCAACACTGAAGAACGAGCGTTTGGTATTTTTCTTAAAATAATTTATATCTTTGTGATGGCTTTTTTTTTTTCTGCTCATCACTAAAGTAATAAATACATGCCCATTATAAGAAACAAACGGAAGTGAAAACTGACACGGAAATGCATAACACAGAAACTGGAAATCAACTCTGTCCCCGTTCTTAACAGCTCAAGGTACATTGCTTTAATTTGCTTTACATGTATATTTATGATATATGGTCTATCATGTGTGTGTGCTTAATGAGCAATGTGAATATACCACATATCCTGTGTGTGTTTACTGAATGATATGAGTACGTCCTATATCCTGCGTGTGTATTTAGTAAACGTTATCCAACTGCAGGTTAAGATGATCAAATTGCTTTCTGACACTGCTCCCCCCACTGTTCTTTCCAGACACGAAATATTTTCTGCCCTATAGCTTCCTTTTTCTCACTCAGTGCTTTATCTCCCCGTCTTTCCATTTCTGTTCCTGTATCTCCTTCCCTTTATTTTCAGTGGCTGCATGGTCTTCTGCCATCCAGATACGACATAATCTAGTTTATGGACTTTTGGGTTGGGTCCATTGTATCACCAGCGTGGCAGTAGGGGGGAAGGTACACTTTTAAAATCCCTTTATGGGAGGCTAACCCTCACACAGAAAGCACCTCCAGCTGACGGCACAGCTCCAAGATCGAACACTCATCAAAGCAGCACCCAGACTGGGAGGCTGAATGTTCCAGAAGCCCCTGCTGCCGTCTTCAGTGGCCACCCCCATCCCACCTCCCCACCCTCCTGGGGAAGTCCACTGCAAACGTCCAGTGATGCAGGAAATGTGTGCCTTCAGTGTGAACGTGCCCAGGGGCACGCGAAGCCTGGTCTCTACCTCTCAGCTGGCCCAGGCAAGCCGCAGGTACGACGGCTCCGCCCACGGTAGGAGACGGCACGCAAGGCCTTCGCGCCCTTGTGAAGGTTTACAGTTGTTGAATCTT
Organism: Sylvilagus floridanus; assembly: GCA_949820135.1. Taxonomy (NCBI): domain Eukaryota; kingdom Metazoa; phylum Chordata; class Mammalia; order Lagomorpha; family Leporidae; genus Sylvilagus; species Sylvilagus floridanus. Next base: position 46,073,274 of record OX463235.1, read on the forward strand.
GGCTTTGTGGCACTTTGTGCATGGGTCATCTGGTAAACAGGTATCCGGAAGTCAGGGCCTATGGGTTCTGCTCACCGTCTGGCCACTTTTATGACACTTTTTTTTTTTTGGTAGCTGAGGATCTGGTTGTTGTCAGAGCCCACACCAGGTCCACCTCCACCCAGGCCCGGTCATCGCTGGGGCCTCTGGCAGATGCCCTCCCATGTTACTGTCCCCAACCCTTCCCCACCCCTAAAATGGGTCCCAGCCTGAGGCTTGTTTAAGGGTCTGAGGCAGATTCAGGCCTGGAGCCAAGGCCTAGAAAGTGCTTACGAGGAAGACGTCATGTCCAAGACTGTTAATGCTATGTAGGTATTAGCTATTATCACTAAATAATAAAGAACTCAGCAGGAAAAGGAAGTGAAATGTAGGATGGATTTTTAAATATGTAACAAATATTTATATAGTATTTATCATAGGCCAGGAGCTAACTCATTTAATCCTAATAGGAATTCCAGATAAGAAGATCAAGGCAGGCACAGAGAGGTTATGTCACGCATCCAGGGTCACACAGCTCATATGTGGCTGTAGCAAGATTTAAACCTAGGTAGTCTGGCTGCAGGGTCTCCATGCTTTTAGTTCCTCAGACGTTTTTCTAGAGTTGGCTCTGTGCTAAGCACAGGTATGGGGTGGAGGTGGATCAAGGGTGAGCAGGTCATGGTCTCTGTGTAGACAGAAGAGGAAGAAGGTAGACAGACGAGAGTGCCGCTACCCAGTGAGAAAGCCTGGAGCACAGGTGGTGCGATGCTGCGACTGTGTGAGAGCATTTGCTGTGCAGATGTCACACATGGGCCCAGGCATTGAGCCCAGCAGCTAAGACACCACTGTCTGCATCAGAGCAGCTGACTTCCAGCTCTGGCTGCTGGCTCAGCTCCCCACCAGTGCAAATCTGGGGAGGCAGCAGGTGGTGGCTCAGGAAATTGGGTTCCTGCCACCCACTTGGGAGGCCAGGTTGGACTCCCCACCTCCTGGCTTCAGCCCCAGCCCAGTCCCAGTCATTGTGGGCATTTGGGGGAGTGAACAAGTAGATGGGAGTGCACTCTGTCTCTCAAATAAGTAAGTAAATAACTAATATTTTTAAAAATGTAAATAAGAGCTTCAAAGAAGGAGAGCAAAGGGCCATGAAGGCAGACACAGAGCCTGGCTTTGAGTCTTGTACCTGCCACTGACTGGCTGCGTGGCCTTGGCCTTGGCTGTGGCCTCCCTGAACCTAAGTTTCCTCGGGATGCAAAATGGTAGTCATCGTCCTCATAGAGTGAAGTTAGCGCGGGCACGTGAGAGGCTCCATGGGTGGGACCTGCAGTGTCAGGCCTGCCCGTGGCAGATGCTGAATGAATGAGTGATTTTTACTGTTAGGCAGAGCTGTTCTTTCAACAGGTCTCCCTGAGTGGGCGGGGCAGAGGCACTGCTGTAATTCTCTAGAGACAGAACAGCGGGCCCAGCTTTGGAGCCCAGCATGAACAAGGAATGGGTGCTGGGGCAGGGCTGGCTGCACCCGTCCCCCGCCCCCCGCCCCCCGCCAGGGCTCCCACACCTGAGTCTCTTAAATGCCCAGAGGGCCCTGGTCTGCCCTCCTTTCACTCGTGTCTCACACTTCTGAGCTGCCTGTGGAGAGGGTGATTCTTTCCCACGCACCCCCTTCCTTTTCTCTTAGCCAAGGGCCAGCTGGAAAACTTCAGGTAGACCTTGTGAGTTGGGGGAGATAAAAGCTGATCCCCTGACCTCAACTGCAGGTGCATCACTCTCCCATTATCCACCCCAGCCTTCAGTTCTCCCATCACAGAACCCAGGACAGCTCCTGGACTTATCATGACTCACATGGGTGAAACAGTGCCCTGGGTCATGAAACGAAGATGTAACATAGAGCCTGTCACTGCCCTCACCTAAAGGTTCCATGTGATCTGGCCCCTGCCTGCCCCTCTCACCTCCTGTTCTCTCCCTCTCGTGTGTCTACATTGATGCAGGGGCTGGCCACACATGAGCCAGCCCATGCCTGCCTCAGGGCCTTTGCACCTGCTGTTTCTTTGAGCTCTCCAGATTTCTGCACGGACCACTTCTCACTTCATTTAGGTCTTTGCTCGAAAGATTCTTCCCTGGAAAGAGCCTGCATCACTCCCTGATCCCTGACCCTGTTGTGGACCTCTTCAGAGTACGTGCACCCGTGACAGCACGTGTACTCATTTGTGTGTCCTCTATCTTGCCCACTTCCTGAGGGCAGAGACATTGTTCTGTCCACTGCTCTGTCCCCCTGCCCCTGCGTAGAGCAAAGCCTGGCTCACTCATTGTAGGTGCTCAGTAAGCGCTCGTGGAAGGAGTCAGGCAGGAGCGTTGGCACACACTGAGAGGACCCCAGCACCTCCTCTTCTTGGGCAGTGAGGAAACCACAGGACACAGAGTCCTAAGACGAGTTCTAGTCCAACCTTTATTGCCGTGTGACCTTGGGCAAGTCACTTAACTATGTGATCCTAAGTCTTCACCGGAGCCCCATATGCCCCAGTAGCACAGTAAGACGAAAGAGCAAATATGATCGTGTTCTTAAAATCATGTTAGTGCAAACTGAAGACATTTAAAAACTTCCTTCCCGTCCCACTGGCAAAGCTGACTGCAGCCATGTTTCCGGAGGACCGTGACACTGGTCGTCACGTGGTGCCCGTGAGATTGTCAGGCTGATAACTTGGAAACAGGTGAGTGGCGCCATGGGGGTTGAGTGTAGGAATGAGCCTCATAGTTTATCCCTGCTCAGCCCCAGAGAAGCATGTGACCTGGACACGCCGACTCAGCTTTTCTGCCCGAGCTTGATCTGCTGGGAGCCGAGCTCTGTAAAGTCAACTGCACATGGACAGTAATGAGCCGTGTGCAGAGACCCACTCAGCTCATCCCCTGACTGTGGGATGCATAGCGACACCCCCACCCTGCCCCACCAGCTCTCACCTGCCCCTCACCCATGTTCCCTCTTTTTTTTTTTTTTTAATTTTTTTTTAAGAAAATTTGTTTACTTGAAAGGCAGAGAGAGAGAGAGAGAGAGAGAGAGAGAGAGATTCTCAATCTACTGGTTCACTCCCCAAGTCTGGGCCAGGCTGAAAACAGGAGCCAGGAACTCCATCCTGGTCTCACACATGGGTGGCAGGCACCCAAGCACTTAGGCCGTCTTCACTGCCTTCCCAGGTGCATTAGCAGGGAACTGGATCAGAAGTGGAGTGGCTGGGACTCAGGCTGACACTCCAACATGGGATGCTGACATTGCAAGCAGTTGCTTAACCTACTGGGCCACCATGCCAGCCCCCAGGTTCTGCCTCAGGACTTGAGATGCGCCTCTGTTGTATGCCTCTACAGAGAATCACTCTAAAAACTGATTTTCATTGTATTTGAGAGGCAAAGAGGCACAGAGACGGACAGAGAGAGATCTTCCATCTTCTGGTTCACTTCCCGAATGCCTACAACCGCCAGGGTTGGGCCAGGCCAAAACCAGGAACCTTGGAACTCCATCCAGGTCTCCCATGTGGGTGGCAGGGATCCAAGTCCTTGAACTGCCACCTCCTGCCTCCCAGGGTGTGCATTAGCAGGAGGGGAAGCAGAGGAGCCAGACGGAACCAGGCACTGTCCTGTGGGATAAGGGCATTCCAAGTGGTGACTTAACCACTACACCAAACGCCTCGCCCCAGACTCTCGCCTTGAGCAAATCTCTGGATGGATGCTAGAAAGGGTCCTTTGGTCAAAATGCTGGGAGAACAAAAAGTTAGCTGGGATGTTTTTGCTGCAGGACTTTTCAGGGCCTTTATTTTGCTAATGGACAGTGGGAATTTGCAACCCAGGAGCAGAGCAGGCACCACTGTTAAACTGTCTTGCAGAACAGCCTCTCCCCACAGAGCAACTGTCTGGACGGGAGCCCCATGGCACCCCCTGGCCCGACCTGGGCAAGGGTTCAGAGCAGACTCCCCTCGGCCTTCCCCTAGCCGTCACCTTTCAGGGGCTGCTGCACGGGCTGGGGCGGTGGCCTTGCTCGTCCTCTGTCTCCCTTGCTTCCTCTTTGCTTGTGACTCAGGCCATACATCTTCAGTGGCTTTTTCCAATCAACAGTTTTTGCAGGGGATCAGCCTCCCAGAGACGCATAAGTGCCTTCGATTGGGTGTCCGTGCTCGCTGTTTGGGCTTGGTTTATACTGTCACCCGGCAACCATGTGCCGTTGTTCCCCTCGCATGGCCTGCATGCACCCGAGGAGGGGAGTGCAGCGTGGGCAGGGCTCCCTTGCTTTATTGCTCTGGGTCCACGAGTGCTTGGCACATAGTAGGTGCTCAATAAGCACATGGTGCCCAAGCAAGTGAGGGTGTGACTTGCGATTGAAAAACTTTCAGCCGATCACAGAGCTTGACTGAGAAGCACGATCTGTTTCCGCTGAACAGGAGCGTGTGCGGCCATGACCATGGCGTCCTTTGCCCACACCCGGCCCTCTCTGCCCAGCTTTGGAGGTCCACGTGCTGGTGACCTCAGGGGTGATTCTCACTGGGAAACTGTTAGCTGTGCCTCCACCTGCACCCCCCTGGCAGCAGCTGTGGCCTGGTGCTGTCCTGTGGCTAAAGGTCGTGACCTTTCGGGCTCCTTGGAAGCTCACGTGGGTGTGAAGCTAGCATGTTGCAAAAGGGACTCTCTTGAGACCTGGGGGAGGCTGCCAACCCGGCCTGGCCTATGAGACCAGCGCTTCTCACACCCGAGCCAGCAAGAATCGCGTTGGGGAGTGTAGGAAGAGTACAGATTCCTGGGCCCTTCTTACCCTGCCCCCTGGGGAATCCTAACGTCTGAAGGGGACCCAGGTGAGCGTTTGTGTTTTATTGTGTGCCCGGTGCCCACCACCCCGTTCCTGGGAGCACCCACACTTGGGCACGGGGAGCACTGCCTCCACTTGACCGTGAGACTTGAGCCGTCACTTCATCTCCCAGCCTTGGTCTTAGCTCCCAAAAAAGGGGAGCAACCACAAAATCGACCCAGAGGCTGGTTTGGAGGATTTCAGTCCCTCCTCAACAGTCAAGGGAGCGTTTAGTTGAATCTAAAAGTGCCCGGCGCCTTCCATCTGATGTCAGAGGTTATTGGAAATCCCAGGTCAGTGTTGCTTGGCCTTAACATCTGGCAGGGGTGGGAGGAGCCACACTGGATTATAAAGCCCTATTTTCCTCCTCACTCCCTGCAACTCGTGGGTCTGTGGAGAGAAGGAACTTGTAGCATCTGTCAGTGCTAAAAAAAAAAAAAAAAAAAAGACCCAAGGAGGTACACAGCTGGCCCATGAATCAGCCACTCTGGGTGTTCACTCAGTCATTGTCAGGTGCTGCCTGCTGCTGTCCCAGATCTGTCGGCCAAAGTGAGCTTCTTAGCTTAACCAGCTTTCACCTGAGCATATGTCGCAACGTCGCCTCTACGGGGCGACTTCCAGACTCGGCTGTCCCCTTACGGCCTGGTGGCTGCCGTCTCCCAAGCAGCTGCCACCGTGTTGAGCCAGGGTCAGGCCGAGCAGAACCCTGGGGCTGCCCCTGTGGGAGCCTTTTCTGAAATGGCTCGCCTTCAGCCGGGGTTTCACAGAGGGAGGCTCTGAGCAGGTGTCGTCAGGACGGCGCACTGCAGCAGGTAGCTTACAAATCTCCTGAGGTTCATTTCCTCTTCTGGGAAATGGGAGAAATCATCGTACAAATCCAGAGAGGAGCTGTGAAGATTAAATGCGGCGACTGATCAAAGGCACAGCACGGCACAGCTGGGCACACGCCAGGCCTCAATGCAGCGCAGCGATCCTGGCTCCCTGTTGCTCTGGGTGTTTGGGAGCTGCAAGGAAGAAGGTGTCTGCTGTCCTGGCCGCTGTCACCAGGTGGACTAGCCTGCCACACACAGACAGCAAGTGCACGCACGTCCTCATCAAACAATGCCAGCGCTCTCCTTTGATTAGTCACAAGTATTCTAAGGGGACTGGTGTAAGGCATGCTAGTCTTGAGCTGAACTTGCCCAGATTGTGAAGGGTGCTAATGACCTCCTAATTACTTCCCCTGCTGAGGTTCAGCAGCCACAGGGGCATGAGCCCAGCGGGATCGGCCCAGAGCTAACAGTGAGATCCATGGCCATTCAGTGTTTCGTGATGCAAGCAACTCCCGTGTGGCCAGCAGCCTCTGCCTGCAGAAGTAGAAGGACCCAAGCCAGACAAAGTCAGCGGGGGTTGGCAGGGACCAATAGCATGGTCGGGATATTCCATGCTGGATCTGCTCTCTGGGGCAGAGGTCTTAGGCTGGGGTGTCAGGCTCATGGATGCCATGTCCCATGGGAACCCAGGATAGCTGGGCACCTCCAGCCTCACTGCGCCCCACCCCACCTAGGGACTTCATTGGTTGAGAGGGGCCAGTGCTGTCTCCCCTCTGACTGTGCCTTGAGGACAGCCGGGCTCAGTCTCCCCGGGCTTTTGCTTTCCAAAGTGAACACTTCCAAGTCCAAGGTGTCTCTCCAGGGGCTGCTTCCTCCCTGTAGGGTGAAGGGGTGGACTAGGCCTGGGCGACTCAGGGTGCTCCGTGGACCAGCAACAGCAGGTGCAGCAGAGTCTGTTAGAAACGCAGACTCCTCACTCAGTGCACACCTGCTGGCTCCGAGTCCACGTTGACATGGGATCACGCTGGGCGCCACCAAGGACTGGAAAGCCCAAAGAGCAGAGCTCAGAGCGTGCTCTGGTCCCCTCCAGTGCCAGCACTGTAGCTCCAGGAAGTCATGAAGCTTTTGTGTAGCTCAAACCTATCATCTTCCTGTGGGACCAAAGGAGAGGAGCACACGTGAGCCTTTGCGGTCATCTGGATACCAGTCAGTAGCTGGGCCCTTTCAGTCCCCAACACTGCCCCACCGCAGCCCTCTCTGACTGACATAGAAGCAAGACCCTGTAACTGAATAGTCAGGAGGGAAGACCCAGGGAGTGAGGCCGGCAGGAGCCCAGAATTCCCTTCAAAGCCTGTATAACCAGGGTTGCCTTCCGTGCCCCCAGTCTCTCTGCTGAAATTCCAGCCCTGCTGGTTAGGACACAGGATCAGAGGTTTCCACTGTTAGGGATTTGTTCTGCGGATACCGTCACTTAGGTGTGCAGAGCTAGGCACGAGGATGTTGATTCTGCCAATTCCACCTCTCAACTGGGGGCACAGACAGGAGAGGGCTGAGAGTTCACAACAAACCCCCACCCCACCCCCCACCCGCTGTGCTCTGACCAGCTCTTTCTTCCTGGGCAGGGACACCTTCGGTGACATCTGTTTCATTCCCAAAGCCTCCAGTCCTTCTCTGGTGATGCTTGCTCATTTGAAAACATCCATCTCTTGGGCTCTTGGAAGCTTCCCTGCGCACAGTGTGGGCTGGGCCTGCGGCACCAGAGCTGCAAGAGAGATGGAGGAGGGCTGGCTCTTCTGTGGGTGCTGTCGGTCGCCCTCAAGGCCACGGTTGCCCTTGGGAGCTGATCCCTGCCTCTGGTTTCCATGCATGGATGGTGATGGTGCCAACAGGCCCTGCTGGTGCAGGGCAGGGGTCATTCCCACATGCATGGGTGGGTGTCCCAGGCCCAGCTGCATTTGCAGGCTGATCCTGGCAGCAGCCTCCTCCAACCCAGGGGCTCAGGGGCAAGATGAGAGTCCACGATCTCCTGCCCCTGAGAAAGGAAAGGATCAGTGTGTGTGTGTGTGTGGGGGGGGGGGGGATCTGGGGCTTCCTTATGCCTGACTTGGCCACACTCTGATGCCCTCTCTCATAGCCTCTTCCCAGCCAGTAGCCTGTAGGGGAGGGAGGGGCAGAGTGTGTGTGCTGCCACTTGAATTGTCATGTCCCTAAACCAACCAACAAGGCTGAGCAGACTATGTACCCACCTGCAGGGGCCTGGAGACACTGTGGTGTATCCGCAGGTGGAATGGATGGGAGCTCCCCTGTGTGTCCACAGCACAAGTGCAGCCCACAGTGCCGTGGCTGGGCTTGTCTGTGGAGTTGGCACATTTCCAGCAGGTCACACAGAAGCCTGCTCACTTTGGTCACCTCTGGGGAACAGAAAGGGCAGAGGCTTCATATCTGCCACTGAGTTTGCCCCTGGAGCATGGATTGTGGATATGTGTCTAATGGTGACTTCTTTCAGCCAAAAGACTGACAGGGACAATATGCTCCCGTGCACACGTCTCTCTAGACCGACCCATCTGGGCTTCTGCTTCCCCTCATCAACCTCTTTACAGTTCTGCCTTATTTTGCAGCCAGCCAGCCAGATGTCCATTTCTCCAGCACGTTCTAAGTGCAGGTGGCTGGCCAGGTCTCCGGGACGGCTGCTCCCTCCATACCAAGTTCAAAGTCAGACCTCACCAGCAGAGTGCGGAGGGCAGCTCCCAAGTCCTGGGCTCCTAGGTCAGAAATGGGCAACATTCTGCAGTAAAGTGTGCTCTGATTCTGTCCTGGTTTCCCGCAGATCACCAAGGCATCCAGGAAGAGACTGACGGTGAGCCTGGCGTACTCGGAGAGCCACCAGATCCGCGTGTCACAGCAGGACTTCCGGCTCTTCCGCACGCTCTTCCTGCTCATGGTCTCCTTCTTCATCATGTGGAGCCCCATCATCATCACCATCCTGCTCATCTTGATCCAGAACTTCCAGCAGGACCTGGTCATCTGGCCGTCTCTCTTCTTCTGGGTGGTGGCCTTCACCTTCGCCAACTCGGCCCTCAACCCCATTCTCTACAACATGTCCCTGTTCCGGAACGAATGGAAGAAAACCTGCTGCTGCTTCTTGTTCCCAGACAAGGGAGCCCTTTTGACAGACACGTCTGCCAGGAGAAATGACTTGTCTGTCATTTCCAGCTAGCTGCTCTGCCCTGCAGGCACAGTGTCGCACTCTCTGGCCAGCCGCTCAATGCTTAAGGGAGGGAATCGCCAGGACCACCTGCCAGGGCACCTTGCTTTAGGAAAGTGTCACCTATGCAAACACGCATCTGGCCAATTAAGGGATGATCCATGCAACAATATGTTTCCTTTATAAAAGGATGTATTGTGGGTTCCTATTCCACAGAAGCTTTTCCAGCATGTTTGCAATATGATTTCGGGTCATTCACCTTTATTTGTGACTGATCAGCAATGCCATCTCCTGCCTATGAAGCTAGACCTGAATGGTGCCTGAAGTGAGTCTTGGAAGTGATTCAGGATTCTGATTTCTCCTGCTGAAGGTCATGACTGCTCAGGTCTCCGTCTTGAATTTACAAGGCCTCAGGACCATTTATTAGTGTCAAGAGCACTTGAGGAATTTCCAAGGAACAATTAAAGCTGACTTTTTTTTCCTCATTTATACAAAATGTCATGAACTTGTTTAGGAAAATCAGTGTCATGAAATCCAAGAGAAGTGGGAATGTTCTAGAATGTCTGAGTGAGACCAGCAGCGAGTTCCTTCATTGCTCCTGTCCCCTCAGGGGCCCCCATAAGCTACAGCTGGACAGTGTTCCTGGTGCCAGAAATGCAGTGTGGACCAGGCAGCCACAGCCCCTGCCCCCAGCTTACCTTCTGGGCAGGGAGAAAAACCCCAAACCAAAGTCAATAAATAATACAGCGCCACAGAGCTAATGAGCACCAGGAAGAAGTTAAGACTGGGGTGCTGTAGGCGTTGGTCATTTAGACGGAGAGCAGGACCCAGGAAGACCTTTCTGAGGAGTGTCATTTGGGTCAAAAGGTGAGGCCTAGAGCCAGCTGGGGACTAGCAGAGGGGCAAGATTCTGGCACAGAGCAGCTGGCATGCTCGTACAAGGGACAGAAGAAGTGGCATGACCCAAGCCACGCAAGCCACTGCCTGACCCTCCTCCACACCAGACAGCACCCTCGATGCTGGGACAGAGCTGGGGAGCAGCTGGAGCCCATCAGTGCACGCCAGGGCAGCCACACACCTGGGTCAGGGGGGTGGGGGCCGGGATGCCACCAGAGGGACTTTATCCCATGATCCATGGCGCTGATGGCCACAACCTGACAATGGTGTTTAGGTGTTTCTCTGGCTGCTGTGCGGGGAATCGATTTTGAGCAACTGCTGAGGGAGGAGATGATGGGATCTTGGAGAAGCGTGGCATCCCAGGGGGCGTGGCAGGAAGTGGTCTTAGGGTCTGTTTGGGGAATGTACAGCAAAAATGATTGATTGATGGAAAAGGGTGGAGCATGTGAGGGAAAGAGAAGATTCTAGGGTGACTGCAGATCTTCAACTGCTGGATGACACAGTAGGCAACAAAAAATAGGGAGGCTGGGAGCACCAGGTCATCTGGAGCGCACAAATCTGAAATCTGATGGAAGGGCCCAGTGGGACAGGTGCACGCAGCGATGGGGACTTGGGCCTGGAGCAACATTCTGTGTCCCCATTATGGTCTGGTGAGACCTCCCCAGGAGAGACAGGGAGAGGCAATTCAGAGCCAGAGGCTGAGCCATGGACAGGTCCATGCTTGCAGGTGGGACCGCTGGCTCGAACACACAGGGCCCGGCACGCAGCAGGTGCTCAACAAATCTTCATTGCGGAGGGACAAGCCGCAGCCTTTGGCATGGCTCATGGAATTTCTGGAGCGGCTGCCTGGTGAAGTAAGATTGATGGCGATCACGGACTCAAGGACAAAAGGCCACGGGTCCTTTGTTCATGTTAAAAGTTCGGTCAATTAAAGCTTTTCTGTTTTTTTTTTTTTTTTTTTTTGGAAGATGTGTGGCTGTCTTATGGGTCTCTGGGTTATGAAAGTGAAGTGGATGAGCCAGGCTCTGCCACCTGCTGTTCCAAGTGAGGGAAAGGCGGGGCTCTCCTGCATGGGCCACCTGTCTCCTCTGTGTGGCTGGGGACACAGGGGCCACACACCCTGGGGAGAGGGCTCCCACCCACATCCCGCCACTTTGCACAGACACCAGCCTGGCCCAGTCAGTGTCTGCCCCACTCCTAGGCGCTCTGACAGACAGTGCCTGATGGAATTCTCACACCCTACTGCGAGCAGTTTCCCCATACCTCGCAGGAGAAGTGGAGGGCTCAGAGAGGCCATGTAACCAGCCTGAGTCACACAGCAAACACACAGCTGAGCTGGGTTTTGGCTTAAAACCAAGATTCTCTTGTACCAGAGACCTGGGAAATGGAGGCAAGTGGCTATGCGTGTGGCTCCCCCGAGTTCCCAAGTGCTGCGAAAAGGCCTGGGCACTGCGGTCCCTCCCCTGTCTGGCTGCTCCTCGCCCACCTCCTCCCTGCACACTCCAGCCTGGCTTTCAGCACCCGCTCTCCCAGCTCCTCCAGGAAAACCAAGGTCCCACTTCTCCTCCTCAACCTTTGCGCCACGCCTGAAATCCGGGAGCCACTGCTGCAGACAACCAGAGGCCGGGAGGCGTACACTTCCCAGCGCTGCCCCCGACCCAGGCCTTTCTGCCCCTTGTGCCTAGGCTGGCAGAGCCTCTGGCTTGCCCACGTCACAGGCCCCGGCCTGACAGAGGCTCCGGGCTCACCGGGCTGGTTCGGCCACCCTGGCTTCCTTTCCCGGCCTCAGCGCCGTGCCAGGCCTTCTTGGGCTGAGAAAGAAACTCTCAGGAGAAGCCACAGTCCTTGGCAGGTGAGGCAGCAGAAGAAGCCAAAGGTCACACAGAGGAGAGGACATATAGGAGGACACTCCACCGGCCGACCCTCCGTGGGACTTCTCACTTGGCCGCAGACATGAGCACAAACAAGACCCCCGAGTCAAAGGAAGCCGGTGACTACTTTAATGAATCGAAGTCTGGGATTCTAAGGCTCCAATGCCATGAGAAAACTCTGGTGAGGATAAGCCGTTTCACTACAAATGGATTCCCCCATTCCCGCGCAGACGGGAGGCGCTGTGTGGACCCAGGGAAGGTGCAGGGGGAGGGGCGAACCGAACTCCTAAGATAAATAGAATTGAAGACCGACTGAGAGTGCACGGAAGCGGAAGCTTTCAGTCCCCGGTGTGGCTACAACGGGTTTCTGCCGGATTTGTCGTCACAGTAACCTGCAACACAGAGAAGCAGGCCGTGAGGGCCAGGGGAGGGCCTCGGCGTCTCTGGATACCAAGGACCTGGGTGCTGGGCTTTGTTCAGTGCAAACCTGCAGGCGGCACCCCTACGGTTACATGGGGATGGGCCTCCCTTTCCCAACACTGTTAATCCAGTCAAGGCGGCTCTGGGGGGCGGTGGAGCCAGGGTGGAAAGGCCAAGGGAGCATGATACAAAGAAAAGAGCGGCCCCTGCAGTTGTACTCCCCGAGAAGTGCCAGCATGGGCCAGCGCTGCGGCATAGCGGGTTAAGCCGTCGCCTGTGATGTCGGCACCCCATATGGGCACTGGTTCAAGACCTGCTCCCTGCTAATGCGCCTGGGAAAGCAGCAGAGGATGGCCCAAGTGCTTGGGCCCTGCACCCAAACGCGGGAGACCTGGAAGAAGCTCTAGGCTTTTGGCTTCAGCCTGGCCCAGCCCTGGCTGTTGCAGCCATTTGAGAAGTGAACCAGCGGATGAAGATCTCTGTCTCTTCCTCCATCTCTCTGCACTTGACCTTAGCCAAAAGGCCAAAAAGCAATCCTCCATCTCTGTAATTCTTTCGAATAAATCAATCTTTAAAAACAAAAAAAAGTGCTAGCATTTGGGGAAAAAGGCCCTTGCCTGCTTCTGCACAGGCCCCAGGACAAGGCCAGGGAGAGACCCAGTGGAGCAGGCCCTCACGCTCCATGCGCTCCCGGCTGGCTTGCCGAGCGCTCCGGGGGACCCCGGCGGTGCCCACCCCGCTCACCGTTGTGCACGATCAGCCTGTACTGCCGGCTCAGGCACAGCTCCTCCTGCCGCTGCCTCACCAGCTTCTGCACGTCAGGGGGCAGGCCGTGGGGGTCCCGGGAGAACACGAAGGAGTAGCTGTCTGCGCATGTGCCGTCGAAGTTGAGGAGGCGGCAGGAGTACTGCACGGCGAACGTGTCGTAGTCCGTGTCGATGATCCAGTGGTCATCGTCTGCAGGGCAGGAAGTCACAGCGGCCGTCAGCGCCTCACCCTCGAGGGGCTCAGATGCGGGCACTGCACCGCACCACGCTGCACCGCACCTCCAGGCCAGGACTCGCTACTTCCTGGAACTGGCTTCACTCCCTTGGGAAGCTGCAGACTACGGGGCCTGCTGACTTGGAAGGGAGAGAAGAGACTGGGCTCTCTCTTACAGAAAAGCATCGTGGCGCGGTGGGGAGCCTCATTCACATCTGTGTCTCAGGCCCTGATGATGATGGGACAACACCTTCCCAAAGGAGCACCGAGGATGTGGGCCCGCTGGCAGCACAGCACACACCTGCCCACTGCCACCTTCGCCACCTGCCTCCAGGAATGCCTGTGTCTTCCGGGATTCAGATCTGACAGCCACCCCCTCACACTACCCTGAACACCAGGATGCGTCGTTTTCAATGATTGGTATCGGCTAACTCTCGGTCACACCGCCAGCCACGCTGTCCTCCTGCCTCTCAGTCCATGGGGCAGCCCACTGTGCTGCCGGCGATGACCCTAGCTCCCCGCTGATGCCCGCCGAGCAGCTCTGCTCGCTTCTCCAGGCTGGTGAAGCACCCATCTTGCCTTACTGGCACGGAAGGAAGCTCACCATCGGCTGCTACTGCTTAGGGCTTGCGTTCCTCACAGCTCCCTCCAGCAGAGGCAGAGCTAAGCCCCCGGAGAACTGGGCGTGTGTTTATTCCTTACAGGGGGATGTCAGCCAGGAGGAGCGAGTGTAGAAGAAGGCGGTAAACGTGGTGAGAGAGGCAGGATGGGAAATCACCTTCATAAGATGGTATGGGAGCAGGTGGCCACAGAGAAAGAACAGTGTCCAGGTTTATCCAAATAACCTGTATTTGGATAAAGGCGCCACACCCCTGGGTAACCTTCCTGATGATGTATAACGGCACGGGGACCTCCTGAGCTGTGTGCGTCACCGGAGGGACGCTTGCCATTTGCGCTCTCATTAGTTTTTCACACACTGTTATCCCCTGTTGACAGACAGGAAACTGAGGCATGGTGAAATGAGGTAATTCCTAGATCACAAGGAGCAGGATGGGATGTAGACAGAGTGTATGACTCCAGGGCACATGTGCTTAACCACCACCCTGGGGCTCTAAACTAGGGGGAAAAGGGCCAAGAAACAAGAAGGCTTTGTGTCCCCCTGTCACACTCAGGTCTTGGAGCCAGAAGGGACTTGCCCTGTGCAGTGCTCCGTGATGGACAAGAAGGCAGACAGGCACTGGAGGATGTGAGGCCATCTCTGATCACCTCTGGGGGAGCCCAAACCCAGGCCCTGCGGTAGGGCTGCCACAGATCGGGGTGTGCAGACCCGTCTTCAGCACAGCCCCGGAATCAGCCACCCTTGCCCTTCCCAGGCCTTGCCAGGGTCCACCCGTTGGAGGCCAGGCTGGGGGCGCCCCAGATGGATGAGTGCTTAGCAGTGACCACAAAGTTACTCAGCAGGTGGGCCAGGAATAGAGGCCATGGAGCTGCTGCTGGTCACGTCTGAACCACAGGCTCCCCTCAGCCTCCCAAGCACCTGGGCAGAGTCTTCCTCACCCCTGGAGGCAGTCATTTCTTCCCTGCTGTGCCCATCACTGGGTCAGGCTCAGGCACCCCAGACAAAAGCAAGTGCTTTGGGAACATCACCCTGACCCACGACCCAGGAAGCCGTTAGCTTGCCATTCTGCATCCTGTTTGTCCCCAAATATCGGCCAGAATGTGAATTTAGTTGTAGGAACTTAATACCATGCAGTGCTTTGGTTTTTAGTAAAATCAACCACTGTTCTCCATTTGGAAAGAAGGCCTGTGTTGATGGGGTTTATCTGAGGATCCTTTGGGCCAAATAGCTCAATGACAAAGAGGTCAAATCAGCCATCTTGCCCAGATTCTCCCTTCTTAGAGTGCTGGCAAGAGCGGAACGGCCTGACACTGCTGCAGACAATGAGCTCAGTCCCATGCACCCAGCAGCTGCACAGGTCCCCTTCTCAGGAACCAGGTACCCCCACGTGCTTCTGCTTAAGTGTGTGAGTACAGCTGGGTGGGGAGCTTGTTCCTGGCAGCAGCTGTGTGGCTGAGAGCCCTGACCCCCTCCCCCACCATCCCAGGACACAGGGTCGCACTGCAGCTGCGTCTACACTCCACCTACGCAGACTGGTTGGGACGCTGGGATTGTCAGTCCAGAAACCAAAAAGAACTCTTAGGAGAGGGGCTGGTTTCCTGTGAAGAGCTGTAGCCCCCTGCTGGGATCCCAGACCACAGCCCTTCAGCCCCCAAGACCCGCAGTGCAGCGTCCACTCACCCCAAGTGACAAGACCAGGTGAGACCTCCCTGTAGCCTGCAGGCCCCAGGGTCCAGCTGAGCTGGCAGTCAAGTGACAGCTTCCCGGCCATTTCTGACTAATGGTCAAAACAACCGCACAGGGCCCAGCCAAGTGACTGGCAGAGGCCTCGGGCCGGAGTAAGCCAAGACAATTCTGCAGATTGAATTCTCTAGACCCATGGTTCTCAAACCTCCCTGTGCAGAAGGTGCACCCCCCAGATCTGAAGCCTAGGAGAAATGGTGGGGCAGGTGTGGACAGAGCACGTACTACGTCCTCATGAGGAGGCCATGTTCTCGGATGCCTTTTTCGGCACTCTCAACTCCCTGCACCTCGTCTGGGTTTCAGCACTTGGGGGAAAAGGCAGAGGCCTCTGCCACCCACAGCTCCAGCATGGAGAGACGGGGCACTGGGAGTGAGCAGCCTTAGCAAAGCCTCCTCAATCCTGGGATGGGGGTGGCGGTGGGGGTGGGGGTGGAGTCTCCCAGCCTCTGCTGGGGCTCCAGCTCCCCCAGCCCAGCACAGGATTCAGCCCACAGAAGTGAAGGTAAGACAGCTCTTTGCTCCATGGAGTGATGGAGGATGCAGGGATGTAGGATAGAGTCGCTACAAGAAGACCACACACCGTGGCACAGTGGCTGCCCTGCAAAATGGCACCTGACACACCCAAAGGTCCTTCTGATCTTGGGTCAGATTTCTTGAGCCCGGGAAGGGAGAAGCCAACTCTTCCCAATCTCCTGTCCCTGACCTAGGGCGCTGCTGTGGGTTCCGGCCACTTGCAGGTCTCCCGACTGGCACTACTGGAGAAGCAGCCCAGCCGTGGGGCCAGGTGTGCCTCCTAGCCTCCAGACGGTCCCACAGAGCCCGACTACTCACTTCCTCTCTGGAGAAAGGAGGCCACGCCCCAGTACTTCATCTTGAACTTGGCAGGGTCTTCGGTGTCTGTGAAGGTGCCCACCATGTCCGCGCACACGTCCCAGTTACTGCGAAAGCCAAGAGGATCCTAAGCCAAGCCGGGCTCTGGGCTTCCACCCACCCCGGGGGGCTGCCTTCCCTCTCCAGCTGGGGTTTGGCGCCCCTGCGTAAGGGGGCATCCGGGAACGCAAAGCCCACGGCCGCCCCAGGGCCACTGACTTCAGGAGACGGACGCGGCCCTTGGCCGTGGCGCTCATGTGGCCGTTCTCGTCCACGGAGAACTCGGCGACGATGTTGTCCTGCAGAAAGAGCCCCTCGGGGTCCTTCTTGGCCATGGCGTACCAGGTACCCGCGAACTGCGAAAGGGATGCCAGGGGGTTGGCGTCCGGGCGAGCCCGGCGGGGCGGCGGGGGCACGGGCCGGGCCACCTGGGCCCCCGGGGGCCGATACCTACGCGAGCCTTGTCGAAGTTCTCCTTGACTCGGAAGCTGCTCACTCGGCAGTCGCGCTCCGCCCGGCCGCTTCCCAGCGCCGCCAGCAGCACGAGCGCCCACACCCACTCCATCTTGCCCAGGAGTCCGCCCTGCGGGAAATGCGCCGCCGCCGCCGTGAACGCCGCGCCGCCCGGCCCCCGCCGCCCCCCGGGGTCGCCCTCCGTCCCGCTCCGCCCCGCCCGGCTCACCACCGGGAGACGCGCGCAAGCTTGGCCTGGCCGCGTCCGGGCGCGCGTGGAGCGAGGCAGGCGAGCGCCGCGGGGCCGCCGGGCCGCTTTATAGCTCCGGGGGGAGGGGGTCGCGCTTTCGTAACCGCGCGGGGGTGAAAGACCGAGGGGAGGCGCCGGGGGCCGGCCGGGCCAGCCCTTGCATAACGCGCCCTGACTCACCGGGCCGCCCGGGGCTCGGGGGAGCAGCCGCGCAGGGTGGCCTCGGCGGCGCGGCCAAACCCTCCAGCGGCGACGGGCCGCGGGGCCAAGCCCTGGCCCGGTGACTCGGCCCTCGTGCCAGCGGCCGCCAGCTGCGGCCTGGGGTGGCCTCGGGAGCCAGGAGTCGGCCTGGCGGGAGGACGGTGGCCACACGGAGCCAGAGCTGCCTGGGGCCCCTCTGCCCTCTGAGGGTCCATTGTGCCGGGGTTGGGGGGGGGTATTTTGACCGAGTGGTTTTTCGTTGTATAAACGATGCATTTGACACTCTTGCAGGAGAGTTGTGGTGCCCTCTGCGTCAATATTTGTTTTCTTTTCGGTTGCAACAGCTTTAGAAGCGTTCAGTCTTCCCTCTCGAACTTTCTGTAGGAACGCAACTCTGGTCAGCGCCGGAAATGTTTTGGTAGCCTCGCTGGTTACCTTCTTAAGTTGTGGCGCTCCCCTTAAACCACGGTGACACACATCCGCCGACGGTTTGATGCGCTTTTATTGCAAAGTCATATTGTGATTGTGTTTTGTTTTCAAAGCAAATAAGGTGAGTGGGCTGAGCAATGGAACCAGACGAGAAATGGGCAAAATTCAGTGACACGAACGGTCCACGGACAGGGAGGGACTGGTTAGGGGGTATTGCCCAGGTAACGGCACGGTTTGCCCACCGCGACTTTTTTTCTCTTTCAAAGAATTCCACTCATGTGATCAAAGCAGTCAGAAGAGTCGGCTTTTGACGGAAAGAGAATTAGTGCTGTGGCAAAGAGCGAGCTTCTCCTCAGTTTCCTTCCATTTCCATACCGTGTCGTGTTGTTGGGGGCTCTGTGATGCAAATTGGGAAGAGCAAATGAACTTTGACCTTTTTGCTACTTTCAGACCTGAAATCTGAGGAAGGAGGGAACGGGAGGGGGCTTCCGTACAGAGCAATCCACAGCGGGTCGGTCTTGGTCTTGGATCAGCCCTTTATCTAGGGCCCCCCAGAAGACGCCTGGGGCTTCCTTCAGCCTCCCACGGCTGTTTGGACAGCTACCTGCCTGGGTCTCTGCTTCCCACATGGGCGCCGGTTCATGTACTGGCTGCTCCACTTGAGATCCAGTTCCCTGCTAATGGCCTGGGAAAGGCAGTGAAGATGGCCCAAGTACCTGGACCCCTGCCACCCACATGGGAGACTCGGATGAAGTTCCTGGCTCACGACTTTAGCCTGACCCAACATTGGCCATGGCGGCCATCTGGGGAGTGAACCAGCAGATGGAACATCTCTCTGTCTCTTGCTCTGTGCAACACTGACTTTTAGAACAGATAAATAAGTCTTTTAAAAAATACTATAATGTTAGGATTGAACCTACATAATATCTAATCGACATAAATACTATGTAAATAGTTGTTATATTGTATTATTTAGAGAATAATGACAAGGAAAAAAGTTGGTACATGTTCAAAAGAAATGCAACCACTGCCTGACAAACAAGACTTTTGGTGGAGGCTGGCACTGTGATGTAGCAGATAAAGCCGCCTCCTACAGTGCTGGCGTCCCATATGGGTTCCAGTTCAAGTCCCGGCTGCTCCACGTCTGATCCAGCTCTCTGCTATAGCTTGGGAAAGCAGTAGAGGATGGCCCAAGTCCTTGGGCCCCTGTATCCACGTGCAGACACAGAAGAAGCTACCGTGGCCATCTGGGGAGTGAACCAGAGGATGGAAAACTTCTCTGTCTCTGCCTCTCTGTAACTCTCTGCCTTTCAAATAAATAAATCTTTTCTTCCTTCCTTCCTTCCTTCCTTCCTTCCTTCCTTCCTTCCTTCCTTCCTTCCTTCCTTCCTTCCTTCCTTCCTCTCTTTCTCTCTTTCTTTCACAGGACTTTGGGTGGACAATGTTCCAATGTGGGCTAGAGAGAGAGGGAGGCTCTGTGAAACCAGGGGGCTCCAGCAGGGCGTGCCTATGTAGCATTCATTCACTTGGATTCAGCTTAGTGCTGGGTGCACAGCAAATCCAAGATTTGCTTTTTGGAACTCTCTGGAATACTTTTCTTCGGATATTTTTGATTCACATTTGATTGAATCTGCAGGTGTGGACATGGAGGGCTGATTGTCAGCCCAGACAGCTCAATCAAGTTTGCTCCGGAGCCCCTCCCACCGGAGCACACGTGTGGCCATCTGTGCAGTATGTGTCTATGGCCCTGGGTGGCAGAGGACTTTAGGGCCTCCCTGTCTCCTGTCCAATGCTTGCATCCTTTCTTCCAGTTTCTGCTCCAACTCCTCCAGCAATGAAGAGCTCCTGGCTTAGCCCCACACACCAATCACTGCCAGAAAATTCTCCTCATGCCAGTTTTGACCCCATGGCCATTTCTCCTAGAACACAACCTGGTGGGCCCTGTGCACCCTGGAGGCTGAGTAAATTTAGGGGCTTTCAGTGCATTGTATGTCAACTGTCTTTGCAGCTACATGTTTTCATTTTTTTGTTGTTAAGTGCTTACAAATTGGTATAACTATTCTCTCTCTCTCTTTCACTGCCTCTCTCTGTCTCTCTTATGATACGTCATGAACCTTGGTGTTCCAGATACTAGCAAAGAAAAACAGTTTATTTTGGCGCTTGCTCTCAGATTTCTTCATATTCCCAACACGGCAATTCAGGTCAACAGATGTTTCTAACTTCAATGATTTGAAATTTAACCTCATAAAATAGCTTTTCAAAGTATGCATCTATCTACCTTTACACGTCTATACATAGTACTAAAAAGAAAACCCTTCATGTTGAGGACCTGTGTGTGATAGGATTAGGGACATTTAAAGTTCGTTTTTCTTTGTACCTTTTTGTGTTTTTCAAACTTTCTACAGAGAAAATGTTTAATCAGAAAACAAGGCGAGCAGGCATTTGGTGTAACGGTTAAGATGACCTTGTCTCACTGTGAGTAGGTGGGTCTCGTCTCCAGCCCTGCCTCCTGACCCCAGCTTCCCACGAATGCGGCCCCTGGGAGGCAGTGGTGATGGCTCAAATAGTTGGGTCCCTGCTGCCCCTGTGAGTTCCCAGCTTCTGCCTTCAGCCCAGCCCAGCCCAGCTGTTGCTAGCATTTGGGAAGTGAACCAGCAGGTGGACTCTCTGTCCGTCAGCCTGTTTCTGTCTCCTGCCTCTCAAATGAATTTTGAAAGTTTCTTCACATTTTTCAATATTTTCTTTACATTTTTCTTGCTTCTCTTTCTCTAAGTAAAATTCTGTTTCAAATTACATCTGTGGGTTGCCTATAGGATACACAGAAGTTCATTTCCTTGCCAAGCTTCATGGAGAAACAGACCATGTTTCGTTCACCTTGGTGTATATGCTGCTTCCCCCAATTTTCCTGGAGATGTATCGAGACTTGCACACAGCAGGTGCACAATCAATAGGTATTGATTTAATTTCTTTTGCTGAAATTAAATTTCTATAAGTGTCAGAAAACATTTACTTAGCATCTTCAAAAAGGTCATGGAAATGTATATTATGAAAAAACTGCATGGATTTGAAGAGTCCTTGCATCAAAATAAGCATGTCTTAATTCTGTTTTCTATGATCCTTTTGAAGTGCTCTCATATTTAAAAAGACCAAGTCAGATGTCACCCTTCGCAATAAGTAATGTCTCAGTATTAAGCACTTGCAGCAGAGACTTGTCTACTACTTGTCTTTCACCAAAAAATTTGCACTATCATCCCATGATTTGTGGCTGGGAATTACATCTGCCAGCCCCTGCCTCTGCCACCTCCTTCCCGAAGCTCTATGGGGTCACAAGCCAAAATTTTGGTCCAGGAAATGTGCCAGGTGTTGCTTACAGGGCACAGAGAAGCTGCCTGTCCTAACACCCTGCTCTCCCCTCTCTTCTCTTGACTGATTCTGATGGAGCTTGTACCAGCCTGGGTCCCCATCAGACACTGAGTTTATGTGAATGAGAAAATAAACTGCCATTGCATTAAGCTACCGAGATTGGGGGGGGGGGGTTCCGTGTGTTGGAAAGTAATGGTACCTTAACGCTAAAAGCAGCTAACAAGTCACTAACTCTTAGAAAATATTAAAGAACGTTTTGCCATAATTGGAAAAAGAGCTAATGCAATATACGTACGTGCTCACTCTCAAAAAATTAGGTGTTTTCAACTGGCTCCATTGTGTACAAAATGACATTTACATCCACATCCCAACAGAGAGGCCAAGAAAAATGAAAAACAAGGACATTGGCCAACATTTATCTTCCAGCTCCATTTTGAAAGATGCCAAAAATAATTGATTGGAAAATGAATAAGTTAGTCAGCCAATGTTTTCAAATATCAAGAGGCAAACTAATTTTTTCAATGGTTGCAAAGCCATCAGTTAATGTCATCGATGCAATTTGAAAATAATAGGAGTCCCATCAGTTGGATTCTCTCTTAGATGACCTGGTCAGTTAGGGGCAGTCAGAGAGCTCTCATGAGAGCAATTGGACAGATGAAAGTGTTGCTGGTTGTTCTTGAGATCCATGCCTTTTGCTGTTGTACAATGGTAGGAACTGAAAGTCTGGCAAGGTGGTGCTCAAGAAAGAGTTCAAATCATGATCTGAAGCCCAATTCGTTAGTTCAGGGTGTGTTGATTTCATATTGGTGCTTCCATGTTATGTACATGTTTCTTTTCTTGGCTACTATATGCACTTAAAACTCAGAAGAAATAATTAACTACAGTGGAAAAACTTGGTAGTGGTAGAATTAAGTGTGACATTATATAGACTACTATTGAAAAATGTCAACTTGTTAAACAGAAAGCTTAAGGAAATTATACTATTCTTTGGTGCATCCGTAGGTGTTTAGCCTGGAATTTTTATTTAACTATTGTATTACTATTTAACATTTAATGGTACTTAATGTATTTTATGATATTTATGACATTTTACATTTCTTAAAGAAAGAATCTTTGTATATTCCCCTATGGAAATTGGTATGATGTCTCATTTATTTCATAAGCACTCTTTCATTTAAATCACCTTAATATGGTAGTTTTAGGTAGATTATTATCACTTACCGTGCCACTTTGGGCAAGATACTTAATTTCCCAGTACTTTAATTTCTCACTTGTGAAATGCAGATAATAATAGTATCTAATTCGTAAGATTATTGTGAGAATTATATGAGATATATAAGGCTCTCAGTGTAATCAGAGAGGAAACCAGTGGATTCTTGTCTAGCATATATGCCAATGTAAACATACAGACAACAGTTTGATCTGTAAGCAGAAAGGAATTTGAATTGGTCAACCCATGAGAAAGGTTGTCTGTTGACCAGAAATCATGCTTCTCAAATAGCCAGGAATTACAAGTGTCATAGGGCTTGCTTCTAGGGAAGTTATGTGTGTTTATAAAGTTCTAGAAAGGGTTGTGCATATTAAAAAGGGGGCAGGTACGCATGTAGACTAAGTTATCACGGATGTTACATGCATTCTGTGTTCAGTTTGGAACATTGTAATGAGGAGACTTTTGGCTTTCTACATCAGAAAAGTGACGTTGAGGACACAGGTGCTGCTTCTGCGCAGCATCCTTAACCCAGTTTCAGCTGCGCAGGGGCTCATGGTTTCTTATCAAGGTGAGTTCACCGTGAAAATGTGGCCACGTCTAATCAGCTGTGCCTGGCATCCCCCTGAAAGCACATCTGATCGAGTGTAATGAGGATTAAAACAGGGCTGGCTCATTTTCTTTAGGGGAGTGGTGGTGTTAGGATAGAACCTGGCACATAATATATGTACAAAGGGCTTTCAAAACATCCATGGGAAACACATATGTAAAAGTTATGCATGGATTTCAAAATATTTTGCATCAAAATAAATTCATAGCTGCTTATTAACGCATGTCTGCATAAAGAGGCACTAAGGATGATCCAAGAGCACCTACCAGAGCAACATAATTTTGCAAAAACTGAAGCAAGAACATACAAATAATTTATGGTGATACTCAGTGTAAGAATGGTCAAGTCATTGAAGCTTTATGAAAACTTTATGGGGATGGTGCTCCAGAGAGATCACCAGTTTATGGATGGATAACTTGTTGTAAGAGGGGAATGCAGTGGCTGGCGCCGCGCCTCACTAGGCTAATCCTCCACCTTGTGGCGCCTGCACACCGGGTTCTAGTCCCGGTCGGGGCGCCGGATTCTATCCTGGTTGCCCCTCTTCCAGGCCAGCTCTCTGCTGTGGCCCGGGAGTGCAGTGGAGGATGGCCCTGCACCCCATGGGAGACCAGGAGAAGCACCTGGCTCCTGCTATCGGATCAGCGCGGTGCGCCGGCTGCGGCGGCCATTGGAGGGTGAACCAACGGCAAAGGAAGACCTTTCTCTCTGTCTCTCTCTCTCACTGTCCACTCTGCCTGTCAAAAAATGTTTTAAAAAGTGAAAAAAAAAAAAAGAGGGGATGCGGTGATGTTGAAGATACAGTCTGCACTGCCGAGAAAGCCTCACCGGGATATCCTGCCACAGAGCAGCGGATCCTGGGGTGGGGGCTGAGGGCGGCGGCAGCAGCTTCCTGGCTCTGATTGAGCTGGGCAGGTGCCTCCCAGAGCTTGCGGAGAAATACCACGGTCTGGTCTGGTGTGGATTGGGCAGGGGGGCCTGTTGTCCTGCCCTGCTGTGGGGATTGTAATAACCCAAAAAGGTGTTTTCCTGGGGCCCGGGAGGGTGGATCAGTGACACTGCTTTGGACATTAAGGTCCCCACTTGCCAGTAATCTTAGCCCCAAGCCCACAGAGATGGTTCCGTCGCAGAATCCAGAAGCTCGGGCCCAATGCTGGGTTGGTGGGAGTCGAACCCGGCCACTCTATGGATGGAACTCCCTCAATGGAGTGAGTTGATCTTTAAGTGCAGCTGATGTGCAGCCAGAATGGGCACAGGAACCACAAGCTGAGGGTGGAAGCCACTGGTGTCGCCTCCTGAGTGCCCTGTGTAAGTTCCTGGTTCATTCTCCGTTCCAGCCTCCTGCTGATGCTGCACCTCCCCCACTCCCTCCCCAAGTCCAAGGTGATGGCCCCCACCACACACCTGGGATCAGATTTCCCTCCTGCCTTCTGGCTTGGGTCCTCCCTCTGGCCTTTATGAGCCCTTAGGGGCGGTACCAGCAGATGAGGGGGCAGGGTTCTCTCTTGAAATAAAAAGTTTTAAAAGGAAAAAAAAAAAGAAAGATGGAATCTGCAGAGACAGACCAAATACATCAGTTGGCAAGTTAAAAATCAATGTTGTTCGTGCCAGAATCGAAGAGAATTAACCATTAGCAACAGAAACAGTAGCCACACTGTAGACATTAAAATTGTTTTGGCTTACACAATTCTGACTGAAAAATTAGAGTTAAGAAAACTTCCTGCTTGCTGGATACCAAAACTTGTGCTCAGATCAGCTGCAGACAGAAGCAGAGAATTCAGTGGAAATTGAAACAACTGGGATGAAGCATTTCTTCAAAGAATTGTGACAGAAGACAAAGCATAGTTTTACCAGTATAATCCTGAAGACAAAGTACAATCAGAGCAGTGGCTACCAAGAGGTGGAAGTGGTCCAGACAAGGCAAAATTAGGCTGATAAAGAACAAAGGTCATGGCAACGATTTTGGGGTGCTCAAGGCATTTTGCTTTGTTGACTTTCTGGAATGCTAAAGAAAGGTAACACCTGCTTATTATGAGAGTGTTTTGAGTAAATTAGCCAAAGCTTTGGCAGAAAAACATCTGAGAAAGCTTCACCAGACAGTTCTTCTCTGTCATAACTGATCCTGCTCATGCCCTTCAAGAAATGAGAAATTTGGGATAGTTTGATGGGAAATCATTAGGCACCCACATTTCAATCTGGAGTTGACTCCTTCTGACTGCTTTTTATTTCCTAAACTTGAACAATCTTCAGTTCAAAATTTTAAAAGACTATATTGATATGGTTAAATTCCTGGGATCTTCAATTCTTCACAGATGGGTTATGTGACAGGTATCATTGCTTACAAAAGTGCCTTGAACTTAGAATGGGAATTTAGTCAAGCAATGAAGATGACCACATCTCACACTGGAGTGCCTGGGGTCAATTCCTGGCTCCAGCTTCCCACGAATGCAGACCTGGAGAGGCAGCAATGATGGCTCAAGTAATTGGTTTCCTGCCACCCATGTGGGAGATCCAGATTGAGTTCCTGGCTCCTCACTCCAGCCTGGATCAGCTCCAGCTACTTTGGGCACTTGGGAAGTGAACCAGCAGATGGAAGCCTTCTGTCTGTTTCTTTCTCTGTCTCCTTTCTGACTCTAAAATAAAAAAAAATGTTTTTCAAGGCATGTTGAAGTTGGTGGAGTTTATGTTGAGAAATAAAGTTTATGTAGATACTTTGGAGAAATGAAGTAAGCAAAGAAGAAGGAAAAAGAAAATTGTCTTGACTTTGAAATAATTATGGTTAACATTTTATGTGTATGTGTTTTAATGGAATCATACTGTAATATTACTTTGTAATAAACTGCATATCATGACTATTTTATATCAATAACTGGACTTTAACTATATTGTTATTATTAGCTCTATAATTTTATATTCTGTGGATATAATACTATTTACTCAACCTCCTGTTATTGACTATCTAGGCTATTTCTAATCTTACTTTTATAATGATGTTTATGATAAGCACACTTGTAACTAGGGCAATCACTTATATTCTTATTTTTATAAGGTAAATTCACGAAAGCAGAATTGTAGGACCAAAGCCTACATGCATTTTTAGAGTGTTTGGGATGAAGCCAAATGCAGTGTAACTTCTTAATCCTATCCTAATGCCCAGGATTTCTTTTCTACAATTTATTTTGCTCAGCATTACCAGATTCAGTCTTACGTCACTTCCCACCTTAAAAGCACCCCAGGATTTAAAATTCTCAGCCTAGCTTTGAGGCCCCGCAGTCTGGGTGCAGCCTAACTCTCCAAATTCATCTCTCACTGCTCTCCCTGTTGCCCTACACTCCATGCTGTAGCTCTGCTCTTAGAACCCTGTAGAACACGCTCCGTTTCTGCCCTTTCTCCACCCACTCTAGATACGATACGATCCCCTTTACAAACTCTCATAGCCAAGTGTGAACCTCACTTCTGGCGTTTCTCTGGTTCCTCCCCTCCGTGGCTCCTGTCTTTTTAATCCCCCTCACCACATGACGCAGGCTTAGTTATGCTGCAGTAACAAACAAGCCCCATGTCTTAGAGGCTCAAAACAAGAGGGCTCCTTTATTGCTTATGCTGTGTGCCTTGCGGCAGCAGGGGCTTCTGTTCTGTGATATCCTTGCCCTGGGATCCAGGAGCTCCTGCCTTCTGAAACTGATGAGGCAGCAGAGTTGGAGGAGTTCACACTGACCATGAACTGTTCCTAACTGGAAGTGACATTTCTGCCACAAGTCCTTGGCCATAATCAGCCACATGGCTCTCCCACGGGGGGAGCACAGTAAGGAGGGATCTCCCAAATGACGGGTGCGAGGGAAGGATCCTAGAAGGAAACATGAAGTCACTACCGCAGTAGCTAGAATGGTGACTTCCCTATAGTGGGCAATCAATAGATGTATATTGTAAGAATGTGCAAGCAATGAATCTATACATAGTTATATAACTGAAAGACTGCTGGTTGAAATAGAATATTTCTTTTTCAAAATTATTTGCATTTTATAAGTAGGAGAATGACTACATAGGCTTTTTTTCTATCAAGTTTAAATCTGTACATAGAACACCATTATGCCTCTCTCTCTCTCTCTCTCTCTCTCTCTCTCTCATTTAAGGGGAAGAAGTGGAATCAGGGAATTGTGAACACATCATAAACTTTCAGGAGAGGTAGGAACTACATCGTAGGCATAGAAAATAACAAGACAGAAAAGTGTCCAAAATTGTGTTAGAAGATGGTGCTAACCTGATAGGAGGGGGGCTTGGTTGATTCCGAGCCTTCTCTCAGGAAATGCACTTCCACAGATTAGAATGTTATGAAGCAATGACAATGTTATGTGGTCCTCTGGGGAGGATGAGCCTGGGCTGTGACATGGGGGGAGCCACAAGGAAGTGTGTGCACTCCACAAGACTCTGAGCCTTATCCACAGAACTGGCGCAGCTCAGTGCTGTTCCCCTGGGAGAACTGGGTTCTGACCAAGGTTCTCTCCACTCATGACCTTGAGTCTGCAACCTCAATGGATCTCCATTTCTTTTGCAACTAATAAGATTATTCTCACTCTAGTGAGGTAACACTTCTTTTTAAATAAAATATTTTCATCTACTTAAAAGGAATAACATGAGAGAAGGAGGGAAAGAGGGAGGGATGGAGGGAGAGAGAGAGAGAGAGAGGGAGAGAGAGAGAGAGAGAGAGAGAGAATCTTGCACTTGCTGGTTCACTCTTGAAATGCCCACAGCAGCCAGGGGTGCACCAGGCCAAAGCCAGTAGCCAGGAATTCCATCCAGGTCTCCCTTGTGAGTGGCAGGGACCCAAGTCCTTGATTCATCCTCTGCTGCCTTCCCAAGTACACTAGCAGGAAGCTCAATTGGAAGCTAAGTAGCTTTCTCTGAGCTGGGATGCTGGCGACCTCACTAGTGGCTTAACTCCGCTGCTTCTTATCAGCCATCCAGAAGTAAAGTTTCAAGTTCAGAGAATTGAACGGAACCCCTCTGGTTGTTGTGTTTGAAACAAATGTAAATGAGGGTATGATAATGTTTTTAGAGTCACTATTGCATGTTATGTGTGTTTTCATTTAAGAGAATTTGTTTTGTTAGGTGCGGATCTTGATTGAATGCCTAAGAGATCTTTATTAACTTTGCAATTAGCATTTAAATATTCAAGGCTTCATGGTTCATGAAATGTGTAGCCTGACTTATTAGTTGCTTAATGGTGTTTAAATACTTGGGGGAAATCTGCTTAATCAGAAGTAAAAGCTTGATAAACTGAACATTAAACAAAACTAAGTGGTGGTAAGTGTTCTTTCCATGCCAGTAGCCTTGAGACATTAAGGATCCTAGCAACAGGCAAGGCAGCTGTTGTCCAGTCGATTTAATTGGCCATATTTTGGAGCAAAAATGCATGATGTCTGGCTACTACGATTGAAGACAAAATCCAAGTTAATATGCTTAGCAGGAAAAACAGCAATTACATTGGTTGCTTTTGTAATCATGTCGCTTGACAAGGGTCAAGGTTCAATTTGTGGCTTGGGTCATAGGCAAGTGGCTTGCAGTGTTCACCTCTCTAGTAATAAGTCCAAGATATATTCCTGCAAAAATGCTTCCAGGGCTGGCATTCGGTGTAGGAGGTACAGCCACCACTTGCCATGCCGGCATCCCATGTGGATGCCAGTTCTTGTCCCAGCGGCTCCACTTCTGACCAAGCTCCCTGCTAACAGCCTGGGAAAGCAGCAGAAGATGACCCAAGTGTCTGGGACTCTGCCACCCAGGTGGGGGACCAGGAAGAAGCTATTGGCCCCTGGCTTCAGCCTGGCCCAGCACTGGTGGTTGTGGCCATCTGGGGTATGAACCAGCAGATAGAAGATCTCTCTCTCTCTCTCTCTCTCTCTCTCTCTCTCTCTAGCTGACTTCTAAATTAATAAATGAATCTTTAAATATTTTTAAAAATAAAAATGCTTCTAAGGTTAAGCTTTCTAAAGTGAAGAGGATTGAGAGGTGAGAGTTTTAGAGAAAGAATAAGCTACGAAACTTGGTGATCCAAGGACTTTTAGGACAGGAAAGGTAAAGATAGACTTTTATGTTGTGTTCATGTGAAACCCTTCCGTCCCTCCCAAATGCTCATCAAAGCTACTAAATAAGCAAATGATTAAAAAAAAAAAAAACAAGCAATCTGAGCTCTGAGAAGCCTCACTTCATTTTTTAAAATGAATTAAAAAAATTTTTTTTGACAGGCAGAGTTAGACAGTGAGAGAGAGAAAGGTCTCCCTTCCATTGGTTCACCCCCCAAATGACCGCTATGGCCGGCACACTGCACCAGTCCAAAGCCAGGAGCCAGGTGCTTCCTCCTGGTCTCCCATGCGGGTGCAGAGCCCAAGCACTTGGGCCATCCTCCACTGCATTCCCGGGCCACAGTAGAGAGCCGGCCTGGAAGAGGGGCAACCGGGACAGAATCCGGTGCCCCAACCAGGACTAGAACCTGGGGTGCCGGCACCGCAGGTGGAGGATTAGCCTAGTGAGCCGCGGCGCCGGCCAGAAGCCTCACTTCATATAGCTATCAAGCCAGAAAAATTAAACTGCCAGTCTTTGCTAACATAACATCATTCACAGACGTGCCTGTAACTGTCTTGCTGGGGCCAGTGCCTGATGGTCAGTCATTTTTCTGGAATAGCCACTTGGACTTGACACTTGCCTGGCTGATCTTGGCTGCTCTGAGGATTCTCCGAGGACTTAGGAGCTAATAATGCTCAGGGATTTGGTGTCCTGTTGAACTCCTTAATCCCCTGCTTCCTGAATCCCACCATAAGCCGGGGCCTTCTGTCACGTCCCAGGAGCTGCAGGGGTCTGGAAGCTCTGCTAAGGAGGCTGTGCGCCACCTCTGGGGGGTCCTCAGCAGGTACCCCCTAGGATTTCCTCGGACATTTTCACCAAGATGTGTATCCTTGGCTCTCAGCCTCAGGTGTCGCTCTAAGGGTCTTTCCTTCCGACAGCAGCAGCTCTGCGAGCCACACCATGGGCGACCTCAGCCGAGATGCCGTGGAGAAGTATCTTGAGCAGAACCCACAGTTTGCCAAGGAGTACTTCGACAAGAGGCTGCGCGCAGAGGCGCTGGGGGAAATCTTCAAGAACAGCCAGGCTGCAGTCCCGGCCAGTGTGTCCTTTGCTGAGCTGACGCAGGTGGAGGAGGCGGCCGTGTGCCTGGAGCTGCTGCTGAGCGTGCAGGAGGAGGCGGGCGGTGCGGAGCTGGCAGCGCACCGGGCCCTGCAGAGGCTGGCCCAGCTGCTGTGTGCCGAGCGCTGCAGCCTCTTCATGTGCCGGGCCCGCAACGGCACGCCGGAGGTGGCCTCCAGGCTGCTGGACGTCACGCCCACCTCCAAGTTGGAGGACAACCTGGTGGCCCCTGAGCGAGAGGTTGTGTTTCCACTGGACATCGGGATAGTGGGATGGGTTGCTCACACGAAGAAAGCCCTTAATGTTCCAGATGTGAGAAAGGTAGGTGGCCATAGCGGTGGGAGAGGAGTCTTGGTGTGGTCAGTGAGGACCCACTGGGGCAGGGATGGTGCCCTCCTTGTGGCATTGGTTGGGCTCTCACCGGGAGAATGCAGACAGTGGGGGGGAAAGTACCCAGGTTTAGCATACCAGATTTGGAAAAAAAAAAAGACACAAGGTACTCAGTATATATTCAAGTTGAACTTGAATTCCAGATAAAGTTTTTTTTTTTTTAAAAAAAAGATTTATTTATTTGAAATGCAGAGAGAGAGAGAGAGAGAGAGAGAGAGAGAGAGAGATGTCTTCCATCTGCTGGTTCAGTCCCCAAATGGCTTCAATAGCCAACTGGGCCAGGCAGAAGCCAGGAGCCAGGAGCTTCTTCTGGGTCTCCCACATGGGTGCAGGAGCCCAAGCATTTGGCCTGTCTTCCACTGCTGCTTTCCCAGGCACATTAGCAGGGAGCAAGAGCAGAAGTGGAGCTTCTGGGACTTGAACAGGTGTCCACGTGGGATGCTGGTGAGACAGTGTGTTTACCTGCTATGCCACAGTGCTGCCCCACACACCACACCTGCCACACCCTTTTTTAGTATAAGTATATCCTGTGTGATGTTAGGCATGGTATCAGGTGATCTTACCCAAGCCTGGTGCACACCACACCACCTCCGGGGCTCTGGGACTTTTCTTCTGAACAACACCACTGAAGCAAGCCACCCCCTCCTGGGGGGAGCTCAGCCACAGTGCTTACTGCCAGGACTTGGAAACTGCCCCACCATACCTTCCACTCACACTCCTCTGGAGACATCTGTTCTCAGCGATAGACTGGCTCACTAGCTTTATCACCTACAGACCAAATGTGCAGAAAACAAAAAACTGCACCGATTGAAGGTTCAGGTATTAGCCTTTGGATGGTTACAAATATGAATCTGGGTGATGGTTGGGGGGACTGCTTCCCCTCAGCCCCGTGTCTCAGATCTAGCAAGAATGAACTGCAATGAATTCCGGAACACCAGGAGCATGCTGGCCCCTTACAAGGCATTGCCCTTTATAAACACAGAGCCATTAACTCTTTCTCCTTAATCGTTGCGATGCATACACATTCTAGAAAGATTGTAGCATACAGATAAGCAAAAAGGAAGAAGTGTGAACTCCCTTTAATCCCTCCACTCCACAGCAGTCATGAGTGGCAGCCCTCTCCCTCTGCACCTGTCCCAGAGTGTTATTTCCCACTCACAAAAGGGGAGAAACGGGGGATAGAGCTGTGGCGTGGTAGATTAAGCATCTGCCTGCGGGTATCTGGATGCACCGGCATCCCGTATGGGCACAGGTTCGAGTCCCTGCTGCTCATCTTCCAATTCAGTGCTGTGCTAATGGCGTGGGAAAGCAGTGGATGATGGCCCAAGTGCTTGGGCTCCTGGCTTTGGACTGGCTTGGCCATTTTGGACATTTGGGGAGTGAACCAGCAGATGGAAGCTGCCTCTCAAGTAAATAAAGAATTCTTAAAAAGAGGGAGGGATAGAGATGGACTGCGATGGCCCAGAGTTGGATGGGAGCAGCTGCTGACAGTTTCTGAGCAGCGGTCTGTGGCCATCTTGGAGAGGCAGGAAGATAATCCCCTCAATGCCTCCTAAAGCTGGCTAGCGGAGGAGGCCCGCACACAGCCTGGAGGCGCCGAGGTCCTCAAACATCATTAACACTCAGCAAACAACTGCAGGGCCGCAGCAGTGCAAGGGTTGCTGGGGGCCCTCCAGCATCCTCAGGCTGAGGCCTCTAAGCCAGCCTTGCAGGCCAAGGCCAGCTGCTTCGCATAACCTGATGCCTGCCCTACGGCCACGCTCCCAGCACCAGTGAGAGGGCTGTCAAGTTTTCTTTTGGGAATGTGCCTCCTGAGAGTCTCCAGTGGGCGCCACCTCTGAAATGACTAGCCTATCAGCCTTCAGAAAATGGCCCTTGAGAAGTGTTTTTCTGAAACAAATTTTAAGGAAGAGATGGGCAAAACTGCTCCTGCTGGGAGAGTTAAGGTGCCTCATTCTCCACGTAGAGCTCACAGGACACAGCTGCAGAAGTGAGCAGGTGGCCTGGGCCTGTTGCTGTCCACAGGGAACATGTCTGCATGGGTGGGCCCTCCGTGGGGAGTCTCACCCTGTGCTTCTAGGGGTTCCTGGCCCTTCCGAGTGGGACAGAGAAGTGTGCGTTCAAGACCCACGTTCTGCCACGCTTAGAGCGGGAGGCAAAGGCCTCAGCTGCTTTCCATTTCTGTCGGTGATTTTCCATGCCGGCTGTTAATCAGGACGCAGGCTCAGTACTTTAAGAGAAGCTGCAGGTGAGCCCCACGCGCAGCCCGTGTTGAAAGCCACTAGCGAGGGAGGGAAGTAGATGCAGGAGGCAGCAGGAGGCAGCCGTGGCGTATGAGATGGGCGGGACCCTGCGGGTCTGTAGGCAGGGCAGACAGGAGGCTGCGGTCACAGCGTTGTGTCTCCTCCAGGTCCAGGTATGTGTCTGAGTGGGACGGGCTGGGACAGAATCAAGCACCCCTGACTCCAAGCCCAGGGCCCTGCCACCCACTTCCTGTCCCTGCAGTTTCTCCTTGCTATAGCCGCTGTGCTACCATCTGTACCGAGAAAGGAGGGAGAAACCAGTGTTTTAAGTAAAATTTCTGATCAATTCTTTACCTTTTCATTGCCCCTGAAGGCCTTCAAAGCATTTTCTCACTTTCAGTTTTACGTGGTTCTGCCAAAGACCCTGAGCAGGAGGGCAGGAGCCAAGTTTTTCTTTCCATCTTTAAACAGTGCCATTCTGCTTGGGGTCACATGGGCAGGAAGTGCCTGGTCTGGGGCCTTTTAAACTGGGTCTTCTGGAAAGAGTTTTTGTTTTCTTTTCATTTGAAAGAGTTTTCCATCTACTGGTTCACTCCCCATGTATTTACAACAGCCAGGGCTGGGCCAGGCTGAAGCCGGGAGCCCGGAACTCCACCCAGGTCTCCCGTAAAGGTGGCAGGAACCCAGTTACCTGAGCCATCATCTGCTGCCTTCCAGGGTGCACATTAGCAGGAAGCTGCATTGGAAGTGGAGTCAAGACTCGAACCCTGGGTGCTTCAGTATGAAGTATGTGTGTCCCTTACCACTATGCCACAGAGCCCACCTCCAGCCTGGGTCTCCAAGGTCCCCCTCTTCCTGCCACACCACTGACCACACATGCCTTTTCTCTGGTAAGCCGTGTGTGCACAGGGAGGAAAAGCCTTTTCCACTTGGGCCAAGAATCAGAACCACATGTTCCCGACGTTGGGGGTCTGTGACTGCGGCAACAGGGAAGCCACAGGGCGTAGGGTGAGTGCTTTGGCATCAAGCAGACGTGGCTGCAGATCTGGTCTGAGGCTTAGGAACAGTGGGATGGATTGAGTTTCTGCACCTGAGACATGCAGATAATCAAGGGTCTGCCTCACAGTGGAAGCTCAACCCGTGCTGGCTGCGATAAGGAGCTGCTGATGCTGGGGAGGGCCAAAAGAGTCAGGGACTGTTGACCGCCTTAGAACAGGTTAAAGGCAGGAAAACCTAAGAACAGGCAGCAGATGTGTCCTCTGCAAGTTAACTGTTTTGTTTTCTGTTGGGGAAGCTGTTCATTAACTGAGGGCTCCTGGTTCGGACTGCGGTTTCAAAGACAGCCACGGGAGAAGGCTGAGGCTTTCAATAATTAACTGGGCGCCTGGCTCGCTTACCTCCCTCCTGGCTCTTCCTTCTGTCTCTGCCTCCTTATCTCCAGGGTCAGTAGTGTTGGATCAGATTTAGCAACCCTGACATCAGCCGGGATCAGGCTCTGCCTGCTCTGACAGCCTTCTCCCGTGACCTTCAGGGGCTTCTTTGGACAGGGCCACCAGTGGAGTTCCGGAAGTTGGGAAAATACAGGAATTATTCAGGGGCCTGTTGGAGCTAGTGAAAAAGAGACCTAGCAGGCCTCATCTTCCCTACCCAGTAATTTGGGGGCAGGGGGATTATCCAGGTCTTTGAAAGCTGCAATAAGCAAGCATTAAAGTTTTTAACTTTTTTTTTTTTGTAAATAAGACTTGGTTAGAAGGGGAGCAACAGGAAGAGGGCGAGGTCAACTATCAGCTAGTTCATTCTCCAAAGGCACACAGTCAGGCCATAACCAGGACCCCAATCCCAGCCTCCCGCACAGGTGCCGGGGACCCGACTCTTTGCGCCATTACCTGCTGCCTTCCAGGGTGGACATGAGCAGGAAGCAGAGCTGGGACTCGAACCCAGGCATTTTCCAAGATGGGATACAGGTGTCCCAAGGGGCATCTTAACCCTTGCCCCAAACTCCTTGCCCACAACTATTAAAGTTTGAAACTTAAAAGTCATTGTCTCAGAATAGCCCATTGAACTTAAGGATCTGTTTTGCATTTAGAATCCAGAATACAGTGGCCCCAGGTGTCGAAGGTGCAGAGGGAAAGCTGTGTTGCTGACTTCACCCCATGGTGTGTGTTTCCGATGCCTGTGCACATGCGGGTGATTCTGATCCATAGTGGCTAATAGGAGAGCAGTGCAGTGGGCCGAGGCGAGCAAGGAAAGGCGAGCAAGGCTGTCAAGGGAAAGATGTCTGGAGACATCTGTGCTAAGGCTAAAGATGCTCCGAGAAGCAGAGAAGGAACGGGTACCGTGGTCGGGAAAGAGTGGCAGCTGTTGGTGGCACAGGGTGAGTGCTGGGCCCGCAAAGGAAGCTGCTCCCACGCCTAGGAGGCCTGCATCCAGCTCAGGGCATCACATTTCTTCAGGGCTGTGAGCTGGCTAGGAAAGCTAGAACTCGAAGCAAAAATGGAAATCATCCACACCTGCCTTAGGCTTCTCTTGTTGATACCTATCGGGCACCCACACTGCACCACTTTGCCAAGTGCGCTCCCGGGCACCATTCTGTCCCACCTTCATGCTAGGGACATTAAGTTGTAGGAGAGAGCATCCTTCACCCCATTCTCAGGTTAGAAAAGTGAAAACACAGAAGATAAGTAGCACACCCAGAGTCACCCTGTTAGTGCCTTGGGGCCTGGCTCTAGCCCAGGAAGGCTGATTCTAGAACCTTCTTTGCCATAACGTCCTGCTGCTTCCAAACGTAATAGTTGGCTTGGGAAAGGTATGGGTTGATTCCCTTAGTATCACACATTTTCTTTGTGAAAGGTCTTGTTGCTAGCGCCCTCCAAGGAAGATGCTCCCGTGTGGTGTAACATCAGAGTGACCCAGGACACTTGAAAGCACAGATTCCTGGGGAATAAGGATCCCACTTTGGGGAGATTTGGGATCAGAGGCTCTGCTGCGAGACTCTGGATCTGCATCTAACTGCAGGTGATTGTGACATCCAGCTCAGCTGCTGTTTTGAGTGCCTGAGCCGGGAGTTCTGTTGGTTGAGCAGCCCTAGTTCCTCTGTCCTGGAAAGCACACCCCGTGAGTGGCTCTCAGATTTCTGCTTTGGGAAATCGCAGTATCTAGCCTCCAGGGTCTGTGCTGCTTTTAGAAGCACCATCGACATAACATCAGTCTGGGCCAATGAGTCTCAGGGTTAGGCTGAACGTTCAGTGCTAATTGAAGATCCAGGCCAGGGTCCCAGGGAAGAGCAGCAGGATTCATGGAAGGCTGAGCAGCTGCGTCTATGCCCATCGGGGCAGGGACTCCCCGAAACAGCTCCCTTGCCCTCTCAAGCCTTTCCATTTGTGTTTCAGCCCAGACTCCTCACTGGGCGTTTGCCATGGCCAGGGCGTTAGAATCATCTCTTGCATCTACTACAGGAGGCTTGCACCTGGGAAGATCTTTCCCCTCTCCCAGGGAAACATAAAAAATATAGATGGTAGACATGAGTGTGGCAGCACATTAAAAACTGAAGCATCTTGGAGGCCCGTGCTGTGATGCAGTGGGTTAAGCTGCTGCCTGCAATGCCGACATCCCACAACACTGGGATGACGGTTGAGTTCCAGCTGCTCTACTTCCGGTGCAGCTCCTTGCTAATGTTCCTAGGAAAGTAGTAGAAGATGGCCAAGTACTTGGGCCTCTGACACCCATATGGGAGATTCATATGGAGATCCAGGCTCTTGGCTTCAGCCTGGCCCAACCCCAGTCATTACAGCCATTTGGGAAGTGGATGGAAGATCTCTGTTTCCCTCTCCCTCTGCCTTTCAAATTATTAAAATAAATCTTGAAGTATCTGATCCTGGCAAGAGGTGATCCTCTTAGACCAGCTCAGTGGAAATAAGAATTTGAATCTTTTGTAAAAGTAATCCATGCAAATAAAAATTGCTTACACCTATGGATCAAGCAAAAGGGGTTGGCACTCTGGGGACTCCATCACATAAAATTCGAAGTAAGGGTGATTAGGGCCCTAGTGTGTTGAAACAGCTGAATGAGTAGGGAATAGTTGAGCGTGGAGCACCATGTGAGAATCTGTGGGATGGACTCACATGCATGTGCCTAGGTCTGGAGGGGAGGACATGGACATTGTGAAGTGATCAACATGCCAGGGAAAGTTAGAAAAACACATTTTATATCGAACAATAAAAATGTTTGACCAAGGAAAGGGGAGGGCAGAGAAGGAGACACACCAAGCAGCCAAGGCTGAGTTCCGCAGGTAGGTGAGATTAGGAGTTGAGGGGAGCAGTAATAGTTCTCTGTTACACTGTAATGTATAGGTCGACCCAGGGCACGAGCATGCTTTCCTTCTGTAGTTAAGGAGAGGAGCTCTTGGAACTGGGGCTGCGAGCCCAGCTTGCTCTCCTTTCCCTTGTAGAGTTTCTGTCCGTTGCAGTCCTGTGCCTTCCTCAGTTTCCATTGAGCATGTTGCTTTCTACTTGGCCTTGATAGCACCTCTTTCCTCTTGGTCCATCAGCCTAGCCTAGGTGGGCCGTAGCTCAGGTGGGAAATCCAGTCTGAAATGTGCAGTTTCATCCTAGGCGGCTGTGGGATGGTGGGTGGGGTGGGAATGTAACCACTGTGCAAGGGCCCTCCTTAACTGTTGATATGATTTGAATTAGAGAATAATTTGCTCCCTTTTCTACATCCACTCTTTGACTCTGTGCGACTTTTTTCAGAACAGCCACTTTTCTGACTTCATGGACAAACAAACGGGGTACATCACCAGGAACCTGCTGGCAACCCCAATCGTCATGGGCAAGGAAGTTCTTGCTGTGGTTATGGCGGTGAACAAAGTAAATGCACCCGAGTTTTCCAAACAGGACGAAGAGGTAATGCAGACCCTTGGCCTCCCATCACAGGCTCAGGAAATTTGTGTTACAACCAAGGGAAAGGTGTAATGTTCTCTTCTCTGCCATCCATAGGTCTTTTCCAAGTACATCAACCTTGTTTCTGTCATCCTAAAGCTTCATCATACCAACTACCTGTACAGCATTGAATCCAGGAGAAGCCAGGTAAAGGGAAGGGGACGTCGTTCTGTGCTGACCCGCCCTGACAGATGACCTGGAGCCAGCAAACCCTAGACCTCTCCTACCCTGCAGGGGGTATTTAAGCCACACAGAGCAGGTGCCAAACTTCAGTGCCAGGTGTCCTCTCCTGGTATCTCGTTCTTCCCCTCCCAATCCTCCATCAGGGCATGCATCCTGGGTGGCCTTGGTTTCTTTATCTATGGGATGGATGAGGTTGACAGCACCTACTTCATAGGGTTGGTGTAACTCTTAAATGGCCATTAGCTCATATGTAAAGCTCTTAGTAATTTCTGGGTCAGAGTGAAGCTGTTAATTTGAGGAGCAAATTATGCTTCTAAAGTCCCTGTCATTCCATAAGGCAAATGGACAGAGAACATTTTCAGCCAGAATACCTGAGTCTGGACTACTGTGAACCTAGTCCCTCTTCAGTACAAAAGTGGGAGAGGGTTGGGGTGGAGGGCTTCCTCCAACCCTTCCCATTCAGTCTCAGGATATGTGAAGAGTCGCGTAGCTTTCTCTCTGTGAGGTCTAGTAGGAACCAGTGGGCTGCTAACACTGGGCCTTCTGCCCGCAGACTGCCTCTGCCTCCAATGTTAGGACAAACCCTTTGGGCTCCAAGCATTTAGACATGGAATCATGGCTTCTTCACTTCCAAAGACCTATAGCTTTGCAAAGGTCTACTCATTGTCCCATTTGAGCATCAGAGTGGCTGTTGGATGCATACATGTTCAAAAGCAGATCGTATTGTCTAGTGATATGTACAAGTAGTCATTTTATGTGCCTCACGTTTGCTTTTGGCCAATGCTTGCTCACTGGCTCACTCACTCTCCATATTCTAATTGTTTTCAATACTGGCTTTCAGATCCTTATGTGGTCAGCCAATAAAGTATTTGAAGAGCTCACAGATGTTGAACGGCAGTTTCACAAAGCACTCTACACAGTTAGGACGTACCTGAACTGTGAACGGTACTCCATCGGCCTGCTGGACATGACAAAGGAGAAGGTCTTGCTTTGCCGCATGTTTTGTCTCCCCTAAAACCCCTGTCAGATACACATCACCTGAGATGTGATTCAGTGAGAAATGGATGCGCTATGTAAGTAAGCAGCTGTGCTAGGGCCCAGGAGCCAGGGCCAAGAAGGTGAGGAATGGAGATAAAGGTGTGTTGTAGGTTTGCA
Organism: Sylvilagus floridanus; assembly: GCA_949820135.1. Taxonomy (NCBI): domain Eukaryota; kingdom Metazoa; phylum Chordata; class Mammalia; order Lagomorpha; family Leporidae; genus Sylvilagus; species Sylvilagus floridanus. The sequence continues at coordinate 46,112,126 of OX463235.1, forward strand.
CCTTAGCTTTTCTACTTCCTGCCTGGCTGTGTCTTCATCAAGTCTTTTTTTCAGTTTTTAGAATAGTTTTAGGCTTACAGAAAAACTGAGCACTTAGGTACAGAGTTCCCCCACACACCCTCTTCCCTCCCACCCACCCGCCACCAGTGTGCCCTGCTGCTAGTGTGGTGCGTTGATGTGGTCAGAGTGGCTGAACCAATATGGATGCATTCTTATGAACTACAGCCCCCGGTGCACATTCCTTTGTGTTGTGAAGTTCTGGGTTTTGACAAATGCGTGATGTCCTGGAGCTGCAGGACCTCTGACCAGTGGAAGGCCCATGAAGGAGATCCATGACTTTGTCCCTGAGGGCCAATGGGAGCCAGTGGGTCCCCAATGCCAGTCTATGCAGGATAGCTGCAGTGCCCTAAAAATCCTGTGCTCGGCTCTGTAGCACCCCCGCCCAGCTCTAAACTCCTGGTGACCACTGACTGTTTTATTGCTTCTAGTTTGGTCTTTTCCCAGATACAGAGTTGGGATCATATAGCGTGTAGCCTTTTCAGACTGGTTTCTTTGACTTAGCAGTATGCACTGAAGTTTCTTCCAAATCTATTGATAGCTTGATAACTAAATAAACATACTTTTTAAATGAGCTAACTTAAATTTTTAATTGACAAATATTCTATTTGGGGTATAATGTGATACTGATACAGATGCACTGTGCAATGATTAAATCAAGATAATTAACATATCTAATATCCTGTTTATTTTTTGGTAGTGAAAACATTTAAAGTCAATTCTTTTAGCAAATTTGGAATGTATAACATATGATTATTAGCAATGATCACCTTATGCAATAAATGTTGAAAATCTATTCCTTTTGTCTACTTGGAACTTTGGGCTCTGTGGACAACTTCTCCCTCTCCCACCCCTCCCTCTAGTAACCATTGTTTTATTCCCTACTACTATAAATTGACTTTTCAAAGATTCCACATAAAAGTGAAGTCTCACAGTTTTTGTCTTCATGTTCCTGGTGTATTTCACTTGGCATAATATCCTCTAGTTTCATTCATTTTGTAGCAAATGACAGGATTTGCTCCTTTAAGCCTGGATAACATTTCGCTGTGTATATAGTCCATATTTTTTTATTCATTCATCCATCAAAAGACACAGGTTTATTTCATGTTTTGACTGGAATTTATTTTAAATTGCTGAATAATACTTCATCGTAATGGCAGTTTGTTTATCCATTCACTTATTGAAGGATTTGAGGCCATTCCTAATTTCTGGCAATGTCGAATAAAACTGCTGTGAACATGTATAGGTTTGTGTGAGTATAAATCTTCCACTCATTGGGTAAATACCAAAGAGTAATTGCTGCATCATGTAAGGCTATATTGATCTTTGTGAGAAACTGTCAAACTGTCACCAGATAGGACTATCATTTTGCTTGTCACTGGGAATAAATGAGAGTTCTTGTTGCTCCATCCTCACCGGTAGTTGGTGATGTCAGTATTTTGAGTTTTAGCCACTCTAGGAATTGCAGTCATATCTTGTTGTTTTGATTTACAATTCCCTAAAGAACTCTTTTCATATGCTTGCTATCTGTATGTTTTTCTTCGGCTGTTCATCTGTCTGGGTCATTTGCCCATTTTGTAATTGGGTTGTGTCTTTTTACTTAGTTTTAAGAGGTCCATGTATATTTTACATATAAGTCTTTTATTGAATGTTTGTTTTACAAATATTTGCTCCCAGCCAATGGCTTGTCTCTTTCATTAGCTTAACAGTGTCTTCTGTAGAGCAGAATTTTAAAATTTTAATGAAGTCCAATTTGTCTTAATTTTGGGTTGTGCTCTTGGTATAGTATCAAAGAAGTCCTGAGAAACCCAAGTTCACCTAGGTTTTCTACTATGCCATTTTCTAGACTTTTTATAGAGTTTTTTTTATTTGTTTATTTTACTTAATGGTCCATGATCTATTTTGAGTTGTTTTTATGAGGGGTATAAGGTCTGTGAGTAGATTGATTTTTCTTTGTGTGTGGATGTCCAACTGTTCCAACATAAGTTGTTGGTAAGACTAATCTTTATCCATTGTCTTGTCCCATTACCAAGGATCAGTTAATTATATTTGTGCAGGTTTTTTTCTGGATTCTATATTCTGTTCCATCGACTTTTTCTCTTCACCAACACCACACTATCTTGATTTTGTAGTTTTAGTCTTATGTCTTGAAGTTGGGTAGTGTATGTTCTCTTTTTTTCTTTTATCTTCTGTAATTCTTGGTTTCCTTGTCTGAAAAATGAGGACATGTTTTTTATCAGTTGTGAGAATTAGAGGTTATATATATCTATGTGCATAATGTTATCAGTGCCAATTTAATATTTTGTATTCTAAAATTTTAGAGATCATTTTGAAGTAGAAATTATGAAATATTTATTCACAATAATGTGCTTATCTCTCATCTCGCTATTTCTGTTGGACTTACCCCTTATTATGCTACATCATTTATATCCTTATGATACATGAGACTGCTAGTTATTTTTCCTTGGTGGATGAACACAGGATTGGCTATCAGGAGGGCTGGGTTCTGATCCTGGCTGTGAGCCTTCCTGGCTGAGAAAGTTGGCTGGGCTGCTTTTGGCTGCAAGAAGTATCTGATCAGCTACCATCTTTAGCGAACTGACAGTGACTACTTCATTTAACAAGAAGTTCTAGGATTGGCTAATTCAGAGTTCAGTGGACTCATCAATATCCCAGGAGCTTCCATTTTCCTGGCCAGGGCTTGGGCACCTGCTGTGTTGGTGATGCTTCCTCTCATAGAGGGTAAGATGGTTGGTGTAGCTCAAAGTGTGACACACAGAAACATGAGAGAATCCGGAGGCATTTCCTCCAAATGTCACCTTCATCTGAGGAACATCTTGCGCTAGCAGCCCCTCGGCTGATTCTCTCCCTTGTGCAGAACTGGGCCACCTTCCTTCAAACCAATCTAGGCACCTTATACAGATGAGTCATGCAGGGCCAACTTCCCATACAAATTCCCAACTGTATGCAAATCAAGTTCTACTAGCAAGAAGAATAAGGAAGAGATATTGGGATATGGCAACCAGTACTGTTGACCATCTGATGTGACCTTGGCCCAGCCTCTTAACCCATCTGGATTTAGCTGAATTATCTATAAAATAGCTGCTGCACGTTGAGTACTTTGAACTAAATGCCAGAGCAGGTGATTGATGTTTATTATTCATTTAACCCTTACTGTGATGCTTTAGCAGAAACTCTACACCAATTTTAAAAATTATTTATTTGAAAGAGTTACAGGAGGCAGTAGCAAATCTTTTTCTAAAGGTTTGTTTATTTATTTGAAAGAGTTACACAGAGAGAGGAGAGGCAAAGAGAGAGCTTCCATTCGATAGTTCACTCCTGAATTGGCCGCAATGGCTGGAGCTGTGCCAATCCGAAGCCAGGAGCCAGGAGCCTCTTCCAGGTCTCCCAAGCAGGTGCTGGGGCCCAAGGACTTGGGTCATCTTCTGCTTTCCCAGGTCACAGCAGAGAGCTAGATCGGGAGTGGAGCAGCCGGGTCTTGAACTGGCACCCGTATAGGATGCTGGTACTTCAGGCCACGGCGTTAACCCACTGCGCCACAGCGCCAGCCCTGAGAGCTCTTTCATCTGCTGGTTCATTCCCTAAATGGCTGCAACAGCTGGAACTGGGTCAATCCAGAGCTAGGAGCTTCTACTGGGTCTCCCTTGAGGGTGCAGGGGCCCAAGGACTTGGGCCATCTTCTACTGCTTTCCCATGCAATAGCAGAGAGCTGGGTTGGAAGTGGAGCAACCAGGACTCAAACTAGCACCCATATGGGATGCTGGCACTGTAGACGGCAGCTTTTCCTGCTATACAATAGCACCAGCACCTATTATTCCCATTTTGAACAAAAGATTTTATTTATTTGAAAAGCGGAGTTTGCAGAGAGAAAGGTCTTCCATTTACTGGTTCACTCCCCAGTAAATGCAATGGCAAGGGCTGGCCCAGTCAAAGCCAGGGGTCTGGAACTCCATCCTGGTCTCCCATGTGGGTGCAGGTACTCAAGTACTATGACCATCTTTAACTGCTTTCCCAGGCACATTAGCAGGCAGGATTTGAACTGGCACCCATATGGGATGCCAGTGTCACAGGCGGCAGCTTAACCGGCTATGCTACAACATCAGCCCCTATTTATCCCACTTTACAAGTAAGAAAGGACTAGGCTACCTGTTTAGTATCACAAATTCCTGAGCTAGGAATTATATGAGGGTACTTCCAAAAATCAAGGAAAGTAGAATTAAAATGTTTATCTGGGTATAAGTTTTTTTGAAATACATGCATAACTTTTTCAGGACATGCATCTTCCATGAACTTTTTAAAGTAGGTCTTCTCAGATCTAGAATTCCGGAACTATATAGACAAAGTATACACACACACACACACACACACACACACACACACACACACACACAGTTCATGTAATACGCTGTGGGTCATGTGAGTTTCTGAATTAATGTTTAACTCTAATTGCCTCCAGGAATTCTATGATGAATGGCCCATCAAGCTTGGTGAAGTTGAACCCTATAAGGGACCAAAGACACCAGATGGCCGGGTGAGTGCAAACACCTTCCTTGATGCTCTCTCTGCCAGGCAGCAGCTGCTGAAACTAAGAGGCTACAGCGTACAGAGAAAAGAGCACTGGCCTGGGAGGGCAGGGGTTCCAGTCCTGTGCTTTCCCTGCACGACCCTGGAGTGGTAGAAAGGGCCCTGGACAAAGAGGTTGGGAGTCAGGTCCCAGCTCTGCCCCAGGCAGCTCTGCGGCCCTTGCCCGTGCTCATGGTTTAGCCTCTTGAGCTCCTCTGCTGTGAAGGCCGGGCCTGGTAGATCAACAGTGGCTCTCAACAAGGAGGAACGTGTAAGGCCACCTGCATAGCCCTGTGCAGGGGTGCTGGATGGACTGGGTTCTCCAAGAGCAGCACGGTTAGATTTACTTGCTCCAGGGCAGGACCTGGGTCTGTTCAATTCCCCACTGGGTCCTCAGCACTCAACGATGCAAATTGTTGGGCTGCAGCATGTCCATGCCTCAGGCTCCTCAACTGCCCGTGAAGCAGAAACATGTCCACGGTACAGGATGTGCCATTCACTGTATTGAGAAGTTACATGACTTGGTCTAGTGAAGTATCTATAATATATATTAAGATTTATTTGTGTATTTGAAAGGTGGAGTGATAAAGATATCTTCCATCCACTCCCCCAGATGCCCACAACAGTTGGGCTGGGCAAGGTCAAAGCCAAGAGCCAGGAATTCCATCTGGGTCCCCTATGGAGGTGGCAGGATCTCCAATATTTGGGCCTTCACCCGCTGCCTTCCAGGCATGAGAGGAAGCTTGATCGGAAGCATGGAGTAGCCGGGACTCACAAGCACTTTGATGTAGGATGCAGGCTTGCTAGACAGCAGCTTACGCACCTGTGCCACGGTGCCTGCCCCACAGCACCCATTTCTACAGAATAAAAAGGGATTAGTTAAGTTCAAAACAGGCTGGTTTAGGGATTGGGAGCCGAAGGGGCCCCCAGAAGCTATTTGGCTGCACTCAACTTTTTAAAAACTGAATTTATTTTAGCCTTCGTGTATATGTGCGAACAGTCAGTAACATTTCTGGTTTATTACAATTTGATAATCAGGATAGAAGTAGTCTGTTAATTTATACAAGTTGTGACTAGGAAACAGGGGACTATTTGTAACAGTTTTTCATTGAAAAACTGTGTCCTTTTAGAAATAATAATGTGCTAACAATCTGTTCCTCCTTTCTTAGGAAATCATCTTCTATAAAATCATCGATTACATTTTACATGGCAAGGAAGAGATCAAAGTGATTCCGTGAGTATTGCTGTGGTGTTGCCCCAGGAGTCGCGGGGTTTCTGGGTGCACAGTGGGTTTCTCTGCAGAGCAATGATCTTCTCTTTCCTAATCTTCTCCAAGAACACCTCCTGCGGACCACTGGACTCTGGTTAGCGGGTTGCCAACATATGTTGCTGAAAACGGATTTGTAAGTTGTTTAACAAATGCAAATTCTAAATGATATTGCATTAAACTCTTACCAGCTAAGGCAAAGATGTAATTGTGATTGTAAGAATGACCAGATAAAGGTGAGATGACCATGTCTGTCAGTGCAGGAAGTGGAGAGGAGAACCTTGACAGTCGCGTATAGGTTGGAGCGGCCAAAGCTAGGGACTGGGACCGCAATCCAGGTCTCCTGTGTGGCAGGAAGGAACGCAATGACTTCAACATCAGCACAGCTCCCCAGGGTCTGCATTAGCGGATGCAGGGAGCTGGAGTCAGCAGCTTGAGCGGGGAATCGAACTCCAGCACCCGGATGTGGCATGTGGGCATCCTGACGGGCTTCTTGCCCACGAGGCAAAATGCCTACCCAGGCCCTCGACTTCTTCCTGTGCAGACACGGAAATTTCCGACATCTCTGGAGTCAGTGCCTGCGATCCATGCTGGCTTTAATTCTATCTCCAGTACAGTGGTCAGTTTTTTGAAGCATGAGCTGGGGGCGGGGAAGGAGAGCCTTCTGAATACTGATTAGAAGTGTGGCACTTTGACCCGTCCTCTGTAAAGGCTGTCTTGAGGCCTCAGAGGATGGACTGACAGGTCAGAAAAGGGGAATGAGCTGCTTTTTCCTTTTTAAGACACGGAGGTTGTCTAGCTCATTGAATAACTTAAAAATCCAATTCAAGTCAGATCTTGAAAGTAATGGATGGCCCAGAAGATTGCTGAAATCCTTAGGGTATATGTGCTTCTAAAAACTTTGGGAGTGTTGAGCAGCTGGGCAGCCACTGAAGGTGCTGCCTCCCACTCTGGAGTGCCTGGGGTTAATTCCGGCCTCTGGCTCCTGACTCCAGCTTCCCGCTGGTGCAGACGCCGGGAGGCAGCAATGGTGGCTCAGGTACATGGGCGCCTGCCACCCACGCAGGAGACCCGGATCGAGTTCTGGGCTCCTGGCTTCAGTTCAGTGCAGTTCTGGCTGTTGTGGGCATTTGAGGATTGAATGAGTGGAGGGCACCTCTTTGTCTCTCTCCACGTCCCTCCCTGTCTTTCTCTCTTTGTCTTTCAAAGAAATAAAGGAGCTGGAAGATTTTCACCTTTCTTTGTACAAAAATATTTGCTATGCTTCAGCCACCATTAGACAGCACTTACGTAGGGAGCAAGGGGCTAGTGGGGTCTGGGGTGGTGACTGGGGTGCCCACTCACCTATTCATAAGGCTTCTAGATTTTTACGAATTTGGGGAAGCACATTGCTAAACTGTTGGCTACCTGAAGCCCCCCACCATGGGAGTTAATACACTGTGCAAACTGGTAACTGATACAAACCAGGGCTCCTCCAACCCCTGGCCAGGAGCATCCACTCCAGACATCGCAACTCTAGTTTCTTCCCACTAATTTAAACAGGTCATTTAATCTTACTGGGTTTCTCTTTGCTGAAGTTTAAAAGGAAAAGTTTAGTTTAATGGCTGATGTCCCAGATCTTATGATTTTTTAAAAGATTTATTGATTTATTTCAAAGAGTTAGAGAAAGATCTGCTGGTTCACTCTCCAAATGGCCACAACAGCTGGGGCTGGGCTAGACTGAAGCCAGGAGCCTGGAACTCTCGCTGGGTCTTCCATGTGGGTGCAGGGGCCCAAGCCCTTGGGCCATCTTCTGTTGCTTTCCCAGATGCATTAGCAGGGAGTTGGCTCAGAATTGGAGCAGCCAGGACTCGAATCAGTGCACATATGGATGCCAGCGTCACAGGCAGGGGCATAACCCACTGTGGTATGCCACGGGCTCACTTAGATTTTATGTGTTGGTGGGGAGAAATATAGTCTCTTATTAAAACCATTGCAGATATGACTCAAGATAGAATTCAGAATGACCCAAAAATGGGGTGATTCCTTGTCCTCACGGATGTGAGCAGTAGTCTGTGAAGTCCACTAACGCAGGTGGCATCGTGTCCTCACTTGCGAGTTACTAGGACTGCCTGGCCTTTTCCTCCTGCCTCTTCTTCTAACCTGGATCCCCCTTAAGAAAAAAGGGGGAAAAAGCACCCGGCATCACTGCCACACCTGTCCCAGCAGAGCGGCCTTTCTCCCTGCCCTGCTTGGCCCGCACAGCTCAGCTGGGTGCTTTGATTGGAAAGGGAGCCCTGGAAACGGGGAGAGTGGGAAGCAGCAGAGACGGGCTCCGTCCAGCCAGGGACTTAGCCACGGAGAAGCTACCTTCCGTGAGTTACTGGCAGGTTGGACCCAGCCCGAGGTCCAGTGTCCATGATCCACCTGGAAGTAGCTGAGAGCGGTGTCCACAGCCCTCGGTTCCCTGGCACTCTTTCCTGTCCTTCCGGGTTTAAGTGCCGCCCCCACGCGCTGTTACAGATGGATGTTTTCTCTCCCTTTACAGATTTGCAACATGCTCAATGCCCCTGCCGACGAATACTTCACCTTCCAGGTAACTGCCGTGGGCCTCGGCTCTCGGCTGGGTGTGTGTGAGTGTGAGTGTGTATGCACGCACATTTACTCATTCTCTCCTCCCCTGCTCCATCCCCAGAGGCTGCGCTATGCTTAGGTGTGTCCAGGAGAAACACACACAGGACCCATGTCCTCTCACCCTGGCTGAGCCATGGGCCAAGCGGAAGAGGGTGGGGAGGAAAAGAGGGAGAAGAGAGGAGACCAGGGGCCCTCACCCAGGCACATCACTGGTGCGCGACAAATGCTTTTTGCTGCACCACTGGCTGGACCCCGACTCCAGTGCTTTAGGCGGGTTCCCACTGGTCCTTCAGCCTTGCAGCTCTTAGCCACAGAACCCCCGTGGTCCCTGTCCTGCTGTACTGTTTCTTCTCTGTCCCCGGCATGCAGAGACCCCCTTCCTGGAGCACCCACTTAGGCTCACCACAAGGTGAGCCCCTGAACCAGTGCCGCGGTGGGCTGACTGCTCCCTTCCAGCTCAGCTGCTGTGGCTTGAATGTGTCCCCTCGGTGTTCACCTGTTAGGAACTTAACCGTCACGTTCACAGGTGCATGGGGTGTGAAGGTGGAGACCTGGGAGGGAGTCAGGATCAGATGCGGTCCTAAGGGTGGGTCTTCCTGAAAGTGTTAGTGGCTGTCTAAGAAGGGAAGGAGAGAGGAGCTGGCACGCTCTTAGCCTCTCTCCATGGGATGCCTTCCACAAGAGCCTGCATCACCCACCAGCACTTTATGTTGGACTTCGCAGCCTCCAGAATTGTCAGGGCCACATTTCTCTTCTGTTTTCAATTACCCAGGCTGTAGGATTCTGTTACAGCAGCAGAAAAATGGACTAAGACAAGGGCTTTTTTCCGGGACATGGCTGTGGGACTTCTCTTCTCATCCAAGTTCATCTAGTCCATCCGGAGTCAGTGTATCTTCTGTCACTCCCTCTCCACCTGTCAACTCCCCACCTGCCACCTCCCAGCCTCCTGTCACTCCAGCCCACCCCTCAAAGGGCATCAAAGGACAACAGATCAGCCGGCATTTGTCTCGGGCAGCCTCTTCTGGCCTCTGGCACTTCTCATGCTGTGTCCTGCATTTAACAGCCATCCAATTAGAGCCCTAATCCCCACCAGAAATAGAGAGTGCCCTCCCTGGCAGTTACTGCTGCTAGCTGGCTTTCTGTCTGAAGAGGACACACAGACACACACGCACCCCACACATGTCCACATCCACTCACACACCCCACCCCCACTCACACACCCCACCCCCTCACGCACAGCCCTATCTGTGCTTCCATGGGAAAGCCAGCCTCCCTGGGGTGTGAATGGTTCCTCCCTAACTGCAGACCCAAGCCAGGCCTCGGAGAACCTGTCCACGCTTGCTTGGTTACCTGGGCAGTTTCCCTGGGATCTGCCCGCCCAGCCCTTTGCCTACTGACATGGAAAACACGCAAACACCATATGGCTGCATTTGATCTAGCTCTTCCTCCTTGCAGCCAGAGCCTACTGGTGACCACACTGAGCTCGGCCTGATCCCGGTATTTATGGCAACTGAATGCCAGGAAAGAATGCATGAGCAGGAAACGGAGGACAATGGTTGTCCAACAGGGGTGGGGCTGGGGCCAGCCCAGGAGAGACAGGGCTGCTCCCTAAGGTTTGGGGGTCTGTCCTTCCTCTTGTCCAGGAAGCCACGCCATTGCCAGTGAGAGCCCTGGCAGAGAGGAGGCAGAGGACCTCCTGGGGCCTTGGGGGTCCCATGGTGGGATAAACCTTCAGTCCATGGGGATGTCCCAGGTCTCCAGAAAACATCAGTGTGGTGTCCCCAAATGTGAGCTGCTTGGCTCTTGAGCTGTGAATGTCTAAGTCGCAATGGGCCCTGTGCTCCAACACCCACTGTCCAACGTGCACCAAGGCCCTCCTCTGCATGGCACTCCAGGCCAGACTGAGCGTGAGCAGTAGTAGGAAAGACTGTCTCCGCCGACGATCAGACTCCACCGACAGGTGACTGGCCCTAGAAGCCCCGCCAGCCTTGCAAACTGCTTTGCAATCTTTGCTGGGATCTTAGGTGCTGAATTCCAACCTTCCGCCCCTGCCTTTCTCTGTAGCCCTGCAGCCCAGCCGCTTCTCTGTCTGCCAGCCCTCCTGGCCCCCTCCCTGCCTCTGCCCCCTTTCCTGCAGACGTTGCCCAGGCATCGGTCCAGAGGGCAGACTTGGTGCGGGGCGGCTGCCCTTCCCAGACTCCACCCTCTTGTTGTCCTGCGGCATCCCGGTTCTCCTACTCCACCGTGCACCTGAGCAGTGCGATGGAAAAGCCGGTTCTCTGCCAGGCGCCGCTAGCAGAGGCACTGACTCACACGATGCCCCTTGCGGGCACGGTGCAATAGTGTTCTCTTGCTGCTGTCACCAGTGACTGCCCAGTGGCTTAAAACCACACACATGCATTCTCTTACGGTTCCGGAAGTCAGAATCTCACGAGGCGTCTTGGTCCGAGATCAAGGTCTGGCAGGACTGTGGGGATTTGTCGAGACCCCCTGCCTTTTCTCAGCTCCTCCAGGCTGCCTGGAGACCTCTTCATCTGCAGAGCCGGCTACTGCATCCCTCCGGTCTCGCTGCTGCCACCCCAGCTCCTCTTTGGATTCTGACTTTACCTTCTGTGTTACTTTCAAGGAGCCTGGAACTTACGCTGGGTCCACCTGGGAAATCCAGGTTCCTCTCTCTCCCTTCAGGTCAGCTGATGAGTGACCTCCCTTAATTCCATGTGCCGCTTTGATTCCGCTGTGCCTGGGCGATAACAATCACAGGTGCCAGGGAGTGGGATAGAGACCTCTTGGCGGAGAGGGGGAGGGGACTGCTCTGCCTGCCACAGTGTTCCTTGAAGTGAGCTCGAGGGTTCCTTCTTTAACACCAGGCAAGGAGATCGGAATTCACAAGGGAGAAAAAATCCACAGAATTTTCAGATTTAAATTTTTGTCCTATTAGTTTTTCTTACACCACCCTCCTGTCAACAAGCTCAGCTAATGGCAGAACACTCGGTATAAACAGGGAGCAAATGAATATTTATGGAAAAATCGAGGAGTAGTACAATTTATTTTGGAAACTTTAAATAATATACATGGGTGCTTTTGGTTGTAGAGTTATTTGGCACATGTGATATATTTCCTGTTCATGACTTTGCCCCAGGTCCATATAATTACATAAAGATTTCTCAGTGTTTTCCAAGGATGCAATGTTTGAGAACACTGTGTGATGCATTTTGTTTTCTAAAGATTTGACCATCAGGGCACATAAACGGAGGTTTGTTTTCTCTGCTTTTCGTTCCAAGTATAAACGCCATTAATGGATAATAAACAAGTTACTTGTTTATGTAATAATTACTGAGAGCCTATTACATGCTCAGCACTGTTGTATCCCTCGGGTGAAATTTAATGATTTATGAAATAGTCTTTATCCCTTGGTAAGTTTAGAAAATAGTCCCGCAAACCAGAATCAACTGTGAAGCATTAACAAAAGGAATGCTAAGCTGTGTGGTCTGGGCTATAAGTGCTGTTGAAATCTGCAAAGGCAAAGTGCATTAGGGTTTGCAGAAGTTAGAGAGGGCTTCCTGGGCGGGGCAAGCCTTCCCATGGCCACTGAGGATGACTGAGCAAGCGGGGGTGGGGGAAGCTTAGAGAGCAAGGAGTATGGGGAGGGGAGTCCTTGGCTACTACGGCGCACAGGCCATTTCACAGTTCTGTTCAGGGCACGTCAGAACTACCTGGGCACTTATTTGAAACATGTGCCCAGAGACTATGAAGCAAGCTAGAAAGAATCTGTTCCGTGGGGTCTTTGGGCTGCACTTTGAGAAACGCTCCTAAACTTTTGTGTCTGCACCCATCCCCAGCCTGTAAGCATCTGAAGGGTACAGTCTGTGATTCATTCGTCTTTGTACCCTCAACAACTAGCCCCATTCTTGACCCATCAAAGCGTCTTGAAAGATGTTTTCCAAACTCAACATACCAAAAGGCAAAAGACCCTCTTGGTGGACAGCGAGGATGTCAGAAAGCACACTAGCGTATCAGCAGAATTGAGTCTAAAGACTTAGCTGATCCAGTGTTGATGAGCAGAAAAAGTGAAAAGAGAACAGCGAGGTAATGCAATGATCAGATGCATTTCCCTTACCTAGGACTGGGGAACCAAGGGAAACATCCAGTGTCTTTGTAATACAGACCCTTGGTTCTAGGATGTCTGGTTGGGGATGTATACAAGTACTTACAACACTGATATCCTAGTTACGTTCTGATACAACACAGGAATTGCACATATAACACCCAGAGATTATTTAATAATAGACTGAGTGGTGGGTGGTGGGGTGAGGACTCTAAGGAGGGGGTAAGGAGGAAGCCTTGTAGTGATGGAGTGGGTGAAAATCTACAAACGGGCATGGAACCCCACCACCATGCGTATATAAAAAAGTGCATGTGAGTCTGGTGAAACCCAAATCTGCTCTGTGGGTTATTCAACGTGTACTTCCTTGCTGGCATGTTATAGTTACACAAGGTGTTGCCACTGGGGACAAGTGGGTCATGGGTGTATAAGACTTCTGTGGACATTTCTTTTATGACATCCTATGAATCTATAAGTTTCAAGAAGTTTTCAAAAATAACTTCTGTTCCCTTATTGTTCCTAGAAAGGACCTGTGGATGAGACGGGCTGGGTCATTAAAAACGTCTTGTCCCTGCCCATTGTCAACAAGAAGGAAGACATCGTGGGAGTGGCAACATTTTACAACAGGAAGGATGGAAAACCTTTCGATGAGCATGATGAACACATTACGGAGGTAAGCGCAGCAACCAAACGATGGAGGCAGGTGAAATTCGTGACATAACAGAGGATGTGTAATTGTTTATTCTAGAACTGCATCTGAAGGCAGTTAGGACATGACTTGCAATCAGTTTACTGTGTCATTTCTTGTATTTCCTGGCTTCTGTAAACAGCAACATTTTCTACAAAAATCTACGATTCTGGTTTAATCAAAATTCTTTATAATACAAGGAAAACAGGAAAGGTTTCTCTCTCTCTCTCTCTCTCTCTCTCTGCTTCTATGCCCTCTCGTTCTTGTCCCCAGTCCTTTGTCTAATTTTTAGGTCCTGCCTTATTCCACGGGTGTTTGTAATTCCTCTCCATGAACAACGTATCTGGGGTGCATCATACACTTGGCGATGCAAGGGCTTAGCCAGTTTTGATTGTTCGGGGTTGACGAATAGTACGTTTTTTTCTTTGATTGAAAGGCGGTGGAGGGGAGACGGGTTGATAGGAAAGCACGCGGTGTTGCCTCTGCGTCAGCTTTCCTTGAACCTGAGAGAAGCTGAATGAGCCTTTCTACCTTCCAGACTCTCACGCAATTTCTTGGATGGTCTCTCTTAAATACTGACACCTATGAGAAAATGAATAAGCTAGAAAACAGAAAGGACATCGCTCAGGAAATGCTCATGAACCACACCAAGGCCACTCTGGAGGAAATTGAGTCTATTTTGGTAAGTAGAGAATTCAGTCTTGTGCTGTGAAACCACAGCGGCTGGAGGTTGCCTAATCACCCAGGGTTCTGACAAACGACCTCGGGGAGTAGGGGAGGAGACGCAGAGAAGGAGGGGTTGCACGAGGCCCCTGGGGGCCCACATGCCCTTACTGGATGCCCAGGCCGCTTGGTTGGAATAGCAGTTTGTTAGAAACAGCACCGGAGTCTACAGAGGCAGAAGTAGTGACATCTCAATTCAAGTAAACATAGGTTTCCAGGGAAGGAGATCAGCTGTTGTCATGTAATGGCATGTAACAGTCCTGCATCTCAGTGGCATGCAGGCATGAAGATCTCTTTCTTGCTCATGCATTTGGCCAGGTTCGACTTGGTTCCAAGCTGTGAGTTTGGTGCACTCCATGTGTCTCTCATCTTTCTTGAACAAGCAGCCACCTGATAGTTGTTCTTGCTACAGTGAGCAAAGAAATGTGGGAGAGCGAGCCCCACCTCAAGTCTTTGCCCTGCTATGTGCATTAACAATCTCATTGGCTGCAGAAAGATCACATGGGCAGCACCAGGATCGTGGATGATGGGCGAGCCAGTGGGTTTTTGCAAACAGTGTTCTAACCAGCATAAAGTAGGAAAATACTATGCACCCAGTGTGTCTGTTCCTTTTTATTCTCCTGGCTTTGAAGTGTAGCACTGTGGGGGTGCTTTTCTGTTTTGGATTTAAAAAAATTTTTTTCTGTTTTGGATTTTGTTGGGAGGTTTGAGAGCTAAGAGGCATTTGATTTGAAAGTTTGAGGTATATGGGACCGGTGTTGTGTTATAACACAGGTTAAATCGCTGCCTGTGTATCCCCTCTGGGCACCAGTTCGAGTCCTGAGTAGTCCACTTCCAATCGAGCTCCCTGATAATGGCCTGGGAAAAGCAGTGGAAGAGGACCCAAGTGCCTGAGCCCCTGCACTCACGTGGTAGACCGGGATAAAGCTCTTGGATTTGCCCTTGTTCAACCCTGGCTATTATGGCCATTGGGGGTGTGAAGCAGCAGATGGAAGATTCTCTTCCTTTCTCCCCCCCTCCTTCTCCTTCCTTCCTTCTCTCTCGGTAACTCTGCCTTTCAAATAATTTTTTTTTAAAAAGGAAGTTTTGAGGTATTAAAAATGAAAAGGTGTGGGGGGAATGAGAGGAAATTGCTATGAACTATTGAAAACCAGATGGAGGCCACTCATTTTTCCCTTTCTTGCCTACACACAAACAACCGACACACTCCTCCTTTTTCTTCCTTGCCCTCTCTTTCAAAGGCAGCTACTGTCACCTTTTGGGAGGTGGGGAAACCAACTGTATTAGATTATTCCTTAGGTCAGGCTTTTCACAACTAGTTTCCAAAGGTCTCCTCCTACCCAGTGTGCACCGTTGTCATGGAATTTATTACAGCATATTTTAAATACACATATAGCTTAACTGATTTTAGTAGCAGAGAAATCAGGGAGACACCTCCTTGGCAGGAGCCTCATACCTCAGTTGCTTGTCTGTTGCAGAAATTTAAAGAGAAGTTGAATAAAGATACAATTGAAGACTGTGAGGAGAAACAACTTATCAAGATTTTGGTAAGTGTTTTTCTTCTCCCCTGAACGCCCTTTGGATAGAACATTGGTTTGTTAGGATGTGCGTCCTGGTTTTTTAAAAAATGTTGTTTCCTCTTTGCTGATCTTTTCAAGGATGATAGGAAAGGAGATTCTTCTGAAGGGTGACCTCCAGGTTCCCTGCTCTCCTGCCTTTGTCTCCTCCAGTCCAGTGCACAGCTAAGCCCCCGACTGTTGCCCAACAGGACTGCAGGCCCTGTTTATTTTAACAGCGTGCTTTGCCCGGAGGGTGGGACAGGGTTACGGTGCACCTAGGCTGTCCTGGGCACAGCCATCTGCTGTTGGGCCGCTGGATTTCTGGCTGAAGTCGCCTTCTTCTGTCTTGTTGTGTCCAATCGACTGCTAACCCCACTCGCTAAATTCAGTGTCCGAGGTGGTCGTTCTCCATTCTAGAATGTGCATTTGAGTCTTCAAGGTTCCAACCCCGTGTTGAAACGTCCTATCATGTGATCTAATTTGACTATATTTTGCTTGATTTTTTTAAAAAATTATTCTCCATAATTTATGTGCTCATCTCGATACCCGAGTTACCTCTAGGTCTGGTCCTGCTGTCTGCTTTTACTCTTGGCTTTCAGTCATGGGATCCTATTTTTAAAATACCCTTCATGATTTTAATTAGAGACCAGAAATTGTGGAAAAACTAGCAGAGACTTTGAGTGCCATTAAGTTTCTGCAAAGATCATTAGGTTTTCTTCTGGCAGATGAAGCGCTGGTTCGGGGTGTGCTCAGGGATGCTCTGAGTTCTGCCTGGGGCCCTCATTTGTATGTGCAGAGTGTGACTCTTCCATGATCCCATAAACTCCCAGGATACTTACCGAGATTTAGAGGCTTGAATTCTGTCTGGAACTGAAATGTCACATTTAATTCCCTCCCTCACTGCCTTATCCCACTCTCCACTGCCCCTTTCCAAACTGACACACGTGTTCTTGGCAAAACTAAGCTAGATTGGCCGGCTCGCCTGCCCTTTTTATGGGCAGCCTTATACCACTGGCTGTTGACTCCGTGTGGACTGCTCAGTTGCCACCGTCCATGTTTCTGGGTCAACTGAGGCTCTCCTGCCCCCACTCTCCTTGGCTCGACCTCAACACTAGGCCCTCATCCCAGGCCCTCACTCACCCTCAGTGTCGTCTCGTAAAACAGAACTAGTTGACATCCAGGACACTAGACATCCTCTAGATCACTGTTTAGAGGAGGAAGGGTCTCGTGTTGGAGAAGCAGGATGAGGGCAAAGAATCAGTTGAGCTATGCCCCCCTCCCCCAGACAACAACAACAACAAAGTAGCCTATGTTGAATGTAAAATCCACTCTGGGCTAATCTCAAGTCACTGATGCATAAAACCTGGGAACTTGAACAAGCCAACGTATAATTCAGAGTTTTCTCCAAAATGATCCGTCATTTCTCAGCTACATAAGGATTTGTCCATTTCTGTTCATTCTGGTTCTTTCTCCAGGAGTGCACATTAATTTTGGGTTCAGGGAAGGTGTAGGCCTTGTAGGTGTGATGACAGCTTAGTGTGTGCGCTGGAAAGGGCAGGGGTAGCAGTGCTGTGACTCAGGCAAAGTGGGGGCGGGCACCTACCCCACCTTCCTCCTGCTCTCTAGGACATTCCTGGCCACTCACAGACACACTGTGGCCAGCGTTCGCCCAACTATAGAACATCTGGAGAGGATCTTCTAAGACACATGCTTCATTTGTGAAGCCTGTATCTGGTTGTTTTCACCCATACGGCGTTATGGAGATCGGCTGTAGCTCAAAGAATGGTGCCATGTGCTGAGGGTGAAAGTGCAGTGGGCTTCTTTGATGGTGCAAGAAGCTCTCTGTGTATTAGGGAGACTAACTACAAGCAATGCTTGTTCCCAAAGCATGAGCCCCCAGGGCCCTGGGAAGGCCAAGGGCCTGAGCTGACCCACAGAGGCTGATGTCGTCACAGCCGGGGTTGAGGAGAGCAGGGGTCGCCCAGACAGAAGTCGATGACGGGACCTTGCGATGGCTGGGAGAGGGAGTGGGAAGCAGGGTCGGAGCAGACCAAGACGAGGAGACGCGAGAGATGGAGAGGGGACAGACCCATGGATCGATGATGCATCTTGGGAGACCAAAGCTGCTGGGGGTGTGGCTGTGGCGTCCAGTGAGCAGCAGGGCCAAGCTGCCGGGAGGCGGGACAAGGCCAGGCTGGCAGCTGGGGCTCGAAACGTCACCTGATCAGACACTCGTGCTCCCTGGGAGCAGATGGAGCCTGCTGGGCTGGAGGCAGGAAGCCTGGAGTGGGGGCACTGCGGAGCCAGGCGAGGGGCAGCAGCTTCCTCTGTGCGGTTAACTGTTAGCAGTCAGCTAAGTCGGCCCTGGGAGGCCAGAGTTCCTACTTAGCAAGTCGGTAGGAACCTTTTACTTGTCTCAGTCTTGGTGCATCACAGACTTAAAAGCTTTGGCTCTTGCAGAAGCTGTGGTTTCTGTAACAGAGGGTGATTGGATCAGCTCACCTGTGCTGCCCAGGGGGCCTAAGCGTCATCCTCCTGGGAACGTCTTACCTCGCTTCCTGCTGCGATGCACCTATGGTGACTACACACGCAGGGCATTCAAAACAGCTTCACGGCTCAGCCCCCAGAACACTGAGGACCGCGGGACAGAGCCCCTGTCGCAGGGAGGCCAGCTGCACGGGGCACTGCATCCCACAGGTCTCACCCTCCTGAGATTTTAGAGATTCGAGAGAGGCAGTGACCATGTCTACTTCACCCAGTGCTTGGTCCAAATCCCCAGGGCGTGTTCACACACCAAAAATGTTTGGGAATGAATGAAGAATGAATGAATGAATGAATAAAAAAGAGGGATCTACCTGGGCAGAGAATCTGAAGGTCAGGGGGAAGCTGAGGGCCTAGGCGGGCCCTGGGAGAAATGGAGGAAGGAGAGAAAGGGGATTGTGAGGAGCTCCTACAGGCCACGGATTTTTTGACAAGGGTAAGTAAAATTGGGATTCTTTTTTTTTTTTTTTTTTTTTTTAACAGAGTGGACAGTGAGAGAGACAGAAAGGTCTTCTTTTGCCATTGGTTCACCCTCCAATGGCCGCCATGGCCAGCGCACTGCGACCAGCGCACTGCGCTGATCTGATGGCAGGAGCCAGGTGCTTCTCCTGGTCTCCCATGGGGTGCAGGGCCCAAGCACTTGGGCCATCCTCCACTGCCCTCCCGGGCCACAGCAGAGGGCTGGCCTGGAAGAGGGGCAACCGGGACAGAATCCTGTGCCCCGACCAGGACTAGAACCTGGTGTGCCAGCACCGGTAGGCAGAGGATTAGCCTGTTGTAGCCACAGCACCGGCCAATTGGGATTCTTTAAAATGAAAAAGACAATAATGTTATTGTCCCGTTTCATGGATGAGAATACTGAGCCTTTTTCAAGTATAGATATGCCTCTACCCAGAACCCAACACCGAGGCATTGCTTTGCAGGAAAACCTAAAACTATCTCTGCCCAAAGTGAGCAGTTGGAGGGTGGCAGCAGTGACCAGGAGGAATAGGAGGGTGCTGGCAGCCCCAGTGGAGGGAGGGCAAGAGTGTGAGGGGCCAGCTTGGACTCAGAGGTGGGAGACCAGGAGCCAGCATTTTGCTTAAAAGGAGCGCACATCATTTGGTGTGAAATGTGTATGAATAGAGTATGAATGTCTCCCCTAGGAAATGGTAGATTTACAGAAGGAAGGTAGTGACCTGCCTGTCCCTCCTCAGCACGGTCCAAGGTGAATACCCATGGGCTGAAGCACCTGCAGGACCATCTGGTGGACCACAGAGCCTGCACTGATTCCCTGATCCAGAGGCTGGCCCTCCCCTCACAGGACTGGCTCTCTTCCCCTCCAGCTCGGCTGAGGGCTTGTTCTGCAGAGTCTCACCTCCCTTCGCCCTGCCTGGTGTGTTCAGCGTCTCCCCAGCACAAACCACTCCGTGTCGTGCTGACTGATGATTCCACACTCTCATCTTTCATTGGCCTGGATTTTCGAACTGTTTCAATAAATTAAGGGCAAGATCCCCATTTTCCTTCCCCAAGTCATGCCAATGCCCATGTGCCTGGTCATGTTTTGTTTTCTTTTCTCACGTACTCTTAACTACGAATGAGATGTAGCTAAGTTAATTATCTGGGGACATTCTCTCATTCATTTGTTCAACAAACATGTACGGCACAGCTTCCTGGGACAACACTACAGGTTCTATGTGGCAGCAAACAAGAGCTTGGAGAGCTGCGGAGCTCAGTCTAGTGGAAACCATTACCGAGCGTGGAAGGCAAAGAGAATTGAATTAAGCAATTGCCTGGTATTTGCATATTTCTTGAAAAGGAAAAAAGGGGAAGTAATGGAAATGCTTAAGGCTGCCATAACCACACATTGGATTTTGCACCATAGAAAGAAATCGGCTGCTAGAGTTGGATGTGAAATAGAGTCCCATCACTTAGAAAGCTTTTAAATCTCACTCGGCCTCGGCTGTGTGGATTGGGAGACCAGCTGATGCGAGCTGCCTTGCAGTAATGGCTCAGTGGGCTGTGCGCGGTGGTATTTTCTTGTAATGTGGCTTTACACACAATGCTGGATATGCGGATTTAACCCGAAACAATTGTCCTTATTTCAACAGAAGGAGGACTTGCCGGACCCAAAGGAGGTGGAACTATACGAATTTCGGTTCAGTGACTTCCCCATCACGGAACATGGATTGATTAAGTGTGGAATACGGCTGTTTTTTGAAATCAATGTGGTGGAGAAATTCAAAGTCCCCGTAGAGGTCAGAGGGTGTTTTGTTTAAAATACGGAACGATTCTGTTGCCGTAGTTTGCTACTGTTTTCTGTGGTTCAAAAGATCAACTTCAGTTTAGATTTTAAATTATTATTAACCTTGTAAATACAACAGCTTAACCCCTGTCAACAAGACCAACGCATCTTTTTCGATAAGATTGTCACTAGACCGTCTGCCCTTTGGAATTCTGCTCAGAGTCTGAATGGTGTTGTCCTCTCCCGGGAGCAGGTCCTCACCAGGTGGATGTACACAGTGAGGAAGGGGTACCGCGCTGTCACCTACCACAACTGGAGACACGGGTTCAACGTAGGGCAGACCATGTTCACCTTGCTGATGGTAGGTACAGAGTGCTACAAGTCATTGCACACCTGTTGGTCTCCTACTCCAACATGATGAGAAATGGGTAGGAGCCATCCCTCGAGATCAGTAAGCTTGGAGTTCACAGGCATGAGCCCACAAGCCCCCCTGCAGAGGATCCCAGGGAGCCAGGTATCTGTGGGTACCTGGCTGGATTATCACTCACACCTTCCTGTATTAAACCTTCTTGAAACAAAATTCAGCCACTTGTTAGGTTTTGGCGTTGCCAGGAGGTTAGACCAGAATCATAGTAAAAATGGGCCAAGACCCCTTCCCTGTGGCAGGTAGGCATGGTGGCGTTTGGTACGGAAGTCTGTTAGTTCAAGGAAGTAAGTCGCTGTGTACCCGTGTCTTGTAGACAGGAAGACTCAAGAAGTACTTCACGGATCTCGAAGCCTTTGCCATGCTCGCGGCGGCGTTCTGCCATGACATTGACCACAGAGGCACCAACAACTTGTACCAGATGAAGTAAGTGCACACAGGCGCCACGCAGCCTGGACCCGCTGACTTCCGAAAATGCCGAGCGGGGGCGGAAAAGTTGCTGGTCCCTCGGGGCCACATCTGGGACTCTCGGGTGTTTTGCTGCCCTCTTTCCTCTGTCTGTGTCCAGCCATGCCTCTGCCTCCTTTGTATACAGCTTCACTCTTTGTTTCTACAACTTTGTTTCATCAGAGTATCGAATTCGCGCATTAACATACGTGCATCTTAAGCTTACACCGTGGAATCTTCAAAAAGTGCATGGGAAAAGCTAGTTCTGAACACACTATGCACGGTTTTCAAAAATCCAAGATAATCTTCTTTCTGAATTCTATTTTCCATGAGCTTTTTAAAAAAATTTATTTGAAAAGCAGAGTTACAGAGAGGCAGAGGCAGACAGAGGTTTTCCATCTGCTGGTTCACTCCCCAAATGGCTGCAGTGGCCAGAGCTGGGCTGATCCGAAGCCAGCAGCTTCTTCCAGGTCTCCCATCTTCTGCCTTCCCAGGCCATGGCAGGGAGCTGCATCAGAAGTGGAGCAGCTGGGTCTCAAACCGGTGCCCATGTGGGATGCCGGCGCTGCAGGGGGTGGCTTCCCCTGCTACGCCACAGCACCGGCCCCTCCATGAGCGTGTTGAAGCACCCTTGTCCATCTGTGTGGAACACCCCCAGTTCAACCTCAGGAACACTTCTTCCTGGACTCACTACCCTTCCATTCCACGGTCCTTTTGCTACACCCAGCTCTTCTTCAGCTGGTCTCCCATGGTGACCTCAACGCCATCTTCCTGTCTTGCCCTAAGAAAGGCAGTGCAATAATAAGGATATAAGCTCTGGGGTTGGATAGACTTGGCTTCACTGGGCTCACGGGTGACTTCAACTTTTTGAGCCTTAATTCCCTCATCTGGAAAGCAGCAATGCTAATAACAGGATCTCCCAGGGAAGGTTGTTGGAAATGTAAAATGAAATCACAGATGTAAAAGTACTCAGCTCATGGCAGTCGATAAATGTTACAGACTATTAACTCCTGTGATTATGTCCTTGTCACGAGCCACAATTCATCAGCAGGGCAGGCTTCTATCAGTCAAGATGCCCACATTGCTCGTCCAGGTGCCTGGGTTCATAGCTGCCTCTGCCTCTCCATTCCAACTCCCTGGGAGGCAGCAGTGATGGCTCAAGTCATTGGGCTCCTGCCACCCATGTGGGAGACCTGGATTGAGTTCTGGGATCCCAGTTTCGGCTTCATCTGAGCCCTGGCTGTTGTGGTCATTTGAGCAGTGAGCCAGCAAATGGAATCAATCTCTCTCTCTCTCTCTCTCTCTCACTCTCTCTCTCTCTCTCTCTCTCTCCCTTTCTCTCTCTCTTCCCTCCCTCCCTCTCTCACCCTCTTTCTCTCCCTCCCCACCACCCCATTCCCCGTCTTCCTCTTTCCCTCTCCCTTTTAAATAAATGAATGAATGATCTCTGAGAACTTACATACATTCATGAGCAATGGTCACCCCCCAGCCAGCACCTTGATGGTGGTTTTTGAGATACTCTGCCTGGGCCACACTTTGTCCCCATTTCTAAAGCACAACCTACGCCTCTCCAGAGCTGTAGCATTTTACAGAGAGTGGGTTTGGGAATCTGAGTTTATGAGGTGTAACTACTTCCTGTTTTGGGGACCTTGGGAAAGTCACTTAACCTGTCTTCCATCTGCTGCTTTACTCCCCAAATGTCCTCAACAGCTGGAGCTGGGCCAATCTGAAGCCAGGAGCTTCCTCCAGGTCTCAGACATCAGTGCAGGGGCCCAAGGGCTTGAGCCATCCTCTGCTGCTCTCCCAGGTGCATCAGCAGGGAGCTGGACTGGAAGTGGAGCAGTAGGGACTCAAACTGGCGCCCATAGGGAATGCCGGAGCTGTAGGTGGCAGCTTTACCCACTAAGCCGCAACACCAGTCCCTCCATAATAATTCTTGAAGTGTCACTTTATGGACCCCTATTGTGTTGGAAGAATTGCCCAGGTGTCCAAAGAGATATCAAGACACCACATTAGTGGGGCTGGCGCTGTGGTACAGCAGGTTAAAGCCCCAGCCTGCAGTGCTGTCATCCCATATAGATGCTGGTTCAAGTCCTGGCTGCTCCACTTCCAATCCAGATCCCTACTAGTATGCCTGGGAGAGCAGCAGGAGGTGGCCCAAGTTCTTGGGCTCCTGAACCCACATGGGAGACCCGGAAGAAGCTCCTGGCTTCGGATTGGCCCAGCTGTGGCTGTTGCGGTCATTTGGGGAGTGAACCAGTGGATGGAAGACCTCTCTCTCTCTGTCTCAACTCTTTCAAATAAATAAAATAAATCTTAAAGAGACATTACATTGGCAAGTGCAGTCAATGAAATGTTGAATGAGCGTGACCTGCTATTCTCACGCTGGTGGTACCACTGAGGCCACGTGGAGTGGCCTGGAGCTGTTGGGACAGCGCTGATTGTTTTCTGGTTGACCTTGTGCCCGTGATCTGATCACCTGTCTCCTGAAGGTCTGCGGCCCTAGCTTCCAGTTCCCAACCTTATCTCCAACCTTTGTGCCCTTTGACGGTCTCCTAAAAACCTGGCTGTCTTCCAATGTTTATTATTCCTTCAAGTTCTTATATCCTCTGTATTTACTTCATTTTTCTAACCAGTTTTATATTTTTATGTGTATAGAATTCTTTGTCCCTTTCACCTAAGTTTCCCTGTTTAGTTTTTGTTCTCTGATCTTTTGGGCTCTTTAATCTTATCCCTGGAGAAATGCAGTTATCAGAAATTTAGGAATTGTAGAGTTCATCTCACTCCAATCCAGTGTAGACATTTCCTCTACTGTATTCCTTCCTGCATCCTCTGGCCCACATTTGATTACTTTCACCACTTGTGAAAGTAGGCAGAACCACTTGTTCACTAGGCAGACCATCCTATTTTTGGAAAATTCTCATGGTTGAGTGTTCTCCATTGGTGTCCCGACAGCTTTCTGTTTGTTCTGAGTTCTCTGGCTCTGCTAGAGTAAGTTTACCTTCTCGTTCACAGTTTGTTCATTCATATACTACAGGGAGTTACCACGTCCCCGCCCCAAAGACTCTATTTTCCAGGATGAGCTTATCAAGTTGCTTGAACTATTTTTAAAGTAATGGTTTCTGCCATGTAATTTTAATTGTCATTTTCCTCTGAACCCAACCAGTGTTTTATGTCATTCTTAGAATATGGGTCTTGGGGTTCGACAACATCAAGACGTAATTTGCAGTAGTACTTTATATTTAATCCTAATTAAATTTCATCCTCTTACTTCTTTATTCTACTCAGCTGCAACTTCCATGGGAGACTGTCAGCTTGGTGCCTTTATTTTTCCCAGTATTGAAATGAGACCGCCTGGTGTCTGTGCACGTTCACTGGTCAGGTGGAGCTGTGCATCCGGGCAAGAGCCAGCGCAGCGTGCTAGGGTGCAGGGCTGGAAACCAGGGAACAGCCGGGGTGCTCAGTTAGGCAGCAGACGGGCTCTGCTTCCAGAAAGCTGAGTCAGCACTGCAGGAGCACACTCGGTGGCCCAGGGCGCACAGACGAAGGAGACCACGGGGCAGCTCCTCGGCTGCCTCGCTGAAGTCTGGCATAGGCCGTGCCTGGCCTCCGTCTACCCTCCCAAAGGG
Source organism: Sylvilagus floridanus (assembly GCA_949820135.1). Taxonomy (NCBI): domain Eukaryota; kingdom Metazoa; phylum Chordata; class Mammalia; order Lagomorpha; family Leporidae; genus Sylvilagus; species Sylvilagus floridanus. Next base: position 46,136,984 of record OX463235.1, read on the forward strand.
GGTTCACCATGCTGACCTGGCATTGCTTTGTCTTTCTAACCGTCCCTGCAGCTCCTGGAGATTATTCTGTGGGTGCTCACAAGCCATCTGTTACCTGTTTCAGGGATTAATGTCAATCTCCTCTCATCTACACATTGCACCATTTTCTGCCTAAATTGTGGGGTAAATTTTCACTTGTGTCCACTCTTCAATCATCTTGTCATCTTAAATTCCCCAGAGAATACCAGCACCAGCCCCACTCAGCCCCATCATCAACTTTCTTTAGGAATTTGGGATGTTACTAATTTGGGCTTAAAAAAAAAAACCCCAAAACCCTTAGTGTTTTCTTATCACCATCTACTGATGTAGTTTCAATTTTGAAAAATTATTCTTAGAAAGGGAAATGCTAAGTTGAATAGTCAAATCACACATCACTTCTATGGCTTGAGGTTCTGTCCTTCGGTTATTTTCTGTCTGGGTGGCTGGACACAGCTGCAGTCTAAACTATTTTCAGTATTTCAGGATTGTGTTGCCAGATACTGCACATATAGGAAATTGCTTAATGCTGTGCTTTGCTTCTTTCTTCAATATCCCATTGAAATATTTAATAACTTGTCTGCAAATTCCATTTTAATATATTTCTATTGACTTAAAGGACCAACTGAGGGGAAGGGGGAAAGCAAGCGAGCGAGATTGCTTCCCTCCTATAGTTCATTCCACAAATGCCTGAAAGAGTCGGGGCTGGGCCAGGTCAGTGCCCGATCTAGGAGTTTGGTTTGGGTCTCCCACATTGGTGACAGGAACCCTCCTGCCTCCCGGGGTGCACATTCGCAGGCAGCTGGAGTGGAGAACCCAGGCCCTCCAACAACGGGGCGGGCGGGGCATTGCTGGTACTCAACACATCAGTTGATTTTCTTTTTATTGAAAAGAGCAAATTCTCATCTTTTAAACCCTAAATGTCCCCCTCAATATGTCATTTTTAATGATTTTACAAACACTGGCTGGGGAGGGAGAGGGAAGACATAAAAAAAAAATAAAAACCACGACCATAAAGATTCTGTATTGCGTGGACTTACATATAACCTTTAAAGTCATGGCCTGTTTCCTCCTAGATCCACGTCTCCCTTGGCAAAGCTTCACGGGTCCTCCATCTTGGAGAGGCACCACCTGGAGTACAGTAAGACCCTGCTGCAGGACGAGGTATGTGAGTCTCTACCGGCGGCTGCTCACAGGTCCTGGACCAAAGCACTTGCCCACAGAGAATGCCTGGGAGGAGGCAGCCTGGGGTCGCTGCCACAGGCCTCGTGTACCCACCAGCAGACTGCTGGCTGGCTGTCGCTCTTGAACCAGCAGATGGGGTTCAGAGGAGCAGGAGCCCTGGGAGTCAGGGAGCTCTGTGGGTCTTGGGGAAAGAGGAGAGCGCTTCCCGTGGCGGTGCCAGGGCCCTGCGTGTCCTCACGCGTGTATGACTGGGGAGGAAGCACAGGCTACCTGCCCCTGAGCTTGTGGTTCCTGCACCGGGTTGTACCTTTGAGAAAGTCAGGCTTCGGGTAGTGGAGGGAACAGGGATGGGGATGGACGGCAGAATTGGGCACCTGCCATCGGGGAGGCAGCTGAAAGTCCCCAGGGAGGGATCGCCTTCGGGGCAGGCCTGGGGCAGGGGTAGGGATGGAGATGGCTTTGAATCCCTTGAACTCCCGATGATGATTCCCGTGTGTTGTGTGCAGCCACCCCCGCCTTTGTTAATGTCATTGAAGGAGGTCTTAGGCCTGATGGAAAGCTGCAGGTGTCACCCAGTCATAGGATCCTAGCAAGGTTCCAAGCCAAGAAGCGTTAAAAGGAGTCAGACGGAGGGGAACCCTGCCTCACCTGGCGGCAGAGAACCTGTTCCGAGTCGCGCACTCGCCAGGACTGACAAGCGCCCTGGAGGTGGGGGCTTGCTTTCAGCTTCAATAACCATCTTTCATTAAAGGTCCAGGGCAGAAACACAGAAATGCCCCCAAGCTTAGAAATAACACTAGAGACTTCTGGGTAATGGAAAACCAAAATGGTCCCATGAGCCAAGCAGGAGCCCCCTCCCCCCCAGGGCAGAGTGGGCAGAAAAGTAGCAAAGGAGAAGGCAGCTGAGTCCTTTCCAGAGCCTGTGACCGCTGCAGCCCCCGGCACGGCTCTCACCCAAGCCTGCGCAGTGTGCCACACTCCGCGGTGCTCACGGCCTAGCGCCGGCCTCGCGCCTCAGTCCGCTTCTGTTGCTATCACACAGCCCCAGAGGCTGGGTCACTTACGAAGGACAGAGCTCTGTTTTGGCTCATGGTTCTGGAAGCCGGGGAGCTCCAGATCCAGGCAGCCAGATCTGCTTGGCTTTAGAAGGGCAGGTGAGTACGTGCGCAACAGTGGAGACGCGGGGGGCTGCCTTGCTTCCTAACAACCTGCTCTCCAGAGAAAGGCCTTGATCTCTGTGAGCTGACCACCTCCTTAAGATCCCACTATCTCTCAACACCAGTACACTGGGAATCAATGCCAACAGTTGCAGAGGGGACGAAACATTCCCAACCACAGCCCCTGTGTCACTCTAGCTGGTGCTCCTCAGCCTGTGAGGACCCAGACCAGCAGCGTCAGAATCATCCATTTACTGGGCAAGGGCACAGATCCGAGGTCCCCTTTCCCAGCTACTGGCCAGTCTGGGGGTTTGTCTTTCGAATCAGACCTCCATTAAAACTCGTGTGCAGACAGAACTGTTCCCTGCTACAGCATCCACAGCATAGACCGTATCTGTTCTATGGCGACTAAAAGGAGTGGAACGGAAAATAATTCAGGAAGGTAGGGGTGGATTGCTATCACCTCGTTTGCTATGAGTCACTGTTTGACTGGCTGGGACAGTCTTTGGTTTCTCAGTAAGAATTTTCTGCACATTCTCCCATTTCTATGATACCACCGTGAGATGGTGTCAATTATAACCTACGGATTCTAGACTCACCAACTACAGCAAAATGCACTTGAACTGTAGCCAAGTATCCACGTGTTTATGCTGGGAGGCTCCTGGTGTCTCGTGTGTTTTTGTTTCTGGGCTTCAACCGTGTATAATAGAGTTAGGGCTTTCCATCTTCATTGTTTTTAATATTTACTTTGCAGTCCAGACCGGCTTTTTGATGGCTATATAAAGACTTGCTATTCTTTCTAAACAGGAACATTGCATGTCAGTAACCCATAGCACATTTTCAAGGACCTCTCTACAATATGATTCAGCTTGCTAAGTGCAGACTTTGAAAGCCCTGTCAACAGAGTCGCTAGGCGATGCAGTCACACGACACTTGTTCACGAGCAAATTGAATGCTTAAAAAATGGACACTTTTCCAGCTTTGGATGTGCTTTTCATCCTTTGTAGAAATAAAGCAGCTCTTTAATTCCATAAAATATAACCATTAAGCTTATTCAAGGGAAATCCTTGGCATTTTTCTAGCAATTTTGGCATCGGTGGCCATGACTGAAGCATTTTTTTTTGACGTCATAAAACTTTGAACTGAAATGTCCTTATGTCCGAGTTGGATTTATTGCTTTAAGGAATAGAACTGCCAGGACTCTAAACCAGGCAGGGTTCAACCTCTTCACCTCAATGAATAGATGGGAACTTTGTTAGCCAAATTTGTAGGAGTATAAATTTTAATACTAAAATATACTGTAGAAATGAAAAAATAAGCTACTTAGCATAAATAGTAGAACACTGTGATTATTCCGGATGCCTCTTTACAAAGTTCACAAAGCATATGAAAATGTCATTTATGGTTTTTCATACCAACCCCATCAGCCTGGCCCACTTTATACAAAGTAGTGAAGAAGAAATTAAACACTACGTCACACGGCCAGCCAGGCAAGAACAGGTTGGCTATCTTCTCTCTGCAGTGTCCCAGGCACCACACCGAAGATGAGAACTGCCCGTACTTTCCCTGGCCTCTCCCGGACAGCTCCGACCAGCATGAATTCAAGCTGTGTCTACCTGCTTGGGTGTGCTACACAGAAGTCATGTTTTTATTGCCTTTTTAAAAAGTCCAGAGAACAAAAATAGAGGCTTTCTGTGAGCCAGTGAATCCAGCTGAGCAAGCAGGGGCCCCACTGGGGCCAGCCAGGCGGCAGGCCTCCTCTCGCTCAGCGGCACCTGCCTCTACGTAATATTTTGGGTGCAATATTCTGGCAAACAAATGCTGTTAGCGCCAAGCAGCAGGTATTTCATGAACATCAGATGAACTTCTCAATCAACTTCATTGAAGTCTAATATATATACAATGAACTCTACCCCCTTTAAAGTGTAGAGTTCTATAGGTTTTTTTTTTTTTTTTGGCATTTTATACTGGCTTAGACTTTCTAGATTTTATTTAAGTGCAGAAGAGCACTCTTTTGTGCTGACTTCTTTCAGAATTCTGGGATTTCTCCAATGTCACTGTGTCAGTGATTTGTTCCTTCTCATTGCTGAGAGGAAGTCTCCTTATCTTAAAGGTATTAGATTTAATTGTACTTGACTTTAACAGAACAGCATTGGAATGACATTGCAGAACTTCCTTGAGTTGTCTTTATCATAAGAGATGTTAGTTTTTAAAGGGCTGTCTCAAATGATTAATGAATATCTAGGAAAAATTTTCCAAAGCTATTGCTGTTGAGATGTTTGGCATCTTAAAGCTGTATGTGTTAAGAGTTTATAGTACCTATTAGCTCCCGGCTATGCAATACGAACCATTTAGGAGGATTTTATTTTCCTCACATTTCTCTCTGCTTTAGGAGGCACTTATTAGTGTCATTATCATTATCCGTATTTATAAGATTTGCATTGTACTCTATAATTGCCATTATTGCTTATTTTTTAAGAAATTGTATATACTTATTTGAGAGGGAGAGCGTGCCACAATCTACTAGCTCACTCCCCAAATATCTGCAAGAGTCCTGGTCCAGTCCAGGCTGCAGCTGGGAGCAGGGAAGGCAATTCAGGTCTCCAACATGGCAGCAGGAAGCCAGCTACTGGAGTCACCCCCGCTGCCTCCCAAGGTCGGTCTGGGCAGGAAGCTGCAGTCAGGAGTTTCACTGGTTCCCCATTGTGTCATCTTTTTTTTTCCCCTTAGATTTTCATTTATTTATTTGAAAGAGTTACAAAGACAGATTAATCTTCCATCTCCCTAGATGGGAGTGAACCTGGGCTGGACCAGGCCAAAGCTGGGAGGCAGGAACGTCTTCCAGGTCTCAAGTGGGTGGCAGGGGCCCAAACACTTGTGCCATTGTCCTCTGCTTGCCCAAGCTGTTAGCAGGGAGCTGGACTGGAAGTGGAGCAGCTGGTTCTCAAACCAGTGCCCACATGGAGGCAGCGGCTTTACCTACTATGCCACACCACCAGCCACCCTCCATTGTTTATTCTTGGTTCAACTTTGAATTGAGACAAATATTATTGAGCCTTCGCACTTCCACATGAATTTTAGGATGTTTGTCAATTTACAATCACATCAGCACATTTATTGTTTTGGTTGGAATGGCACTGAGATTAGAGGAAGTGTATTGATACGTATTGATACGATGAGATTCAAATGTTAATTAGACATAGGCCTCAAATGTGGCTAAGAGCTTTCTAGGAATACAAAAAAAGAAAACAGCATATTTTATACTTTGTAAGAATCCATACCCATGACCCTTAAAAGGAAGCCACTTTAGCTCTTCTTTTAAGAAATTCGGGTGTGAAAGAAAAAGAAAAGAATGTAGAATTAAGGAAGGTTTATTTTAAAATTTTACTTATTTGAAAGGCAGAGAGGGAGACCGAGATCTTCCATCTGCTGGTTCAGTCCCCAAATGGCCACAACAGCAGAAATCAGGAGCCAGGAGCTTCTCCCAGGACTCCCGCATAGGTGCAGGGGCCCAAGCACTTAGGCCATCTTCTGCTGCCTTCCCAGGCCATTAGCAGGGGCTGGATTGGAAGTGGAGCAGCCAGGACTTGAACTGGCACCCACATGTGATTCTGGTATTGCAAGTGGCAGCTTAACCTACTATGTCACAGGAAAGGTTTTTAAATTAGGAGACTTGTACAGATTTCCAGGTGAACGTTGAAAATGAGAAAAAAAAAATGAGTGCAATTTAGGTATACTGGGTTACATGGGAAGCAATGCTGAAAACTTTAAACTCCATTTTTCTCAATTAAGTCAATTTTTGAAATTGTAGTATTGACTCATTTTAACAGCAAATTTTTTGGGGGGATAATCTGTCAGTTTTAGTACAGCAGTTTCATTATTTTGGGCTGGAAAAAGGTTATGACAAATAGAGTATAACTGTGTTAGTAATCTCTCTGTATCTCTTTATATGTAGCTTTTTCTTTCCTACACTTGAATACCTGTCAAATGGTAACAGGTGTCCAAGTTTACAAACAAGCAACATGCACTGAACTGTTGCATAATCAACATTGATTCCTTAGGTCAATGGTTATAGATTCTGTCCTCTGTGCAGTTCTGTGGCAGCAAGGGAGTTTCAGTCCCAAAGGGTTATTTGAATTTAGCAGAGTGTTTTGCATTTTTAAATGACTTCAAGGGCTGTATTAATTTGTCAAAGAAGTTTCAGGCATTTTCATAAATTCCCTGGCCCGAGTTTTTTGTTTTTTTTTTTTAAACTTTAATACAGCAATCAAGGTTGGCTTTCAGTGTTACTGAATCGGCAAAGTAGGTCACACACACTGCTTGTGGACCACCACCATGCCCATCAGTGTACACGCGAAGGCAGTGAGTCACTGACGTCAGTATGCCGCAGATCAGCCGCCAGTCCAAAGGGAAGACCACCGTCAGACCAAAGTCAGGGTATGCTAAGTGGGGTGACACTGACTTGCCCCTCCCTGGCCAGCGCAGGTCGGGTTGAAAATGACTTGTGGGCAGATTTGGTTGAGATAGGCATCAATACGCCCAGTGGATTGCTGTGAATGGTCCCAAGACATGGCTTTGTCTTGTTTATTGAAATTTGCAGTGCTCCACAGCTGTTACTTCATTCTATCAACTTAGAAAGGCTAACTGATGAACTCACTCTTCTAATGGAGGGAACCACAACCTGTTAGTACTTATGCGTGTTTTTACATAGTTTAGTGTCTAAGACTTGGTTTCCTATCCAAGTACTGCTCTCTAACATGTCAGTCTCCTGGAATGGCTGAGAGCCACTTTTGGTCCCAGGCTTGCAGTTCTATTTTAGCCTGGACTAGCCTCAAACGTTACATTTCAACACGATACAGGTGTCCGTAGTTTTGCAATGCATTCCTGTTATCACACGGACTCAACATTCCACAGTGATTTATTTGAACACAGACTCTGTGCGAGGCAGTTAGCCAGGGCAGTTGTTTTTCTCCCCACTGAGTAAACAAATACAGATGTGAAGTTCAATGTCTGAGACTATACCAAGTGGTGAAGCCAGGAACTGAACCTGGGGTCCGTGTGGAGAGTAGTGTAGGGTAGGGACTGAGCGTGAACTCTGTAGTGGTGCTACAGTGGCTTAGATAGCAGTTCCGCCACATTCCAGCTGAGTACCTTTGAGCAACTGACTTAACCTCTCTGTGCTGTGGTGTGTTGGGAGGTGATTAAGAGTGCTCATAACACACCTAGACCTGGTAGGTATGAACTAAGGATTTGCTTTTACTTGGTGCTTAGTCCACTATTTTTTCCTACATTATGCTCCCTTTGTCCTTCCATAAGGTCGACAGACTATGTCCTATTTTGATCCAGTGGGATTTTTCAGTTTTGTAAAACCACTATACATCTGTCCTTTGGCCTCCATGACTAAAATGGTTTATTTGGAATATCAGCTTTTGAAAACTACTCCCAGCTTTATATGATCATTTTTAAAAACTAAGAAACGAAGCTCACCCATATATAAAAAAAAAAACTTTATGTAAAACTCTGTGAAGAAAGGTTTAGTCTTTGTAAAATGCAATTGCAAGCAAACATTTTCAGAACAGCAGGGGAGGATTTCCCCGTCTCTCCTAAGCAGCCGTGGCTCTGCTGGTTACACTATCTGACCTGCAGCTTCTGACCAGCGTTTTCTGTGATCACGCTGAAGTCACCTAGTGGATGGGGCAACATGTTTGACAGCTGAACATCTCCCCGAAACTCTTTAATGCCTCTCCTCAGTCACTGCAAATTTGTGATCTACTGATTTTCTCAGTGGTCCTGGAAGAAAACACTTCTGTTTGCTCCAAAAACTTAAACACTGGTTGACTATTTGCTCAGTTATCTAACACATAGTTTAAATGATCCTACTCAAAGTACAATAGAAGGACTTACTTTATCTACGAGATAAAAACTGAACTCAAAACAGTGTTGAAAGACCTAGATTTTCTTGTTGTTAAGCATAGTTTGGTTTGTTTGTTGAATCAAAGGTGAGTTAATGATTCCAATTCATTGTGCATTTTCATCTTACAGAGCTTAAACATCTTCCAGAACCTCAATAAGCGGCAGTTCGAAACAGTTATTCATTTGTTTGAGGTCGCAATAATAGCCACAGACCTGGCTTTGTATTTCAAGTAAGTGCACAGCTGTACAACACAATGCTCCTCTACTCTATGTGGTTTACTTTCCATAAATTAGCCGTTCATTGCACTGTTGTACTATTCTGCAAACTGTCACATTCCGTTGCCTTCACGTTAAAAGGCAATCGCTAACTTGTTTTCCTTTTGAATGACCAATCAGACTACCCTTGAAATAGATGTCTGGTAGTGAATTTATTAGACATTGCCAGATGGATTTCAAAACTTAAGCCCCTAGCCTTATGTGGTTTGTTTATCTGAAGAAGTTGGAGATGAAAAATATGCAGTGAAGTTTGTGTGTTGTTAGAAGAGTGACACCAAGAAACATCACAAGGCGGGTTTTGTCTTGGTGAATTGAGTGCTGTGCAGGTATCAAGTTATTTAGGGTTTCAGAAATTTGGTACTGTCAGAGCCTGGGACTGAACAAAAGATAGTGACTGTATAGGAACCCAACTCACAAAACAGTTAAATACAGCAGAGCGTTGGCCTGTTCACAACAATGATATTGCCATGGAGACCAGATACCCTAAGTATCTGCACATTTTCTTCTAAGTAAGCATTTAAATTGTTTGGTCAAAATGGATTAGAACAAGATGAACTTTTTAAAAAATATATTTACCTGAAAGGCAGAGTTAGAGAGGGAGAGTGACAGAGAAAGATCTTCCATCAGCTGGTTCATTCCCCAAATGGCACCAATGACCAGGGCAAGGACAGGCCAAAGCCAGGAGCTTCTTCTGAGTCTCCCATATAGGTGGCAGGGGCCCAGATGCTTGGGCCATCTTCTGCTGTAGGGTGCTGGACTGGAAGTGGACCAACTGGGACTTGAACTGGCACCCAAATGAGATCCCTGCACTGAAGGCGGTGACTAAGCTGCCGTGCCACAATGCTGGCCCCGAAATTAACTTGTTAGAGACTCAACTTTCCAATGACCTGGGCCGTGACAAATCAAGCCTTTCTGATCTTTAAGTAAACATTTAATAGTTGAAACGAATAGTTGAAATACAAACTTAGAATAATATAATGGCTTTCTAAACATCTATAACCCAGACTCAACAAAAGCTTAATTTTGCCACATTTTTCTCAGATCACATTTTTTTAAAAATTTATTTATTTGAAAGAGTTCCATCTGCTGACTCGCTCCCCAGATAGCTGAGCCGGGCCAAAGCCAGGAGCTTCATCATCTGCTGCGTGGGTGGCAGGGGCACAAACACTTGGGCCGTCTGCTGCTGCTGCTTTTTCCAGGCCATTAGCAGGGAGCTGGATCAGAAGTGGAGCAGCTGGGACACACGGTGGCACCTGCTGCATCACAACACTGGCCCCTGGATCTCATTTTTATGAAGCAAACAATTAGTGATGTAACTCAGGCTTCTCACCCTACTCCGTCACGAAGGTCCCTTCTCTTTCCCCTCAAAAACTACAAATTTGATGTTGATGTGTATTCATCTTCTCCATCTGTTTTAAGGACTGAAGGGGATGGGGAGATTGACCGATTGATCTTTCATCCACTGGTTCACTCCTCAAAAGGCCACAGTAGCCAGGTGTGGGCCAGGCCTAAGCCAGGAGCCAGGAATTCCATCCTGGTCTCCCCCATGGGTGACGGGGGCCCAAACACTTGGATCATTATCCACTGCCTTCCCAGGTGCATTAACAGGAAGCAGAGCAGCCAAGACCTGAATCCACACTCTGATGAGGAATGCTAACGTCCCAAGTAGTGGCTTAGCCCACTGTGCCACAGCACTAGCCCCCATCTGTTTTTATGTAATATGAAATGTACTGTACATTTTTCTACAAATAGTACCACACTCTGTATGTGCCTTTCTGCAACTTGCTTTTCTCATGCAACATTATGTCTTGGAGCTTTTCCCTTGTTACTAAGTGGAGATTCAACTTATGTGGTTTAACTGCACAAAGTTGAGTCATCCATTCCTCTATTCACCGACATTTAGATTGTTTTGTGTTGCTGCCTGCAACACTACAGTGTATATCCCTGTGTACATCTCTAGAAATGGCAGTGCTCTGGGGTTTATGCCTTCAACTGTAGTCACATTGCACCACTGCACTCTAAAGGGGGGCCCGTGTATCCTTCCAGCAAGGACGCCTAGCTAGAATATTCCCTATTACCCCTATCCAGGATAATCCTGACCAGGGCACATTGAACATTTTGCTAGTCTTACAAGTGCGCACTGGTATCTCCTTGTTCACATTTGTATGGTCTCAATTACAGTGAGACCAAGCATCCACATATGTTGAGCTCTAATTTTTTGTTGGTTATGTGTGTTGTGATATCACAGCATGTAGCCTTGATGTTTATGTCATAGTTTCTTCTCACATGTAACTTTGGTTCTAATGTATTCGAACTCGCCTGTCCCCCTCTGTGGTCTGTGCTTTTTCTATCACAAGCTTTCTGTACTGAGGTTGTACTCGTTCCCTGTTCTCCTACCCGCTGGCTCCTTAGACTGGGCTTTGAGCTCTCCCTGACAGCAGGAACGAGAAATCGGAGAAGCGTGTACTTACGATGTCTTTTCTACCTGCTTTTATATGCTGATACAGCTCTGTCTCTTACAGGAAGAGAACCATGTTTCAAAAAATTGTAGATGCCTGTGAACAAATGAAAACTGAAGAGGAGGCTATCAAATACGTAACCATTGACCCAACCAAAAAAGAGATCATCATGTGAGTAGCCAGAATTCTATTTCTCTTTTGGCAAAAAGAATTTATTTTGGATTTCTGTCTTCACAATTTTTGCTTTCTCCCTAAGGGCAATGATGATGACTGCATGTGACCTGTCTGCTATAACCAAGCCCTGGGAGGTACAAAGTCAGGCAGGTCCAGCTTTGTTTTCTTTTCTGTCTCACTCCCAGGTACTGTCTAGGTCCACATAAAGAGGGGTGGCAACCTCAGAACTCTATTCTACCCATAGAAATGGTACAACAACAGGTCCCTTAATTGGGCCCTAGAATCAAGCAAATAGACAAAATGTTGGAAAGAAAATGCTTTCTTGAAAGAGTTCCTTATTGAACAGGCTGAAAAATTTTATTTCAGGGAATGTCTGTTTTTTAAGAGCGAACAGTTAGAACAAGACCAGGATGTGTTGGCAATGCCAATCAAGGGTAGTAGGGAGACAGGACTCCCAGCTACTGGTTCACTTAACAGATGGCAGCACTGGCCAAGACCAAAGGAGTCTTAGGTCTTCCACCCACATGGGTGGCAGGAACCCAGGTACTTGAGTGATCACCTGCAGCCTGCCAGGGTGCACATTAACAGGAAGCTGGAATCAGGCACTAGAGCCAGGGACCAAACCCAGGTAGTCCAGTGTGGGACTCGGGTGTCCTAACCTCTAGGTCAGATGCCCAGCCCTCAGTTCAGACTTCCACACGCTTTTATTGGAAATACGGCGGCAGCCTCCTAATCGGTCCTCTCGCATCATTAACTCCCCACCCATTCCCTGACCTGCTGCTGGGATTCTTTAAAGTAGAGCTGAGGCAATAGCACAGTGATCAAATTATTTAGAAATGGGTGAGAGAAGCTCTGATGAGCCGTCCCACTGCCTTTCAAACTCCCCAACAGCGGTGGTTTCCAACCTTTTTCAATTTTCAGAAGTCCATTTTCACCCTATGCCACATGTACAAAGGTCACTTCATAAAAGAGAAAACAGCAAAGCTCAGTTAGCTTTCCTCGCCCCTGGCCTCCGACCTCTTATATCCCTGGTGCACATCTGAGGTATCCAAGGGGTCCACTGGTAAAACCCGCTGGCCTGGAGAACCAAGTTCAAACTTTGCAGCGAAGGTTGCATGGCCTGTCACCACCTGTCCTTAATGCCCACTCCTGGGGTCACTTCCTATCACTCCCGCTCATGTCCCCACTCCAGATCAGATGCTCCGGACACACTGTGTAATCTCCACACATGGCCTTCCCCTCCCCTTTACCTGGTGAGCTACTCTTCACTCTTGATGACAGAGTACAAGTAGGCAGTTTAGAGAGAAAAAGACTAATCTCCACGTGCGTGTGTGTGAACAGTGCACACACAGATATAGGCTCGATGCTAACAGGTGACACAGGACTTGGGAAGCGGCAGAGCCGGAAACATAATGTGGAATGGAATCAAACATCCTCCCATTTCCCCTTTTTATTGTCAAGAAGGGTGGGAACAGCAAATAGGAGATAGGCACTCAACACTGAAGTAGGAAGAAAAGTTCGCCTCTTAAATCTTCTTGAGGACATTTGATCTGACAAAATTTCAAGCATGGACTATGAACTGTACCCTTAATGCCACTCATGCTATATTGGTTAAGTGGAGTCAGTGAACCAAGCCTCTCTCCTCTCTAGGTAGCACTTATGGTTGCAAATGAATTCTGGGAGCAAGGCGATCTGGAGAGAACCGTGCTGCAGCAACAGCCTATTGTAAGACCTTCCTATCAAATGATCTACACAAGTCAGTTGCTTTTGTTCACTAAATTTTAGAAAACTACTTAAAAGGGTTTCTCTTTCTAGCCTATGATGGACAGAAACAAGAAAGATGAACTGCCTAAACTTCAAGTGGGATTTATTGATTTTGTCTGTACTTTTGTATACAAGGTACGTAAACAACTTAATTGAGTGAAACATGAAAATGGGGGTGGTCTTCAAAAAGCTCAGAAAATCCTCATTATGTTGTAATTCCATGTTCCATAAACTTTGGGAAGGTAGCCTTATATATTCGTTTGAGAATTTTTCTTTCAAACTAACCAAAGTTTAAAAAAAAAAAAAGTCATCCACAAGGAAAGCCATTAGGAGTGCCATTGTTTCACCAAAGTAATTGGAGGTGTTTAGTTTACTCGGGTGTGGACAAACTGAAGAGTTACACAGGCACACAGGTGGGCAAGAAACCACCTTTCCCAAGCTTCAGAGGCACCGAGTAAAGGGCACCCCAGCAGCTCTGAGACCGCCCCAGCTCCCTACAGCTCCTTCTCTGCTCTAGAAAACCACTGCACATCAGCTTTGCGAGTTAAGAAGTCTCTGACTGCAAATTCTCCCTAGGAGTTCTCGCGGTTCCATGAAGAGATCACACCTATGCTGAACGGGCTTCAGAATAACAGAGTAGAATGGAAAACCCTGGCTGATGAGTACGATGCCAAGATGAAGGTAATCGAAGAGGAGGAGAAAAAGCAGGAGGAAGGAAACTCTGTCCAAAAAGGTAGGATGGCATGTGTTTTCATGAAGAGAAAATGCAAGCGGGAGGCCGGCCGCCGTGGTGCGGCCTGGTGATCCTGAGGAGCTGATGAGTGGTTTTCAGTTTCCTCCTCTCACGCACATTACGCGTAACTTCAGACCAGCTGACTGGCCAGCTGAAGTCGCGGCTGGGCTGGGCTTCTTCAGCTCCTAAGGTACCTCGGCAGAACACTGGTTTTTTAGGAATAACAGGAAAACCACAGACTCTTGGGGATCAAGGTGAGCAGTTCTGATTCTGACTCTGTATTTGGGCAACTTGCTTCACCTCACTGAGCTTACTATTCTAAGGAGGCTCTGCAGGTGACCTGGAGGATACTCCAAGACTCTTGTCCCCCAAATGTCCACACGGTGCTACTTTTCCTGGCATGAAATTCTACACCTAAAGCCACTCTATCAATTTTAACACAAATGCTTAAGCTCAATATTAGTTTATCACACAATCCAAATGTCATCTTAAAAGTGAATGCCAATTTTGTCTTAGCAAAAGTTTAGCTCTCCAAGTTTAGTTAATTCTGTTTAACAGAGAAGTCTTCATGTGAAAGAACACAGCTTTTAGATGGCTCTATTGTGTTTAGTGGTACTTTATTTTTAAAAAATATTTACTTGACAGACAGTTATGGGAGTTGGGAGGAGGAAGGGAGAAAGATGTTCCCACTGCCTGTTCACTCCCTAAATGGCCACAATGGCTAGGGCTGGGCAAGCTGAAGCCTGGAACCCATTCAGGTCTCCCATGTGGGTGGCAGGGCCCAATACTTGAGCCATCTTGTGCAGCTTTCCCAGGCGCCGTTTAGCAGGCAGCTGGATAGGAAGTGCAGCAGCACCCAGACGGGATGCTGGCATTGCAGGCAGAGGCTTATGTCCCTTAGTGGTGCTTTCAACAACTCCTAAAGGGAAAAAACACTCTTAACCAAGGCAAGGCTGTCCTTCAGCAAGGTAAGAGCAGGAGTTTGACTCCTGATACCCATTTACTTATGTGCTTCCTGGGTGTCTATTCTGTCCAAGGCCCAATGTTAGGCATACCCTGGAGAAAGACGGATCCTTAACCAGTGGAAGAGCTAGATATTGACATAATCAATGCCCAGTCGATGAGCTAACCAGAGCCTGGGGCATGGGGAGGGCTCTCCGGAGTCTCAAGAGAACAAGATTTGGCTCACACCAGCAGGGAGGAGTGCAAAGGGAAAGGAAGAAACGGAATATGCACAAAGGCCTTGAGCTTGGAATGCGCTTGCTGCAACTGGAGAATTCAAACACTGGTGTAGCAGAAACTGAGAGCAAGAAGGGCAAAGGTTCAGCTTTATAAAGCTGGTAATGCAGGCAGCTGCCCGCCAGTGCCCTGCTGTCCTCGCTAAGAATTTCATCATGTTCCATGGCCAGCAGAGGATTAGAGGCAAGCAGCATGATGTGACCCGCACTGCAAAAAGGAAGGAAAGGGGTTTCTACTGAGCAAGTGAGAAGTGAGGATATTTCTTAGTGCTATTCAATTTAATTTTTTTTAAAAAGATTTATTTATTTGAAAGGCAGAGAGAGAGAGAGGGTCTGTTGTCTCTCTACTGGTTCACTCCCCACATGGCCATAACAGCTGGAGCTGTGCTGATCCGAAGCCAGGAGCTTCTTCCGGGTCTCCCACATGGGTGCAGGGGCCCAAGCACCCAGGCCATTTTCTGCTTTCCCAGGCCATAGCAGAGCTTGATTGGAAGCGGAGCAGCTGGGACTCAGACCAGTGCCCATATGGGATGCCAGTACTGCAGGTGGCAGCTTTACCCACTACACCGGCCCCTCAATTTTATCTTTAAAATGAAGAAACTCTCAGGTCCTTTAAATGGTCCCTGATATTTTTTACTATTCAGTATATTGGGTATGGATGATCTGTACTTGATTTGCATAACAACTGACTTCTGATTTTTTTGTAAGAACTCTTTGTGGACTAAGAACATTCCTTTGTATCCCCCTGCATCAATCTGTTTCCCAGATTGCATCATCTCAGTGAGAAACAGTGTAATTGGCTATTTTTAAAAAAATATTTATTTATTTGAAAGGTGGAATTAGAAGCAGAGAGTAAGCGAGCTATCTTCTCTTGCATCTGCTGGTTCACTCCCCAGATGGCCACAATGGCTGGAGCTGCATGGACCTGAAGCCAGGAGCTTCTTTCAGGTCTTCCACAGGGGTGCAGAGGCCCAAGGACTTGGGCCATCTTCCACTGCTTTCTCAGGCCATAGCAGAGAGCTGGATCAAAAGTGGAGCAGCTGCAACTCGAGCTGGAGCCCATATGGGACTCTGGTACTGCAGACAGCAGCTTTACCCGCTATGCCACAGTGCCAGCCCCTTGGCTAACTATTAGATTATTATTTTTTTAATAGATCAATTCAGGGGTAGGTGTTTAGCCTAATGGTTAACATACCCACATCCCGTATCAGAGTGGGTACAATTTCTGGCTCTGATCCCTGATTCCGGTTAATGTACAACCTGGGAGGCAGTGGTGATGGAGAAGTAATTGGGTTCCTGCTCCTGCGTGGGAGAACTGCATTGCGTTCCTGGCTCCCAGCTTCAGCTCCAGCCTAGGACAAGGTTGTTGCAGCCTTTGGAGAGTGAACCAATGAATAGCAATGCTCTTGCTCTGTGTCTCTGTCTGTCAAGTCAATTTATTTTGAAAAATAAATGGATCAAGGACTGGTATTTGTGTGCAGCAGGTTAAGGCACTGTGATGCCAGCAATCCATATTGGAGACCTGGTTTAAGTTCCAGCTGCTCTTCCAAACCAGTTCCCTGCTAAACGCACTGGGCATCCTCTGCTGCCCTCCGAGGCACATGAGCAGAGAGCTGGACTGGAAGCAGAGTAGCCAGGACTTGAACCAGAGCTGATACGGGATGTAGTCCTCTCAAGAGGCACCTTGATCCACTATGCCACGAGACCCACCCCGAATTCAAATTTTTAAGTGGTCAAACCCTTAGTAGCTGGGATAAGTTAAAGTTATTAATTAGGCTATAAGGTTGCTCCTAATTACCATGAGAATGTTGAAACAAACGCTAATACACTGACTCCTAAAACTACTGCTTTTCTCATTTTTCCTAGTTGCTGAAGTCTCAGGAGGTGGTAGTGAAGACAAAAAGTCCAAAACGTGTCTGATGTTGTAATGTGATCCAATGGGTCTAAATTTCAAATATTATACTTTCGAAGAAAAATATTCAAAAGAACTTCAGTGAGTTTCATTCAGCACATCATCTAACAACAGAGTGAGAGGGACTTTAGGAAAACTACCCTGTGACTATCAAGAATATATGTACTGCTAGCCTGAACGTGAGTAAAACAATGTTAAACAAAAGTACAAAATCAAAATAGATGTATTTTTGGTGCCAATTTATTTCAAGTTTCTTTAAAAAGTGTAATCCTAAAACTAGTCACTGATGTTAAAAGTTAATTCATTCCATTTATTTGTTAAGACTGCTTTAACAAACTATCAAACTGGTTGGCTTAAACAACAACCTTCTTTGCTTATAATTCCAGAGGCTAGAAGTTCAAGATCAAGGTGTTGGCAGGGTTGATTTCCTATAAGGGCTTCCAACTTGGTCTCTGGATAGCCGTCTTCTCCTCATGTCATCAGATGATGTTCCCTCTGAATGTGTCCTAATTCTGTTGATTATGGCCCACCTGTATCAGCTCAGCTGAAATTAACTGCTCTGTCTCCAAATATAGTCGCATTCTGAAATAGTGGGGATTAGGACTTCAACATATGAATTTCAGAGGTGGGGAACAATTCGGCCCATGTAAGTCTTAATTTTGATTCACACTTCAGTTTCTGAACTAAAAATTGCACAATGACACATCTTAAGATTAAATATAGTACAGTATGTGTAGTATATGTACATAGGATGAATACTGGTTTTCTTCTACTGATTCACCCTTAATAATGGAATGACTTTATCAACTTAAAAAAAATTATTTGAAAGTCAGAGAGAGAGGGGTCTTCCATCTGCTGGTTCATTCCTCAGTTGGCCACAAAAGCCAGAAGCCACCTCTGGGTCTCCCATGGGAGTGCATTGCCTAATCACTTGGGCCATCTTCTGCTTTCCCAGGCCAGAGCAGAAAGCTGCATTGGAAGTGGTGCAGCCGGGACTTGAACTGGTGCCCATATGTGGCACTGGCCCTGATTCTATCAATTTTAGCAATTTAAAAAAACTAAATTGTGTTCTTATCCTATGTCTCCCCTTTTCAAATTCTAGAATCAATGACTTTCATATGTATAATGAAGAATATTTTTGAATTTGCAGAATTATACCTCTGACAGAATTACTGTTTTATAAAACATACTTAGCTATAGGATTATCCAAGAAATATGACATGGTTTGACCATTAAGAACTTCATTATCAAAAGCAATTTGGGAAGATTTCAGTTAAGATTACTTTTTAAAAATGATTAATAGAGGCCAATCCTCCGCCTGCGGTGCCGGCACCCTGGGTTCTAGTCCCGGTTGCTCCTCTTCCAGTCCAGTTCTCTGCTGTGGCCCGGGAAGGTAGTAGAGGATGGCCCAAGTGCTTGGGCCCTGCACCTGCATGAGAGACCAGGAGGAAGCACCTGGCTTCGGCACGGCGTGACAGCCATAGTGGCCATCTAGGGGGTGAACCAATGGAAGGAAGACCTTTCTCTAACTCTGCCTGTCAAAAAATGATTAGTATATAAAATGACTGTGCTAGTTCTATTAAACTGTTGAGAGAAACCAAGAATAATCCATTTCTTCCACTATAAAGAATACATCTTTCCAGATATCAAAGAAATCTCTTCCTTTACTTATCTATAATCATAGATAAGGGGGCATGTGGCATAGCAGATTAAGCTGCTGTAACGGCAGCATCCCGTATCAGAGTACTGGTTCAAGTCCTGACTGCTCCACTTCTCTCCAGCTCTCGGCTAATGTACTTGGGAAGGAATCAAAAGATGGCCCTAGAACTTGGGCCCTTGGCAGCCATTTGGGGAGTGAGCAAGTAAATTGAAGATCTGTCTCTCCCTCTGATGTTCTGCCCTTCAATAAATCTTTTATTATATACATATATAAAAAATCATGAAATTTGAAAATAGGACATAATAGTTATGCCATATTTTGTCAAAAGATATGTACATTATAAGGAACTGAGTTGAAAATTATAAATTTCAAAAAGTCTTGTTACATACAAAATAATGTTCAATTTTAAGCAGCCCCGAAATAAATGAACATTTGTTATATTATTTAGCAAGTTAAATATAATGTAAAGTTCATGCATAGGGATTTTTGTCTACTTTGTTCACAGTGCTATCTTGGTACCTAGGGTAGTGCCTGGCACTCAGTAAATATGAATGAATAATATTCTGAATATGAGGTGAGGAATGGCTAAATCATATATACACTCAAGTAAGTTGCTTACTGAAGTCATCACCATGCTACTACAATCAGTTTTACGGCTGAATATTTCAAGCACTTTTACCTTGGAAATCAAGATTGCTTTGTATTCTTCATATGTAGTGAGATAATCCCCTCATTTGTGAGGAAATTTGTTTTTTCAAACAATGCTTGACATTAATATGCACCCTGATTTCCTGACAGAAGCATAGCAATGGTTCTGGAAGCTCCTTGACAGCAGTGCCCCACTGCCTCACACACTTAGAAACCTGTGGAATTCATAAATAATTGTACAATGAAAGGAAAACCTCTGATACCAACCATTTCAAATTAGACACGAGGCTGCTCAGTGTTGCCATTTAATGCCAATCGTTTCCACGTTTAAGTGCCACTTAAAATAGTGTATCATTCATCAAAGAAGCTAAGGTGACACAGTTGTGGATAAGCAACTGAGAAGAGTCTTCAAAAAGTTTACATGGATTTCAAAATGGTTTGTACCAAAGTAAACTTACCTTTCCTTTCATTTTCCCATGAGTGAGTTTTTTGAAGTTGCTTCATCTAAGGGACAGGGGAAAACACAGAACTAATGCATCTCTAAAGCATCACATGGTGAGAGTAGCTGAATTTTTATTTCCAAAAACAAACCACTCCAGCTGCAACCTGCAGTCAGAATTCTTATGTTTCAAAGTGAACATCCACATGAAGGAATGTAAGCTTCTCTCTCCCCTCTCACAGAAACAAATCCTGAAAATACTCATCAAATTCTTCTTCCCTATTAAAAGAAAAAGTATATTGATTAAAATCAATAATTAAAGTAAAAAATTACTAGATGACAGATTACATGAGATTAATGAAAATACTTTAACATATTGACTGGCTCCTTTATGTATGAATCTTGTTTCATGATTCAGCCAACAAATAATCAGAGTGATGCCACAACAGTCAAGGCTTTCAGGTTACATTTTGTGAAGTCCTGTCAGTTCTTAGCTGTGGGAACAAGCTACTTAACTTGTTTGAACTGTTTCCTTATCTGTAAGGAAGATAATTCACTTACCACATCTAGACACAACTGCTTTTCTTTTTCTAGGATTGGGGAATCAAGCTTGATAATAACAAGTAGCTTAGCAGTCAATCTCTTTACAAAATGGTCTTTGAGGTCAGACTCCAAATTTGTTTTAAATGTTTGAGAATTCACAAAACTATCACAACCATGTACAAATTTGAAGGAAAAAATTACAGAATAAAGTTGATTAAGGAATTTTCTGCAATTCTGTATTCTCCTTATGCTATGTTTTCTTTAGCATGGAAGCAAAATGCAGTAAGATTTGTAAAACTATTCATAACTTATATACAGGAAATCGGTTGAGTCTCTGTGGACTTAAGTACTGACATTTCACATCAGTGTCAAATAACTGAATATAGAGAATTTTGTATTATGAAAGTCTTTCATAGGATTTACCCATGTACCTATATTGCCTAAAGAGTTGATTGGAGGACCTATTGTTATTTTCAGCTAAAGGTCTTCAAGGCAAAGTGATCAAAAATGGTTGAGAGTTTGGACAGCAATATATTATTTACAGTAATTGCTTTTTAATATTATAAATCAATAATAACCCACCTTTGGGAATTAAAATAAGGTTATGGTTATAGGAAAAAGGAATCCTAGAAACTTCTAACACATCTGAATTCTATTAGTGAGATCATATAATTAGCAAAATATTTTATCCGTTTCAACTAATGAATCAATTGATTCAACAGGTCTCTTTCTATTATGAACCAATATGTCTAGGGACTGGCAAATTGAGAGTAACATTTACTGAGCACTTAATATATTTTAAGTATTGTACTTGGTGCTTTACCTTCTGTATTTCATTTAACCTCCACAATAAACTATATGGTAGGAATATTATCTTCTTTGGCTAGACAAAATTCAAATGGTAAACATACAAACATTTATCATTAGAGCAGCCCACTCCCAGAGTATCACCTGCATCGCACTACAGGGAACAGTGAGTACACTGTATAAGTCTTCGGGGTTTCCTTTGTATGGTTCACAATCATCACAATACTATGAAATAGCTTTCTCTAGGCTGGAAAACAGCCTTTGGTGAAGGAATCCAAGCAAAGACCAGAGGGTCATCTGCTAAGGTGAGCTGATGAAACATTTACTTACCAGGAGGAAGCTGAACACATGGGCTGCTGATGGCCATAAACTTCCATCTTACCAGGCTAGGTAGTCTTTGGCATTAAATACACTCATCCTGTTAAGTTTTTTCACTAGCTGTCATCAGGAATGACTGTGGCCATAGCTTCATCTAATAATACTAGTACTTACTGGGATTTTTCATCTGTCTCTGGTAGTGGCCCCTTCCACAGTTCAGACTCTGAAGCACTTTCTTCCTCATCAGAGTTTCCTGTTCATTTCAAAGAGATTCTTTTTTATGCGAGTGTTATATTTAAAACACATTTTCAATTACAATTAAATTAACTGTGGTTTAACTGCAACTTTTACAGATCTCTGGAAATTTAATTCCCTCTCCCAGATATAATAATCAGAAAGATACCCAAGAATCTCAGCAGAAAGGCCAATAATTTAAGTTAGTGATTTAAATAACAACTCTAATACTACCTCTTACAAGGGAATTCTCTTGTATAAAGTTACCATTTTAAGTCTCCTCTTTAAGATTTTTGTAGAAAGTATATGAAATGATGTGTAAGATCAGCTAAATTATGAAAACAAAATACACAATCTAGTTAATGGGCAAAGTACTTGAACAGGCATTTTTCTTTTTTCTTTTTTTTTGACAGAGCGGACAGTGAGAGAAAGAAAGGTCTTCCTTTGCCGCTGGTTCACCCTCTAATGGTCGCTGCGCTGTGGACGGCGCACCGCGCTGATCCGATGGCAGGAGCCAGGTGCTTCTCCTGGTCTCCCATGGGGTGCAGGGCCCAAGCACTTGGGCCATCCTCCATTGCACTCCTGGGCCATAGCAGAGAGCTGGCCAGGAGTGTGTGGTGTGCCGGTGCTGGTAGGTGGAGGATTAGCCTGTTGAGCCTTCAAAAGAGGAAATTCAAATGGCCAACAGACACATGAAAAAATGCTCAGGATCACTAGCCATCAGGGAAATGCAAATCAAAAGCACCATGAGGTTTCACCTTACCCCCCGTAAGAATGGCTCTCATACAGAAATCAACAAACAAATGCTGGCAAGGATGTGGGGGAAAAAGGTACCCTAATATGCCATTGTGGGAATATAAACTATTATAGCCATTGCAGAAGACAGTATAGAGATTCCGCAAGCAATTTTCTAATAACCATTAATCTAAAAAAACTGACATAAATCTGGCCTGTCAGTACAGAGTGTCCCTTAGTTAAGTACAACGCAAAAATAAAACAGCATTGATTTGTCACAGTGGTTCTAGACTTTCACCTGTTGCTCTTTGATCTGTGAAATGTGTGTGTGTATCTGCACTTTGATCCTAACAATCTATTCTGGCCCCGATTCTAACAATGACCAAAAAAATAGAGGGGTTGGGTGGGATATTATGTTTCTAATGATTTAAATACAAATGCTGATAAATTATGAAGTCTTCCCAAAAGGATTCCTGCTAATGACAGCCAGTGTCCCAAACTTCAATTTTGAGAGTTTTTTTTTTATAAACACTCACTAGCATGACATAAAGGAAGCACAGAAAAACGAATTAGGCCTAATAAAGGTATCACTACGGTGCTACCCTGTCAATGACGTCAGAGAACAAAACCTACAAGGCCTTTAAAGCTGGCAACTGATTTCAAAAGGCCTTACCACCACCTGTTCCCTTGTTTTCTCCCGGGAGTGCTTCCTGCAAGCCAGCTTCCCTATGCCAGTTTTCTGATACCACACAACCCAATTTGCCTAAAAATCAAATCAGTTGAGAATAATAACATAAACCTCTTTGAAAGATGGAGCCACTGAAAAAACAGTCAATTATCTCCAGAGAATTAAGTCCACAAGACTGTACTAAATGACTTTTAAGGTCCCTTACAACCCATGAATCTATAATTTGCTGGTTCTGTGAGACTGTCACTGCCAATCATTGCTATGATGACTGCTACAACTTGACAGAGGTGGGAGGGGTGTGGCTAAGGAAATAATGGGAAGAATGGTCAATACAAATGATGCTCTTAGAGCATCACTGTCAAATGCATGCAGTAATTATTGGCTAGCGGGGATCAGAATTTAAGTCACTGCCTTGCTGAGTTGGAAGTGAAACTTACAGGTCCTTTAGTCCAAACTTAGAGGTCTTTTAATGAACTTAGATCTGATTCACTGATAAGCAGTTATTGATGATACAGGTAAAAGGGAAAAGATTTTGGAATTATAAACCTGTATTTAATCCTAGTTCTGCCGTTAGCTATTTGATCTTAGACAATTAAATTCTCTGGTTCTTGGGTGATGTAATATATAGTTACCATGCTATGTATTAGAATACTGTACTGTACACTTAAAATTTGCTAAGAGTAACAAAACATCAAATGGTATATCTTAAATATATACAATTCTTAAAATGGTTTTCTTCACGTTCATTGAAAATAATCTTCTGGGAGTGGGCATTTGGCCTATCAGTGAAGACACTGCTTGGGATACCTGCATCCACATCAGAGTGCCTGGGTCTGGGTTCTAGCTCCAGGCCTAATTCCAACTTGCTGCTAACGCAAGCCCTAGGAGGAAACAGGTGCTGGCTTCAGTAGTCGGGTCTCTGCCACCCATGTATGAGATCCAGCATGAGTTCCTGGATTCTGACTTGGGCCTGGCACAGGTACAGATGTGTGGGCATTTAGGGAACGAACAGGCAAACAGGGGAGCTTTCTTGTTTTTTCTCTCTTCTCTCCCTTTTAAATAATAAAATGAATAAAAATTTTTAAAAGTAATAATCCTCTGGGTCTCAGTTTTCTCATGTACAAATTGGAGATATTCTATGCCCATTACTAAGCTTAAACAAAGTAACACAACTAAAGCACCAGCTATTGTGGCTGACAGAGTGGGAAGTCATAAATTCACTCTTTTTACCCCCATATAAATGGATTTTTCCCTCTACTGATTTGGTTTTAATAATCCACATGTTAACTGGGTTAAGACAGGGGCTGGGGCTTTAGCTGTGGCATAGCGAGTAAAGCCACCATCTACACAGCCAGCATCCCATATGAGAGCCACTTTGATTCCTAGCTGCTCCACTTCCGATTCAGCTCCCTGCTAATGGGCCTGGCAAAGCAGCAGAGGGTGACCCAAGTGCTTGGGCCCCTATACCCACGTGGAAGACCAGAAAGAAACTTCTGCCTTCTAGCTTCAGTCTGGCCCAGCTATGGCCACTGTGGTGTCAATCAGCAGACAGAAGATCGATCGATCGATCGATCGATCCCTCTCCCTCTCCCTCTAACTCTTCCTTTCAAATAAATAAATCTTTTTTAAAAAAATTGGGTAAAGACAGTAATTGAATATTATCTAAAAAGAAAAGAAATAGAATATGCCTCTGAAATTGCCAAAGTCATCTAAGAGAAATCACCGAGCACCTGAGCAGATACACAGGTGGCACCTGAGCAGCACAAACGTCTCCTGCTTGCTACATGAGACACCCAAGTTGTAAATACCTGGAATCTACAAAACCTGATGAAATAAAGAAATACTAGACACTTACTGTTTACAGGATCTTCCTTCTCTGAAGATGAATGTCCTGGAAAGGCAACAGCATTGTTTTATGAGTATTAAGTAACATTTTGGCATGCAGTGCAACAGTTGAAACCAGAACCAGTCTTACCAACAGACTAGTTTGCAACAGGTTAGCTGCAATATAAGCAACAAATTCTAATGTCTACGGACACAGTCAACATCTGAAAAGTTCATGAATACTCATTTTTCACGATATTTTTCAAAGATCATATACAGGTGACAATTAGCTCCAATAATAATACATACCATTACATCATAAAGCACAAAGCATCAGTCTATGCTGGTTCTCCAGTGTGGAAAGCAGACAAAGAAAAGCTCTGATGATCTGCTAGTGTACAGACCTAAGGGAACTATTTCTGAACACAGATAAAGTGAAGGTGGACTGAGAGTAACATTTCCTCTGGCATTCCTTGGCTCCTTGAAGGCTAAAGAGGGTTTAAAAACTACAGGGAGAGACACAAGAAATGTATTCTTTCCTATCATCCTATAATATGGGAACAGGACGTCTGTTTCCAAATACCCAAAGGTCTAAGAGATCAAGCTTAGTCTGGAGGCATAAGGACATAATCAGAACCAAAGGAAGGAGGCTGTAGGGTTGAGGAACCTGTTAGCAATTATTCTGAGAATAGAAAGGACTATTTTGGATGGTAGTGAGTTCCTTTTCCCTGGGATGTTAACAGTAGATCCACCACAGGATACAGCACAGTATTTCTCTCAACCACACCGTGTATATGAATCTTTCTGGGAACTTGTTAGTGGCTCTGGAGAGTCTGAGACTGAGTTTCTGACAAGTTCCGAGGTGATAACATTACTGGCCACAGACCCACACTTTGAAAGCAACACTGTGGAATATCTATTCAATCCTGATTCCAGGACCGATCTAATGTTCTTTTTGACTCTGGGAAACTATGGCTGAATTCACCCATTCACTTAGTCACCTAATATTTAATGAGTGCCTGCTATGTGAAGTCAACTGTGTTAGAAATGGAGTCAGTGAACTAATCAAGTCACAGTCTTTTGCCCCACAGAAATTTTTTTTTTTTTTTTTTTACAGGCAGAGTGGACAGTGAGAGAGAGAGACAGAGAGAAAGGTCTTCCTTTTGCCGTTGGTTCACCCTCCAATGGCCGCCGCGCTACGGCAGGCGCACCGTGCTCATCCGATGGCAGGAGCCAGGAGCCAGGTGCTTTTCCTGGTCTCCCCATGGGGTGCAGGGCCCAAGCACCTGGGCCATCCTCCACTGCACTCCTGGGCCACAGCAGAGGGCTGGCCTGGAAGAGGGGCAACCGGGACAGAATCCGGTGCCCCGACCGGGACTAGAACCCGGTGTGCCGGCGCCGCAAGGCGGAGGATTAGCCTGTTGAGCCACGGCGCCGGCCTGCCCCACAGAAATTTAAAAAAATTATTCTAAGATTGTTATATATTTCTTTTCTTTTTAAAGATTTAATTATTTGAAAGGCAGAGTTTCAGAGAGGCAGAGGCAGAGAGAGAAAGGTCTTCCATCCGCTGGTTCATTCCCCAAATGGCCCCAATGGCTGGAGCTCGGCTGATCTGAAGTCAGGAGCCAGGAGCTCCCTCCAGGTCTCCCATGTGGATGCAGGGGCCCA
This sequence comes from Sylvilagus floridanus, assembly GCA_949820135.1. Classification (NCBI taxonomy): domain Eukaryota; kingdom Metazoa; phylum Chordata; class Mammalia; order Lagomorpha; family Leporidae; genus Sylvilagus; species Sylvilagus floridanus. Next base: position 46,163,374 of record OX463235.1, read on the forward strand.
CGGACTTGGGCTGTCTTCCACTGCTTTCCCAGGCCATAGCAGACAGCTGGATTGGAAGTGGAGCACTGGGACTCAAACCAGTGCCCGTATGAGATGCTGGCACTGCAGGCAGCAGCTTTACCTGCTATGCCACAGTGCTGGCCCCAACAGTAGTACGTATTTATAAAGGGGAAGGGCAGGGTGCTACCGCAATGTGTTAATAGCTACTTAATTTTGTTTGGAGGAGTGAGGTAAAGGGTGCCAGAAGAACTAAACTAAGCTGAAACTTGAAGGATGAGGTGGCCTTCAGGAGAGGGGAGATGATGTGAGAGGTAAGATCCAAAACTTGCTGCCAGAAAAGTCTACCTAAATTCTGCCCATATCTGCCAAAGCAGACTGGACCTTCAAGTCAAGCTATTGGTCTTTCTTACTTTCTAGCTATCGATTCATTCAGCCATCTCATTGTTCATCCATTCATTCACTGACTTATTAACATTTTCTATGATGGTAACCTGAACCTATGGGAGTAGATGGAATCACAGAGGGAGGTAAAAGAAACATTTGGTAAGAATCCTGAGGAGCTCCAATACCTAAGGGTAAGACTAAGGAGCCAATGCTGTCAAAAGAAGCTGAGGGTTGAGGCTGGCGTTGTGGCAGTGAGTAAAGCCGCCGCCTGTGACACCGCATCCCATATGGGTGCCAGTTTGGGTCCTGGCTGCTCCACTGCTTGGGGCCCTGTTCCCAATGGAAGATCCAGAAGAAGCTCCTGGCTCCAGGTTTCAGATTGGCCTGGCTCCAGCTGTTGCAGACATTTGGGGCATGAACCAGCGGATGGAAAACCTCTCTTCTTTGTCTCTCTCCCTCCTAAATTAACAAATAAATCTTTAAAAAAAAAAAAAAAAAAAAGCTGAGGAGAAGCCAAGAAAGACAACTAAGACAGGAATAAACTCAAGAGTGTAACTCAAGAGTGTAAGTTGCTTTGAGAAGGAATTTTGGCATTCCAGATGCAGCATTTATTAATTATTATTCCAATTTCAGCCAAATTAAAAGTGTTCTGACAAGAAAAAAAGCAGATTAGGGCCAGCGTTGTGGTGTACATAGCAGGTAAAGCCTCTGCCTGCAGCACAGGCATCCCATGTAGGCACTGATTCCAGTCCCAGCTGCTCCACTTCTGATCCAGCTCCCTGCTAATGCACCTGAGAAAATAGTGGAGGGTGGTCCAGGCACTTGGGCCCCTACGCCCACATGATGGACTAGCAGAAAATTTCTGACTCTTAGCTTCGGATTGGCCCAGCTCTGGCCACTGTGGCCATTTGGAGAGTGAACCAGTGGATGAAAGATCTCTTTCTGTTTATCCCTTTCTCTGAACTCTGTGCTTCAAATAAATCTTTTTTTAAAATTTATTTATTTGAAAATGAGAGTTACACAGAGAGGAAGAGACAGACAGAAACATTCCATCTGCTGATTCACTAGCCAAATGGCCGCCATGGCCAGGGCTGGGCCAGGCAGAAGCCAGGAGCCACCTTCAGGTCTCTCACGCGGGCACAGGGGTCCAAGCACTTGGGGCCATCTTTGGCTGCTTCCCCAGGCGCATTAACGGGGAGCTGGATTGGAGGCAAGCAGCTGGGACACATATGGGATGCAGGCATCACAGGTGGTAGTAGCGGCTTAACCAGCTATGCCACAGCACTGGACACTGATAAATAAATATTAAAAAAAAAACACACACATCAACTCAAACCAGTTCTAGATGATCCTAGTAAGACAACATGAAAGAGTTCCATACAGTTTTCCCAAGTCTGCAAAAACTGCTATTTTTTATTTTATACTACAGAAGGTTTTTGTTGTCGTTGTTTCTAAAAAGCTATATTCTGGAGACTGCTTTCACAGTTTCACCGAACAGAAAATAAAAGATGTCTCAATTCCATCCTCCTTTGATTTTCTATCCCAATATTCCTGAAGTTCCCCTGAAACAACTTCTTTACTATTTATGTGGAATATGTGCCATGACAGAGCAATGAACACAGCAGGCAGAATCCCTGCCCTTCTTACACTTTTATGTCATTGTCTTATGAGTCAAAAAGGAAAGTTCTAGGGGTACTGACAGCATTATAAATCAGAGTTCTAACACAGGTTCCAGGTGGGGAGATGGATCAGGGAGGAGACTGGACTCTTCAGATCATCTCTCTCTGTATGTATGTATGTGTATATATGTATGTATATGTATGTATGTATATATGTGTATGTGTGTATATATATGTGTATGTGTGTGTATATATATATATATTTGTATGTATGTATATATGGAAAATGGTATTTTAGGATCTGGCTGGGGGCTTTAGAAAAAAGGGAAGCAGCATCATATAAACCCTAAAATGGGAAGAAGCTTAGCATTTTCTAGAACTGAAAGGTTATGTGGGTGGAGTGTGAAAGTGAAATAGAGAATAGTGAAAAACGAGCTTTGTATGTATAGAGAGGTCAGATCATATACAGCCTTTCAATTTTATCCAGGACTTTGGTTATTATCCTAAGAACAACAAGAAATCACTGGCTTATGGAGAATGGATTAAGGGGAGGGGAAGTGGGATGGCAAGACAGTGAGCAAACCAGTAAGACTTTAGCAGATACCTTCAGATGAGAAATACAAACCCTTAGAAATACAAAATCTAAGATTAAACCTAAACAATGAGAGAAAAGAGATATCAAGGATAATTCCTAGATTTCTGGTATTAGTTTTTTAGGTCAGCTCAGGTGACATGTACTGAAATATGGAACACTAAAGCAAAAACATCTGAAAGGAAAACCACAGACATATATATGTATGCTCTGAAGGGACGGATCTCATCCCTGATCCTGAGTATCCAGCTACACTGTCCTCAGTTTTGAAGGTACTGAATGACCTCTTACAAAGTAGTCTCATTCTTTAATCTGGGATGAGCAATGGTAAACATGGTATCATGGGGCTGATGCTGTGGCCTTCAGTGCTGGCATCCTATATGGGTGCCGGTTCGAGTCCCAGCTGCTCCACTTCCAGTCCAGCTCTCTGCCATAGCCTGGGAAAGCAGAAGATGGCCCAAGTCCTTAGGCCCCTGCACCCGTGTAAGAGACCCCAAGGAAGCTCCTGGCTCCTAGCTTCGGATAAGCCCAGCAGTAGCTGTTGTGGCCATTTGAGAAGTGAACCAAAGGATGGAAGACCCACGCCTCTCTCTCTCTCTGCCTCTAAAATAAATAAATCTTAAAAAAAAAAAAGGTATCATAAAATATCAATGCAGTATTATATAATGCCACAGAATTTACAAATGACAATTTAAATATTTCACCAGCACATTAGAATAAAAATTTTAAAACTGAAGTGAGATTTTTACATTATTCATCAAAAAACTTCTTCACAGTTGGGAAATGATTGAGACAAAAAAAACACTCTGCTTCAAATGCAAGCTCAAAATAAGCAACAGAATAACGCTATCTTCCTCTAACCATCTATCAATTTTACTAAGTTTAAAACCTGGTTTTACTATATATGTGAATAGTCTAACTCTACCTACGTAACAAATACATGCAAGAAAAAAGATGCACCTAAGAACGCAACACAGCTACTGATCTTCATAACTGGAGGAAGGGAGACCTCTGCTGGTGCATGTATCCTATTAACATCAGCTTGAATCCAGCTCAGTCTACCATTACCTACCTACCAGCTTAAGTCTGACTCACTGTAAAAGTTAGTCAAGTTGACTTTTATTTTATTATGGGTGAAAAAGCAAACTAGATGTAACCTCCATAATAGCTAATTATGTGCCAGACACTATGCAAACTGCTTAATGAATTATCTCGTTTCAACTTTGAAAGACTCCTATAATGTAGGTACTACTATCTTGACCATTCTACACTTGAAGAAATGGAGGCTTACAAAGCTTAAGGCCTGCTGAGAAAGAAGCAAGCAGCTGCCTGACAAATTTGGTAATTATTTACTAGGTATATGTACACAACACCATGTGAGGTGAGGACACAGATACTATGTCAATCTCTCTCATTTCAAGAATCTCATAAGGTAGAAAAAAAATCATGCAGGCAATTATAACTAAATTCATAGAATTATAAATTTTATACTGCCATAAAGATATAAACTATTTTGCAGTGTTCAAGGAGACCTTCACATTCTTATCTGATTCTCCACAGTAAGCTGGACGAATATGGTATTCACATTACCTCCACATACATGAGAAAAGTAAAACTCAAAAAGTTCAGTGACTTGTCCAAAGTAACCAATCTGAAGGTGACAAACCAGGAATCGGAATACTCTTTGCAATATTACAACTATCTTCCAGAAATGATTCAAAACCAACTATGTTCTTAAAACTCACATCACTACAAATTCATAAATTCTTCAACTCATCTCTTTTCAACTACCATGAAATGATATTCTATATATACTGATCAATTACATTCTAAATCTGAGATATGGCAAGGGCAGGCATTGGGCACAGCAGCTAAGATGCTGCTTAGGATGCCCACATCCCATATCAGAGTATCTGGGTTTCAGCCTTGGCTGGCTCCTAATTCTAGGTTCCTGTTAATGTGCATTCTGGAAGGCAGCAGGTGATGGCTCAAGTTCTTGAGTCCCTGCCACCCACATGGGAGACCGAGATTGAATTCCTGTTCCTGACTTTCGCCAAGCCCAGCCTCAGCTGTCTCTGTCAACTAGTGAATGGAAGGTCACTCTCTATCTTTCGAATAAACACAATTAGAGAAAGAAGAGATTGCAGATTATATTTCATGTTTGAAAATATAATTAAGTACTATATCTTGATTTCCCTTTACCTTTATCCTTCTTCTTGGAGGTCTCTTCTGCAGAAGATAATCTGGATTTTTTATGTGATGACTCTTGACAATATTTTTTGGTTTTATCCTTTCTTTTTTTTGACTTGATTTCTTTCCTCCTTTATGTTAAACAACACAAAATAAAAGTTATTTTTTTCAACTAACCTTCACCAAAAATAAAACCAATGAACAAAAATGTCCATTCAGTTAAAGCACTTACTTTTAAAATGTGATTTATGTAATAAAGAACCTTAAATGAGTCTGTATCTATTTTAAGTTGGTATACTAAGACAATTCTGTAAGATGATAAAACCTAAACATTGAGACAAAGATTATAAATCAGTTTTATTTGTTTCCTTCTTTCTGTAATCAACCATTTAAAAGAAAACTACAAAAGCAAATCTCATTTTTCCATGTACAAATTGAAAAAGAATAAGAAACTGCTTAACATCTCAAAAACGCCAGTAAACAGAAAATTCTCCTCTTAAGAGTAAAGGACTATAATAAAAATTTAATGGAAGAGGCCTACTGCTAACTCCTAAGTCAACTTCAGGTCATCCATAATTTATCCTCCTATTGCTTTGTCTTTCCCTCTTCTAAGCCAGGTTTACAAGGTTGTTGGCACCATGGCTGGCGGCAATCTATTTTAAGTGGTTAAGAAAAGGAATACTAAACAAGAAAGGGTGATAGTGCTGAAATTAGAATTAGCACAGAGCATAAACAAAGGAGAGGATAACTTTCAAAAAAGTTGTTTACCAGACTTCCCAAATTAGGGTGCATACATCAAATGCTGTAATACTATTTAAGGTGGTAATCTCTTTTGCCTCCTTCATCAGTATCGATTCTATCTGTCTCTGTCTATCCTTCAAATAAAGAAAATTTATTTCCTTGACAATCTTTTTTGGTTTAATGAAGCTCAAGGTCAAACAACATCTACGGTTTCTTTCAGTGTCATCAACAGAAAGAGGAAACAAAGACTTGCCCTAGCCAAGTAATCTAAAAATACCTGCTGATTTTAAGAAATAAAAAGCTATTTAATGTCCAAAGCTAAATACTAGACTGGTGCTTTACTACGGAAGCTGATTTTAAAATTAACATGCTTATGTGCACATTTTGTAAAAAAATCACAGAATCTGTTTCAACTATTATTCAGGAAATGAAAGCTGACCATTACCACAACAGCAACTCACACAGATTTTGTATGAAATGCCAGAGACTATGTTTCACTATGCCCTTTCATTTCCTCTCCACAGTAACTTTAGCAGCCTCATTTTTATAGATAAAATTAAGTCTTCCTGAGATTCACAGCTTGCCAAGGAGCAGCCTAGTAAGAGGAGTGCCTGATGGGAATGCCCAGGTCTGATTTTATAGCTCAGGATCTTACACACAGCACACTCTGTGGGACACTGGTATTCCCATACAACCAACAAGGCAGACGTACTGGAAATTATTCAACAGCACTGAAGTAAGTAGAGAGGTACATAATCATAAGAATAGCAAACTCCAGCTACAGCACTGTGTAAGAGATACACAGTCATTATGAAGTCTGCTTTACAGCAGTTTCTAAGAAAATTAAGGCATCTGAACATTGGCTCCAAACTAAAACCTCTAACATTCATCAACCTCCCTACATTCAAAACAGCTTGTCTAGAACTGGGAATGGCAGCCTTGTAACTGCCTACCTTATGCGGTCGTATCTCACGCTTGATTGTGTGTGTACAGTAACCCATGAACACCCAAGCCTGCACTTAGACACTCAATACAGGCCAATCACTATGTCCAAGAGTTCTAAACATTGCAAGTTATATTTTAAAAGACAGTATTACCTGTGATGGAAATTTAATTTAAAGGAACATTCTTGGCATAGCCCTAATAAAAGAAAAAGCACCACTGAATTATTGAATTGGAATAACTACACTAACTACTCTAATATTAAAAAATTCAACTTTTCTTTATATTCCTTTACTACATAAGCAGGAAAAGCAAATAATCTGAAAACACTCCACCCATCACCACCACAAAAACTGCACACATATAGAATTGTGCCTGTCTCCACAGGTTAAAGGAGGTCCCCTTAGATATCAAAATCTGCAGCTGTTTATTTATTTAAATGCAATTAAAATTTGCATATAACCTACACACATCCTCTCATATGCTTTAAATCATCTCTAGATTACTTATAATAGCTAATACAATGTAAATAGTATGTAATATTTGTTCTACCATATTGTTTAGGGCATAATGACCAGTAAAAAAAGTCTACACATATTTAGTACAGGAACAACTTTTTAAAAAAATATTTTCAACCTGCCACTGGTTCAATCAGCAGATACAGAGCACACAGATACAGAGGGCCAAATATACATGTAAATAACAAAAATATTAGAATGCTTGAGGATTTGAAAACACTCTAATATTACTTTAGAAAACTGTGTGTCAAGTTATTCTAAAAACAAACTGTGCTCCATAACCAGTGTTAACTTGTGTCTCCCATCAAAGGTATTTACTAACAATATGGGCATAATCATTTCCTCTGAAGTGCTCTAACACTTTCAAAAGCAGGAGATTTTCAAACAGTTCTACAGTTGTGGCCGCCTCTCTTGCCTTAACTTCAGTCCACACAGGCTAATTTTCCCTCAGGATCACTTCCGGGAGGAACTCAAAAACCAGTCTGCATCGATGTATGTAAGAAGCGGGTAGGGAATTATTGGCTTCTAGCAGGAATGTACTTAAAACTCTGGGCACATTTACTGAGGACCTAGATGAGGCTGAAGGCCACTGAAATGACAAGGAAGAGGAACAGCAGACACATGAAGGCTAGCTTAAAACTCAAGAATGATGGATTTTAAAACACGCATATTAAGGGAAACTGTTGTGTTCAGGAGTAAATTCCTAATCTTTTAAGATTACTATCAAGAACAATTATGCCATCCTTATATTCTTCTTTATTGATATGTCAAAGATACTGGTACCATCCATAACATGACAATATGCCCAAGTAATTGCTCATGTGAGGATTTACGTTGCCTTTTCTGATAACTTGCTACTTAGCCACGTAACTTAGTGACAGCCTGGAGAATGGGAAGAAATTTTCACTCCACAAATTATGTTCACATTTAATATTAGAATTGTTTCACCAAAACATCACTTTAATGCTAAAAATATAAAAATCTTAGGCTCAAAAATTGAGACTTTGGGAAACTGAGGAAACAAAGTTTCCAAGGAAAAAATGTCAAAAGCTTTGTACTTGAATTTTAAAGTCTAAATATTAAAGATAAACTTGGAATAAATCAATCTTATCCCCTCCCTCTGAAGTCAACTTACTTAGTTTAACAAGTGCATTTCTCTTTTCACCATGCTCAATATAACCAAAATTAACTTCCCAGCTCTTTAAGCCTTCTTTTTCATCACAATGTTTATTTCCACAGAAAAATTGACCTATAAAAAATGAAAGGAATATTAGCCAAGGAATTGGTGACAATAATTACCTATATGACCTGCCAATAACTCCAAAAATTTACTTTTAAATTACACACATTCTTAGCTACATAAAATTGGCATGAAAAATTAACTGACCACAATAAATATAGTATGTTCGACAAATGTTGAAATCAATCAAATAATTGAACTGTTGCAAAAAAAATCATTCTAGAATTCTTAATACATTCATTATCTATATTTACAGACAGTTTTAATAACTCCCTATTAAGTGATCTTACACTTTGGAAAGTGAAAGCATTGAGAAGTGTACTCACTAAAACCATCAAAGAGTAAATGCATTTTCCAAAGTATTTGTATATATACCTAGGTGAATTCTTTTATTATTCAATAGTAATATTTAAAATTAGTGTTTTTTTAGAGTTTTTTTTTTAAAGATTTATTTATTTAAAGAGCAGAATGACAGAAAGAGAAGGAGAGATAGAAATATCTTCTATTCACTGATCTACTCCATAAATGGTCACAGCTCAGCCCAGGTTAAAGTCAGGAGTCAGGAACTCAATCCAGTTCTCCCACATGGGCGACAGGCACGCCAACACCTGAGCTAGCCTCTGCTGCTTCCCACGCACATTAAAGGGAGCTGGATCAGAAGCAGATTAGCTGCAACTCAAACTGGCACTCTGACATGGGTGGGATGCAGTGTCCCAAATGGTAGCTTAACCTGCTATGCCACAAAAATGACCCCAAAATTACTATTTTAAATATTAACATAATGACATGTATTTTAAGCATTAGAAAAAAACTGGCATCAAAAATACTTTTTAAAATTCTAGCACCCTGAGATGAAGTACAGTAAGTAATCAAAGCTAGCGCCGGCGCTGTGGCTCAATAGGCTAATCCTCCGCCTTGTGGCACCGGCACACCAGGTTCTAGTCCCGGTCGGGGCACCGGATTCTGTCCCGGTTGCCCCTCTTCCAGGCCAGCTCTCTGCTGTGGCCCGGGAGTGCAGTGGAGGATGGCCCAAGTGCTTGGGCCCTGCACCCCATGGGAGACCAGGAGAAGCACCTGGCTCCTGCCATCGGATCAGCGCGGTGCGCCGGCCACATTGAAGGGTGAGCCAATGGCAAAAGGAAGACCTTTCTCTCTGTCTCTCCCTCACTATCCACTCTGCCTGTCCAAAAAAAAAAAGCTGATACTCTAAATTTTAGAATCACTTAATACTACTATTAATAACACATTACCCCGCATAGGTGTTTGGCCTTCTGGTTAAGACACCAGCATTCTCACATCAGCGTGCCTGGGTTTCATTCCTGGCTCTGGCTCCTGATTCCGCTTCCCAATAAGCAGTAGTAACAGCTCAAGACAATGTATTTCTATCACCTGTGTGGGAGACCTGGTTCATGTTGCTAGAAACTGGTTCTAGCCCCAGCCCCTGGCCTTGCAGGCAATTTGGGGAGTGAATTCATGGGTGAAAGCTGTCTCTGTCCTTCTGCTTCTTATATACAATTTTAAAAAGGAAAAAAACCACATTACTATGTCCATTAAAACCTCCAAAAAGAGGGCTAACACCAATGACACAAGAAAAACAACTACATAAGTTGATTTAATCTAAAAATATCCTTTATTTTCAGTACAAAAGATCTTTAGATTTTAAATTATTTCTGAAATGCTTTTATATAGTTTCAAAAATATTGTTAAAATGCAATTCTTCCATAAAGAGCTAATTTAATAGCAAGAGATGGTAAAGAGGCATACAATTTCAGAAAAATTTTATGAACAGATTACCACAATGCATAGAAAAAGTACCTACTGGGATTGGATTAAAATGGTGGAGTAGGGAAGGAGCTTACTGCTCTACTAAAGGAGAAGCTAGTTTTAAAAAAGTGGAGAGTGGCCGGCGCCGTGGCTCAACAGGCTAATCCTCCGCCTTGCGGTGCCGGCACACCGGGTTCTAGTCCCGGTCGGGGCGCCGGATTCTGTCCCGGTTGCCCCTCTTCCAGGCCAGCTCTCTGCTGTGGCCCAGGAGTGCAGTGGAGGATGGCCCAAGTGCTTGGGCCCTGCACCCCATGGGAGACCAGGAAAAGCACCTAGCACCTGGCTCCTGCCATCGGATGCGTGCGGTGCGCCGGCCGCAGCGCGCTGACCGCGGCAGCCATTGGAGGGTGAACCAACGGCAAAGGAAGACCTTTCTCTCTGTCTCTCTCTCTCTCTCACTGTCCACTCTGCCTGTGGGGGAAAAAAAAAAAGTGGAGAGTGTGCAGTCTCAGGAAAGAGTTAGGGAGAAAACAGCAGAGGAAAATCCACGCAAATTAGAGGGACAAAGTGGACCCTTGTGGAGGGAATGGACACACACAAATCAGGACCACGGCAGCCAAGAGCCTCCACACCAGCTTTGGAGAGAGGTGAGACCAGAATGCAGCAGCCTAAGCCACCTTTGATAAAGCTGCAGGAAAAGCCTGGAGGGAATCCAGCTTGGAGTCCTGTGGGGTTCAGTGTACCTGCCAAACTAGAGAAAAAAACAGGCAAGCAGCATATTTCTTTCTCCCCAATCACTCTACAACAATGTCCTGTAACAAGCCGACAGAGTGGCGCCATTTTGGACATATGTAACAGCTGCGAAGGCTTGTGTCTGCACCGAGCACCCAGCTGAGTAGAGACTTCTGAGTCTGGCGAAGAGAACTGATGGGGGGCGGCGGGGGGCTGCGTGCTGGTTACTGTGGGAGGCTTGCGTGCCAGCACAATGAAAACACTGAGGCTGCCTGGGAAGGCTCAGGGTGTGGCTGGGACTTTGGGCAGTCACTGTGGGAGGCTCCACACGCTCAGGTTTCCCTGGTGAGGTACACTGCTGGGGAATCTGCTTACACTGAAGACTGCACAGATCCTTTGTGTGGTCCTTGTGCACTAGTCTCTTTTGATGAAAGGAAATGAGCTGAGTCTACACCAACAGAACAGAAAAACCTCCCTTCTGATTAAAAAAAGAGAGATTTACCACATCCAACCTGGAAGTCACCTTAACACTCCCTTCACCCTGGAGCACTGAACAGAAATTAACTAAGCAAAACTAAGCAAAAACACCCTGGCCACATGTTTGAAGACATGCCAGAAATGGAATTCAAAAAACTGATAATATGATAACTAAGAAGTAATCAGATGCAAATGCACAAACTAATGAAATCTGTACATGACATGAAAGAAAATTTCTCCTATGAAATTGAGATCTTAGAAAGTAAAATGAAATCTTGGAAATGAAGAATCCAACAGAACATATAAAAATGCATTAACAAAAAAAGCATTAACAAACAAACTGGTGAAGCAGAAGAATATCCAACTTAGAAGACAAAGCACAGGAAATTATACAGTCAGACAAAACACAAGAAGAGGAAATTAGAAAAATAAAAAACACTGCTGGAGATCTACAGGGTACTATCAAATGACGCAACATAAAGGTTCTAGGAGTTCCTTAAGGCAAGGAAAGAGAGAAAGGATTAGAAGGTCTTTTTAGTGAAATAATAGAAAACTTCCCTAATTTAGAGAAAGAAAGGGACATCCAAGTACAGGAAGCACATAGACCTCCCAACAGACATGACCAAAAAGATCTTCACCACGACACATCGTAATCAAACTCTCCACAGTAAAACATAAAGAATGGATTCTAAAATGTGTACGAAACACTAGATTGCTTTCAGAGGATCTCCAATTAGACTCACAGCAGATTTCTCATCAGAAACCCTACTAGCTAGAAGAGAAAAGCAAGATATCCTCCAAGTCTTAAAGAGAAAAAAAACTGTCAACCCAGAATACTATACCCTGCAAAAGCTCTCATTTATGAAAGAAGGTGAAATAAACACCTTCCACAGGAAACAGAAATTGAAATAATTTGTTACCACTCCTCCAGCCTTGTGAAAGATGCTTAGGGATGTGCTACACACAGAAACATGTTTATCACTATGAAAGAAGGTAAAGGACGAAAATCTCCCAGTTAAAAGTACAAAGGAAAACCAAAGTAAAAAACAGGAATATTTATAGAAAAACAGCAGGGCAAAGTTGTTACTTATCAATACTTTGAATGTAAACTCTTACATTTTTAACTCTTCAGTTAAAAGACAGACTGGCTGAATGGATTAAAAAACAAACCTATCTATTTGCTGCCTACAAGAAATACATCTCACCAACAAATGCATGCAGACTGAAAGTAAAAGGATGGAAAAGATATTCTATGCTAACAGAAACCAAAAAAGAGCTGGTGCAGCTAACCTAATATCAGACAAAATAGATGTCCACAGAAATGTGTTAAAAGAGACAAAGAAAGGCACTAAATAATGATTAAGGGATCAATTCAACAGGAAGATGGAACTATTATAAATGTATCTGCACCTAATTACAGGGCACCTGGCTACTTAATAGACATGTTAAGGGATATAAAGGGAGACATGGACACAAATATAATAATAATGGGGGGCTTTAATAACCCACTTTCAGCAATGGACAGATCAACCAGACAGAAAATCAGCAAGGAAACAACAGAGTTAATCAACACTATAGACCAAATGGACCTAAGATATCTATAGAACTTTCCATCCTACAGCCACAGAATACATTTGCTTCTCAGCAGTGCATGGGTCTCTAGGACTGACCACATACTAGGCCATAAAGCAAGTCTCAGCAAATTAAAAAAAAAAAAAAAATCAAAATCAGATCAGGCATCAATGGAATAAAGTTGGAAATCAACAACTCAGGAACTTTTAGAACATATGCAAACACATGGAGACTGAACAACATGCTCCCGAATGAACAGTGGGTCATAGAAAAAATCAAGAGAAAAATCAAAAGATTCCTGGAAACAAATAAAGATGACAACACAACACATCAACACTTATAGGATACAGAAAAAGTAGTGTTAAGAAGAATGTTTATAGCAATTGGTACCTATGTCAAGAAATTGGAAAGGCACCAAATAAATGAGCTATCAATGTACTCCAAAGACCTAGAAAAACAGCAGCAAACCAAACCCAAAACTAGTAAGAGAAAAGCAATAATTAGAGAATAAACAAAATGAAAAAAAAAAAACAGTAGAAAAGATTAGTAAAATGAATGCTGGTTCTTTGAAAAAAATTGACATGCCGTTGGCCCAACTAAGCGAAAAAAAGGGAGAAGATCCAAATTAATAAAATTTTAGATGAAAAAGGAAATGTAACAACAGACACCACAGAAATAAGATTCATCATCAAAAACTGCTACAAAGAGCTATATGCCAACAGAGACGCCTATAAGAAATGGTCAGATGCAATAAATGGACACATGCAAAAGACCTAAACTGAGCCATGAAGACATAGAAAACCTAAACAGAGGGGGCCGGAACTGTGGTGTAGTGGGTAAAGCCTCCACCTGCAGTGCTGGCATCCCATATGGGCACTGGTTCGAGTCCTGGCTGTTCCACTGCCAATCCAGCTCTGTGCTATGGCCTGGGAAAGCAGTAGAGGACAGCTAAGGTCCTTGGGCCCCTGCACTCACGTGGGGAACCCCTGCACCCATGTGGGAGATCTGGAAGAAGCTCCTGGCTCCTGGCTTCAGACTGGCGCAGCCATCTGGGGAGTGAACCATTGGATGGAAGACCTCTCTCTCTCTCTGCCTCTCCTCTCTCTGTGTAATCTTTCAAGTAAATAAATAAATCTTAAAAAAAAAAAAAAAAGGAAAAAAATCCTAAACGGAGCCGCAACCAAGACAGAAATTGAATCAGTAATAAAGAACCTCCCAACAAAGAAAAGCCCAGGACCAGATGACTTCACTACTGAATTCTACCAGACATTTAAATTCTTCTCAAGCTATTCAAAACAATTGAAAGGGAAGGAATCCTCCCAAATTCTTTCTATGAAGCCAGCATCACCTTAATCATAAACCTGAAAAAGATGCAACTCAGAAAGAGAACTACAGACCAATTTCCTGGGTAAATAGACACAAAAATCCTCAACAAAATTCAAGCCAATCAAATTCAACAATACATCAGAAATATCATTCACCAGGATCAAGCCAGCTTTATCCCTGGTATGCAGGGATGGTTCAACATTCGCAAATCAATGTGATACAACACATTAAGAAACTGAAGAACAAAAATCGTATGATTATCTCAATAGATGCAGAAAAAAGAACTTGATAAAATACAACACCTTTCATGATGAAAACTCTAAGCAAATTGGGTATAAAAGGAACATTCCTGAACACACTCAAGTTAATTGATGACAAACCCACAGTCAGAGTCCTATTGAATGGAGAATGTTGAAAGCATTCCCACTGAGATCTGGTACCAGACAGGGATTCCCACTCTCACCTTTGCTATTCAATATAATACTGGAAGTCTTAGCCGGAGCCATTAGGCAAGACAAAGAAATCAAAGGGATACAAATTGGGAAGGAGGAAGTCAAACTATTCTTATTTGCAGATGACATGATTCTTTTTTTTTTTTTTTTTGGACAGGCAGAGTTAGACAGTGAGAGAGAGAGACAGAGGCCTAGGTCTTCCTTTTTTCCGTTGGTTCACCCCCCAAATGGCCACTACAGCCGGCGCACTGCAGTGATTCGAAGCCAGGAGTCAGGTGCTTCCTCCTGGTCTCCCATGCGGGTGCAGGGCCCAAGCACTTGGGCCATCCTCCACTGTCTTCCCGGGCCACAACAGAGTGCTGGACTGCAAGAGGAGCAACCAGGACAGAACCGGCACCCGGCACTGCAGGCGGAGGATTAGCCTAGTGAGCTGCGGCACCAGCCAACATGATTCTATATATAAGGAGATTAAAAAGACTCCACTAAGAGACTACAGGAACTCATAGAGCAGTCTGGTAAAGTCGGAGGAAATAAAATCAATACACAAAAATCAATAGCCTGTGTATACATAGACAATACCACGGCTGAGAAAGAACTTTAAGATTAATTTCATTCAAAATGGCTACAAAAAATTAAATACTTTTTTTGAAAAATATTATTTGGTCTCTTTAAAAAAGATTTATATATTTATTTGAAAGTCAGAGTTACACAGAGATAGGAGAAGCAGAGAGAGAGAGAGAGAGAGAGGTCTTTCATCCAATGGTTCATTCCCTAATAGGCCGCAACAGCTGGAGCTGTGCTTATCCTAAGCCAGGAACCAGGAGTTTCTTCAGGTCTCCCATGCGGGTGCAGGGGCCGAAGGACATGGACCATCTTCCACTGCTTTCCCAGACCATAGCAGAGAGCTGGATTGGAAGTGGAGCAGCTGGAACTCGAACTGATGCCCATATGGGATGCCAGCACTGTAGGCATATACCCACTACACCACAGTGCCGACCACTATTTATTTATTTCTAAGGCAAAGATACAGAAAAGGAGAGACAGAGGTCTTCCATCTGCTGCTTCACTTCCCAGATGGCTGCAACAGCTGGGGCTGGGCCAGGCTGAAGCCAGGACCAGGAGCTCCATTCAGGTCTCCCATGTGGGTGTAGGGGCCCAAGGACTTGAGCCATTTTCTGCTGCCCCAGGAACATTAGCGGGAAGCTAGATTGGAAGTGGAACAGCCGAGTCAAACTGGTGCCCATATGGGATGCCAGTGCTTCACGCCAGGGTGTTAACCCGCTGTGCCACATCGCAGGCCCCATTAAAATATCTCGTAATAAATTTAACCAAGGATGTCAATTATGACTATTACAAAACATTAAAAAAAAACAAAATAGAAGATTCTATCATAATATCCATACTTCGAAAAGCAATTTACAGATTCAATGCGATATCATCATAATATAAAGGACATTTGTCTTAGATTAGAAAAAAATTGATGCTGAAATTCATATGGAAACACAGGAGACTCCAAATAGCTAAAGCAACCTTTTACAAAAAAACAAAGCTAGAGGCATCACAATACCAGATTTCAAAACCTACTACAGAGCAGTTATAATCAAAACACCCTGGTACTGGTACAAAAACAGGTGGATAGACCAATGGAACAGAACAGAAATGCCAGAAATGAATCCAAGCATCTACCATCAACTTATCTTTGACAAAGGAGCTAAAATCAATCCCTGGAGCAAGGACCGTCTCTTCAACAAATGGTGCTGGGAAAACTCGATTTCCACATACCTAAGTATGAAGCAAGACCCCTACTTTACACCCGACACAAAAACCAACTCAAAATGGATTAAAGACCTAAATCTATGACCCGATATCATCAAATTATTAGAGATCATTGGGGAAACCCTGCGAGACATTGGCATAGACAAAGACTTCTTGGGAAAGAACCCAGAGGCACAAGCAATCAAAGACAAAATTCACAAATGGGATTGCATCAAATTGAGAAGTTTCTGCACTGCTAAAGAAACACTCAGCAAAGTGAAGAAGCAACGGACAGAATGGGAGAAATTATTTGCAAACCATGCAACTGATAAAGGATTAATAACCAGAACTTATAAAGAGATCAAGAAACTCAACAACAACCAAACTACCCAGTGAAAAAATGGGCAAAGGACTTAAACATTTTTCAAAAGAGGAAATCCAAATGGCTAATTGATACATGAAAAAATGCTCAGGATCCCCAGCTGTCAGGGAAATGCAAACCAAAATCACAATGAGGTTTCACCTCACCGCAGTTGGAATAGCTCTCATACAGAAATCAACAAATAACAAATGCTGGTGAGGATGTGGGGAAAAAGTTACCCTAATCCACAGTTGGTGGAAATGTAAACTGGTGAAGCCACTATGGAAGACAGTATGGGGATACCTCAGTAATCTGAATATAGAACTACCATATGACACAGCCATCCCACTCCTGGGAGTTTACCCAAGAGAAATGAAATAACCATGTGAAAGAGTTATCTGTAACCCATGTTTATTGCAGGTCAATTCACAATAGCTGAGACAAGGAATCAACCTAAATGCCCGTCAATTGAAGACTGGATGAAGAAATTATGGGATATGCTCATCATGGAATACTACACAGCGCTAAAAAATGAAATCTGGTCATTTGCAACAAGATGCATGAATCTGGAAAACATTATATTTAGTGACTTAAGCCAGTTTCAAAGCGGCAAATACCACATGTTCTCCCTTACTTGTGATAACTAATTGAGCACCTAAAAGGCAATCTGTAAAAGTGAAATTGACACTTTGAGAAGCAATAACTTGAACAGCCCTGTTTTGACTTTTTATATACTATTTCTTGAACTCTTAACTTAAACATAATAGTACAGAATCAATTGAAAATAGATTTTAGTAAAATAAGGATGAGAATAAGAGAGGGAGAAGGAAGAGGGTTATGGAGTAAAGGTGGGAGGGTGGGCATGGTTGGGAGAATTACCATGTTCATTTTCCTAAAATTGTAATTATGAAGTGTATGAAGTTTGTAAAACTGTATAGTTCTACATACATTCCTATGGACTTATGTCTAAGGGTACAATTTAAAAATTTACCATGGGACCCCAAATCCCCTTAAGCTGGGTAGTAAAAATATCTCCTTAAGTGTTAAATGATCATATGGTTAGGATGAAGGGTCTGCTTATAATAATAGATAGAATAAAAAAGGAGGCAATGCTCCAACATGGGAAGCAGTCCACACAGCAGACTCAGAGAATGCATACAATCTACCTAAGCTCTACCTGAGCTCTGACCTCAGAATCAGCACTTAAGGCATTCTGGTCTGGCTGAAAAGCCCATGAGAGCATTTCAGGCATGGAAAGCCAAGACACTGTGGCAAAAAATGTCCTACGTAATGGACCTCAGTGGGTGAGACCCCAGTGGAAAGAAGTGATCATCAAAGAAGGAAGTACTTTTCTCTGAAGGGAGATAAGAACTTTCACTTTATTTATGGCCTTGTCTAAATACTGATAGTTTGTTTATTCAAAAGGCTTCCATAGCCTAGGCAGCTCATGTCAAGAGCCTTGGGTGATCACTGACATCATACATAAGAGTATTAACTGTTAAATTAACAAGAGTCACTATGCACTAAATTCCCATGCAGGACCTCTGTCCGCAAAAGAGTTGTATTATAATTATGTCGAAGTGCTCACAAAAGATGTATCATTCTTGGGTGTTTCTTTAAAGTTAGTTAAGTTTCTAAAAAAAAAAAGAAGAAGAGGTGAAATTAACTTCAAGATGCAATGACTTTAAACAGTCCTTGTCTCAACTGTTGAGGAACAGTTTTTTTTTTGTTGTTGTTTTTTTTTTTTTGGTTTTTGATTTTTTTTCCGTGCAAATTGTTGGGATTTTTACTTAGTATAGAGCTGGTCTTCTGTTCCTAAAAATAATCAAAAATAAGCCGGTGCCGTGGCTCAGTAGGCTAATCCTCTGCCTGTGGCAGCGGCACCCCGGGTTCTAGTTCTGGTCGGGGCGCTGGATTCTGTCCGGTTGCTCCTCTTCCTGTCCAGCTCTCTGCTGTGGCCTGGGGGTGCAGTGGAGGATGGCCCAAGTGCTTGGGAGACCAGGAGAAGCGCCTGGCTCCTGGCTTCAGATCAGCGTGGTGCGCCAGCCGCAGCACGCCAGCCGCAGTGGCCATTAACCAACGGAAAAAAGGAAGACCTTCCTCTCTGTCTCTCTCTCTCACTGTCTACTCTGCCTGTCAAAAATAAAATAAAATGAATCAAAACTACATCTTAATGGAGAATGGGACTGGGAATAGGAGAAGGAGGAGGAGAAAGAGGGGTGGGAAAGTGGGAAGAATCATTATATTCCTAAAGTTGTACTTATGAAATGCATGAAGTCTGTATTCCTTAAATAAAAGGTTTTCTTGGCTGGGGGGGGGGGGAAGTACCCACTGATTACTAACAAATGTCTGGTTGTTTGCTGTGAGACTACATATGTTGGCTTAACCTCAGGGATTCTTTAAAATGAGAATCAGCCTGATTACAAATTCTACTAGGTTCAAAGTGATATTTAATTTCTACTTCCAAAGTGTGGATTTGGCTGGAATACAGTAACAGCAAATCATTACTCCAAAAATTGATAAAGAAAGCATTCATCCGTTTTAAGTTTCCTTGCTAGGAAATCTTTTAATTCTTTAAATATTTTCTACATATCCTCAATTGAACATTTAAAGGCAACATTCTAAAGCTAAACATCACTAAAGTATTACATTCTGACCTTTATTAACAGTATACCACATATATACTAATTTTTGTACGTAATTTATTGTGTATGTTACAAACAGTTTTACCCAATTACTTCAATGACATGACACAATTAACTAAATCCCAGTAAAAAGCAAAATTTTGAAGAATTACCTTTTCCTGAAATTACTTCTTTTTCTACTCGCCACCTAAATCCAAACTGATAAGAAAAAGAATTAGATTTAGGTCAAAGTAAATTTAACATCACATTAAAATTATATGTAAATCTTAACATGGCATTAATAACATTTACAAACCTAAAAAATTAAACCTAGAGGCCAGCATTGTGGTGCCGCAGGCTGAGCTGCTGCCTGCAATGCTAGCATCCTGAATGGGCACTGGTCCATGTACTGGTTGTTCCATTTGTAACTCAGCTCCCTGCTAATGTACCTAGAAAAGCAGTGGAAGATGGCCCAAATGCTTGGGTCCCGGCCACCCACCTGGGAGACCCAGATGGAGCTCCTGGTTCCTGGTTTCAGCCTACCCTACACCCAGCCAATGCAGTCATTTGTGGAGTGAATCAGATGGAAGATATCTTTATTTCTCTCTCTCTGTCTCTATAACTCTGCCTTTCAAATAAATAAATCTCAAAAAAAGAAAAAATTAAACCCAATTCTCATGACAACTTTTCCTTCTGTAAGATAGTATGTAAAATCCCATCTTGAAAAACATTTGAAGAATTACCAATCTATCTGTTCAGAACAATCTTATGTACTCTTAAAATACCCTAAAAGTTACAGGAGTCAGGCTACAAGATATCTAATTTAACAAATAATGTGCACTGTTCTATCAAACTGGAAAGACAAAAAAATAAAAGTTACCTTACAGTACAGAGGCAGTATATTACAGGGCAAAGAAGTCAGATTATACAGGTCAACATTTTAGCTCCGCCACTTAGCAGCTGAATAGTACAGAGTAAGTTACTGAATCTCTGTTTACCTGAACTTACTCATATGTAGAGATAGGAATACCTACTTCTTTTGGTGAAGAGACTTATATGTGACAACATGGATACGCCTCGACTTAAGATGAAGTTACATTCTTGGTACACTCACTGTAAGATGGAAATATTTTGCATTTACTATGGCTAACATCCCAGTTGACCTTAACATGCTCAGAACACTTTCATTAGCCTGCAGTTGAGTAAAAGCATTTAACATAGAATCTATTTTAAATCAACCATTGAGTACCTCATGTAATTTATTAAATACCCATATCCAGGAAATGCTGGCAACACAGCACACTAGATTATGTTTACCCTCATGATCCTGTGCCTGAACAGGAGTTCCCACTGTCCAGCATCAAGAGAATATCACATTGCATATTGCTAAGCCAGGGAAAGATTAAAATTCCAAATCCAAAAGACACTTTCTACCAAACATGTAACACTTTTGTACCACAGCAAAAAAAAAGTCACTAAGTCAAATTTTTCTAAGTCAACTAGAAAACTTGTACTTATAAAGCAACTAGAATAACAATATACACACACACACACACACACACACACACATATATATATTAGATTGGGGGTTAGCAAACTGGCACACAGACCTGTTGCCTAGTTTAAACATTTTTATTGGAACACAACCACATCTATTCATTTGTGTATATCTACTTTCACTCTGCAACAGTAGGGTTCCACAGCTGTGACAAAGACCGTATGACCATTCATACAAACACACCAAAGTTTGCAAACCTCTGTAGTAAAATAAGTATTATATAGCAGCTGTTATTAATGATTCCTTCTGGCTCACCAAAGAACAGAATCACCTATATACCATATTTTACCAGAGAGCACAGGGTTTAGTAGTAGAAAACTACCATTGGGTTGGTGCTGTGGTGAGGAAGGCCACAAGCCTCTGCCTCAATGCCAGCATCCCATATGGGTGCCAGTTTGAGTCCCAACTGTTTTGCTTCCAATCAAGCTCCCCAATAATGTGCCTGGGGCAGCAGAAGATGGCCCAAGTCCTTGGGCCCCTACACCCACATGGGAGACCTGAATGGAGCTCCTAGTCCTGGCTTCCCCTGGCCCAGCCACGGCTGTTGCAGCCATATGGGAAGTGAAGCAGCAGATGGAAGACCTCTGTCTTTCCTTTTCTGTATCTTTGCCTTTGAAATAAATGAATAGGGGCTGGCACTGTGGCATAGTGGGTATGCCTGCAGTGCTGGCATCCCATGTGGGCCTCAGTTCGAGTTCCAGCTGCTCCACTTCCGATCCAGCTCTCTGCTATGGTCTGGGAAAGCAGTGGAAGATGGTCCATGTCCTTCGGCCCCTGCACCCAAATGGGAGACCAGGAAAAAGCTCCTGGATCCTGGCTTCAGATCTGAGCAGCTCCGGCTGTTGTGGTCAACTGGGGAGTGAACCAGTGAACCAGAGGAAGACCTCTCTATCTGCTTCTCCTATCTCTGTGTAACTCTGACTTCAAATAAATAACTCTTTAAGACAAATAAGTAAATAAATAAATAAAGCCTTTAAAAAAGAAAAAGACCACATATGGGATCAATATAATTTGAGAAATCTTTCACTGATATAAAATCTATTATTATTCAGGCTCTGTCACAGTCAAAGTCTGGCTCAGAGATTACAACGAAGAGCAGCGGGACTGGTCTGGAGCCTTAGGTGGACAGCTGTTAACTTCCATCCATATTCCTAAAAATAACTGGTTTTTGGCTAACAATGACTCATGTCTGCTGCCTTTTAAAATCTTTCATATTTATATGCAGACTTACCATAGTTCTAGTAATATTTTGTTTTCTATTCAGTTTAGGGTAATGGTTAAAAGTTCAGCTCTCTAGCAACTGGACTTCTTGGCATTTACCCAAACAAAAACCTGAACACAGACACTTACAGCAACGACATGCGTATCTGCCAATACTTGTAAACAACCAAAATTTCCTTCATTAGATAAATGTATAAACAAACTGAAAATACAGACAATGAATGAAATTCAGCACTAAAAAGGAATGAACTATCAAGACATGAAAAAACATGGAGCAATTTCCAATGTGTATTACTAAGAGAAAGAAGCCAATCTGAAAAGGCTATATACTACATGATTTGACTATCTGATATTCTGGAAAAGACAAAACTTTGGAGACAGCAAAAAGATCAGTGTTTTCCAAGAGTTAGGGAGGAGTGAGGGATGAAAAGGCAGAGCACAGAAAAGTTTGAGGGCAGTGAAACTATTCTGTGATATTGTAATAGTGGACACATGTCATTAAACAGAATGTACAAAACCAAGAGGGAACCCTCATGTACACTGTGGACGCTGAGTGGTAATACTGTGTCAATGTAGCGTCACCAGGTTCTAACAAATGTACCACTCTGATGGGAGGTACTGATGGTGAAGAGGCTGAGGATGAGTGCACAGAACTCTGAACTTTCTCATCAATTTTGCTGTGAGCCTAAAATGCTGTAAAAATAAAGTCTATTTTTAAAAAACAAAACTATGCAACTAAAGAATCATGCAGATGTACTCAACTCAATAGTATCCTTCATTAACTTGCTCTATAACCTTGGGAAAGTTACTTAATCTATTTCTTCTTTAGGTATAAAAATGCCAATAATAACAACCCTTAACTTCATAGGACTGTTATATTGTGCGAATTCAGATAAAATGCTCATCATGCCTGATGAACTTATTTTTTTTAATATTTATTTATTTATTTGAAAGAGTTACACAGAGAGAGGAGAGACGGGGGGGAGGGGTCTTCCAATTGCTGGTTCACTCCCTAATTGGCCACAACAGCTGGAGCTGTGCTGATCCGAAGCCAGGAGCCAGGAGCTTCTTCCAGGTCTCCTACGTGGGTGCAGGGGCCCAAGGACTTGGGCCATCCTCCACTGCTATCCCAGGCCATAGCAGCGAGCTGGATCAGAAGTGGAGCAGCTGGGTCTTGAACCGGCACCCAAAGGGGATGCTGGCACTTCAGGCCAGGACGTTAACCCACTGCGCCACAGCGCTGGCCCCTTGATGAACTTATTAATCGCACTGCTGATACAATGGGACGGAGAGCTTGGTGAACTGCTTTAGGAGTTCCACGCAGATCTCCAATGACAGCAGGAACTGATTGTCCAGAGGAGGGGGTAAAAAAAAAGGCAGTACATCGCTGTCCTTCCCCACCTCCCTGCTACAGTGGAGACCTGCAGCCAGCAGGGGGAGCTGACAGCATTTCTGGACATAGGCAGGCAGCAGTCACCCCAGCTCCTGTGCATGCACTCAGCAACAGCTGGCATTACCTTCCACCCAGTCAACGAGGGCCACAGCAATTCAGAGGAAGCCAGGGGCAGGGTCTCCACTACACCAGTTGCACCATGCCAGCTGTCCTGCAATGGGAGGAGAGGGGAAGTGCGCCTGCAGGACTCTCCTGCCCTCTTAGCATGACTGAGAAGTGAGCGGGGCTGCAGCAGGCAGGCTACTTTGTGCACTTGCAAACCACAGAACAAACCAGAGAGAAAAACTACCTTCCCCACTAACACCAAATGTGGCTGGGAGGACCACACAGACAGTGGCTCTGGGAACACCTTAAGTTTCCTTATAGACAGGACTAGATAGTGGGGTGGAGAGGCCCAATGGCACCCCATGACCTGGAGAGTCCAAGGAGTGGAGTCTGAGAAAACAGTGACTGTGTAAGAGAAGGAAGAGCGAGGCTAGGTTCTGGGCATCCACAGAGCGATTCTCCCCATTCTCCGGAACTCCTCAGTTGCCTACAGCAGCTCATAGCAGAGCGAACTGTGCTCACAGCAAAGACTGCACAGACAAAATATGCAGTTCCTAAAGGAGTACAGATGAATGCTGAGCACACTAGGGACCAACACCTGGGTGTTGTTCATCTGGGAGCAGAAAGGCTGGTCACAAAACAGAGGTGACCACTCCTCTCTATCCAGTCAACCAGAGGAGAGCTACCACACCCAGCTGGGGTCTTATGCTGTATACTCACCCCACCCTGGAATACTGAAGAGAGCAGCCTGGCCACACCCAGAAAACACCTCGTGGTTTTCATCGAAAGTGTAGATGTCCCACTAAGCCAGAGAGACACAGATCAAAGATAAAGCATCAGACAAAAAGAAAATTCTACAAATGCCAAAAAATAAAGGAAAAATTCAAGACACAAGAAAAAGGAAGACACTATGAGCCCACCAAAGGAACACTACAATACTTCAATACTAGAATGTGAAGATGAAGAGATGAGGAAATGCAGGAAACAGAATTCAAAAAGCTAATCATCAGATTACTCAGAAGAAATCAGAAGCAAATTCATTAACTAAAGAAAACATATGGTATGAATGAAATTTTTCCCATGAAATTGAGATCTTAAAGAGAAATAAACATTAAATACTAGAAATGAAGAATGCAATAGATCAAATGAAAAATGAAGTGGAAAGTCTTAACATAGTGGGTGAGGCAGAAGAAAGAATATCTAAGCTAGAGAAAAATCTATTTTACAGTCAGGCCAAAAACAAGAAGAAATTAGAAAACTAAACACTGTTGGAGATCTACAGGATACTATCAAATGACCCAACATCCAGGTCTTAGGAGTCCCTAAAGGTGTGGAAAGAGAGAAAGGATTACAAGGTCTTTTGTAGTGAAATAATAACAGAAAATTTCCCTAATTTGGAAAAAGAAAGGGACATCCAGGTGCAGGAAGCACACAGAACTCCCAAAAGACATGACCAGAAAAGATCTTCACCATGACACATTGTAGTCAAATACTCCATAAGTAAAGATTCTAAAATGTCTACGAGAGAAATGGCCAGATTGCTTTCAGAGGATCTCCAATCAGACTCACAACACAGACTTCTCATCAGGAACCCTTTGGATGGAAGAGAATGGCGAGATATATTCCAAGGCTTAAGAGAAACAAACTGTCAACCCTGCAAATACTATACCCTGCAAAGCTCTTATTTATTAATGAAGGTGAAATAAAGAACTTCCACAACAAACAGAAGTTGAGAGAATTTGTCACCACCCATCCAGCCTTCAAAATATGCTTAAGGAGTGTTACACACAGAAACACAGACACAGTCATAACTCTGAAGGAAGGTAAAGGCAGAGTATCTCCCAGTTAAAAGTACAAAGGAAATCCAAAGTAAAAAACAGGAATACTTATGGGAAAATGACAGGGCAAAGTCGTCACCTTGAATGTAAATAGCCTCAACTCTCCAGTTAAAAGATACAGACTGGCTGAATGGGAAAAAAAAGAAAAGAAAATCCATCTATTTGCTGCCTACAAAAAAACATATCTCACAAAGAAAATTACTTGCAGACTGAAAGTGAAAGGATGGAAGAAATATTCCATGCTAACAGAAACCAAAAAGGGCACTACGTAATGATTAAGGGATCAATTCAACAGGAAGATGTAACATAAATGTATATGCACCTAATCACAGGGCACCTGGCTACTTAATAGACATGTTAAGGGATATAAAGGGAGACATGGACACAAATACAATAATAATGGGGGACTTTAATAACCCACTTTCAGCAATGGACAGATCAACCAGACAGAAAATCAGCAAGGAAACAACAGAGTTAATCAACACTATAGACCAAATGGACCTAAGATATCTATAGAACTTCCCATCCTACAGCCACAGAATACATTTGCTTCTCAGCAGTGCATGGTTCTCTAGGACTGACCATATACTAGGCCATAAAGCAAGTCTCAGCAAATTAAAAAAAAAAAAAATCAAAATCAGATCAGGCATTATCTCTGACCACAATGGACTGAAGTTGGAAATCAACAACTCAAGAACCTCTAGAACATATGCAAACACATGGAGACTGAACAACTTGCTCCCGAATGAACAGTGGGTCATAGAAAAAATCAAGAGAAAAATCAAAAGATTCCTGGAAACAAATGAAGATGACAACACAACACATCAACACTTATGGGATACAAAAAAAGCAGTGTTAAGAAGAATGTTTATAGCAATTGGTACCTATGTCAAGAAATTGGAAAGGCACCAAATAAATGAGCTATCAGTGTACCTCAAAGACCTAGAAAAACAGCAGCAAACCAAACCCAAAACTAGTAAGAGAAAAGAAATAATTAAAATTAGAGAAGAAATAAACAAAAGTGAAACAAACAAGCAAAACGAATACAAAAGATCAGCAAAATGAAGAGCTGGTTCTTCGAAAAAATAAACAAAATCAACACACCACTGGCCCAACTAACCAAAAAAAGGAGAGAGAAGACCCAAATTAATAAAATTAGACCTGAAAAAGGAAATGTAACAACAGACACCACGGAAATAGGAAGAATCATCAGAAATTACTACAAAGAGCTATATACCAATATACTGGGAAACCTAGAAGAAATGGATAGATTCCTGGACACATACAACCTATCTATATTGAGCCATGAAGACATAGAAAACTTAAACAGACCCACAACCAAGACAAAAATTAAATCAGTAATAAAGACCCTCCCAACAACAACAAAAAAGCCCAGGACTAATTGGCTTCACACTGATTTCTACCATACATTTAAAGAACTAACTCCAATTCTTCTCAAGCTATTCCAAACAATTGATAAGGAGGGAATCCTCCCTAATTCTATGAAGCCAGTATCACCTTAATTCCTAAATCCAGGAAAGATACAACAGAGAAAGAGAACTACAGACCAATTTCCCTTATGAACAAAGATGCAAAAATCCTCAATAAAACATTAGCCAATCAAAAGATCATTCACTCAGACCAAGTGGGATTTATTGCTGGTATGCAGGAATTATTCAACATTTGCAAATCAATAAACATTATATATCACATTGACAAACTGAAGAAGAAAAAACATAGCATTATCTCAATAGACACAGAGAAAGTATTTGATAAAATACAACACTCTTTCATGCTAAAAACTCTAAACAAATTGGGTATAGAAGGAATATTCCTTAACACAATCAAGGAAATTTATGACAAACAGCCAGCGTCCCATTTAATGGGGAAAAGCTGGAGGCATTCTCACTGAGATCCAGAACCAGACAAGGATACTCACTCTCACTACTGCTATTCAATATAGTCCTAGAAGTTCTAGCCAGGGCCATTAGGCAAGAAAAAGAAATCAAAGGGATAAGACTCCACCAAGAGACTATTGGAACTCAATGAGGAGTTTGACAAAGTAGAAGGATATAAAATCAACACAAAAAAATCAATAGGCTTTGTATATACAGTCACTGCCATGGCTGAGATAAGACTTCTAAGATCAATCCCATTCACAACAGCTACCAAAATATCATGTACTTTGATATAAATTTAACCAAGGATGATGTCAAAAATCTCTATATGACAATTATAAAACATTAAAAAAAATAGATACAAAAAATGGAAAAATCAGAAGATCAGTATCATCATAATGTCCATAAATCCAAAAGCAATTTACAGATTCCATATGATATGAATCAAAATACCAAGGACATTTGTCTTATAGAAAAAATGCTGAAATTCATATGGAAATACAGGAGACTCCAAATAGCTAAAGCAACCTCTTACAACAAAAACAAAGCCGAGGCATCACAATACTAGATTTCAAAACATACTACAGGACAGTTATAATCAAAACACTCTGTTACTGGTACAAAAACAGGTGGACAGACCAATAGAACAGAATAGAAATGCCAGAAATGAATCCAAGCATCTACAATCAACTTATCTTTGACAAAGGAGCTAAAATCAATCCCTGGAGCAAGGACAGTCTCTTCAACAAATGGTGCCGGGTAAACCGGATTTCTATATGCAGAAGTATGAAGCAAAACCCCTACTGGTACAAAAACAGGTGGATAGACCAATGGAACAGAACAGAAATGCCAGAAATGAATCCAAGCATCTACCATCAACTTATCTTTGACAAAGGAGCTAAAATCAATCCCTGGAGCAAGGACCGTCTCTTCAACAAATGGTGCTGGGAAAACTCGATTTCCACATACCTAAGTATGAAGCAAGACCCCTACTTTACACCCGACACAAAAACCAACTCAAAATGGATTAAAGACCTAAATCTATGACCCGATATCATCAAATTATTAGAGATCATTGGGGAAACCCTGCGAGACATTGGCATAGACAAAGACTTCTTGGGAAAGAACCCAGAGGCACAAGCAATCAAAGACAAAATTCACAAATGGGATTGCATCAAATTGAGAAGTTTCTGCACTGCTAAAGAAACACTCAGCAAAGTGAAGAAGCAACGGACAGAATGGGAGAAATTATTTGCAAACCATGCAACTGATAAAGGATTAATAACCAGAACTTATAAAGAGATCAAGAAACTCAACAACAACCAAACTACCCAGTGAAAAAATGGGCAAAGGAGGCTGGCGCCGTGGCTCAACAGGCTAATCCTCCACCTTGCGGCGCTGGCACACCGGGTTCTAGTCCTGGTCAGGGCACCGGATTCTGTCCCAGTTGCCCCTCTTCCAGGCCAGCTCTCTGCTGTGGCCCGGGAGTGCAGTGGAGGATGGCCCAAGTGCTTGGGCCCTGCACCCTATGGAAGACCAGGAAAAGCACCTGTCACCTGGCTCCTGCCATCGGATGAGCGCGGTGCGCTGGCCGCAGTGCGCCGTCTGCGGCGGCCATTGGAGGGTGAACCAACGGCAAAGGAAGACCTTTCTCTCTGTCTCTCTCTCTCACTGTCCACTCTGCCTGTCAAAAAAATAAAAAAATAAAAAAATAAAAAAAAAGAAAAATAAAAAAATAAAAAAAAAAATGGGCAAAGGACTTAAACATTTTTCAAAAGAGGAAATCCAAATGGCTAATTGATACATGAAAAAATGCTCAGGATCCTCAGCTGTCAGGGAAATGCAAACCAAAACCACAATGAGGTTTCACCTCACCGCAGTTGGAATAGCTCTCATACAGAAATCAACAAATAACAAATGCTGGCGAGGATGTGGGGAAATAGTTACCCTAATCCACTGTTGGTGGGAATGTAAACTGGTAAAGCCACTACAGAAGACAGTTTGCAGAAACCTGAGAAATCTGAATATACACCTACCATATGACCCAGCCAACTTACCCAACAGAAATAAGCAGCTCAATTAACAATAGCTGAGACAAGGAATCAACCCAATGCCCATCAACTAAAGACTGGATGAAGAAAATATGAGATATGTACATCATGGAATACTACATAGTGGTAAAAGAAAGTGAAATCTGCTCATTTGCAACAAGATGCATGAATCTGGAAAACATCATATTTAGTGAAATAAGCCAGTTTCAATGGGACAAATACCATAGGTTCTTGGGAGACCTGTGATACTGGTAGAGCACCTAAAAGGTGATCTGAGGAAGTGAAATACACTTTGAGAAGCAATGACTTTGTACAACCCTTGTCTCAACTGTAGAGGAACTTTTTTTTAATACTATTTGTTGAACTTTTTACTTACCATAGAAATAATCATGTATATAAAGTTGATTGAAAATCTTAGTAAAAATTAAGAGTGGTAATAAGAAAGGGTGGAGGAAGTGGGGTGGGAGTGTGGGCACAGTGGGAAGAATCAACATGTTCCTAAAATTGTAATTGTGAAATGTATGAATTTTCTAACTGTAAAACTGTATGGTTCTGCATACATTCCTACAGACTTACTTCTAAGGGCATAGTTTAAAAACTTGCCATGGGACCCCAAATTCCCTTAAGCTGGGTAGTAAAAACAGCATAAGTGTTAAAATGCACATATAGATAGGATTAAGTGTTGAAGTGGTCATATATATAGGATTAAGTTTTTGATAATAATAAATAAATTTAAAAGGAGTGAATGCTCCAATGTGGGGAGCAGTCTATATAGCAAAACTCACAGAATAACAATTGCTTTAAGTAGCACTCAGACCTCAAATCAGCCCTTAAGGCATTCTGGTCTGGCTGAAAAGCCCATGAGAATATTTCAGGTATGGAAAGCCAAGACCGTGGCAAAAAAAAAAAAAAAAAAATGTCCTACATGGAGGATCTTAGTGGGTGAGACCTCAGAGGAAAGAAGTCATCATCAAAAGAGGATGTACTTTTCTCTGAAGGGAGGAAAGAAGTTCCACTTTGCTTATGGCCTTGTATAAATACCAAAGGAGTTTGTGGATTCAACAGGCTTCCATCGCCTAGACAGGTCATGTAAAGAGCCTTGGATGACCACTGACATCAGACACAGGAGTGTTAATTGCTAAATTAACAAGAGTCACTGTACACTAACTTCCCATGCAGGACCTCTGTCCTCAATGAGTTGGATTATGAGAGTTAACAATAAAACTTGTTCTCAAAGACCTACTTCTTTTAATGTATTAAGTGGAGGAAATTCTTATGTCTCATAAGCTATAGTTAGGTCTAAGTGCTCACAATAGATGTATCATTCTTGAGTTCTTCTTCAGAATTAAATTTCTCAAAAATAAAATGAATCCGGCCGGCGCCGTGGCTCAACAGGCTAATCCTCCGCCTTGCGGCGCCCACACACCGGGTTCTAGTCCTGGTCGGGGCGCCAGATTCTGTCCCGGTTGCCCCTCTTCCAGGCCAGCTCTCTGCTGTGGCCCAGGAGTGCAGTGGAGGATGGCCCAAGTGCTTGGGCCCTGCACCCTCATGGGAGACCAGGGAAAAGCACCTAGCACCTGGCTCCTGCCATCGGATGAGCGCGGTGCGCCGGCCGCAGCGCGCCATCTGCGGCAGCCATTGGAGGGTGAACCAACGGCAAAGGAAGACCTTTCTCTCTGTCTCTCTCTCTCACTGTCCACTCTGCCTGTCAAAAAATAAATAAATAAATAAATAAAAATAAATAAAAAAATGAATCCTCAAAAATAAAAAAAAATAAAACTCAGAAAGGATTACTTTTATTGAATTAAAAAGTATTTTTTTCTTTATTATAAAAATAATCCTTCTGGTATTCTAATGCATAGTAGGGTCACAATATTTAACAATAACATATTGTTTATTTCTAAATAGCTAGAACAAACACTTTTGAATGTTTACAGTACAAAGAAATTTTGAATATATGAAGTAATAGATGCCAATTATCCTAATTTGATCATTAAAATGTATGCATGTATCAAAATATTACATTGTACCCCTTAAATATGTAAAATTATTGTGTGTCAGTAAAAACAAATAATCTAATAAAAAAGTAAATCAAACGTTGTCTTTTTAAATAAAAGAAAATGTTACAAGTAAGAGATCCAAAGACATCACTCCAACTTTTTCCAACACTTCAAACCTAGCGTGCCAAAAAGCAGTCTCTCTCTCCAAATTCTTTCAGTATTCACATTCAAAACCTGTGCGTTCTGAGTTCTTACTTGCACCTAGCCTCACATCCATTCACTCAATATATTCTAATACCAAAATACAACGGGTTTCTAGATTATTCTCTTCAAACTATGATTTCTAATATTTGTTTTTAATGGTAAATTAAAACATTCTTTGCTTATGAACATTCTTCCCTCAACGAGGCTGTAGCTTTCTCTGAAAGCCAATCACCAGGAGCTAATCCATAGAACCCAGTCCAGTTTCAATAAATATTGAAAAACAATCCAGGGTTGAAAATGCTGCTTTGATTCATGCTATTAGAAAGATCTGGAATTTCATATTGGATTTGCAATACAGTGATTCCAAGTAATTCCAGCTGCTAAAGTGCTTGTTGAATTAGATTTAAGAATTAGCTGGTAAAAACATGAGAGCTGTGAACTACAGGCCATAACTAATTCACAAGAAACTGAGAAGTCTGGGATATAACAATCACATGGGTTTATAAAGAGTTATATAAAATGAACATCACTATTGCTTGTAATAAATTGTAAGCAACACAAATATTAAAGGCACTACTGAAAAAATTGTTATGCCAATCCTAGTTCTAATGAGACCAGACCACTAAAACAAAAAACAAAGAACTCCTTCAGACATAGCAACTTAAGACAGCTTTTAAAATAGAGCTTGTCTTTTTTAATATGACACAAATATATACAATCTTTAACATACATATTTATGTAATCTGCCCTCCTTTCACTTTACAAATTAGTCTGTTCCTTGGTTACCTTCCAGCTACAAATCACAAACTTAAGCTAGGAATAAAAATAGCTTCAATATTAACTAAAATGATATGTGAAGTGGGAAGGGAAATCTGTCAATACTGGTTAGCAACAATTTAAATTTCAATTTTTCTAGAATAGACATTACATTTATGTATCGCAGGCTATGCATCTGCTTCCCTAGAAATAGTAATTTTTAAAAATCTACCAATTTCAAACATCTGTGAAAGAAGACATTGCTCTGCAAAGTTCCATCATTCATTATAATCACTAGAGGCTCTAGACTAGAGTCAAATGATGAAACAAGACCAAGGCACTTGTGTTTAATTTTAGCCTTTTCACGGCTCAGCTCTAAAAGAAACACCCTTATCTCTATAAATTCCATAGGGTAACGGTAAATTCCATAGCTGCAGAGGTTAAATGGTCCAAATGGCATCTTATAGGACAATTTAGACTAAAATTAGGCATGAGAGTATAACAAAAATTATATTAAATAAGAACCTCATTCTACAATATCTGGAAGGCATACCTTATTTTCTTTGTATCTACTGAGATCTGCTATGCAGTATTCCTTGAATAATTTATCATAGTATTTCTTTGCAAGTCTCTTCTCCCTAGATCCACAAAAACATAAACATTATACACTTAGAAATTCAACTACAGTCCACTGCTTGGAAGCAATGTGACATAAATAACGCATATGATATAAATATTAATGTTTTAAAAGAGGCCTATTACTTACATATGCATAGACTAGCTGGATATTAACTATTAATGGTGGTTCTCAGGGAGAGAAACTTAAGGATAGTTAGAAATGAGAAAAAAATTACTCTTTACTTTTTACCTTTTGGATTTCTTATACAATTTTCAGGTATTACTTTTCCTAAAATATTTTAAAAGTTTTAAAAGAAAGTATGTTACAGGCCGGCGCCGTGGCTCAACAGGCTAATCCTCCGCCTTGCGGCGCCCGCACACCGGGTTCTAGTCCCGGTTGGGGCGCCGGATTCTGTCCTGGTTGCCCCTCTTCCAGGCCAGCTCTCTGCTGTGGCCCAGGAGTGCAGTGGAGGATGGCCCAGGTGCTTGGGCCCTGCACCCCATGGGAGACCAGGAAAAGCACCTGGCACCTGGCTCCTGCCATCGGATGAGCGCGGTACGCCGGCCGCGGGGGCCATTGGAGGGTGAACCAACGGCAAAGGAAGACCTTTCTCTCTGTCTCTCTCTCTCACTGTCCACTCTGCCTGTCAAAAATAAAAATAAATAAAGAAAGAAAGAAAGAAAGAAAGTATGTTACAAAACAAGGCACAACATTATATAAAAAAAAAGGTCATTTTTTAATTACTAAGTCAAGGAATGAGAAATCAGTAAAAAGTTAGATAGTGACAGAGTCTGGAAACAGTAGAGACAGGACTAAAGCATTTGATGCATTATGCCCGATGTCAAAAAAATTACCAAGTCATGTCCACTTCATCCTCTTCATTCCATAGGAATTTATGATTTTCTCGTATAACATCCAAATCGGTCCTGTCATTTTCCCTGGAAAATAAGAGTATTGCAATCTAATATAAAAATAAAATTAGTCACATTTAGGAGGTTAAACAGTTCTGCTGATTTTTTGAAAACTTGAATAAAACATGATACATAAAAATAGTTTTAAGTGACTATATACACATATTTATAAAAACTACATCAGTATTTTCAAAAGGCACTCATAAAGAATGCTGCTATAGAAGCAGGTTAAATGGATACAGAATCCATCCATCTCCAGTACTGGGTTCAATTTCACAAACGGTGCTAAGTTACCAAAGCTGGGATGAGAAACCTAAACACTAAATAAGTAAAGCAGATGAAAATAAGTTTCAGGATCTAACCAAAAGTCAGTAACATCATTTTATTAAGATCTAATTTTTAAAAGTATAAAAAGTTTTCCATACTTCATTCTACTAGTTTCCTAGAAAGACTGAGTAAGGGGAATAGAGTTGAAAGAGATGATCTCTCAAGATCCATGCTGACAGTCTAGAAGTAGAGTAAATGATTGTTAGAGGACATAGGATAATGATAGAGGAGATAAACTTGGGGTAGAAGACATGGTACTAAAGTTTCTTTGGGCACTATCAGAGTAGAAAAAAGTCAGAGGAAGGAAAAAAAATCTATGCAAAATCAAGACGTTTGAATAGAAAAGCCAAAGATACAGGAAAGACTGTATCTTTGTGTGAGAAAGGTGAGGTTGCTTGTTTGTTCTATCTGAAACATTCTCAAACATTAAAGTCTACAAATTTCATTACTTCAAAGATCCTTTTCCAATAAGACACACAAATATCCCTCATATCTCCTGTATTGCCAAGGTTGTAGCTAGCTCAGGAGGTAAGTAGGTAACCTGAGGCCTGCTGCCAAAGAAATGGGATTCATGAAAAGCTATTTAGCTAGAAGCTGTGGATGACCTCTCCACCTTGTGATACAACAAGAAAACTGGAATAGAAAGTAGGGAGAGAGTGAAAATGCAGTCAAAAGACACAGTAGCTGTGTGTCTTTAAAGTCACCCATACAGTCCTCTCATTTTAGGTCAGCTCCATGATACTTACCCCAAACGTCTGAAGTCTTCTTTTTTGCCACCATAGTATAAAATATAGTCATTTACGAACTTTGTATGCCTTTGATACTGAAATGCAAACAATTAAGGATGGTACTCACTTAGGAGTTGTTCTGTGTCATGAAAAAAAAAAGCATGAGTTTATTTAGCTTTTTATAATTATGCAAATATGTACTATACGTGCTTATACATTAAAAAAATCTGCAAGGGCATATATTAAACTGTTAAGAATGAAGATTGTAGACCGGCGCCGTGGCTCAACAGGCTAATCCTCTGCCTTGCGGCGCCGGCACACCGGATTCTGTCCCGGTTGCCCCTCTTCCAGGCCAGCCCTCTGCTGTGGCCCAGGAGTGCAGTGGAGGATGGCCCAGGTGCTTGGGCCCTGCACCCCATGGGAGACCAGGAAAAGCACCTGGCACCTGGCTCCTGCCATCGGATGAGCGCGGTGTGCTGGCCGCGGGGGCCATTGGAGGGTGAACCAACGGCAAAGGAAGACCTTTCTCTCTGTCTCTCTCTCTCTCATTGTCCACTCTGCCTATCAAAAAAAAAAAAAAAAAAAAAAAAAAAAAAAAAAAAAAAGAATGACGATTGTAAAGTAAGACTTTGGTTTTCTACCTGAATACAATTTATAACATCTGGAATATTTTTCAAACACATACCATTCTTCTGATCAAACATATTTCCGGCCGGCGCCGTGGCTCAACAGGCTAATCCTCTGCCTTGCGGCGCCGGCACACCGGGTTCTAGTCCCGGTCGGGGCACCGGATTCTGTCCCGGTTGCCCCTCTTCCAGGCCAGCCCTCTGCTGTGGCCCAGAGTGCAGTGGAGGATGGCCCAGGTGCTTGGGCCCTGCACCCCATGGGGAGACCAGGAAAAGCACCTGGCTCCTGGCTCCTGCCATCGGACGCAGCGCGCCGACCGCGGCGGCCATTGGAGGGTGAACCAACGGCAAAAGGAAGACCTTTCTCTCTGTCTCTCTCTCTCACTGTCCACTCTGCCTGTAAAAAAAAAAAAAAAAAAAAAAAAAAAAAAAACATATTTCCAAGTAGGGAGAAAGAGAGCTTCCTGTTCTATTGTTGGACTATAGCCTCACACCACTGCTCATTCTAATAATTATAGTGGGAAAAATAAATAAATGATGGTTTCTAAAATTAAGGGTAAGAAGCAGAACATACTTTTCATCATCATGAAAGTCAGCTATTTCAGTAATAAAGCTTCTGAAGATGCTACTTCTCTAATATTAAATCTAACATGGGCGCCAGTGTAGTCACAGCTGCTCCTCTTCTGATCCAGCTCTCTGCTATGGCCTGGGAAAGCAGTAGAAGATGGCCCAAGTCTTTGGGCCCCTGCACCCGCATGGGAGACCTGGAAGAAGCTCCTGGCTTCAGAGAGGCTCAACTCCAGCCGTTACAGAGCTGCAGTGTTCTGTGTTACAACTGTTGTAGCCTCTCCTCTCCTGTGGGGTCACAGCGTCTCCTCTCTGCTGGATTCACTGAGTGTTGCTTCTCTTCTCTGCCAAGTTCTTTGTCTCGTGACCATGAAGAATGAGCACGTGGACAAGGAAGAGCGAGCAAAGTGAAGGAAGTTTATTTAAAGAAGCAGAGAAAGTGTCCAACATCTGGGAGAGACTGCCCTGCAAGGGGCTGCTTGTCAGGACTGCATGGGTTGGACTTTATGAATTTCTAAAGGGGGAAGGAAGGTCAGTTGATCGGTCAAGGTGTACACCAATGAGGCTTTCTATGTGAACCAACTGGGGAGTCAGCAAAGCCTGAATGTGATTTATTCAGCCGAGAACCACGCAACAGTGGCCTAACATGGAGCTCATGTTACACAGGGAAGTTAGGAGTGTGCTCAAACAGGTCCTGGACATTCAGTAGATGCAGCAACATCTGAAGACTACATTGTACACGTTTCTCCAGCCTCTCAGGGCTCCTGGAAGGTTATACTATGTACATTTCTTCCTTCCTTTTTTTTTTTTTTTTTTAAAGATTTATTTATTTACTTGAGTTACACAGAGAGGAGGAGAGGCAGAGAGAGGTCTTCCATCTGCAGGTTCACTCCCCAGATGGCTTCAATGGCCAGAGCTGCGCCGATCCAAAGCCAGGAGCCAGGAGCCTCTCCCGGGTCTCCACGTGGGTGCAGGAACCCAAGAACGTGGGCCATCTTCTACTGCTTTCCCAGGCCATCGCAGAGAGCTGGATCGGAAGTGGAGCAGCCGGGTCTCGAACTGGCACCCATGTGGGATGCTGGCACTGCAGACGGCGGCTTTACCTGCTACGCAACAGCACCGGCCCTCTTCCTTTCCTTTCCAGGGGCTTCTGCAGGCACTATCAGCCCCACTTCCACCCATGGCGAAAAGTGGTACAAGACTTTCACTTTCACCAGACTAACTAGATACTCCATGTAGAGGTATCATTTAAATTCTACATGGGTGGTATGAAAGCGGCATATGTTTAAATCCTAAAGGAACTCAAAGCAGATAAGACTCACAGGACAGCTAAGCTATTGGTTTCGGAGATACAGAAGAGAAAATAAGTTAATGACACATGGTACTTCTGTAACTTAAAGAAGGATTAGACTTCAAGCAGGGTATGTATCAAATTGGCACTGTCTCCTTTTTCCAACTCTGACCAAAGCAATAAATACCCAGGAATACGTCAAGTCTTGCTTGGCCTCTCATTCTCCAATATTCCCAGTCATGGTATGGATGGCCAGTGTAACAGTGCATTGTCATGAGCCACAGTCAGGAATAGCCTAAAGATAGCATACATCGTGCTTGAGAATTAAAGCCACAGCAGGCCTAGCAGCAATCCACAAGCACGGCTAATTTTAAACACAAGTTTTGAGAGACTTTAAGTAGCCAAGAAACAGGTAGAAAGAGAATAAATTGAATTTAAAAGTATTGTAAAAAGAGAAACACTGACAGCTTGACAAAATCATGCTGGAAAAATATCTGCAGGTGCATGGACTTCATAAACTTATTTATAGAATACCAGCAATATGTTTTATTCCTTTCGTCTCTTTCCTATATATTAGGAAAAGATAATTACACCCTAAAGTATACATGGCAAAACTCTACATCTCAATATACTTACCTATAAAAATGTAAAAAGAAAAGGATCCACTGACATCCCCAGATATGTGAAATAAAAAAGATTTTAAAATACACTAGTGATAAAAATACAGAAAGGATACAGCATCCATAGCTATGAGATGAAACCTTCTATTTCTTGCTTCTTCCCTGTTAAAACAAATTTCAAGTAAATTCAAATGTCTGTATTCTATTTAATGCAATCAAATCCCCTAGTCCCTGAGTTTATAAAGCATCTTAAACCAAAAAACATGATTTATATGAAAATACTTTACCTATCCAGCAATTCTGCTGCAACTTGCTTATGGGCCACTTTTCCATGTTTTTCTTTCTGAAATGGCTTTTTAAGCAGTAAATCATCTTCAACAATCCTGGTAGATTAAAAAGAAATTTCATTTAGAAAGTTAATTTTTCTCAGAGTTCGCTTCCTAATTCTTTAAAATTTTATAATGGAGAATTCAAGTCTTACCTTTAAAAAGACCCACTGATCTTTAATCTTTAAGGCAACATTTTATATCTCTTTAAGCAGCTTAATTAATACCCTAGGTTCATTCAATAATTATAAAATGGAGATGAAAGTAACAAAATCACATCACCTCCATTCCTAGTTCAAGTCTTGACTGCCATTTACTATCTTTTTTTTTTAT
Organism: Sylvilagus floridanus; assembly: GCA_949820135.1. NCBI lineage: Eukaryota > Metazoa > Chordata > Mammalia > Lagomorpha > Leporidae > Sylvilagus > Sylvilagus floridanus. Next base: position 46,202,035 of record OX463235.1, read on the forward strand.
TATTATTTGAGAGTTAGACAGTGAGAGAGAGACAGAGAGAAAGGTCTTCCTTCTGTTGGTTCACCTCCCAAATGGCCGCTACAGCTGGCGCTATGCCGATCCAAAGCCAGGAGCCAGGTGCTTCCTCCTTGTTTCCCATGTGGGTACAGGGGCCCAAGCACTTGGGCCATCCTCCACTGCCCTCCTGGGCCACAGCAGAGAGCTGGACTGGAAGAGGAGCAACTGGGACTAGAACCCGGCACCCATATGGGATGCTGGCGCTGCAGGCAGAGGATTAACCAAGAGAGCCACAGAGCTAGCCCCTACCTTAATCTCAGTAAGACTACGTCACCTGATCTCTTCGTGCCAACTTTAATGTTTGTAAAGCAGCTCTGAAAAACTTCTGGTCATTAATAATATGGAAAAACAAAGGCCATTTATACAGGATGATCATCCCTAGTTATATATGTAAATATAACCCGAGAGCAAAGCATCCAACTAGATTTGCTCAAATTCTGTTTTTTGGTTTTTTTTTTTTTTTTTTTTTAAGACACATTTACTTATATGAAATTCAGAGCTACAGAGAGAGCAAGAGACAGGGAGAAATCTTGCATGTGCTGGTTCACTCCCCAGATGGCTGCAATGGGCCAGGGCCAGCCAGGCCTCAAACCAGGAACTTCTTCCAGGTCTCCCATGTGGGAGGCAGGGGCCCAACACTTGGGCCATCTTCCACTGCTTTTCCCGGGTCATTTGGAGGGAGGTAGATCAGAAGTGGAGCAGCCAAGATCTGAACCGGCGCCCATATGGGTTCAGGCCGTGGCTCTACGCACTATGCCCCACCAGCACCCTCTCAGATTCGATTCTTACAAAGTAATATTTTTCAACAAAAACCTAGGAAATGTAAAGTGCTATGAAACACAATTTATTACAATTATTACTGTTCTTTTGGTTATCCACAAAGACTAAGTATCCTACAAAAATGTTCAGTCCCAGTTAGTATGCATAAAATACTGCTCTCAGTGTAAACAAACTAACTTCTCTAAAAAGTGGTTATCCTGAATCCAGCACTCCAGAGTTAATGGCTAGTGCTGAACTTTTTAAGCACTGAAAGCTGAGAACACAAGCACACAACTCTGCCCAGGTGCAGCCCCTTTATAGTGCCCAGCCTTTACGGCACTCACAGGTCTTGTCCTTTCCAATTCTACAGAACTTCCCTGAGCTCCTTCCCTTGACCATCACTGTGCTCAGCACATAACCACGAACACCTGTGCTGCATTACCATTTCCTCCTCCACACTAACCTTACTTGGAAGAGAACAGCAACCAAGCCCCTTTGGAGCAATGACATTTTATAAGCAAACAATCCTTGACAGCTGAATGAGAAATGCAATCAATTGAGATATATGAAACCTTCCGTTGCTTTCCATTTCCCCCTTCCCTTTCAATAAACCCCTGCAAAGCATAGACATAACTGTCTGATTTTTCCCAAGCTTTTCTCCAATTTTGAATCAATTTTATTACAGCTTAATTAATATAAATGCATTCACTACAGGTGTCCTCACAAGCAAACACAACCCAAAGATTTTCAGCTTCATTTATTTATACCTCATTTCCATCTAGAAAGGATGTGGAACACAGATCAACAGAAAAGAGCTTACCTTTTTTTCCTTTTGCTAGATTCTCCACAGTGTTCATCATCACTAAAATCAGAGTCATAGCCTCCATGACCGTGCATCTGTAAAGGAGTAGAAAGTCGGCTAGTTAGGGCCAAAGTTGCTAATTCCTCGGGAAACAGAACAGTTCAAGAATAAGGTATCTTAAGCAAAGTTTTCTGGGACCACGGTGGGCAAATCAGTATTCAGGGTCACTTCAGAAAATGCACCAACATTTTTCACTTCTAATTATTAAGTGAACAAGGAAGGCTACTCTGTGGCCTCTTCAATGAAAACCAGGCCGATGCTATAAAGCGACTGCATACAAGGTTCAGCGATGCTGCACTTCCAACCCAGAGTAGCGAGTTATGTGTAGTTATCAGCAACTGTGGTCCTGGCATTGTGCTAAGTACTTCTACAGAGAACGCTTCTAATTCTTCAATTACTTCCATTTGAGGGATGATGAAGTCAAGGACAAAGTCAAGTCAGCCTTACAAAGCAGTAAGCGGCTAAACTGACCTATTTGTATCTTTAGCCCATAATTTTAACTATTCCAAACTGCTTCTCTGGACTACGCTTAGCTATACTCCATTGGAATTACAGCATTTGTGAACAGTACACTAACAACTGATACAATTTTTCTGTTTTCCTTTTCCACATATTTAGTGATCTCCATTTTCTTTTAAGTTTCTTCAAGGCAAGCTATCTGATCCTTTCGGTTAGCTAGCTTTATCTTACTTTATTTTCTAAGTGAAATTTAGAAACACGGAGAGACTGAGATGTCACTCAACTGCACTGGAAGAAGCTCCAGGTGCTATCATTACACTGAACCTGGGACACAAGTTACTGGAGGAACTAGAAGGATGATTGACTGGAAGGAACCAGGCAAGGCCAATCTATCAAACTGTAAAAGCTTTAATACAGCAGCAAGTACAGCAAGTAAGGAAGAACTGTCTCCCTGAAGTTCAGGGCTTTAGGCCTAGACAGCCCTCGCTGCCTATGAGTGAGCCACTTCGTCTCTACAGACTGTTAAAGGTGGGCACGCCGAGCCATCTTCACATCCCGAACCTGTGCTCTAATTCCACTGCCAAACGCGCTGTGTGGGTGTCCGCCTTTCCTCTCTCCCTCCTAATCCTACAGACACGAAGACCCCACCTAAGGTGGGAAAGCGAGGTTAGGTCTCAGCTCCACTCCCGTCCTTGCTTCCATCTGGCCTCGCCTTTCACACCTGGACGTCATGCCCTTCCCAGCTCTTCGACGCCTGCCCAAGCTTCGCTAGCCTCACTCCTTTCGCTAGGGGCTCATTTCCTTCACATCTTGATGGGCGACGACCACCGTGTCCTGAAGCCTGCCCACCAGGACTCAAGGTCCGGCTCTGCACTGCTCATCTGCCTGTCTTTGGGCACGATCCTTCGCCTGTCCCTGCCTCAGGTGCCCAACTTTAAAAGCAAGGCGAGGCAGAGTACCGCCATCATGTGACTGGGGGTTGCGTAAGTGGACCCTGGACCCCGTTTAACGCCTGGTGCAGAAAACCCTGCAAATGCCAGCTCCGTCGCCACCATCACCATCTTCTTCCCTCACCCCTCGACACCGCTTTCCTACCCTTGCCTCCACTCTTCCGTTTCTTTTTCCTCGGGCGGCTTCACCCATCCCATACGCAAATCTTAACTAAAAACCTCTCACTCACTTCGAGCTACGAATCGACAACTGACAAGAGCCGTGAGAACCGCGACAACGGACACGTCAGGGTCCTCCAAATCTGTCCTCAACAAACAAAAATTGCAATCAACTAGTAGCAAGGAAGGCTCAGGTATCGCCGTCCTTCTTCCCGACGCCAAGTCCACCCACGGGCCTCCTCACACACCCCTTCCTTTCCGCCCGTGAGTCGTTTCCTCCCTTGCCGGCAGCTGCAGCGACGACTCACGGCCCGAGCGAGCCGTTACAGGGGCCAGCCAGCCCTAGGCACAGCAGCCACCACCGCCGGCGCCGCTCACTGCACGCCTCTCTCTACGGGTCCCGACTGGGCCCCACTTCCGCTTCGACTCGGACGCGTGTCACACCCAAATAGCACCGTCCTCGGGCGCGCCCCGACCTGGTGCTACAGCCACAACAGCCCGGGGAAACAAGGGCGCGGTGAAAGAAAACGCCCGGAAGGGGAAGCAGCGGCTTGGTGCTTAAGCTACATTGCAATCCCCAGCTTTTTCCTGCGCCCCTTTGCTTTCCCCTCTAAAGAATCCGACATGTACTACCGTGTGGAGCTACCCGCATCTCAGCTCACGCCCCTCATTTGCAAACATTATGTTTTAGGGAAAAGCGTGCCTGTCCCCTGCCTCCCTCTCTCTAGTAACCTTAGTAACGCCTCCTCGAAGCATCCCTGCAGAGCATGTCAACTGAGATCAGCCCGCCCGCCCTCCCTCCCGGTAAAACAGTTCTCATAATTAGAACAAAAATAGCTTTCCATCGTTTCGCCACCCACACAAGAGACACAGTTCCAAATACAGTGCTGGTGGCAGAGGCGCTCTTGGAAATGGTGAGGAAGGGAAGAACAGGGCGGAGAGATTTCAAAGGGTCGCGGGTTCTCTGCCAGCAGCGACCTTGGCACGGTTGAAAAGGGACCCAAAATAGAATGGGGGGGGGGGGCACGATTCAGGCAGCAAGAGTGGAATTATTTTAAGCTCCACCTGGGCTTTGCCTTTCCTGCATCGTGACACCCGCTCTGTGTTCTGGGCTCAGGTCGTGTCTCCCTCCCGCATCAGCATCTATTCATCTTTGCTGCCTCCTCTGTACCCAACACCGCGACTTGGAAACCACATGAGCTAATTAAATATTTGTTGACTTTAACTAGCGTGCCTCTGGCTTTTACATCAGGCCCTTTTTAGAGAAAACCCTGACACTTAAGGCATACTCATTTTCTATCTTTTGCCTTAAGCAGTAGATAACAATATCCTTATCAGTTCAAGGCTGCTTCTATCCCAGATGATAAAGTATAGATACATCCTGTTTTGCCCAATACAGTGAATGCGATCTTGAAAAGCTGTAAGGTAGGCCGGCGCCATGGCTCCACAGGCTAATCCTCCGCCTTGCGGCACCAGCACACCGAGTTCTAGTCCCGGTCGGGGTGCCGGATTCTGTCCCGGTTGCCCCTCTTCCAGGCCAGCCCTCTGCTGTGGCCCGGGAGGGCAGTGGAGGATGGCCCAAGTGCTTGGGCCCTGCACCCCATGGGAGACCAGGAAAAGCACCTAGCACCTGGCTCCTGCCATCGGATGAGCCGGCAGTACGCCAGCCTCAGCGTGCCCGCCGCAGCGGCCATTGGAGGGTGAACCAACGGCAAAGGAAGACCTCTCTCTCTGTCTCTCACTGTCCACTCTGCCTGTCAAAAAAAAAAAAAAAAAGCTGTAAGGTAAGTTAAATTACTGTAAATTCAATTATTTCATAATGCAGTTGGATTATACCTCAATACAACTGTTTACTCGAAATTTTAAAGCAATGGAGACATAGTTCAACACCACACTATAATGGATTTCTTGGTCAAACAGTTCCTGTTTGGGTAAGTATCTAAAATAGGTATTTTGTTCCTTTATTCATTAATAATAAAGCCAAACACATCTGTGCCTTTATCCAATTTACTATAAATATTTGACATTGTGTTTTTCTACTATTCCTGGTATCTTCTTGTCCATTGCTTCATTTTACTCTTCCAACAACCTTGTGCTGTTGTGTTACTAGCCCCATTTTACACATGAGGGACAGCGGCACAAAACTTGAAGCCAGAAACTTGATAAGGGTCTAGAACTGGTTGGTACTTTTCTTTCTACATATTTCCTTCTCTTTCCTCTCCCCTCTCCCCTCTCTTCCACTCCTCTCCTTTCTCTCACTCTCCCTACCTTCCCCACCTCCGGTGGATTGTGTAGGAGGGAGCTTCTGGTGGCAACATTTCTAAGGATTTTGAGTCTGTTGCTATCAGCCCATTCAGGCAGATTTTCATTTCCCACTTTGAGGTGGCAGTTACTGAAAGGGAGTAAATGGAAAATATGTTAGGGATAGATAACATGATTGAACTAAAAACAATTAATATAGGATAGAAAACTTACTTGATCAGGAAATCTCAAGTGGGCAATTATATCTCAATGACATTAAAAGATACAAATATTGAGTGTCTATTCTAGGTAGGGCACTATCCTACTCACTAGAATAACAGATATGTAAAAGATACTCCTCTCAAAGGTTCACTAGTAAGAAAGAATAAATAGAATAATAACCATATATTCTGCCATATGCTGAATATGTTATAAGTGCCATGAACCTGTGGCTTCCAACCTGTAAAATGTATTATTTCGATGAATACAAAACTTTAAATATGCACCAATGTGTCTGACTTGAATTAAGCAACAAAATACTATGGCTGTGAGGGAAATTGGATGATGACAGTGGTGACAATGCCAAGTAGTATTTCTGATATAAACTATAAATGTGCATTCTGCTGTATCTTTGAACAGACTGTGTTGTCCACAAATGGTCACACCCATGTATCCCACTAAGCATGCTCTGGGGATTTGCTGCCGCATCCCTCCATGGTGAGCTGATATCTGATCCTGGGCATGCCAGTTAACTACAGAATTAATGTGAAAAGACTTCTGAGGCTGAGTGGCAGAAGGTGATAAAGCTTCTGCCTGGCTCTTTCTGTCTCTCCCAGCTGATGTAGGGGAGCAGAGAAAAGCTGACTGCAGACCACCCAGACTGCAGGTTCATAGACAAAATAAATGTTACTGTTTCAAGCCACTAAATGTTGTTATGCACTAACAGATAACGAGAGCAGTCTATCTCAATCTCACAGCACTTGGGGAGACATCAGTTAGGTGGGGCTGATGGAACATGCTTACCTCTTCAAAGTCACCGTTCCCTCCGCCTGGAATGCTTTTCCCCCTCTCTCTTTGCCGGGAACCCTTCTTATCCCTTAAACCCTCAGCATAAGTGAAGTGTTTCATGATCACCTTTACTATAGACTATGTGGAATTACCTGCACTATTGCTGCTTGGGTTGCCAGCATTCCATATTGGAGTTGAGTCCTGGCTACTCTGCTTCACGTCCAGCTTCCTGCTACTGTGCATCCTGGAAGTCAGGAAGATGGTTTTCCCAGGGTGAGGGTCATTCCAGTAGATGATGGCTCAAACACTTGAGTCTCTTCCACTGATATGAAAGACCTGGATGGAGTCCAGTCTCCTGGCTTTGGCCTGGCCAAACACTGATATTCTGTTGCTCTAAATTTCAGATAAATAAAAATAAAATAAATATTTTAAAAAACTGGTACAGCACTGTGGAAGACAGTCTGGATATCTTTAGAAATCTGAATATAGACCTACAATATGACCCAGCCATCCCACTCCTGGGAATTTAGCCAAGGGAAATGAAATCAGCATATGAAAGAGTTATCTGTACCCCATGTTCATTGCAGCTCAATTCACAATAGCTAAAATATGGAATCAACCCAAATGTCCATCAACTGGACATTGGATAAAGAAATTACGGGACCTACACACCATGAAATACTACACAGTGGTAAAAAATGAAATCCTGTCATTTGCAATAAAATGGGTAAAACTAGAAAACATCATACTTATTGAAATAAGTGAGTCCTAAAAGGACAAATACCATATGTTCTCCCTGATCTGTGGTAAGTAACAGAGCACCCAAAAGGTAATCTAGAGAAATGAAATTGACACTTTGAGATGCAATGACTTTGAACAGCCCTTGTCTCAGCTGTTGAAAAGTTTTTTCATGCTATTTGTTGAACTCTTTACTTAGTATAGAGTTAATCTTATCTATATAAAGTTAATTGAAAACAGCTCTTAGTAAAAAATAAGAATGGGAATAGGAGAGGGAGGAGGAAGAAGGGTAGGAGTGCGGGGGGGAGGGCACGTATGGTGGGAAGAATCACTATGTTCCTAAAGTTGTATTTACGAACTGCATTAAGTTTGTAATACTTTAAATAAAAGGATTCTGGGAAAAATTTTTTAAAACTTGTAAAAAAAGTTCACTTAAAAATTTCCATGCAAAACTGGAGTTAAAAGACACGCTTCTTTTAAGGGACTTCAAGAAGTTCATGGAAATTGCATATTATGAAAAATCTGCATGGATTTCAAAATTTTTGCACCAAAATAAACTTGTATTTTAATGCCATTTCCTAAGAACTATTTTTAAATAGTAATGGTTTTTTTTTTCTCTTTTTAAAAAAACAAGGTTTGTTTTTATTTGGCTGAAAGGCAGAGCAACAGAGAGGGAGTGAGAGACAGAGAGATCTTCCATCTTCTGGTTCACCCCAGATGCCCACTACAGACAGGCTGGTTAGGTCAGAGCCAGGATCCAGCAACTCCATTCAGATCTCCTGCATGGGTGCAGAGACCCAAGTACTTGAGTCATGATCTGCTGCCTCCCAGGACGCACATCAGCAGAAAGCTGGATCTGAAGCTGAGGCAGGACTTGATCCCAGGCACTGAAATTTGGGACAATATGGGAGGTCGACATCCCAAGAGGTGGCATTGTGCCACAATACCTTCCCCTTTCCAAGAACTGTTTAAAGTACCCTGATACTAATGCTCTAGTCCATGTTTGTGTCACTGAGATGAGGGACAGGACCAGGTCTCGTCTTCAATGCTGAATCATTTCTCAGCCCATTGCCAAGTATACAACAGTTGCCAAAACATTTGTTGAACAAATAAAGTAGTAGTATTATATTTTATAATTTTATTTTTTGAGATTTTTGATTAATGTACAATACTTGTACATACATATGGGCCTAATGAAACATCTCAACACATACACAGAATATAAACCAATCAATCCAGTTAACTCTTCTTTCCTTTCCTAATCTCCCTTTGTATTTGGAGCTTACCAGCACCTCTTTGCTTGTTCTTCATACAGAAAATCATCCATTATTGTGAATTACACAGACCTACCCTACTGTGCTGTGGAACAGAACTTGTTACTCCTCTCTGACTGTGTTTTGGTATCCACTTCCTCTCTATCCCCTTCTCCTCCCCTCCAAGCCTCTACAAATCACTACTGAAAGATCAGACTGACTTTTTAAACCTATTTATGGGAAAACCCATATTGTATTTGTCTTTTTGTCTGGCCTATTTCATTTAACACAATGCCTTTCAGTTCCATCCATTTTGCTGCAAATGTCAGGACTTATTATTTTTGTGACTGAATAACATTCCCCTGTTTATATACATCATACTTTCTTTGTCCATTAATCCACCAATGGACACCGAGTTGAATCCATATCTTGGCTATTGTGAATAGTGCTGCAATAAACGTGGGAGTAAGTGTACCTCTTTCACATGCTGATTTCGTATCCTTCATCTATATACCCAGAAGAGAGATTCCAGGTCACACAGTAGGCCTATTTTTAGCTTTTTGAAGAAAGAACCTCCATACTGTTCTCCATAGAGACTGTACTCATTTACCTCCCCACCAACAATGTATAAAAGTTCCTTTTTTCCACATCCACATCAGCGTTTGTAGTTTTTTTTTTGCTTTTTGATAATAGCCATTCTAACTGAAGAGAAATGATACCCCATTGTGGTTTTGATTTGCATTTCCCTGAAAGCTACTGATATTGAGCATTTTTTTCATGTCTTTGTTAGTCATTTGTATTTCTTATGAGAAATACCTTCTCTGTTTCTCTTTCTGTGTGTCTTTTGCTTTGCCTTTCAAATAAAAATAATTAATTTTAAAGAAATAGACTGTCTCTGTGGCATAGCAGGTGAAGCTGCTGCCTACAGTGCCAGCATCCCGTATGGGTGCCAGTTCAAGTCCCAGCTGTTCTACTTCTGATCCAGCTCTCTGCTGTGGCCTGGGAAAGCAGAAGATGGTTCAAGTCCTTGGGCCTCTGCATCCACGTGGGAGACCAGGAAGAAGCTCCTGGCTTTGGATAAGCACAGCTCTAGCAGTTGCAGCCATCTGGGGAGTGAACTAGCAGATGGAAGACCTCTTCCCCCTGCCCCTCCCGCCTCTGCCTCTCTGTAACTCTGCCTTTCAAATAAATAAATCTTTTTTTTTAAAAAAAGGAAATAGACTGTTTAGGGAAATATAAGTAGATAGCTTTAGCTGGAGTAGAATTTTGAAAAGGAATAGTTAGCTTTCATTCCCTTTCTGGTTTTCAAGATGTTGAAGCAAGATATGGTGGGTCCAATGGCTGAAAATGTCAGAGTTCCCTGGGTCTTCCAGTAGGAGCTGTGATCAACTATGTTGACAGGACAACAGCCCAGAATCTATATAGCATCTCTGTGAAGCGGCTTAAGGGATAGCTAAAGAGCCTTCCTGCTGCGGGTATGGGTTACATAGTGATGGCCAAAGTTAAGAAAGACAAACCAGACTCAGAAAGAAGGCACATTCAGCGATAGTAATTCAACAATGAAAGTCATATCAGAGAAAAGATGGCATGCGTCTGTACTATGAAGATGATGCAAAGGCTGTAGTGAACAATAAGGATGAGAAGGACGGCTCTGCTATCACAGGACCAATTGCAAGGAGTGTGCGGACTTGTGACCTAGGACTACCTCCCATGCAGGCAGCACTGGCGTGATTTTCCAGTGGATTTATTTAAAAAAAATTTAAGTATCTGCACCCACCCCATCCTGAAAAAAGAGAAGGAGTAGTTAAAGAAAGATAAGTGAGGAAAATTAGAGACAAATTTAGAGCATTCTTGAATGCTAGGCTGCAGTTTGGGCTTCGGCTAGTAAAATATAAAGAGTAGGATGGTGGTTTGGATGGATAGAAATCTGGAATAAATTAATTGATATTTGAATCTTGGTTCTTCTGTTTACCAGCTCTGTGACATTGAGCATCACTTGATTGCCTTTGAGGTTAGTCTTTTTTTGTAAAATGGGAATGATGACATTAAGTAGTAGGCTCCATTAGACATGGTATTTAAGGTGTGTAGCCTGGTTCCTGGCACACAGTAAGGCTTAAGAAATGTTCACTACTGTTTTAACGAGGAGGCAAGCTATGTAGTATTTGAATAATATATTATCCTGGCAGGAATGTCTGGAGGCAGGAGGGACAGTGAGGAGGTTCATTGGAATCTGGATGAATGGAGAGAATTTGATTGAAGAGTGCATGAAGAAAGAAGTGGTATAAGATGTGCTCACTGGGTATGAAGATGAAGGATGTGGAAGTGAGGGCTGAAGAGGCTGAAAGAACACGAGTACCCCTGATGGAAAGGGAGGAGGTAGCTAAAAATGGCATCATCTTGGGATGAGAATCAGGAATGGTAACAAAACATACAAAAGATTAAAATACTTCTTTCATGCAAAATTATATTTGCATAACTTGTTTCCGGCATTTTCGCTCCATTCTTTACCTGTTCCTCATCTTTGTAGATCCCCACACCTCCCCCCGCCCCGTATTATAGGGATTGATGTAGTTAAAAATGAAATGATGCCAGGAAAACGATGCTTAGTCCAGAATAAGTATGTAACGAATGCCATTTGAGGAAAGAATTGGTTTGCAAGCATTCTTTCATAAGAATAATTTAAGAATATGCATTTTGAATACAGTCTGGAAACAGATCCATATAAATGTAATTTTGTAATTACTGGCACAAAAACACTCCCTGTTTCTCATCAAGTGATGCCCTGTGCCTCCTCAGGATTCTGCCATCAAGGTCATCACCACAGACAGCTCCGTGACCTCCTACCTCCAGAACTGATGAACCAAAATAAGCCTCCTTCACTGAGTCTCTGGTGTTGTGTTTTTGGCAACAAACAATATAACTACGATATGCAAAAGAATACATACATGACCGAACTTAAACGAAACAGACAAATATGGTGACTGTGTGAGGTAATGAGTATGTTAATTTGCTAGATTTAGTCATTTCACATTGCATAAATTAGAGGTCTTCAAGGAAATTGCATAATGTGAAACACTGTACAGGGATTTCTTTTTATATTTAGAAAACTTTTATTTAATAAATATAAATTTCATATGTACAGCTTTTGGAATATAGCAATTCTTCTCCCCATACCCACCCTCCCACCCCTACTCCCATCTCACCTCCTAGTCTCTCTCCCATCCCATTCTTCATTAAGTTTCATTTTTAGAAAGCTTTTATTTAATAAATATAAATTTCATAAGTACAACTTTTCGATTATAACGGTTCTTCCCCCCATACCTGCCCTCCCACCCCCAAACCGTCCCACCTCCTACTCTGTAAAGGGAATTCTAAATTTTTTGCATCAAAATAAATGTCTTTGAATTCCATTTTCCATGAACTTTTTGAAGTAGGTTTCAAATCAGTATGTTGTGCAAGACAAATTTATATAATTTTGTCTGGCTATTGAAAGCAAATGAATAAATGTAATCCATCTTGTTCTAGATCAGGATAGTGGTCTCCCTGATGGAGGGAGGGAAAGTGACTGGAGATAGGCAAATGGTGGTAATATTTGGTTTCTGATCCTGTGGTTCGTTACATGAGTGGCTTGTTTACACCTATAACTTGTGCATTTTTAGATATATCTGTTATATTCAATAACATGTTTACATTAAAAATTTGAATTTTCACCCTAATTGGTAAATGGAAAATTTGTCATTTAAAGCAATTTCAGTCATGAAAGAATGGATTAGGGAACGGGTAAGTGGGATTTCCCAGGGCCTGGGAAGTCGTGCCGCATAAACGCTTCCATGCTCAAGGACAGGTTTCCTGCAGGCCCAGAGAGGAAGGCTGCAGGCACTCCCGTTCATGCTGAGAATGACTGCTCAGCAACCTGAGGGCTGAAAGTGCCCAGGCCTGAACACTTGGCCAGGTCACCCTGTACTTCCTGTGTGTTTACAAGCCCAGGCCTGAAGGGGGCATCTCTACAGCCTCCACAGGAAGCTCTCACTGAATGGAGGCATAGCTCAGTAACTGTCTCCTGAGAGCCGGCCAAAGGTCAGCCACTTGCTTGTGTCTGAGCCTCGAGGAGGCTGCCAGTGCACCGCACTGCGGTTAGAGTGGACACTGGGAAGCAAAGCAGAGAGACAGCAGTATATCAATTAGCAAATGAATCAATTGTCATCTTCAGGCTGCTCCCAGGAGGCCAAAACAGAGACACCATGTCTGTAAGAGCCCTCTTGGAGCCTTGTGATGAAGAGATAGGGAGACACTTCTTGGGATAGAGGAGATGAAAGGCGGGACCAGGAACACTAAATGCCACCGGGAAACTGGTGTGCTGATTTAGTGTCATGTAATACCTGTGAGCCCGATGACTTTAGGCCTCACTCAGGAACGTGCTGAGTGCTGAGACCCACTGTAAGAGTGAAGGTTGATGGGAGTTGTAGCGCTGAGTCTTGGCGCTGGCTGGACCTGGGGCCAAAATTAGGGAAAAGCCATAATCCTCACCATCAAGGTTCCCCTTTAGGTGGGACCCAAAGACACAAATCACCACAATGCAGCAGGGAGGGCAGAGACAGGTAGGCCCGGAGGCTGTGGCCCAGCCAGGAGAGAGGAGGAGACCAGGAAACTCTTCAGAGACAGAGGACTTCCTATGGATGTCCAAAATGCTTAAACCACGTGGTTTAACTCTGTGCTCCAAGTTGCACTGACTTAGTACTCAAAGGAAGACAAGGTATGGAGCTGTCCTTTCAAGACTCCCGTGGTTACCAGTGGCAACCAACAGCCCTTTTCTCTGTGCAAGATACAAGGAGGCACCGAGTAGGAGTTGAGCAAATTTTGTGATTTATGAACACTGAATTGATCATGTGAAGGGTACACTACTGGTACGATCCAGTGAAACGTCCAGCAAAGTAGGTCATGTATGTAAAGGCACCTGTCACCATTGCTATGTGGTCAGGGAATCCAGCATAAATAGCAAGCAATTTTCCCACGTCATACCTCGATTAATGAATTCTTCAAAAGGAAAATCTCCTGGACTAGTTGTCCCATTACTGAAGCGGACAACTCATGGTAGGGAGGGGAAATATTTAAACACACACAGAAAACAGAGACGACCAAACAGATTCAGGTGAATGATGGTGAACTGGAGATCAGGTGTGTGTCCCTACACCCTGACTGTGTAAAACAACAATGGGGTTAGCTCTGTGGCGGAATGGGTAAGGCTGATGCCTGCCATGCTGGCATCCCATATGGGTGCCAGTTAGAGTCCCACCTGCTCTACTTCCTCTTCAGCTCCCTGCTAATGTGCACATGAAAGCAGTAGATGGTCAAAGTGCTTAGACCCCTGCACCCACATGGGAGACCTGGAAGAAGCTCCTGGCTCCTGGCTTTGTTCTGGCCAAGCCCTGGCTGTTGCAGCCATTGGGGGAATGAATCAGTGGATGGAAGAACCCTCTCTGTATATGTATCTCTTCCTCTCAATAACTATGCCTTTCAAATAAATAAAATAAAACCTTAATTAAAAAGCAACAGGGCCCACAGTAAAACTTGCATTCATGGATAGACCTTTTTCAATGACACAATTTACTTACAAAATTCTTGTTGGGACCGTGTTGTGGCAGAGGGTTAAGTCACCACTTGGGATACCTGCATCCTATATAAAAGTGTCTGGTTGAAGTCCTAGCTGCTTTGTTTCTGATCCAGATTCCAGCTAATACTCCTTGGAGGTGGCAATGATAGCACACATGGGAGACTCAGATGGAGTTCCTGACCCAGCCCTGGCTATTACTGGCATTTGGCTTTGGGAGTGAATTAGCAAAAGGAAGGTGTCTGTCTGTCTCTCTCTCTCTCTCTCTCTCTTTCTCTCAATCTTTCTCTCTCCCTCCATTCCTCCCCATCTTCTCCCCTTTATGTCACTCTGCCTTCCAAATGAATAAATACTCTAAAAAATTGTTGTTAAATACACTTACAAGGGCACCTCAGAAAGCTCACAAGAAAGTGGAATTTAAACTTTAAGTTTATTCTGGTGCAAGAAAAAATTTGAAATCCTTACATAGTTTCTCCATAGTGTGTGTTTTCCATGAATTAAAGACCTCTCAATCAGTCGTGCCCCAAATGATGGAGTTAGAAACGTGCCAGGGAATTCCAATACAATCCCATCAAGGTGGCATGTACCAAGGCCATCTCACTAGTCCAAGTGATCAATTTCAGTTCACAATTGATCACACTGATAGGTCTAAGAGTCAAAGGGATGACACAAACAAAACTAGTGTCTGCTAATACTAACTGATAGAATCAAAAAGGGAGAGAATGATCCAACATGGGAAGCAAGATACACAGCAGACTCATAGAATGGCAGATGTCCTAAATAGCACTCTGGCCTCAGAATCAGCCCTTAAGGCATTCGGATCTGGCTCAAGAGCCCATGAGACTATTTCAGGCATGGAAAGCTAAGACACTCTGGAAAAAAAAGAAGACCTAAATGAAAGATCTCTGTGAGTGAGATCCCAGTGGAACGAATGGGGCCATCAAAGAAGGAGGTACCTTTCTCTGAAGGGAGGAGAGAACCTCCACTTTGACTATGACCCTGTCGGAATAAGATCGAAGTCGGCGAACCCTAAAGGCTTCCATAGCCTCGGCAACTCATGACTAGAGCCTAGGGAGATTACTGACGCCATAAACAAGAGTGTCAAATTGTTAAATCAACTTCAGGAGTCACTGTGTACTTATGTCTCATGTGGGATCTGTCCTTAATGTGTTGTCCAATGTGAAGTAATGCTATAACTAGTACTGAAACAGTATTTTACACTTTGTGTTTCTGTGTGGGTGCAAACTGATGAACTCTTTACTTAGTATATACTGAATCAATCTTCTGTATATAAAGATAATTGTAAATGAAAAAAAAATCTTGGTGTTAAATTGGAAATTGCATAGAAAATTAATCAATTTAAAAAAATATATCATGTAGGATCTCTGTCCTTAATGTGCTATACATTGTGAATTAATACTATAACTAGTACTCCGACAGTATTTTTCACTTTGTGTTGCTATGTGAGGGCAAACTGTTTAAATCTTTACTTAATATATACTAAACTGATCTTCTGTATATAAAGAGAATTAAAAATGAATCTTGATGTGAATGCAAGGGGAGAGGGAGTGGGAAAGGGGAGGGTTGCGGGTGGGAGGGAAGTTATGGGGGGGAAGCCATTGTAATCTATAAGCTGTATTTTGGAAATTTATATTCTTTAAATAAAAGCGTTATATATATATAAAAAAAGACCTCTCATATGCATAGGTTTGCACCAACATAAACTTGGTCTTTAATTTCATTTTCCATGGACCTTTTGAAGTACCCTCATACAGTAGAAATATCAGCTGGAATTTCTGGAGTCATCCATTTCTCCAGAGAAGTTGGAAATCTGCATTTGAAATTCAACATCTTGATCTTTAGTACTGGCATCTACGTCTCCAGCCCAGATCCCCTGATGGGGCTACAGGCCCAGGCTGCCACATTCAGTCCCCTGCTGAAGCCTCCTTGTGGCTACCTTCAGCTTAATGTGACCTAAACTGAATTTCACCTCTGCTTTCCCACCAACCTCCCCTTTCCCTTCTGCTCGCTCTTCGTCGTGTGGTGAGGCATCTCCATCAAACCAGGGCTCAAGTCAGAAACCGAGAGATCCTTGCGGCTCCTACTTTTCTATTGCTGATGTCCCAACTCCAGAGCAGTTGACTCTACCTCATCCACGACCACAGAGCCAGTGCAAGAGCTGAAATGTATAGTGGGTTGTAGGACTCTCCAGCCCTCAACCATGGTGCTACTGAAAGCATATTCCCTGCATGGAGAGCTAGCTCAGCAGTTAAGATGCTCGGAGGCCTGCATCCCACGTGAGAGGGCCTGCCTTTGAGTCTGCGCTCTGCTCCCAACTCCAGCTTCCTGCCAGTGCTCATCCTGGGAGGCAGCAGGTAGAGGCTCTAGTACGTAGGTCCCTGCCACCAGCTGGGAGACCTGGGACTGAGTTCCTAGCTCACAGCTTCAGCCTGGCCCAGCCCCCGCTGTTGCAGGAATTCAGAGAATGAGTCAGTGGGTGGGAGATCCCTATCTGTCTGCCTTTCAACTGAATTAAATAAATGCATATTTTTAAAAATTGGAAACTTAAATTACTAACAAATGCATTTTTTTAAAAAAAAGCACATTCTGGCCATGGTTGCTTCCCACATTAAGAGATACTTTTTAAATAGTAGTAAAATATCCATGGTATATTTATCCCTTGAATCACTCATAAGTGGACAGTTCAATGGCATTAAACACATCCACAGGAACCAGCATTGTGACATAGCCGGTAAAGCCACTGGCTACCTATATGGGTGCTGTTTCATGCCCTGGTTGCCCTGCTTCTGATCCAGCTCCCTGCCAATGGCTTGGGAAAAACAGCAAAATATGGCCCAAGTATTTGGGCTCCTGCCACCCCCATGTAGACCCAGATAAAGCTCCTGGCTTCAGCCTGGCCAGAGCTGTCTGTTTTGGCCACCTAGGAAGTGAACCAGCTGATAGAAGATCTGTCTCTGTCTCTGTCTCTCCTTTTCTCTCTGGAACTCTTCAAGTAAATAAATATCTTTATTAAGACTTTTTTATTTATGTATTTGACAGGTGGAGTTACAGACAGTGAGAGAGAGAAAGACAGAGAGAAAGGTCTTCCTTCCGTTGGTTCACTCCCCAAATGGCTGCTATACCTGGAACTATGCCGCTCCAAAGCCAGGAGCCAGTGCCTCTTCCTGGTCTCCCATGCGAGTTCAGGGGCCCAAGCACTTGGGCCATCCTCCACTGCTCTCCCGGGCCACAGCAGAGAGCTGGACTGGAAGAGGAGCAACCAGGACTAGAACCTGGAGCCTATATGGGATGCCAGCGCTGCAGGCAGAGGATTAACCTAGTGCGCCATGGTACCGGCCCCAATAAATATTTTAAAAAAAACAACACATTCACAGTGTTGTGTGACCATCACTACTGTCTACACCCAAACATTTTTCATCATCCTCAGAAAATACCTGGCATTCATTAAACAGTAGCTCTCCTTGCACCTCCACCAGCCCTAGGAACCTCTATTCTACTTTCTGTCTCAATGAATTTGCCTATTCTATATAATTCATGTAAGAAGAGTAATACAATATTTGTCCTTCGGCCGGCGCCGTGGCTCAACAGGCTAATCCTCTGCCTTGCGGCGCCGGCACACCGGGTTCTAGTCCCGGTCGGGGCACCGGATTCTGTCCCGGTTGCCCCTCTTCCAGGCCAGCCCTCTGCTGTGGCCCAGGAGTGCAGTGGAGGATGGCCCAGGTGCTTGGGCCCTGCACCCCATGGGGAGACCAGGAAAAGCACCTGGCTCCTGGCTCCTGCCATCGGACGAGCGCGGTGCGCCGGCCGCAGCGCGCCGACCGCGGCGGCCATTGGAGGGTGAACCAACGGCAAAGGAAGACCTTTCTCTCTGTCTCTCTCTCTCTCACTGTCCACTCTGCCTGTAAAAAAAAAAAAAAAAAAAAAAAAAAAAAAAAAAAAATTTGTCCTTCTGTGCCTGACTTATTTCTTCAAACATAACATTTTCAAAGTCCCTCTGTGTTACAGAATACACCGAAATTTTATTCCTTTTGATGACTGAATAATATGTCAATGTATGTATGAGGAGTCTTTAACAAGTTCACAATAAGATATATATTATGAAAAAACTATGCATGAATTTCAAAATTTTTTCACCAAACTTATCTTTTAATTCCATTTTTCCATGAACTGTTTTTAAGGTGACAAGTCTCTTTTTTTTTAAGATTTATTTTATGTATCTGAAAGGCAGAGTTACAGAGACAGGGCAGGAGAGACAGGAAGAGAGGTTCACTCTCCAAATGGCCCTAACAGCTGGGACTGGGCCAGGCTGAATCCAGGAGCCAAGAGATTCTTCTGGGTCTCCCACTTGGGTACAGGGACCCGAGCACTTGGGTCAACTTCAGCTGCTTTCCCAGGCATATTAGCAGGGAGCTGGATTGGAAGTGGAGCAGCCAGGACTGGAACTGGTGCCCACATGGGATGCCAACATAGCAGGCAGTGGCTTAACCTGCTACACCACAACACTTGCCCTCCCTTCCCCATGGCCGCCCGTGAACTTTTTGATTTGCCCTGACATATACCACATTTTGTTCTCTGCGGATTGATACTTGAGTTGTCTCTATCTTTTGGCCACCGTGAACAATGCTACTGTGTACACTGGTATACAAATGTCTGTTGTCAGTTCTTTTTCAAATATACTTAGGAGTAGAATTGCTGGGTCATATGGGAGTTCTAATCCAACCTTTGAAAAAACACCAAACTACACCATTTTACATTCCCACATTCTCTGTATCCAGTTATTTTCTGTTTTTTAAAAAAATTATGGCCATCCTAGGGCCGGCATTATAGTGCGGCAGGTTAAAAAGTTATAGCCATCTGGGGCTGGCGCCATGGTATAGGAAGCTAAGCTTCCTTCTACAGAGCTGGCATCCCATATGGCTGCCAGTTCATGTCCTGGCTGTTCTTCTTCCAATCCAGCTCTCTGCCTGTAGCCTAGGAAAGAGTAGAAGATGGCCAAGGTGCTTGGGCCTCTGCACCCGTATGGGAGAACTAGAGGAAGCTCCTGGCTCCTGGCTTCGGATCAGCTCAGCTCCAGCCATTGCAGCCATTTGGGGAGTGAACCAGTGGATGGAAGACCTTTCTCTCTGTCTCTCCCTCTCTCTGTCTGTAGTCCTACTTCTCAAATGAGTAAAATAAAACAAAAATTCTCACTGAGAAAGACTTTCAAGGAAAATTATAGCCATCAGCATAGATGTGAAATATTATCTCACTGGAGTCTTGACTGGTATTTTCCTAATGACTCCCGATACCTTTTGATATGCATATGGCCATTTGTATATCTTCTTTGCAGAACTATCTATTTAAGTCCTTTGCCCGTTTTTTAATTGGGCTCTTGGTTTTTTGGTTGTTGTTGAGTTTTAGTTCCTTGTTTTTTGAGCCTGATGTTACTGCTACTCAAACCTATCAGGGACTGAGTAATTTATAGGTAATAGAAATATATTTCTCACAGATCAAGAGGCTGCAAAGTCCAAGATCAAGGTGCCTGTGCAGTCGGCAGCCGGTAAGCACTTGCTGTCTGCTTCTGAGATGGGGCTTTCTGTTGCATCCTCCCGTGGCAAAATAGCAGACTTGGGAGGCAGCTCTCTGACTCTTCTTTCACAATGGCAAGATCCCATTCATGAAGGTAGAGTCTGCAGAACCCAGTCACCTCCCACAGACCCCACCTGCCAATACCGTGACCTGGTGAGCAGGTTTCAGCACAGGCATTTTGGAGCCCAGAGGCTTTAGACAGCCTGGGTATGTGTTCTAGATATGATTTGCAATGAGTCCTTCCATTCTGCAGGTCGACTTTTCACTTTCTAGACAGTAACCTTCAATGCACAAAAGTCCCAGGAAGTCCAATTTAAAAAGATAATTTTTAAAAGGCTAACGTCATGACTTGTGTACAAATTTAAAATTAGCATGTAATAATCAATTTTACTATTTAACATGGGAATCAGTAAGATGTTACAATCTAGAAGGAGACCTCAAAGAACACACATATACAGGTAATGAGCAAAGCTAAAATGAACTTAGATGCTGATGCAAAACTGGTTAATAATCAATTTTGTCTGGTGGAGGTGCAACTGATTGGCCCCAATCTACACTTCCACCAGACAAAATTCATCTGCATCTTTATGGATAAGAATCATTTGCCAGCGCCGCAGCTCAATAGGCTAATCCTCCGCCTTGCAGCACACCGGGTTCTAGTCCCGGTTGGGGCGCCGGATTCTGTCCCGGTTGCCCCTCTTCCAGGCCAGCTCTCTGCTGTGGCCAGGAAGTGCAGTGGAGGATGGCCCAGGTGCTTGGGCCCTGCACCCCATGGGAGACCAGGAGAAGCACCTGGCTCCTGCCATCGGATCAGCATGGTGCGCCTGCCGCAGCGGCCGTTGGAGGGTGAACCAATGGCAAAGGAAGACTTTCTCTCTCTCACTGTCCACTCTGCCTGTCAAAAAAAAAAGAATCATTTGTATCACTGAATAGCAAGTAAGAGAGGACACCCAGGAATCTCTTTTGCCTATTCCAAAGTGTCTCGTAATTTCTCCTGAAAATTACATAATTTCACCTCTAAGGCACTCCCCACCTCCATCCCAGGAGGGAGGTGAACTTAATCCTTGATGGCCTCGTGTCTTTCAGCACCAGGATGGCTGCTGGGGCAGTGCAGCAGCTAAGCACTTGTCACCGAGTACCAGGTGGTGGGGGTGGAACCATGCAGCCATTCCTGCTGCAGACACTCAATGTCTACTATGAACTGGCTTTCTGCTATGAGCACAGCAGGGACCAAGGCAGACACAGTGTCTTGAGCTTTACTCCCCAAATGAGGACCAAAAGTCAATAAACAAAGAAACTATAAACCAGAGTAAATGCAAGAGCACAGAGAATCACCAAGAGGGGCATGCACATGCAAGATGGCCAGGACCAGCTGATTGGAAGAGAGAGCCTTCAAGCTGAGACTTGAAGGATGAAGAGGAGCCAGCCTGGGGGTGGGGGATTGGCACGAAGCCAGCTGGGCAGCCAGCTCTGCAGTCCATCTTAACCCACTGCGCTTCTAGGGAGAGGCCTGGAGCAGGTGCACTTAGTGCTCCGTTCTGTCCAGGGCCCCGGGGTGTGCAGGAGGCCAGAAAGGCCAAGCCCTGCCCTCCCAGCAGTTACTGGCTGCTTTTGAGGCTAAGCGTCAAAAAAAAAAAAAAAAAAAAAAAGCAAAGGGGACGAGAAGGCCGCCTCTCGCATTAGCTCTCCCTCCTTCCTCGCGAGTCTCAGTCTTTGCTAAGTGAAGCCTGAAACGTCTTCAGCACACGAGCAACATTGGAATCCACAGAGAGCTAAAAGCCTTTAAAAATGCAAATGACTGAGAGTGTTAACACATTAGAGCAGCAGTGTAAACCGACCGGCTCTTTGGCTGAGCTGCTTTGATTAGAAAACTGCAGAGCACAGAGATCTTCTGGACCACAGGAAAAGCCAAGGGCAGGGTGAGGTGACGGGGCCCCAGGACCAACGTCACCTGCCTCACAGTTTTGTGTAGCACCTGGGGTAGCTCAGCACTGCTCCAAAATCATTCCATGCCTCCCGCCGGGAGGCTGGCACTAGAAAGGCAAGGTTGGGGACCATCTGCCCCGACTTTGGAGCACAGCAAGTGGATGGGCTCCTGGGGACTTGCAGCAGAGGGAAGAGCAGGAGGAGGGCAGAGCCTGGGGGCAGGGATGTGAGAGGAGATGGAGGACTACAGAATCAGATGGAGCCACAGAATTAAAAAAAAAAATAAGTTGTCTCATAGCAACTGATAAAAATGTTTAAAGAGAAGAAGTGGCCAATTTTGTCAATAGAAAAAACTGTTTCTCAAAATGTGTGTGCTTCTGGGAACACCTACATCAGAATCACTAAGAGATTATTGCGGGTTCAGGTTCCAGGGCAGGCATTTGGCACAGCAGTTAAGAAACTGCCTGGGACGCTCGCATCCAAATGGACTGCCTGGGTTCAAGTCCTGGCTCTGCCCCTGATCCAGCTGCCTGCTCAGGTGCACCCTGGGAGGACGCAGGTGATGGCTCAAGTACTTGGGTTCTTGCTACCACATGGGAGACCAAGATTGAATTCTGTACTCCTGGATTCAGGCTGGCCCAGCCCCGGCTGTTGTGGGCAGTTGGGAGAATGAACCAGGGGACTGTAGATCGATCGATTTCTCTCACACACCTATACAAATAAATTAAAATAATACATTTTTTAAAATTGTTTTAAGGAATTAAGCTACTAGGCCACTGATTCAGAACCTCTGGTGCTTGAGCCATCCTGCTCTGTCCCCTGAAACGTGAATCGTCCTTTTGTCCAGCACACCCATGCTGTACACCCCACCTGCCCCAGTGCCCGAGCAAGCCTCTTGGTTATCAAGTGGGCTGTCATAGTAATGCAGTGCTGGGTTCGAGTCACCCTCATTTTACTGAATAATGGCCTCCTAGTCCGGAGTATTGCACCTGCCAAAGAGAAGGTAAAGTGACCCCTTAAGTGAAAAGGAGGAAGTCTTAAATAAGAAAGCGCAAAAATTGTATGCTGTACTTACTAAGATCTACAATACGATATTTCGAGAGACCAAATTCTCCTATCTTCTAAAAGCATATTTTTATAATAGGTCTATTTTATTATTCATTTTTGCTTTTAATCTCTTACTGTACCTAATTCATAAATTGAACTTTATCATAGAATATATGTATAGGTGGAAAAGTATATACAGGATTCTTATTACCCCCAACTTCAGGCATCCACTGAGGGTCTTGGCAGGTATCTGCCTTGGGTAAGCAGTCACTACTGCAATATTTAAACACCAGGGGTGAAATTAGGGCTGGACCCAACCCTGGTTTGTCATTTGGCTGATGGGCAAATTATTTAAGATACTTGAGCCTTGTTTTTGGCATCTGTTAAAAAATACCTACTTCAAGGAACAGATGTTTGGCACAATGGTGACGTTCCCATTTGGAAACCCACACACCTCCTTAAGTCCTGGCTCCACTTCCAATTCCAGCTTCCTGCTAATACACACCTGGGAAGTAGCAAGTGATGGCTCAGTACTTGACTCCCTGCCACCCACATGGAAGACTAGATAAAGTTTCAGGCTCCTGGCTTTGTCCTGGACCTAGACCAACCCTGGCTGTTGCAGGCATTTGGGATGTGAACCAGCAGATGGAAGATTTCTGTGTCTGTCTCTCTGCCTTCAAACAAAAATGAGAGTCCAGCACTATAGTGTAGTGGGTAAGGCCACTGCCTGCAGTGCCAGCATCCCATATGGGCACTGGTTCAAGTCCCAGCTGCTCAACTTCTGATCCAGCTCTCTGCTATGGCCTGGGAAAGCAGTAGAAGATGGTCCAAGTCCTTGGGTCCCTGCATGCACGTGAGAGACCCAGAAGAAGCTCCTGGCTCCTAGCTTCAGATCAGCATAGCTCCGGCCTTTGCGGCTAATTGGGGAGTTAACCAACGGATGGAAGACCTCTCTCTCTGCCTCTCCTTCTCTCTCTGTGCAACTCTGATTTTCAAATAATGTTTTAAAAAAATCAAACAAAAATGAAGTTGAATAAAAATTTTCTTAAATATCTATTTCTTCAGGTTAACACAAAGATAATTTTTCACATGAGATATTCCTTATATAATCTAAATATGTAGCACTCAACAATAGCTGGAACACAAATGGAAATCAATTAATATTGACTGCTATTATAGATATTGGAGTAATGAATCTAAGTCATTTCCCCTGAGACCAGGAGAAAGAATTAGAGTAGTATTCAGCTAATGTGGTCCCAGCACAGGCACTACCCCGAATGTGTTAAAAATGTGAATTTCTGGACTCCACCCCAGAGCTATGACTCCAGAAACACTAGAGGAGAGGCCCAGGGGTCAGCACTGTGGGATAGTAGGCTAAACCTCCACTTGTGGAGCCAGTATCCCATATGGGCACTGGTTCAAGACCCGGCTCCCTGATAATGTGCCTGGGAAAGCAGCAGAAGATGGACCAAGTGCTTGGGGCTCTACACCTGCATGGGAGACCCAGAAGCAGCTCCTGGCTCCTGGCCAGGAGCTATTTGGGGAGTGGCTATTTGGGGAGTGAAGCAGCAGATGGAAGACATCTCTCTCTCTCTCTCTCTAACTCTGCCTTTCAAGTAAATAAAAATCTTAATAAAATTAAAAAAAAATAGAAGAGAGGTCCAGGCAATCTTTATTTTTAACAAGCCTCCATGTGATCCCAGTGTACCTTAAGGTTGAGAACCACTGGATTAGGGAAGAATTGTGGAAACAGAGAACTTTGAGCTAAGTAGGATGGATAAGTCTAGATATCCAATGTACAGCATAAGGACAACTGCTAATAATACTGTTTTGTATCCTGAAAACTTGCAAAGAAAGTAGATTTTAGGTGCTCTTACCACACACATACACATACAAAGGTGCATGCAAAATGGTGGATATGTTAATTTGCTTGTCTGCAGTAGTCTTTTCATTATGTAGATGTATATCAAAATAGCATGTTGTATATCTAAAATACGTACAATATAAATGCATAAATAAATCAAGCAGGTGAGATGAGGTCTGTGACAGGTAATAGGGACGCATGCCAAGTCGCTGCCTTGGGAAACAACATGGTGATGGAGTGTTCGAAGAAGGACAAGCCTGTGTGAACTGGACGGGAAAGGTCTGAAGGGCAGGGATGGTCAGGAGGCCAGCAGCTAACTACGGGCTTGTGGGTACACAGGACCCGGACCCCTTGCTTGCTGGCTGTGGAATGGGAAGGAACGAGCTCCTGTGGTACAGCTAGGGAGCTAGCTAGGTCTGCTCCAGCGGGAAGCCTCTGAAAGCCCCCAGTGTAACACAATCCTCCTACTTGTCCATCAAAATGCCCCCTTTCCCAGGGACCCAAGGGGGACGCCTTGGAAACACGGAAATTAAACCTCACGTGGACTTCATGGAGGTACCATGAAATTCTCAGGCCGCTTCATGCCGGTACAGGTGCCACCCTCTACCTCACAAAGGAGACCAACAGCTGGGGAGGGCCCTCTCTTTTGTCAGGACACAGCTGGAGGTGTTTCCTCTCTCCACTCCCCACCTCTCCTCTGGCCCACTCACAACAGGTATTTCTCCAGGTGGGGCGACCCACACTCACATGTGTGTTGTGGTCACTTTCTCAGCTTCTGACTACAACGTGTTATCACACTGTGCGCCTCAGACGTGTCTGCACTTAGCAGTCTCATCTTTGCGTAAGACGAGGGCCTGCAGTAAGGCTAGTACGCGTGCCCGCATCACAGACGCGAAGACAAATGGCTCTCCTCACTCTCACTCCACACTCCGCCGCATTTCCCTCTTGAAGCTCCTTAGAACGCAGCTCCTTTACCTTAAAGCCTTAATCTGTAAACAACTCAGCACTCAGCGAACTGGCTCCCAGGGGTTGTCGGGTTTTGTTGTGGCCAGGCCATGCTTCTGCCTTCCCAAGAGCCAAGGCTACATCCCCCGGGAATGAGAAGGACTCAAACCCACCATCATCTTTGAGTGGCTCTGGACTGTGGCTTCCAACAAATGCTGTGATGTTTAAAGAGGAAGCTGGGAAGGCACAGGGGCCGAGCGTCTTACCCAATGGGGCTCCGCCGTCCCTGCGTCTAGCACCTCCGACACGCCCCCTAGCGTTCCCTTTCCTGCACTCCCCGCGGGGCAGCCAGGGCAGCCGCTGCAAAGCCAGCCAGGCTAAGCCACCAGAGACCCAGAAACACTAATGGCTGAAGGTAAAAACGGGACCAAAACCCAGGACTCCTATGGCCCTCTGTGAACGTAGTCTTTCTTCCTCTGCCCCTTGTCAAAAGGCAGTCAAGCAAAATTGCTAAAAACAAATAAAAATGTTTTTCAGTTCAACACTATGCAGACTCTCTATACACACACACACACACACACACACACGCAGAATAGAGTTCATAGAAGGAGATGCAGGAATGGGAAATGAATCAGATTCAAACACCACATTAAATACAGTTATTGAGCACCCTTATTTAAGCAGAACTACTTTAAGAGGAAGTACGATGAAGAATTTTCATTGCCTTTCTATTAGATTGGCCATCAAAAGGAGTCAGTACACATGTGTTTCTCTTTAGCATGACTCCCTTGGGAACTATGTGACGTTATTCCTTGTACTTTTAGGACCAAAGCTGCTGAGAGACAAAATAATTCACATCTTATTTACTTTCACATTTGCCATGGCCTTTTGTGTTGCTGTTGGCACGTTGTTGGCTCTTCATGAGGTTTCGGCCAGTGTTTAGTCTTCATATACATTTGAGAAATGACAGAGCATAAATAACTTTCATCCACTATTTCTGCAACTTTTTTTTTTTTACCTTCACTATTTAAAGGGAAAAAGTCAGGTAGAAAAATGAACGTGCTGCAGCAACTGGAGAATTTAACAAGCTGCTTTTTAGCAGAAAACAGCTCAGGAAACTGTGGGTTCAGATGTACAATTCTGAAATCAAAATCACACAGATGAGTCCAAGCAGTTGAATCAAGTCTTTTGAAACAAATTAAAAATGCAACCCATAGCAATGTTGGCAGCATGAAATACAACATCAAATTGCATTTAATCCATTTCCCTTTCTGTAGTCAATGAATTGTTTTGAGGCAAAAAAAAAAAATACCCACAAAACCCTAAGGACTGTGTTTGTTTACAGTATTGGTTAGGAAAACTGGCCGCTTGCTTTCCTGTAAGGTGAAGGGAGCAGAGGAGACTCCTAGACTCTTCTCACAGGCTTCAGCTAAAAAGCGAAATGAGTGCTGGTACCAATAATTGGAAATGAGGAGAAAAATTATGCCAAACACTTGGCACCAGCTGCAGCAATTAAGTAGGCACCTGCTCTGCACTTCATCTGCTGTCATCCCCTCCCTGCTTCCTTTAGGCTTGTTTCTTGGCTTTTTTTTTTTTTCCCAGAATCAATGAACCTCATAGCACAAGCACACAGAATTGTCTTTTTCCTTGTTTTGTTTTTTATTACTTATCTTTCCCCTTGGCTATCATTAATTCAAGCAAATTGAGTGCAAAGAAAAAGTTCTAAAGGCACCCACGTTTCTCAAACCTAGGGTCTAGATTAGATATAACCATAGCAATCAGCTCTGATATGAGAGCACTGATGGACCCTGTTCTTACAAAGTGCAAGCTTACACCATTCCAGGAAGACTCTGCAAATGAAGATATGCATTCAATTGCCACAAAGCACAACTGCCATTGGCTTAATCCTGAACCTTAGCTATGCAGCAAAAGCAAGGTCCTCTGAGAGATCCAGGCTTCCAAAGGGAGGCCATCAAATAATGAGCACAGGGCTAGCGTGAACAACAAATGAGATAGGAAAGAGGTAGCCGTGCTTTGAGAAGTTGACAGCATTATGCAAATGCAAGGTGGGTATTAATATTAAAGATGTTTATCAAAATTCCTCTACAAGAGAAACAAGAAAATAAGCGTATTCATCCACTGGAAGTGAATTAGCACTTTCCAGAGCCCTGAGCCACCATTGCTTCCTCCCCCTTTTATCCTGCCTATTCAAGCTGGCTAGTGATGCCTACAGCAGAGGCGACTGCCAGGCTTAAATGAGATAATGTGTGTGAGGCACCGTGCTCCAGGCCAGGGATCTAAAAAACACTTGATAAACGTGGATTGCATTTCAAGAGGCAAATCAAGTGCATTATCCTGAGAAGTCTCCATCCTCACAGTTCACCAAGGGGTGTTTCACCCGACATTGTGCATTGACAAGACAGGAACCCCACAGGTCACTCTCAACAGTGCCCAATCAGCGAGGCTGGCTGCTTCTCACCTGGAGCAGTCCAGTGTGAGACACAAGCACTCAGCCTTCAATCTCCGGAGTCCAGGTAGCCATTCCCCTTTCCCATACTGATCACGCCTACTCTATTTTCCTGGGGGAAATATTTTACAGTTGCTTTCAAGTTCCTTCTAACACAGCCAAACACCAGCAAAAGCGTGCTTCTGAGAAGGCGGCAAGTGCTTCCAGCTACAGACAAGAAACTCCCTGAAGGCAGGGACCACTCTGGCTGGCACAAATAAGCACTCAGTATATACTGACCGAATGATTTCAGTTACATCAGTAACTTGAGAGGGAAGGTTGAGACATCAAATTCAAGGAGCTTTATTTCATCAATTTAATTAGCATACTCTGCTGCATCTTCCTCTAATGCAAAATAAGGTCACACTTATTTTCATGCTCAAAGCATAATAACTCTGACCAGGTCAAGCCCATCCTACTCTTATAGGGCACGTGTGAATAAGATCAAGAGGTGCAGGAGCAGAAAGCCCAAAGTGGTTCATTTGTCTACTGTTATTCTGTTAATACTCCTCCTAGAAGAAGAAATTCGGAAGTCTGGGCAGTTTGCCAAAAGGTTCTGCTGTGTACTGTTCGTCCTGCTTCACAGCAGTGCAAAACATGGAGTTCAGTTATCCAGAACGAGACCCTAATTGTGTTAGACATTGCTACAGTACTGAGCAGACAGTCATTGACAATTCTAAGAGATTGTTAGGGAATGAGGGAGAGGGTATCTCTCTCCCTCCCTCTCTAGGACCATGCCCACCCTTGCAACCTGTGCACCAAACAGGCACCCATCTGTTGCATTATTACACCAGTGAGATACAGAACTTCCAGTTTACACTATCACACAGAACCACTTTGTCCCTAAGGCATGTCCATGGTGCCTAGGTGTCTGGATCAGCAGGTGCAGCATCCAACCTATATTGTGTTCAGATCCCTTCTCTTTTCTTATGTTCTTTTTAAAGATGTATTTAAAAAGAAGAATGAGAGAGAGAGAGAGAATCTTCCATCTGCTGACTCATTCCCCAAATGGCCACATCAGATGGGTCTGGTCCAGGCCAAAGTCAGGAGCCTGGCACTACATATGGGTCTCCCACATGGGTGTCAAGGTTCCAAGAACCTGGGCCATTTTCTGTTGCCTTCCCAGGCACATTAGCAAGGAGTTGGATTGGAAGTGGAGCAGCCAAGGCTTGAACCAGCTATGAGATGTCAGATAGGGGCTACCAGTGTTGCAAATGGCAACTTAACCCACAGTGCCACAAGAAGCATTTTTGTATTCCTCTCTCCCCTAGAGGGCCTGAGAAGCCTAAGCTTGAGTTCCAGGAGGTAACATGTGAGCAGAATCTCAAGTTTGGGGAGAACAGGCGATGAGCACCCTAGGGAAGCAAGCAGACCAGACACGGCAGCAGGAGATGCAATGTTGCAAGCAATCTATTTGACTGCACACAGAATTTGGGCACAAGTTGGGAGGTGGGAGTGGAAGAAAGGCAAGGCCATTCAGCAGTCTGATGTTGGGGTCAAGGTTTAAAGACGCAGTCATTATTTCCTGAGGGTATGACCAAGATGTCCCAGAAAGGTGTCATTCCTACCGCCTTTTAGTCTTGAGGTAGAGAACTGGGAAGCCCCTGTCAATACTTCAGTGTCCTACAGAGCAGTGCTGGCCCAGCACTAGGTGGCCCCAGCAAGCTACAACAGCATGTGGGAGTAGACCATCTTCTCACTCATTAGGGCATCATCTCCCAGGCCAGTCTATACTATGTCAGCACTAATTCTAGGCTACAGTTATTATAGGGCCTTTGAAAATATATACAGGTCAGGGCTGGCACTGTGGCACAGTGGGTTAAAGCCCCAGCCTGCAGCACTGGCATCTTATACAGGCACTGGTTTGAATCCTGGCTGCTCCTCTTCCTATCCAGCTCTCAGCAATGGCTTGGGAAAGCAGTGGAAGATGGCCCAAGTCCTTAGGCCCCTACACCGTGTGGGAGACCTAGAATAGGCTCCTAGCTCCTGGCTTCAGATCAGCTCAGCTCTGGCCATTGTGGTCATTTGGGGAGTGAACCAGCGGATGGAAGACCTCTCTCTCCTTCTGGATCTAACTCTCTCAGTAACTCTATCAAATAAATACAATAAATATTAAAAAAATAAGTGATGGCATCATTAAAAAAAGAAAACATTATATATATATATATATATATATATATATATATATATATATATATATATATATAGGTCAGTCTTGGGAAATGCCAGTGGTCCTGAGAGTACATGCCCAAAATTCTATCTACCTTGAAAGGTGAATAATACATTCATTCATCTGGCCAAGGAGATGTGACTGGCCATGATTGGGTTAGAGCAAGCCTGTCATGGTCCTCAACCCTGCTCATATATAGAACCACTTAGGGAGCGAGAAATAAACTCTGTCGAGGTCCACACTGTGATTCTGATCCCGTCTGGGATGAGGAAACAATGAATGCAGAGGCATAGAAACCAGAGAACTTGGCGGGCCCAGGGGAATAGTCATAGAGCCACATGGCTGGAACACAGAATGAATTCATCAATTTAGGCCTCAGGTGACATCCTGGGATCACCACCACTACATGGAACATGGAAGGGGTGCCATCAGTTCTAACTGTCTGCCTTCAAGTCTAAAATGTGCTCCAGAAGCCACATCAAATAGGAGCTGTTAATCAAGGGAATCAAAGAAATCTCCAACAAGGAGAAATCAAGTCCCCACCGAGGTACTAACTTTCAATTATCTTGTCCTTACCCTTACCCAATTTTCACTCTGGCCTTTCCATTATAGTCTCAAAAAATATGTCCACATGTTACAAATTTCAGGAAATGCTCACGTTTGGAGACTATGTTCAGGAGTCACAGTTTCTTACGACTTATAATTGGGTTTTGGGCTCTACCAAGAAATTACTGCATTAAAATCTTATGTGAATTTTAACACTTACTTGCTGTGTGTCATTGGGCAAGTTACTGCACCTATTTAAAAAATCTTTCATCTGTAATACGGGGGTAAGGATGAGTAGTTATGGCAGAGCCAATGTGTTCACCCAACTCTGTCTTCCTTTTCCTCCTGCTTGGACCCCTCATGAATATTTCCCAGCCTCTCTTGCAGCTAAGTAGGCCACAAAACTGAGATCTGGCCAAAAGAATGTAGGCAGAAGTGACCTACAGCACATCCAGACCTAAAGAAACCTGCTGTGGGATCCTCATCCTGGCCACTTCCCTCCTTCTCCCTGCACCTGTCAGCAAGAGACAGAAGACCCAGTGAAGGACTCCAAGATCCTGGGGAGGACAGCATTACTCAGCAAGGAGCCTGAGTCCCTCTCCCTCCTCCTGCTCAGACTGTGACATGAGGATGAAATTAGCTTTTACAGTATGAGCCATTGAAATTCGGGGATATTTGTTGTGGCAATCAGCTTGCCTTGACTAATACAGCAATGATGAGGTTCGCACAAGATGAGTTATTTCTAAACGCAACATGAGGCACACATCAAATGTTCAGCAAGAAATAGCTATTGGTTATTATATATCTGCCCTGCTTTAGGTATGCAGACTTTTCCCTTCCCATTTTCCCAATACTATCTCTACCCTTTGGGCCAGCGGCCCAGGCAATTCTAGTGCTGCTTTGTCTTTAAGCCTGAACACAACGCTATTGCGCTCACTGCTTCTCTCTGGACCTTGCTTTTCCAACAGAATTTCCTTGCAAACATGGGGGCAGAGGGTAGAGGAGATGTTTCTATTGACACAATAATGGTTCTGAAGTGAGTCAGAGGCATGAGGCTGTCCAACTGGCACTGGGCTTCGCAGCTCCATTTCTGCTTTCCCTGCCTTGCTCTCTGAAGGCTGCAGGGCTGAGAGTTAAATTAGTTTGAGAGCTGACTTGGATGAGCCGCACAATCTGCTTCACTGGAGAAAACAGCTCATAAAAACTGTTCCTGCCGAATTCTCATGAAACTTCCACATTTAATTAGAAACTGGAGGACCAGATGGGTGGCAAAAGGAATTTAAGGTAACAAGGGAGCAAGTCCTCATATACTAAGGTTACAATCAATAATTGTAGGATTAGGTGGCCACTCACTCAGCATGACTTGAGGAGTTCCAGGGGCTCCCTTCTAGCCCCCAAACATCTCCTCTTTGCATGTCAGCAACCACTGAAGTCACTAATAGTGTCACACTCCCGTGTCCCTGTGTATGATCTCTCTTAACGCTCACATTCTCCCACCAGGCAATGCTGCATATATAGACAAGCTCCAGGCAAACCAAGTGATCTGCACAGCTGGCAGAGGGCAGAGCAAAACTCACCCCCAGATCCAGACTTCAGAGTGCTCGGCCTCTATTAAAGCTCCATCTGTTTGGATTAAACGCTTGCTAAGTAATTGACCATGCAAACAAAATCCTTCTTGAATCTTAGCATGTAAGTGGAGTTGTGCTGGCTGAAATGTACCTATGGAAGGTGAGATGGGGAGAAATGAAGTGTGGGGAAGCAGAGGCAACATCCAAGAAATACAGTCTAAAAGCCATTAGGTTAAAGCATCTGCGCTTTACTTAAATGCAGCCACTGCAGTGGCTCGTAGCTTGTATCTCAGCAGAACAGGTCCCACTCTCTGAGATAAGGAGGTAGAATAACAAACCCAGACAAAAGGGCCCTGCCAGAGCCTGGGGAGGAAGAAAGAGTAGAAAAGGAATCAAAACCAACTTTGCATTTTTCTTCAGGTTTGCTCTGCTGTGGAAGGAATCCAGTTCTTCTGTATGGGGTGGGTGTTTGGCACAGCGGTTAAGTAACCACTTGGGACACCTGCATCCCTTATATGAGTGCTTCGGTTTGACGCCTGGCTCCTTCACTTCTGATTCAGCTTCATGCTAATGCGCTCTGAGAGGCAGCAGGTGACGGCTCAAGTAGTTGGGTCCCTGCCACCCATGTGGGAGACC
Source organism: Sylvilagus floridanus (assembly GCA_949820135.1). Classification (NCBI taxonomy): domain Eukaryota; kingdom Metazoa; phylum Chordata; class Mammalia; order Lagomorpha; family Leporidae; genus Sylvilagus; species Sylvilagus floridanus. Next base: position 46,234,926 of record OX463235.1, read on the forward strand.
CTTATGGTGTGTGCTACTGCTTTCAGCCTGCCCCAGCCCTGGCTGCAGACATTAGGGGAGTGATCTGGTGAATGGAAGACCGCTCTCTGTCTCTCTCTCTCTCTCTCTCTCTCTCTCTCTCTCTCTCTCTCTCTTCCCTCTCTGTGTGTGTCTTTCTCTGTGTCTCTGCCTTACAAATAAATGAAAATATTTTTTAAGAACATTATTCTAGATTGTGCACTTCATGAACATTGGTGCTCTAAGACTGTTAATACTGAAACTGAGAAAATGCAAAAGAAAAAAAGAAAATCCCAATCTAAGAAGGCCTTATCCCTCCTTAAATCGTGATCTTTATATTCTAGAAATATTAGAGTTCCTTGAACTTGTCAAAAGATTTAAAAAACAAAAACATGAGTCTCACAGAGAATGAGATTTATCCAGCTCATTAGTGAAAAACGGTAAAACTGATCCCAAAGATGATTAGCGGCACAAGCATCTATCTTATAGGTGTTGGAGAAACAATGTTGGAGTAAAATTGTTGGACCAGATAAAAACTAGTTAATATCACTTAGGTGACAGAACCATAACCCTGAAGAGTATGCTTTCTATCTTTCAAAATTTACTTATATCTCTATTGTGCCTTTTGGTCAATAGCAAACACAAACCCTTGTCCTCAGAATTTACATAGTTGGGCAGATCTGTGAATGGTGATCCACTGTGACACTAAGGGGACATGTGGTTCTCCCCTTGCCTTCTTTCCAAGTTTTGAATCACAGTGGCTCAAGTTAGGCTCAGGTCAAAATTCTTCTAGTTCAAATTGCCTCTGAATATGTGAGTGTGTTCAAATAGGAAAGCTAAGGGGAAGGGAGGGAGAAGAGGGGAGGCTGTTGGGGAGAGGGCAGGGGAGTGGAGGGGAGGGAAGGGGAGGGGAGTGGAGAGGAGGGCATGGGAAGAGAATGGACATTTGTATTCATTTGCTGGGGCTGCCATAACAAATAGATTCTCCTCCACTTGTGGTGGTTACATTCCCCAAGAAACCCAGTAAATGGACAGTATTCTAAGTTGAAATTTAATTTAGTGCCCACAACCTACTGAACGTCACAGCTTAGCAACACAGCACACTGTAGAGTACAGGCGTCTCCCCTCATGATGCCGGGGTGACTGGCAGCTGCAGCTCACTGCTGTTGCCCTGGGGAAAGGTCAAGGTTCAAAGCAAGGTCCTAGTGAATGCGCTTTGCTTTCACCCTGTTGTAAAGCCATCATACTTGGAGCTGGTCTGTACCACAGATTGATTTGCTGGCTTAAACAACAGAAATTTATTTTCTTAATGTTCAGGAAACTTGAAATCCAAGATCCAAATGTTGACAGTGTTGGTTTCTCCTGTGGCCTTATTCCTCGGCTCACAAATATTTTCTCCCTGTGTTTTTATTGTCTTTATAGTAGGCTAATTTTTTATTTTGTTTAAGGAATACAACTTCATGCATTTAATATATATAATTTGGGAACATGGTGATTCTTCCCCCCTCCACCACCCATACTTTCCACCTTTATTCATCCTCCCTCTTTCCCATTCTTATTTTTTACTGAGATCAATTTTTAGTTAATTTTATACTCATAAGATTAACCCTGGGTCAGCCCTGTGCTACAGCAGGTAAAGCTGCCATCTGCAGTGCCAGCAACCCATATGGACGCTGGTTCAAGTCCCAGCTGCTCCACTTCTGATCCAGCTCCTTGCCATGGCCTGGGAAGGCAGTGGAGGATGGCCCAAGTCCTTGGGCCCCTGCACCTATGTGGGAGACTCGGAAGAAGCTTCTGGCTCCTGGCTTAGGATCAGCCCTGTTCCAGCCATTAAAGCCATATGGGGAGTGAACCAGCAGGTGAAAGACTCTCTCTCCCTCTCTCTCTCTTTGTCTCTCTGCCTCTGCCTCTCTAACTCTGCCTTTCAAATAAATAAATAAATCTTTAAAAAAAGATTAAGCCTACACTAAATAGAGTTCACCGAATAGTATGAAGAAAAAAGAACAAAACCAAGCAAACAAGAAAAACATTGCTCCTCGATAATCAAGACAAGGGCTATTCAAAATCATGGCATCTCAAAGCATCAGTTTCACTCTATAGATTACACTTTAACTACTCTATTCATTATCACAGATCAGAGAGACCATCTGATATTTGTTCTTTTATGACTGGCTTATTTCACTAAGCATAATGGTTTCTAGTTGCATCCATTTTGTTGCAAATGACAGGATTTTTTTTAACCACTGTTTTTCATGTGTGTGTATGTGTGTGTCCACATGTGTGTATGTGCATGCAAGCACACACCTCTAGTGTCTCTTCCTTTTTTCCTTTTTTAAATGACAGCAATTCTATTACATTCGACCCCTGCCCTTATGACCTCATTTAACCTTAATCACCTCTTCAAAGGCCCTATCTCCAAATACAGTCTCAATTTATGTTAGGGCTTTGACATACAGATTTTTTTTAACAAAACCTATGAAACATATCTTTATATGCCCAATTTGAAAGTTTATTTTTTATTTATTTTGAGAGGCAGAGAGAGAGAGAAAGAGAGAGAAATATCTTTCATCCATTCGTTCATACCCCAAATGACCTCAACAGTCAGGACCAGGCCAGGCTGAAGCCAGGAGCCAGGGATGCTTGGTCTCCCATGTCTGTTTCAGGGATCAAGAACTTGAACCATCACCTGCTGCTTCCCAGGAGGCACATTAACAGGGAGCTGGATGGGAGGCAAAGGGGGGTCTCAGTTCCAGACACTTTGATATGGGATCCCAAGTTGTGGCTTAACCCCCAGCACCCCAAACCTGCCCCTCAGCACATGAAGTTGAAGGGGAACACAATTCAGCCTGTAATATTCATTCAGCACTCTCTTTGTGCAGAGTGTTTCCAAGTACACAGGTATCTTGAATGCTCACTTGAATCTCCCAGCCTGGAGAGATGGCTGCATTCCCCAGGGTGACTGGGAAGCTTAAAGAGCTGCCCAAGATCATCACCCAGCTAGTAAGTGGCCAGGCTGAGGTCTGCCTCCCTGGAGACCCTGTCACAGGCAGTCAGGGACATCCATGGTGGCTCCCGGGAAGGCTCCACAACCTCAACAACTTCCTTACATACTCGCACTGGCGATGTCTTGTAATCCCCTGAACCTTCCAGCATGAAGGGCCTGTGGCATTGTCTTCCAGACAAGCATCCACAGGAGAGGCCATGGTGACCGAGACAGGTGCACGAAGCGTTGTCAGATGAGGACTTCAGTGCCCAGCGAGAGTGGTGGTGATCAGTCATCACTATGTTGTCCCAAATTTCTGGGAACTGTGCTATGGAAGAGAGCAAGGTGCAGGCCGATGGGAAAAGCCCGTGGAGGTTCTGACACGTGGGAGAATCTCTGAGGCACCTCCCACATTCCCTCCCTCCATCCCTCACGCCCTCTCTCACTCCCTTACCATTCACTGAGCTCCTCCTGTGGCCAGTGCTGCCAGGGCTGGATTTCAGACTCCTACTGAGAGTCTCTTTATCTTTATTCTACCTAAAGACCTCCTTCCTGGAAATAGCAGCGCCTCCCTCTCTTGCCTCTGAAACGAACAACTGTTCTTAATAAGGAATGAATAAGCACATTGTCTTGTGTTCAGATCCTACTTTCGCTATTGGCTAGGTTTATGACCTATTTATTTCACCTCTGTAGCCTCAGTTTCCTTATCCAGAAAATGGGTATATGCATAATGCCTGCCTCATAGAACTGTTGAGAGAAATAAAAGACACAGTGTGACCTTCCTACAAAGATTCTTAGTGCAGTGCTCAACACACCCGCTCAGCCAGGGAGGCACGGCAGCTTTGTCTTCTGTATTTTTTGTCTTGTTTGTCATTATTCTCCTTGTTCTCTGATTTTCCTGGGGAATCGTTCTCCAAACCATCGGTCATGTGTGTGGGAATTCTGAGAAGGGGGCAGGAGGTTTCCCAGCTCTCCTGGGGAGGAGGGAGCTGAGGTGGGAAGCGGGCCGGTGCTGCAGTCACCACCGACACAGACAGCCAGGCTGCCTGCATGCGACAAGGCAGAATCAGAGATTGGCGGCGGCTTTCACCCTTGTCCAGAGCCTGTGCCGCCGCTGCACCCCCAGCCTGCCTCCTCCCTTCACCACCTGCATAGGTGCCCGCTGCCACTGGGCTACGGGAAGCGTGGACGTGGGAGCTCCGTGGCTCCCACGCTCCCCACTGGGCCTCACGTGGAGGACGCACAAACGTTTTTGAATGAATGAATGAATGGACTGCGGCCATGATGCTGAGTAAGAAGTGAGGCTCACTTGTTCACAGTTTAAAAGCAAACTCTGTTTCCTTAGCTGTCCTTCGAGCGCCAAGTGCAGGCAAACGCTGGACGATGGGCCTGTGTCCAGCACGGCTCACTTTGACCTTGGCCCAGAAGAAAAGGAACAAAAGGCGAAGTCGTCTCCCTCTTTAGGCATCAGCTGGCGTGCGAGGCTCTGGCTCCAGGGCCCTCCTGAGGTCTGGCTGCGTTCTAGAGTAGGAATGGAAGGACACATGGCCCTGGGCCGTGCTTCTCCTTAGGCCACAACGAGGCGCCTGCTCCACACCGCCTGGGTCAGGGCGGCCGCCTCTTGGTGCCACTGCTCTGGCCTGGGTTCTCGTCCACCCCCTTCCTCAGTGACTGCTTCTGGCACCTTTGGGAGGGGGCTTCGCTGTCAGGGAGCACCAGCAACAGCAGGAAGCAGGCCGGGCTGACACGCACGTACAACAGCAGGAGGCAGGCCGGGCTGACACGCACGTACTGTGTGCGGAGCTCTCTCTTACGTATCTCCTCTCCTCTTCAAGGCAGCCTGTGAAGAAGCACCAGTGTGGCCTCCATGCTGCCTCTGAGACCCGAGGAGAGCACATAAACACTTGCCCAAGGTCACTCAGCTGCTGAACAGCAAACCCGGGGCATCCCACTGGGCTGGGATGAGCCAAGGAGTCCCCCGGGTATCCCCAACCAGCCTCTGGAGCCAGGCCAGGGCAGCCTGTCAGTTCCTTGCCCCAAACGTCCTATAAGCAAACCATACTCCATAGACATTTCACATAACACTTGCTTCACCCAGGGAAGCCTCTACAACTGCCTATCATTTTACACTCATCAAAAACAGACTCATATGATAACAGATCCTGGAAACAGAAGCTCTGTAAGCTTCTGTACAGTGGATGCTATGGAAAGATCAATCCAGTCAATACCTGCGAGGCCCAGCAAATCTAGGTTCCTCCCATGTCATCGATTCCTCCCACGTCATCGCTCCACAACTGGGAGTGTTGGGGGCTGTGTGGCGAGTGGGGCCAGTGTGGGGCTGGGGCAGATGCTGGGTGCTCCCCCCTGGTTCCCACCCTACTCAGCCCCGGACCCAGAAGACGTTAATCCCATGCTCATAACCACTTCTGACATTTCTTTGCTATTTTCTGGGGTCAAATTCCTAGCTTCTTGGGTCATCATTCCTTCCAAAATTAATGGGTGTAATATAGGCCACAAGTCACGGGCAGCAAAGGCAAGCTCTTAGTTCTTCCAGAATGGGAGAATGAAGCCAAACAAAACAGAACCCCTCTGAAGGGATAAGACAAAAGCCAAAAGCCTCAAATCCAGTATCATGAAGCTCAAGTTTCCAAAGATGAGCAATCTGGTTGTATGGTTTTCCTTTTAGTTTCAGAATCTTAAACCAAAAAAAAAAAAAAAGACAAAATAAAAAATAAAAGAAGCATTTAATGGTCTTGAAAGAATTAAGGCATATCCTTTTTTTTTTCTTTAATGACTGCCAACAATTATTTTGGGAGTGATTCAGGCATAAAGTAGAAGAAGAGTAATTATTTTTTCACAAGCCCACCTCTAGGAATACCTCTTAGAGCCACTGCTTTTCCTTAGTACCACCCAAAACTTATTTTTTGTTTAATTATCCTTGTTTTAGTCCCTAACAAACCTTCTTTTTGAATAGACGTCTATTCAAGTCCAGGCTCAACTACCTTGACCTTGCTTGAATTTTTGGTGCTTAGTTCTGAAATTAAAATATATTTCCAGATAAAATTTTTAGGTAAATAGCTAAAAATTATTCTTGATGAAAAATACTTGCAGAGGGGCCTGTAATGTGGCACACTAGGTTAAGCCGCCACTTGTGACACCAGCGTCCCATACTGGAGCACCAGCTCAAGTCCCAGCTGTTCCGCTTTTAATCCAGCTTCCTGCTAATGTGCCTGGGAAGGCAGTGGAGGATGGCCCAAGTGCTTGAACCCCTGCCAACCATGTGAGAGACCTGGATGAAGCTCATGGCTCCTGGCTTCGACCTGACCCAGTCCCAGACATTACAATCATCTGGGGAGTGAACCAACAAATGGAAGACCTCTCTCTCTCTCTCTCTCTCTCTCTCTCTTTCTTTCTCTCAATGTCTTTCAAATAAATAAATTAATCTTTTAAAAGAAAAAAAAAAAAAACACTTGGGCCAGGCCTTTGGTTCAGCAGTGAAGGCAGCACTTGGGAAGCCTACGTCCCATATTGGAGTGCCTGCTGAGCCCCAGATCCTCTATTTTGGATCCAGCTCCCTGCTTATGCACACTCTTGGAGGGTTTAAGTTCCTGAGTCCCTACTACCCGTGTGGCAGGCATGGTTTGAGTTCTGAGTTCCTGGCTTCAGCCTGGCCTAGCCTTGGCTGTTGCAGGTATTTGGGGAGTGAACCTACAGATGAAGAATCAAAAAAAAAAAAAAAAAAGGGGGGGGGGGAGAGAATGATCCAACATGGGAAGCAAGATACACAGCAGACTCATAGAATGGCAGATGTCCTAAATAGCATTCTGGCCTCAGAATCAGCCCTTAAGGCATTCAGATCTGGCTCAAGAGCCCATGAGAATATTCTAGGCATGGAAAGCCAAGACACTCTGGAAAAAAAAGAAGACCTAAATGAAAGATCTCTGTGAGTGAGATCCCAGTGGAACGAATGGGGCCATCAAAGAAGGAGGTACCTTTCTCTGAAGGGAGGAGAGAACCTCCACTTTGACTATGACCCTGTCGGAATAAGATTGAAGTCGGCGAACCCTAAAGGCTTCCATAGCCTCGGCAACTCATGACTAGACCCTAGGGAGATTACTGACGCCATAAACAAGAGTGTCAAATTGTTAAATCAACTTCAGGAGTCACTGTGTACTTACATCTCATGTGGGATCTGTCCTTAATGTGTTGTCCAATGTGAAGTAATGCTATAACTGGCACTGAAACAGTATTTTACACTTTGTGTTTCTGTGTGGGTGCAAACTGATGAACTCTTTACTTAGTATATACTGAATCAATCTTCTGTATATAGATAATTAAAAATGAAAAAAAAAATCTTGGTGTTAAATTGGAAATTGCATAGAAAATTAATCAATTTTAAAAAAATATGTCATGTAGGATCTCTGTCCTTAATGTGCTATACATTGTGAATTAATACTATAACTAGTATTCCAACAGTATTTTTCACTTTGTGTTGCTATGTGAGGGCAAACTGTTGAAATCTTTACTTAATATATACTAAACTGATATTCTGTATATAAAGAGAATTGAAAATGAATCTTGATGTGAAGCAAGGGGAGAGGGAGTGGGAAAGGGGAGGGTAGCGGGTGGGCGGGAAGTTATGGGGGGGGAAGCCATTGTAATCTATAAGCTGTATTTTAGAAATTTATATTCTTTAAATAAAAGCATTATAAAAAAAGATTTCAAATAAGACAACAAATGAATAAAATTAAAATTTATTAAAAAATATCTGGGATCATTTGATTCTGTATACATTTTGGTTTAAACTTTACCCATTTGCGTTTTGGTTAGCCATACCTGCGCTCGAATCTACCATACACAAAATGAGATAAATAAATTTTTTTCCAGCCTCTAGCTTTACAAGGTATTTCTCTTTACTGGGGGAGAGAAATGAGGGAGTTATAGAATGTTGATGCTATAAAAATGGAGAAATTGAGGCTCAAGGAAATAAAACTCACAGCCCCTCCATAGTCCTCATCAGAAGGTCTCTCTCAATGAGATTTGTATCTGCCTTAGGAGTTAATGGATTATTGATTAACGTTCAGAAAATGCACACAGGGCTTGCTGTATTCTCCACTGAGAGAGCTTCCTTACTCCTTTTCGGTGGAATCTCTGAGGACATTTGGGGCAGGTAGGTTTTCATTGAGCGTGAGGGTCCCAAGAGTGGCAGGATGCTAGCATTTCCAGTCTGACCAATCCAAGTGCCACTTCCTAGCCAGGGTGACAAAGGAAAGGCCCTTATGTATTCCTGAGCAAGTCCCAAGAAGGCTGGACTGCCAGGATCCACAGCATCTAACGGGGATTCTGGGATCAAGCAATGAGAAGTCCTTACCCTCCTCCCTACCTTGTCCACCCCAGGGACCTCTATGATACTCTCTTCCCTCAATAATCATCCTTTCCTTCTTTGAAAGGTTCCTTGAGCATCTAGGAATAGCTACAAGTGATGTTTATCCACTCACCAGCTTCATGTATACAGTGCACGATGGAGCAGGAGGCAATGGGGTCTCAGGTGTGTCCTCAGCACACTCAGACAGCTACTTGCTACTCACTTTTGGATGCACAAGAACCCATTCAACACTTGCCTTGCCTTTCACTCCCCAGTAAGATGCTGGCAGGGCTACTTTACACGAATAGGAAAGAACGTCCTTTGCAAACCAGAGCCTAGATATTGAGAGTGGTGCCCAGGGTCACACAGCTCATCCATGGCAAAATCAGCCCATAGCTCATTCTCTTTCCTCCACATCCCAGATCCAGCCTGCCTATAGTCCACCGCTTTTCCAAGGGTCATCCTGATCACAAAACTAGACCAGGACAGGGGCCCAGCACCCACTACCTCATATGGGTCCCTGTGCTCACAGGGCGCGTTCTGATGCAAGGAGACAGGGCTGTGGAGTGATTAACAGCACACATTCCAGTGTGCCTCGGTGTATTTTTTTTTTTTTTTGACAGGCAGAGTTAGACAGTAAGAGAGAGAGACAGAGAGAGACAGAGAGAAAGGTCTTCCTTTTTCCGTTGGTTCACCCCCTAAGTGGCCACTACGGCCGGTGCAGTGCTGATCCAAAGCCAGGAACCAGGTGCTTCCTCCTGGTTTCCCATGTGGGTGCAGGGCCCAGCCACTTGGGCCATCCTCCACTGCCTTCCCGGGCCACAGCAGAGAACTGGACTGGAAGAGGAGCAACTGGGACAGAATCCGGGTCCCAACATGGACTAGAACCTGGAGTGCTGGCGCCGCAGGCGGAGGATTAGCTTAATGAGCCTCGGTGCCAGCCATGAATGGCTCGTTTTTAAGCCAGCTCAAATTCTTATCTTGGGCAAATTCTTATCTCTGTGCCTCAGTTCCCTCATTTAAAAATTGGAGACCAGTAATAACCAAATTATTACAACAATTGAATGGGATGACGACTCTATAGCAGTGTCTGGCATGTTACAGAACTGTGTTAAAAGTTAGTTGCCACTATCGTAGTCATTGTCATCATCAGTTACATTATTTTTCCTTCCCTGGGACTTGAACCAGGGAAAGAAAGCAGGGATGGTTCAATTGCTCCTAACCAGCATGTACACAAAGGGACTCTCTGGAGAAATAAGGAATAACCCCCAATCTCCAGGTAATTCAGTTCAACTCAAGGTAGGTATTCAAATGCATAAATTCTGCTTGATTTGGTAAGAAAAATAAAACGAAGTTTATTCTTAAGAGGAAAGGAAAAGACTAGCTCATACCTATAAATTTTTCTCTTTTACAAAACCATATTAGCTATTTTTTAGGGGGGCCAAAATCAGTCAATCAAGGAAATGGAAAGGTAAGTAAATTGTACGTTCTTCCTTCAGAGCTTTTTTGTTGTTGTTTTTAGTAGAATCGGCTGCTTTTCTTCCCATTTGCCTGTTTCACTCTGTGATAGGTTTTGGATTTTGATACAGCGGGGCTGACATCCTCCTGATTCCCTGGCCCTCCTTCTCCCTGCCTAGAAGACCGTCACTCCTCATAGAGGGCTCCCCGACACTTCCATGCCTGGCCCAGTACTGTCAGAGCCAACGCTTCCCATTAAACAACGAGTGGAAAGGTGAGCACCAGTTCAAGTCCTGGCTGCTCCACTTTCCTTTCAGCTCCCTACTGTTGCCCCCCACCCCAGGAAAGCAGCAGGAGATGACCCAAGTCCTTGGCCCCTGCCATCCATAGGGGAGACCCTGAAGAAGTTCCAGGCTCCTGGCTTTGGCCTAGTCCATCCTTGACCAATGCGGCCATTTGGGGAGTGAACCAGCAAATGGAAGAGCTCATTCTAACTCCATCTTCCAGATAAAATAAGATTAAAAAAAAAAAAAAAGTCACCCCAGATCAAATAAATCAGAACCTCTAGGAAGATAACCTAGGCATCAGTATTCACTTTTCATTCCTTGGGTGATTCTAAGGTGGATCTAAGTTTGAGAATGGGTACTATAAAATACTCTTATTGATGTTTTTATAGTACATATTTTTAAGTTTTAAAAAATCTTTTCCAGGCTGGCACTAAGACACAGCAGGTTAAACCACCATTTTTGATGCTGGCATCCTATCCCAGAGCACTAGACCCCACCTGCTATGCTTCCCAACCAACTCATTGCCGGTGAACCTGGGAAGGCAATGGGCTTACACCCTGCCACCCACGTGGGAGACCAGGATGCAATCCCTGACTCCTGTTAGGCGTGGCCTGGATGTGGCTGTTGCAGCCATTTGTGGAGTGAACCAGCAGATGGAAGATCTCTCTCTGTTTCTCCCCACCAACCCTCAGCCTTCCAAATAAATAAATATTTAAAAAATATTTTCCTTGGTAATCTCCAATGTTTTCCTTTGCACGCCAAAAATGTGGAGAATATTTTAACCTAGAATCATATCCTCTCTGCTGTCTACTGCTATTTGCATCTACATTAATGCTGCAATCATTTAATTATCCTTTAGGGAGACTGGATTTTGCCATTACAAATTATTTGACCCAAGACCGTGAGGGAAATTTGGCAAAGAAGGGGTTAAGATAATAACCAGTGTGGTTGCATGCTGGGAGTTGTAGTAAATAACACTGCCCAGCCAGGGAGGCGCTACTGGCCTCTGAAGAGGCACACAATATCCAATATTCCACAGGGCCCTGAGGGAGGCAATGTCTAACAATGTTTAGTTCTGCAGACATCAGAGTCAGGACGCCTGGGCTATATTATCACATCCACTCTCTCTGCTTCTGGCAGCAGCACTAAACTTTCCCTGGGGGAACCATTCCTCTCCCATCCCATGCACTCTGGTGGGATCACAAGTCAGGGTACCCTGCTTTCCCTTAGTGAATGGGTAGGCACCTGACCGAAGCTCAGTCCATCAAACCCTCTGTCCTTTGGGGAAGAACAAAGAGATCAGAACTGGGTGTAGAGGATTCTCTGAGCATTCATTGTCCCTTAGCTCCAGCCACCTGGATGCCCACACTTTCAAGTTCCTGCATTTTTAAAGCTTGTTTGACCTTTCCTTCGATTCTGGGGTCAATCCATCACCATGACAACAGGTCCTTTTATGCTTATGTTGTCACCCAAAAGGCTCCTAAGTGACAGCTACTTCTACGTAATCTTAAAGATCTGGCCCTCTGCTCACTGCCCTTCCCAGTGAATTCTTTGGAACTGTCAGTAGTGGAGTGCCTTCTTTGTGAGACAACGTCCATGTGCATGATTACTAAACCTACAGCAACGAGGCAAAGCTGGCATCAGGGCGTCTACTTTATCAACGTGCAGACGAGACACAGAGCCGCTGGACAACGTGCCCAAGCTTACACAGATAATAAATAACAGAAACAATATTCCAACAGATCTAAATGCTGCTTTTGATTGGCAGGTCATGGTTATAGGAATCGGGATCATTTCCCTGTCATTTTGCAGACTCCTAGGCAGGGGTCTTTAGCAGCTTCCAATGTGTCTCCCTTTCTTTGCTTCTTTTTCAGGGTGGGGGGTGAGGGTTATAAATCAATTATAAAGACACAATTTATACCACAACCACAACCATAACCATGCACCCATGCACCCAAGCACGCACACACAAGATGAATGGAAATAAAGGCTACACAAAGCCACAGTTATCCACATGGGTTCAAGCACTCCAATTTTGTATTCATTCAAAAGTACTTCACAAGAACTTCATTTTTTTTTAAAGATTTATTTATTTTATTTGAAAGTCAGAGTTACACAGAGAGAGAAGGAGAGACAGAGAGAGAGAGAGAGGTCCTCCATCCACAGGTTCACTCCCCACTTGGCTGCAACAGCCGGAGCTTCACCAATCCGAATCCAGGAGCCAGGAGCCAGGAGTTTCCTCCAGTCTCCCACGTGGGTGCAGAGGCCCAAGGACCTGGGCCATCTTCCACTGCTTTCCCAGGTCATAGCAGAGAGCTGGATCAGAAGTAGAGCCGCCAGGACTCAAACCGGCGCCCACATGGGATGCCGGCACTTCAGGCATTAACCCACTGTGCCACAGAGCTGGCCCCCCAGTACTTCACTTTTAAAACTGCACTTGTGCCCACTAGATTGACCCCTGACCCACTCTTGCACTTACTAGTTTCACAAACCCTGCTCCAGGGGTGGGTGTTTGGGCTAGCAAGCAGTCAGGATGCTAGTTAAGACACCTGAGTTCGCTAGACAGTGCCTGGCTTCCAGGCCTGACTCCAGCTTCCAGCCAATGCAGACCCTGGGAGGTAGCAATGGGGGCTCAAGTTTTTGGCTTCTTGCCACCCATGTGGGAGACCTGAGAGAGTTCCTTGCTCCTGGCTATGGCCTGGCCCAACTCCTGCCATTGCAGATATTTGGGGAGTGAGCCAGTAGATGGGAGCTCTCTTTCTATCTCTTTGCTTCTCAAACAAATAAAAACATTTTTTTTTAAATCCTGATTTATTGAGAAAGCTGCCTGCAATGACACTAATTTGCATGTCTGCGTGTTTGTAATAGGAGGCAAGGCCGCACTGGGTCTTTTAAGACTTCTAATAATGATTTGTTTACTTGCACAATGTGTGTTTCCTAGGCCACACCAGCCTGCGGGGGAAAACTGGAAGCAGGACCACAGCACAGGCTGTTCCTCTCTCCCCACTTTCCTCCGCCCTTCGAGAACCGCCGGCACCTTCCCCACAAAGCCTCTCTTCCCGTCTTTCTGAGGGTGTCTTGGACACACCACACCCGTGATCCCAGACATTGTACCCACATACCTCCTTCTCCTCCTCTTCTGCTCTGACTCCCCGCTGGGAACACTGGCCAGTTCCTCTGAGGTCCACAGGGCCGTCACTGTCACTGTCACTGGGCCACCAAGGCTGAGCTGCTCCTGGGGAAAAGAATTGCTGTGACTTTGGTGATGTCTGGGCCATGAGCCTGCTTGGGGACACTGTTTATCACATCTTCCCAGCAGCTCCTGTGCCTTGTTCTTCACAGGGGTAGACACATGCAACAGTACCCAATAACTAGAGAGAACCCCCTCTCAAGGTAGAGCCCTCTCTCTAATCCCCCTCCATCACAAGCAGTGGGCTGAAAGACATCTCCATCCTCTATTCACAGCCTTCCTCTTCTTCTTGTCCTCAGGCTAAGCCCAGTGCTCTCACTCGGGCCCCTGCTGGCAAAGTTGCTCTTTCTCAGGGGGCACTCGCTGCTTCTTCGGGTGGCGACGCCAAGCTGTCATCTGCCCAGAGACGCCTGCTTCCTAGAGTGAACTCAGACTTCAGTTTAACCTCGTTTTTATTGGAGAGTGTTGCTCTCCGGGCACCAGGAGTCACAAGTTCAGAATTCAAGTCCTGTTGGAGCCACAATGATGGTGAACGAGGGGGAGAGGGAGGAGAGGGAGAAAGTAGAGGGGGAGGGGAGGGGAGTGGAGAAGGAGGGGAGGGGAGGGGAGGGAAGGGGAGGGGAGGGGGAGGAAGACCTTTTCCCCTGTGTTAGACCCATTCTGTTGTTTCATTCTCTCAACAGCTCTATGTGATGTGTACCATCACCACTGTCTTCATTTTACAGAGGAGAAAAGCGGGGCTTAGAAGGCGAAGCAGGCCTGCGGTCACACGGCTGGCAGAGTGCAGAGCCAGCCCTGGCTGCTACTCAGCTGCTCCTCCAAAGCTCAGCAGGGCCTCTAGCAGCCCTGGGCCTCCTTCCAGCTGGGCTTTCATCCTTTCTAGGCCGCTGTCCTGAGGCCTCTACCATGATACGCAGGTGCACCACCAAACCTTATCTAATGGCCTCGGAGTTGGGGGGAAAAGCCCTCAGTCCCCACCCTCCCACCTCCCAGGCCCTGGCATGCTCCCCTGGGCCTTCCCAGCCACAGTCTCCTCCCAGGGCCTCTCAAGACCTGCACATAGTAACCTGTCCCCTGTCCCCTGAGCCCCCTCCTCAGGGCAAATCCTGAAGCCAGAAAGAAGTTTCTGGGGCCCCAAAAGGCCATCAGCACCCCACGTTATATAGTTAAACTTTTGCCTGATCTTAGTGGGTGTTTTGATTGAATAAAGAATTCAAGTCTGGGCTTTAAATGCCATAGAGAAAGAAAAAGTTACTGTCTTTTCAGAATGCCCATTGTAATTTGACCTGAGAGACCAGTCCCTCCACCCCAGCCTCTGCACCCCAAAGTCCTTTTTTCCACTTGAACTGACCAGCTGAACCACAGCTCAGCTGCAAAGCAAGCAGTATGGGCATGATTTCTTTCCCTTATTCATTTGCCCTCCCAGCTTTACCAAGTCAAGAGTGAAACATGGGATCAGGCATTGTGCCTGCAATACGAGCATCTCATACCGGCACAGGTTCCAGTCCCAGCTCCTCCACTTCCAATCCAGCTCCCTGCTAATGTGCCTGGGAAAGCAGTGGGAGATGGCTCAAGTGTTTGGGTCCCTGTACCCACATGGGAGAGTCTGATGGAATTCCAGGCTCTGCTTTATCCTGGCTCAGCCATGGCTGTTGTGGCTCGCTCTCGCTCTCTCTTTCTCTCTAACTCTGCCTTTCAAGCAAATTTCAAAACAATCTTTGTTTTTTTAAGAAAGTATGATGATTTTTTAAAAAGTGAAGACTGCTCACCCCTTCTTGGACTGCATCTACATAGCACACAGCTAAAGGCTGATCAAACAATCTTGATATGAGGTAGACATTTGGTCTTGTGGTTAAGACTCTATTTGGGAAGCCTGCATCCATACCAGCTTGCCTGGGTTCAAGTCCCACTCCACCCCCAATCGCAGCTTCTTGCTAATAAGTACCCAGAGAGGCAGAAGGTGATGGATGCCCCCCCAAGTGGGAAACCCAGATTGAGCTCCTGGTTCCTGGCTTTGGCCTAGCCTCGCCCCAGCCATTGTGGGCATTTTGGGGAAGTGAACTTCTCTCTTTTTGCTTTTCAAATAAAAAAATTGTTTTTGAAATTTGAAAATCATCTCTGTTATTTGATATGTCCAACAGCACAATAGAGGGCATGAGTTTTCCTGTTGGACTACACTGGTCATTTTAACCAGGTCTCTGCCACGGTGTTTCCCGTGCAAGGTGACAGCTCTGCCACCATCTCTCTGTGTTCCCTCTCAGTAGCCCAGTGTGCCCATCTGTGATGCACAAGGATCACTGAGGTCCCCAAAACATCTCAGTCTATACTTTGTAATTACAAGATGCATCATCACAAGTCAGCTAATTTAGGGGGTGACTCTGTGAATAAAAAGGATCCCCCATAAAATTCTCACCCCATAATTATTTTATGGAGCAAGTCTCCACTGTGCACTTGGAGCAGAATTCTGTCTGCAAAGTTCTGACTGCGGCCAACGTTTCGGTGGTATTTTTACTGTTGCAAGTGAGGCTTGCCCAGAGGTCACAGTTCCTAAAATCACCAGCACAGACGCCCTCCTCCATGGGGCCCTTGACAGCGACCGAGCAGCAGAATCTAGTTTGAAAGCACTACTTCTCTGCACTCACATTGTGATGTTTCTCCCTTTCTGTAAAAAATGACGCAAACCTGTAAAATCCATTCACGACTCTTCAGAAACTGGCGCCATGATAACAACCTACAAGTCCTTTTGAGACACAAAACAGTAAGAGAACTCCTCTGCCCAAGCCTCTAGAGGTGTCCCCTCCGTCCCCAGGTCAGGAGCAGGCCTTTGCATATGCCGTTCCCCGCCTGGAACACTCTCGCCAGCCTCCTGCTTCCCCTCCCTCCTTCCAGTGGAGCTCAGCTCAGTCACAGCTTCTTCAGGGGACTGGCCCTTGACTTTCCTCTGCTAGGCCAGGGCCCCTTACTACATCTCTGAGGTGCCATTTGCAGTTCATTCGGATGAGTGTGTGGCCACCATGAACAGATGGTACCTCTGTCACTGCTGGCGTAGGCGCTCTGCTTGTGTGTCACACTCTGCCCAGGCCCTAGCTCTCTACCGTTCAGGAGATCACAGTCTTCTTGGGTAAATGGACAGTAAGGAAACACAAGAAGGAACGCGACTCCCTATGTCCTGCCCCGACAGAACTTACCAGAGACTCAGACACGTGTATGAAGTTAGCCTGAGGCCAGCTGTGAGAGGGACAGTGTAGATGGCAGTGCACCACCCTCCTGTGCAGCATGAGGTTGTGGCAAATGTACACCTGTGCCCATCAGTCCTCTTAAGATCAGCCTCAGAGGCAGGAAGGGCAAGGACCACGGGCTCACATCTGGTCTGGCTGTGCCTGTGGAAGGATGGCCACCTTCAGCAAGGTAAGAGGCCAGGTGTCTCGTGTCTGCCATCCTAAGGGTCTTCTCATCCACTCGGACTAGATCACCCCCCTCCAAGGTCAGGGTCTCTTGATTTTCGCTTCTCTAAATGCATTTCCTTTTCCAAGGATGCAGCTTCCTCCCAAGCACCATCACCAGCAGGATCAGCATCACCCTCCCCAGCCACACAGCCTCTGCCATTCTGTTAATTTCCATCACAATCACAGAGCCTCTCCCGTATTTTCTGCCTCTCCCAGCCAGGGGACTAGGCTCAGCCAGTTCACCACTCAGCTGGGACCTCAAAGCCAGATCTCCAGTTCTGAGTCCAGCATTTTCCCCATCGTATCCACAGCCTCCTGGACTGAGCCAGGCCCTTTCCAGAGCCCCAGGAAGCCAAGGTTGGCTGCCTCCTGCTGGCAGGGAGCTCCTTCCAGCTTCTGGTGTGGCTGCCAAAGCAGAGCGGGTGTGAGAAGTGAGGAGGGGGGGTTGCATACAGAGGAGCTCCGCGCCTCTCCCTCCCTCCCTCCCTCCCCGTGGAAGGAGGTGATGGCTTACACGTAGGGGAGGGAGAGGATTATGAAAATCAATAATTCGTGCCAGCTGATAAGTGTCAGGAAAGTATTTACTCACATTCATCCCCTGCAAGTCACGTTCTCCGTGTGTTCCCATTTGTCTTTCAACGTTGGCATCAGCCAGGTGGACTCAGCACGAGATCCCAAGGTTTTAGCCAAACGCTGCGGAGAGGGAGTTTCATTTAAGTTCATTTTTCCAGCCAGGGCTGGCTCCGAGGCTGGTTTTTCTTACTAGGTTGTTTGCTACGCGGAAAGCAAATTCCCAGAGGTTTCTGAGATTGCCGACATCCAATGCAAGAAGACTGCTCCCACCCACTCGCCCACCCACTCACTAATAAGACATAATGCCGTCCTATTTTTGGTAACAATTAAAGGGCCTCCCGGTGCAAGCAGAAAGCTGTTTATTTTCTGTTACATCACTTTGCCTTCGAAGGCTGCTCTGTGCTCAGTGTTTTCGTGGTGATGCAAGCCGGCTCTCTCCCTCCAGCAGTCGGGTTCCTCCCATCTCACAGCACCTCACAGGTCTCTTCCCCCGAGCAGTGCGTTGCTGGAGCGAGGAGCAGCTCACGAATCAGCTGCAGGTCCCCGTTTTGAAAAGCAGAGACCCAGAGGCAGCGCAAGAGGGTGGACTCCTGTGTGACCTGGTCGTAGAGCAAGACAATCACCATCTGAATTCCAGAAGCCCTGTTCATGTTTGGGGAGATTTTTCCGACTGCATGGAATCAGAAAGAAGCCAGAGGATGGGAAATGCCTGCCTCCCCCTGAAAAGAATTGCTTATTTCCTATGTCTCTTATCTGCGCTTTTGCTGACTGAGGGGAAGAAACCAGCGAAGCCAAAATGCCCTGCTGTGTGTACTTGTACCAAAGATAACGCTTTATGTGAGAATGCCAGATCCATTCCACGCACCGTTCCTCCTGATGTTATCTCATTGTAAGGCCCGTAAGCATTTTCATATCTGATTTACGATTGAAAAATTCCAGCCGGTGTATTGGGGGCTTTGTATGGCTTGGTGGAAGGGCTTGGAGAGAGAGAGAGAGAGAGAGAGAGGAGAGAGAGATTCCTCTTGCACGCTTGGCCATTTGACAGAGCTAACATTTTGCTGCATTTAGGTTTTTTAAAATTTATTTATTAGCTGCTACTGAACATGCTTAGAGACTGCCTCCACCCCACCCTGAACATTATGATGAGAAACCTGTGGCAGGTTCATCTCTCCTTTTCCCCCCGGGGAGGGAAACAGTACTTCATAAAATAGTGCCAACCTAGTGACTGTTATGCTAAACCGGATTAACATAAGGTTTGTTCTGTGTGTGTGTGTGTATGTGTGTGTCTTTCTCTTTGTGTGTGTCTGTCTGTTTGTTTTTTCTTTTTTGCTTTCTTTCAGATCCTTTGTGAGATCTGGTTTTACTGAAATCTCAGAAGGGAGTTTTTTATTCACACCATCGCTGCAGCTCTTGTGAGAAATATTTATATCATGACTATTTTTAATATGGCATATATCTGGCTAAACCCTCTAGTAAAGCGCTCTCTCTATCCATTTTGTCAAATATGATTCTATTGCTGAAGAGAAACGAGGGTGTCAGGAAAGTGAGAGGTAGCTGGGTTGGTTTGCGACTTCACACTACAGGTGCAGGCTGATTCTCGCCATGGTAAATTGGCTGACCTGTTATGCTCTGGGTGTGCATGGCTATTTGTGAAGTTGTTGGAAGGTTACAGCCAGGATCCCAATGCCATTCAACTCTTTTACTTTCATTTTTAACTTGGGAACTTTGGTTATTTCATCCTGGAGTTTCTGAACTAGTCAATACAGAGCCCAGCATAACATATGCACTCAAGATGTTGTCTCAGGGGATCCGAGGCAGGCTGCTACTCTGTGTGATTTACCATGTGGGGGGAAAAAAGGAAAAACAACAGCGTGCTTCTTTCTAGGTAATTCCTTGACACAGCAACTCTCAAGGGATGGTTTTCTGCTCTCATCTAATTTATAACTAGTCCCCTGACAAGGAGGGAAAGAAAATATTAATATAGGCAAGCGCCAAGGGTTACACTTGGCTGTGTGTTTTGAGTTGGCCAAAAGGGAGCCACATATTCCATGTATGCCTGAAAATATTCAAAAAGATAATATTTGACTAAGAAATGAGATCTCTTCATAGGCATCATGGAACATGGCTCATTTGTTCTGATGTGTAGGGTTTGGTGATCAGAGTTCAGTTCCCCGAGCCCTAGCACATGGGGGTTGAAAGGTCTCTGTGCTCGGGTCTCAGGCAACAGACTTGCTGTAGCTAGAGGGTTCCAGGGAGAATTGGCCAGTTGGGGTCTACTGAGTGGGAGGTATCCTAACTGCATGATTTGGGACCCAAGATTTTGCTTGTTGGTTTGTTCCTTGCCTTCTTGGCCATTTTGGCTGTTTGAGGTTATATATACATAGGCCAACAACATGGGACTGAAACTCAAGAGGTTTTCATTTAAATTTCACCCCACCACTTATTCAAACTTAGGCATATAGTCTTGTGCAAATTACTAATCTTACTGAGCCTCAGTCTCCTTATCTGTAAAATGGGGATAATAATATCTTGCAGGGTTGTTACAGAGACAAATCAGATGTAGGTAGATAAAACATTTGGCATATGGTATGGCAAATGCTATAACATTTCATAAGTGGCAGGATTTTAAAAATTTACATAAAGGTTAAAAGCTACAAGTCACTCAATCTGTTGTTTTGTCTACATGAAATCCCAGAACTGGTTTGACTATTTCCCTGAATTCTCAAACTTGATCAGGTATTTTGACATTATATAACCATGTTGGCTAATGTCCTTCCACCGGCTAATGTCTTCAAGAGATTAACAATTCATAGATGATTCCTTATTAATTACCACTGATAGCCAGTGGGGTGATTAAGGAAAGTGTTAACACATCAAGCAAATCCAACAATGATAGACTCTTTAATACAGCCAGGGACAAAGTTTCTCTGCTGGGATCTTTCCACGGGGTAAGAATTTGCTGAATCTGAGAAAGTGGCAAATTGTGCTTATGATGTTCGTTTGTTAAATAATAAATGGCTCATTTAAAAGGCATTCCTTTGATGTGCTGAGACACTCTCCTCCCCTAGGACAAACAGATCAGTCCTTAAAACTGGAGAAGTCACAGTCACACAACCACTCAGACGCTAGCTGGATGCTGGCTGTGACACAGAAAGTCTGGTCTGATCAACCAGATAGGTTACCACATCTCCACTCTGTTTGTTTGTGTTTTGGGTGGGCCCAGCCACAGCAAGCACAGATGCAGGGCAGTGTTATAGAAATAGTCACCGGCTGCTGCTGCAGAATGTGATTACACGCATTTAGAATCATGAGGGAAGCCAGGGGATTAGTTTTTAAATAGCCCGCACCGAGTGTGTGCCATGCCCGTGTCCCATGCTCTGAGTGCCTATGGAACATTCCAGCCCTTACTTCCAAAAGCAGTTCAGGTTTCAGAAATAACAAAAAGGCGAGTAATTCTTACCCTATACGACCTCAGTGGACTCACACTGGCTAACCTCGGTGGGTGCATTTGCACCAGGCTGATGTCATGCAAAATTGTCAGGGGTCAAATTTGTCTGGGAGGCTCCAGGACCCTGCTCCTGAGGACTCTGCTCTGCATCCGTCCTGCCCAGGGTTCTCTGCCTCCTTCTCTGTGCTTACCTAATACGCTCATTTTCACTGAGGAGGAGATAGATGGGAAGGCTCTGAATGCAAACTGTGCCATGATCGGAACAGTTGCATGGTCGCATCGATTAGAAACAGGTAGGGTTCATGGCCGGCGCCGCGCCTCACTAGGCTGATCCTCCGCGCTGGCACCCCGGGTTCTAGTCCCGGTTGGGGCACCGGTTCTGTCCCGGTTGCTCCTTTTCCAGGCCAGCTCTCTGCTGTGGCCTGGGAAGGCAGTGGAGGATGGCCCAAGTGCTTGGCCCTGCACCTGCATGGGAGACTGGGAGGAAGCGCCTGGCTCCTGGCTTCAGATCGGCGTAGTGCGCCAGCCGTAGTGGTCATTTGAGGGGTGAACCAATGGAAGGAAGACCTTTCTCTGTCTCTCTCTCACTAACTCAGCCTGTCAAAAAACAAAAAACAAAACAAAACAAAAAAACAGAAACAGGTAGGGTTCTGCCTTGCAGTGGGGCCAGTCAGTGCCCTGGAAACCCCACACAGGCGACCAGCCTCCCACTGGGACAGGAAGACCGAGGGGCCTGCATTTGGCCACCAGCTGAGGCCTAAATAACACCAGCCATTACTTGGGGTGTGCAACAAAGTCTGGCAGCATGTGTGACCCCTCACAGCCCAGGAAGAGACAGCTGAGAGCCAGCGGTGTTTGATTGGTGCACAAAGACAGTGGTTTCTTACTCTGCTATTGGGATCAGAAAGAGAAACATCCTGTTCCTATAACTTGCCTTCATCTGATGACTCTGCTACAGCCCCATAGCTCTTTCGGGCCTTCTGCAGAGGCATTATGGGAGGTACTTTGGGACAGTGAGGAAAACAGATGCAGTGCAAGGACTGGGAGTTACCTGAAGTGCTTGGGAAAAGATCCCGGGAGGCCGTGGCTGGCAGCTTGTGTTGGCGAATAAGAAAAACCAAAAGCCACGCTCTGTAGGGAGGAGAGAGAAAATAAAACGTTCCAATAAAAACTCATTGGATTAGTTGTACAGAACGTTTTTAAAGTCTCATTTAAGGTTTCAAACAATAGGAAGAAAAAGCCTTTCCCAAGCAAGTTATTCATGTTTTCCGTAGGACCAGTTTTGAAACGTAACCAGTGAGAATTATGTGTTCTAGTTTGCTTTAGTGGCAGGGAGTGGTACGTTTAATGAATGCAATCTTGAGAGATGCGTTTGCACATGTGACAGCCCTAATTCCTTCTCCACTGCAACTGGAAACCCCCAATGACACAGGCTCCTGGCAGAAGTAACTGACGTTTCCGAGGAGAATAGTGGCCTCGCTGCCATAGGTTTATAAGGTATGTTAATGAACTCAACCTCTGCCACTCCTAGGACAGTTCCCCTTGCAAGGACTGGATTCCAGGTTCCTTTTTCATAGCATGCTGAAAGCAGCAAAACCTACAAGTATATGTAAGAATTCAATATGACCCCAAATCAAGTTATGTCTACTCCAGGGAGATCTGGTCTTGTTTGAAACACAGAACTCATCTTCCTGGGGAGCAAATAGCATATTAAAAAAATCCCCCATCGACATATAAGTGCATAGTTCTTAAGAAATGAAAGACTATGTGGGCTGGTGTGGCACAGTGGCTTAATCTGCTGCCTATGACTCCAGCATCCCCCATGAACATCAGTTCAAGTCCCAATTGCTCTGCTTCTGATCCAGCTCCTGCTCATGTGCTCAGGAAGACAGCAGAGAGTGGCCCAGGTGCTTGTGTCCCTGCCACCCACATGGGAGTTCTGGATGGAGTTCCAGGCTCCTGGCTTTGCCTCACCCAGCCCCAGCTGTTGTGGCCCTTTGGGAAGTGAGCC
The DNA here is from genome assembly GCA_949820135.1 of Sylvilagus floridanus. Taxonomy (NCBI): domain Eukaryota; kingdom Metazoa; phylum Chordata; class Mammalia; order Lagomorpha; family Leporidae; genus Sylvilagus; species Sylvilagus floridanus. The sequence continues at coordinate 46,257,684 of OX463235.1, forward strand.
AGCAGGTGGAAGATATCTCTCTCTTTCTCTCTCTGTAAAAATCTCCCTTTCAAGTAAATAAATCTTTTAAAGAAAGAAAAAGTAAAAATAAATAGCATGAATGAGAAAAATAATAAGTCATCCTTACTAAGGCTTTATCATTTAGCCTTTTAAAAAAATACTACTTTTTCAGAAAAAAAAAATCCACAGTCTATAATATTTCACAGTGATTACCATCTTTTCCTAGTCTTCCTTGCATTACCAGAGAAAGAAAAATTTAACAATTTTCACAGACCACTTAACCCAGATCTATCTGCTATGAGGGCTTTTAGAGGAATAATTAACTGGCCAGAGATGAGCAAGTTTGGTTTGTGCCCAGAGGATGTCCCCATTATAGGTAGAAAAGTAACCCTTGGCGGTTGACAATTCCCCAGTGACCCACGGGTCTGACTTCTAACTTTTTAGTGAATTCATTCTTGTATCTGTGCATAGTAGACCTGTACAACAGATGTTTTCTCTAAAAGCAGATTTCATCCCCTCAGGTATTCAGAGTCGCTCCCCCTTCTCCCTCACTGTCCACTTCCTGTGGGAGGAGTCTGCCTTAAACCGCCTAGTGTGCCTAGTGTCCGCAGCCTGCTCGGCACCCAGCGCCGTGTCTCCCTCAGGCTCCCTTCTCGCTTTCACAGGCTGCTACCACGGGAACTTCGGCCCCACGAGCCCCACTTCCGGTTCCCACGCCGCCTGTCCCGTCACCTTACCTCCTGGACACACAGCTGACCCCATGGCAAGCCTGAGCTTGTTCCCTAGAAACAGAGAAAGTTTGAACATTGGTGGTTAATAGCATTTGACTTTTCCTATCTGCCCAGAGCTATCACAGGCAAATAAAAATATCAAGGGTGACATGGACCTCCCTCTCTTTCTCTCTCTCACACACACACACCCCCTCCATCCAGTGTTTCCTTCTGTGACCCCCTGTTCCCTTGGCATCTGTAGACCTTACTGATCTCTCTAGGACTGCGTGCTTTTTACAACAGCTCTTTGTGCTGTAGCTACCGGGTGTCTACCGTGGGGGACCATCAGGAAGCCATGGTGCTGGGGCAGAACCTGGACCTTACGAGCCCAGAACCTTGCTTCCTATATACAAGCCTTTTGTACTACCCTCCGTGCTTCCACAGACTTCCCTATCTGTAGACAGTCACGGTCAGGTTCACAGCCTTAGGTCTGGCACAGCCCACCTGACTTCACATGCAGCGCTGGTGTGGAGGTCTGGGAAGTGACCTGAACTACAGAAATGTATGAGATATTTGCCCTTGAAGTTACAGCTTCCAGCTTCTCCGACAGAGAGGTCTAGCACTGTAAAGAGAAAGCTTCTAAGCCCTTCCAAAGACCTACTGCTCCAGGCTCTCTTGTTCCCACCCTGACTTAACAATTGGCCTCCTAGGTTCTTGGGCTGAAGGCAGACACTGGCTAGCTCTCTCCTGTGAAGCATAACATTCCATTTTGTCCAGTCTGATAGGACAACCAAAGAGAAAAGTTAGTAAAAAATTAGCAAGGAAAAAAATGTTCATAAACACAAAGATTCTGTCCATTTGCTGTCTTTGTATTTGCTTAGCTACAACCAGGACTGTTTATTGTCTAGTTGGGAGCTGGAATGAAACGCCCTGTTTCAGCAGATACATATTGGAGTTCTATTGTACCGGAGGGAGTGTTGGGCTCGGTGAGGGGCATGAACAGCCGTGACCTGTTGTCTCTCCCCATTGTGACAGGACAGCTGTGAGCTGGTGACGAGTCTACAAAGGTAGATCATATACTGCCTGTCTTTGAATGTACGTGACAAACTTTCTCGTTGTGTTCCAAGTGAGGTTCAGTCGGTCAGGGGTGATGGCGATGCTTACCAGTTGTTGATGCTATGGCGAATACAGGCCACACAACGACTGCAGGAGCTTTCTCACATCGGCTGTGCTACCAGTTCGGCTGATCCTGGTGAGCCGACAATGTGGCAAGTGCCAAAGGACGCGGGCCTAGTGCGTGAGTTCAGATCTCCACTCTGCTGCTTACTAGTGATTTGGGCCAAGCTGAATCATGCCTTAATATCTGTGTGTACAAAATGGAGAGAAACTGTAGTAGCTATTGCGTGGGATTACAGCAAGGATTAGATGAAGCAATGCATGAAAAATTCTTGGCCCAGTTCCAGTCATTGGATAAACATTAGCTTTTATCATAGAATCTAAAAAATCACTTGAGTTTGAACTACCGTAACATCAGATTTGTATCTGATTGTATAGTTTGAGTTTACCTATAACCCTAGCTTTAAAATTCTGTGGTTCTGCAACAGGTCTCCATCAGAACCTGCCTAGAACACTTCCTTTCAAATACTTCTTCCAGGAAACATCAACTATTTACCTATCAAAAAAAAGTAATCCTCTCCCTTCTTCCTTGTGAATAAAATAAACACTGGCACCACGTTTCGTAAAACATGACAGATTTTGTTTAAAGTCATCAGTCCCAACCAGTCTTCAGGTGACTGGTTCCATGGTGAGATGGAAACAGACCTGAACTGAAGTTCAGGAGACAGGGGTTTAAAGTCTAGTTTGGCCTCTAATGGGCTGCGTAACCTTGGGCTGGTCATGAAACATCATTATACTTCAGATTAAATTGCAGTTCTCAAACTCAGATGCTATTAGGGATTGGGGCAGGGAGATAGATAAAGTATTTGGGGATAAGACAATAGGAAGGATGGTGACTGAAGTAACCAGAGATATGCAGTGACATCCTCAGCTGTAACTAATGGGAGTGTGACACATGGACAGGGAGCCATCATCTTCCTAATTTTCAGGAGACAGCAGATTTTAAAGGGTACAAAGACCAAACAAAATATCAGTTGGCATTTTGAGACCTTCACGTTCAGTGACATCTAAGATCGCTTCCTATCTGAAAATTCTACTTTATTGTATTCTGTTCTACAAATAGAGTTAATATAATCTAATATAGTACAGAAAATGGCCTTGTTAAAGGAATGGACACAAAGTATTTTATCAACTCTACCAAATCAGTAAATTAGATTGCTAATTGAAAGAGTCTGATTACATGGAATTGGCTATTTACTATAAAATTATTATTAAAATAATAATGTGGTTTCCAGTCACCCAAACAGGTCCAAAGGGACTTTACCAGGCCCTCTGCATGGTGGCTGATTTGTCAGCATCCCTCTTATGGGGAAGGGTTGGAAAGGAATTGTTGAACCCACTTAAATACCAAGATGACAGGTGTTTGTGTAAAGTGTGATTAAAAAGCAATGAATCTTTTACAAACATAAACAGACTAAAATGTGTACGTGCAAATAACTCTTGTTCTACAGAGAATTTCTTGTGGAGAACCAAAGATTCTTCCCAACTGTGCTTCCCTGACTAAAGATTTCTGGACCCTTCTTGGAGAATTCTCTTCAGTGTCAGGTTACAACCTTATAATCAAACCAGGCAAGGTTTTGTTAGGGACAGCCATCGTTTCCATATTGTCTGGAGCCAAGCACTTTGTATCTTCCAGGTGTGTGTGTGTGTGGTTTTTTTGTTTGTTTTTTTTAGTTCATTATCACAATCATCTTTTGAGATAGCCACGATTCTTTCCATTTTACAGATGAAGCACTGAGTTCTGGAAGTTAGCCAACCTCCTCAGAGCCACACCCCTGCTAAGTAGCAGAGCTGGGGTTACATGCCCATCCTCACTTTTAACCACTTCTGTTTACTTCTTTCTGTATGTGGATCACTGAGCTTGACTCTGCATAGTTTTGTTCCCAAAACTGAATCCCTTCTCAAAGGGCCAACCTTTGCCTTTAACGAGGATATTCAAGGAGAATGTGTCCTGGATCCTGCAGACAATGACTTGAAAGGGAGTTTCAAAAGTGCTTTGAAAGAGTGGCAGCATTGCTGGCGAGAACATCAAGTTTCCCTAGGTTTCAGCTCTCATTTGTATGTGTAAGCTCAGGCCTCCTTGCTTAAATAAAGAGAAATACAGACAGAGCGAGAGAAAGAAGAGAGCAAAAGAAAACTGTCTTACAAACTTGAAATTTGTACCTTAGTCCAGTGTTGCCAAAAATTGTGCCCCATGGAATGGTTGTTCTGAAAGAAAGGGGTTCCGTGCTCCAATCTGGGGAAATGCACCTCTGCCCTTGCTTGACTAGGCACAGTGCACCTTGACATAGAAAAATCTCCAGAGTTATTTAGTTGTTTCACGGGTTTTTGTTGTTAACATCCATAGAAGACAGTTCTATAGAAGCTGCCCTGGGTAGGTGTGCATAAGATATTCGTTGTATCTATTAGTTTAGTTCTTTATACCTCACCTTGTTCTAGAGAGGCTAGATGCAAAGTATAGACAGATGGAAAGAATCCCATACTAATGGATACATTAAACCATCTGTCTCCACGGATGGAGCACCTTGGGACAAGTTTGCTTGTGTGTGGTCATTGATGTGATGTCTGGGGTTCAGGCCTCCCCACCAGGCAATTCCAACTGGTCTGGCAGTTTGGCGCATGCCCCGTCTTCTGGGATCTCCCAGCAGATGCTCCATCTTTTGGAATAAATGAGAGGAGCAGTTGCAGCTCATTCAGCCAGAGAGAGAGAGACTTCTCAGTGTATATGTGCACTCTCTGCTTTTATTGGGAACTTGTTCCCTCAAAGCTGTTTCTGACATGGCTAAATCAGCATTTCCCTGGATATGTCCCATGGATAAACCACAATGATTACCAATAAGCTTGGGAAACCACGTATGCAATTCCCTTTCAAAGAGCCTTCATTTATTTAAGGATAGAAAAGACTCACATGGATAGGAACCCCGTCCAACTTCTTTGACACAGTTTTTCTAAATTTCAGTGCTTGTGCACCTCCATGAAGGTCTTGTATTCCAGAGAATACACTTGGGAAATCCTAGGCAAGGCTGTTCTAGGTTTGCAGCAAATTCTGGGTGGAGCTGATGAGGCTAAAAAGAGGAAGCCGACTTTGCTCAAGGCCATCAGTGAGTCCTAGTGCAAAGACCAGGCCTGAGCCTGGAACTCCAGCTCAAATTATGTTACCTCTCTCACCTTAGTTTCCTTTGCATTTTGTGTGGAGAATATAAGATTTACGTTGCTATGTTCATTTGAAGATGAAAATGAGATAGTGTGCTGCTAAAGATGAAATCTGACATGAAATAGGATTTAGATACAATTCAATCCCTTCTCCTTGGTATGCAGGACCAAAGAGATAAATGGTGATTTTATAAAAGCAAGAGGAGGGTGGGCTGTCCACTAGTTGTGCCAACTTTTAAAAAGTAAAACTTTTGACTGTCCTGGGATGAGAGATAACAGATTATAAAATCAAGGGGTGGGGGTCTATGCTCAGATCTTTGCCAGCGCATATGCTAGCTGCTTCCTTACAGATGTAAAACTTACATCCTGATCTTGGCTCTGCCACTGGTAAGACATGACCTTGGTCAAAGCACTTAACCTCTGCCAGCCTCAGCTTCCTCATCCATAAAAGGAGGAGTTAGACTGCATCTCTCTCTGGAGTATCCTCCCACCCTGAAATTCATGTGGAGCCAAATTCAGGTTATCCTCCATCAGTGCAGATTGCAGAGGTGGTAGTCTACTTAAGGATCTGCTGAATTACATTGAAAATGTTTTTCAAGGATGAGAGTCAAAAATAACTGTCAAATGTACTTGTGTGATACTTCCCACTTTAATGCTTTCCTGTCTTAAGAGCATATTTTAAACTAGTCAAATGTAAATTATTCACATGGCACATGCACTTAGAATGTGTGCATTTAACTAATGTGAATCATCAACCTATTATTAATTATCATTCAACCAGCCCTGTTCTTTTGGATAGAGGAGAAGATTGGGAACAACCAAAGGATCTGAATCATTTAAGCAAAGCCAGCTCTGAGCAAGCTGGCAAGCCCCTCCAGCTGGCCCCCTTATCTTCCAACAGACGTAATCTGTGTGTCTTGCACTCTCTCAAAAAGTTCATGGGACTTGTGTATTATGAAAAATACTATGCATGGATTTCCAAGGTTTTTGTGCCAAAATAAACTTATCTTTTAATTCTCTTTTCCCATGACCTTTTTGAAGTTCCTCCCATATACTTGTCCATTTACATACAGACCCTTATATGCTTGGAAGTATGCACACTCGCGTTGCACACACTGCCCATGGCGACCTAACATCCTGGATGATGTCCATCAAAGTCATCTTGGACAGGTGACACTGGGCCTTTGTTTCCTTAGCAGTAAAACTGAGGTCTTTTGCTAGATGTGAGGGCCTTCCAGCTCTGACATTTTAAGTGTGTGCTCTTTGCCTAGATATTTCTTGGCAGAAGCATTGCAGACATGCTCATATACATTATGTCACATAATTCTTAGAATCATCCAAGAAGTCTTTTTGTTATTCTGAGTCCTGTTTCAACAGATGATGAAACAGATTCACCTGCCTAATGCATTGATGTGCAATAATAAGCACCAGCTACAAGCCTGAAAAACTACTTCCCTAGTCTATATCCAGTCAGCGTAGTCACCAACAACAACCTGGTGCTGACTGCTAATTCTTCTTCCTCCAATGTGGTCCTTACAGAAGGGGTTACTCTAGAGCAGAGCTCCCTAAATCATGCCACCTGTATAGTCAGGAGAACATGCCCTGGGCTGGAAGATGGGATACAGGCCATTCATGGGCCAGGGATAATTCTGATGTCAGTCAAGATGTTAGAGGTGACTGGAGGGAGTCAGGGGGAGTGTCGGTAGAAGCAGGGGCCCTGGCACAGTGCCATATGAGCAGTCTGGTTTTAGACAGTGGGAGATTTTCTCAGCAGGGGCCACCTTCTGACCACCATTAGCCATCTGCAGAACAGCCTCCCTACCCCCGCCTCCAACTCCCCATGCCTACTCTTCCCCGAACGGAGTCTGCAATGCTACTGGCATAGACTCTTACATCTTTAGAGCTAAAAGGGGCCGCAAAAGTTATCTACTGCAGTTCCCTCACTTAACAACACAGGGAGACGCGGCCTGTGTACTCAAGAGCACACAGAGGATTTATGGCCAAATGGGAGTGAAGATCCAGCAGTGCACTCCTTCCATGGCCCCTAGAAGAGACTTGAAGCCAGTGCAGGAAACAGAGTCAGCAGCCCATCAGCCTGGCTCCCGCACATTTGCCAGCCCAGTCCTCACTCTCTTAGGGACCCGTCTCTGGCCTCTCAGCTGGACTTGGGGCAGCCTTGGTCCCTCTTGCCAGCTTCCCCTCCGTAGACCCTCTTCTCCTTCATTTACTTCTCTGTTGCTGACCCCAGGATCCCTCCCAATCCTGAGCTCCAAGCTAACTCTGTCACCCACTTTTCTGCTCCTTTTCAAATTCGATTCTGCCAGTCCTAGCTTTCAGCCCAGCCAGGGAGCCTCTAACATCCTAATGGTCTTGGTGCTAAAGTACTGGTGCCAGTGAAGAGCTAGGAGTCACCCCTACAGGCAGCTGGAAGGAGGAACTGGAATTAGGGCTGGCACGTCCTCGAGCTTAATGGAATATTAATAATAAAATCATTAAGACTTTAAAAAAAACCTATCAACAGGGAATTTCAAGGTTATTTTTCTAAGTTCCTGTTGAAATCAAATATGCAACTTTAAAAGACTTTTACATATCAAAATGTACTGGATGCTTTCCACATAGGTAAAATTATATTTCTCAATACTTTTATTTTTAACCAGAAAGAATAAAAATATATTGGGTGCTAAATTAAATAAGTATTTAAAGGAAATCAGGAGAAAACAGGCAATGATGATGAAAATATAAATAATAGATTAGAAAGCAATGGGAATAATAAATAAATCTAAGGTTTGATCCTTGGAAAAACAATAAAATAGCAGACATTTGAAGGAAGCAACATTTATAAGTCAGGAAGACATTAATATTCAACAAAAATATTTGAGCAAAGTTGGATAAATATTTAGGAAAAGATCAAGACAGTGTCTCACCTCATATCATATACAAAGGTAAGTCCCAAATGGATTAAAGAATACAATGTTTAAAAAAAGAAATTAAAAGTGCAAGGCATATGGATAATATTTCATTGATCTCAATGCAGGAAAAAGCATTTTAAGAATAAAAGCCAAGAAGAAATACACAATGGAAGTTGCCATTTTCTGTTAGGTAAGGGCATCACATAAGACAGGAAATGAATAAGTCATATTCTTCATAAGTAAAAAGTACTTCCACAAAAAGGTCAAGGGATATGATTTTATCGAAGAAGAAGCAAATATGTTCAAGCTAAATGTTGGTGAGGATATGCAGACAGGCATTTTCATTCTCAGAACTGGGCATGTAATTGGTATCAGTCAGTAATAAATAACTTAGACTTAACCTTCTATAATCAACAGTACTACTTTTAGGAATCTGATCGGAGATAGGAAAAATGTTTATGTATGGGAACAGTTATGGTGGTGTTTATAGTTGCAAAAATTAGAAACAATAAAACGGGTAAATCACAAGATATCCATTATGCAAAACATTCATTAAAACTATATTATTGAAAAACTGTCATGAGAAATCTTTCATGATAAAATAGGCAAATGAAAAAACACAAAAATAGAAAAATTTCTCTATTTTACATATATATGTGTATATGTTATACATATTATGCCCATCAGAGAATTGAGTAGTATGATTATGGGGATCTTTATTTTCTTCTTTAAGCTTTTATGTGCTTTCCAGAATTTTTACAGTGGGTATATGTTATTCATAAACTGAATACACCAAACTGCACTCCAAATTAGAAACTTTTTACTTGAAAAATATATAGACTGATATGGTCTTGGTGTCACTTTGAGACCACTTGCATTGGTTAATTCCTTTTAAAAAGGAGATTATAATTTAAAGTCCAGATGAGCTGAGTGGAGTTATTATGGCTCTTTGTGGACATGATGTCATATGTGACCTGGATCCTATGCTGAGAGACCAATTGCATGTGTGAAAAGGTACTGGACCAGGGGTCTCAGGCCATGTGACCTTGGGCAAAGCCCTCTGGCTTCAGTTTCCTCCTCCTGTGGAACAGACATTAATACCTGCTCTACCACATTCACAGGGTTGTTCCAAAAACCAGTAAGGTGGTCTAGGTAGAATACTCTAACATGTGAGCTATTGTGAAGGCAATGATCTCATTTAAAGAATGAGTTAGTGCTTCCTTAGAATTGATAGTTGATAATTTAAAGTCTTTCTAAATCCCCCTTCTGAAAGGAAACAGATACCTTGTTGGTCACAGAAAGAACCAATCCTCCCCATCCTTCCCCTAGTCCCTTTCCTTACTGATCCTAAGAGCACAGCCCTTGGTGGGGAGGGTACAGGTAGGTCAAAGCTCATCCCTGTGCCTACCTCCAACAGAATTCTGGAAGGAAATGCTGGACTTCTTTCCTCCATAACAAGAGAAGTGGCAGAGACCTCAGTTTCCCTGCAGGACCCGGTGCAGGCTAAATTCTACACAAACTCTGCGCTAACCCATGGCATGGCTGCTTAGCCGGTCTGTGATCCAGATCTTTGACAAACAAGGACATTCAGATTGTGCCTAAGCACCAGCACATCCCTCCATGGCATTGCTGTGGTCAGCATGGTTGTCACATCTAAATTACATGATTGTAGACTCCTGCTCCATGTAGTTATAGGGACCAGAAAATCTCTAGCCCCTCTCTGACCTGGGGCCAGTACAAGGAACAGAAGCTCCCCCTTCACCACAGGTGAAATAGGTGTGTTACCTGACCTGGAAAACTCAGCGTACACAGCAATACTGCCTGCATATGAGTCACCTGGGCAGCTTTTTGTTTTTATAATGTTCATTTATTCTTATAATATTAAGAGAGAGGGAGAGGGAGAGGGAGAATCTTCCATCTGCTGGTTCACTCCCCAGATGCCTACCATAGCCAACATTGGGCCAGGTCAAAGCCAGGAGTCCAGAACTTCATCCAGGTCTCCCACATGAGTGGCAGGGCCTCGAGCATTTGCTACCTCCTGGGATGCAATATTGAGCTGGGACTAGAACCAGTGTGCTGATGCGGGATGCAGATGTCTCAAATGGCTGCTTAAGCTACTGAGCTCCAATGCCTTCCCCTGAGGAGCTTTTGAATAACCCAGGCCACACTCCAGGTATAGAATGGAACCAAAATACTCCATGGTAGGAGCCTTGTATCAAAGCAACAGTTTGTCAAAAAGTCTATAGAAAATAGAATTTAAACCTAGGTTTATCTTGGTGCAAAAGATGTGACATCCATGTACACAAGGAGTCTTCAAAAAAGTCATGGAAAATAGATATTTTGAAAAACCTGCATGATTTCAAACATGATATGAGTCAAAAACTATACACAGGAGAACACAATGGATAGCCCACTCAACTATGTTTAGAATGTATATATAATTTTACACATCCTTGTCCATAGAAACTATGATTGAATTTAGAATTAAGGAATTATGGTGTTCATTATCAGCCAGAGAAGTTTTTTTTTAGGTGTTAGAAGAAAAATTTTTATAGAAATATAATATACATAAAGGCATGCATATCATAAGTGTATATTCTGACTTCTTATAAAGTACACATCATTGTAAGAAGCCCCCAAGACAAGAAGCCATATATAAGAGTGGCTGTTTTGGCCAGCGCTGTGGCTCATTAGGCTAATCCTCTGCCTTCGGCGCCGGCATCCCGGGTTCTAGTCCCAGTCCAGGCACCGGATTCTGTCCCAGTTGCCCCTCTCCCAGGCCAGCTCTCTGCTGTGGCCCAGGAAGGCAGTGGAGGATGGCCCAAGTGCTTGGGCCCTGCACCCCATGGGAGACCAGGAGAAGCACCTGGCTCTCGGCTTCGGATCTGGCTTCGGATCAGCGCAGTACACTGGCCGCAGTGGCCATTGCGGGGTGAACCAACAGAAAAGGAAGACCTTTCTCTCTGTCTCTCTCACTGTCCACTCTGCCTGCCTCGTGGCTAAGATGCTCACATCTAATATCAGAGTGTCTGGGTTGAAACCCCAGCTCCACTTCCAGCTCTAGAATCCAGCTTCCTGCTAAGGCAGACCTTGGGAGGCAATGGTTGATGGCTCAAATAATTGGGTCCTTGTGACTCACATGGAAGACCTGGATTGAGCGCTCCCTCCCCCCAACTTTCTGGCTTCAATCCTCCACTGTTGGAATTTAGGAGTGAACCAGCTGACAAGAACTCTCTCTCTCTTTTCCTTGGAAATCAATAAACCAATAAGTAATAAAATAATGTAGTCTTATTAAAAGAGAAAGAAACCAGACATTATCATCACCACAAAGACACCCCTTATCTCCCTTCTAGTTACTACTGGCCCCCAAGTAGAACCACTATGTTGACTTCTGCCAGCCAAGATGAGTGTTCCCAGCTTCTGTGCTTTATCAACATGTAATCAGAGAGAGTGTACTTTATAGTATTCTAGCTTCTTTCCCATACATTGTCATCTTTATTTGTGCATGTAGTTATATTTTTAGCCAGAGATTTTAGTTCTTAAAATCTAGTTCAACAAACATTTTTTCAACCAGGAAGTGTGCTCAGGGCTGAACACACAAAAACAAATAAGGCTAAGTCCTTGCTGTAAGAAACATTCGCTCTAGTAATCTGGTAAGGATCAGAATTTAATGTCAACTGAATTCTTATTTGTTCAACAAATATTTATTCAGTTTCTACCGTGGGAGAGTCATTATTACAGGTGCTAGGGATAGGTAATGAACAAGAAGGCAGACTTTCGAGTGCAAATCCTCTTTTATTTCCATGACATGCATGCCCAAGAATAGCTGATCCTCACTTTGGCACCTGATGTAACATAAAAAGAACTAGTAATGGTAGCTATTTCTTCTGGCAGCTTGGCTTATATGATTACAAAGCCATTGGTCTAACCGTGGGGCAGTTTGCAAACCAGTGATCATGGGAATCATTCTGCAGCCCTCTGTCTGCTTTATGTCAGTCTCTTCATGCTTGATGCTGCTATAACAGAATGAAATGAAAGTTTAGAGGCTAAGCAAACCTTTGGATGTAGTTTATCATGGAGTAAGGCTGTTTTTCAGAACCATGAAGTGAGAAGAGTCAATTTCCAAGGATGTAATAGAAATCACAAACCTTTAAACATGTTTGAATAACTGTGGAATCCTGATACATAGTACTATGCCTTCATGTTGGCTTTTCAGAGCCTAGTGAACTACTTGCGTATAAAGCCATGATGTTGGAGTGAGGAAAGAGTAGAAGGGAATTCAACACCATTCCAGGACAGATAGTTTTCTTAGAAATACAAGAGATCATCTCATTTTTTTTTTTTGTTTGCTTGGTTTTTCCCTGTTCTTATAGAAAATCTCAAGCATATATGAAAGTAAATAATAAAGTTCACTCTCATATATCTTTAAAAAAAGATTTATTTATTTGAAAGTCAGAGTTACACAGAGAGAGGAGAAGCAGAGAGAGAGAAAGCGAGAGAGAGGTCTTCCATCCACTGGTTTACTCCCCAGGTGGCCGCAATGGCAAGAATGTGCTGATCCGAAGCCAGGATCGAGGAGCCTCCTCTGGTCTCCCATGTTGGTGCAGGGGCCCAAGGACTTGGGCCATATTCTACTGCTTTCCCAGGCCACAGCAGAGAGTTGGATTGGAAGTGGAGCAGCCGGGTCTCGAACCAGCGCCCACATGGAATGCTGGCACTTTAGGCCAGGGTGTTAACCTGCTGCGCCACAGTGCCGGCCCCAATATATTTCTCTTTTAACTCTAAAAATTGTCCACCCATGCCCAATTCATCTGTATCCATTTGTTATACACCTCCCCTGGTTATTCTGAAGCAATCACAGATGTCAGATAAATGATTCATAGGTAATGCAAGTGAGACCTCCTAGTTTTAAAGTCACTGAGTTAGAAGCAATTACTTTTAATCCCTAAACTTGAAAAGCAAAAGTCCCAGATTTAATAAAAATTATAATTTAATAAGTTATTATTGCTATATATTACTTTATTATATGATATATATTATTATATTATTTGGCCTCTTTTAAGCCTCTCTGACAACTGGCAAGTTATCCAGGGACTTCAACAGGGTGTGGGGATAGCTTATTGATGTTCTTTATCATCAGTAATTTCTCTTTTTAAAGATTATTTGAGTAATAGATTTACAGTGAGAGGGAGAGACGGAGAGAAAGGTCTTCCTTCCGTTGGTTCACTCCCCAAATGGCCGCAACGGTCGGAGCTATGCCGACCCGAAGCCAGGAGCCAGGTGCTTCCTCCTGGTCTCCCACATGGGTGCAGGGGCCCAAGCACTTGGGCCATCTTCCACTGCTTTCCCAGGCCGCAGCAGAGAGCTGGATCAGAAGAGAAGCAACCGGGACTAGAACCCGGCGCCCATATGGGATGCCGGTGCTTCAGGCCAGAGCATTAACCCGCTGTACCACAGCGCTGGCCCCTTTATCATCAGTCATTTCAAAACCAAATCCCTATAGATTCTAAAATTTCAAATAAATTTGCCCAAATGAAAGTGTTTTTTCAACCCATTTAGTAATGAAATGGGTCTAAGGCACTTCCTAAACTTCATTATTTCTCATCTTCAGTCTGTCCTATTTTCTTTTTTTTTAAAAAAAGATTTATTTATTTATTTGAAAGTCAGAGTTACACAGAGAGAGGAAAGGCAGAGAGAGAGAAAGGTCTTCCATCCGATGGTTCACTCCCCAAATGGCCACAACAGCCAGAGCTGTGCTGATCTGAAGCCCGGAGTCAGGAGCTTCTTCCAGGTCTCCCATGCAGGTGCAGGGGCCTAAGGACTTGGGCCATCTTCTACTGCTTTCCCAGGCCATAGCAGAGAGCTGGACAGGAAGCGGAGCAGCTGGGTCTCGAACTGGCGCCCATATGGGATGCCAGTACTTCAGGCCAGAGTGTTAACCCACTGCACCACAGCGCCAGCCTCCAATTCTTTCCTATTTTCAAAGAAAGTAGTTGACGTTCACTGAGACAGTGTCAATGGCTTGTCTGCCATGAGCTATCACACCGCAGTTAGGCATGGAGCTAAGTTTTTCTAGGTTTCCCAAGCGGAAAGCCCCAAAGCACCAGCAGAATGTTCCAGTGGAAGCAAAAAAGATTGCCAGTGTCTTTGTCATGAAAATGTGCAAAGTGTTGATCTGACCCTTAAACCTGCTCTGATCCTACCTCAAAAGGTTACCCAGGGCATGGGACAGGCATCGTGGTGAGGAGTGGGGCACAAAGCCACCATCCTTAGGTAGATGTCTGGTGAGGAGATAATTAGGGGTTAAAAAAAAAAAAAACCTGTAGAAGACTTTCCTGTGTACAGCTCCTACATGTTTCTCTGGGTGATTAAAGCAGCATAGATTGACAATCTGTCAGTTTAACCGTTTTCACTGTGTACTTTTTCCGGGCAGGTTATTCACATCGAATTCCTTTGATGTAATCAGTGATGATGCTTTTATTGGTCTTCCCCATCTAGAGTATTTGTAAGTAGAAAGACTTTCTCACATGTTGATTCAGGACAAAGCGTGCCCCAGTTCCTACAGCTGTCTGACAACAAAATATCATAACCTATTGCAGATTCATAGAAAACAACAACATCAAGTCCATCTCAAGACATACTTTCCGGGGACTGAAGTCTTTAATTCACCTGTAAGTATGAATGCTACTATTACTTTTTAAAGCCACTAATGGACAATGCAGTTTGATCACCTGTGATTAAAGCACCCAGTTTATGGGATGGGTTCCCATGAAAATTTAACAAACTCAAATGACTTTTCTCCATGCACTTGTGCCATTTCTATCTGTCATCGGTCAGTGAGCATTCTCAATATTGATTACCATTAATATTTTTAACCTAAACCATAATTAGAAAAGCATTCTAATGCAGGGAAATCATGTGCCAAAATAATTTTTTAGTATATACATCATTCCTTCATGGGTAATCATAGCTCAAATATACTTCGATGCATTAGTTAGCCACTTTCCTTCTTCTATATAAGCCCTGGCTTTATATACATTTAAACATAATATGGCCACAGGCAGCATCTACACAGTACCTTAACAACTTGCTTTTAAGTGGAATATTTAATTATTCAACGGGTAATTACAACTACAGCAGTTGTAAGCAGTAACAAGTTTGTATCCCAGGGAGCATAAGGCCCTATCTGGAGCTAGGTTTGGTTTTCACAACTGGGACATGTAACTGACATGTAACCAATGGGTAGAGGGCAGGAACCCTCCTAAACATACTGCAATGCCCAGGACGGCTCCCCACAGCCTAGATTTACCCAACCTAAACTGGAACTGTGGTGAGGTTCAGAAATCCTAACAGGAAAAAACCACCAGTTTTTTCTAGCCTTCCTTATCCACTACATACACACAAGCACACACACACTCATAAACACACAAAAATACAGTGTGTTTTTAAGGAAACTAAAAGAGCATGGGAAGAAAAGGAACCAACGTTGACGAAGGGCCTACTATTACGTTGATTATGGTGCTTTACATTAATTTTCATTTAATCCTCTCAATAATCCTGCCAAAGAAGCACAATAATCCCCATGTCAGAAATGAGAGTCTTGGAGGAGACATATGATGAGTCAGCTGGTTAGTAGCTGAATTGCATTGGCTTTCCACGCATTCAATGATTATTTTTTAAGGGCCTATTATGAGTCTCATTAGTGCTGGGTGAAGGCATAAGGGATCTAAATGTCATAGTCATTCTATCAGCTTGAACTGGTACACCCAGGCACCTCATTCCAAGCCCTAGGTCTTAGGCTATGGCAGAGAACAAACAGCCAAAAATACCTGCCCTTTGAGCCTACTTTCTAGTGTGTCTGTGTGGTCATCATATTGCTCACCAGACCCTAGTAGTCTCTCCTACTGGTTGGTTTGCAGCAAAGGGGGGGGGGGAGTGGTCTGAGGGCCAAATTTATTTTATAAAATCATATTTTTCAAGGCTTCTTGTATAGTCATTATAATAAAAAACATTTGCAATGCTGCTCTTCCCTATCAACAATATAAGACAATGCAAAGATGACTATGTACAGAATGAATGTTATACAACTCTATCACACAACCCAACAGTCCTGAATTCCATTTTTCCAACAAAACTAAATATAATAAATAAATATATAGGTGAAATGGAAGTTGATGACCTCAACTTGAGAGCCACTCAATTTGTAGGTGCTCAGTATCAGGATGGGCTGGAGTCAGAGTAAGACTGAGGTGTCCTCTCTAAGAATAAGACTAAGAATAATAAGACTAAGACTAAGACTAAGACTAAGACTAAGACTAAGACTAAGACTAAGACTAAGACTAAGACTAAGACTAAGACTGAGGAGTCCTCTCTAAGAACCTGAACTATAAGACTTATGGTGCACAATCCATGCAAGTGCATCTCTTCTCCAGCTTAGAGGGCTGGGGCATCACTCAGCCTCCTGCACAGAACAGGAAAACCGGTTCCTCAAAAGGAAGGGAAGGAGGGAAGGTGGGGAGAAGAACAGGGAAGGGAGAAAGAAAAAAGTATATAAACACCTTGGTGAAGAACACTCACTTAGTTTGATCAGAGCCTAGTAGGGCCATCAAATGAAATGGAAATTTAAATCTGAGTCCTAACAAATCCTCTTCTTTAACAGTATGGAAGAGTATGAGTGGTATAAGACCAGTAAATGGGGACAGCAGGTACTTTATACCTAGAAGTCTGCAAGCTCGAGAAAGTACCCAGGGAAGCCTTCAAAGAGAGAAGCATTCGTGTTAAGGATCAGACGGTGAAAGGGAAGTCCTAGCTCTCTGAGCTGGTGCTGAAAGTGGTAAGGAGGTTAACAGAGAAAGACAGAGTGTTAAGGCTGACTGAATGAATACAACCCGTTGGTCCCCTGCATCCTTATCTAACAGTTATTAGGTTGACTCGTGTGGCGGTGCTACTGTTAGACTGCTTTTGCTCCACAGAAAAGGCAATGTCATATGGTTTATGGTTCATCTTAACTAGTTTCTAGCATGTGACACATCCTTTACAAGGAGTACGGCCCACAAAGGAGAGTAAGATACTCATTCACGGATGAGGAGCTAGACAAGTGTGACCTCACTGAGAGCCTTGGTGCCCCAGTTACGGTCTCCTTCCTAATCATGCAAAAGCATGAAGAAAACTTCAAGGTAAATTTCCTTTCTTCCCTTCCTTCTTCCTTTCTTCCTGTCAAGCAGGGAAGATGGGGTAGGGAGGACTTGAAACCCAACATCCCTCAGCCCACTCAGTTCATCAAATTCATTTTCCATTATTTATGGCTTATCCATAAGTCTGTACTTTGAGTCATTGTTTTATAAGACTGTAGGCTTCAAAGAGCACTTTTCCCCACTTCAGATCAGTTCTTCCTAAAGGCAAACATCCAAGCTGGGGGAGTCATCCTCTGTCCCCCTAACCTGCCTACACTGCAGGAAACATTTACAAAGACGTCTCACATTCCTGACCTCCTTCTAGGCTCCTGGTGACCTGATGAAAGAGACAGAGCAGCAGCCCCAAGGAGAACATAGAGGTGCACTCTGAGTTTAAGCGGCTCCCAGGTTCCCAGTCGGTGAGCATTAGAGCCAGAAATTGCCCGAGGTCTTTGAGGAGACCTCCACTGCTGACTCTGCCCAGAAAGCTTTTGTGGAGCTGACTGAATCCTCCCATGAAATGTGATGTCAGGATCCAGTATGACTTGACAAGAAAGAGAAGATCCTGGAGACAAGAGCCCTACCCTTGCGCTTAGTCTCCAAATGCAGACAGTCCGGATTATGCTTCTGCTTTTAGATCTGGCTGGTGCTCACTCTGGCCTAATGTGAAATCTGCTGCAGGAGCCTCCCTGAGTATTTGCATAAGTTCAGCTTGTTCCCAAAGAAACAATGACATTTTCTCACCTCTCTTCCAGCCATTTTGGCAGACTTATCTCCTAAAGAGGTATTTGCAGACAACTTGAAAGTTACTCTCTATACTTATCCATCAGACGAGATCCCTCTTCTGTGCAAATCAGCCTTCAGGAAACAGAGATGCGTGGGGGGAGAGGAGGGAGGGAGAGAGAGAGGGATGGAGGGAGAGGGAGAAAGAGGGAGAGGGAGAGGGAGACTGTTAGTTCTTTACAGAGCCTGTCAAATCCTGGGTCCCTCTCTCAGTTTCTATATGATAGTCTGTCCTACACTTATTTAATATTTCACTAGTTTGCATATTTCAGCAAGATTTGAATTTTCTGATAAACACATGTTAATTTTTAATCAGAAAAAAATGAATGAAAACTAGTTTGTGATCAATGATAAAATCTCTAGCCATTTTGTATTAATTTCTGTTAATACCCAAGAGCTTTTGAGTAACAATCTTCTTAGTGCTACATGAGTCGCATTGTGGCTAAAGCCCAGGGGAGCCAGGATTGTGTGCATGCACACATGTGTAAACATATTTGGGGAAGATTGTCATCAACATACATGTCTTGTGGAGTTTATTCTGCTTGAGCAGCATTTTGGGGACACAAAGGACATATGTGGCACTCCCCAAACTCAGGATGCCTGCATCCCCCCAATTGGGCACCATGTCTTCATTTCAGCCTCCCCTTGACATGTATGTAGAGAGATAGTGTGACACGGTGGCCAAGAAAGTGCCCTCTGCCACTGGCTGCCTGGTTCAGAGCCCGACTTCACCCTTATTTAAGTTATGGGACCTTGGGCAAGCCATTTAGACTCACTGTGCATCATATCGTTTATATGTAAATTGGGAAAGATGATCGTAATCTCTGAAAGTGGGACTGAAAGATAACAAGGTACTAAGGAGTATCTATCTCCTGTTTTCAGATTGAATGAGTTAAGAACTAAGAAGTGCTTAGAACAGAGCCTGGTAGGTAGGAAGCGCCATTGTGTAGGAATAAACCCAGACACACTGCCTAACCTTTCCTAGTGCTGGATCCAGATTCCAGACACTGCAGTGTGCTTATCCCCTTTAAACATTTCATACGACATTAAAATAACTGTGCTTGGAGCACCACAGAGCCAGTGAGACACAAACCCAAGCTGAGAATCTGCATTGCAGGGGGGCTGGGAGCACCCCAGATGGCTGTGGGTGTTGCTTTCTTAGCAGCAGAGCCCTGTGGCACTGAAACAAACATGCTGTCTGAGCTGAGCTGGTCTGCTCCAGAGAGACTTTCCAGTGGGGTCCAGAGTCAATATCAGAGATTTCCTCAGTAAACCACAAGAACCCCAAAGTGGAGAGAGCGGTGGGCATTTCTGTTGGGGAGGAATGTCTGTCTGCCCTCAGAAGGCCTGAGCCTACTCAGCCAGCTGCAGGGCAGCTCGATGCGCCACTGGGCAAAACCCTGGGTGTTTAAAGCACGTGTGCTGGGCAGATCTGAATCAGCACCGAGGGAATGGTGCTCAGGCCGCGCTGGTAATTCACAGGGATCTGTGCTTTCTCCCTAGCACAGTGTCGTGGCACAGGGACCTTAGAGACGTAGTCTCTGCTCTTTTCTTTCTCTAGATCAGTGCCCCTTCTCTCATCCACTCCAGATCGCCCCATTCATTCATTCATTCATTCAAAGTATCTATTGAGGCTCACTTTGTGCAGCCATTGTGGATACTGTGGAAAGAAAACCATCCTTCCAGTTATCACTGAGATTCACCCTAGAAAAACTTAACAACGATGAAACATTTTCTCAAAACTCTGATGTCCTTGTGCTCACCCCTCTCTCAGTCAACTCCACCCCACCCCATCAGATCTCCCACTGCGTTCTTTAACCCTGAGAAAAACATATCGTCAAATGCATTGACTCTTAACTATTGGCCGAAAGTCCTCCATTCCCTGCCATCTGATGATTAAAGATGAAGCCGTTGGCCTCTCACAGTGAAAATTATAAAGATGTGACTTAACACAAGCATGGAACTTGGAGAGCATTGCAACCAAGTGATCCTTTGCTTTACAGAAAGGGAAAAAGCCCACAGCTCAAGCTGACATCCCCTTCCCAGACCGTGTAATTCACTCTACTCTGTAGTTGTTATGAGGGCACTAAAGCAAATGTGGCAGATGACGGATCAGCTGGGGTCAGGGCTGGAGGCTGGTTTTCCTTAAATCAAGCCACATAGAAAGCCTTTGTCCTGAAAAGCTCTGGTGGTCTGCTCTGTGTCCTTCCCTCTTGTTTCATATTATTCTTCCTCTTATTCTTAAGAATTAGGAATCCTCATACTGAGTATTAAAATCCAGCTCCACTGTTTCCCTCGGACCCTGGCCAGAGCAACCCAGCTAGTAGAGCTTGGAGAAGAGGAAGATGCCCCCCGCCCCGCAGCAGTTGGGGTTCCTCTCTCTGAGGCCTCCACACTTGAGAGCAAAGACCAGAGATCTTGGGGACCAAGACCAGGGGCATGGCTCTGCAGAATCATTTCCTCTCAGTAGGCCCTGTACCAGTGCCTGGAAGCAAATACAGTTCGATCTGAACAATGGTTTCCTCTCCCAGGGTCATTTCTATTTTCCTTCTTTCCAAGAAAATAATTTGTACAATTTTTAAACTTTCCTGAAGAAACTATTATGATTACGTGTGTGTGTGTGTGTGTGTGTGTGTGTGTTAGTAAAAGATGAGACATTCAGGGATGGATGTCTGCCATGGCAGTTAGGACACTGGTTTACATGCCCTGGACCCACTTAAGAGTGCCTGGTTTTGATTCCTAGCTCTGCCACCTGCCTCCTGCTTCCTGATAATAGAGATCCCAAGAGGCAATGGTGATGTGTCAACTAACTGGATCTCTGCAAACCAAGTGGGAAACCTAGATTGAGTTCCTGGCTACTGGTTTTGGCCTGGTGCAGCCCTGGGCAGCTGTTGGAATTTAGGGATTGAAATGGTGGATAGGAGCACTCTGCCTTTCAAATTAATAAATAAAATGTTTTAAAAGGATGGAACATTTAAGGATAGCATAAAATCCTCTCTATTAGGAAAGGCAGAGGAAAAAGATGGCCTTGGGCTCCTAAATTGAGCATTTGATTTTAAATTGAACATTTAATTTTAAATTGAGTTTAGGTATTAAATATCACTGTCTTTGACAACAAAGAAAAAGATCAGTTTTGTGGTCTTAACACACATAGGCTTAAAAAGTTCAGTTACTGGGAGATTTCTCCAGAAACCATTGCAAGGGCGTGCACATAAAAATACTTGTAGCTACATGTATCAGTTCTTACAACAAATGAAATTCATATTCTTTACTGAGGTTTGCAGATGTCAAAGCAGCAACTGACAAAGATTGATACAGTTGGTTAAAGGCACACTCCTGAGAGCAATGAAGTTCAAATTCAATAAGTGGTCTTGAGATGGAGCCAGCACCAAACCTCTATACTGCAGGAAGTAACACAGGAAACAAGTGCTATGACCAGTCTGACAAAAGACATAGCACACATTGCAACTGGAGCTTCCAGTGAGAGAAGGGAATAAAACTACTAAGTCATTATTCTCTAAAGCTGCAAATGAGGCAACAGGAAGAAAGAAATGAAGAAAATCTAATCTGGTGCAGGGTTGGAATATGAAAACCAAATATTGCTAACATCAACCCTAAAATAACCCTAACCTTAACCCATAAAGTGCCGTCTCTACATCTTGAGCTGTTTGAACAATCTAATAGGCAATCTAATGGGCATTTGGTTCTCTTTGCCCTTCCTGTATGAAGGGCAAATACTGAGCAGGCTTAAGAGACGGTCCCAGGGCTTGTCCCTTTGTCTTCTTGGTAACCCTGGCCCAGGATCATCCGCCAGATGCCCAGGATGATTTTGGCAACCTCACATCCTCCTCAAAGCTGGCTTTCAGCTGGCGCAGGGAACCACAGCACAGGCTGACGCTAGCCCCAAATGTGCCCCAGAGGGCGAGGGCCTAAAATCAAGTGGAAAGTTGTAGGAAACAAGACAGCTCCCTCTGCAGGAGGTCTCATGGAGGCCACCTGCACGATCTGAGCTCTCAGCTGCCCGAGTCTGACCCCACAGTTGTTCCCACTCCCACTGTGGAGCTTTGGGAATGGATGAACGCATCCAAGTGATTCATAGAGAATGACTGAATCCTCATGGGGCAGAAATACATATGTAGTAGGCAATAGGGCCCTTGTCTTCTGATTGTGAGATAGTAAAACCAGCTTAATGATTAGGAATTCTCACCATCCTGGGCAGGCTGTTAGCCTGGTAGTTAAGACACAGTTAAGATGGGGCGTGACACATCAGAGTACCTGTTTTTGATACAGGGCTCCGGCTCCTGATTCCAGCTTCCTGCTAATGCAGACCCTGTGGGACAGTGGTCTTGTTGAGTTTAGCTCACGTAGTTGAGTTCCTGTCACTCCATATGAGAGATCTAGATGGAGTTTCCTGGCTCCCAGCTTTGGCCTGGCCAGGCTTTGCTATTGTGGGCCCTGGGGGAATGAACCAGCAGATGAGAGCGTTTCTCTCTCTCTTTCTTTCTCTCTCTCTTTCTCTCTCTCTCTCTCTCTATATATATATAGATAGATAGATAGATCTACCTATATATCTATATCTCTATATAGATCTATAGACATATAGATATATATAGATATATGTAGATCTATAGATATCTATATAGATATCTATAGATCTAGATATATATAGATCTATAGATATAAATCTCTCTATATATATACACACACACACACATATATATATAAAACCAAGCTCTAACTCAATCAACAGTTTTTATATCTCTTGCTAGAGCTTTCTTTATGCATCTACAGACATATATCCTCCCTCTTCTGGGGAGATTACAGAATCCATACTAACCTCCACATTTCTTTTCACTTAGGCATCACATCGGGGTATAGCCTGTAGATTGACTTCATTTTTAAAAACCTCCTACTAAACATTCCACGTTCACTGTGAATGAGCATTTGTCTACACAACCCTTTAGTACTGGGCATAGGCTCTTTCCAATTCTTGTTGCTATGGGCAATGCTAGAGCAAATATCTTTCCCCACCTGTGTGATGTGCTGCCAATACATCCAATTTCTCTTCACCTGGGGACTGGCACAAGCTCTCAGCTGGCCTCAGCTGAGGAACAGTTCCCTCTGTGTGAGACCATTTCATATTTTTCTTCTTACCTTTGAGGTGCTGCTGCTCCCTTCCTTCCACGTGTCCAGTGCACCCTTCCCCCTGCAGCCATCAGCCAGCCCTAGCAGCTTGCTCTGAATTGGGGCCTGGTTATGGTTTTGTAGTCATCTCCAGGCCCGGTCAGCATTGCTTTCCTATGTCTAACTCCCTCTGCCTGTTTTCTTTTTATCCACATGTCACTTGATGTCACTGGGGCTTCCTTAGGGTAGCTGCCTGAACAGCACTTCTCTGGGTCCTGCTTCCTCTTTTCTCTGCTCCTGTTAGGAGTCCAGGCAGCCTTTTCGTGCTTACTGTTCACTACACCCAGACATGGGCTCCATCCTGCCCCTGTAGAAGCAGACCACTGGGGGTCTGTATTTCAGACTTTTTGAGCGGGGCATCAAAGGGGTGACATTGGCTACAGCAAGTTCATCCATTTTTCCCTCTGGCACCCCCCATGCTTCCCTGCCTCCGCCACCCTCTGGTCCGGTCCTCAGAGTGAGGGCCCCCCCCCCCCCCCGCGCCGCTCTGCCCCCATCACAGGAAGCCCTCAGGAAGCTTCTGCCTCATTCCACAGCCAAACCAGCCTGCGTTTTCTCAGCTCCATCCTCTAGTTCTGGTGAATTAAAAGTCCTCCATCTCTCTCTATTCCAAAAGAACATATAAATATCTTGCCTGCTGTAGTTGGCCTTGAGCTTGGGCAGGTAAGGCCTAGATAGCTCTACTGCTTTGAGTAGAACCTCCAGATTCACCTATTCCTTGCCCAGTAACACAAACATGGTTTCTCTTCCTGTGTAACCCTATGGGCAGTACTAATCAATAATTCACTGTTTCATCATTTCATAACCCTCTGTGATCCACCTTCCTCCAAACTTGTACCCAGTAGTCAGCTGCAGCTCTACTTAGGAGAAGTTAGCCCAGGAACTTTTAACACACATTGTGCCAGAAAATACACTGAGACACGTAACTTGGAAGTGACTCTGGACTGACCCCAGACATCAGAAAATCTTTGCATTCAAACAGCAGCCAGTAAGATGAATTTTGGAGACATTCTCCTGAAGAGTTTTCTTTAGCAATGTTATTTCAATGTTGCTACATGTGGACAACCATAGCAGTTCATTTGTATGGTCAGTTTCTAAATGTTGTTTCTTGGACAATGTAAACGCAGGACTTCTTGTCTCTTCCTCCCCACCTCCTCCCACTTACTCTTTAAAAAAAAAAATGAAAATGAAAAAGATTTATTTAATTTGAAAGGCAGAGTGATAGAAAGGAGAGACAGCTCTTCCATTCGCTAGTTACCTACACAAATGGTAGCAATGGCCAGAGCTGGTCCAGGCAGAAGCCAGGAGCCCGGAAATCCATCTGGATCTTCCACCCCTCTGACTCCTTATTGAGAGTAGTTCAGATATCAGGCACCTACATGGGTCATTTTTGTTTTTCAAGCATCTTGTGAGATAAGGCACTATTGTCTCCACTTAAACATGAAAAAATGGAGACTTGGAGAAGATGCATAACAAAGTCACACAGCCATGAATGTTGGAGTTAGAATTAGACTTAGCCAGAAGGACTCCAGAGCCGTGTCTTGGATCACAAAATGCTCTGTCACTGAGACTGGAACTTCCTGATTCGGTTTCTAGTTTACTGCACAAGGTTCATCGAAAGAAAGTTTTCCCAGCTAGTAGGAATTTCTAAGATCAAGAAAAACAACATAGAACTCAAAGTCTTAAGCGTTTGCACTTTAAAAATGCATATTTAATTAGAGGAAGTGGAAGACACAGGAGAATTTTAAGAGTGTTTTAAAGGAAAATTAAGAATTTTCAAGATCTTTGGAGACCAACAGCATAGGCTTTATTGTCTTAGTTGTTCCTTTTGGTAGTGAAAAAAAAAGATACCTCTAAGAAAACTATATAACCTATGTATGTGTGGTGCTGTGCCCTTCTGTCAACAGTACCCATCTCTCTTTCCTTGACACCGTCAGGACTATTTCCTACTGGCTGAAGTTGATTAGGGTCATCCTAGTGATTCATGGAAGAACAACTAGGAGAAAGGGAAACAATTTCTGTGACAATAGGCCAAGAATCCAAAGAAAGGGGAAGGAAATTATTAAACTGTTGGTGTGAGTAGTGTTTTCTGGAGTGGAACGAATGGGTTGCGAGGGAAGAAAACATACTAAAAGAGGATGTGCATTTTGGAAAGAAGAAAGGATGTACTAGGCAAAGGAGAGCACTATGGGTGCTACCCTTTGGAGGCTGTGTTGTCCCCTGGAGCAAATGAGGAATGGGAAGGGAGGAGGAAGGGCAGCCCAGGAATGAAGTAGGGGCACTGGGGAGGCCATTGGAGATGGACATGGTCACCAGGTCGGTCATCATTTGTGAGACATCCCGTAGACTGTGTATCTGAGAGTGTGGCTCTCCTGTTCTGCATAGAAAGATCAATGCCCAGGCATCCTCTTGTTGCTGATTTTGTCTTTGTTGTTTTTAACCAACATAAAATGTTACATAAATACTGAGAGTGTTGAAGAGGTCAGAAATTGAAAATACAGCAGCAGGAATCGGAGTAGTAGCTTAAAAAAGAACTACCATAAGTAATTTAGTAGACTGGAACTGAGAGAGGGACTCATACCCAAGCTTTGTCATTAAATGCATGTATTGATTTTGTCACTATGGTTTATATCATTCTTTTGTCTTCCAGGAGCCTCGCAAACAACAATCTCCAGACACTCCCAAAAGACATTTTCAAAGGCCTGGATTCTTTAACAAATGTGTAAGGGGACCTAAGAAATCACTGATTAATTAATTTGCAGTAATTAACAAGGAAACCTGGTATTGATGGCTAGATTATTTTTAATTGGCTTTAAAATGAAAATTGAAATTTTAAATTAACATTTTAAATTGGCCAAAATTTAAATTTATGTGGACTCACAGCTGAGTCTTCTATGGTGTTTACCATTGGAAATTCTGAATACATTGTACTCAGGCATTCCTTTAACAAAGTCTGTGTCTGTGCACGAGGGGCCATGATAAGGGACTCTGAGGGGGTGGGGGACCCGGACAGAAATTTCAAGCTCTCTTTCTTCTCATGAGGTCCAGGAAATGGGGCTACAGAGGAAAAACATGAAGGAGTCTGGGAAAGTGACCGAGTGAAATGAAAGGTTATACCCATGGGTTGGTTAGTCAGGAGAGAAATGGAGCAGGAAGTGGGGGGAGGGCGGAAAGTTTGCCTTTTCTCTCATTAGGCTGAACAACAACTTCTGGGCTTAATCCCCAGGAATTTGGCTTAAACCCCAGGAAGGGAATGAACTTAATTATTTTTGACCCTTTTTCAAACAAAAGAGCTTTCAAGCTTTGACTTTTAAGCCTCCGAGTGAAAGATCTTTGCAAGGAATTTGTATATTTTGCTGTAAGCAAAGCAAGTACTATATGCTGAACCCTCTCAAAAGCAATTTAGTTTCATTAAGTGCCTTCCAGAGCATGAATAGGGTATTTAAATGTCATAAGGTAGAATACAGGAGCAAATGAAAGGATATATGGAAACGAAAGGATTTTTTTTATTATTATTCAGGTACTACATATTCAAAACAACTTTTCTCCAATAACAGAAAAATCTGTCAAGCATTCCCTTCTAAGCCCAGTATTTAACTTCAGATCAAGAAGTTAATGAAAAACTTTCTTTGTTCCTTGCAATATTCCCCCAGCCCCTCCTCCATGCCTATTGCCCCAATTCCTGAATGCCAGCATCAAGACACTTCCAAGAGAGACCCAGGGAGGCCACAGTTATATGATCTGCTTTACAATAGCCCAGAAGGGTGGGCACTCATTATTCAGGGTCAGAGTACCCTTGGGAGATGAGGTCAGTTCTGGGAATGCTTTGGAACTTAGATGATGCTTCATGGCCATTTTGGGAGGGAGCTTCTTGGGAGCTCTTCAGTCCAATGCTAGGTCAGTGTGTACCTCCATACCATTAGGGAGAGAGGAAGAGAGGGAGAGAGAGAGAAACACTTGAAATAGACTCATTCTGCCCAGGAAAGCTCAGAAGGGATTTGGCCTCTTGGGTCTGCTCTGATGTGCCCAAATAAAGGATTATCATGGAAGTACAAGGATCCGTGACAATTTGCCTTTTCGTGGATTTCTTGGTTTTGTTGAACACATCCCCTTACAAGAACATTTTTAAGTTATTTATGTGCTATGTAAAGAGTAGGCAGCACCTATCTTAGGAATTCTGTGTGACCAGAAAAGGAGATGGAATTCCTGAACATCAGCAATGCACATAAACAGAGAACTTGGTGAGTCGGGGTCATATGTGGAAATTTCAGCTAAGATCTATCATCTATTACAGCCATGAGCTGTTGTATGTCTGCATTAGCTCTTCTGTGTCAAAGTCATTTCCTACTAAGATTGAGTTTGTAGACCATCTAGTAGGATTGGGATTAATTTTGTCTGTGAGGAAGGAAAAAAGCCAATAGATCACTCAACTTAATCAAATGCCATATTATAATCACAGCATTTTATCCTGTACATCTTTGCTATGTGCCACAAGCCACCTCAGTTCACTAAGCATTTGAAATATGCTTCTAATGCAACTGGGGAACTAAATTCAAAATTGTCCTTAATTTTCTAAAAATTAAATTTAAAATTGAAAACTGTCTCCAATTCAACTACTGAAAAACTTTCAAGAATGTTTGGAACAACTTAGATGCACAAATCTATGTTTTAACTCTAAATTTTGGGACATCCAAATATACATATTTCTGATGAGAATTTAGCATCTGAATTACTTTGTAATTATAAAATACATACTGAATTCAAAGACTTAATA
Organism: Sylvilagus floridanus; assembly: GCA_949820135.1. Classification (NCBI taxonomy): domain Eukaryota; kingdom Metazoa; phylum Chordata; class Mammalia; order Lagomorpha; family Leporidae; genus Sylvilagus; species Sylvilagus floridanus. Next base: position 46,285,546 of record OX463235.1, read on the forward strand.
TAAAAATGAATGTAAATGTCTTGATAATTTTCATATTGATTACATATCAAAATAACATGTTAAAGTCTTAGGTTAAATAAAACATATTAGAGATACTAGCAATTACAACAGTTTCTTTTTCCTTTGTTTAAAATGGCTATAGGAAAGTTTGAATTACATACAGGGTCCACAAGCTGTTGACAGCATAGTCCTAGATGGAGCTGCCTTTAACTCCAAGCAGTAGTAAGTTATGAGGGTCCATTGATTGGAATGTCTGTCCTTCCAGGGGGCATTGAGTTCTCGGAACTCAAGGTGAGTAATCAACGAGTTCAAGGGCATTTATGAGGCATGCGATAAAGGCAGGGAAGGTCATTCTACACATGCTGGTTGCTTAGGTAGAAAGCATGCCTATTTTGGGAGGGCTCTTGTACTGCAAAAGCAGCTGAAATTTGTCTTCCAGGGACCTGAGAGGGAATTCATTCAATTGTGACTGTAAACTGAAGTGGTTGGTGGAATGGCTCAGCCACACCAATGCCACTGTGGAAGACATCTACTGTGAAGGCCCCCCAGAATACAAGAAACGCAAAATCAATAGTCTCTCCTCCAAAGATTTTGATTGCATCATTACCGGTAAGGAGCTCAAAATCATTTTACTTCATAAAATCAAAATAAGGACTACAGTATTTTTTGAATTTGTAGGAACTGGTTTTACTTTTTTTATATCTGAAAAACCAACTGAGCAATCTTATTTTTAAAAAATTAGAAACCATTAACACTTTGTGTGTTTAAAAGCAATGTAAAATTAGCATCTGACTATTTCTATAAAATCAATGTCTCTATGGATATGTGAGATCTGGCTAAGGAAAATGTATTGCCTCACAGTTAGTCATCATCATTTCCTATTTTTGCAGAATTTGCGAAGTCTCAAGACCTGCCTTATCAATCACTGTCCATAGATACCTTTTCTTACATGAATGACGAGTATGTTGTCATTGCTCAACCTTTTACGGGAAAATGCATTTTCCTTGAATGGGACCATGTAGAAAAGACCTTTCGGAATTATGACAACATTACAGGTATGCAAATCCCAATAATATTTTAAGCAGCAAGTTAAACAGCTTTGGCCAAGAGCAGCAGAAAATGATGAGTAGCATGAGGGAATGCTTGAAGTAGGCTCAAAGACATTTGAATTCCAAGTTTACCATTTAGGAAGTGATCTGTTGTTGTTCTTCAAGCCTCACTTCCTCACTCATAAGATGAGAATGATACCTATCACTCAGGGTAGTAAGATACTGTGATCATGCATTCAAGGAACCTAGCTTAGGAGTTAGCATACCAAATACATAGTAAGAGTTCTAATCTGGGTTCTGCCATAATCTACCTGGGCCAGCCACTCACACCCACTGGGTCCCCTTTTTTCTTTTCTTCTTTTTTAAAAATTGACTTATTTGAGAGGTACAGAGACAGAGAATAGTAGCTTTCATTTGCTTGTTCACTCCCCAAATAAACACAATGGCCAAGGCTGGGCCTGGTCAAAGCCAAGAGCCAAAAACTCAATGTAGGTCTCCCACATGGGTGGCAGGGATCCAGGAACCAGTTACTTAAGCTGACACCTCTACTTCAGGCTCTGCATCAGCAGGAAGCTGGAGTCAGGCTGTTCAGTATGGGAGGCCCATATCCTGACCAGCATCTTAACGACCAGGCCAAACATCCAAACCCCTTTTAAATACAAAATCAGGTTATTTTAGATCTACAACTCTCAAACTTTGTTCCAGCAACATTTCTTCTATAAAATTATTAATGCAGGCATTATAACAATGGGTTCTGTGGTTTAATAAGTCTATGTGTCATCCTTCCCTCTTGGAGATTCATAATATACAAGGAATCATCAAAAAGCCCATAGAAAATGCATATTATAAATAAACTATGCTGGATCTCAAAAAGTTATTGGACCAAAATAAGCTTATCTTATCATTTCATTTTCCACAAACTTTTTGAAGTACTCTAGTGTATACAAAAACCTATGAGAAGTCCTACAGTGAGAAAACCTATTTCCATTACTTTCCACAATTAACTTGGCCATGAAATTAATTTATTATTTTTCAAGTTGCTCTGCATTTTAAATTCTTTTTTATTAATATAAAGAGAACAGATTTCACAGGTACAATTCTAAGATAGCCATACACCCCTCTCTCCGCTTGTATCTCCCTCTATCCTCCTCCTTCCTTCCTTTTTTCTTCTTTAATTTTTGCAAAGACATGCTTTCAATCCACTCTATAATCTCAGGCTTAATTCACCACTAACTATTATATTCAACAAGTAAAAGTAGGAAGATGACAGATCCACAGAAGTATAAACAAAGGCTAAGAACTACAATCACTTTACAGGATGGCCACATCATTCCTACACATTTTTTTGCATTCTATATTAACTATGATGACATATTGGAGAAAATGTATGATATTTGTCTTTTTGGGACTGGGTTATTTCACTGAGCATAATGGTTTCCAGTTGCATCCATTTTGTTGCAAACAACAGGATTTCATTCTTTTTTTGTGACAGAGTAGTATTCCATGGTGTGTATATACCATATTTTCTTTATCCAGTCATCAGTTGATGGATATATGGGTTGATTCTTTATCTTAGCTATTGTGAATTGAGCTTCAATAAACATGGGGATACAGAGAACTCTTTCATATGATGGTTTCATTTCATTTGGGTAATTCCCAGGAGTGGGATGGCTGGGTCAAATGGTATATCTATTTTCAGATTTCTGAGAAATCCCCATACTTTCTTCCATAATGGTTGTACTAGTTTACATTCCCACAAACAGTGTATTAGGGTTTCTTTTTTCTCCACATCCCCACCAACATTTATTGTTTTTTGATTTTTGGTTGATAGCTATTCCAACTGGGGTGAGGTGGAATCTCATTGTGGTCTTTATTTGCATTTCTCTGATGGCTAGTGATCCTGAGGGAATCTAATTAAATACATGAAATGTAATCTAGTACATGAAAACTTCTAATGAGATCTTGTAAGTTTCTTGCTTCAATTTTCTGGAATTAAAAGATGCTATTCTGGTGCAAAATTTTTGAAATCTATGCATAAATTTTTATAATATATATTTTCTGGGAACTATTTTATTAATATAAAGAGAACAGATTTCATATGTTTCATAGATATAATTCCAAGAAGATAACCACACTTCCCACGCTTCCTCCCTCTACTTCAACAATTTTTAAAATTACATGTCATAAAGCAGACCAAACTCCTCCTGGAATGTTTCCATCAGGTTTAGGTTTAACGTCTTTAAATCTGATCCAAGGAGCACTCAAACTTCCCCATCAAAGGTCACTCCTTAGAAAAGACTTGGACGATCACAATTGGATTTTGCTGGTGCTCATCAGTTTCACTACTCAAAGGATCAAGACAGATCCAAGGCCTGCTTGAGACTGAGGTTGTCCAGAGGGTGGGGTCTCTTCCAAATTGAGACCTTTTTAGAACCCTTCTCCTTTCCCAAGGAAGAAGGGTGCACTCCCCGCCTCCTGGAGCCACTGTGGACTACAGCAGGGTTTTGTGCAGGCTACCCCAGGTTCTTCCTACTGTGTACAGTCATCAATTGCTTTGGATCAGTCCTTAGCACCTGAAAGACAAGTTACTGATATACTGCAGACTTTCCGAGGGCACCTCAGAGCTCATGTCCCGTAAGATCATGTCTTGCTCCATTCCTGCTCATGTTACAGAAGTATCTTAGACCGAGTAACTTATACAAAATGGAAATTCATTTCCCACCATTCTGGAGGCTGGAAAGTCTAAGATCCAGTCACTGGCACGATTGGTGTCTGGTGAGGGCTTGCTCGCTGTTTCCAAGATGACACCTAGGGAAAGGCATTGTGCCGCAGTAGCTTAAGCCACCACGTGGGATACCCAAATCCTCTGAGTGCCTGGCTTGAGTCCTTCCTTCATTTCTGATCCAGCTTCCTACTAATGTGCATGCTGGGAGGCAGCAGGTGGGAGCTCAGCCTGGGTCCTTAACACCCACGTGGGAGACCCAGATGGAGTCCCCAGCTCCTGCCTTTGGTTGGCTCAGCCTTGGTTTTTGTAAGCATGTGGAGAATGAACCAGCAGAAGAAAGAGCTGGCTTGCTTTCATTCTCTCTGTGCATGTCTCTCTTTGAAATAAACTTTTTAAAATGATTAAAAGCTTAAATAAAAGATGGTGACTTCTGTCTTCACATGGCAGAAAGACAAAAAAGGGCCACACAAACCTTTTTATAAGCCTTTTTATAAGGGTATTACTCACCTCCTACTAGTCCTGCTTCTTAACACTATTGCACTGGGGACAAGTCTTTACATAAATTTTTCAGGGATGCAAATATTTAAACTATAGCAGATAACACACATATGTCACATAGACAGTCACTACCCTTGCTCCTGAGACAGACATTACTAATCTATCATGATGCTCTTTCTTGCAGAGTAGAGATATACCCAAGGAATCCTTTACAACACAGTTTTCCAAGCAGTCACTACCAGTCAGTCAATAAATAGTGGTAAATGTGTTGAAGTCTAGTGGCCAATCCCTGATCTCATTGCACAGAAGAGAAAACTTCACCTCAGAGAAGTTAAGTCATCTTCCCAAGTCCACACAATCAATTTAGTTCTGAAAAGAGTCAGGCATAAAATAATTTTGTCATAGATGCAATCAGTTAGTAGAAAGAGTTGATGTATAACATTTTGTCTTATAGCCCTTAGAGCTTCCGTTAGAATAGTGCTGGAGCTCAAATTTGCCCTGCCTACCTTGTATTTTCTAGAATCAAGCTTTATCTAGGAGATCAGAATCCACTGATAAACATCAAATCTTACCAAAATGATGCCAAGCTAGGCCACGGGCAGACCTCACACCATTTTTCTGAGATTTCCCAAAATAACTTTATGGTGCAACACCCACAGTTGTACCCATCTTTCACAGTTCTCAGGGATTCCACTTCTTTTTCTTCTCTCCTGCCACTAGTCACCGAAAGCTTCCAAAAGTGACAAGTGGCCTCTCCTTCCTTCCTTGGGACATTCTAGAGCCGGAAGCAGTTTATACTCAACACAAGCCAATACAGGCAAAGCTGTGGGATCCCCAGATCACAGCTCAGGTCTTTGTTGGGTGGTTCTAGAATCTTTTGAGAACCTAGCCCAAGATGAAAGTCCCAGGATAGTGGTGCTCTCCCCGGCTTGTCTCTTTCCTAGAAACACTGGTAAGCCTGGGTTGGAATCCCAATTCTGCCATCTGCTAGCTGGACTTGGCCTATTTGAGCTTCAGCTTACTCATCTGGAGAAGGGAAGATAGGATCATCTCTTAGGATTGTTGGGAAATTTAATGAGATGATTTGCTGAAGTCAAGACTCAATAAATGGTAGTTTTTGTTGGAATCACTGAGATTGACTTATGATATGTCAGAGAAAGCAATACTTCCTTCCTGAAGAACACAAGAAAACAAGGGCTACAGCCCTATGTAGCCCCATGAGTCTGGAACATGTAGAGCAGGTTGGATGTGACTGACAGCTCAGTTGTCGGTAACAAGGGGCAAAGGTGCAGATCTGCAGGGCACTGCTGCCATCGCCTTGGAGGTCATCCTTTCCTAATCACCTAAGGAAACCTCCCTTCAGGCTGACTTTGGTGGGGGTTGGATGGCCCCATTATGCTCCCAAAGAGGATGGCCACACAACTAATCTCTCATTTGTCTTTTCCCAGGCACGTCCACTGTAGTGTGCAAGCCCATAGTCATTGAAACTCAGCTCTATGTTATTGTGGCCCAGCTGTTTGGTGGCTCTCATATCTATAAACGAGACGGTTTTGCAAATAAATTCATAAAAATCCAGGATATTGAAATTCTCAAAATCCGAAAGCCCAATGACATTGAAACATTCAAGATTGAAAACAACTGGTACTTTGTGGTTGCTGACAGTTCAAAAGCTGGTTTTACTACCATTTACAAATGGAACGGAAATGGATTCTACTCCCATCAATCCTTACATGCCTGGTACAGGGACACTGATGTGGAATATCTAGAAATAGCCAGAACACCTCAGACGCTCAGAACGCCTCATCTAATCCTGTCCAGTAGCTCCCAGCGTCCTGTAATTTATCAGTGGAACAAAGCAACACAATTATTCACTAACCAAACTGACATTCCCAACATGGAGGATGTGTATGCAGTAAAGCACTTCTCAGTGAAAGGCGATGTGTACATTTGCTTGACACGATTCATTGGTGACTCCAAAGTCATGAAATGGGGAGGCTCCTCGTTCCTCGATATCCAGCGAATGCCATCGCGGGGCTCCATGGTGTTCCAGCCTCTTCAGATAAATAATTATCAATATGCAATCCTCGGAAGTGATTACTCCTTCACTCAAGTATATAACTGGGATGCAGAGAAGGCCAAGTTTGTGAAATTTCAGGAATTAAATGTTCAGGCACCAAGGTCGTTCACGCATGTGTCCATTAATAAGCGTAATTTTCTTTTTGCTTCCAGTTTTAAGGGAAATACACAGATTTACAAACATGTCATAGTTGACTTAAGCGCATGAGACACCAAATTCTGTGGCTGCCATCAGAAACTTTCTACAGTCCATGACCTGGATGAACTCAATGCATGATGACTGTTCTTATCACACTCGCAAATGAATGAATGCCTTTCAAACATTGAGACTGCTAGAACCAAGCACTACCAGTATTTCCATCCTTAACTGTCCAGTCCAGTGGTGTGGGAAGTTACTTTTTCTAAGACAAAACTTAATTGTGTAACTGTTCTTTGCAGTGAAGATGTGTAAAAAAGCGTTTAATGGTATCTGTTACTCCAAAAAGAAATATTAATATGTACTTTTCCATTTATTTATTCATGTGTTCAGAAACAACTGCCAAATAAAATGTTTACATTTTCTTTCATATCCCAAAGGTAATCATTGATAGGAGTGGTTATAGTCTTGTTGATGATATGTTGGAGAAATAGTTTCATACAGTTGCGTTCTATTTGGATGAAGGATTTTAGAATTGTTTTTTATTTGAGCAACAGTGCCTATCCACTGGCTATAGCCTCAGATGTCCACAATGGCCAGGGGTCAGCCTGGGCTGGGGCCAGGAGCTGGAAACTCAATTCAGATCAAATGGACAGCTGGAGCCCAGTGACTACATTATCTGCTGCCTCCTAGGGACTACACTAGCAAGAAACTAGAGTCAGCAGCTGGAGTTGGGAATCAAACTCAGGTACTCCAATGCAAGACATAGGCATATGAACTGCTAAGCTAAATGCCTACTTCTTGAGCAAGGATTTATGATTTGAATAATGAATGAAGATAAAACACTGATATTGATTCCCCATAATATATGAATAGGTTTATCTGTGGCTGTATCAGCTGGTTTTGAACTCTTCAAAGGTATTTCCAAAGATCATGGCTTTCAGGAATACTTTAAGGTGAAATGGTGACAAATTAAAAGGAGGATAGGGAAATTTGCCTATACAAGACAACTAACTTGAAATAAAGAGTAGTAAGATCCTTCCTCTCCTGTTTGATAACCCTAGCTGAAAATCACTCAAACATCTTATAGGAGAGATTAAGGTCAAGATTTAGGATTAAAAAAAAAAAACTTATTCAAGCACTTTTTAAATAACTAACTCTAGAATCATCTGAGAGTTGACTGAGATTGTAACCTCGTAGACTGGCCTCACACAGACCTGCTGTGAAGGCCTCTTCCTAATCTGATCAAGGATGCTTTGCTTCTGAATGCCAAGTTTGATGTTACTAACCTGCTGCACAGTTGGTTCCCAGAAGGCTCATAATTGAGTTTCTAAATTTCTGCTCTGGGATCACATGGGTCATTAGCACCTAGCACAATGCTGTGACATAATCATCTCTCAAAATCTGTTCTTGAAGAAGTACGTGTCCTTCTGTTATCCTATAATAAACTTCATGAGGCTCTTTGACCTAATCAACCATTATTTATTGAGTACCACCTAACAGTGAGGTCTTGTTCTGAGACAGAGAGGAGATATTGAGGCAGACCAGGGCATGGTCCTGCCCTCTGGGGCCTTAGAAGACTAACTGGTAGGTAAGAGCACAATAACCTAAGAGGCAAGCACTGGGTGCCAAGTATCATCAGAACATTCCAGATTATAACTATGGGAGTATCCAGAATGACTTCCGGGAAGACATGGGCTTCTTTTGAACTTAGAGGAAAAATATGCTTTCTAAAGGGAGTTGTGGCAGAGAAAGTATTCTTGACTACAAGTGATTCTATGTGCTGCCTTCATGGCCTTCATCCCCTTCAGGGATCTTGCTCCTGTTTGTTATTCCCCAGACTGATATGCCATAGCCCAGGCCACTCTGCCCAGCATGTATCTGGCTAACTTGAGGCCTCCAGGGCACACACAGTAGAGCCATAGCATTGGGAAGCGACACCCTGGGGAGTTATACACAGGAACCCGATTCCTTTCCCTATGTCAGGAAGACACTAACTGTGACATCTGGCTCACAGGGACAAGAACACTTCCCCACTCCTGATCCGGCACAGAGAGAGATGTGGTCGTGGAGTGTCTCTTATTTTTTTCAGTGCCATTTACTCATAAACAGCATTCTGTGCTGTTGGAGAACACCTGCTTTGCACAGACCGCGTGTAAACCAGCTTTTTCATGCACTGGCTTTGTCCGCAAGACAGTTACTTAACCCTCCTGAGCCTGTGCCCTTGTCTGCAGAGGCACAACACCACCTACTTCCAAGGACACTGTGGGGATTAAATGAGATGGTGCACTTGCTATGGACTGTATTTTCCAAATGCAGTCACCACAGTATCTCCTATCCCACATGCTCTGTGAGAACCTCATGCCTATCTCAACAATCTTCAATTATGTGTAGGCTTTTGACTCGCTTATAACCCTTTGGATATGGTGGGAAACATGCGATTTGACTTCTGAAGCTAAGTCATAAAAGCAAGGAAGTTTCTGGGACAATTGTTTTTGGAGCCCTGAACAGTCACCATTCTGCAAGGAAACCCAGACCCCCTGGAGAAACTGTAACAGGGGAATACATTGGTCAACGGGCTCAGCTGACGACCCAGATGAAACCATCGTCAATTGCCGGTCCTGTGACTGCCAATGACTCTGGGGGATTCCAGCCCCCAGCTTTCAAGTCACTACCAGATGCCAAACCTTCCCAACTGAGGCCCTTGCCTCTCTGGAGCAGAGACAAGCCAACCCTAGGGTGCCTTGTCCATAGACTCTGTGAACAAAATAAAATGGTTGCCTTCAATAGCTGTTTTGGGGTGGTTTGTTGTACAACACCAGTAATCAGAGGCTTAACCCCGGCTGGCATGCCCAGTGAGCGAGAGTTATTGCTGCTGGCTCCACAGCCAGAACACTACACACTCTGGGGTCACGCTTTTCCTTAGTGTCTTAATGTGATTCACCTTCACTTTCTTTTTAAATAATGCCTCCTTATTCGCAAGAGGCTCTCAGGGTTCTCACTCAGTGTTGGGCGCTGGGTTGAGTTCAGGGATGCAGAGATTGAAAGCCTACATTTTCGTATGGGGGGAGATGAGGAGGGAGCAGGCAGACTGAGAAAATGAATTCAGGAAAATGCACAGCGTCTGCTTCTGCAGCAAGTGGCCAGCCCCAAGTCTGTCCCCTCCCCCTACACCTTATCCATCCTTTCCTTCGTAACTCTGTCTCCGTTCTGGCTGCAGATGATTGGACCTGGAGTGAACTCCCAGTCCAGTGCTCAGCCCAGCTCAGCCTGAAGCTGGCCAGTTCTCACTGCTGGATCTCTGGAGCGAGGACAGGCAAGGCTGGGCCTGATTCAAGAGGATGACCCTAAGTCAGGCTCTCTGGAAGCGAAGGGCTCTGTTGAGGGAGTGTCCCCGTACAGGCAGGCAGTGGGAGGAGCGGTCTTGAGTGGAGGCAGATGCTATGCAAAGATGGGAGATGTCTGGCGTCAGCCCCTAGAGACCAACTGTACCACAGGCTGTGTCCTGCCTTGGGGCCAGAGGGTGAACTGTTTAAACCTGCATGGGGTTGAAGAGCCTGGGGATTGGCCTATCCAGTGGCTCCAGGAGAGGGGTTGCCAGATGGCTGCCCAGTGCCCAGGCAGCTGCAGAAGTGAGGCTTGGCTAATAAAGGGAGGGTGGTGATGGCATATGCCTCAGTACTGGTGACAGGGGAGCCAGTACACCACTTGCACCAGAGGAGCACAGAGAGCTTCTCAAAAAAGGGAGATGAGCCGTGGCACCGGCACCCCAGGTTCTAGTCCCGGTCGGGGTGCCAGATTCTGTCTTGGTTGCCCCTCTTCCAGGCCAGCTCTCTGCTGTGGCCCAGGAGTGCAGTGGAGGATGGCCCAAGTGCTTGGACCCTGCACCCCATGCGAGACCAGGAGGAAGCACCTGGCTCCTGGCTCGAATTGGCACAGCGCACCGGCCATGGCAGCTATTTGGGAGGTGAACCAACGAAAGAAGACCTTTCTCTCTGTCTCTCTCTCTCTCTCTCATTAACTCTGCCTGTCAAAGAAAAAAAAAAGGGGGGGGGATGAAGAAGGAGATGCTCAGAGAGCAGCAGAGGTGAGAAAAGATAGGGGTGGGAGGTGGGGAGAGAAGACAGCCAGAAAAGAAAGAGGAGAGAGAACCGGTGGGTGATCGAGGAGGGAGCACGGAAACAGGAGAGGCAGGCAGGCAGGGAGAATGAGAGGAAGGCTGGGAGGAGAAGCGTGGTGTTCCAGGCTGGGTCACCTGAGCAGTTAACATACAGACTTCTGTTAGGAAGGGCTCTTTTTCTTTCCTTTTACTCATCTTCCTTGATTTTAATTTTTTTTTAATTTGAGACCACCCAGCAAATGAGAGAGAGAGAGAGAGAGAGAGAGAGAGATCCATCTCCCATATCCTGGTTCATTCCCTAAATGCCCACAATGGCTGGAGCTGGGCTCTCAAAACCAGGAGCCAGGAATTCAATCCATGTCTCCCACATGGGTAGCAGAGACCCAGGTACTTGAGCCATCACCCACTACCTCCCCAAGGTGCACAAAAGCAGGAAGCTGGAGTCAGGAGTGGAGCCAGGACTTGAATCCAGGCACTCCAATATGGGATGTGGGAGTCCCAAATGGCATGTTAACTGCTAGGCCAAATGCCCATCCCAGAGAGCAATCTTAAGGTCAACAACTCAGAAGGGAGATAAGGATGCAGGACTGGGCAGAAGCAGCTCAGCTGTGACACAGTTTCAATAAAAGCCTAAGACAATCCCATAGGGAGCTCTAGAGCTGAGAGCTGGGAACCAAGCTCCAAGCTGGAGCAAGGGAAAGAGGTCTTTATCTACACCTAGGCTCCATGTTGCTCAGCCATGGGATCTGTCCCCAGAAGAAAGCCTGGTCTTGGGCGAGGCTGGTTCTTGAGCCCAGGCAATCCCCACAAAGGCAGACAGCCAGGGCTCATCTCTGGCAGCAGTCCCAGCAGTGGGAGAAATAGCCTTTATTCTTGAGTGGGGAGTTGGGCAGCACACACATCCATTAGGCAGGGAGAGAGGGAGAAGACGACAATTCCTAGGGGTTGCCCTTTTCCTACCCCACCCCTCATTAGAATCCATGGTGCTCCCTGTCACTGACTTTCTTAAGTTACCACTGTCACCTTCTAATAAATCTCCCTACCACACACATCTTATTTTTGGTTAGCTTGAGTGCATCTACACTTGCCACAAAATCATCCCCAACCAAGCCAGAACATTTAGGTTCAATTCACCATGATGTAGATGTGATGGTAACCCCAGATATTTCATTTTTCTCTATATAAGTCAGTTTCTATTGCTCTACCTTGAAGTTCACTGACTCCTTCCTGTGCCCTCTCCAATTACAAACTTCAACCAGATTAGCACTTCTCAACTTTAGAAAAAAATTTCTAGGCTATGGAAATTAAAAGATTTCCAATGTATGTTGTATCAATATATTTCCAATTGTATGGCAAACCAATATTTTTAGAAATTAAAATAGGAAGGAATTACTAGGAAAACGCTCATATGCTTGGTTGTCAAGGCAATGTCTCATGTTCTGTACTTAGCTCATCCCAGACCAATTCTGAACTATTCTTGGTCTGGCACTGGTCCTAGGACCAGTTCCATAGGTACACTGAACTAGGTAATTACAGCTCAACTCACTCAGCTCTGCTCTTATGTGTCAATCATGCTGTGGGATGCAAAAGCATTTTATTATGATTGCCACCAAGAGCATCAGGACCTCCCAGGACACCACATTTTAGGAAGACCTAAAATGGCCTCTACAATCCTAATGATGGAGTTCAAGTTCTGGCCCAACTTCACCTACCCCCTGGCGTGTTCCACTTCACCTGTATTCCAGTTACCCAGACGGTTTGCCAATCCCTGTTCATAGGAGCTTTCCATGATCCTCTGCCCCAGCTGCTCTGACCACCCACAATGCCCTTTCCCCACTTCTCTACCCTTTGAAATCTTAGTCCTGTCTATCCATCCACTTAAATGTGATTTCTTTCTCTGGATTTCTCAACCCATTGTTGTTCCCATATACAGCATTTCATTGTGTGAAATGAACACACATTTCATTGTGTGTGCACTTGGTTGGTTGTAGAAAGACCCATCTCTCCCACCAACTTCACATCCCCGAGGGTCTGGACCAGGTCTTCAGCATTTGTGATTCGTCCACCCACCTCGCCCTTAAACTCCTAAACAATTCCTGCTTTGTAGAGGGTCCATAAAGTTGATGGAACTCAAATAGCTTAAGCCCGGCAGCTTCAGTGTTCCTGTTTACATTATCTGTGAAGCAGCCTCATCCCATGATGAGCTCCCAGCCCTGGAGTGAATCACAGCCGTGGATTATTCTAAAAGAACAGGCCTGTACAGGCTGCTGGCTCCCTGAGGGGAACCAGGGTGGGCTGGAAGATGAGAGAGACATAGTTTATTTCCTGAGTAAATCCTTATGGAAAACACACACTGAATATCTAGCTAAAACTTGGTCCACCAAACTGAAGGATGGAATGGATTTAATTAATCCATGTAGAGCAAACAGGGCAAGTGTTTGACACTAATGCTTTTGGAGCCCAAGCTCTTTGAAACATTATCCACAGAGAGGGATTCATACCCCGGATCAGCCCTACTACTCCGACATGCCACAGGGGGAGCACCTTTCCTAGTTGAAATTTGTAACAACAATTCTCAGCAAAACTATGTCCCAGAAGCTGGTCCTGTTGGTAGTGCCAGGTCCCAAGACAACTGTCTTTTGTCCTTCATCCTTTGACCCTGTCTGCTCACATATATTTAACAACTCTACATAAAGGAAATGTTCTTCAGTACTTCCGGTACAATGATAGGTAGCATTTACTGAGCTCTCACCGTGAACCAGGCCATACCAAGTGCTTTACCTCTATTTTCATTTCATCCTCTATCCTTCTACTTAGTATTATTTTACAGATGAGAAAGCAACCTTAGAAAAGCCAAGTGACTCCGTTGTAATCAAATAGCAAAGCCAGATGGATTAGGATGACACCCATCCATGGCACTGTGTGAAAGCCAAAATGCCTTATTAAAAATTCATAACTCTGGGGCCAGTGCTGTGGCGCAGCGGGTTAATGCCCTGGCCTGAAGTGCTGGCATCCTATATGGGTGCTGGTTCGAAACCTGGCTGCTCCACTTTCGATCCAGCTCTCTGCTATGGCCTGGAAAGCAGTAAGAAGATGGCCAAAGTCCTTGAGCCCCTGTACCCATGTGGGAGAGCCAGAGGAAGCTCCTGGCTCCTGGCTTCGGAACGGTGCAGCTCTGGCCATTATGGCCAACCGGGGAGTGAACCATCAGATGGAAGACCCCTCTCTCTCTATCTCTTTCAAATAAATAAATAAATCTTTAAAAAAAATTCTTAACTCTGTAGACTGCCCGATGAACTGATGCCTCATTCAGAACCCTGAAGCATCCCCAGTAAGGTAGGGCTGTTGAAAGGTCATTATACCAGACTCTTGGGGATGTGAAGTTGGTGGGAGAGATGGGTCTATCTACAACCAACCAAGTGCACACACAATGAAATGTGTGTTCATTTCACACAATGAAATGCTGTTCATGGGAACAGCAATGGGTTGAGAAATCCAGAGAAAGAAATCACATTTAAGTGGATGGATGGACAGGACTAAGATTTCAAAGGGTAGAGAAGTGGGGAAAGGGCATTGTGGGTGGTCAGAGCAGCTGGGGCAGAGGATCATGGACACAGCAAGCTCAATTTCATTGAAGGTGTTTGTTGAACACTTAGTACGTGCAAAACACATATGGGAGATCATACAAGAAATACAAAACAGGTAAGTAGTTGTCCCTAATTTAAAGTATTTACAAATCAATGGAGTTTATTTCTAAAAGCTAACATGCAAAAAATCAACTTAAAACAAGTAAAAGTAAGTTCTACAAGGGTCGAAGAGAAGTGAATCATGATCCTATTTTCCTTTTTTTATGCCTTGTAAGTCAACGCCATTGGTGCCCACAAGATTTTTCTCTGAGACAGTAGATAAAGTCAGACGTGGGTTTGCATCTCATTGTGGATAATTACAACCCCTATGACCTTGGTCAAGTTCATCAATCTCAGCTGTACCAGGTGCAGAATGAGGCCTAGAGCAGGTGGGTAATTATCTGTAAGGCCCACATCTATCCCAGGAGGTAGTAACTCTCAGTACCTCCATGTACAGAAGAGGTTAGTAATTGCCCACATGCACACAGCTGGACAGTCTGACCCAGGAGCCCGCGTCTGATCACTGCCTTCCACACCCCAGTTGGCATGGACTGTGAAATGACGCACTGTCCTGTAGGAGCTCTCATTACGGATTAGGTGGGCGGAGGGGGCTTCCTTGCACCATCACACCTTCTCAGGGAGAGCCCTGGCTGTCTGCGGGCTCCTAGAAGAAGGGGTGAGCAGTGGAGCCTGCCCAGAGAGGGGCAGGTAGACAGCCAGAGTAAAGCGAGCAAACCACCTCAGCAGCATGCCTGTGCTCCAACATGGGAGTCGGCAGGAGTCACTGTCCGTGACAGGCGAGCAATTTTATTAAGGAACACTGAAGCACTTTAGCCTCAAGGAAATTACTGATGTTTAATAAAACTTGCTTGTGTTGAAACAGGGCCAATGTTTGTATCCATGCAGGGAACATTGTGTGAAAAAGAGCTTTTTAAATCTGGGTCTGGCTTTTCTGTCAATAAAAGTCAGCTATCCCTGCAGGATCAAATGAAGCAATTCTGACATGTTGTTTCCCTGAGAAAAGTCATACAAAGAAGTGATGTACACTTTTACTTCTTAAAAATTTATTGAAGGGGGCCGGCACCTCGGCTCACTAGGCTAATCCTCTGCCTGCGGCGCTGGTACCCGGGGTTCTAGTCCCGGTCGGGGCGCCGGATTCTGTCCCGGTTGCTCCTCTTCCAGTCCAGCTCTCTATTGTGGCCCGGGAGTGCAGTGGAGGATGGCCCAAGTGCTTGGACCCTGCACCCCATGGGAGACCAGGAGGAAGCACCTGGCTCCTGGCTTCGGATCGGCACAGCGCACCCACCATAGCGGCCATTTAGGGGGTGAACCAACGGAAGGAAGACCTTTCTCTCTAACTCTGCCTGTCCAAAAAAAAAGTATTGAAGGGGCTGGCATTGTGGCTTAGCTGGTGAAACCGAGGCTTGCAACACCAGCATCCTGTACCTGGTTTGTCCTGGCTACTCCACTTCCCATCCAGCTCCCTACTAATGCTCCTAGGAAGGCAGCAGAGGAGGGCCCACGAACTTGGGTCCCTGACAGCCAAGTGGAAGACCTGGATGGAGTTCCTGACTCCTGGCTTCAGTCTGATCCAGCCCTGTTGTTGTGGCCATTCAGGGAGTGAACTGATGGATGGATGGATGGATGGATGGATCTCTCTTCCTTCTCTCACTCTGCCTTTCTAATAAATAAATGCTTTTTATTAAAGTGTGTTGTATTTTTTTCTAAAGGAAGGCAGACTCAAAATCAGATAAGGTTTACTATGTTCTAGTTATTTGACTTTGGCGTAGTTTGCTTAATACCTTAAGTTAGTCTCAATTAGAAGTTCTGATAAAGAAAGCACACTGCCACTTCCTGTTCCCAAACCTTGTCCACTGTCAGACAAGGACGCATCAGAAGTTCTAGGATTTTTCCCAAATACATACAACTATTTCTCCAGCCTGGATTTGGACCTCTGAGGAGACATGATGATGATAATTCTTTTGTTGTAAATTACTGAAACAAATAAATTAGTTGAAATATGTAAGTGTATCTAGCTTCATAAATATATGGGCCAGATATGCAAATGATTTAAAAACATTTGTTTATTTATTTATTTGAAAGGCATAGTTACAGAGAAGGGGGGGGGGGCAGGCCTTCCATTCTCTGGTTCACTCCCCAGATGGCCATAATGGCTGTATTTGGGTCAAGCTGAAACCAGGAGCTTCTTCCAGGTCTCTCATGTGGGTGCAGGGTCCCAAGGACTTGGGCCATCTTGTGCTGCTTTTCCAGGCCATAGCAGAGAGCTGGATCAGAAGAGGAGCAGCCGGGACTCAAACTGGTACCCATATGTGATGCTGGCACTGCAGGTGGCAGCTTTACACACTACGCTGGAGCACCGGCCCTGAGGATATTTTCATATATTTGTCACTCTATAATACTTGGCTCTATTTCATGATGGAAAGATACCTACCATCATCTCCAAAGTCAGTCCTACTGGTTTAGCTAGGTCAGCAGAAAGACTGGGCCTACTCTTTCCCAAAGTTCAAGGTTGCTGCTCCGTGGCCCAGTGCCCATCCCTGAAGCAATTACTGTGGCTAAAGAGAGAATGCTCTGATTAGTCAAACTTGGAATCCATGGATGAGAAATGCTTGGACTGAGTGTGACATAAGAACAATTCCTGAAGTGAAATCAGGATGCTAGTGGGAAGAAGGAAAAAGTGCTGGCAGGTGAAACAGCAAATGTTACCAGTAGATGGTCTGATCGCCACCAAGAGCTTCTGCTTAGAAAGCCAGAGTTTCTGCCGGTGCCGCAGCTCACTAGGCTAATCCTCCCCCTTGTGGTGCCAGCATACTGGGTTCTAGTCCCTGTCGGGGCGCCGGATTCTGTCCCAGTTGCCCCTCTTCCAGGCCAGCTCTCTGCTGTGGCCAGGGAGTGCAGTGGAGGATGGCCCAAGTGCTTGGGCCCTGCACCCCATGGGAGACCAGGAGAAGCACCTGGCTCCTGCCTTCGGATTAGCGGCGGTGTGCCGGCCGCAGCGCACTGGCCGCGGCTGCCATTGGAGGGTGAACCAATGGCAAAAGGAAGTCCTTTCTGTCTCTCACTGTCCACTCTGCCCATCAGAAAAATAAAATTAAAGAAAGAAAGAAAGCAAGCCAGAGTTTCTGAGGGCAGCCCATACCCTCAGGTGAATCTAGAATGCCTTCACTAAAAGGTTTCACAAACCCTTTCCTGCTGTTATTTTGTGAAACTTGACAAAATATAATCTCCCATCTTTGTCTATTTTCATGTAAGTCAGTGTTACGTGTTCTATGTACATTTGAAAACTGTGCTCTCTCACAGATTCTGCTTTAAAATATTGAAACTGATATCCTTTGCTTCAGCATAATGTTTCCCCAGGTGAACTCAAGCTGCCAATTCTGATTTAGTGGCCACCCGTCCCCGGGAACTCAGGGACCAAATGTTCCTAGATCACGTTTGTCTCTCTTCCCGGATGTGCTTCTATTTCCGATCAATCTCCATCTGGCAAGGGCAGCGGGAGCTGCCCTCGCTCCCTGCTGTCGTCACCTGCAGCTTGGCTCTAAAGAGTAAAATCTTCGCGGCTGCTCAGTGGCCCAGGACTTTTCCTTTCTTAGCTTTCATTAGAAATCATCAAAAATTAATAACTTATTAGAAATTTTAATCATGGAATCTAGGAATTTTTATTTTCCAGTCTCCCCTGGGTGATTCTGAAGTTGACTAAACAAGGTTGGGGAGCCTCTGAAATAAACCACCACATTGGACTGAGCAGCAGCAATGTCAAGAACCCCAAGCCTAGTGTCAGAAATTGGCCAAAAGCTCTGGGATGTACTGATTTTAATTATTATCCTGGCTAAGATGTTCAAGTTTCTTTGGGCCCCCATTTTCTGTAAGACATTGGAACTGGGCCACGTCATCCTAAAGGTCCCTTCTAGCTCTGAAAATTCTGTAACTCACTGTTATAATACTGGGGCAGAGTGGGGTTGGGGGAAGGGAAACAGCTTTGAAGTCTGGAAATCCCGATGCAATACCACCTTTTGTATTGTAGGCGAGTTCTTTATTTTCATAGTTCTAAGATAGCTCTAAGGTAATAATTAAGACCCCAACAATCTTTCCAAATAATCTGCTAAGATGTGCAGTATGAACAAGCCAAGGACAAACACAATTTCCTGTGAACTTGGTTTGCTGGGCTGAGGATCTGCAGGAAGCATTTGGTATGTTGGTGTTCCATGGATATGACATTTTGCTGCACCAAATGGAAATGGAGTATTTTTAGCACAGAATTCACCAAGGTTTAGTAGAAAGGGACAAACACTTTGAACAGAGTATGAACAAACAGAGACGCGACATTAAAGGGCTACGTACAAAGATCCCTTTTTCTTCACTATCACAAAATAGTTGTTGGTACACTTAATTTCACTAAAAGCTTGAAGCACTTTCTCTTTTCTATATCTTCTAGAAAGCAGCATTCCACTGGTGCAATAACTGCTGGCTCACACATTTCTCCTGCCTTTAGATGACCTGTGTACTTTGTGTTCAATAAGCTAAAAACGTTAATGATTAAAAGCAGTAAGTTACCACTTACTGGGCATTTACTGCATTCAGGACATGTGCAGAATGGATTTAGTCAATTCATACTTACAACCATGATAGTACCCCTGTTTTCTAGAGAAAAAAACTGAAGAAGTCGACAGAGTCCAAGCCCCAGGGAATAAGATACAGCAGAGACCAGCATCAAGTATAGATCCTAAAAACACAAGTGTTATCTAAATGTCTCCGTACTAGAGAGTCCTCTTCTCTCACCCTGCTGCTGAGTAGGAAAAAGACATATTTAGGTTTACAAGATCTCAAAAATTTTACCTTCTATGAACCTTTCTGTGGAAGCTACTACAGGATGTTCTCCACCAAAGTGAGAAAGTAAACCAAGAAAGAGGGATTGAGAAAATGGGATTCAACACAGATGAGAAGGCAGGATCATGAGGCTGATGCTGGAGGCAGTTCTAAGATAGTTATTGTGAAGCTGGCGGAGTCAGCAGATGGACCAGACAACGCAGGCGAACAGGGGCTCCTGAGGGAAGTGCCTGGGAAGCGTAGCTCGCAGATTCCTTGATATGTATTTGTATTGAGAGGCTTGTATTTGACTCACTCAATCCTCCCATATACCTATGGACTATACTTGTCAACATCTGCTTTCTATGCAGGGCAACTGAAGTACAGAAAGCCTAGCACTTTGCCCAAAGCCCCGCAGCTGGAATTCAAGCCTAAACCACTACCTCATGCTCTAGCTTTGTGGCAAGAGAGGAGAAAGTGGAGGGCAGAGGGCTAGGAGCTATATGGCTGAAATTCAATCCTCATCTACCCTAACAATGAATCAGTGGATGCATTTCTACAACAAACAAGTAAGAACTGTCAGCCTGTGCAAACTAGCCTCATTGGAACACAGAAGAATGTATCACTAGAAACAACTAAAACAGCTGAAAGTGTTTGTCTCCAGACAATGAGACTGTGGGGGAGGAAGAAGGAGAGGACTACCGTTCTTACTAGAATTCCTTTTTTTGTTTTTTTTTTACAATAATTTTCACGTGATATTTGGCTAACCTTTCTAAGGGGAACACTCACATGAGATATTAAAGGGATAAAGCTCCCTTCCCGTCGCTTCTCAGTAGTTGCCTGGAGAGACCAGTATCACTGCCAGTTTGATGAGGGCTTCACGAACTTATGCCAGTCTGCTCTGCAGTCATCAGTGATCTGAGCCTGATAATCTATGTGTAATTTGTGCAGTCACACAGGGACAGTGTGCAGACCACTTAGAACACACCCATCTGTAAAAGCCTCTTCCACAGTGAAGCAGCAGCAGATTCTCCCAGATTTACAATCCAAACTCCACACCACCAGCCTGCATAGTTGCAGGGAAGGGCCACAGGGGCGGGCCACAGGGGCTAATCTAAGACTCAATCCAATAAAAGAGAACATACAATAAAACTTTGCCTGATTTCTGATCCTTAATAACCCAGCACACTGGTGCATCTAAATCCAGTCTCCTTTACTGCCAGGATATCTGGTTTCACCTCCATCAGCATCTTTCCAAATCCTGTTTACTTTCAGCTTAAAGGGTCCACTTTGTGCTGATGTTTGAGATTTCTGCAACTCTCAGTTCCCACTTCAAGTGGGCTATAGCAGGTGACTCATGGTAATACCAACCATTTAGCATGCACTAGCAAGGGGCTGTTCATGGCCCCCAAATAGGAACTACCACAATGTGTGGGACAAGGTCAAGGGGCACCACCTTCTGACAACAAATCGAATGAGAGTCGGGCCATGTTGAGGAGTTCAGACGTTTCCAACCGGATTTCAGGGCTCTTCCCAGAAACAACCCATTACCCAGCTGATAGACACCAGAATCACTCACCCGGGCAAATGCTACCTGCAAGTTGCAACTTGGCCTCATGCCATGCATCTTAAAGATAGGAGGGTTTGGTCCCTGTTCAGGAGTGCTGAGGAAGGAGGGTTGGTGGGCAGGAACTTCAGGCTTTGGAGAGGGGTCTGCCCCAGTGACTGACAAACAGGACAAGTCCACTACGGTCAGCAGAGGGCAGCAGGACTAGCTTAACCCCATAGGCTGGCCACATCTTGACCTCGTGGCAGCTGTTGTGGACATCCATGCTCCAGGAGATAGGGACCACAAAAGTAGGGTCCTCAGAAAAGCTCCAGCTAACATGGGCAAGGACGTTTGGAGAAAAAAATTTCTTGTCGAGAATGCGGCCAGTGAGATTGTTCTGGAGATCCTAAGAACAGAGACCTGGGGCTACCAAGGCTCAAGAATTACAGTGGTCATTAGTAGTGGAATAAAGTAGGGCAGGATCTGCCTCTGCCAGCTGATAAGGAAGGCAGTAGGGGCCGAAAGAAGGGGATGAAACTAAAGGAAATGTTTAACTAGCATCTTGTTTTGCTATTCTAAATACTTTCTTCAACATAAGACACCTCCCATTTTCATCCCTCTTGCAGCTTACGACCGTCTGTGCAATCAGAACTCTGGCCCACCTCTTTTTTTGGCCCACCTCTTGAGATGTCAGGTTAGTCTTGCAGGGGCCGCCACCTGCAGTACCAGCATCTCACGTGAGCGCTGGTTGGAGTCCCAGTTGCTCCACTTCCCATCCAGCTCTCTGCTATGGCCTGGGAAAGCAGAAGAAGATGGCTCAAGTCCTTGGGCCCCTGTACCCACATGGGAAGACCTGGAGGAAGCTCCTGGCTTCAGGTCAACGCAGCTCCAGCTGTTGCGGCCAACTGGGGAGTGAACCAGTGGATGGAAGACCTCTCTCTGCCTCTCCTCTGTGTAACTCTTTCAAAAAATAAATAAATCTTAAAAAATAAAAAGATTAGTCTTTCAAATCTTGGTCAACCTGAGAGGAACAAATAGGATGGCAGTTTGGATCATGCAAAGCTGAAGACTGGAACATGGACTCCTTACAACCCAGCTGAGACATCAATAATTCAGTTCAGCCTGAAACCTCCATCACTCCTTTTCTGCAGGTCGCCATGAGTTTACCACTCATCACCTGTGTCACCAATGTCCACCCTCCATGGCACAGGGGAGATACCATAAACCCCTTCCTTTCGTCTCCCTACAGACCTCTCTCCCCACCCTTATGTCAGGAAGGTCAGTATGGTGACTCAGGTGACGATGAACCGGGCACACACCATGACAGAGCCAGCTCCATCCACTAACCTCGATTGCTTCCCTTTCTTTTGGGGGTAAGGACAGAGACCGAATGTGGCTGAATTTTGCCACCCCCCAATCACAGTGAGACTCACGCAGCCCTGTGTGTGCAGATGAACACCAGGGACCATGGAGTGACCACTGCTACGCAGAGAATGGCTGCCCCGGCCAGTCTGGACAGACGCACAGATGCTTAAAGGGGGCCGGTACTCCCTTTGCTACCAAAACTGAATCTATCCAGGCAAAAGTGTTGCCGCTAATGCATCCGGAGTGCTTGAAGAGACCCTAAAAGTTAAAGATTCCAACTTTTTCGACGCAGGGTCTTCCTCTCCCAACAGCTTTCTGGAAGCATCTTTGCTGCTAGAAACCCGTCGGGGACGCTTCCTCTCTGTGGCCCCGGGAGTTTCCTTTCCTCGGGGCCTGTGGCTCTGGCCTGGTATTACAGGTGTCTTCTGCCAGGGCCTGGATGGACTTGGCCGCCATTTTCTATGTCAGTGTCTCCCCCACGTGACAGAACCT
Organism: Sylvilagus floridanus; assembly: GCA_949820135.1. Lineage (NCBI taxonomy): Eukaryota > Metazoa > Chordata > Mammalia > Lagomorpha > Leporidae > Sylvilagus > Sylvilagus floridanus. Next base: position 46,308,009 of record OX463235.1, read on the forward strand.
GTGTTCTTCCTACAGCTCATTTAACCCTTTTAACTTCCAGAATAGGATATTCAGAGAAGGAAGCCCTTACTCGGTGTACTTAAGGCCACAAGGGCAAGAGATGCTAATTGCCTGTGACAGGTGGACTTCCGCTTCCGGCCGAGCAAGAGCCGGGATCCGGGATCTGTGGTGGTTCTTCCTCATAAGCAAGGAGTGGGAAGAGGCAAAGACGCCCAGGGAAGGCACATTCTTGCTCGCTCTCTTCCTCTTTTGCATCCTGTTCCTCTCGCTCCCTGCATTGAAGGAGGGTGAGGGCAGAGAGCCCCAGGGGAGCTGGGACCCTGGGGGAAGCAGCTCAGCGTAACCATGGTGACCAGCCAAGGCTGGAGGGGGCCCTGCAGGTGGCGGATGGCGCTGAGGGAGCGGGGCGGGGGTGGGGGCCCATGGAGCCCCCAGTGCTTGAAGCTAAATTAGGTTTTTAAAGGAACAAGGGTTAATTGATAACAGCAACTCATTGCGAAGACAGGACGCACGCTGTATCGTGGACTCCTTTTACATTGAGAGGGGAATTCAGTGTTTCCTGGTATCTTAGCTGTTCCCAGAAAGCAGGATCTGGGGTGAGCGGTGGGCAGTTGTGGGGAGAAAGGGCTGTGGGTGCCAGGAAGGTTGGGGCAGAAAGACAGCCCCAGGGTGCCCGTTCGGGACCGCCCTCCTCCCGTTGAGCATGGCTCCCGGCTGCCCCCTGGCGGAGTGATGGAGGCGCTCGCTGAGCGGACGGCCAACCCAAAACCCTGGGTGTAGGATGGCAGGACTTAGCGGGGTGTCCTGTTCAACTGGAATGTCAGGAAACAGGAAGATGTTCCTGTTTGCTCCAGGACAGCTCTAAGAAGATGGCACACCTGTTGGCATTTCTTCTTCCCTCTCGCCCCCTGTACGCGGCTGTCCTGCCAGCTCCCAGGTCTGACCTGCCATGATTCGATAGACTCAGGAAGAAAGTGAACACCTGTGCTGAACAGGTGCAGACTCCTTTCTTGTTGCTGTTTTCTAAACAATACATGATAACAATTCATGCAGCATTTATGTTTGGTATGACAAATGGTCTAAGGATAAAGTGTATGAGGGGATTGCAGAGGTTAGACCCAAACCCTACCCAATTTTCTACAGGAGGCTTGAACATCCATGGATTTTGATATTCACAGGGGACCCTGGAACCAATCTTTAGATTCAGAGGGATGGGTGTATTTAAAAAAAAAAAAAAGGAAAGAAAGAAGGGAGAGAGAAAGGGAGGAAAAGAAGGAAGAGCATGATCCCCAGTGCTCATTTTTCTCTAAGTATTTTCCCTTCTTCTTGTTCCACATTTGCCTCTCCATCAAAGGGATACTGTCAGACCATTCCCTACAATATGCCTTCAGAGACTCGGACCAGAACGTGGCCACACACAATCCAGCAAAGTCTGTCTGGCTCCTGCAGCCACAGATGGTCCCCCGGGAGCTCATAGCGCACTCTCACCCTCGTGCAGCGGGAGCCCAGGGAACTTCCTCCCCCACTGCTGCTTCCAGACCCGCCCTTCCCATTGCCCTCACCTCTGAACTCCCCGCTTGTGCTGTTTCCAGGTCCATGGTTATAAATCATACACACAGTTCTTGAGGCATCCGTTAATTAAGTGCCCAACAAGTCGCTAATTAAGGTGTCAATAAATTGTATCCCAGTAATATTCCCAGACGTGCTCTACGAAATGAAATCAATGCTGTGATTCAGCACATAGTGTGTGGTACCGGTGTTCTTGGGTGGATTTTCCTCACTCGTCCTACCTCAGCTCTAGCTAAGGCAAGCTGTCCCCTGCCCCCAGCCCTAACTTACACCACCATACCAAAGTCCGGAAACAAGACAATGGTTGACTGATCATCTTCAAACCGCAGCGACATCATGGCATTCCGTTCAAAACCCCGCACTGTTCCCCCGTTGTATTGAGAATAAGGTACAACATATTCACAGAAAGTTTTCAGTCTGCTGGGTTGTCCTCCACTCCCCCTGCCCCCATCCTCCATTCCTTGCCTACCCGCCTCGGAGCCCCTCCCTCTTCCTGGAAATGCCAGCTTTTCCCTGCCTCTGATCTTGGGTGCACTGGATCTTGCTTCCACCTGGAAAGTCTTCCCCGCCCAGCTCATTGTTTGTTGGTCTTAACTGACACAGAAAAATGAGATTTATGGGGAGCCCGGTGATATTTCAATACATCGTATTCAGTGTCATGTTCAATCAGGGTACACACATCTATCTCCTCAAACATTGACCATTTCTCTGTGGTGAAAAGTCCCTATTGAAATTCACAGTACATTATCATTAGCTGTCATCACCCCACTGTACCTACAGCACACCAGGATGTATCTCTCCCATCTCACCCTCGCTTCCTGCCCATCACCAGCCTTTCTCAGCTCTTCGGATGCATAGGAATTCTAATACTTAGAAGCCAGCTCTGGGACACCAACAACAGCCCAGATGTGTGCTTGACACATCTCAATAAAAGTAAAATATTGAGCAATTCCTTTCCATATCACCCTTTTTACTGCCTTTCTGACAATGGCTACAATCGATAATTATCATATTGGTTGATTTACTTGTTGATGCTCTATCTTCCACCAAGGTCAGGAGTTAGCACACCATGGCCACAGACCAAAGCCAGCCACCATCTGTTTGGTAAATGAGTGTCTGGGGCTCAGTCACACCCATGCACCCATCATTCCCCGTGGCTGCTGCAGCTGCACCACAATGGCAGAGGCAGAGCCCTGACTGAGGTTGTGTAGCCCTGACCCCCCACCCCCAACCCCAGGATGTTTATTATCTGGCCCTTCCTTTTTTAAAAAGATTTACTTATTTTACTTGAAAGAGTTACACACAGAGGGAGGAGAGGCAGGGTGGGGTGGTCTTCCTTCCACTGGTTCACTCCCCAACTGACCACAATGGCTGGATCTGCACTGATCCGAAGCCAGGAGCTTCTTCCGAGTCTCCCACATGGGTGCAGGGGCCCAAAGACTTGGGCCATCTTCTACTGCTTTCCCAGGCCATAGCAGAGAGCTGGATGGGAAGTGGAGCAGCTGAGACTTGAACCAGCGCCCATATGGGATACTGGCACTGCAGGCGGTGGCTTTACAGTGCCGGCCCCTCTCTGGCCCTTTCTAAAAGGAGGAGGAGGAGAGGGAGAAGAAAACGTGCAAGTCCTACCCTGGACTGGAAGCTCCAGGAAGGCAAAGTCTCAGCAGCTGGTATTCTCAGGATCTGAAACAGTGCCTGGCACAAGCAGCAAGCCCTCAGTCAAAGCTGGCTCATGTCCTGCCCCGCCAAGACTCCTGCAGGGCAGTCGCCTGGCTTGCTCTCTCCGCCGTGCCAACCTGGCTCCTGGCCAGCACCTACAGGCAGCAGATTCTTGCCACCTGCCAGTCCCTTCTAGCTCTGTCTCTCGCTCCGCATCTCCAATGGGTGCTACTTGTGCCCTGATGCTGAACGTTCCATCTGATCACCACACATCATCCCACAGCACAAAGCCGCTGTGGTGTGAGTGCACGCACCGAGCACGGACTTAGACTTGATCGTGCGGGTTGTGCCAGTCCACCTCCGTGCTCGTGGGAAGCACACCTATCTTAAGTCACATTCACCAGCATTCATCTTTTCATCAACATATTTATGTAGGTCTTTTCCTGTTATAAAAGTGATGCACATGCATAACATAAAACGTTGAAAATTAAGAAGAGAAAAAGAAAAATTGACCAAGAGACAGGTAGCATTTTGGTGTTGTTCCAATTCTTTTTACATTTTTAAGATGCACACCAGTGCAAAACAAAAATAAATGGCTAAGAAACAACTTTCTCCCTTGCATTATAGCAAGTATTTTTAATATCATTTATACTTTGTAAATATTATTTTTAGTAGTCGCGTAACATTAGATTGAGTATAATCATTAAATATTTCCCTTTTGTCAGGAAATATTTACAATATACCCAGTTCTTTTATCATCAGAAATCATCATGCCATAAATGTTTTTTGTGCGTCAAACCATTTTTCCCCACTTTGTGGATTACTTCCTCAAGTAAGATTTCCAGAAGCAGAATTATTGGATCAAAGGAGAGTTTTTGAGTTCAGATAAATATTGTCATTCTCACTTTTCAAAAACCCCAAAACCGCTCGGGGTGAACGCCTTCCTGATCCTCTTCCTGAGTTCTAAATCCACAGGAATAGGGGATAAGATGTTAAATATATATTTATCTGAGTCTTTCAAAATACAAGAGGAAGATTTTCAGTGGCTCAAAACAAAGTTAAACAATAATCAAACCGTGAAAGCACAGGGATAAATGGTGGCAGTGGAAGCAGGCACAAAAGGCTGGGGGTGAACACCCCCTGGGAAGGGCTCCTGGCGGTGAGACCCTCTACTTGACACTAGAGGGCGCCAGAGCAACACCCCACTCCCCCAGGGCCCTGTCCACCGCAGAATCCTATCCTGGGGGTTGGGGGTGGGGAGCGGGGAAATGTGCCCTTGATCCAGAGTCAGTGGCTGTGGGCCTGGAATTTGAACTGACAAAAGATGGATTAGCGGGAGAACAAAGTTTGTTCAAGCGGGGAACACGCACACACATAGGAGCGCTCAATGACGACAGTCAGAGGCTTCTCCCTGTGTACCCAGTTATAAGGGAGAGGGTGAGGGAGAAGAGGTCGATGGGAGAACCAAGAGGTCAATGGGAGAACCAAGAGGACGACGATGGGAGAACCAGGAGGACGACGATGGGAGAACCAGGAGGACGACGATGGGAGAACCAAGAGGTCGATGGGAGAACCAGGAGGTCTCTTTGGGAAAGACAAATGAGTGAACCGAAGCACGAGCTGGTGATGGTGCTCTTTTATCCAGGGACTGACAGGCTTTCCCTCTGCCAGGGAGGGGGGGCTTACAACAGCCTCCCCCTCCCCCGCCAAGAAGTCGCTGCCTTGTCACCTGATGAGGAAGCCCCAGGAAGCTGGTGGGTCTGAAACATCATCTTTACACGGACTCTGGCGTTCGGAGTGGGCCACCGCGGTGGTGTGGACCCCCAGGAATGAGACACCCTGAGCTGGGCTGGGAATACGTGGCCTGGGGCGAGTCTGGCCAGCCCATGAGACCACGGCGGAGGCAGCCATGAAGCCGCCACATGGCCCAGGGTGGTGCCAGGAGGACCCTGCGCAGTGGGGGCTCCCCAGCACTTTAGACACATCTAGCAGGGATGTGAGGCACAGCAGGTCGAGCCACAGCCTGGGATGCCAGCATCCCATTGGAGCATGGATTTGAGTCCAGGTTGCCCCTCTTCTGATCCAGCGCCCTGTTAATGTGTCTGGGAAGGCAGCGGAAGGTGGTCTAAGTGTTTAGGCCCCTGCACCTACATGGGAGACCCAAATGGAGTTCCTGACTCTTAGCTTCTGCCAGGCACAGCCCTAGCTATTGTGGCCATTGGGGGAATGAACCCATAGATAGATCGATCCCTGTCTGTAACTGTCGTTTAATTAATTAATTAATTAATTAAATCTTTACAAAACACACACACACACAGATTTAGCACAACAGGGAGTCACAAACAAGAGATCTATAACCAGAGGTTACAAAGGAATCAGAAAAGAACTTCGATATGAATCTGTTTAAAATCTAAGGGATATAGAGAACATCAGTGAAAGCAGTGTATGAGACCGTGAAACCGGAATAGGTTAATAGTAAGAGAAGGGACACCACCAACACTTGAAAATAGATCAGCCCTTAGAGGAACTGTACTCCACCACACTGACGGCAGAGGGCGATGTTGAGCTAGGCATGGCCAATTCTAAATCCATGAACCGCAATGCTGTAAAATGAAGCATCCTAAATACCATACAAAGCTATTCTAAGTGGGAAACAATGGAACCCCAAGCACTTCATCTGGTGAAAGCCTTCTCAAAAAACAACCACAAACACGAACTTTCAATTGGAATTCAAACATTAGGAAATAAGGAAAAACCACCTTGAATCAGAAACTCAAAAACAAAGAACAGAAACAAAGCAACAGTTCAATCAATCAATCAATCGAACTCAGGAAAGAAAAAGACAAAAATTATCCTAAGAAGGAATTCTATGGGTACTGTTGTGGCACAGCACATTAACTACCACCTGCAACACCACTGGAAGTACTTGGATTATCACACAGCATTAGCAGGAAGCTGGACTGGAAGTGGAGCAGCCGGTCTCGAACTGGCACCCATATGGGATGCTGGCACTACGGTGGTGGCTTTACCCACTACACCACAGTGCCGGCCCCAAAGATTTCTTAGATTGAGCATTCAAAGCACAAGATTAAAAAGTTGAAAAATTGGATTTCAAAATTATAAACTTCTCTTTTGTTTTAAAAAAAGATTTATTTATTTATTTTGAAATGCAGAGTGACACACTGTTTCACTTCCCAATGGCTCCAACAGCCAGGCTGAGTCACGTTAAAACCAGGAGCCAGGAACTCCATCCTGGTCTCCTAAGTGGGCGGCAGGGGCCTAGGTATTTGGGAGCTCTTCATCTTCGGCTGCTTTCCGGGGCCTTCAGCAGGGAGCTGGATTGAAGGGGAGCACCTGGGACTTGAATATGGTACGCTGATGTCGCAGGTGGCGCTTAACTCACTGTGAAACAACAGTAGCCCCAACTCTGCTCTTCAAATGTGTCACTGACAAAGAAACAGCCAAGTCACATAAGGGGAGAAAACATCTACAATATGTACATAGAATAAAAGACATGTATCCAGGATATATAAAGAACTCTCATAATTCAGTAATAAAGACTACCCAATTTTTAAAACTGGCAATGTTTGAACACTCCTGCAGAAGATAACTCATGTCCAATGTACACATGGAAAGATGCTCAACATTATTAGCCATAAAGGAAGCAACTGGAACTCTCCTATGTGGGTGTGGAAAACCAAAAATACAACCACTTTGGAAAAATAGCTCGCCAACTTCTTATAAAGTTAAACATATACTCATCATACAATCCAGCAATTATGCTTCTACATTTTGCCCAAGAAAAATGAAAACATGTGTCCACAAAAGACTTGTATACAAATGCTTATAGCAGTTTTATTCATGATAGTAAAAAAATTAGAACAACCCACTACCCATCAAAAGTGAATGGATAAACAAATTGTATCATACACTCAGCAATAAAAAGTAATGAAAAACAGACCTACATAATAGCAAGTGGGAATCTCAAAAATGTTATTTGCAGACACAAAACATGCAAGAATGCACATTGTGTGTTTCTAGTTGCATGATATTCTGCAAAGGTAAATCAACGTATAGTGGCAGGAAGCTTATCAGTGATTGCCTAGGCAGAGGGATTAGTTCCTAAGGGGCATGAAGGAATTTTTTAGATGCTGAAATCTGTATTTTGATTGTGGTGATGGTTACATGAATGAATATATTTGTTAAAATGTGTTAAACTACATAAGTAAAAGTGGTACATTTTATTGGTCTAAATTAAATTCTAAAAAGTTTATTTTTAAAAGTATAATCTGACTTTCAATATGGGCAAATACAGGCACCCATCGTCCCCCCTCTTCCTACACAGAAAAGAACCAACACAGCAATAAATAGCTGCATTTTGAGGTGACCATCCAAGGAAGAGCACGTGAACTCAGCAGGGGAAGAGCAGGACCCCAGCCAGACATGGAGATGTGGGATGGCAGTGTAGAGAGGCCAACAAAGCCACTGGCAACTGACACCCTGGCTACACAGCCAGGGAATCCCCAAGGCAACAGAAAGGGCGACTGAGAGAGCCTTAGCTCTCCAACTGCCCGGTCACCACAGGAGGAATCTACAGTCAGCACAGACCAGGGACCCATTCAAGAGGGCTGCCTGGAGATCTCAGAGAAGGAACTCACCTTATATTCCCCACAATCCCCAGAGCCCAGGCTGTGGTGGTGCGGGCCATGCTGAGACAGGAGTTACTGTCAGAATCCATCCTAGCCTAGGGGACAGGAGCCCCTGCATGTCCCCATCACTGGGGCCCCACAGACACTGCACCATACTTGCAGAGAAAGATGGCAGCCCCAAGATTCCAAGCAGACCTAGCAGAACAATGGTGAACTTAACACCCTTGTCAGTGCAGCACTCCATACTTCAAGACAGGAGGGTGCAGGACGGAAGACCCTAGAGCACTTGCTGTCATAGATTTGGGCCAATACCTCCCCACTCCTTCTTGTCCATCACTCTACCAATCAGATCATCTCTCAATGCCACTGGGATCCATGCGTACCACAACTCCAAGGCAAGGGCCCTGTGACCCTAGCTAGGTCTTCCTGTCACTTCCCAGAACTGCATGTATGCTTGGAACTGCTCAGGATCATGCATGTATGCAGTCTGCAGCACCTGACCAACCCCAGCACCAGTGCCAGTCCCTCATCTTCAAGCCTCTACATGGGCAGAGGCCAAGGGTCTATGAGCCAAGGACCCAAACAACCCCACTGGAACCCACTTCCCCTGTACTCTCAGCACTGCTACCATCCCTTACAGTGAAAAAAGGTGGAGAGAGACTAAAATAGACCATCAAACTGTAACTAAAGCCAAACGAGTCTACCAAACTAATGTTTGTAGGCACATCTTCAGAGCCTTCAATCTGCAAAAGCCACCCTTTGATAATGAGAAACAAAGACCTGCTACACACACAAATATCAATGTAGGGACATGAGACACATGAAAAACAAGGCAATATGACACCCCAAAAGGACTCTGTCCCTTGCAGTATCAGACTGCAAAGAAAGGGAGATTGGCAAACGCCTTATAAGGAATTCGAAAGAATCTTTACTAGGACACTCAAAAAGGTCAAAAAAGATATAGATACTTAAGTGATATTAGAAAATCAATGTAAGATAAGAGAAATTTCAGCAGAGATCTGAAAAAAAAAAAACAGAAATCATACAGATGAAAAGTTCAATATGTCAAATAAAAACACAGGTGAAAATCTCAAGAAGAGACTAGGTCAGGGAAAAAAATCTGAATTTGAAGAACAGTCTCTTGACATATCTGAGACAGGAAAAAAAAAAATAGGCATGAAGGCAACCTCTGAGATCTTTGGGACACCATTAAATTAACAAATATTTGCACAATGGGCATTCCAGAGGGTTAGGAGAAGAGCAAAGGCACAGAAAACCTATTGAATGAAACAAAAGCTGACAACATTCCCAGTCTGGAGAAAGATGTGGCCATCCAAGCACAGGAGGCCCACAGCACCCCAAATAGACATGACCAGAAAAGATCCTCCCCACAACACATCATAGCCAAACTCTCAAAAGAGCACAGAGAGAATTCTAAAATTTGCAAAGAATTTTAGGTTAATGAAATCCCTATTAGATTAGGTTAAGAATTTTAGGTTAGGCCGGCGCCGTGGCTCAACAGGCTAATCCTCCACCTTGCGGCGCCGGCACACCGGGTTCTAGTCCCGGTCGGGGCACCGGATTCTGTCCCGGTTGCCCCCCTTCCAGGCCAGCCCTCTGCTGTGGCCAGGGAGTGCAGTGGAGGATGGCCCAAGTGCTTGGGCCCTGCACCCCATGGGAGACCAGGAAAAAGCACCTAGCACCTGGCTCCTGCCATCGGAGGAGCGCGGTGCGCCGGCTGCAGCGCGCCAACCGCGGCAGCCATTGGAGGGTGAACCAACGGCAAAGGAAGACCTTTCTCTCTGTCTCTCTCTCTCACTGTCCACTCTGCCTGTCAAAAATACAAAAAAAAAAAAATAAAAAAAACAAAAGAATTTTAGGTTAATGAAATCCCTATTAGATTAACAGCAGATATTTTAACACAAATCTTATAGGCCAAGAAGGAATGGAGTGAAATGTTGCAATTTCTGAAAACAAACAAACAAACAAAAAACTGGTAGCCAAGAACCTTTTTCCCAGTAAAACTTTCAGAAACAAAGACAATTAAAGACTTTCCAAGACTAGAAAAAAACTGAAGGCATTCATCGCCACCAGACCAGCCTTAAAAAATACGTATGTCCTACTATAGCAGAGGCCTTTGTCTTTTAATTAAACTTTTTTCTAACTGATGTGATTAAAGTTGTGATAGAGGCCTTCCCAAGGTCAGAGAAGAAAAAGGGAGGACTCTGTCCTGGGAATGAAATGTAGTTGTTACCTGCTTGCCTGTGAATGCTGCGACTGTAGTCCCTGTCTGTCTATAAGTAACCATTTCAGCTTCTGCTTGTTAGTACAGAGCGATGATGTTAACCCTTGCCAGACAGCAGACGGCTCAGAATGTGTGTGGAAAAACATCACCAGTGATTATGCCTACATAGTTCTGTATCAATTTTGTGGCTGCCAGGTAACACTAGACTATCCAATGTGTGCCTGTAACCATATAAAGACAGAGAGGCTAGAATCATATATAAGAAAAACCTTCTTTGTTCAGGTCTCAGTATTTTGGATAAAAAAATTCCACCTGGGCGTTATGCTGGCATAATAAAGACTACTTCCAGTTAAAAGGACTTGGTGTCTTGTCTCAGTACACAAATCCTGTCACACTACATAAACATATAGAAACATATATAAACATATATAAACATGAAGAAAATAAGTTAAAGTATAAAACCCAACAGTAAAGGAACAAAGACTATTCAAAATAAATGAAGAAATATTAAAGAAAAAATAACAAGACAAAGCCATTACTTATCTTTAATAACACTGAATAACACTGAATATAAAAGGATGAAACTGCCCCCAGTTAAAACATATAGACTGGCTGAATAAAAAAGATATTCAGTGAAATTAGAAACCAAAGTAAGCAGGAATAACTATAGTGACATGAGACAAAATAGGCTTTGACAAAAACTATTCAAAAATGGAGAAGATCACTATATATTGATCAAGGGATCAATTCAACAATAATATACAATGACTTTGGCCAACACATTCAAAATGTACCTTGACTATCCATTTCAAATTCCATATACTTGGGACCAGCACTGTGGTGCAGCAGGTTAAAGCCCTGGCCTGAAGCACCGGCATCCCATATGGGTGCCAGTTCTAGTCCTTGCTGCTCCTCTTCTAATCCAGCTCTCTGCTATGGCCTGGGAAAGCAGTAGAAGATGGCCCAAGTACTTGGGCCCCTGCACTCATGTGGGAGACCCAGAAGAGGCTTCTGGCTCCTGGCTTCAGATCAGCGCAGCTCTGGCCATTGCAGCCATCTGGGGAGTGAACCAGCAGGTGGAAGACCTCTCTCTGTCTCTGCCTCTCACTGTAACTCTTTCAAATAAAGTAAATCTTTAAAAAAATTTTTTTCCACATACTTTACATTGGCTCCAACTAGAGGTTATAAAGAAATTACACACAAGAAAGAATTATTGAAGAAAGGAGAAGAAGGCTGAAGAATTTCAGCCCCAGATGTGGACTGACACGTGCAGAAGGAAACTGGAGGGGAAGTCTCGCACTGCAGTGCAACCAGGGTGGGGGTTCGAGGGTGTGGGCGGGGCCTCCTCAGGCCGCAGTCACATTCCTCTGGATGCAGGAGGCTTGCTCCAGTCCCTGTGTGCGTTCAGGCACCGGAGGAAGCAGTCATGGGGAATGGAGCCCAAGACAATGAAGAAATGGATCCAGAAGGGGAGAAACGGGACGGTCATGCAATTTTGCTCTTCACAGCAGGAAATCTAAGGGTGCATTTTTAGGGTCATCTCACTTGTACTCTCTGCCCCGGCCTTCGCCCTCCTGAGAATCACTTTCCTCTCAATCTGTGCTCCTGGTTTACGAAATCAGAGTTATGGCAAATGAATCTTGAGCGCTCTTCCAACATCAGACATATGTGAGGACCTCCAGACCTGCGACTCAAGAGGCCGCCTAAAACGCTGGAGCATAAAAATCTTCTTACTTCCCTAGTCCCTCACCTCCTAGCATGGAGCCGTGCCTCGGGAAATTCCACCCCCATCTATACTGTGAACAAGACACCAGGATGCGGAAAATGCCACATACCACCATCAGTGTGTGTGTGTGTGTGCGCGCGCGTGCGCACACGCGCATGCGTGCACACGTGTTGAAGGACCCTTACAGGGGGACAAGAAATTAGGCCTGGTCTCAGGTGAGAGCAAATGCCAGAGGTTTCTTAAAAAGCAAGATGTTCCTCAGAGATTAGCAGGCAGAACATTCTCTGGGAAGGAAAAACAACCCCCGCCCAGAGCAGAGCTACCCCTCCCCTTCAGAAAGTCTCTAGGCGCGCACTTATGATGTCATTGCGACCGGCCAATCCAGTGCCACCTCTGCATTTTATTCCAGCATTCTTCGCCAGCATTCTCCAATATGCTAATTGTTCTTCTGAACCGACCAATCCTGTAACACCTCTGCATTCTCCGCCAGCGCTTTATGCCTGCATTTTATGCCTGCGTTTAGCAATATGCTAATTCTTGCCTATAAAACCCATGTGTAACTGCTGTTCAGGGCTCCTCACCACCTGAGATGGAGGGCCATTTGCGCAAACGCTCAATAAAATCCTCGTGCTTTTGCATCAACTTGTCTGGAGTCTGGGTCTTTGGGCATCCACCCAAACAAGTTGGCATCCCAGCAATTGGGGGTCCAACAGTGTATGCTTCTAAATTTTTTTTTGACAGGCAGAGTGGACACTGAGAGAGAGACAGAGAAAGGTCTTCCTTTTTGCCGTTGGTTCACCCTCCAATGGCCACTGCAGCCGGCGCGCTGCGGCTGGCGCACCGCGCTCATCCGATGGCAGGAGCCAGGTGCTTCTCCTGGTCTCCCATGGGGTGCAGGGCCCAAGCACTTGGGCCATCCTCCACTGCACTCCCGGGCCACAGCAGAGAGCTGGACTGGAAGAGGGGCAACTGGGACAGAATCCGGCGCCTCTACTGGGACTAGAGCCCAGTGTAACAGCACCGCAAGGCGGAGGATTAGCCTATTGAGCCATGGCGCTGGCCTAAATCTTTTAAGTAGCTTTTTTTGGGGGGTGGGGGAGACATGGTTATTTTATCACAGTTTCTGAGGCTCCCTCTGGCATAGATGAGCTGTTGACCTTTGAAGTTGCTATGGAAACCAGGTTTTTTAAAATAAATTATTACTGTAGAGGAAAGAAAGGTTGTGTTGCCTGTCTCAAGGAAAAGCAAATGAGGCACTGGGAGATCTAAACAAGTAAAAATCTCAAACATATTCAGAAGCAAAAACAGACTATCCATCTTCCCTCCACTGGTACTAATGGAAAGTGCTCAGACATCCTGCCAAGTGGAGACCAAGACCCGTCTATGGCCACAGTCAGCCAGTGCTTGTTGGCTGAAGAACTAAACTGGAGAACCGGGTAACCCAGTGAGAGTTAGGTAACTGTCCTGGTCACACTCCGGGACGGGAATCAAGGCATCCATCAGCCTGTGATGGCCAGAGATCCTGCTTTTCACCAATTCTCTTCCTGAAACCCGGAAGGGTTCACTATGAATCACTCAGTTCTCAGAACTCTCTTTTCTGAGCTGTGGGGGTGGGAAAGTTGGAATCTATAAAAATACTCCACTGCAAACCAGCTCAGAAGAGCCAGGGGTGATACGTGACCTTGGGCCACAGGCTTCCTGCCAAACCAATGTAGCCGCTCTCTATCCAGGTCTCAGATACGAAAGAAGAACCTGTTTGTAACGCCTGGAACCCCTACTGCTTCACTGCTGGCCTCAGACCCCTGTAGGGGACACCAAGACTCAGCACCTTCAGGGGAGCCCTTGCCTGGCTGCTGGGAGTGCTGGCAACAGAGAGCTGTTGGCCCCTTCAGGGTCTGCCGCCTCGCCCAAGGTCACATCCCTCCAGGGTTTAGAACCAATGCTGCTCCGAAGCCCAGATCTCATTTCAGCCCGACGTGGTAACTCTGATGGGACCCGAGGAACTGGCTGAAGCTGTCAGGCCCACACCTCAGTTTGCTTCTTTCTCAGCCCAGTTCAGCTGCCCTCTCCTCCCTCCCTCCCACAGGTGATCTCAGGGTTGCTTCCTAATTAGCATTCTGCCCATTAAACTCCATCTCAGCATTTGTTTGCCTGAGGACCCAGCTGGCCACAACTCCCCCATACCCTCCCCTTCCTATCTGCCATGGTCTGGTAAAATACAGAATGCCAAGTTAAATGTGGATTTCAGATGAATAATAAATAATTTTAGCATGAATATGATCCAAATATTTTTATGGCTCTAGTCTTTATGCTATGTAGGATGTGTGGGCTAAGCAAATGTTTGGTGGGCTGAGTGAGAATTTTAGGATCCCATCTTAAAATACAGCATCTTGTTACAAGGAAGAAGGCAGAGGTGGGCAATAATCCCTCACTCTCCATATGAACGCAGTTCTCAAATGGCCCACATAGGCAACATCCCAATGGCATGAGAGTACCTGTTACAAATGCAGATTCCTGGGACCCACAGATTCACAGCATAAGAACACAGGGTGGGGGACTGAGCCCTACAAACATGCATTTTTGGTAACTCCCTGGGTAATTCTGAGGTGTGGGAACCTTACACCCTGTGAACAGTAGCCTTGAACTGCTAGATTCTGACCCAAACTGAGAAAGCCTCTCCGAAGTCACCCAAGAAGGTAGAGCAGAGGGTACAAATCCTGTCTCTACCTGCCCGTCCACACTCCTTTTCCTCTGCTCTGGAAAGTGTCTTGACCAGGCTGATTGGCAGCAGCTCTGGAAGAATTGTATAAGTAGGCAGACCTGGAGAGAGAGTAGTTAATGGGTTCGGGGTGCAGGTGGATAGGAGAAATAACTCCCAGCATTCTATAGCACAATAGGACAATTATGGTCTACAACAATTAAATGTATATTTCAAAATGGCCAGTAGAGAGAATATCTAATGTTCCCAACACAAAGAAATGATAAATGTATGAGGTGATAGATATGCCAATCGCCTTCATCTGATCATTACACATTTTACATGTGTACTAAATACCACATTTTACCCTATAAACACAGAACTATTTCATATCCAACTAATGTGCAATCACCATAACCACTATGCCCGAGATAAATGTAATGTGATATAAATTTGTATTCTTTTAAATAATGTAGATCTACCAAATCAGATACTCCAAGGATGATACATTGAACATGATAGAGGTTGTAAGAAGCCAGAGTCTTTGGGGAAAGACTTCAGAGAGAAGATGGCCTTGAATAATGGTCAATATTTGTGTGGGCAGGTGGGAAAGGATGGAGTATCCCAGAGTAATAGAAGCTGCAGTCATGGGCCAGCGCTGTGGCTCAACAGGCTAATCCTCCACCTTGCGGCGCCGGCACACCAGGTACTAGTCCGGGTTGGGGTGCCGGATTCTGTCCCAGTTGCCCCTCTTCCAGGCCAGCTCTCTGCTGTGGCCCGGGAGTGCAGTGGAGGATGGCCCAAGTGCTTGGGCCCTGCACCCCATGGGAGACCAGGAAAAGCACCTGGCACCTGGCTCCTGCCATCGGATGAGCGCAGTGCGCCGGCTGCAGCGCGCTGGCCGCAGCGGCCATTGGAGGGTGAACCAATGGCAAAGGAAGACCTTTCTCTGTCTCTCTCTCTCACTGTCCACTCTGCCTGTCAAAAAGAAAAAAGAAAAAAAAGAAGCTGCAATCTTGGAGGCAAGAGGAGTGTGGTGTGCGAAGGCTCCCAAGACATGGTGTGGCTTCCAGGTCCCAGTGGTGACACCAGGTTGTTCCTCCCTGGCTCCAACACACAGCTTCAGGTTTCTATGATCACATGTCCCATTGGAAATAAGCAGAGGCACCTTCCTAACATATTTAAATAAGATCTCAAATGTATCATTGCAATACACTAAATGACAGAATGCCAGCCCTCAGACAGCTACCCCACTCAGCAAGATCCTCGAGTACAGAATCTCAAGTTCATGGCTCATGCCTTTGGCGAAGTCTTCCTCACACACCCCTCTGCTCCCTTCCCCACGCTGCAGGTGTATGAAATGGGTGGACGGCTCAACAATGCCATGGAATTTTCCTCTTGCTCCCACCTCTGCCACTCATGATGACTACTTAAGGAATAATGGGATTTGTGGGCGAGAAGTACCTAAACATTTGGGATTTGTGAAAGGTGGTTTGAGGCTTGTGAGGAAGATGTCACCTCCGTGGGGAGTGAGGTAAGGGTTGTCACCGTTAGCCCACACCCATCTGGGAAGCAGGTGCATGTAGGAAGTGGCAGGTGCATGTGGGGAGAATTGAAAAGTCAGGTTGGATAACTGATAGCCATTCTGGGGCCATGAAATGCCAGGAGCTACTGCTCATCTTCTCAGCCCACCTTTCTAAACTAATTTTATTCTTCTCATTCAGCTCCTTGCCCATATTTTGCCTCTTCAGAGAGGCCCTTGCTAAGCACGGTATCTAAAATCCTTGCACATGCACCAATCCCATCACACTGTACTACCATGTTATTTAGCATGCTAGTCATATACTTGTGTGTTGCTCACTTATTTATCAGTTAGTCTTTCTCTGCACTAGAAATAAACTCCACGAGAGGTGATCTGTGTCAGTTTTGTTCACAGCTATAATCCTTCACCCAGCGTTGTGGCCTGTGTTTTAATAAGCTCAGTAGTTGTCGATGAATGAGCTTACTTTTTTTTTAAGACGACTATTAAGATTTTTGCTAAGCCATCCGGAAGCACAAGCGTGAATACTGTGACAGAAGCATCAGTGCCACAGGGGCCACAGCAGGAAGTATTCCCTAGATCCATTGTGAACCTGACAAAAGCCACAGATTCATCCAGGCACAGTGCAGAAAAGGCCAGAGTTGAGTATGTATAGTTCTCATCTGGTCGTAGCACAAGGATTTCTGACTCAACGTTGAGCACGCACACAGCCAGTCGGTTGATCCCACATGAAGCCAAGTGATGCTGGATAGTAATTAATCATGATCTTCACATTTTGAGGCCTTTCAGCATAAAGCTTTAGACAGATGCATGCATTTCTCTTAAATTTCATTTTTGCTCAGAAAAATAAACTGACCCTTTCTAGTAAAACAAATTTTTTTAAACTTCATAAAACTTGCCAAAATCTGCTAGTCTGAAGGAGTGTTTTGTAAAAAAACTTGGGTGGAGAAGAAATCAAATGTAATTAATCACTAAGCACACAGAGTTCAGCCAAGGAGAAAAGAAAAACTGAGAAACGATTTTAAAAGTTCCCACATGTCGATGAAATGAAGTCTGCACACATCTTCTCAGGAAGATCAGAATCTTTAAAGTACTTGTTTTCTGTCCCTAGATTTATTTTTCCCCTGTTTTGAATGTTACAAAGGTTCATTTCTTCAAAACAGCATAGAAATTATAAATCCTTCACCATCCTGAATTCTGCCCATCTATAATTATGCACTGCTTTTAAAAAGTGGCCAATTAAATCATCTGTCTTCCAGAAAAATGTTCAGGACTTTGATTAGGGCTGTCAAATTTCTAAGATCAATAACTGGCTTGATGCAGGCCATTTGGGTTTCTATTATTGATGTTGAACACCTCATCTTCCTTCCTCCCTTCCACTGTTAGTTGAGTTGTGAGTCTTTTGCCCACCACTGAATAATGTGCTTCAATATCAGAGTCTGTGTTCCTAGACCTAGCTCAATTCATTCATTCAACACATGTATTGTTAAATGCCAGTTACGATCCAGTTACTGGAGAAATGGAAGTAAGCAAAGACCTTGGTCTCCTTGGATCTTGCATTCAGTGGTAAAGACAGAAAATACATTAGATAAGTAAGTAAAATGTATGCTCTGCTACATCATGATGAGTGCTAAGTAGAAACACTAAGTAGGAAAGTATTCATAGGAAATGTGCACATGGAGGGAAGAAGGGCAAGTTTAGATGGCACAGCCAGCAAAGATCTTAGGGAGAAAAGACGTTACTTAGTTAAAACGAGAAGGACACGAGAATGTCAGGTGCATAGGAAACACTCCTCACCTATGTAGTAACTGAACCACAGTCAGCTGCTTTCTCAGCTCTCATTGTGCCGGCAGGTGCATTTACAATGTAGGGATCTTGTCTCCTTGTAACTTTTGAGTGGGGTCTTTATTAGCCACCTACACATAGTAATCCTAAATGCAATTGGTGTTCATATCCACATCCTTAAGAATAAATGCAGATGAAAACCTCTCTCTCTCTGCCTCTCCTTCTCTCTGTAACTGACTTTCCAGTAAATAAATAAATCTTAAAAGAAAAAAATAATAAATAAATGACTCTTACTGTCAGAACCTGGCTGGAAGCCAGCACTGTGGTGTAACGGGTAAAGCTACCACCTGCAGTGCTGGTGTCCCATATGGGCACCTGTTTGAGTCTCAGCTGCTCCACTTCTGATCCAGCTCCCTGCTAATGGGAAAGCAGAAGATGGTCCCAGTCCTCGGGCTCCTGCACCCATGTGGGAGACCTGGAGGAAGCTCCTGCTCTGGCACAGCCCTGGCTGTTGTGGGCATTTCTGGGGTGAACCAGCAGATGGAAGAACTCTCTCCCTCATGCTCTTTGTTAACTCCGCCTTTTATATAAATAAATCATTTTTTTAAAAACCTGGCTGATGTGTTGGTGGAGGAGAAGCAATACCACCTGCTGCTGGTGGAGTATGTGTGTATTGGAGTGGGGGGTCGAGAACAGCATCAGGCTTAAAGAAAATGAAATGCTAGGAATGAACAATTCTCAGAGAGAAAACCAAAGACAGAGTTCTTGCTATGGGGAGTTAAGGGTCATACACAGGGGCCGGCACTGCGGCATTGCAGGTAAAGCCGCGGCCTGAGTGCCAGCATCCCGTATGGGCGCCGGTTTGAGTCCTGACTGCTCCACTTCCAATCCAGCTCTCTGCTATGGCCTGGGGAAGCAGTGGAAAATGGTCCAAATCGTTGGGCCCCTGTACCGGCATGGGAGACCTGGAAGAACCTCCAGGCTCCTGGCTTCAGATCAGCCCAATTCCAGTCCTTGCAGCTATTTGGAAAGTGAACCTGCAGATGGAAGATCGAGCTCTCTCTCTCTTCCTCTCTAACTCTGCCTTTCAAATAAATATTTTTTAAAAAGAGATTTGTACACAAAGGTAGCCACTCACAGCCAATGGGAATGTGAGAACACTGCCCTCTGTCAATGAGCTTCCTGTCTCAGACACGTGCCAGAGGCACCCTGTCTGTGGACTTTTCTCCAGCCTAATCTATCGGTCACACCTAAGCAGCGCATTATTCCTGGGACGAGCCTCTGCCTCGAGGAACTTGGAGCTCTCTGGCCCTCCGTGCCTTTGCACGTGCTGCGTGCTCCTGACCTTCAGCTTCCTGCGCAGTCCCTCCAGGCACAGCTCAAAATTTCACCTTCTCTGTCAAAGCTCTTTGAACTGTAACACTTCAAATTGGTGCGTATCACTGGGAAAAATTATATTCCAAAACAACAAAGGTTTAAGAAAATACCTCTCCCAACCCGCTTAGAGGAGGTAAGGCATGATGCCAGGGTTGGCCACCACGCTTGGCCATTCCAGAATCTCTAGCGAGCCCAGGGGGCCACATCAACAGTATTAGTGCGTCCAGTACTGACCCAGGTGCTTCTGCCCCTTTCCCACCCACTCCCCATTCTTGCTTCTTTTTCCTATCAGCAGCAAAGGATACTTTCAGGCCCCTGGGCTTTTGTTGCTAATTATCAACAAGTAAACACAACTGTAACACTTCTCTCATCCTTGGTCCCTTCTGGGAACCCTATCTGCAAGCTTTGCATCATAATTCTAAAGTGTCCACTTATCTATCCATCTTAGATTTTTACATTTATTTGAAAGGCAGAGAGAAAGATAAAGATGAGAGAAATAGACAGATAGCTCTCCCTTTTCTCTGGTTCACTCCCCAAATACCCACCACAGCCAGGGATGAGGCATACTGAAGCTAGGAGCCAGGAACCAGAACTCAGTCCAAATCTCTCATGTGGGTGGCAGAGACCTAATTCTGAGCCATCATCTGCTACCTTCCAGGGTGCACAGTATCAGGAAGCTAGAATGGAAAGCAGAACCAGGTCACTGTGCCAAATATTTACCCCCACCCAGCCATCCTGTCATGGTTCTTAGACAGGCTCTGCAATCTTAACTGCCTGTGTTGTAATCGTGGCTACTCCACTTAGCAAACTTGGACAAGACCCTTAACTCGGAGCCTCAGTTCACTGGTTGTTAAAGAGGGATAGTAAAAGTCTTGGTGTTTTGTTTTGTTTTATTGACAGGCAGAGTGGACAGTGAGAGAGAGAGAGACAGAGAGAAAGGTCTTTCTTTGCCGTTGGTTCACCCCCTAATGGCCGCTGCAGCCAGCACACTGTGGCCAGCGCACTGCACTGATCCGAAGCCAGGAGCCAGGTACTTCTCCTGGTCTCCCATGTGGGTGCAGGGTCCAAGCACTTGGGGCATCCCCCACTGCCTTCCTGGGCCACAGCAGAGAGCTGGACTGGAAGAGGAGCGACCAGGACAGAATCCAGCACCCCAACCCGGACTAGAACCCAGTGTGCCGGCGCCACAGGCAGAGGATTAGCCTAGTGAGCCATGGCGCCGGCTGTGTTGCTATTTCTTGAACCCACCTGGCACATTCCCACCCCAGGGCCTTTGTACCAGCTTCTCCTCCAGTCCAAAACCCCCTTCCCCACATAGCAACCTTTCAATGGATGACCATATTATAAATGCAACCCCATGGCTCTTAGCACTTCTAAGCCCCTTACCTTGCTCCAGGTTTTTTCTATAGCACATATTATGTTCTATCATTTTGCACAGTATGTGCAGTTATCATCTCCTTACTCCACTAAAGTGTAAGCCTGGGGGCGTGATTTCTCTGTCGCAGTCACTGAACAGCCCCTGTCTGTGGCTAGCACAGTGCTCGTACTCACGTTTTAATGAGAAGACGTCTTTAGATGAGAGGACATGGGCATTGTTGGCAAGCACAGAAGAGCTGCCCTGTCTTTTAATTATTAAGCTGCACAAGTGTAAAAGCTATTTTCATTTTACCCTTCAGTCAACAAAGCAGTAAAGGTCCTGAACTTGCTTAATGAGTCTCTAAAAGTGCTGGCTAATGAGCGTGAGGCAGGCTGGCTGCTCTGCCGGTGGCCCGGATCACCCCGAGCGCTCACCAGCAGGACAGGCCCGTCGCAGGCCGCCTGCACAGCCGCCCGCCTGTCTGTCCAAGCCCCGGAGGGCATTTCAGGTCCAAGGAAAGCAGAGCCAGCTTCTGCCCAGAGCCTTTCTGCTGTAACTCCCACTCTCTCAGCCAGGGAGCCTCGTCCTGGGCTCTCGATGGATTCCTCCAGTACCGATCCTTGAGCTATCTAATTGCAACTCAACTCCTGGGATTCTACCCAGGCCCACAGGATATCTCCATATGGACCTTGCTCTCTGGAATCTTCCTTTTGCCACAGTTTTCCGGGCTGAAGGCCAGCTAATCTTTTTCTAGAAACGGATGTTCTGGCCGCACATCCAGAACAGATGCTGCCCATCAAGCTGGCTCTGAATGCGACCGGAGCACTCGCCCCGGCTGAGCCTGGATAAGCGGTCACTCAACCTTCTGATAATATTGAGTTTTACCCGAACCCCAAGAAAGCAGCGGGAGTGAAGAAACTCCTCCACCCTGTTGTACTGCAAAATCTTTCCACCCTTGTGTGTAAAAGGAGAGAGCTGATCTTGCAAAGCTCCCCGCCCTGGCTGGGCACATTACAGTGTGAGCTGTCTCCATTGTTCCTCGGCACCCCCAGCTGCCTCACTTCCTTCTCTGCCTGCTGCTCAAACGCCCCAGACCCTCTTCCCTTCTTTGAGACAGCCCTCATTAGTGATCGTTCTCCCCAAAGCAACAGCATGAATAAAGCTCTCTTCTGGTTGCGGTTTCTTTCATACTTCATTTTTGACAGGCAGAGTAGACAGTGAGAGAGAGAGACAGAAAAGTCTTCCTTTGCCATTGGTTCACCCTCCAATGGCCACCGCGGCCGGCACACCGCGCTGATCCGAAGCCAGTTGCCAGGTGCTTCTCCTGGTCTCCCATGGAGTGCAGGGCCCAAGCACTTGGGCCATCCTCCACTGCACTCCCGGGCCACAGCAGAGAGCTGGCCTGGAAGAGGGGCAACTGGGACAGAATCCAGCACCCCAACCAGGACTAGAACCCGGTGTGCCAGCGCTGCAAGGCGGAGGATTAGCCTAGTGAGCCGTGGCGCTGGCCTCTTTCACACTTTTAATTTTAAGCCTCAGTTCCCCCATCTCTGAGAGGAGATCATTGTAACTACTTCACAGGGCTGGGGGAGAGGGTGCCATGGAATCACGGGTATAAAGTGTAGGGAGCTCTCAACAGATACTGGTATTTGTATTACTTTTATGTATTTTCATCCTATTGAAAACAGAGAGGGAAAGAGATCTTCCACCTGCTGGTTCACTCCCCAAATGGCTGTAACAGCCAGGCTTAGGCCAGGCTAAAACCAGAAGTCCAGATCTCTATCAAGGTCTCCCACATGGGTGGCAAGGGCACTGCCTAAAATCTCCATTACAATATGGCGCCTGGCAGATGCTCAAGGGGCGTGTCTGCGGCTGCCATGGTTAAGCTACCTAAAATCAGACCACCAGCAGGGATAGGTCTGCTTTAGTTCCGGACACATGGACAGTGTGTGATCCCTATACTTTACTTAAGGTGCCCCTGTGCGTGGTCCACCCATGCCTGCGTGACCTTTTCTCTGATTGGCTCCCCAACTGCGCATGTCTTTCATAAGCTTTATAAGCCTGTACGTTTCCTCAATAAAGCAGTTCCTGTTTCAACAGAACTCACGGGTGCTTGAGGTGTGTTCACCACCCGTCGACCTTACCTCTCCCGTTCGCCTTGTTGGGGAGTGTCTGTAGTGGCCCCTGCTGGTCAGGGGCCAGCCTAGGGCTTGAGACCCGGACACTTGAGCCACTATTTGCTGCCTCCCAAGATGCACTAGCAGGGAGTTTAAGGAGTCAGGTCTCCTACCTGCTCGCCAGTGTAGATACAGACATTGCAAGCCACACTTTAATCCACTATGCCACAACACTAGTGCCTCTAGATAGACATTTTGATAGCATTATTAGTACTGTTGTTCAATTCCCTCTGGCCCAGTTCTACCAGGCCCTGGGCTTCACAGTCCCTGTTGCTACTGACTGCTCAATGTTCTTAATTATTTCCAGTGGTCTATCACTATGTATTTTACTTATTGACAGCCTTATTCTGGAAGCTTCTGCAGGGATTTAGTCATCTCCAGCTCCCCTTGGTCACTGTCACCCCTCAACACATTCCTGTGAGACTCCTCAAGTGTTCTCTGCAAAGAGAAATTGATTCAGCACTCGCTCTCTGTTCACAATGGGGAGTTCTGTATCATTTCCTCAACCAGCCCCACTTGTTTGGCAACATCTGGCCTTGCTTCTCCCCCTGCATAGAATTCCCAGTGGTTTTCCCTGTTTTGAGCATTGCTTCTCACCTATTCTCAGGGTGCTATTTGGAATAGGAGAGAAAGCACCACGCTCTCACAGAGCTTTGCAAAACCCTGCCATTCAGAAATGGAATCTTCTGGGGAGTTTTTGAGTCAGGCTCCCGATACCCAGACCAACTCAACCAGGATCTCTGCATGGGGGGAGGGGACAGGCACTGGGGATTTTTGCAAGCTCCCTAGATGCTTCCATGTGCAGCCAACGCAAAGAATCGCATGAATCTATTGTTGCATCAAAAATACTACGGTATCATTAGTCTGCCTCTTGTTAGCTCAGATTCTTTGTTCTACAATCTCTGGATCCCCCTCCCTCACATAGGGATGACAAAGGCTCTGCAACTCACAAACATTAGGAATCATTCATCCTTGGAGCAGGCGCACCTTGGGAATACAGCTTGGGGCTTATCCACTGTTGTAGCTGCTGTGTTAACACGTGGTGGTCCTTCAATAGCGAAATATTATACAACAGTCAACTGGATATTAGGGAATGGTAGCTCAAGGTGCATTGCTCAAACTTGGAGGAACATAAAGGAAAATTACTTGAAGAAAGAAGCTTAAGGCTTCCTTTGCATAGAGTAAGACAGATGATTTAGAATCTCCTAGTATTTTGGTCTTTTGTGTTTATGGCAGGGTCTGACCACCTGACGCCAAGCTGTTAACTCCCTGATAGCATGCACTTCCTGAGGAATTAGTCAACGTTCTTTGCACATATTTTCTATTCAGCTCAATGTATAGATTAACTTAAGTATCCATTTCCCTTTTGCTTTTTCCTTATCAGGATAAAAAGAGTTGCAGAGAAGTTTTGAAAGAGAAGCACTTTAAAGTTCTCTCTGAACATTTGAGCCTCATCAGTTAAGATCCCACCTTGGTAACCAGCATGGGATACAGCACCATCTCGGAGATCAAACGTGGCCACGTGGCTGCGATTTTTCTAATCAGTTGCTCGAGGAGCAGAAACCACAGGATCTCCTGGGAATTAGCCAAGATCTGGAGGAGGGAAATGCAGTCAGCCAAGCAGGACATGTGTCCACTCCCACGCTCCTGCCTAGCAAGGCACCTGTATTACGCATGCTCTTAAGTATCTGCATTCTGAGGCTTTGATGTCCCGGGCCTTGCTGACCCTGAAAGATAGTCCTTCCTGGTGATGCCTGGCTGCCCCTTTATGGGGTTTCCCCTTGACAACCCAGGAAGTCTCGTTATGTTTCCCCACTCTTTTTCTGAAAATTTCCCCATCTTATGCTTTCACAATAGACCTGATTCTTTTTAATAAATTGTTTTTTTAAAGATTTATTTGAAAGAGTTACACAGAAGGAGAGGCAGAGAGAGAGAGAGAGAGAGAGAGAGAGAGAGAGAGAGAGAGAGAGGTCTTCCATCTGCTGGTTCACTCCCCAGTTGGGGCCGCAATGGCCGGAGCTGCACCGATCTGAAGTCGGGAGCCTGGAGCTTCTGGGTCTTCTACGCGGGTGCAGGGGCCCAAGGACTTGGGCCATCTTCTGCTGCTTTCCCAGGCCATAGCAGAGAGCTGGATCAGAAGAGTAGCCGGGATTCAAACTGGTGCCATGTGGGATGCCAGTGCTTCAGGCCAGGGCGTTAACCCGCTGCACCACAGTGACGGTCCTGACCTGTTTTTTAAATCCTTGGCTTTTTTGGACATGGCCCTCATGTGTAGAGGGAACTCAGATCACACATGTCTGGCAATTAAGGCATGGACGAAAGAACGGAAAATCTAACTGGCAGAACCTTAGGAGCCAAAGCAACACCAGAACTTGGGCACACAAGAGTTCTTCCAGAAGCAATAGGTACCTCAGACATGGAAATGTGGAATTTACAAGTCTGTCTTGAGACCAGCGGGTCATCCCCTATTAGAGGGCCAGTTCCAGTCCCAGCTGCTCCACTTCCAATCCAGCTCCCTGCTAATGCACCTAGGAAAGCAGCAGAGGATGGCCCAAGTATTTGCCCCCCTCCACCCCAAGTGGGAGACCCAGATGGAGTTTCAGACACCTGGCTTCAGCCTGGCCCAGCCCTGACTGTTGTGGCTATTTTGGGAGTGAACCATCAGACTGAAGATGGCTTATCTCTCTGTCTCCCTCTCTCTCTGTCACTCTGCCTTTCAAATAAATAAAATAAGTCTTTAGGGACCACAGGGGTGGGGGACAAACAGTCTGCCTTACCATGCTGGCCGATCCCAAGCCTCTGCAGTCGTGTTTGCCTTCCTGGGCATTTCCACACACCAGGTTCTCCTACCTAATCTATAAAGCCTTCCCCCACCCCCAGTCTGAGGGGCTGATTTGAAACAAGTTTCCCCTGTTTCCCTAACAATCACCATGATAGAGCTAAAGCCTTTCTCTCCAGCTTGACCGGGAGTGGGGGGTGGGGGTGGGTGGAGGGGGGTGGGAGTGGCGGGGGGGGGAACAGCCACAGACACAGGAGGAACCCCAGGGATAGCCAATTCCTACGCACAGTGAGGTATCCCCAGGCTGTGCCTTCCATACGCAAACCGGCTGAGCCCAAGCCCACACGCCACCTCCTCCTCCACCAGGTTTTCACACTCAGGCTCTCTGCTCACCTGCCCCCATCACCCCCAGGGGCTCGTTATCAAGTAGAGACAGCTCCTTCAACACACAGCCTCTGCAATCATTCCAACTATCCAGTCCGAGGCCTTTATCCCGCTTCAGCTGGTTCTTCCCTGTGTTTTTCCCTCCCTCCCGACCTCCTGGCAGAATCCCCAGCTTTCCTGTGCCCCCCCCACCCCCACCCCACTGTGGCAAGGAGTGCCCCTTCACCTTGTAACTATGCAAACACCAGCAAACTGTCTTTCCAAGGGCAATCGTCTCTTGATCTGTTGGCCTCACCATTCCTGAAAAATAAAACACAGTTTTCAAAGACTTATCTATGAATTTGAAAGGGAGAGGGAGAAAGAGTTCATCTCCTTGCTCACTCCCCAAATGGCCACAAAGGCTGGGGCTGGGCCAGGCCAAAGCCAGAAATTCACCTGGGTCTCTCATGTGTGTTGCAGAATCCCAGGTAAGCAGGTACGTGGGCCATCCTCTGCTGCTTTCCCAGGCACATTAGCAGGGAGCTGGACTGGAAGTGGAAGTGGAGCAGCCCAGACATGTGCTCTGCTGTGGGATGCCTCTATTAGAAGTCAGCTGGTTTGAATCAGCAAAATCCAAGGTGGCTGCCAAAGTGACTCCACACAGACCTCAAGCCTCATCCTAATCTCATTTCCATACTAAAAACCACTCACTGGCTCATGTGAGTTGATATCACTTATGACAACCATCAGAGGCGACCATAAAGGACAAAAAGAAGGCAGCTCCTGGATTTTGAGAATTACACTGGAATATTCCTCCGACTTATAAGCCTAGCCTCCCCCGTGATATCAATTATCCCTCGGGACTCAGCAGACTGGGGAGCTGATCTAGGAGCTGGGTTCCTGCTTCCCCATTCTTTGGCCACTTAGTGAAACCTGGACTGTTGGCCTCCGTTTAGGTTTCATTATTGGCTTTGTGACACTGTAGTGGGATTCCCGTACAGAGATGAGCCACCGAGGCCTTTAACAGGAGGTGGCCTTTTATTCTTACTTACACCAGCATAAGGCCCAGGTGGACTTTTCTCCAAAAGCCTGAGCCCGGAACGAAGAGGCGTGTTTTCTTATACATGGTTTTAGCCTCTTTGTCTCCTTTATATGG
The DNA here is from genome assembly GCA_949820135.1 of Sylvilagus floridanus. Taxonomy (NCBI): domain Eukaryota; kingdom Metazoa; phylum Chordata; class Mammalia; order Lagomorpha; family Leporidae; genus Sylvilagus; species Sylvilagus floridanus. The sequence continues at coordinate 46,335,089 of OX463235.1, forward strand.
CTGCATGCATACATTTGATTGAATATTCAAATGTTGCATGGCAGCCACAGGAATTGATACAATTCTACACTGGCGTACACAGTTGCTGATTTTCGCTGTCTAGCAAGGGTTAACATCATCCCTCTGTGCTACCCAGCAGGAACCCAGGCAGACAGTAACTGCACAGCCGGGCAGATGACAACTACATTTCCTTCCAGGACAGGTTCCTCCCTTTTTCTCCTGCTGACCTTGGGAAGGCCTCCACCACAGCTTTAATCATGGAGGTTAGCAGCAAGTTAATTAAAAGACCAGAGCCTCTACCACAACACCAAACAAAGGCCTGATTTTGGAGCCCTTTGCCCCTACCCCAGCCCAGGGTAACTTCCCCCATCCCTCACCCACAGTCTCAAAAGCTCCCTCATGGGTCCCTTCTCTGCTGGTCTCCCCCAGATCCCTGAGAGATGCTTCAGCCTTGGCTCTTCAGCCTTGTGCCCCTTCCCAGCACTCTGGCCCATCTGGCATTCTTAGCTTAAGGAGGCTTATGGGCCATTGTCAGGCCTAACACTTGAGTTCTAGGAATGTGGAGGGCAGGGAGAAAAATCTCTACCCTCTGAGGTTAGACTGACAAAAGATGGATTAGCAGAGAAAAACAACAGTGCATACCTGTGGGAGAATTCAGTGAGTAACTCAAAGTGGGGGCCAGTGTTGTGGCTCAGCAGGTTAAGCCATCACCTGGGATGCCAGCACCCCAGATGAGCATGGTTCAAGTCCTGCCTTCTTGCTCTGTGCTTTGCAATAAATTCCTAATTTCTTCTACCACCCAGTTCCAGTGATTGGCTTTCTGTATGCCAGGTGAGCAGACTAGGTTTGGGGGGGTGGTCTATGACAGCACCTCAACTAGTTTGGGGTATCATTTGGCAACAATTTGTACATTGAATTAGGGTACCACCCCTTACCCTATAAAGGGATCACCCCAACTTTGGTGGAGGCAACAGCTCTTCCTTCCTCATACTACCCCTTTAAATAAACTCTATTTTTCTGTACACCTTTATATCTCTTTATAACTCTTCGTGTGTAGAGCAACGAAGAAGCTGGAATTGACCCAGCCTACTCAGCCTGTTAACTCAAGAGCAATCCATTTATAGAGAAGTAAGGCAAAGGCACGGGGCTTGGGCTTTTATGGACAGCAAATTGTGGGAAGGTAAATACATAGGAGCGCCTACTGGGACACAAGAATTAACTGAGAAGGTGCATTTGTGCGGTGGCTCAGTGACATCTCATCTCTGGTGATAAGATTATTGTAACTTCACAGGGAGAATCCTGAGTTTGCTCTCAGGCAGATGGAGGACACAGAGCTGGTCCTGTTCTGCTTTTTCTCGACTGCCTTCATCTCAGAAGAATCCTTAGACCAGGGTGGCACAGTTTGCAGGGACTTTTGCTTCAACGATTACGGCGGTGATGTGGGTTAAGCCGGGCTTTTGGCTGGAGATCGAGCCGAGCCACAATTGAAACAAGCACACTTCTAGGAGAAAGCGTGTCCCAGGTTTCACAATATGGCCTGCAGAACACAGTGCTGTTTGCTTCTGGAGATGATGGTCTCCTAGTCCTGAGCTAGTGGGAGATGGTCAGTCTGGTTCCAACCCCCATTCAACTCATCCAGACACTCAGATAACTCATTGATAAAATGGACACGTCACCCCTATCAATATCTTCCTTGCCAGAAGTTAGAAAAAAGGACTGCTTTCCCAGGCCATAGCAGAGAGCTGGATTGAAATAGAGCAGGCTAGACTCAAACCGGCACCCATGCAGGATGCTGGCACTGCAGGTGGTGACTTTCTCCCTACACCATAGCGCTGGCCCCCACAATGCACTTTATGATTTGTAAAATGTGATAAAAATGTTTATCTTTGATAAAGAAAAAAAAAGTTTACTTCTAACTACTGAGAGACTGAATATGGAAATGGACAATGGTCAAACTATATATAAAAATAAAACTCTGACCTTTGACCTACCCAGGAAGTCAGTCTGCTATAAATCAGAATTGCCAGATTACTCTCTCTAGCAACAAGCCCAGCTACTAAACAGTAACTTCTGTTAACAATCAGCCCAAAATGTCTAGGAATTGATTAATAACTGACAGCTTCGGTAATTCTATTCCTATCTTGCTTCCAACTTGAGACCAATGAGAGAAAGTTGCAGGAGCTGCCTGCTTTCCAGGTAGCCCATCTGAAGCCGAGTCCCCAAATAGCCCCTTGAAGGCAGACCGTGGGGCTCCAGTCTCCCAGCCGCTCACCCTTCATTTAACTCACTAAGTTAAGGAAATGTTACAGCATGGCTCATTTTTATTTTGACATGTAGAGTTATAGACAGTGAGAGAGAGACAGAGAGAAAGGTCTTCCTTCCATTGGTTCACTCCCCAAATGGCCACTACGGCCAGCGCCCAAGCCAGGAGCCAAGTGCTCCCATGCGGGTGCAGGGCCCAAGCACTTGGGCCATCCTCCACTGCACTCCAGGGGCACAGCAGAGAGCTGTGCCTGAAGAGGAGCAGCCGGGACAGAATCCGGCGCCCACATGGGATGCCAGTGCCGCAGGTGGAGGATTAACCAAGTGAGCCACGGCGCTGGCCCCCAGCATGGTTCTAATCATCAGACTAATGTGGTCATTTACTTCTCCAGCAGGTAGAACCTTCTTGGCCAGTATTGTCTTGAGGGGTTTTATTTACGGGAATTCTTTTTTTTTTTTTTTTCCTTTTTTGACAGGCAGAGAGACAGACAGAAAGGTCCTCCTTTGCCGTTGGTTCACCCTCCAATGGCTGCCGCGGATGGCGCGCTGTGGACGGCGCACCGCGCTCATCCGATGGCAGGAGCCAGGTGCTAGGTGCTTTTTCCTGGTCTCCCATGGGGTGCAGGGCCCAAGCACTGGGGCCATCCTCCACTGCACTCCTGGGCCACAGCAGAGGGCTGGCCTGGAAGAGGGGCAACCGGGACAGAATCTGGCGCCCCGACCGGGACTAGAACCTGGTGTGCCGGCGCCGCAAGGCGGAGGATTAGCCTGTTGAGCCACGGCGACGGCTTATTTAGGGGAATTCTAGGCCCAGGGCAGAGAAAACCACTACCACCTGCATGCAAGCAAGCCCCGGCTGACTGAAGCCCATTTGGCCATCATGCCCACCAGGTGGCGCTGTGCAGACAGCTCACGCAGGGCATCTTGTCGATGCTTCCGGGCTGGACTGCTGGCTGCCCAAGGTGTGCATTGCCTTGTTCCTTACCTGAGCTTCTTTTAAAATCAACCAGAGGAAAACAGAAAGAATGGACAAGCCTTGGTGCCTGGCCTCAGAGCCTTGAGACTTCTCTGCAATTTTGCCAGACCAGCTTCCTCTTTGTCATAGCATCTTTAAAAACCCCCAAAACACCCACATTCAGGAGGGTGGTAGTTGGTGAGACTTGGAGGTCTGCTACCCCCTCAATTGTAACAGAGAAAACTTTCTCTTTCCTTTACCCTCACACCTGCCCTTGTTACTTTGATTTGGCACCAGGGACAGGAATCAAGCTTCCAGTGACACAGCTACAACTACTCCAGGCCTACAGCCTCTACTCAGGCCCACCCTGAAGCCCCACTCTCCTGCCTGCCTTGGATTCTTCCAAACCACAATGACACAGGCCAGTGCTGTGGCATAGTGGGTAAAGCCGCTGCCTGCAGTGCCAGCATCCCATATGGGCACCAGTTCAAGTCCCGCTGCTCCACTTCCCATCCAGCTCTCTGCCATGGCCTGGGAAATTGCTTTGTGCTTCAACAAGACTTTCTCCTTTCTCTTGCAGGCTTGAAAGTAATAAATGTTTTCTTTCTCAGAAGGTAGATTCAGAGTGCACACAAATAGGAGGACCTGTCTGCTAACACGGCTAATATGTCAGCATTCCTACAGCCTACCTAAAGAGTATACATATTCCCAGAATAGTAAAATAGTAAAATTATCCTAGAGGGAGGGTACTGAGGCTTCCCAAGCAAAGATATTTGCATTTCTTGTGATGCAAGTAGACCCTCCCCCACACACACACCAAGATTAGCAGAGTCAGAGCCTTCCATTGGTACCCCACCCTCCCAGGTAGGCAGTTGTCTTTCTGGATGAGGAGACTCCAACATGTGAGGTGCTGAGGATGGTGGTAATCAATGGTTTTGCCGAAAGAAGTCATCTTGTCTTGTGCGCATGACCATTCAGAACAAAGACTACATTTCACACCCCCACGCCTAGGAGACAAGTTCTGGCCAGTGAGATGTACAACAGCCGTGTAGTGCAGACATCCTGCTGAGCCTCTTTCCCGACAGGCATGAAGCCGCCCAGGAATTACATGGCACCTCCACATGTTCCACATGGAGCTCATTATCCACATTTTTACGGGGCGTCCCTTAGGTCCTATGTGAAACAGGTAGGAAAAGGAGTGTTTTGATTGACACATAGGAAGGAAGAATTACATATGAGGGCTGTGACTTCCAGCTTGGCAGACCTGAACTACCTACCTAGTTGTCCCACATCAGAGGTGGTGGTGGGGAGAAAGAGAGACAGAGAGAGGTCTTCCACCCACCGGTTCACTCCCCAAATATCCACAATGGCCTAGGCTGTTTCTGACGGAAGCCAGGAGATCTGTCCAAGTCTCCCATGTAACGGGCAGGTGCCCAAGTACTTGCACCATCGTCTGCTGCTTTCCTGGGTGCATCGGCAGAGAGCTGGAAGGACGTGGAGCAGCCAACCCTTGAGCAAATGCTCTGCTGGGGCTGCCAGCATTGCAAGTGGCGGCGTAACCCACTGTGCCGCAATGCCAGTGCGGAGGTGGAATTACAACTTTTGAGCATTAATAAAGTAGGCAACTGATTTGTTCTACATAATATGAATCTTCGACTTAAAATATAAAGGATGGCGCAAGCAATGCCTCATTTTCTAGTAGATCCTGACACCTACTGGCCACATTTGACTAAATGCTTGCAATGTTTTGGCCAAGAAAGAAAGGAAATGTTTGTGGTTCTCAGTGGATGAAGTCTCGGGTGGAGAGAGGGGATCCTGGCTCCACGATAGGGGCACAGCTCCTGGGAGACAGTGAACCAAGGATGAGAAAGGAACTAAGGAAAAGATCAGTGCACAGAGCATTTGCCCCAGCGCTCCTGCCGTGTCTGTCTTCAACCCTCCCTGTCCTGTAGTTTCCCACCCGACCTTCTAAAAGCTTTTTCTCTGGGGACACAGTGCTTTTGAAAAGAGCCACCCTCCAAACTGTCTCGAGTAAAAGAGGCCTCGCCTCCTTTTCAGGGCCTGGCTGTGACATCTCACCATCAGTCACCCTCTTGGAGTGCTTGCACTGGGCTTGCACGGGGCTTCAGCAGTGGACAGACCCTGGAGTCAGGCTGTCTGCGGGCAAATGCTCACTCTGCCATTTACAAGTTATGTCACCTTGGCCAGATGACATTATATCTCTTTCATTCCCTCTAAAAATGCAGATGACAAAAATGCCTATCACGCAGTTCTTATAAAATTTTAAAGAATTTATGTATGTAAAGTGCTCAGAATAGTGCCTGATACGTCCGAGGAGCTGTATAGATGCTAACGTTCTTACCTTACTTCACCTTTACCATAACACTTTGAAATAAATATTCTTACTTATACAGTTATTAAGCACCTATTGTATGAGCTGAAAATGCTTTCAGCCTCAAGTAGCAGAAAGTTTGACCTATGGTTTACATCTCTCCCTCTCCCTCTCCCTCTCCCTCTCCCTCTCCCTCTCCCTCTCCCTCTCCCTCTCCCTCTCCCTCTCCCTCTCCCTCTCCCTCTCCCACACACACACACACACACACACACACACACTCATACACTCACACAACCACATAACTGGCATAACAAGCAGCCTGGAGGTGAGCAGCTGCTGGCACTGGCTCATGGCTCAGGGATGCCGGGGCAGTGTCTTGGGACTCTCCACATCTTTCCCTTGTGGTCACAAGGTGGCTACCCCAGTTCCAGGCATCATTTATTCTCAGCAAGCAGAACAGGGAGGGAGAAGGGAGCTGTAGACCCCAGATCCATCTGCTGTTTCATCAGAAAAGCAAAAACATTCCCATTAACTTCCACTTACGTTCTGTTGGCAAGAACACCATACCTGGCTGCAAAGGATCATGGGAGCTGGGTATTCAACTTTTCCAACCAAAAGGCAGAAGGCAGCAAGGGAGATGGGAGTTGAGGATGACTGTGGGTCAACCACAGGTCTGTATCTGCCACACCCTGGAAAGGACAAATCACTGCAGAAGACCAGATAACTGCTAAATGGTAATGCCCGTATCCAAACCAGACAGCCTGGCTTCTGGAGTCTTAAACACCACATGCTAGGAGCACTGGGCTGGAGAACCTCTACTCGCCCCTGCAGACTTGCTTTCCCATTCTCTGTCCTGAGGGGATACCCGGGGGCCTGTGTTCTGAGAACCACCACACACAGACTCAGGTTTGCCACTCAGTACAGCCAACCGTATTAGAAGATGGGAGGAGACACACGCCAGGGGTTCACTCCCCAGCTCCCTCTTGAGCAGGTTTAGGGTTAGCAGCGATTACGCTCCTCACTGATCTGCCAGGCAATCCCTCTGCTACTGTTCCTCACCAACACCACCCTTGTCCTTGCCGGCGTATGGGGTAGTAACGGCTTCCTGGCACTCCTTGTGGATTCTTTTAACTTTGATGGGACAGATGAAGAGGTCGCTTGTTTCCTGCCTGATACAAGCACCTTACAGTTATCCAGTGCTCTAGTCATACTCTCTTTAGGAGGTCTTACTCTATTGAGCTTTCGACCTGCAGCCTGTCTCCAACCTCTTTCTGATACTGCATGTTCTCATAACAGCACCATCAGCAGGTGCACGGCAGCTTTGCTTTAGAATAAGGAACTCTTATATCCATACACCTGGGGATTGGCTGCATGGCGTTCTGCACTGGTTCAGCCCAAACTCACAGTTTATAAAGCCTGATTTTCATGATTGCAACTCATGCCTCCCAAAGTGTCCTGTTTTCTCTGAGTCTCAGTTCTTGGTCCGGTCTTTGTAGGTCCAGCCTCTCTGTCCTCTGTCTGGGTGAAATACCACTACTGGCTTCCACTCTTAACTGTTTCATTTCTTCCTTTCCTGCCCCTTCCTGTAGTCTGTGTTTCTCCTTTTCCTGTTTTTCTGACTTGCATCTGATCATGGTCCTGCTATAAGCCTTCATTCCTGGATCTGATATCTGGCTGCCTGTCAATCACAGACAGTCCACTACAGTGTTTCAAAGAGAGCAGACTCACTTTTTTTAAGGTTTCTATCTTGTTTAACTTCTTGAGCATATTTTAAAATATTTATTGTATTTATATGAACAGCAATGTTATGGGGGGAGCAGGAGAGGAGAGAGCGAGAGAGAGAGAATCTCCTATCTACTGGTTTACTCCCCAAATGGCTACAACAGCCAGGGTTGGATCTAGCTGAATCTAGGAGCCTGGAATTCCATTTGGGACTCCCACATGGGTGGCAGGGACCCAGGCACTTGGGCCATCTTCCACTGCTTCCCCAGGTACATTAGCAGGAGCTGGATCAGAAGCTGGAATTGGAGCAGCTGGGATTTGAACTGGTGCTCTTAGGTAATACCAGTGTCACAGGCAGCAACTTAACCCACTGAGTCACAATGCCAGCCCCATAGACTTACTTTTTTTGTTTTGTTTTGAAAGGTAGAGTTACAGACAGTGAGAGGGAGAGAGAGAGAGAGAAAGGTCTTCTTTCCATTGGTTCACTCTCCAGATGGCCACAATGGCCAGAGCTACGCCGATCCGAAGCCAGGAGCCAGGTGCCTCTTCTGGGTCTCCTATGTGGGTGTAGGGGCCCAAGTATTTAGGCCATCTTCTACTGCTTTCCCAGGCTACAGCAGAGAGCTAGATTGGAAGAGGGGCATCCAGAACTAGAACCGGCGCCCATATGGGATGCCAGCGCCACAGGCAGAGGATTAACCTACTGCTCCATGGAGCCAGCCCCTAGTCTTACTCTTTATTTGAGGAATATTAGAATGTATTTATTTACTTTAATTTCTGTTTACTTGTTTTCATTTTTGTTTGAAAGGCAGAGCTCTTCCCTCCACTGGTTTTACTCCCCAGGTAACAGCTGGGCTGGACTGGGCTGAAGCCAGGAGCCTGTAGCTCAGTCTGCAACGTGCACAAGTATGACAGGGATCCAAGTGCCTGAGCTGTCACCTACTGCCTTCTGCAGTGTGCATTAGCAGGGAGCTGGATCGGAAGCAGAGCCCGGACTTGAGTAGGAGCTCTGACATGGGTGGATGTCTCAAGCAGCTACTTACCTGGCTACACGAAAGGCTGCCCCAATGTTAGCATTTAATAGAGCAGGTCTTAGGCTAAAATAAATGTAATAGAACTAGAACTAATATCACGTGGATTAGAGACTATTCTGCTCATTCATAAAAGCCATTTTTCATTGTGGTGAAATACATATAACACTGACCATTTAGAAGTGCACAGTTCTTTGGCATTAAGCACCTTCCCTCTGTTATGTAACCATCACCACTGTTTAGCGCTGGAATTCTTTCCATCTTCCCTGCCTTGATCTCTGCACTCATTTAACACTAACTCCCCACCCCAGTCACTTCCCCCCAACCCCCAGCCCTGGCAACTGCCATTATACTTCTGATGCTACGATTGCGACTGAGACTGGCCTTACTCTGTGCTGTTCAGAAGGACAAACTCAGGATTCCCACATGTGAGGTGCAAGTGTTGTGAACCCATGCATTCATGGATGGACCCATCACTGGTGGGCAGTTCCTGTGGGCCTGCAGCAGTGCAGGTGTTGAGCCTGAAGGAACACCTGTGAGGATGCCAAAGAAGGGCAGGAGGCCAAAAGCGAGGAAATTCTCACCTCCATGCCTACCAGCTCCCTACTGACTCCTGAGTTCTTAGATCCCATGAAAAGGAAATTTGGACAGAGGCACATGAAATGTGTTACAGAAAACACATCAGTGGAGCTCTCGTAGCCAGTACGTCCAGACATGACTTACTGTAGATACAGCCAGGTTCATGCATAACGATACTGATGAACTCTAGCCTTTAGTGATGGCAAGGATCCAGGAAAAGTGTAGAAGTGATGAGGGTGGGCAGTGTTCTCTTGGGCAAAATTTTCCAAACAGGAACCCTGAGGCCAGACACAGTGCAGCACTGTCTTATTTGGTCTGCACAATGAATTTTTAAACGTGATGGGCTGGCAGATTTTAAAAATCCAATTTCTGTTTTCTCTTGAAAAGTTCTGGCATTACAAGCCTAGAGCTCTGCCTGGTAACAAAACAAGGCCCCATGCAGCCTTCTTCCCCTGCAGCCCGGTCCCTAGGAGCATTTACATTTGCAACCCCAGCTCTTTGGGATTTTAGGGCCATTTTCAAGGACACAAAGAAATATCAAAGAAATGACTAACTACAGCTTTAAATAGTAACTGGGAGAAATGTTTAAAAATGCACAGATTCTATGGGTGTTCCAGAGAGATTAAATACCATCAAATAAATATTAAATAAATGTATGAGGGGAAAAGACTAATCAATAAATATTTATTGGTAACTGTAGTGCCTACTCCATCATTCTCAATCCAAACTGTGCTGTTTTCCATACCATATGTCCCTGTGTCCCCACGTAGCTTATGGCATGCTTTGGTTATTTATTATATTTAAACGTATCTTTGTTATATATATTCAATACAGCATAATAAACAGATTTTTTTTTTACAGCCAGAGTGGACAGTGAGAGAGAGAGACAGAGAGAAAGGTCTTCCTTTTCTGTTGGTTCACCCTCCAATGGCTGCCGCTGCCGCGGCCGGCGCACTGCGGCCGGCGTACCACGCTGATCCTAAGGCAGGAGCCAGGAGCTTCTCCTGGTCTCCCATGGGGTGCAGGGCCCAAGCACTTGGGCCATCCTCCACTGCACTCCCAGGCCACAGCAGAGAGCTGGCCTGGAAGAGGGGCAACCGGGACAGAATCCGGCACCCCAACCGGGACTAGAACCTGGTGTGCCTGTGCCACAAGGCGGAGGATTAGCCTATTGAGCCATGGCGCCGGCCCATAATAAACAGATTTTAAAGATTTATTTATTTAATTGAAAGGCAGAGTTACAAAGAGGCAGAGGCAGAGAGAGAGAGAGAGAGAGAGAGAGGTCTTCCATCTGCTGGTTCACTCCCCAGATGGCCACAATAGACGGAGCTGTGCTGATTCGAGGCCAGGAGCCAGGAGCTTCTTCCAGACCTCTCACGTGGGTGCAGGGGCCCAAGGTTTAGGCTATCCTCCACTACTTTCCCAGGTGCTTTAGCAGGGAGCTGTATTCGAAGTGGAGTGGCTGGGACTCGGACCAGCGTCCACATGGGATGCTGGTACTGCAGGTGGCAGCCTTACCTGCTATACCACAGCACTGGCTCCAATAAATATTTTTTTAAATTTATGTGTTCAGGGTCAGTGTTGTGGCCCAGTAGGTTAAGCCACTGCTTACAATACTGGCATAACATATGAGTGCCAGTTCAAGTCCTGGTTACTCTACTTCCCATCCAGCTCCCTGCTAATGCAACCTTAGAAAGCAACGGAAGATGGCCCAAGTGCTTGTGATAGGGTGTTGCTAATTAATTAAAGTTTAGGCCAGCTGGAATTCTTGTAAGGAAAATGGCGCAGTTTTATCTATGGCGCAATCTACACTCTTACCCCATGGTAGGCTCTAGTCCCCACCGCCATTGCTGGAAGCCAGGTGGCCACATGGCCCAACCACCGGTGTCAAGCTCCACCCCCATCCTAATGGGATTCGCTGCTCCTGCTTCTCTACCCTCCCTTCAGCAAAGTTTCAAAGGACCTGCTCCTGAACACATGGCTCTCTCGCTCTCTCTGCTCTCTGCTCTCCTCTCCTCTCCCCTTCTCATCTCTCTTCTCTCTGCTCTCTCTCTTCTCTCCTCGCTGCTCCTCTCCTTTCTGTCTCTCTCTCTCATACTCTCTTTCTCTCTCTCTTTTTTTTTTTCCCCTCTTTGCCCCTTCCCTCCGGTCTGCTGGGTTTTCCCCAATAAACCCTTTCCCTTACTCGGGTGTTTGGTGTGTTTTGTGATGGCCTACCATGTACCCCTGCAATGTAACCCTAGTTCTTTAACTATCAATTTGATATGCCCACTTTCCCAGGGTTGCACCTGTCACACCTAGGACCAGGGCACATGCTCAGATCCTACCCCTTTTGCATATCCAAGTGGGGTATCACTGCCTTCCTTATAAAAAGAGGGGTGAAGCAGAAGAGGAATCCCCTTCCCATTGTGGAAAACACTTAGACTCGCAACTCTGACTTGTTCTCTTCCTCGCCACCAAGCAGTCTTGGACAGGTCTTTCCCATCACAGCCACGGTGATTGGTTTGTCTCTTCCTCTTGTCTACAGGCAACTCTTTGGCCAACTCATGCTGGGTATTTCTCCTTGTGGGGAAGCCCATATTCATGTGTGAATGTATGTTTATCCCCTCACTATTAAATAAATTCTGTACCTATTTGTACATGATACTAGTAGCTAATACTTAGTAGTTCCATCTTTGTGGGAGACAAATTAATGGATGAAATTAATGGATGAAAAATTAATATTGATGGAACAAGAACATAAGCCTCTGCCATTTTAGGTTCTTGTTACTCCTGCTTTCTTTCAAGACACCAGTTCAATCTCACATCCTGTATTGTTCCCCACCCCACCCCCTGCATTCCTCTCCAGATTTGAAAGCCTGAGAAAAACTTGAAAAACCTCTATGGAGAAGCTCACCTCCGCCACCAGCCCCTCAGCCCCACCCCTAGACCACCTAAGATACAAAAGAGCCCAGCCTGCTGGGGTCTGAGCCCTCTGCCACGTGTTCAGTCTGTGTGCACGCTGGCAGTTGGTCAACTTCTGTGAGTTTATTTTCTTTGAATGAATTCGGTCTGGCTGTGAGTTTGTACCCCGTCTCCTCTCTGTTCTGCACCCTTTCCCTTACTTTCGGTGCCCCATGTGAGGAGGGGAGAGAGAGATCAGCATCTTGCCCAAAGCAGCCACTGCCACACTCTCTGGGTAAGAGCCGTGACCCCACCCTTCTCTCAGCTTATTTCTCCTTTCTGAACTCCTTCCCTTTTTACTGTCTCTGCCCACCCCTTACCTTTTCCTTCCTACAATCTCCTTTCCCCTTCTGACCTGGAGCCTGAAATCTGCATCTCCAAAACTCTTTCTCACTCCCACTTGCACTATCTCATTTCTGAACAAAGTCACGGACAGAGCCTTGGACCTATCTCACCACTGTACTCCACACCCATCAGATTGATGAGAGAGGGTTTGGTGCCTCAAGCACGTTGGGGTGATGCTCGTTACTGGTTCATCCCCCCTCATAGGGCTGGGGGTGTTTGGTTGGTTTCCCTCCCTTGGGGAAAACACTCATCCACCACAGCTTAGAATGGGGACACTGGTCTAAGCTCGTGGATTCTAGCTCTCTCCTCTTAGAGGACTCGGAACTTAGGTTCCTGGTCGGGGTGATTCTTCGCTGAGGGACATCTTGTGAAAGGACCCTCTTCCCTCAGACTGTATTTCGTTTAATCTATGGGTTCCAAATGTTGACTCCCCTCTGGCCTGCTTCTTAAAAGACTTGCGCAAACTGGGGCATTAGGGGGAGATAGAGTGGAGGTGATTATTCCACGTCTGCACTAAAATTTGGCCTCAATATAAATTGGACAATGCTTCTAAAATGGGCAGAATTTGGCATTTCTGTCTCAAAATTCTCTAAAACTTTAATAACTTTACACAGAGAAATGGCAAATGGTCAGAGGTCCCCTGATCCTTCAGGATCCCCCTCCTTCAGGGTCAACTTTCCTCATTCCAAGTTCTCATGGAGGAAGAAGGGCTAGGGCCTCCCCTTGAATCTTCTACTTCCCCACCCCTCCCTTCTCCTCCTCCCCCTGAGAAGCCCACGTCTCAGGAGCACAGCCCTTCACTCACTCCACCCCCCTCCCCCAAGTCCACCCACCAGTGCAGCAGGGGCCATTACCACCCCTCCACCCTCTTCTCCTCTGAAGTCTCTACCCAGTTCTCCCCAAGGAAGAAAAAACTCTGCCCCACCGTTCCCTCCCTCATCTCATCCTGTCTGTGACCCTGACCCTGGAGATGGCCTTCTGCCCTACCCACCCCAGGGCCCTCTGCCTGGTGACTCCTCTCCTATTGAGCCACCTTATTCCTCATCTGACCCCACCCCACCCCCTCCCAACCTGCCTCCTCCTGCCACCCAATCTCCTCACATGCGCTCCCAAACCCCTCCTCCCCTTGAGGGAGGTGGCAGGAATGGAAGGTCTGGTTAGGGTCTATGTGCCCCTCTCTCTATCTGACCTTAGACTGAGGGACGTCTAGGCTCGTTCTTGTAAGGTATTTCTCTGCCTGACTCAGTCCTATAGCTTAACCTGAAATGATCTCTATTTCATTCTGTCCTCTACCCTAGCTCCAGATGAATTTGAACATATCTGTTATGCTGCCGAATGGCACACAGATGAGATGCACTGCTGGGCCCTGGACAGATACCCAGAGGCTGCTCCAGCCATCCCCAGAGCCAACCCTAACCCGGACTGGACTTACCAACCCAGGGACTCAGGGCTACAGGCCCGAGACCACGTGATCTCATGCCTATTGGTGGCTATGGATAAGAACAGCCATAAACAGGTTAATTATGAGAAGATCTGAGAGGTTCCCCAGGAACCCAATGAAAACCCTGCTGTATTTATGGCCCGCCTTACAGAGGCAATGACAAAGTATGCTAGCACCTATCCCAATTCCCCACAGGGATGAATTTTTTTGACAGGCAGAGTGGACAGTGAGAGAGAGAGAGACAGAGAGAAAGGTCTTCCTTTGCCGTTGGTTCACCCCACATGGCCGCTGCGGCCGGCACACCGCGCTGATCCAAAGCCAGTTGCCAGGTGCTTTTTCCTGGTCTCCCATGGGGTGCAGGGCCCAAGCACCTGGGCCATCCTCCACTGCACTCCCGGGCCACAGCAGAGAGCTGGCCTGGAAGAGGGGCAACCGGGACAGAATCCGACGCCCCAACCGGGACTAGAACTCGGTGTGCAGGTACTGCAGGTGGAGGATTAGCCTGTTGAGCCACGGCACCAGCTACTTTTTTTTTTTTTTTTTTTTAAATACTGACTTTATGTCCCAGTCAGCTCCAGATGTCCATCGCAAACTCCAAAAATTAGAAGATGAGTCACAAACCCCCCAGAGGGACTTTGTAGATATGGTTTTTCATGCTTTTTAACAATAGAGACAAGGAATTAAGGACTCAAAGGGAAACAGAAAACTAAAGTTTCAGATGCCTGCGTCTCTCATCCACCAGGACTGCAATCACCAGCCTAGTCCCACCCCTCAGGGGCCCTGTTATTGATGGGGCGGTGCTGGGCACTGGGCTAAGGCCTGCTCCAACTCAAAACCCACCTCAGCTCAAGGCTCTAGCCCTCCTGGAGCCTATATTAAATGGGGCAATACTGGACATGGGGCCAGGAGCTGCCCTAACCGGAGGCCTCCCCCTGCCTTGGTGTTCCAAGTGTGGACAATGGGGTCACTGGAAGATGGACTGCACCCAGGGAGGGAAACCCCCCCTTTCTGGAACAGCCTCTGTGGGAAAGGTCTTCCTTCCATTGGTTCACCCCCCAAATGGCCGCTACGGCCAGCACTGCACCAATCCGAAGCCAGGAGCCAGGCACTTCCTCCTGGTCTCCCATGTGAGTGCAGGGGCCCAAGCACTTGGGCCATCCTCCACTGCCCTCCTGGGCCACAGCAAAGAGCTGGACTGGAAGAGGAGCAACCGGGACTAGAGTCCGGTGCCCATATGGGATGCTGGAACCGCAGGCGGAGGATTAGCCTGGTGAGCCATGTGGCCGGGCCCAGTTTATCTGTTTTAAATGGATATTGTGGTCCACTCCCTTCCTCAGTTGTTGTTGGCATGAAAGGCCTTATTGAAATACCTAATAAGACCCCTCCCTCATATTGCTCCTTCTGTGATGTGACCCTCCTGCACTCCTTTCTTGTCCTCCCTAACTCCCCACCCCCCTTTTAGGCAGGGACCTTCTCCACCATTGGGGGCATCTATTTCCATTCCCATTGGGGATAAACACAAATCTTTATATTTCACACTATGGACCTTCCTCTCCCTACCCCTCTACCCTAGACTTCCACCCATCCCTTAATTAATTCTGTAGTGTGAGATATGTCTCACCCAGTAATCACCACCCACAATATCCCCATCCACATCTCCTTAAAAGACCCTACAAAAAGTACTGCTGTTCCCCAATATCCTTAAAGTCCAGAAGGCCATTGAGGTCTAAAACCTATCACAAACCACCTCCTCTGAACTAACATCCTTATCTCCACCCACTCTCCCCATAACACACCTCTACTCCTGACAAGAAATCAGACAGCTCTTACTGCTTAGTGCAGGACCTCTGATGCACCAGTGCTGCTGTCCATCCCACATAGCAAGCTGTGCCAAATCCCTATACTACTCCTCTCCCAAATACCCCCTACAACTTCTTCCTTTTCCATCCTGGACCTACAGGTTGCCTTCTTCACAATTCATCTCTGTACATCTTCCCAACCACTCTGTCTTTACCTGGTCTGAGCCCGATACTCATCTTACTACAGCTCACCTGGACTGTATTAGCCCAAGGTTCTCAGGACACACTTTGTTGGACAGGCCCTCCAGGCAGTCTGGCCTCTATCAACCTTCCACCCAGTACCCTTCTTCAGAATGTCGATGATCTTCTACTCTGCAGCCCCTCCCGAGAGACCTGTCTCCAACATACCACGCATCTTATTTTTTTTTTTTTTTTTTTTTGGACAGGCAGAGTTAGACAGTGAGAGAGAGAGACAGAGAGAAAGGTCTTCCTTCCGTTGGTTCACCCCCCAAATGGCTGCCACAGCCAGCGTGCTGCACCGATCCGAAGCCAGGAGCCAGGTGCTTCCTCCTGGTCTCCCGTGCGGGTATAGGGGGGCCCAAGCACTTGGGCCATCCTCCACTGCCTTCCTGGACTCACAGTGGTTTCCAGATGAAAAACTAATACTCCCTTCTTCTCTCCAAGCTACCTTTCTAAAAAACCTCCATCTCCCTATCACTCAAGCCCAAACTCTCTTCTTCACTTCCTGGGATCACACATACACCTAACTCCCGCCATACAAGAAACTCTGCACAACATATCTCAGATGTGTAGCATCTGTCAAACCGCTAACCCCAACTCTAATGTCAGACCACCCCCATTCCCCACCCACCAGGACCATGGATCACTCCCAGGGGAGGACTGGCAGACTGACTTCACCCATATGCCACCAGTTAGGCAAACACGTTACCTTCTGGTGATGGTGGACACCTTCTCGGGGTGGTGGAAGCTTTCCGTACTACTAACAAAAGAGCTTCCACTGTTTCCACTAAACTATTACGTGATATTATCCCAAGATTTGGATTACCTGCTTCCGTTCAGTCAGACAAAGGACTGGAGCTTACCTCTCAACTTACTCAAAGAGTATCTGCCTCTCTTCATATTTCACGGCAATGAAGGATCCTTACGGGGGGAGGGACAAGAAATTAGACCTGGGCAAATATCAGGGTTTTCTTAAGAGGTTAGATGTTCCCCAGAGATTAGCGGGCAGGACATTCTCCGGGAAGGAAAAGACAATCCCCTTCAGAGAATCTCTAGGCTCGCCCAGAGCAGAGCTGCCCCTCCCCTTCGGAGAACCTCTAGGTGACCTCTAGGCGCTCCCAGAGCAGAGCTGCCCCTCCCCTTCAGAGAGTCTCTAGGCACGCACTTATGATGTCACTGCGACCGGCCAATCCCGTGCCACCTCAGCATTCTCCCTCAGCACTCTCCCTCAGCATTCTTCGTCAGCACTCTCCCATATGCTAATGGTCCTCTGAACTGACCAATCCTGTAACACCTCTGCATTCTCCACCTGCTCTCTCCGCCTGCATTTTACGCATGCGCATTAGGAATATGCTAATTTGTTCCCTACATAAACTGTGCGAAACTGCCGATCAGGGCTCCTCACCACCTGCGGTAGGGGTTTGTTTGTGCAAATGTTCAATAATGACCTCATGCTTTTTGCATCAATTATTGAACCTCATGCTTTTTGCATCAACTCGTCTGGAGTCTGGATCTGTGGGCATCTCTGCAACTGAGAGGTCCAACAGCATTTTTTATTTTTATTTTTTTATTTTTGACAGGCAGAGTGGACAGTGAGAGAGAGAGATAGAGAGAAAGGTCTTCCTTTTGCCGTTGGTTCACCCTCCAATGGCCACAGCAGCCGGCGCACCACTCTGATCCGAAGCCAGGAGCCAGGTGCCTCTCCTGGTCTCCCATGGGGTGCAGGGCCCAAGCACTTGGGCCATCCTCCACTGCACTTCCTGGCCACAGCAGAGAGCTGGCCTGGAAAAGGGGCAACCGGGACAGAATCACATTCCCTATCGTCCCCCTCTTCAGCAAAAGTAGAACGGATGAATGGGATTTTAAAACAGGCTCTAACCAAACTCTCTGCCCAGGTGCACTCAGACTGGATGAAACTCCTCCCTTTAGCTCTGTTAAGAATCAGACCTCTTCCCGGAAGCCCTTAATGCTTAGATCGTTTGAAATTCTCTAGGGAAGGCCTCTCCTCTCACCCAACTTCCCTCCCCTACAGAACTCTGACACTATCCTCCTCCTCTCGCTTTCCCTCTTCTTACTGAAATGAGCTCTCACTTACGGACCAGCGTGGACACACAGCCACCCAAACCGCCCGCTCTGCCTCCTGGCTATATTCCTACCTTTCAACCCCGTGACTGGGTCTATCTAAAACAAGATGAGGCTGCTCTAAAGCCAAAGTGGAGCGGCCCTACCAGGTGAAACTGACTACCCCCACTGCTGCCAACCTCAAGCGGCACCCCCTCCGGCTACAGTTTACCTCATTGAAACTAGTATCATCTCCCTTACCCGAGTCTCCCCCACAGGACCCACCTCTCTCAGGCTGACATGGCTCCCCCAGGACCGGAAGAACTGTCTCCTGTCCCTGACAGATCCTAAATTCCACAGATTTCCCCCAAATAAGTCTACAGGGAGGCTACAGGTACTTACGTCCGTCAGTCTGCCTTTCCTGCCTCGCTCAGCGTGCCGGCTCCAGGGAGAGCCCGTGACATCACCTACACAGCTATGCTCTTTCACCTTGTGGTTATACCTCATACTGCAATGAACCTGCTACTGTCTGCAGCCTTAGTCCTAGCCCTAACCTTTGTCATAGGCCTGACCGCGATCACCCCCACTGGCTGGACCTGTGGCAAAAAAACTTCTTTAAGCACTCTTTTTTTTTTTTTTTTTTTGACAGGCAGAGTGGACAGTGAAAGAGAGAGAGGTCTTCCTTTTTGCCATTGGTTCACCCTCCAATGGCCACTGCGGCCAGCGTGCTGTGGCCGGCGCATCGCGCTGATCTGAAGCCAGGAGCCAGGTGCTTCTCCTGGTCTCCCAAGCACTTGGGCCATCCTCCATCGCGCTGATCTGAAGCCAGGAGCCAGGTGCTTCTCCTGGTCTCCCAAGCACTTGGGCCATCCTCCACTGCACTCCCGGGCCACAGCAGAGAGCTGGCCTGGAAGAGAGGCAACCAGGACAGGATCCGGCACACTGACCGGGACTAGAACCCAGTGTGCCAGCGCCGCAAGGCAGAGGATTAGCCTAGTGAGCCATGGCGCCGGCCCTTTTAGCACTCTTATCTCTTCTGGGTAGGATGCTTTTTTGCTATCTCCTGCTTCTAACCTGGTCACCTTTTGTACTTCCAAGCCCCTACAGACCTCTCATCCACATGTGCTCCCAAAATTCTACGTATCTCCCATCAACATTTCCTCTGGCCTATTTTTGAAAGAGAATCCCAATGTCCCTTCATGTTGGGTCTGCACACACTCCTGCCCTGAGAGCTGACAAGTCCTTCCCACCCTTACCCAGCTCTGGGAAAGGCCCATGGACTGTTGAGATTACGAGGACTAGAACCCTCCGGCAGAACTCTTCCTGAAGTTCCCGGAAAGAAATGCTGACATGGCTAGTGGAAGAAACACCAATATTGTAAGGGGAAAAACACCGGAGGATCCATCTATTTCACCTGCCCAAGGCGTTTTTGCTACAGCCTCGTTAATCAGTCAAGCCCCTTTTAGTATCTTGTGCACTCTCTTCCTTCTTCCGATAATGCAGGTTCATTTCCCCACGACACCTGTGACCTAACTGCGCTCTCCCAGGCCCAGCCCCTCTCGCCACCACTACTCCTTACACCCGATCAGTGGCTGCAGTGGCTTTTACTCACCATGTTCCCCTGCCACATGGATCTCTGACCACGTGACTGCATTCGTTCTCTGTGGCAGCCAGGCGTACATCTGCCTCCCCACCAAATGGACAAGGACTTGGACACTCGCCTTCTTATTTCCTCCTTTGTCCTATACCCTAGACCAGTCTCTATTCTCTGTCCCTCTAACCCACTGCGGCAAGAGGGATTTCGGACTCACTCCCTTGCTAACCTCGCTGGGTTTCTTGACAGGAATCGGAACAGGAACGACCACACTGGCCATTTCAGTGAACAAGGCAAATCAAGTTGAAGATTTATGTCCCAGTCTCAAAGAAAACATAAATGACCTAGCACGGCAGCTATCTCATCTCCAGGGTCAGGAGGAGTCATTGAAAGCAAGAGTTCTCCAGAATCGCTGGGCACTAAATCTGCTCACAGCCGAGACAGGAGGACTTTGCCTCTTTTTGTGTGAAGAATGCTGCTCTTATACCAATAAACCGGGTGTGGTAAGAGATGGAATTGAACGCATTTAAAAAAAAAAAAACCCTCACTAACAAAATGTATTCCCAAGATAACTCTGCCTCGTTTTTGGCTATCTTTTCTGCCATGAACAATGTCTCTAATATCTCCTTTTATCCTCACGATCATAGTGCTGCTCCTACTCCTACGATACAGAATCAACTTATTCCAACGATTCTTGCAGGAACAAGTGCCTTCTATATCTCAAGCCATCTCACAGGAGCCACACAAGACTGCTCTCCTTCTTCACTCAATCTGATCCCCAGTGTAGATCCTCACCCCACATTTACACCCCATATCAGCAGGAAGTAGCTAGGAAGAAACTAGCGCCCTTATCAGGATTGATGGAACAAAGATATAAGTCTCAGCCAGTCTAGCTAAAGGCCAGAAAGATAGGTTAAACCAGAATTGATCTCTTGTCCCTGCATCCTGTTTCAGTCTCATATCCTATTCTCCACCCTGCCCCTGCATTCTTTCCCAGGTTGGGAAGGGGGAGGGAGGGTGGAGGGATGGGAAGTGGAGGGGGTGGGGTTGCCAAACTTGAAGAACCTGTATGAAGGAGCTCACCTCTGCCTACTGCCCTCACCCCCACCACTAGTCCACCTAAAATATAAAAAAGCCCAGCCCGTGGGGTCTGGGCCCTCTGCCATGTGTTTGGTCTGCATGTACGCTGGCAGTTGGTCAACCTCTGTGAGTTTATTTTCTTTGAATAATTCAGTCTGGCTGTGAGTTCGTACCATGTCTCCTCTCTGTTCTGCACCCTTTTCATTACATTTGGTGCCCCGTGTGAGGCGGCAACTAATTTGTGCCTCTTTTCCTTACAAATGAATTCCTTGTCACTTGGGCTCCTGCCACCCGTGCTGGAGATCTGGATGGAGTTTCAGCCTGGCTATCGTGGTCACCTGGGGAGGGAACCAGAAGAGAGATCTCTTTTTCCTTTTTCTTTTCCTTCTCGCTCTGCCTCTGCCATTCAGCCTTGCAAATAAATAAAAAGCAGATCTTTTAAAAAAAATTAATTCAGTTCATGATAAGTCATTTCCATTCCTGTTCCACTAGAATATAAAAGGTTGCTATTGGGACCAGAGGACTATTTTGTGAGGCTTTTAAAAAGCCTTTGAAAGAGTTTTGACTTCCAACAGGCAGGCTCTGCCCATTCCTTACGGCTCTAATTTTGTCTGGGTCTGACCAGAATGATTTCATCTTGGCACCCTCAGCTTTCACAACGTGCTGCTGTAATCTCCCTGACCCCAAACCTGGCTAACACAGGGCCCATTCTGAAGCACACTGACAGGGTCCTGGAGCCTCTGCCCCTCCCTCAGGGACTCTCTTCAGGACGAATTGGCCCGCTAGCAATCCTGTTTGTCATAAAGCAACTTGGCAGTTAGCAATTAGGTCAAGGGAGACATCCGTCTCAACTTGAGCTCGTCAATGCTCCCCTGAAAGTTAAATCCATGACTAGCCAGAGCAAGTTATTCTCAGGGTGCAGCTGGAACCGAGGGGGATATAACCTTGGGAGTTGAGAAGGTTTTCTGACAGTGGATAAAGAAGTTAAGACAAGGAGCCTGAAGAGAGTAGAGAAAGGGGCAGCTGGTCAGGGAGACCTAGCTCAGGGAAGGAGCTGGCCTCCAAGGGGGAGGGAGTGGCTGGAGACGGTGGCTTAGCCCCTGGCGCATGCCTCCTAGACCAGCTGCCTTCGGGCCCTGGGCTTCTGAGACACCAGGTCCTCACTTACGTGTGCTCCCTGTCTGCTGAAGCTGCTTCACGTGAATCCTATTACTTTCAATGAAAGGATTTAAAGTTGAGATAATGAATATTTGTGCGCCTTTGCTTTCGGTTTCCTGGGCAGCCAGTAGCTGGCACATGCAGAAGCAACGAGAGTGCAAGACCTTGAGTTAAGGTGATTCCCTGTTCAGAACGCATGCCTGTGACTCAGCAGTTTTCTTCCCCGCATCTCTGTGAAGTCCTGGTAAATCCCCGCGAACTGCTTCCTTCTTGGTCCCTATTGCATTTGATGGACCCCTTTGCGCCTTGGCTGGGGGCACACGCAGGTGAATCAATCATCTAACACAGGAGACTTTAGTAATGAAGATCAGCAGAATCTATACTCGGCTGGAGCTTCTAGCTACTAGGGCCACACTTGGGTAAACAAATACAGTTGTCATTCTGTTTAAGCACTGTTTAGACATGGGGAAGGCAGCGTGTCAGAGGCACGGGGCAGGGGCTGCCTGACACAGACGGGGAGTTCAGAGCAAAGTGAAAGAGGAAGTGATTTGTCAAGAGGGAACATCATCTGAAGCAATCCAGCCATCGCTTAGCCATGCTGTTCTAAGCAGTTCCCATATTCGTACAAGCCTACGTGGAAAAGGCTGCTATTAGCCCTGTGTCCTAGAAGGTTCAGCTTACACAGATTTATAATCATGTCTAAGAACACACAACCAGCAGTGGTGGAGCTGAGATGGAAACTCTGGCTGTTTGAATATGGTTTGTTGATTGATTAAATAGCTACCAGCTGGACAAAGTGCAACAGTGCTTGTTCCCACCCCCTGTGTGTATGTCATTCTTATTACTAAAATGTAAATATCTGGGGTGGGCGTTGTGGTGCAGAGGTTCAGTCACCACTCCTCCGAACCGTGCTTTCCATACTGAAGGAAGCCTTGCAGCCCTCACTCTTCTTCCAGTCCCAGCTTCCTGCTAACGCACACCTTGGGAGGCAGCAGATCACGGCTCCAATGCTTGAGTTCCTGCCACCCACACTGGAGACCCAGGTTGAGTTTCAGTCTCCTAGCTTCAATCTGGCCCAGCCCTGGCTGTTACCGGTATTTGAGAAGTGAACCAGTGGATGGAAGATTTCTATCTCTCTCTCTGCCTTTCAAATAAAATGAAAATTAATTTTTAAAAATTTAAATACACAATTTCATTTAAAAAATAAAAATAAAATGTAAATATCCATAGGCTTTGAGGTATGCTTCCAGTGTGACCCTACTGTATATTGCTGAGTCATTGTTGAGAGGGCAAAGAGCCTTCCTAGGCAGTTCTGCCTTGTTATCACATTCCCAATAACAATGAGTAACAACCACATTATCACCAGCAATGACCTCTACACACTGGGAAGGGGGGGAGGGGGCGGATAAACAGGATCCTTTCAAGATTGCACCAGCTGCCAACCGAAATCATCCCATTAAAGGGAACTCCAGAGGCATGGTTGCTGGGTAACAAGAAAGCTTGTTTACCCGAAGTACTCCTTTTCAAGAAAACTCGTCCATGAAGATTTTTACTTCCTTGTTTTCAAGATCCATTCTGTGGTTTCATCAGAAAGTGGTTATTTAGTTGATTCATTTAATAAAACATACTAAGCAGTTACCTGGGAGGCTACTGAGAGCTGAATCATTCTAGTGCAGAAGTTCACTTAGCAGAGTTTGGGTGGTTTTTGGCTACACCCTATTTTGTTCTAAAAAAAACTTTTTTCAAAGCAACATGCTTTTGTATGTTTTCAAAAATGTATTTATTTTTTACTTTTTTTTTTGACAGGCAGAGTGGACAGTGAGAGACAGAGAAAGGTCTTCCTTTCCCATTGGTTCACCCCACAATGGCCGCTGTGGCTGGCGCACTGCGGCAGGCACACCGCGCTGATCCGAAGCCAGGAGTCAGGTGCTTCTCATGGTCTCCCATGGAGTGCAGGGCCCATGGACTTGGGCCATCCTCCACTGCACTCCCTGGCCACAGCAGAGAGCTGACCTGGAAGAGGGGCAATCAGGACAGAATCCGGCACCCTGACCCGGACTAGAACCCGGGGTGCCGGTGCCACAGGCGGAGGATTAGCCTAGTGAGCCAGGGCGCCGGCCCAAAAATGTATTTATAATTAAACTTACAAAATTAATTTTATAATTACTAAGTTGTGGGGACCCATGGATAGGCCTGCCATGGGACCCCCTCATGCTGGGCTTGGCTTATAGCAGTAATGCGGATGTAGCAGCTGATTGAACTTTCCATCTAGCTGAGGATCGTGGAAAACAGCAAGATGGCGCTGATGCCCTGCCTGCTGCGTGACTCCACAGCTGAGCATGATCAAGTGCCGGATTGGAGAGCTCTGTGCATGGACTGTGATTGATTGATTGTGATTGGTTGAATTCTGTATATAAGCGGACCACGGGAGACGGAACGCGCACGCCATCTCTCCCCCTTAAGGAATGTGCGCGCCATCTCTCCCCCTTCTCCCGGTCCCCCACTCTTTTTCCCACTCTTTCTAAGTAAAAGTTTACTGAAGACGGATTAACTGCGAGCAGCATCGTTCCTTTTGCGGACAAAGGAGTGACACTAAGATTAATTTTATAATTAATTATTAAAACAGTTGTTGTGGTTCCTCTTTCCTGCTGGTATTGATCCCCCTCCCACTTCTTTTTAGCTCCCATCTGTACTACTTGCAGAAATTCTCTTATTCAATCACCTTCCAGAAACGCAGTGTTTAAATAAGAGATAATAGCCTGATTTGTGAATATCAATGTGCAGAGAGGTAATTGGTCTATTTTGATTCAGTCTCTTGTCTCCTTTGATAGTGATTATGTTAGTCATGAGGGCTACCCACAGATGGCCCCAGTGCTTTCCTTTCTGGATTGTACCCTGAAGATGGGTACAATCTGTGAATTGCATTTGCCAATAAAATATGGTCAGGAATGATGTGAATGTATTAAAAGCATGTAGACAATAATACTGCCAATAAAGTTTTTATTGGGAAAAAACAAGCATTGACAAGAATAAAGAGACATTGGAAATTTGGCATGCTGCTAGAGGAAATATAAAAATGATGTGATGCTATGAAAACAGTTTGGCAGGTTCTCAATAAATTAAACATGGAATTACCACATGACTCAGCATTTTTACTACTTGGTGTACACCTGAAGGACATGAGAACACATCTATTTTTTTTCTTTTTTAAGATTTATTCATGTATTTGAAAGGCAGAGATCCAGAGAGAGAGAGAGAGAGAGAGAGAGAGAGATCCATCTTCCATCCTTTGGTTCACTCCCCAAATGGCCACAATGGCTATAGCTGGGCCAGGCTGAAGCCAGGAGCCAGGAGTTTCATCCAGGTCTCCCATGTAGGTGCAGGGATATCTTCTACTGCTTTTCCCAGGCACATTACCAGGGAGCAGCTGACTAGAACCGGCACCCATATGGGATGATGACACTACAGGCAGAGGCCTAACCTTTTGGCCACAATGCCGACCCTAGAAACTTGTATGAGAATATTCATAGCAGCTCAGCTCACAATAGCTAAAGGTAGAAACAACCCAATGTCCATCACTAGAAGCTAGGAGCTTCTTCTGGGTCTCCCACATGGGCCACCTTCTGCTTTTCCCTGGCCATTAGCAGGCAGCTGGATCAGAAGTGGAGCAGACAAGACTGGAACCAGCACCCATATGAGATGCTAGTGTTGTAGGCAGTGGCTTAACCTTACACTATGCCACAACACTGGCCCAGGGACACAAGTTTCTTAACCGCTACACCAAGCACCTACCCCTGAATAGCTCTTGTATGCATGGATTTCGACTTTCTTTCATCCCAATAAACATGTTTCCATGCTGGTTCCCACAAACTTTTGGAAAAAACTCTGGTACACTCATGCATCACTTACCAGTGGGGAAATGGCCTGAGAAACACATCAGTAGGCAATTTTGCCATTGTGCAGACATCATGGAGTGTACTTACCCAGGCTAAGATGGCTACCAGATTTTACTAGGTGATATAATCTTACGGGACCCCTGTTGTATATGTTGTCCTTCCTGGACCGAAGCGTCATTTTGCAGATCTTGACCATTTACATACAAACATGAGTCACTGACCATGGAAACAGTGGCCGATGTGGAGCACCCAGCAACCCGACTGATGAAGCATGGCTGAGACATGAACTTTTACTGTCTTCAATCACTTGTCACAGCAACATAACTAAGCCCATCCTGGCTCTAACCTATCATTTCGTACGTAGTTGGTAGTTGGTTCACCTAACCTTTTCTTAAGCCTCCTCTGTGTCAAGCACTAGGAAAACAAAGATGAAAAGCCTCCAGCAGCTTACAAATTAGCAAAGGAGATAAGCACGTTGACCCAAAGATGCTCTTCTGCATGGTGGTACCATAATAGAGGTAGATTATGCATTACAGGCAAAGCACATAATAGAGGTAAATTAGGAGTTATAGTGAAAGCATGTAATAGAAGTAAATTAGGAGTTACAATGGAAGGCTATAATAGAAGTAGATTACAAGTTAAGATGAAAACACAAAGGTTAGAATAGCCAGTTCCATCCTGGAAACTCAGAGAATTCTACTCAAGAAGGCAAAGCTCGAATTAAAATTTAAAAGATGGGTAGAAGTTTGCCAGAAAGATAGAATTCCAGGTTGATGGAAGTGCTTCCCTTCTGTGCAGTATACAGGCCCGAAACAGGTTGGCATGTGGTACGAGATGGCTAGTGCTGGAGACGAGACTACAGGAGTTGGTAAAGGTCTGGCGTTTGGGACAAAACTTATAGGCTTTCTACTAACGTCACTTGTAGAAGATGAAAACAACCTGGGCCACTTAACCTCTGAACACAATTCGGGCTGACCGTCTGGGGAGCAGTATTATGGGAAATACAGAGTCATTAGTGATATCAAACTAGGGGATCATATGATCAGATTTGTATTCTCAGGCACGGTTTGAGAACTAGCGCGGTATGAAAAATAAGAGTGAAGTCAGAAAGATCAGTGAGGAGGTACTGGCAATAATGAGGGGGTGGGGGAAGATGAGCGATGGATGGCAGGAGCCTAAACAAGAATATTAAAGAGGATAGACAGATTCAAGATGTAGTTCTAAGGTAGAATCAGCAAATCTTATTGACTGATCCCACGGGAAGAGCGAAGGAGAAAGAGTGTAAAATGGCTCCTAGCCTGAGTTCATGGGGGTGCTTGCCCTGGGATAGGCAAGAGAAGAAGGGGATCGCCGTGAAGACAGCTGTCCCTTTGGTGAGAGACCTGCTGAACTGATGTGCCAGAGCAAGCATCTGATGCCAAGGTACCCGAACACGGGCTCAGAGAGCACCGGAGCAGCGTTCAAGATGTGGGCTCATGTTCAGTTTCAGTGGTAGCTTTACGTCCAGAGAAGGGTGAGCTGGTTGAGACAGAACATAGGACAGAAATGAAAAGGGCTGAGGGCGTTGAAGAGGAACACAGAGGAAGAAAGCCTGTGGGAAATGGCACTGGCATTTCTTTGATGCCTTATGTGATCTTCTCGATTGACTGAACACTGAGACTCTTTGAAAAGAGTGACTCTCGTTAATCTTCCTAAATATGTCTAAGTGATCTGTAAAGGCACTTCTGGGAATTCTAGTAGATGGGTCCCCTGGTTCAGGCAGAGGTCCTTTGTGGGAACAAAACAAATGCTTAAAACATTAGATCACTTAAAGTGATTTTTTAAAAATCATGTTGGCTCTCTCTAACATATGAACGACTACAGTGTGTTGTGGCTATCTATTTCTATGTCTATCCCCTTTAACTGGTCTATGAAATCCTCAAGGGCCCCCAGACCCAGTGTTTGGCATGGCACACAGGCAAGACAGTTGACAAATACTTGTGAATGGATATAAGTTTGAGGTCAACATAGAGAGTATGATGGAACATTTTTTGGAACGTGGGTCTAATAATCTCTCCAAGGTTTTACAATGGATGCATGTTAAATGGACAAAAGAGCCACTTTGGCTCTAAATGTGGCAGTGCCCCTTAGAAATCATCAACCCTGAAAATGAAGCATAATGGAAAAAAGCATAGGGCAAACACTCCAAGACGTTGGTGTAGGTGATGACTTATTGGACAAGACCCCCAAAGCACAGGCAACAAAAACAAAAACCAGACAAATGGGACTATATCAAATGCAGAAGTTTCTGCAGACCAAACGAAATGATCAATAGAGTGAAGAGACATCCAACAGAATAGGAAAAAATATTTGCAAGCTACGCATCCAAGGAAGGATTAATATCCAGACTACACCATCAACTTAAAAAAACTCAACAACAAAAAAACAACCAGTCCAGTTAAGAAATGGGCAAAGAATCTCAACAGACACTTCTCAAAAAAATAAAATACAAATGGCCAACAAATACATGAAAAAATGCTCAACATTACTAGCCATTATGGAAATGGATATCCAGACCACAATGAGATAGCATCTTACCCTAGTCAGAGTGGCTATTGTCTGAAAGACAGAGAGTAACAAATGCTGGCAAGCTGTGCAGAAAGGGGAACCCTTATGCACTGTGAGTAGAAATGTAAATTAGCGCAGCCACTGTGAAAAAACAGTATGGAGATTTCTGTAAAAACTAGAACCAGATTTTCCATATGATCCAGCAATTCCACTACTGGGTAGATACCCAAAAGACAGGAACACGTTGTCTCGTTGATAGAGATAGCTGCACCACCATGTTTATAGCAGCACTGTTCACAACAGCCAAAAATATAGAATCAACCAAGGTGTCCATCATCAGATAAATGGGCAAGAAAGTGTGGCATATTTACACAATGGAATAGTATTCAGCTATAAAAAAGATTGAAAGTATACCATTTGCAGCAAAATGGGTGCAACGTGAGGACATCATGTTGAGTGAAATAAGCCAGACACAAAAAGACAAATACTGCATGTTTTCCTTTACCTGTGAGAGTTAAAATTTAAAAAGAAAAAAAAAAATCAAAGAATAAAAATCAAAAAAGGAAATAAATTCCTGTGTGTGTCAGAATTGCTGCAAATACAGTTTTGTCAAATTTTGTTTTATACCTTTGTCAAACTAAGAGTGAAGAATGTTATTCTGCTATGGTTTTAATGATGTGTGATTACTTTGAAATTTACTGTATATGGGTGAAATGATAATTGTTCCATTCGATTACTGTTTATAGCCCTTGCCTATATTTCTGCTAAACTAGGGTTTTTTGCCTCTTATTTGTTGAACTCTTTATTTAGAGGAACACTAAGCCCTTGACTGTAATGTAAGTTGAAGATATTGGTAGCTTTGGGATCTGCATGGAGGGAAGGCCTATACTTCCGGGAATGGAAAGTTCCTACCTGTACTTCCGGGGAAGAAAAGTCCTTGTCAAGGTCCCCGCGGGTGCCTAAAGGTCAAGCAATGAGGATCAGACCCGCCTCAACCTTTAACCCCCATGCGAATCTATAAAAGGAGCCCTCTGAATCTCTGAGGCATGACCCCCCGCCCCCATGGGACCCGGGAACCTCACCCGGGAGCGGAATCCCAATAAAAGCCTGTGAATTAATTGATTCGTCTGCCTGGGAAGATTTGTTATGCACCAGACACCTTGCAGATATGTTACATCAAAAGTGAAGGAGGGGAGGGAGGATAGGGAGAGGGAGGAAAGGAAGGGGAAGGAAGGAGGGAGAAAGGGATTATCATTATATTTTTCAGATTGTATCTGTGAACCATATTGAAACTGTCAAAAACTGAAAAAATTAAAATTTGAAAAATAGTTTGAAAAGAAAATGAAGCATAATGTATTGGTACAATATAATACCACAAAGCAAAGCAAAGATTGTGAATCATTTAAAGCAACACATAATAACGTGGATGAATCTTACAAAGAAGCCACATACACACACGCACACACACAGATCTGTGTTCATTTGTTTGTGTCGCTACAACACGTACCAAGACTGGGTAGTAGAAAGAACAGAGACTTATTTCTTGTAGTTCTAAAGGTTGGGAAGTACAAGTTCAAAGAGCCTGCAGCTAATGAGAGCCCTCTTACTGCTTCATCCCAGGCTGGAAGGAAGACAGGAGAGAGTTTGTGCAATGTCTGAGACGGGGAAGGGGATGGAGCTCATGTCTATCAGAAACCTACTCCTGCCATGACAGCACGAATGTATGTTAATCATCTCCCAAGGCCTCACATCTTAACATTGTTGCATGAGGGATGATGTTTCTGACACACAAACTTGGGGAACACACTCACACCACAGCAAATGCATACTGCATTATTCCAATCATATGAAGTCTAACAACAAAATTGATGTGTTGTTTTAGAAGCTTGGATAGCAATTACCTTTGGAAGGAGTGCAGTGATGAGAATGAGGCATGGGGAGAATTTTGTATGGCTTTTAAAGATTTATTTATTTATTTGAAAGGCAGAGCTACAGAGAGAGAGGGGGAGACATAGAGAGATTTTCCATGTATGGTTCACTCCCCAAGCCAGGCTGGGCCAGACTGAAGTCAGGAGCCTAGAATTTCATCTGGGTCTTGTTGGGGAGGCTGAATCCGGAGAGGCCTAGGGGAACTTCCTGAGCCTGAAAACCTGTCTTTAAGTTTCAAATCCCTGGTGGCAAACACCCCAGCCGCAGGACGCTTTTGCCTAAGGATCATTAAGGTAGTATAATAGGAGTGGCTAAGACCCTTTTGCATCATATCACCCCACCCCTTGCCCACATCTGCTCTGTACCATCCGCTCTGTACCTCAGCTATATAAACAACTCCCTCTTACAATAAACTGATATCCTGCTGCGTCTGATTGTCCCGTCCCCGCCCCCCCTCCCCGGGTTCGGGGAAGGCTGAGTGGTGGGTGGCGCACTTCCCCTCCTCGGCCAAGGCAAGCTGCAGGCAGCCTGCGTAATCCTCCGGTGGTGATGAGGAAGAGTCACCACAGGGTCTCCCATGCGTGTGACTGGGGCCCAAGTACTCAGGCCGTCTTCTGCTGCTTTCCTAGGCACTTTAGCAAGGACCTGGATCAAAAGTGAAGCAGCTGGGGCTCAAAGCACTCGTGGGATGATGATGTCCCAGGTGGCAGCTTAACCCACTGCACCTCAAAGCCAGCCCCTTGGGGAAACTTTTGGGGAGTTGCTTTATGTTCTGTCTCTTGATCTGGATGCATGTTCAACTTGTACATTTTTCTGTACAATTGTTATACTTCCATAAAAATTTACTTTAAAAATAATGATGACACATGGCATTACAAGATAAGTAGTAATGATGCGTGCATGAGCATGGCAAGGAGTTAAAACCACACGAGCCAACTATTAAGAAAGATGAATGAAAGGAGGGCAGCAGGTTTCAGAAGGTGCGGGAGACCTGGGTGATCCATAAGCTGAAGACTCAAGCTGGTAACTGTGCACACCTACATGGGACCCACACCCAGAGTGGCTTCACCGCTTGACAACAATATCTCAGTTTCTGAGCTTCCAGTAAAATTGTCACACTGGGAACTTCAAACTCTGAGGATGGAGGACTTCCACTTCAGGTAGTGATAGATAATTGGTACTAGATTATTCCCCTGCCATAAATAAAATTTAGACAAAATATTTTGAAAATCTGTTTTCAGACATTGAAAAGCAGGTGGCACAGACTATGACCTCTGGAAAAAAAATTAGGTAAGCCCTACAGTGACCCAGGTTGAGGTCTGAAGGCGCTCACTGGACCCTGACACTCAGAGGAAGACCCACACAAAGCATAACAGTGATGCTCCGTTAAGGAGACAGAAACTCTAATTTGTGAAGCTGAGACAGTGAGAATTTACAGAGAGTAAGAGAGAGGACAGCATGCAAAGAAACCCATAAATCTGCATCAGCTTCCCTTTGAGTATTTTGTTTATGTACTAGACTGTACTCATAGCGTAAGACACCATAGTGGTGGTGGGGGGGGGATCAAACACTTACTGGGGAAACAACAACTTCCAGAAAGTCGTAATCTGGACCATTGCAGAGACCACAGAGTGTTGGCTGGCTTTTCATTTCTGATCGATCAGCGTGGACAGACTTTATTAAACACCCAGAACGTTTACTCCAGACTCCAGAAAGCCCAGGTCTCAGGGATAAAAATAATCTAGCAATAGAGCAAAAGTTCTTCTGGATCCATCCTGGAAGAGCTTGAAAGCACCAAACTGGTTTACAAGCAAATTAATTGCGATTGAGAACAAAGGTCAACTCTCCTTAAAGGAAGATCACAAAATCTAGACTCTGTCTAGTGTTCAATGACGATAATACTTTGCAAAAAACCACTAGACATGCAAAAAGGGAGAAAAAATGTGAACTATGTAGAGACCCCACAATGACAGGGGAAAAAATGGAATTAGCAGACAAGGACTTTAAAAATGTCACTATAAATATGTCCAAGGAGTTAAAGGAAAACGTGAACACAAGGGGGAGGAATAGAAACCATAGAAAAGATCCAAATGGAAGTTCTAGCGTTAAAGAGTAAACAACCTGAAATTAACACCAGAAGGGAGGAGTGGAGAAAATTCTGGAGTAAACGGTGACTGCTAATGTTCCACGGTAGATGAAAAATATCAACCCAGAGACCCACCAAGCTTAATGCTCCTCAGGCAGAATAAACAGAGAACACTAAATATTACACTCACGCGTGTTGACAAAAATGACTGATTAAAAAGTAGCCAGAGGAAACAAGCGAAGGGAGACGACAGTCTCACTGACTTATCAGAGAGAATTCCAGCCAGAGGAAAACGGAACAAGATTTTTAAAGACCTGAAAGAAAATAATTGTATATCTAACAAATACAGCCCTAAACACAGAAGAGAAGCAGAGACCTTTTTTCCCCCAGGCAAACAGAAGCTGAGAGCTATTTGCCAGCAGATCTGTTCTGCAAGAAATGTTACAGAAATTCTTGAGCCTGAAGGACAATGCGACCACCAGAAACTCTGATTGGCAGAGAGGAATGAAAAGTGCCAGGAATCATAAATATCTCAGTGAATGTAAAAGACTTTTCATTTGTTAATCTCCTTAAGTGGTAACAGATTGCCACAAAATACTAAAATACACTTTGAAAGAAACTAATAGCCTTCCATTTCCTCCTCCCTGCCCCTTGAGCTATTGCTGTCATCACTGTAATCTGTTTTACTTGCCTGTGTTATAAATGCATACACACCCCGCATGGAGGATGAGGGAAATACCGGCTTTAGCAGAACTGCATTGGTCTTAAACCACTTGTTGTTTGAAGGTAGGGGTGTCAGAGAGTTCAGTCTAGCTGGGTCAGTTATTAACTATAGGCATCTAAACAAGTTACATAACCAGCCAAAGCCTCCATTTTCTCATCTGTAAAATGGGGTAGTCCCTGCGTGTTAGTATGTTTGTAAGGATCATCACACACAAAGTGTTAACCCACGTTACTCGCCTGGCAGTAAGAAAGACTTGACAAGGAGTAACCATTATTGTCCTGAGGTCAATCATGTCCCAACTTTGCCAGGAGAGCGACTCGGCCAGACGCCAGTTGATCAGAAAGATATGACAGGAACAAGGAAAAGGAAGAGGTGGCAAGGCCTGCTAAAACTCTTCCTCTTCCGGAGCTGGATCAAAGATAAATGAGTAACTTGGAGATCTAAGAGTGTTTAAAAACATAATGGCAACAGCCAGAATTAAACACAGAAGCTGTTCATGGTGACCACCTCTGAGGAGTGGAGTTGAGGGAAGAAAGTACTTACCCTTTTGAACTGCTAAAAATTCGTCATGCATTAAATATTGCTGTGTAAAACCTCCAAAGCCTATTTCCATAATTTAAGAAGCACGCATGGAGAAAATAGATGGCTGGATTTGTGCAAAAATGGGACTTCTGGAGTGCTTTCTATCCTGCCAGTGAAGGTTAAATGGCCTCTGTTTTATAAGACCAGAGCTGGCCAATCTGGGCTGTGGTATCCATACACGTGTGTGTGTGTGTGTGTGTGTGTGTGTGTGTGTGTATTCACGCACACATGCACGCTCACTTCTGTTTGTCAGGTCAATAAATCTGTGTGGTTTTGTACTGGAGTTGCTCACTGATACTTTACTTACGCCTTTTTCCTTCCTGAAGTCTCAGCTGCAGTTTGTGTTTGTCCTTGTAGTTTGACAGCATGGAAAGCTGGAAGAAGATCTAGTAAAGGGAAAAGAGAAATGAAGCACACAGCAAGGAGGGGAGGGAAAATTAAAGAGTATCTGAGGCTTGTGGAAGATTCTGGGAGTGCCGGGAATGAGGTCTGCATTACTTGTGGGCACCCATTCACTGTGCCCATTGCCTATGAACTATGTCCTACTCCCTGTGGATCGCAGCTAAGACCCAAACTTCGGATAATCAAAGTTAGCCAGGATCAGAACCATGGATGTTGGAAGGTGACTGCTCTCACAGCAAAGGCTGACAGGGGCTGGGGCTTCTGCTAATATTGTTATAAAATTTGCTTTCATACTGGGTTTCATAGCCTTTTACTTCAAGAAAGTTAAGATGCTAGTGGGACACCATAAGCCTCACACAAGCCACACCACATCACTAGCATAGAAAGTGGTTGTGGAATGTTGCCATTGCAGTGGTCCCAGGATTCAAGCCAAAGCATTAAGTGAAAGAAGCTGTGCCCCGTGGAGGTGCTCTCAAGAACTAGGAGTGTTGGCAACTAAGGGCTCTGGATGAGTGGCAGTGCGGTTATCTGGACCACCCCCTTGGATGTCTAACAGTCCTGGGTTCTAATTCTACTGCTGTCCTTCCCTACCAGTGTGGCTATGGACAAGTTGTTTAACATCTCCGAACATCAATTTTCTCACCTATAAAATAGGAAAAACAAAGTGGATACTTTAAAGAAAAAGAGTACTATTTGGTGTTGTCTGTATATTTTATCATCAAAGCAGTGAGAAACTATTGTTATTCCATTTTGTAGATGTGAAAATCTCGAGGCTCTGAGAGGCAGGCAGTCATTTGTCTGAAGACACAGCTGGAAGGTGCAGCCAGGACAGGAGCCTGGGCAGTCTGACTTCTGAGCCCTGTGTTTAATTACAATGCCAAACTGCCTGAGAAAGCTTCCCAGAGGATTAAGTGAACCAATGCACTTAACAATGCTTGGCATCTTTCAAGAATTTCATAAATGATAATTATTAAAACAAAGGCTGAGTAGCATCCAAATTCCAAATCATAACAAACCCGGGGTTAAAGAAGATTATGTAGCATCATGTAAGACCCAGTGTAAAGCTCAGGCACGCTCAGAGAATCTGTAAACACAAAGTTCCCAAAGACTACAGGTCTCCTGGGGTGTCAGAAATCACTTACACAGGAGCTATCTATTCTGGCGTGGGAACAGAGCAGAGAGTTGGAAAGCAAGGAAGAACGGGAGAAGGTCACGGCAGGTCATCAGTCCCTTGGAGGGGAGCTGCTGAGGCCTGCAGGTGCACCTTGTCCATGAGTGAATACTGGGGCTGCAGTGTTGTGACTTCAGTGCTGAGCCAAGGAGGCTGAGAGAGCCCGGGGTGCCCAGTGTCCTGACTCCTGGGCCAGTGTGTCTAACTGGGAGAGGACAGAAAGCCTAACGCTCCACAGGACCCACAGCCCCCAGAATGGCTTTGCACAGCAGGGCTATTGCTATGATTTGGATATGGTTTAGGCCATGTGCCCCAAGCGTTCATGTGTTGGAAGCTTTCTCCTTAGTGTGGTGACATTGAGAAGTGTAGACCTTTAAGAGGAAGGGCCTAGAGGGAGGTAATGAGGTCGCAGGGGCACTGCCCCCCATGCTGGTTCTGTGGACTGGGTTGGTTCTCGTGAGAGTAGGTTTCGAAAGAACAAGACTGGCCTTTCCTGCTTTCTGGCTTCCTGTCTCCCACCATGATGCCATTTACCACCCTGTTATATAGTCAAAGGGACCCTCAGCAGAGGCCAAACCAGTGGGGCCACCCAATGCTGGACTTTCAGCCTCCAAATTTGTGAGCAAAGGGTATTTTGGTGCAGTAAGGGAAAACAGACTAGAGCAGCCATGTTAGCATCATTCATTCATCCCTCCATCATCCCCATCCTCAACTCACTGGGGCACAGAGCCTGGTCTCTCTTGTTTGCCACTCTATCTCTGCTAAGAACTGTCAACAGTCCAGTGTTGGAGTACTCACACATTAGCTGAATGAGTTACATGAAAATGGCATGAAGATAAAGATAAATATATTAGGGACTAGAATGAAAAATTGCCATACATTTTAAAGATGGAACACAGATCTCTAACAAACACTTGCAAAATCTGATGAGGGCTTTAAACTCTGTCTCAAGAGATTCATGTTTGGAGTTCAAGTTCACACGTTTTAGCTAGGGGATAGTTTGATGGAAAAGTTCCAAAAGGCTGGAACACACTGTACCATGCTGTTTATCCCCTCCTTTGTCTCATTCTTTCATGCTTCTCTTCATCTCTCTATAATTATGAGTTGGAATTGAAGAGAGGGTGGCCTGTGCTAGGGAAAATATGTTGCCTGCCGCAGGATACATACAGTCTCAGCTTTGCTTCCATGTTGGATCTACATTGCTGGTTTGTTTTGTTTTGGCTTTGCTTTTTTCTTTTTTCTTTTTTTTTCTTTTTTTAACGTAGAGAGACAGACACAGAGAAAAACCTCCTGTCTGCTGGTTCACTCCTCAAAAGCCAGGGCTGGGCCCGGCTGTAGCTGGGATCTGGGAACTCCATCTGGGTTGCCCATGTCAGTGGCAGGGACCCAAGTACTTGAGCCATCACCTGCTGCCTCCGAAGGTGCGTATTAGCAGGAAGCTGGATTGGAAGCAGAGCTGGGACTTGAACTCAGGTACTTTGATACTGGATGAAGGCATCCTAAGCTGTATCTTAACCTCGGTGCCAAATGCGCACTCCTCATTGCTGGAATGCACACTCTCTGGATAATTTCTCCCCTGGCACTTTTTACTTTAAAAATGTTGACAAAATACATATAACATAAAATTTACCGTTTAAATTGTGTTAAGTGTACAGTTCACTGGCATTAGTGCGTTCACATAGTTGTACAACCATTCCCATGATCCATTCATAGGCCTCTCTCATCAGCCCAAGTGAAATTCCATGTCAATAAAAGTGGCTAAACACTGTTTTGCCATTCCCTCCTGGCCCCAGCCCTTTCTGTGTATATGAATTTGGCCATGCTAGGTCCTTCTAATGAGTGGAATCACATTTTTTTTTTTTTGTATTTGGTTGGTTTATGTCACTTTATGTCATGTCTTCAAAGTTCTTCCATGTTGTAGCTTGTGTCAGCATTTCATTCTTTTTAAATGCTGAGCAAATATGCCATTATATGATATATGCCATCTTCGGTTTTTCTACTCAGGCATTGATGAATATTTGGATTGTTTCCATCTGTGGCTTTGTGAACAATGCTGCCACAGGTGTACAAAGATCTGCTCAAGTCCCTGCTTTCAATTCTTATCCAGAAGTGGAATTGCTAGATCACACAGAAATTCTGTGCTTAATTCGTTGAGAACTATCCCAGTCATTTTTTCTTCCTGTTATATTGCCAGAGTCAGTTATTATCATCAATTTTAACAGACTTTTTTTTTTTATCAGTGTACTATCCTACACTTATCCCAAATGACCTCTCTTTTGTTTGTTCTCTCTTTCATTTGCCAAGGTTATTCAGAAACATAATCTTTTGTTCCATAAAACTGATTTTCTCCAAAACACAAACATTAGACCTCAATGTTTAGGAAAATCCTGCCATTTCTCAAGTCATAAGGTGCATCAGTTAAAGAGTATGAATCCACAACTTTTGTGGGGAGGGCAGAGGAGAAAAGAGAGTGGGAATTCTTTCAATCAGTACCAAGGTACCAGTCTGGTATGTATCAGATGACAAACTGGAAAATGAGAGTTCCTAACAGACAAATGTCTCACTCAGGAGCACCCCTGACACACCAGCAGTACTGGGAATCAGGAGTCTACCTCCTCCTGCAGAACTGGAAGTTGTAGCTGCTGCCATATGGGCAGTGAGGATCTTGAAATTTAGTTGTGAATGGGCACAGGTAGAACCCACCTCTCCCCCACTTTCACCTCCCTTCTTCCTTCTTGACACCCACACTGTGGTTACCTGACCTGAGTGCTCCTGTTTGCACCGGAAGATCAACCCCTCCAGAAGCAGAGTTTCCACTGCAACACTGAGTGATTTTGCGAATGAAATCACTTTCACATGCAGTCAATGAGCCTGGCCCACTTCCATCCTCCAGTCATCTCATGATCAATCCTCCTTCCCTGCATCTCTGTCTGGGGTCACATTCCCATCAGGACCATGGCAATGGAGTCTGAATGGGTTTCCCCTACAGTCAGCATTTCTACTGCACCCTTCATGCTGTTGTAGGAAGGTGTTTCCCAATTTTTAGTCCAAGTCCTTGTCCAAGTCCAAGCAGAGGTATAAGTGATGTGCGCAGTGGCAGCAGGATTTGTTTAACGAGCGGGAGTGACTGTACATTCAGTGTGAGTGTGGGCAACCCCCAGAGGAGAGGCCAGAGAGCGGCCCACAAGGAGAGAGCATAGGAAAAGGTAAGAGAAAGGTGCCCCCAAGTCCAGCAGGCCTGCTGATGGGCCTAACTGAATATACAAACTGGGGGGGGGGGAGTTTGGGCTTCACGGCACCTCCATGGAGCTTAGCTTACACTTGCTCATGGCCTCTCCCTCCTCCCAGTCTCAGGGTAGATGTAGGTGCATCATGGGAACGTGGGCGTACTGAATTGACAGCAGAGTCCTTCTTTCTCCAATCACCCCCTTCCCTCCTTGCCTCGCTTCCTAACCGCCATCTTTACCACATGAAGAAGGGGGTGCTTCAAATCTCTCCATATCTGGATCTTGGGATGCGATTGTGAAACTGCACTCGACTCCCTAGATGTCTGGAGAAGACTCTTTCTGGCTTCAAAATCTCCATCTGCCACCCTCACATCCTGTAGGAGCTGGAGTCTGCTGTCCTCTGGCTGCTTGCTGGCTTGCTATGCTCCCCTGCAATTTAGGACCTCCTGCCCCCCACCAGCTCCCCTGGGATTTATGGCCCGATGCTTCCCACCAGTTCCTCCCCGTGCCATCTCCTTTATGTAGCCTTCCCGCCACATAATGTACATAGTCTTTACGTTTAAATGAACCAGTGAACATGTTAGGTCCCAATACCTTGCCATATAGAGAGTGAGAAGGTAACCTACATAAGGAGATGACCTGCACCCTTGTAAGTGTGAGGCTATAAAAGCCTCTCTTATGCAAACGAGAGGGCCTTTTGCCTGTGCACAGCTAAATGGCTGTGTGCGGGTAGGGGGTCCCAGCCGGCTGGTGACAAATAAACTTCTGCTTTTGCATCCGCAACTGTGCCTCGTGCATTGATTGGGAAATTTGGACACAACATTCCAAGCTGAAATTTCCCCACCACAATAACAACAAAAATTGTTGTGTATATTTTTGTAAGGTGCAAGGTGCCTTAAAATCCCCACCCACCACAAGGCTAAGGTATACGTTAATCAAGTTAGAATTCAGGTGGCCATTTGTTCTGATTGGCCTGGGATAGTCTTAGAATATGCCTATTGCCCTTCCTCTTTTTAATCTTAATTTGGAGGATAACATATAAGTTCACCTTAGATAAAAGCACATCTTGGGTTGCTGGTGTGCCCTAGAGGGGTAAGCCGCCACCTGACACCAAGTCCCATATGGGCAGCAGTTTGTGCCCAGGCTGCTCATCAGAAGACTTTTTTTTTTTTTTACTACATCACTGCATTTTATTTGCATAACAATTCTGCAAGCAGGAAGGGAAACATTTTATCTCAAACAAAGGAAGTGACCAAGTCTTCTTTGGCATAAGGTAGTGACCTAGAAGTCACACTCAGGGCCAGAAGCTAGGATTCAAGTCTGACACCGTTCTAGCGGGGGGGGGGCTGCAGCTGCTGGTGCCTGAGTGGAGGCAAACCTCCCTCTCTCCCTCTCTTTGGTGATCTGCTTGGGGACGGGACCTAGAGCAGTCAGACACTACCCCTTGCTCAGGGACTGTCCTTCCACATTGAAAGCAAGCAAAGAAATGAAAGCAGAATTACATAAACATAAAGAGCCTGTTAGTGAATCCTGGAGCCAAACAACGTAGGTCTCCCACGTTCCTGGGTGCACCTGCATCAGATTATTTGACGCTGACCTCTGACTAAATTCGGACGTCTCAGTTAACAAAAACGCATGCCTAACATTACAAAGCAGATATAAATGGGTTCTACTCTGTCCTGTAGATATATTTTCCTTATAATGACACACTATTTATTTTGTTGTTGTTAGCCTTCTAAACCCAGCCAAATCCTACCCTCCCTGGATGAGTGGCAATGAAAAAACAGAGAGAATCTCTGTTCTCCCAAAGACAAGCATGGTGCTTCCTAAGGTCTCCAGGATACCCCGCGGGCTGGATGCGGTGCCCCACCCACAAAGAAACGCCCCCTCTCTGAACCTCCTGCTGCGCTGCCCACAAGGAGGCCGCGGGACCCGCGGGCGCCGGGCTGGGGACCCAGCGTCCCTCCCAGTCTGTGGCAGGGACACACAGAGGGCCAGTGTGCCCTGGGAAGGATGGCTCCCAGCCGCTGGCCCGTCTAGCCTGACCGCAGCATAAGGGATGGGAGCCTTCGGGCCGGCTGTGGGCTCCGCAGCCTGGGCAGGAGGCTCAAAGCAAGAGGGCATCGGAGGACAGGCGCGCGGTCCCCGGGGAGGGGAGGAGGGCCGCGCGCATGCGCACCGGCGCCGCCGCCGGCCGGAAGCGCGGGGCCACCCGGCGGCTGCTGCGGCTGCCGGCGCCAGACGCCGCGCCGGCCGCGGGAGAGTGCGGGCCGCGACATGCGGCCCCAGGACAGCGCCGGGGACCCCGCGGTGCTGGCGGAGCCCGCCGAGGTGGCGGAGCCCGGGCTGCAGCCGGCTGCCGAGGCGCCCCCGGGCGCGGGCGAGGAGCCGGCGGCCGGCGAGGCAGAGGGGACTCCCGGCCGCGGCAGGTGCTGGCTGTGCAGTTCCTCGCCGTGCTGCTCGCACGCGGAGCCGGGTGAGTGCGCGCTGCGGCCCCGCGCGGGTCCTTCCCGGGGGCGGCAGCGCAGTGCCCGCCGCGCCCCCTTCCCCACCCTGCCCCGCGCCCCGGAGAACCCGCAGCGAGCTGTCTCACCTGGGAGGCTGCAAAGCAGAAGCCCCGTGCGCCCCTGCGGCGCCGAGACGGGAGAAAGTTTCTGACTGTTTGCCACCCTGTGGGGTTCGGAGGCGAGCAGGACCCTGGGGTCGGATCGCAGCCCTGCCCGGGGTCAGCGAGGAGGCCCAGCCGAGGTTGGGAGCGAGCCGACCTGGCCGGTAAACGTGCTCCCTGGAGGGGAAGTCGGGAAGCAGGCAGTCGTCTCAGCGCTAGAGTGGGAGCCCCGGTATCAGCGTGTTTGGGATACGAGGGCTTTTTAGCAACGGATGCAAAAACAAGGCTTTCCTTGTTCCTGGCTCCCCAGGGACCCCCACGGACGAACCCTTGGGTTTGCTCAAGCCCCCCTAACACACCTGAGGAAAAGTGAGGCTCGGAACGGGGAGGGCTTTGGGTTTCTTGTTCTGTTTCCTCTGGGGTCCGGCTTGGGTGGGTGAGAGGGGAGGCAGGTCGGGGCAACCCGCTTCCCACTGGCACGGCTTCCTAGATTGAACGGGGCGGGTGGGCGTGGGCAGGGAGACAGAGAGACAGTGACTCCTGTTGAGGCAGGTGGCTCTGTCTGCCTCGCCTCGCCTCTTTGTGGCCTGAGATTTCTGTGCCTTTTACCCCCACCTCACCGCCACCCCCCACTACCCCCCGATTCCGAGAAAACCCTAGGAAGATGATTCTTGCTCCACTTCTGTCCTAAATGCTAACAGCAGGCATCACACCTCTGATCATTTATGCATGAGCTGGTGCCTCCAGAGCAGGGGTGTCCCCACTGGGTTGACCAGATGTGCAGCCTTTGAAGGGGTGGGTTTCTCTCCTCACCACCCTGTGGCTGAGTGTCATTCTGGTGCCAGTGAGTCAGCCCTTGGAAACTTGAAAGCTTTCCCTGGGGCTGCGCGGTCAGGTGGCACCTAGCAAAATGGCCAGGCGAGTGTGAGCATCTAAGAATCTTGTGGACTCTTAACGTCAGAGAAAGTTGCTGACTAAGCAGATCAGATAATGTTCTGAAGATAAGATTTCCGTAAAAACTCCTTAACGCATGGTATTGTTGTCCTTGAACTGTGGGACACTGTCATTTTCGCCTCTTGATCTGCTTGTCTTATTCAGCAAAGTTCATTCAGGTTGAGGTTGAGATTGCGACCTGTGTTCCTTACGTTCTTGGAGGGCCTGAGCAGAAGGCACACAGCTGTCCTAAGACACCTCTCTGGTTTCCCCCGGGACAGTGGCCCTCAGACTGAAGCTGGAAGACATTGCGGTAGGCGAGTTGTCTAGGGCAGCAGTGTTCTGGGAGCAGGACCCAGGTTCTGTTTCAGTGAGCCTGAGAATTAGTGGTAGAAGCTCTTACTCAGGTGATCCGAATTCCCAACCTGGTTTGTGAATCACCAGCATTGAGCAGAGATCTGCCGGACCAAGCAGGTTTTCCGTTTTCTTTTAAGACACTTTCCAGGGGCCACTAACGTCATCTGAATTCTTTAGAGTTGCCAGATTATTAGATAGGCTTGCAGTGGGATATGAGCAGGGAAACCCCTTACATAGGCACGTGGCTCTTGGTTAGGCGCCTTACTTGCTCATCTCCACGGACAGAGAGAAATGAAATTTTTATTCAGTAAGAGGTTGAGGTTTGCTGGAGTAGGATCAGTCCTCACTCTCATTAACAGATAATCGGGTTCAGTGAGTGCGTCTGGCATCTGTCCCGATCAGGAGGCATGAACCTGAAAAAAATACGTATGCATGTGTTTGTTTTTTTTTTTTTTTTTTTTTTTTTGACAAGCAGAGTGGACAGCGAGAGAGAGACAGAGAGAGAGAGAGAGAGACAGAGAGAGACAGAGAGAAAGGTCTTCCTTTGCCGGTGGTTCACCTTCCAACAGCCGCCGTGGCCAGTGTGCTGTGGCCGGCGCACTGCACTGATCCGAAGCCAGGAGCCAGGTGCTTCTCCTGGTCTCCCATGGGGTGCAGGGCCCAAGCACTTGGGCCATCCTCCACTGCACTCCTGGGCCACAGCAGAGAGCTGGTCTGGAAGAGGGGCAACCTGGACAGAATCCGGCGCCCCAACAGGGACTCGAACCCGGTGTGCCGGCGCCACAGGTGGAGGATTAGCCTATTGAGCCTCGGCGCCGGGCATGGATGTGTTTTAAGGGAAGAGACCATCGGAGCCAAGGGCATACAATCCCATTTTAAAAGAGTTGAAATACCACGTTAAAATATTCCTGGAGACAAACTAACTAGCTTAGTTTGGAGAAAAGCCTTGAAATACAGACCAGTGAGATGTTTTTTGTCCTGATCTTCTCAGCCTGTTCTGTCTGAGGGTGGAGGCTCTGTGCGTGGGTTGGGTTTCTTTTCAGAAAAACTGTTTTATTTGGATCTGAATTCTGAAATTTCAGAAGCCAAACTTTGAGGCTGACCACAGCCCAGGCCTGTATTTTGTGGTGCGGAGCTGGGGAGTGTTCTGAAGCTTCCCGGTCCTGGGCTGAGCCACTGTGTGCAGTTGGGTGCTGCAGCATCTGGGCGCTGGAGTTCCGAGCAGAATGCGGAGCACCGGGCCGCTGGGACGGAAGAGGGGCTGCTCACTGCAAGCAGTCTGTCCCGTGACACACCCCAGGCAGGCCTGGGTCAGGGCTGTGCTGAGAATGGCATCTTTGACTCCAAAGGTCAGGCTGTAGACTGGCTCCAGAAACGCTGCAGCATCACACTTTGGTCTCGACTGGTGGACGAGGTATCTAAGTGACGTGAGGACATTGAAATATATTACCTGCTAGTTACACGTATCAGAGAAGGTCATTACAAATTATTATGCAACACTGGCCAGCAGCTGAGTAGCACACAGCTGAGCAGCTCACTGTGTATTCCTGTAGTGGAAGGGGAATCCTAGGTCCCCACAAATTTTGTGTGTGCTCCCCTGCGGTGCCGCCGTGTCCTTAACAGAAAAGGGCAGTTGTCTTTCCTTCTTACCACCCTGCATTTTTGTATTAGTTTCCCAAAAGGAAAAAAAAACAGGTACATTTGACAATGTGTGGCCTATCTTTTAGGATGTTTTCTGCTTATCCTTCTTCATTTTGCTGTCTGAAAGATGGAGGAGTGAGATTAAAAGCAGATTCTACTCTTAGGGCAGGAAATTGAAGATTTAGGAAGTTGCTAAGAAGAAGTTTTTTTTTTTTTTTAATAAAAATTTATTTATTTAAAAGTCAGAGAAAGATAAAGAGATCTTCCATCTGCTGGTTTACTCCCCAAATGGTTGCAGCAGCCAGGGTTGGGCCCTGCAAAAGCCAAGAGCCAGGGGCTTCATTTGGGTCTCCCACATGGGTGCAGGGGCCGTCCTCCACTGCTTTCCCAGATGCCTTAGTAGGAAGCTGGGTCAGAAGTGGAGCAGCTGGGACTCGAACTGGTGCCCATATGGGGTGCCAGCATTGCAGTTGAAGGCTTAACCCATTACATCACAATGCCGGTGGCCCCAGTTCCGAGTTCACATTGCTTGTCATTAATTTATTGAGTACTGGATCCCCTGGAGAAAGCAGGCATTTCCTGGTTCAGGACAAGCCAAGAAAGGGGGATTAGATAGATGGCAGTGCTGTGCAGAGCACGTGAGAGAGAGAGCACTAGACGGGCCAGCCCTACCCTTAAAGAGTCTGTGCTCTAGACGGTAAGGGACGTTGTGAACTGGGACACGTTACCTTTGATTGGCAGTTCAGAGTAACCCAGCAGAGAGCCTTCCCGGTGCTGCTGCTTGCGTAGAGGTAGACTCTTCAGTCGTTCTCGAAGCTCTCATCATCTTTCAGTCATCCGTGTGCCAGGCACCAACGAGGCAGCAGAGACCCCAGCCCTGGAGGCACTCCCAGGCTTGCGGGGCACAGTCAGGTCGTCTGCCACCATGCAACAGCGTGGTGAACTCTCTTCTAGAAAGAGCCCTTGCTTCCTGCAGCCACGCTCGCTATGAGACCGTGCCGCGTGTTAATCCTGTGGCAGGTTTTTCACTGGCCACCGGACAAGTGTGTCTTTAAGATTCCCCTCACCCACATGGCAGGTGTTCTACTCTGGACTCATAAGGGAGGGCTGACTCTTA
This sequence comes from Sylvilagus floridanus, assembly GCA_949820135.1. NCBI lineage: Eukaryota > Metazoa > Chordata > Mammalia > Lagomorpha > Leporidae > Sylvilagus > Sylvilagus floridanus. Next base: position 46,379,851 of record OX463235.1, read on the forward strand.
GGTGATCGGTTTGGAGGGAGAAACAGCATTGATGAAATGCAGCTCCAAATCCTTGCCCCTGCTGCGGATCTTCGTTCTCCACGGGTCAGGTGGTTCAGGGTGGGAGAATGAGCGTGCCCAGGAGGTGAGGTGTGTATCCCCTTAGCTGTTGACACTGTTCCGGTTTTCTAAGTGAAAATGCTAAAACGTGCACTTGGAAGCAAGGACTAATCCGAATTTGATCTCTTTCAGAAGCCAAGAAGAAAGCAGCCTGTCCTGGACTTGGCTTGTTTTACACATTATTGTCTGCCTTCCTTTTCTCAGTGGGCTCTTTATTTGTTAAAAAAGTGCAAGACGTCCATGCTGTAGAACTTAGTGCATTTCGATGTGTGTTCCAAATGCTAGTTGTTATTCCTTGCTTAATATACAGAAAGTAAGTATTTCTTAACTGCCAAGTAGACGATTTTAATAAATGTGTGTCAGTCTTTTGCCTGAATTATTTGCCATGCAGTATCTGCTTTATCAGATTTAGGGATTTAGTTATTTACCACCCCATTGTGCAAACAAAGCCTTCAGGTGTATACAGGCCCCTACCTCGCCCCACCCTGTATGTGAAAGAGACTGAGTGAATGAGGGGAAGTAGTAGCCTGTCCTTATGCTGGAGCAGTCTTTGTGTAGAACATGCCCTTGGCAGGGCAGACAGAGGTTTGAGTAACACTTGGGTCTTCTTCAAGGGTAACCTTGAGCTAGGCCTTTTTAACCGCTTTGGTATTCATTGCCGCATTTGTAAACTGGAGGGCGTGGTACTGGGTGTACCTGACCCTGCCGGGTGGTTGCAGGGCCAAGTAAGAATTACACTAGGTCAGAGTGCTCTGTGTAGAATGTAATGGCAATTTTATTCCCTTCTCTCTCTATTCTCTCCTGGCTCAGTCCCCCTCCTCTCTCCTTATGCACGCCCCACCTACCCCACCTCACCCTCCTGATTAAAGTTGTGCCTCCCTCTGCACACTTCAAACTCTGGCAGGGACACCAGCCTTGGTGGCTGTCTGTCTCTTTTTTTTCTCTCTCTGGGCAAAAATCCCTAACCCCCAAATTAAAAGCTTCGGGTACTTGTCCCCAAAGTCCCTTTGTATCTCATCACACAGTCCAGATTCACTTAGATTCATTTCTATCCATATCCTGAGGATTTGGTGGAGAAAGTGAAAATCCACTAAGGTTAATGTTGCCAGAAATTTCTGGGTACATATGTAGACACGTCACAGTATTTCAGGAAATGATGGTAAAATTTCATACATTTCTGTAAGAGGCAGCAGGGCCACTTAAAATCTTTGGCCCTCAGCCCTCTGCTGTAGCCCGGGAGTGCAGTGGAGGATGGCCCAAGTGCTTGGGCCCTGCACCCCATGGGAGACCAGGAAAAAGCACCTAGCACCTGGCTCCTGCCATCGGATGAGCGCGGTGCACCAGCCGCAGCGCGCTGTCCGCGGCAGCCATTGGAGGGTGAACCAACGGCAAAGGAAGACCTTTCTCTCTGTCTCTCTCTCACTGTCCACTCTGCCTGTCAAAAAAAAAAAATCTTTGGCCCTAATCTGTTTGGTCCATTTTGTCTCCCTGTCATGAAAACCTATTAGTTTCTCAAAGTCTGGGCCAAATGTGGCTGGCCATCCTGACTTAGAAACCCAGGGGTGTCTGTGTCCAGCCTTCCTGACACCCTCACGAAGTCTGGCCCTGGCACAGATCGGAGCGTTGCACCCAGTCAGGAGCTTCTCCAGAGGAGGTGCTTCATAAATAATTCAATTGAAAAGAGACTGAGTTGCAAAAATTACCCCACCACAACACCACATGTGCTTTTGCAGTGTTGAATTCTTTCCTCATGAGAGCTGTGAGGAAATGGCTAAATTTTAGAATTATATTTAGAAACTTAGAATATATATATTCTAAACTTAGAAAATATATATATTTAGAAACTTAGAATAGAAAAACTTACAAGACCAGGAATAGACTGGGCATCCTTAAACAGTGCAGCTGAATCTTGAAATTCTATTCTAAAAATCACACATTTTGATATAGTAAGTCTGGGGAAATTATGAATGAGCCCACCTATTAAAGTATAACCATATTGACATTTATTATCCTATTTGTCTTTTTTTGCAAGCATATTTAGAGATATATATATGGGGAAATATTATCTGTGTTACTGAGTTATAAGTATATGATTTTATAGTTCTTTTGTGCTGGTTTTGCTTATACTGTGAACACTTTATTGCCATTAGGTATACTTAGGAAATATTTATAAAAGCTATATAATATTTGTGGATATTACAACTTACTATTCCCTTATTTCTTTAGTAATTTAAAAAAATGTTTAATTGAAACGTCTAACTGAAAAGCAGATGCCGAGTTCATTTAATATGCGTTTCTTCATTTGAATTTACAGAACTGGGTTTATAGGCCCAAAAGGTCAACGAATTTTCCTCATTCTCAGAGGACTCCTTGGTTCTACCGCCATGATCCTAATATACTATGCTTTCCAGACAACGTCCCTCGCCGATGCCACAGTTATCACGTTTAGCAGCCCAATGTTTACGGCGTTGTTTGCCTGGATATTTCTCAAGGAAAAATATAGCCCTTGGGATGCTCTTTTCACCTTGTTCACGATCACTGGAGTGATCCTTATCGTGAGACCACCATTTTTGTTTGGTTCCGACACTTCGGGGATGGAAGAAAGCTATTCGGTCCATCTTTTGGGAACGCTAGCAGCAATTGGACATGCCGTGTTTGCTGCAATGACTCTAGTTATCCTAAGGAAAATGGGAAAATCTGTGGACTACTTTTTGAGCATTTGGTATTATGTAATCATTGGCCTCATGGAAAGCACCATCGTCCTCTTCGTAATAGGAGGCTGGAGTCTGCCCGACTGTGGGCTGGACAGGCTCTTTCTCATACTCATCGGGCTCTTCGGTTTGGGGGGTCAGGTATTTCTCACAAAAGCAATTCAAATAGAAAAGGCAGGGCCCGTGGCAATAATGAGGACAATGGATGTGGTCTTCGCTTTTATCTTTCAGATCATTTTCTTTAATGATGTGCCCTCCTGGTGGACAGTGGGTGGTGCTTTCTGCGTGGTAGCCAGTAGTGTTGGAGCGGCTGCTCGCAAATGGATCCAGAATTCCAAATGAAGTGTCCCTGCTGAGCCCTGTGTTTTTCTCACCTAGTCAGACACAGCACACACATACACACACACATACACACACACACACGTGCACACACACCTACACCTGAAAAATCTGCATTTATTCATTGATTTCATCTAATAAATTTCAGAAATAAAGTACCATTTTTGAATATGATATGTCTTTCATTAGTTAAGAATAGCTAGTCTGTTTGGCTTAGCAATTCTGTGGTAGTTTCTGTTTTGATTCAGGTTTCTTTTCTGTTGTATGGTATCGGTAAGAGGAGAGCTCACTATTTGACTCTAGTAATATATGTAATTTTAGAAACATTTTTGGTACTGACGGGATATGGGTGGGGAGGAAATTTTAGATTTTTTTTTTTTAGCATTGCAGAGCCTAAGAAACCTGTTGACCATGCTGCTATAATTAGTGTTATGTTGGCAGTTCATTTGCAACGTTATTCCATTTAGGAGGCCAAAGCTGAAACTTAGAATAGGTGCCTAATGAACAGTGTTAATAGTACAAATGCATTGGCCTTATTTTTGAAGATTTTATGAATAGTTACTGTACTATTAACTCTTATTTGTGCCTTTTCATTTTAATGCCAGAATTTTTATATATTTTCTAAAAAAGTCTTGAAATCACCAAAGTTGGCTAAATAGTTTTCTGTTTCAGTGGCATTTTAGTAACTGAGGTTGTCATTCTGTTATTTTAATTGTCCTTTTTTTTTTTTTTTTTGAAACTCCATTAAATTTCCCTTAACACTCTAGGATTTCAGGTCTTTAAAAAAGTCACCAAAGTTGGCTAATTGTTTTCTGTTCCAGTGGCATTTTAGTAACTGAGGTTCATTCTGTAATTTAATTGTCCTCTGTTTTTGGAAACTGCACTAATTTCCCTTACACGCCAAGACTTCAGGTCTTTAAATAAAAAGAAAGAAACCTTGGTATGGCTAGTGTGCACATTTCCATCCTAAAGTGTTTTCTTCCCAGTAGAAGTGTGATTTTGTATACATTGTCTTTAAACTTACTCTGTGATGCCAAATACAGTTGTCTCAGGATCTTATTAGGTTGAACTGTGTGAAATTGCCAAAACTTTGCCATTTTGATTTACAAAAGCTATCGTTTCACAAAGTTTACCCTAATAGATAACCTCTCTTACTGATTAGGTCAAATACTTAGAGAGTTTTGGGCTATTTTAAAAAATCTTTTTAAAAGTCCAGTAATCTGTTAAACTTATTTTATAGCCTTTTTCCTCTATGAAATTATATGTGATGATGTTTCATTTTATACATTAAATACACAGACCTGTGAATCTATGGTTGATTGACGTTTGTAGTTTCTTTCATAGGAAAACATCTGTTAAATTCTAGTATATCAGCATGATGTTAACAAAACTGCACCATGATGCTAACATCATGAATTCGAATAATACGTTTTATATCTGGAACTTCATCAGGGCACTACTCTACATTTAAAGAGAGTTTAACATCTAGGAAAGCTTAGGGGGCTAATCAGGGTGCAGTGAGTACTTGCAAATGATTCCTGTCACAGTGAACCCTTTATCAATGAGGGTATAATAAACACCAGCTTTTACCATGTCAGACAAAGCATCCTACTGCTTTTACCATGTCAGACAAAGCATCCTACTACTATCTTTTTTTTTTTTTTAAATAATTATTTTATTTGAAAGAGTTACAGAGAGAGAGAGAGGTCTTCCATTCTGCTGGTTTACTCCCCAAATGACTGCAATGGCCAGAGCTGAGCTGATCCAAAGGCAGGGGCCAGGAGCTTTTTCCTGGTCTCCCATGTGGGTGCAGGGATCCAAGGATTTGGGCCATCTCCCACTGCTTTCCCAGGCCATAGCAGAGAGCTGGGCTGGAAGAGGAGCAGCCGGGACTCCAACTGGTGCCCATATAGGATGCCAACTCTGCAGTCTGGGGCTTTAACCCACTGTGCCACAGCGTCGTCCCCTCTACTATTATCTTAAGCCTGCAGAGTTAAAAAGATTATAGATTTGTTTGTTTTTTCTCATTTTCTTACCACGATTCTTCCAAAGCAAGCAAGAACTTGGGTTTCTGGGATTTATGCCTTGGTGAGAAAGGATCTTTTCCAGTAGTTCCATGGGGGAGATTTTTGGTTTGTTTATTTTATCTAATACTTTCTATCTGAAAAATTATTTATTTATTTATTTTGACAGGGATTGTTAGAGAGACAGAGAGAGAGTTATAGACAGTGAGAGACAGAAAGCTCTTCCTTCTGTTGGTTCAGTCCCCTAATGGCTGCTACAGCCGGCGCTGCGCTGATCTGAAGCCAGGAGCCAGGTGCTTCCTCCTGGTCTCCCATGCCGGTGCAGGGCCCAAGCACTTGGGTTATCCTCCACTGCCTTCCGGGCCACAGCAGAGAGCTGGACTGGAAAAGGGGCAACCGGGACAGAATCTGGCGCCCCAACCGGCACTAGAACCTGGGGTGCCGGCGCTGCAGGCGGAGGATTAGCCAAGTGAGCCATGGCACCAGCTGCTACCTGACAAATTCTAAATGAAGTCTTTTTAAGTGAGTTGTATCATAACTTCAGACCTCTCCATAATTTGATAGTTCAGACTTCCAAAGCGTCACTCTGCGAGTATCTTAGATAATTGTAGAATCTGCATTTTGGAGCTCAGATATCTCAGAAGTCCTTTTGTGGGAGTCACTCACCTTCCATGGATTGGAATTGTAGGAGACCTAGCCAAGTTGGTTCCCCTGACCTTCTCATATCCCTTAGCGCCGTGATACAGAGGGAAAGGAAACCGCTTCTTGTTGCCCACGCTGAATGAGCTCTCACGGACTGCTCTCCCAGTGGTTTACCTTGCACAGTCAGAGAAAAACGTCTGTGACTTTGAAAGTTAAAATTGCTTTGGATCCATATACTAGAGACATGTGTTCTATCTCAACAGTGTGGCTCATGTACTTGAATGTCACTGTAAACGACTAACGGTGGAGAAGACGTTTCTTCTCCCAACTTTTACAGGGTATGATTCTCAAACACTTGTAATGCCCAAGGTATACACAAGGGGATGTATTGTAACAAATATGGGTGTGTATATTTTGCAAAGATTATAGTTTCTATATCTTGAAAAACTATTTTCATAAATTGTTATTTTGTAAGCACTAATAAAATCATATGGAAAAAGCTATATGTTGGTTTTTCTAATAATAGAAAATGTCTTAACTAATATAACTCACTTCCATTTTCATATAACTTATTTCCCTTTTCATTCGTATACTAGAAACTAATTTTCTATAGATTGACTCCCAGTAAGCCGGCTGGGATGTAATCTCATTTCATACTGTTCATCTGTCCCTGTTACCCTGTCAGATCAAACCCAGTGCCTCCAAGATAAAGGCACTAATCTGTTCCAATGAAGTCATCATTCTTCCAGCCCCTCAGAGCTTGAGGTGACTTTGAACTCTGCTTTTATTCCCACAGCTCTCTTGTTACTAAATCCTGGAGTCTGTCTTACAGATTCATTCTTTCCTCACCATTGGCTACCATCCTAGCCCTAGTCCAACACATACTGCCTCACACCTGGGATCTCTCAACCCTGTCCTAATTGGGTACTTGCTTCTAGACTCTTCCACTGTAATCCTTGTCTCCACGCCAGGTTAGTCTTCCCCAAACCTGCTGTCAGTAGCAGTGTGGTTCTCATGAAACCACAGAGATGCCTGTTACATACCATCACGTCCACATTCTTCATCTGGACGTTTTCCCACTTCTCCAACCTGATTTCCCACAGCCCAGCACAGATTGGATGTTCAGACCCATCTTTTCCCTGACTTCCCTATTTACCAACAGTGGTCTCACTGTGTTTCCTGTTTGCCTTACCTTCTCTTACTCCCTCTCTGAAGCCGATTAGCCTCCTGTGGCTCAGCTAAAGCTGTCGTTTCTTTCACCGTCTCTTGCTTCTCTTGTCCATGGAATCCACTTTAGAAGAGGCGGTGAAGCACTGATTAGGGGTCTGAAGAGCTGAGTGTGGTTTTACTATTTCCCAGCTGGGCAGTCATCCCGTGTACCTGATTCTTCTTCTCCTCATTTGTCTGGTAGACTAGTGCTTTCCCAACCCACCTTAGCAACGAGTGCCGTAGGAGGACCCGAGGACCACAGAGAAGGAATACAAACGTTACGTATCGAACTGTGGTTAATACCATGGAGTACTCACGCTCCACAAGGGAAGACCTTATCGGCTCTTCCTGGGGCTGACTTGAGGTGACAGTAGAACACATCTTTGAGAATGCAGACCCCATTCAGCCCCCTGCTCCTAGCACAGAACTCTGTGGGACAGCTTTGATGTCCCGCTGGTCGGTCCATGTGGGACTGCCCAGGGGCACGTGTCCTTTTATGCATAAGTGTTGGCATCTTTCAGTTGCTGTTGGCTTTGGTCCTCTGTTGAGTACTGCACATGGCTGAGTGGGGAATGGTCCTGATGCTGTGTGTTTCTCATGCACTAGTCCCTGTGCTCATCGTGCCTCTTCTAACCTCTGAGCTGATTATTCAATAAGCTGTCTTGTGAGGGCAATCTAAAGAGATGAGAACCAGATGTCCTTGCTAAAACCATGGCCTCTGATTAAGTGTGAATGGATCCCTGGTCAGTCGTGGGCATTAGAATTCGGTTATTGGGATATAGGTTGATCATTAAAGTGTGGCCCTCATCCCAAGCACACCCTTAAAGGTCCTCTGTTACCTCCCAGCAAACCTAATGCTGCTGTCCTATGTACCTATTCTGCCTGATGCCCTATCAGGGACTCCGATCCACAAGGAAAGACCCATCCAGGTTTTAGTGTATTTGAACACTAAGTTTGGAACTGGAGTTGGCAGATCAACTCAACGAGAGCCCATGAACTTTGCCACTGTCTGTTACCTCCTGGAAATTGGGAGGTGGGGCTTTGTAGCAGGAGGGTAAGGAGCAACTGTATCTGGTATTATGACAGGGCAGCCCAGTGCACAGGAAGGGCTCTGGAAATGTCACTACTGGGGAAAGATCCTGGGTCCTTTCAGTGAAACTTTCGTGACTCTGGAAACCACCTGAGATGAATCCTGGCAAGCCTAACATCAAGCGAAAGAAGTAGCCCAGATTTGTGAGGAAGGCCAGACTGAGGTCAGGAGAGCACAGATCTACATTTGAGCAGAGGTGGACGTAGGCAGGAGAATGTGTTCAGGTGAACGGTGCACCATCAAGGTCAGGAACACTGTGGTGCAGTAGAAGTGAACTGAGAAACCAGGGCTGGAAGGAGGCCCATACCTGGGGATGTAAATACGTGGCTACGCCTACAGGGGTTTTTAATACCCTTGACCGTGATTTGTAGGATAATCTCTATGTGCCAGGCATACCAGAGAGATGGAAACTAACAATACAGCCATATTGGAGGGTTTTTTTTTTTTTTTTTTTTTTTTTTTTTTTTTTTTTTTTTTTAAGATTTATTTTATTTGAAAGGCAGAAAGAGAAGGGGGCAGATAGAACTTCCATCTGCTGGTTTGATCCCCAGATGACTGCAATGGGCAAGGCTGGTCCGTGCTGAAGCCAGAAGCTAGGCATTTCATCTGGGTCTCCCACATAGGGACAGAGGCTCAAACACTTGGGCCATCTTTCACTGTTTTCCCAGGCACATTAGCAGGGAGCTGGATAGAAGGTGGAGCAGCCAGGACTCAAACCGGCACCCATATGTGAATGCCAGTGCTGCAGGTGGCAGCGTAACCCATGATGCCTCAGTGGAGATGTTCTGTTCATAGCACATGCTACCATGTTAATATGAGAATTTAATTCAAAGCCTAATCTCTTCTCTCTTGTGATGTTCTCTCTTGGAATGGAGCTGCATTGCTCTGAGGAAGCCCGGGCCACGTGGAGAGGCCAACACAGAGAGGAACTGCAGTCCCCAGCCTCAGCCCACGTGTGCTTCAGCTGACAGCCAGTGCCAGCTTGCCAGCCACGTGAGCGCACGTGGGGAATGGATCCTGCAGCACCCAGGTGAGCCGCCCCAACTGCTGCTCTGTGGACTAGACAGGACTCTCCCTCCTCCTGCACTCTGCTCAGACTGCAGATTTTTGACCAATAAAGTAATTGTTATTGTTGTAAGCCACTGAGAATATAAATTGAAAAAATACAACTGTCTTGAATATGTATATACCAGATTACACATGATCTCAATTATGTAAAGCAAAACATTTCAAAACAACATCAGCAAAACATTGCACATTTTCAGAGGCTTTTCTCAGCTTGTGACAGGTAGGATTGGCAAAAATTCAATACATAGGAGTTAAGTAGAGTAAAACACAAGTTTGATCCACCTAAACCAACTCTTCAGAGGTTTGGGAACCTCTGGGACTCTTCAAGACCCTTTCAGGAATTTGCAGCTTCAAAAGTATTTTACCGATAGTACTGAGAATGTCATGAATCTGCTCTCTCTTGATCTCTTGTCAATACGTAGTGGAGTTTTCCAGAACTACAAGACGTGTGCTGTTGCAACAGCTTGAACGTAGAAGCAGATAGGATCCAACGTCATCCCTGAAGCCCAGTTTGCAACAATATAAAATAATGCTATTCTTCTTACTATTTTTTGATAATAGTTATCATTTATAAAAATGTTAGTTATTTATCCAAACCTAGAATTGTCTGTTAATGTTTTTAAACTTTTAGTTTTGCTTCCAAATATGATACTATCCATTTAGCACAAAGAAACAAAAGTTCTGTGGAATCTTCAGTAACGTTGAAGAGAGCGAAGGGGTGCAAGACCAAAAAGTTTGCCAACCACAGATTTGTTAAAATTTTTATTTATTTATTTGAGAGGCAGAAAGAGAGAGACCTCCTACCCACTGATTCATTCCCAGAATGCCCCCAGTGGCTTGGGGCTGAAGCAGAAAGCAGGGAATTCTATCCAGGTGTGCCATTGTGGGCGGCAGGGCCCCAATTACATGAGTGTTAGCGAGAAGCTGGTGTCAGGAGCCACAGCCCGGAGTCTCACCCAGACCCTCTGATGCAGGATGCATGGTCTCAACTGCTAGGCTAAAACCTGCCCCAAGAAGCACAGATTCAATAGATGGATTTGTTGGGTTTGAAGCCTTAAAAAACAAAGATTAAACTTTTCACCAAATCTGCTGATTCGCAGCTAAGTAACAGTTTATAAGTGAGTCACATGTCTAATGTGATACCCATTTAGAATTGGGAAGTAAACAACCCTATATCCATAGAAGAATTCCAAGCTACTTCCCCAGGCACTGTAGCAGGGAGCTGGATTGGAAGCAGAGCAGCCGAGACTTGAACCGGCACCCATGTGGGGTACTGGCATCACAGGTGGTGGCGTGACCCACTGCATGGCGTTGGCCCCATGAAGTGCATTTTCTATGATCTTTTTGAGGAGACCACCACCCTGCCCCATGCGTACATGCGCAGAAAGATTTTTGTTGCTTTCATTTGAGCTGTCACTTGGCTTACCTTACTTACCCACTCTGCTGCTTCCTCTGTGGATGAGGCGTAAATTCCCATTTGCTCCCTGATGGAAGAAAATGCAAAAGAAAAAACTGAATTTCAGCATTACAGAAATATTTGAGGGGCCAACGCTGTGGCGCAGCAGATTAAAGCCCTGGCCTGCAGCGCCGGCATCCCATATGGGCGCGGGTTCTAGTCCTGGCTGTTCCTCTTCCAATCCAGCTCTCTGCTGTGGTCTGGGAAAGCAGTGGAGGATGGCCCAAGTCCTTGGGCCCCTGCACCCACGTGGGAGACCAGGAGGAAGCTCCTGGCTCCAGGCTTTGGATCGGCTCAGCTCTGGCCGTTGCGGCCATCTAGGGAGTGAACCAGTGGATGGAAGATCTCTCTGTCCTACCTCTCTATGTAACTCTGTCTTTCAAATAAAGTAAATCTTTTAAAAAATATGAGAGAAAGAGAGAGAGAGAGAGAGAGAGAGAGAGAGAGAGGCAGCTCTCATCCATTGATTCACTCCCCAAATTCCTGCAACAGCTGGAGCTGGGCCAAGACCAGAACTGGAAACTGGAAACTCAACCCAGGTGTCCCATCCTGAGCTATCCCTGCTGCCTCCCAGGGTCTGCATTTGTAGGAAGCTGGAGCCACAGTGCGAAGTGAGCCCAGGTACTCTGCTGTGGGGCATGGCTGTCTTAACCACCAGGCAGATGGCCTGCTGCGGTGTCAGCGTTCATGTACAAATACATCGTTGCCCAGCTCTGGTCAAGTGTCCACGTGTCTGCAGCACCAAAGCAGTTTCTGCTTGGAAATGTCACTAACATTTCCTCCACAAAGTCCCATCCAGGCCAGAACTTCTTGGTCGTATTACTCAGTCCTCACTGACTCTGGGGGGTAGGTCAGCTGAGGACCACGTTCCAAGAGGTTGACTGGAGTTAACCTTCCTGGCACATTCCAGTCCTCTCACTGGTAACATTCTAGGAGGCTGGGCCACCAGTTTGCCCAACCCCTAATGCCTCACCCTTTCCAATACCTCAATACCTCATGGGTAGAACACAGGACAGAGCTCCACTGTGTGTGTGTCAGTGTAGTGAAAGTTGTTTTCTGAGGTTTTGGAGGTGGGTGAGCCCTCCTCCTGCCTCCTTTCCCCTCATGTGGGAAGAGCTGAATGAAGCAAGAGTCAAAGATGATGACAGTACTGCATGTTTGTTTTTATTTCCTCTAATCTATGAATCTGTATTGATAGAGCACTAGCTATGTACAATCACAGCCAATACAAATATTGGTCAGAACTAGAAGTGGATATGACGTATGCACTGTATAATCAGTTTGCATGAGCTATGGCAGGATACTGCCCAAGAACCTAGACTGGAGATGGCCTCGTGAGTCTGCGTAGCACAGCTTGGAGCTCTGCAAAGTCATCTAAATATCACGCGGTGGCCGTGCTGCTCCTCGCCATTTGTGCCTTGAAGGGGCTTTGGTTCGAAGGCATGCAGAGGAGCAGCCTGCAGAGCCTGGTCTCGCAGTACTTGCAGACCGTAACCAACTACGGCAAGGACCTGATGCAAAAGCCCAAGGCCCCTGAGCTCAGGCCCAGGCCAGGCCTACTTTGAAAAGACACAGGAGCAGCTGACGCTCTTAAACAAGAAGGCTGGAACTGATCTGTTTAACTTCTTGAGCAATTTCATGGATCTTAAAACACAGCCTGCTGCCCCGCAAGGGGGTCTACACCATTGGTTTCCAATTCCAGCTGGCCTCTTGAACACCCACGGGCCAGGCCTGCAGCCCCCTCCTTGCCTATCCTTGTTAAAAAAGAATATGCAGAAGTGAAGCCTGGGCCAGCTACATTCAGCCAAACTTCCCTAGAAGTTCTAAGAATGGAAGGGTGCAGTGCACCCATCAGAAGAAGTGTGGGCCAGCCTTGGGAGCTGGAAAGTAAAGTGGTCCTGGCAGGCCTGTATGCCCCTGGGGAGATGAGAGGCTCCAGGATGGTGAGTCTGCAGCTTTTCCCCTCAGGTGCCCTGATCGCAGAGAGGAGTCTGGAAGCAGAGCCGTAACCACAGCAGAAGTCACCACTACCCCCCTGTTGTGTCCTTGTGAAAGTTCCTGTCCTGAGTTTTGTGTTCTGGCTCTTTCAGTCCTTGCGCCAGCCCTGTGTATTTTCCTCGTTTTATTGAGGAAGCAGAACTTGGAGAACTTAAGTGACTGTCCGAGATCACGCAGCCAACAAGAAGGGTCGTCCAGTTCATGGAGAGTGTGTGCTGTGAAAATGCTATGGATGGATTTCAAAAATGTTTGCACTCATATAAGCTCATCTTTTATCCCATTTTCCATGAGCTTTTCCCAGTGCCCTCATGAGTGTCAGAGCCTGGTTCTTCAAACCTGGGCCAGCAACCTCCAAGTCTCCACTCTTGACTGCTATCCTGCTGCCCACCCGAAGCCTGAAGCTGCCCCCATCAGTAACAAAACTTCTTTGAGCCTTTCTGCTTTTCGATTGTAATCCATGCAATATTTTGCATGCTGGTTAACAATGTGTCTGTGAGATCTGTTTTAAAGATAGCATTGTAGGTTACCAATTCCATTATTTCACTTTTTATTTTCCAAGTCTTTGGCACCCTAGGAAGATGCCTCCTGTTTATCCTGGGTTTGTGTGCCTGTGGCTCCAGGGACTGTCGAACTCCACTGGAAGAAACGTGGCCCAGTGATGACTAAGCAAGCAGGCAAGTCCTTACGCCAACTGAATATGATGACTATAAAATCAGCAACCCTCATTGCTGGATATTCATATGTCAAGGAGCCACGTGACTATAATTTGCTTCTCATGTACTGTAAGTGCTGAAGAGAGTGAGCTAAGCAGAAGACTAAGCACCGGGTTCCCTTGTAAGTATTATGTTTACCATTGTATAGTAATAAAATCGGTATGACTACACATATATTGTGTGTCTTTGGCGTTTGTAACTCTTCTCTGAGATAATATCCTGGTTTAGAAGAAATAATTATGCTAGCTGCTCTAATAGACAACCCTGAAAATCTCAGAGGCTTTTAAAAAAGGCTTGTGGGGCCAGCACTGTGGCGTAGTGGGTTAAGCTACCACTTGTGTTGCCAGCATCCCATGCGGGTACCAGTTCAAGTCCTGATTGCTCTGTTTCTGATCCAGCTCCCTGCTGATGCACCTAGGAAAGGACAGAGGGTGGCCTGAGTGCCTGGGTTCCTGCAAAAAAGTGGGAGACCTGGAAGAAGCTCCTGGCTTCAGCCTGGCCCAGCACTAGCCATTGCAGCCATTTGGGGATTGAAGATTTCTCTATCTCTCCCTCTCTCTGTAACTCTGCCTTTCAAATAAATTTTAAAAAGAAAAAAAAAATGCTCATTTATGTATGTTCTCCTACTTAAAAGAGACGCACAGAGAGAGAGAGGTCTCCCAGTTACTGATCCACTCCCCTAAGTGCCCAAGACCTCCACCTGGGTCTTTCATGTGGGTAGCAGGGCTCCAAGCACTGGAGCCATCATCTGCTGCCTTTCAGGTGCATTGGCAGGAAGCCAAATCTGAACTGGAGCAGCTGGGCCTCAATGCCAGGCACTTTAGCATGAGTATGGGCGTCCCAAACTGTCGCAATACCTGCCCCCACAGGTGCTTGAAAAATAAAGAGTTTTTTTAACTTTTATTTAATGAATATAAATTTCCAAAGTACAGCTTATGGATTACAATGTCTTCCCCCCCATAACTTCCCTCTCACCCGCAACCCTCCCCTTTTCCGCTCCCTCTCCCCTTCCATTCACATCAAGATTCATTTTCAATTCTCTTTATATACAGAAGATCAGTTTAGCATATATTAAGTAAAGATTTCAACAGTTTGCACCCACATAGAAACACAAAGTAAAAAATACTATTTGAGTACTAGTTATAACATTAAATCACAATGTACAGCACATTAAGGACAGAGATCCTACATGAGGAGCAAGTGCACAGTGAATTGACACCCTTATTTATGGCATCAGTAATCACCCTAGGCTCTTGTCATGAGTTGCCAAGACTATGGAGGCCTTTTGAGTTCACTGACTCTGATCATATTTAGACAAGGTTATAGTCAAAGTGGAAGTTCTCTCCTCCCTTCAGAGAAAGGTACTTCCTTCCTTGATGACCTGTTCTTTCCACTGGGATCTCACTCACGGAGATCTTTCATTTAGTTCTTTTTTTTTTTTTTTTTTTTTTTTTTTTTTTTTGACAGAGTGTCTTGGCTTTCCATGCCTGAAATACTCTCATGGGCTTTTCAGCCAGATCTGCATGCCTTAAGGGCTGATTCTGAGGCCAGAGTGCTGTTTAGGTCATCCGCCATTCTATGAGTCTGCTGTGTATCTCGCTTCCCATGTTGGATTGTTCTCTCCCTTTTTTATTCTATTGGTTAGTATTTGCAGACACTAGTCTTGTTTATGTGATCCCTTTGACTCTTAGTCCTATCCTTATGATCAATTGTGAACAGAAATTGATCACTTTGACTAGTGAGATGGCATTGGTACATGCCACCTTGAAAAATAAAGAGTCTGTTGTTACTGTGGTACAAGATCTATTTTATTATTTACTTGAAAGGCAGAGTTGGAGAAAGAAATAGAATAAGTGAGAATGCATAGGCTACTGATTCACTCCCCAGATGCCCATGACAGCCAGTACTAGGCCAAGCTGAAGCCAGGAGCTAAGAACTCCATCTGGGTCTCCCATGAGTGGCAGGGACCCAGGCATTTGGGCCATCTTCCACTGCTTTCCCAGGTACCTTAGCAAGAAGCTAGATTAGAAATGGAGCAGTTAGGACTTGAACCAGTGTCCATCTGGGATTCCAGCATCATAGGCAGTGGCTTAAGCTGTGTACCACAATGGCAGCCATGAAAAATGAGGTTTTATTTGGTAATTCCTTGCCAGTGTGATGTAAATTGTAATCTCCCCACAGTGTTTCTCCTTTAAGCGGAGACTCCAGCTCCCGGGCTCCCTGCAGCCTATGATCCTGACTTCTCTAGCACGTAACCTCCAAATTTGCTAAGATTTTATGTTCACACAGCATTGGTCATGAAGACCATCACTTGCACTGACATCCCTTTGACTGTAATCCAGCTAACAAGGAGAGGTAGGAAACAAGATTTTCCTTTGTGCTCAGGAGGCAGGAAAGAATGCAGAATTTGGTGAATATATAGCATTATCTCTGCCATTATCCCCTTCCTTTGGGGAATGGCCCAATTCCCTATAGTTTCGATACAGCTGGTGGTACAGAATCCTACCCATGGGACCTAAGAAGTGGGCAGGCCCCTGACGTGAGCTCCAAACAGACTCATCTCCCAGTCAGTTTGAGTCTTGAGCAGAGTTGCAAGAGCAGGAGGTACACCCTTGTGTTATGCAGTGGCAGGGCTCAGAGAAATAGGCCCTGGGTGCTGGCTCTGGGGTTCCCGTGGCTACACAAGGCTCTGTGTCCCCTGGATGCCCAGCTGTCCAGCCGTTCTGTCGAGTGTGAGATCCCCATTCTCCTAACGAATCCCCTACTTGTGACTGTGTTAGAATTTCTTTCTGTTACTTAGATCCAAAATATCTCCATCCACGCCCAATATTTGCTGCTCCTCTGCTGAGCAATCAGATCTGCATCCCATTGTGTTTCAGCCCTGAGCTCTGATGATTTCTTTGGGAAATGCCTCCCCAATGGGATGTGCAGCCTATCTTTTCCTGATAAGTTCTGTCTTCTTTCTTGTCTCTGATCTTTTAAGCACATGGAAAAAAAATGAGAAATAATACAGTGTTTACAGCCAAATAAATGGTGAAGACAACCTAACATTGTCAACAGGGGTGTCAGGTGGGGTGCGCGATGGAACCACACCCAGGCATGATTTCTAAAGAAGGAGTCCAGAGAGCAACTTGTCCACCTTTCTCACAAACAATAATCAGGATCCTGCAATAGCAGTGTCTGATAGAAATATAATACACACTGCATATGTTATGTTGAATTTTCTGCTAGCCATATTAAACTGTGAGAAGAAACAGGTGAAATGAATTGTATTGATATATCCTATTTAACCAAATACAGCCAAAATATCATTTCAATATGTAATCAGCATCAGCAATTATTGGGCTATTTTAGGTTCTTTTGGTCATGCTCAACTTTCAAAGCCTGGTGTGTAATTTATAGTTACTGTACAACTCAATGGAGACCAGCCATTTTTAGGCACTGAATGACTCTCAGCTGGGAGTTACCATGCCTGATGACATTGTTCTAGAAAGTGCTGGGAAAAACACGGGTTATAACAGGCACCACTTCTTGAGCCCTGCCAGGAGCCAGGACATGGCAAATCTTACATTTTCTCTCATTTGATTTTTTGAGAAACCTTTTGAGGTGGTTGGTATTTTCTCTATGCTACAGGCGAGAAAGATAACGATTAGGGGGCTCAAGAGAATTGTGGGAAGTCACATAACTGGTAAAGAATAGAGAACAGAGCAGGCCACACATGAGTTTGTTTGTCCCAGAGCACTTTCTATTTAATCTCATGTGCAGATACAAGGAGGTGAATTGCCTTGGACTTCACCCCAACAGCCCCCGATCAGGGAGGGGCTGCACAAAGCTCAGAGGAATGGCTGTAGTCCCCCAGTAGGGTGTGCAGCCACACCTGCTGTTCCCTGGGAAGGCGAGAGGCACCTAACACCCAAAATAAAGAAACCGAAATAAATGCTAATAGATCCCTTAGCAAAAAGAAGAGAAGCCATGCTGAGGTGGTGGGCAAGGCAGAACCAAGAGGGCAGCTACACCCTTCCAGAAAGGGGAGTGAGCCTGAAGAGTAGTAACAAGGGGCTGAGTTGGAGATACAAAAAATCATAAACCTGGCAGTAGCATTTGATCTCCATGGAGCGAGTGGAGCGGATTCCACAGGCCCTCCCTGTGGGGTGCAGCAAAGGAGGAAGAACGAAAGCCGAGAGGCAGGTCCCCGCCCAGCTGGACTGACCTCGAGGACAGAGGGGAGTGAGTCAGAGGAAGACCCAAGGTCAGGAGGGGTGGGAAAGTGCCCCTGTCCACACATGGACATGAGATCACCAGTCTCTGGCAGGCTCCATGTGGGCCACCAGGGGAGACACAAGTGCTTATATATGTTCAGCGAGAGCCACAAAGCTAGAGCCCATAAAATCCATTCTCAATGACACGAGAACATCACGCGAGGTTCCATGGTACCTTTTCTATACTTAATGTTTTGGCTTTATTTAAGAAATGGCAGGGCTGGCGCCGTGGCTCACTTGGTTAATCCTCCACCTGTGGTGCCGGCATCCCAGATGGGCACCGATTCAAGTCCCGGCTGCTCCACTTCCAATCCAGCTCTCTGCTATGGCCTGGGAAAGCAGAAGATGGCCCAAGTGCTTGGGCCCCTGCACCCCCATAGGAGACCAGAAGAAGCATCTGGCTCCTGGCTTCGGCTGGGCACAGCTCTGGCCGTTGCGGCCATCTGGGGAGTGAACCAATGGAAGGAAGACCTTTCTCTCTGTCTCTCTCTCTCTCACTGTCTAACTCTGTCTGTAACTCTCTCTCTCTCAAATAAATAAAATCTTAAAAAAAGAAATGGCAATAATGGATAGTCATCGTTTAGGTGTCTCTTCTTACCTTTTTTTTTTCTTCATTTGGCAGATGTAAAGATGAACAATTTTATATTGGTCCTCTAGTTTTATTATATTTTTAAAAATTCAATGGTATATAAAATCAAAACCCCACCGCTTAAAACCCCATCCTTTCTCATAGGTATTTCATTTTGTTTGTCCCTGGTATAATTTTAACTATACCCCTGATCCTACCTCCACGCCCCTCAGCTTATAAATCTGCTCAGATGTCTTTGGATCAAACCTAATCGAGCAAAACCTACCTTAAACTCTTCTCCCTCCTTCTCCAGTTACATGTGAGCACCCATTGCTTCTGTATCTGCTGTTCTTCCCTCACCTGCCAACTGTTGTTTTCCCCACTTTTTCATCTTGTCAATTGAATTTTAAACAGTGGTGTGATTGTTTTTCTGCCCAAGAAAAGAGGAATTAAAATCCGTTATTGTTTTTTAATGTTTTCCCTTCTGATTGAATCGCTACTCAAAACAGTATTGCTTTCTTCCTATGAATCCCCTGGGGAGGACACAGTAGTAGAGATATAGTGTGTGTTAAATGGGTTTTTGTTGGCTACACTGGAAACTTAGTCAAGTTAACATGCATGTGTGTAAGACAAAAGTCATGTTCCAAACTGGCTTTCAAATAATCTTTGCTTTTCTTCTAAGTTTGTATGCAAACATAATTTCAGAACTACAGAAACACTGCAAGAATTGTACAAAGAATTCCCATTACCTTTCACCCAGATTCCCCACTAGTTGAGAGAGTCAGTTGAAAAGGCAATGCCATTGACCCCTTGTTTTCAGAGAACAGAACCTACCGTCATGAACCACAGCATAAGGACATTTTGGGCAATGACAGACTGCATATGCATGGGTACTTCAAGAAGTTGAAGGAAAAAAGAAATTAAAAGATAAGTTTGGGGACCAGCATTTAGTCTAGAGGTTAGGATGCTGGTTAAGACATTCTCATACCATATCTGAGACCTGGGTATTATACCCAGCTCCAGCTTCTTGCTAATGTGGACTCTGGGAGGCAGCAGTAATAGCTCGACTAACTGGGTTCTTGCCACCCATGCTAGACACCTGGGTTGAGTTCCTGACTCCCAGCTTCAGTCCAGCCCAGTTCTGATTGTAGAAGATGTTTGGGGAGTGAACAAGCAGATGGGAGTGCGCACACTCTTTCTGTGTCTCTTTAATAATTAAATTGTTTTTAAAAATAGCATATTTCATCTTTTAAAAACAGGTAGGTTGGGGCTGGTGTTACAGCATAGCAGGTAGAGCTGCAGCCTACAGTACCAGCATCCCATATGGGCGTCTGTTCAAGCCCCGGCTGCTCCACTTCCAACCCAGCTCCCTGCTAATGGTCTGGGAAGAGCAGCAGAAGATGCCCAGGCGTTTAGGCCCCTGGCTCTGGCCTGTCTCCACCCTGGCCTGTGTGGCCATCTGTGGAGTGAACCAGAGGATGGAAGATCTCCCTCTCTCCCTGTAGCTCTGACTTTCAAATAAACAAATAAACCTTTAAAATAAAAAAAAAAAGCAGATAAGTTTATTTTAGTACAAAAATTTTTGAAATCCATGCATAGTGTTTTTCATAATATGCATTTTCCAGAAACTTTTTGAAGACCCCCTCATACTCATGGGTTTCAAAATCCTTGCACCAAAATAAGCTTACTTTTAAAAAATTATTATTATTTTCTTTGAAAGGGGGAAGACAGATACAGATCATCAGAGAGTTAGAGAGATCTTCATCTGCTGGTTCACTTCCCAAATGCTGACAACAGCCAGGGCTGTGTCAGGAGGCTGAAGCCAGGAGCTCAGAACGCAATCGGGGTCTGCCACATGGGTGGCAGGGACCCACGTACCTGCTGCCTCCTAAGGTGTGCACAAGTAGGAAGCTGAAATGGGAATGTAGCCAGGGTTAGGACCCAGGTGCTCCACTATGGCTTACAGATGTCCCAAACGGGCACCAAATGCCTGCCTCCTAAATTTGTGTTTTAATTTCATTTTTCCAAGAACGTTTTGAAGTGCCCTCATACAGTTGATCCTGCAAGATTATCATGGAGCTCAGAAATTCCTACACCTGGTAACATCGTAGGGCGTGGCCATCGTAATGTCCTAACCCAGTGCATCATTCACGTGTTTGTGGTGATGGTGGTGTAAAGCCAACAAACAAAAAAAAAAAGAACTGTGTTTAGGAGTGTTTACGTACACAGATACCATTGTGTTGCATTGCCTGGAGAACTCAATGGAGAACCACGCTGTCCAGCTTGTAGCCCAGGAGCCAGCAGCTGCATCCCATGACTACAGCTTTTGGCCTCAGTGTTGTAGTAGGTGATACGCTCTAGGTTTGTGCAAGTATGCTCTGTGATGTTGGCAGTGACAAACCAGCTAATGCTGCCTCTCTCAGAGTCTGTCCCCATTAAGCAAACGTGACTCTGTGAGTGCAGATATGTATTTCATACATACATGAAAGACACAGAAGAAAGAGGAAGAGGAGGAGGAGGAAGACCGAGGTAGTCTATTTACTGTATGGAATTGGCTCATGGGGTTGTGAGGGCTGGCAGGTCCAAAATTCTGAGAGGGGGTGGACAGGCCGGGGTTTCTGTAGAAGTTCCCGTGGCGGACAGGCCGGGAGTTCCAGTAGAAGTTCCCGTGGCAGACAGGAGTTCCGGTAGAAGTTCCTGTGGCCGTCTCAAGTCTGCATTTGTTCTTGTTGTTGTTCAGCTGCTGTTTATTGTCACACAGGCTCTACAGCAACAGGCCTGCAGGGGGCCATGCTGGGGGTTAGGGGGAGGGGGAAGCGGGGTGTTGTTGGCAGGAGAGCGGAGTGGGGTGGAGACACAGCGAGTGCAGTGTGCATCAGGACAGTGAGGGAGGCACAGGGGACCAGATGTGCGTCTGCGGAACCCGCATCTGCTGCCTGCCTCGGGCCCTGCTCTCAGCTCATGACCCCAGGCCAGGGTTGGGAGCTCTCCGGCTACTGCACTCTGCAGGAGCTGCACAGTGCATGAGGAGGGCATGCCTCCCTCTAGGTCAGCTCCGGGCGCCTCGGGTCCTGCCTTGCTCCCACTCCTGCTCCTGGTGGAGCCGTGAGATGGGCATCTGGGCACAGGCAGTCCCACCAAGGCCTGGTCTCAAAATAAACGCGGTGTTCCAGCCCACCAGCACCACACTATAGCCCCAAGTGAGCACTGCTGGCATTGCTGGCCTAACGTTTGGGCTGGGGGAAGGGATGGCACAGGGGCTGGAGGAGCACCTGCAAGCCATCACCACGCCGGCAAGTCGTGCATGGTGTTGGTGAAGCCGGCAAGTCGTGCATGGTGTTGGTGGAGCCGGAGCGAGAACGGGGTGCCCCGCCCCCTCCCCCAGCACAATAACTACATCTCCCTTCTCAGAGAAGCGGGAGGAGGGGGAATGCGCCTTGCCAACATTCATGGCCAGGTTCACCCAGAGGCTGACATCCTCAGCCCAGGCCTCTTGGACCAGGTCCTTACATGCCAGCGGGAAGATACCACAGTACAGGTGGGCCTGGTGAGCTGTCTGGTGATTCCGTGTCAGCAATGATGGGGGCACGAGGGTGGTATATGGCTTCCTGGGGAGCAGACCTGCCAGACTTGGTCAGCACGATTATGGCTCCACTGCGGCACTTGAAGGAGACCTCCCCGGTGCCCATGGGGTCGCAGCCTCTGCATCCCCTGCCACCCAGTGCTGAGGGCAGCCATGTGGCCAACACAGTCCAGGACGGAGCGGACCACATCATGGTCTCTGGAGAAATGGCCCAGGGTGTCCACCCCCTGTAGGCTGTCCGTGGAGCTGCTCGGTAGCTCCACGCGCACGTCTTTGGCTCATCAGCGCCCTTCTGTCAGGTCTGAATTTTGTAGAAAAAAAAAAAATTGGTGTTCATCTTTGCAAATGCACACTATTCCACCTATGTTGTATGCGGTGACCTATCGATGCCTTGGAAATGTAACTCCTGAACACCACCTGTGGCTCAATAAAAAATTCTAGGCTGGTATCCGATTTCACTTTCAAATAATGATTCATTGGTGAACTGAAACGCCCAGGAATTTGTCACTCAATGGCAATGCTGTGTGAGTCATGCTCCCTTTCAGCAAAGATAGCCCTAGTAGTTCAAAGAACTGCTTTTAAGATTCAGCAATCATTAACAGGAAAATGACTTTAATGAAGTGACTTAGTACTTCTCATTATCAAAGAATGTAGGCTTGGACCTCCGCCTGGACTTAAGGGCAAAAATTGTCCAAATAACTCCAAGGCTTGGTGCTTATGATTCCTTGGTCTAAGAGCTCAATTCTACCAGTAGATGTCGCTGTAGTCAGACTTTATTTTAGAAAACCAAGCAGGAAAAGACGATCTCACTGGCGTTCAATGGATAGGAGAGGGGAAAAATCAAACAAGCTCTTCTGTAGCTAACCATGTGCTTATCTTGTTATGAAAACACAATAGAGATCTAATAAATGCATACTGGGTAACTTAAAGGACAATCCATGTGTATCAATCTGTCTGCCTTGAAATCTTTGTGACTCCTTTGTGTTCTGATCATAATGTCCAAGGAAGAGCTTTGGAGTTTGCAAGACAGGAATGATCTCGCTAAGATGCATGCAGTCAAGTGTAGAAGAAAAGGTTAAGACAATGTTCATGGGGCCAGCACTGTGGTGTAGCGGGTAGGGCTGCTACCTGCAGCACTGGCATCCCATATGGGCACCGGTTTGAGTCCTGGCTGCTCCACTTCTGATCCAGCTCTCTGCTATGGCCTGGGAAATCAGTGGAGGATGGCCCAAGTCCTTGGGGCCCCAGTACCCACATGGGAGACCTGGAAGAAGCTCCTGACTCCTGGCTTCGCATCAGTTCAGCTGTGACCATTGCAGTAATTTGGGAAATGAACCAATGGGTGGGAGACCTCTCTCTGTAACTCTGTTTTTCAAATAAATAAAATAAGTCATTTAAAAAGGGGAAAAAAGAGGCCAATCATGAAGACGCATGAGGATCCAAGCAACTATATGCTATGCACCCCATCCCATTCCAGGCACTGAGCTAGGTTCTGCTGGAATAGAGAGGGAAAAGGTGTGATATTACAGCTCCATGGGGAAGCAAAGCAGGGGCCATTTGTTCAGGGGGAGGGACAGGTTTTCTTGGCCCCAGAGGTAGATCCAAACCCTAAAGCAGGGTGAAGGGGCTGAGAAGCAGTTCCTACCTGGTCTCCTGCAGTGCCTACATTTTAGGGTACTGCAGTGGTTAAGGGATGCTTGGGTCCCCACATCCCTTGCTCTGAGTCCCAGCTCTGCTATAGATTCTAGTTTCCTGCTAATATATACCCTGGGAGATACCCTGGGTGGTAGATCAAAGACTTGGATCCCTCCCATCCACGTTGAGACCCTAATTGAGTTCTAGGCTCCCAGCTTCAGCCTGGCCTAGCTGTTGCAGACAGTTGGGAAGGTCAACCCGTGGATGGGAGCTGTCTCTCTCAAATAAAATAAATAAAAACTTAAAATAATTCTTGAAAAACAGATATATCTACCCTCCTTCTTTGAAACTGATGTGTGCCTGCAATGACATAAGGAGACAAGGAGACCAGTGCCGCAGCTCACTTGGCTAATCCTCTGCCTGTGGCGCCGGCACCCCAGGTACTAGCCCCGGTTGCTCCTCTTCCAGTCCAGCTCTCTGCTGTGGCCCAGGGAGGCAGTGGAGGATGGCCCAGGTGCTTGGCCCCTGCACACGCATGGGAGACCAGGAGAAGCACCTGGCTCCTGGCTTCGGATCAACGTGGTGCACCGGCCGCAGCAGCCATTTGGGGGGTGAACCAATGGAAGGCAGAGCTTTCTCTCTGTCTCTCTCTCTTTCTCTCACTATCTAACTCTGCCTGTCAAAAAAAAAAAAAAAAAAAAAGAGAGAGAGAGAGAGAGAGACACTGACTAGGAAAACAGCTTACAAGCGTGGCAAGTAATCCAGAGGTCTGATGCCCTGGATGGTTATTTGTGACAGTCCACACGGTAGCTGTGCTGAGCACATATTAAGTGGCACATTCTGTGCCAAGTCCCTTTCCCATTTAATCCCCCCAAAAGCTCTACAGAGCAAGAATTTTTATTAGCCTCATTTTTCGAGATGAAGTATCTGAAGAATGGGATCGAGGGGTTAAGAGGTTAAATACCTTGTCCACAATCACCCAGTTAAGGATTGGTAGAAACAGGTTCAAGCCAGCCGGCGTGCCTCTCTCGGTTCCTGATCGAAAGGCGGCTGGCTCTGGTCGGGGTCTGACCGCAGGTGAAATCTGGAACGTGTGTTGCCCAAGTTCATTTGGGTTCACTTTAAAAAAAAAAAAAAACAAAACAAAACTGGAGGCCATTCCTATGAACAGGGTCCTGGGCTTGGTGCAGGTAATAAAAGGACCCATGCCCACTGTCTTAAAAGAATTTGCTGTCGGGAGGGAGCGGAGCTGGGGGCATTTGGAGGTGAGGAAGATCACCCAGCACCTGGCTCCTCCTTGCAGCTCCAGAGGGCTCGGACGTGGGGGAGATTTGGAGCAGCTGCTGTGAGGAATGTGCTAGGTTAAATACGACGTCTGGGGAAGTGAGAGGGTATTTCAGGCTCCTTCTCTCCACGCCTCAGAGTTAATGGAGCTTATTTTCTCTGATTTTCCAAAATAACATTCGCCTCTGGCTGGGGCTCTAGCTTGAAGAATTTCAGTACAGAATTTCGTGTTGTCTCTTGAAAAATTGTCAGCAGTTACAACAAATTTTTTTAAGCATGAAGATAGAAAAATGCTAACCCTGGCAGGAGACGGAGCCTGGAACGCTCACCTGGTTCTCGCCGTTGGTCATCTCAGTCGAGCTTCTGTCACCCAGTTGGGGCAAGGAGGAGAGCAGCAGGGGAGAACACCTCCAGAACCACAGGTGGAAGTCCTAAGGCGACGGCACGTTAGGAACACCCTTCCCAGGTATGTGGGCTGCGTCTTGAACACTCACCTGCCAGTCGCGTGTCTTCTTCCTCAATGTGTATGTTTTGCCATGGAGTGAGTGGAAAATGACGCTCCAGAGAAAAGACGGGATAAATGTCTCCAAATCCAGGGCTTGTTAACTAAGTCCCCAACCAAGGGAATATTTTTTCCAGAATGGCCACCAAAAGCTGGATGCATTTATTATTATAATTGTGTGCCACCATGAGAGGCTGCCCCCCCACACCCAGGACACACAAATGAGTAATGAATATTTGACCAAAAATGCAACTTTACATAAAGAAAAATATATGAATGGAGCAATGATTTTTTTTTCTTTTCTCTTTAAGCCAGAGTTTGGAGTTTGTTTTGCTGAAAATAATATTCCATATAGGTAGGAGGGTTCTAATTGCCAGCTGGGACTGGGGTTGGGAGTACAAACTGGCAAAATTTGAAAAATTCTCAATGTGTAGCCTACTCTATAGACTACTAACTCTACTCCTAAGACTTTTCCCTTACAAACATAATCTGAACTACAGGGGGAAATCCCCTTGCACAAAGACACGTATAATTTATAATAATAATAATAATGTAAATAACTATTCCTCTGGGTCAGCATATTAGGTTAAAGTAAGCTTCATAGATTGGAATCTTATGCATCTCTTCATGGTTGTGTTTATGTAAAGAAAAATTGTTGTGGTATGGTATTAGGTGGAAAATGCAGGGGAATAAATATATAGAAATACATATAAAGTATGCATATATGAGGGTTCTTCAAAAAGCTTGCGGGAAAACAACATTAAAAGTCTTTTTTGATACAGAAATATTGAAGTCCAGGCATAGTTTTTCATATACATATTCTTTGTTAAATTTTTTAATGTATTTATTATATAGAGAGGCAAAGATTTGTCATTCACTGGTTCATTCTCCAAAAGTCCACAACAGCTAGGGCTGGGCCAGGCTGAAGCAAGAAGCCCAGCACTCAATCCGGGTCTCCCAGTGGAAGTAGGACTGGATCTCAAACCCAGGCACTCTGATAGGGGCAAGGATATCTCAAGCAGTCTTACCCACTGCACCAAACACTTGCCCTGTAATATACCTTTTCCACAAACTCTTTGAAGATCATCTGTGTGTGTTTGTGTGTCCCCTAAATGACCTCTGGGGTCCCAGGTTTGACGGTGTGGAGTGAAGAGAGCGGTTAAAGCCCTGCCAGCGAGCTGTCATCCCGTGCATTAGCACCGTCTGGAGACAGGAAAGTGATGTCAGGGACACCCTTCCTGCAGAGTCCGAGACAGGTGCGCATGTGTGATTTGCCAGGGGCATGCTCTTCCGGACAAGCATCTGAGGGCGTGAGAGAACCAGACACAGCAAGGATGTGGTTTTAGACAAAGTCTGGGGTTGGCCTGATCCCAAGGGTGTTCTGGAGCATGAATCACACCACAGCACTGTAGGTGGTTCCCATCCTGAGAGCACATCTGGGGGTGGTGCTGGGAGTCTTAAGCCATTAACAGCCATGTTCACAGCACCTGGGCATGGGCTGCAATAGTAAAGGGGTTCTGGCCTGATCCCATCCTGCTTCGTGTCTGTCAAGCCACCCACAGCCTCAGTCAAAAATAAGAGTGGGAATAAGAGAGGGAGGAGGAAGTTTGTAACTGTAAAGCTGTATCATTCTGCATATATTCCTACAGACTTTTTTTTTTTTTTTAAAAGATTGATTTATTTGAAAGAGTTGCACAGAGAGAGAAGGAGAGGCAGAGAGAGAGGTTTTCCTTCTGCTGGTTCACTCCCCAAGTGACCACAACAGCCAGAGCTGTGCCAATCCAAAGCCAGGAGCTTCTTCTGGGTCTCCCACATGGGTGCAAGGACCCAGGCACTTGGGCCATCTTCTGCTTTCCCAGGCCATAGCAGAGAACTGGGTCAGGAGTGGAGTGGCTGGAACTTGAACTGGAATCCATATGGGATGCAGGCACTGCAGGCAGTGACTTTACCCATTACACCACAGCGCTGGCCCCCATATTAAGTATTCAAGTGAACAAATAGATAGGATTAAGTATTAAAGTGATCATATAAATAAGATCAAGTGTCTGGTAATAATTATAGATAGAGTTAAAAAGGAGAGAATGTCCAACATGGGAAGCAGTCCACACAGCAGACTCCTAGAATGACACTTCCTTTAAGTAAAACTCTGACCTCAGAATCAGCCCTTAAGACTTCCTGGTCTGGCTGAAAAGCCCATATGAGCATTTTAGGCATGGAAAGCTAAGACACTGTGGCAAAAATGTCCTACATGAAGGATCTCTCTGAGTGAGACCCCAGTGGAAAGACCATGCTATCAAAGAAGGATGTAGTTTCCTCTGAAGGGAGCAGAGAACTTCCATTTTGGTTATGGCCTTATCTAAACATTGACAGAGCTTGTGGATTCAAAAGGCTTCCATAGCCTAGGCAGCTCATGTCAAGAGGCTCCAGTGATCACTGACATCATACATAAGAGTGTTAATTGTTAAATTAACAATAGGAGTCACTATGCACTTCCTATGCAGGACCTTTGTCCTCAGATAATTGTATTATGAGAGTAAACTGTAAAACTTGTTCTCAAACTATGTATGTGTGTGTGCATGCATGCGCAAGCTGTTGAAATCTTAGTGTAGAGTTGGTCTTCTGTGTATAAAGTTTAATGAAAATGAATCTTAGTGGAGAATGGGACTGGGAAGGGAAGAGGGAGGAGGAGGGGTGGGAGTGTGGGTGGGAGGGCAAGTATGGTGGGAAGAATCACTATATTCCTAAAAGTTGTACATATGAAATTTAAATTCCTTAAAAAATAAATTTAAAAATTGGGGTCCCAGTGTGGCCCACAAGAGCCATCAGGAGACATCAGCTTTTCTCAATGCTCCCCAGGTTGTGGTTGTGAAAGCCCACAGGTGGTTTAAACACATGCATACATCTAGCAGAATGGGAACACATCTGCTGCCTCTTCACCCTTCACTGGCACCACCTGGAGTTTCCAGGTTCCAGATGCTTCAGTGCCCTGGCTGCCTCCTGGCTATAGGCATGCAGAAAAGCCCAAGTGTAGCTGGAATTCCAGTGTAGTTAGGGAGGCCAGGACTAGGCTTGGGGAAAAGGGGTTGAGCCCTCACCAGCGGCTTAGTGGCTTTTTCTCTGAATTGTGTTTCTCTGGGTAAAATTAAGTGACTGAGTTCAATCAATGAAGGTTCTTATTGGGGATCTGGGAGCCTCCATGAATTGTATTCAAAATTCACCCTCGGGGCAGGGAGGGGGAGGGTATACGGCACAGCAGTTAAATTACTGCTTGAGATACCCACAGACTATATGGGAGTGCCTGGTTCAGACTCACTCAGTTTCAGACCCGGCTTCCTGCTGGGAGGCAGCAGATGATGGCTCAAGTACTTGGGTCCTGCCATCCATGTCGGGGAGCCATGTGGAGTTCCAGGGTCCTATCTTCTGCCTGGCCCAGCTCTACCTTGCCCAGCCCAGCCAGCCTCCCGCCTGGCTGCTGCAGGCATTTGGGAAGTGAACCAGCTGGTGGAAGATCTCTCTTTGTCTCTGTTTCTCTGTTTTTCAAGTAAGTTGAAAATAAACAAATGAACATTTTTTAAAAAAAGAATAAAGTTTGGGCCTGGTATTGTGGTCCTGTGGGTTATGCTGCCACCTGCAATGCTGGCCTCCCTTATGAGCGCCAGCTCAAGACCTGCCTGCTTCACTTCCAATCCAGCTCCCCGCTGATGTGCCTGGGAAAGCAGCAGAAGATGGCCCAAGTGCTTAGCTCCCTGCTACCCAGGTGGGAGACCTGGGTGAAGCTCCTGGCTCCTGACTTGAGCCTGACCCAGCCCTGGCCATTGCAACCATCTGGGGAGTGAACCAGCAGGTGGAAGATCTCTCTTTCTCTCTCTCTGTATACACCTCTGCCTTTCAAATAAGGTAAATAAAAACATAGAAAAAGTTCAAATTCCTTCCCAAGAAATTCCTGAGTCCCATTCAAAGTGGGGCATTTGCAAAATATGTGGTTTTTTTTTTTTTAATTCGGCCTTCTATGCATTTTTCTAGGGTTAAAGTGAATTACTTCTGTCAGATTATTTAAGGAGAAGCTGAAGCAAGAAAGCTGACTTCGGAGTTTTCTTCTCCTTTGGCCTCTGACTGAGAGCCTGAGGAAACACTTAAGTCCAAGAGGAAATTAAGCATTGAATTCTTGCTTCTGGTTTCAGAACTATACTTGATTAGAACTAGAATTATTTGACCGCAGCTTCTTTCACCCCATTCAGATTGAAGAATATTAAAGGCAGCTCCCAGGACACACCAGGTCCACAGGGGTCTCTTCACCCTCTAGGCTGCCCTGTGAGTTGGGTGTTAGTTTCATTTGACAGAGAGAAAGTGAGGTGCAGTGATGTGACTCATCCCAAATTCAACAGCACCCCCTTGTGGTATGGAGGTAGACTTGCAATGGAAAGCTGTGCCTTTCAAACATCCAGGGAACTTTCATGAATTTTTAAATTTTTTTAAAACCACCTTTTCATTTTTTAGGAGTTTATTAATTTATCTGAGATGTATAGCTACAGACAAGCAGAGGGAGAAACAGAAAAGTCTTCTATCTGCTGGTTCACTTCCCAAATGGCTGCAATGGCTGCAGCTGGGCCAATCCAAAGCCAGGAGCCAGGAGCCAGGAGCCAGGAGCGTCTTCCAGGTCTCCCACGTGGGTGCAGGGGTCCAAGGACTTGGGCCATCTTCTTCTGCTTTCCCAGGCCATAGCAGAGAGCTGGATCAGAAGAGGAGCTGCTGGGACACGAACTGGTGCCATATGGGATGCTGGCGCTGCAGGCAGAGACTTAACTTACTACAACACAGTGCCAGCCCATTTTGGATTTTTTGAAATATTTATTTATTTATTTAGGTAGCGTAACAGAGAGAGAGAGAGAAAGAGGGAGACACACACACACACACACACACACACGAAACGAGAGAGAGAGAGAGAGAGAGAGAGAGAGAGAATCTTCCTTTTGCTGGTTCACCACCTAATAACCACAACAGCCAGGTATGGGCCAGGCTAAAGCCAGGAGCCAGGAATTCCATCCAGGTGTCCCGCTTGAGTGGCCGGGGCCCAAGTACTTTGACCATCTTCCGCTGTCATCCCAGGCACTGGAGCAGGGGCCTGGGTCAGAAGCAGAGCATCCGGGGCTTGATCCAGGGCTTTGATATGGATGTGGGCATTCCAGCAGTGGCTTAACCCACTGAGCCGCAAGGCTGGCCCTGAAATATTTTAAGAAACACACAGTTTTCTCTCTCTAAAACTAAACTATTCAACAAGCACATTGAATATGGAATATGAATTAATATGGAAAAAAGGGAGCACTTTTTTGCTATTGTTAGGAAAGTGAGCTGGTGTGGCCACTGTGGCAGATAGTCTATACTTTCCTCAAAATCTGAGAAGCCGGACTTGCTGGTTGACCCAGCAATGCCATTTCCAGGTGAGCATCCAGAGGCATGGACATCAGTACCTTGAAGAGAGATCTCTACACTCCTGTCTCGTGGCAGCATTATTCACAATAACCAAGACACAGAGGCGATCTGAATGTCCATTGACAGAAAGCGTGGCCCAAGAAATGTAGTATGACCTGCAAGGGGACAGTGTGGAGGAAATCCTGCCGTTTGCCACAATGTGGCTGACACTGGGGCACATTGAAATAAGCCAGACCCAGAAGGACAAATACTACTAGGTACCACATGGAAGAGGTCTCTATAATAGCCAAACTCTTGGAACTGGAGACTAGGATGGTGGTTCCCAGGGCCTAGGGGAGAGGAAAGCCATGGGTAGGAAGTGGGTACAAAGTTTTAGTCGTGCAAGATGAGTAAGTCCTAGACATCCACATAACGTGGTGCCCATGGTTAAGAAAAGCATATTATAGACTTAAGGACGTGTTAAGAGGGGAGATCATGTGTCAGCCTTTTGCAAATAATAATAATGAATCAAGAGGCAGAGAAAACTTGGAGGTGATGGATATGTGTATGACCTTGACTCTGGAGGTAGTTTCATGGGTGAACATTTATCTCCAAACTCATCAGGTTGTATACACTGAATGCACCTGTATTTAAAATAAACCAACAAAGTCACAGCAGCACAGAGGACTGTGTATCCCAGGCATTGCAATTCCATTGCTCTCTGCTCATGTTTGCAAACCAAGACCCTACAGGATATCCACATATGGAATGCTGATACCTTTTTTTTTAAAAAACGATTTGTTTATTTGAAAGTCAGAGTTACACACAGAGAGAAAGGCAGAGAGGCAGAGAGAGAGAGAGAGGGAGGTCTTAAACCCGATGGTTCACTCCCCAATTGGCTACAACGGCTGTGGCTACGCCTATCCAAAGCCAGGAGCTGAGAGTTTCTTTCGAGTCTCCCGCGTGGGTGGTCTTCCATCTGCTGGTTCACTCCCCAGATGGCCGCCATGGGCCAGAGCTGGGCTAATCTGAAGCCAGGAGCTTCTTCTGGGTCTCCCATATGGGTGCAGGGGCCCAAGGATTTAGGTCATCTTCTACTGCTTTCCCAAGCATTCTAGCAGGGAGCTGGATCGGGAGTGGAGCAGCAGGGACTCAAACTGGCACCCACCTGGGGTGCCAACACTGCAGGTGGCAGCTTTACTCATTGCATCACAGCGCCAGTCCCTGGAACATTTCTTATACTTTAAAACAGGGATTATTACATCATTAGGAGATTCTTATATAGTAAAGATTAACACAGAAAATTGTAAACTAGAAATGGAAGGCTCGACTTCCCAATAGTCTCCTTGGACTTTAAGTAGCATACTGGATATATATTTTTTTTAAATACAGACATGTTTGATTGCAAAAACGGAAACAAGTTATTATACACTCTGTTCCGGAAATTCTGTCTGATGAGATAGAATATCGTGAAAATTTCCCGTGTCCGGAGAAGAGTAATGGAAAAAACACACACAGATATTAGAAACTACTAATATGTTAATTTGGACACTGCATGCTTCAGGAACGTTAAGGATCTTTTGAGGACCACTAATGTGGAATTCAAGGGGAGCAGGCTCCCAAAGCCCTGGGCAGCTGGCCTGCAGGACACGCTGGACAAGGTTCAGGGCCATCTGCTGTGTGCATCAGAATTATAAACTGTGCAATAGCAAGAGAG
This sequence comes from Sylvilagus floridanus, assembly GCA_949820135.1. Classification (NCBI taxonomy): domain Eukaryota; kingdom Metazoa; phylum Chordata; class Mammalia; order Lagomorpha; family Leporidae; genus Sylvilagus; species Sylvilagus floridanus. The sequence goes on from OX463235.1 coordinate 46,412,157, forward strand.
CATGCAAGCTGCCTTGCCATAATTATATTGTGTTACATGGACTTTTAGATAGACAGATGTAGAAACAGCTGTGTGAGTATTTAACAAACCCTATTAGAAATAGGAAATTTAGGTAGCTTCAGATTGAGCTAACTGAGCTCAGTTTAGCAGTGCACAAACACAGTGGTGCCAGCCTTGCAGTACAGACCCAAGTCAAAGGGTGACACTGGAAACATCCCATTCTCTCATCTAACCTGTACAACAAATAAAGTGTGATGCTTTTGAAACTTTAAGTGTGTGATTATGACCGGCATAGAGTATCTGAATATTTTCAAAATGAATTTGTTGAACATCTAACATGTCATAATGTTTCAAAACAAATACAAAAAGTGCATTAAAGGGGCTGGTGCTGTGGCTTAGCAGGTGAAAGCCCTGGTCTGCAGCATCAGCATCCCATATGGTCACCGGTTCAAGTCCCAGCTGCTCCTCTTCCAATCCAGCTCTCTGCTATGGCCTGGGAAAGCAGTGGAAGATAGCCCAAGTGCTTGGGCCTCTGCACCCACTTGTGAGACATGGAAGAGGCTCGAGGCTCCTGGCTTCAGATTGGTCCAACTGCAGCTGTTGCAGCCATTTGAGGAATGAACCAGCAGATGGGAGACCTCGCTCTCTCTCTCTCTAACTCTCTCTGTAACCCTGTCTTTCAAATGAATAAAATCTTTTTTTAAAAAAAGTGTATTATGCTACACAAAGGACAGTATAGCCTGGTGGTTAATGGTTCGGTTCTGGAGCCAGACCATCCTGAATCTAACTCTATCACTAACCATCTAGATGTTATCTGATCTCAGGGCAGATAACATCATCTTTCTGAGCTTTACCTTCCTTATCTGTAAAATGGGCTTGTTAGTTACCATGTTGCAAGGATGTTGCAAGAATCAGATGAGATCCTGGAGGTGAAGGGCCTCCCACATTGCATGACACAGATGGAATCTTAGGGACCATTACTGTTTCAAACAAGGAGAAGCCAGGGCCCCCAGGGCCAGGTGAAGGACGCTCTTCTCTGAGGTTCTGCTGAGCCTCATGGTATGTCAGGAGCTCCTTGTCACGGCTGCCTAATGCCGTGCCTGGGCTCTCAGCCATTCCCACCTGGTCTCTCTCCTGCGAGTTTCCATTTCCGGTGCGTTGATGCCTCCACCGTACTTCTTTCTTCTTTTCTGACCTCTTGATGGGAAAGGGAAAGGAGACCCTTGAATGAGTACAGGAAAAGGCGAGTGCTAGCCCCCAGGACAAAGCTACCCAGAGGAGCTTTGCCATTGACCTCATCTGAAAGAAGGGACCACCCTTCCAGGCTAAGAATCCACAGTGAATGCAATATGTTTACCTGGTAAAGAAAAACAATTGCATAGTAAAGAGAAATGTAACAGTAAGTCTCCTACCCCAACATTTCTGGGCCCCATCCCTTGCTCCATTTTTAAAAAATATTTATTTTATTTATTTTGAAAGTCAGAGTTACAAGAAAGAGAGAAAGAAAGAGATTGTCCATCTGCTGGCTCAATCCCCAGATGGCTGCAACGGCCAAGGCTGGGCCCAGCTGAAGCCAAGAGCCAGGAGTTTCATCCGGGTCTCCCATGTGAGTGCAGGGCCCAGGCATTTGGGTAACAAACCAGGGCTTTAGTCTCCTTCCCCTAGACAATACCAGCCAACTTGTGCCCTACCTACAAGGAATCTATTGATTCTGGGAATGAAAGCAATCAGGTTTATTTCATTATGGTCAGAGGCCAGCACAATAAATCTAGATAATCATTATGTATTTATGCCCACAGAGGAAACAGCCTGGCATGGGTTGCGAGGTATTTAATTGAAATGTAGACATAGTATGACATTCAGTGTTTTGTTTCATCATGCCTTTGTTTCTAGGCATGCCAATGTGGCCACAGGGAGTTTGAGGTCACTGCCAGCCCTTCACTGACCCCCTGTACTGTGCAGCGTGTGATGTCCTGAGAACCGTGACCACCCCTGTTCTGCGCAGCATGTGATGTCATGAGAACCGTGACTACAGAGGGCGAGAGCTGAGTCTGTCCCACAGTCCAGGTTTTGGAAGCTTCTCTTCCTTCCCCCAGGCTCCTCCCTCTCTTCCCCTCTGCCCTTGCCCCAAGGTATGCTCTCTGGCTCACCCCCTGTAAAGCCTTCCACTTCTCAGTTACGTTGAGCCTTTCTCCTCCTAGAACGCTCTGTTCTTACTCGAGTAACCATACTAGTAATGTGTTTTATTTTTTAAAAAGATTTATTTTATTTTATTTGAAAGGCAGAGTTAGACAGGCAGAAGCAGAGAGAGGGAGAAAGAGAGGTCTTCCATCCACTGGTTCACTCCCCAAATGGGTGCAACAGCCAGAGCTGTGCTGATCTGAAGCCAGGAGCCAGGAACTTCTTCTGGATCTCCCACATGGGTGCAGGGGCCCAAGGACTTGGACCATCTTCCATTGCTTTCCCAGGCCATAGCAAAGAGCTGGATTGGAAGTGCAGCAGCCGGCACTTGAACTGGCGCCCATGTGGGATGCTGCGCTGCAGGCGGTGGTTTACCTGCTGTGCCACAGCAGTGGCCCCAGTAATGTGGTTTTTTTTTTTTTTCACAACAGAAACATGGTTGTATTTTAATACATAAATTCCATCAAGCAAAATTAACGCTACATTAAAATAAAAGGGAAAACATTATTTCATTTGTAATGAATGTCAAAATATTAACATAACAAACATAAATGAACCCTTACAATTCACAACAGAGACTAAGGCTGTATGAAGATGACCTCACTCAACGTTTACATGACAAGAAAATTGTTATGATGCATTATTATTAAAATATTGATATCCAAGGCCGGCGCCGTGGCTCACTTGGTTAATCCTCCGCGTGTGGCGCCAGCATCCCATATGGGCGTCAGGTTCTAGTCCTGGTTGCTCCTCTTCCAGTCCAGCTCTCTGCTGTGGCCCGGGAAGTGCAGTGGAGGATGGCCCAAGTGCTTGGGACCCTACATCCGCATCAGAGACCAGGAAAAGCACCTGGCTCCTGGCTTCGGATCGGTGCAGCACCGGCCATAGCAGCCATTTGGGGGTGAACCAATGGAAGGAAGACCTTTCTCTCTGTCTCTCCCTCTCACTGTCTAACTCTATCAAATAAAAAATTTTAAAAAATGATATCTGATATACATACAGTTTTAGGAAATGAGGAATTATCATTCAAACTCTGGGAAGATTTTCTCCAATTAGTAGAAAACTATTCAAATGTTGTAAATGTTTAGCCCAGGAAATTGTAACACATAAAAATTGAGACTGCTCACTACATAGAAACTCTGTAGCTAATACACAGCAAAAAATTAAACTCCCCAATGATATGCACAAAGCTCATCAATAGTAGATATCACTGGAGAGTAGAATTAGAAAGAAAGCAAACACTTATAAGGTTTATGAATACCTCATTCCATACAATTCTATGTCCTCTGAGTTCACCCTGTGGTAACTGATAATTATAAACACATGCACTTCATACTTATGGAAGCATTCAGATGAAGCTCTTGTAATTCCACCTTCCAGAGCTTCTCTGAGCAATAATGTCCTGACTTTCCAGGTCCTTTGATTCAGTCCAACAGTAGTAATGAGAGCAATAATTATGTCCAGTGAATATTCTCTTCAATGAAATCTTTTAGGTCACTTGTCAAAAAAGTCCAGTTTTTCTGATCTGCAAGGAGTTTCCACTGCAACAATTAAGGCAACAGTCGCTTTGCATTTTGAAGACCAAAGTTCAGTAATGTGTTTTATTTTTATTTTTTAAAGTTTTCTATTTTTATTTATTTGAAAGACAGAGTTACAGAGAGAGGTAGAGACAGAGAGAGAGATCTTCAATCCGCTGGTTCACTCCCCAATTGGCCGTAATAATGGCCAGAGCTGCACCGATCCAAAGCCAGGAGCCGGGAGCTTCTTCTGGGTCTCCCACATGGGTGCAGGGTCCCAAGGACTTGGGCCATCTTCTACCACTTTCCCAGGTTGTAGCAGAGAGCTGGATTGGAAGAGGAGCAGCCAGGACTAGAACCGGTGCCCATATGGGATGCCAGTGCTTCAGGCCAGGACATTAACCCGCTGCACCACAGTGCTGGCCCTCACATTAGTGTTTTAAATACTGGTTCTCTCCCACTGGTCAATGAGATCCCCAGAGGAGAAAGGACTGTAAGCATTGCCTTTCTTTTTATGATGCATTCCCACAAAGAGATCTGACACCACAGTAAAAGACAATGAGGAATCATCAGGCCCCAGGAAATGAGACCAAGCCTGCAGTGGGATGCTACCTCCCACCCACCAGGATGCTTATAGCCGAAAGTCAGGCAAGAAGGATGAATGAGGATGCGCAGAAATCAGAACCCTAGTTCATTGCTAGCAGGACTGTAAAATGGTGACAACCCCGTGGAAAACAGGCAATTCATCAAAAGATGGGGAATAAAGTCACTTGGGATGCAGCCATCCCACCACTGGGGTGTAACCCAAGAGAACTGAAAACACAAGTCCGCACAAAACTTGCTCATGAATCTTATTCGTACCAGCCCAAAGCTGAAGCAACTCAAATGCCCAGCCACTGGTGACTGCAGTGATAAAATGGGCTATGTCCATGCAGTGGGATCTCACCCAGCAATAATAAACGAGTTACCGATACATGGGCGAGCTTTGAGAATACGACACTCAGTGAGAGAAGACACTTGCAAGGGATGTAGCATGATCCACCATTGTGAAAGATCTAGAATAGGAAAATCTGTAGAGACACAGTAGCATGGTGGTTTCCCTGGGCTACTGGGATTGGGGGAAATGGTGTGTGACTGCTAATGGTAACAGGTTTGTTTGAGGAATTTTGAAAACGTTCTGAAATGGATTGTGGTGATGACCACACAATTCTGTGAAATGACTGGAAGTCATTGATTTGCATTTAAGTGGATGAATTGTGTGATATGTGAGTTATGTGAGAATAAAACTGTTATTTAAAAAAAAAATATATAAGGATGGGCCGGCGCTGTGGCTCAATAGGCTAATCCTCCACCTGTGGTGCCGGCACCCTGGGTTCTAGTCCTGGTTGGGGCGCCGGATTCTGTCCCAGTTGCCCCTCTTCCAGTCCAGCTCTCTGCTGTGACCCGGGAAGGCAGTGGAGGATGGCCAAGTGCTTGGGCCCTGCACCCGCATGGGAGACCAGGAGAAGCACCTGGCTCCTGGCTTCGAATCAGCGTGGTGCACTGGCTGCAGCAGCCATTGTGGGGTGAACCAACGGAAAAGGAAAACCTTTCTCTCTCTGTCTCTCTCTCACTGTCTAACTCTGCCTGTCAAATATATATATATATATATATATATATATATATATATATATGGATGTTTGTCAATACTTAAAGGTGTGACTTCTGACTTCTGTAATATAAAGTTAATTGAAAGGCAAGATGAAAAAGTGTAATTTAGAGCATAGGGATGAGAAAATGGGGTACAGTAGACTGTGCATGCGCCACCTTAATTTTGCAAAGAGAATCACTGGAAGGATAAACCAGAGATTAATGATAATGCCCCTGACAGAGGGAGCAGGAAAGAGATGGAGGGAGAGGGAAGAGACTGTCACCCCTCTGACTTACCCTCTGTGTACAGTTTGGCTTTGGAGATTATGTTATTATCTTTACACATTCTTCAACATTAAAGCAACAAAGTAGACAGAAGATACTAAATGAAATAGGAATCTATGAGCCTGTATGTGAATAAATAAATAAATTACTAACTGGTAAATAAGCAGTTAGATAGATGACAGACAAGACACCTTTGCCTTACCCTGAGATGTCAATTGACTAATGTAAACAAAGTGATGGAATTAGAAAATCATTATTTGACATGTGTCACAGTGATAATAAATTCAGCCAAGAAATATCAATGAATGATAAAATTAGTGGGTGAATGATGAGGAACAGTTATTTACCTAGTCTCAGAATAATTCTCTACAAGTTATCTATTGAGTAAAAAGAGAAATAGAGTAGAGAACCTTAAGGCAGACACCATTGTGATCAAGCAATCATCCCCATGTTGGACAAATTGAAATTGTTTGCCACTTCATGGGAGTGGGGTCCTCAATGACACACACATTATTGCTGTGGCATCCCTGCCAAATTGCCTTATGTTCCCTCGTTATTTTTCAAAGTCACACTGAGGGGTCATCTGCAAATTAGCTGACCTTTACGAGTGCTAAGGTTTTGAAAGTCAAGGAAAAGATAAATAGACATAGCAATTAAATACAACATGTGGTCCTGGATTGGATCCTTTTGCAATAAGGATGCTCATGATACAATTGGAGAAACATCAGCTGGTGCCATGGATCACTTGGCTAATCCTCCACCTGCGGCGCCAGCACTCCGGGTTCTCGTCCCACTTGGGGTGCTGGATTCTGTCCCGGTTGCTCCTCTTCCAGTTGCTGTGGCCTGGGAGTGCAGTGGAGGATGGCCCAACTGCTTGGGCCCTGCACCCACATGGGAGACCAGGAGAAAGTGCCTGGCTCCTGGTTTCGGATTGGCGCGGTGCGCTGGCTGTAGCAGCCACTTGGGGGGTAAACCAACGGAAAAAGGAAGACCTTTCTCTGTCTCTCTCTCACTGTCTAACTCTGCCTGTCAAAAAAAAATTGGAGAAACATAAATGGAATCTATGGATTAGATGATAGTAATTAGCAATGTTAATTTCTTGATTTATAAGTTTGAATTATGGTTATGTAGGAGAAAGTCTGTTTACAGGAGTTTTTCTGTGTTCAGAGGTATTAGACATGATGTCAGAAACTGTCAAATGGTTTGATGGGGGAAGCTCTTTAGTTTTGCACCTTTTAAGTTCAAACTAAAACTTTACATTCAAATTTTCATTTCAAAAATGAATAGATCCGTGAATATACTGAAAACAAACAAGCAAAAATAGAGGAATAGGAGGAGGGGTGCAGCTTTTATTTATAGAAGAGAGCCAATTGAAAAAAGTATAAGGATAGTGGAGTTTTATAAAAATCATCATTTCCTAACTATTATGCTATTAATTGATTCGGGCAAGAATTATCAGTGGATCCTAAAATTACTGGGCAAGAAATTGTTGAGCAACACGCCACAAATGTTCTCACCAAGGACACACTGCCTGTCCGATGATTGTCCCATCAGATTGTATTGCGAGTGGCGTTGTTGCCATCTTCGCTTCTGTTAGAACACTCTGTGGTATCCACACAGTGAGGAAATCCCATAAGGACACATTTCTCTGAGTCTGTGTCCTTAAGCATTGCGTGACTGTACTTTACAAAGGTCAATGCACCTTCTAGTTAATGACAAAGGGGGGAATGGTCTCACCTAAGTCTGGTAGATACAATGTCCTCCAAGTGAGCAAAGTTAACATAATTCACTACAGGGTGAACCAACATCAGAGAATTCCTACTATGATGCACTGGAAGACACACACCATTTACATAGTATTCCTACCAAGAACGTATAATTATAATCAAACACTAGAACAAACCTCAAGTGAGGGACAGTCTATAAAGCAAATGACAATACCCTTTTTTAAACGATTTATTTTTATTTATTTGAAAGGCAGAGTTACAGAGAGAAGAGGACAGACAGACAGAGATCTTCCATCTGCTGGTTCACTACCCAAATGGCCACAATGGCCAGACCTGGACCAGGCTGAAGCCAGAGCCTGGAGCTTCTTCTGGGCTTCCCACATGGGTGCAGGGGCCCAAGGACTTGGGCCACTTCCAGTGCTCTCCCAGGCACATTAGCAGGGAGCTGGATTGGAAGTGGAGCAGCCGGGTCTTGAACCATTGTTCATATGGGATGCTGGCATTGCAGGTGGAGGCTTAACCTGCTACACCACCACGCTGGCCCTGACAATACCCTTTAACAATGTTAATATTATAAAAAATGAGAAACCAATAAATAATTGAAGATTAAAGGAGACTATAGGGACATGACAACTACATGTAATGTGGATTAAATCTTAGGTTTAAAAATAAAAATTACTATTTTCAGTATTGGCACACTAGCAAAATTTGAAAAAGAATCACACACTGAATAATAATGTTGGATCAATGTTAAATTTCCTGTATCTAAGAAGATACACATTGGGAATAAGGCTGATCTTTCAACTTACTCTCAAATGTTCCATTAAAAAATAAGAAGAATATGTATGTGAGAGAGGGAATACAAGTATGTAAAATTCTAATTAAAAATGAAGTTTTCAAAGTTTTAAGTTCTAAAGAAAAGAAATTAAACTTCATTTAATCTTGTATTCCTAACACTTCCTAACATAGCTCCTGGAACGTAAGTTAAATGACAAAGTCCAATTTTTTATTTATTTGAAATAGAGAAATGTGGGGGTGGGGTGGGATCTCCCAATGTCTGGTTCTCCCCAGATGCCCTTGACAGCCAAGGCTGGTCCAGACCAAAGTCAGGGCTGTTAGCTCTGTCGCTGTACACACAGGCGGCAGGATGTGCATTAGCAGGAGGCTAGATGTGAAGTGAAGGGGGCTCGGTGCCAGGCACTTCATCAACACGGGATGCTGTGGCTTAATCCTCTGCACACAATATCTGCCTCAATTAAACATTTTAATTGCAATGGAATATATCAAGTTCACACTGTCAAAGTGAAAGGAAGTCTGTGTGTCTTAACTATAAAGCCAGATGGTAGCCTTGCTCCAGCATAACCGGATCTCTCTCTCTCTCTCTTTTCTCTTTCTCTCTTTCTCACTCTCTGCTCGTTTCCTCTGTGTTGGATCTCTCTCTTCTCCCTACTCTCTCCCTTTTACATTTTATTTATTTATTTGAAAGAGAGAGAGAGAGAGCTCCCATCTGTCGCTTCATTCCACAAATGCTTGTCATGGCTAGGGCTGGGCAGGGGCCAGACCTGGTAGCTGGGAACTGAGAACTTCACCCAGGTCTCCCACTCGGTGGCAGGAGCTCAGCTACTTGAGCCATCCCCACTGCCTCCCAGGAAACACATTAGCAGGAAGCTATTCAGGAGCTGGAGTCAGGACTCAAAGCCAAGCACTCCAACGTGGGACGCAGGCATCCTCGCCGCTAAGCTAAGTGCCCACTCCTCCTTGCTCTCCTAAACTGCTTCCCACGTGTTGGCCCCGTGTACCTCTCTAGTGCAGCAAAAGGGAGCCTTTTCTGCAACTGGCTCATGAAGTGCGCTGTCATCTCACTGAGCTGACTCGAGTGTTCGGAGAGGATGACAGATGTTCGTTCATGGGCAGACCTGAGATTTGGGACCTTGACCCAAGTCACACGGGGTAAGAGGAGGGCCAGCGCAGTTCTCAGGAGTCAGAGCAAGTCCCAGTGAGGGGGGATCAACGCGGGGCCACTGCTGAACCTCTGTGTGAACCGAGACACAAGAACTCAAACACTCCCCTTGCTCCTTGGCGCTCTCTTGGGTCTGGGCCAAAGGCTGCAGCAAAGGTGGACAGTCAGTAGCTCCCCCAGGACAGATCTGCTCCTCACCTACTTGCACCCTCCAGGGAAGCCCAGAGGGGACACTTTCCAGAGCATGACTAGCTGCCTTGTGGGGCGAGCCTTCAGCCTTTCAAAGCACAAACTCAAAGCCTCACAGTTTCTGGAATGTCAGCACAAGAGCAGTGTAGCCCGGGACTCCCTTCTCCCCGTCTCTCCTCTGACTGGCTTCCAGGAGCCTGAAGACCTGAAACCCATGGCCAACGCAGTCTCCAAAGTGAATTCTAAAATCCAAGTATTTCCTCTCTGAGGTCCATGAAGCTGTGCTTCAAAATAAACATTATTTGAAATCCAAAGTAAAGGAAGTCCCTTTAATCTCCTTGAAAATGTTGAGAATAAGAATGCGTGTTTTAATTGCTCCATTCCACGGAGTCTGATGAAATCGATTTAATCATCCCAACAGTAACATTTAGATGTCTATTGTGCTGAAGCTCATTTGAGGGAATGCCGTGCGATTCTGAAATGGACTGTGCCTTCCAGTTCTGCATTTTAGTCATGGGGAGAATTTACACGCTGGGACATTCACTCAGGATCTATCCACTCTCTAGTGCCCGAGGTGTGGTTCCCAGCCAGTTCTGTGGGCTTGAGGACAGCAGGGGCGGAGCAAGGTTAGCACGGGAGCTCAGCCAGGGCGGGGATGTTCCTGTCCTGTTCGCGGACATGTTCCCAGGCCTACAGGAGTGCCTGGCACATAACAAGCATCAAAAAATATGTTTGAAGTGGGAGAATGCGCCCAGAAAGGCGGCTCACTTGGCTAATCCTCTGCCTGCAGTGCCAGCACCCCGGGTTCTAGTCCCGGTTGGGGCACCGGATTCTGTCCCAGTTGCTCCTCTTTCAGTCCAGCTCTGTGCTGTGGCCTGGGAGTGCAGTGGAGGATGGCCCAAGTGCTTGGGCCTTGCACCCCATGGGAGACCAGGAGAAGCACCTGGCTCCTGGCTTCGGATCGGCGCAGCCCTGGCCGTGGTGGCCATTTGGGGAGTGAACCAACGGAAGGAAGACCTTTCTCTCTCTCTCTCTCTCTCTCTCTCTCTAACTCTGCCTGGCAAAACAAAACAAAGAAAGAGAGAAAGAGAGAAAGAAAGAGAGAAAGAGAGAAAGAAAGAAAAGAGGGAGGGAGAGGGAGGGTCAAATAGGATTTCGGTCAGGTTTTGTTGAGATTGGGGACACACCTGGCAGCTGGCAGGATGGGGCCAAGCCAGGTCACCTTGGAATCAATGGTGATTCTTGACCAGCACAGAAGGGGAGGTCGGTAAGTGGCAGGTGACACAAACGTAGCAAGCTGTGCTGGACAGTGGTCACAAATCAGCAGACCATGGACCAGAGAGAGAGCCCAATGTACTCTGCTATGGTTTAAGTGGGTCCCTTCCAAAATTCAGGTGTTGTTAACGTGACAGGGTTAAGAGGGGGGTCCTTTAAGGGGAGATTGGGCTGTGAGAGCCCCTCCCTTGTGAATCAGTTAAGGGCCTTACAGAAGAGGCTTCCCAGTGCACTTGGCTGGCTGGCCTTTCCACCTTCTGCAGCCACGTGAGGCCGTGGCATTCCTCCCCTCCGGAAGAACGCAGTCCCAGTGCGCCAGCTTGGGAGCTGAGAGCAGCCCTCCAGAGACTCCGGTCCTACCAGTGCCTTAATTCAGACACTCCAGTCTCTAGAACGGTGAGAAAATAAATTTTTGTTCCCTGTACATCACCCAGCCTTGGGTGTTCTTGTTAGTGCAGCACACGTGGATTAAGACATTTGCGTGTTTTAAAAATCAGGTAATTGTATATGCCACCCAAGGTGCTGGCATCTCTTGAAAACTCAGGTGAGGCAGCAATTGGCTGGGCTGGGTAGCCTTGCAGGGAGCACCTGCCACTGCCAGGTCTCTCCACCCAGCCCAGTTCTCATTTACAGGCCCTGAGAGCTCCGTGGGTGTTTAAGCTCCCACCGGCAGAGGGGAGCTTGTGAACTCTCCACTTTCCCTTGAAAACCCACCTCGTGCCTCCTATTTTAGCCCCTCCTGGCCTCTCCACTCTCCTTTCAGTGTTGCTTGGTGCTCTCAGCAAAATCTTAAATTTTTATTTATTTTGCTTATTTTAAAATTTATTTATTTGAGAAGGGGTGGGCAAACTCCCATCTGCTGGTTCACTCCCCAAGTGTGGGCAACAGCCAGGGCTGGGCAGAGGCCAGAGCTTGAAAGCAAGAACTCAACTCAGGTCTCCCACATCAGGGGCAGGAAACCAGCTCTTGGACCATCGTCTGCCTCCCAGCCTCCCAGGGTCTGCATTAGCAAGAAGCTGGAGATCAGACTACAGGGGATGTGGGCATCTGAATTGTTATGCTGGCTGCCCAGCACTTAAATAAATATTCAAAAGAAGTAAACATGCTCAGAAGTTTGACAAAACTAACTTTATGTTTGAAAATCATAAAGCACAGAGATGTTTTGCCACGGCTCACATCCAAGAATCCCCATAGCTGTGCACTGGTTAAGACACTTTCAGAAGCAAATGCAATTGATTATTTCCAACCCCTTCTGCTCTCACCCCCACAGAAAAGTCCTAGGATGAGGCTCTCTCAGGCCATTGGTATGAATATTTTTGTTATCTTGCGTCTCCAGTATTTTCAGAAACTTGACACATGCCAGTTGTGGCAGGTGCGATTCTAATTTTAATATGGGTGGGAGTCCGCCGAGCCAACTATTTCAGAAGGGCTTTGAGAATTGTATCAGAGCATCAAGCTGTGGGTGCATTGTGCTGCCTGAACAGCAGCCCGTGCGGGCACAAGTCCATCGAGAGGCAGCCTTCTTCCAGCCAGTTAAACCCTCGTGAGCTACGAGTGATTAAAGAAGAGAAAAAAAATTTTTGAGCACCTGTTCCAGCTTTAGCACGAACCCTAAAATAGAGCAGGCATTTCTTCTGAAAGCTGGACTTCAGCGTGTGCAGCTGCTTGCCTCCTTATCAAAAATCAATTTCTGCCTATTCCACAGCATAAATAGGATGGCCTTCCCGCTCTCTAGTTTGCCTCTTTTCTTCTTGACCAGAGGGTCTTTCTGAGTATGTTTGCATGATTTGGAATCATTGGGAAGATTTATTTTTTATCCTATTAAAGCTATTAATCCACTAATAAGAATCTCCATCTAGGCTTGTATGACAGCACCTTATGATGTTCCCAAAATGGTGAAATCCTTATGACATATTTCTCAGAATGGATTCCCATCAACGTTAAGGTTAAGGGAGGTATGACTGTGTGTGTGCGTGTGTGCATGTGTGTGTGTGTGTGAAGGAAAAGTATAAACACTAAGATGTTAGTGATTATTTCTGGGTAGCAAGTATGGCTGATTTTTATCTTCCCATTTTTTGATTATCTGTAGTTTCTGTTTATTCCACTTATTTATTTTTTTAATTGGACCAAGAGAGAAAGGGAATTAAAAAATATACATAAAAAGAAAAAATAAAAAGAATCTATTTGTAAAAGATTTTTTTCAGTTGGCCACTTTAAAAAAAGGATTTATTTATTTATTTGAAAGCCAGAGTTATACAGAGAGAGGAGAGAGAGAGAGAGAGAGAGAGAGAGAGAGAGAGAGAGAGAGAGAGAGAGAGAAAGGGGTCTTCCATCTGCTGGTTCACTCCCCAGATGGCCACAACAGCCGGAGCTGTGCTGATCCAAAGCCAGGAGCCAGGAGCTTCTTCTGGGTCTCCCACATGGGTGTAGGGGCCCAAGAACTTGGGCCATCTTCTACTGCTTTCCCAGGCCATAGCAGAGAGCTGGATCAGAAGTGGAGCAGCCAGAACCAAACCCGGTGCTCATATGGGAGGCCGGCACTGCAGGAGGCAGCTTTACCTAATACGCCACCATATTGGCCCCAGTTGGCCACTTTTTAAAAGTAAGTGTAGTGCATACTGGTTTTCGTTTTTATTTTCTTTCTCAGTCAACCTACAGAAGAATGAATAAAAAAACAGAATCATGAAACTCTGTCAGTGTGACTACCAACAAATCCAGCCTTCAGTTAAAGTAGACAGAGAGGCAGAGAGAGAGGAAAAATGGCATGGAGGGAGGAGGAGAAAGGTAGGAGAGAGTGTGTCATCAAAGATGGCAAGAGAAGAGAGAAAAGTTAACCCCTTGTTCAAACCACTGCCCAGCTCCAAATGGCCAGTCCCTAAACTCACCTTCGACCCTGCACATGCTAATGCCTCACTGCTTGGCCTGGTCCCATGAGCCTTCAGTGCATTCAGTCTGTTCAGTTTGGCCCTTCTAGTCTTGGATGCCCTGATAAAACCAACCACAGGATCTTCTTTCCCCACACGGAAGGGTGAGCACACTCAGCAGAGAAGTCTCCCTATGCTGGGTCATCCATCTGACTGTCCAGCTCTGTCTCTAGAGTACATGTGAGTCTAGTGGCTGCATACGCTGGGTCATCCATCTGACTGTCCAGCTCTGTCTCTAGAGTACATGTGAGTCTAGTGGCTGCATACGCTGGGTCATCCATCTGACTGTCCAGCTCTGTCTCTAGAGTACATGTGAGTCTAGTGGCTGCATTAGGGGCAGCTCATGTGCAGGAGCCGCACAAAAGCACATGACCTGGTGCACCCTGAAGGCACCGCTCACTTAGCACTTCCTGTCTTCCTGTTGAATAAAGGCTGAGAACAGCGTGCCTTAGTCACGTGACTCCCCTTTGGTTTCAGTTCCTCCCTTGTGAGGTGTTAGAATTGGACCAGAACTCTTAGATCCTTCTTCTGCAACACATTCCATAATTCTAACATAAAAATTAATTTGACTTGATTTGCTCATATAAGTACTTAGCCAATCATTTGTTGGTCAACAATCTTTTTTCTAAGATTGATTGATTGATTTGAAAGGCAGAGTTAGAGAGGGGGAGAGAGAGAAAGATTTCCTATCCACTGGTTCACTCCCCAAATGGCCGTAATGTCTGGGACTGGGCTGGGCAGAAACCAGCAGCCAGGGTCTCCTGGGTCTCCTAAGTGGGTGGCAGGGGCCCAAGCATTTGGGCCATCCTCTGAAGCTTTCCCAAGTCATCAGCAGGGAAGTGGATCAGAAGTGGAGCAGCCAGGACTCAAGCTGGCATCCATACGGGATGCTGGTCCTCAGGCAGGGTCTTTACCTGCTGTGCTACAGTGCCAGCCCCCAGTCGATATGCTTTCTACCCATTTATTTACTTTTCCCCGAAATGCAGACAGAAACGGAGTTTTCCCATCCTCTGGTTTACTCCCCAAATGCCTCTAACAGCCAGGGCTGAGGCAGGCTAAGACCAGGAGCCCAGAACTCAATGCAGATCTCCCACAGGGGTGGTCCAAGCGCCCGAGCAACTGGCTGCCTGCTAGGGTGTGTGTCAGCAGGAAGCTGGGTTGGACATCTTTCTTCTGTCTCCACTGTGTTCATGGGTGAGCTGCACACTTTGCTTGTGCCTCAGTGAGAAAGTGGGGTCAGACCCCAGTCTCCTCCAGGTGCTCTTTGACAGGCTACGGGGGTTAGAGCAATCCGAAGCAGGCAAGAAGCTGAAAGAATGAGAGGTGCCATTGTCCAAGGGCCTCGTCTTTGCTGGACACACATGTTTGCAAAATCACAGGCTATGTTCCTGGGCCAAATACCCCAGAATACACTTTGTCAGGAAAATTTCCTATGATGAAGTTCCAGGGACAGTTTTACGCAACCCACCCATGACCTGATTTTAAGAAAGCCATTGGGGACAGCAAAATGGAGGCATATACAAATGTCTCATTCAGCCATTGTGTGTGCCCATGAGGGCCAGGCTCAAAGCAAGAGGTGGTGAACAAGTCTCGTGGACTGTCCTGGTTCCACCTCCAAGAGACAGATGTCATTGGATGTTCTATTTTATCAGTGAGAAAACAGGGCCTCGGAAATGAGAAATAATTACCTTGGCTAGGCATACACACAGAATAGACAGCATCTACAGGACCCCAAAGACTTGACACTCATGCACCCCGCAAAAACCATTCTGATTGTACGTTTTTCATTCTTGATGGATCTAGAATGTTATCTTTGTGTGTGAGTGTATAACGTGTTGGAGATGACAAATGCTGATAATGACAACAGTGCCTTTCAGAACCAAAAGAGCATTTTTCATCCTCCTGTTATTGGAAAATTTACGGGAAAAAAATGGAAAAATTTGATCAAATTCCTTTATTTTCAGTTACCAAATATATATCATAGAGCAATTAAAAAAAAAAACCCTCTGCAGGTGGCATTTGGTGCAGGGGGGCACCTGCATTCTGTGTTGGAGTGACTGGTTCAAGTCCCAGCTCCACTCCCGGTTCCAGCCTCCTGCTAATGCGCACCCTGGGAAGAAGCAGGTGTGGGTCAAGTCCTTGGACCCTTGCCACCCACACGGGAACACAGGAGACCTAAACTGAGTTCCATTCCTGGCTTCAGTCTGGCCCAGCCCTGGCTATTGTGGGCATCTGGGGACTGAGTCAGTGGGTGGATGATCTCTGTCACTTTGCCTGTCAAATAAAATAGAGGAAAAAAAAAAACCCTCTAATGAAGCTTGGAAGCTCTAAGATATGGTTTTTAAGAAAATCCAGGCAAATGAATTATCCACATTTCATTGGGAGTACTTCAAATGTTAAATTTCCCACCTTCATATTCATCCAGAAGCTACTAAAGTGCAGTTGCCCTAATTAAAAACCTGTAATAGCTGACCAGCACACTGTGTATTTCCTAAATTCCTAAAGTTTTTTCTCACCTGCACACCCCTGAGGACTGAACAGAAAGATCTTTAGTTCTGCTCTACAGCCCTTTAGCGTGATCTTGTGACAAATCACTCTTACAAAATAATTCAGTAAAATCCTAAGGAGAGGGGTCGGTGTGTAGCATAATGGGTGAAGCTGCCACTTGCAATGCTGGTGTCATGGGTGTCGGTTCAAAACCTGGCTGTTCCACTTCCAATCCAGCTCCTTGGAAAGCAGAAGATGGCCCAGGTGCTTGGGCCCCTGCACCCATGTGGGAGACCTAGATGAAGCTCCTGGTCCCTGACTTAGGCCTGGCCCAGCCTGGCTGTTGTGGCCATTTGGAGAGCAAACCAGCAGTTGGAAAAATCTCACTCCTCTTTCTCTCCCTCTCTACCTGTAACTCTGAGTTTCAAATAAACAAATAAAAATCTTTTTACAAACACCTAAGGAAAGAATAAACATTTACTGTAAACAAGCCACAGACCAGCTTTTGGTACTATAAAGTAGCAACAAGAATAATAATAAAGGAACTCTGGGAATCAAAGAACATGTAGCATGGAAGAACAGGAGAAGTGCAAGGAAAAGAGTTCAGAGGCTCTAGGTGACGGAGACAACATGAGCTTTGCAATAAGTAGGTGGGTTGGTTTTGTTCCACTCCCATTTGAGAGACAGCTTCTGAATGATTTATTTGAGGACTTCTGCCCATGTCTTGGTCAAAGGAGTGACGTTCTGCCTGAGTGATGGGTCTACATGGTTTCTGATTGGAGGTGAGCGTTGAGTCCCTCCCATCCAAAGTTGGCTTCACCTGAATAAGAGAGTGGAGGCTGGGCAGGCAAGGACATCCATGAACCTGACGTTAGGAACCTGCCCTCTAGGACATGCATTTGGGGCTAGGGGCAAAAGCAAACCATGAGCAGACATGAAGACAAGCCTTGGATCAAAGCAATGACGCAGGCCAGGAAGGGGCAGGCCTGAGGCAGGGGACACGGATGGCAGGACAGGGCACGTGGGGCCGAGCAGCTGTATTTTCTGATAGACACTTCATCCAGCCGCCTGCCCAGAGAACGCGCCACATGGCCAGGGGAATGGAATGTGCAACAGACACCAGCCCCTCTCACATACACAGAAACCTGATCTTACAGCTTAGGTCCAGTGCCCACTCAGGCATATTTTTTTCTCACTTAATTCCAATTCCTTGTGACATCCAACAGGATGAGGCCAGCCAGGCCAGGTCAGAGGTTGATACCAATAAGCCAGAGTAGTCAGGCCCAAACTGAGCCCAGGGAGGTGAGCTGAGACAGGGAGATGCGGCACTGTTCTCTTTCTTAACCTGGAACTCATCCAGATGGCCCCAGAAAGGGGTTCTGGTTTGACTTGGAAGGTGCTGGTACCAGAAAACACAGAGGGAACTACTATGATAGTTGCATGTGGCAGAGCCGCCTTGGGAGCCAGTGGCTGGGCCAGAGAAGCTGCCGGATCCAAAAGGTCAGTTTGAGATTATGGTCAAGAATGAGGCAAGATACCAGGAAAGGAGATAAGAAACAGGTCTAGAAACACAGCGGCAAGTAGGATGGCTTGAGAAAATTCAGGGTATGAACCCAACAGTCTGAGACCAAAGCCTGTTCCTGTTGGGTGCTGGTCAGATGATGGGGCTGGGCAAGCAATGAGATTTCTTAGTAGTTTAGAGCCTGGCTGGAACGAAACAGGCGAACACTGTGGGCTTCTCTCCGAAGATCTGATCCGAAGAGGTCGGTCCCTGCAAGGAAGCACAGGCAGGCAATGGAGGTCCCCAGGGTGGAATCCAGAGTCCTGGGGTCAGAGGCAGCCAAGTAGGCACTGGCAAGCGAGACAGACTCCTGCGCCCAGTGTAGACACCCCCTGAATGAGGCCAGCAGTCTTTGGGCTCCGTGGTAACATTTATTCAGCGTGAGCAATTATCTAATTGATGGAAGTTGTCTCCCTCTTTCTCCCTGTCATTCTGGTGTTTCTATAGAACAGTGGCTCTCAACTATGGCTGCACACAGGAATCACCTGGGATTGAAGGCTCGGGTCCAGCCTGGACTTATGCGCAAAGGGGTTTGAAAAGCTCCCCAAGTGATTCCAACACGCAGTCAGGGCTGAGTCGTTTTCTTAGAGCACTGGGTCCCGCGACCTTCCTTAGAAGCCCAGCATGGCAGATTTTCACTGAAAACTAAGTTTCACATCCAAAATATAACGGGAAGTAATGCATGAAGTATTCAACACTCTTAAAGATTTTCAAAAATTCTGAGCAACTTTTCAGTAAGGTGACATTTACATTCAGTAAAGTGATCAGATAGCGGGCATACATTTTCAATGATGAGTTTCATCAGATGTATGAGCCCAGCAAGTGGAGAATCTGGGAAAGGGGAATGAGGAAGTTCTCTGTCCTGGCTTTATAGCTTTTCTATAAGTTGAAAATTGTATCAAAATTAAAAGTTCAAAGAAAGTATACGTTTGGTTGCCAACACCTATGTCAAGAGAGAACATTTCAGAGTTCTCTCTTACTGCTTCTCAATTTGCCTTCGACCTTAACCAGAGGTGCTCAGTATCTTAAAGGTTCTCTGTCACCAAAGCTTAGTATTGCTCGTTGTTGAATTTTATGTAAATGGTATCATAAGTACCAGCTGTGTCTGCTTCTTTCTCTTGACGTAAGGTTTCTGTTGTTTTGTGAATCAGTCATCCAGTTGTAAGGGTCATGTGTGCCACCATAAATAAAGCTTCCACGAACATTCTTTGCACTGGTATTTTTGTGGATACCCTCTTTCATTCCTGTCAGGTGCAGCAAGGTTGTGTGTGTGTGTGTGTGTGTGTGTGTGTGTGTGTGTGATACATAGGAATGAAGTTATTGCTGCCAGTAGCTCTCTGTTTAGGCGTAAACTCTTTCCAAAGTGGTTGTACCATTTTATATTCCATTTCTTTGCCAAGGCTTGATATTTAAATCTTTTTTAATTCATTATAATTCATATGAAGTGGTATCTTGTCATTTTAATTTGCATTTTCTTGCTTTTCATGTTCTTATTGGCCACTTATATGAGTATGTTTCAAAAAGTTTGTGAGAAAAATGGAATTGAAAGATCTTTTAAAATACTAGAGGTTTTTTTTTTTTAAAGAAGGTGGATAATGTGGGCAGTGGGCATGAAGCCTATCAACTAAGATGCCCATGTCCCGCCTTGGAGTACTTGGGTTCTGTTCCCAGCCCTGGCTCCTGACTCCAGCTCCCTGCCAATGCAGGCCCTGGGACGCGAGGTGATGGCTCAGATAATCAGGTTTCTGCCACCCACTGAGGGATCTGGATTGTGTTCCCAGCTCCTGGCTGTGACCCCAGCCCAACTCCAGCCATTGTGGGCATTTAGGAAGTCAGTCAAGGCAAAAGTATAGTCTCTCCTTCTCCCTTATTTCCCTCTCAAATAAATTTTAATAAATTTAAGATAATATAAATTCCCCAGGAACTTTACAAAGCCTTATTGTTTCTTCTAATATCACTTCAGCCTTTTTCCTAATCTTTTTCAATTCTGTCCATTATTGATTTGTAGGAGTTCTTTATATATTCTGCATATAAGTAACTGTATATTAGATGTATATATATTGAATATTTTCTTAGTCTGTGAATTTTTAATTTTACCATCTTAAGTTTTTAAACTATTTTTGATTTGTTTATTTTTTAATTTTCTTGAAGTCAAATTTTTCAATTTATTAAAAAAATCTCTGCCTACCACAAGGTCATGAAAATATTTTTCTATTTTTTTTAGAAGCTTTGTAATTTTAGATTCCATCTTGAGGCCAATCAACCATCAAACTGTTCATTCTGTATTTTGTGTGGTTGTTCTATCCAGAATTTCCCAGACATTTTTGGTCTTAAAATCTATTTCTGTATGTGACACCTATCTCCATTTCAAGAAATTAGCATATAAAATACACTGAGAACTCAGTGTTTCCCCAGGGAAATCACAACAACCCAAACTGATAAATATGTCTGGGTACCATCAAAATTTTTTTAAAGATTTATTTATTTATTTATTTGAAAGGCAGAGTTATACACAGAGAGGGAGAGACAGAGAGAAAGGTCTCCCATTTGCTGGTTCACTCCCAAAATGGCCACAACACCCGGGACTGGGCCAGACTGAAGCCAGGAGCCAGAAACTTCTTCCTGGTCTCCCACGTGGGTGCAGGGGCCAAGCACTTGGGCCATCTTCTGAGGCTTTTCCAGGAACATTAGCAGGGAGCTGGATTGGAAGTGGAGCAGCTGGGTTTCGAACCAGCATCCAGGATGCTGGCATCATAGGCAGAAGCTTAACTGACTATGACACCATGCTGGCCCCACCATCAAAATTTTTTATTGTAATCCTGGACAAATAAACAAGATACAAAAGATAGTAAGCTAAAAAGAAGATACAGCAGACTCTAAGACGTAGTAGACTTTGACACATGGAGAATAGAACTGTTTTCAATTAATCTTAAAACCATAAACGTTCAAAACATAGAAAACTGTCAAATGTCAACTAACGCATCTACCACAAACTAGCTCCTGATGAACAAAGTAAATGCCTTATTTGTGAACCTGTGGAGACAAGAACAGTACCTCATCCATCTCTGAGCACCTAAAACAGTTCTGGGCATATAATAAACAAGGAATATATTTTCAGCTGAAATGTAATATTTCTTAAAGGATATATATCAGAATGTTAAATTCTTATTTTTATTGACATAATGCATGTATGCAGGATGTAATGATCCAATCCAATCAATGTGGTTAGCCTTTGAGTCTCCTTAAACATTTGTTGTTTTTGTAATGCCAGGACCATTTGAATCGCATATTGTAATTCTTTATAGGATATTTGCTTGTAATACGTAGTTGTGAACCAGTCACCCTACTGTGTTGGAGACCGTCAGAACTTGTTCTTCCTGTGTAGCTGTATTTTGGTGCCTACTATCAACTTCTAACTCCTTCCCTCTGTCCTTTCCAGCCTCTAAGGACCACTATTCTACTCTCAGACTCTGTGAGAGAATTCTATTTTTTGCTACCACATATGAGTGACAACATGGAGTATTTGTCTTTCTGTACCTGGCTTATTTCTCTTAATACAATTGACTCCATTTCTATCTATGGTGCTGCAAATGACAGAATTTCACTCTTTTAAATGACTGAATGGTAATCACCTTTTTTGCATTTATTTATTTGAAAAGAGTTACAGAGAGGGAAAGAAGGAGGGAGGGAGGGAGAGAGAGAGAAAGAGAGAGAAAGAGAGAGTTCTTCCATCTGCTGGTTTATCCCTTAAATGGCCACAATGGTCAGGAGTGAGCCAGACCAAAGTCAGGAGCCTGGAATTCCACCTGGATCTCCCATGTGGAAGCAGAGCTCCAAGCACTTGGGCCATCTTCTGTTGCATTCCCAGGCACATTAGCAGGGAGCTGGATTGGAAGTGGAGCAGCTGGGACTCAAACTGGTGCTCCTGTGAGATGCCTGTTTTACAGGCTATGGCTTAACCTACTGCACACAATGTCAGTCCTAACACAACATTTTATTTACCCATTCATCTGTCAGTGGATACTTCAGTTGCTGCTGAATCTTGGCTATGGTGGAAAGTGTTGTAATAACTGTGGGAGTGCAGGTATCTTTTTGATACATTGATTTCATTTTCTTTGGATATACACCCAGTACTGGAACTGTTGTATCAAATAGTAGTTATATCTGTATCTATATATCTATATCTATATAGAAAATTTATATACTTCTTTTTTTTTTGAAAGGCAGAGTTATAGAGAGGCAGAGAGATGTCTTCCATCCTCTGGTTCACTCCCTAAATAGCCACAACTGCTGGAGCTGGATGGATCTGAAGCCAGAAGCCAGGAGCCAGGAGCTTTTTCCGGGTCTCCCATGTGGGTACAGGGGCCCAAGGACTTGGGCCATCCTCTGCTGCTTTCCTAGGCCGTCAGCAGGTAGCTAGATCAGAAGCAGAGCAGGCTCAAACCAGTGCCCATATAGGATGCCAGCATTGCAGGCAGCGGGCTTTACCTGCTATGCCATAGCGCTAGCCCCTGTATTTTTAGGAAACTCCATGCCATTGTCCACATTGGCTGTATTAATTTACCATAACTATGTATAATGGTTCCCTTTATCTGTGTCCTCACTAGCATTTGTTTGCTTTTGGTCTTTTTGATTAAAGCCATTCTACCTGGGGTAAAATGATATTGTGGTTCTGATTTGTATTTCCCTGATGATTCATGATGTTGAGCATTTTTTCATATACTTTTCAGCTGTCTGCATTTCTTCTTTTGGGAGATGTCTATTCAAGTCATTTGCCCATTTTAAAAGCAAATTATTTGTTCTGCTGTAGAGTTTTTGAGTTCCTTGTGTTTTTGAATTTTAATCCCTTTTCAGGTGGACAGTTTGCAAATGTTTTCTCTTGTTCTACTGGTTGCCTCTTCTCTCTGCTAATTGTTTCTTTTGCTGTGTAGAGCTTTTCAGTTTAATGTAATTTCATTTGTCAGTTTTTGCTTTTTTTTGCCTATGCTTTTTGGAGTCTTATCCAAAACTTCTTTGTCCAGACCAAGGTCCTAAAGTTTTTTTTTTTTTTAATTCCCTAGTGATTTTAGAGTTTCTAGTCTTACATTTTGTTCATTGATCCATTTTTAGTTGATTTTATCTATACTGAGAAATAGGGATCCAGCATCATTCTTTTGCATATCAGTATCCAGTTGGTCTAGCCCCACTTATCACAGAATATTTTTCCTCCATCACACAATATTTTTCCTCCATTTAAAGCTTTTGGCACCTTTGTAGGTGTGTGAATTTATTCTGGGGTTCTCTACCCTGCTCTGTTACTCTATGTCTGGTGTTTGCGTCAGTACCATGCTGTTTTAGTCACTATAGCCTTGTAGTATGTTTTGGAGTCCGGGGTTGTGGTACTTGCGACTGTGTTCTTAATGCTCCAGATTGCTTTTCCGTCTGTGTTCTTAATGCTCCAGATTGCTTTGGCTATTCAGGATTCCATACGAGTTTTAGAATTTTTTTTTCTCTTTCTATGAAGAATGTCATTAGTATTTTGATGATGATTGTGTTGAATCTGTAAAACTGCTTTGGGTAACTTGGATGTTTCAACAATGGGAGAAAAAGAATATTTAGTTAATAATTGCTTAACTATTCCTCAAGTAACTCTTTGTATGTTAGTCTAACAATGTCAAAGTTGTATTTTAATTTAAGAAACTAATAATTGATGAGAGTAACTGACCAGACACCCTTATGGGTGTTTGCAAATGTTTATAGGCTGCAAAAACAGATTAGGAAATATGCAATGAACATCCTCTAAAATGGGCAATAGGCATTGATTACTTCTAGATAACAACATGCTAACATTTGAGCTGCTTCGATGTTGAATTGACTTTCAAATATCAAATAATTAGTTTCTAAGTTGATGGTTTAAAAAATTAACACAATCTTCTCGTTGGAGTTCCTCCATCTCAAGGAATTCCTTTAAAAATCTGAGACATTTTTTAATCCGTAGTGATTCTGACCGAGGATAACCAAATTATGAGTTAGATTATGCTTTTGGGGTAGGGGTTTGACTTAGTGATGGAGATGCCCAGGGGTCATATTATAGTTCATTTAGACCCTGAGAGGCAGTAATGATGGCTCATGTAGTTGGGTTCCAGCTCTCCATGTGGGACACCTCGGTGGAGTGCCTGGCTCCCAGCTTCAGCTTGGTCTGCTTCCAGCCATTGAGTGAGCTAGAATGAGCCAGCAAGTAGAACCCTCTGTCTCTGTCAAGTAAATGATTCAATACAAGTTCTTGGAAAACCAATTATTCTTTGTGTTTAACCTACCACTGGAACAGTTGTATCTTGTAAGTTATTTCAGATAGTATCAGATTTGTGTTCCCCTTTTTTATAAAGCACTTCAGAGTCTACACGTATTAATTATAAAAACGGTACCATCAGATTATGGTAGAGAAGGTGCCCACGGCAAAACGTGGTGAATAAGGATGTTGTGATACAGGACACGTTCTCACCACCAAGGAGAACTTTGTAGCCACACATGAGAAGCTGTCTTTTCCCTCAGAATGCCAGCCATTCTCCTTACTTAGCTTCTTACAAACAAGGCACAATTTTAAGCTTAGAATGAAAAAAGTAAAAGACACAGAACGCAGTACCATGATATGTGTTTATCTGTTGTGTATCTAGCAGACCGAAAGTGATGTACTCAGTGTTACAAGCGATTGCTATTTGATTTTCTGATTAATGGCGAAAATGAAGAGAGAGAGCCCTTTTAGATCTGAAAGGAGTACTGCAGGCGGCACACAGTCTTCAGCAGCTGTCCCAGCAGACCACAAAGGGCTAAGCTTTAGCACAAGAAGCGTGGGATAACCTGGCTACCTTTTCCCCTCATGGGATCTGTTGGCTTGGGATCTGCTTGGCAGTGCAGGTACCTGTGTCTGGGATGGGCTTGGGTTAACTTCTCCCTCCCAGTGTCAGACGGTGACACAGCAACCTCATCATTCCCGTGCTCCGCCGTGGCACTGGTGGTCCTGCCCCTCAGGTCAAGGCTATCTTGAAAGGGCGAGAACAATAGCAGTCTAAGCCATCCATTTCAAAGAAGGAGGGCTGGCTGACGCGGGCTGCGGGAGTGAGACAGAGATGATGATGATGTTCTTGGCCAACACCCGTTCTCTCAAATTTCATTCTCATAAATGCCCTGCGTTTAGCCATTCTACTTCCAGCCAACAGAGTGGGTGTGGGAAGTAGAGAGTCAGGAAGAAATGAGAATGCCAGGAGACTGGAGAGTGAGGGAGGCTTTAGTATAGGATGGAATTTCTGCACGCCACTTCTAAAGCACTGAGGGCCCGTGAGGCCTGAGTCTTCAGTGGGATTCAGCAAACTGACCTCAGTGATCTACAGGAGCTCCTGCCATAGTCTTTTGAATACTCTGAAAAAAAAAAAAACACTGCTACTCCACACTCTCACAACACTTATGACACCAAATGTTGGGGGGAGGGCTTCCCCATACCAACCAATTCTCCAATTCTCTGGATATCAGCTGAGTGTCCTATAATTTAATTCCCTTCTGATACCATCTACCCTTTAGGATGGCTCCCAGAACTCAGGGAATCACTTTCCCTGTTATTATTGTTTTATTATAAAGGGTGAAACTCAGCAACAGCCACATGGAAGAGATGCAGAGGAGAAGGAGTGGGGGCTTGTGGTGAATGGGGTTTCTATGGCTCTCGGTGTATACCAAACACCCAGCACCCCAGGGTGCTCGTCAACCTGGAGACTCATCAAATATTGTGGTTAAAGAGTTTTCTCTTTTTGTTTGTTTGTTTGTTTATTATTTGAAGGGAAGAGAGAGAGAGATCTTCTATCCACTGGTTCACTCCCAAAATAGCTACAATGGCAAGGGCTGGGCCAGACTAAAGCCACGAGCCAGGAGCTTCTTCCAGGTCTCCCATGCGGGTGAAGAGGCTCAAGCACTTGAGCCATCTTCCTCTGCTGTTCCCAGGCTCATTAGCAGGAAGCTGGATGAGAAGTGGAGCATCTGGGAATTGCCCGGGCACCCACATGAGATGCCGGTGCTGCAGGCAGTGCTTTAACCCACTAAGCCACAGCACTGACCCAGGTTGAAGAGTTTTCAGAACCTTCATCCCACAGCTGGGTGACCTCTCCAGAGGTCATTGGATTGGGCTGGAAGTTCTAACTTTGTTCTTGCTTGGTCTTCCTGGCAAATGACCCCATCCTGAGGCCATTTAGAGGAAGGAACATTTTGGAAATAGCTAAGCCCGTTCAATTCTCTCTCTCTCTCTCTCTCTCTTTCTTTCTTTCTTTCTTTCTTTTTTTTTTTTTTTTTTTTTTGACAGGCAGAGTTAGACAGTGAGAGAGAGAGACAGAGAGGAAGGTCTTCCTTCCATTGGTTCACTCCCAAAATGGCTGCTATGGCTGGTGTGCTGCGCCAATCTGAAGCCAGGAGCCAGGTGCTTCCTCCTTGTCTCCCATGCGGGTGCAGGGCCCAAGCACTTGGGCCATCCTCCACTGCCTTCCTGGGCCACAGCAGAGAGCTGGACTGGAAGAGGAGCAACCAGGACAGAATCCGGCACCCCAACCAGGGCTAGAACCGAGGGTGCCTGCGCTGCAGGCAGAGGATTAGCCAAGTGAGCTGTGGCACCGGCCTCAATTCCATTTTTTAAAAAAGATTTATTTATTTATCTAAAATCCAGAGTTGCACAGAGAGAGGAGAGGCAGAAAGAGAAGTCTTCCATCCGCTTGTTCACTCCCCAATTGGCCGTACCGGCCGGAGCTGCGCCAGTCTGAAACCAGGAGCCAGGAGCTTCTTCTGGTCCCCCACATGGGTGCAGGGCCCAAGGATGTGGGCCATCCTCTACTGCTTCCCCAGACCATAGCCGAGAGAGGAATGGGAAGTGGAGCAGCTGGATCTCGTACTGAACCAGACCCATATGGGATGCCAGCACCTCAGGCCAGGGTGTTAACCTGGCCATAGCAAGCCCGTTCAATTCTAATTTAGCTGAACCACTTGGCTAGTGTGTTTCATTTTCCAAGAGGGCCATAGCAATGCCTTGCATCATTTCATCTTCATGCAATCCCTGGAGTCAGTACTCTAAATCTCAAATTGCAAAGGAGGAAAGGGAGGTTAAAAGAAGTTAAGGTACATGCAAAGTTATGAAACTAGTGGGTGGTAGTGGTTAGACTTGCATCCAGATCTTCTGATTCCAAATCCAATGTTTCTTGCTTTATGTCAGAGGTTGCATTTGTAATTAAAGATAATCAGAAGCAATTGGGCAACATAACAAATTTTCATTCGTACAACATAATTTATACAATTTTATTCAAAAAGAGAATTTCCTAAACATTTTTAGTAATGGAATCCTCAGTAGAATGAGTGTGTGGTTTCCTAAGAAATAAGTTCATGATTTTTCTATCTTTCTAGATACATGGTTGGATTTTAAAATCCCAGTATTTCATTATCACACTGGTAAGATTTCAGAATACTTACTATATTCCCTTCCACAAAAATCATTATGCAGGAAAAAAATGTTGAAGGCATAAGCGATTTAACAGCTGTGAGAGGAAAAATTACAAAGAACACCTAATGGATGTTAACATAAAACCAGACTTGTGGGCTACTTTATTTTTATCTGGGAAAAGAAAAATGTTAGCATAATAATATTGATTCCTATATATCTACAGAAGCGCCTCATTGTACCTGGAGGTTTTATGCTACAAATTCCTCTTACATAGAGAGAAATAGGAGAAGGCTGTTCCCCTAATTCACTTTTCTCGCTCCCATTTTTGGCCTTTGGTCATTTGTTCCATTCTTACCTACCTTTCTCTGAGGTGCAGTGAAATCAGCCTGCAGTAATGTTCCATCAAGAGACAAATGTCCCATGGATGCCATAATTATTTGGTCATTGGCTGGCCTGACCCTGAGGTAGCAGAGCAACTCAAAGCTGACTGTTGAAACACAGGAATATTGCCAGCCCATTATCAAACTGCTGATGCTTGAAACCAGCCCTCTCTGCCACCCTCTCCACGGGAATATTTACACCATGGAAGTCAGCAAAGGCTACACATTACCACCAGCACAGTGTTGACCTGGGGTGGGAGCAGATGGGGAGGGAGGTTGCTGCATAGCACCCCACAAATGTTGGAAACCACAAACCTTGGCTTCTCTGTGCCAGCCGTGAAAATCAAAGATTGAGCCAACTTCTCTGGTGACTTTGGATTTCCTTTACAAATAGAGTTTTACTAAAGCTGGGAGAATAGGGCTGCATTTAAGGACATTGCTGCAGTATCAAAAGAACATTGGGAGCTACAGAAATAGTGCAAAGTGCTTCCAGTAAAGTGTTTCATTTATTTTCTGATTAAAAGAATGTCAAACGTCACCATATAGTATTGTTAAGTGAGAAAAAAGCAAGTTATAAACTGTATACCTAAGTCCCAACTGTAATAAAAGAAAAATAACTTCTGGACACATGCATTTTGGAAAAATGTACAGAGCTCATGATCTCAGAGAGGAGTGGGCATGGGATAAAGTAGGATGTTTACTCTTCTTGTTTCTGAATTTTTCTTTGTTGCTTTCTTTCTCTTTAGAGTCCATATTTAATTTTCTTATGACTAAGCAGTGCTTTTTTTAAAGTATCTTTTTTTTTTTAAGTTTTTACTTATTTATTTGAAAGTTGGAGTTACACAGAGAGAAGAGGCAGAGAGAGAGAGAGAGAGAGAGAGAGAGAGAGAGAGAGAGATCGATTTTCCATCTGCTGGTTCACTACCCAGTTGGCCGCAAAGGCCGGAGCTGCGCCTATCTGAAGCCAGGAGCCAGGAACTTCTGGGTCTCCCACACAGGCGCAGGGGCCCAAGGACTTGGGCCAACTTCTACCGCTTTCCCAGGCCACAGCAGAGAGCTGGATCAGAAATCGAGCAGCCGGG
The DNA here is from genome assembly GCA_949820135.1 of Sylvilagus floridanus. Lineage (NCBI taxonomy): Eukaryota > Metazoa > Chordata > Mammalia > Lagomorpha > Leporidae > Sylvilagus > Sylvilagus floridanus. The sequence continues at coordinate 46,440,799 of OX463235.1, forward strand.
TCTCAAACCAGTGCCCATATGTGATGAGAGTGCTTCAGGCTACGGCATTAACCCACTGCGTCACAGCACTGGCCCCAAGCAGTGCTTTTAAAAGAAAGAAAACAACCAAACAACATTCCATGAATTTGGTCATGACAACCACTTGACAATGGCCTGTTCAAAGTTTAAAACTGGTCAGCTGGTCACATCCATCCATATCCTTACAGTCTCAACCCATTTTCATCTCTTAACTGACTTGATTGTTGTTTCCCCAAGAACAATATGTTTATTTCTTGTAGGCCTCTGAATTTTCAGTAACTATGTGTGTTTGAAAAGATTTTAAAGTTAGTTCTGGCATTGCACTGACAAACTCCAGTGATGCTCCTCCAGGGACTGGGTGGGTTGGGAAAGCTCCTGCTGTGTCCATCATTTGCAAACCCCATGGGACCACGATTTCCCAGTGCTGGCAACTGGCAGAGCCTAGAACAGACTGTTTTGTTCTGGTCAGGGGATGTTTGCCCATAGGAAGTTTATCAATAGAGAAACTTCTGGAAAAACTCCAGCATCAGAGGGATGGGGCTACAGTTCTGGCATGGCCATATGAGGAACCAGGTGACTCTGGACAAGTTATATCATCTTTTCTGTTATCTGTGTTTTATTTGTTTGGGAAAGAGAGAGAGTGTGTTTCCATCTACTGGTTCACTCTCCAAATGCCTGTGACAGTCAGGGCTGACCCAGGCAGAAGCTGGGAGCCCAGAACTCAATCCAGGTCTCCCATGTGGGTGGCAGGGAGCCAAGTCCTTGAGCCATCATCTGCTACCTCCTAAGTGCACAAGGAGGGAGTTGGAGTCACGAGCCAGAGCTGGAACTTGGACCCAGGTATTATGATGTGGGACACAAAGCGTCTTAACCACCAGAGTAAATATCCACTCCCAAGTTAAATCTTTTAAAGCTCCATTGGAAACTAGGGACAATACCCTGAATCTGTGACCCAGAGATGCACATTCCTCTCTACATTTTCTTATTCCTAAAATGATGGGACGTGTCTGAACAAACTTGCCAGCTTCCAGGCCCACGACGGCCACCCTAGTATGAGACATTTGTGAGCATCAAAGGTGGGCATCAAAGGTTATGGAAGATGGTGCCTTCTCCTTTGATATCACCTCAGATGAGTTCTTTGCATGAACAGCACACACACACTCATTTGTGTTTCCTCTTCTTAACTATAAATTTATATATTTTCTAAGTAAAGCAAATCTTTGTCTCTGGAGGCTGATGAAATCTCCATCTTTCTCGTGTTAACTAACAACAGACACTCTCTAATAACTGTTATTAACCTGATAGCGTACAATTGATGGCATACATATTGTAATCAAGGATAGGAGGAAATAATACTCACAGGCTAATGTGCTGGAAGATTAAATGAGATTATGCCCATAAAATGCTTACATAATGCCTGGTACACAAGAAGCATGCAAGAAATATTTTCAGGGGCCAGTGTTATGGCATAGCAGGCTAACCTGCTGTTTGCGACACTGGCATCCCTTGTGGGCATCAGTTCGATTCCTGGCTTCTCCACTGCTGATCTAGCTCCCTGATAATGACCTGGGAAAATAGAAGAGGGTGGCTTATGTGCTTGGGTGCCCACATACGTGGGAGACCTGGATGAAGCTCCTTGCTCTTGGCTTTGGCCTGGCACAGCTCTGGCCATTGTAGCCATTTGGGGAGTGAACCAGCAATTGGAAGACCTATCTTTCCTTCTCTCTCTGTAACTCTATCTTTCAAATAAATAAATCTTTGAAAATGTTTTCATCCCTGTCATCATTATCATCACACTTTATAACATGTTAGCTGGCAATAACTTTACATGTGTGTACTTCATCCATAACTCCTGTGCAAGAAAGCTGATAAAGTCCAAGTTGATGGTTCCCAACATGACTGAACTTCAGAATCTAGAGAACTATCAATGCCTCAAGTCCCAAACATTAAATTAGAATCTTTCGATGACTGGGTTCAGGTATTTGAGAAATGGTAATGATGCTTCCTTGGGGGGGTCTAAAGTGCTTCGTTGTATCTCAGTGGTTCTGAGTCCACGTTGCACAAGAGAGATCAGCTCTAGCCTATCAGCATTTCCAGGGGTGGGGCCTGGGCTCCAGGATTTCATTTCTAATTGGTGGGCCACCAACACCCAGAGTCACAGACCCCAGTCCCCCAAATTCTTAGGACTGGGCAAGGGCTCTGCCATCCTCCTTTCCTTAATTATAATATGTTTGTCATCAATTGTAAACTATGTATTTTCAATGCATTCCCCTGTTTTTGACTTGATTTGGGAGTTTCCTGTCAATGTTCATGAGATTGGCAGTGAAGAAGACAGGGATCTGCTGAGCAGCCCTCTGACAGAGCTTCCCTCCTCTGTAAATGAAGGAAATTGGATCTGACGCTCCAGGAGATGTCTAATGTCCCCCCCGGCTCTGGCACGGGGAAGATTTGAGTCACTGATGTGCTGTGGACATCTGTTGTTTTGCCTGCAGCAGGCAGCATCCTATTCACCCTTTCTGGGTAGCTCACCTCCACTCATGTGATTCCAACAGGAGCTGCCAGTCTTCTTACAGAAGCCTCCTGGGCCAATGCAACTGGTCTGAAGTTGCACGGCGTACCCACGCCGAGCCAGCTGAAGCCAGTCTACAGCAGTTTTGAACTTCAGGCCAGAAAACCAAAAACTCTGACCTTTGTGTGGTGACAAACAGGAGTTTTCTGTAGGGAGCCCGGCCACGAATACCCTGCCTGCCACAGCTGAGGGAATGAAGGTAACCCTCTGCAAAGCCATGATGAGGTTTGGGGAGAATGGGGGGCCGGTGGGGACCTCTTGCTCCAGAGTCTGTGGCACCCTATGGTTTGGTTTTTTGAACCAGTAAATCTCAGGTCCCTATTACTTGCAACCATAGAACACCCCAAAACAAAACCAAAATTCCACAACTCCTATAACTTATCCTCACTAAAAACAATGGATAGCTTTACAAAGGTATGTTTGTATTCTCTGCCTTTTATCATCGCCCAGTGCAGTGACACCTGCTTCTTCCTTTTCAAATGGGGACATTATTCACAGACCACAAGCTTCACCATTATCAGATGTACACTCCATTATTTTGTCATATATTCACCAGGTACGCAACCATCATCACCATCTGATTCCAGAACTGTTCATCACCCCAAAAGAGAGCTGCCACACTCATTAGTAGTCACTGCCCCTGCCCCCAGCCCTTCACAAACTCTCATCAACTTTTCCCATAGGTGTTTTCATCTTCTATGGACAGGTGAGGAACCAGAGTTACAGATTCCAGTAGCTTCCAGAAGGCTTGCCTACATAGCTCAGCTGGGGTTAGAAACCACTAAATCACGCTCTCTCCCTTTGCTGGATGTATTTATGCCCCATTTGTTTCCTCAAATTATTATATTTACCTGTTAATTTTGATGGCCAGAGGGTCAAAGCAACCATTTGCAGGTTGTTGAAGCTGTTGGTTTTTTCTGAGAGATAGACTCCCCCAGACGCAGGTTGCCGTAGCACTGCTAACCTTGTACTTTCATAGTTGAAGAGCTTGCTTTTCTTTACTTTTCTGCAGTCAAAATCCATTTGACCTCCCCATGAAAGGGAAAAAAAAAAGAAATGGAAGTTAAACCAATAGAACCAATGAAGTTAAACCAATTGAACTGAAATCGACTTTCTAATAAATCTAAGGAAGGAAACCGTTTTGGTCCCTTCAGAGCCGTACATCTCAACATGGTAATTCTGGTTCAGCCATCAAGCTTCTGCTCAAGACGAACACATCTCACACAGAATTAGACAGCGTTCGATAGGATTAGGGGATGCAGCCCAGAGAGAAGACATGGGCCTTGCAATTTGAATCATTTGGAATGAAAACCAACTTGGAGACTTTCTTTTTGGCAGATATTATCTTAATAAGAGTAATCACCAACCTGCTGCCTTAATCTAATTGTAAAAACCGGTAGATCACAAGCTAATTGCTAGATGCCAAAAGACAGTGATTTGGGGAAACTAATGTGTTTACATGCAGTTTCGTCCAGGTTCAGCTTGGAGGGTATCAGAAATATGTGATCTCTACTTGAGGGGTAAAAGTGCATCTGTGGGGCACAGACCACATGGGTGGGTGTAGATCTCCGTGTGGGGCCTCTGTTTCCATGCCAGAGAGTCTATTTCTGTCGAAATGGACAATACTGGGCTCCAGAGCCCCTCCGGATAAAGGGCTGGGGAACAGCAAGTCCCCAGAACAACTGGGGAGCCTGTTCACAGTTTTGGCTGCCTGTGTCTGTGCCCTGCCAGTCTGTCTGAAGCATCTGGGGAACACCCAGTTTCTGCAGAAGCTTGGACTTGGCATCAGAGAATAAAAATGAATAGTAAATTTTCCCCGAGGCTGAGAACAGGGGCCCTCACCCTCCTGCCGATCTTTCCTGCTACTCAGCCACATCTCTACCTGATGGTCTCTGGGCTCTGGTACCCAGAACACTGTGTGCTCGGAGCGGGTGGGAGAGAACACACTCTCTTACCCACTGCAGCCCAGACTCGCTGGGTCTGCTGGTCTCTCTGGAGACCAATAGTGCAAATGCGTTCCTCCTCTGTTGATTTCACAAAAGGTGGCAGTCGTCATGCTGCTGTCGTCCGGGCGAGCTGCAGCTCTGCTGGCATGTTCACACCTGACCCTGTGTGCAAGACTGGCTCCCTGCTTGTTCTTCTAGACTTGGCTGGTGCCATCCTGCTTCAGCAGGCTCAGTTAGGTGCCCTTCTCAGTGCAAGTCCTGGTGGGTATGCCCAGTTCAGTTGTGTAGTCTCCCATGAGACTAACTGCTGCTCTTTGATATTATCTTTCTTTCTTTTTTTTTTTAATCTGACTCTTATCAGATGGTTTCTTTGAGATCTGGACTCTGTCCCCAGGGCCTGATATCATTTTTAACTCCCATCTGCTGGTCTGTTTCTCAAACGGCTGCAACAGCTGGGGCTGGGCCAGGAGAAAGCCAGGAGTTCAGAACTCCATCCAAGGATCCCATGTGGGGACAGGACCCAAGTAACAGAGCTGTCATCTGTTGCCTCCCAGGGTGCACAGTAGCAGGAAGCTGGAGCAGAAGCAGAGCTGGACTCAACGCCGCACACTCCGAAATAAATTCTGAATATCTCTGCCTGACATCTTCACCCCGGGCCAAGCTCACCTCTAGAGGGCTTCTTGAAACACAGATTGCAGGATCCCACTCCCCAAGCTTTCTCTTTTCTTTTTTTTAATATAAAAGATTTGTTTATTTATTTGAAAGTCAGAGTACAGAAAGATAGGGATCTTCCATCTGCCAGTTCACTCTCCAGTTGGCCACACAGCCCGGGGGTAAAGATAGGTCAGGGGCTCACTAGGCTAATCCTCCACCTGCGGCACCAGCACTCTGGGTTCTAGTCCCAGTTGGGGCGCCGGTTCTGTCCCGGTTGCTCCTCTTCCAGTCCAGCTCTCTGCTGAGGCCCGGGAGTGCAGTGGAGGATGGCCCAAGTGCTTGGGCCCTGCACCTACATGGGAGACCAGAAGGAAGCACCTGACTCCTGGCTTTGGATTGGTGCAACGTGCCAGCTGTAGCGGCCATTTGGGGGTGAACCAACGGAAGGAAGAGCTTTCTCTCTCTCTCTCTCACTGTCTAACTCTGCCTGTCAAAAAAGAAAAATAAGAAGAAGATAGGCCAAAGCCAGGAGCCAGGAGCTTCATCCGGGTCTCTCATGTGGATGACAGGACCTAAATACTTGGGCCATCCTCCACTGCTTTTCCCAGACTGTTAGGAGGAAGCTAGATCAGAAGTGGAACAGCCAGGACATGAACTAGCGCCCATAAGGGATGCCAGTATCTCATAGCAGCTGTACCTGCTATGCCACAATACTGGCCCCTAAAGTTTTTAATTTAGTAGATCTGAGATAAGGTCTGAGAATTTGTACTTGTTTAAACAAGCTCCCTAGTGATGTTGATGTCACTTGTACCAGGACCATGAACTGAGAAGCACCAGTCTATGCATTTAAAATTCAATATACTATTAGCAAAAGAAACAACTATACTTGGATAAAATTTTTTACAAAGATTTATTTGAACAGTAGAGTTACAGAGACACAGAGGGAGAGACATACAGAGGTCTTCCATCTGCTGGTTCATTCCCCAAATGGCTGCAATGGCCAGGACTGGGCCAGGCTGAAGCCAGAGCCAGGAGCTTCCTCCAGGTCTCCCACATGGGTGCAGGGCCCAAGCACTAGGAGCATCTTCCACTGCTCTCCCAGCTGCATTAGCAGGAAGCTGGATCAGAAGCAGAGCAGCCGGGACATGACCTGGCACCCATCGGGTTGTGGGCGTTGAAGCAGCAGCTTAACTTGCCAGCTCCCTAGGATAGAATTTAAATTGAGAATGAAAAAAGGTAAAATATTTTATTTTATTGATGCTCTAAGAGATACCCAAATTGGTGTTAAGATGAAAATATTTCAGAAGATTTATTACTAATTATACTAAGAAAATAAGTTTGTTGTCTTAACCAACAAAATGGATTTCTTTAAGCTAATCTTCAATATAGTAATATGAGATATAAATATATCTAAGAGAAATGTCACATCTCCCAAACTTTCTGAAAACAGAAATCTCTGCTCTCCAGTATCTGGAAAATATGGTTCCATTTATGGTAGAGTAATTAGTCATTCTTTTATTTATAAGGTAATATTTTCAACCCAATTCCATCCTAATTGGCTAGGTCATTGCAACATTGAATTATCTTTTTCCCACAGCCGTCCACAGGTCATGATCTGGGTCAAAATTAACTTGAACTATTCATAGGCAATTTTCCTATTAGCAGAGAAGGCCTCTGGAGCCGTCTTTACCCTTGCAGTAGGCACTTGCCTGGGGGGCCACAGAGCAGCTACAAACCCAGCCTTCTCTGAAAGAGGTACCTGATGGCCACGTCTGTGCCACCAAACCTCCCAGTGTTCTCCTGACCCAGGCCAGGCGGATCTGCCCCAGGCATCCAGAAGTGTGAGCTAAAACCTAGAGGCTGGAGAGGCTTTGGCGCTCTTCTGCCTCAGTGGCGTGGCCCTGGTGAGAAGGTCTCAGTGCCTGTTTCCCCCGCCATGTGTATGACGGGATGGGTAATGGTACCTGCTCCACGCAGCTGATGGAAGGATTGAAGGAGTCAATGCCCAGGGAATGCTTGGGGCGGTGGCTGGTGCATCGCAAGAGCTCTGCAAGCGGGATCGTTTTCTTGCCTTACTAATTCCTGGGTCTCAGGTTCCTGGAGGTGATGAGGCTCCTGCCTACCCAGAATCATGGTGGTTCAACTCCTTGGGTCTCAGGAGACTATGCTGTATCCTTCCTAAATATTCCTTTATGGTCTCCCAGGCATATCCCACATTTTAAATCCCAGAACCTAAGAATCTGTTCATCGCAAAAGAGGTCTCACAGTTGTGATTGAATTAAGGACTTTAGTATGGGAGGTGATCTTGGGTTGTCTGGGTGGATCCACTGTAACCACAAAGATTCTTACACGAGAAGAGGGAGATGGAATGTAGAGATACGGTGATGGGAGCAGAGGCGGAGACTTGAGGATGCTACGCTGCTGGCTTTGAAGATGGGGGATGGGTCATGTACTAGGGAAGACAGACATTCCCCAGGAAACAGAAAAGACAAGGGAATGTCTTCTCCACCCCTGGAATCTCCAGGAGGAAGATGAACGCAGCTCAGGGAGACCTTGAGTTTAGCTCAGGGAGACCTATTTTGGGCTTCTGACCCCCAGACTGTAGGATGACAAAATTGTGTTGGTTTAAGCCACTGCGTTAGTGGTGATCTGTTACAGCAGCAAGAGGAAACTAAGACATAGCATAAGCTGGCCAAAGTTAAACTTCACTCCTGGAGACAAACAGCCACAGCAGCCCTGAGGCCACTGGAAGCGACTGGAGCCTTGGCCCCAGCCCAGCTCTGGCTGCCGTGGGCACCTGGGGAATGAGCCAGCAGATGGGAGCTCCGTCTCTCTGCCTGGCTCTATTTGTTTCTCTCCGTCTGCCTCTAAAATAAATGCACAAAATTAAAAAATGTATAACACCAATACCCTAATATAGTGAATTTAAATGTTATTCCTTGTTAGTCTTTTTTTTTTTTTTTTTTTTGAGGTCAAAGTACTTGATCGAGAAGTTTGACTAGGTAGGGGAACTTGGAGATGTGCCGAGACTCAATGAAATCTGACATCCTCGGCTGAGATCTTCCTTCCAATGTGCCCCCCAAAGCCCCTGTTGGTTTTTGTTCATATGCACTCATATGCTTTTATCTTCAAAATGGGAAACACACACACACACTTTGCTTTCTGTGGTTTTTATTTTTTATATTAAATGCTAGCCAAAAGTTGTTTTTCATTTTAGGAACTCTTAAAGCCTATGTTTAATGCTTGCATAACACTCCATCGAGTGGTGAAGCATAATTCCCTAAACCTAACTGTTATTGTGAGACATTTAGATCGTTTTGATTCCCAATTTCCAGGCATAGATTTTCACTTTTGTCCAATTCTTTGAAACGAATTCTCAGGCAGGTGACTGGGTCCGTTCGGGCCTGGTGAAGCTCCAACCACACAGACTGAGCCTGTGGCCTCACCACTGGCTGTTCAGCTGTACCAACCGCCCCATGACCTGGGCAGCACTGGATGTTATTTTGAAAACAAGCCACAGCAAGGTGGGAGACTGGTTTAACAGGCATACGATGGTATTTGTCTTTCTTGAACTGTTTACTTTTCTACGGTTACTTCCCCAAAATTTATTTTGAAAATTTTTAATCTTAGAGAAGTTGAAATGATGGTGTACTGCCTCATTTCCTTCCCATAGATTCATCTGTCATTAACATTTTGCCACATTTGCTTTTGTTCTCTCTCCCAACACACAAGCGCGCGCGCGCGCGCGCACACACACACACACACACACACACACAGGATACTTTACTCCTAAATACTCTATCATGTGTTTCCTACACATATAACCATAAAAATACAGATCATATAATGAAATTTAGCATTGAAGCCAAACAATATCTAATGGGCAATTCCCCCAATAGTCCTAACCTATGATTCAGCCAGGGTTCATGTGCTGGAGTTGTTGGTCATGTCTCTACAGTGTCTGTTAGCCTAGAAAACTACTCTCCATGACACTGACTTCTTTGAAGAGTCCTGGCCAATTGTTGGATAATGTGAGGGTACTTCAAAAAGTTCATGGAGACATAAAATTACATTTATTTGGGGCTGACACTTTGGTATAGCAGGTAAATCTGCCACCTGTAATGCTGGCATCCCATATGGGTACAGTTCCAGTCCCAGCTGCTGCTCTTCTGAGCCAGCTTCTTGCTAATGTGCCCAGAAAAGCAGTGGAGGATGGCCCAAGTGCTTGGGCTCCTGCACCCACATGGGAGATCCAGACAATGCTCCTGGCTTTTGATCAGCCTACTCTAGGCTCTTGCAGCTATTTGAACCAGCAGATGGAAGATATCTTTCTCTCTCTAACTGTGCCTTTCAAATAAATAAATCCTTAAAAGTTTTTGAAATCTATGCAGTTTTTAAAATAATACTGATTTTCCATGAACTTTTTTAAGGCCCCTCATATAGCTCACATTCTGGATTTTCCACATTGTGTTCTCATGATTAAACTCAGGTCACATGTTTTGGTCAACGACACTGTATACATAATGAAGCCTACTGCCCATTGCAGTGTGTCAGGAGGCATATACTGGTGATGTCAGATGGTCCAAACATAGGTCATGCTGCATTTCTTCACTGGGCCAGAGTGGAGTCTGTTGTAATAGTACCTTTTCTCTTCGTAATTACTGAGTAACCTATGGAAGTGATACTAGAGGGGTGTGTGAATATCATGTTCCCCAACAACATTTTACCCAGAAGGTATTGGATCCATTGATGATTCTTCCTAATTATTACATTGATGGCTACAAAGTGATTTCTAATTCAATTGTTATCCCCTCTTTACATATTAGCTTATCTTTATAAATGAATTATATTCTCCTTTAAGGGAACAGTCTCAACTCATGGATTCTTTTTAAATACCATATTACAATCTATTAATTGTTATTCTTTTTTGAAGCTCACATTGTCTTAGTCCTATAATGAAATACCTTAATCTAGGCCGTTTATAAATGATAGAAATGTCCTTTTACAGTTTGGAAGCTGAGAAGTCTGAGGTCAAGACATCATCAGAGCTGGTGTCTGCTCAGGGCTGTCCCTCCCAGATGGCCCCTTCTGTGGTCCTCATGGGATGGAAGGGCAGAGAGGAGGGAGCAGTGGTTACCAGGTCATTCATCCTGTTCCTGGGAGTGGGGTCCTCATGAGTTAGCTGCTTCCCAAGGGCCTACCTCTAAATACTATCCCAGGAATTCTGGAAGGACACAAACATTCCAGCGCCAGCACAAGTTGTCCCAAATCTCGCTGGTAAGGGCTCTTCCCGCTGCCTCCTGCGTCCCCATCAGTCTTTCTGCATCTCTGTGCTTTTTGGCTCCACAAGACATTCCAGACTCCCCTTGTACTCTCATTGCTCCCAGACTTGCAATGAGCAATTTCTCCTGTTAGTGGGGAGTGGTGTAGTTGAGCTTACTGCTATTGAGTGTCATTGATTCTCAGGCCCTGTCTGTGGAAAGAGCTCATGTGTGTGCGTATGCACACGCACAAAATCATGACTTCACACTGATACCTCCAATATAACCTCCAAAGTTCCTCCTCACTTTCCTCTACTTCACATTTGTATTTTCCTTCTATGCAGTGAGAGTCCCGGTTCCCCCAAAATATCGGTATATTTACAATATACACAAAATAGTTTCAGAATTACTATGTCAATGCTACTAAAAAAATAAAAAACTCACTAAATAAAATTGAAGATTTTCTTAAAGGCAATTTTTTTCTTTAAAATATATTCTAAGACTGTATTATTAGAGTATTATGTTTAAAAGATTTTTTGAAAATTATTCATTTGAGACAGAGCCAAAAAGGACATGTTCCATGCAGAGTTTAATCCCCAAGGCCTGCTGTGGCTAGCACCAGGCCAGGCTGAGGCTGGGAGCCAGTAACTCAACCCAGGTCTCCCACATGGGGGCCGGGAAGCCAGTTACTTGAGACATCACCACTTATGCATTGGCAGGAAGCTGGAATCAGGAACCAGGGACTGATACAGGATGCAGGCATCCTAACCAGTAGCTTAACTGCTAGGCTAACTGCCTGTCATTTTGATTGATTTATTTTTGTGTGTGGATACATTATCAATTTAATATCTATTTGTGTTGATCTGTATCTGAAGTCGGTTTTATAATTTACTTTTTTCATCATTTTAATGTAACTTACTAAAATGTAGGCCATTGGGGCTGGCGCTGTGGCATAGCAGGTAAAGCCACTGCCTGCAGTGCTAGCATCAAATACGGGCACCAGTTCAAGTCCCGGCTGCTCCACTTCTGATCCATTTCTGTATCCTTGGGCCCTTGCACCCGTGTGGAATACCCAGAAGAGTCTCCTGGCTCCTGGCTTTGGATTGGTCCAGCTCTGGCCATTGCAGCCATTTAGAGAATGAACCAGCAGATGGAAGACCTCTCTCTCTCTGCCTCTACCTCTCTGTAACTGCCTTTCAAATAAATAAATAAATACATCTTTTTTTTTTTTTTTAATGTAGACCATTATTTGGTTCAAAGGTGAAACCTATATGTGACATAGGATTATCATATTGGTAGCTTTTGATGAACCATGCCTCTGGTTCTGTGTCCTGTGTAGCCTTCTCTCTATCATGCTGTAAGGAAGCCCAGGGTGTCCAGCTAGAGGTAGAGAACAGGTAGAGAGACCCAGGAGAACAAGATGCTGTGTGGACGGAAAGGCCGGGGGGAAGAGAATTGAGGCATCCCAGCTGCACTTCCGGCTTCAAACACCCACATGGAGGATTCTAGCTGGCACCACACCCAGCAGAAGAACCACCCAGAGTCACAAGAAATCAGTCATTAAGCCAGGGAGTGTGGGGTGGTTTGTTAGATTGTACACAGGTGACTAAAGCAAAAGGCATACTCAAAGAAGTCCCAACAGATGTGGATCTGTTTCGATTACATACTGTTGCACAAAAAAAAAACGACCCCAATAAGCAATAGCTTATTGTCATGCTTATGCTTTAGTGAGAATTCAGAAAAAGCACAGCAGGGGAGCCTTCTCTGCTCTGCTCTGCAGTGTCTGAGGCCTCTCAGCCCCCTTAGGGCCCCGAGAGCAAGCATGGCAGCTTGTTCTCTGAAGGCCCAGGCCTGCACACGGGCGTCGTGTCATGAGCACCGTATTCTGTGGCTCAAAGCAGTCCCACAGTGTGCTTGTAACCGAGGGCAGGAGTGTAGACCCCACCTGCTGAGGGGAAGAGGGCAAAGGATGTGTGGCCACCCTGCATGTTGTACCATCCCTTCCTTTTCATGCCATTTCCTCCTCCTCTAGACACCTGTTGCATCACATCGAGGTTTTTCTTTTTTACAAAAATAAGCAAAGAAATGCACAAATTTTATTTCCTCTTTTCTCCTACAAAAGAAGTAACATAATTTTTAAAAAGACTTATTTATTTATAATCAGAATTACAGAGAGACAGCAGGAGACAGAAAGAGAGATCTTCCATCTACTGGTTTGTTCCCCAGATGGCTGCGATAGCCAGGGCTGGGCCAGGCTAGAGCCAGGAGCTTCTTCTGGGTCTTCCATGTGGGTGCAGGACAGCAAGAGCTTGGGCCATCCTCTGCTTCTTTCCCAGACGCAGGGCGCTGGATTGGAAACGGAACATCTAGGAGTTAAACTTGCATCCATATGGCATGCTGGCACTGCGGGCAGAAGCTTAGCCTTCTATACCACAGAGCCGGCCCCGCCATGAATGGGATTAAGCCCTTGTGATGAGGCCTCCCAATTGGCCCAACACTATGACTCTCAGCCATACTGGTCGGTTTAGTACTTACACATGCTAGGGACTGTACTGGGTGCCCTGCTTATGCAATTCTTTCATTCTCACACTCTGATTATTGCCATTTTAAAGATAAACTGAGGTTCAGGAACATCGATTATGGAATGCTTTGGGGTCTAGGGCTTTTTGAGGATCTGATGGAAGCTGAGAAACTTACACAGAGAAATTCACCAGTATAGCATTTGGCTCTTTATTTCTAGGGACGCCCAGACTCACCTACTCCTGCCTGTGAGTCCCTAGGAAGAGGTGGGTTGGTGGGAGTAGCTGTGTCCTGAGCTTTCCCTCCACTACTCTTGCTATCAGGTTGGCACATTATTATGAATGAAGTAGTCAGCAAGGAAAGGAAGACAGAGGGGGTATTTGTCCCTGTGGAAGCAGTTGCAGACGCTGCAATAGTGCTAGGGTTTAAGGAAGGTGTCAGCCATGAGCCAGTGCCTTCCAAGTCCAGGCTGCATCTTAACCCAGAGTTCTAAATCTCCTTACTGAGCATCTATTATATTCCAGGCCCTATTTTAGTTACTTTGGATATTAGTTAACAAGCCAAGTCATCAAAAAATTCACTGGGAGAGACAGAAAGCAATTAAATCAAGGAATCAATGTAGAACATGTCTGTTGGATATAAAACTACAGAGAAAAATCAAACAGGATCGGGGGCTGAGGGAGGATGCCCGGTGAGATAGGAGGCACCAGAGGATGTTGAGTGTTGTAGAAACATGATCACATTCATATTTGCGAAAGGATCATTCTGGTTGCTGGAGAATAGATGATAGGTCCAAGAGTATAAGCAGAGACCCAACAGGCTATCGGCAGTTGTACAGACATAGCTCTGGCCAGCGGAGAGGGAGGGGGCAGGAAATGAACACCATCTTTGGACCACGTAACTGAGTCTCACTGCTTGTTTCTCGGCAGCTGAGTCTCAGACACCCATTGCTGACCAGTGGGTGCACCCACTGGCTCCATGAAGCCTCCTTGTGGATCTCCCATGTGTCCAGTGTTTTGGACGAGGAACTCCTGGGTTAAGGAAAGTCAAGTATCTAGCAGAGTAGCTGCTCCTGTTGGCTGACTTTCCAAGCTTGATATAGATGAAAAATGAAAAACGTTAGTGAATCATGGCAGAACCTCCAGCTTCTATCACATCTGAGCAGGACTGCTCTTCCAACAGTGGACTATCCTCCAAGTTCAGACCAAATTGCATTCACTGCTGCTTCCATGAACTCAATAAAAGCCGAAGTATGAGTCACTTTCCCATTTATAAAAGTAATACTTTTCGATACTGAGTAAAGCCTGCAGCAATGCGCCGGGCTGGATCTCAAGAACTGAATCCCTGTGAACTTACCACGGTCAAGGCCTCATCCTTGGCTTCGGTGGGTCAGAGATTTAGTGCGGTCAATTGACTCAAAGCCACTTAGGGAGTGGGGGCAGCTCCTGGCCTGACCAAGGGTGTGAGTGTCCCAAGGCCATGTGGGTGTGTCCCTGTAGGAGCCAGACTCCTGAGAATGTTGTGAGCTTAACTAAGCTTACAACAACTTAAGCTTAACTAAGCTTAACTAAGTGGCCACAAACAGCACCAAGGTGCTCAGGTGGGAGCTGGGTCATTGAAGAGAGAAGACAGTGTAGTTATCAACTCCAGGGAGAAACTTCCTGGCTGTAATCCCAATTCTGCTATGGATTAGCTGGGTTTTGTCTTTCTGTGCCTGCTTAAAGTGAATTAGACTATATGAGGTATGTAAAACTGTGTCTGGCCCATGGTAATATTATTACATGATAGTAATATCATAGCAAAGGAAATACCTAAGACAAAGTAGGTCAGGACAGCTACCAGGGAATCAGAGCTGAAAAGAACCTGGTGTTTTACAAGGCAAGGCCCAGGGTGAACTCTGTCTGGTTAAGATCTAGCTGAAGAGTGGGCCCCTAATGACATCAACGCACCTGAATTTCCGACCACCTGTGAGTATACATAGCAAATGGGACTTTCCATAGTGATTAGGTTGATGATCTTGAGATGGGGAGATTATCCTTGATTATCTGGGCGGGCCCAGAATTGGAAGGGTGGGAAGAGGAAATGTGACAATGGAAGCAAAGGTCGGAGTGATTGAGGCCACGACCCAAGGAAGCAGGCTGTCTCTAGAAGTCAGAAAAGGAGAGAGAATACATGTGTGTTGTGTCAAGCCACCAAGCACATGGCAATTTGCTCCACTGGCAGTGGGAAAGAATGCAGTCCTCACCACTCAGCGGGGTCTCAGCACTTGCATTTTACCTTAGGAGTTGGGGATCGGTGATATAACCCAAAGCACAGAGCGAGTCTCTGGGTCACTCTGGCAAGTGCTTTCCAAGTAGCTGCCACCTGCCGACCCTGGCACGTGCTTCTGACCTCTTCATCAAAGAGGGTGGAGGTGGTGCTTGTTTTCCTCTACAGAGCTATTGGATCACACAGGCATCTATATTCTGGAGCCAGGGTCCAAAAATGTCCCTGATTAACACAGGAAATGATGTATCCACAATGCATTTGAAGATGTTGTAGTTTATGTAGTGGTTGTTTTCAGAGGGAAAAAAAGAGTACAGGGAGAGTTGCAATAGCCAGGCTATGGGCTTCGGAACCCTCAGCTTGGATGTGAATTCTGGTTCCCTCTCATATTGAGGAAGGCGGTGGCATTCAAACTTTTCTGACTGTGACACACGCTGATACAGATGTTTCACATTGCATTCCAGGGCACATCTGTATGCACACACACACACACCTGAATCAAAGGCTGTAGATAGGATATTTCCTCTTGTACTTTATTTCTTTTCTTTGAAAGCTAATAACCATGGCCACAGATTAACTCACAGCCCTTTACTGAGCCTCAGCCTGCAGGTGAACTACAGAGTCATAGCGAAAGGACTGCCCCCTGGGAACTTCAGCTTCCTTATCTGTGCAGAAATAATAGCAATGTCTGGAGCTGGGGGGGGGGGGGTGGTGGTGAGTAAAAGCCAAGCACGTGCAGCACCAGACACAGCCCTGCACACAGGGCGCAGAGGCACTAAATGGCAGCTGAGATGTTTTTGCTGATTTATGCTTGGAGAGGAAGAGAAAGATTTGAGGAGTCAATGATTCCTGGAAACGTTCAGCCTGGTGCTTAGGAACAATTGTGCAGAGACTTGGATTGGGCGAGGTGACACGGTGAGAGTGACGGGTGGACACGCCAAAGGTTTCTGGTTCGGGTTTGTTTTTAGACTGTAAAAATCACCCTCATTTTGCAGTTTGGTTCCTGTATTTCTTGTTCTTTATGACTAACTTGAACAGGCAGATTTAAAATATTTACGTATTTTCGCCTTGCGGCGCAGGCACACCGGGTTCTAGTCCCGGTCGGGGCGCCGGATTCTGTCCCGGTTGCCCCTCTTCCAGGCCAGCCCTCTGCTGTGGCCCAGGAGTGCAGTGGAGGATGGCCTAAGTGCTTGGGCCCTGCACCCCATGGGAGACCAGGAAAAAGCACCTAGCACCTGGCTCCTGCCATCGGATGAGCGCGGTGCGCCGGCCGCAGCGCGCCATCTGCGGCAGCCATTGGAGGGTGAACCAACGGCAACGGAAGACCTTTCTCTCTGTCTCTCTCTCTCACTGGCCACTCTGCCTGTCAAAAAAAAAAAAAAAAAATTTACGTATTTTAACCTTTCACTCAAATCCACCCTATCATTTTTAGACTTAGAAAACCTCTTCCCACGGTTAGACGAGTGCTTTATTTTAGCACTCAGCTATTAATTCCTCTGCAGTTTATTCAATGAGTATGTGTGTGTACATGGGGGTGGGGTTAGGTTCTTAAGTGACATATTTTTGAATGAACTAGCCAATTTTCCCATGATTTAATAATTCATCCTTTTCCAAATCATTTACCATATCCATATATATTGTGTATTTTTTGCTATTTTGTTCAATCTACTCTTGTGATCCGATCACATGTTTTTGTTTTTGTAGTGTTGTGAAATTCTTTAAACATACATCCAGGTACAGAAAGTACTCTGAGAGTAACAGATAGCAGCATTTCTGTTTCTAGCTTTCTTTTCTTTTCTTTATTTCTTTTTTTTTTTTTTTGACAGGCAGAGTGGACAGTGAGAGAGAGACAGAGAGAAAGGTCTTCCTTTGCCGTTGGTTCACCCTCCAATGGCTGCCGCGGTCGGCACGCTGCGGCCGGCGCACCACGCTCATCCGATGGCAGGAGCCAGGTGCTAGGTGCTTTTTCCTGGTCTCCCATGGGGTGCAGGGCCCAAGCACTTGGGCCATCCTCCACTGCACTCCCGGGCCACAGCAGAGGGCTGGCCTGGAAGAGGGGCAACTGGGACAGAATCCGGTGCCCCGACCGGGACTAGAACCTGGTGTGCCGGCGCTGCAAGGCGGAGGATTAGCCTGTTGAGCCACGGCGCCGGCCTAGCTTTCTTTTCTTTATACATTTACCAGTTTATTCTAAAGGATCCAGATGAGCAGCCCAATGAAGAGGTGGACAGGGCAAGGTGCAATGCGTGGGCTCAGATCTTCTGTGTGCTATCTGGGTGCCCCACCCTCCCAGCACTTCCATGTGTTCAGCAGCCCAGAAATTGGAATAAACTTTATTTTTCCAAGTGCTTTTAGGTTCACAGCAAAACTGAGTGGAAAGTCCCTAGCTTTCCCATGCATCCCCTGCCCCCACACATGCATGACCTCCTCCACTATCTACATTCCTCAGCAGACTGGTCTATTTGTCACAATTGAATCTGTGCTGTCCCAGAATCCGTAGTTGATGGGAGGGGTCACTCTTGGTGGTATGCATTCTGTGGCTTTGTTTAAATGTATGATGACATGGATCCACCATTGTTGTATCTATCATACAGAACAATTTCATTGCCTTAATCATTTCTCCTCACCCCCTGGAAGCCACTGACCCTTTTACTGGATCCATAGTTTTGCCTTTTCCAGAATGTCCTACTGCTGGGATCATTTAGTGCATGAACTTTTTAGAGTGGCTTTTTTTTTTTTTTTTTTTTGCAGAGTAGTATGCATAGGGATTTCCTGTGTCCTTTCTTTCAATAGCTCATTTCCTTTAAGCACTGCACAGCATCCCGCTATACAGATGTGCCACAGTCTGTTTACCTATTTGCCTACTGAAGGACATCATGGTTGCTTCTATATTTTGGAAATTATAAGTAAAGCTGCTATAAATATCCATGTTTTTGGTGTATCTAGGCTTTTGGATGGACATATGTTTTCAATTTTTTGGGTAGATATGAAAGGACTGGGATTGTTGGATCATATGGTAAGAGTACATTAAGTTTTGGGAAAAAAAAAAGAACCAGCCAACTGTCTTTCCAAGCAGCTGTGCCATTTTGCATTCCTTCTAGTAATGAATGAGAGTGTCTGTTGCTCCCAGCTTTGCCAGCACTTGAAGTTGGCAGTGCTTTCGATTTTGGCAATTGTAATAGGTGTGTAGTGGTATCTAACTGTTGCTTCAGTTTGCAATTCTCTCATGACATATGATGTTGAATATCTTCTCAGATGCTTGTTTGTCATCTGGATGTCTTTTTGGTGAAGGATCTGTTCAGGTCTTTTGCCCATTTTAAAATCAGTTTGCTTATTTTCTGAATGTTGAGTTTTCAGAGTTCTTTGTATGCTTTGGGCAGCAGTTCTTTATCAGATGTGTCTTTTGCAAATATTTTCTTCCAGTCTGCGACTTGCCTTCTCATTCTCATTCTCTTTTGGAGAGCAGTTTTTTAACTTTAGTGAAGTCCAATTCAGATATTTTTAAAGACTAAAACACATTACAGAAACAATTGAGGTATGATTTTTCCCACACTCTTGCTTGGTTAGAGGCAAATTACTGTCATGAAGTTTACATGCACATCTGGCATTCATGTGATTACACTTGCATTTCATATGTACCCATGAGCCAACTCTAATCTTATTTGTTTATCAAATTTACAGCAGTGACAAGTAACTATACATATGATTCTGTGACTTTTCCTTCTAATTCAGCATTCTGTTTTTGAAACAAATCCATGTTGATGCTTGTAATTCATTCACTTAAACCACTATATAATATTCTTCACATGAATAAACAGGAACAAATATGTTAACCCACTGCCCAATAGATGGACGCTCAGGTTTGTTGTCGATCTGATTTTTATCTTGGCAATTATCAACAAAGCTGCAGAGAATGTGTGGTGTACCTCTGGACTCACTTAGGCAGAAGTTTCCCTGGAGTAGAGGCACAGATGTGAACTGGAGTTTATAGTGTAAGGATATTTTCACCTTTGCTAGATATTGCCTAACTGCTCTTCAAAGTGGTTATACCAATTTACTCTCCCACAAACTGTATGTTAATTTCCACAGTTTGTTTTGTTTTGTTTTGCCAAGTAGCTGGTATAAAAACCTATGTCACTGAAAATTTTAAAGTTTGTTTTTTCCATAATTATAAATGAGATTTGGTATATTTTCACCATATGTCCATTTTCTATTTTTTCTTCTTACTTGAATACATTCCTTAAGGGATGCTAATAATTTATCTGTTATGTATATTGTAACTTTCTTCTCCTAATCTTTGAATTTCCTTTTAGGTTTGTTAGAGATGACTACAGTTATAGAGGTTAAAGTCCAATTTAGTAATTTTCTCTTGTTACTTTAGCTTTTTAGAAAACCTCATCAAGAACTCATTTTCTACTCTGAGACACTTATTTTTATCTGGAAGGTTCAAAGTTCTTATATTGGTAGGATACATCCTTTTCCTTTATCTACTGTGCACCAGCCATCTTGGCTCCTGTGTGTCAAATTTCAAAGAAAACTAAAGGGTCCTTTAGGCATCCATGAAAATGATCACATCATCTAAAAGAATGATCACATCATCACATGAAGAAAGGATGTCAAATAGAGCAGGCTACACAGATGTAGACCGCTTGAGAGGACACCCAAGCCGAGTAAACGACCCCCTGAAGTAGGAGCAATGCTTCTTCACAGCATGGCCTCTGGGTTCTCATCGAGGGGAGAGTTCTGGACAGAGACAGGGAGACAGAAGCTGTCTGTCAGGCCATTGCTACTGTCGCCACACAGCACCCCTGCTAACTCCTATTGGCTAAGAAGCGCTCACAGGGGCTGTCCTGTCCTTGAGAGGAGGGGCATTTGGCTGCCTGTTATCAGCGGCCAGGTCTGGAGGAGTGTGAGAGACTGGAAAGCTGGCGGTGGCCACTGTCGGGAAATGTTCGTTCTAGCTGTCTGCTCTGCAGTTGCTTTACATGAGTGTCTGTGCTCCTGCCTAAAGCTGCCCCCTTTCCTCTCACACACAAGTGCAGTTTTCCCCTCAGAAATTCTGGCCTCTGTGTTCTGTCTCTCTTTGGGGCCATTCCTAAGAGCATGGCAATACACTATAATTTCCTCTGTCGATCGCATAGAAGTGAGTGGCCGGGGCTTCCTGCGGGAGCTCTGCCTTCTCACCGATGGTGGTACACTAGGATCCACGAGGATGCGGCAGAGACACCGAGGAGAGGGGTTAGCTGGGGTTTGTAGAATTTTCAGTGAGGAGGTTCCGGATACAGAGCCGGTGGGCAAAGCAGCCTGTGCCCACCCACCCCTGACCTTCACCTTCCACTGTCAGGCAGCTCTCTCTCTGGGGCAGGCCCACCAGAGCCACAGCCATTTTCCTAGCTGACTTACTCTAGTAACATTTGTAGAAGAAAAGATGATTTTCTTTTCATTTTTTTAGGTTTATCTTATTTCATTTTAAGATTTGTGAGCAATATCTTTATTCAAATAAATACCTCTTATAGCTTACTATTTATTTAAAAAAATTTCTTATTCAAAAGGCAGAAAGAGAGAAAGAAAGAGACAAAGACCATGAGAGATCCAGATCTTCCATCTGCCGGTTCATTCCCCAAATGCCTACAATAGTCAGGACTCAGCAAGGCTGAAGCCAGAAGCCCAGAATTCAATAGGAGTTTCCCATGTGGATGGCAGAGACCCAAGTCCATGAACCATCATCCTGCTTCCCAGGCTGTGCGTTAGCAGGGAGCTGGAATTGGAAACAGAGCCAAGACCAGCACTGAGGCACTCCAATATGAGATGCAGGTGTGCCCAGAAGCATCTTTTTTTTTTTTTTAATTGCTTTATTTATTTGAAAGGGAGAATTACAGAGAGGCAGAGATGGAGACAGAGAGAGAGAGAGAGAGAGAGAGAGAGAGAGAGAGAGGTCTTCCATCCTTCTGGTTTTCTCTTCAAATGGCTACAACAGCAGGAGCTGGGACAATCTGAAACCAGGAGCTAGGAGCTTCCTCTGGGTCTCTCATGTAGGTGCAGGGGCCCAAGCACCTGGGTCATCTGCCACTGCCCCACCCCCAGGTGCATTAGCAGAGAGCTGGATCAGAAGTGGAGCAGCCAGGACTTGAACTGACATCCATATGGGATGCCAGCACTGCAGGTGGTGGCTTCACTTGCTATGCCACAGCTCCAGCCCCCCAAGAGGTGTCTTAATCATTGTGCCAAATGACCATACCATCAGTGCTTAAATTTTTGTTATATTTTTACTGTAATCTTTTTCTTATTCCTTTTTTTATATTTACCTGTCTTATATATAAGATATATAACATGCTATTTTGATATATATGGTAAATTGACTACAGTCAAGCCAATTAATATATCCATCATCTTACATGGTTGTTCCTTTTTTTGTGTGTATGATAACAACACTAAATTCTACATTCCAATTAAGAAAACTTCATTATACAGCACCATGCTGCTATTAACTCCAGTCAAGCTGTACTGGAGGTATTTGGACTAATTCATCCCACACAACTGCAACTTTGTATCCTCTGACCCACAGCTCCCCCTGTCCCCAGCCAAGGTGTTTTCCAAGTATTTTTCTCCTTTGAGTTCCATGATCATGTCAGAGCTCTCTTCCTCTAAGGAAAATTTTGACCATTAAGAAAAACACAAAAGGGCCGGTGACGTGGCTCACTTGGTTAATAATCTTCTGCCTGTGGCGCTGGCATCCCATATGGGCACCGGGTTCTAGTCCCGGTAGCTCCTCTTCCAGTCCAGCTCTCTGCTGTGACCCAGGAGTGCAGTGGAGGATGGCCCAAGTGCTTGGGTGCTTGCACCCGCATGGGAGACCAGGAGAAGCACCTGGCTCCTGGTTTCGGATCGGCGCAGTGCTGGCTGTAGCGGCCATTTAGGGGGTCAACCAACGGAAGGCCTTTCTCTCTGTCTCTCTCTCACTGTCTGTAACTCTACCTGTCAAAAAGAAAAAAAGAGAGAGAGAGAGAGAGAGGGAGAAAGAAAGAAAAACACAAAACTGTAACTCCATTTAGAGGGGTCTCAGACTCCCATGTCTATATTTTGGGATTCCAATATTGCTTAAGCATTTTTTTTTAAAAAAGATTTATTTATTTGTATTTGAAAAGCAGAGTTACAGAGAGAGAGAGAAAAAAAAGAGAGAGAGGGAGAGGGAGAGGGGTCTTCCATTCACTGGTTCACTCCCCAGATGGCCACAATGGCCAGAATTGTGCCGAATTGAAACCAGGAGCCAGGAGTTTCTTCCAGGTCTCCCAAGCGGGTGCAGGGGCCCAAGGACTTGCTTTCCCAGGCCATAGCAGAGAGCTGGATAGGAAGTGGAGCAGTCGGAGCTCTAACTGGCACCCATATAGGATTCCAGCACTGTAGGCAGTGGCCTTACCCACTATGCCACAGTGCTGGCCCCTAAGCATTTTTTGAAAATTGTTTGTTCACAATTTTTCACTGTGGTTCCTTGGGACAATTTGACCTGAATGTGCCTTTTGCTGGTAGGGCAGCTCTGAATTAGGTACTACAATAAGATTCCAGGGTGTCTCAAGAAAGAAAAGACAATTTTTTGATGCTTTCTAAGTAATTGAAGAATAATAGAAATAAAGTCCTGGACTTCTTTTTTAATTAGCAAACCCTTATGTGTCCTAAGAGCCTCGCACAGATGCATTCATGTGGTCCTCAGCACCTCTGAGAGGCAGGAACAAGTTACAGAAGATGAGAAAGAGGGGCAGGGAGGTGAGGACTCACACCTAGGACCCGCTCGATGGTCTCGCACCAAAATCCCTGCCTCCAATGCTGCCTCTGTACAGAGAGAATGTTCAACCCTGTCTTTCCTTGTTACACTTCTGATTCCCACCCAAGGTAGAGCTACCTATGTTTTAGCAAGCTGGTTGTTTCACACCAACCTCAAACTGCCTTAGTGCAGCTAACCACAAATATGAGAGTGCTTCAAAACATTTATGGAAAAATGAAATTAAAAGAGAAGTTTTACTTTGGTCCAAAAGAGAGTTTTTGAAATCCTCTCATAGCTTTTTCATAATACACATTTTCCAGGAAAATTTTGATGACCCCACATATGCATGTATTTCAAAACTTGGGACACCAAAGTCAACTCATAATTCCGTTTTCTCCAAACTTTCTGAAGGACCCTTGTGCGCAGGAACTCTGGCAAGCTTGCTCTTGGCGCTCTGCTTGCTGTCTGAACTCACTAGCCTATCTGCAGACAGCAAGTAAGCCCTGCACAGACTGATCAGTGACTTGGAAAGGAAGGAAAGTAGCAACTTCTAAAGCTAAGGGCTGCCTTGTTCCTTCAGCCCTTCCTTAGCCTTCAAAGCTGCCCAGCCTGTCTGCTTGGCAACTCGCAGATGTTTAACAAGGATTGGCATATTAGTAGTCAATAGCTCAGATACTGCCTACTCAGATCCCAACCTAAACCTTGTTTATAAATGGGTTAACCCATAGCTGGCGTGTTGAGGGTGGCAAAGGGCCAATCTTTTTTTTTTTCTTTCATAAAATGTGCAGTACAGGGTGTGGACCTCCTGTTGGCAGCCACAACCATGAAGTCAGGGACCACCCGTCCCCCCACCCCCCTGCCAACTTAAAATTACAGAATAGGGGAGGCAGAAAGAAAGAAGGAAGATGGTTACATTTCTTAAAACCATTGTATGACTTAAATTTCCTGGTCCCAACATTTATCACTGATTCACATCAATTTCCAGTGAATGGATACCATTATGTAACAGCTTCAAGGCAATGTGGGCTCCCTTCTGAGATTTCAAACATGGATGCACTATATTTAAACAAAGTTTCCACAGCCCTGTTTCTTGGGGGCTGCTGTTGTTGCCCTGTGCATAATGGGCTTGTAGGAAGAGATGCAGAGCGTAGTTTATTGAAGCCGAATTTTCCATGGAAGTTGTCCAGTGCTCCCCCAGTTCTCAGGGGCTTTATCTGACTGTCTTTCTTCCTCCCGATAATGGCTGGCAGCAACCCACAGCATGGAGGTTACATGCTGCACTTTTCAAAAAAGTCTTGAATGGGGCCATTGTTCCTCTGAGATGCTCTGCATGTTTCGCTGAACAGAGAGCAGGGTGTAAAAAAGGCACCTTGTGTGCAACTGTTGGCGAGGCTGGGGAGTGAAGTAAAATCTCCAGAAAGTCTGGGCAGTGCTGTTGAGAGGAGCAATGAACCCTCTGGAAGTACTGTTAGCTCAGACATTCCAATGCGGTGAGGCAGCCGTGGGGACACGGCTCCCTCCGGTCTCCTTTGGAGAAGGAGCAAGGGGGCAAGCACAGGACATCGATCTAGACCTGCCCTTGTCACAAAGCCCTGGGGAAGGTGCCCCTTTGCAGCGATGGGGCCATGCTGATGATCATGCTCCTACAACTTTCCTGCTCACCAGACCTCGACTGCCCTTGGCTACCAATGGCGCAATGACTCATCTGGAGGATTCAATGTTAACTGCGTGTGCATCCACCAGTCTGCAGCAATCTCCAATTCCCATGGGCCAAATTAAATTATAAAAAATAGCAGTCCTTGGCGTCTCCAGGTGATTGGTGATGGTTGATATTACTAGGTTGTTTAAGTGAATCATAAAACCACAATATAATATTGTATATTAAGTAAATTGTTTATTTAAGCGATGCTACCTTTTCCCTGGCGCCTCCATCTACCTGTCCAGGACAGCGCAGACTCAGGGATTGGAGACAACGACCACTTCCCATTGCTCTGGTGCTAAACTCCCCGTTCTTAATGAGCAGAGTGTCCTCAGAGCCCTCTGTGGAGATCTTTTCTGAAGCCAGCTCACAGGGGAGGAGGTAATGTTAGTTTTCATTAAAACCCTAGTGGGGAGGAAACAGCAAAAACAGTTTATGCATCGGGCTGGCAGATTTTTTTCTTACAGGCAGAATTCCTTGGCTTTCCCGTACATTCTTGCTTCAATCTCTCCTGTGCTCTGGAGGCTCGAAGAAGGGGCGATCACTTTTAGGACGGATCTGGAAGGAAGAGTCAAACTTGAGCAGGAGGAAAGTGTGGGAGAGGAGGCACAGCCCAAGGACCAGAGGCGGTGGATTGGGAGAGACGTTTTGCTGTTTGGCCCAGAGTGGCCAGGGCGCGCTGGCTTCCTGCAGCCATGGGAAGACAGCATGGAAGGCGATAGGGAGTCGGGGAAGATTGCTGCAGAGACTAAAGCCCTAGAAGAGAAAACAATAAACGTGGCTGTAGCGTGAGGAGTTCGTTTCGGTTTGCATGGAGGGGAGGGGGCCACGCGAATTGTCCTGATTGGAGGTAGCAGGAGAGGTCAGGCTACGTAAGCGTCTTAGAACAGGTGAGGAGGAGGCGCAGGTGTAGGGAATAGGGAGGAGGTGGAGGGTTTGATTGTTCTCTGGTCCCTGGCTCTCCCAAGACAGCCCACTGGGTGTTAAAGCCGCTCCAGCAGCTAAGGAGGCGTCATGCAGACCCCGTAGTTTGCTGCAGCGGTGGAGGTCTCCAGGTTTGCTTTAGCAAGGAAAGAGCGAGCACTGGATCCGGAGTCCACGTGCTTGGTGGCCACCACCAGCACATGCTGCACGAATGAACGGCCCAACAGACTCAAGCGCGGGCCTGGCGTCTACTGGAGTGACTTTAGTGGAGCCTCAGTTTCCTTGTCCGCCTACCACGGATGGTGCCCTGGGGGCAGCGGGAGACTATTCCCCGCGGCCTGAAGCGTGTGCAGCTCCCGCCCTCCCCAGGTCTAGCGACCCGGCAGCTCTCCTACGCCCCCGCCCGGGCCGGAGCCTAGAGGGTGGCTCCGGTGAGCCGCGGCCAGGGCGCTGGGCCGGGGTCGCGCCGCCGGCCGCCAGGGCGGGGGCGGCAGCCGGGTCCGCCCTCCGCGCCCGCCTTCCCCACGCGGCCTGAGCCGGGGGGCGGGCCCGGCGCAGGCCGCTCCCCCGGCCGCCCGGCTGCCCGCGGCAGCGCTCGCGGGCTCTCACCCGGGGCGGGCGAGTTCTGGGAAAGCCCTGCCCAGGGCGGGGGCCCCCGCTGCCGCCCGCGCCGCCGCCGCCGCGGTCCGGGCCGCGCGTACAGCTCGGCGGGCGCGGCGCACAGCTGCGCGGCCAGGCGGGTGCGCCCTGGGCTCTGCTTCCCCGCACCGGCCTGGTCCCGGCGAGCTCCTGGGCATCCGCTCTGCAGCCGACCAGAGGAGCGGCGGCCCCGGCGAGCGACGGTCGCGGAGCGCAACTCCCGGAACGACGCGGCGCTGGGGACAGCGGCGGGAGTGGCCAAAAGAGGACAGGTGAGGCCACGGCTGTGCAGCTCGGTTCCCGTGATCGGAGGAGGCTAGAGCGGGGCAGCTTCTCCGCCTGAACGCTGTGCACCCGCTGGGCAGCCGCCTAACTCCGCGTGCCTGGTGCAGGGGTGTTCCCAGCTTCCCAGGGGAGAGCCGAGCGGGCGGTCCCCGTGGCTGGGGCTGCAGGACGCCCTTTGCGCGCCCTCCTCTCCATCAGGTGTTCCTCCCGGGGCGCCGCTTCGCTTTGTGTGTGCGGGGCGGAGGTGGCAGCAGCAGGAGAAAAAAGTACTGGATCAGCTTTTTCGGGGCGGTTCCTAGCAAGCGTGTTTCAAGGAAAGTGCTCCAGAGACGGTTCCCGGAGGGAGTGCTGGACGCCCAGTCCTAGCAAATACAGTGGTGGACCTGGGCCCACTCCAGCCGGTCCCTCGAAGAATGCCTGTGGCTTTGCCTTAAAGCCCTCCCTTGGTGTTAACAATTAAAAGACCCGGAGGTAGAAGTCTTCTGTCCTGCTGATGTTAAGAGCGTGGTGGAAATTCGTGGGGTTTTACGCCCCGGTGTTTAAGCCACGAGAAACTTGATTCCACTGCCTCAAGCAATTATTCAGTATAAGGACGAGTCATGTTAAGGAGTGAGCTCCCCGAGTGGAAGCAGGATTCCTTTCATCGCAGCTGCCTTCTGCCCAATTTGCCCGCAGGTGGGTCGTTCAGACCCCTGCAGGATCAGTGCGCTGCCAGGTGTTTGTTGTAGAAACCCGGGCTGGGCCTCTTCACACCGAATGGGCACAGCTGTGGCCAAGCAACGCTGCCCCCCCCCCCCCCCCCCATTAAGAAGACGCCTTGAGAGCCTGCCTCGGGAGGAGGAGGCAGGTGCATCCCATAGATGTCTGTACAGGTGCACGGGGATTGTTATCGCAGGAAAAGGTGGGCTGTCTCCAGGGTGCTGCTTGCAGCCCTGCACACTTTGCTGAAGAATGCCTGGCATCTGGAGTCACCTAGAACATCCTCCTCCCTCTGCGTGCCCCTCCTCCACGATGGCCGCTCTGAACCCTAACTCTTCTTGTTGCTGCTGCCTGGCCTTGCTGATTCCTGCAACACTTGCCCTCCAGGGGCCTTTCTGCTCTCTCCCTTTCAGGAGAGTTCTTTAGGGAGATGTCTTGTTTCCCCATTTACTGTGGCTTCTTGACACAGTGCTTGTACCTAGGCGGCTCTTTACAGGGGTCAGGATTAAACAATAAGACTTTGCTTCTACTACACGTATAGAAGGAAGAGATAATATAATAGAAATGCATACCATTTTCCATTAGTACTGTCCCTTATTCACAGCCCCACAGGGGGCTTTTTTTTTTTTTTTTGACAGGCAGAGTTATAGACAGAGAAAGAGAAAGGTCCTCCTTCCGTTGGTTCACCCCCCAAATGGCCGCTACAGCCGGTGTGCTGTGCCAATCTGAAGCCAGGAGCCAGGTGCTTCCTCCTGGTCTTCCCATGCAGGTGCAGGCGCCCAAGCACTTGGGCCATCCTCCACTGCCTTCCTGGGCCACAGCAGAGAGCTGGCCTGGAAGAGGAGCAACCAGGACTAGAACCCGGCGCCCACATGGGATGCCGGTGCTGCAGGCAGAAGATTAACCAAGTGAGCCTTGGCGCCGGCTGGGACGTTGTTTTTACACCCAGGAGCTGTGCCTGCTCCTCATCTTTGGTCCGTGCCTTGGGACAGGTAGGAGGTGAGGTTGGGCTGCTGCTTGCAGAAGCTTCTTGGCTCTGCTCCAGGTCTGACCTGGGTCATTACAAAACCGCGCTCAAATGGATGGTGGTGCAGCTGGATTCCAGTGCAGCTTCTGTTTTTTTTTTTTTTCACTTCCTAACCATTCTTAGTCACATTCTTTTCTGTGCTTTCATTGTATATTTTAAAGCAATTTGTTTGATTTGCAGTTTGTCACAAGTTTCTAAATGCATAAAGATTGAATAGGAGGTCTGCGCACAGTGGAAGAGTTGGGGAAAGCTGAGAACAGGTGCCCTTGCCCATGTCTGGGGAGAGGAGGTCTCTGTGCCGAGCAAGGCTGTTGTGCAAGTATGTGAGTGTGGGCAGTCCCAGCCTTCTGCAAGCACCCTTCATGGACAGCGGCTTCAGTCCTGGCTGCTCCTCCCTCCCTCTGCCTGGGCTGCTCGGTGTGCTGTCAACAACAGTAACACACATGGCATCTCAGACCTGCTGGGTTCTGAACGAGAAGTTGGGAAGAAGTCACAAAAGGCAGTAACAGCTGAGAGTGTGAATCTGATGGAGCTGCTCCCCTTCCAACAACCAGTTGAGAACTTTGGCACCAAGCGAGTGGAGGTTGGGTTGGAGGGCAGGAGGGCAGGTGACTGGGTCAGGTGGTGCTCCTGGAATAGGGTGTGGAAATACTGATAGGCCTTGGGGAAGCCTGTGACCCTGCTAGGTCCCAAAGAAGAGAATTGGAGACAGGGAGCTGTGACAAAGATATCAAAGATGCTCTTTGCCATTGCGAACCGTGGGGCCTGGAAAGGAAGACAGAACTTTCTCCAGCATCGGGAGGTTCCTTCTGCTCCCAGCATGCAGGATGCTAGCTTGTGGTTACTGATGATGTAGCTCGGCAGTGTTATGACTCAGATTTTCAGGCTCAGACTGGGAACCCAGCCCTCTACGGCTGCACAGTCCAACATGATAGCCCCTATCACCTTATGACTATTGACATTTAAGTGTAAATGGGTAAAAATTAGCTACACTTCAAGTGCTCCATGACTACTACCTATGGTTAGTGGCCACTGCACAGGACCATGGAGGTATAGAACAGTTCCATTATCTCAGAAAGTCCTACCCCAGAGAATTGTTCCAAAGACTTATTAATCTATAAGGCAGACTACTTCCCAAACCAAATTGTCATAAATTTAAAATTTCCTGCTTACAATCTCCTATTGTGCCAATTTAGGTGAAAATAATAACGTAGCATGCTACTACATGCCAGGTACCATTCCAAGTACTTTACATCTGCTAACCCATTTAATTTTTATTTATTTTCATTTTACCTGAAAGATTTCTGTCCACTGGTTCACTCCCCAGATGCCTGCAACAGCCAGAGCTTGGCCCATGGGTGGTAAGGACCCACGGACTTGAGCCCTTGCTTGCTGCCTCCCAGGGAGCTGAGTTGGAAGCAGAGTGGCAAACCAGGCACTACAGCGTGGCATGTGGGCATCCCAGGGAGTGACTTAAGCTGCTCCACCAGATATGTAACTCTTATGATATTTGGCAGTAAGTTCCAACAGCCTGTTACCCTCACCTGTAATTCCTAAGCCTAAAAGGCTCTGAAAACTGACCGTCTTTATTTTCTTTGCCTGCTGAGAGTTATGTGTTTCCTTTAGAAATAACAGATGTTTGGATTCGCTGCTGTGTGGCCCTTCACCATTACGGAGTCCAGAAAAGCGTTCCAAGTACTCAGATGGGGGAGTGTGGACTTGCATTATTATGCCCGTTTTGAAGACGGGAGAATGGAGACGCTGAAAGGCAAAGTAACTTCCATGGAGTTACAGCCAGAAAGTGGCAGAGCCAGCATTCGCTCCAAGCAGGCTGGCTCCAGGGCCCAGTCTCTTGACATTGTGCCATCCATCAATCTCAGGGCCCCTGACCCAAAACAAGTGACTGGCCCCTCTGTTTGCCTGGGTGAAACCTAATAGCTTCAACTCCGCTCATTAGAAGTTTTTAGCCAGGGCGATGTTGAATTGTTTAGCGGTTGAGGTTCTGAAATGCTCTGGATAATCTACCGTAATAGGCATGCTTGGCGATTGTTTGGTTTGCCCCTTTTTACCATGTGCCAACCACACTTGGTTTTGAGCCACTCTCTGAGAACTGGTAGGAAAAGAGGTCGTTTATTATGGGTGCTGGTGAACCCCCTGGGCCTTGTTGAAAGCTGTGGCCCACCAGGGCCTGGGTATTGATCACTGTTGTGGACTGGAGGGTGGGGGCTGTTTGTTCCTGGAGTGGATCAAGTGGAGCCACAGGTGGGGCTGTTCTGGTGACCCACCAGGGGTTTGAGCCTTCCTGGTGAGATTTCATGGGGTTGTGGATCCACCGGACTGTGTTGAAAGTCTCTCTGGGATCACTTCTCGGCCTTTTGGCGAAGATCAAGTGTGAAAGTCTCTCTGGGGTTTGGGAGCTTTGCTGGAACTCCAAGGCTAAATTGGGGGCAGGAATGGAGTGTTCCCCTTCCCTCCGCAGGTGGTGGCAGGCCCACATGGTCTCTTCTTGGTGTTGTGGTCAAAACCTGCATTTCAAGAAACTGTTGAGAATCCCAAAGGTTTCTCTGGGAGGTCTGAGAAACTGTTGTGGCTGCTCCAGCGACTGTGTGCACATTTCAGCCTGAGCTCACAGGAACCCTGTCTCAGGGTTATCAAGGTTTGCGGCCCAGGTCCCAGACACACTCTTGGTCAAATATAAAACCCTGGGAATCAAATTGACCTGAGTTTACGTAGGCTTCACCACCTGTGAACTCTACAACCTTAGGCAAGCAAGGGACCTTTTGTAAATCAGGGCCTATGTGAGAGTTCAGCCAAACCTCCTTGTGTAGCACATATCACCTGTGCAAAATGCAAGCTACTAATATTGTTTCTTGGCCTCGGTCTCGCCTGTGTGCAAGGTGTGTGTGTGGGAGGCCAGATAAAGGCCTCCAGAGGACATCCAGGTCCGATTGCCTGGGACCTGTGAGTGTGTTACTTTATGTGACCAATGGCGCTTTGCAGATGTGATTCAAGATTTTCAGATTAAATGATCCTATATTACCAGGACGGGTCCAGTCTAATCATGGGGGGCCTTAGAGGGAGACAGGCAGGTCAGAGTCAGTAGCAGGAGGGTAGAGTATGGGAAGGAGTTGGGAGCCAAGCCTCCAGGAGTTGGAAAAGGAGAGAAAATGGCTTCTTCCCTACAGCGCCCAGGAGGGACTCAGCCTGGCCAAGCTCCAGGACTGTAAGATACAAACTCTGTTATTGCCACCACTAAGTTTGCGTCCATCTCTCTCAGCAGCCACAGGAGTCCAGTACATGGTGGAAGACAGAAGGGAAAGCGGGCGGGAGTGCAATGAAGGCATCCAAATAGATGGCAATGAGCTTACACTGCATGAGCATTTTGTCTTGGGTGCTGTGCTGAGTCCTTTCTCACCACCACCTTCTGAACTAGAGATGCAGATGGGGAAACCAAGGCTCTGAGCAGTCGAGTTGTTTGCCTGAGGTTTCTCAGCTGGTCCATGGTTGGCTGGGAGGTGAGTCTGAGCAGTCTGGTGCTCTGAGCTGGGACCCACACTGCTCTTAAATGCAGGCACTTCTGCTGGAGCTGACAGCGTCCAACACTGAGCGGTACCTTGGTGAGTGTGAGGAAAGGCTCTGTTTGAATGGGGAAGGAGGAGGGCTGGGTGGTGCTGATTTTTGCCCCCCAAACCCTGGCTGTGGAGGACGTGGTGGGCATTGCCGCTCCCATCCCTAGCATCGCATCTGGCCGGCTCGCAGCGGGAGGAGCCTGCTGTGGGAGCCCTGCCTGCGTGGGCCTCCCTCTGCCTCCCCACCTCTGCTCACCACAGACCGCTGGCCACCTCTGCCTGTTGATTGGATTTGCCTCATTCCTGACTCTCCCCCTCAGCCCTGAATTCCACCCCTTCTGGCCCCTTGGTATTGAGACTTGAGCTGGTTAGTGTCAGGGTGAGGGGGTGGTAGTTTTTGCTTTTCCTCTGATTTCTCTGGCTGGTGTTGATGTCCCAGCTGGGCTGCTTTGGCCTCTCCAGCCTATGTTCCCAGTGAGATTGGTTTGGACCACGGTGTTTGCAAACCATGCTCCAGGAGTGTTTGGGGCCTCTGCAGGGAGAAGGAATTGCGTGGGGAATGAAAAGTTCAGCCCCACCGTTGCTTCTTTGTTTTAAGTTTTGGATTTTGCATGAAAGGAGGGCTAGATTGTTAGGGAGGCAGAAGGAGTGGTGTTTGTGAAGAATGAAAGCCAAAGTTGGCCGGTGCTGCGGCTCAATAGGCTAATCCTCCGCCTTGCGGCGCTGGCACACCAGGTTCTAGTCCCAGTTGGGGCGCTGGATTCTGTCTCGGTTGCCCCTCTTCCAGGCCAGCTCTCTGCTGTGGCCAGGGAGTGCAGTGGAGGATGGCCCAAGTGCTTGGGCCCTGCACCCCATGGGAGACCAGGAGAAGCACCTGGCTCCTGCCATCGGATCAGCGCAGTGTGCCGGCCGCGGCGGCCATTGGAGGACCTTTCTTTCTGTCTCTCTCTCACTGTCCACTCTGTCAAAAAAAAAAAAAGTCAAAGCACTATGTTTAAGTATGATCTGTGGCCCGTAAACTTGGATGTGTACAAGAAATAGACCTCTGTATTTTCCCCAATTCCTTTGTTCAAGTTTGGGATCTGGAGCCAGCCTGGATTCATTTACATCCTGGCTCTGCTATTTATAATCTGTGTGACCTTGTTGGAGACACTTGGTCTGTTCGGATCTAAGGATTCCCCTCCCTGGCTCTCTGGGTGGCAGTGTCACACCTCTCTCCTTGCCTGGCTGGTTATACAAATGCCCGCCATCCCTGGCTCAGGTGACTTCACATGCAGTGACACCAGGCTGCTTCTCATCACCTCCCTGAGGTCTCACTGCTTTCTGCCAGCAAGCAGGCCATGGATATTTCTTGTTTCCTCCCTTGCCCCTCACCTTGTAGGACAAGGGATGGGAGGGAGGTCCTGCCTGCTTCTGCTCAGTCTTAATACCCTCGAATCCTTTCCCCTCTGCCCTTGAGAATGCAGTTGCAAAAACTAAAGCCAAAGACTCTCAAATCCAGGTCCCTCCATCCCTCCCTAAGGCGGTGGGCACAGGGCCCCTTGCTTTAATGAGGGAAGAGGAGGATACCCTGGGAAAAACTAATAAAGACAAACAGGGTGGCTCATCTTGCCAGGGCTGTTAGTCCAACTGGACTGGCCGGGGTCTTTGTGTGATGTTTGACCCAACCTGTTGTGTGTGCCTATTTAGTGATGGCTTTGCTCCGGGCTCTGTGGCTGCACGGTGGCCCTGCATGATAGGTGCGCCATCCATAAACATAGTGAAAGCTCTCCTTCATGATGCTGATTGTGGTTGCACAAGTTTGATGTTCGAACAAAACAGCATCCTTGTGTTTGTGCCGCTTGGTAGGAAGAGCTACAATATAATGATAAAGCAGTGAGGCTGCTGTATTCGGAATTAAGGAAGAGGCAGAAGCAAAGGAAGACTCTGTTTTGATGACTTCATTTTAAGTTTGAACTCTATAATATTACTGACTATGGAAAATCCAGGGAATGGAAAAAAATCATTTGGGAAAAATGCACGTGACCAAGTACATGCTCTGCACATCCAGGACTAAAATATCAAATAACACGGTTTAATTTGGATACCCCTGGAGTTGTTTGAGGAAGTTTCAATTTAGTTGTTGTTGTTCATAACATGAAATCAGATTTAATTGATGACCATATTTTTACCCGTGAAATGTTTCCCTGAAAGAATTGAAGCCTTAATATCAGCCTGTTTTGTCAGTCTCGGAGAGGTGGATACAATTCACAGAGCTGAAATACTTTTGGCATGAAAGTGTATCGCTTTTCCCCTCTTCAATGCAGAATGAATTTGGATGACAGAGCTTGTGCTGTTCTGTTAACTGCTGGGGTCTGAGCCCATTCACTTCTCTGCTGCTTAGCAGGCGAATTCATCCCTCACTCAGCCTGATTTACGAGACTTGAGGTTTTTCTTTCATTGTGGCTTGGACACGCGGCGTTAACAATTACAATGGGAGGCACTGGTAAAGCGAGAGGTGGCTGTGGAAGCAGTAGGCTCAATTATTATTGCATGCAAGAGAGGAAGACAGGCATTTCTTGAGCTATGCGGGGAAGCTGCCTGCGTTTGCGAAAGGAGCGCCTCAAGTGTATGTCCTGCACCAGCAGTGCAGCCTAGCAGTAAGGCAGCTGGCCTGTTGCCTTGTGCCAGAGCTTGGATCTTGGTTTTTGACTGCTCTTTGCTCTCCGGGGGGTGGTTAGGGCATCTCCAAGGCCAACTCAGAGGATGGCTGACAACAGGTGAGGGGTGTTCCCGTGGCAGCAGGCACACCCAGATCTAATCAGTCATAGAGGATAAGAGAGGGGGCTTATGGCTGGCAGTGCTGTGTGTTCCTAATAGCTATCACTGGGCAGTGAGGTCTAAAATAGCCCCCTACTTTGGAGATCCCACTTAGAGAAAACTCTTCAATCCAAAACACAGTTTTAACTATGAAAAGGCTATATTTTATCTTTTAATGATTCATGCAGATGTTATCCATTTGAGTTTTTGATTGTATATTGTATTATCTAATAGAACTGAGAACTAGAAAGGCAGGGTCCAAGTTCACTTTTTTTTTTTTTTTTTTTTAAAGAATTGAAGGAGCAGGTCCCTTGAGAGACTCAAAGAAGAGCTACTCTGCTGGGCAGAGGTTGAGCTGGGACGTCTGTTGTTCCCAACAAAATTGAGACCATGCAATAAATACATCCTATACAGTTTTGGATTCTGCATTCCTTGTTGAAAATTCTACCATGAAGATGCTCTCAAGGCATCAAATGTTTCCATTTCTTGATTTAGCCTTCTTGTGGGTCTCTGGAAGCTCACACAGTCCCCTTTTGTGGGAGGAGGGTTTGGTTGTTGGTCCGTCCTGGTGGAATTTTGTCTCCTTAAGTAACTCCATTGTCCAGATCACTAATTCATCGTCTTCCACAGAGTCCTAGAAGTGGAATTACTAGATCAAAGAGGGAAGTGTTTTTTAGATTCCTGGTGCAGATTGCCAAAATGCTCTCCAAAAATACAGCAATTTCGCTTTTTTTTTTTTTTAATTTGACCGGTAGAGTTACAGACAGTGAGAGAGACAGAGAGAAAGGTCTTCCTTCCGTTGGTTCACTCCCCAAATGGCCGCTATGGCCGGAGCTGCACTGATCCGAAGCTGGGAGCCAGGTGCTTCTTCCTGGTCTCTCATGCAGGTGCAGGGGCCCAAGCACTTGGGACATCCTCCACTGCCTTCCCGGGCCACAGCAGAGAGCTGGACTGGAAGGGAAGCAGCCGGGACTAGAACCCGGCGCCCATATGGGATGCCAGTGCATCGCAGGCGGAGGATTAACTAAGTGAGCCACGGCGCCGGCCCAAGCAATTTAGTTTTACTGATTATCTAGTCGAGTGGTCTTTCCAGGTGGTATCATTGTGAGATATGAGGTTAATGGTATCTTGTTATTTTTTGTTTTTTTTTTGCAAGTTTAATAAGCAAAACTTGGCATTTCATAGCTTAGATGTGCATTTCTTTGAATAGTGGGGAAACCCACTTTTTATGTATTTATCATCAATTTGTTTTTTCTTGGCTAAGTATTGAAGACATGTTCTTTGTACATTTGTCTTTTTTTTAAATGCCTTTTAATTAAGGATTTAACATTGCTTGATCATGTGTCTAGGCAGGTATTTTCCCATCTTTATCAGTTGATAATTGTTTTTTCTAACTGGAATTTTTTCCTTATTATAAAACAATACAAGTTACTTTTGGAGTTTTGGGAAATAGAGAAAATCACAATACAGAAAATGTTAAAAATCACCCACACTTCTACCTTCTAGAGTAATGCTGGGGCTGGCACTTTGATGCTGCCATCCCATATGAGCACTGGTTCGAGACCCAGCTGCTTCACTTCTGATCTGGCTCCCTGCTAATGTATCTGGGAAAGCAGTGGAAGTTGGCCCAAGTATTTGGATCCCTGCCACCCACTTGGGAGACCTAGATGAAGTTTCAGGCCCCGGCTTCGTTCTGGCTCAGCCCCAGCACTTGTGGCCATTTGGGGAATGAACCAGTAGATGGAAGCTCACTCTCTCTCTTTTTTCTGTCTCTGTCTATCTCTCTCTATTACTTTGCCTTTTAAATAAATAAGCCTTTAAGAAAAAATTTTTAAAAATAAGAACAGAGTAATCGCTAACATTTGGTGCGTGCTTTTCTACATCTTTGTGTTTTCTCCCAAACTGGTATCATGTTCACATTTTATAATTTGCTTTTGCACTGAACGTTGATCATCATAATTAAGTGGATTGTTTATTCATACTGTATGCAACTGTCATTAAATCATTTTTTAAAGTGTCGTGCTTCCTAATGTATGGAAAATGTGAGTTTTTGTGTGGCCTGATAGAACTGTGTCCACTCTGGTGAGACTTCCGTGAC
This sequence comes from Sylvilagus floridanus, assembly GCA_949820135.1. Lineage (NCBI taxonomy): Eukaryota > Metazoa > Chordata > Mammalia > Lagomorpha > Leporidae > Sylvilagus > Sylvilagus floridanus. Next base: position 46,477,530 of record OX463235.1, read on the forward strand.
CTTTAGCTTCGTAGTCTATCCACTTTCTTTGATTAACTATATATTCATACTTACCTTCAGCTTTGTATCTGGAATCAGCTTTGTGTGCATATGCATTATGAACTGAAGACTGAACTTATTTTCTGAGTAGTTAACTAATACTCCTGGATTATTTATTGAATAATAATAGATGATTCCTAGTTGCATATTGTATGTTCTAAGGTCAGTTTAAGTCTGTGGTATCTATCTTTAAATTTTCTTTTTAAAATTTATTTGAAAGAGTTACAGAGAAAGGGCGGGGTGGGGGGTGTCAATCTTCCATCCCCAAGTTCATTCCCTAAATGGCTGTAATGGCTGAGATGGGCCAAGCTGAAGCTTGGAACCAGGAGCTTCTGGGTCTCCCACATGGGTGCAGGGGCCCAAACACTTGGGCAATCTTCCACGACTTCCCCAGATGCATTAGCAGGGAGCTGGATTGTAAGTGGAGCAGCTGGGACTTGAACTGGTACCCATATGGGATGCTGGCATTGTAGGTGGCAATTTTACCTGCTAGGCCACTTTGTGGGTCCCAGTCTAAATTCCTGAATGAGTGTCACACTGCTTTAGTTCTGTTGGCTTTATAACCTATATTAATATCTCACAGGACAAATTTTCTCCTATTGTATTTATCTAAACCTTGCTTGTTTATTCTTACAAATTAAATTTTGAAATATTTTGTCAAAATCTCAAACTCATTATAATTCTGGTTGGGATTATAATAAGTTTCTCCATTAATTCAGAAAGAAGTAATATGTTTATGGTATTTAATCTTGACTTCCTGGTATGTTTCTTGCTTTACTCTGTTTTTATCTTCTCAGTTAAGGTTTATAGAATTCTCAATTGATATTTCTTCCTCATTGATTTCTAAATGATTTACATATTTATTTAATCTACCTGGGTTTTTAGTGGATTCTCCTGGGTTTTCTAGGTGGAGAATTCTGTCCAAAGTAATTATTTCTCTTTTTTAAGGGACAAAACTCCCCTCTTTTTTTTTTTTTATAAGATTTATTTAATTGAAAGAGAGAGGTCTTTCATCGCTGGTTCATTCCCTAGATGGCCCTGACAGCTGGAGCTATGCCCATCCAAAGTCAGGAGCCAGGAGCTTCTTCCGGGTTTCCCGCATGGGTGCCGGGACCCAAGGACTGGGGCCATCTTCCATTGCTATCCCAGGCCATAGCAGAGAGCTGGATGGGAGGAGGAGCAGTGGGGATTAGACCCGGTGCCCATATGGGCTGCTGGCACTTCAGGCCAGGGCTTCAACCCGCTGTGCCACAGCGCTGGCCCCATGATTTCTCTTTTAAATAAAATTCCATAACATTAACTAAGAGTGAGGATAATAAATCTTTTTATTTTATACCCAATTTTAATGGAATTAGTTTTTATATTCACTAGTAAGTATGATGTTGGTTTTTAGTTTACTTTGAAAAAGTAGTTTTGTAGGCCTGGGTTTAAAAAAAAAAAGGGAGTGGAATTTTATCAAATACTAAAAAGGCCATCTTTGCGATGTTTGCATACTTTTGTCACATTTGACCTACTGCAAATTTCTCAGCATTAAACCATGTTTGCAATCCTGTTGTGGCACTTTGCTATCACTTGGTGAACAAATTAAATCTCTAAAATAGAGATACTCGTTCTGAACCCATTTAGACTTTATATTGGATTTAAAAAAATAATAGCTCTCCTTGAACTAGCCACGGTCATCAAAGGCCAGAAGTAAAATTAGCTTGTGTGCATAGATGGAATTCCGGGAGACCCCTTGTGCTTTCCTGAGAGTGACAGGGGCAGCTTCAGAGTTGGAAAGGCGCTGGGGACTCTGGTCGTGTAGGGCAGCGTAACCAGAATAAAGTGCACAGGTGAGCTGGTTCATACTGGCTTCTGCTCGTAGAAGTTGCAGAGTTGATGGGGTAGCCTCTAGATTGCCTTTCCATGAAGTGGGCATGGAATGCCTGGTTTCTTTTTCTTTTCTTTTCTTTCTTTTTTTTTTTTTTTTGACAGGCAGAGTGGACAGTGAGAGAGAGAGACAGAGAGAAAGGTCTTCCTTTGCCGTTGGTTCACCCTCCAATGGCTGCCGCGGACGGCGCGCTGCGGCCGGCGCACTGCGCTCATCCGATGGCAGGAGCCAGGTACTAGGTGCTTTTCCTGGTCTCCCATGGGGTGCAGGGCCCAAGCACTTGGACCATCCTCCACTGCACTCCGGGCCACAGCAGAGGGCTGGCCTGGAAGAGGGGCAACCGGGACAGAATCCGGCGCCCCGACAGGGACTAGAACCCGGTGTGCCGGCGCCACAAGGCGGAGGATTAGCCTGTTGAGCCACGGCGCTGGCCTGAATGCCTGGTTTCTTTTCATCATTTCTGTGTGCCTTCACCAGACACGCAGGTTGGAGTTCTACTGTTAGACCGCTGGGCACAGCCTGAGGGTTCCAGACCCCGGTGTGTTAGCTTCTTCAGTACTGTAACAACACATCAGAGGCAGGCTGATGAGGTTCATTGAGCTCATAGTTCCCAAGGTACAAGCCCTAGGGACCCCATCTGGCCATGGCCTTTTTGCTGACAGTTCCCAGGTGACACAGAACATAGGGCTACAAGAGACAGGCTACACATGTGTCTGTACCTCTCTCTCCCTCTGTTTATAAAGCCACCAGGACTCAATCTTGGGGACTCCACCTACATGGCCTTATCTAAGCCCAACCACTTTCCAAAGCTCCTACCTCTAAGCACCGTGGTTGGATTACGTTTCTATCCCCTTGATATTGTTAACATATAATTTTGGGGATTGATCATCTGCCCAAGTTTTGGGGGACAAACCACATTCCAACAATAGCATGGACCTCCTTTCTGGAATGAAAAAAAAATGTGAAGCAGCAAACTGAAATGACAAAACTGGGGCAACCTCATTTCCTTAGATCAAACCCAATGTCAAGTTGTAGTTTTGGTGAAAGGGATAAAAAATGTGTTTCTAAGGCCTATAGAAAAGAGGAAGCAATTATAAAACTTAATTAAATGGCAGATACCTTTCAGTTTGCATTTAACAGTGCATAAAGGACTCAGACCCAAAGATGGAGCTGTTGTGTGGATGTCTTTTGTGGGGTGTTGAGACTCTGAGCCTCACATGGAAGGAGGTAGTTGGTTATCCTCTCTCCTTAGTCTTCATATTTGTTCCACTTACACATCACCCCTCATGCCCTGTCTTCTTGTTTTTTCCTATGATTTTCTTTTTCCTCAAACACCTTTTCTCATCCATTCAACAGTCATGCATTGCACAGTCATTTTGAGTCACTCCAGTTTGCCAGGCACTGTGCTGGCTGATGGGGACCCTAATGACCTCTCAGCTTCTGCCCACCTAAACTTACCTGAGCGGGAGATAAGACAGGCGAGAGCCTGGCAGTTTGTGTAGTTTATGAAACAAGATGTTGCTATTTCTCTCCCTTTTTCATTATTTCAGACGTTTATTTATGCGGGGAAGGGTAATATGAAACACTGTAGGTGAGGGTTCCTTGATAGATTGTAAATATTGATGATATTTTGTTAAAGGGACCAGCTTGGTTACAACTCTGAACCTTGACTCATGGGAAAGAACCTTCTATTGCTGCTCCTTGGTTGGTTTCTTTTGTACAACAATTCCATCCTCATTTCTAACTTTCTCAAGACATTTCCTTTCAATTTGAAGAATTCTGGAAGCCAAGGGCTGCTAGGACCGAGGCAGCACATTCCAAGGAAAAGGAATGAATAAGGAGAGGCAGCGAATTCTCACCTTGTGACCAGTTTTATTCAGTGCAAAGGCCCAGGGGAGAACTTGGCGGAACGCCCAGGACATTGGATGCTGTTGCATTGAGGAGGCTGTTCAGGTTCAGCCAGAGTAACTAGGTGACAGAAATACTCTACTGTTGATTTATTGCTTAGTTACTCTTTTTGAAATTGAGTACTGTGGTTGGTTCTATAGAGAAGAGATCTAGTATGTTCCTAATTCCATACCCAAGATTAATCGTCAAAGATCATTGAAGATCTTACTGTTCAGTTAGGGACCCAGGGCACAAACATCTGGTAATACCTGTGTTCCTAAGTCTCAGGGTGCCTGGTCAGGAGACAGAGCTCTGGGCTGGAGTTCTCTGATGTAGAGCAAAGGGTTTGAACAAGACAGGCGTGACTAGGTGAGATGATGGAGAGGTCTTCCTTCCTGGAGAAGAGAGATGCACCTGTAGCCAGTTTCTGCACCGTGGGGAGTTGGTTGGCCAGGTGGGCAGGTCTCCTTGGAGGCCCCGTCTTTCCTGGCTCCCTGCACAGGGACGTTGTAGTCTCTCAGTCTTTTGACATCCACTTCCACGAGTGATACCTTCCCACTGCTGATTCCAAACCTCTCTGCAGCCCAGCCCTCTCTCCAGAGCCAGCTGCCCACGTGGCATATCCCCAAGATCCTTGCCCCAAACTGAACTCTGTCTTTCCACAAACCTATTTCTCCCATGTCCTCCATCCTAGTGAATAGAGCTTTGCTCAGTCCACTTGCTGGGAACAAAATCCTTGACCCTCCGAGTCCATGGTTTTCTAATGCTGGAGCTGCCGTTTTCCAGATCTCTGCATACTCTGCCACCTTCCGTCTTACTGTTTGTCTCCTCGGAAGTGTGTGCTCCACCACGCCAAGGGCACGGGTTGTTGTTGACTGTTCACTGCCAGCCCTCATGCCATACTGAACCTGCAGTAAAGATACTCAGTAATTACATACCGATTGTACAAATGGAAATTTATGTCCTTGCTAAATCTCTCTCAAGGCAGGCAGGCCTGGATTTCATCCAGCTTTGTTGTTTCCTGGCTGGTTGGCTGGGTTGAAACTATTTAAAAACACTGATTTTGAGATAATCTCTGATTTACAGAGTAATCTATGTTTAACTTCTGAACCTGCAAGGTGGTCATGATGATGGTACCTATTTCATAGCATGGTGGTGAGGATTAAACGACATAGAGCAGGTGAAATGGATTACTGTTTGTCACATGGTGTATCTTGTTAGAAAGGTAGGTTTGGAGCTGGAATGCAGACAATCCTTGATGCGGATGAGGTGAGTGCTCTTTTAGAGGGTTAGGAGCCATACAATGTTCCCACTCCATGGTGGAAAACCGTGAACTCTGGAATCAACTGACAGGGTCAAATGAAAATTCTACTGCTTAATAGTTGTGGGGCTTTTTACAAGTTACCTAGCCATTCTCAGTGTCAATTTCTAAAATCTCTAAAATTGGGATCATAATACCCCCTACCAGGGATTGTTAGAAGGTGGTAAATGGGACTGTCTCTGAAAACATCTAAGTTACTTTCTGTACTATAGTGATAAGCCCTGGGTTCCCTTGGATAGAGAACTGTCCTCAGAGCCTCCGTCTTGGCCCAGTCCCTTTAACATTTCTGTCAGATACTTGGACAGAGTATAAAGACCTGGTTTCCCAGATCTGCAGATGACTCAAAGCTGGGAAGACAGTTAATACGATGGACTATGGAATGGGGCTCAAAATGACGTCAACAGGCTGGCATGTTGGCCCCTCTACCTACTGAGACATCTAGTAGGGGCGTCCAACCCGTCCAGGACAAGGAGGCTTGAAGGTGACCCTGCTGGTCCAGGTGATGTGTGGAAGGTGTGTTGGGTCAGTGACAACGGAAGTTAGTAGGTGGGAAGAACCTTTTTGAAAAATCGCCAGAAAGAATGTGACCACTGATAGGATATTTGAGGGCGGTCACTGTGTAGATGAAGAGGGCTAGAGATGGCTGGGAGATGTCTCTTCCGGCTTCCAGGGAGAAGAGGCACCTGCTCATAGGAAAGAGGAAGTTAGCCAGAGGAACCGCTTTAGGAAGGTGTGTGTGTGGGGGGCAGGAACTGGGGAAGTCAGGGCTGCATCATGAGGGAGAGGGTGTGTGTCTGCAAAGAGGTGTTTGGGAGGCACCCACATGGAAGGGTGGTTGGAGCTGGGGTGGGAGGGGATCTGATGGCCAAGGCGTGGCTGGTGCTATTCAGGACCATTAGCATTGTTGGCTCCAGCCTGAGATAAGCCGGATAAACAAACCCTTACCCACATGCTGCCTTCCTGGTGCTGTTTAACTCAAGAAAGCAAAGGTCTTCAACAGCAAAAGTCTCACAGAGTAATCTGAGGTTTTAAACAGTGCTTGCAAATTCATTTTTCATTAAACAATAGGTGAAATCATTCTTGTTTGTAAAGAATATAAACACTACAGGCAGAGCAAAAGCCCGTTAATCCCATCTAATCATTTTTTCCCTAGAAGTAATCACTGTTACTTGTTTTGGTGAATATTCTTGCAGACTTTTCCCTCAGCATTTATACAGTTGCGTAGGCACAGACATAAAGATATACTTATGTGTGTGTTGTTTTATATAAATAAGTTCACCCCATGTTTTGTTTAATTTATTTTTTAAAGTAGTTATTATTGTATTGGAAGGCAGACACACGCACATATGCACATCCAGAGATCTATCATCTGCTGGTTCATTCCCAAATACGTGCAACAGCCAGGGCTGGGCCAGGCAGAAGCCAGGAGCCCGAACTCAATCTGGGTCTTACCGTGTGGGTGGCAGGGACCTAAATACTTGAGTCAACACCCGCTACCTCCCAGGGTGCACATCAGCAGGAAGCTAAAAAGGAGAGTGGAGCCAGGATTTGAACCCAGGCACTGATGTGACATGTGGCCGTCTCAAGCAGTGGCTTACTGCGCTAAGTGTTTGCCCCTATTTTTATTTTTTAAAACTGTTCTGGAATTATTTCCGTGTAAAATGATCTAGATCTGAGTCGTCAAAGCAGCAGTACCTGTTTTCCAGGGTGTGAATGTACCATGTTTTATTTAATCATTCTTCTATTCATGTAGTCAACCTTGTTTTCCACTTGTGTATCTGTCCCTCCCACCTGCGATAGGATCTCCTGTGGTGATGGCTCCCAGGCAGCCCTTGGTGATAAGAGCAAACATCTGTGCTGCAGAGCCTGGGTGTCCCATAGCTTAGGTGCATTACCTGCGGTTTTCATTTAGGAGACGTTGAGCTGTCCATGGGTTTACCGGGACGCAATCCCGTTGGCTGCTGAGAGAGGGATCTGTACAAGGTTTCAGATTGTCACCCAGGGGCCTTTGAAAGTGTATCGCCACGTGAGAACCTGGTAGGCTCCTCCGTGTTTTCTGGAGTGCGTGAGATTAGGGCAGCTCCTGTGTGGGGCAGGTGGGAAAGGAAATTCAGAGACCCCCGCGTTTACTGTGGTGGTCGTCTTGCCGGCCTGAGGGTTCCATCTCCTCTCTCTCCTTTTCCTGCGTGAGAATTTCGTGGAAGACACCAGAGTCGTCCTTATACTTGTCTTCATTCCTGCCGCTCAGGGCTCGGGGACGGCCCCACTGGACTGACCGGCCTTCTCTTGTTCTGCTCCGTTCAGCGGGGACGCGGCAGCTGCGTGTCTCGGCCAGGCTGGCGAGGAAGCTGCAGCAGCCCAGGGTGCGGCTGCGTGGCCACAGCTGCCGGGCAGTTCTGAGTCAGTGACACAGCCCGTGTTCTCTTGCACGTGTGACGAGGCTGCCTGGGAATCTCCTCCCTTGGTATCTCTGGCCAGTTCCCGGGCCCAGCCCCTCCCAGCTCAACTCCTCCCTGCTTGCTGCCCAAGGAGGTCAAGTCTGGTTTGCCTTGTTAGTGTCACCTGTTTCTACTTCCAGCCAAGCCCGACTCACCCGCTGGGTCAGTGCCTGGTCTCAGGGTCTGCTCTCGGCCTGTGGGAGAGCGGCCACGCCCCCTCCCGTGGCCACGCCCCCTTCTCTGCATGCATCTCCCAGAGAAGCGCTTTGCCTGCCCTCCCTCCCCCCCAGCCATAAATGCCCAGCGCTTCCGCCACTGGGAGTGCCCTGAATACGATGTACGGTCTTTCTGTCCCAGGCCGGCCCTTGGGCTGCTCACCCCGCCCATCCCTCCCTCCTCGTGCTTTAAATCCCGTGTAGGTATCACTGGTTCCGGAAGGCTTGCCTTGCGGTTCCCCTAGGCGAGATTCAGCGAATTGGAGTTTGCCGGTGAGTGTGTGCCTGCCCTGCTCCAGAGTGACAGTCTCTGGCATCTGTCTCCCGCTGGGGGTGGGCCCAGGACCTGGGCTCTATAGCAGGCACCCGGTTCTTGCTTGTTGAACCTGGGTCCCCTGGGCGGGAAGCACCTCGGTGATTCTCCCCCCCACTTTGCCAGCACCGTCTTTGTTGTTTGAACCCGAAAATGAGAAGACGCCTTGAGAGGCCTCACCTTGTGCTACTGCGTCTGCATCCTGTTTGCATGGCCTGCTGCACCATTTTTTAGATTCCAGACAAATCTATGCCTAGGAGGGTGGCGGGGGGAGGGGGGAATGAAGAAAGGCACCCCCTGTGCCTTGGTCATCACAGAAGGGGCTCTTTGAGGCAGGTGTCCAGGGTTTTCTGAGCTGCCCCTCCCCCACTCCCAGGTACTCCACCGTGCCTGTGGCCTCTCTCCATTGCAAAGCACCTTGGCATGCCTGGTCCCATGTGACCTTTCCTACAAATCACCTTGAGGATAGAAAGAACAGATTAGATGGAGAGAAACAAATGAGGCTGACTCGTTCCCTTAGCTTGCAAGTATTTATTGAGCTCCTACTATGTCTCCGGCCAGGTTTTGAGAACAGTGCAGGGAACCAAAGCAGCCCATTCCCAGCGCTCAGGAAGTTCTAGTTCTAATGGGGGGAACAACGTGGCTGTATAAACCTAAGAAGCAAACTTTCTAGCAATGGCACCTGCTGGGAAGACAAGCAGGCTGTGTGACATTCAGAGTCCCGGGTGGGCGGGAGCAGGCGTAGCCTCTCTGAGGAGGTGGCATTTGAGCTGAAACCTGAAAGCTGACACCTGTGGGACTCCCCAAGTCCCGGGGTAGAGCTGGCGCTGGAACCCTAAAGAAAAGAGAAAGAGGGCTCTTTCTCCCTCAGCTCTTCTCTTCCCTCTCTGCCATGTTCAGGGACATCCGTGAGTTACCTCGTGGACAAGACGATGATTGATGAGACTGTAGCCAAGCAGAGGATGAGGTGTGGTACAGCGTGTTGGGAACTCCTGTGAGCCCAGACCTCAATATGCAGACAGCCCGCTGGCTCGGAAGAGGGCACGCCCGAGGGCCAGCTGGGCTTTTTAACCTTCACCTCCTTCCCCATCAGCTGGAGGGAGTGTGAGAGACCCCCCCGGGGGGGGGGCAGCTGAGGGGTTAGCATCCTGCCATTTTAAAACATGTAGAAGTTGTTTGGCCAGTCAGACACTCACTCAAGAAACCTTCCTGATATAGCGCAACAGGACGAGACTCCAATATCACTTTCAATATCCCCTTCCAGATATTGACTGTTATCTCAAGTATTAAGTATAAAACTTTTAATTGAAGACTAGTGTAACTGTGGATGGTTTCTGATTTTGTTCTTGATTTTGTGGATTGTGTTTAAACAATTCAAAAGTGTATTCCTGACTTTGAGATACTAAGTGGTATTGCACAGTTGTCACTTTATTGAATGTGTACAACAGTCCCATGAAGTTTATAAAGCGTACCCTTGTATAGCTTCAGGTGCTAGAATTAAAATTGATCTGTTATCATAAAAAAAAAAGTGTATAAGTTACCATCTCAGCCATGCTGAAGCGTCCGGCTCAGTAGCAGTAGGTACCTTCACAATGTTGTGCTTCCGTCGCCACATCCGTCACCCCACACGGGAACCTTGTATCCGATAAACGGGAATTCTTTCAAAGCCCCTGATGGGGCGTAGGTGACAGATCCCAGGGAATGAATGCCATTTTCCAAAAGCCTCTCCCCCAGTAGGTATCCTTTCCTCTACCCACGCAGTAGCTTGGGGTGCAGAGCCAGAATCAGCTGGTAGTGGTGATGGTGGGAGGATAGGTGCCTGTTTGTTTTGATTTGTTTTGATTTATTGGAAAGGCAGAGTTACACACACACACACACACACACACACACGCACACACACACACACACTTCTTCCATCTGCTGGTTCACTCCCCAAATGCCACAATAGCCAGAGTTGGGCTAGACTTCTTCCAGGTCTCCCACGTGGGTGCAGGGGCCCAAGCACATCTTCTGCGCTTTCCCAGGCATATTAACATGCAACTGGATGGGAAATGGTGCAGCTGGGTCTTAAACCGGGGAGTGGATAGGATGCCTACGTCACAGGCATTGGCTTAGTCCAGTATGCCACAACGGCTGGCCGCAAGGTGCCTGTTAAAAAATGCAGAGCTCCTCTCCCCTGCCCTGTTAGAGTCTCTTGGGCTAAGCACCTAAGCCTGTGTGTGCCTCCCATAGCTCCCGCGTGCCTCTGATGCTGATGGAAACATGCAACTTGCTTGTCTCAGCTTCATGGGGAGAACAGGCCAGATGATTACCAGGAGGGGGTGGGACAAGTCACAGAAAAGGCTGCTCCAGGGAGGCAGCTGCCTGCATTTGACTTTCCACTTCAGCTTCCCAAGTGGCTCACTGGTTTCAGTGTGCTTGATTGGCCTGCACCTTGGTTGTTTCATCTCAAAATTGGAAATTGTGATAGTGGCTGCACCTCACTACCATTGCTGGGAAGAATGAATGAGATGATACACGTGAGGTACTCAGCCCCATGTTTCTTGCAGGGAGTAAGATACAGTGCTTGTCATGTAGAGATAAGGTGTGTCCACTCTGCGCCTGGTAGCTGTGTTTTCTTGCGGAGTTATTGGTAAACTGGAGCAAAGCTGACTCCTTCAGAAGTGCTTCACCTTTAGCTGTTATTCCATTGCAGAAAAGTGACCAAAGTTACTAGGATAGGAAAAAAATGCCTGGAGCAATTGAAAGTTAGAATATTTTTCTTGAAAAGTTTTCTCAGGGATGGATTCAGGTGGAGCTGTTAAGTGATTAATAGTAACGCTTACATTGTTGATCTGTAGGAAATAATTTTTAAAAATGAAGTTGTGGTGCCTGTTCCAGATACGTACTGCCACTCCACTTGGAAATGCAGGCAGGCAGGGTTGTCTGAAGAATGTTCTGGATGTTTGGAGCTGCACTTGTGTGAGAGAGAGACTCCTAGATGCTGGTCAGAAATGTTTCCCAAATGGAATGTGGCTGGGCAGGAAGGAAAGTTGGGGGGGGGGGGGAACTCAGGCATGGCAAACAGGACACAGACCTGGAACTGAATAGCCACACTCGGGGCTGGACCTGCGGGCGAGACAACTCGGCCTGAAGTGGTGTCAGCCTGGAGGAGAAGCTGGGGTCGCTCAGCTCAGCCTGAAATGCAGTTCTGTTGGCCTCAATTACGTATAAACTATCACCTAAGCACACCAAATATCCTTGGATACCTACCTGTTAGACCCATTAGTTTTATGGATCATTTATGCTCGGCGGCTGGCTCAGGGTCTGGCACAGAGTAGGTGTTTAAAAATTTTTGTTGAATGAGTAGATGAGGGAATTGTAGTCCTTGGTCGGTGAACCCTTGGAAGAAAGGCGGAGAAAACTGGAAGCTGTTAGGAAGGATGAGGCAATGTTTACAAATAGACAAAACAGGTGGGATTATGGGTGATTCAGAGGGTCAGGGCCACAGCAGTTTCCCTGCTGTCTGTCTTTTAAAAATAACATTTTGAATTTTGGGAAGGAGATGACTGATGTTTGTAGAGATTTTATTCGGTCCAAACGTTACTCAGCAGCATCATATTACCTTGTTGTATTTAGACAATGTGATATACTGTCTGCAGAAGCAGGGTAAAGCTACAGTATTTCAGTTCTGTGAAAGATTTATGCTCAGGGGGAAGAAACTGGAAGTTATAACAAAATTAGGATTATGATGTTATTTTTTATGTATCAGAATTTTTTTTTAAATTTTCTTTTTTAAGATTTACTTACTTATTTGAAAGGCAGAGTGATGGAGATCTTCCATCTACTGGTTCACTCCCAGATACCTGCACCAGGGCTGGGCCAGGCTGCAGCCAGAAGCCAGGAATTCCTACTGGGTCTCCCACATGGGTGGCAGGGACTCTTCACTTGGGCCATTATCTTCTGCTTTCTCAGGCACATTAGCAAGAAGCTGCAAAGCCAGGACTCAAACCCGTACTCTGTTATAGGATACAGGTGTCCCAAGCAGTGGCTTAATGCACTGTGCCACAATGCCTGCTCCTCGAATTGTCTCCAGTACATATGTATAACTATTATAATCAGAAAAATATGACGTGTTATTTTTTAAAATGTTGGTTTAGAATATGGCATGCCACTTTTGCCAAAGCTTGCTTTGTTTTTTCTTCATTTTTTTTTTCCGGCTAGCATCTATAAAAATTACAACTGTTATTATTATTTAATAAGACACCCAAAGTGAACTGCACTTCCCATACTTCCTATCCTTACCAAGTATAGCACTTTCTGTGCATCCTACACCTTCCAGGTCCTGGAATTTTCCACACCATCGCCCTGTTCTCCCGACCTGGGCATCCCCCAACCTCTGTGGGTACCGCCACCTCCTCCCTCCACCAGAGCCTCTGGAAAGGCCTGACTTCTGACGGTGAGGTCAGAGCAACCCTGCTCACTTCAGATGGTGGACTTGGCAGACAGCTCTGTGTGTTCTGCTCGGGGTTACACCATCCTGAAAACCAGCAAAAACTCAGGGCGCTGGCTTGCAGATAAAACCAATTAGAAAACAAAGCAAAATCCCCAAAGCTGGTTTGCTTCAGTTTTCCTTTCCATTCAAGTGATGAATGCGAATCGCACTGCTTCGCCCCTTTGGCGGATGCCGCCTTAGTGGCAAATCAGAGGCATAGCTAAAAACGAATGTTGAGTTTTAATGAGCTGTCCCTATTTGCATGTGTAGCTGTTCCCCAAACAAGCTGTCAGAATGACATCAACTGCTTGAATCAGCTGTTGGTTTGGGCGCCCACCCAACTTGAGGTCATCGGTGGGCATCTGGGAAGAGCAGGAATCATTTTCTAAGTGTTTGGGGGCTTTGGATGGCCTTTGTTGGTGCTGGTGTTAAATATAATATGAATAAAAAAGAAGGGGCCAGACATGGCCATCTTATACCTTACCTATGTGAATTAAGATGCTTTCCATCTGCTAGGCCTGTGGGGAGGGGACCTCTATGTGACCACACAGGTATTTAGTCTGGAAAGGTTTTGCTTTGTGTGATGGGGAAACGCAGGTGGATATCAGATGTAGGGGGCCCAGCCAGGGCTGCAGGAGCCATGGCCGTGAAGCAGAGAGTTTACAGAAGCCAAATCATATCTTCTGCTGATTACATCAGGATCATTTTACTGAGAGACTGTAACGCGAGAAAGTGTTGGGGTAGCAGAGTGATCCTATTATGTTTATCTCATCCAGAGTTGAGTTTTCTTTACATGTATTTTTAATTCCTTGGAAAGACAGATACATTAATGGAGGAATGACTCGTAGGTGACCGGTTTGAGAGACCATGAGCTTATGGTGGCCCTAGCTAAATGGTGACAATTGGCTGCGTGGGGAGGCTGGTGATATTTTTGATGCATGGGACATGGAGTGCAGCCCTTTGAGGAAGCAGGAGGCGGGCCTTCCCACTTTTCTTCTCCCCTTTCTTGCCAAGCTTCCGACATGTGCCGCCTTGACCTTGGAAGAGAACTTCCCAGGGCTGTCCGGGACAGTGCTGCTGCCTCTGCCGAGATGATGCTTGGCACAGGACAGAGTGGCCTTTGTGAGCCAAGGCCAAGGCGTCCCTTTCCATCCCAGCTCCAAGTAATGACCAAGACTCTCTGCTCCTGTCTCTGTCTGGCCTCGCTTCCCAGGGCAGGCCCTCTGTATGGACTGTGCCGCGCTCTGGCAGGTCTTCACTGATGACTGGAATTCATGCTGACTTCAACTGTGCCTATGTGCATTTTTGACCTGTTGCACAAATAGTGCACACGCTGGGGAGTGATTCCCCTACTTTTTAACTGCCTACACTAGAGTGTTTTATGACTTTGGTTTCTATAGCAGTTCTTTCTTTGTGGCTCTGTAGTAACAATCTGAGTCTCCTGTAAGCAGGAATGGTACCTTTATCTTCTTAACCCTTTGTTCCCTTGTGCATGTGCTAAGTCCCCAGTAAACTTTCAGAACCTTAAGATTCATGTAGCTACCTGCATTGGATGAGATAAGGAGAATTAGCACATACTAACACATTCTACATACAACTGTAAGGGAACAAATACTGAGTTGTTATTGTTATAGCGCTGGGAGTGATTTAAAAGAAGCAGACATTGTCATATATCAGGAAGTAATGATGTGAAGACTCTAGAGAATTTTTAAAATTGATGTCTTTTATTTTTGAGGTGGCATTTTAAATTTACATTATAGTCAAAGGCTTACTGGTCCCCTAAATAAATAGTTCAACAAGTCAAAAGTAAGAAGAACCATGGTTCAGCAGGAATGTAAAGGCGGGCTATAGAAAGTAATCAAATGAAAATGTCAATTTCACTCACATACAATAAATCTTAAAAATGACTGCAGACCAAGTGCAGTATCTGTTCTTATCAGGTTTTCATCTTTGGGACGATCACTGCTTCATAGTATTGTTGTGAGGAATGCATGGGGAAATTTCATTTCCCACCATTTTCCAGCTATGGGAACTAAGCCCTGGCAAGGTTGACTTGCCTACGAGCCACCTGTTAAAATGGTGGAGGCACAGTCTGCACCATACAGATTGATTCCTCTATGATGGTGTTATGTGGTCATTTGAGATTCCCAGGATTTTATTGTACAGTTGAGTAGGTTGTTCGCTGCTCACAGGTGCCCAGCTGAGGGAACAGGTGGAACTGAGCTGTAGCCTGTGGTCCACTGGCAGTGGCTATGGGATAAAGTACACAGCTGAAGGAATGTCCCAAGCGTTGCCACCTCAGTCAAGGTGTAGAACATTTCCTGTACTTCTCAGAAATGACTTTGCTCTTATTCTATCTCCCTCAACCCCTCTTTCTGACTACAGCCACCACTGATCTAGCTCCATAGGTTAGTTTTGCATGTTATAGAACAGCAGAGCCCTGTAGAACTTTCTCTAATGATAGATGTAGTCTGTGTACCTGGGATGTGCAGTGTGGTTGCCACCGGCCACTTGTGACTCTTGAATACTTGAACTGCGGCTTGCACAGCTGAGGAACTGACTTGTAACGTTCTACTTAATGTTGATTAAATAGTCACATGTGATGGTGGTGTCTGTGTTGGACAGCCCAGATCTAGAACTTGGAATAGTTTTATTTTAATTGGCTTCTTTCGTGCAATGCAGTGTTTCCGAGGTTCTCTGTGTTGTTACACATCGGATCATTCTTTGTAATGCCAAGTAGTATTCTACTTTATGAATACATCGAAAGTTGTTCATTCATCTGTTGATAGACTTTTGGGTTATTTCCAGTTTGGGGGGTACTGTGAATAAAGTTGGTATAAATATTTGCAGCATTTTATTTACACTTGTAATATTTATTTACATTTATAACACTTTGAAGCATCTCTCTCTTCTAGCAGTGAAGTTTGGGACCATATGGTGATTGTTTCTTTAACTTTACAAGAAACTTCAAAACTGTTTTCCAAAGTGATTGTGCCACTTTTTATTCCCACCAGCACTGTTGCCTTTGCTCCTCATTCTCATCAGCCTTGGTATAGGCAGTCATTTTAATTTTAGGCATTCGAGTGGGTGTGAAGTGCTAAGTATGTCATTGCAATTTTAATCAATACTTCCCTGATGACTAATGGTGTGAAACATCTTTTCATGTGCTTCTAGGCCATTTGTATTTCTTCTTTTGTAAAGTGCTTATACAAACATTTGCCCATTTAAAAAAAAAAAAAGGATTTTCTTTTTATTGAGTTATAGGAGTTCTTTATATACTTTGGATGCAAATCCCTTGTCAGATATTTGTGTTATAAATTCTCATATTTTCTACCATTCTGTGGCTTGCCTGTTGAAGGACAGATGTTTCTAATTTTGATGGAGTTCAGTTTTCCAATCGTTTTTCTTCTGTGGTTTGTGCCTTTGTATTCATTCAATGTAAGAAATTTCAGTTTATTCTAACACTGTGAAGATTTTCTGTGTTTTCTTTTAGAAGTTCTATAATTCTAGTTTTTATGTGTGTGACTATAAACCATTTTGAGTTAACTTTTGTGTAAGTATGAGGTAGGGATTGAGGTTCATTATTTTTTTATATAAAATTTTTTTCCATCACACTTCACTTGAAGGCCATTCACATTTTATGTGAACTGTTCAAGTCTTTTGCCCATCTTTGGAAAACTTGGGTTGTCTGTTTATTATTGAGTTGATATGTATGTGTATATATGATGTATTTTCCCCTCATTCTCATCAACCTGGATGTGGACAGTCATCCTGAGGCATTCTAGTGAGTCTGAAATGCTGTGTCATTGTGCTTTTGATTGGTACTTCCCTGATGACTAATGAAATTAAACATCTTCTCATGTGCTTCTAGGCCATTAGTATTTCTTATTTTGTAAAGTGCTTATTCAAACCTTTATATATGTACACCTTGTAATAATACAAGACCCTTTGCAGGTATGTATGTGTCTTTTGAATATTTTCTTTTTTTTTTATAATTCAGCCTAATTTTTTTTAGATTGTATTTATTTGAGAGGCAGAGCTATAGAGAGAGAGGGAGAGTCAGAGAGGAAGGTCTTCCATCTGCTGGTTCACTCCCCAGTTGGCCATAATGGCTGGAGCTGGGCTGATCTGAAGCCAGGAGCTTCTTCCAGACTGGACACACAGACAGGGGCCCAAGGACTTGGACCATCTTTTACTCCTTTCCCAGGCCATAGCAGAGAGCTGGATTGAAAGTGGAGCAGCCAGAACATGAACTGGCACCTGGCACCCACATGGGACGCTGGCACCACAGGCAGAGGCATAGCCCACTACGCCACAGTGCCCACCCCAACTTTTTTTTTTTTTTCAGAGTGGCATTTTTTTGGAGAGCAGAAGTTTAATATTTTTATTAAGTCCATTTTGTCTTTTTTTAATATGATTAGTACTTTTGTGTCTTAAGAATATTTTCTGGGGACTGGCTCTGTGGCGCAGTAGGTTAATCCTCTGCTTGTGGCGCCAGCATCTTATGTGCACCAGTTCTAGTCCTGGCAGCTCTTCCTCAGATCCAGCTCTGTGCTACGGCCTGGGAAAGCAGTAGAAGATGGCCCAAATCCTTGGGCTCCTGCACCTGCGTGGGAGATCTGGAAAAAGCACCTGGCTCCTGCCTTTGGATTGGCCCAGCTCTGGCTGCTGCGGCCATCTGGGGAGTGAACCAGCGGATGGAAGACTTTTCTGTCTGTCTCTCCCTCCCTCTGTCTATAACTCTACCTCTCAAATAAAATCTTTACCAAAAAAAAAAAAAAGTATTTTCTGTATCTCAGGGTCATAAAAATTTTTCCTTTTTTTTTCCGCTTAGAAGTTTTGTAGTTTTAGATTTTATGTTTAGATATATAATCCATTGTGGATTAATTTTGTAAAAAAATTTATTTTAAAAGTTTTTATTTTATTGACTTGAAATAGAGAGGTAGAGAGACAGAGATCAAGATCTCCCACCCACTCTTTTACTTCTTAAATGACTGCAACAGTCAGGGTTGGTCTACACTGAAGCCAGGAGCCAGGAACTCAACCCAGGTGTCCTGTGTGGATGGCAGGGTCCTGTGTACTTGAATCATGATCACCTGCTTCTTCCGAGTGTGTGCACTGGCAGAAAGGGAGACTTGGGAACAGAACCAGGATTCTAATTTGTTCTACTCTAAGACTAGGTCCTACTTTAGGTCCCTTATATTTTCCATGAATTTTCAAGATTTCAATTCTTACAACCTATTAAAGGAAGAAAAATAATATAATCATCCCAACAGATGCAGAGAAAACATTAGACAGTATTCTTTATGAAAATTTTCTTGGTTTAAAAAAGGTCATTTGAAAGAAACTTACAGCTAACACATTAATGTTTTCAGTACACAGCATCATAATTTGAGATCCTAGTCACTGCAGCAGGGCAAGTAAAAGAAATGAAAGGTGTATATGTGGAGAGAAAGAAGTGAAACTATCTGAAGATCACATGGATGCCTGTGTAGAAAATTTAAGTCACTTAAAAAATCTTCTAGAAATAATTCAGTTTAATAAGAGTAAAAGTTATAATGTCTATACATAATCAATTATGCCTCTACTTACCAGTAACAGGTCGAAAATGAAATTTAAAATAATTCCACTGGCAATATCATTACTAACATAAAATACCTAAGGACAAATTTAACAAAAGATGTGTAAGAGCTCCATATATGTAAATACAAAAAGCATCACTTAGATGAATTAGATATAAAGGTCTATGTACATATTTGTATATCTATATACCTACATATATATGCATACTTATTTTATCTAATATATATGTATATATATGTATTTATTTCTAAATCTATGTGGAAAGAGAAGGAAAGAGAGAGACAATGCAGAGCGTGCCTAGCACTTGCTAGCTGTATCGTGTTTGTGGGTTAGAAACCTAGATGTTATTAAAATATTAATTCTTCCCAAATAATGTGTTGACTAAAGCCAATCCTATCAGAATCCCCACAGAAATATTAATGTTTTTAAAAGACCTCCTGTCCATCTTTGTACTCTTACACAAGTCATTTAAACACTATGAGACCGAGACCCATTCATAAAGTAGGAGTGATCATAATATACACTTTCACTAGTTAGGAAAAGTGGCAACTCAAACAATAGATTTTTATTTTTCTCTCTCCAAAATACAGGGAACTGGTGCATAAACACTGATCTTGTTTCCTTGGTATGCAAAACATCTGTTCTCATGATTACCTCAGAGTCTGATAGGGCTTCCCCACCTCCTGCCATCATGCCTTTCTTCCAACCAGCGGGAAGGAGCCAGAGCAGAAGTGCGTATCTGTCCCTTCAAGGTCATTTCCCGGAGGCTGCAGAGCCTTTTGCTTGCATCTCATTAGCTGTAACTTGACCACTTGGTCCTATCTGTTTACACTGAACTGATTAAAGGATAACCATTGAATTGGCTAAAATTCAGAGGTTCTGTTACAGAGGAGAGTTTAGAGGACGATTAGGGGTCTCTGCCGCCCTACCACCCTGATGCTGTAAAGATCACATGAAATAATGTGTACATTGTGCCTAGGACATACTTGACCCTAGGGTGGATGTTTAGCTTAGCAGTTAAAACAAAGCTAAGGCCGGCGCCGTGGCTCAACAGGCTAATCCTCCGCCTTGCGGCGCCGGCACACCGGGTTCTAGTCCCGGTCGGGGCACCGGATTCTGTCCCGGTTGCCCCTCTTCCAGGCCAGCCCTCTGCTGTGGCCCAGGAGTGCAGTGGAGGATGGCCCAGGTGCTTGGGCCCTGCACCCCATGGGGAGACCAGGATAAGCACCTGGCTCCTGGCTCCTGCCATCGGAGGAGCGCGGTGCGCCGGCCGCAGCGCGCCAACCGCGGCGGCCATTGGAGGGTGAACCAACGGCAAGGGAAGACCTTTCTCTCTGTCTCTCTCTCTCACTGTCCACTCTGCCTGTAAAAAAAAAAAAAAAAAAAAAAAAAAAAAAAAAACATAGCTAAGACACCTGCATTCCACTTCAGAGGACTGGGTTAGTTCAGTACCTGGTTCCACTTCCTGCTAACGCAGACCCAGTGAGGTAGCAGTGAAGGCTCGAGTAATTGGGTTTCTGCCACCCACCCAGGGACCCGAATTTGGCCCATCTCAGCACTGAGGAGTTATCTGAAGAATAACAGATGTGGGACATTCATATTCTCTCTCTCTCTCTCTCAAATAAGACTTGAAGGGAGGGAGGATGGATGGATACCATGCCCAACACTAATTCATTTTTTCTATTTGTTCAGTATATATTGAATACCCTGATGCTGAATAATATGCCTCTGTTTAAATCTCTATATCAATAACCAAAAGATCATCATTCAAGATAGCAAATACTTTGTTGAATAGCTCTAAAAGTTAGTTAAGGCATTTTTTTTTTTTTTTTTAAGATGAAAACATTTTATTTGAGAGGCAAAGAGGCAGAGCACGTGTGTGAGCAAGCATGGTCTCATCTACTGGTTCACTCCCCAGATTCTGTCAGTGACTGGGGAACTGAAGCTGGGAGTTGGGAACTCAATCTAGGTATCCTGCTTATGTTATAGGAACCCAGCCACTCAAACCACTGCAACTGCCTCACAGGATCTGCACTAGCAGGAAGCTGGAGTCTGGGGGTGGAGCTGGCCATGAAACCTGGGCATTTGATGAGGGGCATGGGCATCCTAACTGATGTCTTAACCACTGGGCCAAGCTCACCCTGTTCATTCTTTATCAGACAGAGCCGAAGCTTATCATGCCAGTGATTCATGTGTCTTGGTCTGGGTCTACCTCTTGAAACAAGATGAAATAATCCCTATTCCATATCTCAATTCTGCAAATAAATGAAGATGGCCACCAAACTTCCCATTTAGTTTTCTTTATGTAAGCATTTGTTAATGCGTTATTTATCTAGCACAAGGATTGACAAAAGGGCCAGATGCATTTTTGGCTTTGTGGACCACATGATCTCTGTCACAGCTTAACTCTTATTATTTTTAAAATTTTATTTGTTATACTAGTTTCAAGTATTTCATATATACAGATTTGGGAACAGAATGATACTTCCCACCCTGTCCTACTCTCCCTCCTACCCATGCTCCTACCTTTCTTCCTCTTCGCTTTCCCACTCCCACTCTGAATTTTTACAAAGGTCGACTATCAGTTTACTTAATGATCGTATAATTTACCCTGCACTAAGTAAGAGTTCAACAGATAGTTGAGTCTTATTACTTTGGCTAGGATTTTCAGCATTTCTTACATCTCCACACCTCTACTTCCTGGTCAGTATTTCTCAAGTCATATTGTCTATCTCAGAGTCTCTCTAGTGTGGCCATGCTACCTTGGCAAGTCATCGCTCTTGCTTAGTCCACACATCCGTTGACCTCTCCCAGTCTCGCCCTTATCCAGTCTCCTCCACAAACCTGTGTACACTAGGGAAAGAAGAATGAATCCCTTTTCCCCCCTTTTATTCTTCACACCTGATACAGTGTGATCTTAATGCAAGTTTTCTTTAGCTGACCGTCTAATGCGTAATATAGCTCTAAACCTAACCTAAGCCCACAGCTTCCCTTAAAGACAACCCAGGGCTACCCAAGAAGGGATAGAGAGGAAATTAACCTTTATTAATGGCTCAGCTGCTGCGATCATATAAAATCTGCATGTTTCATCTCAATGTGAGAGCTGCAGGGAGTAGGATTCAAGGTGGATAATGTAACCAAGTTGTGGTCCTGCAGTTCTAGGACTGAGTGGGCCTGGCGAGGCAAGTGTGCATCTGGCCAAAGTAGATTCAACACAGTGTCCCCTGTACAGCAGAGCTACTGGCCCGTGATCATCCTCTTTCATCAAGACATGTGAAGAGCAGAGTCACAGACATGGGCCCTGAATTTTTAATTTTTGAAGCATTTCCTTCACAAGATTATGGAGTAGGTTATTTATTTCTATTTTACAGGAGAGGAAATCAAACCTCAAGGTTATTGAAATAATTGTTCAAGGTGCCAGACCCCAGTGTCTGGCTGTCTTTTTATCATATTTTCTCTCCCCTAAAGAGTCCAACCCAACTCTTTATCTAGCTAACATCTCCTTGTCTTTTAAAACTCAGCTCCCTGGAAATCAACCCCACCTCATCCTCATCATCTGATTTAGATGCTTTTCCTCTGTGTGAACATAGATTATAATGCTGTTTGCACTGTGCCTTGATTGGTCTTATCTTGTAAGGAAATCAAGATCAAGATTTCTGCCTCCCTGAGTTTTGTACTCAATGATCATTACTAAAGAAATTGCCCAGATGGAACCAAGTCTGGTGCAGTAGGGACTTAGCTCCCTGTGACGTTGCTCATTTCTGATTACGCTAGGGTAAAAACAGAGACCACTTCTTTAGTAGTTAGCATTGAATAGGCTCCTTCCAGAGGCAAACTCCAAGAAAACATAGACTCCTCCTAGCAGCCGTGGGTCTTTGCAGCCAACGCAACTTAGAACCCCAAACCCATGAGGTTTCAGACTAGGTAGAAGAGAAACCTGCATCTTCTGTGATTAAGAGAAGAGATCTGGAGTCAGGGTTCTTCCTGTCTCCATCATCTTCCAGCAAAGTGCTCTTCAACAGTTGACTTCATTGGCTTCTAATCTTTCAAATGTGAATAATGAACTTGCCTGTATTAGTTACCTATTGCTGTATAACAAATAGCCCAAAACATAGTGGCTCAAGGCAACACATGTTTGTCAGCTCACAGTTGTCTCAGCCATGTGGGAGAGGGTTTATCTGGCTGCCAGTCTTTCATGAGACTGCAGTCATCTGAAGCAGTGGCTGAGGCTGGAGCTTTCACTTCAAGATGGCTCATGAATGTGGCTGTTGGCAAATGTCCTCGGTCCCTGCAACAGGGACCTCTCTGTCCAGTACTGGAGCTGATCGCTCTTGGAGCATGCGTGAGAGGAGCAAGGAGGAAGCACTAACTCCCTTTATGATCAGATCTGTTATCAAGTTGTGCATTATTATTTCTATCACATTCTGCACGTTGGAAGGAAGTCAGTCTGTGAGGCCCACAATCAAGAAGAGAGAAATTAGGCTGCACCTTTTGAAGGAAGGCATTTCAAAAAGACATTGTAGACATTTTAAAACCTTCACAGTGTCTTACAGGGTTGAGTGAGAATTACATAAGATTAATCATTGCAAAGTAGTTAGAACTGGACTTAAACATCACCAAGAAGGGTTTCTTTCTCTTCCACCTTGAATGCTTACTTCGTGATAGAGAAAGATTAGCTGTCAATGTTAAGGCTTTAGCCTGAAAACTCTTCCACTGAAAATAGGGCAAAGACATTCGATCTAAGTAGTGTAATTCATTGAAGTTATCTGTAGAGTCATTGATGTGAAAAGTTGTTCGTGGCATACTTTGAATTTTAAAAAGCAGATGCAGAACAGCGTGTACAATGATCTGGTGTTTGTGTGGTTACATATGTATGTCCCTATGCCTATTTATGCATAGAAAGTGTTCTGGAAGGAGGTTTCTTGAAATATTAATAATAATTATCTCTGGGTAGTGGGAATTATGTTAAGCTTAAGAAACTTTCTCCCTTTATTGTTTTCTGTATTGTTTGAGTTTCTTTATACTGATTCTATATCTTTGAAAATAATAAGGGAATTTTCCAAAGAGAAGGAAAAAGAAACCAAGTTGGCAGGAGGATGTGTGTGGAAGATAGAAAGGGTTGGGATGTTGATTGAGGACGCTGCTGCTCTATGTGGCTGGGTTATCCCTGTGAAGCGTCTGACTGCTGGGGTGTCTTCTGATCTTTCAGGGTAGCTGTGAAGACCTGTATGGGCAGGGAGTAGGTGAGAGCCTATGTTTGTGCTTAGGGGACATAAATGTGAGGGAAAGGAAGACTTTTTGGGAAACAGGGGAAGCAAGAGGAAGAAGGACATCTATTTGGCAAAGGGCAAAGGCAAGACAAAGCTGGTGTTGACAGCAAGGTGTGACTGCTGATCATTTGCCTTGGGAAGAGCAGTTTTGTCTCCAAGGAATGCTGTGCTCACAATGTACACCCTGTGGTCCCAGGCTGCCCTCAGTGTCCTTTATGATTACACTTCCCGTGTTGGTTGACGTTTGTGTGATTCTTCCTCTCTGTTAGCAGTTACAAGCAGTACTGGCTGTCTAGCCCATGACACCAGCACTCAACACAGAGCGAGTGTTCAAGGATTTGGAGAATACAGACAGGCTAAACTAATATAAAAATTAATGCCTTTTGTAAACCAAAAAACTTTTAGGTCTGATGGTAACCACTTGACTAATTTTTTAATCAAATGAAACAGAGAAGTTGAAAATTTGTATTCTGTAGACAAAAGTATTGCCTGAAGATGCTTTTTGAAATATTTAAGTCTACCATTAGTTTCCTATTTGTCTTGTCTGTTCTTTGTTCATGTTTTCTTCTTTCTCGGACTTTTTAAATTAATTGAATTTTTTAATGTTTTTAGGTTTTTTAAAATTTATTCCCTATGTCTTTTCTTGAAAGTGATTACCTTTGTACTTATTCACAGATCTTTAGCTTATCTTGGTCTACACAGAGTAATATTGTAATGGTTCATGTAGAAAATAACCTTAGAATAATATAACCATTTCCCCTATCTTGACCCTTGTGTTGTTTGTTCATACATTTTACTTCCACATTTGTTTTTTTTAAAGATTTATTTATTTACTTGAAAGAGTTACACAGAAATAAGAGAGGCAGAGACAGAGACAGAGAGAGAGGTCTTCCATCTGATGGTTCATTCCCCAGATGGCCGCAATGGTCGGAGCTGTGCTGATCAAGAGCCAGGAGCTTCTTCCCAGTCTCCCACGTGGGTGCAGGGGCCCAAGGATGTGGGCCCTCTTCTACTGCTTTCCCAGGCCTAGCAGAGAGCTGGATTGGAAGTGGATCAGCCGGGTCTTGAACCGGCGTCCACATGGGATGCTGGCCCTTTAGGCCAGAGTGTTACCCAACTGCGCCACAGTGCTGGCCCCTTACTTCCACATTTGTTAGAAGCCCCACAATATAGTCAACTATTTTTGCATTAATCTCTCAATTATTTTGAGAGATTTAAACAGTAAGAATAATTGTCTCTACCCACATGTTTAACATTTGAGGCTCTTTATTCCTCTCCTCAGATGCAAATTTCCATCTGGTATGAATGTATTCCTCTTGTCTAAAGGACAGTTCAATTCTGCTGGTGATGAATTCTTTAAGTTTTAGATGTCTGAAAAAATTTGTGCTTTGTTTTTACTTGCAGCTGATACTTTTGCTGGGTATAGAATTCTAAATACTTTTTGCTGGGTATATAATTCTAAGTTAACAACACCTTTTTCTTTCTGTTCTTTAAAGAATTGCTGCACTGTCTTCTGGCCTGCATTGTTTCTGATGAGAAGATTACTGTCCTTATTGTCTTTGCTCCTTTTTACCTAAGGTGCCTTATTTCTTCATCTTCCTTAACCTCTGTAGAGTCTCATTTTTTTCTCCTTTATTCACATACATGGTTGGGTTCTGAGTTCCCATTCCTTGCCTAGACCTGGAAACTCCCTCAGCAGTAGGCTGTGACATTTGTAGGGCTCAGCTCGTTTTCATTTTTTTCTTTCAGCGATCACTGTTGTGTCTTGTGTATTGTTCCTGATTTGTGTATTTTCCTGATTTTCTGAAGTTATCTAAGCCAGTATAATATTGATTCATATCTACTCCATTTTGGAAAGAAGCAGAAGTTTTGAAATGTCGAAACAGAAAAATAAGGCTTAAAACATTAAAGCTAACGTTTGATTGCAAAACTTTTTCCTGAAAACTGGATTGTATTTTGTATTAACTTAGAATTATGAGCTCATTTAAAACAGTTCATTTAGTGCCATATATTTGATATTATCTTTTTTCTTACAGGAAATAGGAAACATTCGAACTGGATTTCTAAGTCACTCCAAGGCAGTGATGGATCAGAACTTGCAGAATGCAATCCTTGATAAAAGTCATCAAAAAATTGGGTTCAAATAGAGGAAAGAAAATTGGTCTGCCATCTTACAACTCTGCTCTAGAAAAAATATTTATGATAGGAGGTTATAATTGGGAAAATTATTTGACTCTTAGTGCACCTGAATGAAAGACATTGTCATTTTGCTTCTCAGAAAGACTTGTATATCTGCAATTACTTTAATACTCAGTGATGTTTTAAAAAATCTTGACATGATCGGCTGGGAGGAAGGACAGAGCAATCACTAAAACCTGAGTTGGTCAAGATGACTTCTGAAGAAATGGCAGCTTCTGTTACTCCTGTGACTCAGAGGAAAGTAGTGTCTGCTCTGTCAACAGCAGAGGAAAGTAAGGAGAAGGCCTCCAGCATCGGCGTTCCAAAGGTGCGTACCGTGAGGCAGAGCAGGCAGTTGCCTCATTCCATCTCACAACTGAACACATTTAAGGAAGACTGCTCCGGAAGCCACTTGCCCAAGGTTATCTCAATAGCGAGGGAGAAAATAGTGAGCGACGAGAACAGTAATGAAAGGTGCTGGGAGCAGAGCATGCCGGAGTCGGTGGACAACCTTAATATTAGCTGCAGCAGCTTGCTGAGAAACCATCAGCAAGGCCTGCCCCCGAGCCAGTTTTATGAAACGTGTGACTCTATCACCGAGCAAGACTTGTGTTTGGAAACTGGAATCCCTTCTCCACTGGAAAGAAAGGTGTTTCCTGGAATTCAACTGGAAATAGCTGGACCTCCCATGGACATTAGTCCTTTAGGAAATCATCCAGCGGTTATGGAGACTGATGGATCACACCCTGGCAGCAACGTGGCACTGTTGCATTTTCATTATGAGGTTGACAGAAGAACATCAGACACTTTCTGTACCATGGCAGAAAACTTAACCTTGGATGATTGTGGAAACTGTGTACCGCTGCCTCCTGTTGAGGGGGAGCAGAAGAAAAATTACATGGCATATGCTTCTCAACTGGCGGACTTGGCCCAAAGCTGTGATAATCAGAATGGGCAGCTGCCATGTGGTCATTGTGACGCCTTGAATGATAAATACTTGTGCTTTGAAGGCACTTGCCAGACGGTTGACAGGGTATGTTCAAGTGATAGCTTTGGCAAGGAGGATTTTACTGCCAGTCCGTCTGCCAAGACCTTTTTGAGCCAATTTGAGCACTTCCCTGATAATTGTGAAGAGGTAGAAGATTTTTTTAAAAGCAAAAAGGAACGTTCCACTTTGTTGGTCAGGAGATTTTGTAAAAATGACAGGGAAGTTAAGAAATCTGTATATACTGGGACAAGAGCAATTGTGAGAACTCTGCCTTCTGGCCACATTGGGAGGGTCGCTTGGAGTTATGTTGATCAGAAGAGAAATGCTCTCTCAGTACCTCGTGGGAGAGTGACAGAACCTCTTTCTTCTTCGGAGATGAGGCAAGCTGGGAGCCACCGTTTGTCAGAAGCCCCGTGGTATCTGGTAAGAGTTCAAGTTTCTTTTCATCATTTCTTTATCTTTTTAGGATTTAAATTTCCATTATCTTAATTCATGGAAAATGTTAAGATCTGTCAAGTTGTAGTTCTTAGGGGAAGCATTTGCAGTTATTGGAAGATAGATATTCCAGTCGATAGCTATGCAGATTGAGTAAACCCTGTAACCATGTAATGAGTAAGTATCAACACCCACACTTATGTCGTTGAGAGTAGGCGCATTAAGGAGATTGCCTAGTGTGGGAAAATGTCTATCAATTACTTATCTATTGTATATTTGAGATAAACACCAGGGTCTTCTGTTGTGTCACTTCATGGTTTTTAGGTTCTCAGCCCTAAAGGAATTTAAATCTGGTTTTCTTTCCTCATAGACTTTTTAGTGTCATGGACCCTTTGGAAAACTAATGAAACTAATGGATTTAGAATAATGTTTTTAAATGCATCAGATGAAATATTAAGCATTACAAGGCAAATTATTTTGATATGTTTTCAAGATATGCTTTGGAACCATGGTGTGACAGTTTAGTGTTTCCTCAGTAACATACTAAGTAGTGGTATTGGTGAAAACAACCATCCTTTCAAAGTAATAATGAGAATGTTGGGAATGGCTTGCTTGGGACCTTGCCAGTTTTAGCAGTTTCCTGGGAAAGCCTTCAGTCCTGCACAAGCTACGGCAATGGTGACCCTGAATTTCAGTTAATTACCTGCTGCAATTGTAATATGACTTGTAAATTGCTAATTTCTGTTGATGACAAATTACTACAACTATTGAGATTTGTTGTCTATATTCATAGTTGAAGGAAATGCTAAATTTCTGAGATTAATAAAAATAAAGCTTCATTTTCTTTTTCTTATCTGAATTTCCAGGTCCTCTGAATTCTAGCCAATCTGCCCTCTTTAAGATCAGAATCCCACTCTAGAAATACCCGTGATCAAGCCACCTGCCTTTGACACTGCAGGCAGTACCATGTACCTTCTCCTGTTTTACTTATCTCAGTTAAACACTCCTGTTTCTTTCAACAGCTCTCCATGTGAAACTGTTCTAAAACTCCCCCACATTTCAGTTCTTCGTAGTTCCTCTAAAGCCTGTCCCTAGAAATAAATACTAGAATAGAAAAACATCACATTTATTGAAATGCAACTGGTGTGTTTTTATTTTCATCATCATTGTCCTCATCATCAAAATAATAGCTAACATTTACTGAACACTGAGCATGTGCCAGACTCTGGGCTAAATAATTTATGTGTTCAAGGTTATGGCATCATATTAACTACCCAATGTTGTTGGTGTGATTATTACCCCTATTGTATTGCTAGGAAAACTGAGTCTCTGGGAAGTCATATGTCTGCTCCAAGGTCATTTAGCTAGTAAGCGGCATAAGAAGGGTTGTAATCCAGTCAGCTGGCACTCTTGGGTAGTTGCTGCTCAAGACCAGAAGGCAACAGAATTTAGAGAAAGCTTTTACAGGAATGCAGTTCATTTCAGCAGCCGTGGATTCTGCCTATGGTAGGTCAGAGTCGGCTGTGTTCCATCTGGTGATTCTCAGCGTGGTTCCATGTCACAGTTTGTCTGTTGGTTCCACCAGATCCTTGAGTCAGGATCACAGAGGCAGGGCACCCTAAACCTCTGTTGTCGGAGTTCCCCTAGTGATTCCAGGGAGTTGGTAACCGTTGGCTAGGAGCTTACACTGACTCTTGGTGGGTTTCTGTTTGTGTACTTAAATTTTTTTGTTGGGGGGGAGAGAGATAAAGAGAAAGAAGCACTTGCATCACTAATTCACTCCCCAGATGCCCACAATGGCCAGCACTGGGCCAGCCCGGAGCCAGGACCTCAGTCTGGGTCTCGCACTTGAGTTTCAGGGACCCAGTCACTTGAGCCATTGCCTGGCAGGAAGCTGGAGTTGAAGCAGAGCTATGACTCAAACTCAGAACTCTGATATGGGACGAAGCATCTCCAGGGGCATCTTCCCCTGCCCTAGCTCTTATTTTTTATTTATTTATTTTTTAAAATCAGGGCAGTTTGGAGAACATTTGCCCTGCCCAAAAGTCTTTGACACTGCTCGGGCTCTCAGGAGCATCAGAGCTGACCTGGGAGTCAGCCTGCCTGCAGGCCCTTCTCTGGACAGTTAGCCACTTGCCCCAGCCAGTGTCTGTGGATTTGTTTCTGCGTCTGTTCATCTGAGCCCACATGAAACCTGAGTCGCAGGCCAGGAGCTGGTCACGAGCTTGCCTGCCCTGCTCCGCTCTCCCCACCACGACACTGCTGCTGCAGAGTAGCGAGCCAGCCCGCTGAAAAATGCAGGGGGGTGGTTTGCAGTCACGTACACTTGAGCATTTCAAGTGCAGCAGGAATTTCAGTGGAATGAGGGTGCTTCAGAACCCTCCCTGTAGCTTCCCACTGAGGGTTGTGACTCTGGCGCAAGCTTCAGGTTCACTGTTGACATGCTCATATCTTGCTCCAGTTCCTCCATCTGCAGCCCTGCTGCTTCTGAGCGTGTTCGCCACCTCCTGGCTCAGCCCTGCCCTTTCCCGCCAGTCAGAGGCCCTGGGATGGTTGATTTCCAGTGAAAAGAACTGAGAGAGAGGATGCCAATGGTCTCCTCCTTGGCGCCGAGTCTTTGGAGGCTGGGAGAGGTCGCCAGTTCTCTCTGGTCCTTCTGTCTCTTCCTGTCTGACCAGCTTGAAGGAAGCTCTTGATGTCTTTATGAACCCTGGAGATGGAGCTGGGGGATGAGCTAGCTGCCTTGTCCTGTCTTAAGGGAGCTTCTGTAAGGGAGAGCACTTTCTGAACACCCACACCTTGCCATAGCAGGACTAAGTCGTGTTTTCTAACCTAGGGCGTTCTCGCCATCTTTTGAAGTTCAGAACCTGGTGGAAATCCTTCTGAAAGGTTGCACAGATTAATGATATCTGGCCCCGGCCCCTAGCCCCTGCCTGTGGCTGTGAGTGGCTTCCCTCTCCTGGACGCTGCAGACCAGATGGCTTCCTGCTCTTCCTGGTTTTTTTAATTTTTTTTTTAAGATTTATTTATTTTTTTACTTGAGAGAGTTATACAGAGAGAGGAGAGACAAAGAGAGAGAGAGAGAGAGAGAGAGAGATTGATAGATTGATCTTCCATCTGTTGGTTCACTCCTCAATTGGCTGCAACGGCCAGAACTGCACCAATCTGAAGCCAGGAGACAGGAGCTTCTTCTGGGTCTCCCACACAGGTGCAGGGGCCCGAGGACTTGGGCCATCTTCTACTGCTTTCCCAGGCCATAGCAGAGAGCTGGATTGGAAGTGGAGCAGCCGGGTCTTGAACCGGCACCCATAAGAGATGCAGGCGCTTTAGGCCAGGGCATCAACCCGCTGCGCCACAGAGCGCTGGCCCCTGTGTTTTTTTTTTTTTTTTTTTTTTTAAGATTTATTGCTCGTCCTGTTTTCTGATTATTTCATGCATCTCCATCCTGGTCTGCTGATCAGATTATGAATTTCTGAAGGGCACGAAATGGGCCCAAGGTGTTCTGTTACTCTCCACAATGCTGGTGTAGTGTCAAGTTCAATGTCATGGCAAGAAGCATGGTTTCTGGAGTCAGTGGACCCAAGTTTAAGTTGGCACTCTGACTCCACAGCTGACTGGCGTGTGAACTCTGGCAGGCTGCTGAAGCTCATTGTTCCCGATTTGCTTATCCGTGGATGAGGAATGACTCTGTTAGTGTGGGTACTAAAAGAAGTGCAGGAGAGGTGCCAGCGAGGAGAGCGCGACTGCCCTCACTCTGGCCCTGCACAACCTGCTGTGTCGGGAGCCTGTTCCCCTTGCATTCTGCGCCTGGGCGGGCTACTCCCTAAGGAGGTCTACAGAGATATGGATTTGAGTGTACAGTTGACCTTCCATATCTGCAGGCTCCACGTCCATGGACTCAACCGACTGCAGATCAGAAATATTTGCAAAAATATTACATCTGTATTGAACATATATAGACCTTTTTTGGTCATTATTCCCTAGACAGTACAGCATCACAACTATTTACACAGCACTTACAGAAGGTTGGATATTATAAGTAATGTAGAGATGGTTTACTTCTCTAATTGATTTGAAAGAGAGTCAAGATCGCCCATCTGCTGGTTCACTCCCCAGATGTCCACCACAACCGGGCTGACCCAGGCCATAGCCAGGAGCTGAGAACTCAATGTGGATCACTCACAGGTCTGGCAGAGACCCAACTACTTGAGCCATCCCCTGCTGGCTCCCAGGGTGTGCATTTGTAGCACGCTGGGACTGGGAGCAGAGCTAGGATTGGAAGCCAGGCACTGTGGTAGGGAATGCGGGAATCCCAAGTGATGACTTAAGCACTGTGCCAGATGCTTGCCCCAGTGAGAGATGACTTAAAGTGTGTGGGAGGATGTGCGTGGGTTCTGTGTAAAACTAGGTCTTGAGCACAAGATTTGGTATTTGAGGGGTCCTAGAACCAATCCCCAGCAGATACTAAGGAACGGCTGTGTGTGTCTCCATCTGTGATCTGGCTGCTTGCACAATCCTCACACATTTGAAGAATGTGTTATTTGTCCAATTAATTCCTTTGGCCTCACATTTTTAATTTTTTTTGTTTTATTTTTGGATGCCTTAGTCAAAACGGCCCAATTAACTTATATTTGCACAGCTGTGTAGAGAAGGATGGATCTGTACAGAGGACATTAATGAGGATTAATGCTTGCTGACTGGTGAACTATATTGAGGTCCTCCTCCTGCTTGTAAAAAATTAAAACCTGCCCTCATCCAGTTCCAGCCGTACCCCCTCCATACTCCCTTCTTCCACACTTGATTTATTTGCTCAACAAAATGGGGCATTCTGGCAAATGCCTAAAGTCTCCAGGTTAAAGGTTGGGTGAGTGTGTTTTTCCTTTAAGAAAATTCTTTCCCCGTCTGAGTTTTGGGGGGAGTATCGATACTTAGAGTTACCATGAATGTGAAACACAAGAAGTCCCTGCTTCTGCCCTGTTGGAATTGCTCGGTAACCAGAGTTACATGTAACAGAGAAGGTAGGGGTGGCGAGGGCAGAAATTCCACCAGCTCCCGAGTGCGATCACTTCCTTTACTTGCCTTCCTTGATCCCCAGGAGGATTTACTGTGCAGGAAGACGAGGTTGCTTCGGAACATTATGGGAAAATGGAATGGGTGCAAAAAATTTTGAAATCCATGCACAATTTTCTCATAATATGCCTTTTCCATAAATGTTTTGAAGACCCTGACTATGCATAGATTTCAGAATTTTTGTACCAAAATAAACTTTCAAATCTTTTTTCCATGTACATTTTGAAATACCCTTGTATAGACTGCAAAATAGAAAACAAAATTTTGTCTGATAAAAAATGAAAAGAATAAATTAAAAATAAAATTGATTTTGAAAAATCAGACTAGAAAAACTGTACATTGAAAAGGAAGGTCCAAGCCGGCTTTTGTATTGCTGCTTCCTGTTCAGCTTTCTTCCTTCTAAAAATGTTTTTTCACCTCCTCCTTTACTCTGACGCATGGAAAGTTAAAGAGCCAATGATATGTGTTTATCAAAAGTACCTCTGTTGATACATATAGCCATCATTCTATATTTTATGTCTCTTTCTCATTGAACTCAACGGAAGCTCAAGAGAAAAACAATGTCCCTGTAATGTATAAAGGGACCAACCAGTACAAATTCATCCTCTAAGTTCTTACTTTTGTGAATGAGCTCTGCTGTACAGGTTGTAAGAGATGGCAGTTGAAATGGAGGCAGAGCTTGTCCTCTAGTCTGGAAATTTGCTTGTTGTGAAGCTTAGATGTAATAGATGCTTAGATGAATCTTAGATGTTATGAAGTTTAGATGGTGCAATAATTCAAGTTTTGTGGGGTACTTAGGCTAAACCAGAAGCCCGTGCTTGGTGACCTGCCAGGCTGTTGCTTCCGATCCTAAGGGCTATGTCGGGTTCATGACATGGCATAGGATGATACTGGCCCTTTCCTGCTGAGCACAGTGAAAGAGAACCCAGCCTCTGCTCAGCCCCTGTGCGGTTTAGTCACGTCTGGTGCATCAGTGGAAAATGTGACGGGCTGTCAGAAGCCAGCTCTGCAATGGCTGCACTGCTTTCCCTTGTTAGCTGCCTTGGGGAGTGTAGGCCGAATCTTCTTGTACATCTCTGTAGTTGCACTACCTCTTTGGCTAGGACTTGGTAAGGGGCAGGATGGAACCCTGTGCCCCTGACTCTGGTTTGCGGTGAATGCTCCTGCCTTTGCTGTTCTCCTCATGGACTCTTTGGGGCAGTGTCGCTGTTGGGATTCTTTTCCCTTTCCTTCTCCATCTTCTGAATAATATGAATGAGCAGCTGGAGCGGACCCACCCTTTGGAATTGGCCAAGGCTGGGGTGGGCATTTGGGATGCAGCAGTTACGCTGAGCTCAGGATGCCCCTGTGCCGGATCAGCAAGCCTGGGGGTTCGAGTCCAAGCTCTCCTTGAGGTTCCAGCTCCTACTGAGGCACACTGTGGAGGCAGAGTCCCTGCCACCCACTTGGAAGTCCCGGATGGAGTCCTTGGCTCCCATCTTCAGACTGGCCCAGCCTCAGCATTTGTGGGCATTGGGGAAGTGAACCACTGGAGGAGTTGCTCCCTCACCCTCTCCATCTCCTTCTTCCCCTCTCCCTCTCAAGCAGAACAGGCCCGTGGTTAGCATGTGGCCTGAAAAGAATCAGAGCCAGGAGGCAAGGGTAAGACCATCAGGTGGAGCCCTGATCTCATCCACACCCTGCAGACCCTCAGAAAGCTGAGCGGTAAACTTTGTCCGCCCACAGCAACACAAATCCAGGTGTTTGGGCCGCAGAGTAAGGAGTGCACGTCCTCCTCTGAAGCACAGTAGCAAATCTCCTTGCAGGGCAGGAGAATGCTCTGATTGTTTTCCTGTTTTTTTTTTTTTTTCTTTATTTTAGTTTAAATTTTTTAGTTGACATAATTTATGGAATACAGTATGCTATTTCAGTGCATGTGTACAACGTGTAGTAGTTAGCATTTCCATCACCTCAAACGTTTATCTTTTTTTGTGTTTGGGAACATTCCAAATTTTTTCTTCTACTTTGAAATATGTAATAAATTGTATCTTTTTTGAACAGTTTTATTGAGATATGACTACACAGTATACATCTTACCCGTTTAAAGTGTACAGTTCAATGGTTTTGATATAATCACAGATATGTGCACAACTGCTATAGTTACACTGTAGGACATAATCTGATCTCTAAGAAGCTCTGTTCTCACTAGTATCCTGCCCCCCGTCCCCTCCATTTTCCACCTCCTCCTGCAGCCCCAAACAACCACTGATCTACTTTCTGTCTCTATAAATTCCCCTGTTCTGGACTTCATGTCAATGGACTCATTTTGTACGTGGTCTTTTGTGACTGGCTTCTTTCATTTAGCATAGTGTTTTCAAGGTTTGTAGCATGTGTCAGTACTTCGTTACTATCTACTCTGAATAATGTTCTGTATTTTTATTTACTACCCGTTCATGAGTTTTGGTGCATTGTTTTGAACTATTGCGAATGATGTATGAGCAGTCAAGTACAACTTTTTATATGGCCAAAGGTTTCCATTTCTCTCAAGTAGAATTGCTGGGTCCTGTCATTGTGTGTGTATACTTTGTTATCTTTTATTTCTGAGATGTTTACATAATTTGGATGAAAATACATTATCAGACATGTGATTAGCAGGATACATTCTGATGTTGATATAGGTATAATGGATGAAAGTCAAGAATGTGGCAAAGAGGGTTGACAGTTTTGATCACAGTGGAACTCGTCAGATACATTCTTTGGACTTGATCTTCTTGGCCTTTCTCACATTATCCTACCAGAAACAACTCTCAAATGAGTGTTTTTTTTTTTTTAAAGATTTTTAAAATTTATTTATTTGAGAGGTAGAGTTGCAGACAGGGAGAGGGAGATAGAGAGAAAGGTCTTCTGTCTGTTGGCTCACTCTCCAATGGCTGCAATAGCTGGACCTGCGCTGATCCAAAGCCAGGAGCCAGGTGCTTCTTCTGGTCTCCCATGCGGGTGCAGGGGCCCAAGGACTTAGGCCATCTTCTACTGCTTTCCAAGGCCACAGCAGAGAGGTGGATTGGAAGAGGAGCAGCCGGGACTAGAACTGGCGCCCATATGGATGCTGGCGCCACAGGCAATGGATTAACCTACTGCGCCACATCAAGAGAGGTGTTTTAAAATCTTCTTCTTTTAGATTTTCCCTGCAGTCGGGCTGTATGACTTTTCAGTTTCTCTCTCCTCTATTTCTGCCTAAGCTTTTTATATTTTATGACCTATACATCACACACATACACACACAGTTTTTCTTATCCAAATTCTGCATTTTGTAACAAGTGGCTGCTAATTCGATTGTCAGTCTGCAAACCTGTGTGTTGCAAGGCAGGCAACCAGCACAGTGATAGCTGAGAGGGAGGCCACCTCTTCATAATGACGTCCTCTTCCGCTCAGGTTGGGAGCAGAACTAGGGTGAGACTAGTGGATGCCTAGTGTTGAATTTAAGGGGGCACTCACTCTGAGGGTCTGACAAGTGCCAGTCCTGTAATTATTAGTGAGTGTCTCCTTAAAACTTGAGTACTGTGCAGCTCCCTTGTCTCAGCCCAGTCCCAGCATTGGGACTGTGGCATCTGTAGTATCAGGTATTCCTGGAAAGGGCTTGGCTGGACTCCCATATACCTCAATCCAGATATTCTTAATATATAAGCTGAGAGTGGAGTCTACATTTTAAAAAGAGATTTACTTACTTATGTGCAAGAGTGACAGGGCAACGACAGAGGAAGATCTCCCATCTGCTGGCTCACTCCCCAGGAGTCTGCATGTCTTAGGCTGGGTCAGGCTGAAGCCAGGAGCCAAGAACTTCATCCAGGTCTCCCTCGTGGGTGCTGGGACCCAAGAAGTTGGGCCATTTTCTACTGCTTTCCCAGGCCATAAGCAGAGGAGTGGATCAGAAGTAGAGCAGCCAGGACTAGAACTAGCACTTGCGTAGGATGCATGCATTCCTGGTAGTGACTTTAACCCACTGTGCCACAACACCATCCCTTCTACATTGTTAAAAGCATAAAAAATCTTAAAAGAATAATTTTTTATAAATGAACATTATATGAAATTCAAGTTTCAGTGTTCCCAGATAAAAGTTACAGGCGCACAGCCACACTCATTCCTTCGTGTGCTGTCAGTGGCTGTCTTCATGCTGTCATGCAGAATTGGGCAGTGTGACAGACTATATGACCTGCGAAGATTAAAATATTTATTATCCAGTCATTTACGGCAAACGTCGCCTACCCCTGCCTGAGAGATGTGGCTCACTCCCACCCAGCCTTCAGGGTGAGCTGTTTCCCATCCTCTTGGTGATCTTCCTGCTAGCCACCCCCCACCCAACCCCCGGTACCCACTGTGGCCCTGACTCAGAACCAGAGCTCTCAATAGATGTTTCCTGCACGACTTGCCGAATTACAAATGAAAAATGCTGGTTTCCACCCATTCCTGATGTCTCCTCCATTCCTTCCCCACTCTTAGGGCAGGCGCATGAGCTGTCCTCCCTCTGACCCTCTGAGCTTGGAAGCGGCTTGGCTGTGCAATACCTAGGGCAGAGTTAAGATTTTCCATTGAAATTCACAAAGAGGCTCTTTCAGTCCCATGAAGCCAGGGATCCACGCCTGTCACCTCCCCAGACTTGGCCCGAGAAACAGAAGTCATATTTGCATCTTTGTGTCCCTGGCTCACCATTTTAAGCCTTGGGAGAGTGTCCAGCTGCTCTGTGCTTGCAAGGGAGCTCCCGAGACGGCCATGTGCTGCAGTGGGCTGGAGAGGGAAGGAGCCCCTGCTCTCAAGACCCCGAGGTTGGGTCCCTGGCCTCCAGGAGGCCCAGTCCATCCCAGCTAAGGGTCCATATGCCCTGGAGGGAATCCAGCTTCTGCTTCTCAGAGGTGGCCAGGAAGAGAATCGTGCGCGGTGGTGGGGGATGGTTGGGACAGCCTGCTGTGGTTATAGTTTGGGGGGGATCATTCTTGGGGTTTGGCAGGTGTTCATCCAGTTTCTGCAAGCCATCTGACCCCAGTACCCTCAATCCTAGACCCGAGGCACCAACCCCTTCTCCTAAAAACGCCCAAATCCAGATTCCAGCTCTGTCATTAGCTGATTGTGTGACCGGGAGCAAGTCACTTTAGGGCCTGGGATTTTAGTTCCTTTGGGCACAGAGAGAGTAAGGACAGGCACATTCATTGTCTGCTGTGTGCCAGATAGTGTGTATAGTTGGCATATGTTGTCCTGTAAATTGTAAATTATACACTTCCCCTAAACTCTCGAAACACATTAGCCTATGACTTCCTGATTTAAATGCTGGCCCTGGGTTTTGGGTTGAGTGAATGTGTTCATCTCCCAGCAGTGCCTCCTCGCTGTCTGAGTTGTCACCCCCCAGCACTGGGTGGGTTGGCAGGGCAGAGGAGAGGCGCTCTTCCATCACTGATGAGCCCTGGCTTGCCTGGCACTATAAAAGCAAGCACTTGCTGGGTGCTCACAGTGTGCTGGGCACTGGGCTTCCTGTGTGCCTGCCCTTTTCTCTTTCCTTCTCATAGCAAGGGTCTCCGAGGCGGGTGCCTCCACATCCCCAAAGCATACTCAGTACGCGTAGGATGACCAGGGTCACGCAGGATCAGGAAGTGGACTCAGGCCTGGCTGTCTCCGAAGTCCATGCTCATAACTGCTTCTCAGAAGTTCCTCTG
The DNA here is from genome assembly GCA_949820135.1 of Sylvilagus floridanus. NCBI lineage: Eukaryota > Metazoa > Chordata > Mammalia > Lagomorpha > Leporidae > Sylvilagus > Sylvilagus floridanus. The sequence continues at coordinate 46,515,292 of OX463235.1, forward strand.
GAAGGTTCTGATGCAACTCGCCCCTGAAACTTGGCAGAGATTCTGTTCTCATAGTCAATGTGCAAATGTTGGCTGGATGAGTCCTTGAACCGTTTCTTTCTTCACATGTGAGCTGGGTGTGACCTTGGGATGAAATAGGAGATGGTGGGGAACAATACCAATTCTTAATGTGAGGGGTGTGTTGGCTATTGAAATGGCTAGGATTTATTTTTATGACTCAGCCTGCGAGGGGGAGGAAACCAAGCCCGAAGGTTTGAATTTTTTTTTTTTAAACTGAATTGCTGTAATTTACAAGTACTTTTAAGAAGTTTTAGAAGTAAGTAAGCAAGAACAAAGTCCAAAGCAGACTGCACATGAGTCAGAACCTATAGCTTATTCACCATCGTACTGCATACCTGAAACCACTGGGAACGTACTTTAGCATTTTTCCATTTTAATTTAAGGTCCATCGTGACCTTCAAGGGCTCTCAGCAGCTGGCCTGAGGCTGAGAAACCTGACTCAGTAGCATCTCTTTGCATGGTCGCACCATTAACATGAGGTTGCCACCTACTTCACAAGGTCTAGAAACAGGAGAAAAGACATTTGAGCTGGTCACGTTCAAGTGCTTGGCAGTTATTACACAGTCTCCCTGCAAGTGGAATGTTTCTTTCTCCCCTGACACCAGGTACTAAGAATTCAGAATGAGGAACCTGGGTGCACGGGGAACACAAAACGACTCTGGAGGCAGCAAAACAAAACCGGAGGCAGCCTGTTTTCCTTTCAGAAGGGCTGTGAGCTAAGTGAACAACCCCCAGCTCCCCTTTCAGGGTACCAAGTGTGAATGAGAACTTCACATTCGACTTGAGATGAGATGATCTTCAGCTCCAGCACCTACTTTGTTTCGTCCCTGTGTTTTAATAGGAGAGGGAGTCTGTCGGGTAGGCTGTGTTGGGTAGCTGCGCTTCAGAAAGATTTAGCACCGAATTAGAAATGGTGACACTTTAATAGTGAGTGTGATGTGCCTCCAGAGCCAGCGTGTGGGAGTTTGGCAGTTGGAGAGCCCCATGGCTTCAGTTTTTCCAGATTGTGTATCCTTCCACCCAATAGCCATTCCTTAGCCTTGAAAAACTCTTTTCTACAAGGGAAAAGTTCATTTGAGTTCTAAACTGTTTAATAGCAAATGCATTATTTTATCTCTTTAATAAGACCAAGGAGATGGTCCCAGGCCCTGGGTGGAGCAGCCCGTTTCCTTTTGATGGCCACACACCAAATGTGGGCACTGTATGCTGGTGTGATTCTGGCATGATTGATATTTGTGTGATGAGAACTCCATTATTCTGGCGGCCGTATTTTCCAAATAAAAAAAAAATTGGGGAACTTTTTACTCAGGGGAAAGAGAGGCAGAGTATCTGAAATTGAGTCTGACCCAGAAGTACAGAGTGAGTGATCGTGGTGGCTACTGATTATACCATAAAGGAAGAAACGTGCAAGTGAACCAGTGCACATCTTCCTGGCTAGAAAAGTCAAGGACCTCAAAATGGAAGATTTGATGGTGGTGGCTAATAACCACTGTTCTCAGTAGAGAGAGGAAATTAGAAGCCTGAGGAAGCCAGTGAATGTTTGCATTTTTTAATTTTTTTTTTTTTTTTTTGATAGGCAGAGTGGTCAGTGAGACAGAGAGAAAGGTCTTTCTTTTTCCGTTGGTTCATCCCCCAATGGCAGCCACGGCTGGTGCACCACGCTGATCTGAAGCCAGGAGCCAGGTGCCTCTCCTGGTCTCCCACACAGATGCTGGGCCCAAAGACTTGGGCCATCCTCCACTGCACTCCCTGGCCACAGCAGAGAGCTGGACTGGAAGAGGGGCAACTGGGACAGAATCCAGTACCCCGACTGGGACTAGAACCCGGTGTGCCGGCGCTGCAGGCAGAGGATTTGCCTATTGAGCCTCGGCGCTGGCCTGTATTTTTTTTTTTTTTTAACAAAATACATTTGCTTAGGAGTATGAAGGTAATGAAATAGGTTTATTTTAAACACCAAGACATGCTCAGCTAAATAAAGGGTGTTCCTTTGAAGTTACCTTGAGAGACTGGTTCTGTTTTCCACTTACTATGTCATGATACAAAATGTCTTAATCCTTTTATCTAGGATTGAGATTTTAGAGTCTCATTCTAGTAGCCCCAGCCGATACAGATTGGGCTGATATATGGCGATAAAGGATAGGCTTGGTTTTACTGTTGGCTTATAAACTACCTGTAGATGAAAGGCAGTTTCTGGAAGTGTTTTAAGACAGGTAAAATTATAAATTCTGTGCACAACCCTGAACAAACTTGGCCATTGCTTTACCATCTCACCTACTGCTTTTCTGCAGGGTTGAGAGACAGGTAGGGGCACCCACATGTCCTCAGTGCACCTCTGGTTTGGGTTGAGTGTCCTGGGCACAGAATTTTCACAGACTAGAGTTTGGTCCCTCTCCCTCACCTCCCTTGGCCAGGTCACCATACGTGGCGATGCTCATTGGTACCAAGTGGTGGAAAAGAATCAGGGTGCTATTGAGACCTGAGGCTATCATCGTTTTTCTCTTGAATTCAAATGCCATGTGCTGAGAACTGTGGAGTTTATTGTGCCCCAGTGGCCTGGAATATAAAAACTAAGTTAGCACAAGTGAATGCTTTTCTAGGTGAATTAAAAATAGGTATTTGGGGCCGGCGCTGTGGCTCAACAGGCTAATCCTCCGCCTTGCGGCGCCGGCACACCGGGTTCTAGTCCCGGTCGGGGCACCGATTCTGTCCCGGTTGCCCCTCTTCCAGGCCAGCCCTCTGCTGTGGCCCGGGAGTGCAGTGGAGGATGGCCCAGGTGCTTGGGCCCTGCACCCCATGGGGAGACCAGGAAAAGCACCTGGCTCCTGGCTCCTGCCATCGGACGAACGCGGTGCGCCGGCCGCAGCGCACCGTCAGTGGCGGCCATTGGAGGGTGAACCAACGGCAACGGAAGACCTTTCTCTCTGTATCTCTTTCTCTCACTGTCCACTCTGCCTGTCACCAAAAAAAAAAAAAAAAAAATAGGTATTTGGTAACTTTATGAACTACAGAGATCTTGAGCTGGAAGGCCTACTGTCTCCAACCTTACTCAGCCACTCATTGTTATGGATAAAGTGGCCAAGGCCCTGGCCAGGTGAAATTATTTGACCAGGTTCACATAGCTCATGATGGAAGACCCAGAAGCACAGTCCAGATATCTCTTGACTCTGTCAGCTCCTTTTTAATCCTGAATAGAAAAGCATCTTTCTGATTGGGATCTGCTAATGTTAACTGATTCAGAACCATGGTGCCTTTGGTGGCCCTGAAATGCCTATGTTCCTAAGACACAGTGCTGGCCTGGGGAGATGCATGGTGAGAGGAGGGAGACAGAGGTGGATGTACTTTCTCTCGTTTCTTCCACCAGCTTCCCAAGAGTAAAAGGCTTTGAATGGTGCAGAGTTGGTTGTGTTTGTCTTGCCTTCTGTGGTCCTTGGGGCTTTTCACAGTACATCCTGTCTCAGTTCTGTAAGATACTGGCTCACCCTTGCTGCAGTAACATTGTGGGTTGTTGGAGTATTCAGAGGTGCTCTTGAATGCAGCCAGATTGTGAGCGTTCGTTTCTCCCTTTAGTCTGTTTCCTTCCTTCCCTTGGCAGGCAATACTCTCTGGTTCACGACTGCACGTTCTTCGAAGCATGCAGAGGAGCCGTGGGCTCCCTCCCAGTCTCTCAGGAGGGCACTCTTGCTCATTCTTTTTCTCTTATTTATGGGAGGCAGAGCCAAATGCAAGACACTGAGCCCAGCAGGAGGGGTCAGAGCTGGCCCAGGAAGAGCCCGTATCATCTAGTCTGGGAGGAATTGAGCCAGGAACCCCAGGCTCATTAAACCTCAGCTCTGCAGGGACCTTAGCAGAGCCAATCCTTTGTTTTACAGAGAAGAAAACTGGGGCTCAAAGAGAGACACTGGCTTGGCTCCGGCTGGCTAGGCATGTTTCAAATCCAGGCCTGAAACCCAGGTTGCTCTCAACCCTACTTTTCAGTCTTGTCCCAGGATGCCAAACACGCTTTGTGACCCACAGGGCAGAAACCTGAGCTGATGGAATCGTAACAGCTAGGTTATTGAGGGCTTACGGCTCCAAGGTGGTTAGGTGCATGAGCGTGGGAGTCGGCCTGTCTTACATTCTGGGCCTGCACTTACTCGCTCTGTGACCTCATGCAAGTTATATAACCTTTCTGTGCCTCTGTTTTCTCATTTCTACACTGGGGATATGAATTTAACCGACCTTTTAGGGTTGCTGTAAAGACCAATAGGTTGTTGTATGCTGAATGTTAACATATGTTAACAACAATGTTTCGAAATTTTAGAACATTTTGGAAAGTGCTTGGCCTTGTTACCCTTGTGGTTCAGTAACATAGCCAAGCACTTTCCAAAATGTTCTAAAATTTCGAACATTGTTCGAACATTTCGAGCATTCCTTTGACTCTTAAGCCTCAATTTTTAACCACAGTGTTGTATTACCTCCCTGCAAATACAGATTTTTCTCTCCAGGGGCCCTGATGGAATAATGATGTAGTCTCTAAGCACTTGAAGAGTTGCAGGAGGGTTTGTGTGGTTTGAGCAGTCTTCATGGAGGAGGTGGGTTATCAGCCCGACCTTCTAAGCGTTTGAGCTGCTTCTCTTCGAGCAGGGAGAGGACAATTGTGTCCCTGTAAGACAACGGGCCAACTTCCTCCCTCTCCCACGTCCACGTGACTGACTCCAAATCTAATGCTGATGTCAGAGGCCCTTTTGTCTTAGACACCTCTTTTTGTTTTACTCCCAAGAAATTATGTAAAATGGAAAGTGATGTAACTACCGTCAACAGAGTGGTACTTCTCTGGTTTTTTGTTTTCAAAGCAGTCATTGTGAAAATTGCCTTCTGTTCTCTGCAAAAAGTTGATGACAGCGTCTGTTCACGTGAGGCAGAGGACTGGCTGCTTTGTTGGTTTCTGTGGTTGGTCGTTTTCAATCCTGAAATCAGCACCCGTAAACTTAGCACCCAGAACTAAAGCTAGGACCTTGACCAATCCCTACATCTAGCCACGTGGGGGGCCCTCCAGGCCATTCCAAACTTACACTGATTCCGACCTCCCACTCTGCCCCACCCCATCCCTGGTACTATCATCTTGAGTCTTGGCTCTCTCATCCCCTTACTTTCCATTTTGCATCATATTATTGCACTAAATATATTCTTAAGAACTTCATGGCTTTACCATGTGCTGCTGTGTTGTACACTTTGGAGTGGTTAATTGTTCTTTACTGAAACTGCAATAAAAAAACATACATTTTTAATTTTGGTTGTTTTGAACTTTATATAAAAGTGTGTAATCTTTTAGAACTTATACAACATTATTTTCGTAAGTTTCACTTATAATGTTTTGTGTTGCTTTAGTCCATTTGTTTAAATTACCGTAGAATGTCTCTGTGTATGATATAGTTCACTATGTTTACCCTAGTTGTTGAACAGCTAGATTGCTTTCATGTTCTTACTATTTTAAACGGTCCTTCCATGAACCTGTTTGGATATGTTGCTTGTGATACATGGCTAGAAGTTCCTCTTAGATAGGAATACCTGGGAATAGAATTACTAGAACACAGGGCATGTGCTCAAATTTGGTGGACAGTGGTAAAGAGTCTAAAGGGGTTGCATATCCATTCTCATGTCACCTCCCCTAGTAATGGATACAAGATTCTTTTCATCTGCAGCCTCTCCAATACTTGTACTTGAAGTTGTCTGGCTTGTCATTTTGTCAATCAAACAGGTCACAAATATTTACCCATGGTTCATTTCGCACTTTCCTAGTCACAGACGATGTTTCCCTTGGCCGTGTGTATGTGTGTGTGTGTTCTACGAAATGCCTGAGTTCTTCTGCCTATTTTTTGTTGGGTTGATTGTGCTTCTAATTGATCTGTAGGATTTTTTTTTAACTTAGTGCATATAAATTTCCAAAGTACAGTTTATGGATTACAATGGCTCCCCCCCCATAACTTCCCTCCCACTCGCACCCCTCCCATCTCCCGCTCCCTCTCCCATTCCATTCACATCAAGATTCATTTTCAATTATCTTTATATACAGAGGATTGATTTAGTATATATTAAGAGTTCATCAGTTTGCACCCACACAGAAACACAAAGTGTAAAATACTGTTTCAGTACTAGTTATAGCATTACTTCACATTGGACAACACATTAAGGACAGATCCCACGTGAGGAGTAAGTACACGGTGACTCCCATTGTTGACTTAACAATTTGACACTCTTGTTTATGGCGTCAGTAATCTCCCTAGGCTCTAGTCATGAGTTGCCAAGGCTATGGAAGCCTTTTGAGTTCGCTGATTTCGATCTTATTCTGACAGGGTCAAAGTGGAAATTCTCTCCTCCCTTCAGAGAAAGGTACCTCCTTTGATGGCCCTGTTCTTTCCACTGGGATCTCTCTCAAAGAGATCTTTCATTTAGATTTTTTTTTTTTTTTTTGCCAGAGTGTCTTGGCTTTCCATGCCTAAAATATTCTCATGGGCTCTTGAGCCAGATCCAACTGCCTTAAGGGCTGATTCTGAGGCCAGAGTGCTGTTTAGGACATCTGCCATTCTATGAGTCTGCTGTGTATCCTGCTTCCCATATTGGATCATTCTCTCCCTTTTTTATTCTATCAGTTAATATTAGCAGACACTAGTCTTGTTTGTGTGATCCCTTTGACTCTTAGACCTATCATTATGGTCAATTGTGAACTGAAATTGATCACTTGGACTAGGGAGATGGCCTTGGTACATGCCACCTTGATGGGATTGTATTGGAATCCCCTGGCACGTTTCTAACTCTACCATTTGGGGCAAGTCAATTGTAAGATTTTTTAAATATATCTGTTTCTGATGCTATCATTGTTTGCTTGTGTGTCCTGCAGATATTTTCTCCAAGTTTTAATTTATCTTTTTTGTAAGATTTTCTTTTATAAATAACATTCTTAATTTTTTAAAGAACTTATTTATTTGAGAGGTAGAGCTACAGAGAGAAGGAGGGAGAGACAGAGAGAAAGGTGTTTCATCTGCTGATTCCCTCCTCAAATGTATGCAATGGCTAGAGCTGAGCTGATCAGAGCCAGGAGCTTCTTCTAGATCTCCCATGTGAATACAGGGACCCAAGCACTTGGGCCATCTTCCACTGCTTTCCCATGCCACAAAAGGAGAGCTGGATCAGAAGAGGAGTAGCCGGGACACAAACTGGCACCCATGTGGGGTGCCAGCACTGCAGGCAGTGGCTTAGCCTATTACCCCATGGTGGTGGTCCAAATATTCTTAATTTTTATAGTTTGTTTTATTTTATGATTGCTGCTTTTGGCTTTTAAATTTTCTTTCTCTACCCAAAGTCTAACATATTCACTTGTGTTTTCTACTAGCAATCTTAAGCTTTTCTTTTTGACATTCAATTCCCTGATCTCAAATGCTTGATTTTTGTATTGCTATAGGGTAGGGATCCATTTTCATCCATATCAGTATTCATTTTCTGGTTCTAATTTGACATGCCATCTCTGTCATTTACCAAAATTTCTTATATGCATGGATTTTCTCTGGGCCTTCTAATTGACTGGTTCATTTATCACCCTGCCAGGAACAGGAGGAAGTCCTAACAACTCCTTTCTGAAATTGTCCTTACTATCCTTGGCCTTTTATTTCCTCTGTTTTAGTTATTATTGAGGTATAGTGTACCCACAGAGAAATAGATAAGCCATACACAGTGTACAGGTTACTGTATTCCACAAAGTGAGCAGTGTTCCAAATCAACACATGGAACATTAGCGCCTTCTCTAGAAGTTCACTGAATCCCTATAGCCTCTCTCCTTTCTTCCCTCCCTGCCTTCCCTAAACTACCTAGTCCTGTTTTCTTTTTATAATTTTTATTTCTTTATTTTCATTTTACTTGATGGTGTGATGGAGAAAGAGAGGCATTCTGTCTGCTAATTTATTCCCCCAAATACCTATAATAGCCAGGGCTGGGCCAGGCTGAGCCAGAGCCTGGATCTAAACCTTGGTCTCCCACAAGTTTGGCAGAGGCCCAAGAGCCGTCATCTACTGCCTCCCAGGGTGTGTGTTAGCAGCAAGCTGGAATTTGGCCTGCAGCCAGGACTTGAAGAACCAGGCAGTCTGATACAGGATATGGGTATCCCAAATGCCTGCCCCACTAGTCCTGTTTTCTAACACCATGGATTTGCTTGACCTATTTTTAGAAATTGACAAGCACAGAGAGAAAGACAAATGGATAGATCTTCCATGGTCTAGTTTTCTCCCCAAATGCCTGCAATAGCCAGGCGTGGCCAGGCCTAATCCAGGATGCAGGAATTCAGTCTGGTTCCTTCATGTGGGTGGCAAGGGACCCAAGTACTCGAACCATCACTGCTGCCTCCCAGGGACAGCAAACACAAGAAGCTGGAATTGGGAGCAGAGCTGGGACTTGAGCCCAAGCATTCCGATATGGAAAGAGGGCAGCCCAAGCAGTATCTTAACCGCTGCACTCAACACTCTCCCCTCATTTGGCCTGTTATTAACTTCCAATAAATGAATTCATGGAGAGCACTGTATGTATGTTGTCTTTTGCCCAACATTGTGTCTGCAATTCGCTCATGTTATTACAGGTGATTATAGTTGGTGCAGTCTCATTGCTCTTTCCTATTCCATTTCCTGAGGATGCTACTTTGATTCTATTACTCCGTTCAGTCATTGGGTTGTTCCAAGTTTGAAGCTGTTATGGATAATGCTATTCTGTTTCCTGCTAATCCTTAAGCTCTTGCATAAGCAGGTTCCCTCTTCTTGTCTTGCCCTGGTCACTCTACTACTTAGGATCCTCCCATTTTTCCAAGCCTAACTATGTCCTATTCCTGTTGTGAAGCCCTCACAGAGCACTTCAGTCTACACATTCTTCTCTGACAGGGCATATAACCTAGTAGCCTGTGAGTTGAATTCTAAATGCAATACTCAGAACATTTTTAATGTTTTCTGAAAATAATTATTGTATACCAAATATGAATTAGCGGATCTAACTACTTGCCAGAAAAAAATTTTGAGAAGTTTTTCCTAAGCATATAAATCCTGAGTTCATCGTAATCAAGTGCAAGGAAAGGTAGAGATAAACAGCAGCCAATGGTGTGTTCAAGTCAGAGGTCATTGGTGCAACCAGCTTCCTCATTACCTTTCTTGTGGAGAACGTTTAAACCAGGTTCATAGCATGACTGATGGAGCAAACGAGCAAGGTTGTTAATGTCCTGCGTGCTTCTGCCCTTACCTGTTACCAGTGTATGAGATGGGATCCTTGGAGGAAGCTGCAGCAGAGTCTTACATTGCTATTCAGCTTAGTTGAATGCCATCAGATGACTGGGTAGTGGAAAGTTGCTCACAAGACCTCGATGATTTTTTTCAGGTTAAGGACATTTGGGAACCAAAATCACTTTGTGAATTAACGGTGATTTAAAAATACAACATTTTCTTACTGTGAGACAAGACATTTAAATAGTCTGAACTAGAAAATGTACATGGAAAAGAAAAATCCAAGCAATCTGGAGTTACTTAGAAGAAATTGAAATTGCAGTTACAGAAGAGATTGTTTTTCAGGAGTAAGAAACATTTGTTAAAATTCTGACAGCTGGGACTGGCATTGTGGCACGATAGATTAGGCTGCTTACAACACCAGCATTCCATATCAGAGCTCTGGTTTGAGTCAGGCTGTTTTGCTTCTGATCCAGCTCCCTGCTAACACACTGGGAAGGCAGCAAATCGTGGCTCAAGTGGTCAAGTATTGGGGCTCCTGCCTTCCTTGTGGGAGACAAGAATGGAGCTTTTGATTTCTGGCTTTGACCACACCCAGTCCTGGCTGTTAAGTCCATTTGGAAAGTGAACTAGCAGATGAAAGATCTCTCTTTCTCTCGCTCTCTCTCCTGCTCTCTCTCCCCCAACCCCTCTCTGATACTTTGCCTTTCCAATAAATAAATCTTAAAAAAAAAGATTTTTTTAAGATTTACCTATTGGTATCAGCATTGTGGCACTGTGGGTTAAGTGATGGACTGCATTGCTGGCATCCTGTATGAACACAGGTTTGAGTCCTGTCTGCTCCATTTCCTATCCAGCTCCCTGTTAATGGCCTGGGAAGAGAGCAGAGGATGGCTCAAGTATTTGGGCCCTTGCCACCCATGTTTATGTATTTGAAGGTCAGAATTACACAAGAGATGAAGAGATCGAGGGAGATCTTCCTTCCGTCTGCTGGTTCACTCCCCAGATGGCTGGGCCAGGCCAGTGCCAAGAACCTGTAACTACATCTGGATCTCCCACATGGCTGCAGGAACCCTGGCACTTGGGCTACCTCCTGCTGCTCTTCCAGGGCATTAACAGGGAGCTGGGGAGGGAATCGGAGGATGGGAACTCTGTTTCTGTTTGTCCATTTTTCTGTTCATCTCTACTCTCTCTGCCTCTCAATAATTTTTTTAAAGATACATCATTCCATAAATATTGGAGATAAACATGTGCATCTAGGGACAAACTAGACATTTCTGATTACATGATCAAACACCAAGCAGTACTTTGGGAAATTTCTGATCACGTGGTCAAACACCAGCCAGTATTGGAGGCCGGTGGGCATTCTTTCTTATGATAGCACTGCATTTAACGTTTTAAAGCTTAAAATCACCACTGGTAAAGTAACTTGGGTTCCAAATTGAAATGTGCTGGAGCCAAATACAGCTCACTGTTCTTGAGGATGACTCAGCATGCTAAAGACGGGTGTTTTTGCCAGTGGGATCACAATCAAACCACCCACGGAGCGGCAGACAGCCTTGTGATCAGAGACTCACTACTTGGAGCTTCGTTTGTATTTTTCAAGTCTTATCTCTCTAGGCTTCAAACAACAACAACAAAAACCAAAAGTAATACATGTTCCTTGTAGAGAAACATTAGTGTAGAAAACCTTAAAATTGATTGGTCTTCTCATGACCCCAGTGCCACCCCTGAGTTGTTTGTTGGTTCAGGGTCCAGACTTTTTCTATGAAGTCTGTCCAGGCTCTTATTTAATTGTGTAGCCCTTTCTATCCTGAACTGTGCGTTGCATAAAACAGGGCCTCAATACAGGCTTAATTGACTAGTGCCTTTTAAAAAATGGATTTATATATTTACTTGAAAGGCAGAGAGAAGCAGAGAGAAAGATCTTTAATGCGTCGGTTCACTTCCCAGATGGACACAAGGGCTGGGGCTGGGCCAGGCTGGTGCTGAAGCCGGGAGCCTTGAACTCCTGGGTCTCTCATGTGGCTGTGGACCCAAGCACTTAGGCCATCCTCTGCTGCTTTCCCAAGCACATTAACAGGGAGCAGGATGGGGAGTGGAGTAGCCGGGAACTCATATGGGATGCCAGCAGGTGGTGGCTTAGCCCGCTGCAGCACAATGCCAACCCCTTGGCTGAAGACTGATGAAATAGGGGCGGGAAGGAAGAATGAGTGGAAAACCTGGAAGCTTGTGAGATACCAAAAGCAATATTTTAAGTCTGATTGATTTGCATGTGACCAGAAGTATTGCCAACAATCTTTAAAGGAGCACTCCAGTGGTTCTTTTGCTATTTCCTAAACTGTAAATACCAACCTATGATAAGATGATAAGAAATCTTTGAGAAAAAGTAAGTATGATTTACTCTCCTCACCTCTTCCTCCTCAGAGAGTTCAGGACATGGGAAGAGGAGGCTGGGACTGTAGGTGAGGTGTCTGAGCAGTAGATAAATTGTGACTTCATATGGCCTGATTGCAAAATTTGCTGTGGAGCCTTTTGACTGGTAATTTCTTTTGCAGATGTCTTTGGAGAAAGTTGAAATTATGCTGGTAATAACATATGAAGGCTCCACGTTGCAACTTAAACATGCTGTATTTTATTTCCTTAAGCGCAAAGACAGTAGGCTCTCCTATCCCCTCTTTCTTTCATTTTTTTAATTAAAAAAAAAAAAAAGGAAAGAGAAATGTCCAAAGTGTCTTTTGCTACTTGGACTAAAACTGACTTATTGTTTGAGGATGAAAGGTAGTGAGCCTCCTGCCTCATTCCTGCTTCACCAGTAGTTGTCTTTGTAAAGAACAATGACTTTGGAAGGCTTAAAAAACTGTAGTCTTAAGGTGAGACTCATGTTATTTCCCCAAGGTTTCATTTTCATTTTATTATTCTCTGACTCCTTGACTGAACGTTTATTTGGTACTTGCAAATTGAAAACGTCTGGACTAGAATGAGCCATTTGCTGTTCCTGATTAATTGTCTTGGATATGCTTTTATGTCCTCCCCGGGAACCTGAAGTGGACTGTCCCAGGGAGAGCTTTCTGGAGGGGAAACTTCTGGAAGGCGCTCCATGTCTTTGAGCTTTCATAATAGTGGAATGCATTATACAGGCAGCCGGGTGAGCGGTTAAGAGCCGGGCCCTGGAAGGAGTCCCAGTTCCACCATTAACTAGCAATGGAGCCTCAGCAATTTACTTAGTCTCCCTGAACCTCGGCTTTTCTCACCTGGAAAATGAGAATAATGAAAATAACACCTAATCCAGAGAGTCATGAGGACTGGATGGCTGCAAAAGAACTGAACGTGGCCCGTAGAGATCCTTCCGCCCAGCTTAGCGCTTGCTGTGAGCGATCAAGATCACTCTGCAGTCTAATAAGTCGTGATTTGTAAAGGTTTGTGGTAGAGGAATGTCTTCCTCGGAGCTAACCAATTGTACACGTGACCCCAAGTTTTCCCCCCACCTTTTTTTTTTTTTTTAAAGATTTTATTTATTTGAGAGGTAGAGTTATAGTGAGGGCAGAGAATGAGAGAGAGGTGTTCCATCTGCTGGTTCACTCCCTGATTAGCCGCAACGGCCAGAGCCGTGCCTATCCAAAGCCAGGAGCCAGGGGCTTCTTCCAGGTCTCACACTGGGTGCTGGGGCCCAAGGATTGGGCCATCTGCTGCTGCTTTCCCAGGCCACAGCAGAGAGCTGGATCAGAAGAGGAGCAGCTGGGACACGGCTTGGCGCCCGTATGGGGTGCCGACGCTGCAGACAGAGGCTTAGCCCACTATGCCACAGTGCCAGCCCCCAAGCTTTTTTCATGAGCACGTGTGATGCTTTTACCCTGTGAACTGGTGGTTGGGTATTGTCGCTTGCCCCTCTTAGCCCAAGGGACCAGTTCTTGTTCCTTAGCATCTGTATCTGCCAGGAGACTTCCAGGGTGCTTTGCATTTAGCATGTCCTCAAGAAAGGCTTTTTTTTTTTTTTTAAAGATTTCTTTATTAACTTGAAAGAGTTACATAGAGAAGGAGAGGTGGAAAGAGAGAGAGAGAGGTCTTCCATCAGCTGATTCACTCCCCAGTTGGCCACAACAGTTGGAGCTGGACCCATCTGAAACCAGGAGCCAGGAGCTTCCTCCGTGTCTCCTACATGGGTGCAGGGGCCCAAGGACTTAGACCATCTTCCACTGCTTTCTCAGGCCATAGCAGAGAGCTGGATCAGAAGTGGAGCAGCCAGGACTGGAACTGGTGCCCATGTGGGACACTGGCACTGCAGGCGGTGGCTTTACCTGCCAGGCCATTTAGCCCCGGCCCCAAGAAAGGCTTTTTGAAAGGCACTAGGATGTTATAGGTGGAGGGCATGGGTCCCGTCTGCTCCAGAGTGAGGACTCTGTCCTGGAAATCTCCTCTCCTGGTAGTTAAATGAGGGCTGGGGTTAGGGTTTGGGTTTTGCTCTCCAACCAGAAGCTGGAGCTGCCAAGCCGCTCATCACCATATGAGGAGCCAGCCTTCTAGTCTGAATGAAATTGAAAAGCAGAGCAGATTGGGAAAACAGAAGTTTGTTCTTTTTACAGAGTGGCCAGATTCATTTCTCTGAAGTTTTGTGTTTTTTGGTTTTTTTTTCCTCCTAGTAAGTATTTTAAATTATAAAAAGGAAATGACCAGAACTCGAGATTCAGATGTGTCAGCTGCCGGAATCCAGGTTGAGAAGTAGAGTGACTGTCAGTATGAGCTGTGAGGCCGTCGAGGCGAGCGTGCAGGTCTTTTAGGCTCGGGACACGGTGGAGAAAGTCCTCCTGCTTGGGGAGTGGGAACAGTCATTTCCATGAGCTTTCCTTGTGGATGAGGTCAGCGTGTGGGCTTCCCTGGGCCATGGAGGTGAAATCAAACCGAAGTAGATGAAGAGATGACGGATCCTCCCTGCCACGCCTGGGCTCCAGGAGGGTTTGGAGAAGGAGAAGCCACCATGAAATCCCCCTGTACACTTGCTCCCCTGTCTGTGATCATAGGTACTCCTTACTGCTGCTCCTCCCCACTAAATCTTCAGACTGCTGCTTTCCTGGGTTCAGTGAAGAATCCCAGATATCCCCATTGTCACTCATGAACACAGCGATGGGAAAATACTGATAGATACCTCTGCGTGCCCAGCGCTGAGCAGGAGCTTGTCGGATTATGATCTCTGCCCCACACACTCATTTTGAAGCCCTTCTGTATACTCTGTCAAGCACTTTAAATACGACTCTTGTTTTCTGCTGTTGGAGAAGTTTTTGGAAATGTTCCATCACTGTTGTTTGGTTTTTTTCAAGTCTCTAGATAGCCACATAGGATGAACTTACATTTAATAAATTCAACATGTCCCTTTTTGGGCGCATTTCATTTATTAATCCTGACACTGTAATTTGTCTCATGTTTCAGCCAATACATTATTTCTTCGATTCTTATTTATTATTTATTTTGCAGTCACTTTAAGTTTTTTTAGCTCTAGGAATATTTTGATGACCAAGAAAAGACAGAACCATTTCTGCTGTGGGGCCTTTCTTGTGTTGTGGAGATTAGAGACACCAGTGAGTGAAAAGGCTCACAAGGAAGAATGGCTAGCCCTGTGTCTCCGCAGTACCTTAAAGTAGCAGAAAACCACCCAGTGCCTATGCGGTGTTCTTGTCCATGAAGAGACTAATTAGCTGCTCGCTAGACGTATTTGCACTTCCTTTCCAGTGCTTCACTAGACTGCATTCCCAAGCTCCTTTGCAGTTAGAGGCATCCGTGGCCTGGGTGCCAGCAGAAGTGAGGCACTCCCCATCTGGGTTTGACCCGTAGCAACCTCCTAGCCCATCCTCCCTCTCTTCCCCTCTGCCTGCAGGAAGTGGAGGATTCTCTCAGGCCCTCAGATAGTGAGCAAGAGGCAAAGAGCCAGTTGCGGACTGTGGGAGCAAGAAATCAACCACTCCTTGAGGCCCCCAGGGTTCGGGGTTCATCTTTGACAGCAGTCAGATACCCTCACCATTAGTTACAGCCCCTTACAGTGTTTTTAATCTGTTGGGGTGAACACGAAGAAATTCAGTTACCCAAATTATTCAGGTAAAAGAAAAATACCCTCATCAGTAAGAGAACATAAGAACAAGCCTAAACAGATGACGGAGTGATATTTTTAAATATTTACTTATTTGGAAGAATTATAGAGAGAGAGGGAGAGACACTAGTTCACTCCTCAGATGGCCACCATGGCCGGAGCTGGGCCAGACTGAAGTCATTAGCTAAGAGCTTCTTCCTGGTCTCTCAGGTGGGTAGCAAGGCCCAAGCACTTGGGTCGTCTTCTCCTGCATCTCCCAGGCCATCCAGCAGGGAGCTGGATCAGAAGTGGAGCAGCCAGGACATGAATCAGCACCCGTATGGGATGCCAGCCCTGCAGGTCACAGCTTTACCTGCTACACCACAATGCCAGCCCCTCATTTTATTTTTAAATTTTAACATTTTTGAGAAGCAGACTGATGAAGAGAGCTCTTCCATCTGCTAGTGCGCTATTCAAGTGCCCACAACAGTCACGACTGGGCCAGGCTGAAGTCAGGAGCCAGATTCAGAACCCACATCTCCAGGATGGTTAGCAGGGACCTAAGCCATTATCTGCAGCCTCCCAGGGTATGCATTCGTAGGAAGTTAGATTGGGAGTGGCACAGTCTGGACTCGGCCAGGCTCTCAATATGAGAGAGAGGCATTTCAAGCAATAACTTAACCTGTGAGCCACACCCTGCCCCCAGAGTAATTTTTTAGGAACTGAAATTTGAACCATGATTTGAGAGAGAGAAATAAATTATGTTACTATGAAAGGAAGTAGTATAATAATGGAGATAATAATTGGTTGCATATCATAGGGTTAGGGATTACTTTATTGTAAATAAGTTAATAGTTACCTACATAAATTAGTAAAATACATAGAACATTGCATGAATTGTAATAACTATTATTTTTGCTGTCTTATTTTTGAGTTGTTCACCCTAGGTTCAAAGCCCTATTTGTTACCTGCCTCTTACCTGTAATCTTGAGCAAGTCTCTTGCTTTATTTTTTTTAGAAATTTATTTATTTTCAAAGGCAGAGTTAGAGAGAAACAGAGATCTTTTATCTTGGGTCACTCCCCAAATGGCCACAGTGGCCAGGGCTGACCAGCTGAAGCCAGGAACCAGGAACTCCATTCATGTCTCCCATGTGGGTGGCAGGGGCCCAAGCACTTGGGCCATCTTCTGCTGCTTCCCCAGGTGCATTAGCAGGGAGCTGGATCTGAAGTGGAGCAGCCAGGACTCAAACAGGTGCTCATATGGGATGCTGCTGTTGCAGGTGTCAGTGCTGGCCCCTGAGCAGGTTTCTCAGTTTCCTTACTCATAAAGTGAGGGTGGTAGTAATATGCCCCTCTTTGTGTTACTGTGAGGAGTAATGAGGCATTACCCAACGCAGTGTATAATACATTTATGCCCTTTCTAATGTAAGCAGCCTTGGGCTCCAGGTACTCTGAGATTGTTGCTCATAGAAGCCTTACTGTCATTTTGGAAGGCCAGACATGTATGTAAGAATTAAATAACTTTTCAAGGAATGATGTGATTTCATATGAATTTGAGTGGTGGTGTCATTGTTGTGACCGTGGGTGAGTCTGAGCCATCAGAGAGCCTTTGAATCCATTCTGAGGCTCTGCTCAGTTGAATGGGCTACATCCCAGTGGGTTTGGGTAGAGTTGGATGTTCTATGGATGCCCATAGAGCACAGTTGTCTTTTGTAGCAGACTCTTCCCTGTGTCTGGGTTTCTGAATTCTCTGAAAGCTAAAGATGTCTTCCTTTGGTTTCAGCAGTAGATTCATATGAATTATTCCTGCATTTTATCAGTGAGAGGATCCAGAGAGTGAAAGAGAAAGAAGGTTGGCCTAAATAAGTGTTTTTTTTTTTTTTTAAGTTAGTCCAAAGAGCCCATACAGTTTATGGTTGTTTTTAGCAGAAATTCTGTTCTTTGAGAATAAATAACAATATCATTATATATATAATTATACAGCTTTTTATCCTTTTAGAGTAATTGATTTTTTAGGTTTCAGTCATATGCACGTGTTTACATACACGCGCGCGCACACACACACGGACATATGTATCTTTTCTAGAAACTTGAAGATATATATCATCCAACCACCAAAGGATACCCAGTATTTGGTGAATTTCCTTCCAATCTTTATTCTATATATATTTTTTCCATAAAATATAAGTCTTATCATATATTATTTTTATAGCCTTTTGTATTTGTTTTTATTACTGTAAGGAAATACCTGAGGCAGGTTATTCCATGAATAAAAGAGGTTTATCTACTTCAGATCCTAGGGGTTCAAGGGCATGGCTTGGGCATTGGCATGGCTGTGGTGAAGACTGTCCTGGTTGTGTCACATCAGAGTGGCTTACATCATGCTGTGAACACGTGTGGGAATGCGAGGTCACATCCCTACAGAGGAACAATTCAGGGGTCAGGTTCAGATTCTCCCAACAACATGCTCTTGGGAGAACTAACTAGGGGGTCACATGAGAACTACTTTAATCCCTTCCACGGGTAGCATCTCCAGTGACCTGAGGACTTCTGCTAGGCCCTGTCACTAAAGGTTCCACACCGTCTCACATTGCCACACTGAGGAACAAGCTTCCGATAGCTGAACCTTTGGGGGACAAGCCACATCCAAACCATAGCACCTTTTAAAAAATGACATTTTTTAAATGATTCCTAAAGCATAAAATCTTGAAGTGATTCAGTGATTTTTAGTGCATTCATAGGGTTATACAACTGTAACTGTAACCAATTTAGTAATGTTTTCTTTACCCCCAAAAGAAGCTTTATACCCATCAGCTGTCACTCCTCCTCTCCCCTCCCCTACCTATAGTCCCCGGCCACCACCAGTGGGCTTTCTGTCTCTGTGAACTGCCTGTTCTGGACATTTCATATAAATGGAATCACGCAATATTTGTTTTTTTGTGACATTTTTCACTGAGCATAACGGTTCCAAGGTTTAGCCGTGTTTTAATTAGCACTTGAATCCTTTTAGTGGCTGCCTGCTATGCCATTGTATGATTATCCAATTTTTTACTTAATCATCAAGTAACAGATCCAGCTTCCTATAGGTTGCTATTCCTTCATAGCGGAAAATGCGGCATTAACCATCATTCCGCCAACATGAATGTATGTGAAAAGAAACACAGTTGGGTGGGTGTTTGGTGCAGTGGTTAAGACACTGCTTGGGATGCCCACATCCCATTTCAGACTCCCTGGTCTGGTCATGGCTCTGGTCTCAATGCCAGCTTCCTGCTCATGTGCATCCTGGAGGGTAGCAGGGGCTCAAGTACTTGGTTCCTGCCACTCATGTGGTGACCTGGATTGTATCCCTGACTCTTGACTTCAGCCTGGCCCAGCCCCAGGTTGTTGTGGACCTTTGGGGAGTAAGCCACTGGATGGAAGATGTCTCTTCATAAGTCACTATAGTGACCTTTCCAGGTGTGTTCTATGAAACTCTAGGCCTGGGGAGTTTTTGTTTTGTTTTTTAGCAAAGCATTCCATGATAACCAAGTTTGGGAAGCATTGCATATCATATCCTTATCCCCTCATGCCCTTCAGGAAAGTCACAGTGCACATGACCATGGGAAGAGTTATTCAGTAAGTAGACTAGGCTTTCCTTGACTACAGAATGAGCTTTCTCTGTGTTGTGTTGGTTCATGCATCTCTCTCCTTTCATGAATCAGGCTAAGCAGAGTTGTGTGAGTCACCAATAGGTTGGATGACAAAGAGCCTGAGGCATGAGTTCTGGTGATCACGAATAGTAATCTAGGAAGCTAGTTCCTCCTTGGTAAAATGAGAGTGGGATGTTAATTATGCTTTAAAGCCTCTATTCTCACATTATGGGATTCAATCATTTACTATGTAATAAAAGCCTAGAGGAAAAATATCTTATAAATACAACCTTCCCAAAAATAAATAACTAAAACCATGCCAACGTGAAAAAATCAAAGTCATCTGCTAGACATTTGAGTAACAGTTGCATCAAAGGAATCTTTTCTCATGAATTTTGAATAATTACACAGAATGACATACGGGCATATAGCTTGTGTTGATCTAACAGATTCAGTTGTACGCTCCTCCAAGTTGGATCAATGAGGTTGGTGACAATATATAAGTGAAAGGGAGGAAAGAAGTTTGGATGAGCACAGTCATGGAAATGGAGACAAATAGACACGTGAGAAGGAATGAATGGAGAGCCTTGAATGACACAGGGCAAGCAGGTAGCTCCTGTTAGCTCATGAACCTAGAAATACCCGGACAGAAAGTATGATTTAGATGGACTGCTTTGCTGTGGTGCATTGGACAGATCAGAGGAGAGAATTGCTGGGGCCTGATCCACAAGGTGGTGTGCTGAGATGATGCAGTGTCACACTGATGTCTGGAGAAATGTAGAGGAAGGGTTGGTAGAACTTAGGACTCATGAGGTCTGATTGTTGAAGGGTAAGGAAGAACTCTCTTAAGTACTACAGGATGGGGATCTCAGAAGAGGAACAAGTTACAATTGGTGGTGCAAAGAGGTATGCAGAGATCTTGATTCAGAAGTAAAGGGATGATTTTCACTAGATGCATTGAGATCTAGTGAGGCAGCCAAATGGAGCTGGCCAGGTGACCATTTCAGGAAACGGGATTGAGAAAATGCCTCTGTGGCTTTGTGTATCTGTCATATTGTGTTACATGCCAATCTTATTAACTGGTGTACTATTACACTGGGCCGGTACCTTTGTACTCCACTTAGCACAACTTCCACCTTAAGTGCTGGTGAGCTTATGGTAGTGTTTCAAAACACTTGATATTTATACTGCTTTTCCAACTCCATTTAGCTTATTTTTTAAGTGAACATAAAGAGTGGTCCCTGCTTCAAGTCAAGCAATCTGTGTTCACTTCCTGCCCCAGGGTGGCTACTGTTTATTTATGTCCATCATGGCTTTTGGAGAAAGTGCCTGGGTTTGATTAAATTTGTCACACTGATAAGTTGTATCAAGTTATAGTGGAAGTGTTATTTGCCTTAAAATCAAGAGGCAACTAAAAGCAATATCCATGGGTACACTTTGATTTTCATGATTTCAGTGGCATGCGGTATGTAGGTCAAGACTGGGTGGTGTGGAAGGCAATGTGGCTTTGAAATGAAGGCTTACTGCATGCCTGGTGTCGGTCAAGTTGTTTTCATCATCTCAATGTCAGCTCTACCAGCTGTAAAATGGAGATAACCCTGCTGCCTCTCTAATGCAGTTGTAAGACCTGAGTGAAGTAATATGTCTAAAAGTTTAGCATTGTACTGGGCACTAGTAAGTGCTCAAGAAATAGAAATTCCTATAATTATTGTTATTGTTGGAAGTAGAAATATGTGAGGTCTGCAACTGATAGAAATAGTTGGACATTTTAGCTCGATAGAAAAAGAGTAGAGACATGCAGAAAATAAAGGAAATAAACAGCGTGCTCTACATGTCTGTGTCTCAGTTTTTGTGAGCTTGGCAAGACTTGACTTCCCCACGCCTTGAAGAAATGAGTACTCCTGAGGCTTGCATTACAAGAAAATCACAAGGATTAGTGCATTTATATTGAACTCCTGGATTCTGATGGTAAAGTAGGCAATAGGTTTTGCAGCTGTGATGCATTAATGCTAGCATGAACCCAGGCACAATGATTGGACTTCGCAATATTTTTTCTGCCCTGTCCCAACTTTTTATGAAATCTTTCTGTGTGTTCAAGTCTCTGTTGTGAGACCAAGGAAATGGAAGATTACTTGATTCCCAAGGGTCAACCGTGAGGAAGCTCTGAGACAAGGGTGCTGGGTGCTCTGCATGGCAAGTTTCAAGCAAAACCAGTTTTCTGTTTTTTTTTTTTTTTTTTCTGGGTTGAACAAACTTTCCAAAAAACCAGTTGTGTAGGAAGGTTCTTACAGATAGGTGGTGCACATGAAGCACCTGGGAGATCCAGAGATTACTTGACACAGGTGGTCTCTAATGGCGATTTCTCTGCAGTCTGTGGAAGTTGAAGATATTCACAAACCAGCAAATGCCCTGTGTCTGTGGATGGGGGCTGAAGTGTACTAAGGACACTCGGTTAGGTGTCCAGGACAAACGTAAGGCACTAATTAACATCACAGCGAACAACAGCCAAGTTTCTTATTATGTGCCAGCCACTACCAAAGAGAAACTGGCATTTATTTTTATGTGAGCAAGAGGCTGTCCCCAGAATTTTCTGGTTCAGGAGAATAAGAAAGTGAAAGCTGTGCCCAGTGGTATTTCCACTGGGGCACACTTGTCAAAAGTTAGTATTTGTTTATACATGACACCACGTGGAGAGACAGCTCATGTGAGCTGTCAGCATCACGAAGAAGAGCCAGGCTGCCTGAGGTCAAGTCCAGACTCCACCTGTTGCTCTGCACCTTTGGTTTCTTGGCTACTATGGCCTCAAGCTTCATAACTTTAAAATGGCAGCATAGCAGTACTACCTTCAAGTTGTAAGGATGGAATGAGTTAGGAGGACTGCCTGGTACTCACAGTAAGCACTTGGCATGGATTAGCTGCTATTTTGACAGCTTGGATTATTTTGATAGCTTTGACAGCATGGATACTAGACTGAGATGACCTGAGTTTGTGTTCCAGCTCGCCTGTTTATGAGCTGGTCTCAGACTTCTGCATTTATTAAATGGTTAGACTTCTTACATGGACTTGATTGGACTGATGTGAGAATTCAAGGAGAAATTTGCAGAGCACTTGGTAATTCACACCATGCCTGGAATATATTAAACACTCAATAAGTGCTCGCTGTTAGTTTCTTAGTTTCTTTCTTGTCCTTCGATTGCCAAGACAACATCCTTTGCACTGCCCAGAAAGTTGGAAAATCTGAGAATGACGGCTTCTGGAGGCTTATCTCCACCTTCCATTGCTGGAAGGTTTTTGAGTTGGCCATCGAACAACAAAGTCAATTCTTGTCTTTCTAAATCCATGGCCCAGACCACGATGTTCTATAGCAGGTCTTGGCAACACATCAGGTTCCAGGAAAGTACATGAATCATCACAGGATTCTCAGCTCTGTTTCAGAACTACAGGAAAATATGTGATTCCGGTAACAGCTGTCTGAAGTATCCATCTTCCCTAATGTTCTCACTTCCTTTCATCTCTTCACGTCTGGCTCAGCACCTCCTTCCATTGCTTTCTCATCTCCTCTCTGGTCTCCATGCCTGTGTTTCCCCTCCCATTTCCTTTAGCTCAACCCTTACAAAAGATCCAGCCCCCCCCCCCCTTCATCCCTCACCTCCCTTCCTACCACCTTTTCTTCCCTCTCTTATCAGTACTCCTGCTCTACAGGGAGCGAATCCTTGTCTCTCTGCCTCATTCACCTCCCTCCTGCTTACCTCCTTCCTATATAGCATTTTTGTTCTTAACTAAATACATCACATACCCTGTTGTCTTCACAGATGGGAGCCACATCTTCTTCTTTGGGAACAAGATCTGACTTTCTTGTTGTCCTGTCCGGGGTGGGCAGTTGAATGCTGCCTTTGCGCTGGCTCTCACAGGAAGTTTCTGTCACTTGGCTGAGGTTCTTGCTATAGTTGTTGCCACATCTCATGTCCATCAACTTAGACTGAAAGCAGGGATACAGCCTGGCATAGAGCAGGCAGTCTCTGTGCTGTGTGAGCAGAATGAATGAGCAGTTTTACCTGTCCTGACCATATTTTATCATCTTATTTATTGGTCCACTGAGTAAAACATGTATAGAGATGCTAAGAATAATTCCCCCACTGGGAGTTACAGGGGTAAATAGGAAGATGTATTCCTCTCTTCAAACATTGCATTTGGTGAAGGGAATATTGCATCAGTGACATTCTTACTATTTTTGAAAAGATTTTATTTTATTTATTTGAAAGAGTTATAGAGAGGTAGAGACAGAGAGAGAGGTCTTCCATCTGCTGGTTTACTCCCCAGATGGCCACAATGGCCGGAGCTACACCGATCCAAAGCCAGGAGCCTGGAGCTTCTTCCGGGTCCCCCATGCGGGTGCAGGGGCCCAAGGACTTGGGCTGCCTTCTGCTATCCCAGGCCATAGCAGAGAGCTGAATTGGAAGGGGAGCAGCCGGGATTAGAACTGGCACCCATATGGGATGCCGTTGCTTCAGGCCAGGGCTTTAACCCACTGTGCCACAGGGCCAGCTCAACATTTTATTATTTAAAATCTTTTTTGTTTTATTTGGGAAGGGGGAAAGAGAGTGAGAGTGTAAGGGTGCAAGTGCTCCCATCTACTGGTTCACTCAAGATGCCTACCAGGCTGGGAATGACCTGGGGCAGAAGCTGGGAGCTGGGAACGCAATCCAGGTCCCCCACATGGCTGGCAGGAGCCCAGTCACTCGAGTCATCACCGCTGCCTCCCTCTGGTGGGAAGCTGGGATCAAAGCTAGATCTGGAAATTGAACGTAGACATGCAGATGTGGGACACGAGTGTTTTAACTGCTGGGCCAAGTGCCTCTCCTGCATGCATAAATTAAGTACATTTGTGAGAAGTGTTTGATGGAAAAAGAACAAGATTTTATGGGGCCTAGCCAGTGGGGAGTGAGGGTAGTCAGTGAAGGCTTTTGTTAGGAAGTGAGGTTTAACTCTGTACTAGGAGGGACAAAAGCAGTTAGTTAAGCCATGGAAGCAGGAGAAAGAAAGAATGTTCCAGACAGAGTGAGTAGCAGGAAGGAGCCTGGTACACACTGAAGGGATGAAAGAAGACCAGAGGTGCCGGAGCTGGAGTGGGGGCAGCAGGTGAGGGTACCGAGAGGTGGGCATGAGCCAGGCTGGGGGCTTTATCATCACAGCTGTGAACTCTGTTCAAGTGCTTCTTTGCCCTGCCTGTTTCTACACGTCATTCCTTCCCATTTGTGTGAAAATTCTTTTGCCTTGTCTTTGATCACAATGACTAGATTGGGAGCAAATTCATCATGGTCAGGCAGGCAAGCTGGTTGATTAAGAGTATGGACCAGCGTTGTGGCATACAGGTAAAGACCCTGCCTGTGGTGCCAGCATCCCATATGGGCACAGGTTCAAGTACCAGCTGCTCCACTTCCAATCCAGCTCCCTGCTAATATGCCCAGGGAAGCACCAGAAGATGGCCCAAGTCCTTGGGCCCCTGCCAGCCACATGGGAAATCTGGAAGAAGCTCCTGGCTCTGGCTGTTGTGGCCATTTGGGGAGTGAACTAAAGAGCAGAAGATTCTCCCTCTCCCTCCTCTCCCTCTCCCTCTCCCCCACCCCCTCTCCCCCTCCCTTTCTCCCCTTCCCCCTCTCTCCCCTTCCCTCTCTCTCCCCTCTCCCCCTCTCTCCCCTCTCCTCTCTCTCCCCCTTCCCTCTCTCCTATCCCCTCTCCTCTCTCTCCCCTCTCCTTTCTCTCCTCTCCCCCCTCCCCTCTCCTCTCCTTCCCCTCCCCCTCCCCCTTCCCTCTCCCCCTCTCTCCTCTCCTCTCTCCTCTCCCCCTCCCCCTCTCCCCCCTTCCCTCTCTTCCCCCTCTCTCTCCTCCCCTCTCTCTCCTCTTCCCTCCCCTCTCTCTCCTCTTCCCTCCCCTCCCTCTCTCCTCTCCCCTCTCTCCCCTCTCTCCCCTCTCTCCTCCCCCTCCTCCCCTCTCCCCCCTCTCTCCCCCCTCCCCCCTCCTCTCTCCCCCTCCCCCTCCCCTTCCCTCCCCTCCCTCTCTCCTCTCTCTCCTCTCCTCTCCTCTCCTCTCCTCTCCTCTCCTCTCCTCTCCTCTCCTCTCCTCTCCTCTCCTCTCCTCTCCTCTCCTCTCCTCTCCTCTCCTCTCCCCTCTCTCCCCCTTTCCTCTCCCCTTTCTCCCCCTTTCCTCTCCCCTCTCTCTCCCCTCTCTCCTCCCCTCTCTCCCCTCTCTTCTCTCTCTCCTCCTCTCTCCTCTCTCTCCCCTCTCTTCTCTCTCTAACTCTGATTTTCAAATAAAATAATAAATCTTTTAAAAAATTAAAGGATGGGCTGGTGCTGTGGCATAGCAGGTAAATCTATTGCCTGTGAAATTGGTACCCCACTGAGCACAGGTTCAACACTTGGCTGCTCCACTTCTGATCCAGCTCTCTGCTGTGGCCTGGGAAAGCTGCAGAAGATGGCTGACGTCCTTGGGCCCCTGCACTCACGTGGGAGACCCAGAGGAAGCTGATGCCTCCTGCTTCAGAATGGCCCAGCTCTGGTCATTGTGGCCATCTGGGGAGTGAACCAATGAATAGAAGCTCACTCACTCACTCTCTCTCTCCCTCTCTGTAACTCTGCCTTTCAAATAATAAATAAATCTTTTTTTTTTTTTATTTTTGACAGGCAGAGTGGACAGTGAGAGAGAGAGACAGAGAGAAAGGTCTTCCTTTGCCGTTGGTTCACCCTCCAATGGCCGCCACGGCCGGCGCGCTGCCGCCGGCGCACCGCGCTCATCCGATGGCAGGAGCCAGGTACCAGGTGCTTTTCCTGGTCTCCCATGGGGTGCAGGGCCCAAGCACCTGGGCCATCCTCCACTGCACTCCCGGGCCACAGCAGAGAGCTGGCCTGGAAGAGGGGCAACCGGGACAGAATCCGGCGCCCCAACCGGGCCTAGAACCCGGTGTGCCGGCGCCGCAAGGCGGAGGATTAGCCTGTTGAGCCACGGCGCCAGCAATAAATCTTAAAAAAAATAAAAAAGCTGCACCTGTAAAACAGTAAAACATTTGCTTTAAAAGAAAAGAGGTGTGTGACCCTTGCACCCAGGCAGAACTATGTTTAGTTCCTATCTTCATCATCTTTGGCTGGTGATATTGGGCCAGTTACTCAGCCTCCCTGAATTTCCATCTGAAATTGATGATGGTAATGTGGACCCTATGGGTTTGATAAAGATTAGATTTTAAAAATGCAGTGAAGTTGCTGGACTTGGGTTGTCTGCATTGCTCCTTCCATGGCCATGCTTGTTGAAGGCCGAGCAGCTGTGTAAGAAGCAGAGTAGCTTCAGCCCTTGTTCTGCTTCTTCTGGACCTTTCTTGGCAGAGCCCTGAGAGATGGTGGAGATGAGAATTTGGTGATGTGACTGCTTTTTCAGTGTATCATTCAAAGACGTTTTCCCATTCCTTGTTCTACTCTGAACAGTTTTTTTTTTTTTTTAATTATTTAAGAGGCAGAATTGCAGACAGAGGGAGAGACAAGAGAAAGGTCTTCCAACTGCTGGTTCACTCCCCAAATGGACACAATGGCCAGAGTTGAGCCAATCCAAAGCCAGGAGCCAGGAGCTATCTCTGGGCCTCCTGTGCAAGTGCAGGGTCCCAGGCACTTAGCCATCTTCTACTGCTTTCCCAGGCGATAAGCAGAGAACCAGGACATGAACCGGCACCCATATAGGATGGCAGCGCTGTAGGCGAGGGCTTAGCTCACTATGGCACAGTGCCGACTTCTGTGCTGGCATGTTTAAGCCATGATTTTGACTTCTCAGTAAGCATTCCTTAGGGAAACTGTTCTTAGGTCTTCTGTTTGATTGTCTCTGACTGTCGCTTCCTGTGTTTTTAATTTCCACTCCTGCCTCTCAGTCCCTACCATCACCTGTCCTGGATTCTGGACATTTATTTGCTCTGGTCACTGGAATCTGCTTGTCTGTGTTTCAGCTGTCTGTGTCTCTGGTCCCAGGCTCTCAGATTGCACTGGGTAGGTGATGTCATGTATTCCCTCCCCTGTCTTTGACCTCTGGGCTCTGGAGCCATAGCTCACTTTTGACACTTGCTATCTGGGGAAACAAACCCTGGTTTCTAATCCTGGATCCGGACTTGTGCCCGGCCTTCTCTTGGCCTTATGCCTTATATTAAGACTCTCATGTTTTTGCTGCCTTCATTTTTTCCTGAATAAGTGGCATGATCCTCTAATTCCCTTCGCCAATTCTGACTCAACATATTGAAAACAGAATTCACCTCTGCATGCCTCATTCTCTCTGTTGGTCAAGTTGCACACATAGAATGGATTGCATCATGTTTGCCTGCTCCTTGAAATTCTGAAATCTCTGAAGACAGCAATTATCCTTAATCATGTCTGTATCTACATCATTTTGTTCAGACCCTATAAAATAAGACACTTAGTAGTAGTTTTCAAAGCTGGTTGGCAGTTGTCAGCCTGCCAGAAAAGGTTATCATCAACTTGTACCAACAGAGAGGAGGAGAGACCTTGGTTTCTAGTGGCTATCAGAGACCTTGGAACAATTCCAGGGATGGTATTTTGGCTTCAGAGTATTTTCTGGAAGGATTTATGGTCGGCTGATTAGTCAGTGAGGTGGCCTCCCTTTCTTCTTGGGGTGGACTTTCTAGATAGCATTATGGGGCCAGCGCCGCGGCTCACTAGGCTAATCCTCCACCTTGCGGCACCGGCACACCAGGTTCTAGTCCCGGTCGGGGCACCGGATTCTGTCCTGATTGCCCCTCTTCCAGGCCAGCTCTCTGCTGTGGCCCGGGAAGGCAGTGGAGGATGGCCCAAGTGCTTGGGCTCTGCACCCCATGGGAAACCAGGAGAAGCACCTGGCTCCTGCCATCAGATCAGCGGGGTGCGCCAGCCGCGGCGGCCATTGGAGGGTGAACCAACGGCAAAGGAAGACCTTTCTCTCTGTCTCTCTCTCACTGTCCACTCTGCCTGTCAAAAATAAAAAAAAAAAATTAGATAGCATTATGGTAGGAAAAAACCATCCTTTGACCCACTAAAGATAAATCTGTATTTCCTTTTTCAGTGTCTTGTTTGCTTTCTCTTCCTAAGGAGAGAGTTGTTTTTTTTTTTAATTATTTAAGAGGCAGAATTGCAGACAGAGGGAAAGACAAGAGAAAGGTCTTCCAACTGCTGGTTCACTCCCCAAATGGACACAATGGCCAGAGTTGAGCCAATCCAAAGCCAGGAGCCAGGAGCTATCTCTGGGCCTCCTGTGCAGGTGCAGGGTCCCAGGCACTTGAGCCATCTTCTACTGCTTTCCCAGGCGATAAGCAGAGAACCAGGACATGAACCGGCACCCATATAGGATGGCAGCGCTGTAGGCGAGGGCTTAGCTCACTAAGCTAAGAGAGAAGCTAAGAGAGAAGCTAAATTCATCCATAGACTCATGGATATTCAGGGGTCCAGGGAGAAGAATGGAAATAACAGAGGTCCATTTGGAGACAGAGTGAACCTGGAGGAAGACATTTTGTAGACAACACGCTGTAGCAGCTGAAGGGTGAAAAGGAATTGGAGAGGAAAGGAAAGGATAAATGTGTCCCTTTAATGTCCTTTAAGAAAAGAAAATAAGATTTAAATTAGAAATGAACTTGCTATGTGATTTTCATTCCTGTTTCCATTACATTCAACACAATGTTTGACATGAGGAAAACTCTCTATCAGTATTTATTGAATTAGTATGTGTGTTGGAATTGTAGCCTTCAACTCAGGCTGCAGACCCTTTGTTCACAATATGCACAGTATTGTGGGTTTGGGAACACACTTTTTTATTGTAAAGCTTTATTTGTTAACTTGGAAAGCAGAGTTACAAAGAGAGAGGGAGCTCTTCCATCTACTGCTTCACTCTCCAAATGGCCACATCAGCCAGGGCCTGGCCAGACCAAAGTCAGGAGTCAGGAGCCAGGAGCTTCAACCAGGTCTCCCATATTGGTGGCAAGAGACCAAGGCCTTGAGCCATCTTCTGCTGCTTTCCCAGCTGCATTAGCAGGGAGCTGGATTGGAAGCAGAGCAGCCAGGGCTCAAACTGGTGCTCATATGGAATGCTGGCATTGCAGGTGGCAGCCTAGCCTGCTGTGTTACAATGCCAGCCACAGGAACATGTTTTTTTGATGCTGTAAGTCTAGGGTTCTGGGTGTATGATTAGAGAGGCAGAGGAACACAGATCAACCCACTCCCAACTGCACAGTGAAATGACCGTGCCCTAGTCTGCAGTGCTAGTTCAGGACCAAGGACAGCATCCCATGGATGTTTCCCCTCGCACTTAGTGCTTCTCCTTCCATGTTTGTGGGTGATTTAAATATCCTGCCCCCCCCCCCCCGACTTTCTGTACACCTTTTCTGCAACCCTCTCAACTAGGACCAGTCCAACTACTGCCTTCTCCATTTCTAGACATGGACTGCCTAGCACTGCTGGAGAAAGATGGCACAGATGATCTGTGGTCGCAGTTCCACCAAGCAGTCCTAAGTACCACTTGCCATCTCTCTCCACCGGGACCCCCAAGCTGCACTGCCCTGGCTCTTCACACCTTTTCCATCCCTTTCAGTCTCAGGACATGACTCTGCCTCCTAATTCCACAAGAAATGGAAGTTACACAGTGAGAATTCCTTTAACTTCCTTTTTACACTAACTTTGCTATGTCCATCCTCAAAGGAAAGTGTCCTTTGTGCCCCTCAGAACAGATCCTCCTACCTCTGCTTCTGATTTCTCTCCTCAATCCTACAGGAGCTCTGGGATTAGACATTGTTCCATCAGATGCTCTCTCTCTCTGTGCCCTACTGGTTCCTGCTCAACACATTGACCAGTGTTCCTGGAATCACATGGAGTCCTTAATTAATTAATTTTTAGAGATTTATTTATTTGGAAGAGTTACAGAGAGAAGGAGAGATAGTAGAGAGAGGGGGGTCTTTCTTCCACTGGTTCATTCCTCAATTGGTCACAATGGCTGGAGCTGCACTGATCCGAAGCTAGGAGCCAGGGACTTCTTCTGGGTCTCCCACGCAGGTGCAGGGGCCCAAGGACTTGGGCCATCTTCTACTGCTTTCTCAGGCCATAACAGAGAGCTGGAATGGAAGTAGAGTAGCTGGGACTCAAACTGGTGCCTATATGGGATGCTGGGACTGTAGGTGGCAGCTTTATCTGCTACACCACAGCATCGGCCAATGGAGTCCTTATTTAATGATACAGATTTGGGGACCTTATTCCAGGCCTGTTGCATGAGAGTCTTTGGTGGCAGGGCCTTGGAATCTATTTGTAACAAGAGCTCCTGGTTTAGGAAGTGCTATTACAAGTTCTGCCTTTTGTTCTTGCTGCCCTCAAACTATCCTCACTCTAGGGCCAGACAGACCTCTCCAAAATGCAAATCTGACCACATAGTTCCCTGTTAAAAGCCACTCAATTTTAAAAATGTCAGGCTCAGGGCAGAAAGCGCATGGTACATCAAAAGTGACAATTTGAAGAGAGTTTAATGGAGGTGTTATCTTTGAAAGTGCGACAGGATGTGGGCAGTGCACTAGGGCAACCATCAGTGGATTTGAAAGGTAAGGGAGGGAATGGTTATTTGTCCTGAGAGAGGGGCTACCCTGTAATTAGAGGAGAGAAGCATTTAACCTGAGCAAAGAGCAGAAAAGAATAGGTGCTTCTCCTGTCTGCTTCCTCTCTCTGAACCCTTCTTAGTGCTTTGCAGAGGATGAAAGCAAGGGAGCCTGTGGTATGGTCTGTGTTGGCGTCTTGGGGTGTGGAATGGCAGAAGGGAACGGTGTGGGTCTTGGTGGGGGAGCATGAAAATAGAAGTAATGTAGCATGGTTTCCAACCAGCACCCTGGGGATAGGAGCTGCTGTGGTTTGACCCTCAAAGGTTGACATGTTGAAGCTTGGTCCCTAGTGTGGTGGTGGTGGGAGGTTCTAAGGCCTTTCAAAGGTGGTGGTCTAGTGGCAGTTGGTTAGGCCTCTGGGGGTGCTAACCTTGCAAGGGATTAAGACTGTTCTCATGGGACCTTGAGTTCTCTGAAAGCAAGCTGTTACAAGAACAAGTCTGACCCCCAAATCACTTCCTGTCTGGTGAAGAGATCACTCCCTCTGTCAGACACTCCTTCCATTATGTCGCCATCTGCCATGAGTGATGCAGCCAAGGAGGCCTTGCCATAGCTGGGCCTATGGTTTTGGGACTTTCAACTTCCAAATCTGTAAGCTAAACAAACTGCTTTTCCTTATAAGTACCCCTTATAAGTACCTTATAAGTACCACAGGCATTTTATTATAATAACAGCAAAATAGACTAATAAAGGCACTGTTGCAGTTGATTTCTCAACAATGTTGCAGTGGATTCATTTCTGAGAGGAGGAGTGTGGTGGGGGCGAGAGGCACGGAGTCACTACGCAGGCTCCGGGAGTCGGGTGAAAGCAGGCCAGAGGTGAGCAGCCTGCAGACTCGTTTATTTCAGTTAGTACAACAGCTTATATAGTCAAGACCAGCCAATCCGGCCAAGGGGTGGTCTATGCCCCAACAAATCATAGCCTGTTGCAGGGCAGTTTCCAAAGCCATCCAATCACAGCCTGTTGCCAGTCAGGCTCTTGTTGCCAGGCAGTTTCCATCCAATCACGGCCTGGCGTCAGTCAGGCTCTACTGTCATGTGGTTTCCGAAGCCATCCAATCACGACCTGTTGCCAGGCAGTTTCTGTTGTCAGCAGCCATCTTGGCATGACCTTTTCACCTCAGCGGCCATCTTGGCATGACCTTTTCACCTCATTCCACCACAAGGCACCAAACCTTCATGCGGCCACATGATGTCCTCTTCCATCAGACTTCCTTTTGCTGCCCTGAGGGAGCTGTGGCTGTCCCAGACTCTTACCTTCCCTGTGTACTTGTTTCTGCCCTTTGCTTGTGCAGCCTCCTGTGTCTGGAATGCCCACCTTGCTCTTGTCCACCTAACAGCTGCCCAGCCTTTTTTATTTTTATTTTTTGACAGGCAGAGTGGACAGTGAGAGAGAGAGAGACAGAGAGAAAGGTCTTCCTTTGCCGTTGGTTCACCCTCCAATGGCCGCTGCAGCCAGCATGCTGCAGCCGGCGCACTGCGCTAATCCGAAACCAGGAGCCAGGTGCTTCTCCTGGTCTCCCATGTGGGTGCAGGGCCCAAGCACTTGGGCCATCCTCCACTGCCTTCCCGGGCCACAGCAGAGAGCTGGCCTGGAAGAGGGGCAACTGGGACAGCATCTGGTGCCCCGACTGGGACTAGAAACCGGTGTGCTGGCGCCGCAGGCGAAGGATTAGCCTATTGAGCCGCAGTGCCGGCCTAGCTGCCCAGCCTTTTTTTTTTTTTTTCCTTTTTTTTTGAAAAAATTTTATTTAATGAACATAAGTTTCTAAAGTACAGCTTATGGATTACAATAGCTTCCCCCTCCCCGTAACACAATAGCTTCCCCCTTCCCCCATCCCACCCACAACACTCCCCTCTCCCACTTCCTCTCCCCTTCCATTCACATCAAGATTCATTTTCAATTATTTTTATATATAGATCAATTTAGCATATATTAAGTAAAGATTTCAACAGTTTGCACCCACACAGAAACACAAAGTGTAAAATATTATTTGAGTACTAGTTGTAGCATTAATTAAACACCTAAGAATAATTGTATATTAATTACGGAGTTCAACCAATAGTTTTAAGTAGAACATAAAAAATACTAAAAGGGTAAAGTATTAAGTTCTTTTTTTTTCTTTTTTTGTTTGTTTTATAGTTATTTTTTATTTAATAAATGTGAATTTACAAAGTGCAACTTTTGTATTGTGTGGCTTCCCCCTCCCCCAACTTCCTTCCCTCCCCCATCTCTTCCCTCTCCCATCCCACCCTTCATCGAGTTTCATTTTCAATTACCTTCATATACTGATGATCAACTTAGTATATACTAAACAAGGATTTCAACAGGCTGTACTCACACAACCGCACAAGGTATAGGGTATTGTTCGACTAGTAGTGTTGTTTTTAAGTTTCATAGTAAAACATATTAAGGACACAGATCCTACGTGGGGAGCAGGTGCACAGTGACTCCCGTTATAGATTTAACAATTGGCACTCTTATTTATGGCGTCAGCAATCACCCGAGACTCTTGCTATGAGCTGTCTAGGCTATGGAAGCCCCTTGAGTTCACCAACTCTGAACTTGTTTAGTCAAGGCCGTATCACAGTGGAGGTTCCTTCCTCCCTTTGGAGAAAGGCGCCTCCCTCCTTGATGGCCTGTTCCTTCCGCTGGGGTCTTGTTCACCAGGATCTTTCATTTAGATAGTTTTTTTGCCACCGTGTCATGGCTTTCCATGCCTGTGAGACTCTCATGGACCTTTTAGCCAGATCCGAATGTCCCAAGGGTTGATTCTGAGGCAGGAGTGCTGTTTTGGGTGTTTGCCATTCTATGAGTCTGCTGTGTGTCCTGCTTCCCCCGCAGGATCATTCTCTCCCTTTTAATTCTATCCTTCATTATTTGCTTACACTGGTCTTATTTGTGAAATCTCTTCGACACATACCCTATCTTTTTGATTGGTTGTGTATTTATACTTATCACTTTACCAAGTGCGCTGGCATTGGTACTTGCCTCCTTGGTAAGATTGAGTTGAAATCCCCTGGCACATTTCTAGTTCCACCATTGGAGGTAAGTCTGAGTGAGCATGTGCCGACCTATATGTCTCCTCCCTCTCTTATTCTCACTCCTATGTTTAACAGAGATCACTTTTCTGTTAATTTTAAACGCCTAAGAATGATTGTGCATTGATTACAGAGTTCAACCAGTGGTCTTATGTAGAACAAACAGAGCAACAACAACAACAACAACAAAAATACTAAAAGGAATAAAATAGTAAGTTGTTCCTCAACAGTCTATACAAGGGCTGATCATGTCATTTTCTCTCATAGTGTCCATTTCACTTCAATGGGTATCATTTTAGATGCTCGTTTAGTTGCCATCGATCAGGGAGAACATATGATATTTGTCCCTTTTGGACTGGCTTATTTCACTCAGCATGATGTTTTCCAGCTTCCTCCATTTTGTTCTAAGTGCCCGGATTTCATTGTTTTTTACTGCTGTATAGTGTTCCATAGAGTACATATCCCATAATTTCTTTATCCAGTCATCCGTTGATGGACATTTATCTTAACTCCATGTCTTAGCTATTGTGAATTGAGCTGCAACAAATATTGAGGTGCAAATGGCTTTTTTCTCCCCTTTAATTCCATTTGGGTGAATTCCAAGGAGTGGGATGGCTGGGTCCTGTGGTAGTGCTATATTCAGGTTTCCGAGGACTCTCCAAACTGACTTCCATAGTGGCTTTACCAGTTTGCATTCCCACCAACAGTGGATTAGTGTCCCTTTTTCCCTACATCCTCATCAGCATCTGTTGTTGGTTGATTTCTGTATGTAAGCCAATCTAACCGGAGTGAGGTGAAACCTCATTGTGGTTTTGATCTGCATTTCCCTGATGGCTAGGGATCCTGAGCATTTTTTCATCTGTCTGTTGGCCATTTGGATTTCCTCTTTTGAAAAATGTCTGTTAAGGTCCTTGGCCCATTTTTTTATTGGGTTGTTTGTTTTGATTCTGTAGTGTTTTTTGATAATTTTATAGATTCTAGTTGTTAATCCTTTATCTGTTGTGTAGTTTGCGAATAATGTCTCCCATTCTGTTGGTTGCCTCTTCACTTTCCTGACTGTTTCCTTTGCTGTAAAGAAACTCTTCAATTTGAGGTAATCTCATTTGTTTATTTTATCTTTGATTACCCATGCCTCTGGGGTCTTCTCCAGGAATTTTCCGCCTGTTCCAGTATCTTGAAGGGTTTCCCCTACGCTCTCAATTAGTTTCATGGTGTCATGGCGCATCTCTAGTTTTTTGATCCATGTTGAGTGGATTTTTGTATAAGGTGTAAGGTAGGGGTCTTGCTTCATACTTTGACATGTGGACATCCAGTTTTCCCAGCACCATTTGTTGAAGAGGCTGCCCTTGTTCCAGGGGTTGGTTTTAGGGCCTTTGTCGAATATGAGTTGGTTATAGATGTTTGGATTGATCTCTGGTGTTTCTATTCTGTTCCATTGGTCTATCCATCTGTTTTTGTATCAGTACCAGGCTGTTTTGATTATAACTGCCCTGTAGTATGTCTTGAAGTCTGGAATTGTGATGCCTACAGCCTTGTTTTTATTGTAAAGGATTGCTTTAGCTATTCTTGGTCTCCTGTTTCTCCATATGAATTTCAGCATCGTTTTTTCTAGGTCTTTGAAGAATGACTTTGGTATTTTGATTGGTATTGCATTGAACTTATAAATTGCTTTTGGGAGAATGGACATTTTGATAATATTGATTCTTCCAATCCATGAGCATGGCATGTTTTTCCATTTTTTTGTGTTCTATTTCTTTCTTTAGTGTTTTGTAATTTTCATCATAGAGGTCTCTGACATCCTTGGTTAAATTTATTCCAAGTTACTTTATTGTTTTTGTGGCTATCATGAATGGGATTGATCTTAGAAGTTCTTCCTTGGCCTTGGCATTATCTGTGTATACAAAGGCTGTTGATTTCTGAGCGTTGACTTTGTATCCTTCTACTTTACCAAAGTCTTCTATGAGTCCAAATAGTCTCTTATAGGAGTTTATCGGGTCCCCTATATATAATATCATGTCATCTGCAAATGGGATAGTTTAACTTCTTCCTTTCCCATTTGTATCCCTTTAATTTCTTTTTCTTGCCTGATGGCCCTGGCTAACACTTCTAGGACTATATTGAATAGCAATGGTGAGAGTGGGCATCCCTGTCTGGTGCCAGTTTTCAATGGAAATGCCTCCAACTTTTCCCCATTCAATATGATGCTGGCCATCATATTATCATAGACTGCCTTAATTGTGTTGAGGAATGTTCCTTCTAACCCCAATTTGCTTAGGGTTTTCATCATGAAAGGGTGTTGTATTTTGTCAAATGCTTTCTCTGCATCTATTGAGATAATCATATGATTTTTGTTTCTCAATTTATTAATGTGATTGATTGACTTTCGAATATTGAACCATCCCTGCATACCAGGGATAAATCCCACTTGGTCTGGGTGAATGATCTTTCTGATGTGCAGTTGGATTCGGTTTGCCAGAATTTTGTTGAGTATTTTTGCATCTATGTTCATCAGGAAGATAGGTCTGTAGTTTTCTTTCTCTGTTGTATCTTTTCGGGGCTTAGGAATTAAGGTGATATTGGCTTCGTAGGAAGAATTTGGGAGGATTCCCTCCCTTCCAATTGTTTTGAGTAATTTGAGAAGAACTGGGGTTAGTTGTTCTCTAAATGTCTGGTAAAATTCAGCGGTGAAGCCATCTGGTCCTGGGCTCTTCTTTTATGGTAGTGCGTTTATTACTGATTCAATTTCTTCCATGGTTATGGGTCTGTTTAGATTTTCTATATCTTCACGGCTCAGTTTAGGAAGTTTGTATGTGTCCAGGAATCTATCCATTTCTTCCAGGTTCCCCAGTTTGTTAGCATATATCTCTTTGTAGGGGTTTCTGATGATTCTTTTTATTTCTGTTGTGTCTGTCATTACATTTCCATTACTATCTTTGATTTTACAGATTTGGGTCTTCTCTCTCCTTTTTTTGGTTAGTTGGGCCAATGGTGTGTCGATTTTGTTTATTTTTCAAAGAACCAGCTCCTGGTTTTGTTGATCTTTTGTATTGTTTTTTTTTTTTTTGTTTCAATTCTGTTTATTTCTTCTCTAATCTTTAGTATTTCTTTCCTCCTTCTGGATTTGGGGTTAATTTGCTGCTGTTTTTCTAAATCCTTGAGATGCATGGAGAGTTCATTTGTTTGGTTCCTTTCCAGCTTCTTGATGTAGGCACCAAGTGCTATAAACTTTCCTCTTAGCACTGCTTTTGCTGTGTCCCACAGATTTTGATAGGTTGTGTTATTTTCATTTGTTTCTAGAAATCTTTTGATTTCTCTTTTAATTTCTTTGATGACCCACTGTTCTTTTAGGATCATGTTGTCCATTCTCCATATATTTGCATATGGTGTAGAGATTCTTGGGTTGTTGATTTCGAGTTTCACTGCACTATGGTCTGAGAAGCTGCATGGTATAGTTTCAATTTTTTTAATTTGTTGAGGCTCCCTTTATATCCTAGCATATGGTCAATCCTAGAGAACGTTCCATGTACTGGGGAGAAATACGTGAACTCTGTGGCTGTGGGGTGGAAGGTTCTGAAGATGTTTATTTGGTCTATAGCGTCAATTAACTCTGTTGTTTACTTGTTGAATTTCTGTCTGGTTGATCTGTCCATTGGTGAGAGTGGGGTGTTGAAGTCCCCTGTTACTATTGTATTTGAATCTATATCTCCCTTTAAATCCTTTAGTAATTCTTTCAGGTAGCCAGGCGCCCTGTAATTAGGTGCGTATACATTTATAATAGTAATGTCTTCCTGTTGGATAGATCCTTTAATCATATAGCGCCCTTCTCTGTCTCTTTTAATAGTTTTTATGTTAAAGTCTATTTTGTCTGATATCAGGATGGCCACACCAGCTCTTTTTTGATTTCTGTTAGCTTGGAGTATCTTTTTCCATCCTTTCACTTCCAGTCTGCGTGCATCTTTGCTGATAAGGTGTGTCTCCTGAAGGCAGCATATAGATGGATTCTCTTTCCTGATCTAATCAACTAGTCTATGTCTTTTGGTAGTAGAATTAAGACCATTCACATTCAGTGTGATTACTGTTAAGTACTGTCTTTTCCCATTCATGTTTCCTAAACGAGCTGTTTATGTATTTTGAACTTTATTTGTAGCTTACTCTACATTTGCTTTTTTTTGTAGTGAAGTTCTTGTTTTTGTATTTCTGTGTGCAGCACATCTTTGAGCAAGTGTTGTAGGTTGGATGTGTGGATACAAATTCTTTCAGTTTCTGTTTGTCTTGGAAGATCTTTATTACCCCTTCATTCATAAATGATAGCTTTGCAGGGTATAGTATTCTAGGTTGGCATTGTTTGTCTTTTAAAACTTGAAATATATCATGCCTTTGTCTCCTTGTCTGTAGTGTTTGCGATGAGAAGTCTGGGGTGAGTCTGATTAACTTACCTCTGAATGTGATTTGTCGTTTTTCTGTGGCACATTTTAGGATTTGTCCTTTGTGTGTCACTGAGCTGAGTGTTGCCACAATGTATTGCGGTGAATTTCTCTTCTGGTCTACCCTGTTTGGAGTCCTGGCTATCTGTTGAATTTGCCTGTTGTTATCCAGCTGCCTTTGTTGAAGTTTTCTGATATTATTTCATTAAAAACACTTTCCAGTCCATTCTCTCTTTCCACCGCCTCAGGGACTCCTATTATCCAAACATTACAATGCTTGATTGAATCTTGTAGGTCTCCGACCATATTTTTTAATTTTTTAAATTTCTTCTTCCTGCGTTTGAACTGACTGTATTATTTCTGGAAGTTTGTTTTCAAATTCTGATATTCGGTCTTCTATTTCATCTGTTCAATTTCCGAGGGATTCCACGGTGTTTTTATATGGGTTTTTATATGAGTTTTTCATTTCCAGTATTTCATTCTGGCTTCTCTTTAGGATTTCTAATCCTTGGGCTTGTTAGCTGCCCAGCCTTTTGTAGAACTAGACCCAACTAACAGTATCTTGACCGAAGTGAATTGCCTCCTGCTCCTTTGTGCTTCCATCAAACCCCACATTTCCCATCCTGATATTGTAATAGCTAATGTGTGGAATGCTTGCTATGTACCAAGCACTGAGAAGTCTGCCTGCCCTGCCTAATTAAATCCTCATATCAACTCAATTATATCCATTTTACAAGTGAGAATACGGAGAAACAGAGTGGTTGATTGAAGTTTCATTGAACAACTCCAGGATTTGAAGCCCAGCAGTCTGGCTCTAAACTGCTTGGCCACTCTTCCACGGGGCCTCATAGCATCCATACTACTCACCTGCACTAGTTTATGTGCCCGGCTTCCTCTACTAAACTGTAAGCTCACCGAGCATAGGGTGGGGTTTTATTTTTTTCCTCACAGCCTCCTTGCCCTGCTCCAGTACTTAGCACAGAGCCTGGCAAAGGGAGGTATTTGGTAAGTGATGAGTAGGGAATGAAAAAAAGCAAATGTTTTAGAAATATACCCACTTTACAGTTGAGAAGACTGCAACTCGGAGATGCTAAATAACCTGTTCGAAGTCATAGCCTAAGCTGCATATTCAGTCTAGGTCTGCTTGAGTACAAAGCCCATTTCTTTTTCTTCTACCACATCAGGCTGCTTTCAAGAAAATACAAAACATGAATGCCATAGAGTTGTCTTTCCCCGAATTATGGGAAATCGCATTCCTGTTTCAGAGTTGGCATAACTCATATAACTTGAGACTGATGCCATCTGAGGTCAACCCAAACCAGAACCACTGTGCAGGAATAATAAGCTACAGCTGAGGATGGGGATGGGGATACTGCATGCAGTGACAGCTCTAGAT
Source organism: Sylvilagus floridanus (assembly GCA_949820135.1). Lineage (NCBI taxonomy): Eukaryota > Metazoa > Chordata > Mammalia > Lagomorpha > Leporidae > Sylvilagus > Sylvilagus floridanus. Next base: position 46,554,784 of record OX463235.1, read on the forward strand.
CAGAATTCAGGTCCACATCCGAGGAATTGGGGTTTAAGGACCAGAGTTGTGGAAGCAGAGGCCAGACATTTGTAGTGAAATGTTTTGGCAGCATCTGACCTAATCCTGGCTGTCTTTGAAGCTGTGATTTGAGTCAACAGTGTGGCCATGATTTAAAGAGTATGTCTTCTGAGTGTAGTGTGGAGTCTAACCAAAGTCAGGCCCATGGGACAGCTCCCTGGGAGCTCCTATTCTGTAAGAGATGCTAACATCGTACCAGAATATATTGCACATAAAGTGTCAGTTAACCCCACATTCCATAGGCAACTTCTAAAATGATTAGAGGAAGGGGGATGTGTTGTTTCTCATGGAAGTCTCCTCTCTTCAAATAAAAATTGTTTTAAATGCTGCTCACCATGCTGGCCAGCCTCTGAGGAGTGGTGGGGCGTGCAGCCACACGCATCAGCCTAACCCAGCGAGCGGTCCGCTGTTTCCAGAAGGCATGATCAGCAAGTTCCGAAGCTGAGAAATGTGTGGCACGATAATGACTTACCTTCTCACATAAATTTTAAAGTTAGGGTGTCTGACATAGAAAAATAATGCGTACAACCAGTCTATTTTATTAATTGATTTTTAAGTATTTTAGGAAGTGAGTGCTCCTATCTGCAAATTCACTCTCCAAGTGCCCACAATAGCTGCAGGTTGGAGGAACTGATTTTGGGATCTGAGAACGAGCTCTAGGTCTCCCGTGTGGGCAGCAGGAAGCCAATCACCTGCCTTTTTCCCAGGATCTGTGTTAGTAGGAAGCTGGAGGCAGGAACAGAACCTGGTGTCAAACTCATGCGCTCTAATGTGGCACATGAGCATCTTAATCGGCGTTTTAACCATTGGGGAAAAACACCCTCCATTGTTCTTTTATCTTGAAACATAGTGAGGTGGGCATTTTATTATTAATAGAAGATCAGTTTTGGTCCTTGCTCCAACAAAGAAATGTTGAGTAAATACGTTAGGAATATCAGGTTCGGGTCAGGATGGCCAGATACCTGATGTGCTCTCGCTGAGCCCACTGGCCTCTGCTCATCGCTTCAGCCTGAGGACGAGGAGCTGAGTGCTTGGCCTTCCCCGGACGGTGGATCCCCAGTGCAGGCCAAGTGCATTCTCAGTGGGCCCTTCCCCACCCTTTCCTTTATCGCCTTCTCAGTTGCAGCTATGACTGCCCAGTTACTAGGTCATCGCCTTTGATTTTCAACAGATTACTCATTGGCACAGAGAAGCTCTTTTTTGAGCAAAACTTCAAAGCCAACAGTCTGATTCCCCTACATATTAAACACATTCCCTATTTTTTTTAAAAGATGTATTTATTTGAAAGGCAGAGTAACAGGGAGAGACAGAGAAAGAGATAGTCTATCCCCAGTTCATTCCCCAGTTGGCTGCAGTGACCAGGGCTGAAGCCAGGAGCTCGGAACTCTCTCCAGGTCTCCCTCGTGGGTGCAGGGGCCTACGCACTTGGACCACCTTCCATTGCTTTCCCAGGTGCATTATCAGGAAGCTGGATTGGAAGTGGGGCAGCTAGGCGCTGAACTGGTGCTCTGACGCAGGATGCGGCAGCTTCACCCCCTGTGCCGTGTGCCAGCCCCGTTTTCTCTGACTATTCTGGCTACTTGCTTTTGTCCCTGACCATCCCCACTTCACAGATGAGCACCGTGAGGTTCAGGGAGACTCAGCAGCTTGCTCACGATGAGATAGGTAGCAAGTTCTGGAGCTGGACCGTGCCTTGGATTTCTTGTCCATTCTGTGAAACTAGTAGTTCTGCCAAGGTGTGCCCATCCAGCCTAGGCTGTCTCACAGGGAGACGTGAAGGGCCGGCAGGGGCACCAGCCTCACCTCCCGCTTCCATGCTCCTCTCACACCCCCAGGCCACACTGGCTCCTAACTCCTTCCCCACTGCCGTTCGCCCTTAGGCAGTCTGTCCCTCCGTGTAGGCGCACCCCTCCTAAGCACCCCCCCCCCCCCGCCTTCCTCTCTGTGTAGCTCTTGTGCACCCTTGCTTGCTGACATCAGAAAGTATTCCCCCTCTGTGCCACTCAGTGCTGTCCTCCCCTTCTGTTTGTCACTGCTCTTAGCTGGCCCTTGTCCCTCTGTGTGTGTTCACCCTTGTGTTCCTGTCTCTGTCCCTCCCTTCTCACACTTCACTTGTGTGACGTTGGCTATCTGTCTGGCTCCCGCAGGGGTCTGAAGTTGTGATCTATGGAGACCAAAACTTAGAAACCCTTCCGAATGCCTCCCTTGAATTTCCACTTATCCCTTTTATTCTCCTACACATAAGCCAGGCTTTTCCCCCTCAGGTATCAACAGTGACACTGGGTTTTATTTTGTCACTGTTAATCCCTAGAACTGCAGGAAGAGTTTTCTGTTTTCCTTCCTTGCACAGTAGCGTGGGTTAGATGGGTGGGATTTGAGGTCGAGAGAGGCACTGGCCAGCAGCGTGGAGAGGACCGAGGACCCTGTCATGCTGGTGGAGGCCAGGGCCCCGTCACCTTCCCCTCGGTCACAGTTCGGGCACCCCCTCTGGTCTTTCCAGATGCAGTGTCCCCTCCTCCAGGGCGGCTTCACGAATTCTTCTTTTCTTCTCCTCACCACCCCACTTCTGCCTGCAGTGACACCCACTTATGTTACCTTCCATACGGCAGCCATGTTCTGAATCCCACGGCAGGGACCCACTCATAAACTTGTGTATAATACCTGCCTAGAGTCACATGGAGCTCAGTGAGGGCAGAAAATGGTCAGGGATGGCTTTGGGGACAGTGGTCTTGAGGGAGGTGTGGAAGGAGGTCAGTGGCAGAGATGCCGTGGATGGAAGAGGATAGACGCAAAGGCAGAAGTGATAGGGCACGCTGGGGAGGCGTAGCCAGGAGAAAACATGCTCAATATGTAGAAGCCACTGGGTTGATTTCATTTGCTGCCTCGTTCTCTCCTGCTTTTCATCAAGTTTTAATTCAGGGACGGCAACACTGGGCACGTGTGCTGCCACCTGCTGCCCACTGAGCCCTGGCAAGATAGCATTCATCATCGTGTCTCTTGGGGAGTCTCGGCATGGCCTGGATATCGTTCATCAGGCAGCAGCCCGAGCGCCTCCGCAAGGTGCTGATGGCTGGCGTGCACTGTGAAGCCAGCTTGCTGGTCAGGTCCTGGGTTCAGTCTACCTGCTGGTTTTTGTCTCTAAGGAGGACTGCTTTATGGGAGCCTGTTAAGTGAGAAATGGAAATAACCATGTAATAGCATTAATATAATTCCTCACATCCATACTGATACTGTCTTAGGATGCAAATTTCATACTGCTCCGTCAAAGCCCTTTTAACAAATGCCTGCCTACATGTGCTTCAAGAAGGTGACATTAGTCCAGCTATTCCTATTAATTGCTTGACTTCCTCAGGTCCCACTTTAGCATTGATGTATTTTCGAGAGCATGGTATTGATTTTTTAAATTGACATGTAAAAGTTGTACTTATTTATGATGTTTTGATAGATGTGTGTATTATGCATATCTTCTCAAATATTTACCAGTTCCTTGTGGTTAAAAACATTCATAATCCTTTCTTGTAGATTTCTCTTTGTACAGATTTATTTATGTATTTAAAATACAATATTAGAGAGGGAGGGGGAGGGGGAGAGGGAACGGGGAAGGAGAGAAAGAGAGAGAGATACTCTTCTATTTACAGGTTTACTCCTCAAATGGCTTCAATAACCAGCTGGGTCAGTCAGACACCAGGAATCCTGGGTCTCCCACATGGGTGGCAGGGGCCCAAGCACTTGGTTCATCCTCTGCTGCTTTCCCGGGTGCATTAACAGGGAGCTGGATTGGAAGTGGTGTAGCTGGGATTCAAACTGCTGCTATAAGCGTTGCTGGCATTATAGTCATTGGCTTAAGCTGCTTTGCCACAGTGCTGGCCCCTCTAAGTTTGTTTGTCTTCATATATATATATATATATATATATACACACACACACACACACACACACATTAGCTTGTCTGCAGTCACTCTGCTGCACAATATACCACCAGAACTCCTTTCTGCTGTCTCACTGTAACCTGGCACCCACTGACCAGCCTTCCCCCATGCCTCCTGTTGCCTCCCCTCCCCAGCCCTGGGAACCAGGAGTCCTCTCGGCTGCTGTGTGATCAGCCTTTTTAGGTTCTGTGCATGAATGAGATCAGGTGGTTCATGTCTTTCTCTGCTTGGCATATTTTTACCTATCATAAGGACTTCCATGTTGTGACAAATGACAGGATATCACCCCTGTGTACAGCTGAATGGCATTCCCTTGTACACCAGTGGACTTCAGAAAGTTCACAGAAAATGAAATTAAAGAAGTTTGGGCACAAACATGTTTGAAATCCATGCATGTTTTTTCATACTGTGCATCATCGCATCCACTTTTTGAGGTAGTGGGTTTATTGGAGTATGTGATAGTAATATATTTAAACTTTTGAGGGACTGGTATTGATTTTTTTTAAAGATTTATTTATTAATTTGAAAGGCACAGTTATAGAGAGGCAGAAGGAGAAAGAGAGAGATGGGGGAGGGAGAGGGAAGAAGGGAGGGAGGAACATCTTTAATTCGCTGGTTCACTCCCAAGATGACCACAGTGGCTGCAGCTGCACCCATCTGAAGCCAGGAGCTTCTTCTGGGTCTTCCACATGGGTGCAGGGGCCCAAGGACTTGGGCCATCTTTTGCTTTCCTAGGCGGTAGCCGAGAGCTGAATGGAAGTGGAGCAGCTGGGACTTGAACCAGCACCCATATGGGATGCCAGCACTGCAGGTAATGGCTTTACCCGCTACGCCACAGCACTAGCCCCTGGTATTGATTTTTTAAGCAATTATATTTAGACTACTGAGGTAGTTATATTAATAAGTTCTGTTTCTCTCTTATCAAATAAACAACGAATGCCTTGACAGCACACAGTGTTTTCCATAGAGCTGATAGGATTTCAAGTGTGTGGGCTCCTGTTCTCGCCCTGTGGCTCACCTTCACTGCCTGCCTTCTTGCCCTCCTCCTCTTGACTTGATTCCAGTTTTTCTAGAACTGGCAGAAGAATCGTTCCTGTGAGATCATATCTGAACCTCTCCGTTCACCTTCAGAATTGGCCTCCGTCTCCTCTCCCTTCTGTGGTGATTTGTTAGCACACCTTTGACAGGACGGCCAGGTAGCCAGGGACATGCCCACCTCCCGCTGGACTTGGAGACCTTGGAAGGGCAGCTTTGCCTCACTCACCTTCTCCTCCCCATTGTCTATTGCGCTGTGGGCACCCGATCCATCCTTTATGAGTGCTTGGCTCCAATGAGCTATTTTCTGTGCCAGCCATAAATCATTTTAAAGTATTAGGTGGGTGGACTTTTCCTTTTGTTCAAATGTATTCACGTTCACGCTGACTGACTTGAGAAAGCAGAAAAGGTGTAAAATTAGGTGGCAAATCCATACACGTGGACTTAGGGAGTCATTTGTCTTGGAAGACTGAATACTTTACTGACTAAGCTGCAGACATTCAGTGTTGTACGATGGACGTGCCACGCACTGAAAGCACTGGTTATAAGGGGTCCAGGGTCATCTGAGTGATGGAGCATGAGGAGCGGGCTGGTGGAAAGATGCGTGTCATGGGATAAATGCGCCAGCATTCCTGCCGTGACAACAGACGGTATCCTCTTCCGGAGTGGAATGGGACAGACAGGGAGCTGGGCAAGGCCTGCGCCGTGACCTGGGGGGCGGGAGTGAGCTCAGCGTGTGTCCTGCTGGTCAGAGTTCCTTGACCCCTGGACTTCACCCTTTGGCTCAGTTTTCCACATGAGAAATGGGTGAAAGTCGGTGGGAATTACTGCTTACTAAAAGTCAGTAGCTCTTATTTCCTGGTGAGTTACTGTGCTCAGTGCCTGAGCTCATCCGGTCCTGGCGGCGGCCTCCTGAGAGGGTAACATTAGGATCGCCTCTCTCCAGGAGAGCAGATGACGGCCAGCAGAGGTTTAAGGTCAGCTGCTAGGAAACCGGAAGTCTCGGGCGGAGTCTGGGTCTTTCCGACCCCAGCACCCATGTGTTTGTGCTGAGCTCAGCTGCCTATGTGGCAGCCGTGGACAGCTTCATGAATGCGCTAATATGAAGGAGATTCAGAAAGTTTGTGAGAGAGAAAGTGAAGGAGCAGTTTACTTTCCTGAAAAAAATTTGAAATCCACTTACAGTTTTCTCATAATATACATTTTCATTGAAAAAAATGTTTATTTTCATCTACTTGAAAGGTATATCCTCTGGTTCACTCCCCCAATCCCCTACACTTGAGCATGCTCACGCTTTTCTCTTACAGAAGTAAGATCTCAGGATGTCCAAGATGCAGAGCAGTGGTATTGCAGCGTCATTTATAAGAGCAGTGAGCTGGAAACAGCTCTACATGACAACAGGAAAATACATTAATAAAGGCGAGGAAATCTACACTGTAGAGTACCTGCACCCTTTCCAAAGAATGCGGTTCCTGGGGCTGGCAATCAAGGTGCAGGTTAAGACACTGCTAGGGGCCGGCACCGCGGCTCACTAGGCTAACCCTCCACCTGCGGTGCCAGCACCCGGCTTCTAGTCCCGATTGGGGCACTGGATTCTGTCCCGGTTGCCCCTCTTCCAGGCCAGCTCTCTGCTGTGGCCCGGGAGTGCAGTGGAGGATGGCTCAAGTGCTTGGGCCCTGCACCTGCACGGGAGACCAGGAGAAGCACCTGGCTCCTGGCTTCAGATCAGCACACACCGGCCGTTGTGGCTGCTTGGGGAGGTGAACCAACAGAAGGAAGACCTTTCTCTCTCTCTCTCTCTCTCTCTCTCCCTCTCTCTCTCTCTAACTCTGCCTGTCAAAAAAAAAAAAAAAAAAAAACCGCTACTAGGGATCCCCACATGCTGCATCACAGAGTGCTCCTGGACTGGAACAGGCCAAAGCCAGGAATTGCAACCAGGTCTCCAGCGTGGGTGACAGAGGCCCAAGCACTCAAGCTGTCCTCTGCCATCACTCTCTCGGAATGCATTAGCAGGGTGCTGGATCCAAAACCAAACAGCCAGGACTGGAGCCAATATTCCCCTATGCACTGGTGGTGGCTTAGGCTGCCGAACCACAGTGCCTACTCCCAAATTTTCCATGCAAGGGATGGGGCAGGGGTGTCCTTTTAGAGGCAGCATGCAGTAGGAAGTTAATAACGATAATATGTGTTTCCTTGTGAGCATACTCAGTCCAGGGTGAAAACAGATTGTGTGAAAACTGCCCAGTGGTTGATTGGCTCAGTCTTTGGGGAGCTTTTGAATCCAGTTATGTTTGTATTCTGCTGGGACATTGCTCCATCCTGGCCCAAGTTCAGAGGGAAAAGGTCTTCGTGGGGTTAGAGGGTGTGGACGTGAACCGAGCGGGAAAGGGGCGCTGCCTCTTCGGAACTTCACAGTGTTGTCTTTTTTCCTACCAGTAGGTGGAAATAGAACTGAATCTATCACCAGTTTCTCTTTCAGCTGAGTCCTGGCAGGATTCCTTTCGTTTCTGCCTCAAAGGGGGAAAAAAAAAAATCCTCAGGAGAAGTTTGGTGTGTGTCATCGAGGACTGTTACTCTGCTGTCCGACTGGGCTGTCTCCAGTCTGATGGTCAGATAATGGCTCTAGTGCACCAGAGGTCAGGGTGCTGGAAGCAGCGCTGTGGCCCCTCTGGACATCACCCTCACAGGGGCCTGTCATTGCCCAAGATTGGCCCTCCCAGTTTCAAAGCATTGTCCAGACTCTGACTGTATGTGATGTTTAGTTTCAGAAACTACATTGGTGAAATAAAAATTTCCCAGTCTGAAATATAGTGTAATTGGAAAGAGTAGAAGAAGAGAGCCTACCACCCACACCACCTCCCTGTAGGCTCACTCACAAGCTCCATCAGAGCTATCCAGACCTTCGGTGCGCATGCATGGTGATCCATCTCCATTTGAATAAATTTGCATCAAATAACAGGTGTCCTTCTGAATCTTGCTTTTTCCACTTATCAGTGCATCAGGGTTGTGGTTTTCAATCAGGGGGTAACACTTGGCAATGGCTGGTTGTCACAGCAGGATGCCATTGACATCCTGTGGCACACAGCAGAGCCAACTCTTATCTAGTCCCTACTGCCTAGAGCTGTGCTTGAGAAATTTTCACTAGAGAATGTCAATCTAGTTATTTAAAAACTTTTAAAATTTTATTTATTTGAAAGAGAAAACTGCCATTTGCTGGTTCACTCTCCAGATGCGCACAACAGATAGTATTGGAGCAAGTGGAAGCCAGGGGCTAGGAAGTCAATCTGGGTCTCCTTGGTGGGTGGCAAGGACTTGCATTACCACTTGCTGCCTCAGAGTTAGCCGTCACCTTCAGAGCTAGGACTGGAACCCATGCACGACGTGATATGGGATAAGGGCATCCCAGCTGGTGTCTTCACCTACACACCAAATGCCTGCCCCAGGTACCTCATTCTATGCCATGGGTGCACAGTATTCTACAGTGTGGATTTCTGATCCTATATTAATACATTTTGCTGTTGGCAGTCACTTAAGGTTGTTTCCAACTCATTGCTATTAAAAATGACATTGCAATGAACACTGATTTACATTTGGGGCACTTTGAGATTTTATTTCTGCAAGATGAGAACATACGGATAAAATGCCCAAGTATAGGGACTTCATTCATTCCCTACTCTGTAATCTACAGTTCCAGAATGCAAAAAGATCTAAGAGCTGAACTTTTTAGAAAATTCATGGTTGGGTTAAGATGGTGGAATAAGGAGGGAGCTTGCTGCTTGAGTCTAGGAGAAGATAGTTTAAAAAAAAAGTGGAAAGAATGCAAAGGGAAGAGTTAAGGATAAAACGAAGAGGAAACTCTACATAAATTAGGAGAACACAGTAGACCTACATGGAGCGTAAAAACTGTACAACTTAGGCCTCCACCAGCTTAGACCCTCTGCAACAGCATCGGAGAGGAAGGTGAGACCAGACTGCAACACAAGCCATTGGTGAAAAAGCTACAAGAGCAGCCTGCAGGGGAATTCATCTTGGAGCCCAGTGAGGGATACTGTACCTGCCAAACTAGAGGAGAAAGAAACAAAAGGGGCACATTTTCTCTCTCCCTGATCATCCTGCAAAGGCATCATTTTGAACATATGTAACAGCTGCACCAGCTAGTGTCTGCGCCCAGCAACAAGCCAAGCGGAGACTCCTGATTCTGATGGGATGACCAATTTGGGGGCTGGATGCTCATGATTGTGGGAGGCTTGTGGAAATACAAATCAAAACCACAATAAGGTTTCACCTCACCCCATTAGAATGGCTTTCATGCAGAAATCAACAAACAAACAATCGCTGGTGAGGATGTGGGGAGAAAGGTACTGAAATCTACTGTTGGTAGGAATGTGAACTGGTAAAACCACTATGGAAGACAATTTGGAGATACCTCAGAAGTCTGAATATAGACCTGCCATATGACCAAGCCATCCCACTCCTGGGAGTTTACCCAAGGGAAATAAAATTGACAAAACAGTTATCTGCACCCCCCCCCCATGTTTATTGCAGCTCAATTCACAATAGCTAAGACATGGAATCAACCTAAATGCCCATCAACTGAAGACTGGCTAAAAAAATTATGGGATATGTACTCTATGTAGTAGCACACAGTGGTAAAAAAAAAAAAATGAAATCCTGTCACTTGCAACAAAATTGATGAATCTGGAAAACATCATACTTAGTGAAATAAGCCAATTACAAAGGGACAAATATCATATGTTCTCCCTGATCTGTGAGAACTAACAGAACACCTAAAAGGAAATCTGGAGAAGTGAGATTGACACTTTGAGAAGCAATGACTTGAATAGCCCTTGTCTTGACTGTCAAGGAACAGGTTTTTTTGGTTTGTTTGTTTTGTTTTGTTTTGTTTTTCCCCCTTAATGGAGAATGGGACTAGGAATGGGAGAGGGAGGAGGAGGTGGGGTAGGAATAGGGGTGGGAGGGCAGTTATGATGAGAAGAATCACTATATTCCTAAAGTTGTACTTATGAAATTTGTAATCATTAAATAAATAGTTTCTTTGGAAAAAAATTCACAGGAAGCTCATTGGTAGCAAAACTTGAACTGGTGTGAGGCTGTTTAGTTTTTATTCCATTTAATGTGAAGATTTAGACATTTTGTTGAAGAAATATTAATGTGATTATGGGATGCTGTCTCAATCACTTTTTTTTAAAAAAGATTCTGTTTAAGAAGTAGAGTTACGGGCCGGCGCCGTGGCTCAACAGGCTAATCCTCCACCTTGCGGCGCCGGCACACCGGGTTCTAGTCCCGGTCGGGGCACCGGTTTCTGTCCCGGTTGCCCCTCTTCCAGGCCAGCTCTCTGCTGTGGCCCGGGAGTGCAGTGGAGGATGGCCCAAGTGCTTGGGCCCTGCACCCCATGGGAGACCAGGAGAAGCACCTGGCTCCTGCCATTGGATGAGCGCGGTGCGCCGGCCGCGGCGTGCTGTCTGCGGCGGCCATTGGAGGGTGAACCAACGGCAAAAGGAAGACCTTTCTCTCTGTCTCTCTCTCTCTCACTGTCCACTCTGCCTGTCAAAAAAAAAAAATAAAATAAATAAAGAAGTAGAGTTACAGATAGAGGAAGAAGGGGAAATGTCCTCCATCTGCTGGTTCACTCTGCAAATGGCCAGAGCCGACCTGATGCGAAGCCAGGAGCTTCTTCTGGGTCTCCCACGTGGGTGCAGGGGCCCAAGGACTTGGGCCATCTTTCAGTGCTTTCTCAGACCATAAGCAGAAAGCTGGATCGGAAGAGGAGTAGCCAGGGTGTGACCCAGCACTCAAATGGGATGCCAACGTCACAGGTGGAGGCTTAACCTATCACACCACAGTGCCAACCCTGTCTCTATCTCTGGGTTGTGATGTAGTGTATGATATAAGTGCCTCACTGTTTTTTTTTTTTTTTAATCTGAAAAACATTGAATTTCAAAGCTCTTCCAGATTTCTGATACATATCCACCTAGTAAATCTATTTAAATTAATAAAAACAGTTTGCCCCAAGAATTTAATGTTGTAGTGATGGGTGGCATATGGTCCCTGTGCTCCTGTTGTGTTGAAATGAGCAGTTAAGGGTGATTTCAATGATTTTGTTTTGAGCCTTAAAAGGGTTAGGTATTAAAGGTGATTTTAGTCCTATAAAGATCAGTTGCGGTGCCAGTGCTCCGGTTTCGATCCATCTCTCTGCTGTGGCCTGGGAAAGCAGTGGAAGATGGCCCAAACCTTTGGGCCCCTGCACCCACATGGGAGACCCGGGGGGTTGCTCCAGGCTCCTGGCTTCAGATCAGCTCAGCTCTGGCCATTGTGGTCATTTGGGGAGTGAACCAGCGGATGGAAGACCTCTCTCTCTCTGCTTCTCCTTCTCTCTCTCTGTAACTCTGACTTTCCAATAAGTAAAATAAATCTTTTTAAAAAGTTGCATCTTTTTGGGACATTATTCTTGCCAGTGCCTTGTCTTTTTCCATGCAAATTAGCAAACACATGAAGTATGACCCTGAGGAGCACTTCTGCTTTTCACTTACAGTGCTGACCATAGCTACCACATACTGAGTGCTTCCTGTGTTTCCTGTTTACCAAGCCTTTCTACATGCAACCTTCACACCTCCCGGAGGTGGTCTTTTTATCTTCCTCCTTCTCTTCAGGAACGTGAGGATTGTTGCTCAGTAACCCATCAGGGAAGATCAGAGCCCAAGCCTGCCACTGTGTGTGCAGCATCCCTCCGCAGGGTTATTCCAGTTCACTTTCCCCTTCCTGGATGCCTTCGATATTTCTTCTAATTTAATTTTTATTTACTTGAAAAGCAGAGAGAAATCTCCCATCTGCTGGTTCGCTCTCCAAATGCAGGCACCAGCTGGGAGTAGGCCAGGCCGAAGCCAAGAGCTCAGAAATCCATCCAGGTCTCTCCTGCATGGGTGGCAGGGACCCAAGTACTTGAACCATCATCCCCAGGGTGCACATTAGCTGGAAAATGGATTAGGAGTGGAGCCAGGGCCGGCGCCGCAGCTCAATAGGCTAATCCTCCACCTTGCGGCGCCAGCACACCGGGTTCCAGTCTCTGTCGGGGTGCAAGATTCTGTCCTGGTTGCCCCTCTTCCAGGCCAGCTCTCTGCTGTGGCCCGGGAGTCCAGTGGAGGATGGCCCAAGTGCTTGGGCCCTGCACCCCATGAGAGACCAGGAAAAGCACCTGGCTCCTGGCTTCGGATCAGCGCGATGTGCTGGCTGCAGCACACCGGCCGCAGTGTGCCGGCCGCGGCGGCCATTGGAGGGTGAACCAATGGCAAAAAGAAGACCTTTCTCTCTGTCTCTGTCTCTCACTGTCCACTCTGCCTGTCAAAAAAAAAAAAAAAATGTGGAGCCAGGACTCAAAGCCAGGCACTCTGATACGTGGTACAGGAGTCTCGAGCTATGTCTTAACTACTGTGCCAAAAGCCCAGGCTGAGTTTTAATATTTCTCGATTGGTGGCTCTTGAAAGTTTTTCGAGAAAATACAATTAGTCCCAAGTTGGCTACATTTGCACTTGAGGGCAAATAAGCAAATGTGACTTCAGTCAAGTGGGGATATTTTCATCACAACTTTCAAAGAAAGTTGGAGCAAATTTATGGTCTCAAAGCTCTCCCATGAAAGAACTCCAGTGTCGAGTGTTGTTTGAAATGAGAAGGCATTAATGTCCTCCCTGGAGCCTAGGTTTGATGTGATATTAGGAGAAAGCTTCCAGTAATATTTCTTCCCCTTGGTTTTACCCCAAGAAGATGTCAGTTTCCATTATGAAAATTGCAGGTGTAAAAATATTTTCTGGGGCCGGTGTTGTGACGCAGCAGGTTAAACCACTGCATGTGACACTGGCATCACATAGGGATGCGCGTTCAATTCCCTGCTGCTCCACTTCCCATCCAGCTCCCTGCTAATGCACCTGCGAAGATGGCTGAAGTGCTTGGGACCCTGCACCCATGTAAGAGACCTGGACGAAGCTCCTGGCTTCAGCCTGGCCCAGCCCTGGCTGTTGCAGCCATTTGGAGAGTGAATTAATGGATGGAGGATCTCTCTCTCTCTCTCTCTCTCTCTGTCTCTCTGTCTCTCTGTCTCTCTGTCTTTCCAATAAAATGAATCTTTAAAAACTGAAACATACTATCTTCTGTTCTCTAACATCAGAGCTCATGCAAAAACCCTTAGGAAAAATCTCACCACATGCCAGCTGAAATTTGGTGCCTATGCCCAGCTCAGGCTGAAATAGTGTTTAAGAAAGGTGCTCCGGGTTGGTGTGTCGATCTGCTGCTGACGCAGTCTGCTTTGCTCCTCCTGGTTCTAGGGATTTCTTTCCCGGTCCTCCGCAGAATCTCCAGTGTTCCTTCCCCACCACGTCCTCTGTACCTCTATCTACTGACCTATTCTCAGATTTATCATTGGTTTTACTGTGGTGAAGGGGAACTGTGCATGGATCAGTAGGTACTATTGCTATTTCGTGGCTTGGCAGCATCTTATTGTCACATGTAGAAGTTTTTTAACGGTTTAGCCATGGTCCTTTATCTTTGATGAGTTCTCTTTGGTTGTCATTCTTTGAGGAACACATAAATGCACACCCCCTAATGCCTCGTTGAAGTTCTCTTCCTCCCAGCACCCCTGCACCTGTCATGAAGGTTTCTTTAGAGTCTGCAGTGAGGCCTCATGGATCTGAGCTCATGTCCACCCCAGGGCCTTTGCCCACACCAGTCCACCATGTCTGGGACACACTCCCCCACCTACCAGCCTCTTACATGATGGTTTCCTTTAGTTCACAGCCTCAGGGAAGCCCTCCTAAACTACCTCTCCTTCTCCTAACCAAGATCATTTCATGAATCTGTTCTCCAACATAAGATTAGACATGCTGTTAGGGACCAGGGCAGTATTCCGGTGCAGTAACTCTGTGCAGTGAAGGACAAGCACAGCTCCTAGTCCTCTTGACTCCCAGCTGGCTCCCTTGCATTTAGACTGTTTTCTCACCAGCATTTCCTCTGAAACACACATGTGTCTTCACACCACTCACCTGTCCTGCTGGTCCCACCTGCTGGCCTGTACACCGCCCCTCTCTGAGGCATCCTGGTTAGTTGTCTGGGCCCAGCCCCAGCCTTGTCGAGCCATCTGTCTGTCCTGTTGTTCTTTAGTAGCAACAGATCAGATGGCTTTAGGGAGCGATTCTTTGTTTGTGTCTGTTGTGGGTATTTAAGGCATACTAAGAAATGCAGAGGCACAGGCTGCGTGACCACCTGTCACTGCCCAGACTCAGGATGGTCAACATTTGCCATGTTTGTCTCAGGGTTTTGTTGTTGTTTGTTTGAAAGAAATACAAGGTTGCAGAAGCAGTTGGAGGCTCCATTCTTTGAGGTCTTCTCCCCACTTAAATGTGACGGCTTGTGGAAATTGCTACACCTGTCACTGGAGAGTCTGTCCATGGAGGTAGATAGAAAACTTGACTCTGGCTTTATTTTGATTTACATTTCCCTGATTAATGGAGCATTGTTCATGTTTATTGGCTACTTGCGATGCTTTTACACATTGGCTGTTTATATCTTTTGCCATTTATCTTCAAGGCCGTTTCTCTTACTGGTTTGTACCATTCTCTATGAACTTGAATTATTCCCTTGCCTGTCCTATGTGTTGCAGATACCTTCTTCCCATCCATCGCTTGTCTTACAACCTTGTTTATATTTTCATGTGTTGTGCATAAATCTTCAATTTTAGTGTGATCTAGTTAACATGTTCCTTTATGACTTCTACCTTATATATATGTGTGTGTGTGTGTGTGTGTGTGTGTGTATATATATATATTTGTTTTTTTCAAAAACAGAATTACACAGAGGTAGAGACAGAAAGGTCTTCCATCCACTGGTTCATTCCCCAGATGACTACAATGGCTGGAGCTGCGCCAATCTGAAGCCAGGAGCCAGGAGCTTCTTCTGGGTCTCCCATGTGGGTGCAGGGGCCCAAGGACTTGGGCCATCTTCTACTGCTTTCCCAGGCCATAACAGGGAGCTGGATTGGAAGAGGAGCAGCCAGGACTAGAACCGGCGCCCATATGGGATGCCAACGCTTCAGGCCTGGGCATTAACCTGCTGCACCACTGCGCCGACCCCTTATATTTTTTGATTAATAAATCCTTCCCTACCCTGAGATCACAAAGGTATTTTCCTCAAAATGTTTTAAATCTTGGGCTTTTCACAATTTGATCTTTACTTCACCTGGAATTAATTTATTTAATTAGGTAGAAATCTAATTTGCCTTAACCAAACTGCCCCGTGTCCAGCTGGGTCTGTGTCTTTCCCTGATGTTTCTCTACTTCTGCTTATTTTTCTTGTCTTATTACACTACCTAGTACCTCTGTTGCTGGTATTTAATAGACAGGTCCTCATTTGATTGTACCGTTGTAAATCTCATTTGATTGTACCGTTAACCAGTGATGTGGGTGTTATCCCAATTTTATAGATGAGGTGACAAACTGGAGAGTGGTTAGGTAACGTTTCCAGAGCCCCACAGCTGGTAGGTCACAGAGCCTGGATTCAAACCCAGGTCCAGGAGACTTCAAGGTCTAACTGCTACACTACTCCTGGACCACAGGTGGCTTGGGGGAAGGGGATCCCTTTCTACCTTGCCTGCTCATGCCTGGATTCTCTATTTCTAGCAGGGAGAGGACATTTTATTGAAGTGATGCCAGGAAAGCACTTCCAGTGTGTCCGAACAAAACTAATAGACTTTGTTTAATTTAGACCTGCCAAGAGTAGATTAAAGCACCTTATAAGTATGAAATAGTTCTCATTGCAGATGGTATAAGCATTCAGGCAGGTAATATAATCACATCTTGGAGGAACTTCAGAAATACGGAGTAGATCCTTACAGTAAGTTAGCATCTGAGGAAAATTAACCAGTATTAACCAGTAACTGAAGTATCTTCCTGCCTTCCTGCCTTCCCAGCCTGTCTCTATTAAAAAAAAAAAAAAAAAAAGCTGAAGCAATCTGCAAAGATCTACCCAAAACAAGGTAATATAAGAAGATGAGAAAATCAGGGCAAAGAGAAAATAAATAAGGTAAAATAAAAAATAATCCTTGCCTTCGTGGCATTTGCTAGAGTTTGCCCACAACATAGCTCTAAGCTTCCTAGCAACCAAAGCAAAGAAAGCCTGTCCAGCTACACAACTTGCAGTGGGCATGGGATGAAAACAGAGTAGTTGCTAAGGGGACGCTCAGTGTTTCCTGATGGGAGACTGGAGAGAAGCTGCTGCATGGCCCTCAGGCAGGCACTGGCTTCATGAAGCAGATAGCGCGCAGTGGCGTTCTCTCTGCATGGACGTGCACCTTGCCTGTACCTCCCTCCCCTCCTCAGCCCCAAGCTCCCTGAGGAGGCAAGGGTCGTTGGAGTTGGATTCTTCATGATGTACCAGAGCCCCATGCAGTGCCTGAAACATAACAGATGCTCATAATGTGTTTTTTTTTTAATTTTGGCCACTATTTCTTTTTTTAAAAAAAATTTATTTATTTGAAGGAATTACACACAGAGAGAGGAGAGGCAGAGAGAGAAAGGTCTTCCATCCGATGGCTCACTCCCCAGTTGGCCGCAGTGGCCGGAACTGTGCAGATCTGAAGCCAGGAGCCAGGAGCTTTCTCCGAGGCTCCCACATGGGTGCAGGGACCCAAGGACTTGGGCCATCCTCCTCTGCTATCCCAGGTCATAGCAGAGAGTTAGATCGGAAGAGGAGCAGCCGGGATCAGAACCAGCACCCAAATGGGATGCCGGCGCTTCAGGCCAGGGTGTTAACCCGCTGCGCCACAGCGCCGGCCCCCATAATGTGTGTTTTAAAGATATTTATTTATTAGGTTGAAAGGCAGAAAGAGACAGAGATAGCAGGAAAAATATATTCCATCTCTTGGTTTATTCCCCAAATGCCTGAAACAGCCAGGGCTGGGCCAGGCCAGGGCCAAGAGTTTGGAACTCCCTCCCGGTCTCCCGTGTGGGTCAGTACGTGCCTCCCAGAGTGCACATTGGCAAGAAGCTGGAGTCAAAAGCAAAGCCGGGACTCAAACCCAGGCACCCTGATACAGGATAGGGGAGTTTCAGGTGGCTGCACCCAATGCCCACACCCAGATTGTACTTTTTGAATGAATGCATGAATGTTATTTGTAACATCTGTTAATAAGTGCTAATGGCTGGGTATAGGATCATTCTACCAGTCAGTTGTATTTCTGTACACCAGCAATGAATAATCTGGAAATGAAATTGTCACAAATTTCCAGTATAGTTGCATCAGGAAGAATAAAATACTTAGCAATAAATTTAACAAAAACAGCAAGATTAATATGTGAGAAACTACAGAACATTGTAGAAAAACCAATGAAAAGTTTTGAGCAAATGTGTTAAATGCAATTTTATGTGGAGTAAAGAGAGTGAGATTTTTAGGTGTGTGGCTGTCTGGGGATCTGGTCAAAGGCCATAGTTTAAACTTTTAAGCTCAAGATACACTCGGCAGTTCCCCACAATTGTTACGTTCACAACCCAGTTCCTGGTAAGAAGGAGCAACAGAGAATGGTGTTTCCATTCCTGGCTAAGAGTCTGAGCGTGGATGCAGGGAGTTGGCAGTTGGGTGCTGCCAGGGACCCAGGGCACCCACGGCGTGTGGACTTGGCGCTGCTCTGCGAGTAGGAGAGGAGCGTGTTGGGGAGGAGGAGTATGGGGTTGCGTGTGGAGAGTGGGAGGCTGCCTCAGCTGTTCAGCGGCGTCTGCTTCACATCCGGGAGCTTCACTAACACTGACTGCAACTGTTGGTCTGGATGCTGATATCCTGAACACACGTCTGGTGGTCGTGAGCGCCTTTCTGCTGAGCTCACAGTGGGTGCCTGCCACTTCTCTAAGCGACCCTTTTGATGTCACAGCCTGCCATGCCTCACAACGCCGTGAGGAGGACGCTGAGGACCAGGGAGCCGTGTGCCAGCCTGGGCTAGAGCCGGAAGCTGCGCCCACATCTGCTGGCCACAGTCTGTGTGTCCAGCTGCCCTGCTTTGCCGCCCTTGTTTCTGGCCCTGTTAGGTAGGATGTGTGGATGTACTGTGGGGGTCCCTCATTTTGAAGTTTTCTCTAGAACACCACAATTAAATAATTGTCCCGATCTGAAGGTCATCTTTGCAAAGCCTGGTGTTCTGGAAGGGGAACTGGGAACCGGCTGTGGAGACTGCCCAAAGTGAAGCAAGACTTTGTGCTCTGCAAGCCAGTTAATACAGTTCAAATCCTGGTTTACTCACAGAACTCCTGGGTCTTATTTTTGGAAAAATTAAAGGAAGCTACTCCTTAGAGCTCTTAACACAACACTTTTGAGGAAAATATCTACAAATACACACACACACACACACACACACAGACTTTTCAAAGCGGACTTCCAGGTAAGGAGTGCATCGTGGCTGTCAGCAGTAGCAGCAGCTGCTGAGAGCTGAGAGCAGCTCTGTGTGCTGCAGAGCTTCCTAGAGCCACCTGCAAGTTCTGGAGGCTGGACTTTGAAAACTGAAGCCTGTTACCAGTTTTTTTTCCCCTTTAATATGTATTTATTTATTTGAAAGGCAGAGTTACAATGAAAATGGGAGAGGAGTGAGGGGAGAGAATGAGAGAGAGAGAGAGAATCATCCATCTGTTGGTTCACTTCCCAAATGGCTGCAACCTGGCTGGGCCAGATTGAAGCCAGGAGCCAGGAACACCCATATGGGTCTCCCATGTGGCTAGCAGAGTCCAAGCACTTGGGCCAACCTCTGCCACTTTCCCAGGCACGTTAGCAGGGAACTGGGTCAGAAGCAGAGCAGCCAGGACTTGAACCAGTGCCCATATGGGATGCTGGTGTTGCAAGTGGCTACACCACAATGCTGACCCTTCACATTCATTTTTCAGTGAATTCAAAAGAGATTCTCAATGTGCAGGAGCCTGGCAGTTTTGCTGTTGGTGGGGAGAAGCCCAGGGGATGCTTGTTTTTGTTGGTAGAAGAAATGAGGGAAGAAGGCAGGAGTTTGGAATGGGATGAGAAGAACTGGACCAGAGCTGAGTCTGTCCCCACTCTGTCTGTGAACAAGGGGGTAGACTAAAAGTCCCTTCTCATGCCAACATCCTGCAAGACCCCTCGAATGCCTGCCTCGAGCTACACTTTCCCGAGAGCCTGCAGCCTTTACAGAGAGGCCATTTAGGTCTGGGCCGTGGCAGCGATGTTTCTGAATCTTTGATGCAAGGGGAAGGCGCTGTCCTTTATGTTACCTGGTGTCTGGGTAGCCCAGCCTATAAATTGCTCTTCCAATCTGCAGCCAGGAGAATGTTTCTCTCTGTGCTTGGAGCCTGACACTGTTGCTGACTGGATGACGTCAGTGCCATCTCTCGGGTGTTTCCTTTGCTGTTCCGTTTGCCGAGCACCTCGAAGCTAAGTGGCAGGGACCCCCAGCTCCGGCTTCCCTCAGATGACTCAGGTCTCGAAATCCTAGAACCGCATGCAGTTGCTATTCACGTTAGGTACTTGACTCTAGAAGGCTCCATCAGACCCGTTGGTGTCAATACATGCAATAAATCACGTGTGTGGTGCGAAAGGATGTGGCAGATGCACACCGCAGTGTCAGCCCCACGCCGTGTCTGCTCCTGCTCCATCTGCAGGAGTCCGAAACAGCAACAGCGGCAACACCTAAGCACTGGTGGAGACCTACCGTGGGCCACACCCTATTCTAAGTGTTTTTGTGCTTCCTGTTACCTGGCCTGGGTTTGGTGGTGTTGCTTCTCGTCTTTATTTACAAATGAGGAAAGTGAGGCAGGATCAGTAGCCTGACTGAGGTCTCACCATCTCCTTCCTTCCCCAGTGGTGGACTGGCGCGACCTGGGATTGGAGACTCCCCCCAATTCTTAAACCCCCAAATTCCTTTTTTTTTTTTTTTATTTTTGACAGGCAGAGTGGACAGTGAGAGAGAGAGACAGACAGAAAGGTCTTCTTTTTGCCGTTGGTTCACCCTCCAATGGCCGCCGCGGACGGCGCGCTGCGGCCGGCGCACCGCGCTCCTCCGATGGCAGGAGCCAGGAGCCAGGTGCTTTTCCTGGTCTCCCCATGGGGTGCAGGGCCCAAGCACCTGGGCCATCCTCCACTGCACTCCTGGGCCACAGCAGAGGGCTGGCCTGGAAGAGGGGCAACCGGGACAGAATCCGGTGCCCTGACTGGGACTAGAACCCGGTGTGCCAGCGCCGCAAGGCGGAGGATTAGCCTGTTAAGCCACGGCGCCGGCCCCAAATTCCTTTGACTTTCGGCATTCTGGGATTGGCTTGTTTCTGTGGCTCATCTGTAAGCAAACCACAAACGGGGAAACAATCAGGAAAAAAAGGTAATGGAGGGGAGGGGGGAATTGAGGACCACGCGGGACTAGAGAAACCTCCTTGGTTTCTGGCTGTCTTGAGATCTGCTCTGACCTCTGGTTGGTTCTCCTGATTCAAAGAATCTGTGGACTCTTAGGACAGGAGCTGTGATTTGGAGTGTGTATTGGGCAGGACTGTGCTGCGGGATCCCTCCCCGGGGCTTAGGTCTGCTGGGAAGCCATGTTGGCTGTGCGGAGCTCCACGTGTCCAGGAGGCACCCGCCTGGCTCTGTTGGGGTCGCAGCACCATTCCCCATTGGCTGCTGACGTCCAGTGCAGGCGCCAATGGAGGCAGGAGTCAGCTCTTTGTCACAAGTCCCAACCAGACCCTACGTGCTGCAGGTTTACTGTCTTATGCCTCTCCTGTGATCATTGAGTATAAGAGTGGCCACAAGTCAGGGCAGGATGGGAAATCGTAGTGGCCAGTCATAGCCAGGCCAACCACCCCGAGCCCAGTCTGGCAGACAGACTGGGAGAGTATAGCCTTTTTAAAAAAAAATTTATTTATTTGCAAGTCAGAGTTACACAGGGGGAGGAGAGGCAGAGAGAGAGAGAGGTCTTCCATCTGATGGTTCACTCCCCAACTGGTCACAACGGCTGGAGCTCCGCTGATCGGAAGTCAGGAGCCAGGAGCTTCTTCCAGGTCTCCCATACGGGTGCAGGGACCCAAGGACTTGGGCCATCTTCTACTGCTTTCCCAGGCCATAGCAGAGAGCGGGATCGGAAGTGGAGCAGCCAGGTCTTGAACCAGTGCCCATATGGGATGCTGGCGTTTCAGGCCAGGGTGTTAATCTGCTGCATTATAGCACTGGCCTCAGAGAGTATAGCCTTAATTTGTCCACTGGGCTCAGCTATGTGTCCACAGTCACTATGCAGATGTCCAAATATGACTAAATAGTAAGTTTTTAAAAACAAATAATGTAGCATTTATGCATTTGGAAGTATCTCTCAGTTGGCCAGTCTACAAACATTTATTGAGGCTCTTCCTGAGGTTAGCACTGTGCCAGGTAGAGCAAGCAAAGTGGAACCCGCTAATTGGGATTCACAGCAAGCAGGCAGACAAACGATCCTGCCGGCCGCTGCCTCTGGGGTGGCCAAGTGCTGAGCTGGGGAAGCCAGGTCTCTAGGAATCACTGTGGGTGACTCTGCCTTTCATCTAGAGATGCTATCGTTGCTCAAAGCCTTTGGGGAACTGCCCTTAAGGAATTGCTGTTGGAGCTGGCCTGGGCCACACAGGAAAATCCATCTCACTGTTGTATTTTATAGCCACACCTAGCTTGTGACCAAAAATGGTATTGCCCAGCCTGATGACCCACTCTGTTCCCCAGACTTGGCTCTGATGGCCCTGCCTGTGTGCCAGAATTGGATCCAACCTTGGAGGAAGGATATTTACCACCCGTGAGCATATTAGCAGTAATTTGGATCATTTCGAAGCAATTTCTCACTTGCCCGAACTCCCATTGTGCTTTGTGTCTGGGCCACAACACTTTGCCCAGTCTCTCGTATGGCATAGCTATCTCCGTCTCCACACCCTCTCACACCCTCTGCAGTGCCCAGCACGGGGCAGACCCTCAACTATGTGTATCTGTGAAAATCAAAAATACGGGTTCTCAAAAACATTTCCAAATCGCAGAATTGCTCAGAGCATTGTGGGCACTGTGGGAACAATGGGCCTTGTAGTGCCTCTGGAATCTGCCAGGCCCGCCTCCAGCCTGTCCACCCCTTTTACCAGCTCTGTGGCCCAGTGCAAATTGTTCACTGCTTCTGAGCCTCTGTGTACTCATTTGTGGAATGGAGCAAAGAATGCTTTTCTGATGGGGGCTTTGATAAGGACATGGGAGACTCTTCAGGGAGTGCCCCAGGCACAAGGCCTAAATGGGGATGATTATCATTATCCAATTGGAGTGAAATCTTTATGGATGCCTAAGTGCTGATTTTTGAAAAATCTGGACTCATCTAGTAGTTGTATCATTTAAAATCACTGTTCATAGAAAATTCATGCAGGAAGGAATCCTAGAGCCCATCTTGGTCCAATGTTTATTTGAGATCCAGGAAGGGAAGTGGACTCAGTGGGTTGAGTAAGTTCACCTGCTGGCACCTGGCAGCAGTGGGCCAGGCCAGAGCTCCTTTCCTGTGGCCTCTGCTTCTTGCCTCTGCATTTGGAGGCTCCCCCCTGCTGTGCAAGGGCCTCGCACCAGCCCAGGAGCTCTGGGACCTGGTGCTCCTGGGCAACGGAAGCCAAGGATTTGGGATCTGCCGTCCTGGAGCTCCCAGCACGTGCTTCCCACACTCTGGGTAGTAACACAGGGCGCTGGGCCTGTGCTGGCTGTGTAGCTCACAGTGCTGGCTGGAGCCCTCCAGACTGATGGTTAAAGAGTGTGTCCGACAGACCTGGTGCCCCACCTGCCAGCTTACCATCACTTACCCTCTCTGAGCTTTGCTTCCATCATTAGAACGGGAACAGGGATAGTCTCTGCCCCATGGTGGTGTTGTGCTTGGCACATGGTAACCACTGCTTAAAACTATCAGGATCATCAGCACATTCCCTCTAGGATGTGTGTAACCTGCGAAGCCTGACCTGATCTCTCTTCTGAGCAGGTGCTTTGACAAACTCTATGCTCTCCCGCAATCCCCTTTGCATGCAGCAGCAATGTGGTGCTTCAGATCTGTCTGACCCCAACCAGAGAACCTGAGCTTTGTAGTAAGTCAGTAGCTGTTGCTCATCAGGATTGGAGTTAGGAACCCCTGGGTTTTCAGTTCATCAACAGTTATAGGCAGGAGCCTGCACTGTGGTGTAGCAGGGTAAGCTGCTCCCTGCAAAGCCAGCTTCCTATGTGAGCACCCAGTTCGAGTCCCAGCTGCTTGTCTTCCAACCCAGCTCCCTACTAATGTGCCTGCGAAAGCAGCAGAAAATGGCCCAAGTTCTGGGAACCCTGCACCCACCTAGAGACACAGATGGAGATCCAGGCTCCTGGCTTTAACCTGGCCTAGCCCTAGCCATTGCCACCATTTGGAAAGTGAACCAGCAGATGGAAGATCTGTCTCTCTCTCTGTCTCTGCCTCTCTCTCTCTCTCTCTCTCTCTCTCTCTCTCTCTGTCTTTCTAATAAATCTTTTTATAAACTAGTTGTCAGCAAAAAATGGACCACTGGCTTAGCCAACACTGCTTTTCTTCAGAGTCACCTTAATTTTGAAGCCGCTTCTGCTTTGAGGGAGTCTGGTTTTGGGCACCAGGGCAGGCGTGCACATCCTTCGACATACGCCCTCCAAATTCCCCCTGATACTGAGTTCTTTGTGCCTTAAAACACTTTAGCTTCCATTTGCTGCTTTTTGTTATTTTTACTTGACTAAAACTATGGGTGACTGGGAAGTTCTGAGTTTCTATTTGGAAAACGTGGCACTTTTGATGAGACCAGAATAATCCAGATAACCTTAAATTTTCAGAGTCCAACTTCCTAAACCCCGAGGACATTTTTTCCTGCCATAAAAAGTTGTATTTCAGCGAGATTCTTGCAGTGCCCTGAGTCTGGGTCCCAGCCCTGCCTTGATTCTGAATATGACATCATTTCGTTCTGGCTGATGCACACACTCATCACCCTGCACGCTGCGGGATTCTTCACCATGGCCTGAGACTGGGCTACACTCGGTGAGTCGTATTGGTGATGAATGGCTTCAGAAGGAAGTGCAGCAGGAAGAGGCTTTGCAGGAATGGGAGAGGTGAGGCAGCTCCATGTGAGATTCTGCAAAGGGATTAAGATTTGGCACCGGCTTGGTTTCTGTGCAGCCTCTTAGGCAGAGAGCCCCAGGAGAGGGAAGCAGGCTGTCAGCTGAGGCTTTGCACACACTCAGCCTGCCTTGAAGGGTGCTTGGCTCTTCTCTCTCTCTGAGGTACCCAGTTTTATCTTGGTAAAGGATGGATGTGGATGCAGGAGGCGTCCAGAAGACCAGGTAAGAGCTCCGATTTCTAGGCAGTCCTCTGGTGGGCTTGTTTCATGGAATCCTGGGGAACTGTACCACTGTGCAGTGTCAGCCAAAATACAACTTCTCTGAGACATTTTCCAAAGAGAATCAGCTTTCTTGTTAAGAAAGTTTCTAAAATGTTTTAATCCAAAATGCTTAACTTCATAGGCGTGCATTTTTTCTTTTTTCATCATCACAACTTTGAGATGGCTTTTTTTGTTTGTTTGTATTTTGAGCTAGATGATCTTGAAAAGGATCTTAATAGTTTGTTTTCACTCTTTACAAGAGCCTGTGGTGTGTTATATATCAGCATTTAGTTTAATGAAAACTTCTAACTTGGTCTTTTCTACAGGATACTAGCTCTGAATTAGTTCTTTTGTGCAGATTTGATTTATTGTGGGTTTTCTTTTTTTGTGTGTGCTTGTTTTGATCTTTTGACTTCTGCGAATATGATACTAGTAAGAAATATCCTGAATGATAAGTAATTTTTAAGAGAGCTACACTCAGAAATAAACATATTTGATGTTATCCCTAATTGAAATGAACAACTTGAGTATTTTTTACATTTTTTGGTGCTTTATTAAAAAAAAATCAGTGTTAACGTCCAGTTTGTGGGAAAGGTGATGCAACTTATGTGAGTGGTGATTTCTCACAATGAAAGCACATTAGACCTTTGATAAGCTTAGCTCAAGAAGAGATCACTAGGAGTTTCCTGCTTACCACCAACTCAATTCCAAAATCTATTCCTTTTCTTAAAAAAAATTTTTTTTTAATCTAGAGTTAAAAATAACCCAGAATAAAAGTTGAAAACTGTTTTGTTTCTCTGTATTTGGCTAACTCCATCGCACAGTGCTGTGTTTAAGGAATTCAAGCTATGAGGAGTACTCTTGAAATGGCTCGCGCAGCTCTGCTCGCGTGTGTCTATAGCCCTCTCCAAGGGCTTCCACGGATGATGCTCTCTGAGGAGCAGGACTGAAAATTTCGGTCGAGTGTTCATTCCCAGCACCACCCTGGGAGGTGAATGACAACATTAATAACACAAGAAAGTGTCCGTTTCCTGCCCAAGCCCACTTTTCCTGTGTCCAGCACTGTGTAGAAAGGGGGCCCTGGGCACATGTGCTGCCAGCAAGGGCGCAGAGTGAGTGTCTGAGGTCCTTGTTGCAGGCTGCCGGTGCAGGGACTTTCACGCACTCCACATAAAATCTTCCTAAGTCCAGGGGACTCTGGCGCTATGGTTTCCGTGGGTGAGGGCGTGGCTATGCATTGCATTTCTCTCATTATTTTTGTTTCCTGAGTTCTGTTGGTTCACATAGTCCTCTGTGTTTTGGGAAACAGACTGGAAGTAGAAATTCTCGCATTTAGTATTGCTTTAATCCAGCATTTTAACCATTGTGTTTTCATTTAGTGGGGATGGCTAATAATAATAATAATAATAATTGTGTGTTTTCTTGTTTTTTGTGGAATGACCAATAAGAAGGTGGCTTAAGGCTCAATCTGAAAACATGTGAGAGAGGCTGCTATCTTTGACGAGAAGTTAATCATTCCCAGGGTTAAAAAGGGAACATACTTGAATGTCCATTCTCCTCCTATTATTGAAGAATCTAGACAAGCCATTGCTGTGAATGCTTTTCAAAATTAAGCTTTAAAAAAAAATCCTATAGTGCGAAAATGGGAAACGCTGGTTTTATCTGACCTCACTCATGTTATCTTGATATAAGGTTAAGAAATATTTTTGGTCCTCAAATACTTTTAGAGGACCAAACAAAAAACGGTTTTGTCACTGTACTACTGTGTCCTCTTCTTACGCAGTACCTGTTACTGTGGAGAGAGGGAAAATTGTGCAGGTAAACAACTGAGGAACGCTTGCCAGCAACATCCGGGAATAATGGCTCTGCGTTATCTTTTCCTCTTTAAAAAGGGCTCTGTTGTTATTTTATGTACTTAAATAGTACATGATTGGGAAAAAAGTGCATAGTAAAAAGAAGTAGACTATGAAATATCTCCTCCATGGGGAAGTATTCAGAGAGAATTTGGAAAAAGAGGAAATAGTACTTTATAACTGCTCTGGAACGCTGGGACGTAAAAGCAACACTTGCAAAGTTGGTTCAACACGCACCATCCTGGGCTCTTCCACAGAAAGATGGATAGATACATAGATACTTATAGCCCCAGCGGTGATCCGTTGTACTTATATAGCTGTAGTCTGTAGCACCCGAGAGAGAAGTGGAAATGGAAGGTCCACGAGAGCAGGAATGAAAGGCTCTCTTGAAATGGCTGAGCAAGAAGGACAAGAAGCCAGGGTCATGAAGTAGACTGCTGGAGCAGTGGAGACATCCAAGGAGCCTCAGCACAAAAATGCCTCAGGAAATGCCCCGTGGGTGGAAATAGTCAATACTTAATGAAAATGCGGCAGTAGAAAGGGGCGAGGAGCCACCTGACAGGGATAATGAGATTGAGCTGGAAACTGGAATAGGACTGGCTGAGCTAAAAAAAAGAATCAGGCCAATTAGCAATAATGAGGGTGTTTACTCGCTTGTAGATTGGCAAAATACCTCTCTGGGATGGAATTAGGACAAATGATCATTTCCTGTGCTAATGACTTTAGAGACGAGGAGGAGAAGCAGCACCGTAGAAGGTGCAGGGTGTCTGTGAGTGAGCCGCTGTGACTTAATGGTTCTAATAAATGTAAGAGTAACAGTCGGCTCGAGAGTGGAAAACTGAGATAATATATACATGATGAGAACTAAATAAAAACACAGATTGAGATTATGAAAAAGGTCAATAAACCTCAAGAATTTTGTCATCTATTTTTTTTAAAGAATTATTTGAAAGAGTTACTCAGAGGAAGAGAGAGAGAGAGAGAGAGAGAGAGAGAGAGAGAGAGAGAGAGAGAATGAATGAGAGAACTTCCATCCACTGGTTCACTCCTCAAATGGCCGCAATGGCCAGGGCTGGGCCACACTGAAGCTAGGAGCCAGGAGCTTCTTCCAGTTCCCCTACATGTGTTCAGGGGCCCAAGCACTTGGGTCATCTTCCACTGCTTTCCCAGGCACATTAGCAGGGAGCTGGGTTGGAAGTGGAGAAGCTGGGTCTTGAACTAGTGCCTGTATGGGATGCCGGAGTCGCAGGTAGTAGCTTTACCAACTACACCACAATGCCGATCCCTTGCCATCTAATTTTTAAGTATAACTACCAAACACCTTTTGGGAAGCACAACATATGGCAAGATTTGAAAAGTCATTTTGGCAGGTGCGATTGAGAAGAACTAGATTTATTTTCCTATCCTCCCTTCATGGCACAACAAAAGAACAAACGGCCTTTTCTTTCAGGCATTGTGGGAAACCCTCTATGTGCCTTGATTGGTTTTATCCTTGTAGCTCTGGAGTTTGTGTTATCTGAGCTAATAATCAATATTTACAGAAACAGCACAAAGAATTGCTCAAATAGATGCTTCACAAGAAAGAGTTATCTCTGAAAAAAGTACAAAGTTTGTTCAGTTGGAATAACAGAAAAACACACTTAGGAAGCTCACAAAAAAGATCCACACATGATTTGACGTGTGATCTGTAAGAAATTGATATTAAAACAAGTGTAAGGGCATTTTAAAGTAATTAAAGTGAGGGAACCAGCCCCACACTCGGTAGGACCTTTGTAGATGAAGGGAATACTTCTTGGTTGACATGAAAAGGAGCCAGCAAACATAATAAATTATTTTCTTTGCTCCTTTCAGAAAAATAGATCAAAATGAGTACCAATCTCAAATCGTCTTTGGAAGCAGACACACTAGATCAAGAAGGAGTAGATGCACAGAATGTTCCAGACCTAGATGACAAAGTGGATGTGCATAAATCTCAGGAACAGCTTGGCTGTCTTCCAGGAGTTCTAAAGGAATTGAAGGGAGAAATCCTGGGACTGTTAGTGAAAGCAATTGCCTTGTACCTTCAGAAGTCCTGCAGTCCCCTGAGGCTTGATGAACTGGCTTCATTTCCTGGGCAAGAGATGATAATAAATATAATAAGGTGTAAAATAGAGAACATCAAATAGTATGTTTTAGGTCGTGATTTTGAGTTCCCAAATCCTGTTTTGTCACTGCCTGGAAAGTCTTTCTGGACGTTTCATTCTTGAAATTGCTGAGAACTACCAGCCCCTTACAATCATGTAAAATAAACACTTCGTAATTCATGTGAGCTCAGTAGCAAAAGCACCAAGCAACAGATGGGCAATGACTCAGTCTTTCAAGTGTTCACTACACAGTGCTGCTTCACCAAATGGGGAGAGGATTCCCACAGCCTCAGAAACGGATCCGCACTCCCCAGTAAGCGAGTAAGCAGCCTGTGGATTTGAACACTAATCAGCTTTTGAGCCCCTAACTGCACAGCTCTGCCGCTCCATCTGCCTGGAGGTCTGGCCCTGCTCCCAGCTGCCTTCCCTCTCTGGTGGGCCTGACTCCATCGAACCTCGAATCCTAGGTGCCGTGTGCTCTGTTTCATTGCGAGTGTCTTTGATCCTCTAGCACCTCTGACCTACACTACTTGTAGGAGTAGCATGGTGAGGGGTCCCAGCCAGAGTCAGAGTAGGGAGTTGGTCATGGTCAAAATGAGCTGGAGTAAACAAGAGATGTGGAGTTGGGGGTGAAGGTCATTTAATCATTTAACAGGTATTTTCCTGAACTTAGAATGAGCCAGTCAGTGTACCTGGGATCCAGGATGAATGAGACAGCCAAGGTGACAAAAACAAGTAAAATGGTAGAGCAGGGTATCTCAGTTGTGGCTCTATTGACATTTTAAGATAATGCTTTGGGCCAGCACCGTGGCTCACTTGGCTAATCCTCCGTCTGCAGTGCCGGTACCCTGGTTCTAGTCCAGGTTGGGGCGCCCGTTCTGTCCTGGTTGCCCCTCTTCCAGTCCAGCTCTCTGCTGTGGCCCGGGAGTTCAGTGGAGGATGGCTCAAGTGCTTGGGCCCTGCACCGGCATGGGAGACCAAGAAGAAGCACCTGGCTCCTGCCTTTGGATCGGCACAGCACACCAGCCATAGTGGCCATTTGGGGTGTGAACCAATGGAAGGAAAACCTTTGTCTCTCTCTGTCTCTCTCTCTCTTACTAACTCTGCCTGTCAAAAAAAAAAAAAAAAAAAGAAGATAATGCTTTATTATGGAGGCCTGTCCTGTGCATTGCAGGAAGTTTCACAGTGTCCCTGGATGCCATCCGCAAGTCCCCAACACACATACACACCCACCTACCCACTCACCCACTCATCTACCCCTACCTACCTACCTACCTACCTACCTACCTACCTACAACACAAGAATGTTTCCAGGCACTGTTGAGTGACCCCTGGAGGCAGAATCACCTGATTGAGAACCACTGCAGGGGAGTATGGTAGGTGTTAGCATGGAGAAAATGTAGGCCATATGGGAGCTTCCTAGCAAGTCCCCTTAACCCGACCCTGGCTGCCAGAAGGGGCTGCCTGTGGACAATCAGCACCTCTCAGAGGACACCTGGAGGGTGAGTAGCCCTCAGATGCAAGGTTGGAGGAGCAAAGTTGAGGACAGGAGGTGTTCCAGTGGAGGGAACAGCCAGGCCTTGAGACCACACAGAGGAGGCCCTGGGACAGCCTCAGCTGGTTCCAGGGGACATAGAGACTCTTTGGCACAGAACTTTACACATCCCCAGGGACAGCGTTTCATGCTCAGCCCCGTCAGTAGCTAACATTTTGCATGCTGTGCTTAAATACAAGTAGCCATCACCAAGTGAGAGGTGATGTTGGCCTAGAGATGCTTAGGCCCAGGGACCTCGGGTCCCAAAGGGAAGAAGTAGGCATCCAACCCCCTGCTTGGTAAATTTTCCAAATACATAGAATTCTGATTGGCTCAGGCTTCTCTTTTTATTAACTAAATCTGACCAAATAAGAGGAGCTCAGCCATAAGACTCCTGAAAAGGCTTTGTAACTGGCGGGGGACATAACAAACGAGTTTTAAAACGAGCAGTTCCAAGTGAAAGCATCAAGCTGAGCAGCCTGGGGTCTTGCACAGGAGACAGACCTGCTTATAGGCGGATGCAGGAGTCCAGGTGTGAGGAACTAGGGCTTCAGATGGAGCCAGAGCGTGAGAATGGACAGGAAAGGTGCCCATCTGAGTCATGTTTTAGTGTCGGCGACTGCCTGGCCTAGGGGTTGAAAGAGACAAAGGTGACACTGAGGTTTCTAACCTGCAAGAGTGGATGGAAGATAGTGGCAGCAGTAGCAAGGTCAGTTTGGACAGGCTGGTTGGGAAGGGACAGCAGAATGGCCCAGGTGAGCGCTCATCACAGCAGGGGAGCTCTCGTCACCCTGCCTTGGATGAGTACATTTAGACGGAAAGAGGATCACTTTTCCATGTAGCTAAGGAAGTAGAACTCTTGGAAGAAGAGCAGTTGCAGAATAAAACCGCAGTTTGCTGGGAATTCACCATTCAGTCCCTTTTTTTTTTTTCTTGATACCTTATTTTTTTTCATGTTAGTGTAATGTTAATACAAAGAGAACAGATGGAATGTGGTTCATAGCTACAATTCTAAGAATATGATGATAGTCCCAACCTCTCCCTTCCCTTGCCTTGCCTTCTTTTTTTAGTTTTTAAGATCACGTATTTTTAATTAACATTATAGTCAAGGGCTTCACTAAATAAGGAGATCAACAAGTAGAAAATAAGGAAGCTCATTTAGTGATAATTCAGGCAAGTGCAATAAACAGTAATCAGATGGAAAGATGACCATTTCACCCATATACAGTAAATTAAAAAAAATATACAGTAATTAAAAAAAACACTGATCATTAAAGCTATAGTAGTATAACATTCTTAACCATTCATTCCCCTTTAAACAAAAATTTGTGTACATTTTCAAATAAGCACAAAAATACAGAGATGAGTAGAATGACCCTGTGTGCCCATCAGCTAGCTTCAACACTTACCAACATCATAATTTTATCATACAAAAGAAATAATTCCAAATTGTTTTTTTAATAACAAGTCTACATTCAGAGTTCTCTGGTTGTCCTCTAAGTGGTTTTTAATATTTGGTATTTGGAAAAGGGATGGAATGAGGTCTAAATACCACATCTGGCTGATGTTTCTCTTATCTTTTAGTCTCCAACATAGTCTTCTCTTTGTACATGCCACTCATTTATTGAAGAAGCTGTGATGATTGTCCTGTGGAACATCCGGCCCTCTTTAGAGCACGCAGAGTGACTGTTTAGAATTTCCTTCCTATGAGTATACTAGGCGAGCATCTGCTAGGTGACTTTGGAAGTATCTCTCTCGTGTGCCTTCTGTCTCGGGGTTCTCAGTCCTCGTGGCTGACTGTGCAGTGGTTCTGCCGAGAGCGCTGGGCGCGGGCTGGGCAAGGGCGACGAGCGTTTTCTCTCCCGGGGGTGTGATGCTGTGCCAGGCTGTTTGGGGAACGCGAAGGAAGTGCAGGTGCCTTTGCTTGGCTCTAAGGAGCTTATCGTGCAGTTGAAAGGAAGAAAAGTGCATGAAACTAGCAGATGAACACAGGCAGCAGGGCGTTGGGCAGTCCAGCCACACTTGGCACAAACCCCAGCCTTGACAGTTAACAGCTGTTTGATCACACACGCACTGCTTCACAGTTCTGAACCTAATTCCTCATCTTCAAAATAGGGAAGAAAAAACTCTGCCTACTTCAGGAATATAGGAAACGTAGGCAGCTTGGCCTTGGAGCCAGGAGCTGGGAGTTGACTGTAAGGACTGCTCCTTCCCTATGATATCGTTATCCACAGTCACCTGCACCTTACACTGCGCTGTTCCAGTGCTGAGCGCTACATGTGTATTACCTCATTTTAAGCCTCTTGGCAACTCTGTAGATCACAAAGCTGAGGCTTAGAAAATTAGGATTTGAACCCAGGCAGAGTAATTTAGAGCTCAGAGCTCATTCTCTAAATTGCTAGAATATATTAATTTTTCAAAGTAGGGTCAGTAAGGCTCACTATCCCTGTTTATAAGGAGAGATTATACCTACAGACTTATCATGAAAACTAAGGCAAAGTATACTCTACAGATAGAAAGTAATCAATATTTTTTTTTTCATGGTTGTTGTGAAACAATTTTTTTTACTATTGGACTATCCTGTGAAATAGTAAACTGTGCAGATCATTCTTAAACACAGAATATGGAAAATAGAGACATTAACTTGCATTGAAGACTTTATTGTGGGATCCAGTGGGTCTTCGGCTGTCAGAGGGATTGTTAGAAATACCCACTTTAACTTCTCCGTTGTCCTGCTGACACATGTGCGTGTTTACGGGATCGGGGAGAGCACACGCTGCACCCCGCCCCTTAGGAAGGCTGTGTGGGAAGTGACTAGGAGAGGCCCTGATGGAGAATGAGGGGCTCAGGTTGAGTCTGAGCACCACGCGGGCCAGTTCTGGGTCTGAGCGCACTTCTGTGTATTGCATTGCTTCTTCCCAGGGAAGGTGGAGCTCACAGAGGACTCCACATCTTGTTCGGAGGATTCTGTGAGACAATACAGGGAAAGGTAGTGGCATAAACACCCAGGGTAGAACCCAGAGAAGTCAAGAATTGGAGCGATCCCTGTCCCACCTCCCCGCGCCCTCCCTGTTCCTGTCGGGGTTGCCGTCTCCCTCTCCCCTCACTCCACTGAAGGGCAGCTGGCACCCTGGGGCCCCGCAGGGGCAGGCCACAGTGCCAAAGCAACAGGGCAAGGATGCGCTCAAGGGCCCAGTCCTTCTCAGCAATAGGTCCCTGGTGAGAATCAAGAGTAGAGAGCTTGGATAAGCTCATCTGGGCCAGCTGATAGCTTCTGCTCCTCACATTTCCTGGGTTAAGAAGCTTATTCCCAATTTCTTGAAAACTGTAGAGGAGGGCCTTGTGGTTTAAAATGATGTTCATTTGTCCTTGGGATCTTCCCCGTCCTTGGGACTCTTCCCTTCTTCTGGTGCCCGGTGCCTGCCTCTCCGTAGTAGGGCAGATTTTGCAGCTCACTAATACTCTGCTGTGGGTTCATTGTGTCTGCTCTTCCTGCTGCCCGCTAGGGACATGGAGACACATGGGAAGGAAGGGTCTGTGGTGAGATTGGCAGGCGGCCCTGCCCCAGGAGGGTGTGCCAGGGGCCTGGGGCTTCCTGGAGAAAGCATCTGAGGACTGAGAGAGACTCAGCCTCACTGACCAGGGGGAGCAAACGGCTCCTGTGATCATCCGGGGACCCTGTGGGGAGAGCTGCCAAGTGCCCCAGAACTCTGCAGACAGGAAGTGCAGTCCCTGTAAGAACCTGGCCCTGGCGTGGTGAGGAAATGGGGCACAGATGGGCGGCCGAAGGAGCAGCTCCTGCAGTCTGTCCCCCAGTACCTCACCCTGTGCCACTTGCACCATGGGGCCTCTGTTTCCTCATGAATGAACCGAGCTCCTTCGAGTTCCTTAGCTCTAGGGCTGTCTGAAATTATTTTTAAAGCCGAGGGGGAAAAAAACATCAAGTAACTCCAGAAAACAGATTTGAGTCCTTATTAGGTTGCAAATAGGAACAGAGACAGAACCTGATATTGAGAAAGAATTCAAAGAAACACTCGAGAGGCATCTTGGATATTGAGTAGATAAAAGCTTTATGCAACCCTGGTCAATGCTGGCCTCGCGTTTCCAACAAACAAGGAATGAATCATAGGAGGAATCTACGGAAGAGGAGAAACTCTGCGGAAGAGGCAGATGGATGTTTGGCTACAAGTGCTGGAGCCTCCCCTGGGGCAGGGCAGTGACTCGGGGAATACAAGGGGACTTCAGGAAGTTCACGGAAAATGGAAATAAAAGAAAAGTTTATTTTACTGCAAAAAAAGAAAAAACTCCTGGCAGCTGTGACTGGCACAGGAAGATGTGCTAGGGTAATAGTGGATGCAGACTTGGGTCAGGAGGGGCCGGCTGGAGGCAGGGTGGGGAGCAGGTGTTGGAGGCACGGGGAGGCCCTTGGTGGAGCAGAGTACATGCCCGCGGGCTGGTGGGTCTGTCATAGCTGTTTGTGGGTGACACATGTCCAGAGTCCCCTGGACACGGCAAAGGCCCTGGGACTGAACCACTTGGCAACTGGTGCAGCTGGGACACAGATAAGCAGAAACCAGAGTCTGGCACGGAATCCAGGAATGGAGAGGAGAGCGGGTTTTCTCCCCTGGGGTATTAGAAGAGCTAATCTGTGCATCTGGGCCAGATGCACTGTATCAGGCAGCATCCTCCTCCTCATCATCATTGTCATCGTCGTCACAATAGCAACAGTGGGCATGTGTTCCATGCCAAACGTTCAGCCAGGTCCGTTTACTCCCTGCTGCCCCAGCCTCATGAGCAGCCCGTCTAGTGGGCATTGTTTCTTTATCCTCATTTCACCTCAAATTCCAGTGAGTCTCAAAAAGGTGGAACCTTGAAATTAGTGACTTGCAGAGATGAGGACTTCTAACCACATTTATGTCCTCCTCTTTCCTGAGCCCAGTAGGAATTGTGTTGTACAGAGCTGCCATGCTTCCAGTAATGCGAAAGCACAAGGTGCAGCATTATCACTTTAATCAACGTAAAAATGATATCTTGTACCCCTTTAACTTGCACTTCCTTGATCACTAGTGAAGGTCAACAGCAATTTGCTCGTTGGTCATCCTGGGTAGAGTCTCCTCTTCTTTCATGCCCTCTCATGTCACAAATGAAAACAGACCACACCAGTGTGTTGAAGCAACCTATCCAAAGCCATGTTTCTGGGTACTGAAAGGGGCAAGTCCAGGGCTAGTGCACCAGCTCCACCCACTGGGCCTCCGACCGGATCCTCCATGCCCTGAGCTGCACTTCCAACTCCTTACCCAGCACCTCAGTGGGAGGTATGAGAAGCCCCGCTCATTCCCTAGGCTGTCCAGGAGAAGAAAGAACAGGACAGGCAGCTCTTAGCCCAAAGCATCCTGACATGAAATCCTTCCTACAAAAAGCCTTGGAATCTCTTCTGATGAATAATAGGTAACCACTCAGACATGCTTTAAAATAGCTGCTTTGTTTTGAAATTAAGAAATAAAAGTGAAGAAGAAAAACTGTAGAGGAGGCAGATGTCTTAAAAGAGTTCTCACTGGGGATGTTAAAAGCCAGCATAAAAACTGGCTAATAAACTGCCCATCAGAATCCAAAGAGAAATACACCCTGAGGTCTTCCTGGGGCCCCAGGAGACAAGAACAGCTGCTATTGGGAACTGTCTGTCGCATGGGCGCTGGCAAGCGTGTGCTGTTTTTGCATGTTCTCGTTGATTCCTCACAACCATCCGGGAAGACAGATGCTCTTACTGTCTTTAGCACCATCTTAAAGGTAGGTGAACAGGCTCAAGAGTTCAGATGCTTTTTTCAAGGTCAGAAGTTGTTGGTAAAGCTGGCCCTTGAACTGGGCCCCAGTCAATGTCTGTGCTGTCATCTGCTTGTGCTCCCAGACCCCCTGTGCACAAGTCTGTAACAGGTGGTGAACAGAAGATCGCTTGTCAAGGAACAGGCATTTGGCACAGCAGTTAAGGTGCTGCCTGGGACGCGTGCCTGGGGTGCGCAGGCTCCACTTCTGTCCTGACTTCCTGCTGATGCACACCCTAGGAAGCAATGGGCGATAACTCAGCTGTACTTGGATCCCTGCCATGCACATAAGAAATCCGGATTGAGCCGGTGCCACAGCTCAATAGGCTAATCCTCCATCTGCGGCACCAGCACCCCAGGTTCTAGTCCCGGATGGGGTGCCGGATTCTGTCCCGGTTGCCCCTCTTCCGGGCCAGCTCTCTTCTGTGGCCAGGGAGTGCAGTGGAGGATGGCCCAGGTGCTTGGGCCCTGCACCCCATGGGAGACCAGGAGAAGCACCTGGCTCCTGGCTTTGAATCAGTGCGGTGCGCCGGCCACAGTGGCCATTGGAGGGTGAACCAACAGCAAAGGAAGACCTTTCTCTCTGTCTCTCTGTCTGTCTCTCACTCTCTCACTCTGCCTGTCAAAAAAAAAAAAAATCCAGATTGAGTTCTGGGCGCTTTGCTTTGGCCTGGCCCAGCCCTGGCTGTTACAGGCATTTGCAGAGTGAACTAGCAGATGGAACGTCTCTGTCTCTGTATGCCTTTCAAAAATAAGGAAAGAAAAAAAAAATTAAAGGCTGCTTGTCAAGACTCTTCCTTTCTTCCAGATTAACATCAACACCATTTTTCAATTGCAGTAGTTGAGGCTCAGGAAATCTGTTGTAGATAACAACTCTTAAGTGTTGCAGCCAAAAGGACTCAACCCGAACATCTTTCCTCTTCCTAGACTGTCCCCGCCGCCGTGCACATACATCCATGCACATGCACACCCACCCACACACAGCAAAGCGTGCAGCTAAGAATATAGTGGGTTCAAATAGCTGAAGCAAACAGTTGGTTGAAATGACAGACTCCAGGGCTGGTGGGCACCGTGCCAGCTATTCTAATTGTATCTCTACCAACAAATTTGAATCTCTGTTTGAAGACAAGGGTCATTCGGATTTCAGCAAACCTTACAGGAGTTTTTTTTTTTTTTTTTTCCCTAAGTGTAAATTACTGTTGGCTCTTCCTGAATAAAAAGAAAGGGCTGTTGGTCCATCTCTTGTCTAGTGTATGGTTTTGCATTGAGGAAGATGAGAGCAAGGAAAGTATCCCTCGAGAAAACCAATGGGCAACTGCTCTTGGCTGCCTTGTGTTGCCTCTAGCAACTAAGATTTATTTGCTAAACACATATTTAATGCTTACTGTACAGCAGGCACTGCTGAAAACAGTGTACAAATAGTAACATTCTTATTGCAGCTCCAGGAGGGGGAACTGAGGCAGACGGGGCTCAGTGACTTGTCACGTAGCTGGGGGTGGCAGAAATGGGGGCAGCAGTCAGATAGCCTGGCTTCCATGTACATCATTTGCAGGTAGTAAAGAGTTGCAATTTCTTCTACCGTGGAAGTTGGTTATCTTTCTGCAGGAATTTTCTCACACAGAGAGTAAGCCTGAAGTTCACGTATTCCATGACCCGGGGCAGGCGGGGGTGGAGGTTGGGGGGGGAACTTAACCATGGGGAGCAATGGAAAATGAGTCAGAGCCTGTTTATTTTGGTGATTTATTTTGTGGGAGTGATTTGTCACATGAATGAACAAATGAAATATGGCCCTGTGCGGCTTCTGTTTGCCACTTTGATATGCAGTGATGAATTTCTTTTGGTAGTCTAAGCCATCTAATTTAAATACCCACAAAATGAGAGTATTATGATTTGTAATTGGCCTCCAGCCCTGTCCCCGCCCCGTCATCTGCATCTGGCACAGTGGAGTCCAGTGCACTTCACATCTTGTGCATTTGACCTCTCACTCTAAAAATAAGGGCCAGAGGCATGCTCCAACTCCTTATAGCGCAGTGGAGGTTTTACTAGACAAGTGTGGTTAGTACTTCAGAACAGCTGCACGTATGCAATGAAATGAGCCGAGTGACCTATTTTCAGACCCTGACACGTACATCGGGCTTAAAATTCAACATGCATTTTCTCAAAAGGGAAGCAAACGTAAACAGTGTTCTCATATGTGATCCTGCACGTCCGAGTCCTGTTTAATGGTTTCTCTCTTGACTCTGGAATATACCATGTTGGTAATGGCGAAGGAAAGCCCTTTCATTTTCTTCGTAGTGATGACATGAAAACCATAGGATGTGAGTGCTGACGGAGGCCTGGAGTTCATCAGGAATGACCCCCTCTTTTCATGAGCAGCTCTGAGAAGTTCAGTTCTCCAGGGCCCCCCCTGGTCGATGGTAGGGAACATGTGGCTAGACCAGGGCACCAACGCCTGGCCAGCTGAGCTCTGAACAGTGCACTGAGTGCTCACTTCCTCCTCCAGGCTCAGCCATCACACAGACCCCAGGGTTCTCCTGTCTGTTGTCTCAGGCCTTGGACTTTTCCAGACTTCAGGCCTGGATTCCCTTTGTGCATTGGGCCCACTCTACCACACATCCGACAAAGCACTGACAGCTCTCCTTCTACCTGCTACTCTCCCCAAACATAAAACAAAACTCTTCTCCTTCCTTTTTCATTCTTCTTTCCTCCTCCCTCCTCCTCCTCCTTTTTCTTACCTAGAAACCTTTTATTTAAGGTGTACGAAGTCCGTGCATTTCATATAAACAAATTTAGGAACATAGTGATTCTTCCCACCTGCACTCCCACCCTGCTCCCTCCTCCCTCTCCTATTCCCATTCTTATTTTTTATAAAGATCTATTTTTAGTTAGCTCTATGCACATTAAATTAACCCTGCAGTAAGTAAATAGTTCAACAAATAGTATGAGGAGAAGATAACTGTTTCTCAAAGGCTGTTCAAAATTTCTTCCATTTCGAAGTGTCAATTTCACTTATATAGATTACCTACTAGTTACCTCAGATCAGGGAGAACATAAGGTGTTTGTCTTTTGGGGAATGGCTTATTTCATGAAGTACAATGGTTTCTAGTTGCATCCATTTTGTTGCAAACAACAGGATTTCTCTCTCTCTTTTGTTTTTTTTTTTTTTTGCCACTGTGTAGTATTCCATGGTGTACATATCCCATAATTTCTTTATCAAATCTTCAGTTGATAAACGTCTGAGTTGATTCCATATCTTAGCTATTGTGAATTGTGCTGTAATAAACATGGGTGTACTGATAACTCTTTCATTCTGATTTCATTTCCTTTGGCTAAATTCCCAGGAGTGAGATGGCAAACAAAGCACTTTAAAACACATACCATCATGCCCTCAAAGCCAGTCTTTGTTACCTTGCTGTCATTGTCCATTTCATTTGCTGATGGATCCCACCTAGAATGGTCTCTGGCGCAGAGAAGGCACTCGGTAGACATCTGTTCAATGAAAAGGCTGGCTCTTCATTTCCCACTGAAAGAATGAATGTTCACTTTTATTTGGTGTTCAAGGCTTTTCACCATCTAGCACTGATCTTTTCCCATTCTGCTCACCTTCTCCCTTCAGTCCTCTACTGATTAAAAAAAAGTTATTCTTTTATAGGCTCATAATTTATTATTTACTAATAAATATTCAATTCATGTGTGCTTATCCCAGGCTTTGTCTAACCTCTTATGAGGATGAAATAATTTCATTAACAACCCTATGAGACTGGCATTATCATTATGATTGTTTTAGGAATGAAGAAACTGAGCCATAGAGAGATTAAGTTACCACTGCAAGGTCACACTTCTAGGACAAGGCAGAGCTGGGAGTTAAACACAAGGGAATATCATTCCAGAGGCCATACCCAGAGCCCTGGTGCCATGGCTAGCCCTCCTATTAATTTATTTTTAGATGCAAATGCAAACAATCTAGAAGTGTATAAAGTAAAGTGACAATTTTCCTCCCTCTGAAAAGGATCCAGAGAATCCATGTGTGTGCTTCCAGATGATTTTCTTATGTTTACATGAGCAGTTATACAATTTTAAAACTAACATTATGCATGTCAAAACTTTCCTTTTTGACTTGCTGTCAGTACATAAATCACTCCCTCCTTTTTCAGTGCTGTCTGATAGCTCAGTGTCTGGAGACCCATGAGCACACAGGCCATTCCCTCGGCGTTCCTCTTAAGATCAATGCTGGAGTTAACATCTTTGGACTTCCACTTGTGCAATATTAAATATTTCAAAATTTTACACTTTTAAAAACAGGATTGCTGAGTCTCACGGTATACAGACTTACGATGGTGATAAGTGGTCATTCCAAAAAGTTGTGTCACTTTACCCTCACGCAAGGTGTTCGCAGTTCCCCATGACTTCTTTCCCTCCGTGTTTAGATTCAGGAAGTAAAGGGCAATAGCCCCTAGGAGTCCAGCCTGCTGCCGTGCCTGCTACAGCGTAAACTTCGCTCTTCTTCCCACCTTTGCTCAGCTGAGCAGATCCTTCCTGCTCGCTGGGGCTCCTGTTTTCTCTTCTTCCCTGACCTTTCCTCTCCCCCTTCCTCCCCCCCCCCCCGTCTTCCTCTTGCTCTCTTCCGCTCTCCCTCCCATCTGGAAAGGCACAGACCAAGCTTTCCTTGCTGCGATCTCCACACGAAGAGATCCTGGAGGCTACTTAGGAGGAGGGTGAACTCGGAGCTCCTGGCTGTGGGGATGCTTCTTTGCATGGTTGGTGTCAGTTGGGGTTCACGCTGGAGTGATAAAGATGATGAAGATGACCCCCATTCTGACCTCCTTGTTTAAAGCACGGCAATGAATATGGTTAAGAAAGGAATAGGGGGAGGCGAAACTAGGAGATGAAACAAGGCAGGATAACAGCATCCTATTGGCTAAACTGCTCCCCGTGCCCTGCCCCCACCTTGCTTGGTGCCTTCCATACGTTACTGCATTTCATCCGCGGTGAGGGCAGACTAAACAGATTAGGAATGTTCTGTCTGGAAAGAGGAGGAGGATGTGAGTGCAGTTTTTAAAGTCATAAATAGTTCTGGTGTAGCTACTACGAAGATACCCCTATAAGTTAGAGGAGAGTGGGTGTAGGCCAAGAGAAAGGTAGTAAATAGAATTTCACATGAGGAACTCTGCTTCAGATCACCATGTAAGTAGATATTTTTTAGAGAATTTCATGGCAGTGGATTGGTATGGGATTTCTGAGGGCTTGGAATGTTTTGGGTCCTTAGCCGTTCACGTTGAGGTCAAGGGGTCCAACAGTGCTTACAGTGCTGACTAAGGTATTTGGGGGAGGGGAGAAGTGGGAGGAGAGCATTGTGAACTTCCTGAGTCTCTGTTTAAAAGGAATCTCTCTACATCTTAGCTCTTGTGAGTTCCCTTGGGAGGAGTAGGGCTGGGGAAAGTCCTGTTATAAAAAATTAGTGTCCACAAACCATTGCCTTAGTTCTTGACCCCACTGTTAGAGACAAGCCCTGGACTGGAAGGACTGTGGGTCTAAGCCACTGTGATAAGTGTTGTCTGTGGGCCAAAGTTCACCATTGCCTTCATAGCACACGTTAGCTAGCATCTACCATCCCTGAACCTGGGCATAGGGGAGGGCAGGTGAGAGAAGGCAATTACAGAGCAAGATCACAGCCTGTTGGTAGGACTCCCTGGCCTCCACCAGACCCCGCCCCAGGCAGGCTCAGTCTCACGAGCCACATGGTGCTTCTCAGTGTGTTATTTGCCGTGAGCTCTCGAAGAAGAGTCAGGCAGACCAGGAGCCTCAGCCTCAGCCTCAGCCTTGGTGTGACCACAGGTTCATTTCTCCTCTGCACTGTCACTGAGCTGCTGATGTAACCACTCCTCTGTGAGTCAGAATACAGCAGTTAGAGTCTTTGCTTAGCCGGCTTGCTGTCATACGATTTTTATAGCACGTTTTGAACATCTTTCTAAGCTCTGCCTATGCCTAGATGGTTGTTGGAGGATTGACTGTGATAAAGTGAGTAAAACATTTCTCAGAGTGCTTGCAGCATAGTACACCCATAGCAGATGGTGGTGTCAGTGGTTGTAGCTGCCTTTGACATCAGCTCATGTTACTGTCTCCCCATCATTGTTGTTAGCCTGGTTCCCAGCTCTGTGACTTGCATGGACTTTTAACTTGTGCTGTGACAGTATGCCTTAGCCACTAATTCCCCACTCAGACATCTGCCTGAGTCTTTCCAGGCCTACAGCTCACTAATAAGTACTGGATTTTCTGTCCTTGCCTGTACCTGGGTTGACATCCCAAAGCATGATACGTAATGCATGGTAATCCAAAATGACAACCCTGTTTGTATGCTATTGAATTTAGGAGCGTACTTTGTCTCTTAAGGACAACCTCCACAGTCAAGTTATCCCTGTTGGCAGATGACCTGATTCTCTATATAGGAGAACCAAAAGACTTCATTAAGAGGCTATTGGAACTCATAGAGTTTGGTAAAACTCTAGGATATAAAATCAACACACACACACAAAAGCCTTTGTGTACACAGAGAATGTAATGGCTAAGAAAGAATGGGTAAGATCAGTATTAGTTACAATAGCTACAAAAGAATTTAAAAACCTAGGAATAAATTTAACCAAGGATGAGAAAGATCTGAATGATCTCTACAATGAAAATTACAAAGCTTTAAAGAAAGAAATACAAGAAGATGAAAAATGGAAAAACCTTACACTTTTGTGGATTGGAAAAATTAATAGCATCAAAATGTCCATACTAAACAAAACAATTTACAGATTCAAAGTGATCCAAATCAAAATAGCAAGGGCGTTCTTCTCAGATCTAGGAAAAATGGTGTTAAAATTCATATGGGAACAGAAGAGACCCTGAATAGCTAAAGCAATCTTAAACAGCAAAAACAAAGCCAGGGGCCAGTGCTGTGGCGTAGCGGGTAAAGTCACTACCTACAGTGCTGGAATCCCATATGGGTGCCAGTTCAAGTCCCAGCTGCTCCACTTCCAATCCAACTCTCTGCTATGGCCTGGGAAAGCAGTAGAAGATGGCCCAAGTCCTTGGGCCCCTGTACCTGTGTGGGAGACCTGGAAGCGGCTCCTGGCTCCTGGCTTTGGATCGGCACATTTCCAGCCATTGCAGCCAATTGGGGAGTGAACCAGTGGATGGAAAACTTTCTCTCTCTCTCATTCTCATTCTCTCTCTCTCTCTCTCTCTCTCTCTCTCTCACTCTCTCACTCTCTCACTGCCTCTCTGTGTAACTCTGACTTTCAAATAAATAAATCTTTAAATTAATCCACGCATCTATACCCAAATAGTATTTTGACAGATGAGCTAAAATCAATCCCTGGAGAAAAAAAGTTTCTTCAACAAATGGTGCTGGGAAAATTGGATCTATGCATGCAGAAGAATGAAACAAGGCTCCTACCTTACACCTTATACAAAAAGCAATTCAAAAATGGGTCAAAGATCTAAATCTACAACCTGATGCCATCAAATTACTAGAGGAAAACATCTGGGAGACTCTGCAAGACATTGTCATTGGAAAAGACCCCAGAAGCACAGGCAATAAAAGCAAAAATAGACAAATGGGATTACATCAAGCTGAGAAGCTTCTGCACTGCAAAGGAAACACTTAACAAAGTGAAGAGGCAACTGACAGGAGAAAATAATTGCAAACTATACAGCTGACATAAGGATTCATATCCAGGATCTATAAAGAGCTCAAGAAACTCAACAACAAAACTAATAATTGGTTAAGAAATGGGCAAAGGGCATGAATAGGTTGAAAATCAAATGGCCAACAGACACATGAAAAAATGCTCAGGATTAATAACCATGAGGAAAATGCCAATAAAAACCACAATGAGGTTTTACCTCACCCCAAAATGACTATCATCCAGAAATCAAAAAACAATAACTGCTGGCAAGTATATGAGAAAAAGGTACCCTAATCCACTATTAGTGGGAATGTAAACTAGTACAACCATTATGGAAGACAGTATGGAGATTCCTCAGAAATGTGAAAATATATCTATTATATTACCCAGCCATCCCATTCCTAGGAATTGACAAATGAAATGAAATCAGCATATGAAAGAGTTATCTATACCACCATGTGCGTTGCAGCTCAATTCATTAATAGCTAAGGTATGAAATCAACCTAGATGTTCATCAACTGATGACTGGATAACGAAAATGTGGTGTGTATATACACACACAAACTCTCTGGAATATGACTCAGCTATAAAAAGAATGAAGTCCTGTCTTTTGCAACAAAATACATGCAACTGGACACCATTTTGCATAGTGAAATAAGCCAGTCCCCAAAAAACAAATATATGTTTTCTCTGATATGTTGCAGTTAATATAGAATACAAAAAAAGGTGCTATAGGAATGAAATGGACATCTTGTGATATTGTTGTTTTTAGCCCTTATTTATAATGTTGTGGAACTGTCATCTTCCTACTTTTTACTCTTTGAGTATTATGGTGAGTGCTGAATTAAGCCTGTGATTATAGAGTGGACTGAAATTAGTCTTTGCAAAAATTAAAGGAAAAAAAGGCATAAATGAGGGAGATTGAGGAGGGAGGGAGGGAAGTATGGTTTCCTTCTTAGAACTGTACCTATGAGGCTGCCACTGTGGCTCACTAGGCTAATCCTCTACCTGCGGTGCTGGCTCTCCGGTTCTAGTCCCGGTTGGGGCGCCGGTTCTGTCCCGGTTCCTCCTCTTCCAGTCCAGCTCTCTGCTGTGGCCTGGGAAAGCAGTGGAGGATGGCCCAAGTCCTTGGGCCCTGCACCTGCATGGGAGACCAGGAGGA
The DNA here is from genome assembly GCA_949820135.1 of Sylvilagus floridanus. Classification (NCBI taxonomy): domain Eukaryota; kingdom Metazoa; phylum Chordata; class Mammalia; order Lagomorpha; family Leporidae; genus Sylvilagus; species Sylvilagus floridanus. The sequence continues at coordinate 46,599,365 of OX463235.1, forward strand.
AGCACCTGGCTCCTGGCTTCAGATCAGCTCAGCGTGCCAACTGCAGTGGCCACTTGGGGGGTGAACCAACAGAAGGAAGACCTTTCACTGTGTGTCTCTCTCTCACTGTAACTGTCAAAAAAAAAGAAGAAGAAGAAGAAGAAGAAGAAGAACTGTACCTATGAAATACATGAAATCTATTCTCTTTATACTAAAAAAAGTTCAATAAGAATCCAACAAGGAGCCTGCATATGTTGTTTCATGTTTGGTATTCTTCCTTTCCTGCAGTTGAAATACTGAGATGTCAGTGACTTGCCTCAAGCCATGGTTTTACTAGTGGCACAGACAAGTAAAAACCCAGATTCACCGATTTCTGCCTTCCTGCCATTCTCTATTAATTTTGTGTTTACACATCAGGCTGTATTATTTTGCTTTAATTCATATAAATTTGTGGTGTTCCCTGTGAATCTGGGAGCTGGAAGAATGTAAGATTTTTATTTCTACTCATTTATAGCCACACTGTAATCATTTACTGAAAAATAAGAAAACCACCTGGCTGTTAACAAGCAAAAACTTTATTTTTTGACCTGTTCTTCTTTCAAAGTGTTCTGCGTTTATCCTAATGAACAGCTATTAATGTGTTTGCCAAATATATTGCATTCCTAAATGTCTAAAGAAATATGTAGAGTATAAAGAAAAAAAAAAACAAGAAAACAGTGAAATAGATCAACAAAGCAACTGCTTTAATGAACAGAAAATGGCCATTGTGCTTATAAGAAAGACATTCTAAATGAAATTTTCTGCCTCTGCCACCAGTAAATCCTGCCATCTTAAGAACATATTTTGTGTTTCTGTGCCAAAAACCACAAGACCTTCGTTCTTGTTCTCATGATCCACTGCAATGCTCTATTCAGAAAGTTTGGGGATGGACTCTCCTCCTCCCCCTTCCCCAACTCCTTTGACGGTTCTCAAACTGAGCTACTTGAGGTTGCAGGTTGATTGTGTGTGTTTACGCCTGAGCTAAGCAGAGCTGGGGTCCAAAGGTATGTTTCATGGGCTTTGAAAAATGTTAGAAGCCTTTTGGCAAATCATGTTTTCCTATTAAGATGCTATTGAGGGGGCTGGTGCTGTGGTGTAGCAGATAATGCCACTGCCTGCAGTACCAGCATCCCATATGGGCGCCAGTTTGAGTCCCTGCTGCTCCACTTCTGATCCAGCTCTCTGCTATGGCCTGGGAAAAGCAGTGAAAGATGGCCCAAGTCCTTGGGCTCCTGCACCCACATGGGAGAGCTGGAAGAAGCTCCTGGCTCCTGCCTTAGTCAGCCCAGCTTCTGGCCATCTAGGGAGTGAACCAGTGGGTAGAAGACACACTCTCTCTCTCTCTCTCTCTCTCTCTGCGTAACTCTGCCTTTCAAATAAATAAAATTTTTTAAAAAGATGCTATCAGGGGTTGTAGACCTTTTCTAAAGGTCATCAAGGAAATAATGACCCCTGCAGAAAAAGCCTTAGGCACACATGTTACAATGGCTGAAAACCTGGAAGCAACTTAGTTATGCTAACAAAAGAATTCTTAAGGATTGTTGGAAAGTCTCTTACATAGGGATCAAAGTGAACTCCAAAGACTTTTAGTAACATGGAGAAAGGCTAGATGAACACATTATATAGAGAAAGCAGATTATAAACTATATAACACGGGCCAGCATTGTGGCGTAATGGGTTAGACTGCCACCTGCATTGCTGGCACCCCATATGGGCACCGGTTCGAGTCCCAGCTGCTCCACTTCCAATCCAGCTCCCTGCCCATGTGCCTGGGAAAGCAGCAGAGGATGAACCAGGTCCTTGGGCCTGTGCACCCATCTGGGAGACCCAGAAGCTCTTAGCTCCTGGCTTCAGTCTGGCCTAGCTAACCCTGGCTATTGTGGCCATTTGGGGACTGAACCAGCGGATGGAATATCTTTCTCTGTCTCTGTCTTTCTTTCTAACTCTGCCTTTCAAATAAATAAAAATGAAATCTTTTTGAAAAATGTATATAATGTTATCACAACTATGTAAATATGTACAATGATAGTGGGTTTTTTTACAAGTGATCTTTTGCTTTATTTTCTAGCTTTTTATAATTCTGAATTTTGATGAGTGGATGGGAAGCATTATCTTTCTCAGTTGCCAATTTTCAGTTTGGATTTCTACTGCTATGAAAGGTTCTTTGGATTTCTCTAGAACAGTGGTACCCTCAGCTGGTCAGGCCATAGCACATAAAATGTCAATATCATGTCTGCAACCATGACAACAAAAATGTTCCCACACTGGGGCGGGCATTCACAGTCACTGCCCATGTCATCCACATCCCATATCAGAGTGCCACTTTGAGTCCTGGCTGCTCCACTTCCTATCTGGTTTGCTGCTCATGCACCTGGGGAGCGGCAGATGATGATGGCCCCAGTCCTTGAGTTCCTGCCAACCATGTAAAAACATGGATAGAGTTCCTGGCTCCCAACTTTGTCCTGGCCCAACCCTGACTGTTGTAGCCGTTTGGGAAATGAACCAGCAGACAGAAGATGTCCCTTTCTGGCTCCACACATTGCCATTTGTCCCCGGGCGGGGAGCAGTCACTCTGAGAACCATTGTTTTAGATTCATTTACTGATACTTCTGTAAGGACCACCCCCCTGAGAGACCCAACACAAGGTAGCAGTAGCTGATCAGTTGTCCCCAGGAATGGAGTATTTAGAAATCGAGGCATGTGCTCACTCATTCACGAGAGACTTGTTTCCCGAGAGGTGTCTGGTATCAGGAAAGCATGGTGGTAGGTAGTAAGGTTCTGGCCAGCCACGGGGTGGGAATCAGTGGGAACTCTGCTCTTTGTGAGCAGAGGTGGAGTGAGGACAGCCTGGCAAGCGACAAGGCTCACAAGGACCGAGGCACCAGCAGTGCTGGTCACAAGAAGGCTGTGGAAGGCGAATTCCCAGCCTGAGATGGGAGTGAATGCAGAAATGCAGTTGACTAGACATTGTGGAGCCTGCTCCCGAGAGCTAAAGCTCCTTAAATTCCTCCTGACAGGGAGCAGGATTGTCCTCAGAGCCCCAGGCTGCACTCGGCTCCCTGGGAGGAGGAGCTGGCCGGGGTGGGGGCGGGGGTGCAGAGGCAGGCTGCTGGAGAGCCCCCTCAGAGCCATACATTTATAGTTGATTCTGGAAAAAAAATGGAGCCAGCTTTCGTACAGGAAGCATTTCTAGAAGCGGATCGAAGAAGGTGCATATTTTCAATTTTAATGGACAGTATGCAATTGCCTTTCAGGTGCCCGTGCAATGATCAATGGGTAAAATGTAATTTTGGCATGTCACAGTGCTTGAATAATAAGTTTATTATTTTAAACGTTTATAGAAGTTGGTGGCTAGTGCAGTTTTGTTTTCATGACCTGTTGTTGTTGGTCATAGCTGATTTATGTGAGGCCTCGTTAGGAACACAATTACTAATCATAAAATTTTTCCTATGGGAAAATATATCTTGCTTTGTGACAATCTGCTTTTTGACCTGCTTTGTAGAATGAATGTGTGGCAAAAAGTAGATGTTTTCTGTCCAGTTGATGTCTATGTGTCTGAACTTTCATGCCTTTGTCTGCCTTAGTGGGCAAACTACTTTCCATGCTGTACTACAGATACATATCTAAGAAAACCTGAAGTGCTCTTTTAACTCTATGTGAAGTGCAAGGAAGATGAATGATTAAGGATTAAGACGGTGGTTCAGACTGAGAATTATACAGGGAGGCTTCAAAAAGCTTATGGAAGAACTATGCATAGATTTCAAAACATTTTGCACTAAAGTAAATATCTTTTTAAAAAAAGGCGCATAATATAGTTACCTTTTAATTCTACTTTCCACAAAGTTTTTTGAAGCCCCTTCATGTGTATCTTCTACTTCATGAAATAAATACATGTAATTAAGTTGAGTGATAGGCAATTTCCATTTTATAGGCCCCAAACAGTTAAATATCAACAATTTCACATGGTTTGCTCTAATAGCAATGTTGGCTATAAAGAAAATTTTTGTGAAATGAATATTCTGTTTTTTATTGCTTTCTTAAAAATTCAAAGATTCATTTCCCTAAGGACAGAGTTGCAAACTTTGGCTATGTCTCATACTGGGCATGGCTGGAATTCAGCAAGTTATTCTTGCTTAGAATGACTGTTTCCATTGGAACAAGAGTTCTCAACCCTGGCTACTCACAGAATCATTTTGGGGAAGTTAAAAAAGATACTGGTCTGTGCTTCCCACCTTGGCCTAGTGATCAGTACGTTAGAGGTGGTACGCAGAGGCCTTAGGCCTCCGTAATTTTTGTCCCTCAGGTAACACCAAGGTGAAACCAGCTTTGTGAGTGATCACGCGAGAATTGTCCTTCAGGGGTTTCATTAAAGCTTTTCTATCCCTTAGAAAGACAAAAAAGCAGTGCTTCTGCTTCCCATCTATTTCCCTCTCTTGTTTTGGACCAATAAGTCCAAAGATGAAATGTGAAATATTTAATTTGATGGAACTCATGTTTTGGTTTTCGTTCAACAAAGCATGTTTGGAGTGTCTACTATGTGCCTGGTCTGATGGCAGGGTATTTTGGGGGACATCATGACAAGTTGAAAGAGAAGAATCTGGGCCCTTTTTGGGGAATGAACCGGCGGCTGGGAGGTCTCTGTCCTTATCTATCTTTCTCTGTGTTTTTCTGCTTTTCATGAATAGATTAAATAGAGAGATTAGTTTGAAAAAAAAAATTAAAAAACCAAGGGAGGTGTAAGCATTTGTTCTAGCAGCTGAGTTACAGGTTAAGACACCTCTACCTCATGTCAGAGTGCTTGGGTTCAATATTAGCCTCTGGCTCCCCACTCCAGATCCCTGTGAATGCAAACCATGGGAAGCAGTGGGCGATGGCCTAAGTAGTTGGGCCCCAGCCACACACATGGGAGACCTGGATTCCATTCCCAGCTCCTGGCTTTGACCCAGTTCATCCTGGCCATTGCAGACATTTGGGGGAGTGGACCAGCAAATGGGAACTATCTCTGGCTGTCTTTCAAATAAAAAGAAAGAGAAAAAAGAGCCAGAGGGAGGGTAGGCATTTAGCCTAGGGGTTAAGATGACTGTTAAGATGCCTGTATCCCATGTTGGAGAGCCTGGGTTCAGTTCCCGGCTCCAGCTCCTGAGTGGCTTCCTGTTAATGCAAACCCTGGGAAGTAGCAGGTGATGGCTCAAGGAATTGGGCCCCTACCACCCACTTGGGAGACTGGGATTGCATTCTCAGCTCCTACCCTTAGCCTGGCTTAGCCTTGGCTATTACTGGAATTTGGGCAGTGAACCAGCAGTTGGAGAAATTAGTCTCCCCCTCCTATATCTATCTTTCTGCCTCTCAAGTAAACAAATATTAAACAGAATTACAAATGTAGAGGATTATGTGAGATGTCCAGAATAGGCAAATCTGGAGAAAGTAGATTAGTAGTTGCCTCAGTCTGGGGAGCTTAAGGAAAACAGCGAGTGACTGCTACTGGGTATGGGACTTCTTTTTGGAGTAAGTAAGATGGTCTAACATTGGTTGTGACAATGAATGTGCAACTCTGAATGTTTAAAACCACTGGAACCATTGCTGTCCTTTAAATGGGTGAACTGTCCGGAATGTTAATTATATCTCAATAAAGCCAAGGGCATCCTTTGCTGGCCAGGCTTAATGCTCATGCTGAGTAAATGGGTTAAGAATGGCAGAGAAGGAGCTGAGTGTGGAACCTCCATCCCCTCAAATGTGACAGAACAGTAACCGAGAGCAAAATGGTGTAAATACCCCTTGGAGGCACGTGGTGACCACCTGTGCTCCAGATGGCTCCCAAGCGTCCAGAGGGGTACATGGGACAGGAAGCCATGTGGTTGTCCAGGACAAGAAAAGAGAAAGACGAGACTATTCACAGAACTCAACTGTGCCTCAGGCACTGCTACAGGTGCTTAACATGGGTTAATTTATTTGCTCATCACACAGTTATGCTCATTTTACCACATCAGAACCGAGCCCAAGACAGCTGGCCCAAGATCTTTCAGCTTGTTCAGCAGTGCATTAAGCCCACCTTCCAGAGTGGCAAGGATTCTGATAGGAGGGTACACAGGAGGGCAGGTGACAGTGGGTGGGGAAGCTTGGGGGTGTTGAGGGGAGTGGGTGGTAGTTAGTAACAGGTTCCAACAGGGTAAAAATGGAGCTGAGGCTACAAGGACCTTGCCAAGGAATCCAGACGCAGCAGGTGGAAGTCCCTGAAGGTACTAAGTCAAAGCAAGGCATGAGAAGCCATGTTCAGGTTTCTAAATGCGCAGATCCTTGTGTCTGGATGGGTGACTCTCTGGGTCTGTTCTCTGTGTGTCATCTGCTGTGTGGGTGGACACAACACAGGACCCGCCATCCCACCTGGCCCCATGAGCTGGGGAGCAGCCAGCAGAGAGGTCACCATGACTAGGGCAGTGATAGCAAAGTGCAGCCCGGGGGCACATCCTGAGACCAGCATGCTGAGAACAGTGGGCCTCCAGGTAGGAAAGACAGCTGGAGCAATTGTGTCTCCAGGCTTTTCTCTTCCTTCGCAATGGGACTGACAGATGTGTGAAGCTGAGGGCATGTGAGATACAATGTGTAGGGTTTGAGGAGGAAGGAGGGCCATCAGAGCCTGTGTCCTTCCAGCGTCTCGAGCCTGCCCTCTAATCCAAATTCTGCACATCTGGAAAAACAAGACAAAACTATTCATCCAACTCACTGTGCCTTGGAAACTGCCATAGATACTTAACATGGATTCATTTACTTAGTCATAGCCAGCAGCTCCACCTCCCCATGGACCCATTGTCCCTAACATTTCCATCTTAGCATCACCTTAGGGCTCAGTTCCTTCATGAAGCCTTTTCCATGACCTGCCCCGACTTGGATTTTTATACCAAGCCCCATTAGCACTTGTAGGTAGCTTTGCATTGTGCTCCAAGCTCCACTTTACCCCCTAAGTAATCAAACGCTCTTTCCTCATTTTCCTGTCCCCTGGGCCTCACGATAGATGTTCTGTTGTGTCCTCCCTCCCTGTCTCATTCTAGGCCCCAGTAGCTGCTCACCTCCCAGTAAGATCAGCCTGAAGTCCTGGAGCCCCAGGCACTTGAACCTGTCTCTTCTCACTTATTATCTCCTATCTCAAACTGGTAGTTACTTTCTCTCTCCCGTGCTGCCTCCCCCATCACTCCTGGTCATGTGAGAGACACTTGATGAAGCAGGAGCGAGTCATTGATTCATCAGAGAGCACTGTAGGGCAGTGATAAAGGGTGATAATTGCTTTTAGGTCTGAAATGTAGGTGCACAGCAGGTATCTCTGGAGCTCGGTCTCAGATGCCCTGTCCTTGTTCCTGCTCCTCTGTCCATCCTTCCATTGCTTCTAGATCTTTCTCTGATCCTTTCCTTGCCAGATTCTTTCCCTGCACCTCATTTGCTGAACTGCTCACAATTTAGATTTCGTTTATGCTCTTAGTTGCTATACCTACAGACTTTAGCTTTTCTTATTTTCTTTGCCGTCTGTCTGAAAATGACTGTTTAATTTTTTGTGTGTGCAGCTTCTGATTGATTTGGAAAGGATTTGTGATATCAATCGTAAAAAACGTGTCAATTAGTCCTTAACAGTTCTTAGGGGTAGAATGAAGAAGAGCACGTGAGGAAACCTATTGGATGAGATGAGACGGCTGCAAGTTCACCCAGGGAACCGCTGAAAAGAGCAATTGGTGGGAAATCATCAAGAGAAAAGCAAGCAAGCTTTTCTACGCCTGCATCTTTGACTTTGTTTTCCAGCTGTGCGCTCTGTGTGTGTGTGTGTGTGTCTGTGTTCCCAGTACCTCTGCCTCTTACTTGGAAGCACATCCTTCTCACTGCTGGGTCACAAATGAGCAAGAGCGGGCCGGCGCCGCCGCTCACTAGGCTAATCCTCCGCCTTGCGGCGCCGGCACACCGGGTTCTAGTCCCGATCGGGGCACCGGATTCTGTCCTGGTTGCCCCTCTTCCAGGTCAGGTCTCTGCTGTGGCCAGGGAGTGCAGTGGAGGATGGCCCAAATGCTTGGGCCCTGCACCCCATGGGAGACCAGGAGAAGCACTTGGCTCCTGCCATTGGATCAGCGCAGTGTGCCGGCTGCAGCGCGCCATCCGCGGCAGCCATTGGAGGGTGAACCAACGGCAAAAGGAAGACCTTTCTCTCTGTTTCTCTCTCTCACTGTCCACTCTGCCTCTCAAAACACACACACACACACACACACACACACACACACACACACACGAGCAAGAGCAGAGAGGCTCATCACTGAAGTGTGCACTTTCTCTTCCAGCCACTAATGCAGAGAACACAGCTCCCTTCTCTCCCCTTCATGCTCACGATGCGAATGGCCAACCAAGCTTGGGATTCTTACAGTGAGGGTAGATTTGGGGAGACAAATGAGTGTGGCCACGAGCTTCTCGGTACAAAAGGCGGCCTGACTTTCAGACCAAGGTGATAGAACCCGTCTCAGGAGCCACATCAGCTCCTGAGAAGGCACCCGTGGATAGCCAACACAGCTGCAGAAATGACTGGAATTTTAGTAGACGTGTGGACCTGTCAGAAGGCTCCTTCTTCCATCTCAGCATTGCATTCACTACGTCTCCTGTGACGCTCACACACTCCAGGCCACCCAGCCCATGGGCTCACACCAGGACTGGGCTGCATTGATCTTACCTGCCTGTTGCCTTTTCATTATTGGGGATGCCACCTGGATGCTGATGCCACAGGACAGCTAAAATAAATCCAAGGAGTTTTTCATGAATTCTGACTGTGTGTGGTGAGTCACAGGATCATGGAAAATACAAAGGAGAAGGTCTTTGGAACCCCCACAAGCAGTTAATCCCAGAGGGCTGGTCATGGCTGTAGACACTACATACCCTGCTGTTGTTGCCACTGCCCTTAATTATCTGTAGTTGCAACTACATAGAGTGATTTTATAAGCTCTTGGAAAGTAAGAACTGCACACAATTGTTTAGGGCTCCAGCAAAGTAAAAGGCAACATCATTTTAAACACGGAGCCCAGAGTATCTGGAGACAAGGAGAGCTCTTAAGTCTCCTTTCCACACAATAGAGCTTCATACCATTATTCTATATATAATCTTTTCACCAAAACACTGTCGCCTGATTCTTTCAACAAGACCTCTTTGTTTTGATAGCCAAGGAAAGCCTTAAGCTCAGCAGAGACAACAGAACAGGCTTTTTAGATTGCAAAATGTAAGGGCTCGCATGCCATCTTTTGGGGAAGTAAATTGGAAAGTGTTTTTAAAGTTTTGTTAACTTAAAACATCTAACTATTTTTTAAGCTACATTTTTTTCTCTTTTAAAGATCTCATTGGCGTTAGGGCTGTGGTTTATTGCTGATTGGAGTGCGGGTCAGTGACTCTTACCCGACTGTGGCGTAGGTGCAGGTGAGCAGGAAGGTCGTAGCTTTCTGTAAACCCGAGTCCCCTAAAGACCAAATCTGTTGTTTCTGTCCTTCCCTCTCAGTGTGATCTGAGCTCTGAACACAAGCGCTCTCACACACACAGGGTGCAGCCTCTGTTACAGGACAGAAGCACTTTAACCAGGGATAGACTCAAAGTCCCTGTCTGGCGCCATGAATCCCGCTTGTAGTTTTCACGCTAAAACTTGTTTATTTGTTTATTGGTTTTGTAGTTCCCCAGTACGTTGCAACTTCCCTAAAGGTTTGCTTTTCCTTTGTCTTGAAGGCTGCTGTTTTCTAAAGAGGGAAGGAAGGTGTTATTTCCTTCAAGCTGTAGCATCTCTTTTCACATCTATGTCTCCAACCAGATAGGAATAGTCCTAAGTTCCTGCCCACCCTGTCGGATGTCTGTGAGTGCAAACATAAGTGGTCCCTCTCCTATTCCAGACCAGTAGACAACATGCATTTTGTCCCTTCTCATTTTTAAAACATTTATTTATTTATTTGAAAGAGTTACACAGAGAGAGAAAGAGAGGCAGAGAGAGAGAGAGAAAGGTCTTTCATCCGCTGGTTCACTCCCCAGTTGGCTGCAATGGCTGGAGCTGTGCTGATCCAAAGCCAGGAGCTTCTTCCAGGTCTCCCACGCAGGTGCAGGGGTCCAAGGACTTGGTCCATCTTCTACTGCTTTCCTGGGCCATAGCAGAGAGCTAGATCAGAAGTAGAGCAGCTGGGATTTGAATTGGCGCATGGGATGCTGGCGCTGCAGGTGGTGGCTTTATCTGCTATGTCGTACCGCCCACCCCTCACTGGTTTTTGTACTAACAAGGAAAGCAGCGAGTTATGGGAACTCTTGGTCGTGCTCGTCTCTATACCATGGGTGCCTTAAGAGCAGATACCATGCCTTGTTTTGAGGTCGCCTCTTTAGGACTTAGCACAGCACCCCTGGAAGGACAGTGCGTGTGCTCAGGCATGGGAACTATGACCCTCCAGCTGTACTTTGTTGGGAATTTTCTTAGAAAAGATTTCTGAATGGAAATAGTTCTGGCCTAGAATCATACCTACCTACAGGAATTCAGAAGGCCCTTGTCTGTCTCCCCAGACTCTCCCCTCGACCTCTTAGCTTCAGCACAGAGCTACGTTGTGCACACTATTCCCTTGCTTACCGTCAGCTTTGCCTGGCTATCTTGCTGCTGCTGGACTGTACCTTAGATGATGCCTCTGAAGAAGCCTTCCAGAGCCTTCTAAGTGCCTTCTCTGTGTTTCTCAAGCACTTTGTGCTGACTCCGTAGCACAGTTGCCTGCTGTACTCTAATTGCCCATTTTCTTGCCTACCTTCCCTGATACTCGGTAACTTTCTTAAGAACAAAAAGCTGTTTTATTCATCCATTTTGTCTCCAGTGCCAGGCAAGCTTTTTGGCCCAAAGTAGACATTCAGAAAATATTTGTTGAATGAATGAATGAATGGAGTCCAAACAAAGGAGTCTTTCTTAAGCGTGGATTTCTTATATTTCAAAAATTGAAGTGCAGCTAGGGACTTGGTTCATGTCTGCATTGGATAGCGATCTCTGGGCCTGGTTGCTACCCATGCTGTCCCAGATGCTGTCTCCCTCTGGGTGAAGGCCCCAAGAAGCTGAGTTGTACCCCTGTTCTGTACCCTTGCTCAACGCCTCCATCCTTTGCGTGCCCCAGCTGCCTCTGGCCGTCTAGACTGAACAGGTCTTCAGTTCTTCTCCCAGGCTCCGCGTCCTCCTGACCCATCTGAGTTTGGTGACAACTGTGACTCATGGAAACCCATTTGGGTCTGTTCATCTATTTCTGTCTTCTCCACTTGCTCTGGCTGAAGTGTGTTCACTAACAAAGTAAGTCTTTCCTTCCCTTGGATAGCACTTGAAAGTCTGAACTGCTTCTTCTCATGGCTCTTACATAGGCATGAGGCTCGGAAGTGGCTGCCACCCTCCTGCAGCAGCTCAGTTAATAAGTACCAGAAGTCAGCCACCATTAGGTCCTGTTTCTGAGGGTAGGTTCCGTATTGGCTCAATTACAGAGTTTTTGTTCCAGTGGAGAATTGGAGGTTAGTGAAGGAATGTCCCTAGCTCTTTCTGGTGAACATTTACTTGGCTCCCTTCTTAGGAAAGGCCTTTAAGGATTAAATCCTGGGACTGGGTTTGTGGCATAGTTGGTTAAGCCAATAGCATCCCATATGGGTGCCGGTTAGTGTCCCAGTTGCTCTACTTCTGATCCAACTCCCTGCTAATAGCCTAGCAAAAGCAGTGGAAGAGGGCCCAAGTGTTTGAACTCCTGTACCCACATTGGAGACCCAGCTGAAGCTCCTGTCTCCTGTCTTCAGCCTGACCCAACTGTGGCCATTTTGTCCATCTGGGGAATAAACCAGTGAATAGAAGATGTGTCTGTCTGTCTGTCTGTCTCTCTCTCTCTCTCTCTCTCTGCCTCTCTATATCTCCAACTTTCAAATTATATAAACCTTTGAAAAATAGCTAAATCCCTAAAATTTTCCAGTAGAAGAAAGTCAGTATATTCAATAATGGTCCCCCATACAAGTAGAGGAAGGCCAAGAAATTTGGAGAGTAAAGAAACCATGGGGACCAAGAAGTTGAAGAACACACTTCCAGGAGCAGCCTGGAGAGACAAAAGAAAGGAGAGAGTGAGAGAAAGGAAGGAACCTGGAATGAAGAGGATCTCTACTGTAATCCCATTTTAACTAAAATAGGCATGGCCTTGGGACTTAATGATTCCAGCAATAGAATTAGTTATTGTGACTACTTGGATACTCAGGGCTGGTGAACCTAAGACAAAGAACTTAGAGCTGCGATGGGCTTTGGGGTTAGTGGTCAAGACTCTGCTTGGGATGTCTGCTTCCCTTATTGGAGTGCCTGGGTTCGAGTCCCAGCTTCACTCCCAATTCTAGCTTTCTGCTAATGCAGACCCTGGGAGGCAGCAGTTGATGGCTCAAGTAGCTGGGTCCTTGCCATGTGCATGGGAGATCTGGATTGAGTTCAGGGCGCTGAACTTTGATCAGGCCTGGACCAGGCCTTTGCAAACATTTGGAGAGTGATCCAGCAGTTGGGAGCGCTCTCTTGTGTTTCTCTCCCCCTCTTTCCATCTCCATCTCCCTCTCAAATAAAAAACAAAAACAGAAAAACTTATAGCTCTATTACATCTATGAACTCTTGTTTATAACAACCCTGGACTAGTCTCTTTTTCAAAGATGTATTTATTTATTTGAAAGGCAGAGTTATAGAGAGGCAGAGGTAGAGAAGAGAGAAGTCTTCCTTCCTCTGGTTCACTCCCCAAGTGGCCTCAATAGCTGGAGCCGTGCCAGTTCAAAGCCAGGAGCCAGGAGCTTCTTCCATGTCTCCCACGAGGGTTCAGGGGCCCAAAGACTTGAGCCATCTTCTGCTGCTTTCCCAGGCCATAGCAGAGAGCTGGATCGGAAGTGGAGCAGCTGGAACTCGAACCAGCACCTTTATGGGCTGCTGGCATTGCAGGTGTTGGCTTTACCTGCTACACCACAGCGCCAGCCCTTGTAATAGTCTTGATTAAAGAAACTAGTTACTTTCCTATTGCTACTGCATGGTGGCACTGAGCCTACTATGATGAGGCCCTTCACCCACAGTTTGTTCTAGAAAGTCAGCCTCAGTCTCAGGCCATCTTCAGAGACACTTGAGAGTAAAAGTTCAGGAGGGCAATGTAGTATTGGTCCAGATACAATGACCTAGGTAGAAGCGAGTCCAGAGGAGCCTTGAAGATGGAGCCTTGAAGATGGTCCTTTGCCAGTGGGCAGAGAGAGGGAAGTTAGGGACCAGGGCAAATGGAGCAGGAATTGATGCAACAAAGGGGTGTGGCCCAGGAAGCTAACAGCCTGTTCCTATACGTTGGCCTTGGTCCTTCCACCTGCTGTGGACATGCAGCAGCTCAGACCCACAGGACACCAGGAACTTTGTGTCCTTCACAGCTGCACATACACAGCTTAGAAAGAACACTGGCCCTGAGCTTCGGAGCCGGAGAGCACAGGCCAAAGATTTGTGAAACTTAGTTCTTGTCTTTCAGGGGCTTTGTCCTCATGTGATTCATTAATTGATCTGTTGCTCCTTAAAGCTGCAAGGAGCCTGGTGGTTCAGGCCATTAAGTCCTTTCTGTGGGCCTAGTTCATGGTCTGATATCACAAGCCTAGCAACGTAATCCATTTGTCCTAATTTGATTTCTTTCTTTTCAAGAGGCTTCCTTGGCAGCCAGGTTTTCTCATTACAATATGATTCATCCATGCGGTAATTCCCATTAGAATTAATATCTCAGACGTGATTCATCTTTGGAAACATTAAGCTGGAAGCATCATTTTCAGAAGGCCCGTTACAAACTCACAGCCCCAGGGAATTTCTATGTGAGGTGCCCCTTTGTTCAACCAGTATTTGCTGAGTTTTGCCTTATGCTGGATTCTGTCCCAGGGGCTTTGGGGGATACTGAGGTGAAGAGTCCTTGGGCCCGCTCTCAGTCACTCCCATTCTAGAAGGCAGGTGACACGGACGACAGTGCTATGGGGTGGATCATGGGAAAAGTGCAGTCAGAGATGAAAGGGTATACACCCTTCAAGTCGAAGGCCATGGTTTTCAGAGTTTAGCCGGAGTCAGAATCACCTGGAGAGTTTGTTAAATAAAACAGATCACTGGGGCCCAGTCCCGGAGCTTTGATTCAGGAGGTCTGGGATGGGGCCCAAGAATTTGTATTTTCAACAAGTTCCTGTGTGATGATGCTGCTGCTGGCCTGGGGCCCACGCTTTGAGGACCATGCCTTAAGGCTTTGGTTGTTCTCTCATCACACCCCGTTTTCATTGCTTGCGGTATGTTAAGCAGTGTGCCCTATGCTGAGGGCAGAATATTGAATAAGGCATGACCCCTGCCCCATGACCTGGCAAGGAGGAAACCATGGTGTCCATACTTCACAGAAAGCCCTGTGGACAGTTTTCCGTAGTTAGCAGATGGAGCACAGAAAAGAAAATACTTTTTTTTCTTGCTGGAGCCCAAGGAAGGTTACATGGAGAAAGCAAAATTTTAATGAAAGGGTAAAATGCAGATTGGAAGGAATTGTATGGGAGGGTATTTGCAGCTATGAAATTCCCAGATTATCAAATGTCCTAGGATATCCTCCCCACCCTCCTCCTTAGATGTTGCCCGCAGTCATAAAGGTTTTGCCGACTTCCTGTAAAAGCATAGCTCTGCTTAATTGGCCTGGCCTTAGCAAAGCCTTTATTTTTGGCTCCCTGGAGTTCTGTTTGGTCAATGTCTCGTGCATGCTCTAAATACTCTCAGTCGAATGGAATTCTCTGCATAGGCACTTGAATGGAGTGTGGAATTGGGAGCAGAGGAAAGCAACGCCTGCCACCAGAATCCAACTGTCCATCCCTGCCACTCAAGGCACCAGGCTGCCACAGCTACCATCCCCCTCCAACAGCCTTGCACATTTATTGACTCATATTTGGTGGTTCCTATATCACTGCACTTTTTCCCCCAGGTGACAATAAAGTGACATCTGTGGTTCAGTTGAATCCAAAGAATTCATGGCCAAAAAAATGGAGGATTTTATTGAAAGTCTTAGTTAAGATGTAGAGTAGGGATATTTACTCATTGATCAAGAACTATTTATTGAGAAGGTATAATGCCAAGGATTGTTCAACATGGAGATACAGCAATGAAGAAAAGAAAAAACAAAGATGGAGGGATTGTTGGTACAATCACCCCTCTCTTGGAAGTGCCTTGCTTGGCATCTGTTGTATGCTGCCCACGCTGTTCATTTTGGTTAGCACAATGGCTTAGGGCTGGAGGGTCCTAATTTTACATCCTAGCTATATGCACACTGGTTCCTTGTTTGAAATGCCATTAGTAGTGTGGTTTCTTCACAGAGTTGTCCTGAGACTCAAATGAAATCACGTCTCAGTGCTCATTGGCTAGTTCATTTTAAGTACCCAACAAATATCGCAGTGTTTTTAAGTATTGTTATGAAGTTAACGAATTCCCTAAGAGCCTTCATCATGTTGAAAGATTTCAGGGCCGGCGCCGTGGCTCAACAGGCTAATCCTCCGCCTTGCAGCGCCGGCACACCGGGTTCTAGTCCCGGTCGGGGCACCGGATTCTGTCCCAGTTGCCCCTCTTCCAGGCCAGCCCTCTGCTGTGGCCCGTGAGTGCAGTGGAGGATGGCCCAGGTGCTTGGGCCCTGCACCCCATGGGGAGACCAGGAAAAGCACCTGGCTCCTGGCTCCTGCCATCGGATGAGCGCGGTGCGCCGGCCGCAGCGCGCCGACCGCAGCGGCCATTGGAGGGTGAACCAACGGCAAAGGAAGACCTTTCTCTCTGTCTCTCTCTCTCACTGTCCACTCTGCCTGTTAAAAAAAAAAAAAAAAAAAAAAAAAAAGAAAGATTTCAGAAGACATGCCATCAGACCTTGTACAGTTTCCTATTACTCCAATCCCAGAAGGATAGCTTTTGAAACAGTGAGTACAGGATTGATCCCCTTAACAATACTGTCTTTGAGCCTTATAGAAGTCAAGTTGAGACAGAACCTTTCAGGCTGTTTAGAGGAGGGGACTTCCTCTTGGTGCTGCTGATGTGGATCTGGCTGCTTCATGCCTTTCAGGACACTGACAGCCTTGGTTTTGTCTCCATCTGTATTACCCTGCTCTCTTCCGCCTCGGTGTGTTTGCCGTATTTTGTTTTGGGTCTGAACTCCACACCCCCGTGCTTGTTTCTACATGGCGTTCCTCTTTCTTGAGTCACAGACAGGAAACTTCCGATATTTTCTAAGAGTTTCTTCAAGTGTTACCTAAGCATTGCTTGCTTTTCTGTAAGTTAATTCATAATATCAAAGTCAACTTTGCCTGAACCAAACCAGGCCATGTCATCACATGGCACCTGCTATAATGGAAGAAATGTAAGTCAGTGAAAAGATCCATTCACAGTTCAGTCCTTATTAAACCTGGGAGCCTTGAGGGGCAATATTTGAAACATTGCTCTATAGCCTTCTATACAAAATGGAGATTTCTTAAGAATTTATGACCAAATGTAGAAACTTTGATGCTTTTCTTTTCCTTACTCCCAACAACTTCAGCAAGTGCTATAAAATCTACATCCAGAAAAATCTTGGCTACATATGAATAAGAGTCTATAATTTTTAATTAATTTGGCCTACTTGCTTATTGTCTGTCTTCCCCACTAAACTGAAGCTGTTCTTGCACATTGTTAGATTCCTAGAAATTGGGCTTGGCACAGCATATGTGCTCAGCAGATATAATTGTTGGATTAGTTCATGGACACATAGTTTTTTGGCAAGCTTGGATGCCATGTTGTGACATATGGATTTTATCTCAAAAAATATATATATTGCTTCAGGTAGGGCAGTAGCCTTCCTAGCTTTCAGCACCTTCTTATACCACATTAATCCAGTGAGATAAAGTTTATATATTGATTTTACCTTGTGTGTAAAACTGTAAATCTCCATGCAAAGGAAACATACTTCATTAGTCATAACTTGACTATTTTTGAAAGTGATTTAGGATAACCATGGAAAGAATTATCATTAATAAAAACAATAGCAGTATAAACACTGTTTAAACCATTTGCCAAATAATGATGTGCTCTTAAATTCCACTGTGAGGCTGTGGGGGTGACAATATGTAGTGCAGTGAGTAAAACTGGACCCCAGAGTTGTACAAAACTAAGTTTCAGTCATGGATTAGCCTCTTACTAGCTGTGTAGGGTTGCCTGTATTTCTCTATCTCTCTGGGCTTATTTTCCCATCTGCAAAATGAATCAACCTCATAGGGTCAGTGTATGAGTTCAAAGACTTATCATTGTGCCCAACACATCATCAGTGTGTCAGTTAATTTTTGCTTTGCAACAAGGTATTCCCAAAGTTCACAATGATCATTTAGACCATGATTATGTGAACTGAGTGGGTGATTCTCTGTCTGGATTAATTGATCTCTGCTAGGCTCCCTTACGTACCTCTAGTGGCAGATATGCGGCAGTTGGAAGATCTAGCTTCTAAATGGTCTCATGGTCTTACTGTGTGGCTGGCTGGTGGCAGGCTGTCACCAGGAGTGACAGGAGAGACTGACCATTGTCTCTCATCCTCCAACAAGCCGGCTCAGGCTTTTTCACATGGAAGCTGTTGCAGAGTTCCTAAAAGCAACAGGAGAAAGCAAGGTCCAATGCACAAGTGTTTTTCTAGACTCTGCTTATATCACATTTGTAGGTTTATCATTGGTTAAGTGAAGTTACATGGCCATTCCAGAGTCACTGAGGACATTCGTCTTTGCTCAGACTGTTATAACAAAGTAACATAAACCATTGGCCTATGAACAACATGGATTTATTTCTCACAGTTCTGGAATCCGGCAAATCTAAAATCAAGGTGTCCGCAGATCCATGGCCTGGTGCAGGTCCACTTTGTGGTTCATGGATGGGGCCTTCTAACTGTGTCACATGATGAAGTGCACTAACTAGCTCTCTGGGGTCTCTTTACAGGCACACTAGTCCCAGTCCTGCCGGCTCTTCCCTCACACAATTTCATGGTTAGGAGATCCATTCTTTCCGTAGATCTTAGCAGCTTCAGCATATGAATTTTTCCCCCTTTCCTTATTGAGAACATCATGCTTTTTATGTAAAAGAAGCCCTTTTTGGCTTTTCTTTGTCATATCCGAATTGTCAACATCACTTGTGCTTTGAGGCCATTGTCAAGTAAAACAAGGGTTACTTGAACAGAACTACTGCAATACCAGGACAGTCAACCTAATGACCAGGGTGGCTACTAGGTAATTAACAGAGTGGGATGCAGTGGGGTGCCATGAGATTTTATAAGGTTATCCCCAAAGATTTTCAGTTTAAAACTGATGAATTTGTTATTTCTGGAATTTTCAGTTTAATCTTTCCAGACCATGGTTGACCTCGGGTAACTGAAGCTGTTGAAAAGGGGAGATGACTGCATTAATGGTGACAGATATTGGCCAAGTGTGACTTGGCTGGTGTAGGGAAGGGACTGACACCAGCTGGAGGACCCAGATCGATCCATTAGCTGCTGTAACTTCAGATGTGTATATAAATTTCATGATTTTGAACGCTGTGTACCACTGTATGACAACCTGTTGACTGAATCTGGCCCATGGCCAATCAGTTTATGGCCCATCTATCCCCCACCCAACACACACCTATTAGGCACCTTGGCACATCTTTATTGCACGATAGCTGTCCTAAAGGCCAAAGGTGGAAGGAGAGACACAGAATAAGGTGGATATAGACCAGTGAGTTACAAGACTAGAAGATGGATGATTTATGCTTCAGAAATTCCAGAAAGGTTAAAGAAGTGAGAATAAGAAAAGACCAATAGATTAGAGCGAATCATTGGTACAACATTCCATGTGTAGGCTAAATGTTCTTTTTAAAAAATCCACGGTCAAACAACGTGGGAAATAAACAGTTAAATAAAGTAGGTTTCTTTACTCTGCCCCTTTCTAACTGTAAAATATAAATCTCTAGAAGTGGGGAATATTTGCTTAGAGCTTCAAACCTGACTAGTGAGTCCTTAACCCATGGAATCCCTTAATCTGCTGATTTGAGGAAAACACCTTGCAAAATTGGGTCGGGTACTAAATGAGCCACTGAGCACCTCTGAAGACATGGTATGGAAAGTGCAATGCGTAAGGTCACGAGTGAGGGCGTGGCAAGCCAGTGGGGCAACTGGGCAGGTAAACAAAGTTGGCCAACCCATTCATCACTAGGCACTGTGCACATGATCGTCTTATTAAAACACAACCAACTTAGCATTATTGCTGTGCTTAAAAACTAATAAGCAAACACAGTACATGAAGTATTATTGCTCACCTCTGGTGGTTTAAAACTCTTTGCTTTAGCATTCAAGTGTCCTTTACCAGGCCGGCTGACCATTCACCTTGGCAGATTAGTCCCTGCGTACACTCTCCGCTCTGAACACCCTGCTCTACCCGCAGTGCTTAGGACACAGTCTCTCACATCATTGGCTGTCTCCCTTTGCTGCTCCAGTTAGAATTGTGCCACTTTCCAAGGCACAGATCACATCCCGCTTTCCCAGTTAAGCCTCCGTTAGCCATCAGACCTCACAGGGGCTCCTTTTTCCGGGACTTCTAGAGGACTCACTGCGTAGTGTGTTGGGGATTGCCTATGCGATTTAGAACTGAAAAGAGAAAATCATGTACTGAAGTCTGCAGCTCTCTACCCCCAACTGCCCTAACAGTACCCTCAGATGTCTCAATGATATCGTCTAGAAACACATAGAAGCACAGATATAACCTCACACACTGAATTTCATAGGCTGTACAATCGTAAACCACCTGTTGTTCTTTGAAGGGAGGAGAGTCCTCTCTTATGTAGACTTGCCCAACAATAATGGGCACCATTTCTTTAAAAAAAAAAAAGTTTATTTATTTAAATGAGTCAGAGATTTTCCATCTGCTGGCTCACTCACTGGATGGCTTCAATGGCCAAGTCTAAGCTAGGCTGAAGCCAGGAGCTTCTTCCAGGTCTACCATATTGGTGGCAGGGGCCCAAGGACTTGGGCCATTGTCCACTGCTTTCCCAGGCCATTAGCAAAGGAGCTGGATCAGAAATGGAGCAGCTGGGACACAGACCGGTGCCTGTATGGGATGCCGGCACTGCAGACAAGGGCTTTACTTGCTACATCACAGCACTGACCCCTGGCACTATTTTTTTTTTTTTAAGGTTTATTTTTATTTAGTTGGAAGACAGAGTTACAGAGAGAGGTAGGGGAGGTCAAGACCAGAGAGAGAGTTCTTCCATCCACTTGTTCACTCCCCAAATGGCCACCATTGCCAGAGCTGAGCTGATCTGAAGCCAGGAGCCAGGAGCTTCTTCTGGGCCTCCCACATGGGTGCAGGGGCCCAAAGACTCAGGCCACCATCTACTGCTTTCCCGGCCATTAGCAGGGGGCTGGATAGGAAGTGGGGCAGTTGTTTCTCAAACAGTCACCCATATAGGATGCAGGCATCTCTGGTGGAGGCTTAACCTGCTATGCCACAGTGCCGGCCCCTGAGAACACTACACTGAGAATTTCTCATGCATTGTCTATCTCACCCCCTGTGATGTATCTTGGTTGTTTATACAAGGAGGTCTTTTTTTTTTTTTTTTTAAGATTTGTTTGTTTATTCGAAAGTCAGAGTTAGAGTTAGAGAGAGATCTTTCTCTGGTTCACTCCCCAGATGGCCGCAATGGCCGGAGCTGCGCCGATCCTGAAGAGGAGCAGTTGGGACTAGAACCGGCGCCCATATGGGATGCCGGAGCTTCAGGCCAGGGAGTTAACCCACTGCGCCACAGCGCCAGCCCGTATACGAGGAGGTCTTTAAAAAGTTGATGGAAAATCTGCATATCTTAATTCAGTTTTTCTGCAAACTGTTTGAAATACCCTCATAGACTCTCTGCTAATCATTGGCCTTCCAGAAGGCTTGACAAAGGCCAAAACCTTCCTGCAATGATGTCAAACCTCATAATTTTCAGACCTCATAATTCAAAGTTAGATTGAATTTAGGTATGTGCCGCCATACCCATGACCTTTGACACAGTGTCTCACACAGAGCAGCGTCTTTACACACGCATGTTGAATGATTGCATTGAAGACACAGTTGAGTACCTGTCTCTAATGGCTCAGTCTTTGTGAGATAATTCTTGGTGAATTCAGGTGATGAAAGGAGAAGTCAGGATGGTGACAGAGACAAGGCAGATAGAGTTGACCAGGATATGTCTACTTCTAGGATGTGGGAGGTGAGAGAGGAGGGCGAGGAAAAAGATTCAAACACTGTGATCTCAGCTGATGCATTGAGGGGTTTAGCCCGAGAGAGAAATGGGAAAGTGCTCCTTCCCCACAACCCTCTCATCCTCACCAGTTTGAGCGTGGACTAGTGGTTCCCCGTGAATTTCCAGCTGAGCAGTTGCAGGCGGCAGATGGACAGGGGCAGCCATGGAGGGGACTCCAAAAGGGGCAAACGGACAGCTTCACCCTCATCTATCAGCAGAAGAGCTTGTCTCTGCCAAGGAGGACGGGAAATTTGAGCTGCATATATTTTTGGTTGGTACAACTTGTGAGTGCTCTGTCTGATAGCAGGCTTGTTTGAATGGCCCATTCCATAACCACCCACAGCTTTTCCAAATACATGGTGTCTGTAGAATGTTCAGGTTAATGCATGAGTCCAGAGCCCAGAATGTTGGCGCTTGGAGAGACCGAGCCTTCTTAATAAGTCATCTTGGCACTTTGTCAACAAGTTCATTTGCTTTTCTAAGAAACTAGATTAATACTTCCTGTACTTTGTGCTATTCACAGATCTACCATGCAGTGAGAAGAGAAGAAACAGAAAATCCAGTTGGATCTCTTCTCCGTTTCTTCACAAAGCTCCCAGCCTCAGAGACAGCTCATGGGAGGGTTAGCCTAGGTCCCTGCCTGAAGCAGTGCGTCCGAGACACTGTGTGTGAGTATCGTGCCACCCTGCAAAGGACCTCCATCTCTCAGTACGTCACCGGTTCTCTCCTGGAAGCAACCACGTCTTTAGGAACAAGAAGTGGTCTTCTCAGTACTTTCGGAGGTTCCGCTGGACGAATGATGCTGAAAGGTAATGTCTGAAATGTCGCTTTTAACTTTTCACCTTTGACCTCAGAGACGAGGCTAAGTTAACATCTGTGCAGCTCCTGCTGGGAAAGTGAGTTCCCTTGTCAGTGACTCTAAGTCAAAGTATCTGCTTTAGAACCATGCAAAAAGGTGGTCCCTTATTAAAGCCCCTTCAGGTATAAATATTCTAAATTATAAGCATTAACATTTTGAAGTTTCTTTTTCAAAAGAAGTAAGTGGTCCCAATACTGTCTTTATTGTTTTTTGATGAGCTGTTCATTTACTTACTTTTGTTTATGTAAAAAGAAAATATTTTGTGTATTTCATATAAACAATTTTAAGCCCATAATGATACTTCTCACCCTCTCCTTTTTTCCTTTTTTTTTCTTTTTCCTTTTATTTTTTGTGATAACATTTTTCAGTTTACTTTATAGTCAGGCTTAATCCTCCACTAAATAAATTAAACAAGTAGAAAGACCACTGTACCACAAGAGTGTTGACAAAGGTTATAGACAATAATCAAATCTCAGGTTGTCAATTTCACTCATACACATTACATTTTTTGTACTTTATATATTAGCTACCAAAAATGAAAGGAAGCATGTGTTATTTGTCTTTTGGGTTCTGGCTGATTTCACTAAGCATAATGGTCTCCAGTTGTATCCATTTTGTTGCAAAAGACAGGATTTCATTCTTTTTAATGGCTAAGTACTATTCCATTATGTATATGTGCCATTTTCTTTTTCCAAATGGCTTCTCCTAGTGGCAATCTGTGATAGATATTAGTTATTATGATAAAAATGCTAGTAAATAATATGGTCTTGTGGTCACATTTAAAACCAGTGGTGATCAAGAACACAGTAAAACAAATCTCCTTCATATGCTGAATCAGTAAATTTCTATTGGTCAGAAAAGCCAAAGGATATTAGCAACTCCCATCTCAAAGGACAAGATGGCAGGCAACTCACTGAAAATGAAGGCCACAGGAAAAGGGGCTCCTCAGCATCTGAGCATCCCGCCTACTTCCCATTAGTAGCAGAAAGCGGGTCAGAAACGGCAGTGCACCGAGGAGCCGTGGAGGCCTGTGCCCTGAACAGCTGTCACAGGCCGCTGGGCAGTCTTCCCTGGCAGGGGGCTGCCAACCAGACTGGGACATGAACTCAACTGAGCCATTCCTCAGTATACACGTATTTTGACACACTGTGTTGTACAAGCTAAATATGAGGCTACTTTAGAAAGCTTGTGGGGAAATGGAATTAAAAGTATGAATTATTGTTTTTGAACCCATAGCCCTTTCAGGAGACACATCTTCTGTGTTTGAAGAAAAAACGTGTTCTGCGCCAAGATCACCTCATACTTTTTGTTCCATTTTATTATGAACTTTTTGAAGTGTTTTCATATATATAATTTTTGCAAAATATTTTTAAACATTTAATTTAAATGGTCCTTTGGGTCTTTGACGTCCCAGAATGTTCGCAATCCACATATCTGCCATTGGGTTGAGCTCTGATGCTCATCTCTTGGCCGAGGCCCTCAAGGACCTGCTGGCTGCTAAGATTTGCTTCTCTGCTTCTTTCATCCTTTGGTGTTTATCCTGTGGCATATATCTGGCTAACACCTTCCAGCTCTGAGTCACTAATGAAAACCTGGGAGAGGCTGTGCATAATATACCCCAAGCTCCAGTTTATAAATGGGCTGTGTTCAGGAAGTTCATTTCTCCAGCAACTTAGAATACGTTCCTGGAGAAGCAGTTTTAAATGTCGTGATCTGGTTCCTAGATTTAGTCTCCAAGACCTCTTTAACTGTAACACAGTTGAAATCTGCACAACAATTCATGGAATAAAGAGAAAACCACATTAGTAGAATGCTGAGTCTCCACCTCCAATAATAATAACAGCAACAATAATAAATAAGCAATACAATGAATACATTTGTTATTGAAGGGGAATATTTATTTATTTGAAAAGCAAAGAGAGAGATGGAGAAACAGAGCTCTTCTGTCCATGTTTCATTCCCCAAATGTTCACAACAGCCAGGACTGGGCCAAGCCCAACCCAGGAGCCCAGAACTCCATCCAGGTCTCCCACATGGGTGTCAGGGACCCAGGTATTCGTGTCATCACCTGATACCTCTGAGGGTACAAATTAGCAAGAAGCTGGATCGGAGGCAGAGGAGCCAACAACTTCCATGTGAGACACAGAAATCCCAAATTGTGGCCTAACCTCTGTGCCAAATGCCCACCCCAAAGGAAATAATTTTATTTAAAGATGAATAAAGAGTTAAATTTTTATTGGGGTTTTGAAACAAATTTTTAGCCACTTCAGAGATTTTAGATGTTGATAGCTATAGTTCTTTGCTGTGGCTAATTTTACTTTGAAACACATACCTGTATGAAAGAATCAGAATTTTTTAAAAAGAGGTTTATCTATTTGAAAGGCAGAGTTACAGAGACTGGGAGACACACACACACACACACACACACACACACACATACACACACATGGCCTTAGTGGCCCGAGCATGCCAACCATCTTCTGCTTTCCCCGGGTGTTTTAGCAGGAAGCTGGATCGGAAGTTGAACAGCTGGGGCTTGAACCAGCACCATATGGGATGCCTGTATTGCAGATGGTGCCTTAACCTGCTGTTCCACAACACTGGCCCCATATCAGAATTTTTTAATTGGATTCTTACAAAGGAATGAAGAGCTGCACAAGTTTCAAATTCCACCTGCCCCCTGCTCTGGCCCCAAGAGAGAAAGGGGAAGGAAGAGGATCAAAGGAATGAGAGGACTCATGTTCGCAGTGGGTGAAATTGGGACAGGTGGAGAAAAATGAGGAGGGGAAAAGACAGATACTGTACAGCTTCCCTGTCAAGAGGCGCTCAGTGCAGTCAGAAGCACAGACACAAAGCAGGAAGGTGGTTGCCAGGGCTGGGCCAGTGGAGAGGGGGAGTTAGTGTCTAATGGACCTAGAGTTTCAGTTCAGCCAGATGGAAAGAATTGTAGAGAGCGATGGCAGTGATGGTTGCACAACAATATGAATGTACTTAATGTCGCTGTACCTTTAAATCTGTTAAGATGGTAAATTGTATAGTGTGTGTATTTAGCCGCGTCAAAAAAAAAAAAAATGTTGGGAAGAGGTTGGTCTCTGGGCCAGGTGTATGCAAACGTTAGCACTCATCTTCGGGAAGTGGTTAGGATTTCACAACGGGAAGTGGAGCTGCTAAGGGAGGTGAAGCTAGGAGATGTCCAGCCAATTGCACCTCACCGGCCGGTCAGGAGTTAGGGAGTCAAGGCGCGACCCAGCAGAGGTGTGCATCCCTACAGTTGACTCAGCATGGTGTGGGGGAGAAGCAGCAGGCAGGACACACCCCTCCCTGTCCCTCTGCCTTCGGGCCCATCAGGGATGCTCTGTGGAGTGGAAAGTTGCCAAACTCTGAGAGACATTGTCTGATAGGAATCACTGATGAGCAAGGGTGTGCCCTTGACCATGCGGTAATGCTGTCTCCAGATGGAAAGTTCACACCAGCCGGTCAGTGTGATGCAATTAAGATCTTTCTTCTTCCTGTCTCTGGCCGGGTGCCTCTCACCCCATTGACCTTAGACTCTCAGGACTAGTGCCCTGTGGCAGTGGTGGGCAAAAGAAGCAATGACTTCAATAATCAGGAAAAAGTTTTCAAATCCATCACCTGCTTTTGTTTCATTTCTGAAATTTTACCTGCTGAAAATCACAAAAGCAAAATCAAGTGAAAAGGAAGGGAGAAAATAAGAAATTTGAGAGTAAAGTACTAAAATAGAAAAATTAAGATTTTTTAGTTTTCAAATGTGTGTGCCAACCAATATAATGAATTTATGGTGTTCCACTCAATTTTTCCTTTTCTAATTGTTGCTTAGTTTATAAATTAAAGGATTAAATATTACATAAAACCAGAACAATGCTTACTCATACTTAAGTTATGTGGTAAAAAAGAAAACTCCATATTTGTTTTTAACCAGTTACAGAGAATGAGTGAGAGAGAGAACTGTAATAAAGTTATTAGTCATGTGCAGGCTGTAAAAATCAGAAAGTGAAAACAAAAAATATCTTACAGATTTAATATTCTTGAAAATAGGGAATATTTTGTTTTTGATATAAAAGTCTAATACATTTTCAACATTATTTCCTTTCACTGAAACACTACATACTATTTGTCTTTTTGTCGAAAGTTAATAGCTTTAACTTGAAGATAAGAAGTCATAGTAGAGACACACAGATACATTTGAGCTGTGTGACTGTGCCTCATAAATAGTTTAGTTTATAAAGGCTGTCTTAGTTGACTTCCTCATAATCAAAACAATTACCCTTACATGCCTACCAGGCAGGCAGGGCATGTGCATAGTTCTAATTCCAAGAATTAAGTTTACTTAAAGAAACAGTCTGACTTAGTAGTTGTGTGAACTTGAAATTCTTTTCTTGAAAAGTATGCCTTAATGTAATATTGAGTGTGTTTCTGTACCAGTTAATCGATGAAAAACTGTTCTTTAGCTATCCACTATGGCCTAGTGCTGTGTCACCTGTAGGAAAAATGCAGAGGGTCACACCTGGATGCCTTCTGTTTGTAAAACAGTGTGTCTCCTCCCAGAGGAAAGGTGATGTCAGGTTTCAGGTCTGCTGAAGTAGTCCTTACCACCTGAAAAGAATTCATGAAATACTGGGCTGCTGAGTTGAAGGTGGTGTCCGTAGGTCACAGGGACAGGAAGTTTGATGGGCACAGGACAAAAACTCTGTGCCTCAGAACCCCATGTGGGCACGTATCACTCTGAAGTGTGACTTCACCCCTGGGTGTGCCCTGAGAAGTCTATACTCAGGTGTATCCTGAGCATGAACTGCACACATGTGACTTCATGACCTGGTGTGACCTAAACATGGCACTTCATGACCAGGTATGAAATACCTACTTTGAGCTGCAACACTGGTTGTGTTCAGTTCTTTGTATGCCCTAATTTTGTGTTCAGAAGCTGCTTTGTGAAAGGGAAAAAGTTCTGTCCTATTTCTCAGTGTAAGTTTTGAGAAGAAGGGAGAAAGGGAGAGGGAGAAGAGAGAGAGCTAAATCAGGTAATTCAGGGCTAGTGAGTTCCTCATCAGTGAATATGGAAAGAGAGTGATGATGCCACAAAGGCAGTTGGGTTGCCTTATGAGCCAGTCATAAAATAGCAGGTCCCAGTTACAGAAGCTCAGAATGGTCCATATTCTAGAAGTCAAGATCGTTATTTGAAACTCTATACTCAGAGACAGCACTGATTAGATGCCAAGGTATCCCGAAAGAACTTACTGAATAGTTAAACTGAAAAATAGTGCTAAAAGATGACTTTCCAGTGTTGGTAATTAAATGTTCCAGAAAAGCAAACTGGAATAAGAAAGAGGCAGATTGAATTATAGAAGAATAAAGAGCATAATTACCTTGAGTGAGTCGAGAAATGCATCTGAACTGGAGGGGAAAGGGAGAGGTTTCAGAGTGGAACAGGCAGGGCCAGCGCTGTGTTGGACTCGGCTAAGCTTCTGCCTGAGGTGCTGGCATCCCATATGGAAGCTGGCTTGTGTCCTGGCTGTTCCTTTTCCGAAAGCAGTGGAACAAGGCCCAAGTGCTTAGGCCCCGTACCTACATGGGAGACCCAGAAGAAGCTCCTGCCTCCTGGCTTCAGAGTGGCCCAGCTCTGGCCATTGTGACTATTTAGGGAGCAAACCAGAGGATGGAAGACCTTTCTGTCTCTCCCTCTCTCTGTCTGTAACTCTACCTCTCAAATAAATAAATAAAATATTAAAAAAAGAGTAGTATAGGCACTTAATGATAAAAGGATAACCAATAGAAAAGCAAAACTACTAAAAATAACTGGAATATTGGGAGAATGGTCCAAATTCCTCATCTTTCATCAAGGTGATTGGATCAACATCCTTCTTAAATGTGAACATATAATATCTGTAATCACTTCTTACAGTAAGGAGACACCTACCAAGGAAACATGTACAACTAATTAACTTGTTAGCTTCCACCTTTCTATACTGCTTGACTTTAATTTCTATTTGCATGTAGTCCATTTATAATGTTTAACAAGAAACACTTAAAAGCCTATGTGAGGATTTTGATGGATTTTCAATCCCCTTATTTCCAATACTTTTGTTTTGCACAGCCACAGTAAAGACTATTTGGGTCTTTTTTTTTTTTTAATATTTATTTATTTACAAGTCAGAGTTACACAGAGAGAGGAGAGACAGAGAGAGAAAGTCTTCGATCCATTGGTTCACTCCCCAATTGGCTGCAACAGCTGGAGCTGCACCGATCCAAAGCCAGGAGCCAGGAGCTTCTTCCGGGTCTCCCATGTGAGTGCAAGGGACCAAGGATTTGGGCTATCTTCTACTGCTTTCCAAGTTCACAGCAGAGAGCAGGATTGGAAGTGGAGCAGTGGGGTCTCAAACTGGTGCCCATATAGGATGTTGTCACTTAAGGCTAGGGCATTAACCTGCTGCACCACAGCGCCAGCCCCAGGTCTTATGTTAAAATGGAAATAGGGCAGAAGAAGAAAAGACTGAGGGCTTTGTTGAAGTAAGACTTGGAATGAATAAATAATATTTTTGTCTCTCTATCCTGTTAGGATATTGAGCCTCTGTATTGCTTTATTGTTATAAGGGAATGAACGTGAGTACCATTCTGCGTTGGGTTTGTATTTTTTTTAAAGATTTATTTATTTATTTATTTGACAGGTAGAGTTACAGACAGTGAGAGAGAGAGAGACAGAGAGAAAGGTCTTCCTTCCACTGGTTCACCCTCCAAATGGCTGCTATGGCTGGAGCTATGCCAATCTGAAGCCAGGAGCCAGGTGCTTCTTCCTGGTCTCCCACACGGGTACAGGCGCCCAAGCACCTGGGCCATCCTCCACTGCCTTCCCGGGCCACAGCAGAGAGCTGGACTGGAAGAGGAACAGCCAGGACTAGAACCTGGCGCCCATATGGGATTCTGGCACCTCAGGCAGAGGATTAGCCAAGTGAGCCATGGCGCTAGCCCGGGTTTGTATCTTGACAGTAATCCAACAACACAATGTCATCCGGATTCGATGACTTTGCTTCTCTACGCTTCAGTTTCAGTATCTGTAGAATGGTAATAAGAGCAACAACCTCATAGAGTTGTTTTGAGGATTAAATGTGGCAACATATAAAGAATTCAGCACAGTAGCTGATACCTAATATGTGTTCAATAAATCTTATGAAGATGATGATGTTCATGCTAAAGGTGGTGGTGATGGTGAGCGTTGAGGGTAATATTGCTGTCACCCTTGATTATAGCTCCTTGAAATGTTAGCTCTGCACTGTTCTTCGTTTCTAGACTGTGTTTTTAGCTCAGTCTTAGATGCACATGAGCAGGTAAAGAACCCTCCGGTCTCCTCAGGCTGTAGGCCCAGAGCCCCAGCAGCTTGTGGGACAGTGGAGAGATCTGCGGTGGCTGGAGGCCTCCACTGTGTAGCTCCTTTAGCTGTGTTCTGAGGGCTGCTGCATTACTCCACTTGTTGGTTCATTCATTCAACCAGTATTTCTTGAGTACCCACTGTGTGCCAAGGATGTAACAGTAAACAAAATGCAGACCTCACTTTCAAGGAATTCTTCCGCTAGTGAAGGAAATGCACCAAGAAGCGTACAATGTTAGGATGGTATAGCGTGAGACATAGGGGCCCAGGGGGAGGTTTCTGGATCATCTTGATTGAAGTCTGAAGTTTCTAAAATGAAGAAGCTGGAGAACTGTGACCAGCTGGTTACCCAGGGCAAAGAGACCCTGACTCACATGATGAAGTTTCTGTGGTTTCTAAGTCATTCTCTGCTGAGAATTCTCCACTCCTTCCAGGGCAGCGAAAATGCTAAGTATTCATTTCTGATATTTGGAGCCTTGTGTGTGTGTGAATCTGTGATTAGCATACAACTTGGTGTTTGAGTTAAAATTTGTACATTTTTATGAAGATGAATTACTCATTACCATCATGAGATTTTTTTCAGTACATAAAACTAATCCTTTTGAGTATTTCTAAGTTGTTTGTTATTTTAAAAGACTAAAACTCATTTTAAAATGAGCTATGAAATTCTTGTCCATGGGAACATTTATAGAAGATAATGGGTTATGCTTATAATCTGTTTATAATAGCATGTGGGTCAGTAGCAAATATTTAAGAGGAAAAAAAAAATTATCTCAAGGCAGCCTGAGTCATTATTTAAACTTCTGTTGGAATTGAGTCTTCAAACCAAGAAATAATAAAGAAGTTGTAGTAAAAGTTAGTAAAAGGACCAAATTCTTTTTTTTACGACAGTTCCTGTTTTTTTTTATTTTTTATTTATTTATTTATTTTTTATTTTTGACAGGCAGAGTGGACAGTGAGAGAGAGAGAGACAGAAAGAAATATCTTCCTTTGCCGTTGGTTCACCCTCCAATGGCCACCATGGCCGGTGCACTGCGGCCTGCGCACCGTGCTGATCCGAAGGCAGGAGCCAGGTGCTTCTCCTGGTCTCCCATGGAGTGCAGGGCCCAAGCACTTGGGCCATCCTCCACTGCACTCCCTGGCCACAGCAGAGAGCTGGCCTGGAAGAGGGGCAACCGGGACAGAATCCAGTGCCCTGACCGGGACTAGAACCCGGTGTGTCGGCGCCACAAGGTGGAGGATTAGCCTGTTGAGCCACGGCGCCGGCCAAAAGAACCAAATTCTAGCAAGATATTTTTAGCATCTTCAGAAAAGTCTAAAATGTTTTGTCCACTGAAAATGCATATATGGTACTTTAATTCTTCTTACTCTTGTATTTCATTATAGCAATAGTCTTTAAAAAAAAAATTCCGTATATTAATTCTGCAAGTGAGTCTATGAAGACCTGAACAAATGTATGCTTCTGTCCCTCTGAGGCTCTCTCTGTGAATTTTATAGTCACCAGAAACACCCTGAGTGGTGTGGTAGGTATTTTATCCCTGTGTATTCCCAGGACCACATTTTTGCATTAATAAGCAAGTTCATCTATAACCCATTTCAAACAGATATTGCTGTGAATGATCTGGAGTATGAAGGGAAATGGAGGAGAATAAAATGTAGCTAATAGCTCAAAAGATCTGGACTCATAGGCTACCAAATGTGGATGTACAGTCTTTAATTGGGGTTGACTGGCTAGGAGAGGCCAAGCCAGTATTATTCCCAAACCTATGTTCTTATTTTCTTTTTAGAGAGAGGTCTTTCACCTGCTGGTTTGCTCCCCAAATGGCCACAGTGGCTGGAACTGAGCTGATAGGAAGCCAGGAACCAAGCGCTTCTTCCAGGTCTCCCATGTATGTGCAGGGGCTCAAGCACTTGGGCCACCTTCCACTGCTTTCCCAGGTGCATTAACAAGAAGCTGAAGCAGCAGGGACTTGAACTGGAGCCCATATAGGATGCTGACACCCCAGGCAGCAGCTTTACTGGCTATACCACCAGCCCCCAAACCTGTGTTCTTAATCACTAGGTAACATTCTAATGTTATCTCCCACTCAGGGAACCTCCTTCCTGGGGTGTGTGTGTGTGTAAATATGTACTCATATACAGTACAACATGGAACTCCAGATTTCAATACGGTTCCATTTGACTACAAAAACAGCCGTTTCCCCACATTCCTCTTGCCTCCTTGCCCTAGGGACTTTCAAGGACATCAAAGATCTCCGTGAAAACGATAGCCTTCCATTTTTTGACATGGGCACCTATAAGGATAGTTGGGGGATCCTTCCACTTTGAGCTTCTTCATTATAACACAGAATCAATCAAGTGAGAAAAAGCAGCAGCTCCTTGGGTTAATGGACCATGTCAGAGAATTCCACTCTGCACTGCAGTGTTCAGAAAATGGTTGTCAGGTAAATGAAGGGTTGGATGTGTGAACACGTACCTAGCTCCAGGCTAACACAAACTTAGTTGCCTGTGCTGATTTGATCTTGTGGGCATCACCAAAATCCAAAGGGGATTTATCAGCAATGACTCTTTTTATTTTTTTTAAAGATTTATTTATTTATTTGAAAGAGTTATGAAGAAAGAGAAGGAGAGGCAGAGAGAGAGGTCCTCCATCCGCTGGTTCACTCCCCAGTTGGCCACAACTGCCAGAGCTGCACCGATCTGAAGCCAGGAGCTTCCTGTGGGTCTCCCTCATGGGTGCATCTTGGGCCATCTTCTGCTATAGCAATTTCATCTATAACCCATTTCCTCAGCCATAGCAGAGAGCTGGAGCAGCAGTGGAGCAGCCAGGACCTGAACCGGTACCCAAATGGGATGCCAGTGCTGCAGGCAGCAGCCTTACCCGTTATGCCACAGCACTGGCCCCAACGGTGACTCTTTTTAAACATTATGTACAAAAATTATTTGGACTGGTCCTAGCCCTGTCCTAGGTGTAACCAAAGGGAGATGGCAGATCCGATGAGAAACATACGGGAACCTTTCCACCTTGATCTTCCTGGCCTCTGAGCAGGAGAGTCCTGCCTATTTGGGAGGTGTTAATTGGATACTTTGAGGTAGCTAGCCATGGAGTGACCTCTCTGATCTGTTTCTGTGGTCGCCCCAAGTGTCCTCGTGCTCCTGAGCTCATTGGCAGGTGCTCCTGGAGCCTCATCTCGGCGCAGTGGGCCCACGCTGCAAAGGAGACAGAAAAGGAAAAGGTAGGAAGTGGCCCCCACCTCTGCATTAGCCCTCCTTAGGAGGGTCTGGGGTCTTTCCCCTATTCCAGTGTTGATGGTGCTTCCACTGTCCAGGCCTCAAGCCAGGAGAGGGGTCTCCATTTCCTCTGTAACTCTGGGGAAGGCCCTCTTTCTCATGTTTGGCACACACCATCACATCAAAAAGAGGACACTGATGGTGGAAATACATTTATTTCACAAATTGTTATTAACGCCTATACTACTAGGGCCCGGAATAGAACAGACACTGCCCTCACCCACATAAAGTTTAAAGATCAGCAGAGATTCAAGTAACCACAAAAATAGCTGACAAATTGTAGTTGTGGCATGTGCTACAAGAGAAAGGGACATGGGTCTGGGAGGGGAGTTTTGAGGACTAGGGGTCCATTGAATGGTAACTAAGAGGAGCTGGAAGAATGGGCAGAAGTAGTCGTATGTGCGAAGGCCTGGAGGCAGCAAGGAATATGGCAGGTTTGCCACTGGGTGCAGGAGAATGACGAGCTAAAAGGTTCATTATGCAAAGAAACCCTGGAGAAGTCAGAATCACTAGTACTAGCAGGTATTGGGCACACACTGGGTGCCAGGCACTGTGACCAGTTTTTTTTTTTTTTTTTTGACAGAGTTAGATAGACAGACAGACAGAAAGGTCTTTCTTCCATTGGTTCACCCCCAAAATGGCCACTACAGCTGGTGCACTGCGCCAATCCAAAGCCAGGAGCCAGGTGCTTCCTCCTGGTCTTCCATGCGAGTGTAGGGCCCAAGCACTTGGGCCATCCTCCACTGCCCTCCTGGGCCACAGCAGAGAGCTGGACTGGAAGTGGAGCAACCGGGACTAGAACCCGGTGCCCATATGGGATGCTGGCGGCACAGGTGGAGGATTAACCAAGTGAGCCAAGGCACAGGCCCTGACCAGTGTTTTTTAAGCAACATAAATCAGGCTTTATGTTATTACTTTTGAAGAAATAGAGGCACAGGGGAGCAAAACAAATTGCCAGATAGCACTGGCTCTTTTTAAGGGCTCTGTGAGCAATGAGATCCTCCTGAAGTTATATTTTAAGATTTCTTTATTTGAAAGGCAGAGTGGCAAAAAGAGACTGAGAGGGAAACAGATACAGAGAGAGAGAGAGAGAGGGAAGGAAGGAAGGAGGGAGGGAGAGAGAGAGAGGAAGAGAGAGAAAACAAATGACCTTCCATCTTCTGGTTCACTCCCCAAATGCCTGCAACAGCCAGGACTGGCCTAGGCTGAAGCCAGGAGCCAAGAATCCCATTCGAGTCTCCTACA
Organism: Sylvilagus floridanus; assembly: GCA_949820135.1. NCBI lineage: Eukaryota > Metazoa > Chordata > Mammalia > Lagomorpha > Leporidae > Sylvilagus > Sylvilagus floridanus. The sequence continues at coordinate 46,633,451 of OX463235.1, forward strand.
TAGGTAGCAGGGACTCAAGGACTTGAGCCATCATCTGCTATCTCCCAAGTGCATGTGCAAGAAGCTTGATCAGAAATGGAGTGGCCTGGACTTGAGCCAGGTACTCTAATATGGGATTCAAGTGGCAACTTAGCCCCTGTACTGTAACACCTGCCCCCATCAGAGGGCTTTAAGCAGTAGAGATGCAATAAGATTGATATTTCAGAGCACAACTTGGAACAAAATCACCTAAGATCATCCCTACCTGCCTAGCCCCTCCAGCCTCTTTGTACCCAAGATAAAAGTATTTGCATTTGAAACTGTCATGGATATTGAATCTGAGATTAGATGGTTGCTCTACAGTGAAGACTGGAATGGTGTCAGTGGAAGTGCTGTTTTGAGGATTTGGGGCGAGGAGGAATGGTTCTATTTACTGAGAACTGTATTCCTAGAGGTTAGAATTACAAGAAGCGTGGGTGCAGAGTAGAAAGGGGCAGTTAGACCCTTCCCCTCCGGCCTAGGGTGGCTGTTAATGGTCCCTGTGCCCCACACCAAACTCTTGAAATATTCTGAGTCAGAACAGTGTTTTACATCTGTCAGGGGAACAAAAACCCATTCCCCATGACCATACCCGGGGCCGCATGTGTTTTTCTTTAACAGCTTCAGTGTGTTTTTTTTTTTTTTAAATAGGCAATTTTGCTTTCAAGTGTAGAGTTCTAGCTCCTCTGGCAACCCTGGACCACCATTCTCCTGTGCCCTGTTGGCTGGCACTGACCCACACAAGCTTCCCAGATAAGAGCACCAGCTCCATGTCCTACTCAGCTGGCGGTACCCAGCTAGTCTTCCTCCCAGCTCAGGCTCCCTGTGCTTACCTGCCTGGCCCTGTTGGTGTGTCTGTGTGTGACCTGGGGATTGTGCTCTCACGGGTGAGGAGGCCAGCCTGAGAGTCAGGACAGAGAGAGAAGGGCTTTAAACACAGGCCGGTCATCTTGGAACAGGCTTTAGTGAGAGAAGGGACCGGGATGGGGATTCTGTGCAGTGTGCCAGGCAGACAATGAGGAAATTATGCAGTAGGTATAGCGAGAGGTCAAGTTCATTTGGGAGATGCCCTAACAATTCAGTGACCAAGGTGCAATTTTGGACCTAAAACATTAGAAAGACATTGCACACTCTTAAGGAAGTTGAATTCTGGGAAGGTCAAGCCAACACAGTGGCATGAGGGCCAGGAGCCTGGAGATACCCCCGTAAGAAGGAGAGTGACAGCTACAGATCTGAATGATTATTCCTGGATTAGGAATCTGTGTGCTCAAAATAAGGGCCAGAAGCCACTGTGGGCCCACTTCGTTTTCCTTGGCAAGAGGCACTGGGTGCAGGAGAAAGGACCAGTCTTGAAAATTTAGCATCACCGGGAGAAAAATGAAGTGCAGTAAAAAGTATGGTTGGTTAAGAATGGAGGCATTTTTACTACAACACTGTACCATTGTAAAAAATCTGCAGGCTTGTGCCAAGGGGTAGATGCTGCTAAACTCCTCCCCGGAGTCTCAGGGCATTTGAGTGCTCTTGGCGCACTCAGCTCCCTGGAGCAGCCGGGAGCTAGGCCTCCTCAGGGCTTACATAAAGCATAGATCTTGCCCAAATGTGGAAAACCTTTAGGGACATGAAAACCATTAGGGATCTGTAGCCTTGACTTGAACCAAGCAGAATAAACAAACCCCTGCCCAAATTGGAACTCGCTGGACGCCTTTCAGAGTTGTCCAAGGAGAAGGCTGCAGCATCAAGGGTCTCTGAGTGGGTTTGTGTCTGGCTTTGGCCACGTAGCTCAAGTCTGATAAGACTGTGCTTCGTGTGTCCTTTGTTGAATTATCTTCACACCTCAGTGCAAACCCACGAAACAATTGCCTTATGAGCCTATCACATACGCAGTCTCTTTTTGTCTGTGAAAGGGATGCCGAAGTCCCGGATAGACCTTTAGGGTGTGCGCTGCAGAGTCAGGAGCTGGGCTGGACACATTCCAGAGAGCATCACATTTTCCATGCTCAGGGTCCTGGTGAGTTCCCAGCCACGATTTTTATTTTCCATATCCTTTGTCACTCTTTCCAGCTTCATGGTTCTGGAGTTTCTGTATGCATGGCAGAGGGTAACTTTGTATGTTTCTCCCTCTAACTGTTAAGTGGCATTATTTTTACACTTTTTTAAAAAAAGATTTATTTATTTGAAAAGCAGAGTTACAGAGAGGCAGAAGCAGAGAGAAAAGTCTTCCACCCACTGGTTCATTCCTCAAATGGCCACAACAGCCAGATATGTGCCAATACGAAGCCAGGAGCCAGGAGCTTCTTCCAGGTCTCCCACATGGGTGCAGGGGCCCAAGGACTTGACCCATCTGCTTTCCCAGGCCATAGCAGAGAGCTGGATCAGAAGTAGAGCAGCCAGGACTCGAACCGGCACCCAGATGGGATGCCGGCACTTTAGGCAACAGCTTTACCTGCTACACCGCAGTGCCGGCCCCCATTTTAACACTTTTTAAATCTCATTTTTTTAAATGAGGGAGGTAGATTAGATAATTCTGAATATTCATTCATTCCCTAAGTAGCCCACGTAGCATCTGCTGTGGCCTGGACAATACACGAGGCACTGTTAGGGGATAACAGAAGTGGCTAGATTGAAGGCAGATAAAACTGTGGCTGGTTTTGTGGCACAGTGGCTTAAGTGGCCACTTGTCATGCCCGCATCCCATATCAAAGTGTCTTTCGGGTCCTGGCTGCTCTGCTTCTGATCCAGCTCCCTGCTAGTGCACCCGGGAAAGTAGCAGAGGACGGCCCATGTACTAGGGCCCCTGCCACACATGTGAGAGACCCAGATGGAGTTCTGCCCTTCTGCCTTCAGCCTGACCCAGTCCCAGCCGCTGCAACCATTTGGGAAGTGAATCAGTAAATAGAAGGTATCCCCCCCCCCCTTCTCTCTCTTTCTCCCTCTCTTATTCTGCCTTTCAAAGAAATAAATCTGTAGAAAAGAAGGAAACCATATCCTCTTTCCCTGATAATCACAATCTTAAGACATAGATATGGACATCAAGATAGCAAACCAAGGCACACAGCAACTAAGAATCAAGAGCTGAATGGTTGCAGCACATGGTCTGAACTATTCTGGAGCTAGACTTGGGCTCTTATCCTACCTGCAGCACCATATGGGAAACACTGAACAGTTTCTGCCATGGCCCTGTTGTAGGTAGAGATGAGAACAGTAACTACAAGAATAATAAAGACAGTAACTCTAGTAGTTGATGATTTAGTTGACAGAGAGGCATGAAGGAGTGGTTGGATTGTTGTATGATACATGGGAGCAAGGATCGGTGATTAACAATATGAAGTTTGATGACAGACAGACCTAAATCTACACCTACTGCGTATAAGCTGTGTGATCTGAGGCAGGTCACTTAACTCCTATCATCCTGAGTTTTAGCACCCTGCCTGTGGAATGAAACACTGCAGATACATGCCTTACAAAGTTATAATGGTGCAAAATAAATGAATTAATGATTAGAACACTGTTCAGAAAAAGTGGAGATAGGGCAAGGACACTCTGTGATAGCAAGAACAAAGGCTTAATAGCAGGATGGGTCTCGGGAAGGGATTTGAAAGAGGGAGGAGACATGGACAGGAGTGCGAGAAATGGAAGTGAGAACGGTGCCTTTGTCACCGTGTTAAGGTCAAAGCAGAATTCAGGACAGCAGCTCTTCCTGGCCCTTGCCCACATGGTCCACGTCTCCCATCCACACCCAGTCCTTACCATGAGTCCGAGGCGTATCAGTCGCAGTGGGCAAGGTCCCGCTGGTCTTCCCAACTAGCAGATGCACAGCGCACTGGCAAATTCTTTTTCTCCTTCCCTAGCTCAGCCGTGAGAAAACTGGAAATTTTTAATGCAAGTTTTCCCATTCAAAGGACACGAGAAAAGGGAAGGTGGGAAAGGGGGACAAAAGAAGGGGAAAGGGAGAGGGTAGGAAAAGGACCTCGGTCCTCGTTCTCTTCCTTCCTTGTGACCTGAGTGTCTGGGCTTGCGGAGATTGAACCAGCTCTCCGAGAATGGGCTGCCTGCATGGCTGCCCTGTCCCCTCTGAACCCTCAGAGCTCTCCACATAGGGCCCGAGTCTTCCATCCCTTGGGCCCTGTTTGTTGCACTCTACCTTATGTCGCATTCTCATCCCAAAAGGTGGCTTCTAATGCTTAGTTTACCGGTTGCTTTGCATCAGTCCTTTAACCCTGGGGCACTGACTGCAGCCAACCAAGTTTATAGAAAATTCTATATTCTATTCTAAATGCAAATACCCTTCCCAGTGTCTGAGAACTACATGCTGCTCAGTTATTGCCAGTAACAAGAACTACCACTTATTGAATTAAATACTACCTGCTGTAAGCGATTCCAAGTGTTTTACCAACACCAATCCTTGTACCTGTTAGTGTGGTCCCAGAACTAGCAGAATCTTGGGCCTCACCTGAGACCTTAAGAGTCAGAGTCTGTGTATTTTTAGGTAAAATCCCAGGAAAGGCCGGCGCCGCGGCTCAATAGGCTAATCCTCTGCCTGTGGCGCCGGCACACCAGGTTCTAGACCCAGTCGGAAAGCCGGATCCTGTCCCGGTTGCCCCTCTTCCAGGCCAGCTCTCTGCTGTTGCCAGGGAGTGCAGTGGAGGATGGCCCAAGTGCTTGGGCCCTGCACCCCATGGGAGACCAGGAGAAGCACCTGGCTCCTGGCTTTGGATCAGCACGATGCGCCAGCCACAGCGGCCATTGGAGGGTGAACCAACAGTAAAGGAAGACCTTTCTCTCTGTCTCTCACTGTCCACTCTGCCTGTCAAAAAAAAAAGGAAGTCACCAGGAAAAAAACAGACCGGTGATTAGTAATCAGGACTTCCAGTGGAGTGAAGGAGCCGCAGGCCTTCTGTGTATCAATGACCCATTTCCCCCTTTCCCACGTGCTTGTAAACAAGTAAACAGGAACACGCTCCCCACATGTGTGACAGCCTGCCAGGAGTTCATGTGGAAACATGCAGGCCTTCCCCCAATGGCGTAACCACCGTGCTGAGTGTTTTATGGGTTTCTCAGAAAGTCTTCAGAACGACATAGAGAGGGGAATTATGATCCTCATTTCAAAGATGAGAAAACTGGCTTGAAGACTGTAAGCTGGTGCTCCGACAAACTTCAGTTATTTAAGGAGAGAGAAGAGGAAAGGTACTGGTGACTTCTGGGCGCTGTTATCCTGAGCTGTTCACTGCTAGCCTCAAATGTGCCTGCCCCAGTCCACAAACCCAGGGCTCTGTGCTTGGGCTTAGCAGGTGCCCCTGTTTTAGTAGCTGTTAGAGGATGACCTGGTGATCCCACTGCCTGTCCTGCCTCCCTCTCTGGCCTCAAAGATGTGCCAGAGTGTCTGTTGCAGCCTCTTAGAGTCTTTGAACCTGTGAGACTCAGAAAAGTGCTTTGTACCACCATCCATATCCTCAGATGTTTCTCATTCCTCCTGGCAGGGAGTTCACAGGAAGTTGACCAGATGGCCTGCTTTGTCCAGGAAGGTTAATTAAAGGGTTAAGCACCTAGAGTGTGGCTAAGCAGGAATCTGAGCTTGGGTGTCCATCCCACCTCAGAGGCCAGGCCCCTGTGTACTCTCCTTTATTTGATAAGCCCTGAAGAGACCTCTGCAGTGAATGAAGGTGCCCGATTCATGGGCTCACAGCCCTGCTTGGCACAGTGAGGGCTGGCAGCTGGAGGCGCGGGCTGTTCCTGTCCAACTCTAGGAGCTGACATCTCCTTTGTACGTACGGCCCAGGGTCACCAGAGAGAGGCCAGTAGCTGTTCTGCCTAGGCCTGGGACTGTGTTGCACCAAATCGCAGAGAAATTGGTCTTTGGGAGGAAATGTGAGGTCTCTGTCTGTGTTTGTTTTGTTTATACATTTTGTTGGACTGGCTTCCATCCTTCCCCCCACCTCCCACCCCCAACACGGACATCATCTTGCAGCACCAAATGGCTCTTCTGACCTCCTAGACCCTGGCCTAAGGGGAGTTTTGTAAGGACTCCGCTTGGTCTTTCACTGCACAGGACATTCAGAAGGTTGTTGCAACCATACACACCTGTGGGAATTAGGGATAAGCTATGAGAGTGGAAGGGAAGTGACTGACCCGTTCTTGGGACAAACTGGTGGATGGATGGTCACAAACTCAGCCGAGGACATGTAAGGGATCAGAAATGCCTCCAAGAGTTTGGCCCTGGGGAAATGAAGGTGGTTCTATAAAAAGACCAAGAACATTACATCCAATTTGGCTACCCTGCTGTGAGGTGCTGGGCATTCAAGTAGATGTACCCAACAGAAGCAACAGGATTGGATCCAAGTGAGAGTCACACTGGAGTTTCACATCTGTAAGTCTTCTGACAGCTTGAGAGGGGAGCTTTTAGGAGAAGAGAGCGATGAAAGAGGATTGAGAACTGAGTTCAGGCTGAGGAGCTGTGAGGAACCCCAGAAACCAGCATCACAGCTGGAGAGTTGGTAATTTAGTGTCCTGAGCCAGACGTGACAACCATCCATGGCTTGTTGGACTTGTAAATGACCAAGCTTCTTCCACAAAACGACTCGATGGTGATATCCGTGCTGTCAATTACAATATGCCCAAATGTATCAATAGCCACTTTGGCATAATTGTTTTTTCCTGTTTGATTCTGTCAGTAAAGATCTACTTAAATCATCAAGCATTGTCAAAAAAAGCCACTACCAGTATTGAGTACATATAAAACAGTTCTTGAACAATGTTGTGCATTACTGGATTAGCTAGATCATGTAGGTTGAAGCCACATAGTAAGCACAAAATAAATAAATTGTAGTAACATTTGGTCACCAAACGGAACACTGAAAGTCTTATGACTTGCCAGGTTTTGTTCCTGTTTTAGTTGAGAAGGTGAAATGAACAGTTCTGAGTTTGTACATAACTTAAACTCTTATATCCAAACTACAAGAAATGGTTAAAAACGTGGGCTTTGGAGTCTCTTGGTCTGGCTCAGATTTCTGGCCACCTTACTCACTACCTGTGAATATATGGGCAGATTACTTAACCTCTCTTTCCTCAGCTTTACCGTGGAAGTGGTAAGTTCTATAAGTGATAGCAAGTGATATTATCAGTATCATTATTGTTGCCTTTTATGGAGAGAAAAAGAAGTTTCCAGGCTCATATATGTTTTTCTCATTAAAATAACTTTGACCTACCCAAAGTCTGGCATAGGTTATTTCTGCAATAATCTGTTCTGAATCAGAAATATCACACACTGGATTTTAAGTCATAGAGCTATGTTAATTGATACTTGTATCGTTAGGATTGCAAATGTGATTATAATAACAAATGGCAGTAAAGACTGCACGCTTAGGGGCCAGTGCTGTGGTGTAGCAGGTAAAGCCGCCTCCTAGAGTGTCAGCATCCCACATGGGCGCCAGTTTGAGTCTTGGCTGCTCCATTTCTTTTTTTTTTTTTTTTTTTTTTTGACAGGCAGAGTGGACAGTGAGAGAGAGAGACAGACAGAAAGGTCTTCCTTTTGCCGTTGGTTCACCCTCCAATGGCCGCCGGGGTCGGTGTGCTGTGGCCGGCGCACCACGCTCATCCAATGGCAGGAGCCAGGTGCCAGGTGCTTTTCCCATTTCTAATCCAGCTCCTTGCTGATGTGCCTGGGAAAGCAACAGAAGATGGTCCAAGTCCTTGGGCCCATGCACCCACATGGGAGACCCAGAAGAAGCTCCTGGCTCCTGACTTCAGATTAGCCCAACTCCAGCCATTGCAGCCATTTGGCTAATGAGCCAGAGGATGGAAGATCTCTCTCTCTCTCTGCCTCTGCCTCTGCCTTTCAGATAAATAAATCTTAAAAAAAAATACATGCTTAAAATTTTAAAAATATTTGTTTCCTTTTTTAAAAAAACAAACATAGTTCTTAAAAATATCAGATTGTTTGTGATTTGAAGTCATGGTTACACTCACATTCCAGTTTGCCATCTGTTCTTGTACCAGTGTACAGGTCCAAGTAATGTCTCTTGGTCTTATACATAGCTCTTCCCAGTTAAACTGTACTATAATATACTCGGATAAAATGACTTTAAGCATATGTAAATAAATTTAATGTGCCATAGTAATAGAATAATAACAAAGGCCACAAGGTCATCTAAATGGATGCAGAAAAAGAATTTGATGTAATTCAGTACACTTTCATACTTAAAAGTGCTCAATGAAGTAGGCACAGAAGTTCTTCCCCAGTCTGATAAACATGCATCTGTGCAAAACCCGTGCTAACATTGGGCATAATTGTGAAAGACAGAAAACTTTCCACCCAAGGTAAAGAACCACAGAAAGATGTCGATTCATGCCACTCTCTGTAGCATACATGCTAGAGCTTCCAACCATGGAATTTAGGCAATAAAATGAAATAAAAGGCATCAGGATGGGAAAGAAGTAAAACTATATTATGACGTGCTCTCATTAAAGGGAAATCTTAAGGAATCCACCAACGCCATTAGAACCAAACCAGTGAGTTCAGCAAGATTGCAGGATATAAAGTCAGTTGTATTGCTATATGCTACTGTGAGCAACCTAAGACTGAAATTAAGAAAATAGTCTCACTTTCAGTAGCATGAAAAAGTATTGAATACCTGGGAATAAATTTAACAAGGGAAATACAAGATTTATATACTATGAACTACAATACATTGTTAAAAGAAATTTTGAAATATGTAAATAAATGGAAAGCACCCTGTGGTTATGGGGTATAAGACTTAATATTGTCAAGAGCAATACTGCTCCCAAGTATTAGATTCAGTGTAATCCCTACCAAAATTCCAAAATTCCAGCTGTCTTTTTTTTTGGCAGAAATTAGCAAGTTCATTCTAAGATTCATAAGGAATTTTTAGGGACCCAAAATAAGCCAACACAATTTTTAAAAAGAAAATTTGATTTTAAAACTTGCTACAGAGCTATAGTCATCAAAACTTTGTGATACTGGCATAGAAACAGATTTGTAGACCAATAGAATAGAATGGACAGCCCAGAAATAAACTCTAACATATATGATCAAATAATTTTTACAAAGATGTAAAAGCTATTCAATGGGGAGGGAACAATCTTTTATTCTTTTAACAACTGTTTATTTATATAAGATGAACAAATTTCATATATTCCATATATACAGATTTAAGAGCATAGTGATAATTCTCACCCTACCCTCCCTACATCTACATGCCTACCCTCCTTCCTCCTTTCTTACTCTATCATTTAATTTTTGCAATGACATACGTTCAGTTTATTTTATAACATAAGCTTAATCCTCCACTAAGTAAAGGATTCAACAAAACATTGGGAACAGTCTTGTCAATAAGTGGTGCTGGGAAAACTGGATACCCACAGCACACACACTCACAAAAAAAAAGGGGGGGGGGTTGAACCTTACCTTATATCACATATAAAACGTTAACTCAAAATTAACTAAAGACCTACATCTATAAAAACCCTTAGAAGAAAACACAAGGGAAAAGCTTCTTGATGTTGGATTTGGCAGTGATTTCTTAGATACAATACCAAAGGTACAAGCAGCAGAAGGAATGCCAGATAAATTGAACTTCATCAAAATTACGAACTTGTTTACATCAAAAGGCTATCAACAGAATAGAAAGAGATACCACAAAGTAGGAGAAAATGTTTGCAAATCATATGTATAGTAAGAGATTAATAATACAGTACAGAGAGAGAACTAAAAATCACACGCACGCGCACATACACACAAAGCCCAGATTCAGAAATGAGCAATGGGCTTGAATAGACATTTCTCTAAAAAAACAAACAAAACAAAAAGCTATGTACAAATGGCCAAGAAGCTTGTGAAAAAATGTTCCACCTCACTGGCATTGGGGATCATCAAATCAAAACTGTAAGATGCCGCTTTGCACCTACTGTTAACAGAGTTGAAAAGAACAGAAAACAGATGTTGAAAAGGATGTGAAGAAATCAGAGCCTGGGCCGGCGCCGCGGCTCAACAGGCTAATCCTCCGCCTGCAGCGCCGGCATCCCGGGTTCTAGTCCCGGTCGGGGCGCCGGATTCTGTCCCAGTTGCTCCTCTTCCTGTCCAGCTCTCTGCTGTGGCCCAGGAGTGCAGTGGAGGATGGCACAAGTGTTTGGGCCCTGCACCCACATGGGAGACCAGAGCACCTGGCTCCTGCCTTCGGGTCAGTGCGGTGTGCCAGCCGCAGCAGCCATTGGAGGGTGAACCAACAGTAAAGGAAGACCTTTCTCTGTCTCTCTCTCACTGTCCACTCTGCCTGTCAAAAAAAAAGATATTGGAGCCTGTTACTTTGCTGCTGGGGATGTAAATTGGTGCGAACACTGTTGGAAACAATTTGAGCATCCCGAGAGTGCTAAACGTGAAATTAACATATGATGGCGCAGTCTACTACTAGATATATTCCCCTATATAGGAAAACATATGTTCACACAAAAACGCTTACTCAAAGGTTCATAACAACATTATTCATAGTAGCCAGAAAACAAACAACCCAATGTCCATCATCTGATGAATAGATAAGCCAGATTCATACACTGGAGTTCAATCATAAAAAGAAATTAAGTACTGATTTATGCTACAGCATTTGATAAGCCGTGAAACCATTTTGTTAAGTGAAAGAAGGCAGACACAAAAGGCCATGTGTTCTGTGATTTCATTATATGGAATGTCCAGAATATGCCTAGCCACAGGGTCAGAAACTAGGTTAGTATTTGGTTTGGGGCTAATAGGAGAGTTAAGTGACTGCCAACATGTAAGGGGTTACACATCTTGAAAGTGATGAAAATGTTCTAATATTGACCATGGTGATGATCACACAATTCTGCATATACTAAAAACCACTGATTGTAAAGTTTGAAAAGTACATTTTATGATATGTGAATTATATCTTTTTAATGGACAGAAGTAATAGTTCAGCATAAAGAATTTAATTTTTAAAATACACTAAGTTTAACATTTTTAGAAGTTTACCTCTTTTTATTCATTTGAAAGGCAGGGCAACAGAGAGAAAGAGAAGAGAAAAAAAATATCTTCCATTTGCTGGTTCAATCCCCCAAATGCCTATAACAACCAGGACTAAGCCAGAGCAAAGCCAGGAGCCAGGAACTCCATCTGGGTTTCCCGTGTGGGTGGCAGGAATCCAAGTACTAGATCCATCATCTGCTGCCTCGCAGGGTGCTTGTTAGGGAGCTCGATTGGCAGTGGAAGTGGGACTTGATCCCAGACACTCTGATATGGGATGTGGGCAAGCCCAAGCAGTGGCTTAACCCACTGTGCACCATGCCCGCTCTAAGAATTTAATTTTGAAATTGCTTTGGGATCTTCCTGGGAATTTCTGATCATGTCAGGCTAAAAGGGATATGAGTGTTAAAAGGAAAAATCTCTTTCCTCCACACTCACAACACTCCTGAAACCAAGTGTGTGGGATTTTTCTCCACCAAGAACCGATTTCCCAATCCAGCTTAACACACCAATCACAAGTCCTGGGCTTATACCTCAGGGCAAATGGGCTAGAAATCTGGGGTTCCCATGACCCACTGCACAGGTTCAATAATTTGTTATCGTGGCTCACGGAACTCAGGGAAACATTGCTTCACATTTCCCAGTTGATTTTAAAGAATATTCAAGAACAAGCAGATGAAGAAGTGGAGGGCAACAGATGGGGAAGCGGGTACAGGGCTTCCATGACCTCCCTGGGTGTGGCCCCTTCCCACCTCCTCCACGTGCTCAGTATTACCTCCAGAACCTCTGTAAACCCATAGTTATGGGATTTTATGGAGACTTCATCACGTAGTCATGATTGAGTATTAAGTCAATGTTTAGCACCTTTCCCCTCCCCAGAGAATGAGAGGTAGAGTTGAAGGTTCCAAGCTTCTAGTCACTGCTTGGTGTTTCTGGTGACCAGTCCCCTCCTGAAGCTGTCCAGGAGCCTTCAACAGTCACCTCATTAGAACAAAAGGCAGTCCTACTGGATTGGGTGTTTGGCACAGTAGTTAAGTTGCCCGTTGGGATGCCCACAGCCCATGTCAGAAAACCTTGTTCTAGTTCAGCTCCTCCACATTGGATCCAGCTTCCTGCTGATGCATGCCTTGGACGTACTAGGTGATGGCTTAAGTCCCTGCCATCCATGTGGAAACCTGGGTTGAGTTCTGAGCTCCTGCCTTCAACTTGGCCTGACCCTGGCATTCAGGGAGTGAACCAGAAGATCTCTCTCTTGCTCGCTCACTTGCTTTTGAATAAGATGTAAAATTAATTAATAAATGTTAAAAAGATACAACTATCATATGAAACTCTTAGAAATTTAGGAACTTGATGTCAGGAATTAAGATCATAAACCAAATATTAGAAAAAAAGATGCTCCCAGATCAACTCTGGATTCTACAGATGTTTTCTTTGTGGAGGGAAGAGATATAGATTTAAGAACTGCAGTTTTTTGTGTGCTTTTTTGTTGGGGAGAGAGAATTCAGGAGTCTGTTACTACGTTGTGTGGTGAGATGACCTAGACATTTCTTTTTGTGTGAATAAATATGGTATCACTTGGAAACTTTTAAAAACTTTTTTGGTTACAATGGGCACCATACCAGAGGGTACAAAATACAGGATATAAAAACAGTTCAAAAGTTTCCATTGCCCAAAATGGTTTAATATATGACTAGGTTTCCCCATCTGGCTTTGAGGAAAGGACACAGAATTCTTTCTTGCTCTTTCAAATGGTGAACTAATGATGATGACAAAATGAGTATAGGGACCTGAACATGGAGTAAACATTTACATGTGTTTGTTCATTTCAATGTCTCCACCATCTCTATGACACACTTTTTTAGAAGCGTCCCAAGGTCATGCAGCAGGTCACTGAGCTGGGCTGCAGCCCTGTGTCTGTGTGATTCCCCCATGACCTCCCTCATACTGCCTGGATTTTATTCTCTATTCTACTGTTTTCTAGGAGTTTATAGCAACTAAGATTCTAATCAAAGCCAGTAAGAGAAGTCATGGAGTAGAGAGGGAAAGCCCTGGACTGGGAGTCAGAGACCTTGAATTCTAGTCCCATTTTGCCACTTGTCAGGTCAGTGACCTTGGAAAAGAAGGTTGACCGCTAAGAAGTATGATTTTCTGTTCGGTAAAGCATGGAAAATTTATCCCAGCTGGCCCTTTAGTTCCTTCCAGCCTGAGTCCTGCCTCGTTTTCCTGCCCCTGAGAAACATCTGATCATCAGACATGTGTAGAGGCCAAAAGGAAGACAACCTTGGAGTGAGTATAGGGTTATGATGTCAGGAGCCTGGGCTTTGGTGTCTGAAGGGTTGGCACGGGTTCCTTGACTGAGCTCAGTGTAACAAGTTACTTAACCTGTTGTCTTCAACTGCCAATGGGAATAGTCATAGCAGAGTGCTGTGCTGTCTGCATAGAGAGTCTGTGAGGGTGAGATCTGTAGATTTGCATGTAATTCCTGACACTTAAGAAGTACTAGAGTGGTTATTATATAACACTGAACAATGTATTTATTACCATTATTATTTAATATTATAACATACAAACCCAGAGTCCCTTCATGGTAACTGATGTGTGTTTAAGCAGCTCAGCCAGGTCAGACTCTGGTGCCCGGGTAGTAGTGGACTTGGTTCTAGAACTGTCCGTATCTCCTGGATTAGCCGATCCTTCAGGACTGTGCTGCTGCTGGAGTCCTTTCCTGTAACTATGAGTCAGTAATGCCATTTTCCCTATACAGGAATGCTTACCATATGAATTACGACTCAATTATTATTTCTTACCCAATGTAATCAGAAACAGATAAGTGAGAGATACAATGAAATAGTGTGCTGAGCGAAGAAAATATGGGGCAATACTAATCCTTGGAAATTTCCCAGTGCAAGTAGGGAATTTCACTCTTTTGGTGTTATTTTGTAACATAAGCATGTATAAAAAATATATTTCCAAGTTTATTTATTACAGTGTTATTTATAATGAAAAAATTGCAAGCATAACATTAGCTACTAAAGAGCCAGTAGTTTTAACCTCCAGTCTATGTACATGACAGAGTTTAACTTATTTAAATAGAATTCTATGTTCTCTGACTCTAAATTTGTAAATATTCTATGAATTTATAGAAAAAACATGGAAAGTTCCAACAAAATATTAGCAGAGATTATGCCTGGATGTGGGATTATTTTAATTTTCTTCTTTACATGTTTTACACCTTCACGTGATGCATACATATTTCTTAGAAAACCAAGAAGCCAAAATTGTTTTTTGTTAATTAGAATTCTGTCAGAATTTCTTTTCTATTCTGAGGCTACTCGGCAGATTGTTTTGTTTGAATACATCTTAACTCTTAGTCTAGACATATTGCTTTTTCTTTTTATAGGACTGACTTAGAAATAATTTGCTCCATTGATCTGTGTTAACTCATCTTTGTCATGTATTGTTGAGGAAAAGCCTAACACGTTTGTTGCAAGATTGATTTTGTTACTTTGAAAACCAATAACAGATAATGAGAACAAGGTCACCAATTAACTTGTTTTCTAAATCCATCACTGCACTATTGAAAACAATTTTCAGTTCTGCCTGGGATTGAGTGTTTTTAAGTTAACTCTGAATCTTCTAAAAAGAAATCGATGTCCTTTCCTCTGTCTGATTTCATATTATTAGAGGTGCAGTCGAGAATCTAATGCACAGCAGTTTTTAAGACATGTCTACAACATTAAATCAAAGGAAAATGGATTAGTAGACACAGTAAGGCTTACCTACTTTCTTGTCTAAGTTTCACTTTTCAAAAACAATACTACAATATTGACTGGAAAAAAACATTTGGACCATCCAAACGCTGAATCAGTTTTTTGTGCATGAGAAGGTTGAGTTTTTGTTCTCTGGATGAGTTTTTCTGGTATCACTTTGATCTGTTTTTCTTTTAAATACTGTTACATGTGCATTACAGAAAAGTTAAGCAAAGGAGAAGTATATAACATATAAACACTGTTGATATGGTGTATACTGTTGAGATATGCAAGCATATACTTACATTTATAAAATCCTTTTGTTCCCCAATAGGATCATATTCCATTGTCCTCAATTTGCTATTTTTACCTAAATTTAACACAAAACCAATTCCATTTCGATAGGCCATATAAATTTAACTTACTTTGTCTTGCAAAAATTAGACTTAAAATTTTGGTTTGCCTTTCAAAAAAAAAAAAAAATCATGTGCCCATTTCACCACCCCCTAGAGAATAAGAATGAAAGATCAACTTGCAGAAGCAGAACCACATGATGAGTTGTGCCAAGTTGTGATGTAATTTAAAGCTATGATCAGAAGGTTGTTCTGCTTAGGGGAAGGGATACCTTCTAAAACAGATTCTTATAAGGCATAATTCTGCCTAACTTTCCAGCCTCATTTGGTGTGTGTGAGCGCTCGCGTGCACACGTGCACACAAAACACACTTAGTAGAAAATTGGGGGAATGAATAAGTTGCCTCTGCAGAGGATCCAAATGCTGAGTGTAATAGCAGGCAGACTTTTGTAGTCAGTGCTGGATTTCCATTCCAGCCCTATCTCTTAGAACTAGGGTTTTTTTCCCCAGCAAATTGCTTAACATTTCTGATCTCTGCTTCAACATCTTTACCACGATTACAATCACACTTGCCTTATAGGGTTCTTTGTGAGAATTAATGCAAAGGGCTAATAAATGGGGAGGAGCAAGAGGTAGGTGAGTAACTGTTAAAGGAACAGCTAGGAAACGATTAGGATGATCAAGCCAAGAGCACCCCAGAGTGTAGAGTTTGGAAGAACTTTGCAGGAAAGTGAGAAAAGTGCCAATGTTCCAGTGAATATGTGATGGGTAACACTGCATCTTCCCCACTCACATTCCAGAGCCCTCTGTGTTTGCCATAGAACGTTCTTCACCTTCTAACATGTAGCAGTACATATTCATTATGTCTATTATTCATCTGTAGGACAGTCTCTCCTGGGATTTCTTTTTTTTTTTTTTTTAAACAGGCAGAGTTAGACAGTGAGAGAGAGACAGAGAGGAGAAAGGTCTTCCTTCCATTGGTTCACCCCCCAAATGGCCGCTACGGCCAGTGTGCTGCACCAATCCAAAGCCAGGAGCCAGGTGCTTCCTCCTGGTCTCCCATGTGGGTGCAGGGCCCCAAGCACTTGGGCCATCCTCCACTGCACTCCCGGGCCACAGCAGAGAGCTGGACTGGAAGAGGAGCAACCGGGACTAGAACCCAGAGTGCCAGCACCGAAGGCAGAGGATTAGCCTAGTAAGCCGTGGCACCAGCCTCTTATGGGATTTCTATATGAGCAGAGGATCTTTTCTTGGAGGATAAATCCCAACATCAGCATAACCCGAAACAAAGCCTGGCACACAGTAAGCACTGAATAAACAAATGAATGGACTTCTGTGAAGTGTTTCTTAGACCCATGCACGTGTATCAGTGATCACAGGCTGACCCCTGGACACTGAGCAAGCCCAAGATAGCTCAGGCTCAGCGTGGGGGGTAACACTGAGTCCCGGGCCGCGGGCCAGCACCTTCAAGCTCTCTCTCAGCTTTTGCCCATTCCAGGACTGACACTCATAAGCTGGATTCTTGGGCAAATCACATAACATAACTCCAGCTTTATAAAAAAATAAGATTAGCAGTGCCTACTTGTGAAAGGAGACTTTCACATTATGCAGATTATGTGAGATTATCTTTTTTTTTTTTTTTTTTACAGGCAGTGTTAGACAGGTCTTCCTTCCATTGGTTCACACCCCAAATGGCCACTATGGCTGGCGCGCTGTGCCAATCCAAAGCCAGGAGCCAGGTGCTTCTCTTGGTCTCCCTTGTGGGTGCAGGGCCCAGGCACTTGGGCCATCCTCTGCTGCCTTCCCGGCCACAGCAGAGAGCTGGACTGGAAGAGGGGCAATTGGGACAGAATCTGGCGCCCCAGTCGGGACTAGAACCCGAGGTGCTGGTGCCACAGGTGGTGGATTAGCCTAGTGAGCCACGGTGCCAGCCGTGAAGTTATCTTATAAACTCTAGATTTTCATATGAGACATAGAAAGGGAGACACATGGTTTTCCTTCCAGTATGGACAGAAAGCGAAAAAGAGAAAAAACTGGGTAATGACAGGTTCTGCTGAACTCTAGCCCAAACCCAAGGCTCTCGGGTGGGTTCAGAAGCTGAACAGGTTTTTTAAAATTTTTTGAATTTTTCAAGTGTTAGCCCTAGGGGAGGGGCTTCTCCAAGGAAACCCTACTCCAGGGCATTAAGTGAATGATTATTAAGGCAATATACTCCTCAACCTTAGAAGCTTATCCCACACCCCTACCTGGGAACTCTGGGCTGTGCATTTATGGACAACCCCTGGGAATGGCAACTTGAAGACAAGGTCAAGGGCTGGTGATCACTTGGAAGGAAGGAAGGAGGGAGAGGAGGAGAGAGAATATGGACCGACAGGAGGGCTCTGGGGATGTGTCAGCTTCTCCGAGCAGCATCCCTCGAGTCAGTATGTGGCTGGAATCCCCCTGGGAGGAGGATTAATGTCTAGATCCACCCGAGACCCCCAAAGTCCAGGAGATGTGGATATTTTACCTCTCACCACCCCCGTCTGCCTTTGTTCCCTCATGAGCCTCATCCCTTCTCTAGTGCCTACTGGGAAATACCTGCATGCAGGCACTTCACAAAGTTCATGGAAAGTGAAATTAAAAGGTAAGATTAGTGTAGTGAAAGAAATTGAAACGCACGCATAGTTTTTTTTTTTTTTCAATATATGCATTTTTCCATGAGCTTTTTGGAGGTTCCTTGAAGCTTCTTTCTTGGTGTCCTACAGTAATACTCTGCCTCTCAGTGTAAGCTTCAGCCATGGAGGAAAACGTACTGGGTGTTGTTGTTGTTGTTTTTGAAGATTGATTTATTTGAGAGGTTGAGTTACAGACAGGGAGACAGGTCTTCCATTTGTGGGTTCACTCCCCAAATGTCTGCAATGGCTGGAGCTGGGCCGATGTGGAGCCAGGAGCCAGGAGCTTCTTCTGGGTCTCCCACGTGGGTGCAGGGGTCCAAGGACTTGGGCCATCTTCTGCCTTCCAGGCCATAGCAGAGAGCTGGATCAGAAGTGAAGCAGCCGGGACTCAAACAGGTGGCCGATGGGATGCTGGAACTGCAGGCATAGGCTTAGCCTACTACACCACAGTCCCAGCCCATAATGTACTATTTTTAAAATAAGCCACAGTCTGTCTTTCACTCTTAGATCTTTAATAGGATTTCAACAACATGGTGGACCAGGCCTCCTTGGAACCACCAACTTCACGAACTCCCTAGGCCCCCTAGGCTCTGTCCCGTGTTGAGAATTGCTAAGTGTGCAGGGAAATGTGTTGAAGGGATTGTGATTCCTGTCAGTGGTGCAGAGGCGGACAGTGAGGTCAGTGCGGGCTGCAATCTGCTATGATATTACAGCCCCCACATGGGAACTGCTAGAGGCTTTCAGAAGTCCTACAGTTAAAACAGGAAAAAAGTCTGTTTAGCCCAGTATTTCCCTAAATTATTAACCAAGGAACCACACTTTGCATAAATTCAGTGTAACATACTTGGGAAAATGCCGATTTAAAGCATGGGAACATTCTTAGGAACCCTTGGGAAGGAAAGGCGAGGGCCCGTCTGAGCGTCTGTGTGCCACAGTGTCACAGCTGTGACATCGTGGGTGAAGGGGTGGCTCCAGGCTGACCACGACGGGAGCTCTCCGCCCTCTGGATCGAAGCCTTACCTTTGTCATCGAAAGAGGTGATTTTACCAGATCGCTCCAAGTAAAGTAGTACAGCGATTGACCTATGCTAACTAAAACCACAGGGGATGCATCTGTAAACCAGAGGTCAGTGGGCCGAACATAGTGAGATAGAAACATGGGCTCCCAAGTCAAGTATCTCCTGCTCCATCCCAGCTCTCCATGCGAGCCTGACTTTTCTCACCAATGGTATGGGTAGTCGTGTCTGTCTCCCACATTCATCCCTGTAAGGCACTTGGTACTGGAAGCTTTTATTTGAGCAGAGAATCAGAATCAATGCTCCAGTGTCAAGTGGTCAATACTTCCAGACCCTGACAGTATGTAGAGACACAACCCTACCCTGCTGTAGAACAATTAGCTGAAGAATGTGGGCTGAGACCACACACTGATTGTTCAGAAATTTTCTTTTTTTTCTTTTTATTTATTTATTTATTGACAGGCAGAGTTAGTGAAAGAGAGAGAGACAGAAAGGTCTTCCTTTTTCTGTTGGTTCACCCCCCAAGTGGCTGCTATGACCAGTGTGTTTCAGCCAGCACTGCACTGATCCGAAGCCAGGAGCCAGGTGCTTCTCCTGGTCTCCCATGGGGTGCAGGGCCCAAGCACTTGGGCCATCCTCCACTGCACTCCCAGGCCACAGCAGAGAGCTGGCCTGGATGAGGGGCAACCGGGACAGAATCCGGGGCCCCAACTGGGACTAGAACCCGGGGTGCCAGTGCCACAGGTGGAGGATTAGCCTATTGAGCCACAGCACTGGCCAGAAATTTTCTAAAAATGCTTTCACAAGAGAACAACTACAGTGTCCGGTGGATTTTTTTTATTATTATTTAATTCTCATGAGATCACTAAAGATCTATTTGTTTAAATATTTATTCGAAAGCATTACACAGAGGAGAGGCAGAGAGGGAGGGAAGGAGGAAGGGTGGTCGGTCTTCCATCCACTGGTTCACTCCCCAGTTGACCACAATGGTCAGAGCTGCACTGATCTGAAATCAGGAGCCAGGAGCTTCTTCCAGGTCTCCCTCGTGGGTGCAGGGGCCAAAGGACTTGTGCTATCTTCTACTGCTTTCCCAGGCCATAGCAGAGAGCTGGATCGGGAGTGGAGCAGCAGGACTCAAACCGGTGCCCATATGGGATGCCAGCGCTGCAGGCTGGGGTTTTAACCTGTACCACAGTGCCCACCCACCCACCCCCCGCCCCATGGATTTTTAGGAACACTGCTCCACTGCTGATGGGAGGATATGGGGTCATGGAACTGCTTGGTCTTAAATCTGATGGCATGGAGATGGGCCCGTGTTGTACAGAGGAAGGCCAGAGCTAAGCCCCAGGGCCCTGTGGCATGGGAAGGGGAAGGAAGAGGAAGTGCGATGGGACAGGGGCCGACAGTGCAGAACTAAGGAGAGAGGAAATCACATCCCAAGGACGTCTGGGATGTTTTCTTGATACATCGTGTAAAATCCCTGAGCAATCCCGCTTCAGGGAAACCCACATGAAAGGTCTACACTCCGTTTCAGGCTTCCAGCATTAGGTTTGTGTTTCCTTTAAGGGTGATATGGGTGCATACTGAGACACAAGGGGTATCTGGATTCATTAGGGTTACACTGACCGGGCTTCTTTTTCTACTTTCACTCAGCATTTTTAGGACTCCTGTATCGCTGGTTCCCACCAGCCACTGCACTCACTGTTGTAACAACATGTGATTCATATCAAGATATATTGCAGTTTCCAATATATCATCTTACCTTCTATTGTTTATATATCTTATTACATCTTCTCTCCTCTTAACTTAATAGACAAGTGGCTGTTTCATGAAATTTGGAACTTATTTTCATTTCCTCTGTAGAGTGCATTAATTTGAAATCATGTTTCTGTTGATCACTTCTGGGAAGAGTTCCTCTATGTAGCTAATTCCATTGTGCATACATTATTAATATCCAGAAACCACAGTCTGCCTCTGTCATTGGGCTGTGTTCTGACTCAATTTTCAGGAAATCTAGTCACTTTCTAAACCATTCAGATAAAGAAATTTTGGAGAGGGGGCCAGCACTGTAGCATAGTAGGCTAAGCCTGCTTTGCCAGCATCCCATGTGGGCGCAGTTTCAAAACCCAGCTGCTCCACTTCTGGTTCAGCTCCCTTCTGAGGTCCTGGGAAAGCAGTGGAGGATGGCCCAAGTGCTTGGGCCCCTGCACCCACATGGGAGACCTGGAAGAAGCTCCTGGCTCCTGGATTTGGATTGGCCCAGCTCCAGCCATTGCAACCATTTGGGGAGTGAACCAACGAAGAGAAGACTCCTCTCTCCCCCTTTCTCTCTGTAATTCTGCCTCTCAAATAAATAAATCCTGAAAAAAAAGTTTTGGAGAGTAAGGCCTGATAGACTAAATTTAAACATTTGCCTCATTATAACTTCTTTGAATATGAGCTTAGAACCCGATATAATTAGAATGGACCCATTTTTGCTGCAGTAGATGTTTTTGGTAGTTTGTCCAACAGATGAATAAAAATGCCTAGAATAAATTCCTCCTCTGCTTGCGTTTTAGAATCAAAGAAAAGTAATACTTGGAATACTATGGATTTTATGGGGAAGGCAAAACAGAAGTTTTTGCCTGGAGTCTGTGTAAAACAAGTGCAGACTTGGATTGGTGGAGATTAAACTTCTCTTTATGTGGCTCCCAGCATTCCTCCAGGAGGAGAGCACCTCCCATGGTTAAGTGGCTGTGCCGTCAAGAGCTTTTCCTGTGTTTATGATTCAAAGGCAGCTGGGCTGCTCAGTGGAAGGAGAGTAGAGGGGAGGACATTGGGGCCCAGCAGTACCATGTCGAGATGGTGGCCAAAAAAACTTGAATCTCCCAGGATGGACCTGGTTCCCATTTGTGTTTCCTACAGGCCCTCCCCCCTCCCCCCGTTGGTTTATGAGTATGGACAAACCATGGGGCTTGATATTTTTGTCAGAGGATGGGGGTCATCGCCCCGCCAGGGGAAGACTTCAGGACATGTAGACTCCCTGCAGAGAAGGAGCAGATGAAGGGAAGGGTTGTGGTGATTCAAGCTGATCCCTTGGTAGACAAAGAAGATCCCTTGGTAGGCAAAACAACCCCTTGGTTGAAAGAAAGGGATTGAAGGTGACCATTACTATGAAAGCAAGTTCTGGAAGAGACAAATGTAGATTTAATCACAAACCCAGGGGGATCTTAGGAGGAGGTGCATAGTGCTGTCAGAGAAGGAGAAGATGGAAGAAATGACGGCATTGAACTGAAGGACTTCCTGGTACTTGACCTTATTGTCTCAGCACAAGAAGCCGAGAAGTGATCGAACAACTATGGGAAGCAAAAGTGGCTTTGGCCGAGTGAAGATACAAAAGGCATGCTGTTGAGGAAAAAGGGACAGTGGGTAGTTGAGGGAAAAATCAATAAATTCATGTCCATATTTAAAGCCAGCCTGAGGGCCTTTGTGCAGTTAGGTAACAGGAGTTAGCAGTGGCCCCATCGCTAAGCAGCATGATGGTCAGTGTCACTGTAAGAGGGCCCAGAAGCCGAGGAAGTGGGGGATTAGAGTTTGCCCAGGCTTGCAGAGTAGGAAGTTCATTTGGGAGAAAACCAAGGTGTTAAAACACTGACCATGGCACCATATCAAGGCCAAGGAAGTAGAAGGTTGTTGAGGATGGAGAAGGTTAACTAGAGAGGGTCGAAGGGAAGATGGAAGTCAAGTTCAGGGGTGATGACTTCAGAGCTCAGTAACAGAGATGAGAGCAGATTGGCACAGCAGTTAAGTTGCTGTTGAGGATGCCCACATCCCAAATAGAGCACCTGGGTTCTAGTGCCTTGGGAGGCAGTGGGTGATATCTCAAGTACCTGGGTCCCTGCCACCCTCATGGGAGACCTCTATTGGGTTACAGGACCCTGGCGTCAGAGTGGCACAGCCCCAGCTGTTGTGGGCATTTGGGGAGTGAATGGGTGATATGAAGTCTGCGTGTTAAGGACATCATCCCTCTGAACTTTGCTGTTGTCCACTGTCCGGGGTGGCTGACAGGCAGTGTGTAACACAGTGCTGTCAGAAGACAATGAGGTTTTATTTAGGCAAAGAATCACTAGCAGTGTTTTAAGGGAAGACAGGGGTGTTAGACAGACTCTGGGAAAATAGAATGTGGTGCCCTCCTGAAGTACAGTGAGAAGTGGGCAGCAGAGCGTCTGGGAGGGGCTGTGGAAGGAAAAGCTGTGAGCTGGATACAAAGTGAGAGCAGCTGGGGCCTCGCAGCAGCATCTTCTCAAGTGGCTCCACGGATGCTGCTGGTGCAGAATGGTATAGTGGATGGAGTATGAAGTGTGGTTCTGGGGAAATGCTGGGTTAACTTGAGGGCAATGGGATTCTTTACTGCAAGCCCTTAAACAAGGTACTCACATGGCTCATCTGTCTCCAGGAAGGGAATGTGGGACACGAGTACGGGACATTTCCCCAACTTGGGTGAACACAAAGAGATTTTTCCTTGCAGATACCAGTTTGAAGATCATATTTTGGGAAACTGTTCTAGAGCTTATCATAATTTTCAGAGTTTGTTGAATGAATGGTTAAGTGGATGAAATGAGTCAGTTCTAGGCACAAAATAAAAAGAAAGTATGTATGGCATTTCAATTCAGGGAATCATTTTGAGTCTGGGAATTCTCTTTGGTACTTCTCTCTAAGGCACCCTCCACCCTCTCTCCTACACCCTCTGCCATGTTCTTGCAACCAGTAATGGACCAAGGAGTAACATTTCTTTATTTTGATACATCTCCTTGTTACCTATGCCTTCATTACTTTAATATGTGGTTCTCTTCTTGCAAACCCCCAAGTGGATTTCAGTGAAATCAGGCTCTGAGGGGGAGAGTTGGAAGATCACAACATGATGAAGTTCTGAAACCTTGAGTAAAAAGAGTTCTGGGGTGCCCAGGTCTCCTGCATGTTCACAGACAACATGCACTGACACACTTCCCTACCACACAAGTCTGGATTCTTCCCATTCAATTGCCGGTGCCCACACTCACCTCATTTTTTTCAACTATGTTGGTTAGCAAAGGAGGATTAAGGAACCAAATTGTACTGTACAGAGTGTCATGGTGACCTACTCAGAGGCTAGTGTGCTAGATTAACACTCCTTCTGAAAATGGAAAACCAGGCCCCTCCCATCTCATGGATGGAGTGTTGGGAAGATGGATGAGATACCAGAAATGTCCCCAGACAAGAATGATGGTAGAGAGCTATTCACCAAGCAAAGGATTCGATCAAGGAATCTACAAGGCTTGACTGGCAGTCAAGTAAATATCTATTATAGGAGCTCCCAACCTTGGTGTAACCATGGCTTTTGCTGCTTTATTTCAGAACGCCAACCAGGCACCTCTATGGCCAGTTCCAATGCCCTCCCTTCAAGTTCAGCTGGGATCAGCAAGGAACTGATCGATCTGCAGCCCCTCATCCAGTTCCCAGAGGAAGTGGCCAGCATCTTAACAGAGCAGGAGCAGAATATCTACCGAAAGGTCCTGCCTGTTGACTACCTTTGCTTCTTAACCAGGGACTTGGGCACACCAGAATGCCAGAGGTCCCTGCCCTGTCTCAAAGCATCCATCTCAGCATCGATTCTTACCTCTCAGAATGGAGAACGCAATGCCCTGGAAGACCTTGTGATGAGATTTAATGAGGTAAGAAACCACTGTGGATCCTTTCGTGTGTGAGTCAGTTCTGAAGAGGACAAGTGTGACCAAGGTCTGGGGCCTCTTAGGATGGAGCCTCTGTGCAAGGTCTTGGGACTTGGGTCACTTGAGAGGTACAGAGCCAATGACTAGCATCCCTGTGGCCCTGGGAAAAGGAGGAGCATCAGTAAAGAGAGACAAGTTGCCTGCATGCTGGGGTCATAGCAATCTGTGCTCTGGGACTAAAGGGGTGTATTGTCAGCATAGTGCAATCCTACACCCAGTATTTTCTAGTCTACATTTTATTTGTTTTAGGTTTAATTTCTTTTTATCTTAAATAGTACACCACAGGATTTTAATCCATGTGTATGTTGAATTTTAGTTGATTGAACTCCCCAAACAGTTGTTTCCTATTTCAGTCTTAGGAAAATCTAACTAACTGCTTAGGAGAGTCTTCCATTCTGGGTCACATGTGTCTCTGATTGACAGAGGATCATTTGGCCTTTGTTGCTTAAACACTACCTAGCTATGGCAGCTTACCCTGCAGCCTCCAAAGCTCTCCAACCAAGACCGTGCTGGTGGTTGTAAATGCCAGTGACTGTGGTAAGGCCCAGTGAATGCATAAAGTGTCAGGCTGAGCCTGGGCAGTTCTATGTGTAGGTATATTCTGGATACAGTTCCTCGCAGAGAGATCCATTGTGCACAGGGATAGCTACTGTCCATCTAATGTTGCCGTGCTAACCATTTCACATGTAGCTCTTATTTGCTCCTCAAAACGACATTGCCGGACAGATATTGTCATGAGCCCTGTTTATCAATGGGGAAATGGAGGTTTAAGGAAGTGAATTCATTGTTGAGATTCACATGCACCTGGGCAAGCCCAGCGACCAAGCAGTGGCGGCTGCAGGAACCTGCCTCTCCTGCATCAGCTCGTGTGGGGGTGGATCCTGATGAAAAGGGAGCTTCCCCATCCCATCCAAGAGTTAAGCGTCTCTGGGAGACCACGTGGGAGCTTGCAAACCCTGTGGCCCCAAAGCTGTTTTTGCAAAAATAAATCTCCTGAGGTTCTTGATTTCCTTACTGATAAAAATGGAGTGGAAAACGAAAGTTCCAGTAAATTGAGTGATTTCAGTGGTAGATTTTACTGTATCTTGTGAATTATTTTGAACTTACAGATGTACTTGCTTTTACATTCTTAGGACCCTGTTTTTGTCATTTTGTTTAAAATTCGAACTGAACTTAAAAGTGAATCACTGGAACTTTTAAAACCTAATTTTAAATTAAACTTAGATTTCTTCTATTCACTGCCATTTTAACCTTGGGAACCAGAGAAGAATCAGTGATTTCGCTAATTCAGAGTTAGTGATTTGACCCACAGCTGGGTTGAAGCATGCCTTGGACTATCTCTGAAAATAGTTTAGCTAAGCAACTTCAGAACATAAACAGGATTTCTGGGAAAACACTTAAACTACTTGAGAGAACAGTCTGTTTTCAAGTATTCTCAAGCATCTATTTTCATACAAATTATGAGTATTCTGATTAAAAATCAGCCTTATGTCCTCATTACAGGCAGACTGCAAATGACCTGCATTAGGTAACACTGGAATAGCTAAATTCTAGTTGCATTATATATCAATGGGTAGAAAAGCTGAGTTACATAAAAAGAAAATTACTAAATTCAGATTTTTACCTATTTAGAATGGCCTTGCCCTCAAATCAGCATGGTTTATATACTGTAAAGAAAAAGAAAAAAGAGGAGTTTGCATTTACCTAGCAGATACTCTAAATTGACCATTTTCACATTTTTAATCCCATTTAATCCCTGTGACAGTGATCATTAATTCTGTTTTATAAATGAAGAAAGTGAGGCATAGACAACCAAATAGATAATGATAGTGTTGGATCATGACCATAGAGTAAAATAATCTTGAACCTGTACTGTAAAAGTAAATGGCAAATAAATAAATGAAAGTGTTAGGGTGGGGAGGAGGTAATGCTCTTACTTATAAAATAGTTCTAATTAATAAATGGGGAAGGAACGAGGGATATAGAAAATCATCAGCAGAACACAACAGCAATAATTGTTGCAGACAGGAACCACTGGTGAATTTTGGCATAATTTTGGGTGAAGTAAGTCTGATGAGACACAGAATGTTTGCAGAGTCTCAAAGAATGTCTCCACAAGATGGTTATCAATTACAAAGTGTAAAATAGAATAGTCGTGAAACCCAGTAGACACTGGCTACACCAGGCGATCAAGATGAACATGACCGTGTCAGCAGGTACCTCCTGCGAGGACGCCCTGGGAAGGCCGGGCCATCATCCCTAGGTGTTCCTGCCAAAAGGGCACACTCTAAATGATTTTAGAGCATCAAGGCAGCCCAGAATTTGACTCTTCAAAGTCATGTCAAGGTCAAGAAAGGTAAGAGACGCATGAGGACCTTTCAAAGACCAGAGGAGACGAGCAGATGTGACGACAGGACAGAGTGGCGGAGCCCTGTGGATGGTGGGCTAGCGAGCCTGGAATCCCTGCAGAAACTCTAACAAGGCTGCCGGTTACCATTCAGGGAAGCGGGGTGAAGGGTACACAGGCATTCTCTACTAGTTTTGGAACTTTGCTGTAAATCTACAATTACTTCAAACACAAAGTGTTTTTCACAAAGCAGTGAGCTGGGAGAGACTGAGTCACTTGTCCAGGGTCAAACAGTAGCGGATGGGTGATCAGTATCCAGATCTGTCTGTCTGCACGGTCCCGTTCTTCTCACCCAGCTCCCTCTCTGCCTTGTTAACCTATCAAGTCCAGGTTTTTAGGAGGACCAGAATTGCTGGTTTAGAATTTAATTAAGCTCGAATCTCCTTCGCTTCTTCCCTCTCTCCGTTTCTACTTCCTTTCTCGATCTCCTGTGTGTCTCTCCTTTTTAGCTCTCCTCTTTCTGTTTCTGTTTCTATCCAGTTTCCTATTGCCTACACCCCCTCCACCAGGGCCTCATGCAGTCATTCACTCGGGACTTATTTATCGAGCCCTCTTCTCCCCTTTTCCTGGGTGTCCCGAACATATTTTTTAAAATAAGAAATTACCAAATTACGATGGAAACTGGTTCTTTCAAAATTGGATGCATAGTAGATGTACTTCCTTCAGTAGAAGAGGGTGTCTGACTGTTCCTTGGTACGTTGTAGCATCTTAAAGATGAGAAAGAGAATATTCACCCGTTGCAGTAGTGCCTGAAGTGAGTGCACTTCTTCATGCGTTCAGTCCAGTGAGCATTTACTGATAGCACTCCTTAGAAGCAGGCCCGTGTGCTGGGTATTCGTTAAGGAAAGTAAATTACAGTCTGCGGCTGCCAGAGGCTACCAGGCATGGGCGCAAGGCGCTTCCAAAAAAGGCAGAAAGTACGTGCAGTGTGCGTGGCACAGGCAGCGAGGGCTGAGGTGTCGAGGTGAGTGATCGGAGCTTTTTCTCCTGGGCTCTGAGACTGAACCTGGGCCATGTGGGACAGAGGGACTAAGGGATGGAGGTGGCGAGTGTGGGGAAGGAAGGACATTCCAGACAGGAGGATCAAGTCGTCATTGGCATGGGCAACACTCATTGTTTAGGGATGCAGCTTGGGCCTGATTATCAGTGGAACATGATCATGAGCTAGAAGTTTCCATGGTCTGATGACTGTGCACAGCGACTTGGCAATAATGTAGAGGAAAAGGCAGAAAATTCCTGTGCCTTCTGGGCAATGTTGCAATGTTCATTCTTAGGAAAGGGTGGCTAAAACACAATTCAGTATGGCCGTGAGATACTGAAAGGGCTTAGTTTCTCTTAAGGAGAGAAGGCATTTAAAACCGGTTAGAATTGTAGCCTGGATGTGCTGTTCCTCCCCTTCCCTTCTCCTGCCCTACAGAACCATGGTGCCCACAGTGATGCTTCTGAATGGCGGTCCCTTTTTCTCCTTGAAAATCAACAGAACAGGCCGGCGCCGCAGCTCACTAGGCTAATCCTCCACCTGCAGCACCGGCACCCCAGGTTCTAGTCCCAGTCAGGGCGCCGGATTCTGTCCTGGTCGCCCCTCTTCCAGTACAGCTCTCTGCAGTGGAGGATGGCCCAAGTCCTTGGGTCCTGCACCCCATGGGAGACCAGGAGAAGCACCTGGCTCCTGGCTTCAGATCAGCGTGGTACGCCGGCTGCAGCACATCAGCTGCAGCAGCCATTAGGGGGTGAACCAACGGAAAAGGAAGACCTTTGTCTCTGTCTCTCTCTCACTGTCCACTCTGCCTGTCCAAAAATAATAATAATAATAATAATAAAAATCAACAGAACGGGCACAGAACCCATGCAGACCACACTGGAGGTCAGTTCGGCCCTGCTGAGTACGTCCTGAATATGGACACCTCTCTAGTCCTACTCTTCTAGATGTGGCTTTCCTTAATTTCCTCTACTTGAAAGGCAAAGAATCAAAGACAGATGTTCCGTCTGCTGGCTCACTCCCCAGATGCCTGCCAACAACCAGGCCAAAGCCAGAAACCCAGAAGTCTTCATCCTGGTCCAAGGGGCCCAAGCACCTGAGCCATCATCTGCTGCCTCCCATGATGCATAGCAAGCAGCTGGGCGGGAAGCAGAAGAGCAGCAGCTCCAACAGCACTCTCACCAGGCACCCCGGGTGGCAGCTTAACCATCTACACCACAGTACCAACCTCACTTCCTGGCCCCCACGAGGCCTCCTGTGTCTACAGTCTCGGGTCACATTGTTCTCTCTTCTCCCACTCCCCCTTTTTCTTCCTCCCTCATCTTCCTTCCCAAGCTTACACTCCCTTTGATCTCGCTTTTTGAAACTTCTCTTAGAATAAATCCCTGAACCATTTTTCTTTTGTGGAAGAGACAGACATTTTTGTGGGTAATTTGACCAAAGAGATCACGGACTGTATTTAGCACGTGCAACTGAGAAGAGCCGAGAGGCCAGCAGAGGCAGGTTGATCCCTGGCCCTGTGGACTGTCTCCCCTTTACTCTGGAAATGCCATGGTGACTGTGGCATGAGGAGGAGGGATTCGGGGAGGACAGTTCCGGTCACTACTTTCCAGACCTTGTACCTCCTCTTCCTGTTGCTCACCCAGTGGTGGAGCCTGGAGCTGGAACTCTTTCTTTGTGGCCTATGTCCACACCTAGTTCTCAGGCCTTTCACCAAAGCGAATCTTGGGCTCCTCGGCCCTGCCCCTGCCCACGCCACAGCTGGACACTCCTCAGCGAAGCAGAGAACCGGTATCTGTCGATAACGAGTGGTTGGTGGCTTCAGAAGACCATTAGCAAGTTCTCTTTGTCCTGTGCCCTATGAAGGCAGTTTGTGCTTGTCCAGTGATCAAGGCCACTCATGAGGACCAGCTGGCCCAAGGGCAGGCTGTGGGCCCCAGACTGAGGCCCCAGGAGCCTCTGTTGGGCTTCTCCCTCAACTTCCCCTCTGCATGGTCAGCCGTGGCATCCATCAACCAGCCGCCCTCAGCCCCGCAAACTGGGACAAGCCGAGGGGACACTCAGTTGTGGCTTACCCTTTCCTTCTGCAGGCTGCACCCGGTGTCTTCCCAGCAGTTTCAAGGCCGTTTCTCTCTGTCAAGAGTGCTAAGGTGCCATTTAGTCCCCTGGGAAAGAATCATTGGCATAAATGAACCCTGTGGCCAGACAAGAGTATGAGAGCTGGGTGCAACCGTTATGAACTTCACAGGTGGTCACTTTGCAGGCTCCAGCACCTACTCGGTGCAGGAAAGACCGGTTCGGCCCAATAAGCCCAACTCGCTGCAAGTGATAGTGGTCTGGGGTAGGGGCAGTGTGCCCGCATCCAGATGTGTTCCTTCACTGGAAATGTTTGGGAGAAAGTGAGGTGTTTTGGTTTGCATATTCAGCTGTGTTAAGAAAGGTGTTCTCCCAAAGCTTTTCCCTCCTTTTGTAATAGCGACCAGCCAAGCAATCGCCTGCTCAGGGCTGCCGTACAAACCTTCTGCTCAAATGTGAACAGTCGTGAGGTCAGCTATGGATGCAGCCCTCTCGGGGTCCAGAGAAACCCAGGTTTCTGCTTGGCCAAGCGTGTCCTCCCAGGGGCGCACAGCTACGAGCAGGGGGTGCCCCTTTCCCCAGGTCACATCCTTGTGCATTCCTGGGCTAACAGACATTTTACTCCCAAGATTTCTGAGCTAAAAAAATGCAGAAGGCAGTTAGGCCACAGAGACCGGGCCATGCAGGGCAGCGTTCTAGGGGCAAGACGAGGCGTGGGTGGCACAGCTGTACTGGAACCGATGGCTGGCAGATCGTGTTTTGTGGTTCAGGCAGTCAGCACCTCTAAGATGCTTGTCACTCCCAGTGACACTCGGTAAACGACAGGGCTCAGAAATACAAGGGGTCCGATCATGCATTCAGGGTACAGCGGTGGAGTCGGGCTGCCTATGTTCTAATCCCCCATACCCCACTATGTAATCCCAAACCAACTGCTAGTCCCTCCCGCTGGAGAGGAGTAGTAGCAGTGCCTGCCCCAAGTGCTTTAGAGCAGGATGCGGGGAAAGGGCGCTCGGCAGGGACCAAACCCAGCGGTGGTTCAATGATAGTCCCAAGAATGCCCTTTCCAGAGTAACTACTGAGAGTGAATTCCGTGCTGACTTTTTTGAGATGGTCACCACCACTTTGCAGAAGAGAAAACTGAGGCACAGAGAGACTGTGGATTATGGTTTCAGAGCCAGGATTTCAACCAAGGTGTTCTGGCTTCAGGGCCAGTGTTTTTAGCTTTTCTACTCGGTGCAGGAATGAAAGGCTGAGGGTGTCTCTTCTTCCTGAACTTGGTTCTTAGTCTAATGAAACCACTGTCTTCACTGCAGCGTGCAGGGTAGTCGGTACGATTTCCGCCTGTGCAGCGCCGTTGGCCTCCTCGTTGACGTCAGCCCAGGTGCTCGCTTTGGGATACTGAAATGTGGCAACTCCATTGAGCTGGGGCGCGGTGGCCCTGGCAGTGGGGAGCAGTGTCTCCAGGTGTCTAGGAGTTTCCCTGCATAACGGAGGAGTTAACTCCACAGCATGAGGCAGAGGGTGGATTTCAGGTTTTGGCTTTACAAGGTCCTTTGTTGCCTTTGGGAGTCCCATAAGTACTGAATTCCTGGGAATGTCAGATTCCCCTGTAAAATCCTAATGTTCTTCCTCCTTCTCTTTCTCCTCTTCCTTCTCCCCATCCTGTCCCGTTTGTTACATGAAAGCCACGTGCCCAACAGAGATGGTTTGAATGTGTCCCCTCCAACATTTAATGGCACTAAGAGGTAGGGCCGGGGGCGAGCATTCTAGCACAGTGATTATGCGCCACCCACACCCCACCACCGTGCTGAGTCAAGTCCCAGCACTTCTGTTTCCTATCCAGCTTCCTGCTAATGCTCCCTGGTGCAGCAGGTGATGACTCAAGTGCTTGGGGCCCCTGCCACTCAGGTGGGAGACCTGGATGGAGTTCCAGGCTCCTGCCTTTGGCCTGGCCTGGCCCTGGGTGTTGGTGGGCATCCAGGGAGGGAACCAGCAAATGGAGATCTCTCATCCTCCACTCCCCACCCTCAATCCTCTAGGTGTTGTGTTCTCTCTCGCTCTCTCTCACCCTCCCCCTTTGAAGTAGATGCAAACAAACAATAAAAGAGGCAGTCTTTAAGAGATTATTAGGCCATGAGAGCAAAGCCAGTTTGATGAAGCATTCAGCTCATTTCTGTTTCCATCCACTGCCATGCAAGGACCCCAGTTCTCCACCTCTCTGCAGGATGCAGCAATGTAACAATCAACAATGTAACAACAAGCAATGTAACATCACCCTGGAGGCAGAGAGTGGCCCTCCCCTGACCTCAGAACCTGCCAGCACCTGTGTCTGGGGCTTCTCAGCCTCAGAGCTGTGGGAAATCATTTTCCATTTTTTATAAACTACTCTCTGTGTGGCTTTCTGTCATAGTAGCACAGAACAAATTAAGATCGTTTTTGAAATTTGAAAATTTTAAGTCTCACATGTACTACAAGTTGGAGCAGCAGCAGGAGATAGCCAAACACCTTGCCAATAGAGTCTTCCACTTCTTTAGTCATCTAACGTGATTTTTCCTTGAAAGATGGTTTTCACTGCCCAGAAAAATGAAGACAATGAGGATCAGAATATTTAAAAGTTAGTACACATGCCCGCAACCTACCCCAAGGAGATTGTGGATGCATGGTGGGGACCAGGAATCTGTAATTTTTAAAAGTTCCATGAGATAATTCTGATGCCACCAATGGTTGAGAATCACTGCTCTGCGAGATCAGTCACACCCGTTTTCAGAGAAGAGAACAAGGTTGTATCTCAATGCAAAAAGAAAAGCAAACGATTCCTAGCTCCGGGGTCATCTGTTGGTGCAGATAATTGAGTCTTGTCCAGTAAATTTTAAATGAATGCCATGCGCTGCTTTCCGACCCTCCCTCCCTCTCTTCCTTTTCTTTCTGTTTATTTTGTAAAGTCATGTTTTGGTCTTAGTGCTACAGTAGAGGACCTGGTTTTCCAAAGCTTAAATATTCAAACTATTTTGTTACTGTAACTGGCAATTTTCATTCTCTTAGTTTCCTTAAAACCTGCATCACATCTCTAGAGTTTAACCAACCCAGAAAGATCAGCTGCCAAAGCCAATGACCTCTTGCAGGCCTGCTTTATTCTGTTGAAAGCAGGCATCAAGTTAACACTTCCGTTGTAGGCTGGTAGAAATAAGAATGGATCACAGGGAAATTAGCAGCTAACCCAATGACAATGTTGGCCTACGTGAGCGTTAGCATTATTAGAAATAGTGAACACACTTCGGAGAAGCAGTGCAGCAGCTCTTCAAGGCGCAAGGCCTTGGCCTCCGGATAGATCCTTTAAATGAGCCTGAACTCTGGGAAAGACGGTGAGCTTGAGTCTGGGGTTCTGAGCTTCTCACCAGGACTGCGTTAGCTGACCCTATGAGGATGTTTACTTCGGCTTGTTGGAAACCACTCTCTTAGAGACCTTTACTGCATGTGTGAGAGACAAAGAGAAATGTATTTATGCTTTGCTGAGGACCTGTATTCACTGAGAGATTTAAACATTCATAAATCCAGCTGCCTTCTCCATGCTCCTCCTTGGCTCTTCTCATTCAACGAGACTTTTGAGTACCAACTTCTATGCTAAATGCTGCTTTGTGCACTGGAGATGCAGCACAGAACAAGAGAGGTGAAGCCCCTGTCCTCACTGAGCTTACATTCTAAAAATGTCTAAAAAGCATGTCGATCGGACCTTGTCCTCTTCCTCCCTCACGTTTCACCCAGCCGATCTCCCTGCTCACCCAGCCCGGCCCCCCTCCCCATCTGAACAAACAGCCTCAACGTCTGCCCAGGTGCTCAGGAGCCATCCTTGGCTTGTTTTTCTTCCCCAAACCCTGGACATCGGAGCCATCAGCAAGTCCCAATCACTCTACTTAGGAAGTACGTCCTGAGTCGGCGTTTCATCTGCCACCACTTTGGAGCCAGCCACGGCTGCACGCACCTGCAATCTCGCTTTCAGGCTGGCGTCCCTGTAATTCATTCTCCACCGAGCAGCCAGAGGCATCTTTTGCAAGCATGAAGGTCACCCCCTGCTGCAGGCCCCTCTAGTGGCTTCCCTTTGCCTGTGAAATCGTAACCAGGCTGCATGACTTTGGTCCTGCTTGCTTTTTCAGCCCAGCTTGGCGCGTTCCTCCCCTTCTCTGACTGTGGCATCCATCCAGACCTGCATTCTGCTCCCGGAACAGCCAAGCCCATTCTTCTCCATGTGGCCTCTGCACTTGTTATTCCCTCTGCCCGGGGCCCTCTTTCCCATACTGTGTCACAGCTGCCACCTGACTCAGAGGTCAGAGAAGCCACTGACTGGTTCATTTTAGTTTCCTGTCTACTTAGACCAGAAGCTTTTCTAACTTGTTCATTGTTCTCTCTCTGGTTCTTTGCTCAAGGTCAGCTGTATATAGTACATGACCAGTAAGTGTTTAATGAGCAAATAATGTTAGTTGGTATGTTTTTTAAAGATTTATTATATTTATTTGGAAGACCGAGTTACAGAGAGAGGTAGAGACAGAGAAAGAGAGAGATTTTTCCATCGTTGGTTCACTCCCCAGATGGCCACAACCGCCGGAGCTGCACCAATCCGAAGCCAGGAGCCAGGAGCTTCTTCCAGGTCTCCCACGTGGGTGCAGGGGCCCAAGGACTTGGGCCATCTTCCTTTGCTTTCCCAGGCCGTGGCAGAGAGCTAGATTGGAAGAGGAGCAGCCGGGACTGTGCCACAGCACTGGCCGCAGTTGGTATTTTTTTTTTTTAAGATGTATTTATTTGAAGGCCGGTGCCATGGCTCAATAGGCTAATCCTCTACCTGCAGCGCCGGCACCCTGGGTTCTAGTCCCAGTCGGGGCACCAGATTCTGTCCCAGTTGCCCCTCTTCCAGGCCAGCTCTCTGCTGTGGCCCGGGAGAGCAGTGGAGGATGGCCCAAGTGCTTGGGCCCTGCACCCACATGGGAGACTAGGAGAAGCATCTGGCTCCTAGCTTCGGATCAGCGCTGTGCACCAGCTTTGCTTTCTCTTTCTGTGCCTTTCAAGAGGATGAAAATAAATAAATACTTGTTAAAAATGTAACATGGGGTAATTTTATCGACTTCACGAGGTTATGGAGCCGCTTAAACAAGACTGGTGTGATTCGTGCCAAGTGAGAGGTGAAGACTGCACGTGCCCTGAGAGGTGAGGAGAGAGAGCTACAGCACAGCTCCCCTGAGGGCCACAGAAGGCTTTTGCCAGGTGCAGTTATTTACCTTGACCTTGGTGAGGTTGCCAAGCCAAGGTCGTGTTCTCACATTGGCCAGACATAGGAATCCCTGCTTACAGCTTTTATCTAATTTTGCTAAAAACTTGTAAGGTGAACTTCAGTCTGTTTCAACAAGCTGTTGTGATAATGGAGTTCATTTTAAAATCCTTCCATACGCCACGCTGAAGTCTTCCTCCTGCAGATTCCACCTGTCAGTCCCCAGGGGAATAACAGGAGTTATGGCTTCCTTTGGTCTGGTACTCTCGGGGCTGGACAGTCCCCATGTCTCCAAAACTTACTTTGTTTTTCAGTATGCAAAAAATGAAGCTCCCTGCTCTGTTGTCCTCCTCGCCATTAGGTCTTCTTGCTACCTTTATTGCCTGCTAAGTTAATTCTTTTTTTCCATGAGCTGTGTCTGATTATTAACCCAGCTTATGGTCAATTAAAATCCTAGACTTAGCACTCAAACAGCCACCAAGCTCATCTCTTCTCCTGCATCTAGATTGTTTTGTTTGTTGTTTTCTTATAATGGTATACTAGTTTGTATTTGAGTCTGCTGTATTTTAAGTTTTGGGACATTCAAGCCTATCAAAATAATTTCGAATCTTAATTCAGTTATGAGTTGACATAGCTGCTGCTCCTGAATTTTCTTACATTCAAGTATAATTCAGGTTGTCTTGTGTATGTTTATTCACGTTTTCATAAAAATGTCAAGCCGAGTGGGAATTAGTAGTGAACCTTAAGTCACACACTAGAGCCAGGTTGGCCTTGAACTGTTAATCCCCTCCTTGCCGAGTATTTTTAAAGCTGGATATGGACTTCCTTAATTCTACAAGCATCCAGCAAATGTTTCTCCCTTCCATTCCATGGTGTAACTCAAGAGACTCTGAAATGTTCTCAAAAGTGAGACACATGGTAGGTATACAAGTCCAATTACCTATCAGAAGAAAGGAGAGGCTGTTGGTTAGTTTGACCATTTCCTACTTGAGGATGTTTACATTTTCTTCCATATATTTATTGATGATGAGAATGGTGATGGTGGCGGAGCTGCTGTTCAGTCTGTACATTACAGTGGGCAGTGTGCCAAACACTTTCCAAACATTACATTCAGCTTTCACGCAACCCTGAAAGGCAGCCATTTTGCTTTATTGTATGAATAAGGAGATGGAGGTTGAGCCAGGCTACATAATTTGTCCAGTGTCACGTAGCTAGACAGTGGCTAGCCAAGATGAAACTCAGGGGGCAGGCGTATGGCACAGCAGTTAACACACTGCTAGGGGTGCCTACACCCCATATTTGAGTGTCTGGGTTCAAGTGCCCCTGCTACTTCCAGTTCCTGCTTCCTGCTGTGCACACCTTGGAAGGCAGCAGGTGATAGTTCAAGTATTTGGTTCCTGCCACCCCCATGGGAGATCATGACTGGGTTCCTGGCTCCTGGCTCTGGCATGGCTCTGTTCTGGCTATTGAAGACAGTTGAGGAATGAGCCAATGGATGAGAGACCTCTCTCCATCTGTCTCTCTCTGTATCTGTGACTTTCGAAACCAGATTAAACTTTTGTGACCCCCAAAGCCCAAACTCATTACATTGCTATATGTATAATGTTATACTCAGTTGCAAGATAAATACTTGTTCTGGAAATGCCATGAATAAGGGAAAGGGGACATCAAGTACTAATAAATTTGACTAGTAGTAACCACAGGAGACCAGGGCAGTTCTCAAGATGGGTCCTGTGGGATGTCAGAATGCATTCTGCAGGAAAACAGTGCCCTGTGGACTAACACAGACTGTGCTGGGTGTGCGAGTCCAGTCCCCTGTCCCAACACCAGGCCTTCCATTGTCATGGAAGATAACAAATGGATCTGGTGAGAAGGAGACTGTGCATGTCACGAAAGGATTGGGCAGTGTGGGTGTAAAAAAACCAGGGTGGGGCGTGTCTAAGAAGTAAATATTACATTGCCCTGAACCAAGGAAGCTGAGAAGAATACGGAGAGAGAATTCAGATCAGAGAATGGCGTAGTTTTACCATCCTCTCGCCTCGCCGAGGCACACCTGCAGTGTTGGATCTGAATCAGGATTTGCAAAAGGATTTCTACACGCACAAGCAGGGAGGACTCAAAATACGTGCTGATTTATTTCTCTTAACTGGGAGACTTGTAAGGAGGTTCTGTGAGAGGGAAAAGTTTTTGCCCGAGACTAGTATAGGAGGTCAAAGGTCACTGGGAGACCATTGGTCCCACGGGCCTGCAGGCTGGAGAGCCACACTGCAGGAGTGAGAAAATGGGCTGATGGATTAAGGAGCGCTTGATTGAGAGGGCTGAGCAACCACAAGTGAAAATTTCCACGGGGCTACATCAAAACATCACAAGACCTGGAAGGTATTTTGAGGGCTAGGAAGTCACGTCTGCGTTTGTGGCAAAAGAGAAACATAAAAGCTTTTCCTGTGCTTGATGAACACAATGGCAATCTCAGTATCTGCTTTATTTTACAGCACAGTTAAATATATCTGTTGTCAGCTCTCTCAGCAAGAGGGGATTTTCTAAATGTTCTTGTTTATAAATGTGAAGAAAATTTTTGCACTGAGAGTCATGCTTTTGTTGGCCAAAGAAAGTGAGCACTTGCTGATTTTCTGGCAATCCTAACAAAAATACTGAAGTGTATTTATACTCTGGGGGCCAAAACGAATTTCAAAATGACAGCGCTCAGATACATAATCAGCCAGCTTTCCTCTTCTGCCTCCACTGGGTTTAACAACTTTGTCAGATCTCTTCCTCTGAAGTTTACTGCAGCAAGTAAGCTGAAACTAATTCTGCAGTCATGTAAACACAGGAGGGCTTCCCTGCAGCAGCGCTCCATCTCTTGGTCACCAACCAGTGGATGAGATCAGCAGGCTAATGCCACAGCAAGTGTGGTAAGTGGCAGGAAGTGGTCTTTTTACAGAAAGCAGCAGCGTATTACGTCTTACAGTAGTGTCTCATTAACATCTCGTAACGGTCACAAAAATGTTTACTGCACATTGTTTTAAAGCATAATGGTGTTCAAGTAGAATTTCAAGACAGAGGAACACACCTGTTGTGACTCCAAACAAGGGAAGGTCGCTATTAGGGTCATCAGATACAAGTAACGTTTTACTGTCTGCGCCAATGAGAGAACCGGGTTCTGCTAAGAAAAATCTACGGAGAGCCATATATCCTACTTTGGTTAATGGTTTTGCCATCCTTCTCCAGGGGAATTACGTGATAGTAACAAAAGAGCTGCATTCATTCGATTTGTACCTTCATCCTTCGTTCCTGTGGTGACACTGAAAGATAGCCCTCTGCTCCTAATTTTGTTAGTAGCTCCTGGTTGCCTGCCAAGAAATGTCCAGGCAATTTGGCCACATCCAAGGATGCAGTGCATGCATCCTGTTTGTCCCTTTTCATCCCTCATGTCCCTTTCACATCTGTCACATTCCTACAGGATGTGACAGAGCCTCAGCATACTTCCAGAGGACATCGTTTTCCTGCTGCACAAAGCAGTAGCCCAGGTTGAGGGTGTGCTGGCTCTGAGAGGTGAACTCAAATCCCAAGTCCAACACTTACTGTCTGTATGACCCCAGGCAAGTTTCCTAGCTATTCTATTCCTTGGTCTCCTTCCCTGTGCAATGGTGTTAATAGCACTCCCCAAAATATAAGAATGATGCGGTCAGAATTGTGGCACAGCAAGCTAAGCTACCGCCTGCAACACTGATATCCCATGCAGGTGCCAGTTCAAGTCCCAGCTGTTCTACTTCTGATCCAGCTCCCTGCTGATGTGCCTGGGAAAAGAGCAAAAGGCAGCCCAAGTGCTTGTGACCCTGCCACCCATGTG
Source organism: Sylvilagus floridanus (assembly GCA_949820135.1). Lineage (NCBI taxonomy): Eukaryota > Metazoa > Chordata > Mammalia > Lagomorpha > Leporidae > Sylvilagus > Sylvilagus floridanus. The sequence goes on from OX463235.1 coordinate 46,672,546, forward strand.
GGAGACCTAGATGGAGTTCCAGGCTCCTGGATTTGACCATTTGTGGAGCGAACCAGCAAATGGAATATCACTCTCTCTTTCTCTGTCTCTTTTCCTCTGTAATTCTGCCTTTCAAATGAATAAATATTTTTTAAAGATACAGGGATGTCACAAGTATTAAAAGACAGATTTGGAGGGAGTATCTTGACTAAGGCAATTGACCCAGAGTTAAGCACTGAATAAGTAGCTAAGGATGAAGCTAATAATTCTAATAAACCCACAGCTTTGGATCGCTTCTCAAACAGATGCAATCTTCCTTGCTTCCAATTCTATTACATTGTGAGATCACTGTTTAGAAGCCATCTGGAAGTTTGGAGAAACAGAGACCATCCTTTTGAACAGTTCGACCTCCCTCTCTGGACTCTGTAGACAGCAGAAGCGGGTGCTGGTGTAAGGCTTGGTGCTGCTGTCTTTATCCCAACTCGCAGAACACTGAAACTGAACTTACAGAAAATTTCCTCAACATTTATAACCCATGCCTTCTTTCAAGTGTGAAAAGAAACCTCATATCCACATTTAATGTAATGTGAAATTTCAATATGGTAGCTGGGAGCTGTTCCTAGCATAAAAAATTCATTAGCATAAAAAAATTTCTGACGATGAAATATGTGCTTTCAAAGCATCATGTGTTCTCCTCTCCTCTCCTCTCCCTGCCCCACCCCAGTCCTGACCGAGACCACCAACACCCTCTTCCAGGTTGAGACTCTGTCTTAGAAAGTGTGGTGAGCTGCTCCGGATTCCACAGTCCCTTAAAAAGGGTTCTTCTAGTTCTGGACGTTATGAGGTGGAGACTGAAGTGCCCAAACCCTGGAGTCCCTGTTGAAGGAACACATGAGAGATGAGATGGCAGCAGAAGTTTGGGTTTGGGGAAGAATTGGGGCCTTTTTTTTTGGGGGGGGGAGGAATGGCATGGCACAACTCGTAGGAAGATAGCGCTTCACCCAGGGATTCCCTTTCTCTTGGGGGAAGACAAAGCAAACAGAAAAACAGTCCTGGTCTTCTGGCAGCCGTAGAACTCCCTGGAGATTTTGAAAACTTCTTTCTGAGAAATCCTTAAGAAAACAATACATACCCATCGTGGGATAGTTTAGGACTCGAGTTAGATAACTCCGGACTGTGAATGTGAACTCCTGACTTCAGGGAATTTCTTTCCTGTGTGTGCTGTGAATCTCAAAGAGGCCAAGGAAGTCCTTAGAGGATCTTGAGTCTGGATTCTTCTACCTGCCCCAGAAGACAAAGGCTGAGAACAGCTGGGTGACCTCGTACCCCACCTAGAACCTACACTCGAGGGTCTGACCTGCCAGAGGTTGAATTTGAGCTGCATTGTTTTCGTGACCTGCAGCAAGTGACTAAGTCTGTCTGAGCATCCCTTTACCCGTTTACCAAATTGGAACAGTGTTTGCTGAGGTTGGTTTGTTATAATTAATAAATACCATCTATTAATATTATAATTCTCAGATGCTCAATGTATAGGGTAAAAAATGATGTTTCCACGGTGGACCACATATATTACTGGTGGTTGTAGCTTATAATGGAGCTGCAAAATTCCCGATGCCTACTATTTTTCTACACCTTTTCCATATTTAAATGTTTAGATACACACATCCTAGAATTGTGTTATAAATTCTGGTGGTATTCAGTACAATAGCATGCTGTACAGCACAGCAGTCTCAGAGCCTCGTGGCCCATGTGTAGTGCGCTCTACCATCTGGGTCTGTGCAAGGCCACTCTACAATGCTTGTGCAATGGCAGAGCTGCCTGACCATGCACTTCTCAAGATGTATCCTGTTGTTAAGAGACACTCAGATGCTTGCTTCCCACGGAGTGATGGTTAAATGACGGTCTTGCTATTACTGTGTCCTATATATTGTAGCGTAAGCTGTTCTTCACCCCTTTCAGATACTGATTTCTTGTTTGATCCACCCTCAGCTTGGTTGTGTCAGCTGGCCAGTGCCCCCCAGGGAGAAGCAACGACACTCCCAGCTAAGAGTAAGGGGACTTGTCTCAAGGAGAGAGGAACAGCTCCCAGCTCCCATTGTTGTGAGAGGTTGAGAGAGAAGGGGCCCCATAGGGGCACAATGAGCTGGGACTCCCTGGTGCCGAATCCCTGGTCCCCTACCCCTGTGCTTTCTCCACTCCTGGCAGCATTTCTTTGTTGGTTTGCTCACTGTTGAATTTTGGTTTTTGTAACAACTGTATTGAGCTATACTTCACATACCATACAGATAGACACATTTAAAGGTCAGTGGTTTTGTTTTGTTTTGTTTGTATATCCAGAGTTGTGTAACCATTGCCACAGTCAATTTTAGAATATGTTCACCACCCCCAAAGAAACCCTGTACCCATTTGCAGTCGCTCTCCATTCTGCCCTAACCCCAGCCCCTGGAAACACTCATCACATTTCCATCTCCAGGGGTGTGCCTGTTCTGGACACAGCACATTAGTGGAATCATACAATGTGGGACCTTTTGTGAGTGACTTCTTTCATTTAGCGTGTTTTCAAGATCTGCCAGTGCCATAGCCTAAATCAGTGTTTCATTTCATTTTATGGTTGGGTAATATCCCATTGTGTGTTTATCCCATTTGGATTATTTATATTCTTTGGTAATTATTATTGCTGCTGTTCTGAACATTTGGTTAAAATTTTCTGTGTTGGCATGTCTATTTTGGGGGGCATATACCTAGGAGTGAAATTGCTGGGTCATAAATCCATGTTCAGCATTTTGAGGAATTGCACAACTGTGTTCTGGAGTGGCTGCACCTTTCTCCAGATCCTTATCAACAATCGCTGTTCTGTGTCTTTCTGATTATAGCCATCCTGGTAGGTGTGAAGTGGTATCTCATTGTAGTTGCATTTGATTTCCCTCATTGACTGATGCTGTTGCATATCCTTTCATGTGCTTGTGTTTGTGGTTCTTCTCTGGAGAAGCCATGATTAAAATCCTTGCTGGCAATGTTTCTGACAGTGAGGCAGGACAGCAAGATGTAGTCCTCCGTAGGCTGACTTCTGTCATGCTAACTCCTTGTGTGTGAAGATGTGTCCTTAGTAGGGAAAGTGAGAGCTCTGTTTGTCAGTGTGGTTGCAAAGGGAGGGCTCAGCACGGCAGTTCCCATTCCATTTGGGAAAAAAGTAAAACATTTATTTTCTAGGCATGTGTCTAGTCTCAAAAACAACAACAAATGCTGGCCTTTAAATAGATGTGGGTTCGCTTCCTGATTCTGCTTGGTGACTATGAACAAGTTGCTTAGTAATTTTGTAATTTAGTTTTTTTTTTTTATCTTTGTTTCCACCCCCATATTTTTTAGTTATCTTCTTTCCTTATTTAGATTGAAGTGTGATTTACATATAGTAAAATTCACTTTTTTGGTGTGCAGTGTGAGTTTTGACAAATGCGTGGAGTGTGTCATGACCACAGAGCTAGATAGAGACCATTTCCCTCATTCCAGAAGTTCCATTTGCACCTTTGTAGTTGGGCTTCCCCCTACCTCAAGCCTCTGGTAATTACTTGATCTGATTTCTCTCTTCTTTTGCTTTTTGGAGACTTTCATATAAATGAGATATTGGTACAACAGCCTTTTGAGCTTGGCTTTTTTTATTTACCATCATGCATTGGTAATTTATCAATGTTGCTATACATATCAATAGCTTGCTCTGGTTTGTATACCACTGAATGGATCTACCATGGTTTATGTATCCATTTACCAATTGGAGGACATTTGGGTGACTTTCAACTTTTTGTTTTGTTGTTGTTTTAATTATTAACTAAGCCACTAAAAACATTCTCAAGCAGGTGAATGCAAGTTCTTGTTTCTCTTGAGTGACTATTAAGTTGGTTTGTCCAAGTACAAAGCAAAGTAGCTCTATCATTGGCATCCCAACATCAGTGTATGGGTCTCAGTGGCTCTACAATCTCACCAGAACTTGTTGTTGTCACAAACCTCAGTTTCTTCCTCTGTAAATGGGACAGCAATCCCTGTCCCACTGTTTTTTTTTTTTTTTTTTTTTTTTTTTTTAAAGCAGAGTGTACAGTGAGAGAGAGAGACTGAGAGAAAGGTCTTCCTTTACCGCTGGTTCACCCTCCAATGCCCGCTGCGGCCGGCACACCGTGCTCATCCGATGGCAGGAGCCAGGTGCTTCTCCTGGTCTCCCATGGGGTGCAGGGCCCAAGCACTTGGGCCATCCTCCACTGCACTCTGGGCCACAGCAGGGAGCTGGCCTGGAAGAGGGGCAACCCGGACAGAATCCAGCGCCCCGGCCGAGACTAGAACCTGGTGTGCAAGGCGGAGGATTAGCCTGTTGAGCCGCAGCACCGGCCCCCACTGTTCTCTTCTGTTGTAAAGACAGGCAAAGAAGTAAAATAGCTTGAGCAGAAGAACTTTGTAAACCGTGAAGGCTTTCCCCCGGTAGAGATGCTGCCGCTCAGCGTGACAGGGCTTGTGCTCACTTCTTTGTGAATGTGTTTCCCACAGGAGCCAAATCCCCTCCATGTTGGTAGAGGGAGTCCTAGGAAGTCTAAACCAATGCCTTAGATGCATTGTAGAGTTTGTTTTGGCTCCCATTACTGAATTTTCACAGTAAGTGACAAATGATTGAGATGTAAATCATCAAATGTGAGTCAGTTTTGCTAAAAAAAAAAAAAGAAGAAAGAAATTGACAAAGAGGCCCTGTGTGTTGGAATGGAGTTTGCACTACAGACAGTGTGACTTGCTACAGGAGAAATGAGTGCAATCCTAACAGGCAGTGTCCCCGCAGTAAGGCATTTAAGACAAGTGGGAGGCATGAGGACTGGCTGTCCATTCTGTCCCACTATGGTGAGTGCGGGAGGAGTGGGTAAGAAAACCCACAAAGTACTAATGTGAGATTTTTCAAATTTGAAAGACTTTTTCAAAGAAAAAATTAAAGAAGTGTAAGAAACAAGCAAACTCAAAATTTAATCTCCTTGACATTAGAATGTACTAATGTTTCCCATATTATGTAGTTGCCTATAAAACTATACATATGTGTATATATGCAGCTGAATATGCACCCATACTTGTTTGTCATCTGAGAATTCACGGAAACATGTGGCACCCTAGTAGCAATGAGTACACCTAGGACCCATATCTTGATTTCTAATACCATTCTGCAGTAAAAGGAACCAAGACTCTTTGGAAGAGTGGCTGATTGTAGGACTCAAACAGAAAGTATACAGGAGAGCCTGGAGCATCTGTTAGTGTGGCAGGAGGTATGGAAGTGCTCAACCAAAAACACAGTGATGCAAACTGAGCCAAGGAGACGCAGGAGCCAACCAAAAGGGCTCCCAATAGCAAAAAAGTGCATGGAGTATGGCCCAAAGTATAACATAATTATTCATGAACCTATGCTGATGTTATTGAACAAATAAATAGGAAGAATAAATGGGAGAAATAGACAAACTTCTATACAAAAGCATCTCAAAGCACTTATCATAAATACTCCACCCTCTAGGAGGTGGAGCGAGACTCCCTGCTCCTTGAGTGGGAGCTATGTGTAGTGATTTTCTTCCAAAGGATGCAGTATGGAAAAGGAGGAAAAATAGTGCCTCACCAGGTGACCAAGGTCAACATCAACAGGGACAAGTCTTCATGAGAGTGTGTGCCCTTGCTAGGACAAACAATGAGAATGGCACTTCCGGATCTTCCTCCCACAAAGCCTGAAGGCCAGTCCAACTGTGATAACTATGGTAGATAAATCCCAATTTAAGGCCATGCTATAGAATACCTGGCCAGTACCTCTCAAAAGAAGTCTGAGACGTTGTTGTGGCCAAGAAGAGGCTAAGGATATATCATCATGATTAAATGTAATGTGGTATCCCAGATAGGACCCTGGGACAGAAAATAGACACGTGAAAACAGAAATAACAAAGGATGGAATTTCATTAAAAAAAAAATGTTCTTTCATTCATTGTGATAAATGTACCATGTAAGATGTTCATAAAAAGGGAAACTGGGTACTAGTTAGTATATGGGAATTCTGTGCTCTGTTCTTGCTGTTTTTCTCAGCTAATCTTTATGGAAATTTTAACAAGATATTCATTCATTCTCTCTCTCTCTCTCTCTCTCTCTCTCTCTCTCTCTCTCTCTCTCTCTCTCTCTCATTTTAAAAGCAGAGACAGAGAGGTCTTTAAGCTGGGACTTAAACCAGTGCTCCGATATGGGATACAGACATCCCATGTGGCAGCTTAGCCTGCTGCACTACAGTGCCTACCCCCTAATATGTTCTCTGAAAAGTTGTGTGGCATTGGATTATAAGAGCCCCAAGTTAGACATTTACTATGATATTTCTTAACTATTCAAACAAACACCCAAAAGAACAATGGCTAAGGTATTTGGGGGTCATTTCTTTTCTGAGGCTCCTTATACAGAGATTTAGTAAAATAATAATAATAACAAAAATAATAAAAAATCAGCAGATGATCATTCAGACTATCAGGCTTAAAATCAAAGCCACTCTTTTTTGCCAAGTTAATAATTAGCTTTAGTTGGGTTTCAGTTTGTTCTTTTAAATGTTATTTACTTTTGCTTTTCAAATGCACAAATAAAAGTCACTGTAGAAATAAGATCAACTTACAGATATTGTAGAACCCGGTGTTGGTAAAAGTGACCACCCCTATAGAATGTGCCCACCTGTAGACATCTGCACCACCGGGCTCTGCCAGTCAGGATGTTGTATACCAGGGGAAAGCGCTCGTATTCTTCTTATCAACTTTATTCCTGACCACAAGCGTCCTTCCCCCACCCCCAAGATAATGGCAAAGCCTTTAAAGGACTGTAGCAGTTTCATCTTCCAGTGCTTTCTGGTGAGCTTCCTGAAGCACAGTTTTGGGCAGGATGCTGTTACGTTCAGATCCAGATCACTGTGTGTGACAAAGCTGATGCAAGAATGTCACCGCCACCACCCTAGGGCAGTCGATGCTCCCCACCCCCACCCCACAAGACTCAGGCCTGCCAGCTTGCTTCTCCTTGGGCTGTGCTTAGCATCTCTGGCCATTACTCCTCTGCAGGAGCACTTGGCCACGTACATGTCCTTGGCTGGCCATTTATGACTTGATGACAACGTGGGGAAACCCTGTGCTTGACTACAGGCTGAGTAAGCACAGCCGAGTTAGACAGTTAGCAGGTGCGGAGTTTGTCCATTGATTTGATTTATCCTGACATTAGTCTGGCTCATGACAGTTTCAGTCTGAAAACTAATCTCTGCAGGTACTTCAGCCATGTGGGATCACTGTGTGTGGCTGCTTTGGCGGCACACCGAGTGCCCTGATTCCTGGTTCTCCCACTTGCCAGTTGTGTGAACTCAGAGACGTTTTGGAAGTTCTTTGAGCTTTGGTGTTTCCATCTGTAGAATGGGAACAACCCTAGGACTGCGTGGAAAATTGAATAAAGCTTCACACACTGTGTGAAGCACACAGCATGGTGCCAACTCATTGAAGTGTTCGACTAATCATAGCTATTACCATTAGGAATTAGGCTAGAGTAACTTTTGGAGCCAGAAAATGATTACTTAACCAACTAGGCCAGAGTCAGAAAATGCAGAGAGGACCCAGGAGTTATGGGTTATTTACCCAGGCACTGGGTAAATGTAGCAGAGGCAGACTTAGTGCCTGAGGTTGAGGCACCTGCCTCTGTCCCACTCTCTACTCCTGCCCTTGACGCCGCCTCCCCAGCCCCAGCCCCCGTCAGCCCTCTCTGAATATTCATTCAAGTTAGCATCTCCTGGACCCGCCTTTACATTGGCCGCATTTGTCCACCTTGATTCCTGAAGACTTCCCGGCCCTCTCCCCATCACTGCGGCTGGGGTCTCACAGGGCCATGCTTTGCTGCCGGAGCTGGGCCTCCACAGGCAGAGACGACAGCCCTCCCTGAACTCTGGAGACTTCGTGCCCTGATGGTGATGAGTGGGGGGAGGAGCTCTCAGGCCCCAGCTTCGCCCTCCCTCCCCCAGAGCAAGCAAAAACTGCATGAGTCTCCACAACTTGTAGTCTTGAATTTGAATCAACGTTGGGTAATGCAGACTCCTGCGGTTTTAGTCTGAACGCTTCTACTGACCAGCTGTTTGTGCCTCTTTGCAAAGCTAACTTCTCTGGTCCTGACTTTCCTTTCCCATAAATTGTGCAAGGTCAGCATGCAGCTATTAACATACTGTTTATGATTCCTTCTATTTACAAAAAAATCAAGGATTCGGGAGAATTTTTTAAATGGTCAGATGCAGGGAAGGCTAGGATGACGCAAGAAGGGAATAGATGCCATTGACTAAAATGGCAACCAGAGCTGCCTCACAGTCTCAGCAAGAAATAGGATGTGATAATTTATATTCTCGTCATCTGAAAAAGAAGAGGGGCGGGGAGAGGAAGGAAAAGAATGGGGAGGAAAGAAAAGGAAAGAAACACCCAGGACTCCTGCAAGCTGCCTCCTAGACTCTGGAAGATCTTGTCTCCTTTATGTCCTGTGGCAAATGGACGGCATCTTCGAGAACGGGGTTTTGGGTTTTTTGTTGTTTTTTTTTTTTTTTTAAGATTTGTTTATTTATTTGAAAGGTAGAGTTACAGAGGGAGGAAGAGAGAGAGAGAGATCTTGCATCCACTGGTTCACTCCCCAAATGGCCACAACAGCTGGGGATATGCCAAGCTGAAGCCAGTAGCCTGGAACTCCATCCGGACCTCCCACGTGGGTCCCAAGCACTTGGGCCATCTTCCACTGCTTTCCCAGGCGCATCAGCAGGGAGCTGGAATGGAAGCAGAGCAGCCAGGACGCAAACCAGTGCTTATATGGGATGCCAGCATTGCAGGTGGCTGCTTTACCCCTGTGCCACTGTAACCCCCTAAGAGCAGTTTTGAAGGCAAAACCATGTGCAGAAACAGCTGCCCTTTGGCCGTATCTCAGGACATCACTCAAAAGCATGACTATTGACAGACTGGATGTGAGGAGTCAGGGTCATCTAGTCCTGGGGTTGCTCCCTGACAGTCTTACTTGGCACAGACAGAGCTCAGAAATGTAAAGAACGGATGCCCGGCGTGACCCTCAGAATGCTTCTCATGTATACTGGTTGCCTCAGCCAAGCTGGTGACAAGTGGGAGAGGCCACAGGCAATTGAAAGTGGAAATTCCTGGCAAGTTCTTTTCTCTGTCGAGGTAATGCAGGTTCGAGAACATTCTCCTGCTGTCTACCACCTTTCCATTTCCCAAAGGACTCTTCACCTATCTACTGGCCAAAAAAGACCAAGAAATCTTATGATAGTGACCCATGTATCAAGTGCTTTATTTTGCATGTTTTGTTTTTTACATCAAGCAGATTGCTTTCGACCATAAAGCTTAAACCACAGACCCGGCTGGGGAGGGTGGGAAGGAAGCAGAGAATGAGGATGAAGTACAGCTGCATGCAAATAAATTTGAAAAGCTCTAACAAGGAGGGTGAAGGTGGGCACGTGAAGCCCTGGGGTAGTCCTGGCACTTAGCTGGTGCTCCACCCACTCCTTGAATGATTAACTGAGTAGAACGTGGAAGTGATGACCGCTGGCAGGTGTCTAAAGGTGGGAATTGCCGACTGGCCACCTCAACCAGGAAACAAATTAAACACTTGGTCATGAGTACGCAGCATCCTAACGCTCTTTTCAGGATTAGTCCCAAAACACACCCTGAGTTTGTTTGTTTGTTTGTTTCTTTCTTTCTTTCTTTCTTTCTTTTTGACAGGCAGAGTGGACACAGAGAGAGACAGAGAGAAAGGTCTTCCTTTACCATTGGTTCATCTTCCAATGGCAGCTAAGGCCGGCACACTGTGGCCGGCGCATCGCGCTGATCCGAAGCCAGGAGCCAGGTGCTTCTCCTGGTCTCCCATGCGGGTGCAGGGCCCAAGCACTTGGGCCATCCTCCACTGCCCTCCCTGGCCACAGCAGAGAGCTGGACTGGAAGAGGAGCGACCGGGACTAGAACCTGGGGTGCTGGCACCGCAGGCAGGGGATTAGCCTATTGAGCCATGGCGCCGGCCCACCCTGAGTTTCTAAATGAGTTCATCTGTCAGCTAGAGTTGTGTGTCAGAGGCAGGCGGCCAGCAACCACTCTCCTGATCCGTGCTAACTGGAGATGAGTTCTTCCTCCTGCTGTCGGATGGCCAGCACTTCTGGCTGTTTCTCGTGGGTCATCATTTATTCGTTCAGTCAGTTATTCATTCACCCTGAAACTTTGATTGAGTGCCTGCTGTGTGCCAGGCACTGTTCTAGGCTCTGGGGATCCATTGGTGAAAAGCAAACATCCCTGCTCTCATGAGGTTTACTCATTAGGTGAAAATGACTAATAAGATAAATATGTGGTAGGAAGAAAAAATATAGCATGGTTCCTGGCTATGCATCAACTGACAACAGTCAACAAATCAGTAAGGCCGAACATTTATACAGGAGCCACTTTGCAGCAATTTGAGCTTTCAAATAATAATAGTGATGGATTTCAATATAGTGAAAAATTTTAAATCCATGAATCTATGCTGATTAAATAATTCCATACATACATCCAACCAGGAAAAGGGAAAGCTCTTTTCTAGCAAAGAATACAACCAATAATGTAGAAGAAATGATAGAAATACAAGTTGTCATTCAGTAGCTGTCACAGAGGGAGCTGATTCAGGTGATAGCTATCAAAGGAAGGTAGGTGGATGGAGGGCGTATGTGAAGTAGGGTATTGGTGCATTCTTGGAATGTCTCCCAAGGAAATCCTAGCAAGTCACTGGAGAGAAATGGTGGCTTTATCGTAGAGACACCAGCCTGACCAGACAAGCAAGATTCCTACCACAAGTGGAGTAAAAGGGTCTACACCATGTGCCCTCTGGGGCGATGCCCTGGGGATGCCCAGCTTCATTGTGTGTTCCTGCCAGCACAGTATCTCCTAAGTCTGGTCACAAGGAAACACCAGACAGACCCAAGCTGAGGACCGTCCTGCTGAATGCCAGGCCTGTAATCTTTGAAATTGCATGAAGACATGAAAAATGTGGAAGGATGAAGGAACTGTTCCAGGTGGCAAGAGACTGAAGAGACCTTTGAGACAAAGTGCCACATTGCAGTCACCAGATCAGCATGAGCATCATCTGGGAACTTTTTGGAAATTCAGAGCTTTGGGGCCAGCGCTGTGGCATAGTGGGTTAAGCCTCTGCCTGCAGCAACGGCATCTCATTTGGGCACCGGTTCTAGTCCCAGCTCCTCCACTTCCATCCAGCTCTCTGCTGGTGGCCTAGGAAAACAGTGGAAGGTGACCCAAGTGCTTGGGCCCCTGCAGCACCCACAAGGCAGACCCTGAGGAAGCTCCTGGCTCCTGACTTCAAATTGGTTTGAGGTTTGAACCAGCAGATGGAAGACCTCTCTGTCTCTCCTCTCTCTGTTGTTAACTCTGCCTCTCTTTGAATTTTGAAAAGAAATGCAAAGCCTTCCATCCTCCTGTACCCACTGGATCCTAATCTGTACTTTAACAAGATCCCAGAGATCCCTGTGCTCATTTAACGGTGAGAGTGGCCAGAGCACTAGATAGCAGCTCCCAAACACAAGGCTTTATCATAATCACTTAGGAAAACTTTTTATGAGGACAGATGCCTACTCCCAGATCTACTGAACCAGATGCCCAAATGATGGAATCTGCACCTGGGTATTTTTAAGAATCTCTCCCAGGTGGTTCTGATGCGTTTGAGACTCACTGGAATCTGAATGGTGTCATCTCTGCAGGGGTGGCCAACACAGGGCTCATTCCACGTGGGCCTTGAAACAGGTTGGAGAACCAGATAAATCACTGTGGTTCCTGCTCTAAGCACCAAGGCATGACCTCAGACTAATACTTTAATGCAGCAGAGGAATGTAAATAAATATTGCTCGTTCATATTTCAGGAGTTTTCTAGAACATTTAAGTGGATTTGAAAAATACTTTTGAAAGGATTGTTTGTACAAACATCATGCTCTTTCCAGTCCTTGTTTGGCATAGAGTTTAATCAGATTTAAAATGGAGAGTGTTCTCTGTAAGGTTGTGTGTTTCTTTTCTTCCAGGGCATGTAAGACAGGACATCTGGGTTTTATCATTGAAATACTAAAACACATCCAGCATTTTTTTTTTCATGAAATTTGGACCTGAGTTTATATGCTACAGGTGTTGGATATATTTGATAGAAGGCTAGAGTCTCTTCATTTAGAATTAAAAGGAATAAAAAGTATGCATAACAATTTTGTTTTTGAAGTCTTTAGAGCTTTTTAAATTTTTTAACTATGTCTTCTAACACTTAGGAAAATATGACAAAATAGAAATCTTTTATTCAATTCTATGTGAAAATCTAGTCTTCAGATATTCCCTTTTATATTATATACTCTATCCTCATCAACTCCAAAAAATTTGCTTTTGCTCTTCTGTTGACCTCTGTCCATTTGCCTTTTGTAACTCATGGACGTTAACTGCATTGTCCTTTACCGATCTCTTCCCTGTCCCGTGAGAGATGGAAGAACGTAAGATGGGATGGCTGAGGTTGGGTGTGTGTAGACATAGTCTATGCATGAGTGTAAGAAGTGATACTCTCCAGTGGAGACCAGCAGGGACTGAATGGTGGAGCAGCAAAGGAGACTTAATAAGACATTTTCAAAAATTGTAATTTCCAGGTTCAAAGAAATACCACATTAAATGTAAGTGCCTCAAAAAACCAAAGGCCATAGCTGGCAATGCTATCCATACAGGCACCTGTTAACGCTGGGAAAATCATCTAACCTTCCTCTTGTACTTACAAATGTGTGAAAGCACTTTCACATTCTTCCCTTTAATCGTCCGGTTCTGTAAACTAAGTATTGCTCACGGGCCTGCTCTACACTGGAGGCCTAGGAGAGAGATTAAGTCACTGACCCCCTATCACTGAGGCAGAAGTTAGAAGTGAGACTCGAGGCCAGCACCTCTGACCTCAGACCTGGGCTCCCGCACTGCCTCCAGCACAGATATTTGTCCCACCCACATGCCAACAGCGTGGTCTGGTTTTGCTGTCTTTGGACTTTGTTTTCTTGGGTTTGCTTTTTTGAGTAGAATTAATACTTTCCAATACTTGATTTTTTTATTTTACTTCTCCATTTTTGTCTTCTACATCCTAAGCATTTCTCAAGCCAATAGTTCTATAAAGAGATGTCCTGAGCCAGGTAGAAACCACATCTTTGCCCCCCTGTGGTCAAAACTCACCTTTTCTCTACAAGAAAAGGCAGGTTGGCATTTGGCCCCTAACAGTTCTGTCACTCACTCGTACAGGAACTGTCAGTATCACACACATGCACACACACACCCCAAAAATGCCAGCATTAGCTTCTGCCCACTCAGCAAAATCACTCCAGGGTTCTGCCAGCTGCAGGGCGCAGTGTCCCAGATCGCTCCCTTTTTGAACTTCTGCAGCTCCTAACCTTGGGCTTGTGCCTGCTGGACTGTTAATCAGGGTCCCCAGCCCATAGCGCACAGCCATAAGCAGCTGCTCCCTCCCTTCCTAAAACAGATCCTAACCAGAATTTTCCCTGAAGGACTCTTCCTGCCAGCTTCCTCCCCTCCCGGAAGCAGGGGAAGCCCCCTCCTCCCCTTCTCCTCCAATCCCTAATGAAGACAGATCACCCTGGTTCTCCTCGGGCCTCCCTGCTGGCTCCCGAGCCCACATCTCCAGTCTCTGCCCACAGCCCCTCTGCCGGGCGGGCGCAGCTGGCACCCCAGCAGGGTTGTGGTTCTGCAGACACACCCGCCGCCACAGCCACCCTGGGACCCCGCTTGGCCTGTTAAGGCCTGGGCCTTGGCTGGCCCTGGTCTGTGAGTGTTTGCGCCTCCTGCTGCTTCTCCCTTTTCTTCCTTTTCTCTTGCCTCAGTAGGACCATCCTCCCCTAGGCGCCCTGAGTTAGGGTCTTCAGCAACTGCTGCTCCAACTCTCCCCGTCTTCACCATCAGAGCGGTGAGCTCCTCCCGATTAGGCACTGCCTCTCTGCCCAGGGGAACCTGACTCCGAGGCCCAGAGAGGGAGGGCGTGTGGGGGTGCATTAGATCCTCTTCTGACCCAGACCCCAGCAGATGATGACCGTGGGCCGTGCTGCGGTCAGGAGACCTGGGCTCTAGCCCCTGCTCTGCCACCCGTTAGCTGGGTGGCTGTTGCACATCACCTGCCCTCTCTGGCCATCTGTGTCTTCATCAATCCAGTAAGGGGATTGAATTAGATGAGGTCTGAGGTCCTTTCCGGATCAGACGTTCTAAGGCCCGCTGATTGATTTGTCATCGTGTTCTGTTGCAGAAGCCCATGGCTGCGTGCTGCTCTGCTCTCTGGGCTACTTCCTCGTGATAGCCTTGGCTGCCCTTAGGCCTTAAATGTCTTCATGTTGGGTGATAGGGAAAATGTGTTTTGTGTCTTAGTTTTAGAATTCTTACTGTGACATATTGATTCTGGCATTTCTGACGTCTCTACCTCCCACAGCCGCCTCCCCAGCAGTTTCTAGAAATGAGGGGGTATGTTTGGGCCAGTTGCAGGTGGAAGGTCCACAGAATGGCCAGGGGCGATGAACTGCTGGCAGTGCTCACTTTGGGAGAGACCCAGTGCCAATGTGCCAGCGTTCTTCTACATGTTAATTAGTGTTTCTTTAGGGGGAAATAATCGGTGGTCAAGAGGACTTAGGAAACACTGAGTATTAGTTCCTTCTTGGAGCTTTATCACGCACATTAGCATAGTAAATTTCCAAGAAAAACAACTTTTATATACATAATCCAGCATTTGCACTTAACATAGAGGGGAGCATGTGCCCTGGAACCCGGTTTGGGAAACAGTGCCACAGAACATTACTGACCGATTTCTCTCTGGGGTCTGTGGGACAGACAGGGATACCAACAGCTGCTGTAATATTTCTTGAGCACCTACTATGTGCAGAACATGTGAGAGTAATTCAACATTGGCAGATCCAGTGTCAACCCATCCAGATTTCAAAATCGGATGCTGTAGAGGGACAGGCACATATGCTCTCAGGCAGGTCAACACGCGAGACAAATGAAGCATCAAGCGAGGCTTGGAAGTGCTGGAGCCAGGCCACGGGCGGGTGTCTGACTTCCCGGATGGAACTGCAAGAGCTCTCAGCTGTCAGTCTCAAGTTTCTCTGCTTTGCTTCACCGGGGCAATTACCACCCACCAGTTACACGATCTCATCACAGGGCATTAGTTTATAGATTAGGTCGATGGTGAGGCATTTTGGAGTAATTTTATCCTGTGCTGAACATTCTAGAAGGTTTGCCTGTCGTGTCTGGCTCTGTTGGTTGTTATTCAGAGTTGGCATCTGTCCCCTCCCCAGAAAAGGTGACCTTCTTTTCGCATAGCAAGGAAGATGTGGAACTGGCCGGGTCGTGTGATGGGGTTTGATCTCACTCCATCGGATGTTGTTAACTACCTGCCAGCCAGAGTGCCTGATGCTTCCTGGACAGAGGCCCTGGGTTCTCAGGGGGCCTGCCCTTTGGGAAGCTGTGTGCGATGCACTGTTTTCCCAAGACTTCCTGGATCTACCACGCCGCATCTGTGCATCCTCCCTTCCCGACCGAGCCCTCCCCTGCACCCCTGCCCTCTCCTGCTTCCCACCCCTTGCCGCCAGCTGCCCTTATTCATGTACATTTTCTTGCCCCTTCTCTTCCCTCTGCCTCCCCTCCCTGGCCTCTTTACAATAAGGGATTCTTCTCTTGGAAGCTCCAGCCCTTGGGAAGTCTCTCTTTCTACTGTAGTAAAAAAGTCAACACTGTTTCCACAAGTGCTTCACCTTGCCGAAGGAGCTGCTTGTTACTTTTCATTATCAATACGAGTTGACATTTATTGTCTACGTCCTTCCCTCTATGCACCAGAGCCTTTTTTATGTACTATCCTTTTATTAGTCACCACCCCTTAGGACACAGGACATTTTATAAATATAAATTGGGTCTCAGGATAGGGAAGAAAGTTGCTCCAGGTTACAGCAACAACCAACGGCAGAGCCAAGAAACACCTGCATTTCTTTTGTTCCAGATCCCATGCTCCTCCCCATTGTGTACCCCATCCTGCCCCTCCAGGCACACACCTTCCTCCCCATAGCAGATAGAATTCACATGTCCATCAGCTTTGTGTAAGCTTCACTCCCTGAAGCTCACCCCCATACATAGGTACCAGGCAGCTGATTTCATTATCGTCTCAGCGATGTATTCTGTTTGCTGGAATCCACACATCCAGCTTCTAATCGATCTCTGTGGGGGCCAGTATCCCTCATTTCTTTTTTTTTTAAAAGATTTATTTATTTATTTGAAAGTTAGAGTTAAACAGAGAGAGGAGAGAGAGAGATCTTCCATCTGCTGGTTCACTCCCCATTTGGCTACAATGGCTGGAGCTGCGCTGATCCAAAGCCAGGAGCCAGGAGCTTCTTCCTGGTCTCCACATGGGTGCAGGAACCCAAGGACTTGGGCCATCTTCTACTGCTTTCCCAGGCCATAGCAGAGAGCTGGATCGGAAGTGGAGCAGCCAGGACACAAACCAGCGCCCATATGGGGTGCCAGTGCTTCAGGCCTTGGTGTTAACCTGCTGTGCTACAGTGTCGGCCCCCAAGTATCCCACATTTCTTCACACTCTGTGTCTTCAAGGCAGTGTACTCCAACGCATGCAGTCCATTTTACTTTCCATTCTCTCCTGCTGTTGATCATTAGCACCCATGTGGTGGTCAGTCTCCTGCTACTTGCTCACCGTCCACATTGCAACTGGTAAAACTCATGGCAGTTTTGCTTCCCTGTGGCAGGTGCCTGCCTGCCCTAGGGCCCAGAGTGATTTGCAAGGTCTGTGACCTTCCTGTCCTGCTCCCAGGCCCTGGAAGGCAACCTTCACTTACTGCCTTTCCCAGGCAGTGTGGCCTGTGGCCAGTGGCCTCCCCATCCAGGAGACTTGAGTCAGTCACTCTCTGTCTGTAATCCAGGAAACCTGCAAAATGGTGAGATCAGCCATCCCTGCCTGGTCCTCTAAGGGGAATGAAGTCCTCTGGTCAGGGGCTCAATGCCCATAGGCCATGGCTCCCTGAGTATCCTTTCCCGGTGCTAGTCTTTTGAGCCTCTTGGGCGAAGAGCAAGCTGGCAAGTGACTACGAAGGGGCTGTCAGCTCCAAGGTAAATGCCCCTGCCTCACCTCCCACACTGCAGTCCCAGATGCCTTGGGCCACTCCAGGGCTGAGCAATCTTCTGGGAATGGCAGCTCCATCAGGGAGTCAGCCATTATGTGCGTGTGGTTTTTTTTTAAAGGTCTATTTATTTTTATTTGAAAGAGTTACAGAGAGAGAGAGGAAGAGACAGAGAGAGAGATCTTCATCCACTGGTTCACTCCCCAAATGGCCACAACAGCCAGGGCTGGGCAAGTCAGGAGCTTCTTCTAGGTCTTCCAGGTGGATGCAGGTGCCCCAGCACTTGGGTCATCTTCTTCTGCTTTCCCAGATACATTAACAGTGAGCTGGGTTGGAAGTGCAGCAGCCAGGGTTCAAACTGGCACCCATGTGGGTAGCTGGCATCATAGGCAGCAGCTTAACCTGGTATACCACAGCACCAGCCACTGCTGCTGTGTGTGTTTAATGCATAACTTAGAACAAAGTTACTGAGTTCCTGCCATGCATGCCAGAAAACAGTAAAGGACAAAGCCTGCCTGCAAGGAGCTCCCACTCCAGTGGTGGGACCAGGAAGGTGGTGGTGACAGCACAGTATAATAAGTGCATAATCAAGTCATGTTAGCACCCACTAACTATCTCAGGGTTCAGGGAAGGCTTCCTGGAGGAGATGACATCTGTGCTACTTGGAAGCCAGTGGGGTAGAGGGACGGAAGGTGAAGGTCAAGCACCAGGGGCAGGGTGAGTTTGAGGAGCCTTTGGAAATACCTAGTTCATTCTTGAATGCATGAGAGAAGACAGCAGCAGAGAGGTGGTGGGTAGAGGAAGGGTAGTATCCAGGGAGAGCATGTAGCATCAGGAGAGAGTCTAGGAGAGCCACGAGGAGCACCAGCATCCCAGAGCCAACTTCGGCAGCTGAGTACATGTGACGAGCATGGGCTCTGGGACTGGGCTGCCTGAGTGGAGGTCCCACCTCCAGCACTTACTACCTTTGTGACCACAGACAAGTGACTCAGCGCCCCCGTACTTTAGTTTCACGATCGAAGTGGGATGATGATGGTACATTCCTCATTCAGGAGAGGAGAGCACCCTAAGAACCAGGGAAGGGACAGGTGTGCCAGGTGCGCTGGGTGGTGTGCCAATGCTGCCATCTCCCGGGACCACCAGGACTGTGGCTGCTGTGTCTGCCTTACTAACTGCACCCCAGTGCTCAGAACAGGGCCAGCTGGATCCTTGAGAGTAGACTCTCAGTAGTGGCTTACTGAACGTTACCCCGGCTTAGCAGGAATGAGAGTGCTTCAGGGACCAGGCACCCAGGTGGCGGCAGCAGCTTAGTGAGCAGATTTCCTAGGAAGCAACTCCTGGCTTTCTCTGCCTCTGCTGCAGACCCCTTCTCCCATATTCTGTTTCCTGTCTTCACTCTTTAGTACAGGAGGACCCTGCCTATTCTGCCTGTCATAGAAAGTTTAAATATTATTTTGCTGATTTTTTTAAAAAAAATTTTAATTTTTAATTCATTTTTAAGAGATTCAATGTGACTTGTAGGAAACTTAAATTTTTAGAAGGATGACAGAATAGAAACATTGGTAAATATTGCAAGTGCCAACACCACATTCTCTGCGGTTTATCAGAACTCTAGCATTCTGTTTCCAGAGGAGATGCATCTCTCAGACCTTTAGCCGAGCTCCTCATGATCATTGCTGAGAACAATTCTCTGCCCACCGGATCAAGGCAGTGGTCCAGGGCTCAAAGCTATAAATAATTTACTTTTGAGTATAATCCTCATAAGAGAAAAATGGAAGGTAATAGAGCATGTTGCTTTAAAAGCCCAGGTTTATTGATGTGGCTCATTCCCAGGTCACAGGAGTATAACCTGGGGCAAGCTTGTTTAGCCACTCTGGGCCTCAGTTTCCTCATTCACAAAATGGCAACAGTATTACTACCAGCCATGCGAGACTAAGAAGATTAAATGGGATACGCCGTATCCTCCTGACAAGTACATGCTCAACCCATGCACACTGTTGCTGTGATCATCAAAATCATGCAAAGAGGAAAAGAATGAAATTCATAAATGATCCTGCAATGGATTTTAATTCCATCATATTAGAATAGGAGAGATAACCAAGACCTGATTTATTCTAGGGCTACTAGTAAATCCTTGTGTAAGAAACAGTAGAAAAGGATGAGATGAGTCTTGCTTTTGGCAATCATTTAGTAATGGCTTTGGAATGAATGACCCCTTCAGTTGAGTGTATGTATTCTTCAGCTCTGCGTTACTACACTGAAATAGCTGAGGCAACTGACTTATAAAGAAAGAAGGTTTAGTTCAGCTCCTGGTTTTGGAAGTTCACAGTTCAAGATTGGGTAGCTCCATTGGTTCAGCCTCTGGTGAGAATATTCCTGCTGGCTGAGGCCTGAGGTGGCACAGAGTGTCCCATGGCAGGAGGGAGTGTGCATGCGTCCACGCTTCTCCGTACAGGAGCACCATGATTCGATCACTGGAGCTCTACCCTGATGACCTCATCCAATCACATCACTTCCTGAAGGTTCCAACTCTAATCATCACGATTGAATTAAGTTTCCTCCCTGTTAGAGCCATTAATGTAAGACCTTGAGAACCAAGGCGACAAGTATTCAAACACTGGCAGTATGGTAAAAAAGAGGATAACATAGCATGCATAGCTGTTGACAGTTCTCCAAAGTTTGTGGTTTTGTATATCTTAATCAAAATATTTTCCCTAGTTGTTGTTAAGATAGTTAAATAACTCCCGTGGATTTATAAGTTAATTTCTCAGTATTGTGGAAATTTATAGCTGAAGTACTTGGGGATAAGTAACTATCTTTTGCAAACTACGGGCAAGATATTCTGTAAACGATAGGGACATGGCGAAATAAGTTGCTGTCTGCCCTTGAAGAGTTGGCAATTCAGAGAAGATGGACATTGACACAACTGGTTTGGTTGCCAAGTAGAGTATGCCTTCTTACCTTTTTTATGCTTGCTCCAACCATTCCTGCCCCCAGCCTAGCATAGCTCCCTGCAAATGTATAGGCATGCAGTAACTGTGGAAAGATTAAGCACTATTATAGACACATCAATAAAATGCTTTGGGAGGGCACCTGGGACCAAGAAATGCAAGAAAGACCCGCCTTCCAAAGATAGAGGCACATAAATGAGTAAAATTGGCCTTGTAGTCATTCCATCATAATATCAAGCATTTTGCTGTTTTATTACTTATATAAATGCTTTTCTCCCATGGGGCTTCCATGAATGCCATGGCACACAGAACACAGCAGAAACTCAGTAAGTGTCTCTTAGAAAGAGGAAGGGCCATCTCAAGCCAAGATGTATTTGTCAAAGCTTTTCTTCAAATGCGGATGAAGAGCAGCTTGACTCAAACTTGCTGAAACCAAAAGAGTACGTGGAGCTGCCAGAAACTTCCAGGTCTGGCTGGATCTAAGAATCTGACCAATGACCTCTAGAATAGCCACCTTCTACCTCTATGTTGGTGTCATCCTCAGGCAGGTTCTCCTGATACTGTAACAATGATAGTTATAAAGAGCCCCCAGCTTTTATCTTTTTAGCTTATGATTCCAATGAAAGGACTGTGTCTCTTTTCCTGATAGTGCTAAAAGACTCAAGGAGGACTCTAGTTGGCTTGGTTTGAGTCCTATACCAATGTGTGAACAAATCGTTGAGGCCTACCTTGCAGTTAGGAGTAGAGTTAGTCCCATTATATCTTGATAGATTAAGAAAGGAAGATGTGACACAAATATTGGGCAAAAGAAATAAACAAATTTCCTGTATAGTCACAACACAAGGAATCAGATTTTTTAAAAATGGCCTAGAGCTAAGAATAACTATAGAATAGAAAATGACCCGTGCAGTCGGATTGGAATGACAGACGGACACGTGGTGGGCAACAGTAAGAGCGAATACTGCAGAAGTAAACTAGATTAGATGGTGCCAACTGTGAAGGCCACAAAGAGATTTTGAGTTTTATCTGAAATCAGCTGTGATGTGATCTGTGGGAAGGGGGCATGGGTATAAAACAAGCCGTGTATAGGGCTTCTGAAGAAGCCACCTTTGGCTGTTTCCGTTCCCCTTCCCCCACCCCCTGTGTCCCTTCCAAGTAAAGAGTCACCAGTGGCACCTCGCCAAGCAGAACAAGTTCAAGAAACTCTTCTGCCGGCACTTCATGTCAAGGAGGATGCTGGGCGTGGGAAACACAGTGGCTGCAGCCTCACGACTGGGGCCCTGGCATGAGGAAGTCATGACCTCCACTGTTGGACTGTTGTGGAAATTGGTCTCTGAAGGTAGTGTAAGAATACACACACACATGCACGCACACACACACATGCATGCACACACTCCAGGGTACATCAAAAAGTTCACAGAAAAAAAATGGAATTAAAAGGTAAGTTTATTTTGTTGCAAAACATTCTACATCTAAGCATAATTTCATAGTTTTAATACACATTTTCAATTAACTTTTTGAAGTCTGTGTGCAGAGAGCGAGACAGGACATGGCGATTATAATAAAAATAAACATATTTGCTTTCTAGCAAGGAGTCAGGGAGGCCTTCAGAGAAGAGATAATGTGAGCTATCGTTCTTTAGGAAGACTGGACTCGGGGCACAAACGCTTCTCAAGCAATCACAGACTCTGTGGTCCAGCTTTGCTGTAATCAGGGAGTGGGACTTAGAGACGCCTCTATTCGGTACTTCTGTGTCCTATTCCCTGGAATTCGGCCTCTCTCCAGCTTGGGTGGTGATATTGACAGTGGTGGGGAGCAGCAGCCGTAGCAGAAGTCACAATAGTAAACGTTATTGAGCCCTTAACTATGCTAAGGGCCATGTTAAGATCTTTAGATACGTTCTCCAGTTTCATCCTCATGGTAATTTTATGAGTAAAATTTCATTTTACTGAAAGGGGAGCTGAGACTTGAAGCACTTGGGTGGCTTGTTTCAGGGGTGTGTGCAAGGGAATGGAGGGACCCAGATCCACTCACCACCTCCCCTGCTCATGTTCTCTACCTACTGGGCTATGGTCCTGGTCTCAGGTCCACTTAGCTCAGTGGGGCCAGAAAAGGAGATGGACAGTATTGGCCTGGGGCTACAGAAATGGGGCTTTCTGGTTTGAGGCCCCAGGGTGGAGAGGGAGGATGCTGAACTCTTGGACTAGTTCTCAAACTTCAGTGCACACAAGAATCACCAGGGAGTTTGTCTAAAATGCAGATTCCCAGGCTCTGCCTTTAGAAAGTCAGATTTCTAGGTCTGAGTGAGACCTTGGGACCTGCATTTGAACAAACACCCTATCACCGCCACTGTTAATCTGTTAATTCCTATTATTATATGAGTACCCCACCACTAAACACCACTAGGCAGGCATGTGTGTGTGTGTGTGTGTGTGTGTGTGTGCGCGCGTGTGCTGCCCATTAATCACTTGAGAATAGATTTATCTGAACCTTCATTGTATTCTGTGAGCTTCACCACTAGCGCCTGCTTTGCAGTTTGGTGACAAGGGAGCCTCTTTCTAACAAGCTTTTGCTCCGCATGTCGGAAAGCTTTTTGGCACAAAGTCATTTGTCTTCTCTTTCTGGACCTGGGAACTGCAATAGGAAATGTCCGGGCCTTTTCCCAACTAGAATCCTTGAGTGCTGGGAGGCTGAGAATCCTGCCTGCCCACAGCCCCCTGGGACTGAGGGTGGCTTGCCTGTTGGCCCGATGCACTGAGCATCCCCATACTAGAAATGTGGGAAAGATGGTCTCTGTCCTTGAGGACTTAGGGTCTGTAGGGGGAGATGAAACTGACGCATGTGAAAGAGGCAGGCCCACAAATAGAACAAAAATAGACCAGATGCAAAGCCCAGCGTGGTGAGAATCCAAGAATCCAGATGGAACTTTGGACACAAGGTCCTGCTTTAAGTCAGAGAGAAATGGGAAGAAAGTAAAGGTAAGCTGTTAGGTGAACTCTCGGGAAAGCCTTCCCAGGGGAGGCAAGTGTCAGTCAGTCATTCACTCGCTTGCTGATTCCCCAGAAGGCTTACAGAGGGTGGGTCCTGGCTGGTCGCTGACACTGCTACCTACCTGTGCCTGTCTTTATGGGGAACACAACACTAAAGGTGTATGGAGGACAGGGCGATGCAGGGGCACCAGAACGTGCGGGAAATGTGGACACTGCCAAGGTGGGGAGTCGAGGAGATCCTGCTCAAGAGTGATGTTCCATCAGCTTCCTGAAGCCAGCCTCACCCAGGTACAAAGGAGGCCCCACCCTGGTGCCCTACACACCTTGTCTGCCAGTGCGGAAGCCTCAGGCCTCCATTCCACACCCTGTCCCCACTCCACCGGGGCCCCATGGCCAGTCTTTAGGCCAAGGAGGTACATTCAGATAAGAGACCCTTGCGGGCCAGAGGTGGACCTGTGGCGTTTTCATCAGGGGGTTTTGGAGTCCTGGACCTACAGGGGGACATGATGCACAAGTGGACACATAGCCTGTGAGCCGACTTGTCTGCCGCACCCCACACGCTGGGCATCTGTTGAGGGGGCATGGCTGGGCAGGGCTAAGGGGGCCTTCTGAAGCTTGGGCCCAGGGCAGAGTGCTGACCGCAGGTCTGAGGCCACTCCCTGAGGGCTGAGAGGGAGTTCGCTCAGTGACAAGCCGAGCGGGTGGGAGGAACAGCTGGTGCAAGATTCCTGAGGCGGTGGGAAGAAGCCTGCTTTACTCCCTTAGCCGCAGAAGGGTTGGGGAGAGGTGAGGTGAAGTCGGAGAATGGGTGTGGTCAAGAGTCAGCTTCGCAGAGGACACAGGCGAGACCCGTGGACCAGGGAAAGGTGGTCGTTTTGACTGGTATCAGAACATTCCTTCCCATCTGAGCCGAAGTGGTGCCAACAGGTGTTTGCTCTGAGGAGAGACAGGCAGCTGTTCAGTTTGGCAAGGCCTGAAAGAACTGAGCCAGGCACAGGAAGGGAAAGCAGTAATTGTGGAGGAGTTGTGAGCATGGGCCGCGGGGCTGGGATGGTCAAGGTTAGCCAGGGCCTTCTGCGAGAAGCTCTTCAGGAAGTGGGAGAAGGGCCAGTGCTGCAGCACAGTCAGCCAAGCCTCCGCCTGCGGCGCCGGCATCCAATGTGGGCACTGACTTGTGTCCCTGCTGCTGGCCTGGGAAAGCAGTGGAAGATGGCCTAAGTACTTGGGCCTCTACACCCTTATGGAAGACCCGGAAGAAGCTCCTGGCTCCTGGTTTCGGATCAGCCCAATTCTGGCCATTGTGGCCATTCAGGGAATAAGCCAGAAGACAGAAGACATTTCTCTGTTTCTCCCTCTCTGTAATTCTACCTCTCTAAAATCTTAAAAAAAAAAAAAAATTGGGGGGAGACTGAGTGTTGTGTGCTGACCATTGATGGAGGGAAGAATGCTCAGCCCCAGTTCACTCCTTTCTGCTGTAGGGGCGCTCCCAACGTGAGAGCCAGAACACTTCATGCAATTTGTGTGTATTTTGTGTCCTGAAACTCCTGAACTGGCAGTGCATCCCGTGTTCCATTAATAAATGTGCATTGGGTAACATTTTGACATTTGTTTGTTTCTTTCATAATTGGCTATGATAATATCAACACTTAATACCTATAAAATTATGAATATACACTGAGTGGTAGTAAGAATTTTCCCTGATGCTTGTAAGCAGATGTTGGTGTGTGTGTGTGTGTGTGTGTGTGTGTGTGTGTGTGTTTATAACACTGCTTATATAATCTCAACAACCAGGACCCTGGGGACTCTTACTCGATGATGGAACAGTTGGTTTAAATTAGTTTTCCATGTGAAATATGGTACTGCTGTTTTTTTCCTGGCATTGTGGGAAAGTATAGAGAAAATAACCTGATAGAAAAAAAATCTGAATGCATTGAGATACAAACCTGGTGGTCTCCCATACTCTGTGAAGCTGGCCTCTGGGGTGATGGGGTGTTGGTGCGGTTGAGTTAACCCTTTCCTGTCCCTTGAGTCTGTGCAAGAAGCCAAAGAGGGTGAATGAAGGGTGACTTTCCCGAGACCCTGATTTGCAATCAGTTTCAATGGGAAAGGAGAGGAAGCCATGGAACAAATATAACCAGAGGCCTGAACAACTAATGAATTGAGTGACTTTGAAGAATTATTTTAACTTTTCAGGTTCTTGTGTTTATTTGTAAGGAGAATGACTTAAATTTCCAACTTAGAGTCAACAGTGTGAAGATTCTAAGTGTTTGCTAATGATTATCTTTTGTAGGATAGGACCCATAAAAACAAGTCAAACTGGGGCTGGTATTGCAGAGTAGTTGGTAAGGCTGCCACCTACGATGCTGATGTCCCATATGGATGTTGGTTTTTATCCCGGCTGCTCCACTTTCAATCCAGCTCCCTGCTAAAGGCCTGGGAAAAGCAGCAGAACACGGCCCAAGTGTTTGCATCCCTGCCACCCATGTCGGGGACATGGAGGATGGTCCTGGTTCCTGGCTTTGGCTCAGCCCAGCCCTGGCCTTTGTGGCCTTCTGGGAAGTAATTGAACAGATAGAGAATCAATCAATTTCTCTGTGACTTTCACATAAACAAAATCTTTAAAAAAAAAAAAAAAAAGCAAATCAGACTTAAGGAAGAATTGTACAGTAGCACCAAAAGTCAGTCTCTGCTGACAGAATAATCTCTTGCTCTAGCTGGCCAGGAATTCAAAAAAGTGGCTTTGAACTGAGTAAACTGGTGAGGGGACAAGATATGGAGATGGTAAGCAAGGGATTTTCCTGTGCCTGCAAGCGAAGGAATGGCCCTGGGACTTCTAGAACATTCTTGAAATGATCGTGAGCAGGGCTTATCCTAGGACTCTGATTCAAGTTCTGCTGTCCTGTTTTTGCCTGAGGATCCAACAACATCCAGAGCAGGTGGAGAGCACAGGTGCATGCTGGGAGCCTATTGCATTTTACCGTAGCCTACGTCAGAAAGCACATAAGCTGGGTCAGTTATTCCGGTGCTCTCAGCTCGTACCAGAGTATAGCCCTATTTTTGTGGTCAAAATTCCCTGTTTCTACTATTTTCCTATTTTTTAATATTTTATTAATTTATTTGACAGGCAGAGTTATACAGAGAGAGGCAGAGCCAGAGAGAGAGAGAGAGAGAGAGGTCTTCCATCCACTGGTTCATTCCCCAAATGGCCACAATGGCCAGAGCTGGGTCAATCCAATGCCAGGAACCAGGTGCTTCTTCCAGGTCCCCTGTGTGGGTGCAGGGGCCCAAGCACTTGGTCCATCTTCATCTGCTTTCCCAGGCCATAGCAGAGAGCTGGATCAGAAGAGAAGCAGCCAGGACATAAACCAGCGCCCGTATGGGATGCTGGTGCTGCAGGTGGAGGCTTAGCCTACTGCACCACAGCTGTTTGTTTCTGTGTAGAGATAGGAAAGAACATTAATCCCTCACATTCTAGATTTTTTTTCATTTCTTTAAACATTTTTGGGGTGTCTTGGTATCTTTGTATCTTCTTTCATTCTATCTTTGTCTTCAAATGTGCAGTTCAAATTGGGTTACTAGAAGAACTGCCAGGGCCAAGTTTACGGAAACTGAGCCTCCAGCAGAGGAAGGAATACCAGCCTGGGAGTCCTAGTTTTGACATCAACAAGAATTGTGGCCTCAGAAAGTCACATTTCCCATAAGACATAGATTCTTGATCTGGGAAGGAAAGGGGTTAGACTGCCCTCCGTGGTTACTTTCAGTGCTAAATACGTTAATTCTTACCATTCTATCAACATGTGGGCAGTGCGCCCTCGGCCTTGAACTCTCGTTTTCTAGGTCAGCATGAACTCTCTGTCCAGGCCTCACTGTCCCTCAGGCCAGGGAAAACAGTTGCTTCCCAGATTTCAGTGCTGTTGCTGAACCAAGGGCAGCTAATGGGGCCAGGTGGGCTCAAGACCAAGGCTTTAGTTTGTTAACAACTGAGGCTGTCAACCCAGATGGTAGCCAGGATGGAAAATTAGCTTAGATACACACTGTTGCCCAAGCACCTAAGTAGAGGGGGCAACAAAATATGGGAGTACTTCAAAATGTTCATGGACAATAGAATTAAAAGATTAAGTTGGAGATGGATATTTGGCACAAGTGTTAAGACACTGCTTGGGATAGCTGTGTCCTATATCAGATATCCTCCACTTCTGATCCAGTTTCCTGCTAAATCCCTGGGAGGCAGCAGATGATGAACAAGTACTTGAGTGCCTGCTACCCAAATGAGAGACCTAGACTGCATTTGGGGTTCCTGGCCAAGCCCTGGCTGTTACAGGCATTTAAAGAGTGAACTAGCAGTTAGAAGATCTCTATCTCTTTCTGTGTATTCTCTGCCTATCAATAAATATACACATAAATAAATACATATTTTTTATAAAAACATGGGTTTGGGACCGACGCTGTGGATCCAGTTTGAGACCCAGATGTTCCACTTCTGATCCAGCTCTCTGCTGTGGCCTGGGAAAGCAGTAGAAGATGACTCAAGTGCTTGGGCCCCTGTACCTGCATGGGAGACCTGGAAGAAGCTCCTGGCTCCTGACTTCAAATCAGCCCAGCTCTGGCCATTGCAACCATTTGGGGAGTGAACCAGCAGATGGAAGATTCTCATTCTCTCCTCCCTCTCCCTTCCCCTCCCTCCCTCCCACCCTCCCTTCCTCTCTCTCTCTCTCTCTCTCTCTCTGACTCTCTCTCTCTCTCTCTGACTCTCTCTCTCTCTCTGACTCTCTGTAACTCTGCCTTTCAAATAAATCTTTAATTTAAAAAACATAAGTTTCATTTGATGCAAAAGATTGAAAGCCATATATAGATTTTTTATAATATGTATTTTCCATGAACTTTGAAAGCCACTCATAATCTTAGAGGTTAAGCAGATTATTTAAAGACTGCAATCATAAAGGAGGTGTAAATATGGCATATTGCTAAATAGTATAGTTTGTTTAATAGAAAAAATCATGTCAGAATAAATTTAAGCCCAGAGTTGGAAAGCATCCAAGTTTGTATGTCACACACAGCATGTGTTCAGTAATTAATAGTGCAACCTGTGGAGCAGACATTCTGAAGTTCAAATCCAGGCATGGCTACTTGTTGATTGAAGACTTTTAGTAAGCCTCTGAGGACAAGGATAGTCCCTGACTCTCAAAACTGTTGACAGAGACAGGTAAAGTGCTTAGAATGGTTCCTGGTGTACAATAGGTGCTCTCTAAGTATTTACTCTCCTCATTAATTTGCCACTTAATATGCATTTATGAACAATCATTCAAAAATATTTTTGTGTTTTTTCAATTTATATTACCTATTTTACTGCTTGATGAATCTATTTAATTTGCAGGTGAAGTGCATTGGTTTCATTTAGTCTTGATGCTCAGCAGAAAAATGTATTTCAATCAAAATTACCCACGGGCCTTATTTTCTTATAATTTGATGGAATTGTGTAAATCAAGAGGGGTTTTATGAATTGCTATCTTCACCCTCCTTATCTTTTTTTCCTTAAGATTTATTTATTTTAAAGGCAAGAGTTACAGACAGGGAGAGACAGAGAGGTTTTCCCTCCTCTGTTTCACTCCCCAGATGACCACAATGGTGGGGACTGGGCCAGGCCAAACTCAGGAGCCAGCAGCTTCATCTGGGTCTCCCATATTGGGGCAGCATCCTGAGTAATTGGGCCATCTGCTGCTGCTTTCCCGGGCACATTAACAGGGAGCTGGACGGGAAGTGGAGAAGCCAGGATTCAAACCGGCACCCCAGGATTCATCCCACATACGGGATGCCAGCATCGCAAGCAGAGGCTTAACCCACTGTGCCACAACACTGGCTCCTAACCTCCTTATCTTACGAGGAAGATACAGAAACCGAGTGGCTTTCCCAGAACTGTCTATCAAAGCAGTGAAGGAGCTGGGTATCACTTCAGGGTTCTGGGCTGGGTCCTTTGTTTCCTGATAGCAAATTGATTTTTTTATTTTCCTGTGAAAAAAAAGTTTATCAAGCCTCCCAGACACAGTTTCAGTGCATGCCCCTCTGTGTGTCTTCCAGGTGAGCTCCTGGGTGACGTGGCTGATCCTCACAGCGGGCTCCATGGAGGAGAAGCGGGAAGTCTTCTCTTACCTGGTGCACGTGGCCAAATGCTGCTGGAACATGGGCAACTACAACGCTGTCATGGAGTTCCTGGCTGGCCTCAGGTAGGGACGGTGGGGAAGACAGTTACCCAGCTGTGCTTTCCTCCTACCAGCTAAGTACATTCCCCAGAGAGCCACACTTAACCAAGCCAGGCAGCTGTAGTGATTATTTGGGGAAATGCATCCTCCTCTTCCAACACCACCAGCCCAAGGCCAGTGACTGTCCCTCGTCACGGTGTCTGCTCTGATCCCAGGCTCTTGTCCAAGCTAAGTGAAGTGATCTGATTCTGTAACCCCTCAGCCCCATTACTGATCCCTCTCTTCCTCTGCCTGCCCCATAAACCCCATTGTTAACTGATTTCTGCCCAGGTCTGCCCTATTAATTGCCCCAGCACTGTATGCTCCTGTCCATAGGCTACCCTTAGTAGTTACAATGGCTAACATTGATAATAGGCATCCAATAATATTGGTTCCCATTATTATTGAACATTTACCGTATGTTAAGCCCAGGCTAGACACACTGCACACACTGGGTATTTTAATTCTCAAAATCACTTTCTGAGCTAGATATTACGATCATTCCCATGTTATACAACAAGGGAACTAATCAGCCTAGGTCACCTGGTGTGTCTGAGATGTCACGCAGGCAGCCTTGATTGCACAGCCCATGCCCTTAACCACTGTGGTATCCTGCTCCTACACCTTCTCCATTGAGCTAACAACAGAATTGTTGTTCTGTCCATAAAGTCTCCCACCTTAATCCCTTTCGGCCTCAGTGACCTAGCTGAGAGTAATTGCTGTCACCTTTGTGGGAAGAAGCATGATGTGTGAGGATGCAGCATGTTAGTTATTGAGTAGTAACAGGGAATCCGCTCCTGGCTACCCCATAGAGTAGCTGTATGGTCTGAGCAAGTCGCCTGTCCTCAGTGAGCCTCAGTGTATCTGTGAAATAGGGGTAATACTAAAAAACACGCACCTCTGTGGGTAGGATTGAGTAAAATCACATCAGATATACAACTTGGCATATAGGAAGTCTCCATAAAGAGAAGCTGTTGTTGTCCCAATGAGGGTTCTCACTATAAATGAATCTTGCTTTGGGGCCAGTTTTGTGGCATAGCTTTTTAAGCCTCTGCCCACAGCACCGGCATCCCATATGGGTGCTAATTCAAGTCCTGGCTGCTCCACTTCCGATCCAGCTGTCTGCTTATGGCCTGAGAAAGCAACAGGAGATGGTCCAGGTGCTTGGGCTCCTGTACCCATGTGTCAGACCCAGTCCTAGCTCTTGGCTTTGGCCAGGCCTAGCCCTGGCTGTTGTGGCCATCTGGGGAATGAACCAGTAGATGGAAGATCTGTCTCTCTCAGTCTCTCCTTCTCTCTCTCTCCCAATGCCTTTCAAAAAATTAATAAATAGATTTAAAAAGAAAACAGCTACTGCAGATCATATTTTTAAAAATGAATCTGCCTTCATAACATTATGAAGACTGATTCTCCAGGGTCTTTTTTTTTTTTTTTTTTGACAGGCAGAGTGGACAGAGAGAGAGAGAGACAGAGAGAAAGATCTTCCTTTGCCATTGGTTCACCCTCCAATGGCTGCCACGGCCGGCGCGCTGCGGCCAGCGCACCGCACTCATCCGATGGCAGGAGCCAGGTGCTTCTCCTGGTCTCCCATGCGGGTGCAGGGCCCAAGCACTTGGGCCATCCTCCACTGCACTCCCGGGCCACAGCAGAGAGCTGGCCTGGAAGAGGAGCAACCGGGACAGAATCCGGTGCCCCAACCGGGACTAGAACCCAGTGTGCCGGCGCCGCAAGGTGGAGGATTAGCCTGTTGAGCCACAGCGCCGGTATCTCCAGGGTCTTACACAGGGATCTGGGTTGGAACAAAGAATGCAGATTCCAAGAATTTGAAATTTTTTTGTCCTTTTGAACTTTCTTAACTAACAATGAACTGAGATGATCATGTCATTGGCATTTAAAATGATCATACCATGCCCCAGGCATGCCTCAGAAGATGGAAAAGATAAAAAAGAAAAAGAAAAACTGGAGTACGGAGACTGTATCTAGATGATTCTGATTCTCTTTGCAATTAGCTCTACGAGGAACCTGTGTTCCATTTCTTTTAAGGAAAAAAGTCATTATTTCAAGATAACAATCCATGTTAACGGTGCTTAGCCTTCTGTTTCACTTGCATGTTGGTGCTGGCTCGTGGCTGGGGACCTCGCTTCCTCTCCCATAGCTGTGACTGGCCTCACAGCATGCTGCCTCGCCCCTCCAGGTGAATGACCCAGGACAGCAAGGCAGAGGCGGCAGGGCTTTTTACTCAGAGATCACTGTCACCTCCGCCATCCTGTACCCATCACATCAGCATCAGCGCTGACTCACTGTGGGTGGGGACTCAATACCAGGAGTCAGGGGTGGTTAGAGACCATCCTGGAGACTGGCTGCCACAGGCCATGGTTAGATTCTCTTGCTTCAAGAATGGCCCTTGTAGGCCTGGAGTGAATTTGACTTTCAGAACCAACTTCATTTGAATTCAAAACTCAAGAAGGCCTTAAAGTCAGGAGATTCTCTGAGACAAGGAATAAGGCCAAACCAAGCCACACTTCCCCACTGACCCCTATGCATTTTGTCTCACACCCCAGACTCACTGGCGGTTTTTTATTTAAAAAAAAATTTTTTTTAGCGATTTGATGTGATGAAAGAGCAGCCTTTTTGTTAAATGACTCTGGTTTTGTATTGGTATTGTACAGATTCTCAGCTTTCTTAAAGAAAAATAGAAATACAAAGATTAACAGCGCCAGTAGAGTGGTTTAGTGGATTAAGCTGCTGCCTGTGATGCTGGCATCCCATGTGGACACCAGTTCGATTCCCGGCTGCTCCACTTCTCATCCAGCTCCCTGCTACTGTGTCTGGGAAGCAGCAGAAGATGGCCCAAGTGCTTGGGCCCCTGCACCCACAGAAGAGACCAGAAGGAAGCTCTTGGCTCGTGACTTTGTCTTGGCCCAGCCCTGGCCATTACAGCCATTTGGGGAGTGAACCAGTGGATGGAACATCTCTCTCTGTCTCTCTCTCTCTCTTTCTGTGTGTGTGTGTAACTCTGCTTTTCAAATAAATAAATCTTCATTTTAAAAAAAGAAATACAAATTTTACAATCAAAGATATTTATGGTGTCGCTTTAAAATGATCTGAATGAATAATAATAGGAAAATAATATGCATCCACATAATGAAAGATATTTAACCGTCAAAATGATGTTCATGAAAAATTTCTAAATTATTGGAAAACAAATAACATAAAATTCATAAAATGTGATGAGAACAAAGCCATCTATACTTAATAACTTCAGCAATATTTTGTTCACCTGGAGAACATAAATATAATAAATACTGGAAGGAAATATACCTAATGTCTATGTATTATGGAATTATGGATGCTTTCTTCTGTATTTTGGAATTTTCTAGACTTTTTACAATGAGCATCTTGTACTTTTATCATCATAAAGATAATAAAAGTTTTTAAAAATAGTGTCAGGTCTCAGTCTAACGAAGACTTACTGATCTTTGTTCCCAAACATGTCGTGGCAGCTCCTCTGTTTACAGAAGTGGGGATCATTAAATGATGAGAACCTGGTCTCATTCATTGATTATAACTCTAATTCATCCCCCCAAAACGATTCTCACTGCTTTATAAAAATCTAGTCATGAGACCAGCTGGACTGAGTGGGATGAAATCAGAAAATGATTTTATTTGTCTGACTTCATGCATTTTAACCTGCCCTGCTGGTTATCCATGGAGAAATGCTGTTCGCTTTCCCAGAGACTTCTGTGGCTACTAGGCAGGATCATTCTCCCGTACTCAGGAACATGAACAAATCCCAGAGGCAAGGCTTTCAAGAAAAACAGGTTGCCTGAGAGAACCCACAGTGTGAACCATTTACCTGAAGTTACAGATACACAGATAGTTCTACAACGTGCCTAGTGATCTATACACGTGTTGGGAAAGCATGAAGAATTGGAAAGAGCAGCGGAGTTCAAGTCATGGTCCCTCTGAGGAGGGGAGAGAAGCACGCGCTCAGTGTGGAATCTACTGCGCCTCAACCACCCTGTAACCGAGAGGCCGGCGTGTGGTGTGTGTCTTGTACTCCTTTATGTCTTTTGGATGCCTCTATAGTATGTAATAACTTTTTAGACGAGTCCGATCTGAATCAATCTCAGTCTCATTCACTTTGTAGCTTCCTCCCTTCCCTACCGTCCACAGCGTAACTAGTCTCAGGTGGGAAGATGTGGATTCTCTGTTTTCATTCTCTTCCTACCAACTCACCGTCCCTGCAGAAGGCATGAACAGGAGAGGAGAGGGGAAGGGAAGTGAATGGAGCAAGGAAAGCTGCTTCCTGGCCTGGGGCCGGGGAGAGCCATCTTTGGTGCCCTCCCAGAGAGCAGCATGGGGTGATTCCTCTGACGTCCCCCAAACCCCGTCTTATAGGGACCTCCCCCACAGCCCGGCAAAATGCAGTGCACCGCTCCCCACCCCTAGGCTCTCGCTGTGGAGGTCCCGCCCTCACGGGCTCTTTCCGCTGTGGTCGACCTTGCAAGGCAGCTCTGGGCCAACCTCCTCCCAGCATCCACTGCTGACTCACAGGGAGTGCTTAGCACGTTGCCCTCCCAACTCTGCAAACGCAGGAGTGTCCACTGGACGCTTCTCCCTCCCTGTACGGCCGGGGGGCTGCAGCCAGCCTTCCATCTCTAGGCGAGAGTCTCCCGCCAGGCTGTGCGATCCACAAACTGCCCAGGACACGGGTCAGTGTCTCCGTGGAGTTCGCTTGAAGCCCCGTCCTGGAGCGATTTTCCTCCTGCAGCCCTCGCCCTAGAAACCTTCCCTGCCTTCCTGCTTCACTGTTGTGCGGGGGCCCTGGGGGGTGAGGCTGGGCAGTTCGGGAATTGTCAGGAACAACCTGACGGCTCTTTTGAAGGTCGGGTACAGTGTCACCTGTTGTTCTCAGCAGCAATTCAAAGTAAGAGAAGTCTCACTTCACATCCTGTTAGGCAAAATGGGATGGTGACTCAATGCCAAAGCCTAGTTCTGTAAAAAGTAATTCTACCAGAGAGGCCAGAGCAACAGATTCCGTGTGTATCACTGGCTTAATGCAAGGGTAATGTTTACAACGATTGAGAAGGGTGAGTGAGCAGGCTTTCTGCGTGCAGGCCTCCGTCAGTATTTGTGCAAACACGCCGCCCACCATGCTTCTCTTTTGCCCATGGTTTCCAGAGGAGTTCAAACCTACACTCAGTGCCTCGCTCCCACAATTATCCCATCCCATATGACCATTTTTGTTTGTCTGATTTAATTCTGTGCTTCAATTCACAAAAGCAACGTTCCTAGCCTTTTGGAAATGAGACATAGGCAGGCGTCCTCAATAAATGTTAACAAGGAAGGAACCCTTAGAAGGTAAAGAGAATGAATTGGTATGGAATTTCCCCTGTTTGCCCAAAGCCAAATTAGTCTCCCTTGGGTCTAAAACATGTCACTGATTTGCAACAGGTCGAGAAAAGTTTTGAAAATGTGGCAGTTCATGGAGCAGTCCGACATGGAGACCATGAGGAGCCTAAAGGACGCCATGGCCCTGCACGAGTCCTCGCGAGAGTACCGGAAGGCGGTGACACGAGCTCTGCATATCCCCGGCTGCAGGGTGGTGCCCTTCTGCGGCGTGTTCCTGAAGGAGCTCTGTGAGGTCCTCGATGGAGCTTCCGGCCTCATGAAGCTTTGCCCGCGCTACAATTCCCAGGAGGAGACTTTAGAGGTGAGGCCGCGCTCGGTCGTGACGAGGTGAAGACTCGCTGCCGTGACCACCTGTCTCATCAGGCTGTGTCTGTACCGCTTAGAACAGGAAGAGATCTCGTGCCTGGAGTTATTTTTTTTTTCAAGATTATTTATTTGAAAGGAAGAGTGACAGCAAGGGAGAGGGAGAGAAAGAGACAGGTGGGACAGGAGAGAGGGAGGAGGAGGGAGAGCTTCCATCTGCAGGTTCACTCCCTAAATGATCTCAATGGCTGGGGCTGGGCCAGGCTGAAGCCAGGAACCTGGAACTCCACTCAGGTCTCCCACGTGGGTTAGCAGGGGTCCTTTGGCCATTGTACACTAGCAGGGGGCTGGAATGGAGTGACCAAGACTTGAAAGACTTGAACCCTCCCTTGAACCTGCCATTCTCTCTCCCTCCTCTCTCTCTCTATCTCTATCTCTCTATCTCTATCTCTTTCATACACACACACACTGGTACCATGGGAAAGTGGGAGTAGGAAGACTCCTAAAACTGCCACCTCTCTGTGTCATCTGGGCGCCCAGGCATCACCGTAGTGCCACAGGTTAGGCCACCACCTGCGACACCAGCATCTCGTGTTGGAGCAGCAGTTTTAGTCCCAGCTTCCCCGCTCTGGGTCCAGCTCCATGCTGATGTCCCTGGGAGTTCAGCAGATAATGGCCCAAGGGATGCTGGCGTCGCAGGCAGCGGCTTGACCGGCTTCACCCCAATGCTACAACCAGCCCCTGCACGCCTGTATGGAGCCCGAGGTTAATAGTAGTTTTGTTGTTTCTGAGTGCCCTGGAGGAAAGAATGCCAGAGTGTTATCAGGGACTCCCTATTGTTCAGTTAGGTTTAATGTGACAGTGTGTAAGCACAAGTGGGAAAAGGTGTTGGTTTCTGATTTGGATTTTAAAGTAGACAGGTGTTTTTTTTTTTTTTTTTTAGTGGGACTATCTGGATGCAGGGGCTAGAGAAGGTCAGGTGAGAGTTTTGCTTTTCCAAACCAGTGGGAGAAGGAATGGGCGAAAGCTGGTGCTGCTTCCTTCCATCCTTTGTGGGAAGGTGCTGGGGAAGCTGGGGCCCCGTCTAAAGATGAGCTCCAGGCTCCTGGTCCCAGCTGCCTCGACACTCCTGGGCTCAGTGCCCCTTGTTCCGGACTTTCAGAGTGGAAGGGATGGTGTGAGCTTTGACTCAGGGCATCGGAGAGAGGGGGCACTGAGAAACTAGAGGGAAAAAAATCAGGGAACCTCCCTTTCTGAGGTATTTAAAAATAAAAGAAGGAGGGGCCAGCATTGTGGTGCAGCGGGTTAAGCCACAGCCTGCAACACTGGCATCCCATGTGGGTGCTGGCTAGAGACCTGACTGCTCCACTTCTGATCCAGCTCCCTGTTAATGTGCCTGGGGAAGCAGCCACCAGGTGGGAGATTCAGAGAGGGGGAGTGAACCAGCAGATGGAAGATCTCTCCCTCTCCCTCTCCCTCTCCCTTTCCCTCTCCTTCTTCTCTTTTTCTGTAACTCTGACTTTCAAATAAATAAATACATAAATCATTTTTTAAATGAAAGAAGGGGCTAAAATAGAGAAATCCGATTCCCAGAAATCCCAAACACACACCTAGGGTCATTCTCTCTCTGGTGGCACTCACTACCCACCTCTCTCTCTCTCCCCCTCTTCCTCCCACCACCCCCCACACACCCCTCTTCTCAGTGAGCGTGGGAGGACTCTCCTCAAACACCCACCTCTCTGGGAACACAGGCATCCCTGGTATCAGAAGACCTGAGAACCGCTGGCAGGTACATGCCCGCCCCTGGCTCACCTGATTTACCAGCTGGGACGCAAAGGAAGAAAAGGGAGCAGGCCTCAAGCAGGCCCCCCACGCTGCCCCCACCCCAGCCCCTCTGGTCCTGGGCAGAGGGAACCCCTCATCTCCTGGCTGGGCAGCAGCTCTCCCCTCCCCTGGGAGACACTTCCAGATCAGTGACAGCTTAAAAAGCCCCCAGTAAGCTGCGTGTTGCTGTAGACATAGGCACCGTACAGCAAAAAGCACCTTGCCCAGGGCTTTCCTGGGTCCTCCGTGATTCTATGTCGTTCCAGTGAGTGGGATGCTTTTGTCATGGTTTTCCTCAGTTCTCACTACAAGGACTCTGTAAAGTGGCTAATCTTCTCCCCAGGGAGCCCTGCAATAATATTGCTTTCTGTGTTTTAAAGCCGAAGCGGAGTGTTGATTCCTAGGGTGACTAAAACCGTTTGAGTGGAAACGAGAGTAAGTTTTGCTATTCCACGTGGTGAAATGAAAAAATGTTTTTCCTGGAGGTTCTTGTTTTCTTTCCAATAAAATAGGCACACATGCCATTATTTATTACTATTATGGTTTCCTTTCCCCAGCCAAGTGGGTTGTTCAGACGTATCGGCCTAAGTTGCAACGGCGACTTGTCCATGTGTTTCTCTAGTTTGTAGCCGACTACAGCGGACAGGATAATTTCTTACAACGCGTGGGACAGAATGGCTTAAAGAATTCGGAGAAGGAGTCCACGGTCAACAGCATCTTCCAGGTCATCAGAAGCTGCAGCCGGAGTCTGGAGACAGAAGAGGAGGACAGCCCCAGTGAAGGCGGTGGCTCCAGGAAAAATTCCCTGAAGGACAAATCCAGGTGGCAGTAAGTTTCAGACGTTCTAAACAGGGGACGGGGTGGGCACTGGGGCTGGCACTTCAGTCAGCAGCTGGGACACTCACGCCTGGGTTCACTGTCCAGCGCCACTCCTGCCTCCAGATCCCTGCCAGTGCAGACCCTGGGAGGCGGCAGTGATGGCTCAAGGGTTGGGTCCCTGCCACTCACACAGGAGGCAGGATTTAGTGTCCAGCTTCTGGCTTCATCCACTGCTGCAGTCCTGGATGTTGTGAGCTTCTGGGGAGTGAACCAGAGGACGGGTGGTCTCTCAGCAGCGTCTGTCACTGTTGTCACTCTGGCTCACACTCTCTCCCTCTCCCTCTTCCTTGCAAATAAATAGTTTTTAAAAAAACTTTAAAAAAAGAGAATGCACATTTGCTTCTTTTTTTCCTGCTGGTTAGTCTCTGCCCTACCTCAGTTTAGTTTCACAAAGACACTTGATAAAATCCACCTCTTTTTATCACAAAATCATGCTTCTTTATCTTGAAACTTTACCAATTCTGAATGAGAATTTACCTTTCTCATTTCACTGCTTTGTTCTAAAATTACTGCTCATAATTTAACTTCTTGCCATCTCTTATTTCTTTTTTAAAAAATTTCTCTTGCCATTTCTAAAAATTCAACAAGTTAAATTGCAAGATTAGAACCATGATTTTTTATTTCTTTCACCATTCCTGTAATTTTTTCATTAATTTTTAGGTGGGGTACTGTGATGGGTATTAGCATATTTTTAAGTCAAATAGACAGATGTGATAGAACGGGTGATGCCCAGAAATCAGTATTGAGCAGTTACCCAGGCTCTGGGTGACTAAGTCAGAGTTCGAAGACCTCGCTTTATGAGGCAGAGTCCTGTGAGGCATTTGCCCACCACTGCCCTCAGCCCCTGGAAGCTGGGAAGTCGTCCACTTGTTCCAGTTGCTGTTTAGCAGCCAGTCATGCTCACCCCGACCAAAGGCGAGGCGTAGATGTCAGTGGGAATGAGGCGCCCTCGCATCTCTCCGGTGTCTGTCACTCATGGCCAAGCCTAACTTCAAGGGGCAGAGCTCGGCCCCCGGGGGGGAATCCCGTGAAGCCCCTCACAGCCCGTCAGGTCCTCTGGTTTTGCCGTCTTTGCGCCGAGAGGTTGTATTCGCGGTGGCGCTCGTGGGTCCCGCATCGTGGTTGGGCGGTTGTCTCGGAGTCGGGGTGTTTGTAAGGCGTGGCTGTTCGTTTGGCGTCGGGAAGGACAGCAGTGTTCTCTGCCCTTAGGGGGCAGACGTTCGGCGCAGCGCTTAGATGCCTCCCAGGGTGCCCACATCCCAGTTGGGAGCCCTGGCTCTGCCTCCCGCCGCTGCTCACTCCTGAGGGCGGTACTGATGGCTCAGGGAGTCGGGGCCCTGCCACCCACCTGGAAACCCAGATGAGAACCTGGCTCCCTGTGCAAGTCTGGTCCAGAACCAGCTATTGGGCCATTTGGGGAGTGAACCAGCTTGTGAAAGAGATCTCTCTCTCTTTCTGTTTCTCTGTCTCTGTTTTTTTTCTCTCATCACTCTGTACTTCAAATAAATATATATATATAAATAAATAAATGCATAAATCTTTAAAAAGAGAGAGAGAGAGAGAGATTGACTGCAGTTCATTGCCAGTTTCCCAGCATTTGTAAGGAAAAGTAGCCAGAGGCTTGGGAGAAGCCAGCCTTTTTCTCAGAGTGACATCTGGCTGACATCTTTCCTTAAATCTGTGAAGGAAACGTCATCACTAAATAGATAAAGTACTGAATTTCATAGGGCTTTTTTAAAAAATCATAGTCTTCATTCGAGACTGTGTGTGTGTCTGCATTACCTTCAGGAATGCTGGTTTTGCTTGAGTCTCAGATAAGTAAACTCTGAGCTTTGCTCTCCCCAGGGGTTTCTTCAAGTGATCAATTTCTGACATGGTTCCATCACCTCCCAGGAATTTATATTCCTCCAATAGTCTGCGCAGTCGCTGGTCCTCATTTTATCATCTGCATCCTAGAGAACATTCTCTTCCAATGCATTCTTTTCAGACCTTGCCGTAAGTACTCCTAGGCAGGAGGAAAAAAATACAAAAATGCAAATGTTTATTTCACAAAGCCTTTGCAGTCCTATTGAAATCCTCACTTTGAAGCCTCTGCACCTGAGTACCAGTCACAGTTTCCTTACCTCCAGGTGACTGCTACTCTGAAAGAAATCACACAAGGTCAAGGGTAGGGGTGTATACCAGGATTCATTGAAACCGGGACAGCGAGCACTGCTTCCGTGACCATCCCCCCGGACTGGGGAATCCATCGCTGGTTCAGATCCTGGCATTACCGTGTCCAATGTGGGGGGCAGGGCGTGGCAAAAGGAACTGCAGATCCTGAAGCGCAGAGGAAGTGTGCTTTGTTGCTGGGCTGAAATGACGACTGTCTGAGCAACAGCCTCCAGCCCCTGCTCTCGGCAAGTACCAGCCTGTGAAGATGACAGCCGGCAGGGAAGGGGCATCTCCTGGTCCTCCAGGGCACTCAGATTCTTCAAACCTCTCAGCTACTCCTGCCAGAACACCCACTCAGTGCCCTTACAGAGCCCTGGGAAAGCCGTTCTAAAAGGGAAAGACTTCGGCAGGAAAGGAATGGGTTGAGGACTCCCAGGATATCAATGGGATCTAAAGATGGGCTGGCTGAACTTCTCCTGCAC
The DNA here is from genome assembly GCA_949820135.1 of Sylvilagus floridanus. Lineage (NCBI taxonomy): Eukaryota > Metazoa > Chordata > Mammalia > Lagomorpha > Leporidae > Sylvilagus > Sylvilagus floridanus. Next base: position 46,712,962 of record OX463235.1, read on the forward strand.
AGACCAACAAGTGGGGCCCCGGCAGCTGAAGTCCTTGTCTAAGCAGTAAGCAGCAGAGCTGGGCCTGGGTCTGGCCGTGGTCAGTCACAGGGCAGGATCCTTTATCTGGCAATGTTTAAGGCATTGCTTTTCCACTGGACAGGAGCTAACCCTCGACTTCTTTATATGTCTAGTTCCCGTACAGTGGGATCATCTTAAAACTTTCCAAATTTTTTTTTTAAAGAAAAGGGTGTATTTATTTATTTGAAAGAGTTACAAAGAGAAAGATCTTCAATTAGCTGGTTCACTCTCCAAATGGCAGCAATGACCAGGGCTGAGCCAGTCTGAAGCCAGCAGCTAAGAACACCATCTGGGTCTCCCATGTAGGGGCAGGAGCCCAAACACTTGATCCATCTTCCACTGCCTTTCCCAGGAGCATTAGCAGGGAGCTGGATCAGAAGTGGAGCAGCTGAGATACAAACAATAACTTTTGTGTGTATCATCATGAAGAATAAATAAGCTATGCCTATGTGAAGATTTTTAAGTCAGGGAGATCTAAGAGAATCATGCAATGCCATTGCTAGAAAATGGAAATTAGGAATGTTAAAGTATGTAGAGAATATTAGAAATATTTAACATGCTGATACTTATTAAGAATCTACTTTTAAGCAAAGAGTGTCCTAAATACTTTACATGTATTAAGTGATTTAATGCTTACAACATTTACATTTTTTTATTTTTAGGTTTTTATTTAATGAACACAAATTTCATATATAAGCTTTTAGGAATATAGTGATTCTTTCCCCCATTCCTGCCCTCCCACCCCCACTCCCATCCCACCTCCTACTCCCTCTCCCATTCCATTTTTCATTAATATTCATTTTTAATTGACTTTATATACAAACTCCATCAGTATTTAGACAGGGTTGTATGCAAAATGGAAGTTCTCTCCTCCCTTCAGAGAAAAATACATCCTTCTTTGATGGCCCCTTCTTCACTGGGGTCTCACTCACAGAGATCCTAGCAGAACAGTTTTTGCCACTATGTCTTGCCTTTCCATGCCTGAAATGCTCTCATGGGATTTTCAGCCAGATCTGAATGCCTTCGGGGCTGATTCTGATGTCAGAGTGCTTTTTAAGGCATTTATCATTCTGTGAGTCTGCTGTGTGGACTGCTTCCCATGTTGGACCTGTCTCTCTTTTTTAATTCTATCTATTGTTATTACTAGACACTTGGTCTTATTTATGTGATCCCTTTGACATTTAATCCTGTTTATATGATCAGTTCTACACTTTATATAATCGCTTTATCACATAAGATGGGATTAAAACCACCCAGCTTAATGGGAATTGGAGTCCCATAGCAAGATTTTAGTTTCACCTTTAGGGGTAAGTCTGTGGGAATGTGTGCCAAACTGTACAGCTCCTCCCTCTCTCATCCCCACTCTTATTTTTAACTGGGATCTATTTTCAATTGACTTAATACACCTATGATTAATTCTATGTTAAGAAAAGAGTTCAACAAATGGTATTAAGTAGGAAAAAAAGAATAAATAAGAAAATGAAATAATAAACTATTCCTCAACAGTCAAGACAAGGGTTGTTCAAGTAATTGCTTCTTGTAGTGTCAGTTTCACTTCTACAGGTTACTTTTTAGGTGCTCTGTTAGTTATCACAGATCAGGGAGAACATATAATATTTGTTCCTTGGGTCTGGCTTATATCACTAAGTATGATGTTTTCCCAGATTCGTCCATTTAGTTGCAAATGACCGGATTTAATATTTTTTAACTGTGTGTAGTATTCCGTAGAGTACATACCCCATAGTTTCTTTTTCTTTCTTTCTTTTTTTGTTTTTTTTTTTGACAGGCAGAGTGGACAGTGAGAGAGAGAGACAAAGAAAAAGGTCTTCCTTTTCCGTTGGTTCACCCCATAATGGCAGCTGCGGCTGGCGCGCTGCGGCCGGCACACCGCACTGATCCAAAGCCAGGAGCCAGGTGCTTCTCCTGGTCTCCCATGCAGGTGCAGGGCCCAAGCACTTGGGCCATCCTCCACTGCCCTCCCTGGCCACAGCAGAGAGCTGGACTGGAAGAGGAGCAACTGGGACAGAATCCGGCGCCCCTCGCCCCTGACCTGGACTAGAACCCAGTATGCTGGCGCCGCAGGCAGAGAATTAGCCTATTGAGCCGTGGCGCTGGCCCATAGTTTCTTTATCCAGTCTTCCATTGACAGGCATTTAAGTTGATTCCATGTCTTAGCTATTGCAAATTGAGCTGCAATAAACAACAACATTTACATTTTACTCAGCTAGTAGGGCCAATATTTAAATTCAGGTAGGCTAGTTCCATGTCTACGCGTTACCTACTTATAACTTAGAGACTATGTATAGTTGAGGAAGGTGCTAGGTTAATTAAAGAAAGCGTTTTCCAGAGAAGAGCTTTAAAAATGCTATTTTATCACAAGCAAAAGAGATAGCAAGTGCTTTGGAAAAGGTATAGATTTTCTTCCATCTTTAAAATTAAATTTAGGGGCCAGTGTTGTGGTACAGTGGGTTAAATTGCCATGCATGCCACATGAGGGCTGGTTTGAGTCCTGAGTGTTCCACTTCTGATCCAACTCCCTACTAATGTGCCTGAGTGAACAGTGGGAGATGGCCCAAGTGCTTAGGTCCCTGCACCCACGTGAGAGACCTGGATGAAGCTCCTGGCTCAGCCTGGCTCGCTTGCTCAATTGCTCGCTCCCTCTCTCCCTTCCTCCCTCCTTCCCTCCCTCCTTCCCTCCCTCCTTCTCCCTCCCACTTCCTCCCCCTTCTTCCTCTCCTTCCCTCCACCTCCCTCCACCTCTCTTCCTCCCTCTCTCCCTCCCTCTCTCCCTCTCCCTCTTTCTCTGTAACTCTGCCTTTCAGATTAAAAATATTTTTAAAAAGTTACATTTAGCCTTATTTTTTCACTTGATGATTTATGTTCAAGTAATCTTGTTAAATTTGTACAAGGTAATGAACTCTTGCAAAGAAAATATTTAAGCTGACAAATACCCATCTTGTCACCTAATATGAGATTGTCATCAGGGAACATCAGTGTTCATGTGTCGTCGTGTGGTTTTTGACAGCGCTGCAGCAGCCCCTGGGGGATAGGATAGAAACCCTCTTTCTATTTTCATTCCTTGGTCCTCTCCCTAAGGCTCAGGACCTCAGTGTGACAGGTGATGTCTTCACCACTAAACTACATCTTTGATGTTGGGCTAATGTTGTTTAATGATATTTAACTCCTAAATAACTCTTTAGTGTTTCATGTTATTTCTTCTCATAAATTCACAGAAAATTGTCTCCTGAGAGAATCAGGCACATAATTGCATAAAATGCCCTATATTATCTAAGAGACAGAGCTCCCGCTAGTTTCCTGCTCGAAATGAACTTACTTCATTACAAACAATTGTCAATTTTATTTTGGACATTAGTCCCTAAAAGAATGTTTTTTAATGGAATTATTGCCATCTGGCCTTAGTTCTTTGTGCATTCCAAAATAAAAGCTGATGCCAGGGGAGACAGGGTCCCCTCTCTCCAGTTTACATCATCTCTGAGAGGCAAAAACAGGCTGCAGGAAAGCCATGGAATTTTTCTTTCCAGACATTACTTTTCAAAGATCCTGTTTTTGCTGAAAAATGCTTGATTTCGCTCAGAACAGTAGATTAAATGGAGTTTGAGAAACACCATTCCTTTTGCTAAAGTAAAATCAGAGGCTCTTTGTCCAAATTAGCATGTTATATTTTAATAGATATTGATGCAGACCAATCAAGTCCTGTTTGCTCTTTAAAGAAATAACAAAAAGAAATGTGACATAGAGAATGCAGAAATGGGGGCCAGCACTATGGCATAGTAGGTTCAGCCTCCATCTGCAGTGCTGGCATCCCATATGGTTCGAGTCCCAGCTGTCCCACTTCCCATCTAGCACCCTCCTAATGGCCTGGGAAAGCAGTGGAAGATGGCCCGAGCAATGTGGGTGCAGGGGCCCAAGCAGAGACCTGGAAGAAGCTCCTGGCTTCTGGCTTCAAATCGGCCCAGCTCTGGCCATTGCAGCCCTCTAGGGAGTGAACCATCGATGGAAGCCCTCTCTCTCTGTCTCTCCCTCTCTCTGTCTGTAACTCTGCCTCTCAAATAAATGAATAAATCTTAAAAAAAAAAAAAAAAAAAGGATCAGAGAGAAGCTTGCAGGTGCCCCTGGAGAAAGCACCTCTAGAGGGCAGCCAGGTGACTTGGGCTCAAGAAGAGGAAGTGGGGAAGCAGTGGAAGGAATGGGAACTGGACTTTCTGTATTGAATCATGGCAGTGCCCTTGACCAAGCCAGACACTGCCTTCTTTAGTTTCCCCACAGAAACCTTTTATTTAAGAGATACAAACTTCATATATTTCATAGTTACAACTTAGGAACATGCTGATTCTCCCCACCATACCCAGACACTGCTCTCAAGTGTTTTGTTGTGTTTGATGCTCACTTTTGTGAGATGAGCATTGTCTTTTTGCCATTTAACAGACAAGGGAGACACAGAAAGGCTGAGTATTTCAATGAGGTCACACAGCAAACAGGTGGTAGAGTTGATCATTAAACAGGTGTGGAGCTGATTACTAAACCCAAGGTGAATCCCGAGGGCAGATCCCAAACCTTCACACTCCATGTTGGAAGCAGTTGAGTAAGAGGACATAAGTATTGATTTTTCACTGTTACTGGTGGCAATTTCAGATGGACAGAGATAAATCAGAGTGATTATTTTTCTTTTACTTTTTGTTATGAAATAATAAAAAAAGCGCACAAATTTTATTTGCAACTATCCCCTCGATATTTGTTTTTAATACCATTCTTCAATAAAAGGAAGCAAGATTTCTTGGAGAAATGGCTGACTGCAGGAGTAAGGCAGAAAATATACAAAATGAGCCAAGGGCATGTTGTGCCAGAAACTAAGAAAGTGCTCAGAACACCCCCACAATGGCAGAGTAGGAGAAAGGAACACAAGAGCCCACTGGAAGAGCGCCCCATAGCCAAGACAACATGAGTAAAGTATTACCCACCAAAAGTATTAAATAGTCATGACTTCATAGTAATAATAAGTAAATAAAACCTGTAAATAATAAACAAATGACCAAATGAAACAAATGAGGAAGACAAATCTTCCAGGCAAAAGAGTTCCAAAGACTTTATCAATACTGCACGCAGTGGGAGGTGGAGCGTAACTCGCCCCCCCATCAGTGTGAGCTGCACATAGTGACTTCCTTCCACAAAGTACAGTATGGAAAGGAGTTTTAAATCACAGTGCAACATGACAAATGCTGGCTCAGCCAATTGATCAGGATTGATACTAACAGGGATAAGTCTTGTTAGAAGTGGGTACCTTCCAAGTTCAAAAAACAAATAATGTATTCTGGTTCCTGTTCAAGTTCAAAAAAGATAGTGGTTACCTTCTCTGTGATGTGAAGAGAAAGGCACTTTACTCCACTGGTCTTCTTCCCCAAAACCCCTTAACTCCTATCTAACTATGAAAAAAAAAATCTGAAAAATTCTAACTTAAGTGAACTTCTACAAAAACACATGACCAATACTCCTCAAAACTGTCAAGATCATCAGAAAATATGAGAAGCCTGTTAAACCATCTTATTCAAGAGAACCTAAAGAGACACAATGACAACTGGCTGTTGTGGCCATCTGGGGAGTGAACCAGCAGATGGAAGATTGTCTCTGCCTCTCTCTATATTCTGACTTTCAAAAAAAGAATAAATCTTTAAAAAAAAGAGACACAATGATTAAATGTGATGTTGGATCCCGGGGAGAAAAGGACATGAGGTAAAAACTAAGGAAATCTGTATAAAGTGTGGACTTTAATTAGTAATGTACCAATATTTGTTTCTGAATTCTGACAACACTAACCATGTACCACACTAAAGTATGATGTAAATAATAGGGAAAACTCTGTGCAGGATGAAGTACTTTGAGATGTCTCTATAAATCTAAGATTGTTTTAAAATAAGCTTATTAAAAGGTGATACAGTGGAGTAACTATCGTGTGGCTACCTATGTAATGACCACCCAGAGTTAGACCATCACCAGTGTGTATAAGCCTGTTTCTGTTCACAGTTATATCATCAGCTTCCCCACTAGAGGAAGATATTTTATGATAACCTGCTGTTCTTAAAAGTTGTTCTGCTAATTTACATTCCTAAAGAGCATAGGGTAGTTTTGCCTGGTTTGAAATTTATGTTTGTATAAATGTCATCGTATTCTATGGGTTCTTGTGTGTCTTGCTTAAAATTTCTGTTGCTGCATGTAGTTGGCTGTTGGTTACTCATTTTCATTGCTATACAGAATTACACTATATGAACACACCAGAGTTTGTGTATACATTTTATTATTGCTGGATGTTTGTTTAGGTTGTTTCTGATATGGGACTCTGAAAAGAATTTTCTAACCATCAGTTTTTTGAGATCCTAAAATTCAAAATGTATTGTAGATATTTTTTCAAAAGACTATTCAGTTATATGGGACAAGGAAGAAGAACCTACTGCTTGGAGGCAAGAATGGGATCTTGCTCAGGGACTACAACCTAGGCTGAGGAGCGTCAGACAGCCCAGTGCTTCTGCCCATCCCTCACCAAGAGGCAGTTGGCTGCCCAAGTGCCTCAAGACATTGGGAAAACTATCCAGTATATTTTGATAATAGCATAATTCCCAGAGATGTTTGGGCCAACCTGGGACTGGCTCCCTCACAGCCTTATCCACCACCACATTAGAGCTATTTGTGGTCCAGCAGATAATTTGAAGAGAATGGATCTCTTTGGGGCAGGTCCCTGCTAAAGTGTCCAAAAAGGAAGCAGTAAGGTTTCCCTGGCCTCTCCCAAGACCCCTTTGGCTCAGATAACCCAGAGTCCTGACCCAGGGAAGGGAACTTCCCAAATTTTCCAGTTAGACAAATCTTCTATCTGCACTTGTGTGTGCCCACATATAAACAGGGAGTGAAGGGGCAGGCCGGCGCTGTGGCATACCAGGTGGGGCCACCGCCTGCAGTGACGGCATCCCATGTGGACAACGGTTTGAGTCCTGGCTGCTCTACTTCCAATCCAGCTCTCTGCTGTGGCCTGGAAGGGTAGTAGAGGATGGTCTGGGTCTTCGGGCCCCGCACCTACATGGAAGACCTGGAGGAGGCTCCTGGCTCCTGGCTTCGGATTGGCACTGCTCCAGCCGTTGCAGCCATTTGGGGAGTGAACCAGCAGATGGAAGACCAACCGACCTCTCTCTGCCTCTCTGTAGCTCTGCCTTTCAAATAAGTAAATTAAACAAATAAATAAAATAAACAAGGAGTGAAAACCTAAGGTTGGATCAAGGAGAGCCATTGTTGCGTGTCTGGCCACCATGCCCATATTTCCCAATGAGAGTCTTTGAACCAGTTGTATTTTATTTTAACAGAGGTTTCTTCTCAGGCCAGCCTATTTAATCTTTCCTTTGCCTCTTCCAGCCCCATTGTATTCAGGTAATGACTTTTGTTTATGATTTCAGTGGAAGTCAAAGAAGCCTGGTGACAAAGATTCCAAGCTGTAGAATCACACAGACCCAACGCCAGTGTGGCTGGGCCTCTTATAGGCTGGCTAACCTTCAGCACATTAATTCTCCTTTCTGAATTTCAGTTTCCACAAAGATTAAGAAAAAAGGGGGGAGGGGAGAGAAAGCTTTGCAAGTAGGTCAAATTTAGTAGTGCAAAAATATATGTAAAGTATTGAACATACAAGAGGGAAAGCTAATACATAATAAAGGTTATTACTAACAGTAAAAGTACAATAACTCATTAGTAGTTCCTTTCTTATGGCTATGGTCAGACACCTCAATAGATATAAGGTTTTAGAACATGATTATGAAAAATTACTCATGTTTATCATTTTATAACTGAATGGTAATTATAATACATAGTGGGCAAAAAATGAAACCCAGTGTCAGTGAAAGGCTTTGGGTTGTTCTTACTTCCGATTATAAGACCCAATTTCTGTCTGTCCCTATCAGGTTTATACTTGGAGATTTGCTGGATTCAGAAAATGATATCTTTGAGCAGCCCAAGGACTGTGACTCGCATGGATCCGAGGAGTCGCAGAAGGCCTTTGATCACGGGACAGAGCTCATCCCATGGTACGTGCTGTCCATCCAAGCTGATGTGCACCAGTTCCTGCTGCAGGGGGCCACGGTCATCCACTACGACCAGGACACACACCTCTCTGCCCGCTGCTTCCTCCAGCTTCAGCCTGACAATAGCACCCTGACCTGGATAAAGCCCACCACTGCCTCCCCCGCCAGCACTAAAGCAAGACTTGGTATGCTTAGTCACACAGCCGAGCCTGGCAAACTCCCATTACTGGGCAGTGCTGGATTAAATGGCCTAGCGGAGGGGGTCTTGGATCTGTTTTCGGTGAAGGCTGTGTACATGGGACACCCTGGCATTGATATACACACTGTGTGTGTTCAGAACAAACTGAGTAGCATGTTTCTGTCTGAGACCGGTGTGACACTGCTCTATGGGCTTCAGACCACAGACAATAGATTATTGCACTTTGTGGCACCAAAGCACACAGCTAAAATGCTCTTCAGTGGATTGTTGGAACTCACTAAAGCTGTGAGAAAGATGAGGAAGTTCCCCGACCAAAGACAGCAGTGGCTGCGGAAACAGTATGTCAGCCTCTACCAGGTAAGGGATGTGGCCCTCTCTCTCTCTCCTCAGTCATGTGATTCTTGGGTGCATACAAATGGCAATGAGACCACCAGGTTCCTGTCCCAGCTCTGCCACTTACCCCCTGAGTGACTTTGGACAGCTCTTACTTAAGCTCTTGGTGCCATTGTCCCCCTGTCTATAAGTGGTAAAGAGTAACACCTGTTCGTAAGGTACCTGTGAGAATTAACTGAGTGAATGTCTGTGAAAGCACAGTGTGAATTCAGATGTGCAAGGAATGGTGTCTGCCCGTAGTAGATCCTGTTATTATTTCATATGAAATTAGTGACTGTGGTCATTGTAGTTCTCTGGAAAGAAACCAGTAATAGAGGTATTTTCACTTACTAGAGGTTTCAGCTGGAAGTATTGTAATAGGGAATGTTTTATTATTAATTCATAACTAATGGATGCCTTGGAAAATTTCCCTTTGGGAATTGAATCCTGATTTATCACCTAACATGCTATGTGACTCTTGGAGAGATGTAGCTAACTGATGTTGATGCCTATTTGTAGAACGTTTAAGGGTGAAAGAAACCATTCCAAATATGGGGTCATTCTTAGATGACATTCTGCCTTACCAGGTTTCTAGCAGCAACAGCCGTTAGCAGGCAGGTTTTCACAGTCAGCTACTAAAATCGAGTGAGCTTCTCATAAATGCTAGGTTATCAGATGTGTTACCACTCAGCTAAGGGGGAGGACAGGGCTGAGCTGAATGGGATGGTGAGAAGAGACTTGGGCATAGCCAGAGTAGCAGGCTTACCAGGGGACGTGGGCATGGTTTGCTGGGAATTGAGTCCTGAAAGCTCCCCAGGCGACAGGTAAAATGGCCTTGTCAAGTGAATTGTGTCAGTGCACTCAGCTTTGGTGATGCTTCTCTATCTTCATGGGAAAACATTATGTTTTTTATTAGTGTCCCAGAACAGATAGCACTATGACTTTTATTATTCGAATGACAGATGCAGTTCTAACATGTTTCTGACAATTAAAAACATTTTTTACCCAAGGAAGTTAACAGCAGTACATTTTTTTAAAAGATTTATCTATCTGAAAGTCACAGTTACACAGAGAGAGGTCTTCCATCCGATGGTTCACTCCCCATATGGCCACAACAGCTGGAGCTGCACCCATCAGGAGCCAGGAGCCAGGAACCAGGAGTTTCTTCCGGGTCTCCCACATGGATGCAGGGGCCCAAGGACTTGGGCCATCTTCTGCTGCTTCCCCAGGCCATAGCAGAGAGCTGGACAGGAAGTGGAGCAGCCAGGTCTCAAATCGGCGCCCATATGGGATGCCGGCGCGTCAAGCCAGGGCGTTAACCCACTGTGCCACAGCGCCGGCCCCGGCCCCAGTAGCAGTACATTTAATACTCCTTTTTCTCCTTTCTCCCTGTACCATATTGAGTATGAGTAGAGATCAGAGTAACCAGTTTGATTAATTAATTCATTAATAATCAACTAGGCCTATGGACGTGGTTATAGTGATGCTACATGGCACAGAGCCAGTTTTAGTTAACCATCTGAAATGGAAACCACAATATGCACTTCCCATGTACTGCAGAGTGTTTTCAGCACAGCTAGTGACTGAGAAAAACATCTTCGGGAGACATTATGAATATTGATTTTTAATTATGATTATTTCTCAGCCTTCCAAAGTCAGGAAAACCCACCAAACATGGACCTCGGTCATATTCCCTGCCACTAGGCCTGATTGATTTCGTTGCTCCATGTGTTTGCCTCTCGAGTGTGTGGCCTAAGTAACTGAATTCATAGGTGAGGGTGGTTCAGAAGCTTCATAGAAATGGAATGAAAAGTTCCAAGAAACATGCGTAACTGTTTCATAAAACGCACTTTCCAGGGACATTTTGAAGACCTGTCATGTGGTGGATTTCTCTAGAAAAGACTTGGCCCTGCCCAGCTGCACAAGCCCCAGCCCTCCCCTCTACCCCTGCCAAGCAGCTCCATACGTCAGTCGCTTCTGAAAACGTAGATCTACCTGAGCCGTGTACAAAGACAGGCTGCAGGCCTTTCAAATAGACGCTCGGATTTCTTTCAGAACAGAACAGTGCATGAGGACAATGATCATTTTCTCATCCTAGAGACCAATTCCCAGAGTGTTACAAGGAACACCAACAAGATGCTAATCTGGTCCTCAGACACACAGGTTCATATCGATCTTTTGCTAATGTTAAAAGCCATTCCTGGTGACTTGTACAATGTTAGCATGTTAAATGCTCCACCCTGCCCTAGAATGCACACATTTAAGTTTAACTGTAAGTTTCAGGGATTTCTGAGATGTCTTTTTGGTTTTTGCAAATTTCTGTTGACAGCCCTCTAAGGATGTTTTTTTAATGCCAATTTGAGAAGTGCTTGTGTAGAAAATCACCCTTCTGATATGAGAGTTGTGTTGGAAATGTATAGGAAGTTACTTCGAAGTACTGCAGGTATTTTAGTACTAGTAAGTGGAATTTATTTGATGAACACAGTAATAGGACGTAACACAAAAGATAGGAATAACTAGTAACATTGATAGCGAAGCCTAGGGAAAAATCCAGGAAAATCAGAAACTAAACTACAGATGCTGTCATTGGGTACAGAGGAAAAACAGATATCAAGAGCTTTGGCTTGGCGCGACCGATGGCAGGACTGAGGACCCATAATCTTGGGTGTTTAGAAGGGACTCTAGGAAGCTGAGAAGGTTGAAAATAGAATTATCAGGCAGATGGCTTTGGTTATAAGGCACAGAAATAGGTTCTGGCTGTCTTCGAAAAGGAAAGAAAGTGTGTGTTCAAAGGATGGGGATTAGTTTTAACAGTCTTCAAAAGCAGCATACGTAGGATATACCAAGAGGTAAAAGTACATGAGTTTTTATTTTATTTCATTTTTTTTTGACAGGCATAGTTAGACAGTGAGAGAGAGAGGGACAGAGAAAAAGGTCTTCCTTTCGTTGGTTCACCCCCCAAATGGCCTCTGTGGCCAGCACTGCATAGATCCGAAGCCAGGAGCCAGGTGCTTCCCCCTGGTCTCCCATGCGGGTGCAGGGCCTAAGCACTTGGGCCATCCTCCACTGCACTCCCTGGCCACAGCAGAGAGCTAGACTGTAAGAGAAACAACCAGGACAAAACCGGCACCCCAACTGGGACTAGAACCCGGAGTGCCAGCACTGCAGGTGGAGGATTACCCTAGTGAGCCGCAACACCAGCCTTATTTCATTTTCTATTAATGCAGAGAGAGAGAGTGATCTCTCTCCTACCAGTTCACTGCCTAAACACCCACAACAGCCAAGTATAGGCCAGGCTGAAGCCAGGAGCTTCAAACTCAGTCCAGGTCTCCTCTGTGGGTGGCAGGCACCCACATACTTGCGCCATCACCTGCTGCCCTCCAAGGTCAGAAAACTGGAATCAAGAGCAGAACCAGGGTCTGGCGCTGTGGCTCACTTGGTTAATCCTCCACCTGTGGCACCAGCATCCCTTATGGGTGCCGTTTCTAGTCCCAGTTGCTCCTCTTCCAGGCCAGCCCTCTGCTGTGGCCCGGAAGTGCAGTGGAGGATGGCCCAAGTGCTTGGGCCCCTGCACCTGCAACAGAGACCAGGAGGAAGCACCTGGCTCCTGGCTTTGGATCGGCGCAGCTCCGGCTGTAGCGGCTATTTGGGGGGTGAACCAACGGAAGGAAGACCTTTTTTTTCTCTCTCTCTCACTGTCTAATTCTACCTGTCAAAAAAAAAAAAAAAAAAAAGAGTAAAACCAGAACTTGAACGCAGGCATTCCAGTATGAGATGTGGGTATCCCAAGTAGCATCTTCACCAAATGCCCATTTTCTTGGGTACTTTTTAAGGAATTGATTTCCTTATGCACTGTTTTATAGAAGAATGTGCCCTCACTCAAAATAGTCCTTCTCCCACATTAAAAAGGAGGTATGAGGGTACTTTAAAAAGTGTGTGGAGAAATGAATTTAAAGATAAGTTTAAGGATGGTCATTTGGCCTACAACTTAAGACAATGCCAAGGATGCCCATGTTCTGTACCAGAGTGCCTGGGTTCAGTTCCTAGCTGTGGCTTCTGATTCCAGCTTCCTGCTAGTGCAGACCCTGGGAGACAATGATCATGGCTCAAGAAGTTGGGTCCCTGCCACCCTAGTCCTAGATTCAGTTCCTGGCTCCAGGCTTTACACTGCCCCCACCATGCCCCCAGCAATGCAGGTATTTGAGGACTGAACCATCAGATAAGTGTTTTCTCACTCCCTCTCTCTCCTTCTCTCTCCCTCCTCCTCTCTCCCTCCCCTTCTCTCCCTTCCAAATAAATGTTTAAAAATGAATTTAGGGGGCCTGTTCTGTGGTGTAGTGGTTAAAGCTGCCACCTGCAGTGCCCTCATCCCATATGGGCTCCAGTTTGATTCCCAGCTGCTCTACTTCCAATCCAACTCTCTACTATGACCTGGGAAAGCAGTAGAACATGACCCAAGTCCTTGGGCGCCGGCACCCACATGGGAGACCCAGGGAAAGCTCCTGGCTTCAGATCAGCCCAGCTTGCTTGCGTGCACTCTCTCTCTCTCCCTCCCTCTCTCTCTGTTTCTTTCTCTTTCTCTCTCTCGCTCTCCCTCCCTCTCTCTCTGTTTCTTTCTTTCTCTTTCTCTCTCTCTCCTCCCACCCTCCCTCTCTGCTGCTGCCTCTGCCTCTGCCTCTCTGTAACTCTGCCTTTCAAATAAAATAAATCTTTTAAAAAATGAATTTAGGGCCTGACATTGTGGCATAGCAGATTAAGCCTCAGCCTGCGATGCCAGCATCCCATATGGGCTTCGGTTTGAATACTGGCTGTTCCACTTCTGATTCAGCACCCTACTAATGGCCTGGGAAAGCAGCAGAAGATGGCCCAAGTTCTTGGGTCCCTGTCACCCAGGAAGAAGGAGACCCAGAAGAAAGTCCTGGCTCCTGGCTTCAGCCTGGTCCATCCCTGGCTGTTGTAGCCATTTTGGAGGTGAACCAGCAGATGGAAGATTCATTCTCATTCTCTCTCTCCTCCCCCCACCAACCCCATAACTCTGATTTTCAAATAAATAAATTTTTAAATGAATTTTAAAAATAAGTTTATGTAAAAAATTTTAAATCCATGCATTTTTTCAAAAGTTTCCATAAACTTCATGAAGATCCCTCCTATATCCTTCACCCTCCCCAAGCACGTTTATTGTCTTGTGTCAAACAAAAGAAAGATTCAAGCTACGTTAGTTCCCAGAAAGCCTTGTGTTTTTTTTTTTTTAAGATGTATTTATTTATTTGAAAGGCAGAGTTACAGAGAGGCAGAGGCAGAGGAAGAGAGAGAAAGGGTGGGGGGTCCCCCATCCTCTGGTTCACTCCCCAAATGGCTGCAATGGCCAAAACGGGGCTGATCCAAAGCCAGGAGCCCCCTCCAGGTCTCCCACATGGTGCAGGGGCCCATCTTTCACTGCTTTCCCAGGCCATAGCAGGGAGCTGGATTGGAAGGGGAGCAGCTGGGGCCTGAACTGGCGCCCATATGGGATGCCGGCACCACAGGCGGTGGCACTACAGGCAGCGGCCTTACCCACTGCGCCACAGTGCCAGTCCCAGAAAGCGTTGTTAAAACATTAGACAAATGCATCCTGGCTCTTCTTGGCCCAGTCTGAATTCTGTTAAGGTTAATACTTTGTCCATGTTGGGATTTTCTGAAATTTGGAAAATCTAAGCAGTAGAAGGTAATGATGCTGTTTTTTTTTTTTTTTAATATGTAAGCTATAATGGATCTATTACATTTTCAAAGATAGTTGGTTAGAGATCTATAAGTAAATGTTTACAAGCTTTTTTTTTTAGATTCGGAATGATGTTCAATAAGGTATGTGAACCCTGTTTATTCAATGATATCATGCAATGCTTATTCTAGTTTATTCTAAGTTATTCTAGTCACTTAGAGACTCGTTGGCAGGCCTTTTTCCACAGTCCTGAATTAGGTGGATTGGTCTCTAGCTATGTTCACTGTCTGTATCACTACTTTCAAGAATCTTCCTCCAGGGAAAGAGGTTCCAACTAGCTTATTCGGATCATGTGCCAATCATTGGTCAAGGGATGATAGTCAACCTTGATTGACAGTCCCACTGACAGTAAACCCTATGGGGAAAACATAAAAGTAAAAGTGGGTAGGGTGGCCGGCGCCATGGCCTACTAGGCTAATCCTCTGCCTGCGGCACCGACACCCCGGGTTCTAGTCCTGGTTGGGGTGCAGGATTCTGTCCCGGTTGCTCCTCTTCCGTTCTGGCTCTCTGGAGGGCAGTGGAGGATGCCCCAGGTCCTTGGGCCCTGCATCCGCATGGGAGACCAGGAGGAAGCACCTGGCTCCTGGCTTTGGATCGGCGTAGCTCGGGCCGTAGCAGCCATTTGGAGAGTGAACCAACGGAAGGAAGACCTTTCTCTCTGTCTCTCTCTCCTACTGTCCACTCTGCCTGTCCCCCCCCCCCCAAAAAAAAGGTGGATGTGGTTAGAGAATTGAGAAATATGTAATGGATGGGCATCAGTCACAGACATGCTACTAGAAGAGGTTACCCGAAGGTTTCCGTGTCAAATACCCAAGTTTACATCCTTGGGCTCTAGTCACAAGTCAAGTCACAAAATCAGATAGTCACTGAAGATTAGGATGAAGGACGAAGCACAAGATGCCTCTGCTATTTACCTGTTATCTACAAGGAAGCAAAATCTATTTACAGGCACTTCCTTGGAATTGCAAAGGAAAACTACCTCTAAAAGTTTTCAGGGAGTAAAGGCAATCAGTAGAAATTAATTTTAAAGAAGCCCTTTTGTAAAATTGTGAAATCTCATTAATATTATCTGCAGTTTAAACACCACTGGTTTTTTTTTTAACCTAGAAACCTTTTATTTAAGGCATACAAACTTCATGCATTTCATATATACAAATTTAGGAACATAGTGATTCTCCCTCTCTACCCTCCCTCCTGCCCAAATTCCCACCCTCTTCCTCCTCTCTATTGTATTCCTATTCTTATTTTGTTTTTACAAAGATTTGTTTTCGGTTAACTTTATACTCATAATATTGACCCTACACTAAGTAAAGAGTTCAACAAATAGTATGAAAAAAGAAAAAAACTGTTCCTCAACAGTTGAGACAAGGGCTGTTCAAAATCAACACATCTCAAAGTGTCAATTTCACTTTTATAGATTGCCTTTTAGGTATTCTATTAGCTACCACAGACATATGATATTTGTCTTCTTGGGATTGGCTTATCTCACTAAGTAGAATTGTTTCCAGTTGCATCCGTTTTGTTGCCATGACAGGATTTCACTTTTTTTTTTTTTTTTACTGCTATGTAGTATTCTATAGTGTACATGTACCATACTTTCCCTATCCAGTCCAGTTGATGGGCATTTGCATGTGCTGCTATCTATATTTCTGTTAGCTGACTTTCATGACTTATGGGGAAAAATCATTGACTATTATTTAATAAGTAAATCTCTACTATTATTCACTCAAAGGATGCTACACAATTGTCTTATGCAGTAGTGATTACAAACCATTGCCTGCCCATTGAGTTGTATTTTTGCTGATCAGAGCATAATACGCATGACATTCTGAGTCCCATGGGTTCTGTATCTATCTTTGGATTTCAGTCACTCAAAAGGATGGCAGCTCAACTATTTAAGGAGCTCCTCAGGACCCTCCGAAGTGAATTTCATGTATGCCACACACCCTATCTGAGTATTTCAAGTCAGACACAAGCATCAAAGTAGGTAAAAATCTACCTGGAATGATACAATAGCATACAAGTGGAACTTGATTTTACTTAAATAGATTCCCACCCTAACTCCTTCCCCAAGACATCCACAGCTCTAATTTTGTAAGTAAGTCTTAATGAATTTTCCAATGGTATAAGTTCTGGAATACAATCTCTATGACTGGGATGAGAATTCTTTCCCCTGTTGATGTTTTTAAAGTACATCACTGGAACTCAGTACATATGTGACCAGGACAGCAGGGGACAGAGGACGATGAAATTCCCAACAGGGATTCTTGAAAGTTGGCGAACAGAGCCCCTTGGGTGACCAGACTGTTACTCTTCTATGGCTGCCTGCAAACTTTCATCTGAGAGTTTACTGGAAGCCATTAATGTATTGCCTTCTTCATTGCTTGCTGCTTCCTTGTATGTTCAGCAGGTGGTTCTTTTACAGGAGGATGGGCGATATGAAGGCCCAACATTGGCTCATGCTGTGGAGTTGTTTGGTGGCAGGCGGTGGAGTACTCGAAACCCCAGCCCTGGGACATCAGCAAAGAATGCCGAGAAGCCTAATGTACAGAGAAACAACACCCTGGGCATAAGCACCACCAAGAAGAAGAAGAAAATGCTCATGAGGGTACTGTGTGATTTGTTTATTAAGTACCACACCCAATCTTCAGGATTGTTGTACGGTCTACACCAGCAGAAATCTCCCTAAGTCATTTGGGTTGGGTACAAGATGAGACATAAAACAAATGTTGCAAGGGTTTCCATGCACCTCTTGGATACCAGAACCAGTGCCAGGAATTGAGTCAATAGCAGGGAAAAGACACAGACAAGGACGCACAGTGCTGTCTAAATGAGAGTCCTTGTCACCTGCAAAGTGCTCTGGGACAGACAGGGGGAAAGTAGAAGACTGCAAGGCAGGCAGGAGTGGCTTCACAGAGCCATGGACAGATGAAGATCTCAGATGGCCACAATGCTGTCTGTAGAATATAATTTAAAATATATCATCCCTGTCCTTTATAAAGCGTGTTATATATGTCATCACTGTAACATGGCAGTATATTTGCTTCAAGCTTTCTAGAAAAGACATATGGAAGCCTATTGATGCTAAAGTTGAACTTTATCTGCTTCATAATTCTGTGTGAGCACAGACGGCAGGAGTCGTGTGCCTCTTCTTGTCTGCCTCCTCCTAAGGAGCGCTGCTTCATTGAGAAGAACAAGTGAGATAAAGTGACGTGAGAAGACTTGGTCAGCTTCTTGAAGGTCTTCATGGGTCTCACCAAGGGGAGATGGTATTGTAGGCAGATGGGTCAGAAAATAGAGATCTACCTGAACTAGAGCAGTGATGGGAAAGCAATGCAGGCTGGGAACTATCATGAGTTTTGTGTTCCCAGGGTGAGAGTGGAGATGCAACAGATGACGAAATGGTGACCCGAAAGGGCAAGATGTACAAAGAGTGTCGACACCGCAGCGGTTCGGATCCTCAAGACATTAATGAACAAGAGGAACCGGAACCAGGTAAAGCAGCATGGTCACATCTCAGAGTTTTTCTTTCTTTCTTTTTTTAATTTTATTGGGAAAAATTACCCATTTGGCTCTTCATTGTGGTTTAAATATTGTGGACGTTCTTATATAAATTGACTTTGTTTTAGCCAGATGGTGAAACCGAAGACACACTTCTGCAAGCCTGATGTGCTTGGCAGAAAATTCTCATTAATGAACTTGCTGGGACTGACAGGAGGTGGTAGGTGCACACGGTCCAATGTGGTGGATTAGACCAGCAAGTTTCTACCCTTGCCTGATATTAGAGCTTTTAAAAAAATAATCTGACCGCACACAAGATCAACTGGCTCAGGCATTCCGTGTCTGGCACCTGGGTGTCCATGTTTTCGAAGCTCCCTGGATGATTCTAATGTGTAGCCAGTTGAGAACCTACCAGATTGGCCCATTCATAAAAATGCTCTCACGCCTCTTGTCTAGGTTGGTTGGCTCAGAGAGCATCCTTGGTTGTTTTGATTTCTGAGTGAAAGTACAGTGTGAGTCATTGTTTCTTTTCTCTCTTTCATCCTCACAGAGGCAAATGCCATCTCCAGTCCTCCCAACCCCCTCCCTTCCAGAAGAGCCCACTCTTTGACCACGGCTGCGTCCCCCAACTTGGCTGCCGGGACGTCGTCTCCCATCAGGCCAGTGTCCTCCCCTGTGCTGTCTTCTTCAAACAAGAGCCCGTCCAGGTGGGGCCTTAACATGACAAATCAGGAGGGCCCTATGTCATTCCAGTCGAATGGAAGGGCCGTTCTCAGCTGTCTATCAAAACACTCTCTGTAATTTTGACTTACGGTGAAACTGAAGACCAAAACCCCCAACTTTGTAAATGACCCTAATATTCCTGTTTTTATAACCCTGCCTTCCCACATAACTGTAATTGCTGCTGAGTATTAGAGAAACCAACCGTTCAACGGTCAGCAGCAGTAACAAAACCCAAACTGTGATCGTCTAAATCTGCGCTGTGCAGTATGGTACCCACTGACTGCATGTGGATATTGAAATTCTAGTTTAAAGTCATTAAAACTCAACTAAAGCTCAGTTCTTCACTCACAGTAGCCCCTTTTCATGTGCTGCACAGCCACGAGGGGCTCCCTGTCACTACACCAAACAAGGCAGATAGTGTACATTTCTCACACTGCAAAAAGTTAGCACTGCTCTCGAGAATTTTTTTAAGATTTGATTTGTTTGAAAGGCAGATTTAGAGAGAGAGAGAGAGAGATCGAGAGAGATCGATCTTCCCTCCTATGGTGCATTCCCCAAATGGCTACAGCAGCCAGGGCTGGACCAGGCCCAAGCTAGGAGTCTGGAACTCCATCTCAGTCTCCCACGCGCATCATCTTCTGCTTTCCCAGGGGCAGGAGCAGAATGCTAAATTGGACACGGAACAGCCAGAACTTGAACCTGCACCCATGTGTGATTCTGGCTTTGCAGGCGGCAGCTTAACCCACTGTACCATAACCAGCCCCTGCTTGCAGATAAGTTTGACATGCCTGGAAAAATAAATACAGGTATTACACCAAGTCGATTACATTTCATTATAATTCTAAAACTGATATTATTGTAAATTATTTTTAGAAATTCCATGTAAGTTACAGATTTGAAATGTCTACCCTCTCAGAAGAAAAACTAATAGTAAAATGGAAGCCTTCTGGGCTGGCACTGTGGCGTAGCGGTAAAGCTACCACCTGTACTGCTGGCATCCCATATGGGCGTCGGTTCAAGTCCCAGCTGCTCCACTTCTGATCCAGCTCTCTGCTATGGCCTGGAAAACCAGTAGAAGATGGCCCAGGTACTTGGGCCCCTGCACCTGCGTGGGAGACCTGGTGGAAGCTCCTGGCTCTTGGCTTCAGATTGGCGCAGTTCCAACTGTTGCGGCCAACTGGGGAGTGAACCAGTGGATGGAAGACTTCTCTCTGTCTCTCTCTGCCTCTCCTCTATTTTGTGTAACTCTGACTTTCAAATAAATAAATAAATCTTTCAAAAAAAAAAGGAAAGCAAGCAAGCCTTCCAGAGGGAACCTAAATGTCCCTCCACTTCCCTGTATTCCATATTACATTGAGGAAACTTGGAAGTTCCAGGCAGAACTAAGATAAAACAGGTACTCTTTACTGCATCACACAGAGAAGTGGGGGCCATCAGACAGTAACTTTGAAAACATTCATCTCCCTCCATCTCTCTCTCTCTCTCTCTCTCTCTCTCTCTCTCTCTCTCTCTCTCACACACCCACACCCACACCCACACCCACACCCACACCCACACCCACACCCACACCCACAGAGCTCTTGTTCTCTCTGTCTGTCTCTTGGAAGTTCCCTATTTGCTAAGAGAGCCTCAGTAAATTATGTTTTAAAGGGAACAGTTCTGGGGCCAGTGCTGTGGTGTAGTGGGCTAAGCCTTTGCCTGCAGTGCTGGTAACCCATATAGGCTCTGGTTCATGTCCTAGTTGCTCCTCTTCTGATACAGCTCCCTTCTATGGCCTGGGAAAGAAGTAGAATATGACCCAAGTGCTTGGGACCATGCCCCCATGTGGGAGACCAGGAAGAAACACCTGGCTCCTGGCTTCAGATGGGCCCAGCTCCGCTCATTGCAGCCATTTCTGGAGCAACCCAGCAAATAGAAGACCTCTCTCTGTCTTTAACTCTGCCTCTCAAATAAATAGAATAAATTTTTTTAGAAAAGAAAAAGGAGCAATTCTTTTCCATTGTGAATGATGAATGAATAATTTATGCTTTATGCATTCAGGTGTTACAACTGGTTAAAACAGTTCAAGGGTATATAGCAATTCTTTGTACCCTTCTTGCAACTTTTCTGTAAAACTAGATTTATAATGAAACAGTATGTTTATACAGATATGTTTTATGTATGTATATGTTATATTTTCGGCCTATTCAGTAACCTGGGGAAATAGCCAAATAACCTGGATTCAGTGGCTTTTCCTTTTATTTGAGTCCCTCAAGAGCAGGAAATGGAAGGGCAGAGGAAGAGTTCTCTCTGAAAGAGAGCTATTGGGCCGGATGCAAGATTAGGGGGCCCAGCCTCTGCAGGACAGCGCTCAGTGGTCTCTGGAGCAGTGCTCTAAATGCTGAAGGGAAGACGAGGCAGGAGAAGAAAAGTCAGCCTGGGTGCTGTTAAAGGAGAAAGAGGACCAAGTCTCAGTAGCAGGGCGAAGATTAGACAGACAGTCCCTGGACTCAGGGGGAACAAGTGCCTGCAGACACTAGCTGCACCTGCAGCACAAGGAAGACAGGGATTTACTTGTTAACGCAACGGATGAAGCCACGCTTGTCCCTTCCTGAGCCCCCACCCTGTTGTTTTCCACACCACTTTGGGGGATGAGCCACCTACAGCCTCTGCCTACACACTGCTAGAAATCCGTCGATCGCTAAGACTTTCCATGAATGAAAGTGACCTCCATATGTCAACACAAATTGATTTTCCCTAAGGAAACATTATCAGCAGGATTGAGAGCAGTTTGGCTGTTCCTTATAACATTCTCTGTATTTTCTCATGTATTTGAAATATTGCCAAAAATTAATAAATCCAAGACCAAAAAGAAGATCCGGTTCATGATGTGACTAAAAAACATAGTCACCATTTCTATACTGTGTATCCCACTGGGGAATCATGTAGAAAATTGAACATGTTGAGAAACAGTGAGACCGAGTTTTTGACTGGGTTGACTGATATTTTTATATTGAAGGGATGTAGTCTTAGCAGGTGCAGATAAAATCCTAGGCAGAGTTGGCCTGTTTCCATTGCTAATATTTTTCTGACTCACATTTTCCATTAATATGAAAAGCTCTTCCCTGTTTTTATCTAAAAACTAGTTAATAAAGGCAAAAGAAAAGACAGGGACATACCCAAAACTTTCTCCTAAAATGTATTTCTATAATTTAGAACATACAGAAGGACATGCATTATTTCTCATAAATTATGATTGAATAATTTTGGACTCTTTTTTAAAAAGAAACTTTTTTCAGAAACACTGAATACCGCACCCTGGTTGATCTAGGATTTTGAAGAACTGTTCTGACTAGTAGAGGGGCATGAATCTCAGCTTTGTTCCCTTGCTGAGTAGGCTGGACCTGTGACATGGTCTCAACATATAATATGTTTTATTTCCAATAGAGATTATCTTAGAGAAGATAAAAAGAGTGCAGGAGACTAGCTAAGCCTTGAATGACTTGCCACCCATCGTTTTGCTGGTGTTGCTGCTAATCAGCGAACAGTGTTGAGGCAGATGACACAAGTAGCCCAGCATTTTGCCCATGAAGGCCCTGTCTTTGTTTGCAGTGCTTGGAGCAGCAGCAGCTGGCATGGGCGGATCAAAGGAGGAATGAAGGGATTTCAGAGCTTCATGGTTTCAGACAGTAACATGAGTTTTGTTGAATTTGTTGAGCTGTTCAAATCGTTCAGGTATGGCATAACCTCCCTTCTTAGCCTTTCGCAAGCCCACAGGTTTATAATGATCTTAATGGGAGATGTTTTTGTTTCTTTGCTCAGTGTAAGGAGCCGCAAAGACCTGAAGGATCTCTTCGATGTGTACGCAGTGCCCTGCAACCGATCTGGCTCCGAGTCGGCCCCGCTCTACACCAATCTGACCATCGAGGAAAACACTAGCGACCTGCAGCCAGACCTAGGTTTGTTTAATGTTTTCGAACTGCCTTTTGAAATCCTTTCTACTAATGAGATCACCGGTTACACAAACTCAGGCTGTCCCATGTGGCGCACTGACCCCCAGAGGTGGTGAAACACTTGGAGAATTATTTCAAGGTATCACCTAGTGTCTTGGGAGCCGGTGCTACTGGGATGTTGGGCAAGGAAATTCATCCATGTATTCCTGGGTATTTAACCCTTAGTGGCCTCATCATCCTGACAACCAAAGCCCTTTCTCAACCACTTCCAAACTAGGTGTGGTGTGTCACAGTTGAGAACCAGCGTTCGGCCACCAGAACATTGGAATGTTGCTGGTGGGAATGTATTTTGGAAGGCTTATGACTTATGAAAACTAAACATACTCTCTCCATATGATCCAGCAGTCACACTTCTTGGTATTTACTCATTTGGGTTGAAAAATTTATACTCATGCAAAAACCTGTACAAAATGTTACAGTTACATTTTTAATAATATTTTCATTTATGAAGGAGACACAGCCAGAGCTCCCATCTGCTGATTTATTACCCCAAATGCCTGCAACAACCCAGGCTGGGCCAAGCTGAAGCCAGGAGCCAGGAAACTCAATCCAGGTCTCCTGTGTGGGTGGCAGCAACCCATGAACTTGAACCATCACCTGCTGCCTCCCACAGGAAGCTAGAATCGGGAGCAGAGCCAAGACTCAAATGCAGGCACTATGATATGTGATCCAGTGCCCTAGGCACCATCTTAACCACCATGCCAAATTCCCAGACCCACTGATTTGTTTCTCATTCTCTCAAATATATGAAGTCAGGAATAAACCCCTAGTTTGGTAGCTTGTGTTGACAGATGAGTAACGAGCTTCTGTAGTGTGGTATCTCTGAAATGAACTTTGTAGAAGGTGCCGGCTGGCTTGTGCATGTTCTCTGGGCGGCTCTGTTGCAGATTTGTTGACCAGAAATGTCTCGGATTTGGGATTGTTCATTAAGAGTAAGCAGCAGCTGTCAGACAACCAGAGGCAGATCTCCGACGCCATTGCTGCTGCGAGTATCGTGACAAATGGCACTGGGATCGAGAGTACGTCCCTGGGCATATTTGGGGTTGGAATTCTCCAGCTCAACGACTTCCTAGTGAACTGCCAAGGAGAGCACTGCACGTATGATGAAATCCTCAGCATCATCCAGGTTGGTACCTGGTTTACCTGTGCACGTGTGGCTGATGCTCCTAACTCTTAACAATTTGCTGTGATATATTTATTGTTTTTTTCTATACTTCTTTCCAAAACTCTTGCCTGTGACAGAAATAAGAAATAAAAGGGGCTTTTTTTTAAGATTTATTTTATTTATTTGAAAGAGTTACAAAGAGAGGTAGAGACAGAGAAGTCTTCCATCTGCTGGTTCACTCCCCCAGATAACTGCAATGGCCGGAGCAGTGCCAATCCAAAGCCAGGAGCCAGGAGCTTCTTCCAGTTCTCCCACATGGGTACAGGGGCCCAAGGACTTGGGCCATCTTCGATTGCTATCCCAGGCCACAGCAGAGAGCTGGATTAGAAGAAGAGCAGCTGGGACTAGAATCGGCGCCCACGTGGGATGCTGGTGCCTCAGACCAGGGCTTTAACCTACTGTTTCGCACCACCAGCCCCAAAAGGGGCTTTTTTAATGCTAAATATATGTATTCTTACTTATTGTATAATTAACATGTGTCCCAGGCAACGTCTGACTCAGTGACTAAGGAATCATTACCTAATTCCTTCTTATTCTTGCACAGGCAACTTAAAAGTCTGTATTTTCTACCCCTTTTGTTATTTAACAAGTGGTTATTAGCCCCTATAATGCTGTCTCAGTTCCTGGAGCGGGGAAGAGAGTTGGGAAAAAGATCAGCGCTCTGTCCCTCAGCGCAGCTTATATTCCAGTGCTGAGACAGACAAGAAACAAGGATACGATATAATTGCAGGTGTTAGTGGGTTCTGAAAAGAACCAAGCAGAGGCTGGAGGCGTGGAGGAGGGCTGAGAGGAGTAAGCAGAGGCCACTCGGAGGAGCTGGCATCGGAGCTGGGCCCTGTTTAGTCCAAATGTCATGGAAAGGTCTGAGGAAAGCGCACCCCAGGCAGGGGCAGCAGCTCGGAGCCTGGGGCAGGCGCAGGCTGGGGAGCCACAGCAGAGCTGATGTCCTGGGATCTGAGGAAGCCAGGCGGACTTGGCTGCACACAGGTGTGCAGGGACCAGCCACGTCGGCCTCTCAGCCCGTGGTGGAGAGGTCGCCTTCAGTCCATGAGAAAGGAGAGGCCCTTGGGGTTTTCCGAGCGGGAGAGTCACGTGATTTATGTTTCTAAGAGGTCACTCTGGCCCCACTGGAGAATAAACTCTGCTGGGGAAGGAGTGGGAGTCAGAGATCATTTAGGAGATGGTGGGTGGTGGTGTTTAGACTGGGGGGGGGGACAAGAGGCAGCGAGAGCCTCCCCTGTGGCTGGGTCACTTGCCGCGGAGGTACTCTTGGGCCTGCTGGGGAACCAGTGGACGTGCTTTCCAACACTGGATTTGATCGCCAGCCCTGCGGCAACTGAGAGAACCAGCACAGTGCTGGGTGCTCCCTGTAGCGCCACCGAGTGCAGGCGCAGTCCTAAGTGCTCCCTGTGAATCGCCTCGTCTCACCTCTCGCCTTGTCTCTGGGAGCTGCTATTATTATCCCCATTTTCACCTGGATAAACTGATTCCCTTTGTTTTCATATAAATCAGCCTTATTCTTTTCTCTTGCTCCTTTTTTTTCCCTCTTAAATAAATAGGCTCAGTATAATAAACTCACATATAATAAATGTTTTCTTTTGGACTAAAAACTACATCTTACCATTACATTACTAAATTAGTTCAAATATTTGGTTTAGATGTTTCCTGATGAAAACAGAGCAGCTTTAAAAAATGATGTGGTTTTTCCCCCTTCATGGCTTCCTTTACCTAAATTGCACTTTTTTTTCCCTATCCCTTGCAGAAGTTCGAGCCTAGCATCAGTATGTGTCACCAAGGTCTAATGTCATTTGAAGGATTTGCGAGGTAATTTTGAAAATGTCTCTTGATGATCATTTAAAAGCATGTGTTTTCCCCATGTAGCTTAAGAACATTTGTTTCATCTAGGTTTCTAATGGATAAAGAGAATTTTGCCTCGAAGAACGATGAGTCACAGGAGAACATTAAAGAATTGCAGCTACCCCTGTCCTACTATTACATTGAGTCTTCACACAATACCTACCTCACAGGCCATCAGCTCAAAGGGGAGTCCTCAGTGGAACTCTACAGCCAGGTACCAAGAATGTCACTCGGAACGTGGTTTTCATTAAGCTTCATTATTTACATAGCTGGCAAAGTCACAAAACCTGACCCCAGACAGCTTTGAAGAGTTTATATGTGACATGTGAGAAGCCATGATGTGTGGGAAAACTAGCTATACATCCAGCACTTGTTTTCTTTCTGCTCTTTGTTTGGTTTGGTTTCCTCCCCCATCCATACTTAACCTTTATTCTGGCGCAAAAAAAAAAAAAAAAAAAAAGGATTTGTCGGAGACTCAGCTTTTAGATCCTAGTTAATCTGACCTACTTCTACTAAAATTAGATTTTCTCATGGGAAAATTATCTAATCGTTTCACAAAATGCTAAATAAATCAATACATTGTAGTGGGAAAGCATAGTAGAAAATGCAACTTTCTACAAAGATAATACCAAAATATAGTTTGTTTTGCTTTGCAATTTGTTAGACAATCAGTCCATCTCTATGGTAACCACCTTGAGAAAAAAATCTGCACAGACTGTAGGCACTGTCCCTCGGCACTCAGATCCATGGGAATGTTCTTTGAAAGTCAGCAGGTTCTCTGGGCTGGGAAAAGCACATCCTTTTGACCTAAACGGCCAACTTTGAACAGTCTGCCGTCTGTTGCTTCTCTATTGTGTTGTCTGCAGCTTCCTCAGCTATGCTGCCTGTTTCCAGAACTCCTACAAGAAGGATTAATGAGGAAGGAGCTAGGCCAGGTCCACAGAATGTACCAATGGGCTGTTATGTGCATATGGCTCCAAGGTTGAAAATTATGGTTGTGTTGCTTACACAACTCTAGCAGCAATGAGATTTCTTTGTTCTCCAAATTTGTCCATACAGTCCAGATAGTCCTCAAAGCATGGGACAAATTTTTTGTCCCAAAGCTTATTTTACATGGAATATATATTTTACATTTAAAAACAAACAAAAAGACTTGCTTATTTATTTATTTGAAAGGGAGAGTTACAGAGAGGCAGAGGCAGAGATACAGAGAAGTCTTCCATCTGCTGGTTCACTCCCCAAATGACTGCAACAGCTGGAGCTAGGCCAATCCGAAGCTAGGAGCCAAGAGCTTCTTCCAGGTCTCCCATGGGGTGCAGGGGCCTAAGGATTTGGGCCATCTTCTGCTGGTTTCCCAGGCCTGAGCAGGGAGCTGGATTGGAAGTGGAGCAGCTGGGACTTGAATAGGTACCCATATGGGATGCCAGCACTGCAGGTGGAGGCTTCCCCAGCTACACCACAGCACTGGCCCCCCAATTTTTTTAAAGATTCATTTATTTATTTGAAAGACAGAGTTACAGATAGAGGAGAGACAGAGAGATCTTCCATTTGCTGGTTCACTCCAGTTGGCTGCAATGGCCAGAGCTGAGCCCAATCCAAAGTTAGGAGGGAGCCAGGAGCTTCTTGTAGATCACCCTCGTGGGAGCAGGGCCCAAGGATCTGGGCCATCCTCTGCTGCTTTCCCAGGCATGGCAGCAAGGAACTGGTTGGAAGTGGAGCAGCCAGGACTCAAACTGGTGCCCACATGGGATGCTGGCACTGCAGATGATGGTTTTATCTGCTGCACAACAGCACCAGGTCCTTAAATTGTTTTCTAAGGAACTTTTATTATTAAATGAAGATTTGTCCATGTAGTATGATTCTCAAAATAAGAGTGATATCCAGAGGCCTGAGATGGGCAAGCAACAGACGGCAACTGAATGGTTAGTGACTCTTTTACCTGGTTTACATATTGACATTTGCATGGATAATTCCAATGTCAAAAGAAGTTTGAAAGCCATTGTCCTATGGGAAAGAAATGAGATGTGCATGTACACACGCACACACATAGATACTATATATATTTCATAAATACATATATACATGCATGTGTGTATATACATGTATTAAGCGCATACATATGTGTCTGTATCTGCATACTTGTGTGTGTGTGTTTTTCCCAGAAAAATAAGTGAGGCCCACTATCCTAGCTTTAATTCCTAATTTATTTTTCTGTTTGACTTCAAAGAGCTTTTCTTTTTTGAAGATTTACTTATTTATTTGAAAGTTAGAATTACAAAGAGAGAGAAATTTTCCATCCACTGATTCACTCCCCAAATGGGTACAATGGCCAGGGGCTGGGCCAGGCTGAAGCCGGAAGTCAGGAGCTTCTTCCAGGTCTCCCACGTGGGTGCAGGGGCCCAAACATGTGGGCCATCTTCGGCTGCTTTCCCAGCCTTTAGCGGGGAAAGAAATAGATTCAAAGTCCAGCAGCCAGGACAGGAACCAGTGCCCCTCAGGGATGCTGGCATTGCAGGTGGTGGCCTAACCCACTACACCACAGCGCCAGCCTCTCAAAGAGTGTTTCAACTCTCAAACCTCAAGTAGAAATTATCAGAACACTTGAGTACGGCACAGGAGCCCCTCCAGCTGGCCTCACGCAGGGCAGAGGCTGTGTGCAGGCCCCTCTTACCTCGTTTCTAACCGCTCTCTGCCCTCCTGTTTGCCTCCCAACCCTTCTCTGTGGGTAGATGGGAAGTGGGTGTAAGCTCTGTTCTTTTCACCAGGAATTTCCTAGCCATTTGCGGAGGTCTTCCAGTCATGCAGACGTTGGTAAAAACCTGTGGTCTCTGCAGGCTGCAAAGCCTTCTGACCTGATGCCAGTCGCTGAGCTTCCTGCCCAGTCTGCTCGCCACAGCAGTGAAGCAGCCTCGGGTCCTGGGTGCTGTATTACACAGCAGTCTTCAGCCCAAGGCAGTAAATGAGGATACTTCTAAAAGGTCACAGAAAAACAGAATTAAAAAGATAAATTTATGTTGGTGCAAAAAAAGTTTTGAAATCCATGCATAATTCTTTCATAAAAAGCATCTGCTATGAACTTTGGAAAGACCCTACATACTTCTAGAATCAGGGTGGAGAGCACTTTGCATAGCACCATATATGGCCATGAAACCATTTGATCTGGCCCTGCCAAGGCAACCTCAGGTGAGACTTGAAGTCAATAAATCGGGCTGGCATTGTGGCACAGCGGGTAAAACTGCCGCCTACGATGCTGGCATCCCTTATTGGCGCCAGTTTGAATCCCGACTTTTCCACTTCTGATCCAGCTCCCTGCTAATGCGCCTGGGAAAGCAGCAGAAGATAACTCAAGTGCTTAGGCCTCTGTACCCATGTAGGGGACCTGGAAGAAGCTCCTGACTTCTGCCTGGCCCAGCCTTGGCCATTGCAGCCATTTGGGAAGTGAACTAACGGATGGAAGATCTCTCCCTCTCCCTCTCCCTCTCCCTCTCCCTCTCCCTCTCCCTCTCCCTCTCCCTCTCCCTCTCCCTCTCCCTCTCTCCCTCTCTCCCTCTCTCCCTCTCTCCCTCTCTCCCTCTCCCTCTCCCCCTCTCCCCCTCTCCCCCTCTCCCCCTCTCCCCCTCTCCCCCTCTCCCCCTCTCCCCCTCTCCCCCTCTCCCCCTCTCCTTCTCTCCCTCTCCCTCTCCCTCTCCCTCTCTGCTGTAATTGATTGCTGATATCTGCACTGGGTGTGGGAGAAGGGAGTTTATGGGTGATTTGCCCATTGCTTTAGCTGCTGTTCTGGAATTAGCTAACCAGGCAAATATTTGATAACTCTTTGCTTGTACTTTTCTTAGATGCTACATGTTCATAGCAAAGACCTTGGGTGTCAATGGAAGAAGGTTTGTCCAAATTGGCATAATATAAATGTTTAGTCAGTTCTTTATGGAATTAGTGGCTTTGTTTGCTCTGGGGTGTGGCATTGGCACCTTTGCCTCTACTGACATCGTTGCAGACAAAGCACCTACCTGGCTCTGTAATTTCAAGATGTACCATTTCCAGGGGATCAAAGTTGCTAAGAAAGTGGTCACATGTTTCTGCTATCAAATTTTGCCTTCCAGGAATATTCAGCTCTGGTGAACACTCTTTCCTTCTCAATCTCTCCTCTCTCCCCTGCCCCAGATTCATGATGGCTTTTGGCCAAAATGCAATGTTTGTGTTACATCTTATGTTCATCTGCTTAAGCCTTGAATGTTGACACCAATGGACATATCAGACTGTGTTCTGTGTTTAGTTAGTGGCTTTATTTCCAGGTTCTCATCTGGAGTGAATTAATTCATTGATCACACAGGTCCTCTTGCAAGGCTGCAGGAGTGTAGAGTTGGACTGCTGGGACGGAGATGATGGGATGCCCATCATTTATCATGGACATACACTGACAACCAAGATCCCCTTCAAGGTAATGCTTCAGAATGTTCTTGAAACCAAATCACAAGTAGAGCTTGTCTTCCTCTGTCATCTAAGTCAGTGACTACCAAAGTATGCCTTTTGTCAAGGGCTTTGTTTGATGCTGGGTCTGAATGGAAACTTCCTGAAAGTATATGCAGCATTGTATGGGATGTACATTTGTTCATTTGTCCAGGAGTTGATCTAGAACTCCTATTAGGTTCTCATTTAGCCAAAGTTTAGTAAGCATTACCTTATGTTAATTAGCACATAATGATATTGTTATGATTTTTATAGAATGTGATGATATAGCTGTGTAAAGACAGAGACTGTTCTCTTGCTAAAGGAATTCAAGGTCATTTGTCCTGGTGTCCTGCTGACAAAGGCCAACATCACGTGTTAGAGTGTGATTGAATAGTTAGCATTATAAAGTAGTCTCATGGGATCATTGTTTCAAATTCTGAGTATTTCGTGTATTATTAGGTGGTTATTTTATACAGAGCCTTAGACTATGTGGCATGATTTTTCTCTGAACTGTGTTCAGGTGGGGAAGCAATATTGTTATTTTCATCTTATATGCAGAGATGGTGGTGGCTAAAATGTATTTTTTGCTTTAACTCTTAAAATGCTTATACTCAATATTTGTGGGAGGATGAGTTGATAACTGCATTTACTTACACATTTAAGTAGATGTGGTATATGTTTTGTAGCCTAAAATAAAATCTAAACCCTTTGAAAGCAAGAAATTCTTATGTCTCATTGTGCTTAATGCCATAACTAAAACAGTATCTTTTACCTATAATATACCCAATAGATGATAGATTCATTAAACAAAGCAGTGATATCTGTTCCTTATAGTATGTATGGAAGACTCAATATGAATAGTTTAAAGTCTTTTTACAAAATAGCCCTATCCTCATATTTAGTTTGGAAAGACTAAAACTGCCCTTGACCCAAGTCTGCTGCATGCAGCAGTTGAGAGGCTGGCTGTGTCTGTAGGTCCCTTACCTCCTGACCTCTCTGGACAGAGACGTAGACTCTGATGAGCTGTCTGACTCCCATAGGAAGTAGTGGAAGCCATCGATCGAAATGCTTTCATCACCTCTGACCTGCCGATCATCATATCAATTGAGAACCACTGTTCATTGCCTCAGCAACGAAAAATGGCCGAGATTTTCAAGGTGAGTGCTCAGCTGAGAAGCAGAGATGTAGCTTGGCCCTCGTCTCGTGATCATCGTTGAATTTTATATTGGCCCGCTGTAGACCATGCCACAGCCAGCCCTTGGCTGCGAAGCTTATGCAGTTAAGGTCCCACAGGTCTGAGAAGTGGGGCTGTGTTGGACCTCTGGCCCGCTGGTCTCCTGACTCTTTCCAAAAAACTTCAGGAGATAAGGATAAGCAACCCTCCACCACTTCCCAAAACCTCAGTCAGGGATGCCACAATCTCCCCTGTCAGTTGTTTGAGGAAAAGCTGACAGTCTCAGAGCCGAAGCTTCTAGAGGCCCACACTAAAGCATGGGGATCTGAGTTAGCAAGAGCTCAGACTGGCATGAGTACAAGTCTATTTTCTATTATAACAACGAAATATCAGGTTGTGTGATGTATAAAAGAAAGAGGTTTATTTAGCTCAGTTTTGGAAGCTCAAAGTCTAAAATTGGGTGGCCCCTTTAGTCCAGCCTCATGTGAGAACCCCATGACAGATGTCATCACAATGGTGGGAGCACATGCAGAAGAGATCACTGGGTAGGACAGGAAGGCAGAGCAACTCAGGGACCAACTGGGGTCCCTTGAGACCCACAGGAATGCCTTCTGAGGGCAGTGCCCTAGGGACCTGACTACCTCACCCCAAGCCCCACCTTTGAAGGGTTCCACCATCTCTTAATAACTCCACATCGAGACCATACTTCTAACACATGAACTCTTGGGGGACAAACCACATCCAAGCCAGAGCGTAAAGATTTAGGAGTGGATATTCCATTAGACCATGGCCTTCCTCCAATGCCGCAGGCATTTATGGAAACCTGGCTGTCAGTAGGAGGGAAGGACAATGACAAAGGAAATGATGCTCTAATGCTAATCCAACAAACTAAGTAGACTTTCATATTGCCTTGTCTCAAGCATAGACTTTTGTTCTTTTTTTTTTTTTAATTAAAAAAAACCAAAAAACTAGAAACAGAAATTGCCATTTTTTCTGCCCTCTCCCCAAATGGATCACCCTGTGTCTACCCCCCTCCACCTGCATGTTCCACTGTGGAGACCAGTGCTCAGAATATTTGTGAGAATGGCATCTGTGGTTTTCTATACTAGATGAGGACAAATTCTCCCTGTTTCTATCCTTTTGACTCCTTATCCTCCTCTGTAATCTACAAACTACAGCTTCTACTGAATCTGTTTTCTTCTTCAATACATCAGACCCCAGAATCTTTTACTAAAGAGTTAACTCTGGCCTCACCTGCAGAATGACCTAGATTTCTCTCCTTGTCCTTCTAAACACCTTTCTTCTTTCTAATAAGAAACTGCAGAAGGTCCGGTGCTGTGACGTAGTAGGTTAAGTCTCTGCCGGTGGCACCGGCATCCCATATGGGTGCCAGTTCGTGTCCTGGCTGCTCCTCTTCTGATCCAGCTCTCTGCTTATGGCCTGAGAAAGCAGTGGAAGATGGCCCAAGTGCATGAGCCCCTGTACCTTCATGGGAGACCCAGAAGACGCTCCTGGCTCCTGGTTTTGGATTGACACAGCTCTAGACATTGGGGCTATTTGGGAAGTGACCCAACAGATGGAAGACCTTTATCTCTGTCTCTCCTCTCTTTGTAACTCAGCCTCTCAAATAAATAAAGAAGGAAGGAAGAAAGGAAGGAACTGCAGAGCAGAAAAAAGACAACTCCTTTCCTAGTCCTCTTCCTTGGGTTTTTAAAATGAATCATCCAGACTGAAATAGCTGGTGTATTTACAGAATATGGATTTTATTGAATATAGATAAAAGGCATTGATTGTGTGTTCTCTTTTATTCTTTTAGACGGTGTTTGGGGAAAAGCTGGTGGCTAAATTCTTGTTTGAGACTGACTTCTCAGATGATCCGATGCTTCCTTCACCTGACCAGCTGAGAAGGAAAGTGCTTCTTAAAAACAAGAAGCTCAAGGCCCATCAGACACCAGTGGATATCTTAAAGCAAAAGGTACCTCCTTCTTGCTATACAGGTTATGAATGTGCGTGTGCTTAGAACAAAGAAGTTAACATCCCTCAAACCTTTCATTTGATTTACAGGGTAACCAGTTGCTTTTTTTTTTTTTTTAAGATTCTATTTATTTATTTGAGATGGAGAGTTACAGAGAGAGGGAGAGACAGAGTGGGAGAGATCATCCACTGTTCACTCCCCTAAATGGCTGCAACAGCCAGAGCTGCGCTGATCCAAAGCCAGGAGCCAGGAGCTTCCTCCAAGTTTCCCACGTGGGTGAAGGGGCCCAAGCACCTGGGCCATCTTCTTCTGCTTTCCCAGGCCACAGAAGAGAACTGGATCAGAAGAGGAGCTGCTGGGACACGAACTAGTGCCCATATGGGATGCTGGCACCACAGGCAGAGGCTTAGCCTACTGTGCCACAGCATCAGTCCCAGGAAGCCAGTTTTGAAAACTGAGTTTCTTTAAAGGATGTATTTGATTTTGGGATTTCCATTTCATATGCCAGTGAAGTCTCTCATCCCCCTCACCTAAAATTCTACTTTATGGAATTGTTCCCATGGAGAATACACACCATTATTTAGTGATTCGGAATGGGATGATGTGTGACTGTTATCTCCAAAGCCAGGCTGCAGGGATACCACAAGTGGTTGCGGTCGTCCCCACTAGGGAAGCCCCCGTTAGGGATGGCCCTTGGATGTGAGATCTTGGGGAAAGCCCAATAGCAGCAGCCCTGTGATCCTGGTGTGTCTGCCGCATGTTGACCTCAAGCTGCTGCCACGCCCACCTCGCTCACAGAGCTCTGTGCCTTAGCTCCATAAACCTGTCTGTGTAGGGGGACAGCCCAAGGATGTGTTCAAAGGTTCAGATCCAGGAGGCTAAGGCCGCATGCCAGGCCACACTTGCTATCGAGTGACAGCTGCCAAAGCTAATTATCCCATTGGAGGGCACTGTTGGCCCAAGTGCTTCCCTTTTGAAACAGAGCAGCCAGGAGCTCTGCAGGAGCCCCAGCCCACGCAGGGAACAGGCCCCAGTACCAGGAGCAGGTGTGCAGAGCCAACCCCAGGGCGGGGCTTAGAGCTTTTCATTTCTTCCTATGCCATCACCTCCAAACTCCCAGTCCTATTCCAGTCCTGCATTAGAGGTTTTCAGAGAATGGGGAATTCAGCATGAGAGTTCTAGAAGCCCAACAAATCTAGAACCCTTATCCCAGGTCATTAATAAAAAATTGTCAAGTTAAGTTGTGTTCATTTGGGTTTGTTGAATAGTCCACTTGAGTAATCATCAAAGCTTTAATTTGTAAGCTTCACAGGCAGGGCCTGGGTTGAAAGCCTGAAGGGTACACAGCCTGGCATTGGAGAGAAGAGGCACTGAGAAAAGCCAGGTTGCAGCCACTGACTGTCACAAACCACCCTGTGACCGTGTAGCCATCGGTCTTTCTGGGCCTCTATGGCTTCATCTGTAAAATGGGAATCTTAAGGTAACTGGCCTCATAGAACCTCTTGACATTAAAATCTCACAGAAATCTCCCAAGGTGGACTGTGGGACCTGTCAGCATGGCAGACTGCTCTATCACATTCTATCCCACAACCCATTCCTCTGGGCCTGGGCTCTTCCAACATTGCTGTTCAAGGGTCAGAATTTTGAACAACTGAGTACCTCTCGTGCCTGTGAAAGGCAACATTAAATATTACAAGTTCAAATAGTTTAAAAGACTGTATTTCTTCCTATATCATTCTACACGATATATAATAAAGGGGCTGGTATTATGGTACCACAGGTTAAACCATCACTTGCAATGCCAGCATCCCGTGTTGGAGTAGTGGGTCAAGTCTTGGTTGCTTTGCTTCCAGTCCAGATTTCTGCTAATTCCTGGGAAGGCAGCAGATGATGACCCAAGTGCTTGGGTCCCTCCCGTCCATGTGGAAGATCTGAATGGAGTTCCAGGCTCCTGGCTTCAGCCTGGCCCAGCCCCAGGTGTTGTGGCCATTTGGGGAGTGGACAGAGGTGACTTCAGGAGACTCATTCTTTGTAAACCCATGCTCACTCTAGCTAAATCACCTCTTTACATTTTCAAGTTCTCAAGAACCAACAAACAAACCATTTTGAACTTTTGACGCTGACCACAGTATGATTTCCACAACCTACTTCTTCCTCCTTATAAAGGACTGGGGCAGTGGAATCCCATTCCCTGTTGTCTCAAAGTGCTTGCAAAGCCAGGACGATTTCCCAGGGAGCATCTCCAGTGATTCCACCATCACATCTGCAAGGCCTTTCAGTTCTCTGACAGGCAGTGGGTCTAGATCTGGTGATCTGGCCTCCCATGAGGCCAGTGGATCCCCTGAAGCCAGTGTACATAGACCCCAGCCCTGGCTTAGAAGGCCTGAGCTCTTTGCATGCAGAGAGCTCACCTGCAGCAAGAATAGTTCACTCAGCAAGATTCCGATGCCTTCTTCTGCCTTGGTCTTGTGCTAAGGCTCTTTTGAGCCTCCTACTGCACCCTAGCAGAATTCTCCAGGACTTTGACCTTGTTCCCAGAACTCTGATCCATTAGACTCAAATAGTTCCACTGGATGGCAGGCACTGGGGAGAAGGAAGAGTGAGACCTGGCTCCTGCCTAGTCCCATTGGAGCCAGCTGTCTCTTCTGACCCCTACCTTGAACACCGTCTGGTATCTAAATTGTGTTTATCCAAGAGCTAGGATCCCATTTTTCTTCCTCAGAATAAACATAGGATTTCATAGAAGGTTGTCAGTGCTCGCTGGCTCTGATCACCTCTCCCGTGCATCCTACACTCGTGGAAGTGTTTGAGCACCGCTGGGGCCCTGACACTCCTTTTTCTGACTGACCGTAGCTCTGTGAGTGGTGGCTTTGCCCCATACAATGCTCCCACTTTCCTGCCAGCGCATTGCCAGCTCTGTGCGTCAACCTCCCCAGCGCTCGGCCTTACCTTGAGTGCTGGGTTAGTGATACAGACCTGCCCTAGTGGCTCACTTGTTCTAGCTACAAGTTTGAAAGAGCACTCATCCTATGAGACGCTCTGAGAAAAGGAAGGGGAAACAAATCCCTGGTTAAATAAGTGTGGGAAATGCTGCCCTGGAGACAGACTTTTGAGGAAACATGATTGCCTTTTAGCACAGTATGGGAAGGCTCTGTGAAGCCCTGTGGTGGGGGTGGGCTTCAGTTTGGTTAAGCTGCCATCTGAAAAGTTTCCTTGTGTTTCGTGGTTACTGTTTTTTCGGTTTTCCCATGATAGATTTTTAACACCCAGAGGGGTCCATATACCCACTTAGAAAATCCCAGCCCAGACAGTGTTCAGTTTTCTGGGACAGATCGTGTTGTAAAATACTTTATCTAGGTATAGACACAGCCTAAATATGTCTTCCTTATGTATACATTTCTGTTATAAAGTTATTACAACCACATTTTAGAATAGAGGATTATTTTTAAACACACATAAGTCCAAGGTTGAATACAGACTCTATCACAGGAATTCTTAACCCTGATAATATCTACAGATAGAATCCAAGCAGCAGATGAACATAAAAGGGAAAAAATCCTTATTACCTCTAACCTCTACTTGAAATTTGGCATTTCTTCTGTGTGAGGAACAGACCACGGAACATTGGCAGTGGAGATGATGGCTTTTTCTTGTAACTTCACCATTCTGCTAACACTGTCTCCATGAGAATTCTTTATGCTCATCATATTTTCATCATTGCTTGGCCCACCATTATTATGTGTTTGCTTTGTTGGTAAAGGAAACACACACATTCTGATAGCGCAAATTCGCCTTGTAACATTGTGATGACTATATCGAACATTATTTCCTTCTGTAATCATTTTGTTTTATGCATTTAAACATCGTTCTGAGAAGGGATCCTAGCTTATGAGACTACCAGAGGGCTCTGTGACACAGAAACAGGTAGGCAGCCTGTGGTGTCAACCTTAACTGGACTCTTTATGAATGCCTTTTGTGTAATATCATTATATACACTTTAAAAGATGTGTGTATATGCTCACATGTGCAGATATTGAATATGCACACAATTCTGTGTTCAATCAATGACCTCCCTGGCTGAACACATTAGGTTTCCTATAGTTTCTAAGCCTGTTTTGTTGATTTGATTTACCATTCAGATAATGTCTCTTAGAAAAAATCTTATTTGAACCAACTACTCTTTCATTTTGTTAAGTTTGTTTATTTGAGAGGGAAAGAGAGAGAAAGAGATCTTCCATCTCTGGCTCATTTCCCAAATGCCCACAACAGCCATATCTGGGTTAGGCTGAAGCCAGGAGCCAGGAACTTCACCCAGGTCCCCCAGAGGAGGCAGAGACCCGAGCACTTGGGTATAATCTACTGCCTTCCTGGGTGCATTAGCAAGAAATGGGACCTGAAGCAAAATAGCTCAAATCAGTGCCCTGATATGGGATGAGGGCCTCCTAAGCAATGGCTTAACTCACTGCACCGTAACATCCGCCCCAATCCAGCTATTCCTTTAATCTCTTTGTCCATAGGGATTCTGACATGATTCTGGAGGCCAAAGGGCTTTATTTTAAGAAATTTGTTTTTTTAGTAGAGACATAGCATTCCTACACAGCTGGGCTGAGTAACTTCTCTCTCTTTTTTCTTTTTTTAACTTTTATTTAATAAATATAAATTTCCAAAGTACAGCTTTTTGATTACAGTGGCTTTCCCCCCTCATAACTTCACTCCCACCTGCAACCCTCCCATCTCCTGCTCCCTCTCCCATTCCATTCACTTCAAGATTCATTTTCAATTATCATTATGTACAGAAGATCAATTTAGTATATATTAAGTAAAGATTTCAACAGTTTGCACATACACAGAAACACAAAGTGTTAAGTATTGTTTGAGTACTAGTTATAGCATTAATTTACTCTCTCTTTAAAAAAAAAAAGATATAGCCGGCGCCGTGGCTCAACAGGCTAATCCTCCGCCTTGCAGCACCAGCACACCGGGTTCTAGTCCTGGTTGGGGCGCCGGATTCTGTCCCGGTTGCCCCTCTTCCAGGCCAGCCCTCTGCTGTGGCCCAGGAGTGCAGTGGAGGATGGCCCAGGTGCTTGGGTCCTGCACCCCATGGGAGACCAGGAAAAAGCACCTAGCACCTGGCTCCTGCCATCGGATGAGTGCGGTGCGCCGGCCGCAGCGCGCCATTCGCGGCAGCCATTGGAGGGTGAACCAATGGCAAAGGAAGACCTTTCTCTCTGTCTCTCTCTCTCACTGTCCACTCTGCCTGTCAAAAAAAAAAAAAAAGATATATTTATTTGAAAGGCAGAGTTAGAGAGAGAGAGATCTTCCTTTCACTGCTTCACTCCCCCAAATGGCTGCAATGGCCAGAGCTGGGTCAGCCAAAGCCTGGAGCCAGAAGCTTCTTTCTGGTCTCCCATGAGGGCACAGGGCCTGAGGACTTGGGCCATCTCTGCTACTTTCCCAGGTGCATTAGCAAGGAACTGAATTGGAAGTGGAACAGCTGAGACTTGAACCAGCACCCATACGGGATGCTGGCTCTTCAGCCATCAGCTTTACAGCACCAGCCCCCTGAGTAACTTCTTCAGTCATTTGGGACTGCTGGTGGCTCCCCAGGGCCCTGAAGGTGGCTCTTGGAGGGTTTGTCCTGGGCACCACACAGTTTACTCATGATTGTTTCTAAAAGGTCCAGGATTCTTCCTGGATGAGGTTGACATCCATCTAAGTGTTGACTTGGCATTTCAAGTGAGTCTGAAGTATTTTTTTGCCTATCCCAAATGAATGAAAATGGGTTAGTGGCCGTGCTAAGCTTTAAATGACAGTTTTGACGGTTACAGACGACAGTTCGGTAGCTGGGCACTGAAGTATTGCTCTCTCTGCAGGCTCATCAGTTAGCTTCCATGCAAGCACAGGCTTATAATGGTGGGAATGGCAACCCCCCACCTGCCAATAATGAAGAAGAAGAAGATGAAGAGGATGAATATGACTATGACTATGAATCCCTTTCAGACGGTAAGAGATTCAGAACCTAATGCTGTGTGCAGAGAAATGCTTGGCTGGCTTTCTGGCTTTTGCTTGTTTGGGGTATTTTTTCCCAAAAATAAATGTGGACTTCCCCATAGACCAATAATGCAGACTGTTGTATACCTGTCCAAGACTTTCTGAACCCAGTTACTTAGCAAAGACCAAGCGAGGAAAAGAAGACTTCTGTTAGCTACCATGGTCACCTCGCAGGGAAAGAAGAGAAGGTACAGGATGCCACACGGCAGGTGAGGCATTCCTGAGATGCATTCTTGGAGAAAGAGAAGCCCATCCTCTCCTCTGGGTTCTGCAGAGGAATTGTAGTCTGTGGCCAAATTTGTTCTCTCCCCAGCACCACCTGCAGGGGGCAGCATCGCCACTCTGTGCTCTCCTTTTCTGGCTCACACTGGTGGTGTAGGGGTATAGAAAAAAATCTTCATTTCCCTCCCCTCTGGCCTACCAGAGAGATAACTACAGATAACTTGGGAAGCATTCCATTCACATCAGAATTAGGTTTAAAATGTATTTCCTTTGTACTAAATTAGTGTCACTTGCCAGAGATTGCAAAATGTTTTCTCAATTACCATTGCATGGTAGACTTTTGATAACTTCTAAAAGATAATAATATTGCTACGGGAAAATGCCAAGCTTCCTACTTATGTACACATTATGCATGCAGAGTATACTGTTTCTGTGTAGAACATTGTTTAACTCAACATGGACCTCTTCCCAGACTAGCAGCTGTTTACCACTGCTGCCAAGACCAGGTGAGCCACCTTCCTCCAAGTTGCTGCTTCTCAGGATCCAGACAGTCGGCTCCACGAGCTTCCTTCACTGATACAGTCCCATCCTCTACCCCAAATATGACCCCAGCCTGCGTTCACTTTCTGTGTGTCCTTAGGAGGGGGCATTTGGTGCAGTAGAGGCTGCTTGGGTTGCCCACCTTACATATCAGAATGCCTGG
Source organism: Sylvilagus floridanus (assembly GCA_949820135.1). NCBI lineage: Eukaryota > Metazoa > Chordata > Mammalia > Lagomorpha > Leporidae > Sylvilagus > Sylvilagus floridanus. Next base: position 46,753,232 of record OX463235.1, read on the forward strand.
GTTCAAGCCCTGGCTCTGCTTCTGGTTCCAGCTTCCTCTACTGCACACTTTGAGAGGCAGCAGGCAATGGTCTGGGTTGAATTCCTGGCTCCTGGCTTTGGCCTGGCCTAGTCCCGGCTATTACAGGTATTTTGAGAAGTGAACTAGCAAATTAAATCTCAGTCACCCTCCCCACCCCCACCCACTCACACTCATTCTCACTCACTCACTCTGGCTCTCTTTCATATGAAATGAAAATAAATTTTAAAAATTAATGTGTGTCCTTAATAATTATTGATTTTTGCTTCATACTATCAATTTAAGAATCTATTTAGTTGATCTGAAACTCCATCAGATAACACAAGTGATAAATCTCATAATAACAGACGATTAAAAGGAATCAAGATCATTTCTTTGCAGCCTATTCCTGAGAAGTCGTGGGAATGTGAATATTTTTATGTGGAGTTATTCTTCCCATGGATTTCTACTGTAGTTATGGTAGTATCCCAGAAAAGACTAAAACAATTCAGATATGAAGTGAAAACCACACTTAAGAATTCAACCAATCCAGATGTCCTTTACTTCTGTTAGAAGTTAGTCCAATGAAAGACAAATTCACTCTCTATCATCAATTACTCCTGTGTTTTCTCTACTTTTGCGAACAGAGAAAGGAGAAGCCTTGTAAAAATTATTATTATAGATGTTTTGATTTGCAAATAAAATGAACAGATGGAGGAAGGATCTTTCTGGCTTATTTTCAATCTGGAAAGCAAAATGTAACCCTACCCAAACTGAATTTCTAAGTTAGTTGCACGCATTTTTTAAAAGCCACACGTACTGATGCAGTTTCAGTGGAAAATGGGGCCCCACCAGGCTCTGCCCCAGTGGGCTACGAGACCCTGGGGAACGTCCTTTCTCTGTTGTCACCATGGGTCCATCGCATGCGCAATGAGAAGGGTCCTAGCAGTGTTTGGTGGCGTTCTCCCAGCTTCTAACACCTGTGATCTCTGACCATGCCACTCCACTCCTGCCACCTGACCATTTCCCATTTCATTGAAAAATCCTCGGACTGCCGGATTCCCAAACAGGCCTTGCAGTTTCGCTGTCGCTCACTGAGGCTTGTCCCATGGAACCTTCCATACATGTACAAGGACTGTTAAATGCCTTGTCAAGCGTAGGCTTTTGATTGTGGTGCCTCACTCATCTCTCCACTGTTCCTGCAATCTCCAGCTGGGATGAAAGGAGAGCAAAATCCTGCCTGCAGAGTGGAGAACCAGCTCCAGCTTTTGAGAGGGGCCTCAAAGGTTTCTAGGGCTCTTGACTTACGGGTCCCTTTGCAAGTCAGACGGAAGCCATGGATGCTTACCTCCAAGAGGAATCAAACCTGCGTGCAAGCAATTGCAGGAGCTTCTCAGGTCTCCCAGGGCCCTTGCAGGTGTGCCAGGTTAAGATCCCATCTCTGAAGTCAGGGGCCAGGTTTATCTCGGCTGCAAGAGGAGGGGAATTAACCACTTTGCCCCTTTGGGTTATATGAGTACCATGATTCCAACCTACAGAATTGTGGCACCCAAAAAGCCTAAGGAAATTGCAAGTGAGGTTACACATTTTAGGAATTGTGACTCTGCCTTTTGGGTAACAAATTCTTAATATTTATTTCTTTAAATTTGATGTTAGCAACAATGTCTTATTGCTAGTGGTTGCACCCCTTAATTGTCAAAATATTAAATCTCTAAAATATTTCTTGTTTCATTTATCTTATAATCTAAGCTATCATTACTTATGCTTTGCTTTCTATCTTATGTTAATTTGTTGGCTTTTTGTCTGATTCTTCTCACTTTTTATTTCTCTGAATTTTATGACATATAATGAAATTTAATGAAGTAAAGTAGATTCTTTTCCCCAATGTTGACGCTTACCTTGACTAGTTTTGAATATTTACTGCAGCACAAATTTGAGTTAATAACCCAGTGTAGGCATATTCTTTTACAATGACTGAACATTACTAATAAATTAATTTCTGTCCATTTGAAGGAACTGGAAATAGATGACATGAGTGTGGCAGCCACTGGCATGATGAATATTAACCATAATGTCTTCTCTTGCTAATGGTTGCATCTCTTAATAGTCAAAATATAACTCTATGGAACATTTCTTGTTCCATTTATCTTGTAGTCTAAGCTGTTGTTGTTTATGCTTGGCTGCATATCTTAATTTACTTTGTCTGCCTTTCTGTCTCACTTCTCCTTCCTTTTGTCCCCTTTCTGATTGTGTTTTTCTGTAGCAGACGTCCTTACTGCTTCCCCTGCTCCTAACGGTCAGGAAGGTAAAGGCCATTTGAACCGGGCATTTTCACTGCATGGATGGCAGCATTCATTTCCAATTTCTTGGGCCTGATTCACATGAAATTGTGACACCTCTGTGAATCCAAATGTAAAGAAATGATTTATCTCGTTTACGTCTTGGCAGCCTGCGTGGCCCTGATTTGGAATAAAGATGTATTGGTGTAAACATCTGTGGTCTGATGAGATGATGAAGTCTTGAAGGTGTTTTCATTTTCAGAGAGCATGATCATAACATAGCCCAAGCATCTTTAGAATCATTTGGAATAGAAATGCTGGGGGAAGAAAAGCAAAACATAAACTTATCTGTCATACTATGATATAGACGTATTTTAATTTGTTATTATCACTTAATAAATTAATACCAATCATGAAAACCTTACTTTCAAATTAATTATAATTGTGAAAAATTTGCATTGTATTTAGCAATATATCTTTTCCCCTCTGGTTTTGACATTTCTCCAGGAAAAAGAAGTGAGTAGGTTCACTTTAAAGTGAGAGTGATTCCATCATGTGTTGCTACCTAGAAGTGCTTTGGCCACTAAATCCTTCCCCAACCTGTGTGCTGGCAGCTTCTCAACACAGAGTATCTTCCATAATGGGTTCACAGTTCTCATCATTTTATGAAAATGAGTATTCCATCTCTATTTTGTCTATATGCTATCAATTAAATTGAAAATAAACACTTCAACCCCGTTTTTAAAACTGTGCTTCAAGCCATCATTTCTGTAGTAGGTAGCCAGAACCTCCATCTGTCAGATAGGTACGAGTAGCTGGATCCATGCGGGGTGGACAGGAAGCCTTGAAAGTCGTTTGGTTCTCTTTCACTGAAGCCTGCTATCTGGTTTTCAGACAACATTCTGGAAGACAGACCTGAAAACAAGTCCTGTAATGACAAGCTTCAGTTCGAGTACAGTGAAGAAATCCCCAAAAGGATAAAGAAAGCAGATAACTCAGCTTGCAACAAAGGAAAGGTAGGTGAACGGTTTGTGCTCAGTGTCACCTGGGCTATGGTACTTCCGTCCGTTTCAGGTGGGATTCCACCTCCTCTCTGTCCCTTCCTACCACCTTTCCCTTCGTTTTCCTTTAGACGCCAACTCTGGCAAAGCCAGGCGTTGATTCATCCGACCAGTGCCTATTGATGGTAGAAGTGTGGTAGACACCAAAGTGGCTTAGGTGGCTCAGTGACGGAGATAGATGTATCACCAATGCTGAGATAAGTGCCCCAGGTTGTCAGAGAATCAGGGAAGGCTCCTGGGGAAGGTGATGTTTGAGAAGGAGAAAAATAGAGCATTCAGGTCAAGAGGACAAGCGATGTGTTTGTGTCCAGGGAATTGCAAGAAGCTTTAAAGAGATGAGCAGGAAGTTGAATGGGGACAGATTGCAAAGTGTTAGACACTGAGGATAGAAAAGACACCTGCAGTCCCCAGACCCTTCCCTCGAGCGCCTCACAGCACATGAACTCTGAGCGCGTCATAGCCAGTGGCAGCGATGTTGCTGGAAAACAGACAAAATACGTCAACACCCTGTGCTTCAGGAGATAGTCAGTCCTCCACCTATTCGACAAGTGTGCACTGACTGTTGCACAAGTAAGACCATGGACTGAGCCCCGAGAGAAGATGGAGGAGGCACTAGCTCGCCCCATGACCTAGCAGTGTTCACCCCAGGGAAGGTGTGAGGACCGGTATGAATGCATGGATAATTACAGAGCAGGGGGAAACTCTCCTGGTGCCAGCCAAGTGCAGGTAATGAGCTTCGGGACTTTGGGGGAACTGGCATGAATCTTCCATGTAAAAGGGTATTATTTCCCCTTGGTAGGTGTATGACATGGAACTGGGAGAGGAATTTTATCTTCCTCAAAATAAAAAAGAAAGCAGACAGATTGCACCAGAGCTGTCTGACCTCGTCATCTATTGCCAAGCCGTGAAGTTTCCAGGTAAGAATGGCAAGATCATCTTGAACACTTAATGGCACCACAGGATGAAAATATGTTATTTAGTTCAGTGGGCACTGTGAATGCTACCAAAATAAAGAAATCACGTTGCTGAAATCATCGTATTAACACTCTCTAAATATCTGTTATGATTATCATTGGCTTTGGTGCTCATGAGGAAAAACAGTATAAGATGTTCATTTCCAGAACACACAGTTTCCTTGCATAATAGTTAATAACTTAACAATAAAAGCAAAGGAAATATAAGAATTAAATATGATAACTACTTAAGTATCGTGGTTTGTGCTAAGTTTTACGGAGGTCCTCTCCTTGATGACTCTCACTAATTCTAAGAGGTAGGGGTTATACTGTCTCCATTTTACACAGTATCAGTGGTGCCCTTCTTGTCAGGGAGTGTGGTCAATGTACTCACCCAATCAGATGGCTCAGAGACGGGACCCCAGGAGACCGGGGGGGGGGGGGGGGGGGCAAGCAGGGAAGCCCATAAGTCATGGAAGCCAGGAAAATTCATCTCCTTGTCCCGAGAAAAGGGATCCCCTTGCACAGGCTGTCTGCGGACAAGGGAGGGCTGTTTGGAGGGGCAGCCTGAGTGTAGGGAAACAGGGTATGTGGCCACGGTCGGGGGCGGGGGGCGTTCACACGCCGCCTTCCTCTCCCCAAGATGAGCTGAACGTGGGTCCCGGCCCCCGGAGCAGAGCACGTCTTAAACCCCACTTCTCACACTGCACCTGGAAAAATGAGAGGTGTTGGACTACTTAAAAAATGAGGCACCGGTGGCCTTTTCACACCCTCGAAGGAACAAATATACCATAAATCGAACTTTGTTCCTGTTACGCTTTCTCCCGTAAACTGTCTTTAAACTGCTGGCAGCTGCTGCTACTCGCCTGCTGGCCGCTCGTGTCAAGGCGGAGATGAACGGTCACATAGCCAGCAGAGATTTCAGAGGAATGCCGGGACCTAGATGCCTCGCTTCCGTTTCCGAGGTCATGACCTTAGGTCACACAAGTACGTCGGTCACATTTGCTCACCTGGCCGGCCTGGCCTTCCCCGAGGGATCCGGTATGAAGCCCACTCCATGCGAGGCTGCTGCTCGCTGCAGCTCTTATACCTTAGAAGTGCAGCCGACGCACCGCCAAGCCGCTCCACTGGCTTTGTCTTGGCTTCTGGAGCGCAGAGTAGATGAGGAGCACAGATCCCCAAAGACGTTTGAAATCCGCGCGAAAGATAAAGAATCTGTGCCAATAGAGAATCACGGAGAGGTCAAGGGCTCGTTTGCTGCCGCTTCTGACTTGAGGCATAGGCTAAGCGCCTGGTGGTTTGGCTTGTTTTTAAAAGTCCAAGTATGTTGTTTTTTCTAAAGTGTTTATGTAGCACACATTCCTACAGGCATACTGTACTTTAATGCTTTCTAAGTAATTGAAATGTCTTACATTCTTCTTTCCCCAACTTTATTTCCTTTCTCCAAATAACTGAGTTGTGCTGCCAGGATCGCTGCTGGAACACCTTTAAAATATTTGTTGTTACCATGGCTGTTCTGATGACCATGAGGAAAATACCATAAAATGTTCAGTGGCTGCAGCATTGATTTTGATTTTGCTGTGTTGTAATTTCAATGTATTTCACTTTTCATCCTTCCAAATTCCCTTCCCAGGAGTCATATGCCAAAAAAAAAAAAAAAAAAAAGAACTTCAGAGCAGTGAGGGGCTCAAAGATTACGTGGTCTGAGGTCCCCACGAGTAACGAGACCCCCATGATCATGACCTGTTCAACTCCCCGCGTCCTGTTCTTTCCATCACACTGTCCTGTCTTTCTCAGGCCAAGGACGCATCAGCATTTATGCTCCCCCCATACCTGCTTTCGCCTGGGGTTTCTTTCTCAGTCACATTCACTTTGTGAACTGACCTATATTTTGTGCTCTGCTAAGAGGAAAACGGGAGGACCCGGCGTTTTTATCATCTTGCCCTACGACTCAGTTTCCGGCTACTTCCCGCCGGCCCCCTGTGTCCTTCACTCTCCTGCACACATCACAGTCTTTGCAGCTTCCAGGCCATTGCACAGAGTGCTCAATCTGGCCAGCTCTTCCTGCTTCCCTTTGCCATGGTCCAAAGTCACAAGGCCAGGGTTCCCTGTGAAGTACCGGGACTCTTAAACTCATCATGGTGTCTCTTTTCTGGGAACTGCTTGCACGTACAGGCATGTGCTCAGGTACCTACAGGGACTCTAGTTATCCACAGTTACAGTACAGCATTCTATGAGAAATATTAGAGATGGCATGATCACTGGTCAGAGATCTGGACTTGTGACTACCATGCTCTGTGAGTTTGACCCCAATAATTCCCCTCTCTGGCCTCAATTTCCTCACTTTAAAGTCTATGTTCTCTTTTTTAAGATATTTTTTTTTGCATTGCACATGGGGGCTTAACTCACTACGCCACAAGAGCAACCCCCAGTTTTGTTCTTAGCAGTACTCCAGCCTGTCTCCTCTAATTCTGTTCTTGGAAGGTGCATTTTCATCTTTTAGAGGACTTCCTAAATGCTGCTTCAGGCTTGATGAATGACTCAATGGTATACGTACTTGTAGACGTGTAGATCACTGGTGCTTTGTCATCCCCCTTGTCACACTAGAGCCAGGTCTGTGTGAAGTGCATTCATTTTCTCGTTCAGCAAATATGTCCTGAACTCCTGCGGTCCTGAAGGCACTGTGACGGTCCTGGGGGACCCAGGGAATGGTTGGGCACAAGGCAAGAAGGAGAAGCCATGAAAACACATTATCATCTTAGTTTATTCCCCACGGACTCCTCAGACTAACCTATGGGTTAGCTCCTATAATCACACCCTTTCTGTAGATAAGAAAATTGAGGAACAGAGGTCAAGCCTCACTGGCAGGAATTTAACTTGGGACAGTAGGATGCTAAAGCTCAGGCTCAGAACCATTTTTTTAAAGATTATTTATTTATTTATTTGAGAGAGTTATAGACAGAGAGAAAGACGGACAGAAAGGTCTTCCATCTGCTGGTTCACTCCCCAGATGTCCACAAAGGCCAGAGCTGAGCCGATCCAAAGCCAGGAGCCAGGAGCTTCTTCCAGGTCTCCCAAGCAGGTGCAAGGGGCCCGAGCATTTGAGCCGTCTTCCACTGCTTTCCCTGGCCATTAGCAGAGAGCTAGCTTAGAAGAGGAGCAGCTGGGACATGAACCGGCATCCATATGGAATGCTGGTGGCTTAGCTCACTACACCACAGTGCCAGTCCCAGAACTGTTTCTTTTAATCTCCCAAAATTGAGTAATTAGGCCCTGACCATTAAATAGTGACTGCAGCACTTTCTTCTCATGGAATTTTTCAAAATCTCTCTGGTATACAACCAATCAGGTACATGTATGACTTTGAGGTTGGAAGCACGTCATTTTCATTGCAGAGATAAAAACTTTGCTATAATTGCCTCCAATACTATTATTAATGGTGCTAAAAATGCTAGTGGATCTTCTGAGCTGGGCTATAAGGGAGTAGTAGAACTTCAAAATAAACACGAACAGGAATGGAAAATGTTGAGTTCCCTTGCCTGGAGTTTTTGGCTTATTTATTTTCATTTTATGGGAACAGGGCTGTCAACTCTAAATGCATCTGGCTCTAGCAGAGGAAAAGAAAGGAAAAGCAGGAAGTCCATTTTTGGCAACAATCCGGGAAGAATGAGCCCAGGGGAGACAGCATCATTTAACAAAACATCTGGAAAAAGTAAAGTCACCTTCTTACAATATTTTTGCTTGATTCTGCATGTGCCATGGTTCGGATATTTCACTGTCGAAGTTTTTAATTCCTTTTTTATTTTTGTGAATTTTCTCATTGTCTAAGTGTGGTATAAATGTTTTTAAAACTGCTAATTTTCACTTTGAACATGCCCTAATACTATTTGCCTCAAAAGTAAGAATTGAAGGCACCTGGAACATTCTGGTGGTTCTTGGAACTGCTCTCTTCGCCATTGTAACGCCAGATGATATATCCATTTTATTTCTAATTACTTTTTATTATGAAAGTAATAAATCCTCATAGTTAAAAGCTCAAACAATACAGAATATTATTAAAAATCTTTCCTCTCTCTGTGTCCTGGTGCTGCTCCTCAGAGGTAACCACTGCTAAGTTTATTGTGTTTTCTTCAAAAATGCCTTTTTAAGTTGATCCAAATGGAATATGAACATATCTGTATAACTTTTATACTTGCTGTAACTTTCCACATAACTTTCTATACATGTGTCTGCCTTACTCTGTTTAATGCCTGTGTGGGATTCCATTGGGTGGATATTTATTTAAACATTTCATTGATTTAGTTACCTCCTTGCTGGTCGAATACTTGGGTTGCTTCCAGTTTTTAATTTTTACTTTGCTGTGTATTTGTAGGAGTATTCCTATGGCACAAGTGAGGTCCTGAGGCCAGGGATGCCCAGGCTTTTAATTCAAATCAGTACTGCTGCTCTCATTTTATCTTTAAAGGTTTATTTATTTATTAGGCAAAGTTACAGAGAGAGCGAGAGCGAGAGATCTTCCAACTACTGGTTCACTCCCCAAATGGCCACAACAGCTGGGACTGGGCCAGGTCAAAACCAGGAGCCTGGAACTCCATCCACGTCTCCCACGTGGGTGCACGGGCCCGATCGCTCAGACCGTCTTCTGCTGCTTTCCCAGGCACCTTAGCAGGGAGCTGGATTAGGAGTGGAGCAGCCAGGACTCCAGCCTGCACTCCTGTGGCATGCAGCTTCCCAGGTGGTGGCTTAACCCGCTGTGCCACAACGCTGCGCCCCTACACACTCATTTTACAACTATGTAGCTGTATGTTTCAGGGTGATGAGCTGCCTCGCAGGTAAAAGCGGGTGTCTTCTGCTGTCTTTCTGGGTTACACCTGTTTGCTGGGAAGCTGTGCGGGTTTGCCTTGGGAAAGGATGACGTTTTCACCACTAACCTGAGCCTCATCTTTTGTTGGGGGTTTAGGTTTCTGTGAAGGCATTCGCCAGAACTGGGAGGAGACGCCCTCCGCTCTGAACCCCGCCACGTCGCTCAGCGCTCTCATTCGAACTCCCCGATGCTACCACATCTCGTCGCTGAATGAAAATGCCGCCAAACGGCTGTGCCGCAGGTATTCGCAGAAGCTGATCCAGCACACCGCCTGTCAGCTGCTCAGGACCTACCCGGCCGCCACCCGCATCGACTCCTCCAACCCCAACCCCCTCATGTTCTGGCTCCATGGGATTCAGCTCGTGGCCCTCAACTACCAGACGGACGGTAATGGGCGCAGCCTCCTCTCTCTCCTTTGCAGTAAACGCGGCTGACAAGCACCGTGGTTTCAATGGGACGAGCTTCCAGACTGCAACAACCAGAACCCCAGGGTCAAAATACAGAGGGCGGAAAGCAAGGGTGTTTGATACTGAACTGTGGCCCTGAGACTTCATCGTTCAGGTGATAGAGAAGAACCTCGAAGGGGCCTCCAAAGTCTTCTGGCCCTGCCTCCTCCCTTTTGAACTGATTTGGTTGTGAGGCAGAGAAGGGGTGGTGAGCATGTTAGAGAGCCTCCAACAATGGGTTCAGCCCCAAATGCCTGAGCTGCCTGGGCTGGGGCCACAGCTGGGAGCCAAGAGTTCAGTCCAGGTCTCCCATGTGGGTGGCAGGAATTGAACTACTTGAGCCAACACCACTGCTTCCCAGGGTCTGCGTTAGCAAGAAGCTGGACTCAGGAGCCAAGGCCAGGAGTCAGCCCCTGGCACTCTAGTGCAGGAAGTGGGCATCTTAATCACTAGATTGAACACCACCCCTTGCTCCCATTTTTGAAAAGCACTTTTTAAGCAAAAACTAGAGCTGTGCCCACTTGGTTTATAAAAATATTTCTGGGCAGGGATCTCCTAATGCTACTTAGAACCTGTCTCACTATGCAATTCTTGCAGCCAAAAAAAAAAATTGTCTAACATGCTGTGAGTTACAACCTTTTTTTTTTTTTTTACATTCTTGTCACCACTTTGAAATGTGAGATGGAGAATAAAGGGAAGTACCTTTACAGTAGCTATTCAAGGGATAACAAGGATGTGAATTGCAGGAAGAGAGAGAGCCATGTTCATGTTTCCATAATCCACGAGACTGTGACGCCAGGCCTGAGCCTCCAGAGGGAGCTACCACTTCCGGCATGCTCACCGTGCTCCTGGCACTGTGAATACCTGACCCTTTATATCAGGTGTACCCTGATCTTGTTTAATTTTCACAACACCCCAGGGTGCAGGTACCATCATGTTGCCCATTTCTCAGATGAACAATTAGCCCAAGGTCACAGGATGGCTTGCAATGAGAAGTCCAAGGACTCTGGGGGTTTGGAGGATAAAGCATTTTGTTTCCATGTTGTTCTAGAGGGCAGCAGGGAAGCTACAGGAGGTAAGGAAAGACTCCATAAAGAATGCTTCCTAGAAGCACAATCAAAACCACAGTCTTTCCTTTAAACAGTCAAGCAGTGAGCAGCCCTTATCATTCCTCTCACGTGAACTGTATCAGATACTAACTAACTGTGCTGAACCATAAACCACAGCACAACCCTGACTCCAGCGGAGGTCAAACCGCAGCTTTAGCTCTGGGACCAGCCAGCTAGCTACTCAGTGCTGATGCCGACAGTACCCAGTTGTGGCTGACCTCAAAGACATCTGCTTAGAGATAGCAGTCTTTTTTCTTTTTTTTTTTTTTTTTGGCCCTTGTTGCATATGCATCTTTCTATTGAAATAAGATGATGTGGATGAAGGACCATATTTAGCATAGCTCTTGGCACATGAAGAGCATTCCACAAATATTAACCATCATAAAGTGTGTTTGATAAATTATAAAAACAGTATGATTTGGGCTCGCAAATGGAAATAATAGTGAAATACTTTGAAAGTTGTAAAAATGTCAGTTTCCATTTCTTTTCAATCTTTCCCGAGTGGCTTGTGGGATCACATCTCTGGCCCAGTCTGTGGTTCTGCGTCCACTGGCACCCTTGATACCAAAATATTTTAAGTAAACTGAAATAACTAGCAAAGCAATTTTATCAAGGAAATGGAAATGCATTTGGTTTGGGATATGCCCAATCTTCTTTAGTGCCAAGTGCAGTGCAGACATGCCAGCTCCACCAACGGCAAAGGGAGCCCCAGGCAAACAAGACATAGGGATTTGCTACTCCTTGGGCCATCCTGCAGTGCAGCAGTACACATTGAGCTCCCAAATGCAGGAAAAACAGTATGATTGTGCTGTCCACTTACAACAGGGCCTCCAAATGAGTAGAAGACTATAAAGGCAAAGGTATTCTTGGTCTACCACCATCGTGTATTGCATGTAGAGAGATCATAGGGCGACACTGATTCATGCCTGCCCTCTTACTTGGTTGGAACAGGGGTTTTCAAATTATAACCCCAGATGAATTTCTGGGACCATTCCCAGGGGACAGGAGGAGAGCTAAATGTGAAGCCTCCTCTTTATTTAAAATCGAGTGGCTCCACATGGATCAGTTTTACATATTGGGTCACTAAATGAGATCTTTGTCAACAAAAAACATACTTTAGATTTTTGGAAAGCTATCAGGACAGATAGAGTGCTAATGAAATCAGACTTCAAACCATAAATAGCATGATCATAACATAATTTCCATTCATTGGGCACCAAATGCTAGAATAGGGACTCTCATACATTATCATATTATGTGGCTCAGTGTCAGGAGGAGGGGCCTTGGTTCAAGCCATCTGGGTTGGAATCCTTGTTCCCACCACTTACCAGCTGTGTGCCTTGGGTGTTTCTACTTCCTAGTGCCTCAGTGTTCTCAGCTATAAAAATGGGAATACTAAAAGAATCTACTCATGAGTGAGTAGGAGTCCAAGAATGCAGGAAGTATAAGCTACTATTCCTGTTATTAATATACGAAGAGTTTTTTTAAAGTTCCTGAAAATGTGTGTTGTGAAAAAAACTATATGGGTTTCAAAAAAATTTGATACCTAAATAAATCTATCTGAATTCCATGTTCCATGAGTTTTTGAAGTATTTTTATATGTCCATTTCATATTTGCTCCCCTCTGTTGAGCCAGTCTGCCTCACCCTCTTGGCCATCCTAGCCATGTCAACGTTCCTGTCACAGAGTGGCTAGAGAAGAGGATTTTCTGCCTCTGCAGATGAGACCACAGGGCTACCAGGAGTCGGTCCCATCAGGACCTTAGAGAAAGATGGCGTGCAGTGCACGAACTTGACGCCAATACCCAAGGAGCTTTCGTATGTCTCAGACATGTTAGCCCAGGAATCCCTGCACACAAGCCAGGCCAACCCCATGGAACTATTTCACACACAGAAGACACAAAAGCGTGGGCCAACTTCTTGCTCCAAAGCACTTACCACACTTTTCCTTGATGTTGGTCCATGGAGCAAAGTTCAGGCCGTACATGGAAGGAATCTATCAGAGGAAACGTTCAGCAGGTGTGTCCCATAAACTTTTTGCTCATTTGGGAAACTTTGGTACAGACTGGAGCCATCACATGAGCGTGTGAGTGTGTAAGAGTCCAGAAACAGTGCAGGTATTGGATCATTCATCAGAGAACTCTGCCAAATAAAATTTGGCCACAAAAGACTCAGAGCCTTTGTGAAGATTTCTGAAGTTTATGGTTGAGGGGATTGTGGACATGATGTGAATCATATGTGATGACTTTTTTCGTATTTAACTACAATTTAAAAAGAGACAGAAGTTTTGTGATTAATGGGTTGAAATTGGTATTTCAAGAAGTTATTTTTCTAGCTATTTTTCTATGGGTTCCTGTATAATTAAAACTTTCTTGCATTTTGTTTTCTAAATTGTTTTAAAATTCCTTTCAAAATGCAAACTGACAGGGAGATCTCTCATCTACTGGTTTGCTCATCAGATGCCCACAGAAACCAAGGCTGGGCCAGGACAAAGCCTGAGAATTCTTCCAGATCTCTCTCATGGGTTCTAGGAACCAAAGTACTTGAGCCATCATCTACTGCCTCCCAGGATGCATTAGCAGGGAGCAGGGTCAGAAATGGAGTAGCTGGGACTTGAACCGGTGCTCTGAGATGTAGGTGTCCTCACTCTGCTACGATGCCCACCCCTTAGCTTACATTTAAAGTAGCAAGAGCTGACCATACAATTATCTGCATGGTTTGGTGTTTGGAGATAAAGAAATACCATTATTCCTTTCCTAAAATCAGTATGAAATGAGGCAATATATAAGACTTTTCAAATGGATGTGGTAGATTTTATTTGCAAGAGCTTTTAAGTGGCAGAACTGGTTGTGGTGGAAACACTTGGCTCACCCACAGGCTGTGAGCTCCAGGAACGCAGGGCTTTTTCTCTCTTGTTCCCGGCTTCCTCTTCCAGCGCCTAACAGCCTGGCACAGAGTAGGCACTCATCAGTCTATGGGATGAGTGGATGATGATGTCTTCTTCAGGTTTGAGCTTAGGGAAAATCAATGCAAGATTTTCTTGCACTTTAAATTTATGACTCTCAAATGACAAAGTAGCAAGAAATATTGGCTCTTTCTGTTTTGCAGATCTCCCTTTGCATTTAAATGCTGCGATGTTTGAGGCGAATGGTGGCTGTGGTTACGTTTTGAAACCCCCAGTTCTGTGGGACAAGAGCTGTCCCATGTACCAGAAGTTTTCTCCACTGGAAAGGGATCTGGACAACATGGAGCCTGCTGTCTACTCTTTAACTGTAAGTAGGGCGCCCGTCATCACATGTCCGGAGTAGGAACAGATTTTGAATTCAAGGCTTTACGAAGCTGTCATGTCACCAAGGATGCAGATTTAGTTCCCAAAGTGATGTCTTGTTCCCTGGTTAGACATAGGTGGAACTGTGGTGGAGCTGTGAGGTCCCCCTGCACCAGGGGTACTGCTGATGGTAGTTCTGTCTGCCCCACAACCATGAGTAGAGTCAGTTCCTCATAAGCTCCAACAAGCTGTAAGATCAGACGAACTGGCATGAATATACAGAAACAATTAAGCACCTTTCCTCCTTTTGGTTAATCTTTGTCTTGCTTGAGTCTGTCTTCTATTGCTTTTGTTACCTATTAGCTTATTAAACTGTACTGATTCTGCTTAAGAACACAGCAGCCCTAACTCTTCTCTTCAATTTCAAGCTCTTTTGCTCCCTCCTAGTAAACAGAGAAAGAAAAGCAGCGTGGAGGATAGGAAAGAGAGGGAGGGCGGTCAAGGTCAACTCCTCCCTCCTCCTTTAGATCTCATCTCTCCCTCCGCAGGAAGAATGGCAAGCAGCCCTCTGCGCAGGACACCCCAGTCCCCTGGGACAACTGCATTTATTTTCCTGCCATCCGAACTGCTTTTCCTTCTTTCCCTAAGACAGTGGGACAATAGTCCCTTTTCTCTTTGACCAGTTGAGTTAGAGTCGAGTGGCATTGTATGTGTTTACAGAAAGCTATAAATTCATTTTAGCAACATATACCCTGTGAGGTGTTCCAAAACTAAACTATTCAAGGAAAAGGAATTGAAGTTGTAGAAAGTACTCCTGCAGCATGTTGAGCAGAATATTAGCTACTTTTCTTTTCTTAAGGTCTCCTGCTCTCTCCTATGAGAAACAACTTCATCTTAATTACTTGGCTTTGAAGATATTTGAAGTCTTGGCAATTCAAAGGTCACAGCTAAGCAAATGCTGTTGACAAAATCGGCTTTTCACATGATTCCAGCCGTGGGGTCACCTGATTATAATCACTTTTCTTGGCTCAGTAGTTTTATTCATCTTTGACCTTGTCCAGTCTGGTTTTCTCCCTGTAGGGAAGAGGTGAGGTGCAGAGGTCATCTTTGTTTTCCTTTCGTCTGCAGTGACTTTGACTCTTTTCTTCCCCCTTCAGATTGTCTCTGGTCAAAACGTGTGCCCCAGTAACAGCACAGGAAGCCCGTGCATTGAAGTGGACGTCCTGGGCATGCCCCTGGACAGCTGCCATTTCCGCACGAAGCCCATCCACCGAAACACCCTGAACCCCATGTGGAACGAACAGTTTCTGTTCCGGGTTCACTTTGAAGACCTTGTGTTTCTTCGTTTCGCAGTTGTGGAAAACAACAGTTCAGCAGTAACGGCCCAGAGAATCATTCCACTCAAGGCTTTAAAAAGAGGTAGAATAAAATTCCCAAGAGCACCCACAGTTAACCCTGGCACTTTGAAAGCAGGCACTGATGTAAGGAGAGGAGAGCAAAGGGTGGGAGCTTCAGGGTGTGGTAGTGGCATAGGATGAGTGTTAGGTGCAGAGTAGGGCAAGGATGGAGACTCCTGAGCAAAGGCCAGAGCCGTTGGCTTTCTGGTGGCCCTCCAAGAAATTCTGGCCTATTGCACCTGGCCTGGGCATCGCTTCTCAAATTTTGATATGTGTAGGAATCCCTGGAGGCTCTTGGTAAAAATGTGCTGATCCTGATTCAGCAGGCCCGGGTAGTACTCAAGATTCTCCCCCTTTTTTTTTTTTTTTAGATTTATTTATTTATTTGAAAGTCAGAGTTACACAGAGGGAAGAGAGGCAGAGAGAGAAGAGGAGAGAGAGAGAGGTCTTCCATCCACTGGTTCACTCCCCAGATGCCCACAATGGCCAGAACTGCACTGATCCAGAGCCAGGAGCGAGGAGCTTCTTCCGGGTCTCCCATGTGGGTGCAGGGTCCAAGGACTTGGGCCATCTTCTGCTGCTTTCCGAGGCCATAGCAGAGAGCTGGATCAGAAGAGGAGCAGCCGGGACTTGAACCAGTGCCCATAAGGGATGCTGGTGCTTCAGGCCAGGGTGTTAACCTGCTGCACCACAGCGCCGGCCCGATTCTCCCTTTCTAACACACTCCCACAGATGCTGACTCTGATAATCTACTTTGAGTACCAAGGTTCTCCTCCTCTAGCCACACCAAGCTGCCATCCTCTGAGCCCCACAAACACATTACAGTCCCCTCCTTGGTCTCCTCCTAGTTCTCTCTTTCCATTGTGCCAGTAGCTGCCCACCACTGTGTGTGTTTGCTGGGACCTCCGAAGCAGAACACAATGATATAAATTATTGTCTCATAGTTCTGACGCTGGAAGATCACAAAGTGTCAGCAGGTGTATTCTCTTCAGAGGCCCCCTCCTTGGCTTGCCACTGGCCACCCTCTGGCTGTGTCCTCTCGTAGTCTTACTTGGTCTCTGTGCACATATCTAATGTCTCCAGCTGTGTCCTCATTTCATCTTCTTAAAAGGCCACCAGTCATGTTGGATGAGGGCCCACGCTAATGATCCTGATTGTAACCTGGTTAAAAGTCTTGTCTCCTAATACAGTCACATGCTGAGATACTAAAGGTTAAGTTTTCAGCATACGAGTAGCAGGGGTACAATGGGGAAACATAGTTCATCCCTCACAGTTATTATAGAATTATGAAAAAATACAGAGCTACAAAAACAATTTTTTAAAAAATTATCCATTTTCCGACATAATCCCTCTTGCTGCACATCTTTTCCAAGCTTTCTCTGTCCACGTATATAACACATGAGCATACGGATATATTTTGAATAAATTGGCTTCCTGCTAATTTTACTATTTTGCAACTTACTGATTTTCACCTACTAAAACATATAGTGAACAATTTGTTTTGTTAGTAACTATACATCCACATTACTGCTTTTGGTGGCTGTATATTATTCCATCTTATACATACAGTACTCACACTATGACTTAGTTAACAAATCTATTACTGGAGCATTGTAGTATCACTAAAATGTCTCTAAGACAGAATGTTTGTCAAACGGCGTCTGTAGATGCTTTAGTATCAAAAAGATCAGATTGTCCTACAGCCTTTTGAGTCTGCGGTTTTCTGGTTTTGAGTCTAAGTTAGAAACAGTAGAACCTGGAAAAATTGATCCCCCCTGGGTGGCCCAGGACCCTCTCCAGAGGGCAGAGGGCAGCATTCTCTTGCTGAAAGGGATTGCTCTTGCCCTCCGCAGCCCTGTTTAGGGGCCATTTCTGCCTGTCATTTGCTGATTTCATTGGCATGTCGTCTTTGTAGAGTTCAACAGTGTGTGTTAACAGGCGTCTCCCAATTGTGCATTATTCCAGGATATCGACATCTTCAGCTGCGAAACCTCCACAATGAAGTCTTGGAAATCTCCAGTTTATTCATAAACAGCAGAAGGATGGAAGAAAATCCCTCAGGCAGTGCCATGCCAGCCTCTTTGGTAATTAACTTCTGCTCAGCGTGTTTGTGGAGATTGCTATACTGAAGGTGGACTTTTTTGTCGTACAACAAAGTGGCCAGTGAGAGTCATTAATTAGGCAGCTATAAAAATAATAACAATAGTGAGAGTGGGCCGAGAGGTCCCACACTGGAGTGCCTGGGTTTAATTCCTGGCTCAGGTTCTAGACTCCAACTTCCTGCTGGTGTGGAACCTGGGAGGCACTGCTGATGGCTCAAGTAATTGGGTTCCTGTCACCCACTTGGGAGAACTGGCATGAGTTCACAGCTCCTGGCTTCAGCCCCAGCCCAGTCCCAGCTTTTGTAGGCATTTGGGGAATAAACCAGTGGACAGGAACATATACATACACTCTCTTTCTTAAATCATTTTTTAAAAAATTTTTAAAAGGGCCGGCACCATGGCTCACTTTGTTAATCCTCCACCTGTGGCACCGGCATCCCATATGGGCATCGGGTTCTAGTCCCAGTCGCTCCTCTTCCAGTCCAGCTCTCTTCTGTGGCCCGGGAAGGCAGTGGAGGATGGCCCAAGTGCTTGGGTGCCTGCACCCACATGGGAGACCAGGAGGAAGTACCCAGCTCCTGGCTTCGGATCTGCACAGAGCCGGCCATAGCAGCCATTTTGGGGGTGAACCAACAGAAGGAAGACCTTTCTCTCTGTCTCTCTCTAACTGTCAAATCAATAAAAATAAAAATAAAATTTAAAAAAAACAGTGGATGATACTTGGTGCTTAGCACTTATGTACTAACTCAATCCCCTTAATAACTTCTTGTGGTAGTATTTAGTCTCATCTCCATTTCACAGATGAGGAAGGTAAGTGCTAAGTATATCTGAGGTCACACATATAGCTAGCAGCAGAACAGTATTAAACCTAAGACCATCTAGTGCCAAATCCCATACTCTTAATGAGTAGGCAGATATTAATGTGCCTGCTAGAGAAGACAGCCAAAACGAATAAAGTAGGGCACAGCTAAATAAGCAAATCAGCCCAAACAAATAAAATGGGGAGAAGGCTAGTTAACCAAATCCTAGTAGGAGCCACTTGAATACTTCTGGAAATTTCAAGTTAAACCAAGAAAATCCCTTGCTTCTTCAGCAGTCCAGGGGCAGCAGTCCCAGGCAGAGCAGGATTGGGGTGTGCAGGAGGCATTGCTGGCAGTGTAGAACCTGCTGCTTGGGGAGAGGCAGAATGTGCACCCTTGGGGATGGGAGCCAGACACCGTGAAAAGGGCTACCGCTGCAGAATCGGAATTTTAACCAGCTCCCTGCGTAAGTTCTGTGTCCATTAGAGTTCAAGAACCATTGGACCAGAGCTCACCCCGCTACTGCAGGATGGCTTCACTTAAACAAGAAACGCTGCTTTAATTAGCGGGTTAGTTCCATTGTGCTTCTCTGTAAATTAAATGCACTTAGAAGTGTGTCCTCTGGTTGCCCTCTTGCTGTGTTTAATAACCTGGTCACTTCTGCATCAATCCTGTACTTCAGCTAAGAAAGGCAGCTTCTGCACTGGCTTGGACAACCTCCACCGCCACCTCCAAAGAGCCAGCGCTGCTTTCTTCTTTCATCCTTCTTCCTTCCTTCCTCCCTGTCAGTTTCTTTTATCTCTGTCCCTGACCTTGTTTTCTTGGTTTTCCTCCTTTCTGCTTTATTGCTTTATAGCAACTTTGGCTGCACATTTGTATCACCTGGAGAACTTTAAAAACATCCCCATGCCCATCCACTCCCTGCACTGATTAAGCCACCCTCTCTCCGGGTGGGCCCCAGGCATTGGTGTTTCTAAAGACTGCCAGGTGACTGCAGTGTGCCACCAAGGCTGAGAACAGCACTGTAGCTAAGGTGGAGAGAGGTCAGGCCGTGGCCTTATGCAGAGGATTGACAAGCAGGGACCGTCTAGTTCCAAAGAGCAGGCATCAGAGGAGCACAGCAGAGCTTCATGACATCTGTATCTCACAGGACGCTGAAGAGCCCACAGACGCCACGAGTGAGCTGTTAACTCTCAACACCACTCACCCAGACACTTCATGTCTTTCCATACCACTTTTCCTGCTCTGAGCACGAGCCGGGTTTCCTACAACTCAGTTTGATTCTAACACTGTCTACCTAGAGGTGGTGCCACATCCCCACGTTAAGGCCTCAGGCCCACTTTAGATGCTAGTCACAAGTCCCAGCTTGTCCCTGGGACTTCTGGCTGAGCACTATAAATTCAGGGAGCTCCCATACTAGACTGACTGACAGAACTCAGGAAGGTGCTTCGTTTACTATTGCTAGTTTCCTTTGAAAGGTGCAACTCCAGATCAGCCTAGTGGAAGGGATGCATAGCACCAGGTATAGGACCAAGGGTGTGGAGCATCCAGGCCACCTTCCTAGAACCTTGGTGTGTTCACCAACCTGGACCCTCTCAGAACCCCATCACTGGGATTTTTCGGCAGGTTTCATGGTGTAAATGTGACTGATCCAGTCACTGACCAGAGCTGACTGGCTCAGTCTCCATCTCCTCTGTCCTCCCTGGGGTCTGGGCTTACAATTCCACCCCTAATCACGCGTTGGTCTTTCTCAGCTGCCAGTCATCTCATCAGCTCTGTAGACTCCAAGATTTGTAGGAGCTGTGTGCTAGGAGTCAAGGAGCTCCTGTTGTCTCACACCCTGCCACCCTTGGGTTCCCAGGAAGCAGCGTATATTGCTTGCTAAACACTTTCTTTGACTATGGCATGCATCACTCTACATTGCTAGAGATCATCCTTGACTTCTCCCTCTTTCTTATGCTCCCCCCCCCCCCCCCATTGAACACGTGAGGATTCTATTTCCTTAGTATCTCAAATCCATTCATCTGGCTCTATCCCTGGCTACCTTGGCTGTCATTCATTCTCACCTGGCTTCCAGCACTGAGTCTCTAACTGATCTCTTTTCCTCTGGATTTATCCTCCTCTGTCCTCCTCTAGGTGCCCCCCTAGCAGAGCTATCTCAAACCTATTCTGATTGTGTCACTTCCTTGTTAGGTCTCCATTGCCTTCAGGGTAAAGTTTATACCAGAGATAACAAAATCCAGAGCTGGGTCAAGTGACAAGGGGATGATGGAAATGCATTTCAGGGGTTGGGCAGAGACTGAAAGCAGAGAGCTCATGGGTCATTCAGAGGGCAGCTGCTATCCAGCTCTCAGCTCCAGCTGCTTGTTGCCATGTAGTGTCAACAGATCTTTTGTATTTTCAAGAGAATCCGGACACTGTGATTTCTATAAACATTGGTGACCATTTCCCCTTTTAAAAAATATAGCACAGGCCAGGGCAGGCATTCGGCCTAGCAGTTAAGATGCTGGTTAAGATGGCCACATCCCAAATAGGAGCACCTGGGTTCCATACCTGGCTCCAGCTCCCAATTCCAGTTTCCTGCTGATACAGACCTGGGAGGCAGTGGTGATCATTTAAATGACTGGATCCTACGATCCACAGGGGAAAACTGGATTGAGTTCTGAGTTCTCTCTGTCTCTCAAACACACACACACACACACACACACGTAAACACATAGTGACAGTTCATAGGTTTACATAATGGGCAATTCTTATCTCAGTAAAACTGATCAAATGAAAACAAATTGTGCAAACAGAATGAAAAAGCCAAGATCGCCTCCCCACCCCAAATAAAAAATACACGCTAAAACATGTCGAACCTCCAATCACAATTTTGCCAGATTCAATCTGAATTTTAGCCAATTAGTCAAAGGCCTGTGTGGTTGTATTTTTGCTTGCATCTTTAGGATTTCTTCCTCCAACTTGTCAATCACAAAGCTCACTGAGGTTCCCATTTGTCCCTGAGTCCCCACAGTGAGGCATAATGTTTGATTCATTGTTTGCTTCCCATGAATTATTTCATATTTGGAATGAATTAATATATACTAATATATTTTTAGAGTTCATGGAAAATGTTATGAGAAATTGTATATGGGATTTAAAAGTCTTTACATCAAAACACATTTTCCTTTTTAAAACTATTCATTTTATTTGAAAGGCTGAGAGAGAGACACAGAGACAAAGCTCAATCTCCCATTCACTAGTTTAGTCCCTAAACACCCACAACAGCCAAAGTCAGGAGCCAGGAACTCAATCCAGGGCAGGGACCCAACCACCAGAGCCATCACCCTGCCTCCGAGAGTACACAGCAGCAGGTGGGGTCAGGAGCGGAGCTGGGATTCTAACCCAGGCACTATGCTATGGTATGCAGGTGCCCAGTGGCATCTTAACCACTATGCCAAATGGCCACCCCCATGAACTTTTTGTAGTACCCTCATCCACAAAATGCTCAAAAGTTGTAAGTTATATACCTACCATACTCTTACAGACATAGTTTTTGTAATATTATTTATGTTCCTAGACAGTAAGTTCTCCAAAGGTGGAGCACTTAGCATCTTCCTATGCCCAATGCACTCCAGGGAAATGAAAGTCAGTAGATACTGTGGAATGTCAGGTCATGGACAAAGACTATCCTGCCTTTCAGATAATATCTGTCTCTAAGTAAAATAGAGACACTGTGATTTAAAATAAATTCATACTTTGGTGGTGTGCTGCCGAAAACCCTCAACAGGCTCTTGAGGAAGATGTACCATTGCCTCCTCTACCCCTTGAGATGCCTCAGGTTATGAAGGAGTTCTTGTCTTTTGTATTGACATGTTCTGTATATACTTCTAAGCACAAGCATTTCTGTATTGAATATAGCCTAGAGATATCATATTTTTTTTTTAGAATGAATGAGAAACCTTGTGATTTTCTTTGACAGATGTTTAACACAGAAGAAAGAAAATGTTTGCAGACTCACAGAGTCACGGTACATGGGGTCCCAGGCCCAGAGCCCTTTGTGGTTTTTACTATAAATGGAGGCACCAAGGCAAAACAGCTTCTCCAGCAAGTGAGTCCACTGAGCCCATGGTGGGGAGAAACCACTATTGTATGTATGTGGTGTGTGTGTGTATAAACATGTATGTGTGTGTTTAAACACACATGTGCATTAATTCATAGATGTTCTTGATATGCCTTTGAATTTTTTGTAAATATCTTAATTAATATTGAGATGCACTCTAAAAATGTTCTGAGGGATCTTTGTACCACTAAACAGACTACCTAGACCAAAGAAAAAAACTTTAACAATTCTTCAGCCACATAAAACACTGGGATGTAGAAGGGGGAAGACCAGAATGAATGGCCCTGCAACCCTGTGTGCTTTTCCCTCTGTGCTGGCACATGCGCCTCATCTTCCTTCCTCATTCAGGACTTACTCATCAGTCAGAGTTTGCAGTTGAGCTGAATGAAATCTATGTGCCATCCTAGGAGCTGGATCAAACTAAGAGCATTAGCATGGTCCACAGAGGCTGAGACGGTATCTCCAGCCCCTCCTGCCTAAGGCCTGCCTTTGCATGTTGAACAGCCAGCAGCCTCCTTCCCCTGGCACTTGACCTTGACCCTTGAGTCACCTTCCTGGTGCTGCAGGAAACATGGAGAGCCTAAAACAAGAGAATGACAGCTTATTACCCCAGACTCTGTAACTGAACCTCCTGAGGGCCCTCATGCTGTGTCACATCAGCTGTGGATCCCCTTAGGGATCTCTGTGATCTTCTGTAGGCAGTATCGTGATCCATGCAATGACTTGGAATGTGAGAGTCAGCAGGGCAGAGCGGCACCCAGAGGAGGGAGGGCAAGGCAGGGCCTGTATGTAGTCCCTTTTCTGTCCACACCAGAAGCTCAAACTGCTTGACACAGTGGCCTACTACCTCTTATCCTTAATTCACTTCAGAATCCCTTCTCCTTCTTGGAGTAGACCAAGGGGAACAATGACCAAGTGGAGTGACCCTGGAGCTCCCTTAGAAGTTAGGCTGAAATGTAGTTGCAGTTGTGTAATGAATGGATGGTCACAGGGGATCAAAAGCCTATTGAGGGGCCAGCACTGTAGCATAGCTGGTAAAGCCGCTGCCAGTAGCAGCTGCATCCCATACAGGGGACGGTTTGAGTCCCAGCTGCTCCACTTCCAATCCAGCTCCCTGCTAATGGCCTGGGAAAAGCAGCAGAAGATGGCTCAAGTGCTTGGGCCCCTGCTACCTTGGAGACCTAGAAGAAGTGCCTGGGCAAGCCCTGGCCATTGCAGCCATCTGGTGAACCAGATGGTAGAACCAGCAGGTAGAAGACTTCTCTCTCTCTCCCCTCTCTCCCCTCTCTCCCCTCTCCCCTCTCCCCACTTCCTCTTCCTCTTCCTCTTTCTCTCCCTCTCCCTCCCCTCTCTCACTCTTTCGAACAAATCTTTAAAAAGAAAAAACTACTGAAAAACCATACATTAAAAAGTGTTAATAAATGGCTGTGTCCCTTGAGAGAGTATATCTCTGCAGACCAGCAATATGTTGCCCACAACTTTATATAGGATTTAAATAGAATCCCAGGAAATAAGATTAGATGTCAAATTTCATAGTTTATCAAGTAGCAGCTGTTGCCAAGGGTTTTGGGTTTTGCTTGGAATCCGTCATCCTGTGAACTTCAGTGTGCACTCCCACAAAGCACTTGAGACTGTGGAGGGATAAGGAAACCATTCCATGGGCCACCTGCAAGAAGAAACCTGTTGCTTTTTGTCACCTCTTGCAAATAAGCACATGGATATAAAGCAGGCCTGAGGAAGGGGTGATGCTCGCCCCCTCGTGGAGGGGACAGGCCAATGGCCACCTAAGAGCGTCAGGTCCTGAATTTTCCCATAGTAGCAATAATGTGTTAATCCGTTTGTCTTGGGCCTGTAGTCAAAGCTTAGAGTGGCCTCCATTAGAGACCAGAGGCTGGGCTGGAGGGAGCAGGATCTGCCCGCCGTCCTCAGCACATTCCTTTCTGCTCTGGCTCCAGCAAGAGGCCACAGTGTTGACTCTGGCCACTGCATCCTTGGCAGGGGCCTAGAGAGAAGGGCCTTTGCTTCATCTAGACCAGGTGGGGGCCGCTTCCTCTGAGCACTCAGCCACTTCTCACAGGAAGGCAGTGAAGAGAGCTTCCTCAACGCCACTGACCTTCACTCCCAAGTTCAGTCTGTTATCAGAAATCTGTGCAATAGGAGTGAGAAAGAACACGGTAAAAAGTACCTGGGATGGTGCTAGTATTTATTGAGTTCTCATAATATACCCATGCCAGACTTTATGCCCCAACCACAAAACAAAAGAAAATTAAGAGACTATTATAGTTACTATTTCCCGTTTTATAGGTGGGAAAATTGAGTCTCCAAGGGGTTAAGTATCTTATGCCGTGCCTCACAGCCCATAAGTGTTAAAGGCAAACCTCAGACTCAGGCCAGCCTGGCTGCAGTCTCCACAGCCTTTCTGTTTGACTGCATGGGGGGTTATTAACTAACAAAGAAAAGAATTCTTGGGGCTGGCATCGTGGCATAGCAGGTAAAGTTGCCACCCGTGACCCCGCATCCCATATGGGTGCTGGTTTGTGTCCCAGCTACTCCACTTTCAATCTAGCTCCCTGTTGATCGTCTAGGAAAAGCAGCGGGAGATGGCCCAAGTGTTTGGGCCCCTGCACTCAGGTGAGAGTCCCAGATGAGGTTCCTGGCTCCTGGCTTTGGCCTGGTCCAGCCCCAGCAGTTGCAGCCATCTGGGGAGTGAACCAGTAGATGAAGGATCTGTCTGTCTGTCTGTCTCTATCTCTCTCTCTCTCTCTCTCTCTCTGTGTGTGTGTGTATAGATCTTACTTTCTAAATAAATGAATGAATCAGGAAGGAAGGAAGGGGAGAGGAAGAGGAGGAGGAAAGAGAGAAAAAGAACCCTCTGAACATAGTCAAGAGTTTATTGAAAGGAAATTCCCATAAACTTGGATCAGATGAGAATTTAGCCCTGTGAACCTGCCTTGAGAAGATGATTATTTCCAACGTGAGAAAACAATTATTTTAGCAAAAGTTGGACTAGTTTCTTTACCCTTGGTCCTGTGCTGGGAGATTACAAAGGGCTAAGTTTGTGGACTGCAAAATCTATAGTTTTTGATTCAGTCAATTCTTATTCCAGCACTGGGAAAAATAGTTACGCTGTCCAGGGATTATGAATAAAGTGTGCTATTGCCCAGGTGGACGTGAACAATCCTTCTTGGACTTGAAACAACTCTTAGATCTTCCCAGCAGAATGATGTATCCCTCCAGAGGAAAATGCACTCGTAAATTGCACAGCAAGCCTATCTGAACACCAGGAAAACAGACTTGTTTTGTTTTCAAGGTTTTTCTTCACTCTTCAGAGGTGTGCCAAAATTTGCCTTTGTTCTTCCTTTTAGATTCTGAAAATGGACCATGACACCAAACCTGTTGCCACAGACTATTTTTTGATGGAAGAGAAGTATTTTATATCTAAGGAAAAGAATGAGTGCAGGAAGCAGCCATTCCAGAGAGCCATTGGCCCAGAAGAAGAGATCCTGCAGATCCTGAGCAGCTGGTTCCCAGAAGAGGGCTATGTGGGCAGGATCATCTTCAAAACTCAGCAGGAAGTAAGTGTGTCCAGGAATAGCCTATACTGGAAGAGCTCAGTTGTCAGTAACCATCTCCCTGCTCGCCAGCGCCCTCAAGTTCAGCATTTCTTCTAATTACAACTTGGTTTACACTAACCTTAAGTAAATGTAGAGAAATGATTGTATTCTTCTACACATATCCAGAACTGTATTTCTAGTTAACATCCAGTCTTTAAAAATCCCTTATAAAACAAAAGAAGCAGGAGCTGGCACTGTGGCCCAGTGGCTTAAGCCGCTGCCTACAACACCAGCATCCCATATCCCAGCTCCTCTACTTTCAGTCTGGCTCTCTGCTAATGTGCCTAGGAAAGCAGTGGAAATGGTCCAAGTGCTTGGGCCCCTCACATCCATGCAGGAGCCCTGGAAGTGGCTCCTGGCTCCTGGCTTCAGGCTGGTTCAGCGCTGTCCATCAAGGCCTCTTGGAGAGTGAACCAGCAGATGGAAGACCTCTCTGTCTCTCCTTCTCTCTCTGTAACCTTTTCCAATAAATAATCTTTTTTAAAAAAAGAAAGTACAGACAGCACAGAACCTCTCTTCTCTCTCTCTCTTTCTCTCCCTCACTCCCTCTCTCCCCCTCCCCCTCCCTTCTCCCTCCGCCTCCCCCTCCCTGCCACTCTTTCAAAAAAAAAATAAATAGATCTTTAAAATTTTTTTTCTTACTTTTTTGAAAAGCAGAGTTACAGAAAGAGTGGGAGAGATATTTTCTGTATTCTGGTGTACTCCCCAAATGGCCTCAACAGCGAGAGCTGGGCCAGGCAAGAACCAGGAGCTTCATGTAGGTTTCCCACATGGGTGGCAGGAGTCCAAACACTTGGGCCATCCTCCATTGCTCTTCCAGGTACATTAGCAAAGACTTGGATTAGAAGTGGAGCAGCCAGGACTCAAACCAGGACCCATATGAAATGCTGGCATTTCAGGCAATAACCTAACCCACTGTACCACAATGCTGGCTCCCAGATACCACATCTGTGGTGAGTGTGCCCTCCTCTAATTGCTATTGGATTTGAAACTAGACAAACTTGGGTTTTGCAACAAATTAGATAACACTGAACAGGTCATCTAATTTATGTAAATCTCACTGTCCTAATTTGTGTAACCTGTAATAGAAACTGCTTTACTGCTCAAAAAACTATCAGAAGACTCATATCAAAAATTTGACAATGGGCCAGCACTGTGGCACAGCAGGTTAAAGCCCACAGCACTGGCATACCATATGGGTGCCGGTTCAAGTCCCAGCTGCTCCTTTTCTGATCCAGCTCTCTGCTATGGCATGGGAAAGCAGCAGAAGATGGCCCACATCCTTGGGACCCTGCACCCACATGGGAAACCCAGAAGAAACTCCTGGCTCTGGCTTTGGATCAGCTCAACTGATTGTGGTCATCTGGGGAGTGAACCAATGGAATGGAAGACCTCTCTCCCTCTGGCTCTGCCTCTCTCTGTATCTCTGTCTTTTAAATAAATATGCCACCACTTGGAATGCCTGTATTTTTATAAAAAGTAAATTTTATGGGATACTTTTAGGTAGTAAAATTGTTTCTATAATGAAACAGATTATAATATATCACCTCGCATAGTTATTTTTGTGACAATAGAAGTTAAAATCTAAGTATTTAACACAATTTTTATTAAGTACAACCTTCACATCATACATTAGCTCTCCAGATTCGTTCATCCTGCATATCTCCCACTTTTTATTTTTGACCTGTGTTTTCTCATTCCTTCCCCCAATATAAACATTTATATTTTCCTGTATATTTGGAATATTTTAATACCATTAATTTCTGTGATAGCAATATTTTCAGATTTAACATATGAGTGAAATCATCTGGCACTTGTCTTTCTGTGCTTGGCTTATTTCACTTCACACAGTTCCATCCAGTTCCATCCACACTGTTGAAAATGACAAGACTGCAGCCTTTTAAGACTCAGTAGTATTCCATTGTGTGTGTGTGTGTGTTTTAATTTTGCTTAAGGAATACTACTTCACCATTTAATATATACAAATTTGTGAACATGGTGATTTGTTCCCCCCTTCTGCCCATACTTCTACCTTTCTTCCTCTTCCCCCCTCTTCCTTTCTCATTCTTATTTTTACAGAGATCAATTTTCAATTAATTTTATACTCATAAAATTAAACCTACACTAAGTAGAGTTCACCAAATAGTATGAGGAAAAAAGAAAAAGAGAACAAAAACAAACAAACAAGAAAAACATTGTTCCTTGACAGTCAAGGCAAGGGCTGTTCAAATCATTGTACCTCAAGGTGTCAGTTTCACTCCTGTAGATTACATTTTTAAGTACTCCATTAGTTACCACAGATCAGATGAACCATATGATATTTGTCTTTTTGTGATGGACTATTTCACTAGGTATAATGGTTTTCAGTTGCATCCATTTTGTTGCAAATGACAGGATTTCATTTTTTTTTTTTACTGCTGTGTAGTGTTCCATAGTGTATTTTCTTTATCTGTAATTTCTTTATCCAGTCTTCAGTTGATGGACATCTGGGTTTGATTCCTATCTTAGCTATTGTAAATTGAACTGAAATGAACATGAGGGTACAGATAACTCTTTCATATGCTGATTTCATTACATTTGGATAAATTCCCAGGGGTGGGATGGCTGGGTCATATGGTAGGTCTACATTCAGCTTTCTGAGAAATCTCCATACTGTCTTCCACAGTGGGTGTACTAGTTTACATTCCCACCAACAGTGGATTAGGATTCCCTTATCCCCACATCGTTTTTTTTTTTCTTCTTTTTTTCTTTTTTCTTTTTTTTTTTGACAGGCAGAGTTAGAGAAAGCTCTTCCTTCCGTTGGTTCACCCTCCAAATGGCCGCTACGGCTGGCGCACCGTGCCAATCCGAAGCCAGGAGCTAGGTGCTTCCTCCTGGTCTCCCATGCGGGGGCAGGGCCCAAGCACTTGGGCCACAACAGAGAGCTGGACAGGAAGAGGAGCAACTGGGACAGAATCCAGCACCCCAACCGGGACTAGAACCCGGGGTGCTGGCACCACAGGTGGAGGATTAGGCAAGTGAGCCATGGCACTGGACTATCCCCACACCCTTGCCAGCATTTGTTGTTTGTTAATTTCTGTATGAAATCTAACAACCATTAGCCATGTTAGCCATTCTAGCAGAGGTGAGGCGAAACCTCATTGTGGTTTTGATTTGCATTTCCCTAATGGCTAGTGATCCTGTGCATTTTTTCATGTGTCTATTGGCCATTTGAATTTCCTCTCTTGAAAAATGTCTGTTCAAGTACTTTGCCCATTTCTTGACTAGGTTGGTTGTTTTGTTGTTGTTTTCTTGAGTGCTTCATATATTCTGGAAATTAATCCTTTATCAGTTGCATAGTTTGAAATTATTTTCTCCTATTCTGTCGATTGCCTCTTCCCTTTGCTGTGTATTTTTTTTTCAGTGAAGAAACTTCTCAGTTTGATGTAATCTCACTTGTTAATTTTGGCTTTGATTGTGCTTCTGGGATTGTTTTCAAGCTCTTCATTTCATTGATCTTTTGTATTGTTTTGTTTCAATTTTGTTTATTTCTTCTCTAATTTTTTTAAGATTTATTTATTTTACTTTAAAGTCAGAGTTACAGAGAGGCAGAGGCACTTCTCTAGAGAAGTGTCTTCCCATCCACTGGTTCACTCCCTAAATGGCTGCAATGGCTAGAGCTGAGCCAATCTGAAGCCAGGTGCCAGGAGTTTCCTCTAGGTCTCCCACATCAGTGTAGGAGTCCAAGGACCTGGGCCATCTTCCAGTGCTTTCCCAGGCCTTAGCAGAGAGCTGGATCAGAAGTGGAGCAGCCAGGACTTGAACCGCAGCACCCATTTGGGATGCTGACACTGAAGGTGGCAGCTCTACCCACTAAGCCACAGTACCAGCCCCTTTTCTCTAATTATAAATATTTCTTTCCTCCTCCTAATTTGGGGTTTTGTTTTGTGTGTGTTTGTGTGTGTGTGTGTGTGTGTGTGTGTGTGTGTGTGTGTTTCTGGGTCCTTGACATTCACTGTCAACTCATTTATTTGATGTCTTTCCAGTTTCTTGATGCAGACACTGATTGCTATAAACTTCTCTCTTAACACTGCTTTTGCTGTATCCCATACGTTTTGATATGTATTGTCATCTTCATTTGTTTCCAGAAATATTTTGATTTCTCTTTCAATTTCTATCACTGTTCATTTAAGAGCATGTTGTTCAGTCTCCATGTGTTTGTGTATGTTCTTGAAATTCTTGAGTTGTTGGTTTGAGCTTTAATCCATTGTGATCAGAGAAGGTGCATGGTATTATAATTTTGATTTTTTTTAAAGTTGTTGAGACTTGCTTTATGGCCTAGTATATGGTCTATCCTAGAGAAAGTTCCAGCCACTGCTGAGAAGAATGTGTATTCTGCAACTGTGGGGTGAAAAGTTAGGTAGATATCATTAGGTTCATTTGGTCCATAGTGTCGATTAGTTCTGTTGTTTCTTTGTTGATTTTGTCTGGTTCATTTATCCATTGATGAAAGTGGGGTGTTGAAGTCCCCCATTACTATTGTATTGGAGTCTATGTCTCCCTTTAGAATCATTAACAGTTCTTTTAAATAGCCAGGTGCCCTGTAATTTGGTACATATAATTTTATTAGTCATGTCTTCCTGTTGTATTGAGCCCTTAATTATTATGTAGTGTCCTTCTCTGTCTCTCTTAACAGTTTTTGTATTAAAGTCTATTTTGTCTGATATTAGAATGGCTACACCTGCCCTTTTGTTTCTTTCTGTTAGCATGGACTATCTTTTTCCAGCCTTTTACGTCAGTCTATGTGTATCTTTGTTGGTGAGGTGTTTCTTGTAGGCAGCAGATAGATGGGTCTGATTTTTTAATCCATTTGGCCAGTCTGTAGCTTTGTTTTTTTTTTTTTTAAAGATTTATTTATTTATTTGAAAGACAGTTACAGAGAAGCAGAGGCAGAGAAGGAGAGAGGGAGGGAGAGAGAGAGATATTCTACCTGCTGGATCACCCCCCCCCCCCCAAAATGGACCACAACGGCTAGAGCTGGGCCAATCCAAAGCCAGGAGCCAGGAGCTTCTTCCAGATCTCCCACGTGGGTTCGGGGGCCCAAGGACTAGGGTCATCCTTTACTGCTTTTCCAGGGCATAGCAGAGAGCTGGATCAGAAATGGAGCACACAGGACTCAAACCAGTGCTCATATGGGATGCCAGCGCTGCAGACAGCAGCTTTACCTGCTACACCACAGTGCCAGTCCCCAGTCTGTATCTTTTAACAGGACAGTTGAGGCCATTTACATTCAAGGTAACTACTTGGCCCTGCCATTTTTCTGTGAATATTCCTGTCATTCAATTTGGATTTCTTTTGTACTTTTACTGGAGGATTTTGTCTTTACCTTTTTTCATGATGATGGCTTTCTTTCTGTGTTTCTGTGTGTAGCACATCCTTTAGGTCCTTTAGTAAGGCTGGACAAATTCGATTTCTGTTTGATATGGAAGGTCTTAATTTCACCTTCAGTTGTAAATAAGAGCTTTGCAGGGTACACTATTCTAGGTGAATTTTTTTTTTTCCTCTTAAGATTTGGACTATATCTTGCCATTGTCTTCTAGCCTATAGGGTTTCTGATGAGAAGTTGGCTGTGAGTCTAATTGGAAATCCTCTGAAAGTAATCTGACATTTCTCTCATGCTCATTTTAGAATCTTTTCTTTACACTTTACTGTGGAAAGTTTGACTGCAGTGTGTTATGGTGAATATCTTTTCTGGTCATGTCTGTTCTATGTGCTTCTTGCACATTCTTATCTCAAATTAGGCAAGTTTTCTGTAATCACTTCACTAAACAGGCCTTCTAGTCCCTTCTCTCTTTCCATACCTTCAGGCACTCCTAAGACCCATAGGTTGGGTCATTTGATAGTTATCTCATAGATCTACAACACTGTTTTTAAGTTTTCTAATTTCTAATTTCTTTTTTGGGGGGGAGGGGAGTGCTCGGACTGTAAAATTTCCAGAGATTCGTCTTCTAGCTCAGATATTCTTTCTTCTCCCTCACCAGCTCTGTTGTTAAGGCTTTCCACTGCCTTATTATGTTTCTTATTTGTTCGATTGAATTCTCCATTTCTAGTATTTCATTTTGATTTCCCTTTAAAAATCTCAATTTCATGGGAAAATTTTTCATTCATATCATATATGATTTTCTTTAGGTAATAGATTTGCTTCTGATTGCTTTTGAGTAATGCTATGATTTATTTTTTGAATTCCATTTTCAGTATATCCTCAATCTCTTAATCTTCACATTCTAATACTGAAATATTGACTTCCTTATTGTTGTTCATTGAGTTTATACATTTATTTTGAGGCATTTGTAGAGTTTTTTTTTTTTTTTTCCTCCTCTGTTGGCTTAGAGCTATGCCTCCGTGGCTTAGTGGGATGTCTACACTTTCCATGGATGCCAAGAGGTGTGTGATGGGTATGGCCAGGGAGCTCTGGTCAATGCACCAGGTTGGGGCAAGTATCCAGGATAACACCCAAGTTGTGTGTGGTAACTCTCTGGCAACTGGATGGAGAGGAATGATCACCTCTTTTGGTGGGACCACTCTTTCCCTTCTCCTCCAATCTGAGGAATACCCAGGTGTTAGTCCCCAGTGTTCAACACTCATCTGCACTGCCATATGAACGCACACATGAGCCACACAGTCCTTCCTGTGAGCACAGTTCCCTGTGCTACAAGCTGTTCTAGGCAACCAAGTAGTTCTGAGTGTGCAGCAGCACACTGTGATTGCCCAGAAACCAAGTAAACGCTACCTCCTCTCAGTGTATTCTCAAGTCTCAGCACCCAGGGCTCTCAGGATCAAGGCATACAGGTGGGGCCACTCCACCCTATTAGCTTGCCCTGTCTGCAGGGACTGAGGTGTTCCCAGAGCCACTGTCCGTGTGTGTTCCAGCCCACTGGATAGAGTCCGGTCCTCCCAACCAGATTCAAAGTCTGTGGGGAACACAGGTTTTTCTGTTATGATCCCTGGGTCACAGATGTGCACAATACCCATCAGCCGCAGCACCACTCACTTCACAATTGGTCCATAGGAGAGCCCTGCAGGTGGCACTTCCCTTTGTAGGGATGGCTCCCCCTCCACACCCATTGCCAAGTGGTTGCAGCTCACACAGTGGACAATGTCATTAGTTGCTCTTGAACTGCTGTGGTTGCCCTTCCTGATTGGGTATAGGGTGGCCCTGATAGTTGCTGGGTGCACACTCAAGAGCTGCAGCAGCTGCTACCTCCTTATATCCAAAAATGACGCCAACCCTCCCACCATTGGCTGCAGGGTGCTGTTGTAGGGGAAAGGGGGGAGCAAGAGACTTGCTGCTCCCCGACCCCTCCACCGCAGGTTGAGTAGTTGCTCTGGTGCCCTGCGGGATCCAGACCAGCCTCAAAAATGGTGCAGTTCATGCAACTCTCCTTCCAGTTCTATCAACAGCAGCACAGGCCCGTGTAGCCCAATCTCACCTGGTTTGCCAGGGCAGGTGCTTTTTCCCCCCAGATCTAAGCTGCTGGGTTCTTTGTTGTTTCATTGTTCCTTGTTCTATCTGTACCTTACATATGGGTCCAGGGCATTTCCATTGCTTTCCCGGGACCTCCCCCTGCAGTTTCCCTTGAGAGTGTGCTTTCTCCATTCTTTATATTAATTTTGCCTGCCTAAATAAGACTGACCTATTGCTTTCCTGCCATCTTAGAACCCCTCTCCTGGTTTTATCATCTGTTCACAAACCTGCGGCTTCTAACATGGATGAAAACCAGAAAGTGAAAATGTCCTGAATGAGGCTCCAAGTTGATCTCTTAAAAGTAATGTTTAGTGCATTGTTGTTGTTGGAACATTTTAAGTGATAACTTAGAGAACCTTTTTAAATTTCTTCCTGGTTTTTGGTTACCCCCAATTTGGCTATATTATGGTCAATGCAATGACATATTATGCAGTCATATCCTATTATGCACTAAGATCCCTGTGAATGGACATGAAATAGAGCACACTTTTTTTTTTTTTTTTTTTAACTTTATTTGAAAGAGGGAGAGGGAAGAGAAGCAGAGAGAAGTCTTCCATCTGCCGGTTCAGTAGCCAGGCCGAAGTCAGGAGCCAGGAGCTTCATTTGGGTCTCCCACGTGGGTACAGGGTCCGAAGACTTGGGCCGTCTTTCACTGCTTTCCCAGGTGCATTAGCAAGCCAAAGCCAGGAGCTTCACCTAGGTCTCCCAGGTGGGTGCAGGGGCCCAAGGACTTGGGCCATCTTTCACTGCCTTCCCAGGTGTTAGCAGGGGGATGGATCTGAAGTGGAGTAGCCAGAAATTGAACAGGCATCCATATGGGATGCTGGAATTGCAGGTAGTTTAACTCACAATACTACAGCCCCATCCCCAAAGAGCACACTCCTTTAAATGGGGAGAAAAACCAAGTTGTAGAACCCTATTAAGTAGGAGAGTAGTCTCATTTTATAACTCTTCTCCCCTCTCACCACTATATAGTAGGTGGGCCAAACAACTGAGTCTTGCAAACTCTTAACACAAAATGGTTGGAAGGTTAAGGAAATGATTGGGACAGGTATAAGCAGATGAGGGACAAGCTCCAAAAGCCAGTCCTGGTTAGTTTGGTGCCACCTAGATGTAGTCATTTTGATTTAAATCAGTGGAGACCCTTCTGGGTCATGTGGCTGGTTGAAGTTTCAGGTTAGTTAGAATCCTGGCTTTGTCTGTTTGGTTTGCACCATTTCAGTAGCTTGGACGGGAGAATAGGTTAGAATTCTGGGGACAGGAGTTTCTGGCAAGTCCTCACTTCTGGATGGATTTGCCTACCATTTACTTGCCTTGCCACTCCTACCCTCTTAAGTCCCCCTTCTAAAGAGTACTTTAAGCTACCCTCATCTGACAATGGAGTTAATAGAACAGAAGCCACCTCACAATCACATTATATCTTAATTCATAGCATCACAGGGGTTTATTGTATATAAAATATTCAGACAAAAATACCCTTGTATACCCCTGGCTTAAATTCAGAAGGACATATCCTAACAACAGAGGGCTTTTTGTGTGGAGAATGAGGTGGAGATAAATACCCCTGGCTAAATTCACGACATATCCTAACATCAGAGGGTTTTTTGTGTGGAGAATGAGGTGGAGATAAAAAGGAGAAAAAAAGAGTAGGGGACAAGTTTGATTTATTGATATACTTCTATACTGCTTGAAAAATTTGCTGATACTTGTATTCAATGCAGCTTGCCTCCAGCCAATTTCAGCCTTTGTACTGTGGGTTTTGCTTCCTTCAGCTTGGCTGACAATTTCACTTGTTTCACATTTCAGATGTCCAGCATTTCTTACATGCTCAAGAGCTACATGGAAATGGGTGGGATTCTCTTAAATGACCTTCACTGTGTTCTTTTGGACTCTCCAAATCCATAGCTGATAGGAGGTAAACAGGCTTACTGTGGGTCAGATCTTGTGGATTTGTCAATATCAGGAGAAATACATTTCTTCCTCTCCAAAGACAGGTGTCTTCTTTCAGAATAGTTTATGAAACAAAGTATACAAAATATAGAACTAAGAACTGTTTGCACATTCCTAAGTAACAGCTCAGTTTTTGCTAGATTTTTCTCTACCAATTATTCATACTTTTTTCTCCTTTCAACAAAGACCCCAGAAGAGAAAACCATTGTTCAAGATGACAGAGAGGTGATCTTGAGCTCAGAGGAAGAGAGCTTCTTTGTCCAAGTGCATGACGTTTCCCCAGAGCAGCCACGGACAGTCATCAAGGCACCCCGTGTCAGCACTGCACAGGACGTCATTCAGCAGGTGACAGCCCCTTCCTTCCCCACCTCAGCCCTTTCCTTGGCATCAGTTGTCGACAGCTCAATTTATAAATCAAGTATTAGAGCAATGGGGGAAAGGAAGAGAGCGCTCTGGAGGCTGGAAGCTATTGGTTCATTTCTTCAACAGTGAACTGGTATCTACCAGAAGTTTGGATCTCTATCAGGCACTGATAATAGCAGATCTAGGAAGCGGGGCTGCAGTGATCACTCCCTTGTCCCAAGATGCCTGACCATCTCTTAAGGACCCTACAGAAGACAAGTAGAAGGCCTGCTTGAACCCACTCCCTTCCTCTAGATCATGTTTCTTTGTCCACACAGGTTCAGAGAACTGTGTACTTCCCTCCTGTTGTGGTTTGCATTTACTAAGCACTTGCCTGAGAAGTGATACAGCATAATGTTTAAGAGCACAGACACACATCAAATTGCTCCAGGTTCAAACTGCAGCTCTGCATCTTACTATGAGATCCTGAACAAGACCTTGGGTCTGCCTTAGTCTAGCATCCTTTAAAAGAAAAAACCTCCCTAACTTATTTCTGTTGTAGAAACAACTCCTGTCCAAATTCACTAGCCTATTCCAGTTGGCTCCAACACATCATAAATCAAAGATACTCTTGTACTAAACAAAAAAGGAGACCAAGTGACTTCTGAAATTCCTTCAGAATACAAAACTCTGACAAGGAGGCAGCCTGTGTGACAGAATAGCTTCCAGGGCAAGAGTCTGCTCCTTGCTGATTGTAATGATCTTCCTATCAGCGTTTGTTAGGTTATCAGTTGTGCACAATCTGGAATCTACTTATCTTCTAAAAGGTTAAGCTTCTTCATCTCAAAATAGGGATAATACCACCTAAATCACAGACTATTGGGAAGTTTAGAAAGGTAATGTGGTATTTTAAATGTTGCAACTACACTAATGTGAAATGAGGAGTTTGGTGATCTGCTTTGGATCATCCCTTCCATCTGTAAGTCTGCATTTTTCAACCATAAAGTTTCATTTAGAATGAATGCAAATATTGGAGGTACTGTGTCTTTCTTTATGCAGCTGACTTTAACTTATCTTTCAGACCTTGTGCAAAGCCAAATATTCTTACAGCATCCTGAGCAATCCCAACCCAAGTGACTACGTGCTTCTGGAAGAGGTGGTAAAAGACACTGGCACCAAGAAGTCTTCTACCCCAAAGCCCTCTCAGCGAGTCCTTTTGGATCAGGAGTGTGTGTTTCAAGCCCAAAGCAAGTGGAAAGGTGCGGGAAAATTCATCCTTAAGCTAAAGGAACAGGTGCAGGTAATGTTTTAAAAGTTGCTTTACACTCTTCATAAATTTTTTGATATTCATAACCACACCAGAATCAGATTTGAGAGCTAGTGAAATCTAGGAGAAAGTTCTTAAAGTCAAGGAATATAGCTGGGAGAAAATTATTTGGCTTTGTACTCACGGTGAAAAAACAGGTGCTCCCCTCTGACAAGAGCCTTTCTTTCCAAAGCGCTCTTTAGCAGAAGAGGAAAGAGCTCCTTCTGACATAGTACCATGTGATTGAGGACTCTCAGTTTAACCCAGTACCAATGAAAGATTCTTTTTCCCCACAGGCATCCCGAGAAGATAAAAGAAAAGGCATTTCTTTTGCCAGTGAACTCAAAAAGTTCACCAAGTCAACTAAACAGCCTCGAGGACTCACATCACCTTCTCAGCTCTTGGCCTCAGAAAACATCCAAAACAAGGAGGAAAAACCCGTGTGTGGCTTGTCCCCTGGAGACACAATGGATTATCGGCAGTGACCAAGGGCAGCATGTTACCCAGGTATGCTGTCTGCACCATTCTGAGTCAGGTTTCAACTTAAATTACTCTGTGAGGCATAGTTAGTACTACATTTTATCTTGTCCAAGAGGAGGGTTTCACCTGAAGGCAGGTGAGACTGGTACCTTTAATATGGAAAGGACTCCAAAGATATACAAGGATTCTGCAAAAAGGTCATGGAAAATGAGACTGTAAGTTTATTGAGGGGCAAAAATATTTTGAAATTCACGTACACATGATGTCTTTAAGAAGTTCATGAAAGATGCATATCATGAAAAACGCATGGATTTTAAAAGTTTTTGCACCAAAATAAACTTACCTTTTAAATTCATTTCTCCACAAAGTTTTTGCAGTATCCTCATATATAGCTTGACCTTTTATAATATCAGACCTCTTTATTTTGTAGATAACTAAGCAAAGGACCCCAAGGCAGCCAACTTAACCAAAGTACCTCAAAGCCTTATTTTATCAGTATAGAACTGTACTGATAACTCACTGGCTGGTATTCACAGAGAGTATCTTTCGTTATGTTTTAAAGCATATTATATGGAACCTGAACAAAAAAAGCATGTTGGGAAATAAAACATAAGCTTATTCTTTTCACTTAAGAGTTTTTATTTCTTTCATTTGTCTTTATGTTGTTTGAGGGAGAGATGGATAAACACAAAGATAGTTCCCATCTGCTGGTTTATTCCTCCAGATGACCACAATGGCCGGTGCTGACCGGAGCCAAAGCCAGCAGCTTGGAACTCAATCTAATTCTCCCATGTGAGTGGCAAACACCCAATTACTTGAGATATTATCACTGCCTCCCAGGGTCTGCATTATCAAGAAGTTGGAGCCAGTAGCCACAGCTGGGTAATCTGCAGTGGGACCTGGCATCTTAACCATTAATCCACTCACCCATCATTTAATTTTGTAATGAAGTTAAGGGAGAATTAAAGCCCAACTGTACCTATTTCACTGTAGTTCCAAAATTTAAAATTCACAAGACCAATCGTATAGTGAATGCACTGTGGCAGGATTACACTATAGAGAGTATCACCATATATCTATCACAATCAGGGATTTTGCATATGAAATTGCAAAATTGGGGGGAAGGAGTTTGGTTTAGCAGTTAAAATACCGGTTTGTGATGCCATATCAAAGGACCTGAGTTTCAGTCCCAGCTCCACTCCTGATTCCAGCTTCCTCTTAATGCAGACCCTGGGAGACAGGTAATCATGTTCCTGTGATCCACCTCGGGTGAGACCTGGAGTGGGTTCACAGCTCCTAGCTTTGGTCTAGCCAAGCCCCAGCCATTAAGGGCATTTGAGGGAATGAACCAGTGGATGGAAATGTTCTCTCAAATGAATATATATTTTGATGCAAAATTACAAAAGCTCACAAAGAATTCACTGATACTTCTTGGTGGAACCAAACTTGATTTTAAACAGCCCCAAAATGTGCATGTGTGTGCAAATTGTTTAACTCTTTACCATATAGAGTTGATCTTATGTATACAAAGTTAACTGAAAATGAATCTTAATGGAGAAGGGGAGGGGGGGAGAGGAAGGAGGGGTGAGAAATCAGGTATTGTGAGAAGCATAACTATATTCCTAAAATGGTACTGATGAAATTTGTATTCCTTAAAAAAATTAAAAAGCGATGCCAAATACAGGAAATCTCCCCTTTCAAAGAATCTGCACATCCATCTATTCTGAGATTCAGAACTCTCACAACTATAGTAACAATTTCCATCATAGCCTCGGATAATATTGAGTGTGAATAAGATAGTGAAGCTCCAAGGAAGGTCATTACAATTTTTTTGGGATTACAATTTTTTAAGTTCCAGACTTTGTTTACTGCCCCAGTGTTGCTAAGTCAGTCCCTCCTCCAAAAGTCAAGTGAGCTTAAGGCCTAATGAGCCTCTCCAACTTTTAGGGAAGTGACAAAGCATGGTAATGGCTTTGTGAATATGTTAAGGAGAGCAGTCAAAACTTAAATATTGTTTTTCATATTCAGAACTTAGCAAATAAATTGCATAGGTGCTTATCACACCTATTTGTAACTCGCTGAAGGATAGAGTGAAATTATACTCATGGTAGTGAATGAACCACCCTATATTTAAGAAGCCCTTTGTATACTGTACAATTGCTTTAGTAGGCTAAGACTACAACTCCAGGAGAGGGTGTTGTGGCACAGCTAGTTAATCAGCCACTTGGGACTGCCACATCCCCTATCACAGTACCAATTTGAGTCCCGGCTACTACACTTTCAATCCAGTTTCCTGCTAATGTGCTAGGGAAAGCTGCAGATGATGGCCAAAGTACTTGGGTCCCTCCAATTCATGTGGGAAACCCAGATGAAGTTCCAGGCTCCTGGCTTCAGCCTGACCCAGCCCTTGTGGGCAATTAGGGAATGAACCAGTAAACCGAAGATCTCAGTCTCCCTCTGCCCATTCCCCTGTCACTCTGCTTTTCATATGTTTCAAAAAAAAAAAAAAAATACAACTACACTAGAAATTTGTCTTAATATGCATGCTGTAGTAAACATTTTTTAAAGAATTTATCTGAGGCCGGCGCCGTGGCTCAACAGGCTAATCCTCCGCCTTGCGGCGACAGCATACCGGGTTCTAGTCCCGGTCGGAGTGCTGGATTCTGTCCCGGTTGCCCCTCTTCCAGGCCAGCCCTCTGCTGTGGCCCGGGAGTGCAGTGGAGGATGGCCCAGGTGCTTGGGCCCTGCACCCCATGGGAGACCAGGAAAAGCACCTAGCACTGGGCTCCTGCCATCGGATGAGAGCGGTGCGCCGGCCGCAGCGTGCCGGCCGCGATGGCCATTGGAGGGTGAACCAACGGCAAAGGAAGACCTTTCTCTCTGTCTCTCTTACTGTCCACTCTGCCTGTCAAAAAAAAAAAAAAAATTTTATCTGAAAGGCAAAGTTACACAGAGAGAGGGACAGAGAAAGAGTGAATCTTCCATCCATTGGTTCATTCCCCACATGGTCACAACAGCCATGGCTGGGCCAGGCAGAAGCCAAGAGCCCAGAACTCCACTGGGGTCTCCTACATGGGTGGAAGGGATCTGATCGATCACTTCGATCATGTTCTGTGGCTCTCCTAGGTGCATTATCAGAGAGCCTGATTGGAAGTAGCACAGCCAGGACTCAAACTAGTGCCCACATGGGATGTTGGCATCACAGGTGGCAACTAACCCACTATACCATAACACCAGCCCCTGTAGTGAACATTTTTCATTACTTGTATTTTAGAATGGGAAGGGTGGTAGTAATTTAGATGACTGCCTCTAAATTCTGCTTTCCTATAGAAAACAGACATGTGGCATCATTCGTTTGACATAATTCATGCTATTTGCTTTAAAATGATTATATCAGAAGTTACAGTAATTCTAAGAATCTGAAGTAAATATTCACCTTACTCTTATCTGAATGCACAATGAATTGAAAGAATTCTAAACTCTTCAACTGAAGAGTTTAGGAAAAAAATTTTATTATAATGTTAAAGAATGCAGTGTTCCAGGGCAGAAATAGC
The DNA here is from genome assembly GCA_949820135.1 of Sylvilagus floridanus. Lineage (NCBI taxonomy): Eukaryota > Metazoa > Chordata > Mammalia > Lagomorpha > Leporidae > Sylvilagus > Sylvilagus floridanus. The sequence continues at coordinate 46,794,362 of OX463235.1, forward strand.
TCATGTTCCAACATTAGGAACATCATGTTCTAACACTGTGTTTTTAGCAAACAAGCTGTTCCCCAAACCTAGTCACCACTGCTGGGTTTCTGTTGATTAAACAACTCTACTTGCTATGCTATAAAAGTTTCTGTTTCATTTTCAATATACTAATTAGTCTATGTATATTATATTACAGGAGAAGCTCTCCCAGCAAGAAGTTAAAGAACAAACATGGCAGAAAAAAATATAATTTCCCTATTTTTGATACACTTAAAACTGGAAATTGATTATTTCTGAACTGAAACTGTCACACATGATGTAAGGTCCATGTTGAAGACAAGCAGAATGGCACAAGCTGGTAACTACCAACTAATGTACTGACCAATAAAAGAAGGAAGTCCAAAGAATTGCCATTTTATAAATGTAAGCAGTTGGAAAACCCATCATAAACTTGCAATAACTGAATTAGAACAAGGGTCGGCAAAACTATATCTGTAAAGGGCCAGATGCGCGATATTTTACAGTTGGAAACCAAATGGTTTCTGTGCCAACTACTCACCTCTACCACTGTAACACAAAAGCAGCTGTAGACAGCACGTACAGGAAGGAACATGGTTAGATTCTGGTAAAACATAAATTTACTGATGGACTCTGAAATTGGAATTTGGTATGAATTTCACATATCTTTTTTCAACCACTTAAAAATGTACAAGCTATTATTAGTTCAAAGGCCACACAAAAGCTGTTGGCAGGCTGGATGTGGCCCAAGGGCCATAGTTTTCCAACCTGAGAACTGAGGACAAGGAGCCAGTGTTAGCCATACATTTATGGCTGAGAATTGGAAGCTTTTGGGCATTGCAAATGTAAATATGTCCTATAACGTAAGATTCATTAAAATTAAGTCAAGGCAGTTCCTATACTGTGTACAATAGTGCACTCTTCTTTAGGATTTTTTACATATAGAAAAGACATTGAGTTTTTTAAAAACGGTTATATATTCACAGATTATTGCCTTCCTGTTTTTCACAAAATGAATTTAAAATGATGTGTAATTTATATTCTACTGAGTTGTGATGTCTTAAACAAGGAACCTAACCATTTTTTAAAAGCAAAAATAGATTTGAGTTGGTGTTTAAGGTAAACTTATTTATTTTGCAAAGTTTGTACTGACACTGTACTTATATATTTATTAGATATAACTTCCTTGATATTCAGTGGGTTAGAAGTGTTACTTTTCTATTTCACTATTTGAAGACAACCCTCCTAAAATGAAAATATATGCATTGAATATCTGAAATGGGCTTGAGTTTCATGTAAAAGAGCTTCATTTCTGCTTAAGAGCTATCGATCCAAGCAATACTCTTGCCATTTAATGTAAATTATTTTTAAGACCTTGCTGTACAAAACTATCAGTTAAGTGTAAAGGATTCTTCTTGGTACGAAACAAATTACAACTTTTAAAAGTGAAATATATTTTCCTCTAAAGTAAATCCCAAACTATCTTTAAATTGCTATTAAATTTTAAGGTATTTTTCTTTGAATTATGAAGCACACTAAAATCCTAACTTTTGCTTTCAGAAATTTTTAAGAATTCTAAAAATGAATGAAGTAGTCCTCATATTTGTTGCATATCCCAAAAACTGCAGTGGTAAAATACATCACACAGCTTTCATGTCATTTAAAGATCTTAGTGAGTCAAAGCCTTAACACTAGAACCACCACCATTTTCTTGTCAGTAGAATTCAGACTATAACAGTTTGATACAGTGCTACTATAAGTTTCCTTTTAAGTGAAATAGTCTGTAACAAATGCACAATGCTGCAGCATTCAAAAAGTATTCCAGAAACACTTTCAAGCTTCTATCATAGATCAAATGGTTTGCCTTACCATTTGTAGGTAAGTAACCAGATTACTACTCTAGAGGCAACAATAAAACTGCAGATAAGGAAATGAAAAGGAAGACTGTTCTCTCTAGATTCATTTGGCTTTGACTCTTTGTAAGCACTAGTCCACCTACCTCACCCCCATAAGCTTTAATGTAGTTGGTTTGGCTACAGCACAAATCTGAATCCTACCCTGAGACTGAATGGGAGACTAGGTTGTTTTGCAAGATAGTGAACCCAGACAACTGCCTATATTGCATCCTAATCTGGTAGTTCATCACATTTTGAGGTAAATGCATATTCTCTATTTGAGTCTGAGTTTTTAAGTAGAGGGTCTACTTTACATTACAAGTGACCAGCACAACCTAGTGTCTGTCAAAAATATGAACATTTCTTTAGAGCCTATCTGAATTACAAAGCCATTATCAGTATACCAAATCAAAGAAATTATCCATTTATGATGCATCTAAAACAGCCACCAGGACTGTACCAACTACCACTTCATACTTTAAACCTGAAATGAAAAGAATAAACATCCAAGTTTGGTTTATTATAGTACTTAATAAGCTTCACTAAGAGTGAAAAGAAAGGAGAATTAAAGTATGAATTCTATCAGTCTGCCCACTTTAAAAAGACAATGTGTGACATGGAGAAATAATAGTTTAACTTCCTCTCAATCACTTGCTCATCTACAATTGGTTGTTTTGCAAGATGATGTAAGATTACCAGAGTGTTCTGCTACAAAGTTAGGATTAGCTGGGATAAACTATAGCAAATAACAATATTATCTGAGCAGAAAGTGCTGTCCTTGTTTCATGTGTTACTTACAGTCCTCCAGCTGGGGATAAATACAGAGTGTAGACTCAGCAAAAGTGGAGGATCAAGTGCCTTGTTTTTAACCAAACTTGGCTTTTGTCAAGTCCTTCTATCTCAGTGGCTCTGGAGACACTGTGGCTCATTAATCAAAGTATGTCCCTAAGGATGTTGTAGAGTTTCCTTTTTAACTCAATCTTCCTATCAAGATCCTAAATCCTCCCTCTCAGTATCTCTGTACATCTCTCCACTCTACCCACAAGCTTTCCTTAATTCTGCAAAGTAATTGGAGGTGCTTTCTATCCAGTAAAACTAAGTAAACTCAAACACAAAGCTCTTACAGATGTGCTTCCATGCTAACAAACAAGACTAGGATTTTCCTCACTACTGTTTTTGATCGTAGACTTGACAAAGTGAAAGGCATCCTACACAGCAAGTGCTCTCAATCAAGACACAGTCTCTGATCCCTTTTCATTTGCTCCTCTCACATCAGCAGTGAGTCCAAAAAAAGAACATACCTGTTCCCCCAAAAAGGTATCAGAAAAGGGAGACTACCTCCTCCACAGAGTTCAGATTTGGGTCAACACATTTTCTTGATCCACTATTAACAATGTATGTGTTCTCTGCCATATCTATGTATAAATTTTCTATCAGTAATTTTTGGCTGGTGGCTAAGAACTTTGACATAAGAATACCTGAAATGAGTATCTTTGAAATACATGTCTTAGATTCAAAATAGACTATGCTGAAGCCTGTCACCAAGCATTCTCTGAAATCATCCCTATTTCAGATGACATAAGTATCTGAACTTTGAAACAATCCCTAATATTGATTAGATAATACTGCCTTTTTTTTAAGTGCTGTGTGAATGATTTGACTCAGCATATGCCCATTACTACCCCAATTCACTTTTAAGTGCATAGCATAGTGCTAAGTTCATGGTAAATGCTCAATATTAGGTTAAAACACAAAAAACTAAAGTAAGCCTTCGTATGACCTCAGGAAAGTACATATGCGATGAATAATGGCATTAGTTCTGAAACAGAAACTCATCAACGTAAGGTCATATAAAGTTAATGCACAAGTATATTTCATCATCAAATTCATACAGGACATTCAAATATTAGATGTATAATTTTATGGTCCCTCTGCAAATATACATGTAACAAGAAATTAGAAATATAAGCATAAAATAGTTGATGAATTTCTATTTTACAAATGAATTTTCATCTAAACTACAGTTTCTGTTCCTGAAGTATAAATGTATTTGTATATGTTTGGAAAATAAATGATTTGTGACATGGTCTGGTAACTTGTGCTCTTATGGGGACAGACCTTTGGTTACTCACAAATTGGTAACACTCCTAGGTTTTGTTTCCTGTCTGAAAGATGGGTTATATATAAGCCAATATTTACATGCTGAATCATACCTTTCTCATCATGAAGCAATCAAGCCTAAAAAGTCTGACCTCAGGGGGCAGCGCTGTGGCTCAGCAGGTTAAAGCTGTGGCCTGCAGTGTAAGCATCCCATATGGGTGCTGGTTTGAGTTCCAGCTGCTCCCCTTCCAATCCAGCTCCCTGCTAATGGCCTGAAAAGGCAGTGGAGGATGGCCAAGTGCTTGGGCCCCAGCATCCATGTGGGAGACATGGAAGCAGCTCTGGCTTTGGCCTGGGCCAAGTCATTGCAGCTATTTGGGGAATGAGTCAGCAGATGTAAGATTTCTGTCTCCAACTCTCTCAAATAAGTAAATATTTAAAAATAAAGTTTGACCTCACAAAATACTGCTAGAAAAATCACAGGGGTAGGTGTTTGGTGCAGTGATTAAAATACCACCTGGAAAGCCCACATTCCATGTTGAAATACCCAAGTTTGAGTCCCAGCTCAACTTTATTTTCTTTTTATTTATTTTTTTGACAGGCAGAGTTAATGTGAGAGAGAGACAGAAAGGTCTTCCTTCTGTTGGTTGACTCCCCTAATGGCTGCCACGGCTGGCGCTGCACCAATCCGAAGCCAGAAGCCAGGTACTTCCTCCTGGTCTCCCATGCAGGTGCAGGGGCCCAAGCACTTGGGCCATCCTCCACTGCCCTCCCGGGCCACAGCAGAGAGCTGGACTGGAAGAGGAGCAACCAGGACTAGTACCCAGCACCCCAACCAGGACTAGAACCCAGAGTGCCAGCGCCGCAGGCAGAGGATTAGCCAAGTGAGCCATGGCGACAGCCTCAACTTTATCTTTTTTAAAAGATTTATTTATTTGAAAGTCAGAGTTACAGCAAGAGAGGAGAGATCTTCCAACCATTGGTTCACTCCCCAAATGGTCACAAAGACCATGGCTGGGCCATGCTGAGCCAGGAGCTCCATTTGGGTCTCCCACATGTTCACAGGGGCCCAAGCACCTGGGCCATCTTCTAATGCTTTCCCAGGCCACAGCAGAGAGCTGGATCAGAAGTGGAGTGGCCAGGACTTGAACCAGTGCCCAAAGGGGATGCCCAGGCTGCAGACTGTGGCTTAACCTGCTATGTCACAGCACTGGTCCCCCAGCTCCACTTCTGATGTTTTTTTTAAAGATTTATTTTTTATTTGAAAGTCAGAATTACACAGGAGAGACAGAGAGGGAGAGAGAGGTCTTCCATCCACTGGTTCACTCCCCAACTGGCCACAACTGCTGGAGCTGAACTAATCAAAGGTACCTTTCTGTTTTTGTCTCTCTGCCTTTCCAAAATAATAATTCACCCAAGACTATGTTGCAAGATTGACATCAACTGTTAAGTTGATATCCTACCATTCCATTGGAATAGTAAAGGAATTTTCTTTCTTTTACTTCATGAGAAAAAAGAGCTCTATGCTTCAGACCAAAATAACAGGCCATATTACTATATGATTCCTGTACAATGTTTCAAATTCTAACAAGAATCAAACAGATGCTTTGATTCAACTATCAACAGTAGAAAATACTTACAACCTAGCCACTGAAACATGCATTTCACTGGATAGTCCTAAAATAGTTGGAAAGCTGCTAAAAACTACTGCTATTATGGGCATTTTACCTATACAAAGGAAAAACAAAATGAAGCCCCCACCACCACCACCATCTATACAGAATAGTAAAGTCTTAGACTTGCTTTTTCCACCCTGGAGCAATTTTTTCCCCCCAATTACCTTCCAGAACATGTCAATTAAAAATGCAAAAAACTTCAGAGACTACAATTGGATTAAACATTCTTTGAAAGAAGCTACAATGAATGCCAAATGAGGCTACCTGCTGAAGAATATCATTTATAAAGAACTAACGGGGAGCAGGGACTAGTGCTGTGGCATAGTAGGTTAAGATTCCACCTGCAGCACAGGCATCCCAAATGGGCACTAGTTCATTTCCCAGCTGCTCCACTTCCCATCCAACTCTCTTAATAGCCTAGGAAAGCAGTGAAAGATTGCCCAAGTGCTTGGGTCCCACACCCACCTGAGACTCCCAGAAGCAGCTCTGGTTTCTAGCTTCAGATAGGCCCGCCTCTGGCTATCGAGTCCATTTGGGAAGTGAACCAGAGGATGAAAGACCTCACTGTCTCTCCTTCTGTAACTCTGCCTCTCAGTAAGTAAATACATCTCTAAAAAAAAAATAATAATGAACCTGGGACTAATTTCCAGCTTTTTTTCTCAAAAATTTTCATAAATATATTTTCACTCAAATTTAGAATGCTTCTCATTTGCATCTATGGTATTGCAATAAAAATATTTAGTTTTAAAGAGTATTTGCTTATAAAGAGCAGCTTAACTAGGTAAAATAAAAAGCTTTTCATGGTCTTGATTTTTCTCTTCTATATAGCAACTACAGTTCAGTATGAATCAATCCAAAGTGAGTTTAACTATAATATGTACATTAATTTTTCAAAAAGCAGCATCATGAAGAAAGAAATTTCCAAATACCTGCAGGAAAAAAAGGCTTGATTCTCTTAATGAGTAAGATTTTCAGAATATAGAGTGAAGCCATATGCCATGCAAAGGGTAATGTATCCTCTTCCTAATCACTCTTAGGAAGTTTTCCTTGTATACAAAGGTCCTGAGTAGACAACATATCTTGATGCGTATCTGCGCGCGCGCGCACACACACACACACACACACACACACACACAAATATATAACAAAGTCTACTGATTCTTCATTCTTTCTACTACCGTAACGATGTTTTCAAATATTTGGTGAAATCCAGGGGTGATTGAGTAGCAACTTCATTGCAATGTCTTTTGACTAGCTGATTTAAATCTTCATTTAAAAGTGAATCCCCTTGTACAATTTTATCCTGAAAAATATTAAAAGTATGAGTTGAAGTTTTCTTGGCCATAAGCAAAAGTCAGTGAATAGGCAGAGTTAAAAATGGCTACAGCTGACATGAACACATGAAACAACAATGACAGATGCTTGCTCAGGCCTTGAACATTTCCTGTACTGAATAAAACAGTCTCATGACCACCTCTGTATAATTCCAAGCCTAACCATCCATCCTATTATGAACACCTAAATGAAAAAAAATCTACGTATAAAACAATTAAGCAAGCTGGAGTTAAGAGTTACTAGGAGACTTATTTTGGTCTTTCTTTTTCAAAATAAAAGTAGAGGTAGGCATTTGGCACAGCAGTTAAGTTGTTACATGTATTGCCCACATCCCATACTGGAGTCTCTGGGTTTGAATTCCAGCTCTACTTCCAATTCCAGCTTCCTGCTAGTGCACATCCTAAGAGGCTGCAGGTGATAGCTCAAGTACATGGGTCCCCACCACCCACTTGAGTTCCAGGCTCAATTTCAGCCTGCCCCAGCTCCAGCTGTTGTAGGCATTTGGGGAGTGAATCATCTTTGTAAGTAATTTCTTAAAAGGTAAAAAGGATTACATACCTTCTTTTTGGAGTATGAAGATTCAACAGGAGGATTGAACGTCATTGTTGCCATGCTATAAGTCTCAAAAAGTTCAGCAGCAGATCTATAATCACAAATATAAGAAATTTGGAGGTACTACCATGTATAACTTGAAAATAATTAGATTGCACCCAAAGAATGACTCATTATTTTAAACCCATATTAAGGTGTAACACTGTCCTGCTTTTGAAACCAACCAACCAACCTACTTATTTAAAACAAATCCTAGTTTCTCACATAATGTCAACACTATCCAACTAAACCCACCTCAGAGAAACCTCGTATACATTCTGAAATGTAGGCCTAGAAGACTCAGTGTGATCAAATCCCAAGCCAACCACAGTCCCATGAATAATACACAATGAAGCCTGACTCAGTCATGGTAGCCAAAGGATTGAAGCATGGACTTCAGCTACAACTCAACATTTCAGCTGCTGGCCTGGATGAAAAATGAGGGGCCATTTAGGACAGAAAACACATCTACGCCCATGGCATGCTAAAGAATCCTTAATGATCTGGGGTTAGTTTCCATTCTCTTAAAAAGAAGGACAAAGAATTGTTCTCCTTTTTCTCTGCTTTCAAAAAACAAGGCTGGGGGACAGGTGACAAGGTAAGGATGGGGGCAGTTGGCAAGTGTGAAGGAAAGGGTTTATGGAAAACTGTCATGACTCATTTAGTGAGGGCAGCAGTTGACCACTGCCATCTAAAAATCTAAAAACACAGTCAGTGTCACCAAATCTAGAGAAGATTTTGTAGTAATAAATTTTGTACTTTCTAAAACTGTCAAAATAAAAAGTTGAGGAAAAAGGAGCTTCTTGAACAAGCATTGTGATGCAGTGGGTTAAGGCACCTCTTAAGGTCTGCATACTACATTGGGGCACTGGTTCAAATCCCAGCTACTCCACTTCTTAACCAGCTTCCTGCTAATACACCTGGGAAGGCAGTAGAGGATGACCCAAGTACTTGCCCTGCCACTCATGTGGGACACTTGGATGGATTTCCAGCTCCTGGCTTCAACCTGGTCCAGCCCTGGCTATTGCAGGCATTTGGAGAATGAATCAACAGACAGAATATCCTATTCTCCCTCTCCTTCTGTTGATCTGTTCTTCAAATAAATAAATGAATCTTTAAGAAAACAAAGATATGTCTTTTAGAAAGACCCCTTTCCCTGTCTGGAAGAACATAAGGTAGATGTAGGAAGAATCCATCCAAGCTTCTTGTAGGATGGGAAGTACTCCTGGAAAGGCAAAGGAAAGAAAGTGGTGCCCTTCTGGTGCCAGCGTGCCAAGGCATCTCTTTTTCTCTCTCTCCTTATTTTCTCACTTTCTTGCCACAGCAAGACCATTCAAATTAAGAAAGTAAGTGAATACATAAATGGAAGCTCCCTTGGACTGGTGATTTACCTACACATAAAGTAAGTATGTGAAACTTTTCAAATATCACTTAAAAAGAAAGGTTTTAAGTGATTACACAAAACTAACAAAATCACAGCACGTTTTTCTGCTTAGAATAATTCAGGAGTATGAAGTGAGGTCATATCCAACTGGCACCTTGTATTTCATGGTCTATTACTTTATAAAGCAAATTTCTCACAGCCAATGGAAATACAGCAAAGGTGTCACTACCTTCGGCTCAGCTCGGGCCTAAGTGCTTCAGAGCCTTCAGCAGGTGCTCCGGCAATCAGGTGCGCTGCAAATCTCTGCACTATGGGATGGTAATGTCTCTGAAGAGGGAACAGGAGAAGCAGTTTCCAAAATCATTACTTTACAATACAAAGATTTGTCATGGCGAAAATTTTCTTTAAAAAGCCATACACACACATAGACACACACACATTTATTTGCCCCACAAAACTGTTACCATTTTCTGCTTTGAATTTTTCCTCAATGGATGAAAGAATAGTAAGATCAAAGTACAAATGATATTAATGTAATAATTTTTAAAAATAAAAGGGGAAAAAAAGCCCAGAAAAATAAATTTAGGTATTGTAGCAGTAACTGTGGTTTAAAAAAAATAGGGGGGAAAAAAAAAAGGTTGCTCTTACCCGCAGTGCATGCAATTCCCAGAGAGCAGTGTTCTGAGCATTACAGTACTCGGGTTCATCCAGCTCAGGGAGGAAAACTCCACTTCCTTGAGATTCATTGTCAAGCAACAGATCTGTTTTGGGGAAAGTCTGCAAAAACGACAAACAAGAAGGTTAATTAGGGGCTGGCATTGTGGCGTAATGGATTAAGCTACCACCTGTAATGCAAGAATCTCATTTTGGTGCCGGTTCAAGTCCTGGCTGCTCCACTTCTGATCTACCTCCCTGCTAATGGCCTGGTAAAGCAGCAGAACATGGCCCAAGTGCCTGGGCCCCTCTATCCATCTGGGAGACCCAGATGAAGCTTCTGGCTTTGGCCTGGCCCAACTCCAGCTGTTGCAGCCATTTAGGAAATGGACCAATGGATAGAAAACCTCTGTCTCTCCCTCCCTCTTTCAATTAAATTCATCTTCTTAAAAAAGAAAGAATTAAGACCGGTGCTGTGGTGGAGCAGGAAAAGCTCCTCTTCGAATCCAGTTCACTGCTATGACCTAGAAAGCAGCGGAAGATGGCTCAAGTGCTTGGTCACTGCACCCCATGGCAGACCCTGAGGAAGCTCTTGGCTCCTGACTGCTGGCTTCAGATCACATCAGCTCCGGTCATTGAGGCCATCTGGATTGTGAACCAGCAGACGGAAAATCTTTCTGTCTCTCGCTCTCTCTGTAACGTTGTCCCTCAAATAAATAAATAAATAAATCTTGAGAGAGAGAGAGAGAAATTAATTAAAATGAATACTATTACTTAAAGAATGTTGAGGCAGGCACTATGGAACAGCAGGTTAAGCTGAAGGTGGGGTTGCAGGCATCCCATAATGGTGTGCCTGTTCATGTCTTGACTACTCTACTTCCAATCTAGCTCCATGCTATTGCCACTTGTAAAGCAGCAGAGGATGGTTTAAGTACTTGAGTTCCTGCCACCAAAGTGGGAGGCATTCCTCACCCCTACCTTCAGCCTTGCCCAAAACAAGCTATTGCAGGCATTTGGGCAGTTAACTAGTAGATGAAGTTATATCCTTCTTTCTGCCTTTCAAATAAATATATCTTTTTTAAAAATGATATTATTGGTCTGTACTTGTATTTACGTTTTAATTTACGATTGTATAAGAGCTATAAGGCCTTGATAAAGCTCTTGACTCCTGGTTTCAGTCTGGCTGTTGCAGCTGCCTGGGGAGTGAACTGGCAGATGGAAGATCTCTCCGTGACTCTTTCACATAAATAAATCTTTTTGTTTTTAACTTACATGACAGGCAATGTCACAGAGAGAGACACACACAGAAATCTCCCATCCACTGGTTCACTCTCCAGATAGCTACAATTGCCAGGGCCAGGCCAGGCCGAAGCCAGGAGCCCAGAGCTTCTTCCAGGTCTCTCACATTGGTGCAGGAGTCTAAGCACTCGGTTCATCCTCTGCTGCTCTCCAAAGCACATTAGCAGGGAGCTGGATTAGAACGAATAAGCTAGATCTTGAACCAGCACCCATATGGGATATTAGCATGACAGGCACAGGCTTAACCTGCCATGCCACAAAACATAAATCTTTAAGAAAAAAAGAAAGGGGGGGGGGGTTATATTATAAAACAAAAATTGCAAGAATATATTTTATCTTGGCTTGGTTTGAATATAATTTACCTTCCAACAGAAAATATTCTGTTCACCCTGCAATCCCACTTTTAAAGATCTTTCTTACAGAAATATTTGTGGGGCCAGCGCTGTGGCATACTGGGTAAAGACACTGCCTGCAGAGCCAGCACCCATACGGGCTCCGATTCAGGTCCTGGCTGCTCCATTTCCAAACCAGCTATCTGCTAATGTCCAGGAAAAAGAAGCAGAAGATGGCCCAAATGATTGGGCCCAAAACCAATGTGGGAGACCTAGATGATGCTCCTGGCTTCATCCTGGCTCAGCACTGGCCACTTCAGCCGTCTGGGGAATGAAGCAGCAGATGGAATATCTAACTCTGACTTTAATAAGTAAATCTTTAAAAAATAACAACAAAAAAGTCACTGTACCACTGAGAAATAAGCTTTGTTCATCTGTATTACTACTTACATGCATTAATACTCTGGTAGTAGCTAAAATGCCAATGCTTGAATTTGGAAGAACATGAAGAGCAAGGGTACAAAGGCGCTTGATGAAAGCCAGGGCTCGTTGTTGAGAAACTTGCTTTCTGCGCTTGGTTAGCATGATGTCAAGGCACTGGAGTACAATCTCTACACCTTCATTGGTAGCACCTGAAACAGCACACACATCCATCAGGGCTGTACTCTTTATTTCTGCATTATGCAACTTCACTTAACTTGAGAAAAACCCAAGATGAACTGTTGCACTAAACCTAAACCATTTTCCTAATCAATGAAGTAGTACTGGTGAACTACTAAAAGATGCAGTGGGCTATAATTACTGCACCTCCAGTCAATTCTGAAAATTCTCTCTCCAAGTCTTACCCAGGTTAAATACATATTTATGGCGCTGGGAAGCCAACATTTTATGTACCCATTCTTATTTCTCATCCATGATTGACTGTAATTCTAGACGTAATATATTCTTAAGAGGCAAGTCTGTATTAAAGAAATATCTAAACATACATACCTGCATGTAACTTGAACAGTGTTTTGTAGAGATGTGTATAGAACTTCATTGGATCAATATTCAGAACATCACCTTTTAAATAATAATAAATATCAATTAGGTATGTTTACAGCCTCCAAAAATGAAGCAAACAAAACATGACTGCAAGGAAAGGAAGGTGGGGTACTATGGCATAGCAGGTAAGGCCTATGCCTGCAGTGATGGCATCCCATATGGGCACTAGTAAGAGTCCCAGCTGCTCCACTTCTGATCCAGCTCTCTGCTATGGCCCGGGAAAGCAGTAGAAGATGGCCCAAGTCCTTGGGCCCCTGCACCCAAGTGGGAGACCCGGAAGAAGCTCCTGGCTCCGGACGGGTGCAGCTCCCGCAGTTGTGGCCACCTGGGGAGTGAACCAGCAGATGGAAGACCTTTCTCTCTGTCTCTGCAACTCTGCCTTTCCAAAAAAAACTCGACTGGGGAGTAGCGCTGTCACATAGCAAGTAAAGCTGCCAGCTGCAGTGCTGGCATCCCATATGGGTGCCAGTTCTAGACCCAGCCGCTCCACTTCTGATCCAGCTCTCTGCTATGGCCTGGGAAATAGTAGAAAACGGCCCAAGTCCTTGGGCCCCTGAACCCACATGGGAGACCTAGAAGACATTCCTGGCTCCTGGCTTTGGATTGGTCCAGCTCCAGCTGTTGCAGCTGGGTAGTGAACCAGAGGATGGACGATCTCTTTCTCTGTCTCTCTATAACCTTACCTTTCAAAATAAATATTTTTTTTTTCTTCTTTTTTGACAGGCAGAGTTAGGCAGTAAAAGAGAGACAGAGAGAAAGGTCTTCCTTCCATTGGTTCACTCCCGAAATGGCCGCTACGGCCGGCGTGCTGCGCCAATCCAAAGTCAGAAGCCAGGTGCTTCCTCCTGGTCTCCTATGTGGGTGCAGGGCCCAAGCACTTGGGCCATCCTCCACTGCTTTCCCGGCCCAAGCAGAGAGCTGGACTGGAAGAGGAGCAACTGGGGCAGAACCGGCGCCCCAACCTGGACTAGAACCCAGGGTGCAAGAGCCACTGGCAGAGGATTAGCCTAGTGAGCTGTGGCACCGCCATAAATAATTCTTAAAAAAATAAAATTCATTGGGGAAATATCTTGCAGCTGGTGACGTGGCATAGCAGGTTAAGCCAGGCTTGTTGACTCTAATATCTCCCCCTGAGAGCATCAGCTAGAGACCCAACTATTCTGCTTCCAATCCAGCTCCCTGGTAATGCAGCAGAGAATGGCCCACATATCTGTGTCCCTTCTACCCACCTGAACTACTGGCCTCAGCCTGGCCCAGACTTAGCTGTTTCAGCCATTTTGGGAGTGAACCAGCAGATGGAAGATTTCTCTTTCTGTGTTTCTCCCTCTGTATAAGCTCTATTTTAAAGTAAATAATCTTAAAAAAAAAAAAAAAATCTTGGGGCTGGCACTGTGGGATAATGGTGAAGCCACTGCCTGTAATGCTGGTATCCCACATGGGCACTGGTTCACGTCCCAGCTGCTCCACTTCCAAAACAGCTCCCTGCTAACAGCCTAGAAAAAGAAGCTGAAGATGGCCCAAGTGTCTGGGCCCCTGCCACCTATATAGCAGACCCATACGAAGCTCTTGACTCCAGACTTCAGCCTCACTCAGCCCTGGCTGTTGCAGCAATCTAGGGAGTGAGCCAGTGGATAGAAGATCTTTCTCTTTCTCTGTGAACTCTAACTTTCAAACAAATCAATCAATGTTTAAAAAAAAAAAAAACTCACCTTGCCCAGAAAGAATATGAAAGGCAGTCTGGACACAGTGCAGACTTTCTTGATAGCTTAGTTCCTTTAAAAAAACAAACAAACAAAAAAGATCATTAAAAATTATAATTACCATTAATATCTTTAAAAAGTAATTCAACAATAAGAGTTACTTACACCAGACTCAATGAGAGTATGAAGAACTACTAATAAATCATCAAAAAACTCGACATTTATAAGGTGAGCAAACCTAAAATCAAACAAAACTTAGTTTCAGAAATCTTGAAAGCAGAAATAAAGCAGATAAACAGATTTTTGAATTTTTAAATGTTGTTTATGTCAGAATATTAGCTACGATAGAGGTAGTGGCAAATATCAATACTTTTCATTGATTCATTGGCCTGAACACTAGAATACACGAGACAGACTAAAAATACAACAAAATGACCTCTGCCCTGAGAAGGAAGTCATTGAGATCACACATCCCTAAGCAAAGTTGACAATTTCTCCAGCACTACTCTAAGTCGTATAGGAGGAGCCAGCAGCATCAGCTTCTAAGAAAATCAATGCTAAGAAGAGAGAAAAGAGGAAAGATTTTACATTTCATAAAAATATGGACTATATGTTATGATAGCTTTAAAACTGAAATAGGGGCTAGGCATTAGACAGAGCATTAAGACACCTCTTAAAACAACTGCATCCATGGGAGAGCCCAGGTTTGAGTCCCAACTCTGCTTCCAATTCTAACTTCCCTGCTACTGCAGGTCCTGGGAGGCAGCAAGAGATGTCTCAAGTAGTTGAGACATCTGCCACCCAACTGCTCCAGAGCATTTGGTAGGGGATGAATCGGTGACCGGAAGGTGTCTCTCTTTTGGCCTTTCAAAACAATTTTTTTTTTTAAGGAAATAATACTAGAACTGGTGTCTAGTTTAGGCTCTGCTCTTAATTATCTAAGTGATACCCAAAAAGTTACGAGTGCCCTGGGTTTCTATTTCTAGAAATAATGGGGAATACTAAAAAAAATTAAAGAGAAATGGTATTTTGGGCTACTAAATGTGATATTCCATTCAATATATGGGACACTGAGCAGATTAAAGTCAGACTACCGTTCAATATTAGTCAAGTCTTTGACCCTATGTAAATCTTAGAAAAAGACCTTAGGAATAACATGTTCAGGGTCAGCACGTGGTGTAGCAGGTAAAGCCACCTGCAACTCTGGTACCCTACATGAGCACCAGTTAAAGTCCCAGCTGCTCCACTTCCAATCCAGCTCCCTGCTAATTTGCTTTGGAAAGCACTGGTAGACGGTCACAGTACTTGGGCCCTGGCCACCCATGCAGGAAACCCAGATGCTTTGGAGGAGGTGGAGGGAGTAAGAGAGGGAGAGGGACTGTATGTATGCATAGTTCACATAATATTCTTACTAGATACTACCTCAAATAATTATGAAAAGCTATTACAACAACCATTACACAACTCTCATCCTCCTACAAGGTCATTCACCAGTGCTGAAAAATATGCAAGGCGCTGTGGCAGGTGAAGACACTGATTTGCAAGGCCAGCATCCCATATGGGTGCCAATTTGGGTCCCAGCTGCTCTGCTTACAATCCAGCTCCCTGCTAATGCACCTGGGAAAAAAGCGGAAGGTGGCCCAAGTACTCAGACCCCTGTTACTTCCCTGAGACCTGGAAGAAACTTCTGGTCTCTGGCTGCAGCCAACCCCAGCCCTGGCAGTTGTGGCCATTTGGGGAGTGAACCAGGGGATGGAAGATCTTTCTGTCTCTCCTTTTCTCTAACTCTGCCTTTCAAATAAATTAATCAATTAAAAAATAGAGAGAGAGAGAATATATGAAGACCTCTGTCAGCAGGAATAGATTATGCAGGACTAGAGAAATGATGTACAAGCTGGATTAAAATAGACAACTGGCATGAGCCACTCAAACTGTGATGGTAGATAATCAACCTAAGTAAAAAGAACCAAGAATTGAGAGATGAGCCTTAAGACCTTACAGATATCTAGCATTTACTAAAGCACAAGGAAAGAATTAGTGAAGATCTTAAAATACAAGTTTTTGCAGGGTCGGTGCTGTGGCACAGGTTAATACTCCACCTGCGGCACCAGCATCCCATATGGGCGCTGGTTCTAGCCCTGACTGCTTCTCTTCCAATCCAGCTCTCAGCTATGGCCTGGGAAAGCAGTAGATGGCCCAAGTGCTTGGGCCCCTGCACCCAAGTTGAAGACCTGGAGGAAGCTCCTGGCTCCTGGCTTCAGATCAGCACTGCTCCGGCTGTTGAGGCCATTTGGGGAGTGACCCGCGGAAGGCAGACAATTCTCTCTGTCTCTCCCTCTCACTATCTGTAACTCTACCTCTCAAATAAAATTTTTAAAAAAATAAAGTTACCCTCCCCCCTTTTAAAAAAAAAAAAAAAGGTCTATTCATTTATTTGAAAGGCAGAGTTATAAAGAAGCAGAGGCAGTGAGAGAGGTCCTCCATCCACTGGCTCACTCCTCAGATGGCCACAACGTCTGGAGCTGCACCCATCCAAAGCCAGGAATCAGGAGCTTCCTCCAGGTCTCCCACCCAAGTGCAGGTGCACAAGGATGTGGGCCATCCTCCACTGCTTTCCCAGGCCATAGCAAAGAGCTGGATCAGAAGTGGAAGAGCTAGGGCTCAAACAGGTGTCCATATGGGATGCTGGCACTGCAGGCAGCGAGCGGCCCCACCCACCACCCCACAGCGCCGGCCCCTCAAAATACAAGTTTTGAGATGAGAAAACCAAGAGTCCATTGTTGTAAACAGATTCAACGTGGCTGACAAAAAAGGAAGTAGAACTGAGGACACTGGCTCATCATCAATGAATTTTGTCAAATTCATGATTACTTTGGTCTTATTTATTTAGTTAGAATCCAAAAGGTTTTAACCTACACAGCCCTTACTTGGCAAGCCCTTCTAGAACTGCTGGCAGGAGAGGTGACCTCTGTGCCTTCTTCAATATTCTGAAGTAGGTTACAAACACAATATTCAGAGTTTCTGTGTGCTGGCAGATAAAACAGATAAAACAACATTAGCATAATATGGTATGTTTTCTCTTAAGTTAATAAATCTATGACTTTCAAAGATCAACCTTCCCTTCTCTTTTCCTTACCACCCTTCCCTGCAATTCAGTACTAGGAATTTTAACATAATGAAAACACACATTCAATAATTTCATAAAACTAGCACTGATCACATAATGGTTTCTTGTATACTATAAAATTCACATACCTAAGTCTCATGAAGTAAACCAAAGTTATACAATTACAAATTAAAATAGATTTCTTATTAAAATCATAACTGTTTAAAGCGTAATAGAGTGTGAAACTGCCTACCAGTTTAAGTTTCTTTTCAGTACTCTCTGAAGCTTCCGCCTCCAGAAGCTCCCGCTCTAGTTTCTCTTCTGCTTTCTTCCACTGAAAATAGATTAGGGGAGAAAAAAAGGAAGAGTACATACCACTACATGAAAATAGCAGAATATGTGTATGTTATAAACAATCCACATACGATACCTACAAATTACCTATAAATGCAAATATAAGCAAAAATAAAAAAAGAAGTATACAAACCAAATTCAAGTGGCAGTTGCCTCATGGGAGGAAGGCAGGAAAAAGAGATCAGAAAGAGAAACAAAGGTGATTCCCACCCTCTTATCAATGGTTTCATTCTTTACAAGGGCAAAATTGAAGTAAATCTATTAATATCTTCTCATTCTGAATGGTAGATATATGGGATATGCTGTCATTTTCTACAACTTCAATTTAAAATTTTCAAAGAAGATTAAAGAGAAAAAGAACAACAAGCTAAGCCTCAAAATAATTCCTAAAGTTAAAATAATCTATAACATAGATGTCAGGCATCAACAACACTTCCAAGGCCAGCACTGAGGGCACAGCAGGTTAAGCCATCACTTGCTATGTCATCTATCCATATCAGAACACCAGCTCGGGGCCAGTGCTGTAGCATAGTAGGTTAAGCCTCCACCTGTGGCACAGGCATCCCATAAGGGTGCCAGCTTGAGTCCCAGCTGCTCCACTTCCTATCCAGCTCCCTGTTGATGGTCTGAGAAAGCAGTGAAAGATGGTCCAACTACCTGGGGCCCTGTACCACGTGGGAGACCTGAAAGAAGTTCCTGGCCCCTAGTTGCAGACTACCCCAGCTCCAGTCTTTGTGGCCATTTGGAAAGTGAACCAGTGAATGGAAGACCTCTTTCTCTGTCTCTCCCTCTGTCTGTAACTCTCTCAAATAAATAAATAAAAAGAGAAACAGAATCACATTTACATACAATGAATGAAACAAGACCTCAAATAGAAAGTCAGTAAAACATTTGTTTCTCCAACTTCTTAACCCTATAAGAGTAGTGAACAATGGTTGCTAAACTGAACTTTTGGACAGTGAACTAGTGAACAGGGGCTTTCTCTGTTGCCTCTGTCTGTTTTCTCTACCTCCCAAATAACAACAACAACAAAAAAATTTAAGTTCGAGCTGTTCTTATTTAATTTTTGTCCTCCCGACCATGGCTATGTATGTGCTATACCCAATAGATACTCAAATATATTAGAATGGCAGGTAAACATAATTAAGCTATTTACCTTCATTTGTCTATTTTTGACAGGCAAAGGGGACAGTGAGAGAGAGTGAGAAAGTGAGAGAGTGAGAGACAGAAAGAGAGAGAGAGAGAGGTCTTCCTTTTTTCCATTGGTTCATTCCCCAAAGGCCGCTGCGGCCAGCGCACTGTGGCAGTGCACTGCGCTGATCCGAAGCCAGGAGCCAGGTGTTTCTCCAGGTCTCCCATGTGGGTGCAGGGCCCCAAGCACTTGGGCCATCCTCCACTGCCTTCCCGGGCCACAGCAGAAAGCTGGACTGGAAGAGGAGCAACCAGGACAGAATCCAGAGCCCCAACCATGACTAGAACCCGGGATGCCGGCGCCGCAGGCAAAGGATTAGCCTATTGAGCCGGGTCACCGGCCTACCTTCATTTGTTTATAACTATTATCTTTTTGACAATTCTGCCATGTTTTCTAAAACTCATTAAACCAATTCAAAAACAGATATTCTGGAAATTATTTTTTCAGTTTTAAATAAATTTGAAGGGCCAGTGCCTGCATCTCACAGGGGTACGAGTTTGAGTTTCAGCTGCCCCACTTCCATCCAACACCTTGCAAATGCGCCTGGGAAAGCAGTGGAAGATGGCCCAAGTACTTGGGCCCCTGCACCCACATGGGAGACCCGGAAGAAGCTCCTCATTTCGGATTGGCTTAGCTCTGGCCATTGTGGCCATTTCGCAAGTAAACCAGCAGATCAAAGATTCAAAATTATCATTTTTATGATTTAACTATGAATTTTTACCTGTGTCAATATTATGATTTTAGCCAAGATTCAATAAAGCAAACAACATTTAACAAAAAAGAAAATAAATCAAACCTTTCTCTGCATTCGTGACAAAGTTTTCCTCTTTTCCTTGAAAGTCATGAACTTTTTTGGTTTATTAATGTCCTCAGTATCTTTCTTCACTTCTACTTCCTTGATTCTTAGGCACAAAAATGTTTTTAACATCTAATATTGAAAAAAATGCAAATATATAGTTTAATATTTACATTACCATCAAAAATGGCATATAGAAAAATGCTTTTCACAATGTTATATTCTTCATTTACATATACAAAAACTTTGAAACCTTTTATCACATTTTAACAAAGTCCTATTTTTTTAAATCATATTCAGCAATTTATGTCTATGAAAGGACAATAAGATTTGGCTACCAAAAACAAAACAAAACAAAACAAAACAAAAACCTTCTTTGGAGTTTAATGGATATAAAGAAGACAGAACACATTATCTGCTGCTGGTGAGTTGAATTATGAAGAGCGGCCAGGACTGTGGCATGACAGTTTAAGCCGCCACCTGCAATGTCATGGATTTGAGTCCTAGCTTCTCTGCTTCCAATCTAGTTCCCTGAGGATGGGCCTTGGAAAGCAGTGGAGGATGGCCCAAGTCCTTGGGATCTTGTACCCTCCTGGGAGACCTGGAAGAAGCTCTGGACTCCTGGCTTTGGCCTTGCCCTGCTACAGCCATGTGGCCAGCTGGGACTGAACCAGTAGATGGAAGATATCTCTAACTCTGCCTTTCGAATAAATAAAATGATCATTAAAAAAAGAACTATGACGAGTACATAGGCCAGGAAAAGGTTTCACCACTATGGAGGAGATATCAATTAAGACACTTTTAATCTAGCTTTAATTTATCAAATTGAAAACTCTCCAAGGATCCAAGATGGCTGAACACTGAGAGCCACACTGGCCTCAGCCACCGAAAGTTAACAGGGATTGGAGTAAGATGGTGGAACAAGGAAGGAATTTACTGTTCTACTATAGGAGAAGAGAAGTTTAAAAAAATTGGAGAGTACAATCAGGGAAAGAGCTAGGGAAAAACAGCAGAGGAAACTCCATTCAAATTAGAGAGACATTGTGGACAACCTGGAGGGTGTGGACATGCAAAACTAGACCCCAACAGCCGAGAATGTCAGCACCAGCACTGGAATGAGGTGAGACCAGTCTGCAGCAGCCTAAGGCACTGGCGATAAAGCTGCAGGAAGAGCCTGGAGGGAATCTGCCTCTCAGCCTGTGGGGTATAGTGTACCTACCAAACTAGAGAAAAAAAAAAGGGCGGGGGGCAAGTTTCTCTCTCCACAGCCCTGCAACAGCATTCTCTAACAAGCCAATAGAGGGCGGTGTCATTTATGACACACGTAACATCTATGCTAGCTCATGTCCAAACAACCAGCAACCAGCCGAGTGGAGACATCTGAGTATGGTGGGGAGAACAAACAACAGGCTGGGTACTTATGACTGCAGGAGACTGTGTGGGAAGGCTCAGGGTATGGCTGGGACTTTGGGCAGTCACTGTGGGAGGCTCCACATGCTCAAGGTTCCCTGATTCCCTGGTGATGGTCACTGCTACGGAATCCATACTTACACAGAGATCCTTTGTGTAGTTCCTGTGGGAGAGCAGACAAATAGTATACCCACTGGGATTAGTGCCCCAGCACTGGTCTCCATTGAGGAGAAGAGGTGAGCTAAGTCTATGGCAACAGAGCAGAATAAACCTACCCTCTGATTAAAAAAAAGAGAAAGATTTTACCACACCCTTCACCCAGGTAAACTGAACAGAGCTCCCTGCCTACACAGACCACACGCCATTAGGTATTCACTCCAGCATCCCATAGAGGCATAGTCAAAAGATAAAAGGCACCACAGGGGAAAAAACAAAGAAATCAACAGTATTTCCACAAATGCCGAATAATGAATGCAGCAACTCAACAAACAAGAATAAAGAAGACAACTTGACAACATGATGCCTCCAAAAGAATACAATACTTCAATACTACATATAAAGATGAAGAGATTGTAGAAAAGCCAGACATGGAATTTAAAAAATGCATGAACTAAAGAAATTTGTACATGACATGAAAGAATTTCTCCCACAAAATTAAGATCTTAAAGAGAAATCAAAAGAAATCTTGGAAATGAAGAATTCAATAGAATAAAAAATGCAGCAGAAAGCCTTAACAGCAGAACTGGTGAAGTTGACAAAAGAATACCCGACTTTGAAGACACAGCACAGGAAATTATACAGTCAGACGAAAAACAAGAAGAAACTGGAAAACTAAAAACCACTGTTAGGAATCTATAGGGTACTATCAAACAAACCAACATATGGGTCCTAGGAGCACCTGAAGGGGTGAAAAGAGAGAAAAGATTAGAAGACCTTTTTGTGAAATAAGAAAAGAAAACTTCCCTAACTTGGAGAAAGAAAGGGACATCCAAGTACAGGAAGTATACAGTATTCCTAATAGACATGACCAGAAAATATATTCAACATAACATACTGTAGTTAAACTCTGCACAGTAAAACATAAAGAAAACATTCTAAAATGTGCACAAGAGAAACACCAGATTACTTTCAGAAGATCTCCAATCAGATTCACAGTGGACTTCTCATCAGACCTCTTCAGGCTAGGACAGAACGTTAAGATATATTACAATCTCAAGTGAAAAAAACTATCAACCCAGAAAACTACACCCTGAAAAGCTCTCATTCATGAATGAAAGTGAAATAAAGACCTTCCAAAGAATCTGTCACTACCTGCTCAGCCCTACAAAAGATGCTCAAGGACGTGCTATACACAGAAACACAGAAGCATGTAAATCACTACAAAAGAATGTGAAGGCAGAAAATCTCTCAGTGAAAGTACAAAAAAAAATTAAAATTAAACAATAGGAATATTTATGGAAAATGGCAGGGCAAAATCTTTACTTACCAATAGGCACCTTCAATGTAAAAGGCCTAACTCTCCAGTTAAAATACACAGAATGATTGAATGGGTTAAAAAACAAATCCCATCTATTTGCTGCCTACAAGAAACACATCTCATCAACAAAGTTGCAGACAGACTGAAAATGAAAGGATGGAAAAAGATATTCCATGCCAACAGAAACCAAAAAAGAGCTAGTGTAGCCATGCTAACATCAGACAAAATAGACTTTAACACAAAAACTGTTAAAAGAGACAAAGAAAGACACTATGTAATGACTAAGGGTTCAATTCAACAGGTGATTTAACCATTATAAACAAGATACACACCTAATTACAAAGCACCTGGCTATTTAAAAGAAATGTTAAGGGATCTAAAGGGAGACACAGACTCCAATACAATAGTAATGAGGAACTTCAATACTCCACTTTCAGCAATGGACAGATCAAAAACAGAAAATCAGCAAGGAAACAACAAAGTTCATCGACACTAGAGACCAAATGGACCTAACAGATATCTACAGAATTTTTCATCCCATAGCTGCAGAATACACATTCTTCTTAGCAGCGCATGGTACTTTCTCTAGGAATGACACATACCAGGTTATGTCACAATTCTCAGCAAATTTAAAAAAATCGAAATCATATCATGCATCTTCTTGGACCACATGGAATGAAGCTTGAAATCAGCAACTCAAGAACCTCTAGAACATATGCAAACACATGGAGACTGGAAAACATGCTCCTGATGAACAGTGGGTCATAAAAGAAATCAAAATATTTCTGGAAACAAATGAAGATGACAGTACAACATATCAAAACTTATGGGATACAGCAAAAGCAGTGTTAAGAAGAAAGTTTATAGCAATTGGTGCCTACATCAAGAAATTGAAAAGGCACCAAATAAATGAGCTACCAATTCATCTCAAGGACACAGAAAAACAACAGCAAACCAAATCCAAACAAAAAATTATCAGCAAAGAACTAGTTTTTTGAAAAAAATAAACAAAACTGACACACCACTGACCCAACAAACCAAAAGAACAAAGACAAAATTAATAAAATTGGAGATAAAAAGGAAATGTAACTGCAACCACAGGGCCAGCACTCCACCAGACTTTTAAAAAAGAACTCCAATTCTTCTCAAGCTATTCAAAACAATTGAAAGAAAGGGAATCTTCCCAAATTCTTTCTATGAAACAAAAATCACTTTAATTCCTAAACCTTAAAAGAATACAACATAGAAAGAGAACTGCAGACCAATTTCCCTGATGAACACAGACGCAAAAATCCTCAACAAAATTCTAGCCAATTGAATCCAACAACACATCAGAAAGATCATTCACCTCAACCAAGTGGGATTTATCTGTGGTATGGATGCATAGTTCAACATTCAAAATCAATCAATGTGATAATGTGATACATCACATTAACAAATTGAAGAACAAAAACAATACGATTAAATCAGTAGACACAGAGGAAACATTTGAGAAAGTACAACACCCTTTCATGATGAAAACTCTTAGTAAATTGGGTACAGAAGTAATATTCCTCAACACAATCAAGGCAATTTATGACAGTGTCCTTCTGAATGGAGAAAAGTTGGAAGCATCCCCAACGAGATACAGAACCAGAAAAGCATGCCAACTCTCACCACTGTTGTCCAATATACTCCTGGAAGTTTTAACCAGAACCATTAGGTAAGAAAAAGGAATCAAACAGGTACAAATTGGGAAGGAAGTCAACTATCCCTATTTGCAGACAACATGATCCTATATATAGGGAATCTCAAAGACTCCAATAAGAGTATTGGCACTCAAAAGAGTGTGGTAAAGTACCAGGATATAAAATAACACACACAATCAATAGCCTTTGAATACACAGATAATGCAAAGGCTAAGAGAGCATTTCTAAGATTAAGATTAATCCCATTCACAATAGCTACCAAAAAAAAAATCAAATATGTTGGAATAAATTAAGGATGTCAAGGATCTCTATGATGAGAATTACAAAACATTAAATAAAGAAATGAAAGTTACAAAAAAATGGAAAAATCTTCCATGGTCATGAATTGGAAGAATAAATACCATCAAAATGTCCATAATTCCCAAAGCAAAATACAGATTCAATGCAATATCAACCAAAATACCAAAGATATTTTCTGATATAAAAAAAAAAATCCTGAAATTCATATGGAAAAACAGGAGACTTCGAACAGCTAGGACAATCTTATACAACAAAAACAAAGCCAGAAGAATCACAGTACCAAATTTCAAGACTTACTATAGGGCAGTTACAATCAAAACAGTCTGGTACTGGCTCAAAAACAGATGGACAGACCAGTGGAACACAATAGAAACTCCAGAAATCAATACAAGCATCTACAACCAACTTCTCTTTGACAAAGGAGCTAATAACAATCTGTAGATGAAGGGAAGTGTCTTCAACAAATGGTACTGGGAAAACTGGATTTCCACATGCAGAAATATGAAACAAAACCCCTACCTTACAACTTACACAACAAATCCACTCAAAATGAATTAAAGACCTAAATCTACGACCTGATATCATCAAGACATTGGGGAAACTCTGACACAGGCAAAGACTTCTTGGAAAAGACCCCAGAATCATAGACAATCAAAGCAAAAATTAACAAATGGGATTACATCAAATTAAAAAGATTCTATACTGCAAAATAAACACTAAGTGGGGCCAGTGCTGTGGTATAGCAGGTAAAGCTCGCTCTCTGCCTCTCCCCTTTCTGTGTAACTCTGACTTTCAAATAAATAAATAAATCTTTAAAAAAAAGGATTAATAACCAGAATCTATAAAGAGATTAAGAAATTCAACAACAGCAAAAAAAAACCCAGTTAAGAAATGAGCAAAGGACTTAAACAGGCATTTTTCAAAAGAGGAAATCCAAATGGCCTATAGACACATGAAAAAATGCTCAGGATCACTAACTGTCAGGGAAATGCAAATCAAAACCACCATGAGGTTTTACTGCAACCTCGTTAGAACGGCTTTCATACAGAAATCAAGAAACAACAAAGGCTGGTGAGGATGTTGGGAAAAAAATACAGATAGTTAATAACAACAGGGGATACAGGCTGGCTAGAGAGCCGCAAGCATTTCCCACAGAGAAGACCAGGAGTCCAGCAGAGAGTGAGCAGGTCCACACAGAGGGAGCAAAGAGTCACAGAGACAGCAGAGGTGCGGTGGAGAAGCAGAACAGGGCGACTGACGCCATGCCTTCCCTTCTCCCCGGGAAAACCAGGTAAGATATGAGATGGAAGGTCCACTGTGATTAGCAGAGGGCAGTAGAGCCAGGCAAACGGTATTTCAAATTTCAAGTGGGAAGAATAGGGAAATAAAGGGATAAGTTGGGTACACCCCTGCCCATCCACTCCACCACCTCCCCACAACTGTATCTGCAGCCTGCTGGGAGAAGCCATGTTTTCTGTTTACATCTCTGAATGTAAACAGAGTACTATCTCATCTGCCTCTCATGCACACCCCCATCAATTGCTGGGGCCACTTCACCACACCACCCCCTACCCCAGGAACCAGGATTACATTTCAGGGTAATTTCCCCCCAATACCACAAAAGCTTTACAACAGGGAACAGATTCAATGCAATACTAATCAAAATACCACAGATGTTCTTCTCAGATCTAGAAAAAATAATACTGAAATTAATTTGGAAACAAGAGACCTCGGATAGCTAAAGCAATCTTATACAATAAAAATAAAGCCAGAAGCATCAAAATACCAGATTTCAAGACATACTACAGGGCAATTCTAATCAAAACATCCTGGTACAAAAACAGATAGATAGCCCAATGGAAGAGAACAGAAACTCCAGAAATCAATACAAGCATCGACAACCAACTTATACTCGACCAAAGAGCTAAAACCATTCCCTGAATCAAGGACAGTCTCTTCAACAAATGGTGCTGGGAAAACTGGATTTCCACATGCAGAAATATGAAGCAGGACCACTACATTACACCTTATACAAAAATCCATTCAAAATGGAGTAAAGATCTAAATCTACAGCCCAATAATATCAAACTACTCGACAGCATTGGGGAAACCCTGCAAGACATCAGTATAGGCAAAGAGTTCCTGGAAAACACCTTAGAGGCACAGGCAATAAAAACCAAAATTAACAAGTTGGATTACATCAAATTTAAAAGATTCTGTACAGTAAAAGAAACAGTAAAGAGGCAATCAGAATGGGAGAAATTATTTGCAAACCATGCAACAGATAAAGGATTAATAACCAGAATATATAAAATGACCAACAAAACTTATTTGGGGAGTGAACCAACAGAAGGAAGACCTTTCTCTCACTAACTCTGCCTGTCCAAAAAAAAAAAAAGCAAAGCAAACAATTCAGTGAAGAAGTGGGCAAAGAACTTAGACATTTCTCAAAAGAGGAAATCCAAATGGCCTATAGACACATGAAAAAATGCTCAGGATCACTAGCCATCAGGGAAATGCAAATCAAAACCACAATGAGATTTCACCTCACCCTAGTTAGAATGGCTTTGATACAGAAATCTAAAAACAACAAATGCTGGTGAGGATGTGGGGGAAAAGGCAGCCTAATCCATTGTTGGTGGGAATGCAAACTGATAAAACCACTATGGGAGACAGTTTAGAGATACCTCAGAAATCTGAATATAGTCCTACCATACCACCCAGCCCTCACACTTGTTGCAATTTACCCAAAGAAAATGAAATCAACAAATAAAAGAGTCATCTGCACCTCCATGTTTATTGCAGTTCAATTTACAATAGCTAAGACTGTGAATCAACCTAAACATCCATCAACAGAAGACTGGATAAAGAAACTATGGGATATGTATTCTATGGAATACTACACACAGTTTTAAAAAAATGAAATCCAGTCATTTGCAACTAAATGGATGAATCTGTAAATCATATTTGGTGAAATAAGCCAGTCCCAAAGGGATAAATACCATATGTTCTCCCCGATCTGTGAAAACTAACAGAGCACCTAAAAGTAACTTGTAGAAGTGAAACTCATACTACAAGAAGCATTACTTGAACAGCCCTTGTCTTTGACTGTTGAGGAATAGTTTATTATTTTATATTTTTCTATTTATTCTTTTTTTCTCTACTTAATCCCATTTGTTGAACTTTAAACATAAAATTAATCATAAGTGTATGAAGTCAATTTAAAATAGATCCCACTTAAAATAAGAGTGGAAATGAAAGAAGGAGGAGCTGTATAGTTCACCACACATTCCCACAGACTTACCCCTAAGGGTAAAGCTAAAAACTTGACATGGGACTCCAATTCCCATTAAGCTGGGTCATCCTAATCTTATGTGATAAAGTGATCATATAAAGTGTGAAATTAATCATATAGAAAGGATTAAATGTCAAAGGGATCATATAAATAAGACCAAGTGTCTGGTAATAACGATAGAATTAAAAAGGAGAGAAAGAGCAGTCCACATAGCAGACTCATAGAATAACAAACTGCCTAAATAGCACTCTGACCTCAGAATCAGCCCCTAAGGCATTTCGTTCTGGCTGAAAATTCCATGAAAATTCTTGGCATGGAAAGCCAAGACACAGTGGCAAAAACTGTTTTGCATGAAGGATCTCTGTGAGTGAGACCACAGTGGATAGAAGGGGCCAACAAAAAAGGATGTACTTTTTTCTGAAGGGAGGAGAGAACTTTCACTTTGCATATAGTCCTTTCTAAACACCAACGGAATTTGTGGACTCAAAAGGCTTCCATAGCCTTGGCAGCTCATGTGAGGAGCCTCAGGTGGTCACTAACGTCATACATAAGTATGTTAATTGTTAAATCAACAACAGGAGTCACTATGCATTTATTCCCTATGTTGGGACTCTGACCTTAATGAGGTGTACTATGAGAATTAACAGTAAAACTTGTCTTCAAACCATATACTTTGTGTGTCTGTGTGAGTGCAAACTGTTGAAATCTCTACTTTAATATAGAGTTGGTCTTCTGTATATAAAAACAATTAAAAATGCATCTTATGAAGAATGGAATGGAAGAGGGAGTAGGAGGTGGGATGGGAGTGGGAAGATGGGAATGGGGGGAAAGACCCACTATGTTCCTAAAAGCTGTACATATGAAATTTGTGTTCCTTAAATAAAAACCTTAAAAAAAAAAAAAAAGAAAGAAAGAAAGAAAATAGATCTCAGTAAGAAATAAGAGTGGGAAGGACCGGCGCTATGGCACAGTGGTTGAAGTGCCAACATCCCATAATCCTGGTTGCTCCTCTTCTGATCCAGCTCTCTGCTACGGCCTGGGAAAGCAGTAGAAGATGGCCCACATCCTTGGGTGCCTGCACCCACATGGGAGACCAGGAAGAAGCTCCTGGTTCCTAGCTTTGAATTGGCACAGCTCTAGCTGTTGCAGCCATCTGAGGAGTGAACCAGTGGATGGAAGACCTCTCTTTCTGGCTCTACCTCTCTCTGTAACTCTTTCAAATAAATAAAATATTTTTTTAAAAAAGAAGAGAATAAAAGAGAGGGAGGACGAAGAGGTGTGGGAGTATGAGTGGGAGGGCAGGAACAGTGCGAAGAATCACCATGTTCCTAATGTTGTAATTATGAAGTGTATGAAGTTTGTAACACTAAAGCTGTATGGTTCTGCATAAATGACTAACTTCTAAGGATACAGTTTAAAAACTTGCCACAGGACCCTAATCCCCCTAATTGGATGGTAAAAATACCATCCTAAGTGTTAAAGTGATCACATACATAGGATTAAATGTCTGACAGTAATAGATAGAATTAAATAGGAAAGAATGTTCCAATGTAGAAAGCAGTCCACACAGCAGACTCACAGAATGACAATCGCTTTAAATAACCCTCTGACCTCAGAATCAGCTGTTAAGGTATTCTGGCCTGGCTGAATAGCCCACCAGAGCATTCCAGGCATGGAAATATAAGACACTGTAAAATATCCTATATGAAGGATCTCTGTGGGTGAGACCACACAGTGGAAAGAAGTGCTCATCAAAGAAGGATGTACTTTTCTCTGAAGGGAGGAGAGAACTTCTACTTTGCTTATGGCCTTATCTAAATACTGACAGTATATGGATTCAAAAGGCTTCCATAGCCTTGGCCACTCATGTCAAGGGTCTTGGGTGATCACTGACGTCATTTTCGTAAGAGTGTTAATTGTTAAATTAGCAACAGGAGTCCCTGTGCACTAACTCCCCACACAGGACCTCTGTCCTCGATAAGTTGTATTACGAGAGTTAACTGTAAAACTTGTTCTCAAAGGTTTATTTCATTTTAGTGTATTAAGTGGAAGATATGAACAGTCCTTGTCTCCACTGCTAAGGAACAGTGTGTGTGTGTGTGTGTGTGCGCGCACACGTGTGCAAATTGCCAACTCTGTTGGTTTTCTGTGTATAAAGTTAATTGAAAATGAATCTTAGTGGAGAATGGGACTGGGAATCAGAGGGAGGAGGAGGAGTGGGAGGGCGGGTATGGTGGGAAGAACCACTATATTCCCACAGTTGTACTTATGAAATGCCTGAAGTTTATATTCCTTAATAAAATGTCTCTTTGGGAAAAAAAAAATTTTTAAAATAACAGAAAACCAAAGGAATGAGCACATTCCCTTGGACTGACAAATTTGCAGTGGAAAAGTGACAGAACGGACTCCATAAGACAATGAAGAAATAGGACAAATACACCAATGCAGCCAGCCAACCCTGAATCTTGCAGCCGGCTGCCAAGACAAGGCAGAAGATGCTGTAGCTCCCTGCCACCATCAGCTTTAACTGAGAAAGAGTTTCAGCCTTCCACAGTCCCATAGTGACTCTAAGTCTAGCCTCAGGGAAGCTGACCAGAGTCTGAGTGGCCACTTTGCCTCCCTTTCCTCCTCCGCCCTCCCAAAAAGTTGGTTTCAATCAGGTATGTTTATTCCTGCTCTGACTCAGCAGACAACACACAATCATGCTGCTCTCAGAAAAGCCAGAGTTTGGGCAATATAGAGTGGAATGCATTCTGCAATTGTGGGAATTCTGCAATTAAGCTCTGTTACTGCATTCCCTCACTCTGTGGTCCAGGGGGGTTTTGTTCAGCTTTTTTGGAGCTAGCACCAGTAGAAGCCCATAAGAAATCCACTACTGACCTGAGGAAGTTCCTCTGCAACTCCTAACCAAGAGCCCCTGGCACAAACGCCAGTATCACACTCACATGCTTCATGAGAACTGGGGGCAGTTTCATCCATGCATTGTGGAACCAGGACTTTTGATGTTGGTATTACAATTTCTAACTTGCACTACTCCTGGTATCTAGATTGCTCTACTACATTATTCTGCTTCAGGCAGATGGCTACCACCATCTTCAACACCTGGGTCTCATCCTGGGCGATCTGAGTTAACAACTCCCCTGCATCCTGCAATACCAGGACTCTAATAGTCAATACTAATTTCCTCAAACCCATGGATCTACCCAGTGGGAACTAGGGGAAAACCTGCCTACATTCCACCACTCTGGACCCTTATCTGCCAGTGCAAATTCTTCTGTACACCTTGCAGTCACCCAACAGGACTGTTGCAGGGTTTAGTTCACATTCCCTTGTCCTGGGACTATGGTTTTTAGTGTTTTAAATCCCAGCACCAGCTGCACTTCCAGCATGACATGAAGAAGATCCCATCGACATCACACAGTGCTAGAGCCACAGTTATTGGTGCCAAAAGCCCAGCATCAACTGGGCTTGCCAGTGGGATACAGGGACAGCCCACTTTGTGTCCCTCAACATCAAGAGACACAAGCAACAAGGCCCTGGCTATCACAATCCAACTCTCTGGCGACTGAAGATACACATCCTAGGAAGCCCACATTTACTTCAAAGCCCTACTTCTACCCCTACAAACTGCAGCAGACTAGACCACTATACTTACAGACACAGCTGACACTGATTAAAGCAAAAGAAATCACTCAGAGGTTACACTTCTGGGCTCAACTACAACCAAAGCGAAAGCAACAAGCCATCTAAACATAAACTCTTTTCAAATAAACCTATTCCATAAAGAAGGGATTATTACACCAGATGCAGATATAGGGACACCAGAAACAAGCAGCAGTAACATAACATGACATCTCCAAAAGAACACAATGGTTCTCCAGAAACAGATCCTGATCTGAGAGAAATTTATGAAACGTCAGAAACAGAATTCAAAATAATGACTGCAAGGAAATTCAATGTGATGCAAGAAAATACAGAAATGAAGAAAATAATAAGTGACATGAATAAAACACCCACTAAGGAGACAAATCATTAAAAAGAACAGAACCAGACAAAAATTTGAGATGAAACAAATCTTCAATCAATGAAATAAAAAATATACTGAGAGATTCAACAGGAGAACAGACCAAGTGGAGGAAACAATTTCTTATCTGTAGGAGGAGACTTCTGAATAAAACTCAGATAAAAATAAACAGAAAAGAATTTAAAAGAATGAAGAAAGTCTATGCAAGATGTAATATACCATTAAGCAACCAAATATTTGTATTATGGGATTCTTGAAGGAGAACAGAGAGAAAAAGTAGTTGAGAATCTACCAAATGAAAAAATAGTTGAAAACATCCCAAGGCCTAAGAGACATCGACATCCAGATACAAAAAGCTCAAAAGACCCCAAGCAGATTCAGCCAAAAGAGATCTTCTCCAAGGCAAATTAGAATCAAATTATCAAAAGCTAAGGATAAGGAGAAAGAGTCCCAAAGATGCAGAAAAGCATCAAGTTATTATATGCAAAGGAAAACCACTTAGATTAGATTAACAAGAGATTTTTTTTTTCCCCAAGAGAAGCCCTACCTGACAGAAGAGAGTGGGATGATATATTCAAGGTCTTTCTTCACAAAAAAAAACCTTCCAACCAAGAATACCATATCCAATGAAGCTATCCTTTAAAAGTAAAAGAGAAAGCAGTTATTTCCCAGATTTAAAAAAAAAAAAATGAAAGAACAGAGGCCAGCATTGTGGTGTAGTAGGTAAAGCCACCACCTGCAACAACAGCATCCCATGTGGCTGCCAGTTCATGTCCTGCTACTGCACTTCTGATCCAGCTCTCTGAATAAGCAGCAGACGACAGCCCAAGTCCTTGGGCCTGTACACCCACGGGGAGACCCAAATGAATCTACTGGCTCCTGCCTGGCCCAGCTCTAGCTGCTGCATCCACTTGGGGAATGAACCAGCAGAAGGAAGATATCTCCTTAACTCTTTCAAATAAGTAAATAAATAAACCTTTAAGAAAAAACAAAAACAAAAAAAAAGGAACCATCAAGAAAACACTTGATACTACCAAGTTTACTAACTGAGCATGTACAATCAATAAGCAACAATGCTGATGCTACAAAAAACTCACCTCACAAATGAAAATACACATAACTGAAAATAAAAGGCTGGAAAAAGATATCCTAGGCAAAAAGAAACCAAAAACGAGCAGACGATAAAATACATTATTTTTTTTTTATTTTTTTTTTTAACAGGCAGAGTGGACAGTGAGAGAGAGAGACAGAGAGACAGATCTTCCTTTTGCCATTGGTTCACCCTCCAATGGCCACCACGGCCAGCGCACCACGCTGATCTGAAGGCAGGAGCCAGGTGCTTCTCCTGGTCTCCCATGCGGGTGCAGGGCCCAAGGACTTGGGCCATCCTCCACTGCACTCCCGGG
This sequence comes from Sylvilagus floridanus, assembly GCA_949820135.1. Lineage (NCBI taxonomy): Eukaryota > Metazoa > Chordata > Mammalia > Lagomorpha > Leporidae > Sylvilagus > Sylvilagus floridanus. The sequence continues at coordinate 46,827,420 of OX463235.1, forward strand.
CCACAGCAGAGAGCTGGCCTGGAAGAGGGGCAACGGGGACTAGAACCTGGCGCCCTGACCAGGACTAGAACCCGGTGTGCCAGAGCCGCTAGGCGGAGGATTAGCCTATTGAGCCATGGCGCCAGCCAATAAAATACATTAAATACTTTAAATATCACATGTTCTCCCTTATGTGTGGAAGATAAAATAAAAAAAAAAAAAATACAACAAAAATACTTCTAACAGTACTACTGCAAATATAGTTCTGTCAAACTTTTTTATAACTCTCTCAAACAAATTGCTAAGATACTATAGTTTGAATTATGTGATTATTTTAAAATTCACTGTATATTAGTGAAAATGACATCTTTCATGTGATTACCATTTATATCCTCACATATATTCCTACTGAACTACTTAGTCTTTTTACTTTCTACTGTTGAACTCTTTTAGTGTAGCATTAATCCTTAGTAGTAGAAATTAAAAATGTTACATAAAAAATTTTTTAAAAACTTAAAAAAAAAAAAAAAAGGGCTGGCACCTGTGGTGCCAGCAGCCCATATGGGCCCCAGTTCTAATCCTGGCTGTTCCATTTCCAATCCAGCTCCCTGCTAATGTGCCTAGGAAAGCAGTGGAAGATGGCCCAAGTACTTGGGCCTCTGTACCCATGTAGGAGACCCAAAAGAAGCTCCTGGCTCCACTGTGGCCTAGCCTTGGTCATTGAAGCCATTTAGGGAGTGAACCAGAGGATGTAAAACTTCTCTCTGCCTCTGCTTCTCCCTCTCTGTAACTGCTTTTCAAATAAACCTTTTGAAAAACAAAATTTTAAAAACTGTTTTTCAGTATGTCTGGTGTGAGCCATAGGATCTGTATTTCTAATTCCCAGGTTATGATGGCCCAGGGACTAAAGTGACAACTACTGCCTTAAGTCATTCAAAAAATTTAGTGATGGGGTGGCGGTGCAGGGGGTGTTGTGGTACAGCCGGTGACGTCGTCACCTTAAGACACTAGAAACCTATACAGGCATCAGGTCATGTCCCTGCTAAAGGCCTGGGAAAAGCAGCAGAAGGTAGCCCAACTATTTGGGCCCTTGCCATCCATGCGGGAGACTTGGCTGAAATTCCTGGTTCTGGCCTGGTCTAGCTCTGGCAGTTGCAGCTATCTGGGGAGTGAACCAGCAGATGGAAGATCTCTGTCTCCCCACTCTTTTTTTTTTTGACAAGCAGACAGTGAGAAAGACAGACAGACAGAAAGGTCTTCCTTCCATTGGTTCAACCCCCAAATGGCCACTGCAGCCGGCGCACTGCACTGATCCGAAGCCAGGAGCCAGGTGCTTCCTCCTGCTCTCATGCGGGTGCAGGGGCCCAAGCACTTGGGCCATCCTCCACTGCCTTCCCGGGCCACAGCAGAGAGCTGGACTGGAAGAGGAGCAACCGGGACAGAATCCGGCACCCCAACCAGTACTAGAACCCAGTTGCCGGCGCCGCAGGTGGAGGATTAGCCTAGTGAGCCACGGCGCCAGCCCGAAGATTTTATTTATTTATTTTTAATTTATTTATTTGAAAGTCAAGAGTTACACAGAGAGAGAAGCAGCAGAGAGAGAGGTCTTCATCCGACGGTTCACTCCCCAATTGGCCGCAACAGCCGGAGCTGAGCTGATCCAAAGCCAGGAGCTTCTTCCCGATCTCCCACATGGGTGCAAGGGCCCAAGGACCTGGGCCATTTTCCACTTCTCTCCCAGGCCATAGCAGAGAGCTGGATTGGAAGAGGAGCAGCCAGGACTAGAACCAGCGCCCATATGGGATGCCGGTACTTCAGGCCAGGGCATTAACCCACTGTGCAACAGCACCGGCCCCACCTAGCTCTTTCAAATAAATAAATTTTTAAAAACAAAAAATTTAGCAACTAGGGCAGGCATTGTGTAGCAGTGGGTTAAGCTCCTACTGGGGATACCCACAACATAGTGCCAATTCAAGTCCTGACTAGTCTACTTCCCAGCTCCTGCTAATGTATCCTGGAAGACAGTAGATGATTCAAGGGCTTGGGCTCTGCCACTCATGTAGGAAACACAGATGTAATTCCAGGTTCCTGGCTTTGGCCCAGCACAACCCTAGCTGTTGTGTGCATTAACCAATGGATGTTTATTTTAAAATACAAGCAAGCACATATGTATGTCTCTGTGTATCCAGAAAAACATCTATAAAGATACATACTAAACTTTTAACAGTATTTACATTTAAGGAGTTTGACTGCTTTTTCGTTTTATACAAATTTGTTTTCAATATATTATTCATAACTATTGAAAATTGACTAATTTTTTTAAAATGCAATGTAAGAAAAAAAGGCTTACCTCTGGCCTAACTTCATAATTTCGGCCCTTCACAAAACCAGAAATCACTTTAATTACACCAAGAGAAGCTTGGCCTAATTTATCTTGTTTGAAGAGTTTCTTTACTGCCTCACAACACATTTCAGATACCTGAAAAATAAAATGTGACACTAAACCAGTGCTTCTCAAGCTTGGAAGTACTGACATTTCAGCTAGATAATTCTTTGTTGTGGAGGGACTATCCTGCGCCTTACAGTATGTTTAAAAGCATCCCTCACCTTTGGCTCCTTGATGCCAACTGTACTACCCCTATCAGCCCACCAGAGTCAGAACTACCAAAAACACCCACAAACACTGCCCAGTGTTCCCTAGGGGGCCAAAATGCCTCCTGTTGACACCCTACAATAAATAAATACAATAAATACGTTCAATAAATACGTTCAAGAGGCACTTTTTAGGACCAGAGTTTGGCTTAGTGGTTAGGCCAATTAATATGGCAGTGTCCCACATGCACTGCCTGGGTTCACTGCTGGTTCCAGCTCCGGAATCCAACTTCCTGTTAGTGCAGACCATAGGAGGCAATGACAACAGCCCAGGTGGTTGGGTTCCCACCACCTATAGGGAACCCCGAATGACAAAGCTCCAGGTTTTGGCCTAGTCCGGCTCTGATTATTCTAAGCAGTTGAGGAGTGAACAGATGAAAGCCCACCCTCTCTCTCAATTAAATAATTAAAAAGATGTTTAATAAATTGACACTATTTTACTAACAATAGTTCCAAAAGAACTTTGTGGAAAAAAGAAATCGCATGGTCTGTAACTTTCTGTTAAGGACAACAGCAATAATTACTTTAAAGCAACCTACCGATTTTGACACATCATTCATGAGAGGGACGATCAATACAATGATGTTGTTGTGAAAATTAAAATGAGGAAGTGCCACCAACAGTTCACATAGGCTCTTCACAGCCACTTCTGCTAGTCCTTTGTATGCCTTTAAGGAAATTACATTACTTTTCTTCAGCTTCCTTTGCTTCCAATCTAAAAGATAATTGCAGATCATCACTTTACTCACTGGTGGCCAAACCTCAAAGCAACCAGTTTTTTGTTTTTTTTGTTTTTTTTAAGATTTTATTGATTTGAAAGGCAGAAATACAGAGAAGGATAGAGAGAGAGAAAGTCTTCCATCTGCTGGTTCATTCCCCAGATGGCTACAATTGCTAACTGCTAGAGCTGTGCTGATCCAAAGCCAGGAGCTTCTTCCAGGTCTCCCACATAGCTGAAGGGGCCCAAGCACTTGGGCCATCCTCTACTGCTTTCCCAGGCCACAGTAGAGAGCTGGATCAAGTAGGGCAGCCAGTACTCAAACCAGCGCCCATATGGGATGCTGGCACCGCGGGCGGCAACTTTACCTACCACCCCATAGTGCCAGTCCCTTTTCATTCTTTATAAGATTTTTTATTTATTTGAAAGAGTTATACAGAGAAGAGACAGAGACAGGGATTTTCCATCTGCTAGTAGAGTCTCAAAATGGCCACAATGGCCGGGGGGGGGGGGGGGGCAAGGCCAAAGCTAGGAGCTTCATTTGGGTCTACCTCATGGGTGCATGGGCCTAAGCACTTGGGCCAAACCTCTCTGCTTTCCCAGGCAAGGAGCTGGATTGGAAATAGAGCATCCAGGAATAGAAACTTTGCCCAGATGGGATGTCGGCATCCCACGCAGAAGCTTAACCTGTTGTGCTGCAGCACTGGCCCCAACAACTAGCTTTCTTTTAAAATAAATGTTTGTTTTACTACAATATTTGAAAACCTAAAAAAGATAATTTTTTAAATAAAGACTTCAGAGCCAGCACTGTGGCATAATGCTACAGCACCAGTCATTACATATGGGAGCCAGTTCGAGCCCTGGTTGTTCCACTTCTGATTCAGCTCTCTGCTAATGCACCTGGAAAAGCAGCAGACAATGGTCCAAGTGCTTGGGTCCCTGCCTCTCGCATGGGAAACCTGAATGAAGCTCCTTGCCTCACCGATCCAGCCTTAGCCATTGTGGCTATTTGGGGAGTGAACCAGTGGATGAGGGAATCTCTATGTAACTTGCCTTTCAAATAAATAAATACATCTTTTAAAAAATAAATGACTTCATAATGGCTCAATATGCTTAGGAAAGGTTCACATTTGCATGTTTCAATACAGAGGCTCCTAGTCACGTTTGGATGGCAACTGAGCATCTGAAGTGAGGCTAGTCCAAATTAAGATATGCTGTAAGCATAAAACATACATCTCACTAATATTAAAACCTGGTTACATGTTGAAAGTATATACATACATTGGCCGGCGCCGTGGCTCAATAGGCTAATCTTTCACCTTGCGGCACCGGCACACCGGATTCTAGTCCCAGTCGGGGCACCGGATTCTGTCCCGGTTGCCCCTCTTCCAGGCCAGCTCTCTGCTGTGGCCAGGGAGTGCAGAGGAGGATGGCCCAAGTCCTTGGGACCTGCACCCCATGGGAGACCAGGAGAAGCACCTGGCTCCTGCCATTGGATCAGCGCGGTGCACCGGCTGCAGCGCGCTGGCCACGGCAGCCATTAGAGGGTGAACCAACGGCAAAGAAAGACCTTTCTCTCTGTCTCTCTCACTGTCCACTCTGCCTGTCAAAAAAAAAAAAAAAAGAAAGAAAGTATATACATACATATATATATAATTGGCTCTTAAAATTAATCTCACTGCTTTTTAGTAGGTTTTTGTTTTCTCGTGACTTTTTTTCAAGATTTATTTAAAAGAGTTGGGAGGGAGCGAGGGAGAGAGAGGGAGGCGCTCCTCCATCAGATGGCTCACTCCCCAATTGGCCGCAACAACTGGACCTGCACCAATCAGAAGCCAGGAGCCAGGAGCCTCTTCCAGGTCTCCCACGATAGTACAGAGGCCCAAGGACTCTGGCCATCCTCAACTGCTTCCCAGGCCACAGTAGAGAGCTTGATCGGAAGTGGAGCAGCCGGGACTCGAACCAGCACCCACATGGGATGCCGGAACTGCAGGTGGCGACTTTACCTGTTACACCACAATGCCACCCCCGTGACTTTTTTTTAATGAGACATGTAGTTATGTCCTATTGCTATTGGACAGTACTAGTCTACATAAAGCTCCCAGGCTCTATCCTTGAGAAAACAAATGCCAGTAAATATGACATCCAGTTGAGGTGTCAGAGCACAGAATCAATACCCATCCCACCCACTCCCACCCCACTATATTCCACTACCTTACTGCCTTTATTGAGCCAACAGGATTCAGTAGTCCTGTTTTAGCAGACAGTAACTGGGTGCTTTTTAGGTCTAGCACTGAGTAAAGGGGCCCATGTAGGTCAAATGAAGGAACTTGGCCCAGGCAACCAAACTCCCTTCCCATTAGTCTCTCAAGTTTTCCCTATGATCTGCCTTTTCTAATGAAAGAAAAAAAAAGTTTGATAGAATAATTTATCACCTTGAATAACTGAGTCATAATGCATTTTCAAAGTACTCACATCCATTTCAAGCTTTCTTCCCTAACTACCACCTCCAAATAAAAAATAAATCCTAATTGTTCATAAATTCAAGGATTGTATAATGACTTACTAGGTAACAGACTGCAGCCACAATACTACTAACTCGTAAAATACACATTAGGCAAAGCTATAAGCACTTTATACCTATAATTCAATTACTTCTCATAATAATCCTATGAAATAAATACTATTATTGTTCCCATTTTACAGACAGGAAAAATGCAACACAGAAAGTAATCTGCCCATTGCATAGGTAGTAAGTGGTAGACACAGGATTTGCATCTAGTAAATCTGACTCTAAATTCTGCTCTTGTCCATACACTATACCTGCCCCTTCATTATGCAAGGCAGAATATAGAATTCATCTTCATGTTCAAGGGTAAATATGCTACATACTTTTTCTTCCCACCATACCCGCCCTCCCACCCCCACTCCCACTCCACCTCCTCCTCTCTCTCCTATTCCCAGTCCCATTCTCAATTATTCATTTTTTTTAAACAGCAACAAGATTTTATGGTTAGGCAAATCCACAAAGGTTACAGTGTGCTCATCGTGACCCACTTAGCATGGAACTTTTGAGACCCATGGACCTGTTCATGGCATCAGATTTAAAGTGTTGCCTTCTGACATCGGAGAGGACTCTTATGAAAGTAAGTGATGGATAGCACACTTAGAGGAAAGCTACAGGGATTAGACACATTTCCTGGAGAGCTCATGTCATAAAAAAACATAAAACATGAATTTGTAAGAGTTAAAAAAAATAGTCACTGTTCTAATCTCTTTCTTGTACATGAGACTAGTGTGTCAGTACAGACTGCTGACATTTACTAAAGCTTGAGCCTGAATTCTTGTCAAAGGAAACCCAAACCACAATGGAATAGATAGGAAGTCAGATTCAGGTATTCAGAGCTTGTTGATTGCACAGGTTAATTCCACAGTGCTGTCCTGTGAAATAAGGGCAATGCACAACAACTCCGAGTTTCTCATCTCCCATGTATTCCGAAGGGAGAGTGCCCTCAGATCCTGAACTACATGCAGGGCCAGGCCGCCTCCATGGCAGCTCCCTACTGACTAGTACTGGGGAGTTGCTTTCTTTTTGACAGGCTTTTAGGTCTTTACTCTTCTTTACAGAAGGAATGATTGGAATTTCTTTTTATCACACTGTAGTTTTCTTTCAAGATTTGTCCAGAAGATCTAGGGCCTCTAGGCTGACAAAGTGTCTGTTTTCATCCTGGATAGAGTTCTCCCAGTGTTTCTGCAAATGTCCTCCCAGGATGTCACTGAAGTGTGGATCTAAGTCCATGTGGTACTTCTTCACCCATACCCAGAACTTCAGCATCCAAACCAGTGGTCATAGCTGTCCTGCCCGCGGAAGAAAGGCTCCTTTCAGAAGATCATGCTCCCCAGCATGCAGCCCAAACTCTTCATGTCCAGGTTGTAACTGTACATCAGACAGTCCACAAGGAGCTCTGGTCCCGTGAAATACCTCGAGGCTACACGAATATTACACTCTTGAGCAGGACGACAGAACTCTGCCAGGCCCCAGTCTACCAGTCATAGCCTTTTCTGTTGATGCTACATCATGACACTGTGAGGTTTCACATCCCTGGACATGATTCCCTTGCTGTAGCAGTAATCCAGAGCGTTAAGTAGTTCATACATATAAAACCTGGTGTCAAAGTCTGTGGGGATCTGGTAGAGTGAGTGGCTTAAAATCTGTATTGTTGATATATTCAAAAATCAAAGTTGGTATCTTTGACACAGGATCCTTTACAGTGTCAATCAACTTAATGATATTTGCTCCACCATGAAGGTTCTCCAGAATCTTAACTCTCGTTTTATCTGCTTTTTCCTTACTGGCTTCAGAATTTTCACAAACACTCTCTCACTGTTGGTGATGTTATTAATAGCCTCAAATATTTCGCTATACTTTCCCTGACCAAGTTTTGGAACCAGTTGGTAAACACCTTGATTATCCCAGCTTGGATGCGAGCCTCGTAGTCCCAGGACTCGTGGCTCCTCAGGTTGTTCACTTTGGCACAGACCTGAGCCTTGCTGCTCATAGCCTGCTGGGCTAGGCATGGGTGGGGGGAGGGGCGCCACCAGGCACAGAGCCTGGCAGTGACAGCTGAGGGCCGCCAGAGGAGGAGGAAGAGTGCAAGGGCGTGGGGCAAGACAGCCCCTAGAGTGGCTGGCGGGGTGGGCTGCACTCACAGCCCCCAGGCAGCAGTGGCACCCAACAGGAAGATTCATTTTCAATTAACTTTTAACACAGAAGACCAACTCTATGCTAAGTAAAGATTTCAACAATTTGCACACACACACAAAATAAAGAACTGAGAATAAGCTTTACAGTAAATTATCATAATACAACTTACTGAGGAAAGAGGTTCTGCATGGGAAGAGAGTACACAGTGCCTCTTGTTAATTTACATGTTACATACTTTGAAGATATGCTTGGGGCTGGCACTATGATGCAGCGGGATAAAGCCGTGGCCTGAATCACAGGCAAGCCATATGCACGCCGGCTGTAGTCCCGGCTGCTCCTCTTCTGATCCAGCTCTCTGCTGTGGCCTGGGAAAGCAGCAGCAGATGGCCCAAGTCCCACTACTATGGTGCAGTGGGTTAACGTCCTGGCCTGAAGCACCAGCATCCCATATGGGTGTCGGTTGAGTCCTGGCTGCTCCACTTCCACTCCCATTCTCTGCTATGGCCTGGGAAAGCAGTAGAAGATGGCCCAAGTCCTTGCACCCCTGCACCCATGTGGGAGACCTGGAAGAAGCTCCTGGCTCCGATCAGTGCAGTATCAACCATTGCGGCCAAGTGAGTAGTAAACCATCAGATGGTAAACCTCTCTCTCTCTGCCTCTCATCTCTCTGTGTAACTCTACCAAATAAATAAATCTTTAAAAAAAAAAAAAAAAGAAGATGGCCCAAGTCCTTGGGACCCTGCACGCACATGGAAGACCAAGAAGAAGCTCCTAGCTCCTGACCGGCGCAGTTCCAGCTATTGCAGCCATCTGGGGAGTGAACCAGCAGATGAAGACCTCTCTCTCTGCAACTGTTTTTCAAATAAATAAAAGAAATCTTAAAAATAAAAAAAGATATGTTTAATATACCTTTAATAATTTGCTCCAGATTTTCCAAATAAAATTTGTACTGGCTAACCAGGCCTTCTTCAAATTCTCTTAACTTCTGGGTTTCTTTGCGGATCTGAAAAGAACAAAATGGTCATTTTTAAAAATATGAAAATCTAAAAATAAGCACAAAATCTAGTGTCTAGTATATATCTAATAATGTACAAAGAAAATAAAACAAGAAAAACCTAATATTTCTCTTCCCAATGTTTCAAAATGTTCATTTTCTTATACAGTAATTATTATTCAGGAGTACCTTGGAAGATTTTTCTGCTTCTGTTAGGGGCCGGATTTTATAGGAAGGAGTAATGTCTTTAAATAACTCCATCAGAGAAACTATCACCAGCTTCCGAACAGTAACAGCCACATCAGGATCCTGTTCCATCAGCATGGAACGTAATTCTTTAAGTTTCTTAATCTGTTAAAGAAACATAAAAGGCTAGTGAAATCATGGCAAAACAATCATGAACAAAAAACAAGAGCTCAATATCTGGCTCAACAAGTAGAAGTCACGTAATGATCCAGTGACTCCAGTTAAGTCATACTGTTTACTTTACCAAACAATGTATCACTGAAGTTACAAGGCAATCATATTTTTTAAAGATTTCTTTTTATTTATTTGACAAGCAGAGTGGCAGGGGCAGGGAAGAGAGAATTATACAGAGAAAGAAATCTTCCATCTGCTGGTATAGTCCCCAAATGGCCATAATAGTCAGGGCTGAACCAGGCAGACCAGAAGCCTAAAACTCTATCCAGGTCTCCCAAGTGGGTGGCAAAGACCCAAGCACTAGCGCTATCTTCCACTGCTTTCCCAGACACATTAGCAGTGAGCTGGACTGGGAGCAGAGCGGCAGCCAATGTTCTGATGTAGGATCCCAGCACTGCAGGTGGCAGCTTAACCCTCTGAGCAATAACACTGGCCCCAGGTAATCATATTTTTTGTATGCAGAAACATACAGACTGGGGCTGGTGCTGTGGCATAGTGTGTAAAGCCGCCACCTGCAATACTGGCATCCCATGTGGGCACCAGTTAGAGTCCCGGCTGTTCCACTTCCAATCCGGCTTTCTGCATTGGCCTGGGAAAGCAGAGGAAGATGGCCCAAGTCCTTGGGCTCCTGCACCCACGTGGGACACCTGAAACAAGCTCCTGGCTCCTGGCTTTGGATCGGTGCAGCTCCAGACATTGCGGCCAGCTGGGAAGTGAACTAGTAGATGAAAGACACCTTTCTCTCTGCCTCTCCTCTCTAAGTCTGACTTTCAAATAAATGAATTTTAAAAATAAAAATATATAGACTTTGTTTTTTACATTTACTTTAAAGACAGAGCTATAGAGAGGGAGAGGAGAAAGATCTTCCACCCACTGATTCATTCCTAAATGGCCACAAAGGCCAAGGCTAGGCCAGGCTGGGCCCCTTGGGCCCCTACACCCACATGGGAGACCCAAAGAAACTCCTGGCTCCTGGCTTTGGACTGGCCCAGCTCTGACCATTTGGGGAGTGAACCAGCAGATGGAAGCTCTGTCTCTCATTCCCTCTGTCTTTTAAATAAATAAATCTCTAAAAACAGAAATAAAATTGTATCATTTTATATGACTCCACATGCATGGTATCATTTAATCCTCACACAACAAAGTTTTTGGAATAGATCTCATTCTCTTTTTAGAAATGAAGAAAATGTGTCTTGGGTAAAACAATTTATTGAAATTTGCACACATACCACCAAGCAGGATCAAGATTGAACCTCAGGATTCTTGAGTTCATATGCTATGATTATTTTCACCAGGATACAAATGGCCCAATAATAATTCATCACAACTGTGGTTGCATTTCTCCTAAATTATTTCGCACTTAAAATTTTTTCTGAATTTCACTGACTTCCATGTAGCATGTTCCTTATTAAAAACTAATTGGTTACATATTTCTGCTCATACAACTTCTAAAATTACTCAATAAAATACTCCATGATTTGCAAAAACTATGAATCAGTCAAGCAAATTCACAAGCAGTTTCTTCCTTCCTAAAACAACCAATTTTTATAAACTACTTTGAGAGTTACAATAGTTAAGTCCCATGTCTTCATTAGAACAGGAAAATAAGACTCAGTGTGACTTATCTAAGCTCACAGAGGAATTAAGTTCAGACACAAGATTAAGCTAAGATTCTGTGTGCTAATTAAGCTACTACATTTTGTTAATACTTTTTGTGCTGTCTTATGTGTAACAAGAAAATGTTAGCCATCTATACCATATCTAATTTGAAGAGCCTGAAACAATTAATACTACCTACGTTACTTTCTGGATCTGATACAATGGCAGAGGCCAACGCCGCAATGTGCATTTTCTTCTCCTGTAGTTTCTTCTTTCTTTCAACCAAATGTTCTTCTATAGTCAGCTCTCGAACAGGATTTTCAATGACTTCTGAAACAGAGGAAACTTCCCCTCTTAAATACTTAAGTAAGAGCATCAAAGTCCTTAATAAAATTATTTTCTTATAGTAATGATGCCTAAACTTTTTTATCGCTACATATAATACTCTCAACAATCATGTAACACAGGCACTATCGTTAGACCCATTTTGAACACAAGAAAAATGAGGCAAAGAGAAAGTAACTCGGCTATCTCTAGATCTGTCTCAATTTCACACCTATGCTATCAAATCCACAACAATTCACACTAATTTAGAGAAAGGTAATTTTAGTTTCCTTTAGAGTACAAAAACATGTCCACCTTAAAATATTCATAGGAATTGGAATAAACACATTAATCTACAATAGCTTATAGTGGATGACTGAAAACAAATAGGTCACTTGCAATCTCATTTACACCATTAATGAGGTCTGCTAAATTAAAAGTAAAATTGAACAAACTTGTTTCACAAATTTCCAACAATAAAACGTTTTTTCAATTTAACTCTGATTAGTTAAAACCACTATAGCTTTTAGGAACCCAATTCATTATCTAAAACAGACATGCAAGTATATAAAGAATTTGTCTAACTGCTCTTCAGAGCAAACAAAAGTGGCTTCTTATCACTAAATCATTTTTGTAACTTAAAGCTAAAAAGTTAATAGTTTTATGCAGGCAGGTCCTTCTCTTCGAATTAAGAGGAATCAAGAACAGTAACAATTAAGAAGACTGTGTTGGTTCTCATTACAAATGAAACCACATAAAATTTTTCCATAATAAAAAAATCAATTCCATAATTTAAGAGCTTTAAATGTTCAAAATGATCCTGCAATGAGCAGTACTCCATAATTTACATTCCAGATTTTAAAGTTAACTTACATTTGCAACTATGCAAAATATTATTCTTAATGAACAATTTGATAAATCTCAATATATATCTCATTACCTTCCTCAATATCCATCTCTTCTTGGTCCTCTTCATCTTTATTACTGTCAATAACTGTATGAAAAATGTGTATTAAAATGTGATAACATAAATGATTGCTTTAAAACTCGGGATAGTAATTAGGGGAACAATTAGTGGTTGAGAGGAGCACAAGAGAAGTTTCTGAACGATGGAAGTATTTGTTTCTTGCCTGGTAGTATTATGGGGTGCAGTACCCGAAAAATCATGTTAACATCACATCTCTCTGACTTTTGCCTGAGTCTTACTTCACAAAGAAACATTTAAACACAACGGAAACTAATCAAGGATAATTAGTATGCTCCAGTTTTAGAAACAGGATTTGGTGAAACGACTGAAGACAAAAACACCTGAACCCTGTAGCTTCAATTATAATCACAACACAATGGACAACTGAGAAAATCAGCTGTACAAGGGTCAATTCAAAATGAAATTAGGTTTTAGTGCAAAACAATTTTTTTGCAATGTCTTTTAATCCCATTTTCCACAAACTTTTTGAAGTCCTCTCATACTTTTAACCAAAATCATCAAGCTTGCTCTATGACTAACTGCAGCTTCCCCTACTTTGGAGATATGAATAAAAGTCAAAATAAGATTATTATTTTTTTTAAAAAAGTTTATTTATCTGAACGACAGAGGGAGAGGTAGACAGCAAGACTGTCATCTACTGTTCACTCCCCAAATAGCCAGGTCAGGGCTGAGTAAGGCTACAGCCAGAAGCCCCAAACAAAATCCAGGTGTCCCACAAGGGTGGAAGGGACTCAGGTATTTAACTAACCCCTGTGCCTCCCAAGGTGCACATCATCAGGAAGACACAATGGAGAGCGAAGCCAGGACTCAAAACATAACAAGTAGGAATCCCAAGTGCCAGCCTAACAGCTATGCCAAACTCCCACTCTAAAACTAAATTCTGAATGAAAAAAACCCATGAGGATATAGAGAGACGCTAAATATACCAGCTGATTAGATTTACCTGGCTTCTCCCTGGTCTGTGGAATTATACCGCTTTTATCTTTGATAGGAAGCAAATGAATCAGTTCTTTCTCTGGTGCAGTTTGCAAAGTTCTTGGTATTTTTTCATATTTATCTATAATGTGTTCATGCTTTCGTTTCTTGGCATGAATAGGCTCGCTGCAGGAAAAAAAAAAAACAATTTTCAGATTTAGGACATTTTAAATGGTATCTAGAGATCTATCATTTTAAAAATAAAAATAGGCCAGCGCCGTGGCTCAACAGGCTAATCCTCCACCTTGCGGCGACGGCACATCAGGTTCTAGTCCCGGTTGCCCCTCTTCCAGGCCAGCTCTCTGCTGTGGCCCGGGAGTGCAGTGGAGGATGGCCCAAGTGCTTGGGCCCTGCACCCCATGGGAGACCAGGAAAAGCACCTGGCACCTGGCTCCTGCCATCGGATAAGCGCGGTGGGCCGGCCGCAGCACAGCGGCCATTGGAGGGTGAACCAACGGCAAAGGAAGACCTTTCTCTCTGTCTCTCTCTCTCACTGTCCACTATGCCTGTCAAAAAAATAAAAAATAAAATAAAAATAAGCCACAAGCTGAATCTTCAACAGGTGTATAGATATATACCTTAGACCAATGCCTAGCACATAGCATTCACTCAAATAGCAATTGAATAAATGAACAGCCTACCCCAAGACTCAAATAAGAGCTGTATCTACCTTTCCCTTTAGATGCAAAATAAAGATGGAAGTTATAGTAGATTCTTTTTGAGGAACATTCCAAAGAGCCAAGGATGACACCACGCTCTTTAACTTTCCAAAAATTCTTTATAGTATTGCCAAGGATTTCAGAATTAAAAAGATCTAAGTTTAAATTCTAGAGCTGTTACTGTGGTAAGGGAGAGGATCAGTTTCCTCTCTGGATTTGGGAGTAATACCTAACCGGGAAAATTATGTGAGATCATGGCCATGAAGAACTTAACTACTGTGCCAATGCCTGCAACAGAACAACATTGTTCCTTCATTTACTCTACCTCACTATTTAGATAAATAGACATGTACACCAAATCAAATAAGCTTGTCTATTCACGCTCTTCCTTTACTTAGGAGTAAGAGTTTACACTTTGTAAACACTGTGTTCATAGGTAAACATCTTGAACTGACTACAAAGTAACATTTACAGTCAAGTTTCCACCACTGAAGGGATATCACAGTTGTAACCTGAATGAAGTATTACCTAGAGGAAAGATCTCTTGTTAGAAAAGATGCTTTTTGTCCTAAATCTTTCATTAACTGTAAATCATCTTCATCCATCATATCTAAGGGAAGGGCTTCCTCTTCCTCCTCCTCTTCCATCTCAATCCTTTTAGCTGTTTCACAAAAAAAGAAAAACACACCAAGTATTAAGTATCTATTGTGTCTACAATAGATGGAAAAGCTTATGTTTTTCTAATACCATAGCCTAGTATTTCCAAAAGAAAGCACTATTGACATGTTAGGCAAGACAATTTTCTTAAGCTATGCAAAATGCTAGCATCTCCTTAAATCTAAATACCAACAGCATTCCCAGGTCACTGTAGCAGTGAAAAAATTGAATGACTCCACACATTATCAAATGCCTTTCAGGTCATTTGAGAACCAATGACTCAGCCTCATAGCTCTTTCTCATCTCCAGTGATTTTCACTTCCATCCCACTTTAGCCAATCTTTTCAAAGGCCACACCCTAAATCCTAGTGCCAATCTTTTCCCTCTCCACTAATACCATCACCTACCTCATTTCATAATCATCAGAGGACCTAGCTTCCTACTTTACTGAGAAGACAGCCGATACATTAGAAACCCTTTCAAAGTCCATACCAAGTGCAACAGCATTTAAAACCATCTTTTTCTTCCCGCCCCCTTCTTTTTTCTTTAAAGATTTACTTATTTGAAAGGCAGAGTTAGAGAAGGGGAGGCAGAAAAGGGGAGAGAGACAGACTGAGTCAGTCTTTCATCTGCTGGTTCATTCCCCAGATGGCTGCAATGGCTAGAGTTGGGCCAATCCGAAGCTAGGAGCTTCTTCCAGGTCTTCCACATGGGTGAAGGGGCCCAAATGCTTGGGCCATCTTCTGCTTTCCCAGGCCAAAGCAGAGCTGGATGGGAAGTGCAGCAGCTGGGACTCAAACCCAAGCCCATACAGGATGCCCGCACAGCACCGGCCCCTCTTATAACACTGCAGCATGTCTCTCTTCCTGCGCTCTAGATCCCCCAAACTCTTGCCTTTAATCATTTATGCTTTCTCTATCCTGCATCTTCAACCTCTCCAATCTATGACTTCTTCAATATTGGCATTTTTAAGATGGTCATTTTCCATACAGCAACATGTCAATATCTTAACAAATTAAAAAGTCATCCTATTACTGGTTAAATGAATTTCCCTATGAGTGAAAAACATGCTGCTGCTAAAAAAAATTTGAAGAACCTAAAAGGAGGAAATGTTGACAACCAGATCCTTTAGATCTGCTGCATAGATCAGAGATTATATAGATGAGAAATTGATCTACCTCAGCTTTAACAGCTGTATGGTATCATATCATAGGTATACTACACATTTATAAAATTTATTAATTCTCTGTTGATGGACATGTTAATCATTTCTGAGTTTTTGTGTTTTTGCCATCAACAATGTTGCAATGAACTATGAGTCTTCACAAACTGTTTCAAACAGTCACAGGATGAATTTCTAGCAGCAGAATTACTGAATCAAAGGAAAGTGCATTGTTTATCTTTAAACAAGTCTTTCTATTAGGTTATATGAGGTTATTAGCAATTTTATTCAACTGGTATAAGCATGGCATACATGAAGTGACAGCTGCAGCCCATATGGGAGCTGGTTCAAGTCCCAGCTGCTCCACTTCCAATCCAGCTCCCTGCTAACGCTCCTGGGAAACAGAGGAAGATGGCCCAAGTTGGGCCACTGCAGCCACATGGGAGACCCAGAAGAAGCTCCTGTCTCTTGACTTAGGTCTGGCCCAGCCCTAGCTGTTGTGGCCATTTGGGAAGCGAACCTCTGCTACTCTGGCTTTCAAATAAACAAAATAAATCTTTGGAAAAAAAAAAAAAAAGGCCCACAATCAAGGCTGGGCCAGGTCAAAGCCAGGAGTACGGAACTCAATCCCAGTCCCTCATATGGGTGGCAAGTATCTGAGTCAAAATCTGCTGCCTCCCAGAGTGCACATTAGCAAGAAATTGACTCAGAAGCAGAGCATCCAGGACTCAAACCACGTAATCTAATAATGGGATGCACGCATTCCATGAAGTGCCTTAACCACTGCACCAAACACCAGCTTGGAAATTTACACTTTATATCCAACTGTCTGATAAACTTCATTTACATACTGAACTATAAGAATAAAGCTTTTGCTTTCATTTTTATTACATAACTATTAACATATCACGCTTTTTAAATTTATTAAAACTTCAGATGAATAAAATCACTTAAAAGTATCCAACTCAATCATTACACTTTTTACAGATGAAATGCTTGCAGACTAAGTAACCAACCAGGGCCACACTGCCAGTAATAAAATCAAGAGAAAAACTGAGGTCTCCTGACTTCCAGCTTAATAACCTTTTTTTTTTTTAAGATTTATTTATTTATTTGAAAGAGAGTTAAAGAGAGGGAGAGACAAACAGAGATATCGTCCATCTTCAGGTTCACTCTCCAGATGGTCACAACGGCCAGCACTGGACCAGGTCTCCCAGGTGGGTAGCAGGGGCCCAGGCACTTGAGCCATCTTCTGCTACTTTCCCCAGGCCATCAGCAAGGCGTTAGGTTAGAAGTGGAGCAGCTAGGACATGAACCGGAGCTCTGTAGGATGCTGGCACTGCAGGCAGCAGTTTTATCCACTATGCCACAAAGCTAACCCCAAGCCCAGCATTCTTTCATATGTCACAATAATATGTTGCCAATGGATCAAACTACATGCCAGGATTAAGAATGACACAGCTGGGACAGCACCCTGGCTCACTTGGTTAATCCTCTGCCTGCAGTGCTGGCATCTCATATGGGCACCGGGTTCTAGTCCCAATTGCTCCTCTTCCAGCCCAGCTCTCTGCTGTAGCCCAGAGGGCAGTGGAAGATGGCCCAAGTGCTTGGGCCCCTTCACCAGCATGGGAGACCAGGAAGAAGCTCCTGGCTTTGGATCGGCACAGCGCCGGCCTTAGCAGCCATTTGGGGAGTGAACCAACAGAAGGAAAACCTTTCTGTCTGTAGCTCTACTTGTCAAATAAATAAATTTAAAAAAAATAATGACACAGCCATGGGAAGACTTAATAGCTGTTAAATAATTATATACAGTCTAATAGGAATACCCTAGGAGGTAGGCATTAAGTCTAGCACTTAGCGACAACAATGAAAAAGTCCATGTCATGCGGCAGGTATTGTGGTGCAGCTGCTTAAGCTGCAGCCTGAGATGTCCACGTGCCATATCAGAGTACCTGGTTCAAGTCTCAACTATCCCACTTTAAATCCACATCCCTGCTAAGGGACCTGGGAAGCAGCAGGTGACAACTCAAGTATTGGAGGCCCTGCTACCTACACAGGATGGAGTTCTTGGTCCAGTTGTCAGACATTTAGAGAATGAACTAGCAGATGGAAGCTAGCTAGCTATCTCTGTGTGTTTCTCCTTCTCATTCTGCCTTTCAAATAAATAAATACATCTATTATCTATTAAGAAAATTTGAAGCCCATGTTCCATATCCAAGTACTTTGGTTTAATACTCAGCTCTGACTCCATATTTCTGATAATGAGGACCCTGGGAGGCGGTAGTGAAGGCCCAAGTAATCAGGTTCCTGACACTCACATGGGAGACTTAAACTGAGTTCCCAGTTCCCAGCTTTAGCCTGTGCCCAGTCTCAATTGTTGTGGATATCTGGGAACTGAACCAGTCAATGGTAGCTTCCTTTCTCTGTCCATTTCTCTATCAAATAAAAATTTAAATTAAGAGTTCAGGAATTGAGTGACAGCTGACTCCTCGCTCTACAGATTACAAAATAAACTCCCACTTCCTTCTACCACCAAAAAAAATCTTTTGGGGCCAGCATTGTTAAGCCATTGCCTGCGATGCCGATTTGAGTCCTGGCTGCTCCAATTCCAATTTAACTGCTTGATAATGCACTGGGAAAACAAAAGGAGATGGCCCAACTGCTTAGGCCCCTGTACACATGTGGAAGACCCAGATGAAGCATCTGGCTCCTAGCTTCAGCCTTGCCCAGCCCCAGCCATTGAGGCCATTTGGGGAGTGAATCAGCAGATGAAAAATCTAACTCTACCTCCCAAATAAATAAAATCATATTTTATGTATACACACACACACAACTTTTAAAATATGTTTATCAGGTGTTTGGCACAATGGTTGTCACTTGGGACACTTGCATCCCATACCCAAGTGCCCAGTTTGAGTTCTCGTTCTGCTTCCATTTCCAGCTTCCTGCTAACACATAGCCCAGAAAACAGATGACGGCTGAAGAACTTGGGTCCCTGCACCCTCATGGGGAGACCCAGACTGAGTTCTGGGCTCCTCCCTTCAGCCTGGCCTAGTCCTGGCTATTGTGGACATTTCAGGACCAAATCATCAGATGGAAGACTGTCTCTTTGCCTTGAAAACATGAAAATAAAAACTTAAATGTGTGCGCATATATATTCACAGACACACAGTAAATACCCTAAAAGCACCAGTAAAATGTAAAACCAGCCTGACTCAAATAACTACATGCCTTATTTGGAGATCATGAGTAGTTTTATAAAATAAATCTGACAATTTATAGCTTGATTCTACTCCAAATTTCTGAGTCACAGTTGATTAAATCAAGTATCCCTTGATAACGGTGTGAATAATGAACCAGAGACAAGCATCGGTCTATCCTCAACAAACTGCCAGTGAAAGGGCAAGTAGCAGTACTGGCATGATGTGCAACCTTTATTTTCATGGCTAGTCTGAGTTTCTTTCTTTTATTGCATCTTCAGAACTGTTTGCTAGACAAACCAAAAGAGGAGGTCAGCTAGTTGTGCTTTGCACAGCGAGTACAATACCGAAATGTTTTCTCACACTGACTGTGATAAAGCACACAGGACTACTATACTTACCCACTCTTAGGAAGATCTAAAAACAAGAGCAATTATTAGAAAGCCAAGTTGTTTCCATGAAGAACTTTTCAGAATAATCCATGGAAACTAAAGTCTGTGAAAGTCTCCACCATTACCTGTTCGTTTCTTCTTTGGGTCCTCCAATGGGACAGGTTTCTTTGACACAGCATCTTTTACAGCTTGCCTTAGCTTCCTTTGTTCTTTGCGGTACTTCTTGAGCGTGCTTTGTTGTTTAAACTGCTTATTTTTTAGCTTGTTTTCAAGTTTAACTTTACTAGTTTTTATCAACTTGCGAAAGCTTGGGACCTGTTTTTTATTTCTTCTCTAGAAAAGAATTGCAAGAGGGGCAATGTCAATACTGTAATTATTTCTTTTTCAAAAGCAAGTCAAGGAGAAAAACAACTGATTTTAAATGCCATCAAACCAATTTCACAGTCTGAATGTCCCACCGTCACGAATCTTGAATATAATAGCTAAAACCAGACTACGGCATTAATTCCAGATAACAGCAACAGGGCATCAGCCATTCAACCACCGGTCTTCCGGTGACTAGAATCCACAACTAACCAAACGGGTCTAAGATCCACAAAAGATTAAGCAGCACTGACCTACTGGAAGACGATAGCTCGGAGCTAGTTAAGAGTTCAGGAACACCGGCCGTCCTCGACAATCCACAGCTGACGCTTCTATGCTGCTTCACCATTTAAAACCTCCAAAGAGGCAGCTCAAACGGCCTAGGGAACTAGTGACTGCTGCTGTCCTCTCATTACCGACGCAGCAGAGCTGTGCGACTCGCCAAGGAGTCCTCACCGAAGGAGGGGAAGCCGAACTGGGGCGTCGGTCTCCGCCCCTCTCACTCTTTCTCTCTCTGGCGACCCCACGTTCGGAAGGTCATCCGGAAACCCAAATCTCAGAACTAGCTCTAATTTTCTGTGCGAACCAAAGGGAGTCCCTCTCCCCAGACGAACGCGTCCCGGATCCCGGGGCTCAAACTCAGAGGGCAGGACCTCACTTCTTATCTGCAGCACCAGAGTCCAAAAGGCCACTCCTAGGAGCCCTTGCAGGTCAGCCCACCTGCGCTCGTCCCACCGCAGCGTCCCTGGAACCTCCGAGGACTAAGGAAGCCGGGTCTAAGCACCGGGAAGCGGACCGCTCAGCGTCCGCGCGCTCCAGCCACCGCGACCCCCAACTCAAGGCTGGAAACCGGCCGAGAAGCTAAGCGAGGCCCAGACCCTTCCAGTCCCAGGACACTTACCGCCTTCATCCTTAGGCTTTAAGAGAGTCCCGGAAAACCCACGGGCAGCCCAGCAGCGCCACACGTGCGAAACCCACACCGCTTCTGCGCAAGCCGGAAGCTGGCTACACGCCCTCCCCGTGCTCCGCCGCCGGAAACGGGGGGCGGGACTTCCGCAGGCTGGCTAGGGCGCGCGCCCTCTGGCGGTGACGGGCTAGCGGCACGCCGCCAGCGTGCGCGCGCACGGACACGCGCGGTACCGGAGAGGGGCCAAAAAGGGGTGGGGCCGGAGCCAAAAAGGGGTGGGGCCGGAGCCCGAGCCGGGCCAACAAGGGGTGGGGTCGGGGTCGGGGTCGGGGCCGGGGCCGGAGTCCGGCGGGCGCGGGGCACTTTGTGAGGTTGAGTCTTGGACTTTTGTCCAAGGTCTCTTAAAGCCGAGGGAAATAGGAGGACTTGGTGTTTCTACAGTCACTTTCCGGCGTTTTGTGCCTGTCCTCACCCGCCCAGCGCCTGTTCTCGATTTTGGTAATTTCTCCTCCGTGAAACCTGACGACGGGGAGAAGCTTACTCCTTGCGTTGTTTCGCCCACCCCTCCACGGACGCTCTGGGCGTGTTCCTGAAGTGACAAATGACTTCTCACCGCCTTCTGCCACTCAGAAGCCTATGGTTCTTGATGTTCTACTTCGAAATCATTTTGCTTTAATTTTAGCCATTGTCTGATGAAGAGTTCTATCAGCGAGCTTCATCTGCCTCTCATTTCACGGTTGACTCCGGATGAATTCTTCTATGTGCTTGTTAATTCTGTCAACGTCGTTAATTTTAACAGGAAGATTTATTCGTTGTAAACATGTTTTTCAAAATGCTTGTCGCGCAAAGGCTTTTGGTTTATTTATTTAAAAAGCAGAGTGACGTCGGCGAGATCTTCCATCCACTGGTGTACTCCTCAAATGGCCACAACAGCGAGATCCGGACCAAGCAGAAGCCAGGAACTCCATCCTGGTCTCCCACACCGGTAGCCGGAGCCCAGGCATTTGGGCCGCCATCTGCTGCCTTCCCAGGCACATTGGCAGGGAGCTGGATCAAAAGTGGAGCAGCAGGGACTTGAACTGGCACTCCAGTAGCAGGTGCAGGTCCCGCAAGTGGTGGCTTAACCCTCTGCACCACACTGGCGGCCCTGAAGCCTAGCAATTTCCAGATCCCATCTCAAAGACAAGAATTCCCTTCTGTCCAGCGCCTCTCTTTCTGCCTTCTCGGCCTCCTTTGCCGTGTCCTCCACACCCTGTCTCAGAAATGGCAGAGCCTGTCCCACTGGGGTATTACTTCATC
The DNA here is from genome assembly GCA_949820135.1 of Sylvilagus floridanus. NCBI lineage: Eukaryota > Metazoa > Chordata > Mammalia > Lagomorpha > Leporidae > Sylvilagus > Sylvilagus floridanus. The sequence goes on from OX463235.1 coordinate 46,849,410, forward strand.
AACTTGAAAACATCAGCCTGTGCTTTTCTCAAGTGCCTGAATTCCTTCCCAGCCATATCAGCGTCTCTGCAGTCACTCCCATCCTTTCCACCCTCTGCAGTCTCTCCAGGGATGAGGCATTCCCATTCCAGTTCAAAACCAACTCCTCCCAGCCTCTCCAGACTCTGGGATCACTAATTATCTTTTTCTTCCTTCTTCTGCCCTTTCGCCCTTTTCTGTTGATTCGTTAGTCCTCCTAGCTTTAAATTTGTTTCCTAACAACCACATCTCGTTTTACTTGTTGTTTTGTATTCCTGCCCTGCTTGTCCTCACTTCCAGGAAAAAGTCATACTCTCCGGGTGTCTCCACTTCCTCTTTTATCAGAGCCCAAGCCTGCATAGCTTTTTTAGGAACTGCATCATACACTTGGCCCATTCTAAGTTTACAATAAACTAAGATCTTTGGATCATGTGTAAGTGTTTGTTGCCAAGCTTAATCTCTTCCATCTCAACTGTGAGCAGCCTATTGTGTGAAAACTAATGAAAAATGAAGTTTCCATGACTCTTAAATGTTACTGGTTTCTTAATCATATTTTCTCCTGCTTTGTATCATCTCCCATTCATTCAGTCCACTGCTAAGCCCAGCTTGGGCTCCACATTGTCTTAGGTCATTCATAGCATTCCTGAACAGCTGGGCAAGGAAGGGTCACTGGGCTATCCCAAACTGGCATTGCATGGATAGTACCCAGATTCCTGTGAGCCCTTCTGGAGACCTGTTACCAACACGGCTAGATCTGCCCATTATCATTCCACTGACACTGATCTCACTAGAGTCGCCAAGCACTTCTCCAAGTGAGCGGCGAATTCTATCATTTCTTTCTTTTTTAACCTCACTGGACGTCTCCATTAGGTTGATGCTACATACTTCTCCTTTCTTCCGTTAGAATGTTGACTCCTTTGGCTCTGCTAACAGCCTCTTCCTTGAGTTCTACCTCTGTTGCTTCCTCCTCATGCCTCTTCATCGTAGGTGGTGGCATTCAGGGTTCTACTCTTGGCCCACTTTTCTACTTCGCTTCTAGTACTACTCGCTCTTCCAGCATGATCTCATCAGTCCATCTATTGCACAAAGATTTTGTCCAACCTGTGCTTCTCCTCTGAGTTTCAGTTTTGTAGCTAGCTGCCTCTCGACCTATCCATGTGGAAACCACGGGAGTTTAAATCTCCATGTTCAAGGCTGAACTTGTGTTGCTTGCACCTCTTTCAGTATTCCCTATTTCATTCAATACAATCGCAAGATTCCAGGGATCTTTGTGAATAGGCCAGAACTTTCTTGGACATTCACCATGTTACAATTCTTCCATTTTCTCTAAACAAATGGGTTTGGAAACTGTCACTAAGTGGACACAGCACAATAAGGTTCTGGTGTTCCAGTCCCTCAAGAAAGCTTATGTAAGTTCTAACAAGGGACTACTCTAAGGTTTGACACTTTGTAGTATCTGTTTGGTGTTAGAAGCAACCTACCTCTCAGTGTCTGAAATTAGACAGCAAAGTTGTAATTGGATGTCATTATTGTCAATCATCTTGGACATAAGAGAATCACACAAAGAAGACCTTGTAGAAATTGGAAAAAGCTTACATTTCCTGAAGACTTTTTAAAAAGATTTATTTATTTGAAAGGTAGAGGTACAGAGAGGCTGAGGCAGAGAGAGAGAGAGAGAGAGAGAGAGAGAGAGAGAGAGTCTTCCATCCAATGGTTCACTCCCCAACTGGCCGCAGCGGCTGGAGCTGTACCGATCCAAAGCCAGGATCCAGGAGCTTCTTCTAGGTCTCCCACGCGGGTGCAGGGGCCCAAGGACTTGAGGCATCTTCCACTACTTTCCCAAACCATAGCAGAGAGCTGGATTGGAAGTGGAACAGCCGGGACTTGAACCAGCACCCATCTTGGAAGCCGGCACCGCAGGTGGTGGCTTTACCCACCAGCCCCTCCTGAAGACTTTTAAAATAGACAAAAAAAAAAAAAAAAAAAAAAAAAAAAAAAGAAAAAAAAAGAAAAGAAAAGAAAAGAAAGAAAGAAAAAAGAAGAAAAAAACTGTCTCTACAAATAAATTGAGTGTTGCCCCCTAGAGTTGTACAATATGTCAGGACAATTCCCTTACTTCAAAGTGCTTGAATATGTTCAATCATCATTCTGTTTCCCGCTCTATGAATCAGGGGAGGGAAGGAGTCTAGAATGTACTCAGTTAGGAAGGAAATCGGAAATCTCGCCATCAGAGAGTTAAGACATCTCAGTAGGGAATATTTATTACTTAGAGTTATCTACAAAATAAAAGGAACTTACTGAACAATACTTCTGAGACGTCAGTCTTGTAGAATTCTAAACCTTTCACTCAGTAATTTGTAAAAAAGAACCCATTTATTTATTTTGTACCTCTTATCAGGGCAGACTCAAGTTGCACGGCTATCAATTAAGTCCTTAATAGAAGTTATCAAGGGCAAAGAGAGATGTCACTTCCAGAGGTACAGATGATTTCATCTTTGATTGTTTAAAAATGTGAGTTCTTGGTTCTGTCATTTGGCCTAATGGTTAAGACACTTGTATCCCATTTTGGAATACATGGGCTCATGTCCCACTTCTGCTTCTGATTCCTAATGTGCACTGTGAGAGGCAGCAGGTGAGCAAAAGACGGTCTGAGTCCTTGTGCTCCTGCACCCACGTGGGAGACCCGGAAGAAGCTCTTGGCTCCTGGCTTCTGATTAGCCCTGCTTTGGCCATTGCAGCCATCCAGGGAGTGAACCAGTGGATGGAAGATTTCTCTCCGCCTCTCCCTCTGTGAAACTCTTTCAAATAAATAATTAAATAAATAAATAAGAAAACAGAATAAAGCAATCATTTTTTAAAAAAGCAGTAGGTGATGGCTCAGGTACTTAGGTCATTGCCACCCATGTGAGCTCTGGAATTCAACCTGGTCCAACCCCAGCTGTTCTGGACATTTGGGAAGTAAACCAGTGGAGAAAGGCTCCATGTGTCTGTCTCTGTCTCTCCCCCTCTTTCTCTCTCTGCGTCCCCAATAATAATAATAATAACAAATTAAATTTGAGTTCTTTAGGATCATGTCATTGTGACATCTGAGAACTGTCCTCCACAAAACTATATAGATGTGGAAGACATATCTGTGTTTGATTATTTCATTGAAATTGGTTTCCAAAATCATGTATTTGATACCAACCCAAGGATCTTCGACTCCCTTGTGATAGAAATTGACAAAAGGCTAATGTGCAATCCAGACAAGGTTTATTAGTGGCTTATGTTCCAGCACGAGTGAGGCAACTGCTGACTGGCCCAATAAGGAGAACTAGGCAAGGACTTCTGCTGGGTGGGGAGGCATGGCAGCTCCCCATTGGCACATACCACTTTGATCTACACCTGGCCCAGGGTTCTGGCTCCTGGCCCTTGGAACACTACAGCTCTATTTGCAACAGGCCCAGTGTTCCGCATAGGTGTGTTTCTTGCACAGGATGCCTTCAAAGTGGTGGCACTGGTCACTACTACCTCCTCAGGAAGGTCCCATATCAGTCTAATTGGGCATGCCCCAGGCAGTAGTGGGTCTTGCGGTTAAGGTATGGTCCCTTCTTGGTTTGCAACTGGGTAGAGGAACATGTGGGTAGAGATGGATATGTGTCAGGGCTGGAAGGACTTTATTTTGTGAGTCCTGCGTGTATCCTGTCTCATATCTGTCTCTGTGTTTATATTTTGGCCTTCATTCATCCCATTGGCTGATTACCTTGAAGAAATTAAAAGCTCATAGCAGCTCTTCTGCCAGGACAGACACAGAAGAGCAGTAGCCATGGCTCTGCACTACCCTGTGGCTGTGGGCTTCAGCAGGCCACAAGGTAACCAAGACCATGGACAAACTGAGCCATAGCCACAGTCGTGGGTACTCACCAAGCAGCCTAGTTTATGTGGGACATTATCTGGCATATGTGTGGCTTTGCTCTGCATGAGTGCAATGCCAAGGAGCTACTCAAGGTCTCCTAGGACAAAAGGGCCCTCAAGTTCATCAAGAAAAGGTGGGGCAGCATTATGGAATAGGTGATAAAGCCTCCACCTGCAATGCCAGCATCCCATTTTGGCACCAGTTCAGGTCCTGGCTACTCCACCTTCAAACCAGCTCCCTGCTAATGGCCTGGGAAAGCAGCTAAAGATGGTCCAGGTGCTTGGGTCCCTGCTGCCCAAGTGGAAGACTTGGAAGAAGCTCTGGGCTCCTGGCTTCAGCCCAGCCCAGTCTTGGCCATTGCAGCCATCTGAGGAGTGAACCAGGGATGGAAGATCTTTCTGTCTGTTTCCTCTCTCTCTCTTTGTAATTCTAACTTTCAAATAAATAAATAAATCTTTCAAGAAGAGAGAGAAAGGGAAGAGGAAGGGGTGGGAACGCACATCCATGCCAAGAGGAAGCAGGAGGAGCTGAGCTATGAACCGAAAGCCATAAGGAAGGCAGTTGCAAAGGACTGGGCTCCCCTCCCCGTGCCTAATAAATCCTTTACAGAAATCGGTAAACAAATAATGCCCATAAGAGGTTCAAAGAGATACTTCACAGTTTTTAAAACATTTATTTATTTTACTTGAAAATATATACACAAATATATATTGGAACACTACAGCTCTATTTGCACCAGGCTTGATGTTCCGCATAGGTGTGTTTCTTGCACAGGATGCCTTCAAAGTGGTGGCACTTTGAAGTAACACATTACATCTTCCATCTACTGGTTTACTCCCCCAATGGAAACAATGGCCAGAATTGGGCCAGGTCAAAGCCAGGGACTCCATCCAGGTCTCCCACATGGGTACAGGGGGCCAAGTAATTGGGCCATTCTTCACTGCCTTCCTAGGTCCATTAGCAGGGATCTAGATTAGAACTGGAGAAACCAGGACTTGAACCAGCACTCATATGGGATGTTGTCATTGCAGGAAGTGGCTTAACCCACTCTATCACAATGCTACTCAGGATACTTCATGTTTCTTAGGAAAAATTATTAAATAATGCCATGTTATAAATGTAAATCTTTGCACCAGTGCTGTGGTGCTGTAGGTTAATCCTCCGCCTGCGGTGCCGGCATCCCATATGGACACCGGTTTGGGTCCCTGCTGCTTCTCTCCCGATCCAGCTCTCTGCTGTGGTCTGGGAAAACAGTGGAAGATGGCCCAAGTCCTTGGGCCCCTGCACCCACGTGGGAGACCAGGAAGAAGCTCCTGGCTCCTGGCTTCAGATCAGCGCAGCTCAGGCCATATCGGCCATTTGGGGAGTGAACCAATGGAGGGAAGACCTTTCTCTGTCTCTCTCTCTCGCTGTTGGTAACTCTACCTGTCAAATAAATAAATAAAATCTTTACAAAAATGTAAATCTTCAACATTGTAAAAACAAGAATTTGAAAACATTTATGTCTTAGTCTCTACCTTTGACAATATTAAAATATAGTTGAGAAAAATCCATATATATGGAGTTGAGAAAGATAATTATGCATAAAAATAAAAAGTCAGATAGATGAGATAATATGTTCTAAGCAAGTCACATAAGGCAGTACAAATGAGTTATATTGTAGCCCATCAGGAAATCAAGTTATGTTACAATCACCTAATAATAATTTTAAGTATGAAATTAAAATTATTAATAAAACATAAGAACAAATAATGATGTAGCAGACATTTTTGGTTTCCCACTTATATTTTCTAAGCACTTCCTATTCCATATATACCCAAAATATACTTGATTAGTGCTTGAAATTTTTCACTTAAAGATTTTTTTTTTCTGGACCCTACAAAGCAGTCCAGAAATGCTAAGGAATTTCCACCCCTGGGAGCAATCTTCAACCAGCAACAAATGGAATCTGCAGAATAAATAGGAATATACCAATTGAAATAGGCTGAGCAATGTCTTCCAAAGATTTAAGCCTGCTACTGAGTCCTGGGAGGCAGCAGATGATGCCACAAGTTGGGTGGCTTACAACAATAGAAATTGATTTTCCCCTCCACCTTGCGGCGCCGGCACACCGGGTTCTAGTCCCGGTCGGGGCACTGGATTCTGTCCCGGTTGCCCCTCTTCCAGGCCAGCCCTCTGCTGTGGCCCAGGAGTGCAGTGGAGGATGGCCCAGGTGCTTGGGCCCTGCACCCCATGGGGAGACCAGGAAAAGCATCTGGCTCCTGGCTCCTGCCATCGGACGAGCGCGGTGCGCCGGCCGCAGCGCGCCGACCGCGGCGGCCATGGGAGGGTGAACCAACGGCAAAGGAAGACCTTTCTCTCTATATCTCTCTCTCTCACTGTCCACTCTGCCTGTAAAAAAAAAAAAAAAGAAATAGATTTTCCCGCAGTTCTAGAGGCCAGGAGACTGAAATCAGGGTTCTTTTTGTAGGGCCCTGCGGCAGAAGCCATTCCATATCTCTGTCCTTGTTTCTGATGACAGTTGGCCGTCTGCAACATCTCTTGGCTTATAGGTGTGTCAGTGCAATCTCTGCCTCCACCTTTAAGTAGCATTCTGCCTGGTCTCCGCTCCTATAGGGACACCTAGTCGTGTTGGATTAAGGGCTCTCTTAGTCTATTTTCTGTTGTTGTAACAAACAGCTGAGACCAGGTAATTTATAAAGACTAAAGGTTAGGCCGGCGTGTAGCGGGTAAAGCCACCGCCTGCAGCGCCGATATCCCATGTGGGTGCAGGTTCAATTCCTGTCTACTCCACTTCCCATCCAGGTCCCTTGCTAGTGCACCTGAGAAAGCTGCAAAAGATGGCAGGAGTGGCTGTGCTCCTGCACCCATGTGGGAGACCCAGATGAAGCTCCTAGCTCCTGGCTGTAGCCTGGCCCAGCCCTGCCTCTGCCTCTCCCTCTCTTTAAATAAATAAATCTTAAAAAAAAAAAAAAAAGACTAAAGGTTAATCTATCTTACCGTTCCAGAGGCTGAGAAGCCAGAGTCTAGATCTGGCAGGGGCCTTCTTGCTGCAGCACACAGCGAGACAGAGCAAGAATGTTAGCTCAGGTTCCTCTTCCGTGTATAAATCCAAATCACCTGGGCCTCACCTCCTTCTTCATCTAATCCTAATTACTACCCCCAAAGAACCCACTTCCACACCCCATTGACATACGAATTTGGGGATTCAGTTTCCAAAACATGAAATTTGAGGGGACACATTCAAATCATAGCAAGGGCCCACCCTGACAACCTCATCTTAACTTGGTTACTTCTGCAAAGGCCCTATTTCCAAATAATATCCCATTCATAGACAGACACCAGGGTATTAATATGTCTTTTTTTTAGGGGAACACAATTCAACCTCTAACACTTTGACTCAGGGTCAGATTCAGAGGACTGCAGCTTAAAACAGGAATCACTTATTAAGCACCTTTCTGTTGCCCTAAATATAAATCATTCCATTTTATTCTCAATAATCTTGCAAGATAAATATTATCCATTTAGTTAATTTATTTTTATTTAATTAATGAATCAGATGATTAGATGTTAGAGTGCAGCAAACCCTGTGTTTACACCAGACAGTGTAACAAGATGCCAGTCCCACCAGTGGGAGTAGATTTTCAGCAAACAGGATCAAATATCTTAAGCTTTTTTTCTAAATTGCAACATTAGAGATCAGGGCAAAAATCAAAAGGAATTTCCCTAGAGTTGTGATGTAGGTTATTTTCTTTTTCAGATTTTTACTGGCAAATTAACCCAAGTCATGACACTTCCTCTTTGTTTACTTGCATAGGCTATTCAGAACTAGTCTTTATTTATTCATTGCCTTTCAAAATCCCTAGGGTAGGAGAAGTTGTTTCCATGCACAAAGTCATGTACAGTTTCTAACAGTCCCTTGGGCAGTAATAGTTCTACAATCCTCTCTGTACCAGACTCTGCTAGGAGCTCTCTGTGAAAGAATGTTTTGTAAAACAAGGATGTATTGTTTTGAGGCCTTTATTCTAAAACTGCTGGGAAGTATATACAAGGAGGGAAGAGACTATAGAACGAAACTAATATCTAAGGTTTTATGTCTACCATTCTCACACTTCTCAGAATGCCTCTCCTGCTTATTCTAATGCATTCTCTACCTATCACCAATGCTCAAGTCTTTCTTCTGGTTACAAATTTGTAATTACTTCTACTAAGGAGTTTACCCACCGACATTACAAAAACATGTTTGGGAATTTATGCTTCTGATTGCCTTACTTCATTTTCCAAACTGACTATATTTATTTATTTTAAAAATATGTTTATCAGGGCTGGTACTGTGGCATAGTGGGCAAAGCCACCACCTGCAGTGCCAGCATCCCATTTGGGTGCCTGTTCAAGTTCTGGCTGCTCCTCTTCTGATCCAGCTCTCTGCTATGGCCTGGGAAGACAGTAGAAGATGGCCCAAGTCCTTGGGCCTCTGCTCCCACGTGGGAGACCTGGAAGAAGCTCCTGGCTCCTGGTTTCAGGAGTATCTTTATTGGGGCCAGTGTAGGAACTGGAAAACAAATACAAATTATTTTCCTATCACTAAAGAAACAGGAGTTTTTATGTAGGTGGATAAGCCAATTTTAGAAAACAGACAGGGAAGGGTGGGGGTGGGAGGGGGCAGCACTTTGGCACAGAAGGTTAATGCCCTGGCCTGAAGCGCTGGAATCCCATATGAGTGCCAGTTTGAGACCTGGCTGCTCCACTTCCGATCCAGCCCTCTGCTATGGCCTGGGAAAGCAGTCTCCTGCACTCACATGGGAAGACCTAGAGGAAGCTCCTGGCTCCGGCTTTGGATTGGTGCATTTCCAGCTGTTGCAGCCAATCGGTGAGCAACCTGCCTCTCTCTCTGCCTCTCCTTCTCTCTCTGTGAAGTCTGACTTTCAAATAAATAAATAAATCTTATAAAAGAAAGAAAGAAAGAGGGAGAGAGAGAGAGAGAGAATTACAGAGCTAGGCCGGCGCCATGGCTCAATAGGCTAATCCTCCGCCTTGCAGCCCCGGCACACCGGGTTCTAGCCCTGGTCGGGGCACCGGATTCTGTCCCGGTTGCCCCTCTTCTAGGCCAGCCCTCTGCTGTGGCCCGGGAGTGCAGTGGAGGATGGCCCAAGTGCTTGGGCCCTGCACCCCATGGGAGACCAGGAGAAGCACCTGGCACCTGGCCGATGAGCGTGGTGCGCCGGCCACAGCGCGCCAGCTGTGGCGACCATTGGAGGGTGAACCAACGGCAAAAGGAAGACCTTTCTCTCTGTCTCTCTCTCACTGTCCACTCTGCCTGTCCCAAAAAAAAAAAAAAAAAAAAAAGAATTACAGAGCTGTTTAAAGCTAATTGGACCTGAGCTCAAATTTAAATCTTGGACACTGTGAGGGACTGCTTTTCTGCTGAGCAGAGAAAAAGTTATCTTGTATCCTGTGTTACTACCAATTCATAAAATACAGTTAAGACCTGAGCTAATAACCAAACACCAAAGTACAGAGATGGTGATTTATTCTGTCTTCTAATCCCCAACACCTAGGTCAGTACTCTGTACCTAGAAAGAATCAATAAATATTAGCTGATTTGTCAAATTAAATTTAAGTGATTAATTAAGATGGGTCCTAAATACAGAGCTATGAACTCCTGTTGGATTGTTGTAGATCATTTTTTAAAGATGTATTTGTTTATTTGAAAGTCAGAGTCAAAGAGAGACAAGGGGAGGCAGAGACAGAGAGATCTTCCATCCGCTAGTTTACTCCCCAGTTGGCCACAACAGCCGGAGCTGCGCCCATCCAAAGCCAGGAGTCAGGAGTTTCTTCCTGTTCTCCCATGCAGATGCAGAGGCCCAAAGACTTGGGCCATCTTCTACTGCTTTCCCAGGCCATAGCAGAGAGCTGGATCGGAAGTGGAGCAGCCGGGACTTGAACCAGCACCCATAAGGGATGCCGGCTGCAGGTGGAGTCTTTACCGGCTATGCCACAGTGCTGGCCCCTGTTGCAGATTTTAAGTACTATGGTTCTTCAAGGTATTTTCTGTTATCTATTTCTTTGATACAACAGCTCCTCCTCCACACTCCTTCCGAATTTAAAGCAATCATGGACACAAACTGGAGTACTGTGAACCAGATAGTATCATTGGAATCATTTGTTTGGTTAAAACAGTGTGTTTGTGTGTGTGTTGAAATTCAGTTTTGAATGTGTTTAGGTGGGACATGCACTCTGTACACACTCTCCGGTTTCCTACATAGCCCACTACTTCCTATTGTCTGATCTCTCAGCCTGATTATACTTAATGGCACTTCTTTGTGAGACCCTTATACCTAGATTTTCAAGCCAGGATGGTACTATTTATTATTAGTCCAGTTTCTTCTTATTCTCCATCACAAAGGTGAACTATTTTCTGTAAATTTATTTTTGACTTTAGATCAAAGTATTGTTATGGTAGCTATCTTCCTTTTTAGTTAAGTCTATATACTGCTAAACCTTTAAGGTCACAAAGACTTGGTATTTCTTCATTTTAAAGATGAGGATAACAATGCCTACCTCTAAGTGAGATAATGTGTGTACCTGGCACTCAAAGGATATGTAAACTTTCAAATCATTTCCCCGATCCTTTCTGGCTAATTCTTTCAAGACCTCCGGTAAGACTAGTCACACAGCTTTTCCATTTTCAATCTCTTTTCCCATGTTTATCCTTCTCGGTCTGTTCCCTTATGCTTTTACTAATTCATTTACTCCACAATTATGAATTACCCATTTACTCTGCCAGTGTGTCAGGGGCTGAGAATAAGCAAGACACCATTTTTGCCATTGAGAGTATAGCCTATAGGTCCATTTCCTGTTCCTATAATGAAGTACCTGGGGCTATGTACTTATAAAGGAAAGAGGCTTTTTAAGCTCATGGTTTTAGAGTTTCAAGGCCACAGCACTGGCATTGACTTGATTTAGATGGCATCCTAATGGTGAGAGTGTGTGTGGGAGGAAGAGCTCACATGGTGAGACAGGAAGGCAGAGAGAGGCCAAGGGAGGTGCCAGGCTCTCAGTTTTATAGCATCTCTTGAAATAATTAACCAGGGTCTCACAAGAACCACTTTCATCTCTTCTGAAGGCAGTGTCCCAAATGACCTAATTATCTTTTATGAGGCTCCCGTTCTTAAAGGTTGCATACCACAACCCAACACCATCACACGAAGGATTAGGTTCAACACGTGAACCTTTGGGGGACAAACCACATCCAAACTAGAGCAGGCAGAGCAGATTATTAACCAAAGAACCACAAACATAGATGTAAAAGCTTTTTAGGGGCCGGCATTATGGCACAGCAGGTAAAGCTGCCACCTGTGACGCCAGCGTCCCACATGGGCGGTGCTTCATGTCCTGGTTGCTCCACTTCTGATCCAATTCCCTGCTAATGGCCTGTGAAACGCAGTGGAAGGTGGCCCAAGTGTCTGGGCCCCTGCCACTTACATGGGAGACCCAGATAAAGCTTCTGGCTCCTGGCTTTGACCTGGCTCATTGCTGGCCATTACAGCTATCTGGGTATCAATCAGCGGATGGAAGATTCTCGCTCGCTCGCTCGCTCTTTCTCTCTCTCTCTCTCTCCCTCCCTCTCTCTCTCTGTAACTCTGACTTTCAAAATCAATCTTTTTAAAAACAATTTTTTAAAAATTGTAATTAGTGCCCCAAATGAGAGATTATAGAGTGTAATGACTTATCATAAAAGGGGAAAATGGCAGGATCAGGTAGGTTATGGAAGGCTTTTCTTCAAGAAATTACTGAATTGAGATCCAAAGAAAGTAAAAATTAGAACTTGCTCTTTCTCTCTTTCTCGCTGTCACTCCGTGTGTGTGTGTGTTAGGGGTGACTAAAGTGTCTAGAAAAAGGCATAGCATGTGCAAAGCCCTGTGATCACACGAAGCACATGTACTGTCATGTGCTGTGTATTGGTTATGGTTTGCCTTTCATTTTTTTCTAGCTCTTTCCTTCCTTCACCTTGAATTCAGCGTTGCATTAACAACTTCCTCAATTGTTGACACATTATCATTCCACTCTGCAAAGAGCCTCTATTGCATTTTTTAAAGATTTATTTTATTTATTTGAAAGAGTTACAGAGAGAGGTAGAGCTAGAGAGAAAGAGAGGTCTTCCATTCCACTGGTTCATGCCTCAAATGACTGCAATGGCCAGAGCTGAGCTGATCTGAAGCCAGAAGCCAGGAGCTTCCTCCAGTTCTCCTACATGGGTGCAAGGGCCCAAGGACTTGGACCATCTTCTATTCTTTCCCAGGCCATAGCAGAGAGCGGGATTAAAAGAGGAGCAGCCGGGACTCAAACTGGTGCCCACATGGGATGCCAGAGCTGCAGGCTGGGGCTTAAACCCACTGCACCACAGTGCTGGCTCCTTTATTGCTTCTTACAATTTCTCTGTATATTGGTTTATCTTCTTTCAGCAATTCCTTTCTCACAGGTACCATTTTAATTCACTAAATGTGTTACCAGTTTTCTTATTAATAAATTCACAATATTAATAAGGCTTGTGTGTTCTTGCCTCATAGAATTCTGAATACTGGCACAAATAATCCAGGCAGTGTGATGTTTTAAGCTTTTTATTCAGTGAGAGAGATGCATAGGAGAGCGAGGGTCCTATCTAAAGGAGAGAGGGAAATGTAGATTCACACCGAGCACCAGGAGCCAGCCACGTGGAGGAGCATGCAGGCCAGGAAGCATGGGGCAGGTGGCCCGAAGGCGCAGGGCAGCAGGGCCTGCAATGGCTAACAAGGGGAAAGGGCAAAAAAGGCTGGGCCCACAGTGTTTCAGGCCTTTAATCTACTTCCAAAGGGGAGTGGTTAATTCCTGATAGGCAGGTGGGCGCACAGGTGTGGTCTGGTAGGGGGATGAGGTCACACAGAGGGCTGGTGAAAGCGTGGTCTTCCAGCTCACAAACCTGATCAATTCTATCCTGTATGCCTGCCTACAACAAATGTGCTTTTTAAATGTGTGTTGTTGTGAAAAAATTGTGTATGCATAGTTTTAATTTTGCAAATGATAATTTTTTTATTCATCTCATTTCTTAGTTTTAAAATTGACACTGTTTTTGCTGTCTCTCAAAGCTGCTGTGTACATTTTTTTAGAAAATATTTATTTTATTTATTTTTAAGAGAGTGACAGAGAGAGGTAGAGCCAGAGAGAGAGCTCTTCCATCCGCTGGTTCACTCCCCAGATGGCCGCAACGGCCAGAGCTGTGCCAATCCAAAGCCAGGAGGCTTTACCCGCTACATGCAGGATTGCCTCACTGCTCTGTGTACATCTAATGAGCTGTTTTTAATCTCTGCATAATGCCCTATGGTGGTTCATCTGTCACTCATTATATATTTACTCCAATCTTGATTACATATTTACTCCAATTTTGGACTGTCTCCAATTCCTTTCCACCTCAAAGGACACTCACACCCATTAATAAACATTCTCAAGTATTTCCTCTTAGGGACTGTGAGAAAATTCCCTTGAAGGGTTTAAGCAGAAGTGGAACTGCTAGGTCCCTGGCTATGCACGTATTTTACTTGAGTGAGCCGTGCCAGCTGTGTCTCCAGAGTAGCTGCAGCTATCAGAGGCTTTCTGGTATATGATTACCTCCACCAGAGAATCCTGGACTCTTCTATTCAACTCCTTTTTCTCCCAAACCCCTTTCATCCTTCACAAAGCTATTGTGAGCAAGTTACTGGTGTTACATCGTCCCCCAGGAGCCTAGATCCAGAGCCATTATACCTATCCCCTTTAGGAGTTCGCAACTCTTTGTGGTTGCACATTAAAGATAATCATCTCACGGAGGCTTCTGTTGTCTTTTCCTAAACATTTAAAGTGCTGTGAGATTGTTTTATAGCCCACAATTTGTACACTTCGCCATTTTATCCCTAAATATTTCTTAGGATTATCTAGTCACGATGGTGGACTAGAGGTGGATTGGAACAAACACCATTTTTATCTATTTTCAAAAGAAGAAATACAAATAGATGGGTAATGTCAGGGTAGGGGTTGGAGTGTGGAGGTGTAGCACCATTAATAATCAAAGAAATGTAACTTACAGTAGTAAAGAGAAGTCCTTTTACTCATATAAAATGGGGAGTTTTTTCGGAAGATTTATTTATTTTATTTGAAAGGTAGAGTTACAGAGAGAAGGAAAGACAGAGAAAGAGACAGATCTATCTGCTGGTTCATTGCACAAATGGCTGCAACAGCCGGGGTTGAGCCAGGCTGAAGCCAGGGAAGATGGTGTGGATATAAATGCCATTTGGTTCATGATACGAAAGCTATTTCAGCCTTAAAAAGGGTTAGTGTCATGGTGCAGCCGATTCAGCCACTGCTTTAAGACCCAGCAACCCGTTGGATCACTGCACTGCCTCATTCCTCTCCAGTTTGGGAACAGTGGAACATGTCCTGAGTAACTGGGTCCCTACCACCCACGTCGGAGACCCAGATCGAGTTCTGGGCTCCTGGCTTTGGCCTGGCCCAGCCCTGGCATCTGGCCACTGGGGGAGTGAACCAGCAGATGAAAAGTTTTTCTTTCTGTCTCTCCTCTCTTTCTGTCACTCTGCCTTTCAAGTAAGTAAATAAATCTTAAAAAAAAAAAAAAAAGTATGAGGGGAACAGAAATTTATATTATCTTAAAGGGTATACTATATATGTATTTCAAACTAACATGCTTCACATAATACGTATATATATTTTTTCTTTGCCAATTAATTATAAATATAAAGAACTCGTAAAACACAAAGTGGGGCCAGTGCTGGGGTGTAGTAGGTTAAGCCTCTGCCTGTGGCACAGGCAACCCCATATGGGTGCCGGAACATGTCTGGGCTGCTCCTCTTCCGATCTAGCTTTCTGCCTATGACCTGGGAAAGCAGTGGAAGATGGTCCAAGTGCTTGGGCCCCTGCACTCACATGGGATACCCAGAGGCAGCTCTTGGCTTTTGGCTTCAGATTGGCCCAGTTCCCACCATTGCAGCCATTGGGGAGTGACCCAGTGGATGAAAGACCTTTCTCTCTGTCTCTCCTTTTCTGTACTCTGCCTCTCAAATAAATAAATTATTTAAAAAACCACAAGGGATAAAATAATAACTTTACAATGCAGAAAATTGGCAGAAATCATCTTAATTGAGTTGTTAAAGTTAGTATCATCAATATCAGGATAAGTCAATGGTATGTGCTCCCTGATATGATGCACTAGAGGGCATAACATCACTCTACAGTATCCTTACAAACCGCAGAGCCTGAATTTATGAGGAAACATTAAACAAACTAAAATTGAGAGAAATCTTACAAATAATTGGCTGGTCTTTTTAAAAAAGTGTCTAAGTTACACAGGATCAGCTAGCTAATTTACAGGAACTGTACATAAAATGTGAGGTTGGGGCCAGCACCATGGCACAGCGGGTAAAGCCTCCATCTGCAGAGCCGCATCCCATATGGGTGCCAGTTTGAATCCTGGATGTTCCATTTCCAATCCAGCTCCCTGCTATGGCCTGGGAAAGCAGTGGAAGACGACCCAAGTCCTTGGGCCCCTGCACCCACGTGGGAGACCTGAAGGAAGCTCCTGGCTCCTGGCTTCTGATTGGCTCAGCCCTGGATATTGCAGTCATGTGGGACGTGAACCAGAAGATGGAAGACCTCTCTCTCTCTCGCTCTCTCGCTCTCGCTCTCGCTCTCGCTCTCTCGCTCTCTCCACCTCTGCCTCTGCCTCTTCCTCTCTGTAACTCTTTCAAATAAATAAATCAATCTTTAAAAAAAATAGCAGAGCATTAAAGCAAATCTGTAGGGCCC
This sequence comes from Sylvilagus floridanus, assembly GCA_949820135.1. Lineage (NCBI taxonomy): Eukaryota > Metazoa > Chordata > Mammalia > Lagomorpha > Leporidae > Sylvilagus > Sylvilagus floridanus. The sequence continues at coordinate 46,865,155 of OX463235.1, forward strand.
TGGGTGACTGCACAGGGAGCAGGCCCACAAAATTGGTCCTGATATCATGAACTTTCTTTTTTATTTATTTATTTTTCTAAAATTTTTTGACAGGCAGAGTGGACAGTGAGAGAGAGAGACAGAAAGAAAGGTCTTCCTTTTTGCTGTTGGTTCACCCTCAAATGGCCGCTGCAGCCGGCACACCACGCTCATCCAATGGCAGGTGCCAGGTGCTTTTCCTGGTCTCCCATGGGGTGCAGGGCCCAAGCACTTGGGCCATCCCCCACTGCCTTCCTGGGTCACAGCAGAGAGCTGGCCTGGAAGAGGGGCAACCAGGACAGAATCTGGCGGCCCGACCTGGACTAGAACCCTGTGTGCCGGTGCCGCAAGGTGGAGGATTAGCCTATTGAGCCTCGGCGCCGGCCAATATCATGAACTTTCTATCTCCACCCCTCTTTCTCTGTCACTCTGCCTTCCAAATAATAATAATAGGAAGAATAGTAATAGTAACAATAAATCTTTTAAAAAAGGATATTTTAACTGGTCATAAGTAGAAATCATGTAAAGTAATAAAAAGTTCGTAGTTTTTAAGTCTAATAAAAATATTTATTTATATAGTGTTCCTTGTAAATGCCATTTCTATTAAATTTTCTGGAGAAAATAACAAAGATAAGCACACTGTTTATGTATGTGGATTAAAAAAATTATTTGAAAGGCAGAGAGAGAGATACAGAGATCTTCCACTCACTGGTTCCCTCCCCAGATGCCTGCAATAGCCAAGCTGGGTCAGGCCGAGACCAGGAACCAGGAACTCCTCTCGGGTCTCTCCCGCTGGTGGCAGTAATCCAAGTACTTGAGATATTATCTACTGCTTCCCAGGGTGTGAATCAGCAGGAAGTTGGAAAGGAAGTGAAGTTGGAATTCCATCCCAGGTACTCTGCTGTGGAATACAAGCATCCAAATGAGTGGCCTGACCCCCTGTGCCACGACACCTACCCCTGCATATGTGGAACTTTATTGCTATAGTGTGGTTTATAATAGAAAACAGCTGGACACTATCAAAATGGCCAACAATAGGGATTTATTTATTTCCAACACAGCAAATTAAATAATCTGTACAAGAGTACTCAATTAACATTAATATTGATTATTTTTTACAGTAACAGGTGAATATCTTGGGTTTTTATTTTTATTTTATTTTATTTTATTTTATTTTTTTTACAGGCAGAGTGGACAGTGAGAGAGAGAGACAGAGAGAAAGGTCTTCCTTTGCCGTTGGTTCACCCTCCAATGGCTGCTGCGGCCAGCGCACTGCGGGCCCGCACGCTGTGCTGATCCGAAGGCAGGAGCCAGATGCTTCTCCTGGCCTCCCATGAGGGTGCAGGGCCCAAGCACTTGGGCCATCCTCCACTGGACTCCTGGGCCACAGCAGAGAGCTGGCCTGGAAGAGGGGCAACCGGGACAGAATCCGGTGCCCCGACCGGGACTAGAACCCGGTGTGCCGGCGCCGCAAGGCGGAGGATTAGCCTGTTGAGCCACGGCGCCGGCCTATTTTTATTTTATTTTTAAAAAATTTTTATTTATTCATTTGAAAGGCAGAGCTACAGAGAGGGAGAGACAGAGAAATCATCCATCCACTGGTCACTCCCCAGATGGCCACAATGGCTGGGGCTGCACCATGCCAAAGTCAGGAACTAAGAGCTTCATCTGGGTCTCCCACATGGGTGCAACCGAGTATTTGGCCCATCTTCTGCTTTGCCAAGCCCATTAGTAGGGAAGTGGATCAGAGTGGAGCATCCAGGACTCAAATCAGTGCCCATATGGGATGCTGGCATTGCAGGCAGCGGTTTAACCTGCTGCGTCACAGTGCCATCCCATATTTTTATTTTATGAAAGTATTGTTTTCACTGTAACATTCTGTAAAAAATTTATTTGTGAGGCAGAGAGAGAAGCACACTGAGAAGTTCCCATTTGCTGGTTTACTCTCCAAAATGCCTGCGAAGGCTCCCAGCTATGACCAAAGCTGAGGGCCAGAAACAGTCCGAATTTCCCACATGGGTGCCAAGAGCCCAGTCACGTGAGCCGTCAGGGCTGCCTCTTTTTTTTTTTTTTTTTCTTTAATAAATGTTACTCTCTGGGAACTGCGCTGTGGTGTAGCGGGTGGGACTGCTGCCTGCAGTGCTGGCATCCCTTACGGGGGTGGCATTGTGGCATAGTGGGTAAAGCTTGGGGATGGTACTGTGGCATAGTGGGTAAAGCTGGCACCTGCCACACTGGCGTCCCATATGAGTGGTGGTTCATGTGCCACTTGATATCCAACTGCCTGCTAATGGCTTAGAAAAGCAGTGCAGGATGACCCAGGTGTTTGGGCCCCCACCACTCATGTGGGAGACCTGGATGAAGCTCCTGGCTCCTGGCTTTGTCCTGACCCAGTGCTGGCTTTTACAATCATCTGGGGAGTGAACCAGTGGATGGAGGATCTCTTTCTCTCTGTTTCTCCCCTCACCATCTCTCTTTGTAACTCTGACTTTCAAAATAAATAAATACATGTTTAAAAACCAAACAAGCAAGCAAAGAAACCAGGCAACTTAACTGTTAAGCCAAATAACCAGCCTGTTTTTTAAATTTCTATATTCTGTCCTATTGCAAAATGGTTTAACAATTAATGAACTTTAATCAGCCTCATACTGGATTTATGCAAATACTCCCATTTGACTACACCAGTAGCAACTGGTGAGAAGTTTTAGGTGCGTTTTCCTCTAAATGTAGCTTAATGTCCTCTTGCTACATAAGACATTATTATAACCCCATTTCTGAATAATCTACAGCTATGATATGCATTTAGAAATGCACTTCAGAATGTACCTTTAAAAGTTACCATTTAATCTATTTTTAAAATACCATAAGAGGAGGATTGGTAAAATACCATAAAAAGAAGCATATAAAAATTTCAAAATCCATCATTATCTTTTCATGACTTTATCAAGCTATGTATGAAATGTTATGCATCATTATAATTATGGACACATGTGTATATTTACTTTTTATTTAATAATATTTGGTAAAATTTCCCTGTATTTCTGCATTTCTGTCACTTTGTCTACATAGTTTCACTGATATAGCTAGTTTTCCTACACTTCCCATATTATTGGTTATTTAAGCATTTTCTAATTTCTAACTCTTCCACATTTTGCTATAAGCATTTTAGTACTGGTTTTATTTTATTCTTTGGAACGACTTCCTTAAGACGAATTCCCAGGAGTACAATTACAGTGCCTCTTAATATGTGGCATTGGTTTGCTGCCCCAAAGGATCAGTGTGCATTTTTAAAGCATTTCATCTGTCTCTTGGTTTGCTGCTGTCCCGCTGTGGCTTACCAAACAGCAGCCGCTTTGTGATCTTGCTCTCATTCATTTCCCACACATGTCTCACCCTGCTGAGTTAATCTGCAATACGCATCCTTTCAATATTTGTTATCTAACTATAATCCTCAACCTTAGTCCTAGTGACCCTTTCTTACCAGCTGGGGTTTTACCAGGAATGCATGGAATTTAGATCATTTGCAGAAGTTGAAGATTTCAGTAGCAAATCAAGAAGGACAGTCTTACAGAAGCTTGTACATTTGTACTGTTTTACAGAGTTTCATTTGGATTTTGACATTAGATTTATTCCATATCTAGTTAAACATTTTTCAAAGGGATGTATTGACTATATTTTGGTTTAATCTGTTCATCATCAGATCGGTATACTGAGGACTTCCTATGGTTATTTTAGGTTTCATTGGCACATACAAAACAGATAATTGTTAGGTTAAGAGTGCCCTTCATCAGAGCTGAATAACAACTTGGGAAGAGTGCTCCAGGGTGAGAGACCAACACGCACGAAGAGCATTAGGCAGGAGGACTTAGCACATAATTTCAGAAACAGAGGCAAAGACATCGCGTCTGAAACATGATGAGCGAGGAGAGTAATGTGAGATGATGCTGGTGAGGGAGATAAAAGTATCACAAAGACCTAAATCATCTTGGAGAACAGCCCAGACGTAGAAGCTTTCAGAACAGGCATTGTGGTAGATAGCACAGCAACAGCGACCACCACCACGACAAACCCCATTATCATCAAAGTTGGGAGAGTTTGGGAGAGAAGTGAGAGAGAGCACTGCACAGGTAGACCATGGAGTCTTACAGCCACAGAAAAGATGTTGTGTCTGGCCACAAGAGACAAGAAAGCCATTGCATTTGGATTAAGGAAGAAGAATCCTCCCAGGAAGTACTTAGAAGAAATAGTCAAAATGTAGCTGAAAAAAAAAATGGAGAGAACAGAATTATGGAAACTAAGAAAAAACAGTGGTTCTCTTACAAGCTTGAAAAGTTAATATGATAATGACTGAAGAACCAGGGCTCCTTTTCCGGAGATTTTGATTAACTGGGCTGGGGTGGGGCCCGTTCCTCTTAAAAACCTTCCTAAGTGTATCTCATATGCAGCCAACTTTGAGTAACACTGCTGTAAGGAAATCTGGTGGTGACGTAACACCATAGAAGGAAAAGCATCTGCGAAGGCTATTTGGGAATCCAGTACAGCCAGAAACGGTTTGTGGATTGCAAAAGTATATGAGGAGCTTGAGGTCTTTTGTTTGAGAACTTTGTACCCTGATTCCAACTGTAGTAAAGTAATAATATGCAATTATTGTACCACATTTCACACATCAATAATGAGGAATGGGTCATACATGTAGATTATGGCCAGTCATTTATATTTTTACAATTTTTAAAAAAGATTTATTTATTTTGAAAGTAACATTACACAGAGAAGGAGAAGCAGAGAGAGAGAGAGAGAGAGGTCTTTCATCCGCTGTTCACTCCTCAGATGGCAGTAACGGCTAGAGCTGTGCTGATCCGAAACCAGGAGCCAGGAGCTTCTTCCAGGTCTCCCACGTGGGAGCAGAGACCCAATGACTTGGGCCATCTTCCACTGTTTTCCCAGGCAATAGCAGAGAGCTGGATCAGAATTGAAGCAGCTGAGACTCAAACCAGCGCCCATATGGGATGCTGACACTTGCAGGCAGAAGCTTTACGGCTATGCCACAGCGTCGGCCCATATTTTGACAATTTTTTGAGAGTAAAATTTTATTAGAAAATATGAGTGTAAGTATACCAAGATTTTCCATGTTTGAATAAGTTAACATTCTATGACTGAGGTTGAGAAGATTTTCTCTCACCATAATTGCTTCATCTGATTTATAGGAAGGTACCAGGATATATTATTTATGTCAAGAGTTGTGGTAATATAATATGGTATCAAAAGTTTTTCGTTGTTGTTTTTTCCATTTCCATTTATTTATTTATTTGAAAGGCAGAGAGAAAGAAAGAGGTCTTCTATGGCTGTTTCACTCCCCAAATACCAACAACAGCCAGGGCTGGGCCAGGCTGAAATCAGGAACCAGGAACTCAATCTAGATTTTCCTTGAGGGTGACAGAGAGACCCAAACATTTGAGACTTCACCTTCTACTTCCCATGGTGTGCATTAGCCAAAGGCTGGATTGGAAACGGAGCCAGGGCTTGAACTCAGGGAATCCAATATGGCAAGTGGGCATCCCAAGTGGCTTCTTAACCCCTTCACCAAATGCACACTTCACTTTCAAAAGTTTTTAATGTCATATTTTTAAGGGACCATATAAAGGATATACTACATCTTAAAACTATTCTTTGTGAAATAGGATATAATATTACCAGATATGAAAGGAACTTTTGTTGTTGAAAAGGTGGGAATAATAGCAAGAACTTCTAATATAAGTTATTATACATTTTATTTTAGACAAAGTTAGAGAATGTAAATGTGCTTTAGTTTTGAAGTCTGCACTAGGGTTATATGAGCTATCACGGTTCATAAAACCTTTACTGCTGTTGACCATGGGAGAAGGAGATGAACAAAATAAATCATTTTAAGAAATTAGAGTTTAGGGGCTGGTGCTGTGGTGCAGCAGGTTAACGCCTTGGCCTGAAGTGCCGGCATCCCATAAGGATGCCAGTTCTAGTCCCGGCTGCTCCACTTCCGATCCAGCTCTCTGCTATGGCCTGGGAAAGCAAAGGAAGATGGCCCAAGTCCTTGGGCCCCTGTGTCTGAATGGGAAGACCTGGAGGAAGCTCCTGGCTCCTGGCTTTGGATTGGCGCAGTTGTGGCTGTTGCGGCCAACTGGGGACTGAACCATTGGATGGAAGACCTCTCTCTCTCTCTCTCTCTCTCTCTCTCTCTCTCCCTCTTATTTCTCTGTGTAACTCTGACTCTCAAGTAAAAAATAAATAAATTAAAAAAAAAATTAGAGTTTAGGGGCCAGCACTGTGGTATAGCAGGTTAAGCCACCATCTGCAGTGCTGGCTTCCCATATGGGCACCAGTTCTAATCTCAGCTGCTCCACTTCCAATCCAGTTCCCTGCTGATGTGCCTGGGAAAACAGTGGAAGATGGCTCAAGTCCTTGGGCCCCTGCACCTGCATGGGAGACCCGGAAGAAGCTCCTGGTTCCTAGCTCCTGGCTTTGGGTGGCTCAGCCCAGCTGTGGTGGCCATTTGGAGAGTGAAACAGCAGATGGAAGATCTCTCTATCTCTCTCTCTGCTTATTTCTCTCTAACTCTGCCTTCCAAATAACTAAAATATTTTTTTACAAAAGAAATTAGAATTTAAAAACAGTATATGGGGCCAGCGCTGTGGCACAGGTTAGTCCTCTGCCTGCAGGGCTGGCATCTCATATGGGCACCAGTTCTTGTCCCGGCTGACCCTCTTCCAATCCAGCTCCCTGCTGTGGTCTGGGAAAGCAGTAGAAGATGGCCCAAGTCCTTGGGCCTCTGCACCCGCGTAGGAGACCAGGAAGAAGCACCTGGCTTCTGGCTTTGGATTGGCAAAACTCTGGCCATTGCAGCCATTTGGGAAGTGAACCAACAGAAGGAAGACCTTTCTCTCTGTCTCTCCCTCTCACTGTCTGTAACTCTCCCTTTCAAATAAATCGATAAAATCTTTAAAAAAAGTATAATTTTAGGGGTCTGCATTGTGGCATAATATGTAATGCCACTGCCTGTGATGCAGGCATCACAAATGGGTACCAGTTCGAGTCTTGGCTGCTCCTCTTCTGACCAGGCTTCCTGCTAATGTGCCTGGGAAAAGCAGAAGAGGATGGCCCAAGTGTTTGGGACCTTGTACCCACAAGGGAGACCCAGGGGAAGCTCCTGACTCCTGGCTTCGGCCTGGCCTAGCACTGGCCATTGCAGTCATCTGAGGAGTGAACCAATGGATGGAAGTGCTCTCTCTTTCTCTCTCTCTAATTATGACTTTTGAAATAAATAAATGAATCTTTAAAGAAACAGTATAATTTTATAGAGGGAGACTTATAGTGGTAGCTAGAAAGTAATGCATTAACAAATTGGGAAATACTTGACAGCAGGAAGAAAATTCCAGGATAAATTCCCTAGGCAGAAGGCACAGGCTGAAGAGACAGAAGACTGGGATTAAACTCCTTCCGCTATCCTCATCTTATGTCCGGATATCTGCTTTTACTTTGGTTTTTAAAAATTAAGGTAAAGTTTGCATTACATAAAACTAACCATGTGCAAGTATACAATTCAGTGTTCCTTAGCACATACATCATGTTGTACAGTCACGAACTCCACCGAGTTCCAAAACATTTTCATGTCTGTCCATATTCACTTACCTCATTTCACCCCAAAAGGAAACACCAACAGAGGCTGGTGTTGTGGTCCAGTAGGTTAAGTGCTGGGTCTAGTACCAGCTACTCAAACTAGCTCTCTGCTAATGTGCCTGAGGAAGCAGCCCAAGATGCTGCCCATGTGGGAGTTCCTGGTTCCTGGCTTCAACCTGCACCAACTTTGGCCATTGTAGGCATTTGGGGAGTGAATCTGCAGATGGAAGATAGATATTCCTCTCTATCTCTCCCTCTCTCTGTAACTCTGCTTCTCAAAGAAAGAAAGAAAACAATAACTCTCTTTTCCCCATTCCTCCAGTCACTAGCAATCATTGCTTGGCTTCCTGTCTCTACAGATTTACCCATTCTGGTCATTTCATATAAGTAAAGGATATACTGTGTTATATATTTTTTAAAGATTTTATTTGAAAGGTAGAGTTACAGACAGAGAGGGAGAGACAGAGATCTTCTATTCAATCGCTCATTCCCCAAATGGCCACGATGGCTGGAGCTGGGCCTATCCGAATCCAGGAGCCAGGAGTTTCTTCAGGGTCTCCCACATGGGTGCAGGGGCTCAAGCACTTGGGCCATTTTCTACTGTCTTCCCAGGCCATAAACAGAGAGCTGGATGAGAAATGGAGCTGCTGGGACAGCAACTGGCACTCATATGGGATGCCAGTGATGCAGGTGGAGGCCTAGCCTATTATGTCAAGGTGCACACCCGACAACGTGTTATCTTTTGTGTCTGGCTTCTTTCACTTAGCCTGTTCTAAGATTCATCCACATTGTAGCATGTATCACTAATTTATTCTTTTTTATGATTGAGTAATATTCCATGGTCTGGATATACCATTTTTGTTTATCCATCCTCTGTTGAAAGACATTTGGGTTGTTGTATCTTTTGGTTATGAATAGTGTTCCCATGAACACTTATTAAAATATTTTTGAACATTTGTTTTCAAGTTTTTGAGTATATACCTAGGAGTGGAATTGCTGGGTCATGCAATAATTCTAAGTTTAATTTATTGAAGAACCAACAAACTATTTTTCATGGCTGCTAAATTATTTTAAAAGTGTAGTTATTATCATTTTATTTGAGAGAGAGAGAGAGATCTCCCATCTACTCGTTCATGCTAAATGCTGGCAAAAGCCAGGGTTGGGCCAGGAAGATGCTAGGAACCAGGAACTCCATTTGGGTTTCCCAGTGGGTAGGAGGCACCCATATACTTGAGCCATTACCTACTGCCTACCAAGGAGAGCTGCACCATTTCACGTTCTACCACAATTCTTGAAATCTATGCACACAGAGGTCTTCAAAAAGTTCACGGAAAATGTACGTTACGAAAAAATTATGCATGGATTTCAAAAAGGTTTTTTGCAGCAAAATAAGCTTTTCTTGTAGTACCATTTGCCTGACCTTTTTGAAGTACCCTCATAGAAGGGTTCTACTTTTTCCACATCCTTTCCAATACTTGCTATTTTCCACAGACAGCCTAGTGGACGGTAAGTGGACTTTATTGTACTTTTGCTTCGGGTTCCTTTAATGACGAATGACAGATAATTTTGGTAGCGTTGTGGAAGCCGAAGTAAAGGGAGGGTGTTGACTTGAGGCCATAACAGCCCTGAGCTATGGCAATGGCGATGGAAAAGGATGTAAAAATTGAAGAGCCGCCCTGTGGCCGGTTAGCACTGGAAGGACTTAACGCACTGGCATCTTGCAATTCTACTCCCATGTACGTAGTACGCCCAGTGAATTTTTGCTAGGCGAGCAGTACCCGCGCTTCTGTTGAGCACTGTCACGCCCGGAGCCAGCCAATCAGCTTCCACCACCCGGACGGCCGATCCCAGATTGGCTGAGTGCGCCTCTCTAGCTTCCGTCTCTATGGTTCGGGGAATCTCCAGGTCGGGGCTTGACCGACCTGGCTTTTGCGCGTGCGCGAGCCCAGGCGCGTGCCCGCCCTCGCCCAACTGCGACCCCGCGGGTGGGAGGGGTGGGTCTGGGAACGTTGCGGCGACCGCCGCGGCCGCACACCCAGGGCTGTTCCCTGGCGGAGACTGCGCCGGGGAGTCCTCCGCCGTCTCCTTGGGTGGCAGCCACCCGGACCTCAGATGGTGGGTCCGGAGGATGCGGGAGCCTGTTCGGGAAGAAACCCCAAGTTGCTCCCGGTGCCGGCGCCGGAGCCCGTGGACCAGGACGGGAAGATGATCCGGGCCACGGGCGGCTTTGGCGGAGGCGTCAGCGCTGTGGAGCCGCCCGAAGAGGAGGAGGAGGAGGAGGAGACGCCGCCGCGGCAGCTCCTTCAGCGTTACCTCGCGGCTGCCGGTGCCCAGCTGGAGCCGGGGCTCTGCCCGTGTGCGGTGCCCAGCGGCCAGGCCGGCGCCCCGCAGGTCGCGGCAGCGCCTCGCTCGGACGCCTGCCCGCCGGGCTCGGGGTCCAAGCACCTTGGCGCCGAGGCGGCGGATGTCCGCGCGCCACGGCACGGAGGCATGATCAACGGGGACTCGGGCTTTCTGCCGGGCCGGGCCGGTCGCGACCTAGAGGAGGTTCGCGGGCTGGCCCGCGCCGGCGGCCCGGAGCCGCGCCGCCGCCGCCCCTGCGGCCGCCTCCGCCTCGAGGGGCCTGGCGACGAGAGCGCGGACCGCGCGAGCAGCCCGTCGGACTGGGCCGCGCCGCTCGAGGACCCGCTGCGGAGCTGCTGTCTGGCGGCTGCGGACAGCACGGAGCCCGAGGGCGCGGGCAGTGGATCCGGGGGCAGCCTGGCCAGTGGCGGCGGCAGCAGCAGCAGCAGCGAGGACTTGGGGCGGCCGGGAGCCGGCGATCGGGGTCTGCAGGAGGACGCGCCCCCGGCCACCTCGGCCGAGAGGACTCGTGGGGGCTTGGGCGCCGAGCCGCGCCTGTGCCTGCCGGACGTTCATTTGCACTCTCGGAACACGTTCGAGGTGAGCCGCCGCCAGAGCGCCCGGGACCCCCTGCCCCCGGCGGGGCTGCCGGGGTCCTCGGCCGCCTCCGAGCCGGGCTCCGCGGGGACCGCTGCCCGGGCTCGACGGACCGGCGGCTTCGCCGACTTCTTCGCCAGGTACAGCGCAGCCTGCGCCGGAGCTCGGGGCGGGGCCGGGGCCGGGGCCGGGGCCGGGGCCGGGGCCGGGGCCGGGGCCGGGGCCGGGGCCGGGGCTGGGGCTGGATGGCCGCCTCCTGCCGGCCCCCGCGCGCGTCCGTGCTTAGCTTTGATTTGTTGCCGAGAGAAGAGGAACTGGATCTACTTGTGTTTCTGGAGAAGTTGCGCGCTCCGTGGGGAGCGGATTTTTCTGTTGCTCTGTCGACTGGGGCTGTAGGTGCTAGTCACACCTGATTTCTGCGCTTTCGGATCTGGCCAGCCTGCTAGTGCCAGTATCTCCAGTTGTCTTTTCCTGAAGAGCCGATAACCTTCTATGTGCCCGATTTTTTTTTTTTTTTTTTTAAAATTGTACTGCAAGGATTTGCAAAGGTTGGAGGGGCGGTATGGGCGTTCGGGTGTGGTTGTGAAAGGGAAGTCATTTTGCAGAGCTGTTTTATTTGCGTGGAACATAAACCCATTTAAGTAGTTTGGGGATGCTTGAAATTCGAAGGGATTGCGGCTCATAGTGTTTAATAGGCTTCCCCCACTGTGATCTTTATTAAAATTCAACTAATTTGTGTTTAGAATTTGATTCTAGCCTTTTAAGCCAAATTACTGTAGCGCTTAGGAAGCTCGGTTTCTCTGCTTCTCTCTGATATTCCTTCACTTTTTTTCAACAGCTTATTATTAGTTTTTTTTTTTAATCTGGTTTTGGTGATTTGATAAGATGTCCTTGAAATATGGTGCTGGACATTGTGGATCTAAGAATGGGGCTTTGTTGATTAATGGGGATGCATAAGCAGAGAAGTTTACAGAAAATATTAACATTACTGAGAAAACAGTTTCTCTTGAGTTAGATTTTGACATACTTGTAAATTTTTGGGCAAATAAAATATTTTGTATTTGTTAAACCTTCCATTTTAGAATTTTTCTGTTTTCCTTCCTTTTTGAGGGATCTTGATTATAGTCAGAAGTGAAAGCAACCAATTCTGCAGCTCAAGTTTCAGGAGGTTGTACAATTAGTGTGCAAATTGGTGGACATAAAGATGCAGTTTTATGATTGCAATTGATATTTTTTAGTCTTATCTACTTTATTATCCCTTATTTTTCCTGCTTATGTAAGTTTAGAAAAATTTTACAAAGTTTCTTAAAACAAGAATGGGAAATTCTAATTTCAAGTGTTCTTAGGACAAAATATATAATAATGAGATCTGTGTTTGGGTCTGTAGTTGCAAAAATTATATTCTAAAGTGTCTCAAGGTGAGATGAGTTTGTATCTTTGTGACACTGTGGCCTTTGGGCATCTATTGGTTATTGTATCTATCTTGGTTATGTTTTAAGATCAGGTGGGAGGAGTTTTAGACCTGGAAGGAGCTTTGGAGATCATCCTGAGTGCTTGCTTTGTGCCAGATGTTGGGAATAGAGATGATTTGAATAATGATCCTTGACCTGGAGGTGGAGTATCTCTAAGTGAGGATTAAGTTTGAAGACAGATAAATGCATTGTAATTTATGAACAATGACAGCGCAAACTTATGTATAAGAGGCTTTCATATTGTTAGCAGTAAGCATAAAATTTTATCAAATTAAAGTATTTCTTTAACTTATAGACTTTTTTTTCAGATTTATTTATTGAAAGAGTTACACAGAGAAAGAAGGAGAGGCAGAGAGAGAGAGTGGTCTTCCATCTGCTGGTTCATTTCCCAATTGGCCGCAAGGACTGGAGCTGTGCCGATCCAAAGCCAGGAGCCAGGCGCTTTCTCCAGGTCTCCCACGTGGGTACAGGGCTCAAGGACTGGGGCCATCTTCTGCTGCTTTACCAGGCCATAACAGAGAGCTGGATTGGAAGTGGAGCAGCTGGCACTTGAACCAGCACCCATATAGTGTTCCGGCACTGCAGGCGGCGGCTTTTACCTGCTACGCCACAGCGCCAGCCCCTTATACACCATTAACAGCTTTTTATTAATATAGCCAGATAGCATTCATGTGGCTACATTATTCATACATATTGGAGCACTGGGTATGAAATCAGAAAACTTAGGTATTCGAAAGTTAATTTCTCTAAGCCTCATTTTTCTTAATTGAGATCTGATGTCAAGAGTCTAGGGGTCCCTCCCCCTTGCTGCGCCAGCACACCGGATTCTATTCCCAGTCGGGGCGCCAGATTCTGTCCCGGTTGCTCCTCTTCCAGGCCAGCTCTCTGCTGTGGCCCGGGAGTGCAGTGGAGGATGGTCCAAGTGCTTGGGCCCTGCACCCCATGGGAGACCAGGAGAAGCACCTGGCTTCAGATCAGCGCAGTGTGCTGGCTGCAGCACGTTGGCCGCAGTACACTGGCCGCAGTGGCCATTGGGGGGTGAACCAATGGAAAAAGGAAGACCTTTCTCTCTGTCTCTCTCTCTCACTGTCCACTCTGCCTGTCAAAAAAAAAAAAAAGAGTCTAGGGGTTGGGCCAGAGTTTTGGTGCAGCAGGTTAAACTGCCGCTAGGTGACAGTTGCATCCCACATCAGTCTGAGTCCTGGCTACTCTGGATCCAGCTTCCTTCTAATGTGCCTGGGAAGGCAGCAGATGATGGCCCTGCCACTCGTGTGGGAGGTCCTCGCTCCTGGTTTTGGCCTCGCCCAGTCCATTTGGAGAGTGAACCAGCAGATGGAAGATATGTTTCCCTCTGTCTCTCCCCTTCTCTATGTCTTGCTCTACCTTTCAAATGGATAAATGAATCTTAAGAAAAAAAAAAAGACTCCAAGAGTCGTTGCTTTACTATGAGATTTTTGGGAAAGGGCAGAATCAGACAGAGGCATAGTTTTTCTCTTAAGATAAAGCTTAACTGTTTTTTTAATTTTTAAAAATTTATTTGAAAGGCAGAATTAGAGGGAGATAGGGAGAGGGAGATAAAGAGAGATCTTTTATCTGCTGGTTCACTTGGCAAATGGCTGCAATGGCCAGGGGTAGGAGCCAGAAACTCTATCCCTGTCTCGGATGTGAGTGGCTGGGGCCCAAGTACTTGGTCTATCTTCTACTGCTTTCCCAGGCACATAGCAGGGAGCTGGAGTGGAATCGGAGTAGCCAGGACTTAAACCGGTGCTCTGATAAGATGCTGGCATGGCAGGCGGCTGCAGCATAATGCCAGCCTGTTACCTGGATTCTGCACACCTTAAAGGCAAGGACTGTGACAGTCATCCGGAAATCTACAATACACAACACTAGTGTGAAGAACCCCTTTCAGACTGAGTTGAATTAACAGCTTTGATGGACTTCTCTTTTTTACTGTTCTCTAGGTGGTGTAATTGTGAACAATTTTCTATCCTCAAGCAAAATAATGAGAATTAGGCTTGTCTCAGCAACTCTAGGGGTTCCCCCTATCTCCCACTTTCCAGTTGACATTTTCAGCTCTGAAGTTTGGGGCCAGGGCTCCCTTGGGGAGTGACATGTTTAGGGATAGATTCATGTTCTTGGGTATAACCCCTGCTCCCACTTAATTTAAATGAGAAAGAGAGTTTAAGTAAGCTGGTGGCAGACTAGCATTCGAAACCAGCACTCTTGTATGCTTGCTCATCACTTGTTTGTCTTATGGCTTTTTTCTCTGCCGCCCCCCCCCCCCCCCCCATTTTATTCTCCATGCTTCCCTTTTCCCTCGCTTAACTGGGAAAAAGTCTGTAACAGAAAACATTGGAAAAAGTAGTTTTGTGTTTGTTTTACTTTAAACATGGAGGGAACATTTTATGGCAATATATTTATTGTTATATACATTGTTGTGGTCAGTTAAGACACATCATTGACAGGAGCTTCATTCACTAGGTAGAAATCATGTAGGAGACAGAGAATTTGTTTAGGGTTGTCATTTCGGAGGATCTTCGCTTCCAGATTAGGGGAGTTTTGTTCCAGTGCCTGCTGGGGTCTTGTTTCAGCTTCACATAGGCACCTCCCTATGTTTGTGGTGACTTGTCCAGGGGACTCCTAGCAGTAACATTCCCTCAAATCCCTGACCTTATAAAAATTAAAATGCTGAGTGAACAACACTTCTCCATTTTCACCAACTCAGCAATGAGGAAGACTGAAAACTTTTGAAATCTCTTGGGTTTCCAGGCTAGGCATTGTTCCTAAGACCCATTTATTACTTTTTTTTTTTTTAATTACTTGTTTGAGAGACAGAGAGACAGAAAGCTCGCATCCACTATTTTACTCTCCAAATGGCTGCAGTGGCCTGTCTGGGCAGGTCCAAAGCTGGGAGAAAGGAACTCAATCTAGGTCTCTCACATGGGTAGCAGAACCCCAGTTACTTGAGCTGCCTCTGTTGCCTCCAAAGGATTGCATTGGCAGGAATCTGAAATCAGCAACAGGAGCCTGGGAATAAAACCAGTTTCTCTGATGTGGGATGTGGGTGTCTTAACTGCTAGGTTAAATGCCTGCACCAGTTACTCTTTGAAAAAAATGTAGTAGTTTTAGATTGTTACAAAAACAGTCAGAGGGTTCTTCAAGCAAATTCATATCTTGATGTTTTCAAGCTAGAATGATTTATTTTTTACATAGATAGAATCTTAATTTTTTTCGTTTATTTTAGTCCATTTAATACTTCTGATACTTGTTGGAGGTTACAGTGGCAGAGTTATTGTTATTTAGAAATATACAAGTAACTATCTGTGTGTCCTTGTAGTGATGATAGTTTTTTTTTTTTTTTGAGCAGTCTACATAATGAGTCATAAGAATTTGGTAGCCCCTCCTCAGAATCAGCCCTTAAGGCATTTGGATCTGGCTAAAAAGCCCATGAGAGTTTCTCGGGCATGGAAAGCCAAGACACCGTGGCAAAAAAATGACCTAAATGAAAGATCTCTGTGAGTGAGATCCCAGAAGAAAAAATGGGCCATCAAAGAAGGAGGTACCTTTCTTTGAAGGGAGGAGAGAACTTCCACTTTGATTATGGCCTTGTCTAAATAAGGTCGGAGTTTGTGAACTCAAGAGGCTTCCATAGCCTTGGCAGCTCATGACAAGAGCCTCAGGTGATTACAGATGTCATAAATGAGTGTCAATTGTTAACTCAACAACAGGAGTCACTGCGCAGTTACTCTCCAAGTTGGACTCTGTCCTTAATGTGTTACACTATGAGAATTAATGGTAAAACTAGTTTTCAAGCAGTAGTTTATACTTTGTGTGTCTGTGTGGGTGCAAACTGTTGACATCTTTACTTAATATATACTAAGTTGATCTTCTGTATATAAAGATAATTGAAAATGAATCTTGATGAAGAATGGGATGGGAGAGGGAGTAGGAGATGGGATGGTTTGCGGGTGATTATAGGGGGAAAAACCGCTATAGTCCAAAAGCTGTACTTTCGAAATCTATATTTATTAAATAAAAGTTTTCTTAAAAAAAGAATTTGGTAGCCCTAAAGAACATAGCTAACTAAAGTAGGGAAGAAAATATTGAAGATTTTTTTCTCCCTTATCTGAAAAGAGAGTTGACTTTCTGGATTTTGGAACATACAGATCCCTGTAACTTTCCCTGTAGTTTTTGACTTCTGAAACCTCCTAAATGATAGCAAAAACTGTTTCAGATCTCTTCTTAGAACATGTGGGCTAAACAGAGAAGAAAAGTTCTTTTCATAACCACATAGTCTCCATTCTCTCCAATATGAAAAGAGATGAAAGTAGATGATTTCATTAAAAATTATACTGATAATTTTAAATTCCTATGATTATAATTTTTCTAAATTTGAGATTCTCGGAAACAACAAAACTAACCACTTTCTTTTTTCCACCCATAACTTGCACTAGTTGACAGAATCATAATTCATTTGAGCCATCATAGATATCTGTCAGAGCTCTCAGGTTTGTCCCATGGTGCATACTCCTTTCAGCCTAGTAAAATACACTATAATTTATAACTTTTTAAAAAATTATTTATTTATTTGAAAGGCACAGCCACAGAGAGGCAGAGAGAGAGCGAAAGAGATAGAGGTCCTCCATCTGTTGGTTCACTCCCCAAATGGCCTCAATGGCTGGAGCTCGGCCGATCTGAACCCAGGAACCAGGAGCTTCCTCCGGGTCTCCCATGAGAGTGCAAGCGCCTAAGGAGTTGGGTTATCCTCCACTGCTCTCCCAGGCACACTAGTAGGGAGCTGGATGGGAAGTGGAGCAGCCGGGACTTGAATGGGTACCCACGTGAGATGCTGGCACCGCAGGTGGTGGCTTTACTCAGTTATGCCACAGCACAAGCCCCAAAATAGACTATAACGTAACTTCAAAGCTAGTTTCTAGGAGAAAAAGGAAAAAAAAAATCCTCCTTCAATAAAGATAAAATATCAAGCTTCTTGTAAGTTTTAAATGATTTTTAAAGATTCCTGAAGCAAGCAGTTCATTAATACTCTTGTAATACAATTATTTACAAGGAGAATGAAGGGATATCTGTTAACATTCAAAATATTAAATCCAGTAAGAGAGAGGTGAGAGAGTGAGTACACTCTTGTCTGCCGGTTCATTCTCCTAATGCCTGCAACATCGGGGACTAGATAAGGTCAAAGCCCAAACCTGGGAGCTCAATCTAGGTGTTTTCTGTGGTTATCAGGAAGGCAGTTACTTGGGCCATCACTGTTGATTCCTAGGGTCTGCATTAGCAGGAAGGTGGAATCAGGAGGCTCCAGCCAGGTATGCAACCCAGGTACTCTGATATACCAGGTAGGCATCTTAACTGGTGTCTTGATTGCTAGGCTAAATGCCTACCCCAGAACCAATAAACCAGTAACATTTTAGGGATCTGAACTAATAAACCATTGGAAATCCAGCATTGGTGTAAAGACTTCACCTTAAACATTTGTTAAAATGGGAATTTAGAAATTTGATAACCTGATGGGAAACTCCAGTTTTTCTGAGACTAGACAATTTAAGCACTCAAGCCTTTGAGTATTGTTGTGAACATTTTGGGGCTGGCACTGTGGTGCAGTAGGTTAAGCCTCTGCCTGCAGCACTAGTATCCTATATAAGTGGCAGTTCCACTTCCCGTCCAGCTCACTGCTAATGGCCTGGGAAAGCAGCAGATGGCGACCCAAGTGCTAGGACCCCTGCATCCATATGAGAGACATGGAAGAAGATCCTATTTTCTGATTTCAGCCTGGCTCAGATCCAGCTTTTGTGGCCATTTGGGGAGTGAACCAGCAGGCGCAAGATCTCCCTTTCTGCCTCTTCTTCTCTCTCTGTAACTCTGCCTTTCACATAAATAAACAGGCCATTATTATAGTATTGGAGTTGCTTGGTAGAAGTCTTCTGAACTATCCAAAATGAGCATTATAGATTTATTTCTTATTTTTTAAAATAAGCATTTTATTTTAAAGTAGTTTTAGATGTACAGCAAAGTTTGAGAGAGAGAGAGCACTGAGAATTCCTGTATGCCCCTCACCCAGTTTGTCTGCTGGAACGTCACATTACAGTGGTACACTTGGCACAGTAAGAACTGAAGTTGGTAAATTGGTATCACTTTGCACATTATTCAGCAGAGGATTTTCACTAGAAGGTTATTTCATTTAGGCTAGGGTGGTTGTGTTCTGTAAAATCAGAGATGGTTGAAGTAGGAGAACTTCAGGGCTCACTTTATTCATCCCTTAGTACTCTATGAAAAACCAAGGACGCTGTTATCGTAGAAATATTTTATTTGCCAGATATGATCTGGTAAGGTGGTGTAAACATTGGAAGTGACTTGGTTAACAACTTGCTCTTCAGGTGAACCAAGAACAATGATTTCTAAGCATTTCATTGTAGATTATTTGGGACAGTGTTTATAGAACCCGTTTGCCTCTAGAAAAAGTATAAATGTATATCTTAATTCTATATAATTTCACATTTTATGTTATTTTCTTATGTGTTTTCTTTGTAAGTTTTCATTTTTGGTTTGTGAAATATGCCTGTGACCTATGGTTTATTTTCATCTTACAGTTACTCGTCTACAGTCAGGTGGCTAATAAATATAAGGATTAGAACTAGGTTTAGTTCATATTCCTAGGGCTTGAAGCTGCTTTTTAAATTTTAATGAACTATACATTTAAGAACAAAAACAACAGCTTTTGGTGAAATGAAAATACTATTGACTTGAGAGATAAGAAAATTGGCTTTTGTCCTGGATTGCTTCTTTTACCACTAAATAATTGACCTTGGGCAATCATGGAATTTCTGGGTTTTAGGTTATTCATTTGTGAAACTGGGAGATTCAGAGTTCCTTCTGGTTCTAATATACTGTGATATTATATTATACAGTTCTTTTGCACACAGTGGTAGACTACATATAGTGGATAAATATTACAAAAGTGAACTGACTTAAAGAAGAATGTTTTAAAAAAACATTTTTTAAAAATATCTATTTTATTTATTTGAAAGACATAGTTACAGAGAGAGAGGTAGAGCCAGAGAGAAAGAGAGGTCTTCCATCTGCTGGTTCACTCCCCAGATGACTGCACTGGCCAGAACTGAGCTGATCCGAAGCAGGAGCTTTTTCCGGGTCTCCTGCATGGTGCAGGGGCCCAAGGACTTGGGCCATCCTCTACTGTTTTCCCAGGCTATAGCAGAGAGTTGGATCAGAAGTGGAGCAGCCTGGACTTAAACTGGTGCCTATATGAGATGCTGGTGCTGCAGGCTGTGACTTTAACCTCTGCGCCACAGTGCCGGCCCCAGAATTTTCTTTTCATCTGTAAATTGAAAAGGTTGCCAGAGATAGAACTATCACCTTCAACTCTACATTCTACCTTGAATGTTTTTTTCAGTAAAGGTCGAACTCTGTCTAGAGTAATCATGCTGAACATTTTTGTTTGATTCTTCACGTGTAGATAGTACAGACCAGCAGCTCCCTTGATCTGTTTCTCTCTCTGTCCTTCTCTTTCTCTCATTTCTTTGGGATGTGGCTGATGGGGCAGAGAATAGGGTGGTAGGAAGTTTTAGTTAACCAATTAACTAGAATATAAGACTTTAACTTCCAGATTGTGTGTTTCTTAAAAGTTTCCAGGGTTCCACTTTGGTGAACTAGTGCAGTAGTTCCTAATATTTGGTACACTTCAAAATCATCTAAAAACACATTTAAAATATTATGTAATCTGCACTCTACATTTAGGCAGATTCAGGGGATCTGATCCTGGCAGGTAAATTTGCATTTTTAGGAAGCTACTTCCAATTGATTTAGTTTGTCAGCTAAATTTTAGTGGATTGAAGATTTAGATACCTTATTCCTAGGTGGTACCTTTAAATTATAGAATGACATAGTGATTAAAAGTGCTGAGTTTGGAGTTCGACTGCCTGATTTTGAATTCGTTTACTTGTCCGTCTGGACTTTTCTGGATCTTAGATAATTCCTCAGTAAAATGGGAGATGAATGATAATACCTACCTCATGGGATTGTCATGAGGGCTGCATGAGCTAATATTCCAAATGTTTTTGTATTTATTATGTGTTATACATAGTGAGGGTTCAAATGTTATTAATCACTATGGAAGGATTACTGTAATCCCTTTTCCAACACAGGAAAGGAAGAGACTGGAATGAATTTTTGTGTACTAGGGAAACATGACACAACTTGTGTAGAAAGAGAATTTAAGACATAATTTGTACAAGGACAAATCCAAAGGTGGCTATTAAAATGGATTCTGGTATAGTGATAAAAAATTTCCAGAAGCCTGAAGATTTGAATGAAAAGAATATCTGCAAAAGAACTGAATGAGAAGGTTGAGATAGATTAAAATGTATCCTTTGTTGTTTTATAGGACTTTTATAGACAAAGGCAATTTTTTAGTTTAAGCTCATGAAATGTTTAACTTGGCTTACTCATACATTTCATACTGAGTATGTTGTGGTAGGTTGGTTTTGGGAAAGAGTGGAAACATTTGGAGAATTTGAGGCAATACATCTGTTATCCCTCTTTAAATGCATTCATCAAGGGAAAATGAGTCCATTTGGAGACTGCTTATTTCTTCCTAGGAACTGTTAGCTATGCTAAGAGTTGTCCTCCATTCTGATAATCACTTGAACCCTACTACAGTGAATTTTAGACTTTAATTTTTTTAAACGATTTATTTATTTTATAATTTTAAAGGCAGAGTTACAGTGAGAAATGCAGAGATGCAGAGAGAGAAGGAGAAACAGAGGGAGAGAGATATATCTTCCATCGACTGGTTAGCTCCCCAAATTGCTGCAATAGCTAGGGCTGGTCAATGCCAAGGCCAGGAGCCTGGAACTCCTGGTAGGAGACTAAGCACTTGGGCCATTTTCTGCTGTCTTCTCAGGTGCATTGGCAGGGAGGTAGATCTGGAGTGACGCACCCAGGACTTGAATTGGTGCTCCTATGGTATGCAAGTTTTGTGGGAAGTGGCTTAATCCACTGTACAACTTCTCGAGGTATCACATGCTGCCTCCCAGGATCTGTGTTGTCATGAAGCTGGAATTGGGAACTGGAGCAAGGAATTGGACTCAGGTACTTTAATGTGGGATGCAGACCATAACGTGTGGTTTTTTTTTTTTTTACATTTATTTATTTGAAGGGCAGAGTAACACACACACACACACACACACACACACACACACAGAGGGGGGGGGCCCACTGTGGCGTAACAGGTAAAAGTGTTGGCATCCCATATGGGTACCAATTCAAGTCCTGGCTGCTCCACTTCCAATCCAGCTCTCTGCTATGGTCTGGAAAAACAGCAGAAGATGGCCCGAGTCCTTGGGCCCCTGAACCTGCGTGGGAGACCTGGAAGAAGCTCCTGCCTGGCTCCTGGCTTCAGATTGGCTCAGCTCTGGCCTTTGTGGCCAATCGGAGAGTGAACTAGTGGATGGAAGACCTCTCTCTCTCTCTCTCAATCTGTGTCTCTCCCTCTCTTTCTCTGCCTCTGCTTCTCTCTCTCTGTAGCTCTGACTTTAAAATAAATAAATAAATCTTTAAAAAAAAAAGAGACAGGGAGAGAGAGATATCTTTCATCTACTGGTTCACTCCCCAGTTGGCCACAACAATCAGATTAGCCAGGCTGACGTCAGGAGCCAGGAGCTTCTTCCAGGTCTCCCACATGGCTGCAGGGGCCCAAGCATTTGGGCCATCCTCCACTGCTTTTCTAGGCACACTAGCAGGAAGCTGGATTGGAAATGGAGCAGCCAGGACTAGACCCGGTACCCATATGTGATGCTTCCTTGCAGGTGATGGCTTTACCCACTATGCCACAACACCAACCCTGGGAATCAAAATTTTTAATGATGGCCTCGGGTGATTTTGATGCAGGTGGCTCCTAGACTGGACTGGCCTAGCTGATAGGCAACTTTACTCAGGTAGTTAGCTACATTTGTAGCTAACATTGCTCTGTTGTTTTAAGATGGGATCATTTGTAGGTACTCTGTAATTAATGAGTAAAAACAAAAACTGCAGTAGAAAATAGAGGAAAACAAATACAAGTATGTGCTACCTTGCCAACCTTTGCTTGAGAAATTATCTTTGCCTAATTAAATCTTAATTTAAAAATCTTAAACCTAAGGAAGGTTTAAGATTTCCTCACTGTGGCAATATAACTGCACTTTTCTTACCTTTTTACACCTTATCCAAAAAGGTGTCAATTTTCTGTCTATTGCTAGTTTTAACTCTTTTCTGTGACTTTAAAAAGAAACCCCACAAGCTACACATGGCTTGTTCCCCTCCACAGTTTGTTGCTTCAGCCTTTCTTGCACTTCTTATTTCTGTGGCTAAAAGAAGAAAGAGGAAAACACATGTGACTGTCTGGGTTTTCAGCAGGCTCTTTCCTGCAATTAAGAGAAGTTTGCCTTAGGAAACCAACTACAAGTCATGCTGCTACTTAGAGCTAGCTGGAGAGTGAACATGATAAAGTGTTTAGATACCTTTGAATTAGGCTTTTCAGTTTCTTATTAATTTGAATTTTATATTTATGGAGACTGTTTTGGTTAAAAAAAATTCTGTCTGCCTTTCTCTAACCATACACAGATTAAAACGTTTTAAATTTGGAACTGAACATGATAGTTTTGAAATTAAATTATGTGCTCTTTTCTCGTATTTTCCCAAATACTGTAATGTTCAACTACCCGTTATACATTGGACATGTAGAATTTCCAGATCTGGTTTTCATTTAGACTGTAGCTATCTTTTAGTCAAGAAGGTGAAATACTTTTCTGTTATTATTCAAGGACTGTAACAACTTGGGGGTTAGGGATTAGAAAAGCATTAGAAAAGTGTTCACGTTATCTGCTTGAGAAAAGCAGGAAAAGGAATATAAAGGAAAAGATAAGTATTTTTGTTTCTGTATTTTTCTTGTTAAGGTAATGAAAAGATAAAGAAATTTAAAGTGTATGGAAATACCATTAGAGATATAAGAAACTGCAAGTGAATGAATCTGAAGAGGTTTGTAAAAAAGAAAAAATTCTGGAGAGAATGAATGGGTGAAAGTTAGCCCTGTGGTTAGTACTTTGGCCTGTGGGTTTCAGAGTATTACCACAGATTATCTCCATATCCTTCTAACATTTTTTTCTTTTTCTTTCTTTTTTTATATTTCATTTTTTTTCTAGGAGGTTGGTGGGGGGGCAGAGAGAGAGCGCGCGACATCCATCTTTCATTTGCTGGTTTACTCCCCAAATACCTGCAATAGCCAGGGCTGGGCCAGTCTGAAACCAGGAGCCTGGAACTCTATCTGGGCCTCCCACAATGGTGCTGGTTTCCCAAGTATTTGAGCCATCACTTTCTGCCTCCCAGGATGCATGTTAGCAGGAAGCTGGATCAGAAACAAAGGAACTGAATCTCAAACTAGGGACTTAAACCAGGTGCATTGATTTGGGATGCAGGGGTTGTAGCAGCGACTTTAGTTTCTGTATCCTGTGTTTTTGAAGAGTGATAAAATTTACTTTTTTGACTTGCATACATCATTTGTCTCCATTGATTTTTAAAAGTTTTTATTTATTTATATTTTACTTGAAAGGCAGAGACTGACATCTCCTATCTGGTTTATTCTCCAAATGCCCCAACAGCCATGCATGGGGCAGGCCAAAGCTAGGAACCCAGATCTCAATCCAGGTCTCCCGTATGGGTGGTAAGGACCTAAGTAATTGAGCCGTCACCTGCTGCTTCCCCTGGTGCCCATTAGCAGGAAGCTGGAATCATTAGAAGAGCTGGGGTCTGAACCTGGGCACTGCAGTACGGCATGTGGGCTTCCAACTGTTGTCTTTTTTTTTTTTTTTTTTTTGACAGGCAGAGTGGACAGTGAGAGAGAGACAGAGAGAAAGGTCTTCCTTTGCCATTGGTTCACCCTCCAATGGTCGCCACAGCTGGCGCGCTGTGGCCGGGGCACCACGCTGATCCGAAGGCAGGAGCCAGGTGCTTTTCCTGGTCTCCCATGGGGTGCAGGGCCCAAGCACTTGGGCCATCCTCCACTGCACTACCTGACCACAGCAGAGAGCTGGCCTGGAAGAGGGGCAACCGGGACAGAATCCGGTGCCTGGACCGGGACTAGAGCCTGGTGTGCCGGTGCTGCTAGGTGGAGGATTAGCCTATTGAGTCGTGGCGCTGGCCAAGATAGGGATTTATTTTCAAAACTGGATATACAAGGTCTGGGGTTGTGGCATAGTGGATTAAGCTGCTGCCTGCACTGCTGGCATCCCATGGAGGCAGTGGTTCACATCCTGGCTACTCCATTTCTGATCCAGCCCCCTGCTAATGCACCTGGGAAAGCAGTGGAAGATGTCCCAATTGCTTGGGCCCCTACTATCTATGTGGAAGACCTGGATGAAGCTCCTGGCTTTGGCCTGGCAGTTGTGGCTATTTGAGGAGTTCACCAGCAGATGGAAGACTTCTCTGTCTCTTCCTTCCTCTTTGTAACTCTGCCTTTCAAATCAAATAAATAAATCTTTAAAATAAGAAACAAACTGGATGTACAATTAAAGTAGCAGAACTGGGGTGAGTGTTTGGTAAGATGCTGATTTGGATGCCCCCCACCCCGTATCAGAATGGCTGCATTTTGAGTCTTCACTCTGCTTCCAATTTCAACTGCTTGCTAATGCATGCTCTGGGAGACAGCATATGACAGCTCCAATATTTGGATCTCTGCCATCCATCTGGGACACCCAGATTGAGTTCTGAGTATCTGCCTTTGGCTTGGCCCAGCCCTGGCTGATGTGGTCTATTGGGAAGTGAACCACTGGATGGAAGACTTCTCTATGTCTGTGCCTTTCTGCCTTTCAAATAAATGAAAGAAAATTAAAATAAATGAGAACAGAAACTATATTGCATGAGGGAAGAATTTTGGAAGAAATGACTATAGAATAAGAGAGAGGGAGAGAAAGATCTTTTCATTTGTTCAGTCATTTCCTAAATGCCCTCAATAGCTGAGGCAGGGCCAGATCAAAGGCAGCAGCCCAGAATTCAGTCCAGGGTCCCCACATGAATGACAACGACCCAACTTTTTGAGCTATCACCTCCTGCCTTCCAACATTCACATTAGCAGGAAGCTGGAACTAGAAGTGGGGCTGCAACTCAAACCTAGTTCCTCTGGGATGTGGGCACTTTAACTCCTATGCCAAATATCCACCTCTATACACTTATTTTAATGAGGAGATAAGATTGTTTTGTGTTTCTGTAAAACCACTGAAACACAATCTTTTGGTTTAGTTGTCCATATAATGGAAACATAACACTGTGTAGTACAAAAAAAGAGGCCATTACATAGGTCAAGTAATGCTGAGCTATGCTACTGGAAGACAGGTTGATAGCAAACATGCTATCAATTCAGGAAGTAATTCTAGGTCAGTCATGAGTAAATGTCAACAAAGCAAAGCAGCAACAATATTCCTAGAGCTAATTGACTGCCTTTTTGTTTTTAGAGTTAGCTCATTTCCTCAAGGTAACCTATTGAGGGTTTGTTAGAAGGTTCTTTTCTTTAAGATTTATTTATTTATTTGAAAGGTAGAGTTACAGAGAGAGAGAGAGAGAGAGAGAGAGAGAGAGAGGGAGGGAAAGACACACACAGAGAGAAAGATCTTCCATCTGCTGGTTCACTCCCCAAATGGCCAGAGCTGGGCCAGTCTGAAGCCTCTGCTTTGTCAGACACATTAGCAGCGAGCTAGATTGGAAATGGAGCACTGGGATTCAAACCTCTGCCTATATGGGATGCTTACATTGCAGGCGATAGCTTTACCCACTGTACCACAATGCCAGACCCAGAAGGTTCTTTATGTCTAAGCACAGTGTATCTATTTGTAATGTTCAGGGTCCCAATTTGCCCATCAGAGCCACAAATAATGAGTCAGTTCTTTTACAGGATAACACTATAGAAATGTAAAGATTGGGATTAAACCTTTATTTTTATTTTTCCTTTTCTATTGTCCTAGCTATGCACATACAGTTCTTAATGAACTGGTTTTGATTTTTTTTTACCATTTATTCATTTAACTAATGGTATTGAGCCCTGTAATGTACACTAGATGCCAAGGAAATTAGATAAAACCTTTTGAGACTTAAGATGGGAGAAATCCTATAAAGTTAGTATTTACATTGTTACTTGATTAGCCTTACAAAAGGCAGTACAAGGATGCATCATTAACACTGAAGAAGGAGTGATTGTCTTTGGAGTGAAAGTTATAGAACTCTTCCTGGTAGATGGAACAAGAAAGCATGATGACAGTATAGTACATATGAAGAATTATTCTTAATATACTAACATAGTACTTTTTGGGACTGCAGATACCCATTAGCATGACTGCCCTTAGGCAGTGAGATAGAATGTCAAAAACCAGGCATTTTTGCCTTTTGGTTTTACCTTTTGGTTGGGGCTAAATTATGGAGGGCCTATAAATTTGTATGGCAGAACTAAGAAATTTGAACTGCTACAGTGAGAGGTGGAAATGCATGGCCTGTTTCTTTTTTTAAACAAGGGAGAGTATGCACAGTGTAAGTTGCAGCTTGGGGCTGGTGCCGTGGCTCAACAGGCTAATCCTCCGCCTAGCGGTGCCGGCACACCGGGTTCTAGTCCTGGTCGGGGCGCTGGATTCTATGGGTCCCTCCCCCTTGCTGCGCCAGCACACCGGATTCTATTCCCAATCGGGGCGCTGGATTCTGTCCCGGTTGCCCCTCTTCCAGGCCAGCTCTCTGCTGTGGTCAGGGAGTGCAGTGGAGGATGGCCCAAGTGCTTGGGCCCTGCACCCTATGGGAGACCAGGAGAAGCACCTGGCTCCAGGCTTTGGATTGGCACAGCGTGCTGGCCATGGTGGATATTTGGGGGGGTGGGGTGGGTGAACCAATGGCAGGAAGGCCTTTTTCTCTGTCTCTCTCTCTCTCTCTAACTCTGCCTCAAAAAAAAAAAAAAAAGTGGATCATGACACTATATCCATTAGCCATTAACAAAAAAATTTGAGAAAGTGCAGTTTCATTTGCTGGTTCACTCCCCAGACATTCACAAGAGCTGTAACTGGGACAGGCCATAGATGGGAGCTGAGAATACAATCCAGATCTGTCACCCAGGTGTAGGAACCTAGTTACTTGAACCATCACCACTGCCTTCCAGGGTCTTCATTAGCATGAAGCTGAAGTCAGGAGTTGAAGCCAGATACCTAACTCAGGTACTTTTATATGCATTCATCTTAATTGGCATCTTTACAAGTGTGTCAAATGCTGGCCTCCCCCAACCTGTTAGCCTTTTTTTTTAAGGTTTGAATGAGATAAAAAGTATTGACTTCCATAATTACTAGTAGTATTATGTGTGCCTCTTCTATTAAATAACAAACTCCGTGGGGGGCCTTGTCTTTTATTTATCTCTGCGTAGACATATGGAATCTTATGTAAGATAATACTATGAAGACTTACTGGATTAGAAACTTTTTAAAGGTACCAGAGCTTTGCTTACACAGTCACTCTGGGGGTCTTTCCACTTATTACTTTAATGGTGTCAATCTTAAAGAATATTTGCTGCCTGTCTTTTTGAGATGTTTTTGTAGAAGAAAGATCAGTTGGGTCAATATAAAAATGGAATTGAGGAATTGATTGTTAGAGGGAAGTCATAATTGAAACACATTTGGAAGCCAAGTAAATTGAGTTTTGTGTTAGCCATAGTAAGTACTCTAAACACTACACTATAATAAATTCAGCCCTAGGCAGTTAATTAGTTGTAAGATTTTAAAAGTTGAGATTTGCACAGTAAGACGTAACTGATTTCTTTTTCTTTTTCTTTTTCTTTCTTTTCTTTTTTCTTTTCTTTTCTTTTTTTTTTTTTGCTAGTGCACCATGGCGCTAGCTCCTATAACTGATTTCACTTCTGTTCCTCTCTGGAAGAATAAAATTAAGTTAGAGACTTGGGGTCTGCTACCCTTAAATTTTGTCGTCTTCAAGAAGACATAGATATATTGATTTAGTTTTAGTAAAATCTGAAACTCTAGTTACTTTTGTGTTTGAAAAATAGTCTGTGTTTAAATGACTGACCTATAAATTGGGCTAAAATACCTGCATAGCCTTTTTTTTTTTTTAAAAAAAAAGATTTATTTATTTATTTGAGAGTCAGAGTTACACAGAGAGAGGAGAGGCATATAGAGAGATAGGTCTTCCATTCCTATGGTTCACTCCCCAATTGGCCGCAACGGCTGGAGCTGCACTGATCCGAAGCCAGGAGCCAGGAGCTTCTTCTGGGTCTTCCCATTCAGATGCAGGGGCCCAAGGAGTTGGCATCTTCTACTGCTTTCCCAGGCCATAGCAGAGAGCTGGAACAGAAGTGGAGCATCTGGGTCTTGAACAGATGCCCATATGGGATGCCAGCGCTTCAGGACAGGGTGTTAACCCACTGTGCCACAGCGCCGGCCCTCCTGCATAGCTTTGAACACAATCCATAATAATAACAGCTTTTACTGGCAGTGTAATAATATAAAGTATTGAATTTTGTTTCATAAATATTGCCTTAATACTACTATAGGTAGTTTTTTTTTTTTTTTTTTGACAGGCAGAGTGGACAGTGAGAGAGAGAGACAGAGAGAAAGGTCTTCCTTTTGCCGCTGGTTCACCCTCCAATGGCCGCCGCGGTCGGCGCACTGCGGCCGGCGCACCGCGCTCCTCCGATGGCAGGAGCCAGGAGCCAGGTGCTTTTCCTGGTCTCCCCATGGGGTGCAGGGCCCAAGCACTTGGGCCATCCTCCACTGCACTCCTGGGCCACAGCAGAGAGCTGGCCTGGAAGAGGGGCAACCGGGACAGAATCCGGCGCCCCGACCGGGACTAGAACCCGGTGTGCCGGCGCCGCAAGGCGGAGGATTAGCCTGTTGAGCCACGGCGCCGGCTAGTTATTTTTTTAAACATTTTCTTTTTTAAAAGATTTTATTTATTAATTTGACAGACATACAGAGAGAGAAGAGAGAGAGAGAAATCTTCCATCCTCTGGTTCACTCCTCAAATGGCTGCAACAGCTGGGGCTGGGCCAGGCTGAAGCCAGGAGCTTCTTCTGGGTCTGCAACATGGGTGCAGGGATCCATGAACTTGGGCCATCCTCTGCTGCTTTCCTAGGCACATTAGCAGGGAGCTGGATCTGAAACAGAGCAGCCTGGACTCAAACCAGCACCCATATGGGATGCCAGCATCGCAGGCCAAGGTTTAACACGCTGCACTACAGATCTGGCCCTTTAAATATTTCCTTATATTTATTTATTTGAAAGGTAGAGTGACAGGGAGGAGCAGAGAGAGATTTCCACCCATCACTGGTTCACTACTGAAATATTTGCCAAAGCTTCGGTTGGGCCGGGCCAGGGCTGAGAGCCTGTGCTACCCGGGTGGGTAGCAGGAGCCCAAGTACATGGGTCACCATCTGCTGCCTCTCAGGTACTTTAGCAGGAAGCTGGATTAGAATCAGGCATTTTGGTGGGATTTGGGCATCCCAAACAGTAGTTTAAACCAGCGGGCCACAATGCTCACCCTTACTGCTGGTTTTGAAGTAAATATTTTCCTCAGATTTTCTAATTTTCCTAACAAATTGCTCCTAGTTTCCATTGAACCAACTATATCTCTTTTTCTTTTATACTTTGATCTTTTATTCATAGGAAACACACCTTTTGTTCATTCTTAGGACTCCATATAGATTTTTCTTACTAAATATATTAAATATATAGATATATTAAAATTTGTTAAATACACAGGTGTGACTTAGTTTGAGTCTGTTCTAAATATTGTTTTTTTTATCACTGAAGTTTTTAGTAATTTCTAATATTAACCTGTATTTTAGATTTGATAAAATGTAAAAGCAGCTTTTTATATAAGCAGTTGTTTTTGTGTTTTGTTTAAAAAGCCATTACCAGTGGAATTTAGTTTTCTACTTAATAGAAGTATCCAGAAAAAAAACACGGTGGGGGGAGGTGGGCTATTGGCCTAACTGTTAAGATACCTGTTAAGAGGCCCCAGTCCCCTATCAGATTGCTTGGGTTTGATAATGGCTCTGACTTCTGATTCCAGCTTCCTGCTAATATAGACCCTAGGAAGTCGAATGATAGTTTAAGTGATTGGGTTTCCACCACTCGCTGTCGAAACCTAGATTAAGGTCCTAGCACACATCTCTACCCCTCCTTCCCTCACCCCTCCCTTGCCTCAGCCTCCAGCCTGACTAAGCACTTGGTGAAGGAACCAACAGGAAAGAACTCTCTCTGCCTCTCAAATAGATAAATATAAATTTAAAACAAACACATGAATCTCCTTGAAATAGCTATTTTTCAAAAATGTATGGCTTAGATATGGCTTTTGGTTTGACATACTTATTCCTAGTAAAGATGTTAGAATTTAGTCTGTTGATTATACTGGCAACCATGTTTTGAAAACTGGTAATTGGAAGTTCAGTTTTAGAAATTTGTTAAATATTTTTATTGCGGTAGAATACATTACTGAGGACTGAATATTTGTGTCTCTGCCAAAATTCATGTGTTGAAGTCCTCATTACCAATTTAACTGGCCTTTGGAGGTGTGGTCTCTGGGAGGCAGTTGGGTTTTGATGAGATCACAAGTATGGGATTCCAGTGATGAGATTAATTCCCTTGTAAGAAGAGATCCCAGGGAGTTTGCTTCTCTAAATCCCCACCATGCTAAGATACAGCATTTAGGTAATCTTCTGCAAGCCAAAAAATAGTCCTCACTAAGGTACTGATTCCATAGCATGTTGGTCTTAGACTTTCCAGCCTTCAGAATTGTGAGAAATAAATATCTGTTGTTGAAGCTACCCAGTCTGTGGTATTTTGTTATTGCAGCCTACACTTACTAAGACATGCATATAAGATAAAATTTACCATGAATGACATTTACACATTCTCAGTGTTGTGCAGCCATCAGTCACCATTATCTGATTCTAGCATGGTTTATCACCCCAAAATCATAGTCTGTTTTCCCTGAGCATCCATATGATGCTGATGCCCCTTACCAGTAAGCCCTTGGCAGCCACTAATCTGGTCATTGTCTGTATAGGTTTGCCTATTCAGATTATTTCATATAAATAGAACTGTATAGTTTGTTGACCGTTTTTTAGCTTCCTTAAAAGACTTAGCATATTTAAAAAAAATATTTGTTTATTTGAGAGGCAGAGTTAGAGAGAGGGAGAGACAGAAAGAGAGGTCTTCCATCTGCTGATTCACACCCCAAGTGGCCACAATGACTGGAGCTGGGCCCACATAAAGCCAGGAGCCAGGAGCTTCCTCTGGGTCTCCCATGCAGGTGCAGAGACCCAAGCACTTGGGTCATCCTCTTCTGCCTTCCCAGGCCATTAGCAGGGAGCTGGATTGGAAGTGGAGCAGCTGAGACTCCCAGATGGGATGGCAGAGCTGCAGGTGGAGGCTTAACCTACTATGCCACAGTGCTGACTACGACTTGGCATATTTTTAAGATTCATCCATGTTGCAGCATATGTTAATGCAGCATTACTTTTGATGGCTGCATAATTGACCATTGTATAGCTATACCATATGTTGTTTATACATTGATGGGCATTTGGGTTGTTTCTGCCCTTTGTCTGCTCTGAACATTTGTGTATGTTTTTGTTTGAACACTAGCTTTTAATTCTTTAGGGTATTATGTCATTATGTCCAAGAATGGAATTGTTGAGTTGTATGATAATTCTGTTTAACTCATTAAGGACCACCACATCCCATATTGGAGAACCTTTGTTTGATACCTGTTTGCCATAGCAGCTGTACCTTTTTATACTCCCACCAGAAATGAATGAGGGCTCCAGTTTCTCCACATTCTTGCCAACACTTGTTCTTTTTTTCTTTCTTTTCCTTTTTTTTAACTATAGCCATCTTAGTGGGAGTAGAGTAGTATTTCATTGTGGTTTTGATTTGAATTTTCCTGATGACTCATGATGTTGAGAATCTTTTAATGTGCTTGCTGGTCGCGTCTTGTGGACATTTTAAAGATAGAAAATAAACTATACCTGGGTTACAGAGTGCCATAAACTATGCCTTCTTTGCCATTCAAGAGATGCTTTTTTTTTTTTTTCTTTTTTCGGTCTCATGATTGTTCAACGTGTAGTTTCTTCCTGCAGAGATCCTGTAAAACTATCCGAGTTCCACACAATTTTTCTGTTCAAGTGTTTACCACCTTTTGACTCAATCTCTTAAGATTCCTATTTAAAAATTCTAGAGATCTGATTGTCTTAACCCGCATATGAATTGGTCCCTGTTTTATCATGATCCTGAAGGACAGAACCATAAACTGCAAAAATGTCTACTTTGGGCTACTTATTTTTTTATAGAAAGATTTTATTTAATAAATAGAAATTTCATAAGTACAACTTTTGGATTGTAGCAGTTCTTCCCCCACTACCCGCCCTCTTATCCCCCAAACTGTCCCATCTCCTACTCCCTCTCCCATCCCATTCTTTATTAAGATTAATTATATCTTTATATACAGAAGATTAACTCCATTCTAAATAAAGATTTCAACAGCTTGCACCCACACAGACACACAAATATGAACTACTACTGTTTGAAGACTAGTTTTACCATTAAATCTCATAATGCAACTCATTAAGGACAGAGGTACTACATGAGGAGCAACTGCAAGGTGACTCCTGTTGTTGATTTACCAATTGACACTCTTATTTCTGGCATCAGTAATCACCCGAGGCTCTTGACATGAACTGCCAAGGCTATGGAAGCCTTTTGAGTCCACAAATTCCTATGTTATTTAGACAAGGCCATAATCAAAGTGGAAGTTCTCTCCTCCTTTCAGAGAAAGGTACCCCCTTCTTTGATGGTTGGGCTACTGTTAGAGTAGGAGTTGGAGAGAAGACAATGGCAAGGAATTGACCTTCACTGTAGCGTGCTGAAGCTGCATACATCTCTACTTGTAGAAAGAGAGTAGTAGGAAATAATATTGTTAAGATAGTTTGTGTCCAAATTGTGAGAGCTTTTAGTGGTAAAGAATTAAAACTCTTCTGTAGGGAGTAGAGAGTTGTTGGAGATTTAGGGGCAGGGAAATAAAATGATTTGTTCTTTCCTGCTTGTGTTTTGTGTTTTTTTTTTTTTCAGTCAGAATGAATTATTGTTATTCTTCTCTCCTCCAATCTATTTGTCTTAATGTCCCTTGTTCATTCAGTAAGCATATTTAAATACTAACCACAGTCTAAGAAAAGAAGGAGCTAGAATAAAAGACCTTTCTGGTGAAGCAAGTGATGAGCACATTGCAAACATGAATTGAAACACTTAAGTGGTATATTAGTGGAGAGCATTAGATGCATTTTTTAAGTGCTTTTAAAGTGGTGCATATCCCTTCAGTGATCAGAAGAGATACAAGATAGAAATAAAAATTTTATTACTGGGGTTGGACCTTTAGCCTATCAGTTAAGATGCCCACATCCAGTATGGAGTACCTGTATTTGATATCTGGCTCTGATCCTTGACTCCAGCTTCCTGCTAATCCAGACCCTAGGAGACAGCAGTGAAGGTTTAAGTAACTGGGTTCCTGCCACCTACATGGAAGACCAGAATTGTGCTCCTGGTGCCCATATGGGATGCTGGCACTGCAGGCAGCAGATTAACCTGCTAAGCCACAGCGCTGGCCCCAACGCTATTAATTTTTGTGTGTTAATTTTATATCCTGTCACCTTACCAGCCTCTTCTGTGAGTTCCAGTAGACTCTTAGTGGTGGTTTTTGGTTTCCCTATATATAGAATCATGTCATCTGTGAACAGGGATAATTTGACTTCCTCCTTTCCAGTTTTATCCTATTGATTTCTTTCTTGCCTACTGGCTCTAGCTAAAACTTCCAGGACCATATTAAATAGCATTGGTGAAAGTGGGAATCTTTGATTCTAGATTAAAGGAAACGTTTCCAACTTTTCCCCGTTCATTATGATGCTGGCTGTGGGTTTGTTATATATTACCTTGATTAAGTTGAGGAATGTTCCTTTCATACCCAGTTTTCTTAAGGGTTTTATCATGAAAGAATGTTGTATTTTATCAAATGCTTTCTCTGCATCTACTGAAATAATCATAAGGTTTTTGTTCTTTAACTTGTTAAACTGATATATCACATTGATTTATTTGTGTATTTTTTTATTTTTAGGATTTATTTATTTATTTGAAAGTCAGAGCTACATAAAGAGAGAAGGAGAGGTAGAGAGAGAGAGAGAGAGAGAGAGGTCTTCCATCCACTGGTTTACTCTCCAGTTGGCTACAGCGGCTGGAGTTGCACCCATCCGAAGCCAAGAGCCAGGAGCTTCCTCTGGGTCTTCCCATGTGAGTGCAGGAAACCAAGGACTTGGGCCATCTTCTGATGCTTTCCCAGGCCATAGCAGAGAGCTGGATTGGAAGTGGAACAGCCAAGACTTGAACTGGCGCCCATATGGGATGCCAGCACTGCAGGTGGCAGCTTTACCCTCTACACCACAGCACCAGCGCACACTGATTGATTTACATATGTTGAACCATTCCTGCACACCAAGGATAAATCCTGCTTTGTCTATGTGAATGATCTTTCTGATGTGTTGTTGTATTCAATTGGCTAGTATTTGGTTGAAGATTTTTGCATCCATGTTCTTTAATGATATTGTTGGTCTGTAGTTCTCTTTCTTTGTTGTATCTTTTACTGGTTTTGGAATTAAGGTGATGCCTCATAGAAGGAGTTTGGGAGGACTCTCTTTCAATTGTGTTGAATTGCTTGAGAAGAATTTGAATTAGTTCTTTTTTAAAAGTCTAGTAGAATTCAGCATTGAAGTCATCTTGTCCTGGGCTTTTATTTATTGCGAGGGTCATTATTACTAATTTAATTTTTGTCTTGGTTTTTGTCTATTTAAGTTTTCTGTGTCTTCATGACTCAGTTTTGGTAGATTGCTTGTGCCCAATAATCTGTCCATTTTTTTCTAGATTTTCCAATTTGTTAGCATATAACTATACTAATTCTGAATGATTCTTTTTATTCCTGTGGTATTCATTGTTAAATCTCATTTTTCATTGATTTTATTCATTATTTTCTCTCTCTCTCTTTTTTTTTTTTTGGTTAGTTGGGCCAGTGGTGTGTCAATTTTTATTTTTTCAAAAAAAATAGCTCTTTATTTTGCTGATCTTTTGAATTGTTTGAATTGGTTTTTTAAATTTTGTTTCTTCTCTAAATTTAATTTTTAAAAAACTTTTATTTAATAAATATAGATTTCGAAAGTACAACTTTTGGATTATAGTGGCTTTTCCCCCCATAACCTCCCTCCCGCCCGCAACCATCCCTTCTCCCACTCCCTCTCCCATCCCATTCTTCATCAAGATTCATTTTCAATTATCTTTATATACAGAAGATCAACTTGGTATATACTAAGATTTCAATAGTTTGTACCTACACAGATACACAAAGTATAAAGTACTGCTTGAAAACTAGTTTTGCCGTTAATTCTCATAGTATAACACATTAAGGACAGAGATCCTACATGGAGAGTAAGTGTACAGTGACTCCTGTTGTTGATTTAACAATTGACACTCTTATTTATGACGTCAGTAATCACCTGAGGCTCTTGCTGTGAGCAGCCAAGGCTATGGAAGCCTCTTGAGTTTACAAACTCTGATGTTATGAAGACAAGGCCATATTCAAAGTGGAAGTTCTCTCCTCCCTGCAGAGAAAGCTACCTCCTTCTTTGATGGCCCATTTTTTCCACTGGGATCTCACTCACAGAGATCTTTCAGTTAGTTTTTTTTTTCCCCCACGGTGTCTTAACTTTCCATGCCCGAGAAACTCTCACGGGCTTTTTAGCCAGATCTGAATGCCTTAAGGGCTGATTCTGAGGCCAGAGTGCTGTTTAGGGCATTTGCCATTCTATGAGTCTGCTATGTATCCAGCTTCCCATGTTGGATTGTTCTCTCCTTTATAATTCTATCAGTTGTTATTAGTGAACACTAGTCTTGTTTATGTGAACCCTTTTGACACTTAATCCTATCATTATGATCAAATATGAACTGAAACTGATCACTTTGACTAGTAAGATGGCATTGGTACATGCCATCTTGATGGAATTGATTTGGAATCCCCTGGCACTTTTCTAGCTCTACCATTAGGGGTAAGTCCAAGTGAGCATGTGTAAACTGTACATCTCCTCCCTCTCTAAATTTAATTATTTCTTTCCTCCTACTAATTTCAGGTTTGATTTGTTGTAGTTTTTCTAGGTCCTTGATATATATTATTAGCTCATTTATTTGATGCCTTTCCAATTTCTTGGTGTAGGCACTAATTGCTGTAAACTTCCTTCCTAAGCCTGATTTTTCTGTCACCCATTAGTTTTGATATGTTGTATTGTCATCTTCATTCATTTCCAGGAATCTTCTGTTTTCTTTTTTTGATTTCTTCTATGACCCATAGTTCATTAAAGAGCATGTCTTTCAGTCTCATTGTGTTTGCATATTTTCTAGAGATTCTTAGGTTGTTAACTTCTAGCTTCATTCCAATGTGGTCAGAAAAGATACATGGTATGACTTCAGTTATTTCAAATTTGCTGAGACTTGCTTCATGGCCTGTCATATGATCTTTCTAGAGAAAATTTCATGCACTGATGAGAAGAATGTGTTTTCTTCTACTGTGGGATGACATGTTATATAGATATCAGTTAGGTCCATTTGGTCCACAGTGTTGATTAGCTCTGTTATTTTTTTTGTTCATTTTCTTTCTAGATGATCTATTGATGAAAGTGGGGTGTTGAAGTCTCCTGTTACTATTGTATTGGAGTCTATGTCTCCTACTAACTCCATCAACATTTGTTTTAAATAACATTTGTTTTAAATAGCCAGGTGCCCTGGCATTGAGTGCATATATATTTATTGTAGTCATATCTTCCTATTGGATTGATCCCTTAATCATTACATAATGCCCTTTGTCT
Organism: Sylvilagus floridanus; assembly: GCA_949820135.1. NCBI lineage: Eukaryota > Metazoa > Chordata > Mammalia > Lagomorpha > Leporidae > Sylvilagus > Sylvilagus floridanus. The sequence goes on from OX463235.1 coordinate 46,902,226, forward strand.
CTTTTTAACAGTTTTTGTGTTAAAGTCTATTTTGTCTGACATTAGGATGGGTACACCTGGTCATTTTTGCTTTCCTTTATCATGGAATATCCTTTTCCATCCTTTCACTTGCAGTCTGCCTGTATCTTTATTGGTGAGGTGTGTTTCTTATAGGCAGATGCAGTGATTGCCTGGAGACACAGCTACACCCCAATCCCTGTCATGCAGTTACAAGATTCCCATATTCACAGCAGGCAAGGCTTCCGCAGTCACAGGGTGCAGAGGATCCCCTCTCTGCCCCACAAGCCTGCCCCTTCTGTGGAGAGAACAGAGTGGTTACCAGAGCCAGCTGCCCGTGGGTGCTCCACCTTGGTAAGAACACTTAGCCTATGATAGGTTGAGAGGATGGAGGCACCTCACAATCCTACATGGTTGCCCTGCCCCCTGTTAACCCTCCCACGCTGACACTAAGTCTTTGTGAAACATGGATTTTTCCCTCTGGTAAAATCTCCTGGTCACGTGCGGGAAAGCCACTGCAGCCTCTACTGGTGTCAAGGTGGTGCTTTCTCGCATTTTGCGAGGCACCCTTGTTGGGGAGCAGGGAGAAAGAAATGTGCCTTTCTTTTTCTGGATTAAGTGTGTACCCTGTCTTCTGCCAGGGCTCCAGTCAGTGTGGTCCACAGGGCTCTCGCTCAGGCAGTATCACCAGTGGCGTGGGCTGATTCAGTCTGCTCTCACTTTGCTCTCAGAACCTGGCATGTCTCCCTGAGTCCCTGGCTGCAGGACTGGGGTGGTGTCCCAGGTTGCTGCTGTACATTCGCACTTTCCATGCTGCTTCATTGTGTTCCTTCTCTTTCTGTAGAATTTCCACCACAAACTTCTCTCCAACTCTCCCTGGGAATACACTTTCTCCACTTTTTTTTCTACTATCTTCCGTTGGTCAGAATCAGTACATTTTCCCCCTATTCGGTCATCTTGAAATACCTTTTTTCCCCCCATAAGATTTATTTTTATTTATTTGAAAGGCAGAGTTACAGAGAGAAAGGGAGAGACAGAAGGATCCTCCATCTGCTGGTTCACTCCTGGAACAGCTGCAATGGCCAGGGCTGGGCCAGACTGAAGCCAGGATCTGCTTCCTAGTCTCCCAGGTGGGTGCAGGGGCCCAAGCACGTGGAGCAGCCGGTTCTTGAGCTGGCGCCCTATGGGATGCCATTGGCATCATAGGCAGCAGCTTAATCCGCTGTGCTATGCTACAATGCTGGCCATGGTGTATTCATTCTTAATGAGGAGACTTTGACCTGGATACTCTCTTAAATCTCTGACAACTCCAAAATATTACTAAAATATTATGACCTTCACTTTCATCCTTTGAATTTCTATTTCTTTCTTTTTATTTCTTGATGAAGAATTACATTGAAACTCCTTTGGTAGCTGTGATCCCTGAAAATATCTAAGTTACCTAAGTAGTGTTTAGTAAATAACAGTTATGAATTTTTTAAGGATTTAAAATAATGTCAAAGCAAGATCTAAAAACAGCCTGAAAAAAAGAAAATTCTTGGAATTAGCAAAAAGCCTGAGTTATCTGGCAAAATAATATTTTTTTTCATGCTTACTCTGTTGAAAGTCTTTTACAAATGGCAAATTATTGAGTTTTGGAAAGAATGTAAGTAGTTTTTGCCAGATATTAAGTTCAAAATACTCAGAGGGTAGCCAACATATGGAATCTTTTTTTTAAAAAGATTTATTTATTTATTTGAAAGTCGGAGTTACAGAGAGAAGAGAAAGACAAGGAGAGATCTTCCATACATTGATTCACTCTCCAAATGTCTGCAATGGCCAGGGTGGCGCCAGACCAAGTCCAGGAGCCAGGAGGTTTTTCGAGGTCTCCCACGTGGGTGCAGGGCCCCAAGGACTTGAGCCATCTTCTGCTACTTTCCCAGGTGCATCTTCAGGGAGCTTGATTGGAAGTGGAGCAGCCGGGACTAGAACTGGTACCCATATGGGATGCTGGCATTACAGGTAGCAATGCCATTACAGCATATGGGATGCTGGCGTTACAGGTAGCAAAAAAGCTTAACACATTGTGCCATAACGCTGATCTCCACTTCAGGGAAAATTTTAAGTACATGGCCCAGGAAGATGATACGTTTTAGTGGTCCACTTTCTCCAGAGGCAGTTTTTTTTTTTTTTTTTAAAGATTTATTTTATTTATTTGAAAAGCAGAATTACAGAGAGAGGTAGAGAAGGAGAGAGGTCTTCCATTGGCTTTTCATTCCCTAAATGGCTGCAATGGCCAGTGCTGAGCTGATCTGAAGCCAGGAGCCGGGAGCTTCTTTCCAGTCTGCCATGTAGGTGCAGGGGCCCAAGAACTTGGGCCATCTTCTACTGCTTTCCCAGGCAATTAGCAGGGAGCTGGATCAGTAGTGGAACAGCCAAGACTAGAACTGGTGCCCTTATGGGATGCTGGCACTGCAAGCTGGGGCTTTAACCCACTATGCCACAGCACTGACCCCCTGAGACAGTTTTTAGATCAGTTTATGATTTCTTATTTTTTTAAGTTCTTAATCTTTTGTTTGAGTTGGCTTCTTCCTTGTTTGGGAAAATATTTCAATCCTTTTTTATAATATGATAGAAGTGAATATTAAAATTTATCTAATGAATCTAAAAGCTAAAAAGTCTTTCAGAGTCTTGAGATGAGGAAAATGGTGGATTAGGGAGAGGCATGCTTTGCAGGGCTAGGGAGAGACAGGAAAAGTGTAGGAGATATGTACTTGATGGAGAATAGAAGAGAAAACTGCCCGGGAAGCCCAGTGGGAGGAGGGGAACTAGCTTGAACCGGTGTGGTGAGTGTTGGTGCACACCCAGAGAGCTTGGAAAGCCAGAGCCCCAGACAGCCAGAGCTGGTGGCATTTTTGAGATGGGGGTTGGGCAGGATTAACGGCAGCAATCCATGTGTATAGAACCTATGAGAATGTAGTGTGGGTCTGGTTGTGAACCCAGAGAGCTAGTGTTTGGTGGCGGTCACCTGAAGTCCAAGTGGTCATCTGAAGTCCAAGTGGTCACCTGAAGTCCAAGTGGAAGTGGAGAGAGGCAGCTGATTCAAACCAGTCTCTCCAAAACAAAACCCACGACCTTGCTGAGAGAGGGTAGATGCCTTTTTAAATCAGGACTACAACCAGGGAAGCCTGCAGGCACAGACATAATAGTCCACTGAGACGCGGTGCCTGAATGCAGTGCCGGCAGCAGCAGCAAGTGGTTGTTAATTCAGTGACTGTAGCATGTGATCCAGAGCTAGGAACGGAGGGAACAGCGCACAGCCCCCACTGTCTCAGAGATCAACTGGGAAGTGGCTGGGCAACTACCAGAATCGGAGGGGCACCCGTGCCAGCAGCATCTGGAGGAACCTTAGGTGCTGAAACCTTGGGGCCTAGGTAGCTAAATGTACAACTGCAGGAGGCAGCTGGGAATTGTTACCCTGGAAACTCGCCCTGTCCTAGAGCATTGACCAGAGCAACCGCTCCCCCCCCATACACCTCCTGGTACTGACCGGAAGGGCAGACATTCCAGGAAGCACGGAAGCATAGCCCCCCAAAATAAAAGTCAATGGAAGAAAAAATTAAAAATCAACTCCAAAAATGCCAAAAAATAAGAACCGAAATACAAATAACAAGAATAAGGAAGTCATCATGACCCCCCCGCCCCAGAAGAGCACAACAACATTTCAATGTTAGTGTGAAGATGAAGAGATGGAGGAAATGCCAGAAATGGAATTCATAAAATTATTTATAGGATTATTTAAAAAATCAGAGGCAAATCTATGAACTAAAGAAAACTATGCAAGGCCTGAACAAAAAAATTTTCCCAGGAAATCGAGAATATAAAGAGAAATCAAAATGAAATTTAAGAAATGAGGAATTCAGGGACTGCTGCTGTGGTGCAGTAGGTTAATCCTCCGCCTGCAGCGCCAGCATCCCACATTGGCACTGGTTCTAGGCCCGGCTGCTCCTCTTACAATGTAGCTCTCTGCTATATCCTGGGAAAGCAGTATAAGATGGCCCAGATGCTTGGACCCCTGCACCTACGTGGGAGACTGGGAAGAAGCTCCTGGCCTCGGATCGGCGCAGCTCTGGCCATTGAGGCCTGCTGGGCAGTGAACCAGTGGAAGGAAGACCTTTCTCTCTGTCTCTCCCTCTCACTGTTACGTAACTCTACCTCTCAAATAAATAAATCAGATCTTTTCTTTTTTAAAAAAAGAAATGAGTAATTCGATGGATCACATAAAAAATGTGCTTCAAAGTCTTAACAGCAGACTTGATGAGGCAGAAGAAAGAATATTTGAACTAGAAGAGAAATCTTTGGAAATCTTACAGTCAGACAAGAAAAAAAACAAAACAAAACACCAAGAAGAAAGCAGAAAACTGAAAAACAGTGTTGGAGACCTATGGGATAATATGAAACAACCAAGTATAACGGTCTTAGGAGTGCCTGAAGAAGTGGAAAGAGAGAAGGGAATAAAACGCTTATTTAGTGAAATAATTCAGAGAATTGGAGAAAGAAAGGGATGTTGAAATAGAGGAAGTGCATAGAACTCCTAACAGACATGACTAGAAAAGATCTTCACCATGACATATTGTAGTCAAACTCTCCACAATAAAACATAAAGAAAAATTCTAAAATGGACATGAGAAAAACACCACACTGCTTTCAGAGGATCTCCATTTAGACACACAGGTGACTTTTTATCATAAACCCTACAGGCTAGAAGGGGGTGATGAGATATAGACCAAGTCTTAAAAAACTGTCAACCCAGAATACTGTAACCCGCAAAGCTTGCATTTAAGAATGAAGGTGAAATAAAGACCTTCCATAACAAACAGAAATAAAAAGAATTTGCCAACCTCATCCAGCCCCTCAGAAGATGCTTAAGGATGTGCTACACACAGAAACACAGGAAGTTAGCCATAATTATGGAAGAATGAGAATGCCAAAAAACCACCAGTAGAAGTAAAAAAAAATTCTAAGTAAACAATAGGAATACTTGTAGAAAAATGGAAAGGCCAAGTCATCACTTATCAATAATCATCTTGAATGTAAATGGCCTCAAAACAAGACCCATCTACTTGCTGCTTACAAGAAACACATCTCACCAACAAAGATACATGCAGACTGAAACTGAAAGGCTGGAGAAAGATAAAGATAGTCCATGCTAACAGAAACCAAAAAAGAGCTGGTGTTGCCATCTAAATATCAGACAAAATAGACGTTAACAACTGTTAAAAACGACGAAGAAAGACACTATGTAATGATTAAGGGATCAGTCCAACAGGAAGATGGAACTATAATAAGCATATATGCACCCAATTACAAGATACCTGGCTACTTAAAAAAATGTTAATAGACTTCAAAGGAGACATAGACTCCGATACAGTAGTAATGGGGCACTTCAGTACCCTACTTTCAGCAGTGGACAGATCAGCTAGACAGAAAATCAGCAAAGAAACAATGGAATTAATTGACACTACAGACCAAATGGATCTAACGCAAATCTACAGAATCTATTACCCCACAGTGGTAGAATATATGTTCTTCTCATCAGTGTGTGGAACTTTCCCTAGGATAGGTCATATGGTAGGTCACAAACCAAGTCTCAGCAAATTAAAAATCATTAAAATCATTCCATACAATTTCTCTGACCACAATGAATAAAAGCAAGAAATCAACAACTCGGAAATCTCTTGAACATACATAAACATATGGAGACTAAACAACATGCTCCTGAATGAACAACGAGTCATAGAAGAAATCCAAAGAGAAATAAAGAAATTTCTGGAAACAAATCAAAATGACAGTACATTATACCAAAACCTATGGGATACAGCAAAAGCAGTGTTAAGAGGAAGTTCATAGCAATCACTGGCCACATGAAGAAACTGGAAATGTACCAAATAAATGAGCTATCAGTGCATCTCAAGGATCTAGAATACCAACAACAAACCAAACCCAAAACTAGTAGGAGGAAAGAAATAATTAAAATTTGAGAAGAAATAAACAAAATTGAAATAAAAAATTTAAAAAATCAGTGAAATAAAAAGCTTTTTTAAATTTATTTTTGACAGGCATAGTTAGTGAGAGAGAGAGAGAGAGAGAAAGAAAGGTCTTCCTTCTGTTGGTTTACTCCCCAAATGGGCCCTACGGCCTGTGTGCTGCAGGTGGTGAGTTGTGCCTATCTGAAGCCAGGAGCCAGGTGCTTCTCCTGGTCTCCCATGATGGTGCAGGGCCCAAGCACTTGGACCATCCTCCACTGCCCTCCTGGGCCACAGCAGAGAGCTGGCCTGGAAGAGGAGCCACCAGGACAGAATTTGGTGCCTCAACCGGGACTAGAACCCAGTATGCCAGCGCTGCTGGTGGAGGATTAGCCTAGTGAGCCGTGGCGCTGGCCAAAAGCTGTTTTTTTTTTAAATAAACAAAAATGATACATAATTGGCACAACTAACCAATAAAAAAAGAGAAAGAAAACCCATATCAATAATATCAGATATGACAAAAGAAATGTGGGGCCAGCACTGTGGTGTAGCAGGTGTAGCAGCACCTTCAGTGCTGGCATCCCGTGTGGGCATAGTTTGAGTCCTGGCTGTTCCAATTCCAATCCAGCTTTCTCCTATGGCCTGGGAAAGCAGCAGAAAATGGCCCAGGTCCTTGGGCTCCTGCACCCTTGTGGGAGACCTGGAGGCTCCTGGTTCCTGGCTTTGGATCAGCACAGCTCTAGCAGTTGTGGCCAATTGGAGAGTGAACCAGCAGATGGAAGACCTCTTTGTTTCTCTGTGTCTCCTTCTCTCTGTGTGTAACTCTGACTTTCAAGTAAATACATGCATCTTTAAATTAAAAAAAAAAAAAGGAAATATAATGACAGACACTATAGAAATAAAAAGAATTGGCTGGCACTGCGGCTCAATAGGCTAATCCTCCACCTGCGGTGCCAGCACCCTGGGTTCTAGTCTTGGTCAGGGCGCCAGATTCTGTCCCGGTTGTCCCTCTTCCAGTCCAGCTCTCTGCTGTGGCCCAGAAGGGCAGTTGAGGATGGCCCAAGTGCTTGGGCCCTGCACCGCGTGGGAGACCAGGAGAAGCACCTGGTTCCTGGCTTTGGATTGGTGCAGTGCACTGGCCGGGGCGGCCATTGGAGGGTGAACTAATGGTAAAGGAAGACCTTTCTCTCTCTCACTGTCCACTCTGCCAGTCAAAAAAATAAATAAATAAATAAAAAGAGTCATCAGAAACTACTACAAAGAGCTATCTGCCAGCAAACTGAGAAACCTAGAAGAAATGGATAGATTCCTGGATACATACAACCTACCTGAATTGAACCATGAAGACATAGAAAACCTAAACAGACCCATAACCAAGATGGAAATTGAATCAGTAATAAAGAACTTCCCAAGAATGAAAAGCCCAGGACCAGAAGGCTTTACTGCTAAATTCTACCAGATATTTAAAGAAGAACTAACTCCAGAGGCCAGTGTTATGGCATAGCAGTTAAAGTCACCACCTGCAGTGCTGGTATTGCATGTGGGCACCAGTTCGAGACCCTGCTGCTCTACTTCTGATGCAGCTCTCTACTATGGCCTGGGAAAGCAGTAGAAGATTGCCCAAGTTCTTGTGTCCTTGCTCCCACATGTGAGACCTGGTGGTAGTTTCTGACTCCTGGCTTTGGATCAGTGCAGTTCCAGCCATTGCTGCCATTTGGGGAGTAAACCAGTGGGTCGAAGACTTCTCTCTCTGCCTCTGTGACTCTTCCATTCAAATAAATAAATAATAAATAAATGTTTAAAAAAAGAAAAAATACGAACTTCAGTTCTTCTCAAACTATTCAAAACAGTTGAACGAGAGGGAATCCTCCCTAATTCTTCCTATGGAACCTATATCACCTTAATTCCTAAACCTAAGAAAGATGCAACAGAGAAGAGAACTATAGACCAATTCACCTGATGAGGACAGATGCAAAAATCCTCAACAAAATACTTGCCTATCGAATCCAACAACACATCAAAAAGATCATTCACCCAGACCAAGTTGGATTTATCGCTGGTATGCAGGGATGGTTCAACATTTGCAGATCAATTAAAGTGATGCATCACATTATCAAATTGAAGAACAAAAACCATATGATTATCTCAATAGATGCAGAGAAAACATTTGATAAAACACATCTTTCATAATGAAAACTCTAAGCAAATTGGGTATAAAAGGAACATTCCTCAACACAATCAGTGCAATTTATGACAAATCTATGGCCAGAATCCTACTGAATGGGCAAAAGTTGGAAGCATTCCCACTGAGATCCAGAACCAAACAAGGATGCCCGCTGTCACTACTGCTACTCAATATAGTCTTGGAAATTTTAGCCAGAGCCATTAGGCAAGAAAAAGAAATCAAAGGGCTACAAAATGAGGAGAAAGTCAGCCTATCCTTATTTGCACAAGATTCTATAAATAGGGGATCTAAGAGACTATTGGAACTCATAGAAGAGTTTGGCAAAGTAGCAGGATATAAAATCAGCACAAAAAAATCAATAGCCTTTGTATATACAGTCACTGCCATGGCTGAGATAAGACTCCTAAGATCAATCCCATTCACAACAGCTACCAAAAAAATCATATACCTGGGAATAAATTTAACCAAGGATGTCAAAGATCTTTATGATGACAATTACAAAACATTAAAAAAAGAAATAGAAGAATCAATATCATCAAAATGTTCATATTACCTAAAGCAATTTACAGACTCAATGTGATACCAATCAAAATACCAAGGATATTCACAGATACAGAAAAAAATAATACTGAAATTCATATGGAAACACAGGAGATCCTGAATAGCTAAAACAATCTTATACAACAAAAAGAAAGCTGGATTTCTAGGGGAGTTCCAAGATGGCGGAGTAGAGAGGGAGCTTTCTGCTATCGTCCAGAAGAAGATAGTTTAAAAAAAGTGTGGAGAGTGCAGTCTCAGGGAAGAGTTAGAGAGAAAACAGAGGAAACTCTATGCAAATTAGGGGGACATGGGACATGGTGAACCTATGTGGAGGGTGTGGACGCCCACAACTCTGGACTCCAGCAGCCAAAAGCCTACCACTAGCATTGGAAGGTGAGGTGAGACCAGATCACAGCAGCCCAAGCCACTGGTGATAAAGCTGCAGGAAGAGCCTGCAGGGAACCCAGCTTGGAGCCCCGCTGGGGATAGTGTACCTGCCAAACTAGAGGAGAAAAAAAAAGGAAGGACATGTTTCTCTCTCCCCTATCACTTTACAATGGCGTCCTGTGACAAGCTGATAGAGTGGCCGTCATTTTCAACCTACGTTAACAGCTGCGCCAGCTTGTATCTGTGCCCAGCAACAAGCTGAGTGGAAACTCCTGACTCTGGTGGGGAGAACTAATGGGGCTGGGAGCTCCTGACTGTGGGAGGCTTCTGTGCTGGGACTGTGAAAAGATCTAAAGGTGTGTGGGAGGACTCAATGTGGCTGGGACTTTGGGCAGTCACAGTGGGAGACTCCACACATTCAGGGCTTCCTGGTTACCTGGTGAGGGACATTGCTGGGGAATCTGAACTTATACTGAGGACTGCACAGATTCTTTGTGTGATCCTTGGAGCAGAGTAGGTGAATATTATACATACACACTGGGGCTAGTGCTCAGGCACTGGTCTCCTTTGAGGAGAGCAGCTTATCTGAGCAGAATAAACTTCCCATCTATTTAAAGAAAAAAAAAAAAAGAGAGATTTACCATGCCAAACCTGGGTGTGTCACCTTTGACATGCCTATTACCCCTGAGAACTGAACAGAGCTCCCTGGCCACACCCACTACAGACCTCTAGATATTCACTGAAAGCAGACACTTCAGTTATCTACACAATCATAGTACAAAGATAAAAGCTGCTACAGCAGAAAAACAAAGAAACCAACTGGTATCTCCACAAATGCCTAACAACAAATACACCAATTCAAGAAACAAGAATAAGGAAGACAACATGATACCCACAAAAGAACACATCACTTCAGTACTAGATTGGGAAGATGATGAGATGGAAGAAATGCAAGAAATGGAATTTAAAAAATTGATCATAAGATTACATAGAAGTAATCTGAAGCAAATGCATGAACTACTGAAATCTGTACAGGACATGAAAGAAAATTTCTCCCATGAAATTGAGATCTTAAAAAGAAATCAAAATGAAATGAAGAATTCAATGGAATAAAAAAATGCAGTGGAAAGCCTAAGTGACAGAATCGGTGAGGCAGAAGAAAGAATATTGGACTTAGAGGACAAAGCACAGGAAATTATACAGTCAAACCAAAAACAAGAAGAGGAAATTAGAAAACTAAAAAACACTGTTCGGAATCTACAGGTTGCTATCAAACAACCCAACATACAAGTTCTAGGAGTTCCTGAAGGCGTAGAAAGACAGAAAGGATTAGAAGGCCTTTTCAGTGAAATAATTGGAGAAAGAGGGACATCCAAGTACAGGAAGCACATAGAACTCCTAATAGACATGACCAGAAAAAATCTTCACCATGACACATTGTAATCAAACTCACCAAAGTAAAACATAAAGAAAAGATTCTAAAATGTACATGAGAGAAACTCTTGGGGTTTGGGGAGGACTAATAAATAATATTCTTTATGAACTCATCTGAGTTTGGAATCAACAGGGAAAAGACATAGGGAACAGATGGGACTCAAAAACCTCAGTTTGAATATACACAAAATGTGCATCAAAACACATGGTTCCGAATACAGCTGCAGTGGGCCTCCTAATATTTTGCTCAAATTAAATTTATCTGGAAGTCATTATCACAGCAGGCCTTATCTGTGGGATGTGTTGTAGGGGGTGCAGAGGTAAGTTGGCTTCTCAAAGAATAGACTCTATCCTCTTTGCTATTTCTGCAGCAAATAGCCACCCAAATTCAACCTCTGAGGTAGAGATCAGTAGGGGGTGAGATAGGGCTGTCCTTCTCTGTCCTCCCCACCCTCAGCTGTGAAGACTATCAAGTAACAGTGACACTTCATCCCTCAGCATTGTCATATGCATCTTATTCATACACTCAAACTCTACCTCCAGAAATCCTGAAACAATTATTCACTTTTGGGTGTGTATCCTGAACACATTTGGTTTGCTTGGCTCAGAACTCTGTAATGTTGATTTGAATGTAAAGAAAACTGATTATCTTGGCTAGGAGAAAGGGAAGAGAATGGGTGTCTTCTGTTTGAAAATGTGATGAAAGAAGAACATAATCTTAAACATTTATTTACACTGGGACCTCAATTTCTCCAATTTCCTAACAGTGGATTGAGGGACAAGGGATGGTGCATGAAAAGAATGATAGAGTATGACACATTTTGGGTCTATTTATCTAGGTTTTCATTGTGTTCTGTTCCCTTTTTTAAAAAATAAAGTATTTCTGTCATTGGTTGACACACTTATTTTTGAAAGGCAGAAAGAGCTCCCAGGCACGGTTCATTCCCCAAATGCCTACCAGCAGCTGGGGCTGGGCCAGTCTGAAGCCAAGATCCTGGAACTTAGTCCTGGTCTCCCACTTGGGTGGGGGGACCCAACTCCTTCCTTTATCTGTTGCTTCCCAGAATGTGTATTAGCAGGAAACTGGATTTGGTAGCGGAGCCAGGAATCAAATCTAGGGAGTTCTATCTGAGATACAGTGTATCAACTGCTATGTCAAACACCTGCCCCTTACCTATTTTTTTTTTCTTTTAAAGATTTATTTATTTGAGAGGCAGAGTTATAGACGAAGGAGAGATAGAGATAGAGATAGAGATAGAGATAGAGATAAAGATAGAGATAGGGAGAGAGAGAGAGAGAGAGAATCTTCCATCTGCTGGTTCAGTCCCCAAATGGCTGCAATGATAGAGCTGGGTGGATCCGGAGCCAGGAGCCTCTTCCTGGTCTCCCATGTAGGTGCAGGGGCCCAAGCACTTGGGCCATCTTGCACTGCTTTCCCAGAGCATCAGCAGAGAGCTGGATGGGAAGCAGAGCAGCCGAAACTCCAACTGGTGTCCATATAATATACTGGTGCCTCAGGCAGAGGCTTAATCTACTACTCAACAGCACTGGTCCAGGCTCTCACCTTAAGATTTAAAAAGATGGTGATTCTCTTCTTGATCTGTACAGTAGGAGCCTATTTCATCTATGTTTTAATACAATTTCTTTTGTTTGTAACTATATTTTAAAATACATATTTCAACTATTTTATAGTGATAAATGATAATGTCTAATAGTCCTATTGAAAGATTCCTATATATTTGGTAGTTTACTTATTTTTTAAAAACGATTTTATTTTATTTATTTGAAAGGCAGAGTTACAGAGAGAGAGGAGATGGAGAGAGAGAGAGAGAGAGGTAGAGAGATAGAGAGATCTTCCACCTTCTAATTCACTCCCCAAATGACACCAACAGCCCAGGCGGGGCCGGGAAGGAGCCAGGATCTTCTTCCTGGTCTTCCACTTGGGTGCAGGGGTCCAAGTGAGTAATTGGACTATTCTCTGCTGCTTTCCCAGGTGCATTACCAGGGAGCTGGATCAGAAGTGGAGCAGCTGGGACTCACAGTTGCACTCCTATGGGATGCCAGTGCTGCAGGCAGTTGTTTAACCTGCTGTGCCACAGCACTGGTTTCAGATATGATTTTTTTTAAAGACTTATTTTATTTATTTGAAAGGCAGAGTTACAGAGAGGCAGAAGCAGAGAGAGAAAGAGAGGTCTTCTATCTGCTGGTTCATTCCCCAGGTGATTGTAATGTCCGGAGCTGGGCCATTCTGAAGCCAGGAGCCAGGAGCTTTTTCTGGGTCTCTCACATGGGTGTAGAGGCCCAAGTGCTTGGGCCATCTTCTGCTGCTTTCTCAGGTCATAAATAGCAGAGAGCCGGATGGGAAGTGGAACAACCAGGACTTGATCTGATGCCCATATGGGGTGCTGGCAGTGCAGGTGGCAGCTTTATCTGCTACGCCACAGCACTGACCCTACCAGGTGTGATTTTTTTTTTTTAAGTTTTGTGACATAGAGGCAACACTGGGGCAATTGAGAGCCAGATGAACACTAGGCGACTGTGTGTCTCAATGAGGAAAAATAACTAAAAACAGGCAAAAGAGATCCTAAGATGCCGATTAATGACATGTCATCATACTCATTCTTTGTGCAGACTTGCTTGGAGGAGCCCAAGAAGCAGCACCCAGATGCTTCTGTCAATTTCTCATAGTTATCTTTCTCTCTTTTTTTTTTTAAGAGATTTATTTTATTTATGTGAAAGGCAGAGTTTAGAGAGAGACAGAGAGATCGTCTGTCTGCTGGTTTACTCCCCAAATGTCCACAACAGCCAGGGCTGGGCCAGGCCGAAGTAAGGAGTTTCTTCTGGGTCTCCCAAGTGCATGCCTAGGTCCAAGCGCTGTGCCATCTTCGCTGCTTTCCCAGGCACATTAGCAGGGAGCCAGTTCAGAAGTGGAGCAGCCAGGAAGAGAACCATCGTCCATATGCGATGCCAGCACTGCAGGCAGCAACTTAACCCACCATACCATCTCTCTGGCTTGTATTCATAGTTTTCTAAGAAGTGCTTAGAGAGGGGAAAATATGAAGACATGACAAAGGTGGATAGAGCTGGTTGTCAAAGAGAAATGGAATCCTATATCCCTCCTGAAGGGGAAATGAAAGCAGTTCTGGGATACCAGTGCACATAAAAGGCTTCCTTCGGCCTTTTTCTTCTTCTGTTCTGAGTATTTTGCCCCCAAATCAAAGGAGAACATCTGGGCCTATCCATTGGGGATGTTGCAAAGAAACTGAGGAGATGTGGAGTATCAGTGCTGTAGATGACAAGCAGCCTGATGAAAAGACGGTTGCTGAACTGTAGGAAAGCTGCGAAACGGAGGGATAGATGTTATGGTGTCTGCCGGTGATGCCTGGAATGCCAGTTGGCATCCTTGCTGCTTTGCTTCCTGTCTTGCTCCCAGCTAATGGCCTAGGAAAAGGAGTAGAAGATGGCTTCTGCCATCCATGTGGGAGACCTGAAGGAAGCTCCTGGAATTGGCGGGGCCCAGCCCTGGCAATTGTAGCTATCTGGGGAATGTACCGGCAAATGGAAGGTCCCTTTCTTTCTGTGTCTCTCCCCTTCTCTCTGTAACTCTGACTTTCAAATAAGTAAATAAACATTAAAAAAAAAAAAAACAACAAAGAAAGAACAGGATATTGCTGCATACCAAGGAAAGCTCGATGAATAAAAAAGGACTTCTCAAGGCTGAAAACAGCAAGAAAGAAAAGGAAGATGATGAATAATGGTGTCTGGCTTTTTTTTTCTTATCTATAAAGCATCTAACTCCCCTGTACAAAACTCCTTTTAAACAAAAACAACAAAAAATTGAAATGTAAGGCTGTGTAAGATTTGTTTTTAAACTATATATAGTATCTTTTTTTGTATAGTTAATATACTATTAAATCTGTCTTTGAATAGCCCTGTCCTGGTGGTATTTTCAGTATCTACTAACCTTGCCTGGGGCAGTTTGCGGATTGTAAACTGCAATGGAAATTTAAAGCAGATTCTGGTTGATACACAGCACAAATTACTTATATATGGAGTGGTAGGTTTTTTTTTTATATATATATTCAGTTGTCTCTTTGTCTCTGATGCCTCTTATACAAAACAATTGTTGTTCTGTTAACTGAATACACTCTTTGTGATTGCAAAAAAAGTTACAGCTGTTTTGTTGACATTCTGAATACCCTAAGTGAAATCGGAAAAGACCCCCTAAAATTTACCCTAAAATGTGGCCCCTTAGAGTTCCCTAGAAATGCTATCCTGGGTGCCACATGCGCTACTGGAATTTGGGGTGCCTTACGATTTCACCATGGGCTTATTACTAAATCCCCAATACCAATAAGCCCGAGAGGGTTCTTGCCTAATATTTAGAGAAGAATTCTAAATACTGGCACAGATAAACGAGGCAGCATGGTACGTTTTAAGCTTTTATTTAGTAAGAAAGGTGCATAAGAGAGTGAGAGCTTTATTTAGGAGAGAGAAGTGATGGGGGTTCATACCGAGCACCAGGAACCAGCCACGTGGATGAGCATCTAGGCCAGGAAGCCTAGAGCACATGGCCCGAAGGCCATGCGCCCTGAAGGCGCAGGGCTACAGCAAGCCCTGTCCTGGCTAGAGGCCAGGGAAGAAGCGCAGGGCCAGAAAAAGCCGACAGAGCACACTGTGCCCTAGACTTTTAACCCACTCCAAAGGGGAGTGGTTAATTAACCTGATTGGCTGGTGGGCACCCCGGGTGTGGCCAGGTAGGGGAATGAGGCCACACAGGGGCGTGGCAAAGGCATCAGGTAGGGGTAGGAGGCCACACAGGGGCGTGGTCTTCCAGTTCACAAATCTGAGCAATTTTAACTTGTATGCCTGCCCACTTCATAAGTACATACAATTTTTTACTAAACAACAAAAAAACTTTGTGACTTAAAGATGTCTTTTGCACAGTATTGAAATATATAGTTTATATATTATATATAGTTTATATATATACTATATATAAGATATATATAGTTTTTCATGATAATATATTTCTTAGAGATTACATTATCTAATTATAGGTAAAATTTTGGAGACATAACCAACCCAAATGGCTCTTTATAAGATTGTACATGAAGTCTTTTCTGATCTGTGAGTGTACTGTCCTTTGGTATAACTTCATCTTACACTTGTGATCTTCTCAGTCTGTTATGTTTCTTTTCTAAGTCAGATCACATTGTTCAAAGCAATGCTGAGTTTGCAAAAAAAATTCCTTAAGTACTTTTCTGGTTATCTCCAACTTTAATTAAATTATTTAAATTTAAATTTAATTAATTGTACGTATAATGCTGAATTTTTGGTATAAAGAATGAAATACTGTTTTTCTGCTCTCATATGTGTCAGCTATTCATAGTTCTGGTCAGTAATTGGAGTTGGTAGTAGCTTAAAAAAAGAGATAGTACATTATAAACTTTCCCCTCAAATAATAAAAGTAATACAAATAGTATAAAGGCTTCTGACCCAGTAACTACTTCAAAATGATGAATGAGATAAATTTTTAGTAGATGTAGTAGATGTTCTGGAATTGATTCTAAGAAGAGTAGTTAAAATCTGAAATTTATACCAACTTTGGACCAAACAAGTATGCTTAATATTTGTGGCAAATGTAGATGCCCAACACAGTGCAGGAAGAGGCAAATTTATAGCTCCTTAACTGTGGATTAAAAATATGAAAATCTTTGAGCAGCTTTAATCAGTATCAGATTAAGCATTCCTAATCGGAAAATCCTAAATCTGAAATTCTCTGAAGTTTGCTTGATGGTTCATCTTCCCTGTGGAATACTATTACATTTAAGGATATACTACAATTGAAGTTTTCTATTCTTTTGTCAGTAAATTTTTGGATTGTAAACTCTGGCTTTCAAATAAATCAATCAATTTTTTAGGCTTACCTTTTTTTAAAAGATTGATTGATTTATTTGAAAGGTTTTTGGTCTTTTAAACAATAGTCCCTAGAATGTCTTCATGTGCACATGTCCAAGATTTTCTTTGGGGCTTGTAACTAGATGGTAGAGTATGCAGTTGTTCAACTGTATGAGCTGGAAACAAGTGTGATCACAGCAAGGCAGATTTCTCACAGTGGTCTTCTCTCTAAGCTTGCTATTGTCAGTTGTCTGAGTTTTGTCTGGTCCAACGTATGTAAAACATTATTCTAGTTCAGTTTGTGACTTTCCTTATTAATAATGAGGCTAAATATCTTTGATTGTCTTTACTTGCCATTTGCTTTCCCTCTTTGTATAAAACTTTTTAATACCTTTTATTTTTCAATGCTGCCTTTTATAAAAGCAATTAGTTTGTGGTCTTTATATTTTCTGTACACAGGTTGCCAATTCTTTATCTGAAATGCTCTGGACCAGAAGAGTTTCAGATTTTGGAGTTTTTTGGATTTGGAATATTTGCATAGACTTTATTGGTTGAGTATTTCTAAGCCAAAAGTCCAAAATCTGAAATGCTCCCAAGTTGAAAACTTTTTGAACACTTGAATAGTTCCCAATTTTGGAGCATTTTGGATTTTAGATTTTGAATTAGAAATGCTTAACCTGTACTAATATATATTTTTAATATGTGTTGGAATTGCTCCTCCAAATTTGTGTTTTTTCTGTTCTTTAAGCAAAAATCTTTGATTTTAATTCTTGTGACTTCATCAAGTTTTAAACCATTAGTGCTGGGGCCAGCATTGTGGCGCAGCAGGTTAAGCCGCCACTTGCGATAATGACAGCTGTTATTGGAGAGCCAGTTTGAATCCTGGCTGCTCTGCTTCCAATCCAGCTTCCCGTAATGCACCTGGGAAGGCAGCAGAAGATGACCCAAATACTTGAGCCCCTGCCACGCACATGGGAGACAGGATGGAGTTCCTGGCTCCTGGCTTTACTTTCCAAATAGCTGTAACTGCTGGGGCTGGTCTAGGTTGGAACTAGGAGCCAGGACCTCTGCCTGGGTCTTATATGTGGGTGGTAGGGAGCCAAGCACATGGGCAAACTGCTGCTTTCCCAGGTGGATTAGCAGAGAGTTGGATGGGGAGTGAGCAGCTGGGACTTGAACCAATGCTTTTAACCTTCTTTTGCACAATACCAGCCTCTCTTGTGTTTCTTTCTAAAATTTAGAAGTTTACCTTTGCAGCCAGCACCAGCATCCCAAATGGACTCTGGTTTGAGTCCTGGCTGCTCCACAGCCAATCCAATTCCCTGCTAATGGCCTGGGAAGGCAGCTGAATATGGC
This sequence comes from Sylvilagus floridanus, assembly GCA_949820135.1. Classification (NCBI taxonomy): domain Eukaryota; kingdom Metazoa; phylum Chordata; class Mammalia; order Lagomorpha; family Leporidae; genus Sylvilagus; species Sylvilagus floridanus. Next base: position 46,920,031 of record OX463235.1, read on the forward strand.
CCAACTGCTTGGGCCCCTGTAACGCGTAGAAGGGTAGACCTGGGGAGACCCACATGAAGTTCCTGGCTCCTGGCTTTGGCCTGGCCAGGGTGGCTGTTTGGAGAATGAACCAGAAGATGGAAGATCTCTCTGCTTCTCCCTCTTGTTCTCTTCAACTGTAACTCTGGCTTTCAAATAAATAAATAAATCTTTTTTAAAGGCTTACCTTTATTTAAAAGATTGATTTATTTGAAAGGCAGAGCTATAAAGAGAGGAGAGAGAGAGAGAAGAGAGAAGAGAGGAGAGTGAAGAGAGGAGAGTGAAGAGAGGAGAGAGGAGAGAGGAGAGAAGAGAAAGAGAAAGAGAAAGAGAGAGGAGAGAGAGAATCTTCCATCCGTTGGTTCACTCCCCAAATGGCCACAACGGCTCAAGCTACGCCTATCTGGAGCCAGGAGCTAGGAGCCTTTTCGGGGTCTCCAATGTGGGTGCAGGGGTCCAAACATTTGGGCCATCTTCCACTGCTCTCCCAGGCCACGGCAGAGAGCTGGATCGGAAGCGGAGCATCCGGGACTCAAACTAGCACCCACTTGGGATGCTGGCACTGCAGATGGCGTCTTTACCTGTTATGCCACAGCGCCGGCCCCAGAGCTTACCTTTTATAACTGTTTAATCCATTGGCAACTGACTTCTATGTGTGGTATGCAGTAAGGATCCAATTTCATTTTGACTTAACATTGATAACCAAAGTTGCTAGCGCTATTTATTAAATGATCTATCTTTTCCTATTGATCTGCAGTGTGTTCTGTTTCTATTTATGCTTGAAGTTGTTTCTGAGAGAGTATTCTTTTTCTTTTGATTAATTTCTTTTTTAAAAAGGATTTGTTTATTTATTTGAAAGGCAGAGTTACAGAGACAGAATGAGAGAGAGAGAGAGAGAGAGAGAGAGAGAGAGAGAGAGAAAGAAAGAAAGAAAGAAAGAAAGAAAGAAAGAAAGACAGACAGACAGACAGACGGCCGGCGCCGTGGCTCAACAGGCTAATCCTCCGCCTTGCGGCGCCGGCACACCGGGTTCTAGTCCCAGTCAGGGCACCGGATTCTGTCCCGGTTGCCCCTCTTCCAGGCCAGCCCTCTGCTGTGGCCCAGGAGTGGAGTGGAGGATGGCCCAAGTGCTTGGGCCCTGCACCCCATGGGAGACCAGGAGAAGCACCTAGCACCTGGCTCCTGCCATCAGATGAGCGCGGTGCGCCGGCCGCAGCGTGCCGACCGCGGCAGCCATTGGAGGGTGAACCAACGGCAAAGGAAGACCTTTCTCTCTGTCTCTCTCTCTCACTGTCCACTCTGCCTGTCAAAAAAAAAAAAAAAGAAAGAAAGAAAGAAAGAAAGTCTTTCATCTGCTGGTTCACTCCCCCAAATGGCTGCAATGGCTGGAGCTGTGCTGATCTGAAGCCAGGAGCTTCTTCTGGGTCTCCCATGCTGGTGCAGGGAACCAAGCACTTGGACCGTCTGCTTTCCCAAGCCATAGCAGAGAGCTGGATTTTAAGTGGAGCAGCAGGGACCTGAAGCGGCACCCGGATGGGATACTGGCACTGCAGGCAGTGGCTTTACCCTCTATGTCACAGTGTTGGTCCCTTGATTGATTTCTTTATTCCTGGACTTTTACCATACTTATAGTAAATCTGAGTTTCTGATAGTGCAACTAACTCAGCCTAACTTTGTTCATCTTCAGAGTGTCTTGGTTGTTCTAGATACTTTAATATAAATTTTAGAGGGTTTTTTCCTTCAAGTTCCTCAAAATTTTGTTGGGCTTTTAATGGGAATTGCATGGAATATATGGGTAAATTTGAGGAGCATGAACATTTTTATGAGAGTGATATCCTTTCTGTAATAGTGAGCTTTCTGGCCAGTGCTGTGGTGTAGCAGGTAAAGCTGCTTTCTGTGGTGCCAATGTCACATATTGGTGCCAATTGGAGTCTCAGCTGCTCTACTTCCATCCCAGCTCCCTGCTAATTAGGGCTGATGCTGTAGTGTAATGGAGTAAGCTGTCACCTGCAACTCTGGCATCCCATGTGGGCCTGGTTTGAGTACCGGCTGCTCCACTTCTTTTTTTTTTTTTTTTTAAAGATTTTATTTATTTATTTGAGAGGTAGAGTTACAGACAGTGAGAGCAGTGAGAGGGAGAGGAGTCAAAGAAAAAGATCTTTCCACTGGTTCATTCCCCAAATGGCCTCAACGGCCAGAGCTGCGCTGATCCGAAGCCAGGTCTCCCATGCGGGTGCAGGGACCCAAGAACTTGGGTCATCTTTGACTGCTTTTCTAGGCCATAGCAGAGAGCTGGATTGAACCAGTGCCCATATGGGATGCCAACGCTGTAGGTGGAGGATTAACCTGCTATGCCACAGTGCCAGCGCTTGCTCCGCTTCTGAACCAGTTCCCTGCAAATGTGTCTGGGAAAGCAGTGGAAGGTGGTTTAAGTGCTTGGGCCCCTGCATCCACGAGGAAGATGTGGAAGAAGCTCCTGGCTCCTGGCTTTAGCCTGCCCTGGTTGTTGTTGCCATTTGGGGAGTAAACCAGTGAATGGAAGCCGTTTCTCTCTCTCTGTTTCTCCCTCTGTCTCTCTGTAACTCTGCCTTTCAAATAAATAAAATAAATCTTTTTTTTATAAAAAAACTTCAATTAGGTTTATTCCCAAGTATCTTATATTTTCTTGCTGTTGTATCTGTTTCAACACTCCCTCTCTATCTCTGTGTCATTCTGCCTTTCAAAAGATAAATATGTAAAGAAAAACATTTCCTTATTATCAATATACTATACTTTTAAGATATATTTATATATTTGTATGCTAGGGTTTGGGTTTGGTGTTTGGTGTTTGACATTGTATGATGACATGTCAATCTGTGTCTTAACTGCCAGGTCAAACACCCACCCTGAATATCTATTTTGAATATGATGCTTGCTTATGTTTGCAAATAGGTAGGTACTTAATGTTATTGGTTAGAATGTGGAGCTAATACATAACAATTCTCGATACTTGTTCTTTCAGGTTTTTCATTGACATACTTTTTTCTTTGGTTATATATTCTTTTCTTTTTAAGAAATTTATTTTATTTGAAAGTCAGACTGACACAGGGAGAGACAAAAAGAGCTCTTCTGCCCTCTGGTTCACTCCCCAAATAGTTGTAATGACTGGGGCTGGACCAGACTGAAACTAGGAGCCTGAAACTCCATCTAGGTCTCCCAGATGGGTAGCAGGGGCCCAGGTACTTGGACCCTCATCTACTTTCCCAGGCACAGTAGCAGAGAGCTGGATTGGCAGCAGGGTAGCCAAGACTTTAACTGGCACTCTGTTATGGGATGCTAGTGTTGCACGTGACAGCTTAACCCACTGCATCACAGCATTGGCCCCAGTAGATTCACTTTTATTGCAAGTAACAAAATATTGCAGAAAGTAATGATACAGTATTTTTGCAAGTATTTTATTACCTAGACATTTAACTATTTTTTTTTTTTTTTATTGACAGAGTGGACAGTGAGATAGACAGAGAGAAAGGTCTTCCTTTGCCGTTGGTTCACCCTCCAATGGCTGTTGCGGCCGGCGCACCACGCTGATCCCAAGCCAGAAGCCAGGTGCTTCTCCTGGTCTCCCATGCGGGTGCAGGGCCCAAGCACTTGGGCCATCTTCCACTGCACTCCCTAGCCACAGCAGAGAGCTGGACTGGAAGAGGAGCGACCTGGACAGAATCCAGCACCCCCACCGGGACTAGAACCTGGGGTGTTGGCGTCGCAGGCAGAGGATTAGCCTAGTGAGCCGTGGTGCCGGCCTTTGACTATTTTAATAGATTCTTTTTGTTCTCAAATTCTGAGCTTTAAAAACAAAGTTTATTTATTCATTTTTAAAAAAGATTTATTTATTTACTTGAGAAGCACTGTTAAAGAGAGAGAGAGATTGAAACAGAGAGAGAGATCTTCTATCCACTGGCTCACTCCCCAAATGACCACAACAGCCAAAGCTGGGCCGTTTTGAAACCAGGAGCCAGGAGCTTCTTCCTGGTCTCCCACGTGGGTGCAGGAGCCCAAACACTTGGGTCATCTTCTGATTTCCCAGGCCATCAGCAGAGAGCTGGATTGGAAATGGAACAGCCAAGTCTTGAACCAGCGCCCATATGGGATGCTGGTGTTGTAGGCAGATGCTTAACCTCCTATGCCACAGTGCCGGCCCCTCATTTATTTTCATCTACTTGAAAGGCAGAGTGAGAGCAAGTATAATCGAGAGAGGGAGAGAGTTCTCTTTCATCTGCCACTTTACTTCCCAATTGTCCACAAAAGCCAGATCTGGGCCAGACCCAAGCCAGGAGGCAGGAAATCCATCTGGGTCTTCCATGTGAGTGGCAGGAACCTAAGTACTTGATCCATCATCCACTGCTTTCCTAAGTCCGTTAGTAGGAAGCTGAATCAGAAGCAGAGGAGTGGGGACTTGAACTGACACTTTGATAGGGGTTTCGGGCATAGCAAGCAGTAGCTTAACCTCCTGTGCCACAATTCCTACTCTGGATTCTCAGCTTTTATTGCCAAGGACACTAGTCATAAATTCAAAGCAAACGTTTTTATTTTATTTGGTTATGACTGACATTTCTCCCTCCCTCCCTCCCTTCCTCTCTCTTTCCTTGCTTGCTTCTTTCCTTCCTTCCTTCCTTTAGATTTATTTATTTATTTGAAAGTCAGTTACACAGAGAGAGAAAGAGAGGCAGAGAGAGAGAGAGAGAGAGAGAGAGAGAGAGAGAGAGAGAGAGAGAGAAGAGAGAGAGAAGTCTTCCATCCGCTGGTTCATTCCCCAACTGGCCACAACGCCAGAGCTGCGCCAGTCTAAAGCCAGGAGCCAGGAGCCAAGAGCCTCTTCTGGGTCTGCCACTAACATGCAAGAGCCCAAGGACTTGAGTCATCTTCTACTGCTTTCCCAGGCCATAGCAGAGAGCTGGATGGGAAGTGGAGCAGCCGAAACTCAAATTGGCAGCCATATGGGATGCTGGCACTGCAGTTGGCGGCTTTACCCACTACACTACAGCTCCGGTCCCTTGTTATTTATTTCTAATGATAATTCTTCTACTACCTTTCTATAAAGCCAGATACTATTGTGTCTTGTTAATAACCACAATAATAGTAGTATAAGTAGGAATGTTATTTACAAGTATTTTATATTTGCGTTAGGAATAAACATACTTGAAAAATTACTAAATAGTTCCCGGGTTGCAAAAAACACATTCATGTAATTTTTTGTTTCAGAAACCTTTTTCCAAAAAGGACTAAGGAACTCAAATCAGTTGTCCCTAGTGCTCCTGGTTGGAAATTATTTGGTAAAGTCCCTCCCAGAGAGAATCTTCAGAAAACTTCCAAAATCATTCAACAGGTAAGTACTAAAATGGCCATGTAGTTTGTGCTGCCTTTCCAAGCATTCTTTTCTTGATAATTAGCTATATTCATCTACATTCTTGATTTTCTAGATGTAAACTTTTTGGATTGTAACTATTTATAGAAACCTTCTTAAATTTGTTTTTAAAATAGCACAATGTTTTCTATTTTCTTTTATGCTTGTAAAAATTCTTTAAAGCTATATAACATTGATTCTGTTTTCGTTTTCCAGTTATTCTTTGGTTAGCTTAAAAAACCACTTAAAGTACTTACCACATAGTTTGACTTCTAGTTGAACTTGAACTTGATAGCATTTGTTAAAGGCACAGTTTTCATCAGTATTGATAGTTGTGAATAGTGAAAGAGAAAAAGGCAAAAACTGAGTAAATTATGAGGCTGAATCGTTTCCTTTGTTGATTTTCTGGTGTTCTGTGTAATGAGGAAATTTGTAATTGAGAAGAGTTAGTGCACAATATTTCTAGTAACTTGGAAGCCAGTTCTTCTGTTATCCTTATTAAAATCCATACTCTTGAGTTCTTAAGACTTTCAGATCTTATTTGACTCCTGAACTTATGCTCCTTAGTATTAAATCAGTAAGACTGGAAAGCGTTAAGACTGGATCAATTGTTAGTGTCTTGCAGTTCGAAGAAATTGTTGCTCAGAGAGGATACAGTAAATTTCCTTTTTTCCCCTTGCCAATTATAATTTAGATTTAACGCAATTCATTTTTATTAAAATCATCATATGTAGGCAATAATTATCATTCAAGTTGGGAAAAATATCTTTTAAGGATTTAGTAGCATTCCTTTAGTGTTCCTTTTACTGCTTGAAAGAAAAACTGGTCTCCCAAGCCAGTTTTTAGATCTCTAAAAACATTATTGTAATTAGTTGTATTTATAAGTAATTAAAATAGTTTAACTGCTCTCTGGGACTTAAAACTGTGGTGCAGTGATTCCAAAACTGTGTGCCCCATTCTCTGGGCTGCTGAAGCTATCGCCGAGGGAAGCCATGGGGTATTTTTGATTTTTGAGGCAAACTCAGTGATATTCTGCAGCTTCCAGATTTGGTGCACACTATTAACTTGAAATATAAGTAATACATAGTTTTTAACATTAGGTGGTGCTACATACTTTTTCTGAAGTGTCATATCTTTGTGAATATGGTTTAAGTTGTGTTAAAAAAGATACTGTGTAAAACTTCAGTGTGGGACTGGAAATGATGGTTGATGGTATTGAATCTGATTTCAGTGTTTAAGAAATTGTACAGTATACAGCAGATATACATGCCTAATCAGCAATTAATTGCATTTATTTAGGAATAAAATAAAATGTGTGTTATTTTATAAATGGTTATTGTTTGGACTTAGCTACTTATTAACAGAAACATTTCTTGTGGTTTAGGGTCAATGTGAAACAGTTACTCATGCATTTAGGGCAACTGCTAATCAAGGAAGGTTAAGAACCTGTGCTGTTATGACATCTTAAATTTTTCATAAAATCTGAAAGTAACTTCTCTTGTCTAGTTTTTCCAGAAGACCAAGTTCGCCCTCTAGAGGCAAAACAGTGGTCTTGCTATTGAAGGTTTGTACAGGTATTCTTGACTTTATGGTAGTTTACCTTAAACATGCATGTGCATACATTTTTATGTCTATGTAAACTAACGTTCTGTGAGAATCTCTTATCATAGTTCTTTAAATGAATTTCTGATTGAGCAGTTACATTTATTGATTTTCCGTTTGTCTCTAATAGTCTGTTTTCATTTTGGAAAGCCAAGGCTTCACGTTTTCTCTCTTTCTTAGATGTGTTGTATGAAAATTTGGTGAATGATCAGGAAGAGAACAGTTCTTATGCTTATAGTAAGAAGGAGTGGAGTTGAAATGCAGTTGCTGACTTCTGCGGTGCCCTCTGACCCCTTGCATTTTAAAATTTTTTCCTGGCTACTTATTTTTACTTTTTGAGCTTTCTGACTGGATGTTGATACTATTGTGTATTTTGGTGCTTTGTTCATGGTTCTGTGTGTTTCTGGGAGGTGTGATAGGTAGTGAAGTCGTTGTCCTGCTGATCCTTTGCCAACCTCAACATATGTATCGTTTTCACACATGATGCGTCATGTTTCTGCTTGTTTATTCCACTTTTTCTACTTCTGTGGTGTCCTCTCCTCCCCATGTGCCTAACTTTGCTGTTCTTTTCCCTGTAATTGTGATTTTCAGATGAGTGTGGTTTTCTCTTTATGGTGATGGTAAACTTAAAACTTTATGATTATATTCCAACTTTAAAGCTTTTTCACAGTTCTGATTTTTTAAATTTTGTAAAACATTATGAATGTAAAACTGTATTTGAGACCTGTTACTGTGTACTCCTTTAAGATGTGTTTCATGTTAAGAATCAAATAAAATATTACCATTAAAGCCATGAAGAATGTTGAAACATATCTGTCACATTTTAGGGTCTTGAGCTATTAAGAATATAGGAAATGAAGAAGTCTCTAGTAATCCAAGTACAGAACTGTTTAAAAAAATGAAATAGTGTTAAAAGTACTAAGACCATCATAAATTTCTTTGAGCTTTCCAAAGATTCCTCAGTTAGTTTTTGTGTGGCAAAACAATAACATTTATTAGAAGTTGTAATTGTACTATTTTGTTGGATAATTGTTTTTTTTATAATGCTTTTATTTAAACAATATAAATTTCCAAACTACAGCTTATAGATTACAATGGCTTCCCCCCCCATAACTTCCCTCCCACCCGCAACCCTCCCCTTTCCCACTCCCTCTCCCTTTGCATTCACATCAAGATTCATTTTCAATTCTCTTTATATACAGAAGATCAGTTTAGTACATATTAAGTAAAGATTTCAACAGTTTGCCCTCACATAGCAACACAAAGTGAAAAATACTGTTGGAGTACTAGTTATCGTATTAATTCACAATGTATAGCACATTAAGGATAGAGATCCTACATGATATATTTTTTTAAATTGATTAATTTTCTATGCAATTTCCAATTTAACACCAAGATTTTTTTCATTTTTAGATAATTGTTTTTTTAAGTATTCAGAAAGGAGTTCCCATATTCTTAAGTATAAATGTATTTATGTTATTGGGACAGAATTTTTTTAATGAAAAGACATCTGTAAGATTATATTTTAAGAAAATGGGAAATTAAGGTTGTACTGGCAATTTCCCCCCTATTTTTAAACCTACTTTTCTTAATTTTACTTATTTATTTTAGAGGCAGGGAGACATAACAAGCTACCACCTGCAGATTTAATCCCTAAATGACATAATGGCTAGAGCTAGGCCAGGCCAAAGCCAGGAGCCAGAAATTTAAGACAGATATCTTATGTGGTGGCAGAAATCCAAAGATTTGAACCATCACCACTGCTTTCCAGAGTCTCCGTTAGCAGAAGCTGGAGTCAGGAGCCAGTATTGAACCCAGACACTCTGAGGTGGAACGTGGACATATTAATTGGGGTCTTAAATACCAGGCCAAATGCCCACCCCTCTATTAACCATTAATTATACAACATATGACTATATTCTCTTATACAATATAAAACATTATAGGTTTATAATCATTTCACTTTCACATCACATTTTTACATCTTAAAAAATTGAACTTTTATGTGGAAACACATACAGTTATTTTTACATGTACATGTTTTTACATACAGGATATTATATATATATATTTTTTTTCTGCAAGTTATTTCAACCATAAGATATCCTCATACATTTAACTTTACATGTTTTGTATAATTTTTTGGAGAAGTGCCTAAGTGAAATATATCTGTAGGTTAATTTTTTAAAATGTATTTTATTATTTTTGTTAAAGGTCTTATCAGTTTTACTGCTTTGTATGTTAACAATAAAGAAACATAAAAAGACATTTTAGGATAATAACATGGTCAAACTAAGTTTGGCATTCAACTTGATCAATTCCCAGATCACAAGAATATTCATAATATTATTGTTTGAGGATTATCACATGTGTTCTCTTGCAGGTGTGAAACTCCTGCTTGTGGCCTTTTGAACCAGTTGGTGAGCCATGTTAAAAATTGCATCTACTAATTATAGTATTTCAATTATATTGTAGTTCCATTGACCCGGACTTTTGTTTTTTATAAATTAATAGGTAAAGTTGGAATGCAACTAAGTAGTTTGACTTCCAGACTAACAGTGAAAATGATTTCAGATGAGCTATGTGAAGTATAACTGTAATATATTCACATACTGAATTGATTATACCCTATTTATGTCAGACAGTCTTTCAGTAGAAAGTGATCTTTAGCTAGTCACCATTTCTATCGTGGATATGTAGTATGAAAATGAGATTGTAGTACTTAGATAATAGTTTAACTACTTCACCAACACTCATGAAATTTTTTGAGTGAAGTTTTTTTTTTTTTTTAAGATTTATTTATTTATTTGAATTGCAGAGAGAGAGAGAGACTGAAGGAGAAACAGAGATTTTCTATCTGCTGATTCATTCCCAGACGGCCCAAATGGCTGGATCTGGGCAGATTTGAAGCCAGGAGCCAGGAATTTCTTCCAGGATCTACACATGGGTGCAGGAGTTCAAGCAGTTGGATCATCTTCCACTGCTTTCCTAGATGCATTAGCTGAATTGGGGAGCTAAATTGGAAGTGTAGCAGCCCAGGCTTGAACTGGCATCTTTGTGAGATGCCAGCTCTGCAGATGGAGGCTTAACCTTCTATGACCACAGTGTTGGCTCCTTGAGTGAAGTTTTAGCTGAGCGGTTGAATTAGCTTTGCATAACCTTTGACAGGCAAGGAAGTTTTAAGATAATGATTTTTTACTGTGAGTACTTCAAGTTGTCTAAAAGTAGAATAGGTCACTCTTCTCAGTTATGCTTTTGCTTTTGAAACTTCTTACTGAAGGAACAATATCATGGTGGAAAGAACTAGTACATATGTGCTTTGAGAGCAGTAGTTAAATACGTAACTCTCCGAAAGTGTTAAGGTTAATTTTCTGGTTACTAATGTTACCAATATGTGTAATATTAGAACATTTGAAGATAAGTTCACTGGTTTTACGTATGCTTAAATAGATAACATTGGTGTAAAATGTGATTAAGTACTCTGGAAATTAAGTACTTACAGAGTTAAGTACTTCCTTCATCATTGTTACATTGCATAGAACCTGGGCTATGTTCAGAGTTTATTTATAAAAAGTCTTTTTTTTTTTTTTAAGGTTTTCTTTTGTTTGAAAGGCAGTTATAGAGAGAGAGGTCGATTCTTCCATCCACTGGTTCACTCCTCAAATGGCCACAATGGCTGGGGCTGGGCCAAGCTGAAGCCAGGAGCCAGGAGCTTTTTCCAGTTCTCCCACATGGATCTAGGAGCCCAAGTACTTGGGATATCTGCTGCTGCTTTCCCAGGTGCATTAGCAGGGAGCTGGATTAGAGCAGCAGAGTCTCAAACCAGCGCCTCTATGGGATGCCAGTGTCACTGGAGGATGCTTAACCTGCTGTATTACAATGCTGACCCCTGAAGAGTCTTTAAAAGTGTTACTCCGGCATGTTTTATTTTCACCATTACTTATCTAATATGATGTCACCTTGAAAATGTAGTAACTACATTTCCTCCTGTATATGTGTTCTTTATTTGTAATTGGTAAATTATTATGATTTCTTATATGTGAATAAGTGGCTTTTATAAAAGCTGTTTTGTGTGGTCTGAAGATTTAGAGGAATTCATAACAGTTCTGGGCTGTGCTTCTGTAAGGGGGGAGAGATGTGAGCCTCAAGAGAGAAGCTGAAATTAATTTGTTAGCTAAAACATATGGAATAAAAACAGTTAAGTAGTCACAAATTAAACAGGCTAGAATTTTGGGGGGAAATTTTTTTCTGTTATCAGAAGCAGACTTAGAAATGGGTTGAGTTTGAATTACAGGAATACCGTTCGAGGTATTCAAAACTATAGTAAAAGTTTTATTCATTCTTTATGTCAGACATTGTATATCATGTTAGGCTTCAGATCAGATTGTACACACAAAATTAAACTAGTATTTTTGCCAAAATGAAGGTTTGGTGCTCCAATATACTAGGGAGTGATGAAAAGCTTTGCTTTAAGATTTTAGTTAAGCTTGAAATATGGGATGAGTTTTCTCTTTCCTACTTCACAAATGCTGAAATGAAATTTAGAATTAGCAAAGGCATCATAATCAGCTAACCCTCTCTACTCCAGGCATGCTGATTTCCTTCCCCTGGGGTTCGTTTGTGTAAGAAGGTCCTTTTATCTTGGGCAGACATGGTCTTGAGGTGCTAGAGATAGCCTCACAGGGAATTGTGTCAGTTTTCTGAAACACTGTTCTGGCTCTGTATAAAATGATCACAGTGTGTAGAAATAGAAAGGTTATTAATGTGGTTAACACTAACGCCTTTAAGAGGAATGTTCCCATTGTCTACTGAACTGTAAAGTCAGTTCATGGATATGTCATAAAGTTCAGAATTGGAAATTTTTGGTATAAATTTTTTGATGCCAATTTTTTATAATATGTGAAAAGTATGAATTATGAAATAACTATGCACAGATTTGAAAATAATTTTTTATCTCACTGATGCAAAAAAAATAATATTGCAGGTGAAGTGTTTAGGGTAGAAGGGACAGAGTTAGACTATTCAAAACATTCACATAAAATACAGTTTCTCAAATAACAGGTTTGCTCTTAGATTTATATTTAACACTTTTGATATTCATTTTTATATCCAAGATGCAGAAATACTTAGAGAAGATATCTATATGACAAAAATTATTTCATGTAATTAATATATGCTTCACAGCCTTCTAATATAAGTGATACCCTCTGGTATCATCTAAAACAAACTTTTGTATGGTGACCCAGGAACTGATTAATAACAAAATATAAAGTTTAGTACTGTGGAAAAACAAGTTTTTAGGTGTTACACATTTTCCCCCAAATTATCTATATGTTAGTTACACTGAAATATTATCTATTAAGATACTGAGCACTCCTGTATTAACGCTAAGGAATATCTGTTCGCGTTCATTCATATTAAAGTGACAAAATGGCAGTTCTATAATAAGATACTGAAGTTCAGAAGTTGGAGCAAATATGAAATGCATTTTGAGCTTTTCCGTTTTAAACACTTGATGTTTTGGGTGTCTACCTTTCTTTAAGATAACAAATACTAGGCCATGGACTAATTAAATGTTAGCCACATAATACTGGTAACATTCAAATAGATTTTAAAATATAAACATCTATGCTTTAGCACATTGTTTTGGGAGAAAATTATCCCTTCAATATATATAACAGATGCAAGTACGTACAGCTGGGTGATAGGAGGGAATTATTTTTACTATGGAAATGATAGAGAAAGGGAAGGATCATTTTCAAAGAACAACTCATATAAAAGAGAGTAAATAATTCCCTTAAAAACTTGTGATTTGAGGCTGTTTCACTAGAATTTTGGAATATTATTAAACAGTCTTACTTTTCTCTTTTTGTTTAACTTAGCTTGATGCTAAAAGTCACCCAGTTTAATAACTTTTAAGGAAACAGTATACAATGAAGCCTCAAATTGGATGCAATATTCTGATGCAAAATTACCTGTTACCTAACTCCGTCATTTCATGGCTTAGGTTGTCCATAAAAAAAGAATTTAAGCTAACTCAAATGTTTTAGGAGACAAAGAGAGATTAGAACGTATCAAATATGTTTCCGAAGAAAGCAAGTCTCTTGCATTAGACATGAAAGTTTCCATCTCAATGAATCTTTCATGAAAAAAAAAATTCTAAAAAGTAGATGCTAAGTACTTGTTTATATTACTTAGTACATAAAAGGAAATAATATAAAAGTAGAGATATAATATTTTTAAATATTTATCAGATTACCTAAAATTAAATTCATTGCACAAAATCAAAAATATTAATTTTATGCATAGGTTTTTCAATAGCTTACTAAAACAGACAAGAAATATCTATAATTCCCAAAAGCTACAAATAGTCTCTAAATTGGAAGTCAAGGAAATATTAATTCAAAGAGTTCATTTTACTTATGAATTGGCATCACATATTTAGAAACACTGGTGACACTGAAACAGTCCAGCACAGACATGACCAATCTGTAAACATCTGACCATACTGGCACAATGTGAATCTTGCTGATCGAGCATATATATTTTTTGTTGCAAATGTTTTCAGAAAAAATGCCTAAAATTATACAAAAGTTGAAAATACAATTAATTTTTTTTATTATTATTTTTTTGACAGAGTGGACAGTGAGAGAGAGAGACAGAGAGAAAGGTCTTCCATTGCCATTGGTTCACCCTCCAATGGCTGCCGTGGCCAGCGCACTGCGGCTGGCGCACCGCACTGATCCGAAGCCAGGAGCCAGGTGCTTCTCCTGGTCTCCCATGGGGTGCAGGGCCTAAGTGCTTGGGCCATCCTCCACTGCACTCCCTGGCCATAGCAGAGAGCTGGCCTGGAAGAGGGGCAACCGGGACAGAATCCGGCGCCCTGACTGGGACTAGAACCCGGTGTGCCAGTGCTGCAAGGCGGAGGATTAGCCTATTGAGCCATGGCGCCAGCCAAAAATACAATTTTAACAAAGTTTACATGTAAAGGGGGAACATCAAAGCTAGTAAGTCTTTTGGCTTTCTTACAAATGGTATCATTATAATTCCCAAACTGTTGGAGGATAGAGTATCTTTGTAGGAAAAATAAACTGATTGAAAACCATGTTGCCTCTTGTTTTACACGTCAGAATCACTTGCAGATCCTGGTCTGTTGTTATCTGGCCCATCACTTTCCTCGTCCCAGTCTTTCATAGGTGCTCCCATCATGAAATCATCACGTAGGGTCGTTCAACCTGGGCCCTCTTCTGATTTCGCTTCAGTCTATTTGGCTTTTGAGTTCTTCCCAGTTGAACTTTGCTCATTTGTACTTCCATATATTCCTTTCAGAACACTGATGAAATCTTAGAAACAGTTGACATCAACTTAGCATGCTTTCTAATAGAGCCTCCAGCTTCTTTAAGCTTTTCATCAACATTCTTTTGATGTTTTTGAACAGCATTAAATAATTGCACCACACCCCCCATTGCAGTTCTCTGAAGATTTCTCTCTGCTTCTTTGTCTTTGACGTCTGGCTTTGCTCTGCACATCATTTCCCACTCCTGCTTCATATCAAGCTGTTTTCTTCTCTCAAGTCTTTCTTGCTTTAACTTTTCTTTTTCCTTTTCTAGTTCTTTATTCTTGACTAGGATGGTGGGTTTACTTTTAGGAGTTTTCTTGTTGAGGATTTTAGCCCTGGCGTCTGCCCAGCCTGTCTACTCTGCAGCATCTTCATTTCCTTTGTCACAGGGCTCAGCAGCATCCTCATTGGCAGCATCTATTGCTTCGTCATCAGAAAAATGACCCTTTTCTGATGTACAGCTTCCTGCAGATCCTCCACTGTCGGAAGCATCTCTCACCTCCTCTTCCAGCTCCGATGCTATGACTTTGGCTATTATTTTCACCTTCTTTAGCAAATTTTTCAGCTTTTTTCCCACACTCACACATGAGTTCTGAACGGCTGCAGACATTTTTCTCTCACCGGAAGTATCCCTTGGAAAATTATTTTTTTCACCCATATAAAGTCGACTGTATTAACAATTCTGGTTTTCCATGAGTTTTCTGAAGTATCCTTGTATCTATCAGTCTGTTTTAGCTTTCTTCTTTGGAAGAGAGCTGCTGTTCTACTTGTTCTTCTCTTTCCCTGTATTTTAATTCTTTAAGAAGCTATTGAAAAACTGCTACTAAAAAATTTGACCTAGTGGTTTAGATGCTGGTTGGTATCCCAGCATCCCATATGGGATGTACCTGGGTTAAACTTCCAGTGCTGGCTTCTCATTCTAGGTTCCTGCTAATGTGGACCCTGGGCAGACAGTGGTGATGGCTCCAGTAGTTTGGGTTCCTGTCACTCATTTGGGAGATCTGTATTGAGTTCCAAGGTCCTGACTTTGGCTTGGACCAGTCCCAGTCATTGTGGGCATTTGGAGGTGGGAAGTCTTTCTGCCTCTCAGGGGGGAAAAAAAAGAGCCAGCTGCTGCCCCCTCTCTTAGAATCTAGTCTGACCTAGTTAGTTTGATCTTTTCATATATTCCCCTCCTGTTATAACCTCTTTCTGGTAGATCCCTTTAGCTGCTGAACGCATGGCTTTATAGTACTGTAGACTGCCATTCTGCTATCAACTCAGTGTATAACCTTATGTTAGCGAACTCTAGGTCTTTTCTCTAGCACAGCTTGAAAGACAATTCTTGAGTCGATATTACATTTTTCTTTAAGGTTGTCTGGTTTTCATTTCAATTAATGTATAATTTATTAAATGAATAGTGGTTGTATATAACACAGTAGATATGGTTTATGTTCTTGGTATATAAATAAATGTAAGTCAGCCTTTGAGTTATTTCAGTATAATAGAAGGGTAGGGGATAGGAGAGGAGAGCTTCATGTGTGACTTTGATGTTGTGTAGTAAGTGCTGTAGTAGGATTGTGATCAGAATATTAGAGTTGAAGGAGTAGTTTATTCTCTTCAGAGATGACACGTGAATTGTGTTGTGAAGTGTGGTGGTGGAATTGAACAGGTAGACAAGATGTGGAAAGCTGTTGTGAAGCAAGCAGAAATAAGGATGATCTCTTGGGGCTAGTGCTATGGCTTAGTGGGTAAAGCCACCGCCTGCAGCGCTGGCATCCCAGGCCATAGCAGACAGCTGGATCAGAAGTGGAACAGCCGGGACTAGAACCAGCGCCCATATGGGATGCTGGCACTTCAGTACAGGGCTTTAACCTACTGCGACACAGAGCTGGCCCCTAGAATCACTTTGTCTTCTGCAAAATAGCTTACCATTATATTGATTAATATTATGTTAATCTATGTATCAGGTTTTGAAGAACTGACATCTTTATAACATTGAGTCTTCCTGTCTCTAAACATGAATTATCTCTCCATTATGTAATTCTTTTTTATATTTTCCCTCAGTTTTGCAGTTTTCCTCATATAAATTTGTTAGACTTACAGATGTTTTATTTTTTGATGCTAATGTAAAAGGTAAAATTAAATTTCAAATTCCATTGTTCGTTGCCGGTATATGACTTTGTACATTAGTGTTGTGTCCTACATCCTTACTGAAGCTACTTTTTAGTTCCAGGAGTTTTTGTTGTTAGTTCTCTTGGGCTTTCTCTATAGAGTGTTGTATCATCTATAAACAAAGACAGTTTCATTTCTTCCTTCAAGAGTAAGTTTTCTTTCCTTTCCTTGTCTTACTACATGAGCTAAGACTTGAAGGATGGTGTTCAGAAGCATTGGTGAGAGGAGACATCTTTGCATTTTTTCTGATCTTAGAAAGCTTCTAGTTCCTCACCATTAAGTCTAATGTTAGCTATAAGGTTTTTGTGATTGTTCGTTATCAAGTTGAGGAGTTCCCCTTGATTCTCAGTTTAGGAAGAACTTTCTTGCAAGTAGAATTTAAAAATTTTATTTGTTTCTTTGAGAGTCAGGTTGGGGGGTTTGGGGAGAGTGCAAGTGAGCAGTGGGAGAGAAGGAGGTCGGGGGAAAGAGAAAGAGAGAGACAGATGGACACACCTCATTTGCTGATCATTCTCTATATGTCCACAATGACCAGTGTCAGGGACTCAAAGCTGAGAACTGAGAATTCAATTTAGGTCTCCTATGTGAATGGCAGGAACCAACCAACTACTTCAACCATCACTGCTGCCTTCCAGAGTCCACTTTTTTTTTTAAGATTTATTTGTTTGAAAGGCAGAGTTAGAGAGACAGAGCCAGAGAGAGGGTGTGTGTGTCTTCTATCTGCTGGTTCACTCCCCAGATAGCTGCAACAGCCAGAGCTGAACTGATCCAAAGCCAGGAGTCAGGAGCTTCCTCTGGGTGTCCCATGCAAGTGCAGGGGCCCAAGGACTTGGGCCATTTTCTGCTGCTTTCCCAGGCCATAGCAGAGAGCTGGATCAGAAGTGGAGCAGCCAGGACTTGAACCAGCACCCATATGGGATGCTGGCACTGCAGGCACCAGCTTTACCTGCTATGCCTCAGTGCTGGACCCCACATTTTCAGGAAGCTGTAGTCAAGAGCTAGAGCCAGGAATCAAACCACTCTAGTATGGGATGTGAGCATCCTAACTGGTGTGTTAAACACGAGGTCAAAGTGTTTTTCCCCTACTGAACTTTTTTTATTATTATTATTATTATGATTGGGTGTTGGAGTTTATTTCTTTCTCTTCTTTTTTAAAAATATTGATTTTATTTATTTTAAAGGCAGTGTTTTATTATGAATGGGTGCTAGATATTTCTTTCTCTAAGATTTATTTTATTTTTTTTTTGAAAGCGAGAGTTACATTGAGATAGAGGGAGAGACAGACAGAGGTCTTCGTGGTTCACTTCCTAAATGGCTGCAATGGCCAGGGCTGGGCCAGACTGAAGCCAGCAGCCAGGAGCTTCTTCCTGGTCTCCTACATGGATGCAAGAGCCCACGCACTTTGGCCATCCTCTGCTACTTTCCCAGGTGTATTAGCAGGGAGCTGGATTGGAAGCGGAGCTGCTGGGACTTGAACCGGCACCTGTGTGGGATGCTGATGCTGGTGCTGCAGGCAGCAGCTTAACCTGCTAAACCACCTTGGCAGCTCCTTTCTGCATCTGTTGATATGACCATATACTTTTTATTCTTTAGCTTGTTGATGTGATGGATTATAGTATTTGACTTTCAAATTGTTTAACCAGCTTTTGTATATAGCTGGGATAGATCACACTTGCATACCTGAGATAGGTTCCACTTGATCAAGGTGTGTAATTCTTTTCATACACTGTTGGATTGACTTGCTGATATTTGTTGAGAATTTTTGCACCTATACTGATGAGAAAGATTGTTGTATTCTTTTTTGTAATGCCTTTGTCTGGCTTTAGTGATAGGGCAATGGAGGATTCATTAAATTCTTACCTATCTTATGGAAAAAATGGTACAGAATAGTTTTTTCCTGGTACAGAATTGGTATCGTTTTTTCCTTAAATGTTTGGTAGAATTAAGTGAACCTTCTTGGTATAATCCTTTTTTGTTTTGGAAGGTTATTAATTATTGATTCAGTTTCATTGATTCAGTTGATTTGATTTCTAGACAGAGATCTGTTGAGATTGTCTTTCCTCATTTTGGGTATTAGAAATTTGTTTCTTTGTAGCTTGGGAAAAAGCTTACTGATTTTATTGATCCTTTTAAAGAACCAGCTTTTATTTATTTATTTATTTATTTTGACAGGCAGAGTGGACAGTGAGAGAGAGAGATAGAGAGAAGGGTCTTCCTTTGCCGTTGGTTCACCCTCCAATGGCTGCCACGGACGGCGCGCTACAGCCAGCGCACCGCGCTCCTCCGATGGCAGGAGCCAGGTGCCAGGTGCTTTTTCCTGGTCTCCCATGGGGTGCAGGGCCCAAGCACTTGGGCCATCCTCCACTGCACTCCTGGGCCACAGCAGAGAGCTGGCCTGGAAGAGGGGCAACCGGGACAGAATCCGGCGCCCTGACTGGGACTAGAACCCGGTGTGCCAGCGCCGCAAGGCGGAGGATTAGCCTGTTGAGCCACGGCACCGGCCTAGAACCAGCTTTTAGATTTGTTGGTTTTTCTCTGCTGATATTTTGTTTTCGATTTTACTGATTTTGGCTCTTTTTTTTCTGCATACTTTGGAATTAATTTGCTCTTTTTTAGTTTCCTCAAGATAAATTATTGATTTTAGATCTTTCTAGATTTCTGTTTTTGTAGCACAATTCAAGTTTATTTCATTTCGTTCTTGTAACACAAGACTTAAGCAGTTTTATTTTAGCATTTGAATATGCATAAATTAGGACACTTGTGAAAAACCAATTGTGGAGAAAATATGACATTGTAGAAAAATGAACTCAAATATATCAAAATACACAAAACAGAAGTCTTCCTCCATTGCTACTTAAGAAGATATGATTTTCTCTACTTATCAGATAATGTAAATTTTGAAAATTTTATGTGCAAAACATAGCATTTATTTACTTATGTATAAGGGAAATCTTAACCAACTTTATATGGAAGAGAGCATCAGCTTCTTTGAAGTTTTAGGGGAAAACTCAAATTGATATTTATAGATCTGAAGTCTGTCACTCAGGGAAAGAATTGATGAATAAAGGACTTTTTTGCAGCTTCCTGCACCCACCTACTGCTTTTCCTTTGGGCCTACAGGATTACAGGTGAGCCATGCATAGGACTACTTGGGATGCTCAGGTGCTGTGTTTGAGCTATAAATCTATAGATAGCAGTTTGAAACTGGGAAGGAGGGAGATTTGTTGGTAGATTAGCATAAACAAGTAAACCATCTATTTTTACTTGATATATGCATTGAAAAGATTTATTTAATACAGAAGTGCAAGTTTTTTCTGAGCTCGTACATATTACTTCATTGGAGAACAAAGCTTATCTAACCTTTTGCTAATACATATAGTACGAAAAAGTAGTTGTGGTTTTATAGCTTCCTTTACTCTAAATATAAGCATTGAGTATTGTGAATTTCCCCATCAAAATGTTTCAGAAAATACTTAATAGCTTTAAAAAACCCCATTTTGATCTGTCTGTTCTATGTGTATTAGTTTTTCAATCAATGCTGCTTCATAATTATGAGGTTTACAAAATGGCTGAGAGAGAATAGGGAAGGTGAAATGGCCCCTATTGCACTACCAAGAACATCAGGATAAACTGTATGAAGAATCTCACAGTTTCTTTCTTTTTTTCTTTCTTTCTTTCTTTTCTTTTCTTTCTTCTTTTTTTTTTTTTTTTAAGATTTATTTATTTACGCGAAAGGCAGAGTTACACAGAGAGAGGAGAGGCAGAGAGATAGGTCGGTCTTCGATCCACTGGTTCACTCCCCAATTGGCTGCAACAGCTGGAGCTGCTCTGATCTGAAGTCAGGAGCCAGGAGCTTCCTCTGGGTCTCCCATGTAGGTGCAGGGGCCCAAGCACTTGGGCCATCTTCTGCTTTCCCAGGCCATAGCAGAGAGCTGGATTGGAAGTGGAACAGCCGGGACTTGAACCGTTTGTTGTCCATATGGGATGCTGGCACTGCAGGCGACAGCTTTACCTGTTACGCCAAAGCGCCCACCCCCCACAGTTTCTGTAATAATGATTCTTAGAGAGCCAACTGTGTTTAGGAATGATAGGACAGTGCAGTCTTATGGTAGCCAACTACAACACAACACTCTGAATATAAAGATGCAACTTATGTAAAGGATAAAATTCAAGCCTTTAAACAACATTATGGCAAGAGGTTCCAACAAAGATATCTAGACACTCTATTGCACTATATTGATAGTTATAGAGAGTTAGGGTGCCCTGCATTTTCAATGACGATGTCTCCATATTTTAGTTTAGTAATATAATAAAATATATTAATAACTTTAAATTCAACTAAAATAAATTGCATTAAATGAGCAGAATTAGCCAAACTTCTCAAAATATTTAAACTATCATTTTTTTAAAGTTTTTTTTTTTTTTTTGGATATTGGAGAATTACATGGTCAGACTAATTGTGAGTGAAGAAACCACGGAAAAAAGGAGTTGGACAGGCATTTGGCAAAGTGGTTCAGAGCTGTCTGGTACAAATCCTGCCTTCACTTCCAGTCCAATTTCTTCCTCATGTACACTTGGGAGGCAGCAGGTGACATTCCTGTTAACAGCATGGGAGACCTGGATTGAGTAGCCAGTTCCTGGCTTTGGCCTGACCCAGCCCCAGCTGTTGTGGGCATTGGGGAGAGAATTCTACGTCTCTTCTTTCAAGTAAAATGAAGATTAATTAATGAAGTAAGTAAGGAAAGAGTGTGTGGGGGAAAAACACACATGTATACATACCACCTTACCAGCAAGTGATTAATAAAACTTGCTATTAGCCAAACTGACTGTTCTTGATGATAGTTTAACCCTGCCATAGAATGCTACCTTGCCTGAAAAAATTCATCATTACTTCTTTATTCTCCATAAACTGAATATATAAATCCCTAATCCACTCTCTGCCACTGTTTAAAATTTTGAGGTACATTAAATTATTACATGACTTGGCTAAGGAAAAATACTAATATTTTTAGTAAACGTATATTAATAGCAGGTCAAAGGGATCTTAGTATTTATTTATTTATTTATTTTAAAGATGTTTTTATTTCCAAGTCAGAGTTACAGAGAGAAAGGAAGAGACAGAGAGAGAAGTCTTCCATCTGTTGGTTCACTCCCTAGATGACTGCAATGGCCAGGGCTGGGCCTGGTCAAAGCAGGAGCCAAAAGCTTCCTCTGGGTCTCCCACACGGGTGGCAGGCACCCAATTTTTTTTTTTTTTTTTTTTGACAGGCAGAGTGGATAGTGAGAGAAAGAGAGACAGAGAGAAAGGTCTTCCATTGCTGTTGATTCACCTTCCAACGGCCGCCACAGCCGGCGCGTTGCGGCCGGCGCATTGCGCTGATCTGAAGCCAAGAGCCAGGTGCTTCTCCTGGTCTCCCATGCGGGTGCAGGGCCCAAACACTTGGGCCATCCTCCACTGCACTCCCGAGGCACCCAAATATTTGAGCCATCTTTTGCTGCTTTTCCCAGGCTATTAGCAGAGAGTTGGATTGGAAGAAGAGCAGCCAGGACTTGAACAGGCACCCATTTGGGATGCTGGCATCATAGGTGGCGGCTTTACCTGCTGCTCCACCATGCTGGCCCCAATCTTAGTATTTTAAATGATGATATCAAATTTAAGGTTATGTGTTTTCTTTCATTGTATTGTTCATGAAATAAACATCTGGAGATATGTTTAAATATTTTCTGCAGGTCATAAGAGTATAATTTTAGGGCTCTGTATTTTTTTTTTAAATTTATTTGCCAGGTAGAGTTCTAGATAGTGAGAGAGAGAGAGAGAGAGAGACAGAGAGAAAGGTCTTCCTTCCATTGGTTCACTCCCCAAAATGGCTGCTACAGCCGGCGCTGCACTGATCTAAAGCCAGGAGCCAGGTGCTTTCTCCTGATCT
Organism: Sylvilagus floridanus; assembly: GCA_949820135.1. Taxonomy (NCBI): domain Eukaryota; kingdom Metazoa; phylum Chordata; class Mammalia; order Lagomorpha; family Leporidae; genus Sylvilagus; species Sylvilagus floridanus. The sequence goes on from OX463235.1 coordinate 46,942,451, forward strand.
CCCATGTGGGTGCAGGGGCCCACGCACTTGGGCCATCTTCCACTGCCCTTCTGGGCCACAGCAGAGAGCTGGACTGGAAGAGGAGCAACTGGGACTAGAACCCGGCCCCAGGGCTCTGTATTCTTAAAACCATATTTTGAAGTTGTCATATTTCATGCAATACATGATTTATAAAAGCAGCAGAAGTGTTTTATGACAGGTCGGTTGGGATAAATTTGGCTTAAATTTAAATTGGTATAAAAATGGGCTTAAATTTGTTCAAATAGTAAGTCTCATCCAAGTGCTTTTTGCAATAAGTAATCCATAATCCAAGATGGGTTTGAGAAAGGTATTCTGAAGAATTTTCTTTGTGTCTACAAACATAACTGAGGTAATATGGTCAAATAGCAAATGAAGAAAATCCATAGGTAATTGTTCTTTTTAAAAATATTTTATTTATTTGACATATAGAGTTAGACAGAGAGAGACAGAGAGAAAGGTCTTCCTTTCATTGATTTACTCCCCAAGTGGCCGCTAAGGCTGGCGCTGCGCTGATCTAAAGCCAGGAGCCAGGTGCTTCCTCCTGGTCTTCCATGTAGGTGCAGGGGCCCAAGCATTTGGGCCATCCTTCGCTGCCTTCCTGAACCACATCAGAGAGCTGGACTGGAAGAGGAGCAATCGGGACTATAACCTGGCACCCATATGGAATGCCAGCACCACATTTGAGGATTAACCTGGTGAGCCAGGGAGCTGGCCCTAGGTGATTGTTCTATCTCTTTTTAATTACAACAGGTTTTTGGTATTATTCTATTTTTATATCACTTTTTATTACCAGCAAGCATTTGAAGGTGTTTCAATGTTATAAAGATGTCTCAATCTAGAGAAAAAATACACATATTTGGATGATATACCCTGGAATTCCAAAATTTAAGACTTTATCTGAAGAGACATGAAATCTATGTGAAATAGAGAAGAAATGTGACGTTCTGTCATCTAGCAATTTAAGAATGTGCCTTTCCTCACCTTAAATTAAAGTCACTTCGGAAAGATTTGGTTATTAACCACAAACAGTACTCTTAACTGAGCCAGGAGATCCCCAGGGATGTGCATTCTTAAAGCACAGACTATAATTAATTGCTAATCTCAGAACTCCGAGTTTATATCACAGCAGCCACTACTGCTTCCACAGATAGGGCTATCAACTATGTAGAGCTGGTCTTTGCATAATCAGACCTTCTATATAATCTCATTAACAAAATCACTAGGGAGCTCAAAAGGTCAAAGATTGCTGGTATATTTTTGTCTCTATTCTCCCTTGAGTAAAAGGTGTATGTTTTATTAGAAATGGAAAAGAAGATGCAGGCTTTGTGGCTCAGTGAGGTAAACCCCCACGTGGGATGCCTGTATCCCATATTGCTGATTGCCTGGAATGAAGTCCTTCTCCTGCTTCTGATCCAGCTTCCTGCTGATGTGCATGGGAGGTAGCAGTTGTTGGCCCAAGTACTGTGTCTTATCTACCCACATAGGAGACCTGGATGGAACTCCTGGCTCCTGGCTCAGGCTGGTCTAGCACTAGCTCTTGTGGGCATTTGGGGAGTGAAGCAGCAGCAGATGGAAGTTTGCTCTCACTCTGATATGCTCTCAAAAGAGAGAGAGAGAGAGAGAGAGAGAGAGAGAGAGAGAGACTTGACAAAGAGTCCTAGCCTACTAACATAAGCCAGAACACTGTTTGTTTTTTTCTTTTTTCTTATTTAACTTCCCTCTCCCCTGGTTGTTTGATTTGTTAGGAATTTCTATTTCCCCTCATCCTTCTTAAAGCATTTCACAGAAGAAGCTGGCAAATAGTGACCAACAGGCAATAGTGGGAGTCATGAGTTATCAGTCCATGTATCCACCACTGAAGAAGAGTGTTGATTGCGCTCTTGTTAGTAGCTTCAGAGGTGTTCATTCCATCTGTACCCTTGAGAGTTTCATTGGCACCCTTTTGACATTAAGTTTCACAGCAGGGAAGCACGACTCACAGACAGTAGGCAGAAGAGCTGTAGTATGGTGTAAGATGTTTGCTGGAGAATTAATATCTGCTCCTTTCAGCAGTAGGAATGCTGGAATTTCAAACTGCCTGCAGTTGGCTACACAATGGAGAGGCCTCCTTCCATCTTCTAGTATCTGGTTCAAGTCTTCTCCCTTGGACATATAATATTTCATCTCATCCAAGTCTCCATTTTGTAGGCCCCATATGAACTCCTTGTTGCACATCACTGTCTGGACAGAGGACAGATGCTGATAGATAAGAGGGAGGCAGGGAGATTTTGAGAAGCTGAAGAGGATAAAGAGAAGTCAGTTTGGAGCCAAGTGGGCAAGACAATTTGCTATGTTGACCATTGGACGGTAGAAAGTTTTTTTGTGACCACTGGACCTAACAGAGTAGTTTCTGTTGGCTGATAAGAAGCAGGAGCTTTTTCTAGATCTTTTGTTCTAACCATATTCAATGCTATAAATTTCCCCCAAAAGATTACTTTGAGTACATCCCACACATTTTTACAAGTTCTATTTTCATTTTTATTTAGTTCAAACTATTTTAAGTTTTTCTTGAAACTTCTCTTGGACCCGTGTATTATTTACAAGTGTATTCTTTAATCTCTATTTGGAAATTTTCCACCTTTCTTTATGCTGTTGATTCCTAGTTTAATTCTGTTGTGGTCTGAGAGCAGACATTATATGATTTGTATTGTTTTGAATTTGTTAAGGTATGTTTTATGGACCAGTATGAGTTCTATGTAGGTTAATATTCTGTGTTCGCCTGCAACGAATACATCTAATCTGCTGTTGGATGCAGTAGTCTGTAGATATCAATGATGTAAATTTGATTTGATCATGTTGTTGAGTTTAACTTTGTCATTACTAACTTTTTGCCTGTTATATCGTATCCATTTCTGATAGAGGGGCATGGAATTCTGCTATATTCATGAATTCATCAATTTCTTCTTGCAGTTCTGTCATTTTTTTTTGTATGAGGTACATGTACATTAAGAATTGTTATGTCTTTGTGGGTTATTGACCCCTTTATTGGTATGTGATGCAACTCCTTATCCTTGAAGTTTTTGTGAAGTCTGCTATGTCTTAAATTAACATAGCTACTCTTGTGTTTGATTAGTATTAGCATGGTATAACTTTCTCTTTGCTTTGAATTTTTATGTGTCTTTATGTTTAAAGTCTATTTCTTGCAGACAAAATACACTTGATTCTTGTTTGTCTTTCTACTCTGACAATCTTTTATTTGGTGCAAAGAACATTGAGATTTATCTTTTCATTTTTATTTGAGAGGCTTTGTGTGTGTCTATGTTTATGTGTGTGTGAGAAAGAGAGAGAGAGAGAGAGAGAGAGAGAGAGAGAGAGAGAGAAGGAAAGGAAAGAAAAGGGAAGGGGAGGGGAGGGGAGGGGAGGGGAGGGGAAGGGAAGGAGAAAGGAAGGAGACACCACTGTTGCACAGTGTGTTGCCAACATACCATATTGAAGTGCTGGTTATAGTGCCAGCTGCTCTGCCTCTGATCCAGCTTTCTGCTAATACATCTGGGAAGGCAGCAGAGGCTGACTCAAGTACTTGGTGCCCTGCCAGCCATGTAGGAGGCTAGGATAGAGTTCTTGACCCCTGGCATCAGGCTGGCGCAGACCTAGCTGTTGTGTCTATTTGGGGAGTGAACCAGCAGATAAAAGATCTCTGTATCTCCCTCTCTCTGTCACTCTGCCTTTCGAATAAATAAATATATCTAAAAAAAAATAAGGAAGGGGGCAGCATTGTGGTGCGGTGGGCTAAGCTGCCACCTGCAATGTTGGCAGCCTGTATTGGAGGACCAATTCAAGTTCAGCTTCTTCGGAGCTTATGATCCAGTTCTGTGCTAATGTGCCTGGGAAGTCAGTGGAGGATGGCCCAGGTAGCTGAGCCCCTGCCACCCATGTGGGAGACCTGGAGGGATCGCTGGGCTTCTGGTTTTGGTCTAGACCAGCCCCAGGCATGAGGCCATTTGGAATGAAGCATCAGATGGAAGCTTATCTCTTCCTCTGTCTGTCTCTATCACTCTGCCATTCAAACAGACAAATAAGTATATCAATCCTTTTAAAAATCATGCAAGCCTGTATGTACATGAGAGAGAAAGAGATAGAGGGCGAGTACACATGCCTGAGAGCATCTTCCGCCTGGTCGTTCACTTTCCCAACTGCCTGCAACAGCCCTGGATTAGAGGGTGAAGCCAGAAGCTTAGAACTCAGTCCAGATCTCCCTCAGGAATGGCAGGGACACAATTACTTGAGCCATCACCTGCTGGCTTCCAAGGTGTGTTTATTATTAGAAAGGTAGAATTGGAAGCTGAGTTGGGACTCAAACCAGGCACTCTAATATGTGATGCAGGCATCCCAAGTAGAGGCTTAACTTGTGCAATGATGCCTGTACCTCGTCCCTGATTTGGGTTTTATTTAGCCATTTAATAATTCCATTTTTTTCCTTTTTATTACCATATCAGTCATACTTTATTTTTCTTTACATTTTTAGTGATTGCTTAGGAGTTTGCAATGTATCTATCTACAATTAATTTTTTTAAAGATTTTATTTATTTCTTTGAGAGGTAGAGTTACAGACAGTGAGAGGGAGAGATAGAGAAAGATCTTCCGTCCATTGGTTCACTTCCCAGATGGCCGCAGCAGCCAGAGCTGTGCTGATCTGAAGTCAGGAGCCAGGAGCTTCTTCCAGTCTCCTACAGGGGGAGGGGCTCAAGGACTTGAGCCATGCTCGCTGCTTTCCCAGGCCGTAGCAGAAAACTGGATGGGAAAAGGAGCAGCCGGGACTAGAACCGGCGCCCATATGGGATGCCAACGCAGCAGGTGGAAGATTAACTTACTGCGCCACCACACTGGCCCCTACAATTAATTTAACTCTACTTTCATATAATACTCCAACTCTTATTTCACAGGTAATAGAAGTACTTTTATAATTACCACATATTCAAGGGCTTGCACTGTGGCGTAGCTGTTTAAAATCATGGCTTGCATCGCCAGCATCCCATATGGGCACCAGTTCACATCCTGGCTGCTCTGCTTCTGATCCAGCTCCCTGCTAATGTGCCTGAGAAAGCAGTAGAGGATGGCCCAAGTCCTTGGGCTCCTATACCCACATGGGACACCTGGAAGAAGCTCCGTATTCCTGGCTTTGGCTTAGCCCAGCCCTTGGTCATTGCAGTGATTTGGAAATTGAACCAGTGCATGGAAGATCTCTCTGTGTCTGTCCCTTTCCCTTTCTATAATGCTAACTTTCAAATAAATAAATAAATCTTTAAAAAATTACAGCATATTCGTAATTCCTCCTTCTCATTCCTTATATTGCTGACTCAGTTATGCATAAGCACATATGTGTATGTGTACATACGTATACATATGTATTGAGGAATATTGTTGCTTTTTTATTTTTAAGGTTTATTTATTTATTTGGAATACTTAGAGAGAGAGAGAGAGAGAGAGAGAGAGAGAGAGAGAGAGAAGTCTTCTATCTGCTGGTTCACTTTCCTGATGGCTGCAATGGTCAGGGCTGGGCCAGGCCAAAGCCAGGAGCCAGGAGCTTCAACTGGGTCATTTCCCACATAGGTGGCAGGGGCCTAAGCATTGGGCCGTATTCTGCTGCTTTTCCTGGGCCATTAGCAAGGAGCTGGATGGGAAGTGGGACCATCCAGGACATGAACTGGCACCCATATGGGGTGCCAGCATTGCAGGCAACAGCTTAACACACTATGCCACAGCCCCAGCCCTATCACCTTTCCTTTTCAACTTTTAAGGTTTAAGTGTTAGCTGGAGTTGTGGTGCAGTGGGTTAAGCTGCTGCCTGAGACACTGGCATCTCATATTACTGTTTGAGTCCTGGCTGCTTCGCTTCCGATCCAACTTTCTGCTAATGTGCCTGGGAAAGTAGCAGAAGATAACCCAGGTACTTGGGTCTCTGCATCCCACATGGGAAACCCAGCTGGAGTTTCAGGCTCCTGGCTTCAGCCTGGTCCAGCCCTGCTTGTGGTTATTTGGGGTGAGAACTGGTAAATGGAAGAGCTCACTGTCTTCCTCTCTGTGTAACTGCATTTTCAAATAAATAAATAATTTTTTCCAAAAAAAAATTTTAAAAGTTAAGTGTTATATCCTGAAGCTCCAGTTCTTCCTAAGCCACGTCTAGTCTAGTAATAAGTCCTCAAAGGAATTTTTTTTATTTCTGGTACGGTTTTTCTTAAATTATATTTTTTTAGTTTCCATTCACTGATTCGCTCTCGCTTTTTTTTTTTTAATTTTTTTTAATTTATTTGAAAGAATTAGAGAGAGAGAGAGAGAGATCTTCCATCTGCTGTTCACTCCCCAAATGGCTGCAACAGCTGGAGCTGAGCTGATCCAAAGCCAGGAGCCAAGCGCTTCTTTGAGGTCTCCCACATGAGTACAGGGGCCCAAGGACTTGTGTCATCCTCTGCTGCTTTCCCAGGCACATTAGCAGGTCATTCCCCCAAATTCTTACAATAGCAGGGACTGGGCTGGAACTGAAACTGTGGGCTGGGAACTAACACCAGGACATGTGCTAGACCCAATTTTTTGAATTACACTGTTGCTTCCCACAGTCTACATCAGTAGGAAGCTGGAGTCAGGAGCCAGAGAAAAGAATTGAACCTAGGTGCTGTGATATGGGATGCAGGCATCTAATTGCTACACTAATTGTCTGCTCACTTCTGTTAGTGTTTTTGAGTGTTTTTGATATTGATATTTTAAAAATTCTTAATTAAACTTTTCATCTCTTGTTAGATTATCCGTCTGTTCTTGCATGTTTTCTACTTTTTCCATTAAACTCTTCAATGTATTAACCATAAGTGAATTTTGTTGTTTTTTATTGTTGATCTGATAATTCCTACATTTCTGTCATACGGCTCTTTCGTTCTGATGCTTATTAAGTCTCTTTAGGTTGTATTTTTGCCTTTTAAGATGCCTTATAATTTTTGTTGAAAGGTGAATATGCTGGACTGGGTAAGAGGATAATAGCCTTTTAGTAATGTGGTAGTAAGTTGTGTGGGTAGGGAAAGCATTTTTTTAAATAACTTTTTAAAAATGATTATTTTGCTTAAAAGGCAGAGTTACAGGGAAGGGGAAGATAGATAAAGAGAGATCCATCTTCCATCTGCTAGTTTACTTCCCAGATGGCTGCAACAGTCCCCAAATGGCTGCAACAGTTGGGGTATCCAGATCTCCCACATAGGTGGAGGGGCCTAGGGACATGGTCCAACTTCTTCTGCTTTCACAGGTGCATTAGCTGGGAGTTGTGTTGGAAGTGGAGCAGCTGGCACTCCAGCCAGCACCCATACGGGATGATGGTGTCACAGGCAGTGGCCTAACCAGCTACACCACAATGCTGGCCCCAGGGAAAGCATTTTGTAGTCCTCTGATTAGATTTTAGTTTTTGGAAAGAGTGTGCCTTGGGCTTCAGAGGGCTGTAACATTTTTATTCTTCACTCCCTCTTAGGCAAGATAGAATGGCTAGGGAGGCTTTAGAGTTGGATAATTTCCTATCTGTGAAGTAGAGGCTAGTTGGGGCAAATCTAGAGTTGGATATTTCCCTTCCTCTAGGTAGATGGGGCTGTGGTAAATTAGTTTCTCCTTAGATCAGGCCTTGTTAAGAAGAACAAAATTGCCAAATGGCCAACAGACACATGAAAAAATGTTCAAGATCACTAGCAATCAGGGAAATGCAAATCAAAACCACAATGAGGTTTCACGTCAACCCGGTGAGAATGGCTTACATACAGAAATCTACCAACAACAGATGCTGGCGAGGATGTGGGGGAAAAGGGACACTAACCCACTGTTGTTGGGACTGCAAACTGGTCAAGCCACTATGGAAGTCAGTCTGGAGATTCCTCAGAAATCTGAATATAACCCTACCATTCAACCCAGCCATCCCATTTCTTGGAATTTACCCAAAGGAAATTAAATTGGCAAACAAAAAAGCTATCTGCACCTTAATGTTTTTTGCAGTTCAATTCACAATAGCTAAGACTTGGAATCAACCCAAATGCCCATCAACAGTAGACTGGATAAAGAAATTATGGGACATGTACTCTTTAGAATACTATACAGCAGTAAAAAACAATGAAATCCGGTCATTTGCAACAAAATGGAAGAATTTGGAAAACATCATGCTGAGTGAAATAAGCCAGTCCCAGAGGGACAAATATATGTTCTCCCTGATTGGTGACCACTAACTGAGCATCAAATAGGAAACCTGTTGAAGTAAAATGGACACTAGAAGAAACAATGACTTGATCAGCCCTTGTCCTGACTGTTGATGTACAATGTAATACTTTATCCATTTTAGTATTTTTGTTTGTTCTACTTAATACCATTGGTTGAGCTATGTAATTAACACACAATTATTCTTAGGTGTTTAAAATTAACTGAAAAGTGATCTCTGTTAAATATAAGAGTGGGAATAAGAGTGGGAATAAGAGAGGGAGGGGATGTACAATTTGGGACATGCTCAAGCTGACTTACCCCAAGTGGTGGAGTTAGAAATGTGCCAGGGGATTCCAATACAGTCCCATCAAGGTTGTATGTACCAATGCCAGCTCACTAGTCCAAGTGATCAATTTTAGGTCACAATAGACCATAATGGTAGGTTTAAGAGTCAAAGGGATCACATAAACAAGATTAGTGTCTGATAATACTAACTGATAGAACAAAAAAGGGAGAGAACGATCCAACATGGGAAGCGGGATACACAGCAGACTCATAGAATGGCAGTTGTCCTAAACAGCACTCTGGCCTCAGAATCAGCCCTTAAGGCATTCGGATCTGGCTGAAGAGCCCATGAGAATATTTTAGGCATGGAAATCTAGGACACTCTGGCAAAAGAAAAAAAAAAAAGAGGACCTAAATGAAAGATCTCTGGGAGTGAGATCCCAGTGGAAAGAATGGGCCATCAGAGAAGGAGGTACCTTTCTCTGAATCGAGGAGAGAACTTCCACTTTGACTGTGGCCTTGTTGAAATAAGATCAAAGACGGCGAGCTCAGGGGGCTTCCATGGCCTTGGCAACTTGTAACTAGAGCCTGGGAAGATTGCTGACGCCTTAAACAAGAGTGGCAATTTGTTAAGTCAACAACAGGAGTCATTGTGCACTTACTCCCCATGTAGGATCTCTGTCTTTAATGTGTAGTTCAATGTGAAGTAATGATATGACTAGTGCTCAAACAGTATTTGGCACTTTGTGTGCTGTGTGGGGGCAAACTGATTAAATCTTTACTTAATATATACTAAATCGATCTTCTATATATAAAGATAATTGAAAATGAATCTTGATGTGAATGGAATGGGAGAGGGAGCAGGAGATGGGAGGGTTGCTGGTGGGAGGGAAGTTATGGGAGGGAAAAAGCCATTGTAATCTACAAACTGTACTTTGGAAATTTACATCTACTAAATAAAAGTTTTAAAAAAAATGAGTTTCTCAAAAAAAAAAAAAAAGCCAGAATTGGGGCCAGTGCTGTAGCATAGTGGACTAAGCATCTGCCTGCAGTGCCAGCATCCCATATGGGCACTGGTTCAAGTCCCGGCTGATCCTCTTCCAATCCAGCTCTCTGCCTGGGGAAAGCAGTAGAGATGACCCAAGGCTTGGGCCCCTGCATCCACATGGGAGACCTTGAAGAAGCTCCTGGCTCCTGGTTTTGGATGGGCCCAGCTCCAGCTGTTGCAGCCATCTGGGGAATGAACCAGCAGATAAAGACCTTTCTGTCTCTCCCTCTCTCTGTAACTCTACCTCTAAAGTAAATAAATGAATTTTAAAAAATGAACAGAATGTTATGGTGTATTTCATAAAATTTCCATACTGGAAATACAAAGGCATTTTCCTGTGATGTTCACTCAGGATTTGATAGGGTTACTGCCGGGGTAGCTCACAAAGTGTGTAGAAGTGAGTCAACCTTTAGTTTTAAGTCTCAGACTTGTCTCGCTGAGCCTCCAGCAATTTGTCAGTTGTAATTTTTGTTTTCCTACCCCAGCAGTGGTTCCTGCAGAGCCTTCTGTTCTAATAAGTTTTCAGCCTGTTTTGTCCATTTTGGAGGCAGTGGTGTACCCTGTGGCCTCATATTTCTGATGAATTCTAAGAATTGTTGATTTTTGTTTATTCAGATTTTTACTTGAGTGCAGGGTAGAGTGGGAATTTCTAAGCTCATTGCATGCTGGAGTGGAAAAACAGAATTCAGTTTACTATTATTTTTAAAGAATATCAGCTTCTATATTCATGAGGAATATTAGTCTATAATTTTCTTTTAATGCACTTGACTTTCATTGATTTTGGTATTAAAATAATGCAGGCTGGTGCCGTGGCTTACTTGGCTAATCCTCTGCCTGTGGTGCTGGCACACCAGGTTCTAGTCCCCGTCGGGACGCCAGATTCTGTCCTGGTGGCTCCTCTTCCAGTCCAGCTCTCTGCTGTGGCCCAGGAAGGCAGTGGAGGATGGCCTAAGTGCTTGGGCCCTGCACCCACATGGAAGACCAGGAGGAAATACCTGGCTCCTGGCTTTGAATCAGCGCAGCGCACCGGCCACAGCAGTCATTTGGATGGTGAACCAATGGAAAAAAGATCTCTCTCTCTCTCTCTCACTGTCTAACTCTGCCTGTCAATAAAATAAAATAAAATAAAATAAAATAAAATAAAATCTAATGCTAGGAGCTGGTGCTGTGGTGCAGTAGGTTAATCCTCCACTTGTGGTGCCGGCATTCCATATGGGTGCTGGTTCTAGTCCTGGCTGCCCCTCTTCCAATCCAGCTCTCTGCTATGGCCTGAGACAGCATTAGAAGATGGCCCAAGTTCTTGGGCCCCTGCATCTGCATGTGAGACCATGAGGAAGAACCTGGCTCCTGGCTTTGGATCAGCGCAGCTCCCGCCGTTGCGGGCATCTGGGGAGTGAACCAACAGAAGGAAGACCTTTCTCTCTGTCTCTCCTTCCCACTCTTTGTAACTGTACCTCTCAAATAAATAAATAAAAATCTTAAAAAAAAAAAAAAAAAAAGATAGGGGCCGGCACTGTAGCGCAGTGGGTTAATACCCTGGTCTGAGGTGCTGGCATCCCATGTGGGTGCCGGTTAGAGACCTGGCTGCTCCACTTCCAATCTGGCTCTCTGCTATGGCCTGGGAAAGCAGTGGAGGATGGTTCAAGTCCTTGGGCCCCTGCACCTGTGTGGAAGACCCGGAAGAGGCTCCTGGCTCCTGGCTTCAGATTGGCACAGCTCTGGCTGTTGTGGCCATCTGGGGAGTGAGAACCTGTGGACGGAGGACCTCCCGTCTCTCTCTCTCTCTCTCTCTCTCTCTCTCTCTGCCTTTCCTTTCTCTGTGTAACTCTGACTTTCAAATAAAATAAATAAATCTTAAAAAAAAAAAAAAGATAATGCTAGCATGAGAGTTTGTGTAGAATTGATGTTATTTCTTCCTTAAGTATTTAATGGAATTCGCCAGTGATACCATCTAGGGCAAAGTTGCACAATCTCAGTACTTTTGTTGTGAGAGACTCTACTGTCATATGTATGCTATTTAGCAGTATCTCTGGCCTTTACTCACTAGATCCCAGTAGCCCAATCTCACTCCCCCAGCATGGCAACCAAAAATGTCTATAGACATTGTCAAATGGTCATTGGGTGCAAAACTGACCCCAATTGAGAACTCATCTGAGCAAAGTATGGAGGTTTCTCCTTGTTGTTGAACATATTTTTAGTTGTAAATTTAATATTTTTATTAAGATATTTAAATTTTTTCTACTTTAAAAAAAAGTTTTGTTTATTTGAAAGGCAGAGTGACAAAGGAAGTGACAGAGAAACACTGCATCTGCTGGTTCATTCTGCAGATGCTGCAACTGCTGAGGCTGGGCCAGACTGAAGCCTGGAGTCAGGAAACCCATCTGAATCTTGTACATGGGTGATAGGGACCCAAGTACTTGGGCTGTCATCTGCAGCCTCCTAGGAACATTAGCAGAAAGCAGGTTGGGAAGTGGGGTCAGGACTGGATCTAAGGCACTCTGATGTGGTTAGGAGATGTCCTAAGCATTGACCCCATCTGCTGTATCATGATACCTATCTTGCCCAAAGATTTCTTTTCTTGAATTGGTATTGATAACATATTCTTCATCCATGTTGTTGGGTTTATTTGATCAATTGATCATAATTTTTATCATCATTTTATCTGCTGGATATGTGATGTGGATATGGACAGTGATCTCTTTTATGTTCCTGATTTGGGTAATTTGTTTCATCACTTTTTTCTAGATTAATTTTAATATAAATTTATCATTTTTTTCAACTTTTGAAAGAGATCTGTTGTTTACCTCTTTTTATCTGTTTTCTATTTCATTGTTTTCTGTCCTTTATTATTTCATTCCTTTTGCTTTGGATTTATTTTGCTCTTTTTTCTAGTGATTTTTTAAAAAAAAATTTATTAACTTGAAAGGCAGAAATTCAGAGATAGGGAGAGAGAAATCCTCCATCCACTGATTTACTTCTGTAACGTCTGGGGCTCGGCCAGGCTGAACCCAGGAGCTAGGAACTTCTCCAGATCTCCCGTGTAGATGCAGGGGCCTGAGTACACGGGCCGTCTTCCTCTGCTTTTCCCTGGTGTGTTAACAGGGAGCTGGATTGGAAGTGGAGCAGTCGGGATGCAAGGTGGTATCCATGTGAGATGCCAGGACTGCAGGTGGCAGCTTAACATTCTATGCCATAGTGCTGGCCCCTTTTCTAGTATTTTAAAAGTAAATTATTGATTTTGGACCTTTGTTTTTTATAAATTTACTTGAGAGACAGACAGAAAGAAAAACAGAGAAAGCGCCCGTTGACTGGTTCATTCTACAAATGCCTATGGCTGCCAGGGCTGGGTTGAAGTTAGGAGCCAGTGACTCATTCCGCATCTCCCATGTGGGTGGTAGGGAATCAGTTACTTGAGCCATCACCAGGATCTGCATTAGCAGGAAGTTAGAGTCAAAAGTCAGAGAGAGGTATTGAACTTCTCATTCATATGGGGTGTAGGTGTCTTAATCACTAGGCCAAATGCCCACCCCGCCTTTCATCTTTTTAACTTAAGCATTTTCAACTATTATTTTCCCTCTAACCATCCTTTAGATGCTTTCCACAAATTTTGATGTTTTCATTTTTACCTAGTTCAAAGTATTTTTCTTTTTCTTTGTTATGTGTTTTAGTCTTGATTCTTTAGAAGTATGTTATTTCAATTTTCAGATATTTCAGAATTTTCCAGATGTTTCTTGCAACTGACTTTCATTTAATTACTTTGTGGTCAGGCAGCAGAAGTAATACAATTTCAGTCTTTTTCAATTTACTCATATTTGTTCTATTCCTCCAAGATATTATTATATTAATAAATATTCTTTGTGTTCTTGGAAAGAATGAGTATTTTGAAGATTTTGGGTGAAGTATCCTATAAATTCCAGGTAACAGTAGATGATAATGTTCAAATTTTAGATATTTTTGCTTATTTCTATATTTTATCAATTAGAAAGAAGTAGTAAAATCACCATAATTTACTTGGTTATTTCTCCTCTAATTTCTGTCAATTTTTGTTTCATGTGCTTTGAAGCTTTGTCTTTTTGGTGAATTGACCCTAAGGTAATTTTTTTCCCCTGGTAATATTTATTTTCATAAATCTTTTTCCAACTTTCATTTAACCACTGTAGGTTCCTTTCAGTTAGTGTTTGCTTGATATTTCTTTCTCTTTTCTTTTTTTAATGTCTTTATATTTAAAGTAGATTTCTTATTGACAGAATATAAGTCTTTGCTTTTATAGACAGTCTGATGCCCCCTATTTTTTAAAAGGAGTGTCATTTAATATCATCAATATAATTGGGTTTGGATTTTCCTCCTTGCTATTTCTTTTCAAATTATTTCATATTGATGAATTGGATCCAAGATAGCAGAATACGGAGGGAGCTTACTGCTCTATTCTAGGAGAAGATAGTTTAAAAAAAATGGAGAGAGTGTAGTCTCAGGGAAGAGGGAGAAAATAGCAGAGGAAACTCCATGCAAATTAGAGGGACACTGTGGACCTACTTAGAGGGTGTGGACATGCACAACTCAAGACCTCAGCAGCCAAGAACCTCAGCACCAGCTTTGGAGTGAGGTAAGACCAGTCTGCAGCAGCCCAAGCCACTGGTAATAAAGCTGCAGGAAGAGCCTGACAGGAATCAAGCTTGGTGCACCTGCCAAACTAGAGGAGAAAAAAAAGGGGGCACGTTTCTCTTTCCCTGACCACCCTGCACCAGTGTTCTGTAACAAGCTGAGAAAGGACAGGCACCATTTTAGACAAAAGTAACAGCTGTGCCAGCTCATGTCTACCTGCCCAGCCACTAGCTGAGAGGAGACATCTGAATCTGGTTGGGAGAACTGACAGGGGGTTGGGTGCTCGTGACTGTGGAGGTTTGTGTTCCAGGACTGTGGAAACAGTGTGGCTGCATGGGAGGGCTTAGAGTGTGGCTGAGACTTTGGGTAGTCACTGTGGGAGGCTAGATATACTCTGGGCTCTCTGATTCCTTGGTGATGCTCATTGCTGTGGAATCTGTGCTTACACTGAGGACTGCACAAATCCTTTGAGTGGTTCTTGTGGCTGTGTGGATGAATATTATACTGCCTGGAGCTAGCACCCAGGTACTCATCTCCTCTGAGGGGAGGAGATGACTGTGAAACTATGACAACAGAGCAGAAGAAACCTCCCCTCTGATTTAAAAGAAAAAAAGAAGAGGAGATTTACCATACCCAACCTGGATGCCACCTTGGATACTCCCTTGACCCTGGAGCACTTGGATACTCCCTTTACCCTGGAGCACTAGAGAGAGCTCCCTGGTCACACAAACCGCGTGGCTTTAGGTATTCACTGAAAAAGCAAACACTCCACTAAGACACAGAGGCATAGTACAAAGATAAAAGCCATCACAGAGAAACAAACAAAATAAAACAAAAAAGAAACCAATGGGTAATAAATGCAGCAATTCAAGAAACAAGGATAAGGAAGACAACATGATGCCCCCAAAAGAACACAACACTTTAATACTACAGTGTGAAGATAAAGAGGTTGAAGAAATGCCAGAAATGGAATTTAAAAAATTGATCATAGGATTACTTAGAAGTAATCAGAAGCAAATCTACAAACTAATGAAATCCGAACAAGACATGAAAGAAAATTTCTTCATGAAATTGAGAAGTTAAATCAAAATGAAAACTTGGAAATGAAGAATTCAATAGAACAAATAAAGAATGCAGTGGAAAGTCTTAACAACAGACTCAGTGAAGCAGAAGAAAGAATATCCAAGTTAGAAAACAAAGCACAGGAAATTTTTATACAGTCAGACCAAACACAAAAAGAAATTAGAAAACTAAAAAACACTGTTGGAGATCTATAGGATACTATCAAATGACCCAACATACAGGACTTAGAAGTTCTTGAAGGCATGGAAAGGGAATGGGTTAGAAAGTCTTTTTAGTGAAATAATTACAGAAAACATCCCTAAGTTGGAGAAAAAAGAGTCATCCAAGTACACGAAGCACATAGAACTCCTAATAGGCAAGACCAGAGAAGGTCTTCACCATGACACATTGTAGTCAAACTCTAAACAGTACACATACATAAAATATTCTAAAATGTACAGAAGAGAAACTCCAGATTACTTTCAGAGGATCTCCATTAGATTCACAGCTAACTTCTCATCAGAAACCCTACAGGCTAGGAGAGAATGGCAAGATATATTCTAAATCTTAAGAGAAAAAAAATGTCAACCAGAATACTGTAGACTGCAAAACTCTCATTTTTGAAAGAAGATGGCCCATTCTTTCTTCTGGGATCTCACTTGCAGAGATCTTTCATTTAGGTTTTTTTTTTTTTTTCCAGAGTGTCCTAGCTTTCCATGCCTAAAATACTCTCATGGGCTCTTCAGCCAGATCCAAATGCCTTAAGGGCTGATTCTGAGGCCAGAGTGCTGTTTAGGACAACAATGAGTCTGCTGTGTATCCCGCTTCCCATGTTGGATCGTTCTCTCCCTTTTTTATTCTATCAGTTAGTATTAGCAGACACTAGCCCTAAACAGCACTAACGAAAAAAAAAGAAGGGGGGGGGGGGAGAAGACCCAGATCAATAAAATTAGAGATGAAAAATGAAATGTAACAACAGACACCTCAGAAATCAAAAGAATCAGCAGAAATCACTACAAAGATGTATATGCCAACAAACCAGGAAACCTAAAAGAAATGGATAGATTCCTGGTCACATACAACCTACCTAAATTGAGCCAAGAAGACATAGAAAACCTAAACAGACCATAGCCAAAATGGAAATTGAACCAGTACTAAAGATCCTCCCAACAAAGAAAAGCCCAGGACCAGAAGGCTTGGTGGCTGAATTTTACCAGACATTTAAAGAACTAATTCTAATTCTTCTCAAGCTGTTTAAAACAATTGAAAGGGAAGAATCTTCCCAAATTCTTCCTATGAAGCCAGCATCACTGTAATTCCTAAATCTTACAAGGATACCACAGAGAAAGAGAACTATAAACCAATTTCCCTAATGAGCATAAGCACAAAAATCCTCAACAAAATACTAGCCAATCAAATTCAACAACATATCAGAATGATCATTCACCTGGATCAAATGGGATTTATCTCTGGTATGCAGGGATGGTTCAACATTTGCAAATCAATCAATGTGATACATCACATTAACAAATTGAAGAAGAAAACCATGATTATCTGAATAGATTTAGAGAAAGCATTTGATAAAATACAACACCGTTTCATGATATAAACTCTAAGCAAATTGGGTATAGAAGGGCCATTCCTCAACATAGTCAAGGCCATTTATGACAAACCCATGCCAGCATCCTATTGAGTGAGGAAAAGTTGGAAGCATTCCCACTGAGATCTGTTACCAGACACGGATGCCCACTCTCACCATTGCTGTTCAATATAGTACTGGAAGATTTAGCCAGGGCCACTAGAGATACAAACCAAAGGGATACAAATTGGGAAGGAGGAAGTCCAACTATGTCTATTTGCAGATGGCATGATTATATATATATAGGGGAATCTAAAAGACTTCACTAAGAGACTATTGGAACTCATAGAAGAGTTTGATAAAGTGACAGGATATAAAAGAAACACACCAAAATCAGCAGCCTTTGTATACAAAGACAATATCACAGCTAAGAAAGAACTTCTAAGATCAGTCCCATTCACAGTAGCTACAACAATATTAAAATACCTTGCAATAAATTTAACCAAGGATGTCAAAGATCTCTACAATAAGAATTACAAAATACTAAAGAAATAGAAGAAGATACAAAAGAAAGGAAAAATTTTCCATGTCCATTTATTGGAAGAATGAATATCATCAAAATATCCATACTACCAAAAGCAATTTACAGATTTAGTGTGATACCAATCAAAATACCAAGGTCATTATTCTCAGATATAGAAAAAATGATGCACATACACAAACACAGGAGACCCTAAATAACTAAAATAATCTTATACAACAAAAACAAAGCTGGAGGCATCACAATACTAGATTTCAAGATGCACTACAGGGTAGTTATTATCAAAACAGCTTGGTACTGGCACAAAAACAGACGGATAGACCAATGGAACAGAATAGAACATAAATAATATGTGAGACATAATGATTATAAAATAATTAATGGGGAAGTTGGCATTGTTTTACATTTTTTTAGATCCAGTTAGTGTCTGGCTTAATAAAAGAAGGCTCAGTTCTCATAATTACTCTTGTATTCAATCTGCTATATCATATTTTAGTTTAAGTACATAAAGAAAATTTTGCCTCACAGTTATGTTCATAGTAAGGTAAGAGCATATAATAGCTTTTTCAGATCATTATAAATATTTTTTAAACTGTTCCAAAATTCATCAAGTGGTAGTTTCTTAAAAGTAAGTAATATCCAATCAGAAACTGTGTAACTCTATTATATTGAAATCTATTGGTCTGTCTTGCACTTTGCAAGGATATTTTTACCCATGCATGGTTTCGTAACATCATGCATTGGTTATTGGAAAATGTCGATTTGTCAATATGCAGATCTCCAAAATGTTGTAACATTTCATTATACAGTATCCAAGAATTATAGGAATACCACCACAGATCTCATTAGTAAGTTTATGGGAAGTTGTTGAATATGTGGTGATATTTACAAGTTTTGTAGGATTTTAATTCTTACTTGAAATGTTGAATTTTATTGTTGACAAGTTAGGTTTAGTTGCTTTCCTTGAAATCCCTGGCTCACTTGATCTTTTGTGTTTGCGTTAATATTTATTTTTAAATATATATTTATTTATTTGAAAGGCAGAGTACAGAGTGGCAAAGGCAGAGAGAGAGAGGGAGAGAGAGGTCTTCCATTGGTTGATTCACTCCCCAAATGGCCTCCATGGTTGGAGCTGAGCCAATCCAAAGCCAGGAACCAGGAGCTCCTTCTGGTTCCCCAACATGAGTCTAGGGGCCGAAGAACTTGGGCCATCCTCGACTGCTTTCCCAGGCCATAGCAGAAAGCTGGACCAGAAGTAGAGCAGCCAGGACTCAAACAGGCACCCGTTTGGGATGCCGGCACTGCAGGCGATGACTTTAACCATTATGTCACAGTGCCGGCACCCAATTTTTAAAAACTTTTAGAGTGATTTAGATTTACAGAAAGGTTCCAAAGATAATTTATAGAATCGTTCAATACTTCTCAGCTGTTTTGTCCTAATATTAATGTTTTATATTACCTTGGATATTTTCCAAAACTAAATTCCAAAACTAAATTTACTTAACTTTCACCCAGTTTCTCTATTAGTGTTCTATTTCTTTTTCAGGACTCAATCCAGGATACCTCATTGAATTTCCTTATCATGATTTCTTAGTCTCCCTAACCTTTAATAGATTCTCAGTCTTTCCTTTTTTTTTTTTTTTTTAAAGATTTATTTTATTTGAAAGGCAGAGTTACACAAAGGTAGAGACAGAGAGAGAGGTCTTCCACCTGCTGGATCACTCCCCAAATGGCTGCAACAACTGGGGCTGGGCCATACCAAAGCCAAGAGCCAGGAGCTTCTTTTGGGTTTTCCACATGAGTACAGGGGCCCAAGCACTTGGGACATCTTCGCTGCTCTCCCATGCATGTTAGCAGAGAGCAGGATCAGAAGTGGAGCAGCCAGGACTCGAACCTGCACCCATATGAGATTTTGGCACTGCAGGGCAGGGCTTTAACCCACTGTGCCACAGTGCTCGCCCGCAATCTTTCCTTATGTAAAGACCTTGGCAGTTTTAAAGAGTACTAGTCAGGTGTTTTCCAGGGTGTCCCTTAATTTGTGTTTGTCTCATGATTTTGAGAAGATTCTTGTAACTATAGTTGTAATCATTTTCCTTTTAGTAAAAATAATATTCATGAAAAATGTCTAGTTTACAGCTCAAATAATTGCACAGGTGCTTGTCTTTGGGCAACCATGGTGTTGCAGGAAGTTCATTATGTATATTTTTTTGTCATGCAGAATAGTTAAAAGTTGCTTAATCATATGGCAAAATTTAATACAATTAGTGGTGTTTGTGGCTTCATCGTGAATGTTCTTAAGTGAACCTGGCCATTTCTGTCACCTCTGTTACTTAAACTTCAAGTGTATGGTATGAAGAATACAGTGATTGCTGCTACAATTGGTGCCATTGTTTTGATTTGGCCTAGAGTACCAGCAGTTTTAGTTAACATTGCTTTATCACTATTAGTGCAAATGTCAACACAGTGACAAAGATGAACTATTGCACTATTATGAATATAATTCTGACTTTGCAGACCCCATGAAAGCATCTCCCAGATATGTGGGTCCTGTAGTTACAGATGAAGAGTAGTTACACGAGGGCTTATGCTAGTCATCTTTGATTTACCACAAACTACCTTTAAATAATTTTATAGCATTTTGAGTATAATGTAAGAACTTTACAACAGAATACTGCCATTCTCTGCTTTCTGACTTT
Source organism: Sylvilagus floridanus (assembly GCA_949820135.1). Lineage (NCBI taxonomy): Eukaryota > Metazoa > Chordata > Mammalia > Lagomorpha > Leporidae > Sylvilagus > Sylvilagus floridanus. The sequence continues at coordinate 46,962,480 of OX463235.1, forward strand.
TTTTGGTTGCCAAAAATTCCTGTAATACATTTACTAATGTATTTTTATTTTAGTAAAACATCCCTTAAAAATTTAAAAATGAGAAAAAATATCTTCTGTTTATATTTCTTAATTTTGATGCTTTTTATTTCTTTGTATAAATTCATATTTTCATGTAATATATCCTGTCTGAAAAATTAGCTTTAAGTACCTTGCAGGTCTACTAACAATATTTTCTAGTTTTGCTTGTTTGAAAATATTTTCATTTTGCTTCTACTTTTAACAAATATTTACTGTTGGTATATGAGTCTAAGTCAGCATATTTTTCCCCTTTGTTTTTTTCTTAATCCCCTTTCTTTTTATTTTATTTTATTTTTTAAAGATTTTATTTATTTGAGAGATAGAGTTACAGACAGTGAGAGGCAGAGACAGAGAGAGAGTTCTTCCGTCCACTGGTTCACTCCCCAAATGTCTGCAGTGGCCAGAGCTGCGCCTCTCTGAAGCCAGGAGCCAGGAGCTTTCTCAGGTCTCCCACATGGATGCAGAGGCCCAAGGACTTGAGCCATCTTCTATTGCTTTCCCAGGCCACAGCAGAGAGCTGGATCAGAAGAGGAGCAGCCGGGACTAGAACCAGCACCCATAGGGGATGCCGGCGCAGCAGGTGGAGGATTAACCTTACTGCGCCACAGTGCTGGCCCCCTCCCCTTTCAGCAATTTAAAGATTCTTCTGTTTTTCTGTTATATTTGACTTATATAATTTCAGAGATGAAATCTATAGTCATTTTTCACATTCAGTCCTTTTTACGTGATTGTTTGTTCCTCTGGCTGCTTTAAAATTTTTTTTAAGTGGTAGGTATTTGGCACAGCAATTAAAATGCTGTTTGGAATACCCTTATTCCATACTGGAGTGCCTGAGTTAGAGACCTGACTCTGTGCCTAGTTCTCAGCTTCCTGCTAGTGTACACCCTGGGAGGCAGCAGGTAATGGCTAAATATGTGGGTCTGTGCCACCTGCATTAGAAACCTGGATTGAGTTCCAGGCTTTTGGCTTGGCCTGACCTTGCCCTGGCTGTTATAGGTATCTGGGGAGTGAACCAGCAGTTTGAAGGATTCTGTCTCTGTCTTCCTCCCCCCCCGGCTCTTTCTGTCTCTGTATTTCTCTTTCCCCCCATCTCTCCGTCTGACTCTTTGCCTTTCAAATAAATAAATACTTTAAAAATTTATTAAAAATATTTTTAGCATTAGTTTTCACTAGCTTGATTATGGTATCCTTTGATGTGATTTTATTTGTATTCGGCTTAGCATTTGTTGAATTTCTTTTATCTGTGGGTATAGTTTTTATGAAATTTGGCAAAATTTCAGCATTAGTTCCTCAAATATTTTTCTCCCTTATACTGCAGATTCCATTTCACATACTTTGGGCTGCTTGATATTGCTCTATAAAGCTCTGCTTATGGTTTTTCATTTTTTTCCTCCTCTATGCTTAATTTTTCATAGTTTCTACAGCTCTTTTCTCAAATTATAAATTCTTCTGCAGTTTCTAATACGCAAAGTCTGAAATAGAAATTTTACTGGATGTTACTAATTACACATTAAATATTGCAGAAGAAAGAAATTCCATTGATAACTAGCACTAAAGAGACAGTTGCTCTAGACAAAATAGTTTATAAATAAACCATAGAAATTCTGAACTTATGGACAAGAAACTTAACTTCTAAACAGAACAAAATAAATTTTATTTAGTACTCAGCAAACTAGAATTCATAATGTGTGTCACACAGAATTATTATAGTGATGACTTTCCATTCTGGTTTTGGTGTGAATGTAAATAATTCTTAGCCCGAGTAAGCTCTGGGAACTGTTGTGCTGCTCCCCAGTCATTGTTTTAGGAGGCAAAGGCAGAGAGAGAAAGAGGTCTTCCATCCTGTGGTTCACTCTCCAAATGTCCGCAATGGCCAGAGCTGGGCTGATATGAAGCGAGGAGCCTGGAGCTTCTTCCAGATCTTCCACACAGGGGCAGGAGCCCAAGGACTTGGGCCATTTTCTGCTTTCCGAGGCCATAGCAGAGAGCTAGATCAGAAGTGGAGCAGCCAGGATTTGAACTGGAGCAGCCAGGACTTGTACTGATGCTCATATGGGATGCCAGCACTGCAGGCTGCGCCACAGCGCTGGCCCTGTTATATATATTTTATGTTTGTGTAGATTGATATTCAATGAAAGACTCAAGGACTACTGTGTAAATTTCTGGAGTTCTTCTTGTTTTTTGTTTTGTTTTAAATTATTTATTTGAATTACAGAGAGAAGGAGAGACAGGCAGCAGGGGTGTATATGAGAGAGTTATCTACCATCTGCTGATTCATTCCTCAAGCACTAAAAATGGCTGGGCTAGGCCAGGCCAGAGCCAGGAGCCAGGAACTCTATCTGGTTCTCCCACGTGGGTTCAGGGGCCCAAGGATTTGAGCTGTCTTCTACTGTTTTCCCAGACATATTAGCAAGGAATTGGGTCAGAAATGGAGTATCTGGGTTGGTGGCATTGTAGGCCTTAGCTTAATCTATGTGTCACAGTGCTTGCCTTGAATCTTTTCTGCTATGCTGTCCCCCAAGTTTTAACCCCCTTTTGTCTTTCCAGACTAGCAGCCAGACTTGCCTTGTGTTCCTACTTCCTGCATTAATGTTCAGAAGTGCATAACAGTGGTGTGATTATTAGGCTCACTTTGTTTGTTTACCCTTTGTCAAGGATTATAGAGATTGTTTTCAGCCAGAGAGTTGGAATGCATTACGCAGTACCCCCAGGCAACAGTCTACACTTTTCTTTCTTTCTTTTTTTTTTTTTTTAAGATTTATTTATTTTATTTGAAAGTCAGAGTTACACAGAAAGAGCAGAGGCAGAGAGGGAGAGTGGTTTTCCATCCGTTGGTTCACTCTCCAATTGACCGCAATGGTTGGAGCTGTGCCGATCTGAAGCCAGGAGCCAGGAGCTTCTTCTGGGTCTCCCACATGGGTGCAGGAGCCCAAGGACTTGAGCCATCTACTGCTTTCCCAGGCCACAGCAGAGGGCTGGATCGGAAGTGGAGCAGCCGGGTCTCAAACCAGCGCCCATGTGGGATACTGGTTCTTTAGGCCAGGGCGTTAACCCGCCAGGCCACAGCGCTGGCCCCCCTTTTTCTTTTAAACAATTCATATATATAACTTTTAGGAATATGGATGAAAAACAAATAGTTATCTAAATTTCTAATTACATATTCAAGTCATATGGAGGAGAGCAGAGCAGTAGAGAAGTGGAATCTGATTGATGCTGTGAACATCTTAGACTCCAAAGGTAGTTTTATGGAATGTTCAGTCCTAAGATTTGATAAATTTGCCTATATTCATTTGAATTGGGTTTTTTGTTATAGATAATAAAAAATGACCTTGCTAAATTTATTAGGTATCACCTTATAATCACTTTTATAAGGACTAGTACTTAATATTTTACTGTTTGTAATATAGCTTATAATTATAGACATACAGAGTTATTTTTAATTTATTTGGCAAATATTTGAGTCATTCAGTGTTATGCTGTCACAAAACATGGAGTAAGGGAAAGGGTTTATTGGGGAAAATGCAGCAGACTGGAGGGAAGGGGCAAAGAAGGAAAAGGAGAGTAAGAAAGAAAGAGGAGAGAGGAGTGGAGAGAGGGGTGTGAGAGAAGAGAAGGCTAGAGAGAGCCACGTGTTCAGGAGCAGGTCCTTTTAAAACTTTGCTGGAGGGTGGGCAGGGAAGCAGGAGCAGCGAATCCCATTAGGATGGGGGTGGAGCTTGACAACGGTGGTTGGGCCATGTGGCCACCTGGCTTTCAGCTATGGCGGCAGGGACTGGGGCATAGGATGTAAATCTGGTGTAGATTGTGCCACAGATTAGACTGCGCCATTTTCCTAATATTCAGGGTATGAGAATCTTTTCAGGAAAGTATGGATTGATACTAAATTTTTTTTAAATAATAAGGATCTATATTGGGAAATAGTGGAAGACAGCTTATTTCACGTGAAAAATATTTGAGTGGGGGCCAGTGTTGTGGCTTAGCAGCTCTGTGGCTGTGGGTTAGCTGCCTGTGGTGCCAGCATCCCATATGGGCACTGGTTCGAGTACTCCACTTCCCATTCAGCTCCCTGCTAATGTGTCTGGGAAAGCAGCAGAGGATGGCCCAAGTCCTTGGGCCCCTGCACCCACGTGGGAGACTCAGAAGAAGCACCTGACTCCTATCTTCAGATTATCCCAGCTCTAGCTGTTTTGGCAATTTGGGGAGTGAACCAGCAGATGGATGATCTCTCTGTCTCTGCCTCTTTCTCTCTCTCTGCAATTCTGCCTTTCAAATAAAATAGTAAATAAAAATCTTAAAAAAAAAAAGTAAAACAGAAAAGTATTTGAGTGACAATGCAACATAAAACTCATTCCCCAAATAGATACATAAATAATATTCTTGCTGCTTCATTTGGAGTTGTAAATGTGTGCTTGGTTAACTTTTTATGAAAGACCATAGTCATTGAAGCCTGACTTTATACAAATTTTCAGTGGTTCTCCATTTTGTTCATGATGAAGCTCAAATATTTTGGCCAATTAAAGGCCTTTTTACCCTTATTTTTTGTAATTTTTCCTGACTGACATCCATGTGTTTCCTTGATCCAGAAATTGGTTTCCTTCCCTTGGCTTGCTCTTTTTAATACTTTCTGCCTATTTAAATAATATCCATAATTTTTGTCCCCATTTTGATTCTACCTATTTAATTTAATAAGATCTTTGTTAATTATCTACCATGACTATAAATAATCTCTCTTAAAGAGTACTTCAGTTTTTGTTGTGAGAAAAGTAAAACAATCTGGAATAAGGTAAAATAAATGTCCCTCTTTTTAGTCCAACCTTCCAGAGGAGGATACAGATTCCTCAGTATTTTCCTGTGCATATTTAAGCATATAGGACTTCTTTGGTTATCATTTCTTTTGAGTACCATGTTTGCATAATTCCACAGCCCTGGGCCAGCATTGTGGTGTATTGAGTTAAACCACAGCTTGCTACACCTGGTTCAAGTTCTGGCTGCTTTACTTCCGATATAGCTGTCCATTAACGCAACTGCGAAAGCAGCAGATGATGGTCCAGATGCTTGGGTCCCTGCCCCCATGTGGGAGACTGGGTTGGAATTCCAGAATCCTGGCCTTGGCCTGGCCCAGCCCTGGCTGTTATGGCTATTTGGGGAGTGAGCCAGTGGTTGGAAGGTCTGTCTCTCTGTTTCTCCTTCTCTCTCGTCACTCTGCCTTTCATATAAATAAATGAATAAATAAAAGACTTAAAAATAATACTATAGGCTTAGTAGTTTTATCTTTCTTTTAGCAAAAATATTTCAAGAATGGTGATATGTACTTCATATTACATCATGCAGGAAGTATTCTCTCTCTCTGTGATATTTTGATGAATCAGTGATTTAGACATTATCCCTATAAGCCTTTTACCAAATGATTCTTATCAATTTCATTCTTTTCAATAGTCATAGAGAGCTACTATACTATCTACTAAGAGTAGGCCCTAGAGCCAGACTGCCTGATACTTATGTCCTTTAGTTATGGAATACATATCTGTGGCATTAATTTCCTCCACTTTTAGGTGCTTTACAAGGTTTTTTCAAAGATTTAATGTGTTAAATGTTTAATGCTGTGCATGGTACATAGTAAGCATGTGCTAGTTACAGTATATATTGATTTAGAAATTTGTTTTTGCTGTCTATGTATTTGATACTTATTTGCATGAAAATTATTATTTTTATTTTTAGACACTATTTACCAAAAATTTTAATAGTCATTTTCCTAAGAGTAAATATATATATTTACATATATACATTATATGTATATATAATGTGTATATACATACATTATATATATTACATAATGTTTATATACATTATAATCCTCTCTCTTTATAAATTTTATTTATAAACATTATGAAGATCTCTCACTTTGTCTCTCCCTCTCTCTCTGAGACTTTACCTTTTCAGTTACGAGGGGGTCAAAGGTGTAGGAACATAGATCAATCTTCCATCCACCAGTTCACTCCCCAGATGGCCACAATGGCCAGCACTGGGCCAGGCCAAAGCCAAGAGCCAGGAGCTTCATCTGAGTCTCCTACAGGGATGTCAGGGTCCCAAACACTTGGACCATCTTCCACTGCTTTTAATGGGCTACTGTCAGGGAGCTAGAGTGGAAATGGAGCAGCTGGGACATGAACCAACTCCCATATGGGTGGCTGGCATCATAGATGACAGTTTTGTCTGCTATACTGCAATGCTAGCCCCCATAAATTATTCTTTTAAAGTAAAAAATTAAGCTTCAAGAAAATCATCACATTTTTAAGAAGAGTGGATCTCAGTTTGTATTTCAAAATTGCCTGATTCTGTAGGGAGAAATAGTCTTTGAGTTGGAAAGAAGTAATAATTATTAGTATAAAAGAATTATGGACTGTGGTAGTTAAGTACTAGTAAGTGAAACATCTCACTACTTTAAGTTATTTTAATTTTCTTCATATACATGAGTGTTTAGTTGCCAGTGGATACACATGACTTCATTAAATCATTAAGTGATCGTTGAGATTTCATGACAGATATAATGGGTACCTATAGACGATCAGATGTGAACTTGACTTTTTAAAAAAAATTATGTGAGAGTGAGAGATCTCCCTTTTGTGATTTACTCCCCAAATTTCTTCAATGGCTGGGGCTGGGCCAGGCAGAAGCTGGGATCCTGGAATTCAACCCATGTCTCCCATGTGGGTGGAAGGGACTGAAGAATTTGAACCATCATCAGTGCCTTCCTGGTTCCACATTACCAGGAAGCTGGAGCTGGGCATTTAATCCATGCACTCCAATATAGGATATGAGAATCTTAACTGCTAGGCCAAAGGCCCACCCCAGCCTTCAATCTTTCAGAAAGGGAAGGTCTGGGCTCTAGAAATTATAACCCAGTAAACTTTTTATTGATCTTTGACAGTTTTTAGAAATAAATTTTAGAAGGTTTTAAACATTTATGAAAAAATGTCTGGCAGAGAAAACCAAGTTGCCTACCAAGAACATATTATATTAAATTAATTTCCTTCATTTCTTCTTCTTCTTTTTTTCTTTTTTAAGTTCTATTTATTTATTTGAAAAGCAGAGTTACAATGGGGGACAGGGAAGGAAAGAGATCTTCCTTCTGCTGATACACTCCCTGAATAGTCGCAATGGCTAGGTCTGAGTCAGGCCAAAGCCACAAGCCTGGAACTCCATCTGGATCTCCCATCTGTGTGCAGGGCCCCAAGGATTTAGGCCATCTTCCACTGCCTTCCCAGGTGCATTAGCAGGGAGCTGGATCAGAAGTGGAGTAGCCAGCCGGCGCCGTGGCTCAACAGGCTAATCCTCCGCCTTGCGGCGCCGGCACACCGGGTTCTAGTCCTGGTCGGGGTGCCGGATTCTGTCCCGGTTGCCACTCTTCCAGGCCAGCCCTCTGCTGTGGCCCAGGAGTGCAGTGGAGGATGGCCCAAGTGCTTGGGCCCTGCACCCCATGGGAGACCAGGAAAAAGCACCTAGCACCTGGCTCCTGCCATCGGATGAGCGCGGTGCACCGGCCGCAGTGCGCTGACCGCGGCAGCCATTGGAGGGTGAGCCAACGGCAAAGGAAGACCTTTCTCTCTGTCTCTCTCTCTCACTGTCCACTCTGCCTGTCAAAAAAAAAAAAAAAAAAAAAGAAGTGGAGCAGCCAGGTCTTGAACTGGTGTGCCTGTATGGACGGGCTTAACCCCCTGTGCTACAATGCCAGCCTCATCCTTCATTTCTTCATAGGTTTATCAGAATGGATGAATTAGAGAATTAGAAACAGTTTGTAAATTTTAGTGTTTGACAGAGTCTTTGACCATATTTGGTTAAGATGTATTGGTAAAGTGTTTAAATTTAGAGAGTAAGTTAGATTCACAGTAGTTTAAAATCCATAATTAGTAGTTGACTTGAGAGTCAACATCACCCTTGACAGAGGTCTTTAGAGTGTGTTTCAGTGGACTTGTCTCTGTCTTGTCTCAACATTTCTGTCATTGATTGACTGGAGATTTAGAAAGCAGGTTTATCTGCTTGTAGATTATTCAAAACTGGACCTGGATAACTGATACCATAGAAGGTAATCAAGAATGTCTCACTAAAACCTGATAAATTAGTCTAGTACAATTCTATCTTTCTATCTCCTATTACATTTTTATACTTTGTATGTAATATAAATTCATCATTTAGGTTGCTTCAGGAAAAAAATTTTTTCCTGCCTGACATTTTTACCAAATCAATATATGAATTGTATGTATTTCTTACTATAGCATAATATCCTTAATAATACAAACTGAAACTTGGAAAAGTATATATATAAAATAAATTTTTATTTACTCTAGGAATATGAAGCACGGACAGGGAGGACCTGTAAACCACCACCTCCATCTTCAAGACGTAAGAATTTTGAATTTGAGCCACTTTCTACCACTGCTCTGATTCTTGAGGATCGACCATCGTAAGTATTTTGTTGATCAGTGAAATGCTGTTTCTATTTCAAGCTTAAATCAAATTTTGTTCACCATTTCACTTGAAAGATAATGAGAAATTAGATGTGAAGGAGATTTATTAAATTAAAAAAAAAATTCCAGACATGTATCCAAAACAAGCAAGGGAGAATATATTGATATCCAAACCTTATGTATATTTTCTAGATATATCCATAGGGTAATACATGAAACATAAGATCTTGACTTTTTTTTTTTAATTTGATTTATTTATTTGAGAGGTAGAATTATAGACAGTGAGAGATAGACAGAGAGAAAGGTCTTCCTTCTGTTGGTTCACTCCCCAAATGGCCACAACAGCTGGAGCTGGCCGATCTGAAGCCAGGAGCCAGGAGCTTCTTCCAGGTCTCCCATGTGGGTGCAGGAGCCCAAGGAGTTGGGCCATCTTCTACTGTCTTCCCAGGCCATAGCAGAGAGCTGGATTGGAAGAGGGGCAGCCGGGACTAGAATCGGCACCCATATGGGATGCTGGTACAGCAGGTGGAGGATTAACCTACTGCGTCACAGCGCTGGCTCCCAAGATCTTGACTCTTTATGTCTGCTTTTATGTCAAACCCTCTGTTCCTTTTCTTAATATGATTGGGAAATTTTTCCTTTCTTGACATTTAATATGTACTTAAGACTATTTGTTCTTGCCTTTTATACCATGTAACTATTGAGTGTCAACTAGTTGATTGACTATTATTGTTAAGAATCCATTAAACAAATCTTGAAAGGCAGAGTGACAGAAAGGTAGGGAGAGACAGATCTTCTATCAGGTGACTTCAATAGCCGGGGATGGGCCAGGCCAAACCCTGGTGCCAATAGTCTCACATGGGTGGAAGGCGCCCATGCACTTGACCTATCTGCTGCTGCCTTTCCACATGCATTAGCAGGAAGTCAGTCATAAGCAGCGTAGTTGGGACTTGAACTGCCACTTCAATATGGAATGGTTGTATCACAAGCAGCAACCTAACCTGCTGTGCTACAACATTGGCCCCCAAAAATCTGCTTTTAAATTCTTAGCAAAACATCTTAAATTCTTCTCTTCCTGTCACTGCCTATCTTTATATTCTCCTCATTGCTGTTCTTCAAAATCTTCTCTGATTTATTATCAGAAAAAAACACATCTTCCCTAAAGCAATACCCCTTGATATTTAACTCCTTTTCTTTTCCTTGATCTCTCTGAATCTATTATTTTTCTTTTATAAAGATTTTCTTTCCTTCCAGTGTAAAAATTCCTAGTTGCATTTGTCATTTTTCTGCTCTGCACGTTTTTCTGCTTATTAGTCTGATGAGCTTGAAAAAAGAATCTTGAGACTAGCAGGCAGAGGTAGAATATGTTTTAGACATTGGAAGAGAAAAAAAACTGGACATATAAGTCCATTTTTTTTTTGACAGGCAGAGTGGACAGTGAGAGAGAGAGATAGAGAGAAAGGTCTTCCTTTTGCCATTGGTTCACCCTCCAATGGCCACCACAGCTGGCGTGCTGTGGCCGGCGCACCGTGCTGATCCGATGGCAGGAGCCAGGTGCTTCTCCTGGTCTCCCATGCCGGTGCAGGGCCCAAGTACTTGGGCCATCTTCCACTGCACTCCCTGGCCACAGCAGAGAGCTGGCCTGGAAGAGGGGTAACCGGGACAGAATCCGGCACCCCGACCGGGACTAGAACCTGGTGTGCCAGCGCCGCAAGGCGGAGGATTAGCCTATTGAGCCGCAGCGCCGACCATCCATTATTTTTTATTCTGATCACATTCCTTTATATTAAAGAATTATGATTCATGGTGCTGGTACTGTGGTGTAGAAGGCTAAGCCTCTGCCTGCAGTGCTGGCATCCCATATGGGTGCAGGTTCAAGTCCCAGATGATCCACTTCTAACCCAGTTCCCTGCTGATGTATCTGGGAAAGCAGCATAGGATGGCCCAAGTCCTTGGGCCCATGTACCCACTTGAGAGACTCAGAAGAAGCTCCTGGCTCCTGGCTTCTGCCTGGCCTAACCCCAGCTGTTGTAGCCATTTGGGTAGTAAACCAGCAGATGAAAAATCTCTTTCTCTCTGTTTCTCCTTTTCTCTCTGTATCTCAGCTTTTGAAATAAATAAATGTTAAAAAAAAAGGCTTGTGGTTGTGATGTACTTCTTTTAGAATTTGACGAAAATGTTCGTATTCACTTTTTCATTGTTAAATAAAACTTTCAAAACTTTACTTATGAGAACATTCAAAGTTCTATTTCAAATTTAGCTGCCAGGGAAGAAATACACCAGGGCAATTCAAAGATTTCTTGGTGGAAACACTCATGAGAAAACAAGAATGGTTAGATTAGCAAGAAAAAGAAAGAACATCTGGCTGTGTCTCTTTAGACTCTTAGTTGTCAGCTGAGTAGGTATGTAACTAAGTTCTCAGAAGAGCTTTCTTAATGCTTGGTAAAATTCTTCTAAAATGGGTTATGAGGGCAGGCATTTGGAGCAGCAGTTAAGACCCTGCTTGGGATGCCTATATCCCATATCTAGAGTGCCTAGACTCCCATGTTCTGCTTCTGATTCCAGCTTCATGCTAGTGTGCACTGTGGGAGGATGGCTCAAGTACTTGGGTCCCTGCCACCCACATGGGAATCCCAGCTTGAGTTCCAGACTCCTGTTGTCACCTGGCCTAGCCTCAGTTGTTGTAGGCATGTGAGGAGTGAACCAGAGAGAGTGAACATGTGAGAGTTACACAGAGAGAGGAGAGGCAGAGAGAGAAAGATAGAGATCTTCCATTTGCTGGTTCACTCCCCAATTGGCTGCAATGGCCGGAGCTGGTCCGATCCGAAGCCAGGAGCTAGGAGCCTCCTCCAGGTCTTCCCATGCAGGTGCAGGGGCCCAAGGACTTAGGCCATCTTCTACTGCTTTCCCAGGCCATAGTAGAGAGCTGAATTGGAAGTGGAGCAGCCAGGACTTGAACTGGCACCCATATGGGTTGGTGGCACTGCAGGCAGTGGCTTTACCTGCTATGCCACAGCACTGGCCCCGGAATGCATTTTTTTTTTTTTAAAAGATTGATTTATTTGAAAGGTAGGGTTACAGATAGGCATATGCAGAGAGATAAATCTTCCATCCACTGGTTCATTTCCCAGATGACTGCAATGGCCAGAGTTGGGCCGATCCGAAGCCAGGAACCAGGATCTACTTCTGGGTCTCCCACGTGGGTGCGAGAGCCAAAGTACTTGGGCCATCTTCTACTGCTTTCTTAGGCCATAGCAGAGAGCTGGATGGGAAGTGGAGCAGCCAGAACTTGAAGCAGTGCCCATATGGGATGCAGCACTGCAGGCGGCGGCTTTACCTGCTATGCTACAGTGCTGATCCCTGGAATGCAGTTATATTATTTCTGCTCTCACCTACCTAATCCCTTAAGAATTGATTAGGCTTTATCTTTTCTATCAAGTCTTTGTTGACTTCTTCAAGCCTTCAGTGGTACCTGCTTCTTCGAAATTTTATTATAACTTATCATGCTAGTTACTTCCAATAATAATATATGAAATTGACTTGGAATAAACTAGACAAAATAATTTTATAAGAAAATCCCATTGTACCACAGACATGTTTGAACAGTTAAAAATTATTCTTTTTCTTTCTAGTATTGAACCATCTGAAGTTGATATGTTAATTGTAATACATATAATACCTTTTATTCTGTTTCTGTTTTTCCTTATCTGTATTATAGAGATTGTATTTGGTCTGAGATACCTGATTAATTAACAACTTTGTTCACCTTTTTTAAATTTTAAGAGACTTTTAATTTTATTGAGTGGTAGTGATTTATATGACTTGTATTTATGTAATTAAACCCACAAACTAAGCTTTCAATGGTATTGGAATATGAGCTTCTTAATTACTCACCCCTGCTTCTGCTTAACCAGTGGAAGAACAGATGCAGAAGACAAGAGAATGAAGACTTGAGTCTCATTAAGTACAAAACCATATGGGAATACATGAGCACAGTGTACTTTTAAGTTCTCTCCTTGCAGACGTGGGCAGTCTATACACTGAGTAGCTGGAGCAAGAGACTTGAGTAATCTGTAGGTTTCTTCAGTTTTTGGATTCAGGAAGGTTCAAAATGGCCGATCTTTCGAATGTTACCTACTAGTAATGCCACTATTTCTTTGAGATAGTGTATGTGAGAGTGGAGAAAAAGGCAGAACTTCTTCCTTAGTATCCAGTTGATGTTGGAAGTTTCCGCCTCCGTAGGTCACAGTGATAATATGAGAAGAGAGGTGGAGTTTCTTCCTTACAAGTAAGTTTACGAATCGGTGCCACTTGCCCCTTTCTTGGACTCTGTAATTGTCAGAAACATCTAGAGCCATTGACTTCACAGACTGTTGTGGATGAAATTTTCCTTTGTAAATGGAACAAATATATATGTAATCATTGGAAATACATTTAGAAGATTTCAAATTTGGTTTCAAGCTTTTGTTAATTTTTTTTCTTTCTGTATCTTTCTTTCCTTATCTACCTTAAAATCAAATTAGTCTTAAAGAAAAAAAGAAAAGCGAACAAATGAGCTGTTTCTGTTTTATTAGATCATTGATATTTACTGCACTGTTTTTTTTTTTTCTTTTAAGATTTATTTTATTTGTTTGAAAGAGTTACAGAGAGAGGTAGAGCCAGAGAGAGAGAGAGGTCTCCTATCCACTGATTCACTTCCCAAATGATAGCAATGGCCAGAGCTGAACTGGTCTGAAGCCAGAAACCAGGAGCTTTTTCCGGATCTCCCATGCTGGTGCAGGGGCCCAAGGACTTGGGACATCTTCTACTGCTTTTCCAGGCCATAACAGAGAGTTGGATTGGAAGTGGAGCAGCTGGGACTCAAACTGGCGCCCATATGGGATACTGGTGCTGCAGGCTGTGGCTTTAAACTGCTGCACCACAGCGCCAGGTCCTCTGCACTAGGGTGTTTTTTTTTTTTTTTTTTTTTGACAGGCTGAGTGGACAATGAGAGAGAGAGAGAGAGAGACAGACAGAGAGAAAGGTCTTCCTTTGCCTTTGGTTCACCCTCCAATGGCCGCCGCGGCCAGCGTGCTGCGGCCAGCACACCACACTGAACCGAAGGCAGGAGCTAGGTGCTTCTCCTGGTCTCCCATGGGGTGCGGGGCCCAAGCACTTGGGCTATCCTCCACTGCACTCCCTGGCCACAGCAGAGAGCTGGCCTGGAAGAGGGGCAACCGGGACAGAATCTGGTGCTCCGACCGGGACTAGAACCCGGTGTGCTGGCGCCACAAGGCGGAGGATTAGCCTAGTGAACCGTGGCGCTGACCACTCCGCACTAGTTTTTAAGCCAGCGATGAATAGAACTACCTGCTTTCCTCTTTGACTTCTTTACTGGATTACTATACATGCCAGTGCCAAACAAAATAGTAGAAATCCTGAAAGGTAAAAGTCAAAGGTTACAAAAATTGTATAGGCTTTTATGTAATACCTTTGGAAACTAGCAAATATTCATACCATGTATGAGGCAGAAGCTATCTTAGTTATTTGCTAGTAGTTTCTTATTTTGCCTCCCTAATGAATAGACTTATATAAGATGTAAGAATCCTAAACTAGTCTTTTTCACATAGTGCCTGAAGAGTGCTGAGTGAGCTACTTAATATTTTTTGATTGATATATTATCTTTTTGTTACTTCAACAAAATACCCGAGAGAAGCTACTTAGGAAAGTAAAGGTTTATTTCAGCTTACAGTTTTGGAAGTTCACAGGCCAATATTGGGAGGCCCCATTCAGGAATTTGTTGAAGCCAAAGGATGGTAGAGTGAGGATCACATGGCAAGCCAGGAAGCAGAAAGTGGAGCAAGACTAAGCTTGGCTTAAATAATCAACCCTCTTGTAAGAACTGCCTTCTGAGGGTTAAACCCCAGTGACCTGAATACCTCCCACTAGACCAACCTCCAGGCTGTAATCAGATCAAGTCTCTACCCTTAATCCATCAATTCATCATCCATTAACATATGACTTTGGGGTTTAAACATCCACATGAGTTCGGAGAGCCGAATCCTGTTTTCTGGCTTAAACCACAAAAATGTATTATATTCATTCACTCTTTGATTTTCAAGACTGAAAAACCATGTTTTAAAATTTATTTCTCTAGACAGCCACAAAATTAAAGGACTACTATACATGTATTTGTTTTTATGCTTTACTGTATGACATCCAACTACTTAGCAGTTACAGTATTGAAGCTCTGTTCTTCAAACTGTCAGAGATTGGTAGGATATTTACCATATAGTCTATCAATTTAGGACCATAACTTTAAATGTCTGATGATTGAAGTGATACCGGGACTTAGAATAATTTAATAAGCTAATTTTTATTTATGCCCTGGTTTATTTTGAGAGTATGTGTACAAGGGCTCTTGAACAAATTTGTGGAAATGCATGTTAGGAAAAAAATATGTATGGATTTCAAAATTTTGTTGTACTAAAATAAATTTATCCCTTAACTTCATTTTTCCATGAACTTTTTGAAGTGCACTTGTATGTTTAATTTGAAAACTCAAGTAGTTCTTTCAGAGAATGATGTGCCTCCTCGTTGGTCCTTTAGAAGCCTGCTGGGTCTTGAAACAAAGGGGGAGTGGTAATCTATGGGTCCTGAGGACAATTTGTATTATCTTGCTTGGCAGCCACTTCAGGAGTGACCATAACAGTTTCCTCGGGCAGTGTAGAGTTGATCCCCTTAGACAGGTTGTACTAGCAAAGAAGACTCAAAAAGAATTTAGAAGCTCATTATCCCTAGATTCTTGAGGGTTTTCCCACACATCTTCATTCTAATTTTCAGGATCCATTCCTTCCCAGTGAATGCCCTATAAGTTTGGGAGTTAAACTTGTAATTCAACCATGGGATGAGATTCTGTATTTGATTTTAAGCAGTTTCAGTGTTTCTGCTTTAGGGTGCACATAAAGCTTTTAATCATTTGAGGTAGCTATTTGAATCCTTGAGTTACTTCTTTTCTTTGTCTACTTTGTCTAGCAACATTAGGAACAACCAGCCAATCTCATTGTATTTGTTAGTTTTCCAAAATACTTGAAAGTATAATAAACATAGTCAGTGGAAGTATAATAAACATAGTCACCCAGATTTTTGCTTCCCATAGGTGGCTGATTAGAAGTATCCAGTAAGAATATTTTGCTAATCTCTGTTGCCAAATCACACCATGGACCATCAGTGCTCTCTATTACTCCAGATTTCTGTGTGGAATCATTTTTCTTCTGTCTTTGGCTTCTGTGGGGCTTGTCTTCCTTTTGAATACTTTTAAGATTTTTTTTTTTTACCATCTGTGGTTGTCCTCAATTCGACATGCTTTATTTTGTTTTTCATGTTCCTTCTATTTGAGTTTCTTTGCGCTTAATGCATCTGCATTGATGATTTTCTACCATGTTTAGTAAAATTTTAGTCTTTGTTTCGTAAACATTTTTGTTCTTTTCTCCCTTTCTTCTGAGATGCTAATTGAACATGTGTTGCTTGATATTGTTCCATGTCCTGTAGCTCATTTAGGTATGTATGTATGTTCTGTCTTTGAATTTCATTTCTCCATATATTTCATTTTTACAATTTAAAAAATTTTTTAGATTTATTTTATTTGAAAGTTAAAGTTACACACAGAGAGAAGGAGAGACAGAGAGAGACAGAGAGACAGAGAGACAGAGAGAGAGAGAGAGAGAGAGAGAGGTCTTCCATCTGCTGGTTCACTGCCCAGTTGGTGCAACAGCTGGAGCTGCGCCAAACCGAAGCCAGGAGCCAGGAGCCTCCTCCAGGTCTCCCATGCGGGTGTAGGGGCCCAAGAACTTGGGCTATCCTCAACTGCTTTCTCAGGCCATAACAGAGAACTGGATCAGAAGTGGAGCAGCTGAGTCTCAAATTGGCACCCATATGTGATGCCAGCACCACAGGTAGTGGCCTTACCTGCTACGCCACAGTAACGGCCCCATTTTTACAATTTTTTAACCAACTCTTCAAATTCACTGTTTTCTTCAATGTATAATCTATCCAGTCAGTCTCATCTTTTGTAGTTTTCATTTTAAAAAAATATTTATTTTATTTTGAAAGCCAGAATTAGAGAAACAGAGAGAGGGAGATCTTCTATTCACTAGTTTATCCACTAGTTTATTCCCTAGGTAAACACAATGGCCAGTGCTGGGTCCAGGCTGAAGCCAGGAGCTTCATCTGGATCTCCCAAATGGGTGGCAGGGCCCAAACACTGGGGGCATCTTCCACTGCTTTTTCCTGGCCATTAGCAGAGAGCTGGATTGGAATGGAACAATGAGGGCATGAATTGGTGCCCATATAGGATGCTGGTGTTGCAGGCGGTGGGTTTACCTGCTACACTGCAACACTGGCTCTGTGGTTTTCGTTTTAGAAATAATGTTTTACATGTTTGAAAGTTTTACTAGAGTCTTGAATTTCTCTTCTTATTCTTTTTTCTACTTTCGAGAGAGAGAGAGAAAGGAAGTATTTAACACTTATTTTGTCATTCTTATATTAACCTGTTACTTGTGACATTTCTGTGTTACTACTGCTGCTTGATGTTTTTCTTATTATGAATTATATTTGTATACTACTTCACATCTCTGATAATTTTTATTGGATGCCAGACATTGTGATTTATATAGTTGTATGCTAGACTGTGTGTTTATGTGTGTCCTATGAAATATTTTTTGGCTTTGGTCTGGTATGCAGGTAATTGGAATTAGTTTGATCCTTTTGATGTAGTTTTGTGAGAGTGGTTCCAGAATAGAATTTAATCTACAGTTAATTTTTCCTTAATCCTGAGAGAATACCTATCTAGGGACTCTACTGATGCTCTTATCTATTAGGAGTTCTTTCTACTCTGGCTAGTTCCATGTGATCTTTGAGAATGTTCTAACTGTTCCTTTCTGGTGGTTCTGTCCCTGGCCATAGTTTGATCACACACATGCAGCAATCAGCACTCAACCAAAGACTTGAAGGTATTCCCTAACACTCCTTTCTTTCTGGATCTCTAATACACAATTTCTAGTTGTGTGGACTTCCTATTTCCAAACTCCCTCCTGAACTCAGGAAGATTGATGGACCTTGTTTGTGTGCTCTCTTCCACCACGGAGACCTGCAAGCTCTAGGCAATAAACTCAAGCACACTGATTAACATATTTTGCCATGGCCAGCACTATGGTGTAGTGGGCTAAGTAGATGCCTGCAGTGCTGGCATCCCATGTGGGTGCTGGTTCGTGTCCCAGCTGTTCCTCTTCCAATCCAGGTCTCTGCTGATAGCTTAGGAAAGCAGTAGAAGATGGCCCAAATGCTTGGGTCCCTGCCGCCATGTGGAAGACACTGAGCTCCTGGCTCTAGGCTTTGGATCAGCTCAGCTCTGGCTGTTGTTGCCATTTGGGGAGTGAACTAGCAGATGGAGGACCTTTCTCTCTCTGTCTCTTCCTCTTTCTGTCTATAACTCTGCCTCTCAAATAAATAATAAAATCGTAAAAATATGAATATATTGCCTATTTTTCTAGTTATTTAAGGCAAGAAGGTTAAACCTAAGTCTCTTACTGTATACTTAACCAAAACAGAAGTCTTAAATTTTGTTCCTCTTTGCTACTACATACTTGAGGAACCGACTCTAAGTTGAGATTAGAGGAGGAATTAGAACTTGTAATGTGAAGCTTTTTGTCATATACCTTTCCCTGTCTCTTTTGTTGAAAACAACTGATTCTTAAAACTGATATAAAAAATCTGATATATAAAACTGTGTAAGTGATAATGTATAACATGACTTAGAACAGATATAAAAATATATTCATGTATGTGGTCATGTGCAAATATATTTCTTTTTGAGTTTCATATATCTAAATTGCTGACTCTGAAACCATTGATTTGATAAACCAAAATATGGTATATGCAAAGGATTAGTAGATTATCAAATTATTAGTTAGAACATTGTCTTTTTTTTTTTTTTAATTTATTTGACAGGTAGAGTTATAGACACAGAGAGAGAGACAGAGAGAAAGGTCTTCTTTCTATTGCTTCACTCCCCAAATGGCCTGTACGGCTGGCGCTGCACCCATCCGAAGCTAGGAGCCAGGTGCTTCTTTCTGGTCTCCCATGTGGGTGCAGGGCCCCAAGTACTTGGGCCATCCTCCACTGCCTTCCCAGGCCACAGTAGAGAGCTGGACTGGAAGAGGAGGAATCTGGACTAGAACTGGTGCCCATATAGGATGGCGGCGCCGCAGGCAGAGGATTAACCAAGTGAGCCATGGCGCCGGCCCCAGAATATTGTCTTAACATGCTAACAAGTTGAAATTAGTTGCGCAGTTATTATAAAGATATACTTGCATTTACCTTATGACCGAAGAATTCTCCTAGGTACTTACTCAAAGGAAGTGAAAGCAATGCCAACAAATAGACTTGATTGTTAATATTTTAGTAGCTTTGTTCAGAATGACCCCAAACTGGAAATCACTTAAATGTCCATCCACATGGGTAAATAGAATATTTCTCAGTAATTAAAAGGATATTACTAAGACACTATAGATGACTTCCAAAAATATGCTGAGCAAAACGAATCTAGATGAAATTATTATTATTTGAGGGCCTGGAAAGGTTTATTATGTACAGGGAGACAGACTCAGTCTTTCTTGGCAGCCACTGCCTCATGGAAGCCAGGATGCTGCTCAGCTCCCCACTTCCTCTGGGCGTGGATGTGTGTCCCATTCTTTTCTTGATGAATTTATGGGCCTCTTTCTCCTTGGGGACCTTGAGCAGCTCCATGACTTGGCACTTACAGGGGGCAAGCCGCATACCTCCTGGATCATGTTTCTCACAAACTTGGTGCACTTGGTTAGGTAATTGCGGCAGCGGCTATATCTCTCGGCTTGTTCACTTTCTTGGTCACCTTGTGGCCTTTGTTGAGGCCCACGGCTATGGAGTAGCACAGCCAGTGACTGCTGGGGTGGAAGTTAGATGAAAGTCTTTAAAAGGCAACAAACTAATTACTAGTGATAGAAATCAGAGATGTGATTTTGTAATGTAGGAGGTGGGTAAATATTGAGTGCAAAAGAATCACAAGACAATGTTGTGGAATGATGGGAATTTTCTGAATCTTACTTGGTATATTGGTTACACAAGTACATACATTTGTCAGAACTCATCAGACTCTTCTTAAAATGTTTATTCATTTTATTATATGCAAATTTTACATAAAACAGGAAAATTTACAGCAGGTGTTTGGCCAGCAGTTAAGACCCTTTTATCCCAAACCAGAATGCCTGGGTTTGATTCCCAACTCTGGCTTCTGACTCTAGCCTCCCACTAAGGCAGCTCCTGAGAGGCAGTGATGATTGCTCAGGTTGTTGGGTTCTTGTCACCCATGTGAGAGATCTGGATTGTTCCAGCCCTAGCTCAGCCTTGGTTGTTGCATATCTTTGGGGACTGAACCAATCAGTGATAACTTTCTATATCTCCTTCTTTGTTTCTCTGTATCCTTGTCTCTGTCAAAAATTTTTTTAATCTAGAAGAAAAAAGGAAAACTTTAATAACTGGACTTATTAGCAAGTGACTTAAAAATATGGACTGAAATATGAAATGTTCAAATATGTGTAATCTTACAGGCACATTACACACACACCACACATATCCAACAAATATATTTTTTAAAGATTTTATTTATTTATATGAGAGGTAGAGTTATAGACAGTGAGAGGGAGAGACAAAGAAAAAGGTCTTCCTTCCATTGATTCACTCCCCAAATGGCTGCAGCAGCCGGAACTATGCTGATCTGAAGCCAGGAGCCAGGTGCTTCTTCCTGATCTCCCATGCAGGTGCAGGGGCCCAAGGACTTGGGACATCTTCTACTGCTTTCCCAGGCCATAGCAGAGAGCTGGATTGGAAGAAGAGCCGCTGGGACTAGAACCGGCACCCATTTGGGATGCCAGTGCCGCAGGCGGAGGATTAACCAACTGTGTCATGGCGCCGGCCCTATATATCCAACAAATATTAGAAACCTAGATTTGGATTCTGTTTTAAAACGACTTGTGGAGTAAATGTTTGGCCAAGTGGTTAGGACACTGGTTAGGATACCTGTGTCCCACATAGGAGTGCCTGAGTTTGACCTCTAGCTCCAGCTTTGGATTCTAGTTTCCTGCTAGTACAGACCTTGGAAGAAGCAGTGATGGCTCAGGTGATTAGGTTCCTGCTACTCACATGGGAAACTTGGATTAAGTTGTCCAGACGTTGGCCACTGGTCATCTTAGTGTTTTCTTTCTTTTTCTCTGTTTTCCTTTCTGCCTTTCAAACAAATAAGTAAATAAAACTTTTTAAAAAATGCAGAGTTCTTTTTTGCCTTTTCACTTTCTTAATATATGAAATGAGATGGTTTATTATTCAGGTTTTCACTTCTATAGCAAATACCCAACACAGGCTACTGATGGAGGAAGGAGGTTTATTTTAGCTTACATTTAAAAATGTTTTAATTTTCATTTTATTTGAAAGTTAGAGAGGTAGAGATAGACAGAGACCAAGACAGATCCTTAATCCACTAGTTCATTCCCCAAATATTTGCTGCAAACAGGCAGGCTGGAGCCAGGAGGCTGGAATTCTTGAGTCTCCCATGTGGGACCCAACTACCTGAGCCATCATCTGCTACCTCCCAGGGTGTGCATTAGTGAGAAATTGGAATTGGAAGTGAAATTGGAACTCAAACCCAGCTACTCCAATATGGGATGCAGTGTCTTAACCAGGGTGCCAAATGCCTACTCCTTGGCTTATATTTTTGGAGGTTCACAGTCCAGGATCAGGTGAGCCTAAATGGCATGGCCTTCTGGGGGAGGCTGGAAGATGGAGGAAGAATAATTGCATGGTGATCTCGGAAATGGGGCAGAGAGACTAGGCCTGGCTAGTCTCTTGTGAGACCAGCCCTCTTGTGAGAATTATCTTCTGAGGGTGTGCCCCTAGTAACATAAAGACCTGGTACTATGCCTGCCTGGTAGCTACCATAATTGGATTAAACCTCTTCCATGACTTTATTGCTGAACCATCTCCATGAGTTGGGAAGCCAAATCATTTTCAGATCATAGGAGAAGGTTAGGTTAGAAATTTTCATATGTGACCATAAAAAATTAATAATTTACTTTTAAAAATTGCCTTAAGTAAATTTTTTTCCTCAGAAATCTTCCTGCAAAATCTGTGGAAGAAGCTTTACGTCATCGACAAGAATATGATGAGATGGTGGCTGAGGCTAAAAAACGAGGTATAAAATTAACTGCAAGTGTTATAATTTATTTCTCGATTTTGACAAATTAACTTATTGATTTCAACAGAAAGATGTATAGTAAAATTGATGAAATTGTCTTCAAGATGTTACTGAATTCTTTGTTTTCTGTATTTTTTTTTGACTGTTAAGAAAAAATGTCATACTAAGATCATAGGTTTTTTGTAAGAAATCTTACAAAATAACATGAGGAGAAAGACAGTGGACAGGGAGGAATCTTGAAATTGCAATAATGAAACTTAAATTGATTACTATTTTAATTTATAAGTGAAAGTATCTATGACTTTCATTTTTTTACAATGTTTAGGTTTTTGATATAATTTAATAATTTTAACTTAATTTTCTGTATGACTGTGAGATTATGATTTGAAACTAAATTTTACTTTTGTGACTTACAAAGTCTCTCCATAGTCCCAATTGTGTCATTTGGTTAAGCACATAAATGTATACTGTCATGAATATAAATTTACATTCATTCTCTTCTCCAACCACAAAGTAAGGTAAGTATAATTTAACAATAATTATTACTAGCCATTGTTATTCAGGATAAATATATGTTAAAAATATGACATAGCTTTAATTTTAGTACTTATTTTTAGATCTATACATCAGCAACTGATATTTTTTCCTTTAATTTAATTGAATGGAATGTTATAATAGTATATAGTTATATACTATAGTATATAGTATAGCATATAGTTATATACTGTTACATATAGTATATAGTTATGCTTTTATTTAGCATTTTTTTAGTGTTATTTTCATCTACTTGAAAGGCAGAGTGTCAGAGAGACAGAAAAAGATCTTCTCTATACTGGTTTACTTCCTAAGTGTCCACAATAGCCAACCCTGAGCCAGTGTGAAGTCAGGAGCCTGGAACTGGTTCCAGATCTCCCACGTGGGTGGCAGGGACCCAAGCACTTGAACTATCAATTGCTACCTCCCAGGATGCATTAGCAGGACACTGAATCAGAGGCAGAAGAACTGGAATTCTAACTGGCACTTTGATATGTGATGTAGGCATTCCAAGCAGCAGCTTAACTGTCTGGGCCATAACAGCCGCCCCAATGTTTTCTTATTTATGTATTTGAAAGGCAAAGAGACAGATACAGACAGATCTGTCTGCTGGTTCACTCTCCAAATGCCCATAACAGCCAAGGCTGGGCCATGCCAAATAAGGGAGCTTGTATGTCAGTCCAGATCTCCAGTAAGAATGGCAGAGTTCCAGGTTTTTGAGCCATCATCTGCTGCCGCCCAGGGTGCACATTAACAGGAAGCTGGAATTGGATATGGAGTCAAGACTCCAATCCAGTTACTTCCAGGTGGCATCTTAACAGGTACACCAAATGTCCACAACCTCAATTCCACTTTGTGTGGAACACTGGAGATGAAGTTACTTCTTTAATGTTAAACATAGGGATTATAAGGCCTGTTATACTTGGATCTTTTGAAAAGGCCTAATTATTTAAACATTACTTATGGGTATTTTACTATTTAAAGTATTTCTAACGTACCCAGTAAGTATTTATTACTCTTACCATTAATTTTACTGTTTATTATTTAAAATAACTTTTAGGTGGATGATCATAAAATGTGGTATGGTAGTGTAAGAATGAATTGGGGGCCGCTGCTATGGTGTAGCAGATTAAGCCACTGCCACCTGTGCCAATGGCATCCCATATGGGTGCCAGTTCAAGAACTGTCTGCTCCACTTCCCATCCACCTTCCTGCTAATGTGCTTGGGAAAGCAGCAGAGGATGGCCCAAGTGCTTGTGCGCCTGCAACCACATGGGAGATGCAAAAGCAGCTCCTGGCTCCTGCCTTTGGCCTAGTATAGCCTCAGCTGTGTGGCCTTTTGGGGAGAGGACAAGTGAATGGAAGACCTCTCTCTGCCTCTCCCTCTCTCTTTCTCTCTCTCTAACTGTACCTTTCAAAATAAATCTTAAAAAAAAAAAAGATTGAATTGGAAATTTCTAAGGCTACAACTTTAATCCTGTTTGATATTACTTGTATGTGATATTTTATATTTGCTACTGTTAGCTTCTTCATCTATAAAATATGGGAAGTGGATTATTTGGATGAGGGCTTTCAAGCCTTGCCTTCAATCCTTTATTATTTTAAAGCAGTGGTAACTTATCTTAATTTATCTTACATAGAATCTGAATACATGAAACAAAATGGAGGGGCCAATGTTGTGGCACAGTGGGTTAAACTGCTGGGTGCATCCCATATATGAGAGCTGCTTAGTGTCCCAGTTACTTCACTTCTGAGTTGACTCCCCACAAATGTGCCTGGGAAAACAGTGGCAGATGACCCAAGTCCTTGGGTCCCTACACATACATGGGAAATCCAGATGGAGTTCCAGGCTTCTGGCTTTCCCTGGCCCAGCCCTGGCCTTTGTGGCCTTTTGAGGGGTGAACCAGCAGATAGAAGTTCTCTCCCTCTCACTCAACCTCTTCTTCGCCTTCTCCCTCTCCCCCACTCCCACTCTTCTGCCTTTCAAGTAAATAAAATAAATAAATCTTAATATACACACATACGTGCAAATATATGTATAAAACAAAATGGAGCTGCTTAGTTGGCCTCTTGCTTGTCCCTCAGAACAAATTCTGAAGCATGTTTGAAACACACTTTGTAAACAGTTTGGCTAGCTGATCTCTGAAGTACTCAGTGGTAAATTTGGATTTATAATTTACTCTGTCTATATTTGAGGCATTTCTTGTTCTAAAATTGTGGCCTCTGATTTCCAGAGGTGTGTTGTTTGTATATGTGTTTGTTGGGAGGGCATTTTTATTTCAATCTAACTAATAAAGTGGAACACTATACTAAAAAGTATTCATATACAATAGTTCCATTGGAAAAATCATGTTTTAAAGTGAAATAGTTTATGTTGGGATATTCCTAAACTTCTTATATGAAAAATGGATGTAAGCTTCTCACAGTTGCCTGTTTTTTCCATAATTCATTCGTAAACAATTTTAATTCACAGATTAGTTAAGTAGAAATCTGTGATATGAAATTTTCTAGCGTTTTTTAAAGAAAAGATTTTATTTATTTATTTATTTGAGAAAGTGACAGAGAAAGAGAAAGAGATCTTCTATCCATTAGTTCATTTGCCAAATGCTCACAAAAACCAGGTCTGGACCAGACCAAAGCGAGGAGCCAGGAACTCCATCTTGGTCTCCCACATGGGTAGCAGGAGTCCAAGTACTTGAGCCATCTTCAGCTGCCTTTCCAGGAGCATTAGCAGGGAGCCAGATCCGAAGTAGAGCAGCTAGGGCTTGAATCGGCATTCTTTTTTACAGGCAGAGTAGACAGTGAGAGAGAGAGAGAGACAGAGAGAAAGGTCTTCCTTTTGCCATTGGTTCATCCTCCAATGGCCACTGCGGCCGGCGCACTGTGCTGATCCAATGGCAGGAGCCAGGTGCTTCTCCTGGTCTCCTATGGGTGCAGGGCCCAAGCACTTGGGCCATCCTCCACTGCACTCCCTGGCCACAGCAGAGAGCTGGCCTGGAAGAGGGGCAGCTGGGACAGCATCTGGTACCCCGACCAGGACTAGAAACCGGTGTGCCAGCGCCGCAAGGTGGAGGATTAGCCTATTGAGCCACGGCGCCGGCCCTTGAATCGGCACTCTGATATGGGATGCCAACATCAGGAGTGGTAGCTTATCCTTTATCACAATGCTGGCCCCTTTTCTGGCCATTATTCCGTTTACTTTTTTTTTTTTTAAAGATTTATTTATTTATTTGAAAGGCAGAGTTACAAAGAGGCAGAGAGAGAATGAGAGAGATCTTCTATCCACTGGTTCACTCCCCACATGGCCACAATGGCTGGAGCTGTGCCTATCCAAAGCCAGGAGCCAGGAGCTTCTTCCAGGTCTCCCATTTGGGTACTGGGGCCCAAGGATTTGGGCCATCTTCTGCTGCTTTACCAGGCCCTAGCAGAGAGCTGGATTGGAAGTGGAGCAGCTGAGACTTGAACCGGCCCCATACAGATGCCAGCACTGCAGGTGGCAGCTTTACCTGCTATGTCACAGCACTGGTCCCTCTATTTATTTTTATGGAGTAAGATATGTTATTTTTAAATTATGTAAATGGAGTTTATTTTCTTTCTCTATTTTTCCTTCTACCCTCCCTTTCTTCTACCCTATTATTAGGAAATTCATTTTGAGAAAGCTTCATTTATAAAAATAGGTAGAAGAGGATTTTGACCCAACTTATTTATATTGAAATAATTCTTAATTGTTTAAAACAGAAATTAAGGAGGCACATAAAAGAAAAAGAATAATGAAAGAACGATTTAAACAGGAAGAAAATATTGCAAGTGCAATGGTGATTTGGATCAATGAAATCCTGCCCAATTGGGAAGTAATGTAAGTAAGCAGGCTTTTCCTGAATTGCAGTTTGTCTCTGAAGATGTCATCTTTCCAGTTCTGTATTTTTATTACTTTCCAGCTTGTATCTTATGCTTTGGCTAAGTTATATTATTAACCAATATGTGAAAATCTCCATGTTTATGCTTTTGCTTTTATTAATCACTCAGTCTCTAATACCTTCTCTTCTTACTGTCCTCTATACCTGTGAAAATCTTACCTTTTATACCCATCTGAATGCCAGTTGCTTCATGAAACATCTTCTTAGTTACCACAAGTTCTTCATTCTAATATGCCTCTAATTGTAACATTCACTATTCATGTAATAGCAGGTTTTTGGGAAAGAAAACATTAAATATGTACATTTGTAAGATTCATTTTTATGTGTTAAAAATTATTTTAAAAAGTTTTTCTTAAAATTAAGGA
Organism: Sylvilagus floridanus; assembly: GCA_949820135.1. Classification (NCBI taxonomy): domain Eukaryota; kingdom Metazoa; phylum Chordata; class Mammalia; order Lagomorpha; family Leporidae; genus Sylvilagus; species Sylvilagus floridanus. The sequence goes on from OX463235.1 coordinate 46,989,085, forward strand.
AATATTTGATATGTATATGGAAATACCCTATCATCATACTTTGAGGATAATATATTCTTGTCTTATTTTGCTTTTTAGTTTTGGATAATATTCTTGTGTATGTCTTGTCTTTCTTCTCTACTAGAGCATGTGGGATATCATCTGTAATGCCTAGTGTGGGATGTACATTGAGAGTTTGTTAAATACTGGCACAGTGTGACAGATACAGTAGTTTCCCCTTATCCATGATTTAAGTTTCATCAGTTTCAGTTACCCACTCATAGTCAACCCAAGTCCAGAAATATTAAGTAGAAAATTCCATATGCAACTCAAAAGTTTTAAGTTGTGCACTCTTCTGAGAAGTGTGATGAAATCTTGTGCCATCCTGCTCTATCCTAGACATGAATCATCCCTTTGTCCAGTGTATCCGTGCTGAATATGCTGTCTACTCTTTAGTTACTTAATAGCTGGGTCTGCTATTTGATTGACGACTGTGATAGCACAGTGCTTGTGTTCATGTGATCCTTGTTTTACTTAGTAATAGCACTAAACCACATGAATAGGATGGTAAAAATATGCATATGATGATGAGAAGCCATGAAGTGCTTCCTTTAAGTGAAAGGTAAAAGTACAAGATGATTTGAGAAACCACATTTACCTTTTATTACACAACATTGTTTTAATTATTTTATTTGATTATTAGTTATTGTTATTAATCTCATACTGTGCCTAATTTATAAGTTAAACTTTATCATTGGAAGGTATGTATAGGGAAAGACATATGGGATTTGATGCTATCTAGTGTCAGCCATCCCCTAAGGTTCTTTAAACATACTTTCCAGTGAAAACAGGAAACTACTATATTATATTAGGTTCTTCACATGAATAATTGCATTTGATTTTTATAACTTTTGTGACATACGTATTTTTACTATGCTTTATGGTATAGGGAAGCTCAGAGTCTGAAAGGTTAAGTGGTTTGCCCAAGGTTATACAACTAGTGAATAGTCAAACTAAATTTGAATTCGGATCTGTCTGACTCTAAAGCCCACACTTTCAGCAGCCTCTCCTACCCCTGAAAAACTATATCCTTAGCAGTAGTAGATTCTTGGGGATTTTGTTTTGAGTACTAAGTTAGTGCATTTTTAACATTTTCATTCTGTTTTTTTTATAATTATCTATGTATTTCTGATTCTCTTATTGTATCCTTGGTATAAATAGCATCTATCAAAAACAGTTCCCTTTAAATTACTATTACCTGTCTTTGAAGTACTGTAAATTTTGTAAATTTTTGTTGCCTACACAGATGAGCTTTAAGAATGTATACTATACTCAACTTTCTAAATTATTAAAAATCATCTGATCACTTGGCCATAGAGTAGGTAAGCCATCATGCAACTAGTATTTTTTGGTATAAAAAGTAACATTCTCCTTTTTTCTCCTCCTTTAATTCTAGGCGTAGTACAAGAAGAGTTCGAGAATTGTGGTGGCAGGGGTTGCCCCCTAGTGTTCGTGGGAAGGTTTGGAGTCTAGCTGTAGGAAATGAACTAAATATCACTCCTGGTTTGTATTCTATGTTCAGTTATTCCCACACATCCAAACAGTCATTTGCGATTTACAAGGCAGACTAGTAGAGTGGCCAGTTAAAAAGGCATTACCATATATAATGTCATTTTAAGAGCATGCTTCCTCTCCCCTAAACCTCATATGAATTAATAACTTACTATATTTCATGTTATATAAATAAATTTGTGGTTTTTCCTTTATTTTATAAATATTAATAGGATTCTTGACATTCAAATATCAGAAGTATAGCTACTTTCAGAAACTTCTGGATTCTGTATGATAGTGGATGAATAAGTAAATACTTCTCCTTTATTCACAAAAACAAAAATATTCAGGGAAGACTAGACATTTCTTTTCTTCTCTCCAAACCAGTTTTTTAGATTTAAAATTCTATTTTAAATTTTAAAAACAGAAAAATAAGTTAGAACACTTTCAAAGAGTTGTCTTATTGTCTTGTTTCTTAAAATCTTGACAGAGAGAAGTAAAGTATAGAGTAGTTCTGATGAATTAAAAAGAAAGTTTAGATAAAATTGGGATAACATCAAACAGCAGAAAATGAAATAATTAACTTTAAAACATGCTAAATTTGTTTCAATGGTAATGTTAGACAATCATACCACAGAAAGACATAGTATCTCTAGTATAACTGAAACAATATACTGTTGCTATTACTTAAAATTTTTTAATTTTCATAGTTACAAAAAAAACTTCAAGCAGTAATAACGTGAAAACTTTAAGTCTTTTACATAAGCACTCCTGTTCTTGTTGCTACTATAAGCACGGTTAACAAATTGGTATATGATCTTTTTTTCTATGTGCAGAAAAACATATATCTATATATGATAATTTTTAAGGTTTTTATTTTTCTTTCATTCATTTTTCACAAAAATTAGTTTATGCTTTAAGGTTATTCTATGGCTTGCTTTTTTTATGCAATAATCTCTCTCAAACATCCTACCATTTCAGTATATCCAAGTCTGCTTCATTCCACTGTTTGTACTGTCAGTTACTCATTTCCTTTGTGATAGCCAAATCAAAGATACATATGTTAAAACAACATCAAAATATATTGTCTTTTATTCCTTCAAATTAGAAGAGGTTAAAATGATTGAGAATTACCCGTATGGGTTATAATTAAAGATAATTGAGAAATATCTATCCAAAGTCTAAAAAATAGACTTTAATTTACTTATTCCAACTTATGAGAGTGATTGGAATTGGTTGCAGAAACTATTTTTATATATATATATGATTTATTTTATTTATTTGAAATGCAAAGTTATAGCGAGAGAAGGAGAGAGACAGAGAGAGGTCTTCCATCTACTGGTTTACTCCCCAAATGGCCACAACACCTGGGCGTGGGTCAGTCTGAAACCAGGAGCCAAGAGCTTCATCCAGGTGTCCCATGTGGATGCAGGGGCCCAAGCAGTTGGACCATTCTTTGCTGCTCTCCAAAGAGTATCAGCAGGGACCTGGATCGAAAGTAGAGCAGCTGGGACTTGAACTGGTACCCACATGGGATGCTGGTGTCACAGGCAGCAGCTTTACCTGCTACACCACAACACTGGCCCCCAGAAACTGTTTAACAAAGATATTCATTGCAGTAGTTGGCATTATAAATAACTGGACAGAATTATAACAAAAATCTAAATAATTATAATCTTAAAATTGATGCCAACTTTAGATATCATAATTATGGTTTTAAAAATTGATTTTCATTAGTATCCCTTAATGGATGAACATGTTATTTTAAAAGAACATTAAAGAAAAAATAACTTTAAGACTTAGAATTTAAAGGAAGCATTAAGAATTTTGGTTTAGGGGTTGGCATTGTAGTGCAATGGGTTAAGCCACTGCTTGTAATGCTGGCATCCGATATGGGTGTCTGTTCGAGTCCCCTCTGCTCCACTTATAATCCAGCTCTGTGCTACTGGCCTGGGAAAGCAGTAGAACATGGCCCAAGTGCTTGGGCCCCTGCCACCTATGTAGGAGACCCGGATGACTCCTGGTTTCAGCTGACCATCTGGGGAGTGAGCCAGCAGGTGGAAGATATTCTCTCTCTCTCTCTCTCTCTCACACACACACACACACACACACACACACTGATTTTCAATAAATAAATCTTTAAAAAATGAAGTATATTGATAAGTTAAATATTTATTAAATGGGTATTTTTTTAAACTTTTATTTAATGAATATAAATTTCCAAAGTACAGCTTATGGATTACAGTGTCCCCCCCCCCCCCCGCCCTTAACTTCCCTCCCACCCGCAACCCTCCCCTTTCCCGCTCCCTCTCCTCTTCCATTCACATCAATATTCTATTAAATGGGTGTTAATCTTTTGTAACACTATAATCAAAAGCTTTAAAGTTATAATTTTTAAAAATATGGCTGTATCATTTATTTAGAGTAGTTTTAGATTTCCTCTGCTAACATTTAGGTATTCAGGAATGAAATGGGTACTAATTGTCTTTTTATCATTAGTGGTAGGAAGATTCTAAATTTTGATTGAGATATATTTTTTTCTTTTTGACAGGCAGAGTTAGACAGTGAGAGAGAGAGAGAGAGAGAGAGAGAGAGAGAAAGAGAGAGAGAGAGAGAGAAAGGTCTTCCTTCCGTTGGTTCACCCCACAAATGGCCGCCACCGCCAGCGCTGCGCCGACAAAGCCAGGAGCCAGGTGCTTCCTCCTGGTCTCCCATGCGGGTGCAGGGCCCAAGCACTTGGGCCATCCTCCACTGCCCTCTTGGGCCACAGCAGAGAGCTGGACTGGAAGAGGAGCAACCGGGACTGGAACCCGGGGTGCTGGTGCCGCAGGCGGAGGATTAGCCAAGTGAGCCGCGGCACCGGCCAAGATATATTTATTTTTGATAACCTTGTTTACTTCTGAATGGCTCTAGTAATTTGACTCTTGTTACATTTGTTTAAATCATGAAATTTTTAATCACTAGAGAATAGTAAATAGGAGTAAAGACTTTAAAATCAAATGTGCAAATCTTGATTTCCATATTTATATTAGATTTGTGACCTTGGGCAAATTACTTAACATCTAGAATTCTTAGTTTTCTTCATCTGTAAGATGGGTCTATGATTATTAGCTATTTTAAAGGGTATGTTAACAGTTTTTTGTGCTAATGAGTACAAAGTTATATTGAAATTGTGCACTCTACTGAGAATATATATATGATATAAAGTCTCTGTCACAAAATAGGAAAGTGAAACATACATTGAAATTATTCTCTATTGTAGACCAAATGTACCATCTTTAGGTCTGCTTCAAGTTCACCCTTTGTAGATTCATAATAAAATAAGTGTGGAATTGAACTGAGTTGTAGGTCTCCTTATTAGAGATAAGCACTTATAAATCTTCCTTGGAGAAATGCGATGTTTTGAAATGCATTACACATTTTGATTATGGGATCAATTTTTTGGCTCCCAAAAGGGATGGATTTGTCTAGTGAGCCTTTTTTCTTCAAAGGTAATTAAAGTATTTGAGTAAAATAATAATAACCTAGCTTAGAACCAGTTTGAAGTAATGAAAAATAGTGTGGTCTTACAAGTTGATACATGATAACTCCCAAATAATTATAGAAATTTAAAAATTGTATTGACTTCTTCCAGTAATTCACAAGATTTTTTTTTCTTTTTTTTCTTTTCAAATTTCTTTTACCGTCATTAGTAGTAATGAAAAGTGAATAGAAGGGAATAGAGATTAGAATAGTGAGAATCTAAATATATTTAGTTAGCTACTTCATAATGGTCTGATTCTTGGAAGCACAAGAATACTTGTTATGGTATAGTCATACTTGGAATACTATGAAGTTGTTTGAAAAAAAACCTGAGGGGCTAGCATTCTGGCGCAGTGGTTTTAAGCCACTGCCTGTGATGCCAGCATCCCATATGAGTACCAGTTCAAGTCCTTGCTGGTCCACTTATGATACAGCTCCCTGCTAATGCTCCTGGGAAAGCAATGGAAGATGACCCAAGTATTTGGGCCCCTGCCACCCACTTGGGAGACCTGAATGGACTTCCATGCTTCTGACTTTGGCCTAGCCCAGCCCTGATCATTGCAGCCATTTAGGGAGTGTATCTGTAGATGGAAGATCTCTCTCCCCCTGCCAACTCCCCCGCCTTTTTGAACTTTGCCTTCCTCATAAATAAATAAATCTTAATAAAGGTAGAAATAAAAATTAAAAAAACCTGAAAGTGCATCTGAATCTACTAATGAGGAACAACCTCCAATATAACAAAATGAGATAAAAATCAATGCATATAATACATTGCCATTTTGTTTTGTAGAAAGAATAAATATATATTTAACTGTGCTTTCATATTTTTATCTTTGGTAGAGTTCATGAGAAGTCTAGTAACCATGGTTGCATCCAAGGAAGAAAATTTGTTTTCATTCCATTTTATTTTATACTGTTTATATTTTTTTAAGATTTATTTATTTATTTTTTTGAAAGTCAGAGTTAGAGAGGAGAGGCAAAGAGAGAGAGAGAGAAAAAAAGAGAGAGAGGTCTTCTATCCGCTGGTTTATTCCCCAGTTGGCCTCAATGGCTAGAGCTGTGCCAACCGAAGCCAGGAGCCAGGAGCTTCTTCTGGGTCTCCGACGTGGATGCAGGGGCCCAAGGACTTGGGCTATTTTCCACTGCTTTCCAAGGCCACAGCAGAGAGCTGGATCAGAAGTGGAGCAGCAGGGACCCAAACGGGCACCCATATGGGATGCTGGCACTGCTGGCGGCGGCTTTACCTGGTATGCCACAGCTCCAGCCCCTACTGTTTGTATTTTTAAAAGCCATGTCATAAAGTTTAAAAAATATATATTTATTTGAGAGCGAGAGAGAAACAGCTTCCATTTGGTGATTCATTCCCCAAATGCTGGTAATGGCTGGGGCTGTGCCATGTTGAAGCTGGGAGCTGGGAACTTAATCCAGGTCTCCCATTTGGGTGGCAGGGACCCAACCATTTGAGCTATCATTTCTACCCTCCAGGGTCTGCATTAGCTAGATGATGGAATCAGGAGCCAGATCTAGGACTTGAACTTAGATACTCTGATGTGCGATACACACATCTTAACCACTAGGTCAAATGTTCAGCCCCAAAATAAATTTAAAAAAGAATCCTTTAAAACAAAAAAATGTTATTAGTATTCTGGACAATATATAAATGTTGGTGTTTGGGCAAGAAATTTTTTTTGTTGCCTTCTGTCACTGAAATTTGCTATTTAATGTAGTTTCCAATATCTTTAATCGTTACTTAGAAATTAAAAACAGTTGGGGCCGGCGCCGTGGTTCACTTGGTTAATCCTCCGTCTGTGGTGTTGGCATCCCATATGGGCTCCGGGTTCTAGTCCCTGTGGCCTGGGAGTGCAGTGGAGGATGGCCCAAGTGCTTGGGCCCCTGCACCCGCATGGGAGACCAGGCGGAAGCACCTGGCTCCTGGCTTCGAACCGACGAAGCACCCACCGTAGCAGCTATTTGGGGAGTGAACCAACGGAGAGAAGACCTTTCTCTCTGTCTCTCTCTCTCACTGTCTAGAACTCTAAAGAAATTAAAAACAATTAAAATTTGCAAATTGAGAAAAAATTTTCAGTTTTTTCTATTCTTGAAGTTTTTGTGAGATTGTGGATGTGTCGTAAGTGACAGAGCACTTAAAGTAAAAAGATTTGGTTAGAGATTTTTACATGTAGTCCCTTAGACCAAATCTATATGAAAGATAGGTAGCTTTAGATAGTATCATAATGAAGAAACCAGTTTTAGAAGATAATGAGAACTAGCATTTATTGAGGGGTCTAAAAGGTGCCAGGGGCTTTACTTAAATTATGTTGTTTGACCCTATCAGTAACCCTGTGAATAGATACTATTTTTCTCAAGTTTACAGATGAAGAAAGCCAAGCTTGAGAGTGATTAAGTAACTTTCTTGAAGTGCCATAGATGGTAATTGATAGAGCTGGAATGTGAACAGAAGTCTGATTTACTCCAGAAGTTCTGTCTGCTATCTCACAATTATAGTCCTGTAGCAGAGACATCTCTGACTGCCTCTTACATCTGCTCTGTAGTATAGCTACTTGAAAGATTACTCAGCTGATTGGGTAATGAATGACTGCTCTTGGTAGAATCAGGTACTTCAGTTTGTCACATTTTTGATACCTGCTACATCAGGGAGACCTCATGTTTAATAGATAAACAATAGAAATTAAAAATGTGAATATATTTCTTTCGTATTATTTATGATTTTTTTTGTCTTTTATCCCAGAACTTTATGAAATCTTCCTCTCCAGAGCAAAAGAACGGTGGAAAAGCTTCAGTGAAACAAGCTCAGAGAATGATATGGAAGGTGCGCTTTTTTTTTTTTTAATGGGTATTTCAGGATGAAAATTCAGCCATTGAAGATACAATGTGATTCCTGTGTCAGGAACTGTAGTGATTGCTTTACATACATTATCTCATTTAATCTTAATAGCCTTTTTAGTGGGTGAGTTATGTGAGAAGAAATTGAGGTTTACGATAGTTAAATAGCCTGTAAACTGGGAAGCTGGGATTTAGATCTAGATTTCTTGGACTCTAGAGCCCAGGAATTAAGTCATAGCAGTGTGGCTGGCAGGATGAAGTATTTTTAGGCCAAACTTTTAAAGATCGATACCCTTCACCCAGTGACCTCTTGTCCCTTCCTGTCTACTGACTTTAATGTACTCTCTCATGTATTTTGCTATAATTCTTATCATGTCTTAATCGTTTTTTCACTTTCTCTCCACCCTCTTCAGTCTTTTTCCCCAAATTATTTTGGAGAAAACAGGAACACTTTTTTCATTATATTTTAATAAATTTACATAAATTTACTCAGCCATTTATTTCCATGATTAATGAGTAGCAATGTTTCTTCTAGTCAGTTCTCTTTTTTTTATTTATTTTTATTTTATTTATTTATTTATTTATTTTTTTAATTTTTGACAGGCAGAGTGGACAGTGAGAGAGAGAGACAGAGAGAAAGGTCTTCCTTTGCCGTTGGTTCACCCTCCAATGGCTGCCGCGGACGGCGCACTGCGGCTGGCGCACCGCGCTCATCCGATGGCAGGAGCCAGGTGCTAGGTGCTTTTTCCTGGTCTCCCATGGGGTGCAGGACCCAAGCACTTGGGCCATCCTCCACTGCACTCCTGGGCCACAGCAGAGGGCTGGCCTGGAAGAGGGGCAACCGGGACAGAATCCGGCGCCCCGACTGGGACTAGAACCTGGTGTGCTGGCGCCGCAAGGCGAAGGATTAGCCTGTTGAGCCACGGCGCCGGCCAGTTCTCTTTTTTTATATTTGTTCTACTTCATAGAAAGCAAACCCTCTTCTTTTACTTATAAATAAAACTCTAAAAATGAGCTGCTCCACTTCTGATCCAGCTCCTTGCTAATGTGCCTGGGAGGGCAGCAAAGGTGGCCCAGGTGCTTGTGCCCCTCCACCCACATGGGAGACCCAGCTGAAGCTCCTGGTTCCTGACTTCCGCCTGGCCCAACCTGGTGGTTGGGACCATTTTAGGAGTGAACCGTTGGATGAAGATTTCTCTTTCTCTCTCTCTATCTCCCCCTCTCTGTAATTTGACCTTTCAAATAAATAAATCTATAAAAGTTACAAGCATTAATTTCTGAGACATTTCATTGTAAATACATGGTGAAAATAGAGATTTATGTAATGTAATAACAAGTTATTCTAGTCAGTGTAGTATGGGATTTAAGTTATGGTTACTTGCTGGCCATTTATAATTTGCATTAATCATTTAACTTTGGGCCATTATCTTTTCAATTATTGCTTCTGCCCCATCTCACTGTCATTCTGATACTCCAATTATATGTGTGGTAGAGCATTTTACAGTGTCCCAAAAGTCTTGAGCCAAAAGGCCAAAAGCCCAGAAGGACTTGGGCCATCTTCTACTGCTTTCCCAGGCCATAGCAGAGAGCGGAATCGGAAGTGGAGCAGCTGGGACTTGAACCGGCATCCGTGCTGGCACTCAGGCGGCAGCTTTACCTGCTACAGCACAACGCCAGCCCCAATATTTTCTTTTATGAGACTAAATACTAGCAAAAGCTTTGTGGTATTTCTTGAAACTTAATTACTCAGCTTTTAAATTTCCTTAAATAACACATATACTATGTAATTATTCTGTGCTTACAAAATTGAACTTGTTACTGCCAAGTGATCATTGACATTTAATGTACTTGGTAAATGCAGGTGTATCTATTGCTGATCGAGAGGCCAGTTTGGAATTAATTAAGTTGGATATATCCCGTACATTTCCATCTCTCTACATCTTTCAGAAGGTGAGGTTTTCTAATCAGCTTATAACTACTTTTTTTATCCTTCAATATCAACATCAGTATTTCTCTGAAGGCATAACTGTTATTTTTAAAAGGCAAAAGTATAAAACTTTGTGTCTTTACATAAAAAGTATAAAACTAGTAAGAAAATTTTAAAGGAATTTTTATTATTTTATTCCACTGACTGAAACATATTAGAGTCAGCATGGCATCATATATTCATATATTTTGTGTAATAGGTACTTGATACATTTTTATTTCAGTGAATTTCTCTTTTGCTTTTTATTCTGTAAGATACTTAATTTCTTAATATTTTACTTGGTAGATTGATAAAATATAAAGAATTTTGCCCCAACACTTAAAATTTTCACTGTTACCATTGAAATAAGAATAGTTTACTTTTTTGAATAAAGGTTATTGGGAAGCTGCTTGTCTTTATGACATGAGAAATAACTACATTTTATATTTGACTCAAGTCTTTATACACATGGAATTACTCTGTCCTTAGATTGATAAAAATGAGGTAAAACTTTTTACATTAAGATTGAAATTTTACTGTAACTTAATTTAGTGTAGTTTGATAGTTTTTTCTGAATTAGTTAAAATTAAACAATCTGTAGTTATCAGACTCTTATTTTAACAAATCTGAAGTCTTTAAAATATTGTTTATAAACTATATAGTTTGTATCTATCAAGTGCATGTTTTTTGTTATTTAGGATTATTTTTAATAATTTAAAAAACATCTTGATAGTGAATTTAGAATGTTTTTGACAGTTGTTCAATACACTAAACTAGTCATTTAGGAAATGTTACAGTTGATTAGCATGTTATATAAGAATTAACTATGAGAATTATTTTTATATTTTTAATTTTCTCTCCTAAGGGTGGCCCATATCATGATGTTTTACATAGTATCTTAGGGGCATACACATGTTACAGACCTGATGTTGGTTATGTAAGTATTTGTTTCAGTTTTTTTAATAGAAAAATATTATCTAAACTCTTAGCAAAATATGATGTATTAGCTCTCAAATGTCTGTATCACTATGTCTGTTTTCTCTGGGCTTATCAATTTATATGGAGAGGAATTTTTCCCTATCTTACCAGGAGATTATAGACCCTCTACGAGCTTCCTGGGAGAGCTATACGGATTTCACCATTCAGTTTGTGAACTTTAATACTCCTGCTGTCAGAATGAGACCTTAAGCCCCTTTCCCTATCCCTCTTTTCACTGATTTTACCTCTAGGGAATAAACTTCTTATGTTCTGCCAGGCTAATGCAAGAACAGGTACCTATCTATAAGGGATAGGGGAGGGCCGGCACCGCGGCTCACTTGGCTAATCCTCTGCCTGCAGCGCCGACACCCCGGGTTCTAGTCCCGACTGGGGTGCTAGGGTCTGTCCCGGTTGCTCCTCTTCCAGTCCAGCTCTCTGCTGTGGCCCGGGAAGGCAGTGGAGGATGGTCCAAGTGCTTGGGCCCTGTACCCACATGGGAGACCAGGAGGAGGCACCTGGCTCCTGGCTTTGAATCGGCCCAGTACCGGCTGTGGTGGCCATTTGTGGGATGAACCAATGGAAGGAAGACCTTTCTCTCTGTCTCTCTCTCTCTCTTTCACTGTCTAACTCTGCCTGTCCAAAAAAATAAATAAATAAAAATAAGGGATAGGGGAGGAGATTTGCTCCACTCAGAGCCTTTAAATCTATTTTTAGGCCATTCCTCAATTTTGGAAGTACTTATTAACTTCAATTCTTGACTCTTCCATGGTTTTATGGCTGAATTGGCTTGTTGATTATTGGCTTTCTTCTCTTTAGGTATTTTAGTTTTAACATTTTCCACTTACTTAGATTAAAATTTGTAAAATGCTGTTAACATCTCTTATCCACTGTTCATATCCTTTTTTATTCTCTTTGTCCACTTAAGTTAATACTTATATTTCTTTCTTTGTTGTCATTTTAGTTGGATTTTGGGAGGGAACAAAAGAATGAGTGTTCAATTGCCATGTTTAACTAAAAGTCATAAAACTTTCATCTTCTCATCTGTTAAAAATAGAAGAATATTAGACACCTCACTTATAAGGTGGCCATATAGTACAAGTTAACTTTCTTCTGTTTTATGTTCATTTGTATGTTTGTATGCTTAGAGTTTAGGAGGAGAAAACATATAATAAACAACAAACAAATCATGTTATAATAATAGATAATAAGTGTTATGGAAAAAGTGTGGCATGGCAAAGGGGAGACTGCCAGGTTTGGAGTGGGGTAGGTTCTAATATTATGCACTGTAGCATAGGAGGTAAAGCCAGCCCCAGTGATGCTGGCATTCCTTATGAGCAGCAGTTCATGTCCTGGCTGCTCCACTTCTGATCCAGCTCTCTGCTGATGTCCTAAGAAAAGCTGTGAAAGATGGGGCCCAAGTACTGGGGCCTCTGCTACCCATGTGGGAGATCCAGAGGAAGCTCCTGGCTCCTGGCTCCAGATTGGCCAAGCTCCAGCCACTGTGGCCATTTGGGGAGTGAACTAGTGGATGGAAGATTCCCTCTCCCTACAACCTCTCTGTAACTCTGCCTTTCAAATTGCTTAATCGGCAGCAATTTTTTTCTTTTTTAATGGCATATAAAACAGTGTAACTTCTAATAAATGGCATTGTAGATCCAATTAAACATATTTTAATCCCTTCTGTTTACTTTGCTACCATTATATATATATATATATATATATATATATTTTTTTTTTTTTTTTTTTGACAGGCAGAGTGGACAGTGAGAGAGAGAGAAAGGTCTTCCTTTTCCATTGGTTCAGGCGCGTTGTGGCCGGCACACTGCGCTGATCCAAAGCCAGGAGCCAGGTGCCTCCTCCTGGTCTCCCATGTGGGTGCAGGGCCCAAGCACTTGGACCATCCTCTACTGCCTTCCCAGGCCACAGCAGAGAGCTGGACTGGAAGAGGAGCAACTGGGACAGAATCCGGTGCCCTGACCGGGACTAGAACCCGGTATACCGGCGCCGCAGGCGGAGGATTAGCCTATTGAGCCGTGGCGCCGGTGCTACCATTATATTATAGATAATTAGCCTTATGTCCCTTTTATCTGTTCAGCAGATGTTGTCATAATAAGAGCACAGTCATGAATGGAGTCAGTTTTCTGTATTAGTTTCCTGTTGTGTTGTCACTGTAACAGATTACTGCAAACTTAGTGGCTTTATTTTTTATTTAAAGATTTATTTTATGTGTTTGAGAGGCAGAGTTACAGAGAGGGAGCGAGAGAGAGAGACTCCCTCCCCTAATGGCTGCAATGACTGGGGCTGAGCCAGCCCAAATGCAGGAGCCTGGAACTCCATCCTGGTCTCCCACATGGCAAGGGCCCAAGTACTTGGGCCATCTTCCCTTGCATTCTCAGGCTAATATTAGCAGGGAACTGGATTGCAATGGAGCAGCTGGGACTCAAATGCTCACGTGGGATGCTGGCATTGCAGGAGGCAGTTTAACCTGTGTTGCCACAATGCTGACCACAACTTAGTGACTTTAAGCAACACACATTTATTATTTGATAGTTCATGAAGTCAGAAGTCTGAAACACATTTAATTGATTCAATTCACGGTATTGTTAGGCCTGTGTATTGTTAGGCCTCTGGAGGCTCCATGGGAGTATTCATTTTCTTGTCTAGAAACTGCCTAGGTTCATGGCCCCCTACCTCTATCTTCAAAGCCAGCAGTGTAGCATTCTTTAGCTTGCTTTCTGACTCTTCTGCCTCCCCCTTTCACATGTAAGTGCCCTCATGATGATTACTTTGGGCCCACTCTGATTTTCCAGAATTATCTTCCCACCCTAAGATCCTTACTATATCATATCTTCAAAGTCCCTTTTGGCCTGTGTTATAGCATTTCCAGATTCTGGAGATTAGGTCTTGGGTATCTTTGGAGGGCAATCATTCTGGTCTCTGTCCTCAATTGGCAAAGAACAAACAGAAGAAGCTAGAGGAAGCGGAGGAGAACAAAGGCATACTGAATCATAGAAGCTAAAGGGGGCCTGGCGCCGTGGCTCACTTGTTTAATCCTCCGCCTGCAGCGCCAACATCCCATATGGATGCTGGGTTCTAGTCCCAGTTGCTTCTCTTCCAGTCCAGCTCTCTGCTGTGGCCTGGGAAGGCAGTGGAGGATGGCCCAAGTGCTTGGGCACGTGCACCCGCATGGGAGACCAGGAGGAAGCACCTGGCTCCTGGCTTTGGATCGGCGTAGCTGGGGCCATAGCGGCCATTTATGGGGTGAACCAACAGAAGGAAGACCTTTCTCTCTGTCTCTGTCTCTCTGTCTCTCTCTCTCTCTCTTTCTCTCTCTCTTACTGTCTAGCTCTATCTCTCAAATAAAAAAAAAAAGCTAAAGGAATACTGCTACAAGCGTAGGAAAGTACTTAGGAGATTTTACAATGCATGTCATTAGTTATATTGGCAAGAGAAAGTATCCAGGTAGTATAGTAATGAAGTGGGAGTCTATGTTGACATGTAATTAAAAGTAAATAAGGAGCTGAGAAAGTAGATAGGGATTATAGGCAACTATTTTTTTTATGATTTATTTATTTATTTGAAAGGCAGAGTTACAGAGAGGCAGAGTCATCAAAAGAGAGAGAAAGAGAGAAGAGGGAGGTCTTGCATTCGCGGGTTCACTCCCAGATTGCCACAATGGCCAGAGCTGTGCCAATCTGAAGCCAGGAGCCAGGAGCCAGGAGCCACATGGGTGGAAGGCCATCCTCTACTGATTTCCCATGTATAGGCAACTCTTTCAAAGGGTTGGGAAGAAAAAATGGAGGTATCATTATAGTTATTCCTTGTGGTCTCCCTGCCCAAGTCCATTACTAGAATTCTCTGCCAGAAGTAAATGCTTGATACTCTTTCTCTTTTCGTATCTTCTCTTTTCATATCTTTCCCTCCATCCCCTCCCCCCCCCCCCCCCAGGCCCTCTCCTCGTTACAGACAGTGAGAGGGAGAGACAGAGAGAAAGATCTTTCTTCCGTTGGTTCACTCCCCAAATGGCCACAATGGCCAGAGTTACCCTGATCTGAAGCCAGGAGCTAGGTGCATCTTCCTGGTCTCCCATGCGGGTGCAGGGGCCCAAGGACTTGAGCCATCTTCTACTGCTTTCCCAGGCCACAGCAGAGAGCTGGATTGGAAGAGGGGCAGCTGGAGCCACAGGCAGAGGATTAACCTACTGCACCATGGCGCCAGCCCTTTGATACTTTTTCATTAAAGAAATGTACAGTAGCTGCTGAGAACTGACAGATATAACATGAATTAGCTTTTTACTGGAGGCCTTTTACAGTATGGACCTATCTTACTTTTTCCAAATGTCTGTTGTTCCCATTATAAAACTTGTGCTTCAACTGGCTTGGTCCTGTTTTTGTCTTTGTACATGCTGCTTTTCCACCTTTGAATGGTTTACCCTATTTCTTTATCCTGCTTTTTTAGGAATCCAGGCTCACTCTCAACCCCTGTGCCCTTTCTTTCTTGGAATTTCAATAGCACATCCAGAAGACGTCTTACTTTTAGTTACTCAAACAGATTCTGCTATTTCAACTGGTTTTCATTAAACTTTATTTTGAAAGAATTCACACGGAGAAGAAATGAAAACCAAGTAGTACACTGAGCTAGACTTATAGCAAGTAAAAACTGATTTTTTTCTTTTGTCCAAAATTTTCCCTAATACTTTAAATCACACCATATAAACAAAAAATGCAAAAATAAGGGAGATTTCATAAGTATTAGTTGCTCTGTGTATTTACATTTGCTGAGAAGAAAAAAGAATTTTGGTTAATTCTACTTTGTAATGTCATTTGTAGTTTTTCAGGAGTACAATAAAATAAACTGTATATAATTATAAATCCATTTTGATTGATTTCTTTATAGAATTATAATTGTAAATCCATTTGATTGATTGATTTCCCCTTTGAAGGTCCAAGGGATGTCCTTCATTGCAGCAGTACTCATTCTCAATCTGGAAGAAGCAGATGCCTTCATTGCGTTTGCTAATCTTCTGAATAAGCCATGCCAGTTGGCCTTTTTTCGTGTGGATCACAGCATGGTATGAGCATTTGGAATGGACTGTGTTTTTCTTTCTCTGTTTCTTTAGTCTCAGTGTTCTCTTAGAATGCAAAAACAATAACTGAAGACTTAAGATAATTTTGATCTAATATAAAATCTTATGTTGAGTTGTGGTTTTGTAATTGCTTGATGTAAAGACTAATAAGTAAGCTTTTTCTGTTAATGTTTAAAAATTTAATTTCTCTATATCTAGAGTATACTCTTTGGTAATTGATTTTTTTCTGTATGTAGATGTTGAAATACTTTGCAACATTTGAAGTATTTTTTGAAGAAAATCTCTCCAAACTATTTCTTCATTTTAAGTCTTACAGTCTTACACCAGACATATACTTGATAGACTGGTAAGTCATAAATAGTGAAAAGGAAGTAAAATTTAACTTTGTAAATATTTTAGGAACTATAGTAAATCTGATGCATAGTTTCATGCATTGTACGAACCTTCCCTTACAAATAGAGGATTTTCACATTTCGGTAGGAATGCATTTGATTAAGAGTATGGACTCTGGGTTGAAATCAGAATCTCAGTTTGTGTTTCAGTTTCTTATCTATAAGATGGAAATAATATCTATATTTGAAGATGCATTGAGGATATTTTACATAGATTATCTCATTCAGTGCCTAGCATAAACTATGGTTCTAACAGTTAGATGCTATCCTTTTTTTATTCTTAATACAAAAGGACTTATGGTTGTTATGATAGTGTTTCTTTACTAAGGTTTGGATCCAGCTTTCTGACATTGTAATGATGTCTTGTTTAAGTGCTAGTATCTTTTTCCCATCCTCCAAATCTAGACACACTGTTTTACTTTGGAGATTTTTCCTGGCAATCAGTAGCCAGTTGATTTTATAATGGTGGGTGAATTTTTGCCAGAGATGTAACAGTGTTAAGATGGGATGTTAAGAGTACATATGATGGCCTGTGCTGTGGCGTGGTGAGTAAGGCCGCCATCTGCAGCACTGGCATTCCATATGGACGCCAGTTCGAGTCCCAGCTGCTCCACTTCTGATCCAGCTCTCTGCTGTGGCCTGGGAAAGCAGTAGAACATGGCTCAAGTCCTTGGGCCCTTGCACCCATGTAGGAGACCTGGAAGGAGCTCCTGGCTCCTGGCTTCGTTTTGGCACAGCTCTGCCTCCTTGTGGCCAATTAGGGAATGAACCAGTGGATGGAAGACCTGTTTCTCTCTGACTCTCTTTCTTTCTCTGTGTAGCTCTGACTTTCAAATAAATCTTTAAAAACAGAGTACATATGGAAAATTTAAAATTAAAGTCCAAATCATTCAAAACTAGTGGGTTTCATGTAAATGATATTGGGCTTTAATATGGAAAAATAAATAAATAATAGCACTGATCATATATGATGCCTTCCTACTTGTTTGGGCTTTTTAAAAACGTGTTATTTTTCAGTGTATTCTCTTCCATTCCCACTAGGAACATTAGAGTTCCTCTGGGAAGGACCAAGGATAATGCAGATAAGGGTTTTTGTCAAGGGACCTAGAGAACCAGGATCAAATACTAATTCTGTGAAGCAAAAGACAAAAAGCCTCAATTGTCAGTCTTGAGGATTACGAACATGGGACATATCAGAATCACAATTGCTATAGGCAACAGACTGGAATTAATGATGAGTGAGTACTGTGTACTAGAAACTGCCTAGATATTCCCTTTCTCATTTTTAGCAGTGAAATTAGTATTCTTTGTACTACCAAAAGTATTCTTTTTGTTATATGATTAAATGTGTGTTTATAATTCAGGAAGTAGAGATGAAGTTGTGTTTCCATCTCTGTTGACCTTATTTTACATATAAATTCCAGAATCATTTTTGCAAGAGAGGAGTGAATTAAGTGGCAATGCTGAATTTTTTTTAAAGATTTTATTTATTTTTGAGAGAGAGAGTTACAGACAGTGAGAGGGAGAGAGAGAAAGGTCTTCTGTTGGTTCACTCTCCAAGTGGCCGCAAAGGTCGGAGCTGTGCCAATCTGAAGCCAGGAGCCAGGCGCCTCCTCCCAGTCTCCCACGTGGATGCAGGGGCCCAAGGACTTGTGCCATCTTCTGCTGTCTTCCCAGGTCACAGCAGAGAGCTAGATTGGAAGAATTGGCGCCCATATGGGATGCCAGTGCTGCAGGCAGAGGATTAACCTACTTGTGCCACAGTGCTGGCCACCCCCCCCCACCTTTTTTTTTTTAAAGCAGGGAAGCCTTTTAGTGCTCTCCCTAAAATTCTGTCAGTACTACCTCAAATACAATCAGTAAAAAATCTGTCCTCTTTTTTGTTATGACATCTTCAAGATGAGTTTTCTATGGCACCTATTCTCTCCACTTCCCTAACAAGAATGCCACCTGTGGCATAACTGGATAAAGAATTACATGGTTATACATGGTCAGAAAGTATGGAAAAAACCATTTTGGTGATTTTATTGGAAAAGAAGGAACAAGTAAAGCTGATGAAGAGGGAAAAATAAATAAAAACAATGGATTCTTATGGAAGGGGAAGAGAAAAAAGTCTTGCATTCACAGTTACTAGAATCTGATATTTGGGTTCTACATAGAATAATCATAACTTTTATTATACATTTCTTATGTACCAGATACTATTTTATATTTTTATAAGAAGTATTATATTTGTTAACATCTTTAATTTTGAAAACAACCCTATGAGGATGGTACTTTGATCTTAATCTATTAATGAGGAAAATGGGGGCACAGTGAGGACAAAAGTCTTGCTTAAGGTAATTCAACTAATAAGTGGCAAATTCAGTATTAAAACATGGACATTCTGGTTTCAGAGCCCATACCCTTAAAAATTATTCTACCACTGTTGCTTGTATTATATCTTAACTTTTCAAGTGTAAAAAATCACACAATTTCATGATTTACTAATTTCCTACTACTCAAGTTTGAATAAAGAAGCCATATTTTATTTGCCTTTTATCCTTAATGAAGCACTGTTCTTTTTCCATAGAGATTTTTAGTAAGTGAATGAGGCAGTAAATGAAAAACTTCAGTGATTATTTTTTCTCCTTATTTTAGGATCTTTACACTGTATAGCAAATCCTTACCACTTGATCTGGCCTGTCGAGTGTGGGATGTATTTTGCAGAGATGGGGAGGAATTTTTATTTAGGACTGGATTAGGAATCCTTCGATTATATGAAGATATTCTCCTGCAGATGGACTTTATTCATATAGCACAGTTTCTAACTAAATTGCCAGAAGATATCACATCAGAAAAACTGTTCAGCTGTATTGCAGCCATTCAGATGCAGAATAGCACCAAAAAATGGACTCAGGTAGAGTGACATTTTCCTGCTTATAATAGATTTGTTAATCAGTTGACTTCTTGTTAAAATAGTTATTTCTCAAATGATAATGCTTATATTTAAAAATATACATTTCTAAAAATAATTTGTGATGTCGAAAAAATAAGAATTTAAAGCAGTTTGTCCCTCTCACTTAACCAAACCTGTGGCTTTAGTTTTATGTTACATCCAGTAATATTTTGAGTTTAGTGAAGTACAACTTGTAATAGTATTTTATTTGCCAGTGCACTTATTTAATTATTTTGGTATTTCAAATAGAGAAAACTTTTATTAAACACCTGCCTCATACTAAGAGTTTGCATGGAAAGAATATGATATATAATCTTAACTTTTTAAAGGCTTAGTCTTTCTAGAGAAGCAGACATACTAGCATACTAACTCAGTGACATAAATATTATGACATAATCCATGAAGGATACTGACAATTAGGGTTATAAGTTCACAGTTTTATTCCTTATGAAAATAAAATATGGAAATATTGATCCAGAAAATGTTCTGTTACTGAATAGTAGTTTAATAATATCTGGCTATTGATAAACACTGGAATCTTAATTGTATTCTATAAAATTCAGTTTAATAAAACAAGGAGATTGGAGAATGGCAGTGTTTTAGGGGACAGAGTTAAGTATATGAAAGCTTTTTCATGTTTCTAAATTATGTTTACTTAAATTTCTTTAATTTGGGTGACTTTTTGGATTAATTTTTATTCTATGTAACTTCTAGGTCTTCACTTCTGTAATGAAGGATATTAAAGAAGGAGACAAGAACAGTAGTCCCGCTCTGAAAAGCTGATCTTCAAAATTAACAGACTAATTGAAACATAAGATGTTTTTTGGATAAAAGTTTTTGTTTTCTTGGTAGAAAGCATGGAAGAAAATGTTGGAGAAATCTTAAAACAATCAAGAGGTGGAAAACTGCTGATTTTAAATTCCATGGCTGAAACAAGTAACTTATTGACAGTATTAATGAAAAAGTGTTTTGTAGGGGAAGCCATTTTTCAAAGGAAAAAATTTAAATGGCTACTTCATACTCCAAAATTTGGAGTGAAGAGTTTAATGCAATAACGTTTTAAAATAGCCTAAAAAATCCTTCAAATTTTTACGTCTTTTCTTCTTAAATAATTACCACAATTGCACTTTGGAGGTCAGAGTAGGACTGTTAAATACTACTTTAACTTCCAGAAATGCTGTTTTATAGATATTATCTCCCGTGCTGACCCTTTGAAAATATTATAGACAAAAAATAAGCAACTCTGGTTGTAAATTAAGTCATGGAAGTTGTCACTTACCTTCATTCACAAATTGGGGCAAATCTGTGTTATGTGGTAACAAGAAATATTGGTGGGAGATTGTTAATTATTTGTTTGGGCTTTCCCCCACAATATCGTGTCTATTTGTTTTTGAAGGTAAATTTTTTCTCTTCCTTAAGGAATTCCTATTACTTAAAGAATTTTTATCCTTTTTTCCCCCCTATTGTAACAAGTTGTTCATCTGGTATTTTAACATTAAGAAAACTAAGTAAGTGATAGAAGTTCTTTGCACTTTAATGGACTAAAGACTTGACTTTGGGAGTTAAGTCCAAAAATATAAATGAGGTATTTCACTGGTAAGACTAAAAAGTAATGAATTCTAAGAGTTCTTAAATAGTGTACTACTTGACAAGATTAAATTTTTAAAAAATTCCTCCATTATCTATAGAAGCAAAATTTGTTAATTTCAGTTGAAATCTTAATAATAGCTAAGTCCATGACTTGTAAAACACTATGCATATTTTTTCTAATCAATGGAAATCAAAGAAAAAGTAAAATTAACTTTTTTTCTGAGTTCTACATTGATAGCATAATAAAGAATATTAATCATTGGTAAACTGGCATTAAATTTATTACGTTTAATTTTTTGAACTTAAACTAAGTCATTGAGTGTTATGATACTTGTTTAACATGCTATTTGGTTAATTAATTTATGGTGTGTTTTTATGTTGTAGTTTGTTTTGAAACAACACATAAGCACACTATTTCTGTTAGTGGTGTATCTACAGTCTTCAAGCCAACAAGCCCAAGATCCTCGTTAGTGTAATGACTGCCTCTTAAGGAGTATGGGACCAGAGGGTGCCCATGGAATTTTATGTCATTGATCATTCTAGCCTAGGGACTACTATTGGAACCCTCAGAAGTTAACTCCTTTTAGAGAGCCTTGCTTAATGGTAACTGGTAGTGTAATACAATATTGAGGGAGTTTCTAGGATCTTACAGGTTTTAGGATGACCTTTTAACTCTGGTAGCTACTTCCTTGGTATTAATATTCCTGATAGAGGGAATGTAATGTCTAGCAGTAATCTCACTGAGGTTATACTACCTGCCTAAATTTAATCTTACTTTTATGTATTTGTTGCCTAAGTTGGACCTATTTTACTGTATTCATTTTTCTTATTTTTTCTTATTGTACAGTTTCTTTACCTTTCAAGTATAAATGTGTATATAAAGTGTAAATATAAAGAATTCACTAAAAACCACTAGTAACAATAACTGTGTAAATAAAACTTATAAGCAGAGTATTTACTTGAAACGAGTCTTCTTTACTTTGGGGATATCTAGTTTATTAAACCACATCCTGAGGGAAAAAAGACATACGCTTTTTTTGTTTGTCAGATTTCTCTTCCAAGGGATGCACTAGGCCTTGTCTTTTGAAAGGCAACATTGGCAGCTAAATATTATATCTTCCCTTGAAACTGTACACAGGCAATATGTGGTTATTCATGTGGTCAGAATATGCAGGGTTGTTTTTGGTTAAAGTATATTTTAAATTAAAAAAAACTCCTAAACTATTTAAGACGTTCTGAAATTTAATGTTTTATTTGCTTGTCTACTTAATATATCCTTTAGCCCTGTTCTGCATTGCTAATATTTAAATGTTACTAGAGGTCTCCTATGACTAGTATAGTTTTCTGAAGTCAGCGTCTGCTGATTTCTTTTGCATTGACTCCATTCATATGATGTTACTGGTTTGTTATTGTTTAACTTTACAAGTTGGGAAGCCTTTACAATAGAGCATACAAATTTGCAAAGTCTCTGACTTCAAGATAATGTTTTTCATTGTAGCTTAGGAACTAATGCTGCTTCTGCCTATAGCAGTCAATTCTATTGAATGTGTACTGTTAGCGGGTATGATTCTAAAACATATAATCAGGAAACTCTTGTACTTATAATGTCATATGGTTTATCTTGATTTTTCATTTCCTATTTTTGTTTAGATAGGATAAAATTAACTTATACTTGAAAAGCATATTCAAACAGTAGAGACTGGAATAAAAGAGGCAAGAAAGATGTGAGGTAGCATTGGAAAATCAATCATTTTAATTTGCCATGAACAATTAATATAATATAGTATTACCTCTGGAAAATAAGTGGTTTTTTGTAATGAATTCATATTATTTTGCTATTGACATTGTCTAAAAGTTAAATTCTCAAATGTAGTAAAACTTCATTAAAACATCACTATTTCACCACATGTAAAAACTAAAATAAAGATGTTTCCAGCCAGATTTCAGGGAAAGTAGCTGCTTCAGAGAAAGCTTTGTCCTTTAAAGAAATTGTTTGCATACTAAGAGTGTAATTGCAATAAAAGTGCATTACATGGAAATCTTAATTACTCAAGTGACATTTATTAAGCCTGATTATATGCTATGTACTGCTTCTTAATATTTTTTTAGGCTACATAAAGTTCTAATGCCTGGAAAGTTAGAAAATTGCTCTTCCTTTCAAGCATTCTACTGTTCATTTGATTGTTCCTCAGTCCAAATTAATGAAGTTTTACTGTGCACATTTCTTTTTGTGTGCTAGATTTATTTTCTAAAAAACTTTAGAGAGGAAATTTGACTAAAAAAAATTACATTGCCAAAATGTTTCACTTGTTGAACATTTAAGTAAATAGTATTTCATAATTTTATTAAATTTAAAGTAAATGACTTTTGTACCATAAAATGTATTTGGAAAATCACTTTGTAATAAAAACATAAATGATAAACTAATACAGATTTGATGGAGTTTATAAAATTCACAGCAATTGGGATCTATAGTATTTTCTCATTTTTCATCTTCACTCCATATAATGATATTACAAAACCAGAAAGTGAAACTTTGAATTCTCGTGGTCTAGACCTTACTGATGTTGTATTTTGATTACTACATGAATCCCAAGGCTTTTAATTTTAGATATTCCTAAGAAAATTTAAAAGGGAAATATTTACTTGAAAAAATTTTTATAGATTTATAAAAGGCTCTGACACCTGTGTTTGGACTTCATTTTCAACTGAGATGATATCTAGGAAATCATTTTAATGACAGGGTTTATTCTAATTTTAAATTATACCATGTGACTTTAATTGTATTTCAATAAGGTGCTACCTCATTTATCATGTTCTGATTTAATTTTTACACTCATGTATGTGAGCCCATGAAAATAAACAGGTCTCATTAAATTTTTAATCAGATTGTATGTTTTATGATTTCCTAAAAGTGTCAGTGAACTCCATCATTTCCTTCTCAAGATCCTCTAATGACTTTCCTCATAATAAAAACCCAAAGTCTTTATCCTGGTTTACAAGATCCAACTTGATCTGGTCACTGCCTATCTGTCCAGTTTCAACTCCCATGTACCCTTATTTATTCCACTCTAAGTAAAATGGAGTTTATTTACTATGGGATTGCTAGTACTTCAAATATTGCCTGGTGCTACCTATGATAGATATGGGTGATTGGGTTCTTTTTATTTTGCTCCATTTCTCACAGAACTTACCTTTCATTTACAATTTTTATACAAGATTATGCTATTGGCCAGAAACTCAAATTATTTCTGGTACATTGTAATATTTCAATACTTACAAATGTTGAACTGGTGGAAGTCTGAAATAGGAATATCAGGGCCGGTGCTGTGACTCACTTGGCTAATCCTCCACCTGCAACACTGGCACCCCAGGTTCTAGTCCCGGTTGGGGCACCGGATTCTGTCCCGGTTGCTCCTCTTCCAGTTCAGCTCTCTTCTGTGGCCCGGGAGGGCAGAGGAGGATGGCCCAAGTGCTTGGGTCCCTGCACCCGCATGGGAGACCAGGAGGAAGTACCCGGCTCCTGGCTTCGGATCGGTACAGCGCTGGCCGTAGTGGCCATTAGGGGAGTGAACCAATGGAAAGAAGGCCTTTTTCACTGTCTCTCTCTCTCACTGTCTATAACTCTCTCCCTGTCTTCTCTCTCTGCCTAACTCTGCCCGGAAAAAAAAAAAAAAAAAAAAAAAAAAAAAAGAATATCAGGAGAGAGTAGGGTCAGAGAAGATAAAAGACGAGGGTATTTTCACAGAGTGGTGATTAACAGGGTTATGCCACAGTGAGATTGAGTTAATTAAGCTAAGAGATGGCTATTATATATAGCAACATGGATGTCATTGATTACCTTAACAAGCTACTGTTGTTTGTGTCGAGTGGCAACCAGACAGATAGTAAAGGCAGCAGTGGGAGTCAAGTAGTTAAACATTGCTCATGTAGATAATTTCTTTCTTTTTAATTTTTTAAAAGATAGCAATGTTTTTTTTTTTTTTCTATTTTATTTATTTGAAAGTGTTACAGAGAGAGGTAGAGCCAGAGCAAGATCTTCCATCTGCTGGTTCATTCCCCAAATGACTGTACCAGCCAGAGCTGAGCTGATCTGAAGCCAGGAGCCAGGAGCTTCTTTCAAGGACTTGGCCCATCTTCTACTGCTTTCCATCCAGGCCATAGCAGAGAGCTGGATCAAAAGAGAAGCAGCCGGTCTCAAACTGACACCCATATGGGATGTTAGCACTGCAGGCTGGGGCTTTAACCCTCTGTGCTACAGCGCTGGTCCCTGTTGTAGATAATTTCTAAAGTAAACTATAAAGGGAAGAGAAACCTGTGAATAGTTAGAAGTGAAAAGGAGGTTCCCTCCCTTTTAAGGTGGGGAGAGATTTAAGTGTTAGAATACTAATGTAAAAGATTCAGTAGAGGTTTAAGAAACAGAATGGAATAACATGTAATCTAAGATACCTGAGTAGGCTGCAGGGATTTGGATCCAGAGTATGTGAACAGGCAAAGTGGAAAAGGTATATGCTAGTAGTATATAGCTATATATGTGTGTGTGTGTGTGTGTGTGTGTGTGTATATATATATATGTATGCT
This sequence comes from Sylvilagus floridanus, assembly GCA_949820135.1. Taxonomy (NCBI): domain Eukaryota; kingdom Metazoa; phylum Chordata; class Mammalia; order Lagomorpha; family Leporidae; genus Sylvilagus; species Sylvilagus floridanus. The sequence goes on from OX463235.1 coordinate 47,014,512, forward strand.
AGTATATATAGCTATAATAGCTACTATGTGCTAGTAGGTTTGTAAATAAGATTTTGGAAATCCAAAAGGAGTTCTGTCTTGTAGCTACTGTTTACTCTGTGAGGTAGGGAGAAGTTGGGATCATCTAGCATAAGAAGGAACAGAATAGTTTTATTTGGACTGCTATGACTGGGTGGATAGTGTTACCATTAATTTTAAAAGGATTCTAAAAGAGCAAGACATTTGATGTGGTGGGGAAAAATGGCTTGTACTATCTTAGAAGAACATCTCAATGCCTTTGACTTTTTCTGCCACTCCCCCTTTCCAGCTCTTCTTAAATCATATTGGTCTTGTGATTTTTTTTTTTTTTTTTGACAGGCAGAGTGGACAGTGAGAGAGAGAGAGACAGAGAGAAAGGTCTTCCTTTGCCGTTGGTTCACCCTCCAATGGCCACCACAGCTGGCGTGCTGTGGCCGGCGCACCGTGCTGATCCGGTGGCAGGAGCCAGGTGCTTCTCCTGGTCTCCCATGGGGTGCAGGGCCCAAGGACTTGGGCCATCCTCCACTGCACTCCCTGGCCACAGCAGAGAGCTGGCCTGGAAGAGGGGCAACCGGGACAGAATCCGGTGCCCCGACCAGGACTAGAACCCAGTGTGCCGGCGCCGCAATGCGGAGGATTGGCCTAGTGAGCCGCGGCACTGGCCAGTCTTGTGATTCTTAAACATGCGTAGGCTTATTTCTGCCTTAGTCTCTCTGCATTATCTGTAGTTCTGCTTGGATTACTCTTTCCATGGTCTGGCTAGCATCTTGACATTTGGTTCTCTAGTGTCTGTCACTTCTTCAGATACCAATTATACAATCTAACCACCCAGTCATCCTCACAACATCCTACTCTAGTATACTAGTTTGCAGAGTATTCCCCTCTACCCTTTCTTATTTGCCGCAACTCACAGTATGTAGTTTCCTACCTACAGGAGTTTTGTCTGATTCATAGTTGTACAGTCATTTTAACAGTTCTAGTACCCTGGGAGCATTTAAATATAGACCCTTCAAAGTGCATGACCAAAACTTTTCGTTTTTAAGATTTATTTATTTGAGAGGTAGAGTTATAGATAGTGAGAGGGAGAGGAAACAAAGGTTTTCCGTCCACTGGTTCACTCCCCAGATGGCTGCAACGGCCGGAGCTTCACTGCTCTGAAGCCAGGAGCCAGGAGCTTCTTCCCAGTCTTCCACATGGGTGCAGGGGCCCAAGGATTTGGGCCATCTTCTATTGCTTTCCCAGGCCACAGCAAAGAGCTGGATTGGAAGAGGGACAGCTGGAACTCAAACCTGCGCCCATGTGGGATGCCAGTGCCGCAGGTGGAGGATTAACCTGTGCCATGATGCTGGCCCCCAGAACTTTTTTTTTTTTTACAGGCAGAGTGGACAGTGAGAGAGACAGACAGGTCTTCCTTTTTCCGTTGGTTTACCAACTGGACTGGAAGAGGGGCAACCGGGACAGAATCTGGCGCCCCGACCAGGACCAGAACCTGGGGTGCCGGCGCCGCAGGCGGAGGATTAGCCTAATGAACTGCGGCGCTGGCCCAGAACTTTTTTTTTTTTTAATGATTTATTTATTTATTTGAAAGAGTTATAGAGAGGCAGAGGCAGAGGCAGAGAGAGAGAGAGATCAGTCTTCCATCTGCTGGTTCACTCCCCAGGTGGCTGCAACTTGTAGGAGCTGGGCTGATCCAAATCCAGGAGCCAGGAGCTTCCTCTGGGCCTCCCATGTGGGTGCAGGGGCCTAAGCACTTGGGCCATCTTCCACTGCTTTCCCAGGCCACAGCAGAGAGCTGGATCAGAAGTGGAGCAGCCAGGACTGGAACAGGCACCACAGGCAGCAGCTTTACCCACTATGCCACAGTACTGGCCCCATGACCAAAACATCAGGTTTTCCTCCTGTATTATCACAAAGTAGGCTTCTGGACAAGTCAACTTATCCTCTCTGAACATAGGTTTTCTCGCATGTAATGCAGGAATAAAAATAATCTGCTCTACTAATCTTGTTTTGTTTTGTTCGGTTTTGTTTGGAAGGCAGAGAAGAGTTCTCCCATCCTCTGGTTCAATCCTTAGATTTCCCTAATTGCCAAGGCTGGGGCATGCCAAACCATGAATTGGATCTGGAGTGTCAGGAGGGACCCAAGCACTTGAGCCATCACCTGCTGCCTCCCACAACTGTGCCTTAGCAGGAAGCTGGATCAGGAGGGGCCAGGGCCCCAGGCATGCTGACTTGGGATGTGGGCGTCGAAGGGCTGGCGTAACCACTGTGTCGAACGCCATGCTGTTTTGAAGGCGTGGAAGATGGTTGTGATAGACGTGAATTATAAGCTTTCTGTGGCCTACCCCAAAATATTGTGCACTACAGCGTTAAAGAAATGAAAGAAACAGGTATACCGCTTAGTCTGAGGAACTGGCGCGGACAGGAGAGAGTGACAAAGGCAATAGCTGAAAAGGAGCGCAGTATAGAAAAGTGAGGTTGAACGCTGAAGCGAAAACCAGTAACGAAAAGCCCCTTGAGCGTCCCCGCTAATGACTGCTCTCTCCGGGTTCTGGATCTTGCACCTGCTGGGCGCTCCGTTTATCACTGCATTCAGCTTGCCCTGATCCTAAACGGCTTTCCAGGACGCTGTCCAGTGGACACTCCTCGCCCCTCTTCCCCCCTCCCCACCCACGGAGGAGCCTGCTCCGGCCACGGCGCGCTGCCGCCGGCCCGGGAGCTTGGCAGTGTTCTACACCTTTCCTAAGATAACCCGCGGGGCTGTCGGCTTCCGCTAGTGCGCGAAGGTGCCGTGCAAACTGTTAAGGGCGCTCCTGAACTACTGCGGAGTTCGGAGTTTTCATCAACTGCTTGAGGACCGGGCGCTCCGCTCTCGGCCGACTCGTCCAGTACCACAGAGGTGGCTAAAAGGCCGACCTGAGCAGAACCCCGTCTTCCCAGGACCGGGTGCAGGGCAGCGCTCACCTTGGCTACGGCGCCGCGCCGGGTCCTAAGGAAATCACTCACTGCGCCAAATCTCGCGCCGCCCAGGCCGGAAGGCGGGCGAGCAGCAGGAGATATCGCGAGAGGACCGAATTTTTCCCGCGAAGTAGAAGCGCGCGTTTTTCCCTGGCCGGCTGCTTGAGTGGAAGGCTGGCCGAGCGGCGGCTGTGAGGAATTAGCGCGCGGCTTTGCAGGTGCGGAGAGGCGGGGACCTGGTTCCCGTGCTGAGGGTCCAGCCATGCCGGCCGAGCAGCCCGCAAGCAGCGGCGGTGAGTGAGGAGAACCGTCTGCGGGCGGCGCGGAGCCTGCGGCGGGGCTTGGGGAGTGAGGAGGGAGGGGGCGGACACCTCGGGACCGCACAGATTTGCGTGATGGAAGCGCCTTCACCCGGGGGGCAGCGCCTCCCGGTCTGCGCTCCGGGGCGCAGAGCACTGGCGGACGAAGCTGGCGGCCCGCGGGCCTCCCGCTCTGGCTTCGATGCCTGTGGGGAGCGAGGACGGTGGTCTGAGCTCGGAGCAGAGGAGTGGGGCGGGTTGCGGAACGGCGGTGTGAAAGCCTTCTCCCGGCAGGGCCCCCGGCTCCCGAGATGGTGGGGCAGCAGGCGAGCGCCGTGATTACCCCAGCCATGCTGGAGGAGGAGGAGCAGCTGGAGGCCGCCGGCCTGGAGCGGGAGCGCAAGATGCTCGAAAAGGTAATTTCGATGAAGTTCATTGTTCTGAAGGCCGCCGCGAACCTGCGGCTCCCGGGACGGGAGGTCTGTGCTCTCGCAGGTGTCGGGGTGGCGTCTCGGCCTCTGGAGAGCTGCTCTGTGACTGCGTGTGGGTGTGTAGGGGTGTGTGTGGGTGTGTACGGACCCTGTCGCTGAGCAGCCTGTGCATCCTTGGGTGCCGTGCTGCCGCAAGGTGCAGTCTCCTACGCTCCAAGGTGGGCTCATCTCTTTGAAGAGAGCTTTGCCTTTGCCTAAAATGTAAGCCTAATAGCGGGCGATCTAGAAAACCTCTGGAAGTAAATGTGGGCGTGAGTGAGACGGAGGGCGTTCTGTTGAGGTGGGCTGGCATCTCCGTCTAGGACATTGTTTGTTCCAGTTTTGTGCCATTTTCCCAACTAAGTGATGAAATCACTTTCTCTTTTTGTTTTTGGTTCCTGAGGGGTTTCTGTTTGCAAATAAAATTCTTCAGCTGAAAATGCGATGCAGGTTATTGTACTTGTTTTCTCATACAGAAAATCTGTTTTGTACACTAGTAATTAACTAGTTCTTGCTTATTATGAATGCCTGCTCTGCTGCTTTTCTTGTCGTATATGCATGAAGAAGAGTGATAGGCAGCTAAGTAGTGCGTGTTGATTTTCTTATATTAATTTATTTAGTCATACCAATAGTATGATATAGGTGCTTGTATGGTCCCTGTTTACAAACCAAGACACTGAGGCAGTTGGCCACAGAAGTCAAATTTGAACTAGGCTGTCCCCAGAGTTCCTGCCTTTAACCGCTGTGCCCTCAGGAAATGCATAATTTAGTATTGAGTTAACACAATTAGAAAATATTTGAGTGGGAAAACAGTGCACTCAAAAGCATGTGATGAATCAGTTGGTTCCCTTCTCCTGTCAATAAGGATTTTTTGTCAGCCATTGATAACAGCATTTATGAGTATATTTCAAAATAGTCATGAACAAAAACTAATACACATTTCCCACGAACTTTTGAGAGACTGCTTGTATTATAAGTTGGGTATTGTTTTGAATGCTTTAGTTGTTTTACTCACTGAATCCAACTAATTATTCTGTAAAGTAGCTACTCTTTATAAAGTTGTTATCAGTTTTTAAACTTGGTACTTTCATGACTCTAGTGAACCGTTACTGAAAGTTCTGTTTACCTGATTTTACAGTTGAGGAAGCTGAGGCATATAGAAATTACCAGCAATCCCACAGTTAGCAAATGGCAGAGCCAAGATTTGAATGTAGTCTCTGTGGTTCCAGAATTCACACTTTTAAACTACCATGCTATACTTTCACTCTAGTAATACTAATGCTGTTGCTAATTATCTGTTGTGGACCAGAAGTTGTAGAAGGAACATAATCTTCATCTTAAGAAGTGCATTTTCATCTTTATTCTGTTTAACACACCCATGAAGAGTGTTGTAGGGAAATACCATTTGGAGGATAGCTTCATTGTTAGTTTAGCATTAGTTTAGGGGAAGAAATGTTCTTCATATATTTAAAACAGATCTGTCAAAGTACACAGTTATTTATATATTTGCTGCTGATGAAAATTAGTCAAAATGACTCTTGCTTTCAGTGGCATTTAAAAACTTAATCATTATGTAGTGAGTCTTGAATTTATTGGAATTGTCACCAAGGGATAGGAATGCTGTCAATAGCTTTTCTTCAGCAGTTATGCATCTAGAACCAAAACAGTGATTTTCATTCTCCATTAACGGTCAGTCTTTCCATTAAGAGTTAACAGATCTTTCTAGCCTTACCAGTACAAGTGTATAATTTGCTTTAAAGTCATGTCATGATAATAGTTATTACATTGTCTTTTTATGTACAGATATTGAGGAGTTTGTATTAAATACAGTTTTATACTTGACACTTATAAACAGTTATTGCTGCGATGATTGTGGAGAATTCTAATACTAACTTTTAGAATCTTCCTATTTGAGATTAAAAATGTTTTTGGAGCCTAAAAAACTATTATACAAAAGTGAAGATTCTTTTATTTGGGGAGAATACAGTATTTATGGGCAGAGATTTAGAAACAGGAGAGAAGGAGCTACCTTAGTTTCTTAATGAGAAGCATTTACTTTGCTTTAGGAATTTTAAGGTTTGTGAAGAGCCTAGAGTATTACATTCATTTGCTGAAGTTATTTGCTTTGACTTCCAAGTACATTTCCTTTTAAAAGGACTCTTTGTTAGTCTGGAATATTTAAAGTGTACCATTACCAATGAAGTGGGGGAAGGGGAAAGGTTGGGGTTGGAGTATTTCTTGGAGAGGTAAAAGGGTATAGAAACAGAAAAACAGAAAAGTTGGGAGAGACAGTAAGAGACAATGGGGAATTTGTACCCTATGTTCACTGGCATACTCTTGCAGTCTAGCCAGAAATGCTTCCTGCTGGACATTCTATGCTTTCCACAGATGGAACTGCAAATTCACTGTAATGTAACAATGAAATTGCTAATTCAAGACAAGAGTAATGATAGATAGGAAGATTTTGAAATAAAGAAAGAAAGAAAGAAACCATTGGTATGGTTTGATGAAATTTTTCATTTATGGCTTCTTAAAGTTTAATTACTTTAAAATATGTGCTGATTTGTTCTGTACAGATTTAAGATAGTAAGTAGATTTAAATTAGACTTGAAATGTTTTTTGTACCATTTTTTCTACCAAAATTTAACAATTCATTTCTAAAGTCCAAATAATTTTTGTATCCTTTTTATAATATTCATCTCTCATTGGCTGCCTGTTGCAGTCACAGAAGTAAATTAATAATAGTAAAAGGAAGGCTGTTCTAGAAGAGTTTGAAAAATTGTTAACTAGGATAATTAGTGATTTATGCATTTTTTGACTTTCAGTTTTTCTGTAATGCATTTCTTATTCTCTTAGATATCGTACTAGTGCCATTGCTTTTGTAAGCAATACTATCGCATTTGCTTTTGTAAACTTATTTTAAAAGAAAGCTAATATGATGTAATATCTAGGTAGATATAATCAATAATATGCAATGATATCTTAGAGATCACAGCTGGAGTAGCAAAACGACCATGGTACAATATGCAAGGTGCTGGGGTGTATTTAGAATATAAAAATGAATTCATAGCTGCTGATTTCCAGCCAGCTTAAACTCTTAGCTGCTTTCTTCTAACTTGAAACTACTAACTGTGGTGGAAGGAGCAGTTAGGATTTTTTTCTTGGCTTGGGTTCTTTTTTTTCCTCTCCATTCATATTGGTTGAAAAGTAGGTGACTGGTTTTAGTTGAAAAAGCAAAACACTAAATCTGCCATTTGGCTGGGTAAAATTGATAAGAATTTCTCTAGACTATATAAAATGAAATGTATGTGTTACCAAATCTATAAAGATCTTTGTAATTCTAAAGTGACTTAAGTATGATTCTTAGTGCTGTTGTAAGACAGCCAGTAGTGCTTACTGCAAGAACTATTTTTGAGCACTTCAGCCATTTATCTGTCCTATAGCATTGATGTCATCTATTTCCTGCAATCTGATTTCTTAAATTTTAACAATTCTTTATATTTTAGAATTTACAGCTTGTACTGTACAGTTTAATACTAAGTATATCCGTACCTTTTAATGCTTGTTATTTTCAGATAATATGTCATCTTATCTATAGTATAAGTCAATGTTCTGTGTTCTATCCAGTAACTTTTTATGATGTAGTGTAGATTTGGTGCTTCCATGTATGTTTGTTGATTGACTGAGTTGGATTGATGTTAAAGAATTGACTTTTTTTTCTTTAAAGATTCATTTTATTTATTTAAAAGGCAGAGTTAGAAAGAGAGAGAGAGAGAAATACAGAAACAAGAGAGCTTTCATCTGCTGCTTCACTTCCCTGACTGAAGTAAGAAGCCTGAAGCTCCAACCAAGTCTCCCACATGGGTGGCAGAGGACCAAGTATTTGGGCCATCTTTTGCTGCTTGTTAGTAGGGGAGCTGAATGGGAAATAGAGCAGTTGGTGTCACAACACCAGCCCATGGAATTGACATTTGAAGATAATATTGGGGCCGTTACTGTCGCATATTGGGTAAAGCCACTGCCTGCAGTGCCGGCATCCCATATGGGCACCGGATCAAGTCTCTGCTGCTCCACTTCCAATCCAGCTCTCTGCTATGGCCTGGGAAAGCAGTAGAGTATGGCCCAAGTGCTTTGGCCCTGCACCCATGTGGGAAGATACAAAGGAAGCCCCTGGCTCCTGGCTTAGGATTGCCACAGCTCCGGCTGTTGCGGCCATTTAAGTGAACCAGTGGATGGAAGACCTCGCTCTCTCTCTGTATAACTCTGCCTTTCAAATAAATAAAACTTTTAAAAAAAATAACAATAATGTTGACTAAATATCTGTTTTGTGTGTTAGGCAACATGAATTGTATTGGCAGTCATTTCCAAAATACTCTATCCAGATAACTTTGAACTACAAAATAATTTTCAGTCCTGGATCTGCACTGATTTAAATGGCGTGGAAGGGGGCACCTATACTCACGGTTTCTGGAGTGTAATTGTTGATTTGTCAGGTTTATATATACCTTAATTTTGATAGATAAATTAAACTCTGACTTGACTCACTTAAGCCCACTTTGGTGCTTTTTATGGAATTCAGTTTACATTGACTTGGCAGATTATGATCTGGATTTGCCCTGCAGCTGTTTGCATAAATAAAGTTTTATTTGAACACAACCATACCTGTTTACTTACTGTCCTTGACTGCTTCTAAGGCAGAATTGATTATTTACAATAGAGACCAGTGTTCCATACTGAAATACCTACTATCTGACTCTTTACAGAAAAAATTTATAGACTGCTAAACTATTTAACTTTTTAAATTGTTTTCTGCCTTGTGCCCCATGGTGGTGAACTTTTAAAATATTTTAACGTTCTTGTCATTGTGAATTGAGGGAGGGCTCTTTTTCAGCCATAGATTCTTGTAGAAATTACTCAATACCCTTTTCTTTTTTAAAATATTTACTTATTTGAAAGGCGGAGCAAGAGAGGCATCTTCTACCCTCTGTTTCATTTCCAAGTTGTCTAAATGCCTGAGGCTAGGTCTGGCTGAACCAGGGAGCCCAGAACTCCATCTGGGTTTCCCTTATGGGTAGCAGAGGTCCAAGCATTGGACCATTGGCTGCTACTTTCTCTGGTACATTAGTAAGGAACTAATTTGGAACTCCAGGATGGGATGGTGGCATCACAAGTGGCAGCTTAACTCTGTGCTGCAGTGCTGGCCCCTCTTGTTCATAGTTTCATAGTATAGTTCTAGAATTCTAAAATAAGATGTTTATTCTTTGACCAAAGAGATTTTTTATTTTATTGCTCTTTGAAATCAAACTGATAACACAGGATTTTATATGTATTTAAAAGCATTTGATTGTTTAAAAAATATATCCAACATGAATTAAATATTTTCTAAATTTGTATTTCTAACTTCTTAAGATTTATTTGAAAGGCAGCATGATAGAAAGGGAGAATTATTTTATATCTGCTGGTTTGCTCCCCAAATATCTGCTTTAACTTGTGCTGTACCAGGTGGAAGCCAGGAGCCAGGAATTCCATCCTGGTTTCCCACACGGGATAGGGACAAAGTATTTGAGCCATCATCTGCTGCCTCCTGGGTGAGCGTTATCAGGAAGCCTGTTGTTAGTGAGGAGTAGCAGAGACTTGAACAAGGCACTCTGATAATGTGATGCAGACATCCCAAGAAGTGGCTTAACCTGTGCTACAACACTCATAATAATTTCTGATTTTCTTTGTAAAGATTTACTTGAAAATCAGTTACAGAGAGAGAGGGAGAGACTTTAGACAGAGATCTTCCAGCCACTGGTTCACTCTAGATGGCCCCAGTGGCCAAGGCTGAGCCAGGCTGAAGCCAGGAACTTCATCTGGGTCTCAATGTGGATGGCAGGCCCCAAACACTTGGACCATCTTCTCCTACTTTTTTTTTTTTTTCTGGGAGTTGGATTGGAAGTGGAGCAGCCAGGACATGAACCAGTGCCCATATGGGATGCTGGTGTTGGCAGGTAGCAGCTTTACCCGTGACACTACAACGCTGGCCCCTCTAATTTTTTAAATGGATCTTTGACTCAGTAGATGTGAGAAAGTATATGTCCAGTATCTGAAATTCGAGGGGCAGAGAGAAAGAGTTTCTGTCTGTTGATTTACTCTTCAAAGGTCCATAATGGCCAGGATGGAGCCAGAGCTGGCTTCCCTGCCTCCCTGGATCTACATGAGCAAGTAGCTGAAGTCAGGGGCTGGAGCCGAGTGTGGATTCCAGGCAATGTGATAGGAGACAGGGCATCTTAACTGCTAGGCCAAATGCTTACCCATAATCCAGTTTTTGCTTTAGAAAAGAGGTTATCTGTAGTAAATAAATTTAATTTTGTAAGGATTTTTATTAATTACAGGAAATATCTGAGGCCCAAGGGTTGTATGGTAGCTAGTTTCATGGAACCTTATGTAAAAACTCAATGAATGTCAGAAAACATTAGTAATTTTGGAAATTTTTTCTTTGGATAGGCTCGCATGTCTTGGGACAGAGAGTCCATGGAAATTCGGTACCGTAGACTTCAACATTTGCTGGAGAAAAGCAATATCTACTCCAAATTTTTATTGACTAAAATGGAGCAACAACAATTAGAGGTAGGTATATGTGATTTGATTATAGGTTAGTATTCCAACTGCTTGAACTATCATCCTTTCCTCCTAGGGTACTCACTAACAGGAAGCTGGAATTGAGAGTAGAGCCAGAACTCAAACCTAGGCAACTACAGTACAGAATATGGGCATCCCAACCTGGTGTCTTGACCAGGAGTCCTAATTCCTGCAAATGAGGAGTTTGACCATTGACTGTATAGACTCTGTGTGGCTACCAGTACAACTGAGGGGATGTAATTTATAATCATTACCAAAAGTTCTCTTGTATCAGCAATGATCCTCATCCTTGGCTCCCAGCAGTCATTGATTGCTTTCTGTCACTGTAATCAGTGTTGGTTTACTAAAATGTTATATAAAAGGATCATGATAATTGTGAAACTTTGGTTAGAGTATCGTGACTTTCAGACTCACCTTGACCTCTAGGGATTGGGGAAAGGCTAATGGTTAAATTTGGTACCAATTCTCAAGGATTAATCAAGCATGCCTACATTTGGAAGTTTTTATAAACCTCTTGAAGGACAGGATTCAAAGAGCTTCTGCATAGGAAACATGTTGAGGTTCCTGGAGGGTAGAAGCCAGAGGGGGGATAGAAGCTCCATAATCTTGCTCCCATAGGTAGGTCTTAACCCTTTTATCTCTTCATGGGTTCATCAGCATTCTTTGTAATATCCTTTATAATAAGTGAATAAATGTGATTTCCTGAGTACTGTTAGCCACTAGCAAATTAATGAAACTCAAGGAGATTGTGGGAATCCTAGTTTGTGTTCTGTATGTTGGAAGCATAGATAGAACAACCAGGGTCTTAGAATCTGCATCTAAGATGGTAGTGGTAGGAGGGAGTCTTGGGAATCTGATTCTGTCTCCAAGTAGATACTTAAGTATATGGGAGAGCCCCACATGCTTGTTTTTTTAATTTAATTTAATTTTATTTGTTTACAGGCAGAGTGGACAGTGAGAGAGAGAGAGAGAGAGAAAGGTCTTCCTTTGCCGTTGGTTTACCTTCCAATGGCCTCCGCGGCCAGTGCGCTGCAGCTGGTGTGCTGCGGCCGGTGCACTGCGCTGATCCGATGGCAGGAGCCAGGTGCTTCTCCTGGTCTCCCATGGGGTGCAGGGCCCAAGCACTTGGGCCATCTTCCACTACACTCCTGGGCCATAGCAGAGAGCTGGCCTTGAAGAAGGGCAACCGGGACAGAATCCGGTGCCCTGACTGGGACTAGAACCCAGTGTGCCGGCGCCGGTAGGCGGAGGATTGGCCTATTGAGCTGCGGCGCCGGACCACATGCTTGTTCATGGTTAGTCTTTGTTGAATATTTTATTTTTAAAACATTTATTTATTTATTTGAAAGACAGAGAGAGATCTTCTGTCTGCTGGTTCATTCTCCAAAAGTCTTCAATAGCCAGGTCTGGGTCAAGCTGAAGCCAGGAGTGTGGAACCCCATCCTGGTCTCCCATGTGGGTAGCACGGGCCCAAGCACTGGGACCATCTTCTGCCTTCCCAGGCATACCAGCAGGGAGCTGGATGGGAAGTGGAACAGTGGGGACTTGAACCAGTATTCATAGGGTACTGGGTTGCAAGTGGTAGTTTAACCCTTTGTGCCACAACACTGGCCCTCGTTTGTTGATTGTTGAGTATGAATATGAGTTCATATTTTTCTTTAGTATTCTTACAGGTGGACACTTTGTTTTGTTCAGCATTTTTGTTTGTTTTTGAGATTCACTCGTGTTCTGTTTATTGGTCATTCTTTTTATTCCTGAGAAACATTTCAATTTTAAAAACAGCATTGTTGGAGTATAATTGATACTCACTAAACTGTACGTGTCTAAAGTGTACAATTTTGTAAATTTTGATATAGATATACCCATGAAGCCATCATGACAATAAATGCATCTGTCAACTCCAGTGATTCTTCCTTGATGTCTTCTATCCCCACATAATCCACTGATCAGTTTTGTGATACTGTATTCATTTGCAGTTTCTGTTGGTGATAAGTTCTTTTAGCTTTCCTATGTCTGAGAGTCTTAATTTACCTTGATTTATGAAAGATACTTCACTGGGTAAAGAATTTTCTTCCATACTTTTTTCTTGCAGTACTTTGTGAAGATGTCATTTCACTGCCTTCTAGTTTATGTTATTTTCTGACAAGCCAAAGTCTGCTTGTAAGACTGTATGCATACGGGCCGGCACCACGGCTCAAAAGGCTAATCCTCCACCTGCGGCACCGGCACACTGGGTTCTAGTCCCGGTCAGGGTGCCGGATTCTGTCCTGGCTGCCCCTCTTTCAGTCCAGCTCATGCTATGGCCCGGGAGTGCAGTGGAGGGTGGTCCAAGTACTTGGGCCCTGCACCCCATGGGAGACCAGGAGAAGCACCTGGCTCCTGGCTTCGGATCAGCACGGTGCACCGGCTGCAATGGCCATTGGAAGGTGAACCAATGGAAAAGGAAGACCTTTCTTTTTGTGTCTCTCTCTCACTATCCACTCTGCCTGTCAAAAAAAAAAAAAAAAAAAAAAAAAGACTGTATGCATCCCTCAACCTGGTTACCTTGCAGATGTCTTTCCAGAAAAGGTGTTTTGTTTTTGCATTTGGGCCTTTGTGATAGCTGTTTTCTGCCTGGAACCCTCTTTTAAATAATTACATGGCTTGCCTTATCATCATGTTCAAGTCTTGGCTTAAATGTTTTCTCATTGAGGCCTGCCCTGACAGCCTCAAATAAAGTTGCTAACACTCTTGAACAGTCTTGTTCTGTTTTTCCCAATTTATTTTATTGAGTTCAATGTAATTCACTGTTTAAACAGTTCTTAGAAATGGTTTAAATTCTTTGGTGTCTTGCATTTAAAATGTGTTAGGATACATTAGGAACAGCTTTTAGTCTAGAAATAACTTGTCCCACTTCTAAATATTGGGAGTGCCCCATGTATTAGCCCTTTCCTATTGTGGCAGAGGAAATGTGAACTTTTCCTTATTTTTGACCCCTTCCTTATAAGCATAGTAAATTGTTCCTCATGTTTCGTTCTGGTGACTCTTTTCCTGGTCTTGGTTTCCTTGTGTTCATGTACTTGCTAATATTCAGCCTGAAGAATTTTGAGAGACTAGCTTTTTCTGTGCAGCTATTTCTTCTCTGGTGCTTGGCCTTGGGAATGTTAGCAGCTCTGTTTTGAATTCTGTCTGTTTAATTCAAAGAGGCAGTGGACTCTGTTTCAGTTCTACCTTCCTTATTTATGCTTGGAAATTGCCTTCAGGCATTAAGCTGGGAAATAAGAAAATTCACCTCATTAGTTCTCTTTTCTCAGTGTTCCCTGTTCTTTGTTGTATGTTTTCTGAAAACCATTGTTTGATATATTTTATCTGGGTTTTAATTGTTTATAACAGGAGAGTAAATCTGTTCCCTATTAACTCTAAAGGTTTGAAGTGTGAGTTCTTTGTTTCTAAGTAATTATGTAGTTTTCTTACTGTGAACATAAATTATTTGAGATTCATGTTTTATTTGTTATCTTTGCTTGTGACACTGAAAAATTATTTTACAGGAACAGAAGAAGAAAGAGAAATTGGAAAGAAAAAAGGGATCTTTAAAAGTTTCAAAGGTAATGTAGCAAGCCAAGTGTGTTTTGTTGTTTTCTTAATTTATTGGAGAGGTGGGGAGAGTGAGACAAATGGGGAGCTCCCATCTTCTGATTGTGCTGATTCACTCTGCAAATACCTGCAATAAATACTCCCAGACAAGGAAGTGAAGCTGGGATCTGAGAACTTAATCTAGGTTTCCTGCATGGGTGGCAGAGAACTGTTGACTTGAGCCATCTTCTGTTGCCTTCTAGGGTGCACATTAGCAGAAAACTTGAATCAGGAGTTGAACTAGGACTCAAATCCAGGTACTCCAATATGGGATACAGCTATCCTTAGTGTCTTAACCACTAAACCAAATGACCACCCTCAGAATTTTTAAATAAATTACCTGAAATACTGGAGAAATTATTTTTGTATGCTTTTGACTTTTTACTCATTTAATTTTAAATTTTTAAATTTGATAACATACCTTTTTTACAAGCTTAGAGAAATGTGTAAAGTCTTTTTCAGTACTTAATGAACAGAATGAGAGCCATGTGTGATCCTTTCAGATTTTTCATTCTGTGAATTGTTTCTCATAATGATGAAATCTGTATAAATGACCAGCTCTTTTGGAGTGCTTAATGTACAGTTGTACTAGTGAAAAGGAGAAATAATAAAGAGTGTAATTGTTGAATACTTAGTTTGTGTCAGATATTATTTTATATAAATATTATCTTAATTCTCAAAACTCATAGAGATACTGTTGATAGTTTTTTTTAAGAGTGTTTCTAGAAGAGAAAAATGGAATTAAAAGATCTTCGTTTTGTGGCAAAACATTTTGAAATAGTCCATTTTTTTTCATAATATGCATTTTTCTCATGAACTTTTAGAAGGCCCCTCATAGAGCTGGATTTCAAACATTTTTATACCAAAAGAAACTTAACTTTTAATTCTATTTTCTACAAGCATTTTAAAGTACCCTTGTATATAAAGAAATATACAAGAAGATATACAAGAAGATAGAATAACAGTTTTCTAAGATTTATTTTTATTTATTTGAAAGGCAGAGTTACAGAAAGAGAGATCTTCATCCCCTGGTTTACTCCCCAAATGGCCACAATAGCTGGGGCTGGAGTTGGGCTAGGCTGAAGCCAAGAGCCTGAAGCTTCTTTCAGTTCTCCCATGTGGGTGCAGGTGCCCAAGCACGTGGGTGCAGGTGCCCAAGCACGTGGGTCATCTTCTACTGCCTTCTCAGGGACATTAGCAGGGAGCTGGTTTGTTAGTGGAGCAGGTGGGACTTGAAGCAGCACCCATATGGGATGCTGTCATCCCAAGCAGAGGCTTAACCTGCTATGCCATGATGCTGGCCCCAAAGTAATAGTTGTTATTATTTACAAATTCTGTATTTATGAATATACCTACTCCCTAAAATGTAATCCCCCAAATATTCCTGGCATTTTTTTAAAAAAGGAATTTTGATTTGTCAAAGTTTTATTTATGTATTTGAGAGGCACAGAGTGACAAATAGCATGCACACTCTCATCTGCCTGTTCACTACCCAGATGCCCACAACAGCCTGTGCTAGATCAGGCTGAACTGAGTCCAGGTCTTCCATATGAGTGGCAAGGGCCCAACTACTTGATCTACTACAAGCTGCCTACTTGTGTACCCATTACATAGAAGCTGAAGTCATTGTGGAACCAAAATTGAACCCAGGGACTCCAATATGGTATATAGGTGTATCAACTGTCATCTTAACCACTAGAACAAATGTCCATCCCTCCTGGTACTAGTTTGGATATTTACTGATACACTTGTGTGCAAAGCAGCAAAAATTTTGTCTCCTGAACCCATATATTCCCAGCTAAGGTGAAGTATGTTTGTATTCTCATGATATAATTAGATATATCCTTCTCATTTTTGTTAGTGATTTTCTTGTTAACATGGACCCCAGCCAATATGCTGAAGTGTTATCTACTCTAAGTAGAAAAATAGTGGGTGATATGCCTAATGGGGAAAATATATGTGTTAGATGTTTGAATTTGGCATGAGTCATAATGCTGTTGGCTGTGTTCAATATTAGTCAACACATATATTAACTAAGGTGTCCTTAATCAAAATGTTACAGCCAGAGTCTTGCAGAAGACTGAATTTTTATTTTCCTTAGAGGCTATGGTTTCTTTTCTTTTTTTTTTTTTTTTAAGGTTTTTATTTATTTATTTGAGAGGTAGAGTTACAGAGAGAGGGAGAGACAGAGAAAAAGTCTTCCCATCCGCTGGTTTACTCCCCAGATGGCCACAATGGCTGGAGCTGAGCCTATCTGAAGCCAAGAGCCAAGAGCTTCTTCTGGGTCTTCCATGTGGATGCAGGGGCCCAAGGCCATCTTCCACTGCTTTCCCAGACCATAGCAGAGAGCTGGATCAAGAAGTCTACCATCCACTGGTTCACTCCCCAATTGGCCACATCAGTTGGAGCTGCGCCAATCCGAAGCAGGAGCCAGGAGCTTCCTCTGGTTCTTCCCATGTGGATGCGGGGTCCCAAGTACTTGGGCCATCTTCTGCTGCTTTCCCAGACCATAGCATATAGAGATGGATTGGAAGTGGAGCTTTTTGAATTTGAACTGGCACCCATATGGGATGATGGCACTGTAGGCAGTGACTTTACCCACTACACCACAGTGCCAACCCGGATGATTCTGTTTTATAGGGAATGATTTGAACATAACTACTGCAAATAATAAGAGCTAAGTATAATTAGCAGAAGGTCACAGAATCTAATAAATGATAATGCAGAGATTTGAAATAAAACTTGTTTCAGAGCTCACACTTCTGTGTGTTAAACTACCTTTATTAAAATCAACTGTTAAAAAAGGAAGAGGGACTGGTGCTTTGGGGTAGTAAGTTAACCCTCCGTATGCAACATGGGCATTCCGTTTTGGTTCGTGTTCTGGCTGCTGCTCTTCCGAGCTAGCTCTCTGCTAATGGTCTGAGAAGACTATGGAGGATGGCTCAAGTGCTTGGCCCCTACACCCATGTAGGAGACCCGGAAGAAGCTTCTGGCTCCAGGCTTCAGATTGGCCCAGATTGGCCATTGCAGCCATTTGGGAAGTGAACCAGCAGGTGGAAGACCTCTGTCTCTGTCACTCTTTGTCTGTAACTCTGCCTCTCAAATAAATTAAAAAAAAAAATCAACTATTAAACTACCTTTTTTAGGAAATATCAAAATTGTAATAAAACAAGTAGTCCAGTTAATTTGTTTTTTTTTTTTTTTTAAAGATTTATTTTATTTATTTGAAAGACAGAGTTACAGAGAGAGGTAGAGCCAGAGAGAGAGGTCTTCCATCCGCTGGTTCACTTCCCAGATGGCCGCAATGGCTGGAACTGCGCTGATCTGAAGCCAGGAGTCAGGAGCTTCTGGGTCTCCCATGTGGGTGCAGGGGCCCAAGGGCTTGGGCCATCTTCTGTTGCTATCCCAAGCCATAGCAGAGAGCTGGATTGGAAGAGGAGCAGCCAGGACTAGAACTGGCGCCCATATGGCCAGAGCTTTAACCCGCTGCGCCACAGCGGCAGCCCCAAGTCCAGTTAATGTGATTATTAGGTTTGACTAATGGTGATGTTAAAGTACTTGATAAAGAATTTTGCAAGAAAATAATAATAATTGACTCATTTACTACTTACTAGAGTCTTATGGGGCTTTTGGTATACATACACGATAGTTTTACTTGCCCCAGATGTTCTTATACCATTCCCCCCCCATTTCTCCTCCTCTTGCCTTATTATAAAGATGCTAGCCATTAAATTTTGCCTACTCTTCTGTTTTAATCTTCACTTAAAGACGGTTTTAAATTTATAATTTTTGTTAAAACATGTAAATACTCTTGATGTAATACTCTTCTCCAACTCATTTTGAAACTGTTTACCCTCTCATTAATATTTTTCATTCAGTCAGTATTCTCTTTTCTTTCAACTGTATCTAACTTAATAGATATAACTCAAAATGAGTTTTTCTAGCACCATACTGTACTAATGGAATGTTGACTGCATTAATGTAATTACAGAAGATGTGTGTCGTCTTTCAAAATAACATTGTTTTTCATGTTTAATTTTGAAATTTCTCTACCTAAATGAGAAAAAAAATACCTGAGAAAAGTGTAGCTCTTTTGAAAAAGCAAAGGGATGTGATCATGGACAAGTTATTGTAGGGAAGTACAGGAAAAGATAACATATAGGTAAGTGTAAAAGTGAAGGACTGATTGGATGTAACTGAACTGCAAGGAATGCTTATGTTGCAAGTTAATCATTATCTTTCAATATATAATACCATGAAGGTCCATAGTAAACATAGTTTTCAATCCTTGTTTTGTAGGGTAAAAACTCAGTTGATGGAAATGAAGAGAATACAGGTAAATTTCCCTGTTCTAGTTTTGAAGAATATGTGTTTATATTTCTGTTCAAATTGTTATTAAAAGTAAAATGTCTTTTTTATAGGTATGAGAAAGAAAAGAGGAAGGGAAGATGAATCATATAATATTTCAGAAATAATGTCCAAAGAGGTAAAATGAGGGAGGGCACATAACATTTGATGTTGAGTCTAGTTTTGGTTCTGAACCACCTGAAATATGTAAAGATTGCTTTTACTTGGCTTTTTACTCTGTTTTAAATATTTTGCTTTCAAGTGTTTTGTGAAGAATTTGGTTAATATTGAGAGTATTTTTTAAAAAATTTACCAGTAATATAAAACATAGATCTATAGGTGAGAGTTGTTTTATTTTTAAAAGGATCATTATATAACCTTTTATTAATATTGTCATCATATTAAATATGTTTTTCTACTTATGTCATTTGCAAAAGTTTGAAGCTATCAATATTCAATAGACTTAAATCTGAAACTAATATGAAAAAAGGATTTTGTTTTTAGGATATACTGGTTTTCTTACTCCGATTACAGAAGTAACAGTAATAACTTTTCCAAACATGTAAACACCTAGTGGACTTCTGTAGCATTGTATCAGGAACTCTCAGTAGCAAAAAAAGGGCAGTGCCTTTTAGTTGTGGGAACAGCGTATGTGAAAGCATAGAGCTTAGAGTTAACATTTTGAGTGGGTGGGAGGTAGAAGGGATGTTACTTGATCATAACAGAGAAGTACTTTAGGGAAGAAGATTCTTGTCATTCTTAATTAGAAAAATGGCCCATTATATATATATATATTTTTTTTTTCATTATTTATTTGACAGATAGAGTTAGACAATGAGAGAGACAGAGATAAAGGTCTTCCTTCCCTTGGTTCACCCCACAAATGGCTACTACAGCTGGTGCTGCGCCTATCTGAAGCCAGGAGCCAGGTGCTTTCTCCTGGTCTCACATGCGGGTGCAGGGGCCTAAGCACTTACGCCATCCTCCTCTGCCCTCCCGGGCCACAGAAGAGAGCTGGACTGGAAGAGGAGCAACCAGGACTAGAACCTGGTGTCCATATGGGATGCCAGCGCACAGGCGCAGAATTAGCCAAGTGAACTACACTGCCCGCCCCGGCCCATTATATTTTTATCTGAACTGTAAGATCTATATATTTTCATAAAGTATAAAATATTATAATACTTTTATTTACTCTGGAGATCTACTCTGATACTACTTTTTCATTTAAAAGTAATGATCAAGAGCCACTAAAACTGATTGTGATTATGGTATCCATTCAACTTGTAGTGTGATAAACACTGTTAGTCTACTTCATTAAATTTAAATGGACGAGCTCCATTAGCTCAGAGCCAGTCAGAAACACTGAAGTAATTAGGCAACTAAATTGGATGCTATTGAGAGAATATGAAGAGATGAACAAGCTCTTTTTTTTTATTTTTTAAGATTTCTTTGTATATATATTATTTGACAGAAAGAGAATAAGAGACAGAGGTCTTATATCTGCTTATTCATTCCTCAAATGCGAGAGCTATCATCTGCTGCCTCTGAGGAGCATTAGTAGGAAGTTTGGTGGTTAGCACAGAGTAGTCAGGATTTGAATCAGGTACTCAGGGAATGTGGGCATCCCATGTGGAAACTTACCCTGCTGTGCCACAATTCTTTACCCAAAGAACTTTGAACTCAGCCATGATATGTATAAAAATTTGTGTCTAGGAAGAGGCATATGTGTTGAGACTTGAGGGTTGAAAGTTTAATCATTTAAAGATGGAGGGATTGGTGCTGGTGCTGTGGCATAGTAGGCTAAGCCTCTGCCTGCAGCTCTGGCACCCCATATGGTCACTGGTTCATGTACTGGCTGCTCCATTTCTGATCCAGCTCTCTTCTCTGGCCTAAGAAGGCAGTGGAAGATGGCCCAAGTGCTTGGGCTCCTGCCATCTGCCTCTTAAATAAATAAATAAATCAGTCAATCTTGTAGAAAGTAAAAAAAATGGAGGGATTAACAGGAAAATGGTAAGGTAGAAGAGGAGTGTTCTAGGAAGAGATAATAGTATTGGTTACATAATCTAGAGTTAAGAGAGACTGACAAGTTCCCAAAACTTAGAAGAATTTGTACTTGGCTTCAGTTAGTAGGCTAAGTGAAAGAGTGGTAAAAGGTGAAACTAGAATTTAAGTATGGTCACGAGTTTGAGGCTGTCATATGAAGAGCAGAGTGCTATTGAAAGATTCTGTGCACTTTTGCATTTTGTAAATCAGCTGGTTATTGGTTAAAATCTGCAGTAAAATTAGTTATTTGTACATTTTGTTACTTCCTTTTCTCCTTATCTAACCAAATCTTTTCTTTGAAGTTTAACACAAACCTTACTTACTAAAGAATCTTAAGATTCTTATGAGTAAGCTATATGGATTACCTAATTTGATATTGTATTGTGGTGAACCTTGCTTCTCCAGAATCATCCTTCTGTATTTTGAACCATTTCTTCTTTACCAGATCTTTCTTTATCTTTGAATTATATATACATCATGCTTTTTAATCTGAAGTTCTAGATAATTGCCCTGTTTTCTTTTCTGTATACCCAGGCTTACTAAAAGAATAGTCTATACGTATTTCATTATTCACAGTGTAGTTTGAGAAATTCACATCTGCCTTTCTGAATTTGCATCTGAAATCCTTTTAGCTTTATAGTTTGAATGTTTCCATAATACTTTAACATTTTAAAAAAAGATTTATTTTTATTTGAAAGGCAGCGTTAAAGAGAGATAGGGAGAGATAAAGAGAGCTCTTCCATCTGCTGGTTCACTCCCTAGATGGCCACAAATGGAGTCAGGAGCTTCTTGCTGGTCTCCCATGAGGGTGCAGGGGCCAAGCACTTGGGCCCATACTCCACTGCTCTCTCAGGCACACTAGCAGGGAGTTGAATCAGAAGTGGGGCAGCCAGGACTTGACCTGGAGCCCATTTGGGATGCCAGTATCTCAGGTGGCAGCTTTACCCACTACATCACAATGCTGGCCCCTCCATAATAATTTAAATCTACATATGACATATACAACATGTATATGTGTGTGTGTCAGCCACTTATGTTTCTGTCAGTTTTCAATGAATCTTTTATATATATATATTTACATTTCACGAGGGTTTTATACATTTTTATTAACTTAATAATTGCATATTTATGGGATACTCATGATCATTCCAGGTAATTTTTACTAATTATGATTAGCATTACCATCTCTCTCTTTATATATATATAGATTTGCTTTTAAAGATTTATTTATTTATTTGAAATTCAAAGTTACGGAAAGAGAGGGAGAGACAGAGAGATCTTCCATATGCTAGTTCACTTTCTAGATGGCTGCAACAACTAGGTCTAAGCCAGGCCGAAGCTGGGAGGCTCATCCAGGTCTCACATGGGTGACTGGGGCCAAATACTTGGACCATCTTCCGATGCTTTTCTTAGGTCATTAACTGTGAACTGGATTGGAAGTGGAGTGGTTGGGACACAGACACCTCATATGGGATATTGGTGTTACAGGAGGTAGCCTTACCTGCTACACCACAATGCTGGCTCCTCATTGTCATTTTTGTTTGGAGGCTTTGAGCTGCTATCTCTGAGTCTTTCATTAAAATATATAACAGATGATTATGAACTACAGTTACCCCACTGTGCTGCAGAGCACTAGCATTTATTCCTTCTGTGTCTTAAATTTCATATATTCTTAAAGTATCCTGATTATTTCATCCCCTGTGTTTTCTGTGTACCACTATTCTCTGCTTGACATGAACCCCACTCTTTAAAGATTAAGCTCCATGGCAACTTTTCAGATAATCTGATGTTAACAATACATGGCTAAGTCATCAAATGACATTCAGGTCTTATTTATACCTTTAGCATCTAGTAGGTACCACAAAATCATAGCACTTTATTCTGTGTTTCCTAGGTATTTGTCTTAGCCTCTTACCCAGGGTTTAAAACTCAGGTGTTTATCTACAGAGATTGAATGTGTACTGAAGCAGGGTCAGGAAACCTTTGTGTACATAGCCAGATACTAAACATTTTCAGCTTTTGAGTACTTTCACAAAGCTGCCACGGACAAATGGCAAACAAATGTGCCTGCCTGACTTTGCTCATTTTAACTTTATTTACAAAAACAAGCTGCCAGCTGGAGTTTGTCTACAGGATGTTGCTTGTTGACTGGAGGATTGTTATTATGTGTGAATTTCATATTTTAATCAAAGAATAGCTAGAAAATCCAGGTGTGTAAGTAAACATTCCAAGATTTAATGTTGCCAGTTTATTTAGAATTTTATGAAACTCTCAGCCAGAAATGTCTGCAGGTTTAATTCTTCCTAAGGACTATCAGTTTGAGATGTGTATTTTAATTACCTTGAACACCTTTATCCCTATTTCCAAAAATAAAATTAGCATAGAATAAATGTTTATTGAGTAAATACATAAATGAACCTCATACATTATTGTTTTTGTTTTCTCAATCTTGTAGGAAATTTTATCTGTGGCTAAAAAAAGTAAAAAGGAGAATGAGGTAAGAGATTTATAGTAGAAAATTAAATTTAGGAATCATATGCTTATTGATCACCAGTCCCTTTTATTTTAGTCATCAGGGTATGTTTTGTTTACCATGTATCTCCCTTCTTTGCTGTTTGAAAAACATTTCCTACCTTAATCTTCCTTTTTAAAATTTTTTTTTTGTTTGACAGGTAGACAGAGTAGACTCCCATCCTCTAGTTTACTCCCCCAATGCCCCAATTAATAACGGTAACTAGGAGCCAAGAACTCAGTCCAGGTCTCTCCAGATGAGTGACAGGGATCTAATAAATCAAGCCAGCATCACCACCTTCCAGGGTGTGCACCAGCAGGAAACTGAAGTCAACAGCTGGAGTCTGGTATTGAACCCAGGAACTATGATATGGGATGGAGGCATCTTAACCAATGTTTTAACCACTAGGCCAGATGCCTTCTTCAGTATTGTATTGCTTCTTAAATTTCAACTTGAGATGTTCTATTGCATATCCTTTAATACTGGCTGTGCTCCTGTTTCCAACTTCCTGCTGTTGTGCACCCTGAGAGGTAGTAGGTGATGACTTAAGTGGTTGGGTCCATTGAGTTCTGGCTCCTGCCTTTGCACTGGCCCCAGTTCTGGCTGTTATGGGCGTTTGGGTAGTGAACCAGTGGATGGGAGACCTGTCTATCTCTCTTTCAAATAAATAAAATAAATAAAAATATTTAAAAATGTTGAATAAAAGATTTTCTTCAGTTCTGTTTGGGAAGGTTTGAATATAATAGCATTTTGTATCAGACTTCTAACCAAGTTTTTTCTTTATAGGATGAAAGTTCCTCTACTAACCTCTGTGTAGAAGATCTTCAAAAAAACAAAGATTCTAATAGTATAATTAAAAGTAGACTATCTCAAACTGTTAGGCAGAATACGAAATTCTTTTATGACCCAGATCGAAAATGTAATGGACAGCCAGTACCCTTTCAGCAACCAAAGCACTTCACAGGGGGAGTGATGCGTTGGTACCAAGTAGAAGGCATGGAATGGCTTAGGGTAATGAATTATCATTTTTAATACAATGTGTTGGTTATGTTCTATAATAAAATAGTAATACAATATACCATAGCTTGAGTTGTTCCTTCATTTTACTATTACATAATAAACCATTATATGTGTGTAGATACATATTTTTGATTAATTTACCCTTAATAAATTTTTAAAGGTAAAGATTAACATGTTAAGGACTTGATGCGGATTTGATAAAGGACTTTGGAGAAGTCTTGTGATCATTTATGGTACGAAAATGGTAGTCTTAACATGACTGTTGATTTGGGAAATGATTTTCAAAAAGAAATAAGCTATTGACAAGTTAGTAGTTATCATTATTAGTATTTAAATACAATGTATATTATTTTGTCCAGATGCTTTGGGAAAATGGAATTAATGGCATTTTAGCAGATGAAATGGGATTGGGAAAGACAGTCCAGTGTATTGCTACAATTGCATTGATGATTCAGAGAGGAGTACCTGGACCTTTTCTTGTCTGTGGGCCTTTGTCTACACTTCCTAACTGGATGGCTGAATTCAAAAGATTTACACCAGAAGTAAGACATATTTCCTTATGTTAAATATATTATTTCACATGTTTTATAGTTTATTTGTTGTTAGAGGAATTGTATCCTTTCTACTATATACTTATTTCTATATAAACATTGTGTCTAACTTGATTTTTCTTTTTCTTTTAAAAAAAGATGTATTTACTTACTTGAAAAGCAGAGTTCCAAAGGGAGAGGGAGAGACAGAGAGAGAGATCTCCCATCCGCTGATTTGCTCTCCAGATGGCTGCAATGGCCAGGGCTGGCCACTGTGGAGCCAGGAGCCAGGAGCTTTTTCCAAGTCTCTCACATGGGTGGCAGGGCCCCAAGCACTTGGGCCATTTTCTGCTGCTTTTCCGAAGCCATCAGCAGGGAGCTGGATTGGAAGTGGAGCAACCGGAATGTGAACTGTCACTCATTTGAGATGCCTGCATTGCAGGCTGTGGCTTTACCTGATATGCCACAACGCCAGCCCCCTGATTTAACACTTCAATCGGAGCAATATCTTATTTTAAATTTATATGGAGAAGGTATTGGTAATCTCAGACATCTGGCCTAAAATGTTCCTGAGTGATTTTAGTCTATTGAATAGTTTGATTCACCTAAGACAGATCTAGGTATAATTTTTTTGTTTTTATTTAGTTTTTATTCAGAGAGATAGACAGACAAAGTTCCTCTGTGCTGGTTTATTCCCAAAATGCCCATAATGGCTATGGCTTGACCTACACTGCAGGATGGTAGAGACCCAACCACTTGAGTCATCACTTGCTACTTCCCAGACTGTTTCATAATAGGAGGCTGGAATTAGGAGAACCAAGATTTGAACCCAAGTACTCTGATGTTGGACACAGGTATCCCAACCAGTATCTTAACCTTGCCCCAATTTGAAAGAAATACTGTTTGTTCCCCTGGTGTTTTCCCCCCATTAGTGTGTCTTCAAATCTGCATTCTTACCTTATGAGAAGTATATATTCTAGAAATAACTTCCCTGTGTTTCTCTTTTACTTGTTTATTTTTGTGATTTAAAAAAAAAATAAAAATTTGAGAGGCAGAGAGACAGACAGCTCCTCTTCATTGGTTTACTCTCCAAATGCCCACAACAGCTGGGATCCTGTCAGGCCAAACACTGGAACTGGGTCATTACAGGTTTTCCATGTGAGTACCAGGAACTTAACGACATGGGCCATTATCTGCTATCCTCTAGAGTGTGCATTAGCTGCAAGTTGGAATCAGAAGCAGAGCCAGTACTCACATCCAGGCACTCCAGTGGGCAGTGGGCATTCTGCCCCCGCCAAGCAGTGCTGCCAAATGCCTATCCCTTTGGTTTAAAAAAAAAAATTCTGGAGCCAGCGCTGTGGTGTATCCGGTAAAGCTGCCACCTGTGGTGCTGGCATCCCATATGGGTGCCAGTTTGAGTCCTGGTTGCTCCACTTCCCATCCAGCTCTCTGCTATGGCCTAAGAAAGCAGTAGAAGATGGCCCAAGTCCTTGGGCCCCTGCAACCACGTGGGAGACCCGGAGGAAGCTCCTGGCTCCTGGCTTCGGATTGCTGCATCTCTGGTCGTTGCAGCCAGTTGGGAAGTGAACCAGCAGATGGAAGACTTTCTCTCTGTGTAATTCTGCTTTCAAATAAAAAAATAAATCTTTGAAAAAAAAAAAGGTCATGGAAATGGAGTTAAAAGTTAAGTTCTCCCGTATGAGTTCAATGGTTTGTTATACTTGCTTATTTTATTATAGAGAGAGAGAACAGAAATTGACTTTTTTCTCAGAAAAGGATTTATTTCTAATTCATTGATGTTTGTATTTTGTTCTAAATTAACATAAAATCTTTTAGGTTCCTACTATGTTATATCATGGAACCCAGCAGGAACGTCGAAAGCTGGTAAGGAATATTAACAAACGGAATGGGACACTGCAGATTCATCCAGTGGTAATCACATCATTTGAAATAGCCATGAGAGACCGAAATGCGCTACAGGTATAGATAATTGATCTCTTAAGAGTCTATAATTTGCATTTTTCTTAGTTTGTGCTATTTTCTCACTATCCAGTAGCATTTGATTATTTCTTTTTCTTGTTTATGTAATTAGATTGTATTGTGCATATTACCCTAGAAATTGGAGGCTGTTGTTAATAGAAAAATTGGGATGAAGGCTGTGAATTCTAAGCAAGATTAATGCTCCTGGAATTTCACTGTGGCCCTCATATGTTTAGTTTGGTTGTGATGATTTTTGTTTTCATTGTTTTAAAGGAAAAGACAGAGATCTTTCATCTGCTGATTAACTCCCCAAATGCCTGTAGTAGGTTAGGTTAGGCTAGGGCCAAGCCAGGAGCTAGAACCCCATCTTGATCTCATGTTGGTGGAAGGGAGCCAAGCACTTGGACCATCATCTCTTGTTCTCCCAGGAGCATTAGCAAGAAGCTGAATTGGAAGCAGGGGAAGCTGGGACTTTAACCAGTGCTGCAGTATGGGATATGGATGTCCCAAGCAGCTATTTAACTGTTGCTTCATGATGCTTGCCCTGATGCTAGTATTTTAAATGTTAGAATCAAACACAACTCTAATCTGTGAAAATATTATAGATATGTTTCTGACATGTACTTTAAGTACATGGAATTTACTTATTCTTTTAATTTTTTTTTATTTTTATTATTTGTTTGAAAGGCAGAAACGGGAAAACACCAGCACAGAGAGATCTTCCTTCTGCTGGTTTATTTTCCAAATGGCTATAACAGCCAAGGATGGGATCAGGTTGAAGCCAGGAGCTGGCAACTTTATTTGAGTCTCTTAATGTGGGTGGAAAAGACCTAAGTACTTTATCTTCTGCTACCTTCCTGGGTGTCCATTAATAGGAAGCTAGATTGGAAGCAGAGCCAGGACTTAAATCCAGGCACTTTGAAATGGGCTGTGAGTGTCCCAAGTTGTAAATCCTTTTTTAATCAAATAAGAGAATATTTGAAAACAAGTGATTTTTTTTTTTTAGATTGTGTCCTGGACTGTAGGAAAATATTTCCTCATTTTTTTCTTGCTCCTTTAACACAAGTAGAATATTGCTCTTTTTTCTCTCATTGCTTCTGTTCCTTTTCTTGTGTTTTGAACTTCATCCTCACTATTCTACTTATTTCACAGGTAATTAGTACTGCTTTGTTTTTCCTACTCTGATTCTATGTGAATCAGATTCTATAGTAAGTGCAATCCCCTTAGATTTTTCTTGCTTAACTGAAATGAAAGTAACTCCAGTAATGAGTTTAACATAAAATCAAAACACATTCTTTATATGTATAATTAAGGCTTGTATAGTCATGAAGAGTTATTTGTCAAATTTTGCATATGCTGGTAAAACTTTGGAACATGATATATAGAAGTCATCTCTGGAGTTTAACAAATTTCTGAATATGTATGGAGTCAAATGTATCAAAACTATTTCTTTACTGTAAAAGTAAAGTAAGTCAATTTCAGAAAATATTGTACAGAAAGCTATAAAAGCACCTTTCATTCTGAGAATTACTGCTTTTGTATTAAAACTACTTTTACGCATAGCAATTTCTATATGTAGGATCACACTATGAATGCTCTTGGGCCACTCCAGTTTTCTGCTCAGGAGTATAACATGTAGACTTCTGAAATAGCTCATCTTGTTTGTCAGTTCCATTTGCTAGTGGTAGAATTTTTCCACTTCTCTTTTTCACTGACTCTGTGTTATTAATTCCAAGATCTTAATTAGAGAGTGATGAGTGTGGAATTCCAGAGCTCCTGTTTGTGACAGAAATATGAGAACCATTACTAATTTGTTTTTCAGATTCCTTATCATTTCTGTTTCCTTCATTTTCTCTCTTAATTACTTATTTATAAAGAATGTTTTATATATTATCTGGCATTGTTCAATAGGTGTTAGTGGTGACTTTTCAGGTTTTCTAAGTTTTCCATATTGCTTGAAAAATAAGTATCTTTGAAGTCACTTTAAAGAGTTAATGTTTTTCCATTTTGTTAAGAATGTACTGTGCAAAGAGTATGAAATGATGTCTTCCCCTACTTTGCCAATCTAATATTCCAGGATACCTATCGTGATAGTTTGGTATTTCTATTTCCAGAAATATTGCGTATTTCTGTATTTTTATACAGTAAATTAGATAAATTATAAGTCTGAGCAAGAAAAAAGAGAAAGCAAAGATATTAAAGATGAGATGAATATATTTTTTCATGAGGATTTTATGAAAGGGATTGGATGACTTTGTGAAAATATAAATTGCCAATTGATGTTTGAAGACAGGGAAAACCTAAACAAGCTAATAACTAAAAAATTGAGAACAGCGTATTGAAAATAGTGTTGATCTGAGATGTAGGCCTTAAGAATAAAGATTCTGGGGCAGGCATTGTGTCATAGTGGATTAACCTGCCACTTGGGTTACTCACATCCCATATTGGAGTGCCAGTTCCAGTCCCTGGTACTCTCCTTCTGAACCAGCTTCTTGCTGATGCATCCTAGGAGGCAGCAGGCCCAAGTGTTTGAGCCTCTGCCACCCACATGGGAGACCTCGATGAGTTTTGGCTTGGTTGGCCTGGTTCAAGTTTGGCTATTGGAGGCATATGTGGAGTGAACCAGTAGCTGGGAGCTCATGTGCTCACACTCTCTCACTGCACTACTCTGCCTTTCAAGTAGATCAAAATAAATAAATAATTAATTAATTAATTTTGTAAAAGATTCCAATGCTATTTAATATTTCAGAACTTATGTTATTAGTGAAAGCTTTCAATTACTTTTTTTAGAAATTTAGTATAACACTGATAGCAAAACTTGGCTGGAGCAGGAATTTAGCATAGCACTTAAGTCACCCTGACCCACATTACAGAGCCTGGGTTTGATTTCCAATTCTAACATCTGACTGTAGCTTCCTGCCAGTGCAGACTCTGGAAGGTATTGGTGATGGCTCAAACAATTGGATTCCTGCTACCCATGTGGGAGACATGGATTATCTTGTTCTTTCTCTCTCTCTCCATCAAAAACAAAAAAAACCACTTTTTATAAGAAGACTAGAAAGGAAAGTTATGAACTATTCTGACTTAAGACATAATAGCAGGTGGACATCAAATACTAATTTATGACCTGCTGAGGTCTGTTCCGAGAACACAAATATAAATCATTTAAAGAATCCATTAATTATCCCTTTAGTAGCTCAAAGGAAAACATGGTTATCTCTGTAGATAATGGCATTGGATAAAACTCACATTTATCCCTCTTAAAAGAGAACTTTGATTTTTAGATTTGCTATTCAGAAAAATTATGAGATCATTATTTTAAAATTTTTCCCTTGATTCATTTTCTAGCATTGCTATTGGAAATACTTAATAGTAGATGAAGGACACAGGATTAAGAATATGAACTGCCGTCTAATAAGGGAGTTAAAACGGTTCAATGCTGATAATAAACTTCTTTTGACTGGTACACCCTTGCAAAACAATTTATCAGAACTTTGGTCATTGCTAAACTTTTTGTTGCCAGATGTATTTGATGACTTAAAAAGGTAGGTAAGCCAGTTTTTAACTTTTGTGTATGTATTAAACCTCAAAATCTGTACTCATAGTTACAATGAATCCTTTGTTCTAGGTAGCTGATGAATTTTTATTAAGTTCTTGAAGTATTTGAGGGTTCATCTCAAAAGTTCATGGAAAAATAGAATTAAAAGAAATTTATTTTGGCACAAAACATTTTTGAAATATGTACGTAGTTTTTTTCATAGTGTCCATTTTTCCATGAACTCTATGGAGATCCCTCACATGTGTATATTCTTCTTGTGACACAGATTGTGTGAGAGAAGATAAGTAAAAATATTTAAAATTTATTTGCACTTATTAAAGAAAATCTTTTAAATGTTATCTTAAAATGTTTTTATGAGACTTTTTTCAGTTTTCAAAGTTTTAAACACAAATAAAATGTCCCCCCTTTTTAAAATAAAAATTTATTTATTTACTATTTTGAAAGTCAGAGAAGACTTTTTTTATCTTTGTAAAACACTTTCAGGTGGATTTTAAAAACTTTATATTTGCAAATCAACCCAGGGCATAAAGTATGTATACAACTAGTTAGCAGAACCAAAATTTGAAATTTTTAAAATTTCAGCCTAGAACTTTTATTCTAGAAGCTGTTTGAATCTTATGTTGTAGGAACAAAAAAAATCACAAGTAGTTTGTAGGAAATAATTAGTATCCTCAGACTGAAAGAAGAGATAGTTCTAACATAATTAAGATGGAACTACAAGAAAAGCCAGTCTGAATAATTCATTCATGTTTATTTTGACATCAGTGAAAGAGGAAAGCTAATTGAATATGGAGAAATAACTTTCAATGTTTTATTTTACAAATATTCCAAATCTGGGTATCAAGTGCTGGCCTAAGGCCTAGGCTGTCTGTCTTTAGCTCTGGACACTTTTGAAGCACAGGATTTCTGGGCTTACAGAGACCTAATGAGTTGAGGTTGAAGCTGAGCTTGTGAATTTTTAGAACATGTTTCAAGTGGTTTGTTTTGGATTATCCGATTTATCTATTGCATAAATGTTATTAGCATGTTTCATAATTGGATTTACTGGCTGTAGTGTCACCTAGAATGTATTATGAATAACTGCATACTTAAATTACTCATTTTAATGAATTTTTATACTGGAAAGTTCAACTAAGGATTATTATGTCAAATTTTTACCTGTAGAGATGGAACACATGGCCTTACATGTTCAGAAATAGATTTTCGCTTATATAGTTTTGAAAATATGAAATAAAATATTTACATTAATCTTTATGTGATTTTGTACTATTGTAATATTATATTAATGAAAATTAGAAAATATCTCCTTTAAGATCACAAATCTGAATTGTGGTTCACAAACAGCAATAATTTTATTTTTATCATTTGAATATGATCTTTTCCACTGTAATTAACACTACATTTGAGGATATGTTAGAATATTCAAACTTCATAATAAAGAGATTAATATGAAATTCTAAAATGCATTGTTTTAATATAATGGAATTTTTGATAGATTAACTTGTAACTTTTCTCTTCCAGCTTTGAGTCTTGGTTTGACATCACTAGTTTGTCTGAAACTGCTGAAGATATTATTGCTAAAGAAAGAGAACAGAATGTGTTGCATATGCTGCACCAGGTTTTGACCATTTTCTTACTATGCTTCCTTTAGGCACATAGAATCTAAAGAAAGTTCTTGAAACTGCCTGTCCAACCCTTATTAGTAGAGAATTAGAAAATAAGGGCTCTCTTCAAATTTAAATTACTCTTTTTTTTTTTTTTTAAAGATTGTATTTATGTTTGAGAGGTACAGTTATATAGAGAGAGACTGAGAGAAAGGTCTTCCATCCACTGGTTTACTCCCTAAATGGCCGTAAGGGCCGTTGTTGGGCTGATCAGGAGCTGGGAGCTTCCTCATTGGAAGAGGAGCAGCCGGGACTAGAACCAGCGTCCATATGGAATGCTGGTCCCACAGGCATAGGCTTAGCCTACTACCCTGCAGCGCCTGCCCCCAATTTTTTTTTCTTAAACCATTGTAATATTCTCTTTATCTGGTATAGTTTCTCTATGCCTCTGGGTATTTAGAGTACAGATACCTGAAAGTGAGCTTTACTACTCTCTCTCTCTCTCTCTCTCTCTATATATATATATGTAATTACTGTATGTAAAACACTTGTAAACTCATATTGAAACCTAAGTTCATAGAGTATAAATAAGTTAAGTGTTTGTGTAGGCCTAAACAATTTAATATTACAATTTTTAATTACTTTTGTGTTCTATTTAAAAATGTGATATCACTTGTAATCACCCCATTGAATGAAGGAGAGTACCTTTACGCCTGATGTAGAACTTATCTGTAGGTTGATTGGTTTTCCATTAGTCTAAAATCATTTGAAAAATTGTGGTTGTAATTGAAAACTATCACTGTGACATTGAAATAACTTTTTATTTCTGCTTTTTAAATTACTCCAGATATATTCTTAGAGTATTTGAATGATTAATAAATTGTGAAGTGCTGTGGATAAATGTAATGGATTTATCATGTGCTGCTGTGGTCTAGGAAAATTTCAAGGAGATAATATTTTAATCTCACTTCTTCACACTTGATAGTTATTTATATGGGAATTAAGGAGAAAGGGTAAAGAGTATGTGAGAACAATATTGCCAAAAAAATAGGAATGTTTAATATTCATACTTGTTCATTTTAGATTCTTACACCTTTCTTATTGAGAAGACTGAAATCTGATGTTGCGCTTGAAGTTCCTCCTAAACGAGAAGTAGTTGTTTATGCACCACTTTCAAAGAAACAAGAGGTCTTCTATACTGCCATTGTGAACCGCACCATTGCAAATATGTTTGGGACCAGTGAGGTACTGTGTGGGTTTGAAATAAACTGTAAATGAGCTTTGGGGTATAAATTTTCATGCTTGATTTGAGTCTTAAGACTCCTAACTTACTTTCAGGATTTGTGTGTTAATTTCTAATTATGGTGTAAGAGGTAAGGCCAGTAGCAAAAGTTATTTCCTATTCTCTACTTCAAAAAATTTGTGGAAAACTAGAATTAAAAGTTTATGTTGTAAAATTTTTGAAGTCCATATTTTACTTGCTTTGTAGTCACTTGTAATACTTGTTAAAAATGTAGATTCCAATCCCAGGTTAACCCTAATTAAGCTGATTGTTTATGGATTTTAAAAAGCTCAGTCATTTGAGAATAACTGAACAAAGGGCTTGCCAAATAGATGGACTCCTTTAAATAAGCAAATCTTTTGCAAGGTTTTTTTTTTTAATTTTTTTAAAGATTTATTTATTTATTTGAAAGGCAAAGTTACAGAAAGGCAGAGAGAGAGGAGAGAGAGAGAGGTCTTCCTCCTGCTGATTCATTCCCCAGATTGCTGCAATGGCTGGAACTGTGCCAGTCGGAAGCCAGGAGTCAGGAGCTTCTTCCAGGTCTCCCATGCAGCTTGGGACTCAAACCTGCACCTACATGGGATGCTGGCACTGCAGGCTGTAGCTTTACCGCTGTGCTATAGCACCGGCATCGCAAGAGGGTATTGATAGCTCAATAGATTTGTAGAATTGAGTTCGAAATGGTTTTATACATCATTAATTTTTCTCTATTGATGTAGACAGACACTTAGTGTCACTTAATTGATGCTCTTAATTGATGTTAAGGCAAATTTAATGTAATGTTTGCCTTTGGCTATAGATTATGGATTCCTGATATTTTACTTTTGGGAATTAACTTGATGCATTACTATTTTTCTTTAAATCTTAAAAAATAATTTTGTTCATAAAACTATTAACTTCAGGATATAGCTTTTTAAACAGATAGCCCTTTAATTTGTTCTCTTTTAGAAAGAAACAATTGAGCTAAGTCCTACTGGACGACCAAAACGACGAACTAGAAAATCAATAAATTACAGCAACATAGATGATTTCCCAAATGAATTGGAAAAATTGATCAGTCAAATTCAGCCAGAGGTGGACCGAGAAAGGTGTGATTTTAAAAATAAGTTTGTTTTCTTTAGACTGTTTTTTGTTTTTTTGTTTTTAACATTTCTCATTTTCATGCATTACATGTTTTTGATAGAACTGTTGTGGAAGTGAATGTCCCACTAGAATCTGAAGTTAATCTGAAGCTACAGAATATAATGATGTTACTTCGTAAATGCTG
The DNA here is from genome assembly GCA_949820135.1 of Sylvilagus floridanus. NCBI lineage: Eukaryota > Metazoa > Chordata > Mammalia > Lagomorpha > Leporidae > Sylvilagus > Sylvilagus floridanus. The sequence continues at coordinate 47,048,634 of OX463235.1, forward strand.
TAATCATCCATATTTGATTGAGTACCCTATAGATCCTGTTACACAAGAATTTAAGGTGAATATCATTAAATTTATTTTTTGGATTTCTGCAACTTTGTATTGAAAGAAAGTATAATATTTTGTTTGGCTTGACTATTATTTAAAAATAAATGTTGTGTTGTTTGCCATAGAAAGGTTATGATCCTTATGGTAAACTAAAGACATTCTGCTCTCTCTGAATTTAGAGAACTTTAATAGCGTTAAAATGATTGTCACTGTCTATGTGCATTATAATTATCTGATAGCTAAGAATTAATTATTTGAAATTTTGTGAAACTATTGATTTCTACTCTCATTTTATGTGTTATTTTAGAGATAGTTGTCATTGGTGTCATATTCTTTCCTATTAGCATTTACCTTATTGCAGTCTACCTGTCTGCTCTGCTCATTGCTTCATTCTCAACTAGTAGCCATAGAAAGCCCAAAAGTTGATACTGAGTTGTGGACTTTCAGGTGAAAAGAATGAAATTGCTTTCTACAGCAATTGATAGGGAGATGGCATAGTTGGTTTCTCATTGCTGGCAGTATGATATTTTGACCTGGATAATTTTTTTTAGTTAAATAATGTCTGTGCACTGTAAAACATTTAGCAGCATCTCTAGTCTCTGGGTGCCACTACTATTTACCATCCTCAGTGACTGCAAAATGTTCTCTAGGGGAAGAGGGCAAGATTGACCCAATCTGAGAACCACTGCTTTACACTATTTGAATAAGGAAGAAGATTCCTACTCAAATGAAAGTGCTCTCTTGATGAGATAATTTCATCGAGAGATGAAAATTTCCTGTAACCTGAATACTTGGTTTGCTTATAAGTTCCTATGTCTTAATTTTATACGCATTTTGTTGGGCGGTTCAGTCATAAAGAATAACCCCCAGCACACATAGTGTAAGTTTGGGCTTGCTATTGTGTTATTCAGTCCCTTTAAGTGGTATATGGGGAAAAGACCATGGTTATACTAGAACTTAATTTTTGGTTATTTGAGATCACTGATTTTCCCGTCTATAGTATGTCTTTCCATTAGAAATAACTGTGAAAAAGATGGACTAAGAAGGTCAATTCTAAGTTATAGTGACTCACTTATCATTGAAATTTGAGCTAAATTTTATTCTTACAAAGCAAATGGTTGGTAATTAGAGTGATGTTTTCATTTTCTTTCTTTCTTTTTTTTTAACCACTTTTAAGATTGATGAAGAATTGGTAACAAATTCTGGGAAGTTCTTAATTTTGGATCGAATGCTTCCGGAACTAAAAAAAAGAGGTCACAAGGTGGTATTTTTGATTGGAATTTTTTAATTATTTTAGTTATTTCTTAATGGTCAGAATAGATAATAATACCCATTTAAATTTCAGGTGCTGCTTTTTTCTCAAATGACAAGGATGTTGGACATTTTGATGGATTACTGCCATCTTAGAAATTTCAACTTTAGCAGACTTGATGGCTCTATGTCTTACTCCGAGAGAGAAAAAAATGTAAGAGTACATACAAACCAAAATCTTTTACTCTTTTCTTGATTTCTGAAATAATATTCAAAATAAATGGAAAAATTTGATGAGCTAGAAATGACAGGAAACTCTGGCAAAATCAAAGTAGGCATTTTGATAAAGTCTTAATGTTTGCTTCTCATGTATCACTATAAACATATCTTACAGCATAACCTTACATAATAATATACCACTTAGCCAACACTTTGAAGATATTAGGATAACAAGGAAATTTTCCCCTCTGACCTTTTGCCCTAACTTCCTAGCATTTTTATTGTGAAAATTTCAAATATATTGTAAGTTGAAATAATTTTACAGTAAACAATCTAAACCCACCTAGAATTTGCCATTAGCTTTTTTTTAAATATAAAGGTTTATTTATTTGAAAGGAAGTGTAACAGAGAAAGAGAGATCATCCATCTGTGGATTAATGTCCCAGGTGGATGCAACAGCCAGATCTGGGCTAGGCTGAAGCCAGGAGCCAGGAGTTGCATCTATCTAGGTCTCCCGCCTAGGTGACAGGTTCTAAGCACTTAGATTATTTTCTGCTACCATCCCAGGTGCATTACTGGGAAGCTGGATTGGAAATGGAGCAGCCTGCCCTTCAATAAGGGATGCTGATGTCTCAATAAGCAGCTTAACCTGCTGTGCCATGCAGTGCTGGCCCCCTTGCTGTTAACATTTGATTGTACTTTTTAATTAAATACCTTGATACAGCATCAGTCCATTGCTATATCCATTCTACATTCCATCCTCTGTTTCTGGTGCATTTCAAAATAAATTGTAGGTGATGCTTTTCTCTCTAATGGATTCAGCATATTTTGTTTTATTCCGAGTGGGATTTAGTCATCCTGTATAAGCAAAATATATTTTAGTTTTGTCCAAACTTGTTTCAGGATCTAAAATATTGCCTTTAGCTCAGGAAATTTTCTAGGTTCTTTTTTTTTTTTTTTCCCCAACAGGCAGAGTGGACAGTGAGAGAGAGAGACAGAGAGAAAGGTCTTCCTTTGCCATTGGCTCATCCCCCAGTGGCCGCTGCGGCCAGTGTGCTGCGGCCAGCGCACCGCACTGATCTGAAGTCAGGAGCCAGGAGCTTCTCCTGGTCTCCCATGTGGTTGCAGGGCCCAAGGACCTGGGCCAACCTCCACTGCACTCCCGGGCCATAGCAGAGAGCTGGACAGGAAGAGGAGCGACCAGGACTAGAACCCCGTGTGCAGGCACTGCAGGCGGAAGATTAGCCTGTTGAGCCTCGTGCCGGCCTAGGTTCCTTTCTGATCAGTCCACCCTTTGTATCTGCCTCATCTTCTTGGCAACCACTGCTGTTTTGCTTTGTACCCCCTTTTTTTTTTTTTTTTTTTTTTGGTATTTAAATATCTTTATGGTGTGTAGTTTTTAAAAAATTAAAATCTCAATCACATCTGTGTTTGGAAAATAATGTTAACATGAGTAGAGGTTTTGTTAATTAATATAATTATTCAATAGATTTAAATGATCAGCTTGGCCTCCCTTGAATCAGCCTTTAATGATCAATTAACAGCAATATCCCCTTGATCTTGTTGGTTAAGGTAATTAATTTCTTATTTTGTTGTGTTTTCATCTTTTTGCTTTTAGATGCACAGCTTTAACACAGATCCTGATGTGTTTATCTTCTTAGTGAGTACGAGAGCTGGTGGTTTGGGCATTAATTTGACTGCAGCAGATACAGTTATCATTTATGATAGTGATTGGGTGAGTTGGAAGTATTGTCATTATGATTATTATGTTTTCGTTCTTAATTTCTAAACTTTCCTGGTACAGGTTGAAGTTTCATTTATCTCTTGGAAATTATCTTTTCAGTTAAGGATCACTTAATCAAGTTTGTTACATAAAAAAACTTGAAATATTTCCTTTGGGATATTTAATTTTTTTAATGATTGTCAATGATAATGAAGTTTAAGTTGAGTTTCATGCAACATTTTTAAATTTTTGATTGCATCATGAATTTTGTTTTAGATTATGAGGTTAACTTAATTTTAATCTAAGACTCATAAATGTTATTTTCCTGTTTAACTTCCAAGAACCCCCAGTCTGATCTTCAGGCCCAGGATAGATGTCATAGAATTGGTCAAACAAAGCCAGTTGTTGTATATCGCCTTGTTACAGCAAATACTATTGATCAGAAAATTGTGGAAAGAGCAGCTGCTAAAAGAAAATTGGAAAAGTTGATCATCCACAAAAGTAAGGAACATTTAAGTCATGCTTTTTTCCTTCAGTTATCCATTGTGTACTATAACATGTGCAGCTTGACATGAAAAGATTAAAATAAGCAGTGAGGAATTTGGAGCTGCTCAGAACCTTAAACTAAGGTGGTGATCATAGACATGAAAGAGCATTAGTGTGTGTTTAGATGAGGAATAGAAAGAAGGAAAGAAAATGGGGTCGAGGATAATTTTTAAGACATGGTATTCTAAACTCCTATCGGGAATTTGGCATGCTATTAATGATTAGGCCTGATATTTGCCTGCCTAAAGCTTTAAGAAAACTTTAATTCTCTTCTTGTAAGTTGAGTATATTAAATATTAGAATATAAACATGGTATTGAAGAAATGCTGTAAGAATTTATTTACTTTGTGAAATCCTCTGTTTCATAGAATATTTCACTACAGTGTATCTTTAGTCTAGGACATAGTGTTTTAAAAACAGTGTTTTCTCATTAAAAGATTCTCAGAAGGAAGGGAACTGAAGTAGATTGGTGTGTTCTGTTCTCTGAATTTCTAGGATAAGTTCTACTTTCATTTATTCAACGTAATACTGTGTTGAAAGTTGAAGGTTTTCTTTTCGAGTTGTCAAGCCTAGACAAATCGGAGCAGCATAGTAATGGTGATGTTAAATCTCTGTGAGTTTATTTTATGCTGCTTTTCTGCTTGCAGAAACTTTCTCCAGAGTACTTGTTTTTGAGGGAAAAGTGAATTAGATTTTCAACAAAACTAACTTGGTTTGATGGAACATTCAGATTGTAGTTGTGATTTGTGGTGGGGAAATGAGTTTCATCCTGATATTTTGTGTCAACTAAAATTCAAAATACTTTAGGATTCAACTGATGAAATCAATTATATTTTGAGTATACCTTAAGGTGTAGATAAGCTTTATCTGTGATTTTGTTTTCCCGAATTCTATTTTTCAGTATTTTAAGGGATTAATTTAAAAAAAAAATTGAAGGACCTTTTAAAAATTTTGACAATTTTTATTAAGTATCAAATAAATATATATATATAGTAAAATGTACAACTCCTGAATATGCAGCTTGATGAATTGTGCTAAATACACATTCTTATAACTCCTCCAGATCACAAGGAGACATTTATATCATCCCAGAAAGTTTCCTTTTACCATACCTTTTCTAGTCATTCTCTGTGTTCCCTCGACACTCTCCAGAAGGCTACCACTATTCTGATTTCTGTCATATAGATTTTTTTTTCTTTAACCATTCAATTGTTTACATGTGTTTTTATGTATGACTACTTTTGCTCAACATATTTTTGCATTCCTTTGTTTCTGGATATTGTTTTGTTTGCTGAATATTTTATCCATTTTCCCATTAATGGATATTTGAAGTATCTTCAGATTGTGACTATTTGAATAAGCTGTTGGTGTGTGTATCTATGTGGACAATAATGCATTTGTTTGGCCTTGATCTGGGGTGCGGGGCCTATGTGTATCAAATCTTTTCCTAAGTTAATATCCCATTTTACATCCTACCAGCAAAATCTGAGGGTTTCAGTTTTTCTTCCTTACCAACACTTGGGGTCTTGTTTTGTCTTTTTAATGTAAGCCATTGATTTATAATGTATCCTATTATAATTTTAAAAGGAATTCTAATATTTTGAAATTGTTTTTCTAGATCATTTCAAAGGTGGTCAATCTGGATTAAATCAATCTAAGAATTTCTTAGATCCCAAAGAATTAATGGAGCTTTTAAAATCTAGAGATTATGAAAGGTAAGGTTTCTTAATATTAGAAAAATATAATTCATATTTTTGATTTATTCATATAGACTTAAATATTTTGGTTTCTATAGGGAAGTAAAAGGATCAAGAGAGAGAGTCATTAGTGATAAAGATCTTGAGTTGTTACTAGATCGAAGTGATCTCATTGGTAAGTATCTCTTGTATTTTCTTCTTAATAGAAACTGAACATGAAACATGCAAAAATAGAATAGTTTAATGAATGAATGAATCCCTTGTACAATTCATTCACCCATAGTAGTTCTCAACAGGTAGCCAGTTTTGTTGTCATTTCTCTTTTGTTGTAGTTTTTTTTTTTTTTTAAAGATTTTATTTATTTGAAAGACAAAGTTATAGAGAGAAGTAGTACAGAGAGAGGTCTTCCATTCGCTGGTCTACTCCCCAGATGGCCACAATGGCCATAGCTGTGCTGATCAGGAGCCAGGAGCTTCTTCTGGGTCTCTCACGTGGGCAAAGGGGACTTGGGCCATCTTCTACTGCTTTCCCACGCCATAGCAGAGAGCTGGATCGGAAGAGGAGCAGCTGGGACTAGAACCAGTGCCCATATGGGATGCTGGCGCTTCAGACCAGGGCTTTAACCTGCTGTTGCCCAGCGCAGGCTCCTGTTTGTTTTTTAAAGATTTATTTGAAAGGCAGAGTTATAGAGAGGCAGAGGCAGAGAGAGAAAGAGAGGTCTTCCTTCCACTGGTTCACTCCCCAGCTGGCCACAGTGGACAGAGCTGTGCTGATATGAAGCCAGGAGCTTCTTCTGGGTCTCCCATGCAGGTCCAGGGACCCAAGGACTGTTTTCCCAGGCCATAATCAGGGAGCTGGATTGGAAGAAGAGCAGCCACAAACTGGATGCTGGCATATGGGATACCAGCACCACAGACAGAGGCCTAACTTAATATGCCACAGCACTATCAGATTGTTTTACACATTTGTGACCCAGTTTGTGGCTTGTGTCTCCCCCCCCCCCTTTTTAAATATATATATATATATATATATATATATATGTATATATATTTTTGACAGGCAGAGTTAGGCAGTGAGAGAGAGAGAAAAAGAGAGAAAGGTCTTCCTTCTGTTGGTTCACCCCACAAATGGCTGCTATGGCTGGCTTGCTGCGCCGATCTGAAGCCAGGAGTCAGGTGCTTCTCCTGGTCTCCCATGCAGGTATAGGGGCCCAAGTACTTGGGCCATCCTCCACTGCCTTCTCGGACCACAGCAGAGAGCTGGACTGGAAGAGGGGCAACCAGGACAGAATCCAGCGCCCCAACCGGGATTAGAACCTGGGGTGCCAGCGCCGCAGGTGGAGGATTAGCCAAGTGAGCTGCAGCGCTGGCCATTTACTTTCTTAATTGGTGTCCTTTGTAGAGAATATTTTTAAAATTTTGATAAAGTTAAGTTTAATCAAGTTTTTTCCTATTAGTGTTTTTGTGTTGTATCTAAATAGTCTTTGCCTTACCTAAGCTTAATGTGTTTTCTTATAGTCTTAGATCTTGTATTTTAGGTCTTTGATCAATTTTGAGTTACTTTTTATGTAGAATATGAGATAAGGATATGTTATTTTTTTGCAGGTAAGTATCCAATGGTTCCAACATTGTTTTTTAAAAGATTATCATTTGCCTGTTGAATTGCTTTGTCATCTTTGTTAAATCCATTGATTATATATATAATGGTTTACTTCTGTATTATGAGTTCTGTCTGATCATCAATCCAGTGCCAATACCATACTTATGATTACCGTTACTTTGTGGGAAGTGTAAGTCTTTTAGTTTTGTCATTTTTCAAGTTTATATTAGCTGATTTGGATTACTTGCTCTTGATTTGAGTTTTAACTTTCAAATAGCATAGAATTCTAGGTTGATTATAAATTCACAGTATGAGATCAGCAATAATTATTTAGTGGATAATGTAGGGTAACATTCCCAGAAATAAATATAACAATTTCTTCATGGACAAAATTATTAAACAGCAAAGGATAGTAACAGAGTAAATGTATGGATTAAACTATTTATTTATAAAAATATTTAATATAAAAGATAGGGGCTAGTGTTGTGGTAAAGCAGATTAAACCTCTGGTTGGAATGCTGGTATCTCATATCAGAGTGCAGATTCAAGTCCTGACTCCTCCACTTCTGTTTCAACTCCCTGCATTATAATAAGCCTGGGAAAGTGGTAGTAGATGTCCCAAGTACTTAGGCCCATGCCATCCATAAGAGAGATCTGGATGGAGCGCCAGGCTTCAGCCTGTGCCAATTCTGGCCTTTCTGGCCATACAGGGAGTGAACCAGCAGATGGAATTCATTCTCTTTTTCTCTCTCTCTCCTTTCAGAAAAATAAATAAACCTTGTATCTTACATATATAAAAGGATAAAGTTATTATTCCCTAAACTTGACTTGCTCTTCTGATTAAAGTCCCATTGTGACTTTTTAAAGAACTGTGACTGTTGTTACATATTGCATGGAAGAATAAAGTATCAAGACCAAAAAGTTTTGAAGAACAAGATACTCTATAATTAGATATAAAGTGTTATTAAAAGATATGATTCTCAAGATCGTTGAATGAACACCTGATGAGATAAATTTGCTAGTTACTATATGGTGAACCTAGAAAGATGTCTAGATTTTTGGAAAAAGATAAATATCCAAAAATGGCCTTTCAAAGAAGACAGGGGAAATTTCTATTAATTTATATATATGAATCTGGGGCAGTTTGTAATCAGTGGGGGAAGAGGATAAACAGATCCTCCTCATTTCACACTGTTCATAGGGAATTGTAGATAAACTAGCCATCTATATATTGAAATTATTAGCAAAATTTTGAGAGAGGAAAATTTAGCTATGAGCTTAAAATTATAAAAGGATGCCTAAGTAATATACACTACTCACAAATTTTCCAAAAAATTGATAGATTTTTATTACATTAAAGACCCTTAGAACAGACAGAATTGTGCACTGTTGGAGTGGGCATTGTGGAGCAGTGCTGCTTGGTTCACCCACATCTCATACAGAGTACCTGAGATAGAGTCCTGCCTCTACTTTCTTTTTTTTTTTAATTAATTAATTTATTTGAAAGTCAGAGTTACACAGAGAGAGGAAAGGCAGAGAGAGAGAGAGAGAGAGGGAGGTCTTCCATCTTTTGGTTCACTCCCCAATTGGCCACAACGGCTGGAGCTGCGCCGATCAGAAGCTAGGAGCTTCCTCCTGGTCTCCCATGTGGTGCAGGATCCCAAGGACTTGGGGCATCTTCTACTGCCTTCCCAGTCCAGGCCGTAGCAGAGAGCTGGATCGGAAGTGCAGCAGCTGGGACTAGAACCGGTGCCCATATGGGATGCTGGCACTTCAGGCCAGGGCATTAACCCGTTGAGCCACAGCACCGGTCCCCAGGAGCTTCTGGCTCTTCTGTGTAGGTGCAGGGGCCCAGTGCACCATCTTCTACTGCTTTCCTATGCCATAGCAGAGAGCTGGATCGGAAGTGGAGCAGCTGGAACTCAAACCAGCACCCGTATGGGATGCCGGCACTGGAGGCAGTGGCTCTACCTGCTACACCACAGCCCCGGCTCCCAGCCTCTACTTTTGAGTTCAGCTTCCTGTTAATAGGCTTGGGAGGCAGCAGATGATGGTAGTTTTGGTCATTTTGGGAGTGAAACCACCAGATACAGGATCTCTATCAATCTGCCTTTCAAATAAATACATCTTAGAAAAAAAAATGAAAGAAAGAGAAAGGAAAGTCTCTACTCAATATTAAAAAGAAAAAAATAAAAGTAATGGAATGGGGGCCAGTGCTGTGGCATGGTGGGTAGAGCCACTGCCTGCAGTGCCAGCATCCCATATGGGCGCTGGTTCGAGTTCCCGCTGCTCCATTTCCAATCCAGCTCTCTCCGATGGCATGGCAAGGCAATAGAAGATGGCCCAAATCCTTGGGACCCTGCCACCCGCATGGGGACCTGCAGGAGTCTCCTATCTCCTGACTTCTGATCTGGTGCAGCTCTGGCTGTTGTGGCCAGTTGAGGTGTGAACCAGTGGATATAGGACCTCTCTCTCTGTGTCTCCTCTCTCCGACTTTCAAATAAATAAATAAATATTTTTTTTTTTTAAAGTAATGCCGTGGGTAGACACCACAGCAGTTTTGATGCCTCTTTTGATACACACATTACACATTGGAGTGCCCGAGTTTGAGTCCCACCTCCACTTCCATTCCAGCTTCCTTCTAATGTGCACCCTGGCAGGCCCCAGGTGATAGCTCTTGAACTTTGGTCCCTGCCATGCATGTTGGGGCCAAGATTGAGTTCTGGACTTCCAGTTATTTTAGGCAATTGGGGAATGAATCAGTGGATGCAAGATCTCTGCATCTCTCTCAGTGCCATTCAAATAAATAAATAACTAAAAATTTTAAAAATACTTCAAATTAAAATCAGATTCATTACATAGCTGCAAAATTGACAGAAATTTATGAGACTACCTTTTATAATACTTTGGAATGTTTGTACTGGTAAATTTTTCACAGTTCCCTGCTTTCTAGTTTTTAAATTAATTGTGAATAGACTTCTTTAGAAAACATCTCTAAAAACATAATTCAAATTGGTGTTCTGTTTGTTAATGTGTAACTTGTGTGTCTTAAATTCAGCAAAGGGGATTTTGACTAGTAAAATGATGTCTGAGATTATTTCCTAGAGGCTGATTCTAATAGGAGTATACTTTTTTACTTGTATTCTTATTCCTTTATTGATAAGATTAACAGTATTTCACCTTTCTGTGGGTTTTCATATTTTTGGGACAGGTGACTACAGCATGTACACAAATTTCTTTTCTGATTTCATCTATTTTAATTTTTCTCTTTTTAGATCAAATGAATGCATCAGGACCAATTAAAGAGAAGATGGGGCTATTCAAGATATTAGAAAATTCAGAAGATTCCAGTCCTGAATGTTTGCTTTAAATTGGAACTAAAGAGTTGCCTTTAAGAATTCTTGTTTACATCCACTGATTTACTTACGTCGGTTCTGAAATCCAGATTGTCTATTTTACTTTTTTTGATTATATTTGTTTACATAATGTAATTATTGAGTACCATCACATACTTCATAGATTTATAATTTTCTGAGCTTTATTAAGAATTAAAAGATTTATATTAAGTTTTGATTTTTGAGACTGAGTAGTATGAGGGGTAGAGGCTGATGTGTACATAATCCACTGCCAGATTTATACAGTCTTCCTGTGGAAGTTTAGTAGATGTCTTTTTTCCCCCCTTTCTTTTAGCAGTACGTTTCCTGGAGTGTTGGTACTTCAGTTATGGAGTAGGCTTTTGATGGGAGGGGTGATTGAGATTATGGCTTCTGTTTAAAACATTGTTTTAGAGTTGGCTAAGATTACCCAATAAATATTCATTGTAAGATGATCTCATGAAAATTGTTTTGTCAGGAAAATAATATTTGAAATAATAGCAGTGGGCTTGACTGGCATTGAAATTCAACATTATGCTATCTTATTTTAGTCAATAGTATATCATATAAAGATTTCAACTGGAAGTTGGGTTGACACAGGGAAAGTTGGGTTAGCATTCTGGAAAAAAAACTGTAAGTGTGGTCTTGACAAGAGACCAGAAATTGGAAGTGACATGCAGAACAAAAATTTTAAAAGCAAACCAACAACAACAAAGAAAACCCTTGAAATTTTATTGTAGATGACACAGAGATGGAAAGAAGAAAATAAGACATAGTAGTCTAAGTAATACAAAAACCATAGTAGAGGAGCATAATGAAAATGGAACAATTCAGACCCTTTGTGAAAGTATATTAGACTATGAGGAAGAGATCCTGAAGATACCTTAGGAAAGGGGCAGTGCTCCCTAATTCATACATCTCTTTGCTGATTGTGTCTCTTGGAATAATCTGCTGGTTGCCATGTACATTTAAATACAGATCAGATTGTCAGTGACTTAGGATGATGTTACAGGGACTTAATAACAACAACAAAAGAACCATTTTGAGACACTTTGATCAAAGAGACAGACTATAGAGTGGGTTCTTTTTAAGTAAAAATGTTCACCACCCAAGTACACTGACTTGCTTGAAATTTGATTGTGACCTTTTCTGTTACATTTTCTTAAATGACATTTTCATAACTGCTCCCTTTCACCTTGCTTCCTGTTGCACTGACAAAATAGGAGCAAGCAGAAAAGATCTTTTAAAAATTGTCACCAATGCATCTGCTAACCTAGCATCTGTTCTCCATCACTCTTTTTCTGTGAACTGTTGATATATTGTCTGCCCCAACCAGAGCCAGCTGAAAAGCTTCATTTCTTTTTGTAGTCCGCTAGTTGAAAAGGTAAGCTACATTCATTGTTTTCCATTTGCCCTCTTCCATTTTTTTCTGAATCTTTCTAGTCAGTTTTACATTCCCACCATTCCTCTGGAATTTCAGGAAGCTCTGTGACTTCATTGTACTTGACCATCTAATTGCTGATTCCTTTCCATGAAACAGTTTGTTTAGTTGGCTTCCAGCAAACACATTTGCCCGATTTTCCTTGCTGCTTTTATGACTCTTAGTCACTTATACTGCTTTCTTATTCCGATCCTGGTAGTCTTACCTTGTATTTATTTATTTATTTTTTAAAAAAGATTTATTTATTATTTGAAAGGCAGAGTTATGCAGAGGAAGACGGGGGAGGGGTTTCCAACCACTGGTTCACTCCCTCAAATGGCTGCAGTGGATGGAACTGTGCCGATCAGGAGCCAGGGAGCTTCTTCCAGATCTCCCACATGGGTGCAGGGTCCCAAGGACTTGAGTCATCTTCTACTGCTTTCCCAGGCCATAGCAGAGAGCTGGATTGGAAGTGGAGCAGCTAGGACGTGAACCAGAGCCTATGTGGGATGCCAGCACTACAGGTGGCGGCTTTACCTCTGTGCCACAGTGCTGGCCCCCACCTTGTATCATAACAATTGTTATGACTCAAATTTATATCTCCAGCCAAAACCTTTCTCCTGAACCATAAACTCACATATCTAACTGCCTACTTAACATTTTTACTTGGGTAGCTGATAACTGAAACTTTGTCATATCAGAACTATTGCTCTTTAACTTGCTTCTTTTGGATTTTCCCCATTTCAGTAGATACCAGTCCTGTTATTCCAGTTGTTTAGACCAAAATCTTGGAGGTTTTTTTTTTTTTGGGGGGGGGGGTATTGCTCTTGAATCTTCTTTGTGTTCATATTCCCTTGTGATTCAGTACTTCATAAATATTTCTAGAATGCTGCCATATCTTATGTGTACATGTCATAATGGTTCACAAATCTTTTTAGTGTGTATATATATAACTTTTTTACTGGATCAATATAATTACTATAGATATGATCTTATAAATATTATTCTCTGGATAATCACTGCATATGCTTTGATTGTATTTTCACTCTTATAAAGTTTTTTAACTCAGTGATTAATGGAACTTTTTCTACCTATGATTAACATATCCAAACTCTCCAGAAGTATAAATCTCTTAGTATGTTTTAACAGATCCATAGATTGAATAGTTGATCCCAAGTACACACTATCATCCCCACCCAATAGTATTCTTTATTCTGGAATAAACAGAATCTATATGGAATCTCCCTTTACCTATATATTCCTATTCACTGTTATTTTATAACTGTCTGTCTTGTTTTGTGTTATACATCTCTCTCTTTCTTGGTTTATACCCTCATTTTGGAGTATGTCTTCCTGAGAAAGGAATTAAAGGGAAATGAATGTTTTCAGAACTTGTGTTTGGCAGTATTTCTGTTGTCTGCCCACATTTGCTGAGTTGTTTTGGTTTGGTATTCTAGGTTATAGATTTTTCCCAGAATTCTGGAAGTTACTTCCTCAGTGCAGAACTTTCAGCATCCCTATTAGAACATTTAATGCCATTTGATTCCAATTTCTATAAGGGGAGGTAACCTACTTTTATTAATGTGATTTTCTAATCTCTATCTTCTAGTATTGTAAAATACTGTGATGTCTTCTTGGTGCATACTTTTTTTGTGTTTTAAAGTTTTTTTATTTGACAGGTAGAGTTATAGACAGAGAGAGAGAGAAAGGTCTTCCTTCTGTTGGTTCACTCCCCAAATGGCTGCCATGGCTGGTGCTGTGCCAATCTGAAGCCAGGAGCCAGGTGCTTCTCCTGGTCTCCCATGCGGGTGCAGGGCCCAAGCACTTGGGTCATCTTCCACTGCCTTCCTGGGCCACAGCAGAGAGCTGGACTGGAAGAGGAGCAATCAGGACTAGAAACTGATGCCCATATGGGAAGCCAGTGCTGCAGGCGGAGGATTAACCAAGTGAGCCTTGGTGCCGGCCCCTAAAGTTTTTTACTTCCCCTTTGCACCATCTGTTTTCTGTGATTCTTGTATCTAGACTTGTATTTTGGATGCTGCTTCAAATGCGTTGAATTATTAACTGTCTCAAATTTGAGAGCAATGAACTAACAAAGCTCGAAAGTCTTTCTAAGCTCCATGCATAGGCTTTCAATAAGTAGATACTACTGTGGTTCCATTTGACCAGGCCATGTATTTTGGGATCTTCCAATTGTCTTTATCAATAGGACTGTTTTTGAGTGAAATCCTCTACTTTTGTCCTGTAAGAGTATGTACTGTTATTTTTCTTTTGGGTTGGGAAGGAGATAAAAGGATTTGGTAATCATAATTACTCAGAATGCATACTTCCCCAGATTTCAATAAGGCGCTCTATCCTGCTACATCAAGTATATCTGAATTTCCTAATTCCAGAGTCCTTCTGATCCACCCTTTCTAGAGTTAACCCTTCAGTTTTCTTACAGAGTGGGTGATAATCACTTACAGGGAGGTGGGCCTATGAGTGTACCTACTTCTTTTAAACTATTCTGAGTTGTATCTAGAACAGAGACTTAGAGTTCTCCATTCTGCTGACAATTCTCACTTGTGCATTTATTTTTAAAAATCTTGTGTTTTCATGTCTTATGTTCTCTTCTGGGTTTAATGTCTCTTACTCTCTTTTATGGTCATTTTAGTTTCCGGATTAAGTTTTTCTTCTGAATATTTACATAATATGAGATAGAACCCTTTTTATGTTGTATCGGATTGAGAGGTCTGACATGTGCTGAGAACCAACCACAGACATTTGCAATCATGGGGCGGCAAGACTCTGCTTTAACCTTTTGCCTGTGCTACTGTTGTTTCTCTATCTTCCATTCATTCTCCAAGAGAAAAATAGTACTGAAATATTATGCTACTAGGTACAGAACAGGATAATCTTTAAGGGAGAGGATTGGAAAGTTTAGGGTGGGAGCAGACCTAAACAGAAGCACCATCAATCCCAGAATCATCCTAATAATCACTGATTAATTCATAACAGTTTGTACTTGATGCTTGGTTGTATTTCTCACTCTCAAATATTTGTATGGTTAGCTCCTTAACTTCCCTCACAAAAGATGACACTGTTGCTGGTCTGTCTACCTCTCATAATGCCAAGATTTGGCATCTTGTCTTTCTGTCCACCACACTAAGAAAGCATATTGGAAATTTAAAGCTGGAGTAAAACAGGCTGGCTTAAAAAAATACTCAGTCTCCTGGAATTACAGATGGTAGACAATATTGGATTGGTTTTTCAAGTACTATATAGAAAAGGTATGGCAGACTATATTTATATGCATTATAGACAATAAGCATCAAAGATAAAAGTTTGAAAACTTGTAGAACAAAATTACCCACAAAGGAACAACAATCATAAAGACAACAGATGACTTAATAGTAAAATAGTAACATTTCCATGTGTTGAAGTAAGAAAATTACAATCTAAAATTTTATATCCATCTATATTTCAAT
This sequence comes from Sylvilagus floridanus, assembly GCA_949820135.1. Lineage (NCBI taxonomy): Eukaryota > Metazoa > Chordata > Mammalia > Lagomorpha > Leporidae > Sylvilagus > Sylvilagus floridanus. The sequence continues at coordinate 47,063,975 of OX463235.1, forward strand.
GTGAGTGAACAGTCAAAGACAAGTTTCATCAGATATAAGACCTCAGCAGTTTTGCCATGCAAAAGTTCTCACCCAAGCCAATGAAATGTTAGAAACAGCTACATGAAAAATCTGTGCATTCTGTTGTGACTTTCCTCATTATTTCACTGAAGATTCACATAATTAGTACTTTAAGACTTTTTAAGAAAGCTTTGTTTATAAATTTCATAGGTACAGCACCCTTCCACTCGGTCCCACCTCCTACTCCCTCTCCCATCCCATTCTTCATCAAGATTCGTTTTTAATTATGTACTGAAGACCAACTCTACTAAGAAGAGATTTCAACAGTTTGCACCCACACAGACACACAAAGTATAAAGTACTGGTTGAAGACAAGTTTTACCATTAATTCTCATAGTACAACTCATTAAGGACAGAGGTCCTACATGGGGAGTGCTCAGTGACTCCTGTTGTTGATTTAACAATTGATACTCTTATTTATGATGTCAGTGATCACCCGAGGCTCTTGTCATGGGCTGCCAAGGCTATGGAAGCCTTTTGAGTTCACAAACTCTCAGTATTTAGAAAGGGCCATAATCAAAGTGGAAGTTTTCTCTTCAGAGAAAGGTACCTCCTTTGATGGCCCCTCCTGGGATCTCACAGAGATCTTTCATGTAGGCCTTTTTTTTTTTTTTTTTTTTTTTGCCACAGTCTTGTCTTTCCATGCCTGAAATGCTCTCATGGGCTTTTTAGCCAGATCTGAATGCCCTAGGTCTGATTCTGAGGCCAGAGTGCTGTTTAGGTTGTTTGTCATTTCTATGAGTCTGCTGTGTATCCTGCTTCCCATGTGGTATCAATCTCTCCTTTTTGATTCTATCTATTGTTAGCAGGCACGTGGTCTTATTTATGTGATCCCTTTGACACTTAATCCTATCTTTATGATCAGTTATGAACTTTTTTCTTTTTTTTTTTTATGTTTTACAGGCAGAGTGGACAGTGAGAGAGAGAGACAGAGAGAAAGGTCTTCCTTTGCTGTTGGTTCACCCTCCAATGGCTGCCGCGGCCGGTGCCCTGCGGCCGGCGCACCTCGCTGATCCGAAGGCAGGAGCCAGGTGCTTCTCCTGGTCTCCCATGGGGTGCAGGGCCCAAGCACTTGGGCCATCCTCCACTGCACTCCTGGGCCGTAGCAGAGAGCTGGCCTGGAAGAGGGGCAACCGGGACAGAATCTGGTGCCCCAACCGGGACTAGAACCCGGTGTGCTGGCGCTGCTAGGTGGAGGATTAGCCTATTGAGCCGCGGTGCCGGTCCGATCAGTTATGAAGTTAAACTGATCACTTTAACTAGTAAGATGGCATTGGTACCTGCCAACTTAAAGAGATTTGGCGTCCCATGTTAGGTTTTTAGCTTTACCCTTAGGGGTAAGTCCAAGGGAACATGTGCCAAACTGTACATCTCCTGCTCTTATTCCCACTCTTATTTTTAACAGGGTTCAATTTTCAACTGGATATAAACACCTAAGAATAATTCTGTGTTTAAGTAAAAGAGTTCAACAAATGGTATTAAGTAGAAAAAGAAAATAATAAAAAAAAAAAGTAATAAGCTGTTCATCAATAGGACAAGTGCTGATCAAGTCATTGCTAATCATGGTGTCAATTTCACTTCAACAGGTTTCCTTTTAGATGCTCAGTTGACCAGGGAGAACATAGATGTTTCCTTTGGGACTGGCTTATTTCACTAAGTATGATGTTTTTCCAGATTCTTCCATTTTGTTGTAAATGACAGGATTTAATTTTTTTTAACCACTGTGTAGTATTCCATAGAGTACATTTCCCATAATTTCTTTATCTAGTCTTCCATTGACGGGCATTTAGGTTTATTCCTTGTCTTAGATACTGTGAATTGAGCTGCAATAAGCATGGAGGTTCAGATAGCTCTTTTATTTGCCGATTTCATTTCCCTTGGGTAAATTCTAAGGAGTGGGATGTCTGGGTCATATGGTAGGACTATATTCAGATTTCTGAGGTATCTCCGAACTGTCTTCCATAGTGGCTTTACCAGTTTGCATTCCCACCAACAATGGATTAGGGTACCTTTTTCCCCACATTCTTGCCAATATTTATTATGTTGATTTCTATATGTAAGCCATTTTAATGTTGAGGTGAAATCTCATTGTGGTTTTGATTTGCATTTCCCTGATGGCTAGAGATCCTGAACATTTTTTCATTGTGTCTGTTGGCCATTTGGATTTCCTCTTGAAAAATGCCTTAGCCCATCCTTAGCCCATCTCCTAACTGGGTTGTTTGTTTTGTTGTGGAGTTTCCTGATCTCTTTGCAGATTCTGGTTACCTTTACCAGTTGCATAGTTTGCAAATAATTTCTCCCATTCTGTCAGTTGCCAATTCATTTTCCTGACTTTCTTTTACCATACAGAAACTTCTCAATTTGATGTAATCCCAGTTGTTATTTTTGGCCTTGGCTACCTGTGCCTCTAGAGTCTTTTCCAAGAAGTCTTTGCCTGTGCTAATATCTTGCAGGGTTTCTCTGATGTTCTCTAAAATTTTGGTGGTATCAGGTCATAGATTTAGACCTTTAGTCCATGTTGAGTGGATTTTTTGTAAGGTAGGGGTCTTGCTTCATACTTCAGCATGTGGAAATACAGCTTTCCCAGTACCATTTGTTGAATAGACTGTTCTTATTCCAGGGATTGGTTTTAGCTCCTTGATCAAAAATAAGTAGATTGTAAATGTCTGGATTGATTTCTGGTGTTTCTATTCTGTTTCATTTGTCTATCTGTTTTTGTACCAATACCAGGGTGTTTTGTTTATAACTGCCTTGTAGTGAAGACATGTCGTTCTTAATCAAATCAGCAGTGCTTTTGGCAAAGCAAACTTGTGGTCACCAAGAATTTGAGGTGATGCCTCTGAGGTACCTATGCCTGTACAATTTGGATATGCTATTATTAACTCAGAAGTAGATGTAGCTTTTGATCCACTTCCCTTAAGTTTTTTTTCATCCTTAAGTTTTTTTTTTTTTTTTTTTTTTTTGAATACACATTTCTCTGAAGAAATAGAAGTAAGTGCTTTTCTGGAAAAAATTATATTTTTAGTATTTTCTCATGTTTCTATAAACTTAGTTCTATGATACATCACGATGGGTAAATCTGGCTCTGGTGTTTATAAATATGCTATGAAGTGAAAAAATAATTCCTACGATAAGGATATGGGACTTAAGTGGGATAATGCACAGTGAGCATATGTTAAATTCAATAGTAGTTAACCTTAGTGATAAGGATAAATGACATGGTGTACATAAATTACTTCATGCAATGCCTGCTACTTCTTTTTCAAAAAATGGAAGTCAACTATTATGTCTCTCCAGATACCAAAAAGAAGTCTAAATTCGTTAGACAAAGGTATAATCTGATTTATTTGAAGGGGAAATTGTCCTCTTTTTGCTCTAATATTATCCTTCTATCTATTTTAAACTTGCCTGCAATTCTGAGCCATTTTCCTGGCTTGTAGCACCACTAAAGTGGTTTGTGCGTAGTCCAGAGTGGCCATTCCTAAAAGTTTTTGACAGTTGACCTGGAACTTTTGAAGGAGTTGGGTGATGGAGACACACCTTTTATGACACGTAATAGGAAAGTTTCAGATTTGAAGTCAGAAGGTTTGGGTTTCAGTTATTGCTCTTTATATTGTAAGGCAATCTGTCTGTATCTGTTTCCTCATATGGTGAAGCTGATAATTCCTGCCCAGCTTTATTTACAAGTCTCTTGCACGTTGAGCAAGGTAAAGTATGTGGACATACACTCCAATTTATATTGTGCATTGCTCTGAGAATTGATGAGGGCAGTCTATTTTAGCTATAATCTAGTTCAAGAGAAGGAGGCCATTCTCTGATAATGTCTCCAGACAGAAAGTCAAACCTGTGTTTTGGGTGCATGGTTATAGTAGAAAAATGGTAATAATTTCAGATGCTAGCCTAAATTGCTGTTCCTCATAGATCTCACATCTCGGTGTCTTTTAACTCTTGCCTCATGTTTGAAGACAAAATCTACAAATAATAGAAACATGAATCATAAGCAACATTTTTGTGATTAAGATTGTGCACTATAGAGTTAGATCTGGGAGCAAATCCTCATGTTCCAAGTTAGTTGACGTTTGAGAAATCACTTACCCTCTTTGAACCTTATCTTCCTTAATGAGAAAACAGCAGTTATTCTCTTTTTATGGTAAAGATTAAATGGTTTGTGCAGAAATGTTTTGCATAGTCCTTGTCACAAATTGAATATTGTTGCAAGATACATGTTTCAGTGGGATTGAAATTTGATTAAATGTCACAGAAAGAGGAAGTTAATTTGTTATCTTTGTACACTCCTCTTTAAAATGTGATTTGACACTTCCATATCCATTAAGGCAGCACATGGAATCAAAACTTCGTAATAGCAATATAATATTTGCCTTTTTCTCATTCTCAGTTTACAGTGTAATTTTCCAGAGATGACAGAATATGTGATGACATCACTCATGATTATGTGCTTATGTAGTTTTCAAAACTTTTCTGCTTTCATTTTTCAAATGATAAATACAAATCAAAATAACCCACATAAACAAGTTTTTTGGTATCTTAAGTAATTTTTAAAACCATAATTATGGGTATGTAGAGCATATGTGTGTGTGGTATACTATCTCTATAATGTTCATGCTGTTGTTCACTCTTCCTTCTCTACATTTTAAAGATCTGTTTTATTGCTGTTCATACATTTAGTTATTCAGTGTGTATCTACCACACTTATTCCCTTACAAGTGGTACGGTCACTTTTCTGATATGATTTCCAGGAGTACTTTTTTAGGCCAGTAGTGTTTTCATTGTTGTTTATCTGTTTTTAAATTTTCGTGATTTCCTCTTTAATCCAAGGTATTCTTAGATATTTAGTTTGAAATATGTGTGTATGTATGTGTATGTGTATGTGTGTGTGTGTGCTTGTTTTAAAGATGTATTTGTTTATTTGAAAGGCACAGTGACAGTGGGAGAGATGGAGATCTTGCATCTGCTGGTTCACTCCTCAAATGGCCCCAACAGCCAGATCTGGGCTGGTCAAAATCAAGACCAGGAACTCCATTCTGGTCTCCCACATGGATAGCAAGGACCTCAATACTTGGGCCACCTGCTGCCTTCCCAGGAGCATTTGTTGGAAACTAGGTTGCAAGTGGAGTGCCATGGTCAAATGAGCACTCCTCCAGTAGGGGACACAGGTGGCACAAGCAGCAGCTTCATACACTGTGTCAATGCACCAGGCCTAGACGTTGTATATTTTGGAGTTTGTGTTCTTAGATACCTACATACTCTTCTGTTAGTGTATATTATATCCTCAGAAAAGCTTTTCAGTTGAATTCTGTTTTACCAATTATCAATGTTGCCACATTATTTTTTCTTTCACTGTGTGTGGCGTATGTAATTTCATCTCTTTCTGAATTATTTTACTGTTTTTCTCATACTTGTAAATGTTTTCTAAAGTATAACCTAGGACTCTTGTATGAAGGTACTTCAGAAAGTTTGTGCAGAGATTGCTACATCTCCAGTGAAAGACACTGTGGATTCTGTTATTAATGGTAGGAAAACACTGCCTTTCTTCCTTGGAATCAGCTTTGTTGATCAACAGAAGCAAAAAGTGGCTTTGCATTGGGAGAATGTGCTTGCTTACAGTGATTGTATCTACCTTTAAGATTCTTGAAGCTTTTATCAGAGAGAGATGAATCAGTTTAAAATCATGTAATGTTATAATCATCCAAAGGACAGTGGTTTGTTTTGTTTCCCTAGAATATTGTGTGTTATCTTATTTCAGAATTTTTTGTCCAGCTTGTAGACAAACTTGCCAACAACAACAAAAAAATACTTCAGTGTTGGTCTAATGATAATTATTTTTGTTTTGTATGCAGAATGCTAATATGTATATTGTTTATTGTGTGTACTGTTCCAAGCACTTAGCTTAAATTTTAAAAAATTAATTATCATAAGATTATCTGTGAATAACTGAGAGTTCAAGTTACTAATCAAATACACACTTTTTTTTTCAGTTATTTATTTATGTATCTGAGAGGCAGGAGTGACAGGCAGGGAGAAACAGAGAGATCTCCCATTTGCTGCTTCACTCCCAAAGAGGCCAACAGCCAGGGCTGAGCCAGACTGAAGCCAGGAACCAGGAATTCCATCCTGGTCTCCCACATGGGTGGCAAGGGACCCTCTACTTGGGCCATGTGCTGCCTTTCCAGCCTTAGCAGGAAGCTTGTTTAGAAGTGGAGGAGCCAGGACTCAACACAGGAACTCTGACAAGGGATGCCTGTGTTGCAAGCAATGGCTTAGCCCAATCTGCCACACCACTAGCCTGTTTTTCTTTAAAAAGTAAAGTATATTAAGTTACAATGCCAGTTATTGAATTATAATATTTACTTACATTTTTACATATTTCAGGAAACACTATAGTATAGATTCCCTCTGTTATTACTGCCTGGTTTGTTTTCACTTGTTCACTGTGATTCTGTTCTTAGCTCTTCCATTTAGACAATGCCCTGGTGCTGCCCACCTGCCAACTCCCTAGTTGGGCCTCAAGGTAAAGCTGTGTCCCACCCACTGCCCCCACCCCAGCACTGATGACCTTTTTATTATTACTCTGCCTGCAAAGATCTTACTTGGACCTGGGCAGGGTTTGGACCAAGGTGCATTGAATGGCATCACTGGTCAGCTAGGCTACTGAAGTCTCATTTCTTTCATTTGACAAGGGAAGAAAATTTTGTTGGTGACTCTAGTATCTCACTCCAAACAATTTAAAAATTCTACCCCATGGGAGTTTGGCACAGCAGTTAAGATGCTGAATGGGTTGTCCACATTGAACATCAGAGTAGTTGGGTTTGATCCCTGGATCTGGCTCCTAAATCCTGCATCCCAAAAATGCAGACCCTGGGAGATAGCCATAATGGTTCAAGTAATTGAGTTCTTGCCACTTATTTGGGATACGTAGATATAGTTACAAGTTCCCAGTTAAGCTCTTGGCATTTGGGGAGTGAACCAATGGATGAGAATTCTCTTGCTTTCTGTCTCTGCTTCACAAGAAAACAATACAAAAACAGGAAAAAAAATGCTAAACTAGAATTATGACATTTCAGTTGGTAACTGTCTATATTTGGGAATTATCTAACTCAAATGGTTTCCTGTTATTGATAGTGGAGGCTCAGTAAAGAAATTTTCATTGATTGATTATGACTGTTATTTAATGGACAGTACTTTGCTTTGTACAAATTGACTTGCACTCATCAAAGTATGAGTTAGAGGACACTCAAAATTTAATACTGTATAAGGGGTTTTGAAAATCTCATGGAAAAGTAGAATTAAAAGATAAATTTGATGTGAAAATAGCATGCATAATTTCAGAATTTGGGTTTCTGTGAACTTTTAAGATCCTGCTCATTGTATATTTTACAATTGTTATGTGGCAATCTGCCAGAAGACCACTAGGTGGCATTATTCCCCCATTTACACTACCCTCAGGGTTCTAAATGGGATTTCCTGTAGTCTTTTGACTTTATAGGGCAAGGTTTCAATTTTGTTTTGTTTCTCTTGTTGAAAAACAGAAAGGATAGGAATTCACTAACTTCTACATGAACAATAGCAAAGGAAATATTAAAAATATTGTATTTTTTGCTGTATCTATGAGAGTGCTAAAAAGATTTGTGAAGATTCATATTATGAGAATACTGTGCATGGATTTCATAAACTTTTACACTAAAGTTTATCTTTTAATTCCACTTTCTATGAATTATTTAAGTTCTTTAGTGTTTCAGGTACATAACATGTGTACATATGATTCCTATTGTCAAATTAGCCCATTTTTTGTTTTGAGATAAATTTACTCTCAGCAAATTTACAAAATGAACTACAGTGCTATTTACTGTACTTGGCGTACACTTTAAATTTCTCGGCTTATTTATCCTATTTAACTAAAACTTTGTGCCCTTTGACCTTCATCTTTTCATTTTTCCTAATCCCATTGGCCCTAGTAACCACCCTTCTACTCTGTTTTTATGTATTTGAGATTTTTGTTTTGTTTTTACATTCCACATATAAGTGAGAACATGCAGTATTTTTGTATCTGTGTCTGGCTTTTTTTTTTTTTTTTTTAAGATTTATTTATTTATTTCAAAGGTAGAGTTTTACAGAGAGAGAGAGAGATCTATCCACTGGTTTGCTCTCCAAATGGCCACAACAGCTGGAGTTAGGCCAGTCCGCAGCTGGGATCCAGGAATTTCTTGGGTTGCAGGGGTCTAAGGACTTGGCCCATCTTCTGGTGATTCTCCAGACACATTAGCTGGATTACAAGTGGAGCAGCCCGGACTCAAAACTGTGCCCTTATAAGATATTGGCATTGCAGGAGGTGGCTTTACTCACTATGCCACAACAGTGGGCCCCTGCTTTATTTCACTTAGCCTAATGTTGTCTAGGTCTATCTGTTGTCATAAATGGCAAGGTATTCTTTTTCAAAGCTGGGTAATACTTACCATATGTATATACCACAATTTTTAAATCCATTTAACCCGTTTGAGCAACACTTGAGTAATTTCTGTATCTTGAGTAATGCTGTGATAAGCAGAATATGCAAACATCTTTATGAGCTGGCAGTTTGGTTTCCTTTGGGTGTATACCCTGAAGACAGATTGCTGGGTCGTATGGTGGTTCTGTCTTTGCTTTCTTTAAGAACTTGTATGTTATTTTCCACAATGGCTGCACCAATCTACCAATAGTGAGAAAGCTTTCTTAGTATGAATACCTTGCTGATCACTTGATTGGGTCACATAGGTCTCTTAGTGGAGCGAAGAGCGTCAGCATAGGATTGAGAAGCTCTAATTTGAGGTCTTGAGATAGGACAACTCTGGAGTGCCAGATGATGCCAGGTAAGACTAACCTTGATGAAGACAGAGCACTGTGCTGGGGATTCTTATGTTACATTGACTATGACAGAAGTCATAGAAACAGTTCACAAAGTTACCAAGGGACAGTCCATCCTGTTGTAAGCTTTGCTCAGCAATGAGAATTGGACTTAATTTTGGGAGTGTTCTCTGGTCTATTTTATGCATTATAAATAAAAGATTTGATTACTTTATCCTTAGGTCATTTCTAGATACTCATTTCTTTTAGAGCTAAATTTTTAAAAATTTGCTTATTCATTTAAGAGGGAGAGAAAGAAAATGTTCACTCAAAAGCACATAACAACCAGCAACAAAGCTAGGGACTGGGAGCTCAATCCAGGTCTCCTGTGTGGTGGCAGGAACCCAATCACTTGAGTATCACCACTGCCTCCCCTGATCTGCATTATCAGCAAGATGGACTCAGGAACTGGAACTGGGTATCAAATCCAGGTATCCCAAAATGGGGCATTGGCATCTTAACTGGTGACTTTACCATTAGACCAATACTCCCAGGTATTAAATATAAAAGGAGAAAATAAACTGGATAATAATACTGAAATGTTTTTCAAATGGTAAGATGAAGCATAAATAAAAAAGATGAATATTACTTCTAGTTGTTTTACTTATCTTAACATTCTAAGTATGCTCAGAATAAGGTGTTATTTTCCTTGCATGATTATGTATCTTCAGTTGCAGGATTTTTTTTTTCTTTTTAAAGATTTATTTATTTGAAAGAGTTATAGAGAGAGGTAGAGACAGAGATGTCTTCCATCCACTGGTTCACTCCCCAGAAGACTGCAATGGCCGGAGGTGTGCCGATCCGAAGCCAGGAGCTTCTTCTGGGTCTCCCACACGGGTGTAGTGGCCCAAGGACTTGGGCCAACTAACACTGCTATCCCAGGCCATAGCAGAGAGCTGGATAGGAAGAGGAACAGGCGGGACTAGAATCAGCACCCATATGGGATGCCGGCACTTCAGGCCAGGGCTTTAACCCACTGCACCACAGCGCCGGCCCCAGGGATTTTTATTTGTGTCTTTGTCTTCTCTGTGTTTAGCAAAGTGGCTGATAGATCATAAATGCCTAAAAATGCTGCCCAGTAAATTATTTGATCATTTCTTTTTCAGCTCTACCAGAATTTCCCTTTTTGGGCCATGATCTTGTAGCAAGTCTTAACAAGTTCCCTACAAATACTGCTGCTCCTGAAACTGTGCTTTGAAGAACATAAAGAGCATCTTTATACCTCAGCAACCCTCAGGAGTTCATTAGCCATTTCTGGATCAAAATGGACAGGTATAATATGCATGTGGTGGCTGCTGGATTGTGATTGGTTGTGTAGTCTACTGGCTAATTGTTTCTTCTGTGACATTTGGCTATGCCACAAATATTACATCTGAAGCATATGCTTAATTCTTAAGAATCCTGGGTGATTTTCACAGTCTTTAATTGTTAAAAAAAATCCAAGGCTAAAATATTTAGAAGTTATGATTCCTGCTATGTAAGAACTTGTATGTTGAGGCTAGATGGAACACATACAAATGCATACACAGATACACACAATAATTTGATGATAAACAAGAAGTAAAATTTAATGGAGTCATCAGAGACAGAAGATACGACAAATCCAGTGAGATTAAACTGCTTAGAATCTGGAAGGGTTTCATCAAAGAAAATTCTGAGGCAATGTTAACTTTGGAGAAATGAGGGAAATAATGAAGACTGACTTGAGGATGGAGACAATCCAGGGAATGGTGGGCCAGGTACTAAGAGGAATGGTGAGATCAAGAGAATGGCTGGATCCAGGAAAATGAATGTGGAAGGTTTGTAGTACAGACACACATAATTACACAGGGAGCAATTGGAAATTGAATCTGAACTCTGGGATGACAATTGTTTTTGAAGTTTTACTTACTTATTTGAAAGAGAGAGAGATTGATTTTCCATCTGTTGGTTCATTCCCCAAGATGGCTGCAACAACCAGGTTTGGACCAGGCTGAAGCAGGAAACCTGGACTTCCATCTGGGTCTCCCACCAGGTGGTAGGAACTCAAGCACTTGGACCATCACCTGCTGTCTTCCAGGCACATCAACACAGGGCTGGATCAAAATTTAAGTAGCTTGGACTGAAACTGGCATTCTGATATGGGATGTGGGCATCCCAGGCACTGGCTTAACCCACTGTGCCACTATGCCCTTGGGATGATAAACTTGGATCTGATAAAATAATGAAGAATAGGATCACGAGGAGCAGTAAAAGATGAATACATTTTACTAAAAGTATACTGAGGTGTTGGGATTGGGAACTAAACCTATGAATTTGGAGGGAACATAGTTTAGCCCATAACAGACCTTTGTGTGAAGCACTCATTAAGGGTGTGCAAGTCTAACCTGCTTTAGTCATTTTTACCTTTTGGTGGTAACATAATCCTTATTCACTAAATTTACTTAAACTTATTGATGCTAATACTTTCAGATGAGATTTCATGCATTTGGGGTGGTATGGCCAATATACAAAGGCTAATACTTTCTAATCAGCTCACCAGGTAGTTTTTCCTCCAACAAAAGACTCAATCTATTCAAATTGAACTCAACAGCCACTTCTTAGCACTCTGAGAAATTCACTTATTGTAGAGGCTTTGGCAGTCTTTCATGCATCCTGAAGACTCTAGACCACTTAGAATGTCCATAAGTTACTCAAGGGCTTCTGAGGCAGAAAACTGCCACCCTCAGCCTCATGATACACATCAGTAGCAATAAGTCATTGACTTCAAATTGATCTCTCCTGGAAGGAGAGTCATCCACAGACCCTGAATCAAAGACTTTCCATACACAGCTGCCCATAGTGTTTTGGGTCATAAAAATGGCTCCTTACAATTTCAGCATGTTTACCTGCTTAAGACAGGGCAGAGCAAAATGTGGGCCTTCTGGCATATTCCGCCTGCTGGAGAGGGTGGTCTTCCCTATCTTCAGATGCAAAGGGAATGGAGGAAGTCATCTTGACTGGGATTGAATGAATTGCAGTGGGAACTCATAGACTATGAATGGTACTTGGACCATTGTAGAATAATGGGACCCAGTGGAACATTGTTGCATTCTATTTCTTAGCTAGGAAGTGCCTAATAAAGAACATCAAAACCATCAGCTAAATTGGCCACTCTTCAGGCAGTTATTTTAGCACTGGATGTCCTGGCCAAAAAATAATGCTTCATCTAATTTATTATATACCAGTGGGCTTATTACCTAAGAGTTGTCTCCTTTAAAGAACTCTGAGGATATTTTACTTCACAGATATGAAAAATATAAGTCAAAATTGCAAATATCTCTACATATACAAGGACACAATACATGACCTTGCCAAGACACTCATATTTGGAGTTGTAGAATTTATTCATAGAAATCAGGGCATATATTTCACTTCTCAAAATGTACAATATTCAACCTTTGAAAAAGGCATTCAATAGAACTTTTTTTTTTAAGATTTATTTATTTATTTGAAAGAGTTACACAGAGAGAGAAGGAGAAGCAGAGAGAGAGAGAGAGGTGTTTTCTATCTGCTGGTTCACTCCCCATTGGCTGCAACAGCTGGAGCTGCGCCAATCTGAAGCCAGGAGCTAGGAGCTTCCTCCAGGTCTCCCACGTGGTTGCAGGGGCCCAAGGACTTGGGCCATCTTCTACTGCTTTCCCAGGCCATAGCAGAGAGCTGGATCAGAAGTGGAGCAGCCAGGTCTTGAAGGCGGCAGCTTTACCCTTTCCACCACAGCGCCAGCCCCTAGAACTTTTTTGATTCAAATAATTATTTATTTATTTGAGAGACAGAGGTACAGAAAGAGGGAGAGATCTTCTATCCAGACTGAAGCCAGGTTTTCCATGTGGGTGCAAGGGCCTAAGCACTTAAATCATTCTCCACTACTTTCCCAGGCACATTAGCAGGGAGCTGGATTGAGAATGGAGCAGCCAGGACATGGAAGATCATCTATATGGGATGCCAAAATTGCAGGTGATGGCTTAACCTACTGAGCCACATGCCAGCCCCTTCAATAACTTTTATAGCCAGCTTAACTGGGAGACATGATGATTTCCTTAAACAACTTTTCAAATTCCAGTCCTGCCAATAGATCCCTAAATAGGCCTCCCTCTTAACCCATGCCTTAGTTTCTCTCTCTCTCTCTCTCTCTCTCTCTCTTTCGACAGGCAGAGTGGACAGTGAGAGAGACAGAGAGAAAGGTCTTCCTTTTCTGTTGGCTCACCCCCCAGTGGCCCCTGTGGCCGGCACACCGCGCTGATCTGAAGCCAGGAGCCAGGTGCTTCTCCTGGTCTACCATGCTGGTGCAGGGCCTAAGGACCTAGCCCATCCTCCACTGCACTCCCGGACTACAGAGAGCTGGACAGGAAGAGGAGTGACCGTGACAGAATCCGGTGCCCCAACCGGGATTAGAACCTGGGGTGCCGGTGCCGCAGGCAGAGGATGAGCCTAGTGAGCCGCAGCGCTGGCCCTCTCTCTCTCTCTCTCTCTTTTTTTTTTTTAAAGATTTATTTATTTATTTGAAAGAGTTATACAGAGAGAGGCGAGAAGAGAGAGATGGTTCACTCCCCAGATGGCCGCAATGGCCAGAGCTGTGTCAATCCGAAGCCAGGAGCCAGGAGCTTCTTCTGGGTCTCCCATGTGGGTGCAGAGGCCCAAGGACTTGGGCCATCTTCTACTGCTTTTAGGCCACAGCAGAGAGCTGGGTTGGAAGAGGAGTAGCTGGGACTACAACCGGTGCCCATATGGGATGCTGGCACTTCAAGCCAGGGCATTAACCCACTACCCCACAGCACCAGCCCTGCCTTCGTCTCTTTTTTAAATGGTTTTTTATTTTATTTAAAGAAAGGCATAGTTAGAGACGGGGAGACACACACACATGCATCTTCATCTACTGGCTTATTCCCCAAATGGCTGCAATGGTGGGAGCTGAGCTGGTCCAAAGCTAGGAGCTTCCTCTGGGTCTCCTACATGGGAACAAAGACCTATAAGGACTTGGGCCTTCTTCTACTGCTTTCTCAGGTGCATTAGCAGGGAGCTGGATCAGAAGTGGAGTAGCCAGGACTCAAACCGGTGCCCATATGGGATGCTCGTGCTGCAGACATTAGCTTTTCTAGCTACACCACAGTGCTGGCCCCCAGCCTTAGTCTCTTTTTAATTCAAGGCTCCCAGGATCTGTGTTGTGACACAAGGAATTAAACTACCACCGCCTCTTGTTGGTTTCCCAAATTGGAATGTTTCTTTGAGTTCCAGCTGCTCTACTTTCTAGCTAGCTACCTGCTAATGCACCTGGGAAAGCATCAGAAGATGACCCAAGTACTGGCCCCTAACACCCAAGTGGGAGACCCAGATGGAGTTCTGGGCTCCAGGGTACAGCCTGGACCAGCCCTGGTTATTGAGGCCACTTGGGAAGTGAAACAGTGCGTGGAAGATCTCTCCCTCTCTTTTACTCTGCCCTTTTAATAGTTGAATATTATGAAACATTGCCTGAGGTCATTGCCAAATAACTTTCTGTGACAATCACTGGTATGTGCAGAGAATGAATGTATCTTACTTCATGGTGAATATTCAGTGATCTGTACTGGGCAAAATGTAAATGGGATTTAGTCTTCTTATCAGTCAAAGACCTGGAGATTACTATTAGCTAATGGAGTTGAGGAAATAGTTGTGTTCATTTTATTGAAATCATTTTGGATTATCACATCTTAGAGTAGGGACAGATTCTGGTGTGTTGGCAACTAGTGAGTAGAAACTAGGGCTACTGGTAATATTCTATGGAGGCTCAGGTCCACCCCACAACAAAGGCTCTTCTGGCTCAAAATGTCAATAGTGTCATGTTTGAGAAACCTGTTTGTTGATCATTGACTTGGATATTCTCATCAATTCCATTATTTATTTTGATGAAAGTAGGCTAAATAAGAAAGCAACTGAAAATAATCTAAAATTTAAAAACGAATAGGCAAATAAATCTTTAAAAGGAAAGAACTGAGCTATCTATATTAAAAAGCAAACAATTCCAAGCCTCATGACCAACTCACAGCAACTTTAAAAAAAACCTTCCCATCACTCTTTCCTATATTTACAGGAGGTGGGGGGTAGGCATGGGTACTGCCCTTGGAAGGAATTATTCTGGTTATATGCAGTGAATTATTTCCCACAATGGTAGGTTGTTATAAAAAACTGATAGACTAATGCCTCCCTGCTCTCTGGAGTCTTGCACATTTTAGAATCTTTCCTTTATGTTTCACTGTGGTGAGTTTGATTACAATGTGTCATAGTGAGGATCTCTTCATGTTTATTGGGAATTCTGTGCTTCCTGTACTTGGTTGTCTCTTTCTCCAAACCTGAGAAGTTTTCTGTTAGTATCTCACTAAAAAGGCCTTCTAATTCTTTCTCTCTCTTACCTTCAGGAACTCCTAGAACCCGAATTTGTTTTTTTTATTTTTAAAAAAATAATATCCTGTAGATTCCCAACAGTGTTTTTTAGATTTCTAATTTCCTCTTCTTGTTTGGTTTGACTGTATACTTTCCTGTGCTCTGTCATCTAAATCTGATATTCTCTCTTCTGCCTCACTGATTCTGTTTTTAAGGATCTCAACTGTGTTTTTTATTTTTTCTTTGTATTCTTCATTTCATTTTGATTTCTCATCAATATCTCAGTTTCATATTCTATTAAATTCCTCATTTCATTTAGATACCTCCTTAAGATTTAATTTTCATGAGATTTTCTTTCATGTCCTGCATGGATTACAGAAGTTCATTTATTTGTTTTTGATTATTTCTAAATATTCTTATGATAAATTCTTTGAGTTCCATTTCTTGGAGTTCTTCTACCTTGTTGTCTTCATAATCTTGTATTGCAGTGTCATTTTCTTTTGGGAGCTTCATTTTGTCTTCGTTGTTCTTGTTTCCTTTCTCATAGCTCTGTTTCCAGAGTGAAAGGGGAAACAAACAGGAGAGACACCCCCTGCACCAGGGGATCCATTGGAGCCTTCTCTTCTTCCTGAGACAACTGAGAGCTGGAAAACTCAGGCTTTTAGAACACTCCCTGCAAATAATATGTGCCTTTGACCTAAAAAAGTAAACAATAGATTAAATGCACCTACTGCCTCTTTTGAGGGGACTTTGTTAGGTCTTCTTTCCTCTTGCTTTGCTTTTCTTTGCATTCCCCTACCTCCAGTACCACTCAGAGGTTCTGGTCTACTAAGTGTATGGTGAGGCACAGAAACCCTTTTAAGACTTATGTTAGCAAATGCAGGTGGCTCTAATACCAACCTGAATTGAGAGCTATTATAATTAGTTATTTGTTCAAAAATTGTCCAACACTCTGATTTACTATGTTGATGTCTGTTGGGAATAGATGACATCGAGGGCAACCTTTGTATACCATTTTATATAACTTGTATATAAAATGTCCTGTTGCACTTCCTGGAGCACAATAATATTTTCCAAGCAAGCAAACACTTTTTTCAAGTATTTTAAAGTACTAAACTAACAATACAATACTGAAAGTTTGAGCTTAGATATTTTATACTTCTACATATTGAATGATTGAATATCTATCAAGTAAACAGTCCTACCTTTCACCATTAAACATTTAAACAAATTACTGAGGACACATATACTTCTTTTTGTTTTCCAACGAGGAGAGGAAGACTCTCAGAACAGAACACCTCTAAGGTCCCATAGCTCACACATGGCAGAACTGGAATTGGAACTGACATCTTTGATGGTGCCTTTTGGCTCACATATCAGCTTCTTCAAGAGCAATTTTGGAAATAAAATGTTATTCTGAGGGTACTCCAAATTGTTCACTAAGCAACAGAACCCTACATTCAGCAAGGGAATAAAGATGGGGTTTCTCCACTTTATATCAGTGCAGAGTGAAACTTTCTCAGTGTAACTGAGGCTAAAGCCAATCTCGGGGAACTGAGTGGAAAGGGCTGGGGAAAGGGCAGTTTATTCCAGCTCCCCACCAATTCCAGATAACACTGTTAGTTCTGCTTTTTTTTTTTTTTAAAGATTTATTTTATTCATTTGAAAGACAGAGTTACAGAGAGAGTTGGGGGAGGGGGGAGGTTTTCCATCACTAGTTCACTCCCCAACTGGCTGCAATGGCCCAAGCTGGATGAATCTGAAGCCAGGAGCCAGGAGGTTCTTTCAGGTCTCCCACAGGAGTACAGGGGCCCAAGGACTTGGGCCATCTTCCACTGTTTTCTCAGGCCATTAGCAGGGAACTGGATCAGAAGTGGAGCAGCTGGGACTCAAGCCGGCACCCCATGGGATGCCAGTGCTGCAGGCCAGGGCTTTAACCCGCTGGGCCACAGTGCTGGCTCCAGTGTTGATTTCTTGACCTGGCATTATGAGAAATGTCTGAGTAAGATAAGGGACAACCAGAAAGAAAGATGTGAACAGACTCACAGGCATGAGCTTCAGTGGTGATTGGGATTAAAGACTTCTTCAAATAGTTCCAGGATACACAAAGAGTATCATGGACAGTCCTGATCAGGTGATAACATTGATCGGTGAAGATTTAGATAGCACTGGATGGCAGCCCTTATAAGGTTACCAAGGCAATGGTACTACAAAGGGATAACTTGTAAAGATATTGTATTTGTCCTAAATTGATAACTGCAGTCATAGCTATGGCAATTTATTTTGTACAACATATTTGACATTTATGCATAATATTATTTCAGAATTGAGCATATTTTCCTAACTATCAATTTACATAATTATCTTTTTTTTGGCTAACAAAATCTGAAACCTGGCCTTTTCTCTTTGTAGAATGGGAAAGACTCATGCATAATTAGAGACAAAAGGGGACTCAGGTATCCGCAAATGTAACCCTTACATTAATTTTAGGAATGTGAAGACTTGAGGTAAAGTTTACCTAACGTATCACTTCAAAACCCTGTTTTAGAACTCAGGTTTCAATTCCTTGCTCAGTGACTCTCACGTCTAAGGGATGTACCATGATCGCACAAATGAATGTTCAGAAGGGCATCACTGGCAGCCCTCCAAAGTTGGAGTGGAATGCAAAACTCAACTTGATCACAATTGTGAATTAGAACTGTTTCTTATTTAGTAAACATTTACTTTTAACCATAGTATAACAAAGAAAATATTTCATGCACCCTAAATGTATATGGTAGCTCCATAAGTTATCAGTAAGGAAACATTTCTGTGTGATTAACAAGTTGATCAAGTAAAATATTTTTCCAGGGTTACAGAACCCCCACTATGCCTCATCTCCCTCACTACCTTCCTCCTCCCAAGATATGCTGACTCATATCATTCACTAGCTTGGCCTGTTTGTGAACTTAATATAAACGAATTATACACCATATATTTTTTATCTCTAGTTTTTCTTATTGTGTTTGCAATATTCATTCATTAAGCAAAAAAGTAGCAAGTAAGCTATATTTTCTTTTTACTATTTTACTTTGTTAGTGTTATGGAGATTATTTTTTTCATTGTGTTGCTATTTGTTTCTGAGTTGATTAGGATGTGGCTGCTGTGAATAGTGCTGTTATCATAATCAGTTATTCCATTTAGTACACCTGAAAGTACAGTTGTCATATATACATACATTCATTCAGTTTTAATAGTTACTTGTAAATAGGAGTCCAAATGGTTTCATCAATTTATACCTATATTACGAGTGTAGCAATGTCTTCAATTTCTTGCCAAAACTTGGCATTTTCAGTCTGTGTTCATTTTAGTCATTCTTCAGGAAATATAACACTGTCTCGTTATAGTTTCAATTTTCAATGTCATTAAACATCATGATACTTATCAATTTTTTAAAAATTTATTTGGCAAGTAGAGTTTAGACAGAGAGAGAGAGAGAAAGGTCTTCCTTCCGTTGGTTCACTCCCCAAATGGCCGCTATGGCCAGCGCTGCGCCGATCTGAAGCCAGGAGCCAGCTGCCTCCTCCCAGTCTCGCATGGGGGTACAGGAGCCCACACACTTGAGCTGTCCTTCACTGCCTTCCTGGGCCATAGCAGAGAGCTGGACTGGAAGAGGAGCAGCCGGGATTAGAACCCAGCGCCCATATGGGATGCCGGTGCTGCAGGCAAAGGATTAACTAAGTGAGCCACGGTGACGACCCCGATACTGAGCAATATTTGAGATGTTTATTGGTGTCATCAAATCCTTTTGTGATGGGTTTTTGTAGATTATATATGAGACCATTTATTATTTCATATGTACAATTATATGTAGATATTTACACAAAGAGATACTTGTTTTATTATTTGTTATTGATAGAAGAGTTAAATCCTCACATGTATAGAGAGGTTGGAAATTGTTAAATCTTGGGAGTCCCGTCGGTCACATGTAACCAGCTTTCCTATAGCGACTTTTCCCCTTCGGTCCAATTTGCATCCAAGATGAGTCTTAGACACCATGTGATGTTCAAGCAGTGACTCCAGTGCTGCTCTCAACAAGATCAACAGCGGGAACAGGTCAGAGGCATGGGATAGACACAGTCAGGAGTCAGGTGACCACCTGACCCTGAATGTCTCCCTTTAGAGTCTGTCCTCAGAGTTTGGGGAGGTCTTTCCCATTTTATATACTTTTATTCAATCTGAGGCAGTGACCAGGTGAGTCTTCCCTAAAGTGGGTAGAAGCTATACGTGTAAGAGAAGGCTCTGTTTGAGGTTTGTAAGAGTTGTATCCATCCTGAGGGAGTCTTCTCTCCTGGAACAGCACAGATCAGGTGCACCAAACTGCTGAGTGACACAGTGCTGGCCCTGCATGACAATTCAGTGTCAGTTTTATGGCTACCATTAGTCTTGAAACCACAGTACATCTCCTGAAAGATAGTACAGGGATTCATACAAATTATTTTATTTACTTAGAACATTTCCAAGCAAATTGTTGACAGAATTTCTAAAACTGAAAGTATTCAATATATATTTCCTTTAAAATTCAAACAATTGTTCTAGATAACCAAAATACAAACTTCAAAACCAGAAAACTCATAATGATGCATTAGAACCATCAAATCCTCAATTCCATGAGTGTTTCATAGAGCCCTTCATATTCACCCAGGAACCAGCTCAGAATCCTGAATCACTTTTTGCAATTGTCAGGTCTCCTCCATCAAGTACAGTCTGCAATAGTTCCTCAATCTTTCCTTGACTTTTGGACCTTGTTTATTTGAGGGTATAGCCTAGGAATTTCTAAATCATCTCTCTTCTGAGATTGTCTGATGATTCCTCATAACTCAATTGTGATTATGCAGCTTTGACAAGACTATCAGAGGAGGAGCTCAGTTCTTTTGACATCCAGTTAGTTGACCAAGATTCAATTTACTTGTGATCATTGGTGCATAACGTGATCTATCACCCAGATGAACTACATACCCTCAGCTGAGGGTACATTATCCCTATTATAGAGACACAAATGAAATGTACCTCAGTTATGTTCTCTTTCTGTCCTGTGACCAGCTTGGAGATTGTGCTTTCATTGCACTGGATTGGAGCCCAGGTATTGGTTTTTTAACGTAAAAATTTAAAAATCCAAGTGGTGCTAGCACAGTCATGACAGAGAGCGACTAAAGTAAATTGATGCAAGCAAATTAGTTTAATGAGCAGTTGGTAATTTTTGACTTTGAGGGAAATCAAAATAATCTATGACATGTACACTAACGTCTGTTTTGTGCTACTCCGAGATCTAGGACATTTTGTGTTAGAGAGCCGAAGCCTTTCAAGCACTCAGTACACTCATTATAGGTGCCTAAACATAAAATAGCCAACATAATTCAGTAACCAACCATATACCAAGTTATTAGCTAAGTAAATGGGAATGCTTTTCACTATTACGTGCAAAACACACTGGAAAGCAGAGATCACTATTCTTACTTTTCAGTTGGAAATGCAGACTGTGGGAGAATAAGAGATCTGGCCAGGGACACATAGGTCCCATGTAACAAAAAATCAGATTGGAGGTGAGATCTTCTGATGTCCTATGCAGTGTAAGTTTTTTCCTATAAAATAGCTCAGCTGCTCTTTATAGAAATTATGTTATATGTTCAGAGATCACTATCTTTGAGTTGAGCTGAGGCCCTGTGTTTTTATAGATGGAAGGAATCAGAGGCTTTTTTGTTTTTGCTTTTGGAAATACAGCTAAACGGAGAGGGAGAGAGAAATCTTCCATGTACTTGTTTACTCCTCAATGCAATGGAACATGGTAGTTTAGCTAGGCCTAAGCCAACAGCCAGGAAATCAATCATGGCTCCCATGTGGGACCCAAGTACATGAGCCATCGGCCTGCTGCCTCCTAAGATGTGTATTAGCAGAAGTTGATGTCAGGAGCAGGAACAGAACAAAAATTGGAACCAGGGCAATCTTGTATGAAAGAGTCCCAAGTAGCATCTTAACCACAGAGCAAATGCTTACCCCGTGTGTGTAGCTAATTTAAAGATAAAAGGGACCTTTAATATCAATGGGTCCAAATTTTTTTTATTTTTATGAAGGAGCAATTAGTGACTCAGTGAAATTGTGTCATCAGACCATCCATACAAGACTTTGTCTAGGGCTTGGTGCTATTGCGCATAGGGTTACCTCTGACATCCTCATATGGGCACTGGTTTGAGACCCGGCTGTTCCTCTTCAGACCCAGCTCTCTGCTATGGCCTGGGACAGCAGTAGAAGATGACCCAAGTCCTTTGATCCCTGCACCCACGTGGGAAACCCGGAAGAAGCTCCTGGCTCCTGGCTTGGGATCAGCACAGCTGCGGCCATTGCGGCCATCTGGGGAGTGAACCAGCGGACGGAAGGCCTCTCTGTCTCTCCTCTCTCTGTGTATCTCTGACTTTTAAATAAATGAATAAATCTTAAAAAAAGAAAATTACTCAAAATTCTGGATTAGTAGATAAATTACTTGGGAATTTATGACAGTGAGGGAAATAGTAATATTCTATGATGGGTATATTTAAAATATCTATTATGCACTATTCCTTAATCTAGGGCACTTTGTCCTCCATGGAAGCCTCTCAAACACAGTACATTCTAGCAGCATTATAGCTGCTTAAACATAAAACAGCTAACCTAATGCATATGTCTTCAATAACCCAACGTATACCAAGTTATTAGCTAAAGAAGTGTATATGCTCCCTTATTAAGTACCAAATGACACTGTAGAGTAGAGATCATTATTTTTTATTTTTCAAATGGGGAAATGGAGAATCTGAAAGACCAAGAGATCTGGCCAGGATCACACAGCTGTTAGTTGACAGAGAAGCGACCGGAACTGAATTCTCCTGGCGCCCATAGTTGTGCACTAAGCTCATACCACAGTGCCTGGTGAATAATTTTAGCAAAACAAAGGAAACCCTAAATATTAATTACTTTGATGGACTCCACTCTGACTGTTCATAAAGCAACAGGCTTCCCATCAAATAGAAGCCCTTCACTTGACAAGACCAGAGGTGATCAACAGTAAATCACAACATATCAAAATTTATAGGATACAGCAAAGGCAGTGTTAAGAGGAAAGTTTATAGCAGTAGGTGCCTACACCAAGAAATTGGAAAGGCACCAAACAAATGAGCTATCTAATTCACCATTTTGCCCAAGTTGAAATTTTGCATTTCTCTCTGTACAGGGCTTCACCCAGATGCCCTGCTGATCATCCATTTGGTCAGTGATGAGAGATCTTTCAATGGGAGAGCCCCTGTGAAAGGAATTGAAGCCTGACTTCTCAAAAAGGTCTTGTACTGATACATTAGTATCTTATCAGTGACACCTTACAACTTCACTATGCTAAAATTAAAGTCTGGATTCCAGTAGCATATCTCCAAGACTCCTTTTTCATCTATGTCTTTCTTATTCTATAAAGAGAAAAGCCAGGCAGGGACCTCAGTAGAAGGAAAGAGGAATGGAGTCACCCATTTTTATAGCATAAAATAGTTGCTTTAAGGAGAGCATTTGAGTTCATTTTATCCTAATAAGGTACTACAACTCTTTTAGAGTCCTGTCAAGTAACAAAGCTTGACTCACACAAGTTCTAAAGGTTACAAAATGAACCTTTACTCTCATTTTCATGAAGCTGTGCTGCATTTATTGACTCAATTCATGTTTATTTGAAAATCATTACTGTGTTGTAGAATACAGTAGGTAAATGTTAGTGAACTCAGATGAACTGAATATCTTGGTAGGAAGTGTGTAAGACTAATGATATGGAATCTAGCCTGAGTTCTACCACTGGCAGAAACAATATTCTTGGCTCAGAGGTTGACTCTCCAAGGCCCAACTTCATCGACCCTAAAATGAGAATAATTTTACCTTAGACTAAGGTAGTTCAGAGCATCCAAACTGGCGGTTGCAAATTTCTTCCTTATTGGAGGTCTGGCAATTCTAGCTATTTTCCTGCAATTAACTCCTGGAATTCTTAAGCATTATTAATCTGTTTTGAGTTAAATGTAGGTCTGATTAGTAGCAATGAGTTTTTGTTAAACAGAATATGAAAAGAGAAAAGAAAGTGTCTAATTTTATAACTTTAATTATGGTTACAAAAGTCAACAAATAAAAGAATTATCTGCACCCCCCCCCCCCCATGTTTCTTGCAGCTCAATTCACAATAGCTAAGACATGGAGTCAACCTAAATGTCAACCAAAGACTAGATAAAGAAACAATAGGATATATACACTAAATACAACACAGCAGTAAAAAAAACAATGAAATCGATCATTTGCAACAAAATGTTTGAATCTGAAAAACATCATACTTAGTGAAATAAGCCAGTCCCAAAGGGACAAATGCTATATGTTCTCCCTGATCTATGAGAACTAATAGAGCACCAAAAAAAACATCTGTAGAAGTGAAATTGACACTTTGAGTAGCAATGACTTCAACAGCCATTGTCTCAACTGTCAAGGAACAGTTTTTTTGTTTTTATTTTCTTCTTCATACTATTTATTGAACTCTTTACTTAATATAGAGTTAATTATATGTATATAAAGTCAATTGAAATTGATCTCTGGCCGGCACCACGGCTCACTAGGTTCATCCTCTGCCTGCAGCGCCAGCATCCTGGGTTCTAGTCCCGGTTGGGGTGCCGGGTTCTGTCCCGGTTGCTCCTCTTCCAGTCCAGCTCTCTGCTGTGGCCCAGGAAGGCAATGGAGGATGGCCCAAGTGCCTGGGCCCTGGCTTCGGATTGGCTCAGCGCACCAGCCGTAGCAGCCATTTGGGGGGTGAACCAATGGAAGTAAGACCTTTCTCTCTGTTCCTCTCTCTCTCAGTCTAACTCTGCCTGTCCAAAAAAAAAAAAAAGAAAGAAATTGATCTTAGTAAAAAATAAGAGAATAGAGAGGGAGGAGGAAGTTTATAATTGTAAAACTGTATAGTTCTGTATACATTCCTATTAACTTACTTCTAAGGGTACAGTTTAAAAACTTGTCATGGGACCTCAAATCCTATCAAGTTGGGTAGTAAAAATGCCATCTAAAGTGTTAAAGTGATCATATTAAAGTGATCATATAGATAGGATTAATTGTTAAAGGGGTCATATAAATAAGGTGAAATGTCTAGCAATAATAATACAATTAAGAAGGAGAGACTGTTCCAACATGGGAACCAGTCTGCACAGTAGGCTCATAGAATGACAATCATTTTAAATAGCACTCTAACCTCAAAATCATCCCTTATGGCTTTCTGGTCTGGCTGAAAAACCCATGAGAGCATTTTAGGCCACTGTGGCAAAAAATGTCCTATATGAAGGATCTCTGTGAGTGAGACCCCAGTGGAAAGAAGTGGCTGTTAAAGAAGAATGTACCTTTCTGTGAAGGGATGAGAGAACTTCCACTTTGCTTATGGCCTTGTCTAAGTACCAACAGAGATTGTGGATTCACAAGGCTTCCATAGCCTTGGTAGCTCATGTCAAAAACCTCCATAGCCTTGGTAGCTCATGTCAAAAACCTCTGTCAAGCCTATCGGAGCCATTTGGGGAGTGAACCAGTATATGGAAGATTCTCTCTCTCTGTAACTCTGCCTTTCAAATAAACAAACTTTTTTTAAAAAAGGGTATTCTTTTTTTTAATTTGGCAAATAGAGTCAGACAGAGAGACAGAGAAAGGTCCCCCCTTCGCTGGCTCACCCCCAAATGGCTGCCATGGCCGCAGCTACGCCGATCTGAAGCCAGGAGCCAGGTGCTTCCTCCTGTTCTCCCATGCGGGTGCAAGGGCCCAAGCAACTGGGCCATCCCCCACTACCCTCCCGGGCCACAGCAGAGAGCTGGACCGAAAGAGGGACCAAAACCTGGTGCCCACATGGGATGCTAGTGCCATAGATGGAGGACCAACCCTGTGTATAGATTCTATCCTCAGGTGTGGGAATACCAGCCATCATTTCTAGTTAGCTCTGTCTTTTGAAATGGTGGCCTTCCCCTTCTGTAGAGCTTGTATCTATGGTTCAGTCTTTTGTGATAGCTGCTATCAGTTAATCATGCACAAAAACCCTTCCTTAATAACTTCTCAGCTTTATATATTTTAGTTTAGAGTTGACAAAGGTAGCTCATCTTGGCATTCATATTTCTACCTTTATAATCAAGATGTTTTTCTGAAAGCAAGGGTGATCAGTCATTATAGAGCTAGGTTCTGCTTTTTTCTCATTGCCGGGATAGACCTGTCCTGGTTGCTGGTCTGATCTGATCCCATATTGTGGGAAAAGTGAGTGATGACCAGGATTGAATATCAAAATGCCTTTGAACTACATTTGAGCAACCAAGAGGTTTTAAAAGAAGTGTTTTTTTAGGCTAACTCTCCCTGAGTTCATTATCAATTTTAACTTTATCAGTTCTGCAGGCAAGAGTCATTGTCCCAAAGTACCAGGCCAGTATTATTTTGCTAGGAGTTGTAGTTATGCAGGATTTTGATAGGTAACAGGTCAAAAAGGAAAGCTCAAAAAGGAAAATGCTAAACAAAATCAACGTGAGCATAATAAATTGAGTTTGAATCCTACAAAGAATGAACAGAGATAATAATCTAATAGCAGGTATATCATGGTTTGGGGGTTGACTACTTGCATAAGTACAGCAAGAACCGTAATCTCAATTTTAGAAGACTCTCAATGTTAGGAAGCCTAATCAAGGAATATTTAGATTTATTTATTTTTTTCCAAAAAGCTACAGTAGTTAATCTTTTGACATTTCAGGGCCTACTAAGAAGTGATAGTTTTATTTACTCAATGTAAGTCCAGGAACTCCTGAAGCCAGGTATTCTGTGTATAATTTTAGATAGGCCAATGCTTCCAATTGTATCCTGTTAGGAACAGATCATTTTTACTGAACCTATGCCGGTAATCACATTGCTACATAAACCCCAAATACTCATACATGGTTTTTGCATTTTGAAAGAATTAAGAAGGGAGAAAAGGTAAATGATTGCATTTTTGTTTACAAAATATACTTTGACAAAGTGTTGTTAACCATAGAAATCTCAAGAAAAGTTTTTTTGTAAACCTAAAAGATAAGTCATTTAAGTATAGAATCAATAATATTTTAGATAAAAGACATAAAAACCCACAGGTGTTATTGTGTATTGAGTTTCATGTAATTGATTCTTACCTTCTTTGATCTCAGAAGTTTCATGAAATCATGTTTTTAAATCAGAGTTCTGAAAATTGTATTTAGTCCATTGATCTTCAAATTGTCAGAAGCCTGAAATAAGAATAATTGTTAGAGTCTTATTCTAGTTTTTAAAGATTTATTTATTTGAAAGTAGAGTTACAAAAAGAAATAGAGAGGGAAAGACAAAGAGAGAAAGGTCTTCCATCTGCGCTGGTTTATTCCCCAAATGGCCGCCACAGCCAGGGCTGGGTCAAGCTGAAGCCAGGAGCCTGGAATTCTATCTCTATCCCCCATGTGTGGGAGGGGCCAAGAGTTCATCTGCTACTGCTTTCCCAGGTGCATTAACAGGGAACTGGATTGGAACTGGAGCAACTGAGACTTGAGCCAGAACCAATATGGGGTGCCAGCACTGAAGGCTTTGGCTTGACCCACTGTACCACAGTATTGGCCCCTGTTAGAGTCTTTTTCATGAATCTGATTGCACATATTTTTGTAGGTGAATAAAGTGTTAAAATTTTTATTGTAACTCAACAATTTATAAGGAAACTCAGCATTTTAGAAAGCACTGGTGAGGTTTCCTAAAACTGTTGTCCTCTCAGGCCTCTAGGCCTGTGATTGAGAGGGTTCAGTCTGAAAGATCTTTAAAATCTCCAGGTCCTTTTTCATTAAGATAACAGTAGTGACTGATAACATCACATCAGGACCAACAGACCTTTTTAGATGTTAAATAATTTCTAAAATATTTATATAATAACACTTAGAAATGCAGCTTTAAGTTCAGCATCATTTTACAACTAGACAATACTGTTCCATACAAGCCAAATAAACTTCATTAACTATTATCTCTGCAAATGAGAGATATATCTTTTTAGGATCTCTAGGAGTCCAACTGGAAATCTCAAAGTCAAAAGGCTTAATTTAGAACTTTGATTCTGAGAAAGTCTGTGAAAGATATCAAAAGACTTAAAACATTTGCTCAAAACAGGATCCTTGATGATCATGAAATAATAAGCACCAATTTGATCAGGGTGTTTTAATCAGAGTTTTAGACCAGATTTAATTAAAGTTATAAGCATCACATATTTTAAAAAATAGATTTTTTTTTCTTTCCTGGGTCAGTTACCAAAAGGTGAATTCTTTTATTAAAATATTTATTTATTTATTTGAAAGTTAGTGTTACACAGAGAGAGAAAAGGCAGAGAGAGAGAGAGGTCTTCCATCACTGGTTCACTCTCTAATTGGCTGCAATGGCCAGAGCTGCACTGATCTGAAGCCAGGGACCAAGAGCTTTCTCCAGGTCTTCCCATGGGAGTGCAGGGACCCAAGGACTTGAGCCATCTTCTGCTGCTTTTCCAGGCTGTAGCAGAGAGCTGGATCGGAAGTGAAGCAGCCCGGTCTAGAACTGGTGCCCATATGGGATGCCAGCACTGCAGGTGGCAGCTTTACCCACTACACCACAGTGCTGGCCCCAAAATGTGAAGTCCTGAGTAAAAAAGCAAGTTATCCTGTTATAAAATTTTTAGTGTCATATCATAAACAAGAAAATTTAGAGTAGAAGGAGTATGACTCCTAGAATGTCAAAGTACATTACATTGTCTGATTGCATGGAACAATTTGAACACCAGGAAAAGCCATGAGCAAAGAATCAAGCTACTCTTTTTACCTAGGTATTTAAGAACAAAGTTTTTAGTGTCAGGTCATAATAGAAGCAGAACTGGAGAGTAAAGGAGGTTACTGGAGCTGAGTGTAAAGTTGAGGAAGAGAGTCACCAATTAAATGGAAATTGTAAAAATGTTTTTAAAAATGAAAGAATATATAGGAATTTAATCCTTAGTTACTTTAGAGTTGAATTGTTTGTCATATATCAAAAATTTGTGAAAACATATTTGTCAATGGACCCAAATACATCATATTTTTTATACAATTTAAAGAATCCAGGGATATTTGAATTTATATTTAGAAAATTTTTTTATTTATTTACCTAATGTATTTTTAATAATTATACTTTGATTACTTATGAAACTGAGATATTAGACAAGCATAGTCATTATTTTAAAAGCAAACTTGCTATGCTTGATACATAGAATATTGTATTGTGCTTTTACTTGTGTGTAGATTAAATTTTTTATGATGTTAGATATATAGCAGAGTTAAATATAATTCTGCCTGGCTAGCAAAATCAGGCACAAATGCATGCTAACAATTTTGAAGATATCTGTGTTTTTATTTTACCAAAAAGTATCTAATTTATCAAGGATTCACTTTAGTCATATAAACTAAAAGATATTTGTGTTAATTTAATAGTTTTAATTTATGTCTTATTAATTATGAGATAACCACTCATTATCTTTAAATCAACTAAAAACACTTTTAGGGATTTTTACAATGCAGATAAAACATACAATGTATGCACACATATAACACATATATATAATGAGACAGAAAAATTAAACATTTCTTATACTGGTTTGGTTCTGAAAATTGTTTTACTTTTTTTCTGACTAAAGACATCTCTTAAGTCCCATAGCTGCACTTGCCAAAAACGTGTCTTAGCTATTCGCAGAATTGTTCTCCCTCTTTTCTTTTTAAATTATCATTAAACAGATTTCTTGCCCTTGGTAACGTTACGCAATTTTAAAATGTTATATATCAACATTTCAGGAGAAACTTGCATATGGAAGATGCTGCTTGAACAGTCAGTGTGCAAATGACTCTCATTCCAGGAAAGGGATTGGAATGTTTCCATGTAATGAAAAGGATGTCTTAATTTTAGGTCCTTTATTTGGTGCTCCAATGGTTAGAGAAATCTTTTTTGTTGTATTTGTTTTGTGACTCTTGTCATATGTACAATTCTTTGACTACTTTTTGAACATTTGCTTCCTCTCTGGCAATGGTGGACCAGGGGCTCCTATGGGGAAATTATAGTTGGCACAAAGAGATGAAGGGTGAATCCCTGGGCCTCCTCATTCATTGGACCCAAACACATACACACAGAATCTAACACGTAGGCTATGCAAGTGTCATCATTTTTTTGAAGTCATAGTATCATGACTATAGGCTGCCCTAATCAGCTAGGTTAGAGCCCAGATAGATTTTGGAAGTGGAGTCACCCATATTTTACTAAAGAGAAAGGAATTTTCACACAGCAAAGAGAATATTCTTACAAACCAAATCCTCCTTGTAGAGGGACTTGGACAACCATCTTATAATCTTATTTCCAGTACCTGTACCAGAAACAAATGACCTAGGTAGGTCCAAAGGCATATTGCCCAAAAGATAGAGATAAAGGATTTCCAATGTGCACAGCAGTTAGATTTATCCAACCTTGAAGACTGTCAAGTCCTTCCTCAAATTTGTAGTCCATCATCTCCCTAAAGTATAATTTCCTTGCATCAACAAAGCATTTGTAGGCAGCTGATTCTGTGGCAGTGAGAGAAGGGTGAATCCCTAAGAAGAAAGGACTCTCAGTGCCTGCTGGGAAGTCCCTGAAATCCCAACAATGAGGTCAGCAGCTGATATACATGAGTGGTTTTTGCCTGTCTCCAGTAACATGACTGAGTTACTTCTTGTGTGCTGCTAAAGCCAATTGTGTGGTGCCTTGGGAACCGAGAGGATGAGGTTAGTTGCAGAGGATGCACCCACTCTCCTGAGTGGGTTTACAGGTTGATGAGGAAAAATAAAGGCCTTTGCTGCTGGTCACTTGAAGGCCAATTTGCCAGAAACAGGAGTCAGTGCAAGGAAATGAGGTTTATTCAAGAGGGTAGCAGCTCTCTGTCTCACAAGAGCTTTTTCCAGTTTATAATTTAGCTGAAGGAAGAGCGGGATGTAGGTGGATGTTAGGGAGGCTAATGGACTTGGTTGGTTGTCAGGCAGATTCTTGAGGTCAGTTCCAGTAACCATCTTGAAACTGGTTAGATGGTGGTTTCTTTGATCTAAAGCTTGACTGTTTACCGTTGGGGGTCATAAATCCCTGAGCAAGCAGTGTTCCTTTTGGCATTGAACTTGGTGGTCATAAATTGCTTCCTTGTCATAATCTTGCAATTCTAGCCACTTTTGTATGGTCAGTCCTTGGAATTCTCCAGAAACATTATTAATCTGTTGAGTTAAATGTAGGTCTGATTAGTCACAAGGTCAAGAATTAGCTTTTTCTTTTAAAGATTTATTTAATCATTTGAACAGCAGAGTTACAGTACAGTACAGTACAATGAATGAGGGTGGGCCAGGCTGAAGCTAGGAGCCAGGAGTTTCATCCAGGTCTCCCATGTGGGTTTGCAGTTTTAACCAGGCCATAAGCAGGGAGCTGGATTGGAAATGGAGCAACTTCTACCTAAACTGGGATGCAAACTGGGATACCAGCCTCTCAGGTAGCGGCATAACCTTCTACTCCACAGTGCTGTTCCCCAGGAAGTAGCTTTTGTAAGGAAGAATATGAAAAGAGAAAATGTATTCATTTAGACACTTGATCTTAGCCAAAAGGCAGAGAAGTGATAATGTATTCACTTAATTATGGTTACAGTGGAAGGTATGAATATTGATACATATTCAGTAACTCAAAATGTACTGGTGTTATTTTAGGTATTTCATGTGTAGTACTGTTAAGTATCATTTAGTACATGTTTAGTAATGTTAATATGGTACACCAAAATATTTCCAATATTTTCATTTTGAAGGAAAGTATCCTAGTGTTTGAGAAAGCATAATAGGTGTACACTATTTTATATACAAGAGATAGAAGATTCAGGTTGCTCTTAAAGTCATAAATTCCCAGTTGGTTATCAGTTTAAGAAACCAGGATGTTGAACAACTTTTAGGTTTAATAATTTACTTCATCAGTTTTCAGTTTTAGCTGCTAATGGGAAACACCTGGGGTGTTTAAAAAAGGAACTGAAGGGACCAGCACTGTGGCACAGTGGGTTAAGCCGCTGTCTGCAGGGCAAGTATCCCATATGGGCACCGGTTCAAGTCCTAGCTGTTCCATTTCTGATCCAGCTCTCTGATAGCATGCTTAGGAAAGCAGTGTAGGATGGCCCAAGTCCTTGGGCCCCTACACCCATCTGGGAGACCTGCAAAAAGCTCCTGGTTTTGGCATGGCCTGGCCCTGGCCGTTGTGGCCATTTGGGGAGTGAACCAGCGGATGGAAAATCTCTCTTGTTCTGTCTCTCCTTTTTCTCGGTCTGTAACTCTGCCTTTCAAATAAATAAATTAAACTTAAAAAAAAAAAAAAAAAGCAACTGAAGAGTGCCTGGGACCCACCCTATACTAGATATGCTGGAATTTCCAGGGTAGGGCAATAGAGCAGTAAAGAGCATGCTATTTCCATCTTTTCAGTGGAACAAAGTCCACTCAGAGCAGACATTAAAGTAAATATAGCTGATTGCTTAGTTTACTGGTCAAAAGAACAGGCTTAGCAGAGTATTATAAAAGTCTAGGATTGCAAGCTCAGTAAGAGAAGGCTTCAATGGATCTAGTTGTGGTCCTGGTGCTCAGTCTGTCCTTTTTGCTTCTCCTTTCACTCTGGAAGCAGAGCCATGGCAGAAGGAGGCTCCCTCCTGGACCCACTCCTTTCCCAATTCTTGGAAATATCCTGCAGTTAGATGTTAAAGACATCAGCACATCGTTAACCAATGTAAGTATGCATTATTTTTTCTCCAGAAGCTTGCAAAAGGTAAGTAATCAACTCCTATTTTAAATAAAATGTATTACTATAGGCAAATCATTCAAATATTTAATTTAAAATGGATACCCTCTGGGGATTATTTTTTGGGAGGTCGTTATCAGAAATAGTGGAATACAATCATACATCTTTGGGGGCCGGTGTTGTGGTGCAGTGAGATAAGCTGCTGCTTACCATGTTGGTATCCATATCAGTGCCAGTTCAAGTCCCTAATGCTTTAAATTAAATTATTTCACCTTTTCTGTTACTCGGTCTTTTAAATAAATGAATAAAATTTAAAAATATTAATGTATTTTGTAGTAGAGAAATAATTTAACTTGTAAGGTGGGGTCAAAATATAAAATGCTCCTGCCTTTCTTTGTTTCAGCTTTTTTTTTTTTTAAGATTTGTTTATTTGAAAGTCAGAGGTACAGAGAAAGAGGGAGAGACAGAGAGAGAGAGGGAGAGAGAGAGAGAGGTGCCATCTGTTACTTGGTGAGCGTAGAGCATAGATTAAATTGCCTTTTCATCATATCTCCTTATGCTTATCCTGCCTCTATGGTGCCCACTCTCTGTGTTAATAATACCAGTAGATCTTAAATTGTTTGGGCATTAGGATTATCTGATGTGAATTAAAAAATGTAGATTTCTAGTGTTAATCACAAACTACTGAGTAGGATCACCATGGGGATTTGTTCTGAGGCAGTGTCCTACAGTAGATGGATATAGGTCCAGATTTGAGCATTGAGTCCTGATAAATTCCTGAGGCATCAGACATTGACAAAACAGGGTTTAAATTTGGGTCTTTTATTTTTTGGGTGAAAGGATTTTGAAATTCTTTAAAGTTCAGTCTCTATATTTGTAAAACAGAGCAAATAATTCTAGTTCAAAGTGTTGGTTTAGTTGTAATAATATATATACTAATTTCTCCTGCAATTGCTGGGCAATTGGGAATATCTTTGTTTCTGGGAGCTATAGCAACCATCATCATAGTTATATGTAGCATCCAGAAATATTTGAAGTTGTCTTTGACAGAACAAAAATATAAGTAATATGATGGTTATATCAGTCTGAATCATGCAAGGATATATAGACCAAAGGGTGAATTCTTTTGCTAATATTTGTGTCTTTTCTGTTTCAAGCTTTCAAAAGTCTATGGCCCTGTGTTCACTGTGTATTTGGGTATGGAGCCCACTGTGGTGATGCATGGGTATGAAGCAGTAAAGGAAGCCTTGGTTGACCTTGGAGAGGAGTTTTCTGGAAGAACCAATTTCCCTGTGACTACAAAACTTAATCAAGCATCTGGTAAGTGTGTGTGTGTGTGTGTGTGTGTTGTGTGTCTCTGTGTTGGGTGATGATAATGGGTTTGGTGAGAATGAAGAACAGAAACATGAGTGGCTCTTCCTGCAGAGCTGAGCCAATCCACAAGGCTTCTAGTTACCAGTTTCCTCTTCCTTGCCTAGGGTTCTCTTCCTAGTTTTCATTTATCCTCCTTTTAGGAGTCATTTTCAGCAATGGAAAGAGATGGAAAGAGATGCGGCGCTTCTCGCTCATGACTTTGAGGAATTTTGGGATGGGGAAGAGGAGCATTGAGGAACGAGTTCAAGAGGAAGCCCGCTGCCTTGTGGAGGAGCTGAGAAAAACCAACGGTGGGTGACTCTATATGTCCTTAAGAGAATGAAGTTTTCTCTAGTGATGACCCTGGATACATTGCGAGGATAGCAAGATCTTTCATTCTGGGTCCTGGTTGTCAGCCTGTAAGAGGAGAAGGGACGTTCTGAAGCAGGGTCAAGGGAACTTTTCTGTATGTTTGGATGATGAGTTTCACACACTAACTGTGCACACAGGAATAAAAGGTTCGTCTCATCCTTTGCTGTCCTGCTTTGTTTTCAAACTCCACTGTTTTCCCAGTAGTTAAAGGTTAATGCTTTTTTTCCCCACAATAGCATAATCGTGGGAAAACTATTCTAGTACATTTCACCAGGGAATAATTGTCTAGGGCACATGGTGGGAATGACTTTATCACATCCTTATGGTACATGGAGAAGAGACAGAGGCTTTCACATAATTGATCTGTATTTGTAGGATAGCTTCACTCACATGTCCAGGCGATTTTCCTCTGGCCTATATCTATAATACGTGTCAGTAATGATGTTTGTGATTTTAATTGCCTAGGCACCTCTTAGTATACTAAGTCCTTAACCATCATGTTTTCTCTGTGGACAAAATACTTAAAATGATCTTAAAACTATCAAAGTTATTTAATGTTATGTAACCGCTTACTGTATTGTTTCATATACTTTGAATCAATTATACTATAGTTAAATCCTCCAAAAATATGCAGAGCAACATATAGAATGATTTATTTAACTATTTAATAGAATGACCTATTTAACTCTTTGTTGCACCAGCCCTAATTTTAAGTTGACTTTATTTTCAGCTTTACTTATATTCCCCCTCTTTATTTGTATGTTCATCATGTTTTGCTATATTTTATGAAACTTTGACCTATGGTACCCTTGTGCAAGCAGGGAAGGACATTCACTCCAAGGGATGACTCATTCCTAGAGATGGCAAATATTGTGTCCATAGCACACCCTTGATGCTTAAACCAGCCTATCCAGAGCCCATACTTCTAAACACCTGTTATCAAACTCACATACTGAACCTACTGCCCACCCATAGCTAGAGCTCTTTGAAAGTATTCAAATTATTCAATCCTAAGATTACTCACCCTATCTCACTCATCCCTTCCCATAAAACTCCCATAAAGGCTCTGCCCCTGCTTTCCTTTTGCTCCTTTGGCCTGCTGACCACCCCTGGTGCTTTCCTGCATAGTCCCCATGCCTCTTCCTCTTGGGAACTATGAACTGTGAAAAAGCTCTTGTCTTTTCAATACCCACAATCTTTATTTTCCTCTAAGGATTCATTAATTTATTTGAAAGGCAGAGTTGGAGGGAAAGGGGAGGGGAGAGAGAGAGACAGAGAAGGTGTGTGAGAGACAGAGAGAGGGAGAGCGAGAGAGAGAGAGAGAGAACATCTTCTGTCCTCTGGTTCACTCCCCAAATGGCCACAATAGCCAACTGGGCCAGGCTGAAGAAAGGAGCCTAGAATGTCATCCAAGTCTCCCATGTGGGTGTAGAGGCCCAAGCACTTGGGCCACCTTCTGCTGCTTTCCCAGCACACTAGCAGGGAACTGGATCAGAAGTGGAGCAGCAGGGACTCAAACCAGTGCCCATATGGGATGCCAGCAAGCAAGCTTAACCTACTGCACCTCAATGGCAGTCCCAGTAACCAAAATCTGACATCCTGATGGTTAACCATATGGGATAAAAACAAAATCCCAGGTGCATTTAAAGAAATGATTTGGGATTAGTCCTTTTATGATAATTATTTACCCCCTCCCCCTACCAGCTCTACTTATCTATGAAGTGCTTGTTACAAGCGTTACAATTAGTCTGATTTCCAGCTTGGTTCCAAACTACCCTAATTTTCAATTTTGTCTCTTAAATGAAGTGAAAGGAAAGATTGAAAAATTAAAAATGAAATTTTCACTATAAACACACATACACACACACATACACACAGATCTCAAATTACTAATTCCAAATTATTCCTTATATTCTAGGCTAAAATAAAAGTATTTTTGAAATCTTAATAAGCCCTAGTGTGTTTTAATTGAAAAGGAACCTGACCTGAGCGGTTAACTAAATAAGATGTCTACTTTTAAATTTCTTATCAGTGCTTTATAATACTTTTGATTTAAGTCATCTGTGATGGGAATTTGGTATTTAGTTACAAATCAAGTCTATTGATCATGTGATTACAACAATTTTATTTAAATGTTGCCTACCATAAAGCAAAACAAAACAGAGAAACAAAAACCAACACTTTCCTTTGCTTTAATTTCTTTATGGATAAAATTATAAATTGGCCTAATGATGATCAAATTAAAAAGTTCATAATTCTGCAGTTTTTGTTGGTGGCTGACTAGTATCATAATCTATGATTAAAAAGAACACAGGCCTGTCTAAGGAAATAAAATGTGGGTTCTGGTTGGTGATGATGAATGCTATCTCCTAAGGCAAGAAATCCAATTTTTTCTATATTAAAGCCAATGAGAATTTTTAATTTCACTGTAATTTTAGATAAATCTCTTTTCTTATAATTGTATTCATTTGAGTTAATATTTATTTTTCTGTTACTTTGATGGATTCTGATGTCTAAGTTTGTTCTGTCAAATTCCTGAATTTCTCATACTCTTTCTCTCTTTAGTCTTTCCCTCTGCTTGTTTCTTCAAATATTCATTGTGCCTGAAAAGTTTCCCAGTCTTTAATTATTTCCTTCCCTAATTATCTATAATATTCAAGATAGATAGAATTCTACACTGGTAACTTGAGCTATTAGTTGTTTTTTCAAAATGGCCTCTAAGTTTTTTCCCTCTGTCCTCCAAAATAGCAGGGGCATAGGGTCGGAATCCTGTGCCCAGAGGCAGTGATATTTTCTTCAGGCAGTGGGTGTTTTGGAGAAGTTGGAAACTGTTATTAAACAAACTGTGATGAAATGGTCAATTCAGGTTTATGGGAGAAGTGCTGTGATGTTCTAGGCATGTTAAACATGTTGCTGATAAGGTAATGTCTATGGAAATATTGTTTTAGATTCTAAAATTACCTCC
Organism: Sylvilagus floridanus; assembly: GCA_949820135.1. Taxonomy (NCBI): domain Eukaryota; kingdom Metazoa; phylum Chordata; class Mammalia; order Lagomorpha; family Leporidae; genus Sylvilagus; species Sylvilagus floridanus. The sequence continues at coordinate 47,100,837 of OX463235.1, forward strand.
TCTTGTTAGTTCACAGGCTCAAGCTTATGTATGTAGTTTTAATAGTTACTTTAAAAATATTTCCCATTCTTCAGCCTCACCCTGTGACCCTACCTTTATCCTGGCCTGTGCTCCTTCCAATGTGATCTGCTCCGTGATTTTCCAGAACCGATTTGACTATAGAGATCCGAAGTTCCTGAACTTGATGGGGAAATTCAATGAAAACTTCAAGATTCTGAATTCTCCATGGTTGCAGGTAAGACCAAGTTCCTCTCTGGTGGACAAATCATTTATCCTCTTCTCACTGTTAAACTCAGAACTGTACATTGGTGTCAAACTTCTCTACTTTTCACAATTCACTTCATAGTTTTGTCCATAGAATCTTGTCTGGAAATTAGATTCTTTTTTCTTTCTTTTTGTTTTCACTAGAGGCTCCCTTCCCTTATTTTTTCCTTCTGTAGGCTTTAGCTATTTGTTTAGTGACTGATTTTTTTAAAAAAATTTTTATTTATAAAAAGGGAACAAATTTCCTGTATTTCATATGCCATATATACAGTTCCTAAAAATTTTTGGTGATCTTACACCTGTACATATAAGAATACAAACTTCATGCATTTCATAAGTACAACTTTAGGAATACAATGTTGATATATTTTTAAAAGTACATATCTTTGTCCTGTGTGTTCTCTGAATTCCCTGTTCCATTTGCTTTTGTTTAGTTAGTTTTGACAGAGTTACCTTGAAGGTGAAGGCCAAAAATGAGAGAGAGAGGAAAAGAGAAAGAGAAGTGGGGAGAGAAAGAAGGGCAGAGAGACAGACAAGATTGAATGTCTTACAGATAGACCCTGTACGCCTTAGTTTGGTGTTCACTTGTTGCTTATACTGAACCTAGATGACAACTGGAGATGAAAGTTTAGTGTGTTGTCAGGTCCTTTCTTAGCCTATGGCCTGCCCATGGTATGTCCATAGTTTTCTAAATTCCTCAGTATACATGGATACTTTGGAATTCCCTAACTTCCAAGATATTCTCTTCCCAGTTCCCCCACCACCCTGGTCTTAGAGATCTGTTATTTATCCTAGTCGTAATCTATTGCCCCAGGTTGGCTGCAGGTTGTCCATTTGCCTTACATGGTTTTGGAGAAATTCTTTTCTACCTTGAGTGAGTTTTGGATTAGATGAAACAAAGACAAGTGCCTTACGTCAGTCCTTCAGGTAGTCCTCTGACAAGTTAAGACAGAGAAACACAGCCTCTTCCTTTGAAACCAAAGTCCCACCCTGGGAATAAGACCATTACCAAGCTGAGGAGAGAGGGCAAGTAAAATGTTACAAAGCTTTCCTACCATTTTCAAGTTGCCCTTTCTTTCATTCAGGCTTCTCTTGTTGCTGTACACCTTTGACTGTTGTCTGGAATTCTGATAAAGTTGATTCTGACAGGATTTGCTTCTTGATTTTTCAAAATTTTTGTGAGAGGGTGTGCCATTTGAGCTGAATATACATATGGAATTCTAGTTCCTTGACTGGTGGTTTTCTCACCAATCCTGAAAACCCAGTTTCCTGGCAGTTCTTTGGTTATTGCCAGCAAGCATGTACGTGACAGTGAAGATCTCAGGTTCTTCCTGAAAAGCTTCTGTTAACTGCATGCTTGTTCAGCCATCAACACTTAGAGAACTCTTCATCACATTATCTGGCACAAATACTCTAAGTTGCAATGTCAAGGAGAGAGAATGTTTGAAAGCACTTATGCTCCCAGGAAGCTCTGAATCAGGTATGTTTGATGAATCACCTGGGATGCCAGTTGACAAGGTAACCAAGGAGAGCTGACAAAACTATTTCATCTAGGGTTTATGAATCATAAATAAACATCCAAATTTCAGCTTATGTTGAACTGACATGGCCCACACTGCCTAAAAGATAATTGTGGGGTAGTATACAAAGAAACTCACCTCTCTGGTTTATAGGTTTTTGCCCAAAGCATGTTGAACTGGGTTTTATGGTGTCTTTTGTCCCACTGCCAGTCACGTGGGTACTTGCTAATGGTAGAAATAGTTGGGAGTGGCTCTGTGAACATTATCAGGTTTCCCAACCTTCCTTACCCTTTGTCCTCATCTACAGAATGTGACTGAGAGCAATTCATGCATTTCTGTGTTTCAGAATTGTAGGAACAAGTTAAAGTATACAATGAAAGAATTGACCTAAAGATGCTTTCATACTATAAAGGTGATATATGAGGAAATTATTGTTCTTTGTTCAGGTGATCTATGTTTTTTCCTTTACATCTCTGTCAACATAGAGGATTATTGTATATGAACAATCAAGTGCTGTACCTCAAGGTAGAGACCATTTTAAATTTACCTTAATTTTTTTTTTTGAAGATTTTATTTATTTATTTGAGAGGTAGAGTTACAGAGAGGGAGAGACAGAGAGAAAGGTCTTCCATCTGCTGGTTCACTCCCCAAATGGTCACAATGGCTGCAGCTGGGCCGATCTGAAGCCAGGAGCCAGGAGCTTCTTCCAGGTCTCCCACATGGGTACAGGGACCTAAGCACTTGGGCCATCCTCTGCTGCTTTCTCAGGCCATTAGCAGGGAGCTGGATCAGAAGAGGAGTAGCTGGGACATGAACCAATGCCCATATGGAATGCTAGCACCGCAGGCGGAGGCTTAACCTATTACACCACAGTGCTGGCCCCCAATACATATTTTTTAATACTTTTTTTTTTTTGACAGGCAGAGTCAGACAGTGAGAGAGCAAGACAGAGAGAAAGGTCTTCCTTCCGTTGGTTCACCCCCTGCCCCCCGCCAATGGCCGCTATGGCTGGCACTGTGCCGATCCGAAGCCAGGAGCCAGGTGCTTCCTCCTAGTCTCCCATGGGGGTGCAGGGCCCAAGCACTTGGGCCATCCTCCACTGCCTTCCCGGCCACAGCAGAGAGCTGGACTGGAAGAGGAGCAACCGGGACAGAATCTGGTACCCCAACCAGGATTAGAATCCAGGGTACTGGCGCCACAGGCTGAGGATTAGCCAAGTGAGCCACGGCGCCGGCCTAATACTTATTTTTAATTCAACAAATTTCTTTTGCCTTTCAGTTCTGCAATATTTTTCCTATTCTCATGGATTATCTCCCAGGGAGTCATAACAAAGTCATTAAAAACTTTGCTGAAATAAGAGGTTATATTTTGGAGAAAATAAAAGAACACCAAGAGTCCTTGGACATTAATAATCCTCGGGATTTCATTGACTGTTTCCTTATCAAAATGGAACAGGTAAAACATTATTTGTTTGCTTGCATTTGGGGGTTCATTGATGATCTGTGATTACTGGAGATGTTTCAATGGTCAGATAATAAATGCTTGGCTCACACATTAAATGCTTGTGTGTGTGTATCTTGACTAAGCATTATGGAAAATTAAAAATGAATAAACAATAAGAATTCATGGGCTCTGTTCTAGGTAACTAATTATCTGAAGAAAGACAGAATGCACATCTCTTGTGATATGGAAAACACATGTTAGAAAATTCAACATATCAAACCATATAGTGAATATGAACAGGATCCTATCTCATAATATATGCATGTCCCAAAGTTTGACTTTGATCTTCAAACATTTGCAGGAGTTATATGGGAGGGGGTTTTAGATAGATGGAATGATATAATGGGAGATTCCAAGGTGTATGGTGGCAAAGACCTGGAGAAAAGCCTCACGTGAGTGTTAGCAAAAGTGAATTTGGGCAGATAGTTTGGACAGTGAATTTGGATGAGTCTGTCAAATAAACCTGCAAAACTGAATCTTGGCATGGAAAGTTTTTATTTGATCACATATAGGCAAGAGCCAGAACAAAAGTGGAATGCAGGTAAAATGTTGGAAGACAATCCTTGGAATTCAGTAGAATGATCTGTAAGATGAGAGTGAATCTCAAGACCCAGCTATTAGATCTTTCATTTCTTTGGTCCTCAGATTGATGATATCCTTGACTATGGAAATGTGAATTCTGAAATAAAATCAAGTTTTCCATATTGTCACAGTCCCAGAGATCCATAGATACTAGTTTTAGTTGGACTATGAGATGGGAGCTACTTGATAGGGACTCTGCAGGAAATTTCAGTAATGGGACCAGATATTGCTATCTGATAAGTTTAATTTGGGTGGGAAAGATTGAGGTGGTGAATTTGGAATCTGTGAGAGGATAATGTAGATGCCATAAAAACACTGATATAAGTTCAAAACCCTCCATGAACTTGAGATAACCTGAGTTCAGAACAAACTGACAAGTGCTAACTCTAGAGAAAAAAATCCATCCTTTGAGACCACCATTATTTGGCTCAACTACTTTGTAGCAAAGGGCAAAAACAGGAAACTAGTTAGTAGACTAAACTGGCAAAGAGTCATAGATACTGATGAGGGTGACTTTGAAAGACTTGTGCATGGAATTTGAGTTGATTTGGTACAATTGTGTTACAGATGAGTTGAAGGAACTAGGACAATTTGAAGAATCTAGAGGAGAGAAGAAACAAATTACTTCTATTCTCTGACTTCAGTACTGCTAGGGCAATTATTCTTATCATTAAACCATTTAAATTATGGAAGCCTTACCAGAAGAACACACCCTCCTGTGTTCTCCATATTTTGGACACATTCAGAGGGATTTCCCTAATTCTCGAAGCCTGTCTATTAATCAGTTTAAGGATGACTCTAAGGTATCTAGGATTTTAGTTACCAGTGGTAAATTCCTCAATACTTTATTAGAAAAAACTGCATTATTCCTTGGATGTGCCATGCCTCATGGGTAACACAAGACAGTAAAGATAGGAGGCAGACTCTATAGATAGAACTTTAAATGTAGGGGTATCAGATATGTGTTCCATTTCTTTGATCTGCACAGTGGATCTGAGTGTGGGTGTTTGTCTTCAGCATTCTCTCCACTTTGCTAGGGAGAGGATTTGTGGCAAATGTGTGTACCAGTGTTCTGACTATTCCCTGTGCCCCTGGGAAGATGGCTGCTTGATGTGGGCCCATATTATGTCATCTGTTTCTTCTGTGATCTATGGTGATTCATTTGGGAATGGAAATTTCTGTAAACTCCTAGAAATAAGTGGTTGAAGATGCAGTGAGAACTACAAAAATTGTGGCACTCATTTCATGGATAAATTCCTTACAGTATGAGTGGGTACACAGGTAGTTATCATGAGGGGAACAAGGGAGAAGGCCTGGCAAATATTAAGCTCCTACTCAGGATTCCAGAGGTTTGCTTTTTGTTGACCCAGTTAACTCCCTGGTGTAGGCTACTTAGAAGCTTACCTGTCAGCAGCGGTGTTATTGGTAGAATATGCTAACAAGGCCTTCTCAGGGAAAAATATGGACTTTTGTATTTTATCCCCTCTCTGCTTTTGGCCTTAGGGATGAATCTACTGGACATGCTTGCATCCTCTTTAAAACTCACTGTATTCTGTGATGTAGACACTCAGGTGTGCCCAGTTTCCCAGAGTTGGTGAATTAAGAGCTAAACCATGGCACAGAGAATTATGCGTGTAGTCTAAACCCTTCTTTGCTCAGGAATGAGCTGAGTTTTGGGGATTCCTTCTGGGTTGTATGATACAATGCATAGGATGGATATTCATGTCCGAGTTTACCATAGCCTTTCCCATGTGATGTGGATATTTTTTCAAGGCAAGTGCGTAGGAGTGTTTCAAGTTATTTATTTATTTTCTGACTGGGAATTGATTTTTGAATAGATGTTTTTTAGAACATCCATGGATAGAGAGCAAAAAACCTCTTATGTTGTTGATGCCACACTCTGAAAATTACATCTCTTGATTTTGACTTTTAACAGTTTTCAATATATGGCCCAACTTTACCCATTTCTATGAATTAAGATTCTTTTCTACATTCAAATAAGTGAAAACTCAACAATATCTTCAAAAGCAGTGTATTTCTCTCACATTCAGTGGGTCTCAATTTGGTTAGCTGAGAACTAGAACCATAGAACTGAAGCCCCCTGGACTCAGCTTGCTGCCATTTTTGATGACAGTACTTAGTCCATGTTCCTTACCAGTGATGCTGAAACTCTCATGTTCCAAAGTGATATCTATTCCATTTCCATGGTCATATACTCACATGTGTTTTGAGTAAGAAGGAGGAAAGAGGCATTGACATCAGTAGGTTCTTTCTTTTAGCTTATATATTGAATGGCCAGTATAGCTGCAAGAGAGGCTGGAAAATGAAATTTTGAGGCAAGCAGTATGATGGGTAAATGAACTGTAGATTGGATCACCTAATCTGTCTACATTCTCTGCCGTAATCTGCAGCTGTTGTGGTTTTAAAACGGACCTCTCTCCATTTTATAAGTTTGCTTATCTTTAGAAAAACTCAAGTTACTTTGGATTGATTGTAATTAAATGTGCTAGCAAGCTATCAAATAATAATCAAATAATCCTCAGGAAAAGAACAATGAGCAGTCTGAATTCACAACTGAAAGCTTGATTGGCACTATAACTGATTTGTTTGTGGCTGGGACAGAGACAACAAGCACCACTCTGAGATACGGGCTCCTCCTCTTGCTGAAGCACCCAGAGGTCACAGGTATGTCCACAATGAAGAGAAAAGTAAACATCAGGAGAGATGTAGCTAAGCCACTGCTAGTGTCCTGCACCTTGGGTTTCTTGGGGAAACTTTATTATTGAAATTTCTGTGCCATCAGCTGTAGTTTGTACAAATATGATGGAGGAATAAAAAAGACAAATATGTACAATAGAGGAGAGGGACTGAGAACAGAACATGAGCAGTAGGAAAAGGAATAAAGACACACTGTGGATAAAGTGTCTGGGTTTCGTGGAAGGGAGTTTGCAGCAGGCCTAGCATCTTCAATTGGTTGGGGATTAGAAGTTATTTTTCTGAAGGACAGAATGCTTTGGATGATATGTATGTTCTCATAGATCTTCTCTTATTCTGAAAATGTTGTATGCTGATGTTGGGGTAGAGAAGACCAAAACTATGCTTATTAAAATGTAGTGGATATGCTAGACATAGGAGGAGGAGATGGCCTGAGAAAATTTCACAGCCCGGGAAGTATTTTAAAAGGCTAAATGTTTAAGAAAATGATATAAAATTTAGGCAGAACATGTGCTTTAGGAATTTATTATTGTAGAACTCTGAGTCTAGAAAAAATCATATTTGCCAAGATAAGAATTTTTCATATGGCCAATATTTTTATTTTCTACAAAGAACTTAATGAGAAAGTTTAAAAATTTATTTTATTTTTTTAAAGCAAGTCTGATTTCTGTGTATCAGATCAGCCATTCAGGTTGTTTTACTGGTTCAGAATCTTATTGAATTGATGATAAATTAATTATAGATGAGAATTCCTTTTGGGTAAATTAGGAGGAATACAGGAAACAGTCAACAAGTCTTTAATGTACTCTACTTCTGAAACACACAGCCGATGGAGCGGTGAAATCCAGTTCTGTAAAGAGTTACATTATGCCCAAATGTCGCAAGAGGAAGATGGATCCTGAATGGACAGGCTAATTAGTGCCCTACAATTACCAAAATGTCGGTATTTTGGAAGAACCAAAAAGGTAGAGGGAGAATGAAGCAGAAAACAGGATTCTTTTTGTACTCAGTTTCCTTTCACATCTTAATTTATCTGGGAACCCATTTCCCTCTCTTGGGATAAGGAGGCCCACTCTCTAGAGAAACTGAATCTAAGAGACAAAGTGTAGGGATACCAATCAGAGTGAAGTGCAGGGCTATAGAGAAGGGGTAAAGAACAGTCCACTAGAATTTGATTATCCTTAGCACCTTTCTCCATCTTGTTCCTGTAATCCAGCAGCCCTATGTAAATGGTAGACAATGAGTGGCACCAGTAACACCAGTGAAAAGACCTCCATTTATTGCCATATAGATAGAAAATTCTCACCAGATGCCCATAAAGTGAATGAAACGAAATTATCCACCCCAAGACATAGAGTGGTGGGATTTCAGAACACTAGGATTAAAGGAGAAATAACAAAACCTTTCACAGACAAATGAGGTCAGGTATAAGATTTTAGCATCAGAGTGGCATTAGAATTCTTGAATAGCTCACATCTTGTATATTCTTGTATTTTGAGACAGGCAAGTTGACAAAAAAATTCATCCTCTGTTTTTGCTTTCTCAGAAAGATATTAAAGGATGTGCTCATCCAAGCATCTGAAACCAAGTGAGAGGAAGTCATGAGCCCCAGGAATCAGGAGAGCTGGAGTAGAAAGCTAAGAGGGTCAGGGAGGGTGCTGGGTGCTAGAACTAGGAAACAATCACTTCAGAGTGGATCAGGTGGATAATGTGAGTGTGCAGGGAAATGCTGAGGACAAAAGAAAAGTGGATTGTTTATTTGATGTTGTCAGTCACTAGAAAATTATAACTAGCAGTTTGAAATATATATGAGCATTTGCCAGAATTCTAAACTGGCGTCTAAAATTCGGATTGAAATGCACATTTTAAACCAGGATATGTGTTTGCTGTGGTCAGTATATAAGCAGTGATAGTGATATCAGCAATAAACAGAGTAGTTGTGTTCTAAACATTTGGAAAAATGAAATGAGAAGTGCACGTGTGTCTGCATCTGTAGGTGGGTGTGTGTCTGTACATTTTGTATGAGGTGGTGATGGAGATGTATGCCCTTGTCTCTCTTACTAGCAAGTTTTAGAAATTATTTAAAAGTTGCTAAAATCATTGTTTAGAAATGTGAACATAATCCTCAAAAAAACTAAAAATAGATACCATGTGATCCTGGTATTTCACCTTTGGACGTATATTCAAAGGAAATTAAAGCAGTAAATGAAAGGGTTACCCGACTTCCTATTGCTGTGTTATTTCCAATATCTAAGACATGGAATCAATCGAGATGCCCATCAGTGTATTAAAGATAAAGCAAACATGGTATGTGTACACACACACACATACACACACGTACACTGAAATATTAATTCAGCTTTCAGAAACAATGATATCCTATAATTTGGAGCAAAGTAAATGGGATTGGAGACCATCATGTTAAGTGACATAAATCACAATCAGAAAGACAGATACTGTACATTCTTTTTCATACATGGAAGTTACTCTGATCAGGACATTCTGTATACATGCACAGAGATATGAAACCATATCCTATAAATATGTATAAAGATTGCTTTTTAAACAATTTTTTTAAAAAAAGGTTTATTTATTTATTTGGAAGTCAGAGTTACACAGAGAGAGGAGAGGCAGAGAGAGAGAGAGAGGTCTTCCATCTGATGATTCACTCCACAATTGGCCACAACGACCAGAGCTGTGCCGATCCGAAGCCAGAAGCCAGGAACTTCCTCCGGGTCTCCCACGTGTGTTCAGGGGCCCAAGGACTTGGGCCATCTTCCACTGCTTTCCCAGGCCATAACAGAGAGCTGGATTGGAAGTGGAACAGCTGGGTCTCCAACTGGCACCCTTATGGGATGCTGGCGCTTCAGGCCAGGGCATTAACCCACTGTGCCACAGCACCGGCCCCAAGATTGTTAGTAAAAAATGTAAAAAATGTTAACAAGATGGAAATGCTAACTAACCTGATTTGCTTATCACACACCAACCACACATATTGAATTGTCACATTGTATCTCATTTATACACATAATGAAAATAATAAACAAAACAAAAGAAATGCAAACATAAATTTCAGAAGAAACTTCTAGAATGTTTCCAAATGAGTATCTTTGGGGGGTATGTGTAGATGAGAGAATCCAAGTTGCAAATAAGCTCACACACTGAATACACCAATCCATATCAAAGTATAGATCTGTTTAAAGAATTCAATTTTAAAACAATACTTATTATTTTGATAAGAAATTAGCTCTTGATCATTTGCAATTATCTTTATATGCAGAAGATTGATTCAATATATACTATGTAAAGATTTCATCAATTTGCACCCACACAGAAACACAAAGTGTAAAAATACTGTTTCAGTACTAGTAATAGCATTATTTCACATTGGATAACACATTAAGGACAGATCCCTCATGAGACGTAGGTACACAGTGACTCCTGATGTTGATTTAACAATTTGACACTCTTGTTTATGGCGTCAGTAATCTCCCTAGGCTCTAGTCATGAGTTGCCGAGGCTATGGAAGCCTTTAGGGTTCGCCGACTTCGATCTTATTCCGACAGGGTCATAGTCAAAGTGGAAGTTCTCTCCTCCCTTCAGAGAAAGGTACCTCCTTCTTTGAAGGCCCTGTTCTTTCCACTGGGATCTCACTCGCAGAGATCTTTCATTTAGGTCTTCTTTTTTTTTGTTTTTCAGAGTGTCTTAGCTTTCCATGCCTAAAATATTCTTATGGGCTCTTGAGCCAGATCCGAATGCCTTAAGGGCTGATTCTGAGGCCAGAGTGCTATTTAGGACATCTGCCATTCTATGAGTCTGCTGTGTATCCCGCTTCCCATGATGGACCGTTCTCTCCCTATTTGATTCTATCAGTTAGTATTACCAGACACTAGTCTTGTTTGTGTGATCCCTTTGACTCTTAGACCTATCAGTGTGATCAATTGTGAACTGAAATTGATCATTTGGACTAATGAGATGGCCTTGGTACATGCCACCTTGATGGGATTGTATTGGAATTCCCTGGCACAATTCTAACTCCATCATTTGGGGCAGTTCCGATTGAGCATGTCCCAAATTGTACATCTCCTGCCTCTCTTATTCCCACTCTTATATTTCACAGGGATCACTTTTCAGTTAAAATTTAAACACCTAAGAATAATTGTGTGTTAATTACAGAGTTCAACCACTAGTACTAGGATAAAAAAAAAATACTACCATGGATAAAGTATTACATTGTACAACAACAGTCAGCACAAGAGCTGATCAAGTCACTGTTTCTCATAATGTCCATTTCACTTCAACAGGTTTCCCCTTTGGTGCTCAGTTAGTCTTCGCCAATCAAGGGCAAATGATTAAAAAATCTTGGTGTTAAACTGGAAATTACATAGATAATTAATTCTTTAAAAAAAATCATGTAGGATCTCTGTCCTTAATGTGCTGTACATTGTGAATTAATACTATAACTAGTACTCCAACAGTATTTTCATTTTGTGTCTCTATGTGAGGGCAAACTGTTGAAATCTTTACGTAATATGTACTAAACTGATCTTCTGTGTATAAGGAGATTTGAAAATGAATCTTGATGTGAACAGAAGGGGAGAGGGAGCGGGAAAGGGGAGGGTAGCGGAAGGGAGGGAAGTTGTGTGTGGGGGGGAGCCATTGTAGTCCATAAGCTGTACTTTGGAAACTTATATTCTTTAAATAAAAGCTTTATAAAAAAAAAAAAAGAAATTAGCTCTTGATAACATTTTCTCTTTGTGCAAGGATAACAATTTTTTGAGTTCATATGTACTAAATATATTTTGAAGTGTTTTACATACTTATTTATGTTTGTTATCCTTTATGCTAATATGTAAGTATGTTCAGATTTACATTAATTCTTAGCTTGTAAGAAAGTATTATCAGGGTACTTCAAAATGTTGGTGGAAAAATAGAATTAAAAGAAAGTTTATTTTCGGGGCTGGTGCCATGGATCGATTGGTTAATCCTCCGCCTGTGGCACCAGCATCCCATATGGGCGCCAGGTTCTAGTCCCAGTTGTTCCTCTTCCGGTCCAGCTCTCTGCTGTGGCCCAGGAGGACAATGGAATTTGGCCCAAGAGCTTGGGTGCCTGCACCCGCGTGGGAGACCAGGAGGAAGTGCCTGGCTCCTGACTTTGGATCGGCTCAGCACCAGCCGTAGCAGCCATTTGGGGGGGGGGGGGGTGTGAACCAACGGAAGGAAGACCTTTCTGTCTCTTTTACTGTCTAACTCTATCTGTCAAATAAATAAATAAATAAATAAATAAGAAAGTTTATTTTCATTCAAAGACATTCAAATCTATGCATAGGTTTTTCATGGTAAGAATTTTCCATGAACTTTTTGAAGTTCCTCACCTGTTTCTCTAACACAGCAATTCTTTCTATAAGTCTAGATATACAATGATCTTATAGGGCTGTTGGGAGGCCATCATGCTTCACTTAGCCCTCACCTGCTATGAGAAATGTGCCACTTTTCTCCTATTCCATGATCTTACTTGTGTCTTCTCAGCTAAAGTACAGGAAGAGATTGAGCGTGTGATTGGCAGACACCGGAGCCCCTGCATGCAGGACAGGAGCCGCATGCCCTACACGGATGCCACGGTGCATGAGATCCAGAGATACATTGACCTCATCCCCAACAACGTGCCCCGTGCAACAACCTGTAACATTAAATTCAGAAACTACCTCATCCCTAAGGTAAGCTTATTTCTCCTATACTGTATGTCTGTGATCTTAAAATTCCCAAACTCAGAGTGTGGTTACTCAGAGTAACCCTCTACTTGCACAAGATGGGAGGAGTTCAAAAACTCTTATTACTAAAGCTTGATAAACTTTGTTACTTTCAGTCTGAGACTATGAAAAACTGCTTGATGCATCTTGATCGCTGGAGGCTTACAATTTTTTTGTGCTTTTAAAATAGGTTTTTGATGCCGGCGCCACGGCTCACTTGGCTAATCCTCTTCCTGTGGCACTGGCACTCCATGTTCTAGTCCTGGTTGGGGCGCTAGATTCTCTCCTGGTTGCTCCTCTTCCAGTGCAGCTCTCTGCTGTGGCCAGGGAAGGCAGTGGAGGATGGCTCAAGTGCTTGGGCCCTGCACCTGCATGGGAGACCAGGGGGAAACACATGGCTCTTGGCTTCGGATGGATGCAGCGCTGGCCATAGCGGCCATTTAGGGGGTGAACCAACGGAAGGAAGACCTTTCTCTGTCTCTCTCTCTCTCACTGTCTAACTCTGCCTGTCAAAAAGAATAGGTTTTTGCTACTTTCAGTGAGGTACATTTCCAAATAAGTGTTGAAAGTATCAGGTTGTCAATTTCCCAACATGTTTTATTTTCTTTAAAAGACTTTATTGTTACTTATTTGAAAGGCAGAGCTACAGAAAGAGAGAGAGAGAGAGAGAGAGAGAGAGAGAATCTTCCATCTGCTGGCTCACTCCCCCGATGGCTGCAATGGCCAGGTCTGGGCCAGGCTGAAGCCAGAAGCCAAGCGCTTCTTCCAGGTCTCACCTGTGGGTACAGGGCCTTTTATCCTTAATTTTTCAATTTAGTTTTTCTCATTTGTAGACTGTTGATAACACTACCTTATTTATGTTCCAAGAAACAAACCCGGTGAGATCTGCAAAATACAAGCTAAAACTATGAGATAATCATTTTCACCCATCAAACAGATGATGTCATTGCTCCTGGGCTCAAACTCATCCCTGTTTATTACTTGGTCAGTCTCGATGGAAAAAAAAAAAATCACTGCTGTTTTTGTACATGGATTTTCTTACTTATTGACCAAAGAGATTGAAGTAGATGATTTCCATGCTTTTTTCCCATTCCTTTTTTTTTTTTTTTTTAGATTAGTTCGTCTGTCTGTTTATTTTTCAGGGCACATCCATCATAGCATCACTGACTTCTGTGCTGTATGATGACAAAGAGTTCTCCAACCCTCAGCTGTTTGACCCTGGCCACTTCCTGGATGACCGAGGCAATTTTAAGAAAAGTGACTACTTCATGCCTTTCTCAACAGGTAACAGAAATTCAATTCCGTTTGTACTTTGGGGGACAAGAGACGTTTTTCGGATCAGTTGAAACGTATGTGGTTTATTGTGTGAAGCTGGTATATTGCTCTTCGTACCTGATCAAGAGCACCACTCCCAGTGCCCATGTGCCTTCCTTGCTCCTGACACATCCTTATTATAGAGCCAGCTTAGTGGGGCTTTGGGTTGCTGACCCAGTTATTCCAAACTGAGAAAACTGTAGTATAGGTTAATTGCTCTAGAAATATCTGGCTACACATGTGCTCCTCTTAGAAGGTGAAACTCATTTAGACTTTCCACCTCTGCCATGAATAGGATATCTAATTCCATTGCTTTGAGAGTCTTCGCTGCAGTGGTTCTCACTCCTAAGGAGCTATAGGGACATAAGTATCCCAAAGTACACAAAAGGCTCTTAAGTAATCCCTTCCAAATTAGGGAAGCAGGTGAATAGCCAGAACATTATAACCCAGTAGGATGAGTACTCTGAGCAAGAAAAACATAGGTTTCTGGGGAGGCTGGAGGGAGAAACTGTTTTTCTGCCCATTCCTGCCCTATAGCTTTGTAAAGAGAGAAAGGAAATTTGAGCTTCCTTACAAGAGATGGCAAGATGACAATCAGACCTCTTTTACAAAGGCAGTAGACCATAAGAACGGGCTATCCAGGGGATCAGAAGTGGCCAACTAAATTCAGGGACAGGGAAACCTTAAGAATGGGGAGGATTCCAGAGCACCCTGATCTTCTTCCACCATGCTTCAGTGGATCATGAATATGATGAGGAAACCTAGAGAGGGTGAGATTACACTACCTGAGGAGATCACTAACATCATACATAGGAAGTGACATGGGACAAAGATCCCAGAGGAAGCATAAGAGTAAAACTTCTAGACCAATAACTTCATGGGGTACTAGACAGTAAGGATGAGGGGAATATGCTTAGAGCTGAACAGAGGATGTAGAGAATGGGAAAAGTGATACTGAATATCAGACCAGGAGCAGACTGTGAAGGGCCAGATCAAGGCATTTGGATCATATCTCATGGTACACACAAGCAGCCATTTAAAGTTTTAAACTGGAAGAGTGACCTGTTTAGACTGTTTAGATATATGGTTTTGAAATTGCCATAGGAAAAGAAAGTCTTTGGCTGAATATTCTGTCAGAGGCATGAAGGGAAGTAGAATATATGAGGTCATTTCAAAAGCTTGGTGGAGAATAGAATTAATGATAAGTTCATTTTGGTACACAAAGTTTTATAATCTACACATAAGAGAGGTCTCCAAAAAGTTCATGGAAATGCCTAGTATGAAAAAAGCTATGCATGGATTTTTTAGCACTATAATATACTGATCTTTTAATTTCATATTTTTACTAGCTTTCTGAAGTACTCTTGCTTATAAATCATCTCTTAACCCTTCTCCCTCAAATTCCTTGCATAATAAATATATTTCTAGAGAGATATTCGTGGAAATTTGAAATGTCAGAAGAATAGTTATAATGTTATAATGGTGAATGTTTACCATAGAGCTGATAGTCAATACATAATTGTTGATTGAGGAATGCCTGATAAAATAAGAAATTACATGGTAGCAATTGTTTATCTTCTGTACATCTGTATATCCAACCATCCTCCCAGTCATCCTGCCTTTCATTCATCATTTTTAGTCATTTATCAGATATTTTCTATGTACTTTTTTGATAATTTTACAACTTAATATTTAGACAATAAACCTTCTATGCTTGTCATTTTCAGGAAAACGAATGTGTGTGGGAGAGGGCCTGGCCCGCATGGAGCTGTTTTTATTCCTGACTGCCATTTTACAGAAATTTACCCTGAAACCATTGGTTGACCCAAGGGACGTTGACACAACCCCAGTTTTCAAAGGGTTTGGCCATGTGCCACCCTTGTACCAGCTCAGTTTCATTCCTGTTTGAAGAGGGGCCGGTCATGTGCCTGCTGCTGAGTTGTCATCTGCAACTCCCCTCTCCCAGGCACCATCCAACTGTTTCCCCTATCCTGGGTGCCTTCTTTTTGATCTGTCCTCTGACATTTTCTCCTTTCTCAAGATGCATCCTCCATTAGAGAGAGTTTTTTGGGTCTTTTCACAAATATGTATCTATTATTCCTTATAGTCTATAACTCTTACATTGATTACCACATAGGCTAATACTCATCTAATGCTGTGTTATTAATATGCTATCACTGTAAAATTGAACAAGATGATTTGCATATGATAATTCAGAACTATTTCCCCTCTGTATGTTCTGGATAGCTACATTATTGATTTTTGGATGAATTCTCATATTTTCCTTCTTTTGTACATAATGTGACTAAGGAGTGAAAGAAAATAGGGCCTCAAGAATTGAGGCTGGTCCTCATAATGATAAGTATCAACAGGCTGTATAAACTTGTGTAATTATTTGTCAATTAGGTATAAAATAAGAATTTTAAAAAGTTTATGTTATTTCTTAGATATGGCCAAATAATTCCACCCTTGCCATATACTCAAAAGAAATGAATGCAAGGTATCTAAGAAGTATTTATATACCTGTTCAAAGCAGCATTATTCACAATAACTAAAAGATGGAAGAACATCATGGGTCCCTTGAGGAAATAATGGAAGGTCTTCCTGGCTTCTATATGTGTGAGAATGGGGAATTACTGTTTAATGATACAAAGTTATATTTTCAAGATGAAAAAAGAGTTCCGAAGATGGTGGTGGTGATTCCATAATAATGTGAATGTACTTAATGCAACCAAACTGTGTCCTAAAATAATTAAAATGGTAAATTTTATGTTATGTCCTTCTTACCACACTTAAAATGCTATTTACATTTGTCCAAATATCTAGAGGTACAATAGAATGGATTAAATGATGTTCCCTTAACAAAGTAATCATGAAAACTACAACTCAATCAAGATGCAAAAGAGCACAAGTGAAGAGAATTGTAAGATATACACTGGGTGAAAAGCTATGAACCCAGAGTCATTACTGCTTGTAGTTCCTTTGCACAGGTATTTGCCTGATTGGATGACTCTCCAGTGACCCTTAGGAACTACACTCCTTTCCCCCTCCTCCAGAAACCCTTTGTTTAAGCTATGCAAACTTCATGAATTTCATAAATAGAATTTTAGGAACATAGTGATTCTTTTGTGCCCTATCCACCCTCCCACTCACACTCCCATCCTTCCTACTCTTCTCTCTCCTATTCCCATTCATATTTTTTACTAAGATCAATTTTAATTAACTTTATACACATAAGATTAACTCTATACCTAAGTAAAGAGTTCAACAAATAGTATGAAAGAAAAAAATCTATGAACTGTACTCTTATGTGTAATTTCTCCAGACTGAAGCTGTGTTATCTGTGGAAAGGTGAGACTGGTAAAGCTACCTCACCAGGGACAAGATGATTAGCTTCCTTACTGCACTATTGAACTTTTTGTTGCATTTATTTGTTTATGAATATATTAGAGAACAGATTTCATGAATACCATAGATGTGATTCCAAGAATATGCTTTCCTGCTTCCACCCCCGCTCCTTCCCTCTCTCTTCCTTCCTCTCTCGTTCTTTTTCTTTTAATTTTTTGTGATAACACGCTTTCAGTTTATTTTATAATCACAGGTTCAATGCTCCTCTAAACAAAGAGCTCTACAAGTAAAAGGTAGTAGACCATCGTTCCACAGGAGTGTAAACAAGGCTTATAGATAACAATCACATCACAAGATGTCAGCTTAGCTTTATATATATTGTTTTTTGTTTGTTTATTGTAAAAACGTATTGCAAACTTTGTGGAGGATATTACAAAAGCAAATAAATAAATATAAGCAATATGTTCAGGGAGAAGAGACAATGGAATCATAAGACATTACTCAGTTCAGCTATCAAAGGTGGGGCCTGGCACTGTGGTTTAGTGGCTAAAGTTGCTGCCTGCCGTGCCAGCATCCCATATGAGCACCAGTTTGACTCCCAAGTGCTCCTCTTCTGGTCCAGCCTCCTGCTAATGGCCTGGGCAGAGGATGGCCTAAGTGCTTAGGTCCCTGCACCCATGTGGGAGACCTGGAAGAAGCTCCTAGCTCCTGGCTTTGGATCGGCTCAGCTCTGGCCATTGCAAACATCTGGGGAGTGAACCAGCAGATAGAAGATCTCTCTGTCTCTCCCTCTTTCTCTATGTAATTCTGCCTTTCAAATAAATAAATAAATCTTAAGAAAACACTATTAAAGGCAGAAATAGTGTTAAAGGCAAAAATAGAAGCAAAGAACAAGAGCAATGAGTAGGAAAAAGCAAGTGTGTTAGATATTAATCCAACTATTTTTAGATTCATTCAAACATCACTAAATATATCAATTAAAAGTCTATCAGAGCACATAAAAATGATTTTATTTTGTCCACAATATACTCACTTGAAATATAAAAACACATAGATGAAAAGTAATAGAATAGAGACTAACACTAATGAAAAGAAAGCTGTAGTTTCTGTATTAGTTTCAGACAAAATGATCTTCAAAGCAAGAAAAAT
The DNA here is from genome assembly GCA_949820135.1 of Sylvilagus floridanus. Lineage (NCBI taxonomy): Eukaryota > Metazoa > Chordata > Mammalia > Lagomorpha > Leporidae > Sylvilagus > Sylvilagus floridanus. Next base: position 47,118,982 of record OX463235.1, read on the forward strand.
TCTTAAAGATGAACATCACATAATGGTAAGGAGTTCAGTTTTTCCAAGAAGCCTTAACAATCCTTAAAGTGTGTACAACTCACAAGATAGGTCAAGATACATGAAATATTAACTAATGGAACTGTGAGAAGAAATAGATGCATCCAATATTACAGCTGCAGTGTTGACATGTCTGAGATGAATACAAAGTTCAACTGAACAGCACAAACAACAGAGTCTAATTTGACATTTAGAGAGTACATCGCCCAACAAAAAGAGAAGATACGTTCTCCTCTAGTTTTAAAGGAACATGCACCAATATGGACCACATTCAAGGCCATTGGCCATAACTTCACAAGTTTGAAAGGATACGAATCCTATAATGTCTGCGGTAAGATCACAATGGAATTAAACTTGAAATCAGTAGCAGATGGATAGCTGGAATATTTCTAAATACCTAGAGATTAAACAATACACTTTTGAAAAAAGATTTATTTATTTGAAAGAGTTACACAGAGAGAGAAGAGGCAGAGCTAGAGTAAAAGCAAGAGTGAGAGGGAGAGGTCTTCCATCTGCTGGTACACTCTCCTGTTGGCCACAATGGCTGGAGCTGAGCCGATCCGAAGCCAAGAACCAGGAGCCAGGAGCTTCTTCCCGGTCTCCCACGCGGGTGCAGGAGCTCAAGGACTTGGGCCATCTCCACTGCTTTCCCAGGCCATAGCAGAGAGCTGGATCAGAGGAGGAGCAGTCGGGACTAGAACCGGCGCCCATATGGGATGCCGGCGCTTCTGGCCAAGGCATTAACCAGAAGCGCAACAGCGCTGACCCCCAACAATACACTTTTAAATAACACAGGAATCAAAAAGAAATTTCAAGAAGCTTAACTTTTTAAGTTAAATAAAAAGAAAGCTTTTTAGAATTTGTGAGATGCAATAAAAGCAGTTCTTAGTGGAAATTATAACATTCAATACGTATGCTAGAGAAGAAAGGTAAAAAAGCAGTAATTTATACATTCACTTTAAGAAACTAGAGAAAAAAGAACAAATTACACTTGATATAAGTAGAAGAGAAGAAACAAACAATTAAAAGAAACAATTAAAACCAGAGCAGAAGTCAATAAATTTGAAAGCAGGAAATCAATAGAGCCACTCAATGAAAATGGAAACTGTGGTTCTTTAATACTGTAGTGTGCAATGAAGTTTGTTAAGGTGGTAGAGCTCATGGTATGAGTATTATTAACACAAAAACAAGCAAAGTTGCACAGAGAAATGTTTGGAGGTGGTAGACATGTTCATTACCTTGACTGTGATCGTTTCACAGGTACATGCATATGTCCAAGCCCATCAAATTGTATACATTAAATATGTGCATTTTTGGTATATCAATTATACCTTAATAAAGGTGTTAAAAATCTTAAAAAAAGGGAACTGTGGTTCTTTGAAAATACAATTAATAAACCTTTGGCCAGTCTCATTAACAAAGAGAGAAGACACATTTTACCAAAGTCAGAATTGAAAAAGGAACCATCACTACTAACAGCAAGATAGTAAAAGGGTAATAAAAAATGTTATGAGGGATAGTGCTGTGGCACAGTGGATTAAGCTGCCACCTGTAATGCCAATTCCATGTGGGCAGCAGTTCATGAGTTCTAGTTGCTCCACTTCTGATTCAGGCCCTTGCTAATGCACCTGGGAAAGTAGTGGAGGATGCCCAAGTCCTTGGGCACCTGCCACCCTTCTGGGAGACCCGGATGAATCTTCAAGCTTCTGGTATCAGTCTGACCCAGCCCTGGCCGTTGCAGCCATTTGGGGAGTGAACCAGTAGATGGAAGATCTCTTTCTGTCTCTTTTTCTGTCTCTATAAGTATATGCATTTCAAAAAATGAGTAATTCTTTTTCAAAAACTTATTTATTTGAGAGGTAGAGTTACAGACAGTGAGAGGGAGGACAGAGAGGTCTCCCATCTGCTGGTTTGCTCCCCAAGTGGCCACAATGGCCAGAGCTGGGCAGATCCAAAGCCAGGAGCCAGGAGCTTCTTTTGGATCTTTCACGTGGCTGCAGGGGCCCAACTGAAAGTGAAGTCTGAATTGACTTTACTTTGCACTGGATTTATCAAGGCACTGCTTTCCCAGGCCACAGCAGAGTGCTGGATCGGAAGAAGAGCACCTGTTACACAAAATGGCAGCCATATAGGATGCCTGCACCATAGGCAGAGGCTTAACCTGTGCCACAGCACTGACCCCAATAAATAAATCTTTTAAAAAAAGAAGTGTTCTGAACAGTTCTATGCCTAGAATTTGATACTTAAATGAAATGGATCAATTTCTTAAAGATACTAGCTGTCAAATCTCACACAAGAATAGATAGATAATTTGAATAGGCCTTTATTTTTCAGGGAATTTTTAATCAATAGTTAGTGATATGCAAAACAAAAAGCGTCAAGCCCAAATGGGATCACTAGTGAATTCTACTAAACATTGAAAGAAGAGATTATACCAATTCTCTATAGTCTCTTCTAGAAAGTGGTAGCTGTGAAATATTTTCCTTGCTCATTCTGTAGGCCAGTATTACGCTACTACTGAAACCAGGCAAAGATGTTATAAGAAATGAAAACTAAAATAAATCTAATGAAACCAGAAGCAAAAATCCTCAACAAAACATAAGTACACCCAATAGTTCCTGAATACAATTACAATGTGTGATCAGGTGTGATTTATTTCAGATAGCTCAAGTGGGTCAGCACTGGGAAAGCAATGAATGCATTCAATCACATCAACTTAGTAAAGAAGTCACATGTTATATCAACAGCAGACAAAGCATTTGACATGATGAAAGTTCTCTGCAAAGTAGGAATGGAGGCAAGAGCATGATAAGTATTTACAAGATATAAATCTGATAAAAATACTGTTATTCCAAATATATAAAGAACTTAAAACTCAACAATGAGAAAAAAAAACAAACAGGTGACATATTTGACTAGATACCTCATCCAAGATGACACATGGGCGGCAAACAAGTGTTTGAAAAATCTGCAGCATCGCACATCATTTGGGAATTATAAACTGAGACAACAGTGAGATGACAGTGCACATCTTTCACAATGGCTAAAATCCAAAAATGGATGATTGCTGACAAGGATATGGAACACTGCAAACTATTAATCATTGACAGTGGGAATGCAAAAACTAGATATTTGGGAGAAAGTTTGACTTTTTTTATAAAACTAAATTACACTTTCCATGTCATCCAGTAAGTGCTTGGTATTTGTCCAGATGAGTTGAAAACTTGTATCTACACAAAAACCTGCCCAAGGGTGTTTAGAGCAGTTTTATTCATAATTTTCAAAAATTGTGAGCCATCAAGAGGTTCTGCAATAACTGAATGGGTAAATGAACTATAGTACATCCATACAATGGAAAATTATGTAAATATTTTTTAGTGTTAAAAAGAAATACACTACTGGGGCCAGCATTATGGTACAGCAGGTTAAGCCACCATCTGTGATGCTGGCATCCCATCCCACTATACTTCTGATTCAACTTCCTACCAATGCACCTGGGAAGATAGTGGAAGATGGCCCAAGTACTTGGGTTTCTGCCACTCAGATGGGAAACCAGGATTGGAGACCAAGACTCTCCTGGCAGAGACCTGCCTGTTGCAGCCATTTGAAGTGAGAACCTGTGGACAGGAGATTCTCTCTCTCTGTCTCTGCCTTTCATATAAACAAACAAATCTTTTAAAAAAAGATGTGAGTTATGAAAACATGAAAATATGTAGGAGAAACTTATGAATATAACTAAGTGTAAAACAATGTGTAAAGACTTTGTACTAGGATTCCAATTATGTTACTGAAAAAGGCAAAACTATGGTGACGTGAAAAAGATTTTTGTGGTTAAGTTTTATTTGTACAAAAGAGATGGATAAGCAGAGATCAGATGATTGTAGGGCAGAGTAACTATTCCATATGATAGAACCATGGGGTATAGAGTTCATTATACATTAGTCAAAACAATGGAATGTACAACACAGGGTGAACCCTATGTAAATTTGAACTCTGATGTGTTAGTGTTGGTTTGTTGATTTTATGAAAAGACATTTATCTGTTTTGGAAGTCAGAGTTAGAGAGATCTTCCATCTGCTGGGTCACCTGTCAGATGGCCGCAATGGCCAGTGCTGAGCCAGGCCAAAGCCAGGAACCAGGAGCCAGAAGCTTCATCTGAGTCTCCCACATTGGTGGCAGGGGTCCAGATACCTGGGCCATCCTCCCCTGTTTTTCCCAGGCCATCAGCAGGGAGCTGGATCGGAAGTGAAGCAGCTTGGACATGAACTGGCACCTACATGAATTCCAACGTTGCAGGCACTACCTGGTATGCCTCAACACTGTTCTCAGTTTTCTGAATTTTAACTAATGAACCACACTGACTGGGGTTATTGATTGTGTAAGAGGCTCTGTGTGTGTGTGTGTAGGATATATGTTGGTACTGTGTCCTTCCTACTTAACATTTCTGTGACTCTAACAGTACTTTCTGAAAGTGAAGTCTGAATTCACTTTACTTTGCACTGGATTTAGCAAGGCATGGAGTCATTCAAGTTCCAAAGGTCACCTCCAAGAACTTTATGGCCCTAATTTCAAGGCATTGCTGTTATAATTATTAACTAAGTTTACTAGCTAATTGATTTGATCATAAAATATTGACTCATGGCACACAGTCAAAATGTTGGTGAACCCAGTTGAACTGAATGTTTTGCTCAATGGAAGAGGGCAAGACATGCATGCGACTTTGGGAATCCAACCTGAGTTTCACCTCGCATTGTCTATGGGTCCTTGGCCAGGAGACTGACTCTCGGGGTTCATCTTCCTCATTCCTCAAATAGGGATAATTTTTATCTTAAGCAAAGTTGATAGAATCCAAAGGATATAATGGCTGTGAACTCTGTAAATTTTGGAACCTTTGCAATCCTGAGCAATAAAATACTGTGTAACTAGGTCTTGAAAGACTTAATTGTTCTTACTAAAAGAGCTTAGAAAAACTCTACTAGTAAGTGTAAAAAATATGATAGCATCTTAAAATCAACATGCCTCTGCATAAGCATTGTCTTTAGTGATTTATAATGTTTATGACTTCAGTGATATTTAGGTCCTCATGAAAACTGTCACCACCTCTTCAGTTCTACATGCTATGTTCTTTCTTTCCTGTGGGTCAGATTAATGATTTTTTTCTATCCCCCATACTCTATTGCATTCACAACTGTTGTTGTGTATATAATTTTTCTTCCTTGCTGTCCATTATTTCACGTTTCATTTGTGACAATCTCTTCATTTAATGTTTAGTAGAACCAAAAACCAACAGAAACAACTTTGTCTGGAGGTGACTGAGAAGTGAAGGAAGTTGGTTGGTTTTTGGCTTGCAAGAATTTTAAAGGTTGCAGAACTAATCTCTTCTGACGCTCAGTTGACTTAACCTGTGCTTCAATGATTGACTTAGTTCATGTTTATTTTCAGGTGATTCCTGTGTAAGCAGGAAGTTAATATTGGTGAACCCTGTTGAACTGACTGTCTACTTGGTGGGAAGGTTGCAAGACTCAGGGGATAAGAAATTTGACATGATCTCTGCCTCTTGCAGGAACCACTTCCTTGGCAAAGGTATAAAATCTCAAAAAGGGTAATCGTTTTACCTTTGACATCAATAGTTGAGAATACATAGGGATATGATAGATGTGAAAAAATCCTCTCTTAATTTTCAGAATCCCTGTAATCATGACCAAGTGAATGTTTTGTGTCTGAGGTCTTGACAAAACTTAATTTTTCCTTACTGTATTTGGAAGTAACTTCAATTATGCAACACTATTCACAGCCACCAAGATACTGAAATAAATTAATGTCCATACCCGATGAATGATAAGGAGATTCTGAGATATGTACAAGCAAACAGTGGAACATGATTCACCATAAAAAGAGGAGATACTGGCTTTTGTGACAACATGGATGAATTATAGAATTGTATGTTGAGAGGAATACATTAAACATAGATAGAAAATATTGTATGCAGAATGTTCAAAAACATGTCAGATATAGACACGTGAGTAGATGGGTCATTACCAGGGGAGGAGTGGAGGAAGACAGCATAAAAGCATGTCAAAGGGTACAAATTTGTAGCTATGAAGGATGAGTAAATCTAAAGAGACAATGTGCGGTGTGAGAATTATGGTTTATAATATCTGGAAATCTGCTAACAGAATGAACTTCAGGTTTTCTTACAGAAAAATATATAACTGTAAATTGATAGATATGAGAATATATTTGATTCTGATAATAATTTCACTATGTGTATATATATACATATATACTTATATATATGAGTAATATATTTTTATATATTTATATATAAAATTTATATATATACTTATATTTTTATATATATCATGTTGTACATGATTTTTATACATATGTAAGAAAAATAAGTTGAAATAGCTATAACTATAGTTACCAGTTTAGAACAAATACCATATCTTTACAGAACATGGTTTTGTATGAGCATTGCTTTGGTGATCTAGTAAGTTTTTCATTTCAGTGATATTTAGATCTTCTTATCCACTCAATGTTATCTCCCATTCAGGTCTGCATGTGGTGGTCCTTTTGTGCCTTAGATCTGTTTGATGAAGTCCCTGATCCTGCCCTTCTGGGTTGCCCATTATCTTATTCTTTGTTGTCAACAATGACAGACCAACAAAGCAGCAGGAATAGCTGTGTGTGGCTATGACTGGGAAATGGGAGAGGCTTCAAATTCCCCAGCCCTTCTCTCTCTATTTCCTCAGATGTCTTTTGCACCAGTTACTCTGAGTCAGTTTCACTTCTGCAGTGATGGAAAATGGAGAAATCCTATCTTTATATCTGCTCTAGAGAATGCAGGACCCTATTATTTAGTGACCAGTGTGGTCTACCTTCAGAGTAACATTTATTTCTAAAATTGTTCCTGAAAAAACTGAGGTGTCAGCCAAAAGACATCATGGTGGAAATCAAAAGATCTAAATTCTAATCCCAGTTCTGCCACGTCTGAGCTATGGGACAATACAGGTGTTCTGTTTCTGAGAGTCTCCCTTTCCTCACTTGAAAAAGAAAACAACAAAACAATTCAGTTAAGAAATGGGCAAAAGACTTGCACAGGAATTTTTTTCAAGAGAAGAACTTCAAATGGCCAACAGACACTTGAAAAAATGCTCAGGATCACTAGCCATCAGGGAAATGCAAATAAAAACCACAGTGAGGTTCCAGCTAACTTCAATTAAAATGGCTCTCATACAGAAATCAACAAGCAGCAAATGCCAGGCAGGATGTGGGGAAAAGGAACCCTAATCCACAGTTGGTGGGAATGTAAACTGGTGCAACCACTGTGGAAGACAGTATGGAGATACCTCAGAAATCTGAATACAGACCTACCACATGACCCAGCCATTCCACTCCTTACCCTAGGAACTTACCCTACCCAAAAGAAATCAGCATTTGAAAGAGTTATCTGTACCCTCATGTTCTTTGCAGCACAGTTCACAATAGCTGAGATATGGAATCAACCCAGATGTCCATCAACTGCTGACTGAATAAAGAGATTATGGTATATATACACTATGGAGTATTATTTAGCTATGAAAAAGAAAAGAAAAGAAAAAAATCCTGTCTTATGCCACAAAATGAACACAACTGGAAACCATTATACTTAGTGAAATAAGCCAGTCCCAAATGGACAGATACCATTTGTCCTCCTGGACTCAAGGTAACTAATAGAGTACCTAAAATGTAATGTATTGGAGTGAAATGGATATTTTGAGATTCAATGATTGTTTACACTCCTTGTCTTTTCTGTTGAGGAGTAGTGTTTTTTGTTTTCTTCTTACTATTTGTTGAACTCTTTTACTTAGTGTAGGGTTAACTTTATGATCATTAAGGAAACTGAAAGTAGATATTTTAAAAATGAAGAGTGGGAATGGGAGAGAGAGGAGGAAGAAGGGTTGGAGCGTGGGAGGGAAGTATCACTATATTCTTAAATCTGTATACATTTAATAAAAGAAACTTGTATAGCTTAAATAAAATTTTTAAAGAAGGAAAAAGAATAATATTTGCACTCAAGTGATTTTTTAGGGGTTTAAAAGTGAAAGGTATGAATATTTACTTGATAGTCATTCAAGGTGTCAAAGTACAGATTATTTTAGTAGTCATCTTTAGTGCCACAATATTAGTATAGTACACTAAACTATTTGAAGAGGTGTTCACTTTCAAGGAAAATAATCTAATATTTGAGAAAGTGTTATAGGATAAAAATTTTATATACAGAGGATGGTATAAATGGATTGCCTTTGATGTCATGAATTCCCAACTGATATCAATGTGGTAAATCAAAATTTTGAACAATTTTTAATTCAGTAATTTGTTACATCAGCTCTGAATTCTGGCTACCCATTAGAACCACTGGAAGTTGTTTACAAAAGCCACAAAAAAGTGCCTGTGTCCCCACCCTATCTTAGGTAGACCAGAATTTCTGAGTTGGAACAGGGATAGGGAAAGCAATAGAAAGCAAAACAACAGGAAATACCATATTTTAATCTTTATCTGTGGGCCACCTCACCCAAAAGGGATTTAAAAGCATATCAGGCCATTGGTTACTTTTCTACCAAAGGCCAAAGGTACACCTCCTCATTAGCAGGTTTCTAGCTCTCTGTTGTCTTGGGCAGAGGAGAAGGCGCCAATGGATCCCGTGGTGGTGCTGGTGTTCTGTCTCTCCTGTTTGCTTCTCCTTTCACTCTGGAAACAGAGCAATGAGAGAGGGAGGCTCCCTCCTGGCCCCACTCCTTTGCCAATTCTCGGAAATATCCTGCAGATAGATTTTAAGGACATCAGCAAGTCCTTTCATAAAGTAAGTATACATTATGGTGCTCTAGTGGTTTATAAAGGATAAGTAAGTAAACGTAGATAATACATTTCTGGAGGCAAATTACTAAAATGTTTTATTTAAAGAAGCATTCCCTTGGAATTATAATTTTTGATGTGTCATTGTCAAAAATAATGAAGTAACGCATTTTCCTAGTATATGAATAGTTAAGTTGTAAAGTGAGTCAAAAGAATAAAATGCTATAGCCTTTCTTTGTTTCACAATCATTTCAGAAATGATTTTGTGGCCTAAAAGTCAAGGGTAATAGAGTACTATGTGATTACTGATTTTATTAAAGAAGTTGTTTAGTGTTCATGTACTGCATTTTATTCAGATAAACCAAGAGAATTGAACAGCCAGGAAGCAAATTATTGCTGGCATCAAGAAAATATCTATGGTTCTACAAAAAATACAAGTCAGTGAAAGAAAGAATGACTTAGGTTGGCTCGGTGGTAATGGAATCCTTTGGTCTTGCATACAGCTGCTAATTGTGGCTGTGAATGCACAACGTGGCTTGAATATCTTTCCATGAGATCTGCATGTCTTTGCCCTGCCTCTGTGGTAGCCACTCTTTCTGTGTTAATAATACTTGCAGATCTTAAACTGGGCTGGGCACTTGGATTATTTGTGTGACTATAAAATGGAAACATCTAGTATTTATCACTACTGTATCTGATCCCCCTGGGGGGGCTTTGTAGGTGATCTGAAGCAGTGTCATTTGGCAGCTGGGTGTTAATCTAGGTTTGAACACTGCGTTCTGACAAAGTGCTCAGGCATCAGTGTCTGACAAAGCACAATTTAAATTTGGGTCTTCTATTTCTTAGTCATGAGACAAAGAATTATAAATTTTGTAAACTTTAGTCTCTTTATCTGTACAACAGAGTAAATAAGCCTTGCTTGATGTATTGACTAGTTGTGATAATTTGCATACAGATTTTCCCTGCAACAGCCTGGCTGTTATGAGTCACCATTTGAGTAGCTATAGTGATAATAACCATATTTACATCTAACATCCAGAAATGTTTTATGTTGTATTGGCAGAACAAAAATATCACCAATATGATGTTCACACCAGTCTGAGTGACGAACACTGTGTAAACCAAATGACATTTCTTCTGCTAATGCATTTTCTTTTCTCTTTCCAGCTGTCAAAAGTCTATGGCCCCGTGTTCACTGTGTATATGGGCATGAAGCCCACTGTGGTGATGTATGGATATGAAGCAGTGAAGGAAGCCTTGGTTGATCTGGGAGAGGAGTTTTCTGGGAGAAACCTTTCACCAATACATAAAAAAGTTAATAAAGAATTTGGTCAGTGTTTGCATGCATGTGTGTGCATGTGTGTGTGTGTTTGTCAGTGATGGTGGAGGTGGGTGGCGGGGAACAGAAATGTGAATGTCTCCTCCTGCACAGCCGGGCAGTCCACAGGCTTGCCTGTGTCAGCTCCCTTTCCTTGCCTGGGTCCTCCTTTAGTTTCCATTTCTGCTCCTCATAGGCATCATTTTCAGCAATGGAAAGAGATGGAAGGAGATCCGGCGCTTCTCTCTGATGACCCTGTGGAATTTCGGGATGGGGAAGAGGAGCATTGAGGACCGAGTTCAAGAGGAGGCCCGCTGCCTGGTAGAGGAGCTGAGAAAAACCAGTGGTGGGTGACTCTATATGTCCTTAAGAGAATGAAGTTTTCTCTAGTGATGGCCCTGAACACATTGTGAGGAATAATAAGTTCTTTCATTCCTAGTGTGTATTGTTAGCTCCCTAGAGGAGCAGGGACTGTTTGGCTAAGAAGTGAAGCAGTGAGCCAAGAGTGTATGTTTGGTGGTTGTGTTTCACACAGTGACCTTGCATATAGAGTTGGGAATAAAAGCCTCACCTTATTTTTTTTTCCTGTCCTTGCTTTGTTCATTTTCAAGCCTCCATTTTTGCAAATAATGTAATATTTTTTCTGAAGCATAATTGTGGGGTAATATTCCAGAACATTTCACCTGGGCTAGTAGTCTAGGGTACATATGAGAATGACTTCATCACAGCCTTATAGAACATGAAAAGGTGAAATATGCTTTCACTTAATTGGTCTATATTTGTAGGATGAACCTTCCTGATATATCCAGGGGATTTTTCAAGGTTCATGCCTGCAATATCTGTCTATAATGATGCTTGTATGATTTTGTAATTATGCTTGTATATAATCTGCCAGTTATGATTTTGACTACCTAGGCATCTCCTTTTTTTTTTTTAAAGATTTTATTTATTTGAAAGTCAGAGTTACAGAGAGAGAGAGAGAGAGAGAGAGAGAGAGAGAGAGAGAGAGACAGAGATCTTCAGTCTGCTGATTCACTCCCCAAATGGCTGCAATAGCCAGGGCTGGGCTGGACCGCAGCCAGAAGCCAGGAGTTTCTTCTGAGTCTTCCACATGAGTGATAGGGGCCCAAACACTCGGTCCAGTTTCTGTTGTTTTCCCAAGTGCATTTTCAGAGAGCGGGATTGGAAGTGGAGCAGTTGGGACTTGCACTGGCATCCATATTGGATGCTAGTGCTACAGATGGCAGCCTTACATGCTACACCACAGCATCAGTCCCCAGGCATCTTTTAACACACTCTTCATCTATCATGGTTTCCTTGTGGACAAACAGCTATTTTAAAACTATCGGTAAAGTTAGTTAATGTTACTTAAATGATGACTCCATTGTTTTACATACTTTGAATAAATATATATTATAGCTAAGTCTTGCAAAACACACCAAGAGCAATATATAGAATGATTTATTTACCTCTGTATTTTCCCCATCCCTAGTTTAAGTTGGCTTTGTTTCCAACTTTCCTTAATTTCAATTTTTATTTGCATATTAACCTTGTTTTTTACTTTCTATATTTTATGAAAGCTTGACATTTGGCATTGTTGTAGATCCAGGGTCAGATGTCTACGTATCTATAGCATGCCCTTGTGTTGGACCCAGGCTTATTCATTGGGGTCACTGAGGCACTCAGGACTGGCAACTGAAAAAATACTCTCAGAGTTGTAGGCAGATGGATCATGTTTTTTATTTAGGCAGCAGCTGCAACAGTATCATAGGTGACCATAATATAGTAGCAGCAGCCCACTAGGACTGGCTTTGTTTATACAGGGTTACACAATAGTGGCCATTAGCCAAGGAGCTAGCTAGTAGAAAATGTATTAGTCTAACTGGGCCCACTGACAAGTAGAAAATGAATTTATCACTGGGACCTGTCTGGTTGTCATGGAAGCACAGATAAGAAAGCATAGCAGCGTCATTTTAACAGTATTAGTCCATCTGTTTACCCGAAATTTTTTTTTTATGGTTCCAACACCTTGGAACACAAACTACCTTTCCAGAGCCTATACTTCCAAATATCTCTGTTATCAAACTGTCACACATCTAAGTTCTCCTAGGCCCAGGTACTAGACTGCTAGAGTCCCCCATGTCCTGCTCATAACCCAGAGATATTTGAAATTATTCAAATGATCTAGTCTTAAATTTACTCAAAAGTACCTTGCCTCACGTGTTCCTTTCCGTAGAACCTCAAGAAAGGCTGGGCTCCTGCTCTCCCCTCTTCCTTGCTACCCACACCTGGTGCTTCCCTGCATGCCCTGATGCTTCTTCCTCTTGGGAACTGTGGAGAATGTCCCGTCTTCAATATGTATCATCTCCTGTCCTGCTAGCCTCACCATATCTGACAAAAATAAAAATCCCGGTGCATTTAAAAGGAATTGATTTGGGATTAGAGATTTTATGATGATTTTTTACTTCCCACTGCCAGCTCCACTCCTCTATGAAGAGCTTGTCACAATCAGTCTGATGCCTCGTTTGGATTCCAAAGATCTCTGATTTTTATTATGTTGCCTAAATTAAGTAAAAGGTTGAAAATCTGATCCCCTCTCTCTCTTTCCTCCCCACCTCTCTCTCATACACAAGAAATTTCAAATTAATAACCCCAAATATTCCTTATCTTCCAGGTTAAAATAACTGTTATTTTTGAAGGTTTATTGCCTTGGTGTATTTTAGCTGAAAAAGAGCTGAACAGAGCAGTTAACTAAATACATCTTCTGTTATTTAATTCCTATCATTTCTTTATACACTCTTGATTCAAATCACCTTTAATTATATCTATGATGTGAATTCTGGGTTTTTAACATATGAAGCTTGTCAATCTTTTGATTATAGTATTTTTATTTAAATGTTAACTGAAAAACAAAACAGAGAAACAAAAAACAAATTTTTTTCTGAATTCTTTAATGTGAAATGATGAAATTGGCCTAAATGATGGTCACATTAAAACAAGCTGATAGTGACAGAGTGTTCTGAAGATGGCTCTGTTGGGCAACAACCTACAACTCCACAAGCCTATAGGCTTTGCTCACATAAGTTAAATGTCAAGTCTGTCTGGTGATGATGGATGTTTCCTAGGGCGGTAATGATGCTTTTCTTCCACCTCAAAGAAATAAAAGGACTCCATTCATCAATGTAGCCTCTGCATTTGCCCATATCATTTAAATTTGAAGATTTCTAATTTCTTTTTTTTAAAGATTTATTTATTTATTTGAAAGTCAGAGTTACACAGAGAGAGAAGAGGCAGAGAGAGAGAGAGAGAGAGAGGTCTTCTATCCGCTGGTTCACTCCCCAGTTGGCCACAACAGCACTGATCCAAAGCAGGAGCCAGGAGCTTCTTCTGGGTCTCTCACATGGGTGCAGGGGCCCAAGGACTTGGGTCATCTTCTACTGCTTTCCCAGGCCATAGCAGAGAGCTGGATTGGAAATGGAGCAGCCGGGACTTGAACCGGCACCCATATGGGATGCCGGTGCTTCAGGCCAGGGCATTAATCCACTCAGCCACAGTGCTGGTGCCTGAAGATTTCTAATTTCATTTTATAGGCAAACAAACCTGTCATAATTTGTGTACATTTGGGCTAGGTTCTTTTTGCTTTCCATGGATGGTTTGGTATCCATATTTGTGCCATCAAACACCAATTGTTTCAATTCATTTAGTGTTCTTGTCTGCAGTTTCTATACAGTTTCCTTAAGTATTGAATATTTATAAAAGTTCCCTATTTCTTTACTTAATTGTCTCAAGTTCTCAGAATACATATAATTCTACATTGATAATGAGAATTATTAGAGGCTTTAGAAGTGACCGCTAAGATTTTGCCCTCCAAAATAATATTGACCTCGGGTCAGACTCTTGTAACCAGAAGCAGTGATGTTTCCTTCTGGCAGTAGATGGTTTTGGAGAATCCATAAAACTATTATTAATTAAGTGAGAATGGAGGAAGGGTAGTGTTGTCTAAGCACCTTGAAGTCTGTATGTAAGTATTATTTTAGATTCTAAAATTACCGCTGCTTGTTAGTTCAAAGGCTAAAAGTTTTGTATGGATGTTTAGATAGTATTTAAAAGTGTTTCCTGTTCTTCAGGCTCTCCCTGCGATCCCACCTTTATCCTGGGTGCTGCTCCCTGCAACGTGATCTGCTCTGTGATCTTCCAGAACCGTTTTGATTATAGAGATCAGACTTTTCTTAACTTGATGGGAAAGTTCAATGAAAACTTCATGATTTTTAATTCCCGCTGGGTACAGGTGAGACCACTTTCTGACAAAACATTTCTCCCCTTTTCACTGAGGAGCTCAGAATTGTACATTGTTGTGCAGCCTTTCCACTGTTCATTCACTTCACAGCATGGTCCATAGAATTTTGTCTGGAAGTTAAGCTCTTTCTCCTTTTTGTTTTCTTTTCATTTCTGACAGTGGCTCCTTTTTCCCTTTTCCATTATAGGCTGTGGTTACTTGTTTAGTGACTTTTTTCTACTATTTGTAAGAAATATAAATGTTTGTCCTGTGTGGTATCCAAATTCTCTGCTCTCTTAGCTTGTGTTCAGCTGGTTTTGACAGAGATTGCTCTTACGGAGAAAGTGAAAAATGAGAAAGAGATGGACACATATATACAATGAGAAAGAATGTGTATGTGTGTGTAAGAGAGAGGAAGAGAGAGAGAGAGAAAGAGAGAGAGAGAGAGAAAGGAAAGAACGAGAGAAAGAGGAAAGAAAGGAGCTGTGTTGGAACATTCTTTACCTTACTCTTTAATTGTTGGTTGAACTGAACCCAGATGTCAGTCACAGGTGAAAGTTCAGGGTTTTCTCAAGTCTTGTCTTTTCTTTTTAAATTTCATTTATTTACTTGAAAAGCAGAGATATGGAGAGAGACAGAGACACCTTCCATCTGCTGGTTTACTCACCAAATGCTGCAATTTGGGCCAGGCCAAATCCAGGAGCCAGGAGCTTCTTCTGGATCTCCCACATGGGTACAGGAGTCTAAGGACTTGAACCAGCATCCATATGGGATTCCAGCTCTGCAGGTGGAGGTTTAACCTTCTATGCTACGGCACTGGCCCCTTTTCTTTTTGTTTAAAAAAATATTCATTTGCTTTCTTTTTATTTGAATGGCAAGGAGACCGGGAGAGACAGAGATAGAAACAGATTTTCTGTTTCCCGAGTCACTCTTCAATTGCTCACAACAGTTAGACAAGTGCCAAGCTGAAGTCAGGACCGTGGGGGCACAAACAAGCTTTTCTGTGGGTGTCATGGACCCAAATACTTAAGCCATCACCTGCTGCCTCCCAAGGCCTGCATTAGAAGGAAACTGAAATTGGAAGTTGAGCTGGGACATGAGCAGAGGCACTACAATAAGGAATGTGAGTGTCCTGTGTGACATCTTAACCACTGCACCCAATGCCCACTCCTCCATTCTTTTTTCTTTGCAAAGTTAAAAATTTCTTCATTTTTTATTCTGATTGTATTCTCACCATTTTCAGGGCAATATATTTGATGCAATGAAAAGAAAAAAAAGTGGCAAAGCTACAATAGTTTAAAGACTTCAAGAATGTACATCCAATTGGTACTATATTGCATTAATCAACAGCCGAACTTTTGGCAAATTGTGGCTATGACAGGATTTCCTGTTTAAGCTGCAGCGACTTTTCTGACTACCATAGTCTCCTCTGCTGCTACAACTAGGACCACCAGCATCATCTACCAATCCAATGTATCCACCATTACCTCTCTATAACTTCCTTTTCTGTCACCACCTCCACCACAATTGCTTCCTCTTCCACCCAAATTTCCACCATGGCCATAATTACCTCTGCCACCTCCAGAGTTTCCTCCATGACCCATAGAGTTGCCAGATCCCCCTGCATGGCCTCTTGATGATCCAATAACAGACTAGATCTCTTGCTTAGAAAAGATCTTTTTCATCTCACAACCATGCCAACTAATAGCACAGTATTTCTGAAAAACAATTTTATTAACTGTGTCAAGACCATTAAAAGTTACAAATGCAAATTATTTCTTTTCTCCAGTCTGCTTATCTTCACTAAATTCTGTGGGTTCGATAGTTTCATACTTCTAAGAGTAGTCTCTCAAATTATGTTATTCTGGGTGTTCTTTAATACCACCAACAAAAGTAAGTCATGAAACCAAAGAGTTTGGAACACTTCATCTGGAGATCTCTCAGTACCACATAATCTGGCCTGTTTCTCAAATGTCCCCTTAAACCTTACTTTGTAGTTTCAAAGATCAGACCATCACCAGTTTCGCTGCATCTTTGGAATCATGGACCTCCATATTCAAGTTGGATTTTACTCATCAAACTCTAGTTTAATAAATCCCTCAGTCTTTTTCTTAGCCCATATCTGTCCAGGATGTGTTTGTAGTTTTGTGAATTTCTCAGTATATGTGGGCACTTTTGAATGCCCTATTTGTCCAAGTTATTTTCTCCCTAGCTCTTCTGGATCTTAGTGTTCTATCTTGTACCTCTGCTGTAATATTTTCCTGCAGGTTGTCTATTTGTCTTATATGGTTTTAGAGAAATGGCTGCTTCATTTCCACCCTGAGTGAATTCCAAATTAGATGAAACAGTGACAAGTGTCTTGTGTCATCTTTAGGATGTTCTCAGACAGGTTTAGAACAGAGAAACACCACCTCTTCTTCTGGAGCCATGGACCAGAATCTCGTTAGGAACAAGGCTGCCCTTGCCAAGATCACTATCAATTCAAGGAGGGAGATAGGACAATGGAAAATAAAAATGTCACAATGCTTTTCTATCATTTAAACTTATTTTTTCTTTCATTTAGCTTTCTGTTGGTGCTCTAAACCTTTATTGTCTAGAGTTCTGGTAATGGTGATTGAGACTGGTTTTGCTTGATTTCTCATAATTTTTGTTGGTAAATGGGACTTCTGAGCTGTCTATTGTGACAATATCTTCACATGGTGAAGCGAATGTTTGACACCACAGCCCTGTCAATATCATAGCATAATGGAGTGGCTGCCTGGGAAATAGAGCTGATACTTTAATTTTACAGAGAACAGAATATAAATGTCTGGAAATAGAACTGGAATTCAAGCCCTTTGCTGATGGTTTCCCATCAAACCTGAAAGCCCAGTTTCCAGGCAATCTTTGGGTGATTGCCCAACAGCATGCCCAAGGTCCTAAATGAGGTTCCCAGGCTCTTGTTTAAAAGCTTTTGCCACCCACATGCTTGTGTACAGTTCACCTTAGAGAACTCTTCATTAGATTCTTTGGCTGAGATATCCTAATCAGGAATGTCAAGGAGGTTGAATGTTTGGGAGCACAGGTGCCACCAGGAAGCTCAGAATGGGTAGGAGTGTTTGACAAAGCAGGGTTAATTGACAAAATGTTTGGTTTGGGATAGATGCCAAGCCTTCCTTCCCTCTGTGTTCATCTACAGAATGTGAATGATCACAGTTTATGCCAGTCTATATTTTGAGGTTGTAGGGAAGAATTGATGTATAAAAATGAGAACTGACATAAAATGATGAGAGTAATGTATGAGTAAAGAAGACTATTGTCATCTTTGATCATGGTGCCAAGATTTTCTACCTTATCCCTCTCTGTCAGCACCAAGGATTAATTTACCTAAACACTCAAATGCTGCTGCTCGAAGTAGAAATGTTTCCTTTACTGTAGTTTTAAAGCAGAGGTTTGTGTGTAGTGTAGTGTATATGTCTTCAATAAATGTGCTTAATTTAGTAATTTTTTTTAAGGTCTGCAACATTTTCCCGATTCTTCTTGATTATCTCCCAGGAACTCACAAAACAATACTTAAAAATACTGCTTATGTAAGAAATTTTATTTTGGAGAAAATGAAAGAACATCAAGAATCTCTGGACATTAACAACCCTCGGGACTTCATTGATTGTTTCCTGATCAAAATGGAGCAGGTGAAATGTTATTTATTTGTCTGCATTTTGTGGGTTATTTATAATTCCTGTATTTGTTGGGAATATCCAAATGATCAGGAAGGAAATACATGGCCAGCACTGTAAGTACCTGCTGTGTTTATGGATCTTGACTAAGCACTATGGAAGAGTTAAAATGAGTTGTTAAACAAGTAGGATTTATGGGCTGTGATTTAGATACTAATAATCTTTGGATGCACAGAATGTCCACACTTCAGTTAATGTGGAAATCAAACAAGTTAAAAAATTCAAAATATCAAACCATTAAGTGAATATAATCACGTTCAGATCCTACAGTGTATTGGAGAATGGTAATCAAAGTTTTCATCTAGCTAGATTTCCTGCATGTCAGGAGGTTTAATTCAAAAAAAATTTTTTTGAATAGCTGGTACTGTAGCTTAGTAGGTTAAGCCTCCAAATGCAGTGCTGGCATCCCGTATGGCTGTTGGTTCTATTCCTGCCCATTTGTCAACTGGATTGGTTGTTTTTGTTGTTGAGTTCTTTAAGTTGCTGATATATTCCAGATGTTAATCCTTTGTTAGATAGGTGGTTTGCAAATACTTTTCCCCACTCTGTTGGATGTCTTTTCACTCTATTGATTGTTTCCTTTGCTGTGCAAAAACTGAGTTTCATATTGTCCTGTTTATTTAGTTTTGCTTTTGTTGCCTGTGCTTTTGGGGTCTTGTCCAAGAAGTCATCCCCTGGACAAATGTCTTGGAATGTTTCCCTTATGTTTTCTTCTAGCAGCTTCATAGGCCTAGGTCTTAAATTTAGGTCTTTGATCCATTTGAGTTGATTTTTGTATATGGTGAGATCTAAGGATCTAATTTCATTCATCCAGTTTTGCCAGCACCATTTTTTAAAGAGATTATTCTTACTCCACTGTATGTTCTGAGCACTTTTGTCATAAATCAGTTGACTGTTTTTATGCAGATTAATTTCTGGGCTCTCTATTCTGTTCCATTAATCTACATACCAGTTTTTATGCCACTACTATGGTTTATTAATTACTATAGCTTTGTAGTATGCTTTGAAGTCAGATATTGTGATGCCTCTAGCTTTATTTTTCTTGTTCAGGATCTCTTTGGTTATTCTGAGTCTTTTGTGATTCCATATGAATTCCAGGATTGCTTTTCCCAGTTCTGGAAAGAATGTCACTGGTATTTTGATAAGGACTGCATTGAAATTGTAGGTTCTTTTAGGTCATATAGACATTTTAATGAAATATATTCTTCCAGCACATGAGCAAGGAATATCTTTCCATTTTTTTGTGTCCTTGATTATTTCTTTCATTGATGTTAGATAATTTTCATTGTAAAGATCTTTCACTTCTTTGTTTAAATTTATTCCTAAATAGCTGATTTTTTTGTGGCTATTGTGAATGAGATTCCGTTCTTGATTTCTCTGTGAGTTTATCATTAGCATACAAAAAAACCTACTGTTTTTTGTATGTTTATTTTGTAACCTGCAAATTTGCTGAATTGATTTATCAATTCTAACAGCTTATTGGCGGAGTGATTAGGTTTTCCCATGTACAACATCATGTCATCTACAAACATGGATAACTTGAGTTCTTCTTTTCCAATTTTGATGTCCTTTATTTCTTTCTCCTCCATAATTGTTCATGCTAAAACTTCCAGTACTATATTGGATAAGAGTAGTGAAAGTGGATATCCTTGTCTTGTTCTAGATCTAAGGGGAAATGCTTTCATTCAGTATGATATTGGCTGCTGGTGTGACACATGTAGACTTTATAATTTTGAGGAATGTTCTTTCTATACTGAATTTGTGGAGGTTTTTTTTTTTAACTTTTACTTAATAAATACAAATTTCCAAAGTACAGCTTTTGAATTGCAGTGGATTTTTTACCCCATAACTCCCCCCCCCCCACAACCTTCCCAACTCCCACTCCCTCTCCCATTCCATTCACATAAAGATTCATTTTCAATTATCTTTATATACAGAAGATCAACTTAGTATATATTAAGTAAAGATTTCAACAGTTTGCATCCAAACAGAAATACAAAGTGTAAAGTACTGTTTGAGTATTAGTTATAGCATTAATTAACATAGTACAACACATGAAGGACAGAGATTCTACATGGGGAATAAGTGCACAGTTACTCCTGTTGTTGATTTAACAACTGACACTCTTGTTTATGGCATCAGTAATCACCCTAGGCTCTTGTCATGAGTTGCCAAGGCTATGGAAGCCTTTTGAGTTCGCCAGCTCTGATCTTATTTATACAAGTTCATAGTCAAAGTGGAAGCTCTCTCCTCCCTTCAGAGAAAGGTACCTAGTGGAGGTTTTTATCATGAATGATTTTGAAACTTATCACATGCTTTCTCTACATCTATTGAAATAATCATATGGTTTTTGTTCTTCACTCTATTGATGTGAATTATGACATCTGTTGATTTGCAAATGTTGAACCACCCATGTGGATGCAGGAGCCTAAAGACTTGAACCTTCTTCTGCTGTTTTCCCAGGCTCATTAGCAGGTAAGTGGAGCAGCTGGAACTCACGAAATTGCCCATATGGGATGCTGGCACTGTAGGTAGAGGGTTTACCTGTTATGCTACAGTGCCGGCCCATTTCCCTCACTTTTAAAATATAGTTTTGCTGGATATAATATTCTTGGTTGGAAATTTTTTTCTTATAAGACTTCGAATATGTCATCCTACTCTCTTCTGGCTTGTAGGGTTTTTGCTGAGAAGTCTAGTGTTAATCTAATTGATTTTCCTTTATATGTAACTTGATGCTTTTCTTTTACTGTTTTTAGGATTCCTTCCTTGTCTTTAACTGTTGACAGTTTGATGACAATATGCCTTGGAGAAGACATTTTTTGGTTGAGTCTACTTAGGGTTTTGAGCTTATTGTATCTGGATGTCTATTTCTGTTTCCTGACCCGGGAAATTTTCAGCCATTATTTCATTTAGCATGTTTTCAACACTTTTTTCCTTTTCTTCTCCTTCAGCAATACCTATAATATGAATATTTGATCATTTAATGGTATCCTATATTTTTCCAAAGACTTTCCTCATTCTTTTCTTTTTACTTTTGTCTGATTGGGTTCTTTCTTTTTTTAAAAATTTTTAAAAAGTGATTGGGTTATTTCAAAATTCTTGACCTTGATTTCAGAAATTCTTTCTTATACTTGATCTACTCTGCTGTGAAATTTCTCAAACTTTTTTTTTTAACTTTTATTTAATGAATATAAATTTCCAAAGTACATCTTATGGATTACAATGGCTTCCCACCCCCCCCCCCAAAATTCCCTACCACCTGCAACCCTCCCCTCTCCCCTTCCATTCACATCAAGATTCATTTTCAATTATCTTTATATACAGAAGATAAATATAGCATATATTAAGTAAAGCTTTCAACAGTTTGCAGCCACACAGAAACACAAAGTGTAAAATACTGTTTGGGTACTAGTTATAGCATTAAATCACAATGTATAGCACATTAAGGACAGAGATTCTACATGAGGAATAAGTGCACAGTGACTCCTGTTGTTGACTTAACAATTGACACTCTTGTTTATGGCATCAGTAATCACCCTAGGCTCTTGTCATGAGTTGCCAAGGCTATGGAGGCCTTTTGAGTTCGCTGTGTCCGATCATATTTATACAAGTTCATAGTCAAAGTGGAAGTTCTCTTCTCCCTTCAGAGAAAGGTACCTCCTTCTTTGATGACTCGTTCTTTCCATTGGGATCTCACTCGCAGAGATCTTTCACTAAGGTCATTTCATTTTTTTTTTTTTTTTTTTTTTTTGCCAGAGTGTCTTGGGTTTCCATGCCTAAAATATTCTCATGGGCTCTTGAGCAAGATCTGAATGCCTTAAGGGCTGATTCTGAGGCCAGAGTGCTGTTTAGGACATCTGCCATTCTATGAATCTGCTGTGTATCCCACTTCCCATGTTGGATCATTCTCTACCTTTTTTATTCTATCGGTTAGTATTAGCAGACACTAGTCTTGTTTATGTGATCCCTTTGACTGTTAGTCCTATCATTATGTTCAATTGTGAACATAAATAGATCACTTGGAGTAGTGAGATGCCACCTTGATGGGATTGAATTGGAATTCCCTGGTACATTTCTAACTCTAGCATTTGGGGCAAGTCAGCTTGAGCATGTCCCAAATTGCACATTTCTTCCCTCTCTTATTCCCACTCTTATATTTAACAGTGATCACTTGTCAGTTAAGTTTCAACACTTAAGGATAATTGTGTATAAATTACAGAGTTCAACCAATAGTATTAAGGAGAACTAAATACTAAAAGGGCTAAAGTATTAAATTGTTCAGCATCAGTCAGGGCAAGGGCTGATCAAGTCACTGTTTCTCATAGTGTCCATTTCACTTCAACAGGTTTCCCCTTTGGTGCTTTGTTAGTTGTTACCAATCAAGGGGAACAAATGATATTTGTCTCTTTGGGACTGGCTTATTTCACTCAGCATAATGTGTTCCAGATTCCTCCACATTGTTGCAAATGTCCGGATTTCATTGTTTTTTTACTGCTGTCTAATATTCTATAGAGTACATGTCCCATAATTTCTTTATCCAATCTACTGTTGATGGGCGTTTGGGTTGATTCCAGGTCTTAGCTATTGTGAATTGAGCTGCAATAAACATTAAGGTGCAGACGACTTTTTTGTTTACCAAATTAATGTCCTTTGGGTAAATTCCAAGGAGTGGAATTGCTGGGTTGTATGGTAGGGTTATATTCAGGTTTCTGAGGAATCTCCAGACTGACTTCCATAGTGGCTTGACCAGTTTGCATTCCCACCAACAGTGGATCAGTGTGCCTTTTCCCCCACATCCTCTCCAGCATCTGTTGTTTGTAGATTTCTGAATGTGAGCCATTCTAACCAGGGTGAATTGAAACCTCATTGTGGTTTTGATTCGCGTTTCCCTGATTGCCAGTGATCTTGAACATTTTTTCATGTGCCTGTTGGCCATTTGGATTTCCTCTTTTGGAAAATGAGTATTGAGGTCCTTGGCCCATCTCTTAGGTGGGTTGTTTGTTTTGTTGTTGTGAAGTTTCTTGATTTCCTTGTAGATTCTCGTTATCAACCCTTTATCTGTTGCATAGTTTGCAAATGTTTTTTTTTTTTTTCCATTCTGTCCGTTGCCTCTTCACTTTCCTGACTATTTCTATTGCAGTACAGAAACTTCTCAATTTGATGCAATCCCAATAGTTAGTTTTAGCTTTGACTGCCTGTGCTCCTGGGCCTTTTCCAAGAAGTCTTTGCCAATACCAATATCTTGCAGGTTTTCTCCCTTTTTCTCTAACAATTTTATGGTGTCGGTTGTAGATTTAGGTATTTAATCCATGTTAGTAGATTTTTGTGTAAGCTGTAAGGTAGTGGTCTTGCTTCGTGATATGCACGTGGAAATCCAATTTTCCCAGCATCATTTATTGAATAGATTGTCCTTGCTCCAGGGTATGGTTTTGCATCCTTGATCAAATATAAGTTGGCTGTAGATGTTTGGGTTGATTTCTGGTGTTTCTATTTGTTCCATTGGTCTATCCATCTGTTTATGTACCAGTACCATGCTGTTTTGATAACTACTGCCCTATAGTATGTCCTGAAATCTGATATTGTGATGCCTCCGGCTTTGTTTTTGTTGTACAATATTGCTTTAGCATTCAAGGTCTCCTGTGTCTCCATATGAATTTCAGCATCATTTTTTCCAGCTCTGAGGAGAATGTCTTTGATATCTTGATTGGTATTGCATTGAATGTATAAATTGCTTTTGGAAGAATGGACATTTTGATGATAGTGATTCTTCCAATCCATGAGCATGGAAGATTCTTTCATTTTTTGTTATCCTCTTCTAGTTCTTTCTTTTAGATTTCGTAATTCTCATCGTAGAGATCCTTAACATCCTTGGCTAAGTTTATTCCAAGGTATTTGATTGTTTTTGTGGCTATTGTGAATGGGATTGATCTTAGCAGTTCTTTCTCTGCCATGGCATTGCCTGTGTATACAAAGGCTGTTGATTTTTGTGCATTGATTTTATATCCTGCTACTTTGCCAAACTCTTCTATGAGTTCCAATAGTCTCTTAGTAGAGTTCTTTGGATCCCCTAAATAAAGAATCATATCGTCTGCAAAGAGGGATAGTTTGAGTTCTTCCTTCCCAATTTGTATCCCTTTAATTTCTTTTTCTTGACTAATAGCTCTGGCTAAACTTCCAGCACTATGTTGAATAGCAGTGGTGAGAGTGGGCATCCCTGTCTGGTACCATATCTCAGTGGAAATCCTTCCGACTTTTCCCCATTCAATAGGATGCTGGCCGTTGGTTTTTCATAAATTGCTTTGATTGTATTGAGGAATGTGCCTTTTATACCCAGTTTGCTTAGGGTTTTCATCATGAAAGGGTGTTGAATTTTATCGAATGCTTTCTCTGTGTCTCTTGAGATAATCATATGATTTTTCTTCTGCAGTCTATTAATGTGGTATATCACATTGATTGTTTTGTGAACATTGAACCATCCCTGCATACCAGGAATAAATCCCACTTGGTCTGGGTGGATGATTTTACTGATGTGTTGTTGCAATTTATGGGCCAGAATTTTATTGAGGATTTTTGCCTCTATGTTCATCAGGAATATTGGTCTATAATTTTCTTTCAATGCTGCATCTTTCTCTGGCTTAGGAATTAAGGTAATGCTGGCTTCATAGAAAGAATTTTGGATGATTCCCTCTTGTCAATTGTTCTGAATAATTTTAAAAGAATTGTGTCCAGCGCCATCGCTCAATAGGCTAATCCTCCGCCTTGCAACATCGGCACACTGGGTTCTAGTGCTGGTAGGGCACTGGATTCTGTTCCAGTTGCTCTCTTCCAGGCCAGCTCTCTGCTGTGGCCCGGGAGAGCAGTGGAGGATGGCCCAACTGCTTGTTGGGCCCTGCTCCCCATGGGAGACCTGGCTCCTGCCTTCGGATCAGTGCAGCGTGCCGGCTGCAGTGGCCATTGGAGGTTGAACCAATGGCAAACGGTAGACCTTTCTCTCTGTCTCTCTCTCTCACTGTCCACTCTGCCTGTCCAAAAAAAAAAAAAAGAATTGGAGTTAGTTCTTCTTTAAATGTCTGGTAGAATTCAGCAGTGAATCCATTTTGTCCTGGGCTTTTCTTTGTTTGGAGCGCCTTTATTACTGTTTCAATTTCTGTCTCAGTTATGGGTCTGTTTAGGTTTTCTGTGTCTTCCTGGTTCAATTTAGGTAGGTTGCATGTGTCCAGGAATCTATCCATTTCTGATAGATTTCCTTGTTTGCTGGCATACAACTCTTTGTAGTAATTTCTGATGATTCTTTTTATTTCTGTGGTGTCTGTTGTTACATTTCCTTTTTCATTGCTGATTTTATTGATTTGGGTCTTTTTTTATTTAGTTTGGCCAACAGGGTGTCAATTTTGTTTATTTTTTCAAAAAACCAGCTCCTCGATTGGCTGATTTTTTGTAATGTGTTTTTGGATTTAATCCTGTTGATTTCTTCTCTAATTTTCATTATTTCTCTTCTGCTACTAGTTTTGGGTCTGGTTTGCTGCAGTTTTTCTAGATCCTTGAGATGCGCTGAAAGCTTATTTATTTGGTGCCTTTCCAATTTCTTGATATAGGCACCTATTGCTATAAACTTTCCTCTCAACACTGTTTTTGCCGTATCCCATAAGTTTTGATATGTTGTGTGGTTATCTGCATTTACTTGCAGAAAGTTTTTGATTTCTCTTTTGATTTCTTCTATGACCCAGTGTTCATTCAGGAGCATGTTGTTCTGTCTCCATGTGTTTGCATATGCTCTAGGGATTCCTGAGTTGCTAATTACCACCTTCGTCTGCTGTGGTCTGAAAAGCTGCATCGTGTGATTCTAATTCTTTTGAATTTGCTGAGATTTGCTTTATGGCCTAGTATGTGGTCAATCCTAGAGAAGGTTCCATGTACTACTGAGAAAAATGTAAATTCTTTAAATGTAGGATTGAATGTTCTGTAGGTATCTGTTAGATCCATTAGGGCCTAGTGTTGTTTAAATCTACTGTCTCCTTGTTGATCTTCTGTCTGGTTGATCTGTCTATTTCTGAGAGTGGAGTATTGAAGTCCCTCAGTACTATGTATTGGAGTCTAAGTCTCCCTTTAAGTCCCTTAACATATCTTTTAGATAAACAGATGCCCTGTAATTAGGTGCATATACATTGATAATCATTATATCTTCCTGTTGAATTGATCCCTTAATCATTATATAGTGCCCCTCTTTGTCTCTCTTAATAGTTTTTGTGTTAAAGTTTATTTTGTCTGATATTAAGATGGCTACGCCTGCTCTTTTTTCATTTCTGTTGGCATGGAATATCTTTTTCCAACCTTTCACTTTCAGTCTGCATGCATCTTTGTTGGAGATATGTGTTTCTTGTAGGCAGCAAATAGATGAGTTTTGTTCCTTAACCCGTTCAGCCAATCTGTGTCTTTTAACTGGAAAGTTGAGGCCATTAATGTTCAATGTGACTATTGATAAGTAGTAACTTTGCCCTGCCATTATCCCAAAGATATTTTCTAATATATAGCTTTTAGCTTTTTTTGACATGTAGTCTTACTTCACCTATTTCATTGGATTAAAATTTTTGTCTGAAAACAAATAAAGGAAAGCTCAATTAAAATATCTCTAAAATAGTGTGTCTACCTAGCATTCAGCAAGTCTAATGATGGTTAGTTCAGAACTTGTACCATAGACTTGAACTCATGGTCTTAGGTGTCTTGCATTTTTTTTTGTCACCACACTTAGTCCATATTTCTTCCCTGTAACGCTGAAATACTCATGTTCCTAAGTGACATCTAAACCATCTCCTCTGTCATATATTAATTACATCTTTTCTTTTCTTTTCTTTTTTTTTGACAGGCAGAGTGGACAGTGAGAGAGAGAGACAGAGAGAAAGGTCTTCCGTTGCCGTTGGTTCACCCTCCAATGGCCGCCGCAGATGGCGCGCTGCGGCCGGCGCACCGCGCTCATCCGATGGCAGGAGCCAGGAGCCAGGTGCTTTTCCTGGTCTCCCCATGGGGTGCAGGGCCCAAGCACCTGGGCCATCCTCCACTGCACTCCCGGGCCACAGCAGAGGGCTGGCCTGGAAGAGGGGCAACCGGGACAGAATCCGGCGCCCCGACCGGGACTAGAACCCGGTGTGCCGGCGCCGCAAGGCGGAGGATTAGCCTGTTGAGCCACGGCGCCGGCCTAATTACATCTTTTCTGATCAACAAGGATAAAAAAGGATGTGACATCAGTAGCTCTCTTCTAATGTTACTGAGGAGAAACATTTCGAATGGCCAACACAGCTATATAAGTGGCTTAGAAATGAAATTTTGAGGCAAACAAGGGATAATCAGTTAAAGAAAAGAAGATTGCTTAAATTAATCTACATTCTCTTACATGTTATTGTTATACATGTTATTGTTATAGTATTTTTAAAAGCATTTTTAATCTTAGAATAGTTTTAAATTTACAAAACAAAAACTGAGAAGTAGTACAACAGTTCTCATTACTCCATGTTCAGGTTTTCTTGTTAACATTATTTATTACCATGATATATTTGCCACAATTTTTCAACCACACCAAGTTTTCCTACTACTAACATCTCCCAGACTAGCATGAAATCTAGTCATTATCACAAGCTTCCCTTACTTTTTTTTTTAAAGATTTATTTATTTATATTTGAAAAATAGAATTACAGAGAGAGGAGGACAAGGAGAGAGAGTTATCTTCCTTCTACTGCCTCACTCCCCAGTTATTCTGCAATTACTAGGGCTGGGGCAGGCAGAAGCAAGGAGCTTCATACAAGTCTCCCACAAGGGTACAGTATTCCAAGTTCTTGGGCAGTCCTCTGCTGCTTTCCCAGGTGCATTAGTAGGGAGCTGGATCAGAAGTGGAGTACCCAGGATACTAACTGGTGCCATAAGGTCCCGATGTGGGCTTTAAACAATATGCCACAATGCTAGCCTATCCTTACTTTTAAAAACCAAAATTCATCTGTCTCACACCCTCCCATCATTTTTTTGGTTCATATTGAGAGTTTTTGGTTTTGTTGTTTTTAGTTTCCATATATGAGTGAGAACATGCAATATTTGTCTATCTATGTCTAAGTTCTTTCATTCAAAATATTGTTCTCTAGTTTCATGCAGTTGAGATAGTTTTAATACTGCCCTTTCCACTTTGTAAATTTGGTAATCTTTACAGAAATCTAGTACTTTTAGAGTGACTGTGATGAAATATGTTGGCAAAATATCAAATAATCACATAATTCCTAGGAAAAACACAACCAACAGTCTGAATTTACCATTGAAAGCCTGATGGCCACAGTGACTGATATGTTTGTTGCTGGAACAGAGACCACAAGCACCACCTTGAGGTATGGACTCCTGCTCCTGATGAAGCACCCAGAGGTCACAGGTATGTTCATGATGAATGAACAAGGCAGATATCAGCAGGTGTAGGGAAGCCAGTGCTGGTGCGTTCCATCTTGTTTCTCTTAGAGAAAATTCATCATTTAAATTCTGTGCTATCAGCTGTAATTTGTACAGCTGTGATCAACGGATAGCAATGAGAGAGTTGTGCACAATAGAGAATAGCAACTGAGGGCAGTGAGGATCATGTGAGCAGTAGTAAAATTCATAACTCTGGGCTGGTGACATCATATATAGATAAGGTGTCTGGGCTCCATGGAAAGAGGTTTGCTGCAGGCACACACAAAATGACCTGACCTGGGAATATCTGCTTATTTTTTCCTGAAGAACAGAACACTTTGAATGGTAAATTTTTTTTTTCACAGATCTCTCATTATTCTGAAAATGTAGCATTCTTACGCTGGGGCAAGCACAACCCATGACTGAAAGTTTATTTATTGAAATATAGAAAAATTCCAGAAATTTGAGGAGATGACCTGAGAAAATTTCCACACTCTGGGAATTATATTCAAAGATTAAGTTCATAAGAAAATTGTACACAATTTGGCAGAAGTTGTGCCTAAGGAATTCATGAATCCAGGAATCTGAGTCCAGGAAAGCATTTGCCTATATTTTTATCTTTTACTAACAAATTTTTTTGACAGGTAGAGTTATACAGTGAGAGAGAGAGACAGAGAGAAAGGTCTTCCTTCCACTGGCTCACCCCCCAAATGGTTGCCACGGCCGGCGTGCTGCGTGATCTGAAGCCAGGAGCCAGGTGCTTCCTCCTGGTCTCCCATGCGGGTGCAGGGCCCAAGCACTTGGGCCATCCTCCACTGCCTTCCCGGGCCAAAGCAGAGAGCTGGCCTGGAAGAGGAACAACTGGGACAGAACTGGCGCCCCAACTGGGACTAGAACCTGGAGTGCCGGTGCCTCAGGCGGAGGATTTACAAACCATCTTTAAAGTATTTATTTTATTTACCTTTAAGCAGGTTCTGTTTCCACGCTCAGATTAACTACTCAGATTATCTTTTTCTGGTTTGGAAATCCATGGAAATGATGATAAATTAATTACAGATGAGAATTCTTCCTGTTAAAATACTTTACTGTACATCTGAAGCACACAGAGCAGAAGGAGGGGTGATACCCAGTTCTGTAGAGAGACTGAAGTTCCAGCCCAAGTGCCATAAGAAGATTCTTCCTGAATGAGCAGACAGCCTGTGCCCCCACACTTTCCCCCAACTCTTGGGAAGAAGAGAGAGTCCCAGAAGGTGTAGAGAGGATAAAGCAGGAAACAGGAGGCTCTTCCTCTCCAGGTTCCATCCTCATCTCAATTATCTGAGAGCTGTTGTCTCCCATGGGAAAGGGAGATGTGTTCTCCAGAGAAACTGAACCTAAGAGGCCCAGCACAGGGACATCAGTCAGAGCCAGGGAAGGAGGGAGGCGCAGGGCAGATAAAGTCCCCTGGAACATGGTGCCCTTAGGCATTTTGTCCATCTTGCTCCTGTAACCCAGCAGCCAAAGGAGTAGCACCAATGTAAAGACATCCATTTATTGCCATTGAGATAGAAAGTTCTCTCCAAATGCCCATAAACTGAATGAAATGAAAATATCCACCCCAGATTCAGGGTTATGGAATTTCAGAACACGAGGATTACAAGGTAAATAATAAAATCATTTAGAGAAAAATGAAGTCATATATTAAGACTGAGTATGAGAATGGCCTTAGAATCCTTGAATTCCTCTTATCTTCTGTATTCTTGTATTTTGAGACCTACAAATTGACAAATAATTCATTCTTTGCTTTCACTTTTTCAGACAGATACTAGAGGTATCTGTCTAGAGGTTGTGTTCCATGCAAGTTTCTAAAATCAAATGAGCGGAAATCTTGGAAACCAGAGTCAGGAGAGCTCATATGGAGGGTGAGGGAGGGCAATGGACACTAGACTTGGAAACAAACAATTCACAGTGGACCTGGTGGATAATATGGGTGTGAAGAGAGACCTCAAGGACAAAACAGAAGTGATTGTTTATTTGTGGTTCTTAGTAATTAGCGAAAATTAATATTAGAAGTTTGAAACACACATGAGCATTTGTAAGAATTCTAAATTAGCATCTGAAATTAGGAATTAAAATGATCACTTTATTTATGTATATTTTTAGATTTATTTATTTATTTGAAAGGCAGAGTTTCAGAGAGGCAGAAGCAGAGAGATATCTTCCATCTGTTGGTTTACTCCCTAATGGCTGCAACAGCTGATGCTGGGCTGATCCAAAGTTAGGAGCCTGGAGTTTCTTTCAGGTCTCCCACATGAGTACAGGCGCCCAAGCACTTGGGCCATCTTCCACTGCTTTTCTTGACCATAGCAGAGAGCTGGATTGGAAGTGGAGCAGCTGAGACTTGAACCTGATGCCCATGTGGGATGCTGACACTACAGATGGTGGCTTTACCTACTACACCACAGCGCAGGCCCCTTCAATAAACACTTTAAACATCAATGTACATGATCATAATTGCCTTATCCATAATCAATTTTTTTTCTTATTTTTTTTTTAAAGATTTATTTATTTGAAAGTCAGAATTACAAAGAGAGGAGGGGAGAAGTGGGGGAAGAAGAGGGGGAGACGGGAAGAGGGGGAGAGGGAGAGAGGGAGAGAGAGGTCTTCCATCCGCTTGCTCATTCCCCAAATGGCCGCAACGGGAGCTGCGCCAATCCAAAGCCAGAAGCCAGGAGCTCCCCCCCCCCGCCGCCGCCGTTCCCCATGCGGGTGCAGGGGCCCAAGGACCTGGGCCATCCTCCACTGCCTTCCCAGGCCATAGCAGAGAGCTGGATTGGAAGTGGAGCATAAGTAAGTCATAGTGTACATGTGTGTCTATAGATGGGAATCTGTATATTTTGTATTAGGGGGTGATAGAGAGATTTGTCCTCACATCTCTTACAAGCAAGTTGTAGGATTATTTTAAATAGATAAAATCAAGAATTAGAGTCATTATTTAAAAATATGAATGCAACCCTCAGAAGTCTAAAAATAGATACTGTATGATCCTGGTATTCCACATTTGAGTATATGTTGAAAGGAAATCAACCCAGAATATCCAAAAGGTACTAAAGTCCTATTTTATTGCTGTACTATTTACAATATCTTAAACATGGAATCCACCTTGATGCCCATCAACAGTTTAATGGATATGGAAAATGTGATACACACACACAATGAAATATTATTCAGCCTTAAAAATATCTTTTATTTTATTTTTAAAGATTTATTTATTTATTTGAAAGTTAGAATTACAGAGGGAGAAATCATCCATCTGTAAGTTCACTCCCTGAATGGCTGTAATGGCTAGTGCTAGACCACATTGAATCCAGAAGCCAGGAGCTTCATCCAGGACTCTTACATGGATGCAGGGGCCCAACACATGGGCCATCTTCTGGTGCTTTAACCAAGCCAATAGCAGGGAGTTGGGTTGGAACTGGAGACCTGGATGAAGCAACTGGGCCCAGGCTATGGCTTGCCCCAGCACTGGGTGTTGCAGCCGTCTAGGAAGTGAACCAGTTGATGGAAGATTGCTTGCTTGCTCTCTCTCCCTCTCTGTCTCTCTCTTTTTCTCTCTAGTTCTCTAGCTCTCTTTCCTTCCCTCTTTGTCTCTTCCTCTCTCTCTGTAACTCCAACTTTTAAATATACAAATACATCTTATTTAAAAAAACAAGGGTGTTTTAATGGTTGAACAAGATTTATATAGATTGTTTGGTACAGAGTAGGACTTAAAACTTTTTACTTAAATTTTATGATTTTACATAGATCATTAGATTCATGTTTTATCAAGAGAATGAAATCTATGTATTACTGTATATTATAAATATATGCATATTTAAAAAAGGTTATTTCCATAGAAAAAATTGAAATCCATGCATAGTCTTTCATAGTAGGAATTTTCTCTGAACTTTTTGAGGTTCTTCACCTGTGTCTATAACACAGTGATTCTTTCTGCAGGTTCTGTGTACTATCATCATTTAAGACTGTTTGGACACCTTCATCCTGCTTCACTTAGCCCTCAATTGCTATGAGAAATGTGCCACGTTTCTCCTATTCAAGATTTCTTACTTGTGTCTTCTCAGCTAAAGTACAGGAAGAGATTGAGCATGTGATTGGCAGACACCGGAGCCCCTGCATGCAGGACAGGAGCCTCATGCCCTACACGGATGCTGTGATACATGAGATCCAGAGATACATTAACCTTGTCCCCAACAATTTGCCCCATGCAACAACCTGTAATGTTAAATTCAGAAACTACTTCATCCCCAAGGTAAGTTTTTTCCTTCTGTACTGCATATCTTTGCTTTGTTGTTTCCAAACAAGAGTATAGCAGCATTCCTTTACTGGCACAATATGAGAGCAGCCCAAAACTCTTTTTTTTTTTTTTACAGGCAGAGTGGACAGTAAGAGAGAGAGACAGAGAGAAAGGTCTTCCTTTTGCCGTTGGTTCACCCTCCAATGGCCGCCGCGGCTGGCACGCTGCGGCCGGTGCACCGCGCTTGTCAGATGGCAGGAGCCAGGAGCCAGGTGCTTTTCCTGGTCTCCCCATGGGGTGCAGGGCCCAAGCACTTGGGCCATCTTCCACTGCACTCCTGGGCCACAGCAGAGGGCTGGCCTGGAAGAGGGGCAACCGGGACAGAATCCGGCGCCCCGACCGGGACTAGAACCCGGTGTGCCGGCGCCGCAAGGCGGAGGATTAGCCTGTTGAGCCACGGCGCCAGCCCAAAACTCTTATGCTGGGTAGCTGTATAGGCTTTCTGCTGTTTGTGGTTTGAGGTTATTAAAAACTGGATAGGGGCTAGCACTGTGGCATAGTGGGTGAAACCATTTCCTGCCACACTGGCTCCCACATGAGTGCAGCTTAACCTACTATGCCATAGTGCCAGCCCCTGTATAACAGATCTTGATCTCTGGAGTCTTAAAATTTGTTCTGTTTTTAAAATAGTTTTGCTATTTTTATATTTTTTGTAATTTTCTCACTATGGCAATACTTAACTGACATGACTTCTAGGACAGTGAAGAGTAGAAGTCATGGATTTGGGCATGATCTCTAGAAGAGGTAAGGTGTAACATCTCACTAATGAAAATGATATTTATCATATTTTGTGAAATTTTTTATCACACTTGGGAAGTTTTCCCTCTTATTTATTTTTATTGTCATGAGTGCATCTATAGCTGAATTAAGTAGATTCTCTGCATCTATCAATATGCTCACATATTCAGGACTGTCTATATATAATATATAACAAATATATACAGTAAACACATATATTAATTAACATTGATAACTATACAGGTGGATTGGATTTCCTACAGTTGTTCAGGATCTTTGCATTTATTTTTATGAGACCTTGCTCTCACATTTTTTTTTTTTCATAAAATAGTCTTCTCATGGTTTTGATTTGAAGCTAATGTTGACCTCACAAGATAAGATAGGTAATGTTCCATACTGTTTGTTTATTTGTACTGACTTTCTCTCCTTCCCTACTTTTTTTTTTTTCCAAAAAAGTTAACTTGATGGGAAGAGTAGGAAGAAGAAAGAGATGCGAACCATTGATTCATTCCCCAGATGCCCGCAATGGCCAGTCCTGGGTTGAACTGGGAAGCTATGAATGTAGCCCATGTCTTCCACATGGATGGCAGGAACTCTACTATTTCAGCCATCACAGTACCTCCTAGGATATGTACTAGCAGGAAGCTGGATTCAGGGGGTGGAGCTGGGAACTAACCCCTGATACTGCAATGTGGGATGCAGGTGTCTTAACTGCTGGGTGAAGCACAATGTTTCTGTTCTTAATATGTTCTAATATGCATTGGTTAAATGCTAGGTTTAACATATGAAAAAATTCAGAGTCTCTTCTGAGGTTCATTTTCTAGAAAAGGTTCATTTCTCCTTTGCTAGGCAGACAGACTGATGTAACACCACTTGACTTTATTCAGGACTGGAAATACAGTCAGTCAGGTATTGATTGTAGATGTCAGCTTACTTCTCTGGGGTTCTTTCATTTGAAATACTTATATCATTTGTCTTTTTAAAAAAATATTTTACAGGCTGAGAGACAGTAAGAGTGAAGAGAGAGAGAGATCCTATTTTCTGGTTCACTCCCCTAATGCCTGGGCAGACTGGTTATGGAGCTGGAATTGCCATCCAAAAGCCTCCTGTGTGGGTGGGAGGAGCACAGTCACTTGTGTGAGTCATTGCTTCTGCCAGGCTGAGCATTAGCAGAAATCTGAATTGAGGAGCTGGAGTTGGGAATGGGACCTAGGTATTTGATATGGGATGTATGTGTTTTAAATGCTGACTAACTGCACCCCACTAAGGTTTTGTTTAGTAATAGAGGGCTAGAAATCTTTCATCCTCAATGTTACAACACTAAAACCTGGGACTTCTCTCTCTTTTTTTTTTTGACAGGCAGAGTGGACAGTGAGGGAGAGAGACAGAGAGAAAGGTCTTCCTTTTCCACTGGTTCACACCCCCAATGGTGGCTGCGGCCGGCGTGCTATGGCCAGTGCACCGCGCTGATCCGAAGCCAGGAGCCAGATGCTTCTCCTGGTCTCCCGTGTGGGTGCAGGACCCAAGGACTTGGGCCATCCTCCACTGCACTCCCGGGAAACAGCAGAGAGCTGGACAGAAAGAGGAGCAACCGGGACAGAATCTGGCACCCCGACTGGGACTAGAACCCGGTGTGCCAGCGCCACAGGCAGAGGATTAGCCTAGTGAGCCGCAGCACCAGCCACCTGGGACTTCTTAAATATTTTATTTAAGTTATACAAGTTTCATATATTTCACATATACAGATTTAGGAATATAGGAACACATCTCTCCTGCCCATGCTCCAACCATTTTCCCTCCTTGTATTACCACTCTTAATTTTTACAAAGATCTATTTTCAGTGTACTTAATGATTGCGTAGTTAACCCTACTCTAAGTAAAAGAGTTCAACAAATAAAAAAAAGAGTTCAACAAATAGAATGAAGAAGGGAAAAAAAAACCCACTGTTCATCAGTGGAAGAGACAAGGGCTATAAACAATTATCGAACCTCAAAAGGTCTATTTCACTCCAATACATTACATTTAAGGTTCTCTTAGTAACCTGGAATGTTTTAAAATAAATTAAGGTGGGTCCATTTTTATTTGGTGACTCAATTTTACTTGAACTGATGTGAATCCATTTATTTGTCCTACTCTATGTGGAATTTAAGGTTTTCCTAGAGAAATAAACGTGTGTTGGATTATAGAGATGTCCCACATTATTGAGAGTATCATGAAATCTGTGCTAACACCTTGTATAATCTTTCTAATAGTTGCATAATTCTGAATTTAAAACACACTGAGTTTTAAGGGTTTCAGATAAAGAACTGTGTTACTAAACTTGAAGAAAACACATGTTCTTATTTTAGGAGCTAAAATAGAAGTAGGAAGAACATAACACTGACCCTTACAAATAATTTTGAGAAGGTTCATTAGAACGAACATGGGAAATGAAAATTTCCCAAGTTGCAGAAAGGTCACTGGATTTTTGTGTGCCACAATTACATCTCTTTCCAGCTTTCTGGGTAATTTCATTGCCAGAAGAATGCATGGTCAGAATCAGAGTCCCATGTTTATGGCAGAGGGTGGAAGAAGTGTCACTGTGTATAAAAATGACTCAGGCACTGTGTTCCAGCAACTAAATCTTGAAAACAGAAAGTTAAAGGTGGTATTCAGACATTGCACATTACTTACTGCAAAAGTTGGGATGGACTTTTGTATGAACTCTGTTAGCTATCATCAAAAAAGTTCTTGAGGCCGGTGCTATGGCATCAAAGGCTAAGCCTCCACCTGCAGCACTGGCATCCCATTAGGTGCCGGTTTGTGACTCAGCTGCTCCTCTTCTGATCCAGTTCTCTGTTATGGCCTGGGAGGACAGTGGAAGATGGACCAGGTGCTTGAACCCCTGCACTTATATGGGAAATCCAAATGGCTCCTGCGGCCATTTGGGGAGAGAACCAGCAGATGGAAGACCTTTCTCTCTGTCTCTCCCTCTCTGTCTGTGACCCTGTCTCTCAAATAAGTAAATAAAATCTTTTTTAAAAATGAAGTTCTTAACTCTATGTTTTGAGTTTTTCTTATTTTTAATCTAGTAATAACACTACCTTATTTATAATGTAAGAAATGAACCAGGTGACATCTCTAAAATGTGAGCTAAAACTATGTGATAATTTTCCAGATAGATGAAACAACGGCTCAGAAAACATAGTATTGGTGAGGATGAGTATACATTAATACATTTTGTGTTCTACTGGAAGGAATATTAGGAATATTTGGAGGATAACTTGCAATATCTATGGCATTATAAAATATCCTAAAGTGCAAGAATTCAAATTCTTCATATCTGCTCTGTGCTTGAGAATTTTAAAAGGGAGAGACAGAGAGAAAGGTCTTCCTTCCACTGGTTCACTCCCCAAATGGCTGCAACGGCTGGAGCTACGCCAATCTGAAGCCAGGAGCCAGGTGCTTCTTCCTGGTCTCCCACGTGGGTGCAGGGGCCCAAAGACTTGGGCCATCTTCTACTGCTTTCCCAGGCCACAGTAGAGAGCTGGATTGGAAGAGGAGTAGCTGGTACTAGAACCGGTGCTCATATGGGATGCCAGCGCTGCAGGCGGAAGATTAACCTGCTGTGCCATGGCGCTGGCCCCAGAATCAAATTTCAAACTATGTAAGTGCTCATGAGTAGTGTCATGGCACATTCAGACTGTGCAGCTGAGTAAAGACATATGTAGATGTGTTGAGATTGGACAATATCCAAATTAGTTTATTCTACACAAAAATCAAGGTGTAGTGTATGCTGTCCTTTGGGTTTAGAATAGAGGAAATTGAGAAGTGGCATGATCATACTTATCTGCCTAATGATAATGACATGCATGTTATCTTTGGAAGAGCATATTTCCTAGAAGGTACAAAAACTAGTTTTTAGAATGATTATATCTGGGTATTCTAAATGTGTTTGTGTGCTTATATGAGAATGAGACGTGCTTTTCACTGTATTTTTTGTGACAATGTATCGTTTAATTTTATTTTAAAATATTTAGAACATAAAATTTAACATATTATGTGATATCACATGATACATATGTAATGTCCAAATCAGGGTAAATATGTGTATCTCCTCAAACATTTGAAAACATTCAAAATCCTTTCTTCTGTTTTTTTTTTTTAAAGAAAAATATACAGTATATTATTTTTCTCTATAGTCACCCTACTCTACAATAGAATATTGGAGCTTGTTACTGTAGCCATATTGGATTTCTGTTTTATTTCTAAAATTTAGCTTAAAATTATTTCCATCTTTTCTAAATATCTCTTGGATTATTGAATCATTTCCCTGTGTTTTGCTAAAACTCATTGAATTTCCATGAAAAAGCTGCTGAATTCTTCATGTGAGAATCTTCAGATTCTAACATTACCTAGTTGGTTTCTTGCACTTTATTCCTTACATGGCATCATAGTTCCACAAAACTTCTTGATCTTTGTTCACATATGATATCATCTGTGTGTGCTAGTCCCCTCTAATCAAGAACAATTCTTTTTCCTCTTTTCTTTCCCTCTAATATGTAATAGTTTAGAAGAGTCCAGGCCACCTGTCAGATAAAACATTTCTCATTCTAGATTTGTGTGAATGTTTTCTTGGAGACGAGGGATGTGATTTGGGCAAGAATATTACACAGGTGGTGTGTGTATTTCCCACCATAACCTGGGGGACATAATTTCAGTTTGTTGCAGCATTGGTGTTGCTAAAGTTTTCTTTGGTGGAGATGACTGCGAGATTTCCCCATTGCTGAGATTTATGTTTTTCTTATGCAAGTAATAAATAAAACCTATGTTAGGAGACTTTAAGTCTTCAAGAATATGCTGTTTCCCAAATGGAAATTCAGCTAAAAATTATTAAATGATAATCCTTATCTCCATTACTTATTCTATCTGAAATGTTGCAAAATGATGATTACTCTCATGTTTAATGTCTTTTTTCATTGAATTAAATTTTTTTCTTTTTATTTATTGGAAAAGCAGAGAGAGAGAGAAAGACAGAGAGAGACAGAGAGCAAATGAGCTCATCCACATACTGGTTCACTCGCTAAATGCTTGGGATTTAGAATCTGAGTCACCCATGTGGTGGCAGAGACTCTGGTACATGAGCCTTACTTGCTGCCTCCCAGGGTGCACATTAGCAGGAAGCTAGAAATAATCTCAAAGCCAGGCAATGTGATATAGAGTACTGGCATCCCAAGTGGCATAAACCACTATGCCAAACGCCGATGCTGACTTCTGTGTTATTTTAGGCAGGATTCACCTGTCATGAACAGTTCCCTTACATCTTTAATTTAAGAAAACATATTGTGTCAAAATGGTAGAGAGCAAATAGATGTTTGTGTACTTGTTGGTGTCATCCTAGGAGTCCAGTTAAGTTAGACTAGACCTTCTCTTTTTTTTTTTTTTTGACAGGCAGAGTGGACAGTGAGAGAGAGACAGAGAGAAAGGTCTTCCTTTGCCGTTGGTTCACCCTCCAATGGCTGCCGTGGCCGGCGCGCTGCAGCCGGCGCACCGCTCTCATCCAATGGCAGGAGCCAGGTGCTAGGTGCTTTTTCCTGGTCTCCCATGGGGTGCAGGGCCCAAGCACTTGGGCCATCCTCCACTGCACTCCTGGGCCACAGCAGAGGGCTGGCCTGGAAGAGGGGAAACCGGGATAGAATCCGGCGCCCCAACCGGGACTAGAACCCGGTGTGCCGGCGCCTCAAGGCGGAGGATTAGCCTGTTGAGCCATGGCGCCGGCCTAGACCTTCTCTTACAATGCCCTGTGAGCAGTTTCCAAATGCTCCTGACTTTTCTTGAATGAGCACAGGCTTTCCTTTTAGATGACTGACCATGTGTGAGGTCTGTGCACACGGAGTGAGGGATTAGAGCAGCAAGTGAGGACAGGCAGCCAAGTGCAAGCTCATGGTATGCGGGTGGGCTGCAGAGAGATTGGCACCCAATTTCCCAAGTGCTCAGAACATCCAATGCTCTTGGAGGGCAGAGAGGAAGATCTTTGCTGTTGAACTTAAACTCATCCTTGTTTCTTACATGTCCTGGCTGGAAATGTCACTGTATCTCTTTGAACATGGATTTCCTCATCCTTAGAGGTTGACTTTGTGATTTCCATACTTTCATGCCTTCAGTTTCTCTGTGTGCTTCTTTCAGGGCACGACTGTACTAACATCGCTGACTTCTGTGCTGAATGACAACAAAGAGTTCCCGAACCCAGACAGGTTTGACCCTGGCCACTTCCTGGATGCCAGCGGCAACTTTAAGAAAAGTGACTACTTCATGCCTTTCTCAGCAGGTAACAGACATTTATTTCCATTTGAGCCTGGGGGACAGGATTTATTTTGGGGATGAGTTGAATTTGAGGTAGTGTGTCCTACTGAGCGGTAGATTTGCTTTTGTACAGGATCAGGAGTACCACTCCTACTGTCCATGTGCCTTCCTTTCCCATGAAAATTCCTCATTATAGAGCCAGGTTAGCGGGGCTTTGGGCTTCAGGTTGTTGACCCAGTTCTCTCAAAGGCAGAAACCCCCAGGATAGAGTAATTGAATTCTGCCTCTGTCTACACCTGGTACATATGTGCTCCTCTTAGAACATGGATCTCAGCTGGCACCGTGGCTCACTAGACTAATCCTCCGCCTGCTGTGCTGGCACCCCAGGTTCTAGTCCCGGTTGGGGCACCGGATTCTGTCCCGGTTGGTTCTCTTCTAGTCCAGCTCTCTGCTGTGGCCTGGGAAGGCAGTGGAGGAAGCGCCTGGCCCCTGGCTTCGGATTGGCACAGCGCGCTGGCTGTAGCGGCCATTTGGGGGGTGAACCAATGTAAGGAAATTCTGTCTGTCTGTCTCTATCTGTCTAACTCTGCCTGTCAAAAAATTAAAAAAAAAAAAAAGAACTGGATCTCATTTAGACTTTCTTCAGTTGTTATAAGAATGGTATATGAGCTAATAACTTTGAGAATCTTCTCTGTGGTGCTCTTTACTTTGAGCTATAGGAATTTCTTATTTTTTAAAGATTTATTTACTTATTTGAAATAAAGTGAAAGAGAGAGGAGAAGGGTAGACAGAAAGAGAGGGAGAGAGAAAAAGAGAGAGTTCAATCTTCCATCTGCTGCTTCTCCAAATGGCCTCAATAGCCAGGGCTGAGCCAGGCTGAAACCAGGATCCTGGAGCTCCATCAGGGTCTCCTAAGTAGGTACAGAGATACAAGTCCTTGGTCCATCTTCTACTGTTTACCAGGTAATGTATCAGGGAGCTGGATCAGAAGTGAAGCAGCTGGGAATCAAACCAGCACCTTTGTGAGATACTGGCATTGCTGACAGTAGCTTCACCTGCCCTGCAGAAACATTGGCCCAGGGTTACAGGGATTTAACTAGTATCCCAGAGCACACAAAGTGCTCAGAAGAGGCTTTCTTACAAATTAGGGAAGGATTGACTAGAGGATTGCAACACCATAGTATAAGTGCTTTGAAAGGAAAGCACAGGTTGCTAAGGAGGCTGAAAGGGAAACTGTTTTCTGCTCCCTGACCTCCCATGGTTCTATAGGAGAAGGGAAATGGAACTGCCTCAGAGGAGGCTTACAGACAGGAAAGGAGAAAATCAGGACACTTACAGAGGAAATGCACCTCAGGAAGGGGACATTCCTGTGGATTGCTGGGGTCAGAATTGTCCCAAAAAATGTAGGGAAGGGAAACCTTGGGTATGTGAAAGAAAGCAGAGCTCCTTCATCTTGCTACACTCAAGGTCGTACACTTGGGACATTTGATCTCCACAGCTAAATTGTCTGAGCTGAGTCTCTACACTTATAGTCTCCATTCTTTTTCTTGGTTTTTTCAATGTCTTGGGTTTGGCATTGTAATGGCATGTCAAGGCCTGAGCTCTTCTTTTAATCAACTCACATTTTATCTGTGTAGAAAAAAATAGAGAATAATACTCAAAGTGATCCATGTTTCAGTGGATCAGGAATATGATGACGAAATCCAGTGGAACAACTTGGCATTACAAATATTACAATTAGTAGCCAGCACTGTGGCGCAATGTGTTGACGCCCTGGCCTGAAGTGCTGGCATACCATATGGGTACCAGTTCGAGACCCGGCTGCTCCACTCCAATCCAGCTCTCTGCTATGGCCTGGGATAGCAGTAAAAGATGGCCCAAGTCCTTAAGCCCCTGCACCAATGTGGGATTCCCAAAAGAAGCTCCTGGCTCCTGGCTTCGGATTGGCACAGCTCCAGCCATTGTGGCCATCTGGGGAATGAACCAGTGGATAGAAGACCTCTCTCTCTGTCTCTCTCTTCCTCTCCTCTCTCTGTAACTCTGAGTCGCCAATAAATAAATAAATCTTTTTAAAGCACAAATTTACACTTTGTGTTTCTGTGTGGGTGCAAACTGATGATATCTTTACTTAGTATATACTGAATCGATCTTCTGTATATAAAGATAATTGAAAATGATTTAAAAACCTTGGTGTTAAATTGGAAATTGCATAGAAAATTAATCAATTTTTTTAAAAAAAAATCATGTAGGATCTCTGTCCTTAATGTGCTGTACATTGTGAATTAATACTATAACTAGTACTCCAACACTATTTTTCACTTTGTGTCCCTATGTGAGGGCAAACTGTTGAAATCTTTACGTAATATGTACTAAACTGATCTTCTGTATATAAAGAGAATTGAAAAGGAATCTTTTTTATTTTTTAATAAATCTTTTATTTAAAGAATATAAATTTCCAAAATATAGCTTATGGATTGCAATGGCTCCCCCCCATAACTTCCCTCCCACCCGCTACCCTCCCCTTTCCCGCTCCCTATCCCCTTGCATTCACATCAGGTTCATTTTCAATTCTCTTTATATACAGAAGATCAGTTTAGTATATATTAAGTAAAGATTTCAACAGTTTGCCCTCACATAGCAACACAAAGTGAAAAATACTGTCGGAGTACTAGTTATAGTATTAAATCGCAATGTATAGCACATTAGGGACAGAGATCCTACATGATATATATTTTTAAAATTGATTAATTTTCTATGCAATTTCCAATTTAACACCAAGTTTTTTTTTACACTTTTTTTTTGTTTTTGTGACAGGCAGAGTGGACAGTGAGAGAGAGAGACAGAGAGAAAGGTCTTCCTTTTGCCGTTGGTTCACTCTCCAATGGCTGCTGCGGTCGGCGCGCTGCAGCCCGCGCACCGCGCTCATCCGATGGCAGGAGCCAGGTGCTAGGTGCTTTTCCTGGTCTCCCATGGGGTGCAGGGCCCAAGCACTTGGGCCATCCTCCACTGCACTCCCGGGCCACAGCAGAGGGCTGGCCTGGAAGAGGGGCAACCGGGACAGAATCCGGCGCCCCAACCGGGACTAGAACCCGGTGTGCCGGCGCCGCAAGGCGGAGGATTAGCCTGTTGAGCCACGGCGCCGGCCCAAGTTTTTTTTTTTTTTCATGTTTAATTATCTTTATATACAGAAGATCGTTTCAGTATATGCTAAGTAAAGATTTCATCAGTTTGCACCCACACAGAAACACCAAGTGTAAAATACTGTTTCAGTACTAGTTATAGCATTACTTCACATTGGACAACACATTAAGGACAGATCCCACATGAGACGTAAGTACACAGTGACTCCTGAAGTTGTTTAACAATTTGACACTCTTGTTTATGGCATCAGTAATCTCCCTAGGCTCTAGTCCTGAGTTGCTGAGGCTATGGAAGCCTTTAGGGTTCGTGGACTTTGATCTTATTCTGACAGGGTTATAGTCAAAGTGGAGGTTCTCTCCTTGAAAAGGAATCTTGATTTGAATGGAAGGGGAGAGGGAGCGGGAAAGGGGAGTGTTGTGGGTGGGAGGGAAGTTGTGTGTGGGGGGGAGCCATTGTAATCCATAAACTGTACTTTGGAAATTTATATTCTTTAAATAAAAGCTTTATTAAAAATTTTAAAAAAACACAAATATTATGATTAGGAAGAGACATGAGACATAGGTTCCAAAGGAAGCAGAAGAAGAGAGTTTCTTAGATCCCTGTGGTAGCCAGGCATGCAGTTTGAAACTTCATGGAGGACTGGAGATTGATTTACAGCAGATATGCCATTGCTTAGTAGATGTGTGGAATGGAAGGAGTGATATTGCACATCAGACCATGAACAGATTGAGAAGACCAAATCAAGGCATTTGTACCTCATTGTTGGGTACTAACATGAGAGTCATTTATGATTTTAAATTGAGAGTAAACAGTTTAGATATATGGTTTTGAAGTTGTCCTGGGGAAAGAAAGTCCTTAGCTGAATATCCTGCTTGAGTTTCAAATGGCTATAAAACATGAGGGTACTTTTAATTAATTGAAAATAGAATTAAAATGTTTATTTTGATTAAGATTTTTGTTTTCCATGCACAAGAGTGATCTTCAATAATTCCTTGCAGTTGGGTAATATGGAAAATTTATGATAGACTTAACTTGGTTTTGAGTCCTAATAAACTTACCTTTTCATGCTATTTTATCACAAACTTTTTGAAGTACACTTGTGTATGATAGTCCTTACCTCAACCCAACTACCTTTAACCCACTGCATAAGAAATGTGTGTTTCTGAAATCACTTGGTCTAAATTTAAAGTGTTTATAATGTGGCAATAGTTAATGAAATGTTTGACACAGAACACATGTGTACAGTACATTCAGTACACATGTGTAGCGTGAGGGATGCCTGATATAATAAGATTTTTGTGGATAACAAGTGTTCATCCTTTGTTCCATGTGTATCCCCAGCCATCTTCCCATCATCCTATCTTCCATCCACCCATTCATCTACTGAGTCCATGAGCAGACAGGCACTGCATACTTCTTGAGAAAGTTTC
Source organism: Sylvilagus floridanus (assembly GCA_949820135.1). Lineage (NCBI taxonomy): Eukaryota > Metazoa > Chordata > Mammalia > Lagomorpha > Leporidae > Sylvilagus > Sylvilagus floridanus. The sequence continues at coordinate 47,163,512 of OX463235.1, forward strand.
ACAATTCAGTGTTTAGGTAAAGATCCTCTGTGCTTGTTATTTTCAGGAAAGCGAGTGTGTGCGGGAGAGGCCCTGGCCCGCATGGAGCTGTTTTTATTCCTGACTGCCATTTTGCAGAACTTTACCCTGAAGCCTCTGGTTGACCCAAAGGACATTGACACCACCCCACTTGTCAGTGGGCTAAGTCGTGTGCCACCCTTGTACCAGCTCAGCTTCATTCCTGCCTGAAGAAGGGCAGGCATGTGGCTGCTGCTGAGCTGTCATCTGCAACTGCTCTCTTTCAGAGCCGCCTCCTGCTCCTTTGCCTATCATGGGTCCCTTCTCTGTCATGTCCTCTGACATTTATTCATTTTCAAGGTCTAGCTTCCATAGGAAACGTTTTCTGGATCCCTTCACAAATGTGTATCTGCCATTCCTTACAGTGTGTAATTCTTGGATTAACCACCTCATGGGTTAGTACCTGTCTAATGCTGAATTGCTGTTATGTTATCACTGTGAAATTGAGCAAGATGATTGGCATTTGATAATTCAGACATGTTTCTCCTCTATATGTTCAAAATAAAAGCACTATTGAATGTTGAATCAGTTTTCAGATTTTCTTTCTTCTGTACCTAATGTGAATAAGATATGAAAAAAAATGAAGTTCCAAGAGGTCATGCTGGTCCTTATAAGGTTAGGGACAAACACACACAGTATCATTTACATTGTCCCTACAAATATGAAATCCTTGTGTTTATGTTTGACAAAATATGTATAGGATCATTTGAAAAAAACTACAAAGCAGAGGAAACCAAAGATGATGTAAATAAATGGAAATATAGTTCATCAACTTGGATATGATGTTATTATAGTTATGTTGTCGTTTGATTTGATCTATGGACATAATGTGATCTCAACCAAATAACAGACAGATTCCTTTTTAGATATCAACATCTGAATTTATAATTAATAAGAAGTAGTTAAAAACCCAAGATATGCAATATATAAGGAAAATAAGTCAAGGGCTGACCTTGCTTCATCTGATTTCAAGACTTATTAGAAATGTATAGTAATCAAAACTGTGCGGTATTGGTGAAACAACGGACAAGTAAGTTAATGGAAACAGAGCAATACAAATCTAGTCAACTAAATTTTGAAAAGAAGCGAAGGCACCTCCATGGAGACAGGACAGCCTTTTCTCAAATGGTGCTTGAAACTGGACATTCTCATACAAAATAAAAATGAATATTGAGATAGGCCTTATATTCTTCACAAAGTTAGTTTAAAATACATCAAACCTAAATGTAAAATGTAAATATGAAGTTCTAATAACTTTATGTAGAAGAAAATCTTAATGATTTTGCTTCAGTAAAAGTTTCCTAAATAGAACAACAAAAGCATCGTTCATGAAAGGATAGACAGATGAACTGATCCTCAATAAAATAAAAATTCTTATACTGAAAGAATAGTGTTAAAATAAAGAGAAGAAAAGCTACAGAGTGAGTGTGTGAAATATTTCTGATTGGCGTATCTGAGGAAGGACTGTTAATTCAAAAATACAAAGAACTCTTAAAACTCAACAGTGAGAAATGGACAATCTGCTTAAAAAATGGCCAAAAGTTTGATCATATACTTATTCAAGAAGGTAGATGCTAGCAAATTTTGGAAAGTGCTCAACTTTCCAAAAATTAAGAATTTGCCAAGTAAAACAATAATGAGACAACACTAAAATAATGAGACTAGCACAATGGTTCTAATCTAACACTTATCAAACCAAATGTTGACAAGAATGTGGAACAGCTGGGAGTATTAGTCATTGTTACTTGGTGTAAAAAAGGGGCAAATACCTGGACTATAGTTTGATATTTTCTTTCTTGTTTTAGTTTTTTTTTTTTAACATTTATTTAGTAAATATAAGTTTCCAAAGGACAGTTTATGGATTACAATGGCTTCCCTCCCTGCCCCCCCATAACTTCCACCTCTAACCCTCCCATCTCCCACTCCCTCTCCCATTCCATTCACATCAAGATTCATTTTCAATTATCTTTATATACAGAAGATCAGTTTAGTATATAGTAAGTGAAGATTTCATCAGTTTGCCCCTACACAGAACACAAAGGGCAAAATACTGTTTGAGTACTAGTTATAGCATTAATTCACATTGAACTACACATTAAGGACAGAGATCCTACATGAGGAGTAAGTGCATAGAACTCCTGTTGTTGACTTAAAAAATTGACACTCTTCTTTAAGGCATCAGCAATCTCTCCAGGCTCTAGTCATGAGATGCCAAGACCATGGAAGCCCCCTGAGTTCATCAACTTTGATCTTATTTAGACAAGTGGAAGTTCTCTCCTCCCTTCAGAGAAAGATACCTCCTTCTTTGATAACCTGTTCTTTCCACTGGGATCTCACTCGCGGAGATCTTTCATTTAGGTTTTTTTTTTTTTTCTTCCAGAGTGTCTTGCCTTTCCCTGCCTGAAATACTCTCATGGGCTCTTTAGCCAGATCCAAATGCTTTAAGGGCTGATTCTGAGGCCAGAGTGCTATTTAGGACATCTGCCATTCTATAAGTCTGCTGTGTATTGTGCTTCCCATGTTGGATCGTTCTCTCCCTTTTTTATTCTATCAGTTAGTATTTGCAGACACTAGTCTTGTTTGTGTGATCCCTTTGACTCTTAGACCTATCAGTATGATCAATTGTGAACAGAAATTGATCACTTGGACTAGTGAGATGGCATTGGTACATGCCACCTTGATGGGATTGTGTTGGAATCCCCTGGCACATTTCTAACTTCACCATTTGAGGCAAGTCCGATTGAACATGTCCCAAATTGTACATCTCCACCCTCTCTTTTTCCCACTCTTATATTTAACAGAGATCGCTTTTCAGTTCACTTTAACACCTAAGAATAATTGTGTGTTAATTACAGAGTTCAACCGATAGCATTAAGCAGAACAAAAAACACAAAAAGAGATAAAGTATTAAATTGTACATCAAGAGTGATGATAAGGGCTGATCAAGTCACCATTTCTCATAGTGTCCATTTCACTTCAACAGGTTTCCCCTTTGGTGCTTGGTTAGTTGTTACCAATCAGGGAGAACATATGATATTTGTCCCTTTGGGACTGGCTTAATTCACTCAGATTGATGTGTTTCAGATTCCTCCACATTGTTGCAAATGACCTAATTTCACTGTTTTTTACTGCTGTCTAATATTCTATAGAGTACATGTCCCATAATTCCTTTATCCAATCTACTGTTGATGGGCACTTGGGTTGATTCCAGGTCTTAGCTATTGTGAATTGAGCTGCAATAAACATTAAGGTGCAGACGACTTTTTTGTTTGCCAACTTAATGTCTGAGTGTTTCTTTTGCATTATAGAAACTTCTTAATCTGATAAAATCCCAATAGTTAATTTTGGTTTTGACTGCCTGTGCCTCCTGGGTCTTTTCCAAGGAGTCTTGCCTATACCAATATCTTGTAGCGTTTCTCCAGTGTTCTCTAATAATTTGATGGTGTTGGTTCATAGATTTAGGTCTTTAATCCATGTTGAGTGAATTTTGGTGTAAGGTTTAAGGTAGGGGTCTTGCTTCATGCTTCTGCACATGGATATCCAGTTTTCCCAGCACCATTTATTGAATAGACTGTCCTTACTCCAGGGATTGGTTTTGCATTCTTGATCAAATATAAGTTGGCTGTAGATGTTTGGGTTGGTTTCTGGTGTTTCCATTCTTTTCCATTGGTTTATCCATCTGTTTCTGTACCAATACCATGCTGTTTTGATAACAACTGCTCAGTAGTATGTCCTGAAATCTGGTATTGTGATGCCTCCAGGTTTGTTTTTGTTGTACAAGATTGCTTTAGCATTCGAGGTCTCCTGTGTCTCCATATGAATTTCAGCATCATTTTTTCCAGCTCTGAGGAGAATGTCTTTGGTATCTTGATTGGTATTGCATTGAATGTATAAATTGCTTTTGGGAGAATGGACATTTTGATGACATTGATTCTTCCAATCCATGAGCATGGAAGATTTCTCCATTTTTTGGTATCCTCTTCTAGTTCTTTCCTTATGGTTTTGTAATTTCATCATAGAGATCTTTAACATCCTTGGTTAAGTTTATTCCAAGGTATTTGATTGTTTTTGTGGCTATTGTGAATGGGATTGATCTTAGCAGTTCTTTCTCTGCCATGGCATTGCCTGTGTATACAAAGGCTGTTGATTTTTGTGCATTGATTTTATATCCTGCTACTTTACCAAACTCTTCTATGAGTTCCAATAGTCTCTTAGTAGAGTTCTTTGGATCCCCTAAATAAAGAATCATATCATCTGCAAAGAGGGATAGTTTGAGTTCTTCCTTCCCAATTTGGATCCCTTTAATTTCTTTTTCTTGCCTGATGGCTCTGGCTAAACTTCCAGCACTATGTTGAATAGCAGTGGTGAGAGTGGGCATCCCTGTCTGGTACCAGATCTCAGTGGAAATCCTTCCAGCTTTTCCTCATTCAATAGGATGCTTGCCGTGGGTTTTTCATAAATTGCTTTGATTGTATTGAGGAATGTTCCTACTATACCCAGTTTGCTTAGGGTTTTCATCATGAAAGGGTGTTGTATTTTATCGAATGCCTTCTCTGTGTCTAGTCAGATAATCATATGGTTTTTCTTCTATAGTCTGTTAATGTGGTGTATTACATTGGTTGTTTTGTGAACATTGAACCATCCCTGCATAACGGGGTTGGTAACTCTGGTATCTCATTTCAAACTATATAAAATTTCTATCCCATGACAGTTGGGACAGCAATTAAGATGTTGAATGGGTTGTCCACATGAAACATCAGAGTACTTGGGTTGGATCCCTGGATCTGGCTCCTGAATCCAAAACCATAGACCCTGGGAGTTAGCCATAAGCGTTCAAGTAATTGAGTTCTTGCCACTTATGTGGGATAGCTAGATTGAGTTACAAGTTCCCAATTAAGCTCTTGGCATTTGGGGAGTGAACCATTGGATGAGATTTCTCTTGCTCTCTGTCTCTGCTTCTCAAGAAAACAACACAAAAATGAGGAATAAAATGCTAAACTAGAATTATGACATTTCAGTTGTTAACTGTCTATATTTTGGAATTATCTAACTCAAATGGTTTCCTGTTTTTGATAGTGGAGGCTTAGTAAAGAAATTTTCATTGATTGATTATGACTGTTATTTAATGGACAATACTTTGCTTTGTACAAGTTTACATGTACTCACCAAAGTATGAGTTAGAGGGCACTCTCAAAATTTAATAATGTATAAAGGGTTTTTGAAAAGCTCATGGAAAAGTAAAATTAAAAGATAAGTTTGATGTGAAAATAGCATGCATCATTTCATAATTTGGGTTTCTGTGAACTTTTAAGATCCTGCTCATTGTATATTGTACAATTATTATGTGGCAATATGCCAGAAGACCACTAGGTGGCATTATTTCCCCATTTAGGCTACCTTCAGGGTTCTAAATGGGTTTCCTGTAGTCTTTTGACTTTACAGGGCAAGGTTTCAATTTTATTTTGTTTCTCTTGTTGAGCACCAAAAAGGAAACCTGTTGAAATGAAATAGACATTATGAGAAAGAGTGACTTGATCGGCCCTTGTCCTGACTGTTGATGTACAACTTAATACTTTATCCCTTTTAGTATTTTTTTGGTTCTACTTAGTACTATTGGTTGAACTCTAAATTAACACACAATTTTTCTTAGGTATTTAAATTTAACTGAAAAATGATCATGTTAAATATAAGAGTGGGAAAAAGAGAGGGAGATGTACAATTTGAGACATGCTCAAGCCGACTTGCCCCAAATGGTGAAGTTAGAAATGTGCCAGGGGATTCCAATTCAATCCCATCATGATGGCATGTACCAATGCCATCTCACTAGTCCAAGTGATCAATTTCTGTTCACAGTTGATCATACTGATAGGTCTAAGAATCAAAGGGATCACATAAATAAGACTAGTGTCTGCAAATACTAACTGATAGAATAAAAAAGGGAGAGAACGATCCAACATGGGAAGTGGGATACACAGCAGACTTATAGAATGGCAGATGTCCTAAATAGCACTCTGGCCTCAGAATCAGCCCTTAAGGCATGAAGATCTTGTTCAATAGCCCATGAGTATTTCAGGCATGGAAAGCCAAAACACTCTGGCAAAAAAATAAATAAAAAGAAAATAAATAAAAGGACCTCAATGAAAGATCTCTGAGAGTGAGATCCCAGTAGAAAGAACGGGCCTTCAAAGAAGGAGGTACCTTTTTCTGAAGGGATTTGTGAACCTCCACTTTGACTATGACCTTGACTAAATAAGATTGAAATCGGTGAACTCAAACGGCTTCCATAGCCTTGGCAATTCATGAGCAGAGCCTAGGGTGATTACTGACGCCATAAACAAGAGTGTCATTTTTTTGAAGTCAACAACAGGAGTCACTGTGCACTTACTCCCCATGTAGGATCTCTGTCCTTAATGTGCTGTACATTGTGATTTAATGCTATAACTAATACTCAAACAGTATTTTACACTTTATGTTCTGTGTGGGTGCAAACTGTTGAAATCTTTACTTAATAAATACTAAATTGATCTTCTGTGTATAAAGATAATTGAAAATGAATCTTGATGTGAATGGAATGGTAAAGGGTATGGGAAATGGGAGGGTTGTGGGTGGGAGGGAAGTTATGGGGGGGGAAGCCATTGTAATCCATAAGCTGTACTTTGGAAATTTATATTCATTAAATAAAAGTTAAAAAAATAAGAAATATACTTGAGTTCATTAGTGTTTTGATAACATGATGTCTAGCAAACTTTTTAAATTTTTTGTCATTAGTAATGATTTGTAGCTTCCCGTGTAATTTCTCTGTACACAGTTTTGCAGTCGTGGTTACTATTTTTTTATTTTCAGTTTCTCATTATTGCATTATTTAACTGGAATGAGTTCTAGGACAGTGTTGAGTAGATGTCATGAATGTGCGCATCCCTGATTTGTTTGTGAACTCCAGGAGGGGTGGAGGTTTACTATCTTACCATTGAGAATATTGTTCATTACATATTTTATGAATTTTTTTATCATGTTAAGTAAACTTCCTTCTCCTATTTTCTTTGTTGTCATGACTTCTTATACAGTTGATGCAAGTAGATTCTCTGCATCTATGAATATACTCATATATTTTGGGCTGTCTATATGTAGTAGGTAATAATATAGTATATATTTATATATGTATTGATTAACTCTCATACATACACAGCTAGATTGGATTTACCAGATTTGTTCAGGAAGTTTGTATTTTTACCTGTGAAACAGAAAATATTTTTGTTGTATTTTTGATGGGAAGATGATGTGGACCTCATAAAATAAGGTAGGAATGTTCTCTACTATGGGTTGATTTTTATTGCGTTTCCTATTCTTTTTTTTTTTTTTAAAGAAAAATATTTGCTGGGGAGAGAGAGAGAGAGAGAGAGAGAGACAGAGAGAGAGAGAGAGAGAGAATGAATCTCATCTATTGGTTCATTCCCGAATGCCTGTGATGACCAGTGCTGGACTGAACCTGGGAACTGGGAATGCAATCCATGTCCCCCACATGGTTGGCAGGAACTCTACCATTTGAGCCATCACCAGGGTCTCCCAGGACTAGCAGAGAGCTGGGAACTGATTCTAGGAACCCCAGTGTGGGATGCAGACGTCTTAACTGCTAGGTTAAACATGCTCTTTCTGTTCTTATTGTGCCCATTAGTTCTGTCTTTGAAGCACCTAAAATGCATTGGTTAAATGCCAGGTATAACATATGAAAACATTCAATCTCTTCTGAGGTTCATCTTTGAGAAAGGGTTCTTCTCTCCCTCACTAGGCAGACTGAATGGTATAATGCTGCTGGCTTCATTCAGAACTGGAAATGAATACAGTCAAGCGTTGATTTTAGATGTCAGCTGATTTCTCTGAGGTTCTCTCATTTTGGAAATACTGTTTCTTTTTTCAGCAATAGTTGAGAGGCTGAGAGACAGTAAGAGTGAGTGAGAGAGAGAGAGAGAGAGAGAGAGAGAGAGAGAGAGAGAGAGAGTGTTTCTGTTTTCTGGTTTACTTCCCTAATGCCTGGAAGGATTACTTGTGGAGCTGGGAATGCCATCTAGGCCTCTCACATGGGAGCAAGGAGCACAATCATCACTTTTGTTAGGCTTAGCATTAGCACAAATCAGGACCCAGAGTTGGAATGGGACTTAGGTAGTTTGATTTGGGTTGTATATATCCTAACTGCTGACTAATTGCCTACTCCTCAAGGTTTGGTTCAGTAATACATGGCTAAAAATATGTTATCCTGAATGGTACAACACAGGTCCACTTGTATTTGGTGGCTCAAATTTTACTTGAACTGATGTGAATCTATTTCTTCCTTATTTGTCCTATTTGTGTGAATATTTAATGTGTTCGATTGCATGCTGTGTCCCATATTACTGAGACTATCATGAAATCTGTGCAAACACCCCATATTACCCATCTGAAAGTCCACATAAATCTGAATTTGAGAACAAACTGGGTTTTAAAGATTTCAGATGAAGAATTTTGTTACTACACCTCCATGAAGACATGTGTTCATATTTTAGGAGCTAAAATAGAAGTAGGAAGAGGGTAAAATTTACCCTCTAATCATTTTGAGAAGGTTCTTAAGAACCAGTGTGGGGAATGAAAATTTCCCCTGAGTGGCAGAATGCTCACTGGAATTTTGTGTGCCATGATTATATCGTCTTTGAGATTTCCAGGTAGTTTCATTGCCCTAGGAATGCATGGTCAGAATCAGAGTCACATGCTTCTGGTAGAGAGTGGAGTGTCACTGTGTAGAAAATGACTCAGTCACTATGTTCCAGCAATTAAATCGTGAAAACGGAAAATTCAAGGTGGTATTCAGTGCAAATTACCTGCTACAAAAGTCACGAGGACTTTAGTATGAACTCCGGTTCTGATACTGCTAGCTATCATTTAGGAAAAAGTTCTAAACCTGATGACTGAGGTTTCTTTATTTTTTGGACTGTTGATAATGCTGTATTATGTTTGTTGTCAGAAATGGACCAGGTAACATCTGCAAAATATAAGTTAAAACTGTTATTTTCATCTATTAGGTGAAGTCAAATGCTCAGAGAAAGCTATATTGGTGAGAATGAGTGCATATTAATGCATTTTGTGTTCTGCTGGAAGGACTATCAGGAATATTTGGAGGGTAACTTGCAATATCTATTGTGTTATGGAATGTAATATGCTATAATGCAAGACTTCAAACTATTTGTACGTACTTTATGATTTGGAATGTGAAAAGGGAGGAATGTCCAAAAAACTTGTCATTACCCATTGCTTCTAAAAAATTGATTTCAAGCTATAGTGGTGTTCACCAATAATGTAATGGCCCTTTCATATTGTATAGCTGAGTAAAGACTCATGTAGCTGTGTTAATATTGGACAATATCCAAATTATTTTATACTACACAAAAGCAAGGTATAGTATATGCTGTTCTTTGGGGTTAAAATATTAGAAAGTTACAAGTGGCATAAACATATTTAACGGCCCATTGATAATGATATTCATAATGTCTCTGACAGGGCATATTCCCTAGAAGACACAAGAACTAATTGGTTGGAATCGTATATTTCTGGGCATTGTAAATGTGGTTGAAAGGAATGAGATGTACTTTTCCCTGTATTTTCTTTGTGACATAATTTTGATTCAGTTTTACTTTAAAATTATTAAAAAAATTTTGGACACATTAAAATTTAACATGTTATGTTGTATCACATGTTGTTTTCTTTCAACTTTTAATTTAATAAATATAAATTTCCAATGTACAACTTGAATTATAGCTGCTTTCCCCCCAATAACCTCCCTCCCACCCGCAACCATCCCATCTCCCACTCCCTCTCCCATCCCATTCTTCATCATGATTCATTTTCAATTATCTTTATATACAAAAGATCAACTTAGTATATACTAAGTAAAGATTTCAACACACTGCACCCTCATAGACACACAAAGGATAGAGTACTGTTTGAGTAGTAGTTTTACCATTAATTCACATAGTACAACACATTAAGTGCAGAGGTCTTACATGGGGAGCAGGTGCACAGTAAATCCTGCTGTCGATTTAAAAATTGACACTCTTATTTATGAAGTCAGTAATCACCCAGGCTGTTGTCATGAGCTGCCAAGGCTATGGAAGCCTCTTGAGTTCACCAACTCCGATCTTATTTAAACAAGGACATATTCAAAGTAGAAATTCTCTCCTCCCTTCAGAGAAAGGTACTGCCTTCTTTGATGGGCGGTTCTTTCCGCTGGGATCTAACTCACAGAAATCTTTCATTTAGGTCATTTTTTTTAATTTTTTGCCACAATGTCTTGGCTTTCCATGCCTGTGAAACTCTCATGGGCTTTTTAGCCAGATCAGAATGCCTTAAGGGCTGATTCTGAGGCTAGAGTGCTGTTTAGGTCATTTGCCATTCTATGAGTCTGCTGTATATCCTGCTTCCCTTGTAGGATCATTTTTTTTTTTTTTGACAGGCAGAGTGGACAGTGAGAGAGAGAGACAGAGAGAAAGGTCTTCCTTTGCCGTTGGTTCACCCTCCAATGGCTGCCGCGGTCGGCGCGCTGCAGCCGGCGCACCGCGCGCATCCGATGGCAGGAGCCAGGTGCTAGGTGCTTTTCCTGGTCTCCCATGGGGTGCAGGGCCCAAGCACTTGGGCCATCCTCCACTGCACTCCTGGGCCACAGCAGAGGGCTGGCCTGGAAGAGGGGCAACCGGGACAGAATCCGGTGCCCCAACCGGGACTAGAACCCGGTGTGCTGGCGCCACAAGGCTGAGGATTAGCCTGTTGAGCCACGGCGCCGGCCATTCCCTCCTTTTTAATTCTATCAATTATTTGCAGACACTGGACTTATTTATGTAATCTCTTTGACACTTAACCCTATCTTTTTAATCAATTATGAACTGAAACTGATTATTTTAACAGGTAAGATGGCATTGGTACATGCCACCTTGATGGGACTGAATTGAAATCCCCTGGCATGTTCTAACTCTACCATTAGGGGTAAGTCTGATTGAGCATGTGCCAAACTGTACATCTTACCCACTCTTATATTTAATAGGGATCACTTTTCAGTTAAATTTAAATGACTAAGAATAATTGTGTGTTAGTTAAAGAGTTCAACCAATAGTATTAAGTAGAACAAAAAATACTAAAAGGAATAAAATTGTAAGTTGTTCCTCGACAGTCATGACAAAGACTGATCATGTCATTGTTTATCATAGTGTCCATTTCACTCCAACAGGTATTCTTTTAGGTGCTCAGTTAGTTTTCACAGATCAGGGAGAACATATGATATCTGTCCCTTTTGGACTAGCTTTCACTCAGCATGATGTTTCCCAGATTCCTCCATTTTGTTGCAAATGGCCAGATTTCATTTTTTTTAACTGATGTATAGTCTTCTGTAGAGTAAATATAGCATAATTTCTTTACCCAGTCTTCTGTTGATGGGCATTTAGGTTGATTCCATGTCTTAGCTATTGTGAATTGAGCTGCAATAAACATTGAGGTGCAGACAGCTCTTTTAAGAGGCACACAGGCAGTCAAACCCAAAATTAACTATTGGGATTACATCAAATTGAAAAGTTTCTGTACTGCAAAAGAAACAGGAAGGTGAAGAGGCAACCAAAACAATGGGAAAAAATATTTGCAAACTATGCAACAGATAAAGGGTTAATAACCAGAATCTACAAAGAGATCAAGAAACTCCACAACAACAAAACAAACAACCCACTTAAGAGATGGGCCAAGGACCTAAATAGACATTTTCCAAAAGAGGAAATCCAGATGGCCAACAGACACATGAAAAAATGTTCAGGATCACTAGCAATCAGGGAAACGCGAATCAAAACCACAATGAGGTTTCACCTCAACCCGGTTAGAATGGCTCACATTCAGAAATCTACCAACAATAGATGCTGGAGAGGATGTGGGGAAAAAGGCACACTGATCCACTGTTGGTGGGAATGCAAACTGGTCAAGCCACTATGGAAGTCAGTCTGGAGATACCTCAGAAACCTGAATATAACCCTACCATAAACCCAGCTATCTGACTCCTTGGAGTTTACCCAAAGGAAATTAAATTAGCAAGTAATAGACTTGTCTTCACCCGTTAGTTTAATTTTTAAGACTTACATTGCTTTGTTATAGTATTAAATACTTTCTCTATATTTCATGAAACTCATTGAGTTTCCTTGAAAAAACTTTTGTATTCTTCATTAGAGAATCTTCAGTTTCCAACTATTATGAAGTTGGTTTCTTGCCCCTTAATTTATTCCTGAGATGTCAACATGGTTATCTGAAATTTTTTTAAAATTTATTTATTTGAAAGGCAGAGTTACAGAGAGGCCTAGGCAGAGGCAGGGGTAGAGAGGTCTTCCATATGCTGGTTCACTCCCAAGATAGCCACAATGACCAGAGCTGTGCCATCCAAAGCCAGGAGCCAGGAGCCAGAAGCTTACTCTGGATCTCCCATGCAGGTGCATGGGCTCAAGGCCTTGGGCCATCTTCTACTGCCATCTTCTATTGCTATAGCAGAGAGCTGGATTGGAAGAGGAGCAGCCATGACTCGAACAGGCACCCACATGGGATGCCCATAGTGCAGGCAGGGACCTTTCCTGCTAAACCACAGTGCCAGCCCCTCCCTGAAAGTTCTTGATCCTTGTTCACATATAAAATCATCCATGCATTAATCCTTTCTAGTCAGGAACAGTTTTTTTTTCCCCCTTCCATTGTTTCCCTCAAATATATGATAGTTTTGAAGAGTACACACCACACATCAGATAAAATATTTCTTTCTAGTTTGTTGTGAATGAATTCTTGGAGACTACCATGTGTTTTGTGCATGAATATTACACAGGTGATGTTGTGAACATACACTTCCTGGGGGACATGAGTTCAGTTTTTTGTGGCACTGGTGTTACTAAGGTCTTCCTTGATGGGGATGATGCCAGGTTTCTCAACTGCTGAGATTCTGCTTTTCATACACAATTAGTAAATAACATCTATAGCAGGTGACTTTAAGATGTAATGAATAGTCTGTTTCCCAAAAATGGAAATTACCCTAAAATTATTAATTGATTATCTTTATCTGCATTAATGATTCTATTTGAATTGTTGCAATTCAAATTCACTGATGTTTCCTGTTTTCTTTTTTCATTGATTTAAAAATTTTTCTTTTTATTTATTTGAAATGCGGAAGAGTAGAGAGAGAGAGAGAGAGAGAGAGAAAATGAGCTCATCCACATGCTGGTTCACTCGCTAAATGCTTGGGATTTAGAATCTGAGTCACCATTGTGGTGGAAGAGACTCAAGTACTTGAGCCTTACTTGCTGCTGCCGAGGGTGCACATTAGCAGGAAGCTAGATTACAAGCAGAAATAATCTCAAAGCCAGGCAATGTGATATTGGGTGCTGGCATCCCAAGTGGCATAAACCACTGTGCCAAACATTGATGCTGACTTCTGTGTTATTTTAGGCAGGATTCACCTGTCATGAATAGTTCCCTTACATTTTTAATTTAAAAGAAACATATTGTGACGAAATGATGGAGAGTAGCAGATGTTTGTGTACTTGTTGGTATCATCCCAGGTGTCCAGTTAAGTTAGACTAGACCTTCTCTTACAATGCCCTGTGAGCAGTTTCCAAATGCTCCTGACTTTTCTTGAATGAGCACAGGCTTTCCTTTTAGATGACTGACCATGTGTGAGGTCTGTGCACACGGAGTGAGGGATTAGAGCAGCAAGTGAGGACAGGCAGCCAAGTGCAAGCTCATGGTATGCGGGTGGGCTGCAGAGAGATTGGCACCCAATTTCCCAAGTGCTCAGAACATCCAATGCTCTTGGAGGGCACTGAGGAAAATCTTTGCTCCTGAACTTAAGCTCATTCTTGTTTCTTACATGTCTGGCTGGAAATGTCCCTGTATCTCTTTGAACATGGATTTCCTCATCCTTAGAGGTTGACTTTGTGATTTCCATACTTTCTTCCATGCCTTGGCTTCTTTAGGATTCAGTTTCTCTGTCTGCTTTTTTCAGGGCACAGCTGTATTAACATTGCTGACTTCTGTGCTGCATGACACAAAGAGTTCCCGAACCCAGACAGGTTTGACTCGGGCTGCTTCCTGGATGCCAGCAGCAACTTTAAGAAAAGTGACTACTTCATGCCATTCTCAGCAGGTAATGGAAATTTATTTTCATTTGATCCTGGGGTACAGGATACATTTTGGGGATGAGTTGAAATTGAGGTAGTGTGTCCTCCTGAGCGGTAGATTTGCTTTTATACAGGATCAGGAATACCACTCCTACTGTCCATGTGCCTTCCTTTCTCATGATAATTCCTCATTATAGAACCAGGTTAATGGGGCTTAGGGGCTTCAGGTCATATCCAGTTCTCTCTCTTTTTTTTTTTTTTTTGAAATTTTTTTTGAGAGGCAGAGTTGGACAGTGAGTGAGAGAGAGAGTGAGAGAGAGACAGAGAGAAAGGTCTTCCTTCTGTTGGTTCACCCCCTAAGTGGCCACCACGGCTGGCACTGTGCGGATCCGAAGCCAGGAGCCAGGTGTTTCCTCCTGGTCTCCCATGCAGGTGCAGGGCACAAGCACTTGAGCCATCCTGCACTGCCCTCCCAGGCCACAGCAGAGAGCTGGACTGGAGGAGGAGCAACCGGGATAGAATCCGGCGTCCCAACCGGGACTAGAACACGGGGTGCCGGCACCGCAGGCAGAGGATTAGCCTCATGAGACATGGCGCTGACCGTACCCAGTTCTCTTAAAGTGAGAAACTGCAGGATAGAGTAATTGACTTCCTCCTCTATCTATACCTGGGTACACATGTGCTCCTCTTAGAATCTGCATCTCATTTAGACTTTCTTCATCTATTGTGTAAATGTCATATTTGTTGATAACTTTGAGAATCTACTCTGTGTTGGTCGTTACTTTGAGTGAGCTATAGGGATTTCTTCATTTTTTTTAAAGTCTTATATTTTTTTGAAAACAGAGGGAGGGAGGGAGGGAGGGAGAGAGAGAGAGAGAGAGAGAGAGAGAGAGAGAGAGAGAGAGAGATCCATCTTGCATGTGCTTGTTCTGCTCCCAAATGACCTCAACGGCCAGGGTTGGGCCAGGCAGAAACCAGGATCCATCAGGGTCTCCCACGTGGGTTCATGTATACAAGTCCTTGGTCCATCTTCTACTGTTTACCAGGTAATGTATCAGGGAGCTGGATCAGAAGTGAAGCAGCTGGGAATCAAACCAGCACCTTTGTGAGATACTGGCATTGCTGACAGTAGCTTCACCTGCCCTGCAGAAACATTGGCCCAGGGTTACAGGGATTTAACTAGTATCCCAGAGCACACAAAGTGCTCAGAAGAGGCTTTCTTACAAATTAGGGAAGGAGGTGACTAGAGGATTGCAACGCCATAGTATAAGTGCTTTGAAAGGAAAGCACAGGTTGCTAAGGAGGCTGAAAGGGAAACTGTTTTCTGCTCCCTGACCTCCCATGGTTCTATAGGAAAAGGGAAATGGAACTGCCTCAGAGGAGGCTTACAGACAGGAAAGGAGAAAATCAGGACACTTACAGAGGAAATGCACCTCAGGAAGGGGACATTCCTGTGGATTGCTGGGGTCAGAATTGTCCAGAAAATGTAGGGACAGGGAAACCTTGGGAAAGTGGAGGACACTCTGAAAGAAAGCAGAGCTCCTTCATCTTGCTACACTCAAGGTCGTACACCTGGGACATTTGATCTTCACAGCTAAATTGAGCTGAGTCTCTACACCTGTAGTCCCCATTCTTTTTCTATGTGTCTTTTCAGTGCTTTGGGTTGTGCATTGTAATGCCAACATGTTGAGGTCTAAGCCCCTCTTTTAATGACCTCACATATTGTATGCATAAAAAATGAGAATAATATTCAAAGTGATCCATGGTTCCATGGATCATGAATATGATGAGGAAATCCAAAGGAAGAGCTTAGGATTACAAATATTATAATGAAGAAGAGACATGTGACATAGGTTTAGAACTGATATACATTTATAGAGTGAGGGACGCCTGATATAATCAGATGCTCACTTTGACTTTGGCCTTGTCTCAATAAGATCAGAGTTTGTGAACTCAAGAGACTTTCATAGCCGTCGCAGCTTATGACAAGAGCTTCAGGTGATTACTGATGCCATAAACAAGAGCATCAATTGTTAAATCAACAACAGGAGTCACTGTGCACTTACTCCCCATGTAGGATCTCTGTCCTTAATGTGTTGTACAATGTGAATTAATGCTATAACTAGTACTTTACACTTTGTGTTTCTGTGTGAGTGCAAACTGTTGAAAGCTTTACTTAATATATACTAAACTGATCTTCTGTATATGAAGATAATTGAAAATGAATCTTGATGTGAACAAGATGGGAGAGGGAGGAGGAGATGGGATGGTTGTGGGTGGGAGGGAAGTTATGGGGGGAAAAAGCCTAGTGTAATCCAAAAGCTGTACTTTGGAAATTTATATTTATTAAATAAATGTTAAAAAAAACAGTGCATGATGGTACAAGCTGCAGTTTTGAAGATGAAGGATCTCAAACAAATTATCTGGGACATTGAAAACTTGGATGAAATCTAGTTTAACTCAGTGCAACAGCCACAGTGAAATGAGAAAGTACTGAAAGACTTTGGCCAGTCTCATTAACAAAGAGAGAAGACACATTTTACCAAAGTCAGAATTGAAAGAGGAACCATCACTACTAACAGCAAGATAGTAAAAGGGTAATAAAAAATGTTATGAGGGATAGTGCTGTGGCACAGTGGATTAAGCTGCCACCTGTTGCACTAATTCCACATGGGCAGCAGTTCATGAGTTCTGGCTGCTCCACTTCTGATTCAGGTCCCTGCTAATGCATTTGGGAAAGCAGTGGAAGATGGCCCAAGTCCTTGAGCACCTGCCACCCTTCTGGGAGACCCAGATGAATCTTCAAGCTTCTGGTATCAGTCTGGCCCAGCCCTGGCTGTTGCAGCCTTTTGGGGAGTGAACCAGTGGATGGAAGATCTCTTTCTGTCTCTCCTTCTGTCTCTGTAACTCTGCCTTTCAAAAAATAAATCATTCTTTTTTAAAAACTTATTTATTTGAGAGATAGAGTTACAGACCATGAGAGGAAGAGACAGAGATGTCTCCCATCTGCTGGTTTGCTCCCCAAGTGGCTACAACAGCCGAAGCTGGGCCAATCTGAAGCCAGGAGCCAGGAGCTTCCTCTGAGTCTCCCATATCGGTGTAGGGGCCCAAGTGCTTGGACCATCTTCCTCTGCTTTCCCAGGCCACAGCAAAGAGCTGGATCAGAAGAGGAGCAGCCAGTACACAAAATGGCAGCCATATAGGATGCCTGAGCCACAGGCAGAGGCTTAACCTGTGCCACAGCACTGGCCCCAATAAATAAATCTTTTAAAAACAGAAGTGTTCTGAACAAACCAGATGCAGAAACCAGATGCAGAAATCCTTAACAAACTATAAGTACATCCAACAGTACCTGAAAACAATCACATTACATGACCAGGGGTGATTTATTTCAGATAGCTCAAGTGGTTCATTCAATGTTGGGAAATCAATGCATGCATTCCATCGCATCAGCTTAGTAAGGAATGCACATGGTCATATCAACAGCAGAAAAAGCATTTGACATGATACAGGCTCTCTGCAAATTAGGAATGGAGGCAAGAGAATGTGAAATATTTACAAAATACATATATGATAAAAGGACTGTTGTTCCAATATACAAAGAACTTAATACTCAACAATGAGAAAATGGG
The DNA here is from genome assembly GCA_949820135.1 of Sylvilagus floridanus. Taxonomy (NCBI): domain Eukaryota; kingdom Metazoa; phylum Chordata; class Mammalia; order Lagomorpha; family Leporidae; genus Sylvilagus; species Sylvilagus floridanus. The sequence goes on from OX463235.1 coordinate 47,181,348, forward strand.
ACAGCATGACTGAAAAACCATGTGACATATTTGACTAGATGCCTCATCTAACATGACACACAGGTGGCAAACAAATGTTTGAAAAAGCTGCAAAATCACACATCATTAGGGAATTGTAAACTGAGACAACAATAAGATGATGGTGTACATCTTATATAATGGCTAAAATCCAAAAGATGGATGGATAAAGGTGCATGCTGACAAGGATATGGAATGCTGCAAACTATTAAACATTGCCAGTGGGAATGCAAAAAGTAGACATTTGGAAGAAAATTTAACATTTTTTTTTATAAAACTAAATTATACTTTCCATGTCACCTAGCAATTATAGTGCTTGGTATTTATCCAGATGAGTTGAAAACTTGTACCTATACAAAAACCTGTCCAAGGATGTTTAGAGCAATTTTATTCATCATTTAAAAAAATTGTGAGCCATCGAGAGGTTCTTCAATAACTGTGTGGATAAGCAATGTATATTACATCCATACAATAGAAAAATATTTTTATATATATATAAAGCTTTTATTTAAAGAATATAAATTTCCAAAGTACAGCTAATGGATTACAATGGCTCCCCCCCCATAACTTCCCTCTCACCCGCTACCCTCCCCTTTCCCACTCCCTCTCCCCTTGCATTCACATCAAGATTCATTTTCAATTCTCTTTATACACAGAAGATCAGTTTAGTACATATTATGTAAAGATTTCAACAGTTTGCCCTCACATAGAGACACAAAGTGAAAATACTGTTGGAGTACTAGTTATAGTATTAATTCACAATGTACAGCACATTAAGGACAGAGATCCTACATGATTTTTTTTTAAATTGATTAATTTTCTATGCAATTTCCAATTTAACACCAAGATTTTTTAATCATTTTCAATTATCTTTATATACAGAAGATCGATTCAGTATCTACTATGTAAAGATTTCATCAGTTTGCACCCACACAGAAACACAAAGTGTAAAAATACTGTTTCAGTACTAGTTATAGCATTACTTCACATTGGATAACACATTAAGGACAGATCCCTCATGAGACATAAGTACACAGTGACTCCTGATGTTGATTTAACAATTTGACACTCTTTTTTATGGCGTCAGTAATCTCCCTAGGCTCTAGTCATGAGTTGCTGAGGCTATGGAAGCCTTTAGGGTTCGCCGACTTCAATCTTATTCTGACAGGGTAATAGTCAAAGTGGAAGTTCTCTCCTCCCTTCAGAGAAAGGTATCTCCTTCCTTGATGGCCCCATTCTTTCTACTGGGATCTCACTTGCAGAGATCTTTCATTTATGTCTTCTTTTTTTTTTTTGTTTTTCAGAGTGTCTTGGCTTTCCATGCCTAAAATAATCTCATGGGCTCTTGAGCCAGATCCAAATGCCTTAAGGGCAGATTCTGAGGCCAGAGTGCTATTTAGGACATCTGCCATTCTATGAGTCTGCTGTGTATCCCGCTTCCCATGTTGGATCATTCTCTCCCTTTTTCATTCTATCAGTTAGTATTAGCAGACACTAGTCTATCAGTGTGATCAATTGTGACCTGAAATTGATCACTTGGACAAGTGAGATGGCCTTGGTACATGCCATCTTGATGGGATTGTATTGGAATCCCCTGGCACGATTCTAACTCCATCATTTGGGGCATGTCTGATTGAGCATGTCCCAAATTGTACATCTCCTCCCTCTCGTATTCCCACTCTTATATTTCACAGGGATCACTTTTCAGTTAAAATTTAAACACCTAAGAATAATTGGGTGTTAATTACAGAGTTCAACCACTAGTACTAGGATAAAAAAATACTGAAATGGATAAAGTATTACATTGTACAACAACAGTCAGCACAAGAGCTGATGAAGTCACTGTTTTTCTTAGTGTCCATTTCACTTCAACAGGTTTCCCCTTTAGTGCTCAGTTAGTTGTCATCGATCAGGGAGAACATATGATATTTGTCCCTTTTGGACTGGCTTAATTCACTCAGCATGATGTTTTCCAGATTCCTCCTTCTTGTTGCAAATGACTGGATTTCATTGTTTTTGACTGCTGTATAGAATTCTATAGAGTACTTGTCCCATAATTTCTTTCTCCAGTCGACTGTTGATGGGCATTTGGGTTGATTCCAGGTCTTAGCTATTGTGAATTGAGCTGCAATAAACATTACTGTGCAGACGGCTTTTTTGTTTGCCAAATTAATGTCCTTTGGGTAAATTCCAAGGAATGGGATGGCTGGGTTGAATGGTAGGGTTATATTCAGGTTTCTGAGGAATCTCCAGACTGACTTCCATAGTGGCTTGACCAGTTTGCATTCCCACCAACAGTGGATTAGTGTGCCTTTTCCCCACATCCTTGCCAGCATCTGTTGTTGGTAGATTTCTGAATGTGAGCCTTTCTAACCGGGTTGAGGTGAAACCTCATTGTGGTTTTGATTCGCGTTTCCCTGATTGCCAGTGATCTTGAACATTTTTTCATGTGTCTGTTGGCCATTTGGATTTCCTCTTTGGAAAAATGTTTATTGAGGTCCTTGGCCCATCTCTTTAGTGGGTTGTTTGTTTTGATGTTGTGGAGTTTCTTAATTTCTTTGTAGATTCTCGTTATCAACCCTTTATCTGTTGCATAGTTTGCAAATGTTTTTTTTTTTTTCCCATTCTGTCCATTGCCTCTTCACTTTCCTGACTATTTCTTTTGCAGTACAGAAACTTCTCAATTTGATGCAATCCCAGTAGTTAATTTTGGCTTTGATTGCCTGTGCCTCCTGGGTCTTTTCCAAGAAGTCTTTGCCGGTACCTATGTCTTACAGGGTTTCACCAATGCTCTCTAATAATTTGATGGTGTTGGGCTGTAGATTTAAGTCTTTAATCCATGTTGAATGAATTTTTGTGTAAGGTGAAAGGTAGGGGTCTTGCTTCATGATTCTGCATGTGGAAATCCAGTTTTCCCAGCATCATTTATTGAATAGACTGTCCTTACTCCAGGAATTGGTTTTGCATCCTTGATCAAATATAAGTTGGCTGTAGATATTTGGGTTGGTTTCTGGTGTTTCTATTCTGTTCCATTGGTCTATCCATCTGTTTCTGTACCAGTACCATGCTGTTTTGATAACTACTACCTGTACCATGTTCTGAAATCTGGTATTGTGATGCCTCCAGCTTTGTTTTTGTTGTACAAGATTGCTTTAGCTATTCGAGGTCTCCTGTGTCTCCATATGAATTTCAGCATCATTTTTTCCAGATCTGAGAGTATGCCTTTGGTATTTTGATTGGTATTGCATTGAATGTATAAATTGCTTTTGGGAGAATGGACATTTTGATGATAGTGATTCTTCCAATCCATGAGCATGGAAGATTCTTTCATTTTTTTGGTATCCTCTTCTATTTCTTTCTTTAAGGTTTTGTAATTTTCATCATAGAGATCTTTAACGTCCTTGGTTAAGTTTATTCCAAGGTATTTGATTGTTTTTGTGGCTATTGTAAACGGGATTGATCTTAGCAGTTCTTTCTCTGCCATGGCATTGCCTGTGTATACAAAGGCTGTTGATTTTTGTGCATTGATTTTATATCCTGCTACTTTACCAAACTCTTCTATGACTTCCAATAGTCTCTTAGTAGAGTTCTTTGGATCCTCTAAATAAAGAATCATATCATCTGCAAAGAGGGATAGTGTGAGTTCTTCCTTCCCAATTTGGATCCCTTTAATTTCTTTTTCTTGCCTGATGGCTCTGGCTAAGACTTCCAGAACTATATTGAATAGCAGTGGTGAGAGTGGGCATCCCTGTCTGGTACTAGATCTCAGTAGAAATGCTTCCAACTTTGACCCATTCAATAGGATATTGGCCATGGGTTTTTCATAAATTGCTTTGATTGTATTGAGGAATGTGCCTTTTATACCCAGTTTGCTTAGGGTTTTCATCATGATAGGGTGTTGAATTTTATCGAATGCTTTGTCTGCGTCTAGTGAGATAATCATATGATTTTCTTCTATAGTCTGTTAATGTGGTGTGTCACGTTCATTTTTTTTGCGAATATTGACCCATCCCTGCATACCAGGGATAAATCGCACTTGGTCTGAGTGGATGATCTTTCTGATGATTTGTTGCAGTCTACTGGCCAGAATTTTATTGAGGATTTTTGCATCTATGTTCATGAGGGATATTGGTCTGTAATTCTCTTTCAATGCTGCATCTTTTTCCGGCTTAGGGATTAAGGTGATGCTGGCTTCATAGAAAGAATTTGGGAGGATTCCCTCTTTTTCGATTGTTCTGAATAGTTTGAGAAGAATTGGAGTTAGTTCTTCTTTAAATGTCTGGTAGAATTCAGCAGTGAATCCATCTGGTCCTGGGCTTTTCTTCGTTGGGAGGACCTTATTACTGATTCAACTTCTGTCTCAGTTATGGGTCTGTTTAGGTTTTCTATGTCTTCCTGGTTCAATTTAGGTAGGTTGCATGTGTCCAGGAATCCATCCATTTCTGATAGGTTTTCCTGTTTTCTGGCATACGGTCCTTGTAGTAATTTCTGATGATTCTTTTTATTTTTGTGGTGTCTGTTGTTACATTTCCTTTTTCATCTCTGATTTTACTGATTTGGGTCTTTTCTCTTCTTTTTTTAGTTAGTTGGGCAAATGGGGTGTTGATTTTGTTTATTTTTTCAAAAAACCAGCTCCTCGTTTGGCTGATTTTTTGTAATGTTTTTTTTGATTCATTCCTGTTGATTTCTTCTCTGATTTTGATTATTTCTCTTCTCCTACTAGATTTGCGTCTGGTTTGTTGCAGATTTTCTAGATCCTTGAGATCTATTGAAAGCTCATCTATTTAGTGCCTTTCCAGTTTCTTGATGTAGGCACCTATTGGTATAAACTTTCCTCTTAACACTGCTTTTGCTGTATCCCATAAGTTTTGGTATATAGTGCTGTTATCCTCATTTACTTCCAGACAATTTTTGATTTCTCTTTTGATTTCTTCTGTGACCCATTGTTCATTCAGGAGCATGTTGTTCAATCTCCATGTGTTTGCATATGCTCTAGGGATTCCTGAGTTGCTAATTTCCAACTTCATTCCCTTATGGTCTGAGAAGCTGTATTGTATGATTCTAATTCTTTTGAATTTGCTGAGACTTGCTTTATGGCCTAGTATGTGGTCAATCCTAGAGTAGGTTCCATGTACTGCTGAGAAGAATGTAAATGCTTTATGTGTAGGGTGAAAAGTTCTATAGATATCTGTTAGATCCATTTGGTCTATAGTGTTGTTTAAATCTACTGTCTCCTTGTTGATCTTCTGTCTTGTCGATCTGTCAATATCTGTGAGTGGAGTATTGAAGTCCCCCAGTACTATTGTATTGGGGTCTAAGTCTCCCTTTAAGTTTCTTAACAAATTTTTTAAATAAACCGGTGGCCTGTAATTAGGTGCATATACATTGATAATCGATATATCATCCTGTAGTATTGATCCCTTAATCATTATATAGTGTCCCTCTTTGTCTCCCTTAACAGTTTTTGTGTTAAAGTTTATGTTGTCTGATATTAAGAAGGCTTACACCTGCTCTTTTTTCATTTCTTTTGGCATGGTATATCTTGTTCCATCCTTTTATTTTCAGTCTGTATGGATGTTCATTGGAAAGAATTGTTTCTTGTAAGCAGCAAATAGATGGTTTTTGTTCCTTAATCCAATCAGCCAATCTCTGTCTTTTAACTGGACGGTTTAGACCATTAACGTTCAATGTGACTATTGATAAGTGGTAACTTTGCCCTGCCATTTTCCCAAAGATATTTTCTAATATATGCTTTGAATTCCCTGTGATCTTTTGCTGTGAGTTTCCCTTCATTTACCTTCTTTCATGTTGATGGCCATGTTTCTGTATTTCTGTGTGTAACACATCGTTATGTATCTTTTGCAGGGCTGGACGAGTGGCAACGAATTCAATTTCTGTTTGTTGTGAAAGGTCTTTATTTCACCTTCATTCACAAATGAGAACTTTGCAAGATATAATATTCTGGGTTGGCAGTTTTTCTCTCTTAATACCTGTGCTATATCTCGCCATTCCCTCCTAGCTTTTAGGGTTTCTGATGAGAAGTCTGCCATGAGTCTAATTTGATATCCTCTGAGAGTAATCTGACGTTTCTCTCTTGCACATTTTAGGATCTTTTCTTTCTGTTTCACTGTTGTGAGTTTAATTACAACGTGTCGTGGTGAGGATCTCTTTTGGTCATGTTTACTAGGGGTTCTATGAGCTTCTTATACTAGGATGTCTCTGTCCTTCTCCAAAGCTGGGAAATTTTCTGCTATTATCTCACATAAAAGGCATTCTAATTCTTTCTCCCTCCCCATGCCTTCAGGAACTCCTAGAACTCGAATGTTGGGTTTTTTAATAGTATCCTGTAGATTCCCAACAATATTTTTTAGATTTCTAATTTCCTCTTCTTTTCTTTGGTTTGACTGTATATTTTCCTGTGCTCTGTCTTTTAAGTCTGATATTCTCTCTTTTGCTTCACCCATTCTGTTTGTAAGGCTCTCTAATGTGTTTTTCATTTGATCTATTGAATTCTTCACTTCATTATGATTTCTCGTCACTATCACAGTTTCATGTTCTACTAGTTGTTTCATTTCAGTTTGATTCCTCCTTAATATTTCATTTTCACGAGAGAGATTTTCTACCTTGTCCAATAAGTATTTCTGTAGTTCAAGAATTTGTTTTTGAGTACTTCTTAGTGTTCTTATCAATTTTTTGAGATCTGCTTCTTGCATTTCTTCTATCTCATCATCTTCGTAATCTTGAATTGGGGTGTCTTTTTTATTTGGGGGCATCATAGTGTCTTCCTTGTTCTTATTACCTCGGTTTTTGCATTTGTTGTTTGGCATATTGGTTTCTTCACTGTGGTGTTTTTTCTTGTTATACTATGACTCTAGATTAAGTGGACTGTCTGCTTTTGATGGAGCCTTAGAGGCTTGAGATAGGTGTGGCCTGAGAGCTCTGTTTGGTTCCTCAGGGTTGAGGGTGTGTCAAAGGAGACACTCCCAGGTTAGGCGTGGTAAATCTCTCTCTGTTAGTTTTTTTTTTTTGTTCAAAAGGGAAGTAATTCCTCACAGCTGAATGGAATTGGGGGTGGTTAGCAGGCGAATGATATACCCACAGGAGCCAGAGATCGGAAGCTCTTTCCCAAGCACCAGAGAGGGAATCTTTGTGGCCCTTAGTGTGGGCTCAAATTCTTTCGTAGTTTCCCACTGGGCTGCCAAGGCTACTGAACTGTAGCTTCTCTAAAGTACTCACATGAATTCGTGATTTCCGTGAGTTCTCTCCCCCCACCGTCTCTTTTTTCACAGTCTCAGTTCATTAGCACCACACATTCATTAGGTTCTAATCTCCTGTTATTTCACCCCTCCCACCCAGAGTCAGGTTTTTCTGCTAGGCTCAGGGCCGGTGCAGACCTGAGGTCGCCCTGCTTATGACGTATTCCAAAATGGCGCCTGCTCTTTGTCTTGCTCACCTTTGAGAGGCGGGCGGAGAGAAACTCATGTCCGTATGGGATGGGTCACTTTTTTTTTTTTTTCTCTCTCTCTCTCTCTCTCTTCTAGTTAGCCTGGTGAACTTTTCCCTGCAGGGTTTCAAGCCTTGTTCACTCTAGTCTCCTCTCCGCTTGCCTGCCGGTGTCTCGGGCTATTGAGGTTCTGCTCACCTTGCGTTCCAGCGCTGGTGTGTTGAGTCTGCTGCTGGTGTCCCGAACTGTGGGCTCCCACGCTCTCCACGCAAGTCCACTGTGAATCACTAGTTCCAGAAGAGTTTCCTCTTCTGTTTCTTCCCCTACTTTTCCTTGAACCTGCAGTATCTCCACTTTTATTAAACTGTCTCTCCCCGGACTATCGGTGTGCTCCCTTCCTATTCCGCCATCTTGCTGCTCCCTCTAGAAAAATATTTAAATATTATTTAGTGATAAAAAAGAATGCATTGTTGGTATCAGTATTATGGCACAACAGGGTAAGCCACCACTTGTGATGCTGGCATCCTATCCCAGCCACTCTACTTCTGATCCAGCTTCCTACCAGTGCACCTGGGAAGACAGTGGAAGGTGGCCCATGTACTTGGGTTTCTGCCACTCATATGGGAGACCAGGATACTCCTGGCAGAGACCTGGCTGTTGCAGCTATTTGGAGTGAGAACCTTTGGACAGATTCTCCCCCCCCCCCATCTCTCTCTTTCTCTCTGTCTCTGCCTTTCATATAAACAAACAAATCCTTTTAAAAATGAAATGAGTGGCCAGTGCAATGGCTCACTAGGCTAATCCTTCGCCTGTGGCGTCGGCACCCCAGGTTCTAGTCTCGGTTGGGGCACTGGTTCTGTCCCGGTTGCTCCTCTTCCAGTCCAACTCTCTGCTGTGGTCCGGGAAGGCAGTGGAGGATGGCCCAGGTCCTTGGGACCTGCACCCGCATGGGAGACCAGGAGGAAGGACCTGGCTCCTGTCCTCAGATCAGCACAGCACACCGGTCACTTGGAGGAGTGAACCAACAGAAAAAGGAAGACCTTTCTCTCTGTCTCTCTCTCACTGTCTAACTCTGCCTGTCAAAAATAAATAAATAAAAAAAGAAATCAGTTATGAAGACATGAAAATACAGAGAAGAAGCTTATGAACATAACTAAGTGAAATAAACTAGTGTGTAACGGCTTTGTATTGGGATTCCAATTATGTTATTGAAAAAAGCAAAACTATGGTGATGTTAAAAAGATTTTTGTGGTTAGGGTTTATATGTAGAAAAGAAATTAACAAGCAGAGATCAAATGATTGTAGGGCAGAGAAACTATTCCATATGATAGAACCATATTGTAAACAGTTTATTATTAATTAGTCAGTAGAACAGAATGTGCAACACAGAGAGTGAACCCTATGTAAATTTGAACTCTGATGTATTAGTGTTGGTTGGTTGATTTTATAAAAAGGCATATTTATCTGTTTTGAAATTTAGAGTTACAGAGAGGAATCTTCCATCTAGTGGTTTACCTGCCAGATGGCCGCAATGGCCAGTACCGGGCCAGGCCAAACCTGGGAGCCAGGAGTCTCATCTGAGTCTTCCACATGGGTGGCAGGGGTCCAGACACCTGGGCCATCCTCTCCTGTTTTTCTCAGGCCATCAGCAGGGAGCTGAATCAGAGAGTAGCTGGGACATGAACTGGTGCCCAAATGGATTCCGACATCACAGGCCCCACTCAGTATGCCTCATTACTGGTCCCAGTTTTTTAAATTTTAACTAATGAACTGTGCTGACTGTACTTATTGATTGTGGGAGAGGCTGTGTGTGGATGTGTGGAGGATACATGTTGGTACTCTGTACTTTCTACTTAACAATTCTTTGACTCTAAAAGTACTTTCTAAAGATAAAGTCTATGAACTTACTTTGCACTGTATTTATCAAGGCATGAAGTCATTCAAGTTTCAAAGGCACACCAAAAAGTCTTTTGACCCCAGTTTCAAAAGGCATTGCTGCTATAATTATTAACTAAATGTATCAGCTAGTTACATTAATCAAATTATTGACTCATTGCACACATCAAAATGTTGGTGAACCCAGTTGAACTGAATGTTTTGCTCAATGGAAGAGGACATGATAGGCAGTGCTGGGGCTCCAGCCTGAGTTCCATCTCACATTGTTTATGGGCCCTGGCCAGCAGACTGACTCTATGAGTTCAACTACCTCATTCCACAAGTAGGAATAATTTTTATCTTTAGCAAAGTTGATTTATTCCAACAGATATGATGGTTGTGAATTCTGTATAAATTTCAGAACCACTCTAACCCTGAGCAATAAAATATTGTGTAACTAAGTCTTGGAAGACTTAATTTTTCTTACTAAAAGAACTTAGAAAAAAACTGTATTAGTATGTGCAAAAAAATATGATGGCATCTTAAAATCAACATGCCTCTGTATAAACATTGTCTTTAGTGATCTATAATATTTACGACTTCAGTGATATTTAGATCCTCATGAAAACTCAGTGTCACCTCCTCTTCAGTTCTGCATGCTGTGTTCTTTCTTTCCTGTGTGTCAGATTAATGATTTTTCCTATCTCCCATACTCTATTGCATCCACAACTGTTGTTGTCTATAATTTTCCTTGCTGTTCATATTTCATGTTTCATTTGTGACAATGACAGACCAAAAACAACAGAAACAGTCTTGTCTGGAGATGTCTGAGAGGTGAAGGAGTCACATTTCCTTGACCCTTCTCAGTTGAGTGCAGCACTTGGCGGTTTGAGTACAGGCACCAGTGATATAGAGAGGAGAGGTGTGCTTCACAGTCTTAAGTGGAAATGTGCCCCTGGCTGATCCTTCAGACCAGATTCAAAGTCAGTGGTAACCAAGGATTTATGCCTCAGATATACTCCCCTCACTATGGCAGCTTGTATGTACTTTTGAGATGGCACTTCCTCCTTACTGTTCCTGGGAGTCCTTGGCAGGGGGCTGATGGGAAGCATGCAACGTGCTGTCATTTCATGTGATTAGGTGGACACCTTCTCCCTGCTGGCAGTGCAGGTCACACTCAAATTCTGTGTAGGTAGACCAGAACTTCTGAGTTGGAACAGAGATGGGGAATCAATGGAAAGCAAAATAACAGGAAACACTATATTTTTATCTTTATCTATGGGCCAAATTTCACCCAAAAGAGATATAAAGGTACATCAGGTCATTGGTTACTTTTGTAGGTCAAAGGCACACCTCATCAGCAGGGAGTGTTATAAAAGCCGGAGGTTTCCAACTCGCGGTTGTCTCAGGAGGAAGAGAAGGCTCTGATGGATCCCGTGGTGGTGCTGGTGCTCTGTCTCTCCTGTTTGCTTCTCTTTTCACTCTGGAAACAGAGCCATGGGGGAGGGAAGCTCCCTCCTGGACCCACTCCTTTGCCAATTCTCGGAAATATCCTGCAGATAGATTTTAAAGACATCAGCAAATCCTTACAAAAAGTAAGTATACATTATGATGCTCTAGTGGTTTATAAAGGGTAAATAAGTAAACTTAGATTTTAAAGATAATACATTTCTGGAGGTAAATTACTAATATGTTTTATTTAAAGAAGCATTCCCTTGGTATTACAATTTTTGATGTGTCATTGTCAGAAATAGTTGAATGAAGTAAGCATTTTCTAGTATAGGAATAGTTAGGTTGTAAAATGAAACAAAATATAAAATGCTATAGCCTTTCTTTGTTTTGCAGTCATTTCAGAAATGATTTTGTGGCCTAAAAGTCAAGGGTAATGGAGTATTATGTGATTTTATTAAAGAAGTTGTTTAGTGTTCATGTACTGCATTTTATTCAGATAAACCAAGAGAATTAAACAGCAAGGAAGAAGAGGACATGATATGTGGTGGCATCAATAAAATATCTATGGCTCTACAAAAAATACAAGTCAGTGAAAGAAAGCATAACTTAGGTTGGCTCGGTGGTAATGGAATCCTTTGGTCTTGCATACAGCTGCTAATTGTGGCTGTGAATGCACAACGTGGCTTGAATATCTTTCCATGAGAGCTGCATGTCCTTGACCTGCCTCTGTGGTGGCCACTCTTTCTGTGTTAATAATACTTGCAGACCTTAAACTGGGCGGGCATTTGGATTATTTGGGTGACTATAAAGTGGAGACATCTAGTATTTATCACTACTGTGTCTGATCCCCCTGGGAGGGCTTTGTAGGTGATCTGAAGTAGTGTCATTTGGCAGCTGGGTGTTAATCTAGGTTTGAACACTGCGTTCTGACAGAGTGCTCAGGCATCAGTGTCTGACAAAGCACAATTTAAATTTGGGTCTTCTATTTCTTAGTCATGAGACAAAGAATTAGAAATTTTGTAAATTTTAGTCTCTTTATCTGTAGAACAGAGTAAATAAGCCTTGCTTGATGTATTGACTAGTTGTGATAATTTGCATACAGATTTTCCCTGCAACAGCCTGGCTGTTATGAGTCACCATTTGAGGAGCTATGGTGATCATAACCATATTTACATCTAACATCCAGAAATGTTTGATGTTCTACCTGGCAGAACAAAAACATCACCAATATGATGTTCACACCAGTCTGAGTGACCAACACTGTGTAGACCAAATGACATTTCTTCTGATAATATTGCATTTTCTTTTCTCTTTCCAGCTGTCAAAAGTCTATGGCCCCGTGTTCACTGTGTATATGGGCATGAAGCCCACTGTGGTGATGTATGGATATGAAGCAGTGAAGGAAGCCTTGGTTGATCTGGGAGAGGAGTTTTCTGGGAGAAACCTTTTACCAATAAATGAAAAAGTTAATAAAGGATTTGGTCAGTGTTTGCATGCATGTGTGTGCATGTGTGTGTGTGTTTGTCAGTGATGGTGGAGGTGGGTGGCGGGGAACAGAAGTGTGAATGTCTCCTCCTGCACAGCCGGGCCAGTCCACAGGCTTGCCTGTGTCAGCTCCCTTTCCTTGCCTGGGTCCTCCTTTAGTTTCCATTTCTGCTCCTCATAGGCATCATTTTCAGCAATGGAAAGAGATGGAAGGAGATCCGGCGCTTCTCTCTGATGACCCTGCGGAATTTCGGGATGGGGAAGAGGAGCATTGAGGACCGAGTTCAAGAGGAGGCCCGCTGCCTGGTGGAGGAGCTGAGAAAAACCAACGGTGGGTGATTTTTATGTCCTTAAGACTGTGGCCTTTTCTCTAGTGATGACTTGGAGGTCTGTGTGTTGGGAACCTTGTACCGGGGCAGCCGTTCCTGTGCCAACCCCCACCGCGACCCCAAGTCCTAGCATGACTGCCAGGGTTAAAGAGACAGGTTCCCACCGAAAGCGGGTGGGGCGTCTCTCATACCAGTCTTCTAGAGTACCAGCCGGATGGTAGTATACCCTGGGCACCACCTGTACCATGACACAGAAGTCATTGGTACTGTTTAAGTCTTCTGTGGATATGCAGGGGGTAAGGCCTTGGTTGCAGGCCCACCAGGTTCCTGTTGCCGGGGTCAAGTAAAAGTTGGCTCCTGTCTTTTGAATTTGAATGGTGGTGTTTCAAAGGCTTTTGTGAGATGGGGGGGGGGGTATATATATATTATAGCTAAATCTTGCAAAAACACTAAGAGCAACATAAGGAATGATTTATTTAACTCTTTATTTCCACATCCCTATTTTAAGTTGGCTTGGTTTTCAGCTTTACTTATATTCTACCTTTTAATTTTCATATTATCAATGTTCTTTATTTTCTATATTTTATGAGAAGTTGACATATGGCATTGTTGTAGATCCAGGGTTAGATGTCTTCTCTCATTCTTAGAGATAGCAAATATTGTGTCCATAGCATGCCCTTGTGTCGGACCCATTCCTAGGCATCGGGGTCACTGAGACACTAAAGGCTGGGAACTGAAAGAATGCCCTCAGAGTTGTAGTCAGATGGGTCATGGTTTTTATTTAGGCAACAGCTGCAACAGCAGCATAGGTAACCATAATAGTAGTAGCTTTTAAGCAAACACAAGGTTTGGAATCCTGGAATCCATAACAACTTTTGTAGCTACCCTTTTAGAGTCTTCATTATAGCTATATACAAAAGTTTGGAATCCAAATTCCATAGAATCCTGTCATCAGCAGTTGCCAATACTGGAGCCTTAGTTAGAAGCTCCTTAGGTTTCTTTTTCTTTCTCTCTTTTTTTTTTTTTTTTTGACAGGCAGAGTGGACAGTGAGAGAAAGAGACAGAGAGAAAGGTCTTCCTTTGCCGTTGGTTCACCCTCCAATGGCCGCCGCGGCCATTGCACTGTGGCCGGCGCACCGTGCTGATCCGAAGGCAGGAGCCAGGTGCTTTTCCTGGTCTCCCATGGGGTGCAGGGTCCAAGCACTTGGGCCTCCTTCACTGCACTTCCTGGCCACAGCAGAGGGCTGGCCTGGAAGAGGGGCAACCGGGACAGAATCCAGTGCCCTGACTGGGACTCGAACCCTGTGTGCCGGCGCCACAAGGTGGAGGATTAGCCTATTGAGCCATGGCGCCAGCTAGTTTTCTGGAACAGCTTTTGCAGCTACCCTTTTCAGTATGGAGTCTGCATCATGGCATCTTTAAAGCTATACACAAAAGCTTGGAATGCAAATCTTGGAATCCAAAATACACAGAATTTGCCATTCTCAGAAATCTTGTCTGCCTTTAAATATATGACCCTATGTTAAAACATACAAGATAGGAATTTTACAGAGACATCTATCCAATATTTTACATTTGAGGCACTTAATAAACTTTAAAGAAACACCTAAGAATACAGGCAATGGAGCTTGACACTTAGACATAACTAGAACTTATGATGTATAGTATCACACAATAGAACAAAGTAAATCTTTGGGATCAAGTTTTACCATTAATGTTAATACTGTAGTTCTTCTAAGAAGAGGTCCTACATGGGAAGTTAGTACACAGTGACTCCTATTGTTAATTAAAACTCTTATGTGTGATGTCAGTGATCACCCGAGGCTCTTTACATGAGCTGCCTAGGCTATGGAAGCCATTTGAGTTCTGCAAACTCCATCAGTATTCAGACAAGGCCATATGCAAAGTGGAAGTTCTCTCCTCCCTCCAGAGAAAAGTACATCCTTCTTTGATGGCCACTCTTCTCCACTGGGGTCTCACCTGGGGAGGTTCTCCACATGACACCTTTTTGCACAAATGTCCTGGCTTTCCACGCCTGAAATGCTCTTGTGGGCTTTTTAGCCAGACCAGAATGCCTTTAGGGCTGATTTTGAGGTCACTGAGTGCTACTTAAAGTGATTGCCACTCTATGATTCTGTTGACAGACTCCTTCCCATGTTAGAGCATTTACTCCTCTTTAATTTTATTTACTATTAGTAGTTAACACTTGATACCGTTGACATGATCACTTTTGCACTTAATCCCACCTAAGCAATCCCTTTAAAATTTAAATTTTTAAATTTTAATTTTTTTTTTTTTTGACAGGCAGAGTGGACAGTGTGAGAGAGAGACAGAGAGAAAGGTCTTCCTTTGCCATTGGTTCACCCTCCAATGGCTGCCGCAGACGGCGCGCTGCGGCCGGCACACCGCGCTCATCCGATGGCAGGAGCCAGATGCTAGGTGCTTATCCTGGTCTCCCATGGGGTGCAGGGCCCAAGCACTTGGACCATCCTCCACTGCACTCCTGGGCCACAGCAGAGAGCTGGCCTGGAAGAGGGGCAACCGGGACAGAATCCGGCGCCCCGACCGGGACTCGAACCCGGTGTGCCAGCGCCGCAAGGCGGAGGATTAGCCTGTTGAGCCACGGTGCCGGCCAATCCCTTTAAAATTTAAGATGTTACCATTACCATCTAGCCCAAGGGGATTTGCAGTCTCATAGTAGATTTTAAACTGTACCCTTAGAAGTAAGTTCATAGGAATGTATGCAGAGCCATACAGCTTTACAGTCTCTCTGTAGGACCTGAGAAAATAAAAACACACAGCTCTTCACAAGCTAAATTATTCTTAAGCATTTTACATGGATACATTGTATTAGCTATAATTCCTTAATCCCATCTAGTTGAAGGGTCTCCCAATTATCAAATGTAGATCTTTCAGGGAGTCTCCCAAGGAGTAGATGTGGAACTATCCACAGTTAAATCACCTTGTAACCTGGGGAAACAGGAGATAAGTAGGGCTAAGCTTTGGCCCTGTTACCTCTCTGATCTTCTACCTTAACCAGTAATCTGACATCTCAGTGTTACTATGCCTTTTATAGAGCTTAATGCATATATATCATACCAAGGAAATATAAACCACACAGTTTGAGAAATGCCATTTCAGACTGTTAGAATCCTGCTCCAGAGGTGAAAATAACTGGAATAAGGGGGATCCATTCCGAAGGTGAAAATAACAAACTAAAATAATGAAAATATGATTTAAATTACATAGCTCTATCTATTAACCAGGCATGTAGTATGTGGTGGGCCATGGGGGCTGCCATCTTGGGGCAGGAGTCTCGCCCTCCATGACAGGAAGTAGAGCGTCTGCCATGTTTGAAGCTCCTTCTCCCTGACGCTAACACATTTCTAAGCAACTAGACCAATTCTCCAGCTTGAAATTAGCAATTGAAAGCTTGTACAATGAGGCCCAGGAACAAAGATAAATATTTTAGAACTTTTTTTTTTTTTTTTAGCTGCTGGTACTAGTTAAAAACTCAACCTTAGAAAAGCACGTAAATTGTTTTTGAAACACACTACAACCACTCTAGAATCCTTAGGAGTTTTTGCTCCGTGTAAATCTGTTTTATCTCTCTTTGCATTAGCAACAACACCAAAAGTCCTTAAAACCAGAAACCACGAAAGAAACCCAATCCATGCCTTCCTTTTTGAAAGCTACCAGCAAAACAGAACAAAAGAGAAAGAAAGAAAAAAAATCTTGCTTGTCTTTTGCATAAAGGAGCCTCTCTTCTCCCCCAGGGCAGGGTGGCTCTGGCCACATACTAAGTGGTCCACTTCCACACTATGCTCCTCTCCGTGCACTGATATCTGCCCGCTTTGAGCTTGTTGCAGTGGCCATCTTAACTCTCGAGCAGTGAATTGGCCGCCTGGGTGGGCTGCCAAGTGCTCCTGCAGGGTGGGGCGGGCCATCCACACACACTCGCATCTCAGCCGAGCTGCAACTCTGAATCTGTGCACAGTCCACACACACATTCACGCTCCCGCTGAGCTGCTGCGGGCAGAACCAGCCTTGGATAACTCTGTGCGAGTCTGGGCGCTGTCTGCGCATGTGCTTGCACTCCCGCCTAACTGACCTTGGGTAACTCAGCGCAGTGTGGCCCCCAAGCTCTCATGCAGGGCGGGGCCAGCACTAGTCATGATTGGAGGCACAGCTCCCTGTGGGTGGCCCCCTGGCAGAAGTGAGGCTGAGTGGCCAGATGCAGGGCGCCCGTGGTGCCTAGAATTGGCGCTGAGCCTGGGGCCACCTTGCGCCATTCTACCCCTGCCTCACAACCAGCACCAGTGCCCAAGAAAGTGACACGCCCCTCCCCAGCGAAGGCCGTGCACGCATCCCCACCAGGGTAGGTGCTTTGGACCCCTGCATTCTCATGACTGGACATGCAGGGAAAGCAGATGGGGGAGGGAGAGGGTGCAGGCAGAGAGAGAGGGTCAGAAGCCACAGGAAATCTGCTCCCACAATGCTGCCTAGTTTTAAAATTTCTTAAAAATCCCTTCTTAAAAATTCCACATGTTAAATGTCCCTCTGTGGTTGCTATATGATATTGGAAATGACCCCCTAAAATATATGTCAAAATGTGGCCCCTTAAAGTTCCTCAGACGCGCCAACTTGGATGCCTGCCAACTTAAAAATCACCTTTAATTATATCTATGATGTGAATTCTGAGTTTTTAACATATGAAGTTTGTTGAGCTTTTGATTACAGCAATTTTATTCAAATGTTGCTTACTGAAAAACAAAACAGAAAAACAAAAAGCCAAAAGCAAACTTTCTTCTGCTTTCTTTAATGTAAAATGATGAAATTGGCCTAAATGATGGTCACACTGAAAAAATTGATTGATAGTTGCACAATGTTCTGTAAATGGTTATGTTGAGCAACAATCTACACCTCTAGAAGGCTACAGGCTTTGTTCAATTTAGTCCAATTGGTGATTATGAATGTTTCCTAGGGCAGGAATGATTTTTTTCTTTCCACATCAAAGTAATAAAAGAACTCCATTCATCAATGTAACCTCTGTGTTTGCCCATGTCATTTAATTTGAAAATTTAAAACTTCATTTTAATTTTAGGCAAACAAACCTGTCATAATTTGTGTCCATTTGCCCTAGTTTCTTTTCACATTCCATGGATGGTTTGCTATCTATATTTGTTCCATCAAACACCTGAGTTGTTTCACTTTCTCTAGTGTTTCTGTCTTAGTTTCCAAACATAGATTCCTCGACTACTGAATATTTATAAAAGTTTCCTATTTTCTTACTGAACTGTCTCTAAGTTTTCAGGATACATCTAATTCTACATTAAAAATGTGAGTTATTAGGTGTTTTAAAAGTGGCCTCTAAGTTTTTTTTTTTTTTTTTTTGAGATTTAAAGTATTTATTCGAGTCAAAGGCCTCCAACCAGAGCAGCATGGAGGGGGGCTTCCAGGAGAAGAATAAACCCAAAGGGGCTGGTGGCAGTGGGCTTTTTAAGTACAATTTCTGAAGGAAAAAGAACTTGACAATCAGATTGGCATTCAGTTACCAGGCAGGGGCAAAAGCCATCAAAAGACCTCATTTAGTCCTGTCTGGCCTGCTAAGGGTGGGAGAAGTAACTTGTTTTCACAATAAAGTGTGAGCTTGGGAAGAGCTCCCTTGCTATTCTCATGGTAAATTTGGAGATTCCAAAAGAAGGAGGGCAGCCCTAAAGATAAGGTTTCTGGGAAGGAAGCAAAAATTTTACACCCCAAATTCCACTGGGGTCCCCTGACTACCTGTTAACCCATCTGACTTCTCACATCTGTTGGGAGGGACTGGAAGATGATCCCTCTGGCTGCTCCCTGCTGGGAAGGTGCTGAGACAGGGTCTCAGCAGGAGGTGGCTTCTCCAGGGGAATGCAGTGCCAGCCTGCAGAAACTGCTTCCATTGGAGGTTTCAAGTGCACAGCCACCAGAATTTTATGTTTTTCTAAGTATGGAGAAAACGAATCTAACTAGCAATTTAACTCACAGGATCTAAAACCGAGGATAGAGGCCCTAAGAACAGTATCTAAACCCTGATTGAGAGGCAAATACAAACTGGCAGAAAGGGCTTGAAAATTACCAGGTGGGCTTAAGGCCTTGTCAGTTGTGAAGCTCAGACCTATAAGATTTTACCCTCCAAAATAACATTGACCTGGGGTCGGAATCCAGAAGCAGTGATGCTTCCTTCTGGCAGTAGATGTTTTTGGAGAAGCCAGAAAACTGTTATTAAATAAGTGAAAATGGAATGGAATGGATAAAGAGTGTTGTTCTAAGCACTTTGAAGATTTTGCTGATCAGTTAGTCTGTATGTAAATATTATTTTAGATTTTAAGTTACCTCTGCTTGTTAGTTCAAAGGCTAAAATCTTGTATGGATGTTTTGATAGTATTTAAAAGTGTTTCCCATTCTTCAGGCTCTCCCTGCGATCCCACCTTTATCCTGGGTGCTGCTCCCTGCAACGTGATCTGCTCCGTGATTTTCCAGAACCGTTTTGATTATAGAGATCAGACTTTTCTTGCCTTGATGGGAAAATTAAATGAAAACTTCAGGATTACAAATTCCCCATGGGTACAGGTGAGACCAGGATCCTCCGTTTCTTTTATTTTTTTATTCATTCATTCATTCATTTATTTTTTGACAGGCAGAGTGGACAGTGAGAGAGAGACAGAGAGAAAGGTCTTCCTTTTGCCGTTGGTTCACCCTCCAATGGCCGCCACGGCCATTGCGCTTCTGCCAGCGCACCACGCTCATCCAAAGGCAGGAGCCAGGTGCTTTTCCTGGTCTCCCATGGGGTGCAGAGCCCAAGCACTTAGGCCATCCTACACTGCCTTCCCTGGCCACAGCAGAGAGCTGGACTGGAAGAGGGGCAACCGGGATAGAATCTGGTACCTGGACCGGGACTAGAACCTGGTGTGCTGGCGCCGCAAGGTGGAGGATTAGCCTAGTGAGCTGCGGCGCCGGCCGGTCCTCTGTTTCTGACAAAACATTTCTCCTCCTTTTGCTGATGAACTCAGAATTGTACATTGTTGTGCAGTCTCTTCACTGTTCAAACACTCACTTCACAGCATGGTCCACAGAATTTTTTCTGAAAGTTAATTCTTTTTCCTTTTTGTTTCTTTTCATTTTTCCCAGTGATTCTTTTCCCCCTTCTTATATAGGCTTCTTATATAGGCTGTAATTACTTGTTTAGTGACTTTTTTCTACTATTTCTAAAAAATACAAATGTTTGCCTTGTGTGGTCTCTGAATTCTCTGCTCCCTTTGCTTGTGTTCAGCTGGCTTTGACAGAGATTACTCTTATGGTGAAAGTGAAAAATGAGAAAGAGATGGACACATATATACAATGAGAAAGAATGTGAGAGAGAGAGAGAGAGAGAGAGAGAAGGTAAAGGAAATAAAGAGAGAAAGAAAGAAAAAAAGAAAAAAGAAAGAATGAGAGGAAAAAGGAAAGAAAGGAGCTGTGCTGGGGCATTCTTCACCTCATGCTTTACTTGTTTTTTAAACTGAACCCAGGTATCAGTCACAAGTGAAAGTTCAGAGTTTTCTCAAGTCTTTTTTTTTTTTTAATTTAATTAATTTATTTGAAAAGCAGAGATATATAGAGAGACAGAAACATCTTCCATCTGCTGGTTCACTCCCCAAATGCCTGCAATGGCTGGAGCCAAGCCAAGGACAGGAGCCAGGAGCTTCTTCTGGGTGTCCCATATGGGTGCAGGGATCTAAGGACTTGGGCCATCTTCTACTGCTACCCAACACTCATTAGCAGAGAGCTGGATCAGAAGTGGAGCATCTAGGATTTGAACTGGTGACACATGGGATGCCAGTGCTCAGGTAGAGGTTTAACCTTCTATGCCACAGCACTGGCTCACTTTTTTTTTTAATAAAAAAATTCATTTGCTTTCATTCTACTTGAATGGCAGAGAGAATGGAAGAGACAGAGACAGCCAAAAACTGATTTTCTATTCTCTGATTCATTCTTCAATTGTTCACAACAGCCAGACGTGTGCCAAGCTGAAGTCAGGACCATAGGCCACACACAAGTTTTTCTGTGGGTGTCATAGACCCAAATACTTGAGGCATCACCTATTGCCTCGCAAGGCCTGCATTAGCAGGAAGCTGAAATTAGAAGTTGAGCTGGGACATGAGCAGAGGCACTACCATAAGGAATGTGAGTGTCCCATGTGACATCTTAACCACTGCACCCAGTGCCCGCTGCTCCATTATTTTTTTTTGAAAAGTTAAAAATTCTTTCACTTTTTATTCCTGACTGTATTTTCACCATTTACAGGGCAATATATTTGATGTAATGAGAAAAAAATTACAAAGCTTCAACAGTTAAAAGATCTCAAGAATATACATCTAATTGGCACTATATTGCATTAATCAACAGCTGAACTTTCAGCAAATTGTGGCTATGACAAGGTTTCCTGTTTAAGCTGCAGTGACTTTTCTGACTGTGGGTCATTGTTCCTTCTGTGGCAGATTTTTTTACTGTTGCTGGTGTACCTGGGATGACTGTTTCAAACTAGCCTGCAACTTTCCCTATAACTCCTTGCACTCTCATGCTAAGAATTATAGCCCCTTTTTGCTGTTTTTTAGAACCTTCTGCTACCTGATCCACCCTTTCCACCACCAGCTCCATAACCACCACCAAAGGAACTACCCAAATTACTTCCTTCAAAATGCCGTCTTTCATGGCTCTATGATTTATTGCTGCCATCCACTAAAACTTCCAAAACCATTGTAGTTCCCACTACCATGATAGTTACCTCCAAAATATTCTTCCTTCATTGTAACCATCATATTTTCCTCCATCAATTTCACCTCTTTGTTTTCCATATCTTGTCCACCATAGTCTCCTCTGCTACTACAACCAGGAACACCAACATCATCTCCCAATCCGTTGTATCCACCATAACCTTTTCTATAATATCCTCTGCTGTCATCACCTCCACCACAATTACTTCCCCTTCCACCCAAATTTCCACCATGGCCAAAATTACCTCCACCATCTCCAGAGTTTCCTCCATGACCCATAGAGTTGCCAGATCCCCCTCCATGGCCTCTTGAGGATCCAATAGCAGACTAGAGCTCTTGTTTTGTAAAGATCTTTTTCATCTCACAACTCTGCCAGCTAATAGCACAGTATTTCTGAACAACAATTTTATTAACTGTGTCAAGACCATTAAAAGTTACAAATGCAGATCATCTCTTTTCTCCAGTCTGCCTATTTTCACTAACTTCTATGGTTTTAATGGTTTCCTACTTCTACAAGTAGTCTCTCAAATTATGTTATTCTGGGTGTTCTTTAATACTACCAACAAAAATCTTCACTGTTAGGTGGGCACCAGGTTTTTATGAGCTCCTTTCTAGAAATAGCTGCCTTTGGTTCCACTCCAAACCCATCAACCTTGTGCGGTTGAGCACACATTGCTGCATTTGCCTCTTGCACACAAGAGTAAGTCACGAAACCAAAGCCTCTGGAATGTTTCATCTGGAGATCTCTCAGTACCAGATAATCTGGGAAAGTTCCCCATTTCTCAGAATGTCTCCTTAAACTCTAATCTGTGGTTGCAAAGATCAGACCATCACCAGTTTCTCTGCTTCTTTGGAATCATGGACCTCCATATTCAGGTAGGGTTTTCCTCACCCAACTCTAGTTTAATAAATCCCTCAGTTCTTTCCTTAGTCTATGTCTGTCCAGGATATGTTTGTAGTTTTGTGAATTTCTCAGTATATGGAGGCACTTTTGAATGCCCTAATTGTCTAAGTTATTTTCTCCCTAGCTCTTCTTCCCTGGATCTTCGTGTTCTATCTTGTACCTCAGCTATAATATTTTGCTGCAGGTCGTCTATTTGCTTTATAAGGTTTTGAAGAAATGGTTGCTTCATTTCCACCCTGAGTGAATTCCAAATTAGATGAGACAGTGACAAGTGTCTTGTGTCATCTTTAGGATGTTCTCAGACAGGTTTAGAACAGAGAAACACCACCTCTTCTTCTGGAGCCATGGACCAGAATCTCGTTAGGAACAAGGTTGCCCTTGCCAAGATCACTATCAATTCAAGGAGGGAGATAGGACAATGGCAAATAAAAATGTCATAATGCTTTTCTACCATTTAAAACTTACTTTTTGTTTCATTTAGCTTTCTGTTGGTGCTCTAAACCTTTGACTGTTGTCTAGAGTTCTGGTAATGTTGACTGACACTGGTTTTGCTTGATTTCTCATAATTTTTGTTGGTAAATGGGACTTCTGAGCTGTCTATTGTGGCATTTTTGTCACATTGCAAAGTGAATATTTGACACTACAGTCTTGTCCATATTGTAGAGTAATGGAGTAGATGCCTGGGAAATAGAGCTGATATCTTTATTTTATCAAGAACAGAATATAATATCTGGAAATGGAGCTGGAATTAAAGCCCTTGGCTGATGGTTTTCCCATCAAACCTGAAAGCCCAGTTTCCAGGTAATCCTTGAGTGATTGCCCAACAGCATGCCCAAGGTCCTAAATGAGGATCCCAGGCTCTTATTTAAAAGCTTTTGCCACCCACATGCTTGTGTACAATTCACCTTAGAGAACTCTTCATTAGATTCTTTGGCTGAGATATCCTACTCAGGAATGTCAAGGAGGTTGAATGTTTGGGGGCACGGGTGCCACCAGGAAACTCTGAATGGGTAGGAGTGTTTGACAAAGCAGGGTTAACTGACAAAATGTTTGGTTTGGGATAGATGCTAAGCCTTCCTTCCCTCTGTGTTCATCTACAGAATGTGAATGATCACAATTCACGCCAGTCTATAGTTTGAGGTTGTAGGGGAGAATTGATGTATAAAAATGAGAACTGACATAAAATGATGAGAGTAATGTATGAGAAAAGAGATTATTGTCATCTTTGATCATGGTGCCAAGATTTTCTACCTTATCCCTCTCTGTCAGCACCAAGGATTAATTTACCTAAACACTCAAATTCTGCTGCTCGAAGTAGAAATGTTTCCTTTACTGTAGTTTTAAAGCAGAGGTTTGTGTGTAGTGTAGTGTATATGTCTTCAATAAATGTGCTTAATTCAGTAATTTTTTTTTAAGGTCTGCAACATTTTCCCGATTCTTCTTGATTATCTCCCAGGAACTCAGAAAACAATACTTAAAAATACTGCTTATGTAAGAAATTATGTGTTGGAGAAAATGAAAGAACATCAAGAATCTCTGGACATTAACAACCCTCGGGACTTCATTGATTGTTTCCTGATCAAAATGAAACAGGTAAAATATTATTTATTTGCATTCTGTGGAGTATTGATAATTTCTGTATTTGTTGAGACTATCCAAATGTTCAGATCAGAAGCATGTGGCCAGCACTATAAGTACCTGCTATGCTTATGGATCTTGACTAAGCATTGTAGAAGAGTTAAAATGAATTGTTAAACAGCTAGAATATATGGGCTGTGTTTTAGATAATAATTATCTGAGGACACACAGAATATACACACTTCAGTTAATATGGAAATAAAATAAGTTAAAAAATTAAAAATATCAAACCATAAAGTGAATGTAATCATGTTCATATCCTACAGAATGTGGGAGAATGGGAATCAAGGTTTTAATCTAGCTAGGTTTCCTACATGTCTGGAGGTTTCATTAAAAACAGTTATTTGAACAGCTGGTGCTGTGGCATAGTAGCTTAAGCCACAACTGCAGTGCTGGCTTCCCATATGGTTTTTGGTTCTATTCTTGGCTGCTCCACTTCTGGTCTAGCACCCTGCTAATGTGCCTAGGAAACCAGTGGAAGATGGTCCAAGTGCTTGGACCACTGTGCCCACATGGGAGAGCCAGAAGAAGCTCCTGGCTCCTGGCTTTGTTTTGGCCACCTCCAGCTACTGTGGCCATTTGATAAGTAAACCAGTGGATGGAAGACTTTTCTCTCTCTGTAACTCTGCCTATCAAATCAAATCAAATAAATTAAAAAAATTATTTGAAAAGCAGTGTTATACAGAGCGAGGGAGAGACAGAGACAGAGAGAAAGAGGGAATGGGAGAGGGAGGGGGGAGAGAGAGAGAGAGAAAGAAAGAGATCTTTCACCTTCTGGTTCACTCCCTAAATGACTGCAACAGGCAGGATTGGGCCAGGCTGAAGCCAGGAGCCTGGAATTCCATCTGGGTCTCCCACATGGGTGGCAGAGGCTCAAGTATTCGAGCTATCTTCTGCCCTGTGAGCATAGTGGTCCAGATATCTCTTAGATATATTGTGTTCAAGTCTTTTGGGTAAATTCCCAGTAGTAGGATTGCTGGTTCAGATGGCCTATTTCTAGTTTTTTTTTTTTTTAAAGGGAAAGTATTTATTAGTGGAGAAAACGGATAGACTGGAGGGAAGGGGTGAAGAGGGAAAGAAAGAGAGAGGAGAGCAAATTCCATTAGGGTGGGGGTGGAGCTAACACAGGAGGTTGGGCCATGGGGCTTAGGACCAAAGCCTGTGGGCCAGGGCCTAAGATGGCGAGTGAGTCATAGATGGCATCACATAGACTGCATCATTTTACTAACATTTCCCCCTTTTGTGTTTTGTAAAGTAAGAGTTGTATAGTATTACATTAGCCCCAAAGGTATAAGAGGGGTAGAGGGATGATGATCTGTCTTTAGAGCTACTTCCTGCTGACATGGGGCACCGAGGTACTCTCTGCTGCATTGGGGTGATGTCTCAAGCTGCTGTTTCCTAGGTGGGGAGCTGAGTATATGCCTGTAGCAGTATTTGGTTGATCGCTGGGTTGGTGAAGGCCTTGGTTCATTCCATTATCACTTCCTGTGAACACTTAAACAGACACGGTAGTATAAAAGGGTGAGAATAGCAACCAGGGATCCTAAGAGTGGCATTAACCAGGTAATGAGAGGATTACATAGAGGAGAGGAAATGAGGGGCGAGGGTGTCTCTGGACCCTAACGAAGACTGAGGAAGTAGTTTAAAGCTGATCCCAACCAAGACTGAAAGGCCACTCATTTTTTTGTGGGTAGAAGGGTTTGTCTGCAGAGAAATTCTGAACAATCATACAACATTAAGTTGGGGAGAGGCCCATCAATACACACTGGTCAGGAATACAGCCATTGATGCTAGAGTAGAGGCTATGATTACAAAGGAATGAGGCCCCAAATGGACTAGACAGGGTCCAAACAAGGGAAGAGTCACTATTAGAGGACCTAAGAAAGGTGCTAAGTCCCGAATAAGTTCTCTGATTGAGAAGCAAATAGAAATGGACAGAAGGGGCCTGGTACTAATTTGGTGGGCTTTAAGGCCTTTCCAGTTATGAAGCCTAGGCCTAGCCTTCTCTTCACATGGGATACATCCTAAGGGAGATGTGAACCTCTTTGGGGAAGGCACCCTGTTGACTTCCATTACCCAGCTGGCGTGGGAGAAAAGCTGACCAGGTAAAGGCAGGTGGCATCTCTAACAGGAACTTTACAGTTCTGCCTGCAATGTTACTGACCCTACTTGGTCGTCCCCTAAGTAGTGGTGGTTTTGGAAGCAGGGCTGAGTGAAGGGTTTTTCAGCTTAGAGCCAGCGAGGCCTATAGCTCTGACCTGAAGTCCTTGGACTCCAGGGCAGTTCCATTTCCAGTGACCCAACTCTTGGCTGGTAGAGCTGTCAGGGCTCTTCATAAATGGACTTCTGGTGAGTATTTTCCACATTGAAAGCCACTGCAGTGGACTGGCCTGTTGGGTCTCTCTGGGGGCAGATCACTGTACAGAGCAGCCTTTATAAGGCCTGCCACCTCTCTTTACATTGCTTCTGATGCCTAGCTTTCTTTTCCTCCTGGTTTTTGTTAAAGCAGACTAGAGAATGCAAGTCAAGGGGGTGCTCAAGTCCCATCTCTAAACTCTGTGGCCTAAGCTAGAAGTCTATTGTCACAGGCATGTTCTGATAGATTTTTTTTTTTTTTTGAGGTAGACAATGCTCAAAAGGAAAGCTATGTCCTCCCTTTAAGACTTTCTCTCCCTTTGGTCTGAAAGGGAGGTTTTGCCTGTTTTCTGCACCAATGGCGAAGTGAACCTAACTATGAAATTACAATTTAAGCTCTCCCTTTGGCTATGCTATTATTATAGAAAATGTTAGCCATCGCTTTTATAAGATCTAAAATCAAATTGTGCATCTTGGAGAATTCTTCAGTATAGAGTCAGTTTCCCATCTTGAAGAGAATAGAAAAAATGAGGGAGCAAGTCACAGATCGCTTACTGACAATAGCAAAATGAAATGAAAACTTAGCAAGTAATTTCAGCCGTTAAATGACAACTTATGAAACCATTTACTAGAAAGTTCAATGCCTTTTTTTGTGGTAATTATTCAATCGTTTATTTTGGTGTCTGTCTCTCATACTCAGTCCAATGCCTTCTATAAATTTTAGCAATACATGTATTTGGAAACATTTCTTAAATATCTAACATGGTGTAGCATGTTTGACCAGCAAACTCAAAGACAAACATATAAAAACATTTTTAGTTTCTTTCTACCAACAAATTTTTTTTTTAACTTTTATTTAGGATATAAATTTCCAAGGTACGATTTATGGATTACAATGGGTTTCCCCCCATATTTTCCCTCTCCCCCCACAACCCTCCCCCCTTGCCCGCCCCCTCCACCCTTTTGTTCACATCCAGATTCGTTTTCAATTCTTTTTGTATACATGTGATCAATTTAGTATGTGTTAAGTTATGAATTCGTCCCTTTGCCCTCATATAGTAACACAAAGTGAAATATAGTCTTTGAGTTCTCATTTTAGCATTGAGTCACATTGTATAGCACATTAAAGACAGAGATCCTACATGAGATATATATATATATATATATTTGAGACTGATAAATTTTTTTTGATGCAGTTTCCAATGTAACACTGAGTTTTTCTTTCTTTTTTTTTTTTCCCCCTTTTCGATTATCTTTATATAGAGAAGGTCGGTTCAGTATGTATTAAGTAAGAATTTTCATCAGTTTGCATCTACACAGAAACACAAAGTGTAAAAATACTGTTTCGGCACTAGTTACAGCGTTACCTCACATTAGATAACATGTTAAGGACAGATCCCACATGGGATATAGGTACACAGTGACTCCTGGTGTTGATTTAACAATTTGACACTCTTATTTATGGCGTCAGGAATCTCCCTAGGCTCTAGTCATGAGTTGCTGAGGCTATGGAAGCCTTTAGGGTTCGCCGATTTTGCTTCTATTCCGACAGGGTCACAGTCAAAGTGGAGGTCCCTTCCTCCCTTTGGAGAAAGGTGCCTTCTTCCTTGTCTACCAACAAATTTTAAACATCTATATCAGATATCTATATCAAGATATTTAGGTCACATGACTCAAAACCTAACCTGGATTGGAACTGGAGCAGCTGGGACATGAACTGGCACCCATATGGGATGCCAGCACTGCAGGTGGCGGCTTTACCCACTACGCCACACCACCGGCCCCAGCCATTTGCCACTTTAAAATGAGTCAGTTTATTTTTATATCATTGAGTAGATTTCCTTATATATTTTGAAGAATAGTTCCTAACCCAATGTATCATTCAAACTTCTCCCAGTGTGTGAATTGTTTCTGTTTTTGGTGGTCACTAGGAGATGAAGATGTGCTTTGTCCTGTAGGTGCTACAAGAGAGTAAAGATAGAAGATAGACTATGTAGTTGCAGCTGAACATGAGGGGTGTTGATCTATATTGCAGTTCCTTCTGTCCTACCAGTGGAGCTGAGATTGGGTGCTCTTTCACTCTTTCCACTTTTCCAGGGAGAGGATTTGTAATAAATATCTGCAGTCGTGTTCTGACTGCTCCCTGTGATCCTTGGGAGATAATCGCTGGATATGAATCCATTTTATTTGTATATTTTTCTTTTCTGTGATCCGAGGAAAATCAAGAATGAAAAGGTCCATAAACTTCTAGAAACGCATAGTTGAGGATGCAGTGAGAACCAAAAAATTGTGGCACTCAAGTGCTTGAATGAGCCCTTATAGGTTGAATGGGTGCACCTGTAGATATCACTGGAGAGCTTTGGGGAAGGCTAGGGAAATGTCAAACTCCGCTCAGGATTCCCGAGGTTTGCTATTTGTCATTCTATTCTGTCAACAGTGATATCACTGACAGTATATTCTAGCAAAGAGAGAAATTTGAATCTTTATGTTTTATCCTCTGCCCTAATCCCGGAGGATGAAGCCGGTGGGAGTGTATGCATCCCTGTATTAAACTGCCACTTTTTTGGGTGAGATCTGGAAACCCAGGAATACCATTTCTCCAAGAGTTAGTGAGTTAAGAGTCAAACTATGGGGAAGCTTTCTATTAGGGCATTGTGTGTTTCTTCCTTGGGAAGAAGCTCAGTTTTGGTGATTCCTTCTGGATTGTATGACACAGTACATGGGGCAGGATCAATATCTGAGTTTACCATAGCTCTTTTCTCTCTTTCTTTCTCTCTTTCTTTCTCTCTTTCTTTCTCTCTTTCTTTCTTGACAGGCAGAGTTAGATAGAGAAAGAGATTAAGAGAGAAAGGTTTTCCTTTTTCCGTTGGTTCACCCCCCAAATGGCTGCCATGGCTGGCGCACTCATAGTTTCTCATAGATGGCCAATCTGAAGCCAGGAGCCAGGTGCTTCCTCCTGGTCTCCCATGTGGGTGCAGGGCCCAAGCACTTGGACCATCCTCCACTGCCCGGGCCGCAGTAGAGAGCTGGACTGGAAGAGGAGCAACCGGGACAGAATCCGGCACCCCAACTGGGACTAGAACCTGGGGTGCTGGTGCCACACGCAGAGGATTAGCCAAGTGAGCCACGGCACTGGCCTACCATAGCTGTTTCGACCAGCTTGATGTGGATATTTTCCCAGTGGCCATATATATTGGGTGTCTCGACTTATCTAGTTTTCTTTCATAGGGAATTGATTGGTGAGTTTGTTTATTTAGATAGAGTATCCATAAATGGAGGGAGGCTGAGAAGCTTCCACCATGTTGGTACCACATTCTGAAAATTCCAGTCTCTTGATTCTAGCTTATTGCATTTTCTCCATGTGGTCTTAATTCCCCTATTTCATTGGATTAGGATTTTTGTCTGAAAACAAATAAGTGGAAGTTCAATTAAAATATCTTCTAAAACAGTGTGTTTATCTGGCATTCAGGGAGTCTAATGTTGGTTAGTTAAGAACTTGCACCATAGACCTGAACTCATAGACTCAGGTGCCTGGCATTTTTTTTTTCTTATGGTGTCAGTAATTACCCTAGGCTCTTGTCATGAGTTGCCAAGGCTATGGAAGCCTTTTGAGTTCACCTACTCTGATCATATTTAGACAAGGTCATAGTCAAAGTGGAAGTTCTCTCCTCCCTTCAGAGAAAGGTACCTCCTTCTTTGATGACCTGTTCTTTCCACTGGGATCTCAATGCAGAGATCTTTCATTTAGGTCATTTTTTTTTCCAGGGTGTCTTGGCTTTCCATGCCTGAAATACTCTCATGGGCTCTTCAGCCAGATCCAAATGCCTTAAGGGCTGATTCTGAGGCCAGAGGCTATTTAGGACATCTGCCATTCTATGAGTCTGCTGTGTATCTTCCTTCTACTGGCTCATTCCCCAATTATTCTGCAGTTACCAGGGCTGGGGCAGGCCAATGCAAGGAGCCAGGGGAATCATTCAGGTCTCCCACAAGAATGCAGGGGTCCAAGTTCTTGGGCCGTCCTCTGCTGCTTCCCTAGGTGCATTAGTAGGGAGGTGAGTCGGAAGCATAGTACCCAGGATATTAACTGCTACCCATATGGGATGCCAGCATCTCAGGCAGTGGCTTTAACACACTATGTCACAATGTTGGAGTATTCCTTACTTTTTTTATTTGACAGGTAGAGTTATAGACAGTGAGAGGGAGAGACAGAGAGAAAGGCCTTCCTTCTGTTGGTTCACTCCCCAAATGGCCGCTATGGCCGGTGCTGTACTGATACGAAGCCAGGAGCCAGGTGCCTCTTCCGGGTCTCTCATGCCGGTGCAGGGGCCCAACACCCAGGTCATCCTCCACTGCCCTCCTGGGCCAGTGCAGAGAGCTGGACCGGAAGAGGAGCGACCGAGATTAGAACCCGGAGCCCATAGGGGATGCCAGCATCACAGGCAGATTAACCAAGTGAGCCATGGCGCTGGCCCCTCCCTTAATTTTTTTAAAATCAAAATTCCTGTATTTGTCTTGCCTTTTCCCATCATTTTTTGGGTTCATATTGAGATTTTTTGGTTTTGTTTTGTTTTTAGTTTCCATATATGAGTGAGAACATGCAATGTTTTTTTTTCCATGTCTAACTTCTTTCTCTCACCATGATGTGCTCTAGTTCCATGCAGTTGAGATAGTTTTAATACTGCCCTTTCCACTTTGTAAATTTGGTAATCTTTACAGAAACCTGAGTTCTTTTAGATTGATTGTGATGAAATATGTTGGCAAAATATCAAATAATCAAATAATTCCTAGGAAAAGCACAACCAACAGACTGAATTTATTATTGACAACTTGGTGGCCACAGTGACTGATGTGTTTGTTGCTGGAACAGAGACCACAAGCACCACCCTGAGGTATGGACTCCTGCTCCTGATGAAGCACCCAGAGGTCACAGGTACGTTCATGATGAATGAACAAGGCCGATATCACCAGGTGTAGGGGAGCCAGTGCTGGAGCCCTCCATCTTGTTTCTCTTAGAGAAACTTCATCATTGAAATTCTGTGCTACCAGCTGTAATGAATGGATAACAATGAGAGAAATGTGCACAATAGGGGATAGTGACTGAGAGCAGTAGTAAAAATCATAAAACGCTGGGCTGGTGACATCATACTCTAATTTTAGTATATGTGCTGCCGAAGCAAGCACATACATCATACTGTAGATTAGGTGTCTGGGCTCCATGGGAAGAGGTTTGCTGCAGGCACAGACATCATGAACTGACCTGGGACTATCTGCTTGTTTTTTCCTGAAGAACAGAACACTTTGAATAGTAGATTTTTTTTCCAGATATCTCATTATTCTGAAAATGTCGTATTCTTATGCTGGGGCAAGCACAACCCATGACTGAAAGTTTATGTACTGAAATATAGAAGATATGCTAGAAATTTGAGGAGATGAACTGAGAAAATTTCTACATTCTGGGAATTATACTCAAAGATTAAGTTTATAAGAAAATTGTACACAATTTGGCAGGAGTTGTGCCTAAGGAATTCATGAATCCAGGAATCTGAGTCCAGGAAAGCATTTGCCTATATTTTTATCTTCTACAAACCATTTTTAAATTATTTATTTCATTTACCTTTAAGCAGGTTCTGTTTCCATGCATCAGATTAACTACCCAGATTATGTTTTTCTGGTTTGGAAATCCAGTGAAGTGATGATAAGTTAATTACAGATGAGAATTCTTCCTGTTAAAGTACTTTACTCTACATCTGAAGCACACAGAGCAGATGGAGGCGTGATACCCAGTTTGTAGAGAGTTGAAGTTCCAGCCTAAGTGCCATAAGAAGATTCATCCTGAATGAGCCCCCACACTTTCCCCCAACTCTTGGGAAGAAGAAAGAGTCCCAGAAGGTATAGAGAGGATAAAACAGAAAACAGGAGGCTCTTCCTCTCCAGGTTCCATCCTCATCTCAATTATCTGAGAGCTGTTGTCTCCCACGGGAAAGGGAGATGTATTCTCCAGAGAAACTCCAGGGAAGGAGGGAGGTGCAGGGCAGACAAAGTCCCCTGGAGCGTGGATGCCCTTAGGCATTTTGTCCATCTTGCTCTTGTAACCCAGCAGCCCTATGTAAACAGTAGAGAAGGAGTAGCACCAATGTAAAGACATCCATTTATTGCCATCGAGATAGAAAGTTCTCTCCAAATGCCCATAAACTGAATGAAATGAAAATATCCACTCAGATGCAGGGTTATGGAATTTCAGAACACGAGGATTACAAGGTAAATAATAAACCATTCAGAATCAAATGAAGTCATATACAAAGACTGAGTATAAGAATGGCCTCAGAATCCTTGAATAGCTCTCATCTTGTGTATCGTTGTATTCTGAGACCTACACATTGACATTCTCTGCTTTGACTTTTTCAGACAGATACTAGAGATTGGGTTCCATGCAAGTATCTGAAACCAAATGAGAGAAAGTCTTGGGTGCCAGAATCAGGAGAGCCTATATGCAGGGTGAGGGAGGGTGAAGGACACCAGACCTGGAAGGAAACAATTCACAGTGGACCTGGTGGACAATGTGGGTGTGAAGGGAGACACCAAGGACAAAACAGAAGTGATTGTTTATTTGTGGTTCTCAATTATTAGAGAAAATTAATATTAGAAGTTTGAAACACACATGAGCATTTGTAAGAATTCTAAATTAGCATCTGAAATTAGGAATTAAAATGATCACTTTATTTATGTATATTTTTAGATTTATTTATTTATTTGAAAGGCAGAGTTTCAGAGAGGCAGAGGCAGAGAGATATCTTCCATCTGTTGGTTTACTGCATAAATGGCTGTAACGGCTGATGCTGGGCTGATCCAAAGCCAGGAGCCTGGAGTTTCTTCCAGGTCTCCCACATGGGTGCAGGGGCCCAAGGGCTTGGGCCATCCTCCACTGCTTTCCCAGGCCATAGCAGAGAGCTGGATCAGAAGTGGAGCAGCTAAGACTTGAACCTGATGCCCGTATGGGATACTGGCATTGTAGGCAGTGGCTTTACCTCCTACACCACAGCTCAAGCCCCTAAAATAAGCACTTTAAGCATGAATGTACAAAAAGATGAAAGATGATCATAATTGTCTTATCCACAATCAATTTACTGTAAGTCAAAATGTACATGTGTGTCTATAGGTGTGTATCTTTCTATGTTTTGTATGAGGTGGTGATGGGGAGAGTTGTCTTCATATCTTACTAACAAGTTTTAGAATTTTTTCAAAAATCAAGAATTAGAGTCATTTAAAAATGTGAATGCAATCCTCAGAAGTCTAAAAATAGATACTGTATGATCCTGGTATTCCACATTTGAGTATATTTTGAAAGGAAATCAACCCAGCATATCCAAAAGGTACCTAAAGTCCTATTGTATTGCTGTACTATTTATAGTATCTTAAATATGGAATCCACCTTGATGTCCATCAACAGTTTAATGGATACAGAAAACGTGATACACACACAATGAAATATTACTCAGCCTTAAAAAGAATATCTTTTATTTTATTTTTAAAGATTTATTTATTTCTTTGAAAGAATTACAAAGAGAGAGAGAGATCGTTTATCTGTTAGTTCACTTTCTAAATGGTCACAATGGCCAGTGCTAGACCACACTGAAACTAGGAGCCAGGAGCTTCAGCCAGGAGTCTTGCATGGATGCAGGGGCCCAAGCATGTGGGCCATCTTCTACTGCTTTAACCAAGCCAAAGGCAGGGAGTTGGGTCAGATGTGGAGACCTGGATGAAGCAATGGCTCCAGGCTATGGCTTGGCCCAGCCCTGGATTTTGCAGTCATCTAGGGAGTGAACCAGTGGATGGAAGATCTCATTCTATTTCTCTCTCTTTCCATCTCTCTCTGTCTCCCCCCCTCTCTGTAACCCAAACTTTTTTTTTGAAAGGCAGAGTTAGACAGTGAAAGAGAGAGACAGAGAGAAAGGTCTTCCTTCCATTGGTTCACCCCCCCAAAATGGCCACTATGGCTGGTATGCTGTGCTGATCCGAAGCCAGGAGTCAGGTGCTTCTCCTGGTCTCCCATGGGGTGCAGGGCCCAAGCACTTGGGCCATCCTCCACTGCACTCCCGGGCCACAGCAGAGAGCTGGACTGGAAGAGGGGCAACCGGGACAGAATCCATCAACCCAACTGGGACTAGAACCCGGGGTGCCGGTGCTGCAGGCAGAGGATTAGCCTAGTGAGCCATGGTGCCGGCCTGTAACTCCAACTTTTAAATACATAAATAAATACATCTTATTTAAAAAAAACAAGGATGTTATAACAGTTGAATAAGATTATGTATAGATTTTTTGGTACAGAGTGGGACTTAAAAATTTTTATTTACATTTTACTATTTTATATGTATATCATTGGATTAGTGTTTTATCAGGAGAATGAAATCTATGTATTACTGTGTATTATAAATATACACATATCTAAAAAAGTTTATTTCCATAGAAAAAATTGAAATCCATGCATAGTCTTCCATAGTAGGAATTTTCCCTGAGCTTTTTGAGGTTCTTCACCTGTATCTATAACACAGTGATTCTTTCTGCAGGTTCTGTGGACTATGATCATCTAGGACTGTTTGGACACCTTCATCCTGCTTCACTTAGCCCTCAGTTGCTATGAGAAATGTGCCACGTTCTCCCATTCAAGATTTCTTACCGTGTCTTCTCAGCTAAAGTGCAGGAGGAGATCGAGCGTGTGATTGGCAGACACCGGAGCCCCTGCATGCAGGACAGGAGCCTCATGCCCTACACGGATGCTGTGATACATGAGATCCAGAGATACATTAACCTTGTCCCCAACAACGTGCCCCATGCAACAACCTGTAACATTAAATTCAGAAACTACTTCATCCCCAAGGTAAGTTTGTTCTTTCTGCACTGCATGTCTTTGTTTTTATTGTTTCCAAACAAGTCTAACACAATTCCTCTACTGGTACAATATGAGAGCAGCACCAAACTCTTATGCTGGGTAGCTGTATAGGCTTTCTGCTGTTTGTGGTTTGAGGCTGTTAAAAATTGGATAGGGGCTAGCACTGTGGCATAGTGGGTGAAACCATTTCCTGCCACACTGGCTCCCACATGGGTGCAGCTTAACCTATTATGCCACAGTGCTGGCCCTTGCATAGCACATCTTGATCTCTGGAGCCTTACAAATTTTGTTCTGTTTTAAAAATACATTTGCTATTTTTAGGTGTTTATATTTCTAAGTAAGTGTTAAAAGTGCCAACTATTGATTCATCCTCCAAATGCCCACAATGGCCAGTCCTGGGTTGAATTGGGAGCTGTGCATGTAGCCCATGTCTTCCACATGGATGGCAGGAACTCTACTATTTCAGCCATCACAGTACCTCCTAGGATATGTACTAGCAGGAAGCTGGATTCAGGGGGTGGAGCTGGGAACTAACCCCTGATACTGCAATGTGGGATGCAGGTATCTTAACTGCTGGGTTAAGCACAGTGTTTCTGTTCTTATTGTGCCCATTAGTTCTGTCTATGGAGTGCCTAATATGCATTGGTTAAATGCTAGGTTTAACATATGAAAAAATTCAGAGTCTCTTCTGAGGTTCATTTTCTAGAAAAGGTTCATCTCTCCTTTACTAGGCAGACAGACTGATGTAACACCACTTGACTTTATTCAGGACTGGAAATACAGAAGTCAGGTGTTTTTTTTTTTTTTTTTTGACAGGCAGAGTGGACAGTGAGAGAGAGAGACAGAGAGAAAGGTCTTCCTTTGCCGTTGGTTCACCCTCCAATGGCTGTCGTGGTCGGCGCGCTGTGGCCGGCACACCGCGCTCATCCGATGGCAGGAGCCAGGTGCTAGGTGCTTTCTCCTGGTCTCCCATGGGGTGCAGGGCCCAAGCACTTGGGCCATCCTCCACTGCACTCCCGGGCCACAGCAGAGGGCTGGCCTGGAAGAGGGGCAACCGGGACAGAATCCGGCGCCCCGACAGGGACTAGAACCCGGTGTGCCGGCGCCGCAAGGCGGAGGATTAGCCTGTTGAGCCACGGCGCCAGCCTAACAGTCAGGTATTGATTGTAGATGTCAGCTTACTTCTCTGGGGTTCTTTCATCTGAAATACTTATATCATTTGTCTTTTTAAAAAAGTATTTTACAGGCTGAGAGACAGTAAGAGTGAAGAGAGAGAGAGAGATCCTATTTTCTGGTTCACTCCCCTAATGCCTGGGCAGACTGGTTATGGAGCTGGAATTGCCATCCAAAAGCCTCCTGTGTGGGTGGGAGGAGCACGATCACTTGTGTGAGTCATTGCTTCTGCCAGGCTGAGCATTAGCAGAAATCTGAATTGAGGAGCTGGAGTTGGGAATGGGACCTAGGTATTTGATATGGGATGTATGTGTTTTAAGTGCTGACTAATTGCACCCTGCTAAGGTTTTGTTTAGTAATAGAGGGCTAGAAATCTTTCATCCTCCATGTTACAACCTGGGACTTCTTAAATATTTTATTTAAGTTATACAAGTTTCATATATTTCACATATATAGATTTAGGAACATAGGAACACATCTCTCCTACCCATGCTCCAACCGGTTCCCCTCCTTGCATTACCACTCTTAATTTTTACAAAGATCTATTTTCAGTGTACTTAATGTTTGTATAGTTAACCCTACTCTAAGTGGAAGAGTTCAACAAATAAAAAAAGAGTTCAAAAAATAGAATGAAGAGGGAAAAAAAAGCCCACTGTTCATCAGTGGAAGAGACAAGGGCTATAAACAATTATCGAACCTCAAAAGGTCTATTTCACTCCAATGCATTACATTTAAGGTTCTCTTAGTAACCTGGAATGTTTTAAAACAAATTAAGGTGGGTCCATTTTTATTTGGTGACTCAATTTTACTTGAACTGATGTGAATCCATTTATTTGTCCTACTCTGTGTGGAATTTAAGGTTTTACTATAGAAATAAACGTGTGTTGGATTATAGAGATGTCCCACATTATTGAGAGTATCATGAAATCTGTGCTAACACCTTGTGAAATCTTTCTGAAAGTTCCATAATTCTGAATTTGAAACACACTGGGTTTTAAGGTTTCACATAAAGAACTGTGATACTATACCCACCATAACCTGGGGGACATAATTTCAGTTTGTTGCAGCATTGGTGTTGCTGAAGTCTTCTTGGTGGGGCTGACTGCCAGATTTCCCCACTGCTGAGATTTATGTTTTTCATATGCAATTAATAAATAAAATATATGTTATGAGACTTTAGGCCGGCGCCGTGGCTCAACAGGCTAATCCTCCACCTTGCGGCGCCTGCACACCGGGTTCTAGTCCCGGTCGGGGCGCCGGATTCTGTCCCGGTTGCCCCTCTTCCAGGCCAGCCCTCTGCTGTGGCCCAGGAGTGCAGTGGAGGATGGCCCAAGTGCTTGGGCCCTGCACCCCATGGGAGACCAGGAGAAAGCACTTAGCACCTGGCTCCTGCCATCGGATAAGCGCGGTGTGCCGGCCATAGCGCGCCGACCGCGGCAGCCATTGGAGGGTGAACCAACGGCAAAGGAAGACCTTTCTCTCTGTCTCTCTCTCTCACTGTCCACTCTGCCTGTCAAAAAAAAAAAAAAAGACTTTAAGTCCTCATGAATATTCTGTTTCCTAATTGAAATTCAGCTAATAATTATTAAATGATAATCCTTATCTCTGTTAATTATTATACATGAAATGTTGCAAAATGATGATTTCTCTAATGTTTAATGTCTTTTTAAATGAATTAGTTTTTTTCTTATTATTTATTGGAAAAGCAGAGAGGGAGAGAGAGAGAGAGAACATAGACAAAGTAGCGAATGAGCTCATTCTCATACTGGTTCACTCGCTAAATGCTTGGGATTCAGAACTGAATCTGAGTCACTCATGTTGGTGGCAGAGACTCTGGTACATGAGCCGTACTTGCTGCCGCCCAGGGTGCACATTAGCAGGAAGCTAGAATATAAGCAGAAAGAAATCTCAAAGCCAGGCAATGTGATATTGGGTGCTGGCTTCCCAAGTGGCATAAACCACTGTGCCAAACATTGATGCTGACTTCCGTGTTATTTTAAGCAGGATTCACCTGTCATGAACAGTTCCCTTACATCTTTAATTTAAGAAAACATATTGTGTCAAAACAGTAGAGAGCAAATAGATGTTTGTGTACTTGCTGGTATCATCCGAGGAGTCCAGTTAAGTTAGACTAGACCTTCTCTTACAATGCCCTGTGAGCAGTTTCCAAATGCTCCTGACTTTTCTTGAATGAGCACAGGCTTTCCTTTTAGATGATTGACCATGTGTGAGGTCTGTGCACACGGAGTGAGGGATTAGAGCAGCAAGTGAGGACAGGCAGCCAAGTGCAAGCTCATGGTATGCGGGTGGGCTGCAGAGAGATTGGCACCCGACTTCCCAAGTGCTCAGTACAGCCAATGCTCTTGGAGGGCACTGAGGAAGATCTTTGCTCTTGAACTTAAACTCATCCTTGTTTCTTACAAGTCCAGGCTGGAAATGTCCCTGTATCTCTTTGCACATGGATTTCCTCGTCCTTAGAGATTGACTTTGTGATTTCCATCCTTCCTTCCATGCCTTCAGTTTCTCTGTGTGCTTCTTTCAGGGCACGACTGTACTAACATCGCTGACTTCTGTGCTGAATGACAACAAAGAGTTCCCGAACCCAGACAGGTTTGACCCTGGCCACTTCCTGGATGCCAGTGGTAACTTTAAGAAAAGTGACTACTTCATGCCTTTCTCAGCAGGTAACAGACATTTATTTCCATTTGAGCCTGGGGGACAGGATTTATTTTGGGGATGAGTTGAATTTGAGGTAGTGTGTCCTACTGAGCAGTAGATTTGCTTTTGTACAGGATCAGGAGTACCACTCCTACTGTCCATGTGCCTTCCTTTCCCATGAAAATTCCTCATTATAGAGCCAGGTTAGCGGGGCTTTGGGCTTCAGGTTGTTGACCCAGTTCTCTCAGAGGCAGAAACCCCCAGGATAGAGTAATTGAATTCTGCCTCTGTCTACACCTGGTACATATGTGCTCCTCTTAGAACATGGATCTCAGCTGGCACCGTGGCTCACTAGGCTAATCCTCCGCCTGCAATGCTGGCACCCCAGGTTCTAGTCCCGGTTGGGGCGCCGGATTCTGTCCCGGTCGGTCCTCTTCCAGTCCAGCTCTCTGCTGTGGCCCAGGAAGGCAGTGGAGGAAGTGCCTAGCTCCTGGCTTCGGATCGGCACAGCCCGCTGGCCATAGTGGCCATTTGGGGTGTGAACCAACGGAAGGAAGTCCTTTCTCTCTGTCTCTCACTGTCTAACTCTGCCTGTCAAAAAATTAAAAAAAAAAAAAAAAGAACTGAATCTCATTTAGCGTTTCTTCAGTTGTTATAAGAATGGTATATGGGCTAATAACTTTGAGAATCTTCTCTGTGGTGGTTTTTACTTTGAGCTATATGAATTTATTCTTTTTAAAGATTTATTTATTTATTTATTTGAAAGCAAAGTGAAAGAGAGAGGAGAAGGGTAGACAGAAAGAGAGAGAGAGAGAGAGAGAGAGAGACAGACAGACAGAGAGAGAGAAAGAGAGAGAGAGAGATCTCAGTCTTCCATCTGCTGCTTTTCCATATGGTCTCAATAGCCAGGGCTGAGCCAGGCTGAAACCAGGATCCTGGAGCTCCATCAGGGTCTCCCACATGGGTTCATGTATTCAAGTCCTTGGTCCATCTTCTACTGTTTTACCAGGCACTGTATCAGGGAACTGGATCAGAAGTGAAGCAGCTGGGAATCAAATCAGCACCCTCTTGAGATGCTGGCATTGCTGGCCGTGGCTTCACCTGCTCTGCAGCAAGGTTGGCCCAGGGTTACAGGGATTTAACTAGTATCCCAGAGCACACAAGGTGCTCAGAAGAGGCTTTCTTACAAATTAGGGAAGGATTGACTGGAGGATTGCAACACCATAGTATAAGTGCTTTGAAAGGAAAGCACAGGTTGCTAAGGAGGCTGAAAGGGAAACTGTTTTCTGCTCC
This sequence comes from Sylvilagus floridanus, assembly GCA_949820135.1. Classification (NCBI taxonomy): domain Eukaryota; kingdom Metazoa; phylum Chordata; class Mammalia; order Lagomorpha; family Leporidae; genus Sylvilagus; species Sylvilagus floridanus. The sequence goes on from OX463235.1 coordinate 47,221,648, forward strand.
CTGACCTTCCATGGTTCTATAGGAGAAGGGAATGGAACTGCCTCAGAGGAGGCTTACAGACAGGAAAGGAGAAAATCAGGACACTTACAGAGGAAATGCACCTCAGGAAGGGGACATTCCTGTGGATTGCTGAGGTCAGAATTGTCCAGAAAATGTAGGGACAGGGAAACCCTGGGAATGTGGAGGACCCTCTGAAAGAATGCAGAGCTCCTTCATCTTGCTACACTCAAGGTCGTACACCTGGGACATTTGATCTCCACAGCTAAATTGTCTGAGCTGAGTCTCTACACATATAGTCCCCATTCTTTTTCTTGGTTTTTTCAATGTTTTGGGTTTGGCATTGTAATGGCATGTCAAGGCCTGAGCTCTTCTTTTAATGAACTCACATTTTATCTGTGTAGAAAAAAATAGAGAATAATACTCAAAGTGATCCATGTTTCAGTGGATCAGGACTATGATGAGGAAACCGAGAGGAAGAACTTGGCATTACAAACATTACAATTAGGAAGAGACTTGAGACATAAGTTCCAAAGGAAGCAGCAGAAGGGAGTTTCTTAGGTCCCTGGGGTAGCATGGCATGCAGTTAGAAACTCCATGGAGGACTGGATATTGATTTAGAGCAGATATGCCATTGCTTAGTAGATGTCTAGAATGGAAGAAGTGATGTTGAGCATGAGGCCATGAAGCGATTGAGAAGGTCCAAATCAAGACGCTTGGACCTCATTGTTGGTTACAAACATGAGAGCCATTTATTGTTTTAAATTGATAGTAGCCAGTTTATTTTTTAAAACTTTTATTTAGTAAATATAATTTTCTAAAGTACAGTTTATGGATTACAATGGCTCCCCCCCCCATAATTTCCCTCCCACCCACACCCCTCCCGTCTCCCACTCCCTCTCCCATTCCATTCATATCAAGATTCATTTTCAATTATCTTTATATACAGAAGATCAATTTAGTACATATTAAGTAAAGATTTCATCTTTACACCCACACAGAATATAATGTATAAAATACTGATTTGATTACTAGTTATAGCATTACTTCACATTGGACAACACATTAAGGACAGAGATCCATTCATAGGGAGTAAATACCCAGTGACTCCTGTTGTTGACTTAACCATTTGACACTCTTGTTTGAGAGTATCCAGTTTAGATATATGGTTTTGAAATTGTCCTGGGAAAGAAAGTCCTTAGCTGAATATCCTGCTTGAGTTTCAAAGGGCTATAAAACATTAGGGTACTTTTAATTAATTGAAAGTAGAATTAAAATGTTCATTTGATTAAAATTTTTGTTTTCCATGCACAAGAATGGTCTTCAATAATTCCTTGCAATTGGGTAATATGGAAAATTTATGGTAGACTTAACTTGGTTTTGAGCCCTAATAAACTTACCTTTTCATGCTATTTTATCACAAACTTTTTGAAGTACACTTGTGTATGACAGTCCTTACCTCAACCCAACTACCTTTAACCCTCTGCACAAGAAGTGTGTGTTTCTGAAATCACTTGGTCTAAATTTAAAGTGTTTATAATGTGGCAATAGTTAATGAAATGTTTGACACAGAACTGATATTCAGTACACATGTGTAGAGTGAGGGATGCCTGATATAATAAGATTTTTGTGGATAGCAAGTGTTCATCCTTTGTTCATGTGTATCCCCAGCCATCTTCCCATCATCCTATCTTCCATCCACCCAGCCCTCTACTCAGTCCTGGAGCAAGCAGTCACTGTATACTTCTTGTGGATAATTTCACAACTCAATGTTGAGGTAAAAAACCCTCTGTACTTGTTATTTTCAGGAAAGCGAGTGTGTGTGGGAGAGGCCCTGGCCCGCATGGAGCTGTTTTTATTCATGACTGCCATTTTACAGAACTTTACCCCGAAGCCTCTGATTGACCCAAAGGACATTGACACCACCCCACTTGTCAGTGGGATAGCTCGTGCGCCACCCTTGTACCAGCTCAGCTTCATTCCTGTCTGAAGAAGGGCAGGCATGTGGCTGCTGCTGAGCTGTCATCTGCAACTGCTCTCTTTCAGAGCCGCCTCCTGCTCCTTTGCCTATCATGGGTCCCTTCCCTCTCATGTCCTCTGACATTTATTCATTTTCAAGGTCTAGCCTCCATAGGAAACGTTTTCTGGATCCCTTCACAAATGTGTATCTGCCATTCCTTACAGTGTGTAATTCTTGGATTAACCACCTCATGGGTTAGTACCTGTCTAATGCTGAATTGCTGTTATGTTATCACTGTGAAATTGAGCAAGATGATTGGCATTTGATAATTCAGACATGTTTCTCCTCTGTATGTTCAAATAAAAGCACTATTGAATGTTGAATCAGTTTTCAGATTTTCTTTTTTGTGCCTAATGTGAATAAGATATGAAAAAATATGAAGTTCCAAGAGGTCATGCTGGTCCTTATAAGGTTAGGGACAAACACACACAGTATCATTTACATTGTCCCTACAAATATGAAATCCTTGTGTTTATGTCTGACAAAATATGTATAGGATCATTTTAAGAAAACTACAAAGCAGAGGAAACCAAAGATAATGTAAATAAATGGAGATATAGTTCATCAATATGAATATGATGTTATTATCGTTATGTTGTCATTTGATTTGATCTATGGACATAATGTGATCTGAAACAAATAACAGGCAGGTTCCTTTTTAGATATCAACATCTGAATTTATAATTAATAAGAAGTAGTTAAAAACCCAAGATATGCAATATATAAGGAAAATAAGTCAAGGGCTGACCTTCCTTCATCTGATTTCAAGACTCATTAGAAATGTATGGTAATCAAAACTGTGCGGTATTTGTGAAAGAACACACGAGTAAGTTAATGGAAACAGAGCAATACAAATCTAGTCAACTAAATTTTGAAAAGAAGCGAAGGCACCTCCATGGAAACAGGACAGCCTTTTCTCAAATGGTGCTTGAAACTGGACATTCTCATACAAAATAAAAATGAATATTGAGATAGGCCTTATATTCTTCACAAAGTTAGTTTAAAATACATCAAACCTAAATGTAAAATGTAAGTATAAAGTTCCAATAACATTACACAGAAGAAAATCTTGATGATCTTTCTTCAGTAAAAGTTTTCTAAATAGAATAACAAAAGCATTATTGAAGAAAGGAGGGACTGGTGCACTGATCTTCAATAAAATAAAAATTTTTATACTGCATAGAATACTGTTAAAATAAAGAGAAGAAAGCTACAGAGTGAGTGTGTGAAGTATTTCTAAGTGGTGTATGTGATAAAGGACTGTTAACCCAAAATATACAAAGAACGCTTAAAACTCAACAGGGAGAAATGGACAATCTGCTTAAAAAATGGCCAAAAATTTGATCATATACTCATTCAAGAAGGCAGACCCTAGCAGGGTTTCGAAAGTGCTCAACGTCATAAATCATTAAGAAGTTGCAAACTAAAACAATAATGAGAGAACAATAAACACCTGCACAGTGGTTATAATCTAAAACCCATCAAACCAAATGTTGACAAGAATGTGGACCAACCGGGAGTATTAGTCATCTTAGTGGGTATGCAAAAGGGGCAAATATTTGGAAGACAGTTTGACATTTTCTTAGAAGACTAAAGTATGCATACCATGGCTTTCTGGATTTTGTGCTCCTTTGTATTTATTCAAATGAGTTGAAAACTTCTAACTACCTCCCCAAACCTGCATATGGGTGTTTATAGCAGCTTTGTACATCATTTACAGAAAGTGGAAGCCATTAAGAAGTCTCTCATTATTTGAGTAGTTAGAAAAACTGTAATGTATAAGTAAAGTACAATATTATTTAAATGTAACTTAATGTTAAAAAGAAACAATTTACTAATCCATGAAAATATCTGGAAAAGCCTTATGGATATAGTAAGTGAAAGAAGCCAGTTTGCACAGGTTAAATACTATGATTTCCAACTGAAAAGGAGAGTAGAGATAGTGACCTCTCAACATGTAACATAATTTCTATAAAAAGCAGCTGAGCTTTATCCAAAATAACTTGATGTGGTTTTTTTTAAAATGAGTTTAAAACTGTAAATTAGGCAGAAGATGGCTTCTTTCTTGATTCTTTATGAAACATTAACAAAGACAGGTACTTACTCAAGTTCCAAAGTTTATACCCCCAAATTTTTGATTTTGGTTTTCTTAATCTACTCTTTAATTATTAACTAAATTCCTGTAATTTTTAAAGTCATTGATTAGGCTGAAAAACAAAATAGTTTTGATAGCACAGAATCAATAAATGTCGATGAACCCAACTGATCTGAATGTTTCAATTGGTGAAAGAGAGCAAGACATGGGACATGTGGGATCCAGCCTAAGTGCTACCACCTCTAGTTTGTGTCTCCTAGTCTGAGGAACTGTTTCTCTGAAACTCTGCTTCCTCTTCTATTAAGTGGAGATAATTTTACCTTAGGCAATTGTGGTAGAATCAAAAGGATATTGTTTTTATTGTTTTATTATATGTACAAGTTGTCAGAACCTCTGTAATCATGACCAATAAAACACTGGGTCTTGAAAGACTTAATTTTTCTTATTGAGAGGGCTTAGAAACAACTGAACTAGTAAGTTGTAAGAATAGGATGGCGTCTTACAATCTATGTGCCTTTGCATGAGCATTGTCGCAATCACTGGCTTCATCTGCTGCTGGCTCCACACCTGTGCTTCATGAACGCAGTCGGTAGTGTTGACTCAGAGTAACTAATGTCTGGGGTTTGGTTTGATTTACTTATATGGTTGCCCAGGTAGCAGTTTCGTGAGCCATTGTATACTGCAAAGGACATCAGAAGATCTCATCTCCAATCTGTTTTTTGTTCTATGGGAGCTCTGTGTCCCTTGCCAGATCTCCTATTCTCCCAAAGTGCGTATTTCCAGCTGAAAAGTGAGATATAGGGATCCCCGTTTTCCAGCATATTTTGTATGTAATAGTGAAAAGCATTCACATTTATTTAGCTAATAACTTGGCATGTGGTTGGTTACTAAACTGTTTTATGTTTAGGCACCTGTAATGCTGGTAGAGTGTGCTGAGTGCTTGAAAGGCTTCTGCTCTCAAGGACAAACTGTCCTAGATCTTGGAGTAGCACAAAACCGACGTTAGTGTACATGTCATAGATTATTTTGATTTCTCTCAAAGTCAAAAATTACCAACTGGTCCTTAAACTAATTTGCTTGCATCAAACAATTTTCTTTAGTGGTTCTCTGTCATGACTGTGCTAGCACCACTTGGATTTTTAAATTTTTACCTTAAAATACCAATACTTGTGCTGCAAATCTGTGCAATGAAAGCACAATCTCTTAGCTAATCACAAGAAAGAAAGAGAACACGACTGAAGGACATTTCATGTGTGTCTCTGTAATTGGCATAATGTGTCCTCAGATGAGAGTATATAGTTCATCTGGGTGATCAGTCACGTTATGCACCAATGGTCACAAGTGAATTGAATCTTGATCAATTAACTGGATGCCAAAAGAACTGATCACCTCCTCTGATAGTCTTGTCAAAGCTGCATAACCACAATAGAGTCATTAGGAATCATCAGACAATCTCTGAAGAGAGACAATTTAGAAACTCCTAGGCTGTTTGAGTACTGTTTGAGTACTAGTTTCGCCATCAATTCAAATAGTACAACACATTAAGGACAGAGATCCTATATGGGGAGTAAGTGCACAGTGACTCCTGTTATTGATTAACCATTGACACTCTTATTTACTTATTTTTGTATTTATTTTTGACAGGCAGAGTGGACAGTGAGAGAGAGAGAGACAGAGAGAAAGGTCTTCCTTTTGCTGTTGGTTCACCCTCCAATGGCCGCCGCGGCCGGCATGCTGTGCCCGGGCACTGTGCTGACCCGAGGCAGGAGCCAGGTGCTTCTCCTGTCTCCCTCGTGGTGCAGGGCCCAAGCACTTGGGCCATCCTCCACTGCACTCCCGGGCCACAGCAGAGAGCTGGCCTGGAAGAGGGGCAACCGGGACAGATTCTGGCGCCCTGACTGGGACTAGAACCCGGTGTGCCGGCGCCTCAAGGCAGAGGATTAGCCTATTGAGCTGGACACCAGTGAACTCTTATTTATGACACAGTAATCACCCAATGCTCTTGTCATGAGCTGCCAAGGCTATGGAAACCTCCTGAATTCACCAACTCCCATCTTAATTATACAGGGCAAGAGTCAAAATGGAAGTTCTCTCCTCCCTTCAGAGAAAAGTACCTCCTTCTTTGATGGCCCGTTCTTTCTGCTGGGATCTCACTCACAAAGATCTTTCATTTATGTCATTTTTTTTTTTGGCCACAGTGTCTTGGCTTTCCATGCCTGAAAGACTCTCATACTTTCTAGTATGAGAGTATTTTATACTTTTTAGCTATATCTGAATGCCTTAAGGGCTGATTCTGAGGCCAGAGTGCTGGTTAGGACATCTGCCATTTTATGAGTCTGCTGTGTATCCCGCTTCCCATGTTGGATAGTTCTCTCCTTTTTAATTCTATCAGTTAGTATTAGCAGACAGTAGTCTTGTTTATGTGATCTCATTGACTCTTAATCCTTTCATTATGATCAATTATGAACTGAAACTGATGACTTTGTCTAGTGAGATGGCATTGGTACATGCCACCTTGATGGGATTGAATTGGAATCCCCTGGCAGGTTTCTAACTCTACCATCAGGGGTAAGTCTGATTGAGCATGTGCCGAACTGTACATCTCCTCCCTCTCTTATTCCCACTCTTATATTTAACAGGGACAACTTTTCAGTTAAATTTATTTATTTATTTTTAAACTTTTATTTAATAAATATAAATTTCCACAGTATGGTTTATGGATTATAATGGCTTCCCCCCCGCCCATAACTACCCTCCCACCTGCAACCCTCCCATTTCCCGGTGCCGGCCCTTTGTGGAGTTTCTTGATCTCTTTGTAGATAATTGTTATTTTACCTTTATGGATTGCATAGTTTGCAAATATTTTTTCCCATTCTGTTGGTTGCCTTTTCACTTTTCTGACTGTTTCTTTTGCTCCGTTGTAGCCATTGCAGCAATTTGGGGAGGGAACCATTAATGGAAAACCTCCCGCTCCCTCTCTCTCCAACTCTCTCTGTAACTCTGTCTTTCAAATAAATAAAATAAATCTTAAAAAAACAAAGCAGGACTAACAGTGTTGTCTGGACTTGGTGGGGAGCTGGGATAAGCTGCCCTTTTCCCACCATTTCTGCTCAGTTCTCTGAGATTGGCTTTAGCCTCAGTTACACTGAGAAAGTTTCACTCTGCACTGATGGAAAGTGGAGAAACCCCATCTTTATTCCCTTGCTGAATGTAGGGTTCTGTTGCTTAGTGAACAGTTTGGTGAGCCCTCAGGATAACATTTTATTTCCAAAATTGCTCTAGAAGAAGCTGATATGTGAGCCAAAAGGCACCATCAAAGACATCAGTTCCAATCCCAGTTCTGCCATGTGTGAGCTATGGGACCTTAGAGGTGTTCTGTTTCTGAGAGTCTTCCTCTCATCATTGGAAAAAAAGAAGAATATGTGTCCTCACGTAATTTGTTTAAATGTTTAATGGCGACAGGTATGGCTGTTTACTTGACAGATACTCAATCATTCAACATGTAGAAGTCTAAAATATTTAAGCTCACACTTTTAGTATTGTATTGTTAGTTTAGTAAGTTAAAATACTTGCAAAAAGTGTTTGCTGCCGGTGCCACAGCTCACTAGGCTAATCCTCTGCCTGTGGTGCTGTTACCCCAGGTTCTAGTGCTGGTAGGGGTGCTGGATTCTGTCCGGGTTGCTCCTCTTCCAGTCCAGCTCTCTGCTGTGGCCCAGGAAGGCAGTGGAGGATGGCCCAAGTGCTTGGGCCCTGTACCAGAATGGGAGACCAGGAGGAAGCACCTGAGTCCTGTCTTTGGAACAGTGCAGCGTGCTGGCCATAGTGGCCATTTTGGGGGTGAACCAATGGAAGGAAGACCTTTCTCTCTGTCTCTCTCACTCACTGTCTAACTCTACCTGTTAAAAAAAAAGAAAGAAAAAAGTGTTTGCTTTCTTGGAATATATTATTGTGTTCCAGAAAGTGCCACAGGATAGACATTTTACAAAAAAAGGGATGGTATATACAGGTTGCCCTCAATGTCATATACTCCCTACAGACATCAACATAGTAAATCAGAATGTTGGACAATTTTTGAACAAATACTAATTATATTAGCTCTCAATTCAGGTTGGTATTAGAGCCACCTACATTTGCTGACATGTCTTAAAAGAGTGCCTGTGCCTCACCATACAGACCAGAACTTCTGAGTTGTCCTGGCGGTAGGTGAATGCAAAGGAAAGAAGAGCAAGAGGAAGGAAGACCTAACAAGGTCCCCTCAAAAGGCATTAAGTGCATTTGACCCATTGTTTACTTTTGTAGGTCAAAGGCACACATTATTTGCAGGGAAAGTTCTAAAAGCCTGAGGTTGCTGGCTCTCAGTTGTCTCAGGAAGAAGAGAAGGCTCCAATGGATCCCGTGGTGGTGTTGCTGGGGCTCTGTCTCTCCTGTTTGCTTCTCCTTTCACTCTGGAAACAGAGCTATGAGAAAGGGAGGCTCCCTCCTGGCCCCACTCCTTTCCCAATTCTTGGAAATATCCTGCAGCTGGGTTTTAAGGACATCAGCCAGTCTTTAACCAGAGTAAGTACACATTTTCATACCTGAATGCTTTGTAAAGGTTAAGTAATTAACCTCAGATTTTAAATAAAATATATTGCTGAAAGCAAATTACTGAAATATTCTGTTTAAAAGAGATACTGCCTTTAGATTATAATATTTGGTGTGTCATTTTCAGAAACAGTTGAATGAAGTAATGCATTTTACCACTATAGAATTGTTTAGTTGTGAGGTGAGTCAGACTACAAAATGCTGCTGCCTTTCTTCATTTTAGTTTGGTAAAGATTTTGGTTCCTAAAAGTCAAGGCTAATGAGGTGTTATGGGATTCCTGATTTTATTAAGGAAGTCATTTATTCCTTATGTACTGGGTTTTGTTCAGTTAAAACAAGAAAATTAAACCATAAGGAAGCAAATTATTGCTGGTGTCAAGGGAATATCTATGGATCTACACACAAGTCAATGAAAGAAGCAGTTAGAGTCAGCTGGGTGGTAAAGGAATCCTCTTGGTCTTATACAAAATTTCTGTTGTGATTGAATGCACAGTTTGTATTAAACTGTCCTTCTGTGAGATGTGCATGTCCTTGCTATACCTCTTTGTTGCCCATCTTCCTTCCACTGGTTCACTCTAAAAATAGCTGCAATGGCCATAGCTTGACTGATATAAGCCAGGAGTCAGGAGTTTCATTCATGCCTCCCGCATAGGCAGCAGGGCACATGAACTTGGGCCGTCTTCTTCTGATTAGCAGGGAGCTGGAGCAGAAGTAGAGCAGCCAGTACTCAAATTGTCACCATATGGGATGCTGGCACTGCAGACCGCTATGCCAAAATGCCGGCCCCTGTCCATTCTCTTTCTATGTTAATAATACCAGCAGATCTTAAAGTGGGCTAGGCATTAAGACCATCTGGAGTGACTTTTAACAAATGTAGATTTCTAGTACTTATCACTACACAGTCTGCTCCCCATGGGAAGAACTCTGTAGATGGTCTGAAGCAGTGTTGTACAGCAGCTGGGTGTGGGTCCAGATTTGAAAATGGAGTCCTGATAAAGTGCTGAGAAATCAATAGCTGACAAAGCACAATTTAAATTTGGGTCTTCTATTTATTAGTCTTGTGACAAAGAATTAGACGGTCTGCAAATTTTAGTCTCTGTAAAGTCAAGTAAATAAGCCTTGCTCAATGTGGTGACTAGTTCTGATTATTTGCCAATTGATTTCCCCTGCAAGAGCCTGGCCATGGTGAGTCACAGAGGAGCTACAGTGATCACCACTATGGTTATATATAGCATTAGAAATGTTTGAAATTGTATCTGATGAGGAAAAATATCAACAATATGATGTCCTTACCTATCTGAACACTATACACTATGTGGACCAATGAGATTTCTTTTGTTAATAATATTTGCATTCATTCTATTTCCTCTTTCCAGCTGTCTGCAGTCTATGGCCCTGTGTTCACTGTGTATTTGGGCAGGAGGCCCACTGTGGTGATTTGTGGATATGATGCAGTGAAAGAAGCCTTGGTTGATCTGGGAGAGGAGTTTTCTGGAAGAATCGTTTTCCCACTGACTGCAAAAGTTAATAAAGGATTTGGTCAGTGTCCTGTGCATGTGTGTGTGTGGGAGTGTGTGTGTGCATGTCCCTGCATGGTAGTGATAACGGGAAGAAGAGTGGGGAGCAGAAATGTCGAGGTCTCCTCCTGCACAGCTGGGTCAATCCACAAGCCTTTCAGGTGTCCTTGCCCGGAATCCTCCTTTAGTTTCCATTTCTGCTCCTCATAGGCATCATTTTCAGCAATGGAAAGAGATGGAAGGAGACCCGGCGCTTCTCTCTGATGACCCTGCGGAATTTCGGGATGGGGAAGAGGAGCATTGAGGACCGAGTTCAAGAGGAGGCCCGCTGCCTGGTGGAGGAGCTGAGAAAAACCAGTGGTGGGTGACTCTACAACCTTAAGAGAATTGTGTGTTCTCCAGTGATGGCCCTGTTCACAGTCATGTCTGGCAAAATCTTTCTTTCTGGGTCCTTCTTGTCAGCTCCCTGGAGGAGCAGGGACTGATTGAAGCCCAGAGCTAAGGGAGATTTTGGCACCTTTGGTTTTGTTTCATTCAGTGACCATGCCTACAGAGGTGTGTATAAAAGCCTGTTCTTCTTTTGTTTCTGTCCTTGTTTTATTTGTTTGTAACACCTCAGTTTTTTTTGGACATAAATAAATATTTTTCTCTGTAACTTCATTCCATTATGACCAGAGATTTGGGTGAATCAGTATTTTTTGAATTTGCTGACACTTGCTTAATGGCCTAGCATGTGGTCTATTCTAGAGACAGTTCCATGCCCTGAAGAAAAGAATGTGTACTCTGCAGTCATGGTATGAAAGGTTCTATGGATATCAGTGAGATCCATTTAGTTTATGGTGAATATTAGTTCTGCTGTTTCTTTGTTGATTTTCTTTCTAGTTGATCTGTCCATTTATGAGACAATTTTTTTTTTCTGAAAGCTTAGTACCCTGATATATTTTAATTGAAAAAGAGCCTGTTCAGATCAGTTAAGTAAACAGATTTTTCTATTACTTAATTCCCTATCCTTTATACACTTTTAAAAAAGGTGTTATTTATTTATTTGAAAGTCAGAGTTGCACAGGAGGAGAAGGAGAAAGAGAAGTAGAGGCAGAGAGAGAGAGAGAGAGAGAGAGAGAGGTATTCCATCTGCTCATTCACTGCGCAATTGGGTGCAACAGCTGGAGCTGGGCCAATCCAAAGCCAGGAGTCAGGAGCTTCTTTCGGGTTTCCCACACAGGTGCAGGGGCCTAAGGACTTGGGGCCATTTTCCGCTGCTTTCCTAGGCCATAGCAGAGAGCTGGATTGGAAGTGGAGCTGCTGGGACTTGAATTCACACCCATATGGGATGTCGGCACTGCAGGTGGCAGCTTTACCTGCTATGCCATAGTGCTGGCCCCTTTTATACACTCTTATTTCAAGCCATCTTTATATATATGATGTGAATCCTGAGGCTTTTACATAAAAAGTTTCTTGATCTTTTGAATAGAACAATTTTATTGCAATACTGTCTATCCAAAACAAAACAAAATAGGAAAACAAAAACAAAACTCTCCTTTGCTTTTTTTAATATGAAAAATGATGAATTTTCTTATCTGATGGTCATATTAAAATATTCATTGTGACACAGCGTTCTGTTGATGGCTATGTGGAACAATAATCTAGAATTCCACAAGACCACAGCTTTGTCCAAATTAATTAATTGTGCAGGTTGATTGGGTCTTTTATTTTACATTATTTTTTAAAGATTCATTTATTTATTTGAGAGGCAGAGTTACTGGCAGAGAAGGGACAGACAGGGAGAGAGGTCTTCCATCCACTGTCACTCCCCAAACAGCCGCAAGGGATGAAAGTGGACTGATATGTTAGTCTGAATGTAAATATTATTTTAGATCCTAAAGTTGCCTCTGATGTTAGTTCAGAGCCTTAATTCTGGTATAGATGTTTCGATAACATTTAAAAATGTTTCCCATTCTTCAGGTTCACCCTGTGATCCGACCTTTATCCTGGGCGCTGCTCCCTGCAACGTGATCTGCTCTGTGATTTTCCAGAACCGTTTTGATTATAGAGATCAGACTTTTCTTAATTTGATGGAAAAGTTCAATGAAAACTTCAAGATTTTGAATTCCCCATGGGTACAGGTGAGACCCGGTTCCCCTGTTTCTGAGAGAACATTTCTCTCCTTTTCACTGATGAACTCAGAATTGTATATTGATGTGCAGTCTCTCTTCTTTTCACACATTCACTTTTTCCTTCCTGGGGTCTTAGTGCTCTATTTTATACCTCAATTATAGTCGTTTGTCACAGGTTGGCTGCAGGGTGTCCATTTGCATTACCAGATTTTGGAGAAATGTCTGCTTCTTTTCCACGCTGAGTTAATTCTGAATAATATTGAATAAGAAGTGTCTTGTATCAGTTCTTCAGGTGGTTTTCAGAAAGGTTAGCACAGAGAAACGCAACATCTTTCTCTGGATCCAGGGACCAGAGTCCCTCCCCTGGGATCAGGACTGAGCTTGGCAAGACCCCTGTTGAGTTAGAGAGGAGGGAGGACAAGGGCAGGTAAAATTGCCACAAAGCTGTATTACTATTTTTAATTTCATTTTTTAAATTCAGTGTTCTTTTGTAGCTGACACTTATCGATTATTTCTTAGAAATCATAAGTAAAATTTTAACTGTTGCCTAGAGTTCTGATAAAGTTAATTCAGACTGGTGTCAGTGGATTTCTCAAAGTATTTCTGGAGTATTGTGACCTTTTTGCTGCCTCTTGTGAAATTTTTACTGGTGTGAAATGGTGAAGTGAATTTCAATCACCCAAGACCTGTCCATATCATAGCATTGTGGAGTGACTGCCTGGGAAATTGAGTTGAGGCCTTTATACATACAGAAGAGAACCAATGTTTGAATACAGAGCTGGAACTCAGGCTGCTTGGCTGGTGGGTGTTCCATGAAAGCTAAAAACCCCAATTTCAGGCAGTCATTGGGTGACTGACTGACTATAGCCTTGTTGAAAATTGTTTGCTTACCCATGTGGTTGGCCTATCATTGAGAACTTAGGGAAGTTTTCATCACATTCTTTGGCTGAAATAGCCTAACTTGGTATGTCAAGGAATTTGACCATTTGGGAGCAGAGATACTGCCGGAAAGCTTTGGATGGGTACGTTTTTGATGCATAAAGCACTAGTTTAGAGAGTGAAATTAACTGATAAATGATTGGGTTTGATGTGGATGATCTGTGAGAAAACCTCACAATTATGCTCTTTGCTGAATTGTCACACTGTGTGATAGTATAGAAGTAACTTCTCTAGTGCAGAGCATTTGATTCATAGAATTCTGAGATGGATTCCATGGTGTTTCTGCAACCTCCTCTCATACATAGTGGTTCTATTCCTGTGACTGCTTGCTCATGGTGGAAAGAACAGGGGCTCTGTGCTTGATAAGAGGTTGCCTAACCTTTCTTATCCTCTTTCCTCATCTAAGAACGTGAATGATCGCAATTCACGCTAGTCTGTATTTTGAGGTTAGAGGGAAGAGTTACTGTATAAGATGAGAACTGATATAAAGATGATAAAGGTAATGTGTGAGTAAATAAACTACTGTTATCTTTGATCATGGGGCCAGGGTTTTCTCTCTTACATCTGTCTGCCAGCATGAGTATTACTTTACATCAATAATCAAATGCTGCTCCTCAGGGAACAAGCTATTTATTAAAAAATATTAATGTAAGGAGAATATATTTCATGTAGTTTATTGATACAATTCTAAGAATGTAATGATATTTTCTGCCTCAGTTCCACCACCTTCCATCTTCCTTCCTTCCTTTCTTTTTAAATTTCTTAATAACATATTTTTAATTAGGTTATAATCACATTTTTTAATCATAATTTTAAAGCATAGTCTGGTGTATGTATATATGTCTTCAATAAAAGTGTTTAATTCAGTGATTATTTTTTGATTTTTAAGGTCTGCAATACTTTCCCTATTCTTCTTGACTTCCTCCCAGGAAGTCATAGAAAAATGATTAGTAATTCTACTTATATAAAAAATTATGTTTTGGAGAAAATGAAAGAACACCAAGAAACTCTGGACATTACCAACCCTCGAGACTTCATTGATTGTTTCCTGATCAAAATGGAGCAGGTGAAATGTTATTTATTTATCTGCATTTGGTGGCTGAATGATAATTTGTGTACTTACAGAGGTTGTTCAAATGGTCAGAGAAGAAACACTTGGCCAGCACTTGAAGTTTCCTTGTGTGTATGGAACTTGACTAAGGGTCATGAGAGAGTTAAAATTGAGATGCTAAACAATTAGAATATATAGGCTCTGCTTTAGGTATTAATTTCACGAGGAAATACAATCCAGTTGAAAAATTGAAAGTATCAAACCATATAATTAATGAGAACCCGATCATGCATGGGAGAATGAAAAGCAAGGGTTTCACCTAGTGGGTTCCTGCATGCCCGAGGTAGGTTTTCATCTTCAAATATTTGCAGTGAGGTGCAGTAGAAGGAGTTTAGGTAGGTAGAAGGGTGTAATGAGAGATTCTGAAGTGTTTGGTAGCAAAGGTTTGGAAAGCAGTCTTAGATGACTGTAAGTAAAAATGAATTGGGCAGATAATGCACTGTAAGTGTGTGTCAATTCACTTGCAGGCTTAAATGTTGGCAGGGAGAGTTTTGATTTGATCAGGTATAGAAGTGACCCAGGGGCCAGCATTGTGACATAGAGGGTAAAGCCATGGCTTGCCGTCCTGGCATCCTTTATGGGAGCCAGTTCGAATCCAGCTGTTTACTTTTTTTATTTAATAAATATAAATTTACAAAGTGCAACTTTTGCATTGTATTGGCTTTTCCCCCCATACCCTTCCTCCCACCTGCAACCATCCCATCTCCCACTCCCTCTCCCATCTCATTCTTTATCAAGATTCCTTTTCAATTATCTTTATATATAGATGATCAACAGTATATACTAAGTAAAAATTTCAACAGATGGCACCCACACAGCAACACAAGATATAGAGTACTGTTCAACTACTAGTTTTACCGTTAATTCTCATAATACAACACATTAAGGACAGAGATCCTACATGTGGAGCAAATGCTCCGTGACTCCTGTTGTTGATTTAACAGTTGACACTCTTATTTATGATGTCAGTAATCTCCTGAGGCTCTTATCATGCGCTGTTAAGGCTATGGAAGCCTGCTGAGTTCACCAACTGTGATCTTATTTAGTCAAGGCCATATCACAGTGGAGGTTCCTTTCTCCCTTCAGAGAAAGGTACTTCCTTCTTTGATGGCCCATTCTCTGCTGGGATCTCATTCACTGAGATCTTTTGTTCAGGTCATTTTTGCCACAGTGTCTTGGTTTTCCATGCCTCCAGCTCACCACTTTTAATACAGCTCCTTGCAATGCAAATGCACCTGGGAAGGCAGTAGAGGGTGGCTCAAGTGTTTGGGCTCCTAAAACCACATAGAGACCTTGAAGAGGATCCTGGCTCCTGGACTTGTCCTGGCCCAGCTATGTATACCAGTTCTCCCAGAGTTGGTGACTGAAGAACCAAAACCATGGAGAAGATTTGGTTAGAGAGTTACATCTGTGATCCAAAACATTCTCATCTCAGGAAGAAACTCAGCTTTGGGGATTCCTTTTGGATTGTGTGACACAGTGCATGGGATGTGGGCAGTATCTGAGTTTTCCATAGCATCTCCCACCAGTTGGATGGAATATTTTCTCAGTTGTCATGGATGTTGGAGTCTCTTGATTTATCTGGATTTCTCCCACAGTGAGTGGATTTGAGAATTTATGTTTATTTAGAGCATGTATGGATGGATGTGACTGAGGAGCCTCTACTATGTGTGATGCCAAACTCTGAAAATTGCAATGTCTTGATTCAAGCCTATACTATTTTCAGCATATGACCCGAATCCATCCATTTCTATTAATCAAGATTTAATCTGCTAACAGTAAAGTAATGCTCAATTAACAATAGCTTCAAAAACAGTGTGCTTATCTGGCACTCAGGGAGCCATGCTGCTTAGTTCAGAACATGTATCATAGACCTGAAGCTCCATGGACTCAGGTGCCTGATATTTTCTGTCATCACACTTAGTCAATGTACATTTCCAGTGATGCTGAAATACTCATGCCAAAATGACATCATTACCAGTTCCACTTCATATACTTTTGTGTATTTTGATTAAGAGAGAGAAAAGAGCATGTGACAGTCAAGTGAAAATATGTTGCATGGCTAAATATTGCTGTAAGAGATGCTTGGAAATGAAATTTTGAGATGATCAATAGATAATGGGTAAATAAAATGAAGGTTGGGTTAATTGATGTACATTCTCTGTCATACCATGTAGTTGTTATAGTTGTTTTTTAACTTTCAATTTTAGAATAGTTTTAAATTTACAAAATGAAAATTGTGAAGTAGTACAAAGAGTTCTCATGACCCCACACTCAGCTTTCCCAGTCATTAACCTTTTATATTGGTATGACATGTTAGTTACAATAATAAGCTATACCTAGCTTTCCGTATTATTAACATTTCCCATATTAGGGTGAAATAGTTATCACCATTAATGGACCACACCCAGTTTCCCTTATAACATTAATCCAGAATTCATTTATCTGTCCCATTCTTCCCAGCCTCTACTAATCAACGTTTGTATTCAGATGATTGATTTTTCCTTTGTCTTTTTTTTGCAATTCCCATTAGTGAGTGAAAATATGTGGTATTTGTCCTCTGTGTAACTGCTTCTACTTAACACCATGTTCTCTTGTTTCATCCAGTTGATTTAGTTTTCTAAAAATTTTTAAAATTTTATTTTTAAATTAGTCAATTAATTAATTTTTAAGGAATACAAATTTCATAAGCACAACTTTAGGAATTTTGTGACTTTTCCCATACATAGCCTCGCACCCACACTCCCAACCCTCCCCCTCCTGCCTCTCCCCTTCCCAGACCCATTCTCCATTAATATTCATTTTCAATGAACTTTGTACAAAGAAGACCAACTTTATACTAAGTAAAGATTTTAACAGTTTACACACACAGCCACACACACACAAATCTGTTTGGGAACAAGTATCGCATTTAACTCTTTAATACAATTCTTTGAGGACAGAGGTCCTGCATGGGGAGTTAATGGACAGTCTCCTGTTGTTAATTTAACAATCAACACTATTATGTATGATTTCAGTGACCACCTGAGGTTCTTGATATGACCTGTCCAGGCTGTGGAAGTCTTTTAAATTCACAAACTCGGTCAGAATTTAGACAAGGCCGTTAACAAATGGAAGTTCTAACCTCCTTTTAGAGAAAAGTACATCCTTCTTTGATGGCCACTTCTTTCCATTGGGATCTCACTCACAGAGACCTTCATGAGAATATTCTTTTTGCTGCAGTGTCTTGGCTTTCTAATTGCTCTTCTGGGCTTGATTTAGTTTTAATAATTTAGTTTTCACTTTGTCAATTTGATTATCTTTAAGTAAGCCTGAGATATTTGGGATTGATTGTGATGAAATATGCTGATAAAAATATCAAGTATTCAAATAATTCCTAGGAAAAGCACAATCAACAGACTGAATTTATTATTGACAACTTGGTGGCCACAGTGACTAATGTGTTTTCTGCTGGGACAGAGACAGTGAGCACCACCCTGAGGTATGGACTCCTGCTTCTGATGAAGCACCCAGAGGTCACAGGTACGTTCACGGTGAATGAACAAGGCCGATCTCAGCAGGTGTAGGGAAGCCAGTGCTGATGTCCTCCTTCTTGTTTCTCTTAGAGAAGCTTCATCATTAAAATTCTCTGCTACAGTTTTATTTGTGCAAATATGGCGAAGAGATAAACATGAGAGAAATGTGCACAATAGGGAATAGTGATTGAGGGCAGTGCAGGCGACCTGAGCAGTAGCAAAATCCATAAACCTCTGGGTTGGTGACAACTGGAGTCTGGAATTCAAGGAAAGGTTTGTGGCAGGCACCGGTGTCATGAACTGGCCTGGGATTTCTTTCTGTCTTTCTTTTCTGAAGAATCTAATAGTTTGAATGGTATATGGTGTTCTCACAGATCTTTCTTTCTTTTTTTTTTTTTATTTTTTGACAGACAGAGTGGACAATGAGAGAGAGAGACAGAGAGAAAGGTCTTCCTTTTTCTCTTGGTTCACCCCCCAAAGGCTGCTGCGGCTGGCACGCTGCAGCTGGCACACCACTGCTGATCCGAAGCCAGGAGCCAGGTGTTTCTCCTGTTCTCCCTTGCGGGTGCAGGGCCCAAGCACCTAGGCCCTCCTCCACTGCACTCCCGGGCCATAGCAGAGAGCTATGGACTGGAAGAGGGGCAACCAGGACAGAATCCGACGCCCTGACCGGGACTAGAACCCAGTGTGCCGGTGCCACAGGTGGAGGATTAGCCTATTGAGCCACGGCGCCAGCCTCACAGATCTTTCATTACTCTAAAAATGCACTGTTCTTTTACTGGGTTCAGGAAGACCTATTTTTTATTTATTGTAGTATTTATGGAGGAAATTTTCAGTCTGGAAAGCATTTTAAAAGGTTATTTTTTAGTAAAATTGTACACAAGTTAAACAGTACATCTGCCTAAGGAATTTATTATTCCAGGAATCTGAGTTCAGAAGAGTGTTTGCTCATATTTTTATTTTTTACCAAAAATTAAAAAAAGATTTAATTGCCTTTAAGTAAGTTCTATTTCTATGCATCTTTGTAGCTGCACAGATTATGCTTTTGTGGTTTTGAATCCCATTTAAATATTGACAAATTAATTAGAGATTAGAATGGCTCCTCTTAAAGTACCACATTCTACATCTGAACCACACAGAGCATAGGAGGCAGTTATATTCAGTTGTGTAGGGAGATTGAACCTGTCATCTAAGTGCCATTAACAGGAAGATTTGCCCTGAATGAGCTGACCAGTCTGTGTCTCTACGTTTCACACATGTCTCACTCTTGAGAAAAAGGCAGCGTTTATGTAGGTAGAGGGAGATTGGTGCGAGAAACAGGAGGCTCTCCCTGCCCCGGGTCCATCCTCATCTCAACTTATCTGAGAGCTGTGTTCTCCAGAGCAACTGAACCTAAGAAGCCCAGCATAGGGACATCAGTCAGAGCCAGGGAAGGAGGGAGGCGCAGGGCAGATAAAAGTCCCCTAAAAGCTGATGCTGTGACACAGTGGGTCGAAGCCCCAGCCTGCAGCGCTGGCATCCTATAAAGGGTGCCTTTGAAGTCCTGGTTGCTCCTCTTTCAGTCCAGCTCTCTGCTATGGCCTGGGTAAGCAATGGAAGATGGTCCAAGTTCTTGGGCCCCAGCTCTCACATGGGAAACCTTGATGAAGCTCCTGGCTTCTGGCTTCTGATCAGCACAGCTCTGGCCATTGCTTACGTTTGGGGAGTGAACCAACTGAATGGAAGTCATCTCTCTCTCTGTCTCTACCTCTCTGTACCCCTGTCTTTCAAATGAAGAAAGAAAAAATAAATCTTAAAAAAAGAGACCCCTGGAACGTGGATGCCCTTAACCACTTTGTCTGTCTTGCTCCTGTAACCCAGCTGCCCTATGCAAACTGTAGAGAAAGAGTGGCACCAATGAAAAGACCTGCATTCTTGGCCATCTAGATTGAAATTTCTCACTAAATGTCCAGAAAATGTATGAAATGAACACCAAAAGTTCTCACCAGATGGAAAAAAAATCAATGAAATTTATCTACCCCTGACAAAGGGTTATGTAATTTAAAATCTAGGTATAAATGCAAAATAGTAAAACCTTTCAGGGACAAGTGAGATAATGATTGAGTATCAGAATGACAGTAGAATCCTTGAATAGATGTCATATAGTGTTTTTTTTTTTACAAATAATATTGATTTATTTATTTGAAAGTGAGAGTTATAGAAAAAGAGGAGAAAGATCTTCCATCCACTGGTTTACTTCCCAAAGGGCCACAACTGCTGGAGCTGGGCTGATCTGAGGCCAAGAAGTAGGAGCTTCATCTGCTTCTCCCATGTGGGTAAAGGGACCCAAGCACTTGGGCATCTTCCACTGCTTTCCCAGGCCAAAGCAAGGAGCTAGATTGGAAATGGAAGAGCCTGTACTTGAACCAGCTCCCATATGGGGTGCTGGCATTGTACGCAGCGGCTTTACTCACTACATCATGGTGTTGGCTCCATCTTGTGTATTTTTATATTTTGAGACCTGCAAATGGACAAACAAGTTGTTCTCTGCTTTCAGTTTCTCAGAGTGATACCAGAGGCTGTGCTGCATGCAGGCACCTGAAACAAGGGCAGCTTCTGAGCCCAGGAACCAGGGGAGCTCATGATGGAGGCTGCGAGGGAGAGGGAGGGTGATGGGCACCAGACCTGGAAACTAGCACTTCTGAGTGGACCTGCAGTATTTACAATACCTTATAGGATCAACCTACTACATGCCTAGCAACAAACTAATGGATAAAGATATATATATATATCACCTATATATATATATATATATATATTCCTAAGAAGGAATTATATTCTTATTTTATATCAAAATGTGTGGAACTGGAGGCTATGATATTAACTGACATAAGCCAGACTCAGAAAAACAAATATATGTGCTTTCTCATATGTAGTAGTTCCAAAATGTCAGTTTGAATGTAGAATAGCGAGCATTACAGTTGAGGGTGAGGAGTCAGAGGATAGAGGGAGGCTGGACAACAGGTTCCCAGACACAGCTCCACAGAGGGAACGAGCCCCAGTGTTCTGCAGCACGGGGTGACTGCAGTTCCCAGTGACTCCTTCTGTCTTTTATGAACGGTAGGGAGAGGAGCTTGAAGACTGTAAACACAGAGTGATGACAAAAGACAGAAATGTTTAGATCAGGACCTCCTGTATACATATACTGAAATATGATACCCAATAAATATGTATAATGATTAAATGTTAATTCAAAAATTAAAAATGTTTGAGATGGCAACATGAGGTAACATGATTTACTCATTACACATTGAATACCTGTATCAAATATTCACACTGGGGGCCAGTGCTGTGGTATAGTGGGTAAAGCCCTAACGCCACTGTCTGCCATCTGCTGGCTTCCCATGGAGTAGCTGGGACTCGAACCTGCGCTCATATGGGATGCCAGCACTGCAGGAAGTGGCTTTACCTGCTATGCCACAGTTCCAATCCCAAAAATACATAGATTTTTTTTGGTACATAATAGGATTTAAAAAATTTTTATTTGCATTTTACTATTCTACATAAATCTTTAGCATGATATTTTACCAAGAGAATGAAATCTATGAGTTACTTACTTTGTAACCATAAATAAATATATGAATTCTAAAAAAGATAAGTTTATTTTGTGGAAAAAATTGAGTTCTATGCATTGCAGTTGCTTATCTGTGCTTATAACACAGAGATTCTTTCTGTAAGTCTGTGTGTACTATGATCTTTTAGGGCTGCTTGGACACCTTCATCCTGCTTCACTTAGCCCTCAGTTGCTATGAGAAATGTACCGCGTTCTCCTATTGAAGATTTCTTACTTGTGTCTTCACAGCTAAAGTGCAGGAAGAGATTGAGTGTGTGATTGGCAGACACCGGAGCCCCTGCATGCAGGACAGGAGCCGCATGCCCTACACGGATGCTGTGATACATGAGATCCAGAGATACATTGACCTTGTCCCAAACAATGTGCCCCATGCAACAACCTGTAACGTTAAATTCAGGAGCTATCTCATCCCCAAGGTAAGCTTGTTCCTGCTGCACTGCAGGTTGGTGAACTTGTTCCCACACTCAGAGTACAGCACCAGTCCTCTAGTGGCACAACAGGAGAGCAGTGCCAAACTCTTAGGTGGGGTGGCTTCATAGGTGTCTGCTGTTGCAGGTTGAGGCTATAAAAATCTTATAACATGTCCTGAGGCTTCATATTTATATTTTCCCTAAATAAGTGGTAGTCTAATGTGATAATTTACTTTTGAAATTAGCCTTTTGATTTCTTCATATCTGATATATTGAAATATAATTGAGTTTGTTACTGTTTTGATAACATATCTAGCTACCTTGTTAAATTCATTTGTCATTACTAATGATTTGTAGATTCATGTGGAATTCATGTATACAGTTTTGCAGTTTGGCTTAATGTTTTTCTTGTTTTCAGATTCTCATTATTGCTTTATTTAACTGGAATGAGTTCTAGGACAGTGTTGAGTAGATGTCATGAATGTGGGTATTTCTGATATGTTTGTGATGTCCAGGAAGAGTGGAGGTTTCCTATCTTACCATTGAGAATGATGTTCATTACATATTTATGAATTTTTTTTATCATATTAAGAAAGTTGCCTTCTCCTGTTTTCTTTTTTGTCATGACTTCTTGTGCAGTTGAAGTAAGTTGATTCTCTGCATCTATTAATATACCCATATATTTTGGGCTGTCTATATGCAATAGGTAACACATATAGTATATATTTATATATGTATTGATTAAAACTCATATATACACAGCTAGATTGGATTTACTAGATTTGTTCAGGAAATTTGTATTTATACCTGTGAGACAGAAAATATTTTTGTTGTATTTTTGATGTGAAAATTATGTGGACCTCATAAAATAAGGTAAGAATGTTCTCTACTGTGAGTTTATTTTTATTGCCTTTCCCTCTTTTCCTATTCATTTAAAAAAATTAGTTGCTGGGGACAGAGAAAGAGAGAGAGAGAGATTTTATCCATTGGTTCATTCCCCGAATGCCTGTGATGACCAGTGCTGGACTGACCCTGGGAACTTGAAATGCAATCCATGTCCCCCACATGGGTGGCAGGAACTCAACTATTTGAGCCATTACCAGGGTCTCCCAGGACTAGCATATAGCTGGGAACTGATTCTAGGAACCCCAGTGTGGGATGCAGATGTCTTAACTGCTAGGTTAAACGTTCTCTTTTTGTTCTGTCTTTGAAGAACCTAAAAAGAGTTGGTTAAATGCCAGGTATGACATATGAAGAAATTCAGTCTCTTCTGAGGTTCACCTTTGAGAGAGGTTTCATCTCTCCCTCACTAGGCAGACTGAATGATATAATACTTCTGGCTTCATTCAGAACTGGAAATGACTAAGTCAAGTGTTGATTGTAGATGTCAGATGATTTCTCTGAAGTTTTCTCATTTGAAAATACTGTCTCTTTCTTAAGCAATAATTGAGAGGCTGAGAGACAGTAACAGTGAAAGAGAGAGGGAAGAAAGAGAGAGGGACAAGGAGAGGGAGAGGGAGAGGGAGAGGGAGAGGGAGAGGGAGAGGGAGAGGGAGAGGGCTGGAGAGAGAGAGAGAGAGAGAGAGAGAGAGAGAGAGAGAGAGAGAGAGAGAGTTTCTGTTTTCTTCTGGTTCGCTTCCCTAATGCCTGGGAAGACTGGTTTGTGGAGCTGGGAATGACTTCTAGGCCTCCCACTTGGGAAGAAGGAGCACAATAACTTGAGTGAGTCATCACTTTTGTTAGG
Source organism: Sylvilagus floridanus (assembly GCA_949820135.1). NCBI lineage: Eukaryota > Metazoa > Chordata > Mammalia > Lagomorpha > Leporidae > Sylvilagus > Sylvilagus floridanus. The sequence goes on from OX463235.1 coordinate 47,245,307, forward strand.
CTTAGCATTAGCAGAAATCAGGAGCCGGAGTTGGGAATGGTACTTATGTAGTTTGATTTGGGTTGTATGTGTCTAAACTGCTGACTAATTGCTTACTCCTCAAGATTTTGTTTAGTAATACATAGCTAGAAATATGTTATCCTGAATGGTACAACAGGGGTCCATTTTTATTTGGTGGCTCAAATTTTATTTGAACTGATGTGAATCCATTTCTTTTCCTTATTTGTCCTACTCTGTGTGAATATTTAATGTCTTAGATTGCAGGCTGTGTCCCATATTACTGACAGTATCATGAAATCTGTGCAAACACCCTATACAATCCATCTGAAAGTCCACATATATCTGAATTTGATAACAAACTAGAGCCAAGGATTTCAGATGAAGAATTGTGTTACTATACCTTTATGAAAACATGTGTTCATTTTAGAAGATAAAATAGAAGTAGGAAATAGTAAAATTTTCTCTATAACAATGTTGAGAAGGTTCCTAAGAACCAATGTTGGGAATGAAAATTTCCCCTGAGTTGCAGTATACTCACTGGAATTTTGTGTGCCATGATCACATCTTTTCCGAGATTTCCATGTAATTTCATTGCCCGAGGAATGCATAGTCAGAATCAGAGTCACATGCTTCTGGTAGAGAGTGGAAAGAGTCTCACTGTGTAGAAAATGACTCAGGCACTATGTTCCAGCAACTAAATCCTGAGAATGGAAAATGCATGGTGGTATTCAGTGCAAATTACTTGCTACAAAAGTCACGAAGACTTTAGTATGAACTCTGGTTCTGATACTGTTAGCTATCATTTAGCAAAAAGTTCTCAACCCCATGAACTGAGTTTTCTTTATTTTTGAACTGTTGATAATGCTATATTATGTTTGTTGTCAGAAATAAACCAGGTAACATCTGCAAAATATAAGTAAGTTAAAACTGTTAATTATTTTCATTTATTAGATTGATGAAGTCAAAGGCTCAGAGAAAGCTATATTGGTGAGAATGAGTGCATATTAATGCATTTTGTGTTCTGCTGGAAGGGATATCAGGAATATTTGGAGGGTAATTTGCAATATCTATTTTGTTATGAAATAAAATATCCTATAATGCAAGAATTCAAACTATTTGTATGTACTTTATGATTTGGAATGTGAAAAAGGAAGAATGTCCAAAAAACTTGTCATTACCCATTGCTTCTAAAAAATTAATTTCAAGCTAAACTAGTGTTCATCAATAGTGTAGTGGCCCAATCATATTGTATAAATGAGTAGACATATGCAGATGTATTAATATTGGACAATGTCCAAATTATTTTATACTACACAAAAGCACAGTATAGTAGATGCTATTCTTTGGGATTAAAATATTAGGAAGTTACAAGTGGCATAAATATATTTATCTGCCCACTGATAATGATATTCATAATGTCTCTGGAAGGGCATATTCCCTAGAAGACACAAGAGCTAGTTGGTTGGAATGGTAAATGTCTGGGCATTCTAAATGTGTTTGTGTGGTTAAATAAGAATGAAGTGTGCTTTTTCTGTATATTTTTTTGTGTGTGTGTGCGACATAATGTTTGATTCAATTTTATTTTAAAATATTTTAAAATTTTTATCATATTAAAATTTAACATGTTATGTTGTATCACATGATGTTTTAATATATGTGTGATGTCCAAATCATGGTAAAGATGCGTATCTCTTCAAACATTTGAAATATTCAGAATCATTTCTATTTTAAAAAATAAAAATATACAGTCTATTATTTAACATTTCTTTTTATTTATGTAAGGTGAACAAATTTAATGTATGTCATATGTACAGATTTAAGAGCATATGTTACTTCCTAGCCTACTTTCCCTGTTGCCCTTGTTCCTACCCTCTCTCCTGCTTCCTTTCTAGATTTTTCTTTTATTTTTTACAATGACTTTGTTTCAGTTTATTTTATAAACACAATCTTATCTCTCTACTAAGTAAAGAATTCAACAAGTAGAAGTAGAAAAACTATAGTTTACCCTATCATTCATATATTAGAACTTGCTATTCCTGAGGGGGCAGAGCCAAGATGGCAGAATAGTGAGGACGCCCACCAACAGTCCGGGAAAAGATAGTTTAATAAAAGCAGAGTTACTGTAGCCTCAGGAAAAGTCTCAGAAAGAAACTGCAGAGGAAATTCCTCCAGATCTAGTGGATGAGACACAGAGGACCTAGGGGAAAGTAAGTTTGCCCACGGCGAACCGTGCTGCAGTGGGACAGGAGCTGCCGGTGGGACGGAGCTGGGCGGGACAGAGCCACCACAGGAATGGAGCCCAGCTGCAAAATCTGTGCACCAGCGCTGGAACGGGAGGTGAGACAAAGATCCTGAGACATTGGCAGGGGGAAGCAGACCTCACAGGGGAAAGTGCACAAATAAGGGGAACCCGCACAGACACTAGCCTCTCTCTTCACCCACCTTACAAAGCCGAGCCAGACAAAGAGCAGTAAAACGGCACGCACCCGCCCGCCCGCCACTGAAGCAGGAGGAACTAACAAACGAGGCTGTGTAAGTCTGAGGGGGAACCTGAATTGGGGAACTCACCGTGTACACAAACACCGTTACCTTGACAACCCGGTGAGAGAGTGTGGGAAAATGCCAAACAAAAGTAGATGCTGAGGTAACAAGAGCAAGGAAGACACTATGATGACCCCAAATGAAAATGAAACCCCAAGTCAAGATTATGAAGATGATGAGATAGAAGAAATGCAAGAAGCAGATCTCAAAAAATTGATAAGAACATTAAGAAGTTCTCAAAAACAAATTCTTGAACTACAGAAATCTTTAATGGATAAGATAGAAAATCTCTTGTGAGAATGAAATATTAAGGAGGAGCCAAAATGAAACGAAACAACTAGTAGAACAAGAAACGGTGATAGTGACCAAAAATCATAATGAGATGAAGAATTCAATAGATCAAATGAAAAGCACTCTAGAGAGCCTTAAAAACAGAATGGGTGAAGCAGAAGAGAGAATATCAGACCTAGAAGACAGAGAACAGGAGAGGAAACAGTCAAACCAAAGACAAGAAGAGGAAATTAGAAGTCTAAAAAATATCATTGGGAATTTACAGGATACTATTAAAAAACCCAACATTCGGGTTCTAGGAGTTCCTGAAGGCATGGAGAGGGAGAAAGGATTAGAAGGCCTTTTTAGTGAGATACTAGCAGAAAATTTTCCAGGTATGGAGAAGGACAGAGAAAGCCTAGTACAGGAAGCTCATAGAACCCCTAATAAACATGACCAAAAGAGATCCTTACTACGACATGTTGTAATCAAAATCACCACAGTGAAAAATAAAGAAAAGATCCTAAAATGTGCAAGAGAGAAACATCAGATTACTCTCAGAGGATCTCCAATTAGACTCACAGCTGACTTCTCATCAGAAACTCTGCAAGCTTGGAGGGAATGGCGAGACATAGCCCAAGTACTAAGAGAGAAAAACTGCCAGCCCAGAATACTATATCCTGCAAAGCTCTCATTTGTGAATGAAGGTGAAATAAGGACCTTTCACAGCAAACAGATACTGAAAGAATTTGTCGCCACTCGTCCAGCCCTATAAAAGATGCTTAAAGATGTGCTATACACAGAAACACAGAAACACGGTCGTCAACTGGAAAGAAGCTAAATGAAGGAGCTCTTATATACAAAGAGAATTGAAAATGAATCTGGTTGTGAATGAAAGAGGAGAGGGAGTTGATGAGGAGGGAGTGTATCGGGGGGGAGGGAAGGTATGAGGGGGGAAGCCATTGTAATCCATATGTTGTACCTTGGAAATTTATATTCTAAATAAAAGTTCAAAAAAAGAAACAAACAAAAAGAATTTGTTATTCCTATGCATGATAAATATCAGTTTAATTTTTTAAAGTTTTATTTATTACTTGAAAGTCAGTGTTACACAGAAAGAGAAGGAGAGGCAGAGAAAGAGAGAGAGAGAGAGAGAGAGAGAGAGAGAGATGTCTTCCATCTGCTGTTTCACTCTCCAATTGACAGCAATGGTTGGAGCTGTGCTGATCTTAAGCCAGGAGCCAGGAGCTTCTTTTGGGTTTCCCATGTGGATGCAGGCACCTAAGGACTTGGGCCATCTTCTACTGCTTTCCCACGCCATAGCAGAGTGCTGTATCGGAAACTGAGCATCCAGGACTGGAACTGGCGCCCACATGGATTGCCCGCACTGCATGTGGTGGCCTTATCTGCTAGGCCACAGTGCCCGTCCCTCCCTGAAAGTTCTTTGCCTTTGTTCACGTATGGTATCATCTGTGCATAAGTCATTTCTAGTTGGGAACAGGTTTTATTTTTCCCTCTTTTGTTTCCCTCTAACACATGATAGTTTTGAAGAGTCCAGGCCTCCGGTCAGATAAAATATTTCTCAGTCTAGCTTTTTGTTGAAAGTTTTCTTGGAGACTACTGTGTGTTTTGGGCACGAATATTTCACAGGTGATGTTGTGTACATACACTTCCTGGGGGACATGAGTTCAGCTGTTGTGGCACTGGTGTTACTAATGTCTTCCTTGATGGGGATGATGCCAGGTTTCTCAACTGCTGAGTTTTTGCTTTTCATATACAATTAGTAAATAAAATCATTACATGAAGTTTTAAGACCTCATGAATATTTAGATTCCTAAAATAGAAATTCCACTATATTATTAATTGATAATCTTTATCTGCATTATTGATTCTATTTGAATTGTTGCAATTCAAATTCACTAATATTTCATGTTTTCTTTTTTCATTGAATTAAACATTTTTCTTTTTACTTATTTGAAAGGCAGAAGGTGAGAGAGAGAGGGAGAGAGAGAGAGAACAGAGAGAGAAAATGAGCTCATCCATATGCTGGTTTACTTGCTAAATGCTTGGGATTCAGAACTGAATCTGAGTCACCCATGTTGGTGGCTGAGACTCAAGTACTTGAGCCTTACTTGCTGCCGCCCAGGGTGCACATTAGCAGGAAGCTAGAATATAAGCAGAAAGAAATCTCAAAGCCAGGCAATGTGATATTGGGTGGAGGCTTCCCAAGTGCCATAAACCACTGTGCCAAACATTGATGCTGACTTCCGTGTTATTTTACGCAGTATTCACCTGTCATGAATAGTTCCCTTACATTTTTAATTTAAAAGAAACATATTGTGGCGAAATGATGGAGAGTAGCAGATGTTTGTGTACTTGTTGGTATCATCCCAAGAGTCCAGTTAAGTTAGACTACACCTTCTCTCACAATGCCCTGTGAGCAGTTTCCAAATGCTCCTGACTTTTCTTGGATGAGCACAGGCTTTCCTTTTAGATGACTGACCATGTGTGAGGTCTGTGCACACGGAGTGAGGGATTAGAGCAGCAAGCAAGGACAGGCAGCCAAGTGCAAGCTTTGTGGTATGCGGGTGGGCTGCAGAGTGATTGGCACCTGATTTCCCAAGTGCTCAGTACATCCAATGCTCTTGGAGGGCACTGAGGAAGATCTTTGCTCTTGAACTTAAGCTCATTCTTGTTTCTTACAAGTCCAGGCCGGAAATGTTCCTGTATCTCTTTGAACATGGATTTCCTCATCCTTAGAGATTGACTTTGTGATTTTCATCCTTTCTTCCATGCCTTCAGTTTCTCTGTGTGCTTCTTTCAGGGCACGACTGTACTAACATCGCTGACTTCTGTGATGTACGATGACAAAGAGTTCCCGAACCCAGACAGGTTTGACCCTGGCCACTTCCTGGATGCCAGTGGTAACTTTAAGAAAAGTGACTACTTCATGCCTTTCTCAGCAGGTAACAGACATTTATTTCCATTTGAGCCTGGGGGACAGGATACATTTTGGGGATGAGTTGAAATTGAGGTAGTGTGTCCTGCTGAGCGGTAGATTTGCTTTTGTACAGGATCAGGAATACCACTCCTACTGTCCATGTGCCTTCCATTCTTACGAAAATTCCTCATTATAGAGCCAGGTTAGCGGGGCTTTGGGGCTTCATGTTGTTGACCCAGTTCTCTCAAAGTGAGTAACCCCAGGAGAGAGTGATTGAATACTGCCTCTATCTATACCTGGTACACATGTGCTGCATTAGAAGGTGGCTCTCATTCATACTTTCTTCACCTACTGTGAAAAATGGCATATTTGTTGATAAATTTGTGAATCTTCTCTGTTTTATGTGTTTTTAACTTTGAATGACCTATAGAGATTTCTTTCTTTTTTAAAAAAAGGCTTATGTATTTTTTTGAAAACAAAGTGAGAGAGAGAGAGACAGATATTTTCCATATGTTGTTTCTGCTCCCAAATTACCTCAGCAGCCAGGGATTGGCCAGGCATAAACCAGGATCCTGGAGCTCCAGCAGGGTCTCCTAAGTAGGTACAGAGATACAAGTTCTTGGTCCATCTTCTACTGTTTACCAGGTAATGTATCAGGGAACTGGATCAGAAGTGAAGCAGCTGGGAATCAAACCAGCACCTTTGTGAGATACTGGCATTGCTGACAGTAGCTTCACCTGCCCTGCAGAAACATTGGCCCAGGGTTACAGGGATTTAACTAGTATCCCAGAGCACACAAAGTGCTCAGAAGAGGCTTTCTTACAAATTAGGGAAGGATTGACTAGAGGATTGCAACGCCATAGTATAAGTGCTTTGAAAGGAAAGCACAGGTTGCTAAGGAGGCTGAAAGGGAAACTGTTTTCTGCTCCCTGACCTCCCATGGTTCTAATAGGAGAAGGGAATGGAACTGCCTCAGAGGAGGCTTACAGAAAGGAAAGGAGAAAATCAGGACACTTAGAGAGGAAATGCACCTCAGGAAGGGGACATTCCTGTGGATTGCTGGGGTCAGAATTGTCCAGAAAATGTAGGGACAGGGAAATCCTGGGAATGTGGAGGACACTCTGAAAGAATACAGGGCTCCTTCATCTTGCCACACTCAAGGTCGTACACCTGGGACATTTGATCTCCACAGCTAACTTATGTGAACTGAGTCTCTACACCTGTGTCCCCATTCTTTTACACTGTCTTTTCAGTGCTTTGTGTTGTGCATTCTAATGCTAACATGTTGAGGTCTAAGCACCTCTTTTTTTTAAAAATATTTTTATTTTATTTATCTGAAAGACAGAATTACAGAGAGATGTAGAGACACAGAAAGAGAAAGGTCTTCCATCCGCTGGTTCACTCCCCAGATGGCCGTAACAGCCGGAGCTGTGCCGATCCGAAGCCAGGAGCCAGGAGCTTCTTCCAGGTCTCCCACGCCGTGCATGAGCCAAAGGACTTGGGCCATCTTCTAGTGCTTTCCCAGGCCATAGCAGAGACCTGGATCAGAAGTGGAACAGCCAGGACTTGCATCAGTGCCAATATGGGTCTGACGCTTCAGCCAGGGCTTTTTAACCCACTGTGGCACAGCACTGGCCCCTAAGCAATTCTTTTCATGACCTCACATTTTATCTGCATAGAAAAAAAGAGAATCATCTTCAAAGTTATCCATGGTTCAGTGGATCACAAATAAGATGACAAAATCCAGCGGAAGTCTTAGGATTACAGAATTATAATGGAGAAGAGACATGTGACATAGGTTCCAGAACTGATATTCAGTACACCTTCAGAGCATCAGGAATGCCAGATGTAATCAGATGTTCTGAGGATAGCAAGTGCTCATCCTTTGTTCCGTGTGTGTATCCAGGAATCCCCCAGTCATCCTGTCTTCCATCCACCGAGCTCTCTACTCAGTCCTGGAGCAAGCAGTCACTGTATACTTCTTGTGATAATTTCACAACTCAATGTTGAGGTAAAAAACCCTCTGTGCTTGTTATTTTCAGGAAAGCGAGTGTGTGTGGGAGAGGCCCTGGCCCGCATGGAGCTGTTTATATTCCTGACTGCCGTTTTACAGAACTTTACCCTGAAGCCTCTGGTTGACCCAAAGGACATTGACACCACCTCACTTGTCTGTAGATTTGGCCGTGTGCCACGCGTATACCAGCTCATCTTCGTTCCTGTCTGAAGAGGGGCAGGTGATGCGACTCCCTCTGCGCTGTCATTTGCTACTCTCCCTCCTCCAGAGCAGCTTCCGATTCCTTCGCCTGTCATGGGTCCCTTCCCTGTCATGTCCTCTGACATTTATTCATTTCTCAAGATTTAGGCTCTGTTAGGGAGAGTTTTCTGGGTCCTTTCTCAAAGTGTATCTGCCATTCCTTATAGTCTAATTCTTAGATCGACTACCACATGGGTTAATATCTGTTTAATGCTGTTGTGATTATGTTATCACTGTGAAATTGAGTAAGATGAGTGGCATTTGATAATTCAGACATGTTTCCCCTCCGCATGTTCAAAATAAAAGCACTATTGAATGTTGAATCAGTTTTCAGATTTTCTTCCTTTTGTATATGATAACACATGAAAACAAAATGAAGTTCCAAAAGCTCATGCTGTTCCATATAATGATAGGCACACAATGCACAGTTTCATTTACATTGTACCTAGAAATATGAAATACTTGTTTTTATGTCTGATAAATATGTTATATGATCATGTGAAGAAAATTACAAAATAGAAGAAACCGAAAATAATGTAAATAGAGATATATTTCATGAACATGAATATGATGTTATTTTTAATTTCTCAGTCTTTTTGTTTTGGTCTATAGACATAATGTGATTTCAACCAAAATGCCAACAACTGAGTTTATCATTAATAAGGAGTGGTTAAAATTCAGGATATGCACTATTTAAGGAAAAATTCAATGGGCTGACCTTACTTCATTTGACATGAAGACCTATTAGAGATTCATAGTAATCAAAACAGTGTGGTATTCGTGACAAAATAGACAATTTAGTGGAACACAGTGGATATGGAAATGGAGCTATCCAAATATAGCCAATTAAATTTTGAAGCGGAGCAAAAGCAACTCCATGGAGAAAGGACAACCTTTTTCAAAATGTTGCTGGAAAATATGAACATTCACATGCAAAAAGAATAAGAGTTTTGAGATATGCCTTGTCCTCTTCTCAAAGCCAGTTTAGAGTACATTATAAACCTATATGTAAAATGTGAATATAAAGATCTAATAGCATTACATAGAAGAAAATCCTGACAATCTTGTTTTGGTAAAAGTTTCCTAAATACATCAAAAACATTATTTGTGAAAGGATGAGCTTATCTTCAAAAAAATAAAAATTTTTTTACTGCAAAGGATATTGTTAAAATGAGATGAAAAGCTACAGAGCGAGTGTGTGAAATATTTATAAATGACATATCTAATAAAGGACTCTTAATTCAAAATATACAAAGAAATTTTAAAACTAATAGTGAGAAATGAACAATCTGCTTTCAAAATGGGCAAAAATTTGATCATATACTCATTCAAGAAGGCAGATGCCGGGAGGTTTTGAAAAGTGCTCAACATCATGCATCATTAAGAAGTTGTAAACTGAAACAATACTGAGACAACATGAAAAACCTGCACAGTGGTTCTAATCTAACACTCATCAAGCCAAATGTTGACAGAATTGCGGAGCAATTGGGAATATTAATCATCTTAGTGGGTATGCAAAAGTCGCAAGTATGTGGAAGACAGTTTGACATTTTGACTAAAATATGCTTACCATGTTTTCTAGCTCTTGTGCTCCTTGGTATTTATTCGAATGAGTCAAAAGTTTGTAACTACCCCCAAAGCTGCACAGGAATGTTTATTACAACTTTATTCATCATTTACAAAAATTGGAAGCCATCAAGAGCTCTATCATTAGTTGAATGGTAGAAAAACTGTAGTTTATAAATAAAATACAATATTATTTAAATGTAATTTAGTGTTAAGAAAGAACAAATTACTAATCCATGAAAATATCTGGGAAAGCCTTATGATATAGTAAGTGATAGAAGCCAATATTCACAGATTAAATACTATGTTTTCCAATATATGATATTATGGAAAAGGAAAACTATGGTGATATGCAAAGATCATTTGCAGCCAAGGGCTTGGAGTGAATAGAGGGATGAATAAGCAGAGAAGAGAGGATTTTACTGCAGTGGACACATTAGTCAAAGTTATTGAATATGTAACACAAACTGAACCCTATGTGAAGTATGAACTTGGTTGATGATGATGATGTTATGTTCTGGGATATAGATATGTGATGGTTTGGGCATGTATTGTGCGCACTGTATGTTTTCTACTTAGTTTTTCTATGAATCTCAAAGTATGTTCTAAAACTCAATTCTATAATTTCAAAAAAAAATCTACTTACTCCATATTTCTATCCATGGTAAGGTTTACAATACTCTGTGACTGTTGAAAGCCTGATGGTGATACTCTCCAGATCATTTGGATGGAGGTAGGAATTCCATGTGATAAGATTTGAGAAGTCACTGAACTGGAAGTTTTAAAACCGGGATTCTTAGACAAAATCTTATACTTTTCCATTGGTGGCACCATTTCACTGAGTCACCAATTACTCCTTCATAAAAATCAAAGCAAATTTTGGACCAGTTGATTTTAAATATCTCTTTTATCTTTAAATTAGCTACGATCAGGTGCATGAATTTGCTCAGTGGTTAAGATGCTACTTGGGACTCCTGTATACCACTTTGCCCAGGTTATAGTTTTTGTTCTATTCCTGACATCAGCTTCTGCTAATGCACATCCTGGGAGGCAGTCAGTAGACAATAGCTCAAGTACTGAGGTCTCATATGGGAGATCATGACTGATATCCTGGTTGTTGGCTTAGGCCTGGCCAAGCTTCTGTGTTTCACACTTTTGAAGAGTGAACAAATAAATGGACAATTTCTCTCTATCTCTGCTTTCAAAAAAATGGCCTCTAATTCCATCATGCTATACAAAGGCAGGACCTCAGCTCAACTGAATGGAGGAGAAGCAGGGCAATAATAGTGATGTCTCAACATGTAATTAATTACTGTAAAGAGCAGCTAAGTTCATTTTTATCTAAAACAAGTTTATATGTGTTTTTTTCAAGGAGTTTAACACTACATGAGGATTGGATTAAGATGGTAGAGTAGGGAGGGAGCTTACTTCTCTAGTCTAGAAGATAGTTTTAAAAAAGTGGACAGAGTGCAATCTCAAGGAAGAGCTAGGGAGAAAACCACAGAGGAAAATCTATGCAAATTAGAGAGGCACAGTGGACCTACATGGAAAGCATGGACACACACAATTCAGGACCCCAGCAGCCAAGAGCCTCTGCACCAGCTTTGCAGAGTGAGGTGATAACAGACTGCAATAGCCCAAGCAACTAGTGATAAAAAAGCTGCAGGAAGAGCCTGGGGGGATCTGGCTTGGAGTTCTGTGGGGGATAGTGGACCTTCAGACTAAGGGAGAAAAAAAGGGGGTGACACATTTTCTCTCTCCCATAACTCTGCTATGGCATCCTGTAATAAGCTGATAGAGAGTGGGTGCTGTTTTCAACATATATAACAGCTGTGCCAGCTCATGTCCGCACCCAGCAACCAGCCAAGTGGAGACTCCTGAGTCTGGTGGGGAGAACTGACAAGGGGATGAGTGCTCATGACTGTGGGAGGGTTATGTGCTGAAACTGTGAAGACACTGAGGCTGCATGGGAGGACTCAGAGTGTGGCTGGCAAGTTGGGCAGTCACTCGAGGAGGCTCTGCACACTCAAGGCTCCCTAGTTACAAATGAAGGACATTGCAGGGGTGTTTGAGCTTACACTGAGGACTGCACAGATCTTTGAGGGGTCCTTATGACAGAGTAGTACACACTGGGGCTACTGGCAAGGCACTGGTCTCCTTTGAGGAGAGGAGCCCAGCTGAATCCAGGCCAACAGAGAAAAACAAAGCTCCCCTCAGATTAAAAAACAAAAAGAGGATATTTACCATGCCAAAACCTGGGTATGTCACCTTAAACATGCTCTTCATCATGGAGAACTGAACAGAGCTCCCTGGTCACACCCACCACACCCTTCTAGGTATTCACTGAAAGCAAACACTCCCAGTAAAAGAACAAAGGAGGGCACAGGCAAAGACTTCTTGGAAAAGATCTCAGAGGCACAGGCAGTCAAAGCCAAAATTAACAATTGGGATTACATCAAATTGAGAAGTTTCTGTACTGCAAAAGAAACAGTCAGGAAAGTGAAAAGGCAACCAACAGAATGGGAAAAAATACTTGCAAACTATACAACAGATTAAGCATTAATAACCAGAATCTACAAAGAGATCAAAAACTCCACAACAACAAAACAAACAACCCACTTAACAGATGGGCCAAAAGCCTCAATAGACATTTCTCAAAGGAGAAAATCTAAATGGCCAACAGACACTTGAAAAATGTTCAGGATAACCAGCAATCAGGAAAATGCAAATCAACACCACAATCAGGTTTCACCTCACCCCAGTTAGAATGGCTCACATACAGAAATCCACCAACAACAGATGCTGGCAAGGATGTAAGGAAAAAGGGAGACTAACCCACTTCTGGTAGGATTAACCAGCAGAATATATAAATAGATTAAGAAATATATAAATAGATTAAGAAAATCAACAGCAAAACAAACAAACCAATGAAGAAATGGGCAAATGACTTAGACATTTTTCAAAAGAGGAAATCCAAATGGCCACCAGACACATGGAAAAAATGTTCAGGACACTAGCTTTCAAAACTACAATGAGGTTTCACCTCACCCCAGTTAGAATTGCTTTCAATCAGAAATCAACAAACAACAAATGTTGGAGTGTATGTGAGGAAAAATGAACCGTAATCCACTGTTGGAGGGGATGTAAACTGGGAAAGCCACTACGGAAGACAGTATGGAAATACTTCAGAAATCTGAATGTAGACCTACCATATGACCCAGCCATACCAATTCTGGGAATTTATCCATGAGAAATGAAATCAGCTAATAAAATAGCTATCTTCACTGCCATATTTATTGCAGTTCAATTCACAATACACATGGAATCAACCTAAATGCCAGTCAACTAAAGACTGGATAAAGGAATTATGGGATATGTACCCTATGGAATACTACACAGTGCTAAAAATAATGAAATCTGATAATTCAACAAAATGTATGAATCTGGAAAAATCACACTTAGTGAAATAGGTCAGTCCCAAAGGGACAAATATGATATGTTCTCCATGATCCGTGATAACTAATAAAGCCCTTAAAAGGAAACCTGTAGAAGGGAAATACTTTGAGAAGCAATGCCTTGAAGAGCCCTTTTTTCATTCTATTTGTTGAACTCTTTAGTTCACATAGAGTTAAACATATGTGTATAAAGACAGTTGAAAATAGATTTCAGTAAAAAATAAGAGTGCAAATAAGAGAAGGAGGAGGAGGTTTGTAACTGTAAAGCTGTATAGTTCTGCATATATTCCTATGGACCTAAGTCTAAGGGCAAAGTTTAAAAACATGCCATGTGATGCCAAATACCATTAAGCTGGATGGTAAAAATGTCATCTTAAGTGATCATATTAAGTGTTAACATGTTTATAGCAACAGGATTAAGTGTTAATGTGATCATATAAATAGGATTAAGTGTCTGGTAATAATAATAGATAGAATTAAAAAGGAGAGAATGTTCCCACATAGGAAGCAGTCCACACAGCAGACTCATGGAATGACAATTGCTTTAAGTATCACTCTGACCTCAGAATCAGCCCTTAAGGCATTCTGTTCTGGTTGAAAAGCTCATGAGAGCTTTTAGGCATGGAAAACCAAGACACTGTGGCAAAAAATGTCCTACATGAAGGATCTCTGTGTGTGAGACCTCAGTGGAACGAAGTGGCCATTAAAGAAAATATAGTTTTCTCTAAAAGGAGAGACCTTCCACTTTGCTTATGGCCTTGTCTAAATCTGGTGGAGTTTATGGAATCAAAAGGCTTCCATAGCCTTGGCAGTTTATGTCAAGAGCCTTAGGTGATCACTGATGTCATACAAGGAGTGTTAATCTTTAAATTAACAACAGGAGTCACTGTGCATTAACTTCCCATGCAGGACTTCTATCCTCAATGAGTTCTATTATGAGAGTTAACTATAAAACTTGCAGGCAGTTTTTTTTTAGGTTTGTGTGTGTGTGTATGAATTATTGAAATCCTTACTTAGTTGGTCTTCTGTGTATAAAATTAATTGAAAATGAATCTTAATGGAGAATTGGACTGGGGATGGGAGAAGGAGAATGATGAAAGCTGGGAGGGTGGGTAAGAGGGTGGATATGGTGGGAAGAATCACTATATTCCTGAAGTTGTACTTATGAAATTTGTATTCTTTAAACAAAAGGTTTCTTTGTGAAAAAAAAATGTGAAATACTTTGAAAATGGCTTCTACTCTTAACTCTGTATGAAGCATTTATGAAGATGTGGATTTAAGTTCCAAAGTTATTTTTTAACTTTCATTTAATAAATATAAATTTCCCAAGTACAGCTTATGGATTACGGTGGCTTTTTCCCCCCATAACTTCCCTCCCACCTGCAACCCTCCCATCTTCCGCTCCCTCTCGCATTCCATTCACATCAAGATACATATTCAATTCTCTTTATATACAGAAGATCGATTTAGTATATATTAAGTAAAGATTTCAACAGTTTGCACCCACACAGAACAAAAAGTATAAAATAATGTTTCAGTACTAGTAATAGCATTACTGCACATTGGACAACACATTAAGGACAGAGATCCTACATGAGGAGTAAGTGCACAGTGACTCCTGTTGTTGACTTAACAAATTGACACTCTTGTTTATGGCGTCAGTAATCTCCCTAGGCTCTTGTCATGAGTTGCCAAGGCTATGGAAGCCTATTGAGTTCGCAGACTTCGATCTTATTTAGACAAGGGTCATAGTCAAAGTAGAAGTTCTGTCCTCCCTTCAGAGAAAGGTATCTCCTTCTTTGATGGCCCGTTCTTTCTACTGGGATCTCACTCACAAAGATCTTTCATTTAGGTCCTCTTTTTTTTTTTTCCAGAGTGTCTTGGCTTTCCATGCCTAAAATACTCTCATGGGCTCTTCAGCCAGATGTGAATGCCTTAAGGGCTGATTCTCAGGCCAGAGTGCTGTTTAGGACATCTGCCAGTCTATGAGTCTGCTGTGTATCCCACTTCCCATGTTGGATCTTTCTCTCCTTTTTGATTCTATCAGTTAGTATTCACAGACACTAGTCTTATTTATGTGATCCCTTTGACTCTTAGAACTATCATTGTGATCAATTGTGAACTGAAATTGATCACTTGGACTAGTGAGATGGCATTGGTACTTGTCACCTTGATGGGATTGTATTGGAATCCCCTGGCATGTTTCTAACTCTACTGTTAGGGGCAAGTCCAATTGAGCATGTGCTGAATGTACATCTCCTCCCTCTCTTATACCCACTCTTATATTTAACAGGGATCACTTTTCAGTTAAATTTAAACACCTATGAGTAATTGTGTGTTAATTACAGAGTTCAATCAATAGTATTAAGTAGAACAAAAAATAGTAAAAGGGATAAAGTATTAAGTTATACCCCAAACTTTTTGATTTTGTGTTTTTCATCTACTCTTTAAGTATTGAGTAAATTCTTGTTATTTTGAAAGCCACTGATTAGGCTGAATCACAGAATAATGACTTATAGCACTGAATCAGTAAATGTTGGTGAACTCAGTTGATGTTGTTGAAAGAGAGCAAGACATGAGACATTTAGGATCCAGCCTAAGTTCTACCACTCCTAGTCTGTGTCTCCTTTCCTGGGAACTGACTCTCTGAGACTCTGCTTCCTTGTTTCTTAAGTGGTGATAATCTTACCTTAAGCAATTTTGGTAGAATCCAAAGGATATTATTTTTATTATCATATTATTATTATATGTTCAAATTGTCAGGACCCCTGTAATTATGAACAATAACATATTACATAACTGAGTCTTAGAAGACTTAATTGTTCTTACTGAAGGAGCTTAGAAACAACTGAACTAGTAAGTTGTAGAAAATATGATGATATCTTAAAACATACATGACTTTGCATATACATTGTCCCAATCATTGGCTTAACCTGCTGCAACCTGTTGTTGCCCCACACCTTTGCTTCATGAATGTAGTCGGTGGTGTTGACTCAGAGTAATTAATGTTTGTGGTTTGTTTTGTTTTGCAGACAGGGTTGCCCGGGTAGCGATGGTGTGAGCCATTGTATACTGCAAAGGACATCAGAAGATCTCATCACCAATTTGATTTTTTTTGTTGTTGTTACATGTGAACTCTATGCCCATGGTCAGATCTCCTATTCTCCAGTTGTCTGTATTTGCAGCTGAAAAGTAAGAAATAGTGATCTCTACTTTCCAGTATTTTGCATGAAATAGTGAAAAGCATTCACATTTATTTAGCTACTAACTTGGCATATAGTTTATTACTGAATTATATTAGCTGTTTCATGTTGAGGCACCTGTAATGCTGGTAGAGTGTGCTGAGTGCTTGAAAGGCTTCTGCTCTCAAGGACAAAGTGTCCTATATTTTGGAGTAGCAGACAACCAACAATTAGTGTATGTGTCATAGATTATTTTGATTTCCCTCAAAGTCAAAAATTGCCAACTGGTCATTAAACTAATTTGCTTGCATCAAGTAATTTACTTCAGCAATTCTCTGTCATGACAAAAAAAATTAAATTTGTGGATTGATAATTATAAAAATATGGTTGATTCTGATAATAATTTTATTATGTGTATATATCAAAATATCATCTTGTGCACTTTATATATATGTGAGAAATATAAATTGTATAATTGTAGTATTTATGACTGCGGTTATCAGTGTAGGACAAATATAATATCTTTACAGATTATCGGTTTGTAGAAGCATTGTCTGGGTGATCTCGTAAGATTTTCATTACAGTGCTGTTTAAATTATTGTGACCAATCAGTGCTATCTCCTGAATAGCACTATATGTGTTGGTCTTTGTTCTGGAACTTAAGAAGTCCCTGATCCCATTCACTATGGAAGCTCATGCCTGCAAGTCTGCTCATAGTCTGCATTCTTGGTTGTCCCTTATCTTACTCAGGTATTTCTCACAATTCCAGGTCCAGGTCAAGAAGGCAACACTAATAACAGCATCTGGAATTGATGAGGAGGTGGGAGAAGCCACTGTTTCCCCAGCCTTTCCACTCAGTTCTCTGAGATTGGCTTTTGCCTCAGTCACACTGAGAAAGTTTCACTCTGCAGTGATGGAAAGTGAAGAAACCCTATCTTTATTCCTTTTCTAGAGAATGTAGGGCCCTGTTACAGTGTAGTGTACTTTCTTTTTTTATTGACAGGTAGAGTTATAGACAGTGAGAGAGAGACAGAGAGAAAGGTCTTCCTTCCATTGGGTCACTCCTCAAATGGCCACTATCTGAAGCCAGGAGCCACGTGCTTCTTCCTGGTCTCCCATGCGGGTGCAGGGACCCAAGGACTTGGGCCATCCTCCACTGCCCTCCCGGGCCACAGCAGAGAGCTGGACTGGAAGAGGAGCAACTGGGACTAGAACCCCGCGCCCATATGGGCGGCCCCGCAGTGTAGTGTACTTTCAGAGTAAAAGCTCATTTCTAAAATTGGTCTTGAGAAAGCTGAGGTGTGAGCTAAAGGCACCATACTGGACATCAAAGCATCTCAGTTCCAATCCCAGTTCTGCCACGTTTGAGCAATGGGACACTACATCTGTATCTGAGCTTCTCCTCTTCCTTGTTTAAAAAGGAAAAAGAATAATGTCTACACTCAAGTGATTTTTTTTAGGGGTTTAATGATGAAAGACGTGACTATTTACTTGATACGTGTTGAATTATTCAACATGCTGATGAATGAATTACTTTAGTTATGATGTTTAGTATTGTAATGTTACTGTAGAATCTAAAATAATTGAAGAAGTGTTCACTTTCAAGGAAAATAATCTAATGTTTCAGAAAGTGTTACAGGATAAACATTTTATATACAAGATATGTTATACACAGATTGCCCTCAATGTCATATATTCCCAACTAACATCAGTTTAATAAGTCAGAGTGTTGGACAATTTTCCTATCCAAAATTTTATTACAGTAGCTCTCAATTCTGAATGCTCATTGGAACCACCGGGAGTTATTCACATATGTCATAAAAGAGTGCCTCACCATAAAATAGGTGGACCAGGACTTTTAATCTGGAATAAGGATAGGGGAAGTAATGGAAAACAGAATAAGAAGAAATACCACCTTATTTTCATAAGCCAAAGTCTATTCAAAAGAGGCATTAAGTGCATTTGGCCCATTGTTTGCTTTCATAGGTCAAAGACACACATTATTTGCAGGGAGTGTTCTAAAAGCCCGAGTTTTCCAGCTTCTCAGAAGAGAAGGCTCTCATGGATCCCGTGGTGGTGCTGGGGCTCTGTCTCTCCTGTTTGCTTCTCCTTTCATTCTGGAAACATGGCTATGGGGGAGAGAAGCTTCCTCCTGGACCCACTCCTTTCCCAATTCTTGGAAACATCCTGCAGTTAGATTTTAAGGACATGAGCAAATCTATAACTAGAGTAAGTACACATTATCATAATTCAATTGTTTGTAAAGGTTAAGTAATTAACTCCAGATTTTAAATGCCATATATTACTGGGACGTGAATTAGTAAAATATTTTGTTTAAAAGAAATACTTCTTTGGGATTATGATTTTTGATATGTCATTGTCAGAAATAGTTAAATGAATCAATGCAATTTGCCAGTATAGAAATATTAAAATTCTAAGGTAGAGTCAAACTAATAAAATGCTACTGTCTTTGTTTCACAATCATTTTAGTAATGATTTTGTTGTCTAAAAAGAAAGAGTAGTGCAGTGTTTTGTTATAAATGACTTTAGTGAAGAATTATCAAATGTTTACTTTTTGTATTCTGTTTTGATAAACCAAGGGAATTAAAACCAGAAGGAAGCAAATTATTACTGTGTCAAGGAAATATCTTTGGTTCTAAAAACATATACGTGAAAGAAAGAAAGAATGAGTCAGGGTATGTTGAGTGACAATGGCACAGTTCTGGACCTGCACGAAGTTGCTTTCTGTGACTGTGATTGTACAGTAGGGATTAAATTATCTGCCAGTGAGATACACTTGTCCTTGCCATGACTCCATGATATCCACTCTCTTTCTGTGTTAATAATACCAGCAGATCTTAAGCTTCTGGGCACTAGGATTATCTGGGTGATTTCAACCAATGTAGATTTCTAGTATTTATCACTTCTGAGTCTGATTCCCTTGGAAGAGCTTTCTGGATGATCTGGAGCAGTGTGGTACAGCAGCTGGGTGTGGGTCCAGATTTGAACATGGAGCCCTGATAAAGTGCTAAGGCAGCAGTAGCTGACAAAGTACAATTTAAGTTTGGATCTTCCATTTATTTGTCATGTAACAAAGAATAGAAATTTTAAAAATTTAATCTATCTGTAAAACAGAGTAAAAAGTCTTGCTCAATATGTTGACTAGTTGTGATAATCTGCATACTATTTTCCCTTGCAATAGCCCAGCTGTTGGGAGTCACTGTTTGCAGAGCTATAGCAGTCACGACCATGTCCATATATAACATCCAGAAATGTTTGATCTTGTATTTAACAGAACAAAAATATCCATATGATATCATACCAGTCTGAGTCATGCTCACTATGTAGAAAATGAGATTTCTTTTGCTCATATTTGCATTTTCTTTCCTATTTCCAGCTGTCTGCAGTCTATGGCCCTGTGTTCACTGTGTATTTGGGCACGAGGCCCACTGTGGTGATTTGTGGATATGATGCAGTGAAAGAAGCCTTGGTTGATCTGGGAGAGGAGTTTTCTGGAAGAATCGTTTTCCCACTGACTGCAAAAGTTAATAAAGGATTTGGTCAGTGTTTGCATGCATGTGTGTGCATGTGTATGTGTGTTTGTCAGTGATGGAGGAGGTGGGGGAACAGAAATGTGAATGTCTCCTCCTGCACAGCCGGGCCAGTCCACAGCCTTGCCTGTGTCAGCTCCCTTTGCTTGCCTGGGGTCCTCCTTTAGTTTCCATTTCTGCTCCTCATAGGCATCGTTTTCAGCAATGGAAAGAGATGGAAGGAGACCCGGCGCTTCTCGCTCATGACTCTGCGGAACTTTGGGATGGGGAAGAGGAGCATTGAGGACCGAGTTCAAGAGGAGGCCCACTGCCTGGTGGAGGAGCTGAGAAAAACCAGTGGTGGGTGACTCTATATATGTCCGTAAGAGAATGCCGTCTTTTCCAGTTGTCACCGGAGGAAAAGTTGTGGAAGCCATGGGGTTCTTGCCTTCAAGCAAGAAAGAATTCAGGCGTGAGACAGAGAGCAGAGTGATAAGGCATTATTAGGGACAGGGCATCCATCAGGATGGAAGGGACAGAGAGAGCATCCAGTCACTTGGACTGGGGGAGAGCAAGGTTACATGGTTGAATGGGGAGAATACACCTGTGCAGGCCAAGCGAGCACTCAGCAGAGAGGCAGAGGGCTGAGCACACAGTCTGATTGGACTCCCTAGGTTTCTAAGGGAGTCTGTTTACCCACCTCCCACTCTCCTCCAGGATAAAGGATGGAGAGTCCTGGTAGAAGGGTTTGTTGGGTGAAAATTAGCAAATTCCTCCCCAGATTTGCTGGCACAGGGCAGAGAGGGGGGCTTCCATGAAGGTTTTATTGCCCCATGTTATCAGGTCAGGTAACCCATTTGGTCCTGAGGAGAGGGAATTCTACTGCTTTCCTTGAGGGAAGGGCTGGGACCACCTGGGATGTTCAGGGTCTGATCAGGACTTTGAAGTGCAAGATGCTGGGCTTCTGGAGCTTCCACAGTGGGTGTGGGTCTTCAGGCCTGTCTCACACACACTTAGGCTCGATTTCTGACTTCCTACCTAACACAGAGATGGCCTGGACACATTGCAAGAATAACAAAATCTTTCAATCCAGGTCCTTGTTGTCAGTTCCCTAGAGGAGCAAGGACTGTTTGAAGCTGAGAGTCAAGGGTGATTTTGTGCATGTTTGGTTGTGTTTCACACAGTGACCTTGCATACAGAATTGGGAATAAAAGCCTCATCTTACTTTTTCTGCTCTTAGTTGCTTTGTTTTTTAACTCTCATTTTTTTTTTGGGAAATGAAGTGTGATTGTTTTTCTGTAGCATAAATTTGGGGTAATGTTCTAGAAAATTTCACCAGGGCATACTAGTTCAGGGTGCATGGTGGGAATGACTTCATCACTTTCTTATGGAATATGAAAAGTTGACAAGTGCTTTCACTTAATTGGTCTATATTTATAGGATGAGCCTCATTGACATGTCCAGGGAATTTTTATGGCCCATGTTTACAATGCCTACCAGTAATGATATTTTTCTATTTTAACTGCCTATGATCTCCTTGTACAGTCCTCATCCATCACACTTTTCCTGTGGACAAAATAATTATCTTAAAATTATCAAACATAAACATAATGTTACTTAAATGATTATTGCATTGTTTCATATACTTTGAATCAATGTATACTATGGTAAAATTCTGCAAAATTACACAAAGAACAATATATAGAATGATTTATTTAACTATTCCATTATCCCTAATTTTAAATTGGCTTCATTTCAGCTTTCCCGTATTTCATCTTCTTAATTTGTAAATTAATAACTAAAAATTTTCTATATTTAATGAAACATTGCTTCTGGCACAGTTGTTGATCCAGGGTAGGACGTCCACTCTAATGAGTGGTTTATTGCTAAAGAGAGCAAATAGTGTGTCCATAGCATTCCCTGGGTACCCAGACCAATCTATGTAGAGCCCATACTTCCAAATGTCTCTATTATCAAACTCTCACACACCAAACCAATACTCCTCTGGCCTTAGGTCCTTCTAGGTCCAAGTACTGGAACACTAGAGACCCTCAACCCTGCCCATAGCCCAGGGGTTTTTAAATCATTTAGATTATCTAATTTTTTATAAAGCTTTTATTTAAAAATATAAATTTCCAAAGTACAGCTTATGTATTACAATGGCTTCCCCCCCCATAACTTCCCTCCCACCCGCAACCCTCCCTTTTCCCTCTCCCTCTCCCCTTCCATTCACATCAATTCATTTTCAATTCTCTTTATATACAGAAGATCAGTTTAGTACATATTACGAAAAAAATTCAACAGTTTGCCCTCATATAGGGACACAAAGTGAAAAGTACTGTTGGAGTACTAGTTATAGTATTAATTCACAATGTACAGCACATTAAGGACAGAGATCCTACATGATTTTTTTTTAAAAATGATTAATTATCTATGCAATTTCCAATTTAACACCAAGTTTTTAATCATTTTCAATTATCTGTCTCTCTCTGTCTCTGCCTCTGTCTCTCTCTCTCTCTCTCTCTCTCGTGTAACTCTGCCTTTCAAATAGATAAATAAAATCTTAAAAAATTCATAGTGACACAGTGTTCTGTTGATGGCTATGTGAAGCAATAATCTAGAATTCTAGAAGGCCACAGGCTTTGTCAGATAAACTAAGTGTGCAGCCTGATTGGTGATGATGGACATTGTTTCTTGGGGCAGGAATGATTTTTTTCTTTCTCCATCAAAAACATCAAAGGCCCTCACTCATCAATTTAACCTTTGTTTGTTCTTATCACTTAAATTTGAAATGAAGATTTTGAATTTCATTTTAGTTTTATGCAAGCAAATCTATTGTATAATTTTGTTCATTTGGGCTAGTTTCTTTTCACATTCCATCGATGGTTTTCTGGCTATATTTGCTCCATCAAACACCTGAATTGTTTCATAAACTTTCTTTTTAGTCTTCCTCTCTGAAGTTTCTATACATAATTTCTTCAATTATTCAACATCTATAAAAGTTCCCTGTTTCCTTCTTTAATTGTCTGTATGCTCTCAGAATTGTTAGAGTTCTATACAAACAATTTGAGTTACTAGGTGGCTTCTGTTTTTCCTTTTGCCTTCTAAAATAACATTGATCTAGGATCAAATCCTGTACACAGAAGCAGTGATGTTTTCTTCAAGCAGTGGGTGTTTTTGCAGAAGTTGGAAAGCCATCATTAAATAAGCTAGGATGGGGAAAGTGTAGTGTTGCTGTAAGCACTTTGAAGATTTTGCTGCTAAGGTAGTCTGTCTGTAAATATTATTTTAGATTCTAAAGTTAACTCTGCATGTTAGTTCAAAGGCTAAAAGTTTTATATGGATGTTTTGAATTTTATTTAAAATAATATATAAAATAGTATTTAAATATATAAAAATAGTATTTAAAAATGTTTCCTGTTCTTCAGCCTCACCCTGTGATCCCACCTTTATCTTGGGCGCTGCTCCCTGCAACGTGATCTGCTCTGTGATCTTCCAGAACCGTTTTGATTATAGAGATCAGACTTTTCTTAACTTGATGGGAAAATTCAATGAAAACTTCAAGATTTTGAATTCCCCATGGGTACAGGTGAGACCAGGTTCCCCTCTTTCTGAGAGAACATTTCTCTCCTTTTCATTGATGAGCTCAGAATTGAAAACTGATGTGCAGCCTCTCTTTTCACAGCATGACTTAGAATTTTGTCTTGAAGATAAATCCTTTCATCATTTTTTTTAGCCATGGACTCCTTATGTCCTCCATTTTTTCTTTTCTCTGCAGTAGCTATTTGTTTAGTGACTTTTCTATATTTTCTAAAAAACAGTATATGTGGATGTCTAATGTTATTTCTATATTCTCTCTTCTTTTAGCTTGTGTTCAGCTGGTTTTGACAGAAATTATCTTGAAAATGAAAGTGAAACATGAGAAAGATATGTACACACAATTAGAGAAAGAGAGAAAGAAAGGAAGGAAGGAAGGAAGGAAGGAAGGAAGGAAAAAAGAGAGAGAGAGAAAGAAAGAGAGAGAGAGGGAAAGAGAGAGAGAGAGAGAGAGAAAGGAAGGAAGGAAGGTAAGAAGGAAGGCAGTCAGGCAGGCAGGCAGGCAGGAAAGGAGAGAGGGAGGGAGGGAAGAAGTAAAAAGATGAGCCTTTTCTGGGACAAGACCTGTGCTGGGACACTCCTTAAATCACTTTTGTTGGCTAAATAGAACCAAGGTGTTAGCCACAGGTGAAAGTTCAGAGTTTCTTCAACTCTTTTCTTTTTTAGTTAAAAACTATTTGTTTGTTTTCATTTTTCTTGAATGGCAGAGAGCCTGGGAGAGACTGAGATAGAGATAGACAGAATTAGACTTTTTAATCCACTGATTTAACTCTTCAGTTGCCCATAGTAGCCAGCACTGAGCCAAGCTGAAGTCAGGATCCTGGAACACGATCCAGTTTCTCTATGGGTGCCATGGACCCAAATACTTCAGAGTAAAATGCTGCCCCCAAGGGCTGCATTAGCAGGAAGCTGAAATTGGAAGTTGAGCTGGAGACACTACAGTGAGCACACACACTACAATATGGTATGTGAGTGTCCCAAGTGACATTTCAATCACTGCACCTAATGTTCACCCTCTGCTGTTTTATTTTTTGGTAAGAAGTTAAACATTTTTTATATATTTTTTATTCCTAGTACCACTACCACAATTTATAGAAATATACTTGGTACAATGAAAAGAAAAATAAATGATGAAACTACAACAGATAAAAAAAAGCCTCAAGAATGTATACCTATTCAGCACTACATTATATTAATCAATAGCTGAACTTTTGGCAAATTGTGGCTATGACATCCAGGAAAAGAGGGGTTCCATGTTTAACCTGCAGTAACTTTTCTGACTTTGGGTCATTGTTACTCCCTATTTGTTTTTTATGGTTCCTAATGCATTTGGGAGAATAGTCTCAAAGTAACCTGCAGGTTTCCCTATTACCCTTTGCTTTCTCTCCTGCTAAAAATTGTAGCCCTTTTTATGCTGTTTTTAGAACCTTCTACCACCATATCCACCACTTCCACCACTAATTCCATAAACAACACCATAGGAACTTCTTGAGATTTCCCACCAAAAATACCCCCTTTCATAGGCCCATAACTTGATTGATGCATCCACTTTAACTTTCAAACCATTGTGGTGCCCACCACCACCATAGTTACCTCCAAAATTTCCTCCTTCATTTTACCCTCACATCCTCCTTCTCTACCATATCTGTCCCCGTATCTGTCCACCACAACCAGTAGCCTCTTCTGCTACTGCCACCAGCACTTCCACCGTGCTTGCCTCCACGGTCTCCAAATCCCTTCTGTCCATCATCACCCCTCTGTAACTTCCTCTGCTGCCACCACCTCCAACACCAGAGCCTCCTCTTCCACCAAAGTTTCCACCACTGTCCAAATTATGTCTGCCACCTCCAGAGTTTCCTCCATGATCCATTCAGTTGCCACACCCAGCTCCTCAGCCTCCTGGTGATCTGGCAGCAGCCTGCATCTTTTGTTTAGAAAGGGGTTTTTTGTTTCACCTCATATGCCCACTAATAGAGTGGTATTTCTGAACAACAATTTTATCAACTGTTAACAAAAGTCAAACCTCCTTTTTTCCCTACTCTACATATGTTGTACAACTTCTGTGGTTTCAGTATGTTCATGCTTTTCAAAGTAGTTTCTCAAAGTATATTCTCCTGTATCTTTAATACCACCAACAAAAATCTCCTTCACTGTTAAATGGGCGCCAGGCTTTATGAAATCCATTCTAAAAACATCTCTCCTTGGTTACACTCCATGCTCATGAACTTTGTGCAGGGCATGTCCCCAGTTTTTTAAATTCCTCAGTACACATGGACAGTTTTAAATGCCCTAATTGCCCAAGTTAGTCACTCTCCAGCTCTTCTTCTCAGCGTCTCGTGCTCTATTGTGTAACTCAATTGTAGTCCTTTGCTGCAGGTTAGCTGTAATTTTCCATTTGACTTACAGAGTTTTGGAGAAGTGCCTGCTTCTTTTACACCCTAAATGAATTATGCATTAGATGAAGCAATGCCAAATGCCTCCTTTCAGTTCTTTAGGTTTCTCTCAGGCAGGTCAGAACAGAGACACAACCTCTTCTTCTGGAACCCGGAATCAGGGCCCCTCCCTGGGCACAAGGCTGCCCTTGTCAAGACCACTGCTGAGTCAGGCAGGGAGGTAGGACAAGGGCAAATAAAAATGAAACAAAGCTTTCTTACTATTTTAACTGAGTTTACTTTCATTCCACTTTCTTTTGTTCCTGTATATTTTTCACTGTTGTCTAAAGATCTGGTCAAGTTATTCAGGCTGGTTTTACTCAATTTCTCAAGAGCTTTGTGGAGGGGTAGGAGTTTTGAGCCATCTTCTGTGACATTTTCTCTGATATCAAATGATGAAGTGAATGTTTGACCAATACAGTGCTGTCCATATCATAGCCTCATAAAGTGACTGCTTGGGACATCAAGCTGAGCCCTTTATTTACAGAGAAGAGAACAAATGTCTGAATATAGAGCTGGCATTCGAGTCCCTTGGGTGGTAGTTTTTCCATCAAATTTGTAAACTCAGTTTCTGTCAATGATTGGGTGATTGCCCAACAGCATGGCCATGGACCTCGGTTTGGTCTCAGACCTTTGCTACAAAGCTTTTGCTGCCTACAAGGTATTCCCCAATCAACACTTAGAAAAATGTTCATCATATTCCTTGCCTGAAATACCCTAATTTGGTATGTCAAGGAGATTTAATGTTTGGGAGTGTAGATGTTGCCAAGAACTTCTGAATACATAAGACTGTTTTGTGCATCAAACACTAGTTGAGAAAGCAGGATTAGCTCACAAAATGATTGGGTTTGGGGTGGATGATTCATGAGTAAACATCACAGTTATGCTCTTTCTTAGCTGGTACATTGTGTGATATTGTAGAAGTAACTTAACCACTCTGGTGCAGAGGTTTTGGCTCATAGAATGCTGACCTGGATTCCATGTTGTCTCTGCAACCCTCCCATTCATACAGCTATTCCTGCAGCTGCTTGCTCATAGTAGAAATCGCAGGAAGTAGCTCTGTGTTTGGTTTCTTGCCCTCTGAGTTAATCTATAAATATGAATAGAAGCAATTATCAGCCATCTATATTTTGAGATTCTTGGGAAGAATGGGTGTAAAATGAGGATTGACATAAGATGATAAAGGGTGGGGCTGGGCGTGTGGCATAGTGGGTAAAGCTGCTGCCTGGTGATGCCGGCATCCCATATGGGCACGGTTCATATCCCAGATGCTCCACTTACCATCCAGCTCCCTATTAATGTGCCTGGCAAAAGCAGTGAAAACAGCCCAAGTGCTTGGACCCCTGCATACATATGGGAGACCTCAAGGGGGCTCCTGGCTCCTCAATTCAGACCAGTTCAGTCCTGGCCATTGTGGCCATTTGGGGAGTGAGTGGATGATTGGGAGATCTCTCTCTCTCTCTCTATGTCTCCCTCTCTCTGTAGCTCTGCCTTTCAAATGAATAAATAAATCTTTAAACAAGTTCAAAGTAATGTATTAATGAAAAAATTATTGTCATCTTTGATTGTGGGGCCAAAGTTTTTCCCCTACGTCATTTTGTCAATACTGAGTGTTACTTTACTTGAACAATTACATGCTGCTACTTAAGGTACAGACTGATTTAAAAAAAATTTATGAATATAAAGAGAAATTAATTCGTGTAGCTCATAGGAAAAGTCTAAGAATAAATTGATGTTTATCTGCTTCCCTATTTTTTGATGCTTTCTTTTAAATTTTTGTGATAGCATATTTTAATTTATGTTGTAGGCACAGGGAGCCTTTTTTTAAAAAAAAAGATTTATTTATTTCAAAGTCAGAGTTACACAGAGAGAGAAGGAGAGGCAGAAAGAGAGAGAAAGGTCTTCCTTGGTTCACTCTCTAATTGGCCTCAATGGCCCGAGCTGTGCCTATCCTAAGCCAGGAGCTTCTTCCAGGTCTCCCATGTGGGTGCAGGGGCCCAAGGACTTGAGCCATCTTCTACTGATTTCCCAGGACATATAGAGTGCTGGATCGGAAGTGGAACAGCCAGGACTCGAACCAGTGCCCATACAGGATGCTGGCACTGCAGGCAGTGGCATTATCTGTTATGCCACAGCACCAGCCCCAGGGAGCCTTTTCTAATCACAGTTTTAAAGCATAGTGTGATGTATTGTGTATATATCTTCAATAAATATGTTTAATTTAGTAATTATTTTTAAATTTTATAGGTCTGCAATACTTTCCCTATTCTTATTGATTGCCTCCCAGGAAGTCCTAAAAAAGCAATTAATAATCTTAGTTATGTAAAAAATTATGTTTTGGAGAAAATAAAAGAACACCAAGAATCTCTGGACATTACCAACCCTCGAGACTTCATTGATTGTTTCCTGATCAAAATGGAGCAGGTGAAATGTTATTTATTTATCTGCATTTTGTGGCTGATTGATAATTTGTGTACTTACAGAGGTTGTTCAAATGGTCAGAGAAGAAATACTTGGCCAGCACTTGAAGTATCCTTGTGTGTATGGAACATGACTAAGGGTCATGGAAGAATTAAATTGAGATGCTAAACAATTAGAATATATGGACTCTGCTTTAGGTATTAATTTCATGAGGAAAGGCACAGTACACACCTCAGTTACTATGGAAAACAAATGGAAAAATTGAAAGTATCAAACCATATGGTTAATGTGAACTTAATCATATGTACTGTGCATGGGAGAATGAAAAGCAAGGGTTTCACCTAGTGGGTTCCTGCATGCCCGAGGTAGGTTTTCATCTTCAAGTATTTGCAGTGAGGTGCAGTAGAAGGGGCGTCAGGTGGGTCGAAGGGTGTAATGAGAGGTTCTGAAGTGTTTGGTGGCAAAGATTTGGAAAGCAGTTTTACATGACTATAAGCAAAAATGAATTGGGCAGATAAGGCATTGTAAGTGTCTGCCAAGTAACTTGCAGGCCTAAATGCTGGTAGGGGGAGTTTTGATCAGGTATAGGAATGACCCAGGGGCCAGCGTGGTGGTATAGCTGGTAAAGTGGTGGCCTGCAACGCCAGCATTCTGTATGGGAGCTCCTTTGAGTCCCAGCTGCTCCACTTGTGATCCAGCTCCCTCCTACTGTGCCTGGGAAAGCAGTGGAGGATGACCTGAGTGGTTGGGCCTCAAAAACCACGAGAGACCAGGAAGAGGCTTCTGGCTCATGGCTTTGGCCTGGCCCATCCCTGGCCATTTTGGCAATTTGGGGAGTGAACTTGAGGATTTAAGATCTCTCTCTTTCTTTCTCTCATTCTGTCTTTTCTGTAGGTCAACCTTGCAAATAAATAAACAAATAAAGAAATAAATAAATCGCTAAAAAAAGGGAAATTATCCAGAACAAGAGTGGGATGCAGGTAAAATGTAGCACTAATTGACCTGGAACATCACTAGAAAGATCTGTAAGAAAAAATGGGTCTCAAGGCCCAGCTATGAGATTTGTCTTTTCTTTGGATTTCGGTGGCAGTCTGGACTATGCAAATGTGAATTCTGAACTACAGTGAAGTTTTCCAATTTGTCGTCTTCTCAGAGATTGATAGATGTCAGCTTCAGTTAGAGGAGGGGATAGGAACCACATGACAGAAGAAGGAAATTACTTTTTTTTTAAACTTTTATTTAGTAAATATAATTTTCCAAAGTACAGTTTATGGATTATAATGGCTTTTTCCCCCCATAACTTCCCTCCCCCCCACACCCTCCCAACTCCCACTCCATCTCCCATTGCATTCACATAAAGATGCATTTTCAATTATCTTTATATACAGAAGATCAATTTAGTATACATTAAGTAAAGATTTCATAAGGCCTTCAGAAAAGCAGTGGCTCATGATGAAGAACTGCAATCCCAGCTCTCTGTTGGACATGTCTGACACAGACTTGGTTCCTTTCCAGCTCACCAGCCCTGCCTCGTCCCCGAGACTGAGGTCTCAAAGTGTTAAACTAAGAGATGTCTCACCATATGGAAATACAGACAATAAAAGGAAATTCTTTTTTCAAATTTATTTAATAAATATAAATTTCCAAAGTGCAACTTTCGGATTATAGCAGCTTTTCCCCCCAATAACCTCCCTCCAACCTGCAACAACCCCATCTCCCACTCCCTCTCCCATCCCATTCACATCAAGATTCATTTTCAGTTCTCTTTATATACAGAAGATCTACTTAGTATATACTAAGTAAAGATTTCAACAGACTGCACCCACACAGACACACAAAGTATAGAGTACTGTTTGAGTAGTAGTTTTACCGTTAATTCACATAGTAAAACACATTAAAAACAGAGATCCTACATGGGGAGCAGGATAGTGCCGATTAAATTTGCCATTTCCTTGTTGATCTTCCGTCTGGTTGATCTGTCAGGATATTATTCTTGTCAGTGAGTTTCGTACTTTCATATATTTTCCTGTTACTGATTATCATCTTGTTCTTTACGCTTGATAATTTCCTTTAGCATTTCTTGTGTTTGGGTCAGTGACCTGTCTGTGTTATTGGTCTGTCCTTCTACTTGGTCTAGTCTACTGTCAAAACTTTCAGTTGAATTTTTAAGTCAAGTCATAGTAGTATTCAGTTCTATGATTTCTTTTTGGGCCTTTCTGTGAAAACTCTTTATGTATTCATACATTTCTCTCCTTACTGTGGTGAGCATTTTTATAGTGTCATTTTGACTTCTGGGTCAGATAAATCACATATCTCCATTTCACTATGATTGATTTTTGGAGATTTATGTTGTTATTTTATTTGTAACAGATATCTTTATTGTTAATTTTTCTGGACTACCTGTGATTGATTTTGTGCATTAGGTAAGATAACTGGCTCTCCCAGTCTTGTTAGATTGGTGTTGTGTAGAAGGACCTCACCAATCTGTCAGGCAGGCATTCTAATATGCCAAGTAAATCTTTATGGTTTTTAAAACTGCTGTCTCTGTTTTTGGTGGTCACGAGTAGATTAAGATGTACTTTTCCTTTCCATACTACAAGATAATAAAGTTAGAAATCAGACTCTCTACGTGTCTGAAAATGTCTAGGTATAGAAATGGATTCTAGTCCTGTTCTCCCAGTGGAGCTGAGAGTAGGTGCGTGTTTATGAGTTTCTTTCCACTTTGCCAGGGAGAGGATTTGTGACAAATACCTGTACTAATGTTCTCACTCCTCCCTACGGTTCTGGGAAAATAACTGCATATGTTATATGTGCATATCTTTCTTTTTTTGTCATTTAAGGAGAGTCACGAAAGACTCATTAAGTTTTAAAAACAATTAGTTGAGGATGTAGTGAGAACCATAAAAATTGTGTCACATGGTACATGGATAAGCTCTTTTTTAAAAAAGATTTCTTTCTTTCTTTATTTGAAAGAATCACACAGAAAGAGGAGAGGCAGAGAGAGAGAGAGAGAGAGAGACAGAGACAGAGAAACAGAGAGAGAGAGAGAGAGAGAGAGGTCTTCTATCTGCTGGTTCACTCCTCAGTTGACTGCAACAGCTGGAGCTGAGCCAATCTGAAGCCAGGAGCCAGGATATTCTTCCAGGTCTCCCATGTGGGTGCAGAGGCCCAAGGACTTGGGCCATCTTCTACTGCTTTCTAAGGCCATAGCAGAGAGCTGGATCAGAAAGTGGAGCAGCAGGAATTGGAACCAGCACCCATATGGAATGGTGGCACTGCAGGTGGTGACTTAACCCACTATGCCACAGCACGGGCCCCTATATGCATGGTTTAAAACCTCTCATCTCAGGAAGAAACTCAGTTTGGAGAGTTCCTTTAGGATTATATGACATAGTGCATGGGATAGGGTAGGTATCTGATCCCCCACAGCATCTCCTGCCAGTTTGATGTGAATATTTTCTCAATTGAATGGATATTGGAGTCTCTTGACTTATCTTGACTTCCATTACAGTGAGTTTATTTGTGAATTTATGTTTATTTAGAGCATCCATGGATGGATGGTGACTGAGGAGCCTCTACTATGGGTGATGCCGAACTCTGAAAATTGCGATGTCTTGATTCTAGCCTATACTATTTCAACATATGATCCTAATTCACCTATTTCTATGAATTAAGATTTTATCTGAAAATAAAATAATGCTCAATTAACAATAGTTTCAAAAATAGTGTGTTTATCTGACTTTCAGGAAGTCTCATGTTGGTTAGTCAAGAACTCGCACCATAGACCTGAAGCCTCATGGACTCAGGTGCCTGATATTTTCTGTCACACACTTAGTCCACATGCCTTCCCAGTGATGCTGCAATACGCATGTCCAAAGTGACATCATTACCAGTTCCACTGTCATATACTCATATGTGTTTTGATTAAGAGGGAGAAAAGAACATGGTGACATCAGAATTTCACTCTCTTATGTTATTGATGAGAAATATGTTGAATGACTAACATGGCTTTAAGAGAGATACTGAAATACAATTTTGAGTTAAGCAAGGGATGGGTGAAAGAAGCAACCATGTAGTTGTTATAATTTTTCTTAAGCTTTTGATTTTAGAGTAGTTTTAAATTTATGAAACAAAAACTGTGAACCAGTACAAAGAGTTCTCCTATATCTCACGCAGCTTTCCCTGTTGGTAACAACTTATATTGGTATGTATTTGTCACAATCAATAAGCTATACCCAGTTTTCCCTATTATTAACTCCCCCCATATTAGTATAAAATATTTTTCACTTTTAATGGACCGCATCCAGTTTCCCCTGCATTTAAAATCCAAATCCTTTTAATCTATCCCACCCCTCTCAGCCTCCAGGAATTAATCCTTTGTGTTCAGATAAATGTTTTTCCTCTTTCTTTCTTTCTTTCTTTCTTTCTTTCTTTCTTTCTTTCTTTTTCTTTTTTTTTTGTTCCCATTAATGAAGGAGAACATGTGATTTTTTTTTCTCTAGCTAATTTCTTTCTTTCTTTCTTTCTTTTTTAAATTAATTAATTTATTTGAAAGGCAGAGTTACAGAGAGGAAGTGGCAAATCAAGTCAAAAAGGTCTTCCATGCGCTGGTTCACTCCCCAGATGGCTGTAACGGCCAGAACCTTGCCGATCAGAAACCATGAGCCAAGAGCTTCTTCTGGGTCTCCCACATGGGTTCAGGGGCCCAAGGACTTGGGCCATCTTCTACTGCTTTCCCGGGCCATAGCAGAGAGCTGGATCAGAAGTAGAGCAGCTGGGACTGCAACTAGCGCTCATATGGGTTACCGCCACTGCAGGCGGTGGCATTACCTGCTATGCCACAGTGCCGGCCCCAGCCAACTGCTTTCATTTAACATCATGTCCTCTAGTTCCATCCAGTTGATTTAGTTTTAATATTTTAGGTTTTATTACATAAGCATGCTTATCTTTAAGTAAATCTGAGTTTCTTTGGATTGATTATGATAAAATATGCTGGCAAAACATCAAATATTCAAATAATTTCTAGGAAAAACACAACCAACAGTCTGAGTTTACTATTGAAAACTTGATAGTCACAGTGACTGATGTGTTTGCTGCTGGAACAGAGACCACAAGCACCACCCTGAGGTATGGACTCCTGCTCCTGATGAAGCACCCAGAGGTCACAGGTACGTTCACGGTGAATGAACAAGGCCGATATCACCAGGTGTAGGGGAGCCAGTGCTGGCGTCCTCCCTCTTGTTTCTCTTGGAGAAGCTTCATTATTGAAATTTCTGTGCCACCAGCTATAATTTGTGCAAATATGGTGAAGGGATAGAAATGAGAGAAGTATGCCTAATAGGGAAGTGATTAAAAGGGTGAAGACAAAGTGATCGGTAGCAAAGTCATAGAACTCTGGGTTGGTGACAACACACTCCAAAGTGTCTGGGCTCTAAGAAGGGGGTTTGCAGCAGGCACAGGCATCATGTCCTGGCCTGGGAGCATCTTCCATCATTTCTAAGAACAGAATGTTTGATTGGAAGGTGCTATTCCCACAGATCTTTCATTATTCTCAAAATATAGTGTTCTTATTCTGGGGCAATGAAGACTGAGTATTTATTTATTGAAGTATTGTGAATAGACTAGAAATGTGAGGAGAAGGCCTCAGAGAATTTCCACAGTCTGGGAAGTAATTAAAAGGTTAAATTTTTAGAAAAATTATACCCAATTTAGGAAGAAGTGTGCCTAAGTGATGTTTTAATCCAGGAATGTGAATCCAGAAAAGCGTTTGCCCATACTTTTATATTTTACAAACTTTTTTTAAATTAAAATTTATTTTCCTTTAGTCAGGTCCTGTTTCTATGCATCAGTAACTACTCAGATTTCTCTGGTTTGGAAATCCATTGAAGTGATGATAGGTTAATTACAGATGAGAATTCTTCCTGTTAAAGTACTTTACTGTACACCTGAAGCACACAGAGCAGAAGGAGGGGTGATACCCAGTTCTGTAGAGAGACTGAAGTTCCAACCCAAGTGCCATAAGAAGATTCATCCTGAATGAGCAGGCCAGAGAGTCCCAGAAGGTATAGAGAGGATAAAGCAGAAAACAGGAGGCTCTTCCTCTCCAGGTTCCATCCTCATCTCAATTATCTGAGAGCTGTTGTCTCCCACGGGAAAGGGAGATGCGTTCTCCAGAGAAACTGAACCTAAGAGGCCCAGCACAGGGACATCAGTCAGAGCCAGGGAAGGAGGGAGGCGCAGGGCAGTCAAAGTCCCCTGGAGCCATTTTGTCCGTCTTGCTCCTGTAACCCAGCAGCCCTATGTAAACAGTAGAGAAGGAGTAGCACCAATGTAAAGACATCCACGTATTGCCATCTTGATAGAAAGTTCTCTCCAAATGCCCATAAACTGAATGAAATGAAAATATCCACCCCGGATGCAGGGCCATGCAATTTCAGAACACAGGATTAAAAGGTAAATAATAAAACCATTCCAAGACAAATGAAGTCATATACAAAGACTGAGTATGAGAATGGCCTTAGAATCCTTGAATAGCTCTCATCTTGTGTATTCTTGTATTCTGAGACCTACAGATTGACATTTGGTTCTTTGCTTTTGCTTTCTTAGTCAGACACTAGAAGTTGTGCTCCATGCAAGTGTCTTAAACAAAGTGACAGGAAGTTATGAGTTCCAGGAATTAGGAGAGCCCATGATAGAGGCTGTGAGGGTGAGGAGGGCAATGGCCACCAGACCTGGAAACAAGCTTCACAGTGGACCTGATGGATAATGTGGGTGTAAAGGGAGACACCAAAGACAAAACAGAAGTGACTGATGTTGTCAGTAGATAGAAAATTAATGATATCAATTTGAAACATATACAAGCAATTGCAAGAATGCTGAATTCCTATCTGAAATTGGGAATTAAGGTTTGAACGGCTGTGAGGGCATGGCCGGGGAGCCTAAGGATACCCTAGACTCACCAGCAGTTGGGTGGCCTGAGGCACCCTGATACCATGAGGGCAAATACTTAAGAGATTATGGCATCTAAAACTCACAATGTTAAAAAAATGGAGATTTTGTAATGATAGTAAGGATCATTCTGCTAATCTGCCTAGAAAAAAACGATCTCTAATTTCACTAAAAATGCAAGAAAGAAGTTAAGGAATCTCCTGAACATTGACTGCTTACATAAATAGAAGAGTTGGACAAGCTGTGGAAATGGCAGATAAACTACATAAGGTGATACACTGCACAAAGTTCTGCATCCCTTTCCAAATCCCCCCTAGCAGTGGGGGCTGTGACATGGCAAATAAAGAATGAACTGGCTGTACAGTCCAATTGCCTAAAAAATTATACCACGGTAGTTCAACATACTTGGCTAATTTCAGGGACACTAGTTCTTCACAGCTGGAAGTCCATCATTAAAATATAGCAGGTTTTTTCCTTGGGTTTATCAGGACCATGAAACAGTGGCCAAGTTTTATTCAGTACGAATCTGAGACTGAATGTAGCATTAGCTTTCTGGAGACATTATGGTGGAAGTGAACCTGTAGCTTGTTTAATGAGGATAGTAGATCTTGGAGTTATAGCAGATTGCCTTCTCATGTTCACCTGTAGTTTATCGGAAGATAATCCCTGTATCGGCCTTGGTTGCTATGTGGATGTGTTGCCTGTAGTAACATAACATCATCGCTTAAAAACAGATTGGAAGAATATGCAACAGTTGTTTTAAACCAGCTTCACTCATAACAATGTGGTGGTCATTGTTATGACCAAATCAGAAATCATAAGTGATGGAAATATTCAGATTTTAAATAATAGTTAAGTTTAATGTGGGAACAGGAAAACCATCTTACTTTGGTCCCAGCATATATGTGAAATATAGCTAAGGATGTAGATCCTTTTATTGAAGCTGCATTCAGATTTTGTCTACTAGAGAGTGTTTGTGTTGAATAGACATCCTGAGACTATATGATTTCCAAAATTAGTTCTCTTCTGAGAACTGTGAATTGTGGAATAAATATTTATTTTTTTAAAAGCCACATATTAAAACCAGTAGTGAAATTCATACAATCTACTTAATGTTGCAGTGGAATAGTACAGAAGAAGCACCTTCAACTTCAACCAGGTGAAAGTGCAGAAGATAGTTCCCCTTTACTGCACTTGGGATTTCATGGCATTGTTTAAGAACTACTGGGTCTTACTGCAGCCATGCATAAGAATATAATTTATACTTTGAAAAAGTAAGACAGGACTTCTTCATAGAAACTATAAAAACAGATAATTTTTTTTTATAAAGCTTTTATTTAAAGAATATAAATTTCCAAAGAACAGCTCATGGACCACAATGGCTCCCCCCCCACACAACTTCCCTCCCTCCCCCCCACCCTCCCCTTTCCCGCTCCCTCTCCCCTTCTGTTCACATCAAGATTCATTTTCAATTCTCTTTATACACAGAAGATCAATTTAGTACATATTACGTAAAGATTTCAACGGTTTGCCCTCGCATAAAGACACAAAATGATAATACTGTTGGAGTACTAGTTATAGTATTAATTCACAATGTACAGCACATTAAGGACAGAGATCCTACATGATTTTTTTTTTTAAAAATTGATTAATTGTCTATGCAATTTCCAGTTTAACACCAAGATTTTTTAATCATTTGCAATTATCTTTATATAAAGAAGATCGATTCAATATATACTATGTAAGGATTTAATCAGTTTGCACCCACTCAGAAACACAAAGTGTAAAAATACTGTTTCAGTACTAGTAATAGCATCACTTCACATTGGATAACACATTAAGGACAGATCCCTCATGAGACGTAAGTACACAGTGACTCCTGATGTTGATTTAACAATTTGACACTCTTGTTTATGGCGTCAGTAATCTCCCTAGGCTCTGGTCATGAGTTGCCGAGGCTATGGAAGCCTTTAGGGTTCGCCGACTTCGATCTTATTCCCACAGGGCCATAGTCAAAGTGGAAGTTCCCTCCTCCCTTCAGAGAAAGGTACCTCCTTCTTTGATGGCCCCGTTCTTTCCACTGGGATCTCACTCGCAGAGATCTTTCATTTAGGTCTTCTGTTTTTACCAGAGTGTCTTAGCTTTCCATGCCTAAAATATTCTCATGGGCTCTTGAGCCAGATCCGAATGCCTTAAGGGCTGATTCTGAGGCCAGAGTGCTATTTAGGACATCTGCCATTCTATGAGTCTGCTGTGTATCCTGCTTCCCATGTTGGATCATTCTCTCCCTTTTTCATTCTATCAGTTAGTATTAGCAGACACTAGTCTTGTTTGTGTGATCCCTTTGACTCTTAGACCTATCAGTGTGATCAATTGTGAGCTGAAATTGATCACTTGGACTAATGAGATGGCCTTGGTACATGCCACCTTGATGGGATTGTATTGGAAACCCCTGGCACAATTCTAACTCCATCATTTGGGGCCGTTCCGATTGAGCATGTCCCAAATTTTACATCTCCTCCCTCTCTTATTCCCACTCTTATATTTCACAGAGATCACTTTTCAGTTAAAATTTAAACACCTAAGAATAATTGTGTGTTAATTACAGAGTTCAACCACTAGTACTAGGATAAAGAAAAAAAAAATACTACCATGGATAAAGTATTACATTGTACAACAACAGTCAGCACAAGAGCTGATCGAGTCACTGTTTCTCATAGTGTCCATTTCACTTCTACAGGTTTCCCCTTTGGTGCTCAGTTAGTCATCGCCAATCAAGGGAAACAAATGATATTTGTCTCTTTGGGACTGACTTAATTCACTCAGCATGATGTTTTCCAGATTCCTCCATTTTGTTGCAAGTGACCGGATTTCATTGTTTTTGACTGCTGTATAGTATTCTGTAGAGTACATGTCCCATAATTTCCTAATCCAGTCTACTGTTGAAGGGCATTTGGGTTGGTTCCAAGTCTTAGCTATTGTGAATTGAGCCGCAATAAACATTGCTGTGCAGACGGCTTTTTTGTTTGCCAATTTAATTTCCTTTGGGTAAATTCCAAGGAGTGGGATGGCTGGGTTGAATGGTAGGGTTATATTCATGTTTCTGAGGAATCTCCAGACTGACTTCCATAGTGGCTTCACCAGTTTGCATTCCCACCAACAGTGGATTAGTGTCCCTTTTTCCCCACATCCTCTCCAGCATCTATTGTTGGTGGATTTCTGAATGTGAGCCATTCTCACCGGGGTGAGGTGAAACCTCATTGTGGTTTTGATTTGCATTTCCCTGATTGCTAGGGATCTTGAACATTTTTTCATGTGTCTGTTGGCCATTTGGATTTCCTCTTTGGAAAAATGTCTGAAAAACAGATAATTTTTAAATATTGTGTTTTATTTAAAAGACACTTAAACAGGTGCAGCTACTTTCTTATACTGAAAGAACTTTGAAAGTGAAAACATCAAAGCAAATAATCAATATTAAATCTTTTTTGCTCACACTGAGATGCTATGTGAGCAAAAAACCTTAATTATTACTATGCCAGTGTATTATGATGCCAATGTTTCTGGCATAATAAAATCCTAGAATTAAATCAGGGCTTTACATAAATATTTTACACAATTTTTGAAACTTGAGAATATTTTTAGTGTCTCTGATTTTGCCAGAATTATCATGTCATGTATGCTTGTATGTATTGTTTCTATATAAAGAAAAAAAGTGAATAGATGTTTGCATGAATATTTAACTGGAAATGTATATGGAGGTAGCTAACTTATAATAACATTTTAATTGTATATAGATTTCATTTTTTTTTTTTGACAGGCAGAGTGGACAGTGAGAGAGAGAGACAGAGAGAAAGTTCTTCCTTTGCCGTTGGTTCACCCTCCAATGGCCGCCGCGGTCGGCGCACTGCAGCCGGCGCAGTGCGCTCATCCAATGGCAGGAGCCAGGTGCCAGGTGCTTTTCCTTGTCTCCCATGGAGTGCAGGGCCCAAGCACTTGGGCCATCCTCCACTGCACTCCCGGGCCATAGCAGAGGGCTGGCCTGGAAGAGGGGCAACCGGGACAGAATCCGGCACCCCAACCGGGACTAGAACCTGGGGTGCCGGCGCCGCAAGGCGGAGGATTAGCCTGTTGAGCCACGGCGCCGGCCAATTGTATATAGATTTCTAATATGTTTAATTTCCATGTCATTTAGACTTTCTCCATTTGAGTAAATTCATTAAATATTTTTTAACAAACAAGAAATTGGAATAGACACTTTAAACATGAATGTACAAAAGATGAAACATGATCATAATTGTCTTGTCTGTGATCAGTGCACTGTAAGTCATGGTGATGTAAACAGTGAACAGTGATATAGTAAAAACTGCAATACAAAAATATTGGAAAATTGCGTGAGGCAAAGTACATGTGTGCAAGTGTTTTTGTATATTTTGTATGAAGTGATGATGGAGATATGTAAGTCCTCATGCCTCCTACTAGCAAGTTTTAGAAATTATTTAAAATAGATTCAATAAAAATTAGAGTCATTTAAATATGTGAATGTAATCCTCAAAAATCTAAAAATAGATACTATATGATCCTGATATTCCACATTTTGGTATATAGTCAGAGGAAATCAACTCAGCATATCAAAAAATATTTAAATTTTGGGTTTATTGCTGCAGATTTTACAATACTTTAGACATAGAATAAACCTTGATGCCTATCAACAGAGTAATGGGAAAAGAAAACATGATTATATATATATATATATATATATATATATATATATACACACACACACACATAACACACACACACACACACATATATATACACATACACACAGACACAATGGGATGTTATTCAGCCTTAAAAATAATGGTGTCTTATATTTTATAGCAAAATGAATGGAACTAGGGGCTATCATATTAACTGAAATAAGCCAGACTCAGAAAAACAAACATTATATGTGCTTTCTCATATGCGGTAGTTCCAAAATGTCAGTTTGAATATAGAATAGTGAGCGTTACAGCTGAGGGTGAGGAGTCAGGGGACAGAGGGAGGTTGGACAACAGGTTCCCAGACACAGCACCACAGAAGGAACGAGCCCCAGTGTTCTGCAGTACAGGGTAGGGTGACTGCAGTTCCTAGTGACTTCTTCTGTCTTTTATGAATGGTAGAGGACAGGACCCTGAAGACTGTAAACACAGAGTGATGCCAAAAGACAGAAATGTTTTGATCAAGACCTCCTATATACATTTACTAAAATATGATACCCAATAACTATGTATAATGATTAAATGTTAATTGAAAAATTTAAAAAAATTGATACAAGTGCTAATTTAAACTGATTTACTTATCACACATTGAATATATGTATCAAAGTATCACACTGTATCCAATAAATATGAATGGTTGTATAATAGACACAAAAGAGTGTGAACACAAATTTCAAAAGTATCTTTCAGAATGTTTGGAAACAAGCACTTTGGAGTATGTGCAGAAGAGTTTTCAAGTTGCAAATAAACTCACACACTGAACACACAAATCCATGCCCAGTTACAGGTGTATTTAGCTGTATTTATAGAAGTCTCTTTAAACATTATATATTACTTTGCTATAAAATTCATTTTTGATCTGTCAAGGTCAGTAATTTCTGGAGTTAACATTCTGTACTTATTTAAATTTGAAACATTTTTGATATCTGTATTTGTTATGCCATATGTTAATGTGCAGGTGTGCACAGGTTTCTCTTAATGCCTAGTCTGTAAGAGAGTGAAATCAAAGTACTTCAACATGTTAATGGAAGATGGCATTAAATATAAGTTCATTTTCTTTTTGGACAAGTTACATATGTAAGATTGTTGCTATGGTTTAATTATCATGTGTATATCTCAGAAGAGAGAGCAAATCAAATAAAATATGCAGGATGAGAAGAGCAAGATGATATAGCCAATGGATAACTGTGTTGGGGACATATGATCAGAGTCTGCTGTGGTGTGGGTAAATTACTTGAGGCTGATTATATCATGTCTTTTTTTAAAAGTTTTATTATTTATTTATTTGAAAGTCAGAGTTACAGAGAGAGGGGGAGGCAGAGAGAGAGAAAGATCTTCCATGCACTGGTTCACTTCCCAATTGGCCACAACTGCTAGAGCTGCGCCAGTCTGAAGCCAGGAGCCAGGAGCTTCCTCCAGGTCTCCCATGAAGGTGCAGGGGCCAAGGACTTGGGCCATGTCTACTGTTTTCCCAGGCCATAGCAGAGAGCCAGATCAGAATTGGAGCAGCTGGGACACGAACCGGCGCCCATATGGGATGCTGGCACTGCAGGCAGCGGCTTTACCCGATATGCCATGGTGCCAGGCCCTCATGTCTTCTTTTTATGATGTGGATTTAACATTAGGAAGGATGTTATTATGATTGAATAAAAAATACATAGATTGGTACATAGTAGGATTCTGAATTTTTATTTACATTTTAAAATTCTATGTAAATCTTTAGCATGGTATTTTATCAAGAGAATGAAATGTATGTGTTACTTTGGAATCATAAAAAACTATATGTATCTAAAAAAGATAAGTTGATTTTTGTGGACAAAATTGAAATACAATCATATGCTTTTCATAATTAGATTTTCCATGAATTTTTGTGTTCCTTATCTGTGTCTATAATACAGTGATTCTTTCTGTAAGTTCTGTGTACTATGATCTTTTAGAGCTATTTGGACACCTTCATCATGATTCACTTAGTCCTCAGTTGCTATGAGAAATGTGCTGCTTTTCTCCTATTCCAAGATTTTTTGCTTGTGTCTTCTCAGCTAAAGTGCAGGAGGAGATCGAGCATGTGATTGGCAGACATCGGAGCCCCTGCATGCAGGACAGGAGCCGCATGCCCTACACGGATGCCACGGTACACGAGATACAGAGATACATTGACCTCATCCCCAACAATGTGCCCCATGCAACAACCTGTAATGTTAAATTCAGAAACTACTTCATCCCCAAGGTAAGCTTGTTCCTTCTACACTGCCTGTCTATACTTTCTTTTTTATATATATATATATAAAGCTTTTATTTAAAGAATATAAATTTCCAAAGAACAGCTTATGGATTACAATGGCTCCCCCCCCCACACACAACTTCTCTCCCTCCCCCCACCCTCCCCTTTCCCGCTCCCTCTCCCCTTCTGTTCACATCAAGGTTCATTTTCAATTCTCTTTATACACAGAAGATCAATTTAGTACATATTACGTAAAGATTTCAACGGTTTGCCCTCGCATAGAGACACAAAATGATAATACTGTTGGAGTACTAGTTATAGTATTAATTCACAATGTACAGCACATTAAGGACAGAGATCCTACATGATTTTTTTTAAAAAAATTGATTAATTATCTATGCAATTTCCATAGTTTCCAAACGAGTATGGCTACAATTCCTCTATGGGCACAAAATGAGAGCAGTGCAAAACTCTTACACTGAGTAGCTTTATAGGCTTTCTGCTGTTTGTGGTTTGAGTTATAAAAAACTGTGTAACACACCTTGGTTTCCGGGGCCTTATTGTTTTGATAACATTGTGTCTAGCAGCCTTGTTAAATTCATTTATGATTACTAATAATTTGTAGATTCATGTGTACTTTCTATGTACATAATTCTGCAATCTAGTTTAATGTTTTTCCTCATTATTTTTCAGTTCTCATTATTGCACTGTTTAACCACAATGGGTTCTAGAACAGTGTTGAGTAGAAGTCACGAATGTGGGCATCCTTGGTTGTTTTGTGATTTCCAGGATATATATACAGAAGACCAACTCTATATTAAGTAACATCGTTTTCCATGCCTGAAATGCTCTCATGGGTTTTTCAGCCACACCAGAATGCCTTAAGTGCTGATTCTGAAGTCAGGGTGCTACTTAAAGCTATTGTCATTCTATGAGTCTACTGTGTGGACTGCTTCTCATGTTGGAGTAGTCACTCCTTTTTAATTCTATTATTGTTACCAGACCCTTAATCCTATTTATGTGATCACTTTCACACTTAACCCTATTCCACATATTTTTGATGGGAAGGTAATGTTGACCTCATAAAATAATATAGGTAGTTTTCCCTACTCTAAGTTTATTTTTATTTCCTTTCCCTTCTTACCTATTCTTTTTAAGAAACATTATTTGTAGGGGAGGGAGAGAGAGAAAGAGAGAGAATGTCATCCATAAGTTCATTCCCCAAATATCTGCAAAATGGCCATTGCTGTTCTGAACCTGAGAACTGGGAAGGCAATCCGTGTCCTCCACATGGGTGAAAAGATCTCAACCAGGGCCTCCCAAAGATATGCACTAGCAGAAAACTGGAGTTGGGGACTGAAGCTGGGAACTGAACCTTGGTACTGAAATGTGGGACACAGATATCTTAACTGATAAATTAAACATTCTCTTTTTGTTCTTATTATGTCCATTTTTAATTCCATCTTTGGAGTGCTTAATATGTGTTGGTGAAGTGCCATGTTAACTATGAAAAAAATAAATCTCTTCTGAGGTTCACCTTCTAGAAAAGGTCCATTTCTACTTCACTAGTCTGACAGAATTATTTTTTAATTTTTTATCAAAACTTTTATATAGTAAATATGATTTTCCAAAGTATAGATTATGGATTACAATGGATTTTCTCCCTCATAACTTCACTCCCACCTGCAACCCTCCCATCTCCCCCTCCCTCTCCCATTCCATTCACATCACGATGCATTTTTAATTATCTTTATATACAGAGGATCGATTTAATATATATTAAGCAAAGATTTCATCAGTTTGCACCAACACAGAACATAGAGTGTAAAATACAGTTTGAGTACTAGTTATAGCATTAATTCACATTGGACAACACATTAAGGACAGAGACCCCACATAAGGAGTAAGTGCACAGTGACTCCTGTTGTTGACTTAACAATTGAAACTCTTGTTTATGGCGTCAGTAATCTCCCTAGGCTCTAGTTATGAGTTGCCAAGGCTATGGAAGCCTCTTGAGTTCGCTGACTTCAATCTTATTTAGACAAGGTCATAGTCAAAGTGGAAGTTCTCTCCTCCCTTCAGAGAAAGGTATCTCCTTCTTTGATGGCCCCGTTCTTTCCACTGGGATCTCACTTGCCGAGATCTTTCATTTAGGTCCTCTTTTTTTTTTTCCAGAGTGTCTTGGCTTTCCATGTCTAAAATACTCTCAAGGGCTCTTCAGTCAGA
This sequence comes from Sylvilagus floridanus, assembly GCA_949820135.1. NCBI lineage: Eukaryota > Metazoa > Chordata > Mammalia > Lagomorpha > Leporidae > Sylvilagus > Sylvilagus floridanus. Next base: position 47,289,651 of record OX463235.1, read on the forward strand.
TCCAAATACCTTAAGGGCTGATTCTGAGGCCAGAGTGCTGTTTAGGACATCTGCCAGTCTATAAGTCTTTGAGTCTGCTGTCTTCCCATGTTGGATATTACTCTCCATTTTTAATTTTATCAGTTAGTATTAGCAGACACTAGTCTTGTTTGTGTGATCCCTTTGACTCTTAGAGCTATCAGTGTGATCAATTGTGAATTGAAATTGATCACTTGGACTAGTGAGAAGGCATTGATACATGCAATCTTGAAGGGATTGTATTGGAATCCCCTGGCACGTTTCTAACTCCACTATTTGAGGCAAGTCCGATTGAGCATGTCCCAAATTGTACATCTCTTCCCTCTCTTATACCCACTCTTATATTTAACAGGGATCACTTTTCAGTTAAATTTAAACACCTAAGAATAAATGTGTGTTAATTACAGAGTTCAACCAATAGTATTAAGCAGAACGAAAAAAAATACTAAAAGGGATAAAGTATTAAATTTTACATCAACAGTCAGGACAAGGGCTGATCAAGTCACTGTTTCTCATAGTGTTCCTTTCACTTCAACAGGTTTCTTTTTTGTGGTTGGTTAGTTGTCATCAATCAGGGATAACATATGATATTTGTCCCTTTGGGACTGGCTTAATTCACTCAGCAAGATGTTTTACAGATTCCTCCATTTTGTTGAAATGACCAGATTTCATTGTTTTTGACTGCTGTATAGTATTCTATAGAGTACATGTCCCATAAATCCTTTATCCAGTCTACTGTTGATGGGTATTTGGGTTGATTACAGGTCTTAGCTATTGTGAACTGAGCTGCAATAAATATTGAGGTGCAGACAGCCCTTTTCTTTGCCAATTTAATTTCGTTTGGGTAAGTACCAAGGAGTGGCTACCTTGTATGGTAGGGTTATATTCAGGTTTCTGAGGAATCTCCAGACTGACTTCCATAGTGGCTTGACCAGTTTGCATTCCCACCAATAGTGGGTTAGTGTCCCTTTTTCCCACATCCTCGCCAGCATCTATTATTGGTAGGTTTCTGTATGTGAGCCATTCTAACCAGGGTGAGGTAAAACCTCATTGTGGTTTTGATTTGCTTTTCCATGATTGTTAGAGATCCTGAGCATTTTTTTTTCATGTGTCCGTTGGCCATTTGGATTTCCTCTTTTGAGAAATGTCTATTGAGGTCCTTGGTCCATCTCTTAGGTGGGTTGTTTGCTTTGTTGTTGTGGAGTTTCTTGATCTCTTTGTAGATTCTGGTTATTAACCCTTTATCTGTTGCATAGATTGCAAATATTTTTTCCCATTCTGTTGGTTGCCTCTTCACTTTCTTGACTGTTTATTTTGCAGTACAGAAACTTCTCAATTTGATGTAATCCCAATTGTTAGTTTTGGCTTTGACTTCCTGTGCTTGTGGGGTCTTTTCCAAGAAGTCTTTGCCTGTACCAATATCTTAGAGTGTTTCTCCAATGTTCTCTAATAATTTGATGGTGTCAGGTCATAGATTTATGTCTTTAATCCATGTTGAGTGGATTTTTGTGTAAGGTGTAAAGTAGGGGTCTTGCTTCATGCTTCTGCATGTGGAAATCCAGTTATCCCAGCACCATTTATTGAATAGAATGTCCTTGATACAGGAAATGGTTTTAGATCCTTGATCAAATATAAGTTGGTTCTAGATGTTTATATGGATTTCTGGTGTTTCTATTCTGTTCCATTGGTCTATCCATCTGTTTCTGTACCAGTACCATGCTGTTTTGATTACAACTGTCCTGTACTATGTCCTTGAAATAAGGTATTGTGATACCTCTGGCTTTGTTTTTGTTGTCCAAGATTGCTTTAGCTATTTGAGGGATCTTGCATCTCCATATGAATTTCAGTATCATTTTTTCTAGATCTGTGATGAATTTCTTTGATATTTTGATTGGTATTGCATTGAGTTTATATAATCTTTAGGGAGAATGGACATTTTGATGATGTTGATTCTTCCAATCCATGAGCATGGAAGATTTTTCCATTTTTTGTTATCCTCTTCTATTTCTTTCTTTAAGATTTTGTTATTCTCATTGTAGAGATCTTTAACATCCTTAGTTAACTTTATTCCAAGGTATTTGATTGTTTTGGTGGCTATTGTGAATGGGATTGATCTTATCAGTTCTTCCTCAGATGTGGCAATGCCTGTGTATACAAAGGCTGTTGATGTTTGAGGGTTGATTTTATAGCCTGCTACTTTGCCAAACTCTTCTATGAGTTCCAATAGTCTCTTAGTATAGTACTTTGTATCCCCTAAAAAAAGAATCATATCATCTGCAAAGAGGGATAGTTTGAGTTCTTCCTTCCCAATTTGGATCCCTTTAATTTCTTTTCTTGCCTGATTGTTCTGGCTAAAACTTCCAGAACTATATTGAATAGCAGTGGTGAGAGTGGGCATCCCTGTCTGGTACCAGATCTCAGTGGAAATGCTTCCGACTTTTCCCCATTCATTCAATATGATGCTGGCCATGGGTTTTTCATAAATTGCTTTGATTGTATTGAGGAATGTTCCTTCCATACCCAGTTTGCTTAGAGTTTTCATCTTGAAAGGTTGTTGAATTTTATCGAATGCTTTCTCTGCATCTATTGAGATAATCATGGTTTTTCTTCTGCAGTCTGTTAATGTGGTGTATCACGTTGATTGATTTGCGAACATTGAACCATCTCTGCATACCCAGGATAAATCCCACTTGGTCTGGGTGGATGATTTTTCTGATGTGTTGTTGTATTCCATTTGTGAGAATTTTATTGAGGATTTTTGCATCTATGTTCATTAGGGATTTTGGTCTGTAATTTTCTTTCAATGCTGCTTCTTTCTCTAGCTTAGGGATTAAGAAGATGCTGGTGTCATAGAAAGAATTTGGGAGGATTCCCTCTTTTTCAATTGTTCTGAATAGTTTGAGGAAAATTGGAGTTAGTTCTTTAAATGTAGAATTCATCAGTGAATCCATCTCGTCCTTGGCTTTTCTTTGTTTGGAGGGCCTTTATAACTGTTTTGATTTCTGTCTCAGTTATGGGTCTGTTTAGGTTTTCTATGTCTTCCTGGTTCAATTTAGGTAGGTTGCTCCTGCCCAGGAATCCATCCATTTCTGATAGATTTCCCTGTTTGCTGGCATACAAGTCCTTGTAGCAGTTTCCCTTTTTATCTCTGACTTTATTGATTTGGGTATTTTCTCTTCTATTTTTAGTTAGTTGGGCCAATGTGGTGTCAATTTTGTTTATTTTTTCGAGAACCAGCTCCTTGTTTGGCTGATTTTTTTGTAATTTTTTTTGGATTCAATCCTATATATTTCTTCTCTGATTTTAATTATTTCTCTCCTCCTACTAAATTTGGTCTGGTTTACTGCAGTTTTTCTAGATCCTTGAGATGAATTGAAAGCTCCTTTATTTCGTGCCTTTGCAATTTCTTAATGTAGGCACCTATTGATATAAACTTCCCTCTTAACACTGCTTTTGCTGTATCCCATAAGTTTTGATATGTTGTGTTGTTATTGTGATTTACTTTCCAGAAAGTTTTTGATTTCTCTTTTGATTTCTTCTTCTTTTCAAAAATTAAAAAATTTTTTTTCTTTTGACAGGCAGTGTGGACAGTGAGAGAGAGAGACATAGAGAAAGGTCTTCCTTTACCATTGGTTCACCCTCCAATGGGCGCTGCGGCTGGTGCACTGTGCTGATCCGATGGCAGGAGCCAGGTGCTTCTCCTGGTCTCCAATGGGGTGCAGGGTCCAAGCACTTGTGCCATCCTCCACTGCACTCCAAGACCACAGCAGAGAGCTGGCCTGGAAGAGGGGCAACTGGGGCAGAATCCGGTGCCCTGACTGGGACTAGAACCCGGTGTGCCGGCACTGTAAGGTGGAGGATTAGCCTAGTGAGCCATGGCGCCAGCTTTTGATTTCTTTTATGACTCAGTATTCATTCAGGTGCATGTTGTTCAGTCTCCATGTGTTTGCATATGCTCTAGGGATTCCCAAGTTTCTAATTTCCAACTTCATTCCCCTATGGTCTGAGAAGCTGCATGGTATGATTCTAATTCTTTTGAATTTGCTGAGACTTGCTTTATGGCCTAGTATGTGGTCAATCCTAGAGAAGGTTCCATGTATTGATGATAAAACTGTAAATTCTTTAAGTGTAGGATGAAAAGTTCTGTAGATATCTGTTAGATCCATTTGGGCTATAGTGTTGTTTAAATCTACTGTCTCCTTGTTGTTCTTCTGTCCTGTTGATCTGTCTATTTCTGAGAGTGGAGTATTGAAGTCCCCAGTACTATTGTATTGGAGTCTAAGTCTCTCTTTAAGTCCCTTAACAAATCTTTTAAATAAACTGGTGCCCTGTAATTAGGGGCATATATATTGATAATCGTTATATCTTCCTGTTGAATTGATCCCTTAATCATTATATAGTGCCCCCTCTTTGTCTCTCTTAACAGTTTTTGTGTTAAAGTTTATTTTTCCTCTCTTTTTTCATTTCTGTTGGCATGGTATATCTTTTCCAACTTTTCACTTTCAATCTGCATGCATCTTTGTTGGAAAGTTGTGTTTCTTGTAAGCAGCAAATAGATGGGTTTTGTTCCTTAACCCAATCAGCCAATCTGTTTCTTTTAACTGGGCCATTGAGGCCATTAACGTTCAATGTGACTATTGATAAGTAGTAACTTTGCCCTGCCATTTTTCCAAAGATATTTTCTAATATATGCTTTGAATTTCCTGTGATCTTCTGCTGTGAGGTTTTCTTCCTTTGCCTTCTTTCGTATCAATGTCCATGTTTCTGGGTTTCTGTGTGTAACACATCTTTAAGCATCTTTTGCAGGGCTGGATGAGTGGTGACAAATTCTTTCAGTATCTGTTTGCTATGAAAGGTCCTTATTTCACCTTCATTCAGAAATGAGAGCTTTGCCGGATATTTAGCATATTATGTGGTATCACATGATTTTTTAAAGATTTATTTATTTATTTGATGGGCAGAGTTACAGAGAGGTAGAGGCAGAGAAAGAGGTCTTTCTTCCACCAGTTCACTCTCCACATGGCTGCAATGGCTGGAACTGGGCCAACCCAAAGCCAGGATCCAGGGCTTCTTCTGGGTCTCCCATGTGGGTGCAGGGGCCCAAGCACTTGGGCCATCTTCCACCCCTTTCCCAGGCCATAGCAGAGCTTCTCATCTGAAGAGGAGCAGCCAGGACTTGAACTGGCACCCATATGGGATGCCAGCACTGCAGGGAGTGGCTTTACTCACTACACCACAGCATCAGCCCCAATATGATGTTTTGATAGATGTGTAATGTCAAAATCAGGGCAAATATAAGTATCTCCTCAAACATTTGAAAACATTAAGAATCCTTTATTCTGTTTTTTTAAAAGAAAGAATTTTTTAACTATTGCTACCTACTTTATTGTACAATAGAACATTAGAACTTGTTAATTGATAAACCCAATCTTCACTGATACTATTTGAATTGTTGCATAATGATGATTTCTCTGATTTTCATGCCTTATTTTTACACTGATTTTTGAAAAAAAATTTATTTGAGAGATGAAGAGAAAGAGAAGAGGGGGAGAAAGAGGGGAAGAGAGAAAGGGAGAGAGAGAGAGAAAGTCATCCATGTACTGGTTCACTCTCTGAATGAATGAGATTCAGAACTCCGTTTGAATATCCCAAGACTCAAGTACTTGAGCCATTACTTGCTGTCTCTCAGGGTGCACTTTAGAAGGAAGCTGGCGTTTCAAGCAGAACTGAAACTAAAAGCCAGATATTGCAATATAGAATGTGGGCATCTCAATGACATAAAACCACTGCTTTAAGCATCAACCCTGACTTTTTTTTTTTTAAAATTAGGATTCACTTGTAATGAAGAGGTCCCCTACATTTTTAAATTGAAAAATAAATATTTCATTAAAATAATGAGGAAAAAATAGATTTAAGTGTACTTGTTAGTATCATCCTAGAAGTCCTATTATGTTTCATAAGGTCATCACCTAAAATGCCCTATGACAATTTCCAAATAGTCCTGACTTTTCTCAGGTCAGCACAGGCTTCTTTTATAGATGGCAGCCCATATATGAGTTGTGTGAAAACCAAGTGAGGGATTAGAGTAACAAGTAAAGACAGAACCTGTGTCCAAGCTTGGTGAAAAATAGAGGGCCTGCAGAGGGTTTGACACTCGTGTTCCCAAGTACTCAGCCCATCCAATGCTACTGCAGGATGCTAAGGACAATCTCTGCTCTTGGGCTCAAATTTCTTCTTGTTTATTTTATTTTCTGGCTGGAAATGTCAATGTACTTCTTTGCACATGGATTTCCTATCTACAGGCAAAGGGCTTGAATAAGGTGATTTTCATCCTTTGTTCTATTCCTTGGCTTCTTTAGGATTCAGTTTGTCTGCTTTTTCCAGGGCACGGCCGTATTAACATCACTGACTTCCATTCTGCATGACGACAAAGAATTCCCAAACCCAGACAGGTTTGACCCTGGTCACTTCCTGGATGCCAGCGGCAACTTTAAGAAAAGTGACTATTTCATGCCTTTCTCAACAGGTAACAGAAAGTTATTTCCATTTGAACCTCAAGGACAATACAGATTTTGGGGATGAGTTGAAACTTAGGTTGTTTATTTCATGGAACTGTTAGATTTGCTCTTTGTACATGAACAGGTGCACCACTCCCATGGCCCATGCCTTTCTTGTGGTACATCCTTATTATACAGCCAGGTTAGTGGAGTTGTGGGATGTTGATCCAGTTCTTCCAAACTGAGAATGCTGAAGTGTAAGTTAATAAAACTCTGCCTCTAAGTGCATCTAGCTACACATGTGCTCCTCCTAGAATGTGCATGTCATTAGGCTTTCTTCGCCTATTATGAGAATGGTATATGGGCTGATAACTTTTAGAATCTTCTCTGTGGTGACCTTCACTCTAAGTAAGCTGTAGGGATACAACTAATATCTCAGATCACAAGATGATTTCTTAAGAGGCTCCCATCCAAGTCAGGAACTATATGTTCTGGAATAGCCAGGATATTATAATCCATAAAACGAGTGCTTTGAGAAAGGAAAGCACAGGTTGCTAAGGAGGCTGGATGGGTTAACTATTTTCTGTTCATTGACATCCTGGAGCTAACTTACAGGAGAGGAGAAAATTGAATTGCCTCAGAGGAGACAGCAAGGAAAGAAGAGATGCAGGGCACTCTTAGGAAGACAATGGACTTCAGGAGCAGAACATTCTCTGTAGATCTAGGGGGTCATATAAATCTAGGCATGGGGAAATGCTGGGAATGTGGCGGATGCTCTGAAGTGATTGCAGAGTACCTGAATCTTCCTACATTCATGATCATACACCTTGGACATTTAGTCTCCACAGCTAAATTGTGTGTACTGAGTCTCTACATGGAATCCCATTTCCTTTTCTCTGTGTCTTCAATATTTTGGGTCTGACATCATACATGTCAGCATGTGAAGGTCTGGGCTCTTCTTTTTAATGAAATCTCATTTTTATAAAAGATTTTATTTATTTATTCAAGAGGCAAAGCTACAGACAGAAGGGGCAGATAGGGAGAGAGAGTGGTCTTCCATTCACTGGTTCACTCTCCAAATGGCCATAACCATTCTGAAGCCAGAAGCCAGGAGCTTCTTCCAGGTCCCTCACGTGGGTGCAGGGGCCCAAGTATTTGTACCATCTTCTGCTGCTTTCCTGGGCCATTAACAGGGAGATACTAGTGGGATGATGGCATTGCAGGCAGAGGCACAACCCACTACAACACAGTGCTGGCCCCTGAAAACACATTTTTATCTGCATAGAAAAATAGAGAATAATATTCAAGGTGATCCATGCTACAGTGGATCGTGAATATGATGAGGTAGCTTAGAGGAAGAACTTGGGATTACAAATATTGTAAAGAGGAAGAGACATAAGACATAGGTTCCAAAGGAAGCAGAGGAGAGGCGATCTTAGGTCAATGGGATAGTGCAGAATGAAGCTTGAAACTTCATGGTGGACTGGAAATTGACAAAGAGGGGAGACTACAACTGAGTGGAGTGGAAGGAGTGATATTCATCATCAGTCCATGAACAGATTGTGATCAAATCAAGGCACTTGGACTTCATTCTAAGGTAGGGACATGAGAGCCACTTATGGTTTTAAACTCAAAGAGTGACCCATTTAGACATATGGTTTTGAAATTGCCCTGGGGGAAAGAAAGGCTTTGAATATTCTGCCATAGTTTCAAAGGGACATAAAATATGAGGGCACTTTTAGGTTTATGGAAAATAGTATGAAATTATTTCCATCTTGATGAAAAACATTGTTATCTGAGCATCAGAGAAGTCCTCAATAATTCTTTGAAAATGCATAATATGGAAAATTTTTGATGGATTTCAACTTTCTGAGCCATAATAGACTTATATTTCCATTCCATTTTATCATGAGTTTTCTGAAGTATATTTGTATATAAGCAACCTCCACTCAACCTTTCTCTTGTCAACCCTCTGCACAAGAAATGTGTGTTTCTGAAAAAGTTTGGTCTACACTCAAAGTGTTTATAATGTGGCGATAGTTAATGTGTGGTACAGAACTTATATTCAATAAACATTTGTGAAGTGAGGGACACCTGATATAATCAGATGTTATATGGATAGTAAGTGCTTATGCTTTGTTCCGTGTGTGTATCCAACAATCCTCCCAATCATCCTGTCTTCCATCCACCCACCCCGCTGCTCAGTCCTTGAGTAAGCAGTCACTGCATACTTCTTGTGATAATTTCACAACCTAGTGTTTGGGTAACAAATCCTCTGTGCTTTTTTTTCCCCCTCAGGAAAGCGAGTGTGTGTGGGAGAGGCCCTGGCCCGCATGGAGCTGTTTATATTCCTGACTGCCATTTTGCAGAACTTTACCCTGAAGCCTCTGGTTGACCCAAAAGACGTTGACATCGCTCCACTCTCCACTGGGTTTAGCCGTGTGCCACCCTTGTACAAGCTCTGCCTCATTCCTGTCTGAAGACAGGTGATGTGGCTGCTGCTGCGCTGTCATCTGCTATCCCCACCCCTCCAGAGCAGCTTCCTACTCCTTCACCTATCATGGGTCCCTTCTCTGTCATGTCCTCTGACATTTGTTCATTACTCAAGACCTAGCCTCCATTAGAAAGGTTTTTTTTTTTTTTTTTTTTTGGTGTCTTTATAAATGTGTATCTGCTATTCCTTATACTCTGTAACTCTTGGATTGACCACCACAGGGACTAATACCTGTGGTATTATCACAGATATTATCACTATAAAATAGAACAAGATGGTTGGTATTTGACAATTCAGAATCATTTATCCTTTATGTTTTTTTTCAATAGAAGCATTATTAAATGTTGAATCAGTCTCAAATTTTCTTTCTTTTGTACATAATGTGGAGAAGAAATGAAAGAAAACAAAGTCCCTAGAGGCCATGCTGGTTCTTATATTGATTGGAACAAATCTTCAAAAATAGAAGAAAGAAGAGAACTCTCTTGAATGTCACCTAGAGGTACTGGAGACTTGATGTGAAAGAAAGAAATTATGTTCAGGAGTAGTTACCACCTGCTGGGAATTTTTTTCCAAGGTTTAAACTAATTTATATTAGTAATTACATCAAACATTGCTTTCCTTTTTTAAATTCCATCTTGTCTTTTTTTCTTTTTAAAAATTATTTATACAAGGTAAACAAATTTCCTATATTTCATATATACAAATTTAGGAGCATAGCGATACTTCCCACCCTACCAACCCTACTGCCCATGCTCCCACCCTCTCTCTTCCTTCCTTTTTATTCTTAGTTTTAATTTTTACAATGTTGGGGAATTTTAAGAGGATTAGCTGAAGGAGCTTAAAATATCCAAATTCATGTCCCTGATTTGATGATATAGTTGACACTATAAAAACTTTAAAATATGTTTAATATTTGTGCTTACAACTGACATTAAAGTATGTATACCTGCTTTCATATAGCAAATTGTGTATGTAAGTGTTATTCTTTCTTCCCAGAAAACAGAATTCCTAGAAAGTCTCATGAGATCTTATTAATTTGCTTCTTTTGACCACATTTTTTACACTTCGCAGATATACTATGTAATATGGTATTGTGGTACTCTAACCATTAGCTTCATTTCATCTCTAAGATATACAACACTGAACCTTTAAGACATTTAAAAATACGTGATTATCATTTTTTCCTTCTATATTCATAGAACCTAGAAACAAAAAAATGAAAGTTAACACATTATCTTCACTAAACCTTTGTTGATCGTTAAATGACAAGTTTTAATATGTTAGCTCTGGTGTGAAAAAACAAGCAATATTGTGATTTTTTTTCATGTCCTGTTTTATTGATGTATGTACTAATTTTTTAATTATTTTATTTTTTCTTCTCTTTTTTTGGAAATAACTAAATCTTTATTTTCCTAAAGTAGATATTTAAATTACTGGGTTTTTAAAATTCTTATTTTTGCCGTTGGTTCACCCTCCAATGGCCACTGTGGCTGGCACACCGCACTGATCTGATGGCGGAACCGGGCGCTTCTCCTGGTCTCCCATGGGGTGCAGAGGCCCAAGCGCCTGGGCCATCCTCCACTGCACTCCTGGGCCACAGCAGAGTGCTGGCCTGGAAGAGGGGCAACTGGGACAGAATCCGGTGCCCCGACCAGGACTAGAACCCGGTGTGCTGGCACCACAGGCAGAGGATTAGCCTATTGAGCCGTGGTGCTGGCTGACAAAAAAGAGAGAGAACTATCCAGCATGGGAAGCAGGAGGCACAGCAGACTCATAGAACCATGTTGAAAGACAAGCAATCCTGGCCAGCGCTGCGGCTCAATAGACTAATCCTCCACTTTGCAGCGCCGGCACATCAGGTTCTAGTCCCGGTTGGGGTGCCACATTCTGTCCTGGTTGCTCCTCTTCCAGGCCAGCACTCTGCTTTGGCCCAGGAGTGCAGTGGAGGATGGCCCAAGTACTCGGACCCTGCACTCCATGGGAGACCAGGATAAGCACCTGGCTCCTGCCATCGGATCAGCAAGGTGTGCCGGCTGCAGTGCACTGGCCACAATGGCCATTGGAGGGTGAACCAATGGTAAAGGAAGACCTTTCTCTCTGTCTCTCTCACTGTCCACTCTGCCTGTCCAAAAAAAAAAAAAAAAAGACAAGCAATCCTGAATAACTAAAACAATCTTAAACAATAAAAACAAAGCCAGAGGTATCACAACACCACATTTCAGGCATACTACAGAGCTGTTGTAATCAAAACACTCTGGCACTGACACCAAAATAGACTGTGGGCTGATGGAACAGAATAGAAACCCCCCAAATTAATCCACACATCTACCACCAACTAATCTTTGAGAACGGAGATGAAATCACTCCTTGTGGGCTGGTTCTGTGGCATAATAGGTTAAGCCCCTGCCTGTGGCAGTGGGTATCCCTTATGAGTGCCTTTTTGTGTACCTACTGCACCTCTTCTAATCCAGCTCTCTGTTTATGGCCTGGGAAAGCAGTGGAAGATGTCTCAAATGCTTGGGTCCCTGCACCCACATGAGGGACCTTGGGAAGCTCCTGGCTCCTGGCTTCAGAGCAGCCCAGCTCTGGCCCTTTGCAGCTATTTGGGGGAGCAAACCAGTGAATGGAAGACCTCTCTCTCTTTGTCTCTCCCTATCTGTCTGTGACCTTGCCTCTCAAATAAATAAATAAAATTTAAAAATTACTCCCTGAAAAAAGGACACTATCTTCAATGAATGGTATTGGTAAAATTGGATCTCTGCATGTGGATGTATGAAACAAGGCCCCTACATTACACCCCATAATAAGTCAAATCACAATAGATCAAGAATCTAAACTGAAGATGTGAAACCATTAAATTACTGGAGAAAAACATAAGGGAAACACTGCAAGGAAACAGTGAACAAACTGATGAGACCACCAACAGAATGGGACAAAGTATTTTTAAACTATGCAACTGATAAAGAATTAATATCCAAGATCTTAAAGAAACTCAAGAAACTAAACAACAACAAAAACAAACAATCCAGTGAAGAAATGGGAAAAGGACATGAAGAGTCATTTTTCAAAGGATGAAACACAAGTGGCCAACAGACACATGAAAAAATGCTCAAGATCAATAGCCTTTAGGGAAATGCAAATTTAAAAAGACAATGAGATTTCACTAACACTAGTTAGAAATATTATCCAAAAATAAAAAAATAACAAATGTGGGGCTGGCACTGTGGCACAGTGGGCTAAAACTACAACCTGAGGTGCCAGTATCCCATATGAGTTTGAGTCTTGGCTGCTCCACTTCTGAGCCAGCTCCCTAGAACAACCATTATGGAAAATAGTATGAGATAAGCCAGTCTCCAAAGGACAAATACTGTGTTTTCCATGATATGTGGTAGTTAATATAGAATACAAAAAAATGAATAGGAATGAAATGGGCATCTTGCTATTTGTTGTTTTTAGCTCTTGAAATTGTGGAACTGTGGTCTTTCCACTTCTTGTTGAATATTATGGATAGTGTTGCATTAAGTCTGTAATTACAGAGTGGACTAAAATTATGTTTTTGCAAAAATTAAAGAAAAAGAATGGAAGGATGGAGGGGGATTGAAGAAGGGAGGGAGAGTGAGAGGTAGGGAAGTATGGTTATCTTTTTAGATAAATAAAAAAAGAAATTTGTTTTTTATATTAATAAAAATTAAGAAAAACACTATTTGTATTCTCCATTTAGTTACTAACTATATAATGAATAGAGTACGATAGGACGAGAATAACTTAAATGATGTTCATTAAATAAGCTAGCCTGAAAATTATCATCTGAGGATGCAAAACATTCCATGTGAATAGAGCCATAAGGCCTGTATTGGCACAAAAGCTGTGCACCCAGAGATCTCGCTCTTTATAGTTTCCTTCCACAGGTGTGTGTCCAATTGGGTAACTCTCCTCTATGTTCATGGGCTGTATTCTTGTAATTTTTCTAGGCTGAAGCTGTGATGTTTGTGGGAGGTTGAGACTGTTGAAGCTACTCTGCCATGGGCAGGATTACTGAACTTAAATGGAAGGGCCAAACTTTCCCTCCAGTGCCCCACATATGCTACCCAGGAATGAGTTCTTGCCAGCTGCAACTGACAGATAATTTGTCTTGATTTCAATTCCTTGACCTCTGTGAGTCTGTAGATACTTCAGATGATGAAGCATGGGGAGAACTGGCTGCTCCACTTCTGATCCATCTCACTGCTAATGGCCTGGGAATGCAGTGGAAGATGGACCAAGTACTTGACCCCGTGCCACCCATGTGGGAGACCCAGGTGAAGCTCTTGGCTCCTGGCTTTGGTCTGGCTCAGCCCTGGCCATTGTGGCCACTGAGGAATGAACTAGTAAATGGAAGACCTCCCTCTTTGTGTCTCTCCCTCTCTCTTTGTGACTCTGACTTTCAAATAAAGAAACAAATCTTTAACAAAATCTTGGGAAGTATAATTTTTAAGTGGAGGAGACTGCTAGAAATTAGCTGACACTAGTAATGAAATAAATATTATTCAATATGTAACAGGTAAGCATGTTTGACTTAAAATATGAGTCCCCGGAAATGATAATCTTCCCAGAGGTGCATAAGCTGAATTTGATCATTGAGTAACATCAAACAAACTCAGACTGAGGGATATTAATAAGCATTTTGCTGATAGCCTCAAAGTGTGTCAATGTCATAGATGTCAAGGAAAGCATGAAGAATTATTTGAGTCAGACACTGGCTAGAGACATAACAACTAGGCATAACATGTGACTCTTTAAATGATTTTAGTATAGTTTGATAGGAAAATCACTGTGTTTATAGGAAATACATACTGAAAGACTCAGGACTTTGGAAAATGTAAGAAAGGTGTTCCTTTACTACTAATGGCAACAACATGAATGAACACCAAAAAGATAATATTAATTGGAAAAACTCATGTCTATAGAGTTCTTTCATTAATTTAGTTAAATTTATTCCTAAATATTTGTTTTATTGTGGCTATTCTCTATGGTATTTCTTTCTTGATTTCTCTTTCTATAGGTTCATTTTTAGCATTCAAAAAGCTACTGTTTTTTGTAAGTTTTTTTTTTTTTTTTTACTTGGCAGGTAGAGTTATAGACAGTGAGAGAGACAGACAGAAAGGCCTTCCTTCCATTGATTCACTCCCCAAATGGCCGCTACGGCTGGCACTGCGCTGATCTGAAGCTAGGAGCCAGGTGTTTCTTCCTAGTCTCCCATACGGGTACAGGGGCCCAAGCACTTGGGCCATCCTCTGCTGCCCTCTTGGGCCACAGCAGAGAGCTGGACTGGAAGAGGAGCAACCGGGACTAGAACCGGTGCCCATATGGGATGCTGGTGCCACAGGCAGAGGATTAACCAAGTGAGCCATGGCGCTGGCCCCTATAAATTTATTTTTAACCTGATTCTATACTGAAATAGGTTTATCAACTCTAGCAGCATCTTGGTGGAGTGTTTAGATTTTCCCATGCACAACACCATGTCTTTTGTAAACATAGATAATTTCAATTCCTCTTTTCCAGATTTGATGCCCTTTATTTCTTTCTCCTCCCTAATTATTTTTGCTAAAGTCCTGTGCTATATAGAGTAAGAGTGGTGAAAGAGGACATCCTTGTCTTGTTCCAGATCTGAGGGGAAATGCTTTCAAACAGTATGGTTTTGGCTGTTTATATGACATATATAGCCTTTATAATTTTGAGGAATGTTGCTTCTATACTTAATTTGTGCATGGTTTTTTTTTTTTTTTATCAAGAAGAGATGTTGAATTGTATTAAATGCTTTCTCTACATCTATTGAGATAACCATAAGGGGGTTTATTTTTCACTCTATTGATATGATTTATGACATCTATTGATTTGCAAATGTTGAACCACCCTTGCATTTCTGGGATAAATCCCACTTGATTGTGATGAATGATATTTTGGGGTAGTTTTAGATAAAATTTGCTAGTATTTTGTTGAGGATTTTTGCAACTATGTTCATTAAAGTTATAGGCTGGTAGTTTTCTTTTCATGTCCTGTCTTTGTTTGGTTTTGGTATCAAAGTAATGCTGGTCTCATAAAACAAACTCAGCAGAGTTCCATCCTGTTTAGTATTTTGAGGTAGTTTGAAGTGTATTGGAGTTACTTCCTTTTTGAATGTTTTAAAGAATTCAATAGTAAAGCCATCAGGTCCCAGACTTGTCCTAGATGGCAAACTTTGATTGCTGCTTTGATCTCATTGCTGATTATGGTCTGTTTAGATTATCTATATATTCTTGAGTTAATATTGGTAGGTTATATGTATCCAGGAATTTATCTATTTCTTTGAGGTTTTCCAGTTTATCAGCATGTAGGTCTTCATAGTGGTTTCTTATGATCCATTTTTTCAGTGATGTTGGTTGTAATGTCTCCTTTTTCATCTCTAATTTTATTTTTTTGAGTTTGCTCCTTTTTGCTTTGTTAGTCTTACTAGAAATTTATCTATTTTGTTTATCTTCTTAAAAAACAACTTTTTACTTTGTTGATATTTTCTACTTTTTAATTTCAATTTCATTTATTTCTGCTCTGATTCTTATTAGTTCTTGCCTCCTGTTGATTTTGTGTTTGGTTCTTGTTTTTCTAACTCTTTGAGATACAATATTAAGTCTTTAATTTGAGACATTTTTGTTTTTTAAGCATAAGCACTTAGTGATATAAACTTCCCTCTTAAAATTGCTTTTGCTGTTTCCCATTAGTTTGGATATGTTGAGTTTTCATTTTCATTTATTTCAAGAAAGTTTTTGACTTCCTTTTTAATTTCTTCAGTGACTCATTGATCATTCAATCATGTTTAATTTCCAACCATTTATGAATGTTCTATTGTTCTTGTTGTTGAGTTCCAGCTTTAATCATTTATGATCTGAGAAGATACTTGGTATGATTTCAATATTTAAAAAAATGGAAAGATATTTCTTGCTCATGGATCAAATAATCAATATCATTAAAATGTTTATAGTACCTAAAGCGACCTACAGATTCAATGTAATCCCTATCAAAATAACAATAACACTCTTTACAGAATTAGGAAAAGCATTCCTAGTATTACTGTGGAATTACAAAAAACCCCAAATAGCCAAAATGATCCTGAGCAAGAAAAAAAATCAAGCTGGAGGCATCACAATAGTTGACTATAAAGCTATAGTAATTGAAACAATATGATACTGGCATAAAAACCTATCAACTCAAGGTGAATCAAAGACCTAAATAAAAAATCTGAGCCTATGAAGCTGCTAGAAGAAAAAATAAGAGAAACACTGATGTAGGGGATGACTCCTTGGTTAAAACCTCCATAGCTCAGACAACAAAAGCAAGACTAAACAAATAGGATTGCATCAAACTCAGAAGCTTTTTTTTAAAAAAGATTTATTTTTATTTGAAAGGCAGAGTTACAGAGAGAGAGAAACAGACAAAGAGATCTGTGATCCACTGGTTCACTCCTATAATAGCTGCAATAGCGAGAGCTGTGCCAGTCCAAAGCCAGGAGCAAGGAGTTTCCTCTAGATCTCCCATGTGGGTGCAGGGCCCAAATACATGGGCCATGTTCCACTGATATTTGATGCGATTAGCAAGGAGCTGCATCAGAAGTGGAGCATCTGAGACTTGAACAGGCATGGATGCTGGCATCACAGGCAGAGACTTAACCTTCTATGCCTAGGCACCAGCCATCTGAAAATTAGAGATAGGACTTTACAAAAGAATAAAAATATGAATGAACATTGTCTTATCTTCATCCCTGGTGATTGTCATTGAAACTGGGATAGGGAATGTAAAATTGTATGAATATTATTCAGACATCATACAGTCAGGAAAACCTTGATGTAGATCCAGATATAAGAGTTTTGCTGAGCAGACAAGGATGGGAATGGGGTTGTGCATTTGTGTACTTTCACTGTCATTTAATCTAGTAGTCTCATGATTTTTTTTTTTTAAATACAGAAGATCAATTTAGTATATATTAAGTAAAGATTTCAACAGTTTGCACTCACACAGAAACACAAAGTGTAAAGTACTGTTTGAGTACTAGTTATAGCATTAATTCACATTGAACAACATATTAAGGACAGAGATCCTACATGAGGAGAAAGTGCACAGTGACTCCTGTTGTTGACTTAATAAATTGGCACTCTTGTTTAAGGTATCAATAATCACTCTAGGCTCTAGCCATGAGTTGACAAGGCTATGGAAGCCTTTTGAGTTCACCGACTTTGATCTTATTTAGACAAGGTCAAAGTGGAAGTTCTCTCCTCCCTTCAGAGAAAGGTACCTCCTTCTTTGATGGCTCCGTTCTTTCCACTGGGATCTCACTCACAGAGATCCAGAGATCTTTCAATAAGGTTTTTTTTGTTTGTTTGTTTTTTTGGTTTTTTTTTTGCCAGAGTGCCTTGGCTTTCCATATCTAAAATACTCGCATAGGCTCTTCAGCCAGATCCGAATGCCTTAAAGGCTAATTCTGAGGCCAGAGTGCTGTTTAGGACATCAGCCATTCTATGAGTCTGCTGTGTATCCCACTTGCCATGTTGGATCATTCTCTCCTTCTTAATTCTATCAGTTAGTATTAGCAGACACCAGTCTTGTTTATGTGATCCCTTTGACTCTTAGACCTAGCAGTGTGATCAATTGTGAACTGAAAGTGATCACTTTGACTAGTACGATGGCATTGGTACATGCCACCTTGATGGGATTGAATTGGAATCCCCTGGCACATTTCTTTCTTTTTTTTTTTTATAATGCTTTTATTTAAAGAATATAAATTTCCAAAATACAGCTTATAGATTACAATGGCTCCCCCCCACCATAACTTACCCCCACCCGCAACCCTCCCCTTTCCCACTCCCTCTCCCCTTGCTTCACATCAAGATTCATTTTCAATTCTCTTTATATACAGAAGATCAGTTTACTATATATTAAGTAAAGATTTCAACAGTTTGCCCTCACATAGCAACACAAAGTGAAAAATACTGTTGGAGTACTAGTTATAGTATTAATTCACAATGTATAGCATATTAAGGACAGAGATCCTACATGATATATTTTTTTAAAAAAATTGATTAATTTCCTAGGCAATTTCCAATTTAACACCAAGATTTTTTTTCATTTTTAATTATCTATAT
The DNA here is from genome assembly GCA_949820135.1 of Sylvilagus floridanus. NCBI lineage: Eukaryota > Metazoa > Chordata > Mammalia > Lagomorpha > Leporidae > Sylvilagus > Sylvilagus floridanus. Next base: position 47,307,809 of record OX463235.1, read on the forward strand.
ACAGAAGATAGATTCAGTATATACTAAGTAAAGATTTCATCAGTTTGCACCCACACAGTAGTCTCATGATTTGATGATCTATGATCTTGTAGTCCCAAGTTCCTGAGGGGTCCTGGTCCTCAAGTATTAAATCTCAAATTATTTTAAAAAATTTTTTAATATTTTTATTAGTTTTTGAATAGAAAACTTTTATTTAATAAATATAAATTTCAAAAGTACAACTTTCAGATTAATGCAGTTTTTTTCCCCATAACCAACCTCCCACCTGCAAACCATCCATCTCCTACTCTCTCTCCCATCACATTCCTCATTAAGATTCACATTTAATCATTTTTATGTACAGAAGAGCAATTCAGTTTAACAGTTTCCACAATACAGACACAAAAAAGTACAAAGCACTGTTTGAAGACAAGTTTTACCATTAATTCTCATAGTACAACACATTAAGGACAGAGGTCCTACATGGAGAGCAGGTGCAGAGTGACACCTGTTGATGATTTAACAATTGACACTCTTTTTTATGACATCAGTAATCACCTGAGGCTCTTGTCATGAGCTGCCAGGCTATGGAAACCTCTTGAGTTCACAAACCCCGACCCTATTTAGACAAGGCCATAGTCAAAGTGGAAGTTCTCTCCTCCCTTCAGAGAAAGGTACCTCCTTCTTTGATGGTCCATTCTTTCCATTGGGATCTTACTCACAGAGATCTTTCATTTAGGTCATTTTTTTGCCACAGTTTCTTGGCTTTCCATGCCTGAGAGACTCTCATGGGCTTTTTAGTTAGATCCGAATGCCTTAAGGGCTGATTCTGAGGTCAGAATTCTGTTTAGGGAATTTGCCTTTCTATGAGTCTGCTGTGTATCCTGCTTCCCAGGTTGGATCATTCGCTCCTTTTTAATTCTATCTATTATTATTAGCAGACACTGGTATTATGTGATCCTTTTGACTCTTAATCCTATCTTTATGATCAGTTATGAACTTAAACTGATCATTTGAATTAGTAAGATGGCATTGGTACTTTCCAACTTAATGGGATTTGGAGTCCCATGGCATGTTTTAAACTTTACCCTTAGGAGTAACTATGAGGGAGCATGTGCTACACTATATATCTCCTTTCTCTCTTATTCCCACTCTTGTTTTTAACAGGGATCAACTTTCAATTGGATTTAAACACCTAATAATAATTCTGAGTTAAGTAAATAATTCAACCAATGGTATTAAGTAGAAAAAGAAAATACTGAAAAGAATAAAATAGTAAACTGTTCCTCAACAGTCAGGACAAGGGCTGATCAAGTTATTGCTTCTCATTCTGTCCGTTTCAATTCTACAGGTTTCCTTTTAGGTGCTCAGTTGTCACAGATCAGGGAGAACATATGATATTTGTCCCTTTGGGACTGGCTTAAGTCACTCAGCATTATTATGTTTTCCAAATTCTTCCATTTTGTTGCAAATGACCAGAATTCATTTTTTACTGCTTTATAGTATTCTATAGAGTTTTTATCTCATAATTTATTTATCAATTCTTCTGTTGATGTCATTTAGCTGTTGATGTCTTAGCTAATGTGAATTGAGCTGCAATAAACATTGAGTTGCAGATAACTCTTTTATTTGCCAATTTAATTTCCCTTGGGTAAATTCTGAGGAGAGGGATGGCTGGGCCATTTGGTAGAGCTATATTCAGATTTCTGAGGTATCTCCAAACTGTTATCCACAGTGGCTTTATGAGTTTGCATTCCCGGTAACAGTGGATTAGTATGCCTTTTCCCCCACATCCTTGGCAGTATCTGTTGTTAGTTAATTTTTCTAAGCCATTCTAACCAGGGTGAGGTTAAACCTCATTGGGTTTTGATTTGTATTTCCCTGATGGCTAGTGATCCTAAACACTTTTTCATGTGTCTGTTGGCCATTTGGATTTCCTCTTTTGAAAAATGTCTATTTAGGTCCTTGGCCCATGCCTAATTTTTTTGTGGAGTTTCTTGATCTTTTGTAGATTCTGGTTATTAAATCTTTATCAGTTGCATCATTTGCAATTATTTTTTTCTTATTCTCTTGGTTTCCTCTTCACTTTCCTTACTGTTTCTTTTGCAATACAGAAACTTCTCAATTTGATGTAATCCCAGTTGTTAATTTTAGCTTTGACTGCCTGTGCCTCTGGGGTCTTTTCCAATAAGTATTTGCCTGTGCCTATATCTTACAGGGTTTCTCCAATGTTCTCTAATAATTTGATGGTGTCAGATCATAGATTTATATTTTTAATCCATGTTGAGTGGATTTTTGTGTAAGGGGTAAGGTAGTGGTCTTGCTTCATATTTCTGCATGTGGAAATCCAGTTTTCCCAGCACCATTTGTTGAATAGACTGTCCTTGCTCCAGGAATTGGTTTTAGCTCCTTGATCAAATGTAAGTTGCTATAGATGTTTGGATTGATTTCTGGTGCTTCTATTCTGTTCCATTGGTATATCCATCTGTTTCTGGACCAGTACTATGCTGTTTTGATTATAACTGCATTGTAGTATGTCTTGAAATCTGGTATTGTGATGCCTCCAGCTCTGTTTTTGTTGTACAAGATTGTTTTAGCTATTCAGGGTCTCCTGTGCCTGCATATGAATTTCAGCATCATTTTTTCCAGATCTAAGGAGAATTTCTTTGGTATTTTGATTGGCATCACAATGAGTCTATAAATTCCTTTCAAAATATGGGTATTTTGGTTATATTTTAAAGTTCAAATTCTTAAAAAAAGAAATTCTAATAAGGCTTCAGGGTACAAGACTTATGGATAATATTCAGTTGTTTTCCTATACAGTCACAATGAACAGTTGCATTTTGAAATTAAAACACAATATCATTTACATTAGTACCAACAAACATCAAACAATTAAATTTAGGTCTGAATATATACATACACATATATTCACAAACACAAACATACATATTTGATCATTTGAAAGAAACTACAAAACAGAAGAAACCAAAGATGATGTAAATAAATATATATTCCATGTACATGGATGTGATAACTTATATATGTTGTCAGTCTTAATTTGATCTCTAGACACAATGTATTCCAATTAAAACACAGACAAATTTTTTAAATATTGATATCTGACTTCAAAGTTGATATGAAGAAGTTACAAAACCTACGGTATGTAATATTTAAGGAGAACAATGTCAGTGGACTGACCTTACCTTATCTAACTTCAAGGCTTGTTGGAAATGTATAGTAATCAAAACAGTGTGGAATCAGTGAAAGAATAGACAAATATGTTAATGGAATAGTAGAGAGCTGGAAATGGATGTATAAAAATAATGTCAACTGATTTTTGAAAAGGAGTAATGGCAACTCCATGGAGAAATGATAGCATTTTCACAAATGCTTTTGGAACAATTGGGAAATCATGTGCAAAAAAATGAACCCAAAAAACAAAAACAATGAATATAGCGATTGGCCTTACCACAAAGTTAGTTCAAAAAAGCTCATAAATCTAAATGCAAAATGTGAATGTAAATATAAGCTCTTAGAACATTACATAGAAGAAAATTTTGATGAACTTTCTCTGGTAAAAGTTTGCTAAATACAACAAAAGCTCTATCCATGAAAGCAACAACTGATTAACTGGACTTAAACAAAAGAATACTGTTAAGGTAATGAGAAGGAAAGTCATAGAGTGTAAGAAATATTTACAAAAGACATATATGATGCAGGACTGCTAATTCAAAACATACAAAGAAATTTTATAACTCAACAGTGAGAAATGGACAACCTGCTCAAAAAAATTGGCAAAAATGTGATTATATACCTCATTCATGAAGACAGATGGCAATATGTATTTGAAAAATTCTCAGCATCATGCATCATTAAAAATTGTAAATTAAAGCAGTAACAAGACACCACTAACCATCCACACAATGACTATCATCTAAGAGTCATCAAACCAAATGTTGTCAATAGTGTGGAGCAGTGCTGATGATTAGCTTCAATAGTGGTTATGCAAAATGGGCAAACATTTGGAAGGTAGTTTGACATTTTCTTACAAGTCTAAACTATGCTTATGATATTTTCCAGCTATTGTGCTACTTGGTATTTATCCAAATGAATTGAAAATTTAATCTACACAAACATCTGCATAAGGGTGTTTACAGCAGCTTTAGTCATCATTTGTCAAAAGTGGGAAGCCATCAAGATGTCTTTCATTAGTTGAATGGATAAACAAACTGTAGTACATTCACATAAGAACATATTATTTAGTGTTAAAAATAGGTTTATTACTAAAGGCATGAAAATATATAGAAGAACATTATGTATATTACTAAGTGAAAGAAGCCAATATGCAAAGGTTATATACTGTAATTCCTGTAATATGAATTATTGAAAAGGCAGTGCTGTGGTGATTTGAAGGTCATATGTAGGCAAGTACTTGAAGGGGAGAAGAGGAAAAAAAGCAGAAAAGAGGATTTTTAGGCTGTGAACTGTCCTACGTGATACCACAATGGTGCATATGTTACATTACATGTCAAAATCATTGAATGTATAACACCGAGTGAACCCTACATAAAGTATGGACTTGGTTCACGATGAGGTACCAGTATTGGTTGCTTGATTTTATCTGATGAACAACATTTTGAGGTTATTACTTGGAGTACAGATGTGTGATGGTGTGGGCAGATATATGTGAGCACTATTTACTTCCTACTTAGTAAGTACTAACTCACATAGTTCTAGACATGGTAAAGTTTGTGCTACTCTGTATCACACTGTGACTGTTGAAGGCCTAATGGTGATACTCTGCTGATCATTTGGATGGAGGTGGAAATTCTATGTGATGGGATTTGAGCTGGAATTTGGAACACTGGGGTCCTTAGACAAAGTCTTCTACTGATGCACTGATTACATCATTTCATTGAGTTACCAATTGCCCTTTCATAAAAATCAAAACAAATTTTGGACCAGATGATCTAAGAGGTCCCTTTAATCTTTAAATTATCTGTAACCGTGGGGCCAGCATTTGCACAGTGGTTAAGATGCTGCTTGGGATTTCTACATACCAGATCAGATTGCATTAGTTCCAGTTCCAGTTCCAATTCCAGTTCCAGTCCTGCATTGCTAGTGGCACTAGCTTCCTCTAATGCATATCTTGGCAGGCAGCAGGTGATTGACTCAAGTACTTGGGTCCCATGTGGGAGATACTGATTGAATTTTTTGTTACTGGCTTCAGCTTGTCCAGGCCCTCATGATTTGGGTATTTTAGGAGTGAACTTTAGAAGGGAGATTTCTATCCCCCGCCCCTCTTTAGGCATCTCAAAAAACAATAAAGATCTATAAAAAGAAAGTGTTAGGCAAGACATCAGCTCAACCAAGTAGAGTAGTTTCCTGAGTTAATTTATTTTTCTGTGAACATGTCCATCTTTATTCACAAACACATACATTAAAAAGGGCATGTAAAAAGTGCATAACCAATTCTGGGGAATGCTATCCATAGGGCAGAATGGACACTGGTGACAATATGCTGATCCAATCAGATTGAAGACAGGATGGCTCCCCAGGTGGGCATAGTTGCAACTGTGAGTTGTTTACCTGACCCTCAATTATAGGGCCCTTTAGCAGGGAGTAGGAGATTTGTTCTTATCACCACAAGATGCTCCATCCACAGAGAAAGATGAGATGTTCCTAGGGCCTACTATAGTGTTCTACCTTGGCTGTTTGAGTATGGTCACCCATGATATGGTGAGAGAAGGGGAACATCTCACAGTCATTTTTTTTACCTTTTATTTAATAAATATAAATTTTCAAAAGTACAACTTTTGGATTATAGTGGCTTTTCCCCCCATAACCTCCCACCCACCTGCAACCATCCCATCTCCCACTCCCTCTCCCTACTCATTCACATGAAGATTCATTTTCAATTATCTTTATATACAAAAGATCAATTTAGTATATACTAAGTAAAGATTTCAACAGTTTGCCATGTTGGATCATTTTTTCCTTTTTAATTCTATCAATTATTTGCAGACACTGGTATTGTTATATGAGCCCTTTGACTCTTAATCCTATCATTATGATCAATTATGAATTGAAACTGATCACTTTGACTAGTGAGATCGCATTGGTACATGCCACCTTGACGGGATTCAATTGGAATCCCCTGGCACGTTTCTAACTCTACCATTACGGGTAAGTCCAATTGAAATGTGCCGAACTGTACATCTCTTCCCTCTCTTATTCCCACTATATATTTAATAGGGATCACTGTTCAGATAAATTTAAACACCTAAGAATAATTGTGTGTAAATTGAAGAGTTCAACCAATGGTACTAAGTAGAATAAAATATACTAAAAGAAATAAAATAATAAGTTGTTCCTCAACAGTCAGGGCAAGGGCTGATCGAGTCACTGTTTCTCATAGTGTCCTTTTCACTTCAACAGGTTTCCTTTCAGGTGCTCAGTTAGTTGTCACAGATCAAGGAGAACATATGATATTTGTCCCTTTGGGACTGGCTTATTTCACTCAGCATGATGTTTTCCAGATTCCTCAATTTTGTTGCAAATTACCAGATTTCATTGTTTTTTTACTGCTGTATAATATTCTATAGAGTACATATCCATAATTTCTTTATCCAGTATTCTGTTGATGGACATTTAGGTTGTTTCCATGTCTTAGCTATTGTGAACTGAGCTGCAATAAATGTTTAGGTGCAGACAGCTCTTTTATTTGCCAATTTAATTTCCTTCGGGTAAATTCCAAGGAGTGGGCTGGCTAGGTTGTATGGTAGGTTTATATTCAGGTTTCTGAGTGATCTCCAAACTGACTTCCATAGTAGCTTTACCAGTTTGTATTCCCACCAACAGTGGATTAGGGAACCTTTATCCCCACATCCTTGCCAGTATCTATTGTTGGTAGATTTCTGTATGTGAGCCATTCTAACCGAGGTGAGGTAAACCTCAAAGTAGTTTTGATTTGCATTTTTCCTGATTGCTAGTGATCCTAAAATTTTTTCATGTGTCTGTTAACCATTTGGATTTCCTCTGATGAAAAGTATCTATTTAGGTCCTTGGCCCATTTCTTAAGTGGGTTGTTTGTTTTGTTGTTGTGGAGTTTCTTGTTCTCTTTGTAGATTCTGGTTATTAATCCTTTATAGGTTGCATAGTTCACAAATATTTTTCCCATTCTGTCAGTTTCCTCTTCACCTTCTTGACTGTTTATTTTGCAGTACAGAAACTTCTCAGTTTGATGCAATCCCAATTGTTAATTTTGGCCTTGACTGCTTGTGCTTCTGGGGTCTTTTCCAAGAAATCTTTGCCTGTGCCTATATTTTACAGGGTTTCTCCGATATTCTCTAATAATTTGAGGGTGTCAGATCATAGATTTAGATCTTTAATCAATGTTGAGTGAATTTTTGTGTAAGGTGTAAGGTAGGGGTCTTGCTTCGTGCTTCCGCATGTGGAAATCCAGTTTTCCCAGCACCATTTATTGAATAGACTGTCCTTACTCCAGGGATTGGTTTTAGATCCTTGATCAAATGTAAGTTGGTTGTAGATGTTTGGATTGATTTCTGTGTTTCTATTCTGTTCCATTGGTCTATCCATCTGTTTCTGTACCAGCACCATGCTGTTTTGATAACAACTTCCCTGTACTATGTCCTGAAATAAGGTAAAAGTTATGCCTCCAGCTTTGTTTTTGTTGTCCTTGATTGCTTTAGCTATTTGAGATCTCCTGTGCCTCCATATGAATTTCAGGATCATTTTTTTCAGACCTGAGAAGAATTTCTTTGGTATTTTGATTGGTATCCCATTGAATGTATAAATTTCTTTTGGGAGAATAGACACATTGATGATATTGATTTTTCCAATCCAGGAGCATGGAAGATTTTTCCATTTTTTGGTATCTTCTTCTATTTCTTTCTTTAAGGTTTTGTAATTCTCATTGTAGAGATATTTAACGTCCTTAGTTAAGTTTATTCCAAAGTATTTGATTGTTTTTGTTGCTATTATGAATGGGATTGATCTTAGCAGTTCTTTCTCAGCTGTGGCATTGCCTGTGTATATAAATGCCGTTGATTTCTGTGCATTGATTTTATATCCTGCTACTTTGCCAAACTCTTCTATGAGTTTCAATAGTCTCTTAGTAGTGTTCTTTGTATCCCCTAAATAAAGAATCATATCATCTGCAAAGAGGGATGGTTTGACTTCTTCCTTCCCAATTTGGATCTCTTTAATTTCTTTTTCTTGCCTAATGGCTCTTGCTAAAACTTCCAGTATTATAACGAATAGCTGTGGTGAGAGTGGGCATCCTTGTCTGGTACCAGATCTCAGTGGAAATGCTTCCAACTTTTCCCCATTCATTCAATACGATGCTGGCCATGGGTTTTTTATAAATTGCTTTGATTGTATTGAGGAATGTTCCTTCCATACCCAGTTTGCTTTTAGTTTTCATCATGAAAGGGTGTTGAATTTTATCGAATGCTTTCTCTGCATCTATTGAGATAATCATATGGTTTTTCTTCTGCAATCTGTTAATGTGGTGTATCACATTGATTGATTTGCGAACATTGAACCATCTCTGCATACCCAGGATAAATCCCACTTGGTCTGGGTGGATGATCCTTCTGATGTGTTGTTTCATTCATTGGCCAGAATTTTAATGAGGATTTTGGTTTCTATGTTCATCAGGGATATTGGTCTGTAACTTTCTTTCAATGCTGCATCTTCTTTAGACTTAGGGATTTAGGTGATGTTGGCTTCATAGAATTTGGGAAGATTCCCTCTGTTTTGATTATTCTGAATAGTTTGAAAAGAATTAAAGTTAGTTCTTCTTTAAATGTCTGGTAGAATTCAGCAGTGATTCCATTTGTTCCTGGGCTTTTCTTTTTTGGGAGGGCCTTTATTACTGTTTTAATTTCTGTCTCAGTTATGGGTCTGTTTAGGTTTTCTATGTCTTCATGGTTCAATTTAGGTAGGTTGTATGTGTCTGGAGTCTATCCATTCCTGATAGATTTCCCTGTTTGATGGCATACAGCTCTTTGTAGAAATTTCTGATGACTCTTTATTTCTGTGATGTGTGTTGTTATGTTCCATTTTTCATCTCTGATTTTTTTGATGTGGGTCTTTTCTCTTCCTTTTTTAGTTAGTTGGGCCCATGGGGTGTCAATTTTGTTTATTTTTTCAAAAACAGCTCTTTGTTTGGCTGATCTTTTGTAATGATTTTTGGGATTCAATTCCATTGATTTCTTCTCTAATTTTCATTATTTCTCGTCTCCTTCTGGTTTTGCATCTGGTTTACTGCAGTTTTTCTAGATCCTTGAGATGCATTGATAGCTCATCTCCAATTTCTTGATGTAGGCACCTGTTGCTATAAACTTTCCTCTTAACACATTTTTGCTGTATCCCATAAGATTTGATATACTGTGTTGTTATCCTCATTTAATTCTAGAAAGTTTTTGATTTCTATTTTGATTTCACCTATGACCCACTGTTCATTCAGGAGCATGTTATTCAGTCTCCATATGTCTGTATATGCTCTATGGATTCCTGAGTTGCTAATTTCTAGCTTCATTCCCCTATGGTCTGAGAAGATGCATAGTATGATTTCAATTCTTTTGAATTTTCTGAGACTTGCTTTATGGTCTAGTATGTAGTCAATCCTAGAATAGATTCCATGTCCTGCTGACAAGCATTTGAATTCTTTAAGTGTGAGATGAAAAGTTCTATAGATATCTGTTAGATCCATTTGGGCTATAGTTTCAATTAAATCTGCTGTTTCTTTGTTGATCTTCTGTCTGGTTGATCTATTTCTGAAATCGGAGTATTGAAGTCCCCAAATACTATTGTATTGGAGTCTAAGTCTCTCTTTAAGTCCTTTAACATATCTTTTAAATAAACTGGTGGCCTTTAATTAGGTGCATATATTGATACTCATTATATCTTCTTGTTGAATTGATCCCATAATCATTATATAGTGCCCCTCTTTGTCTCTAATAGCTTTTGTGTTAAAGTTTATTCTGTCTGATATTAAGATGGCTATGCTAGCTCTTTTTAAGTTTGTTGTCATGGAATATCTTTTTCCAACCTTTCACTTTCAGTCTGCATGCATCTTTGTTGATAAGATGGGTTTCACTGTGGTGAGTTTGATTTCAATGTGTCATGCTGAAGATCTCTTTTGATCATGTTTATTGGGGGTTCTATCTCTTCCTGTACTTGGATGTCTCTTTCCTTCTCTAAACCCGGGATGTTTTCTGCTAGTATCTCACTAAAAAGACCTTCTAATCCTTTCTCTCTCTTCATGCCTTCAGGAACTCCTAGAATCCTAATGTTGGGTTTTTAAATAGTGTCCTGTAGATTCTTAACCATATTTTTTACATTTCTGATTTCTTCTTCTTTGATTTGGTTTGAATGTATAATTTCCTGTGCTCTGTCTTCTAAGTCCGATATTCTCTTTTCTATCTCACTGATTCTGTTTTTAAGGCTCTCAAATGTGTTTGTCATTTGATCTATTGAAACCTTCATTTCATTTTGATTTCTCTTCAGTATCTCAATTTCATGTTCTACTATATTCCTCATTTCATTTTGACTCCTCCTTAAGATTTCATTTTCATGTGAAAGATTTTCTGTCCTGTCCTGTATGGCTTTCTGTAGTTCATGAATTTGTTTTTGAGAATGTCCAAATGTTCTTATCATAAATTTTTTGAAATCTGTATCTTGCATTTCTTCTATCTCATCATCTTCATAATCTTGTACTACAGTGTATGTTCATTTGGGGGTTTCATAATGTCTTCCTTGTTCTTGTTTCCTCAGTTTCTGCGTTTGTTGCTTGGCATTGTAGAGATATTCTTTGGTGTTTTCTTCTTTTTTTCCCTCATTGTGGTGGCTTTTATCATTATACTCTAGATTAAGTGGACCATCTGCTTTTGGTGAATCTCTAGAGGCTTGTGGTGGGTGTGGCCAGAGAGGCCTGTTCAGTTCTTCAGGGTTAAGGTGGTGCAAAGGTGACACACAGGTTTGGTGTGGTAAATCTCCTCTCTCTCTCTCCCTCTCTTTTTTTTATTCAAAAGGAAGTAATTCTGCACAGCTGAGCTTTTCTCCTTGAAGGCAATCAGTGCTTGAGTGGTAACCCCTGTGGGTATAATATTCATCTGCTCTGTCCCAAGGACACCACAAGGGTCCTATGCAGTCCTCAGTGTAAGCTCAGATTCCCTTGCAATCTCCCACCAGGTTGCCAGGGCTACCAAGTTTCTAGTGTCTCCCACCGAGTACTCACTGGTACTCTGTGGGTTCTCTCACACACCCTCCATTTTTTTTCACAGTCCCAGTTCATAAGCTCCACACATTCACTAGGTCTTAGTCTCCTGTTATTTCTCCCCACCAGAGTCAGGTTTTTCTGTTTGGCTGAGGGTAGGCACAGACCTGAGCTGACGCAGCTGTTATGTATTCTGAAGTGGCACCTGCTCTATTGTCTTGCTCGCCTTTGTAAGGTGAGTGGAGAGAGAGAATTGTGTCCATACCAGTCCCTTTTATTTATTTTTTTCTATCCACTTGTTAGGCTGGTGTACTTTCCCCCACAGGGATTCAATCCTCTTTCCCTCTAGGCTCTTCCTTCTGCTTTTCTGCCAGTGTCTCAGGCTACTGTGGTTTGCCTCACCTCCCTTTCCAGTGCTGATGCATAGATCAGCAGCTGGGGTCCGGAGCTGTGGGCACCCATGCCCTCCACGTAGGTCCAACATGTCCCACTAATTCTGGAAGAGTTTCCACTGCAGTTTTTTTTCCCTAACTCTTCCCTGAGACTGCAGTATCTCCACTTTTTAAAAACTATCTTTTTCCTATCAGTGAGCTCCCTCCCTATTCTGCCATCTTGAAACCCTCTTCCTGAGCTCATTTTTTTCCCAAAACCAGTTGATAGTTAATCAAAGAATTTGGAATTATGTCAACTAGGCAAAACTATCTGCCCTTTGACCTGGAAGAAGAGTTTATGGAGATGAGAGCTTACTCAAGTTCTAAAGGTTATACCACAAACATTTTGATCTTGATTTTGTTCAACTACTGCTTTAATTATTAACTAAATATTGTTTATTTTGAAAGTCACTTGTTAGGAAAAATCACAAAATATTAATTTATAGTACACCATCATTGAATGTTGGTGAACTCAGTTGAACTGTCTTACTTGGTGCAAAAGATCAGGACATGGCACACTTGAGATCTAAGCTAAGCTTTAGCACCTATTGTCTCCGTGTCTTATTTTCTTTAGTCTCATGCACCTCTTTTCTTGTGATCATTGGAGTCAAATTGGACCTCCATTTAATGTGAAGGCTGTGTCCTATCTATCTATCTATCTATCTACCATATATTTATCTACTGTACTTGAAAGGCAAAGAGAGAGAGAGCAAGAGCCAGCCAACCATACACACACACACACACACACATGCATACACACTGATCTTCCATCTGCTGGCTCACTCCCCAAAAACCCATGTTAGCTAGGGATGGATTGTCTGAATCAAGGAGACTGGAATTCCATGGGGTCTCATCTTCCAAAAAGGTAACAGGGCCTAAGACCTTTTCTTACATCTGCTTCTTCCATGGATGCATTAGGAGGAAGCCGGATCAGAAGCGGAGGAACCAGTATTTGAATGTTCTCTCCAATAGCGATTTGGGCATGGGTGCCCCAATCATTGGCTTAACCCTCGGCAACACAGTGCCGGTCCTACACCTGTGATTCATGAACAGTCAGTGGTGTTCATTATGAGTAACTAATGTTTGGGGTTTAGCTTGTTTTGCTAACATGGTTGTCCAGGTAGCTGTGGTGTGAGCCATTGTGCACCATAATGGGCACCAGACGATCTCAGTTCAAATCCTTTTTTTGCCATCAGGGATCTGTGTGATCTTCACCAGGTCTTTCAGATATTCCACTTCTATTTGAAAAATAAAAATAAGTTCTGCTTTTCAGTGTGTTTATAATAGTGAGAAGCATATGCACTTGTTTAGCTAAAAACTTGGCATATGTTTGGTCATTGAGATGTATGAATTATGTTAGCTGTTTTATGTTTAGGCACCTGTAATACTATTAGAGTGTGCTGAGTGTTTGATAGGCTTCCACTGTCAAGGAGACAGTGTCCTAGATATTGTAATAGCACACAAGAGACCCTTAACATACATTTCATAGAGTATCTTGTTTGCCCTCAAAGTCAAAAATTACCAAATGGTCATTAATCTAAGAATCTTGAGTATTCAATAATTTATTTGCATTAAATCATTTATCTCAGTGGTTCTCAGTATCAACGCACATGGGACCCACTTGGATTTTATCTTAAATTACCAATACCTGGTTTGCAATCCAGTACAATGAAAGCACAATCTGCAAGGTGAGCACAGGAAAGAAAGAGAACATTTCCTTTGTGTATTTATAATTGGGAAAACATGTCCCCAGGTGAGAGTATAAAGTTCATCTGGGTGATAGGTTACATTATGCATCAATGGTCACAAATGAATTTGAAATATTTGCCAACCAAATAGATCCAAAGAGAAGTGGAAGCACTTCCTTTAACATACTTGTCAAAGTTGAATAGCCACAGTCTAATCATGAAGAATCCTCAGACAATCCCAGATGTTTTACAAACTCCCAGAGTATGCTCTTCAGATCCAACAGGGTCAAAGAGGTCAAGGGAAGATTGAGGAATGGTTGCAGGCTGTACTTGCCTAAGGAAACCTGGCAATTAGTTGGAAAATTGATTTAGGATTCTGAGCTGGATCCTGGATAAATACAAAGGATTTATTCATGACATACTCATGGAAATGAGTTCTTGATGGTTTTAGTGCATCAATATGGATTTTGTATTTGAAGGCTATATTTTGGTTTTATCAGAGAATTGTTTCTTTTTTCAACTTTTATTTAATAAATATAAATTTCCAAAGTACAACTTTTGGATTATAGTGACTTTACCACACACAACCTCCCTCCCATCCGCAACCATCCCATTTCCCACTCCCTCTCCCATCTCATTCTTCATCAAGATTCATTTTCGAATTATCTTTATATACAGAAGATCAACTTAGTATATACTAAGTAAAGACTTCAACAGACTGCACCCACACAGATACACACAGTATAAAGTACTGATTGAGTACTAGTCATACCGTTAATTCACATAGTACAACACATTAAGGTCAGAGATCCTACATGGAAAGCAGGTGCACAGTGACTGCTGTTGCTGATTTAACAATTGAGACTCTTATTTATGACGTCAGTAATCACCTGAGGCTCTTGTCATGAGCTGCAAAGGCTATGGAAGCCTCTTGAATTCACAAACTCCAATCTTATATAGACTAGGCGATAGTCAAAGTGGAAGTTCTCTCCTCACTTCAGAGAAAGGTACCTCCTTCTTTGATGGCCCTGTTCTTTCCACTGGGATCTCACTCGCAGAGATCTTTCATTTAGGTCTTCTGTTTTTTCCAGAGTGTTTTGGCTTTCCATGCCTAAAATATTCTCATGGGCCCTTGAGCCAGATCCGAATGCCTTAAGGGCTGATTCTGAGGTCAGAATGCTGTTTAGGGCATTTGCCATTCTATGAGTCTGCTGTGTATCCTGCTTTCCATGTTGGATCATTCTCTCCTTTTTAAAAGAATTGTTTCTTTAAAAAAAAAAGAACTGTATAGGGAATCCTTTCAGTTTTAGAACTCTGGTCAGTAATTTACTTGCAAATGTTCAAAGTATATAAAATTTTTTGTATGGTCCTATGAAGTATCTTTCAGGAGACATTATGGTTATAGGATTAATGACAACCTTAAGACCACTTAGTCATCTTATAGGACCAACAATGTGTGTCACTCAGCAGTATGATGCATCCTGACCTGGAGAGTTCCCAGAGCGAAGACTCCTTGAGCACAGATGCAACTGCAGAATAGAATGCAACAGAACTCCCAAGATTTGATACTTTCCAACTTCTCTATACATTTGGGAATTTAAACCTTACATAAAATATGTAATAAAGCAAATATGTATTTGTATTCACAAATATACATATATAAATTTTTTTTCAGAAAATTATTAATGGGCTCATATACAAATTATATAAACCCACCATAAAAGAAAATTCGATGTTGCCAAAGGACATCTCAAAAAGTGCCCAGTATCCTGAAGCTTTCTGGGAATGGAAATTGAAATTACAATAAGACATGTTTACATATTCATCAGAGGGGTTAAAATGAAGAATGAAAATGCTGCTTTGGTAAGAAATTGAAGGAATTATTACTCTTATAAGTATAATTATAAATTGCTTAAATTATTTGGACTATTCATTGCAAGTATTTATTAAAACTGAATTAATATATGTATCTTTTCCAATTGTTTTTATAGATATACTGAATGGAATATTAATGATTAGGATAATAACAGCACTATTCACATCAATTGTGACCTAATCAATTCAGATACACATAGAGGTACAATGAAAAAAATGTGTGAAATAATAGAAAGAAAACATAACTTACTCACTACTTTTTTGTATAGTGAATGAATCTCAGATATACTGTAAGAAGTGGAAAAACCAGATACTAAAAAAATAATGTGCAATTCCATTTATACTAAGTCCACAAACAGGCCAGGCCATGACATTATTCAGGATAGATTTAGGGAGGGGGAAGGTAGTGAACATGAGGAGGTATAATGAGATTCTGAGATCCTGGAATAATCACACAATTCCTTCATAATAACTTACTGAGTTACCTTATACATTTAGGATCCATACAAAATTCTCAATATATGTTACACTTCAAGGTGAATGTTTGTTGAGTAAGAAAGAGGTCTAATTCACAATAGTGCTCAAGTTGAGGTTTGCATTCCCCTCTGATCCTGGAGTGCTGCAAAAGGTACCCTCCAGAGGTCAGTGATAAGAAATCCTTTGATGTGATAATCATGGAATTGAAACCTAGGTTCTAAAAGAGGGTCTTTTACTGATGTAGGAAAACTTCATCCCAAAACTTCACATTCCTAAAATTAAGTAGGGATTATGATGGTGGATATTTGTGACCCTTTTTGTCTCTAATTATATATGAATCTTTCTCATTCTATAAAGAGAAAAGGCCAGGAAGGGGTCTCAGCAAAAGGGAGGAGTAATAGACACCCACTGTTCAGTGATAAATTTGTAGCTCTAAAATAGTCATCAATTTCAGTTTATCCAAATCAGGTAATACAACTGCTGTAGAGTGCGGTCAAGAAGCAAAATTGGACTTGCAAGAATTCCAAAGAGCCAATTTTTTCTAATTCTCATTTTCATTAACTTGTGCTTCAATTATTGACTAAATTCATGTTTATTTGCAAGTCATTTCTGTGTTAAGACAGTAAGTAAATATTGGTGAACCCTGTTGAACTGATTGTCTGCTTGCCAGGAAGGTAGCAGGACTCAGAGGATAAGAAATTGAACCTGAACTCTGCCTCTTGCAGGAACCACAACCAATTACTTGCGCAAGGGGCAGAATTTCTAAAATGGGAATCATTTCATCTTAAGCAAAAGTAGATGAGAGAATCTAAAGAAACATTATAGGTATGAAAATTCTCTTGAAATTACCAGAATATTTTTAAACATGAACAATTAAGTTTTGCATATCTGAGTTCTTGAGAAAAACTGACTTTTCCTTACTGTATTTAGAAATAGCTGCAACTATCCAGCAGAGTGCACCGTCATCAGGATACAGAAATAGCCTACTGTTCATTACCTGGTGAGTTTATAAAGGAATTCCGAGATATGTACAAGCACACAGGAGAACATGATTCACCCTAGAAACAGGGGAGATACTGGCATTTGTGGGAATATGGATGAATTGGGGAACTGCATGCTAAGAGAAATAGCACCAGGAATAGATAGAAAAAGGGCATATGCAAAATCTAAAAAAAAAAACGTCAAGTATAGAAACAGGAGTATATTTATCATTGCCAGGGATTTGGTTGAGGAAGACAGAGGAAAAGTAGGTGAAAGATTATACATTTGCAGTTATGGAGGATGAGTAAGTCTGAAGATTTGTAAGCTGGGGTCCACGCCCTCCGCCATGCCCCCTGTGTGATCTCTGACCCCACCCGAATGCCCACCTGCCAATCAGCTATGTAGCCACTCTCCTTTGGACGTGGGTGAAAGGCCTGAGCATGGTGGGCCCTTCCCTTTTTTCACCCTTCTTGCCTTTTTGTTGCCCTTGCTGCTCGCGCCTTCAGGGCTCAGAGCCTTCGGGCTGCCTGCTCCTTGCTTTCCTGCCTGCACGCTTGCTGCACGTGGCTCCTGGCCTGCTCTCTGCTTGGTATGGACCTCCACTCAGCCTCTAGACAGTTCTTTCTCCCTTAGATAAAGCCCTCACTTGCCTATTTATTTCTCTCACTGAATAAAATCCTTAAAATTTAAAAGAGACAATGGGCATCATGAAAGTTATTTAATAATACTTGGAAATTTGCTAACAGAGTAGGTTTTAGGAGTTTTATCAAAAAAAGGTAACTGTGTAGATTGTAGATATGAAAATGCTTGATAGTAATTTGATTTTATATATGTATATCTATCAAAGCATCTTGTTGTGCATCTTGCATACATACAACAAGAATACATTGAAATAGTTATCAATTTAGGACAAAAACAATGGTATCTTTACAGAACACTCCTTTGTACAAGCAATGTCTAGGTGTCTTGGTAAGGTTTACCATTCCAGTGCGATCTATCTCCTCCTACTTTGTCGGTCAAAGACACACAACAATAAGTGGCGAGTGTTATAAAAGCCTGCGATTGCCAGATTGCCAGCCCTCAGTTGTCTCAGGAAGAAGAGAAGGCTCCCATGGATCCCGTGGTGGTGCTGGGGCTCTGTCTCTCCTGTTTGCTTCTCCTTTCCCTGTGGAAACAGACCTATGGGGGAGGGAAGCTTCCTCCTGGACCCACCTCCCAGTCAGGCCTGCACATGGTGGTCATTCTGTGCCCTGGGTCTGTTTAAAGAAATCCTTGATCCCATTCACCACTGGCTTGTTGTTCTGTCCATCATCTCCCTTTCTAGTTTCTCACTATCTTATCGTGTTTTTTCGGACAATGACAGGCCAAGAAAGCAACACAAACAGCAGTATCTGGTACTGCCTGGGAGGTGGGAGAAGTCATAGTTTTCCACTCCTCTCCACCCAGTTTTCTGAGATTAGCTCTTGCTGCAAGTTTCACCTCTGCAGTGATGGAAAATGGAGAAACTCTACCTTTATTTCTTCTCTATAGAAGGTAAGACCCGCCTACTTAGAGAACTATGTGATGTCTCTTCAGAGTAACAATTTATTTCAACAATTGCTCTTGAAATAGCTGAGATGTGAGCCATAATGCTTCACAATGGACATGAAAAAGTATCAGTTCCTATTGCAGTTCTGCCACGTGTGAGCTCTGAGACACTATAGGTGTCCTGTTTTCTGAGTCTCCCTTTCCTCATTTGAAAGAGAAAAACAGAATATCTGCACTCAAGTGATTGTTTTAGGAGTTTAGTTGTGAAAGTTGTGAATATTTACTTGGTAGGTATTCAGTCACTCAATATGTAAAAGTATGAATTATTTTAGTTATGATGTTTAGTATTGTAATATTAACATAGTTCTCTGAAATATTTTCAAGGGAAATAGTCAATGTTTCCAAATGTGTTATGGGATAAACATTTTATATGCAAAGTATGCCCTCAATGTCATGAATTCCCAATGTAATAAATAGGAATGTTGAACAATTTTCCAATCAAATCATTTATTACATCAGATTTTAAGTTTGGTTGCTCATTAGATCCACCTGGAGTTGTTTACAAAAGCTTTTCAAAAGAGTGCTTGTGACCTACCATACACTTATTTAGATAAGAATCTCTGGGTTGGATTGGGGATGAGGAAAGTATTGGAACGTAGAGCAAGGGGAAAGGACACTTCATTTTCATCATTTCAGTGGACCAAAGTCCATGCAGAAGAAACACTAGCGTACATCAAGCCCACTGGGTACTTTGTGGGTCAAAGACACACATCAATAGTAGTGAGTGTTATAAAAGCCTGCGATTGCCGGCTCTCAGTTGTCTCAGGAAGAGAAGGCTCCCATGGATCCCGTGGTGGTGCTGGGGCTCTGTCTCTCCTGTTTGCTTCTCCTTTCCCTCTGGAAACAGAGCCATGGGGGAGGGAAGCTTCCTCCTGGACCCACTCCTTTTCCAATTCTTGGAAATATTCTACAGATAGGTACTCAAGACATCAGCAAATCCTTTACCAAAGTAAGTAAACATTATGATGCCCCAATGGTTGGTAAAGGTTAAGTAATTAATCTCAGGGTTCAAATAACCTATATTTCAGGAGAAAAATTACTAAAATTTTATGTTTAAAGGAAATGCTCCCTTGGGATTACTATTTTAAAGTGTTACTGTCAGAAATAGTTGAATAAAATAATGCATTTTGCTAGTAGAGAAATATTTAAGTTGTAAGGTGGAGTCAAAATAATAAAATGTCACTACTTTTCTTTGTTTCACAGTAATTTTAGCGATGATTTTGTGTCCTAAAATTAATGCTACCAGATTGTTTGGTCATCATCGATTTTATTAAAATTATAATCCATTGTTTATTAATTGTATTTTGTTTTGATAATTAAACTGCAAGGAAGTAAATTATTGCTGGTGTCAAGAAAATATTTATAGTTCCATAACAAGTACAAGTGAATGAGTGACAGGATGAGTTTGGGTCTGCTGTGTTGTACTGAAGCAGGTTTGGACCTGCACAAAATTGTTGTCTATGATTGGGATCATGGATTAATTGTCCTTTTGTGAGATCTGCACTTACTTCCCTTGTCTCTGTGGTGCCCACTGTCTTTCTGTGTTAATAATAACAGCAGATTTTAAACCGCACTGGGCATTAGGATTATCTGGACGACTTTAACACATGTGTATGTCTAGTATTTCTCAGTGATTAGTAAGATCCTCATCGGAAGACCTGTACAGATAATAAGAAGCAGAGTATTATGGCAATTTGATGTTGGTGTAAATTTGCAATTGAGTCTTAAAGTGCTTCAACATCAGATGCTGAAAAATCAACATTAAGGTTTGGGTTTTGTATTTATTGATCTTGGGACATAGATTTTGAAATGCATTACATTTTAGTCTATCTGTAAAACAGAGCAAACAAACCTTGCTCAGTGTGTTGACTAGTTGTGATAATCTTTTCCCCTGCAATAGCCTGGCTGTTGGGAGTCACTGTTCCCAGAGCTATAGCAGTCACCACCATGTCCATATGTGTTTGAGATTGTATTTGACAGAACAAAAATATCAATATGATGAATCATGCACCTCTGTAGACAAAATGAGACTCCTTTTGCTCATGTTTGCATTTTCTTTCCTATTTCCAGCTGTCTGCAATCTATGGCCCCGTGTTCACTGTATATTTGGGCATGAAGCCCACCGTGGTGATATGTGGATACGAAGCAGTGAAGGAAGCCTTGGTTGATCTGGGAGAGGAGTTTTCTGGAAGATTCGTTTTCCCACTGACTGAAAAAATTAATAAAGGATATGGTCAGTGTTCTTGTGCATGTGTGTGTGTGTGTGTGTGTGTGTGTGTCTGTAGGGTGGTGCTAAGGGGTATGGAGAGGGTGGAGAACAGAAACCTAGGTGGCTCCTCCTGCAGTTCTGGGCCAATCCACCAGGCTTCCAGCTATCAGCTTTCTATTCCTCACCTGAGGTTTTCCTCTTACTTTATATTTTTCTTCCTGTTAGGAATCATTTTCAGCAATGGAAAGAGATGGAAGGAGACCCGGCGCTTCTCGCTCATGACCCTGAGGAATTTCGGGATGGGGAA
Source organism: Sylvilagus floridanus (assembly GCA_949820135.1). NCBI lineage: Eukaryota > Metazoa > Chordata > Mammalia > Lagomorpha > Leporidae > Sylvilagus > Sylvilagus floridanus. The sequence goes on from OX463235.1 coordinate 47,328,591, forward strand.
GAGGAGCATTGAGGACCGAGTTCAAGAGGAGGCCCGCTGCCTGGTGGAGGAGCTGAGAAAAACCAATGGTGGGTGATGCCTATGTCCTTAAGAGTGTGGCCTTTTTCTAGTGATGACCCTAGACATAGTGCAAAGACAGCAAGATCTTTCATTCTGGGTCTTGGTTGTCAGATCCCTGGAGGATCAGGTACTGATTGAAGCAGAGAGCCACGGGAGCTTTTGTACACGTTTGGTTGAGTTTCACAGTGACCATGTGTACAGTGTTGGGAATAAAAGCCTCTTCTTTCATCCTTACTTTGTTTCAAATCCTCATTTTTTGGAGATAAAGTGTAATTTTTTTACGTAGTGTAATTTTTGGGTAATACTCTAGGACATTTCCCCAGGGATACTCTCCAGGGTGCATGGCAGGAATGGCTTCATCACTTCCTTAAGGAGCATGAAAAGATGACAGATGCTTTCACTTAATTGGCCTCTATTTATAGGATGAATTTCACTGACAAGGTGCATGTCTACAATGGCTGCCAGTATTGATCTGTGTCTTTATGATTTTATCTGCTTACGTGTCTCTTAGTATGGTCCTCATGCTTTCTCTGTGGAGAAATAACTATTTTAAAACTATCAATGAAAGTTATTTAATTTTACTTAAATGCTTGCTGTGTGGTTTCATTTATTTTGAATGAATGTATACTATAGGCAAATCCTGCAAAATACACAAAGAGCAATATACAGAATGATTTATTCAACTCTTTTTTCTTCCATCCCAAATTGTTGGCTTTGTTTCCAGTTTGCTTATTTGAAAATTAATAATAATAATTAAAATTTAATTAAATAATCAAAATAATAATTAAAAATTTAATCATCTCATTTGCAGATTAATAATGTTTTTTTAATTTTCTATATTTTATGAAAACTTGACATCTGGCAGTGTTGTGGGTAAGATGTCCACTCCAGTGGGTGATTCATTCCCACAGATAGCAAATATTGTGTTCCCAGCATGCCCTTGATACACAGAACAACCTCTCCAGAGCTCACACGTGCAGGTGTCTCTGTTACCAAACTCTCACACACCAATTCAATATTCTTCTCGCCCTGAGTCCTCATAGTTCTGGGTACTGGACCCATGCCCTTTTCATAGCTCAGGGATCTTTGAAGTTATTCAGATGATCTAATCCTAAATGTACTCGACATGGCACCTTGCCTCACTCATTCCTCCCCATGAAACCCGGGTAGAAGTTCAGCCCCCTGTTTTCCCCTGGCTCCTGCCTAACTGCACCTGGTTCTTCTCTGCATGCCGCATGCTTCTTCATGCTTCTCCATGTCCTGTGAAGAACCACCTGCCTTTTCAATGCCCATCCTCTCCTGTCCTGCTGACCTCAGCATAGCTGTCTAAAAACAAAATCCCAGGTGCATCGAAAAGCAATTGATTTGTGGTTAGAGCTTTTATAATATTTATTTACTCCCCACTGCCAGCTCCACTCCTCTATGAAGGCCTTGTTACAATCAGTCTGATAATCCAGCTTGGATTCCATAGAACTCTGATTTTTAATTATGTCTACTTAATGAAGTAAACATTTTTATCTTTTTTTTAAAAAGATTTATTTAGGCCGGCGCCGTGGCTCAACAGGCTAATCCTCCGCCTTGCGGCGCCGGCACACCGGGTTCTAGTCCCGGTCGGGGCACCGGATTCTGTCCCGGTTGCCCCTCTTCCAGGCCAGCCCTCTGCTGTGGCCCGGGAGTGCAGTGGAGGATGGCCCAGGTGCTTGGGCCCTGCACCCCATGGGGAGACCAGGAAAAGCACCTGGCTCCTGGCTCCTGCCATCGGATGAGCGCGGTGCGCCGGCCGCAGCGCGCCGACTGCGGCGGCCATTGGAGGGTGAACCAACGGCAAAAGGAAGACCTTTCTCTCTGTCTCTCTCTCTCACTGTCCACTCTGCCTGTAAAAAAAAAAAAAAAAAAAAAAAAAAAAAAAAAAAAAAAAGATTTATTTACTTATTTGAATGACAGAGATACAGAGACAGAAAGAGAGAGAGAGAGAGAGAGAGAGAGAGAGAGAGATTTTCCATCTACTGGTTCACCCCCCAAATGGCCACAATGGCTAGGGCTGGGCCAGATTGAAGCCAGGAGCCAGGAGCTTCTTCCAAGTCTCCCAGTGGGTACAAGGGCTCAGGCACTTGGGCCATCTTCCTTTGCTTTCCCAGGCACATTACCAGGGTGTTGGATTGAAGTGGATCAGCTGGGACTTGAACCGGTGCCCATGGGATGCTGATACTGCTGGTGGTGGGTTAGCGCACTACATTACAGCGCTGGTGCCTGAAGTAAACATTTTATTTTTTTGACAGGCAGAGTTAGACAGTAAGAGAGAGAGAGAGAAAGAGAGAGACAGAGAGAGAGTTATAGACAGTGAGAGAGAGAAAGAGACAGAGAGAAAAGTCTTCTTTCCATTGGTTCACTCCCCTAATGGACGCTATGGCTGGCACTGCACCGATCCTAAACCAGGAGCCAGGTGCTTCCTCCTGGTCTCCCATACCGGTGCAAGGACCCAAGCACTTGGGCTATCCTCCGCTGCCTTCTGGGGCCACAGCAGAGAGCTGGACTGGAAGAGGAGCAGCCGGGACTCAAACCAACTCCCATATGGGATGCAGGCACTGCAGGCTGGGGCTTTAACCCACTGCACCACAGCGCTGGCCCCACAGTAAATATTTTTTAAAAATTATTTTATGGGGAGTGAACCATCGGATGGAAGACCTCTCTCTCTCTCTCTCTCTCTCTCTCTTTCTCTCTCTTTCTCTGTTTCCTCTCTCTGTGTAACTCTGACTTTCAAATAAATATATAAATCTTAAAAAAAATTTGATGGAACAAAAACATAAGGCTCAGCCATGTTAGGTCCTTGTTACCCCTGCCTTCTTTCTAGAAACAAGTTCAGTCTCATATACTGCATCACTTGCATTCTTCTCCAGGTTTGGAAGCCAGTGGACCAAACCAGAAGAATCAGTATGGAGAAGCTCATCTCTGCCTACTGTCCCCCAATCCCCATCCCCAGCCCACCTGAGAAATAAAAGGGCCCAGCGTGCTGGGGTCTGGGCCTCTGCCACGTATTCTGTCCTTGAGCTTGATGGCAGTGGATTGACCTCTGCAACTTTATTTTCTCTGAATAAATTTGGTCTGGCTGCGAGTTTATATTCTGTCTCCTCTCTATTCTGCGCCTCTTTTCCTAACATTTTGGAGCTCCTTGTGAGGAGGGGAGCATAGGATCCGGCTTCTGGGTTAGAGCTGTGGCTCCTTTCCCCCTTCGTCTGAAATCTCTTGCTGTCTCTCTGTGGCATGCTGAATCTTCATTTTCCTTTAAGACAGAGACCATGGATGCATGGGAATAACCTGGTAGATGACTGAGAGTCCCTGACCAGGGTGAGTCTCTGGTGAGGCTCAAACTCCCCCAGATGAAAACCAGACCCTGACAGCCCGATGGGGTATCCTAGTCTATCTCCCTTTCTACGTTCATTTTTGACCTGGCTTCTCCTTAGAGTGTAGGGGCAGGGTGCAACATTCAGGATTCCCCCAGAATCCAACGAAACACCATTAAACAACTGAGTTGTCTCATATTCCTTCTCTTTAGTCTTTGCAGTTTCTATACATAGTTCCTTCAATTATTCAATGTGCTAAAAGGTCCTTAGTTTATTCCTTCCTTAATTACAAGTTTTTAGAATGTAGTTCTACAGTGATAACTTATTAGGTGTTTCAAAAATGGCCTCCAAATTTTTTTCCTTTTACCCTCCAAAATAACATTGACCTACGGTCAGAATCCTGTACACAGAAGCACTAAGGTTTCTTTCTGGCAGTGGGTGTTTTTGGAGAACTGGAAAACCTTTTTAAATAAACTTGATGGAATAGAGAATTCAAGTTTATGGGGAAAGTACAGTGTTGTTCTAAGGACTTTGAAGACTGTTTTGATAAGGTAATTTGTATGAAAATATGGTTTTAAATTCTAATATTTAATATGCATGTTAGTTCAAAGGCTAAAAGATTCGTTTGGATGTTTTTATAGTATTTAAAAATGTTTCCCATTCTTCAGGCTCACCCTGCGATCCCACCTTTATCCTGGGTGCTGCTCCCTGCAACGTGATCTGCTCCGTGATTTTCCAGAACCGTTTTGATTATAGAGACCAGAATTTTCTTAGCTTGATGGAAAAGTTCAACGAAAACTTCAAGATTCTGAATTCCTCATGGGTACAGGTGAGACCAAGTTTCTCTCTTCCTGAAAGATGAGCTCAGATATCGTTTGTGCAGTCTCTCCACATTTATATCACAGCTCGGTCCGTAGAATTTTGTCTGAAAGTTAAATTCAGTCTCCTTCTTGTTTTACTTTTCTTTTTGCTCTCGCCAGTGACTTCTTTGACCTTGTTCTGAACAAAAAGAATTTCCTGTTTAAGCTGCAGAAACTTTTCTGACTATGGTCATTGTTCCTTCTGGGGCAGATTTTTTTTTAAGATTTATTTATTTATTTGAAAGTCAGAGTTACAGAAGGAGAGGGAGAGAGAGAGGGAGGTAGCTTCCACCCACTGGTCCACTCCTTAAATGGCTGCAACAGGCTAGGACAGTCCAAAGGCATGAGCTAGAAGCTTCTCCCAGGTGTCCAATGCAGATGCAGGGGTCCAAGCATTTGGGCCATCTTCTAGTGCTTTCTCAGGCCATAGCAGAGAGCTAGATGGTAAATGGAGCAGCTGGGATTTGGACTGGCACCCATATGGGATGCCTGCATTGCAGGTGGCAGCTTTACCTGCTACACCACAGTGCCAGCCCCCTATGAAGCGTAGCTCTTTGTTTCTGTTTCTTGGAACCTTCTGCAACCATCTCTCCTACTTCCACCACCAGATCCATATACTCTATCATAGAAACTGCCTCAGTTTCTGCAATCGATAATGCAACCTTTCATGGGCCCATAATTTGATTGCTGCTGTCCATTATAACTTTCATAACCATTGTAGTTCCACCACCACCACAGTTATTTCCAAAATTTCCTCCTCCTCCATTGTCACCATCACATTCTCCTCTTCTACCATATCTATCATCTTGGTTTCCATGTCCTGTTCCACCAGCACCATAACCTCCTCTGCAACTATAACCAGGACCATCACCTTAGTCACCACCTTCACCTGCAAATCCATACTACACACTGTCACCTCCTCCATGATTTCCTGTGCTGTCACCAAGTGCCATAGCCTGTTCTTCCCCCAGGTTGCCACCATGACAAAGATGAGCTCTACAACCTCCAAAGTTACCCTCATGACCCATAAAGTTGCCAGATCCACCTCCACAATCTCTTGGTGACCTGGCAACAGGCTGCATCTTCTGTTTAGAAAGGCCCTTTTTGCCTGACAGCTATACCCACTGATAGTCTGGTATTTCTGAGCCACACTTTCATCAACAGTAGTGTGATCATCAAACTTCACAAAAGCAAATCCTCTTTTCCCCACTTAGCTTATTTTCTATAACTTTCTTGCTTTCAACTTTTCCATACTTCTCAAATTAGTCTCTCAAACTATATTCTTCTGTATTTTCATTAATACCACCAACAAAAATCTTCTCCGTTGTTAGACGGGCACCAGACTTTACAAAATACTCTCTAAAAAGAGCTCTCTATGTATCCACTCCATGCTCATCAACCTTGTGTGGTTGAACATATGTTGCTGCCTCTGCCTCTTCAACACAAGAGTAAGTCACATAAACCAAAGTCCCTGGAACATTTCCTGGAGATCTTTCATTAACACACAATCTAAGAATGTATCCTCTTTCTCAAAATGTTCTCTCAAATTCTCCTCTGTAGTTAAAGGTCAGGTTTCCTCAACTTCTCTGGTTCCTTAGGAGCATTGGCCTCCATTTTCTGGCCAGAATTTCCTCATCTAACTCAAGTTCAATATACCCCTCAGTTCTTTTCTTAGCTTATATCCTTGCCTGGCTATGTTTCCTGGTTTCTAAATTTCTCAGTATACATTGGTGCTTTGGATGCCCTAATTGTCCAAAATATGCTCTCCCCAGTGTTTCTTGCTAGGTACCTTGTGCAATATGGAGATTTTTTGTAAACCGTTTCCCCAGATTGGCTGTAGGTTGTCTATTTGCCTTACATGGTTTTGGAGAAACGCCTGCTTTTTTTTTACTACCCTGAATGAATTCTGAATTAAATGAAACAAAGCAAGTGCCTTGTATGAGCACCTCAGGATGTCCTCAGACAATTTGGAACAGAGAAACACTAGTTCTTCTTCCTCAGCCAGGGGCAAAATCCCACCTGGAAACAGGGCTGCCCCTGCTAATATTACTGTCGAGTCAAGAAGGGAGGTAGGACAATGAGAAGCAAAATGCCATACAGCTTTTCTACTATTTTTAACTTATCTTTTCTCTCATTCAGCTTTCTCTTGTTGCTGTATATCTTTGACTGTTGTCTAGAGTTCTGATAAAATTGATTCAGATTGGTTTTGATTGATTTCTCAAAATTTTGTGGTGGGATGGGACTTTTGAGCCATCTATTGTGACATTTTTGCTGATATCAAATGATGAAGTGAATGCTTGAAAACCATGGTCCTACACATATTGTATCATCATGGTTTTTGCTAGTGGTACACTGTGTGATATTATAGAAGACACTTAGCTACTCTAGAGCAGAAGGTTTGATTCATAGAATGCTGATATGGATTCCATGGTGTTTTTGCAACCCTCTCATTCATAAAATAGTAATTCTATTCCTGTTGTTACTTGCTCCTGGTATAAATAGTAAGGAGTGGCTCTGTGCTTACTTTCTATCCTCATCTACAGAATGTGAATAATAGCAACTCTTGCCAGTCTGTATTTCGAAGTTGTAGGGAAGAGTTATAGTATAAAATGACAGAACTGGCATGAAGATGATAAAAATAATATATGAATATAATTTATTGTCATCTTTGAACTTGGGCCCAAGGTTTTCTCCCTTACACATCTGTGTCAGTACCAAGGTTTACTTACATGAACAATGAAATGCTGCTAGTCAAGGTAGACCTTTTTCCACCATAGTTTTTTTAATTAAAAAATTTATTTTTGACAGGCAGAGTTAGACAGTGAGAGAGAGAGAGAGAGACAGAGAGAAAGGTCTTCCTTCCATTGGTTCACCCCCCAAATGGCTGCTACGGCTGGTGCGCTGCACCGATCTGAAACCAGGAGCCAGGTGCTTCCTCCTGGTCTCCCATGCGGGTTCAGGGCCCAAGGACCTGGGCCATCCTCCACTGCCTTCCTGGGCCACAGCAGAGAGCAGGACTAGAAGAGGAGCAACCGGGACAGAACCCAACTGGGGTTAGCCTAGTGAGCCATGGCAGCGGCCCACCATAGTTTTAAAGCCTTGATTGAAGTATGTTTTGTGTTCTGTATGTATCTTTATAAATGTGTTTAACTTATCATTTTTTTAAATTTTAAGATGTGCAATAATTTCCCCATTCTTATTGATTATCTCCCGGGAAGTCACAACAAAATACTTAGAAATAATAATTATGTAAGAAGCTATGTTTTGGAGAAAATAAAAGAACACCAAGAATCCCTGGATGTAAACAATCCTCGAGACTTCATTGATTGTTTCCTGATCAAAATGGAAGAGGTAAAATGTTATTTATACCTTTCTCTCTGTCTCTCTCTCTCTCACTGTCCACTCTGCCTGTGAAAAAAAATAAAAATATGTTATTTATTTGCCTGCGTTTGGTAGCTTATTGATAAATTGTTTATTTATTGAGAATGTTCAAATGATCAGAGCAGAAATACTTGGCCAATACTGGAAGCATCTTTGTGTGTGTGCATCTTGATTAAGGAAAAGTGAGTTGTTGAACAATTAAAATATATGGGTTGTACTTTAGATACTGATGTTCTGTGAAAAGATGGAATGTGCATCTCAGTTAATATGGAAAATAAACAATTTAAAAAATTCAAAGAAGCAAGGGTTTAACCCAGTGGACTTCCTGCATGTCCTGAGGTTTGATTTTCATCTTCAAATATGTGCAATTAGGTACAGTAGAAGGGGTTTTACTTGGGAGGAAGGGCTTAATGATAGGTTCTAAAGCATATGTTGGTAAACATTTGGTGTGTTTTGAATTTTTGCTTTTGTATGTCTCTTATAGACATTCACTTTATGGTCACCTCGCAGTTCTATGAAACACCTTATACTTAAGAGGGCTATTTTATGCCCACAATTAATATAGGTGGCATATGAAAACCCTACACTTCAACTATACTCCCCTCTATCCAATATTGCACGAAAAGATTCAAAATGTATATTTTTAAAATTTTGTTTGACTTAAGAAATTATTGTAACTATTGCTATTTTTTATAGTTTGATCTTTAAATTTCTTTCCTGGATATATAATTAATTTATACCCCATCTATATAGAACTAGAATATTTTGAATACAGTGTACTTACTCTGGCCAGTGAGTTTTGTACTTTTATATATTTTTGTGTTATTGATTAACATCTTCTTATGCTTAAGAAACTCCCTTCAGTATTTCTTGTATGTGCGTCAGTGATCTGTCTTTGTACTGTTGGTCCTTTCTTCTATTTATTTATTTTATTTTTAAAAAAGATTTTATTTTATTTATTTGAAAGACAGAGTTACAGAGAGACATAAAGGCAGAGAGAGAGAGAGAGGTCTTCCATCAACTGGTTCCCTCCCCAGATGGCCACAACAATGCCAGGAGCCAGGAGCTTCCTCTGGGTCTCCAACATGGGCGCAGGGGCCCAAGCACTTGGGCCATCTTCCACTGCTTTCCCAGGCCATAACAGAGAGCTGGCTCAGAAGAGGAGCAGCCAGGACTAGTACCGGTGCCCATATGGGATGCCAGCACTTCAGGCCAGGGTTTTAACCCGCTATGCCACAGTGCTGGCCCCTTTCTTCTATTTAATCTAATCTACCTTCATCTCTTTCAATTCAACTTTTCAGGCAAGTTATAATAGTTTTAAGCGCTATGATTTCTTTTTAGCTCTTTTTAATACTTTCTATATTTGTGGAAATTTTCCATTTGTTCATACATTGCTCTCCTTATTTTGGCCAGCATTTTTATAGTGTCTTTTTGACTTCTTCATCAGATAAAGCACATATCTCCATTTCAGTATCATTGGTTTCTTGACATTTATGTGTTTCCATTCTTAATCTTTCTAGATTCCCTGTGATGGTTTTTTGTGCATTAGATACTGACCCTCCCAGTCTTATTGGATTGACCCTGTGTAGAAGGATCTCACCAATCTGTCTGACCAGACATTACAAGATGCCTCATAAATCTTTCGCTTTTCATAACAGCTATCTCTGTTTATGGTGGTCAGTAAGAGATGAGGATGTGCTTTGCCCCTTGGATACTACAAGATTGGGGGGCAGAATTCAAACTCTGTACATGTAACTGAAAATGTCTGGGTGTAGATATGTGTTGCAGTCCTTCTATCTTCCCAGTGGAGATGAGAGTGAATGTTTATCTTCCACTCTCCACTTTTTTATGGTGAGGATTTGTAAAAAACACCTGTGGTCATATTCTGACTGCTTCCTGTGAACATGGGGAGAGAACTGCTGGATGCTGACTCATTTTATTTGCATGTCTTTCTTTCTTATGATCTAAGAGGAATCATGAATGGAAAGGCCAATAGTCTTCTACAAAAACGTGGCTGTGGATGCAATGAAAACTATAAAAATTGTGTCTCAGTGCACAGATAAGTCCCTTACAGGATAATGGGTATATATATATATATATATATACACACACACACACAGATCACTATGGTACTTAGGGGAAAGACAGAAAAAAATGTCAAACTCCTGCTCAGGATTCCAGGGGTTTGCTGTTTGTTGTCCGGATACAGACTCATGACAGAAGCTCACATGTCGGCAGTGGCATCACTGGCAAATTATGCTAGCCAGGGAGAAATTTGGATCCTTGTGTTTTATCTCCTTCTCTGGCCCAATCCTGGAAGCTGAAGCCATCGGAAGTGTCTGCATCCTTATAAAACTGCCCGGAGACCCATGTATGCCAGTTTTCAGAGTTCATGAATTAAGAGCCAAGCCATAGGGTCTGGTATTATATGAGTGGTCTAAAACCTTCTATCCTGAGAAAGAAAATCACTTTGGGTGATTCCCTCTGGATTGTGTGTCACAGAGAGTAGAATGGGACCAATATCTGAGTTTGCCACAGTTGTTCTTTTCAGTTTCATCTGGATATTTTCTCAGTTGGCAGGAATGTTGGAGTGTCTCCACTTACCTGGCTTTCTCTCACAGGGAATAGAGTTGTGAATTTATGTTTATTTAGAGTATCCATGAATAGAGGAAGAATGAGGAAACTCTAGCATGTTTGAAGTCAGATTCTGAAAATTGCAACCTTTTGGTTCTGGCTTACAACATTTTTCAACATATGGTCCTAATTCACCCATTTCTATGAATTAAAATTTTGTCTGCAAACAAATAAATTAAAGTTTAATTAACAATATTAAAATATCTTCAAAAATAATGTGTTTATCTATCTATGTTCAGGAAGTCTCATATTTGTTAGTACAGAACTAGAACTGTAGACCTTAAACTCAATGGACTCAGGTGCCAAGCAATTGTTATTGGTTTTCTTAAGCTTTTTAATTTTAGATTTAAATTTACAATGTAAGCTGTGAAGCAGTACAAAGAGTTCTCATATATCCCACATTCAACTTTACCTGTTGTCAACCTCTTGTAGTAGTATGATAAGTTTCTCACAATCTATAAGCTCTACCCAGCTTTCCTATTAAAACCTTACATACTAGTACAAAATACTTGTTATCATTGATGGACCACACCCAGCTTCCCCTGGTTCACTACCTAAATGGCCTCAATGGCTCAGGCTTGGCTATACCAAAAGTCAGTAGTCAGGAGCTTCATCCAGGTCTCCTATGTGGGTGTAGGGGTCATAGCACTTGGACCAGCCTCCTCTGCTTTCTCAGATGCATTAGGAGCTGAACTGAAAGTGAAGCAGCTGGGATTCCAACAGGCACCCATATGGGATGCCAATGGCTGCTTAACTTGCTATGCCAGAAAGCTGGTCCCCTTTTTAAGTTAAAAATCCCTCTATCTTTCCTACCTTCTACCTTCAGCTCCTAGTAATCCACCTTTTGTGTTCAGTTAGAGGTGTCTTTTTAGTTCCCTTATATGAGGGAGAACACACAGTGTTTGTCTTTCTGTGTGTACCTGCTTTCACTTAACCTCATGGCCTCTAGATCTGTCCAGTTGATTTAGGTTTAATATCACTTTATAAGCATGCTTATCTTTAAGAAAACCTGAGTTATTTTGGTTTGATGGTGATGAAATATGTTGACAAAATATCAAATAATCAAAAAAATCCTAGGAAAAGGACAACCAACAGTCGGAATTTACCATTGAAAACTTGATGGCTACAGTGTTTGATGTGTTTGTTGCTGGAACAGAGACCACAAGCACCACCCTGAGGTATGGACTCCTGCTCCTGATGAAGCACCCAGAGGTCACAGGTATGCTCATGATTAAAGGGTGGGCACACATAGGGAGACATGCTGGGAAGCCACTGCTGATGTCCTCTATCTTGTTTCTTAGAGAAGATTCAGTACTGAAATTTCTGTGCTGCTAGCTGTGATTTAGCAAATATGATGAAGGGATAAAGTGAGAGAAATGTGAATGAGAAGGGAGAGCAATTGAGGACAGTGAGGACAACTTGAGTAGGAGCAAAAGTCATAGAGCTCTGGATTGTCACCAGCCCAGAAAACATGTTTGGGCTACACAGGATGGGGCTTGCAAAGGCACAGACAGGCATTATTAATTGTCTTGGGAGTGTCTTCCAGGTTTCCCTGTGGATGCAGGGGACAAAGCACTTTGGCCTTCTTCCACTGGTTTCCCAAGTACATTAGCAGGGAGCTGGATTGTAACTGGATCATCTAGGTTTTGAACCAGCCCCATATGGGATGCCGGCATTGTAGGTGGAGGCTTAACATGCTATGCCACAATACTGGACCTGGTGAACCTAAATTTCTGAAGAAACTTTTAGAATGTTTCAAAACAAGCATTTTTGGGGGTGTGTACAGATGAGAGATTCCAAGTTACAAATAAACCTACACTCAATACACAAATTCATATCCAAACACATATCTGTTTATAGAATTCTATTTAAAAACGTATTATTTTGATATAAAATTAGTCTTTGATTCTTCAGACAGTAATTTTCAGTTAAAATGAAGTAATTAAACTTGAAGCATTTTTCAGATCTATTTGTATTAGTTAGACCATTTGCTAATATTCAGGTGTATACAGATTTATCTTAATGCCTAGCTTGTAAGAGAGTCATATCAGAGTACTTCAAAATGTTAATTGAAAATGATGTTAAAAATAAGCTAGTTTTCCTAGAAAAAATTGAAATCCATGCATAGTTTTTCTTAGAAAGGATATTTTATGAATATTTTGAAGCTCCTCATCTGTGCCTATGATGCAACCATTCTTTCTGTAGGTCTCTGTGTACTATGATTTTTTAGGGCTGTGTGGACATCTTCCTCATGCCTCACTTAGCCCTCAGTTGCTTTGAGAAATGTACCTCATGTCTCCTATTCCAAGATTTCTTACTTGTGTCTTCTCAGCTAAAGTCCAGGAAGAGATTGAGCGTGTGATTGGCAGACACCGGAGCCCCTGCATGCAGGACAGGAGCCACATGCCCTACACGGATGCCACAGTGCATGAGATCCAGAGATACATTAACCTCGTCCCCAACAACGTGCCCCGTGCAGCAACCTGCAACGTTAAATTCCGGAGCTATCTCATCCCTAAGGTAAACTGTTTTCTTGCACTACGTGTCTATGCTCTTGTTGTTCCCAAACTCAGTTACAACTCCAGTCCTCCAGCAGCACAACGTGAGAGCAGTGCAAAACTCTCATGTGGGACAGCTTGATAGGTTTTTCTGCTGTTTGCTATTTCAGGCTACAAAAAAATGGTAGAACATGTCTTGATTGCTGCAGCCTTAAAAATCTACCTTGCTTTTTAAATAGGTTTTACTATTTTTAGGTGTTTACATTACCAAATAAACATTAAAAGTATCAAATTGTCAATTATTCTAACACTCTTTTGGGATTTCTATGAGGGTGGCATTATATATTCTTAGAACTGTATATGTGAGGCCAGCACAATGGCTCACTAGGCTAATCCTCCACCTGCGGTGCTGGCACTCTGGGTTCTAGTCCCGGTTGGGGCACCAGTTGTGTCCCGGTTGCTCCTCTTCCAGTTCTGCTCTCTGCTGAGGCCCAGGAGGGCAGTGGAGGATGGCCCAAGTGCTTGGGCCCTGCACCCACATGGGAGACCAGGAGGAAGCACCTGGCTCTTGGCTTCGGATCGGCACAGCGCACTGGCTGTGGCGGCCATTTGGGGGGTGAACCAACGGAAGGAAGACCTTTTTCTCTTTATCTCTCCCTCACTGTCTAACTCTTCCTGTCAAAAAAAGAAAACTGTATATGTGAAATACATGAAATCTATTACCTTTATATACATAAATAAATAAATCGATTTATAAAAAAAAAACTATAGATAATTTTGGATTAAGTTGGTGACTTGATAGGTTTGATTTTCCAATTCATAGATTTATTTATTTATTTATTTGAGATTTCTTAAATTTTCTCTATATTTTTAGTGCTGTGCCTTGCACATATATATTTTTCCCCTAAATAACACACAGTTTTAAGTTTACTGTAATAGTTTACTTTTTAATTTGTTTCTGGTATATGGGAATATAATTGACTTTATTTTTTTTAAAGATTTATTTATTTATCTGAAAATCAGAGTTGCACAGAAAGAGAGGAGAGGCAGAGAGAGTAAGAGAGAGAGAGAGAGAGAAAGGTCTTCTTTCCAATGGCTCACTTCCCAGTTGGTTGCAACGGCCGGAGCTGCGCCAATTCAAAGTCAGGAGACAGGAGCTTCTTCCCCGTCTCCCATGTGGGTGCAGGGGCCCAAGCACTTGCGCCATCTTCTGCTTCTTTTCCATGCCATAACAGAGCTGGATCAGAAGTGGAGCAGTCGGGTTTTGAACTGGTGGCCATATGGGATGCTGGCACTTCAGGCCAGGGCGTTAACCTATTGCACCACAGAGCTGGCCCGATCTTATTGTTTAGATAATGTGATTTCTAGCAATCTTCTTAAATTCATACATCATTACTGATAATTATAGATTCAGATGTAATTTCTATGTACACAGTTTTGCAATTTAGTTTTTTTTTTCTTTTCTCAAGTTCTTGTTATTGTATTACTTCACTGGAATGATTTCTAGGACATTGTTGAATAAAAATCATAAATATGGGTACCCCTGTTTCATTTCTGATTCCCAGGAGAGATGACACTTAAATATGAATATATGTGTGCTAATTACATATGTGTGCTAATTACATATATATGTGTGCTAATACATATATGAATATATGTGTGCTAATTGCATATATAATACATGAAAAGTACATGTCTAAATTTATTCAATCATTTATGTATTTATTCTATCACACTTAAAAGCTAAATATTTTAATCTGTGTCTCCCAAGATACAGCAATTCATGCTGCCTAACAATTATAGTTCTCATACTCAAGGAATTTTCATTGACACAACAATGATGTCTAATTACAATTATTAATCCTACAATCATATCCTTTCTGCTATCCTCAAATGTCTTTTATAGCTTTTTCGGGGGACATCTCCAAGTACAATCAATAAATAAGCATTTAATTTGGTTGTCTTGTTCCTTTAGCCCCCTTTAATCCAGAACAGTTCATTTACCTCTTTTGGTTTTTTATTTTATTTTATTTTATTTTATTTTATTTTATTTTATTTTATTTTTTTAGTAACTGACAGTTCAGGCCACGTGTCAGAAGAAAATATTTCTCAGTCTCACTTTCTGTGAATGTTTTCCTGGAGACTAGAGATGCTCCTTGGGCAACAATATTACACAGAGGATGTTGTATACATTTCACTGTATGCCGTGGGTCAGTAGTTGAGTTTGATCCAGCGTTGATAATGCTAAGGTCCTCCTTTAGCTGGGGTAGCTGAAAGATTTTCCCATGCTGAAATTCTGATTTTCATATGTAATTAGTAAATGCAACTAGTAAATAACCTCATAAACATCCTGTTTCCTAAATGGAAAGTAACCTAACAATTATTAATTGAGAATCCTTACATGCATCAATATTTCTATCCGAATTGTAAAATGATGATCTCTCTAACTATTCATTCCTTCTATTTTTCTATTAAAGTTTCTTAAATTATCCTTCCCCCCATTTTTTTTTTTTTCTTAAAGGCAGTGAGAGGGAGATTGGGAGGAGAGAGGTCATCCATCTATGTGCTGGTACAATCTGAATCTGCAGTGTGTTGGCAGAGACTCAAGTGGTTGAGCCGTTACCTGCTGCCTCTCTGGGTGCACATTAGCAGCAAGCAGGAATCACCAGCAGGGCTGAAATTCACAGGCTTGTAGTGCCACATAAATGCATACAGTCCCAAGTGGCATAAAACCACTGTGCCAAACTCCTGCCCTGCTGTCTGTGTTTTCCAAGTAGCATTTAGCTGTAATGAAGAGTTCCCCTACACATTTTTAAATGAAAAGCTACATGTGGAATCAAAACAATGAGGACTAGATAGATTTCAGTGTATTTGTTGGTATCATCCCAGAAGTCCTAATAGTTTAGATGAGGCCGTCACTGGAAAAGCCCGATGCACAGTTTTCAAAACCTCTTGATTTCTCAAGAGCCAGCACAGGCTTCCTGTTTAGATAACTTCCCACATATCACAGATGTGAAAACTGAAGTGAAGGATCCAATCAGCAGGTAAGGTGTGCAAGCACCTGTGGGCTGCAGAGGGATTGGCACTGGAGCTCCCAAGTACTCAGCACATCCCAAGTACTCAGCCTCTAAGGAAAATCCTTGCTGCTGGACTCGAACTCATCCTGTCCATGACTCAGTCTAGCTGGAATGTTACTGTACCTTTTTGCACATGGATTTCCTCATCTACAGACAAAGGGCTTGAATGAGGTGATTTACATCCTTTCTTCCATTCCTTGGCTTCTTTAGGATTCAGTTTGTCTGCTTTTTCCAGGGCACAGCCGTGCTAACATCGCTGACTTCTATGCTGAATGACAACAAAGAGTTCCCGAACCCAGACAGGTTTGACCCTGGCCACTTCCTGGATGCCAGCGGCAAGTTTAGGAAAAGTGACTACTTCATGCCTTTCTCAACAGGTAACAGAAATTCATTTCCATCAGAATTTAGGGGGAAAATTCATTTTAAAATTTTTATTTAAGTTCTACAGGTTTCATATACTTTATATATATGATTAAGGAACATAATGAGACTTCTCCCTCTACCCTCTCTCCTACCCACTCTCTAACCTTTCCTCCCCTTCCCTCAGATTCCCATTCTTAATTTTCACAATGATCTGTTTTCAGTAACTTAATGATCGTATAGTTAACCCTACTCTAAGTAAAAGAGTCCACAAATAAAATGAAGAGAAAGAAAACAAAACAAAATACTGTTCCTCCATGGAAGAGAAAGGACAATAAACAGTCATCAATTCTCAAAATGTCTATTTCACTCCAATACATTACATTTTTGGTATTCTATTGGTTACCTCAGATCAGGGAAACATATGCTATCTGCCTTTTCACCTTCACTAGGTTTTCTCATCATATTCATGGTCCACTAACATTGCATGAATAATCAGAATAGTGTTCCTAATTGTGTATCTAAAAAACAGCGCATTAAATCTACGATTGATGGATTTAATCATTTGAACCACAATGTGACCTTATTCCATGGACATTAAAGTGATCCATTCAAATTTTTAAACTGTGAGAATGACATGTTTAGACATATGGTTTTGAAATTCAGTGTTTGAAAGGGTTGTTTGTACCCCCCATGTTTATAGCAGCTCAATTCACGATAGCTAAGATACAGAATCAACCTAGATATCCATCAACTGATGACTGGATAAAGAAAATGTGGGATATATACACAGTGGAATACTACTCAGCCATAAAGGAAATCCTGTCTCTTGCAACAAAATGGATACACCTAGAGAGAATAATGCTTAGTGATGCATTATGCCAGTTCCAAAAAGACTAACACCATATGTCTTCTCTGATACATGGTAGTTAATATAGAATACAAAAGCCACAACATGTAAGAATTAAACTGATAGCTTATGATTTGATTACTGTTTATAGCCCTTGTCTATATTCCTGTGGAACAGTGGTCTTTCTACTTTTTACTTGTTGAACATTATGATTAGTACAATCTTGTGATTATAAAATAAATTGAAAGTCTGTTATTGCAAAAAATAAAGAATTGAAAGAGGAGTGATTGAAGAAGGAAAGGAGAGAAATATGGCTATCTTTCTAGAATTGTATCTATGAGATACATGAAATTATTCTCTTTATATTAATAAAGATTTTTAAAAATCATATTATGAAAAAAATTTTTAAAAGTGTCCTGGGGAAAGAAAATATATGTTTGAATGTTCACCATTTAATTTTTAAAAGGAATTTATTAATATATTAGATTCTAAGGGTGACAGAAAATACATAATTACTACAACACAATTTTCATGTTAATTTTATACTAATACAAAGAGAAGAGATTCAGCATAGTTCATAGAGACAATTCTAAGAATATAATGATACTTTCCTTTGTCTTTCCCTCTCTTTCTTCCTTCCTTCTTCTTTCTTCTTTCCTTCCTTCCTTCCTTCCTTCCTTCCTTCCTTCCTTCCTTCCTTCCTTCCTTCGTTCTGTGTGTCTCCAGTTTTGAGGTAGCATTTTAAATTTACATTATAGTCAAAGGCTTAATGTTCCACTATATAAAGAGTTCAATATGTAAAAAGTAAAAAAACAATATTCTACCAGAAGTTCAAAGAGGTACAAAATATGAGGACACTTCTAAAATTTGTGGAAAATAGAATTAAAATGATTGTTGTGAGGTAATCCATACATAAGAGAGGTCTTCAACAGTTCATTGAAAATGTGTAAAGTGAAAATTTATAATGGATTTAATCATTTTGAACCACAATAAAGTTATCTTTTTGATTTCATTTTAGCATGAAATTTTTGAGGAACATTTATATATGAATCTCCTCATCTTAACTCTTCTCCTGTCAACTCCCCTCCACAAGAAATTTGTGTTTCTTGAAAAAGATTGCTGAAAATTCAGAATGACAAAAGAGCAGTTATAATGAGGTAGTAGTTAAAGAAATGTGTGACATAGAACTGCTATTTAGTGAATATTTGGTAATGAGGAATTCCTGATACAAGAAGGTATGTGGATAGCAAGCATTCATCCTCTGTCCATCTGTACACCCAACCTGTCCTTTCATCTTCCGTTCAACTGTGTATTCAATCACTGACCAAGTAGTGCACACTTCTTGTGACAGTTTCACAACTTTCTCTTTAGGTAACAAACCATCTGTGCTTGTCCTTTTCAGGAAAGCGAGTGTGTGTGGGAGAGGCCCTGGCCCGCATGGAGCTGTTTTTGTTCCTGACTACCATTTTGCAGAACTTTACCCTGAAGCCTCTGGTTGACCCAAAGGACATTGACACCACCCCACTTGTCAGTGGGCTAGGTCGTGTGCCACCCTTGTATCAGCTCAGCTTCATTCCTGCCTGAAGATGGGCGGGCATGTGGCTGCTGCTGAGCTGTCGTCTGCAGCTCCCCTCTTTCAGGCACCATCCAACGACTTCCCCTATCATGGGTCCCTTCCCTGAGATATCCTCTGACATTTCCTCGTTTCTCAATATCCAACCTCCATTTGGGAGAATTTTTGGGGGTCTCTTCACAAATATGTGTCTACTATTCCTTATATTCTGTGACTCTTGGAATGACGACCACATAGGCTAATTCCTATTTAATGCTGATTTTTTATATGTTATCACTGTAAAATTGAGCAAGATGATTGGTATTTGGCAATTCAGAGCCATTTCTTCTCTTCCTGTTCTAAATAGAAACATCATTAATTGTTGACTCAGCTCTCAGATTTTCCTTTTTTTGTACTTAATGTGAATAACAGATAAAAAAAAATAAAATTCCAGGAGGTCTTGCTGGTCCTTATAATGATAGGCACAAAGATGCCAAAAGTCTAGGAGGGATGAGAGCTCTCTTGGCTGCCACCTAGAGGTGCTGGAGTTTGGATGTGAAAGATAGAAGCTGTGTTCAGAACAGTTACAAGTTGTCAGGGGAAATAGTGAGAGGATCAGCCATAAGGAAGTTTAAATACTACAATTCATGCCCTTCTTTGGTGTTACTGTAATCACTAAATAAATTTTTCAGAATATTATTAGTATTTGTGTTTTCAACTAAGTTTCAAATATGCGTATATTCTCTCACGTTGCTAAGGCTTACTAGGTTCATTATTTTGTTCCTTTCCATCACATTATATTATACTTTGCAGAAATATAATGGCAATTTTATGTCATGACCCTATAATCATTAGCTTCATTTTCTCTCCAAGATATACAAACTGAAAATTTACATTTCAAAATGTCATTTTTTCCTTCTTTCTTGAACTGCACTAAGTGGGAAGTAAAATCACCCATTAAGCTTTTCTCAGCTTGTCCACAAGGGAAAACCATTTAAACGAGGCATACATTTTTTTTTTGACAGGCAGAGTGGACAGTGAGAGAGAGAGACAGAGAGAAAGGTCTTCCTTTGCCGTTGGTTCACCCTCCAATGGCTGCCGCGGTCGGCGTGCTGTGGCCGGCGCACTGCGCTCATCCGTTGGCAGGAACCAGGCGCTAGGTGCTTTTTCCTGGTCTCTTATGGGGTGCAGGGCCCAAGCACTTGGGCCATCCTCCACTGCACTCCTGGGCCACAGCAGAGGGCTGGCCTGGAAGAGGGGCAACCAGGACAGAATCCGGTGCCCCGACCGGGACTAGAACCCGGTGTGCCAGCGCCGCAAGGTGGAGGATTAGCCTGTTGAGCCACGGCGCCGGCCACGAGGCATACATTTGTAAGATTACACATGTGTATAGGTGTACACATATATGTCTGATATTTCTATATGTTTTAATAGGTATGTACTTAATCATGGCATGACATATATTTATATAAACACATGAGATTCAAAGTGGTTCATAAAATGTTGGGTTCCTGTTACACTTATTATTATACAGCTTGTTGGCTCTTACTCAATAGTATTCCAATAAAATCAGGCAATAGAAATGAAAACAAATTACAGAAGAGGAAATGGAAATGTTATTAAACATATGAATAGAGCCTAGAAATAAAAAGTGCAAGTTAATAATATACTACCTTCACTTAACCCATCTTGATTGTTACATGCAATTTTTTAATGTGTTAGCTCTGGCATGGAAAAACAAGCAATCCTATGCATTTTTTCATGTTCTGTTCAGTTTCACTGATTTCTGTACTTTTTAAAAAATTATTTCTTCTCATTGTTTTGGAAATAACTAAGAGTGAGTATGTAGACAGTGTAGAGATGAACCAAAACTCAACAATATAACCAGTAACCAACCAATTAAAAAGTGGACAAAGAACTTGAATAAACTTTTCTGTAAAGCAGATATTGAATATATGAAAAGCATATGAAAAGCTGCACTGCATCCCTATTGTTAGGGCAATGAAATTCCAAATCACAATAAGATGTCATTTTTTTATCCAGGAAGATGGCTATTGGGAAAAATCAGAAATGAATAAGTCTTGGTGAGAATGTGAATAAATTGGAAATATTGTGGACTGCTGGTGGGAATGTAAAATGTTGCAGCCACTATGAGATATGTAGTGGTTCCTCAAAAAATTGAAAATTGAATTACTGAAGGGCTTGAGGTGGTAACTGAATAAGATTTTCCACTACTAATATCACCACAGAGATACCACTCACATACTAACCTATATTTACAAGAGCATGGGAAACCAAGTAGGAGACTACAGTGCTTGATTTTAGTGTAGAAAGGAAACAGTTGCCTGCATCACCCCTCCCCAAACTCCAGACATTGCAGTATGGAGACAGGTGTGTGTGGGAGGGAAAGAGATGTTAGGCCATCCTTAGACTTGAAACCCAGTACCAGGCTTGCCGTGGTGAAACCTAACACATGATACAAGCAAGTACCTTGGATTGAGGCTCTGGAACTGTGTTAACCAGGTGGCTAAACGAGTGCCTCACCATTCCTCTCCAGCCTTGGGCAGGGCATAGAGGAGGAATTCACCTGCTGGGAACTGAGGGCAAGAAACGGAGCACAGGGCACTGCAAATCAAGGAGATGGATGATGGCCATATAAAGAAGGGAACTAGGCACAGAGTATGTACCATTCTGTCTCCTGAGATCAACCATTGATCCAAAGGGAACTTTTCTTGGTGGGGAAAGAGTAAGCAGGTGGTTCCTGAGTGTCCCTTCTCATTGCACAAACACCAGAAGCATTTACTACTGGAATACCTTACATTCAGATTGGGGACCTGCTGGGTTACCAAATAACTACATTGCACCAGAGAAAGAACTCCACCCATATTGTACTCTCCTCCATCACCCAGACTCTTTCTGCACAGAAGCATCTTGAGATCCCACTAACCGTGGATCCTGTGAGACATCTAGGAAGCTACCTCCATAAATTCTACCAGCTCAACCCTATGGATCAGGCAGGAAGCCTTGCTCACCCTCCCATGGCCAAGGGAAGAACCAGAGGGGCCCACACTGACATACCTGAAGAGGCTGCCAGAAAACCAGTGAGAGGTGCCACCCACCCTTGGTTACAGGGAGAAACTGTGTGACCATGACCACCCTCTGCAGCCTCAGAAGCAGCCAAGGGACCCTTCACATGCATTCACAGTTCTAGGAAAATTCCAGGAAACCTGTCCTGAGCCTCATGTCCCATAGAAGCCCAAGGAAACAACTGACCAGCCCTAACCACTCACCCATGACCTGGGAAAGAGCTATACAATCTTTCTGTGCGTCATGGCCCACCAAGACCCCTGGGAGTGTGTTAGTGGCTCTGTCCAACCTTCTGTGGCTGGAAGAATCAGTCGAGCAGTCATTCTCAGAATCTTGGCCCATTGATGCACTGGGATCAGATGCTTGCCTCTTCCCACCAACCTGGGCCCCAAGAAGTAGCTTGTAGACAAGCTGGGCCTTGGAGACCCTGTGAAACTACCTGTGCAGTCCATGGATACTGGTGGGGCCAGGATACATGCACCATTATGCATGGACAAGTACCTCACCTTGCTACTCGACACACTATAGGGTAGTCTGTCCATTAATCACAACTTGAAAAAACTGATGGCAATCCCACATCCGCATCCTGAATCAACCAGGCTCAGAGCTGACAGCAAGCCCTTTCTATCTAAGAGAGCTGAATTTCCACTGATAGTGCAGTCCAACAACCTCTGCAGTCGACCACTAAGGTATCCCCAGACATTGCCAATAATAATTATATTTGGGGCAGGTGTTGTGGTGCAGGTTAAGCCATCACTTGTGATGCCCATGTCCCATATTGAAGTGCCAGTTCAATTCTCAGTTGCACCGCTTCACATCCAGGTTTATGCTTATGCCTGGAAAAGCAACAAATAGTGGCCAAAGTAGTGGTTGTTGTCACCCATATAGGAGACCCAGATGGAATTCTGGGCTCCTGAATTAGCCTTAGCCTTCCATGATTTTTGCGGGGATTTGGCGAGTGAACCACAATATAGAAAATCTGTCACTCTGTCACTCTTTATGATAAAATGCATCTCTTTCAACTTCTTAGATTGAAAAGGGAGCTTGATCACTGTCAACCATTTCAAGCACCTCTTTCCCCTATGGGCATCTTCCTGCATCATCTTGGCTGAGGTGAGGGAGCTCTCCTCTCTTCAAAAAGGACATACTGACTATAGCTACAATGCTATAGAGATACTTCACTAAAATGCTCATCTAGAAACAAAGACAATTCAGCACATTCAGCCAATGCTCTAGGACACTTCATTAGCCAACAGCCTCTGAATATGAAAGGTTGTGTTTACATAAAAATGTGCACATACTTAATTTCATTAAACTGTACATGAAATATTTTTAAAATAGCATAACTTATTGTTGCATACTTCTTATCCCACTTGGAAGCATGTTATTTACATTATTCTCAATTACTTCTTATACTATCTATGCAGTAAAATAGAATAGAATGGGAATAACTTAAATTGTGTACATTTAATAAGCTATCCCCAAACTGTAATACAGCAAGGATGCCCAGCAGCCTAAGTGAACAGTGATAAGGCAGGTGTTGGCTGCAAAGCTATGCACCCAGAGACCTTGCTGCCTGTAGTTCCTTTCTATAGGTATCTGCCTGATTGGTTAACTCCCCAGTGACTCTCATGAAGGTCATGAAGTTGGAGGACACGCAGGCAGATAAAGTTAGAGTCTGAAATGAGGGATGAGGCACTCTTCTGTCCCAGGAGATGCAGCATCCCGTGCACAAGAGGATCATTAACTGCTTCAAGATTCATATCTAGAAGCTGGAGGTTAATCATAGTTGGGCAATTTTTTGACTCCTATCTATAACCCTCTCTCTGCAGATGATGACATAACTTTCAGCCTCCTCATCTCTGAACCAGTGGTCATGACTTGTTTAATTACAGGGTCAGATCTGCAACTCAGTAGAAAAGGCATTTTTCAACATTTTTTCTGTATCTTCAATTCTTTTCCTTATATTTCATGTAATCATTTGCATAAATTGCTCATCTCCTGCAGCAAATAATGATTTTCCTTGTCAGGTGATAAATCAAATCTATTTCTTTTTGGTGATAAAATTCAGTCATTTCTGACATAAATAAGAGTGGAAATTATTAAATCAACAGCAGGAGTCACTGTGCACTTGCTCCCCATGTAGGACTTCTGTCTTTAATGTGTAATACTATGAGAATTAATGATAAAACTAATCTTCAAACAGTACATTATACTTTGTGTGTCTTTGTGGGTGCAAACTGTTGAAATCTTTACTCAGTATAGAGTTGATTTTCTGTGTATGAAGATAATTAAAAATGAATCTTAATGAAGAATGGGATGGGAGAGGGAGTAGGAGATTGGATGGTTTGTGGATGGGAGGATGGTTATGGGGGGAAAATTGCTATAATCCAAATTTGTACTTTCGAAATTTATATTTATTAAATAAAAGTTTTCTATTAAAAATTTAGTCATTTCATTTTTGGTCTTCTCAAGATGTATATTGCATCTGTAGTAGAGCATTGCATAGCTCTGAGCTCTGAGTATTCCTAATACCAGGAACACTCTCATAGCAATGACCACAACTAGTGCACCAATTTAAACACTGACTTACACAGTTGAGAGATATAACTTTTCAGTGAAGAAGACTGCCAGAAGCTACCTGAACCTAGTAATCAAATAAACATCTTTTAATATGTAACAGGCAACAAGTTTATCACAAAACTTGAGTCTCCCAAAAATGAGAAGGAAAAATGTCATTCTCTGCTATTCTGGCCAGAGGCACAGAAGCTGAGTTTGATCATTAAGCAACACCAAACAAACTCAAAATGAGGAACATTCTATAAACAATTTGCCTATAGACTTAAAGAGTGGCAAGATTATAGACATCAAGGAAAGAGTGAAAATTGCTTTAGACTGAAGCTGACAAAGGATATATGACAACTTGTTGTAAAATGTGATTCCAATTGGACATCCACAATACATGGAATGTAAAGGATTTTTCTGTGGACTTGTTGGTGAAAGCCAATAAGAATTGGCTTAGGAAGTACCAGTGAATCTACATAAATTTTCTGATTTTGATTGTTTTATTACAGTTCTATAGGAAAATCACCTTTTTTCAGGAAATATAAGCTAAAATATTTCAGGGTTTTGGAATCAAGTAAGCAAATTATTTCATACAGCTTATGCTAAAGTGATTCTCTGCAAATATTAGTAACTTTTCTATACACATCTTTGATGGTTAAAAATAAATGATACCCTCTGTGGACTCTATGTGCAAAACTAGCCTTTCACAAAGGAAGTTTCAGCAGTTCCAATAGATAGCTGAAGAAATTCTCAGCATCACTAAACATACTGGAAATACAAATTAAAACTTCAATGAGCTTTTGGCATTATAATTCCTTTATTTTTTAATGGTTGGGAAGATCATATATATATGTATATTAAAGATTTATTTATTAATTTGATAGTCAAAGTCACACTAAGAGAGAAGTAGAGACAGAGAGAGAGATTGATCTTCCATCCCCCAATTCACTCCCCAGTTGGCCACTACAGCTGGAGCTGGATCTGAAGCCAGGAGCCAGGAGCCAGGAGCCAGGAGCTTCTTCTGGGTCTCCCACGCTGGTGCAGGGGCCCAAGGACTTGTGCCATCTTCTACTGCTTTCCCAGGCCACAGAAAAGAGCTGGATCAGAAGTGGAGCAGCCAGGATTCAAACCAGTGCCCATATGGGATGCTGGCACTGCAGGTGGCATGCCCACTTGCTATGCCACAGCACAAGCCCCTATTTATTTATTTAAAAAAATTTATGAACAACATTTCTGTGCAGTTTTGCTACAATGTGATGTTTTAGTACATGTATACAATATTTATTGATCAAAAGGATATTATTTAAAATCACTGGCATGATTAAAACAAACAAAAAAAAAACAGATTACTGAGTTAACTCAATCTCATAGTGTAATTAAAATGCATTTAATCATTTCACAGTTTCTGATAAAATTTACTTAAAATGAACACAAGTATATTAAGTCATTTGACATGGAGATACATACTAAACAGAAATACAAAGTATTGTATAGAAATATACATAATAATACTATACAAAATAGTCTTATATTGTAAGCAATTCAATGCCCATGAAAATATTATAGAAAAAATAAGTAAGAAAAATCAAACTTAACCACTACTACTGGCAACAACATAAATGAACATCACAAATATAATATAAACTTTAATAAATAGATAGTAAATAAATTCTTTATAGAAGATTGTAGTTGTATAAAGTTCTTAACAAAGCTATCCTGTGGCATGACATCCATCTTTGTGGAGTTACCTGTTGGTATTGAGGAGAGGAGACAAAAAGAGTGCTGGGGGCCAGTGCTTTGGCATAGCAAGTAAAGCCGCCAGTTGCAGTGCCAGCATCCTATATTGGCACTGTTCAAGTCCTCGCTGCTCCACTTCCAATCCAACTCTCTGCTATGGCCTGGGAAAGCAGTGAAGGATGACCCCAAGTCATTGAGCCCTTGACCAGCATGGAAGACCTGGAGGAAGCGCCTGACTCCTGGCTTCAGATCTGCATGGCTCTGGCTGTTGCAGTCATTTGGGGAGTGAAACAGCAGATAGAAAATCTCTCTCTCTCTCTCTCTCTCTCTCTCCCTCCCTCCCTCCCTCCCTCCCTCTCTGTAACTCTGCCTTTCTAATAAATAAATAAATCTTAAAAAAAATAAAACAAAAGTACTGGACTGAGGTCAGAATGAGATTGTCATTCTGTAAGTGTGAATCAGCCCTTAAAGCATTCTGGTTTTGCTGAAAATACCATGAGAGGATTTCAGGCATGGAAAGCCAAGACACTGTGGCAAACAGTGTCCTAAATGAAGGGCCTCAGTGGTTGAGACCTCAGTGGAAAGAAGTGGTTATCAAATAAGGATGTACTTTTCTCTGAAGGGAGGAGAAAACTTCCACTTTACTTACGGCCTTGTCTAAATACTGATGGAGTTTGTGGATTCAAAAGGTTTCCATGACCTAGGCAGCTCATGTCAAGAGCCTTGGGTGATCACTGACATCATACATAAATTTACTGAATTTAACAATTAAGTAAATTAAGTAATTAAGTTGTTAACAATTAACAACAACAATCACTGTGCACTAACTTCCCATGCAGAACCTCTGTCCTCAGAGTTGTATTACGGGAGTTAAGTGTAAAACTTGTTCTCAAAGATTGATTTTGTTTTAGTGCATTAAATGGAGAATATTCTTATGTCTCATAAGTTTTAATTATGGCTAAGTGTCCAACTCCATTGCTTGTTTTCTTAAGTGTTTCCTTAATTAATGGTAAAACTTGTTCTCA
Source organism: Sylvilagus floridanus (assembly GCA_949820135.1). Lineage (NCBI taxonomy): Eukaryota > Metazoa > Chordata > Mammalia > Lagomorpha > Leporidae > Sylvilagus > Sylvilagus floridanus. The sequence continues at coordinate 47,355,618 of OX463235.1, forward strand.
AGGACTTACTTTCTCTTAATATATTAAATGGAGATTATTCTTATATTTCATAAGTTATAGTTACTTCTAAGTGCTCTCAAAAGATGTATCATTCTTGGGTGCTTCTTTTTTTTTTTTTTTTTTATAAAGCTTTTATTTAAAGAATATAAATTTCCAAAGAACAGCTCATGGACCACAATGGCTCCCCCCCCCCACAACTTCCCTCCCTCCCCCCACCCTCCCCTTTCCCGCTCCCTCTCCCCTTCTGTTCACATCAAGATTCATTTTCAATTCTCTTTATACACAGAAGATCCATTTAGTACATATTACGTAAAGATTTCAACGGTTTGCCCTCGCATAGAGACACAAATGATAATACTGTTGGAGTACTAGTTATAGTATTAATTCACAATGTACAGCACATTAAGGACAGAGATCCTACATGATTTTTTTTTTAAAAAATTGATTAATTGTCTATGCAATTTCCAGTTTAACACCAAGATTTTTTAATCATTTGCAATTATCTTTATATAAAGAAGATCGATTCAATATATACTATGTAAGGATTTCATCAGTTTGCACCCACTCAGAAACACAAAGTGTAAAAATACTGTTTCAGTACTAGTAATAGCATCACTTCACATTGGATAACACATTAAGGACAGATCCCTCATGAGACGTAAGTACACAGTGACTCCTGATGTTGATTTAACAATTTGACACTCTTGTTTATGGCGTCAGTAATCTCCCTAGGCTCTGGTCATGAGTTGCCGAGGCTATGGAAGCCTTTAGGGTTCGCCGACTTCGATCTTATTCCCACAGGGCCATAGTCAAAGTGGAAGTTCTCTCCTCCCTTCAGAGAAAGGTACCTCCTTCTTTGATGGCCCCATTCTTTCCACTGGGATCTCACTCGCAGAGATCTTTCATTTAGGTCTTCTGTTTTTTCCAGAGTGTCTTAGCTTTCCATGCCTAAAATATTCTCATGGGCTCTTGAGCCAGATCCGAATGCCTTAAGGGCTGATTCTGAGGCCAGAGTGCTATTTAGGACATCTGCCATTCTATGAGTCTGCTGTGTATCCTGCTTCCCATGTTGGATCATTCTCTCCCTTTTTCATTCTATCAGTTAGTATTAGCAGACACTAGTCTTGTTTGTGTGATCCCTTTGACTCTTAGACCTATCAGTGTGATCAATTGTGAGCTGAAATTGATCACTTGGACTAATGAGATGGCCTTGGTACATGCCACCTTGATGGGATTGTATTGGAAACCCCTGGCACAATTCTAACTCCATCATTTGGGGCCGTTCCGATTGAGCATGTCCCAAATTGTACATCTCCTCCCTCTCTTATTCCCACTCTTATATTTCACAGAGATCACTTTTCAGTTAAAATTTAAACACCTAAGAATAATTGTGTGTTAATTACAGAGTTCAACCACTAGTACTAGGATAAAGAGAAAAAAAAAATACTACCATGGATAAAGTATTACATTGTACAACAACAGTCAGCACAAGAGCTGATCGAGTCACTGTTTCTCATAGTGTCCATTTCACTTCTACAGGTTTCCCCTTTGGTGCTCAGTTAGTCATCGCCAATCAAGGGAAACAAATGATATTTGTCTCTTTGGGACTGACTTAATTCACTCAGCATGATGTTTTCTAGATTCCTCCATTTTGTTGCAAGTGACCGGATTTCATTGTTTTTGACTGCTGTATAGTATTCTGTAGAGTACATGTCCCATAATTTCCTAATCCAGTCTACTGTTGAAGGGCATTTGGGTTGGTTCCAAGTCTTAGCTATTGTGAATTGAGCCGCAATAAACATTGCTGTGCAGACGGCTTTTTTGTTTGCCAATTTAATTTCCTTTGGGTAAATTCCAAGGAGTGGGATGGCTGGGTTGAATGGTAGGGTTATATTCAGGTTTCTGAGGAATCTCCAGACTGACTTCCATAGTGGCTTCACCAGTTTGCATTCCCACCAACAGTGGATTAGTGTCCCTTTTTCCCCACATCCTCTCCAGCATCTATTGTTGGTGGATTTCTGAATGTGAGCCATTCTCACCGGGGTGAGGTGAAACCTCATTGTGGTTTTGATTTGCATTTCCCTAATTGCTAGGGATCTTGAACATTTTTTCATGTGTCTGTTGGCCATTTGGATTTCCTCTTTGGAAAAATGTCTGTTGAGGTCCTTGGCCCATCTCTTAAGTGGGTTGTTTGTTTTGATGTTGTGGAGTTTCTTAATTTCTTTGTAGATTCTGGTTATTCTTGGGTGCTTCTTTAAAGTTAATTAAGTTTTTTTTTTTTTTTGACAGGCAGAGTGGACAGTGAGAGAGAGAGACAGAGAGAAAGGTCTTCCTTTTGCTGTTGGTTCACCCTCCAATGGCCTCCGCGGCCGGCGCGCTGCGGCCGGCACACCGCGCTCATCCGATGGCAGGAGCCAGGTGCTAGGTGCTTATCCTGGTCTCCCCATAGGGTGCAGGGCCCAAGCACCTGGGCCATCCTCCACTGCACTCCCGGGCCACAGCAGAGGGCTGGCCCGGAAGAGGGGCAACCGGGACAGAATCCGGTGCCCCGACCAGGACTAGAACCCGGTGTGCCAGCGCCGCAAGGCGGAGGATTAGCCTGTTGAGCCACGGAGCCGGCCTAAAGTTAATTAAGTTTTTTTAAAAAAAGTAGTGAAATTAACTTAGGGATGCAATGACTTTGAATAGCCTTTGTCTTGACTGTTGAGAAACAGTTTTTTTGTGTGTGCAAATTGTTGAACTCTTTACTTAGTATAGAATTGGTCTTCTGTGTATAAAGTTAATTGACAATGGATCTTAGTGTAGAATGGGACTGGGAATATGAGAGGGAGGAGGAGGGGGGTGGCAGTGTGGGTGAGAAGATATGTAGGAAGAATCACTGTATTCCTAAAGTTGTACTTAACGAAATGCAAAAGTTTGTATTCCTTAAATAAAAGGTTTCTTTGGGAAAAAAAAGAGTACTGGATGGTGAGTAGTTACAGAACTGGAAGTTGGAAAATTAGGATTCTAATAGAAAGTCTTATACTGATGCATTGATGATGCTTTGTTTCTCTGAGTCACTATTTGCTCCTTCTTAAAAATCAGAAACTGATGAAATAAAGAGAGCGAGGGAGAGGGAGAAAAGTGTGGTTGCCTTCTTGCAACTGAGCCAATAGGATGCATGAAATCTGTTCTCTTTACATCAATAAAAATGTTACATTAAACAATCTAACAAAGTTTGAACTAATTGATCTCAGAGATCCCTTTATCTTTTCATTATCTATGAACATGGGGCCAGTGTTGTAACAGTGGTTAGGATGCTGCTTGGGACAGCTACATCCCATGTTGGATCACATGGGTTCCAGTCCTTGCTGCTCTCCTGATACCTGTTTTGTGCTATTGCAACTCCCAGTGTGCAGCAGGTGATGGCTCAATTCTTTGAGTTTGATCTGGGAGACTTGGATGAGTTCTGGCTCCTAGTTCTGGCCTAGTCTGGCTGTTGAGAGCTTTTGAGGAATAAACCAGTGAGTGGATGGTAGGCTTCTCTCTTCCTTAAAGATCTTTACAATCTACACAGAAAGGTCCAGGCAGGACTTCAGCTCAACAGAAAGGAGGAGAAGCAGGACAGGAACATTATCTCTCAAAGTATAACAGGATTGATAAAAGTATGCTCTTAAGATTGTATATAGGAAATACATAAAATTTGTTCTGTTTTTTTATAAATAAAAAAGTTTAAAAAGTGAGGGAGGGAGCAGCTGAGCTCATTTTATCCAAAAGAAGTTGATGTGGCCTTTTAAGAGCTAAGAACTGTGAACAAACTGGAAAATTGCTGCTGCTTCTACCCTGGAGAAAGTTCACATCTTGTCTTCATCAAGATGAAGATAAGTTCAAATTCTAAAGGTTGTCTGCAAACCTTTCTGACCCTAATTTTAATCAACTGCTACTACTATAATGATTAACTAAATCCATGTTTATTTTCAAAGGCAGTGATTAGGTGAAATCGTGGAATGTTTAACCAAAGCACATATTCAGCAAATGGTAAACCCAGTTGAGCTGAATGTTTTGCTTTGTGGAAGAGAGCAAGACATGGGACATATGGGATCCAGGCTGAGCTGTACTGCTACCAATTTGCTTATTAATATTTCCCATTTTAATGAGCCTTGTGGGTTCTTGCCATGAATTCAGAGAAGAATTCAGAATGCTGGTTCAAATAGAGCAGGCAACATGAAAAGTTTTTAAGCTTTTTATTCAGTGAGAGAAATGCATAGGGGAGTGAAGGCTGTAAGGGAGAGAGGACAGTCCGGAGGTTAAGCTGGGGCCATACCAAGCAGAGAGCAGGTTGAGAGCCACGTGCAGCAAGCCTTCAGTTAAGAGCAGCTAGTACTAGCAGCTTATCACTGACATCCAAGCGAAGGCAGAGAGAGCGGGGGCCCAAAGGCATGGGGCAACAATGACAACAAAGGTCCATACTGGTGAAAAAGGGCAGAGAAGAAAAAAAAGTGCCAAGCCTATCGTATTCCAGTTCCAGGCCTTTCATCCACTTCCAAAGGGGAGTGGTCATATAGCCTGATTGGCAGATGGGCACACAGGTGGGGTCAGGTAGCAGCGAGATCACATAGGGGCATGGTGAAGGGGTGGTCTTCCAGCTCACAGATCTAATCAGTTTTAGCCTATCTGCCTGCCTGCATCACCACCACCCATTGTCTCTGTGTCCTCAGCCAGGAGACTGAGTCCCTGAGACCAGCTTATTCATTCCTCGAGTGGGGGTAACTTACCTTCAGCAAAGTTAATGTAATTGAAGGATGTTATGGGTGTGAAAGCTCTTTGTAAATCGTCAGAGCCCCTCTAATCATGACCAATAAAACATCGCGTAACTGCGTATTGAAAGATTTGATTTTTCTTACTAAAAGAGCTAGAAAAAACTGCACTAATCATTTTACAAAAATATGTTAAAAATGCTTCTGCCTAAAATTTGTCTTTATTGATATAATAACGTTTATCATCCCAGTGACATTTTCATCACGATGAAGACTAAATGCCATCTTATGTTCAGTTCTGCATGTCGTGGTCCTGTCTTTGTGGTCAATTTAATGATTTTCTTTCCTTCCTTCCTTCCTTCCTTCCTTCCTTCCTTCCTTCCTTCCTTCCTTCCTTCCTTCCTTCCTTCCTTCCTTCCTTTCTTTCTTTCTTTCTTTCTTTCTTTCTTTCTTTCTTTCTTTCTTTCTTTCTCTTTCTTTCTTTCTTTCTTTCTTTTCTTTCTTTCTTTCTTTCTTTCTTTCTTTTTCTTTCTTTCTTTCTTTTCTTTCTTTCTTTCTTTCTTTCTTTCTTTCTTTCTTTCTTTCTTCTTCTTCTTCTTCTTCTTCTTTTTCTTTTTTTTTGACAGACAGAGTTAGACAGTGAGAGAGAGAGAGAGACAGAGAGAAAGGTCTTCCTTCCATTGGTTCACCCCTCAAACAGCCGCTACAGTAGGCGCACTGTGCGGATCTGAGGCCAGGAACCAAGTGCTTCCTCCTGGTCACCATGCAGGTGCAGGGCCCAAGCACTTGGGCCATTCTTCACTGCCTTCCTGGGACACAGCAGATAGCTGGACTGGAAGAGGAGCAACCGGGACAGAACCAGCACCCCAACCAGTACTAGAACCCAGAGTGCTGGCGCCCAAGGTGGAGGATAAGCCTAGTGAGCCGTGGCACCGGCTTCTTTTTTTTAATATTTATTTTATTTATTTGAAATACAGAGTTACAGAGAGAGGCAGAGAGAGAAGAGAGAGAGAGAGAGAAAGAGAAAGAGAGGGTTTATCCAGAGACATAAAGGGTATTCTGAAGTCCTGAAAAAAATATTTTTCTTGACCAATGTGTTGGTTACACAGATACATTTAGTTTGTAAGAATTCATTGAGCTGAATCATCCATGTAGGATGCATGCTGCATTCTCTATATGTATAATGCCTCCATATAAGCATTTGTTCAATAAAAGCTATGTCTAATTCACAATTTGCTCAAGTTGAGGTGTGCATTACTCTGTTGATGGTGGGGGATTTCTTGGAGATTCTCTCCTCACCATCCATTTAGTCAATGACAAGAAAGTCCTTTAATCTGAGAATCAATGAACTGAAAATTGAAACCTGGATTCTTAAACAAGATCTAGTTTGATGTAGTAGAAGCATTTCATGTCACGATTTTTAATTCTCCAATTAAGGTAGCCATTACATTACTGGATCTCTGAGGCCCTTTCTCGGTAACTATTTCTGAGTCCTTCTCATCCTATAAAGAGAAAGGACCAAGCAGGGGTCCCAGAAGTCAAAAGGATGAACCATGATCCCACTTCTCAAGCAATAAAGTTATTTCTTTAAACAGATCCTTTCATTTTGTTTTATCCAAATAAGGTATACAATTCTTGTAGAGTCCTAAAAGCAAAATTTGGCTTGTATAATTTTATAGGTTATGAAACAGACCTTATCTGACCCTCATTTTCATTAACCTGTGTCTCAATTATTGACTCAATTCATGTTTACTTGAAAGTCGTTACTGAATGACACTGTAAGTTAATATTGGTAAACCTACTGAACGGTCTACTTGGTAGGAAAGTGGCATGACTCAGGGGACAGCGAATTTGACCTGACCTCTGCCTCCTTTGGGAGCCGCTTCATTGGCCAAGGGACAGAATCTATAAAATGGAAACCATTTCACCTTAGGTAAAGGTAATTGAAGGAATCCAAATTAATACGATAGATGTGAAAATTATGTGTAAATTATCAGAATCCTTGCAAACATGACCAATTATAAATATTGTGTATCTGTAGTCTTTACAAAACTAGATTTCTCTTTATTTTAGTTAGAAATAACCACAATAACTCAGCATTATTCACAGTGACCAAGATACACACATAGTCTAAATGTTCATCAACAGAAGATGACCTGATAAATTCTGATAAGCTCTTTGGAACTTTCTTCACCTTAAAAGTAGGATACTTTATCAATTATGGCAATGTGGGTGAACTGTAGGACTTTATACTTAAAGAAATATAGCAAACATAGAAAAATATTATAGCATCTCACTTATATGTGGAATCTAAAAAAATCAGTCAATGGATAGAACCATGAGTAGAATGGTGTTTTGCAGGGGTAGGGATGAGGTAAATTGGGTAAATGTAGGTCAAAGTTCACATTTGCAGTTAGAGTGGGATAAGTATTCCAGAGAGCTAATGTATAGCATGAAAACTATAATTAATAGTGTATCGAATCATGGGAACTTGCTAGCTGTGTAGAGTAGATTCTAGGTGTTACTACCAAAAAAGGTAACTTAGTAAAGTCATAGGTATGAAAATTTGTTCGTGCTAATCATTTCACTGGGTTTATTATATTAAAACATCATGTTGTATACCTTATATATTTACAACAGCAATGAATTGAACAAGAATTGACTGTGCTTATCAATATAGCAAAATTGTCATGATGTGTTTACAGGATATGCCCTTGTACAAGCAGTGCCCCTGATGATCTAGTAAGGTTTGCAATTCTAGCGCTATTCCGATCCTTTAGCCCATTCAAGTCTGTACATGGTGGTCCTTCTGTGCCATAGGTCTCTTTGAAGACGTCCCTGCCTCTCCTGTACATCTGCAGCTCAAGCCTGTGGATCTCTCCGTGGTCTGCCTTCCAGACTTTCCGTTACCTTTTTGTGTTATTTTTTAACAATGACAGCCCAAGAAAGCAACAGAAGCAGGTGTATGGAATTGACGAGGAGGTGGAGAAGCCATCGTTTGTGCAGCCCTCCGCACTTGGTGCTCTGCATTGGCTTTGCTGCAGTGACACTGAGTAGGTTTCACCTCTTTAGTGATGGAAAATAGAGAACCCTGTTATCTACTTCTTGTCTGCAGAATGTATGGCCCTGTTACTTAGTGACCAGTGTGGCATACCTTCGGAGTAACATTTTATTTCTAAAATTGTTCTTGAAAAAACTGAGATGTGAGCTGTAATGCACCACAATTAACCTCAAAGTAGCTCAGGTTCAATCCCATTTCTGCTGTGAGTGAGCTGTGGAACACTACAGGAGTCCTGTTTCCCCAGGATCTGCCTTTCTTCAATTGAAAGGCAAAAAAAGTTATAATACCTGCCTTTTCATGCTTTTTGGGGGGCTTCATTGTTAAGGGTATGAATATTTAGCTGATATATGTGTTTGGTTATTCAAGATGTACAAGTCAGAACTGTTTATTGGTAATGTTATCATATACATTAAAATATTTTAAAAGGTGTTAATTTTTCCAATATTTTTCTAATATTTCAGATATTGTTATAGGGTGAGCATTTTTTATATAAAAAATGGTATAAATTGAATGCCCTCATTGTCAAATTCAAATTCATAACTGTCACCAATGAAACAAATCAGGATATTAAATTTTTTTTTTTTTATTTTTGACAGGCAGAGTGGACAGTGAGAGAGAGAGAGAGAGACAGAGAAAGGTCTTCCTTTGCTGTTGGTTCACCCTCCAATGGCCTCCGTGGCTGGCGCGCTGCGGCCGGCGCACCGCACTGATCCGAAGGCAGGAGCCAGGTGCTTCTCCTGGTCTCCCATGGGGTGCAGGGCCCAAACTTTTGGGCCATCCTCCACTGCACTCCCAGGCCACAGCAGAGAGCTGGCCTGGAAGAGGGGCCACCGGGACAGGATCCGGTTCCCCAACTGGGACTAGAACCTGGTGTGCCGGCGCCGAAAGGTGGAAGATTAGCCTGTTGAGCCACGGCACTGGCCAAAAATATTTTGATCAAATAATTTCTTGCATTGGTTCTCAATTGTGGTTGCACAATGGAACCAACTGGAGTGTTTTAAAAAGCAGCATAAATGCCTTCACCAGCCCACACTAGACAGAACAGGCCCCCTGCTCTTGGGTGGAGGAGGGGAGCACTGGAAAACAGAGCAAGAGGAAAGAACATCTTATTTTCACCTTTTTCAGCGGTCCAAAGTCCACTCAGAGAGAATAAAGTACACCTAGCTCATTGGGTACTTTTTCAGGTCAAAGGGACACAAAATTAGCAGGAGTGTTATAAAAGCCTGAGCTTGCCGGCTTCCAGTTGTCTCAGGAAGAGAAGGCTCCCATGGATCCCGTGGTGGTGCTGGGGCTCTGTCTCTCCTGTTTGCTTCTCCTTTCCCTCTGGAAACAGAGTCATGGGGGAGGGAAGCTTCCTCCTGGCCCCACTCCTTTTCCAATTCTTGGAAACGTCCTACAGTTAGATTTTAAGGACTTAAGCAAATCTTTAACCAATGTAAGTATACATTATGATGCTCTAATGGTTTGTGAAGGGCAAATAGTTAGCCTCAAATTTCAAATAAATTATATTCCTGGAGGTAAATTACTAAAATATTTTATTTAAGGGAAATATTTCATCTGGGTTATTATTTTTGGTGGGTCATTGTCAGGAATAATAGAATAAAATAATACATTTTGTCAGTAGGGAAATATGTAAGGTGTAAGGTGGAGTCAACATAACAAGATATTGCTGCCTTTGTTTTACAGTAATTTTATTAATGATTTTATTACCTGATTCAATGATGATAAAGCGTTTTGTTACCAGAGAGTTAACTCAAGAAGTAATCTACTGTTTATGCATGTATTTTGTTCAAATCACCTAAGAAAATTAAAAATAGGAAGTAAATTATGGCTGATGTCATGGAAGTATGGTACTACAATAAACATAAGTCAATGATGAAACATTGAGTTAGGATGTGCTGGGTGGTACCGGAATACTTTGGGGCCTGTACAAAGTACTGTCTTTGACCTATGAATGTAGAGTGTGGATTAAATTGTCTTTTCATGACATCAGTATATCCGCATCCTGCCTTGCAGTGCCCACTCTTCCTCTGTGTTAATAATACCAGCAAATCTAGGCTGGATATTAGCAGTACCTGGAGTGCCTTTGATAAATGTAGATTTCTTCTGTTTATCACTACTGAGTCTGTTCACTGTGAGAAGAGCTTTCTAGGAAATTTGATGTAGTGTCCTTGGTAGCTGGGTATTGATCAAATTTGAGCAATAATTTCTGTTGAAGTGCTCAGGCATCAGAGACTAGCAAGGCAGGGTTTCCATTTGAGTCTATTTATTAGTCGTGACACGAGGAATTTGAAATTCTTTTACCTTAGTCTCTTTATCTGTAAAACAGTAAATAAATCTAGCTGAATGTGTTGATTAGTTGTGATAATTTGCATACTAATTTCCCCTGCAGTAGCCTGGCTCATGGGAAGCAGTCTGGTATGGAAATATTTGAAGTTGCTTTTAAAAGAACAAAAATATCAACAATATGATGGTAACATTAGTCCCAATATCTACACCAAAGAGTGATTTCTTTTGCTAGTATTATTTTTTATTCTATTTCCAGCTGTCAAAAGTCTATGGCCCCGTGTTCACTGTGTATCTGGGCATGAAGCCCACAGTGGTGGTGCATGGGTATGAAGCAGTGAAGGAGGCCCTGGTTGATCTTGGACAGGAGCTTTCTGGAAGAAGCCGTTTCCTAGTGACTGCAAAACTTAATAAAGGCTTTGGTAGGTGTGCTTGTGCCTGTGTGGTTGTTGGCTGGTGGTGAAGGGGATGGAGAGGTTGGAAAACAAATGCTAATGGCTCCTCCTGCAGAGCTGGGCCAATCCACAAGGCTAACAGGTGTCAGCTTCCACTTGATTGCCTAGAGTCCTCTTCTAGCTTCCATTTCTTAACCTTTAGGAGTCATTTTCAGCAATGGAAAGAGATGGACAGAGACCCGGCGCTTCTCGCTCATGACCCTACGGAATTTCGGGATGGGAAAGAGGAGCATCGAGGAACGAGTTCAAGAAGAAGCCCACTGCCTGGTGGAGGAGCTGAGAAAAACCAATGGTGGGTGACTCTATATATGTCCTTAAGAGAATGCTCCCTTCTCTAGCGGTGGCCCTGAACACAGTGCAAGTGAGAAAAATCTTTTATTCTGTGTCCTGGTTGTCAGTGCCCAAAGGAGAAGGGACTTCTGACAGAGTCAAGGGAACTTTTGTGTATGTTTGGATGTTGTGTTTTATACCCTGACTTATGTACAGTGTTGGGAATAAAACTGTCGTATAATACTTTCCTGCTCTGTTTTTGTTGTAAAGCTATCGTGTTTTTCAAATAGATATTGTTTCATATACTTTGAGTAAAAATCATAAACTACAGCTAAATGCTACAAGCTGCACAAAGAACAGTGATTGATATTAACTCTTCATTCTACCTATCTTAGTTTTAAATTGGCTTTTTTTTTAGTTTGCTTATATTCCAACTCATTATTTTTGTTTTTACTTTCTATATTTTATGTAACTCTGACATCTTGCATTGTTATGGATCCAGATCCAGGGGATGACATCCACCCCAAGGATTGCCTCATTACTAGAGAGAGCAAACATGTGCACATTGCATGCCCTTGATACTCAGACCTACTTAACCATAGTGCATACTTCCATCTCATTTATGAAACTTACACAGCAAACCAGTATTCTCCTTTATTCTCCCAAGTGGTGGACCACTAGACACCTGCACCCTCTGCTCATAGCACAGATGTCTTTGACATTACTCAAATTATCCAACACTATACTTAGTGTAGCACCTGAGTCACCCATCCCTTCCAATGAAAACCTTATTAGAACCTGTGTCACCAGCTGTCTCCCTTGATCCTTTAGCCTCTTGACCACCCTTGGTGCTTACTGCATGGTCCTCATGCCTCTTCCTCTTGGGAACTGTGCAAAACCTCCTGTTTTTTCAATATCCATTAACTCTTCTCCTCCTGGCCTCACCATAGCCAAAAAAATTTTTAAAATCTCAGGTACAAAGAAAACCAATTGGATTCCAGGTTCAATCGCTATGGTAATTATCTCCCTCCACTGTCAAATGGATTTCTGGCTTAGATTACAAATTACCCTGATTTTTAATTATGTCTCCTAATTGAAGTGAAAAAAAAAGATTGAAAATGAGATTATTCCCTGTGAAACATGTGCAGACACCCACACACACAGAGTAAGAGAGAGCCCAAATACTTACCTCAAATTATTCCTTATTTTCTAGGATGAAAGAAAAATAATTTTTTTAAAGTTTAGTACCCTGGTAAAGTCACTTTTAATTATTTCTGTTATGTGAATTTGGGAATATTTTACATATAATGTTGATTGGTCTTTCAATTACAACAATTTCATTCAAATTTTTTGTCCAACAAAATTCAAAACAAAGCATCATTCTGAGTGAAATAAGCCAGTCCCAAAGGGACAAATATCATATATTCTCCTGGATCTGTGACAACTAACTGAGCACCTAAAAGGAAACCTGTAGAAGTGAAACTGACACTATGAGAAATAATGACTTGATCAGCCCTTGTCCTGATTGTCAAGGAACAGCTTACTATTTTATTCTTTTTTAGTATTTTCTTATTCTACTTAACACCATTGTTTGACTCTTTAATTAACACACAATTATTCTTAGGTGTTTAAATTTAACTGAAAATTGATCCCTGTTAAAAATAAGAGTGGGAATAAGAGAGGGAGAAGATGTACAGTTCATCACCTGCTCACTCGGACTTACCCCTAATATGTCAAGGGATTCCAAATCCCATTAACGTGGCATGTACGAATGCCATCTTACTAGTTAAAGTGATCAGTTTAAGTTCATAATTGATCATAATGATAGGATTAAGAATCAAAGTGATCACACAAACAAGACCAGTGTCTGCTAATAATAACTGATAAAATTAAAAAGGGAGAGAACAATCCAACATGAGAAGTGAGATACACAGCAGACTCATAGAATGACATATGCCCTAAACAGCACAGCACTCTGGCCTCAGAATCAGCCCTTCAGGCATTTGGATCCTGCTAAAAAGCCCATGAAAGTTTCTCAGGCATAGGAAGCCAAGACACTGTGGCAAAAAAAAAAAATGACCTAAATGAAAGATCTCTGTGAGTGAGATCCCTGCGGAAAGAACAGGCCATCAAAGAAGGAGGTACCTTTCTCTGAAGGCAGGAGAGAACTTTCACTTTGACTATGACCCTGTCTAAATAAGGTCAGAGTTTGTGAACTCAAAAGGCTTCGATAGCCTTGGCAGCTCATGACAAGAACCTCGGGTGATAACTGATGTCATAAATAGGAGTCTCAATTTTCAAATCAACAACAGGAGTCACTGTGCACTTACTCCCCATGTAGGATCTCTGTCCTTAATGTGTTGTACTTTGTGAATTAATGATATATCTAGTACTCAATCAGTACTTTAGACTTTGTGTATCTGTGTGGGTGCAGACTGTGGAAATCTTAGTATGCACTAAGTTGATCTTCTGTATCTAAAGATAATTAAAAATGAATTTTAATGAAGAATGGGATGCCTGACCGGGGCCATGGCACATTTGGCTAATCCTCCACCTGTGGTGCCGGCACCCTGGGTTCTAGTCCCAGTTGGGGTGCCGGGTACTAGTACTGGTTGCTCCTTTTCCAGTCCTGCTCTCTGCTGTGGCCAGGAGGGCAGCAGAGGATGGCCTAAAAGCTTGGGCACCTGGAACCAGATGGGAGACTGGAAAGAAGCACCAGGTTCCTGGCTTTGGATCAGCGCAGCGCTGGCCGTAGCAGCCTTTAAGGGGGTGAACCAATGGAGGGAAGACCTTTCTCTCTATCTCTCACTGTCTATAACTCTATATGTCAAATAAAAAAAAAAAAAAAGAATGGGATGGGAGAGAGAGTAGGGGATGGGATAGTTGTGGGTGGGAGGGAGATTATGGGGGAAAATCCACTATAATCTAAAAGTTGTACTTTTGAAATTTATATTTATTAATAAAAAGTTGAAAAAAAGAGAAACGACTTTCCATTGCTATAACTGTTTTCGTTAGTGAAATGAGGGATTTGACCTAAATGACAGTCAAACTTAAAAGTTCATAGTAACCCAGAGTTCTTTTGATGGTTATGTAGAGCAATAGTCTACAATTCCACAAGAGCATGAAGCTTGTCCAAATGAATAAAACGTAAGTGCTGACTGGTGATGATGTACTTTGTTTCTGAGGGCAGGAATAATTTTTTTTTCCATAAAAGAAATAAACAAAATTCATTCCTCAATTTAACCTTTGTTTTTTCTTGAAATTTAATTTTGAAGTAAAATTTCTAATTTCATTTCAGTTTTAGGTGAACAAATCTATCTTATAATTCGTGTTTATTTGGGTTATGGTTTCTTTTCACATTGCACGGATGGTATTTGCTGTCTGTATTTCTTTTATCAAACAACTTAATTCTCTCATACATTTTCTCTCTTTATTCTTCCTCTCTGCAGTTTCAATCTATAGTTTCTTCAATTATTTGGCATCTATAAAAAGTCACAAACCATTTCTTTCCTTAATTGTCAACAAAGTTTCATGATAGATATAATTCTTTTTTTTATAATGCTTTTATTTAAAGAATATAAATTTCCAAAATACAGCCTATAGATTACAATGGCTTCCCCCCCCCATAACTTCCCTCCCACCCGCAACCCTCCCCTTTCCCACTCCCTCTCCCCTTGCATTCACATCAAGGTTCATTTTCAATTCTCTTCATATACAGAAGATCAGTTTAGTATATATTAAGTAAAGATTTCAACAGTTTGCCCTCACATAGCAACACAAAGTGAAAAATACTGTTGGAGTACTAGTTATAGTATTAATTCACAATGTATAGCACATTAAGGACAGAGATCCTACATGATATATTTTTTATAATTGATTAATTTTCTATGCAATTTCCAATTTAACACCAAGGTTTTTTTCAGTTTTAATTATATTTCTATACAGAAGATTGATTCAGTATATACTAAGTAAAGATTTCATCAGTTAGCACCCACACAGAAATGCAAAGTGTAAAAAACTGTTTCAGTGCTAGTTATAGCATTACTTCACATTGGACAACACATTAAGGACAGATCCCACATGAGACGTAAGTACACAGTGACTCCTGAAGTTGATTTAACAATTTGACACTCTTGTTTATGGCGTCAGGAATCTCCCTAGGGTCTAGTCATGAGTTGCCAAGGCTATGGAAGCCTTTAGGGTTTGCTGACTTCAATCTTATTCCAACAGGGTCATAGTCAAAGTGGAGGTTCTCTCCTCCCTTCAGAGAAAGGTACCTCCTTCTTTGATGGCCCCATTCGTTCCACTGGGATCTCACTCGCAGAGATCTTTCATTTAGGTCTTCTTTTTTTTGCCACAGTGTCTTGGCTTTCCATGCATAAAATATTCTCATGGGCTCTTGAGCCAGGTCTGAATGCCTTAAGGGCTGATTCTGAGGCCAGAGTGCTATTTAGGACATCTGCCATTCTATGAGTCTGCTGTGTATCTCGCTTCCCATGTTGGATCATTCTCTCGCTTTTTGATTCTATCAGTTAGTATTAGCAGACACTAGTCTTGTTTGTGTGTTCCCTTTGACTCTTAGACCTATCAGTGTGATCAATTGTGAACTGAAATTGATCACTTGGACTAGTGAGATGGCCTTGGTACATGCCACCTTGATGGGATTGTATTGGAATCCCCTGGCACAATTCTAACGCCATCATTTGGGGCAGTTCCGATTGAGCATGTCCCAAATTGTACATCTCCTCCCTCTCTTATTCCCACTCTTATATTAGACAGGGATCACTTTTCAGTTAAAATTTAAACACCTAAGAGTAATTGTTTGTTAATTACAGAGTTCAACCAATAGTACTAGAATAAAAAAATTACTAAAATGGATAAAGTATTACATTGTACAACAACATTCAGCACAAGAGCTGATCAAGTTACTGTTTCTCATAGTGTCCATTTCACTTCAACAGGTTTCCCCTTTGGTGCTCAATTAGTTGTCACTGATCAGGGAGAACATATGATATTTGTCCCTTTGGGACTGGCTTAATTCACTCAGAATGATGTTTCCAGATTCCTCCATCTTGTTGCAAATGACCGGATTTCATTGTTTTTGACTGCTGTACAGTACTCTATAGAGTACATGTCCCATAATTTCTTTATCCAAATGTATGCTTTGAATTCCCTGTTATCTTTTGCTGTGAGGTTCCCTTCGTTAACCTACTTTCATGTTGATGGCCGTGTTTCTGTGTTTCTGTGTGTAACACATCTTTAAGCATCTTTTGCAGGGCTGGACGAGTGGCAACAAATTCTTTCAATTTCTTTTTGCAGTGAAAGGTCTTTATTTCACCTTCATTCATAAATGAGAGCTTTGCAGGATATAATATTCTGGGCTGGCAGTTTTTCTCTCTTAGTACCTGGGCTATGTCTTGCCATTCCCTTCTAGCTTGTAGGGTTTCTGATGAGAAGTCTGCCGTGAGTCTAATTGGAGATCCTCTGAGAGTAATCTGACGTTTCTCTCTTGCACATTTTAGGATCTTTTCTTTCTGTTTCACTGTGGTGAGTTTAATTACAATGTGTCGTGATGAGGATCTCTTTTGGTCATGTTTATTGGGGGTTCTATGAGCTTCCTGTACTAGGATGTCTCTGTCCTTCTCCAAAACTGGGAAATTTTCTGCTATTATCTCACTAAAAAGGCATTCTAATCCTTTCTCCCTCTCCATGCCTTCAGGAACTCCTAGAACTCGAATGTTGGGTTTTTTAATAGTATCCTGTAGATTCCCAACAATATTTTTTAGATTTCTAATTTCCTCTTCTTTTCTTTGGTTTGACTGTATATTTTCCTGTGCTCTGTATTCTAAGTCCGATATTCTCTCTTCTGCCTCACCCATTCTGTTTGTAAGGCTCTCTAATGTGTTTTTCATTTGATCTATTGAATTCTTCACTTCATTATGATTTCTCGTCACTATCACAGTTTCATGTTCTACTAGTTGTTTCGTTTCAGCTTGATTTCTCCTTAATATTTCATTTTCACGAGAGAGATTTTCTACCTTGTCCATTAAGGATTTCTGTAGTTCAAGAATTTGTTTTTGAGTACTTCTTAGTGTTCTTATCAATTTTTTGAGATCTGCTTCTTGCATCTCTTCTATCTCATCATCTTCGTAATCTTGAATTGGGGTGTCTTTTTCATTTGGGGATGCCATAGTGTCTTCCTTGTTCTTATTACCTCGGTTTTTGCGTTTGTTGTTTGGCATATTGGTTTCTTCACTGTGGTGTTTTTTTCTTGATATACTATGACTCTAGATTAAGTGGACTGTCTGCTTTTGATGGAGCCTTAGAGGCTTGAGATGGTGTGGCCTGAGAGCTCTGTTTGGTTCCTCAGGGTTGAGGGTGTGTCAAAGGAGACACTCCCAGGTTAGGCGTGGTAAATCTCTCTCTGTTACTTTTTTTTTTTTTTGGTTCAAAAGGGAAGTAATTCCACACAGCTGAATGGAATTGGGGGTGGTTAGCAGGCGAATGATATACCCACAGGAGCCAGAGATCGGAAGCTCTTTCCCAAGGACCAGAGAAGGAATCTTTGCGGCCCTTTGTGTGGGCTGAGATTCTCCTGTAGTCTCCCACTGGGCTGCCAAGGCTGCTGAACTGTAGCGTCTCTGGAGAGTACTCACGTGGTGAATTCCGTGAGTTCTCTCCCCCACAGTCTCTTTTTTCACAGTCTCAGTTCATTAGCACCACACATTCATTAGGTTCTAATCTCCTGTTATTTCACCCCCACGCCCAGAGTCAGGTTTTTCTGCTAGGCTCAGGGCTGGTGCAGACCTGAGGTCGCCCTGCTTATGATGTATGTCCAAAATGGTGCCTGCTCTTTGTCTTGCTCACCTTTGAGAGGTGGGCGGAGAGAGAGAAACCCGTGTCCGTATCGGTTACTTTTTTCTTTCTCTCTCTCTTCTAGTTAGCCTGGTGAACTTTTCCCCACAGGGTTTCAAGCCTTGTTCGCTCTAGTCTCCTCTTTCCGCTTCCCTGCTGGTGTCTCGGGCTATTGAGGATCGGCTCACCTGGCGTTCCAGCGCTGGTGAGTTGAGTCTACCGCTGGTGTCCCGAACTGCGGGCTCCCACGCTCTCCTCAAAGGTCCACTGTGAATCACTAGTTCTGGAAGAGTTTCCTCTGCTGTTTCTTCCCCTACTCTTCCTTGAACCTGCAGTATCTCCACTTTTATTAAACTGTCTCTCCCCGGACTATCGGTGTGCTCCCTTCCTATTCCGCCATCTTGCCCTAATCTCATGATAGATATAATTCTATGCTGACAACTCGAGTTATTAGGTGTTTTCAAAAGTGACCTCTAATATTTTTTTCCCTTTTGCCTTCCAAAATAACATTGACCTAGGGCATTGGATGTTAATGGAGTAGCTGAGAAATCATTATAAAATAAGTTAGGGTGAAATGGTCAATTCAGGTTTATGGGAAAAGTTTTATGTTGGCCTAAGAGTGTCCAAGATGTTGTTGATTAGGTAATTTGCCTGTAAATATTGTTTTAGGTTGCAAAATTACATCTTTGTGTAAGTTCAAGGCAAAAACTTGTGTATGTGTATTTCATAGTATTTTGAAAATGTTTCCCACTCTTCAGGCTCACCCTGTGATCCCACCTTTATCCTGGGCGCTGCTCCCTGCAACGTGATCTGCTCCGTGATTTTCCAGAACCGTTTTGATTATAAAGACCAGAATTTTCTTAGCTTGATGGGAAAGTTCAACGAAAACTTCAAGATTCTGAATTCCCCATGGGTACAGGTGAGACCAAGTTCCTCTCTTCCTGACAAATCACTTCTCTTCTTTTCACTGATGAGATCAGAGCTGTACCTTGGTGTCAGCCTATCTGCTTTTCACACATTCACTTCATAGCTATGCCCATAGAAAATTGTCTGGATGCTAAGTTTTTTTTTCCTTTTTGTTTTTAATATTTTATATCATCATTTTTATATTATTTTCTATATTTTTGGCCTTACCTATTATGCTTTTTTCTGTCTGCTGTAGCTATTCGTTTAGTTGTTTTAAACAGTGGATATGGTTGCCTGGTGTGGTCTCTGAATTCCCTGTTTCTTTAGCTTGTGTGTAGCTAGTTTTGACAAGAGTTACCTTGAAGGTGAAAATCAAAAATGAAAGGGAACTAGAACAGAGAGGTAGACACATATACTCATGGAAAGGAAGAGAGAGAAAGAGGAAGAAGGAAAGAAATAAAGTGAGAAAGAATCAAAGAATGAAGAAAGAAAGGCAGGAAGAAAGAAACAGAAAAAAGAAGAGGAACAAAGATGGAGTCTTTTCTGGGACAGGAGCTGTGCTGGGGCAACTCCCTGTCTATCTCAGCCTTCACTTGTTGGTAAAACTGAACCTTGAAGTCAGAGAGGGGAAAGCTTAGAGTCTTCTCATGATTTTTAAATGAAATTTTATTTATGTATTTATCTGTTTTCATTTTATTTTAAAAGCAGACAGATGGAAAAAGAGTTCTTCTATCTGCTGATTTACTCATCAAATGCACACAGCAGCCAGGGCTGGCAAAAACTGAAGCCATAGGCATGCAAGAAAATACAGGTTTTCTATGTGTGCAGCATAGACTCAAGTACTTGAATAATCACCTCTGCCTCCCAGGGTCTGCATTAGCAGGAAGCAGAAATTGGAAAAGGAGTTAACACGTGAACACAGGCACTGCAATGTGGGACATGTGTGTTGTAATCGGCATTCTAAACACTGACCCCAGTACTCACCCCTCAATTCTTTTCTTAGCCTATGTCCTGGTCAGGGTATCTTCAGTTTTCTAAATTCCCCAGTATACATGTGCACTTCTGAATGCCCATGTTGTTTACGATATTCTTTACCTACCTTTCTTCCCAGGTTCATAGTGCTTTATTGTGTATTTCAGTTGTAATTCTTTGCCCCAGGTCAGCTGCAAGTTGTCCATTTGCCCTACAAAGTTTCAGAGATACACTTGACTCTTTTACACCATGAAGGAATTCTGAATTAGAGGAAACAAAGATAAGTGCCTTGCGTTGTCCTTCAGGTGGACCTCAGACAAGTTAGAACAAAGAAAAGAAATTGTGTCCTTTTGAATCAGGGGCTTCCTTTCCAAGACCACTGACAAATCAAGGAGGGAGAAAACACAAGACAAGGGCAAGCAAAAATGCCACAAGTTTTCCTACCACTTTTAAGTTGCACTTTTTTTTTTAATTTTTTTTTATTTTTTACCTTCAGCTTTCTCCTGTTGCTGTAAAGCTTTGACTGTTTTTCTAGAGTTGATTCTGACTGGTTTTGCTTGATGTCTCAAAACTTTTGTGGAGGGGTGGGATTTGGAGGTGTCTACTGTGCCATTTTGTCAGACATCTCATGATGTAGTGAATGTTTCCATGCCACAGTCCTATCCATATTGTAACGTTGGAGTGGCTGCCTAGAATGTAGAATTGAGTGCTTTATTTTATAGACAAGAGAACAGATGTCTGATTAGAGAGCTGGAATTCAAGCCCTTTGTCCATCAAACCTGAAAACTCAGTTTTCATGAAGTCACTGGATAATTTCCCAAATGAACGCCCAAGGCCCTTGCTGGAGATCCAAGGCCTTTCTTGGAAAATCTTCTGCTACCCACATACTTGTTTACCAGTCAACACTGAGAGAACCTTTCACCACATTCTTTGGCTAAAATACACTAATCTGGTGTGTCAAGGAGGGAATATTTGAGAGCACATATTCTGCCTGGAAACTCTGGATAGGGTAGGGATACTTCATTGGTTTCTTGAGATGCTAGTTAACCAAATGGGGGTTAGCTAACCAAATGATTGGATTAGAGGTATAAAACCTTTTGTTTTTTTTTGTTTTGTTTTGTTTTGTTTTGTTTTGGACAGGCAGAGTGGACAGTGAGAGAGAGAGAGACAGAGAGAAAGGTCTTCCTTTGCTGTTGGTTCACCCTCCAATAGCCACCATGGCTGGGGTGCTGCGACCAGCGCGCCGCGCTCATCCGAAGGCAGGAGCCAGGTGCTTTTCCTGGTCTCCCATGGGGTGCAGGGCCCAAGCACTTGGGCCATCCTCCACTGCACTCCTGGGCCATAGCAGAGAGCTAGCCTGGAAGAGGGGTGACAGGGACAGAATCCGGCGCCCCGACCAGGGCTAGAACCCAGTGTGCTGGCGCCGCAGGCAGAGGATTAGCCTATTGAGCTGCGGCACTGGCCCAAAAGCTTAAGCATGGACAAACAATTTCACCCTGTGCTGAACTGGAGCAATGTGATGTTACAGAAGTAACTTATCCACTCTGGTGCTCTGGTTTTTATCCATCAAATGTTGATCTGGATTCCATGATGTCTTTGTGACCCTCGTATTCACACAATAGTGAATTTATTCCTAGAGCTGTTTGCTCATGGATTAAATATCAAGGGGTGTTGTGTGCTGGATATTAGGTTGATAAACATTTCTTGCTTCTATCATGAATGTCATAGAGTATGAATGATGGCAACTCTTGCCAGTCTATTATTTCAGTGTTGCAGGGGGAGAATTAATGATAAAATTAGAGGATTGACATAAAGATTCATAAAAGTAATGTGTGATACAATAAGTTATTGTCAGATTTGACCAATAGCATCTGCTCCCTTATATCTCTCTGACTGCACAGACGATAAACTTATTTGAGAAATAAAATATTACTCTTCAAGATAGAGTTTCTTTTTATCCATAGTTTATTTAGTTTATCCAAGTTGACATTTGGTACATTTGTCTTTATGTGCTTTTAATTTAATATATATTTTTAAAATTTTTCAGTTCTGCAATTGTTTTCCTATTCTCTTCGATTATTTCCCTGGGAGCCATAGAAAAGCAGTTAAAAATATTTTTTATGTGAAGAATTATATTACAGAGAAAATAAAAGAACACCAACAATCCCTGGACATTAACAATCCTCGGGACTTCATTGATTGTTTCCTGATCAAAATGGAACAGGTGAAATGTTATTAGTTTGCCTGTATTTTGTGGTTCATTGATGATGTATTTATAATGGAAATGTTTAAATGGTCAAATAAAAATGCTGGCAAGCAGTTTAACTATATATTGAGGGCCTGAATCCTGACTGAGCATCATGGAAGAGTTAAAATTGTTTTGGTGTTAGTCTCTTTGAATTCATCCTATTTGTGTCCTTTGGGTTTCCCAGACCTGGATTTCTAATTCTTCCCCAGACGTGGGACGTTGTCTGCTATATTTCTTTGAATAGGTTTCAGTCTTTTTCTATCTTTCTTATCTCCCTCGCACATTGATAATGTATATGTGGTTCTGTTTGATTGTGACTTTTAAGTGTCCTTTACCCTTTTCATTCTTTTGTTTTTTCTTTTTGCTCCTTAGATTTCGTGATATTTAGTCAACTGTCTTCGCGTAACTGGTCCTTTCTTCTACTTCATCTAATAGGCTATCAAACATTTCAATGGAATTTTTTTGTTCAATTCTATAGTTTCTGTTTGGGACTTTTAAAAATACTTTCTATCTCTGGAAATTCTCTATTTGTTTGCACATTGCTCTTCATACTTTGATGAGCATTTTCATATTGTTATTCAAGAATATCTGTCAGGTAAATAAAGTGTCTCCAGTTCACTGAGATTGGTTTCTGGAGACTTTGCTATTTTATTTGGAACAGATGTCTCTATTTTAATTTCTCTGGATACCCTTTCGTAGTTTCTGTGCTCTAGATAAGAGATTTGCTTCTCCCAGTCTTGTTAGATTGTTCTTGAATAGAAGAACTCTGGCCACACACATAAATCTTCATGTGTTCCCCAAATACTGTCTCTGTTTCTGTTGGACTGTAGATTAATGTGTTGTACCCTGTAGATACTACAAGGTAGTACAAGCGTAAGGCAGACTCTGCTGAACATGTAAGAGCATTAGACATATGTTCCAACCTTTTACCCTCACAAGAGAGCTCATCTTTCACCCTATCTCCAATTTTATAGGGAATGAATTTGTAGCAAATACTTGTACTCGTGTTCCAACTGCTTTATGTGATCCTGGGAAGATAACTGCTGGGTGTGGACCCATTTTGTGCTTACTTCTTTCTTTGTGATTTAAGGAGCATCAAGAATGATAAGTCCCAGACTCCTAGAAATAGGTGGTTAAGTATGTTGTGGGAATTATAAAAATTGTAGCATTCAGTGCATGGATAAGCCTCTTACAGGAAGAACTGGGACAACTCTAGATATCACTGGGGGTACTCTGGCAAAGCCTAGGGAAATAGCAAACTCCTGCTCAGGATTTCAGAGAAATTTGGACCTCTGTGGTTTATCCTTTCACTGCCCTACTCCTAGAAGATGAAACCACTGGGAGTGATTCCATGTCTGTATAAAACTGCCACATTTTTTATGTGTTCTAGAAACCCAGGTATGCCTGTTCTAGAGTGAATGAATTAAGATGCAAATCCTGGGAACCAGTGAGATCGGGCGTTACACGGGTGATCTAAAACCTTTCTTCCTGGAATAAACTCAGTTTTGGGTTTTTCTTCTGTATTGTGTGACATGGTGCATAAGGTGTGGACAATATCTGAGTTTGTCAGAACTTTCCTTTCCAATTCGGTGTAAATATTTCCCTAGTAGGAAAATATAATAATTCACAGGGAATTAATTTATAGTTTTATGTTTATTTAGAGTGTCCATGGACGGAGTGGGAAAAGCTGCCTGTTGTACCATGTTGTTGATGTCACACTCTGAGAATTATATTTTGATTCTGACTTATTACATTTTTTTCAAATGTGATGACCTTAATATCTCCATTTCTGTGGATTAAGATTTTTGTCTTTATACAAAGAAGTAAAAGCTCAATTAGCAATATAATAAAAAGTGGTATGTTTAGCTCACATCCAGGGAGTCTTATGTTGATAGTTCAGAACTAGTACCACAGAGCTGAAGCCTCATGGACTCAGGTGCCTACCATTTTCTATTACCACATTTAGCCCATGTGCCTTTCCATTAATGTTGAAACTCATGTTCCAAAATGAAGTCTTTATCGACTCCACTTCATATACTCATACGTGTTTTGAGTAAGAAGAAGGAAAGAGGAAGTGACATCAGCAGGTCCTTCTCTGATGCTATTGGTGATAAAAACATGGCATGGACAACCCAGCTGCAAGAGAGGCTAGGAAGTAGAAGTTGGAGGCAAACCAGGGAAATAGGATTAATGGAATGAAGATTGGGCCGCTGAAACTATATTCTCTGCCACACCATGCAGTTACTGCTCTCTCCATTTTATAAGTTTGCTTATCTTTAGAAAATCTTGGGATCTTTTGAATGAGTTTTTTAATATCCTGACAATGTTTCAAATAATTATGTAATTCGTAGGAAAAGTGCAATCCACAGTCTGAATTTACTATTGAAAACTTACTGACCACAGTGAGTGATGTGTTTATGGCTGGAACAGAGACCACAAGCACCACCCTGAGGTATGGACTTCTACTCCTGATGAAGCACCCGGAAGTCATAGGTATGTTCATAATTGACAAGCTGGGCAAACATCGGGAGAGACATTGGGAAGCCACTGCCAGTATCCTCTATCTTGTTTCTCTTAGAGAAGCTTCATTATTGAGATTTCTGTTCCACCAGCTTGAAGTTGTACAAATATAAAGGGACGGAATGACCAAGTGTGCGCTACAGGGGATAGTGACTAAGAGCAGTGAAGGCAATGTGAACAGTAGCTAAATCATAAAGCTCTGGATTGATGCCTACTACTCCAGATAAGGTGCTGGGCTCCATTGGAGGGCGTTTGCAGTAAGCACAGGCATCACAAACTGGCCTGGGATTGTTTTTCTTTTTCTTCTGAACAGCAGGATACTTTGAATGGTAGCTGTGTTCTCAGAGATCTTTCATTATTCTGAAAATGTAGTTTTCTTATGCTGAGGTAAGGATGATCAAAACTTATTTGTTGATGTATATTGGATATACTAGAAATTTGATGACATGACCTGAGAAAATTTCCACAGTCTGTGGAGGATTTTAAAGGTTAAATTTGTAAGAAAATTATATGCAAGTTATACAGCACATATACCTGAGGATTTTATTAATCCAGGAATCTGAGTCAAGAAAAGAATTTACCAAGACAAGATTTTTTTCTTAAGGCCGTCAAGGGTCCATCAAAGAAGGAGGTACCTCTCTCTGAAGGGAGGAGAGAACTTCCACTTTGATTATGGCCTTGTCTAAATAAGGTCAGAGTTTGTGGACTCAAGGGGCTTCTGTAGCCTTGGCAGCTCATTACAAGAGCTTCAGGTGATCACTGACATCAATTGTTAAATCAACAAGAGTCACAATCACTTGCTCCCCATGTAGGAGCTCTGTCCTTAATGTGTTGTACTTTGGGAACTAACAGTAAAACTAATCTTCAAATAGTACTTTGTACTTTGTGTGCCTGTGTGGGTGCAAACTGTTGAGATCTTTACTTAGTATAGAGTTGATCTTCTGTCTATAAAGATAAATTAAAATGAATCTTAATAAAAAACAAATACCTTCTCTAAAATTTAATATTTATTTACCTGTAAGAAATCATCTATGTATCATATTAACTACTCAGGTTCTTGTGGTTCAAAATTCCACTGAAATTATAATAAATTAATTTCAGATGAGAATGCCTTCTATTAGAGCGTTTAACATTATTTTGGAACATGCAGAGTAGGTGAAGGGTAACATTCATAAGTGTTGTAAGAGAAAGATTTATCCCAAATGAGCAGGACAGTGATTGCCACTACACTTCCAATAAGTCTCAGTTTGGGGAAGAACAGAGAGTTCAAGCAGACAGAGGCAGAACAGAGCAGAAAACAGGAGGCTCTCCCTGCCAATATATTTATCTGAGAACTGTTTTCTCTCACAGAAAAGGAAGATTTTCCTTCTAGAGAAACTGAACCTGAGTGAATGGGTATTTGAGTGCCATTAAAATTCTTGAATTTTTGTCCTGTTGTGTATTCTTCTATTTTGAGAGCTCTAATTGACAAGCACTTCATCTTCTGCTTCTGTTTGCTCAGAAGGCTACTAGGGGGTGTGCTGTGACCAAACAGCTGCAACCAAGTGAGAGGATGTCACAGCCATCAGGAATCAGGCGAGCTCATGAGGTGGAGGCTGAGAGGGTCAAGGAGAGTGCTGGGTACCAGGCTTGGGGAGCAACAACCTCAGAGAGCACCATGTGGATACTGTAGATGTGAGGGCAGACACCTCAGACAGAAGAGAAGTGATTTTTTATTTGATGCTGTCAGTAATTAGAAGATCATTACTAGCAATTTGAAACCTATCTGAGCATCTGCATGATCTTAAATTGCATCTGCAATTGAAAATGGAAATAGACATGACATGCAAAACATTAAACATGGTCACAGTTGTCCTATCTATGACCAACATGTATTGAATCAAAATGAAACAATGCACCTCACATCGATATGGTAAAATTTGTGATATAAGCATATTGCAAAAATAGGGCACTGGGAAATGTGTGTGTATCTGTGTGTCTGGAGCTGGGTATGTGGATTTGTACATTTTGGATGAGGTGTTGGTGGAGATGTGTGTCCTTACCTCTCTTATTAGCAAGTTTTCAGAAATTAAATGTTTTTCTATTTTTTATTTCAGAATGGTTTAAATTTATAAAACAAAAATTGTAGTTTTTTTTCAAGATTTATTTATTTTACTTGAAAGTCAGAGTTACAAAGAGAGAGGCAGAGAGAGAGAGAGAGAGAGAGAGAGATCTTCCATTCGATGGTTCACTCTCCAATTGGACACAACGGCCGGAGCTGTGCCGATCCAAAGCCAGGAGCCAGGAGCTTCCTCTGGGTCTCCCACACAGGTGCAGGGGCCCAAGGATGTGGGCCATCTTCTACTGCTTTCCCAGGCCACAGCAGATCGCTGGACAGGAAGTAGAGCAGCCGCGTCTTGAACCGGTGCCCATATGAGATGCTGGGGCTTCAGGTCAGGGCATTACCCTGCTGCGCCACAGTGCTGGCTCCCAAAATTGTATTTTTAAAAGGGTTCCCATATATCACACATCCAGCTTCCCTTATTTTTAGTGTCTTATATTAGTATATTTGTCACAATCTTTAAATCATATCCAATGTCCGCTATTTTTTCTAAATTCATCTAGGAATTATCTAAAAATAGACAAAATGAAGACATGAGAGTCATTGTTTAGAAATGTGAACATAATCTTCAAAAAACTAAAAATAGATAGCATATAATCTTACTGTTCTACATCTGAGTATAAAGTCAAAGGAAGTTAACTCAGCATGTCAAAAAGATCTATGCTTATTGTTGCACTATTTTGACATGAAATTAATCTTGATGCTCATCAACAGATTACTGGAAAAAGAAAATGCAGTCTATATAGAATAAAAATCTATGCAGCCTTAAAAACAGTGATATTCTATTAACTGGAGCAAAATGAATGGAACTGCAGGTCATGATGTTAAGTAAATCCAGACTCAGAGAGCCAAATATTGCACATTCTTTGTTTTATATAGAAGTCATAAGAGTGTAAATCTGATTGTAGAATAGTGATTATTAGAGGTTTGGAAGCGTAGAGACTCAGGGAGGTTGACGACGATACCAAAACACAGAGGGAATGAGTTCTGGTGTTTTGCAGCACAGTGGAGTGACTACAGTTCACCACTGCTTATTATGTATTTTGTGAACAAATAAAAGGCAGGAGCTTAAAGACTGCAAACATCAAGTCAAGACAAGAGAGGGAAATTTAGTCACTTTGTTTCTATCAGCTCATGATGTATTCATTTACTGAACTATGATACCCCATAGGTATGTATAACAATTAAATGTTAACCAAAAAATCCAAAAGACATTTAAGGAAGTGGAAATGCTAACTCACTAATATGCTCATGACATACTGAACAAGAGCTTCAAATTGTCAACTGTACCAAAAAACTTCAACAATTAACATAATAAGCAAAGCACAAACAAATGAAATTTGAACATAAATTTCTAAAGAAACTGCTAGAATCTTTCAAAATGAGCACCTTTGGAGTATGTGCAGATCAGAGATTCCAAGTTGCAAATAAAGTGACATGCCTAATACATAAATCCATTACCCACATACAGATCAGTTTATGGAATTCGAATTTAAAATACCATATATAATTTTGATATGAAATTAGTTCTTGACTCATTTTTTGTTCTTAAAGAATAATTTCTTGAGTTAATGTATATGAAACATTTGTATTTTGAAGCATCTTTCCCTATCTATTTCTGTTTCTTATACTATATGCTAATATACAGGTGTGTACAGATTTATCTCAACACATAGCTTGTAAGAGAGTTATATCACAGTAATTCAAAGTGTGCATGGAATATGGGATTAAAAATGCTTATTTTGTGCAAAAATATTTAAATCCATGCATAGTTTCTAGTTTCTTCATGGTAAAAATTTTCCTTGAACTTTTTGAAGCTTCTCATCTGTGTCTATAACACAGTGATTCTTTCTGTTAATCTACATGTACTATGACCTTTTATGGCTGCTGGGACACTTTCATCTTGTTTCACTTAGCCTTCAGTTGCTACCATAAATGTGCCATATTTCTCCTATTCCAAGATTTCTTCCTTGTGTCTTCTCAGCTAAAGTGCAGGAGGAGATTGAGCGTGTGATTGGCCGAAACCGCACCCCCAGCATGCAGGACAGGAGCCGCATGCCCTACACGGATGCCACGGTGCATGAAATCCAGAGATACATTAACCTCATCCCCAACAATGTGCCCCATACAACAATCTGTAACCTTAAGTTCAGAAATTACCTCATCCCCAAGGTAAGTTTGCTCCTCCTACACTGCAGGTCTCTGATCTTGCAGTTACCTGACCTAGTATAGTTCCAGTCCTCTGCAGCACAAATTGAGAGGAAGAAAAACTTATATGAGTGGAAGTCTGATGAAGTGTCAGCTGTTTCAGTGTTAGGCTATAAAACATGTCTTTTTTACTTAAAAATGTTTATATAATGGGAACACATTTTATGTATTTCAAATGTACAGTTTTAAAGCATAATGATACTTCCCAAACTACTCTTCCTCTCTCCCTCACTCCCACCTTCCTCTTTCTTGTCTTACTTTCTTTTATTTTTACAATGACATACTTTAAGCTTAGCTAGAGCCTTGCAAATATGTCCTGTTTTTAAAACAGATTTTTGCTTTCTTTGCGTGCTTACATTTTCAGATAAGTGTTAAAAGCATTAGTTGTGTCAACTACTCAACACCCTGGGATTTCTATCAGGGTGCCATTAGATCTATAGACCAATATGAGAAGAATCAATGTCTTGACAAGCTGAATTTTTCAATTCATAGACATATTTTGTTTCATTTTATTTGGGATTTTAAAAATTTTCTTATATTTTAATTTCAGTAAAGTGTCTTTCACCTATACACATATTTCCCCTAAATAAGTGATGGGTTGAGTTTATTGTAAGTTGTTTACTTCTGAAAATTACTTTTTTTTTTTTGGACAGGCAAAGTTAGTGAGAGAGAGAGAGAGAGACAAAGGTCTTCCTTTTCCAAAATTTTCTTTTATAATTTCTTTGTTCTGGTATTTGGAAATATAATTGATTAATTGTTTTGGTAATGATAGACAGCTACCTTGCTAAATTCATTTATCATTGCTAATAATTTGTAGATTCATGTGTAATTTCTATGTACACAATTCTGTGATATGGTTTAATATTTATCTTTTTCTTATTTTCAATTTCTCTTTTCCTTATTCACTGGATTGACTTAAAGGACAGTATTGAGTAGGAGTCATGAATATGAGCATCCCTGTTTTTGTTTTTGTTTTTTTTTAGTGGGAGGTAAAATAGCAAGGTTTATTAGGGAAGGGACATCCGTAAGGATGGATGGGCACCTCTCCAGACAGAGCTTGAGAGACTGGGGCGGGGGGGGGGGGGCATCTCTGTTTTGTGTCTGATCCCTGGGAGAGGTGGAGGTTTAACATTTGAGAATGGTGGGCCGGCGCCGTGGCTCAACAGGCTAATCCTCCGCCTTGCGGCGCCGGCACACCGGGTTCTAGTCCCGGTCGGGGCACCGGATTCTGTCCCGGTTGCCCCTCTTCCAGGCCAGCCCTCTGCTGTGGCCCGGGAGTGCAGTGGAGGATGGCCCAGGTGCTTGGGCCCTGCACCCCATGGGGAGACCAGGAAAAGCACCTGGCTCCTGGCTCCTGCCATCGGAGGAGCGCGGTGCGCCGGCCGCAGTGCGCCATCCGCGGCAGCCATTGGAGGGTGAACCAACGGCAAAAGGAAGACCTTTCTGTCTGTCTCTCTCTCTCTCACTGTCCACTCTGCCTGTCAAAAAAAAAAAAAAAAAAAAAAAACATTTGAGAATGGTGTTGAACATATATTTGGTGAATAATTTTAACAGTTTAGGGAAGTTTGCTATCTTATTTTCTTTTTTGTCATGAATGCATATGCAGTTGCATTAAGTGGATTATCTGCATCTGTTTAAATGACCATATATCTTGGACTGCTTATATATAATATGCAATAAATATAGTATGTATTTATATGCATTAATTAACATACATACACAGCTGGATTGGATTTACTACTTTGTTAAGGATGTTTGTATCTATATTTATAACACATTGGTCTCAAATTTTTTCCAGAAATTAATTTTGTCATATTTTTATATGAAGGTATTTTAAACTTCATAAAAACGTAGGTAATATTTTCTACTGTGATTTTATTTTATTGCCTTTTCCTCCTTTCTTATTTTTTTACACATTTATTTCTGAGAAAAGAGAGAGAAAGATCATCAACTGGTTTATTCCCCTAATGCCTCTAATGGTCGGGGCTGTGCTGAAGCTAAGAGCAGGAAACCTAATCTATGTCTCCTACAGGATGACAGGAACTCAACTATTTGAGGTATGACCACTGCCCCATAGGGTAAGCACTAGCAGGAAACGAATCAGGATCTGGATCTGAAAACTGAACCCAGGTTCTTTGATGTGGGACACAGACATCTTAACTGCTAGGTTAGACATGCTCTTCCAGTTCTCACTGCCTGCATTAGTTATGTCTTTGGAGTCCTTAATATGCATTGGTTAAGTGTCAGGTATGCCATATGAAAAAATTCAGTCTCTTGTGAGGTTCTTCCAGAAATGTTTCATCTCCCACGCTAGGTAGACAGAGCGATGTAATTCCTCGTCTTCACTCAGAACTGTAGATGAATACAGTCAAAAGTTGAATTTAGGGGCCGGTGCCATGGTGCACTAGGTTAATCCTCCACCTGCGGCACCGGCATCCTATATGGGTGCCGAGTTCTAGTCCTGGTTGCTCCTCTTCCAGCCCAGCTCTCTGCTGTGGCCGGGGAAGGCAGTGGAGGATGGCCCAGGTGCTTGGGCCCCTGCACCTGCATGGGAGACCTGATGGAGGCACCTGGCTCTTGGCTTCGGATTAGCGTAGCTCTGGCCCTTGGGGCCATTTGGAGAGTGAACCAATGGAGGGAGGACCTTTCTCTCTGTCTCCCTCTCTCACTGTCTGTAAACTCTACCTATCAAATAAATAAATAAAAATCTTTTTTTTTTTTTACGTTCTTTTTTTTTCTTTCTTTTTTTTATAATGCTTTTATTTAAAGAATATAAATTTCCAAAATACAGCTTATAGATCACAATAGCTTCCCCCCATAACTTCCCTCCCACCCGCAACCCTCCCCTTTCCCACTCCCTCTCCCCTTCCGTTCACATCAAGAATCATTTTCAATTATCTTTATATACAGAAGGTCAGTTTAGTATATATTAAGTAAAGATTTCAACAGTTTGCCCTCACATAGCAACACAAAGTGAAAAATACTGTTGGAGTACTAGTTATAGTATTAATTCACAATGTATAGCACATTAAGGACAGAGATTCTACATGATATATTTTTTTAAATTGATTAATTTTCTATGCAATTTCCAATTTAACACCAAGATTTTTTTCATTTTTAATTATATTTATATACAGAAGATTGATTCAGTATATACTAAGTAAAGATTTCATCAGTTTGCACCCACACAGAAACACAAAGTGTAAAAATACTGTTTCAGTACTAGTTATAGCATTACTTCACCTTGGACAACACATTAAGGACAGATCCCACATGAGACGTAAGTACACAGTGACTCCTGAAGTTGATTTAACAATTTGACTCTCTTGTTTATGGCGTCAGTTATCTCTCTAGGCTCTAGTCATGAGTTGCCGAGGCTATGGAAGCCTTTAGGGTTCGCCGACTTCGATCTTATTCCGACAGGGTCATAGTCAAAGTGGAAAAAAAAATCTTGGTGTTAATAGTACTAGAATAAAAAATTCCTAAAATGGATAAAGTATTACATTGTATTACATTGTACAACAACAGTCAGCACAAGAGCTGATCAAGTTACTGTTTCTCATAGTGTCCATTTCACTTCAATAGGTTTCCCCTTTGGTGCTCAATTAGTTGTAACCGATCAGGGAGAACATATGATATTTGTCCCTTTGGGACTGGCTTAATTCACTCAGAATGATGTTTTCCAGATTCCTCCATCGTGTTGCAAATGACCGGATTTCATTGTTTTTGACTGCTGTATAGTATTCTATAGAGTACATGTCCCATAATTTCTTTATCCAAATGTATGCTTTGAATTCCCAGTGATCTTTTGCTGTGAGGTTCCCTTCGTTTACCTACTCTCATGTTGATGGCCGTGTTTCTGTGTTTCTGTGTGTAACACATCTTTAAGCATCTTTTGCAGGGCTGGACGAGTGGCAACAAATTCATTCAATTTCTTTTTGCAGTGAAAGGTCTTTATTTCACCTTCATTCATAAATGAGAGCTTTGCAGGATATAATATTCTGGGCTGGCATTTTTTCTCTCTTAGTGCCTGGGCTATGTCTCGCCATTCCCTTCTAGCTTGTAGGGTTTCTGATGAGAAGTCTGCCGTGAGTCTAATTGGAGATCCTCTGAGAGTAATCTGACGTTTCTCTTTTGCACATTTTAGGAACTTTTCTTTCTGTTTCACTGTGGTGAGTTTAATTACAATGTGTCGTGATGAGGATCTCTTTTGGTCATGTTTATTGGGGGTTCTATGAGCTTCCTGTACTAGGATGTCTCTGTCCTTCTCCAAAACTGGGAAATTTTCTGCTATTATCTCACTAAAAAGGCCTTCTAATCCTTTCTCCCTCTCCATGCCTTCAGGAACTCCTAGAACTCGAATGTTGGGTTTGTTAATAGTATCCTGTAGATTCCCAACAATATTTTTTAGATTTCTAATTTCCTCTTCTTTTCTTTGGTTTGACTGTATATTTTCCTGTGCTCTGTCTTCTAAGTCCGATATTCTCTCTTCTGCCTCACCCATTCTGTTTGTAAGGCTCTCTAATGTGTTTTTCATTTGATCTATTGAATTCTTCACTTCATTATGATTTCTTGTCACTATCACAGTTTCATGTTCTACTAGTTGTTTCATTTCAGCTTGATTCCTCCTTAATATTTCATTTTCACGAGAGAGATTTTCTACCTTGTCCATTAAGGATTTCTGTAGTTCAAGAATTTGTTTTTGAGTACTTCTTAGTGTTCTTATCAATTTTTTGAGATCTGCTTCTTGCATTTCTTCTATCTCATCATCTTCGTAATCTTGAATTGGGGTGTCTTTTTCATTTGGGGGTGTCATAGTGTCTTCCTTGTTCTTGTTACCATGGTTTTTGCGTTTGTTGTTTGGCATATTGGTTTCTTCACTGTGGTGTTTTTTTCTTGTTATACTATGACTCTAGGTAAGTGGACTGTCTGCTTTCAATGGAGCCTTAGAGGCTTGAGATGGGTGTGGCCTGATAGCTCTGTTTGGTTCCTCAGGGTTGAGGGTGTGCCAAAGGTGACACTCCCAGGTTAGGTGTGGTAAATCTCTCTCTGTTTCTTTCTTTATTGTTGATTCAAAAGGGACGTAATTCCACACAGCTGAATGGAATTGGGGGTGGTTAGCAGGCAAATGATATACCCACAGGAGCCAGAGATCGGAAGCTTTTAAAAAGTTGATTATAGATACCAGCTGATGTCTCTGACCTTCTCTCATTCCTGGAATCATATTACCAATGTTTATCTCTTTAAAAAATTTATCAGAGAGATTGAAAGACAGTGTGAGAGAGAGAGCGTGCAAGAGAGTGTGAGAGAGAGAGAGAGACAGAGACTGAGATAGAGAGCTTTATTTCATTTTAAAGATTTATTTATTTATTTGCAAGGCACAGTTACAGATAGGCTTCCATCCAGTGGTTCACTCCACCCATGGCCACAACGACTAGAGCTGAGCTGATCTGAAGCCAGGAGCCAGGAGCCTATTCTGGATCTCCCACACAGGTGCAGGGGTCAAGGACTTGGGCCTTCGACTGCTTTCCCAGGCTGTAGCAGACAGCTGGTTCAGAAGTGGAGTAGCCAGGACTCAAACCAGTGCCCTTATGGGATGCCGGCATGGCAGATGGTGGCTTTACCCAGCCATGCCACAGTGTCAGCCCCCTCAGAGAGAGCTTTAAGTTGCTTTAAGTTGGTTCACTTTCTTAATGAATGCAATGAATGGGGCTTACCTGAGACTGAAGCTCAGAGATGGAAATACCAAATAAGCCTCCCATGTGAGTGCAAGAGCCTAATTACTTGAGCCATCAGTGCTACCTCCCAGGTTCAGCATTAGTGGAAAGCTGGATTTGGGAGCCAGAGTCAGGAATGGAACTTGGGTGCTTTGATATGGGATGCATGTGTCTCAAATGCTGGCTAAATGCCCACTCTCCAAGGTTTTGTTTAGTAATACAAGGCTAGAAATCGTCTATCCTCAATTTAACAGTAATAAAACCTGGGAAAATTTTTAAAAAATTCAGGTGGGTGCAATTTTATCTGGAAGCTCAATGTTAATTAAACTATTTCTACAATTCCATTTGAATTGATTTCTATTTCTTCTTTGCTCCATTTTATGTAAATATTAATGTTTTACTAGAGAAATATGACTGTGTTTGATCACATGATGCTCCCTATGTTATTGACCATTTCATAACATCTATGCAAAAATCTCATAAAATTTTTCAGAAAATTGAAATTATTCTGAATTTGGAAAAACATTTTGGTCCTACGGGTTTCAGATAAACAATTGTTTACTTTCACTTCCATGAAGAAAAGTGTTCATATTTTGTGAGCTAAAATAGAAAAACATAAAAGGGCAAAATTGATGCCTACAGATAATTTTGAGATAATTGATAAGAGCAAATGTGGAGGACAAAAATTTCCATTAAGTTGCAGAATGGTCTCTTGAATTCCTATTGTCAAGATTGTATCTCTTTCAAGTTTTCCAGATAATTTCTTTGCTACAGGAATGCATGATCAGAATCACAGTTGTAGGTTTAGGCCAGGGGGCTTCCACTCCCCTGGACTGTTATTTGTGCAGAGAAATGAATCATTTACTGTGTTCCACCAACCATATCCTGAAAATGAAAAATTTAAGTAGATATTCAGACATGCAAATTACCTGCTACAAATGTCAGGAAAACTTTAGTATGAACTCAGGCTCTGATTCAGTTAGCCATCATGTAGAGCAAAGTTCTTAACTGCATAAATATAGCTTCTCTCATTTTTAAGCTTTGATTATAAAAGTTCCTAACTTCATGAATATAGCTTCTCTCATTTTTAGGCTATTGATAATGCTACCTTATTTATTTTGCAAGAAGTGAACCACCAAGTAACATTTGCAAAAATATAATCTAAAACTTTGGAATAATAATTTTCACCTATCGGATTCGTAAAGTCAAAGGTGAGAAACTATTGTGTCAGTGTGGATGAACGTAGACTAGGACATTTTGTGTTCTACCAGGAATGTAAGCAAGGAGGATAATTTGCAATATTTATTACCATATAAAATGCAATTTCCTGCCATATTCTATTTTATAAATATTTAAACTCTGCATATACTCTATGCCTGGAAGTATGTGAATAGGCATAAGTCCAGAAAATTTTTGCTTATAAAAAACAGATTTCAAACTACAGAAGACTTCATCAGTAAAGTAATGGCACATTCATATTGCATAACTGAGTAAGACATGTGTACATGAGTTGATATGGGACATATCCGCATTATTTTATTATATATAGAAAATCCACATGCAGTGGAAGCTTATCCTTTGTGGTTCTAAGATAGAGAAGTGATGAATGATGTAAATCTATTTGGGTTGACCTGCAACTCTGCATTGCATCCCTGCAAGGGCGTCCTCTCTAGTAGGACAGAAAAGTAGCTCCTTGGAACGGCTATTTCAGGTATTATAAATGTGTTTGAATGGTAAGACGAGAAAGGTATTTAATTATCACTATATTATTTATTATTCTAAATTTAAAATTTATACTTTTTAGCTTTTGACAGACACATAAAATAGAACATACTATTGGGTACGATATGATGTGTTGATACATGTTTAATGACCAAATCTGCATAAGCATATCTATCTCCTCAAACATTTGAAAATATTCAAAATCATTTTTCTAGCTTTTTTGAAGAAGAATATACAGTACATCATTTTTATTTATAGTCACCCAACTATGCAATCAAATATTAAAACTTGTTACTCCTGACTATAATGGATTTCTGCTTAATCATATAAAATACTTCCCATCTCTGATAAATATCCCTGTTAAGGTATTGACTCAATCCTCTGTGTCTTCTTGAAACTCATTGAGTTTCTATCAAAAAAGTTATTTTGAATTCTTCCTGTGAGAATCTTCATGTATCACTATATCTATTTGGTTTCTGGGTTTTTTTTCCCTAGGTGATTTCATGGTTCCCTAAACGTTCTTGATTCTTGTTCTCATTTGTGCAATGAAGGATTGGGCATTTTTCCAGTCTTTGTATTCTGGCTTTGTTTGTGACTGTCCTTGCAGAAATTCTAAGCAATCTGTTTATTTCCTCTGGGCCTGCACATACTCCTAGATCGGCAATAGATGGCAACCTAAGTTGAGGTTTGCTGTAAGTCCACTGTAGGTGTGTCACTGCTGTTTTAGCCTAGTGATTCATGTCCAGGTTTTCCCCAAAGCTATAGTTGGTGTGTTGTACACAACAAGTTTTGGAAGTGTCTAAAAAGAGTGGTCTGTTCCTGTGATCTTTTTCCTGGGGTTGAGAGAGGCCCACATGCCCAATCCTGGGGCCTCATAGTGCTGCAATGGTCGGTCATACCTGGTACTCAAAGCCCATCAAGGAGGCCCATGATTCTATGGGATGCCTGATGCTAGGTTAGGCTGATGGCCTGTGGCCACTGCAACCAACCATATATGATGCTATCTGGGATTTAAGTCCAATTACCTGGGACCACGTGTTTCCATAAGGCACTGGGGCCAGACTGGAGACTCCATCCTCATTCCTGAGCTCTGGGCAGGGATCCTTAGAACTTTTCCAGGGCTTGGTTTTATCAGCCTGGAATAGAGTCCCAGGAATCAGTCCTGCTTTCACTACTGTTTTCAGTAGTGCCCTACTCACTTATTTTGGCTGTAATCTTGCTCCATACTGTTTGCCCAACCTTGAAGGATCAGTGATAAATGCGGTGCTAGGCCCCTAGACTGGCACATAGTAGGTCACACCTGAGTCTCAGTCACCAGGTCCTGTGAAGCACAGATGTGCATGGCAGGCCCATGTGTGGCTGGTGGTGATCCATGACACAATGGTATTATCTTACCAAGAGGCAGGAGGGGCTCTGCTTGATGCAGAGGGGTGTCTAGAGCAGGGGTGGCCTGCAAAATCATTTGTCTGGTTCTGGCAAGGCAACCACAGGCCAAACTTGAAATTCACTAAATCTGTAGCGGGCTAGATTTTAAATTGATAATTTTGTGTGGCTGACAAATGATATTATAGATCTCCAAATAGCCCATGGCAGAAGACAGGTTTCCAACCCCTGGTCTAGAAGCTCTGAGCACTGGCATTAGGGAAGATGCTTCTGGGTTTTGTCTGGAGCTGAGGCTCATCGTGGCAGAATTGGCACAAAAGTGTACGGTAAGGTCCTGAGCTCATTTTCTTGTCAAGCTCCCTGTTGGCTGGAGTCTTGTGCCACTGTCTGGCAAGGACTGGGGGAGGGCTAGTGGAGGCAGTTCACTGACCACCTGACTAAATGAGTGTCCAGGCATTCAGGCTGCAGGAACTGGGCCAAAGGCAGGGGTTGTGGGACACTGTCCAGCACGGGTTTGGCCCTAGTGATTGGGACCCTGTTAACTATGTTGAACACTGGATTGAGTCCCTGGCTTCTGGTTTCATCCTGGCCCTTCCTTGTCTGTTATGTGAATTTTAGGACCGAGCCCGTAGATGGGAGATCTCTGTCTATCCATCTCTTCCAGTAAAAAAAGAATGTCTTTACCAGGGGATTCCAATTCAATCCCATCAAGGTGGCATGTACCAATGCCATCTCACTAGTCCAAGTGATCAATTTCATTTCACAATTGATCACACTGATAGGTCTAAGAGTCAAAGGGATCACACAAACAAGACTAGTGTCTGCTAATACTAACTGACAGAACCAAAAAGGGAGAGAACGATCCATCATGGGAAGCGGGATACACAGCAGACTCATAAAATGGCAGATGTCCTAAATAGCACTCTGGCCTCAGAATCAGCCCTTAAGGCATTCGGATCTGGCTAAAGAGCCCATGAGAGTATTTAGGCATGGAAAGCCAAGACACTCTGGAAAAAAAAGAAAAAGAAGAAGACCTAAATGAAAGATCTCTGAGAGTGAGATCCCACTGGAAAGAATGGGGTCCTCAAAGAAGGAGGTACCTTTCTCTGAAGGAAGGAGAGAACTTCCACTTTGACTATGACCCTGTCGGAATAAGATTGAAGTCAGTGAACTCAAAAGGCTTCCATAGCCTTGGCAACTCATGACTAGAGCCTAGGGAGATTACTGACACCATAAACAAGAGTACCAAATTGTTAAGTCAGCCACAGGAGTCACTGTGTACTTACTTCTCATGTTGGATCTGTCCTTAATGTATTGTCCAATGTGAAGTAATGCTATAACTAGTACTGAAACAGTATTCTACACTTTGTGTTTCTGTGTGGGTGCAAACTGTTGAAATCTTTACTTAATATATACTAAATCTATCTTCTGTATATAAAGATAATTGAAAATTTATCTTGATGTGAATGGAATGGGAGAGGGAGTGGGAGATGGGAGGAGTGTGAGTGTGAGGGAAATTATGGGGGGGGGGGAAGCCATTGTAATCCATAAACTGTACTTTGGAAATTTATATTTACTAAATAAAAAATAAATTAAAAAAAGGAAAAAAAAGAACAATCAATAGAGTCCAATCTATCAATTTTTAATTTTATTTCATGTGCTTTTATGTCATATTGGAAATGTTATTTGTAAGCAGGAGATCTCAAATTCTTATTCTTACTTATTCTGTGAAATGGTGCATAGTTTTTTAACTCTTACCTTTAGGCATAGGATACAATTAATGCCAGTTTTTACTTTTTTCTGTAAAGCAATGATCGCTTATTTTCCTTACGGATATCCACTTATATTTGGTATAATTTACTGAAAGTATGTCTTCTTTTACTTCTTTTAAATGATGTTTATTTTTTATTTTAATCTACTTGAAAGACAAAGAGGGAAACACACACAAACATAGCTTCAGAGAGACAAGCAAACTTAAACACACACAGTGAGAGAGATAGAGAGAGATAGAAAGAGAGCAAGATATATTTTATCTACTGGTTCTGCAGCAGTCAGGCTAGTTTCTGCTGAAGCCAAGAGTCCAGAACTCTATGTGCAGGTCCCATGTGAGTAGCAGGGGTCTAAGTACTGGAGTCATCATTTGATGTCTCCCAGGATGCATTAGCAGGAAGCTGCGTCAGAAGTGGAATAGTGGGAATTCATACTGGCGTTCCAAGGTGGGATGTGGTTACACCACAGGACAGCTTAACCACCTGGGGTACAAAGCCTGCTTTGTTTGTTAAAATAACATTTCCAGGTATTAATGGTGTGAAAAAATGTAAGGTAATAATTTAAAGTAAGTGTATGTGAAAATTTTTAAAAGCAAAATTATAGACCAAAAATATGGTAAACTTAGATGGTATTTCCCTTAAACTTGGAATAAAAAACTTAAAAATTTTAATGACATTTTAAAATGAAGCTATGTGCATATGTATTACATACAGCCTACATGTATGAAAAGCATACATGTCGACATTAATCCATGTATGTGTCTACTCTATCATATTGAATGCTTAAATACTGTATGTGTGTTTTCTAGGAACAAGCAGTTTCTGCTATATGACAATTACAACATGCCCATAGAAGAGTTCTATCAGAGATAAAATTATTATAATATAATTACAATTTCCTAGTTATCTTTAGATATATTTTATAGCTGTTTTTCCCAGAGAGAGGACTTTCTCATTTCAATCAACAGCAAGGCTTCATTTAGTTACCTCGTTCCCTTAGTCCCCCGTGATCCACAATAGTTCCTTTTCCTCTTTTGTTTTCCTTGAATGCACCAATAGTTTTGAAAGCCCAGTCTCCTTGTCAGATAAAACATTTTGCAGTCCGGTTTTGTGTGAATGTTTTTTAGAGACTAGAGATGTGTTATGGGCAAGAATATTACATGGGTGAAATGACCTCCTACTGTGTCTTGATGGGACACAATCTTGCTTCCTTCCAGCATGGCTATAAAGTCTTCCCTTAGAAAGTAGGGGTGTCTGCCAGATTAACCCATTGTGAATAGTCTGTTTTTCGTATGAAATTAGTAAATAAAATCTATTGCATGGGAGCTTAAGACCTTATGGATATCCTGTTTTCCAAATTGAAATTTACCTAGCAATTATTAATTAATAATCCTTATCTGTATTAATCATTCTATTTGGATTGCTGCAAAATGATTTCTCTAATTTTTCATGTCTTCTTTTTATTTAAGTTTTAAAAATATTTAATTTTTGTATATTTGAAAGGCAGACTGAGAGAGGGAGAAAGAGAAAGACAATGAGGGAGAGAGGGAACCAGGGAGAGAGAAAGTTAGGGAGAGGAGGTAGAGTGACAGAGAGAGGAGGGGAGAGAGGGGAACAGAGAGATAGAGTTCTTACATGCTCTAGTTCACTTTCCAAATGTTTGAGAATAGGAACTCAGCTTGGGTCTCCCACATGAGTGGCAGGGCCCTAAGAACTTGCGCATCACTTGCTGCCTCCCTGGGTTCACATTAACAGCTAGATTTAGAAACAAAACTGACATTCAAACCTGACAGTTGGATGTGGATGTGAGCATTAAAAGGGGGAGCTTAATGACTCTGTTAAGCACCTGCCCTGGCCTCTGTTATTTTTAAAGTAGGATTCATCTGTAATGAAGTTAGCCTACATTTTCATATTAAAGGAAAAATATTGCATCCAAATAATGAGGACTAAATAGATTTCACTATACTTGTTTATTTTCCAAAGGCCTAGTTAGATGAGACCTCCAATTAAAATGACCTTTGAATAGTTTCAAGTACTCCTGGCTTTTCTAGAGTTAGCATATTGAGCTAGCATCAACATCCAAGTTAGAGAAAAATTCACATATGAGATGTGTGGAAACTCGGGCAATGAACTAGAGCAACACATGAGGACAGGTACCTGGGTGCAAGCTGGTGATATAGAGGGGAGCTAAAGAGGGTTGGCCACTCAGGGTCCCAAGTGCTCAGTGCTTTAGTGCTGTTGGAAGGCTCTTAGCAAAATCACTGCTCCTGCATTTAAACTCATCTTTGTTTATAACTTGGTGTAGCTGGGAATGTCACTGCCCTTCTTTGCACTCAGTTTCCCTCAGCTAAAGACCAAAGGACTTGATTCATGATATCCAGCCTTTCTTCCTATTCCTTGCTTTTTTTAGGATTCAGTTTCTCTGTCTGCTTTTCACAGGGCACAGATGTATTAACATCACTGTCTTCTGTGCTGCATGACAACAAAGAGTTCCCCAACCCACAGACGTTTGACCCTGGCCACTTCCTGGATGCCAGCGGCAACTTTAGGAAAAGTGACTACTTCATGCCTTTCTCAACAGGTAACAGAAATTCATTTCCATTTGCACTTTGGGGGACGTTAGATTTTGGGGTACAATTGAAACTTGGGCAGTATTCCTGTGGAGCTGGTAGATTTGCCCTTTGTACATGATGAGAAACATCAGGCGACTCCCTTGCTCTTGGTAATTCTCATTCTAATTATAGAGATAGGTTAGTGTG
The DNA here is from genome assembly GCA_949820135.1 of Sylvilagus floridanus. Lineage (NCBI taxonomy): Eukaryota > Metazoa > Chordata > Mammalia > Lagomorpha > Leporidae > Sylvilagus > Sylvilagus floridanus. The sequence continues at coordinate 47,397,586 of OX463235.1, forward strand.
GCTTTGGGATGTTAACCCAGTTATTTCAAGTTGAGGAAGCTGCAGTACAGTTTAATTGAATTTTGACTATAGACACATGTGGCTACACATGTGCTCCTCATAGAAGGTGAAATTCATTTACACTTTCCATACCTGCCATGAGTAAGATATCTAACCACATACTTGTGAGAATGTTCTCCCCTACTCTGAATGAGTTATCGGGACTTACTGAGTATCCAGAACAATGAGGCTCTTAAGGGGCTTCCTTCCAAGTTAGGGAAGCAGGTGAATAGCCAGAGCACTGTATGTAACCCAGCAGGATGAGTGCCTTGAACAAGGAAAGCAGAGGTTGCTTCAGAGGCTGGGTGAGAAGCAGTCAATTTGCTGCTAACACTGTAGCTTTGTAAGAGGAGAAAGGAAATTTGAGCTGTCTCCTAGGAGGTAGGTAGCAAGGAGAGGCGAGAAGCAGGACACTGTTACAGAGGCAATAGACCGCAGGAGCAGGACATTTTCCATAGATCCAGGGAGTCAGAGCCAGCCTATTGGATGCAGGAACAGGGAAACATTGGGAACGTGGAGGATACTCTGAAATGATCACAGAGCGTCTGGATCTTTCTATGCGCACAACACTACTCCTTGAAATTCGGTGTCCACAGCTAAACTGTGTGTGCTGAGTCTAGTTATCAAGTCTGCTTTACTTTTTTCCTGTCTTCTATGCCAGTTGTGGGTCTGGCATTGTTCATATCAGTGTGTCAAGGGCTGAGCTATTCTTTAATAATTCACATTTTATCGGCATAAAAAGTAGAGAATGATACTCATGGTGATCCAGGCATCAGTGGATCATGGATATGATGAGGAAACCTAGAGAGGGAGAGATTATACTGCCTGAAGGGATCGCTAACATCATAGAGTAAGTGATGTGGGACGCAGTCCCAAAGGAAGCAGAAGAGAGCTTCTTAGACCAATGGGACAGCATGAGATGAAGCTTGAAACGTCATAGGGTACTTGACATTGATGAAGAGGGGTAATGACAACAGCTAAGTAGAGGAAACAGAGCATGGAAGGAGTGATATTGAACATCAGAACAGGAATGGAATGTGAAGAGCCAAATCAAGCCATTTGGACCCTATCCCAAGGTACAGACAAGGGAGCCATCTAAAGTTTTAAATTTAAAGAGTGGCATGTTTAGATATATGGTTTTGAAATTGTCTTGGGGAAAGAAAGTCTTTGGCTAAATATTCCACCAAGATTCAAAAGGATATAGAATATGAGGGAACTTTTTAAAGAGTTAGTAGAAAATGGAATTAAAAATACATATACTTTGATGATGAAAATTTTTGTGATGTGTTGTAAGAGAGATCTTCAAAAACTCATGGACAATGCACACTATGAAAAATCCATCTGTCTGAATTATATTTTGCACCAAAATGAACATATCTTTTCATTCTATTTCATTATGAACTTTCTGAATCACGCTCGTGTATGAACCACCTCTTCTCAATCTTTCTTCCGTCAATGCCCTGAAGGGAGTTGTGTGTTTCTAGAACAAGGTTGCTAAGAACTAACAATGTCAAAAGAGGACTTATAATGTGGGAATAGTGAATGAAATGTGTGAAATGTGTGACACAATAAATATTTGTTGAATAAGGCATGCCTGATACAATAAGATGTTAGTTTGCAGTCAGTGCTCTTAACTGACCATCCTGCCAGCCATACTATCTTCAATCCATCCATCTATTCAATCCCTGACTAAGTAGTTGCTACATACTTCTTTTGTTAGTTTCAAAACTTAATGTTCGGATAACAAATCCTCTATGCTTGTTATTTTCAGGAAAACGAGCGTGTGTGGGAGAGGGCCTGGCCCGCATGGAGCTGTTTCTATTCCTGACTGCCATTTTACAGAACTTTACCCCGAAACCTCTGGTCAACCCAAACAACGTCGATGAGAATCCATTCTCCAGTGGATTTGTCCGTGTGCCGCCCTTGTACCAGGTCAGCTTCATTCCTGTCTGAGGAAGCTCAGGTCACTTACATCTACAATTCCCCTTCCTCCAGGACACCAGCCAACTGTTTCCCCCTGTCATTGGGGCCTTCTCTGACCTGGCCTCTGACATTTCCTCATTGCTCAATATCCATTATCCATTCTTCATTCAGTGGGAGTTACCTGGGTCCCTTCACAAATATATGTTTGCTATCACCACACTTAATACTGACCACCACATGGGCTAATACTTGTATAATGCTATGTTATATGCTGTCACGGTAAACTTGAGCAAGATGATTGACATTGACAATTTGGATCCATTTCTCCTCTGCATGCTTTAAATAGAAGCATAATTAATTGCTGAAATAAGTTCTCAAGTTTTCTTCTTTTGTACATAATTTGAATAAAAAAAATTAAAATGAACAGATTCCCAAGAATCCATGGTGGCCTTCTTTTTTATTATTTATTTTAAGGAATGTAAATTTCATAAGTACAACTTAAGGAATATAGTTATTCTTCCCACCATACCCACCCTCCCATCCACACTCCCACCCCTCCTTCTAATCCCTCTCCCCTTTCCAGTCCCATTCTCCATTAAGATTCATGTTTAATTAACTTTGTACACAACTTTATGAAGACCAACTTTATACTAACTGAAGATTTCAACAATTTGTGCACACACACACACACACACAGAAGCTGTTTGTGAACTAGTTTTACAGTTAACTCTGATAATACAACTCATTGAGGACAAAGGTCCTATATGGGGCGTTAGTGCACAGTGACTCCTGTTGTTAATTTAATGATGCTCTTAAGTATAATGGTCAGTGACCACCCGAGGCTCTTGACATGAGCTGCCTAGGCTATGGAAGCCTTTTGAATCCACAAACTCTGTCAATATTTAGACAAGGCCATAAGCAAAGTGGAAGTTTTCTCCTCCCCTTAGAGAAAAGTACATCCTTCTTTTATGGACACTCTTTCTGTTGGGGTCTCACTCACAGAGATCCTTCTTGTAGAACGTTTTTGGCTTTCCATGCCTGAAATGCTCTCATGGGTTTTTTCAGCCAGACTAAGTCATAAGGGCTGATTCTGAGGTCAGAATATTACTTAAAGTGATCGCCATTCTATGAATCTGCTGTGTGGACTGCTTCCCATGTTGGAATATTCTCTCCTTTTTAATTCTATCTATTATTATTATCAGACACTGATCCTATTTATATGATCAATTTAACACTTATTCCTATCTATATGTTCACTTTAACACTTAATATGATCCTTTAACTTTTAGATGGCATTTTTACCACCCATCTTAATGGGATTTGGGGTCCCATGACAAGTTTTTTTTTTTTTAATTTTCAATCATCTTTATATACAGAAGATCAATTTAGCATATATAATTAAAGATTTCAACAGTTTGCACTCACACAGAAATACAAAGTGTAAAATACTATTTGAGTACTAGTTATAGCATTAAACACCTAAGAATAATTGTGTATTAATTACAGAGTTCAACCAATAGTTTTAAGTAGAACATAAAAAATACTAAAAGGGTAAAGTATTAAGTTCTTTTTTTTTCCTTTTTTTGCTTGTTATATAGTTTTTTTTTATTTAATAAATGTGAATTTACAAAGTGCAACTTTTGTATTGTTGTGGCTCCCCCCCCCCAACCTCCCTCCCTCCTGTGGCCCTTCCTTCTCCCACTTGCTCTCCCATCCCACCCTTCATCCAGTTTCATTTTCAATTACCTTCATATGCTGAAGATCAACTTAGTATATACTAAGCAAGGATTTCAACAGGCTGCACTCATACAACTGCACAAGGTATAGGGTATTGTTTGACTAGTAGTGTTTTTAAGTTTCAAGTAAAACACATTAAGGACAGAGATCCTACATGGGGAGCATGTACCCAGTGACTCCTGTTGTTGATTTAATAATTGGCACTCCTTTTTATGACGTCAGCAATCCATGGTGGTCTTCTTAATGATAGGCAAAGAGACAGAAAAAGGGAAAGAGGATAGAAAGTGCTCTTGACCGCCTCTAGAAATACTAGAGGTCTGGATGTGAAAGATAGAATGTATGTCTGGGAGCCATCCAACTTTAGGGGAATACTGAGATCAGTCATTAGGAAATTTGTGTGTTAGATTTCACAAAATAGCTTGGGTGTTACTATGGACATGAGATAAATTTTGGAATATTTTCAATGTTTTTCTTTACAACTGATATTCAAGTACGTATTCCCACTCTCATATTGCTAATCATATGTTCTGAGTATCATTCTCCTCCCCTTCCAAAAAACACACTTCCTGGAAAGCTTCACTAGTTCCTATTATTTTGCTCCTTTCCAAGACATTATTCAACACACAGCATAAATGTGGTGTTAAATTGATGCCGTGGTCTTATAATCATTAGCTTCATTGGTTTCTTAGCTCATCTCCCAGTGAAAGATCTTCATACTTGGCATATGTAAGATAACACATGTGTACAGGTGAACATATATAGCTACACATGTTTGTATATGTGTGCACAGTTATGTTTTCACACAGCAGTAGATATATACACATATCAACATAGAGTAAAACTGGTTCTTAAAAGAATGAATTCATATTATACTAACACAACTTGTTTTTTGTACTAAACAGTATGCCAATTAAATTCAGGTAATAGAAATAGAAACATTGGTCAGTAATTGGACATGTTATAGTGGAGGAGAGGGAAATGGTTAGTAAATATTTGAATAGAATGTAGAAAGAGAAAGTACAATGTAAAATGACGATACCTTCTTTTAAACCTCATTGTTCATTAAATGAAAAAATTTTAATGTAATAGCAATGTTATAGGGGCTGGCATAGCTCCGGCCGTTGGGGCCATTTGGGGGGTGAACCAACGGGAGGAAGACCTTTCTCTCTGTCTCTCTCTCTCACTGTCTAAATCTACAAAACAAAATAAACAAAACAAAAAAAGAAATGTTATAGACAAAAGGCAATCTTGTACAATTTTCCTCATGTACTGTTATTCATTTGTTAGATTTCTTTATTAATTTTTTTATTATTTCATTTCTCCTGCTTATTTGAAAATTAACTAACTCTTCATTTTCAGGCTTCCTAAAGTAGATACTTAAATAACTGATTTTGTTTCTTATTTTTTAATAACTTCCTTCCATACTAAAAATTTCCCTATAGTCACTGTCTCTGCTCCATGTAGTTTTCCACCACTCACTAGTAAGCATGAGTACATTCTTTAAATTCTCTGAATGTTGTTAATTCCTAAAAATATCTTTTGTTCTCCTTTACCCCAGGGGATCAGAAACCATTAAAAATGAGAGAATATTTTGGTATTTCAAATGATTATGGAGGTTGCCCTGGCTCATAGAAAATGCTGTATCTAGGGATGGACTGGTTTGAATTAAAAATTACAGAAAATTTCATGATCCTGGGTTTGGCAATTTATTCCTGATTATTACAGCAAAAGTGCATACAACAAAAGAAAAAATAGATAAATTGACTTCATCAAAATTAACTTTGTGCATCAAGGCACACGATCAACAGAGTGAAACACAAGGGATGAAAATAGTTGGAAAGCATACATCTCTTCAAGAGTTGATATATAGTGGCCAGCATCGTGGCATAGCAGGTAAAGCTGCTGCCTGCAGTGCCTGCATCCCACATGGTCGCTGGTTCAAGTCCCAGCTGCTCTGCTTCCGGTCCAGCTCTCTGCTATGGCCTAGGAAAGCAGTAGAAGATGGACCAAGTCTTTGGGCCCCTGCACCTGTGAGGGAGACCCAGAAGAAGCTCCTGGCTACTGGATTCAGATTGGTGAAGCTCTGGCCATTGCAGCCAACTGGGGAGTGAATGCAAGACACACACTCTCTCTCTCTTTCTCTCTATTCTTCTCCTTCTTTCTGGGTAACTCTGACTTTCAAGTAAAATAAATAAATCTTTAAAAAAAGTTCCAATACCTTTCAAAAAAAAAGAGTTGATATGTTCAAAGTACAAAAATCACCTACAACACAACACCGAAAACAGCAACTAACAGATAAAAATTATGGGCAAAATACTTGAACATACTTTATTCCAAATAAGACATAGGACTATTAATAAGCATGAGAAAAGATATACCATATCACTAATCACTATAGCAATGAAAATCCCAACCACATGTTTTACCAAATAAGGTGACTGTTGCCAAAACCTAGAAAGTAATAAACCTTTTTTTTTTTTTTTTTTTTTTGGACAGGCAGAGTTAGTGCGAGAGCAAGAGACAGAGAGAAAGGTCTTCCTTTTTCTGTTTGTTCACCCCCCAAGTGGCCACTACGGCCGGCGCTGCACCAATCCGAAGCCAGGAGCCAGGTGCCTCCTCCTGGTCTCTCATGTGGGTGCAGAGACCCAAGCACTTGGGCCATCCTCCACTGCCCTCCAGGGCCACAACAGAGAGCTGGACTGGAAGAGGAGCAGCCGGGACAGAATCCGGCACCCCAACTGAGACTAGAACCTGGGGTGCCAGCGCCGCAGGCGGAGGATTAGCCTAGTGAGCCGCAGTGCCGACCCAAAAGTAATAAATCTTGATGAGCATGGGCAGAAATTGGAATTGCTCTGCACTGCTGGTAGGAATGTAAAATGATGCAGCCACTAGGAGATAGTGCCATGGTTCCACAAAATTTCACAAATTGAAAATGAGGGAAGTAAGGTCGTGGCTTCTATTTTCCCACAGACACTGCCAATCACCTTCCTTTAATTATTTTCCCACAGAGAAAGTAATTTTCCCAAATCAAGTTTTACGAGAGTTCAGGAAACCAAGTGAGAAACCACAGTGCTTGATGGTAATATAGTAGTAACAGATCCACTGACAAAGGAAGGAAGGAAACAGTTGCCTGCACCAACCCTCCCCAAATGCCAGACAGAGAAGTATGGAGAGAGATGTCTGTCCTGTGCAGAAGGAAAGGGACTCAGGTCCATGCCTAGATTTGAAACCAAGTACCGGGCTTGCCATGGTGAAACCTAGAACAGGACAGAGTACTCTGGCCCCTGACACAGGCCAGTATCTGTGCATTGTGGCTCTGGAACTGTGTTAACCAGGTGGCCAAGGGATTGCCTCCAACACTCCATCCCAGCCTTGGACAGCACAGCATGGGGGAAGAATTCACCCACTGGGGAATGAAGCAGGAAAGTGCACACAGGACTAGACACCTGCAAATCATGGAGATGGATGTAGGCCTTTAAAAAAATGGAACAAGGTACGGAGAGTCTTCCATTCTGCCTCTCTCATGGATTATGTCCCAGAAAATATTGATTATATAAAAAATTTATTATGAAGAAAGTGAAAGAACAGCAAAAATCAATGGATGTTAATGACCCTTAGGACTTTATTGATTGTTTCTTGAACAAAATGGAGCAGGTAAAATGTTCACAACAGCTCATTATTTGGTTGCTTGTGCATTTTGAGGTTCATTGCATAATTCTCTACATATGAGGGCTATTTATACGGTCAGGCTTGTTTTGAAAAGTTTTTTACATACCTATTGTGTGAATGAATCTTAAATATGAAAAACACAAAAGGTACATCATTAACTGTGGAATTAGATAATTAAAGCATACATTTATTTTGGTGTAAAGATGGAATCTTATGCAATTATGTAATGTATATTTCCATAAAGCTTTTGAAGACCCATAATATAAAATTAAATTGTTAAATGAGTAGAATGTATGAGCCTTGTTTTTTAGATAAAAAATAATCTACCTGAGGAGGAACATAATGCACATCTCAGTTTAATGGAAACAGTTCCAAACAATTAAAATTTTAAATACCATGCCATAATTTGAAGATGAGTGTCATTTTATACAGTTGAAGGGAGATCTAGCTCAGTTTGCTGCATGTCCTGAAAATGAAATAGACTTTTAGAAATTTGCAGTGGTGGACAGCAGAGGGATTTTCAGATGGGGTGAGTGGTGTTAAGTGGAGATGTTGAGTTGTGTAGTGGGAACTACTAGGTAGAAGGAATAAAAAGACTTAACTGAGTGTAACTTAAAATAAATTTGAACACACATGGAGTTAGGGATTGTTTTTCCAAGGCAACCTGTGAACTTGGATTGTGTCTTCACTGCACTGTTTATTGAAAAGGCTGCTCCTACTATTGAATCACTTTGATATCCTTGCCAAAAGTCAATGGACCATAAATGTGTCTTTGTTTGTGGGCTATCAGTTTGACTCCATTGATCTCTGAGTCTGTCCTCATGACAGAAGCACTATTTTGAAGTCTTAGTTATTTTAGCTTTGTATCAAATTTTCAAGTTGAGAACTGTGTGTCTTTCAAATTGGTTGTTCTTTTTCAAATCTATTTTGACTATTTTAGATTCCTTGAATTTTAATATAAATTTTAGGATAAACTTACAAATTTCTGCAAAGAAGCCAGTGGATATTTAGACGGATTATATTAAATCCATAGGTCTGTTCAGTCATGTTATTTAAAAATTGATGTGAAATTCACATAACATAAAACAAAGCATTTGAAGTGTACAATGGTCTGTTTTCCCGATGCTGTGCAATAACCTGCTCTCTCTAGTTTCAAAACCTTTCTATCACTCCACAGAAGCAGATGATATACACTAAATACACTTCCCATTCCCCTACCCTGTCAGGGAGGAACCTAAAGTGTACTTTCTGTCTCTCTGGATTTGCCTATTATGGACATATCATGTAAAAGGACTTAGCATATATGACCTCTCATTTCTTTTTTTTTCTCTTTTTTTTTACCCCAGGCAGAGTTAGACAGTGAGAGAGAGAGACAGAGAGAAAGGTCTTCCTTCTGTTGGTTCACCCCCCAGATGGCCGCTACAGCCAGTGTGCTGCACCGATCCGAAGCCAGGAGCCAGGTGCCTCCTCCTGGTCTCCCATGCAGGTGCAGAGCCCAAGGACCTGGGTCATCCTCCACTGTACTCCCTAGTGAGGCGCGGCACCGGTGACCTCTCATTTCTGACTCTTTTAATTTAGTACACTGTCTACAGGTTCATTTAAACTGTGGCATACATCAGTACTTCATTCTTTCTTTTTTTTTTTGCTGAGTAATATTCCACATTGCATGCAAACATACAATAATTTGTTTATTATTCATCTGTTTATGCATGTTTGTGTTATTTGCTCTTCTAAATAATGTTGCTGTGAATATTTATATATAAATGTCTTTATGGACACGTTTTCATTTTTCTTGGGCTTTCCTAAAGGTGGAGTTTCTGTGTCATATGATAATTTAAGCTATTTTTATAATTACCATGGGGATTACTGTTAACATTCTACATCTGTAACAATTTGATTCAGATTGACATCAACTCGCTCCTAATTGCATTTATTAATTCTGTCCCTATCCATCTCCATCACAACTTTCTTTATGTTGATGTTTATGAGTTATATAGAAAAAATATATATTCATGTTATCTTCAAATAAACATAACTTTATTTCTTTTTTGAATGCCTTTGTCTCTTTCTAAAGCCTAATTTCTCTAGCTAGACCTTCTAGTATTGTGTTGAATAGCAGTGGTGAAAATACACAATCTTGGGAATTTTTTCTCCCTTGTATTACAGAATAGGCATTTAGTCTTTCACAATTTAGTAAGATTTTCTTTTGTAATTTTCTTAAATATGTCTTATCGTGATATGGAAGTTTCTATTTGTACTTTTCTGAGTCTAATTTTTTATAATGAACAGCATTGAATTTTTGCTGTTTTTTTTAACATATTGATTTTCTTTAATCTTTAATATTGCATTTCTGGGATAAATTCTACTTGATCAGGGTGTTTAGTCCTTAAAAATATTTAAATATGTGACAAAATAGCATAAAAGTTGCTATACTAATGATTTTTTAAAAAAATTTTAATTTTTTTTATTTTGACAGGCAGAGTTAGACAGTGAGAGAGAGAGACAGAGAGAAAGGTCCTCGCTCCGTGGGTTCACCCCTCAAATGCCCGCCATGGCCGGTGAGCTGCCCAGATCCAAAGCCAGGAGCCAGGCGCCTCCTCCTGGTCTCCCATGCGGGTGCAGGGCCCAAGCACCTGGGCCATCCTCCACTGCCCTACTAATTATTTTAAGAGTAAAGTTGTTTTGCAACTATCACCACCAACCCTACTAGAATTATTTTCATCTTGAAAAGTTAAACATCAACGGTTAGGAAAAAGCTGATCAAGTCATTGTTTCTCATAATGTCCATTTCACTTCAACAGGTTTCCCCTTTGGTGCTCAGTTAGTTGTTGCCGATCAGGGAGAACATATGATATTTGTCCCTTTGGGACTGGCTTAATTCACTCAGCATGATGTTTTCTAGATTCCTCCATCTTGTTGCAAATGACCGGGTTTCACTGTTTTTGACTGCTGTATAGTATTCTATAGAGTACATGTCCCATAATTTCTTTATCCAGTCTACTGTTGATGGGCATTTGTGGGTGCAAACTGTTGAAATATTTACTTAATATGCTAAACTGATCTTCTGTATATAAAGAGAATTGAAAATGAATTGATGTGAATGGAAGGGGAGAGGGAACGGGAAAGGGGAGGGTTGCGAGTGGGAGGGAAGTTATGGGGGGGAAGCCATTGTAATCCATAAGCTGTACTTTGGAAATTTATATTCATTAAATAAAAGTTAAAAAAAAGAAAAAAAAGAAAAGTTAAACTTTATACTCATTACATAATAATTCCTCATTCATCAACTCATGGAAACCATCATTCTATTTGCTTTCTTCTAGGTACCTGTAACTGGAAACACACAATGTTTTTCCTTTTGTGATTGGATTTTCCTACTAGGCAAAATGTTCTTGTTAACACACACTACATTTTTTTTTGACAGGCAGAGTGGACAGTGAGAGAGAGACAGAGAGAAAGGTCTTCCTTTGCCGTTGGTTCACCTTCCAATGGCCGCCGTGGCCGGCGCGCTGCGGCCGGTGCACCGCACTCATCCGATGGCAGGAGACAGGTGCTAGGTGCTTTTCCTGGTCTCCCATGGGGTGCAGGGCCCAAGCACTTGTGCCATCCTCCACTGCACTCCCGGGCCACAGCAAAGGGCTGGCCTGGAAGAGGAGCAACCAGGACAGAATCCGGTGCCCCGACCAGGACTAGAACCCGGTGTGCTGGTGCCGCAAGGCGGAGGATTAGCCTGTTGAGCCACGGCGCCGGCCTACACACTACATTTTTTATATATTGTATCCAATGATGCAGATTCATAATTATGATAAATGAATATTTGTTTAATTTAAAACAATTGGAGCAAAGCCCAGGAATGAGAGGTGACATGCTGGACCTGTGCCTGTCCAGTAGAAGCCTATGGCCTCTCCTACTCCAAACACACTGATGTGGTTGTAGCCAATGAGGCTCAGCCTCCTTTGATTCTGCTTGTCCTTGGCACCTACTCAGAAGTCACATGTCCCTATGCTGGTGATCCTAGTACTGAGTTACTGTGACTTTGTCCCTGTGGCCTGAGACCATGGGCAGTCACTACACAGCTTACATTCTTGACTCCACTAAGATACCATCTTACAGTCTCTGGCCTATCTGCTTTGCCCATCTGTCCTTCTCTTCCTTTGCTCCATTTCTCTCTTTTGGAGCCCACCCAGCATTTCACTGTTTCATCTTTTCTTTCCCCACTCCTGTCACTCACCTTCCTGTGCTTCCATTCTCTCCACCTATGTTTACTGACAGCCCGCCCACAGGATGTACACAGGACGTTATGCAGAGCTCAGAACCAAATATCTAGTCACCTCCACAAGAGCTACGGAAGACAAATGAGACATCAAAGAGCCTCATATTAGTATAATAATAAGAAGAAATGTTGCATTGAAGAAAAAAAGAAAGAATTGTTTTCTCCAAGCTACAAGGAGCATGGCTTGGAACGAGGCATCTCCTGCATAGGAGAGAGAAAGAGAGAAAATTGAATATCAATACCTGGTCCACTGTGAAAAAATGTAGTTAGACTGTGTCCCATGGCCACCGCTTCCAGGTCCGTATCTGTGGATTGAGTTTCTGGAGTTGCCACAGCCAGGAGACCTCTTATCTATGCCTTCTCCCTCTACCTAATGTGAAAAACGTGAAACTTTAGTTGTGTGCAGAGGTCAGGAGAGGGAGCTTGGAATCACACCGTGGAGCTTGCAATCTGCCCTGCTTCCCTGAGAATCAGCACCTGATAAAGTCCAAAGTGAGCATTGGTCAGTGCCCGCAGAGTGAGCCTATAGATGTGGTCAGAATCAGGCTAAGGCCAGCACTCTGGTGAATTGAACTCATTTTGGATTGTGTCATTGCTGGTTTGTGATGGGTTTTGCAGACAGCCCTGGGGCTTCATGGGGACTGATCACTGAGTAAGAGAGGGACCATCTGGAGCCAGTGTGGGTGGCTAGGTGGTTTCTTTATCATTTTGCTCTAGCCTTGGGAAGACAGCAAGGTTTTCTTGGGGAGACAGCAAGGACTGTAGCTTGAGATTCAGTGCTGAACAACCCCTCAGGTCTTTGTGTCCAGGCATATGCCTGTGGATAGAATCTCTGGACTTGTTCCAGGATTAAGTGGAAGCTTGTGCCCTGAAGAAACAATTCGTTTATACATGTATCACCACTAAGCTCTCAAGTGCCCCATGTCTACCCCCAAGATTGCATTGGGCTTGTTGACTATGAGACCCAGGTGTGACCCACCAAGTGTCAGCTTGTGTATCTGGAGGAAACCTTCCTACAACCTTAGGCACAGCACAAGGTGGTACCAGATTCTTTTGGGACTCAGTGCAGGGCTGGTAATACCAGGCACTGAGCAGGTTTTAATGATCCTTGTCCCAAGGCAAGTGTCGGCAGGCAGAGACTCTAGCCCTACTTCAGCACCAAGCAGAGTTCTGTGGTCCTGATTGAGCAGTCAACATCACCAGTGGCTGGTAGGTGTGGCATTGGACAGTAAGCCCACCTCAGCACAGACTGACCATAGTGGGGTGAGCTTTGTTTCTACTCCCAGCCTGTACTAGGCTTGGAGGATTATGGTCTCCAGAGGTGATCCAATATTGTGGCAATTATGGGAACATGACAAGGAGCCTGAGCCTGTCTTAGGCCCAGGAAAAGCCTGAAAGGGGGAATACTCCTTTTAAGTCCCTCCCAGGGTTCACACTAAACAATGCATCAGCTGTAGATTTGGGAAACATTTGAGTTTGGGGAATACTCATGAGACTGAATCAATAAAAATATAACAACAGGTGCTGGCATTGTGGCATAGTGGATTTAACTGCCACCTGCAAAACCAACATCCCCGTGAACACCAGTTCGAGTCAAAGCTGTTCCACGTCTGATCCAGCCCCTACCAATGTGCCTAGAAACACAGCAGAAGATGATGCAAGTGCCTGGGCCCCTCTCATCCATGTTGGAGAGTCAAATGGAGTTTGAGGCTACTGGTTTCGGTCAGGTAATGATGCGGCCACTATGAAATAGTATAGTTATTGCTCAAAATATTAAAAATTGAATCTCTGAAGAGAACAAGGTGTTGGCTTCTCTACTCATCTTACAGGACACCAGTAATTGTGAAATCAAATTTTGCAAAAACTCAGGAAACACAAGTGAGAAACCATATGCTAGGTTTTAGTATAGTATTACAGATATGCTGATGAAACAGGAAAGAAATAGTAACCAGCATTACCCTCTCCAAACTCCAGACAGAGCAATGTGGAAAGAGATGCCTCTCAAGTGAATGAGGGAAAGGGGTTGGGATCATGCTTCAAACTTGCAACCGAGTACCAAGATTGCCATTGTGAAACCTAGTGCAGAATACAGTGCCTTGACCCCTGACCACAGGCCAGAACATGTGGAATTTGTTTTTGAAACTGTATTAGCAAGGTGGCGACATGATTGCCTCAACCACTCCTCCCCATCCTTGGGCATCTCAGTATGGAGGAAGATTCCACCTGCTGGGGAGGAGGGCACAAAAGTGAGCACAGACTAGAGACTGAAACCACAGAAATAGGTGTCGCCTTTATAAACAAGGGAACTAAGCACAGAGCTCACGCCATTCTGTCACTTCGCGCCAACCCTGATCCAGGAGGAATTTTTCTCTGCGGGGAAGGGATGCGCAGGTGGTTCCTGGCTGTCCATATTCACTCCATGAACATGGGAAGCATTTTCTGCTGGAGTGCTCCACAATCAAACTGGGGATCTGCTGGATTACCAAACAACTGTACTGCCCTGGCTCAGCCCAGGTTGTCTCCTTTTCAACCCAGGCTTCTGCTGCACAGAGCATCTTGATACCCAAACCACTAGGAATCCTATGGAACACCCACAGAGCTACCCCCAAGAAGTTCCACCAACTCTGCCCAGTGAACAAGAAAGGAGGCCTTGCCCAACCTCCCATGATCAAGAGAAGAACCCAAGTTGCCCATCCTAAGTAGCTTAGCCAATATTTAAGGAAAACAAAATCAGATGACTGACCCTACTTCTTTGCCTTCTTGACTTTTTATAAATGTATAGTAATCAAGATAGTATGGTACTGATTTTCTAAGTATCCTATCAAAAGCACCCCCTGTGAAAGGAAAATTTTACTAATGACTTCATTAAAATAAAAATATATTTTGCAAAAGATATTGTCAAGGTAATGAGGAGGAAAGTTATAAAGTGTGAAAAATACTTAGAAAAGACATATCTGATAAAATTATTTCAAAATATTCAAGGAATCTTAAAACTCCACTTGACTAAAAACTGCAAAATATTTGATCAAATACTTCATTCAAGAAAACAGATGACAAACAAGTATTTGAAAAATGCTCAATGCCATATATCATTAGGAAATTCTAAGCTAAAATAACATTGAGAAAGCACTAAACACCTATACAATGGCTCTAATATAAAACTTGCATAAAACCAAATGTTGAGAAGCATGTGGAACAATGGGAGTACTTTTCATTGCTAGTAGGAATACAAAACGTACAAACATTTTGAAGAAACTTTGACTTTTTCATACAGGACTAAAATACTTATACCATGTTTTCCAGCTCTTTTGCTCCTTGGTATTTATCCAAATGAGCTGAAAGCTTATATTTTCTTGCAAAACCTCCACAAAGGTGTTTATAGCAGTCTTATCTATCTTTGACAAAAATTGGAAGACAGCAAGGTGTTTTCTTTTTTTTTTAAGATTTATTTATTTAATTGAAAGTCAGAGTTACGCACAGAGTGAGAGACAGAGAGAGACAGAGAGAAAGAGAGGTCTTCCATCTGCTGGCCGCAACTGCTGGAGCTCACTGATCTTAAGCCAGGAGCTAGGAGCTTCATCGGGGTCTCCTACATGGGTGCAGGGGCCTAAGGTCTTGGGACATCTTCCACTGCTTTCCCAGGCCACAGCCAAGAGTTGGATCAGAAGTGGAGCAGCTGGGACTTGAACCAGTGCCCTTATGGGATGCCGGCACTGCAGGTGGCAGCTTTACCTGCTATGTCACAGCATTGGCCCCATGCAAGGTGTTTTCAATACTTTAATGAATAAACCAAACTATAATATTTCAATACAATAGAATATTACTTAAATAGTATTTAGTGTTAAAAAGAAAATAGCTATTAAGACATGAAAATACAGAGTTAGATATTACTAAGTGAAAGAAGCCATATGTGGATACATGAGGATGGCAGAATAGTGAACGAAGTACTCTATAGGCTAGGGGTAAATAGTAAAAAAACAAAAACAAAAACAAACACAACAACAACAACACGTGTAGAGAGTACACTGTTTGGGTAGAGTTAGAAAACCGCAGTGGAAATTCTATGTAAGGAAGGGGAACACGGTGGATCCGTGTGGAAGGTGTGGATGCACAGCACGAGTGTTGATGCAATACACACCCCCAGCAGCTGAGAGCTGGAGAAAGTGCCAGCTTTGGAGAGTGTGGAGAGATCAGACTGCAGCAGCCCCTGCCACTGGGATGGAGCCAGAGGGAAAGCCTGGCCTGAGACTGGCTTGGAGGGAAGGTAGGGTGGGAAGTGTCAGTATGTTCCTTAATCTGTATATATGAAATACATGAACATTGTAAACCTTAAATACAATTAAAAAAAACAAATAAATAAAATATGCAGTGAAAAAAGGTGCCAAAATGCAAAAGCTATATTCTGTGATTTCTACTGTGTAACATTCTGGAAAAGGCCAAACTACTGGGACATGTAAAAGATTGTTTTTGAGAAAAATCCTGGGGAGAGGTAGGAATGAGTAAGCAGAGAACACATGATTTTGGGGCAGTGTATTTATTCTGTATGATACTACATGGTGCATATATCTCATTAACATTGAACAATTTTACAGAATGTACAATACTAGAGGGAATGTTGTAAAATACAAACTCTGACTAATGTTGTTTCATTGCTTGTAAGAAAAAACCTAATGAGAGTTATTAATTATAGGAAACTCTGTGTGTAGATGTGGGAAGGTTATATGTGGTAACTTCATTTTCTACTTAGATTTTCTGTGAACCTTAAGCTGCATCCTGGAAATAAATTCTAGGAATTAAAATTAAAAGAAAATGAAATCCTCATTCTAACTCACAGTTCTAGCAAAGCTGGGTTTTGTATTATTCTATGATTATTTTAGGCTTAAGAGTATTAATCTCCGAATATTTGAACTGAGATTGGAATTTTGTGCAATGGTATTGAAAAGTCAGTGAACTATAAGTTGGAAACTGGAATTCTAAGACAAGCTTTTATCTGATCACACTGTCACATTGGTGACACTATATTACACTGAGGTACCAATTGCTCAACAATGTAACAAGACTTAGTTCTTACAAATAGAGTTTAGAAAACATGGCACTAGTTAATCTACAGGAAATCTGATGTTATCTTAAAATCAAAACAAAGTTTAGACTAGTTGATCTCAGACATCCCTTCTATCTTTTAATTATCTATGATATGAAGGTTAGTGTTGGTTGGCTCCGCGGCTCACTAGGCTAATCCTCTACCTGCAGTGCCAGCACCCCGGGTTCTAGTCCCGGTTGGGGTTCCGGATTCTGTCCCGGTTGCTCCTCCTGCAGTCCAGCTCTCTGCTGTGGCCCAGGAAGGCAGTGGAGGATGGCCCAAGTGCTTGGGCCCTGCACTCACATGGGAGACAAGGAGGAAGCACCTGACTCCTGGCTTCAGATCAGTGCGCTGGCTGTAGCGGCCAACTGAAGGGTGACCCAACAGAAGGAAGACCTTTCTCTCTGTCTCTCTCTCTTTCACTGTCTAACTCTGCCTGCCAAAGGGAAAAAAAAAGGTTAGTGTTTCATACAGCATTTAGGATGCAATTTGGGACTCCTGCATTCCATATCACGTGCTTGAGTTTGAGTCAGCTGTGCTCTCTGTTCCAATTTCTAGCTAATTCAGACCCTGAGAGGCAGCAGGTGATGACTCAAGTTCTTGGAAACCTGCACCTATGTGGTTGACCCACACCTAGCATCTAACTCCCAGTTTTAGCCTGACCCAGCACAAGTCATTGTGAGCATTAGAGGTGTGAACCAGCCTGGGAGATTTCTCTGTCTTATTTGTTTCTTTCTCTTTCTTTCTGCATTTAAAAAAAATCACAATTTTCTTTAACACTGTAAAGAAGAGTTCCAGGCAGGACCCAAGCTCAAAGGAAAGGAGGAGAAGCAAAGCAGGGTCAGTAATCTTCAAGGAGTAATGTGATTGCTGTAACGAGAGTGAAGGAGCTCATTGTATCCAAAACAGGTTGATGTGGTTCTGTTAAGAGTTTAGAACTATGTGAATTAGGCAGAAAATTTCTTCTCTTTGCTCTGGATGTAGCATTCATCAAGATATCGCTCAAGTTCTAAACATTTTTGACTCTGATTTTAATCAATTTTTGTGATAATCATTAACTAAATTCATGTTTATTTTGAAAGTCACT
Organism: Sylvilagus floridanus; assembly: GCA_949820135.1. Lineage (NCBI taxonomy): Eukaryota > Metazoa > Chordata > Mammalia > Lagomorpha > Leporidae > Sylvilagus > Sylvilagus floridanus. The sequence goes on from OX463235.1 coordinate 47,415,391, forward strand.
GAATAGGCTGAGTCATGCACATTCAGTAAATGTTGGTGAATTGAGTTGACCTGAATGTCTTGCTTGATAGAATAGAGCAAGACATGAGACACATGGGGTCAGTTCAGAAGTCTAACACTGGCAGTTTGTGTGTCCTTGGCCATGGGACTCAATCTCCAAGACCCAGTTTCCTCATCCCCCAAATGGGGACAATTTTACCTTAGGCAAATGTAACAGAATCCAAAGGATTTTGATTGGTGTTGTTTCATTGCTTGTAAGAAAAAAACTACTAATGAGAGTAATTAATTATAGGAAACTCTGTGTGTGGGTGTGGGAAGGTTATATGTGGTAACTTCATTTTCTACTTAAATTTTCTGTGAACCTTAAGCTGCATCCTAGAAATAAATTCTAGGAATTAAAAGTAAAAGAAAATGAAATCCTCATTCTAACTCACAGTTCTAGCAAAGCTGAGTTTTGTATTATTCTATGATTATTTTAGGCACGAAACTCTCTGTCGTCAGAATCTCTAATCATGACCAATAAAACATTGTATAAGTTGGTCCTGACAAGATTTCATTTTTAAAAAGAGAGCTTAGAAATAATGGCACCAATCAATTTACAGAAAAATCTGATGAAACCTTAAAACATGCTTTTGTATAAGCATTGTATTCTAGTAATGTTTATCTTTCAGTGAGATTTAAATCCTCTTGAACACTTAGTGTCACCTCCTATCCAGGTTTGCATGTTGTGGTCCATGTGCTGTGGATCCATTTTTCTTAAATACTTTATTTATTTATTTGAGAGGTAGAGTTACAGACAGTGAGAGGGAAAGACAGAGAGAAAGGTCTTCCGTCTGTTGGTTCACTCCCCAAATGGCTGCAACAGCTGGCGCTGTGCCCATCCGAAGCTAGCAGCCAGGTGCCTCTTCCTGATCTCCCACATGGGTGCAGGGGCCCAAGAACTTGGGCCATCTTCTACTGCTTTTCCAGGCCATAGCAGAGAGTTGGATTGGAAGCAGATCAGCTGGGACTTGAATCGGTGCCCACATGAAATGCTGGCGCCGCAGGCAGCGGATTAACCTACTGTGCCAAGGTGCCGGACCCTGTGGTTCCATTTAATAATTTCCATTCGTCCCACCCTCTGTAACATCTGTATGTGCATTCTTTCTATAATTTTCCTGCTTTTCTGCGCATTACATCTTTTTTCATTTCAGACCATGACAGATCAAGTCCAACAGAAGCAGCCTGGTCTGGGGTTGACTGTGAGGTGAGCATAGTCATAGTTTCCTAACAATTTCTCTCTCAATTCTCTGAGATTGTCTCTTCTCTTAGTTACACCAATCGAGTTTTACCACTCCAGAGATGTAAAGCAAGAATCCTGTCTTTTTCTTTTCTTACAAGCACATCTAGTCTTGTTATAATTGGATTCAATTAAAGGGGATACTATTTAATATGGAGTCTGTTTCTTTATGAACAAAGTCAGCTTGGTGTTCATTCAGGGTAACTAATATTTGAGGTTTGCTTTATTTTGCTGAAGTTGTTCTCAAGGCAGTCTCAGTTTAGGACATAGTGCAACAAAACAGGCATCAGAAGATCTTGGCAAAAATCCCCTGGAATAGGCATTGTGGCACACACTTGCCAGCAATGTCAGAATGCTTGGTTTGATGCCTTTGTTTTGCTTTTGAGCCAGCGTATACTAATGCCAATCTGGGAGGCAGAAGGTGATGGCTCAAGCTTGAGTCACTTTCATCCATGCATCCATGTAGTAAATAGGGATTGGCTTTGATTTCACATGGAGGAAAGGGAGGGAAGAAGCTCTGTTTGTTTCATTTTGTTTGTCTAGATTTGCCCTGTGGAAAGAATTAAGCCACATTAGAATTCCTGCCTTATAGGTTTCCTTATGGAGGGGAAAAAAAGCATGTTTTTACCATTTTTAAAAATATTTATTTATTTATTTGAAAACCAGAGTTACAGAGAAGCAGAGGCAAAGACAGAGAGCGAGAGAGCGAGAGAGAGAGAGAGAGAGAGAGGAAGTCTTACATCCATTGGTTCACTCCCCAAATGCCCATAATGGCCTCAGCTGGGCCCATCTGAAGCTAGGAGCCAGGAGCTTCTTCTGAGTCTCTCGTGTGGGTGTAGGAGTCCAAGGAGTTGGTCCATCTTCTACTGCTTTCCTAGGCCATACCAGAGAGCTGGATTGGAAGCGGAGCAACTGGGACTCAAATTCGCACCCATATGGGATGTAGGCACTGCGGGCAGTGGCTTTATCCGCTACACCACAACGCTGGCCCCGCCTCTTTAGTTCTGATCCTAGCAAAATGTTAAAAATTCATTTTGAGCTAAAAATTATTGAAAAAGTCACCCAAACCAAAATAAACACAAAAGCCCAAAATTCCTTTTCTGTCTCTTGTGAATTTTGTCACCCTGGCCAGGTCTCCTGTTTTCCCAAAAATCTCTTTCTTCATTTGAAAAGCAAAAATTAATATTCTCTCTCTCCCAATGATTTTTTGATTATTTAATTGGGGAAATATTGTTGCTGATTTAGTTAGAAATTTTATGTTTCTGGTCTTTCAAAATGTATGATTTATGTTAACTATTTTATGTTTAGGCAGTTATAATATTATTAGAGTCTATTAAATATTTGAATAGCTGCTGTCATCATTGAGTACCGTGTTTTAGTTTCCAACATGTCTTCAAGACACATAGAGTCACATGCATATATTATATACATACATTATGCATTGTTATACAAATGATAGCCTACTCTGATTTCTAGCCAAATAATAAATTCTGAACTGTCATTTATCTGATACCCAGAATTTTGAGTAATTTTCATGCATCATAAATTACTTCAGTGGTTCCTAATCATGGCAGAAGATTGAAACCTTTTAAAAAAAAAAACAACACTGGTGTCCAGCCCAGTAAAATGAAACTACAATGTCTAGAGTGGGCACTGGGAAGAAAGAGACTGTGACTAAAGAATATCTCACTTTTGTCTCTGTCACGGAGACAAAGTCCACGAAGAAGTATAAAGTGCATCTCGTTGCCTGATATGTCAAAGAGGCACAGGCTGAATTAGCTGAGTGCCACAAGAGCCTGTGCTTCCCAGTTCACAGGTATCTCAGGAAGAAGAGAACGCTTCAATGGATCCAGCTGTGGCCCTGGTGTTGGGTCTCTGCTGTTTACTTCTCCTTGCATTCTGGAAGCAGAATTCTGGGAGAGAGAAGCTCCCTCCTGGCCCCACTCCTTTCCCCATCATTGGAAATATTCTCCAGATAGATGTTAAAGACTTCAGCAAATCCTTAGCCAATGTAAGTATTCATTCTGCTCCTCCTGGGACCTGCAAAGGGATAGTAGATTGACTTTACTTTTGTTTAAATAAAATTACTTCTGGCTGCACATTCTTAGATGATTACAAAACAAAATACTCTCTGTAAACTATGATGTTTCTGCTACCATTTTCAAGAATTGAATAGATAAACATTTAGATCCCTGTATGATAGAATCAAATAACAAAGTGGCAAAAGTAAGAATTACTGTCGACCTTTGTTTTTTAGCCATTTGCCTGAGGGTAAGTGACAAGAGAAGTGTTTGTGATAGAAATTTCATTCAAGAAATCATCTACCATATTATCCATGTGTTTTATTCAGGATATTCATGAAAATTAAACTTCTCTGTAGAATCATAATACTTGATATCAAACTATGGGTTCTGGAGAAGTCTAATTGAATAAAAGAAAGAAGTAAACATTTAGTGCCCAATTGGTGGCATCAGAATTCTTTTAGATTCTGTGAAACCCTGCTGTATGTGGTCAAGAATGCTAGAGCATGGAAGAAAGTGTTCTTCCCTGAGGTGCTGCTCCCAACGTCCTCACCCTCCCTGCCTGGTACTAGCTCTATTCTCCTCCACCTCCTTCTCCTCCTCCTTCTCTGTCTCTCCCCACTCCCCTTCTCTTTCTCCTTTTTTTTAGATTTATTTTATTTACTTGAAAGGCAGAGTGACAGAGAGAGAGGGGTAGACAGAGAGAAAGAGGTCTTCCATCTGCTGTTTGACTCCCCAGATGGCTGCAATGGCCAGAGCTGCACCTGGTCATAATCAGTAGCCAGAAACTCTATTTAGTGCTCCCACGTGGGTGGCAGGGTTTTTCTTTTTTTAATATTTCTTTTTATTTATTTGAAATGCAAAGTGACAGAGAAAAAGGAAGAGACAGGGAGAGAAAGACATCTTGCTTGGTCTCTTTCTGTATTATTAATACCAGCACATCTCAAACTGGGCTTAGCATTAGAATTCCTGGGGGTGACAGTTAAAAATATACATCGCTACGGTACATCATAGATCTACTGAGTCAGGATCCTCATTAAAGGGCTTACCAGGTGATCCTGAAGTCAGCAGGGTATTGATTTCAAGCTGATAAATTGCACAAGCAACAGCAGTAAATAGGCCTTTATTTACTGGTCACAGGTCAGTGGAAATTAATTTCAAACTTTCAGACCAGTTTCTTTATTCATACAATAAGGAAAATACACTTGCTGAGTGTGTTGTTGAGAAATTAGCTGTAAACTGCATATCAACTGCCTGGGCCATTGCATGGCACATCATAGGGCATTTATAGGTATAATAATTACTACCACAATTATTTATTTATTTGACAGATAGAGTTAGACAGTGAGAGAGAGACAGAGAGAAAGGTCTTCATCCCATTGGTTCACCTCCGAAATGGCCACCACGGCGAGAGCTAGGCTGATCTGAAGCCAGGAGCCAGGTGTTTCCTCCTGGTCTCCCATATGGGTGCAGGGGCCCAAGTACCTGGGCCATCCTCCACTGCTTTCCTTGGCCACAGAAGAGAGCTGGACTGGAAGAGGAGCAACCGGGACTAGACCCGGCACCCATATGGGATGCCGGCACCAGAGGTGCAGGATTAACCAAGTGAGCTACAGTTTTGGCACCAGTCACAACCACATTTAAGTATAAATAGAAATAGCTGTGACAGAACAAAAACATAACATATACAATGATAACGTCAGTCTGAATCAGATACAGTATAAAGACTATATATGATTTCTTCTGAGATATTTGTATCTCTTTTCCCAGTTCTCAAAAATCTATGGCCCCGTGTTCACTGTGTATCTGGGCATGAAGCCCACTGTGGTGTTGCATGGATACGAGGCAGTGAAGGAAGCTCTGATTGATCTTGGAGAAGAGTTTGCTGGAAGAGGCAGTGTGCCTATGATTGAAAAAGTTAATAAGGGACTCGGTAAGTGTGTGTGTGTGTGTGTGTGTGTGTGTGTGTGTGTGTGTGTGTTCAACAGGAATAAAGTGGAGAGGACGGAAAACAGAGACTTGAAAAATTCCTCAGACAGAACTGGGCCATCTGTGTGGCTGCCTCATGTCAGCTTCTTCCTACTTGCTGGGATCTCCCTTCTAGTTTCTTTCTCTCATTCTATCAGGAATCATTTTCAGCAATGGAAAGACCTGGAAAGAAATGCGACGCTTCTCGCTCATGACCCTGCGGAATTTCGGGATGGGGAAGAGGAGCATTGAGGAACGAGTTCAAGAGGAGGCCCGCTGCCTGGTGGAGGAGCTGAGAAAAACCAATGGTGGGTGACCCTTACCCCACATCGCTTATCTCACAGTGTTGCCCTGAATATGCTGCCTTCGGAAACCTTGCAGGGTGGGCGGAGCCTTCATCCTGAGGCCTGGTTGCTGCTCCCATGGGGTCAAGGGAGGTTTGGAGCAGAGAAGTGGGGAGTTTGTGCGGATCTGTGCTGTGCATACATCATGGTTCTGCATCTGGTGCAGGTGTAAAAGTTCATTTAATACTCTTCTCTTCCAAATCAGTTTCCTTTATTTTCCAATCAGAAATCATGAGTATAAGTTTTTTGTTTTTATTTATTTATTTTTTTGTTTTTGACAGACAGAGTGGACAGTGAGAGAGAGAGAGAGTCAGAGAGAAAGGTCTTCCTTTTTTCCATTGGTCCACCCCCCAATGGCTGCTGCTGCCGGTGTGCTGTGGCTGGCGCACCACGCTGATCTGAAGCCAGGAGCCAGGTGCTTCCCCTGGTCTCCCATGAAGGTGCAGGGCCCAAGGAGTATAAGTTTTGAGTGTAATTTCTGAAAGAATTGAAGAGCAATATTTTCCCCATAGTCTGAATGCTGCTACCTATTGCAGAACGCTTCATTGTGGATACTTGGCAAACGCATAGGGTGGCAATGACCCATCAGCCTCTTATGGGACAAGAACGGACCTTTGCAGGCTTTCACACCTGCATGCTCAGCTTCACTGACATGTCTGAGGTTCCCCCAGGCCCCTGCCTAGTGCTGGACACCAGTGGTGCTATGTGCAGTTTCACTCCCTAGGCATATCCTAACAAAGTTCCTGTACATTTTTATTGTCTATAATCACACTGTTTTAAAAAATCATTGCTCGTTGATCCTTGTTGAGTACTACTTCCTTTATTGATTTTTGTGTTTTTCAGCAATGTATCCTGTAGCATAATTCTGTAAAATTCACAAATACATTTTCATAAAATGATTTATTTAACAAGATTTTGGCAGTTAAAATAGCATTTTATGTTGACTTTCCTGAGTACAGAGAGGTTTTGTTTTCAGTTTTGTTTCTTTCTCCATGTTTCCTGGAGTAGTTTGAGTAAGAAATTGTGATATTATTTTGCTCCCACTGTCAACTCTACCACTCTATGAAGTGCTGTTCATGATAAACCAAATTTTTAATTCAAATTCCAAATTAATTTGTACAAAAGTTCTCTTTTCTGACAAGTGAAAACCTGAAAATCAGATTTTCTATGAATATCACACAATTGCACTCACTAACATACACAAACATACAGTCCCGAAGGCTTTCTAAATTATCCTCTCCATCACTGGCATAAAATAAAATTTTGTCTAAAAACTTCGAGCCTTGCAATGTTTCTATAATATTTTTAAAAAGCCTGACTGAAAGCAACTGACACACATTTCTGTTTTCCTGTGCTCTGACGTGTATTCAGAATGCTTTCAATTCAATATACCTTTATGGAGGGTTGGTACATGGAACTGTGGGGGCTCCTTACAAATACAGTATACTGATCATTTGATGTTAACAGTATCCCTGTGAGAGAGCTAGATACACACACACACACACATACACACACAGAGAGAGAGAGAGATTGAGAGAGAGATATCTCATCTACTGGTTCACACCCCAAATTCCCATAATGAATGGGGCCAGGGATGGACTGGAGCCAGAAGCTGAGTACTCAACTCGTGTCTCCTACATTAGTGGGAGGAATTCAACTACCTGTGCCATCACCTGATGCAAGAAGTTAGGAGTTAGGAGTTGGAGCCTAGTGTTGAACCCAGGCACTACAATTTGGAATACACAGCATCTTTACTGGTATCATTCCCACTAGGTCAGTCACTGGCCTCCATTGTTCAATAGTCTTCTTTCCTGTATTAAATACATGCCTTCTGCTTTTAACCTTTTTTAATACATGAATTTACCTATATGTTTTGTCTTCACTTCCTCTGTACTGGTTTAACAGAAGACTTCAGTTTTCATTATTTGTATTATTCATTATTTTATCTATAAGGAGTTTCCATTGCACACCAGTTTTTGTTTTCCATTTCAGTGCTTTGTTTTCTACACACCTTGCCGACGTAAGTGATTCTGCTTTGAAAACTTGAATTACTTTGTTGAACATTTTTTCCTTCCCAAATAGCAGATCTCTTGTGTTTAAAGAGAATGATCCAACATGGGAAGCGAGATACACAGCAGACTCATAGAATGGCAGATGTCCTAAATAGCACTCTGGCCTCAGAATCAGCCCTTAAGGCATTCAGATCTGGCTCAAGAGCCCATGAGAATATTCTAGGCATGGAAAGCCAAGACACTCTGGAAAAAAAAAGAAGACCTAAATGAAAGATTTCTGTGAGTGAGATCCCAGTGGAACGAATGGGGCCATCAAAGAAGGAGGTACCTTTCTCTGAAGGGAGGAGAGAACCTCCACTTTGACTATGACCCTGTCAGAATAAGATTGAAGTCAGCGAACCCTAAAGGCTTCCATAGCCTTGGCAACTCATGACTAGAGCCTAGGGAGATTACTGACGCCATAAACAAGAATGTCAAATTGTTAAATCAACTTCAGGAGTCACTGTGTACTTATGTCTCATGTGGGATCTGTCCTTAATGTGTTGTCCAATGTGAAGTAATGCTATAACTAGCACTGAAACAGTATTTTATACTTTGTGTTTCTGTGTGGGTGCAAACTGATGAAATCTTTACTTAGTATATACTGAATCAATCTTCTGTATATAGATAATTAAAAATGAAAAAAAAATCTTGGTGTTAAATTGGAAATTGCCTAGAAAATTAATCAATTTTTTTTTAAAAAAATATATCATGTAGGATCTCTGTCCTTAATGTGCTGTACATTGTGAATTAATACTATAACTAGTACTCCAACAGTATTTTTCACTTTGTGTTGCTATATGAGGGCAAACTGTTGAAATCTTTACTTAATATATAGTAAACTGATCTTCTGTATATAAAGAGAATTGAAAATGAATCTTGATGTGAAGCAAGGGGAGAGGGGGTGGGAAAGGGGAGGGTTGCGGGGGGGGAAGTTATGGGGGGGAAGCCATTGTAATCTATAAGCTGTATTTTGGAAATTTATATTCTTTAAATAAAAGCGTTATATAAAAAAAAAGTCAAAAAAAGAGTGAATATTAAAGGAATAAATGTGAATTCAGTATTGAAAATCTCATTATTTAGCTAGCTAGATTGTAATGGTCAACTCAGGCTTACAGTAATGTGAGGTGTTGATTTTGTATGTGCCATTTTTTTTTTTTTTTTGCTGTCCTAGGAATTTGTAGGCAAGACATTGCTTAAAATTTCTAAATTTCCATGATGAAAAATAAAGTGCTTTATTGGTGTAGTTTAATGGTATTTTAAAATTGTTTTTGATTCTTCAGCCTCACCCTGTGATCCCACCTTTATTCTGGGCTGTGCTCCCTGCAATGTGATCTGCTCCATTATTTTCCATAATCGCTTTGATTATAAAGACAAAGATTTTCTTAAACTGATGGAAAGATTAAATGAAGATACTAAAATTCTGAGTTCTCCATGGTTGCAGGTTAGAGCAACTTTTTTTCTTCCTGAGAATCCATGTATGTTCGTTTAGCTGACACTTCCAAAGTTCTATCATATGGAGCAAGCTGTGAAATGAGTGTTTGGACATCACAGTCCCAACCCAGAGCTTTAGTCATCATTGAACAACTGGGGAAGATGACTGAACCATTCATTTACACATAGGAAAATGAATACTCAGATACTAGGCTGGCATTCAAGTCCATTAGCTTCTTGCCAAGCGATTTTTCCGCTAAACTCTGAGCCCTATTTCTGGAAGTCACTTTGGTTACTGACCAAAGAATTTCTTATCAATCAAAGGATATCCAGCTCTCCCTTTTATTTATTTACTTATTTGAAAGTCAGAATCACAGAGGGGGGGAGGGGGGGAGAGGCAAAGGAAGAGAGAGAGAGAATCTTTCATCTGTTGATTCATATTCTGAATGCCTAACCGGGCTGATGCCAGGAGCCAGGGACTTATATACTTGGGTCATCATATACTGTCTCTCATGATCTTTAGTAGAAGGTAGATTGAAAGTGGAGTAGACTGGACTCAAACCAGTGCACAAAATGGGATGCAGGCATCCCAAGCAGCAGCTTTTCCATCAGCACCACAACGTACTATTTCCTATTATATTCAGGTTTGTAAGGAAAGACTGATGTTAAAATAGAGATTCATATACAAGAATATTTTGTACTATAAAATGATGTGTGAGTTTAGGAAATGACTCATTTTTGATCCTCTCGTCAGACTTATGTGTTTTAAGTATTTCTATAAGCACAGAGAATTACAACAAATTTCCAGTAAAAATATTCAATTTAAGGTAGACACCATAGTTTATCAATATTTATAGCCATAATTCCTAAAGCTTGGTATATACATATATATATAATATGTATAAATATATATACTCATATATATATGTGTTTTTTAAAGATTTTATTTATATATTTAAGCGGTAGAGTTAAAGAGACAGAAAGGGAGAGACAGAGAGAAAGGTCTTTCGTCCATGGGTTCACTCTGCAAATGGCTGCAAGAGCCAGAGCTGAGCTGATATGAAGTCAGGAGCTTTTGTCGGGTCTCCCACACAGGCGCAGGGGCCCAACCACTTGTATCATCTTCTACTGCTTTCCAACCATAAGCAGAGAGCTGGGTTGGAAGAGTAGCAGCTGGCAAGTGAACTGGCCCCATTTGATTTGCTGGTGCTTCAGGCAGAGACAGCCTACATTACCAACAGTGCCAACCCCTAAATTAAGCCTTTTGACTTTGAGATTTCCAGCTGGATTCCTGGAGATCCCCAAAGGATATATCTCTCATCTGTAGAGGTAATAGCTAATAAGCCTTACTTGGCTTGTATGGAAAGTATTGTCAAGTTGTAAAATGATGCTAAACTTACTATGCTATAGTGCCAGCCTTGCGTATATACTTTTGATTTAACAAATTATTGTTTTCTCTTTTAGGTCTGCAATACTTTTCCTGCTCTCATTGATTATTTTCCAGGAATTCATAAGACCTTACTAAAAAATTCTCATTACACAGATAATTTTATTATGGAGAAAGTGAAAGAACACCAAAAGTCACTGGATGTTAATGATCCCCGGGACTTTATTGATTGCTTCTTGATCAAAATGGAGCAGGTAAACTGTTCATAGCAGCTCGTTATTTGGTTGCTTTTGCATATTGAGGCTCATCGAATAATCCTATATGTAAAAGGGATGCTTACATGGTCAGGGTAGTTTGGCAAACACTTTACATATCTATTTTGTGATGAACCCCCAGTATCATAAAAAATATTAGGCTACTTCATATAAAATTTCTGGAAATATGGCATTCAAAGATAAGTTTATTTAGTGCAAGATTTGAAGTTCATGCATTTTCCCCATCATGCACATTTTCATAAAATTTTGAAGACCTGTAATATAAAATTAAATACCTGAGCCTTGTTCTTTAGATAAAAATGATCTAAAGAGAAACATATTTCACATCTCATGTGAAGAGGGAACATTTACAAACATTAAAAATGAGAAAATATCGGCCGGCGCCACGGCTCACTAGGCTAACCCTGTGCCTGTGGTGCCGGCACCCCGGTTTCTAGCCCCATTTGGGGCGCCGTTTCTGTCTGGTTTGTTCCTCTTGCAGTCCAGCTCTCTGCTGTGGCCCGGGAAGGCAGTGGAGGATGGCCCAAGTGTTTGGGCCGCTGCACCTGCATGGGAGACCAGGAGGAAGCACCTGGCTCCTGGCTTCGTATCGACGCAGCGCCGGTCGTAGCGGCCATTTGTGGGGTGAACCAATGGAAGGAAGACCTTTCTCTCTGTCTCTCTGTCTCTGTCTCTCTCTCTCTCTCTCTCTCTCTCTCTCTCTCTCTCATTGTCTAACTCTGCCTGCCAAAAAAAAGAGAGAGAAAATATACTGTAATATGAAAGTGGACATCATCATGGCACACAGTGTAAGGGAAAGCGAAGCATAGCTTAACCTGGGTGAGCTTCCTGCTTATCCTGCAAATTGAAATAGACCTTTAGAAACCTGCAGTGGTGGACAGGGGAGGGAATTTCAAATGGGGTGAGTGAGTGGTATATGTGGAGGTGCTCAGGTGTGTAGTGGGCAAGAGTAGGTGGAAGAAAGAAATAGAATTTATTGATGCTAACAATCATGGAGTTAGAGATTGGTGTCTATAAGGCAACCTGCAAACTTGCATCATGTCATTACTGCACTGTTGGTTGGCAAGGCTATGTTTTCCCCCATTGAATTACTTTGGCACCCTGGCCAAAAGGCATTTGACCCTAAGTGTGTGTTTATGGGGTGTCAGTTGAATTCCATCGATCTATGAGTCTGTCCTCATGCCAGTAGTACCATCTTGAATTTGTGATTACTGTAGCTTTATATCATGTTTTCAAGTTGAGGACTGTGAGTCCTCCAATGTGGTGTTTCTTTTTCAAAACTGTTTTGGCTATTTTAAGTCCCTTGGAATTTAATATAAATTTTAGAGTAAGCGTATAAATTTCAGCAAAGAAGCCAGTGGATATTTAGAGAGATTGCATTAAATCCATAGAGCTGCTTAGTTACACAATTTAAAGATTGAGGGGAAATTCACATGACATAAAAGGAAGCACTTTAAAGGTCACAGTGTATTAGTGTATTCTTAGTGTATTCCCAATGCTGTGCAAACACCAGCTCTCTTTCTTTTTTTTTTTTTTAAGATTTATTTATTTATTTGAAATTCAGAGTTACACAGAGAGAGGAGAGGCAGAGAGAGAGAGAGAGAAGTCTTCCACCCACTGGTTGACACCCCAATTGGCAACAGCCAGAGCTGCGCTGATCCAAAGCCAGGAGTCAGGAGCTTCTTCTGGCTCTCCCACGCAGGTGCAGGGGCCATCTTCTACTTTTAAAATAAAGAAATTTAAAACTAGCTGCATAAAAATTCTGGAATGTTTTCAGTTTATATTTGCTCAAACATTTTTCTAGAATTTTTTCTCTTTACTCTTTTCTGGATACCCATAATGTGTATGTTGGTATTTGAGAGAATTCCACAGGAATTCCATCTCTATTCAGTTTTCTTTTCTCCTTTTTCTTTATGACTCTCAGGGTGGGCAATTTAAGTTGTCCAGACTTCATGTTTGCTGTTTATGTCTTCTACTTGGTCAAGTCTGCTGTTAACTCATCTGGCAAATTTTTTTTAAATCTTTTAACTGCTGTATTTTTGTTCCAGAATTTCTCTTTTTTCTTCTGTAGTTTCTCATTATTGATATACTCAATATTTTCACACATTTTTCCTATAACTGTATTTCATTCTTTATATATAGTTGTTACAGAAACCTGGGGTGAGAAAACTCCCTACGTTCAAACAGGCACCAGAGACAGTGGAGGAGCCATGCAGTTTATTAATGCCAGTGGGCTCAGTTGGAATCATTCCCCTGAGAACTGAGCAACAATCCCATATTTCTTACAATATTTATAGGTTCATCAGCATCATATATCACACCTTAGCTGTTACAGCATTGTTGGGTTTAAATTGCAGCCTGCATGACTTAGGATCACACTTCCAAAGGTGGGTGGGTCCAGTATGTTTATAAAAGATATTATTAGGACAGATTTATGACTGGAGTTTACAGAAGCTGTGTCTGTGTGTGAGGGTTATGCTTTTCTTTCTTTGTCTCTGGCTGTGACTGTCTCTGGCATATTTCCTCTACATAGTTTCCCAAAGCTCTCTGGATATATTAGACATTTAACTTAAAGATTTTATCATAAGTCTTGATTTCTCAGGAATGACTTCTCTAAAATCATTTAAAAAATTTTACTTGGCCATGTTTCTTGCTTCTTTATATACTGTGTAATTTTAGTTGAGAATTGGAGATTTCATATATAATAATGTGTTAATTCTGGAAATGAGACTTTTCTGCCTTGCAAAAATTGTTGTTTTTACTTGACAGAACCTGCAGCTATCTTCTTATTCAGAGAATTTTATAAATTATTTTAGCAAAGGTTATATTTCCAGTCATGCGATCGCTTGAATCTTGTTTTCTCTGCTATCAGTTAGTGATGTGACATTGATTTCCTAAAATTCTTGTATATAATAAGAATAGTAAAAGAAAAAAAAAAACTGGGCATCATTCTACTTCTTTAAATTTCTCGCTTGATGCTCCTGGAGAAGTCGTTTGATCACATAGGTTTGAAACAGTGGCCACCCCATCAGCAATCAAAAGGCACAGCCTCTTATTTGTAATGGAAAATGTCTCCATTGCCTAGCCAGGGATAGGAAAGCTAGACAGCAACACAGGACACTGTCTCCAAATTGCCTGCCAGAGCTGAGGTGTAAGGAATGTTGGCCTCTACTTACATGTGAGTTGCCACATGGGTGAAATGTAGCTGGTACTTTCTGTATCAAGTACTGTTGCAAGTGTGTGACTAGATTTCTGAGGTTTGAAGCAGCTTCTTTGGACTGATATCCAAGATCATTGAGTTGTTTCGTCCTGGAGGGGCTGGTTCCTGAAATTGCTGATCATCTTTATGACATTGCTCCAGAATTGCCATCATAGCAACACTCGTGCTTTAATCTATAATACGGAATGTCTCACCCTTTACTAAGGTTTTCTTTAAGTTTGTTTATTATTGTTTCATAAAGTGAAGCTCAAATGTGAAAGGCTATGTGCTGGTAACCACTAAATCTAAATCCACATCAAAAATAGAATATATTAGTATTGGTTTATGAGCACACTGCTTGTCTTACCGATTTGAGAGTAATCATAATGATGAAATTAGAAAACTGTATGAAGGTGATAGTAACAAGCGATATGACTATTTTTGTCTGGCAAATACATGCGTTGTTGGGCTTGTTTTAGATGACACTGGATGTGACACAGGTCATCTAGATGTAATAAAAACATTATGAATGTGATGCTGATTTAGGGACTTGTTAGAAAACTATATCTATATCTATATATTATCTATCTATCTATCTATCTATCTATCTATCTATCTATCTATCAAACAATCCTGTCTTCTCAATGTTTAAAATTTCCCTTGTTGTCAGTTCTTCCTCACATAATATTTTCTTTACTTTTCATGTTTTAAAAAAATTTTGTTTATTTATTTATTTGAGAGGTAGAATTACAGACAGTGAGAGGAAGAGACAGAGAGAAAGGTTTTCCTTTCACTGATTCACCCCTCAAATGGCTGCAATATCCAGAGCTGGGAAACCCGAAGCTGGGAGCCTGCAGATTCTTCTGGCTCTCCCACGTAGGTGTGAGAGACCTGAGCCTAGATCTGCTGCGTCAGTGATAATTGAGAGTCCAGGCCCGGACTTGTAATAAAAACTCCTGTGTGTTTTACAGTGGTATCGGCTCCTTGGTGGTCTTTGGGGACAATCGAACTGGGCCTAACAGGTGCAGGGGCCCAAGGACTTGGCCATCTTCCACTGCTTTCCCAGGCCATAGCAGGGAGCTAGATAGGAAGTGGAGCAGCCAGGAC
Source organism: Sylvilagus floridanus (assembly GCA_949820135.1). Taxonomy (NCBI): domain Eukaryota; kingdom Metazoa; phylum Chordata; class Mammalia; order Lagomorpha; family Leporidae; genus Sylvilagus; species Sylvilagus floridanus. The sequence goes on from OX463235.1 coordinate 47,430,455, forward strand.
TCCAACTGGTGCCCATATGGGATGCTGGCACCGCAGGTGGAAGATTAACCCACCGTGCCACAGGGCTGGCCCCAGTTTTTTCAATACTAAACAAAACTCACTACTCTTTGTCAATGGTTTTCTCTCTCCTATCTTTCGGTGTGTGAGAAGTTCATTTAGTTAGTCCCTTATGCATGGCATCTGTATTACTGCTATTCTCTCCTTTATCTGTGGAGGGAGTTTGTGTCTCAGAACTCTGTCTTCATGACCACAGGGTCGCTTCAATTTGTACGTTCCCAGTCATTCCTGCACTAGTCCCCTAGACCACAGTGCCTGTTATCTTCCATCTGGACACAATAGTGCTGACTTCATCTTGTCTTGATGAACCCATTATCATTCTGGGCTTTGTTGTCAGATTCACGTTTTGCACAATTTCAAATTCATAATGAGTCTGCAGATAATATTGAATCCATATCAGAGCTTGAAAGGAGAACTGCAAATTCTTGATTTGGCTTATAATATATTTCATGCTGTGCGGCTAATTTACTAATATATTAATGACTAAGATTATGCTGTGTACAAATGACAGAAATCTAATTAGTAAAGGCTTAAACTAAAAGTGAGTTTATTTACCCCAAATACAGGATTTCTCAAGTAAGGTGAGTCTTGCAATAATAGAGTAGCCACAAAACATTAGAGTTGCCTTCCATTTTTTGTTGCCATATTTAGGACATAGACCTTCATTTGCATGACTAAATTCTTCTTTTCCAAGATGTCAATTTTGCTTCAACATTTTTTTTGGTTTATTGGTTTTTTTGTTTTGTTTTGTTTTTTAAGATTCATTTATCCATTTGAATGGCAGAGTTACAGAGAGGCAGAGGCAGAGAGAGAGAGAGAGAGAGGTCTTCCCTCCACTGGTTTACTCCCTAGATGGCCTCAATGGCTGGAGTGGAGCCTATCTGAAGCAAGGAGCCAGGAGCTTCCTCCCACATGGGTGCAGGGGCCCAAGGACTTGGACCATCTTCTACTGTTTTTCTAAGCCATAGTGGAGAGCTGGATTGGAAGTGGAGCAGCTGGGACTCAAACCGGCTCCCACATGGGATGCCAGCACCCCTAGGTGGCTGTTTAACCTACTATGCCACAGTGCCTACCCCCTTCAACAGTGTTTTGAATAAGAAGGAGGAAATAGCAGAAATGGTACCACTAGTCTTCTGCTTATATCCTATTGTGAAAGAAATGTCATGTATGGCAAACCTAGCTAGTCTCATAAATGGACTTTTTAGCCAATCAAGAAATAGGGGTAGTAAATCATGTTTGAGGTCACATTTTCTATAGAATCTACCATATTCTATAATATATTTTCCTAATATCGCATTTTCAGGTTTCTTTGCTAGCTACCTTCTTTAAAAAAAGTTATTTTGGATTCACTCTAATAAAATATACAGGCAAATTATTTGTCAAATTGCATCAAATCATTTCTAGGAAAAGCATAACCAGCAGATGGAGTTCACTCTTGAGGGCTTGGTAACCACTGTGTCTGATTTGTTTGGAGCTGGGACTGAGACAACGAGCACAACGCTGAGATACTCCCTCCTGCTCCTGCTGAAGCACCCCGAGGTCGCAGGTAGGACTCAGTGAGCAGCAAAGTGCATTCGGGAGAGAAGCTGGGGAGCCGTGGCTACTGTCCTCCCCCTGGTTTGTCTTCACTGTTCAAACTCTGCCAACAGCTGTCCTTTACCTAGATATAGTGATCAGATTAACACAGGCCAACGTTGTACAATGCAGGAGGAGATCTGAGAGAAGTGGAGACAACATGGCAGGAGGAAGAGCCATGAAGCTCTGGGGCAGTGTCTGGATCTCATGGTTGGTGATGTGTGGCAGGCACAATAGCAGAAATTGGCCTGGGATTGCATTTTTAGATAATAAAAAGCCCCCTTGAACAACAGGTATGTTCTTGTAGCCATGCTTCCTGGTTCTGGCAAGTCATGCTCTAATGCTGGTACAGGTAAAAGAAACTTTTTTGTTGAAGCACAATTGGTAATTTAGTGAGCCTCCCTGAGTTATTTCCATTCTTGGAAGTGTTCTGAAAGTTTAGATGTGTAACACGGGTGTTTCCTTTTATACAAAAGATGCGCCTAAAGGAACTTTATTACTGCACAAGTCTATTTTCCTAAATCTGGTGTTGGAAAAAAATAGGAATCGTGGCAGGGTTGTCAATAATTTTATGTTTTGCAAACCACTTTATTTAGAAACTTACAAAGAAGAAGTTCTGGTTTGTAGCAGGTAAGAAGCACACTTTTCTTCCTTGTTTCTTGCTTCCATTTAAAGGAGAATTACATAATTGTAAATGAGATTTAGTCCTTTAAAACTAGAGAGGTGAGAACAGGAAATAGCTAAGAATTCTCAACCAAATTCCTAAAGCTCCCAGAGCAGATGGAGGGGTTATTATTAACTGGGCAGAGAGAAAGCAGTTGCAACCCAGATGTGAACAGAAGAAAAATCATCAAGGAAGAGAGCTAGCTTATGTCCATGCACTGCCTGAAGGGTTAGGATTTGGAAACCCTGAGTGTCAAAGAGGGTAGAGAAGGGGGCTGAGAAAGGAGGCTGTCCCTGTCCCTGTTCCCCCACAACTCCTCCTATCAGGTACCTGAAGTTCCATCAGGAAACAGGGGGTCTCGGTCTCTGTGGAAACTGAGCTCAGGAAGTCCTGCACTCAGGCCAGAGTTTTGAGGTGCCAGCTTCAGAGGTGTGGCGACTACTGGAATTCCGAGACTTTTGTTCTCTCCTTCTCATTTCCTGAAATTCACCAACCAAATACATGCTTCAGGGAATGAATAGTTGTAGAGAGAAGGCTTCCGTATTTTGTCATCTTGATAGAATCTTATCTACAAGTGTCCAGAAAAGTAAATGAAATAGAAATGTCCACTCAAGACACAAGGTCATGGAGTTTCAGAAGATGCAGGTTAAAGGGGGAAAATCAATCATTTTTCAGAGAGCTATACAAGGTCACATATCATAGATTAGGATTCAGAACAGCACTACAATTCTCGTGAGTAACTATTATCTAATTAATAGAAAAAGTATATCTTTAAACGTTCATGCTTGCAAAAAATTTTACTTATCTCCCTTTTCATAAAAATACAGGAGGACGTTTTCCATCCAAATGACTGAAACCAAGTGAGAAGCCATGGGGTCTAGGAATTGAGAATTCACCCAGGAGGATGGGGGTATAGGGGAGATGCTGGTACCAGGCTCTGGAGATAACCAGTTTAGAGTAGACCAGGTGGATAGGAAGATGTGAATGGAGACATCAAGTACAAGAAAGAAGTGACCAATAATCTGAGGTTTTCCAATAATAAGACAATTATTATTACAAGTTAAAAACAGCTACTTGAGCATTGGGAAATATTTTTAATCAGGAGGTGAAATTGAAAAATGGTGACAAAGTTAAGTCAGAGAAAGTAATAAAAACCAAACACGAAGTTATCTTACCAGAGAACTATATTTACATGGTCAGAATGATGAAAACAATGAACCTTGTTATAACCAAATTGTGTGGTCTAAATATATATTGATAAATGGAGTGGGCGCTGTGTTCATGGTTGTGTAACTATTGGTTACACATGGTTGTGTAACTATTGGGTGTGTCTATTTAGAGGATGGAGATAGAGATGGAGATGAAAATTCTTATTCCTTTTACCAGAAAATCATTAAATATTATCTACAATTGATAAGTAAGAATTAGTCATTTTTAGAGAAATATGATTATAAATTCCAGGAGAAGCTACAGAAATGTTCAAACTGGCTGCATTTGGGAAATAGAAGGATGATAAGAGTACCATTGTAAATATAAACACACTCCAAGCTATGCAACACACACACTTTCCAAAACACAGATATAACCACTGGAATATAAATTTAGCCACACATATTACTTTAAATTTAGTATTTTATTTCTTTTTTTGTTTCTGCAAAGAAAATAACTTCTTGACTCAATTATATTATTTATTAGTTGAAACATTTTATTGCTTCTATTTATGTTAGTTATCATTTTTAGGGCCTGCATGTACCAATATATCATAACGCCTAGTTTTTAGGAGAGTTGTCCTTGCCTATATAATGGTAACTCTCTTTATACTTATAGTTGTCCTTTTAGGCATATAGCTTATAGTTTTGCAGAGATAGCTTCATTATGGTTGATCAAATCTTAAATTATTATGATAAATGTGCAAACCTTCCTTTTCCCCTGTCACTTTTTACTTTTGTCGTAACAGCTAAAGTGCAGGAGGAGATTGAGCGTGTGATTGGCAGACACCGGAGCCCCTGCATGCAGGACAGGAGCCGCATGCCCTACACGGATGCTGTAATGCATGAGGTCCAGAGATACATCGACCTCATTCCCACTAACCTGCCCCATGCAGTGACCCGAGACATTAAATTCAGAAACTACTTTATCCCCAAGGTAATTTGATGGTATTGATTCATAGTTTTAAGTCCTTGATCAATTTTGAGTGGATATTTGTGGATAGTGTAAGGTAGGGATCTTGTTTCATACTTATGCACTCAGAGATCCAATTTTCCCAGCACCATTTGTTGAAGAGATTGTCCTTGCTCCAGGGATTGATTTTAATTCCATTGTGAGAGATCAGTTGGTTGTAGATGTGTAGACTGAATTCTGGAGTTTCTGTTCTATTTCATTGATCTACACATCTATTTTTTTTTTTTTTTGCCAGTACTAGGCTGTTTTAGTTATAACTGCCTATAGTATGTCTTGAAATCTGATACTGTGATGCTTCCAGCTTTGTTTTTGTTGTATAAGATTGCTTTAGCTTTTCGGAGTCTCTGTGTTTCCATATGCATTTCAGCATTATTTTTTTCCCCAGCTCAATGACCTCTTTATTACTTGGTTTATCTGTGTCTGTTTTATTCAGGGAACAAACATCATAACATCACTGACATCCGTGCTACATGATGAAAAAGCATTTCCTAACCCAAAGGTATTTGACCCTGGACACTTTCTGGATGAGAGTGGCAACTTTAAGAAGAGTGACTACTTCATGCCTTTCTCAGCAGGTAATGAAATACATTTCTAAGGCAACTTCAGGAGACAAGATAACATTTTGTTAGGATTTATTTATTTATTTGGAAGGCACAGTTACAGAGAGAGAGGGAAGAGAAATAGAGATCCAGAGGGATCTTCCATCCCCTTCCCAAACAGCCACAATAGCCAAAGGAAGGCTAGGCCAGGCTGAAGCCAGGAGACAAGAACTCTATCCGAGTCTCCCATCAAACAGTTGGAATCTAAGCACTTGATCCATTTTGCACTGCTTTCCCAAGTGCATTAACAGGGAGCTGGATTAGATGTGAAGAAGCTAGAACTCCAACCAGTTTTTTTTTTTTTTTCCCATTGGATACCAGCATGTCAGGCAGTGGCTTAACTCCCCTCATCACAATGCTGGCAGCAAGGGGAAGATAACTTCTTGAGTTCAGCTGGAACTTACACGGCGGCTTTTCTCTGTGTCCATGATTAAAAGCAGGACCCCTGATGCCCATGAACTTTCCTTAATTGTGGTGCATCTTCACTACTGACAAGGTTTCTAGGGCTCTGGGGTATTGACTCATTTAGTTCCATGATGAGAAAGCTAAAATATAGGTTGATGGAAATCCTCCCCTGGATGCATAACTGTGGTACCTGAGAGTCCTTCCCAGAAGGTGAAATTGGTTAAGATTTTCCTCATACTCCATGATAAAGATATTTAACTGCACAACTTCACTGAATGTCTTCCATGTGGTGTTCCTCGCCCTGCAGTGTTGCATACAGAGATTAAAGTATACACAAGCACTGAACACCACTCAAATGCCTCACATGAAGTTAGCCAACCAGTTGAGTAAATGTATCATTGGATTTCAGTGTGATTAGTGCTGTGAGAGAGGAATTCATACGCTGTAGGGGATAGAGGAAAGTGTATGGGGGAAAGTTACTTGAGTCTTGGTCTGTCATACACCACTGTGAGGCATGGAACGGAGTAAACAGCATTATAATAGCAGAAATGACATTTCATCTGTCACAAAAGAGGCAGAGGGAATGGGAAGAAGAGAAGGCAGCAATTGTTAAGGAAAAAAATGAATCAAGGGGCCGGTGCCGTGGCTCAACAGGATAATCCTCCGTCTTGCGGAGCCAGCACACTGCGGTCTAGTCCCGGTTGGGGCACTGGATTCTGTCTAGGTTGCCCCTCTTCCAGGCCAGCTCTCTGCTGTGGCCCGGGAGTGCAGTGGAGGATGGCCCAAGTGCTTGGGGCCTGCACCCCATGTGAGACCAGGAGAAGCACCTGGCTCCTGCCTTTGGATCAGCATGGTGCGCCGGCCACAGCTTGCTGGCCACGGCAGCCATTGGAGGGTGAACCAACGGCAAAGGAAGACCTTTCTCTCTGTCTCTCTCACTGTCCACTCTGCCTGTCAAAAAAATAAAAAATAAATAAATGAATCAAAGGATCACGATGGTTTTTCTGGTTAAAATCTTTACCAAATAACATAAACTCAGGGAAACATCAGGAATTTGGCAGGATACCCAGCGGTGTTCCAGAACACTCTGCTCTTCCTCTTCCATAGACATCATTGTCTATGTCTTGGATAGTGGATCTACACTCACCGCTTCAACTTATGTGTTCTCCTTGGCCATGGAATCTCCTTTCTTAATTTTTATGACCTTTGAAGTCTATCTCATAGATGGCACTGATGATACCATGTCAATATCAGAGACTTCTTTCAAGATTCACATTTTAGTCCAGAAGAAAAGGGAGAATTATGATTCTAGGTGATTCATGCTTCAATGAAAGCATGAATATGATGTTGTAGATCCAAGTAGAGGACAAGAATTTTTAATCTGAGTAATCATAAAGCATGTAAAAAGAAAAGAAAACTTGACTTGAGTCCTGAATGAAGCATAAGGAGACTGTTCTTTTTTTTCAGTCAGAAAGAACAGTATAATGCAAAACTTGAAACTTGATTGTGCATCAGAGATTGATGAAAAATGTGTATAGCCAGATTTAAGAAGATAAGGTGTGTAGGAATCAGATATCAGATGGGGAACAGGAAAGCAGATGATGTTGGGTGTTCTAAAAATGCATGGAAATTTGAAATGACAAATAAGCAGTGATCATGTAACAATTACTAATGGCTGATTCACAATGGAGTGGATGCTCAATAAATGTTTACTAACTGGTGTTTGTTAAGATCAGATATTAGATGGAGAGCAACTGTGTCTGACCTTGTTCATTTGTCTATATAGTTTTTCTTTTTTTTCTGTCTTTTTTTTAATAAATGTGAATTTACAAAGTGCAACTTTTGTATTGCTGTGGCCCCCCCAACCTCCCTCCTTCCCGCGGCCCTCCCCTCTCCCACTCCCTCTCCCATCCCACCCTTCATCGAGTTTCATTTTCAATTACCTTCATATACTGAAGATCAACTTAGTATATAGTAAGCAAGGATTTCAACAGGCTGCCCTCACACAACTGCACAAGTATAGGGTATTGTTCGACTAGTAGTGTTGTTTTTAAGTTTCATAGTAAACCATGTTAAGGACAGAGATCCTGCGTGGGGAGCCTGTACCCAGTGACTCCCGTTGTTGATTTAACACTTGGCATTCTTATTTATGACGTCAGCAATCACCCGAGGCTCTTGCCATGAGCTGTTTAGGCTATGGAAGCCCCTTGAGTTCACCAACTCTGAACTTGTTTAATCAAGGCCATATCACAGTGCAGGTTCCTTCCTCCCTTCGGAGAAAAGCACCTCTCTCCTTGATGGCCTGTTCCTTCTGCTGGGGTCCTGTTCACCAGGATCTTTCATTTAGATTGTTTTTTGCCACCATGTCAAGGCTTTCCATGCCTGTGAGACTCTCATGGGCCTTTTAGCCAGATCCGAATGCCCCAAGGGTTGATTCTGAGGCCGGAGTGCTGTTTTGGGTGTTTGCCATTCTATGAGTCTGCTGTACTATACAGCTTTTCAAACATCCATCCATCGATAACTGAATATTTGCTTTGTAGCAGTTACAAACACAGTGTTTATTGCCCTGAAAGCTATGCACTGGAAGTGATTAACTGCTGTATTTATTATTTTCAGGAAAAAGGAGTTGTGTGGGAGAGGCCCTGGCCCGCATGGAGCTGTTTTTGTTCCTGACCTCCATTTTGCAGAAATTTAAACTGAAACCTCTGGTTGAGCCAAAGGACCTGGACATCACTGCAGTTGTCAATGGATTAATTTCTCTGCCACCTTCGTACCAGCTCTGCTTCATTCCTGTTTGAAAGGGGACAAACTGGCTACCACTGTGCTGTTTTCTGCAACTCCCTCTCCTCAGAGGTGTGTCAATCCCTTCCTCTATCAGAGACACCCTCTCTAACTTCTCTCACATCTTACTATTCCCTCAAATCAAGTGAACACACAACTGCTCTTCAGGGAATTTTGTAGGGTCATTTCATGAGAACATCTGCTATTCTCCATATTCTGCAACATGTACACTGATTTCCACATTTGCTAATGCTTATCAATGCTGCTTTACCAAATATTATCATTGTAAAACAGAAACAAATATTTAATTATGACAATTTAGACCTGTAATTCAGTCTCTATGTTCTAAATTTAAAAAAATACTAATCCTAGAGTCAGTTTTCTGTATTCTCTTTTGTGCATCAAGCTGGTAAGAAATAAAAAAAAAATCAAGTCCCAAAAGGTCATACCTATCTTCATAATGACAAGCAGAGAGAGGAATGAAAGGGAATAAAGTAAAAAGCTGTCTTGTCAGAATGTCACCAAGAGTTGTTGGAAGTGTGGTTTCAGAAGAGAGAAACTATTTTTTAAAGATTTATTTATTTATTTGAAACATTTACAGAGACAGAAGGTGGGGGAGAGGCAGCTTGGAGGAGAGAGAGAGAGAGAGAGAGAGAGAGAGTTGTTTTATCCACCTGTTAAATATAAGAGTGGGAATAAGTACATAGTGACTCCTGTTGACTTAACAATTGGACACTCTTGTTTATGGTGTCAATAATCTCCCTAGGCTCTAGTCATGAGTTGCCAAGGCTATGGAAACCTTTTGAGTTCGCCAAATTCCATCTTATTCTCACAGGGTCATAGTCAAAGTGGAAATTCTCTCCTCCCTTCAGAGAAAGGTACCTCCTTCTTTGATGGCCCTGTTTTTTCCACTGGGATCTCAATTGTTGAGATCTATCATTTAGGTCTTCTTCTTCTTTTTTTTTCCAGAGTGTCTTGACTTTCTATCCCAAAATACTCTCATGGGCTCTTCAGCAAGATCTGAATGCCTTAAGGTCAGAGTGCTATTTAGGACATCTGCCATTCTATGAGTCTGCTGTGTATCACGCTTCCCATGATGGCTCTTTCTCTCCCTTTTTGATTCTATCAGTTAGTATTAGCAGACACTAGTCTTGTTTGTATGATCCCTTTGACTCTTAGACCTATGCAGACAGCTTTTTTGTTTGCCAATTTAATTTCCTTTGTGTAAATTCCAAGGAGTGGGATGGCTGGGTTGTATGGTAGGGTTATATTCAGGTTTCTTAGGAATCTCCAGACTGACTTCCATAGTGGCTTGACCAGTTTGCATTCCCACCAACAGTGGGTTAGTGTCCCTTTTCCCCCACATCCTCTCCAGCATCTATTGTTGGTGGATTTCCGAATGTGAGCCATTCTAACAGGGCTGAGGGGAAACCTCATTGTGGTTTTGATTTGCATTTCCCTGATTGCTAGTGATCTTGAATATTTTTTCATGTGCTGTTGGCCATTTGGATTTCCTCTTTTGAAAAATGTCTTTTGAGGTCCTTGGCCCATCTCTTAAGTGGGTTGTTTATTTTGATGTTGCAGAGTTTCTTGATTTCTTTGTAGATTCTAGTTATCAACCCTTTACCTGTTGCGTAGTTTGCAAATATTTTTTCCCATTCTGTCAGTTGCCTCTTCACTTTCCTGACTGTTTCTTTTGCAGTACAGAAACTTCTCAATTTGATGCAATCCCAAATGTAAATTTTGGCTTTGACTGCCTGTGCTTGTGGGGTCTTTTCCAAGAAGTCTTTGCCGGTACCTCTATCTTGCAGGGTTTCTCCAATGCTCTCTAATAATTTGATGGTGTCAGGTCGTAGATTTAAGTCATTAATCCATGTTCAGTGAATTTTTGTGTAAGATAAAGGTAGGAGTCTTGCTTCATGCTTCTGCACATGGAAATCCAATTTTCCCAGCACCATTTATTGAATAGACTGTCCTTACTGCAGGGATTGCTTTTGGATCCTTGATCAAATATAAGTTGGCTGTAGATGTTTGGATTGATTTCTGGTGTTTCTATTCTGTTCCGTTGGTCTATCCATCTGTTTCTGTACCAGTACCATGCTGTTGTGATAACAACTGCTCTGAAGCACATCCTGAAATCTGGTATTGTGATGCCTCTGGCTTTGTTTTTCTTGTACAAGATTGCTTTAGCTATTGGAGGTCTCCTGTGTCTCCATATGAATTTCAGCATCATTTTTTTTCCAGATCTGAGAAGACTGTCTTTGGTATTTTTATTGGTATTGCTTTGAATGTATAAATTGCTTTTGGGAGAATGGACATTTTGATGATATTGATTCTTCCAATCCAGGAGCATGGAAGATTTTTCCATTTTTTGGTATTCTCTTCTATTTCTTTCTTTAATGTTTTGTAATTTTCATCGTAGAGATCTTTAACGTCCTTGGTTAAGTTTATTCCAAGGTATTTGATTGTTTTTGTGCCTATTGTGAATGGGACTGATCTTAGAAGTTCATCCTCAGCCATGGCATTGCCTGTGTCTACAAAGGCTGTTGATTTTTGTGCATTGATTTTATATCCTGCTACTTTGCCAAACTCTTCTATGAGTTCCAATAGTCTTAGCAGAGTTCTTTGGATCCCCTAAATAAAGAATCATGTCGTCTGCAAAGAGGGATAGTTTGACTTCTTCCTTCCCAATTTGTATGCCTTTAATTTCTTTTTCTTGTCTAACAGCTCTGGTTAAACTTCCAGAACTATATTGAATAGCAGTGGTGAGAGTGGGCATCCCTGTCTGTTACCAGATCTCAGTGAAATGCTTCCAAGTTTTCCCCATTCAATAGAATGTTGCCCATGAGTTTTTTATAAATTGCTCTGAGGGTATTGGGGAATGTTCTTCCACACCCAGTTTGCTCTGAGTTTTCTTTTTTTTTATATATTTATTTTATTTTATTTTTTTATTTTTGACAGGCAGAGTGGACAGTGAGAGAGAGAGACAGAGAGAAAGGTCTTCCTTTGCTGTTGGTTCACCCTCCAATGGCTGCCGTGGACAGCACACTGTGGCCGGTGCACCGCGCTCATCCGATGGCAGGAGCCAGGTGCTAGGTGCTTTTCCTGGTCTCCCATGGGGTGCAGGGCCCAAGCACGTGGGCCATCCTCCACTGCACTCCTGGGCCACAGCAGAGGGCTGGCCTGGAAGAGGGGCAACCAGGACAGAATCCGGCGCCCCGACCGGGGCTAGAACCTGGTGTGCCGGCGCTGCAAGGCGGAGGATTAGCCTGTTGAGCCACGGCGCCGGCCTGCTCTGAGTTTTCATCATGAAAGGGTGTTGTATTTTATCGAATGCCTTCTCTGTGTCTATTGAGTTAATCATATGGTTTTTCTTCTGCAGTCTGTTAATGTGGTGTATCACATCGATTGTTTGCAAATATTGAACCATCCCTGCATACCAGGTACAAATCACACTTGGTCTGGTTGGATGATCTTTCTGATGTGTTGTCACATTCTATTGGCTCGAATTTTTTTGAGGATTTTTGCGTCTATGTTCATCAGGGATATTGGTCTGTAACTCTCTTTCAATGCTGCATTTTTTCAGGTTTAGGAATTAAGGTGTTGCTGGCTTCGTGGAAAGAATTTGGGAGGATTCCCTGTTTTTCAATTGTTCTGAATAGTTTGAGAAGAATTGGATTTAGTTCTTCTTTAAATGTCTGGTAGAATTCAGCAGTGAATCCATCTGGTCCTGGGCTTTTCTTTGTTGAGAGGGCCTTTATTACTGTTTCAATTTCTGTCTTAGTTATGGGTCTGTTTAGGTTTTCTATGGTTCAATTTAGGTAGGTTGCATGTTTCCAGGAATCTACCCATTTCTGATGGATTTCCCGGTTTGCTGGCATACAAGTCCTTGTAGTAATTTCTGATGATTCTTTATATTTCTGTGGTGTCTGTTGATATGTTTCCTTCTTCATCTCTGATTTTGTTGATTTTGGTCTTTTCTCTTCTTTTTTTAGTTAGTTGGGCCAATGGGGTGTCAATTTGTTTATTTTTTCAAAAAACCAGCTCTTTGTTTTGCTGATTTTTTGTAATGTTTTTCTTTGGATTCAATTCTGTTGATTTCTTCTCTGATTTTAATTATTTCTCTTCTCCTACTAGATTTGGGTCTGATTTGCTGCAGATTTTCTAGATCCTTGAGATGAATTGAAAGCTCAATTTTTTGGTGCCTTTCCAATTTCTTGATGTAGGCACCTATTGATATAAACTTTCCTTTTAACACTGCTTTGGCAGTATCCCCTAAGTTTTCTAATGTTGTGTTGTTATCCTCATTTACTTCCAGAAAATTTTTAATTTCTCTTTTGATTTCTTCTATGACCCATTATTCATTCAGGAGCATGTTGTTCAATCTCCATGTGTTTGCATATGCTGTAGGGATTCCTGAGTTGCTAATTTCCAACTTTATTTCCCTATGGTCTGAGAAGCTGCAGCATATGATGCTAATTCTTTTGAATTTGCGGAGACTTGCTTTATGGCCTAGTATGTGGTCAATCCTAAAGCAGTTTCCATGTACTGCTGAGAAGAATGTAAATTCTTTATGTGCAGGATGAAAACTTCTGTAGATATTTGTTAGATCCATTTGGGCTATAATGTCGTTTAAATCTACTGTCTCCTTATTGATCTTCTGTCCTGTTGATCTGTCTATTTCTGAGAGTGGAGTATTGAAGTCCCCCAGTACTATTGTATTGCAGTCTAAGTCTCCCTTTAAGTCCCTTAACAAATCTTTTAAATAAACCAGTGCCCTGTAATTAGGTGCACATACATTGATAATCGTTATATCTTCCTGTTGAATTGATCCTTTAATCATTATATAGTGCCCCTCTTTGTCTCTCTTAATAGTTTTTGTGTTAAAGTTTATGTTGTCTGATATTAAGATGACTATGTCCACTCTTTTTTCATTTCTGTTGGCATGGTATATCTGTTTCCAGCCTTTCACTTTCATTCTGTATGGATCTTTGTTGGAAAGATGTGTTTCTTGTAAGCAGCAAATAGATGGGTTTTGTTCCTTAACCAAATCAGCCAATCTGTGTCTTTTAACTGGACAGTTCAGTCCATTAATGTTCAATGTGACTATTGATAAGTAGTAACTTTGCCCTGCCATTTGCCTAATATATTTTCTAATATATGCTTTGAACTTCCTGTGATCTTTTGCTGTGTGGTTTCCCTCATTTACTTTCTTTCATATTGATGGTTGTGGTTCTGTGTTTCTGTGTGTAACACATCTTTAAGCATCTTTTGCAGGGCTGGACAAGTGGCAACAAATTCTTTCAGTATCTGCTATGAAAGGTCCTTATTTCACCTTCATTCAGAAATGAGAGCTTTGCAGGATATAATATTCTGTTCTGACAGTTTTTCTCTCTTAGCACCTGGGCTATATCTCGCCATTCTCTCCTAGCTTGTAGGGTTTCTGATGAGAAGTCAGCTGTGAGTCTAATTGGAGATCCTCTGAGAGTAATCTGACGTTTCTCTCTTGCACATTTTAGGATCTTTTCTTTCTGTTTCACTGTGGTGAGTTTTCTTACAATGTGTCTTGGTGAGGATCTCTTTTGGTCATGTTTATTAGGGGTTCTATGAGCTTCCTGTACTAGGATGTCTCTGTCCTTCTCCAAACCCGGTAAGTTCTCTGCTAGTATCTCACTAAAAAGCCTTCTAATCCTTTCTCTCTCTCCATGCATTCAGGAACTCCTAGAACCTGAATGTTGGTTTTTTTAAATAGTATCCTGTAACCTTTAATAGTATCCTGAACCCTTCAATCTGGAAACTTGTGTCCTTTAATGAAAGGAAAGTCTTTTGAAATGTTTTGGGATCCTAATTAATCCTTTGTTTTCTTTGATGTCCTTATGTAAGACTATTATTATTTATAAGTTGAGATATTTGAGCTAGTTTTCAAAAATTTTAATGTTTTTATTCTACTTTATACCATATGTATATTTATATATGTGTATTTTTGAATCATAATTTTTTCAACATTATGTTCTACCTTTTTCTTCAGTGTTCTCTTTTCCATAACTCATGGCATTTCTTTTCATTTAAAGAAAACATATATATATTTTTTAAATTCATGGGCTACATATCTTAGAGCCATTTCAGATGATGAAGCATAAACACCAATCAGAATGTCTGGAGTCCCCACATCTTCTTTCCCTGCAACCATAATTTCCCCTATTATCTTGCATTGATTTAATTTATTTGGCATGGTTTATTCCCATACACATTCATACCTTTCTTCCTGCATAATCTTTGGCAATCAAAGATCTCTTACTCCATAATGAAACCTTTCCCTCAGTTTCATATAGCTGGCATTTTAGAGTATGTAGATTGTAGTCCAGCTTCATTCCCTTAGAAAGATGCATGTAGTGTGTGTTTATGTTAATTTCACAACTCATGCATTCTAGGCCATTGAGACATCCACAGATGTTGTGATTGGCATTGTGGTGCAACAGGTTATGTCACTGCCTGTGCCATGAACAAACATTCAAAATGATTGGCATTGAAGTCCTGGCTGCTATACTTTTCATCCAGCTCCCTGCTAATGCAACTGGAAAGCAGCAGAATATGGCCCAAGTGCTTGGGTCCCTGTCATCCATGTGGGAGACCCAGGTGGAGTTCTAAGGTCTTGGTTTTGGCCATGCCCAGTCCTGGACATTGTGACCATTGAGAAATGAACCAGTAGATGGAAAATTCTCTCTCTCTCTCTCTCTCTCTCTCTCTCTCTCTCTCTCTCCCTCTCTATGCCTCCAAATACACAAAAATGTATCTTTTTAAAAACTGACACCCTCAGTTACTGCCCATAATAATTACAACTAGTATAGGCTGTAATCATTGGAGCACAACAGGTTAAGCTGCCACTTGAAGCATAGACATCCACATTGAAGTGCCAGTTCAGGTTTGGATGCAATACTTCTGATTCAACATTTGTTGCTATACCTGGGAAGGTAGCAAGAGATAGACCAATTACTTGGATCATTGGTACCCATGTGGGAGACCCAGATGGAGTTCAGAGTTCTTGGATACCTTCTCATCTTTCACTGTCTGAAGGATCTATGCAGATCAGAGTACTGAAATCAAGATAAGCTACCCAATTTTGTTTGCAAGGACTAAATCTGAACTAGGTGTTATGAGGCTGGAGGAGAAGTAGGGTCCCTTCATTCAGGTTCAAGGATGCAGTGGAAAGGCTAATCCTGGTCATGTTGGGGTAACAGCATTAGTCTCACTAAAGAGTGCAGTGAGATGCCCAAGTTTGCTCATGAAGATCGCTAATCCTCAGGATGTATCTCTAGGACACTGTGCCTTCCAGAGATTGGTTCTAAAAACTAGGGAACCAGATTCAAGTATTCAGGATATGAGGGCCCTCTTTTTTTTTTTTTTTTTTTTTTTTTAGTAAGACTAGCCCCTGTTGACCTTGGGTACACATAGATTTGGAAATGAAGTTTGAGGACATTAAGGAAGACCTTGTTAAATTCTCAAATGAGGAACAAGGCATTTTCTTATTGCAGGAGAAGCAGCGTCCTGTGCCCAGAGAGTAGATAACAAATGCTTGCTACCGCAAGTTCCATTGGAAGCAACTGTCTGAGCGTTCATATCTGGAAACTTGAATTAATGAGAGTTGGGCATTATATGATTCATGTATACAACCTCCTCTCTGTAGATGATAAGGTTTCATTTTGCATCCTAATCTTTCAACCATTGTTCCTGAGCTTTCTAGTTACACAGCCAGAATCAAATGCTGAGGGAAAAAAGGCTTATTTCAACATTTATTATATAATCTATGATTCATTTTTCATATAGTTCACATTTCATTTGCTTGAAATTGTCCCTGGTTTGCTGTACTGATTCACATTAGAAAACCAACTGGGAGAGATTCCAATATGGTGGAATAGCAACAGTGTGATCTGCTCTAGGCTAGGCAAAAATAGTAAAAAAAAAAATACAGAAAGTGCATTCTCAGGGGAAATGTACAGGGAAAACTGCAATGGATATTCTGCAGAAGAGGGAAAGACACTGTGAATATGTGTGGAAGGTGCAGACATGCAACAAGGTGTATGGATACAAGAAACAACCCCATCATCCCTGAGTGGGAAAGGATCCTCTTTGAAAAGCAAAGTGAGATCAGATTGCAGTGGCCTTGCAACAACTGATATAGCCAGAAAGAGAGCCTAGCAGACTACACTGCATTTGAGTCTGGCCCAGAGCCCTGAGGGGAACAAGGTGTCTGCTCACCCAGAGAAAAAAAGGGGTATTTCTCTCTCTCCAAATCTCCCACCGCAATGTCACAACTGGCTGTGAGAAGGCGAATAGCATTCTGGGTGTAACTAGGCAGCAGCTGCTGCAGGCCTTGTGGATGCAGCCAGCTAGTGGCAGGGACTTTCTCCATTTTGTCAGCAGAGCCAACTGCAGCAGTTCTGCTGTACACACCCTACAGTGGGCGGGAGGAAGGAATCATTCAGGCATTAGTGCCACCTGTAGAATCTCTTATACGTGCCCAGAATGATTGTGAAAGGAGTAGAGCAGCAGCCGTGATTATTATGCATGCATGTGAGATTTTACCATAGGGAAAAATTTGCAGTCCTCACTTGACTTTGAGTCTGGCTGGGAGGATTGACAGGGAATGGGCATCCACATATGACATTGAGGTGCCCTTAACCTCTCAACAAACCATAGGCTCTGGGGCTCTGGAAATCAATCCTCCTAGGAAGAGCACCCACAGGCTATTGGTTCTGGGAACCCTCAGCCTCACTCTGGATGGGACAGGCTAGCACTCCATGACTGTGGGAGCCATGAGTGCTGAGACTGTGAGAACACTGTGACTACATGAGAGGGTGTAGGGAGTAGCTGGGTATCTGCAAAATAACTGTAAGTGGTCCCACGTGCTCAGAGCTCCCTGATTACCTGGGGTGGATCTCTGCAGCAGGATCTGGGCTAACACTGAAGACTGCACAGATCCTTCCACAGTTCATGTGGAAGCACAAATGAGTATTACACCCACTGAGGGCTAGCACCTGGGCATTAATCACGTTGGAAGAGAGGAAATGAGAGTGTGTTCACACCAGCAGGGGTGACCATCCAAACTTCTGTTAACTAGAAGAAATGTACTATACCCAACTTGGGTGTTACCCTCATTACTCACCCCATCCTGGAGCACTGACCAGAGCTCCCTGTCCACACCTAAAACACACCTCTGGGTTTTTATTGCAAGAACAGACATTCCATTAAGTCACAGAGGCATAGTTCATTTTTCATAGTCTCTTGGTCACAGTCTAACACTTAGATACTGAACAACATGCCCTGCATTTGCAGTGAGTAATAGAATAAATCAAAAGAGAAATCAAAAAGATCCTGGAAATGAATAAAGTTGACAATCAATTTATCAAAAATTATAGGAGATAGCAAAAGCAGTGCTAAGAGTGAAGTTTATAGCAATTTGGTGCCTATATCAAGAAATTGGAAAGACATCAAATCAATGAGTTTTCAATGCATCTCAGAGACCTAGAAAACCAACAAACCAAACTCAAAATTAGTAGGAGGAAATAAATCATTAAAATTTCAGAAAAATAAACAAAATTGAAACAAATAAACAATACCAAGGATCAGTGAAAGGAATAGCTTCTTTTTGAAAAAATAAACAAAATTGACACACCATTAGCTCAACCAATCAAAAAAGAGGTAGAAGACCCAAATCAATAAAATTAGAGATGAAAAGGAAATGTAACAACAGATACCACACAAATAAAAAAATCATTAGGGATTATGACAAAGAGCTGTTTGCCAATAAATTGGGAAACCTAGAAGAAATAAATACTTTCCTGGACACATACAATCTACTAAAATTGAGTCTTGAAGATACAGAACACCTAAACAGACCAATAACCAAGAAACATCTTCCGTGTTCATGGACTGAAAGAATCAGTGCCATCATAATGAGCACAGTACCAAAAGCAATTTACAGATTCAATGTGTCCTAGCTGAAATAGGAAGGATATTCTCTCAGATAAAACAAAAGCTATGCTAAAATTACATGGAATCACAAAAGAGCCTGAATAGCTAAAGGAATCCAATACAAAAAAAAAAAAAAAAAAGGCAAGAGGCATGACCATCGCCAGATCACAAGACATACTACAGAGCAGTTATCACTGGGACTGGCAAAGAAGACAGGCAAAAAACCACAGAACACAATAGAAACTCCCAAAATCAGTCCATGTCTCTACAATCAACTTATCTTTGAAAAGGAGCTGAAATCAATCCTTGGAGCAAGGACTATCTCTTCAACAAATGTTTTTGGGATTTCAGTGTGCAGAAGTAAGAAACACGACCCTCAGCTTACAGCTTGCTCAAAAATCCACTCAAAATGGGTCAAGGATCTAAATCTACAACACAATACCATCAAATTACTAGAGAACCTTGGGGAAACTCTGCAAGACATTGGCATAGGCAAAGACTGCTTGGAAAAGACCCGAGAATCACAGGCAATAAAAGCCAAAATTGACAAATGGGATTACACCAAACTGAGAATCTTCTGAATGGCGAAAGAAACATTCAGCAAAATGAAGAGGTGATTGACAGTTCGAGAGAAATTGCTAGAAAACTATGCAACTGATAAAAGATTAATATTCAAAATCCATAAAGGGATCAGGAAACTCAACAACAACAAACCAAACAGTGAAATAATAAGAAATGGGCAAAAGTCTTGAACAGACATTTTTTCAAAGGATGAAATTAAAATGACCAAAAGACATCACTAGCCATCAGTGAAATGCAAATCAAAACCTCAGTGAAGTGTCACTTTACCCAAGTTAGAATGGCTGACATACAAAAATCAACAAACAACAAGTGCTGGCAAGGATGTGGGAAAAATGCACCCTAATCCACTATTAGTGGGAATATAAACAAGTGCAGCCACTGTGAAGGACAGATTGGAGGCACCTCAGAAATCCAAACATACCTACCATATGACTCAGTCTTATACTCCTGGGAATTTACCTAAATGAAAAGAAATCAACATATGAAAGAGATATCTGTACTCCCAAGTTTACTGTAGCTTAATTCATAATATCTAAGAAATGGAATCAACCCAGAAGTCAATCAACTGATGACTGTATGAAGAAATTATCACACATACACACACACACACACACACACACACACACACAAACTATGAAATACTGCTCAGTGGTCAACAAAAATGGATGCAACCCTAAATTATTAAACTCAGTGAAATAAAGCAGTCCAAAAATATAAATACTATATTTGCTCTCTGATCTGTGGTAACTAACAGAGTACACAATAACATAGCTAATGTGATCACTTATGGTGAGAAACTTGAAACTTCCTGGTTAAGGTCATGAACAAGGCAGGATGTCTCCTCTTACCACTCCTATTTGGCATCGTACTAAACATTCCATCTAATGTAACAACAAGAAAAGTAAATAAAATATACCAATTTGGAAGTAATAAATAAAACCGTCCTTGTTTGCACACCATATGATTGACTGTCGAAAATTTCAAAGATTGTAAAAAAAAGCTAAAAGCAAGAAAATCAAAATTAAAAAAGCAAAATAATAAAAAAAACCTCCCAAATCTATTAAATAATTCCAGTTATGTTTCAGGGTGCAAGTTTAATATGAAGAATTCAATTTTTTTTCTAGAGTGTAGCAATGAAAAATTAACTTTTGAAATGAAAAACTAATATCAATTACATTTAGCATCAACAAGTATGAAATACCTGTGTATGAATCTGACAAAATATATAGAACATCATTTGAAGAAATTCGCAAATAGAAAAAAGAAAATAAAGATGATATACATAAATGGAGATATATTCCATGTACATGAATATGAAGATTCATTGTTAAAATGCCAGTCTTCGGCCAGCACCATGGCTCAATAGGCTAATCCTCCGCCTGTGGCACTGGCACACCAGGTTCTAGTCCTGGTTGGGGCGCCGGGTTCTGTCCCGGTCACTCTTCTTCCTGTCCAGCTCTCTGCTGTGGCCTGGGGAAGGCAGTGGAGGATGGCCCAAGTGCTTGGGCACGTGCACCCGCATGGGAGACCAGGGAGAAGCACCTGGCTCCTGGCTTTGAATCAGTGTGGTGCACTGGCCGCAGGGCGCTGGCCGCAGTGGCCATTGGAGGGTGAACCTACAGAAAAGGAAGACCTTTCTCTCTGTCTCTCTCTCTCACTGTCCACTCTGCCTATCAAAAAAAAAAAAAAAGCCAATCTTCTTGACTTATCTCTAGACACAATACAAACCCAATCAAAACATAGGCATATACTTTTTCTAAAGATATCAATAGTGTGAGTGTGAAGTATATATGGAGAGCTTCAAAATTCATAGCCAATACTGAAAGAATAAGTCAGATAACTGGCTTACTTTCCCTACCTTTAAGCATTTTTATAAACCTACAGTATTTAAAACAGTGTGGTATTTGTGTAAAAAAAGACATATAAATTACTGGAGCATAATAGATAGTCAGAAATAGATCTAGACAATTATATTCAATTGCTTTTTGCCAAAGAGCAAAGGCAGCTCTGTGCAGAATGTTTAGTAATTTCAAAAATGCTCCCAAACCAACTGAACACTCATAGGCCAAAAAGGAAAAGAGAAAAAAAGAAAAGAGAAAGAATACAGACATTGGTCTTTTCTTCTCACAAAGTTAATTCAAAA
This sequence comes from Sylvilagus floridanus, assembly GCA_949820135.1. NCBI lineage: Eukaryota > Metazoa > Chordata > Mammalia > Lagomorpha > Leporidae > Sylvilagus > Sylvilagus floridanus. Next base: position 47,451,414 of record OX463235.1, read on the forward strand.
TGGGTCACACAAATAAATGTAAAATACAAATATAATACCATTAGACATAATATACAAAAAATCTAGGTGACCTTTCTCTGCTAATGGTTTTTACTTCAATATCAAAGGCATCTTCTGTGAAAGGAAGAATTGACTAATTGAACTTCATGAAAAACAAAAATTTCTACTTTGCAAAGGATAACAACAAGGTAATGAGGGGACAATCATGGAATGAGAAATATTTACAAAAAATGTGATAAAATTTAATTAAAATATTCAAGGAACTCTTAAAACTCAACAGTGTGGGGGCCTAGGTTGTGGTGCAGTGGGTTGGAACCCTGGGTTGCAGTTCTGGCATCTCATAGGAGCACTGATTCGAGTCCCAGCTGCTCCACTTCCAATCCAGCTCCCTGCTAATGTGCCTGGGAAAGCTGTCATAGGTGGCCCAAGTGTTGGACCTCAGCACCTGCACAGGAGCCTCAGAAGCTGCTCCTGGCTGCTGGATTTGGATTAGCTCAGTTCCAGCCTTTGTGTCCATTTGGGTGGTAAACCAGAGGATGGAAGCAGTCTCCCTATGCCTCTACCTCTCTCTGTAACTCTGTCTTTAAAATAAATAAAATAAATCTTTAAAAAAACTCAATAAAAAATCTCAACAGCATGAAATGTACAGCTTGATTTAAAAGTGAGCAAAATATTTCAACAGATATTTCATTCAAGAGACAAATGGCAAGCAACTATTAGAAACTACTCAATGCCATATGTCTTTAGGATACTGAAACTAAAACAAGAAAGAGAAGACACTACACACCTACGCAATGGCATTAATACAAAAGGTGCATAAAACTAAATTTCAGAAGAATATGGAACCATGGCGACTATGTGGCATTGCTAGTAGGAATGCAAAAGTTGACAGTATTTGGAAGACAGTTTGACATTTTCTTATAGAAATAATATATGCATATCATGTTTTTCAGCTATTGTGCTCCTTGGTATATATCCAAATGGGATGAAAACTCATATCTACCCAAAAACTTGCACAAGAGTGTTTATAACAGCTCTATTCGTCATTGAAACAGCTTTATTCATCATTGAAAGAAATTGGAAGACATCAAGATGTGTTCAATAATTAAATGGATAAACAAACTATAATACTACCATACAATGGAATATTATTTAAATATTATTTAGTGTTCAAAGAAATGAGGTATTAAGCCATGAAAATACACGGGAGAACCTTATGTATATTACAAATGTAAGAAACCACATGCAAATCTATAGACCTTGATTTTCACAATGTAACATTCTGGCAAAGGCAAAACAATGGTGACATGAAAAATATTATTTGTGGGCAGAGGCCAGTGAGGAGTGTGAGATGAATAAGCAGAGAACAGAGGATTTTAGGGCAATGAATTTATTCTGTATGATATAACAATTATGTACATATGTTATCAACATTGATCAAATTGGTAGAACGAACAAGAGTGAATGATATATAAAATATGAACTATTGTTGATATTGGTTCAATGCATGTAAGAAACTAGAAATGAGAGTTACTAATTGAAGGAAAGCACGAGTGTGAATGTGGGAAGGCTATATGTATGTGGTCACTGTTTATATTTTCCACTTAGTTTTTCTATGAACCGTATGCTGCATTTCAGAAATAAATTAATAATAAACAACAAATTCTGGTTCTAACCAACAGTTCTAGCGAAGTTGAACTTTGTATTATTCTACTCTTATTGTAGGCATACAAGGGTTAATCTCCTGAATTTGAACTGAGATCAGAAATCCGTGTAATGGGGTGTGAGAAGTCACTGAACTGAAGGTTAGAAAACTGGAATTCTAAGACAACGTCTTTATTGTTGCATTGGTGACACTATATTTCATTGAGGTACCAATTGCTCATTCCTAAACATCAAAACACATTTAGCCTAGTGATCTCAGAGACCCCTTCTATCTTTGGATTATGTATGGTTGTGGGGCTAATGTTTGTTGCAGCAATTAATATGCCATTTGGGACTTCTGCATTCCCTGGCAGGGCCTGAGTTTCAGTCTCAGTGCAGCTCTCCATTCCATTGTCCTGATAATGCGCACCCTAGGAGGCAGCAGGCAATGACTCACATTCTTGGGCCAGACTTCCCATGTTGTTGACTTGCATTGAGTTTCTGGCTCTGAGTTTTAATCTGACCAAGCACCAGTCAATGTGGGCATCAGAGGAGTGAACCAGCAGATGGGAGGTCTCTCTGTCTCATCTTTCTTTCCCAGTCCATCTCTCAACTTTTAAAAAAAAATTACACAGGGTATTTTCTTAAACACTATGTGCATATAAAAGGTAAAGCCAGGACCACAGCTCAAAGGAGGAGAAGCAGAGCAGGGTCACTTATCTTCAAGGAGTAATGTGATTGCTGTAGAGAGAGTGACAGAGCTCATTGTACTCAAAACAAATTGGCATGGTTCTGTTAAGAGTTTAGAACTCTGTGAATTTGGCAGAAAACTTCTCCTCTTTGCCCTGGATGTAGCATTTACATAGAAGTGGAATTGTTCAAGATCTAAACTTTTTTGACCTTGATTTTAATCAATTGTTCTGATAATCATTAACTAAATTTATATTTATTTTGAAAGTCACTGATTAGGGTGATTCACAGAATAGTGAATCACAGCACACTCTGAAAATATTGGTGAGCTCAGTTGAACTGAAGGCCTTTTTTGAAGAAGAGAACAAGACATGGGACACATGGGGTCAGTTCAGAAGCCTAATATCAGCAGTTTGTGTGTCTTTGGCCTCAGAACTGTATCTCCAGACCAAGTTTCCACATCCCTCTAATGGAATGATTTTACCTTAGGCAAAGGTAACAGAATCCAAAGAATGTCTAGGGTGTGAAACTCTCTGTTAACTGTCAGAATCTCTTTATTCTTGACCAATAAAACATTATTTAACAAGACCTAAGTTCTACAAATAGTTCACAGAAATATAGCTCTATTCAATTTACAGAAACATCTGTTGATACTGTAAAAATATGCCTTTGTATAAGCATAGTCGTTGGTGACCTAGTAACATTTATCTTTCAGTGAGATTTAGATTCTCATCAACATAGTATCACCTCCTGTTCAGGTCAATAAGTTGTGGGTCTTTGAGCTGTGGGTCCATTGAATGATTTCCCTTCCTCTCCTTCTCTATTGATAGCATCTGCAAGATCATTCTTTCTATTATTTCCCTGAATGGCTGCATTATTTCACTTTTCATTTCAGAGTATGACAGACCTAAACCAACAGAATCATCCTTTGCTGGAGCTAAACATGAGGTGAGGGTAGTTTTACTTTCCCAAGAGTTTCCAGCAAATTTTTTGAGATTGTCTCTTCTCTTGGTTACACTGACCAAGCTTTACCTCTATTGTGATTTAAAGGGAAGAACCCTGTCTTTCTCTGTTGATATGAGCACATGTGTTTTATTATCTTTGGAGTCAATTAAAGGAGCTCCTATTGAGTGGAATGTCTGTTTCATTATGAACATAGTGAGTTGTTTATTGAGTGTAACTAATATTTTACGTTTCCTTTGTTGAAGTTGCTCTGGAGGCTGCCTGTGTGTAGGACACAACACAAGATGGGCATCAGAAGATCTCATAGAAATCCCCCAGAATAGACACTGTGGCGTGGTAGTTCAGCTGCCGCTTTTGCCACAGGCATTTAATGTCAGAAGCTTGGGTTTGTTTCCTGGTTTCACTTTTTAAGCCAGTGTATGCTAATCCTATACCTGGGGGCAAGAGATGGTTTCTCAGCTCTTGAGTCCCTTTCACCCATGTGGTAAAACTGGATTGACTTCCAGCTTTCTGATTTGACCTGTTTCAGCCTTTGCTGTTGTGGAAATTTGGGGGAGTGAAGCAAGATAGAGGAAATGGATCTCTCTCTCTCTCTCTCTCCAATCACTCTATCTCTTTACTCTCATTCTCTTTCTCTCTCTTCTCTGCCTTCCAAATAAAGTAAAATAAAGCTTTAAAGGTAATATGAAAATTTATTTAAAAAAACTCCCAAAACCTATAGTAAACACAAAAACCCAAATTCCTTTTGTGTATTTTGTGAGCTCTGTGTCTCTGGCCAAGTCTTCTGTTCTCTAGGAATCTCTATTTATTCATTTGAAAAGTAATAATTAATATTGTCCTCCTTCTAGTATTTTTCTTTTAAAATTTAGTGGTGAAAATCTTGTCAACTAATTTAGCTAGTGACTTGGTTAATTCTGGTCTTTCAGTATTTATATCTTATGATAACTATTTTATGTTTAGTTAGTTGTAATACTATTAGAGTATATTACAAATTTGAACAACTGCCATCAAGTATCCGAATTTCTGACATATCTTCAAGACACTCACAAATATATTTTATAAACATATGTAGTATGTTAATATACAAGCTATATCATTCTCTGATTTCTTTCAGTAATAAATACTCAATTGGTCATTAATCACAGACATAGAATTTGCATAATTTTCTGTGTCATAATAAAATCTCTATAATGGCTACACTACACATTGAAACCACTTCTTTTGCTTTTTTTTTTTTAACAAAAATTACCAATACATGAGCACAACCCAGTACAATGAAATTAAAATTTCCTGAGTTGGCAGAGGAAAGAAAGAGAATATGACTTAAGATTATCTCGTTTTTATCTCTGTCACAGAGGCAAAGTCCACTCAGAAGAGAAGATAAGGTGTACTGTTGCTTGACACGTCAGAGAAGCATATTAGCGAGAGTGGTATAAAAAGCCTGCACTTCCCAGCTCACAGGGATCCCAGGAAGAAGAGAATGGAGCCAGTTGTGGTCCTGGTGTTGGGGCTCTGCTGCTTACTTCTCCTTTCACTCTGGAAGCAGAATTCTGGGAGAGGGAAGCTCCCTCCTGGCCCCACTCCTTTCCCCATCATTGGAAATATTCTCCAGATGGATGTTAAGGACGTCAGCAAATCCCTAACTAAGGTAAGTGTTCATTATGTCCTCTTCCTCCTCCTCTTCATACTCTTCCTCCTCTCCTCTTCATCCTCCTCTTCCTCTCCTCTTCTTCATCCTCCTCCTCCTCTCCTCCACTCCTCATCTTCTTCCTCTTCCTCCTCTCCTCTTCATTCTCCTCCTCCTCTCTTCTTCATCCTCTTTTCTCCTCTTCATCCTCCTCCTCTCCTCCTCCTCTTCCTCTCCTCCTCTCCTCTTCATCTTGCTCCTCCTCTCCTCCTCTGCATCTTCCTCCTCCCCTCTTCCTCCAGTCCTCCTCCTCTCTTCCTCTTCAATCTCTTCCTTCTCCTCTCCTCCTCTCCTCCTCCTCATTCTCTCCTCCTCCCTCTCTCCTTTTCCTCCTCTACTTCTCTTCCTCTCCACCTCTTCCTACTCTCATCCTCTTTTCCTCATCCTCTCATCCTTCTCTCCTTCTCCTCCTCCCCTCCTCCTCTCCCTCCTCTTCAACTGCTCCCTCTCCTTCAAGATATATTTTATTTACTCAAAAGGCAGAGTGACAAAAACAGAGGGACAGATAGACAGAGTAAGAAATCTCTTGGCCAGCCTTGTAGTATAACAAGTCAGGCTTCCTCTTCTGACTTTGGCATCACATATGGGTGCTTGTTCAAGACCAAGCTGCTCCACTTCTTATGCTGCTCCCTGGATGTACCTGGGAGTACCTGGGGAAGCAGCAGAGAATGGTGCAATTCATTGCACCCCTGCACCCATATGGGAGACCCAAAAGAAGCTCCTGGATTCTAGCATCAGCCTGGCCCAGCCCTAGCTGTTGTTCTTGTTTGGGGAGTGAACCAGCATATGGAGGATCATTCCCTATTTTTCTCTCCTCCCCTCTCTCTGTAACTCTACCTTTTAATTAAAGAAACATAAAAAGAGATCCCATCTGCTGTTTAACTGCACAAAGAGCTGCAATGATCAAGGCTGAGAAAAAACAACTTGGAGCCCACATCTCTTCCTGGATCTCCCATGTGCATGGCAAGTTGTTCTTCAAGATTTATTTTTATTTATTTGAAAGGCAAAGGTAAAGAAAGAGGCACAGAGAGAAAGATATCTTGGTTTGTCTCTTTCTGTCTTACAGATACTAACAGATTTCAAACCGGGCTGGGCATTAGACTTACTTGGGGTGCTTTCAAGATATACATTACTAATGTCATCATGGCCACCTGGGTATTGACTTCAATCCACAGAGATTCAATAAGCAGCAAATAGCCTGTAATGACCAGTTACAGGAAACTGAAAATAAATTTGGAATTCTCAAAGTTTATTTATTGACTAGTGCAAATAAAATTGTTGAGTGTTTTGTTAGAGAATAACTGTAAACTGCATACCAACTAACACTCTGATTGTATAGCACATCATAGGTCATTCATGAGTAGCATCCATAAAAAATCAATATCATATTTACTTAGAAATATTTGAATCCATGGAAGAATAGAAAGATAACACAGACAATGATAATTTCTGAATCAGACACACTATAGGGCCAATGTGCACTTTCTTTGGTGATATTTGTTTCTCTTCCCAGTTATCAGAACGCTATGGCCCCGTGTTCACTGTGTATCTGGGCATGAAGCCCACTGTGGTGCTGCATGGATATGAGGCAGTGAAGGAGGCCTTGATTGACCATGGAGAGGAGTTTGCCGGAAGAGGCAGTGTTCCTATGACTGAAAAAGTTAATAAGGGACTCGGTAAGTGTGTGTGTGTGTGTGTGTGTGTTAAACAGTGGTAATGGGATGGAGAGGTTAGAAAACAGAGACTTGAAAAGCTCCTCAGACAGAACTGGGCCATCTGTGTGGCTGCCTCATGTCAGCTTCTTCCTACTTGCTGGGATCTCCCTCCCTCCTAGTTTCTGTTTCTCATTCTGCTAGGAGTAGTTTTCAGCAATGGAAAGACCTGGAAAGAAATGCGACGCTTCTCGCTCATGACCCTGCGGAATTTCGGGATGGGGAAGAGGAGCATTGAGTACCGAGTTCAAGAGGAGGCCCGCTGCCTGGTGGAGGAGCTGAGAAAAACCAACGGTGGGTGACCCTTACCCCACATCGCTGACCTCACAGTGCTCCCCTGAATATGCTGCCCTGGGAAACCTTGCAGGGTGGGCGGAGCCTTCATCCTGAGGCCTGGTTCAAGCTCCCATGGTGGGAGGGGCAGTTTGAAGCAAAGAAGTGAGGAGTTTGTATGGATCTGTGCTGTGTGCACAGCATGGTTCTGCATCTGGTGCGGGTGTGAAAGTTCACTTAATACTCTTCTGTCCCAAGTCGGTTTCTATCATTTCCAATCCGAAATCATGAATATAAGTTTTGAGTATAATTTCTGAAAGAATGGAACATTTTCTCCATAGTCTGAATGCTGCTACCTATTGCAGAACATTTCATGGTGAAAACTTGGCAAATGCATATGGTGACAAAGACCCATTAGCCTCTTATGGGACAAGAACCGACCCTCAGGGGCGTTCACATCTGCATGCTCAGTCACTGCCATGTCTGAGGTTTCCCCAGGCCGGTGCCTAGTGCTGGACACCAGTGGTGCTATGTGCAGTTTTGTCTGCCTAGGCATATCCTAACAAAGTTCCTGTCACTTACTATCCTCTGTAATCACACTGTTTACAAAAATTGCTGTCCTTGTTGAGTCTACTTCCTCTATGGATTTATTTGTTTTGAATAAATATAGCCTGTAACATACTTATGTGAATACACAAACATGAAACGATTTATTTAACAAAATTTATTCCGTTAATAATAGCTGTTTATATTGACTTTCCTTCGCAGAGTGTGGCTTTGTTTCTGCTTTGCATTCTCTCTGTGTTTATTAGATTTTGTTTGAGAAATTGTGACATATTTTCCTCCCACAATCAGGTCTACTGCTCTGAGATGTGTTGTTCACAATGTGTCTGATTATATGTTCAGTTTCCAAATTACTTTGTTTTATAATTCTCTCTTCTAAGCAAAGTGAATTACTGAAAATCAGGTTTTCTGTAGGTAACACACACTACACACAAATACACAGTTACCAAGGCTTTCCAAATTATCCTTTACATTATTGGGGTAAAAAAATTTTGTCTAAATACGTGGAGTACTATGAATGTTAAGAAAGCCTGACATAGAAGCAACAAACTCAGACATCCTAATGTCCTGTACTCTACCATGCATTCTGAACACTTTTAATCAAGATGCCCTTTTGGAGGTTGATGTTTTGTGTCTATAGTTTTGAATTTGGGAGGTGAGGCCTTTACCTATAAAGTTTACTGATCATTTGATTGTAACATTTGCACTGTACAAGTCTTCCATCTAATGTGAAAACCTCTCCTGCATATTTATTTGTTTATCTGTAAGATGAGAGACTTGGCTTAACTTACGAGTAATTTTTTAAATTTTATTAAAACACATTTTGCTTATTGGTATAGTTGTACAGAACAATATGTTAGCATCTACTAAAAGACAGCTTTTCTCATGTATGGAAAGCAATTAGATATATTGGCTGTTCACTTCTCAAGAAAGGAAATTTCTTTAATATTGAAACTCTTGATAATGAAGACTCCAATTACTTTTTGGCTTCCTTAATGTGGGATGTATGCTTGAAATAAAAAAAAGATTAAAATTCTCACTTTACTCCTTTCAGCAAACATATCCAAACTTAGGGTTTCCTTATTTATTTTTCAAAAATTTTTCTTTAAAATGAAAGTGAACCGTTTTTTCTTTTTCTTTTTCTTTTTTTTTATTTTTTTGACAGGCAGAGTGGACAGAGAGAGAGAGAGACAGAGAGAAAGGTCTTCCTTTGCCGTTGGTTCACCCTCCAATGGCTGCCATTGCAGGCCTGCTGCAGCTGGTGCACCATGCTGATCGGAAGCCAGGAACCAGGTGCTTCCTCCTGGTCTCCCATGCAGGTGCAGAGCCCAAGGCCCTGGGCCATCCTCCACTGCACTCTCGGGCCACAGCAGAGAGCTGGCCTGGTTGAGGGGCAACCAGGACAGGACCGGCACCCCGACCGGGATAGAACCCTGGGTGCCGGCGGCGCAGGCGGAGGATTTGACTAGTGAGCCACGGCGCTGGCCAAGTCAATCGTTTTGATAGACACACCACACACACACACACACACACAGAGAGAGAGAGAGAGAGAGAGAGAGAGAGATCTCATCTGCCTTCCAAATAAAGTTCACTCCCCAGATTACCACATAGCCAGGCCTATAATCAAGCCAGAAGTGGGTACTCAACAAGGTCTCCCACTTGAGTGGCATGAACTCAGCTACTTGAGCCATCACCTGTTGCCTCCAAGAGTCTGAACTGTCAGGAAGTAGAGTTAGGAGTGGGGCCTAGTGTTGAACCCAGCACTGCATCTGGAATGCAAATTATTTTAGATGTATCATAAGCTTCATAATTTAGTTTTATTTTACTCATATTACATGGTTGCCTTCAGCTTTAACAATTTTTTTCTTTTAAGTATGTGAATTTTCCCACGATTTGTCTCTTTCTCTCTCTACTGGTTCAACACTTCATTTTTCATTATTTGTGACTATTCGTTATTTTATCTATAAGAAGTTTCCTGGCCCACACTATTTTCTGCCTTCCATTTCAGTGCTTTAATGTCTTAAGACATTGTACACATACATGATTCTGGTTTGAAAACTTGAATGATTAAGTTTAAAACTGTTTTCATTATCCTTCCCAAATAGCAGATCTCTTGTGTTAAAATAGTGCTTATAAAAACATTGAATGTGAATTGAGTACTGGAAATAGCATTATTTAGTCAGCTAGGTTGTAATGTCGAACTCAGGCTTACAGTAAAGTAATGTGTTGATTTTATGTGTGTCTTTTTTTTTTTTTTACTGTCACAGGAATTTGTAGGCAAGACATTGCTTAAATTTCTAAATTACCAGCAACAAATATAACGTGCTTCATATCTATATTTTAATGGTGTTTTAAAATTGTTTTCAATTCTTCAGCCTCACCCTGTGATCCCACCTTTATCCTGGGCTGTGCTCCCTGCAATGTGATCTGCTCCATTATTTTCCATAATCGCTTTGATTATAAAGACGAGGATTTTCTTAAACTGATGGAAAGATTAAACGAAAATGTTAGGATTCTGAGCTCTCCATGGTTGCAGGTGAGAGTGAGAACTTTTGTTCATGACAAGCCATTTATGTTCCTTTATCTGACGGGTGCTAAGTTCTATACGGACCAAGATGTGAAGAGAATGTTTAGAGAGCATAATCAGCAGAGCTGATGTCATTGAACACTGTGAAAGGTGATAGAAACTTTAATTTACACACAAGAAAAAGAGTGTCCAAATACTGGGCTGGCATTTGTGTCCATTATCTTCTTGTCCAGTGAATTTTCCACTAAACTCCAAGCCCTATTTCTATGAAGCCACTTTGATGACTGGACAAAAAATATCCTTGTCAATCATTGAACATCCAGGCTGTTATTTTGCTAAAATATTTAGTCATATGATTGCAGGATCAGAGAGAGAGGGAGAAACAAAGAGGAGGGGGGAGAGAAGCAGAGGAAGAAGAAAGAAGAGAGAGAGAGAGGGAGAGAGGATATCTTCTATCTGCTGCTCACTTTCTGATCATCCACACTAACATTGCTAGGACTCCTATGAGATGCAGGTTTCACAAGTGGTAGCTTTACCTGCTGTACCACAATGCCATCATTTCCTATATTTTAAGTTTGTAGCAAATGATTTATGAAACAAAATGAGATTCATATAAAGAGCATTTTATACTATAAAAATTATGTGTGAGTCTAGAAAATTAATTTCATCTTTGATCATCTGGTCAGACTTCTCACCCTCAAATATTTCTGTAAGGATATAGAAATACGACATCTTTACAGTAAAAGCTTCCTTCTTAAGATGGACACTATTTTATTCATATTTATAGCTGTAATTCCTATTTATAGCAGGGTTTGTATGTACATATGAATACATATACATAGTTTTAACAAATTATTGTACTCTCTTTTAGATTTGCAATAATTTCCCTGCTCTCACTGACTATTTACCGGGAATTCATAACACCTTAGTAAAAAATATTGATTATACAAAAGTTTTTATTATGGAAAAAGTGAAAGAACACCAAAAGTCTCTGGATGTTAACAACCCTCGGGACTTTATTGATTGTTTCTTGATCAAAATGGAACAGGTAAGTTGTTCACAACAGCTTGTTATTTGTTTTCCTGTGTATTTTTGGATTCATTGAATAATTCTGTATGTACAATGGATATTTAAATGGTCAACCGGTTTGACAAGCAATTTACATATCTATAAAATGAATGAAATCCTAGTATCATGAAAAATATTAGGGTACTTTATATAAATTTTGTGGAAATAAAGAATTAAAAGATGAGTTATTTCAGTGAAAGAAAACGAAAGCCAATATATATTTCCCATAATGTACATTACCATAAACATGTTGAAGACACATAATATAAAATTAAATTATTAAATAGAATACCTCATCCTTGTTTTTAGATAAAAATAATCCTGCCAAGGAGAAACGTAGTGCATATCTCATATGCAAATAAACAATTACGATTAAAAAATCACAAAGTGTCATGGTGTAATGTGAAGATGACATCATCATTGCACACGTGTAAGGGAGAGGGGAACATAGCTTAGTCTGCATATCCCACACATTGAAGGAGGTCATTAGAAATTTGCAGTGCAGGACAGGGGAGGGAATTTCAGTTGGAGTGTGTGGTGTGTGTGGAGGTGTTCAGTTGTATAATGGGAAATAATAGGTAAGAGGGAGAAATGGATTTAGCTGAATGTAACACAATAACTTGCACAGACATGGAGATAGAGGTTGGTGTCTTGAAGAGAACCTAGGAGCATGGATCATGTCATCACTGCAGTGTTTGTTCAAAAGGCTATCTTTTTCCCATTGAATTACTTTGGCACCCTGGTCTTAAGTCAAATGAACATAAATATAAGTTTGTTTGTGGGCTGTCATTTCCATTCCATTGATCTTTGTGTCTGTCATCATGCCAGCTGTATCATCTTGAAGTCTTAACTACTGTACTTTTCAGGTAAAGAAGTGTGAGATTTTTAGCATTGATTGTTCTTTCTCAAAACTATGTTGGCTATATAATTTCAATAAGAATTTTAGGATAAGCTCATAAATTCCACAAAGATACCAGTGAATATTTAGAGGGATTACATCAAATCCATAGACCTTTTCAGTATTGTCATGTAAAAATTGAGGAGAAACTTACATAACATGAAATGAACCATTATAAATTTCACACTGGTGTTACTTAGTGTATTCTCAATGTTGTCCAAACACCAACTCTCTACTTTCAAAACCTTTACATATTCCACAATAACTTGTCCTGTCCATTAAACGTTCACTCTGCAGTGAGCTTTAATCTGCTATCTATCTTGTGGATTTGCATATTATAGATACATCAAGTAAAAGCACTGAATATATGTGACCATTTGTTTTTGGATCCTTTATTTTAGCCCACCATTGAGAGGTTCATTGTGGCTCATATCAGTACTCCATTCCTTCTTTTGTAGCTGGATGGTATTCCACAATTCACGTACACTTGCCAGAATTTGTTTATCATTCTGTTGATGAATGTTTGTGTTATTATTATCTTTTGACTCTTGGAAATAATGCTTCTATGAACATCTACATGTAGGTTTCTTTATGGACACACTTTCATTTTTCTTGGGTATACCTAAATGTGAAATTTCTGGGTCATATGGTGATTTATTTTCTTTATAATTACCATCGGAATACTGTTAACATTCTAAATCTGTAACAGTCTATATTGAATTTATGATAGCTTCAAATTGCATTCATTAATCCTTTCCCTATCTAGCTCCATCACCCCCTTTCTTTGTTATCTGTGGATTGTATGAAAAAATATTTATTCATGTCATCTTTAGATAGAAATGATCTTACTTATTTTCCATTTGAATACATTTATTTTTTTCATATATAATTTCTCTGGCCAGATCTTCTAGAGCTCTGTTGAATAGCAGTGGTGAAAGTACACATTGATTGCATTATTTTCCTCCTTTTTATTTCCAAGAATAAGATTTAGGCTTTAAAAAATTAATAAGATTCAGTTTTGTAATTTTTCAAAACCTTCTGTATAATGATAAGTAAGTTTATTTGTATTTTCTGAGTCACTTCTATCATGACCAGCATTATATTCTTCAAACTTCTTTGGTTCAGCATTTTATTAAGGCTTTTCATATATATAAATTTAGGAATACAGTGAGTTTTCCCAATATATCCTGCATTCCACTTGCACTCCTAACTTCTTCCCCCTCCCTCCTCTTCCCATTCTTATTTTTAGCAAACATCTATTTTTAGTTAACTTTTTGCTCATAAGATCAACCCTACACTAGGCTAAGAGTTCAACAAATAGCATGAAGAAAAAAAAAACACTGTTCCACAATGGTCGAAACAAGGGTTATTCAATACCATCACATAAAAGTGTGAATTTCACACCTACAGATTATTTTTGAGTTATGTTATTTGTTGCCACAGATAAGAGAAAACATATGGTATTTATATTTTCAGGACAGGCTTATTTCACTAAGGAGAATGGTTTCCAGCTGCATCCATTTTGATAGAAAAGACAGGATTCTGTTTTTTTAATTGCTCTGTAATGTTCCATAGTGCGTATATACCATAATTTCTTTTTCAGTCTACAGCTAATGGACATATGGGTTGATTCCATAAATTAGTTATTGTTAATTGTACTGAAGTAAACATGGGAGTACATATAATTCTTTCCTGTGCTGATTTCTTGTGTTTTGGGTAAATTCACAGGATTGGGATTACTGAGTCTTATATTAGGTCTGTATTCAGATTTTTGAGATATCTCCATATGGTCTTCCACAGTGTCTACACCAGTTTACATTGCCATCTATAGTGGATTAGGGTGCCTTTTCCTCTACACCCTCATCAGTATTTGTTGTTTGTTGATTTCTGTTTGAGAGCCATTCTAACTGGGGTGAGGTGAAAATGTATTGTGGTTTTTATTTGCATTTACCTGAAGGCTAATGATCCTGAGGGTTTTCTCAAGTATCTGTTGGCCATTCAAATTTCCTCTCTTGAAAATGCCTCTTTAATTCGTTTGCCCATTTCTTAACTGGGCTGTTTGTTTTGTTGTTGTGGAATTTGTTGAGCTCTTTATAGATTCTGGAATGTGAAGCCTTTATCAGTTGCATAGTTTGCGAATAATTTCTCCCATTCTGTTGGTTGCCTCTTCCCTTTATTGAATGTTTCTTCTGAAACGAAGAAGCTTCTTAGTTTGATGAAATCCCACTTGTCAATTTTGGCTTTGAGTGCCTATGATTCTGGGGTCTTTTCAAGGAAGTCTTTGCCTATGCCAATGTCTTGCAGAGTTTCTCTAATGTTCTTTAGTAATTTCATAATATAGGGACATAAATTTAGGCCTTTGATTCATTTTGAATGGATTTTTGTATAAAGTATAAGGTAGTGGTCTTGTTTCATACTTCTGATTGTGGAGATCCCATTTTCTCAGCACCATTTGTTGAAGAGACTGTCCTTGCTCCAAGGATTAGTTTTAGCTCTTTTGTCAAAGATTAGTTGGTTGTAGAAGCATAGACATATTTCTGGAGTTTCTGTTCTGTTCCATTGGTCTATACTTCTGTTTTTTTTTTTGTTTTGTTTTGTTTTTTTTTTTTTTTTTTTGTCAGTACTAGCCTGTTTTGATGATAATGCTGTAAAGCTGTGTAGTATGCCTTGAAATCTGGTTTGTGATGCTACCTGCTTTGTTTTTCTTGTGTAAGATTGCTTTAGCTATTTGTGGTCTTTCGTGTTTCCATATGAAATCTAGAATCATTTTTCCAAGATCTGAAAAGGATGTGGTTGTTGTTTTGGTTGGGATCACATTGAATCCATAAATTGTTTTTGCTAGTATGGACATTTTGATGCAATTGATTTTTCCAATCCATAAACATGAAAGATTTTTCCATTTTTTGTATCTTTATTATTTTATAATTTTCATTGTAGTGGTGTTTGACATCCTTTGTTAAATGTACTCCAAGTTTTTAATTTTTGGTAGCTATTGTGAATGGAATTGATCTTAGAAGTTCTTTCTCAGCAATCAAATTTTCTGTGTATATATAGGAATTGATATTTATGTGTTGATTTTGTATCTGCCAACTTTGCCAAAGTCTTTCATGAGTTTCAATAGTCTCTTAGTGGAGTATTTTGGATCTCCTATATATATATATATATATATATATGTATATATATATATATATATATATATAAATATAACCATGTCATCTGCAAATAGGGTAGTTTGATTTCCTCATTTCCAATTTGTATCTCTTTGATTTCTTTTTCTTTTCTAATGGCTTGGACTAAAACTTCTAGTGTTATATTTAATAGCAATGGTGATAGTGGGCATCCTTATCTCATTTCTGATCTTAATGCGGATGCTTGTAATTTTATACCTCTCAATAAGAATCTGACTTTGGATTTATCATAAATTGCCTTATTGTGGTGAAGAATGTTTCTTCTATACCAAATTTGCTTAATGTTTTCTTCATGAAATTGTGTTTCATCATGAAATGATGTATATTTACTCAAATGTTTTCTCTGTATTTATTAAAATAATCATATTGGTTTCGTTGTTAATGTAACGCATCCCATTGGTTGATTTGTGAATGTTAAATCACCTCTGCATGCCAGGGATAAGTCCCACTTGGTCCAGGTGAATGAGCTTTATGCTGTGTTGTTGGATCTGACTAGCTAATATTTTGTTCAGGATTTTTGTGCCTTTGTTCATCAGAGATATTGGTCTATAGGTCTCTTTCTTGTTTCTATTCATTTATTAACTGATAATTAATTAATTAATAAGCATTAATTAATAAGTAATTAATTACTTATTTTTAAAGATTTATTTATTTAAAAGTAAACCTTTTATTTAAGGAATACAGGCTTCATGCATTTGATAGATACAACATTAGGAATATAGTGATTCTTCCCACCATACCAGCCCTCCCACCCACTCTCCCATCCTTCATCCTCCTCCCTCTCCCATTCACAGTTGGCATCTATCTCATCTCAACTTGTTGCTTTGTGCACAAGAGCTGGTGCAGCTGTTATATGAATCCAAAATGGCATTCATCCTCTGTCAGTCAGTTGCCACGTGCTGTTGTGGAAGGTACAGGGAGGAAGAAATGTGCCCCCTTTTTCCACTATGTTAGAAAGTATTGTGTCCCCCACAGGGCTCCAGGCCAGACTCATGGTAGGCTCTTCCCCCAGCTATATTGCCAGTAGCATGAGCTGATCTGAACTTAGTAATAGATTTATTCATTTAGATTATGCTTGCAGGGGCCGGTGCTG
Organism: Sylvilagus floridanus; assembly: GCA_949820135.1. Taxonomy (NCBI): domain Eukaryota; kingdom Metazoa; phylum Chordata; class Mammalia; order Lagomorpha; family Leporidae; genus Sylvilagus; species Sylvilagus floridanus. The sequence goes on from OX463235.1 coordinate 47,467,721, forward strand.
TGGCGTAGTGGGTAAAGCCACCTCTGCAGTGCCGGAATTCCATATATGCGCTAGTTCAATTTTTGGCTGCTCCACTTCCAATACATCTCTCTGCTATAACCTGGGAAAGCAGTAGATACTGGCCCAAGTCCTTGGGCCCCTGCACCCAAGTGAGAAGAACCAGAGGAAACTCCTGGCTCCTGGCTTCCGATCAGCACACTTCCAGCTGTTGTGGCCAGTTCTGGAGTGAACCAGTGGAGGACCTGTCTTTCACTCTGCCTGTCCTTCTCTGTGTAACTCTGACTTACAAATAGATAAAATGGATCTTTAAAAAAAAGAGATTATGCTTGTGAATCAATAAAAGAAAATGTAGTTAATACTCTCTTAAATGAACAGTGGGTTCATTTACATCAAATAAAATGTGAGTATTGTAGATTTAGTGTGATATCCTGGCAAATAATTGTATCAAATCACTCCTAGGAAAACAATTTGGAGTTCACTCTTGAAAGCTTGGTAACCACTGTGTTTGATTTGTTTGGAGCTGGGACTGAGACAACGAGCACAACACTGAGATACTCCCTCCTGCTCCTGCTGAAGCACCCCAAGGTTGCAGGTATGACTCAGTGAGCAGCAAAGTGTATTCAAGAGACAAGCTGGGGAGCTGTGGCTGCTGTCCTCCACTGGGTTTGTGCTAGACAAGTCTCACTGTTTAAAAACTGCGCCAACAACTGTACTCTGTCCAGTGTAGTGACGGAATAAAACAGGAAACGTTGTACAATGCAGGAGGAGATCCAGAGCAGTGGAGAGAGCCTGGCAGGAGGAAGAGCAGGGATGTTCGGGGCTGTGCTGGGCCTCATGGGAGTGATGTGTTCAGGCACAGCACTGCATTTTCTTTTCATAACAAAAAGACCCCATTGAGGGGTAGGTAAAGTCTAGCAGCTACCTGTGCTCCTTCTGACAATTCAGTGCTCTAAGGCAGGGAAAAGGACAAGGAAGCTTTTCTTATTGTAGCCCAACTTGAAATTCATTCAGTGAGGCTTCGTGAGGTAACTCCAGTGTGGGACGTATTCAAAAGCTTAGCTGCATAAGACAAGTGCTTCCTTTCAGTCAGAAGATGCATCCAAAGTCATGTTATTACAACAGAAGTCTATTGCCCTAAAGCTGATCTTGGATAAAACAATATTGGGAGAGGTGATGTAAATGTCATATTTCTTAGACAAATTCATTTAGAATGTTATCTGGAAGAAGTTTAGTTTGGTGGAAAGTAAGATAACACACTTTTTTCCCTTGAGCAAACTCCTACTTAACAGACAACTGCACACTTACAGATGAGAAACAGTGCTTTAAAGTAGAAGGAGGTGAGTACAGGAACCAGCTCATAACTCTCTGGTAAATGCCGGAAACTCCCAGAGCAGTGCAGAGATGATCATTAGCTTGCAGAGAGGGAGAGGCTGTGACCCAAGCGTAGCAGAGGACGGGTCATCAAGGGAGAGAAGCCAGTCTGTGTCCCTACACCCCCAAGGGTCAGGATTTGGAAATCCCAAGTGTCAAAGAAGGTAGAACAAGAGGCTGAGACACGGGACTGTCCCTGTCCCAGTTCCCCCCACAACTCCTCTTCTCAGCTGAGTGAATTTCCCCTCAGGAAAAGGGAGTACAGTTTCTGGGGACACCAAGCCTCAGAAGTCCTGTATTCAGGGACAGAGGAATGAGGTTCAGGCTGCAAGGGGCTGTGTGCAAACTCCTGGAGTTCCAAGATCTTGAAATTCCTGAAATTCAGCAGCCAGATGCATCCTCCAGAGGGCAATTAGCTTCAGTGAAGACCTCCATATTTTGCCTTCTTGCTAGAATATTATTTCCAAGTGTTGGGCAAAGTAAATGAAATAAAAACATCCGCACAAGACACAAGGTTATGAAGTTTCAGAACAAGAGAATAAAAGAGAGAATCATCATCCATTTCAGAGAGAAATACTAAGTCATATTAAAAGGATTAGGACCTAGAACCGCATCAGAATTCACAAGAGTAACTGTTATCTCACTAATAGGAAAAGGGTATCTTTAAACCTTCATGTTTCCAAAAAATTTACTTATCCCACTTTCTCAGAAAAGAACTAGAGGAGGTTCTCCATCCAAATGTCAGAAACCACGTGACAAGTGGTAGGATCCAGGAATTGGAACTCCATAGGATGGAAATGCTGGGGAGGTGCTGATACCTGGCCCCGGAGATAACTATTGTAGAGTGGACCAGGTAGATAGGCAGATGTGCATGGAGACATCTAAAACAAGAATGAAGTGACCAGTCATCTGCAGTTTACCAATTACCAGAGAATTAGTACTAGAAATTCCAAGTAAGTCTCTGGCCATCAGGAAATTAATATTACCAGGAGGTAGAAAGTTGTAAATTGAAAAATGGTGACAAAATTTCACCCAAGAAAGCAATAAAAAACAAACACAAAGAATTTTCTCACCAGGAAACTATATTTATGCACTCATAAATGATGAAAACAATGAATGTGGCTCACTAGGCTAATCCTCAGCCTGTGGCACCGGCACTCCGGGTTCCAGTCCGGGTTGTGGAGCCGGAATCTATCCCGGTTGCTGCTCTTCTAGTCCAGCTCTCTGCTGTGGCCCGGGAAGGCAGTGGAGGATGGCTCTACTGCTTGGGCCATGTACCTGCATGGGAGACCAGGAGGAAGCACCTGGCTCCTGGCTTTGGATCATCATAGCGCGCCAGCCTTAGTGGCCATTTGGGGCTGAAACAACAGAAGGAAGACCTTTCTCTCTCTCTCTCTCACTATCTAACTCTGCCTGTCAAAAAAAAAAAACAAAAAAACAGAAAAGAAAAAAATGAATGCTGATATAACCAAAATGTGTGGTCTAAATATATACTGCTAAATGGAGTGACTGCTGTGTGTGTGTATTTGTGGTCATGTGTGTATACATGAGATAGAGATGGAGACGAAAATCTCATTTCTTACCAGAAAATATTTCTTTTTTTTTTTTTTGCTTTTTTTAACTTTTATTAAATAAATATAAGTACATCTTGTGAATTACAATGGCTTTTTCCTCCCTATAACTTCCCTCCCACCTGCATCCCTCCAATCTCCCGCTCCCTCTCCCATTCCATTTGCATCAAGATTCATTTTCAATTATCTTTATATAGAGAAGATCAATTTAGTATAAATTATGGAAAGATTTCAACAGTTTTCATCCACACCAAAACACAAAGTGTAAATATTTCAATATTATGTAAAAGCGAATAAGTAAGACATGCTCATATTTTAAAAAGTTTTTATTTATTTATTTTAAAGTTAGAGTTACAGACAGTGAGAAGGAGAGACAGAGAGAAAGGTCTTCCATCCGCTAGTTCACTCCCCAGATAGCTGCAATGGCCAGAGCTACGACGATCTGAAGCCAGGAGCCAGGAGCTTCCTCCGATCTCCCACACGGATGCAGGGGCCCAAGGACCTGGGCCATCTTCCATTGCTTTTCCCGGCCACAGCAGAGAGCTGGATTGGAAGAGGAGCAACCGGCACTAGAACCAGTGCCCATATGGGATGCCAGCGCCACAGGCAGAGGATTAACCTACTGTGCCACAGCGCCAGCCCCTACATGCTTATTTTTAAGAATTATAATTATAACTTGCAGGAGAAGCTACAAGAGTGCTCAAAATGGCTACATTTGGGAAGTAGGGTGATGATAGAGTACCACTGCAAATATACACACATTCCAAAACATGCAAATACATACACACACTCCAAAAGTTAAAAAAGTACATTTCAACACACACACACACACACACATACACACCTGTTGTAATATAATTTAAGCCCCATGCATTTTCAAATTTAGATTTGATTTCTGTTTTTCTTTTTTCAAGGGCAGTGTTTTCTTCATTTATTTATATTCTGATTTGGGGGGGATCATTTTATTACTTCTATTTATGTTAGTTTCATATGTGCATTTATATGACCCTGTATGTACCAATATATCATAATGGTAGTTTGTAGGAGAGTACATTGTGTCTGTTTTATACCTACTCATCTTATACTTCAGTTGTCTTTCTGGTCTTGTAGTTTACAATTGTGTTGAGATACCTTCGTTAAGGTTCATGAAACCCTAAGCAGTTATGACAAATGAGCCAGTTTTCTCATTTTCCCATTATTTCTTACTTGTGTTTTACCAGCCAAAGTGCAGGAAGAGATTGAGTGTGTGATTGGCAGACACCGGAGCCCCTGCATGCAGGACAGGAGCCGCATGCCCTACACGGATGCTGTGATACATGAGATCCAGAGATTCATTGACCTCCTTCCCACTAACCTGCCCCACGCAGTGACCCGAGACATTAAATTCAGAAACTACTTCATCCCCAAGGTAATCTTGTTTCTTTTACATTGAACCTCAGTGTCCTTAAGCTTCTCACTCACAGTGTGGTTCCAGTCCCCTGCCCACATCATGTGAAAGTAGTGGGAAGTCCCTGTGTGTGGCATCCTGATGGTCTCAGTGCTGTTTCCCTCAGACCTTGGGTGTGGCAGGGCCTGTCTTCCAAATTGCTCCCTCTTTAGCATTGTTATGCCTACTCTTAGGTGGTTACATTTCCAAATGAATGTTAAAAGTATCAGTTTGTCAATTTCCCTGTTTTTCAATTTTTATCAGTGTGACATTAAATCTCCATAGAAATTTGGTAGGAGTTGACATGTTAACATGTTGAATCTTTCCATTTGTGAATGTAATTTTGATAACATTTGTTTAGGCTCTTTTGCACTCTCTCAGTAATGTTTTGTTTCCATCAGAGTGGTTTACAAATCATTTCTTAGCTTTTTATCTTCCTTAATTAAACTTTTTGTTTTTGTTAGAGAGATTTTAAACTTTTTTTTTCCATTTTTAACTTTATATATTGAAATGTAACAGACTTTCTTTTATTTGTTAAGATTTACTTTCTTTATTTGAGAGGCATTGAGAGAGAGAGACAACTTCTGTCTTTAGGTCCACTATCCAAGTGGCAGCAAAGCCAGGGCTGTCCAGGCTGAAGTCAGGAGCCACAATGTTCCTCTGGGTTTCCCACGTGGGTGCAGGAGACCAGGTACCTAGGCTAATGTATATTGAGTATATTTTCCTCACTAAATGTATGTATTATAAGTAAATACACATAGTTGGATTTGAATGACTACTTATTGTTTGGGACCTCAGTACTTCTATTCATGAGATTGTGTACTGTAATTTTTCCTCCTGTAGAGTTTTCTTTTCAGATTTTTGACACAAAGATAATGATAGCATCATTAAATTATGAGAAAAATATTCTCTAACATAGTTCTGTTTTTTAATTTTAATTTGTTTTAACAGACTCAATAAGTTTTATTGATGCAATCCTAACAGCATAATGATATCATCAAGATAAACCCGTTGTTCTCACCTCTCCCTCACTTCTCCCCCTCCCACCCTTCTTCCTTTTCCCTATTGTTTACAGTTTCTGAGATAACATATTTTAAATTTATATTACATTAAAGAAACTTAACAAGTAAAAAGTAAAAAGGCCCTATGTTAGTGGGAATATAGACAATGGCTATAAACAAAAATTGAATGGAAAAATGAACTTTTCACCCATATTTTGTACCTTTTAAAGTAATCATAGCGCAGTAACACTGTTGTAGTATAACATTATTGCCACACACCCACACATCCATTCTGCCCCATTTGACTTGTTTTGGCCACTTAATTGTATCTTTGCGATGATAAAGCTCTGGTTGAATAGCAGACTTTATACAGGAACAAATACAGAATTTCAGATAATGTTTACCTTCATATAGATAAAATTCTTCTTTCCCCTAATAGGTAGTATGAATGATATAACACTTCCTGCCCTGATTCATAGGCCCTAGTGAGCTATGAACACAGTAGAAAATTGATTGTAGGTATTAGCTGCCCTTTCTGTGGTTCACAGATTTCTGGAATCTTGAGAGTGATTTTCATCCTAACAGCTTTACAATGGCTTCTGACACCTGTTTTTTAGTATTTATACCAGCTTTCTAGCTACTATGTGACAGGCTACTCTACTTGAATTGAAGGTATACAATTGTTAAAATTCATGTAACTGAATCTTTTTTATGGGGAAAATGGGATGGATTAGCATGAAATTTTAATGTCATTCTGTGGAAAAGATGGAATTTCTGACTTTAGCAGGATGTGATATGGCTTGTCATGCTGATGACAGATTGAGTATAAGGGTTAGGATTTCAGTCCACTCTGTTTCAGCAAAACACACTATAAAAATACTTTTGTTTCTCCATATTGGAGGCTGAGAATAATAACGAGACATTTTTTCCTCTGTAACTAAGGAAGTGAAAAGTAGACTGAGCAGTGGGTTAGGATTTGCAGTCTCCCTCATTCATGGAATCAGCTTTAGGGGACCTGCTGTAGGGGACTGTTGTTACTTGCTGGCTGACACTCATCCCTCAGGGTCACCCTGTGCCTGATACCTTAGAGAACATAGTGCTCCCAGGTATGAGCCACTCATTTCCTTCTGCACTGGGCAGTGTGGTGTAGAAATCTGCAACACTGCATGGATGAGTCTACTGTCTCACAAATCAGTTGAATGATTTCTTCCACCATAGGCTAGAGCCACTGATCTCATAGAGATAATGGTCTAGGACTGAAGTTAGCAAACTTCATGTGATTGGCCAGATAGCAAATAGGTTGAATTTTCCAGGATATGGGGGTTCTGTGACAGCCCGTATCGAATGGAAGTAGTCATAGACAATGTGTAAATGAATGAGGATGCTTTTACAATTTGTATAGAAACTGAAATTTATGTTTAGACCAATGGCCTATTTTATATTGATTCTTATTCATGCTGTAATGATCAGGCTTCATTTTTTACTTTGTAAGTATCCAAATTGTTTGAGTAATATTTGTTGAAAATATCTTTTTATCTCCATTTTTATTTTATGAACTGTAATATATGTATATGTATAACATATATGTATATATATATATATAAGAAATTTGTGGAAAATGAAAGCAAAACATAAAGTATATTTTCCAGCAACATTTAAAAGACTTTCATACCTTCATATATGGTTGTTGATATGAAGTGTGTATATAGCTACTTTTATATTTGTATATTTATTTTAAATCAACACTTTAGTATGTATGTCTAATAACAAGGATTTTTTTTCTCTACAATGACAATAGCACACACACTAGGAGTTACTGAGGCAATAGTATTTTATATGGCCTATATTCAAATTTTTCTAGAGTATCATTTGGATTCTTTTAATAGTCATTTGCAATTCAGTATCCAATCAAGGAACAAGCATTCAATTTGATTATCTTGTTCCTTCAGTCTCCTGGAATCAAGAACACTTCCATTCCCTTTGTTTTTTTCCATCAAGATCTTGACCATTTTTTAGAATTTTGGAAAGGAATTTAAAGATAGTTTGCAGACTGATTTTTTGTGGTTGTTTCTGAAAGTTTAGATTCTATTTATGAATTTGAAAGAAAGCACATAAGTGCTGCATATATTCCCTGAACCATAGTGGTGAGGTGAGCCACACCACAGGTTAAGATTAAACTGTAATAAAGATTGCCCCCATTTTTAAAATGAAGAAAAACAAACTGTGTGACAATGATAAATAGTCTTGAGTTTCTACTTGCTACAAGAGCTTGCTTTCATTCTAGAAGAGGTGATTTTTAAGCAGGTCAGATGTTTTTTACATATGTCTTGTGAACAGGTTTCTGGACCTTTCACAAACCAACCAACTTCTGTCTGAAACCACACATGTGAGATGTGTGAAAACTGAGCTGAAGGACAGCAGCATGTGGCAGTAGAACCAGAGTCCAAGCTTGATGAGGAGAGCAGTCACAGGTTTTGGTACCCACCCACCCACATGCTCACATCGAAGATGCTGTCACAGGGCATTTTAGCAAAATCATTGCCACTGCCACAAACTCATCTCTGCTCGTTACTTGGCCTGTGTGGCTGGGGATGTCACTGATCATTCTAGGACTTGGGCTTCCTCTTCTATTGATCAAAAACTGTCTTACGTGATTTCCACTGTTTATTTTTTCCAGCTCAATGACTTCTTTATAACTTGAATTATTTGTGTCTGTTTTATCCAGGGCACAAACATCATAACATCACTGACATCCGTGCTACATGATGAAAAAGAATTTCCTAACCCAAAGGTATTTGACCCTGGACACTTTCTGGATGAGAGTGGCAACTTTAAGAAGAGTGACTACTTCATGCCTTTCTCAGCAGGTAATGAAATTAATATCCATGGAACATCAGAGAAGAACACTCTTTTAATTCAAATTTTCTTTATATATGGTGAACAAATTCAATGTATTCCATATGTACAGATGTAAGAGCATAATGATACTACCCACTCTATGCTCTCCATTCCTCTCACACTCCCACCCTTCCTCCTCCTTTCTTATTTTTTCTTTTAGTTTTTACAATGACATAATTTCAGTTTGTTTTATACTCAAAAGTTTAACCCTCAACTAAATGAAGAATTTAACCAGTAGTAAGTAGAAAAAAAAAAAAAACTGTTCCTTAAGAGTATCAACAAGGGCTATAGACAATAATCAAATCTCAAAATGTGAATTTTGAAAAAATAATGTGAATTTTGTTCCTATACATTACATTTTTTATACCCTGTTAACACAAATCAGGGAAAATAAATGGTATTTGTCTTTTTTGACTTGTATATTTTATAAAGCATAATGGTTTGTAGTTGCAACCATTTTGTTACAGAAGACATGATTTCAGTTTTTTACTCTTTTATTTGTTTTTACGATTTGTTTATTTATTTGAAAGTCAGAGTTATACACAGAGAAAAGCAGAGGCAGAGAGATAGAGAGCGGTATTCCGTCTGTTGGTTCACTACCCAATTGGCCGCAACTGCCAGAGCTGCGCCAATCTGAAGCCAAGAGCCAGGAGAGAATCTGGCATTTTTCTCATGCACATTTTAGAATGTCTTCTTTATGCTTTATTTTTGAAAGCTTGACCAAAATGTGTCATGATTAAGATCTTTTCTGATCATGTCTATTTGAGTTTTTTTTTTTTTTTTGACAGGCAGAGTGGACAGTGAGAGAGAGAGACAGAGAGAAAGGTCTTCCTTTGCCGTTGGTTCACCCTCCAATGGCTGCCGCGGATGGCGCGCTGTGGCCGGCGCACCGCGCTCATCCAATGGCAAGAGCCAGGTACTAGGTGCTTTTTCCTGGTCTCCCATGGGGTGCAGGGCCCAAGCACTTGGGCCATCCTCCACTGCACTCCGGGCCACAGCAGAGGGTTGGCCTGGAAGAGGGGCAACCGGGACAGAATCCGGCGCCCCGATCGGGACTAGAACCTGGTGTGCCGGCGCCGCAAGGCGGAGGATTAGCCTGTTGAGCCACGGCGCCGGCCATGTCTATTTGAGTTTTATGTGCTTCCTATACTAAGATGTCCCAATCTTTCTCCTACTTAAGAAAATTTTCTGCTATGGCCTTTTAATCCATTTTCTCTTTCCACTATTTTGGGACATTTAAGACACATATGTAAGATTTTTTGAGAGTATCCCATACATCTTGAACACTATTTTCCGTTTTTCTAATTTCTTCTTCTTGATTTTTTTGGCCCCATCAAGATATTTCCAGAGATTTGTCTTCTAGCACAGAAATTATTTCTTCTGTCTCATCAAGTCTGTTGTTAAGGTTTTCCATTGTATTTTTTATATTACATATTGAATTCCTGTTTTCTATTATGCCAACTTGATTTTTCTTCAATATCTCTATCCTATGGAAAAATTATTCATGTCAAATGTGAATTTCTTTAACTCATGAATTTGCTTCTCACTGTTTTTGTGCAATCTTATGTTTGCTGTTTTGAATTTCTTTGCAGGAATTTCATCAATCTCTTCATCTTCACATTTTAATATTGAAGTATTGTTGTGTTTCTTTCAGAGAGTTATCTTGTCTTCCTTTTTCATGTTTCTCAGATTCCTGTATTTATTTTTAGGCATTTGTAGTTACAATTGTGGATTTCTCCTCTGAGAAAAAGCAGAGTTAGAGAGAGGGAAAGATATATAGTCAGAGGGAGACACACACACACACACACACACGCACACACACACACACACACAGAGAGAGAGAGAGAGAGAGAGAGACTAATTTTCCTTTTGAATGTTCTCTTCACAAATGGCCACAAAAGCCAGAAAAGGCTGGATCAGGCTGAACCCATGGGGCAGATACTCCATCTGAGGCTCCCATGTTTGTAGCAGAGGACCAAGCACTAGCATCATTTTATGCTGCTTCCCCAGGTGCATTAGCAGGAGGCTGGATAGGAAATGGAGCAACCAGGACTCAAACCAGCACTCATATGGGAAGCCAGCATCTCAGGTGGTAGCTTACCATGCAGTGTCACAATGGCTGCTCCAGGAGCCAAATAACATTCTGTTATTGCATTCTTCCTCTATCACATAATGGTGGTACCTAAGAGTTCTTCCCAGATGGTAAAAAGTGATTAAGACTTTCATCACACACCATGATAAAGATATTTAACTCCATAACTTCATGGAAATTCTTCTGTTTTTCCCTCACCTTGAAGTGTCATGTATAGAGATAAAGCACAGGACAGCACTCAAAGAACTCACACCAAATTGATGACGTGTTGAGTAAAGGAAGGGAGAGAGGCAGGGATGGAGGGGGGAGGGAAGGAGGGAGGGGGAGTACTTTTAGTACCATGAGAGAGGGATGCATAGTCTGCAGGGGGTAGGGAGGAAGTGTATGGATAAAAGATATATGATTCTTGCTCTCTTATACTCAACTGTGAGGCATAGAATGGAGTATCCAACATTGTAATACCAAAAATAACTTTTCATCTACCCCAAAAAGAGTAGATGTAATGACCAGAAGAGAGAGGTAGCACAGTATTAAGGAGATATTGAACGAAAGAATCAGAATGGTCACTCTAATTGGGAGATGTTTGAATATCTACCAAATAACCATGAATTTAGGGAACCAGTGGAAATTTTTCAGAATATCAGACAATGATTCCAGAGCACCCAGCTATTTTTCCAGTAATTGTCATATGTCTTGGATATTGGATGATACGTCTTCAATATATGTGCTTTCTTAATCAAGGGCTCTCATTCCTTTATTCTTATGACCTTTGAAATCTATTTCATATATGGCACTGTAGATACCATGTTGACGTTAGAGATTGCTTTGATGATTCACATTTCAGTTTTCAAAAGAAAACAAAGAATGTTGATTCCAGGTGATTCATGCTTCAATGAATCATAGACATGTTGTTGTGGATCCATATAGGAGGGCAAGAGTTTTCAGTCTGAGTGATCATAATGCATGCAAAAAGGAAAGGGAACTTTACTTGGGTCCTGAATGTAGCATAAGGAAACTGTTCTTATTCAGTCCTTAAAAACAGTATAATACAAAACTTGAAACTTGATCGTGAATGAGAGGTTGATGAAAGAAGAGAGGTGGTGTGGGAATCACATATCAGATGGGGAACAGGAAAGCAAATGATGTTTGGGTCTCTAAAAATGCATGGAAATGTGAACTGTCAAATGAGCAGTGATAATTGAATTATTAATGGACTAATTCACAGAGTTGATGTTCAATAAATATTTGTTAACTTGTGTTTGTTACATTAGATGCTAAAATGAATATCAAGTTTGTCCAACTTTATCCATTTGTCTATACAAACACCTTGTAAACCATCCACACATCAATCCACCCATCCAGTCAACCAACCATCCGTCCATCAATTACTGTCTATTCTCTTTCTACCAGTTATAAACACAGTGTTTGTTGCATTAACAGTTACACACTGGAAGTGATTCCCTGCTGTATTTGTTATTTTTAGGAAAACGGATGTGTGCGGGAGAGGGCCTGGCCCGCATGGAGCTCTTTTTGTTCCTGACCTCCATTTTGCAGAACTTTAAACTGCAATCGCTGGTTGAGCCAAAGGACCTGGACATCACTGCAGTTGTCAATGGATTCGCTTCTGTGCCACCTTCGTACCAGCTCTGCTTCATTCCTGTTTGAAAGGGGACAAACTGGCAGCCACTGTGCTTTTGTCTGGCATCACCCTCTCCTCAGAGGTGTGTCAATCCCTTCCTCTATCAGAGACACCCTCTCTAACTTCTCTCACATCTTACTATTCCCTCAGACCCAGTGAACACACAACCTCCATTAAGGGAATTTTGTTGGGTCATTTCACAAGAATGTCTGCTGTTCCCTATATTCTCCAACACTTACACAGATTTCCACATTGACTAATGTCTATCAATACTACTTTACCAAATATTATCGCTGTAAAATAGAATTAAATATTTAAATATGACAATTTAGACCTGTACTTCAGTCAACACATTCTAAATTAAAAAAAATAAATAATACTAATCCTAGGGCCAGTTCTCTGTATTCTCTTCTTTTGTGCATTAAGCAGGTAATAAATAAAAAAAAAAAAACAGAGTACAAGAGGTCACACCCATGTTCATAATGACAAGCAGTGAGAGGGATGAAGGGGAAGAAGGTAGAAAGCTTTCTTGTCTGAGTAGTACCAAGAGTTATTGGAGGTGTCATTTCCAGAGAGAAACTGATTTTAAATATTTATTTATTTGTTTGAAAGTCAGAGCTACAGAGACACTGAGAGAGAGGGAAATTGAGGGTTGAGAGAGAGAGAGAGAGAGAGAGAGAGAGAGAGAGAGAGAGAAAGAGTTCTTCCGTCCACTGGATCACTTTACAGATGGCTGCAATGGCTACGGTTTAGCCAGACTGAAGTCAGGAGCTTCATCTGGGTCTCCCGCTGGGGTGGCAGGGATCCAAGCACTGGAGCCCTCTTCTGTTCTTTTCATGGCCTACTAGTAGGGACCTGGATTGAAAGTGGGACAGGAAACTGCATACAAACCAGTGTCCACATGGAATGCCAGGGTTGCAAACAGTGGCTTTATTTGCTACACCAATTGCTGTCCCCTAAAACAAACTATTCTTAGAGCAGTTCTAACCTATGGGGTAAGTTGAGAGGAAAGTTGAGTGCTATTTTCTGGAACAAGATCAAAATCTATAGGCCCAGCGCTGTGGCACACTTGGTTAATCCTCTGTCTGCAGCGCTGGCATCCCATATAGGTGCCGGTTCTGTCTCGGTTGCTCCTCTTCCAGTCCAGCTCTCTGCTGTGGCCTGGGAGGGCAGTGGAGGATGGCCCAGGTGCTTGAGCCCCTGCACCCACGTGGGAGACCAGGGAGAAGCACCTGGCTCCTGGCTTCAGATTGGCGCAGCGCTGGCCGTGGCAGCAATTTGAGGAGTGAACCAATGGAAGGAAGACCTTCCTCTCTGTCTCTCTCTCTCTCACTCTCTATAACTCTACCTGTCATATAAAAAAAAAAAAAAAACATGGAAAGCCTATCATGGATCTCTGCACTAGACTGGGACTTCATGCAGGGACTTCATCCTTTTGGGGATCTGTGCTTGTGAGAATTACAGCAGATGCTGAAGATACTCCACGTAGATTTCACTGATGATAAGGGAGCATTTCTCAGTACTTCTGGATATCCCTGATTGAAGTAGAGGGTGCTATGATGATTTGGGTACTCATTTCTCTCTCCTTTAAGACAAAATATTTTCTCAGTGGTCATCACAGCAAGACAAAAAACCTGGCTTTAGCATTCCAACATTAGCTGCAGCATAATTAAAATGCACAATAATAATCAGGCTTACAAGGAGATGAAAATTCAGATATGTCTAGTTACATGGACAGGCCCACATCCCTGTTACATCATGTTATATGTGCTGTAGCAAAAAACCTTGGAAAGAATTCTCAGTATTCAGAATAACAACAATTGGTGTCAATTTCTGCAAGAAATCTCCAGGTTCTGAAATATGAAACCACTTCCATTAAAACACAGAAGTCAAAACATAATAGAATTTATTAAGGGCAACTGATGAAAGACTCAGGATTTCCTTGAGTCTCTGTGGCGCAATCGGTTAGAGCATTTGACTGTTAACCGAAAGACTCAGCATTTCCACAATGAGCTGTGGGACCTATGTGCAGAGTCAGGCCACTTCTCTGCAGGACAGTGGCTCAAACTCAAAGACTAGAAGCTTCTCTAAGTGAAGAGAATGCAGGAAACATGGTGGAAGCAAGAGATGTAGAGAAGGTTGACCACCCAGGGAAGGGCATAGAGTCAAGCATGCATTTAGACATTCCAAAGTGCACGAACACATCTCATACCAACATGCTCTGAAGAACAGGAGAAAAAGCCTACTGGTCATTATAAAGATGTCCAGTCATAGGAACAACTTGAGGAGGGAGAAAATAAAATGACAGTTTCATGAAAAGCAAAAGGGAATATTGCATGTACTTTCTGACTAGACAGACATTCACTAGAGGCCAGAGACAGGACTGTCTGAATCCAATGACTCAATAAGCAAAGAGTTTGAAAAGCCAAATACAGTCCCATGGAAAACAACTCAAAATCTAGAAAGACAACTGGAGAAAGCCACTTTTTAGTCTTTTCAGACTTCTCAGACGCTGACCTTGGCCTTTACTCAGCTTTTCATTACTCTAATACAGTAATCCAAGTACTACCTGGTTGTGGAATTTGTCCCCATGGCCCAAGGCCATGGACAGGTGCTACACAGCTTGCATTCCTGTTTTCACTAAGATACTATCTCCTATCTCTGACTTGTGTGCTTTGACCATCTGTCTGTCTCTGTATTTGTTCCATTGCCTCCTTGGAATCTACCCTGTGTTTTCATGTTTCATCATTTCTTTCCCCTCCTTTCACTCATCCTCATATTTTTCCTTTCTCTTCACAAATGTTTACTGACAAATTGACCACTGGGTGTACATAGGAGCTTGTTGTGAGCACAGATTCAAATCCAATTATTAGATTTAGGAATGATTGTACAGGCTGGAGGTCCTCCAAACCCCTCTTATGTCAGTTCCAGCTTCCCTATGGTGAGGCATCACACAGCCTTGTACAGGTCAGATTGAGGCAAACCCCACAAGAAGACTCATTTTCTTGGCACTTATGACCATCACATCACTAAAAAAGAGGCACATCAGTAATTATAGGTGAGCAACCTTTCATACTGACCAACAGAAGACAGTATGTCAAGGTTAGACAAATTGGAAGAACATCTTCATTATGACTGTGTCTTGTCTCCACCTATCTTCTGCCTTGAGTTATCCTCTGTTTAGGGCTTCTGCAGTCTTGAGGCTCTTTGGTTCCTGGTTTGAAATGAGCTGTGCAGAAGACACACCTCTCCCTGAGCAGTATCAGCTTTGGAGTTCAACAGTCCTGAGATCTGGATCACTGTTGAGCCTACAGGTCCATAGTCCCTACCCCTACGCCTAAAGCTTTTCAGGGGAGGAGAAAGGCAGGATAAGTGAGGTACAGGCTTTGGGTTTTGGAATTATGGATCAAAGTCTGTGATTACAGTGGAGCTTGAAGAGACACTGTGGTCATTTGTCAGTTTCATCTTTAGGAATGAGGTTCTTCTGATCCTGTGCATACAAAACAGATTAATGAATATGCATGATAATAACAGTAGGCATCATCTTTAACTTGAAATTTTATTAATCAGATCAGCCCACTTATCTTCCCACTACCAATATAGATTGTCTATCAATCAGTACATTTGAATTTATATGGAATCCATTATGAGTGATAGACAAATTTTCAGCATTAGAATTTCTTTAAGCTCATTCATACTGAATTAAGTCTCAGTCTGTTTAGACTGATGTCACAAAATATCATAGAATTGATAGCTTTTAAATAATAAATTGATAGCTTTCAAATGTTTTTGGAAGCTAGGAAGTCCAGGATTATGGCTCCAACATATTCATTATCTGGTGATGAGCTTCCTGGTTCATAGATGGCATCTTCCGGCTGTTTCTTCAAGTGTCAGAGAGGTGAAGGAGTTTCTGGGGTCTCTTATAAAAGGAAGAAATTTCAATTATGTGGGAACCAACTTCATGGCCTAAAAACCTTTCATCTTTCAATATCATCACCTTGGAGTTCAATATTAACATATTAATTGTGGGGGGAATACCTACATTTAGACCATAGCAAACAGATCAGTGCATTGCTTTTTTGATTTTTTAATTATTTTTTATTTATTTGAGAGGTAGAGTTATAGAGAGTGTGAGAGAGAGACAGAGAGAAAGGTCTTCTTTCCATTGGTTAATACGCCAAATTGCCGCCACGGCCAGCGCTGCGCTGGTACGAAGCCAGGAGCCAGGAGTTTCATCCTGGTCTCCCATGCAGGTGCAGGGTCCCAAGCACCTGGACCATCCTCCACTGCCCTCCTGGGCCACACCTGAGAACTGTTGCCCATATGGGATGCCAGCACAACAGGCAGAGGATTAACCAAGTGAGCCATGGCGTTGGCCCTGTGCATTGCTCTCATTGAGAAAATTTACAATAGAAATACCTCAGCACTGCAGATCCTCACGAAGTATAAATCTATCCCTGACCTCCTCTCTGCCAATTCATATCACCCAGCCAAGACAGCTCACATGCCTCTGACTTCTCTACTTACAAGGTTCATAGATGGAATTTCTGTCCTTGGACTTACTCCAAAGATATCAGTCCCTCCTGACCCAAGGCTGGCTGGTCTCCCCCAACACAGTTTGGTTTCTTTGGGAGGATTCCTCCAGTACCACCAAAGATTGAACATCAGTGTGAGTGGATGAAGACAGAAACAGGTATGTTTTCATGTGAGGATGTTCATGCATGAATATAAATATGATGATGCGATTATGAGAAGTGTGTACCTATGTGTGCACAAACGTATATATCATTAAACTTGTGAGTTTGTGTGTGTGTGTGTTTTTGTATGTGCATACTGTGATTAAGCTCATTTTAATCCTAGTTTCTGGGAGTCATCACTCCATTGAATTATGGTCTATCTTTTATTTTCATGGCCCTTTCTTAGCTGTTACCCATTTATAGAAAATCCAGCATATGTCAAGAGATACAACCTCTGGCAATCATTGATATCTTTACTTACTCCATAAACCTTTCCCCAAGTTTCATAGCACTGGCATTTTACAGTATGTAGATTTGAAGTCTGATTTCATTCCCTTAGAAAGATACATGTAATTTATGTTTGTGTCTTTTCATGGTATGAATGCCTTAATATCCTCAGGAGTACTGTCTACCATTGCTCATTTTGTAAGAAATTTCTTGTCAATTTCCCATAAATAAAAGGGTGTGAAGTTTCCCAACATGAGACAACTGGTCATGTTGGGATAACTACGTCAGTCTCACTAAAGAGTGCAGTGAGACACCACCCAAATGTAAATTTGCTCGTGAAGATCTCTAAACCAGGATGTCCACAGTGTCCCAGGATGTATCTCTGGGACACTGTGCCTTCCAGAGATTGGTTCCAAGAAGACTAGAGAGCCAGATTCAAGTTTTTTGGGAAATGAGGGCCCTCTTTTTTTTTTAATTAAAAATATCCCTTATGGACCTTGGGTACACATAGATTTGGAAATGAATTTGGAGAACACTATGGAAGACATTGCTTATTCTGAAATGAGGAGTGAGGTGTCCTCCTACCTCAGGAGAAGCAGTGTACTGTGCCCAGAGAGTAGGTAACAAATACTCTCTAATGCATGTTTCATTGGAAGCAACTGTGTGAGCATTCATATCTGGAAACTGGAATTGAATCACAGTTGCACAATTCTTTGATTCATATCTGCATCTCCTCTCTGTAGATGATGAGGTTTCATTTTGCCTCCTAATCCCACAACCATTGTTCCTGAGCTTTCTAGATACATGGCCAGAATCAAATGCTGAGAAGATAAGGCTGTTTTCCACATTTGTTCTATACCTATGATTCATTTCCTTACAGTTCATATTTCATTTGCTTGAAATTATTCCTGGCATGCTATACTGGTTTAACATTAGAAAATCAACTGGGAGAGACTCCTATATGGTGGAAGAGCAACAGGGTGATCTGCTCTATGCTAGGCAAAAGAAGTAGAAAAAAAGTACAGAAAGTGCATTCTCAGAGGAAAGTTACAGGGAAAACTGCAATGGATATTCTGCAGAACAGGGAAAGACACTGTGAATATGTGTGGAAGATGCTACATTCAGAAAGCTTGGATACAACAAATGAGCCCAGCACCCTGAGCTGGCGAAAGTGCCGACTCTGAAATGCAAATCAGACTGCAGTGGCCTATCCCACTGCTGATATAGCCAGAGAGAGAGCCTAACAGACTACACTGTATTTGAGTCTGGCCCACAGCATTGAGGGGACCAGAACCCCTGTTCACCCAGAGAAAAAATAAAGAGGCATGACTCTCTCCTCATCCTCTACCACAATGTTGCAACTAGCTGTGAGAGGGCGGGAAGCATTTTTGGATATAAGTAGGCAGTAGCTTCTGTCAGAAGCTGGATGCACCCAGCAAGTGGCAGGGACACTCTCTATTTTGTCAGCAGAGCCAACTGCAGCAGTTCTGATGCATTCACCAAAAAAAGAGTTGGGAAAAGGAGCCTTTTGGGCATTAATACCACCTGTAGAACCTATATTACATGCCCAAAACGATTATGAAAAGAGAAGGGCTGTAGCTGTGGTTATTATGCATGCATGTGAGAATTTACCACAGGGAAAAATTTGCGTTCCCCACTTGACTTTGAGTCTGGCTGGGAGGATTGACAGGGAATGGGCATCCACATATGACATTGAGGTGCCCTTGACCTCTCAACAAACCATAGGCTCTGTGGCTCTGGAACTCAATCCTGCTAGGAAGAGCACCCACAGGCTCTTGGTTCTGGGAACCCTCAGCCTCACTCTGGATGGGACAAGCTAGCTAGGCGGAGTGGAACCATTGTACTCCATGACTGTGGGAGCCCTGAGTGCTGAGACTGTGAGAACACTGTGACTACATGAGAGGGTGTAGGGTGTAGCTTGTTATTGCAAAATAACTGTGAGTGGTGCCACGTGCTCAGAGCTCCCTGATTACCTGGGGTGGGTCTCTGCAGCAGGATCTGGGCTAACACTGAAGACTGCATAGATCCTTCCACAGTTCATGTGGAAGCACAAATGAGTATTACACCCACTGAGGGCTAGCACCTGGGCATTAATCTCCTTGGAAGAGAGGAAATGAGAGTGTGTTCACGCCAGTTTGGTGACCATCCAAACTTCTGTTAACTAGAGGAGATATACCACTCCCAAATTGGGTGTCACCCTTGATACTTGAAGCATTCTGGACCACTGACCAGAGCTCCCTGTCCACACCGAGCACAGTATCTGCGTTTTCACTGAAAGAACAGACATTCCACTAAGCCACAGAGCCATAGTTCAAAGATAAAAGCCATCAGAGGAAATACTCAACAATTATCTCCATGAATTCTTCAAAATAACACAGAAACTCATGAAAAAGCAGAAGAAAGGGAACGTGACCCTTACCCTCAAAGGAACACAACAACACTTCAATAATTGAATGTGAAGGTGAAGTGATTGAATGTTTGAAAAGAAATCTGAAGATTAATCATATTATTACTCAGAAGCAATCAGAAGAAAAAACCATAAATTAAAGAAATTCATACATGACATGAATAAAAATGTTTCCCACAAATTGAGATCTTAAAGGTAAATCAAAATGAAATATTAGAGATGAAGAATTCAAGATCAAATAAAAATGTTTTGGAAAACTTTAAAAACAGGCATTGTGAGACAGAAGAAAGAATACATGAGCTAGAAGATAAATCTATGAAATTTTTCAGTCAGATCACAAAAGTGAAGAAGAAATTAGAAAAATTAAGAATGTTGTTGGAGATTTATGGGATATTACTAAATGAGGCAACATATAAGTCTTAGGAGTTCCTGAAGACATGGATAGAAAGAATGGATTAGAAGGCCTATTCAGTGAAATAATTATACAAAAATCCCCCTAACTTGGAAAAGGGACATCTAAGTACAGGAAGCACATAGAACTTCTAATAGACAAGACCAGATAAGGTCTTCACCACGACACATTGTAGTCAAACTTTCAACAGTAAACCATGAAGAAAAGAATCTAAAATGTTCAAGAGAGAAATGCCAGATTAATTTTAGAGGCTCTTCAATTAGACTCACAGCTGATATCACATCAGAAACTCTACAGGCTAGGGGAGAATGGAGAGACATAGTCCAAGTATTAAGAAAAAAAAAAAAACCCTGTAAACCAAGAACACTGTACCCTGCCAAGTTTTCACTTATGGGTGAAGGTGAAATAAAGAATTTCCATAGCAAAAAGAAATTTAAAGAATCTGCAACCCTTCATCCAGGGTTACAAAAGATGCTTACGGATGTGCTACACACAGAAACACAACAGAATAGTCATACTTATAAAGATAGATAAAGGCAGAAAATGTTCCAGTAAAAGTACAAAAAAAATACAAAGTTAAAAATAGGAAAATTAATGGACAAATGGCAAGGCCAAGTCATTACTTATCAGTAGTAATCTTGAATGTAAATGACCTCAGCTCTCCAGTTTAAAGATACAGACTGGCTGAATGGATTAAAAAACAAGACCCATCTATTTGCTGCCTACAAGAAACACACCTCAACAACAAAGATACATGAGAATCTAAGTGAAAGGATGGACAAATATACTAACAGAAAGCAAAAAAAGAGCTGTTGTAGCCATCTTAATATCAGAAAAACAGACTTTAACATAAAAACTGTTAAAAGAGACAATGAAAGGCACTATATAATAATTAAGGGATAAATTCAACAGGAAGATGTGTCTATAATAAATATATATGCACCCAATCACAGGGCACCTGGCTGTTTAAAAGAAATGTTAACAGATCTAAAGGGTGACATAGACTCTCATACAATAGTAATGAGGGACTTCAATACCACCCTTTCATCAATGGACAGATCAATCAGACAGAAAATCAATAAACAACAGATAATGACACATGGAACAGATGAACTTCATTGATGTTTACAAAACTCTTCATCCCACAGTTGCAGAATACACTTTCTTCTCATCAGTGCATAGAGTATTCTGTAGGATAGACTACATGCTAGACTGTAAAACAAGACTTAGCAAATTCAAAAAAATTGAAATCATGTCATGCATCATCACTGACCAGAATGGAATGAAGCTGGGAATCAACAACTCAAGATTCTAGATCATTTACAGACACCTGGATACTGAACTACATGCCCTGAATGCGCAGTGAGCAGTAGAAGAAATCAAAAGAGAAATCAAAATGTTTCTGGAAATGAATGAATGAAACAATGCAACATATCAAAAATTATGGGATATAGCAAAAGCAGTGTTAAAAGGGAAATTTATAACAATTGTGTGCCAAAATCAAGAAATTGGGCAAGAAATAGAAATTAAAGGGATACAAATTGGGAAGGAAGAACTCAAACTATCCCTCTTTGCAGATGATATGATCCTTTTTTAGGGGATCCAAAGAATTCTACTAAGAGACTATTGGAACTCATAGAAGAGTTTGGCAAAGTAGCAGGATATAAAATCAATGCACAAAAATCAACAGCCTTTGTAGACACAGGCAATGCCATGGCTGAGGAAGAACTTCTAAGATCAGTCCCATTCACAATAGCTACAAAAACAATCAAATACCTTGGAATAAACTTAACCAAGGACATTAAAGATCTCTACGATGAAAATTACAAAACCTTAAAGAAAGAAATAGAAGAGGATACCAAAAAATGGAAAAATCTTCCATGCTCATGGATTGGAAGAATCATGATCATCAAAATGTCCATTCTCCCAAAAGCAATTTATACATTCAATGCAATACCAATAAAAATACCAAAGACATTCTTCTCAGATCTGGAAAAAATGATGCTGAAATTCATATGGAGACACAGGAGACCTCGAATAGCTAAAGCAATCTTGTACAACAAAAACAAAGCCAGAGGCATCACAATACCAGATTTCAGGATGTGCTTCAGGGCAGTTGTTATCAAAACAGCATGGTACTGGTACAGAAATAGATGGATAGACCAACGGAACAGAATAGAAACACCAGAAATCAATCCAAACATCTACAGCCAACTTATATTTGATCAAGGATCTAAAACCAATCCCTGGAGTAAGGACAGTCTATTCAATAAATGGTGCTGGGAAAATTGGATTTCCACTGCAGAATCATGAAGCAATACTTCTACCTTTCACCTTACACAAAAATTCACTGAACATGGATTAAAGACTTAAATCTATGACTTGACACCATCAAATTATTAGAGAGCATTGGAGAAACCCTGCAAGATATAGGTACCAGCAAAGACTTCCTAGTAAAGACCCTGGAGGCTCAGGCAGTCAAAGCCAAAATTAACTATTGGGATTGCATCAAATTGAGAAGTTTCTGTACTGCAAAAGAAACAGTCAGGAAAGTGAAGAGGCAACTGACAGAATGGGAAAAAATATTTGCAAACTACGCAACAGGTAAAGGGTTGATAACCAGAATCTACAAAGAAATCAAGAAACTCCGCAACATCAAAATAAACAACCCACTTAAGAGATGGGCCAAGGACCTCAATAGACATTTTTCCAAAGAGGAAATCCAAATGTCCAACAGCACATTAAAAATGTTCAAGATCACTAGCAATCAGGGAAATGCAAATCAAAACCACAATGAGGTTTCACCTCACCCCAGTTAGAATGGCTCCCATTCTTCGTTTGAGTAAATTCCAAGGAGTGGTATGGCTGGGTTGCATGGTATGGTTATATTCAAGTTTCTGAGGAATCTCCAGACTGACTTCCATAGTGGTTTTACCAATTTGCGTTCCTACCAACAGTGGGTTAGTGTCCCTTTTCCCCCACATCCTCTCTAGCATCTATTGTTGGTAGATTTCTGAACAAATCCAGAGGCATAACAATACCAGATCTCAAGACATAAAAAAAAAAAACACCATGGAACAGAATAGAAACTCCAGAAATTGTTCCACATTTCTACAACTAACTTATCATTGACAAGGGAGCTAAAACCAATCTCTGGAGCACGGACAGTCTCTTCAAAATGGTGCTTGGATCTTCACATGCAGAAGTATGAAACATGACCCCTATGCTACATCTTGCACAAAAATCCACCCATAAATGGGTCAAGGGCCTAAATCACAACCATCAAATTATTAGAGAACATTGGGGAAACTCTGCAAGGTATTGGCATAGGCAAAGGCTTCTTGGAAAAGACCTCAGAATCACAGGCAATCAAAGCCAAAATTGACAATTGGGATTACATTGAACTGAGAATCTTCTCCACTGCAAAAGAAACACTAAGCAAACTGAAGAGGCAACTGACAGAATGAGAGGAAATATTTACAAACTACCCAACTGATAAAGGCTTAATATCCATAAAGAGATCATGAAACAAAAACAAAACAAACAACCCAGTTAAGAAAAGGGCATAGGACTTGAACAGACATTTTTTTAAAGGATGAAATTCAGATGTCCAAAAGACACATTAGAAATGCTTAGGATCCCTATCCATGAGGAAAATGCAAATCAAAACCACAATGGTCATCTTACCCTAGTTAGAGTGGGTGACATACAGAAATCAACAAACAACAAATTTGGCAAGTATGTGATAATTAACTGTTGTTGGGAATGTATACTTGTGCAACCACTGTGGAGGGCAGTATGGATATACCTCGGAAATCTAAATACAGACCTACCATATCACCCAGTCATCCCAATCCTGAGAATTTACCCAAATAAAAGAAATCAGCTTATGAAAGAGTTACCTGTACCCCCAAGTTTATGGCAGCTTAATTCACAATATCTAAAATATGGAATCAAACCAGATGTCAGTCAACTGACAACTGATATATAAAGCAATTATGGTATGTGTGTGTGTGTGTGTGTACACATTATGATATACTATACTACACAGTGGTTTAAAAAAAAGGAAATCACGTTGTTTGCAACAAAATGAATGCAACTGAAAATCATTAAACTTATTGAAATAAGCCAGTACCAAAAAGACAAATACCACTTGTTTTTTTCTGATATGTAGTAACTAACATAGTATGTAAAACATGATCTATAGAAGTGGAATTGATATTCTGAAATACAATGGTTTTGAACAGTCCTTGACTTGACAGTTAAATAACAGTGTATTTTTTTATCTTCGTACTATTTGTTGAACTCTTTATTTATTGTAGACTTATTCTTATGAATATAAAGTTTACTGAAAATAGATGTTTGTAAAAAATAACAATGGGATTAAGAGAGGGAGGAAGCAGATGAATTAGAATGCAGGTGGTAGGAAGGGTAGAGTGGGAAGAATCATTATGTTCCTCAATTTGCACATATGAAATGCATGAAGTTTGCATTCCTTTTATAAAAAGCATAAATAAAAATATAAAATTAAATATTTGTTTATTAAAAACAAAATTAATGAATGCACTCCATTATCAACTTACTTCAGAGATGTCACATTTGATAAAATCATTTGATAAAATCCAACACACATTCGTAGAAAAACTTCTCAGCAAACTAGGAATAGAGGGAGTACGTTCTCAGTTCAGTAAAGAAGAGACAGCAAATACTCATAGCAAACATCATCATTAATGGTGAGAAATTTGAAACTTTCTGGCTGAGGTCATGAACAAGGCAGCGTTCTCCTCTTGCCACTCCTATTTATCATCTTACTAAACATTCATCTAAGGTAATAACAATAAAAGGAAATAAAATATACTGAAATGGAAGTAATAAATAAAATTGTCATTGTTTGCAGATCATAAGACTATGTAGAAAAATTCAATGATTTTTTTTAAAAAAGCTAAAAGCCAGAAAATCAAAATTGAAAAAGAAAATAACAAAAAGCTCCCAGATCTAATAAGTAATTCTAGTAATGCTTCAGAGTGCAAGTTTCATATGAAGAATTCAATTTTTTTATGTTTAGTAGCAATGAACCATTGAGTTTTGAAATGAAAAACATAGTATCATTTACATTTAATATCAACAAATATAAAATACTTATGTATAAGTCTGACAAAGTATATACAATATCATTTGAAGAAAATTGCAAATAGATAAAAGAAAACAAAGGTGATATACATGAATGGAGATACATTCCATGTACATGAATATGAAGACTCATTGTTAAAATGCCAGTGCTCTTGATTTGATCTATAGCCACAACACAAATCCAGTCAAGATATAGGCACACTCTTTTTTTAAAGATATCCAACAGTGGGAGTATAAAGTGTATAAGGAGAGCTTAAAAAAACTTCATAGCAAATACTGAAGGAACAAGTTAGATAACTGACCCAACTTCCCCTGCCTTCAAGCACTTTTACAAATCTACAGTATTTAAAACAGTGTGGTATTAGTGTAAAAAGGGACAAATAAATTACTGGAGCATAATAGATAGTAAGTAATAGATCCAGACAAATATATTCAATTGCTTTTTGCAAAAGAGTAAAGGCAGCTCCATGCAGAAAGCACAGCCAATTCAAATTCAAAAGTGCTCCTTGGGATGGCCCAGGTGCTTGGGCCCCTGCACCTGCATGGGAGACCAGGAGGAAGCACCTGGCTCCTGGCTTCGGATCAGCGCAGTGCGCTGGCCGTAGTGGCCATTTGGGGGGTGAACCAATGGAAGGAAGACCTTTCTCTCTCTCTCTCTCTCTCTCACTGTCTAACTGTTAAATAAAGAAAAAAAAAAGTGCTCCTGGAACAGCTAAGCACTCATAGGCCAAAAAAAAAAAAAAAAAAAAGGAAAAGGAAAGCAAAGAATACAAACATTGGCCTTTCCCTTCACAAAGTCAATTCAAAATGGGCCACAAATATAATGTGAAAAACAAATATAATACTATTAGGCATAACAGAAAATAAAATCTAGGTGACCTTGGTCTGCTAATAGTTTTCTAATACAATACCAAAAGCACCTTCTAGGAAAAGAAGAATTGAGTAACTGAACTTCATGAATATGAAAAATTTCTACTTTGCAAAGGGCAATATCAAGTAATCAGGAGAAAAATCATGGAGAAATATTTACAAAAAATCTGATAAAAGACAATTAAAATATTCAAAGAACTCTTAAAACAGCATTGTGAAATGTATAGCATGATTTAAAAGTAAGTAAAATATTTGAACAGAAACTTTATTCAAGAAGTCAAATGGCAACGCAAGAGTGAATGTTACCTAAAATATGAACTGCTGATGTTGGTTCAAGGCATGTAAGAAACCTTACAAATGAGAATTATTAATTGTAGGAAAGCCTGAGTTAGAGTGTGGAAAGTGTTTTGTGGTTACTGTCTATATTTTATACTTAGTTTTTCTGTGCAACTTAAGCTGTATTTTATAAATAAATTCTAGAAATGAAATTCTTATTCTAACTGACAGTACTAGCAAAGTTGAGTTTGTATTATCTACTATTATAGCATATTCTACTATTGTAGGTTTAACAGTGTTAATCACCTGAATATTGGAACTGAGATCAGAATTCTGTGGAATGGGATGTGTGAAGTCACTGAACTGAAGGTTGGAAAACTGGGATTCTAAGACAAGGTCTTTGCAGTATTGGTGACACTACAGGTCACTGAGATTTCATTGCTCATTTCTAAACATCAAAACAAATTTCGGCTAGCTGACCTAAGATATCCCTTTTATCTTTGGATTGTATATGATCGTGGGGTTAGTGTTTGCTGTAGCACTTAATACATCATCTGGGACTCCTGCATTTCCTGGCAGGGCCTGAGTTTCAGTCTCAGTGCTGCTCTCCATCCCATTGTCCTGATAATGCACATCCTGGGACGAGCAGGTGATGACTCATATTCTTGGGGCCATGTAACCCATGTGGTTGACTTGCGTGAGTTCCTGGCTCTCAGTTCTAGGCTGGCCAAGGTTCAGTCAATGTGGGCATCAGAGGAGTGAACCAGCAGATAGGAGGTCTTTTTGTCTCATCTTTTTTTCCCAGTTTGTCTGTCTACTTTTCAAAAAAATTGCACCATATATTTTTAAACACTATGTGTGTATAAAAGGTAAAGCCAGGGACGGCGCTGCAGGTTCTAGTCCCATTCGGGGCGCCGGATTGTGTCCTGGTTGCCCCTCTTCCAGGCCATCTCTCTGCTGTGGCCCGGGAGTGCAGTGGAGGATAGCCCAAGGGCTTGGGCCCTGCACCCCATGGGAGACCAGGAGAAGCACCTGGCTCCTGGCTTCAGATCAGCACACTGAGCTGACGGAGCTCGCTGGCCGCAGCAGCCATTGGAAGATGAACTAACAGCAAAAGGAAGACCTTTCTCTCTGTCTCTCTCTCTCACTGTCTACTTTGCCTGTCAAAAAAAAAAAAAAAAAAAAAGGTAAAGCCAGGACCTCAGCTCAAAGAAAAGGAGGAGAAGGGTCACTTATCTTCAAGGAGTAATATGTTTGCTGTAAAGAGAGTGACAGAGCTCACTGAACCCAAGACAAATTGCTGTGGTTCTGTTAAGAGTTTCTGTTAGAGTTTCTCTGTGAATTAGGCAGAAAATTTTTTCTCTTTGCCCTGGATGTAACATTCAATAAGAAGTGGAATTGTCCATGTTCTAAACTTTCTTGACCCTGAGTTTTAATCAATTGTTGTGGCAATCATTAAATAAATTGTGTTTATCTTGCAAGTCACTGATTAGAGTGAGTCACGCAATGGAGAATCAAAGCAAACTCTTAAAATGTTCCTGAACCCAAGCAAAAGGAAAATCTTACTTGAGGAGGAGAGCAAGACCTGGGACACATGGGGTCAGTTCAGAAGTTCAACATCAGCAGTTTATGTGTCTTTGGCCTAGGGACTGAATCTTCCAGGCCAAGTTTCCTCATCCCTCAAATGGAATTATTTTACCTTAGGCAAAGGTAACAGAATCCGAAGTATTTGTAGGGTGTGAAACTTTGTTAATTGTCAAAATCTCTCTATTCATGACCAATAAAACATTCTCTAAGTTGTTCTCGACAAGATTCGATCTTTACAAATACAGTTTAGAAATATTGCTCTCGTCAGTTTACAGAAACATCTGTTGACACTGTAAAAACATGCCTTTGCATAAGCATGGTCGTTGGTGATCTAGTGACATTTATCTTTCAATGAGGTTTACCTTCTCGTGAACACAGTGTCACCTCCTGTTCAGGTCAACAAGTTCTTTGAGCTATGGGTCCACTGAATGATTTCCCTTCCTCGCCTCCTCTATTGCATCTCCAAGGGCATTGTTTCTATTATTTCCCTGAATGGCTGCATTATTTCACTTTTCATTTCAGACCATGACAGACCCAAACCAATAGAATCGTCCTTGACTGGAGTTGAACTTGAGGTGAGGGTAGTTTCACTTTCCCAAGAGTTTCCCTCAAATTCTCTGGGATTTCTCTTTTCTTTGTTAACACTGACTAAATTTTACCTCAACAGTGAATCAACGGGAAGAACCCTGTCTTTTTCTGTTCGTGTGAGCAAAAGTGATTTTTATCCTTGGAGTCAATTAAAGGAGCTCCTATTGAGTGGAATGTTTCATTATGAACATAGTGTGTTGTTTATTGAGAGTCACTAGTATTTTAGGTTTCCTTTGTTGAAGTTGCTCTGGAGGCTGCTTGTGTGTAGGACACAGTACACAAGATGGGCATCAGATCTCATAGATATCCCCTGGAATAGACACTGTGGCGTGGTAGTTCAGCTGCTGCTTTTGACACAGGCATTCAATGTCAGAAGCTTGGGTCTGATTCCTGGTTTCACTGTTTGAGCTGGTTTATGCTAATGTTATACCTGGGGTCGGCAGATGAATTCTCAGCTCTTAGGCCCTTTCACCCATGTGGTAAACCTGGATTGACTTCTGGGTTTCTGATTTGAGCTGTCTTAGCCTTTTCTGTTGTGGAAATTTGGAGGAAGGAAGCAGGATACAGGACATGGATCTCTTTCTAACTCTCTCTCTATATATCTCTCTCTGCTTTTTTTTTTTTCAATTATCAATACATAGGAGGATCCCAGTATAATGAAATTACCATTTCTCGATAGGCACAGGAAAGAAAGTGATTCGACTAAAGAATATCTTGTTTTCATCTCAGTCATGGAGGCAAAGTCCACTCAGAAGAGAGGATAAAGTGCATCGTTGCTTGACCCGTCAGAGAAGCATATTAGCAAGAGTGGGATAAAAGCCTGTGCTTCCCAGCTCACAGGGACCCCAGGAAGAAGAGAATGGAGCCAGTTGTGGTCCTGGTGTTGGGGCTCTGCTGTTTACTTCTCCTTTCACTCTGGAAGCAGAATTCTGGGAGAGGGAAGCTCCCTCCTGGCCCCACTCCTTTCCCCATCATTGGAAATATTCTCCAGATAGATGCTAAGGACATCAGCAAATCCCTAACTAAGGTAAGTATTCATATGATCTTACCGGGGAATGCAAAGGAAAAATAGATTGACTTTTAAAATAAAATCTATTCCTGGATGCACACTCTTATAACCAATGATTAAAAATCAAAATGCTCTCTGTAAGCTTTGATGCTTCATCTACCAATTTCAGGAGTTGAGTAGAGAAATATTAGGTCCTTGTAGATAGAATAAAAAAAACTAAGTGACAAAAATCAGGAGTACTGCTGAGCTTCTTTGATTTCCATCCATTTGCCTAAAGTTCAATTATAAATGAAGAGCCTCTGATATAAATTTCATTCAAGAAGTCATATACTGCATTTTACATGTGGTTTCTTTTTCAGAATATCCATGAAAATTTAAC
Source organism: Sylvilagus floridanus (assembly GCA_949820135.1). Taxonomy (NCBI): domain Eukaryota; kingdom Metazoa; phylum Chordata; class Mammalia; order Lagomorpha; family Leporidae; genus Sylvilagus; species Sylvilagus floridanus. The sequence goes on from OX463235.1 coordinate 47,497,362, forward strand.
TTCTGTAGAGTCAATAAAAACTGGTATCACTATGGGTTCTGGATTAGTCTAGGTGAATGAAAGAAAGAAGTAAACATTCAGTGGCCAACTGGTGGCATCCGAATTCTTTTAGATTCTGAGAAACCCTGCTGTGTGTGGCCCAGAATGCTACAGAAGAAACTGCTCCTCCCTGGAAGGCTGCTTGCAATGTCCTGGCTCTGCCTCTGGGGCTTGTTTTCCTTTTCCTTCCTACCCCCTTTCCCCTCTGCTTCTTCCTCTGCTTCTGATTTTCTAATTCTTCTTCTTCCTCCTCCTGCTCCTCCTCGACTTCCTTAGCCTCTTCTTCTTCTCCTCCTCCTCCTCCTTTTTCGTCTTCCTCCTCTTCCTTCTTCTTCTTCTTCCTCTTCTTTTTCTTCTCCTTTCTCCTCTCATTTCTTCTTCTGATTTCATTTCTTGTCTCAGAAGCCTGATTGATAGAGGGACAGACAGAGTGAGACATCTCCTGGTCAGCCTTGTAGCATAACATGTTAAGCCTCTGCTTCTGATGCTGGCATCCCATATGGGTGCCTGTTCAAGGCCAGGCTGCTCCACTTCCCATCCTGCTGCCTGCTAATGTACCTGGAAAAGGAACAGAAGAACATGCAATTCCTTGGGCTCCTGCATGCACATCGGAGATCCAGAAGAAGCTCCTGGCTTCTGGCATTAGCCTGGCCCAGCCCTAGCTGATTTCTCTTGGGGAGTGAACCAGCACATGGAGGATTTTTCCCTCTCTGTCTCTCCTCCTCTTTGTAAATCTGTAATTTAATTAAACAAACATAAAAAAGAGATCCCATTTGTTCTTTGACTGCAAAAAGGACATCAGTGGTCAGAGATGAGCCAGGCCAACCAAGAGCCAGAAACTGTTCCTTGGTATCCCATGTGGGTGGCAGGTTTTCTTTCAAGATTTATTTTCTTTAATTGAAAGGCAAATTAACAGAGACAAAGATAGACAGACAACTTGTTTGTAATCTTTCTGCCTTATTAATAGCAACAAATTTCAAACTGTGCTGGGCATTAGACTTACTTGGGATGATTTCTAAGAGTATACATCACTAGTGTCATCACAGGCTTGCTGAGTCAGGATGATCATAAGATGGGCTTACCACGTGATCCTGAAGTTGGCTAGGTATTGATTTCAAGCCACAAAAATTGAGTAAGCAGTACATCAGCTTTCTTTACTGGCTACAGGAAACTGGCAATAAATTTGGAATTCTCAAATGCCAGTTTGTTTATTTATAAAATAGTGCAAAAAAACTTGCTAAGTACATTGTTTGAGAATTAAATGTAAACTGCATACCAATTATCTGGGCCATTGCATGACACATCATAAGCCATTCATGAATGGAAGCGTAATAATCAATATCATATTTAATTATAAATAGAAATATTAGAATCCATGGCATAATAAAGAGATAACATGTGGGTCAGCACTGTGGTACAGCAGGTTAAAGCCAGGGACTCAAGTGCCTGCATCCCATATGGGTGCTGGTTCTAGTCCCAGCTGCTCCACTTCCGATCCAGCTCTCTATTATGCCATGGGAAAGCAGTAGAAGATGGCCTAAGTCTTTTGGCACCTACATCCACATAGGACACCAAGAAGAAGCTCCTGGCTTCTGGCTCCTGGCTCCTGGCTTCAGATTGGCACAGCTTGGGCAGTTGCAGCCATCTGGGGAGTGAACCAGTAGATGGAAGACCTCTTTCTCTGTTTCTACCTCTCTCTGTAACCCTTTCAAATAAATAAAAAATAAATCTAAAATAAAAGAGAAAACATAGGCAATGCTAATTTCTGTATGAATCAGACACATTATGTGGCTGACATGTGCTTTCTTTGGTGATATTTGTTTCTCTTCCCAGTTATCAGAACGCTATGGCCCTGTGTTCACTGTGTATCTGGGCATGAAGCCCACTGTGGTGCTGCATGGATACGAGGCAGTGAAGGAGGCCCTGATTGATCTTGGAGAAGAATTTGCTGGAAGAGGCCATTTTCCTATGGCTGAAAGAGTTAATAAGGGACTCGGTAAGTGTGTGTGTGTGTGTGTGTGTGTGTGTGTGTGTGTGTGTTTGTGGTAATGGGATGCAGAGGTTAGAAACTAGAGACTTGAAAAGCTCAGTAGACAGAACTTGCCCAACTGTGTGGCTGCCTCATGTCAGCTTCTTCCTACTTGCTGGGATCTCCCTTCTAGTTTCTGTTTCTCATTCTGGCAGGAATCGTTTTCAGCAATGAAAAGACATGGAAAGAGATCCGGCGCTTCTCGCTCATGACCCTGCGGAATTTCGGGATGGGCAAGAGGAGCATTGAGGACCGAGTTCAAGAGGAGGCCCGCTGCCTGGTGGAGGAGCTGAGAAAAACCAGTGGTGGGTGACCCTTACCCCACATCGCTGACCTCACAGTGCTCCCCTGAGTATGCTTCCTTGGGAAACCTTGCAGGGTGGGCGGAGCCTTCATCCTGAGGCCTGGTCGCCTGCTGCCATGGTGGGAGGGGCGATTTGAAGCAGAGAAGCAGGAAGTTTGTGCAGATCTGTGCTGTGTGCACAGCATGGTTCTGCGTCTGGTGGGGTTGTTAAAGTTCACTTAATACTCTTCTGTCACAAGTCGGTTTCTATAATTTGCAATCAGAAATCATGAATATAAGTTTCAAGTGTAATTACTGAAAGAACTGAAGAGCAATATTTTCCCCATAGCCTGAATGCTGTTATCTATTGCAGAACATTTCATGGTGGAAACTTGGCAAATGCATAGGGTGGCAATGACCCATCAGTCTCTTATGGGACAAGAACCAACCCTCGTGGGCGTTCACATCTGCATGCTCAGCCTCACTGACATGTCTGAGGTTCCCCCAGGCTGGTGCCTAGTGCTGTACACCAGTGGAGCTATGTGCAGTTTTGTCTACCTAGGCATATCCCAACAATGTTCCTGTCACTTACTATCCTCTGTAATCACACTGTTTACAAAAATTGCTGTCCTTGTTGAGTCTACTTCCTCTATGGATTTATTTGTTTTGAGTAATTATATCCTGTAACATATTTCTGCAAATACATAAACATGAAATGATTTATTTAACAAAATTTCAGCTGTTAAGAATCGCTGTTTATATTGACTTTCCTTTGCAGAGAGTGGCTCTCATTTCTGCTTTGCTTTCTCTCTGTGTTTATTAGATTTTATTTGACAAATTGTGACATATATTCCTCCCACCATCAGTCTGCTGCTCTGAGATGTGTTGCTCACAATGTGTCTGATTATATGTTCAGTTTCCAACTTACCTGGTTTTATAATTCTCTCTTCTAAGCAAAGAGAAAGACTGAAAGTTAGATAACACACACATATACACAAATACACAGTCCCAAGGCTTTCCAAATTATCCTCTACCTCGTTGGCGTAAAAAAATTTTGTCTAAAAATGTAGAGTACTATAAATGTTAAGAAAGCCTAACATAGGTGCAACTTAACACATAATTAAGATGCCTTTATGGAGAGGGTGGAATGTCTATAGCTGTGAATTTGGGAGCCCTTTACCCATAAAGTTCAAGTTGATCATTTGCTTCTAGCATCTGCACCATAGAAATCTGCCAAGAAGACTCTAATTATTTTTTTGCTTCATCTATCTAGGATTTATGCTTGAAATAAAAAAATACAATGCTCATTCTACTTGTTTAAGCAGAAAAATCCATCCTAAACTTACAATTTCTTTAGTTATTTTTAACTTTTTTCTATAAAATGAAAATTATATTAACACACACATACACATACAAATACACACAAACACACAGAAAGAGAGAGAGAGAGAGATAGAGAGACAGATCTCATCTACTAGTTCACTCCCCAGATTCCCACATAGCTAGGCCTATAATGGAGCCAGAAGTGGGTATTCAATTAGGTCTCCCACTTGAGTGGCATGAACTCAGTTACTTGAGCCATCACCAGCTGCCTCCAATAGTCTGAATTGTCAGTAAGTGGAGTTAGGAGTGGGGCCTAGTGTTGAACCCAGCACTCTATCTGGATTGCAAATCATCTTAGATGCTATCATAATTCATTTTTTCATGTTTGTTTTTTCTCATATTGCACGTATGCCTTCACTTGTAAAATTTTTTATTTTAAATATGTGAATTTGCTGGCGCCGTGGCTCACTAGGCTGATCCTCCGCCTTGCAGCGCCGGCACATATGGTTCTAGTCCCGGTCAGGGCACCGGATTCTGTCCTGGTTGCCCCTCTTCCAGGCGAGCGCTCTGCTGTGGCCCAGGAGTGCAATGAGGATGGCCCGAGTGCTTGGGCCCTGCACCCCAAGGGAGACCAGGAGAAGCACCTGGCTCCTGCCATCGGATCAGCGTGGTGCGCTGGCCGCAGAGCGCCAGCCGCGGCAGCCATTGGAGGGTGAACCAACAGCAAAGGAAGACCTTTCTCTCTGTCTCTCTCTCTCTCACTATCCACTCTGCCTGTCAAAAAATATATATATGTGAATTTACCCATATTTTGTCTCTTTATTTCCTCTAAACTGGTTCAACACATCATTTTCATTGTGACTATTCTGTTTATTATTTTATCTGTAAGAAGTTTCCTAACCCACACTTTTTCTGCTCACCATTTCAGTGATTTATTGTCTACAGACATTGCACTGGTAACTGATTCTAGTTTGAAAACTTGAACTACTAAGTTAAAAGAAGTTTTTATTTTCTTTCCCAAATAGCAGATCTCTTGTGTTAAAATAGTGCACATAAAAACAGTGAATGTGAATTGAGTTTTGAGTATTGGAATCAGCATTATTTAGCCAGCTAGGTAGTAACGGTCAACTCAGGCTTACAGTAAAGTGAGGTGTTGATTTCATTTGTGTCACTTTTTTTTTTTTTTTACTGTCACTGGAATTTGTAGGCAAGACATTGCTTAAAATTTCTAAATTACCAGGAACAAATATAATGTGCTTCATATTTATATTTTAATGGTGTTTTAAAATTGTTTTCAATTCTTCAGCCTCACCCTGTGATCCCACCTTTATCCTGGGCTGTGCTCCCTGCAATGTGATCTGCTCCATTATTTTCCATAATCGCTTCGATTATAAAGATGAGGATTTTCTTAAACTGATGGAAAGATTAAACGAAAATGTTAGGATTCTGAGCTCTCCATGGTTGCAGGTGAGAGTGAGACCTTTTGTTCCCGAGAAACCATTTTTATTCCTTTCTCTGACAAGTGCAAAGTTCTACCGGACCAAGATTTGCAGAGAATGTTCAGACAGTACAATCCCAGCAGAGCTGATGTCACTGAACACTCTGAAAGTTAATGGAAACTTGGGGCAGGTGCTGTGGCATAGCGGGTAAAGCCATTGCCTGCAGTGCCGGTATCCCAAATGCACCCCAGTTCAGGTCCTGGGTGCTATGCTTCCAATTCAGCTCTCTGCTATGTCCTGGGATAGGATGGCCCATGTTCTAGGGCCCTTGCACCCATGTGGGAGACCCAGAGGAAGCTCCAGGCTCCTAGCTTAGGATCAGTGCAGCTATGACCCTTGCAGCCAACTGTTGGAGTGAACCAGTGGATGGAAGACCTCTCTCTTTCTGTCTCTCCTTCTCTCTCTGAGTAACTCTGACTTTCAGATAAATAAATAAATAAATAAATAAATAAATTTTTTAGAGAAAAGCAAGATAATGGAAACTTTTATTTACCCACAGCATGAGTGTTCAAATATTGGGCTGGTGTTTATGTCCATTATCTTCTTGTCCAGTGATTTTTCCACTAAACTCCAAGCCCTGTTTCTGTGACGCCACTTTGATGAATGGACAAAGAATGTTTTTGTCACTCAATGGATATCCATGTCCTTTTTTTCTTATAAAATTTATTTTTTGAAAGGCAAGATTAGAGAGAATGAGAAAGAGAGAGAGTGGGAGAGAGGGAAATAGTTCTTCCATCTGCTGGTTCATGTTCTGAATGCCTCAAAAACCAGGGTTAGGTCAGGCAGCTGTGAGGAACCAGGAACATAAATACTTGAGTCATCACAGGTTGTCTCTCAGGCCCAGCACCAGGAAGCGGAGTAGCTGGGACTCGATGGAGCACACAATGTAGGTCACTGGCATTCCAAGTAGTGGCTTTACCTGCTGGATCCAAATGCCCTGATTTCCACTATATTTCAAGTTTTTAAGCTAAGGATTTATGTAAAAAGAGATTGATAAAAGGTCGATATTACACTATAAAACTATGTGTGCCACTAGGAAATGACTTTCATCTTTGATTTTGGTCAGAATTCTCTCCCCAAATATTTCTATAAGCATACAGAACTACCAGATATTTAAATAAAAGTTTCTCCCTGACAGTGGGAGTCAAGGAGAAACTTTTATTTAAATATATGGGACATGCTCAATCGGACTTGCCCCAAATGGTAGAGTTAGAACCGTGCCAGGGGATTCCAATACAATCCCATCAAGGTGGCATGTACCAATGCCATCTCACTCATCTAAGTGATCAATTTCAGTTCACAATTGATCACACTGATAGGTGTAAGAGTCAAAGGGATCACACAAACAAGACTAGTGTCTGCTAATACTAACTGATAGATTAAAAAAGGGAGAGAAAGATCCAACATGGGAAGCGAGATACACAGCAGACTCATAGAATGGTACATGTCCTAAATAGCACTCTGGCCTCAGAATCAGCCCTTAAGGCATTCGGATCTGTCTGAAGAGCCCATGAGAGTATTTTAGGCATGGAAAGCCAAGACACTCTGGAAAAAAAGAAGAAGAGCTAAATGAAAGATCTCTGAGAGTGAAATCCCAGTAGAAAGAACAGGGCCATCAAAGAAGGAGGTACCTTTCTCTGAAGGGAGGAGGGAACTTCCACTTTGACTGTGACCCTGTTGGAATAAGATCAAAGTCGGTGAGCTCAAAAGGCTTCCATAGCCTTGGCACCTCATGACTAGAGCCTAGGGAGATTACAGATGCCATAAACAAGAGTGTCAAATTGTTAAGTCAGCAACAAGAGTCACTGTGTACTTACTTCTCATGTGGGATCTGTCCTTAATGTGTCGTCCAATGTGAAATAATGCTATAACTAGTACTGAAACAGTATTTTACACTATGTGTTTCTGTGTGGGTGCAAACAGATGAAATCGTTACTTAATATGTACTAAATCAATCTTCTGTATATAAAGATAATTGAAAATGTATCTTGATGTGAATGTAATGGGAGAGGGAGTGTTAGATGGGATGTGTGCGAGTGGGAGGGAAATTATGGGGGGGGGAAGCCATTGTAATCCATAAACTGTACTTTGGAAATTTATATTTACTAAATAAAATTTAAAAAAAACAAAGAGAAATTTAGAAAAAGTTTCTCCCTGAAAGTGGCAACCATATTTTATTCATATTTATAACTTTAATTCCTAAATAGGTCTGCAATATATATGTGTATATATATATTTATATATATACAATTCAACAAATTATTGTTTTCTGTTTTAGGTCTGCAATAATATCCCTGCTCTCCTTGATTATTTCCCAATAATTTTTAAGACCTTACTAAAAAATGCTGATTATATAAAAAATTTTATTATGGAGAAAGTGAAAGAACATCAAAAATTTCTGGATGTTAACAATCCTCGGGACTTTATTGATTGTTTCTTAATCAAAATGGAGAAGGTAAATAGTTCACAATAATTCATTATTTGATTTTTTGTTTATTTTGAGATTCATTGAATAATTCTGCTTATACAAGGGATGTTTAAATGGTTAGGCTCTTTTATCAAACCCTTTATATACCTACTGTAGAAATGAACTCCCAGTATCATGAAAATTATTAGAGTCATTATACAAAGTTTGTAGAAATAAAGAATTAAAAGATAAGTTTATTTTGGCATAAAAATTAAAGTTGATGCATTTTCCACAATGTTTATTTCCATAAATGTTTTGAAGACACATAATATAAATATCAAATTAAGTTGTTAAAACATTAGAATACCTGGACTTTTTCTTTAGATAAAATAATCTTCCCAAGCAGAAACATAATGCACACCTCAGGTGAATTGAAAACAATTACAAACAACAAATATCACCAACTTTAATGCTATAATGTGAAGATGACGTCATCACTGAGCAAGTGTGAAGGAGAGGGGCACATAGCTTGGCCTGGGAGGGATTTGCACATATCCTGCACATTTAAGGAGGTCTTTAGAAATTTGCAGTGCAGGACAGGAGAGGGAATTTCAGGTGAAGTGAGTGGTGTGTGTGGAGGTGTTCAGTGTGCAGTGGGAAAGATTAGGTGGAAGGAAGACAAAGACTTAGCTCACTGTTAAACAGTTAGTTGTAGAGATGTGGAGAGAGAGGTAGGTGTCCAGGAGGCAACCTGCAGGTGTGGATCATGTTGTCACTGCACTGTTTGTGTACAAGGCGCAGTTCGTTGACCAGGCTATTTGTTCCCTATTGCACTACCTTGGCACCCTGGCCAAAGGTCAGTTGGACATAAATTTAAGTTTGTTTGTGGGCTGTCAGTTCCACTACGTTGACCTTTGTGCCTGTCACCATGCCTGAGTACCATCTTGAAGTCTTAATTACTGGAGTTTTCAAGTAGAGAAGTGTGAGACCTTTAAGGTGGTTGTTCTTCAAAACTAATTTGCCTATCTTATGTTCCTTGAATTTCAATATAAATTTTAGGATAATCTTGTAAATTTCCACTAAGACTTTGAATATTTGGAGGGATTGCATTAAATCTATAGATCTTTGTAATTATTTCATATAAAATTTGAGAGAAAATTCACATGTATAAATGTTCATCAGGGATCTTGGTCTATAGTTCTTATTCTCTGTTGTAAATTTTTTTTAGTTTAGTAGTTAAGATGATGTTGGCTTCATAGATGGATTTTGGGAAGATTCCCTCCCTTTCAATCATTTTGAATAGCTTGAGAAGAATTGGAATTAGTTCATCTTTAAATGTCTATTAGAAGTCAGCAGTGTAGTGAACCAGTCCTGGGCTTTTCTTTGCTGGGAGGATCTTTATTACTGATTCAATCTCTGCCTTGGCCACAGGACTGTAGGTTTTCCATATCTTCATGACTCAATTTTGATGGATTGTGTGTCTCCAGGAATCTACCAATTCCTTCTACGTTTCCTGATTTGTTGGCATACAGCTCTTTGTAGTAATTACTGATTATTCTTTTTATTTTTTGTCATCTCTGATTTTTTAATTTGAGTCATATCTTTTTTTGATTAATTGAGTCATTTGACTATCAATTCTGTTTATTTTTTGAAAAAATAGGTTCTTCATTTCACTGATCTTCAGAATTTTATTTTGGATTCATTTTTATTTGCTTCCTATCTAATATTAATTTGTTCTTTCCCCCTACTAATTTGGGGTTTAGTTTGTTGCTATTTTGTTAGGTTCTTGAAATGCACTGACAGCTCATAAGCGTGGTGCTTTTCCAATTTCTTGATGTAGGTACCAATTGCTATAAACTTCCCTCTTAATAGTACTTTGCTGTACCCCATAAGTTTTGATATGTTGTATTTTCTTCTTCATTTATTTCCAGAATTTTTTTTATTTCTCTTTGATTTCTTCTAGACCCACTGCTCATTCAGGAGCATGTCTTTTAGTCTCCAAGTGTTTGCATATGCTCTTGAGATTTGTGTGTTGTTCATTTCCAGCTTCATTCCACTGAGGTCAGATAATGCATGGCATAACTTTATTATTTTGTATTTACCGACACTTATTTATGACCTAGCATGTTGTCTATGCTAGAGAAGGTTCTATACATTGGTGAGAAGAATGTGTGTCCTGTAGTTGTGTGATGAAAAGTTCTGTAAATATCAGTTATTTCCATTTGGTCCATAGTGTCAATTAGCTCTATTGTTTTTTGTTGATTTTCTGTTGGTTGATCTGTCCATTGATGAAGGGAGGTATTGAAGTCCCCCATTCATATTGGACTGGACTCTATGTCTCACTTTAATCCATAAACATTCATTTTAAATAGCCGGGTGGCCTTTAATTTCGTGTATATGCATTTATTCTTAGACACATATTCCTGTTGATTTGATCCTATAATCACTACCTAGTGCCCTTCTATCCCTTTAACAGTTTTATGTTGTAGTCTATTTTTTCTGATATTAGAGTGGGTGCACCAGCTCTTTTTTGCTTTCATTAACATGGTATATATTTTTCATCCTTTCACTTTCAGTCTGCCTGTGTCTTTGTTATTGAGGTGTGTTGCTTGTAGGCAGCAAATAGATTGGTCATGTTATTTAATTCATTCAGCCCATCTGTATCTTTTAACTGGAGAGCTGAAGCCATTAATATTTAAGGTTACTACTGATAAGTAATGACTTGGCCCTGTCATTTTTCCATCAATATTCCTATTGTTTACTTTGGGTTTCCTTCTTAGTTTTACTGAGACATTTTCTCCATCACATTCTTTCATGAATATGGTTATCTTTCTGTGTTTCTGTGCAAAGCACATCCTTAACCATCTTTTATAAGTCTGGATGAATGGTGACAAATTCTTTCAATTACTTTTTGTTATGGAAGGTCTTTATTAAAACTTCATTTGTAAATGAGAGCTCTGAAGGGTGCACTATTCTAGGTTGACATTTTTTTTCTTAAGGCGTGGAATATCTCTCTCCATTCTCTCCTAGCCTGTGACATCACTGTTGAAGAGTCAGCTTTGAGTTTAATTGAAGATCTGCTGAAATTAATCAGGCATTTCTCTCATGAAAACTTTAGGATGATTTACTGTTGATAGCTTGACTACAGTGGGTCATGGTGAAGCTCTTTTCTGGTCACATCTATTAGGAGTTCTGTGTGTTTCCTGTAATTGGATGTCTCTTTTCCAAATTGAGGAAATTTTCTGTAATCATTTCATTAAATAGGTCTAATACATTCTTTTTTTCCATGCTTTCAGAAACTCTTTAAGATCCCTATATTGGTTCTTTTGATAGTATCCAATGAATGTCCAATACTGTTTTTATTTTTTTTTTCCGATTTCTTCTTCTTTTTTGGTCTGAAAAACTTTCAAGATTTGTCTTCTTGCTCACATATTCTAATTCTGTTTTACCAAGTCTATTGCTAAGGCTTCCCACCACATTTTTAATTTGATCTATTGAATTATTCATTATATTGTTTTATTTTGATTTCTCTTTTAAATTTTAATTTCATGGGAAATATTTATTCATTCATGTCATATACAGATTTCTTTATTTTGTGGATTTGCTACTGATTATTTCTGGGTAATCCTATGATTAATCTTGTGATCCTGACATTACATCAATTTCATCTTTACATTCTAATATTAAATTGTTGTGTTCTTTTTTGGGGGAGGGTCATGTGGTCTTCCTTATTCTTGTTTCTTTAATTTCTGCTTTTATGACTAGGCATCTGTGGAGACACTGGCTTGTTCTTTAAACTGATGCCATTTATCTTTGAACTATGCTTCTGTAGCTTAGTGGAATGTCTGCTCTTTCATTGAATACCAAGAGATGTGTTCTGGGCTTAACCCTCCAGGGTGCAGTGAGTATACAAGATGACACTCAGGATGGGTGTGGTAGATCACTCTCTCTCTCTTTCTCTTTCTCTCTCTCTCTCTCTCTCTCTTTTATCAGAAGGGAAGGGTTGATCACCTTGGTGGATGTAATCACTTCATCACCTCTTCTCTTCCCAGGTGATCAATTCCAGGATATTGAGCCACAGTAGCTGCACTATTCATGTGCACTGCCATATGACTGCCATATGTCCTCAGGGTGAGCACGGGTCCCTTTGCAATGACCCACCCCAGGTAATCAGGAAGCTCTGCGCATATGGAGCTGCTCACCATGATTGTCCAGAGACCCAGATACCCCTGCTCCCTCTCAGCCCGCAAAGTTCCCCAGTAACACAGTGCAGAAGCTCTAATCAACCCTGCTAGACTGTCCCATCCACAGAGAGGCAGAGACGTTTCCAGAGCTGCTTCCTGTGCGTACTCCAACTTGGCAGTTTAAGCCTAAGACCAGGGATATGTTGGGATGCTAGAGACACCTCAGAGTCCTGCATGCCCAGCTCCCTATCAATCCTCTAGCCAGAACTGAAGTCAAAGGGAAATGCAGATTCCTCCCTGTAATAAATCCCTGAATCACATGCCTACAGAATTGCTGCAGGCCACAGCCCCTTCTCTTTTCACTGTGCTGTTTTGTCCCCACCCATTTCTGGGTGTAAAGACCTGAACAACTGGTGTAGCTACTGACATGATGGCGTCTGTTTCATCTCAACCAGTTACTGGGCACTCAAGAATTGCTGCAGCTGTTACATATATTCAAAATGACACTCACCCTCTCAACTAGTTGTCAGGCAATGTATGGGGTGTATGGAGAGGGAGAAATGTGCACCCTTGTTCCTGCTACATTAGCAGGTATTGTGTCCCAGACAGGCCACCAGGCCAGACTCACGCCAAACTGTGTCTCCACAGCTGTATGGTCCGAAGCATGGGCTGTTGCAGTCTGATCTCACCTCATGTTCCAAAGCTGTCATTTTTCTAGGCTCTCAGTTGCTGAGGTCCTGTGTTGTGTCCATGCTCATGCTATGTGTCCATGCCCTCCACGTAGATCTATGTGTCCCTCTTTTATTTGCTGACTTTTCTACTGCAGTTTTTCCCTTCTCTGCCCTGGAATGCAGTACCTTCACTTAAAAAAAAAAAAAAACAGCTTTCCATCTTTCCCTAGAATAGTGCCCTAAGCTCCCTTCCTATTCTGCCAACTTGAGCTTTACTGCAAATGCTTTTTAAAAACCTGTTGAGATGATTTTTTTCATATTCTAATAATGTATTTTTCTATATTGATTGCTTTTCCTTAAAACACCCATGTATTTCTTGCATAAAATCAACTTGATCAGAATGTGTAATCCATTAAGAGGTGAAAGTATGGTAAAATATACATAACAGAAAACTTGTTAAATTTATTATTTCAAGAGAAGCAATATTTGCTGGCATTGAGCATATTCGCTTTGTTTTGTAACTATCAACACCATCCATACCAGAATTATTTTATTCTGTAAGACAGAAATTTCATATATATTAAATAATGATTTCTTGCTCCCCAGTGTCTGCCAACCACCATTTTACTTTCTGTCTCCTGGAATTTGCTATTCTAGGTGCTTGTAACTGGAAACGCATAATGTTTCTCCTTCTGTGACTGGCTTTTCCTACTCAATACAATGTTGTTGTTATTATACTGTATTTATAATTCTTCTATAAGAATTTTTATTTAAAATCACTTATATTAAAGTCCTTATATTAAATAAATATGCTTATATTAAAATAAATACCTATATTAAAATACAAAATATTAATATTTACCATTATCTATATAGTTTCTCTTTTTAAATTTATTTTTTAAAATATTGATCTATTTTTTTTGGAAAGGAGAGTTACAGACAGAGAGAGACAGATAAAGAGAGAGAGATCTTTCGCCTGCTGGCTCACTCCACAAATGATTGCAATATCCAAAACTGGGCGATTACAAAACTGGGAGTCAGGAGCTTCTTCTGGATCTCCCAAAAGGGAGCAGGGGCCAAGTACTTGGGCCAACTTCCACTCTTTTCCCAGGTGCATTAGCAGGGAGCTGGATCAGAAGTGGAGCAGCTGATACAAGGACCGGTGCCCATATGTGATGCTGGCACTACAGGCAGTGGCTTTCCCTGCTATGCCACAATGCCAGCTCCATTAAGTAAACTCCTAACAGGAATAACTATCTCTTAATATGACTTTTAGTTCAGTTTCTCTTTGTTTTTCTTTTTTCTCTTGTATTTTCTTCCTCATATTTGGTATACTCTTATTCACACATACTCTATACTCTTTTTTTTTTTTTTTTTTTTGGACAGGCAGAGTTAGACAGTGAGAGAGAGACAGAGAGACAGAGAGAAAGATCTTCCTTCCGTTGGTTCACCCTCAAATGGCTGCTACGGTTGGTGCGCTGTGCCAATCTGAAGCCAGGAGCCAGGTGCTTCTCCTGGTCTCCCATGCGGGTGCAGGGCCCAATCACTCCGGCCACCCTCCACTGCCCTCCCAGGCCACAGCATAGAGCTGGACTGGAAAAGGGTAACTGGGACAGAATTGGCACCCCAACCAGGACTAGAATCTGGAGTGCTAGTGCCGCAGGCCGCAGGCAGAGGATTAGCCTAGTGAGCTGTGGAGCTGGCCCTCACACATACTCTTTTAACTGTATTTCATTCTTTGTATATAATTGCCTTCAGCACTTGGAACATATTAGAAATTTAACTTAAAGATTTTATCATAAGTCCAATGTCTTTGTTTCCTCAGGAATGTCTTCTGTAAAATCATTTAAAATATTAATGGACAATATTTTGGCTTCTTTGTATAGTAGTCTTTTGTTGAGAACTGGACATTTAATAAATCATAACTTTGATCTTATTTAGGCAAGACCATAGTCAAAGAGGAAGTTCTCTCCTCCCTTCAGAGAAAGGTACCCCTTCTTTGATGTCCATACTTTCCGCTGGGATCTCACTCACAGAGATCTTTCATTTAGATCATTTTTTGCCACAGTGTCTTGGCTTTCCATGCCTAAGAAACTCTCATGGGTTTTTTAGCTGGATCCAAATGCCTGAAGGGCTGATTCTGAGGCCAGAGTGCTTTTTAGGGCATCTGCTATTCTATGAGTCTGTTGTGTATCCTGCTTTCCATGTTGGATCATTCTCTCCTTTTTAATTCTATCAGTTAGTATTAGCAGACACTAGTCTTGTTTATGTGATCCCTTTGACACTTAATGATATCTTTATGATCAATTATGAACTTAAATTGATCACTTTGACTAGTATGATGTCATTGGTACCTGCCACCTTAATGGGACTGATTTGGAATCCCAAGGCACATTTCTAGCTCAACCATTAGGGGTAAGTCCAAGTGAGCATGTGCCAAACAAACATCTCCTCCTTCTCTTATTCCCACTATTATATTTAACAGGGATCATTTTTCATTTAAATTTAAACACCTAAGAATAATTGTGTGTTAATTAAATAGTTCATCCAATGGTATTAAGTGAAACAAAATAAATACTAAAAGCAATAAAATAGTAAATTGTTGCTCGACAGTCAGGACAAGGGCTGATCAAGTCATTGTTTCTCATAGTGTCCATTTTACTTCAACAGGTTGCCTTTTAGATGCTCAGTTAGTTGTCACTGATCAGGGAGAACATATGATATTTGTCCCTTTGGGACTGGCTTATTTCATTCAGCATGATGTTTCCCAGATGCCTCCATTTTGTTAGAAATGACCAGATTTCTTTTCTTTTTTTCTCTTTTTTTCACTGCTGAATGATATTCTATAGAGTACATATCCCATAATTTCTTTATCCAGTTTCTGTTGATGTAATTTAGATTGATTCCAGGTCTTAGCTATTGTGAATTGAACTACAATAAACATTGAAGTGCAGGCAGCTCTATTATTTGTCAATTTAATTTCCTTTGGGTAAATTTCAAGGAGTGGGATGGCTGGGTCATGTGGTAGGGCTATAATAAGATTTCTGAGGTGTCTCCAAACTGTTTCCATAGTGGCTTTACCAGTTTGCATTCCCCGCAACAGTGGATTAGTGTGCCTTTTCCCCCACATCCTCACCAGCATCTGTTAGTTGATATCTGTATGTAAGCCATTCTAACTGGGGTGAGGTGAAATCTCATTGTGGTTCTGATTTGCATTTCCCTGATTGCTAATGATCCTGAGCATTTTCTCAAGTGTCTGTTCGCCATTGGAATTTCATCTCTTGAAAAATGCCTGTTCAATACCTTTGCCCATTTCTTAATTGGGTTGTGTGTGTTGTTGTTGTGGAATTTCTTGATCTCCTTGTAGATTCTGGTTACTAATCCTTTATAGGTTGCATAATTTGCAAATATATCTTCCCATTCTGTCATTTTCCTTTTCACTTTCCTGACTGTTTCTTTTGTAGTACAGAAACTTCTCAATTTGATATAATCCCAATTGTTAATTTTGGCTTTTACTGCCTGTGCATCTGGAGTCTTTTCCAAGAAGTCTTTGCCTGTGTCTATATCTTGCAGGGTTTCTTTGATGATCTGTAATTTGATTGTCTCAGGTCATAGGTTTAAATAAATTAATGCATGTTGAGTGGATTTTTGTGTAAGGTTTAATGTAGGGGACTTGCTTCATTCTTCTGCAGGTGGAAATCCAGTTTGCCAAGCACCATTTACAACCCTTTATTTTTAAAGGAAAATATTTCCCTTGCCCAGTCTGGGATCAGAAAACTATACAGCAGCACAGGACACTGTCCCCAAAATTGCTTGACCAGAGCTGAGGTATGACGTATATTGGCTTCTATTTATATGAGAGATACCAAAATTCACTGAAATACAGCAGACAAGTTTTTAATCAAGCACTAGCCCAAAGGCTACAGAGTTTGACGGGAACCCAGAGTCAGGAAATACTTTCCCCAGACAGGTCCTTCAAGGTCAGTGATTTCTTTTCCTGTAGGGACTGATTCCTGAACTTCCTGATCTAGCATGTTTGTGACATTGCTCCAGAATTGCCATCATAGCAATATTACTGCTTTATGATATAGAATGTCTATTCCTTCATAAGGTTTTCTTTAATCTCCTTCAATATTTTTTCCTAGAGTGCAGCATAATTATGTTAGGTTATGTGCTAGTACCCAGTGGATCTCCAAATCCACTTACAAAGAAGAAAATGTTAGTATTGGTTTCTGAGCACACTGCTTGTCTTACTGATTCAAGAGAAATAATTGATGAACCTAGGAAAGTCTCTGAAGGCATGGTTACCAAGCAATATGAGTGTCTTTTTGTAGCAAGTTCATGTTTTGAGAGGATTTAGTTTTATCTTCTGAGTGTTCATTATATAACACTAATATGACACAGGTCATTTTGATATTATAAAATTTTAATTAATATAATTCCTATTTAGAGACTGGTTAGGAAAGAAATATAAATATAAATTATCTCTTGTCCTCAATATTTGAAAATTTCTCCTTCCGGTCAGTTCTCTGTCACGCAATCTTTTCGGTCCTTACCAAAGCCACATGTCCTTTTCAGGGCTTACTCTCTCCTAACTCACAGTGTGTGAGAACTCCATGTAATTAGTCCCTTAGCTCTGGCATCAGCACCACTCCTGTTCTCTCCTTCATGATGGGCACAGAAAACATCTCAGATCTATCTTCATGACCGCAGTCTCTTCACCTCGTACCTCCTGATTCATTCCTGTGCGTGTCCCCAGTCCACCTAGACGGTCGCCTCCCTTCTGGACACAGTGGTGCTGACCTATCTTTTCTTGAGGAACCCATTGTCATCTAGGTTTTGCTGCCATACAAGCTCTGCACAATTTTCACTTCTTAATGAACCTGCAGGTACAATTGATTCCAAATCAGGTTTTGGCAGAAGACAAAATTGTGAACTCTTTATTGGGCATGTAATATATTTCATGGTATGCTCCAAACTTAATAGTAGATTTATGTATTACTAACTATATTTTCTTATTATAAACAAAAGAAAATGTAGTCCATACTGGCTTAAGCAAATGGTTCATTTACATTGAATACAAGGTGGCTCAAGTTCAGCCCATCTGGCAATAATAGATCACTAAGCATTGGAGTTGGGTGAGCTCCATTTTCCTTGCCATATTTAGGACATAGACCCTCATTTTCATGATTAAAACCTCCTCTCCCAAGTGATGCCATTTTGCAACATTGTTTCAAGTAGGAAGAAGGAAATAGAGGCTATGGTATCACTAGGCTTCTGCTGATATTCTTTTCTGAAAGAAATAATCATCACTCACCTCACTCAAGAGTCTCATAAAGGAATGATTAGGAAAATAAGAATAATGGTATAGTCTGAAGTTTGGGGTCACCTTATCAATAGTGTCCACATACCCTACAGAGTTTTTCCTAATATTGCACTTTCAGTTTTCCCTGTTAGCTATCCTTTAAGATAAATATTTTATTTTGGATTTTTGTAATAATATATACTGGCAAGTAATTTGTTAAATTGCATCAAATCACTCCTAGGAAAACAATTTGGAGTTCACTCTTGAGGGCTTGGTAACCACTGTGTTTGATTTGTTTGGAGCTGGGACTGAGACAACGAGCACAACGCTGAGATACTCCCTCCTGCTCCTGCTGAAGCACCCCGAGGTCGCAGGTACGACTCAGTGAGCAGCAAAGTGCATTCGGGAGAGAAGCTGGGGAGCCGTGGCTACTGTCCTCAACCTGGTTTGTGCTAGAGGAGTCTCACTGTTTAAAAACTTCTGTGCCAACAACTGTAGTGATCGGAATAAAACGGGCCAACATTGTGCAATGCAGGAGGATAAATGAAAGAAGCAGAGACAGCATGGCAGGAGGAAGAGCAGTGATCTTTGGGTCCTGTGTCTGATGGAAGTTATGTGTGGCAGGCACAGTATTGCATTTTCTTTTCATAACTAAAAGATCCAATGAGGAGTAGGTATATTCTTGCAGCTACCCGTCCTCCTTCTGACAATTCAGTGCTCTAAGGCAGGGAAAAGGACAAGGAAGCTTTTCTTATTGAAGCCCAACTTGAAATTCAGTGAGGCTTCATGAGGTAACTCCAGTGTGGGACGTATTCAAAAGTTTAGATGCATAAGACAGGTGTTTCCTTTCAGTCAGAAGATCCACCCAAAGTCATGTTATTACAACAGAAGTCTATTTTCCTAAAGCTGGTGTTGGATAAAACAGTATCGGGAGAGCTGGTGGAAATAATTTTATATTTTTTTGGACAAATTCATTTAGAATGTTATCTGCAAGAAGTTAGTTTTGTAGCAGTACTAGTAATCTGAAGTTTCCTTATATATCCATTTATCCAATGACCAGAGAATTATTACTAGGTATCTGAAAAATATGTCTGGATATCAGTACATACTTCTAACCAGGAGATAGAAAATTGTGAATTAAAAAACGATGACAAAGTTAAAAATGTCAAAGAAAGTAATAAAACCTATAGACAAAGAATTGCCTCACTAGGAAACTATGTGCTCAGAATGATGAAAAAAATGAATGCTGATATAATCAAAATGTGTGATCTAAATATATCCTGCTAAATGAAGTGACTGCTCTGTGTGCCTGTCATTTTGGGCATGTGTGTTTGGGATAGAGATGGAGATGAAAGTTCTCATCTGTCTTAAAAGGAAATAATTAAATAAATGTTAAAAATAATAATAAAGAAATAGACATTTTTAGGAAACATGGCTACATTGGGGGAGTAGGAAGATGGTAAGATTACCATTGCAAATGAACACATATTCTAAAACATACAAATACATATACAGACTCACAATAGATAAAAAATAACACATTTCCAAACACACCCTCCCCACACACATCGGTTTTAACATAATTTAAGCCACATGTGTTTTCAAATTTAGATTTGATTTCTATTTTTCTTTTTGTAAGGACAGTATTTTCTTGATTTAATCATATTCTGATTTTTTTTTTTTAGAAACATTTTATTACTTCTATTTACGTTAGTTTAGGCTCTGTATTTTTATGGCCTGTATGTACTAATATGTTATAATGGTAGTTGATAGGAGAGTACACTGTATCTTTTTGTGGTAACTCATCTTATATTTCCATTTATCCTTCTGGGGCTTGTTGCTTATAATTCTGTTGATATACTGTCATTAAGGTTCATGAAACCCTAAATTCGTGTGACAAGTTTGCTAATTTCTCATTTTCCCCATTATTTCTTATTTGTGTTTTACCAGATAAAATGCAGGAAGAGATTGAGCGTGTGATTGGCAGACACCGGAGCCCCTGCATGCAGGACAGGAGCCGCATGCCCTACACGGATGCCGTGGTACATGAGATCCAGAGATTCATCGACCTCCTTCCCACTAACCTGCCCCACGCAGTGACCCGAGACATTAAATTCAGAAACTACTTCATCCCCAAGGTAATCTTGTTTCTTTTACATTGAACCTCAGTGCTCTTAAGCTTCTCACTCACAGTGTGGTTCCAGTCCCCTGCCCACATCATGTGAAAGTAGTGGGAAGTCCCTGTGTGTGGCATCTTTATGGACTCAGTGCTGTGTCCTTCAGATCTTGGTGTGTGGCAGTGGGTGTGCCAATAGTTTTGGCTCCTCTTAGGTAGTTACATTTCCAAATGAATGTTAAAGGTGTCAGTTCATCGATTTCCCTGTTTTTCAATTTTTACCAGTGTGACATTAAATCTGTATAGAAATTTGGCAGGGGTTGACATCTTGACATGTTGAATCTGCATTTGTGAATGTATTCTGACACTCTTAGTTACTTTCTGAGCAATGTTTTGTTTTCAGTACAGTGGTTTACAAATTTTTTTGTTGTTGGATAATTAACATTTTTGTATTTGTTAGAAATTTTTTAAAAGCTTTTCCCTTTTTTCAACATTGCATATTGAAATATACAGATTTTCTTTATTTCAATATTTACTTATTTGAGAGGCAGACTTAGGGAAAAAACATCTTCATCTGTTGGTTTACTCACAAATGGCAACAAATCCAGGGCTTCCGGGCTGAAGCCAGGACCAAGGAGCTTCCTCTGGGTTTCCCAAGTGGCTGCAGGAGTCCAGGCAATTAGGCCTATGTATCTTGGCTGTATTTTCCTCACTAAATGTATGCATTATGAGTAAATACACATAGTTGCATTTGCATTACTACATATTGTTTAAGGCTTCAGTATTTCTACTCGTGAAATTTTGTGTTGTAACTTTTCCTCCTTGAGAATTTTTTTCAGATTTTTGATATCAAGATAATTGTGGTCTCATAAAATTATGTGAGAAATGTTCTCTAACATGGATCTAATTTTTAAAATTTAAAATTAAATTAAAAAAATTTTAAAGCATAATTTTAGTTATGAACAGAGTCAATGTGTTGTCTAGATGCAATTCTAAGAACATAATGATATGTTCTTCTTCCCTCTGTGCCTCCATTGCATCAGGTTTGGGGACCTGCTGGAGGGGATTGCTGTACTCGCTGTTTTATACCCATCTCTCAGGCTAACCCTGTGCCGAAGTCTTTACAGAATGTAGTACTCCAAGGGCATGAGCCACTCATTCCCTCTGCACAGGGCAGTGGGGTGTAGAAATCTGCAACACTGCATGAATGAGTCTGCTCTCTCATAACAAATCAATTGAATGATTTCTTCTACCACAGTTTAGGGCCACGGATCTTACTGGAGTTAATTGTCTTAGATAGGAGTTAGCAAATATTTTTGTAGTTGGCCAAAAAGCAAATATGTTCAACTTTCCAGGCCATGGCTCTCTCTTACTTCCCTTATTGAATAGAAACAGTCTCAGACAATGTGTAAATGAATGAGGATTCCCCTTCCAACTTTTATTGAAATTAAAATTTATGTTTCATGTAATTTTCATGCATCAAAAATATTCTTCTGTATTGTTTCAGTTTAAGCGTTTTTAGCTCCCCCCATGCATAGAAAAACCAGGTGAATGGCTGGACTTCTTAAATGTTATTTGGTGATGACATTACTGTCCAGTAAAACTATCTGTAATAATGTGTGGTCTATTTGGGGACTGTGTCCTAGCTGAAAAAAGTTTACTTGTACAAGGTGTCAAATTTACACTTACCTATCTCTAGAAGTTTTATTGTTTTAGCTCCTATGTTTAGAACAATGGCTTATTTCATATTGATTCTAATTTACGCTGTAGTCATCATGCTTCATTTTTTACTTTATAAATGTCTAATTGTTTGAGTAATATTTGTTGAAATTATATTTTTCATCTCCATTTTTATTTTACAAACTAGAATATATGTATATATAAATATAGTTCAAAAGGTTTGTGGAAAAAGATAATATATATTTCCAGTAATATTTCAAAGATGCTTGTATCTTCATAAATATTTGTATATATGAAGTGTGTATATATCTGCTTTTATAACTAAATATTTATTTTTACATCAATACTTTAGTATTTTTGCTCCAATAATGAGGATTTTCACTATATAGTGACAATAGCATTCACACATAGAAGTATTGATATAACAGTATTTTGTATGACTCACACTTCAATTTTTCTAGAATATTATTTGAAGTCTTCTTTTAGTCATTTTCAATTCAGTATCCAGTCAAATGAAGCATAGAATTTGTTACCTTGTCACTTTAGTCTCATGGAATCAAGAACACTTCTGTTTTCTTTGTTTATTTCCTTTAATATCTTAACCTTTTTGAAATATTTTGGATAGGAATGTAAAGATGTTTTCCAGATGTATTTATTTGTGTTTTATTTTTTCAAAGATTAGATGCCATTTATGACTTACAAGAAAGCACATAAGTGCTATGTGTATTCTCTTAACCTCGGTGGTGAGTTAGGGGCAGACCCTGAGTTAGGATTAAAGTGTAATAAAAAAAAACTCCCTCATTTATAACGTGAACACAAACATACTGCGCCACAGTGATAAATGGTCACAGGTTTCATACTTGCTACTGAACCCACTGGCTCACATGGAAGATGCTGTCACAGGGCATTTTAGGAAAATCACTGCCACTGCCACAAGCTCATCTCTGCTCATTACTTGGTCTGTGTGACTGGGGATGTCACTGCTCTTCCTGGGACTTGAGCTGCCTCTTTTACTGATTAAAAGATTGTAATTAGTGATTTCCACTGTGTTTTTTACACAGCACAGTGACTTCTTTATACTTGGATTATCTGTGTCTGTTTTATCCAGGGTACGGACATCATAACATCACTGACATCCGTGCTACATGATGAAAAAGAATTTCCTAACCCAAAGGTATTTGACCCTGGACACTTTCTGGATGAGAGTGGCAACTTTAAGAAGAGTGACTACTTCATGCCTTTCTCAGCAGGTAATAAAATTCATTTCCATGGAACTTCAGAGAATATAACTTTTTTAATTCAAATTTTTTCTTCATATAGGGTGAACAAATTTCATGTATTCCATATGTACAGATGTAAGAGCATAATACTTCCCATCCTACAGTCCATCCCTTCTATTCTCCCACCCTCCCTCGTGTGTTGATTTTATATCCTGCCAATTCTCTTATGAATTCCAATAGACCGTTGGTGGTGTCACTTGGTTCCCTTAAATATAGGATCACGTCTTCTGCAAACAGGGATACTTTGATTTCCTGCTTTCTAATTTGTATATCTTTGATTTCTTTATTGCCCAATAGCTCTGACCAAATTTAGTGGAACTGTATTGAATAGTAATGGTAAAAGTGGACATTCTTGTCTGGTTCCACATCTTAATGGAAATGCTTCCAATTTTTCCCCATTCAATATGATGCTGGCTGTGGGTTCATCATTATATATATATATGTAAAGGAATGATCATTCTATACATATTTTGTTTAAAGTTTTGATCATGAAATGGTGCTTTATATTATTAGAGGAATGCACCTATAATGTTAATCATATGGTTTTTATTTTACAATTGTTAATATGATGCATCACACTTATTGAATTGCATATGTTGAACTATGTCTGCATACCAGAGATCAATCTCACTTGGTTCATTTGAATACTGTTTCTAAAGTGTTGTTGGATTTGCTTAGCTAGTATTTGGCTGAGAGTTCTTGCCGAATGCACATCAGGGATTTTGGTCTCTCGCTCTCTTTCTTTGTTGTATCTTTCCCTGGTTTTGGAACCAGATAACTTTTTGGTATCATGGTACCTTCTTTGGAACTGGTAAATTCCTCTTTGTACATGATGAGGAGCACCACTCGCAATGTCCATGAAATTTCTCTGCTCACAATCTATCCTTATTATTTGCAAGGTTACTGATGCTCTGAGTTGTTGACACATTCCTTCCACACTGAGAATTCTGAAATATAGATTGATTTAATTCTTCCTCTAAGTGCTTGCTCATGGTACCTAAGAGCTCTACGTAGAAGGTAAAACTGAGAAGAGTTTCATCACACATCACAATAAACACGTTAACTCCACAATCACTAAAATTCTTCTATGTGGTGTCTCTCACCCTGCAGAGACTTGTCTGGAAAAAAAAAATATGAAAAGGCACAGGACAGCACTCAAAGACCTCACCCAAATTAGCGACCAGTTGAGTAAAGACCATCAGAATCCATTGTTTTTAGTGCTGTAGGAGAGGGATGCATAGATGCAGATGATAGCGAGGAAGTGTATGGAGAGAAGATATCGGATTCTTACTCTCTCATACCAGTTGTGAGGGACAGCATGGAGCATCCAACATTCTAATAGTAAAAATGACATGTCATCTGTCTCAAAAGAACCAGACATAATGGACAGAAGAGAAAAGCCGCACATTATTAAGGACATATTGACTGAAATAATCAGAAAACTGTTCTTATTCAGTCATAAAACAGTAGAATGCAAAACCTGAAACTTGATTGTGCATCAGAAGTTGCTGAAAGATGTGTATGGCTAGGGCTAAGAGGAGAGAGAATTGTGCCAGACCTTATACATTTGTCTATACAAACCTTTCCAAATTTCCATCCATCCATCCATCCATCCTTCAATTACTGTCTTTTTTTTTGTACTAGTTACTAACACAGTGTTTGTTACATTCACAGTTACACACTGCAAGTGATTGCCCTCTCGGTTATTTTCAGGAAAACGGATGTGTGTGGGAGAGGGCCTGGCCCGCATGGAGCTGTTTTTGTTCCTGACCTCCATTTTGCAGAACTTTAAACTGCAGTCTATGGTTGAGCCAAAGGACCTGGACATCACTGCAGTTGTCAATGGATTTGTTTCTGTGCCACCTTCATACCAGCTCTGCTTCATTCCTGTTTGAAAGAGAACAACCTCTCTGCCTTTGTGCCGTTGTCGGCAACTCCCTCTCTTCAGAGGCATTGTCCATCCCCTCCTCCATCAGAGACACCCTCCCTGACCTCTCTCACATCTTACTATTCCCTCAGATCCAGTGACCACACAACCTCCATTAAGGGAGTTTCGTGGGATCATTTCACAGGGATATCTGCTATTCCCTACGTTCTGCAACACCTACACTGATTTCCACATTTGCTGATTCATATCAATGCTGCTTTACCAAGTCTTATCACTATAAAACAGAAATAAATATTTAAATATGACAATTTAGACCTGTACTTCAGTCTCCATGTTCTAAATAAAAATAAAATAATAATGCTCTTTTCGGTTCTCTGTATTCTCTTCATTTTGCATCAAGCAGGTAAGAAATAAAAGAAAATAGAGTCTTAATAGGTCCCACCAGTCTTCATAATGACAAGAAGAGAGGGGGATGAAATAGAAGATGTTAGAAAGCTATATTGTCTGAGTGTAACCTGGAGTTATTGGAGTTGTGCTTTCAGAAAATAAAAGCAAATCTTTTAAAAATATATTTATGTATTTGAAAGCCATAGTTATAGAGATGGAGGAGAGAGTGCACAGGAAGGAAGAGAGAGAGATCGTTCTTCCACTAACTGGTTACTTTACAAAAAGCTGCAATGGCTAGGGCTTAGCCAGATAAGTCAGGAGCATCATCCAGGTCTGCTATATTGGTGTCAGGGACCCCAGCACTGGGGCCATCTTCTATCTATTTTCCTGGCTTTACCAGCTATGCCACAATGCTGGGCCCTAAAAGAAACTCTGCCAAGAACAGTTCTAACCTATAGGGAAAGTTCAGAGGATCAGCTTAATGGAAGATGATCATTATTTCACAATTCATATTCCTTCTTTAGGCTACTGTGAACATAGGATAAAAATTTGAAATATTATTTTACACCCTGTTTTCAATTTAGAGGCAGATATACATGTGCATTGTTCTATTTCTCATCTAATGTTCTCAGTGCTTTTTTCTGGAACACAATCAAAATCCATGGAAAGCCTATGTTATCATTTTTCTATATTCCATCATGTTTCACACTTAACATAATTTTGAAGGTAATTTTGGGATATGTCCTTGAATTAATCAGCCCTCTTTCCTCTCTAAACCAAAGGTAACTGAAAATCAAATACTCCTCATATTTTAACCATGTTTTTCCCTTCTTCTGTATCTGAAATTAAAATTGACATCAGTAATGCCCCTTTCTGAGCTCAGCCCCCAGAGGAAGACAGATTGCCACGCATTTTTAAGGTAGTACTTATTTTTAAATATTTATTTATTTATTTGAAATGTAGAATGACATATAGAGAGGGAGAGACATAAATCTTCCATCCTCTGGTTCCCTCCACAAATGGCTGCAACAGCTTGGTCTGCAACAGCTGTCTGCAACAGCTAGGCTAAATCCAGGCCTCCTGAACTATATCCTGGTCACACATGTTAATTGCAGAGACCCGTGTACCTGATCCTTCTCCTGCCTTCCCAGTTGTATTAAAAGGGAGGTGGATGGAAGAAGAGCAGTCAGTACTTGAACTGTCATTTCTTTTTCTTATTATTTAACAGGTAGAGTTATAGACAGTGAGAGAGAGAGACAGAGAGAAAGGTCTTCCTTCCATCGGTTCACTCTCCTAATGGCCACAATAGCAAGTGCTGCATCGATCCAAAGCCAGGAGCAGGTGCTTCCTCACAGAATCCCATGCAGGTGCAAGGACCCAAGCACTTTGGCCATCTTCCCCTGCCCTCCTGGGCCACAGCAGGGAGCTGGACTGGAAGACAAGCAACCGGGACTAGTACCCGGCATCCCAATTGGGACTATAACCTGGGGTGCCGGCACCACAGGCAAAGGATTTGCCAAGTGAGCCACAGCGCCGGCCGAACTGCCATTTCAATATGGCATGTTGGTGTTGAAAGCAGGGGCTGAACCTACTGTGCCCCAATTAATAAGCTATCATAAAGATTTACATGTTTCTGTACATATATGAATGTGTAGTTATATACTATCAGAGAATATACAGTACATATAAACACATACATATAGCATTAAATGTTTTTATAATGTTGGACTCTTACTACATGTACATTCTAAAGCTTTTTTAAAGATTTATTTATTTATTTGAAAGTCAGAGTTACACAGAAATAGGAGAGGCAGAGAGAAATAGAGAGGTCCTCCATCCACTGGTTCATTCCCCAATTGGCCGCAACATCCAGAGCTATGCCTATCCAAAGCCAGGAGCCAGGAGCTTTTTCTGGGTCTCCCACACCGGTGCAGGGGCTCAAGGAGGTGGGCCATCCTCTACTGCTTTCCCAGGCAATAGCAGAGAGCTGGATCAGAAGTGGAGCAACCAGGTTCTTTTTTTTATCTAATAATGTTCCATGAAAAACCCCACAATAGTAGAAATATGGAAAGTGGTTATTAAGGGTATAAAAGAAGAAATGGAGATTGTTGTTTTAAAATAGATATTGCAAATTAAAACTATTAAGCACCGTTTAAATCTTCTTGACAGGAAAATGTGGTAATTCATGTATTGGTAAAGGTGTAGCAAGAAGGCAATCTTGCACACTGTAAAATCAACTTCTCAATGAGGCCAAACATGAATGTTTCATTAAGTCTTGAAATCTCTCTTCCATCTGTACCGTCCCTCATCAGATATAAAGTGTTTACCTTTACCTTGCTTTTGAACTAACAAAAATTCTGTAACTCAATCTTTATTATAAATTAGGAGGCAAATAATATTTGCATTGGTTCTCATTACTACTATTATTCATTGCCACAAATGCAGTGGCTCAAAACCATGCAGATGATTAAATTATGGTAATGGTGTTCTAAGGTCCAAGATCAGCTTCACTGGGGTTAATCAAAATATCATCAGAGTTGGTTTCTTCTGGAGACTTTAACATAAAATCCATTTCTCTGATGTGTGTGTATGTGTCTCTGTGTGTATCTAGGGTATTGGTTGGCACCAGTCTTTGGATTGATTCCTTTGAATCATTCCAACCTTTTGCTTGCACTATCACATTTTCTTTCTCTTTTTTAAAGTTTTAAGGATTTTATTCAATGAGAGAAACGCACAGGAGAGTAAGGGCTCCATCTAAGGAGAAGGGGAAGTCTAGATCCACACCAACCAGAGAGCAGGCCAGGAGCCACGTGCAGCAAGCGATTAGTTATGAGCAGCTACAAGCAGCTTAGCACAGGTAGCAAAGGGAAAGCAGAGAGAGCAGGCAGCCAAAGGCCATGCGCCCGAAGGCCAGGGCAACAAGGGCAAAAAGCCAACAAAAGGGAGAAAAGTGGGCCACGTTTTCTACTACGACTCTTAACTTTTTATTTCTCTTTCATGAAGACCACTGTGATTACAGGAGGCCCACCAGTCAAATAAGTATTATCTAACCCTGTCATGATACCTGATACAATCACATTTGCAATGCCTCTCTTAGTATTTAAAACAACATGTTTACAGGTTCATGTCCAAAGTATTAGGACATGAACACCTTTACTCAGGAGATTAGTTCATTATTCAGCGTATCATGTTATTATTATATCCATTTATCAACGTACCCTAAAAAGGGCACAGAGCCAAGTGTGCAGTTAGGCATTCCAAAGTGCAATAACAACACATGTCACACTGACATGAACTGAAGAACAGGAGAAAGTAGCCTGCCTGAGAGGTCATCATATAGATGTCCAGTCAGAGGAAGTGAACTTCAAGAGAGCAGAGTGACAACTTGAGGAGAGAGGAAATGAAAAGACCTTCTCACCAAAGGATAAGAGGAATATTGTAGGTCCTGTCTGACAAGGCACATCCTCACCAGCAGCCAGAGACAGGGCAATGTGAAACCAGTGATTCAACAAGCAATGAACCTGAAAAGCCAGAATACAGTCCCACAGAAACCAACTCAAAATCTAGAGGAACAACTGGAAAGAACCCCTTCTTAGTCTTCTCGGACACTGACTTTGGCCCTGACTCAGAATTCTCATTACCCTAATATAGTAATATGAGTACGAACTGATTGTGGACTTGGTCCTCATAGCCTGAGACCATGGACTGGTGCTACACAGCTTGCGTTCCTGTTTCCACTAAAATATTCTTATTTCTGACTTGTGTGTGTTGACCATCTGCCTTTCTCTCCATTTGTTCCATTACCCTCCTTCGGAATCTATCCAATTTTTTTTAAAGATTTGCTTATTTGTTTGAAAGGTAGAGTTGCAGAGAGGCAGAGGCAGAGAGAGAGAGACAGAGAGACAGAGAGAGACAGAGATACAAAGAGAGAGACAGAGAGAGAGGTCTTCCATTTACTGGTTCACTTCCCAGATGACCTTAATGACCAGAGCTGTGGCAATCCAAAGCCAGAAGCCAGGAGCCAGGAGCCAGGAGTTTCTTCTGGGTCTCCCACATGCAGGGGCCCCAGGGCTTGCATCATCTTCTACCGCTTTCCCAGGCTACAGCAGAGAGCTGGATGAAAGTGGAGCTGCCGGGACTTGAACCAGCACCCATATGGGATGCAGGCACTATAGGAGGAAAGTTTACCTGCTATGCCACAGCGCTGGCCATCCTATTTGGTTTTAATGTCTCATCTTTGCTTTCCCCCTCCTTCACTCGCCCACCTATTTTCCATTCTCTTCACAAATGCTCACTGACAATTTGTAGAGTGGGTGTACACAGGGGCTTGCTGAACACAGATTCAAATCCTATTATTAGAATTAGGAAAGAGTGCATGGGCTGGAGGCTCTCCAAACCCCTCTAATGTCAGTTCCAGCTTCCCTATGGTGAGACATCACACAGCCTTGCTCAGGTCAGATGGAGGCAAACCCCACAGGAAGACTCACATTCTTGGCTCTCATGACTACCACATTCCTGGAAGGCGGCCCTTCCTCAGATACAGTCAGCAACTTCTCATACGCACCATCAGATACAGTATTCCAGGGCTGGCAGAGTGGAAGAACGTCTTCATTAGGAATGTGTCTTGTCTCCACCTGTCTTCTTCCCAGAGCTGTCCTCTCTTTAGGGTTCCCGCAGTCTTGAGGCTCTCGGTTCCTGGTTTAAAAAGAGCTGTGCAGAGACCACAGCTCCTCCTGGAAGGGTTCAGCTTCTGGAGTTCAACTGTCCTGATATCTGGATCCCTGTTGAGCCCCCAGGTCCCTGGCACTGCCCTGATTCCTGAAGGTGTTTAGGGGAGGAGGAGTGCAGAGGAATTGCACTACAGGTTTAGGGTTCTGGCATTATGGGTAGGAGGTCTCAGAGAGAAGTCTCTGATTACAATGGAGCTTAAAGAGACAAGGTTGCCATTCGACAATTTCTTCTGTAAGGATGTGGTTCTCCTGATCTTGTGCAGACCAAACAGATGAACATGAATATGGATAATATGAGAGTAGACATCATCTTTAACTTGACTTTTAGTTAATTTTATTTATCAGATCAGCCCACTTATCTTCCCACTACCCATATAGATTGTCTATCAATCAGTAAATTTGAATTTAGATGGAATCCTTTATAAATGATAGACCATATTTCAGCATGAGAATTTCTTTAAGTTCACTCATACGGAATTGAATCTCAGTCTGTTCAGACTGATGTAAAAAATGCCATAGACTTGGTGACTTATACAGAACAGAAATTTACTTCTCACACTTCTGGAAGCTGGGAAGTCTAAGATTAAGGCTCCAGCACATTGCTGTCTGGTGTGGATCTTCCTGGGAAGAACTCACTGTTGTAACTGTGAAATGTGTAAAGTTTGTCACTGTGAAACCGTATAGTTCTGCACACATTTGTAGAAAATTATTTCTAAGGGTACAGTTTAAAGACTTGCCATGGGATCTCAAATCTTAAGCTTTGTGGTAAAAACGGCATTTACAGTGTTAAAATGACCATTTGGATACGATTACGTGCTAAATTGATCATATAGATTGGATGAAGTGTTTGATAATAATGATAGAATTAAAAATGAGTGAATGCTCCAACATGGGAAGCATCCCACACAGCAAACTCACAGAATGATCTCATTATGAGCCCTTAAGGTATTCTGGTCTGGCTGAAAGCCCATGAGAACATTTCAGGCATGGAAATCCAAAACACTGTAGCAAAAAATGTCCTATATGAAACACCTCAGTGGGTGAGTCTCTAGTGGAAAGAAGTCACCAAAGAAGGATGTATTTTTCTCTGAAGAGGTGAGAGAACTTCCATTTTGTTTATGGCCTTGTCCAAATACTGACTGTGGAGGCAAAAGGCTTCCACAGCCTAGGCAGCTCATGTCAAGATCCTCCAGTGATCACCAACATTATACATAAGAGTGTTAATTGTTAAATTAACAACAGAAGTCTCTGTGCACTAACTTCCTACGCAGGACCTCTGTCCTCAAAGAGTTGGATGATAAGAGTTAATAGTTAAACTTTTTCTCAGAGATTTACTTTGGTTTAGTGCATTAAATGGAGGATATTCTTATGTCTCATAAGCTATAGTTATATCTAAGTACTTTTGCCATGCAAAAGATACATCATTATAGGTTCTTCATCAAAGTTAATTAAGTTTCTTTTAAAAAATTTAAAATAAATTTATGTATTATGAATCAATCCTCAGAAAGATTTACTTTTATTAAATTAAGCAGTTTACTTTTTTTCCTTATTGTAAAAATAATCCTTCTGGTGTTCTATTGCACAGTAGGGTCACAATAGTTAACAATAACATATTGTGTAATTCTAAATAGCTAGAAGAAAGACTTTTGAATGCTTACACTACCTAGAACTTTTGAATACATGAAGTGATGGATGCTAATTATCCTAATTTTATCATTAACATGCATAATGTATTGAAACATAATATTGTACCTCATAAATATGTACAATTATTGTGGGTAAATAAAAACAAATTAATAAAAAAGTGCAAGTAAAGTATAAAATAAAATATTTGTTTACTAAAAAAGGAAATTAACCAATGCACCTTTTTTGTGACAGGCAGAGTGGACAGTGAGAGAGAGAGACAGAGAGAAAGGTCTTCCTTTGCTGTTGCTTCACCCTCCAATGGCTGCTGCGGCTGGTGCGCTGCAGCTGGCGCGCTGCGGCTGGCACATCACGCTGATTCAAAGCCAGGAGCCAGGTGCTTCCCCTGGTCTCCCATGTGGGTGCAGGGCCCAAGCACTTGGGCCATCCTCATTGCACTCCTGGGCCACAGCAGAGAGCTGGCCTGGAAGAGGGGCAAGTGGGACAGAATCCAGCACCCCGACCAGGACTAGAACCCGGAGTGCCAGTGCTGCAGGTGGAGGATTAGCCTATTGAGTCATGGCACCGGCCACTAATGCACCTCATTATCAACTTACTTAAGAGGAAGTATCACATGCTCATAAAAATGGTGGAGAAATTGAAAAAAAATCCAACACACAACTGTGGAAGAATTTCTCAGCAAACGAAGACTAGAGGGAGGACATTCTACTTTAGCAAATAAGATATAGCAAATACCCATAGCTAACATGATCATTAATGGTGAAAAACTTGAAACTTTCTGTCTGAGGTCATGAACAAGGCAGGATGTCTCCTCTTACCATGCCTATTTGGCATCCTACTAAACATTCCATCTAATATAACAAAAAGAAAAGGAAATAAAATATACTGATTTGGAAGTAATTTTTAAAATTGTCATTGTTTGTACATTTCTATGTAGGAAATTTCAAAGGTTATTAGAAACAAAGCTAAAAGCCAGAAAATCAAAATTAAAAAAGAAAATAATTAAAATCTCCCAAATATATTAAGCAACTCTGGTAATGTGTTAGGGTGCAAGATTAATATGTAGAATTCAATTTTTCCTGTAGAGTAACAATGAATAATTGAGTTTTGAAATGAAAAACATAATACCATTTATATTAGCATCAAAAATATGACATACTTGTGATAAGTCTGACAAATTATGTACAATATCGCTTGAGAAAATTGCAAATGGCTAAAATAAAACAAAGATGATACATATAAATGGAGATATATTCCATGTATAAGAATATGAAGACTCATTGTTAAAATACTAGTATTCTTGATTTGATCTAGGGAAACATCACACCCAATCAAAATACAGGCATATTCTTTTTAAAAACATCAACAGTGTGAATGTAACATGTATATGGAGAGGTTAAAAAAAACGCACAGCCGGGGCTGGCACTATGGCACAGCAGGTTAAAGCCCCAGTCTGCAGCGCCAGTATCCCATGTGGGTGCTGATTCAAGTCCCAGCTGCTCCTCTTCTGACCCAGCTTTCTGCTATGGCCTGGGAAAGCAGTAGAATATAGAACAACTCCTTGGGCCCCTGCACCCGCCCACGTGGGAAATCCCAAAGAAGCTCCTGGCTCCTGGCTTCAAATCAGCTTAGCTCTGGCTGTTGCAGTCATTTGGGGAGTGAACCGGCAGAATGCAAGACTTCTCTCTCTCCCTGCTTCTCCTTCTCTCTGTGCAACTCTGACTTTCAAATAAATACAATTCTTAAAAACAAAAACAAAAAAAAACTTAGCCAATACTGAAGGAACAATAAGAGGACTGAGCCTCCTTTCTCTACCTTCAAGCCTTTTAATAAATCTGTAGTAGTGAAATAATCCAGTGCCAAAGAGAAAAATACCATATTTCTCCTTGATTTGGGAGAATTAATAGCATGCCAAAAATGAAAGCTATAGAAGCAAAATTGTCATTTTAGAATCAATGTCTTCAATAGTCCTTGACCTGACTGTCGAGGGACAGTTTACCATTGTGACTTTTTACTGTGTATAGCTTTTTTGTTTTGTTTTGTTTTTCTGTTTTCTTTCTATCTCTCTCGTTTCTCTTCTTCATACTATATGCTGAACTCTCTGTAACACAGCGTTAATCATATGTATTTTAAGGCAATTGGAAAAGATCCCAGTGAAAAATAAGAGGGGGAATAAGAGAAGAAGGAGATAGTCTAGTTCTGCATACTGTCATACAGACTTACCTCTAAGTGTACAGCCTAAGACCTTGTCATGGGGATCCAAACCCATAAGAATCGGTGGTATAAACACCATCTTCACTGTTAAAATGATCATATTAAATGTTAAAGGCAACATACAGATAGGTCTAAGTTTAAAAAGCATGATATAAATAACATCAAGTACCTGGTAAAAATAATAGAATTAAAAAGGAAGCAAAGACCAACATGGGAAGCAGTCCACACACCAGACTCCTAGAATGACATTCGCTGTAAATAACACTCTGACCTTAGAATCAGCCCTTAAGGCTACCTGGTCAGGCTGAAAGGTGTGCAAGAGCATTTCAAGCATGGAAAGCCAAGAATCTGTGACAAATAATATTCTACACGGAGGATCTCTGTGAGACCTCAGAGGAAAGAAAGTGTCATCAAAGAAGGATACACTCTTCTCTGAAGGGAGAAGAGAACATCCACTTTGCTTATGACAATGTCCAAATATCGATGGAGTCCATGTTCACAGAAGGCTTCCAAAGCCTTGGCAGTCCATAGCAAGAGCCTGATCATTGACATCATAAAAAAGAGTGTTAATTGTTAAAGGAACAATAGTAGTCATTGTGCACTTGCTTCCCAGGTAGGACCTCTGTCACTATTGAATTGTAATATGAGAATCGACTGCAAAATTCTATCCCCAAACTGTACTCTATATGTTGTGTGTGCATGGGTGCAAATTGTTGAAGTCTATGCTCAGCATGGAGTTGATCCTCTGTATATAAAGTCATACTAAAAATGAACCATAATGTAGAAGGAGATGGGAGAGGGAGAGGCAGGTGAGATGGGACCTGGAGGAGGGGGAGTTAAGGGAGGAAGAACCACTATATTCCTAAAGTTGTATCTATGAAAAATGCATTCATTAAATAAAAAAAATCTATAGTAGTTAAAACAGTGAGATATTGGTGAAAATTAGACAAATAAATTACTGGAACATAATAGATAGTCAGAAATAGATCCAGACAAATCTATTCAATAATTTTTAGAAAAAGAGCAAAGGCAGCTCTATGCAGAAAGTATAGCCATTTTTTTAAAAAAAACTTTTATTTAATAAATATAAATTTTCAATCACAGCTTTGGTACTACAGTGGCTTTTCCCCTCCCGTAACTGCCCTCCTGCCCACAACCCTCCCATCTCCTGCTCCCTCTCCCATACCATTCACATCAAGATTCATTTTCAATCATCCTTATATACAGAAGATCATTTTAATATATATTAAGTAAAGATTTCAACAGTTTGCACCCATACAGAAACACAAAGTGTAAAGTACTGTTTGAGTATTAGTTATAACAGAAACAATTGTTCCAGAAACAATTGAACACTCATAGGCCCAAAAAAAAGAAAAGAAAAGAAAAGAAAAGAAAAGAAAAGAAAAGAAAAGAAAAGAAAAAGAATATGGATATTGTCCTTTCCCCCTTGCAAAGTTAATTTGTGGGCAGAGGCTTTGGAGTGGTGGGTGGGGTGGGGGTGGTTGTGAGAGATGAATAAGCAGAGAACAGAGGATTTTAGGGCAGTGAATTTATTCTGTACAATACCACAATTGTGCACATATCTCATTAACATTGGTCAAATCGATAGAATTAACAAGGCATGAGTGAATGTTATGTAAAATATGAACTCCTGCTGATGTTGGTTCAATGTATGTAAGAAATCTTACAAATGAGAGTTATTAATTGTAGGAAAGTCTGAGGGTGTGTGTCGTCATTGTCTAATTTTCTATTTAGTTTTT
Source organism: Sylvilagus floridanus (assembly GCA_949820135.1). Taxonomy (NCBI): domain Eukaryota; kingdom Metazoa; phylum Chordata; class Mammalia; order Lagomorpha; family Leporidae; genus Sylvilagus; species Sylvilagus floridanus. Next base: position 47,532,801 of record OX463235.1, read on the forward strand.
CTGTGGAACTTAAGCTGTATTGTGGAAATAAATTCTAGAAATGAACAACAAAAATTCTTGTTCTGACAGTTCTAGGGAAGCTGAATTTGTATTATTCTACTATTGTGGGTTTAACAGTGTTCATCTCCTGAATATTTGAACTGAGATCAGGATTCCATACAATGGGATGTGAGAATTCACTGAACTGAAGGATGGAATACTGGGATTCTAAGACAAGTTCTTTTACTGCTGTATTGGTCAAACTGTATTTCACTGGGGTACCAGTGGCTCATCTTTAAACATAAATTTGGACTAGATGATCTCAGAGATCCCTTTTATATAAGGATTATATGATCGTGGGGCTAGTGTTTGGTGGAATACCTAATGTGCCATTTGGGACGACTGCATTTTCTAGCAGGACCTGGGTTTGAGTCTCAGTGATGCTCTCCATTGCATGTTCCTGATAATGCACACCCTGACAGGCAGCAGGAGATGACTCATGTTCTTGGGGCCATGCTACCTATGTGCTTGGCTTGCATTGAGTTTCTGGCACTCAGTTTTAGTCTGACCAAGCACCAGTCATTGTGGGTCATAGAGCAGTGAAACTGCGGATGGGAGGTCACTCTGTCTCATCTTTCTTTCCCAGTCCATCTCTCTACTTTTCTTTTCTTAGTTTTTTTTTTTTTAAATTAATTTATTTATTTGAAAGTAAGAGTTAACACTGAAACAGAAAGAGAGGCAGAGAGAGAGAGAGAGAGAGAGAGAGAGAGAGAGAGAGAGGTCTTCCATTTGCTGTTTTCATCCCTCAGATGGCTGCAATGGCTGAGGATTTGTTGATCTGAAGCCAGGAGCCAGGAGCTTCTTCTGGGTCTCCCAACAGGTGCAGGGATACAAAGACTTGGACCATCTACCACCACTCTCCCAGGCCATAGCCGAGAGCAGGATTGGAACTGAAGCAGATGGGACTCAAACCTGTGCCCACATGGGTTGCTGGTACTGTAGACAGTGATTTACCCACTATACCACAGCACAGGCCTCCCATCTCTCTACTTTTCAAAAAAGATTATCCTGGATTTTTATAAACGCTATGTGTATATAAAAAGTTCAGGCAGGACATCAACTCACGGGAAAGGAGAAGCAGAGCAGGGTCACTAATCTTCAAGGATTAATGTGACTGCTGTACAGAGAGTGACAGAGCTCATTGAACACAAAACAAATTGATGTGGTTCTGTTAAGAGTTTAGAACTATGTGAATTAGAAAATTTCTTCTCTTTGCCCTGGATGTAGCATTCACCAAGAAGTGGAATTGTTCATGTTCTAAACTTTCTTGACCCTGATTTTAATCAATTGTTGTGGTAATCATTCACTAAGTCATGTTTATTTTGCAAGTCACTGATTAGAGTGAGTCACGCAATACTGAATTAAAGCACACTTTGAAAGTGTTGGTGAACCCAGATGAACTAAAGGCCTTAGTTTGAGGAAGAGAGCAAGACATGGGACATATGGGGTCAGTTCAGAAGTCCAACATCAGCAGTTTGTGTGTCTATGGCCTTGGGACTTAATCTCCAAGGCCAAGTTTCCTCATCCCTCAAATGGAAATGATTTTACCTAAGGCAAAGGTAACAGAATCCAAAGAATGTGTAGTGTGTGAAACCCTGTTAATTACCAGAATCTCTCTGTTCATGCCCAATAAAACATTCTCTAAGTTGGTCTCAAAAAGATTTAATTTTTGCAAATACAGTTTAGAAATAATAGCACTAGCCAATTTAGAAAAACATCTGATGATACTGTAAAAACATGCCTTTGTATAAGCACAGTCATTAGTGATCTAGGAATTTTTATCATTCAGTGATGTTTAGATTCTCATGAACACACTGTCACCTGCTGTTCAGGTCAACAAGTTGTGGTTCTTTGAGCTATGGGTCTATTGAATTATTTCCCTTCCTCTCCTCCTCTATTGCATCTGTAAGTGCATTCTTTCTATTATTTCCCTGAATTGCTGAATTATCTCACTTTTCATGTCAGACCATGACAGACCCAAACCAACAGAATCATTCTTGGCTGGAGTTGAACATGAGGTGAGGGTAGTTTTTGTTTCCCAAGTGTTTCCCTCAAATTCTCTGAGTTGTTTATTGAGAGTCACTAGTATTTTAGGTTTCCTTTGTTTGTTGAAGTTGCTCTGGAGGCTGCCTGTGTGTAGGACATAGGACACAAGATGGGAATCAGAAGATCTCATAGAAATCCTCTGGCATAGACATTGTGGCATAGTAGTTCAGCTGCTGCTTTTGACACAGGCATTCAATGACAGAAGCTTGGTTTGATTCCTGTTTTCACCTTTTGAGTGGGTTTATGCTATTGCTATACCTGGGGTCAGCAGATGATTTCTCAGCTCCTGGGGCCCTTTGACCCATGTGGTAAACCTGGATTGACTTCTGGGTTTCTGATTTGACCTGTCCCAGCCTTTGCTGCTTGGGAATTTGGGGGAGTGATCCAAGATACAGGAAATGGATCTCTAACTCTGTTTACTCTCTCTGTCTCTCTGTCTCTCTCTTTCTCTTTCTCTGCTTTTCAAATAAAAAAAAAAGCTTTAAAAGCTATATTAAACTTTATTTAAAAACCTCTCCAAAAGCAAAAGTAAACACAAAGCCCAAATTCCTTTCTCTAACTTGTGAGTTGTGACCCTGGCCAAGTCTTCTGTTTGTAGGAATCTCTACTTCTTCTGAAGAGTAAAAATTAATATTCTCAGCAATCTAGTGGTTTTCTTTAAAAAATTTAATGGTGAAAATCATGCCAATTTCTTCAGTTTGTGATTTGTTTATTTCTAGTCTTTCAATATTTATGGTTTCTGGTTACTTTCTAATGTATAGTTATCTATAATACTATTAGAGTATATTAAATATTTGAATAGCTGACATTTGAGTACAGAGTATCTGAATTTTTAACATAGCTTCAAGACACAGTGACATATATTTTATATGCATATGTAATTCATTGATATACAAGTCAGCATATTGTGATTTCTTCCAGTCAATACTTAGGAAGTGGTCATTATTCACAGGCACAGAATTCAGTGTAATTACATTGTGGCATAATTGAAAATTGTGCATATTGAAAATACCTGTTTTGCTTTTCTTTTTTTCCAATTACCAATACATGGGCACAACCCAGTACAATGAAATTACCATTTACCTAGTGAGCACAGGAAAGAATGCAATGTAACTAAAGAATGTCTTGTTTTCATCTCTGTCATGGAGGCAAAGTCCACTCAGAAGAGAGGATAAAGTGCATCGCTGCTTGACACGTCAGAGAAGCATATTAACAAGAGTGGTATAAAGCCTGTGCTTCCCAGCTCACAGGATCCCAGGAAGAAGAGAATGGAGCCAGTTGTGGTCCTGGTGTTGGGGCTCTGCTGTTTACTTCTCCTTTCACTCTGGAAGCAGAATTCTGGGAGGGGGAAGCTCCCTCCTGGCCCCACTCCTTTCCCCATCATTGGAAATATTCTCCAGATAGATGTTAAGGACATCAGCAAATCCCTAAGTAAGGTAAGTATTCATTATGCTCCTCCTGTGGCATACAAAGGGGAAATAGATTGACTCTTTTTAAAATAAAATCTATTCCTGGATGCACACTCTTATAACAGATGATGATAAATCAAAATGCTCTCTGTAAGCTTTGATGTTTCTTCTACCAATTTCAGGAGTTGAGTAGAGAAATATTAGGTCCTTGGAGATGGAATTAAAATAACTAAGTGACAAAAATCAGTTGTACCGCTGACCTTTTTGATTTTCTGCCATTTGCCTGAAGGTCAGTGATAAGTGAAGAGCTTCTGATACAAATTTTCATTCACGAAGTCATCTACTGTATCATACTTTTTTCCAGAATATCCATGAAAATTGAACTTTTCTGCAGAATCAATAAAAACTGGTATCAAGCTATGGGTGAATGAAAGAAAGAAGTAAACATTCAGTGGCCACCTGGTGGCATCAGAATTCTTTTAGATTCTGTGAAACCCTGCTGTGTGTGGTCCAGAATGCTGAAGGATAGAAGAAACTGCTCCTCCCTGAAATGTTGCTTGCAAAGTCCTGGCCCTGCCTCTGGGGCTTGTTTTCCTTTTCCTTCCCTTCCTTCCCCCACCTTCTGCTTCTGCCTCTTCTGATTTTCTCCTTCTTCTTCCTCCTTTTCTTCCTCTTCCTTCTTTCTTTCTCCTCCTTCTCCTTCTCTTCCTCCTCTTCCTTCTCCTTCGCCTTCTCCTTCTCCTCCTCCTTCTTCTTCTCCTTCCTCCTCCTCCTCCTTCTTCTCCTTCCTCCTCCTCTTTTTTCTTCTGATTTCCTTTCTTGATTCAGAAGGCTGAGTGATAGAGGGACAGACAGAGTGAGAAATCTCCTGGACAGCTTTGTAGCATAACAGGTTAAGCCTCTGCTTCCTACACTGACATCCCATATGTGTGCCTGTTCAAGGCCAGGCTGCTCCACTTCCCATCCTGCTGCCTGCCAATGTACCCAGGAAAGCAACAGAGAAACATGCAAGTCCTTGGGCGCCTGCACCCACGTGGGAGATCCAGAAGAAGCTCCTGGCTCCTGGCATCAGCCTGGCCCAGCCGTGCTCCTCTCTATTAATCTGCCATTTAATTAAACAAACATGAAAAAGAGATCCCACCTGTTCTTTGACTGCACAAAGGACAACAATGGTCAGAGCTGAGCCAGGCCAACCAAGAGCCAGGAACTATTCCTTGGTCTCCCATGTGAATGGCAGGTTTTCTTTCAAGATTTAATTTATTTAATTGAAAGGCAAAGTAACAGAAAGAGAGAGACACAGAAAGAAAGACATCTTGCTTGTTCTATTTCTGTCTTATTAATAGTAACAAATTTCAAACTGTGCTGGGCATTAGACTACTTGGGATGATTTCTAAGAGTATACATCGCTAGTGTCATCACAGGCCTGCTGAGTCAGGATGATCATAAGATGGACTTACCACGTGATCCTGAAGTTGGCTAGATATTGATTTCAAGCCACAAAGATTGAGTAAGCAGTACATCAACTTTCTTTACTGGGTGCAGGAAACTGGCAATAAATTTGGAATCTCAAATGGCAGTTTGTTTATTTATAAAATAGTGCAAAAAAAACTTGCTGAGTATATTGTTTGAGAATTAAATGTAAACCGCATACCAACTAATAAGACATTGTATGGCACATCATAGGACATTCATGAGTGGCAGCCATAATAATCGCTATCATATTCAAGTATAAATAGAAATATTAGAATCCATGACAGAATAAAGAGATAACATGGTGGCCGGAAGTGTGGCGCAGCAGGTTTAACCCCTGGCCTGAAACACTGAGATCCCATGTGGGTGCCTGTTCTAGACCCAGCTGCTCCTCTTCTAATCCAGCTCTCTATTATGGCCTGGGATAGCCGTAGAAGATGGCCCACATGGGAGACATGGAAGAAGCTCCTGGCTCCTGGCTTCAGATTGGCAGAACTTGGGTTGTTGCAGCCATGTGGAGAGTGAACCAGCAGATGGAAGACCTCTTTCTCTGTCTCTACCTCTCTCTGTAACCCTTTCAAATAAATAAAAAAAAAATCTAAAAAAAAGAGAAAACATATACAATGCTAATATGTGTCTGAATAAGACACACTATGTGGCTTACATGTGCTTTCTTTGGTGACATTTGTTTCTCTCCCCAGTTCTCAGAACACTATGGCCCCGTGTTCACTGTGTATCTGGGCATGAAGCCCACTGTGGTGCTGCATGGATACGAGGCAGTGAAGGAGGCCCTGGTTGATCTTGGAGATGAGTTTGCTGGAAGAGGCCATTTTCCTATGGCTGAAAGAGTTAATAAAGGACTCGGTAAGTGTGTGTGTGTGTGTGTGTGTGTGTGTGTGTGTGTGTATGTGTTGAACAGTGGTTATGGGATGGAGAGGTTAGAAAACAGACTTGAAAAATTCCTCAGACAGAACTTGGCCAACTGTGTGGCTACCTCATGTTGGATTCTTCCTCCTAGTTTCTGTTTCTCATTCTGGCAGGAATAATTTTCAGCAATGCAAAGACATGGAAGGAGATGCGACGCTTCTCTCTCATGACCCTGCGGAATTTCGGGATGGGGAAGAGGAGCATTGAGGACCGAGTTCAAGAGGAGGCCCGCTGCCTGGTGGAGGAGCTGAGAAAAACCAACGGTGGGTGACCCTTACCCCACATCGCTGACCTCACAGTGCTCCCCTGAATATGCTGCCCTGGGAAACGTTGCAGGGTGGGCAGAGCCTTCATCCTGAGGCCTGGTCGCCTGCTGCCATGGTGGGAGAGGCGATTTGAAGCAGAGAAGCAGGAAGTTTGTGCAGATCTGTGCTGTGTGTACAGCATGGTTCTGCGTCTGGTGGGGTTGTAAAAGTTCACTTAATACTTTTCTATAACAAGTCAGTTCCTACAATTTGCAATCAGAAATCATGAATATAAGTTCTGAGTGTTTTTTTAATGAAAGAACTGAAGAGCAACATGTTCCCCATAGCCTAAATGCTGTTATCCATTGAAGAACATTTCATGGTGGAAACTTGGCAAATGCATAGGGTGGCAATGACCCATCAGTCTCTTATGGGACAAGAACCGACCCTCAGTGGTGTTCACATCTGCATGCTCAGCTTCACTGACATGTCTGAGGTTTCCCCAGGCTGGTGCCTAGTGCTGGACACCAGTGGTGCTATGTGCAGTTGAACTCCCTAGGAATATCCCACCAAAGTTCCTGTCACTTACTATCATCTGTAATCACACTGTTTACAAAAATTGCTGTACTTGTTGAGTCTACTTCCTCTATGGATTTATTTAACAAAATTTCAGCTGTTAAGAATAGCTGTTTATATTGACTTTCCTTTGCAGAGAGTGGCTCTTGTTTCTGCCTTGCTTTCTCTCTGTGTTTATTAGATTTTGTTTGAGAAATTTTGACATATTTTCCTCCCACAATCAGATCTACTGCTCCAAGATGTGTTGTTCACAACACGTCTGATTATCAGTTCGGTTTCCAAATTACCTTGTTTTTAATCCTCTCTTCTAAGCAAAGTGAAGACTGAAAATCAGGTTTTCTGTAGATAACACACACACACACACACACACACACACAAATACACAGTATCCAAGGCTTTCCAAATTATCCTCTACCTCGTTGGGGTAAAATAAAATTTTTTTCTAAAAAAGTAGAGTACCATAATGTTAAGAAAGCCTGACATAGGAGCAACTAACACAGGTATCCTAATGTCCTGTACTCTACCGTGTAATCTGAACACTTTTAATTAAGATGCCTTTATGGGGGGGGGGGGTGAGGAATGTCAATAGCTATGGATTTGGGAGCTCTTTACCCCAAAGTTCAAGTTGATCATTTGCTTCTAGCATTTGCACCATAGAAATCTGCCAACTAAAATGAAAATCTGCCCTGTATTTTCATTTGTTTATAGGTAAAATGAGAGACTTGGCTTAACCTATGGATAATTTTAAATGTTATTAAAACATCTTTTGATAGTTGTTATAGTTGTACAGAACACTATGTTAGAATCTACTAAAGGTCAGCTTTGCTCAAGTATGTTAAATACGGAAACCATTTCCTGGTATTGAATATTCACTTTTCAAGAAAGGAAATTCACTTTTTTCATTTAAGATTAAAACTCATGATAAAGAGACTCAAATTATTATTTTTGGCTTCATCTATCTGGGATATATGCTTGAAATAAAATAATATAATGCTCATTCTACTACCTAAAGCAAACAAATCCATCCTAAACTTACTGTTTCTTTACTTATTTTTTAATGTTTACCTATAGAATGAAAATTAATCATATAGACACACACACACACACACAGAGAGAGAGAGAGAGAGAGAGAGAGAGCTCTCATCTACTAGTTCACTCCCCAGATTCCCACATAGCCAGGCCTATAATGGAGTCAGAAGTGGGCACTCGACTATGTCTCCCACTTGAGTGGTGTGATCTCAGCTACATGAGCCATCACCTGATGTCTCCAAGAGTCTGAATTGTCAGGAAGCTGGGGTTAGGAGTGGGGTGTAGTGTTGAACCCAGCACTCTATCTGGATTGCAAATCATCTTAGATGGTATCATAATTCATTTTTGTTTTTTCTCATGTTGCATGGATGCTTTCAGCTTTTAAAATGTTTCCTTTAAATATGTGAATTTACCCACAATTTGTCTCTTAATTTTCTTTCCAATGGTTCAACACTATCATTTTCACTGTGACTATTCTATTCATTATTTTATCTCTAAGAAGTTTTCTGGCCAACACTATTTTCTGCTCACCATTTCAGTGCTTTATTGTCTACAGACATTGCACAGGTAACTGATTCTAGTTTGAAAACTTGAACTACTAAGTTTAAAGAAGTTTTTATTTTCTTTCCCAAATAGCAGATCTCTTGTGTTAAAACAGAGCGTATAAAAACGGTGAATGTGAATTGAGTATTGGAAATTTCAGTATTTATCTATTATTTAGTCAACTCAGGCTTACAGTAAAGTGATGTTTGTTTGATTTTCTGTGTCACTTTTTTTTTTTACTGTCACAGAAATTTGTAGGCAAGACATTGCTTATAATTTCTAAATTACCATGGACAAAAATAACGTGCTTTATATGTATATTTTAATGATGTTTTAAAATTGTTTTCAATTCTTCAGCCTCACCCTGTGATCCCACCTTTATCCTGGGCTGTGCTCCCTGCAATGTGATCTGCTCCATTATTTTCCATAATCGCTTTGATTATAAAGATGAGGATTTTCTTAAACTGATGGAAAAATTAAATGAAAATATTAGGATTCTGAGCTCTCCATGGTTGCAGGTGAGAGTGAGATCTTTTGTTCCTGAGAAACCATTTATGTTCCTTTATCTGACAGGTGCAATGTTCTACTGGACCAAGATGTAAAGAGAATGTTCAGACAGCACAGTTCCAGCAGAGCTGATGTCTCTGAACACTGAGAAAGATGATGGAAACTTGGTGCTTGTGCTGTTGGGTAGCAGGTAAAGCCACTGCCTGCAGTGCCAGCATCCCATATGGGTGCCAGTTCAGGTCCTGGGTGCTACATTTTTGATCCAGCTCTCTTCTATGGACTGGGAGAGGATGGTCTTCATTCTTGTGCCCCCTACACCCATGTGGGAGACCCAGAGGAAGCTCCAGGCTCCTGGCTTAGGATCAGTGCAGATAAAACCCTTGCGGCCAATTGGGGAGTGAACCAGTGGATGGAAGCCCTCTCTCTCTCTGCGTCTCCTTCTCTCTCTGAGTAACTCTGACTTTCAGATAAATAAATAAATAAATGTTTTAGAGAAAAGCAAGATAATGGAAACTTTTATTTACTCACAGCATAATGAGTGTCCAAGTATTGGGCTGGTGTTTATGTCCATTATCTTCTTGTCCAGTGATTTTTCCACTAAACTCCAAGCCCTGTTCCTGTGAAGCCACTTTGATGAGTGGACAAGGAATGTTTTTGTCACTCAATGGACAACCAGGCTGTTTTATTCTTAAAATATTCATTTATTTGAAAGTCAGGATCATGGAAAGAATGAAAAAGTGAGAGAGTGTGTGTGAGAGAGAGAGAGGGAGAGAGAGAGATCATCCATCTGCTAGTTCATGTTCTGAATGCCCCCAACAACCAGGGTGAGGTCAGGCAGCTGTGAGGAAACAGGAACATAAATACTTGAGCCATCACAGGTTGTCTCTCAGGCCCAGTACCAGGAAGCAGAGTAGCTGGGACTCAACAGAGCACACAATGTAGGTCGCTGGCATTCCAAGTAGTGGCTTTACCTGCTGGATCCCAATGCCCTGATACCCATTATATTTCAAGTTTTTCAGCTAAGGATTTATGTAAAAAATGAGGTTGATAAAAAGTGGATATTACACTAAAAATTATGTGTGCCACTAGGAAATGACTTTCATCTTTGATTTTGGTCAGAATTCTCTCCCCAAATATTTCTATAAGCATATAGAACTACCATATATTTAAATAAAGTTTTCTCCCTGAAAATGGCAACCATATTTTATTCATATTTATAGCTTAATTCCTAAATTGGGGTGCAAATATATATGTGTATATATATATATAATTCAACAAATTATTGTTTTCTGTTTTAGGTTTGCAATAATATCCCTGCTCTCCTTGATTATTTCCCAGGAATTCATAAGACCTTAGTAAAAAATTCTAATTATACAAAAAATTTTATTATGGAGAAAGTGAAAGAACATCAAAAAATCCTTGATGTTAACAATCCTCGGGACTTTATTGATTGTTTCTTAATCAAAATGGAGAAGGTAAATAGTTCACAATAGCTCATTATTTGATTTTTTTTTTGTTTATTTAGAGTCATTGAATAATTCTGGCTATACAAGGGATGTTTAAATGGTCAGGCTAGTTTGCTAAAACTTTTATATACCTATTGTAGAAATCATGAAAAATATTAGGGTTCTTCATACAAAGTTTGTAGAAATAAAGAATTAAAAGATAATTTCATTTTGGCATGAAAATTAAAGTCGATGCATTTTTTTCCACAATGTACATTTCCATAAATTTTTGAAAAAACATAATATTAATATCAAATTAAGTTGTTAAAGCATTAGAATACCTGGACTTGTTCTTTAGATGAAAAGAATCTACCCATGGAGGAACATAATGCATATCTCAAGTGACTTGGAAACAATTACAACAACTAAAAATCACCAACTATCATGCTGTAATGTGAAGATGACATCATCATTGAGCAAGTATAAGGGAGAGGGCATGTAGCTTAGCCTGGGAGGGATTTGTGTATATCCTGCACACTGAAGGAGGTCTTTAGAAATCTGCAGTGCAGGACAGGAGAGGGAATTTCAGGTGAAGTGAGTGGTGTGTGTGGAGGTGTTCAGTGTGCAGTGGGAGTCAGTGGAAGGAAGACAAAGACTTAGCTCACTGTAACACAGTAAGTTGTGTAGACGTGGAGAGAGAGGTTGGTGTCTAGAAGGCAACCTGCAGGTGTGGATCATGTTGTCACTGCACTGTTTGTGTACAAGGCGCAGTTCGTTGACCAGGCTATTTGTTCCCTATTGCACTACCTTGGCACCCTGGCCAAAGGTCAGTTGGACATAAATTTAAGTTTGTTTGTGGGCTATCAGTTCCACTACGCTGACCTTTGTGCCTGTCATCATGCCTGAGTACCATCTTGAAGTCTTAATTGCTTGAGTTTTCAAGTAAAGAGGTGTGAGACCTTTAATTTGTTTGTTCTTCAAAATTAATTTGGCTATCTTATGTTCCTTGAATTTCAATATAAATTTAGGATAGCTTGTAAATGTCCACTAAGATTCAGTGAATATTTAGAGGGATTGTATTAAATCCATAGATCTTTTTAATTATTTCATATGAAAATTGAGGGGAATTTCACATAAATATATGTTCATCAGGGATATTGGTCCATAGTGCTTTTTCTCTGTTGTAACTTTTTCTCGTTTAGTAGTTAAGATGATGTTGGCTTCATAGATGGATTTTGGGAACATTTCCTCCCTTCAATCATTTTGAATAGCTTGAGAAGAATGTCTATTAGAAGTCAGCAGAGTAGTGAACCAGTCCTGGGCTTTTCTTTGCTTGGGAGGGTCTTTATTACTGATTCAATCTCTGTCTTGGCCACTAGTTTGTTTAGGTTTTCCATATCTTCGTGACTCAATTTTAATGGAATCTACCAATTCCTTCTACGTTTCCTGATTTGTTGGCATACAGCTCTTTGTAGTAATTACTGATTATTATTTTTATTTCCTTTGTCATCTCTAATTTTTTGATTTGACTCACTTATTTCTTTTGATTAGTTGAGCCAATTGCATATCAATTTTTTTTTCAAAAAATAGGTTCTTCATTTCACTGATCTTTAGAATTTTATTTTGGATTCATTTTTATTTGTTTTTTATCTAATATTAATCTGTTCTTTCCTCCTACTAATTCAGGGTTTACTTTGTTGTTATTTTGTTAGGTTCTTGATATGTATTGGTAGCTCATGTACTTGGTGCCTTTCCAATTTCTTGATGTAGGCACCAATTGCTGTAAACTTCCCTCTTAATACTACTTTGCTGTATCCCGTAAGTTTTGTTACATTGTATTTTCTTCTTCATTCATTTCCAGAAATTTTTTAAATTTCCCTTTGATTTCTTCTGTGACCCACTGCTCATTCAGGAGTATGTCATTCAGTCTCCATGTGTTTGCATCTGCTCTTGAGATTCTTGTGTTGTTCATTTCCAGCTTCATTTCATTGAGGTCAGAGATGGTGCAAGGCATGATTTCAAAATTTGCTGACACTTGCTTTGTGGCCTAGCATGTTGTCTATCCTAAAGAAGGTTCAATGCACTGGAGAGAAGAATGTGTATTCTACAGCTGTGGGAGTAAAAGTTCTGTAAATATCAGTTATTTCCATTTGGTCCATAGTGTCAATTAGTTCTGTTGTTCCTTTGTTGACTTTCTGTTGGTTGATCTGTCCACTGATGAAAGAGAGGTGTTGAAGCCCCCAATTAACATGGTACTGTAGTCCATGGCTCCTTTACTGCATTAACATCCACTTTAAATAGCCAGGTAGCCTCTATTTTGATGTATATGCATTTATTCTAGACACATATTCCTGCTGAATTGATCCTTTAATCACTACCTAGTGCCCTTCTGTCCCTTTAACAGTTTTTATGTTATAGTCTATTTTTTCTGATATTAGAGTGGGTGCACCAGCTCTTTTTTGCTTTCCATTAACATGGTATATATTTTTCATCCTTTCACTTTCAGTCTGCCTGTGTCTTTGTTATTGAGGTGTGTTTCTTGCAGGCAGCAAATAGATTGGTCATGTTATTTAATCCATTCAGCCCATCTGTATCTTTTAACTGGAGAGCTGAAGCCATTAATATTCAAGGTTACTACTGATAAGTAATGACTTGGCCCTGTCATTTTTCCATCAATATTCCTATTGCTTACTTGGATTTCCTTTTTAATTTGACTGGGACATTTTCTCCTTCACTTTCCTTCATAAATATGACTGTTTTCCTGTGTTTATGTGCAAAGCACATCCTTAAGCATCTTTATAAGTCTGAATGATTGGTGACAAATTCTTTCAATTACTTTTTGTTATGGAAAGTCTTTAACCTTCATTTATAAATGAGAGCTCTGAAGGGTGCAATATTCTAGGCTGACATTTTTTTTTTTTCTCTTAAGATTTGGAGTATGTCTCTCCATTTTCTCTTAGCCTGTGACATTTCTGTTGATAAGTCAGCTTCGAGTCTAATTGAAAATCTGCTGAAATTAATCAGGCATTTCTCTCATGAAAACTTTAGGATGATTTACTGTTGATAGCTTGACTACAGTGGGTCATGGTGAAGCTCTTTTCTGGTCATGTCTATTAGGAGTTCTATGTGTTTCCTGCAATTGGACATCTCTTCCAAATTGATGAAATTTTCTGTATTTATTTCACTATATAGGCCTTCTAATCCATTCTTTCTTTCCACAGCTTCAGAAACTCTTTAAGATCCCTTTGTTGGGTCATTTGATAGTATCCAATGAATGTCCAATACTGTTTTTAGTTTTTTTTTTCCTGATGTCTTCTTTTTTGGTCTGAAAAACTACCGAAGATTTGTCTTCTTGCTCACATATTCTAATTCTGTTATACCAAGTCTATTGCTAAGGCTTCCCACCAGATTTTTAATTTGGTCTATTGATTTATTCATTTATAATGTTTTATTTTGATTTCTCTTTAAATTCTCAATTTCATGGGAAATATTATTCATGTCACATACGGATTTCTTTAATTTCTGGATTTGCCACTGATTATTTCTGGGTAATCCTATGATTAATCTTGTGAGTACTGATCCTGACATAAATTTCTTCATCTTCACATTCTAAAATTGAAGTGTTGTTTTGCTCCTTTGGAGGGGTGTGGTCATGTGGTCTTCCTTATTCTCGTTTCTTTAATTTCTGCTTTTATGTCTAGGCATTTGTGGAGACACTGGCTTATTGTTTATTCTGATGGCATTTATTCTTGAACTATGCCTATGTGGCTTAGTGGAATGTGTGTTCTTTCATTGAATACCAAGAGATATTCTGGGCTTAACCCTCCAGGGTGCAGTGAGTATCCAAGATGACACCCAGGATGGGTGTGGTATATCTCTCTTTCTCTCTCTTTCTCTCTCTCTCTCTCTCTCTCTCTCTCTGTCTGTCTCTCTCTCTCTGTCTGTCTGTCTCTCTCTCTCTCTCTTATCAGAAGGGAAGGGTTGATCACCTTGGTGGATGTAATCACTTCATCACCTCCTCTCTTTCCAGGTGATCAATTCCAGAGTATTGAGCCACAGTAGGTGCACTATTCATGTGCACTGCCATATGACTGCACAAAGGACCTGTGGAGTCCTCAGTGTGAGCACGGGTCCCTTTGCAATGACCCACCCCAGGTAATCAGGAAGCTCTGCACATATGGAGCTGCTCACCATGATTGTCCAGAGACCAGCTACCCCTGCTCCCTCTCAGCCCGCAAAGTTCCCCAGTAACACAGTGCAGAAGCTCTACTCAACCCTGCTAGACTGTCCCATCCACAGAGAGGCAGAGACGTTTCCAGAGCCGCTTCCTGTGCGTACTCCAACTTGGCAGTTTAAGCCTAAGACCAGGGATATGTTGGGATGCTAGAGACACCTCAGAGTCCTGCATGCCCAGCTCCCTATCAATCCTCTAGCCAGAACTGAAGTCAAAGGGAAATGCAGATTCCTCCCTGTAATAAATCCTTGAATCACATGCCTACACAATTGCTGCAGGCCACAGCCCCTTCTCTTTTCACTGTGCTGCTTTGTCCCCACCCATTTCTGGGTGTAAGGACCTGAACAACTGGTGTAGCTACTGACATGATGGCGTCTGTCTCATCTCAACCAGTTGCTGGGCACTCAAGAATTGCTGCAGCTGTTACATATATTCAAAATGACACTCACCCTCTCAACTAGTTGTCAGGCAATGTATGGGGTGTATGGAGAGGGAGAAATGTGCACCCTTGTTCCTGCTACATTAGCAGGTATTGTGTCCCAGACAGGCCACCAGGCCAGACTCACGCCAGACTGTGTCTCCACAGCTGTATGGTCCGAAGCATGGGCTGTTGCAGTCTGATCTCACCTCATGTTCCAAAGCTGTCATTTTTCTAGGCTCTCAGTTGCTGAGGTCCTGTGTTGTGTCCATGCTCATGCTATGTGTCCATGCCCTCCACGTAGATCTATGTGTCCCTCTTTTATTTGCTGACTTTTCTACTGCAGTTTTTCCCTTCTCTGCCCTGGAATGCAGTACCTTCACTTTAAAAAAAACAAAAAACAAAAAACAAAAAAAAAAAAACAGCTTTCCATCTTTCCCTAGAATAGTGCCCTAAGCTCCCTTCCTATTCTGCCAACTTGAACTTTACTGCAAATGCTTTTTAAAAATCTGTTGAGTGCCAGCCCTGCGGCTGAATAGGCTAATCCTCCGCCTGCAGGGCCAGCTCCCCAGGTTCTAGTCCCGGTTGGGGAGCCAGAATCTGTCCTTGTTGCTCCTCTTCCAGCCCAGCTCTGTTTGTGGCCCGGGAAGGCAGTGGAGGATGGCCCAGGTCCTTGTGCCCTGCACACGCATGGCAGACCAGGAGAAGCATCTGGCTCCTGGCTTCGGATCGGCATAGCGTGCCAGCCGTATCGGCCATTTGGGGTGTAAACCAACAGAAAAAGGAAGACCTTTCTCTCTGTCTCTCTCTCTCACTGTCTAACTCTGCCTCTCAAAAAAAAAAATCTGTTTAGATGATTTTTTTCACATTCTTATAATGCATTTTTCTACATTGACTGATTTTCTTTAAACCAGCTGTGCATTTCTTGGATAAAATCAACTTGATCAGAATATGTAATCCATAAAGAGGTTAAAGTGTGTTAAAATAGGCATAACAGAGAAAAGCTGTTAAACTAATTATTTTAAGAGGAGCAATATTTGGTGGCATTGAGCACATTCACCACCATCCATACCAGAATTATTTATTCTACAAAACAGAAATTTCATATCTATTAAATAATAATTTCTTGTTCCCAAGTCCCTACCAACTATCATTCTACTTTGTTTTTTATTTAAAAAAACCATTTATTTATTTTACTTGAAAGTCAGAGTTACAGAGAGAGAAGGAGAGGCAGAGAGAGAGAGGTCCTCCACCTGCTGGAAGGGCTCCATCTCCACATGGCCGGAGCTGCGCCGATCCGAAGCCAGGAGCCAGGAGCTTCTTCCGGGTCTCCTGAATGGGTGCAGGGGCCCAAGGACTTGACCATCTTCCACTGCTTTCCCAGGCCACAGCAGAGAGCTGGATCAGAAGAGGAGCATCTTGGACTCGAATTGGTGCCCATTTGGTATGCCGGCACTGCAGGCGGTGGCATTACCCGCTACACCACAGCGCCGGCCTCTTTTATATCTTTAAAGACATGCTACTTTCAGTCTCCTGGAATTTTCTATTGTAGGTTCCTGTAACTGGAAACAAAATGTTTCCTTCTGTGACTGACTTTTCCTTCTTTGTATAATCTCTCTCTCTCTCTGCCTCTCCTTCTCTCTCTGTAACTCTGACTTTCAAGTAAAATAAATAAATTTTTTTTAAATAAAAAACAAAGTAGAATGATAGTTGGTAGGGACTTGGGAACAAGAAATTATTATTTAATAGATATGAAATTTCTTGTTGTATTTTTTGTATTATATCCAGTAACACATATTTATAATTCTTGTATAAGAATTTTTATTTAAAATCACATAGAAACTAAAACACTTATTTTAAAAATATAAAATATTAATACATACCATTATCTTTATAGTTTTTCTTTTTAAATTTATTTTTAAATATTGATCTATTTATGAAAGGCAGAGTTATAGACAGAGATAGGAAGAGACAGAGAGAGTGAGAGAGATCTTCCATCTGCTGGCTCACTCCGCACATGACTGCAGTATTCAGAGCTGGGCCAACCCAAAGCTGGGAGTCAGGAGCTTCTTATGGGACTCCCAAAAGGGAATAGGGGTTCAAGTACTTGGCCAACTTACACACTTTCACAGGTACATTAGCAGGGAGCTGGATCAGAAGTGGAGCAGCCGATACAAGAACCGGTGCCCATATGGGATGCTGACACTGCAGGTGATGGCTTTACCTGCTGTGCTACAGTGCCAGCCCAGTGACATAAACTCCTAGCAGGAATATCTATCTCTTAATATGACTTTTACTTCAGAGGTTCTCTTTGTTTTTCCACCTGTATTTTCTTCCTCATATTTGGTATATTCTACTTTTTCACACATATTCTTTAAACTGTATTTCATTCTTTGTATAAAATTTCCTTCATTTCTCTGAACATATTAAAAATTTAACTTAAAGATTTTATAATAAGTCCAATGTCTTTGTTGCCTCAGCAATTACTTCTGTAAAATCATTTTAAAAATTTTTGATGGAAAATATTTAATGCTTCTTTGTATACCATGTAGTTTTTTGTTGAGAACTGGACATTTAATGAATCATAACGTGACAGTTCTGGAAATGAGACTTTCTGCCTTGCACAAATTGTCGTTTATCCTTGAGAAAGCCTGCAGCTATTCACTTACTTAGAAATTTTTATAGATCGTGTTAGGAAGGTTATATTTCCTGTCATGTGATCCCTTGACTCTTGTTCCATTTTCTCTGCTATCAGGCAGTGATGGGACACAGATTTCATTAAAATCTTGGGTCTAGTAAGAATAGAAAAATGCTAAAGTCATTCTGCTTCTTTAAATCTCTCACTTAATGCCCTGGAGAAGTTGTTGGAGCACGTGGCATTGAAGCAATGCTCAGCCCTTCAGCAACCCAAAGGCACAACTCCTTATTTTTAAAGGAAAGTATGTCCCTTGCCCAGTCTGGGACCAGAAAGCCACACAGCAGCACAGGACACTGGCCCCAAAGTTGCCTGCCACAGAGCTGAGGTACGACATATGTTGGCCTCTATTTATATGAGAGAGGCCAAACTTCCCTGAAATACAGCAGACAAGTTCTTCATCAAGCACTAGCCTGAGGGCTGCAGAGTCTGACAGGCATCCAGAGTCCTGAGATACTTTCCCCAGACAGATCCTTCAAGGTCAGTGATTTCTTTTCCTGTAGGGACTGATTCCTGAACGTCCTGATGCAGCTTGATTGCGACATTGCTCCAGAATTGCCATCATAGCAGGATCACTGCTCTATGAAATGGAAAGTCTACCCCTTTGCTACTGAGTCATAGAGTAGCTTAATTAAGATAGGTTATGTGCTAGTACCCAGTGGATCTCAAATCCACTTCAAAAATGAAAAAATTAGTATTGGTTTGTGAGCACACTGTTTGTCTTACTGATTCAAGAGAAATAATTGATGAACCTAAGAAAGTCTCTGAAGGCATGGTTACCAAGCAATATGAGTGTCTTTTTGTAGCAAGTTCATGTTTTGAGAGGATTTAGTTTGTTTTCAGGGTATTGATTATAGAACACTGATATGACACAGGTCAGTCTGATATTATAAAACTTCTTGGCCGGCGCCGTGGCTCAACAGGCTAATCCTCCACCTTGCGGCGCCGGCACACCGGGTTCTAGTCCCGGTCGGGGCGCCGGATTCTGTCCCGGTTGCCCCTCTTCCAGGCCAGCCCTCTGCTGTGGCCCGGGAGTGCAGTGGAGGATGGCCCAGGTGCTTGGGCCCTGCACCCCATGGGGAGACCAGGAAAAAAGCACCTGGCTCCTGGCTCCTGCCATCGGACAAGCGCGGCGGCCATTGGAGGGTGAACCAACGGCAAAAGGAAGACCTTTCTCTCTGTCTCTCTCTCTCACTGTCCACTCTGCCTGTCAAAAAAAAAAAAAAAAAAACAAAAAACTTCTTAATACAATGGCTACTTATGGACTGGTTAGAAAGCTAAAACTATAAATATAAATGACGCTTGTCCTCAATATTTGAAAATTTCTCCTTCCGGTCAGTTCTCTGTCATGCAATCTTTTCGGTCCTTACCAAAGGCACATGTCCTTTTCAGGGCTTACTCTCTCCTAACTCACAGTGTGTGAGAACTCCATGTAATTAGTCCCTTAGCTCTGGCATCAGCACCACGCCTGTTCTAGCCTTCATCTGATGGCACAGAGAACATCTCAGATCTATCTTCATGACCGCAGTCTCTTCACCTCGTACCTCCTGATTCATTCCTGCGCGTGTCCCCAGTCCACCTAGACGGTCGCCTCCCTTCTGGACACAGTGGTGCTGACCTATCTTTTCTTGAGGAACCCATTGTCATCTAGGTTTTACTGCCATACAAGCTCTGCACAATTTTAACTTCTTAATGAACCTGCAGGTACAATTGATTCCAAATCAGGTTTTGGCAGAAGACAAAATTGGGAACTCTTTATTGGGCATGTAATACATTTCATGGTATGTGCCTAACTTACTAATGGATGTATATATTATTAACTACATGGTCTTATTATAAACAAAGAAAATGTAGTCCATACTGGCTTAAGCAAATGGTTCATTTACATTGAAAACAAGGTGACTCAAGTTCAGCCCATCTGGCAATAATAGATGACTAAGCATTAGGGTTGGGTGAGCTCCATTTTCCTTGCCATATTTAGGACATAGACACTCATGTTCATGATTAAAACCTCCTCTCCCAAGTGATGCCATTTTGCAACAATGTTTCAAGTAGGAAGATGGAAATAGAGGCTATGGTATCACTAGGCTTCTGTTGATGTTCTTTTCTGAAAGAAATAATCATCACACACCTCGCTCAAGAGTCTCATAAAGGAATGATTAGGAAAATAAGAATAATGGTATAGTTTGAAGTTTGGGGTCACCTTATCAATAGTGTCCACATACCCTACAGAGTTTTTCCTAATATTGCACTTTCAGTTTTCCCTGTTAGCTATCCTTTAAGATAAATATGTTATTTTGGATTTTTGTAATAATACATGCTGGCAAGTAATTTGTTAAATTGCATCAAATCACTCCTAGGAAAACAATTTGGAGTTCACTCTTGAGGGCTTGGTAACCACTGTGTCTGATTTGTTTGGAGCTGGGACTGAGACAACGAGCACAACGCTGAGATACTCCCTCCTGCTCCTGCTGAAGCACCCCGAGGTCGCAGGTACGACTCAGTGAGCAGCAAAGTGCATTCGGGAGAGAAGCTGGGGAGCCGTGGCTACTGTCCTCCCCCTGGTTTGTGCTAGAGGAGTCTCACTGTTTAAAAACTTCTGTGCCAACAACTGTACTCTGTCCAGTGTAGTGACCGGAATAAAACAGGAAACATTGTACAATGCAGGAGGAGATCCAGAGCAGTGGAGACAGCATGGCAGGAGGAAGAGCAGGGATGTTCGGGGCTGTGCTGGACCTCTTGGGAGTCATGTGTTCAGGCACAGCGTTGCATTTTCTTTTCATAACAAAAAGACCCCATTGAGGGGTAGGTAAAGTCTAGCAGCTACCTGTGCTCCTTCTGACAATTCAGTGCTCTAAGGCAGGGAAAAGGACAAGGAAGCTTTTTTTTTTTATAAAGCTTTTATTTAAAAAATATAAATTTCCGAAGTACAGCTTATGGATTACAATGGCTCCGCCCCACATAACTTCCCTCCCTCCCGCTACCCTCCCCTCTCCCGCTCCTTCTCCCCTTCTGTTCACATCAAGATTCATTTTCAATTCTCTTTATACACAGAAGATCAGTTTAGTACATATTACGTAAAGATTTCAGCAGTTTGCCCTCACATAGAGACACAAACTGTAAATACTGTTGGAGAACTAGTTATAGTATTAATTCATAATGTACAGTACATTAAAGACAGAGATCCTACATGATTTTTTTTAAAGAATTGATTAATTATCTATGCAATTTCCAATTTAACACCAAGTTTTTTTAATCGTTTGCTATTATCTTTATACACAGAAGATCGATTTAATATATACTATGTAAAGATTTCATCAGTTTGCACCCACACAGAAACACAAAGTGAAAAAATACTGTTTCATTACTAGTAATAGCATTATTTCACATTGGATAACACATTAAGGACAGATCCCTCATAAGACGTAAGTACACAGTGACTCCTGAAGTTGATTTAACAATTTGACACTCTTGTTTATGGCGTCAGTAATCTCCCCAGGCTCTAGTCATGAGTTGCTGAGGCTATGGAAGCCTTTAGGGTTCGCCGACTTCGATCTTAATCCGACAGGGTCATAGTCAAAGTGGAAGTTCTCTCCTCCCTTCAGAGAAAGGTACCTCCTTCTTTGATGGCCCCGTTCTTTCAAAAAAAAAAAAAAAAGAAGAAGAAGAAGACCTAAATGAAAGATCTCTGCGAGTGAGATCCCAGTGGAAGCTTTTCTTATTGAAGCCCAACTTGAAATTCAGTGAGGCTTCATGAGGTAACTCCAGTGTGGAACGTATTCAAAAGTTTAGATGCATAAGACAGGTGTTTCCTTTCAGTCAGAAGATCCACCCAAAGTCATGTTATTACAACAGAAGTCCATTGCCATAAAGCTAGCATTGGACAAAACAAGAATTGGGAGAGGTGGAATAAATAATTTTCTGTTTTTTGACAAATACATTTAGAATGTTACCTGGAAGAAGTTGAGTTTTGTAGCGGTACTAATAATCTGAAGTTTCCCAATGACCAGAGAATTATTACTAAGTATTTGAAAAATCTATCTGACAATCAAGGAATACTTCTTACCAGGAGATAGAAAATTGTAAATTAAAAAACGATGACAAAGTTAGAAATGTCAAAGAAAGTAATAAAACCTAAAATCGAAGAATTGCCTCACTAGGAAACTATATGTGCTCAGAATGATGAAAAAATGAATGTTGATATAATCAAAATGTGTGATCTAAATATATCCTGCTAAATGCAGTGACTGCTCTGTGTGCCTGTCATTGTGGGCATGTGTGTATATAGGATAGAGATGGAGATGAAAATTCTCACCTGTCTTACAAGGAAATAACTAAATAAATTTTAAAAATGGTAATAAAGAAATAGACATTTTTAAGAAACATGATGATTAATTGCAGGAATGCTCAAAATGGCTACGTTGGAGGAGTAGGTAGATGGTAATATTACCATTGCAAATGAACACATATTCTAAAAGCTGCAAATACGTTTACACAAAAGATAAAAGAACAATTTCCAAACATATGCTCCCCACACACATCTGTTTTAACATAATTTAAGCCCCATACATTTTCAAATTTAGATTTGATTTCTGTTTTCCTTTCTGCAAGGACAGTGTTTTCCTAATTTAATTATTAGCTGCCTTTTGGGAGCATTTTATTTCTTCTATTTACGTTAGTTTCATCTGAGCAATTTTTTGGCCTATATGTACCAATATATCATAATGGTAGTTGATAGGAGAGTACGCTGAATCTTTTAGTGGTAACTCATCTTATATTTCCATGTGTCTTTCTGGGCTTGTTGCTTATAAGTCTGTTGAGATACCTTCATTAAGGTTCATGAAACCCTAAATTCTTGTGACAAGTTTGCTAATTTCTCATTTTCCCCATTATTTCTTATTTGTGTTTTACCAGCTAAGATCCAGGAAGAGATTGAGCGTGTGATTGGCAGACACCGGAGCCCCTGCATGCAGGACAGGAGCCGCATGCCCTACACGGATGCTGTGATACATGAGATCCAGAGATACATTGACCTCCTTCCCACTAACCTGCCCCACGCAGTGACCCAAGACATTAAATTCAGAAACTACTTCATCCCCAAGGTAATCTTGTTTCTTTTACATTGAACCTCAGTGCTCTTAAGCTTCTCACTCACAGTGTGGTTCCAGTCCCCTGCCCACATCATGTGAAAGTAGTGGGAAGTCCCTGTGTGTGGCGTCTTTATGGACTCAGTGCTGTTTCCTTCAGATATTGGTGTGTGGCAGTGGGTGTGCCAATAGTTTTGGCTCCTCTTAGATAGTTACATTTCCAAATGAATGTTAAAGGTGTCAGTTCATCAATTTCCCTGCTTTTCAATTTTTACCAGTGTGACATTAAATCTGTATAGAAATTTGGCAGGGGTTGACATCTTGACATGTTGAGTCTGCATTTGTGAATGTATTCTGACACTCTTAGTTACTTTCTGAGTAATGTTTTGTTTTCAGTACAGTGGTTTACAAATTTTTTTGTTGTTGGATAATTAACATTTTTGTATTTGTTAGAAATTTTTTAAAAGCTTTTCCCTTTTTTCAACATTGCATATTGAAATATAACAAATTGTCTTTATTTCAATATTTTCCTATTTGAGAGGCAGACTTAGAGAAAAAAAAAAAAAACTTCCATCTGTTGGTTTACCTCACAAATGGCAACAAATCCAGGGCTTCCGGGCTGAAGCCAGGACCAAGGAGCTTCCTCTGGGTTTCCCAAGTGGCTGCAGGAGTCCAGGCAATTAGGTCTATGTATCTTGGCTGTATTTTCCTCACTAAATGTATGTATTATGAGTAAATACACATAGTTGCATTTGCATTACTACATATTGTTTAAGGCTTCAGTATTTTTACTTGTGAGATTTTGTGTTGTAATTTCTCCTCCTTGAGAATTTTTGTCAGATTTTTGATATCAAGATAATTGTGGTCTCATAAAATTATGTGAGAAATGTTCTCTAACATGGATCTAATTTTTAAAATTTAAAATTAAATTTAAAAATTTTTAAAGCTTAATTTTAGTTATGAACAGAGTCAATGTGTTGTCTAGATGCAATTCTAAGAACATAATGATATGTTCTTCCCTCTGTGCCTCCATTGCATCAGGTTTGGGGACCTGCTGGAGGGGATTGCTGTACTCGCTGTTTTATACCCATCTCTCAGGCTCACCCTGTGTCCGAAGTCTTTACAGAGTGTAGTGCTCCAAGGCATGAGCCACTCTTCCCTCTGCACAGGGCAGTGGGGTGTAGAAATCTGCAACACTGCATGGATGAGTCTACTGTCTCACAAATCAGTTGAGTGATTTGTTCGACTGCAGGCTAGGGCCATGGATTTCAGTGGAGATCGTGGTCTATGACAAGAGTTAGCAAGCTTTTTTGTTGTTTTCCAAAAAGCAAATATGTTCAACTTTCCAGGCCATGGGTTTCTCTTAACTGAAAAGTGATCCCTGTTAAATATAACAGTGGGATTAAGAGAGGGAGGAGATGTACAATTTGGGACATGCTCAATCAGACTTGCCCCAAATGGTGGAGTTAGAATCGTGCCAGGGGATTCCAATACAACCCCGTCAAGGTGGCATGTACCAATGCCATCGCACTAGTCCAAGTGATCATCTTTAGTTCACAATTGATCACACTGATAGGAGTCAAGGGGATCACACAAACAAGACTAGTGTCTGCTTATGCTAACTGATGGAATCAAAAAGGGAGAGAATGATCCATCATGGCAAGTGCGATACACAGCAGACTCATAGAATGGCAGATGTCCTAAATAGCACTCCGGCCTCAGAATCAGCCCTTAAGGCATTCAGATCTGGCTAAAGAGCCCATGAGAGTATTTTAGGCATGGAAAGCCAAGACGCTCTGGAAAAATTAAAAAAAGGAAGAAGACCTAAATGAAGGATCTCTGTGAGTGAGATCCCAGTAGAAAGAACGAGGCCATCAAAGAAGGAGGTACCTTTCTCTGAAAGGAGGAATGACTATGACTATGACCCTGTCGGAATAAGATCAAAGTCAGTGAACTCAAAAGGCTTCCATAGCCTTGGCAACTCATGACTAGAGCCTAGGGAGATTACTGATGCCATAAACAAGAGTGTCAAATTGTTAAGTCAACAATAGGAGTCACTGTGTACTTACTCCTCAAGTGGGATCTGTCCTTAATGTGTTGTCCAATGTGAAGTAATGCTATAACTAGTACTGAAACAGTATTTTACACTATGTGTTTCTGTGTGGGTTTAAACTGATGAAATCTTTACTTAATATATACTAAATCAATCTTCTGTATATAAAGATAATTGAAAATGAATCTTGATGTGAATGGAATGGGAGATGGAGCAGGAGATGGGAGGAGTGTGAGTGGGAGGGAAATTATGGGGGGGCGTTGTAATCCATAAACTGTACTTTGGAAATTTATATTTACTAAATAAAAAAATTTTTTTTAAAAAAAAGAGTAGAAACAGTTATAGACAATGTGTAAATGAATGTGGATTCTCGTTCCAACTTTTATTGAAATTGAAATTAATGTTTCATATAATTTTCATGCATCATAAATATTCTTTTGTATTGTTTCAATTTAAGCATTTTTAGCTCCCACCACCCATAGAAAACCAGGTGAGAGGCTGGACTGTGAATGTTATTTGGTGATGACATTACTGTCCAGTAAAACTATCTGCAATAATGTGTGGTCTATTTGGGGACTGTGTCCTAGCTGAAAAAAGTTTACCTGCACAAGGTGTCAAATTTACACTTACCTATCTTTAGAAGTTTTATTGTTTTAGCTCCTATGTTTAGACCAATGGCTTATTTCATATTGATTCTAATTTACGCTGTAGTCATCATGCTTCATTTTTTACTTTATAAATGTCCAATTGTTTGAGTAATATTTGTTGAAATTATATTTTTCGTCTCCATTTTTATTTTACAAACTGTAGTATATGTATACATAAATATAGTTCAATAAGTTTGTGGAACATGAAAGCAAAAGATAATATATATTTCCAGTAATATTTCAAAGACTCTCGTACCTTCATAAATATTTGTATATATGAAGTGTGTATATATCTGCTTTTATAACTAAATATTTATTTTTACATCAATACTTTTGTAAGTTTGTTCCAATAAGGAGGATTTTCACTATACAGTACAATAGCATTCACACATAGAAGTATTGATATAACAGTATTTTATATGACTCACACTTCAATTTTTCTAGAATATTATTTGAAGTCTTCTTTTAGTCATTTTCAATTCAGTATCCAGTCAAATGAAGCATAGAATTTGTTACCTTCTTCTTTCAGTCTCATGGAATCAAGAACACTTTTGTTTTCTTCGTTTTTTTCCTTTAATATCTTGACCTATTTGAAGAATTTTGGCTAGGAGTGTAAAGTTTTTTTTTCAAAGTATGATGCCATTTATGACTTGCAAGAAAGCACGTAAGTGCTACGTGTATTCCCTGAACCACAGTGGTGAGGTAGGGGCAGACCATGAGTTAGGATTAAAGTGTAATAATGAAATCCCTCATTTTTAACGTGAGCACAAACAAACCGTGCCACAATGATAAATGGTCAGGGGCTTCATACGTGCTACTGAACCCACGTGCTCACATGGAAGATGCTGTCACAGGGCATTTTAGCAAAATCACTGCCACTGCCACAAGCTCATCTCTGCTCATTACTTGGTCTGTGTGACTGGGGATGTCACTGCTCTTCCTGGGACTTGAGCTGCCTCTTTTACTGATTAAAAGATTGTAATTAGTGATTTCCACTGTGTTTTTTACACAGCACAGTGACTTCTTTATACTTGGATTATCTGTGTCTGTTTTATCCAGGGTACGGACATCATAACATCACTGACATCCGTGCTACATGATGAAAAAGAATTTCCTAACCCAAAGGTATTTGACCCTGGACACTTTCTGGATGAGAGTGGCAACTTTAAGAAGAGTGACTACTTCATGCCTTTCTCAGCAGGTAATAAAATTCATTCCCATGGAACTTCAGAGAATATAACTTTTTTAATTCAAATTTTTTCTTCATATAGGGTGAACAAATTTCATGTATTCCATATGTACAGATGTAAGAGCATAATACTACCCATCCTATACTCCATCCCTTCTACACTCCCACCCTCTCTCCCTCCCTCCTGCTTCCTTATTTTTTCTTCTAGTTATTACACTGATATACTTCCAGTTTGTTTTATGTTCACTAGAATAAAATACTCACTTAAATAAAGAATTCAAGCAGTAGTATATAGAAAAACCGCTCTTCCTCAAGAGTATTGATAAGGGTATTAACCATAGTCAAATCTGAAATGTGATTTTGTTCATATACATTACATTTTTTGTACTCTGTCAACCCATTTCAGGGAAAACATATGATATTTGTCTTTTTGGGACTGGCCTATTTCACTGAGCATAAGATTTCTAGCTGCAAAACAGGATTTTTTTTTTAAATTTGTATTCCACAGTGTGTATATAATCACAGTCATTAGGTGATGGACAGCTGAGTTCAGTCTATAGCTTGTCTTCTATGAATCAAGGTAAAATACTCATGGGGATTTCTGATGTTTCCATATGAATTTTAGCTTCGTTTTTTTCTATATCTGAAAAGAATGATATTTTGCAAAATGTTTGGGGTAGTATGGACATTTATGATATTATACCTTACAATGGAAGAAAATGCAAGATTTTTCCATTTTTTATGTCTTTTGCTATTTTTACTTAATTTTTAAAAATTTTAATTATAGAGATCTTTCACACCCTTGGTTACATTTACTCTAAGATATATATTTTTTGTAGCTATCTTGAATGAAGCTGATCTTACAATTTCTTTCTCAACCATGGCAATCTCTTTGTATCCAAATATTACTGAGTTTCGTGTGTTGATTTTATATCCTGCAAATTCTCTTAGGAGTTCCAATAGTCCTTTGGTGGAGTCACTTGGCTCCCTTAAATATAGGATTATGCCATCTGCAAACAGGGATACTTTGACTTCCTGCTTTCTAATTTGTTTCACTTTGATTTATTTTCTTGCCCAATAGCTCCATCCATCCATCAATTAATTACTGTCTATTTTCTTTGCACTAGTTACTAACACAGTGTTTGTTACATTCACAATTACAGACTGCAAGTGATTACCCTCTCTGTTTGTTATTTACAGGAAAACGGATATGTGTGGGAGAGGGCCTGGCCCGCATGGAGTTGTTTTTGTTCCTGACCTCCATTTTGCAGAACTTTAAACTAAAATCTCTGGTTGAGCCAAAGGACCTGGACATCACTGCAGTTGTCAATGGATTTGTTTCTGTGCCACCTTCGTACCAGCTCTCCTTTATTCCTATTTGAAAGAGAACAACCTCTCTGCCTCTGTGCTGTTGTCGGCAACTCTCTCTTCAGAGGCACTGTCCATCCCCTCCTCCATCAGAGACACCCTCTCTGACCTCTCTCACGTCTTACTATTCCCTCAGATCCAGTGAACACACAATCTCCATTAAGGGAGTTTTGTGGGATCATTTCACAGGGATACCTGCTATTCCCTACGTTCTGCAACACCTACACTGATTTCCACATTTGCTGATTTGTATCACTGCTGCTTTACCAAGTCTTATCACTATAAAACAGAAATAAATATTTAAATATGGCAATTTTCGACCCATACTTCAGTCTCCATGTTCTAAATAAAAATAAAATAATAATGCTCTTTTCGGTTCTCTGTATTCTCTTCATTTTGCATCAAGCAGGTAAGAAATAAAAGAAAATAGAGTCCCAACAGACCACTCCAGCCTTCATAATGACAAGCATAGGGAGGGATGAAAGGGAAGATGGTAGAAAGCTGATTTGTCTGAATGTCACCTAGAGTTATTGGAGTTGTGGTATCAGAAGAGAGGAACCCAGATCCAAACCAACAGAATCATCCTTGCCTGGAGTTTTAGTTTTAGTTTCCCAAGAGTTTTCCCCAAATTCTCTGAGATTGTCTCTTTCCTTGGTTACACTGTCTTCCAAATAAAGAAAAATAAAATTTTAAAACCTATTTTAAATTTTATTTAAAACAACTCTCCAAACCAAATCGAAAACAAAATCTCAAATTCCCTGCTGTGGCTTGTGAGCTCTGTGACCCTGGCCAAGTCCTCTGTTGTCTGTGAATCTCTATTCATTTGAAAAATAAAAATTAATATTCTCTGTTTTCTTGACTTTTCCTTTTATATTTTAATGGTGAACATCATGCCAATTGATTTAGCTATTGACTTGATCACTTTAGTTTTTCAGTATGTATGTTTTATGGTTACTTTATAATGTTTAGTTATCTACAATACTAGTAGAGCATATTAATTTTTTTTTTGGCAGGCAGAGTGGACAGTGAGAGAGAGAGACAGAGAGAAAGGTCTTCCTTTGCCTTTGGTTCACCCTCCAATGGCTGCCAGCGCACCGCGCTGATCTGATGGCAGGAGCCAGGTGCTTCTCCTGGTATCCCATGGGGTGCAGGGCCCAAGCACTTGGGCCATCCTCCACTGTACTCCCTGGCCACAGCAGAGAGCTGGCATGTAAGAGGGCCAACAGGGACAGAATCCAGAGCTCCGACCCAGACTAGAACCAAGTGTACCTGCGCCGCAAGGCAGAGGATTAGCCTATTGAGCCATGGCACCGGAAGAGTATATTAAATTTTTGAAGAGCTGACATCATTGAGTACAAAGTGTCTGAGTTTTTGACATAGCTTTAAGACACACTCACATATATATTTTATATGCATATATAATACATTGATATACAAATCATAGCATAATGTGATTTCTTTTAGTCATAAATTCTCAATTGGTCATTATAACACAGAAATATGATTTGGCATAATTTTGCTATATCATAAAAATTCTCTATCATGAGTGCACATTGAAACCACCAGTTTGGGTTTTTTGTTGTTGTTGTTGTTCGATTTCCAATACATGGGGAAAACCTAGTATAATGAAATTACCATTTACCTAGTGAGCACAGGAAAGAATGCAATGTGACTAAAGAATGTTTTGTTTTCATCTCTGTCATGGAGGCAAAGTCCACTCAGAAGAGAGGATACAGTACATCGTTGCTTGACCCATCAGAGAAGCATATTAGCAAGAGTGGTATAAAGCCTGTGCTTCCCAGCTCACAGGGATCCCAGGAACAAGAGAATGGAGCCAGTTGTGGTCCTGGTGTTGGGGCTCTGCTGCTTACTTCTCCTTTCACTCTGGAAGCAGAATTCCAGGAGAGGGAAGCACCCTCCTGGCCCCACTCCTTTCCCCATCATTGGAAATATTCTCCAGATAGATGCTCAGGACATCAGCAAATCCCTAAGTAAGGTAAGTATTCATTATGCTCCTCCTGTGGCATGCAAAGGGTAAATAGATTGACTTTTTAAAATAAAATCTATTCCTGGATGCACACTCTTATAACAGATGATGATGAATCAAAATGCTCTCTGTAAGCTTTGATGCTTCTTCTACCAATTTCAGGAGTTGAGTAGAGAAATATTAGGTCCTGTAGGTAGAATAAAAATAACTAAGTGAAAAAATCAGTTGTACTGCTGACCTTCTTTGATTTTCAGCAATTTGCCTGAACATCAGTGATAGTGAAGAGCTTCTGATAGAAATTTCATTCAAGAAATCATCTATTGTATATACATGTGGTTTCTTTTTCATAATATCCATGGAAATTGAACTTTTCTGCAGAATCAATAAAAACTGGTATCACTAGGGGTTCTAGAATAGTCTAGGTGAATGAAAGAAAGAAGTAAGCATTCAGTGGCCACCTGGTGGCATCCGAATTCTTTTAGATTCTGAGAAACCCTGCTGTGTGTGGCCCAGAATGCTGCAGGATGGAAGAAATTGTTCCTCCCTTAGACGCTGCTTGCAATGTCCTGGCCCTGCCTCTGGTGCTGTTGCTTCTTGTTCTTCCTCTTCTTCTTCTACTCCTCCTTCTCTTCCTTCCCCTTCTCCTCCTGCTGCTCCTCCTCCTTTTCATCCCCTCCTCTCCCTTGCACCCCTTCCCTCCTTCTCCTACTCCTTTTCTTCCTTTTCCTCCTCTTCTACTCCTCCTCCATCTTTTCTCCTCCTCCACCTTTTCTCCTCCTCCTCCTCTTCCTCCTCCTCCTCCTCCTTCTTCTTTTTCTTCTTCTTCTTCTTCAAGATTTATTTGATTTACTCAAAAGACACAGTGACAGAAACATAGGACAGACAAAGCAAGAGAACTCCTGGCCAGCATTGTAGATAAGCAGCGTGAGCCTCCTGCTGTGATGCAGGCATCTCATACGACACCTTTTTAAGACTAGGCTGCTCCACATCTGATCCTGAAACCTGCTAATTATCTTGTGACAGCATCAGAGCATTGTGCAACTTCTTGGATCCCTGTACCCATGTGGGAAACTGGAAGAAGCTCCTGGCTTCTGGAATCAGCATGGCCTAGCCCTAGTGTTGAGGCCATTTGGATACTGAAACAGCTAATTGAAGATCTCTCTCTCTCTCTCTCTCTCTCTCTCTCTCTCTCTCTCTCTCTCTCCTGCACTTTCCGTATCTGTACTTTTAATTAAACAAACATGTGTCACTTCTCGCTCATGACCCTGCGGAATTTCGGGATGGGGAAGAGGAGCATTGAGGACCGAGTTCAAGAGGAGGCCCGCTGCCTGGTGGAGGAGCTGAGAAAAACCAGTGGTGGGTGACCCTTACCCCACATCGCTGACCTCACAGTGCTCCCCTGAATATGCTGCCCTGGGATACCTTGCAGTGTGGGCGGAGCCTTCATCCTGAGGCCTGGTCACCTGCTGCCATGGTAGGAGGGGCGATTTGAAGCAGAGAAGCAGGAAGTTTGTGCAGATCTGTGCTGTGTGTACAGCATGGTTCTGCGTCTGGTGGGGTTGTAAAAGTTCACTTAATACTTTTCTGTCACAAGTCGGCTCCTACAATTTGCAATCAGAAATCATGAATATAAGTTCTGAGTGTTTTTTTAATGAAAGAATTGAAGAGCAACATGTTCCCCACAGTCTAAATGCTGTTATCCATTGTAGAACATTTCATGGTGTATTCTTGGCAAATGCATATGGCGGCAATGACCCATCAGCCTCTTATGGGACAAGAACCGACCCTCAGGGGCATTCACATCTGCATGCTCAGCCTCACTGACATGTCTAAGGTTCCCCCAGGCCGGTGCCTAGTGCTGGACACCAGTGGAGCTATGTGCAGTTGAACTCCCTAGGCATATTCCAGCAATGTTCCCGTCACTTACTATCCTCTGTAATCACACTGTTTACAAAAATTGCTGTCCTTGTTGAGTCTACTTCCTCTATGGATTTATTTGTTTTGAGTAAATATATATTTGTATATATGTATATTTCTTCAAATACACAAACATGAAATGATTTATTTAACAAAATTTCAGCTGTTAAGAATAGCTGTTTATATTGACTTTCCTTTGCAGAGAGTGGCTCTCGTTTCTGCCTTCCTTTCTCTCTGTGTTTATTAGATTTTGTTTGAGAAATTTTGACATATTTTCCTCTCACCATCAGATCTACTGCTCCAAGATGTGTTGTTCACAACACGTCTGATTATCAGTTCGGTTTCCAAATTACCTTGTTTTTAATCCTCTCTTCTAAGCAAAGTGAAGACTGAAAATCAGGTTTTCTGTAGGTAACACATACATATACACAAATACACAGTTCCCAAGGCTTTCCAAATTATCCTCTATCTTATTAAGGTAAAAAAAAAATTGTCTAAATTCGTAGAGTACTATAAATGTTAAGAAAGCCTGACAGAGAAGCATGTAACTCAGATATCCTAGTACCTGTTCTCTACCATGTATTCTGAATGGTTTTAATCAAGATGCCCTTTTGGAGGGGGCTGTGAGGTGTCTATAGCTATGAATTTGATAGTTCTTTACCTATAAAGTCTACTGATCATTTGATGGTAACATTTGCACTGTACAAATCTGCCGTCTAAAATGAAAACCTCTCCTGCATTTTTATTTGTTTATCTGTAAGATGAGAGACTTGGCTTAACTTATGGGTAAGTTTTAAATTTTATTAAAACACATTTTGCTATTTCGTATAGTTGTTCAGAACAATATGTTAGGATCAACTAAAAGACAGCTTTGTTTGGCCCGCGCGGTGGCTCATTAGGCTAATCCTCCGCCTTGCGGCGCCGGCACACCAGGTTCTAGTCCCGGTCGGGGTGCAGGGTTCTGTACCGGTTGCCCCTCTTACATATCCATATTACATGGATGCCTTCGGCTTTAACAATTTTTTTTTCGTTTAAGTATGTGAAATTTCCCACAATTTGTCTCTTTTTCTCTCTCTACTGGTTTAACACTTCATTTTTCATTATTTGTGACTATTCGTTATTTTATCTCTAAGAAGTTTCCTGGCCCACACTATTTTCTGCCTTCCATTTCAGTGTTTTATTGTCTACAGACATTGTACACATACATGATTCTGGTTTGAAAACTTGAATTATTAAGTTTAAAACTGTTTTCATTATCCTTTCCAAATAGCAGGTCTCTTGTGATAAAAGGGTGCATAGAGAAACAATAAATGTGATTGAGTATTGGAAATCTCATTATTTAGCTAGCTAGATTGTAATGGTCAACTCAGGCTTATAGTAAAGTAATGTGTTGAATTTATGTGTGTCATTTTTTTTTTTTTTGCTGTCACAGGAATCTGTAGGAAAGACAATGCTTAAAATTTCTAAATTACCATGAACAAAAATAGCGTGCTTTATATGTATATTTTAATGGTGTTTTAAAATTGTTTTTGATTCTTCAGCTTTTATTTTCCCACCTTTATCCTGGGCTGTGCTCCCTGCAATGTGATCTGCTCCATTATTTTCCACAATCGCTTTAATTATAAAGATGAGGATTTTCTTAAACTGAAGGAAAGATTAAATGAAAAGGTTAGGATTCTGAGCTCTCCATGGCTGCAGTTGAGTGAGATCTTTCGTTCCTGAGAAGCCATTTATGTTCTTTTATCTGACAGGTGCAAAGTTCCACATGGACCAAGATGTGAAGAGAATGTTTAGACAGCACAGTCTCAGCAGAGCTGAGAAGAAGGAGAAGGAGAAGGAGAAGGAGAAGGAGAAGGAGAAGGAGAAGGAGAAGGAGAAGGAGAAGGAGAAGAAAAGAGAGAGAGATACCTTTTATCTGCTGCTCACTTTCTCAATACCCACAACAAAGATCACTAGGACTCAAACCAGCACACAATATGAGATGCAGGCTTCACAAGTGTTAGCTTTACCTGCTGCAGTAAAATGCCATCATTTCCTATATTTTAAGTTTGTAGCAAATGATCTATGAAACAAAATGAGATTTATATAAAGAGCATTTTATACTATAAAAATTATGTGTGAGTCTAGGAAGTTAATTTCATCCTTGATCACCTGGTCAGACTTCTCACCCTCAAATATTTCTACAAGCATATAGAAATACCACATATTTCCAGGAAAAGCATCCTTCTTAAGATGGACACTATTTTATTCATATTTATAGCTGCAATTCCTATTTATGGCAGGGTTTGCAAGTATATATGCCTACATACACACATTACAAGTTTTAACAAATTATTGTTCTCTGTTTTAGATTTGCAATAATTTCCCTGCTCTCACTGACTATTTCCCGGGAATTCATAACACCTTAGTAAAAAATGTTGATTATACAAAAATTTTATTATGGAGAAAGTGATAGAACACCAAAAATCTCTGGACGTTATCAACCCTAGGGACTTTATTGATTGCTTTTTGATCAAAATGGAGCAGGTAAAATGTTCACAACAGCTTGTTATTTGTTTTCCTGTGTATTTTTAGATTCATTGAATAATTCTGTATATACAATGGATATTTAAATGATTAGGCTGGTTTGACAAGCAATTTACATATCTACAGAATGAATGAACTCCCACTATTATGAAAAATATTAGGGTACTTTATATAAATTTTGTGGAAATAATGAATTAAAAGATAAATTACTTTGATGTAAAAAAATGCAAGCCACAATACATACCCTATAATGTACATTACCATAAACATGTTGAAGACACATAATATAAAATTAAATTATTAAATTATTAGAATACCTCATCCTTGTTTTTAGATAAAAATAATCCTGCCAAGGAGAAACATAGTGCACATCTCCTGTGCAAATAATTACAAACAATTAAAAAATCACAACGTGTCATGGTGTAATGTGAAGATGACATCATCATTGCACACGTGTAAAGGAGAAGGGAACATAGCTTAGTCTGCATATCCCACACATTGAAGGAGGTCTTTAGAAATTTTCAGTGCAGGACAGGAGAGGGAATTTCAGATAGAGTGAGTGGTATGTGTGGAGGTGTTCAGTTGTATAATGGGAAAGAATAGGTAGAAGGGAGAAATGAATTTAGACGTGGATATAGAGGTTGGTGTCTGGAAGGCAACATGGGAGCATGGATCATGTCATCACTGCACAGTTTGTTGACAAGGCTATTTTTCCCCCATTGAATTACTTTGGCACCCTTGTCATAAGTCATATGAACATAAATATAAGCTTGTCTGTGGGCTGTCAGTTCCATTCCATTGATCTTTGTGTCTGTCGTCGTGCCAGCTGTGTCATCTTGAAGTCTTAACTACTGTACTTTTCAGGTAGAGACGTATGATGCTATGGGGTCATAAATTTAGGTCTTTGATTCATTTTGAGTGGATTTTTGATAAGGTAGTGGTCTTATTTCATACTTCTGCATGTGGAGATTCAATTTTCTCAGCACAATTTGTTGAAGAGACTGTTCTTGCTCCAGTGATTGGTTTTAGCTCCATTGTCAAAGATTAGCTGGTTGTAGAAGCATGGACTGATATCTGGAGTTTGTTCTGTTCCATTGGTCTATACTTCTTTTTTTTGTCAGCACTAGCCCATGTTGATGATAATTGCTGTGTAGTTGTATAGTATGTCTTGAAATCTGGTATTGTGATGCCACCTGCTTTGTTTTTGTTGTGTAAGATTGCTTTAGCTATTGTGGTCTCCTGTGTTTCCATATGAATTGTAGAATTATTTTTCGAAGGTCTGAGAAGAATGTCCTTGGTATTTTGTTTGGTATCACATTGAATCCATAAATTGTTTTTGGTAGGATGGACATTTTGATGATACTGATTCTTCTAATCCATAAACATGGAAGAGTTTTCCATTTTTTTTGTATCTTCTCCTACTTTTTTTCTTTATTGTTTTGTAATAGTCATTGTAGTGGTCTTTGTCATCCTTTGTTAAATGTATTCCAAGCTATTTAATTTTTGGTAGCTATTGTGAATGGAATTGATCTTAGAAGTTCTTTCTCAGCAATCAAATTTTCTGTGTATACAAAGGCATTGATATTTGTTTGCTGATTTTGTGTCTGCCAACTTTGCCAATGTCTTTTTTTATGAGTTTATATAGTCTCTTCGTGGAGTATTTTGGATCCCCTATATATAGATTCATGTCATCTGCAAATAGGGTAGTTTGACGTCCTCATTTCCAATTTGTATCCCTTTGATTTCTTTTTCTTGTCTAATGGCTTGGACTAAAACTTCTAGTGCTATATTTAATAGCAATGGTGATAGTGGGCATCCTTGTCTCATTTCAGATCTTATTGGAGATGCTTGTAATTTTTTACCTCTCAATAAGAATCTGACTGTGGATTTATCATGGATTGCATTGATTATGCTTAACAATGTTTCTTCTATACCCAATTTCCTTAATGTTTTCTTCGTGAAAGGGTGTTTCATCATGAAAGGATGTCATATTTTATCAAACTCTTTCTCTGCATTTATTATAATATTATATTAGGGTTTTTTGTTAATGTAATGTATCACAGTGGTTGATTTGTGAATGTTAAGTCATCTCTGCATGCCAGGGATAATTCCCACTTGGTCCAGGTGAATGATCTTTATGCTGTGTTGTTGGATCTGAAAAGTTATTATTTTGCTAAGAATTTTTGTGTCTGTGTTCATCAGAGATATTTGTCTATAGTTCTCTTTGTTGTTTCTGTTTATTTATTTAATTATTCATTTTGAAAGATTTATTGATTGATTATTTACCCCCCCCAAAGAAACATTTTATTTAAAGAATACAGACTTCATGCATTTCATAATACAACATTAGGAATATAGTGATTCTTCCAATCATACCAGCCCTCCCACCCACTCTCCCATCCCTCATCCTTCTCCCTCTCCAATTCACAGTTGGCATCTGTCTTGTCTCAACTAGTTGCTGTGCACACAAGAGCTGGTGCAGCTGTTATCTGTATCCAAAATGGCATCTATCTGTCACTCAGTTGCCAAGTGCTGTTGTGGAAGGTATGAGAGGGAGAAATGTTTCTCTTTTGCCCACCATGTTAGCAATTATTGAGTCCCCCACAGGGCTCCAGGCCAGACACTTGGTAGGTTCTCTCCCCCAGCTATATTGCCAGTAGCATGGGCTGCTACAGTCTAATCTCACCTCACTTTCCATAGCTGTTTTCTCTTAGGCGCCCAGCCACTGAGTTCCTGTGTTGTGTCCATACACATGCTGTGCATCTGTGCCCTCCGCATAGATCTAAGGGTCCCTCTACTTTCTACAGAATTTACACCAAAGTTTTCTCCCTAACTTTCCCCTTGGAATGCAAGTATCTTCAATTTATTTTAACTATCTTTTCCTATAGAGCAGTAAGCTCCCTTCCTATTCTGGCAAATTGAACTCTTATTGCTAATGCTTTTTAAAAATCTGTTGAGATGATTTTTTTCCCACATTCTAATAATGGGTTTTCCTACACTGGTTGCTTTTCTTTTAATCACCCCTGAATTTCTTGGATAAATTCTATTTGATCAGGATGTGTAATACATAAAGAAGTTTAAAGTGTGGCAAAATACACATAACAGAAAAGATGTTAAACTAATTATTTAAGAGGAGCAACATTTGGTGGCATTGAGCACATTCACTTTGTTTTGTTACTATCACCACCATCCATACCAGAATTATTTTATTTTACAAAACAGAAACTTCATATCCATTAATTAATAATTTCTTGCTCCCCAGTCCCTGTCAACCACCATTCTACATTCTAGCTCCTGGTATTAGCTATTCTAGGTACCTATAACTGGAAACACAAAATATTTCTCCTTCTGGGCCTTGCTTTTCCTTCTTGGCATAATGTTGTTATTACACACTGTATCTTTTTATGTTATATCCAGTAACATATATTTATAATTCTGCAATAAGATTTTTATTGAAAAACACTTATATTAAAACATAAAAATATTAATTTTATCATTACCTATATAGTTACTCTTTTTAAATTATTTTCTTTAAAAATTTACTTATTTATTTGAAAGGCAGAGTTACAGACATTATGAGAGAGCTCTTCCACCCACTGGTTCACTCCCCAAATGTCTGCAATATCTACAGCTGGGCCAATCCAAAGCCAGAAGTCAGGAGCTTCTTCCAGTTTTCCCACAAGGGGGCAGGAGCCCAAGCACTTGGTCCGTCTCCCACTACTTTCCCAGGAGCATTAGCAGGAGCTGGATTGGGAGTGGAGAAGCCGGGACTTGAAGTGATGTCTATGTGGGATGCTGGAACTGCAGGAGGTGACTTTACCTGCTACTCCACAGTGCCAGCTGCGTACAGTTACTCTTAACAGGAATACTTATCTCTCAGTATGTCTTTGACTTTTGAGTTTCTCTGTTTTTCCTTTATTTTCTTTTTCATTATTGTTATATTCTTTTTCACACATATTCTTGTAACTGTATTTCATTCTTTGTGTATAATTTTCTTCAGCTCTTAAACATTTTAGAAATTGAACTTTAAGATTTTATCACAAGACCAATGACTTTGTCTCCTCAGAAATTACTTCTGTAAAATTATTTTTTAAAAAGATTTATCTATTTAGTTGAAACTCAGAATTACAGAGAGGCAGAGCAGAGAGAGGCAGAGAGAGAGAGAGAGAGAAAGAGAGAGAGCGAGAGAGAGAAAGGTCTTCCAGCCACTGGTTCACTCCCTAGATAACCGCAATGACCTGAGCTATACCAAACCGAAGCTGGGAGCCTGGAGGTTTCTCCAGGTCTCCCAAGTGGGTGCAGAGGCTCAAGGACTTGCGCCAACTTCTGCTTTCCCAGGCCATAGCAGAGAGCTGGATCAGAAGAGGAGTAGTCAGGACTCGAACCGGCGCACAAAAGGTACACCAGCACTGCAGGTGGTGGCTTTGCCCGCTATACTACATTACCATCCCTGTAAAATCATTTTTAAATTCTTCATGGGTCATATTTCTTACTTCTTTGTATACTATGTAATTTTTTTGTTGAGAACTGGACATAATGTGTCAATTCTGGAAATGAAAATTTTCTGCATCACACAAATTGTTATTTTCCCTTGACAAAGCCTGCAACTACATATTTATTTAGGAAATATTAAATTATTTTACCAAAGGTTAAATTTCCTGTCATGTGATCACTTGGATCTTGTTCTGTTTTCTCTGCTACTGGTCAGTGATGTGACAGATTTTGTTAAAATCGGGTCCAGTAAAAATAGAAAAAAAATGTTAAAGTCATTCTGCTTCTTTAAATTCCTCACTTAACGCCCTGGAGAAGTTATTGGAGCACATGGGATTGAAGCAATGCCCAGCCCATCAGCAATCCAAAGGCACAACTCCTTATTTTTAAAGGAAAATATGTCCCTTGCCCAGTCTGGGACCAGAAAGCCACACAGCAGCACAGGACACTGGCCCCAAAGTTGTCTGCCACAGAGCTGAAGTACGACATATGTTGGCCTCTATTTATATGAGAAATGCCAAAATTCCCTGAAATACAGCAGATAAGTTCTTCATCAAGCACTAGCCTGAAGGCTGCAGAGTCTGACGAGCACCCAGAGTCCTGAAATACTTTCCCAGACAGGTACTCCAAGGTCAGTGATTTTCTTTTCCTGCAGGGACTGATTCCTGAACGTCCTGATCCAGCATGATTGTAACATTGCTCCAGAATTGCCATCATGGTAGTATTACTGCTCTATGAGAACTGGGACGAGAAACAAATATCACCAAAGAAAACACATGTCAGCCATCCCTTTGCTATTGTTTTTTTTGTGTGTGTGTGTCTTAGTGCAGCAAATGTATGTCCTGCGAGGATTAGGTTAATTTTCTGGGTGTTGATTATATAAGAAAATGGAAGAGTTTTCCATTTCTTATTCTTTTTCTATTTTTACTTATTTTTTTTTACCATTTTCATTGTAGAGATCTTTCACACCCTTGATTAAATTTATTTCAAGATATTTAAATTTTTGTAGCTATTTCCAATGAAGCTAATCTTACAATTTCTTTCTAAACCATGGCATTATCTTTGTATCCAAATATTACTGATGTATTTATGTATTGATTTTATATCCTGCAGATTCTCTTACGAGTTCCAATAGTCCCTTGGTGGAGTCATTTGGTCCCCTTAAATAAAGGACCATGTCATCTGCAAACAGGTATACTTTAACATCCAGCTTTCGCATTTGTATCCCTTTGGTTTCTTTTCTTGCCCAATAGCTCTGACAAAATTTCTGGAACTGTATTGAATAGTGGACCTCCTTGTCTTCTTCCACATCTTAATGGAAATGATTCCAATTTTTCCACATTCAATATGATGCTGGCTGTTGGTTTATCCTATATATTTATATAAAGAAATGATCCTTCTATACACATTTTGTTTAAAGTTTTGAATATGAAATGGTGCTTTATATTATTAAAGAATTTCTCTGCACCTATTGAGTTAATTGTATGGTTTTTATTCCACAATTGTTAATATGATGAATCTCACTAATTGAATTGCTTACGGTGAACCGTGTCTGCAAACCAGGGATAAATCCCACTTGGTTCAGTTGAATACTATTTCTGAAATGTTGTTAGATTTGAATAGCTAATATTTGTCTGAGATTTCTTGCTAAATGCTCATCAGGGATTTTGGTCTCTAGTTCTCATTCTTTGTAGTATTTTTCCTGGTTTTGGAACTAGAAAACTTTTTGGTATCATGGTACCGTCTAGGGAACTGGTGAAAAACTCGCAATGCCATGAACTTTCTCTGCTCACAATCTAATCTCATTATTCACAAGGTTACTGAGGCTCTGGATTGTTGACACATTCCTTCCAACCTGAGAAATCTAAACTGCAGATTGATTGAATTCTTCCTCTAAATGCATGCTCATGGTACCTAAGATCTCTTCCTAGTAGGTAAAATTGAGAAGACTTTCTGTCACACACCATGATAAAGATGTTCAACTACACTACTTCACTGAAATTCTTCTATGTGGTGTCTCTCACCCTGCAGTTCATGTATGGAGATATAAGTATAAGCAAGCACAGAACAGCACTCAAGACCTCACCCAAATTAGAGACTAGTTGAATATAGATCATCAGTATGTATTGTTTTAGTGGTGTACCAGAGGGATGCATAGTCTGCAAGGGGTAGGGAGGAAGCATGGAAAAAAGATACCTGGTTCTTGCTATCTCATACCCAATTGTTTGGCACGGCACGAAGTACCCAACATTCTGATAGTAAATATGATATTTAATCTGCCCCAAAAGAAATAAATGTAATGGACAGAAGAGAAAGGCAGCACAGTATGTAGGACATAATGAATGAAAGGGTCAGGAAACTGTTCTTATGCAGTCAGAAAGAACAGTAGAATGCAAAACCTGAAAGTTGATTGTGCACCAGAAGTTGCTGAAAAATGTGTATGGCTAGGGCTAAGAGGAGAGAGAAGTGTGTCAGACCTTCTACATTTGTGTATACAAACCTTTACAAACTTCCATTCATGCATGCATCCATCCATCCATGCATCCATCAATTACTGCCTATTTTCTTTGTACCAGTTACTAACACAATGTCTGTTACATTCACAGTTACAGACTACAAGTGATTACCCTCTCTGTTTGTTATTTTCAGGAAAACAGATGTGTGTGGGAGAGGGCCTGGCCTGCATGGATCTGTTTTTGTTCCTGACCTCCATTTTGCAGAACTTTAAACTGCAATCTCCAGTTGAGCCAAAGGACCTGGACATCATTGCAGTTGTCAATGGATTTGTTTCTGTGTCATCTTTGTAACAGCTCTGCTTCATTCCTATTGAAAGAGAACAACCTCTCTGCACCCGTGCTGCTGTCTGCAACTCCCTCTCTTCAGAGGCATAGTCTATCCCTTAACTCCAATAGTATTTAATTATTTATTTAGTTTCCTCCACTTCAATCCATGTTGAATGATCAGCCCTCATGGTTGGTGCAGGTTTGCTTACAGGTGGGGCTCAGCTCAGTAACCTCCATGGTGTGGTGTGATGCAACTAGCCATTGTGTCACATGGGTCTCTGCACTAGACTGGGACATGATGCATGGACTTCATCCTGTTGAGGATCTGCACTTGTGGGAATGGCAGCAAATGCTGAAGACACTCAATGCAGATTCACTGGTGATAAGGGAGCATTTCTCACTACTTCAATTGAAGTACAGGGTGCTGTCATGATTCAAGTATTCACTTCTCTTTGCATTAAGACAGCATTTTTTAGAGTGGTCATCACAGCAAGACAAAACCCTGGCATTAGCATATCAACATTAGCAGCAACATAATTGAAACCCACAATCAGTTTTGCTCAAGTTTACAAGAAAATGAATATTCAGAAGTGTCTGCTTACATGGACAGGTCCACACCCCTGCTACATCGGGTTATATGCAATGCAGCAAAAAAACCTGGGTAAAATTTTCATTATTCAGAAAACAACAATTTGTTTCAACTTCTGCAAGAAAGATCAGGGCTCTGGATATGAAACCACTTCCAGGAAAAAACACAGAAGTCAAAACACAATAAAAACTACTAAGGGCAACTGATGAAAAGCTCAGGATTTCCACAGGGAGCTGTGGGACTTGTGTGCAGAATCAGGCCACTTCTCTGCAGGACAGTGGCCCAAATTCAAAGACCTAGAAGCTCCCTTGGGGGAAGAGAATGCAGGAAACAGAAACATGGTGGAAGCAAGAGATGTAGAGAATGTTGACCACCCAGGGAAGGGCACAGAGCCGAGTCCGCAGGTAGACATTCCAAAGTACAGGAACAACCCAGTTGTTGGGATGCTCTTACTGCTTTGGGAGATTCCTCTGTTTGCCATCTCTTCAATCTCATGTAGTTCTCTCTGGCAGCATGTTGGCATTCAACGCTTTATTCCAGCTCCTTCCAGAGACAACCTCTCCAATGAGCTCTTGGTAAATACTGTTTACCACCCAGCAGTTTGGAAGACAGATGGATGATCTTGAGGTGCAATGACTGAAGGTGGTTTCCCACCAGAATCATGAATATTTGAAAGATCTTCATCCAAAGTAAAGGACACCATAGTCCTTCCTTGATTTTTGGAAATCCACAGTTTCTCAACTTCACCTCTTTCAGGTACTTGAGCCCATTGTGGTGACAAATATTTAGAAACCTTGGCCAGACACACTCCAGCGTACTGTTTGGCTCCAGTCACATTGAGTTCCCCGTGCTTGGCCATGAGTCTATTGGAGGTGGAAGTGAGTGAACCAGAGCAGAGGCCTCAGGTTCTTGGGTGCTGTGGGGCAAGTCTCCTGAGCAAAAAGTAGCCAGGGGAGAAGGTGGACTGCAAGGAGACAATGCTGATCACTGGCCAGGGTACTAGGAAACCTGGAAATGAGGAATACAGGAGGTTATGATATTAAAATATGAATTGTGTGGGGAAGGATGGTAGTGTGGAGGAATCACTATGTTCGTAAATTTGCATGTATGAAATGCAGGAAGTTAGTTTTCCTTATATTAAAATAAGTGCTGGAAAGCAATGACTTTGAACAGCCCTTGTCTTGACCATTGAGGAGCAGTTTTTTGTTTTCTTTCATAGTATTTTGTTGAACACTTTATTCAACATAGAGTTAATCATATTGTATAGTGTAAATTGAAAATAATATTAGTAAAATCAAGAGTTTGAATTAGAAAAAGAGGAGGAGAGCCTAGGGAGATTACTGACGCCATAAACAAGAGTGTCAAATTGTTAAGTCAATAACTGGAGTCACTCTGTACTTACTCCTCATGTAGGATCTCTGTCTTTAATGTGTTGTTCAATGTGAATTAACACTGTAACTAGTACTGAAACAGCATTTTACACTTTATGTTCTGTGTTGGTGCAAACTGATGAAATCTTTACTTAATATATACTAAATTGATC
This sequence comes from Sylvilagus floridanus, assembly GCA_949820135.1. Taxonomy (NCBI): domain Eukaryota; kingdom Metazoa; phylum Chordata; class Mammalia; order Lagomorpha; family Leporidae; genus Sylvilagus; species Sylvilagus floridanus. The sequence continues at coordinate 47,576,564 of OX463235.1, forward strand.
TTCTGTATATAAAGAGAATTGAAAATGAATATTGATATAAATGGAATGGGAGAGGGAGTGGGAGGTGGGAGGTTTGTGGGTGGGAGGGAAGTTACGGGGGGGGGGGAATCCATTGTAATCCATAAACTGTACTTTGGAAATTTATATTTACTAAATAAAAGTTTTAAAAAAAAAAGAGGAGGAAGAAGGGTGGGAATATGGATGGGTGGGGCAGCATTGTGGGAAATATTAACTGTTGTACCTGTGAAATGCTTAGTCTGCAACTGTAAAACTGTATAGTTCTGCATATATTTGCACAAATTTACATCTAACGGTACAGTTTAAAAACTTACCATGAGATCCCAAATCCCTTTAAGCTCAGTGGTTAAAAATAGCATTTTAAATGTTAAAGTGAACATTTGGATAGGGTAAAGTATTGAACTGATCATATAGATTGGATTAAGTTTTTGATAATACAAATAGAATTAAAAAGGAGTGAATACTCCAACATGGGAAGCAATCCACACAGCAAACTCACAGAATGGAGAATTTAGGACTTGATTTGGAGCCAATAACAATGCTGAACTGCAGATGGTGGCTTTACGCATTATGCCACAGCTCCGGTCTGGAACACTGGGATTCTAAGACAATCACTTTTACTGTTGTACTGATGACACTATATATCACTGAGGTAAGAAATGCTCATTTCTGAACATCAAAATAAATTTGGAATAGTTGATCTCAGAAATCACTTTTACCTTTGGATTATATATGATCGAGGGTTAGTGTTTGGTGTAGCACTTATTGTGCCATTTAGGACTCCTGCATTCCCTAGCAGGGCCTAAGTTTCAGTCTCAGTGCTGTTCTCCATGCCATCGTCCTGAGAATGCGCACCCTGAGAGGAAGCAGGCTTGACTCACATTCCTGGGGTCATGCTACCTATGTGGTTGACTTGTGTCGAGTTCTGGCTCTCAATTTTTGTCTGACAAATCACCAGAATCTCCCAGGAGTAACCCACAGATGGGAGGTCGCTCTGTCTCATCTTTCTTTCCCAGGCCATCTCTCTACTTTTCAAAAAAGATTATCCACGATTTTTATAAACACTATGTGCATATAAACAGTCCAGGCAAGATGTCAACTCATGTGAAAGAAGGAGAAGAGCAGGGTCACTTATCTTCAAGGAGTAATGTGATTGCTGTACAGAGAGTGACAGAGCTCATTGAACACAAAACAAATTGGTGAGGTTGTGTTAAGAGTTTGGAACTATGTGAATTAGGCAGAAAATTTCTTCTCTTTCTCCTGAATGTTGCATGAATCAAGAAGTGGAACCATTCAAGTTCTAAACTGTATTGAACCCAATTTTGATCAATTACATTGTTAATTATTCATCAAATTCATGTTGATTTTGAAAGTCACAGGATAGAGTGAACCACGTAGTAGTGAATCAAAGCAAACTCTGAAAATGTTGGTGTACCCAGTTGAACTGAATGCCTTTTTCAAAGAAGAGAGCAAGACATGGGACACATGGAGGCAGTTCAGAAGCCTAACATCAGCAGTTTGTGTGTGTCTTAGGTTATGGAACAGAATCTCCCAAGCCAAGTCTCCTCATCCCTCAAATTGAATGATTTTACCTTGGGAAAAGGTAACAGAATCCAAATAATGTGTAGGGTGTGAAACTCTCTGTTAAGTGTCAGAATCTCTCTATTCATGACCAATAAAACATTCTATAAGGTGTTTCAAGACAATGCTTAATTTTTGCAAATAAGTTTAGAAATAATATCGCTAGCCAGTTTACAGAAACATCTGATGATACTGTAAAAACATGACTTTCTATAAGCATAGTCATTGGTGATCTAGTAAAGTTTATGCTTCAGTGAGGCTTAGATTCTTATGAACACAGTGTCTCCTTCTGTTCAGGTCAATAAGTTGTGGTTCTTTGAGCTGTGGGTCCATTGAATGATTTCCCGTCCTCGCCTCCTCTGTTGCATCTGCAATGACATTCTTTCTACTATTTCCCTGAATTGCTGCATTATTTCACTTTTCATTTCAGACCATGACAGACCCAAACCGAAAGAATCATCCTTGGCTGGAGTTGGACTTGAGGTGAGGGTAGTTTTAGTTTCCCAAGAGTTTCCCTCAAATTCTCTGAGATTGTGTCTTCTCTTGTTGGCACCAAGCAAGTTTTCCTCAACAGTGATTTAAAGTGAAGAATCCTGTCTTTTTCTGTTCATGTGAGCACATGTGGTTTTTATCCTTGGAGTCAATTAAAGGAGCTCCTATTGAGTGTAAGGTCCATTTTATTATGAACATAGTGTGTTGTTTATTGAGCGTAACTAATATTTTAGGTTTCCTTTGTTTGTTGAAGTTGTTATGGAGGCTGCCTGTGTGTAGGACGTAGTACACACGATGGGCATCAGAAGATCTCATAGAAATCCCCCGGAATAGACCGGGGCATAATAGTGCAACTGCTGCTTTTGACACAGGATTCAATGTCAGAAGCTTGGGTTTGATTCCTGGCTTCACTTTTTGAGTGGGTTTATGCTAATCCTATACCTGGGGTCAGCAGATGATTTCTCAGCTCCTTGGCCCCTTTCATCCATGGGGTAAACCTGGATTGACTTCTGGGTTTCTGACTTGACCTGTCTCAGCCTTTGCTGTCATTGGAATTTGGGGGAGTGAACAAAGATACAGGAAATGATTCTCTAAGTCTGTTTACTCTCTCTTTCTCTTTCTGCCTTCCAATAAAGAAAAATAAAGTTTTAAAAGCTATATTAAAATGTATTTAAAGCAACTATCCAGAAAAAATTGAACACAAAATCTCAAATTCCCTTCTGTGACTTGTGAGCTCTTTGACCCTGGTCAAGTCCTCTGTTGTCTATGAATCTCTATTCATTTGAAAAAGAAAAATTAATATTCTTTGCTTTCTCGAGTTTTCTTTTTAAAATTTAATCGTGGTAATCATGCCACTTGATTTACCTAGTGACTTGGTAATTGCTTTCGTTCAATATTTGGTATGATTTATGGTTACTTTCTAATGTTTAGTTAACTATAATATTAGTAGAGTATATTAAATATTTGAAGAGCTGCCATCATTGAGTACTAAGAATTAACTTTTTGACATAGCTATAAGACACATTCACATGTATAGTTTATATGCATATATAATACATTGATATACAAGTCATAGCATAATGTGATTTATTTAGTAATAAATTCTCAACTGGTCATTATAACACAGACATAGAATTTGGCATAATTTTGTTGTATCATAATTACTTCTGTGTAATGACTGCACATTGAGACCACCTGTTTTTTTTTTCTTCAATTACCAATACATGGGCACAACCTAATATAATGAAATTCCAATTTCTCGAGTGGGCACAGGAAACAAATTAATGGGACTAAATAATATGTTGTTTTCTTCTCTGTCATGGAGGCAAAGTCCACTCAGAAGAGAGGATAAAGTGCAAAGTTGCTTGACACGTCAGAGAAGCATATTAACAAGAGTGGTATAAAAGCCTGTGCTTCCCAGCTCACAGGATCCCAGGAAGAAGAGAATGGAGCCAGTTGTGGTCCTGGTGTTGGGTCTTTGCTGCTTACTTCTCCTTTCACTCTGGAAGCAGGATTCCGGGAGGGGGAAGCTCCCTCCTGGCCCCACTCCTTTCCCCATCATTGGAAATATTCTCCAGATAGATGCTCAGGACATCAGCAAATCCCTAAGTAAGGTGAGTATTCATTATGCTCCTCCTGTGGCATACAAAGGGTAAACAGAGTGACTCTTTTTAAAATAAAATCTGTTCTTGGATGCATACTCTTGAAACATATGATTATAAATGAAAATGCTCTCTGTAAGCTTTGATGCTTCTTCTACCAATTTCAGGAGTTGAGTAGAGAAATATTAGGTCCTGTAGGTAGAATAAAAATAACTAAGTGAAAAAATCAGTTGTACTGCTGACCTTCTTTGATTTTCAGCAATTTGCCTGAACATCAGTGATAGTGAAGAGCTTCTGATAGAAATTTCATTCAAGAAATCATCTATTGTATATACATGTGGTTTCTTTTTCAGAATATCCATGGAAATTGAAGTTTTCTGCAGAATCAATAAAAACTGGTATCACTAGGGGTTCTGGAGTAGTCTAGGTGAATGAAAGAAAGAAGCAAACATTCAGTGGCCAACTGGTGGCATCCGAATTCTTTTAGATTCTGTGAAACCCTGCTTGTGTGGCCCAGAATGCTGCAGGATGGAAGAAATTGTTCCTCCCTGAGACGCTGCTTGCAATGTCCTGTCCCTGCCTCTGTTGCTGCTGCTCCTTTTTCTTCCTCCTCCTCCTCCTCTTCTTCTTCTTCTCCTTCTCTTCTTTCTCCTCCTCCTCTTGCTGCTCCTCCTACTTTTCATCCCACCCTTTCCCTTGTAACCCCTTCCTCCTTCTCCTCCTTTTCTTCTTTTTCCTCTTCTTCTCTTCTGTCTAATTCTATTGTCCTCATTCTTATTGTCCTTCTTCAAGATTTATTTGATTTACTCAAAAGACAGAGGGACAGAAACATTGGACAGACAAAGCAAGAGAACTCCTGGCCAGCATTGCAGCAAAACCACATGAGCCTCCTATTGTGATGCCAGGTTCTTTATTTATAAAGTAGTGCAAATAAACTTGTTCAGTGTATTATTTGAGAATTAAATGTAAACTGCATACCAACTACCTCTGCCATTGTGGGGTGCATCATAGGTCATTCATGAGTGGTAGTCATAATAATCGCTATCATATTTAATTATAAATAAAAGTATTTGAATCCAAGGCAGAATAAAGAGATTACATAGACAATGCTAATTTCTATCTGAATCAGACACACTCTGTTGCTGACATGTGCTTTCATTGGTGATATTTGTTTCTCTTCCCAGTTCTCAAAACGCTATGGCCCCGCGTTCACTGTGTATCTGGGCATGAAGCCCACTGTGGTGCTGCATGGATATGAGGCAGTGAAGGAGGCCCTGGTTGATCTTGGAGAGGAGTTTGCTGGAAGAGGCAGTGTGCCTATACTTGATAAAGTTAATAAGGGACTCGGTAAGTGTGTGTGTGTGTGTGTGTGTGTGTGTGTGTGACAGTGGTAATGGGGTGGAAAGGATGGAAAACAGAGACTTAAAAAGCTCTCCAGACAGAGCTTGTCCATCTGTGTGGCTGCCTCATGTCAGCTTCTTCCTACTTGCTGGGATCTCCCTCCCTCCTAGTTTCTGTTTCTCATTCTGGCAGGAATCCTTTTCAGCAATGCAAACACATGGAAGGAGATGCGACGCTTCTCGCTCATGACCCTGCGGAATTTTGGGATGGGGAAGAGGAGCATTGAGGATCGAGTTCAAGAGGAGGCCCGCTGCCTGGTGGAGGAGCTGAGAAAAACCAACGGTGGGTGATCCTTACCCCACATCGCTGACCTCACAGTGCTCCCCTGAATATGCTTCCTTGGGAAACCTTGCAGGGTGGGTATAGCCTTCATGCTGAGGCCTGGTTGCTGCTCCCATGGTGGGAGGGAAAGTTTGGAGCAGAGAAGTGGAGAGTTTGTGTGGATCTGTGTTTTGTGTACAGCATGGTTCTGAGTCTATTGTGGTTAGAAAAATACACTTAATACTCTTCTGCCCCAAGCGGTTTCTTTAAAATTTTTTGACAGAGAGAGACAAGAGAAAGGACTTCCTTTTCTGTTGGTTCACCCCTCAAATTGCTGCCACAGCTGGAGTGCTGCGTGAATCTGAAGCCAGGAGCCAGGTCCTTCCTTCTGGTCTCCCATGTGAGTGCAGGGCCCACGCACTTGGGCCATCCTCCACTGCCTTCCCGGGCCACAGCAGAGAGCTGGACTGGAAGAGGAGCAACCGGGATAGAATCGGAGCAACCGGGATAGAATCCGATGCCCCAACTGGGGCTAGAACCCAGGGTGCTGGCACCGTAGGCAGAGGATTAGCCTAGTGAGCCGCAGTGCCAGCCAGTTTCTATAATTTGCTATCAGAAATCATTGGGCCGGCGCCATGGCTCAACAGGCTAATCCTCCGCCTTGCGGCACCGGCACACTGGGTTCTAGTCCCGGTCGGGGCACCGGATTCTGTCCCGGTTGCCCCTCTTCCAGGCCAGCCCTCTGTTGTGGCCCGGGAGTGCAGTGGAGGATGGCCCAGGTGCTTGGGCCCTGCACCCCTTGGGGAGACCAGGAAAAGCACCTAGCTCCTGGCTCCTGCCATTGGATGAGCGCGGTGCGCCGGCCGCAGCGCGCCGACTGCAGCGGCCATTGGAGGGTGAACCAACGGCAAAGGAAGACCTTTCTCTCTGTCTCTCTCTCTCACTGTCCACTCTGCCTGTAAAAAAAAAAAAAAAAAAGAAAAAAGAAATCATGACTGTGATTTCTGAAAGTATTGAAGAGCAATATTTTCCCCATAGCCTGAATGCTGCTACCTATTGAAGAACATTTCATGGGGGAAACTTGGCAAACACATATGGTGGCAATGACCCATCAGCCTCTTAAGGGACAAGAACCGACCCTCAGGGGCGTTCAAATCTGCATGCTCTGCTTCACTGACATGTCTGAGGTTTCCCCAGGCCAGTGCCTAGTGCTGGACACCAGTGGTGCTATGTGCAGTTTTGTCTCCCTAGGCATATCCTGACAAAGTTCCTGTCACTTACTATGCTCTGTCATCAATACTTTTATAAATTGCTGTCCTTGTTGTGTCTACTTCCTTTATTGATTTAAATTTTGAGTAAATATATCCTGTAACATAATACACATACACTCTACCATAAAATGATTTATTTAACAAGATTTCCAGAGTTAAAAATAGCTCTCAATTTCATTTTCCAAAGTACAGAGTGTCTCTTTTCAGCTTTGCTTTTCTCCTTCTGTTCTTTAGAATGTGAGTCAGAAATTGTGATTATTATTTTTCTGCCACCACAAAGTCTACTGCTCCGTGATTTGTTGTTCACAATGTGTCTGATTATCAGCTCAGATAAAAATTGCCTTGTCTTATAATGCTCACTTCTAAGCAAAGTAAAAAACTAAAATTAGGTGTTTTATAAATAACACATAGGTACACACACAAATACCCAGGTCTCAAGGCTTTCCAAATGATCCTCTACCTCACTGAGGTAAAATAAAATTTCATCTAAAAACTTAGATTTCCGTAAACATTAAAAAGTTTTAAAAAGTGTGATATAGAAACAACTAACTAAAGTCTCCTAATGTCATGTACTCCACCACGTATTGTGAACACTTCGATTCCAGACACACTTACTGGGGGGTACAAAGTGTCCATAGTTGTTTATTTGGGAGATATTTTCATATAATACTTGGTGATAACTTGATTATAACATTTGCATTGTACAGATCTCCCAGCTAAAATGAACACCTCTCTTGTAATTTTCATTTCTTTACCTGTAAAATAATGGCTTAACTTATGGGTAAATTTTTAAATTTTATTAAAACATCTTTTGTTGTTTGGTAGCGTTGTATGGAACAATATGTTAGAATCTACTAAAAGGCAGCTTTGTTCAAGTATGTTAAATATGGAAAGCAATTAGAGATATTGACTATTCGTTTCTTAAGAAAAGAAATTTGCTGTTTTTATTTAACATTAAAACTCATTTTAAAAAGAATCCAATTATTTTTTATTTTTGGCTTCCTTTTTCTGAGAGGTATGCTTGAAATAAAAAAAAATTAAATTGTCACTTTACTCCTTTGGATAAACAAATCCAACCAAAACTTATTTTTTCCTTATTTATTTTTCAAAGTTTTCCTTTAAAGTGAAAGTCAAACATATAGATCAACACACAGAAAGAGAGAGAGAGATCTCTTATCTACGAGTTCACTCCCAAGATTCCCACATAGCCAGGCCTTTAATAGAGCCAGAAGTGGGTACTCAATTAGATCTCCCACTTGAGTGGCATGAAGTCAGCTATTTGAACCATCACCTGATCCTTCCGAGTCTGAATTGTCAGGAAGTGGAGTTAGGAATGGGGCCTAGCGTTGAACCCAGCACTCTATCTGGAATGCATTTCATCTTCAATTGTATCATAAGCACTAGACCAATAGCTTGCTTCTACTGTTCATTTTTTAGTTTTTTTTTCTCATATTATATGCATGCTTTGACATTTTTACTTTAAAATACATGAATTTACCCACAAGCTCTCTCTTCAGTTCTTCTCTACTTGTTCAACACAACACATCGTTTTTCATTGTTTGTGACTATTCATTATTTTATCTATAAGAAGTTTCCTGGTCCACACTATTTTCTGCTCACCATTTCAGTGCTTTATTGTCTACAGACATTGCACAGGTAACTGATTCTAGTTTGAAAACATGAATTATTAATTTTAAACTGTTTTCATTTTCCTTCTCAAATAGCAGATCTCTTGTGATAAAAATGTGAACACAAAAGCATTAAATGTGAATTGAGTATTAGAGAAATATCATTATTTAGCCAGCTAGATTGTAATGGTCAACTCAGGCTTACAGTAAAGCAATGTTTGATTTTATGTGTGCCATTTCTTTTTACTGTCACCGGAATTTGTAGGCAATTTGTAGGACAAAAATTACGTCTTTATATGTATATTTTAATGGTATTTTAAAATTGTTTTCAATTCTTCAGCCTCACCCTGTGATCCCACCTTTATCCTGGGCTGTGCTCCCTGCAATGTGATCTGCTCCATTATTTTCCGTAATCGCTTTGATTATAAAGATGAGGAATTTCTTAAACTGATGGAAAGATTCAATGAAAATGCTAGGCTTCTGAGCTCTCCATGGTTGCAGGTGAGAGTGAAATCTTTTGTTCCTGAGAAACCATTTATGTTCCTTTATCTGACAGGTGCAAAGATCTACATGGACCAAGATGTGAAGAGAAAGTTCATAGAGCACAGTCCCAGTAGAGCTGATGTTATGGAACACTGTGAAAGATGATGGAAACTTTTATTTACACACAGCAAAACGAGTGTCCAAATACTGGGCTAGTGTTTGTGTTCATTATCTCCTTGTCCTGTGATTTTTCCACTAAACTCCAAGCCCTATTTCTATAAAGGCACTTTGATGACTGGACAAAGAATGTCTTTGTCAATCAAAGAATATCCATCTCCTTTAATTCTTAAAATATTTATTTATTTGAAAGGCAGGATCACAGAGAGAGAGAGAGAGAGAGAGAGAGAGAGAGAGAAAGAGAGGGATCTTCCATCTGCTGGTTCATGTTCTGAATGCCCCAAAAACCAGGGTTAGGCCATGCAGCTGCAAGGAACCAGGAACTTAAGTACTTGAGCCATCATAGATTGCCTCTCGGGCCCAGTGGCAGGAAGTGGAGTAGCTAAGAATCAACGGAGCACACAATGTGGGACCCTGGCATTCACTGCGGTGGCTTTACCTGCTGGATGACAATGCTCTGATTTCCTATTATATTTCAATTTTGTAGCAAAGGATTTATGTAAAAAAATAAGATTTATATAAAGAAGATTTTACACTAAAAATTATGTATGAGTTTGGGAAATGACTTTCATCTTTGATTTTCTTGTCAGACTTCTCTCCCTCAATATGTCTATAAGCATATAGAACTACCACACATTTACAATAGAAGTTTCCCCATGATGATGGACACTATATTTTGTTCATATTTATAGCTATAACTCCTAAATAGTGTATATATGTATATATAATTCAAAAAATTATTGTTTTCTGTCTTAGGTCTGCAATATTTTCCCTGCTCTTATGGATTATTTCCCAGGAATTCATAAGACATTTATAAAGAATATTGATTATATAAAAAATTTTATTATGGAGAAAGTGAAAGAACACCAAAAATCCCTGGATGTTAACAGTCCTCAGGATTTTATCGATTGTTTCTTGATCAAAATGGAGAAGGTAAATTGTTCACAACAGTTCATTATTTGATTTCTTGTACATTTTGAGGTTCATTGAATAATTTTGTATCTACAAGGGATGTTAAAATGATCAGACTAGTTTGACAAGCACTTTACATATCATATAAAAGAACTGCAAATAGCATATAAAGTTTGTGTAAATAAAGAATTAAAAGATAAGTTTATTTTGGCATAAAAATGGAAGCTTGTGATTTTTTAAAACAATGTACATTTCCATAAATGTTTTGAAGACACCTAATGTAAAATTAAATTGTTAAGTGGTTAGAATATCTGGGACTTGTTCTTTATATGAAAAGAATCTACCCAAGGAGGAACATAATGCACATGTTAGGTGAATTTAAAACAATTATAAAAACTAAATATCGCCGACTCTCATGCTGTAATGTGAAGATGACATCATAACTGAGCACATGGGAGGCAGAGTGGCACATTGCTTAGCCTGGGAGGGATTTGCGCATATCCTGCACACTGAAGGAGGTCTTCAGAATTCTGCATTGCAGGACAGGAGAGGGAATTTCAGGTGGAGTGAGTAGTGTGTGTGGTGGTGTTCAGTGTGCAGTGGGAAAGAGTCAGTGGAAGGAAGACAAAGACTTAGCTCACTGTAACACAGTAAGTTGTGTAGATGTGGAGAGAGAGGTTGGTGTCTAGGAGGCAACCTGCAGGTGTAGATCATGTTGTCACTGCACTGTTTGTGTACAAGGCGCAGTTTGTTGACAAGTCTATTTGTTCCCTATTGCACTACTTTGGCACCCTGGCCAAAGGTCAGTTGGACATAAATTTAAGTTTGTTTGTGGGCTGTCTTTGTTGGAAAGATGTGTTTCTTGTAAACAGCAAATAGATGGCTTTTGTTTTTTAATCCATTCAGCCAGTCTGGGTCTTTTAAATGGAGAGTTGAGGCCATTTACATTCAATGTGACTATTGATAAGTTGTGACTTTGCCCTGCAATATTCCCAAAGATATTTCTACTTTGAAGAAGATATTCATACTTTGAACTTCCTGTGATCTTTTTTAAAAAAGATTTTACTTATTTTTATTTGAGAGGTAGAGTTACAGACAGTGAGAGGGAGAGACAGAGAGAAAGGTCTTCCATCCATTGGTGCATTCTCCAAATGGCCGCAATGACCAGAGCTGCACCTATCTGAAGCCAAAAGCCAGGTGCCTCCTCCCAGTCTCCCATGTGGGTGCAAGGACCTAAGGACCTGGACCATCCTCTACTGCTTTCCTCGGCTATAACAGGGACTGGATGGGAAGAGCATCAACCTGTACTAGAACCAGTGCCCATATGGGATGCTGGCACCGCAGGTGGAGGATTAACCTTCTGCGACACGGTGCCAGCTCCACTTCCTGTGATCTTTTACTGAGAGATTTTCTTCCTTTACCTTCTTTGTATTAATGGCCGTGTTTCTGTGTTGCTGTGCGTAACACATCTTTAAGCATCTTTTTGCAGGGCTGGACAAGTGGCGACAAATTCTTTGAATTTCTGTTTGCTATGAAAGGTCTTTTTTGGCCGGCGCCACAGCTCAATAGGCTAATCCTCTGCTTTGCGGCGCCGGCACACCAGGTTCTATTCCTGGTCGGGGTGCCGGATTCTGTCCTGGTTGCCCCTCTTCCAGGCCAGCTCTCTGCTATGGCCCGGGAGTGCAGTGGAGGATGATGGCCCAAGTGTTTGGGCCCTGCACCTCATGGGAGACCAGGAGAAGCACCTGGCTCTTGCCTTTGAATCATTGCGGTGCGCCAGCCACTGTGCAGCCACTGTGCACTGGCTGCGGCGGCCATTGGAGAGTGAACCAACGGCAAAGGAAGACCTTTCCCTCTGTCTCTCTCTCTCTCACTGCCCACTCTGCCTGTCAAAAAAAAAAAAAAAAAAGAAAGAAAAAAAGAAAGAAAGGTCTTTATTTCACCTTCATTCACAAATGAGAGCTTTGCAGGATATAATATTCTGGGATGACAGTTTTTTTTTTTTTTCCTCTTAGGACTTGGGCTATATCTCGCCATTCTTTTCTAGACTGCAGGGTTTCTGATGAGAAGTCTGCTGTGAGTCTAATTGGAGATCCTCTGAGAATAATCTGGCATTTCTCTCTTGCACATGCTAGAATCTTTTCTTTATGTTTCACTGTGGTGAGTTTGATTGCAATGTGTCATGGTGAGGATCTTTTCTGGTCATTTCTATTGGGAGCTCTGTGTGCTTCCTATACTTTGACATCTCTGTCTTTCTCCAAATCCAGAAAGTTTTCTGCTAGTGTTTCACTAAAAAGACCTTCTAATGCTTTGTCTCTCTCTCCATGCCTTCAGGAACGCCCAGAAACATAATATTGGGTTTTTTAATAGTATCCTGTAGATTCCCAACGATGTTTTTTAGATTTCTAATTTCCTCTTCTTGTCTTTGGTTTGACTGTATACTTTTCTGTGCTCTCTCACCTTCAAATAGAAGTAATCATACTTCCTTTTTATTTCAATGCATTTATTTATTTTTCATGTGTAATTTTTCTGGCTAGACCACTAGAGCTATGTTAAAAGGCAGTGGTGAAAGTACACTTCCTTGGTGTATTTTTTCCTCCATTATTTCATAGAACAAGCTTTTAAGCTTTAAGAAATTATTAAGATTCAGTTTTGTAATTTTTAATATATCATATCAATTTAAGGAAGCTTCCTTCTATTTTTAATATTCTGAGATTTTTTATCACGCACAGCATTTAATTTTTCAAGTACCTTTTTAAAAGATTTATTTATTTATTTGAAAGAGTTACAGAGAGAGAGAGAGAGAAGGAGATCCAGAGAGGGAGTGAGAGAAGTCATCTATCCACTGGTTCTCTCCCCAATTGGCTGCAATGGCCAGTGCTGTGCCAATGCTTAGCCAGGAACCAGGAGCCTCCTCAGGGTCTCCCACGTGGGTGCAGGGGCCCAAGGACTTGGGCCATCTTCTACTGCTTTTCCTGGCCATAGCAGAGAGCTGGATTGGAAGTGGAGCTTCCAGGTCTAGAACTGGCATCCATATGGGATGCCGGCATTGTAGGCTAGGGCTTTAACACACTGTGACACAGAGCTAACCTCTCAAGGACTTTTTAAAAAAGCTGTTGAGATAATTTTTCCCATTCTAAAAATTTTGTTTTTATACTTAATGCTTTTCTTTAAACCATCCATGCATTTCTTCGGTAAATTCCACTTGATCAGGATATGTAATCTACAAAGATATTTAAACTGCAGCAAAATATGCATAACAGAAAAGTTGTATTAATTATTTTAAATGTAACGTCAGCTGGCATTAAGCATGCTCACTTTGTTTTGTAACTGTCACCAACATTCATGCCAGAATTATTTTATGCTGCAAAACAGAAACTTAATATCCATTACATAGTAATTACTTACACTCCAGTCCCTGCCAACCTACCATTCTACCTCTGTCTCCTGGAATTTGGCAATTTTAGTGATGGGCTTTTCCTACTTGGCATAGTGTTGTTGTTATTATACACTGTATCTTTTTATATTATCTCTAGTAACACATTTGTGATTCTGCTATAATAATTTTATTTAAAGTCACATAGAAACAAAGCATTTATATTAAAAATTTAATAATATTAATTTTACCATTACCTGTATAGTTACTCTTTTTTTTTTTTTTTTTTGAGAGGCAGAGTGGACAGTGAGAGAGAGAGACAGAGAGAAAGGTCTTCCTTTGCCATTGGCTCACCCTCCAATGGCTGCCATGGCCAGAGCACCGTGCTGATCCGAAGGCAGGAGCCAGGTGCTTCTCCTGGTATCCCATGGGGTGCAGGGCCCAAGCACTTGGGCCATCCTCCACTGCACTCCTGGGCCACAGCAGAGAGATGGCCTGGAAGAGGGGCAAACGGGACAGAATCCGGTGCCCCAACTGGGAGTAGAACCCGGTGTGACGGCGCCACAAGGTGGAGGATTAGCATATTGAGCTGCAGCGCTGGCCATGTATAGTTACTCTTAATAGGAATATTTGTCTCTTAATAAGAATTTTACTTGTCGTCCTGTGTCCATTTATTTCAATGTGAAAACTGAATCCCCCTAATATTTCTTGCATGAAAAATATACAGTGAAGAGATCCCTATAACATTGCTTTAGTCTGGAATGTCTTAATTTCTGTTTTGCTATGGAAGGTTATATTTTTCCCAAGGAATAGAATTCTTATTTGACACTGTTTTTGTTTCAGCACTTTAAATAGATCATTTCACCAATTTCTTTTTCTTACAATAATGTATTTATTGATTTGAAAGACAGAGGCACAGACAAGGAAAGGAAGAAGCAAAGAGAGAGAAATCCTTCATCTGTAGGTTCACTCCTAACATGGTGCCACGGCCCGAGCTGAGCCAGGCAGAAGCCAGGAGACAAGAGCTTCATCTCGGTTTCCCACGTGGGTGCAGGAGCCCAAGTACTCATGACATCTTCCACTGCTTTCCTGGGCACATTAGCAATGGAGCCCTCACAGTGTATGAGAACTCCATGTAATTAGACATTTGGCTTTGGCATCAGCACCAATCCCGTTCTCTCCTTCATCTGTGGGCACAGCGAACATCTCAGATCTATCTTCATGACAGCAGAGTCTCTTCACCTCGTACCTCCTGATTCATTCTTGCGCATGTCCCAGTCCATCGTGCCGGTTGCCTCCCTTCTGGACACAGTGGTGCTGACTCCATCTTTTCTTGAGGAACCCGTTATCATTCTGGGTTTTGCTGCCATATCTGCTTTGTACGATTTTGATTTCTTAATGAATCTGCAAGTAATATGTATTCCATGTCAATTTTTGACAGGAGAAGAGAATTATAAACGCTTATTTTGGGCTTATACTACGTTTCATGATGCTCCCAACATACTAATAAATTATCCATTAAGATTGTGCTGTGTACAAAGAACAGATAATTTAGTTAATAATGGCTTAAACCATAGAATGAGACCATTTACCTCAAAAGCAAATTGTCTCAAGTCAAGCTGGCCTGGCAATACTAGAATATTTTGTACATAGACATTCATTCATTAATTAAATCTTCCTCTCCCAAGATGATGTCTGTTTTGTCTCAAAAGTGTTTTCATCACAAAGGAGAAAACAGGCTTCTGTTTGCCTCCTTTTGTGAAATAGTCATGACATACCTCGCTGAAGAGTCTCAAAACAGGGTTTTTATGCAAGAACCAAGTGGGTAGTCAATGAGTTTGATGTCAACTTTTCTGTAGTCTACCATATCCAACAGCATGTTTTCTTAATATCACACTTTCAGTTTTCCCTGTTATCTTTCTTCTTTAAAAAAATGTAAGTTATTTTGGATTCCTTGTAATAAAAATGCTGGCAAATAATTTGTCAAATTGCATCAAATCACTCCTAGGAAAACAATTTGGAGTTCACTCTTGAGGGCTTGGTAACCACTGTGTTTGATTTGTTTGGAGCTGGGACTGAGACAACGAGCACAACGCTGAGATACTCCCTCCTGCTCCTGCTGAAGCACCCCGAGGTCGCAGGTAGGACTCAGTGAGCAGCAAAGTGCATTCGGGAGAGAAGCTGGGGAGCCGTGGCTACTGTCCTCCCCCTGGTTTGTGCCAACAACTGTACTCTGTGCAGTGTAGTAATCAGAATAAAACAGGCTAACGTACAATGCAGGAGGAGATCCAGGAGGACTGCAGACAGCCTGGCAGGAGGAAGAGCAGAGATGTTCGGGGCTGTGCTGGACCTCATGGGAGTGATGTGTGGCAGGCATCACATGGCACTTTCTTTTCATAACAAAAAGACCCCATTGAGGAGTAGGTATAGTCTTGAGGCTACCTTTCCTCATTCTGACAATTCAGGCTCTATTGCAGGGCAAAGGACAAGGAAGCTTTTCTAATTGAAAGCCAACTTGAAATTCAGTGAGGCTTCCTTAAATAGCTTCAGACTGAGCAGCTTTCCTAAAGTTTAGATGCATAAGACAGATGAATCTTTTCAGCTAGAAGATGAACCCAAAGTAATTGGAATAGGAGGGATCATTAATTTGAAACATCTGTCTTAGCATGAGAAATAAATCTAACCAAGAGATAGAAAATTGTGAATTGAACATGGTGATAAATTGAATCCAAGAAAGTAATAAAATCCAAACACAAAGAATATTCTCACCAGGAAACTATATTTATGTTCTCAGAATGATGAAAAAATGAATGTTTATAAAACCAAAATGTGGTCTACATATATCTTGCTAAGTGGAGTGACTGCTGTGTATGCCTGTCATTGTGGGCGTGTATGTACATGGGATAGAGATGGAGATGAAAATTCTCATCTGTCTTACGAGGACGTAATCAACTCTGTGTTACAATCAATAATAAAGAAATAGACATTTTTTAAGAAACATGATTATAAATGGTAGGAATGCTCAAAGTGACTACATTTGGGAAGTAGGAGGATTATAAGAGTACTGTTGCAAATTAACACACATTACAAAATATGCAAAAACATATACATACTCCAAAAGATAAAAATGACATGTTTTCACACACACACACACACACACACACACACACCTATTGTAATTCAATTTAATCCCCATTCATTTGCAAATTTAGATTTGATTTCTGTTTTCGTTTTTGCAAAGGGAGTGTTTTCTTGATATATTTATATTCTGAATTTTTGGGGAGGAGCACTTAATTACTTCTATTTATGTCAGTTTCATGTGTGCCATGTATGTGGCCCTCTATGTATCAATATCTCCTAATAATAGTTTTTAGGAGAGTGCATTGCATATTTTTGTATTAATCATAATTCCATGTCTATTTCTGGGCTTGTAGCTTATAATTCTGTAGAGATATCTTCAAGAAGGTTCACGAAACCCTAATGTTATGACAACTGTGCTGCTTTTCTCATTTTCCCCATTATTTCTTACTTATGTTTTATCAGTTAAAGTTCAAGAAGAGATTGAGCATGTGATTGGCAGGCATCGAAGCCCCTGCATGCAGGACAGAAGCCGCATGCCCTACACAGATGCCGTAATACATGAGGTCCAGAGATTCATTGACCTGGTCCCCATTAACCTGCCCCATGCAGTGACCCGAGACATTAAATTCAGAAACTACTTTATCCCCAAGGTAATCTTGTTTCTTTTACTTTGACCCTCAGTGCTCTTCAACTTCTTACCCGCAGTGTGGTTCCAGTCCCCTGCCCACATCATGTGATTTTCTTATTCTGATGATCTTATACCCAGCACTATTCATTGTTAGCAATTTATCTGTATATTACCCTGCTATCTGGGTTAATGTCTTTTTTGTGTTATTTTCCAATTCTTGTGTCTTTAACTTTTCTTTAAAAAAAGTATTTATTTGAAATCAGAGTGACAGAGAAAGAGGGAGTGACAGAGATTTTTCCATCCATTGGAAAAATTGTACCCATCCCCAAATGGGTACAGCAGCTAGATCTGGTACCAGGAACTCCACCCTGGTCTCCCATGTGGTTGGCAAGTGTCCAAGTACTTAGGCCACCTTTTGAAATCTTTTCAGGTGCATTAGCAGGAAGCTGGATTTATAAGGTTGGCACAGCAATTTCTTGACTGACATCATGAGATGGGATGCCAGGGTCCCAGGGGGTGGTTTAAACTGATGAGCCACTGCCAGTCGCCTCAATTTCTCATCATTGTATTATTGCACTGGCTATGATTCCAGGATAGCATTTATTAGAATTGTTGCTAGCAGAAAATCTTGATTCATCCCTTATTTTTAGGAAAGGGTAGAGCTTTAATACCTTAGTATTGAGAAAGATGTTTTAATTAGATTGTGGTAGATAGTATTTATAAATTAGGAAAGCTTGCCTTTTTCTTTATTTGAATATTTCACAAGAATTAATCTATAATTTTACCAAATTCAAAATGTATAATTGGCTTCATTTTCCTCACCAAATATCTGTATTATAAGAAAATATTTGTATTATAATTGGATTTGAAGTACTATACATTGTTTTGTTCTGTAATTACTTCCTTTAGAATTTTTAGATTTTTTAATAACAACGTAATGGTAGCCTCATAAAATTATGTGAGAAATATTCTCTAACAAGGTTTTTTTAAAAAAATTTTTAAATTTAATTAGTTTTTAACAGATTCAATGTTATTTGTAGATAGAGTTCTAAGAACATGATACCCCTTCCTTCCTCTATCCTTCCTTCATAGCTCTTCCTCACCCTCTCCTTCCTTTTCCCTTTCTTTCTTTCATTGTTTTGTTCTTGCGTTCTTTCCTTGTTTAATTCTTTCTTTCTTTCTTCCTTTTTTTCTTCCTTTCTTATTAGTTTTTGAGGTAACACATTTTAAATTTACATTACAATAAAAGGCTTAAGACTTTTCCAAATATGTTTAGCTAGTGAAAACTGAAAAGACCCTAATTTAGTGGGAATAGATAATGGCTATAAACAAAAATTGAATGAGGACATGACCATTTCACCCATAGAGTGCAAATTTTAAATTTATCACAGATCAATACATCTATTATAATAACATATTATTGCGCACATACCTTCCCCTACCCCCAACCCAGCCTGCCCCAATCTTCTTGTTTTGGACACTTAATTGTACTTTTGTAATAACAAAGTTCTGGTGGAATAGCAGATATTTATATAGGAATAAGTGCAAAATATCAGATAATGTTAATCTTCATCCAAAGAATTCTTCTCTCTGCTACTAGGTAGTATGAATGATGTAACTAACACTTCTGGCCCTGATTCATAGGCCCTAAGAACTTATGAACACAGTTGCAAATTGATGGTAGGTTTAGCTGATCTTTCTATGGTTAACATATTTCTGGAATCTTGAGAGTGATTTTCATCTTAACACCTTTACAATGGCTTCTGACACCTGTTTTTTTTTGGGGGGGGGTATATTTTTGGGCTTTCTAGCTACTATGTTACAAGCTACTCTACTTGAATTCAGGAAATATAATTGTTAAAATAAAAATTTATGTAACTAAAGTTGTATTTTCTTGGGGAAAATGGATGGATAGGCACACAATCATTAATGTCATCCTATGGAAAAATGGAATTTCTGACTTTAGCAGGAGGTGATGTGGCTTGTCACGCTGATGACAGATTTAGTATAAGGGTTAGAATATCAGTCCACTCTGTTTCAGCAAAGGATGCAGTGAAAAAAAAGGCTTCGGTTTCTTGCTATTGGAGGCTGAAGATAATATCAATGAGACTTGTTTCTTCCTCTGTAAGAAACAAAATGGAAAATAGAGTGAGCAATGGGTTAGGGGACCTGGTGGAGGGGATTATTATACTGGCTGGCTGACAACCATTCCTCAGATTCACCCTGTGCCTGATGTCTTTAGAGGGTTTAATGCGCCAAGGGTGCTCCAAGCCCCTCATTCCCTCTGCACAGGGCAGTGTGGTGTGGAAATCTGCAACACTGCATGCATGAGTCTACAGTCTCACAAATCAGTAGAGTGATTTCTTCTACCATGGGCTAGGGCCACTAATCTCAGTAGAGGTAGTGATCTAGGACAGGAGTTAGCAAACCTTTTTTATGCAATTGGTCAGATAGTAAAAATGATGCACTTTCCAGGCCGTGGGGGTTCTTCGACTGCCTTTATAGAAAAGAAGCAGTCTTAGACAATGTGTAAATGAATGAGGATGTTTTTCAATTTTAATAGAAACTAAAATTTATGTTTCATGTGGTTTTCTTGTACCAAAAGTATCATTTAAACAGTCTAGCTCTCAGACCATAGAAAAACAAGTGAGAGACTGGGCTTGTGAATGTTGTTTAGTGATGAAATTACTTTCCAGGAAAACTATCTGCAGTAATGTGTGGTCTATTTGGGGATTTGCGTCCTAGCTGAACAAAGTCTGCCTGTACAAGGTGTCAAAAATTTACGCTTACCTTTCTCTAGAAATTCTATTGCTTTAGCTCTTATGTTTAGACAAGTGGCTGATTTCAAATTGATTATTATTTGTGGTATAACGATTGTGCTTCATTTTTTAACTTTAAATGTCCAATTATTTGAGCAAAATATCTTCATATATTCATTTTTTATTTTATAGACTGTAAAGTTTATTTTAAAAGTTTGTGGAAAAAGAAAGCAAAAGATAATGTACATTTTCCATGAACTTCTTGAACTCTTGTACCTTCATCTATGACATGTTAACTTCGGACTGGTTATGACAATGCAACTTGCTAAATATCCCCCCCAACAATGTTAGCTACAATTGATAATCCTTGCTTGAAATGACAATCCTGCACTGAATTGTTCCAAAATTTTTATGTTACTAATTACATCACCGTGAGTTAGGATTAAACTATAGTGAAGATCTCCCGCATTCTTAAAATGAAGACAAACAAACTGCTCTACAATGATAAATGGTCAAGGGTTTCATACTTGCTACTGAACTTGCTTTCATTACAGAAGAGGTGATTTTTAAGCAGGTCAGATGTTTATTTCCATATGTCCTGTGAATAGGTTTCTGAACCTTTCACAAACCAATCAACATCTGTATAAACTACACATGTGAGATGTGTGAAAACTGAATTGAAGGACAGGAGCATGTGGCAGTAGGAACCAGAGTGCAAGCTTGATGAGAACAGTCACAGATTTTGGGACCCAGCCACCCACGTGTTCACATTGAAGATGCTGTCAGAGGGCATTTTAGCAAAATCACTGCCCTGCAAAAGCTCATCTCTACTCTTTAATTTGGTCTGTGTGGCTGGGGATGTCACTGCTCTTCCTGGGACTTGAGCTTCCTCTTCTAACGATAAAAAGATTGTTGTAAGTGATTTCTACTGTTTTTTCACCCAGCTCAATGACTTTTTTATACTTGTATTATGTGTGTGTGTTTTATCCAGGGTACGGACATCATAACATCACTGACATCTGTGCTACATGATGAAAAAGCATTTCATAACCCAAAGGTATTTGACCCTGAACACTTTCTGGATGAGAGTGGCAACTTTAAGAAGAGTGACTACTTCATGCCTTTCTCAGCAGGTAATAAAATTCATTTCCACGCAACTTCAGATAAGATAACTTTTTAAATTCAATTTTTTGCTCATATAAGTTGAACAAATGTCATATATTCCATATACACAGCTTTTTTTTTACTTAGTAAATATAAATTTCCAAAGTACAGTTTATGGAATACAATGCCCACCCCCATAATTTCCCTCCCACTCACACCCCTACCATCTCCTGTTCCCTCTCCCATTCCATTCACATCAAAATTCATTTTCAATTACCTTTATACACAGAAGATTGATGTAGAATATATGAAGTAAAGATTTCATCAGTTTAAACCCACACAGAAACACAAAGTGTAAAATACTGTTTCAGTACTAGTTATAGCATTACTTCACATTAGACAACACACTAAGGACAGATCCCACATGAGAAGTAAGTACACAGTGACTCCTATTGTTGACTTAACAATTTGACACTCTTGTTTATGGCATCAGTAATCTCCCTAGGCTCTAGTCATGAGGTGCCAAGGCTATGGAAGCCTCTTGAGTTCACAGACTTCAATCTTATTCCGACTGGGTCATAGTCAAAGTGGAAGCTCTCTCCTCCCTTCAGAGAAAGGTACCTCCTTCTTGGATGGCCCATTCTTTCCCTGGGATCTCACTCACAGAGATCTTTCATTAAGGTCCTCTTTTTTTTTTTCAGAGTATCTTGGCTTTCCATGCCTAAAATACTCTCATGGGCTCTTCAGACAGATCCGAATGCCTTAAGAACTGATTCTGAGGCCAGAGTGCTATTTAGGACATCTGCCATTCTTTGAGTCTGCTGTGTATCCCGCTTCCCATGTTGGATCTTTCTCTCCCTTTTCTATACTATCAGTTAGTATCAGTAGACACTAGTCTTGTTTGTGTGATCCCTTGACTCCTATCAGTGTGATCAATTGTGAACTGAAGATGATCACTTTGACTAGTGAGATGGCATTGGTACATTGCATTGTACATTGAATTGTTTTGGAATCTCCTGGCATGATTCTAACTCTACCATTTGGGGTAAGTCTGAGTGAGCATGCCCCAAATTGTACATCTCCTCCCTCTCTTATTCCCACTCTTATATTTCACAGGGATCACTTTTCAGTTAAAATTTAAGCACCTAAGAATAATTGTGTGTTAATTACAGAGTTCAACCAACAGTACTAAACCGAAACAAAGAAAGAATACTAAAATGGATAAAGTATTACATTGTCTATCAACAGTCAGGACAAGGGCTGATCAAGTCACTGTTTCTCATAGTGTCCATTTCACTTCAACAGGTTTCCCCTTTGGTGCTCAGTTAGTCGCCCCTGATCAGGGAGAACATACGATATTTGTACAGCTTTAACAGCAGAATGATACTACTCACCCTACACTCTGTCCCTCCCATACTCCCACCCTCCCTACTCCTTCGTTGTTTGTGCTTTTACTTTTTATAATTACATACCTTCAGTTTATCAGTTTATTTTATGTTCAGATTAACCCTGAGCTGAACTAAGAATCTAACCAATAGTAAGTAGAAAAACCAGTTTACTCAAGAGTATTTTAAGGGCCATAAGCAGAAATCAAATCTCATAATGTGATTTCAGTTCATATACATTACAATTTTTTGTACTCCGTTAACATAAATCAGGGAAAACATGTATTTGTCTCTTGGGACTGGCTTATTTCACTAAGCATAATGGTTTCCAGTTGTATGTATTTTGCTGCAAGTAACAGGATTTCAAGCTCTATTATTACAGCTTGAGTAGATTTCCACAGTGTACATGTATATATACATATATATATATATATATATATATATATAATTTCCTTTATCCAGTCATTAATTGATGGACATCTGAGTTCTTGGAGAGTTTCCCCTATGCTTTCTAGTAATTTTATGGTTCAGGTCTTAGATTTATGTTCTTGACACATTTTGAGTGGATTTTTTTTAGTGGATTTTTGTGTAAGGTATAAATCGGGTCTTGTTTCATACTTCTACATGTGGAGATCCAATTTTCCTATGACCATTTGTTAGAGAGACTGCCCTTGCTCCAGGAATCAATTTTAGCTCTTTTGTCAAAGAAAAGTTGGTTGTAGCTTCATGGATTGATTTTTGGAGTTACTATTCTGTTCCATTGGTGTACATGTCTGTTTTTGTTTTTTGTGTGCATGCTTGTTTTTGTTTTGCATTTAGCAGGCTGTTTTTTTTTAATTAAAACTACCCTGTAATATTCTAATATTCTTTGAAATCTGGTATTATGATGCCTCCAGCTTTCTTTTTTATTGTTGTTGCTGTTCTGTGTGTATTTTTAATCACATTCCTTTAGCTATTCGGGGTCTTCTGTGTTCTCATATTAATTTTAGCATCGTGTTTTATAGATCTGAAAAGAATGACACATGAGTTAGGTAATTTGAGAGTATCTCAAAAATCTCAAACACTATTTTTAGTTTTTGTCATTTTTGTTTCTTTTTCTCCTCTTTCTTTTCCTCCACTTTCTCCTCTTTTTCTTTTTGGTCTGATAGATATTTCCAAAGGTTTGTCTTCTAGGCTCAGAAATTCTTCCTTCTGCTTTATCAAATTTTTGTTAAAGTTTTCCAGTGTGTTCTTTTATGTAACATGTTGAATTCCTGATTTCTATTGTTTCAGCTTGATTTTTCCTAAATAACTTTATTCTCAGGCAAAATTTTTCATCCATGCCTTGTAAGGATTTCTTTATCTCATGAATTTGCTTCTCATTGTTTTTGAGTAACCTTATGTTCCATCCTGCTTTTGAATTTCTTTTTAGGAATTTAATCAATTTCTTAATCTTCCCATTCTAATATTGAAGTGTTGCTGTGTTTCTTTGGGGGAGTTATTTTTTTCTTCCTTGTTCATGTTTCTCATATTTCTACATTCAATTTTAGGCATTTTTTAAACACTTGTTGGTTTTGGTACCGTGCAACAGATAGAGATAGGTAGACAGAAAGGTGGAGATTTCCCTTTGACAGTTCCCTTCACCAATGGCCTCAAAAGCCAGGAAAGCCTGGGTCAGGCAAAAACCATGGGACAGATACTGCATCTGAGGCTCCCATGTGTGTGGCAGAGGACCAAACACTTGAATCATTTTGTGCTGCTTTTCTAGGTATATTATTGGGGAACTGGATTGGTTGTGGAGCAGCCAAGACTAAACCAACTTTCATATGTGATTTTAGCATCTCAGGTGGTGGGTTAACATGCAGTGTCACAATGTCTTTCCCAAGAACTCGATAGCTATTTGGTATCAGCTGGAACTACATAGTTCCTCCATTACTGTACATTTTCTTTATACAGTTAAAAATACTTTATTTGTTACATTCACAGTTATGCACTGGAAGTGATTAGCTGCTGTATTTGTTATTTTCAGGAAAACGGATCTGTGTGGGAGAGGGCCTGGCCCGCATGGAGCTGTTTTTGTTCCTGACCTCCATTTTGCAGAACTTTAAACTGAAACCTCTGGTTGAGCCAAAGGACCTGGACATCACTGCAGTTGCCAATGGAATTAGTTTCTGTGCCACCTTCGTACCAGCTCTGCTTCATTCCTGTTTGAAAAGGAGCAGACTGGCTTCAGCTGTGCCATCATCTTCAAAGGCATTGTCCATCACCTTACTGCCTTTGGACGTCTTCTCTAACTTTTCTCACATCTACTATTCCCTTAAGATCTAGTGAAAACCTAACTTCTGTGGGTGATCCCATGAGACTGCCTGCCCTGACCATGCAGGAGGTAGAGAGG
Organism: Sylvilagus floridanus; assembly: GCA_949820135.1. NCBI lineage: Eukaryota > Metazoa > Chordata > Mammalia > Lagomorpha > Leporidae > Sylvilagus > Sylvilagus floridanus. The sequence continues at coordinate 47,601,096 of OX463235.1, forward strand.
TACGGCGTGCCATGCCTCCTGGGAGGGACCCCACAGCCTGGCTGCTGGCAGGTGGTGGGAGCCCCAGGCACATTTCCCTCCATTCCTGCCAGTCAGGTAAACTGCTCCCAGCTGTGTCCCAAGCCGACCAAGAAAGCTACCATAGCCTATGTGACCTTCAAGATGATTGGAGAAGCATAGCAGTACCAATATTGCCTCCATCTTATAGAATTAGTGCTGCCCTGAATTGGTTACACCCCTTCTGCCTGCCCTTTAGAAAGTGTGCATGCTCATTAATAAAGTAGACGCATTCACTGATATTTGTCTCTAGTGCTGCTTGCCAAAGAGCGCCATTGCCCTATCCATGCTGACAGTGTGCAGGCCTTGCACGATGAACCCTTAAACCTCCATTAAGGTAGTTTCATAGGGTCATTTTGTAAGAATATCTACTATTCCTATGTTTTGCAACATTTAGACTGATTCCCACATGAACTAACAGTATCAATGGCAATTTACCATATGTTAATCTAAAACAGAAAACATGGTAAGAATAGACCCATTCTTCCTGTGCTGGCCTGGCACACCATTCAAACAGAACCTGAAGGAGGGAGTGGGAATTAAAAGAGGGTCAAGGGCACAGAGAATGGAGCCCAGACAACAAGGCTGATCAAGGCTCGTTTATTCCAGCATCTCTGAGATATTTATGCATAACCATCTGCACCTCAAGGCAACTCAGGAGTTAACAACACATGCAAGCAACTTATGGAGCTTTCCAAAACACTAACACGTCACACTTAATTTTAGCAGAGTGTTTTTCATTGACCATTCTCCTTCAACATGGGAGTACGTGACTTTTTTTCTTCCCAGGAATTCCACAAGCCAAGACTGACCTTGACTTTTCTATGACTTGTTTATGGGCTGCCTAATCTCTCCCTTTCTTTATTTAATTGACAATGGCCTCTGTCTTAGGTTGCCCTCAGTCATCTCTGTCCTTACCCCTCATCGGTAACTAGCAGCTTGGCCTAGAGCCCTGTCTTAGGTTGGTACAGGGTGCTGAGCGTCTTGCCCATCATTGCATACCATTCCAGCTTGACATTAGGTGAAAGACGAAATATACAGCCAAATATTAATTATTTTGATTACAAAGGAGGCTTGGTACAAAGTTTTAAATGATGAATCTCAGTCCAAATAGACTGTAGTGAAGTTAACACAAGTTGCAAAGCACACGGACAACATCCCAGACAAAGTAGGAAAAGCAGTAGCAGTCCAGCCAACATTAATAACCAATGGATCCATTGGAACCCTCCAAATGATAGGGGGTTGTTAATGAACATGTGTTGCATTTCACTTTTAAGCTTATCAATAACAGACTCTATATATGGTACATTGTTAGAAATGTTAAAACCACTTCCCCAGGCACAGAGTCACAGCATTTATGATATATATATATATATATATATATATATATATATATATATATATAGCTTTTATTTAAAGAATATAAATGTCCAAAGTACAGCTTATGGATTACAATGGCTTCCCCCCCATAACTTCCCTCCCACCCGCAACCCTCCCCTTTCCCGCTCCCTCTCCCCTTGCATTCACATCAAGATTCATTTTCAATTCTCTTTATACACAGAAGATCAGTTTAGTATATATTATGTAAAGATTTCAACATAGAGACACAAAGTGAAAATACTGTTGGAGTACTAGTTATAGTATTAATTCACAATGTACAGCACATTAAGGACAGAGATCCTACATGATTTCTTTTTAAAAATTAATTTTCTATGCAATTTCCAATTTAACACCAAGTTTTTTTTGTTTTCATTTTCAATTATCTTTATATACAGAAGATTGATTCAGTATATACTATGTAAATATTTCATTCAAGGAGATAAAAAATTGTGAATGAAAAAATGATGACAAAATTAATAATGTCAAATGAATTAATAAAAATTAAAGATGAAGAATTGTCTCACTAGGAAACTATATTTATGTGTTCAGAATGATGAAAAAGTGAATGCTGATGCGGTCAAAATGTGTGATCTAAATATATCGTGCTAAATGGAGTGACTGCAGTGTGCGCCTGTCATTGTGGGCATGTGTATATATGGGATAGAGACAGAGATGAAAATCACCATCTGTCTTGCGAGGAAATAAATAAAGGTTAAAACTGGTAATAAAGAAATAGACATTTTTAAGAAACATGATTATAAATTGCAGGAATGTTCAAAAAGGCTACATCTGGGGAGTAGGAAGATGATAAGAGTACCACTGAAAATGAACACACTTTCTAAACCTGCAAATACATATACAGACTCACATACTCATGGATTGGAAGAATCATTATCATCAAAATGTCCATTCTCCCAAAAGCAATTTATACAGTCAATGCAATACCAATCAAAATACCAAAGACATTCTTCTCAGATCTAGAAAAAATGATGCTGAAATTCATATGGAGGCACAGGAGACCTCCAATAGTTAAAGTAATCTTGTACAACAAAAACAAAGCCAGAGGCATCACAATACCAGATTTCAATACATACTACAGCACAGTTGTAATCAAAACAGCATAGTACTGGTACAGAAACAGATGGATAGACCAATGAAGCAGAATAGAAACACCAGAAATCAATCCAAATGTCTACAGCCAACTTATATTTTATCAAGGATCCAAAATCAATCCCTGCAGTAAGAACAGTCTATTCAATAAATGGTGCTGGGAAATTAGATTTCCACAGGCAGATGCGTGAAGCAAGACCCCTACCTTTCACCTTACACAAAAATCCACTCAACATGGATTAAAGTCTTTTTTTTTTTAGGTTTTATTTAATGAATATAAATTTCCAAAGTACAGCTTATGGATTACAATGGCTTCCCCCCCACATAACTTCCCTCCCACCCGCTACCCTCCCCTTTCCCGCTCCCTCTCCCCTTGCATTCACATCAAGATTCATTTTCAATTCTCTTTATACACAGAAGATCAGTTTAGTATATATTACGTAAAGATTTCAACAGTTTATCCTCACATAGCAACACAAAGTGAAAAATACTGTTGGAGTACTAGTTATAGCATTAAATCACAATGTACAGCACATGAAGGACAGAGATCCTACATGATTTTTTTTAAAAAATTGATTAATTTTGGCCGGCGCCGTGGCTCAACAGGCTAATCCTCCGCCTTGCGGCGCCGGCACACCGGGTTCTAGTCCCGGTCGGGGCACCGGATTCTGTCCCGGTTGCCCCTCTTCCAGGCCAGCCCTCTGCTGTGGCCCAGGAGTGCAGTGGAGGATGGCCCAGGTGCTTGGGCCCTGCACCCCATGGGGAGACCAGGAAAAGCACCTGGCTCCTGGCTCCTGCCATCGGACGAGCGCGGTGCGCCGGCCACAGCGCGCCGACCGCGGCGGCCATTGGAGGGTGAACCAACAGCAAAGGAAGACCTTTCTCTCTATCTCTCTCTCTCACTGTCCACTCTGCCTGTAAAAAAAAAAAAAAAAAAAAATTGATTAATTTTTTATGCAATTTCCAATTTAACACCAAGTTTTTTTTGTTTTCATTTTCAATTATCTTTATATACAGAAGATCGATTCAGTATATACTAAGTAAAGATTCCATCAGTTTGCACTCACACAGAAATACAAAGTGTAAAAAATACTGTTTCAGTACTAGTTATAACATTACTTCACATTGGACAACTCATTAAGGACAGATCCCACATGAGACGTAAGTACACAGTGACTCCTGATGTTGATTTAACAATTTGACACTCTTGTTTATGGCGTCAGTAATCTCCCTAGGCTCTAGTCATGAGTTGCCAAGGCTATGGAAGCCTTTAGGGTTCGCCGACTTCAATCTTATTCTGACAGGGTCATAGTCAAAGTGGAGGTTCTCTCCTCCCTTCAGAGAAAGGTACTTCCTTCTTTGATGGCCCCGTTCTTTCCACTGGGATCTCACTTGCAGAGATCTTTCATTTAGGTCTTCTTCTTTTTTTTTTTTTTTTTTTTTTCCAGAGTGTCTCGGCTTTCCATGCCTGAAATACTCTCATGGGCTCTTCAGACAGATCTGAATGCCTTAAGAACTGATTCTGAGGCCAGAGTGCTATTTAGGACATCTGCCATTCTATGAGTCTGCTGTGTCTCCCACTTCCCATGTTGGATCATTCTCTCCCTTTTTGATTCTATCAGTTAGTATTAGCAGACACTAGTCTTGTTTGTGTGATCTCTTTGACTCTTAGACCTATCAGTGTGATCAATTATGAACTGAAATTGATCACTTGGACTAGTGAGATGGCACTGGTACATTCTACCCTGATGGGATTGTATTGGAATCCCCTGGCATGATTCTAACTCCACCATTTGGGGCAAGTCCGATTGAGCATGTCCCATATTGTTCTTCTCCTCCCTCTCTTATTCCTATTGTTATATTTAATAGGGATCACTTTTCAATTAAAATTTTTTTATAAAGCTTTTATTTAAAGAATATAAGTTTCCAAAGTAGAGCTTATGGAATACAATGGCTCCCCACCACACACAACTTCCCTCCCTTCCGCTACCCTCCCCTTTCCCGCTCCCTCTCCCCTTCTGTTCACATCAAGATTCATTTTCAAATCTCCTTATACACAGAAGATCAGTTTAGTACATATTACGTAAAGATTTCAACAGTTTGCCCTCACATAGAGACACAAAATGAAAATACTGTTGGAGTACTAGTTATAGTATTAATTCAAAATATACAGCACATTAACGCCAAAGATCCTACATGATTTTTTTTAAAGAATTGATTAATTATCTATGCAATTTCCAGTTTAATAAATCTACGACCCAACACCATCAAATTATTAGAGAACATTGGAGAAACCCTGCAAGATATAGGCACCAGCAAAGACTTCTTGGAAAAGACCCCAGAAGCACAGTCAGTCAAAGCCAGAATAAACAATTGGGATTGCATCAGATTGAGAAGTTTCTGTACTGCAAAAGTAACAGTCAGGAGAGTGAAGAGGCAACCAACAGAATGGGAAAAAATATTTGAAAACTACGCAACAGATAAAGGGTTGATAACCAGAATCTACAAAGAAATTAGGAAACTCCACAACATCAAAACAAATGACCGACATAAGAGATGGGCCAAGGACCTCAATAGACATTTTTCCAAAGAGGAAATCCAAATGGCCAGCAGACACATGAAAAAATGTTCAAGATCACTAGCAATCAGGGAAATGCAAATCAAAACCACAATGAGGTTTCACCTCACCCTGGTTAGAATGGCTCACAATCAGAAATCTACCAACAGTAGATACTGGAGAGGATGTAGGGAAAAAGGGACACTAACCCACCATTGATGGGAATGCAAACTGGTAAAGCCACTATGGAAGACAGTCTGGAGATTCCTCAGAAACCTGAATATAACCCTACCATACAACCCAGTCATCCCACTCCTTGGAATTTACCCAAAAAAATTAAATTGGCAAACAAAAAAGCTGTCTGCACCTTAATGTTTATTGCAGCTCAATTCACAATAGCTAAGACCTAGAATCAACCCAAATGCCCGTCACCAGTAGACTGGATAAAGAAATTATGGGACATGTACTCTATAGAATACTATACAGCATTAAAAAACTGACCAAAATTTTGGTCATTTCAACACAATGGAGGAATATGGAAAACAACATGCTGAGTGATTTAACCCAGTCCCAAAGGGACAAATATCATATGTTCTCCCTGATCAGTGACAACTAACTGAGCACCAAAGGGGAAACCTGTTGAAGTGAAATGGACACTATGAGAAACAGTGACTTGATCAGCTCTTGTGCTGACTATTGATGTACAATGTAATACTTTATCCATTTTAATATTTTTTTTTGTTTCATTCTAGTACTATTGGTTGAACTCTGTAACACACAATTATTCTTAGGTGTTTAAATTTTAACTGAAAAGTGATCCCTGAGAAATATAAGAGTGGGAATAAGAGAGGGAGGAGATGTACAATTTGGGGCATGCTCAATCGGACTTGCCCCAAATGGTGCCGTTAGAAACATGCCAGGGGATTCCAATACAATCCCATCAAGGTGGCATGTACCAAGGCCATCTCACTAGTCCAAGTGATCACTTTCAGTTCACAATTGATCACACTGATAGGTCTAAGAGTCAAAGAGATCACACAAACAAGACTAGTGTCTGCTGATACTAACTGATAGTATAGAAAAGGGAGAGAAAGATCCAACATGGGAAGCGGGACACACAGCAGACTCATAGAATGGCAGATGTCCTAAATAGCACTCTGGCCTCAGAATCAGTTCTTAAGGCATTCAGATCTGTCTGAAGAGCCCATGAGAGTATTTTAGGCATGGAAAGCCAAGATACTCTGGAAAAAAAAATAAAAGAGGACCTAAATGAAAGATCTCTGTGAGTGAGATCCCAGGGAAAGAATGGGCCATCCAAGAAGGAGGTACCTTTCTCTGAAGGGAGGAGAGAGCTTCCACTTTGACTATGACCCAGTCGGAATAAGATTGAAGTTGGTGAACTCAAGAGGCTTCCATAGCCTTGGCACCTCATGACTAGAGCCTAGGGAGATTATAGATGCCATAAACAAGAGTGTCAAATTGTTAAGTCAGCAACAAGAGTCACTGTGTACTTACTTCTCATGTGGGATCTGTCCTTAGTGTGCTGTCCAATGTGAAGTAATGCTATAACTAGTACTGAAACAGTATTTTACACTTTGTGTTTCTGTGTGGGTTTAAACTGATGAAATCTTTACTTCATATATTCTACATCAATCTTCTGTGTATAAGAGAATTGAAAATGAATTTTGATGTGAATGGAATGGGAGATGGAGCACGAGATGGGTGGGTGCGAGTGGGAGGGAAATTATGGGGGGGGGCATTGTAATCCATTAACTGTATTTTGGAAATTTATATTTACTAAATAAAAGTTAAAAAATATTCTCTAACATGCTTCTATTTTTAAAATTTTCAAATTGATTTTTTTAAAATTTAAAATTTTAATTTTAAAATTTTAATTTTTTTATTAACAGAGTCAATGTGTTGTCTAGATGCAATTCTAAGAACATAATGATATGTTCTTTTACTCTTTGCCTCAATTGCATCAGGTTTGGGGACCTGCTGAAGGGGATTGTTGTACTCACTGTTTTATAGACATCTTTCAGGCTCACCCTGTGCCCAATGTCTTTACAGAGTGTAGTGCTCCAAGGATATGAGCCGCTCATTCCCTCTGCACAGGGCACTGGGGTGTAGAAATCTGCAACACTGCATGCTTGATGCATTGGTGGCTAGAGATGTGACTGTTCTTCCTGGGACCTGGGCTTCCTCTTCTATTGTTTAAAAGACTGTAATTAGTGATTTCCATGGTTTATTTACTCCAGCTCAGTGACTTCTTAATAACTTGAATTATTTGTGTCTGTTTTATCCAGGGTATGGATATCATAACATCACTGACATCTGTGCTGCTTGATGAAAAAGCATTTCCTAACCCAAAGGTATTTGTCTCTGGACACTTTCTGGATGAGAGTGGCAACTTTAAGAAGAGTGACTACTTCATGCCTTTCTCAGCGGGTAATAAAATTCATTTCCACAGAACTTCAGAGGAAAAGATAGCCCTTTTAATTCAATTTTTTCTTCATATAGGGTGAACAAATTTCATGTATTCCATATGTACAGATTTATGAGCATAATGATATTACCCACCTTAAACTCTATCCCTCCCACACACCCGCAATTTCTCCTCTTTCCTTATTTTGTCTTTTAGTTTTTACAATGATATACTTTTAGTCTGTTTTATGTTCATAAGTATAACCTTCAAATAAATAAAGAATTCAACCAGTAGAAAGTATATATATATATATATGTATATATATATATATATCTCAAGAATTTTGATAAGGGCATTAACCATAGTCAAATCTTATGTGAGTTTTTTTCATGTACATTAAATGCTTTTTTACTCTCTTAATACATATCAGGGAAAACATGATATTTGTCTTTTGGGGACTGGCTTAATCACTAGCTGCAAAAAACAAGATTTCAAATTTTTCTTGTTATTCCACACTGTATGTATATAATCACAGTTTATTTATCAAGTCATTAGGTGATGGACAGCTGAGTTCAGTCATTAGCTTACCTACTATGAATTGAGGTAAAATAAACACAGGGATTTCTTTTGTTTCCATATGAATTTTTTTTTTTACTTTTTTGAAAATTTTTTGACAGGCAGGGTGGACAGTGAGAGAGAGAGACAGAGAGAAAGGTCTTCCATTACCGTTGGTTCATCCTCCAATGGCCACCGTGGCTGGTGCGCTACAGCCAGCGCACTGCGCTGATCTGATGGCAGGAGCCAGGTGCTTCTCCTGGTCTCCCATGGGGTGCAGGGCCCAAGCACCTGGGCCATCCTCCACTGCACTCCCGGGCCACAGCAGAGAGCTGGCCTGGAAGAGGGGCAACCGGGACAGAATCCAGCACCGCAACCGGGACTAGAACCCAGTGTGCAGGCACCGCAAGGAGGAGGATTAGCCTATTCAGCTGCGGTGCTGGCCTCCATGTGAATTTTAGCATTGATTTTTTCTAGATCTTAAAAGAATGTCCTTGGTATTTTGCAAATTGTTTAGGGTGCTATGGACATCAATGATATTATGCCTTACAATAGAAGAAAATGAAAGATTTTTAGTTTTTTGTGTCTTTTTCTATTTTTACTTAATTTTTTAAAATTGTCATTTAGAGATCTTTCACACACTTGGTTACATTTACTCCAAGATATTTAAATTTTTGTAGCTATTGTTAATGAACCTAATCTTACAATTTCTTTCTTAACCATGGCATTGTCTTTGTATCCAAATATTACTGATGTATTTATGTATTGATTTTATATCCTGCATATTCTCTTATGAGTTGCAATAGTCCCTTGGTGGAGTCATTTGGTTCCCTTAAATATGGGATCATGTCATCTGCAAACAGGGATACTTTGACTTCCTGTGTTCCCATTTATATCTCTGATTTCTTTTTTTGCCCAGCAGCTCTGACAAAATTTCTGGAACTGTATTGAATAGTAATGGTGAAAGTGGACATCCTTGTCTTTTCCCACATCTTAATGGAAATGCTTCCAATTTTTCCCCATTCAATATGATGCTGGCTGTAGGTTTGTGAAAAATGTGTATAGCTAGGGCTAAGAGGAGAGAGAAGTGTGCCAGACCTTATACATTTGTGCATACAAACACCTTTCCAAACTTTCATCCATCCATCCATCCATTACTGTCTATTTTCTTTGTACCAGTTACTAACACAGTGTTTATTATTTTCACAGTTACACACTGCAAGTGACTGCCCTCTCTGTTATTTTCAGGAAAACGGAGTTGTGTGGGCGAAGGCCTGGCCCACATGGAGCTGTTTTTGTTCGTGACCTCCATTTTGCAGAAATTCAAACTGCAATCTCCGGTTGAGCCAAAGGACCTGGACATCACTGCAATTGTCGATAGATTTGTTTCTGTGCCACATTCGTAAAAGCTCTCCTTCAATCCTGTACGAAAAGGAGCAGACTGGCTTCTGCTGTGCCGTCATCTGCAACTCCCCATCTTCAGAGGCGTTGTCCATCCCCTCCTCTATCAGATACACCCTCTCTGACCTCTCTCACATCTTACTATTCCCTCAGATCCAGTGAACTCACAACCTCCATTTAGGGAATTTTGTAACGTCATTTCATGAGAACATCTGCTATTCCCTACATTCTTCAACACCTACACTGATTTCTGCGTTTGTTAATTCATATCAATGCTGCTTTACCAAGACTTATCACAATAAAAAGGAAATAAGTATTTAAATATGACAATTTAGACCCATACTTCAGTCTCCATGATCTAAATAAAAAGAAAATAATAATGCTAGTGTCAATTCTCTGTATTCTCTTCATTTGTTCATCAAGCAGGCAAGAAATAAAAGAATATAGAGTCCAAATAGGTCACACCAGCCTTCATAATGAGAAGCAGAGTGAGGGATGAAAGGGAAGATGGTAAAAAGCTGTCTTGTCTGAATGTCCCCTAGAGTTACTGGGGTTGTGGTTTCAGAAGAGAGAAACAAATTTTTAAACATTTATTTATTTATTTCAAAGTCAGAGTTACAGAGACAAGGGAGAAGGTGAACAGGAGGGGGAGGAGGAGGAGAAGCGGGAGGGAAAGAGAGAGAGAGAGAGAGAGAGAGAGAGAGAGAGAGAGAGAGAGAGAGAGATCATTCTTCCACTAACTGGTTACTTTACAAAAAGCTGCAATGGCTAGGGCTTAGCCAGATAAGTCAGGAGCATCATCCAGGTCTCCTATATGGGTGTCAGGAACCCAAGCACGGGGACCATTTTCTACTGCTTTTTTGGCTTTGTCTGCTACACCACAATGCTGGGCCCTAAAAGAAACTCTGCTAAGAACAGTTCTAACCTGTAGGGAAAGTTGAGAGGATCAGCTTAAAGAAAGACCATCATTAGGTTTTACAATTCATGTTACTTCTTGGGGCTCTTGTGAACATAGAATAAAAATTTGGAGTATTATTTTACACCCTATTTTCTTTCTTTTTTTTTTATATAAAGCTTTTATTTAAAGAATATAAATTTCCAAATAACAGCTTATGGATCACAATGGCTCCCCCCCCACACAACTTCTCTCCCTCCCCCTCCCCTCCCCTTTCCCGCTCCCTTTCCCCTTCTGTTCACATCAAGATTCATTTTTCAATTTAAAGGCAGGTATACATGTGCATTGTTCTATTTCTAATCTAGTGTTTTCAGTGCTTTTTTACGGAACATGTTCAAAATGCATGGAAAGCCTATTATCATTTTTCTACATTCCATCATGTTCTTTCACACTTAACAAAATTTTGAAGGCAATTTGGGGCTATGTCCTTGAATTAATCATCCTCATTTCCACTCTAAGCCAAAGATATCTGAAAATCAAATACTCCCCATATTTTAACCATGTTTTTTTCCCTCCTTCTGTATCTAAAATTAAAAGTGATATCACTCATGCCACTTTTTGAGCTCATCTCCCAGACAAAGACACATTGTCATACATCTTTAAGTTAGTAGTTATTTTTTAAAATTTATTTATTTATTTATTTGAAATGTAGAATGACATATGGAGATGGAGAGACAGAAATCTTCCATTCTCTGGTTCCCACCACAAAAGGCTGTGACAGCTAGTTCTGGGACAGGCTAAATCCAGGCGTCCTGAACTATATCCTGGTCACCCATGTGGATTGCAGGGACCTTGTACCTGGTCCATTTTCTCCTGCCTTCCCGGTTGCATTAACAGGGAGATGGATGGAAGAGGAGCAGTCAGTACTTGAACTGCCATTTCAATATGGCATGTTGGTGTTGAAAGCAGGGGCTGAACTTGCTTTGCCCCAGTTAATAAACTACTATAAAGATTTACATGTTTCTGTACACATATGAATGTGTAGTCATATATTATCAGAGAATAAGAGTACATATAAACACATACATATAGCATTAAATGTTTTATAACATTGGACTCTTACTACATGCACATTCTAAAACTTCTTTTTTTCATTTAACAATATTCCATGAAAACCCCAACAATATTAGAAATATGGGAAATGATTATTAAGGACATAAAAGGATAAATGGATATTGTTGCTAACTATGAAAATTTATTGAAAATAAATATTGCAAATTAAAACTATTAAGTACCTTTTAAATCTTCTTGACAGGAAAATGAAAATGTGATAATTCATGTATTGGTAAAGGTGTAGCAAGAAGGCAATCTTGTATACTGACAAAATCAACTTCTCAATGAGGCCAAACATGAATGTTTCATTAAGTCTTGAACTGAAGACATTCAATGCAGATTCACTGGTGATAAGGGAGCATTTCTCACTGCTTCAACTGAAGTAGAGGGTGCTGTCATGATTCAAGTATTCACTTCTCTCTGCATTAAGACAGCAATTTTAGAGTGATCATACAGCAAGACAAAACCCTGGCATTAGCATATCAACATCAGCTGCAACATAATTGAAACCCACAATCAGTTTTGCTCAAGTTTACAAGAAAATGAATATTCAGAAGTGTCTGCTTACATGGACAGGTCCACACTCCTGCTACTTCGGGTTATATGCAATGTAGCAAAAAAACCCAGGGAAAATTCTCATTATTCAGAAAACAACAATTTGTTTAAAATATGAAACAACTTCCAGCAAAACACAGAAGAAGTCAAAACACAATTGAAACTACTAAGGGCGACTGATGAAAAGCTCATGATTTCCACAGTGAGCTGTGGGACCTGAGTGCAGAGTCAGGCCAGTTCTCTGCAGAACAGTGGCCCAAATTCAAAGACCTAGAAGCTCCCCTGGAGGAAGTGAATGCAGGAAACGTGGTGGAAGCAAGAGATGTAGAGAATGTTGACCACCCAGGGAAGGGCACAGAGCCGAGTGCACAGTTAGACATTCCAAAGTGCAAGAACAACACATCTCACACTGACATGGACTGAAAAACAGGAGAAAATAGCACCTGAGAGGTCATCATAAAGATTCCAGTCAGAGGAAGCCTCCATCAAGAGAGCAGAGTGACAACTTGTGGAGAGAGGAAATGAAAAGACCGTCTCATCAAAGCAAAAGAGGAATATTGTAGGTCCTGTCCAACAAGACAGATCCCCACGAGCAGCCAGAGACAGGGCAATCGGAAACCAGAGATTTCAAAGCAGTGAGTATGAAGAGCCAGAATACAGTCCCACAAGAAATCAACTCAAAATCTAGAGGAGCAACTGGAAAGAACCCTTCTTAGTATTCTCAGACACTGACTTTGGTGCTTACTCAGAATTATCATTGCCCTAATCCAGTGATCCTCGTACTAACTGATTGTTGACTTCTGTCCCCATGACATGAGACCATGGACAGGTGCTCCACAGCTTGCATTCCCGTTTCCACTAAAATTCTCTTATTTCTGACTTGTGTGCATTGACCATAAGCCTTTCTCTCCATTTGTTCCATTGCCCTCCTTTGGAATCTATCCAGTGTTTTTTTTTTTTTTTTTAAGAACTGTTTATTAGTGTGAAAGGCATAGTTGCAGAGAGGCAGAGAGACAGAGAGAGAGAGAGAGACAGAAATAGACACACACAGAGAGAGAGAGGGAGAGAGAGAGAGAGCGAGAGAGAGAGAGATGTCTTCCATCTGCTGGTTCACTTCCCAGATGACGGTAATGGCCAGAGCTGTGTCAATCCAAAGCCAGGAGTCACGAGTTTCTTCTGGGTCTCCCAAGTGGGTGCAGGTGCCCAATGGCTTGCGTCATCTTCTATTGCTTTCTCAGGCAATAGCAGAGAGCTGGATCCAAGTGGAGCTGCCGGGACTTGAACCAGAACACATATGGGATGCAGGCACTACAGGAGGAAAGTTTACGTGTTATGCCACAGCGCTGGCCATGCTAGCTCATTTTATGTCTCATCTGTGCTTTCCCCCTCCTTCACTCACCCACCATTTTTCCTTTCTCTTCACAAATGTTCACTGACACATTGTCGAGTGGGTGCATGCAGAGACTTGCTGTGAGCAGATTCAAATCTTATTATTAGAATTAGGAAATACCACATAGGGTGGAGGTTACCAAACCCCTCTTATGTCAGTCCCAGCTTCCCTATGGTGAGGCATCACACAGCCTTGCTCAGGTCAGATGCAGGCAAACCCCACAGGAAGACTCACATTCTTGGCATTCATGACTACCACATTCCTGGAAGGCGGCCCTTCCTCAGACATAGGCAGCAACTTCTCATAAACACAATCAGATACAGTATTCCAGGGCTGGCAGAGTGGAAGAACGTCTTCATTAGGAATGTGTCTTGTCTCCACCTGTCTTCTTCCCAGAGCTGTCCTCTCTTTAGGGTTTCTGCAGTCGTGAGGCTCTCGGTTCCTGGTTTAAAGAGAGCTGTGCAGAGGCCAGAGCTCCCCCTGAGAGGGTTCAGCTTCTGGAGTTCAACTGTCCTGTTATCTGGATCCCTGTTGAGCCTCCAGGTCCCTGGCACTGCCCCTTATCCCTAAAGGTGTTCAGGGGAGGAGGAGTGCAGAGGAATAGTACACTAGGCTTAGGGTTTTGGCATTATGGGTAGGAGGGCTCAGAGAGAAGTCTCTGATTCCAAGAACACTTAAAGAGACAAGGTTGCCATTCGACACTTTCTTCTGTAAGGATGTGGTTCCCTTATCTTGTGCAGACAAAACAGATGAACATGAATATGGATAATATGAGAGTAGACATCATCTTTAACTTGACTTTTAGTTAATTTTATTTATCAGATCAGCCCACTTATCTTCCCTCTACCCATATAGATGTCTATCAATCAGTAAATTTGAATTTAGATGGAATCCTTTATAAATGATAGACCATATTTCAGCATGAGAATTTCTTTAAGTATACTCAGGTAGAATTTAATCTCAGTCTTCTCAGACTGATGTAAAAAATACCATAGACTTGGCGGCTTATACAGAACAGAAATTTACTTCTCACACATCTAGAAGCTGGGAAGTCTAAGATTAAGGCTCCAGCACATTTGTTATCTGGCGTGGATCTTCCTGGTGTGTAGATGGCATCTTCTGGCTGTGTCTTCATGTGTCAGAAGGGATAAAGGGGTTCTCTGGGGTCTCTTATAGAAGGCAGAAATTTCAAATATGTGGGCACCAAGCTCATGACCTAAAATCTATCATAATCCATCTTCTAATATCATCTCCTTGAGGTTATGATTAGTTTTTTTAATGATTTATTTATTTAAAAGTCAGAGTTATAGAAAGGAGAGATCAATCTTCCCATCAGGTGAGTCACTCCCTAGATGGCTGTGTTGGTCAGCCCTGGGCCAGGCAGAAGCAGGAGCTAGGAGCTTCATCTAGGGCTCCTATGCGGGAAGCCCAGGTCCAGCACTTGGACAATTTTGGGTCCTGTACTCAGCCTTGCAAAACAAAGATAGAGCAAAACAAAGTCTTAATCTAGAAAACAAATTCCTCACTTTACATTTAGCAGGTAATCATTTAAAAAGAAAAACCCTTTTAATCCCCCAACCCTATCCTATTCATGGATAATCTGGTTTGATACAAGTCTGTAACTCAATTTCTTTCTTCTCAATGAAACATTATAAAACTTTGTGGGCCGGCGCCGTGGCTCAACAGGCTAATCCTCCACCTTGCGGCGCCAGCACACCGGGTTCTAGTCCCGGTCGGGGCACCGGATTCTGTCCCGGTTGCCCCTCTTCCAGGCCAGCCCTCTGCTGTGGCCCAGGAGTGCAGTGGAGGATGGCCCAGGTGCTTGGGCCCTGCACCCCATGGGGAGACCAGGAAAAGCACCTGGCTCCTGGCTCCTGCCATCGGACGAGCGCGGTGCGCCGGCCGCAATGCGCCATCCGCGGCGGCCATTGGAGGGTGAACCAACAGCAAAGGAAGACCTTTCTCTCTGTCTCTCTCTCACTGTCCATTCTGCCTGTAAAAAAAAAAAAAAAAAAAAAAACTTTGTAAGGATTACAGGTTTAAAAAAATTGACCCAGAGAAACAACTGTACTCACCATGTTACTGCTATAGACACAGGCACTCAAGTGTTCCAGAATCAAGGCTGTGGCTCAGTGTCACCCTGCAGAGTTCCACCAGCCAGCTCCCCAGGCACTGGCTTAGTCTTTCCTTTTCTCTCCCTTTAGTGTCCGCATTCGGGCCTCAGCTCCCATGTGTATTTGTGGATCTCTTTTACATTCTGAATACCAACTTCTTTCAAGGTTTCCTTCAGGTAGCCCACAGGCTGTTTGGTGATGTGCACCAGGTCCCTAAGGTTGGGATACTAAAACTTGCTGTTTATCAGCTCAGGCTCGTTTTCCATCTTGTTTCTCCTTTCATAGTCAATGTTGTATTGATGACTATCAACAGGTTTGTAATTGGTTGTTAAATCTACACCCACTTGTTGGGATGGTCTTACTGCTTTGGGAGAGTCCTCTGTTTGCCATCTCTTCAATCTCATGTAATTCTCACTGGCCACGTGTTGGCATTCAGCTCTTTATTCCAGCTCCTTCCAGAGACAGCCTCTCCAGTGAGCTCTCAGTAAATACCCTTTACCATCCAGCAGTTTGCCAGACACACGGATGATCTTGAGGAGCACTGATTACAACTGGTTTCGCACCAGAATCATGAATATTTGAAATATATTCATCCAAAGAAAAGGACACCACAGTGCTTCTTAATTCTTGGCAATCTGCAGTTTCTCAACTTCACCTTTTCCAGGTGTTTAGCCCATTGCTGTGGCAAATATTTAGAAACCTTGACCAGTACACTCTAGTATATTGTTTGGCGCCAGTCACATCGAGTTTGCCGTACTTGGCCATGAGTTTGTTGGAGGTAGAAGTGAGTGAACTAGAGCAGCGGCCTCAGGACCTTGGGTGCTGTGGAGCAATTAGCCTGAGCAAAATGCTAGCTGAGGTGGAAAGTGGACTGCAAGGAGACAGTGCTGATCACCTGCCAAGATAATAGGACACTTGGAACTAGGAACACTGGAGGTTTCCATATTAAAATATGAATTGTTGCAAGAAGGAAGGTAGTGTGGAGGAATCACTAGTTCCTAAATTTGCATGTATGAAATGCATGAAGTTTGTATTCCTTATATTAAAAAAGTGTCAGAGAAGCAATGACTTTGAATAGCCCATGTCTTGATGGTTGAGGAATAGTTTTTTTTTTCCTTCATACTATTTTGAACTCTTTCCTCAACATAGAGATAATCATAGGTGTATAAATTTAGTTGAAAATAGATCTTTTTAAAAATAAGAGAAGGAATAAGAGAGGGAAGAAAAAGAAGTGTGGGAGGATCAGCATGGTGGGAAGAACTCACTGTTGTAACTGTGAAATGTATGAAATTTATAACTAAATCTATATACTTCTTCATACATTTGTATAAACTTACTTCTAAGCGTACAGTTTAAAACTTGCCATGGGTTTACAAATACCTTTAAGTACAGTGGTAAAAATAGCATTTTAAGAGATAAAGTGAGCATTTGGATAGGATTAAGTATTAAAGTGATCATATAGATTGGATTAAGTGTTTCACAAGAAAAACAGATAGAATTAAAAGAGAGTGAATGCTCCAACACAGGAAGCAGTCCACACAGCAAACTCACAGAATGAAGCAGCTGGGACTTGAACCGAAGCCAATATGGGATGCCCTAGTGGGGGTGGCAGCTTTACCTGCTATGCCACACCACCAGCCCTGGAAAACTGGGATTCTAAGACAATCTCTCTTACTGATGTATTTGTGACACTATATATAACTGAGATATGAATTGATCATTCCTGAAATCAAAATAAATTTGAGCTAGTTTATCTCAGACATTACTTTTATCTTTGGATTATATATGATCCTGGGACTAGTGTTGGGTGTTGCACTTAATGTGCCATTTGGGACTTCTGACATCCCTGGATGGGCCTGAGTTTCAGTCTCAGTGCTATTCTCCATTCCAACGTCCTGATAATGCAAACTCTTGGAGGCAGCAGGCATTGACTCACATTCTTGGACCATGCTACCTATGTGGTTGACTTGCACTGAGTTCTCAGCTCTCAATTTTAGTCTGACAGAGCAACAGTCACTGTGGGTATTAGAGGAGTAATCAGCAGATGGAGGTCTCTCTGTCCCTTTTTTCTTTCCCAGTCCATCTCTCTACTTCTCAAAAAAGATTATCCAGGATTTTTATAAACACTATATGTATATAAACAGTCCAGGCAGGACGTCAACACATGGGAAAGGAGGAGAAGCAGAGCAGGGTCACTTATCTTCAAGGAGTATTGTAATTGCTGTACAGAGGGTGACAGAGCTCATTGTACTCAAAACAAATTGGTGTGGATCTGTTAAGGCTTTAGAACTATGTGAATTAGGCAGAAAATTTCTTCACTTTCTCCTGAATGTTGCATGAATCAATAAGTGGAACTGTTCAGGTTCTAAACTGTATTGAACCTGATTTTGATCAATTATTGTGGTAATCATTCACTAAATTCATGTTGATTTTGAAAGCCACAGGTTAGAGTGAATCACGCAATAGTGAATCAAAACACACTCTAAAAATGTTGGTGAATCCACGTGACTGAAGGCCTTGTTTCGAGGAAGACAGTAAGACATGGGACACATGATGTCAATTCAGAAGTCTAACATCAGCAGTTTGTGTGTCTTGGGCCTCGGAACTGAATCTCCAGCTCAAGTTTCCTCATCCCTCATATTGAATGATTTTACCTTAGGAAAAGTTAACAGAATCTGAAGAATGTGTAGGGTGTGAAACTCTCTGTTAATTGTCAGAATCTCTCTATTCATGGCCAATAAAACATTCTCTAAGTCGTTCTTGACAAAACTTAATTTTTACAAATACAGTTTAGAAATAATATCGCTAGCCAATTTACAGAAACATCTGATGATACTGTAAAAACATGCCTTTGTATAAGCATGGTCATTGGTGATCTAGTAACATTTATCTTTCAGTGAGGTTTACCTTCTCATGAACACAATGTCTCCTCCTATTCAGGTCAACAAATTGTGGTTCTTTGAGTTCTGGGTCCATTGAATGATTTCCCTTCCTATCCTCCTCTATTGCATCTGCAAGGGCATTCTTTCTAATATTTCCCTGAATTGCTGCATTATTTCACTTTTCATGCCAGACCATGACAGACCCAAACCAACAGAATCAACCTTGGCTGGAGTTGAACATGAGGTGAGGATAATTTCACTTTCCCAAGAGTTTCCCTCAAATTCTCTGGGATTGTCTCTTTCTTTAGTTACACTGACTAGATTTTACCTTTACAGTGAATCAACTGGAAGAACCCTGTCTTTTTCTGTTCGTGTGGGCACATGTGTTTTTTTTTTTTCCCCTTGGAATCAATTAAAAGTGCTCCTATTGAGTGGAATGTCTATTTCATTATGAACATAGTCTGTTGTTTATTGAGAGTCACTAATATTTTAGGTTTCCTTTGTTTGCTGAACTTGTTCGGGAGGCTGCCTGTGTGTAGGACATAGGACACAAGATGGGCATCAGATCTCATAGAAATCCCCCAGAATAGACACTGTGGCGTGGTAGTTCAGCTGCTGCTTTTGACACAGGCATTCAATGTCAGAAGCTTGAGTTTGATTCCTGGTTTCACTTATTGAGCTGGGTTATGTTAATGCTATACTAGGGGGTTTGGGGGCACTAGAAGATTTCTCAGCTCTTGGGCCCTTTTTACCCATGTGGTAACTTGGATTAACTTCTAGGTTTCTGATTTTACCTGTCTCAGTCTTTGCTGTCGTGGAATTTGGGGGAGGGAAGCAAGATACAGGAAATGGTTTTCTAACCCTGTCTATTCTAATCTCTCTCTCTCTCTCTCTCTCTCTCTCTCTCTCTCTCTCTACCTTCCAATAAAGACAAATAGAGTTTTTGAACTAAATTAAATTTTATTTAAAACAACTCTCCAAATGAAATTGAACATAAAAACTCAAATTCCCTTCTGTGACTTGTGAGCCTGTGACCCTGGCCATGTCCTCTGATTCCTGTGAATCTCTATTCATTTGAAAATTAAAATTAATATCCTCTGCTTTCTCGACTTTTCCTTTTAAAATTTAATGCCAAAAATTATGCCAATTGATTTAGCTAGTGACTTGGTCATTTCTGGTCATTCAATATTTATGGTTTATGGTTACTTTCTAATGTTTAGTTATTTATAATATTAGTAGAGTACACTAAATGTTTGAATAGCTGCCATCATTGAGAACAAAGTGTCTCAGTTTTTGACGTAGCTTGAAGACACACTCACATATATATTATATATGCATATATAATACATTATAAAGTCATAGCATACTGTCATTTCTTCTAGTCATAAATTCTCAAGTGGTCATTATAACACAGAAATAGAATTTGGCATAATTTTCTTGTATCATAATTAATTCTTTATCATGACTGCACATTGTAAACACCTGTTTGTTTTGTTATGTTTTCAATTACAAATACATGGGCACAACCCAGTACAATGAAATTGCAATTTCCCAAGTGGGCACAGGAAAGAATGTAAAGTGACTAAATAATATGTTGTTTTCATCTCTATCATGGAGGCAAAGTCCACTCAGAAGAGAGGATAAAGTGCACCGTTGCTTGACCCATCAGAGAAGCATATTAGCAAGAGTGGTATAAAAGCCTGTGCTTCCCAGCTCACAGGATCCCAGGAAGAAGAGAATGGAGCCAGTTGCGGTCCTGGTGTTGGGGCTCTGCTGTTTGCTTCTCCTTTCACTCTGGAAGCAGAATTCCGGGAGAGGGAAGCTCCCTCCTGGCCCCACTCCTTTCCCCATCATTGGAAATATTCTCCAGATAGATCTTAAGGACATCAGCAAATCCCTAACTAGGGTAAGTATTCATTATGCTCCTCCTGTCATGCCAAGGGAAAATAGATTGACTCTTTTTAAATAAAATCTATTCCTGGATGCACACTCTTAAAACAGATGGTTGTAAATGAAAATACTCTCTGTAAGCTTTGATGCTTCTTCTACCAATTTCAGGAGTTGAGTAGAGAAATATTTAGGTCCCTGTAGATAGAATCAAAATAACTAAGTGACAAAAATCAGTTGTACTGCTGACCTTTGATTTTCAGCCATTTGCCTGAACATCAGTGATAGTGAAGAGCTTCTGATAGAAATTTCATTCAAGAAATCATCTATTGTATATACATGTGGTTTCTTTTTCATAATATCCATGGAAATTGAACTTCTCTGCAGAATCAATAAAAACTGGTATCACTGTGGGTTCTGGGTAGTCTAGGTGAATGAAAGAAAAAAGCAAACATTCAGTGGCCAACTGGTGGCATCCGAATTCTTTTAGATTCTGTGAAACCCTGCTTGTGTGGCCCAGAATGCTGCAGGATGGAAGAAGCTGCTCCGCCATGAAAAGCTGCTTGCAATGTGCTGGCCCTGCCTCTGGTGCTGCTGCTGCTTCTTGTTCTTCCTCTTCTTCTTCAACTCCTTCTCCTCTCTCCCTTCTCTTCCTCCTCCTACTGCTCCTCCTGCTTCTCACCCCCTCTTCTCCCTTGTACCCCCCTCCTCCTCCTTTTCTTCTTTTTCCTTTTCCTCTCCTCCTCCTCCATCATCATCATCTTCTTCTTCTCCTTCTCTTTCTTATTCTTCTTCAATATTTATTTCATTTAAACAAAAGACAGAATGACAGAAACATAGGACAGACAAAGCAAGACATCTCCTGGCCTGCTTTGCAGCAAAGCAGCTTGAGCCTCCTCTTTTGATGCTGGTATCTGATATAGGCACCTGTTCAAGACCAGGTTGCTCCACATCTGATTCAGCTACCTGCCAATGCACTTGAGAAAGCATCAGAGCATTGTGCAACTTCTCTGGCCCCTGCACCCAATGGGAAACTAGATGTAGCTCCTGGCTTCTGAAATCAGCATGGCCCACCCCTAGCGTTGTGGTCATTTGGGTAGTGAAACAGCAGATTGAAGATCTCTCTCTTTCTGTGTCTCTCCTCCATTGTCTGTAACTCTGTTTTTTAATTAAACAAACATTAAAAAGAGATCCCAGGCTGGGGCTGTGGAATAGTAGGTAAAGCCTCGGCCTCCAGTGCTGGCATCCCAGATGGCTCCAGTTCGAGTCCCAGTTACTCCACTTCTGACCCAGCCCTCTACTATGGCCTGGGAAAGCAGAAGATGACCCAAGTGCTTGGGTCCTTTCACTGGCGAGGATGACCCAATAGAATCTCCTGGCTTCAGATTGGCCCAGATTCAGCCATTGTGGCCATTTGATAAGTGAATCAGTGAATGGAAGACCTCTCTCACTATCTCTCTCTCGCTATGCCTCTATAACTCTGTCTTTCAAATAAATAAATAAATCTTTAAGAAGAGAGAGATCTCATCTGCTGTTTGGCTACACAAATGCTGGAATGATCAGGGCTGAGCCATGTCAAAGCCAGGAGCCAGGAACTCTTTCTGGGGCTCCCACGTGGGTAGCAGATTATTTTTACAAGATTTATATTTATTTGAAAGGCAAAGTGACAGAAAGAGACACACAGAAAAAGACCTCTTGTTGTTCTCTTTGTGTCTTTTTAATGCCAGTAGATTTCAAACTCAGCTGGGCCTTAGATTTACTTGGGGTGACTTTTAAGAACATACATCACTAGTGATATCACGGGTCTACTGAGTCAGGATCCTCATAATAAGGGCTTGCCATGTGATCCTGATGTCAGCTGGGTATTAACTTCAAGCCACAAAGTTTGAATAAGCAGCAAATAGCCTCTGATTACTGGCTACAGGAAACTGAGACTAATTTAAAATTCCAGTCCTAGTTTCTTTATTTATAAAATAGTGCAAATAAATTTGATGAGTGTATTATTTGAGAATTAAATGTAAACTGCATACCAATGACCTGGGACATTGTATGGCTCACCCTAGGTCATTCATGAGTGGCAGCCATAATAATCATTATCATATTTAGTTATAAATAAAACTATTTGAATCCATGGCAGAATAAAGAGATAACACAGGCAATGCTAATTTCTGTCTGAGTCAGACACACTATGTGGCTGACTTGTGCTTTCTTTTGTGATATTTGTTTCTCTTCCCAGTTATCAGAACGCTATGGCCCTGTGTTCACTGTGTATCTGGGCATGAAGCCCACTGTGGTGCTGCATGGATACGAGGCAGTGAAGGAGGCCCTGGTTGATCTTGGAGAGGAGTTTGCTGGAAGAGGCAGCTTCCCTATGGCTGAAAAATTTAGTAAGGGACTCGGTAAGTGTACGTGTTTGTGTGTGTGTGTGTGTGTGTGTGTGTGTGTGTGTGTGTGTATACCAGTTGTAATAGGATGGAGAGGTTGGAAAGCAGAGACTTGAAAAGCTCCTCAGACAGAGCTTGTCCATCTGTGTGGCTGCCTCATGTCAGCTTCTTCCTACTTGCTGGGATCTCCCTCCCTCCTAGTTTCTATTTCTCATTCTGGCAGGAATTGCTTTCAGCAATGCAAAGACATGGAAAGAAATGCGGCGCTTCTCTCTCATGACCCTGCGGAATTTCGGGATGGGGAAAAGGAGCATTGAGAACCGAGTTCAAGAGGAAGCCCGCTGCCTGGTGGAGGAGCTGAGAAAAACCAACGGTGGGTGACCCTTACCCCACATCGCTGACCTCACAGTGCTCCCCTGAATATGCTGCCCTGGGAAACCTGGCAGGCTGAGCGGAGCTTTCATCCTGAGACATGGCTGCCTCTCCCATGGTGGGAGGTTTGGTTTGGGGCAGAGAAGCCAGGAGTTTGTTCAGATATGTGCTGTGTGTATAGCCTGGTTCTGCATCTGGTGTGGGTGTGAAAGTTCACTTAATACTCTTCTGTTCCAAGTCGGTTTCTATAATTTCCAATCAGAAATCATGAATATGGGCTTTGAGTGTAATTTCTGAAAGAACTGAAGAGCAGTGTTTTCCCCATGGCCTGAATGCCGCTACCTATTGCAGAACATTTCATGGTGTAAACTTGACAAACGTATATGGTGGCAATGACACATCAGCCTCTTATGGGACAAGAACCGACCCTCAGGGGTGTTCACATCTGCATGCTCAGCCTCACTGACATGTCTGAGGTTCCCCCAGGCCGGTGCCTAGTGCTGGACACCAGTGGTGCTATGTGCAGTTGAACTCCCTAGGCATATCCCAACAATGTTCCTGTCACTTACTATTCTCTTGTCATCAATATTTCTAACAATCGCTGTCCTTGGGGTCGGCGCCATGGCTCACTTGGTTAATCCTCTATCTGTGACACCAACATCCCATATGGGCACTGGGTTCTAGTCCAGCTGTCTACTGTGGCCTGGGAGGGCAGTGGATGATGGCCCAAGTGCTTGGGCGCCTGCACCCGCGTGGGAGACTAGGAGGAAGCACCTGGCTCCTGGCTTCAGATCGGCACAGCATGCCGGCTGTAGAAGCCATTTGGAGAGTGAACCAGTGGAAGGAAGACCTTTCTCTCTGTCTCCCTCTCTCACCATCTATAACTCTACCTGTCTATTTTCTTTGTTGATTTATATTTTGAGTAAACGTATATTGTAACATAATTCTGCAAAATACACATATACTCTTCCATATAATGATTTATTTAACAAGATTTCAAGAGTTAAAAATAGTTCTCAATTTCATTTTCCAAAGTAGAGAGTATCTCTTTTCAGCTTTGCTTTCTCCTTCTGTTCTTTAGAATGTGAGTCAGAAATTGTAATTATTATTTTTCTACCATTACAAGGTCTACTGCTCCATGATGTGTTCTTCACAATGTGTCTGATTATCAGCTCAGATAAAATTTACCTTGTCTTATAATGCTCTCTTCTAAGAAAAGTGAAAAACTGAAAATCAGATGTTTTATAAATAACACATAGGTGCACACACAAATACCCAGGTCTCAAGGCTTTCCAATGATCTTCTACCTCACTGATATAAATAAAATTTATCTAAAAACTTAGATTTCTGTAAATGTTAAAAATATTTAAAAAGCGTGACACAGAAACAACTAACTCAAGTCTCCACCTAAAAAGGACATTTCTCTTGTATTTTCATTTCTTTACCTGTAAAATAATGGACTTGGCTTAACTTTTGGGTAAATTTTAAATTTTATTAAAACATCTTTTGGGCCGGCGCCGTGGCTCAACAGGCTAATCCTCCGCCTTGCGGCGCCGGCACACCGGGTTCTAGTCCCGGTTGGGGCGCCGGATTCTGTCCCGGTTGCCCCTCTTCCAGGCCAGCCCTCTGCTGTGGCCCGGAGTGCAGTGGAGGATGGCTCAAGTGCTTGGGCCCTGCACCCCATGGGAGACCAGGAAAAAGCACCTAGTACCTGGCTCCTGCCATCGGATGAGCGCGGTACGCCGGCCGCAGCGCGCTGTCCGCGGCAGCCATTGGAGGGTGAACCAACGGCAAAGGAAGACCTTTCTCTCTGTCTCTCTCTCTCTCACTGTCCACTCTGCCTGTCAAAAAAAATAAATAAAAAATAAATAAATAAATAAAACATCTTTTGTTGATTGGTAGAGTTGTATGGAACAATATGTTAGAATCTACTAAAAGGCACTTTGTTCAAATATGTTAAATAGGGAAATCAATTAGAGATATTGTCTATTCCTTTCTTAAGAAAAGAAATTTGCTGTTTTTTCTTTAACATGTAACTCATGACAGAAAGACTCCAATTACTTTTTACTTTTTGGCTTCCTTTTTCTGGGAGGTATTCTTGAAACAAAAAGTTTTTTTAAATTGTCACTTTACTCCTTTGGGTAAACAAATCCATCTGAAACTTATTATTTCCTTATTTATTTTTCAAATTTTTTCCTTTAAAGTCAAACATATAGATAAATACACACACATATGCACACACACACAGACACACAGACACACACACACAGAGAGAGAGAGAGAGAGAGAGAGATCATCTACTAAGTTCACTTGCTATATTCCCATATAGCCAGGACTATAATGGAGCAGAAGTAGGGTACAAAATTAGATCTCCCATTTGAGAAGCATGAACTCAGCTACTTGAACCATCACCTGATAACTCCAAGAGTCTGAATTGTCAGGAAGTAGACTTAGGAGGGGCCTAGTGTTGAACCCAGCACTCTATCTGGAATGCACGACGTTTTCAATGGTATCAGAACAACTAGGACAATAGCTTGCTTGTACTGTTCATTTTTTTTTTAGTTTTTTTTCTCATATTATATGCATGCTTTGACATTTTTACTTTAAAATACATGAATTTACCCACAAGCTCTCTCTTCAATTCTTCTCTACTTGTTCAACACAACACATCGTTTTTCATTGTTTGTGACTATTCATTATTTTATCTATAAGAAGTTTCCTGGTCACACTATTTTCTGCTCACCATTTCAGTGCTTTATTGTCTACAGACATTGCACAGGTAACTGATTCTAGTTTGAAAACTTGAATTATTAAGGATAAAATGGTTTTCGTTTTCCTACTCAAATAGCAGATAAAATGTGAACATAAAAACATTAAATGTGAATTGAGTATTAAAGAAATCTCATTATTTAGCCAGCTAGATTGTAATGGTCAACACAGGCTTATAGCAAAATGATGTATTGATTTCATATGTGCCATTTTTTTTTTACTGTCACAGGAATTTGTAGGAGAGACATTTCTTGGAATTTCTAAATTACCATGGACAAAAGTAACAAGCTTGATATCTATATTTTAATGGTATTTTAAAATTGTTTTCAATTCTTCAGCCTCACCCTGTGATCCCACCTTTATCCTGGGCTGTGCTCCCTGCAATGTGATCTGCTCCATTATTTTCCATAATCGCTTTGATTATAAAGATGAGGAGTTTCTTAAACTGATGGAAAAATTAAATGAAAATGTTAGGATTCTGAGCTCTCCATGGTTGCAGGTGAGAGTGAGATCTTTTGTTCCTGAGAAACCATTTATGTTCCTTTATCTGACAGGTGGAAAGATCTACATGGACCAACATGTAAAGAGAATGTTCAGACAGCACAGTTCCAGCAGAGCTGATGTCAATGAACTCTGTGAGAGATGATGGAAACTATTATTTACACACAGCAAAACGAGTGTCCAAATACTGGCCTAGTGTTTGTGTTCATTATCTCCTTGTCCTGTGATTTTTACACTAAGCTCGAAGACCTATTTCTATAAAGCCGTTTTGATGACTGGACAAAGAATGTCTTTGTCAATCAAAGAATATCCATGTCCTTTTATTCTTAAAATATTTATTTATTTGAAAGACAAGATCAGAGAGAGAGAGAGAGAACTTCCATCTGCTGGTTCACATTCTAAATTCCTCAAAAACCTGGGTTAGGCCAGGCAGCTGCGAGGAACCAGGAACATAAGTACTTGAGCCATCACAGATGGCCTCTCGGGCCCAGTGGCAGGAAGTGTAGTAGATAAGAATCAACAGAGCACACAATGTGGGATCCTGGCATTCACTGCAGTGGCTTTACCTGCTGGACCACAATGCTCTAATTTCCTATTATATTTCAATTTTGTAGCAAAGAATTTATGTAAAAAAATAAGATTTATCTCCGCCTTGCGGCGCCGGCACACCGGGTTCTAGTCCCGGTCGGGGCACCGGATTCTGTCCCGGTTGCCCCTCTTCCAGGCCAGCCCTCTGCTGTGGCCCAGGAGTGCAGTGGAGGATGGCCCAAGTTCTTGGGTCCTGCACCCCATGGGAGACCAGGATAAGCACCTAGCACCTGGCTCCTGCCATCAGATGAGCATGGTGCGCCGGCCGCAACGCGCTGTCCGTGGCAGCCATTAGAGGGTGAACCAACGGCAAAAGGAAGACCTTTCTCTCTGTCTCTCTCTCTCACTGTCCACTCTGCCTGTCCAAAAAAAAAAAATAAGATTTATATAAAGAGGATTGTACACTGAAAATTATTATGAATTTGGGAAATGAGTTTCATCTTTGATTATCTTGTCAGATTTCTCTCACTCAATATGTCTATAAGCATATAGAACTACCACAGATTTACAATAGAAGTTTGCCCCTTAAAATGGACACCTTATTTTGTTCATATTTATATCTATAACTCCTAAATAGGGTATATATATATATATACACACATATATATATAAATATATATATCAAATTTAACAAATTATTTTTTTCTGTTTTAGGTCAGCAACAATTTCCCTGCTCTTATGGATTATTTCCCAGGAATTCATAAGACCATTCTAAAGAATATTGATTATATGAAAAATTTTATATTTGAAAAAGTGAAGGAACACCAAAAATCTCTGGAAGTTAATGATCCTCGGGATTTTATTGATTGTTTCTTGATCAAAATGGAGAAGGTAAATTGTTCACAACAGTTCCTTAATTGATTACATTTTGAGGTTCATTGAATAATTCTGAATCCACAAGGGATTTAAAATGGTCAGGCTAGTTTGACAAGCACCTTATATATCATAAGAATGAACTCCAACTATCATGAAAAATATTAGTGTACTTCATATAAAGTTTGTGGAAATAAAGAATTAAAAGATAAGTTTATATTGGTGTAAAATGGAATATTGTTAAATTTTTAAAATAATGTACATTTCCATAAATGTTTTAAAGACACATAATGTTAAATTAAACTGTTAAATGTTTAGAATACTTGGGACTCAGCTGGTGCCATGTCTCACTAGGATAATCCTCCGCCGGTGGCACCGGTACCCTGGGTTCTAGTCCTGGTTGGGGCAGCGGTTCTGTCCTGGTTGCTCCTCTTCCAGTCCAGCTCTCGCTGTGGCCGAGGAAGGCAGTGGAGGATGGCCCAAGTGCTTGGGCCCTGCACCCCATAGGAGACCAGGAGGAAGTGCCTGGCTCCTTGCTGCAGATCGGTGCAGCGTGCTGGCCATAGCAGCCATTTTGGGGGTGAACCAATGGTAGAAAGACCTTTCTCTTTGTCGCTCTCTCTCACTAACTCTGCCTGTCAAAAAAAAAAAAGAATAAATAAAGAATACCTGGGACTCATTCTTTATATGAAAAGAATCTACCCAAGGAGGAACATAGTGCACGTCTCAGGTGAATTGGAAACAATTACAGCAACTAAAAATCACTGACTATCATGCTGTAGTGTGAAAATGACATCATCACTGAGCAAGTGTGAGGGAGAGGGGCACATAGCTTAGCCTGGGAGGGATTTGTGCATATGCTGCACATTGAAGGAGGTCTTTAGAAATTTGCAGTGCAGGACAGGAGAGAGAATTTCAGATAAAGTGAGTGGTGTGTGTGTGGAGGTTTTCAGTGTGCAGTGTAACACAGTAAGTTGTGCAGAGGTGGAGAGAGAGGTTGGTGTCTAGGAGGCAACCTGCAGGTGTGGATCATGTCATCACTGCACTGTTTGAGGACAAGGCTATTTGTTCCCTATTGCATTACCTTGGCACCCTGGCCAAAGGTCAGTTGAACATAAATCTGACTTTGTTTGTGAGCTATCAGTTCCATTACATTGACCGATTTCCTTAATGAACATAGATGCAAAAATCCTCAATAAATTTCTAGCCAATAGAATCCAACAATACACCAGAAAGATCATCTACCCAGACCAAGTAGGACTTATCCCTGGTATACTGGGATGGTTCAACATTTGCAAATCAGTCAATGTGATATACCACATTAACAAATTGCAGAAGAAAAACTATATGGTTATCTCAATAGATGCAGAGAAAGCATTTGATAAAATACAACACCTTTTCATGATGGATCTTTTACACAATAGGAGTTAATATGATACTGGCTTCATAGAATGAATTTGGGAGGATTCCCTCTCTTTCAACTGTTTTCAATATCTTGAGAAGAATTAGAGTTAATTTTTTTCTTTATTTATTTTTATTAAGAATATGAAAATACAAGAATCCCCTTAAGAGGATCTGGGACATTTACTTGAAGGAAACTTCCTTTTTTTTTTTTTTTTGGACAGCTATAGTTAGTGAGAGAGAGAGAGACAGAGAGACAGGTCTTCCTTTCATTGGTTCACTGCCCAAATGGCCACCATGGCCAGAGCTGTGCTGATCTGAAGCTGGTCTCCCATGTGGGTCAGGTGTCCAAGCACTTGGGCCATATTCCACTGCCATCCTGGGCCACAGCAGAGAGCTGGACTGGAAGAGAAGCAACCAGGACTAGAACCTGGCACCCATATGGGATGCCAACACCGCAGGAGGAGGATTAACAAAGTGACCCACAGAGCCAGCCCCCTAGTTCTTCTATAAATGTCTGGTATAATTCAACAGTGAATCCATCCAGTCCTGGGCTTTTCTTTGTTGGGAGGGCCTTTATTACTGATTCAATTTCTGACTTGGTTATGGGTCTCTTTGCGTTTTCTGTGTCTTCATGGTTCAATTTAGGTAGGTTGTCTGTGTCCAAGAACCTATCCATTTGATAGATTTCCCTGTTTGCTGGCATACAACTCTTTGTAGCAATTTCTGATGACTCTTTTTATTTCTGCAGTGTCTGTGGTTACATTCCCTTTTTCATCTCTAATTTTATTGATTTGGGTTTTCTCTCTCCTTTTTTTGGTTAGTTGGGCCAATGGTGTGTCAATTTTGTTTATTTTTTCAAAAAACAGGCTCTTGGTCTTGCTGAACTTTTGTAATTTTTTATTCGATTTTGTCGATTCTTCTCTAATTTTAATTATTTCTCTTCTCCTACTAGTTTTGGGTTTGGTTTGCTGTAGTTTTTATAGATCCTTGAGGTGCATTGATAGCTTATTTATTTGGTGCCTTTCCAGTTTCTTGATGTAGGCACTGATTGCTATAAACTTTCCTCTTACTACTGCTTCTGCTGTATTGGTATGTTGTGTTGTTATCTTCATTTGCTTCCAGAAAACTTTGGATTTCTCTTTTGATATCTTCTACGACTCCTGTTCATTCAGGAGCATGTTGTTCAATCTCCATGTGTTTGCATATTCTCTAGAAATTTCTGAGTTGCTGATTCCCAGCTTCATTCCATTATGGTCCAAGAAGATGCAGGGTATGATTTCGATTATTTTGAATTTGCTGAGACTTCCTCTATGGCCTAGTATGTGGTCAATCCTAGAGTAGGTTGTATGCACCACTGAGAAGAATGTGTATTCTGCAACTGTAGGATGAAAAGGTCAGTACATATCTGTTAGGTACATTTGTTCTATAGTGTTGACTAAATCTGCTGTTTCCTTGTTGATTTTCTGTCTGGTTCATCTGTCTATTGCTGAAAGTGGAGTATTGAAGTCCCTCAATACTATTGTATTGGAGTCTAAATCTCCCTTTAAATCCCTTAACTTATCTTTTAAATAGCCTGGTGTCCTGTAATTAAGTGCATATACATGTACAATAGTTACATTTTCCTATTGAATTGATCCTTTAATCATTATATAGTGCCCCTCTTTGTCTCTCCTCAGAGTTTTTGTGTTAAAATCTGTTTTGTCTGATATTAAGATGGCTATGCCCATTCTTTTTAGTTGCTGTTGGCATGAAAAATCTTTTTCCAACCTTTCACTTTCAGTCTGCATGCATCTTTGTTGGAAAGATGTGTTTCTTATAAGCAGCAAATAGATGGGTTTTGTTTTTTAATCCATTCAGCCAATCTGTGCCTTTTAACTGGACAATTGAGGCCATTTATATTCAATGTGACTATTGATAAGTAGTGACTTTGCCTGCCATTTTCCCAAAGATATTTCTAATTTATAGTTTGAACTTCCTGTGATCTTTCTTTTAAGATTTTATTTGTTTTTATTTGAGAGGTAGATTTACAGACAGTGAGAGGGAGAGACAGAGAGAAAGGTCTTCCCTCCATTGGTTCACTCACCAAATGGCCACAATGACCAGAGCTATGCTGATCCAAAGCCAGGAGCCAGGCACCTCCTCCTCATCTCTCATGTGGTTGCGTGAGCCTAAGGACCTGGGCCAACTTCTACTGCTTTCCAGTCCATAGCAGAGAGCTAGATGGGAAGAGGAGCACCCAGGACTAGAACTAGCGCCCATGTGGGATGACGCTGCCAGTGGAGGATTAACCTACTGCACCACAATCTGGTCCCACTTCCTGTGATCTTTTACTGAGAGATTTTCTTCCTTTACCTTCTTTGTATTGTCGTATTAATGATGATGTTTCTGTTTTTCTGTGTGTAGCACATCTTTAAGCATCTTTTGAAAGGCTGGACGAGTGGTGTCAAATTCTTGCAATTTCTATTTGTTATGAAAAGTCTTTATTTCACCTTCATTAACAAATGAGAGCGTTTCAGGGTATAATATTCTGGAATGACAGTTTTTTTTTTTTTTTTCCTATTAGGACTCAGGCTATATCTTGCCATTCTCTCCTAGCCTGCAGGGTTTCTGAAGAGAAATCTCCTGTGATTTTTTTTTTGGGGGGGCGGGGGGGGGGACAGGCAGATTAGACAGTGAGAGAGAGAGAGACACAGAGAGAAAGGTCTCCATTTGTTCCGTTGGTTCACCCCTCAAATGGCCACCTTAGCTGGTGCGCTGTGGCCTGTGAGCTGCGCCAATCCGAAGCCAAGAGCCAGGTGCTTCCTCATGGTCTCCCATGCGGATGCATGGCCCAAGGACCTGGGCCATCCTCCACTGTACTCCTGGGCCACAGCAGAGAGCTGGACTGGAATAGGAGCAACCGGGACAGAATCCGGCACCACAACTGGGACTAGAACCCGGAGTGCTGATGCCACAGGAGGAAGATCAGCAAAGTGAGCCGTGGCACCGGCAGTCCTGGAGATCTTCTGAAAGTAATCTGGCATTTCTCTCTTGCACATTTTAGAATCTTCTCTTTATATTTTACTGTGGTGACTTTGATTACAATGTGTCATGGTGAGGATATTTTCTTGTCATGTCTATTGGGAGTTCTGTGTGCTTCCTGTACTTGGACCTCTCTTTGTTTCTCCAAACCTAGGAAGTCTTCTGCTAGTATCTCACTAAAAAGGCCTTCTAATACTTTCTCTCTCTCCATGCCTTCAGGAACTCCTAGAACTCAAATGTTGGGTTTTATTGTGGTATCTTGCAGATTCCCAACAATTTTATTTTTTAGATTTCCAAATTCCTCTTCATGTCTTTGGTTTGACTGTATAATTTCTTGTACTCTGTCACCTTCAAATAGAAATAATTTTGCTTCCTTTTTATTTTATTGAATTTATTTTTTGTATGTAATTTTTTTGTCTAAACCTCCTAAAACTATGTTTAAAGGAAGTGGTGCAAGTACACTTCCTTGGTGGAATTTTTTCCTCCACTATTAAATTGAACAAGCTTTTAAGCTTTAAGAAATTATTAAGATTCAGTTTTGTAATTTTTAATATGTCATATCAATATAAGGAAGCTTCCTTCTATTTGTAATTATCTGAGTTTTTTAATCAAGAGCAGCATTGAATTTTTCAAGTACTTTTTTTAAAAAGATTTATTTATTTATTTGAAATAGTTACACAGAGAGAGGAGGAGAGGCAAAAAGGGAGAGAGAGAAGTCTTCCATCCACTGGTTCAATCCCCAATTGGCTGCAGTGGCCAGAGCTGTGCCATTCGGGAGCCAGAGGCCAGGAAACCTCCTCAGAATCTATCACGTGGGTGCAGGTGCCCAAGGATTTGGGCCATCTTCTACTGCTTTCTTTTTGCTGGATTGGAAATGGAGCCTTCGGATCTAGAACGGGTGTCCATATGAGATGCTGGCAGTGCAGTCCAGGGCTTTAACCTACTGTGCCACAGAGACTACCCCTCAATTACTTTTTTAAAAAGAAGCTGAGATAATATTTCCCATTCTAAAAATGTTGCTTTTATACAGATTTTTTTTAACCACCCACATATTTCTTGGATAATTTCCATTTGATCGTGATATGTAATCCACAAAGATACTCAAAGTGCAGCAAAATATGCATAACAGAAAAGTTGAGTTAATTATTTTAAATGTAAAGTCAACTGGCATTAAGCATGTTCACTTTGTTTTGTAACTGTCAGCACCATTCATGCCAGAATTATTTTATACTGCAAAACAGAACTTCACATCCATGACATAGTAATTACTTACACCCCAGTCTTTGCCAACCACCATTTTACCTTCTGTTTCCTGGAATTTGGTTATTTTAGTGACTGGCTTTTCCTAACCAGCATAATGTTGTTATTATACACTGTATCTTTTTTTTTTCTTTTTTTCTTTTTTTTCTTAATTATTTTTGACAGGCAGAGTGGACAGTGAGAGAGATAGACAGAGAGAAATGTCTTCCTTTTGCCGTTGGTTCACCCTCCAATGGCCGCCGCGGCCAGCGCGCTGCGGCTGGTGCACCGTGCTCATCCGATGGCAAGAGCCAGGTGCCAGGTGCTTCTCCTGGTCTCCTATGGGGTGCAGAGCCCAAGCACTTGGGCCATTCTCCAGTGCACTCCCGGGCCACAGCAGAGAGCTGGCCTGGAAGAGGGGCAATAGGGATAGAATCCGATGCCCCAACCGGGACTAGAACCCAGTGTGCCAGCGCCGCAAGGCGGAGGATTAGCCTGTTGAGCCACTGCGCCAGCCATATACACTGTCTTTTAATATTATCTCCAGTAACACAGATTTGTGATTCTGCCATAATAATTTTTATTTAAAAATCACATAGAAACAAAGCACTTATATTCAAAATCCAATAATATTAAATTTACCATTATCTGTATAGTTATTCTTAACAGGAATATTTATCTCTCAATAAGACTTTTACTTGTTGTCCTGTGTCCATTTGTTTCAATGTGAAAGTTGAATCCCCTTAATATTTTTTGCTTGAAAAATCTACTGTAAAGAGATCCCTTTAACATTGTTTTAATCTGCAATGTATTAATTTCTGCTTTGTATGGAAGGTTATTCCCCCCCACACACCAGGTACAGAATTCTTCATTGACAGTTTTTTCGTGTCAGCACTTAAAATAGATCACTTCACCAATTTCTTTTTCTTAAAAAAGATTTATTTATTGATTTGAAAGACAGAGGCATAGACAAGGAAAGGAAGAAGCAAAGAGAAAGAAATCTTTCATCTGTAGGTTCACTCCTAACATGGTGCCACGGCCCAAGCTGAGCCAGGCAGAAGCCAGGAGACAAGAGCTTCATCTAGGTTTCCCACGTGGGTGCAGGAGCCCAAGTACTCATGACATCTTCCACTGCTTTCCTGGGCACATTAGCAATGGAGCCCTCACAGTGTATGAGAACTCCATGTAATTAGACATTTGGCTTTGGCATCAGCACCAATCCCGTTCTCTCCTTCATCTGTGGGCACAGCGAACATCTCAGATCTATCTTCATGACAGCAGAGTCTCTTCACCTCG
This sequence comes from Sylvilagus floridanus, assembly GCA_949820135.1. Lineage (NCBI taxonomy): Eukaryota > Metazoa > Chordata > Mammalia > Lagomorpha > Leporidae > Sylvilagus > Sylvilagus floridanus. Next base: position 47,635,804 of record OX463235.1, read on the forward strand.
TACTTCCTGATTCATTCTTGCGCATGTCCCAGGTCCATCGTGCCGGTTGCCTCCAGCCTGGACACAGTGGTGCTGACTCCATCTTTTCTTGAGGAACCCATTATCATTCTGGGTTTTGCTGCCATATCTGCTTTGTACGATTTTGATTTCTTAATGAATCTGCAAGTAATATGTATTCCATGTCAATTTTTGACAGGAGAAGAGTGTTACAAACTCTTATTTTGGGCTTATACTACATTTCATGATGCTCCCAACATACTAATAGATTTATCCATTAAGATTGTGCTTGTGTACAAAGAAGAGATAATTTAGTTAATAATGGCTTAAACCATAGAATGAGACCATTTACCTCAAAAGCAAATTGTCTCAAGTCGAGCTGGCCTGGCAATACTAGAATATTTTGTACATAGACATTCATTCATTAATTAAATCTTCCTCTCCCAAGATGATGTCTGTTTTGTCTCAAAAGTGTTTTCATCACAAAGGAGAAAACAGGCTTCTGTTTGCCTCCTTTTGTGAAATAGTCATGACATACCTCGCTGAAGAGTCTCAAAACAGGGTTTTTATGCAAGAACCAAGTGGGTAGTCAATGAGTTTGATGTCAACTTTTCTGTAGTCTACCATATCCAACAGCATGTTTTCTTAATATCACACTTTCAGTTTTCCCTGTTATCTTTCTTCTTTAAAAAATAATGTAAGTTATTTTGGATTCCTTGTAATAAAAATGCTGGCAAATAATTTGTTAAATTCATCAAATCACTCCTAGGAAAACAATTTGGAGTTCACTCTTGAGGGCTTGGTAACCACTGCGCTTGATTTGTTTGGAGCTGGGACTGAGACAACGAGCACAACGCTGAGATACTCCCTCCTGCTCCTGCTGAAGCACCCCGAGGTCGCAGGTACGACTCAGTGAGCAGCAAAGTGCATTCAGGAGAGAAGCTGGGGAGCCGTGGCTACTGTCCTCAGCCTGGTTTGTGCTAGAGGAGTCTCTCACTGCTTAAAAACTTCTGTGCCAACAACTGTACTCTGTCCAGAACAGTGTTTGGAATAAAACAGGCCAACGCTGCACAGTGCAGGAAGAGATCTGACAGAAGTCGAGACAGCAAAGCAAGAGGAAGAGCAGTGATGTTCGAGGGCTGTGCTGGACCTCATGGGAGTGATGTGTGGCAGGCACCCCATGGCATTTTCTTTTCATAACAAAAAGACCCCATTGAGCAGTAGGTATAGTCTTGCAACTACCTTTCCTCATTCTGACAATTCAGTGCTCTGATGCACATAAAGTACAAGGAACCTTTCTTACTAAAGCCCTTCTTGAAATTCAGTAAGGCTTTCTTAAGAAACTCCAGTGCGAGTATCTTTCTAAAAGTTTAGAAGCATAAGACAGATGCTTCTTTTCAGCTAGAAGATGCACCCAAAGTAATTGGAATAGGAGAGATCATTAATTGAAACATCTATCTGAGCATGAGAAATAATTCTAACCATGATATAGAAAATTGTGAATTAAAAAAATAGTGGTAAATTGAATCCAAGAAAGTAATAAAATCCAAACACAAAGAATTTTCTCACCAGGAAATTATATTTATGTGCTCAGCAAGATGATAAAAATGAATGTTGACATAACCAAAATGTGTGGTCTACACATATCCTGCTAAGTGGAGTGACTACTGTGGGTTTCTTTCATGATAGGCATGTGTGTTTATGGGAGAGAGATGGAGGTGAAAATTCCCACCTGTCTTACAAGGAAATAGTTAACTATATGTTAACATCAGTAATAAAGAGATAGATATTTTGGCGGGTGCTGCAGCTCAGTAGTCTAATCCTCCGCCTGCGGAGCCAGCACCCCAGGTTCTAGTCTGGTTGGGGCGCCAGTTCTGTCCTAGTTGCTCCTCTTCCAGTCCAGCTCTCTGCTGTGGCCTGGGAAGGCAGTGGAGAATGGTCCAAGTGCTTGGGCCCTGCACCGGCATGAGAGACCAGGAGGAAGCACCTGGCTACTGGCTTCGGATCTGTGCAGCGCACTGGCTGTGGTGGCCATTTGTGGGGTGAACCAGCGGAAGGAGGACCTTTCTGTTTCTCTCACTCACTCTGCCTGTCCAAAAATAGAAATAGACATTTTTAAGAAACATGATTATGAATTGCAGGAATGCTCAAAATGGATACATTAGAGAAGTAGGAGGATGATAAGAGTACTGTTGCAAGTTAACACACATTCCAAAACATTCAAATACATATACACAGTCCAAAAAATAAAAATAACCCGTTTTAACACACACACATACACATACAGTGACACACCTAATGTAATTCAATTTAATACCCATTCAATCGCAAATTTATATATGATTTCTGTTTTCCTTTTTGCAAAGGGAGTGTTTTCTTGATATATTTATATTCTGAAATATTTGGGGGGGCACTTAATTACTTCTATTTATGTCAGTTTCATGTGTGCCATTTATATGGCCCTCTATGTATCAATATATCATAATAGTATTCTTAGGAGAGTGCACTGTATATTTTTATAGTAACTCATATTTCCATGTGTATTTCTGGGCTTGTAGTTTATAATTCTGTTCAGATACATCCATTAAGGTTCATGAAACCCTAAATTGCTATGACAAGTGTGCCACTTTTCTCATTTCCCCCATTATTTCTTACTTGTGTTTTACCAGATAAAGTGCAGGAAGAGATTGAGCGTGTGATTGGCAGACACAGGAGCCCCTGCATGCAGGACAGGAGCTGCATGCCCTACACAGATGCTGTGATACATGAGATCCAGAGATTCATTGACCTGGTCCCCACTAACCTGCCCCATGCAGTGACCCGAGACATTAAATTCAGAAACTACTTTATCCCCAAGGTAATCTTGTTTCTTTTACATTGAACCTCAGTGCTCTTAAACTTCTCACCCGCAGTGTGGTTCCAGTCCCCTGCCCACATCATGTGATTTTCTTATTCTGATGATCTTATACTCAGCACTATTCATTGTTAGAAATTTATCTGTATATTATCCTGCTATCTGCGTTAATGGCTTTTATGTGTTATTTTCCAATTCTTGTGTCTTTAACTTTTCTTTAAAAAGTATTTATTTGAAATCAGTGACAGAGAATGAGGGAGGGAGAGATTTTTCCATCCATTGGAAAAATTGTACCCATCCCCAAATGGGTACAGCAGCTATCTGTGGTACCAGGAACTCCACCCTGATCTCCCATGTGTTTGGCAAGTGTCCAAGTACTTCGACCACCTTTTGCTATCTTTTCAGGTGCATTACCAGGAAGCTGGATTTGGAAGCTTGGAACAGCCAGGACAGGTGGTGGCTTAAATGCTGAGCCACTGTCAGTTGCCTCAATTTCTCATCATTGTATTATACACTGTCTAGGATTCCAGGATAGCATTTCTCAGAATTGTTGCTAGCAGAAAATCTTGATTCATCCCTGATTTTTAGGAAAGGGTGGAGATTTAAGTCCTTAGCATTGAGAATGATGTTTTAATTAGATTTTGGTAGATAGTATTTATAACATTAGGAAAGCTTGCCTTTTTCTTATATTTATATAAATGTTACCAAATTGAAAATGTATAATTGGCTTCATTTTCCTCACCAAATATCTGTAATACAAGTAAATACACATAATTGTATTTGAATACTATACATTGCTTTGGACTTCAGTATTTATATTCATAAGAGACTTTGTTCTGTAATTTCCTCCTTTAGAATTTTCAGATTTTTTATAACAATGTAATGGTAGTCTCATAAAATTATGTGAAAAAATTCTCTAACATGGTTCTTTTTAAAATTTTTTTAAATTTTAATTACTTTTCAACAGATTCAATGTTATTTGTAGATACATTCTAAGAACATAATGATACCCCTTCCTTCCTCTATCCTTCCTTTATAGCTCTACCTCTCCCTCTCTTCCTTTTCCCTTTCTTCCTTCCTTTCTTCCTTTTTTAGTTTTTGAGATAACACATTTTAAATTTACATTACAATAAAGGCTTAATACTTTACCAAATAAGTTTAACTAGTGAAAAAACCCTAATTTAGTGGAATAGACAATGGCTATAAATAAAAATTGAATGGGGACATGACCATTTCACCCATAGAGTGTAAATTTTAAAGTCATCACAGATCATAAAACTACTGTAGTATAATATTATTGCCGCACAGACCTTCCCCTGCCCCCACCCCAGCCTGTTCCAATCTTCTTGTTACGGACACTTAATTGTACCTTTGTAATAACTAAGTTCTGGTGTAATTGTAAATATTTATATAGGAACAAATGCAGAATTTCAGATAATATCTACCTTCATCCAGAAAGAATTCTTTTCTCTCCTCCTAGGTAGTATGAATGATGTAACTAACACTTCTGGCCCTGATTCATAGGCCCTAAGGAGATATGAACACAGTTGCAAATTGATGGTAGACGTTAGCTGATCTTTCTATGGTTCACATATTTCTGGAATCTTGAGAGTGATTTTCATCTTAACACCTTTACAATGGCTTCTGACACCTGTTTTTTTTTGGAGGGGGGTATATTTTTTTGCTTTCTAGCTACTATGTTACAAGCTACTCTACTTGAATTCAGGATATATAATTTTTAAAATAAAAACCATGTAACTAAAGTTATTGTACTGGCTGGCTGACACCCATTCCTCAGATTCACCCTGTGCCTGATGTCTTTAGAGGGTTTATTGCTCCAAAGGTGCTCCAAGCCCCTCATTCCCTCTGCACAGGGCAGTGTGGTGTGGAAATCAGCAACACTGCGAGGATGAGTCTACTCTGTCACAAATCAGTGGAGTGATTTCTGCCAACATGGGCTAGGGCCACTGATCTCAGCGGAGGTAGTGATCTGGGACAGGAGTTAGCAAACCTCTTTTTGTAATTGGCCAGATAGCAAACATGCTCCACTTCCCAGGCCGTGGGGGTTCTGTGACTGCCTTTATAGAACAGAAGCAGTCTTCAACTATGTGTAAATGAATGAGGATGTTTTTCAATTTTTATAGAAAGTGAAATTTATGTTTCATGTAGTTTTCTTTTATCAAAAGTATTATTTTGCCTCTTTTCAATTTAAACAGTCGTAGCTCTCAGACCATTAAAAAACAGGTGAGAGACTGGACTCGTGAATGTTATTGTTCATGATATTACTGTCCGGTAAAACTATCTGCAGTAATGTGTGGACTATTTGGGGATTTGCATCCTGGCTGAAGAAAGTTTGTCTGTACAAGGTGTCAAAGATTTACCCTTAACCTTTCTGTAGAACTTTTATCGCTATAGCTCTTATGTTTAGAAGTGGGTCATTTCAAATTTATTAATATTTATGGTATGATGATTATGCTTCATTTTTACTTTATAAGTGTCCAATTATTTGAGTAACATTTGTTGAAAATATTTTTATATCTTCACTTTTTATTTTATAAACTGTAATATATATATGTATGTGTATATATATATAATTCAAAACGTTTGTGGAAAAAGAAAGCAAAAGATAATGTACATTTTCCGTGAACCTTTTGAAGACACTTGTACCTTCATCTATGACATGTTAACTTAGGACTGGTTATGACAATTCAACTTCCTAAACATCCCCCCAACAATGTTAGCTATGATTGATAATCCTTGCCTGAAATGATAATCCTGCACTGAATTGCTCCAAAATTTTGATGTTTCTAATTTCATCATCCTGAGTTAGCATTAAAATATAGTAAAGATCTCCCGCATACTTAAGTGAAGACAAACAAACTGCTCTACAATGATAAATGGTCAAGAGTTTCTACTGCTGCTGAGCTTGCTTTCATTCTAGAAGAGGTGATTTTTAAGGAGGTCAGATGTTTATTTCCATACATCCTGTGAATAGGTTTCTGGACATTTCACAAACCAATCAACATCTGTCTGGCACCATACATGTGAGATGTGTGAAAACTGAATTGAAGGACAGGAGCATGTGGCAGTAGGAACCAGAGTCCAAGCTTGATGAGAACAGCCACAGGTTTTGGCACCCACCCACCCACATGCTCACATCAAAGATGCTGTCACAGGGCATTTAGCAAAATCACTGCCACTGCCACAAACTCATCTCTGCTCTTTACTTTGGTCTGTGTGGCTGGGGATGTCACTGCTCTTCCTGGGACTTGGGTTTCTTACACTATTGATCAAGCGTTGTCATAAGTGATTTCCACTGTTTTTTTTTTTTTTTCACCCAGCTCAGTGACTTCTTTATACTTGGATTATCTGTGTCTGTTTTATCCAGGGTACAGACATCATGACATCATTGACATCTGTGCTACATGATGAAAAAGCATTTCCTAACCCAAAGGTATTTGACCCTGGACACTTTCTGGATGAGAGTGGCAACTTTAAGAAGAGTGACTACTTCATGCCTTTCTCAGCAGGTAATAAAATTCATTTCCACGCAACTTCAGAGGAGAAGATAACTTTTTTAATTAAAAATTTTTGCTCATATAAGTTGGACAAATTTGATGTATTTCATATGTACAGCTTTAACAGCAGAATGATATTACTCACCCTACACTCTGTCCCTTCCATACTCCCACTCTCCCTCCTCCTTCTTGACTCTTCTTTTAATTTTTATAATGACATACTTTCAGTTTATTTCATGTTCACAATATTAACCCTCAACTGAACAAAGAATTTAACCAGTAGTAAGTAGAAAAACCATAGAAAAAAAAAAACAAGTAGAAAATCTCATAATGTGATTTTTGTTCAAATACACTACATTTTTTTTGGCACTCCGTTAACACAAATCAGGGAAAACATATATTTGTCTCTCTAGGACTGACTTATTTCACTAAGCACAATGGTTTCTAGTTGTATGTATTTTGTTGCAAGTGACAGGATTTCAAGCTCTGTTATTACAGCTTGAGTAGTTTTCCACAGTGTACATATATATCATTTCCTTTATCCAGTTATTAATTGATGGACATCTGAGTTCTTGGAGAGTTTCCTGTATGTTTTCTAGTAATTTTGTGGTATTAGGTCATAGTTTATGTTCTTGACACATTTTGAGTGGATTTTTGTGTGAGGTATAAGATAGGGGTCTTGTTTCATACTTCTGCATGTGGAAATCCAATTTTCACATGACCTTTTCTTGGAGAGACTGTCTGCTCCAGGAATTGATTTTAGCTCCTTTGTCAAAGATAAGTTTGTTGTAGATTCATGGACTGATTTTTGTAGTTTCTATTTTTGTTCCATTGGTCTACATGTCTGTTTTTGTTTTTTTGTTTGTTTTTGTTTTGCATTGAGCAGGCTGTTTTTTATTATAACTGCCCTGTAATATTCTAATACTCTTTGAAATCTGGTATTGTGATGCCTCCCGCTTTGTTTTTTTTGTTGTTGTTGTTTGTTTGTTTGTTTTTTGTATAACATTGCTGTAGCTATTCAGGGTCTTTTCTGTTTCCGTATGAATCTCAGGATCATTTTTTCTAGATCTGGAAAGAATGCCTTTTGTATTTTGATTGGGATTGCCTTAAATCTGAAAATTACTCTGGGTAACATGGACATCTTGTTGATATTACTTCTTACAATAAATGAACATGGAAAGGTTTCCATGTTTTTGTACTTTTTTTTCTTTTTGTTTTGTAATTTTCATTGTAGAAATATTTTACATCCTTGGTTAAATATATCCCGAGATATGTAGATTTTTTTGTAGCTATTGTGAATAGGACTGATATTATAAGTTCTTTCTCAACTATGTCCTTGTCTGTGTCCAAATATTACAGATTTACATATGTTGATTTTATACCATGTAACTGTATCAAACTCTCTTATGAGTTATAATAGTCTCCTAGTGCAGTCTTGGTTTCCCTATATATAGAATCATGACATCTGCAAACAGGGATAATGAGAGTTCCTGCTTTCAAATTTGAATCTGTTTAATTTCTTTTTCTTGCCCAATAGCTCCAAAATTTCCTGAACTATATTGAACAGCAATGGTCAAAACACCCATCCTTGTCTGGTTCCATATCTTAATTGATATGCATCCAACTTTGCCCCGTTCACATGCTGCTGACTGTGGGTTTGTCATATATTTCCGTATTATGTTACAGAATGCTCCTTCTATACCCAATTTGCTTAGGGTTTTTATCATGAAGGATGTTTTATTTTATCTAATGTTTTCTCTACATCTATTTTAGCCAATACTAAACCAACTTTCATATGTGATGCCAGCATCTCAGGTGGTAGGTTAACATGCAGGGTCACAATGCCTTCCCCAAGAACTAGATAGCTATTTGGTATCAGCTGGAACTACATAGTTCCTACACTGGAGCTGGTATATTTCCTCTTTGTACACGATCAAGAACACCACTCCCAATGTCCATGAACTTCCCTGCTCACAATACATCCTCATGATTGACAAGGTTACTGGGGCTCTGGGTTGTTAACACCTTTCTTCCACATTGAAAAATCTAAGTTATAGGTTGACTGATTGCTTCCTCTAGATGCATACTGGTGGTACCTAAGAGTTCTTCCTAGAAGCTAAAACTGATTAAGAATTTCCTCACACACCATGATAGATATTTAACTACACAACTTTATTGAAATTCTTCTATGTGGTTTCCTTCACTGTGCAGTGTCATACATGGAGATAAAACGATAAGCAAGCACAGAACAGACTCAAAGATCTCACAGCAAATTGCCACAAGCTGAGTAAAGATAATCAGAATCCATTATCTTTAGTGCTGTGAGAGAAGGATACATAGTCTGCAGGGGGTAGAGAGCAAGTATATGAAGGGAATAGATCTGGTTCTTGCTCTCTCATACCCAACTGTGAGGCATGGAATGGAGTACCCAACACCTGCCCCAAAAGAAACAGACATAATGGACAGAAGAGAATGGCAGCACAGTATTAAGGAGAATGAATGAAAGAATCAGAATTGTCACTCTAGTTGAAGGATGTTAGAACATCTGCCAAATAACAATTGGTTTGTGAAACCAGTGGAAATTTGTCAAGATACTGTGCAAGACTCCAGAGCACCCTTCTAGTTTTCTAGTAATTGTCGCATGTCTTGGATGTTGGATGTATGCATCTTCAATATATATGTTTCCTTGGCCAAGGACTCGCTTTCCTTTATTTTATGACCTTTGAGGTCTACTTTATATATGACACACTGTAGATACCATATTGGCAGGATACACTTTTTTTGAAACTCACATGTCAGGCCAATATCAAGATGTAGCAAATTATGATTTCTGGTGATTCATACTTTAATGAAATTAAGAATATTAAGTTATGAGTCCACATAGAGGGCACAAGTTTTTATCTTTAGTCATTTAAAGTGTCTAAACTATAAAGGGAACTTGACTTTGATCCTGAATGCAATATAAGTAGATTGGGTTTTTTTATTTGAAAGAGCAGTGTGATGCAAAACTTGAAACTTGACTGTGCTTTGGAGATTGTTGAAAATGTACATAGCTAGAACTAAGAAGAGACAGTGGGAAGGAAAGATCATGGGACATCAGATTGAGAATAGGAAAGCAAAAGATGTACTTATCTCTAAAGAAAAATACATGGAAGTGGGGAGGGGGCATCGCTATGGTGCAGTGTGTTAACACCCTGGTCTGAGATGCCGGCATCCCATTTTGGCGCTGGTTTGGGATCTGGCTGCCCCACATCCGATCCATCTCTCTGCGATGGCCTGGGAAAGCAGTAGAAGATGGCTTAAGTGCTTGGGCCCCTGCATCCATGTGAGAGACCCAGAAGAAGCTCCTGGCTCCTGGCTTCAGATCAGCACAGCTCCAGCCATTGCGGCCAATTGGGGAGTGAACTCTCAGTTGGGAGACCTCTCTCTCTCTTTCTCTCTCTCTATCTGCCTCTCCTCTTTCTATGTAACTCTGACTTTCAAATAAACATATAAATCTTTAAAAAATAACTACAATGAACAGTTATAATGTGGTACTAATCAATGAAGTTGTTCTCATGGAGATGCTGCTTAATAAATATTTGTTAACGGAAATAGTTGTTAAGATCAGATGTCAGTTGTGTAGCAAGTGTGTCCAACTTTTGTTCATCTTTCTGGACAATCAGTTTTCATTCATCTATCCATCCATCCATTACTGTACATTTTCTTTGTACAGTTAAAAATACTTTATTTGTTACATTCACAGTTACACACTGGAAGTGATTACCTGCTGTATTTGTTATTTTCAGGAAAACGAATCTGTGTGGGAGAGGGCCTGGCCCGCATGGAGCTGTTTTTGTTCCTGACCTCCATTTTGCAGAACTTTAAACTGCAATCTCTGGTTGAGCCAAAGGACCTGGACATCACTGCAGTTGTCAATGGATTTGTTTCAGTGCCACCTTCGTTCCAGCTCTCCTTCATTCCTGTTTGTACAAAGCAAAATGAATATTTGTAAGCCTTAGGATAGGTATTTTGAAATATACTGCCAGAGGTTCAGTGACCCAGAAACAGATCTAACACAAAGTTCTAGTTGGTTGATGTAATAGTCAAAGTATGAAAAGTCAGAGAAAAGTTGAGAATTTTTAATACACCAGAAAAAATGTGTTAAGTCTCATATAAAGGAATCTCCTTTAAACTAAGAGACTTTTCTCAACAGGAATCTGATGGAAATTGAGATTGTAGTTTAATAAGATGCTCTGGCAACCACCTTCCCACATAGACATCAATTTGAACAATTATTCACATACCAAATCACCAAAATGCCTCTTACGGGTTTAATAAGAAAAATTGTATTGAAGAATGCCAGAGGAAAGAGTTACTTGTCATCCCTCCCCTAGTTCCAAGGGACATGGTTTGGAGAGAGGCTTCTCTTGTTTGGGAAAAGAGAAAATTGAATAAAAATTCCAGGCCCACTGTGAAAAAATGCAGCTGGACTGGGCCTGTGAGCCCTATGTCAGGCCCATATGTGTGAGTATTTGGATCTTCTACAGTAAGATGGCTTCTGCCTCACCAGCCTCAACCACTGGGCCAAAATTAAAACCGTAGCTGTATGGAGAACTCAGGAGAGGGAGGTATGGATCAGGCCTTGTAACTCACAAGGTGTGATCACTGGTATGCCATCCTGAGATCCATCTCCTGATAAAAACAAAGGCCTCTACCCATGGGCCAGTGTACAGATTGAGATTAGATGTGTTTAGCATTAGGCAGAGACCTGTACTCTGGTAAGTTCAACTCATTTTGGTGTGTGTCACTCCTGGTCTCAGTTGGGGATGGCAGACATCACTGGGTCTTAATGGGAACTGATGACTAAGAGTGGAACTATTTGAGGCCAGTCTGAGTAGCCAAGGGCTGCTTTCATCACTCTCCTTCAGCCTTTGAAAAATAGCAAAAAGCCATAGATCATGGTCGTGGGGCTCAGTGCTGGGATGGAAAAGCCCAAAGCTGGGCAGATCTTAAGGATTTTGTTCCTCAGCAAGTTTCTGTGGACAAAGTCTCAACTTGCTATGGGATCAAATTGAAACTTGTATCCTGATAAAAAAAAAATCTCTTTTGTTATGTAACACAACCAACCTCTCAAGGCCCTGGTTTATATCCCCAAGATTGTACAGGACTTGCTTACTGTGGGATTCAGCTATGACCCACTCAGTGTCTGCAACTGTGCAGGCTGCCACTGTGACCTCTTCCAAAGCCTTTGGATTACAACAAGGAACTACAAGACTCTCTTAGGTAATAACCAAACTCATAATACCCAACATTGAACAGATTTTAAAGGCTCCTGAACCCAGGATAGGGCTGCAGACAGAGCCTCTGTATCCACATGTATCACACAGAATTATGTGGTCCTGGTTGGGCAGCTTTATACCCCAGTCAGTACCACAAGTGGCTGAAAGGTATGGCATTGGGTAGTGACCCTCATGGGCACCAGTTCATGTCTCAGGTGCTCCACTGTTGATCCAGCTCCCTGCTAATAGTCTGGGGAAAACAGCAGAAGATGATCCAAGAGCTGGGGCCCCTACTACCCATATGGGAGACCTGGAAAAAAACTTCCAATTCCTGGCTTTAGCCTGGCTCAGCCCTGACATTTGTGGTCATCTAGGGGAGTGAACCAGCATGTGGAAGTTCTTTCTCTGTAACTCTGACTTTCAAATAAATAAATCTTAAAAAAAAATCATTTCTGGAGCCAGCGCCATGGCACAGTGGGTTAAAGCCCCAGCCTGCAACACTGGCATCTTATATGGGTGCTGGTTTGAGTCTTGGCTGCTCCTCTTCCGATCCAGCTATCTGCTATGGCCTGGGAAAGCAGTGGAGGATGCCCAAGTCCTTGGGCCCCTGCAGCCATATGGGAGACCCAGAAAAAACTCCTGGCGCCTGGCTTTGGATCAGCCCAGTGCCAACACTGCAGGCATTTGGGGAGTGAACTAGCAGATGGATCTATCTCTCTGCCTTTGCTTCTCTCTGGACTTTGGTCATTCAAATATATAAAATAAATTTTTTAAAAAATCATTTCTTCAGAGTCAGCTATTGAACTTCTCTTATCCAACATGAGCTTATGCTGTTCTTTCTGCATCTAGAGCTATGTGAATCAGGGGTCAAATTGTTCTTTGTACTAGAGAAGGAGTTTACCAAGATATGGGCTCATTAAAATTCCAAAGGTTACAGAATCAAACTTCTCTGACCCTCTGCTGCTGTAATTATTAACTCAGTGTCCACTTTGAGAGTGTTTGATGGGGTAAATATCAAAATACTGAATCACAGTACACATTTAGTAAATGTTGCTTCAAGGGAAGCAAATGTTTTCATTAAAAGGAAATGTGCCAGGGATGGCGCCGTGGCTCAATAGGCTAATCCTCTGCCTTGTGGCACCAGCACATGGGGTTCTAGTCCCTGTTGGGGCACCAGATTCTGTCCCGGTTGCCCCTCTTCCAGGCCAGCTCTCTGCTGTGGCCAGGGAGTGCAGTGGAGGATGGCCCAAGTGCTTGGGCCCTGCACCCCATGGGAGACCAGGAGAAGCACCTGGCTCCTGGCTTCGGATCAGCATGGTGCACCGGCCGCAGCGCGCCGGCCGCGGCGGCCATTGGAGGGTGAATCAACGGCAAAAGGAAAACCTTTCTCTCTGTCTCTCTCTCTCTCACTGTCCACTCTGCCTGTCAAAAATAAATAAATAAATAAATAAATAAATAAATAAATAAAAAAGGAAATGTGCCAGGCTCAGGAATTAGGGGTTGCAGAATCAGTTCTGTCACTTCGCAATTTGTGTGTCTATAATTGGAACAATTTTATCTTGGGAAAGGTAATTGAGAGAATCAAAAGATGTATGGAGGGTGTGCTAAGATACTGTAAGTTGTCAACCTCTCTGTAAATATGAGTGATAAACATTTTGTAACTGAGATCTTGAAAAAAATTTCCCTTAATAAATACATGAAATAGTTGGACTAATGTGTTTGTAATAAATATGATGATATTTATACAGAAAATTCCTTTGTAGAGGCATTATCATGAGTCATATATTAGTGTATGTAATTCCTGTCATCTTAGGTCCTCATGATCACTAAGTCTTATCTTCCATTGCAGAATTGTGTTCTGTGTTGTGGGTCGGCTTGACTAAGTCCCTGCTTTGGGCAAGCAATGTGCTGTAGTCAGCTAAGCCTCTGCTTGTGGCAGCAACATTCCATTTGGGTGCCAATTCAAGTCCTGGCTGCTCCTCTTCTGATCCAGCTCTCTGCTATGGCCTAGGAAAGCAGTAGAAGTTGGCTCAAGTCCTTGGGATCCTGCACCCACATGAGAGACCCAAGTGGAATTCCAGGCTCCTGGCTTTGGCCTGTCACAGCCTCAGATGTTGCAGTCATTTGGGAAGTGAACCAGTGAATGGAAGATCTCTCTCTCTCTCTCTCTCTCTCTCTCTCTTTCTCTCTCTGTAAATACGTCTTCCAAATACATAAATAAACAAGCTTTTTAAATTAAAAAAAAAAAACTTCAAAAAACAAAAACCAAAGTAAGTTAATTTGAAAAATTTGCAAAGGATCTAAATAGACTGTCTCCAAGGAAGATGCACAAATTGTGAACAGGTATATGAAAACATGTTCAATATCACTATTCATTGGGGAAATGCAAATGAAGATCTGCAATATTCGATTTCATGCCAGTTAGAATGACAATCACAAAAGGGCAAAAGACATGAGTGGAGAAAAGGGGGTTCTTGCATACTGCCAGTGGGAATGTACAGTGGTACAGTCACTATATAAAATAGTAAGGTGATTCTTCAAAACTTAAAAATCTAATTATCATATAATCTAGTAATCCTACTTCTGAGGATACGTCCAAACGAAATGCAATCAGTATGTTAAAGAAGTACTTGCACTTCCTTGTTCATTACAGCATCATTCACAAAGCTAACATATAAGAAAAACTAAATGTCCAGTCATAGATAAAGAGATAAGAAGAAGGTCACACACACATATACACACACTTGTATCAATGTATCCATCTGTCTAGCTAGCTACTTAGATGACTATATTTGAGGAATCTTCAAAAAGTTCTTGTCAATATGTATTATGGAAAATTAATAATGAACTTCAAAATGAATTTTGCAATGAGATATACTTACCTTTTTATTTAACTTTTCTATAAGTTATTTGAAGTACCTTCATGTATACGAATATCATATGTGATATTAGATATATCAAAGAATATTTTATATGTAGAGCATTATGTTCATAGTAGAATATTATAGGAATAGAAATCTTACGAAGAAATGAATTCTGCCATTTTCAGTAACATTGATGAATGTTAAGAATGTCATGCTTAGTGAAATAAACCTGACACAGAAATACTGCATCATATTTATAAATGTAATGTATAAATCAAATTCAGAACAAGTGAGAAAAGAAGAATAGTTGTCAAAACTGAGAGTAGGTTGGGGAGATGTTTGTCAAAGGATACAAAGCTTTGGTTAAGCAGAATAAATATTTTCAATGACTAATGTACAATAAGGTGATTACAATTAATAATGCTGCATTGTAGTCTGAAAAAAGAGTACATCCTAAGTGCCAATACCACACAAACACACAGAAAAATCTGAAATGGTAGATATGATTATTAGCTTGATTGCAGTAATAATTTTACAATATATAAATATCAAGATATATTTTTTACTTTCAAAATATAAACATTTTTATTTGTCAATTGTACCTTAATAAAGCTGGAAAAAAAACCACAATGACATTTATTATCACCAGAAAACACTGAGCTTCCCAGGTACTGATCTAACAAAGTATGTCAACTACTTGCATGCTAATAGCTACAAAATGTTGCTAAAAGATTTTAAAGAAGATCCAAACAATTGGAAAACATACTGTGTTCACAGATTTGGAAGATTCAGCAAAGCAAAATATCAATCCCTTCTAAATTAATACACAGGTTTAGTACAATTTCTTTCTAAATATCATACTTTTATAGATAGCAATAAGATTACTTTAACATTTATATGGAAATCAAAGGAACTTGAATATCTAAAATATTTTGGATAAGTAGAAAGGGGAAGGTTTATCTGCTGTCAAGGCTCAGAGTAATCAAGACAGAGTGGCATTGCCAACAGATAGTTTCACAAATCAATAAATCAGCACAGAGAAGAAACAGACCACAAATACATTCCCATCTGAATTTTGAGAAATGCAAAATCAATTTGTGACAGACTGCTTAATGGCCCCTTAATAACATCCATGTCCCAACCCCAGAGCCTTTATATCACCTTACAGGCAATTTTTTGCAGATGCAATTAATGACCTTCAGATGAGGACGTCTTCGTGGGTTATTCAAGCAGGTCCAGCGCAGTCACCAACTTCCTTAAGAGAGGGAAGCAGGGGACAGAATCGGCAGAGAAGGTGCTGCAATGTCAGAGGCAGAGGCACAGGCAGAGAAGGGGATGTGAAGCTGAAAGCAGAGATTGGAATGCTACAGCAATGAGCCAAGGAATAGGGGCAGCTTTCACAAGCTGCAGAGGACTAAGAATGGAGACTCAGAACAGTGTGTTTCCAGAAGAAATCCCTGTGAAACCCATTTTAGACATAGGCTCTTCAGAACTGTAAGGTCATCCATTTGTTTTGTTTGAAGCCAATAAGCTTGTGGTAATTTGTTACAGCAACCATAGAAAACCTAAGTACAAAGTGAAGGGGTAAGGAAAAGTGGTGCTGGAGCAATTGGACATCAAAAATATAAATAAAACCAAAATGCTTAACATTCAAGTAAATTTTACACCTTATAAAAAGAACTTAAAGTGACTCACCGGCCCAAGTGTGAAACATAAAACTGTAAAACAGGAGGAAGAAGGAGCAAATATTCATACTCTACAGAGCAAGGCACAGTTCTTGGAATTGACATCTTAGGGCATGATCAATAACTGATCATTGGACTTCATCAACAAAGCAAAGCAACTTTTGCTCCATGCAATAGTGTTAAGTGGTTGATAAAAGACAAAGTATAGGCCCTGTAGCCCACTCTAGTGCAGAGCACAGATGGCCACCAAGCACAGGGGTCCAGAGGAAGAATGACAGTGAGGATGCAGGGATAAGATGAGACCCCACACAGCCACCTTCTTTGCATCCAGGGATTTCAATGTGGAAGGATGCTGGGACCTGGTGACCTTTACTGACATGGTTTGTCTTACAGCCTCTAGGCCCAAGCCTAATCTTTTGACCAGAAAGATCTTACAAGTTAACCTCATCATGGTTGTGTTTGTTGCCTCAGCTTCATTCAAAGATGTTCTTAGCCTGATACGTTTGAAGTACTATTTTGCAGCTTGGGGAATCCTGCTTTAGAAGCGTTCTATGGAATGAGGTACACCTGGCATGTCTCTGGAAACTCAAAATAGGTTTAAGGAAGGTCCTTAAATAATATCTCATGGATTCCTACAACCTGTAGGACCACAGCTGCTTTCAGGGGCTAAGATCATTGTCCTTGTCTGAGGTAAGAGGGTTAGGTTAGGGGTCTGATCACCTCTGCTGGGGGATGCCAATGAAAAAATTGTGGGATTTATATGCTTTATGTCTGAAAAATATGCACCCATTAAATACTCCAAAGGGAGTTGAGAACAAATAGTGTCTTACCTTCTGAGAAAAAAAAAAAAGTCCCTACATGTTTCCTTTTAACTACATGTACTAAATAAAGGAAATAAATTATTTAAATGGGATTTATAAATGAATGAGAACCAAGTAGAAAGATCTGGAATATTAGTAGCCAAGCCATGTAATGAGCAAAAACACATGCAATGGTGCAGACAAGTAATCATTTGTTAAAGAGATTAGCAGCTAACGGAGTGCAGTGCTAATCAACAAAGCAACTGGTAAATGGCTTTGAAAGCCTCTACGTGATCTAAAAACTGCATTTTCTGTCAAAATGCCTGGGCTTTAAGAGGACAGAATTATTTCAGGGCACTGGTATTGGGTGCCCTGCATTGACTTACTGTCAAAGACTGCCTTGGCATTCCTGATTCTGGCCGTGGCTCAAGTGACCCAGCTGCAGCTCAGGCCATCACTCCAGAAGGTACAATCAGTAATCCTCAGCAGCGTCTATGTAAGAACTCTGTAGTATACAGAATGTAAAAACCGCAGAAGCATGGGTTCTTCCTCCTAGACTTCAGAGTGTGGTAAACAGTTTGGGGAGCCAGGCAGAAACATGCTGCAGGGATGGAATCACTAGAGTGCCTACTATGGCAATGCCAGGGAGAGCACTGGGAGTGGGAGTGATGTCAGGATCCCTGAACTGTGCACGCATCAGGATCATGCAATGATGGTCTGGGAAAACTTCTGGCACCAGTGTACAAACCCATCCTGAGAGCAGAAAGTTGGTTGAGCCCTGCAAAACCATAGCATGGGGCTGTCTGAGGCTTTGGGTGCCCACACCACGTCTGTGTGCCAAGGAGGTAGCACACAGTGTGAAAGATTATTCTGGACTTTCAAGATTTAATGTCTGCTCTTTTGAGTTTCAGGCTTACTTGAGGCCTGTGATTCTTTTCTTCTTGCCACTCTCCCTCTTTTGGAGTGGAAATGTACATCCCAGGCAGGCCTGCCCCACCAATGTGTATGGAAAGTAGATAATTTGCTATGATTGCACAAGTTCTTAGATGAGACTTGGGACTTAGGACTCCTGAGTTGAGGTTGAAACAAGTTATGACTTTTGACACTGTTGGGATGAATAATTGTCTTTTGTATCATAAGACAGACATGAGTTTCAGGGTCCAGAATGCTATGGATTGAATATGTATTGTCTCCTTTGAAATCTGTGTTGGAATTTGATTACCATTGTTGTGGTACTAGCAGGTGGGACTATTAAGAAGTTATCATTCACCCAAGATAGTAAGTCGGATTGTAGATTCAGCCTGTCAGTACCCTGCCCTCCCGTAGGGCTTCAGCCTAAGTGAATGACACCTTCCAGGGACAATGATAGTGCTAAGTTCCTCTACCCCCTCTGCCCTGCCTGGCATCCTGGAGCCCCAAGTGAGCCTACTGCCTTTTTAAAAAATATTTATTTATTTATTTATTTATTTATTTATTTTGAAAAGCAGAGGTACAGACAGGAAGAAACAGAGAGAGAGAGAGAGAGTTCTTCCATGCTGGTTCACTCTCCCAGTGGCCAAAAGGGCTGGAGCTGGGCTGATCTAAGGCCAGGAGCCAGGAGCTTCTGTGTCTCCTATGTGGGTACAGGGGCCCAAGGACTTGGGCCATTTTCTTTTGCTTTCCCAGGTGCATTAGTAGGGAGCTGAATCAGAAATGGTATAGGGTCCAGTGCTGTTGCATAACAGGTAAAGCCGCCACCTGCAGTCCCGGCATCCCATATGGGCACCGGTTCAAGTCTCAGATGCTCTACTTCCAATCCAGTTCTCTGCTATGGCCTGGGATAGCACTGAAAGATGGCCCGAGTGCTTGGGCTCCTGCACTGTGTGGGAGATCAGGAGGAGGCTCCTGATCCTGGCTTTGGATCAGCACAATTCCAGCCTTTGTGGCCAATTGGGGAGTGAATCAGCAAATGGAAGACCTCTCTCTGCTCTCTCTGCCTCTCCTCTCTCTGTGTAACTAACTTACAAATACACAAAATAAATTCTTGGAAAAAAAATAGAAGTGGTATAGCAGAGACTCAAACCATTGCCCGTATGGGATGCTGGCGCTGAAGGTGGCAGTTTTACCTGCTATGCCACAGCACCAGTCCAGACCCCATTGTCTTGAAGGCTGGATGCTGCGCTATAACCCGGACTGAAATTGCTGCTTCGTTGAATATCTGGGCCTTCCTTCTTGTGGCAGCCCTGGGATGCCTCTCCATTCTGCTTTCAATTTCTTGCTCCTTCAAAAACAAATTGAATTCCTGGTGAATGGACTTGGGGGCAGAATGGAGAATAGACAGTCCGCTTCTAGTCCTTAGCTTTCATGCCCCTGTAGCCTTCAGTTAGCTGAGCCTTCTCAGCCTTTAGAGGTGAAGCCTGGAGCTTCACCTTCAAAGCATGGAACTTCACCTTTGAAGCCTGGAGCTTCAAAACTAGCATCCAATGTTTTGGAAACCAGAAAAATAAGTAGCTATAAGGATGAGTAGATGAGGTAGTTCAATAGCCACAGTTCAGGTCTATGGAGGGGATGGGAATGGATAGAAAGCTGCTGCGAGAGTCCCTCAGTCACTCTTGCCCCTCCCCGCCTTTCCAGGGCTGTGACAGGTCATGACTTCTCCACTTTGGCCTGGAAGTCATTGTGTGCAGAATGAAGATAGGCCACTTTCTGACCATGTGTACTTAGATAATTTACTTAGCAATCAGGGACTTATTTTTATCAATCTTAAAATGGTGATGTTAACTACATGGTAGGATGTTTTAGAACATATTATTGCAAATAAGACTGCTATTGTCACATAGTGGTTGCTCAGTTTTAGAATGTCTTCTGTCTAGCCCCAAGCATCAGCCTACCCCTGTTGCTTGTATATGCCTTCCCTGAGTGATTGGAATAAGCAAGCTGGTAGTACCTAACTTCCTTTCCAGTGCATCCTTGTGAACGTAATCCAACGGTCTTCTAGCCAGGCATCTGACCTCCTGAGATGCACACTGCAGGCATCACCCCTGCTGTGATTTCCTTCTCTCTCATCTATGGGGATACACCATGGAATTTCTGTGGGATGATTACTTGTTCATATTTGTGAAGCCTTCTTGTCTAGAAAATACATTTATCACCCATATTTTCAGCAATTTCACCAAAATTAACACACTATGCCTGCACAATGGCCTTGTGACAGAGACATGCCCCACTTAAGAGAAAGACAACTTACCTGATGATGCAATGTTTTGCACGGGTCACCTAATCAGTGGAGAGCTGGCTGTCCACACAGACCCCTCCTCTTTGATTCCTGTCCCCCATATCACTGCATGTGACAGCATTATGTTCACCTGGTGTCTTAATACATTTGGGAATCTGCGACAAAATATCATACACTGAGAGCTCAAAACACGGACACTTATTTATTTATTTTTTTTTGACAGGCAGAGTGGACAGTGAGAAAGACAGAGAAAAAGGTCTTCCTTTACTGTTGGTTCACCCTCCAGTGGCTGCTATGGCCGGCGTGCTGCGGCCGGCGCACCACGCTGATCCGAAGCCAGGAACCAGGTGCTTCTCCTGGTCTCCCCATGGGGTGCAGGGCCCAAGCACTTGGGCCATCCTCTACTGCACTCCTGGGCCACAGCAGAGAGCTGACCTGGAAGAGGAGCAACTGGGACAGAATCTGGCGCCCTGACCAGGACTAGAACCTGATGTACTGGCGGCGCAGGTGGAGGATTAGCCTATTGAGTCGTGGCGCCGGCCACGGACATTTACTTCTTATAGTTCTGTACTAGGAAGTCCGAAATCAAAATCCTGGCAGATTGTTTAGGTCTCTGTTCTTGGCTTGAAGACAGCATCCTTCTTTCTGTGTGTTTACATGGCTTTCCCTCAGTGTGTGCAATGAGAAAGAAACAAATTGATCTCTCTTCCTCTTCTTATAAATGCAATAATCTTACAAGGTCTCTAATCCCTTGACCTCATGTAAACTTAATTACATACCAAAAGCCTTCCTCAAAATATCACCATAATGTGGATTAGGGTTGCAGCATATGAATTTGGAAGGAACTTCAGCTTCTTGTCTATGACACCAGACATGTATCTTTGGAAAATGCAGAACTATGGACTTCTCCATGGCCTTCAGAAGAATAATACTTTCACTTTTAAAAAAGATCCATGTTTTATTTATTTGATAGGAAGAGTTACAGAGAGAAGAGAAGAGACAGAGACAAAATCTTCAATTTGCTGGTTCACTCCCCAAATGGCCACAACAGCTGGGACTTGGCCAGGCTAAATCCAGGAACCTGGAGCTTCTTCTGGGTTTGCCACATGCGTGTAGGAGCCCAAGCACTTGGGCCATCTTTTGAGGATTTTCCCAGGTCATTATCAAGGAGCTGGATCAAAAGTGAAGCAGTCAGGACTTGGACCAGTGCCGATATATGATGCCAGCATTGGAGACAGAGGCTTAGCTTGTTACACTGCTATTGCCAGGCCCAAGAATACTTTCAATATATCTTTGGAATGTGAGAATGTAGGCCAAGAAAACTCTAGGTCACAGGTGGATAAGAGGCACCTCTTAAGGGCCTAGCCAATGTGTTGCATTTTTTGTCTCTAAAACCCAAAGAAGCAAAATATAGTAAAGGGTATAGGGCCCAACACCCAGGGTTACCATGAACAAATTATGACATCTTTCCATCCTTCATGAACATATTGGTTCATGTCTTTCCCTTCCTAACCACTGGTTTACCCTTCTCTGAGAAATACTATTGACCTTGTAACTTACTGTGAAGTTACATATATGTATATGTATGTAATATATCTAATTTTTATTACCTTTTCTTCTCTCAAAGAAATTTAAACAATAAAAATTACACTAGTAATCACCCCACTCAAATTTAACTGATTCATATTAGTGTATAATCTTCTAGTATGTTTATATGCACTTATATATATTTAAGGAAGGAGAATATATTTCACATTCTTCCCAATTTTCTCTTTTACTTAAAATAATATCAAGAATACACCCATTTTTATAATGACTTGTTCTTTTAAAAAAAAAAACACACACTGCAGAATGCAAGAAATCTTCTGTAAGTAATATATTTCACAAAGGATCACTACATGAAATGGATTTTAAAAAACTCAACAGCATAAACTCCAAACAATCCCACTAGGAAATGTGCAATAGACACTACTAGGGTTTGGGTGTCCTTTCTAAGACTCACACTGAAATAGGATTTTGAAGAAGTGCTTAGTCATGAGGATTCTACCCTCATAAAGGAGTGCATGCCATTATCATGCCTTTCATCATGATGAAAGGGAGAGTCTGGCCTGATTTCCTCTCTCTGTCCTGTGTATGCTCACTTGCTTTTCCTCTAGGTCATGATGTAGCATAAAGGCCTTTTCCAGACACCACTGCCACACGACTCCAGAAGTAGAAGCAAATTCCTTTATAAATTTCCTGCTCTGTGGTATTGTATTTCAACAATACAAAATGGACAGGGACAGAAAAATTGGTACTGGAAAGTTAATTTGCTATAACATATACCTCAGAATGTTGAATCAGCTTTGGAACTGAGTAAAGGGTAGGAACTGGAAAAATTTGGAAACATAGGCAGAAAAAATGTAGATTGGCAAGAATGGAATACTAAGGGTGATCTGGTGAGAGATCAGAAGAAGAGAACTAGAGGGAAAATCTGGAACCTCCAAGGGTTTACTTGAGTGATAGTTATCAGAACAGTGGTAGAAATAGGGACGTTAGAGGCCATTCTATGATAGCTCAGATGGAAATGAGGACAAGGTGTTGCAAACTTGCTATACAGTTGCAAAGAATCTGGTGGAACTGTGTTTATGTCCTAGGACTTTATCAAGGTAGAATATAGAAGCAATGAACTAGGATTTTGAAAAGGAAGAAATATCTACGCAGAAAGCATTCAGGCTACTGTGTGGATACTTTTAACTACACACAGTGAGATGCAAGAGTCCAAGAGATGACTTGAAGATGGAATGTATAATTAAAAGAGGAGAATGGAAGGTTTGGAAAACACACAGTGTGGCTATGTAGAGGGAAAATGTTTGGAAGGGACTTCTAATGTGTGGCACTGTGATTGCTTGCTAAAGACATTCATATGGCTAGAAGGAAAACAGCTGCAAATCATCAATATTGTGGCAGAAGAACCCTGAAGTCATTTCAGAGATCATCTAGGTTGCCTCACCCATCACAGGCCTAGCGCAGAGCTCTAGAAGGGGAGAATTGCTTCACTGGACAGGACTGGGGCTCATGGAATGGGAATACAACAGGAATTTCACCAAATGATGCATCTATTTGGAAAACATGCACATGAAGATATTCAGCATCACTAGCGATTAAGGAATTGTAGATTGATCCATTGAGACACACTACATATCCGTGGGAATTGACAAAAACAGCACACAATGCAAAATGCTGAAGAGGAGGGGGAGAAACTGACTTATCCATACCTTGTTGGCAGACATGTACTGTGGTAGAGTGACTGTCCTAGTCTTTTCCTGCTGCTCTAACAAATGGATCTTAGATGGGATAATTTATAAACAACAGAAAATTACTGCTCACAGTACTGGAAGGTGAGAAATCCAAGATTAGTAGACAGAGTGACTGCCAAGATCCTAGTCTCTGCTTGAGGATGGCAGCTTGTCGCTGTGTCCTTACAGGGAAACTGTTCCCTAGCACCTCATTTTATGAGGTCAGTCCTCTAATTTATGATGGGTCTGCTCTCACATCTCAATCACATTCTAAAATTCCTCACCTCTTAATGCTGTAATATTGGTGAGAAAATTTCAACATGGCTATTGGGGGAAATATTTGAACCACAACTTTGTCTCTGAAAAAAATGACAGTCTCTTTAAAGACTAAATATTAATCTCCCATATATGCTAACAATTGCACTTATGGAATTTATCCTACAGAAATGAAATCTTGTATTCACACAAAAGCATGACTGTTCATAGGAGGTTTATTTTTAAAAGTGAAAACCTGCAAACAAGCTGGTTGAACGTCAGTTAGTGAATGACTTGACAAATTATGTACATCCTCCCTGCAGAAGAAAGGATCTACTGATACAGGCAAAACTGATGAATCAGAAAGAACAATGGTGAGTGAAAAACAATTCTCCAAGAGGTTGGATGTGCTGCCTGATTCCACTTGTCTGCCATTTTTGAAATAAATAACTTACAGAGATGAAAAACATACCCATAGTTGCTTGGGGATAACTAAAGGGCAGAGGCTGGAGGTAAGGAAGACTGCAAGGCTGTCATGGGGCAGGATGAAGGCTCATTGTGGTGAAGGAAATGTCACAGATCTTCACTGTATTAATCTCAATATCCTGGTTGTAGTTTTGTACTGTAGATTTGCAACAGGTTTCTGCCAGAAGGAAATGGGTAGAGGATAAATGGGGTTTCTCTAAATTAGTTCTAAAGCTGCATGTATGTCAACATGGCCACGTGACATCAAGATACCTGGTAAAATACTAATCCTGATGTGCCTGTGAGAATGTTTTGGAAGAAATTAGCATTTGAATCAGCAGACTGAGGAAAGAAGAAGCACCTCTCTACTGTGGGAGGTCATGATCCAACCCATCAAGCCTGAGCTGGAATCAATCTTCCCCTCCCTCGGATATTGGAGCTTCTGTAACTGGGACTTTTGGGCTCCAGGACTTCGCCTTTAGTCCCCCTTCCTCCCTCCTGGGGTGTTCAGCCTTAGACTGGCAGTTACACTCCAGTTGGCTCCTCTGTTTCTCAGAATGGGTACTGGGACTGAATGGCAACACTGATCTTCCTGGGTCTCCAGTTTGCAGGTGCCAACTTGTGAGCCTTCCTGGTCTCCATTAATCATCTGAGAAAATTCCTAAAATGATACCCTGTTATGCATCTCTTCATATCACAGTGGGTTATTCCTCTGCAGGATCCTAACACACCCACCTCAAATTTTCACTCTTGGCCAAGGTACCTGGGAAATAGATTTTGAACTTTTATGATCTCATATAGTGTTCATTAAGGATTTTTATGATAACCAAAAGTAAAGGGCAAGAGGCTGTGTATTGAATTAAAACCCAAGCTTATCTTTGCACTGAGACTGAGAGATCAAGGCAAAAACACACGGTCCTTGACCATTGAGTGTCCCTGAAACCAGACAGAGATTTGTTCACCATCATCAGGAACAGCACTCGTGATCAAGAAATTTCACAATCTTTCAGACATCCCAACCTTGCGATAGAAAATCAAAATTTAACAGAAACTGTTTAATACCGTAAATCCTATGTTTAAAATTTCTTGATAATTGCATGATAAAAAAAATCTTCTATTTCAGGATACAAAAGCCCTTCAACAAGGAGCTTTGATTTTGACCCATTGTGTGACTACATTCTCCAAGCCCTTAGTTCATGTGGCTAATACAAGGAAGTAAGGGGTTTCATTAGGCTAATTCTGTTTCCTTTTCTGTATGAGGAGTAAAAGGGTCAGGTAGACGCAGCCTCAGGAAGGTCACGTGGACAGAGCCAGGCAAAATTCTCACAAACTTTCTTAAACAAACAAAGAGATTTCTCTGAGGAGAAGAGCAGAAAGAAGAGGAAAGGAAAAAAGAGAAAGAGAGAGGGGGGGAAAGAGAGTGAAAGAGAGACAGAGTAATTAAGTTTTGTTCTTCTACAAGAACTAGGCATATCCTGGGCAGTACATGGGAGTAGAGCACTGATAACTGTATTTCTTTGGAGTAAATAAATTTGTTGAATTCCTGGTTTCCCCAATTTAAAATATTACTGCATCAGAGGCCATTGT
The DNA here is from genome assembly GCA_949820135.1 of Sylvilagus floridanus. Classification (NCBI taxonomy): domain Eukaryota; kingdom Metazoa; phylum Chordata; class Mammalia; order Lagomorpha; family Leporidae; genus Sylvilagus; species Sylvilagus floridanus. The sequence continues at coordinate 47,661,582 of OX463235.1, forward strand.
CTTTTAATTAAACTTGTTTCTAACTGACATGGAAAGGCTGTGGTAGAGGCCTTCCCAAGGTCAGAGTAGAAGAGGGAAGGAATCTATTCTGGGAATGAAATGTAGTTGTTATCCGCTTGCCTGTGAATGCTGTGACTGTAGCACCTGTCTGCTGTGACCATTTCAGCTTCTGCTTGCTAGTACAGAGCAATGATGTTGACCTTTGCTGACAGCTACAGTTCAGTATGTGTCTGGAGAAGAACATCATCAACAACTTTGTACCCATGTGCAGCACTGTACCAATTCCTGTGGTCACCATGTAACATGAGAATATCCAATCAAATATATACATAAAAGGAAGACAAAGGGGCTAAACCATATAAAATGGAAAACCCTCTTGTTCAGGACTCAGGCTTTGGGACAAGAAATTCCAACCTGGCCCTTATGGTGGCATAATTAAAGACTACTTCCTATTAAAAGATCTTGGTGCCATTCAGATCCGGCTAAAAAGCCCATGAGAGTATTTCAGGCATGGAAAGCCTGAAAAAAAAAAAGATATAAAGGAGGTACCTTTCTCTGAAGGGAGGAAACAGTGGCCCTGTCTAAATAAGATCAGAGTTGGCGAACTCAAGAGGCTTCCATAGGCTTGGCAGCTCATGACAAGAGCCTCAGGTGATTACCAATTGAAAATGAATCTTTTTTTAACTTTTATTTAACAAATATAAATTTCAAAAGTACAGCTTATGGATTACAGTGGCTTTTTCCCCCCCATAACTTCCTTCCCACCTGTAACCCTCCCATCTCCCACTCTCTCTCCCATCCCAGTCTTCATCAAGATTCATTTTCAATTACCTTTACACACAGAATATCAATTTACTATGTACTAAGTAAAGAGTTCAACAGTTCGCACCCACACAGAAACACAAAGTATAAAGTACTGTGTGAGTACTAGTTATAGCATTAATTCACATAGGAGTTATTGCATAGTGACTGCCGTTGTTGACTTAACAAATTGGCACTCCTGTTTATGGTGTCAATAGTCACCCTAGAGTCTTGTCATGAGTTGCCAAGGCATTGGAAGCCTTTTGTGTTAACAAACTCCGATCTTATTTAGACAAGGAATAGTCAAAGTGGAAGTTCTCTCCTCCCTTCAGAGAAAGGTACCTCCTTCTTCAATGGCCCGTTCTTTCCACTGGGATCTCACTCGCAGAGATCTTTCATTTAGATTTTTTTTTCCAGAGTGTCTTGGCTTTCCATGCCTAAAATATTCTCATGGGATCTTCAGCCATACCCAAATGTCTTAAGGGCTGATTCCGAGGCCAGAGTGCTGTTTAGGACCTTTGTCATTCTATGAGTCTGCTGTGTAACCTGCTTCCCATGTTGGATCATTCACTCCTTTCTAATTCTTTTTTTTTTTTTTTTGACAGGCAGAGTGGACAGTGAGAGAGAGAGACAGAGAGAAAGGTCTTCCTTTTGCCATTGGTTCACCCTCCAATGGCTGCCACAGACGGCGCGCTGCAGCCGGCACACCGCGCTCATCCGATGGCAGGAGCCAGGTGCTAGGTGCTTATCCTGGTCTCCCATGGGGTGCAGGGCCCAAGCACTTGGGCCATCCTCCACTGCACTCCTGGGCCACAGCAGAGGGCTGGCCTGGAAGAGGGGCAACTGGGACAGAATCCGGCGCCCCGACCGGGACTAGAACCCGGTGTGCCGGCGCCGCAAGGCGGAGGATTAGCCTGTTGAGCCACGGCGCCGGCACTCCTTTCTAATTCTATCAGTTAGTATTAGCAGACACTAGTCTTGTTTGTGTGATCCCTTTGACTCTTAGTCCTATTATTATGATCAATTGTGAACTGAAATAGATCACTTGGACTAGTGAGATGGCATTGGTACATACCACCTTGATGGGATTGAATTGGAATCCCCTGGCACATTTCTAACTCTACCATTTGGGGCAAGTCAGATTGAGCATGACCAATTTGTACATCTCCTCCTTCTCTTATTCCCACTCTTATATTTAACAGGGATCACTTTTCACTTAAATTTAAACACCTAAGGATAATTGTGTTTTAATTAAAGAGTTCAATCAATAGTATTAAGTAGAACAAAAAAATACTAAAAGGGATAAAGTATTAAGTTTTTCATCAACAGTCAGGACAAGGGCTGATCAAGTCACTGTTTCTCATAGTGTCCACTTCACTTCAACAGGTTTCCTTTCTGGTGCTCGGTTAGTTATCACCGATCAGGGAGCCGGACCCATCACAATACCAGATTTCAGGACATACTACAGGGCAGTTGTAATCAAAACAGTATGGTACTGGTACAGAAACAGATGGATTGACCAATGGAACAGAATAGAAACACCAGAAATCAATCCAAACATCTACAGCCAACTTATATTTGATCAAGGATCTAAAACCAATTCCTGGAGTAAGGACAGTCTATTCAATCAATAGTGCTGAGAAAACTAGATTTCCAGGTGCAGAAGCATGAAGCAAGAAGCTACCTTTCACCTTAGCAAGAAGCTACCTTTCACCTTACACAAAAATCCAATCAACATAGATTAAAGATCTAAATCTATGACCCGACACCATCAAATTATTAGAGAGCATTGGAGAAACCATGCAAGATATAGGCACAAGCAAAGACTTCCTGGAAAAGATCCTGGAGGCACAGGCAGTCAAAGCCAAAATTAACAATTAGTGTTGTAGGATTCTGTGTATATACATTTACTATAGTCACATCTTGTTGAATTGATCCATTAAGCATTACATAATGAACTTCCTTGTCTATTTTAACATCGTTTTTATCTTCAAGCTTTTTTTTTTGCCTGATATTAGGATAGATATCTGTTACTGCTCATTTTTTATTTCTATTTGCATGTGATAACTTTATTCTTTCAATTTCAGTCTGTGTGTATCTTCATTGGTGAAGTGTGTTTCTTGCAGGCAATATGTAGATGGGTTTTGTTTTTTTAATCTTCAGCCAGTCTGAATCTCTTCATTGGAGAATAAACATTTACATTTAAGTTTATTATTGATAAGTAAAACTTGGTACTGCCACTTTTTTTTTTCTGTAAATATTCCTGTTGTTTGCTCTGGATCCCCTTTGCTCTTTTAATAGTAGATCTTCTACCTTCACATTCTTTCATGAAGTTGATTAACTTTCTCTGTTTTTGTGTGTGGTGTAGCATTCAGTGTCATTTGTAAGACCAGCCAGATAATGACAAATTCTATTAATTTTTGCTTGTCTTGGAACGTCTTTATTTCTTCTTCATTTATAAATGAGAACTTTGCCAGGTTAACAAATTTTTTCTTTAATGATTTGAACTGTATCTCTCCATTGTCTCTTATCTTATAGAATTTGTTTTTGAGAAATCTGTTGTAAATCTAATAGGAGATAGCTTAAAGATAATCCAGTATTTCTCTCTTGCATATTTTCAGATAAATTATTTGTGTTTTAGTGGTTAAAGTTTGACTATGATGTGTTGTGGTGAAGATCTTTTCTGATCATGCCTATTTCTGGTTCTTTGTGCTTCCTGTATTTGGATATCATATCTGTCTGATTATTTGAGAAACTTTCTGTTATTTAGATTTATAAATTTTCCAAGCCAATAGTTTTTCTCATACCTTTGGGTACTCATAAGACAGATAGATTTGGTCATTGGTGGTTTCCTACAGATCCTGGACTCTTCAGTCTTTCTAAATGTTTCTTTTTCTTTCATCTAAGATACTGAAAAAGACTTTTAGTCTAGCTCAGATATTCTTTGTTCTGCCTCACCAAGTCTGCTGTTAATGTTTTTCACTGCCTTTTTTATTTAACACATTGAATTCTTCATTTGTAATATTTTGGTTTAGTTTTTCTTCTGTGTCTCTTTCTCTTTGCAGAATTTCTCATCGATGTCATGCACAGGTTTCATGTAAGTCTTTCTCTGTATTTTTGAATAATCTTAAATCATTCTTTGAATTCCTTTTCAGGGATTTCATCAATATTTCTCTATTCACAGTCTAATATTATTTTCATTCTCTCCTTGAGATCAAGATCTATTTTGGAACACATGGCTAATCAGTTATGTTTCTTTCATCTGTCTTTCTTTGCCAGATTGGACCTAACTTGTTGTCAGTCTGGTCCCATGTAGGAAGAGAAGTACTTGAGAACCAAGAGTCGCAGAATTCTATTTTATCTTGCATACGATTTTCTTAAAGATATTTTTCAATTAAAATAATTAAGATTTTACTGCATTTCAGTCTAGATTTACTAGCCTAAAGATACCTGACATTAGAATAATTTTAACTTTTTATGCTTTCTACAACTTTTTAAAAAGTTTCTTTTTTTCTTTTAGGTGTTGGCTTAAGCTTGATATTCATTATGCTCTTGTATTTCCCCAAAAGTCTACTGAGTATCAAAGTTTTGTTCATATCTGTGTGTTTCTAGGTACTTTAAAATGTTTTTTGTGTGTGTGTGTGTGTGTGTGTTGAATGATGAAATATATTTCTTTCCTCAAGTGAGAACAGGGAATGCAGGCTGTGGCTATAGTAACCTCATTGAAATGGGTGTGAGAGGGATGGAACAGGTGATGTATTTTATATCCAAGGGACTTTCTTTGTTGTACTTGAGCAATTTTTTTTCTTACTCTGTTAGATTCCTGTCCACTGTCTATTAACCCCGTGTCCCCATTGGGATCTTTTTATTCCTGCCATAAACGACAGGGCTCTTCCTGGAGAGCTGGGATATCTATGATATTTTCTAAGACTCACTTTGTATCCTCTAATGCCTCTGGCTTTTCCATGACATCTTTTAGAAAAGAAATCCTCTTTCTGGAGAAGTGAAAGATAGTGTTTAGTGGGAATTCCCCTGAAAATTCAAGAATTCATTAATTTTAAATGACTGGATTTTTTTCTACCTTAAGAGCAAAGTGCACTGTAGATAAGCAATGTTTACTGAAAGTTCAAAGATTAGTACATATTTGGTGATAAGATTGCTGTGCATTTAGAAAATCTTTGAGCTCTCAGCTTTACATTGCATTTGACTTATCCATGGATCTCCTCATTATCTTGGGTATTTGTCTTTCTTGTGTGGTTCTTCTTTCTTTGTGGAAGAAAACCCATGGCAAAGGGAAGCTCCCACCTGGACCCACTCCTCTCCCAGTTGTTGGAAATCTCCTACAGCTAGAAACTAAGAATATCAACAGATCCTTAAGCATGGTAAGTATGATAAGTTTTTTCTCAGTTGTTTACAAAGAGTGAATAAGACAGTCTGATAACAGGAAAAAATTTTCAATGGAATATTGAAGAGAAGGCTGTAAAGGAAATTGTCCCTTGGATGCATAAATGTAATTTTAAAATGTATATAGCTAGAAGCATTCTGGGTTTGTTCTGAACTCTTGAATTCACACAAGAAAAGAAATCAAGGAGTAGATATATGTAAAGGGAGCAGGTAGCCAGATTTATTGAAAGAGATGTTACACACTCATATGTGAGTGTAAGCAACCTCTGTTTAAGAGGAAGGGAGGACTGCTACCTCTATGAAAATTAGATTCATTCTTTTACAGGAAGTAGTGCCTGGGACAAGGCATAGTTAACCATTCAAAGGAGGCAAAGCTTTGGCAGGGTATGAGTACCATTCACTTACATGTCCCGTTTTTGGGATCTCAGAAGGGGCATGGCATCTCCTACTTGTGGGGTAGAGCACACATGTGGTCATCTTTAATACAGTTGTTGGTGTATAATGCATGATGGGGAATGTATGTGTCCAGCATGCAATAATATTGGATATTTCCAGTCAGCCAGTCAGGGGTGGGGTTTGTGGTATATGCACACAGATAGTGCTAGCAGTCCTCAAGTTCTCCTCATTCAACAACTATGTATCTATTCACATCAAGAGGGAAAGAGATCCATGAAGGGTGGGTGAGAGAGTGAGTAGAGTAGGAAATATCACTATGTTCTTAAATCTGTGATGTTAAAAATGTGAAATTTGTTTAACTTATATAAATTTTAAAAATTGAAAAAAAGAATAAAAAAAGAAATTGCCAAAGTAGGAATTCTCTCTTCGTGTTAGATCCTCCTTATAGTAATTATTCTTTGGTGAAGTCTAATTTATGTAAACATGGCTTAAGTTTAAACATTATTCTTTTTTTAACTTTTATTTAATAAATATAAACTTCCAAAGTACAGCTTTTGGATTACAGTGGCTTTTTCACCCCAAAATCTCCTTCTCACCTACAACCATCCCATCTCCCACTCTCTCTCCCATCCCAGTCTTCATCAAGATTCATTTTCAATTACCTTTACACACAGAATATCAATTTACTATGTACTAATTAAAGAGTTCAACAGTTCGCACCCACACAGAAACACAAAGTATAAAGTACTGTGTGAGTACTGGTTATACCGTTAATTCACATAGTACAACACATTAAGGACAGAGATCCTACATGAGGAGTAAGTGTGCAGTGACTCCTGTTGTTGATTTAACCATTGACACTCTTGTTCATGGTGTCAGTAATCACTCAAGGCTCCTGTCATGAGTTCCCAAGGCTATGGAAGCCATTTGAGTTCACCAACTCTGATCTTATTTAGACAGGGCCATAGCCAAAGTGGAAGTTCTCTCCTCCCTTCAGAGAAAGGTACCTCCTTCTTTGATGGCCCGTTCTTTCTACTGGGATCTTACTCACAGAGATCTTTCATTTAGGTCTTTTTTTTTTTTTTTTTTTTGCCAGTGTGTTTTGGCTTTCCAAGCCTAAAATACTCTCATGAGCTCTTCAGCCAGATCTGAATGCCTTAAGGGCTGATTCTGAGGCTGGAGTGCTGTTTAGGACATCTGCCATTCTATGAGTCTGCTGTGTATCCCACTTCCCATGTTGGATCATTCACTCCTTTCTAATTCTATCAGTTAGTATTACCAGACACTAGTCTTGTTTGTGTGATCCCTTTGACTCTTTGACCTATCAGTGTGATCAATTGTGAACTGAAATAGATCACTTGGACTAATGAGATGGCATTGGTACATGCCACCTTGATGGGATTAAATTGGAATCCCCTGGCACATTTCTAACTCTACCGTTTGGAGCAAGAAACATTCTTCTGATTTGCAGTCATAGCACTAAGTTTTCCTAAGGCAAATATTGAAGTCAAGGAAATAAAGGATCAGGAATTATCAGTCTTATGATTGTTAATGAATTAGCCAATAATTCACACAGCATCAACAATCTAAAACCTGAAGGAACTATATGAAATATGTCTTTTCCCTAAGGAAGTAGGCGCTCAGAGTTCCACTATGGGATGTTCATTTTTCCTGTGCTTTGGGATCTGGATTTGAAGAGATTATATCAGCCCCTGAGATAATTTACTTATAGCAGGGTCCAGAATGTGTAGTTCTTCAATATTAATATTTAATATAGTAATAAAAACATCAATATTTTAATATTGATTTTCACCAAAGAGAAATTGATTCCAATAACATACTTAAAGGATTTTTATTTCAGTATTTGCCTTGTGAAAATATCATTCTGGTTGTCTCATTGTGAATCATTTGTAAGGTAGCAAAAGGAGTTCATCATGAGGAAGTGAAAAGAGTGTGGTCCTGTATCATTTAGGATATGACATAAGATGATGTGACAGAAAGACCCCCAAAGTATAATGAGTAAATGAAGATAGGAACTGATTTCCATCTCACTTAATGATCTAGAAGTGAGTGTTGATGATGCCTCAACTCCATGATGTTCTTATGTGAACCAGTTTTCATTAGCCTTAAAATTCTACTGTCTCATGCCCCTAGACTGTTGTTTTCATTGGCAATGTTATAGTGAGGGTCTCCCCATGCTATCATTTCAACTTATAAGAATGAAGAAAGCGGAAAACAAGCAGTAACTTTTAATGCAACAAGGTAGACATTCCACATATCACTACTGCTGACATCACTTATGGAGACACAATTAAAGGGCAATATCTGGCTTCAAGTGAAACTGGGCAACATCTATGATCAGGATTCCATATTCCCCATTATTGATAAAACTTAGGGGTTTCTGGTTCTAAAATGAAAATGTGGAAAATGGATAAATGTACACAATTATTAGTCTAGGAATATATAATTCATTGTATTTTCAGAATGGAAGGAGAAATTCCTTGTAATAGCAGAATGATAGAAAAAAGATAATAAAATACTATGATCAAATGCATTATATAGCCCATGTCACATAGCAGTAACTTAGTATAGGATAAATATTGATGGTGATAATAATAATAGAAATGTTAGAAAAATGATAGCAATTAAAATTCAAACAGTTTTATTAAATTAATGTTTTAAAAAGTCAAAATATTGTGTTGAGTGGATGCATATGAAATATCCTTTTAATAACATTAAAGTTGTTTCTATCACTTATCTACTTTTAACTTTTTAAATTCTTGCCTCCTTTTGCATCTCCTGTTCCTCTTCCAGCTAGCAAAAGAGTATGGTTCTATATTCACCTTGTATTTTGGAATGAAGCCCACTGTGGTGTTGCATGGATATGAAGCAGTCAAAGAGGCCCTGATTGATAGGGGAGAGGAGTTTTCTGGCAGAGGAATTTTCCCAGTGTTTGACAGAGTCACCAAAGGATTAGGTATGCTTCTGTTTGGACTATGCATGGGTTTGTGAGTTCAAGACTCCATATAGGCTAAGAAATTGAGAAACTGTAAACATTTGAAGAAATTTATTACATACATTTTTTATTATTTCATGGAAAGTGTGTGAATATTTAGTCTACATGAGATCCTTAATTTATTTGTGAAATCCATGAATGTGACACATTAGACCCCGGGAACATAAAATTCAGTGAATTTAAGCCACCAAACCATTAATGTTATATGAATTTTGGTTAAGATACATTAATTTAAATGATCACTAATTAAATTAATTATATAGGAGATGGAAATGAGACTGCAAATAAATGATGGCATTATCCCATTCACCAAACATGTAGCTTTCTGGCCTGACTCATAGGGGCCAAGAGAATATTTTAAGTTTACATTATATTCAAGGAACCAACATATGTTTGATATATTTCCAGCCTTCTCTTCTATGATGTTGTCTTCTCAAAATGCATAAGAAATGTTTGACTTCAATTGAATGCGAAGCCTAAACCATGCATATATTATGATAAGAGATTATGAAGGAACATATAGTGTATAGGGTTTGGAATTGACCTTTTGAGTTAAGTATTTTAATTATATTTTCCAATTTTTCTTGGAGTTGTCCTTAAACTTCCCAGTCACCTGGTGGATCACTAAGTTCTGACAAAATAGAAAATGTCCAAATGGGTCCTCTTCACAATATTCTCCAGGTAGATTCTTGGACAATGATATACAATCTTATTATTCTCTCAATTTTGTGTTGACTCTGGAAATCTGATATTGAAATTCCTTGGTGCTAACACCACATTTCTAGAAGAGACTGAGTAAGAAAAATTGAATAATTTTTTTTTTTTGACAGGCAGAGTGGACAGTGAGAGAGAGAGACAGAGAGAAAGGTCTTCCTTTGCCGTTGGTTCACCCTCCAATGGCCGCCGCGGACGGCGCACCGCGCTCATCCGATGGCAGGAGCCAGGTGCCAGGTGCTTTTCCTGGTCTCCCATGGGTGCAGGGCCCAAGCACTTGGGCCATCCTCCACTGCACTCCCGGGCCACAGCAGAGAGCTGGCCTGGAAGAGGGGCAACTGGGACAGAATCCGGCGCCCCAACTGGGACTAGAACCCGGTGTGCCGGCGCCTCAAGGCAGAGGATTAGACTGTTGAGCTACGGCGCCGGCCCAAATTGAATAATTTTTAAATAAGAATTACTTGTGTGGGTATTCTGTATCTGGAATATGAGGAATAGTTGTAAGAGTCCTTCTAAAGCAGAAAAGTCATCTGACTCTTGAAAATTTCTTCCCCTAGTAGTTTTTCCTAAAATTCACTTACAGCAAGAAAAGTCATCTTTGAGAAATTAAATCTCTGACTTGGACTCAACATGATTTTTTAGATTTCTGGTCATCGAGAAAACATTTTGCCTCCATCATTTTCATCATCCTTGTCAGTAAACAGTCACGAGTGAAAATAGTTGGTTTGCAGAGTTATTACAAGGTTTCAACGCTGATGGATGATGAAGAGTTCAGTAATATGCAAAATCTAGAATCTCGACTGTAGAATATTAGGTTGAGTTGAAAAAAGGGGCTGAAAAGTTAAGGCTTAATGGCAATTCCTTGAGTTGACATTACTGCCTATGTCTCTATCAGTTTTTACAATGAGTACTCTCATCTGGAATTCATAACCATGGATGATATTCAACTGTGTGTGTGTTTAAATCCTGATAGGAATTGTTTTCAGCAGTGGAGAAAAATGGAAGGAAACCCGGCGTTTCTCCCTCACAGTTTTGCGGAATCTGGGAATGGGAAAGAAAACTATTGAAGAGAGAATTCAAGAGGAAGCCTTATGTCTGATACAGGCATTAAGAAAAACTAATGGTGTATATTTGTTTACTTCTTTACATAATTAAGACTAATGTTTGGGTATTACAAGTAGCTAAAAATGATATGGTGGTGCATACATAACAGAAGTTCAGTGTCTGCTCACATAAGTGGGGAAAGAGGTAAAGCAATTGGCATACTAGCCTTTGCAGACACCATAATGAGAAAGGCTCTGATAACTTCCATATTTGGCTTCTAGTGTAATGCATTGTTTATGTAATCTCTTTGGTCATAAATGCAGAAAATAGCAAATAGCATTTGGACCAGGCATGCAAGTGGCATACATAATTTCCATCATATCCATAAGCTATAGTTTTGTAACAGTGCCCTACATATCGGTCAGAGGAGTTGGAAAATATGATGAGCTATGTACACAGGAAAAGAGAACATGGATTTTAGTAATGACCAATTTTATAGCTTCTGCTCTTACATTTAGACCTTCCATCTATCTGGAGTTGATTTTTGTATGTGGTGAGAGGTAGGGTCTAATTTCATTCTTCTACATAAATATGTCCATTTTTCCCAGAACCATGTAAATAACTATCCATTCTTTAATGTATGTTCTGGATACCTTTCTCAAAGATCAGTTGGCTGTATGCACATGATTTAATTATAGGCTTTCTAATTTTTCAATTGGTCTACGTGCCAGTTTTTATGCTGGTACCAGGTGTTTCAATTATGATCATTTATAGTACACTTTGAAGTCAGGTATTCTGATGACTCCAGCTTGTCTCTTTTTCTCTTAAGATTTCTTTGACTAATCTGTGTCTTTTATGATTTCATATGAATTTTAGGATTTTTCCTAATTCTCTAAAGATGGGATTGCATTGAATCTAAAGTTTTTTTAAGTAGTATAGACATTTTAATTTTTATTAATTCTTTGGATTCCTTTTTTAAAAATATTTATTTATTTATTTGAAAGAGTTACACAAAGAGAGAAGAGGCAGAGAGAGAGAGAGAGAGAGGTCTTCGATCTGATGGTTCACTCCCCAATTGGCTGCAAGGGAAGTAGGGAGGGAAGGAAGGCAGTAGAAGATGGCCCAAGTCCTTGGGTCCCTGCAACCATGTGGGAGACCCAGAGGAAGCTCCTGGCTCCTGACTTTGGATAGGCGCAGCTCCAGCCATTGTGGCCATCTGGGGAGTGAACCAACAGAAGGAAGACTTCTCTCTCTCTGCCTCTGCTTCTCTGTAACTCTACCTTTCAAATAAATAAATAAATCTTTTTTTAAAAAAAAAGATACTATTTCTCTTTTATTTTGATGGACACTTTTGCTGGCTATGGTGGTTTTGGCTGACTTTTTTTTTTTTCCTTTCATCACTTTGAATGCCTGCATCACTATGGCCTGCATAATGTTTGCTGAGAAATCTGTTGATAATCTGATGGAAATTCCCTGATATGTGACTTGATAAATTTCTCTTGCTGATTTTAGAATTCTCTTTGTCTTAGACTTTTTAAAAATCTGATTATAATGTACTTACAAGAGGCTCTTTGAGTTCAATTTATTTGACAATTTGTGAGCTTCTTGCATCTGGTTGTTCATATCTCTTCCAAAACTTGTGAAGTTTTCAACTTCCTTGAGGATTTCATTAATGAAGTATTCTCTGTCTTTCTCCATCTCATTTCTCAGTTGAATTTCCATATTGTGAACATAGGTTGGTTTAATGGTATCCCACAACTCTTGTAGGCAATTTCGCAGTTTTTCATGCTTTATTCTTTTTTCACTCTGACTGGGCTATTTCAAATTATTTGTCATTTAGTTTAAAAATTATATGCAAATTTTTAAAGTCTCATTTGCAAGTTTTTCAGTCACTACATTATGCTGCTGTCATATTTCTGTTTATTTTCTATGATTATTTCTGTCTTTGTTGAACTTCTCATCCAGGTTATGAATTGTGTTCCTGGATTTCTTTGAATTTTATATTGATATTACCTTGTATGTCACTGAGTTTTTTTAAATAATTTTTTTGAATTCCATTTCAAGCAATTCAAAAATTTTCTTTCTTTGATGTCAGCTAATGGATAATTGTTGCACTCATTTGATATTGTCATGTATCCCTGCTTTTCCCTGTCACTTAAAATTCCTTGTTTTGTTAAAGGGAGCCCTTGAGATTTTATTTTTTCCTTTTTAAAGTCAGGCCTTTCAGATGTTAACTGAAGGAGAAGAGATATGTGGTAAGGTTTAAGAGCTACTATTTGTCAAAAATTAGAAAATGGAGTCATACTCTTAATTGCATACAGAAGTCTGTTTCCAAAACTATGGCATATTTTTTCAAATATTCAAATACAGTTTTAATATTTTTCATTCTTTTCTTCTTCAAGGAAAGTACACCTATTTTTCAACTGTTTGAAAATACAATTTCAAGTTTCCTATTGGTTTGTGTTAGGTAATTGTTTTCTGTGTACATAATGAGAGTATTCACATTGAGACCTAACTTCCACCCATTTAAAGATATCTTTATGATTCTTTCTCATATATTTTCCTTCTTGCATATTTGAAATTTTGAAAAATGATGTGAAGAAGAGAATACTTTGGAGAAAATTAACAAATAAACTGAAGTAGAAAAGACAGTTTGTTGGGGTAATGTAATTTTATTGCAGGCATGTGGAGTTTATAATGATGATAATGTGTCTAGGTAGTCAACTTTCTCAGTTATTGAAGATAATCAATTTAAGATATGTATGAGAACTGTGCACTCATTTCTACTCCATTTTCCTCAGCATCTCCCTGTGATCCTACTTTTCTTCTCTTCTGTGTTCCCTGCAACGTGATCTGCTCTGTCATTTTCCAGAATCGTTTTGACTATGATGATGAAAAATTTAAAATCTTGATCAAGTATTTTCATGAAAACTTTGAACTTTCAAGCACTCCCTGGATACAGGTAAAATCAAGATCTCTCTAAATGTGAAATTATTTTTTTAAATTTATTTAGAGTGTCAATTGTTAAATCGACAGCAGGAGTCACTATGCACTTACTCCCCATGTAGGATCTCTGTTCTTAATGTGTTGTCCAATGTGAATTAGCAGTATAAATAGTACACAAACCGTACTTTATACATTGTGCTTCTGTATGGGTTCAAATTGTTGAAATATTTACTTAGTGTATACCAAGTTGATCTACTATATATAAAGATAATTGTAAATGAATCTTGATGAAGAATGGGATGGGAGAGGGAGTGGGGATGGGATGGTTGTGGGTGGGAGGGAGGTTATGGGGTGGGGGGAAAGCCACTATAATCCAAAAGTTGTACTTTGGAAATTTAAATTTATTAAATAAAAGTTAAAAAAAATTATTTACTTGAGAGGTAGAGTTACAGAGAGAGAGGTGGAGAAAGAGACAGACAGACACAGAGAGAGGGAGACAGAGAGAGAAAGAGAGGTCTTCCATTCACTGGTTCACTCCCCAAATGGCTGCAATGGCCAGAGCTGGACCAATCCAAAGCCAGAAGCCAGGAGCTTCTTCTGGGTCTCCCATGCAGTAACAGGGGTCCAAGCACTTACTGCTTTCCTAGACCATCAACAGGGAGCTGGATCAGAAGTGAAGCACCTGGGACTTGAACTGGCACCCATATGGGATGCTGGCGCTACAGGATAATGCTTAACCATAGCACTGGCCCCTAAATGTGAAATTATTTTCTACCAAATCATTTGCCTATTCCTCTGATCCTTTTAAAATGCCAAGAGTAATTTTTTTAAAATTAGAACTTGCAAGCAATTACTGAGTTATCAAATCAATTTTATATGTGAAAATATAAATTAAGACATAAAGTAGAATAAAAAGTAAAATACAATACCAAATGCCTCAGTTATAGTAAGCTTTTTTGAGAATTTTTTTCAAATTTTTTATGTATAGGGTGATAGTGTAAAATTTGTTGCTATTGTATACTTTCAGAGAATGTAAAAAGCCTTTGTAGTATGATCTAACACCTAACACCACATGGAGTTCATAAGGTCAGGATGTGTTTTACCTGGGATGGATTCCAGAGGACAAACAGTCTACACATGAGTTGTCTGGAATAGAAAATTAGGATTCAGAACTAACCAGAATTTTCTTTAAAGTAGCTTAGGCTACACAACAAGTAATCCATATCTGAAATCTACAGTTCTTATCTTTATAACTATTCTTTGATTCATGTTACTATACTAAATAAACTGTTTAGATGCCTATCTTAAGTCATTAAGGTAGTGTCTGAAGCAGTGTCAGGAAACTTTAGGACCAGGAAAGACCAGATGAGTCAGGTAAATGTGCACATTCCTGAAGAAGGAAAATACCTTCACAGAGCAAGTTAAGTGATCTGGGCACTCCCTTAACCTTTCTGTTGTATTCTTCATTACAACAAGAGTATGAGTACTAGCATTTTAGATGTCTTCTTGGAGAAATATGCATAGGAATGTTGGGATTAGCATTGGCTTCTAGCATTGATCCCACTAGGTTGTTGTCTTTGGATTTTTTTTTTTTAAGATTTATTTATCTCCTTGAAAGGCAGAGTTACAGAGAGGCAGAAGCAAAAGGAGTAAGAGAGAGAGAGAGAGAGAGAGAGAGAGAGAGAGAGAGAGAGAGAAAGGTCTTTCATATGCTGATTCACTCCCCAGATGGCTGTAATGGCCTCAGCTGCACCTATCTGAAGCCCGGGACCAGGAGTTTCTTCCGGGTCTCCCACATGGATGCAGGGGCCCAAAGACTTGGGCCATCTTCTATTGATTTCCAGGGCCATAGCAGAGAGCTGGATCAGAAGAGGAGCAGGTGGGATTTGAAGTGGCACTCCACTGGGATGCCGGCAGTACAGGTGGTGGATTTACCCACTATGCCACAGCACCAGCCCCTGTTTGAATTGTTGACTGACTTTTGTGAATCAGAGATAGCTGACAACTGGGGCAATTCCTGAATCCCTTCATAAACAACTGGGAAATTAATGTAAGACTGGTCATTTTTTTTCTTTACTCTTTCCTTTAAATTCCCATGTTCTAGAACAGGAAACAAGTCTTATTCCTCTTTAGCAACTCAGTGCACAGGAGAATGTGGGATACATAACAAGAAAAATTAACTAACAAAGAATTCTTTCCTCTTTCAGCTCTACAATATTTTTCCCATTTTACATTATCTACCAGGAAGTCATCGCCAGTTATTTAAAAATATTGATGGCCAGATCAAGTTTATTTTGGAGAAGGTACAAGAACATCAAGAATCTCTGGATTCGAATAACCCTCGAGACTTTGTTGACCATTTCCTGATTAAAATGGAAAAGGTAGAATGGGACTCTGATTTGCTACCTCATTTATGTGGGTGATGTGACTCATAGATGGAACAAATGCTTCTTCCTGAGGTTGAGTCCATTGCTTGTGTGAGTTTTGAGATATTGTACAATCCTGAATGAAAAAAAAATTAGAAGGCATTATACTGGCCTTGTTAAATTTAGTTCTTTTATGCATGAGAAATTGAAACAGACACACACACACAGAGACATATACACACCTTGCAGAATGACAATAACGTGTCATTGTACATAAAATAAGTTTCATGGATAGAATATTTAACAAAGGAGAAAGATTTGCCCTTGGAAACGCTACAGGAATTTTCACAGATGGGGTGAGTGAGAGGCTAGTTTGTATGACCAGGGCTCAGGTTGAGAAAGGCTTGCTAGATCTGAGAAATTAGCAGAGATGTTTTATTTACAGTTGAAGGGAGGAAAAAATCAGACACCGTAGACACCATAAGCCCTGCATGAGAGTGCGGCAGGGCTTTGGAGCACTGAAAAGGGGGTAGGAATGAGCAAGATTGTTTTTTTTTGGGGGGGGGTTATTTTTTTGTGTTTGTGCTCAGACTGAAGCAGAATGTCACTGTTTTTGATGCTTTCCAATCCAGCACCCATGTTATGGACACAGCCAGATGCAGGTGGGGTTAGCCAGGTGCTTGGTGGCCTTTTTAGTAATTGAATGTGGGGCTGTAGGTTGTCATTTGCTGACCTAGGAGAAAGCACAGCAAGGAGAGGGGCTTCCCACTCAGGAATAAAATGGTTACCTAAAAAATGGAGCTCACAGTAAGTATTTAGACCATTGGAGGATAAAATGTACCTAGGACACGAAAAGTACAGTGAGCAAGTGTGTGGAGTTTTCAGAGTTTGTCTGGTTCTAATGTAAGAACCCTGACAGGTGTAAGGAAGGTCGAAGTTGGGGATAGTGATGCCATCTGGAGGTGAGTGGGTCTGGAGGCTTGAAAGAGAGATTTAGATATTCATGATAAAAGTGACAATAACAGGTAGGATTGACAGTAGTGGTGAGTGACTTAATAAAAATATTTTAGAAAGAAATGGATAAATTAATTTCCTCAGTGAGTAGACAGAAAGACTTGGAATTTGGTAATTTTGAATATATGTTTTTAAATTTCATTTATTTGTTTATATAAAAGGAACAGACTTCATATATTTCATCTATACAGTTTATGAACACAATGTTTCTTCCACCCTCCCCCTCCACCCTCCCTCCCTCACTCAACCTCCCTCCTCCTTCTTTCCTTTTTTTTTAATTTTTGTGATGACATATTTCAATATGCTGTATAATCACAAGCTGAATCCTGCACTAAATAAAGAATTCACCAAATAATAAGTATAAAAACCACAGTTCCTCAGCAGTAAGACAAGGGCTACAAACAATAATCAAATCTCAACATGTCCATTTCATTCATATACTTATTTTTTAGTACTCTATATATTACTTATATTTTAGCAGTTCAAGTGAATCCTAGCAATTCAAGTAGAGCACTGTCCTGTGTCTGGCTTAATTTGCCAATTGTGTATATTATACTAAATTATTTTATGTCACCACTGAGGGCTTTTATTTATCATGCAATGCTAATGCATCTTTGCTAGGAAAAACACAAGAAGCAGTCTGAATTTACCATGGACAACTTGATCATTACTATATGGGATATTTTTAGTGCGGGAACAGATACAACGAGCAACACAATGAAATTTGCACTCTTGCTCCTGTTGAAGCATCCTGAGATTGCAGGTATGATCATTGGTGATGGGCAGGATGAAATTTTAGATAGCAATTGGAAGACAGCATCAATAACCATCATACCCTTCAACCATTAGACAAAGTATAAGAAAGCATTCCTAGGATTAGATTAATTAAAGTAAAATTAGAGTGTCTTAATGATGGGATGAAATTCTTAAACCACAACAGAGACTAGAAAGCAGCGGCCATTTTTCTCCTTGATATGGTGCTGTACCCTTGATTTGGGTCAGAACAGACGCAGTAACAATGTTGTCTTAGAATCTGGAGAGAACAAGAATCCCTCTTTCCCTAAAAAGATACAAGTTGATAGCATTGTAAGTCTCAGTATATTTTTGTCAGAAGATATTTCTAGTCAGGTACATGTAATTACTCAACAGAAAACCAGAAACACTAATCTCCATCTAAAAGATTTAATCTCCAATAAAAGACTGAGTTGTACTCAGATTAAAAAAATGTATTTTCATGAGTTGTTTTGCATAAACAAAATTGTCCTCAAAAACTTTTCTTTGCAGATGCAATATTTCCATATTTTTCCACCTCTTTTTTTGTTTGTTTGCTTGAAAGACAGAGTTACAGGGAGAAGTAGATACAGAGAGAGACAGGTCTTCCACCCGTTGGTTCACTTCCCAAATGGGTACAACCGCCAGAGCTGAGCCTATCTGAAGCCAGGAGCCAGGAGCTTCTTCCAGGTCTCCCACAGAGCCCAAGGACTTGGGCTATCCTCTGCTGCTTTTTCAGGCATATTAGCAGGGAACTGGATTGAAAGTAGAGCAGCCAGGACTCGAGTCAGTGCCCATATGAGATGCCGGCACTTGCAGGTCAGGGTTCTAACTCATTGTGCCACAATGCCATCCCCTCTTTTTTATTTTTATTGAGTCTTCATGTAAGCCAAGATTTCTTTCACAACAATATTGTGTTTTGTATTTTGGTTGATTAAGACAATTTTGGTGTGATTAATTTCATGAAGAATATCTCCAATATGTAAGCACCCACTTTTTCAACTTTGAAGTTCATCTTTCTTGCTATAATGAAAAGGAAATGCTTTGAAATGCAATTAGAAACACAGCCTCAAAATTTCTTTGTTAAGATCCTGTGAGATAGTGTTTTTGTCACAAGACACAGTCTGCCTCCAACAAAATAACATCATTAACTCTTTTTTTAAAGATTCATGTATTTAATTTGGATGGTCAGTGTTACACCGAGTGAGAAGGAGAGGCAAAGGGAGAGGGAGGTCTCCCATCCAGTGGTTCACTCCCCAGATGGCCACAATTGCTGGAGCTGTGCTGATCCGAAGCCAGGAGCCAGGAGCTTCTTCTGGGTCTCCCATGTGGGTGCAGGGGCCCAAGGACTTGGGCCCTTTTACACTGCTTTCCCTAGCCATAGCAGAGAGCTGGATCAGAAGTGGAGCAACCAGGACATGAACCGGCGCCCATATGGGATGTAGGCACTTCAGGCCAGGGCTTTAACCCACTGAGCCATAGCACCAGCCCCACATCACTAACTCTTTAAAGGGCTATATTGATTATGACAGAAAATAATATACATTTCCCTAAAAACAAAATCATGTGCATGTTGCAAAAACATTTCTTGTGTCATGTTTTTCAGACACTTTTGTTTTCACTTTTCCATTTAGATTTTTTGTTTTTAAATTTTTTAACCTTTTTTGAAATTATTATTTTACTTTTTAAGATTTATTTATTTATTTAAAAGTCAGAGTTACACAGAGAGGAGAGGGAGAGAGGGAGAGAGAGAGAGAGAGAGAGAGGTCTTCCATCTGATGGTTCACTCCTCAAATTGCCACAATGGCCGGAGCTGTGCCAATCCGAAGCCAGGAGCCAGGAGCTTCTTCCAGGTCTCCCACATGAGTTCAGGGGCCCAAGGACTTGCACCATCTTCTGCTACTTTCCCAATCCATATCAGAGAACTGGATGGGAAGTGGAACAGCTGGGTCTCGAACTGGCACACATATGGGATGCCAGCACTTCAGGCCAGGGCATTAACCCACTGCACCACAGCACCAGCCCCTACTACTTTATTTTTTTTAACATTTATCAGTTCACTTCAAATGCAGGCATTATATACATATGTACTATTATTTCTTGAAGACAAATCTATTCATATCACAAAATTAAGAATTCATGACAATGATCATGATGTGGTAAAAGAATATATTGTTATTTATGTCATTTACATGTTATGATTCAGTGAAACAATATTTATAACTAAATATCTAATGATATGACATCCATCAATTTTCATATTCTCTAGATGTATTAACTTCCACAGATAAGAGAAAATATGTGATAGTTGTCTTTCTGGGTCTGGTTTATTTCACTTAACATAATGATATCCAGTTGCATTCATTTTGTTGCAAATATCAGGATTTCATTCTTTTTTATAGCTAAGTAATATTTCATCCTTTATGTATGCCACATTTCCTATAGCTAATCATTAGTTGATGGACATCTAGGTTGATTTCATATCTTTGCTATGATGAATTAAACTGCTATAAACATGGGAGTACAGCAACTCTTTCATATGCTGATTTCATTTCCTTTTTGATACATTCCCAGGAGTAGGACAACTAGGTCATATGGTAGACCTATTTTTAGTTTTCTGAAGAGTCACCATACTGTTTTCCATAATGGTTGCACCAGTTTGCATTCCCATCAACAGTGCATTAGAGTACCATTTTCCTTTTTTGTTGTTAATTTATACATATGAGTAAATTTCATGTATTTTATATACACAGTTTTAAGAGCATAATTATACTTCCCACCCTACCACCATCCCCCCCTCCCTTCTGTTTCTTTTCTTATTTTTCTTTTAATTTTTACAACAGCATACTTCGAATTTTCTTTATAATCTCAAGCTTTACCTTCCACTAAATCAATAATTCAACAAGTAGAAAGTAGAAAACCCACTGTTGCTCAAGAGTATAGACAAGGGCAGTAAACAATAATTGAAGCTCAAAATATCAGTTTCACTCAAATGCATTACATGTTATGTACTCTATATATTTGTTACCACAAATCAGAGAATACATGATATTTGTCTTTTTAGGACTGGCTTATTTCATCAAGCATAATATTCTCCAGCTGCATTCATTTTGTTGCAAGAGACAGGATTTCATTATATTTTATGGCTGAGTAGTATTTCATTGTGTATATATACCACGATGTTGTTATCCAATCATCAGTTGATGGACATCTGGGTTTTTTCCATATCTTAATTATTGTGAATTGAGCTGATATAAATATAGTGGTACAGATAACTCTTCATTATGTTGATTTCATTTCCTTTGGGTTTATTTTCAGGAGTGGAATGGCTGGGTCATATTGTAGACCTATTTTCAGGAATCTCTATACTGTGTCCCATAGTGATTGTAGTACTTTACATTCCCACCAACAGTGTATTAGTGTATTTCTCCCCCCACCCTATCCTCACCAGCATTTATTTTTTCACTTTTGAATGTTAGCCATTCTGATTGGGGTGACATGAAACCTCATTGTGGTTTTGTTGTTTTAAAAATTTATTTATTTATTTGAATGGCAAAAGTGAAAAGAGAGGAGGAAAGAAAGAAAGAAAGAAAGAAAGAAAGAAAGAAAGAAAGAAAGAAAGAAAGAAAGAAAGAAAGAAAGAAAGAAAGAAAGAAAGAAAGAAAGAAAGGGAAAGAAAGAGATTTCCAACCTCTGGTTCACTCCCTAAGTGACAGGGGTGGAGCTGGGGTTGGGCCAGGCAGAAGCTAGGAGCCCAGAACTTTCTGCTACTGTCCCAGGTGCACTAGCAGAGAACTGGATTGGAAGTGGAGCAGCTGGGACTTGACCTGGCACCCATAAAGAATGCTGGTGTATCAGGTGGTTACTTAACCCACTGAGCCACAGTGCTGGCCCCCTCATTATGGGTTTTAGTTGCATAACCCAAATGGCTAGTAATCCTGAGTATCTTTTCAAGCTTGTTGGCCGTTGTATTTTATCCTTTGAAAAGTGCCTGTTCATATCCTTAGCTCATTTCTTAACCAAATTGCTTATTTGCTGCTGATTTCTTGAGTTCTTTTTATATCTAAGATATTACTCCTTTAACAGATGTAGTGTTTGCACATATATTCTCACAGTCTGTTGGTTACCTCCTTACTTTGTTTGTGCTTCCTTTGTGGTGCAGAAGCCCCTCAGCTTCATATAATCTTGTTTATCTATGTTTACTTTCATTGCCTGTGCTTTGGGGTCTTTTCCAAGAAGTCTTTGCCTAAGCTTATGTTCTGCACTGTTTCCCCTATGTTCTCCTCTAGTAATTTGTTGGTTGCAGGTCTTAGATTTGTATTGTGAGTTTATTTTTTACAGAGTGTAAGATAGGAGTCTTGTCTCACACTTCTGCATGCAGAGATCCAATTTTGCCAACATTATTTGTTGTAAAGACTGTCCTTCCTCCAGGAAATGATCTTGGCTGGTGCCATGGCTCACTAGGCTAATCCTCCACCTGCACCAGCACCAGCACCCTGGGTTCTAGTTCAGGTTGGGGCGCCGGTTCTGTCCCAGTTGCTCCTGCTCCAGTCCAGATCTCTGCTGTGGCCTGGGAAGGCAGTGGAGGATGGCCCAAGTGCTTGGGCCCTGCACCTGCATGGGAGACCAGGAGGAAGCACCTGGCTCCTGGCTTTGGGTCAGTGCAGCACCAGTCATAGTGGCCTCATTTCGGGGTGAACCAATGGATGGAAGACCTTTCTCTCTGTCTCTCTCTCTCACTGTCAAACTCTGTCTGTCAAAAAAAAAAAAAAAAGAACTGTCCTTCCTCCAGGAAGTAATCTTAGCTTGTTTGTCAAAGATTAGCTGGTTACAAATGCATGGATTTTTTTTTTTCTGGGATTTCTAATCTGTTCCATTGGCTGATATAACTATTCTTGTGCCATTACCAGGCTATTTTGATTATAATTGCAAAGTAATATCCCTTGAAATCTGGTATCATGATGTCTCCAGCTTTATTTTTATTGTTTACTATTGTCTTAGCTATTCAGGGTCTCCTGTGATTTCGTATGAATTTTAGGGTCATTCTGAGGAGAATGTCTTTGGTATTTTGATTGGGATTACACTGAATCTGTAAATCGCATGGGATAGCATGAGTGTTCTGATGGTATTAATTCAATTAATCCAATCTATGAACATGGGAGATTTTTCCATTTTCTGTTTTTTCTTCTATTTCTTTCCTTCGTATTTTGTAATTTTCATTGTAAATATCTTTGATGTCCTTGGTTAAATCCCAAGGTATTTAAATTTTTTGTAACTTTTGTGAATGGGGCTGATCTTACAAACTTTTCCTCAGCCATTGAGATTTTTGTGTATACAAAGGCTGTTGGTCTGTGTGTTGATTTTATATTCTTCAACTTTACCAAACTGTTTTATGAGTTCTACAGTATTTTAGGGAGTCTTTTGGTTCCCTGCTGCATAGAATCACTTCATCTGCAAACAGGGATCATTTGAATTCCTCTTTTTCCATTTCTTTTTCTTTTTTTTTTTTTTCATTTTCAATTCTCTTTATATACAGAAGATCAGTTTAGTATATATTACGTAAACATTTCAACAGTTTGCCCCCACATAGCAACAGGAAGTGAAAAATACTATTGGAGTACTAGTTATAGTATTAATTCACAATGTACAGCACATTAAGGACAGAGATCCTACATGAATTTTTTTTTAAAATTGATTAATTTTCTATGCAATTTCCAATTTAACACCAAGTTTTTTTTTTTCATTTTCAATTATCTTTATATACAGAAGATCGATTCAGTATATACTAAGTAAAGATTTCATCAGTTTGCACTCACACAGAAACATAAAGTGTAAAATACTGTTTCAGTACTAGTTATAGCATTACTTCACATTGGACAACACATTAAGGACAGATCCCACATGAGACGTAAGTACACAGTGACTCCTGAAGTTGATTTAACAATTTGACACTCTTGTTTATGGTGTCAGTAATCTCCCTAGGCTCTAGTCATGAGTTGCCAAGGCTATGGAAGCCTTTAGGGTTCACCAACTTCGATCTTATTCCGACAGGGTCATAGTCAAAGTGGAGGTTCTCTCCTCCCTTCAGAGAAAGGTACCTCCTTATTTGATGGCCCCGTTCTTTCCACTGGGATCTCACTCGCAGAGATCTTTCATTTAGGTCTTCTTTTTTTTCTTTCTTTCTTTTTTCTTTCTTTTTTCTTCTAGAGTGTCTTGGCTTTCCATGCCTGAAACAGTCTCATGTGCTCTTGAGCCAGATCCAAATGCCTTAAGGACTGATTCTGAGGCCAGAGTGCTATTTAGGACATCTGCCATTCTATGAGTTTGCTGTGTCTCCCACTTCCCATGTTGAATCATTCTCTCCCTTTTTTATTCTATCAGTTAGTATTAGCAGACACTAGTCTTGTTTGTGTGATCCCTTTGACTCTTAGAGGAGATGTACAGTTTGGGACATGCTCAATCAGACTTGCCCCAAATGATGGAGTTAGAAATGTGCCAGGGGATTCCAATACAATCCCATCAAGGTGGCATGTACCAATGTCATCTCACTAGTCCATTTCTTTTTCTTGTCTAATAACTTTGGCTAAATCTTCCAGAACTTTGTTGAATTGTAATGATGAGACTGGATCTTAGTGAAAATTCTTCCAGCTTTTTAGATTTTTCCTTTACAGTGTCCATATGTATTTCCTTTTTTTTTTTTTTCTGCTTCCCACGTTCATCCCTTACTGAGTCAGTCTACAAGCATTCTGATTTCATCAGTGGTTACTTACTACTTGATGTCATCATTCTCTTGCTTCTCATTCTGAGAAGGTAAAAATAAACTTGTCTGAAAATTTTTTTCATCTTTATACCTGCAATATCATCACAACATTTTCACATAATCCTTTAAAAGACACATTCAACTACTGAATATGGCATTGCTACTTTGGAACATGAGCTGTAGCCTCCAACAACAGAGGCTTTAGATTCTGATGATAAGGTGTAGATTTGTGGCCTTAGATTCATGATTGCCTCTCCATCCCTCTGGTTCCTTCTCTAAGAGCATGAGAAAGACCACATTTCACCTGAGTGTTATTGGAAACAGAAAATAATATTTACAATAGAACTGTGTTGAGAAATTATGAAATAATGTCATAAATACTGCAGCATTTGCATCATATATCACATTCTAAAGAAATGTTAACTTACTACTTCTTCCTCTGTGCTGACTCAGTTAAATATCTCACTCTATTCTTTTTAACAAAATATTTGTTATAGAGGGTAGGAACTACCCTCTTGGAATTTAGATATTTGAAATAAAAACTGACACACACACAAGTGATGACAGTACATGGTCTTTAGTGATTCAAGATCTAAGATTTTTAAGTCCAAAAAGCAAAAGCACAGAAAAAAGATAATTAGAGTTGAGAAGCAAATCTCATGATACAACTGTATTTTATATGTGCATACTTTAAGACTCTTATGAGACTTAAATTTAATGAACTTCCTATCTGCCCAGGAAATTAATTCTGTTGATGAAAGTAGAAATACGTAATTTTCCAATCTATATATTTCATACCACAATGTGACAGTAATTAAAGCATTAAGCAAAACTAATTTTAAATTTAATTCCTGTCTTGACAGCAAAAGTCCAAGAAGAGATTGAACATGTGATTGGCAGACACAGGAGCCCCTGCATGCAGGACAGGACCCGCATGCCCTACACGGATGCTGTGATACATGAGATCCAGAGATATGTTGACCTCGTCCCCACTAGTTTGCCCCATGCAGTGACTCAGGACATTGAGTTCAAAGGGTATCTTATTCCAAAGGTGAGACAACTTTTGTCTGTGTGCCTTTCTAGGAATCTTAGACCATCAATTATCATGGTAGTAGAATTATAGATTGCTGAACCTTCTGCCATAACTCAGATATTTCCCCTTCTGACCACATTCACCTTGCCTTCTAGTTAGTTGATACAATTACCTAAATACAGTGGTGCTTAGACTCCCACAAAATGTTCAGTACATAAATAGCTCCACATTGCTTGTCCATTAGTCCTTCTATTTTCCACTTTCCTGTTTTCCAGTGTATGATTTACAACTTGTAACAATTAACCAGTATTCTACAGTCCCACTATTAGTTTCATTTATTTGTAAAACGTCCAATTCAATAGTCTCCTGACTCCCTACCTGTATTTGTGTTACTCATCACTGTGGGTAAAGACCATGCAGCCCAACAGATTGGCATTAGTATTACCAACCTCAAATATACTCTGCTTTATCCAACAGTCCTGTTGTACAAACTATTTCAACTTGCTTCACCAAGTTCCATGATGATCCATTCAACCCTGAACTCTCATCAAACTCCTAACTTTCCAATATGCTTTTTCAGTAAATCTGGATTTCTATCACATAGGGAAAATCAGAGCCTATGGAAGGGAACTCCCTGAACATCTGTTCACTGGATTTGCATACTTAGATTCATCTATACACTTTAAATTTCTTTCATGTGTCTTGTGAATGATGTACTTTACTCTGAACTAAAGGGAACTTTCTCCTTTTAGCATGGCTTTCTCACCTCTCATTTTTTCAAGGATCCTACTCAAAATTTTTTTTTATTTATTTTATTCTTCATCCTCTCTCTCCTTCCTGACTCTTTTCTATCAGCATTTGAACATACTCATTTCTCTTATACCTTAAAACTAGGACCCCTCCTTCTCAAACTTATCTAATCAATGGTCTCTAATTTCAATGCCCAGAATAAGACAGTTATTCATACATAACATTTCCTTTTTTTTTTTTTTTTTTTGACAGGCAGAGTGGACAGAGAGAGAGAGAGAAAGGTCTTCCTTTTGCCATTGGTTCACCCTTCAGTGGCCGCTGCGGCTGGCGTGCTGCAGCCGGCACGCTGCAGCCAGCACACCACGCTGATCAGATGGCAGGAGCCAGGTGCTTCTCCTGGTCTCCCATGGGGTGCAGGGCCCAAGCACTTGGGCCATCCTGCACTGCACTCCCAGGCCATAACAGAGAGCTGGCCTGGAAGAGGGGCAACCAGGACAGAATCCGGCACCCCGACCAGGACTAGAACCCGGTATGCCGGCGCCACAAGGCAGAGGATTAGCCTATTGAGCCGTGGTGCCGGCCTCATAACATTTCCTAATCGGTCTTGATTCATCAAAAAATTGAGAAATATACTCCAATACGGTGACACTGTTTTCATCAGAGTCTTACGTGACTCCCCCTGCTACCCTCTAAACTCATGATTAAATCAATGAATGTTTTCCACGCTTTGTTTTACTTGGCTTCATGGAAGTGACTAGTACTCATAGGGATACCTTTCATTGGGATACACTCATTTCCCACAACAGTGATGTGTTAATCTATTAGTTTTCTTTCTGCTTCTCTGGGTATTTGTTCTCCATTTTCTTAATTTAGATAACATTGGTTGGCATTTTTAAAATTCTAGGTGGCCTGGAGATAAAGTGTTTTAGATTTTATCTGCCTGAAAACCTCTTTATATGACCTCAGTGGTCTGCTATTTATTATTTACTTGTATATATTTTACTTATTATTTATTTTGTGGTACCTTTTTGAGATTTCTATGTGAGAAAAATAGTGTTTTTCAAAATGCTTCAAGAATTGTTTTCCTCCTCTTTATCCTGTGATTGAGTTATGCTGGAAACCACCAATTGCTCTTTTAGTTCCTTTAAATTTTGGTGAGTAACTTGGAGTTTGTCCCTCACGTGTCTAACACCAGTGCTCTGCAGAGATTTGGCAGAGCTCATGCAGAGAATTTATGGTTCCCCCGCTGTCTCTGTCCCGAGTTTGTCCCCCTTCTCCTCAGTCTCTGTGGCAGCAGTGTACCTGGATGTTTCCACTCACTCTTCAAGCCAAGTCAAGCTTTGGTCAACCAACATTTTGCTACCTGACATCTGCCTTCAAGATAAAAACGTGAAAATGAAAACTCAGCCAGTACATTTCCTATTTTCAGGTGCCTTCTGTGCCCCAGCATCTGCATGGATTTGGCTGCTCTGTAGTTGTTCTCCAATAGGAGTTCACATCCATTCAGGAGTAGGGCACATCTAACTCACAGGCCATTTAAGGTCTGCAGAATCATTTGGTTTGGTCCTCTTAAAGCAACTGCAGGCAAGACTCAAAATTCAGTAAATCTATTGAAGGATAATTTTCAAGTTGATAATTTTCTATGGACTGTGAATGATGTTACAAATATCCAAATGACTCGTGGCAAGAAAAACATTTCCTACCCTTTATGTCTCTACAATTACAAACCTGTTCTATTGGAGTCTTCAGTGCTATGAATCCTATTAAATTGCTTTAAGTATTTTTGTCCTTTAAAATTATAGAATTTCTATTTTTTTATTTTTCTGCTATTTCTTATCTATTATCTTATTATTGCTTCTTTATAGTAGGTGGATATATTCATAATACCTACTTTTAGATAGATATATCACCCTACTCCACTATAGTTGCTTTCTGTAAGTACTCAAATATATTTATAATATCCTTTCAAGCTTCAAAGTAGTAATACTAACACCCAGGGTACCATGGGGTCTACTTCTACTTACTGTTCATTTTCTCTTAAATTAATGAGTCATAGTTTCTCATTTTTGCATTCAATAATATTTATTTTACACTAAACACTTTGATTGACTCTTTTTATAAAGAATTATTTATTTATTTGAAAATCAGAGTTCCACATAGAGAGAAGGAGAAGCAGAGAGAGAAAGAGAGAGAGAGAGAGAGAGAGAGAGAGGTCTTCCATCAGCTGGTACACTCTCCAGTTAGTGCCAATGGCTGGAACTGGGCTGATCCAGAGCTGGGAGCCAGAAGCTTCTTCTGGGTCTCCCACGTGGGTGCAGGCTCTAGGACTTGGGCCATCTTCTACTGCTTTCCCAGGCCATAGCAGAGAGCTGGATCAGAAGTGGATCAGCCAGGACTCGAAATGGCACCCATATGGGATGCTGGCACTGCAGGCAGCGGCTTTACTGGCTATGCAACAGTGCTGGCCCCATTGATTGACAGTTTATGGGGAGTCTCCGGTATGTCATCTTTTTTTTTCATTTGAGCAGACAGTTAAATTACTGAGAGAGGTTTTAATTCTATTAGGCTTTGTCAGCTCTTAGACAGTGTGGGTTAATTTCAATTTTGAGTTTCGTTTTCAGTCATGGCCCATAGTGTAAGTATATGTCCCAAATGCAGAATTTAAGGGGTCACCACAGATCATCTGAGGTGTTAAGAAAGTTCTGTCTGTCTAGGCTGGATTGAAGCCTCAGCTCCCCCAATCATTACACAACCTCTGGTATGCATCTGCATTTCTCAATCCTCCAGCAGTCAGACTTGAAAATCCTTCTGGGTGTTTCCTCCTTTAATGTGACACCCAACCCACAGCCATGGATCTAAGAGAATGGTCTGGTACACTTTTGAGATCTTCCCTGTTTGTAGATTTCACTTCTCATGGAAGCTTCCTCACAAGTTATAGCTGATAAATCTTGCTCTACATCTTCTTACCTTGGAAAGAACACCATATGATTTGGCCTTCATTACCTTATGCTGTGGGAACAAAGTGTTCTCAGGCAGAAATTGAGGGAGATGGGTTGTAGGGCTTAATTTCCCTTTAGAGACACATCACAATCCCGGATTGCATCTGTTTACCTCATATATTTTTCCCAGATTTATATTTATTTAATTGTCAGAGCAACTCCAAAGAAGTTACACCGTCATATCTAGAAGTAGTAGGTCCCACAGCCAGGAGAGGTGTTTCACCTCAAATTAATATGGAAGTCTATACTAGGGTCAACCACAGTATTTTGCTGTACCTTATGCTCAGGGAGTGCTCTAAATACATGTATGCTAGGAAACAAATCATAGGAATAACTGCTAAAGTTCAGGAAGGACGGAAACGTTATCTTTTACTTGTCTACGTGGAAATGGAAGTTTATGCATTTGACCAATTTTCTGCAATGAGAACTATATCATGTATTTGGAGAGGCCATACAGTATTTCAGAAAGCATTCAGATAACTATGGATGAAAATTTTTACTCTGCACTGTTATAGCATTTAAGGATTTAAGACCTATCAGCTAGCCTCTTAATTCTTATTTTTCAAATTTTTTTTTTTGAAAGGCAGGGTGACAAGGAGAGACAGAGAGGGGGAAAGACAAAGAGATGTTTGATCTACTGACTGACTTCCCAAACAGCCCAACAGCCAGGTCTGTGCCAGGTTGAAGCCAAGGGCCAGGAACTCCATCCAGGTCTCCCATGCGAGTGGCAAAGGGCCACGTACTTGGGCCAGCATGTACTGCTTTCTAGGGTGCTCATTAGCAGGAAGCTGGATTAGAAGCAAGGTACCTGATATGGGTTGAGATCAACAGCTTACCCTGCTGGCCGGCCCCTCACTGATTTATTCTTAGTTTTGTGGCTTATTATCATCATCTTTAAAACAAAATGTTTACATGATAGACATTTCCAATTTTATCCCAAGTTCTTTCTTTATAACCCTGTATATATGTTTTTCTTTCTATCAGGGCACAGACATAATACCATCTCTGACTTCTGTACTGTATGATGACAAAGAGTTTCCTAACCCAGAGAAGTTTGACCCTGGACACTTCTTGGATGAAAGTGGAAACTTCAAGAAAAGTGACTACTTCATGCCTTTCTCAGCAGGCAAGCAAGCTTCCTTTTATCCACACATCAGGGGTCAAGTGAGATGAAGACAGGCTTTGCAGGGAGATTTCTCTGGGCTTAAAGGAGTTGCTCCCATAGTCCAGGCTGTTTTTCCTTGCATTGAAGGCTGCACTCAACTGCTTATGCCTCCTGATCCACCAGTGGGGTTCACAAAAGCTCCTTTTACAATTCAGTTCCAACAAGGCTCTTCCATCAGCCTTGAGACTCCAGTTCACTTAATAAACTACGCTGAGAACCTCACATGTAACAGCCCTATTCACAGACCCAAGGACACAAATGTGAATGGGAAACACTGTTCCTTGTAGGAGAAATGAAGAGAAATTAACAGTCAATGAGACTCCAGTGTGACAAATGCTTTGCTGGAGTCTGTTGCGGAGCCCAAGAGTTATCACCTCTACTCATTTTGAGGGCAGAAATGTTACTGGGCGTGAGACAGAGAGCAAAGTGATAAGGTTTTATTGGGTACAGAGCATTCATCGGATGAAAGGGACAGAGAGAGAGAGTGCCCAGTTGCTCAGAGGACTGGGGAGAGTGAGGTTACCTGGATGAATGGAGAGAGTACACCTGGGCAGGCCAGGTGGGTGGCTCAGCAGAGAGGCAGAGGGCTGAGTGCACAGTCCGTTTGGACTCCCTAGGTTTTTAAGGGAGTCTATTTACCCACCTCTCCCTCTCCTCCAGGACAAAAGATGGAGAGTCCTGGCTAATTTTGTTGGGTAAAAATTAGC
Organism: Sylvilagus floridanus; assembly: GCA_949820135.1. Taxonomy (NCBI): domain Eukaryota; kingdom Metazoa; phylum Chordata; class Mammalia; order Lagomorpha; family Leporidae; genus Sylvilagus; species Sylvilagus floridanus. Next base: position 47,692,468 of record OX463235.1, read on the forward strand.
AAATACTACCCCAGATTTGCGGGCACCTGGGCAGAGTAGGGGGGTTCCCCTTAGGGCATCTGAGAAGGCTTTATTGGCCCATGTTATCAGGTAACCATTGGTCCTGAGGAGAGAGAATTCTCCTGGGAGCTTTTCTTGGTGAGGGGGCACCTGGGAGGTTACCAGGGTCTGGGCAGGACTTGGAAGTGCAAGATGCCAGGCTTCTGGAGCTTCTGCAGTAGGTGCTGCTCTTCAGGCCTGTCTCACACACACATATAGGCTAAATTTCTGACTTTCTACCAAAAAGGACCAGAATGGTTGCAGGGCAAGTGAAATTGTCAGGAAGATAACATTTGAGTATCTTCCCTCTATTTATAACTGTTCTAGTAGAAGCAGCTGCCATACTAACAGTTTCTTTTAAGGGTTTAATTTGAATACTGTTTTTAGAGGTGAGGACGGGACAAGAGAAGTGACAAAATGTGGTGCTACTCAGAATATGCTCCATCAGGAAGATGTTCCCATTCTATGGAGGAAAGGTTAAGGGAAAGTGGGTGGTACAGGAGCCTAAACAGATGTTCAGCCAAGAGAGAGTGAAGGAATTACCAGCAGCTTCTGTGGCTAGAAGAATACAGCCACTGCCACTACTGTGGTGGGCCAGGGTTGAGGGGGTGAATATAAGGAGGGAACTTCTGGGCTAATGCAGCCTCCAGAAGTCATTGTCCAGTGGTCAGACATGCAAGAACAGCACACAGACCCAGGATGGCTCTGAAAAGAGGGAAAAAGAGTTTTCAGTGCATCCCAAAGGAGAAGTAGGAGGCAGTATGGAGTGTGAAGGATTTTTCTAACTGAAATAACTGAAACATGCACAGAAATAGGAGATTTGCTCCTATCTGAGCACCTACACAAGAAGGCATTGAGCTATCCTTGATGTTGTGGTTCAAGATTAGGTGTAATCTCTAAGATGATCTCGAAGCAAGCCACTGCTACTCTTCTGCTCATCTTCCTTCTCATATTTGGAAGTCAGGCCTGCTTTTGTCCCAACACTGAGGGTATCCTTAGAAGAGTTTTATCTTAACATCTTATCTTCCAGTCTGTGGATCAGATAAATAATCTAAATTCCATATGCACTGTCCTGTATTAGCAACATTAGTGAATGCTGTGGAAAACAAGGCATTGAATTGTATACACTGAGCACATTTAAGAGATCAGCATAGAATCAATGAGCTCCATCTGAATCCAGAAGTATTCAGGATTACCAACAGGCAAGAGAGTGAGATAAATCTGAAGTTGTCAGCCTGTTTCAGGAGTGGTGTAAAGTTAGTAACTGCTGGATTATGAAGTGAGCGGAAGAAGAGGAAGGAGATGAGGCTGCCTTTCCTTTGTGGGTGATTTTCTGTGCCATTTTATACTATCTATTAATAAGTAATCAAGTATGCATAATGACTTTATATTTTTGAAGGACAAAATTATATATAAAAATTGAGCAATATATTCTAAATTAGAAAATTTAGTGTAAATAAAAACAAAACATGATATTTGAAGAAAAAGATTTGTGGTCAATTTGCAACATTTTTAAATACTGGGCAATGGTAAATGCTTTGAAAATTTTTAAGCAGGTAGTGACAAGATTAAGATTATTCTTTGAAACTCAACTGAGGAGACACTAATCTGTTGTCGAATACTGGGTCAGAGGTAGATGGAAAAGCACTGTGTGTTTATCTTGCCAGTTGGGATAGGTGAGTGAGTGACTGTGTGTGTGGTGCGTGTTTAGAAAGGTGTCACTGGCAAGCCTCAGCACAGCAGTACCTTTGTGGATGCACAGAAAATAAATAGTTTTTCCAAGGACAAACACATTAATGAAGAAAACCAGGTTCGGGTGTAAACAGCTGGAGCCATAGGATAAACAGGAAATCATTAAAACAGTTATTCACTTCATAGTTATTGATGCCTCCTCTGTGAATATCAATTTTTGTGTCATTTTTAGGAAAAAGAGTTTGTGTTGGAGAGGGCCTGGCCCGCATGGAGCTGTTCTTAATCCTGACCACCATCTTGCAGCAGTTTACCTTAAAATCTCTGGTTGATCCGAAGGATATTGATCCCACGCCAGTGGATAATGGGTTGGTCTCTGTTCCACCCTCCTATGAGCTGTGTTTTGTTCCACTCTGAAGTATTCGCCAGGCTCCAGTGCAAGACCTGCACTCTCGTTTAAAGAAGGCAGATGCTTTCAGGCCTATGTGTCACCTGTTACCCACCCGGTCCTTCCAAGCTGGAATACCATCGCTGAGCCCTGCCTCTTCTCACGATTTCTTGTCCTTCAACCTCCAGTTCAAATTTCCTTGCATGGAAGAAATCTCACTCTTCCAAATACAACCCAGAGTTTCTAAGTTATATCTCATTTGAGGTTGATTATCAAATGGAAACACATTATAAATATCATTTTTGGGGGCCAGCATTTTGGGTAGCAAATAGAGCTGCCGCCTGCAGTGTCAGCATCCCATATGGGCTCCAGTTTGAATCCTGGCTGCTCTACTTCCAATCCAGCTCTTTGCTATGGCCTAGGCAAGCATATGGCCTGGAAGAGCACCTGGCTCCTAGCTTCGGATCCACTCAGCCATCTGGGGAATGAACCAGAGGATGGAAGACCCCTCTCTCTCTCTCTCTCTCTCTCTCTGCCTCTGCCTCTTTGTAGCTCTGCCTTTCAAATAAATAAATAAATATTTAAAAAGAAAATCAGGTGACAGCCTTTTGACTTAGTAGTTAAGATGCCAATGTCCACATCCATGTTGGAGTGCCTGGGTTTGAATTCTGGTTCTGATTTGGATTCCAGCTTTCTGCTATTGTGCATCAGGTGAGGCAGAAGTTGATGGCTTACATGGTTTGGTTCTGTAAAATCCACATGGGTGTATAAAATATAGCATAAAAATGTAAATCTGTGTATATATATGTTTATGTATGTATATATGTATATTTGCATATATACATGTGTATATATGCATACATAAAGGGAGAAGACAGAGAAAATAACAGGAGATAACCTTGAACATGAATGTCCTTTTTTCAACCCCCCGCCCAGTTGTTAAACACACACACAAACACATACACACATACATAGACATACACAGACATATAGGCATATTAAGGCAAAGAGTGGAGTATCTATATGGATATATGAAAAATTTGTATAAGAATATAGTTACAATTTTGAGGTCAATGTATCATGCATATTTTTATAAACAGTAAAAAATGAGTGTTTCTCATAATGCTCTGTTGTACAGTTATCATGTAATTTTCAAAATTACTACCAAGGATATTTAGATCATTTTAACTTTTAAAACAAATTCTGGTACATGCATGTAGTTTTTGTTATTCCTGTGCTATTTCCTCAGAATGTCCTTCCTAAATGTGGAACCAATGCACCATAGCATAAGGGGACTTCTATTTCTCATAGATTCTGAAAAACTAACGTTATATATCTATATGTTGACCTTTCTGTTATGAATGTAATTAGAGAAAAATGGAATGAGACAGAGAGAGAAGTCGATTTATTTTAGCAAACTAGCTCATCCAGTGCTGGGTTTGGCAAACATGAAATCTGAGAGCCTGAAGGCTGACAAGCACGAGCCAGGGAAATCATGTTGCACTCTTGAATCCAAAGGCAGAAGCCCTTCCTCCCTGAGGGACCTCAGTCCTTCCTCTTAAAGGCTTCATCTGGTCGGATAAACCCAATGGACATTATGGAGGCTAAGCAGTTTCTCTCAAAGTCTGTGGATTTACATGTTTATCCCTTCTAAAGAGCACTTCTAAAGAGCTGAGTATTACAGCCTAGCTAGGCTAACACACGATTTCATCATCACAGAAACCATCCATAAAATAAATCAAAGGAAATTAGAAGAACATAAACAGCAGAAAATAATGAAACAGAAAATAAAAATACTCTGATTCCCTTTAGACCTGTTTCTGCAGTGAGTAGACTAACAAAGTTGATTAGGCCTAGACAACACTGATCAACAATAATAAGAGAAGACATTAATAAGCAATAGCAGGAATGACAAAAAGAATATAACTGTTAAGTAGAAAGTCATAAATGAGCTTATGTGTGTGTGACAAAGGCCTAAGGAGTTGACATCTATGTCCAGCATCAGCATCTCAAAGTCATCCCGGTAACCTTCCAGGTGTAGCCCAGTATCCGCACTTCAAATGTCCTGCCCCTTCTACCCAATAACCATCCTTTCTCTAAGGCTCCTCAAGGGAGGGCAACTCCAGCCAGGCTTCCCCCTGTCTGATAACTTCAGGGGTGGGGGGTGGGGGGGACTCAGAAAGGAATTTTTTGTATTTACATCCAAAAAGTCCTTTGTTCCAGGAGGAGAAGAAGGAGAAGAGGTGGGAAGACAAGACCCATCCCCTTAAAAACCCTGGCCTAAATGTAAACTGCACATTCTCTCTCAGGTCCTGTCTGGAGAGGTGCCCATCCATTCTTACAGATGTCCATACCCTAATAAAACTCGCTACTTTGCTTTCCACTACTCTCTGTCTCACGCCTGAATTCTTTCTTGCACGAAGACAAGGACCCTTTGCCTCTCTGGTAACATAACCATGTAGTCTACTGAAATAAACAGTTAAAATACAGAGGATATAATAAGCACAATAAAGCCAATATTTGAAAAATGTAGACACCACTGATGTAATCCCAGAAAAACAAAACTTAAGGCCAGCATCAGCATCTCAAAGTCATCTACTGTTGTGGAGTAGCAGGTGAAGTTGGTTCATGTCCCACTGCTCCATTTCTTATCCAGCTCCCTGCAAATGGCCTAGGAAAAGCAGCAGAAGATGGCCCAAGTGCTTGGACCCCTGCTTCCCATGTGGCAGACCCAGAAGAAGCTCCTGGCTCCAGGCTTCAGCATTCATCAGCCCTGGCAGTTGCTGCCATCTGAAGAATGAAACGAACAACCAGATGGAAGATCTCTCTCTCTCTCTGCCTCTCCCACTCTCTCTGTAACTCTGACTTTGAAATAAATAAACAATTTAAAAAAAAAAAAAGCCAAGCAAAACTTAAAATCATAGTGAAAAATAGAACAAAAATTGAATCTAAATTGTGGAATAATTATTAAAATTAAAATCCATACTTGATAAATTTATGTCAAATACACTTAATCACCAGAAACTTGACTAACACAAGCTTGAAAACTTTAAGGAAGAAATAACATTAGATACCAGTGCCAAATGCCTTCACCCCTTTCCTTCAATTATATCTGGGATGTGATATGTCACCTGTCCTACTAATTTCAAATTCCAGCTCTACTCCTTCCCCAACTGAGAATGGAAACACGTGAACCTCTAAGGTAATTCACACATTTAGATTGCTGTCATAAAGTATATTTTCAATATCAAATTATCTAGTATGCGGTAAATATCTAGCATAAAAAACACTAAAATATTTCTACTTTCAATTTTGTTGTGTTATTTATCAGATATCAAAGTAACTATGCTATGATATATTTTAAAGGTTTAATTTTCATTTAATTGAAAGGCAAAGTGTTACTGAGACAGAAAGTGAGAGAGAGTGAGAGAGAGAGAGAAATTTTGCATCTATTGGTTAAAATTAGCAGGAAATTGGATAAGAAATAGAGTAGCCAGGACTCAATCCAGCCCTGTAGTAACAGATGGAGGCATCACAGGTGGTGGCTTAACCTACTACACCACCATGCCAGCCGCTATATTATGCTAAATGTTCCTAAAAATTATTTGGGATTTATTCATGATTAATGCACTTGCTAGCAATGATGAAATTATTGCCGATACCACTTACCTATGTAGTTTTCATTGTTGCTATCTTGACTATAGTTTTGAAATAAAGAACTCATTTTTAGTATTTCTATTTTTTTAAAGATTTATTTATTTATTTGAAAGAGTTACAGAGAGGCAGAGGCAGAGAGAGAGAGAGAGAGAGAGAGAGAGAGAGAGAGAGAGAGAGAGGTCTTCCATACACTGTTTCACTCCCCAGTTGGCCATAATGGCCAGAGCTGTGCTGATCCGGAGCCAGGAGCCAGGAGCCAGGAGCTTCTTCCAGCTTTCCCACGTGCATGCAGGGCCCAAAGGACTTGGTCCATCTTCCACTGCTTTCCCAGACAATAGCAGGGGGTTGGATCAGAAGTGAAGCAGCTGGGCCAGAATTAGCTCACGAAGCCTGCAGTGCCGGCACCCCAGGTTCTAGTCCCGGTTGGGGCTCCAGATTCTGTCCCAGTTGCTCCTCTTCCAGTCCAGCTCTCCGCTGTGGCCCAGGTGCTTGGCCCCTGCACCCACATGGGAGACCAGGAGGAAGCACCTGGCTCCTGGCTTCCAGATCGGCACAGGGTGCCGGCTTTAGCAGCCATTTGAAGGGTGAACCAATGGAAGGAAGACCTCTCTCTCTCTCTCTCACTGTCTATCTCTATCTGTCAAAAAAAATCCCTCAAAAATTAAAAAAAAGAGAAAAAATGAATTTTCAAGACACAACAGAGTTTGGAAGGGAAGAAGTCATTCTCCCTGGTACAGTGTAGTATCCTTGATTTTGGTCAAGACAGATGTAGCAAAAATGTTTTAGGATCTAGAGAAAACTGACTCCTCTTCCTAAAAATATCTCACATTGTAGTTTCCCATGTCCACATATGTATGATTTTGTGAAAAGATATATCTACTGAAATGCAATTGCAATGTATGTATTTAGTCAACAAACTTTAAAAAAAACTCAATCAATCAAAAATACCCGTGTACATCAAAATATTTCTATTCAAATAAAAATGTATTTTATACTATCATTTTGGATAAACAATACTTTCCTCATGAGCTTATCTTTAAAATACAGCTTTATCATTTTTTAACCTCTATTTAATTTTCTTTCTAAATGAGCAAATCATTCAGCACAATATCACACGATGTGATCTGAAGAACTGACACTCTCCCTATGATGAAATCTCACAAAGCCTATCTCTGTGATGGAAGCACTGGGCTTTTTCACTTAAAGTACTGCTGCCCTCCATTAAGAATAGGAGATGCTTTTTTGCATACAACAGTTTAGAAGAATAGTCATAAAGTCCCTTTAACAAAACACAATGTGATATATGGTATTTCTTGTTTGTTTCACATGACAGAGATGTCAAAGATCTTTACTAACTCTTATAAGAGCTCTGTGGATTAAAACCAGAAATAGGATATGACATTTCCTTCAAACTGTTCAATCCTGTGCATATTGCAAAATTCTTTCTTATGTTATATTTCCCCATCATTCCTACTAGAAATTCGCTGGAACTATTTTTATATCACTTTACTTTGTTCATAGTGCACATCATTATTGTTTTGTTTTCTGTTATAGAGAAATCTTCGTCTTCCTTCAAAATAAACTAAGCTATAGTTCCATTCGGCATATTACTCAGTATATATGTTTAGAAGTATAATTACAATTATATCTTGATAATATAAGCTAGATATTTGTTTTGGTTTTGTATTTTCTGAAACATTATTTTAGTCCTGAAGTTCTATTCATATCTATGTGTTTGTAGACGTTTTCAAATGTTTGTAATGTTGAAGGCTGGACTATAGCACCTTCCTCAAGTGACACGAGCATTGCAGGTTGTGGCTATGGGAACCTTCGCAGTGAGGGGATGATACAAAGAGGACAGGGGATGTGCTGTCAAGAGGCATTAATATGTTATCCAATGTGAAATAATGCTATTACTAGTACTGAAACAGTATTTTTACACTTTGTGTTTCTGAGTGGGTGCAAACTGATGAAATCTTTACATAGTATATATTGAATCAATCTTCTTTATATAAAGATAATTGCAAATGATTAAAAAATCTTGGTGTTAAACTGGAAATTGCATAGATAATTAATCAATTTTTTAAAAAAAATCATGTAGGATCTCTGTCCTTAATGTGCTGTACATTGTGAATTAATACTATAACTAGTACTCCAACAGTACTAGTGTCTCTATGTGAGGGCAAACCGTTGAAATCTTTACGTAATATGTACTAAATTGATCTTCTGTGTATAAAGAGATTTGAAAATGAATCTTGATGTGAACAGAAGGGGAGAGGGAGCGGGAAAGGGGAGGGTAGTGGGAGGGAGAGAAGTTGGGAGAGAAGTTGTGGGGGGCGGGGAGCCATTGTAATCCATAAGCTGTACTTTGGAAATTTATATTCTTTAAATAAAAGCTTTATATATATATATATATATATATATATATATATATATATATATAAAGAGGCATTTCTGTTGAGTCTGAGCAGTCTCTTTTCTTTTCTAGGTATATTCCCATACACTATCCAGTGAGCCTGTGTCCCCTTTCCAGAGTGTTTTTATCAGAGCCATGTAGCTTAGAGCTTTGTGCAGAGTGTTGGGACATCTCTTATAACAGCTAGGTTAAGCCTGATACCTTTTCCTCTAATGCCTAGTCTTTTCCCTGGAAACTTCTGATCATATGGTGAAGAATTCTGATATAGGAGATATTATTTCAACTTATTTTCCAAGATTATGAACTCCCATTAGACCTTTGCAAATCTGATCATCTCATTTTACGATTAAAGTAAGTCCACTCATGGCCGGCGCCGTGGCTCAACAGGCTAATCCTCCGCCTTGCGGCGCCGGCACACCGGGTTCTAGTCCCGGTCGGGGCACCGGATTCTGTCCCGGTTGCCCCTCTTCCAGGCCAGCCCTCTGCTGTGGCCCGGGAGTACAGTGGAGGATGGCCCAAGTGCTTGGGCCCTGCACCCTATGGGAGACCAGGAAAAAGCACCTAGCACCTGGCTCCTGCCATCGGACGAGCGTGGTGCGCTGGCCACAGCGCGCCGACCGCGGCAGCCATTGGAGGGTGAACCAACGGCAAAAAGAAGACCTTTCTCTCTGTCTCTCTCTCTCTCACTGTCCACTCTGCCTGTCAAAAAATAAATAAATAATAATAATAAGTCCACTTACACCACTATGGGAAAGTGAGCTACTGTTCTGCAGAAATTTCCAGTGAAAATTCAAGAATTATAAAGGCTTGAATGACTTTTTTTTTCTTTATTTTCACCTTTTGCAAAACTGCAACAAAGATAAGCTGTATTTGTCCAAGCGAGTAGCACGTTTGGTAATAAGCTTGCAGTGCACTTATAAAATCTTACCATCCCAGAGTTTCCATTGCATTTGTGTTTTGGGCTTGCTTGGACCTAAACTGCTATTCCATACTTTTACTTAGAGAAGCATTCTAAGTACAGCCATAAACAGGATATGCTGTCTGCAATTCATTTACCAAGTGAAGAAAATACACACATGTGCACTTTGGGAGAGTGGGCCAGGAAAAGCAGAGGGGATTTCATTCCCTCCTCACCCGGCTCCCAGGAGGTTAGAGAGAGGGCTTTTGCTTTACGGGATTCTTAGGAGTTTAAAAACAGGGCAGTGTTTCTATGGTCCCGCCCCCTACTTCTGTACAGGGTAAGGGGAAGTACTTCCTGGGAAGGGGTATCTGATTGACTGGTGGGTGCACAACATTACACAGAGCGGGGAGGTGTGGCTTCCAGCTCTTGACCTTCAACTACGCCCTGCCTTGTCCCATATAGTTTGCACACATCATATCCATGGATCTCTTCATGGTCCTGGTGTTTTGTCTTTCTTGTTTGCTTCTTCTTTATCTGTCGAAGCAAAGCTATGCCAGAAACAAGCTCCCGCCTGGCCCCAGGCCTTTCCCACTTGTGGGAAACCTCCTACAGCTCGACAGGAAGAACATCAGCAAATCAATAGGCATGGTGAGTATGATTAGCTTTCTCGGTTGTGGTGGGACTCGCTGTTTTCCTGTGAAGGGAACATTTTTAAGTACATTTTTAATTTAAATTTTAATTTATGGCGCGCCGTCGCTGGTGCCGGCCCCTGGCGACCCTCGGCCGCCTTCTGCCCGCGCTCGGGAAAACTTCTCCCGGACCGCTGCCAGCCTCCCGGCCTGCAGGGCAGCTGACGGAGTCGGCCGCGCCCGGCCATGGCTGCCGTGCCCGGGGCTCGCGCGGGAGGCGGCGGCCTGGGCGGCGGAGACGCGGGAGCCCGCGGGACCCGAGCCTGTCGGCGCCAGCGCGGTGCAGCTCAGAAACCAAAGCAACAGAACGCTTTCTAACCCGTGCTGGTGAAACATTAACAACCAGAGGGAAAGTTGGTGGCGCCCTGCCAGGTCGTGTGGTTGGCGGTTTCGGCGCTTGCGAGGGAATCTTGGCCGGCTCCACCGCCACCTCACCCTGGAAGAACGCACTCGGAGAACAACCAGTCCCTGGAGAGAATGGCACACTGACCTCTGAGCTGCCAAATCTGACTAGAGCTATGGGCAGCGTGAGTGTGCCAGAACCCGACGCCAGTCTGTTGACCTGGACAAGAACTCGAACAGAAACACTGTATACAATTGTACCTGGTTTTATAGTTAGGATTTCTTTAGATAATAATGGACGAATGGATTTTTTATCCTGACTAGCTTTGCTGCTTTAATTTGCCTTAAGACTGCTGAATTTCCTACTTCTGAAAGTAAGAGTTTTTACTTTACGTTACAAAACGTCTGTCAAAGATTAACAAATAGCCAGTAGGAAGAAACTTGATGTATTTTACTCCTGTATGTTTAGTAACTTTAGCAAAATGTTTCCCTTTGATCTGTGTCTGCTTACCTAGGAGATTAGTTAGTGTGAGTGAAGGCAGAGACCCAGAGTGGCTTTACTAGAACCATATAGCTAATGATGGAAATTTGTGCTCGAATCTGAATCTTGTTCCTGCAAACCATATTCACACTGAAATTGGAGAAATTACAAATATCTTATTTATAGTATTATGGAAAGTATTTAATTGCTCAATGAGCTGCCTAATTTCAAAGGTAGTTATTAATTTTATAAATAAGTATTTCAAAATTTTGATTTAGTGAATGATGTATCTGAAGATAGCCATAATAATACTGTCAAACTTTGATCTCCATTCTAACCTTCAATATACTAAAATTTGATGACCTTATTCTTTTATGAGCAGAATTGTCTTTGTAAACTTTTAAAAATCATACTGATATGTAAATCTCTGACTTCAACAATGAATAAAAAAATTATGAAGAGAAGATGTAAGACCACCACAAAACACACCAAACACTGGAGTAAGGGAAAGGGTTTATTGTAGAAAACCCAGCAGAACAGAGGGAAGGGATGAAGAAGGAGAAAGAGGGAGGAGAGCGTAAGAGAGAGACAAAGACAGAGGTCAGCAGATGGAGAGGAAGAGAGAGAGAGAGGAGAGGAGAGAGAGCTACGTGTACAGGAACAGGTCCTTTTAAAACTTTGCCAGAGGGTGGGCAGGGAAGCAGAAACAATGAATCCTATTAGGATGGGGGTCGAGCTTGACACCTGTGGTTGGGCCATGTGGCCACCTGGTTTCCAGCAATGGTGGTAGGGCTAGAACCTAGGATGGTGTCAAGGTGTAGATTGTGCCATAGATAAGATTGCACCATTTTCCTAACAGAAGATTATAAAGGAAAGTGACAATTGGATTCTAGTTGTAATTTGAGAATGTGAACAGCGAGAATAGAATGAGATTTCTGCCATTAATTAAAATTGCCAAAAGTAGAAATTTTTTGTTCATATTTTGACCTACATCCCTTTATTGTAATTATTCTTTGATGAAATATAATGAATACTAACCTGCTTTGAGTAAATTTTCCTAAAGCATACATTGAAGTCAAAGAAACAACTGAATAAGGAATTTCCACAGTCCCTTTTGTATTTATTCAATAAATGAATCAATTACTTATCTCCACCAAGTCATTCACATAGCAGCTCCCTCTGACGCCCACAAGATGGATCTAAAAACTTCTCCTAAGACAGCAGGTTACCACGCCTCTCATCTGGAAATTCCTGCTTTTCCTGTGTCTTGATCTCTGGATTTGAGAGAGTGTATCATCATCTACCTCATCTCCATGTTAATTAATTGTCTAGGGCAAGTTTTCAAATCATTCAGAGCTTGAATTTCCCTTTGTTAAAATGCATGTAAATGAGCTGTCTCTGTGGCATGGCGGGTAAAGTCGATGCCTGCAGTGCTGGCATCCCATATGGGCACTGGTTTGAGTTTCAGTTGCTCCTCTTCTAATCCAGCTTTCTGCTATGGCCTGGGAAAGGAGTAGAAGATGGCCCAAGTGGTTGGGCCCCTGCACCAGCATGAGAGACTGGGAAGAAGGTCTTGGCTCCTGGCTTCAGATTGGCCCAACTCTGACTATTGCAGCCATTTGGGGAATGAACCTGTGGATAGAAGACTTTCTTTCTCTCTCTCTCTCTCTCTCTCTCTCTCTCTCTCTCTCTCTCTCTCTCTCTCTCTCTTCCTCTTTTGTTGTACCTGAGCGAGTGCAAACAAAGGAGCACCACACATTGATAAAATTTGATGGTCCTTTATTGCCGGCGGTGGAGAGTGGGCTCATGTACTAAAGAACTCTCGACCCTGAAGCCCAAAGCAACAGGGTTTATAAAGGCAAAAACCACAAAATAGAGAGGGGAATACATGGTTGCTAGGAACGGGGGGGGGGGGGGGGAATACATGGTTACCGGGGTCAAGCTGACCTAAAACCTATGCAAAACTAGTATTAATTATAATCTTGACAATACCAGTTACAATCTTATAATCCTGACATTAATCCAGGTATTGGTTTTAATTATATGTAGGACATAGACAAATTACATTTTTATCATTAACCCAGGTGTAACCTTTATACTTTCAAGCTTGAACAATTATGCTGGGGGGTTTCTATACTCTGCCAAGGGTGATGTAGTGCACTGCTATTGTCCGACTATTTGAGATCATAGTTTCAGACCAGAGTCTCACGGGGCGGGGGAGGGGGGTGCTTTCCCAGAATGGAGTCTCAAGTGCTCCAAAATGGAGTCCCTACTGTCAAGGTGCTACTTCACTTTCCCTGCCTCTGCCTCTCTGTAACTCTGCCTTTCAAACAAATAAATAAATCTTTTAAGAAAAAGAATAATAAAATAAAATGCATCCAATGATCATTTTTTCCACAGGTCACAAGAGTGAACAATAAATTCAAGAACTGATTAAATGCCCATTATGCATTAGGCGCTATGTTAAGGTATATGGAAGGAATGCCAGTTCTTAGTGAAAGGTAAAAGACACCTTAGATTTATGGAAAGTACAATCATGAGTACAATCATGAGGGTAAGCATGTATTTATAAAGAAAAGATGCCATGTGATGTAGGACTCAACGTATTAACAGGGTCATTATATAAAGAGGCCTTACAACTTGGGGGTTCAGGGACACAGGTATAGTTAGCAAAGTATGCTTTGAGGAACTGAAGCTGGACATGAGACTTAAGGAATAAATAAGTACTAACCAGATAAAATACAGATAAAAGCCATTTTTATGTGTTTTCAATCCAGGAGAGAATTTGTTGTTGTAGACTTTAATCAATAACTAATGTGGATGTACCCCAAAGAGTAAATAAAAGCATATTGGTAGGGAACATGAGTTTTGATAGGTAACCAAGGCCTGCAGATGTATGTCTTGCTTGGATATGAATATTATTTTTTCATAAGAGAAATTGACTCTATTAATTTACTTAAAAGATGGACATGCTTACATTGGCCTTATGAAAACAAGATCACTCTGGTCTTTTGATGGAGAATGAATTCTAGGGCAGTAAAGCGAGTGGAGTCATTATGAGAGCAGTGAATATTGAATTGTTCTGCATCATTTAGCATAGCTCAAGCTGATGTGATTGAGAAAGCTCAGTAATGCAATCACTAAAAGAAGACAAATGATTATTTATTTGTGTCTCACCTAATGATTAGAGGTAAATATTGCTGGGCTGCTTTTCATCCATGACATCCTTCTGAGAAACAATTGCTTATTTGTTTGTTTTCTGTTTTCAGTTCTATTGTTCCATATCCCTAGCCTATTGTTCCCAAGTACATTTTTATAGTAACAGCATCTGCACACTACCATTTCAATGCATGAACAGTAGGGAGAAGAAGGCAAGCAGCAACTTTTTATAAAACAACATAATATTTACACACATCACTTCTATTAACATCAGTTATAGAGACTTAGATGCATATGATTAGGATACCATATTTTCAGGTGTTATTAACAGGTGTTAAAAAGAAAATGTGGAAAATGGATAAAGCAAGACAATTACTTGTCTCCACTTTGGTACATTGGAGGGATTTCCCATAAAGATGAGAAAGGATATAACTTTTATTGCCTTTGCAGGAAGGAGGAGAAATTTGGTTCAAGTTACAATTTGCCAAAGTTATTGTAATACTATGAACAAATGCATCCTATAGCCCAGTCACATAGTAGGAGTGAGGTATAGGAAAAGTGTTGATGGTGGTAATAATAGCAATGTAGTAGTATGTAATGATTACCATTTAAGTATGCTTTGTATTAAATTAATGGTTGTAAAAATTGAAAAGCTGGTATCTTTCATATTACAGGGTGCATATTCAAATGTGTCTTCAATAAGATTAAAATTGCTACCATGAGTTATTTATATTTCATTTCACAAATTCTCAATTTTTATATCTCCTGTTCCTTTTCCAGCTAGCAAAAGAGTATGGCCCTGTGTTCACAGTGTATTTTGGTACAAAGCCCACTGTGGTGTTGCATGGATATGAAGCAGTGAAGGAGGCCCTGCTTGATCGTGGAGAGGAGTTTTCTGACAGAGTGACTCTCCCAGTGGTTGACAGATATGCACAAGCATCAGGTACATTTTAGTCTGTGGAATGTGCTTGAGGTTCTGAAATGCAGAGTTTCCAAATAGACCTAGGAATTGGGAAATTATAAACTTTCAAAGAAATTCATGAAATACACCTAGGCTTTTTAGGGTAAGTGTGTGAATAATTATTCTCTAGGAATCATTCTTTTTGATTCCATGAATGTGACACAGTATCCCCAGGAGGTATAAACTTCAGTAAAAGCAAGTCACAAAAAATGAATTTTCCATGAATTTTTGGCAAAGACACATTCATTTAAGTGATTGTTGCTTACGTCAATGAGATAAAAGAGATTAGAGAGAAATGACTAAATTATCGATCCATCAAATATCTAATTTCCTAAACTGACTAATGATATCAAATAATATTCTAGGAAGTTTGTCTTGTTTGCAAGGAGCCAACGTAAAGTTGGTGTATTTCCAGCCTTGTTTTCTACCCCTTCTAAAAAGGCATAAGGATGATTTGACTCCAATAGAATCCAAAGTCTGAAGCATAGCTATATTACTCAAAGAAGATTGTAGAGAAGTGTAGAATGATGAATTCATATCAGAAAAGGATGGGCCAGCACTGTGGCACAGCAGGTTAACGCCCTGGCCTGAAGTGCCAGCATCCCATATGGGTGCCTGTTCAAGACCCGGCTGCTCCACTTCCGTTCCAGCTCTCCGCTATGGCCTGGGAAAGCAGTAGAAGTTGCCCTACCAGCTCTCTGCTGTGGCCAGGGAGTGCAGTGGAGGATGGCCCAAGTGCTTGGGCCCTGCACCCCATGGGAGACCAGCAGAAGCACCTGGCTCCTGCCTTCGGATCAGCGCAGCGTGCCGGCCGCATCGGCCATTGGAGGGTGAACCAATGGCAAGGGAAGACCTTTCTCTCTGTCTATCTCTCTCACTCACTGTCCATCCTGCCTGTCAAAAAAAAGAAGTGGCCCTAGCCTTTGGGCCCCTGCACCCACTTGGGAGACCTGGAAGAAGCTCCTGGCTCCTGGCTTCAGATCAGCACAGCTCTGGCATTGCAATCAATTGGGAAGTGAACCATTGGATGGAAGACCTCTTTCTCTCTCTGTGTGTGTAACTCTGACTTTCAAATAAAATAAATAAATCTTTAAAAAAAAGAAAAAGGTATGCAATTGATAAAGGGTTAATATCCAAAATCTATAAAGAACTCAAGAAATTAAAAAACAGCAACGCAAACAATTCAGTTAGGAAAAGGAGCAAAGGATTGAACAGGTCTTTTTCAAGAAAGGAAATTTCTTGATGGTAGGACCACATCTCCTAGAAGAAATTGAACATGTAGGGAGTTTTGTTTTTTGTTTTTGTTTTTTAGACAGGCATAGTGGACAGTGAGAGAGAGAGAGAGAGAGACAGAGAGAAAGGTCTTCCCTTGTTGTTGGTTCACCCTCCAATGGCCGCCGTGGCCGGCACGCTGCGACCGGCGCACCACACTGATCCGATGGCAGGAGCCAGGTGCTTCTCCTGGTCTCCCATGGGGTGCAGGACCCAAGTATTTGGGCCATCCTCCACTGCACTCCCTGGCCACAGCAGAGAGCTGGCCTGGAAGAGGGGCAACTGGGACAGAATCCGGCACCCCGACCGGGACTAGAACCCAGTGTGCTGGTGCCGCAAGGCGGAGGATTAGCCTATTGAGCGGCGGCGCCAGCCTCAAGTAGGGAGTTTTTAATGAGAAGAATTATCTATTACAAGTGTATTCTTTTTTTTTCTTTTAAAGATATATTTAATTATTTGAAAGAGTTACAGAGAGAGAAAGTAGAGACTGATTTTACACTCACTGGTTCACTTACCAGGTGGTCACGGTGGCCAGGACTGAGCCAGGACACACCAGTATCTTCATTGGGGTCTCTCACATGGGTAGCAGGAGCTCAGGAACTTGTGCCATATTCCACTGCTTTCCCCAGGGAATTAGCAGGGAGCTGCATCAGAATTGGAACAATCGGGACACAAACTGGCGTTCATAAGAGATGCCAGCATTGCAGTTGGCATTCTTGCCCACCATATCACCCTTCTTTATTTGGGTATTCTTTATTTGAGCAATGATTGTCAAGAGATTTTTATGTAGAAGAATTTCTCACCACTTGAGAATGCCTTCTTTTTTAGTTTCCCCCTAAAATCAGAACATTCTTCCTGGGAGTTTAAATCTCCGAGTTGGATCCATTGTGATTTATTATCTGTGGTATTGAGCATCTTTTGCCAACATGATCTTCTGCATCCTTGCCAGTAAAGAAAGCGGAAAACACTTGGTTCACAGTGTTATTTTGAGGTTTTGAAGAACTAACACATGAAAAATATTTTAGTACTATTCCAACTCAAGAATCCTGACAGCAGAATTCTAGGTTGGCTTACAGAAAGGGCAGAATAGTTAGGAATCCGTTGGAATTCCTGCAGCCAACACCAAAAGGTATATACACATCATACTGAATTGTCCATATTGTTTTCAGAAATGTATACTCTCACATACAGTTCATGAATGTGGATAATATGGTAACATGTTTTGTTGTTGTTGGTTTGGTTTTTGTCCTGATAGGACTTATTTTTGGCCGTGGAGAATTATGGAAGGAGACTCGGCGTTTCACTCTCACGGTCTTGCGGAACATGGGGATGGGGAAGAAAACTATTGAGGACCGAATTCAAGAAGAAGCCACATGTCTGGTAGAAGCATTAAGAAAAACCAATGGTGTGTATTTCTTTATATCATTAAGAATAGTAGTTGTGTAGACTAAATGCTATTATAATAGCTTAAAGTAAAAATATGGTAAAAAATTGCAATAGAAAATTACTTACATGTAAGTAGTAAGGTGTAAAGGAGTTGGCAATTAAACATTTTCAGGGATCAACTTGGTAGAGGGGTGTGTATTTTCATCTTTGGTGTGTGCTGTCATACAAATTTATCTTTTTGTGCAGTTGTAAAAGGAAAAAAGAACCAAGTAAAGAGCAAATAGAGTTTAGACCAGATATGGAAATTGCACACAAAATTATTCTTAGATCCAAGAGCTATAACTTTGTACTGTGGTCACACCAGTAGGAGTAGTAGGAAAATATGGTCAGTTGTGTGCAACTGAAGGTGAAGAGTGTGTGGATTTTCATAATGAGCTAGGCAGCACTAGTATAAAAATGCAAGTAAGCTCTTTATTAATATATGCATAACATTGCAGGAATGTCAAAGCTTTCCACTGATTAGGGTTGGATTGTAGGTGTGAATGGAGGGGACACCTGTGTCACAAATGTCTTAGATATGTGGATGTTTGTACACACAATGCAGGTTTGTGATGGAGGTGAAGGAAGAAATTTTTGGGCAGGAGAGCAGGTAGAGCAGTGTTAAGATCAGGATCAGAAAATATATGTGATTTCAGAATATCAGTATTCAAATATTTTTAAGATGATTATAAACTTTGAGATGGTATGATCTAGACATTGAATACTTGCTGTATTTCTTAGTTAAATTATACTATTATCCATATAGGTTTTTTTTTTTTCTGCCACCGCTATAAAAATACAATTCTCAGGATTCTCCATTATGTTGTTCCTTAGAATAAATTTCTGGAAATTGAGTTAGGGTTTCAAAATACCTTTCTTGAGATTTTGTTACTTTACCAAAGTAAATGGAGGGAACATGTATATAATCATGGATAAGGATATGAAGCATACTCTGAAACTATTGATACATAAAGTTATTTTTAAGTGATAGTTCATTATTGTAACATATTTATAAAGAGATCTTCATTGAGATATAACTCACAAGTTTTATAATTCACTTATTTAACATTTTCATTCCAATAGTATTTTATCAGAGTTGTGCAATCATCACTAAAATAAATTTTAGGACATTTTCATGACTCAAGAAAGAAACTCCATAACCGTTAGTGTCCTTCCCAGTTTCTCCAGCCACACATCTACTCCCTTCTCCTCAATGCTCAGCACCAAGCAATCACTTATCTATATACTGTTCCTATACATTTGCCTATTTTGGATTGTTCCTTCACCTTCTATATAAATGTAATTAAGTCTTCTTTGATCATCCACATATATCCTTTCAGCTTTTCCTCCTGACCACCATGCATCTGGTAAGCACCATTGTATTCACCCCTTCAATGAGATTAACTTTTAAGGTTTGCTCATATAAGAAAGACAGTGTAGTATTTGTCTTTCTGTACCTTTCCCTTAGCTTAATGTTCTCCAGACTCATTGATGTTGTAAACAACAGTATTTAACTCCATTTTGTGCTGAATGATATTCCTTTCCATTGCATTTTCCTTTCCCATTAATCTACTGATGGACAACTAGTTTGATTCCAGATATCGGTTATTATGATTATTGCTGCAATAAGCATGGGAATGTAGCTATTCCTCCAAAAATATTATCTAAATGGAAACAAGGAAGGGATTGCTGGGTCATATGATGATTCGATTTTTAATTCCTGAGAGCATCCATATTATTGTCCATAAAGACAATACTAGTTTACTGTTAAACTGGATGCTGAAGGTGGAGTGTTGGGGTCTCCTGCAAATCACGTCATCGTATTGCCATCTATATCTCCCCCAGATTCAATAATATTTGTTTTATGTCTCTGAGTCTTGCATTGTTAGATACATACATTCATATATATATATATATATATATATATATATAAACTGTTTTACAATTTTGCTAGACATTTCTATCATTTAATGATGATCTCCTTTATGGTTTTTTAAACTGTATTTTATTTTTTAAAACCATTTTTTAAACTTCTATATATGAGGCAAAATATGTAATACTGTGCTTTCTTTTCTGGCTTATGTTATCTAAAATTGTCATTTTTCAATCCATCCATTTTGCTTCAGAAGACCAGATACATTTTTTTAAAGACAACATTTTATTGTGCATATATACCATATTTTCCGTTCATATTGTCCATCCATCTATCAATGGATACCTACATTGATACCATATCTTGTCAGTTGTGAACAATGTTAAAATGAATATGGAAGTTTGGATACCTATTTCATATGCTGATTTCATTAACTAGATATATACTGAGAAGTGAGGTAACTGGGTCATATAGTAGACACATTTTTTATTTATTTTTTATTTTTTATTTTTGACAGGCAGAGTGGACAGTGAGAGAGAGAGAGACAGAGACAGAGAGAAAGGTCTTCCCTTGCCGTTGGTTCACCCTCCAATGGCCGCCACGGCTGGCGCACTGCGGCCGGCGCACCACGCTGATCCAATGACAGGAGCCAGGTGCTTCTCCTGGTCTCCCATGGGGTGCAGGGCCCAAGCACTTAGGCCATCCTCCACTGCACTCCCTGGCCACAGCAGAGAGCTGGCTTGGAAGAGGGGAACCAGGACAGAATCTGGAGCCCCGACCAGGACTAGAACCCGATGTGCTGGCTCCGCAAGGTGGAGGATTAGCCTGTTGAGCCACTGCGCCGGTCAGTAGACACATTTTTAACATTTTGAAGAACCTTCATAGGCATCCCCATGATGGTCGTACAATATCAGGTTCACCAGTAGTGGATAGTAAGTGTTCCCATTCTTCACATCCTTTGCAGCAGTTGCTATTTTTGTCTTTTTATATTAGTCACCTGACTGAAATGACATGACATCTGATTGTAGTTTTGATATGCATTCTCTGATAGGTAGAGATAATCAGCACTTTTTTTCATGTATTCATATCCTTTTTATAATTCTGTGAAATATCTGTTCAGATGCTTTGTCCTTTTGTTAAGGGGACTATTTGTTCTTTGCTGTTTAGGTCTGATTGTTGCTGAGAATTTGGAGTTCTTTATATGTTCTGCCTATTAACCCTTGTTCAAGTGAATAATTTCCAAATATTTTCTTCAAATCTATTGTTTATGTCTTTATTGTGTTGATTGCTTCCTTGGCTTGCCATAGTTTCTTAGTTTGATATGGTCCAATATGTCTATTTATGCTTTTGTTGCCTGTACTTTGTGGGTGTTACCAGAAAGTTATTGACTATACTGAATTCTTGAAGTTCCCAACATGTTTTCTTCCAGTAACTTCATTGTTTCATATGTTATACTTAGAGTTTGGATTCACCATGTGTATATTTTGTTTAGAGTGATAGGTGGAGTTTCTCTTAGTTTCAACTTCTGAATATGGATATCTGTTTTCCCAGAACAATTTATTGAAGAGGATATTTATGGATTATATGTTTTGGGGAACTTTTAGCTAGAATCAGGTCACTCTGAAGGTTGGAATTGTTTCTAGGATTTTTATCCTCTTCTATTTGTCTATCAGTCTGTGCAATATCATATTGTTTTAGTTATCATAGTGTTGTGATATTTCTTGAAATTGGGTATTGTAATACTTGCACCTTTGTTTTTACTCAAGATTGCTTTGGCTATTTGGACACTTTTGTGTCCATTTAAATTTTAGGGTTATTTTTTCTAGTTCAACAAGAAATATTATTAGCATTTTGGTAGAATTATATTGCATCTGTAAATAACTTTGAGTACTATGGGTATTTCAACAATATTAATTCTTCCAACTTGTGAACATGGGGGAGTTGTTTTTTTATTTTTCTGTGTCTTCGTTTTCTTTCATCAAAGTTTATCATTTTCATTATAAAGGTCATGCACTTCATTTATTATATTTATACTTAAGTATTTTAAAACTTTTATAGAACTCTCTAATTCTTTGATCAAGACACATATTGCTAAATTCCACCTTCTCTCTCAGCACTGCTTTTGATATATCCTTAATTTTAAATTTTTGTCCATAATTTTGAATATGTTGTTTTATTTCTGTTTGAAACAAGGTATGCTTTAACTTTGTTCTGATTTCTTCAATGACCCATATATATTCAGAGCAGCTTTGTCAGGTTCTATGTGCTGCTGTGATTCTTCAGGTTTGTGTGTTTGTTGATATCCAATTTTATTGTATAATCAGAGAAAGTTGATGGCATAATTTCAAAGTTTTTGAATCTGTTGAAACTTGTTTTGTGGCCTAATGTATGTTCTATTCTGCAGGATGATTTGTGTATTCAAGAAAAGAATGTGGATTGTGCAACTGTTGGATGACACATTCTGCAAACATCATTAGGTCCATTTTCTATATAGTGTAGCTTAACTTTGATATTTCTTTGTTAATTTTGTGTCTCCATAATTTTTCTGGTTATGAAAATGGAGTGTTGGAGTTCTCCCACTAACATGGTATCAGAGCATATTGCTCTTTAATTTTAGTAAAGTTTGCTTTATTAATTTGTACTTATTTACTTGATATTCCAGCATTAGGTATATATACATTTACAATTGTTATGCTACATCATTAGTATTCTTCTGATCATTATGCAGCATGGTCTACTTTGTCGATTTGTACATAAGTTGTGTTTTTATTATTATTATTTGACAGGTAGACAGAGAGAGAGAGGACAGAGAGAAAGGTCTTCCCTCTATTGGTTCACTCCCCAAATGGCCACTACGGCCAGCGCTGCACTGATCTGAGCCAGCAGCCAGGTGCTTCGTCCTGGTCTTCCATGAGGGTGCAAGGGCCCAAGCACTTGGCCATCCTCCACTGTCCTCCCAGGCCACAGCAGAGAGCTGGACTAGAAGAGGAACATTTGGGACTAGAACCCGGCACCCATGTGGGATGCCGACGCCGCAGGCGGAGGATTAATCAAATGAGCCACAATGCTGGCCCCCATAAGTTGTCTTTAAGTTTACTTTGTCTAATATATGTGTAGGCTTTCCTATTTAATTTTAATTTTGTTTTGTTTATTTATTTGAGAGGCAGATTTACAGATAGAGAGGGAGAGACAGAGAGAGATCTTTTATCCCTGGTTCACTCCCCAAATGGTCACAATGGCCAGAGCTGGGCCGATCCGAAGGCAGGAGCCAAGAGCTTCTGGATCTCCCACATAGGGGCAGGGACCCAAGCACTTAACTATCTTCCACTGAGTTCCCAGGCACATTAGCAGGGAGCTGGATCAGAAGTGCAGCAGTCAGACTCAAACCCACAGCCACAAGGGATGCTAGGGTTGCAAAGCAGAGGTTTATCTTATTATGCCACAACTTCGGCCCCTTCCTATTTCATTTTGGTTTCTGTTTGCATAGAGAAAGTGTGAAAGGATAAAGTACTGTTGTTTGACAGTTTTTACTATGTTTTCCATCTTGAGACGTAGTATTGCATTTCCTGCTAGCATGTAACATTTCTGTTAGAAAATTGGTGTTGAATTAATGGGGGTCCCAGAAAAGTGACTTCATTCTTTTCTCGTAAGATTTTAGTTATCTCACTAGGTTTTATTTCTAAAACTTTGACTATCAAGAGTAATTCTATGGAAGGGGAGAAGGAGCGGGAAAGGGGAGGGTTGCGGGTGGGAGGGAAGTTGGGGTGGGGAGCCATTGTAATCCATAAGCTGTACTTTGGAAATTTATATTCATTAAATAAAAGTTAAAAAAAAGAGTAATTCTAGTTATATGTATTGAGATGCTATAGGCCTCTTGTATTTGGATGTCTCAATTTTCCCTCAAATTGGGAAGTTACTCCTTGAATTGATTTTCAATGTTTCTGCTCCTTTCTTCTTCCTGATTCCCCAAATGCAAGTATTTGTGCATTTAATTGTTGCTCAGTTTGCTATGTGCATATAATGAGAGAATCCATGCTGAGACCTACATTCAAAATATTAAAGGAACTTTTAAATTATTTTTTTCATGTTTTTCCATGTTGTTTATTAGAAAATATGGAAAATGATATAAACAAACTAACATTTGAGGGAAATTAACAAACAAAATGGAATGAATTAGACTATTTTCATTAGGAAACTTTAATTTTGTTCTATGAAGGTGAAGTTTATGTTTATAACATGTTCAAGCAATCAGCATTTCACAGTTACTTTATACAGTCCATTTAAGAACTGTATTAAAACCGCGTGGTCACTTCTACTGTTTCCCTTAGCATCTCCCTGCGATCCTTCTTCACTTCTGTTCTGTGTTCCCTGCAACGTGATCTGCTCCATCATCTTCCAGAATCGTTTTGACTACGATGATCAGACATTTCAAACTTTTGTTAAGCATTTTCTTGACAGCACCAGACTTTTTAATACTCCCTGGATACAGGTAAAGTGAAGGTTCGCTTTTGATGCGAAACAGTTTTCTAGCAAATCTTTTGTTCATTATTCTGTCCCATGTAAGGTTTCTAATATAATATTTTTAAATTACTTCTCCTAAAGTATAAGTGAGTTATCAAGTTAATAAAATGTGTGGAAGTGAGATATAGAAATGAAGCAATTTGAATAGAACAAAGCTACATTATTCATTCGTGTCATTTATATTAAGATCTTTGTTATAAAAAGGTATTATATTTTCTTATTAATTTAAAAGGCAAGGAGAAAGAAAGAGAGATGGAGAAAGTGCAACAGAGGCAGACAGAGATCTTCCATTCACCAATTCAGTGCAGGAAGCAAGCCCTATTCTTTATCTTTTTACACTTTGCTAGTGAGTTAACGAAGGATTCTTTCCTCTTTCAGCTCTACAATACTTTTCCAATTTTACATTATCTCCCAGGAAGTCATCATGAGTTATTTAAAGTCTTTGATGACCAAATGAAGTTTTTTTTGGAGAAAATACAAGAACATCAAGAATCTCTGGACCACAATAACCCTCGAGACTTCATTGACTATTTACTGATTAAAATGGAAAAGGTATAATGTGACCATAATCTGCTACTCATTGGTGTGTATGACATGACACATAGATTAGCTTTGCTTTCTGGTGAAACTGAAGTAGTCAAATAAATGCTGTTTCATTAAGGTAAATTCATTGTTTGTGCAAGGCATGTTGAATGTCTTGAGGTATTTTTAAATTCTCTTTGAAAAAGACTAAGAAAGTGTTAAGTGACCATGTTAAACCTATTTCTTTATTTGGGAACTACTTGACACATATGAACATATATATAAAATATATATATGTATGTATATATATATATATTTTATATGCAATGACAATTATCAGTCTGTAAATTATGTATATATATATGTATTGTCATTGCATATAAAATATGTATTAATATATATATATATACATATATATACACATAATTTACAGACTGATAATTGTCATTGCATGTAAAATATATTCCATTATTTGTACAGGTAGCAAAGGAGGGAAGGTAGAATGTATGGGGGTAATCTGGGTAAGCCTTCTCTCTGTAAGCGCTTTAGGAAATCTTCAGACGTGTAGTTGCTGAAGAATCTCTGGTTCAGTCACAAGAAAGATAAATTTGGTCCAGAGAATGGTTAGCACAGTGAGGAAATATGGAGAATTTTCACAGGCCTTAGTTGAAGAACTGTGGTGTGGGTAATGATGGATGTTGTCAGAAGGTGATTGGGTCTAAAGGCCAAAAGAGAAATGCACACATGATAGAATAGACAAGAGCAGGTCAGGTGCGCAGTGGGCAGCAATGAGTGACTTAATCAAACAAGTGTTTGAAAGAAGTGAAGGGGTGAAAGATTTCCTCTAATGAATGAGAAAATGAGTTTCAGAAACGAATTGGAGTTTTGTAAATCTGATTATATTTTAGCAGTTTGAATGATTCTAACAATCATCTATATCATTCTGTAATGTCTAGCTTACTTTGCAGAATTCTTACCTGATGTTTAATTATTTTATGTTACCTTGATTCATCATGCATTTTTAACACATCTTTGCCAGGAAAAACACAATAAACAGTCTCAATTTACCATGCACCACTTGCTCGTCACCATATGGGATGTGTTTGACGCAGGAACACAGACAACAAGCTCCACAATGAAATTTGGACTCTTGCTCCTTATGAAGCATCCTGAAATTGCAGGTTTGTAGGATCATGGGGAAGGGAAGGATGAATCCTAGATAACAAATGGAAGACAACACTCATAATCATTCTGCCATTTATCTGTCAAGTCAAAGGGCAGAATTTTTACCATCACTAGTATATCTTTGTATGATTAGATGAATAAAATTCAAATTGGGCAATAAGATAAAAGGAAAATGAATTCTTAGAAATGCATCTATGATCTTCATAAAATTTTTTCTGTTTATATTAATAAAAATAAATAAATAAAGACTGAATGAAATAAGTGTACACATAAACTACATTGTAAGAAGTCTGTGGGTGAAAACTAGATATAGGATATGACATTTTATGCAAAATTTTCTATCTTCTGTGTATTGCAAAATTCATTCCCAAGTCATATTTCTCACTCACTTCCATTTTCATGCTCCATGCTCACATATATTTAGGCTTCCTTTTTTTCTATATTAATGTCCTACTGTGCCAATCAACTAAGCTCTTTTATTTTGCCAGTGAATCCTGAGCACTTTATATCATGACTCTCTTATGGATAGAACCTCAAACCCTCTAATGAGAAGTTGAAATTAAACTCTTGTCAGAATTTCTTAATTCTTCCTTTTTTCATACTTACCGAACCTTGGATTTTTCATATTGTCCAATACAAAGGCACATTTTCAGGTAGCAGACAAATAATCTTTAACAAAAGTAGCCAATGGCATTGATATTCTGGACCATGAGTTATAGACTAAAAGCAGTGGCCTCAGACTCTGACTCAGTCAGGCGTAGCTAAGACACATTAGGTTCATGACTACTTGCCTTCTCTGTTTAGGCAGATATTACAGGGACGATCACATTCTTCCCCAATGCGTTAGGAAACACAAACGTTTACCTATAGTGCAGAATTATCT
This sequence comes from Sylvilagus floridanus, assembly GCA_949820135.1. Taxonomy (NCBI): domain Eukaryota; kingdom Metazoa; phylum Chordata; class Mammalia; order Lagomorpha; family Leporidae; genus Sylvilagus; species Sylvilagus floridanus. Next base: position 47,718,871 of record OX463235.1, read on the forward strand.
TGAGGACTTAAAATTTAAGGTATGAATAATGCAACATTTACACTGTATATACATTTTTGTAAAGGTTTTTTATTTTATTTGAAAGGTAAAGTTACAGACAGAGAGACAGAAGGAGAGCCAGGGGAAGGAGAGATATTCCATCTACTGGTTATCTCCCCAAAAGGCCTCAATAGCCAGGGCTGTGCCAGGCACGAACCAAGTGCCTAAACTCCATCTGGGTCCCCAATTAGGTGGCAAGGGCCCAAGCACTTGGACCATCTTTTACTGTTATCTCAGGTGCATTAGCAGGGAACTGGATGAGAAGTGCAGTTGCAGGGAAATAAACCGGGCCCGTATGGATGCCTGCACCACAGGCGACAGCGTTACCCACTATGCCACAACACCACCCCAGGCGTTACATTTTAAGTGAAAGCTCTCTTCTTCCTGTTTCTTTCACTGAATAAACACTTTAATGGACTAGATGTTCTCATTGTGTTGGAAACTTGTACATTTAAAATAAAAACTGGCATATACAAAGTGATTAAAGTAAATTGTTTTTAATGAGTCATCAAGATCCCCATTCTTAATTGTTGATAAATTAATCCAGACACAGCATTTGAGTTCAAAAGTAAATTTCATAAAAAATTTTGTTGTATATGTGCATGTAAAAATCTCTCATGAACTTCTAATCTCCCCAGGAAACTAAAAGCCTGTCATTTTGACCCTTATGGAGATGGTTATTTATAATTTCCTCATGTATATAACTCATGCCAAATTGTGACAGAGATTAAAGTATTAAAAGAAACTGACTGTACATATGATTCTGGCTGTCAGCTAAAGTCCGGGAAGAGATTGAGCGTGTGATTGGCAGACACCGGAGCCCCTGCATGCAGGACAGGAGCCACATGCCCTACACGGATGCGGTTATGCATGAGATCCAGAGATACGTTGATCTGGTCCCCAATAACGTGCCCCATGCAGTGACTCAGGACATCAAGTTCCGAGGATACCTCATTCCAAAGGTGAGACACATGTCATCTATTCTGCACCCAAGGAATCTTAGACCATTCTACATGATACAATTGTAGATTATTAAGCCTTCTTAAAGTAAGGAACTACCATCACTCAGGCATCTTACCCTGTTACCATATGCTTATTGTCTTTCAATTTGAAGGCATATTTTCTAAATAAACAGTGCTTAGAATTCCAGAGAGTTTTCCGTACATACATGTTCCACTCACAACTTATCCAGTGACTAGTATGTTTTCCACTTTTACTTGCTTTCCAGGGCATGGTTTATTTCTCTTACCCATTAATCAGTATCCTATCTATAGTCCCACCTCCCTCCATACACAGTTACCCTTAATTATGAAACATCCAATTCAGTAGTCTCCTGCTTCCCTGCTTGCATGCAGGCTACTCATCACTACAGGAAAAGATCACAGAGCCCAGCAAGTTTGTATTATTATCCACAACCTCAAATGTATTTCAGGTTGTATCCAAAAGCCACTCCATACAACCTAAAACAACTTGCTTCACCATGCTCCAACGTGATCTTTTCAACCCTAAACTCTCCTCAATCTCGCAACTCCCCAAAATCTTTTCCTTAGTAATATGGCTTTCCTCCAGACAGAGAAAATCAGAACCACTGCATGAGAACACCTGTGATGTCCTTCAGTGGGGTCTCCACACTTCGCTGCAACCATATCCTTTGAATTTTCTTCCATGTGTCTTTTGAAGAATGATTCTCCTTTGATCTAAAGCAACTCTTTTCCCCTTCCACTTGGTTTTCCAGGATATTCCTCAAAGAATAATTTCCTCTTTCTTCTTAATCTTCAAGCTCTCCCTCTTTCCTGGCAACATTCCATCAGCATTTGAACATGGTCAGTTCTGATCTATCATCAGCATAACCTCATCTCATCTTCATTCTCAAATTTCAACAGCTATGAATTAGTTATGTATATGTAAAGAATGTTTTATTGATATCTTTGGCACCAACCCATTGAGAAACTCTTTCATTGTACTATTAATTGTATACTGAATATTTTGATTGATTTCTTGTGGGAGTCTTGTAGGTTATGTGGTCTTTCTTTAAATATCATTGATTTTATTTTGAGCCAGTAGTTAAATAAATGATTTTTTTATCTGCTAATCATTTTTTTATTTGACAGATAGAGTTAGACAGTGAGAGAGACAGAGAGACAGAAAGGTCTTCCTTCCATTGGTTCACCCCCCAAATGGCCACTACGGCCAGCGCTGCACTGATCTGAGCCAGCAGCCAGGTGCTTCGTCCTGGTCTTCCATGTGGGTGCAAGGGCCAAAGCACTTGGCCATCCTCCACTGCCTTCCCAGGTCACAGCAGAGAGCTGGACTGGAAGAGGAGCAACTGGGACTAGAACCGGTACCCATATGGGATGCCAGCGCTGCAGGTGGAAGATTAACCAAGTTATCCATGGCGCCGGCTGTTAATCTGTTATCTGTTAATCTTAATACAAAGCCATGGCACTGTGAGTTAATTGTAACTTTCCATTATGCTTTGGAGATGACCTTAGTTCAGGCTGGGTTCCTTGGTTTGAAATTTGCCTTCTTGAGGATCACCACAGAACATCCGATGTGCCAAGAAAAATTTAGGAACCTTCTTAGTTAGAGCTTTACTCCTGTTATTACTGAACAATGTCTGGCAATTCTCAACCCTCTGTGAGTCCTACTAAGTTCCTCCTGCAAAGTGATACTAACCCACAGCCATGATACTAAGGGAATGACCATGTACATTTTAGGGTTTTTTTTTTTTAAGATTTATATATTTACTTGAAATTCAGAGTTACCCAGAGAGAAAAGGAGAGGCAGAGAGAGAGAGAGGTTTTCCACTCCCCAATTGGCTGTACAACCGGAGCTGTGCTGATCCAAAGCCAGGAGTTTCTTCTGGGTCTCCCATGTGGGTGCAGGGGCCCAAGGACTTGGGCCATCTTCTTCTGCTTTCTCAGGCCATAGCAGAGAGCTGGATTGGAAATGGAGCAGCTGGGACTTAAACCGGCAGCCATAGGGGATGCCGACACTGCAGGTGGCGGCTTTACCCTCTATGCCACAGCACTGGCCCAAACGTGCACATTTTGAGACCACGCCTTTTAAAATATTCCTCCTTTCCTGGGCCCTTCCAAACCAAATCTGAGTGTCAAGTTTTGATCTCTATCATTTTACCTACAGAAGAAGAGCAAGTGGTTTGACACTATGAGCAAGTGGTTTGCACTATGAGAATGAATTATATTGTGATATAATCATTGATTGTCATACCTATCATATTACTTAAGGTAATTATCTGAATTGAAGTATCTATTAAGTGTTTAAATGTATGGGAAGCTTGATAGAAATATTATTCTGATTCTGAAAATGTGCCACTATGTCAGTATTTTATTACGCCATTCATGGTGGGGAAAAATCAATAGAAATAAAAATGTTGTCACCTTTCCAGAAGAATATGTGACAATTACGTTGAAAGCACACAGTAGACCAAGGATATGGAAGGTCCTTGCCAATTGGATTTCCTATTGTTTGACTTTATAATGGATTGAAATCTATCTGCTTTAGCGCAAGCTGTATAGTGAATTGACCCTTTCCTACGTCTGCAATATGTAGCCAATTACTGTCTTTTGATGCTGAGGAGCAGCACAAGCTAGCGCTATCGTTCCACGCAATCCTGAGGGCGAACGTCCCACACTCTGTGGTGTACTGCACTGTGAGATTATATTCATGAGATTCAGTATATTAAAGGCTTCTATGAGTAAATAACATTTTCCACTTATCAAAGTTCATTGAGGCACAGGCTAGCAATAAGTTAAGGAGCATCTGTGCTTATTAGTTTTCCAGGATAGTAGGGATGTGCAGGTATTTCAGGATTATGGCAGCCATATTCTGAGTCATGAAGAGGGCCTCATCCTTACTTATAAAGGTAATGACCTGATGTTCAGAGACATCAGTGCTGTTACTGTTGTTTATTTGTCAAGGACAATGGTGCCGGTGGATCTTTGTGGCTACTCTGTAAATGTGTGCTGGTATCACCTTACAGATTGGTGAAGATGGATTTGAAGACAATGAACAGTGTCCTGCAGGGTTCCTATGTGATCCAAGACCTGGTAGTTTGGACACTAACATATTCTGTGTCATGGAACAAAGAAACTCTGCTTCTTATGTTTTGTTCTCCTCGTTTATGAAACCAATGGATTATGTGAAATATTATTCATGTTATTTCATGTTCTCTATTTATGACATTATTTCCATTTCTAACAGGGAACACACATATTACCATCTCTGACTTCTGTCCTCTATGATGATAAAGAGTTTCCCAACCCAGAGAAGTTTGACCCTGGACACTTCCTGGACGCAAGTGGCAACTTTAAGAAGAGTGACTACTTCATGCCTTTCTCAATAGGCAAGCAAGTTTCATCTTTACATCTGCATCTTTACATCTACATCTGATTAAGTGAGAGGAGGATGAACTCTCCATATGGACTCCTCTTAAGTGGAGGGATTGCCTTTTGTTTGGGAGTAGTGACATCACTCCCTAGGTCCAAACTGTTTCCTCTTGGAATGCAGGCTGCACTCACAGCTTCTGCTTCCTGAAGGACAGCTGCTAGAATTTCAAGTCCACCAAGGCTCTTATCACCAGCTCTAAGCAGCCAATTCACTCAATAAATTTCACTGAGCATCTCACATGTAGCAGTCCCATTACACGTTCAAGCATAGAATGTGAATAGGAAGCAGCTGATCAATGTAAGAGAGAGAAAGACAAATGCACAGATTATGAGACTCAAATATGAGGAATGCTTTGCTGGACACTGCTGTGGGGCCTCAGAGACTCTAGCTCCAGGCTGTGGCAAATTTTGCAGTCAGGAGCATAGATGTTTGAAGATAAGAGAGATTGAGACTTTTGAGCCTCTTCTTTCAATTTGTAATAGATCAGGGAAGAAACAGATGGCACAGTAAAACTATTCTGTTTCCATAGATTCAGGCAGAACAGAAGAAAATGTGGAAAGGCACTAAGAATTAACTCCATGAGAAAGATGATCTCATCATAGCTCTGTAGGGACAAGAGAAGGAGGGTTGTCCAGGAACCGGGATAGCTTTAGGCACGAGGAAGTATACCTCACCTGGAGATGCATCTTTGGATAGAAGAATATAGTCCCTTCCCAACTGCCCCCTGGCAGAACGTGATTGAAAGGGCAAATACTCTGACATTTTTAGGATTTGAGCTTTTGAATTTATCCATAGTCCAGAAGGGAAGTTACATGCATTCTAATACAATCTAGAAAAGTGTGTCTACTGCGAACAGAAAGGCCACATGACAGATACAGGACACTCTGGAGAGAGTTAGAATGGAGAATTTTCAGTGTAACCCAAAAGAGAAACGGTAGGCATAGTGGAGGGTGAAGAACATTTCCTAAATAAGTACTGCAACAGGGACAGAAATAAGACATTTACTCTTGACTGGGATAATACAAATTGCTTACCCTTTGTATTGTGGTCCCAAGATTGTACAATGTTCACGTATGGTCTCAGGCCATCACTACTCCATGACTTATCTGACTTCCTATAACTATAGCCAGACCTGTTTCTGTCCTGGTATTATGGCTGTTATTACAGGATCTGAAGCTTTACTTTAGAACTGTATTCATATGTTGGAGCCAGATTAGTTACTTTAATAATGTGCAAAGTGTACCATAGTATAAATGTTAATGAATTTGTTCAAAATTGATAATACAGTGAACTGTGTATCATACAATTGTGCATCATAGAGGTTATAATGGACTCAAGGGTCTCTGAGCTAAATCCAGATGAATTTGGAGAATTTCAACAGGCAGAGCACAGGGGAAGCACTTTCCTGTCAGAGAAAGGAATGGAGTCTGAGGCAAACATAACATAACTAGAGATTTTGGGGAGTGGTGAGTAGTTAGTCAATGCTAGGTAGTAAGAACAACATGGATGGGTTTGAAGGATATGAGCCTTTCTATAACACGTGGGGGAATTTGGGATAGTCTTATATTCTCTGTTCAAAAAATTGAAATGAACATAGCAAATGAAAACCAATAATATCTATCATATCAATGAAGGATAAATAAATATAAAATGTATGTGTTTTTCTAATCTATAAAGGATAGCTAGATAAAAATGCAATAGGTTATTTGAAGAAAAAAACAAAACTGTGTAGGACCATTTATAATAATTACTTTTATGCCTGATACACATGGCAACAGTATGCTTTTCAAAACAGTTTGTTCAGGTGTGTTACAAGGCTGGGATTATGCTTTGGAATTCGCTGAAGGAAAATAAATCTGTTGCTGAATTCTGTGTCAAAAGTAAATGGAAAGCACAGTGTTTGCACCGTGCCAATTTGGATACATAGATCGTGTATGTGAAAATCTATTCATGATTGTATGTGTGTGTCTGTGTGCAAAACAACACTGACAGGCCTCAGCACAGTAGTGCTAATGTGGATGCACAGAAAATAACCTTTTTCCAGAACACACATACATACATTAATATGTGCTGGGGAAATGAAGTAGGTTCGGGTGTAACTTGAAAGAGCCATCAGGTTCATCTGCTGTTTCTGAACTTTTAGTCACTCCAGAGTTATTTATTTATGCCACTCTGTACATAATTAATGTATGTGTCATTTTTAGGAAAAAGAGCCTGTGCTGGAGAGGGCCTGGCCCGCATGGAGCTGTTCTTACTCCTGACCACCATCTTGCAGCATTTTACCTTGAAGCCTCTGGTTGATCCAAAGGATATTGATCCCACCCCAGTGGATAATGGGTTTGCCTCTGTCCCACCCTCCTATGAGATGTGTTTTGTTCCAGTCTGAAGAAAGCACTGGAATCCCTCTGAGCAACACAGATGGTTTCAGGCATGTGTGTCACCTGTTGCCCACCCAGTCCTTACTAACGAGAATCCAATCTCTGAGCTCTGTGTCTTCCATGTTTTCTGTCCTTCAGACTTCATTTTTAATTTCTCTAATGGAGTAAGCGCATTGTTTCATCACCAATAAAATTATTTCTGTAAAACAACCCAGAATTCATAAGTTGCTTTTCATCGATGGTATGTACCTAAAGGAAACACATTATAAATATCATACTTCATTTTATTAAAATTAAGAATGAGGAAGTTTTTTTAGCACAGCAGTTAAGTTGCCTCTTGGACACCCACATCCCCTATTAGTGTACCTGGGTTTGAGTCCATGCTGTGTTCCTGATCCCAGACTCTGGGTGATTTGTGCCCTGTGAGCGAGCAGGTAAAAGCCCAGTGGTTTCAATCCCTGACACCCACACAAGAGAAGCCACATGAGCTCCTGGCTCCTGATTTAGCCTTCTCTGAGCCCTATCGGTTTCAGGTGCACGGGGAGTGAAACAATAAATGGGAAAGCTCGGTCTGTCTCTCTTTCTAGTCCTGTCAAAATAAATTATCATTTAAAACAATTGAATTAAAATGTAAATATAAATAATTATCCTATCAATTTTGAGAAATATTAATGTAAAAATGACACAATCATTTCTCACCCAATCTAACTCTCTGGCATCCTGTTCTAGTGACACTTTGGCTTGTATATTCGTAATATTTTTACTCTGTAAAATGTAAGTATGTGAGCTGCTGTTTAGCCTTGCAGTTGAGATGCCCTGTGATCTCATCTCAGTCTCTGAATTTGATTCCCTTCACTGGCCTCTGACTCCAGTTTTCCTAATGCAGAGTCTTGGAAGATACGGTGATGAATCAAGTTGCCCCCTTTCTAGTTAAGATGGATTATATTCCTAGCTTTTGGCAGTGCTCTTCATTCAGTCTCAGCCATTGTAGACATCTGAAAATCAAACCTGTGAATGGGATCTGATTTCTCTCTCATTCTCTGTCACTCTCTCTCTCCACCCCTCATATACAATATATTTTAAAAATATATTCATATTTGTATAATTTATCGTCTATCAATGTTGTATTTATCATCTGTCTAGCTTCAACCTTCTCCTCAACTTTTTGTCTATTGCATACCTAGTCAACAATGGTCTCACATGCAAGTTGTATATGAATCCATTTACAGAAGCCAGCGCTGTGGCACAGTGGGTTAACACCCTAGCTTGAAGCGCCAACATCCAATATGGGTGCCAGTTTGAAAGCCAGCTGCTCCACTTCCAATCAAGCTCTCTACTATGGCCTGGGAAAGCAGTAGAAGATGGCCCAATACCTTGGGCTCCTGCACCCGCATGGGAGACCCAGAGGAGGCTCCTGGCTCCTGGCTTCGGATTGTTGCAGCTCCAGCCATTGTGGCCAGTTGGGGAATGAACCTTCAGATGGAAGACCTCTCTCTATCTATCTATCTCTCTCTATCTCCCTCTCTTTCTCTGCCTCTCTTCTCTCTGTGTGTAACTCTATGAAATAAATGAATAAATCTATATGCATCCAGTTACAAAATATAATAGACAACTTCCAGTATTGAAACTTCAAATTGCTCAATGTTATTGATATAATTGCAATGATATTGAAACCCATATCCACCACAAGCTTTACAATGAATGACTGGTGACAGTATTTGTTGGAAAGGAAGAAAATTAAATGGCATTCTTGTAGTAAAAGTGTAAATTGGCATATGCACTTATACACTTTTTGTCAGTATTTATGAAATTCAACATATGCACATGCAAAAATTGAAGTGTTAGGTATTTATTGAAGGAATTGGTAGTAGGATAGCACAGGTTATGTACAGTGACGTGAATAAAAACACTATTATTAAAAACCTCCTCTGGAAAACACCCAAATATCCATAAAACTACAATGAAGATACAATATTGTGGAATAGTTAGAAGACCTTACACAGAAATCATATTAACTGCTACTATTTGTAGCAGTTCAAATGCATCTCATAATATTTTGGTTAAAATTAGGCTTAGGGACTGGCACTGTGATGTAGTGGGTAAAATCATTGCCTGTGACGATGGCATCCCATATGGGCACTGGTTCAAGTCCTGGCTGCTGGACTTCTGATCCAGCTCCCTACTGAGGTTTCTGGTACATTGTGGGAGGCATAGAGTATATGAGTCAGAAAAGGCGTAATGGGCACAAGGGTCCTGTAACAGTATTTTCTTGACCTGTATTGCTGACACAAATATTCTTACAGTGAGGACATGTGAAAAATTCATTAATCTTTTTTCTATGTATATGGTCATCTTTTGAAAATAGTTACTAAAGTAAAGAACAGGTAGTTCTAGCCATGCGCTATTCATGACTTGTCCTGTGGAGGGCTACACACTGATGCCCTCCTGTGTATTTATTTATTTATTTATTTTTATTTGACAGATAGAGTTAGTGAAAGGGAGAAAGAGAAAGGTCTTCCTTCCCATTGGTTCAACCCCCAGATGGCTGCTACAGCCTGATCTATGCAGATCCAAAGCCAGGAGCCAGGAGCAATCAGATTAGAACCTGCACCAATATGGGATGCCAGCACCACAGGCAGAGGATTAACCAAGTGAGCCAAGACGCCGGCCCCTGTCTTGTGTATTTAAAAAGTGGGCAGTGGTGGGAAATCCCTGTTATATGACATTTATAGAACTGTGAGATAGAATCTGGATTCCTAAACAAGTCCTGATCCAGAACACGACAGATACTCAGTAACATTTCTTTTTTTCCCCCACATAGTCCTGAAAGATATGGCCAGAGCAATTAGGAAAGAAAAAGAAAACAGACAGAATCCAATAAGAAATGAAATGAAATTGTTACTATTCCCAGATGACAAAATTTTATACAAAATAAAACAAAAACAAATAAATGGACACTCTACTACAAAGCTTGAGAACTAATCAACAAATTTTGCAAAGTTTCAGGATACAAAGTTGTATACACAAGTCAGTAGCATGTTCTTACAGCAATAGCAAATTACCTGCAGAGGAAATCAAGAAACCAATTCTATTTCTAATAACCACAAGATTTATCTAGGGATTATTTCACAAAAAATTGAAGGATCACTAAAATGATAAGAATAACACAGAGATGAAGAGATAGAAAATGAACACAAAGACATAGATGAAATAGCCCTTATTAACAGAATATTCAAATCAATAAACTGTGCATTCTAACCAAAGTGTTTTACAGGTGAAAAACAAACAAGCATTTGTGGAAATGTGTTTGTGGAATTACAAGAAGCTCATTATACCCAGGCAGTCTTAGCACAAAGAAGAAGCAGTAGACCTTACACTGCTTTAAAATGTATTACAGGGTGCCAGGATTCGACAGTGCAAGTAACCTGGTGCTTAGGATGCCAGCAGCCTCCTCTAGCAGCTACCGCAGCTGAGGCCTGGCTCCTCCCACTCTCCATTTTAGCTTCCTGTAGATGCACCTGCTGGGAGGCAGCTGTTGAGGCCTCAGGTGTTGGGGTCCTCATTGCCACCCATGGGCAGACTCAGATTGGGTGCTAAACTAACTTTAGAATTTGACGGGTGAACCAGTGGGTTGGACTGCCCCAGCCCGCGGGGTAATCAACTAGGACATGAGGAGGGCAGACCTGAATGGAGAGACAAACCAGACACGAGAAGGGAGACCAAGACAGTACTCTGATCAAGGTCTCATTTATTCCAGCATCTCAGTGATATTTTATACATAACCAGCTGCAGCTCAAGGCAATACAGAAGTTAACAACACACACAAGCAACTTATCAGGCTTTCCGTAACACAGTCATACCATAGTTAATTTAAGCGGAGTGTTCTTGTTTTGATCATTCTCCTAGAGCATGGTGACATTTTTCCTTCCAGAAATTCCACAAGCCAAGACTGACCCTGACTTGTCTATGACTTGTTTATGAAGTGCTAACCATATCAGTGAGCTGTACAAATGAAATTTTCTAGTGAATCCTCCTTACAGGAACACAGTTGAAGGTTAATCTAACAAAGGCCTATACAGGGAAACCAGCACAGTGGCTCCCAACATTGGACATTTCTATCTATGTCTCCATCTTTCAGCCTCTCCAATAAATGAGTAAATAAAAAAAAAATCACATTGCTACACTAACTAAAACAGCCTGGTTATATTATAAAAACAAATACATAGACCAGCAGAACACAATCGAGAGCCTAAAAATAAATCTACATATCTCTGGCTATTGCTAGAATTTGAGGTGTGAATCAGAGGGTAGGACATCTCTCTGTCTCTGTGTATCTCTATCCATCTTTCTGGCCTCCAATAAATGAATAATAAAAAGTAAAAAATATTACATTGCTACACTAACTAAAACAGCATGGTAATATTATAAAAATAAATAAACAGACCAACACAGCCAAAAAATAAAACTACATAGTTTTGGCAACTTATCTATATAACAAGGTCCTAACTACATGTGCTGGGTAATGGAAAGTCTTTTCAGTGTTTGGGGAAAATTGAATATCCACATACAGAAGAAGGACACCAGACCCCATCTCTCACTATGTGCAAAACCCAACTCAAAATGGAATAAAGACCTGAATATGAGACATGGATCTTTGAAACCACTACTAGAATGCATAGGAGGATGCTTCAGACATTGGCAGGGGCAAGGAATTTATGGCTCTGACCCTGAAAGCAGGGAAAATAAAATCAGACGTGAACGAATGGGATTTCCTTAAAGTAAAGAGCTTCCGCACGACAATAGAAACAATCAACAGAGTGACAGACAACATAGAGTCTAGAAGAGAATATTTTCAAGTTACACATTTGACAACTCAATATAAAAAACAAATAATCCAATTTTTAAATGGCTAGAATGTCTAAGTAGACATTGCTGAAAATAAGACATACATGTGGACAACAGTTACATGCAAAATGCTCCTTATTTCTAATCCTAGAGATTTTCAACTCAATAAGACCATGAGATATCACTTCACACCCACTAGATTGGCTATTATCAAAAAGAAAGAAGATTATGACTGTTGAGTAGGCAGAGAAAAAGGAAGCTACACACTGTTGACGCGAACGCAAATGCGCCCACCCATTGTGAAAAAGAGTATGAAGGATCCCCCACAAACTAAAAATAGAACTACCATATGATCTAACAATGCCCCTATATTGGGTATATACCCAAAGGGAATGATATTCATTTGTGGTAAAGACATCTCTACTACAACACATTTGTTATAGCACTATTCACCATAGCCAATAAATGAAAACAATCAAAGTATTATGCCAAGTGATGAAAGGATAAAGGAAATGTGGTACAAGTACATAATGGAATACTACTCAGCCATAAAAGAATAAATTTTTGAAATTTGCAACAATATAGTGTAACTGGAGGTAATTGTGCTAAGTAAAATAAGCAAGCTACAGAAAGACAAGTACAGCATGGTCTCACTTACAAATGGATATCAAATTGTTTTTCTCTTGCATCTGCTCTTAGGAATTAAGAATACAATGATGTGGCCTGCGCCGCAGTTCAATAGGCTAATCCTCCACCTTGCGGCGCTGGCACACCAGGTTCTAGTCCTGCTCGGGGCACCGGATTCTGTCCCGGTTGCCCCTCTTCCAGGCCAGCTCTCTGCTGTGGCCCGGGAGTGCAGTGGAGGATGGCCCAAAGTCCTTGGGCCCTGCACCCCATGGGAGAGTAGGAGAAGTCCCTGACTCCTGCCATTGGATCAACGTGGTGTGCCGGCCACAGCGCGCCATGGCGACCATTGCAGAGTGAACCAACAGCAAAAAGGAAGACCTTTCTCTCTGTCTCTCTCTCTCTCACTGTCCACTCTGCCTGTCAAAAGAAAAAAGAAAAAAAAAGAGTACAGTGATGTTTCCCAAGACTCGGGAGAGTATGGATCATGAAGGATGGAAATGTTTTGGTGAATGCACACAAACTCATGGGTAGAAACAAATAAGAATACTTCGTGTTCTATTCCATATTTAAGTAACCTTAGATAATTAATATATTATCATTATGTATTGTATCTTTCTTTATAAAACATTCTTGGAAAGATTTTTGAGGCTTTCACCAGGAAGACATGCCAAATTTTGGAAGAGAAAGATATCTTATCCTATTGGATTTGTTACAATGAATACTTGTAAATAACCATCAAATGCTGAGCACTATTAATACAAATCATTTTTATTTGTCAATTTTTAGAAATGAAAGGAAATCTCCTACTGAACAATAATGACACTTTACTGAGGCATCCATCCTAGATCCTACTAATAAAGTACATCTTTAAACATCACTGAGATCCCTTCAGGCCTAATTATTAATGATTTTAAGATCTGATGAGATGGCCTGGATGCCTCACAAGAGGAAGGAAAGGAAAAAAAAATCTTATATAGTTGAAAACAGAATCTAAGGAGGGCTTATTGAGTTCATTTTTTTTCCCAATGTAAGGGAATCTGGTCCTGTTAGAATTTGGAGCTATATGAGTGAGGAAGCAAATTCCTGTGTCTCTTTGACTGATAGAGAGTTCCTGAGACCTGGTATCATGCAGGTTCTAAAGGTCAGAAAAACTTTTATGACCTCCATTTTAATCTACTGGTGCTGTAATATTTAATTTAGTGTTTGTTTTGAATATTACTGATTAGGGTGAGTCAAGGAATATTGCATCATAGCCCTCAATAAAATTTATTGAACTGAATGTTTTGTTTGGAAAGAAACCTTGTGAGTCTCAGGGCATGTGACCTCTCAGCACAGCTCTATCACTTACTGCTGCCATGATTTGGCCTAAGCAAATGCAAAATTATAGTTTTAGGTATTTTTTTGAATGAGTGTCTAGTAGGATAACACAAGGTATGTACATTGATGTTTAGAAAAACATCATTCAGGCCAGCACCGCGGCTCAATAGGCTAATCCTCCACCGTGCAGCACCAGCACATGGGGTTCTAGTCCCAGTCAGGGCACCGGATTCTGTCCCGGTTGCCCCTCTTCCAGGCCAGCTCTCTGCTGTGGCCCGGGAGTGCAGTGGAGGATGGCCCAAGTGCTTGGGCCCTGTACCCCATGGGAGAGTAGGAGAAGTCCCTGACTCCTGCCATTGGATCAGCGCTGTGCGCCGGGTGCAGTGCGCCGGCCGCGGCAGCCATTGGAGGGTGAACCAATGGCAAAGGAAGACCTTTCTCTTTGTCTCTCTCTCTCTCACTGACCACTCTGTCTGTCAAAAAAAGAAAGAAAGAAAGAAAGAAAAACACCATTCACACCATTCATAATAACCCCACTTGGTACTCACCCAAATTTCCGTAAAAATACAATGAAGAAAATTAAATTGGGGAATAGGTATAAGACACTATACAGAAATTATATGTTATTTATTGTTATTTCTAATATGAATGTGTTTCATAATATTTTGTTTAAAAGGTAGGTATATGTAAATATATTATTTCACTTACATGAAGTGTAGAATCAGATAAAACTACATGATACTAGATATATTAAGGGAGCAGGAGATATGAGTATGTAAAGGCATAAGGGAACACACCTAGATAATATATTATGGTCTGTATTGGTTACACAAGTATAGACACATTGAGGATAAATGAAAAACTCATTGAAGGCTTCTGAGACATTCCCTATGAGAATTATCATTAAATGAAATTGGTTATTAAAATAAATAACAGACAGCTGCAGCCAAGCACAATTATTGACTCTGTACCTTCACACAGGTGCAGTCCAGTGTGTCCAACTGTGTAGTGGTGGCACGTCCCATGTGAGTGAAAGGTATTGAACTGGGAGTTGACAATTTGGATTATGAAACAAGATCTTACCTGGAAAAGATAGATACTCACTTTCAGTCCTTTTATCCCATGTTCTAAATGGTCTAGCCTGAATGATTAGGAAAGAGAATGAAACAAAAGGCATCTGAATTGGAAAGGAAGATATCAAACCATTACTGTTAACAGATTACATTATCTTATTTAAAGAAAAAAAAAAAAGAAAGCAATCCTATTTCAATAGTTACAAACATATCTAGCAATAACTTTCACCAAAGAGGTCGAGTCTCTGAAAACTATAAACCTTTGAAAAAATAAATTGAAGAGAACAAAAGAAGTGGAGAAGTATCCCATGCTCATGAAGATTCAGTATCACTAAAATGTGCATACCATCCAAGTTGATTAACAGATCCAATGCAATGCCTACAAAGATTTCCATCCAGGTCAGGTTTCACAAGAAGATGAGTAGTGGATCATTTACTATAGTGTTTAGAGCATCGTGAATTCTTTAAAGGTAATTTAAGAAACTTGTATTCTTATGTTCAATGTTTGTGTTCAATTATATTTTTCTCTTTCCTTGAGATTCCTACTAGAAATTTGCTAGAACTAAGGTTCATAATATTTACTTTGTTATTGTGCTCATCATTATTATTTTGTTTTCTGGTCTATGGAAAATCTTTATCCTCCTGCAAAATAAACTAAAATGTAGTTAAATTCATTCTATTACTCATATATGTTTAAAATATCATTACCAATATATATTTATGACATAAGCTACATATTCACTTTGGTTTTATATTTTCTGAAACATTTTTGAAGTCCTGACAATTTGTTTATATCTATGTGTTGTAGACACTTTCAAATGTTTGTAGTGTTGAAGGCTGGTCGAGATCTCCTTCCTCAAGTCCCAGGGGCAGTGCAGGCTGTGGCAGTGGAACCTAGCGGGTGATGGGATGTGACTTAGAGGACAGGGGATGTGATGCCAAGAAGCATTTCCGTTGTCCCTGAGCAGTCTCTTTTGTTTTCTGCTATATTCCCTATATTATCTGTTGATCCTCTTGCCCCTTTCAGGATTCTCTTCATTACTACCACGATGCTTTGTCAAGAGTGTTGGGACATTTTCGACATGAGCCAGCTTAAGCCTGACACCTTTTTGTCCAAAGCCTCTCATTCTGGTCTTTTCCCTGGAAACTTCAGATCACATGGTGACAAATTCTGATATATGAGACATTCTTTCAACTTACTTTCCAAGAACATGAGCTCCCAACAGCCCTTTGAAAATATCATCATCTCAATGTTACCATTTATATAAGGCCAATCAAGCCACTGTTTCTAAAAGTGAGCTATTTTTTCAGCAGGAATTTCCAGTGAAAATTCAGGAATTATCACGGTTTGAAATGACTGTGTTTTTTTTCCTTTAATTTGCAACCTTTTTCCAAACCGCACTAAAGGTAACAATATTTGTCCAGAGTTCAAAGAGCACTACATGTGTCCTAATAAGCTTTCAGTGCACTTATAAAACCTGCAATCCCAAGGCTTCCATTGCATTTGCTCACATCACATCCATGGATCTCTTCATTGTCCTGTCTTTCTTGTTTGCTTCTTCTCTCTCTGTTGAAGCAAAGCTATGCCAGAAGGAAGCTCCCACCTGGCCCCACGCCTTTCCCACTTGTGGGAAATATCCTACAGCTGGACAGGAAGAACATCAGCAAATCAATAAGTACAGTGAGTATGATGAGTTCTCTCTGGGTTGTTTGCAATGAGTGAATAAGGTGCTTCTATAATCAATACATTGTGGTGAGAGACAGTATTTTACTGTGAAGGGAAATTTTATATGAATTATGAAAATAAGATCGTAAAGGAGAGCATTAATTGGATTTTAGCTGTGATTTGAGAATTTATACATCTAGAAACAATGAGACTAATAAGACAATAATTAAAATTGACAAAGGTAAGAATTTTTGTTCTATTTTGACCTACATCCATTTTATTATTATTATTATTATTATTATTTGATTAAAGATAAGAAATTTAAACTATTTTGAGTAAATTTTTCTAAAGCATACATTGATTGGAAATCAATGAAACAACTGAGTAAGGGCTTTTCAGTCTCTTTTATATTTGTACAGTAAATGAATCAATTACTTATCTGGACCAAGTCATTCACATGGCAGCTCCCCTTTGAAGCTTACAGGATTAATCTAAAAATTTCCTATGACAGCAGATTACCAGAATCTATCCTGGAAGCTCCTGCTTCCTTGATCTGTGGATTTGAGGGACTGTGTCATTATTCATCCCATCTCGATGTTAGTTAATTGTCTGGGGCAAATTTTCAATCTTTCAGAGCTTGAATTTCTCCTTGTTAAAATATATATGATGGTCATTTTGGTCAAAGGCTACAAGAGATCCTTGAATTACAGAAATTACAGTCTAAAGGGTAAGCATGTATTTAAAAAGAAAATGAGCAATATTACATAGGCCATGTAACTTGGGAGTTCAGAGACACAGGTATAGTCAGCAAAGTATACTCTGAGGAACTGAAGCTAGGCATGAGACTTACGGAATGAATGAACATTAATCAGATAAAAGTCATTTTTATGTGGTTTCAATCTGGAGGGACCTTGACTGAAGACCAATCGGTTATATCCCAGAGAGTAAACAAAAGCATACAGATAAGGAATGTGACTTTGAGAGGTAAGCAGGGACAGCAGATGTAGGTCTTGCCTGGATTTAAATGCTATTGTCAAGTATCGTAACAGAAATTGACACTAATAATGTACTTCAGGGATTGGCATGCTAACTTTTGCCTCATGATATGAAAACATTACTCTGCTTTTTTTAATGGAGAGTAAATTACAGAGCAGCAAAAGAAGTTGACTTCTTTATGAGACCAGTGAATACTAAATTGCTCTGCATATTTAGCATATCTCAACCTCAAATGACTGAAAAGCTCAGTAATGCAATCACAAAAGGAAGAAATGTTTATTTGTATCTCAGCTAATGATTACAGAAGAGTGTTGCTGGGCTGACACTCATCCATGAGATCCTTCAGAGAAATTTTTTTTTTCAGTTTTCAGTTCTACTGTCCCATTTCCCTAGATATTGTTCCCAATGGCATTTTTATGGTGACAATATCTCCATGCTATCATTTATATGTATGAATAGTGGGGAGAAGTAGAGGACAAGCAATGACTTTTTATGCAACAACATAGCATTTGCACGTATCACTTCTACTAACATCAGAGACTAGAGGTTAGTTAAAGGACACCAGTTTCAAGTGAAACTATGCAATGTATGCAACCAGAATCCCATAGTTTCCATTATTAATAAAACTTAGAGGTCTCTAGTGTTAAAAAAGAAATGTGGAAAATAGATGAAGCTGGATGATTATCTGTCTACACTTTGGAACATTGGAGGGATTCACCATATATAAGAGTAGGGACATAAAATTTATTGTCTTTGCAGGAAGGAAGGAGAAATTTGGTTCAAATTACAGTTTGCCAAATTTATACTATGAACAAATGCATAATATAGCACTGTCACGTAGTAGGAGCTAGGTATAGAATAAATGTATATGATAGAAATAACAGCAGTGTGGTAGTATATAATAATTATTCCCTTTAAGTATGCTTTGTATTAAATTAATGGTTTTAGAAGCTGAAAAGCTGGTATCTTTCATATAACAAGATGCATTTTCAAAAGTGTCTTCAATAAGATTAAAAATATTGCCATCAATTTTCTACATTTCAATTCACAAATTCTCAATTTTTGCCTCTCCTGTTCCTTTTCCAGCTAGCAAATGAGTATGGTCCTGTGTTCACTGTGTATGTAGGCATGAAGCCCACTGTGGTGTTGCATGGATATGAAGCTGTGAAGGAGGCCCTGGTTGATCATGGGGAGGTGTTTTCTGGCAGAGTGACTCTCCCAGTGATTGATAGATACTTCCAAGGATCAGGTATTTTTTAGTCTGTGGAATGTGCTTGAGGTTCTGAGTTGAACAGTTTCCAAATGGACTTGGGAATTGGGAAATTATAAACTTTCAGAGAAATTTATGAAATATACTCTTGCTTTTTAGGACAAGTGTGTGAATAAGTATTCCATCAGAATCATTATTTTTGAATTCCTTGAAAGTGACACAGTGTTCCCAGGGGGCACAAAATTTAGTAAAAGAAGTCACTATAATATGAGTGCTCCATGAATTTATCACACACTTACTTAAGTGATTGTTTCTTACATTAATGAGAAAAAGAGATTGAGATAAAATAGATTAGAGAGAAATGACTGAATTATCCATTCACCAAATATCTAGTTTCCTGGTCTGACTCATGGATGTCAACATAATACTCTAGGAAGATTGTGTCGTATGCAAGGAGCCAACATAAAGTTTGTATATTTCCAGCCTTATTTTCTACCTCTTATAAAAAGGCATAACAATTATTTGGCTCCAATAGAAACCAAAGTTTAAAGCACAGGTATATTATGCAACGAGCATTGTAGAGAAGCATGGAGTGAGTTTGGTTTGGAACTCATAGTATGTAAAGTTTATTCAGTTAATAAGACTGTGTCTTCCATAGCCTTGGCAACTCATGACTAGAGCCTAGAGAGATTACTGAAGACATAAACAAGAGTGTCAAATTGTTAAGTCAACAGCAGGAGTCACTGTGTACTTACTCCTCATGTGGAATCTCTGTCCTTAATGTGTTCTCCAATGTGAAGTAATGCTATAACTAGTACTGAAACAGTATTTTACACTTTGTGTTTCTGTGTGGGTGCAAACTGATGAAATCTTTACTTAATATATACTAAATCGATCTTCTGTATATAAAGATAATTGAAAATGAATCTTGAAGTGAATGGAATGGGAGAGGGAGCAGGACATGGGAGGGGTGTGAGTGGGAGGGAAGTTATGGGGGGGAGCCATTATAATCCATAAACTGTACTTTGGAAATTTATATTTACCAAATAAAAGTTTTTTAAAAATTATAAAAAAAAAAACTAAAAAGATTCAGATGCCATGGGGGTGGGGGATGTATCTAAAAATCGATCGCTAAATCAAAATAAAGACCATCAAATCCGAAAAAAAAGACTGTGTCTTCTGCTAATTTTCAGTTATCCTTAAATTGCCCATCTTCTAGAGGATCACTAAGGTCTGCTGAAAAAGAAATTAGTGAATGTGTTTCTTTCTTCCACAGTATTCTTAGTAATGTTTCCCGGACAGTGAAATATAAATTTATTGTTTCCTAATCTTTATTTATTCTAGAAGTCTGACATTGAAACTTTTTGGCAGTAAGACCATATTTCATGGAAGAAAATCAGCAAGTAGATGGGCAATTTTTAAATGAGGTTTATTCCTTTTTTTCCTTTAGAAAGATTTATTTAATTATTTGAAAATCACAGGGAGAAAGAGACAGAGAGAGACAGAGAGACAGAGACAGAAACACAGAGACACACACGCAGAGAGAGAGAGAGAGATTTTCCATGTGCTCATTCACGACACTAGTGCTTGCAATGACCATCTCTGAGCCAAGCAATATCCAGGAGCTTCACTTAGTCTCTCACATGGGTGGCAGGGCCCAAGCATGTGTGCTATCTGCACTGCTTTTCCAAGGCCATGAGCAGGGAGCTGGACCGGAAGTGGAGTAATCAGGACACAACTGGCACCCCTATGAGAGGCCATCCTTACCCATGGCACCACAATGCTATCACCTGCCAGTTTATTCTTTACTGCAGAAATGACTGTCGACTGATTCTTTCTCTTGCAGAAGAGTTGTCTCACCACTTGAGAATGCCCATCTTTTTAAGTTTTCCCAAAAAATCAGAAAATTAAACCCTGATAATTTAATCCTTTGAGTTGTAACCATTGTGACTTATTATATTGTGATATTGGGCCTCATGCTTTTCCCTCCATGCTCTTTGCACCTTTGCCAGTAAAGAAGGGGAAAGAACTTGGTTCACGCTGTTATTTTGAGGTTTAGAGGAGCTAACAAATGAAGAAGATTTCAGTAGTATTCCAATTCAAGAACACTGACAGTAGAATTCTTGATTGACTTCGGGATAGTCAGGACTCCATTGGAATTCCTGCAGCCAACACCAATAGGTTTATATTATATATATGTATGTATATATATATTTATTTATATATATATATTATATATACTGAATTGTCTATTATTTCTAAAATACATACTCTCACACAGAATTCATGAATGTGGCTCATAAGGTAACATATTTACTGTTGTTTGTTTGTTTCATTTTTGTCCTGATAGGACTTGTTTTCAGCCAAGGAGAATTATGGAAGGAAACTCGACGTTTCACTCTCACTGTCTTGCGGAACATGGGGATGGGGAAGAAAACTATTGAGAACCGAATACAAGAAGAAGCCTCATGTCTGGTAGAAGCATTAAAAAAAAAACCAATGGTACATATTTCTTTTATCATTAAAAGTGGAAGTTGGGTAGAGAAAATGCTATTACAGTAGTGTATAGTAGAGATATGGTAAATAAGTACAACAGGAAATTCCTTTTTTACTTACATATGAGTAGCAAGGTGTAAAGGAGTTGGCAATTAAACATTTTCAGGGACTTATGGTAGAGAATTAAGTATCTTCATCCTTTGGTCTGTGCTGTCACACAATTTCATCTTTTTATGCAATTGTCAAAAGAGAAAAGAACAAGGTAAAGAGCAAATGGTGTTTCGACCAGATATGGAAGTTGCACACAAAATTGTCCTCAGACCTTAGAGCTAGAATTTTGTACTGTCTTAACACCAGCAGGAGTTGTAGGAAAATTTGGTCAGTTGTGTGCAAAGGAAGAAGAAAACATGGATTTTCATAATAAGTTAGCAGACTTGCCTCATTAGTTAAAAACATAAGTATAGGCTGGCGCCGTGGCTCACTAGGATAATCCTCTGCCTGCGGCGCCGGCACCCCAGGTTCTAGTCCCAGTCGGGGTGCCGGAATCTGTTCCAGTTGCTCCCCTTCCAGTCCAGCTCTCTGCTGTGGCCCAGGAGTGCAGTGGAGGATGGCCCAAGGGCTTGGGCCCTGTACCAGCATCAGAGACCAGGAGAAGCTCCTGGCTCCTGGCTTCGGATCAGTGCAGTGCACCAGCCATAGCGGCCATTTGGGGGGTGAACAAACAGAAGGAAGACCGTTCTCTCTGTCTCAGTCTCTCTCTCTCTCTCTCACTGTCTGTAACTCTCTCTCTCTGTCTCTCTTTCTCACTGTCTGTGACTCTGTCAAATAAAAACAAAGAAAGTTATACTTTATGAGAGATGATGTGTGATACTCTCCTTTATTTACCTGGTTTATTTTATCTAACATTGCCATCTTCAATTCCATTCATTTTGCTTCAAAAGTCCAGATACATTTTTTGAAGACAAATACTTTATTTGCATATATACCACATTTTTTCTGTCCATTCATCTGCCAATGGATACCTACATTGAGTTCATATCTTGTCCATTGTAGACAGTGTAAAAGGGAACATGGAAGTTTGGAGACCTGCTTCATATGCTGATTTCATTAACTAGATATATACTGAGAAGTGGGGTACCTGGGTTATATGGGAGAGACATTTTTATCTTTTTGAAGAACCTTCATAGGCATGCCCATGATGGTCATACAATATCAAGTTCACCAGTAGTGGATAGTAAGTGTTCCCATACTTCACATCCTTTGCAGCAGTTCCTATTTTTGTCTTTTTGGTATTGGTCACCTGAATGAAATGACATGACATCTGATTGTAGTTTTGATATGCATTCTCTGATGGGTAGAGATACTCAACACCTTTTCATGTATTTACAGGCTTTTTATGATTCTCCTTTTATGTTCAAATCTTTTGTCCTTTTATTAAGGGGACTATTTGTTCTTTGCTATTTAAGTCTGGCTCTTTCTACCTATTTTCTGCCTATTAATCCTTGTTCAAATGAATAATTTCCAAATATTTTCTCCATTTCTGTTGGTTGTGTCTTCATTAGGTTGACTGCATCCTTGGCTTGCTGTAGTTTTTTAGTTTCATATGGTCCAATATGTCTATTTATGCTCTTGTTGCCTGTGCTTTGTGGATGTTAACAGAAAGTTATTTGTTATGCTGAATTCTTGAAGTTCCCAAATGTTTTATTCTAGTAACCTTGTTGTTCCCTCTGTTATATTTAGAATTTGGATTCACTCTGTGTTGATTTTGTGTAGAGCAATAGGTGGTGTAGCTCTTAGTTTCAACTTCTGCATATGGATATCTATTGTCTCAGACTATTTATTCAAGAGGATATCTTTGCTGGCTTGTATTTTTGGGGGAACTTTGGGGTAGAATTACGTGCCTATAAAGGTTGGATTCATTTCTAGACAATTCACTGTCTCCTATTTGCCTGTCTGTTCATTATGATAGTGATTTGATTATCATAGATTTGTTTTATTTCTTGAAATTGGGTATTGGGATACCTGCACTTTTGTTGTTTTTACTCAAGATTGCTTTGACTATTTGGAGACCTTTGCATCTATTTAAATTTTAGAATTTTTTTTTCCTAGTTCAGCAAAAAATGTTATTGGTATTTTGGTCAAATTATGCCGAATCTGTAAGTAACTCTGAGTAACATGGCATTTCAACAATGTTAATGTTTCCCACCTGTGAACATGGGAGACCTTTTCATTTTTCTTTCACCTTTATTTTCTTTCATCAAGGTTTATCTTTTCCACAGTAAAAGTCATGCACTTCATTTACTATAGTTATACCTAAGTGTTGTAAAACTCCTGTAGAACTCTGTAATTCTTTGATTAGGGCATCTTTTGCTAGATCCACGCTCTATGTCAGCATTTCTTTTGATGTGTCCTTAATTTTAAGTTTATATCCCTAATTTTGAATATGTTGTTCTTATTTCTATCTGAAACTAGGGATGCTTTAATTTTGTTTTGATTTCTTCAATGAGGCATATATATTTAGAACATCTTTGCCAACTTCTACATGCTGTTGTGATTCTTTATGTTTATTTGGTTGTTGATATCCAGTTTTATTTCATAATCAGATAAAGTTGATGGCATAATTTTAAAGTTTTTGAACCTGTTGAAATTTGGTTTGTGGCTTAATGTATGTTCTATTGTGGAGAATGTTTTCTATGTTAAGAAAAGAGTGTGGGTTGTGCAGCTGTGGATGACACATTCTGTAAACACTGGTTAGTACCATTACCTTTTTTTGTTTTGTTTTGTTGTTTTGTTTGTTTTAACAGGCAGAGTGGACAGTGAGAGAGAGAGAGACAGAGAGAAAGGTCTTCCTTTGCCGTTGGTTCACCCTCCAATGGCAGGAGCCAGGTGCTTCTCCTGGTCTCCCATGGGGTGCAGGGCCCAAGCACTTGGGCCATCCTCCACTGCACTCCCTGGCCACAGCAGAGAGCTGGCCTGGAAGAGGGGCAACTGGGACAGAATCCAGCGCCCCGACTAGGACTAGAACCCGGCATGCTGGAGCCGCAAGGTGGAGGATTAGCCTATTGAGCCGCAGCACCAGCTCTATTACCATTTTCTATATATCTTAGCTTAACTCTGATATTTCTTTATTTATTTCATGTCTCCATTGTTTCTTTTTATGAAGATAGCATGTTGGAGTTCTCCCACTAACATCATATCAGAGCATATTGCTCTTTAATTTTAGTAAAGTTTGATTTATTAATTTGGTTTATTAATTTGGTATTCCAGCATTATGTCTGTATTCATTTAAAGTTGTTATGCTACATCATTAGTATTCCTCTGATCATTATGTAGCATCGTCTTCTTTGTCTACCTTTAAATAAGTTGTCATAAGTTTGTTTTGTCTGATATATATGTAGGTTTTGATGTTTAATTTTTTGTGTTTCTTTTTTGAAAGGTTATCTTTTTGAGAGTTACAGAGAGAGAGAGAGAGACAAGAGAGAGATCTTCTATCTGCTGGCTCACTCCCCAAGCGGCCATAATGGCCAGAGCTGAGCCAATCCCAAGAAAGAAACCGGGTGCTTCTGGGTCACCCACATGGGCACAAGGACCCAGGCACTTAGCCATCTTCCATTGCTTTTGCAGGCATATTGTCAGGGAGCTGGATTGGAAGCAGAGCAGCCAGGACAAAATCATGCCCACATAGGATGCCAGATTAAGCAGAGGCTTAACCTATTATACCACAACGTTGGCCCCTTACTGCTTCATTTTGGTTTCTGTTTCCATAGATAAAGTGTTATAGGATAATATTGGATAAAGTATTGGTGTTTGGCAGTTTTTTCTATGTTTTTTTACATTAGAACATAGTATTGCTTTTCCTGCTAGCATGTAACATTTCTGTTAGAAAACTGGTGCTAAAGTAATGGGGCTTCCAAAAACATGACATGATTTGTTTCAAATGACATTTTAGAGTTATCTCACTGTGTTCTACTTCTGAGAATTTTATTACCAAGTATAATGCTAGTCATATGTATTGGGATGCTATAGGACTCTTGTATTGGATGTCTGTATTTTTCCCAAAAGTGGAAAATTTTCATGTTACCCCTTGGATTGGTTTTCTGTGTGTCTACTCCTTTCTTTATTCCTCACAGATTCCACAAATGCAAAAATTTGCTCATTTAATTGTTGTTCAGTTTTCTATGTGCATATAATGAGCGAAAATCCAGGCAGAGATCTACATTCAAAATACTAAAGGAATTTTTAAATTATTTTTTCTCATTGTTCCTTGTTTATTAGAAAATATGGGAAATGGTATAAACTGACATTTGGGGAAAATTAACAAATAAAATGGAATGGACTAGACTGTTTTCATTAGGAAACTTTAATTTGTTCTAGGAAGGTGGAGTTTATGTTTATGACATGTTCAAGTAAACAGCCTTTCACAGTTACTTTATACAGTCCATTTAGGAGCTGTATTAAAACCACATTCTCACTTCTACTCTGTTTCCCTTAGCGTCTCCCTGCGATCCTTCTTCACTTCTGTTCTGTGTTCCCTGCAACGTGATCTGCTCCATCATCTTCCAGAATCGTTTTGACTACAATGATCAGACATTTCAAACGTTGGTGAAGAATTTTCTTGACAGCATCAGACTTTTTAATACTCCTTGGATACAGGTAAGCTCAAAGTTCGCTTTAATTGAAAAATAGTTTTCTAGCAAATCTTCTACACATTCATCTGTCCCATTTAAAGTACTCAATGGAATATTTTTAAAATTACTACTCATAACCTATTAGTGGGGTATAAAGTTAATATAACGTATAGATGTAAGATATAGAAAAACAATTTGAGTAGAAGAAAACTATATTATCAAGTTTCATTGATAATATTTTTATAAAAAGCTCATAATTTATTATTAAGTTAGTTAAAAGGCAGAGATAGAAAAAGAGATATAAAAGTTCATCAGAGACAGAGAGAGATCTTCCACCCACTAATTCAGCGAGGGAAGCAGATCCTACACGTCCTTATCATCTCAGTATTTAAGAAAGAGTCTTCCAATTTTGTTTGTTGAGTGAATTAATGAAGGATTCTTTCCTCTTTCAGCTCTACAATACGTTTCCAATTTTACATTATCTCCCAGGAAGTCATCATGAGTTATTTAAAGTCTTTAATGACCAAATGAAGTTTTTTTCAGAGAAAATACGAGAACATCAAGAATCTCTGGACCACAATAACCCTCGAGACTTTATGGACTATTTACTGGTTAAAATGGAAAAGGTATAATGTGACCATAATCTGCTGCCTCGTTGATATATATGACATGACACATAGATTAGCTTTGTTTCATTCTCCTGAAACTGAGGTATTCAAACAAATGCTCCTTCGTCAAGGTGTATCATTACTTGTGCCAGGCATTCAGAATATCTTGAGGGTTTTTTTTTAAGAGTTATTTATTTACTTCAAAGTCAGAGTTACACACAGAGAGAAAGAGAGGCAGAGAGAGAGAGTTCTTCCATCTGCTGGTTCACTCCAATTCGTTGCAAAGATTGGAGCTGCGCCGATCTGAAGCCAGGAGTCAGGAGTTTGTTCCAGGTCTCCCATGCGGGTTCAGGGGCCCAAGGGCTTGGGCCATTGTCTGCTGCTTTGCCAGGCAACAGCAGAGAGCAGGATTGAAAGTGGAGCAGCCCGGACTTGAACCAGCGCCCATGTGGGATGCTGGCACCTCAAGCAGTGGCTTTACCTGCTATGTCACAGCGCTAGCCAAAATATTGGCATATTTTTAATTCTTGTTGAAAAAGATTTAGATGGGGGCCGGCATCTTGGCACACAAGGTTAATCGTCCGCTTGCGATGCCAATATCCCATATGGAAAGTGATTGTAGTCCTGGCTGCTCCTCTTCCAATCCAGCTCTCTGCCATGGCCTGGGAAAGCAGTAGAAGATGGCCCAAGTCCTTGTCCTTGGGCACCTGAACCATTGCGGAGTGAACCAATGGACAGAAGACCTTTCTCTTTGTTTCTCCCTCTCACTGTCTGAAACTCTATCTCTTAAATAAATAAATAAGTAAATAAATCCTTAAAAAAAAGAAAAAGAAAGTGTTATACTGACTATGTTATTTGGGGACAAATTGAACCATACAAACATAACTAGATGCATATGTGTGTGTGTGTGAATATATATACATAATTTTCTTACTGATGATAATTGTCAGTGCATATAAAATAGATTCCATTATTTGTACAGGTAACAAAGGAGGGAATGTAGATTGTACAGGAATCTAGTAAGTCTTCCTCTGTAAACACTACAGGAGATCTTCAACATGTGTAGCTGTTGGAGAATCTCTGGAAGAGATTATCATCAAGGAAAATGAAATTGGTCCAGGGAATGATAAGCACATTGAGGAAATATGTAGAACTTCCAGATGACTTCGTTTACAAACAGTGCTGTGTGTAATGATGGATGAGGTTAGGAACAGTGTTATAGTCAGTAGTGAGTGATTCTAGAGACCAAAGGAGAAAAGTACAGATGACAGAACAGATAAGAGCAGTCACATGGACACTGAGTAGCTGTGAGCAACTAAATACAGCAAGTGTTTGAAAGAATTGAAGAGCTGAATGATTTCCTCTACTATGTGATAAGTGAGTCACAGAAAGGAATCTGAGATCTGTCACTCTGATTATGTTTTAGCTGTTTGAAAGATCTTAACAATCATCTATATCATCCATACCACTCTCTAATGACTGCCTTACTTTCAGAATAATTATATAAAAATGAATTATTTTATGTTATGTCTAAATCTTTCTATTCAACATGTATTTTTAACACATCTTTCCCAGGAAAAACACAACAAACAGTCTCAATTTACCATGCACCATTTGCTCATCACCATATGGAATGTGTTTGATGCAGGGTCACAGACAACAAGCTCCACAATGCAGTTTGGACTCTTGCTCCTTATGAAGCATCCTGAGATTGCAGGTTTGTAGGATCATGGGGAAGGGCAGATGAGATTCTAGGTAATGAGGTTCTAGGTAACAAACGATTATGAAGACAACACTGATAATCATTCTGCCATTTAACTGTCATGAACTGGGACAGAAATTTTTCCATCACTACTATATCTTCTTTTGTTTGGATGAATAAAATCAAATTAGGCAAAAGGGTAAAGGGAGATGGATTCTTAGCATCATATTTAATAACTACATAAAGACTTTTCTTATCATATTAATCATAATAAAGACTCAAATTAAAAATTGTACCTATAAACTACATTTTAAGAGACTATAGATAAAAGCTAAAAATAGGATATTACATTTTTTGCAAAATATTATATCTTCCGCCTATGGCAAAATTTGCTATTGTCATATTGCCCCTTCACTTCCATTTTCATGCTCCATGCTCACATATATTCTGTCTCCTCCTTTTCTGTCTTAAGCCCTACTGTGCCTATTCTACTGAACACTCTGATTCTACCAGTGCTTCCTTACCACTTCATGTAATAATTATCTTGTGGGTAAAACTGTAACTTCTCAAATGAGAAGATGAAATTAAACATTGGTCAGAATTTCCCAATTCTTCCTTTTTTAAATATTGACCAAACCTTGGAATTATCACATGGTACAATGCAAAGGCACATTCTCAGCTAGCAGACAAGAAATCTTTAACAAAAGTAGCCAAATGGCATTGGTTCTTTGGAACATGGGTTATTACAGCAGTGGCCTCAGATTCTGACTCAATCAGAAGTAGCTCGGAGAATTCCACTCATGGCTATTTGCCTTCTCTGATTAGGCATTTAATAGAGGGAAGATCACTTTCTTCCTACACGTGTTAGAAAACACAAAATAATACCTACCATGTAGAATGATCTTGAGGACCTAAAATGTAACGTAATGAATAGTGCAGCATTTACATTGTATATTACATTTTTAAATCTTTTTAAAAAGAGTTATTTATATTATGTGAAAGTCGAGTTAGAGAGACAGAGAAACAGAGAGACAGAGAGACACAGTGAGAGAGAGAGAGCACACCAGAGGAAGGAGAGCTATTCTACCCACTGCTTATCTAAGAATTCCGCAAGTTCGACCTGAACAGCCCCTAGGAGGCTTTCCCTGCCTATCGCCAGCCTCCCGAGAGTCTGAAGCTTGAAGCCCGAGACAAAAAGCCTGAAGCCAAGTAGCCCAGGGACGGCATGTGGAGCCCAGGAAGCACCTTGTCTACAATTGGGTGTCCTTGTAAATAAATTCCTACTTAGACTCACTAAAAAACAAACAAAAAAGCAGTGGAAGATGCAACAGGCGCTTGGGCCACTGCACACACATGGGAGACCTGGAAGAAGCTCTGGTCACCTGTCTTCGGATTGGCGGAGCACCAGCTGTTGTGAACATTTGGGGTGTGAACCAGCAGATGGAAGACTTTTCTCTCTCCCTCTCACTGTCTATAACTCTACCTATCAAATAAATAAAATCTTGAAAAAAAAAAAAAAAAAAAAGAAGCAGCAGCCAGGAGCTTGAATTCCATCTGGGTCTCTCAAGTTAGTGTCAGGGACCTAAGCACTCGGACCATCTTTGACTGTTTTCTCAGGTGCATTAGCAGGGAACTGGATGAGAACTTCATTAGATGGGTCCCAAACCAGGCTCCTCTGTATGCTTGCAACAGTGACACCAGCATTATCCACAATGCCACAACCGCTGCACTTCATATATTACATTTAAATAAAATTTATCTTCCTCCTTCATTCTTTTGCTCATTAAAATCTTTAATAGACGAAATAAAAATTCTTATTCTGTTGGAATACATTTGTTAAAATAAAAAATGGCATACACAAAGTGATATTATTAAATGGTATTAGAGGCAGCAGGATGCCAGATTTCTAATTGTTAAGGTAAATTAATCCAGACGCAAAATTGAGTTGAAAAGTAAATATCATAATAAATTTTTTGTATGTGGGCGTATCCACATCTTCATGAACTTCTTATCTCTCCAGGAAACTAAAAGTTGGTCATAATGTTCCTAATGTAGGCGGTTATTTATAATTTCCTCATGTATATAACTCATGTCAAATTATAACAGTGATTACAGTATTAAAAGAAACTGACTGTACATATGATTCTGGACACGACAGCTAAAGTCCGGGAAGAGATTGAGCGTGTGATTGGCAGACACCGGAGCCCCTGCATGCAGGACAGGAGCCACATGCCTTACACGGATGCTGTGATACATGAGATCCAAAGATACATTGACCTGGTCCCCAATAATGTGCCCCATGCTGTGACTCAGGACATCAAGTTCCGAGGATACTTCATTCCAAAGGTGAGACATATGTCATCTACTCTCCACCCTATAAATCTTAGGTCATCCTATATAGTAGAATTATAAAATATAAAGCCTTTCATGATTATGTCACAAGCATAGCTCAGGCAACTCACCCTGTGACCACATGCTATGTCCCTTACAATGTGTTGACACAATGTTCTAAATAAACAGTGCTTAGAATTCCAGAGGGTTTTCGGTACATACATGGCTGCACTTACTGCTTATCCATTGACCAGGTTTATCACTGCTATCCATTAAGCAGTAACCTATATATAGTCCCACCTCCCTCCATACACTGAATTTCCCTTAATTGAGAAATGTCCAGTTCAGTATTCTCCTGCTTTCCTGCTTACATGTGGACTACTAATCACTACAGGAAAAGACCATGCATCCCAAGCAAACAACTTGCTTCACCATGCTGCAACATGATCTTATCAAACCTAAACTGCCCTCAATCTTCCATCTCTCCATCATTCCTTCCTCAGTACTATGTCTTCCTCTAGACAGAGAAAATCAGAACCTCTACAAGGGAACTCCTGTGATGTCCTTCAATGGGATCTCCACTCTTAGCAACAACCACATCCTTTAAATTTTGTTTCGTGTGTCTAGTGAAAGACTGATTCTCCTTTGACTGAAAGTAAACCTTTTTCCCTTGCACTTGGTTGCTCCAGTGCCTTCCTCCAAGAGCAATTTCTTCTTCCTTCTTAGTCTTCAAGCTCTCCCTCTTTCCTGGCAACATTCCATCAGCATTTGAACATGGTCAATTCTCATCTGTCATCAGCTTAAAGATATCTCATCCCTATTCTCAAATACCATAAACTAGAAATTATTTATACATATTTAAAGATCTTTAATTAATATCTTGACACCAACCCATTGAGAAAAATCTTGTGTTATAGTGACATTGTTTTCCTGAAGGACACTGTTGATATCCGTGTGACTAAATCAGTGAACACTTTCCATGCCTGATTTTCCTTCCTAACACTTAATACTCCTAGGAATGACTTCCCGTGGGATACAGTCATTCCCACATTACTAAAATAGCAATCATTTAGTTTTCCTCCTAACATGCTAGAATTCGTTCTCTCTACTCTTCATCCTTCAAACCTCAGTTACCATTCTGTATATTCTACGATGGCTGTAGACTTTCATCTCCTGAAAATGCCTTCACATTACTTTAATGATCTGGGGCCTAAGCATTTTTTGCAAGTGACAGCATTTTTATATTTTGGTCTTTAGGGTTTTGCTGGCTTTTTAGATTTTTCCTCCTCAGTGTTTTCTGAAAGTGTCTATGTGAAATCTCATTTTGGTTTTTCACTTTCAGTGACTGTTGGAGTTCTCTCCTGCATGGCTAATTGAAGAGCTCCTCAGAGATTGGGAGTAGTTCATGTGGAGAATTTATGGCTGCATTCATGAATCTCTTTTTGAGATTGATTCCTTCTCTTTTCAACTCTGAGCGGATTGTGTACCTGAGTATTTTATCTTGATATAAAGTAGAGTTATATTGTTTTTTAACTTTTATTTAATAAATAGAAATTTCCAAAGTACAACTTTTGGATTATAGCAGCTTTCCCCCCCCCCTAAACTTCCTTCCACCCACAACCATCCCATCTCTTACTCCCTCTCCTTTCCCATTCTTCATCAAGATTCATTTAATTATCATTATATACAGAAGATCAACTACCTATATACTAATATTTCAACAGTTTTAGTATATACTAAGTAAAGATTTTACAGTTTGCACCCACACAGAAACACAAAGAATAAAGTACTGTTAGAGTACTAGTTATACTGTTAATTCACATAGTACAACACATTTAAGACAGAGATCCTACATGCAGAGTAGGTGCATAGTGACTCCAGTTGTTGATTTAACAATTGACACTCTTATTTATGATGTCCGTAATCACCCTAGGCTCTTGTCATGAGCTGCCAAGGCTATGGAAGCCTCTTAAGTTCACCATCTCTATCTTATAGACAAGGCCATAGTCAAAGTGGAAGCTCTCTCCTCCCTTCAGAGAAAGGCACCCCCTTCTTTGATGGCCCATTCTCTCTGCTGGGATCTCACTCACAGAGATATTTCATTTAGGTCAATTTTTTGTCACAGTGTCTTGGCTTTCCATGCCTGAAATACTCTCATGCGCTTTTTAGCCAGATCTGAATGCATTAAGGGCTGATTCTGAGGCCGGAGTGCTATTTAGGACATCTGCCATTCTATCAATCTGCTGTGTATCCCTCTTCCCATTTTGGATCATTCTCTCCTTTTTAATTCTATCAGTTAGTGTTAGCAGACACTAGTCTTGTTTATGTGATCCCTTTGACTCTTAATCCTATCCTTATGATCAATTGTGAACTAAAACTGATCACTTGGACTATTGAGATGGCAATGGTACATGCCACCTTGATGGCATTGAATTGGAATGCCCTAGCACATTTTTAACTCTACCATTAGGGGTAAGTCCGAGTGAGCATGTGCGGAACTATGCATCTCCTCCCTCTCTTATTCCTACTCTTATATTTAACAGGGGTCAGTTTTCAGTTAAATTTAAACACATAAGAATAATTTTGTGTTCTTTAAAGTGTTCAACCAATGGTATTAAGTAGAACAAAAAATACTAAAAGGAATGAAATTGTAAGTTGTTCCTCAACAGTCAGGACAAGGGCTGATCAAGACATTGTTTCTCATAGTGTCCATTTCACATCGATAGGTTTCCTGTTGCAAATGACCAGATTTAATTTTTTTTACTGCTGTATAGTGTTCTATAGAGTATATATCCCATAATTTCTTAACTCAGTCTTCTGCTGATTGGCATTTAAGTTGATTCCTTATCTTAGCTTTTGTGAATTTAGCTGCAATAAACATTGAAGTGCAGACAGCTTTTTTGTTTGTCAATTTAATTTCCTTTGGGTAAATTCCAAGGAAAGGGATGGCTGGATTGTATGGTAGGGTTATATTCAGGTTTCTGAGGAATCTCCAAACTGACTTCCATAGTGACCTTAGCAGTTTGCATTCCCACCAAAAGTGGGTTAGTGTCCCTTTTTCCCCGGCACCTATAGTTGGTAGATTTCTGTATGTAAGCCATTTAACTAGGATGAAATGAATCCTCATTGTGGTTTTGATTTCCATTTCCCTGATGGCTAGTGATCCTGAACATTTTTTCATGTTTCTGTTGGCCATTTGGATTTCCTCTTTTGAAAAATATTTATTTAGGTCCTTGGCCCAACTCTTAAGTCGGTCATTTGTTTTGTTGTTGTGGAGTTTCTTGATCTCTTTGTAGATTCTGGTTATTAATCCTTTATCTGTTGCATAGTTTGCAAATATTTTTTCCCATTATGTTGGTTGTCTCTTCACTTTCCTGCCTGTTTCTTTTACAGTACAGAAACTTCTCAATTTGATGTAATCCTAATTGTTAATTTTGGCTTTGATTGCCTGTGCCTCTGTGGTCTTTTCCAAGAAGTCTTTGCATGTGCCTATATCTTGCAGGGTTTCCCAATGTTCTCTAATAATTTGATGGTGTTGGGTCATAGATTTGGATCTTTAATCCATGTTGAGTGGATTTTGTGTGCAGTGTAAGGTATGGGTCTTGATTCATACTTTTGCATGTGGAAATCCAGTGTTCCCCACACCATTTATTGAATAGACTGTCCTTGCTCCAGGAATTGGTTTTAGATCCTTGATTAAATATAAGTTAGCTGTAGATGTTTGGATTGATTTCTGGTGTTTTTATTCTGTTCCATTGGTCTATCCATCTGTTTCTGTACCAGTACTATGTTGTTTTGATTACAACTGCCCTATAGTATGTCCTGAAATCTGGTATTGTGATGCCTCCAGCTTTGTTTTTTGTTGTACAAGATTGCTTTAGCTATTTGAGGTCTCCTGCGTCTCCATATAAATTTCAGCATCCTGGGCTTATCTTTGTTAGGAGAGCCTTTAATATTGGTTAATTTCTTTCTCAGTTATGGGTCTGTTTAGGTTTTCTATGTCTTCATGATTCAATTTAGGTGGGTTGCATGTGTTTAGGAATCTATCAATTTCTGATAGATTTCCCTGTTCGCTGTCATACAACTCTTTGTAGTAATTTCTGATGATTCTTTTTGTTTCTGTGGTGTCTGTTGTTACATTCCCTTTATTAATCTCTGATTTTATTGATTTGGGTCAGTTTTCTTCTTTTTTAGTTAGTTGGGCCAATGGTGTGTCAATTTTATTTTTTTCAGAAAACCAGCTCTTCATTTTGCTGATTTTTTGTGATTTTTTTGGATTCGATTTTGTTGATTTCTTCTCTAATTATAATTATTTCTCTTTTCCTACTTATTTTGGGTCTGGTTTGCTGCAGTTTTTCTATCCTGGAGATGCACTGATAGCTCATTTATTTGGTGCCTTTCCAATTCTTGGTGTAGGCACCTATTGCTATAAATTTTCCTCCTAACACTGCTTTTGCTGTATCCCATAAGTTTTGATATGTTGTGTTGTTATACTCATTTACTTCAAGATAGCTTTTAATTTCTCTTTTGCTTTCTCTATGACCCACTGTTGATTCAGGTGCAAGTTGTTCAGTCTCCATGTGTTTGCATATGTTCTAGGGATTCCTGAGTTGCTAATTTCCAGCTTCATTCCTTGGTGGTCTGTGAAGATGCATGATATGATTTGATTCTTTTGAATTTGCTGAGACTTGCTTTATTGCCTAGTATGTGGTCAATCCTAGAGTAGGTTCCATGTACTGCTGAGAATAATGTGTATTCTTTAAGTGTATGGTGAAAAGTTCTGTAGATATCTGTTAGATCCATTTGGTCTATAGTGTCGATTAAATCTGCTGTATCCTTATTGAACTTCTGTCTGGTTGATCTGTCTATTGCTGAAAAGGGATTATTGAAGTCCTCCAATACTATTGTATCAGAGTTAAGTCTCCTTTTAAGTTCCTTAACATATCTTTTAAATAACCTGGTGCCCTGTAATTAGGTGCATATATGTTCATAATAGTTACCTCTTCCTGTTGAATTGATCCCTTAATCATTATATAATTCCCCTCTTTGTCTCTCTTACCAGTTTTTGTGTTTAAGTTTATTTTGTCTGATATTAAGATGAATAGGCCAGCTTTATTTATTTATTTTTTTTGGTTTCTGTTGACATGGACTTTATTTTTCCAACATTTCACTTCCAGTCTGCATGCATCTTTGTTGAAAAGATGTGTTTCTTGTAAGCAGCAAATAGTTGGATTTTGCTTTTAAATCCATTCAGCTAATCTGTACCATTTAACTAGACAGTCAGGCCATTTACATTCAATGTAACTATTGATAAATCGTGACTTTGTCCTGCCATTTTTCCAAAGATATTTCTAATGTATGCTTGGAACTTTCTGTGACCTTTTACTGGGAAATTTTCTTCCTTTACCTTTTTTTTATTGATGGCTATGTTTATGTGTTTCTGTGTATAACATATCTTGAAGCATCTTTCGCAGGGCTGGCCGAGTGGTGACAAATTCTTTCAATTTCTTTTGCTATGAGAAGTCTTTATTTCACCTTCCTTCACAAATGAGAGTTTTGCAGGATATAATATTCTGGGCTGGCAGTTTTTCTCTTAGTACTTGGGCTATGTCTCACCATTCCCTCCTAGCCTGTACGGTTTCTGATAAGAAGTCTGCTGTGAGTCTAATTGGAGATCCTCTGAGAGTAATCTGACGTTACTGTCTTGCACATTTTAGAATCTTTTCTTTCTGTTTCACTGTGGTGAGTTTGATTACAACGTGTCGTGGTGAGGATCTCTTTTGGTCATGTTTATTGGTAGTTCTGTGAGCTTTCTGTACTTGGTTGCCTCTTTCCTTCTCCAAACCTGGGAAGTTTTCTGCTAATATCTCACTAAAAAGGCCTTCTAATACTTTCTCTCTCTATGCCTTCAGGAACTCCTAGAACCTGAATGTTGGTTTTTTAATAGTATCCTGTAGATTCCCAACAATATTTTTAGGTTTCTAATTTCCTCTTCTTTTCTTTGGTTTGACTATATAATTTCTTGTGCTCTGCCTTCTAAGTCCAATATTCTTTTTCTACCTCACTGATTCTTTTTTTAAGGCTCTCAAATATGTTTTGCATTTGTTCTATTGAATTTCTCATTTCATTTTGATTCCTCCTTAAGATTTCATTTTCATGAGAGAGTTTTTTTGTCCTGTCCGGTATGGATTTCTGTAGTTCATGCATTTGTTTTTGATAACTTCTAGATGTTTTTATCATAAATTTCTTGAAATTCATATCTCATATTTCTTCTATCTTATCATCTTCATAATCTTGTATTGGAGTGTCATGTTCATTTGGGAGCATGTCTTCCTTTTTCTTGTTTCCTCAATTTTTGAGATTTTTCAGGCCTTGTGGAGATATTCTTTGGTTTTTTTTTTTTTTTTTTTTTTTTTTTTTTTTTTTTTTTTTTTTTTGCTGTGGTGCCTTTTCTCATTTTACTGTGACTCTAGATTAACTGAACTGTCTGCTTTTGGTGAATCTTAGAAGCTTGTGGTGGGTGTGGCCAGAGAGCTCTATTCAGTTCTTCAGGGTTAAGGGTGTGCCAAAGGTGACGCACCCAGGTTTGGAGTGATAAATCTTCTCTCCCTCTCTTTTTTATTCAGAAGGGAAGTAATTCTGCTCAGCTAGCTCTTCTCCTTGATGGAAATCAGTGCCTAAACACTAGCCCCAGTGGGTGTAATATTCATCTGCTCTGTCCCGAGGACCACACAAAGGATCTGTACAGTCCTCAATGTAAGCTCAGATTCCCCTGCAATGTCTCTCACCAGGTAGTCAAGGCTACTGAGTAGGTGGTGTACCACACTGAGACCACTCACATCTCAGCCACACTGTGAGCTCTCCCAAACACACTCAATTTTTTGTTTACAGTCCCAGTTCATAAGCTACACACATTCACTGGGTCTTTTAGTCTCCTGTTATTACTCCCAACCAGAGTCAGGTTTTTCTGCTTGGCTGAGGGTACAGCTGTTAAGTATGTCCAAAATCGCGCCTGCTCTATTGTCTCACATGCCTTTGTAAGGTGTGTGGGGAGAGAGAATCGTGTCTGTACTGTCCCTTCTGTTTTTTCTCTTCTCTATTTATGCTGCTGTACTTTCCTCCTTGGGGCTTCTAGCCTCGTTCCCTCTAGGCTCTTCCTGCCGCTGTTTGCCAGTGTCTCAGGCTACCTGGGTTGCACGTAACCTCTCCAATGCTGGTGTGGAGAAGATTCTCGGCAGCTGGGCTCCCAAGGTGTGGGCACCCGTGTCCTCCACCTAGATCCACCATGTCCCTCTAATTCCAGAAGAGTTCGCTCTGCAGGTTTTTCCCTAACTCTTCCCTGAGACTACATTATCTCCACTTTTATTAAACTATCTTTTCCTGGACTATCAGTGAGCTCCCTCCCTATTCTGCCATCTTGTAGCCCCTCGAGATTGGTGGTTTATAACCATGTTTGAGTTAACTGATATTTTCATTCCTCCTGTCTGTGCTAAAGATAAAACTAGGAAAATTGACAACTCAGCCAGAACCACCACCTTTTTCCAGATGACTTTTGTGCTCCACAAATTTGATGTCTCTGGCTGCCCGCCAGGTGTTCTCTAACAGGAACTTTCATCCATTGCCCTTTCCATGACTCTACATTGGCCAACATTTTCTCTAGCAGTCTCTACTGAACTAATCCCACCCAGGAAATTTTAATTTTACTCCGTTCTTATCAATTTTAGATTTACTCTTTTATAGCTTTAATTTTTGCTGCTATTTCTTATCACATTCTTTGATTTTCATTTGGAATACTTGGTTATATTCAGATAATCTTTGATTTTTCCAAAGTAATAATCTTAACACCTAAGGTGCTTTGGGCCTATTACAATATATAGGTTTGTGTGAATAAAGGGGATTCACATTACTCCTGTTTCACATTCAGGATATTCTTATTGTATGCTGAATATTGTTTGATCTTGTGGGAGTCTGGATTATCCTGTCTTCTTTTAAATGTCATTGATTTTTATTTGAGCTGGAATTTAATGGACTGCTAGTTTTTATCTATTAATTCTACTGTTATAGTTTATTATTTTTTTATTCTATTAAGCTTAATGCAATACTCTGCATTTTGCGTTAATTGTAACTTTGCATTTAGTCTTTGGACATGTCATTCAGCTGAGATCCTTGATTTCAATTTTGGCTTTTAGGGGTCATAAAAATGTTGTAACCTTTCAGAAGAATATGTGACAATTCCATTAAAAAGACACAGTATACAGAGGATATGGAAGGTGCTTGCCAATTAGATTTCATATTTTTAAATTTTTTAGTAGTTTGAAATATATCTGCTTTAGTACAAGCTGTACAATGAATTGAAACTTTCCAAAGTCTGTAATACATAGGAAATTACTGTCTTTTGATGATGAGGAATGGCACAAGCTAGTGCTACAATTCTTCTACGCAATCATGCAGGACAATATCCCACACTTTACAGTGTTCTGAATTGTGAGTTTTTGCCCAATAGCTTCAGCATATTAAAAGCATCAATGATTCAGTAACATTTTCCACTTATCATTAGTTCATCACGACACAGGCACTCAAAAACTCAATGACCATCTGTGCTTATCAGTTTCCCAGGATAGTAGAGATTTACAGGTATTTCAAGAATATGGACAGTAATATTCTGAGTTATGAAGAGGGCCTCACCCTTATTTGTAAAGATAATGACCTGATGGTCAGAGACATCAATACTGTTATTTTTACTTATTTGTAGAGAGTAAAGGTATCAACTGATCTTTGTTGATGTTCTGTAAGTATATGCTGGTGTCCCATTACTAATTATAGAGAGAGATTCCAAGACAATGAACAGTGTCCAACACAGGATCCTACATGATTTAAGACCTGTTGTTAGTTTGGACACTATAATATTCTGTGTCATGGAGCTAAGAATCTCTCCTTATTGTGTTTCTTTCTCCTCATTTATAAAACAAAGGGATTACATGAAATACTGCTCATGTTATTCCAGGTTCTTTCTTTATAACTCTTGTTATTTGTGTCTCCTTCTAACAGGGCACACAGATATTACCATCTCTGACTTCTGTCCTCTATGATGAGAAAGAGTTTCCTAACCCTGAGAAATTTGACCCTGGACACTTCTTGGATGCAAGTGGCAACTTCAAGAAGAGTGATTACTTTCTGCCTTTCTCTATAGGCAAGCAAGCTTCCTTTACATCTGCACCACCATGGCCAAGTGAGATGAGGATGGGCTGTGGGTGTGGATTCCTCTGTACTGAGGGACTGCCTTTTGAGTGAGGGTGGAGGCGTCACTCACAAGGTCCAAATTATTTCTTCTTGGAATGCAGGCAGCACTCACAGCTTCTGCTTCTGGAGGGATGGATGGTAGAATTCCCATTCCAATAAGGCTCTTCTCCTCAGCTCTGAGCACCCAACACACTCAATAAACTTAACTGAGCATCTCCATGTTGCAATCCCATGTCCACAATCAGTTATAGGAATGTGAATGGGAGGCAATTGATCGGTGTAAGAAAGAGAATGACAAATTCACAGATTATGAGATTCAGGTGAGAGGAATAGATTTCTGGAGCTGCTATGGGGGCTCAGAGAACCCAGCTCCAGACTATGGCTAATTTTGCAGTCAGGAGCAGAGATATTTGTGGTGCAGAGAAACTGTCTTCCAGGAAATAAGTTTTGAACCTCTTCTCTAAATTTGTAAGAGATCTGGAATGAAATAGATGACACAGTTGAAATTCTCAGTAGAATGAAGACTTCGTTTCCACAGATTTGAGCAGAACTGAAGTGAGCAAATGTGGAAAGGCAGTGAGAACAAAATCCACCAGGAAGATGTTCCCATCCTGGTTCTCTAGGGATAAGCAAAGGAGGGTTGTCCAGGAACCAGGATGAACCATTAGCCAGGAGGAGTGCAAGCCTCCCCAGGAGATGCTTTTTTGGATACAGGAATACTGACACTGCCAAAACTGTGCCATGGCAGAAGGGGATTAAGAAGGTAAATACTATGACCATATCAGGATTTTAGTTTCCTAGTGTATTCATAGTCCCAAAGGGAAGTTACACCCAGCTAAGACAATCTAGAGAAGTGTGCCTGCTGTGAACAGAAAGGCTAAAGTGACAGACAGGGGAGAGTCTGGAGAGAGGCAGAATGGAGAATTTTCAGTACAATCTAAAGGAGAAGTAGTAGCCATAGTGGAGTGTTAAAAACATTTCCTAAATAAGTTACTTAAACAGGGACAGAATTAAGACATTTTTCTTGACTGGGCAAATACAAATTGCTTTTGAGCTACCCTCATAATGTAGTCGCAAGATTGTTCTATGTTCATGTATGATCTCAAACAAACCATTGCTATTCCATGACTTC
This sequence comes from Sylvilagus floridanus, assembly GCA_949820135.1. Lineage (NCBI taxonomy): Eukaryota > Metazoa > Chordata > Mammalia > Lagomorpha > Leporidae > Sylvilagus > Sylvilagus floridanus. Next base: position 47,759,569 of record OX463235.1, read on the forward strand.
TGATCTCCAGTAATTTTAGCCAGGCCTGCTTTTCTCCTGACACTTTGGCTATCATCACAAGATCTGAAATTTCACTTAAAAACTGTATTCATGTGTTAGAGCCAAGCTTTAATAGTGTGCAATGTATTCCATATTACAGAAATTAATAAATCTGTTTAAAATGGATAATACAGTGAATTTTATATCATGGGTGCATAAGAGAGGTTCTAATGGAATCCATGTTCTTGGAGCTGAATCCAGATGAATCTGGAGACTCTCAGCAAGCAGAGCACAGGGGAAGAGCTCAGGGGAGACTGAGAGAAACATAAATTAGCCAGATTTTTGGTGGGCAAGTAAGTAGTTGTAAACTACTTGGTATTGAGAACTACAAGGAAAGAGTTGAAGTAGAGGAGCTGTGGTTTAACACATGGAGGAAATTAGGGAAACTTTATATTCTCCATTCATAAATTAAAAATGAATGCAATGAATATAAACCAATAATAAATCAATGAAGGATAAAATTGAAAATATAAATATATGTGTTTTTTAAACTGTAAAAGATAGCCAGATAAAGATAGAGTATTTGAAAAAAAAGCAAATCTGTGTATGACCTTTTTGATAATTTCATACCTGATACACATGGCAATAGTATGCTTTTGAAAATAGTTCATTCAGGTATGTAAAAGTGCTAGGATTATCTTTGGAACATCATTAAGGGAAAGTAAGTCTGTTGTTGAATCCTGGATTTAAAGTAAATGGAAAGCACTATGTTGGCACCGTGCCAATTTGGATACGTGACGGGTGTGTGCCACTTACCATTGTATGTGTGTGTCTGTAGAAAACATCATTTGCAAGCCTCAGCACTGAGTTCTAATGCAAATGCACAAATACCTTTTTCCAGAACACACATAGATTAACATGTGCTGGGGAAAGGAAGGAAAGTAGGTTCGGGTGTAACTTGAAAGAGCCATCAGGTTCATCTGCTGTTTCTGAACTTTTAGTCACTCCAGAGTTATTTATGCCACCGTTTGAATAACTAATGTGTGTGTCATTTTAGGAAAAAGAGCCTGTGCTGGAGAGGGCCTGGCCCGCATGGAGCTGTTCTTACTCCTGACCACCATCTTGCAGCATTTTACCTTGAAGCCTCTGGTTGACCCAAAGGATATTGATCCCACCCCAGTGGATAATGGGTTTGCCTCTGTCCCACCCTCCTATGAGATGTGTTTTGTTCCAGTCTGAGAAAGCACTGGAATCCCTCTGAGCGACACAGATGGTTTCAGGCATCTGTGTCACCTGTTGCCTTCCCAGTCCTTACTAACGAGAATCCAGTCTCTGAGCTCTGTGTCTTCTCATGTTTTCTGTCCTTCAAGCTACATTTTTAATTTCTCTAATGGAGAAAGCGTATTGTTTCATCACCAATAAAATTATTTCTGTAAAACACCCCAGAATTCATAGTGTATTTCATCGGTGGTATGTACCTAAAGGAAACACATTATAAATGTCACACTTTATTTTATTAAAATTAAGAATGAGGAAGTTTTTTTAGCACAGCGGTTAAGTTGCCTCTTGGACACCCACATCCCCTATTAGTGTACCTGGGTTTGATCCATGCTGTGTTCCTGATCCCAGACTCTGACTGATTTGTGCCCTGTGAGCGAGCAGGTGAAAGCCCAGTGGTTTCAGTCCCTGACACCCACACAAGAGAAGAAATGAGCTCCTGGCTCCTGATTTAGCCCCTCTGAGCCCTGGTTGTTTCAGGCACATGGGGAGTGAAACAGTAAATGGGAAAGCTTGATCTGTCCCTCTTTCTGTTCCTGTCAAAATAAGTTAACATTTAGACCATTGAATTAAAATGTAAAATGAAAATGAAAATTATCCTGTGTATTTTAATAAATATTAATGTAAAATATGATAGAATCATTTCTCATCCCATCTAACTCTCTAGGTTCCTGTTCTTGAAACACTTTGGCATGCGTAAATATAGTGTTTTACTACTCTTTGTAAAATGTAATTATGCGAGCTGGTGCTAAACCTACCAGTTGAGATGCCTCCTTCCCACATTTCAGTGCCTGGGATTGATTCCCTTTTCTGCCTCCTGACTCGAGATTTTCCCAGTTGCTGACTCTTGGAAGACATGGTAAAGATTCACGTAATTGAACCCTTGCTCCTTTTATAATTAATATGGATTACATCCCCAGCTTTTGGTCCTGTTCCTTGCTCATTCTGCAGTGGTATACATTTGAAAATCAAACCAGTGATTGGGATCTCTCTCTCTCTCTCTCTCTCTCTCATACATTTTTTTAAAATATTCATTTTTGTGTCATTTATCTATTAGCTGTCAATCTTCTATTTATCATCTTTCTTCCACCTTCTCCTCAACTTTCTGTCACATACCTAGTCAACTATGGCCTCATACTCAAAATACATACATCCATTTATAAAAGAATAGGAGATGATTTCCAGTGACTCCTAAAAATGCTCAGCATTATTAGTTTAATTACAGAAATCATACCCACCTGAAGCTTTACAGTGAATGATTGGTGATAGTATGTGTTGGCCAGGAAGTAAATTTAATGACATTCCTATAGTAAAAGTGTAAATTGGCATGTCCACTGACAAATTTTTGTTAGTATTTATAAAACTGTACTTATGCACCTTCAAAAATTATGTTTTTAGGTATTTATTGAAGCAATGTATACTAGGAAAGCAGAGGTTATGTACAGAGATATGAATAGAAACACTATTCATAATGGCCTCCTGTGGAAAACATGCAAATTTTCATAAAAATATAATGAAGAAAATAAGAAAATTAAATTATGCAATAGTTATAAAACCTTATACAGAATTCACATTATCTATTGCTATTTGTAATAATACAAATGCAGCACATAATATTTTGGTAAAATTAAGTGTAGGGGCTGGCACTGTGGCATAGTAGCTAAAGCAGCCACCCATGGTCCTGGCACTCCATATGGGCACCAGTTCACATACTGGATGCTAGACTTCTGTTCCAGCTCCCTGCTAATGAGCAAGGGAAAGTAGTACAATATGTCCCAAGTGCCTGGGCCCCTGCACCACTTAGGAGACGCAGAGGGAGTTCCTGGTTCCAAGTTTCAGAACAACCCAGCTCTCGCTGTTACAGCCATTTGAGGAGTGAATCAGTGGATGTAAGATTTCTCTCTTTCTCTCTCTTTCTCTCTCTTTCTCTTTCTCTCTTGATCTCCCTCTCTTTCCATAGCTCTGACCTTTTTTTAAAATCTAGGTTTAAATTTATATAAATGTATGATTAAACTTACCTGCAGTTCAGAAACAGGCAAAACTACCTAGGGCATGACACTGATTCATTATGCATGGGGAAGGGTTGATTAGTCAGAAACAGTGTGGCACAAGGATCCTGGAACATTGTTTTCTTACCTGTGTTGGTTACACAAAAATTCTTACTTTGAGGACATGAGAAAAATTCATGAAGACATTCTCTATGTATACTGTTATTTATTAGAAATAGATATTAAGGCTGGCATCATGGCTCAATTGGCTAATCCTCCATCTTGCGGTGCCAGCACACCGGGTTCTAGTCCCGGTCGGGGCACCGGATTCTGTCCCTGTTGCCCCTCTTCCAGGTCAGCTCTCTGCTGTGGCCAGGGAGTGCAGTGGAGGATGGCCCAAGTGCTTGGGCCCTGTACCCCATGGGAGACCAGGAGAAGCACCTGGCTCCTGGCTTTGGATCAGTGCGGTACACTGGCCACAGCATGCCGGCCGCGGTGGCCATTGGAGGGTGAACCAATGGCAAAGGAAGACCTTTCTCTCTGTCTCTCTCTCACACTGTACACTCTGCCTGCCAAAAAAAATACTATAAAAACAAATGCATAGATGAACAGAAGTCAATGGAGAGCCTACAAAATGCACATAGCTTTAGCAACTTATCTATATAACAAGGTCCTAAGTACATGTGTTGGGTAATGGAAAGTCTTTTCCGTGACTTGGGGAATATTGAATATCCACACACAGAAGAATGACACTGGACCCCATCTCTCACTATGTGCAAAACACAACTCAAAATGGAATAAAGCCCTATGAGACATGGATCATTGAATCTACTACTAGAAAACACAGGAGGATGCTTCAGACATTGGCATGGGAAAGAAATTTTTGACTCAGACCCTCAAAGCAAGAAAATAAAATCAAACACAAACAAATGGGATTCACTTAAATTAAAGAGCTTCTGTACAGCAACAGGAACAATCAACAGAGTTAACAGACAACTCATTGTCTAGAAGAAAATATTTACAAGTTACACATTTGATAAGGAGTTAATTACTAACATATATACAACTCAGTAGAAAAAAAAAACAAATAATCCAACTTTTAAATGGCTAGGATGTCTAGGTAGACATTACTGAAAATATGACATACATATATGGACAACAGCTACATGCAAAATACTCCTTATTTCCAGTCCTCAGAGATTTTCAAATCAATATGACCATGAGATATCACTTCACACACAGTAGATTATTACTGTTGAGTAGGCAGAGAAAAAAGGACACTTCACACTGTTTATGGGAATGTAAATGAGCCCATCCATTGTGAAAAAGAGTATTTAGGGTCCCCCACAAACTAAAAACAGAACTACCATATGTGGGGAACTACAGGCCAGCCACCTGTGGGAACCTCATCATTGCAACATTTCACCTTCCTCATCCTGCTGAGCAAAACAAGTCAAGGAAGTGCTGACCACAAGACAGGATGGAACAAGATACACTTTTGGCCTGAGGCTATATGTGCCCCTTAATCTGATTGGACTGTTGGCTATGGACTGCTTGCTCTGGGGGACAGGGATATATAAAAGACCGGGAGAGGGGCTGCGGGGCTGCTGTTTTTTCTTCTTCTTCTTCCTTGCTTTCTGCTGTCGCTCAAAATAAAAGTTCCTTGAGAACCGATCAACAGCAGTCGTGTCGTGACTCTGTTGGACCCTTGGTTCGACAACCATAAGATCTAACAATGCCGCTACTGGGTGTATACCCAAAGGGAATAACATTCATTAGTAGTAAAGACATCTCTATTGCCACACATTTGTTATAGCACTATTCACCACAGCCAATAAACGAAAACAACCAAAGTATTATGCCAAGTGATGAAAGGATAAAGGAAATGTGGTACATGTACACAAAGCAATACTACTCATCCATAAAAGAATAAAATTTTGAAATTTGCAGCAACGTAGATGTAACTGGATGTCATTATGCTAAGTGAAGTAAGCAAACCACAAAAAGACAAGTACAGTAGGGTCACACTCATAAATGGATCTCAAATTGCTTTTCTCCTTTCTTCTACTCTTAGGAGTTAAGAGTAGAATGAGGTTTCCCAAGACTCGGGAGAGTATGGGCCATGAATGGATGGAAATGTGTTGGTGAATGCACACAAACTCATGGGTAGAAACAAGTAAGAATACCTGGTGTTTATTCCATATTCAGGTAACCTTAGATAATTATTATTATGACCATTATTATATGTTGTATCTTTATTGAAAAAAAATTCTTGGAGAGAAGATTTTTGATGCTTTCACCAGAAAGACATGTCAAACTTTGGAGGAGATAGATATTTTATCCTATTGGATTTGTTACAATGTATGCTTGTATGTAAACATCAGATGCTGCTGCCCTATTAATATAAATAATTTTTTGTCAATTTTTAAAAATGAAGGAAAATCTCCTACTGAAACAATAATGACACTTTACTGAAGCATCCATCCTATCCTACTAATAAAATAAGTGAAGAATGCTGAGGTCTCTTCAGGCCTAATTTCTTATGATTCTATCATCCAATGAGATGGCCTAGCTGGAGACTCATAAGAGGAAGGAAAAGAAAAGAAAAATCTGTTATGGTTGAGAGTAGAATCTAAGGAGGGCTTATTCAGTTCATTTTTTTCCTCTTGAAAGGGAATGGGATCTAAAGACTAGTTGGCTTGGACACATCAATGTTAATTTCCTGACTTTGAGAGCTGTATTATATATACAATAGAAAATAGCCTTGTTTTCGAAAATACACACATGTTTCAAGATTCAGGAAAAAACTGACATTATTAAAATATTTTTAAAAAGAGAATTTCTTTCTAAATATTCAGCTTTTCTGTATCTTTGTGTTTTGCACATCTTTCATTACCTATCAGTCATCTATTTCACTTTATCTACCTACCTACCTATCATCTTGTATGTATATCTATTTATCATCTATCCATTATCTATCATCTGTAACTATCTATCATCTTTATATATTCCTCATCCACCTCCATTTTATATCTATCTCAGTCACATATACCTACTTAACAATGGGCTCACATCCCAAATATATACATTTGCTTTTAAAAGAACAGTAGATACTTGCCAATGACTACTGAAAATTTTCATAGCATTTTTAATATAACTACAATTAAGATGGAACGCATGTTTCTTAAAAGTATATAATCACAATGGGTGACAAAATATCCTATCAAGGAAGTAAATTATATTGTATTCTCACAGGAGAAATGTAACTTGGCATGAAAACATGTATACTTTTTATCAGTATTTACTAAATTGATCATAGATACATGTAAAAATTATACTTTAAGGTAATTTTTGAAGGAATATTTACTAGGATACCACAAGTTATATACATTGATGTTTAAAAAAGCACTATTCTGTCTGGCGCTGTGGCTCACTAGGCTAATCCTCCGCCTTGAGGCGGATTCTAGTCCTGGTCAGGTTCTAGTCCCGGATTCTGTCCCGGTTGCCCCTCTTCCAGGCCAGCTCTCTGCTGTGGCCAGGGAGTGCAGTGGAGGATGGCCCAAGTGCTTGGGCCCTGCTCCCACATGGGAGACCAGGAGAAGCACCTGGCTCCTGGCTTTGGATCAGCGCAGCGCGCCGACCACAATGGCCATTGGACGGTGAACCAAAGGCAAAAAGGAAGACCTTTGTCTCTGTCTCTCTCTCTCTCACTGTCCACTCTGCCTGTCAGAAAGAAAGAAAGAAAGAAAGAAAGAAAGAAAGAAAGAAAGAAAGAAAGAAAGAAAGAAAGAAAGAAAGAAAGGAAAGCACTATTCATGAAGGCCCACGTGGCAGACACTCAATTTTTCATAAAAATATGATGAAGATTAAATTGTGAAATAGGTTTATAAGACACTATAGAAATCATAAGTTATCTATTGCTATTTCCAGTATGAATGAATGTGTATCATAATATTTTGTGTAAATAAATAGATGTGGGTATATACAAATGCATGATTTCAATTACATGAATTTCAGAATCAGATAAAACTACCTATGCCATGATTCTGGATACATTAAGGGAGGAGTAGAGTTAATGAGTAGGAAAAGGCATAAGGGGACACACCTAGATCAAATATTATGGTATTGGTTATGCAAGTAAAGGCACATGGAGGATAAATTAAAAACTCATTGAGGGCATGTGAGACATTCCCTATGTGAATTATTAAATGAAATTGGTTATTAAAATAAATAGCAGACAGCTGCAGCCAGGCACAGTTATTGACTTTGTACCTTCACACTGGAGCCGTCTGCTAAGTCCAATTGTGTAATGGTGGCACGTCACTTGTGACAGTTATTGAACTGGGAGCTGACAATTTGGATTATGAAACAAGACCTTTCCTGGAACAAGATTCAGATACTCACCTTCAGTTCTTTTACCCCATGTTGTTCTGAAAGTTCTAGCCTGAATAATTAGGAAAGAGAATGAAACAAAAGGCATCTGAGTTGGAAAGGAGGGTATGAAACAGTTACTGTTCATAGATTACATTATCTTATTTAAAGAAACCCCAAGGACTCCATCCAAAAACATTTAGAACTAATAAACATACTTTGAAAATTTGTAGGATACAAAATCGGTGAACTGAAATCAGTAGTATGGCTTATATCAATAGCAACGTAAAAAGAAAGCAATCCTATCTCAATAGTTACAGACATATCTAGGGATAACTTTCACCAAAAGAGATTGAGTCTCTAAAAAATAAATAAATAAATAAATAAATAAACCACTGGAGAAAGAAATTGAAGAGAACAAAAGAAATGGACAAGTATCCCGTGCTCATTAAGATTCAATATCACTAAAATGTGCATACCATCCAGGTTGATTAACAGATCCAGTGCAATGTCACAAAGATTTCCACCCTGTTCAGGTACAACAAGAAAGTGAGTAGTGGATCATTTACTATATGTTTAGAGCATCGTGAATTCTTTAAAGGTAATTTAAGAAACTTGTATTTTTATGTTCAATGTTTGTGTTCAATTATATTTTTCTCTTTCCTTGAGATTCCTATTAGAAATTTGCTACAACTATGGTTCATAACATTTAACTTTGCTTATAGTGTTCATCATTATTATTTTGTTGTCTGATCTAGGGAAACCTCCTGGAAAATAAACTAAAATGTAGTTAAATTCATTCTATTACTCATATATGTTTAAAATATCATTACAATTATATTTTTAGGACATAAGTCACATGTTTGTTTTGGTTTTGTATTTTCTGAAACATCTTTTACGTCCTGATGTGTTGTAGACACTTTCAAACGTTTGTAGTGTTGAAGGCTGGACGAGATCTCCTTCCTCAAGTCACAGGGGCAGTGCAGGCTGTGGCAGTGGAACCTAGCGGGTGATGGGATGTGACTTAGAGGACAGGGGATGTGATGCCAAGAAGCATTTCCGTTGGCCCTGAGCAGTCTCTTTTGTTTTCTAGGTATATTCCCCTATTCTGTTGATCCTCATGCCCCTTTCAGGATTCTCTTCATTACTACCACGAGGCTTTGTCCAGAGTGTTGGGACATTTTCGACATGAGCCAGCTTAAGCCTGACACCTTTTTGTCCAAAGCCTCTCATTCTGGTCTTTTCCCTGGAAACTTCAGATCACATGGTGACAAATTCTGATATATGAGACATTCTTTCAACTTACTTTCCAAGAACATGAGCTCCCAATAGCCCTTTGAAAATATCATCATCTCAATGTTACCATTAATATAAGGCCAATCAAGCCACTGTTTCTAAAAGTGAGCTATTTTTTCAGCAGGAATTTCCAGTGAAAATTCAGGAATTATCACGGTTTGAAATGACTTTTGTTCTTTAATTTTTAACCTTTGGCCAAACTGCGCTAAAGTTAACAATATTTGTCCAGAGTTCAAAGAGCACTGCGTGTTTCGTAATAAGCTTTCAGTGCACTTATAAAATCCTGCAATCCCAAGGCTTCCAGTGCATTTGCTCACATCACATCCATGGATCTCTTCATTGTCCTGGTGATCTGTCTTTCTTGTTTGCTTCTTCTTTCTCTGTTGAAGCAAAGCTATGCCAGAAGGAAGCTCCCGCCTGGCCCCACGCCTTTCCCACTTGTGGGAAATGTCCTACAGCTGGACAGGAAGAACATCAGCAAATCAATAAGTACGGTGAGTATGATGAGTTCTCTCTGGGTTGTTTGCAATGAGTGAATAAGGCACTTATATAACCAATACAATGTGGTGAGAGACAATATTTTACTGTGAAGGGAAATTTTATATGAATTATGAAAAGAAGATCATAAAGGAAAGCGTTAATTGGATTTTAGCTGTAATTTGAGAACCTATACATCTAGAAACAATGAGATTAATAAGACAATAATTAAAATTGACAAAGGTAGGAATGTTTTGTTCTATTTTGACCTACATCCATTTTATTGTTATTATTCTTTGTTAAAAAATAAGTAATATTAAAATGTTTTGAGTAAATTTTTCTAAAGCATACATTGATTGGAAATCAATGAAACAACTGAGTAAAGGCTTTTCAGTCTCTTTTATATTTGTACAGTAAATGAATCAATTACTTATCTGGACCAAGTCATTCACATGGCAGCTCCCCTCTGAAGCTTACAGGATTAATCTAAAAATTTCTTACAACAGCAGATTACCAGTATCTGTCCTGGAAGCTCCTGCTTCCTTGATCTGTGGATTTGAGGGACTGTGTCATTATGCACCCCATCTCGATGTTAGTTAATTGTCTGGGGCAAATTTTCAATCTTTCAGAGCTTGAATTTCTCCTTGTTAAAATGTATAATTGTCATTTCGGTCAAAGGCTACAAGAGTAAATCATAAATTCACCAAGTTATTATAAGTCTATTATGCACTAAATGTTTTGTTAAGGTACATGCAAGAAATATGCAGTGATAAGTCAAAAATTAAAAGAGATCCTTGAATAATAGAAATTACACTCTACAGGGTAAGCATGTATTTAAAAGAAAACAAGCAAGATTACATAGGATTCAATGTGTCAACATGGTCATTATATAATGAGGCCATGTAACTTGGACATTCTGGGACACAGGTATACTCAGCAAAGTATACTCTGAGGAACCAAAGCTGGGCATGAGATTTAAGGAATGAATGAATGAATATTAATCAGATAAAATTCAGATAAAGGTCATTTTTATCTGGTTTCAGTCTGGAGGAGAATTTCTTGTGTAGACCTTCACTGAAGACCAATGAGATTGTATCCCAGGGAGTAAACAAAAGCATACACATAGGGAATGTGACTTTTGAGAGGTAAGCAGGGCCTGCAGATATAGGTCTTGCCTGGATTTGAATGCTATTGTCAAGTCTCATAACAGAAATTGACTCTACAATGTTCTTCAAGGATTGGCATGCTAGCATTTGCTCATGAAATGAAAACACTACTCTGTTTTTTTATTGGAGAGTAAATTACAGAGCAGCAAAGGTAGCTGACTTCTTTATGAGACCAGTGAATACTAAGTTGCTCTGCATATTTAGCATATCTCAACCTGAAATGACAGAAAAAGCTCAGTAATGCAATCACAAGAGGAAGAAATATTTATTTATATCTCACCTAATGATTAAAGAAGAGTGTTGCTGGGCTGACACTTATCCATGAGATCCTCTGAGAAATTTTTTTTCAGTTTTCAGTTCTACTGTCCCATGTTCCTAGATTATTATTCCCAGTGGCATTTTTATGGTGACAGATCTCCTCGCTATCATTTCAATATATGAATAGTGGAGAAACAGAGGGCAAACAATGACTTTTTAATGCAATAACACAGCATTTACACGTATCACTTCTACTAACATCAGAGGCTAGAGATTAGTTAAAGGACACCAGTTTCAGGTGAAACTATGCAATGTGGCCGGCTTCACAGCTCACTAGGCTAATCCTCCACCTGCGGCGCCGGTACCCCAGGTTCTAGTCTGGGGTGGGGCGCTGGATTCTGTCCCGGTTGCTCCTCTTCCAGTCCAGCTCTCTGCTGTGGCCTGGAAAGGCAGTGGAGGATGGCCCAAGTGCTTGGGCCCTGCACCCGCATGGGAGAGCAGGAGGAAGTGCCTGGCTCCTGGTTTTCCATTGGCTCAGCGCCGGTGGTAGAGGCCATTTGGGGGGTGAACCAATGGAAAAAGGAAAACCTTTCTCTCTGTCTTTCTCTCTGTCACTCTAACTCTGCCTGTCAAAAAAAATTTTTTTAAAAAAAGAAACTATGCAATGTATGTGAACATAATGCCGTATTTTTCATTATTAATAAAACTTAGAGGTCTCCAGTGTTTTAAAGGAAATGTGGAAAACAGATAAAGCAGGATGATTGCTAGTCTGCACTTCGGAACATAGGGAGATTCACAACATACTGAATAGAGACACAAAATGCATTATCTTTGCAGAAAGAAAGGAGAAATTTGGTTCAAGTTGCAGTTTGCCAAAGTTAATGTACTACTATGAACAAATACATAATATAACCCTGCCACGTAGTAGGAGCTAGGTGTAGAATAAATGTTGATGAAGGAAATAAGAACAGTGTGGTAGTATATAATAATAATTACCCTTTAAGTATGCTTTGTATTAAATTAATGGTTTTAGAAGCGGAAAAGCTGGTATCTTTCATTTCACAGGATGCATTTTCAAAAGTGTCTTCAATAAGATTGAAATCGTTGCCATCAATTATCTACATTTCAATTCATAAGTATTTATTTTTGCCTCTCCTGTTCCTTTTCCAGCTAGCAAAAGAGTATGGCCCTGTGTTCACAGTGTATTTTGGTACAAAGCCCACAGTGGTGTTGCATGAATATGAAGCAGTAAAGGAGGCCCTGCTTGATCATGGAGAGGAGTTTTCTGGCAGAGTGACTGTCCCAGTGTTTGATAGATATGCACAAGGATCAGGTATATTTAAGTCTGTGAAATGTGTTTGAGGTTCTGAGTTGCAAAGTTTCCAAATGGTCTTAGGAATTGGGAAATTATAAGCATTCAGAGAGATTTTTGAAATACACTTTTGCTTTTTAGGACAACTGTGTGAATAATTATTCCAAAAGAACCATTGTTTTTAAATTCCATGAATGTGATACAGGTTCTCCAGGAGACAAAAAATTCAGTAAATAAAAGTCACTATAATACAAGTGCTCCATGAATTTATCACACATTTACTTATGTGATGATTGCTTATATTAATGATTTAACAATTTGAGATAAAAGAGATTAGAGAGAAATTACCCATTCACCAAATATATAGTTTCCCCTCTGACTCATGGATGTCAAAATAATACTCTAGGAAGATTGTGTCGTATGCAAGGAACCAACATAAAGTTTGTATATTTCCAGCCTTGTTTTCTACCTCTTATAAAAAGGCATAACAATTCTTTGACTCCAATAGAAACCAAAGTTTAAAGCACAGGTATATTATGCAATTTTGTGGAGAAGCATGGAGTGAGTTTAGTTTGGAATCATAGTATATGTAAAGTTTATTAAGTTAATATGACTGTGTCTTCTGCTAATTTTCAGTTATCCTTAAATTGCCCATCTTCTAGAGGATCACTAAGGTCTGCTGAAATATAAATTAGTGAATGTGTTCCTGTCTTCCACAATATTCTTACCAATGTTTCCTAGACAGTGAAATACAAATTTATTGTTTCCTTTTCTTTATTGATTCTAGAAGTCTGACATTGAAATTTTTGAGAGTAAGACCACATTTCATGAAAGAATTTGAATAAGTAGATGGGCAATTTTCAAATGAGAAAAATTATCTGTAAACAGGTATATTCCTTTTTTTCCTTTAAAATATATATTTAATTATTTGAAAATTTCAGGAAGAAGAGAGAGAGAGAGATTGTCCATGTGCTGATTCTCTTCACAAGTGGTTGCAGCAACCAAATCTGACCAGTAAAATCCAGGAGCTTCACTAGAGTCTCTCACATGGGTGGTAGGGCCCAAGCATTTGTGTTATCTGCACTGCTTTTCCAAGGCCATGAGCAGGGAGCTGGAGCAGAAGTGAAGTAATCAGAACACAAACTGGCATCCATATGAGATGCCTGCAATATGGGTGGAATCCTTACCCACTGCATCACAATGCTATCGCCAGCCAGTTTATTCTTTATTTGAGGAAATGACTGTCAAGTGATTCCTTCTCATGCAGAAGAGTTGTCTCACCACTTGAGAATGCCCTTCTTTTTCAAGTTTTCCAAAAAGTCAGAAAATTATTCCCTGAGAATTTAAGCCTCTGAGTTGTATCCATTGTGATTTAATATATTGTGGTATTGGACATCATGATTTTCCCTCCATGCTCTTTGCACCCTCTCCAGTAAAGAAGTAGAAAAAAACTTGGTTCACAATGTTATTTGAGGTTTAGAGGAGCTAATAAATGAAGAAGATTTCAGTAGTATTCCAATTCAAGAACACTGACAGTAGAATTCTAGATTGACTTCGGGATCGTTAGGACTCCATTGGAATTCCTGCAGCCAACACCAACAGGTGTATATTACATATTATATGTGTGTGTGTGTGAGTGTGTGTGTGCGCGCGCATTTGTGTGTGTTTGTATACTGAATTCTCTGTATTATTTCAGAAATGCATATTCTCACATAGAATTCATGAATGTGGGATATAAAGTAACATATTTACTGTTGTTTGTTTGTTTGTTTCATTTTTGACTTGATAGGACTTTTTGCAAGCCAAGGAGAATTATGGAAGGAGACTCGGCGTCTCACTCTCACTGTCTTGCGGAACATGGGGATGGGGAAGAAAACTATTGAGGACCGAATTCAAGAAGAAGCCTCATGTCTAGTAGAAGCATTAAAAAAAACCAACGGTGCATATTTCTTTATATCATTGAAAGTGGAAGTTGGGTAGAGGAAATGCTGTTACAGTAGTGTATAGTAGAGATATGTTAAATAAGTACAACAGGAAATTACTTTTTTACATACATACGTGTAGTAAGGCGTAAAGGAGTTGGCAATTAAACATTTCCAGGGATGATGGTAGAGACTTGGGTATCTTCATCCTTTGGTCTGTGTTGTCACAGAATTTCATCTTTTTGTGCAATTATCAAAGATGAAAAGAACAAGGTAAAGAGTACATGGTGTTTAGACCAGATATGGAAGTTGCACACAAAATTACTCTCAGATATTAGAGATAGAATTTTGTACTGTCATAACACCAATAGGAACATTTGATTAGTTGTGTGCACAGGAAGAAGAAAACATAGGTTTTCATAATAAGCTAGCAGACTTGCCACATTAGTATAAAAACATAAGTAAATTCCCCAGTAATGTGTGTATAAGATTGCAGGAATGCTAAATTATTCCAATGAGTAGGGTTGAAGTGTGGGTATGAATGGAGAGGACACCTTTGTCACAAAAGCCTTAGATATATACACATATGTACAGATATGCAGATTTGGGATGTAGATGGAGGAAGAAATATATGGACAGTGAGCAAGCACATAAACGTTAAGTTCAGGATCGGAAGAAATGTGTGATTTCCAAAACATCAGGATTTGAATATTTAACATGATCATTACCTTATAAATGCTATGCTCTATACGCTGAATACTTACTATATTTCTTAGTCAAGTTTATACTACTGTCTATACAAGTTATTTCTTTCTTTCTTTTTTTTTTTTTTTGCTACATCAGTATAAAATAGAATTCATAGAACTCTCCAACATGTAGTTCCTTAGAATAAATTTCTAGAGATTGAGTTAGGGGTCAAAATAACTTTTATTTTTGTATTTTATTTATCATTGGATGAAGATGTATCTACAAATGAATAACAATATGAGACATAAATTGTAACAATTTGTGCATAATGTTATTTTTAAGTATTTTTATTTTAATTTATTTTAAAAATGACTTCATTGAGATATAACTCGCAAGCTAAAAATTTGCTTATTTATTAATTTCATTCCAATAATATTTTATCAGGTTGTATGATCATCACTGAAATCTATTTTAGAATATTTCATGACTCAAGAAAAAAACTATATTACCATTAATGTATAGCCCAGTTTCATCCAATCACACACCTACCTCCTTTCCCTCCATTTCCAGCCCAAGACAATCATTTACTATATTCTGTCTGTATACATTTATATATTTGGATTTTCCCCTTCCCATCCTATATAAATGTAATTATGTCTCCTTTCATCAACCACATATATCCTTTCTGCTTTTCTCTGGACTACCCACAATACAGTTAAACTCTATTTTTTTCTCTCCTTCTATGAGATTAACTTTTAAAGTTTTCGCATGAAAGAGAGACAGTGTGGAATTTGTCTTTCTGTACACTTTACTTAAGATAATGTTCTCAGGTTCATTGATGTCATAAACGACAGTATCTAACTGCATTTTATGTTGAATTATATCCCGTTACATTGTATTTTCTTTTCCCATAAATCCACTGAAGTTGATTCCATATCTTGGTTATTCTTTTTATTGCTGCAGTAAACATGTAAATGTGGCTATTTCTTCAAAATGCTGTTTCTTTTTGTTTAAACAAAAAGCAAAGAAGGGATTGCTAGACCATATGGATCATATGGTGGTTCATTTTTTAATTGTTGGGAACCCCTATACTGTTGTCTATAATGACAATTCTGTCCAAAATAGCCAAGTGGAAGCTGAAGATTCGCTATTGAGGTCAATATGAATCATATTATTATATTGCCATCAGCATCTGCCATCAAATTCAATAATATTTCTTTTATGTCTCTGAGTGTTCCAGCATTGGATACGTATTTATGTAAAAACAGAGAGAGAGGCAGAGAGACAAGAGAAAGATCTTCCATATGCTGGCTCACTCCCCAAGCGGCCATAATGGCCGGAGCTGAGCCAATCCCAAGACAGAAACGGGTGCTGCTTCTGGGTCATCCACATGGGCAGAAGGACCCAGGCACTCAGCCATCTTCTGTTGCTTTAAAAGGCATATTGGCAGGGAGCTGGATTGGAAGTGGAGCAGCCAGGACTCAAATTCATGCCCACATGGGATGCCAGGGCTGCAAAGCAGAGGCTTAACCTATTATACCACAATGTCGGCCCCTTCCTGCTTCATTTTGGTTTCTGTTTCCATAGATAAAGTGTTACAGAATGATATTGGATAAAGCATTGATGTTGGGCAGTTTTTACTTTTTTTTTTTTTACATTAGACATAGTAATGCTTTTCCTGATAGCATGTAACATTTCTGTTAGCAAACTGGTGTTAAAGTAATGGGGGTTCCAAAAAGGTGACATGATTCTTTTCAAATGACATTTTAGAGTTATCTCTCCGTGTTTGACTTCTGAGAGTTTGATTATCAGGTGTAATGCCAGTCATATGTATTGGGATGCTATAGGGCTCTTGTATTAGAGTCTCTATTTTTCCCAGCAGTGGAAAGTTTTCTGTTACCACTTGGATTGGTTTTCTATGTTTCCACTCCTTTCTTTATTCCTCACAGATTCCACAAATGCAAAAATTTGCTCATTTAATTGTTGTTCAGTTTTCTATGTGCATATAATGAGCAAGAATCCAGGCAGAGATCTACATTCAAAATACTAAAGGAATTTTTAAATTATTTTTTCTCATTGTTCCTTGTTGTTAATTAGAAAACATGGAAAATGATATAAACAAACTAACATTTGGGAAAAATTAACAAATAAAATGGAATGGACTAGATTGTTTTCATTAGGAAACTTTAATTTTGTTCTAGGAAGGTGGAGTTTATGTTTATGACATGTTCAAGTAAACAGCCTTTCACAGTTACTTTATACAGTCCATTTAGGAGCTGTATTAAAACCACATTCTCACTTCTACTGTTTCCCTTAGCGTCTCCCTGCGATCCTTCTTCACTTCTGTTCTGTGTTCCCTGCAACGTGATCTGCTCCATCATCTTCCAGAATCGTTTCGACTACAATGATCAGACATTTCAAACGTTGGTGAAGAATTTTCTTGACAGCATCAGACTTTTTAATACTCCTTGGATGCAGGTAAGATGAAGGTTCACTTTAATTGAAAAATAGTTTTCTAGCAAATTTTTTATCCATTCATCTGTCCCATTTAAAGTACTCGATGGAATATTTTAAAAATTACTACTCATAACCTATTAGTGGGGTATAAAGTTAATATAATGTATAGATAGATGTAAGATATAGAAAAACATTTTGAGTAGAAAAAAAACTAAATTTCAATATTCATTGATAATATTTTTATAAAAAGCTCATAATTTATTATTAAGTTAGTTAAAAGGCAGAGATAGAGATGTAAAAAGTTCAACAGAGACAGAGAGAGATCTTCCACCCATTAATTCAGTGAGGGAAGCAAATCCTACTCTTCTTTATCATCTCAGTATTTAAGAAAGAGTATGGGACACCTAATAGGAGTCTTCCAATGTGTGTTGAGTGAGTTAACGAAGGATTCTTTCCTCTTTCAGCTCTACAATACGTTTCCAATTTTACATTATCTCCCAGGAAGTCATCATGAGTTATTTAAAGTCTTTAATGACCAAATGAAGTTTTTTTCAGAGAAAATACGAGAACATCAAGAATCTCTGGACCACAATAACCCTCGAGACTTCATTGACTATTTACTGATTAAAATGGAAAAGGTATAATGTGACTATAATTTGCTGCCTCGTTGATGTGTATGACATGAGACATAGAATAGCTTTGTTTCATTCTGGTGAAACTGAGGTATTCAAACAAACGCTCCTTCGTTAAGGTGTAGTATTGCTTGTGTGCCAGGTGTTCTGAATATCTTGAAGCGTTTTTTTTTTTTTTTTAAGATTTATTTTTTTGAAAGTCGGAGTTACTCAGGTAGTTAAGGAGAGGCAGGGAGAGAGAGAAAGAAAGAGAGAGAGAGAGAAAGAGAGAGCAAGAGGGAGAGAGAGAGAGAGAGAGAGTTCTTCTATCCGCTGGTTCACTCCCTATTGGCCGCTACGGCCAGAGGTCCGCCCATCCGAAGCCAGAAGCCAGTAGTTTTTTCCAGGTCTCCCATGTGGGTGCCGGGGCCCAAGGACTTGGGCCAACTTCTACTGCTTCCCTGGTCCATAGCAGAGAGCTGGATTGGAAGTGGAGCAGCCAGGACTTGAACCAGCACCTATATGGGATGCCAGCACAGTGGGATGCGGCTTTACCCACTGTACCACAGCGCAGGCCTCAGTTGAGGTATTTTTAAATTCTCATTGAAAGGGGCCAGCGCTATGGCGCACTAGGTTAATCCTCTGACTGCAGTGCCAGCATCCCACATGAGTGCCGCTTTCTAGTCCCGGCTGCTCCTCTTCCAGTTCAGCTCTCTGCTGTGGCCCAGGAGGGCAGTGGAGGATGGCCCAAGTGCATGGGCCCTGCACCCACACGGGAGACCAGGAGGAAGCACCTGACTCCTGGCTTTGGATCTACGCAGAGTGCCAGCCGTGGCGGCCATTTAGGGGGTGAACCAACAGAAGGTAGACCTTTCTCTCTGTCTCTCTCTCACTGTCTAACTCTGCCTGTCAAAATTTAAAAAAAAAAAAATTCTCATTGAAAAAGACTTAGAAAGTGTTATAGTGACTATGTTATTTGGAGACAAATTGAAACACACAAACATACCTAGACACAAATATATATATATGTGTGTGTGTGTGTGTACGTGTGTGTGTACATATATACATAATTTACTGACTGATCATAATTGTAACTGCATATAAAATAGATTCCATTATTTGTACAGATAATAAAGGAGGGGATGTAGAATGTACAGGAATCTAGTAAGTCTTCCTCTGTAAACACTGCAGGAGATTTCAACATGTGTAGTTGTTGAAGAATCTCTGGAAGAGATTATCTTCAAGGAAAATGAAATTGGTCCAGGGAATGATAAGCACAATGAAAATGTGTAGAACTTCCAGAAGCCTCAATTGATGAACAGTGCTGTGTGTAATGATGGATGAGGTTAGGAACAGTGTTATAGTTTAGTCAGTGATTCTAGAGACCAAAACAGAAAAGTGCAGATGACAGAACAGATAAGAGCAGTCACGTGGACACCGAGTAGCTGTGAGCAACTAAATACAGCAAGTGTTTGAAAGAATTGAAGAGCTGAATGATTTCCTCTACTACGTGATAAGTGAGTCACAGAAAGGAATCTGAGATCTGTCACTCTGATTATGTTTTAGCTGTTTGAAAGATCTTAACAATCATCTATATCATCTATACCACTCTCTAATGACTGCCTTGCTTTCAGCATTCTTAGGTGACATTGAATTATTTTATGTTATGTCTAAATCTTTCTATTCAACATGTATTTTTAACACATCTTTTCCAGGAAAAACACAATAAACAGTCTCAATTTACCATGCACCACTTGCTTGTCACCATATGGGATGTGTTTGATGCAGGGTCACAGACAACAAGCTCCACAATGCAATTTGGACTCTTGCTCCTTATGAAGCATCCTGAGATTGCAGGTTTGTAGGATCATGGGGAAGGGCAGATGAGATTCTAGGTAATGAGGCTCTAGGTAACAAATGATTATGAAGACAACACTCATAACCATTTTGCCATTTATCTGTCACAACATGGGACAGAAATTTTTCCATCACTACTATATCTTGTATATATATATTGTATATATATATATATATATCTTGTATATATTGTTTGGATGAATAAAATCAAATTAGGCAAAAGGGTAATGGGAGATGGATTCTTAGCATCGTATTTAATAACTACATAAAGACTTTTCTTATCATATTAATCATAATAAAGACTGAAATAAAAAATTGTAACTATAAACTACATTTTAAGAGACTGGGGGGGAAAGCCAGAAATAGGATATTACATTTTTTGCAAAATATTATATCTTCTGCCTATGGCAACATTTGCTACTGTCATATTTCCCCTTCACTTCCATTTTCATGCTCCATGCTCACATATATTTTGTCTCCTCCTTTTCTGTCTTAAGCCCTACTGTGCCTATTGCACTGAGCACTCTGATTTTCCCAGTGCTTCCTGACCACTTTATATAGTGACATTCTTGTGATTAAAACTGTAACTTCTCAAATGAGAAGATGAAATTAAACATTGGTCAGAATTTCCCAATTCTTCCTTTTTTAAATATTGACCAAACCTTGGAATTATCATATGGTCCAATGCAAGGGCACATTCTCAGCTAGCAGACAAGTAATATTCAACAAAAGTAGCCAAATGGCTTTGGTTCTTTGCAACATAGGTTATAGACTCTAACAGAAGTGGTCTCAGATTCAGACTCAATCAGGAGTAGCTCAGAGAATTGGACTCATGGCTATTTGCCTTCTCTGATTAGGCATTTAATAGAGGGAAGATCACTTTCTTCCTACACGTGTTAGAGAACACAAAATAATACCTACCATGTAGAATGATCTTGAGGACCTAAAATGTAATGAATAGTGCAGCATTTACATTTATATTACACTTTTAAATTTTTTTAAAAAGAGTAATTTATTTTATTTGAAAGCAGAGTTAGAGAGAGAGAGAGAGAGAGAGAACATGAGAACATACGAGAGAGGGAGCGAGAACATGCCAGGGGATAAGCTTATCTCCCCAAAAGTCTACAAGCTTGAAAAAAAAAAAGCCAGGAGCTTGAATTTCATCTGGGTCTCTCAAGTTAGTGGCAGGAACCTAAGCACTTGGACCATCTTTGACTGTTTCCTCAGGTTCATTAGCAGGGAACTGGATGAGAAGTACATTACCGGGGACCCAAACCAGGCTCCTCTCTGTATCTGCACCACTGACACCAGCATTACGTGCAATGTCACAATGCTACACTTCCTATATTTTTTTTATTTAATAAATATAAATTTTGAAAGTACAACTCTTGGATTATAACAGTTTTTCCCCCAATAACCTCCCTCCCACCTGCAACCATCCCATCTCCCAATCCCAATCCCATCCCATTCTTCATCAAGATTCATTTTCAATTATCTTTATATACAGAAGATCAACTACCTATATACTAATATTTCAAGAATTTGCACCACACAGATACACAAAGTATAAAGTACTGTTTGAGTAGTAATTTTGCCACTAATTTGCACAATACAACACATTAAACACAGAGATCCTACATGGGGAATAGGTGCACAGTGACTCCCATTGTTGATTTAACAATTGACACTCTCATTTATGAAGTCAGTAATCAGCCAAGGCTCTTGTCATGAGCTGCCAAGCCTTGGAAACCCCTTGAGTTTCCAAACTCTAACCTTATTTAGACAAGGCCATAATCAAAGTGGAAGATCTCTCCTCCATTCAGAGACAGGTATCTCCTTCTTTCATGGCCCATTCTTTCCGCTGGGATCTCACTCACATAGATCTTTCATTTAGGTCACTTTTTGTGCCACAGTGTCTTGGCTTTCCATGCCTGAGAAACTCTCATGGGCTTTTTAGCCAGATCTGAATGCCTTAATGGCTGATTTCAAGCCCAGAGTGCTATTTAGGGCATCTGCCATTCTAGGAGTCTGCTGTGTATCCCACTTCCCAAGTTGGATTGTTCTCTCCTTTTTAATTCTATCAGTATATTTTAAATAAAATCTCTTTCCCTCCTTCTTACTTTTGCTAGTTAAAATAGTTAATAGACTAGATAGCAATTCTCATTATGTTGAAATACATTAGTTTAAAATAAAAAATGGCATACACAAAGTGATTTTATTAAAAGGTTTTTAGAGTCAGCAAGATGCCAGATTACTGATTGCTAAGTAAAATTAACCCAGACACAGCATTTGAGTTAAATAGTAAATTTCATAATAAATTTTGTTGTATATGTACATATAAAATTCTCTCATGAACTTCTAATCTATCCAGGAAACTAAAAGTCTGCCATTTTATCCCTTATGGAGGTAGTTATTTATAATTTCCTCACGTATATATCTCAGGGCAAATTGTGACAGTGATTAAAGTACTAAAAGAAATTGACTGTACATATGATTCCGTCCATGACAGCTAAAGTGCAGGAGGAGATTGAGCGTGTGATTGGCAGACACCGGAGCCCCTGCATGCAGGACAGGAGCCACATGCCCTACACGGATGCTGTGATACATGAGATCCAGAGATACATTGACATGGTTCCCAATAACGTGCCCCATGCAGTGACTCAGGACATCAAGTTCCGAGGATACCTCATTCCGAAGGTGAGACACATGTCATCTACTCTCCACCCTATAAATCTTAGGTCATCCTATATAGTAGAATTATAAAATATAAAGCCTTTCATGATTATGTCGCAAGCATAACTAGGGCATCTCACACTGTGACCACATGCTATGTCCCTTACAATGTGTTGACACAATGTTCTAAATAAACAGTGCTTAGAATTCCAGAGGCTTTTCAGTACATACATGACTGCACTTACTGCTTATCCATTGACCAGGCTATTGTACATGGTTTATTGCTCCTATCCATTAAGCAGTAACCTATATATAGTCCCAACTCCCTCCATACACTGAATTTCCCTTAATTGAGAAATGTCCAGTTCAGTATTCTCCTGCTTTCCTGCTTACATGTGGACTACTAATCACTACAGGAAAAGACCATGCATCCCAAGCAAACAACTTGCTTCACCATGCTGCAACATGATCTTATCAAACCTAAACTGCCCTCAATCTTCCATCTCTCCATCATTCCTTCCTCAGTACTATGTCTTCCTCTAGACAGAGAAAATCAGAACCTCTACAAGGGAACTCCTGTGATGTCCTTCAATGGGATCTCCACTCTTAGCAACAACCACATCCTTTAAATTTTGTTTCGTGTGTCTAGTGAAAGACTGATTCTCCTTTGACTGAAAGTAAACCTTTTTCCCTTGCACTTGGTTGCTCCAGTGTCTTCCTCCAAGAGCAATTTCTTCTTCCTTCTTAGTCTTCAAGCTCTCCCTCTTTCCTGGCAACATTCCATCAGCATTTGAACATGGTCAATTCTCATCTGTCATCAGCTTAAAGATATCTCATCCCTATTCTCAAATACCATAAACTAGAAATTATTTATACATATTTAAAGATCTTTAATTAATATCTTGACACCAACCCATTGAGAAAAATCTTGTGTTATAGTAACATTGTTTTCCTGAAGGACACAGTTGATATCCATGTGGTTAAATCAGTGAACACTTTCCATGCCTGATTATCCTTCCTACCATTTAATACTCCTAAAATGACTTCCCATGGGATACACTCATGTCCCACATTAGTAAAATAGCAATCATTTAGTTTTCCTCCTAACATGCTAGAATTCGTTCTCTCTACTCTTCATCCTTCAAACCTCAGTTACCATTCTGTATATTCTACGATGGCTGTAGACTTCCATCTCCTGAAAATGCCTTCATATTACTTTAATGCTCTGGTGCCTAACCATTTTTTTGGCAAGTGACAACATTTTCAGATTTTGGTCTTAGAGTTTTGCTGACTTTATAGTGTCAACGTGAAATCTCATTTTTGTTTTTTAATTTCAGTGAATTTAGAGTTCATTCTAGCATGCCCAACTGAAGAGCTCTCCAGAAATTGAGAGGAGTTCATATGGAGAATGTATGGCTGAATGCATGGATCTCTTTTTGAGATTGATTCCCACTCTGAGTACATTGTGTACCTGAGTATTTTGTATTGAATCTACAGCCCATTGAGACTGATGATGGTTTACAGCCATGTTTGTGTTAACTGATATTTTCAGTCTTCCAGTCTTTGCTAAAGATAAAACTAGGAAAATTGACAACTCAGCCAGAACCATCTCCTTTTCCAGTTGACTTTTGTGCTCCACAAATTTGATGTCTCTGGCTGCCCACCAGGTGTTCTCTAGCAGGAGTTTTCATCCATTGCCCTTTGCATGTCTCTACGTTGGCCAACATTTTCTCTAGCTGTCTCTACTGAACTAATCCCACCCAGGAAATTGTAATTACAATCTGTTCCTACCAATTCTAGATTTACTCTTTTATAGCTTTAATTTCTTCTACTATTTCTTATCTCTTTCTTTGATTTTCATTTAGAATACTTGGACATATTCAGATCTTCTTTGAATTGCCAAAGTAATAATCTTTTTTTCTTTTTTAAAAAAAGATTTTATTTATTTGATGGATAGAGTTACACACAGAGAGAAGGAGAGACAGAGAAGGTCTTCCACCTGCTGGGTCACTCTCTAAATGACTGCAACTGCTAGAGCTGGGTCAATCCAAAGCTAGGAACCAGGAGGCTCCTCCAGATCTCAATGCGGGTGCAGGGGTCCAAGCATTTGGACCATCCTCTATTGCTTTTCCAGGCCATTACAGAGAACTGTGCCAGAAGAGAAGCAGCCAGGACTGTAACTGGAACTGGCACCCATATGGGATCTGTCACAGACAGAAGCATAGCTCACTTTGCCACAGTGCCAGCCCCAGAAATACAGTATGAATGTATAAGAAAATATTCAAGACCAAGGCAGCAATTAATTACATACTAATCTGGGCCATATTGAACCTAATTTCATAGTAATAATCTTAACACCTAGTGTGATTTGGGCATATTACAATATATGGGTTTTGTGAATAAGGGGGATTCACATAATTCCTGTTTCAAAATCAGGATATTCTTATTGTATGCTGAATATTGTTTGATCTTGTGGGAGTTTGGATTATCCTGTCTTCTATTAAATGTCATTGATTTTTATTTGAGCTGTAATTTACATGACAAAGATTTTTTAATCTATTAATTCTACTATTCTAGTCTATTATTTTTTCCCACAGGCAGAGTGGATAGTGAAACAGAGAGAGACAGAGAGAAAGGTCTTTCTTTACCATTGGTTCATCATCCAATGGCCGCTGCAGGAGGCACACTGCAGCCAACGCATGGCGCTGATCTGAAGCCAGGAGCCAGGTTCTTCTCCTGGTCTCCCATGCGGGTGCAGGGCCCAAGCACTTGGGCCATAGCAGAGAGCTGGCCTGGAAGAGGGGCAACAGGGACATAATCCGGTGCCCCGACTGGGACTAGAACCCGGTGTGCCAGCACCGCAGGCAGAGGATGAGCCATGGCACCAGCCTCTAGCCTGTTATTTTTTATTCTATTAAATTTAATACAATACTGCGGCATTTTGAGTTAATTGTAAATTTGCATTTAGTCTTTGACCATGACCTCAGTTCAGCTGGGTTCCTTAGTTTGAATTTGGTGTTTAGGGGTTATAAAATGTTGTAAACTTTCCAGAATAATATGTGACAATTACACTGAAAGGAAACAGTAAACAGAGGATATGGAAGGTCCTTAACAATTAGATTTCATATTTGACTTTTTAATAGTTTGTAATATATCTACTTTAGTACAAGCTGAATAGTGAATTTGAACCTATCCCAAGTCTGTAAGGTGGGAGATTACTCTCTTTGATGCTGAGGAGTAGCACAAGCTAGTGCTACCGTTCATCCATGCAATCATGAGGGCAAACATCCCACACATTACAGTGTACTGCGCTGTGAGTTTATGTCCACTAGGTTCAGTATACTAAAGGCATCAATGATTAAGTAACATTTTCCACATTTCATGAGTTCAAGGAGACAAAGGCTCTCAAAAATTTAATGAGCATCTGTGCTAATTAGTTACCCAGGATAGTAGGGATGTGCAGGAATTTTAAGAATATGGCCAGTAATATTCTGAGTTATGAAAAGTGCCTCATCCTTACTTAAAGATAATGACATGATGTTCGGAGAAATCAATACTGTCATTTCTATTTATTTGCCAAGAGCCAAGGTATCAACTGATCTTCGTTGCTGTTCTCTAATTTATGTACTGGTGTCACATTACAAATTACAGAGATGGATTCCAAGACAATGAACAGTGTCCAACACAGGATCCTACATGATTTAAGACCTGTTGTTAGTTTGGACACTATTATATTCTGTCTGTCATGAGGCAAAGAATCTCTCCTTATTGTGTTTCTTTCTCCTCATTTGTAAAACAAAGGGGTTACATGAAATGCTGCTCATGTTATTCCAGGTTCTTTCTTTATAACTCTTGTTATTTGTGTCTCCTTCTAACAGGGCACACAGATATTACCATCTCTGACTTCTGTCCTCTATGATGAGAAAGAGTTTCCTAACCCTGAGAAATTTGACCCTGGACACTTCTTGGATGCAAGTGGCAACTTCAAGAAGAGTGATTACTTCCTGCCTTTCTCTATAGGCAAGCAAGCTTCCTTTACATCTGCACCACCATGGCCAAGTGAGATGAGGATGGGCTGTGGGTGTGGATTCCTCTGGACTGAGGGACTGCCTTTTGAGTGAGGGTGGAGGCGTCACTCCCAAGGTCCAAATTATTTCTTCTTGGAATGCAGGCAGCACTCACAGCTTCTGCTTCTGGAGGGATGGATGGTAGAATTCCCATTCCAATAAGGCTCTTCTCCTCAGCTCTGAGCACCCAACACACTCAATAAACTTAACTGAGCATCTCCATGTTGCAACATTCATTTAAAGGAATATGAATGGGAAGCAACTGCTCAGTGTAAGGTTGACAATGGCGAATTCACAGATTATGAGATTCAAGTGTGAGGAATAGATTTCTGGAGGCTGCTATGGGGGCTCAGAGAACCCAGCTCCAGACTATGGCTAATTTTGCAGTCAGGAGCAGAGATATTTGTGGTGCAGAGAAACTGTCTTCCAGGAAATAAGTTTTGAACCTCTTCTCTAAATTTGTAAGAGATCTGGAATGAAATAGATGACACAGTTGAAATTCTCAGTAGAATGAAGACTTCGTTTCCACAGATTTGAGCAGAACTGAAGTGAGCAAATGTGGAAAGGCAGTGAGAACAAAATCCACCAGGAAGATGTTCCCTTCCTGGTTCTCTAGAGACAAGCAAAGGAGGGTTGTCCAGGAACCAGGATGAACCATTAGCCAGGAGGAGTGTAAGCCTCCCCAGGAGATACTTCTTTGGGTACAGCACTACAGACACTGCCCAAACTGTACCTTGGCAGAACGGGATTGAGAGGGTAACTTATGACCATATCAAGATTTGAGTTTCCTAATTTAGTCATAGTATAGAGGGGAAGTTACACCCAGCTTAGACAATCTAACAAAGTGTGTCTTCTGTCAACAGAGAGGCTAAAATGATATACTGGGAGACCTGGAGAGATGCAAAATGGAAAATTTTCAGTACAATCTAAAGGAGAAGTAGTAGCCATAGTGGAGTGTTAAAAACGTTTCCTAAATAAGTTACTGAAACAGGGACAGAAACAAGACATTTGCTCTTGACTAGGCAAATTCAAACTGCTATTGAGCTCCCTCATATTGTGGTCCCAAGATTGTACTATGCTCCTGCATGATCTCAAACAAGCCATTGATGTTCCATGACTTCTGATTTCCAGTAATTGCAGCCAGACCTGCTTTTCTCCTGATAATTTGACTATCAACACAAGATCAGAAGCTTTATTTAAGAACTTGTATTCACGTGTTGGAGCCAGATTAGTTACTTTAATAGCGTGCAAAGTATACCATATTATAGACATTAATAAATCTGTTGAAAATGGATAATACAGTGAATTGTATATTGTGGGTGCATCAGAGAGGTTCTAATGGAACCCATGTTCTTGGAGCTGAATCCAGATGAATCTGGAGACTCTCAGCAGGCAGAGCACAGGGGAAGAGCTTTACTGTCAGAGGAAAGAGGGGAGACTGAGAGAAACATAAATTAGCCAGAGTTTTGGGAGAGAAATGAGTAGTTGTAAACTGCTTAGTATTGAGAACTACAAGGAAGGAGTTTAAGGAGATGAGCTTTGGTTTCAGACATGGATTAAATTGGGGCAGTTTATATTCTCTATTCAAAAAAATGAAGGACAAAACTAAAAAAAATGTGTTTTTCTAAACTGTAAAAGATAGCCAGATAAAAATGAAATAGAATATTTGAAAAAAAAAGAGGAAATCCATGTATGACCTTTTTTAGTAATTTTATACCTGATACATATGGCAATAGCATGCTTTTTATTTTATTTTTTTTATTTTTTTGACAGGCAGAGGTAGACAGTGAGAGAAAGACA
Organism: Sylvilagus floridanus; assembly: GCA_949820135.1. Classification (NCBI taxonomy): domain Eukaryota; kingdom Metazoa; phylum Chordata; class Mammalia; order Lagomorpha; family Leporidae; genus Sylvilagus; species Sylvilagus floridanus. The sequence goes on from OX463235.1 coordinate 47,787,768, forward strand.
GAGAGAAAGGTCTTCTTTTGCCGTTGGTTCACCCCCCAAAAAGCCACTACAGCCGGCGCGCTACACCGATCCGAAGTCAAGAGTCAGGTGCTTCCTCCTGGTCTCCCTATGCCGGTGCAGGGCCTTAGCACTTCGGCCATCCTTCACTACCCTCCCGGGCCACAGCAGAGAGCTGGACTGGAAGAGGAGCAACTGGGACAGAACGGTGCCCCAACCAGGGCTAGAACCCGGGGTACCAGCACCTCAAGCAGAGGATTAGCCTAGTGATCCGTGGCGCCGGCCAATAGCATGCTTTTGAAAACAGTTTATTCAGATATGTAAAAGTGCTGGTATTATCCTAGGAATATATTTGAGGGAAAATAATTCTGTCATTGAATCCTGGATTTAAAGTAAATGGAAAGCACAGTGTTCACTGTGCCAATTTGGATATGTGAGGTGTGTGTGCACACTCATGATTGTATGTGTGTGTTTGTAGAAAACATCATTGGCAAGCCTCAGCACAGAGATCTAATGTGAATGCACAGAAATACCTTTTTCCAGAACACACATACATTAACATGTGCTGGGGAAATTAAGGAAAGTAGGTTCGGGTGTAATTTGAAAGAGCCATCAGGTTCATCTGCTGTTTCTGAACTTTTAGTCACTCCAGAGTTATTTATGCCACCGTTTGAATAACTAATGTGTGTGTCATTTTAGGAAAAAGAGCTTGTGTTGGAGAGGGCCTGGCCCGCATGGAGCTGTTCTTACTCCTGACCACCATCTTGCAGCATTTTACCTTGAAGCCTCTGGTTGACCCAAAGGATATTGATCCCACCCCAGTGGATAATGGGTTTCTCTCTGTCCCACCCTCCTATGAGATGTGTTTTGTTCCAGTCTGAAGAAAGCACTGGAATCCCTCTGAGCGACACAGATGGTTTCGGGCATGTGTGTCACCTGTTGCCTTCCCAGTCCTTACTAACGAGAATCCAATCTCTGAGCTCTGTGTCTTCTCATGTTTTCTGTCCTTCAAGCTCCATTTTTAATTTCTCTAATGGAGAAAGCGCATTGTTTCATCACCAATAAAATTATTTCTGTAAAACAACCCAGAATTCATAGTGCATTTCATCAGTGGTATGTACTAATGGAAACACATTATAAATGTCACATTTTATTTTATTAAAATTAAGAATGAGGAAGTTTTTAGCACAGCAGTTAAGATGTCTCTTGGACATCCACATCCCATATTGGTGTACCTGGGTGTGATCCATGCTATGTTCCAGATTCCAGAATCTGGGTGATTTGTGCCCTGTGAGCGAGCAGGTAAAAGCCCAGTGGTTTCAGTACCTGACACCCACACAAGAGAAGCCAAGTGAGTTCCTGGCTCCTGATTTAGCCCCTCTGAGCCCTGGTTGTTTCAGGCACATGGGGAGTGAAACAGTAAATGGGAAAGCTTGGTCTCTCTTTCTATTCCTTCAAAATAAATTAACATTTAAACCATTGAATTAAAACATAAAATAAAAATAAAAATTACCCTGTGAATATTAAGAAATATTCATGTAAATATTCATGTAAATATGGGAATAATTGAGGGAGGAGATATATAGGTTGGCACATGCTCACTCGGACTTACCTCCAATGGTGGATCTAGAAATGTGCCAGGGGATTTCAACTCAATCTTACCAAGGAGGCAGGTACCAATGCCAGCGCACTTGGTAAAGTGATAAGTATAAATACACCACCGATCAAAAAGATAGAGTAAGTGTCGAAGAGATTTCACAAATAAGACCAGTGTAAGCAAATAATGAAGGATAGAATTAAAAGTGAGAGAATGATCCTTCGGGGGAAGCAGGACACATAGCAGACTCATAGAATGGCAAACGCCCAAAACAGCACTCCTGCCTCAGAATCAACCCTTGGGGCATTTGGATCTGGCTAAAAGGTCCATGAGAGTCTCACAGGCATGGAAAGCCATGACACGGTGGCAAAAAACAATCTAAATGAAAGATCCTGGTGAACAAGACCCCAGCAGAAGGAACAGGCCATCAAGGAAACAGGCGCCTTTCTCCAAAGGGAGGAAGGAACCTCCACAGTGATACGGCCTTGACTAAACAAGTTCAGAGTTGGTGAACTCAAGGGGCTTCCATAGCCTAGACAGCTCATAGCAAGAGTCTCGGGTGATTGCTGACGTCATAAAAAAAGAGTGCCAATTGTTAAATCAACAACAGGAATCACTGGGTACATGCTCCCCACGTAGGATCTCTGTCCTTAATGTGTTTTACTATGAAACTTAAAAACAACACTACTAGTCGAACAATACCCTATACCTTGTGCGGTTGTGTGAGTGCAGCCTGTTGAAATCCTTAAATGAAACTCTATGAAGGGCGGGATGGGAGAGGGAGTGGGAGAGGGGAGGGCCGTGGGAGGGAGGGAGGTGGGGGGGGGGGAAGCCACAACAATACAAAAGTTGCACTTTGTAAATTCACATTTATTAAATTAAAAAATAACTATATAACAAACAAAAAAAAGAAAAAAAGAACTTAATACTTTACCCTTTTAGTGTTTTTTATGTTCTACTTAAAACTATTGGTTGAACTCTGTAATTAATACACAATTATTCTTAGGTGTTTAATTAATGCTATAACTAGTACTCAAATAGTATTTTACACTTTGTGTTTCTGTGTGGATGCAAACTGTTGAAACCTTTACTTAATATATGCTAAGTTGATCTCCTGTATATAAAGATAATTGAAAAAAAGACATATTCATGTAAAATATGATAGAATCATTTCTCATCCCATCTAACTCTCTAGGTTCCTGTTCTTGAAACTCTTTGGCATGCGTAAATATAGTGTTTTACTACTCTTTGTGAAATGTAATTATGTGAGCTGGTGCTAAACCTACCAGTTGAGATGCCTCCTTCCCACATTTCAGTGCCTGGGATTGATTCCCTTTTCTGCCTCCTGACTCCAGATTTTCCTAATGCAGACTCTTGGAAGATGTGGTGAAGATTCAAGCAACTGAGCCATTGCCCCTTTTACAGTTCATATGGACTACATCCCCAGCTTTGGCCCTGTTCCTTGTTCAATCTGCCATTGCATACATTTGAAGATCAAACCAGTGATTGGGATCTCTCTCTCAAACTTTTTTTTAAATATTCATGTTTGTGTCATTTATCTATCAGCTGTCAATCTTCTATTTATCATCTTTCTTCTACCTTCTCCTCAACTTTCTGTCATGTACTTATGTTGCAGTTGAATTCTCAACAATGTTGCAGTGGATTCATTTCTGAGAGGAGGAGCATGGTGGGGGCAAGAGGCGTGGAGTCACCACACAGACCCCGGGAGCCGGGAGTCGGGTGAAAGCAGGCTTGAGGCAAGCAGCCCACAGACTTGTTTATTTCAGTTGGTACAACATCTTATATAGACAAGACCAGCCAATCTGGTCAAGGGGCGGTCTATGCCCCAACCAATCACAGCCTGTTGCCAGGCAGTTTCCAAAGCCATCCAATCACAGCCTGTTGCCAGGCAGGCTCCGTTGTCAGGTGGGTTTCAAAGCCATTCCTGAGTAACTGATGCTCGATTGCCACCGGCCACCTTGGCATGGCCTTCTCATTCCACCACATACCTAGTCAACAATGGTCTCATATCCAAACTTCATACATCCATTTAAAAAAGAATAATAGATGATTTCCAGTGACTCCTAAAAAGTTCTCAGCATTAATAGTATAACTACAATGATATTGGAACTAATACCCACCTGAAGCTTTACAGTGAATGATTGGTGACAGTATGTGTTGGCCAGGAAGTAAATTAAATGACATTCCTATAATAAAAGTGTAAATTGGCATGTCTACTGACAAATTTTTGTAGTATTTATAAACTGTGCTTATGTACCTTCAAAAATTATGTTTTAGGTATTTATTGAAGCAATGTATATACTAGGATATGCAGAAGTTGTGTGCAGTGATGTGAATATAAACACAATTTATAATAGCCTCCAGTGGAAAACATGCAAATTTTCATAAAAATACAATGAAGAAAATTAATTATGCAATAGTTATAAGACCTTATACATAAATCATGTTATCTATTGCTATCCAAATGCAGCTCATAATATTTTGGTTAAATTAAGTGTAGGGTCTGGCACTGTGGCATAGTAGGTAAAGCAGCCAGCCATGGCTCTGGGACTCTATATGGGCACCAGTTCAAGTCCTGGCTGCTAGACTATAGCAAACAGAAATTGAAAGAATTTGTCAGCCGGCACCGTGGCTCACTAGGCTAATCCTCTGCCTTGTGGCGCCAGCACACCGGGTTCTAGTCCCAGTTGGGGCACCGGATTCTGTCCCAGTTGCCCCTCTTCCAGGCCAGCTCTCTGCTGTGGCCAGGGAGTGCAATGGAGGATGACCTAAGTGCCTGGGCCCTACACCCCTTTGGAGACCAGGAGAAGCACCTGGCTCCTGCCATCGGATCAACGCAGTGCGCCGGCCGCAGCGCGCTGGCCGCGGAGGCCATTGGAGGGTGAACCAACGGCAAAGGAAGACCTTTCTCTCTGTCTCTCTCTCTCTCTTACTGTCCACTCTGCCTGTCAAAAAATAAAAACAACAAAATTAAAAAAAAAAGAAATTATGGGACATGTACTCTATAGAATACTATACGGCAGTCAAAAAACAATGAAATCCGGTCATTTGCAACAAAATGGAGGAATCTGGAAAACATCACGATGAGTGAAATAAGTCAGTCCTAAAGGGACAAATATCTTGTGTTCTCCCTGATTGGTGACAACTAACTGAGCACCAAAAAGGAAACCTGTTAAAGTGAAATGGACACTGAGAAACAGTGACTTGATCAGTCCTTGTCCTGACTGTCGAGGAACAACTTGCTATTTTATTCCTTTAGTATTTTTCATTCTACTTAATACCATTGGTTGAACTCTTTAATTAACACACAATTATTCGTAGGCATTTAAATTTAATTGAAAAGTGATCCCTGTTAAATATAAGACTAAAAAAATAAAATAAAGGAGAGCTGCAGCCAGGCACAGTTATTGACTTTGTACCTTCACACTGGAGCTGTCGAGTGTGTCCAATAGTGTAGTGGTGGCATGTCCCGAGTATGTGACAGTTATTGAACTGGGAGCTGACTATTTGGACTATGAAACAAGATCTTCCCTGGAACAAGAGACAGATACTCACCTTCAGTCCTTTTATCCCATGTTGTTCTGAAAGTTCTAGCCTGAATACTAGGAAAAAGAAGAAACAAAAGGCATAAGAATTGGAAAGCAGGATATCAAATTTCTACTGTTCACAGCTTACATTATCTTATTTAAAGAAAACACCAAGGACTCCATCCAAAAACATTTAGAACTAATAAACATTGAAAATTTGTAGGATATAAATTTGGTGCACTTAAATCAATTGTATGTCTTATATCAATAGCAACTTAAAAAGAAATCAAGAAAGCAATCCTTTTTCTAATACTTACAGACATATCTAGGAATAAATTTCACCAAAGAGGCTGAGTCTGTAAACTGAAAGCTATAGACCATTGAAGATGGAAAGTGAAAGGACACCAAGCAATTGAGAAGTATCCCATGCTCATTAAGATTCAGTATCACTAAAATGTGCATACTATCCAAGTTGATTAACAGATCCAATGCAATGCTCACAAAGATTTCCACCCTGCTCAGATTTCACAACAAAGTGAATAGGGGATTATTTTACTGTAATCCTAAGAGCTTCATGAGTTTCCTGCAGGCAATTTAAGAAAGTTGTATTTTATGTTCAATGTTTGTCTTGAATTATTTTTTTCTCTTTCCTTGAGACTCCTATTAGAAATTTGCTACAACTATGGTTCATAACATTTAATATTGTTTATAGTGTTCATCCTTATAATTTTTTTCTGGTCTTGGGAAAATCTTTAACCTACTGCAAACAAACTAAAATGTAGTTAAATTCATTTGATTACTCATATATGTTTAAGTCCTGACAATTTTTTTATATCTATGTGTTGTAGACACTTTCAAATGCTTGTAGTGTTGAAGGCTGGACTAGTCCTACTTCCTCAAGTGACAGGGGCAGTGCAGGCTGTGGCAGTGGGAACCTAGCTGGTGATGGAGATGTGACTAAGAGGACAAGGGATGTGACACCAAGAAGCATTTCTGTTGTGCCTGGAGACTCTTTTCTTTTCTGGGTATAATCCCCTATATTATCTGTTGATCCTCATGCCCCTTTCAGAATGATTTTCATTACTACCATATACCATGGAGCTTTGTCCAGAGTGTTGGTACATCGCTGACATTAGCCGGTATATGCCTGATACCTTTTTGTTTAATGCCTCAGATTCTGGTCTTTTCTCTGGAAACTTCTGATCATATAGTGACAAATTCTGATATATGAGATGTTTTTTCAACTTATTTTCCAAGAACATGAGCTCCCATTAGCCTTTTGAAAATCTCATCTTCTTACTCTTACCATTAATATATGGCCACTCAAACCACTATTTCTGGAAAAGTGATATTTTTTAAGCAGGAATTTCCAGTGAAAATTCAGGAATTATCATGGTTTGGAATGGCTGGTTATTTTTTTCTTTAATTTTCAACCTTTGACCAGACTATACTAATGTTAACAATATTTGTCCAAAGTTCAAAGAGCACTACATGTGTCCTAATAAGCTTTCAGTGCACTTATAAAATCCTGCAATCCCAAGGCTTCCATTGCATTTGTACACATCACATCTATGGATCTCTTCATTGTCCTGGTGTTTTGTCTTTCTTGTTTGCTTCTTCTTTCTCTATCAAAGCAAAGCTGTGACAAAAGGAAACTCCCGCCTAGCCCCACGCCTTTCCCACTTGTTGGAAATCTCCTATAGCTGGACAGGAAGAACATCAGAAAATCAATAGGCATGGTAAGTATGATTAGTTCTCTCTGTGTTGTTTGCAAAGAGTATGGGCTCAACCTGCAAGGCCCTCACACTACTGGGTTGGTGGAGCGAAGGCAGTCTATGGCAAGAAGCACGAGAGACAAGTTTTGGTGAACATGTCAGCTTTATTAACAACCACATACACCTTTTAAAAGTCAGACAGAAGAGGTGTAACCTATTCAGGCAACAAAATTCTACAGGATAGAACCAATATTGGTGCCGCTGTGCTTCCCCAGTCAGCTTGAAGGTCCCATAGCCAGGACAGTTTTCCAGGTATTCCTAATGAGCCTGGGCCACACCCCAGAGCTGTTTACCTGATTGGCAATTAACGGGCCCTTTAACGGGAGCAAAGGTGGGGAAAAGTTCCTGTGGCTCCCGCCACCTGCCAGCAGTCAGGCTGTGATCATGGAGAGGAGTTTTCTGGCAGAGTGACTCTCCCAGTGATTGATAGATATGCACAAGGATCAAGTATATCTTAGTCTGTGAAATGTGCTTGAGGTTTTGAGTTGCAAAGATTCCAAATGGAATTGAGAATTAGGAAGTCATATGCATTCAGAGAAATTTATGAAATACTCTTTTGGTGTTTAGGACAAGTGTGAGAATAATTATTTCATGAGAATAATAATAATTAATTCCATAAATGTGACATAGTGTCACCCGGAGGCAAAGAAGTCAGTAAAAGGAAGTCACTAAGATATGAGGGTTCTGTGAATTTATCACACATTTTTTAAATGATTGTTGCTGCCGGCGCCGTGGCTCAACAGGCTAATCCTCCGCCTTGCGGCGCCGGCTTCTGTCCCGGTTGCCCCTCTTCCAGGCCAGCTCTCTGCTGTGGCCCAGGAGTGAAGTGGAGGATGGCCCAAGTGCTTGGGCCCTGCACCCCATGGGAGACCAGGAAAAGCACCTGGCACCTGGCTCCTGCCACCGGATGAGCGCGGTGCGCCGGCCGCAGCATGCTGGCCGTGGCGGCCATTGGAGGGTGAACCAATGGCAAAGGAAGACCTCTCTCTCTCTCTCTCTCTCTCTCTCTCTCTCTCTCTCCACTCTGCCTGTCAAAAATAAAAAAAAAAAGTTTCTTCAGTTAATAAGTACCTGGGCTATATCTTCCATTAGTTTTCAGTTATCCTTAAATTGCCCAATTCTAGAGGATCACTAAGGTCTGCTGAAATAGAAGTTAGTGAATGTGTTCCTGTCCTCCACAAAATTCTACTTAATGTTTCCTGGACAGTGAAATACAAACTTACTGTTTCCTTAACTTTACTTGATTCTGGAAGTCTGCCATTATAATATTTTGGTGGTAAGACCATACTTCATAGAAGATATTGAACAAGTAGATGGGGAATTATTAAATGAGAAGAATTATATGTATACAAGTGTATTCCTTTTTTTTCCTTTTAAAGATATATTTAAATATTTGAAAAACAGAGAGAGAGAGAGACAGATTGATTTTCCATGTGCTGATTCATTCCCCATTGGTTGCAATGGCCAAATCTGAGCCACGCAAAAGCCTGGAGCTTCACTTGAGTTTCTTACATGCGTAGTAGCAGCCCAAGCATTTCTACCATCTCCACTGTTTTTCCAAGGCCATGAGCAGAGAGCTAGATCAGAAGTAGAGTAATCAAGACACAAACTGGCACCCATGTGAGATGCCAGCATCGCAGGTGGCATCCTTACCCACTATACACAATGCTATCCCCAGCCACTTTATTCTTTATTTGAGGAAATGATTGTCAAGTGATTCCTTCTCCTGCAGAAGAGTTGTCTCACCACTGAGAATGCCCTTCTTTTTTAGTTTTTCCCAAAACACATGACATTATCCCCTGAGAATTTATGCCTCTGAATTGGATGCATCGTGACTAATTCCCTTCATGTGCTTCTCCCTCCATGGTCTTCTGCATCATTGCCTATAAAGAATTGACAAAAACTTGGTTCACAGTGTTATTTTGAGGTTTTTAGGAGTTAACACGTGAATATGTTACTAAAACTCCAATTCAAGAATCCTGAAGTATAATTATAGGCTGACTACTAGAAGGGGCAGGATAGTTAGGATTGCATTGGAATTCCTGCAGCCAACACTAACAGGTATATATACAACAATTGTCTGCATTATTTTCAGACATTTCTAACATAGAATTTATGAATGTGAATCATAAGGTAACATATTTACTGTTGTTTGTTTTTTGTTTGGATAGGACTTTTTATATCCCAAGGAGAATTATGGAAAGAAACTTGGTGCTTTACCCTCACAGTCTTGTGGAACATGGGGATGGGGAAGAAAACTATTAAGAACCGAATTCAAGAAGAATCCTCGTATCTGGTAGAAGCATTAAAACAAAAACCAATGCTGTATATTTCTTTATATCATTAAAAGTGATAGTTGGGTAGAGGAAATGCTATTTAAAAAGTATAAAGTAAAGATACATTAAAAAAGTTCAACAGAAAATTACTTTTTTATTTACATAATGTGTAGTAAGGTGTAAAAGGGTTGCCAATTAAACATTTTCAGGGACTAATGGTAGAGGCTTATGTATCTTCATCCTTTGGTGTGCGCTGTCACACAATTCCATCATTTTGTGCAATTGTCAAAGGAGAAAAGACAAGGTAAAGAGCAAATGGTGTTTAGACCAGATATGAAAAATGCACATAAAATTACTCTCAGATATTAGAGCTAGAATTTGGTACTGTCATAACACCAGTAGGAGTGGTAGGAAAATGTGTTCAGTTGTTTCCACAGGAAGAAGAAAACACGGATTTTCATAATAAGCTAGCAGACTTATCATATTAGTGTAAAAACTTAAGTAAACTCCCAAGTAATGTGTCTTTAACATTGTAGGAATGCTAAGGTTTTTTTGTTTGCTTGTTTGTTTGACAGGCAGAGTGGACAGTGAGAGAGAGAGACAGAGAGAAAGGTCTTCCTTTGCCGTTGGTTCACCCTCCAATGGCCGCTGCGGCCGGCGCGCTGCGGCCAGCGCACCACGCTCATCCGATGGCAGGTCCTGGTCTCCCATGGGGTGCAGGGCCCAAGCACTTGGGCCATCCTCCACTGCACTCCCGGGCCACAGCAGAGAGCTGGCCTGGAAGAGGGGCAACTGGGACAAAGGCTGGCGCCCCAACCGGGACTAGAACCCGGTGTGCCGGCGCTGCAAGGCGGAGGATTAGCCTGCTGAGGCACGGTGCCGGCCACTATCCAAGTTGATTAACAGATCCAAAGCAATGCTCACAAAGATTTCCACCCTGCTCAGGTTTCACAACAAAGTCAATAGGGGATTATTTTACTGTAATCCTTAGAGCTTCATGAGTTTCCTGCAGGCAATTTAGGAAAGTTGTATTTTATGTTCAATGTTTGTCTTAAATTATTTTTTTCTCTTTTCTTGAGATTCCTACTAGAAATTCACTAGAACTATGGCTCATAACATTTAATCTTGTTTATAGTGCTCATATTTATTATTTTGATTTCTGGTCTAGGGAAAGCTATTGATCCTCCTGAAAAGTAAACTAAATGCAGTTAAGTGCATTTTATTACTCATACATGCTTAAAATACTACAATTAGATTTTTATGACATAAGCTACATGTTTGTTTTGGTTTTGTATTTCCTGAAACATCTTTTAAGTGCTGACAATCGGTTTATATCTATGTGCTTGTAGATACTTTCAAATGTTTGTAGCATTGGAGGCTGGACTGTTTCTCCTTCCTCAAGTGACAGGGGCACGGCAGACCATGGCAGTGAAGAACCTAGCTGGTGATGGGGATGTGACCAGGAAGACAGGGGATGTGACGCCAAGAAGCATTTCTGTTGTGCTGAGCAGTCTCTTTTCTGTTCTAGGTATATTTCCTTATATTATTTGTCAACCCCTGGTCCCCAGTTCAGGAGTCTTTTCATTACTGCAATATAGCATGGGCCTTTGTCCAGAATGTTGGGACATCTCTGACATTAGCCACATTAAGTCTGACACCTTTTTGTCTAATGCTTCTGATTCTGGTCTATTCCCTGGAAATTTCTGATCAAAGGTGACAAATTCTGATATGAGTGACCTTCTTTAACTTATTTTCCAAGAACATGAGCTCCCATTAGCCCTTTGAAAAATCTCATTGTCTCAATCTTACAATTAATAAAAGGACAGTCACACCACACTATCTGGAAAAGTAAGCAATTTTTCAGCAGGAATTTCCAGTGAAAATTCAGGAATTATCACGGTTTGAAATGACTGTGTTTTTTCCTTTAATTTTCAACCTTTGGCCAAACTGCACTAAAGTTAATAATATTTGTCCAAAGTTCAAAGAGCACTGTGTGTTTCGTAATAAGCTTTCAGTGCACTTATGAAATCCTGCAGTCCCAAGGCTCTCAGTGCATTTGCTCACATCACATCCATGGATCTCTTCATTGTCCTGGTGATCTGTCTTTCTTGTTTGCTTCTTGTTTCTCTGTTGAAGCAAAGCTATGCCAAAAGGAAGCTCCCACCTGGCCCCACGCCTTTCCCACTTGTTGGAAATGTCCTACAGCTAGACAGGAAGAACATCAGCAAATCAATAAGCATGGTGAGTATGATGAGTTCTCTCTGGGTTGTTTGCAATGTGTGAATAAGGTGCTTCTATAACTAATGCAATGTGGTGAGAGACGGTATTTTACTGTGAAGATAAATCGTTATATGAATTATGAAAAGAAGATCATAAAGGAAAGCATTAATTGAATTCTAGCTGTAATTTGAGAGCCTATACATCTAGAAGACAATGAGATTAATTAGACAATAATTAAAATTGACAAAGGTAGGAATGTTTTATTTCTATTTTGACCTACATCCATTTTATTGTTATTATTCTTTTATGAAATATAATGAATATTAAACTGAATAAATTTTTCTAAAGCATACATTGATTTGAACTCTATGAAACACACAACTGAGTATGGGATTTTCAGGCCCTTTTATATTTATTCAATAAATGAATCAGTTACTTATCTGGACCAAGTCATTCACACGGTAGCTCCCTTCTGAAGCTCACAGGATGAATCTAAGAATTTCCTATGACAGTAGATTACCAGACTCAGTCCTGGAAGCTCCTGTTTCCTGTGCCTTGATCTCTGGATTGGAGGGACTGTGTCATGCACCCCATCTCCATGTTAGTTAATTGTCTAGGGCAGGTTTTCAATCTTTCAGAGCTTGAATTTTTCTTTGTTAAAATGCATATGATGGTCATTTTGGTCCAAGGCTACAAGAGATCCTTGAATTATAGAAATTACAGTCTAAAGGGTAAGCATGTATTTAAAAAGAAAATGAGCAATATTACACAGGCTACGTAAACTGGGCATTCAGGGATAAAGGTATAGTCAGCAACATATATTCTGATGAACCAAAGCTGGGCATGAGACTTAATAAATGAATGATAATTAATCAGACAAAATTCAGATAAAAATCATTTTCATCTGGTTTCAATCTGGGGGAGAATTTCTTCTTGTAGATCTTGGCTGTAGACCAATGTGGTTGTATCCCAGAGAGTAAATAAAAGCATATAGATAAGGAATGTGACTTTAGAGAGGTAAGCAGAGCCAGCTGATGTAAGACTTGCTGGATTTGAATGCTGTTGTCAAGTCTCATAACAGAAATTGACTCTAATAATGTACTTCAAGGATTGGCATGCTAACATTTGACTTTTGAAATGAAAGCATTACTGTTTTTTTTTTTTTGCAATGGAGAGTAAATTACAGAGCAGCAAAAGAAGTTGAATTCTTTATGAGAATAGTGAAAACTGAATTGCTCTGCATATTTAGCATATCTCAACCTCAAATGACTGAAAAGCTCAGTAATGCAATCACAAAAGGAAGAAATGTTTATTTATATCTCAGCTAATGATCACAAGTAAGTGTTACTGGGCTGCCACTCATCCATGAGATCTTTCTGAGAAATTTTTTTCAGATTTCAGTTCTACTGTCCCATCCCTAGACTATTGTTCCCAGTGGCATTTTTATGGTGACAGATCTCTACACTATCATTTCAATGTATGAATAGTGGAGAGAAATAGAGGGCAAGCAATGACTTTTTATGCAACAATATGGCATTTGCACATATCACTTCTACTAACATCGGAGACTAGAGGTTAGTTAAAGGACACCAGTTTCAAGTGAAACTATGCAATGTATGCAACCAGAATCCCATAGTTTCCATTACTAATAAAACTTAGAGGTCTCTAGTGTTAAAAAAGTTAAAAATATATTTGGAAAATATATAAAGCAGGATGATTACTATCTACACTTTGGAACTTTTAAGGGATTCACCATACATATGAATAGAGATGTAAAATTTGTTGTTTTTGCAGGAAGGAAGGAGAAATTTGGTTCAAGTTACAGTTTGCCAAATTTAAACTAAGAACAAATGCATAATATAGCCCTGTCACATAGTAGGAGCTAGGTATAGGGTAAATGTAGATAATGGAAATAACAGCAGTGTGGTAGTATATAGTAATGATTACTCTTTAAGTATACTTTGTATTAAATTAATGGTTTTAGAAGCTGAAAAGCTGGTATCTTTCATATCACAGGATGCATTTTCAAATGCGTCTTCAATAAGATTAAAATCGTTGCCATCAATTTTCTACATTTCAATTCATAAATATTTATTTTTTGCCTCTCCTGTTCCTTTTCTAGCTAGCAAAAGAGTATGGCCCTGTGTTCACAGTGTATTTTGGTACAAAGCCCACTGTGGTGTTGCATGGATATGAAGCAGTAAAGGAGGCCCTGATTGATCATGGAGAGGAGTTTTCTGGCAGAGTGACTCTCCCAGTGATTGACAGATATGCACAAGGATCAGGTATATTTTAGTCTGTGGAATGTGCTTGAGGTTTTGAGTTAAAAGTTTCCAAATGGATGTAGGAATTGGGAAATTATAAGCTTTCAAAGAAATTCATGAAATACACTTAGGCTTTTTAGGATAAGTGTGTGAATAATGATTCTATAAGAATTATTTTTTTTAATTCCATGAATGTGACACAGTGTTCCCAGAGGCAAAAAATTCAGTAAAAAGTCACTATAATATGAGTGCTCCATGAATTTATCACACATACTTAAGTGATGGTTGCTTATATTAATGAGTTAAAGAGATTGAGATAAAAGAGATTAGAGAGAAGTGACTGAATTATCCATTCACCAAATATTTTTAGTTTCCTGGTCTAACTCATGGATATCAATATAATATTCTATGAAGCTGTGTCGTATGCAAGGAGCCAACATAATGTTTGTATATTTCCAGCCTTGTTTTCTACCTCTTATAAATAGGCATAACAATTATTTTACTCCAATAGAAACCAAAGTTTAAAGCACAGATATATTATGCAACAAGCATTGTAGAGAAACATAGAGTGAGTATGGATTGGAACTCATATTAGATAAAGTTTCTTCATTAAATAATACTGTGTTTTCTGCTAGTTTTAAGATATCCTTAAATTGCCCATCTTCTAGAGGATCACTAAGGTCTGCTGAAATAGAAATTGGTGAATGTGTTCTTGTCCTCCACAATATCCTTAACAATGTTTCCTGCACAGTGAAATACAAACTTATTGTTTCTTTTTCTTTATTGATTCTAGAAGTCTGAAGTTGAAACTTTTTGGCAGTAAAGCCATATTTCATGCAATAAATTGAACAAGTAGATGAGGAATTTTTAAATGAGGAGAATTATCTGTATACAGGTGTATTCCTTTTTTTTCCTTTAAAAGATATATTTAATTATTTGAAAATCACAGCAGGGGAGAGAGAGAGAGAGAGATACAAAGCTACAGAGGGAGAGGAGTGAGAGAGAGCGAGAGACATTTTCCATGTGCTGATTGACTCCGCAAGTGGTTGCAATGACCAAATCTGAGCCAAGTAAGATCCAGGAAACTTCACTTAGTCTCCCACATGGGTGGTAGGACCCAAGCATGTGTGCTATCTCCACTGCTTTTCCAAGGCCATGAGCAGGGTGCTGGATCAGAAGTGGAGTAATCAGGACACAAACTGGCACCCATATGAGAGGCCATCCTTACCCATGGCACCACAGTGCTATCGCCAGCCAGTTTTTTCTTTATTTGGGGAAATGACTGTCAAGTGATTCCTTCTCTTGCAGAAGAATTGTCTCACCACTTGAGAATGCCCTTCTTCTTTAAGTTTTCCCAAAAAATCAGAAAATTATCCCCTGAGAATTTAAGCCTCTGAGTTGTATCCATGCGACTTATTATCTTGTGCTATTGGGTGTCATGCTTTTCCCTCCATACTTTACTGCACCCTTTCCAGTAAAAAGGGGGAAACAACTTGGTTCACGGTGTTATTTTGAGATTTTTGAGGAGCTAAAAAATGAAAAAGATTTCAATAGAATTCCAATTTAAGAATCCTAGTAGAATTCTATGTAGACTTCAAGATAGTTTGGACTCATTGGAAATCCTGCAGCCAACACGAATAGGTGTGTGTGTGTGTGTGTGTGTGTGTGTGTATGGAATTGTCATATTGTTTCAGAAATGAATTTTCTCACATTGAATTCATGTTTGTGGATCATAAGGTAACATATTTGCTGTTATCTGTTTGCTTTTTGTCCTGATAGGACTTATTTTCAGCCAAGGAGAAATATGGAAGGAAACTCGGCGTTTCACTCTCACGGTCTTGCGGGACATGGGCATGGGGAAGAAAACTATTGAGAATCGAATTCAAGAAGAAGCCTCGTATCTAGTAGAAGCATTGAAAAAAACCAATGGTGCATATTTCTTTATATCATTAAAAATGGTAGTTGGGTAGAGGAAATTTATTACAGTAGTGTAAAATAAAGATATGATAAATAAGTACAACAGAATTACTTTTTTACTTACATATGTGTAGTTAAGCTGTAAAGGAGTTGACAATTAAACATTTTCAGGGACTAATGTACAGACTTGGGTATCTTCATCCTTTGGCACATGCTGTCACAGAATTTCATCTTTTTGTGTAATTGTCAAAGGAGAAAAGAACAAAGTAAAGAGCAAATGGTGTTTATACCAGATATGGAAGCTGCACACAAAATTACTTTCAGATCTTTGAGCTAGAACTTTGTGTTGTCATAACACCAGTAGGAGTGGTAGGAAAATTTGGTCAGTTGTATGCACAGGAAGAAGAAGCAAACATGGATTTTCATAATAAGCTAGAAGACATGCCACATTAGAGTAAAAACATAAGCAAACTCTCCAGTAACCTGTGTATAACATTGAAAGAATGCTAAAGTTTCCTAACGAGTAGGGTTGGAGTGTGGGTGTGAATGGAGGGTTCACCTGTGTCACAAAAGCCTTAGATATGTACAGAATGTACAAATATGCAGGGCTGGGATGTAGATGGAGAAAGAAATGTATGGACAAGTGAGCTGACAGAGAAATGTTAAGTTCAGGATCAGAAGACATGCGTAATTTCAGAACATCAGGATTTGAATATTTTAACATGATCATTACCTTATAAATGCTATGATCTATACACTGAATATTTACTGTATTTCTTAGTTATATTATTGTCCATACAGATTATTTCGTTATGATTTTTTTTGCTCTATCTGTTTACAATACATTCATAAAAATCTCCCGCATTGGATGCCAGGGCTGCAAAGCAGAGGCTTAACGTATTATACCACAACGTCAGCCCCTTCCTGCTTCATTTTAGTTTCTGTTTCCATAGATAAAGTGTTAGGATAATACAGGATAAAGTATTGGCATTTGGCAGGTTTTATTATTTTTTTTTACATTAGGACTTAGTATTGCTTTTCTGCTAGTATGTAATACTTCTGTTAGAAAACTGGTGTTAAACTAATGTGGGCTCCAAAAAGGTGACATGATTCCTTTCTTTTTTTTTATTCTTTTTGACAGGCAGAGTGGACAGTGAGAGAGAGAGACAGAAAGGTCTTCCTTTGCCGTTGGTTCACCCTCCAATGGCCACTGCAGCCAGCACGTTGCAGCCGGCACACCGCGCTGATCCGATGGCAGGAGCCAGGTGCTTCTCCTGGTCTCCCATGGGGTGCAGGGCCCAAGCACTTGGGCCATCCTCCACTGCACTCCCTGGCCACAGCAGAGAGCTGGCCTAGAAGAGGGGCAACCAGGACAGAATCCGGTGCCCTGACCGGGACTAGAACCCGGTGTGCCGGCACCACAAGTGGAGGATTAGCCTGCTGAGGCACTGAGCCAGCCGACATGATTCTTTTCAAATAAGATTTTAGAGTTATTTCATTGCGTTTGACTTCTGAGAATTTGATTCTCAGGTATATTGCTAGTCATATATATTGGGATGCTGTAGTCCTCTTGTATTTGGAGTCTGTGTTTTTCCCAGCAGTGGGAGGTTTTCATATGTTACCCCTTGGATCCGTTTTCTGTTCCTACTCTTTTCTTTTATTCCTCACAGATTCCATAAATGCAAAAATTTGCTCATTTAATTGTTGTTCAGTTTTCTATGTGCATATAATGAGCGAAAATCCAGGCAGAGATCTACATTCAAAATACTAAAGGAATTTTTAAATTATTTTTCTCATTGTTCTTTGTTGTTTATTAGAAAGCATGGAAAATGATATAAACAAACTAACATTTGGGGAAAATTAACAATTAAAATGGAATGGACTAGACTGTTTTCATTAGGAAACTTTAATTTTGTTCTAGGAAGGTGGAGTTTATGTTTATGACATGTTCAAGTAAACAGCCTTTCACAGTTACTTTATACAGTCCATTTAGGAGCTGTATTAAAACCACATTCTCACTTCTACTGTTTCCCTTAGCGTCTCCCTGCGATCCTTCTTCACTTCTCTTCTGTGTTCCCTGCAATGTGATCTGCTCCATCATCTTCCAGAATCGTTTTGACTACAGTGATCAGACATTTCAAACGTTGGTGAAGCATTTTCTTGACAGCATCAGACTTGTTAATACTCCTTGGATACAAGTAAGATCAAGGTTCACTTTAATTGAAAAATAGTTTTCCAGCAAGTCTTCTACACATTCATCTGTCCCATTTAAAGTACTCGATGGAATATTTTTAAAATTATTACTCATAACCTATAAGTGGGTTATAACGTTAAAATAATGTATAGAATACATTACAGAAATATATAGAAAAATTAAATTTGAGAAGAAAACTATATTATCAATTTTCATTGATAATATTTTTATAAAAAGCTCATATTTTATTATTAAGTTAGTTAAAAGGCAGAGATAGAGATGTAAAAAGTTCAACAGAGACAGAGAGAGATCTTCCACCCATTAATTCAGTGAGGGAAGCAAATCCTACTCTTCTTTATCATCTCAGTATTTAAGAAAGAGTATGGGACACCTAATAGGAGTCTTCCAATGTGTGTTGAGTGAGTTAACGAAGGATTCTTTCCTCTTTCAGCTCTACAATACGTTTCCAATTTTACATTATCTCCCAGGAAGTCATCATGAGTTATTTAAAGTCTTTAATGACCAAATGAAGTTTTTTTCAGAGAAAATACGAGAACATCAAGAATCTCTGGACCACAATAACCCTCGAGACTTCATTGACTATTTACTGATTAAAATGGAAAAGGTATAATGTGACCATAATTTGCTACCTCTTTGATGTGTATGACATGACACATTCTGGTGAAACTGAGGTATTCAAACAAATACTCATTCGCTAAGGTGTATCATTGCTTGTGCCAGGCGTTCTGAATGTCTTGAGGTTTTTTTCTTAAAGATTTATTTAATATTTGAAAGTCAGAGTTACACAGAGAGAGAGAGAGGTCTTCTATTTCTAGCTCATAACCTACTTGGCCGCAACAGCCGGAGCTGTCCTGATCCAAAGCCAGGAGCCAGGAGTTTGTCCCAGGTCTCCCACGAGGGTGCAGGGGTCCAGGGGCTTGGGCCATCTTCTATTGCTTTCCCTGGCCACAGCAGAGAGCAGAATCAGAAGCAGAGCAGCCAGGATTCGAAACAGCGCCGATATGGGATCCCGGCACTGCAGGCAGTAGCTTTACCCACTAGACCACAGCGCCAGACCCCAGTCTTGAAGTATTTTTAAATTCTCATTCAAAAAAACTAAGATGGGGGACGGCACCATGGCACACTAGGTTAATCCTCCACCTGTGGAAACTGCATCCCATATGGGAGCCGGTTCTATTACCGTCTGTTCCCCTTCCAATTCAGCTCTCTGCTGTAGCCTGGGAAAGTAGTAGAAGATGGCCCAAGTCCTTGGACCCCTGCACCTGCGTGAGAGACCAGAAAGAAGCACCAATTTCCTGGCTTCAGTTCAGGATGGCTCCAACTGTTGTGGCCAATGGGAAGTGAACCAACAGAAGGAAGAACTTTCTCTGTTTCCCTCTCTCACTGTCTGTAACTCTACTTCTCAAATAAATAAATAAATATTAAATCTTTTTTTTTAAAAAAAAGGAAAACAAAGTGTTATAGTGACTATATTATTTGGGGACAGATTGAACCACACAAACATACCTCGATGTGTGTGTGTGTGTGTGTGTGTGTGTGTGAGAGAGAGAGAGAGAGAGAGGAGAGAATATATGTACATAATTTACTGACTGATGATAATTGTCAGTGCATATAAACAGTATTTTTACAGGTAACAAAGGAGGGTATGTAGAATGTACAGGAATCTAGTAAGTCTTCTCTCTGTAAATACTGCAGGAGATTTCAACATGTGTAGTTGTTGGAGAATCTCTGGTTCAGTCATCAAGGAAGATGAATTTGGTCCAGGGAATGATAAGCACATTGAGGAAATGTGTAGAACTTTCACAGGTCTTGGTTTATAAACAGTGCTATAGGTAATGATGGATGAGGTTAGGAACAGTGTTATAGTCAGTAGTGAGTGATTCTAGAGACCAAAGGAGAAAAGTACAGATGACAGAACAGATAAGAGCAGTCACATGGACACTGAGTAGCTGTGAGAAACTAGATACAAGTGTTTGAAAGAACTGAAGAGCTGAATGATTTCCTCTACTATGTGATAAGTGAGTCACAGAAAGGAATCTGAGATCTGTCACTCTGATTATGTTTTAGCTGTTTGAAAGATCTTAGCAATCATCTGTATCATCTATACCACTCTCTAATGACTGCCTTACTTTCAGAATTCTTAGGTGACACTGAATTATTTTATGTTATCTCTAACTATTTTGATTCATCATGTATTTTTAACACATCTTTTCCAGGAAAAACACAACAAACAGTCTCAATTTACCATGCACCATTTGCTCATCACCATATGGGATGTATTTGATGCAGGAACACAGACAACAAGTACCACAATGCAATTTGGACTCTTGCTCCTTATGAAGCATCCTGAGATTGCAGGTTTGTAGGATCATAGGGGAATGGCAGGATGAAATTCTAGGTAATGAGGTTCTAGGTAACAAATGATTATGAAACAACACTCATAACCATTTTGCCATTTATCTGTCATGATATGGAACAGAAATTTTTCCATCACTAGTACATCTTCCTATGATTGGATGAATAAAATCAAATTAGGCAATAGGATTAAAGGAGAACGGATTCTTAGAATTGTATTTAATAACTACATAAAGACTTTTCTCATCATATTAATAATAATAAAAACTCAAAGAAAAATTGTACCTATAAATTACATTTTATGAGGTATGTAGATGAAAGCTAAAAATAGGATATTACATTTTTTGCAAAATATTACATCTTCTGCCTATGGCATTATTTGCTATTTTCATATTTCCCCTTCACTTCCATTTTCATGCTTCAGACTTAGATATATTTTGCCTCATCCTTTACTGTCTTAAGCCCTACTGTGTCTATTCTTCTGAGCACTCTGATTTTACCAGTGTTTCCTGACCACTTTATATAGTGACATTCTTGTGATTAAAACTGTAACTTCTCAAATGAGAAGATGAAATTAAACATTGGTCAGAATTTCCCAATTCTTCCTTTTTTAAATATTGACCAAACCTTGGAATTATCACATGTTCCAATACAAAGGCACATTCTCAGCTAGCAGACAGATAATCTTTAACGAAAGTTGCCAAATGGCACCGGTTCTTTGGACATGGGTTATAACAGAAGTGGTCTCAGATTCTGACTCAACCAGGAGTAGCTCAGAGAATTAGCCTCTTAGCTATTTGCCTTCTCTGTTTAGGCATTTAATAGAGGAAAGATCACTTCCCTCCTACATGTGTTAGGAAGCACAAAGTAATACCTACTACATGGAACGATGTTGAGGACCTAAAATGTAACATAACGAATAGTGCAGCATTTACATTGAATATTACATTTTTTAATCTTTTTTAAAAGAGTTATTTATTTTATTTCAGAGTGGAGTTAGAGAGAAAGGGTGGGGATGAGAGCGAAAGGGAGCACTCTGGGGGAAAGATATTCTACCCACTGATCTCTGTAAAGGTCTTCAAGCTTAAAAAAAAAGCCGAGAGCTTGAATTCCATCTGGGTCTCTCAAGTTACTGGCAGGGACCTAAGCACTTGGACCATCTTGGACTGTTTTCTCAGGTGCATTAGCAGGGAACTGGATGAGAAGTGCATTAGCTGGGACCCGAACCAGGCCCCTCAGTGTGCCTGCACCACTGACACCAGCATTACCCACAATGCCACAACCGCTGCCCTTCATATGTTACTTTTTAAATAAAATTACTCTTCTTCCTTCTTTCTTTCGCTAATTAAAATCTTTAATAGATGAGATAGCAATTCTCATTATGTTTTTCTAAATTCGTTTAAAATAAAAAATGGCATACACAAAGTGATTTTATTAAACGGTTTTTAGAGTCAGCAAGATACCAGATTCCTGATTGTTAGATTGTTAAGGTAAATTAATCCAGACACAGCATTTGAGCTGATAATAAATTTTATGTACATGTGCATATCAAACTCTCATGAACTTCTAACCTATACAGAAAATAAAAATCTTAGGCCAGCGCCGTGCCTCAGCAGGCTAATCCTCCGCCTTGCGGCGCTGGCACACCAGGTTCTAGTCCCGGTCAGGGCACCGGATTCTGTCCTGGTTGCCCCTCTTCTAGCCCAGCTCTCTGCTGTGGCCAGGGAGTGCAGTGGAGGATGGCCCAAGTGCTTGGGCCCTGCACCCCATGGGAGACCAGGAGAAGCACCTGGCTCCTGCCATCAGATCAGCGCGGTGCGCCGGCCGCAGCACGCCGGCCGTGGCGGCCATTGGAGGGTGAACCACCAGCAAAAGGAAGAAGACTTTCTCTCTGTCTCTCTCTCTCACTGTCCACTCTGCTTATCAAAAAAAAAGAAAAAAGAAAAAAGAAAGAAACGTTTTTCATTTTGTCCCTTATTTAGGTAGTTGTTCATAATTTCTTCATGTATATATCCCAAGCCAAATTCTGACAGTGATTAAAGTATTTAAACTATTAAAAAAAAAAAAACTGAATGTACATATGATTCCATCCGCGACAGCTAAAGTGCAGGAGGAGATTGAGCGTGTGATTGGCAGACACCGGAGCCCCTGCATGCAGGACAGGAGCCACATGCCCTACACGGATGCTGTGATACATGAGATCCAGAGATATGTTGACCTGGTCCCCAATAACGTGCCCCATGCAGTGACTCGGGACGTCCATTTCCGAGGATACCTCATTCCGAAGGTGAGACACATGTCATCTATTCTCCACCCTTGGAATCTTAGGTGATCCGATATAGTGTAATTATAAAATATAAAGCCTTCCATGATTATGTCTCAAACATAACTAGGGCATCTCTCACTGTGACCACATGTTATGTTCCTTTCAATGAGTTGACACAATGTTCTAAATAAACAGTGCTTAGAATTCCAGAGGCTTTTCAGTACATACATGGCTGCACTTACTGCTTATCCATTGACTGGGCTATTGTACATGGTTTATTATTTCTACCCATTAATCAGTAAACTATAAATATAATAGTCCCACCTCCCTATGTATGCTGAATTTCCCTTAATTGAGAAATGTCCAGTTCAGTAGTCTCCTACTTTCCTGCTGACATGTGGACTACTAATCACTACAGGAAAAGACCATGCAACCCAGCAAGTCTGTATTATTATCCACAAAATGTATTTCAGGTTTTAGTTGATAACCATTCAGTACAAACTATAACAACTTGCTTCACCATGCTCCTACATGATCTTATCAAACCTAAACTGCCCTCAATCTTCCATCTCTCCATCATCTTTTCCTCAGTAATATGTCTCCCTGTAGACAGAAAAAATCAGAACCTCTACAAGGGAACTCCTGTGATGTCCTTCAATGGGATCTCCACTCTTAGCAACAACCACATCCTTTAAATTTTGTTTCGTGTGTCTAGTGAAAGACTGATTCTCCTTTGACCTAGAGGAAACCTTTTTCCCTTGCACTTGGTTGCTCCAGTGCCTTCCTCCAAGAGCAATTTCTTCTTCCTTCTTAGTCTTCAAGCTCTCCCTCTTTCCTGGCAACATTCCATCAGCATTTGAACATGGTCAATTCTCATCTGTCATCAGCCTAAAGATATCTCATCCCTATTCTCAAATACCATAAACTAGAAATTATTTATACATATTTAAAGATCTTTAATTAATTTCTTGATACCAACCCATTGAGAAAAATCTTGTGTTATAGTAACATTGTTTTCCTGAAGGACACAGTTGATATCCATGTGACTAAATCAGTGAACATTTTCCATGCCTGATTTTCCTTCCTATCACTTAATATTCCTAGGAATGACTTCCCGTGGGATACACTCATGTCCCACATTAGTAAAATAGCAATCATTTAGTTTTCCTCCTAACACACTAGAATTCATTCTCTCTACTCTTCATCCTTCATAATTTCATTTAACATTCTGTGTATTCTACAAAGGCTGGATGGGGCCGGTGCCGTGGCTCACTTAGTTAATCCTCCGCATGAGGTGCAGAGGCATTATATGTACACTGGGTACTAGTCCCAATTGCTCATCTTCCAGTCCAGCTCTCTGTTGTGGCCCGGGAAGGCAGTGGAGGGTGGTCCAAGTGCTGGAGCCTTGCACCCACATGGGAGACCAGGAGGAAGCACCTGGCTCCTGGCTTCGGATCAGATTTTCAGATTTTGGTCTTAGTGTTTTGCTGGCTTTATAGACTGTTTCCCTCCTCAGTGTTTTCTGAAAATTTCAATTGGAAATCGCAATTTGGGTTTTTTCCTTCCAGTGAATGTTGCAGTTTACTCCAGCATGCCTAATTGAAGGGCTCTCCAGAGATTGGGAGGAGTACATGTGGAGAATTTATGGCTGAATGCATGAATCTCTTTTTGAGATTGATTCCCACTCTGAGTACATTGTGTACCTGAGTACATCATCTGGATCTGCAGTCCATTGAGATTGATGATGGTTTATACCCAAGATTGTGTTACCTGATATTTTCATTCCTCCAGTCTTTGCTAAAGATAAAACTAGGAAAATTGACAACTCAGCCAGAACCATCTCCTTTTCCAGATGACTTTTGTGCTCCACAAATTTGATGTCTCTGGCTGCCCGCCAGGTGTTCTCTAAGAGGAGTTTTCATCCATTGCCCTTTGCATGTCTCTACATTGGCCAACATTTTCTCTAGCTGTCTCTACTGAACTAATCCCACCCAGGAAATTTTAATGTTAATCTATTCTTATCAATTATAGATTTACTGATTTATAGCTTTAATTTTTGTTCTGCTTTTTCTTATTTCCTTCGATGATTTTCATTTAGAATACTTGGTTAAATTCAGATCTTTGAATTTCCAAAATAATAATCTTAACACCTAGTGTACCTTGGGCCTATTACAATATATGGCTTTGCTGTGAATAAGGGGGAGTCATATTATTCACATTCAGGATATTTGTGGTGTATGCTGAATATTGTTTGATCTTATGGGGAGTCTGGATTATCCTGTCTTCTTTAAAATGTCATTGATTTTTATTTGAGCTGGAATTTAATTGACTGTCAGATTTTCGTCTCTAAATTCTACTGTTATATTCCATTATTTTTTATTCTATTAAGCTTAATGCAATACTGTACATTTTGAGTTAATTTTAACTTTGCATTTAGACTTTGGACATGACCTCAGTGCAGCTGGCTTCCTTGGTTTGAATTTTGGTTTTACGGTTCATAAAAATGTTGTCACTTTTCCAGTAGAATATGACAATTCCATTGAAAAGAGAGTAGACAGAGGATATGGAATGTTTTTGCCAATTAAATTTCATATTGTTTGACTTTTCAATATTTTCAATTATATCTGTCTTAATACAAACTGTATAGTGAATTGAACATTTCCAAAGTCTGTAATATGTAGGAGATTACTGTCTTTTGATGCTGAGGAGTGACACAAGCTAGTGCTACCATTCATCCATGCAATCATGAGGGCAAACATCCTACACATTACAGTGTACTGCGCTGTGAGTTTATGTCCACTAGGTGCAGTATATTAAAGGCATCAATGATTAAGTAATATTTTCCACTTGAGTTCAATGTGACACAGGCACTCAAAAACTTAATGAGCATCTGTGCTAATTAGTTTCTCAGGATATTAAGGATGTGCAGGTATTTCAAGAATATGGACAGCAATATTCTAAATTATGAGGAAGGCCTCGTACATACTTGTAAAGATAATGACCTGATAATCAGAGACATCAGTACAGTTATTTTTACTTATTTGTAGAGAGCAAAGGTATCAATTGATCTTTGTTGCTGTTATCTAAGTATGTGCTGGTGTCATATTACAAATTGATCAAGATGAATTCCAAGACAATGAACAGTGTCCTACACAGTATACTATATGATTTAAAACCTGTTAGTTTGGACACTATTATATTCTGTCTGTCATGAAGCAAAGAATCTCTCCTTATTGTGTTTCTTTCTCCTCATTTATAAAACAAAGGGATTACATGAAATGCTGCTCATGTTATTCCATGTTCTTTCTTTATAACTCTTGTTATTTGTGTCTCCTTCTAACAGGGCACACAGATATTACCATCTCTGACTTCTGTCCTCTATGATGAGAAAGAGTTTCCTAACCCTGAGAAATTTGACCCTGGACACTTCTTGGATGCAAGTGACAACTTCAGGAAGACTGATTACTTCCTGCCTTTCTCTATAGGCAAGCAAGCTTCCTTTACATCTGCACCACCATGGCCGAGTGAGATGAGGATGGGCTGTGGGTTGGATTCCTCTGGACTGAGGGATTGCCTTTTGAGTGAGGGTGAAGGCATCACTCCCAAGGTCCAAATTATTTCTTCTTGGAATGCAGGCAGCACTCACAGCTTCTGCTTCTGGAGGGATGGATGGTAGAATTCCAATTCCAATAAGGCTCTTCTCCTCAGCTCTGTGTAGCCAACACACTCAATAAACTTAACTGAGCATCTCCATGTTGCAATCCCATGTCCACATTCAATTATAGGAATGTGAGTGGGAAGCAACTGCTCAGTGTAAGGTAGACAACGACAAGTTCACATATTGTGAGACTCAGGTGTGAGAATTTGCTGGAGACACTATGGGAGCACAGAGAACCCAGCTCCAGACTATGACTAATGTTGTAGTAGGTAGCAAAGATATTTGTGGGGAGGAGAAAATGTCTTCCAGGGAATAAGTTTTGAGCCTCTTCTCTAAATTTGTGAGATCTGGGAAGAAACAGAGGGCACAGTTGAATCTAGGTAGTTGATTGAATTCATTGTTTCCACAGATGTGGGCAGAACTGAAGTAAGCAAATGTGGAAAGGCAGTGAGGACCAACTCCGTCAGGAAAATATTCCCATCCTAGTTCTCTAGGGACAAGCAAAGGAGGGTTGTCCAGGAACCAGATGAACCATTAGCCAAGAGGGGTGTAAGCCTCCCAAGAGCAAGAATACGGACACTGCCTAAACTGTGAGATGGCAAAATGGGATGTATAGGGTAAATACTATGACCAAATCAGGATTTGAGTTTAGAAATTTATTTCTAGTCCCAAAGTCAAGATATATCCTCATATGACAATCTAGAGAAGTGTGTCTACTGTGAACAGAAAAGCTAAACCGACAAATAGGGGAGACTCTGGAGAGAGGCAAAATGGAGAATTTTCAGTACAATCTAAAGGAGAAGTAGTAGGCATAATAAAGGGTGAAGAACATTTCCTAAATAAGTTACTGAAACAGGAACAGAATTAAGACATTTCTCTTCACTGGGCAAATACAAATTGCTATTGAGCTCCCTCATATTGTGGCCCCAGGATTGTACTATGCTCATGCATGATCTCAAACAAGCCATTGCTGTTCCATGACTTATCTGATTTCCAGTAATGGCAGCCAGACCTGCTTTTCTCCTGATACTTTGCTATCATCACAAGATCTGAAGCTTCACTTAAGAACTTGTATTCACGTGTTGGAGCCAGATTAGTTACTCTAATAGCGTGCAAAGTGCCCCATATTATAGACATTAATGAATCTGTTGAAAATGGATAATACGGTGAATTGTATATAGTGGGTGCATCAGAGAGGTTCTAATGGAATCCATGTTCTTGGAGCTGAATCCAGATGAATCTGGAGACTCTCAGCAGGCAGAGCACAGGGGAAGAGCTTCCCTGTCAGAGGAAAAAAGGGAGTCTGAGAGAAACATAAATTAGCCAGAGTTTTGGGCGAGAAGTAAGTAGTTGGAAACTGCTTGGTATTGAGAACTACAAGGAAGAAGTTGAAGGAGAGGAGTTGTGGTTTCAGACATGGATTAAATTAGGGCAGTTTACATTCTCTATTCAAAAAAATGAAGGACAAAGCGAAAGAAAAATGTGTTTTTCTAAACTGTAAATGATAGACAGATAAAAATGAAATAGAGTATTTGGGGAACAAATCTGTGTGTGAGCTATTTAAATAATTTTATACCAGATATATATGGCAATGGGATGCTTTTGAAAATAGTTTATTCAAGTATGTGAAAGTGCTGGGATTATCTTTGGAACATCATTGAGGGAAAATAAGTCTTGTTGAATCCTGGAATTTTAAGTAAATGGAAAGCACAGTGTTGGCACCGTGCCAATCTGGATATGTGAGATGTGTGTGCACACTTATGATTGTATGTGTGTGTCTGTGTAGAAAGCATCATTGGGAAGCCTCAGCAGAGAGTTCTAATGTGAATGCACAGAAATACCTTTTTCCAGAACACAGATAGTTTAATCTATGCTGGAGAATTGAAGGAAAGTTTGATCGGTGTAACTTGAAATGACCATCAGGTTCATCTGCTATTTCTGAACTTTCAGTCACTCCAGAGTTATTTATGCCACCGTTTGAATAACTAATGTGTGTGTCATTTTTAGGAAAAAGAGCCTGTGCTGGAGAGGGCCTGGCCCGCATGGAGCTGTTCTTACTCCTGACCACCATCTTGCAGCATTTTACCTTGAAGCCTCTGGTTGACCCAAAGGATATTGATCCCACCCCAGTGGATAATGGGTTTGCCTCTGTCCCACCCTCCTATGAGCTGTGTTTTGTTCCAGTCTGAAGAAAGTACTGGAATCCCTCTGGGCAACACAGATGGATTCAGGCATGTGTGTCACCTGTTGCCCACCCAGTCCTTACTAACGAGACTCCAATCTCTGAGCTCTGTGTTTTCTCATGTTTTCTGTCCTTCAAGCTACAGTTTTAATTTCTCTAATGGAGAAAGCGCATTGTTTCATCACCAATAAAATTATTTCTGTAAAACACCCCAGAATTCATAGTGCATTTCATTGGTGGTAAGTACCTAATGGAAACACATTATAAATGTCACACTTTATTTTATTAAAATTAAGAATGAGGAAGTTTTTAGCCAGCAGTTAAGAAGCCTCGTGGACATTCACATCCATATTGATGTACCTGGGTTTGAGTCTATGATGTGCTCCTGATCCCAGATTCTGACTGATTTGTGCCCGTGAGGGAAAAGGTAAAAACCCAGTGGTTTCAGTCCCTGACACCCACACAAGAGAAACCAAATGAGTTCCTGACTCCTGTTTAGCCTTCTCTGAGCCCTATTGGTTTCAGACGCATGGGTAGTGAAACAATAAATGGGAAAGCTCAGTCTGTCCCTCCTTCTAGTCCTGTCAAAATAAATGGTTCTAGTTCCTGTCAAAAAAAATGGTTCTAAACCATTAAATTAAAACATAAAATAAAAGGCCGGCGCCGTGGCTCAACAGGCTAATCCTCTGCCTTGCGGCGCCGGCACACCGGGTTCTAGTCCTGGTCGGGGCGCCGGATTCTGTCCCGGTTGCCCCTCTTCCAGGCCAGCCCTCTGCTGTGGCCCAGGAGTGCAGTGGAGGATGGCCCAGGTGCTTGGGCCCTGCACCCCATGGGGAGACCAGGAAAAGCATCTGGCTCCTGGCTCCTGCCATCGGACGAGCGCGGTGCGCCGGCCGCAGCGCGCTGGCCGCGGCGGCCATTGGAGGGTGAACCAACGGCAAAGGAAGACCTTTCTCTCTGTCTCTCTCTCTCACTGTCCACTCTGCCTGTAAAAAAAAAAAAAAAAAAAAAAAAAAAAAAAAAAAAAAAAAAAAAAACCTAAAAATAAAAATTACCCTGTGAATATTAAGAAATATTCATGTAAAATATGATGGAATCATTTCTCATCCCATCTAACTCTCTAGGTTCCTGTTCTTGTAACACTTTGGCATGTGTAAATATAGTGTTTTACTACTCTTTGTGAGCTGGTGCTAAACCTACCAGTTGAGATGCCTCCTTCCCACATTTCAGTGCCTGGGATTGATTCCCTTTTCTGCCTCCTGACTCCAGGTTTTCCTAATGCAGACTCTTGGAAGATGTGGTGAAGAGTCAAGCAACTGTGCCATTGCCCCTTTTACAGTTCATATGGATTATATCCCCAGCTTTGGCCCTGTTCCTTGTTCAATCTGCCATTGCATACATTTGAAGATCAAACCAATGATTGGGATCTCTCTCTCACACTCATGAATTTTTTTAAAATATTCATGTTTGGTTAATTTATCAGCTGCCCATCTTCTATTTATCATTTCTTCCACATTCTCTTCCACTTTCTGTCATGTACCTAGTCAACAATTGCCTCATATCCAAACTACCATACATCCATTTACAAAGAATAATAGATGATATTCAGTGACTCCTGAAAATTTCTTAGCATTATGAGTATAACTACAGAAATCATACCCACCTGAAGCTATACAGTGAATAAATGGTGACAGTATGTGTTGGCCAGGAAGTAAATTAAATGACATTCCTATAGAAAAGTGTAAATTGGCATGTCCACTGACAAATTTTTGTCACTATTTATAAAACTGTACTTACGCACACTCAAAAATTATGTTTTTAGGTATTTATTGAAGCAATGTATACGAGGATAGCAGAGGTTACGTACAGTGATGTGAATAGAAACATTATTCATAATGGCCTCCTGTGGAAAACATGCAAATTTTCATAAAAATACAATGAAGAAAATTAAATTGTGAAATAGTTATAAGACCTTATACAGAAATCATGTTATCTATTGCTACTTCATTTTTTTTTTCTTTGTCAGGCAGAGTTAGACAATGAGAGAGAAAGAGACAAAAAGAAAGGTCTTCCCTCCATTGGTTCAAACCCAAAATAGCCACTATGGCCAGTGTGCTGCGCTGATCTGAAGCCAGGAGACAGGTGCTTCCTCTTGGTCTCCCATGCGGTTGCAGGAGCCCAAGCACATGGGCCACCCTCCACTGCCTTCCCGGACCACAGCAGAGAGCCGGAGTGGAAGAGGAGCAACTGGGACTAGAACCCGGCGCCTCACGCGGAGGATTAACCAAGTGAGTCATGGTGCCAGCCTCTCTATTGCTACTTGTAATAATCCCAATGCAACTCATAATATTTTGGATAAAATTAAGTGTAGGTGCTGGCACTGTGGCATAGTAGGTAAAGCAGCCACTCATGGCCCTGGCACTCCATATGGGCACCAGTTCAAGTCCTAACTGCTAGACTTCTGTTCCAGCTCCCTGCTAATGGGCCAAGGAAAGTGGCAGAGTATGGCCCAAGTGCCTGGGACCCTGCACCCACATGAGAGACCCAGAGGGATCTCCTGGTTCCAAGTTTCAGAACAGTCTAGCTCTCAATGTAGCAGCCATTTGAGGAGTGAATCAATCAGTGGGTGCAAGATTGATCTCACTCTCTCTTCATCTCCCTCTCTTTCCGCAACTCAGACCTTTTTTAAAAATCTAGGTTTAAATTTATATAAATGTATGATTTAAATTAAGAAATGGGCAAAATTACCTAGGGCATGACACTGATTCATTATGCATGAGGAAGGGTTAATTAGTCAGAAAAGCTACAGTGGGGCACAAGGATAATGGAACATTCTTTTCTTACCTGTGTTGGTTACACACAAATTCTTACTTTGAGGACATGAGAAGAATTCATGCAGACATTTGCTATGTATATTGTTATTTATTGGAAAGAGTTATTCAAATAAAGAGCAGATAGCTCCAGGTGTTTATGACAGTTATGTCACCGTTTATGACTTTGTGCCTGTGGAGGGCTTCACCCTGAGGCCCTCTTGTGTATCTAAAAATTGGGCAGTGGTGGGAAATGCCTTTTATAGGACAGTTATAGAACTGGGAGGTGGGACTCTGGTTTCCTAAGCAAGAGCTCATCTGGAATAGGATAGATACTCAGTTACGCTTCTTTTTTTGCCCATGTAGTCCTGCAAGATGAAGCCAGAGCAACTACCCAAGAGAAAGAAACAGACAGCATCAAATAAGCAGCAAAGCCAAATTGCTACTGTTCCCAGGCAACGTGATTTTATATAAAATAAAACGAGAACAAACAAAAAAGAGAGACTCCACCAAAAAGACTGAGAACTAATAAACAAATTTTGTGAAGTTTCAGGATACAAAGATGGTGTGCAAAATTTTCTAATAGCTACATATTTATCTAGGAATAAATTTCACCAAAAAATTGGGCAAGCTCTAAATGAAAAGAATAAAACACAGATGAAGGAGATAAAAGTGAACACAAAGAAATAGATAAACAGCAATTGTTCAGGAATATTCAAATCAATAATATGTGCATTCTAACCAAAGTGTTTAACAGATGAAAAACAAAGAAGCATTTGTGGAAATACAAAAGACTCCAAATACCCAGGCAGTCTTAGCACAAAGAAGAAGCAGTAGACCTTACACTGCCTACTTTAACACATATTACAGGGTGCCAGGGTTTGACAGAGCAATAAATCTGGTGCTAGGATGCCAGCATCCTCCTCTAGCAGCTCCCTCAGCTGAGGCCTGGCTCCCTCCACTCTCCATTTTAGCTTCCTATGGATGCACCTGCCAGGAGGCAGCTGTTGAGGTCTCAGGTGTTGGAGTCATCATGCCACCCATGTGCAGACTCAGATTGGGTGCTCAACTAATTTCAGCTGTGTCATTTCTGGCTATTGCTAGCATTTGAGGGGTGAACTAGCCGGTTGGACATTTTTCTCTCTCTGTCTCTTTCCATCTTTCAGGGTCTCCGATAAATGAACAAATAAAAAAATTGCATTGCTACACTAACTAAAACAACATATTAATACTATAAAAACAAATACATAGACCAACAGAACACAAGGGAGAGCCTAAAAATAAATGTACATAGCTTTGGTAATTTATCTATAACAAGGTCCTAAGTACATATGTTGGGTAATGGAAAGTCTTTTCAGTGACTTGGGGAAAACTGAATATCCACACACAGAAGAATGACTCTAGATCTCATCTCTCACTATGTGCAAAACCCAACTCAAAATGGAATAAAGAACTAAATATGAGACATGAATCTTTGAAACTACTACTAGAAAACATAGGAGGATGCTTCAGACATTGGCATGGGCAAGGAATTTTTGGCTCAGACCTTCAAAGCACAGAAAATAAAATCAAATATAAACAAATGGGATTTCCTTAAAGAGCTTCCCTACAGCAACAGGAACAATCACAGAGTGAATAGACAACTAGAAGAAAATATTTTCAAGTTACACATTTGACAAGGAGTTAATTACTAACGCATATACAACTCAGTAGAAAAAAAATTCAATTTTTAAATGGCTAGAATGTCTAAGTAGACATTGCTGAAAACAAGACATACATGTGGACGACAGCTACATACAAAATGCTCCTTATTTCTAATCCTCAGAGATTTTCAAATCAATATGACCATGGGATATCACTTCACACCCACTGATTGGCTATTATCAAAGAGACAATAGATTAGTAATGTTAGGTATGCACCAAAAAAAGGAAACTACACACTGCTGATGGGAATGT
Organism: Sylvilagus floridanus; assembly: GCA_949820135.1. Classification (NCBI taxonomy): domain Eukaryota; kingdom Metazoa; phylum Chordata; class Mammalia; order Lagomorpha; family Leporidae; genus Sylvilagus; species Sylvilagus floridanus. Next base: position 47,820,804 of record OX463235.1, read on the forward strand.
TCATGAGCCCACCCATTGTGAAAAAGAGTATGAAGGGTTCCCAACAAACTAAAAGCAGAACTAACATACCATCTAACACTGCCCCTATTTGGTATGTACCCAAAGGGAATGAAATTCATTTGTGGGAAAGACATCTCTGTTGCCACATTTGTTATAGCATTACTGAACATAGCCAATAAATGAAAACAATCTAAGTTTTATGCCAAGTCCTGAAAGGAAAAAGAAAATGTGGTACATGTACACAATGGAATATTACTCAGCCATAAAGAATAAAATTGTGAAATTTGCAACAAAATAGATGTAACTGGAGGTCATTGTGCTAAGTGAAATAAGCAAACCATAGAAAGGCAAGTACAGCATGGTCTCACTCATAAATGGATCTCAAATTGCTTTTCTCCTTGCTTCTACTCTTAGGAGTTAAGAGTAGAATGAGGTTTCCCAAGACTTGGGAGAATATGGGCCATGAAGGGATGGAAGTGTGTTGGTGAATGCACACAAACTCATGGGTAGAAACGAGTAATACCTGGAGTTCTATTACATATGTAGGTAGCCTTAGATAATTATTATTCTGAGTTTTATTGTTATGTATTTTATATTGCTTAAAAAATGCTAGGAGAAAAGATTTTTGATGCTTTCAGCAGAAAGACATGTTAAATTTTGGAGGAGATGAATATTTATCCTATTGAATTTGGTACAATGTATACTTGTATGTAAACCTCAGATGCTGCCCTATCACTATAAATAATTTTTATTTCTTTAATAAGTTTAATAAATGAAAGAAAATCTCCTACTGACACAATGAAGACAATTTACTAAAGCATAAATCCCACATCCTAGTAATATAAGTAAGTGTTCAAACATTTCTGAGATTCCTTCGGTCTCTCATTATTTATGAATTTTTCATCCAATAACTGGCATGCCCTAGTTGGAGGCTCATGAGAGAAAGGAAAAGAAAACTCTGATATGGTTGAGAACAAAATTGAAGGAGGGCTTTTTGAGTTGATTTTTTTTCCCAAGTTAGTGGAATGTGATCTTAATAGAATTTGGAGCTATGTGAGTCAGGAAGCAAATTACTCTTTTTCTTTGACCTGACAGAGACGTCATGAGTCCTGGTGTCATGAAGGATCTAAAGGTTATAAAATCAAACATTTCTGACCTCCACTTCAATCTACTGGTGCTGCAATTATTAACCTAGTGTTTATTTTGAACATCACTGATTATGGTGATTGAAGGAATACTGCATCTAGTACTCAACGACCTTTATTGACTGAATATTTTGTTTGGAAAGAAACCAGAGTCCCAGGGCTTGTGACCTCTCAGCACAGCTCTCCCACCTGCTGCTGCCCTGCCTTTGGCCTAAGCACTAAATCTGCATGGCCCACTTTCTTCACTGATAAAATGGGAATAGTTTTTCATTAGGCAAATTTAATTGGAAATACTCAAATGATAGTTTTGAATATTCCTTGCAAATTATCAGAATCCCTATAAACCTGAGAGTTAAACATTGTATTACTGGAATCTTGACAAAATCTTAATTTCTCCTTACTCTAACAAGCTGTGAAATAACTGGATCAACCAATTTAAAACAAAATGAATGATTTATTAATAGGACACTTCTTTGTACTGCCATTGGTGGTATGCTGGTCTATGCGTACTAAATGTCATCTCCCATTTCTGTTTCTGCTAGGGTTTTCCTTAATTAAGTATTCAATAAAAGATTGAAAACACATACAAGTAGGAAGATCAGGCAAAATATACAATCCAGTGGTTTTTTTTTTTTCCCTTCTGTCCTTTGTACTTAACTCTTGAAATATTGAATATCAAGTGCACAGTGGGTCAAAGAAACGCAGTAATTTGTGGAGCCTGTGAGAGAGCTATGTCCTCCACATTACTCATCAGGGCCCTATGAAAGTTTCAAGGACATTTCTCTGGGTAGGAGCCTGGGGTGATACAGGAACCAGGAATATGGAGTAAAGAGTATGAGAAAGGGTCATCCAATATGGCACTTTGGACTCCAGATAAAATCTCATGTCCTCCTTGCCCGTGGTCACCTAACTTGGGGTTTCAAAACATGAACCAAACAAGGAAGAGAACATCTACGGTGGTATCCAGAAACAGAATATCTGTGGCTGAGTAAGTGAGAAAGACAGGGATGCAGAAATAGGACTGTCAGAACCAGACAGGGAGAAAGACTAATCCTGTGGAGGGTAGTTCTAGCAGAGGACGTCATAGTCCAGGAGGTGAGGAGATCACTCACAGCAGGCAGAGGGCAGAGACTGCCATTTGGAGAGTCAGAGAAAGAATTCTAAAGAGGACATAGGAAATATTGTTATTATTAAACCTTATTGAGAAAAGAGGAATGGAGTCTGAGGACTAGATGGCTTGAACACATCAATGTAAATTTCCTGATTTTGAGAGTTGTATTATATTTACATCAGAAAATAGCCTTGTTTTTAGAAAATACACACTCACATATTTCAAGATTCACAAAAAATTAACATTATTAAAAATACTTTTAAAAAGAGAAATTATTTCTTAATATCCAACTTTCTGTACCTCTGTGTTTTGCACATCTTATATTATTTAATGTCATCTATCTAACTTTATCCATCTATCACCCTCTGTGTACATCTATTTATCTATCATCTACCCATTAACTATCATCTGTATCTATCTATCATCTTTATATCTTCCTCATCCTCCTCCATTTTATATCTGTCTCTGTCTCATAAACCTACTCAACAATAGGCACACATTCCAAATATATACATCTGTTTTTAAAAGAATACTAGGTAATTGCCAATGACTCCTGAAAATTTTCTTAGCTTTTTTAATATAACTACAATGATCATGGAACTCATGTTCCTAGGAAACTTTATAATTTCAATGGGTGACACTAAATCCTGGCAAGGAAGTAAATTAAATTGTATTCTCACAGCAGAAATGTAACTTGGCTTGAAACTTGCATATTTTGTCAGTATTTACTAAACTGATCATAGACACAAGCAAACTTATGCTCTTAGGTATTTTTTGAAGGAATGTCTAGTAGGATACCACAAGTTATGTACATTGATGTTTTAAAAAGAAATATTCACTAAAGCCCCACTTGGCAGAAACTCAAATTTTCATAAAAATATGATGAAGAAGATCAAATTACAAAATAAGTATATAAGACACTACAGAGAAATCATGTTATTTATTGCTATTTCCAATATGAATGTTTCATAACATTTTGTATAAAAAGATAGATGTACATATATAGAAATGCATGGTTTCACTTACATGAAGTTCAGAATTAGATAAAACTACCTATGCCATGATGCTGGATACATTAAGGGAGGAGTAGAATTAGTGAGTAGGAAAAGCAGAAGGGGACACACCTAGATCATATATTATGGTCTGTATTGGTTATGCAAGTATAGACACGTTGAGGATAAAAGAAAAACTCATTGAGGGCATGTGAGACATTCCCTATGTGAATTATTAAATGAAATTGGTTATTAAAATAAAGAACAGATAGCTGCAGCCAGGCAGTTATTGACTTTGTACCTTCACACTGGAGCATTCCAGTGTATTCTGTTGTGTAGTGGTGGCACGTCCCGTGTATGTGACAGTAATTGAACTGGGAGGTGACAATTTGGATTATGAAACAAGATCTTACCTAGAACAAGATACAGACACTCACCTTCAGTTATTTTATCCCATGTTGTTCTGAAAGTTCTAGCCTGAATAATTAGAAAAGAGAATGAAACAAAAGGCATCTGAGTTGGAAAGGAGGATATGAAACTGCTACTGTTCACAGATTACATTTTCTTATTTAAAGAAAACCTCAAGAACTCCATCCAAAAACCACTAGAACTAAAAAAATACTTTGCAAATTTGTAGGATACAGGCCGGCGCCGTGGCTCAACAGGCTAATCCTCCGCCTTGCGGCGCCAGCACACTGGGTTCTAGTCCCGGTCGGGGCGCCAGATTCTGTCCCGGTTGCCCCTCTTCCAGGCCAGCCCTCTGCTGTGTCCCGGGAGTGCAGTGGAGGATGGCCCAAGTGCTTGGGCCCTGCACCCCATGGGAGACCAGGGAAAAGCACCTAGCACCTGGCTCCTGCCATCGGATGAGTGCAGTGCGCCGGCTGCAGCGCGCCATCCGCAGCAGCCATTGGAGGGTGAACCAACGGCAAAGGAAGACCTTTCTCTCTGTCTGTCTCTCTCTCTCTGTCCACACTGCCTGTCACAAAAAAAAAAAAAAAAAAAAAAAAAAAAAAAAAAAAAAAAAAAAATTGTAGGATACAAAATCGGTGCACTGAAATCAGTAGTATGGGTTATATCAGAAACAACTTAAAAAGAAATCAAGAAAGCAATCCTATTTCAATACTTACAAACATATCTAGGAATAAATTTCACCAAAGAGGCTGAGGCTCTAAAATGAAAACTATAAACCATTGAAGAAGGAACGTGAAGAGGACACAAAGAAATGGAGAAGTATCCCATGCTCATGAAGATTCAGTATCACTAAAATGTGCATACTATCCAAGTTGATTAACAGATCCAGTGCAATGCTCACAAAGATTTCCACCCTGCTCATAACACCCTGCTCATAACAAAGTAAATAGAGGATTATTTTCCTATAATCCTTAGAGCTTCATGAGTTTCCTGCAGGCAATTTAGGAAAGTTGTATTTTATGTTCAATGTTTGTCTTCAATTATTTTTTTCTCTTTCCTTGAGATTCTTACTAGAAATTCACTAGAACTATGGCTCATAACATTTAACTTTGTTTGTAGTGCTCATCATTATTTTTTTGTTTTCTAGTCTAGGGGAAAACTATTGATCCTCCTGAAAAAAAAAAACTAAAATGTAGTTAAACTCGTTTCATTACTCATATATGTTTAAAATATCATTACAATAATATTTTGGGGACATAAGCTACATGATTACTTTGGTTTTATATTTCCTGAAACATCTTTTAAGTCCTGATAATTTGTTTATATCTAAGTGTTTGTAGACACTTTCAAATGTTTGTAGTGTTGAAGGCAGGATTTTTTTTTTTTTATCTTTTTGACAGGTAGAGTGGACAGTGAGAGAGAGAGACAGAGAGAAAGGTCTTCCTTTGCCGTTGGTTCACCCTCCAATGGCTGCCGCGGACAGCGCGCTGCGGCCGGCGCACCGCACTCATCCGATGGCAGGAGCCAGGTACTTTTCCTGGTCTCCCATGGGGTGCAGGGCCCAAGCACTTGGGCCATCCTCCACTGCACTCCTGGGCCACAGCAGAGGGCTGGCCTGGAAGAGGGGCAACCGGGACAGAATCCGGCGCCCCAACCGGGACTAGAACCCAGTGTGCTGGCGCCGCAAGGCGGAGGATTAGCCTGTTGAGCCACGGAGCCGGCCTGAAGGCAGGATTTTATCTCCTTCCTCAAGTGACAGGGGCAATGCAGGCTGTGGCAATGGGAACCCAGCTGGTGATGGGGATGTGACTAGGAGGACAGGGGATGGAATGCCAAGAAGCATATCTCTTATGCCTGAGCAGTCTCTTTTCTGTTCTTCTATATTCCTTATATTATTTGTTGATCCTGTGCCCCCCTTTCGGAATTCTTTTTGTTATTCCTGTATAGCACGGAGCATTGCCCAGAATATTGGGAAATCTCTGACATGAGCCAGATTAAGTGACAACTTTTTGTCCGACACCTCTCATTCTGGTCTTTTCCCTGGAAACTTCTGATCACATGGTGACAAATTCTGATATATGAGACGTTCTTTCAACTTATTTTCCAAGAATATGAGCTCCTATTAGATCTTTGAAAACCTCATCATCTCAATGTTACTATTAATATAAGGCCACTCATGCCATGACCTCTGGAAAAGTGAGCTATTTTTTCAGCAGGAATTTCCAGTGAAAATTCAGGAATTATCACGGTTTGAAATGACTTTTATTCTTTAATTTTTAACCTTTGGCCAAACTGCACTGAAGTTAACTATATTTGTCCAGAGTTCAAAAAGCACTACATGTTTCGCAATAAGCTTTCAGTGCACTTATAAAATCCTGCAATCCCAAGGCTTCCAGTGCATTTGCACACATCACATCCATGGATCTCTTCATTGTCCTGGTGATCGGTCTTTCTTGTTTGCTTCTTGTTTCTCTGTTGAAGCAAAGCTATGCCAGAAGGAAGCTCCCACCTGGCCCCACGCCTTTCCCACTTGTGGGAAATATCCTACAGCTGGACAGGAAGAACATCAGCAAATCAATAAGCACGGTGAGTATGAGGAGTTTTCTCATCGTTGCTCACAAAGAGTGAATAAGGTGGTTCCATAACTAATACAATGTGGAGAGATAAAATATTTTACTGTGAAGGAAAATTTTTTATGAATTATGAAAGATTTTAAAGGTAGTGTTAACTGGACTCTAGCTGTGATTTGAGAATTTATACAGCTCGAAGACAATGAGATTAATTAGACAATAATTAAAATTGACAAAGGTAGGAATGTTTTGTTCCTATTTTGACCTACATCCATTTTATTGTTATTATTCTTTGATTAAACATAATGAATATTAAACTGTATGAGTAAATTTTCTAAAGCATACATTGATTTGAATTTAATGAAAGAAACAACTGAGTCAGGGATTTTCAGGCCTTTTTATATTTGTTCAATAAATGAATCAGTTACTTATATGAACCAAGTCATTCACATGGTAGCTCCCTTCTGAAGCTCACAGGATTAATCTAAGAATTTCCTATGACAGTAGATTACCAGACTCAGTCCTGGAAGCTCCTGCTTCCTGTGCCTTGATCTCTGGATTGGAGGAATTGTGTCATTATGCACCCCATCTCCATGTTAGTTAATTGTCTGGGGCAAGTTTTCAATCTTTCAGAGCTTGAATTTGTCTTTGTTAAAATGCATGTGATGTTCATTTTGGTGAAAGGTTACAAGAGTAAATCATAAATTCACCAAGTAATTAAAAATTCTATTATTCACTAAGTGCTATGTTAAGGTACATACAAGGAATATGCAATGATGAGTGAAAATTAAGAGATCCTTGAATTATAGAAATTAGTCTACAGGGTTAGCATGTTGAGAAAGAAAATGAGCAACATGACACAGGATTCAATGTGTTAACACAGTCATCATATTAGGAGGCCATGTAACTTGGGCAATCAGGGACACAGGTATAGTTAGCAAAGTATACTCTGAGGAACGGAAGCTGTGTGTGAGACTTGAGGAATGAATGTGCATTAATCAGATAAAATTCAGATAAAAGCCATTTTCTTCTGGTTTCAAGTTGTGGAGAATTTCTTGTTGTAGACCTAAGCTGAAGACCAATGTGGTTGCATCCCAGAGAGTAAATAAAAACATACCAATTAGGGCACCTGAGTTTTTAGAGGTTAGCAGGGCCGGCCAGCCTACGTAGGGCTTGCCTACATTTGAATACTATTGTCATTTATCATAACAATAATTGTCTCTAATAATGTATTTAAAAGATTGACATGCTAACATTTGCCTTATGAAGTGAAAACATTACCCTATTTTTTTTTAATGGAGAGTGAATTACAGAACAGCAAAAGAAGTTGAGTTTTTACGAGACTGGTGAATATTGAATTGTTCTGCATATTTAGCATATCTCAACCTGAAATGGCAGAAAAAGCTCAGTAATGCAATCACTAAAGGAACAAATGTTTATTTGTATCTCACCTAATGATTACAGGTGACTGTTGCTGGGCTGCCACTCATCCATGAGATCCTTCTGAGAAATTTTTTTTTTCAGTTTTCAGTTCTACTGTCCCATATCCCTAGACTATTGTTCCCAATGGCATTTTCGTGGTGACAGATCTCCACACTGTCAATTCAATACATGAATAGTGGGAAGAAATAGAGGGCAATCTATGACATTTCAATGCAATAACATAGCATTTGCACATATCAATTCTACTAACATCAGAGACGAGAGATTAGTTAAATGACACCAGTTTCAAGTGAAACTATGCAATGTATGCAACCACAATACCATGTTTTCCATTATTAATAAAACTTAGAGGTCTTTAGTGTTAAAAAGAAAATGTGGAAAACAGATAAAGTAGGATGATTACTTGTCTGCACAATAGAACATTGGGGAGATTCATCATACATATGAGTAGAGACATAAAATTTATTGTCTTTGTAGGAGGGAAGGAGAAATTTGGTTCAAGTTACAGTTTGCCAAAGTTAATGTAATACAATGAACAAATGCATAATATAGCCCCGTCACATAGTAGGAGCCAGATGTAGAATAAATGTAGATAACGGAAATAACAGTAGTGTGGTAGTATATAACAATAATTACCCTTTAAGTATGCTTTGTATTCAATTAATGGTTTTAGAAGCTGAAAAGCTGGTATCTTTCATATCACAGGATGCATTTTCAAATGTGTCTTCAATAAGATTAAAATTGCTGCCATCAATTATCTACATTTCAATTCATAAGTATTTATTTTTTGCCTCTCTTGTTCCTTTTCCAGCTAGCAAAAGAGTATGGCCCTGTGTTCACAGTATATTTTGGTACAAAGCCCACTGTGGTGTTGCATGGATATGAAGCAGTGAAGGAGGCCCTGCATGATCGTGGAGAGGAGTTTTCTGGCAGAGTGACTGTCCCAGTGTTTGATAGATACGTCCAAGGAGCAGGTATCTTTAAGTCTGTGAAATGTGCTTGAAGTTTTGAGTTACAAAGTTTCCAATTAGACCTAGGAATTGGGAAATCATAAGCATTCAGAGAAATTTATGAAACACACGCTTCCTTTTACGATAAGCGTGTGAATAAATATTCTATAAGAATCATTATTTTTGATTCCATGAATGTGACACAGTGTCCCCAGGAAGCATAATCTTCAGTAAAAGCAAGTCACTAAAAATGAATTTTCTGTGAATTTTTGGCAAAGACATATTCTTTTAAATGATTTCTGCTTATGTTAATGACATAGAGAAATTGAGATAAAAGAGATTAGAGAGAAATGGCTAAATTATCTATACACCAAATATATAAAATCGTTCAGACTAAGAAGGTCAAGATAATATTCTAGGAAGTTTGTGCTGTATGCAAGGAGCCAACATAAAGTTGGTATTGATAGATATTCCAAAGGATCAGGTATATTTTAGTCTGTGGACTGTGCTTGAGGTTTTGAGTTGCAAAGATTCCAAATGGACCTGGGAATTCGAAGTTATAAGCATTCAGAGAAATTTATGAAATACACTTTTGGTGTTTAGGACAAATGTGTGAATAATTATTCCATAAGAATAATAATGAATTCCATAAATGTGACACAGTGTCCCCAGGAGGCATAGAATTCAGTAAAAGGAAGTCACTAAGATATGAGGGTTCTGTGAATTTATCACACATTTTTAAATGATTATTGCCTATATTAATGATATAATGAGATTGAGATAAAAGACATTAGAGAGAAAAGACTGAATTATCCATTCACCAAATATCTAGCTTCCTGACTCATCAATGTCAAGATAATAGTCTAGGAAACTTGTGTTGTATGCAAGGAGCCAAGATAAAATTGGTATACTTCAAGCCTTGTTTTCTACCCCTTGTAAAAAGGCGTAAGAATTATTTGACTCCAATGGAATCCAAAATTTGAAGCACAGGTATGTTATGCAAAGAGGACTGTAGAGAAGCGCAGGTTGAGTATGGTTTGAACTCACATTAGAAAAAGTTTCTTCAGTTAGTAAGTACCTGGACTATATCTTCCATTAGTTTTCAGTTATCCTTAAATTGCCCACCTCTAGAGGATCACTAAGGTCTGCAGAAAGAGAAATTAGTGAACGTGTTCCTCCACAAAATTCTACGCAATGTTTCCTGGACAGTGAAATAACAAATTTATTGTTTCCATATCGTTATTGATTCTAGAAATCTGACATTGAAATTTTTTGGCAGTAAGACCACATTTTGTGGAAGAAATTGAACAAGTAAATAGGGAATTATTAAATGAGAAGAATTATCTGTATAGAAGTGTATTCCTTTTTTCCTTTAATTATTTGAAAATCACAAGTGGCAAGAGAGAGAGAGAGAGAGAGAGAGAGAGAGAGAGAGAGAGAGAGATTGAGTTTTTCCATGGGCTGATTCACTCTGCAAGTGGTTGCAATGGCCAGATCTGAGCCAAGCAAAATCCAGGAAACTTCACTTAGTCTCCCACATGGGTGGTAGGACCCAAGCATGTGTGCTATCTCCACTGCTTTTCCAAGGCCATGAGCAGGGTGCTGGATCAGAAGTGGAGTAATCAGGACACAAACTGGCACCCATATGAGAGGCCATCCTTACCCATGGCACCACAGTGCTATCGCCAGCCAGTTTTTTCTTTATTTGGGGAAATGATTGTCAAGTGATTCCTTCTCTTGCTGAAGAATTGTGTCACCACTTGAGAATGCCCTTCTTCTTTAAGTTTTCCCAAAAAATCATGAAATTATTCCCTGATAATTTAAGCCTCTGAGTTGTATCCATGCGACTTATATTCTTGTGGTATTGGGCATCATGCTTTCCCCTCCATGCTCTTCTGCACCCTTGCCAGTAAAGAAGGAGAAAAAACTTGGTTCACAGTGTTATTTTGAGCTTTGAAGAGCTAACAAATGAAGAAGATTTCAGTAGTATTCCAATTCAAGAACACTGACAGTAGAAGTCTAGATTGACTTCAGAATAGTTAGGACTCCATTGGAATTCCTGCAGCCAACACCAATAGGTGTATATAATATATATATAACTACAAATATATATTTAGAGAGAGAGAGAATGTGTGTGAGCGTGTGTAATGGATTGTCTGTATTATTTCAGAAATACATACTCTCACACAGAATTCATGAATGTGGATCATAAGGTAACATATTTGCTGTTATCTGTTTGTTTGGTTTTTGTCCTGATAGGGCTTGTTTTGAGCCATGGAGAATTATGGAAGGAGACTCGACGTTTCACTCTCACGGTCTTGCGGGACATGGGCATGGGGAAGAAAACTATTGAGAACCGAATTCAAGAAGAAGCCTTGTGTCTGGTAGAAGCATTGAAAAAAACCAATGGTGTATATTTCTTTATATCATTAAAAGTGGTAGTTGGGTAGAGGAAATGCTATTACAATAGTGTAAAGTAAACATATGGTAAATAAGTACAACAGAAAATTCCTTTTTTACTTACATATGTGTGGTTAAGGTATAAAGGAGTTGGCAATTAAACATTTTCAGGGACTAATGGTAGAGACTTGTGTATCGTCATCCTTTGGTGTGTTCTGTCACACAATTTCATCTTTTTGTGCAATTGTCAAAGGAGAAAATAACAAAGTATAGAGAAAATGGTGTTTAGACCAGATATGGAAGCTGCACACAAAATTACTCTCAGATCTTAGAGCTAGAATTTTGTGTTGTCATAACACCAGTAGGAGTGGTAGGAAAATTTGGTCAGTTGTGGGCACAGGAAAAAGAAGATAACATAGATTTTTCATAATAAGCTAGAAGACTTACCACATTAGTTAAAAACATAAAAACTCTACAGTATTGTTTGTATAATATTGTAGTAATGCTAAAGTTTTCTAACGAGTAGGGTTGGAGTGTGGATGTGAATGGAGGTGACACCTCCATTATGTTTCACAAAAGGCTTAGATATATACATATATGTACAAATATGCAGGGTTGGGATGTAGATAGAGGAAGAAATGTATGGACAGGAGAGCAGGCAGAAAAATGTTAATGATCAGACGAATTCTTTCAATTTCTATTTGCTATGAAAGGTCTTTATTTCACCTTCATTCACAAATGAGAGCTTGGCAGGATATAATATTCGGAGCTGGCAGGTTTTTTTCCCTTAGTACTTGGGCTGTATCTCACCATTCCCTCCTAGCCTGTAGGGTTTCTGAAGAGAAGTCTGCCGTGAGTCTAGTTGGAGATCCAATGAGAGTAATCTGACATTTCTCTCTTGCACATTTTAGAATCTTTTCTTTATGTTTCATTGTGGTGAGTTTGATTATAATGTGTCGTGGTGAGGATCTCTTCTGGTCATGTTTATTGGGAGTTCTATGTGCTTTCTGTACTTGGATGTCTTTCTTTCTCCAAACCTGGGAAGTTTCTGCTAGTATTTCACTAATGAGGCCTTCTAATGGTGGTTCTATTTTTAATTGTTGAGAACCACTATACTGGTGTCTATAATGACAATTCTGGCTTGAAGTAAAAGAGGATGCTGAAGATTCGCTGTTGAGGTCCATGACAAATCATGCTATTATATTGTCATCTGTATCTCCCTTCAGATTCAATAATATTTGTTTTATGTCTCTGAGTTTTCCAGCATTGGATTCATATTTATGTAGAAACTGTTGTGCCTTTTTGCTAGATTGACCACTATATCACTAATGATGGTCTATTTATGTCTTTTCAAAATGGTTTTGTTTTCAAACCCACTTTTTTTAAAAAAGATTTTATTTTATTTATTTGGGTGGTAAAGTTACAGACAGGAGAAACAGAGAGAAAATCTATCATTTTCTGGTTCACTCCCCTAATGGCTGCAATGGCCAGATCTCAGGCAATATGAACTCAGAAGCCACGAGCTTCTGCCGGGTGCTTTCCCAGGCCACGGCAGAGAGCTCGATCAGACGAGCCAGGACACAAACCAATGTCCATAAGGATTGCTGGTACCACAGGCAGAGGCTTAGCCTACTAATCCAGAGCAGCATCCCAGAAACCCAGTTTTTAAGTTATACCTATGAGAGATGATGTGTGATACTCTCCTTTATTTATTTGGTTTATTTTATCTAACATTGCCATCTTCAGTTCCATTCATTTTGCTTCAAAAGTTCAGATACATTTTTTAAAGAAAAATATTTCATTTTGTATATATACCACATTTTCTCTGTCCATTCATCTGCCAATGTATACCTACATTGAGTTCATATCTTGTCTGTTGTGGACAGTGTAAAAAGGACATGGAAGTTTGGAGACCTGTTACATATGCTGATTCATTAACTAGACATATACTGAGAAGAGAATAGCTGTATCATATGGTAGATGCATTTTTAGAGTTTTGAGGAACCCTCCCAATGACGGTCTTACAATATCAGGTTCACCAGTAGTGGGTAAGTGTTCCCATTCTTCACATCCTTTGCAGCAGTTGCTATTTTTGTCTTTTTGATATTAGTCACCTGACTGAAATGACATGATATCTGATTGTAGTTTTAATAGTCATTCTCTGATAGGTAGAGATACTCAACACTTTTTCATGTATTTATATCCTTTTTATAATTCTCCTGTGAAATATCTGTTGAGATCCTCTGTCCTTTTGTTAAGGGGACTGTTTGTTCTTTGCAGTTTAAGTCTGGTTATTGCTGAGAATTTGGAGTTCTTTATGTGTTCTGCCTATTAAACCTTGTTCAAGTGAATAATAATTTCCAAATATTTTCTCCAATTCTGTTGTTTGTGTCTTCATTGTGTTGACTGCATCCTTAGCTGGACTTGGTTTCTTAGTTTGATATGGTCCAATATGTCTATTTATGCTTTTGTTGACTGTGCTTTGTGGGTGTTACCAGAAAGTTATTGGCTATGCTGAATTCTTGAAGTTCCCAATATATTTTCTTCTGGTAACTTCATTGTTTCATATGTTATATTTAGAGTTTGGATTATGTGTGTGTTGATTTGTGTAGAGCAATAGGTGGGGTTGCTCTTAGTTTCAACTTCTGCATATGGATATCAGTTGTCCCAGACTGCTTATTCAAGAAGATATCTTTGCTGGCGTGTATTTTTGAGGAACTTTTAGGTATAATTAGGTGTCGTTAAAGATTGGATTCTTCTCTAGAATTTTTGTTGTCTTCTTTTTGCCTGTTGGTGTGTCTGCACTATGAGACTGATTGGTTATCATAGATTTGTGGTATTTCTTGAAATTGGGTATTGGGATTCCGGTAGCTTTGTTGTTTTTACTCAAGATTGTTTTGACTATTTGGAGAATTTTGCATCTATTTATATTTTAGAATTGTTTTTCTTAGTTAAGGAAAAAATGGTATTGGCATTTTGGTCTAATTATGCTGAATCTGTAAATAACTTTGAGTAACATGGGTATTTCAACTATGTTAATTCTTCCAACCTGTGAACATGGGAGAACTTTTTATTTTTCTCTTTCCTTTGTTTTCTTTCATCAAAATTTATCATTTTTCACAGTAAAGGGCATGCACTTCTTTGATTATATTTATACCTAAGTATTGTAAAACTTCTGTAGAACTCTGAAATTCTTTGATTAGGGCATTTTTTGCTATATTCCATGCTCTCTCTTTTTTTTTTTTTTTTTTTGACAGGCAAAGTGGACAGTGAGAGAGAGAGAGAGACAGAAAGGTCTTCCTTTTCCATTGATTCACCCCTCAATGGCCGCTATTTTTTTACATTAGGACATAGTATTGCTTTTCCTGCTAGCATGTAACATTTCTGTTAGAAAACTGGTGTTAAAGTAATGGGGCTTCCAAAAAGGTGACATGATTCTTTTCAACTAAGATTTTAGAGTTATCTCATTGCGTTTGACTTCTGAGAGTTTGGTTATCATGCATAATGCTGGCCATATGAATTGGGATGCTATAGGACTCTTGTATTTGGAGTCTGTATTTTTCCCAGCAGTGGGAAGTTTTCTATTACCCCTTGGATCAGTTTTCTGTTCCTACTCTTTTCTTTTATTCCTAACAAATTCCACAAATGCAAATATTTGTTCATTTTATTGTTCAGTTTTCTATGTGCATATGAGTGAGAATCCAGGCTGAGACTACATTCAAAATATTAAAGGAATGTTTAATTTATTTTTCTCATTTTTTTATTTGTTGTTTATTAGAAAATATGGAAAATGATACAAAGCAAACTAACATTTGGGGAAAATTAACAAATAAAATGGAAAGAACTAGATTGTTTTCATTAAGAAATTTTAATTTTCTTTTATGAAAGTGGTTTATGTTTACAACATGTTCAAGTAAACAGCCTTTCACAGTTACTTTATACAGTCCATTTAGGAGCTGTATTAAAACCACATTCTCACTTCTACTGTTTCCCTTAGCGTCTCCCTGCGATCCTTCTTCACTTCTCTTCTGTGTTCCCTGCAACGTGATCTGCTCCATCATCTTCCAGAATCGTTTCGACTACAATGATCAGACATTTCAAACGTTGGTGAAGCATTTTCTTGACAGCATCAGACTTTCTAACACTCCTTGGATACAGGTAAGCTCAAGGTTCACTTTAATTGAAAAATAGTTTTCAGCAAATCTTTTATCCGTTCTCCTATCCCATTTAAAGTACTCAATGGAATATTTTTAAAATTACTACTTATAACTTATCGGTGGGTTATAAAGTTAATATAATTTATAGAAGTAAGATATAGAAAAATTAAACATTTTGAGTAGAAAAAAACAATATTATCAATATTCATTGATAATATTTTTATAAAAAGCTCATATTTTATTATTAATTTGCTTAAAAGGCAGAGACAGAAAGAGATATGTAAAAAGTTCAGCAGAGACAGAGAGAGATCTTCCATCCATTAATTCAGTGAGGGAGGTAAATTTTACATGTCCTTATCATCTCAGAATTTAAGAAAGAGTATGGGACACCTACTAAGAGTCTTCCAATTTTGTTTGTTGAGTGAGTTAATGAAGGATTCTTTTCCTCTTTCAGCTCTACAATACATTTCCAATGTTACATTATCTCCCAGGAAGTCATCATGAGTTATTTAAAGTCTTTAATGACCAAATTAAGTTTTTTTTGGAGAAAATACAAGAACATCAAGAATCTCTGGACCACAATAACCCTCGAGACTTTATTGACTATTTACTGGTTAAAATGGAAAAGGTATAATGTGACTATAAATTGCTACTTCACTGATGTATATGACATAACACAGGGATTAGCTTTGTTTTTTTTTTTTTTCTGGTGAAACTGAGGTATTCAAACAAATTCTCCTTCGTTAAGGTGTGTCATTGCTTGTGCAAGGCGTACTGAATGTCTTAAATATTTATATATTTATTTGAAAGTCAGAGTTACACGGAGAGAGAAGGAGAGGCAGAGAGAGAGAGAAGACTCCCATACCCTGGTTTAATCCCAAGTTGGGTGCAATGGCCAGAGCTGCGCTGATCTGAGGTCAGGAACCAGGAGCTTCTTCAGGGTCTCCCACTCAGGTGCAGGAGCCCAAGGACTTGGGCCATCTTTACTGCTTTTCCAGGCCATAGTAGAGCGCTGGATCAGAAGTGGAACATCTGGGACTTGAACCGGCACCCATATGGGATGCTGGCACTGCTGGCAGCGGCTTTACCTGCTATGACACAGCGCAGGCTCCAGTCTTGAGGCATTTTATTCTCATGGAAAAAAAACTTAGAAAGTGTTATAGTGGGGGCTGACGCTGTGGTGCAACTGGTTAAAGCCCTGGCCTGAAGCACCAGCATCCCATGGGCACACTGGTTCTAGTCCCGGCTGTTCTCTTCCAATCCAGCTCTCTGCTGTAGCCTGGGAAGACAGTAGGAGATGACCCAAATCCTTGGGCCCCTGCACCCACGTGGGAGACCTGGAAGATGCTTCTGGTTCCTGGCTTCAGATTGGTGCAGCTCCGGCTCTTGCAGCCATTTGGGGAATGAACCAGCAGATGGAAGACCTCTCTCTGACTCTCTCTCTCTCTCTCTCTCTCTCTCTCTCTCCCCTTCTGTCTGTAACTCTGTCTTTCAAATAAATAAAATAAATCTTTAAAAAAAAAAAGAAAGTGTTATAGTGACTGTTATTTGGGAACAAATTGAAGCACACAAACACACCTAGATGCATGTGTGTGTGTGTGTGTGTCTGTCTGTGTGTCTGTATGCATATATTATAATTTACTGAGTGGTGATAATTATCCTCACCTATAAAATAGATTCCATTATTTGTACAGGTAACAAAGGAAGGAATGTAGAATGTACAGGAATCTAGTAAGTCTTCCCTCTGTGAACACTACAGGAGATCTTCACATGTGAAGTTCTATGTTTTAGTCACCAAGGAAGATGAATTTGGTCCAGGGAATAAGCATATTGAGGAAATGTGTAGAACTTTCACAGGCCTTCATTGATAAACAGTGCTATGGGTAATGATGGATGAGGTTAGGAACAGTGTTGTAGTAAATAGTCAGAGATTCTAGAGGGCAAAAGAGAAAAGTACAGATGATAGAACACATAAGAGCAGTCACGTGGACACTGAGTAGCAGTGAGCTACTAAATACAACAAGTGCTTGAAAGAACTGAAGAGGTGAATGATTTCCTCTAATATGTGAGAAAATGAGTCACAGAAAGGAATTGGAGCTTTGATTATACTTGATTATATTTTAGCAGTTTGAATAATTCCAACAATCATCTACATCATTCTGTACTGTCTAGTTTACTTTGCAGAATTCCTATGTGATGTTGAATTATTTTATGTTACCTCAATTCATCATGCATTTTTAACACTTTTCTCAGGAAAAACACAACAAACAGTCTCAATTTACCATGCACCATTTGGTCATCACCATATGGGATGTGTTTGATGCAGGAACACAGACAACAAGTACCACAATGAAATTTGGACTCTTGCTCCTTATGAAGCATCCTGAGATTGCAGGTTTGTAGGATCATAGGGGAAGGGCAGGATGAAATTCTAGGTAATGAGGCTCTAGGCAACAAATGATTATGACGACACACTCATAACCATTTTGCCATTTATCTGTCATGACATGGGACAGAAATTGTTCCATCACTAGTACATCTTCCTATGATTGGATGAATAAAATCAAATTACACAATAGGATTAAAGGAGAATGGATTCTTAGAATTGTATTTAATAACTACATTAAAATTTTACTTATATTAATAATAATAAAGAATCAAAGAAATAATATAAACTACATTTTAAAAGGTCTGTGGGTGGGTGGTGGGACTGATGCTGTGGCTCACTTGGTTAATTCTCCGCCTGTGGCACCAGCATCCCATATGGGTGCCAGGTTCTAGTCCTGGTTGCTCCTCTTCAAGTCCAGCTCTCTGCTGTGGCTCAGGAAGGCAGTGGAGGACAACCCAGGTTCTTGGGCCCCTGCACCCGCATGGGAGACCAGGAAGAAGCACCTGGCTCCTGGCTTCAGATTGGCGCAGCACCGGCTGTAGCGGCCATTTGGGGGGTGAACCAATGGAAGGAAGACTTTTCTCTCTCAATCTCTCTCTCTCACTGTCTAACTCTTCCTGTCAAAAAAAAGGTCTATGGGTGAAAACTAGAAATAGGATATTACATTGTTTTCAAAATATCGTATCTTCTACATATTGCAAAATCTGCTATTGCCATATTGCCCCTTCACTTCCATTTTCATGCTCCATGCTCACATATAGTCTGCCTCCTCCTTTACTGTCTTAAGCCCTACTGTGCCTATTGTACTGAGCACTCTGATTTTCCCAGTGCTTCCTGACCACTTTATAAAGTAACTCTCTTGTAGGTAAAACTATAACTTCTTAAATGAGAAGATGAAATTAAACATTGGTCAGAATTTCCCAATTCTTCCTTTTTTAAATATTGACCAAACCTTGGAATTATCACATGTTCCAATACAAAGGCACATTCTCAGCTAGGAGACAAGTAATATTCAACAAAAGTAGTCAAATAGCTTTGGTTGTTTGCAACATGGGTTATAGACTCTAACAGCAGTGGTCTCAGATTCTGACACAAGCAGGAGTTAGCTCTGAGACATTAAACTCTTGGCTATTTGCCTTCTCTGTTTAGGCATTTAATAGAGGAAAGATCACTTTCTTCCTACATGTGTTAGGAAACACAATAATACCTACCATGTAGACTATCTTGAGGATCTAAAAAGAAATATGATGAATAGTGAAGCATGTGCAGCACATTTTAAAATGTATATTACATTTTTATTTTTTTAAAGTTATTTACTTTATTTGAAAGTAGAGTTAGAGAAAGAGAGAGGGTAAGAGAGAGAGAGAGAGAGAGAGAGAGAGAGAAAGCACCAGCCAAGGGAAGGAGAGAAATTCTACACACTGGTTATCTCCCCAAAAGTCTTCAAGCTTAAAAAAAGGGGGGTGGGGGCTTGAATTCCATCTGGGTCTCTCAAGTTACTGTCAGGGACCTAAGCACTTGGATCATCTTTGACTGTTTTCTCAGGTGCATTAGCAGGGAACTGGATGAGAAGTGCATTAGCTGGGCCCCGAACCAGGCCCCTCAGTGTGCCTGCACCACTGACACCAGCATTACCCACCATGCCACAACGCTGCCCTTCATATATCACATTTACATAAAATTTATATCCCACTTTCTTTCTTTCGCTAATTAAAATCTTTAATAGATGAGATAGCAATTCTCATTATGTTGGAATATATTCATTTAAAATAAAAAATGGCATGCACAAAGTGATTTTATTTATTGGTTTTTAGAGTCAACAATATGCCAGATTCCTGATTGTTAAGGTAAATTAATCCAGACACAACATCTGAGTTGAAAAGTAAATTTCAAAATAAATTTTGTTGTATATGTGCAGATCAAAATCTCTCATGAACTTCTAATCTATCCAGGAAACTAAAAGTCTGTCATTATGTCTCATTATGCCCCTTAGGGAGTGGGTTATTTATAATTTCCTCATGTGTAAAACTCATGACAAATTCTGACAGTGATTAAGGTATTAAATAAAGCTGTATTTACATATGATTTTGGCCGTGACAGCTAAAGTCCGGGAAGAGATTGAGCGTGTGATTGGCAGACACCGGAGCCCCTGCATGCAGGACAGGAGCCGCATGCCCTACACGGATGCTGTGATACATGAGATCCAGAGATACATTGACCTGATCCCAAATAATGCACCCCATGCAGTGACTCAGGACATTCAGTTCCGAGGATACTTCATTCCAAAGGTGAGAGACATGTCATCTATTCTGCACACTAGAAATCTTAGGCGATCCTACATCATGAAATTCTAAAATATAAAGCCTTCCATGATTATGTCTCAAACATAACTAGGGCATCTCACCCTGTGACCACATGCTATGTTCCTTACAATGAGTTGACACAATTTTCTAAATAAACAGTGCTTAGAATTCCAGAGGGTTTTCGGTACATACATGGCATGGCTGCATTTTTGCTTATCCATTGACCAGGCTATTGTACATGGTTTATTACTTCTATCCATTAAGCAGTAACGTGTATATATAGTCCCACCTCTCTATATATGCTGAGTTTCTCTTAATTGAGAAATGCCCAGTTCAGTAGTCTCCTACTTTCCTGCTTACATGTGGACTACTAATCACTACAGGAAAGGACCATGCAACCCAGCAAGTCTGTATTATTATCCACAAAATATATTTTAGGTTGTAGCTGATAACCATTCAGTACAAACTAAAACAACTTGCTTCACCATGCTCCTACATGATCTTTTCAACCCTAAACTGCCCTCAATCTTCCAACTCTCCATCATTCCTTCCTCAGTACTATGTCTTCCTCTAGACAGAGAAAATCAGAACCACTGGAAGGGAACTCCTGTGATGTCCTTCAATGGGATCTCCACTCTTAGCAACAACCACATCCTTTAAATTTTCTTTCATGTGTCTAGTGAAAGACTGATTCTCCTTTGACCTAAAGTAAACCTTTTTCCCTTGCACTTGGTTGCTCCAGTGCCTTCCTCCAAGAGCAATTTCTTCTTCCGTCTTAGTCTTCAAGCTCTCCCTCTTTCCTGGCAACATTCCATCAGCATTTGAACATGGTCAATTCTCATCTGTCATCAGCCTAAAGATATCTCATCCCTATTCTCAAATATTATAAACTATAAATTGTTTATACATATTTAAAGATCTTTTTTTATTTTTTTTATAAAGCTTTTATTTAAAGAATATAAATTTCCAAAGAACAGCTTATGGATCACAATGGCTCCCCCCCCACAACTTCTCTCCCTCCCCCTACCCTCCCCTTTCCCGCTCCCTTCCCCCTTCTGTTCACATCAAGATTCATTTTCAATTCTCTTTATACACAGAAGATCAATTTAGTACATATTACGTAAAGATTTCAACGGTTTGCCCTCACATAGAGACACAAAATGATAATACTGTTGGAGTGCTAGTTATAGTATTAATTCACAATGTACAGCACATTAAGGACAGAGATCCTACATGATTTTTTTTTTTAAAATTGATTAATTGTCTATGCAATTTCCAGTTTAACACCAAGATTTTTTAATCATTTGCAATTATCTTTATATAAAGAAGATTGATTCAATATATACTATGTAAAGATTTCATCAGTTTGTACCCACTCAGAAACACAAAGTGTAAAAATACTGTTTCAGTACTAGTAATAGCATTATTTCACATTGGATAACACATTAAGGACAGATCCCTCATGAGACGTAAGTACACAGTGACTCCTAAAGTTGATTTAACAATTTGACACTCTTGTTTATGGCGTCAGTAATCTCCCTAGGCTCTGGTCATGAGTTGCCGAGGCTATGGAAGCCTTTAGGGTTCGTGGACTTCGATCTTATTCCGACAGGGTCATAGTCAAAGTGGAAGTTCTCTCCTCCCTTCAGAGAAAGGTACCTCCTTATTTGATGGCCCCGTTCTTTCCACTGGGATCTCACTCGCAGAGATCTTTCATTTAGGTCTTCTGTTTTTTCCAGAATGTCTTGGCTTTCCATGCCTAAACTATTCTCATGGGCTCTTCAGCCAG
The DNA here is from genome assembly GCA_949820135.1 of Sylvilagus floridanus. Taxonomy (NCBI): domain Eukaryota; kingdom Metazoa; phylum Chordata; class Mammalia; order Lagomorpha; family Leporidae; genus Sylvilagus; species Sylvilagus floridanus. Next base: position 47,842,464 of record OX463235.1, read on the forward strand.
ATCCGAATGCCTTAAGGGCTGATTCTGAGGCCAGAGTGCTATTTAGGACATCTGCCATTCTATGAGTCTGCTGTGTATCCTGCTTCCCATGTTGGATCATTCTCTCCCTTTTTCATTCTATCAGTTAGTATTAGCAGACACTAGTCTTGTTTGTGTGATCCCTTTGACTCTTAGACCTATCAATGTGATCAATTGTGAGCTGAAATTGATCACTTGGACTAATGAGATGGCCTTGGTACATGCCACCTTGATGGGATTGTATTGGAACCCCCTGGCACAATCCTAACTCCATCATTTGGGGCCGTTCCGATTGAGCATGTCCCAAATTGTACATCTCCTCCCTCTCTTATTCCCACTCTTATATTTCACAGAGATCACTTTTCAGTTAAAATTTAAACACCTAAGAATAATTGTGTGTTAATTACAGAGTTCAACCACTAGTACTAGGATAAAAAAAAAATACTACCATGGATAAAGTATTACATTGTACAACAACAGTCAGCACAAGAGCTGATCGAGTCACTGTTTCTCATAGTGTCCATTTCACTTCTACAGGTTTCCCCTTTGGTGCTCAGTTAGTCATCGCCAATCAAGGGAAACAAATGATATTTGTCTCTTTGGGACTGACTTAATTCACTCAGCATGATGTTTTCCAGATCCCTCCATTTTGTTGCAAGTGACCGGATTTCATTGTTTTTGACTGCTGTATAGTATTCTGTAGAGTACATGTCCCATAATTTCCTAATCCAGTCTAGTGTTGATGGGCATTTGGGTTGGTTCCAAGTCTTAGCTATTGTGAATTGAGCCGCAATAAACATTACTGTGCAGATGGCTTTTTTGTTTGCCCATTTAATTTCCTTTGGGTAAATTCCAAGGAGTGGGATGGCTGGGTTGAATGGTAGGGTTATATTCATGTTTCTGAGGAGTCTCCAGACTGACTTCCATAGTGGCTTCACCAGTTTACATTCCCACCAACAGTGGATTAGTGTCCCTTTTTCCCCACATCCTCTCCAGCATCTATTGTTGGTGGATTTCTGAATGTGAGCCATTCTCACCGGGGTGAGGTGAAACCTCATTGTGGTTTTGATTTGCATTTCCCTGATTCCTAGGGATCTTGAACATTTTTTCATGTGTCTGTTGGACATTTGGATTTCCTCTTTTGAAAAATGTCTATTGAGGTCCTTGGCCCATCTCTTAAGTGGATTGTTCGTTTTGAGGTTGTGGAGTTTCTTAATTTCTTTGTAGATTCTGGTTATCAACCCTTTATCTGTTGCATAGTTTGCAAATATATTTTCCCATTCTGAAGGTTGCCTATTCACTTTCCTGACTGTTTCTTTTGCAGTACAGAAACTTTTCAATTTGATGCAATCCCAGTAGTTAATTTTGGTTTTCAGTGCCTGTGCTTCTGGGGTCTTTTCCAAGAAGTCTTTGCCAGTACCTATGTCTTGCAGGGTTTCTCCTATGCTCTCTAGTAATTTGATGGTGTCGGGTCGTAGGTTTAAGTTTTTGATCCATGTTGAATGAATTTTTGTGTAAGGTGAAAGGTAGGGGTCTTGCTTCATGGTTCTGCACATGGAAATCCAGTTTTCCCAGCACCATTTATTAAACAGACTGACCTTACTCCAGGGACTGGTTTTGGATCGTTGATCAAATATAAGTTGGCTGTAGGTGTTTGGATTGATTTCTGGAGTTTCTATTCTGTTCCATTGGTCTATCCATCTGTTTCTGTACCAGTACCATGCTGTTTTGATAACAACTGCCCTGTAGTATGTCCTGAAATCTGGTATTGTGATGCCTCCGGCTTTGTTTTTGTTGTACAAGATTGCTTTAGCTATTCGAGGTCTCCTGTGTCTCCATATGAATTTCAGCATCATTTTTTCCAGATCTGAGAAGAATGTCCTCGGTATCTTGATTGGTATTGCGTTGAATCTGTAAATTGCTTTTGGGAGAATGGACATTTTGATGATATTGATTCTTCCAATCCATGAGCATGGGAGATTTCTCCATTTTTTGGTATCCTCTTCTATTTCTTTCTTTAAGGTTTTGTAATTTTCATTGTAGAGATCTTTAATGTCCTTAGTTAAATTTATTCCAAGGTATTTGATTGTTTTTGTAGCTATTGTGAATGGGATTGATCTTAGCAGTTCTTCCTCAGCCGTGGCATTGTCTGTGTATACAAAGGCTGTTGATTTTTGTGCATTGATTTTATATCCTGCTACTTTGCCAAACTCTTCTATGAGTTCCAATAGTCTCTTAGTAGAGTTTTTTGGTTCTTCTAAATAAAGAATCATATCGTCTGCAAAGAGGGATAGTTTGAGTTCTTCCTTCCCAATTTGTATCCCTTTAATTTCTTTTTCTTGCCTAATAGCTCTGGCTAAAACTTCCAGCACTATATTGAATAGCAGTGGCGAGAGTGGGCATCCTTGTTTGGTGCCAGATCTTAGTGGGATTGCTTGCAGCTTTTCCCCGTTCAATTGGATACTGGCCGTGGGTTTTTCATAAATTGCTTTGATTATATTGAGGAATGTGCCTTCTATACCCAGTTTGCTTAGGGTTTTCATCATGAAAGGGTGTTGTATTTTGTCAAATGCTTTCTCCGCGTCTATTGAAATAATCATATGGTTTTTCTTCTGCTGTCTGTTGATGTGGTGTATCATGTTGATTGTTTTGCGAACATTGAACCATCCCTGCATACCAGGGATAAACCCCACTTGGTCTGGGTGGATGATCTTTCTGATGTGTTGTTGTATTCTATTGGCAAGAATTTTATTGAGGATTTTTGCATCTATGTTCATCAGGGATATTGGTCTGTAATTCTCTTTCAATACTGGATCTTTTCCCGGTTTAGGAATTAAGGTGATGCTGGCTTCGTAGAAAGAATTTGGGAGGATTCCCTCTTTTTCGATTGTTCTGAATAATTTGAGAAGGATTGGAGTTAGTTCTTCTTTAAATGTCTGGTAGAATTCAGCAGTGAATCCGTCTGGTCCTGGGCTTTTCTTTCTTGGGAGGGCATTTATTACTGTTTCGATTTCCGTCTCAGTTATGGGTCTGTTTAGGTTTTCTATGTCTTCCTGGTTCAGTTTAGGTAGGTTGTATGTGTCCAGGAATCTATCCATTTCTGATAGGTTTCCCTGTTTACTGGCATACAAGTCCTTGTAGTAATTTCTGATGATTCTTTTGATTTCTGTGGTGTCTGTTGTTACGTTTCCTTCTTCGTCTTTGATATTGTTAATTTGGGTCTTTTCTCTTCTTTTTTTAGTTAGTTGGGCCAATGGGGTGTCAATTTTGTTTATTTTTTCGAAAAACCAGCTCCTCGTTTGGCTGATTTTTTCTAATGTTTTTTTGGATTCAATCCTGTTGATTTCTTCTCTGATTTTGATTATTTCTCTTTTTCTACTAGATTTGGGTCTAGTTTGCTGCAAATTTTCTAGATCCTTGAGATGCATTGAAAGCTCATCTATTTGGTGCCTTTCCAGTTTCTTGATGTAGGCACCTATTGATATAAACTTTCCTCTTAACACTGCTTTTGCTGTATCCCATAAGTTTTGGTATGTTGTGCTGTTATCCTCATTTACTTCCAGAAAATTTTTGATTTCTCTTTTGATTTCTTCAGTGACCCATTGTTCATTCAGGAGCATGTTGTTCAATCTCCATGTGTTTGCATATGCTCTAGGGATTCCTGAGTTGCTAATTTCCAACTTCAATCCCTTATGGTCTGAGAAGTTGCATCGTATGATTCTAATTCTTTTGAATTTGCTGAGACTTGCTTTATGGCCTAATATGTGATCAATCCTAGAGTAGGTTCCATGTACTGCTGAGAAGAATGTGAATGCTTTACGTGTAGGTTGAAAAGTTCTGTAGATATCTGTTAGATCCATTTGGGCTATACTGTTGTTTAAATCTACTGTCCCCTTGTTGATCTTCTGTCCTGTCGATCTGTCAATATCTGTGAGTGGAGTATTGAAGTCCCCCAGTACTATTGTGTTGGGGTCTAAGTCTCCCTTTAAGTTTCTTAACAAATTTTTTAAATAAACCTGTGGCCTGTAATTAGGTGCATATACATTGAGAATTGTTATATCTTCCTGTAGTATTGATCCCTTAATCATTATATAGTGCCCCTCTTTGTCTCTCTTAACAGTTTTTGTGTTAAACTTTATGTAGTCCGATATTAAGATGGTTACACCCGCTCTTTTTTCATTTCTGTTGGCATGGTATATCTTGTTCCATCCTTTTATTTTCAGTCTGTATGGATCTTCGTTGGAAAGATGTGTTTCTTGTAGGCAGCAAATAGATGGTTTTTGTTCCTTAACCCAATCAGCCAATCTCTGTCTTTTAACAGGACAGTTTAGACCTTTAACGTTCAATGTGACTATTGATAAGTGGTAAGTTTGCCCTGCCATTTGCCAGATATTTTCTAATGTATGCTTTGAATTCCCTGTGATCTTTTGCCGTGAGGTTCCCTTCATTTACCTTCTTTCATGTTGATGGTCGTGTTTCTGTGTTTCTGTGTGTAACACGTCTTTAAGTATCTTTTGCAGGGCTGGACGAGTGGCAACAAATTCTTTCAATTTTTGTTTGTCATGAAAGGTCTTTATTTCGCCTTCATTCACAAATGAGAGCTTTGCAGGGTATAATATTCTGGGCTGGCAGTTTTTCTCTCTAAGTACCTGGGCTATGTCTCGCCATTCCCTTCTAGCTTGTAGGGTTTCTGTTGAGAAGTCAGCTGTGAGTCTAATTGGAGATCCTCTGAGAGTAATCTGACGTTTCTCTCTTGCACATTTTAGGATCTTTTCTTTTTGCTTCACTGTGGTGAGTTTAATTACAATATGTCGTACAGAGGATCTCTTTTGGTCATGTTTATTAGGGGTTCTATGAGCTTCCTGGATTAGGATTTCTCTGTCTTTCTCCAAGCCTGGAAAATTTTCTGCTAGTATCTCCCTAAAAAGGCCTTCTAATCCTTTCTCCCTCTCCATACCTTCAGGAACACCTAGAACCCAAATGTTGGGTTTTTTAATAGTATCCTGTAAATTCCCGACGATATCTTTTAGTTTTCTAATTTCCTCTTCTTGTCTTTGGTTTGACTGTTTCCTCTCCTGTTCACTGTCTTCTAGGTCCGATATTCTCTCTTCTGCTTCACCCATTCTGGTTTTAAGGCCCTCAAGATTGCTTGTCACTTGATCTATTGAATTCTTCAATTCATTAAGATTTTTTGTCACTATCGTAGCTTCTTGTTCTACTAGTTGTTTCATTTCGTTTTGATTTCTCCGTAGTACTTCATTCTCGCGAGAGAGATTTTCTATCTTATCCATTAAAGATTTCTGTAGTTCAAGAATTTGTTTTTGAGAACTTCTTAATGTTCTTATCAATTCTTTGAGATCTGCTTCTTGCATTTCTTCTATCTCATTATCTTCATAATCCTGACTTGGGGTGTCTTTTCCGTTTGGGGTCATCATAGCGTCTTCCTTGATCTTGCTCCCTCGGAATCTGTTTTTGTTTGGCATTTTTTTTCCCCCACACTCTTTCTCTGGGTTGTCAAGGTAACGGAGTTTGTGTGCGCGGTGTGTTCCCAGTTTTTGGATCCCCTTCAGGTTTCTACAGCCTCGGGTTTTTGGTTCCGTCTGCCTCAGTGATGGGCGGGCGCACCTTGTCCCACTGCGTTTAATCAAATTCGACTTCGCAAGGTGGGCGGCGAGAGGGGCTAGTGTCCGTGCGGGCTCACCTCAACTGTGCTGTTTCCCCCGTGGGGGTCTGCTTCCCCCCGCTAGTGTCTCGGGATCCCTGTATCGGCTCCCGTTCACGCGCGCAGATCCTGCGGCGATTGTGTTCCGCCCGGCTCCCGTCGCAGCCGGCGGGCGCGCGCCGTGCCACTGCGTTTAATCTAGCTCGAATTAGCAGGGTGGGTGACGAGAGAGGCTAGTGTCCGTGCAGGCTCGCCTTGATTGTGCTGTTTCCCCCGTGGGTCTGCTTCCCCCTGCCAGTGTCTCGGGATCCCTGTATCGGCACCCGTTCAAGCGCTCAGTTCCAATGGCGACTGTGTTCCGCCCGGCTTCCGTTGCAGCCGGCGGGCGCACGCCGTCCCACTGCGTTCAGTCTAGCTCGAGTTAGCAGGGTGGGCGACTAAAGAGGCTAGTGTCCGTGTGGGCTCGCCTCAATTGTGCTGTTTCCCCCGTGGGGTCTGCTTCCCCCTGCCAGTGTCTCGGGATCCCTGTATCGGCTCCCGTTTAAGCGCTCAATTCCAATGGCGACTGTGTTCCGTCCGGTTCCCGTCCCTCCCGGCAGCTCCCGTGCCACTATGGCATGATTTGCCGTTCGCAAACTTACTTTCCCCTAGGTCCTCTGCGTCTCATTCACTGGGTCCGGAAGAATTTCCACTGCATTTTTTTCCCTGAGATTTTTCCTGAGGCTACAGTAACTCTGTTTTTATTAAACTATCTTTTTGCGGACTGCTAGTGCACGTCCTCACTATTCCGCCATCTTGGCTCCGCCCGATATTTAAAGATCTTTAACTAATATCTTTGACACCAACACATTGAATAAAATCTTGTGTTATAGTGACATTGTTTTCCAGAATGACACACATTATATCCATGTGATTAAATCAGTAAGCACTTTCCATGCCTGATTTTCCTTCCTACCACTTAATACTCCTAGGAATGACTTAATACTCCTAGGAATGGGCCTATTACAATATATGGGTTTTGTGAATAATGGGGAGTCACATTATTCCTATTTCACATTCAGGATAATCCTAGTATATGCTGAAATTGTTTGATCTTATGGGGAGTCTGGATTATCCTATCTTCTTTTAAATGTCATTGATTTTTATGTGAGCTGGAATTTAAATGACTGATAGATTTTTATCTATTAATTCTACCACTATATTCTTTTATTTTTTATTCTATTAAGCTTAAAACAATACTGTGGCATTTTGAGTTAACTGTAACTTTGCATTTAGTCTTTGAACATGACCTCAGTTCAGCTGGGTTCCTTGATTTGATTTTTGGCTTTTAGGGATAATAAAAATGTTGTAATCTTTCAGAAGAATATGTGACAATTACACTGAAAGGACACAGTAGACAGAGGACATGGAAGGTTCTTGCCAATTAGATTTTCTACTGTTTGACTTTTTAATACCATGAAATACATCTGCTTTAGTACAAGCTGTACAGTGAATCTGAACCTTTCCAAAGTCTGTAATATGTAGGAGATTACTGTCTTGATGCTGAGGAGTGTCACAAGCTAGTGCTACCATTCGTCCATGCAATCCTGAGGGCAAACATCCCACACTCTACATTGTACTGTGCTGTGAGATTATGTACACTAGATGCAGTATATTAAAGGCATCAATGATTAAGTAACATTTTCCACTTATCATAAGCTCATTGGGACACAAGTTCTCAAAAACGTAATGAGAATCTGAGCTTATTAGTTTCCCAAGATAGTAGGGACGTGGAGGTATTTCAAAAATATGGCCAGTAATATTCTGAGTTATGAAGAGGGCCTCGTCCTTACGTGTAAAAATAATGCCTTGATTTTCAGAGACATCAGTACTGTTACTTCTACTTATTTATCATGAGCGAAAGTATCAACTGATCTTTGTTGCTGTTCTCTAAATATGTGCTGGTGTCACATTACAAATTTATGGAGATGGATTCTAAAACAATGAACAGTGTCCTACACAGTATACTATATGATTTAAGACCTGTTAGTTTGGACACTATTATATTCTGTGTCACAGAGCAAAGAATCTCTCCTTATTGTGTTTCTTTCTCCTCATTTATAAAACAAATGGATTACATGAAATTTTGATCATGTTATTCCAGGTTCTTTCTTTGTAAAATCCTTGTTATTTGTGTCTCCTTCTAACAGGGCACACACATATTACCATCTCTGACTTCTGTCCTCTATGATGAGAAAGAGTTTCCTAACCCTGAGAAATTTGACCCTGGACACTTCTTGGATGCAAGTGGCAACTTCAAGAAGAGTGATTACTTTCTGCCTTTCTCTATAGGCAAGCAAGTTTCCTTTACATCTGCACCACCATGGCCAAGTGAGATGAGGATGGGCTGTGGGTTGGATTCCTCTGGACTGAGGGATTGCCTTTTGAGTGAAGGTGGAGGTATCACTCACAAGGTCCAAATTATTTCTTCTTGGAATGCAGGCAGCACTCAGCTTCTGCTTCTGGAGGGATGGATGGTAGAAATCCCATTCCAATAAGGCTCCTCTCCTCAGCTCTGAGCAGCCAACACACTCAATAAACTTAACTGAGCATCTCCATATTGCAATCCCATGTCCACAGTCAGTTATAGGAATGTGAGTGGGAAGCAACTGCTCAGTGTCAGAAAGACAACAGCAAGTTCACAGATTGTGAGACTCAGGTGTGAGAATTTGCGGGAGACTGCTATGGGAGCACAGAGAACCCAGCTCCAGACTATGACTAATGTTGTAGTAGGTAGCAGAGATATTTGTGGGGAGGAGAAAATGTCTTCCAGGTAATAAATTTTGAGCCTCTTCTCTAAATTTGTGAGATCTGGGAAGAAACAGAGGGCACAGTTGAATCTAGGTAGTTGATTGAATTCATTGTTTCCACAGATGTGGGCAGAACTGAAGTAAGCAAATGTGGAAAGGCAGTGAGGACCAACTCCGTCAGGAAAATATTCCCATCCTAGTTCTCTAGGGACAAGCAAAGGAGGGTTGTCCAGGAACCAGATGAACCATTAGCCAAGAGGGGTGTAAGCCTCCCAAGAGCAAGAATACGGACACTGCCTAAACTGTGAGATGGCAAAATGGGATGTATAGGGTAAATACTATGACCAAATCAGGATTTGAGTTTAGAAATTTATTTCTAGTCCCAAAGTCAAGATATATCCTCATATGACAATCTAGAGAAGTGTGTCTACTGTGAACAGAAAAGCTAAACCGACAAATAGGGGAGACTCTGGAGAGAGGCAAAATGGAGAATTTTCAGTACAATCTAAAGGAGAAGTAGTAGGCATAATAAAGGGTGAAGAACATTTCCTAAATAAGTTACTGAAACAGGAACAGAATTAAGACATTTCTCTTCACTGGGCAAATACAAACTGCTATTGAGCTCCCTCATATTGTGGCCCCAGGATTGTACTATGCTGATGCATGATCTCAAACAAGCCATTGCTGTTCCATGACTTATCTGATTTCCAGTAATGGCAGCCAGACCTGCTTTTCTCCTGATACTTTGCTATCATCACAAGATCTGAAGCTTTACTTAAGAACTTGTATTCACGTGTTGGAGCCAGATTAGTTACTCTAATAGCGTGCAAAGTGCCCCATATTATAGACATTAATGAATCTGTTGAAAATGGATAATACAGTGAATTGTATATCGTGGGTGCATCAGAGAGGTTCTAATGGAATCCATGTTCTTGGAGCTGAATCCAGATTAATTTGGTGACTCAACAGGCAGAGCAGAGAGAACAGTTTTCCTATCAGAGGAAAAAAATAAGTCTGAGAGAAACATAAATTAGCCAGTTTTTTGGAGGGAGAAGTGAGTAGTGGGAAACTGCTTGGTATTGAGAACTACAAGAAAGGAGTTGAAGACGAGCTTTGCTTTAAGTATTGGAGGAAATTAAGGCAGTTTTATATTCTCCATTCAAAAATTAAAAATGAATGTAAACCAATGATATATCAATGAAAGAAAAAATTGAGAACAAAAATACATGTGTTATCTAAACTGTAAAAGATAGATAAAAATGAAATAGAGTATTTGGGGAACAAATCTGTGTGTGACCTTTTTAAATATTTTTATACCAGATATACATGGCAATGGGATGCTTTTGAAAATAGTTTATTCAAGTATGTGAAAGTGCTGGGATTATCTTTGGAACATCATTGAGGGAAAATAAGTCTTGTTGAATCCTGGAATTTTAAGTAAATGGAAAGCACAGTGTTGGCACCGTGCCAATTAGAATATGTGAAGTGTGTGCACACTTATGATTGTATGTGTGTGTCTGTGTAGAAAGCATCATTGGGAAGCGTCAGCACAGAGTCCTAATGTAAATGCACAAATACCTTTTTCAGGAACACACATACATTAACATGTGCTGGGGAAATGAAGGAAAGTAGGTTTGGTGTAAATTGAAAGAGCCATCAGGTTCATCTGCTGTTTCTGAACTTTTAGTCACTCCAGAGTTATATATTTATGCCACTCTGTACATAATTAATGTGTGTGTCATTTTTAGGAAAAAGAGCTTGTGTTGGAGAGGGCCTGGCCCGCATGGAGCTGTTCTTACTCCTGACCACCATCTTGCAGCATTTTACCTTGAAGCCTCTGGTTGGTCCAAAGGATATTGATCCCACCCCAGTGGATAATGGGTTTTTCTCTGTCCCACCCTCCTATGAGCTGTGTTTTGTTCCAGTCTGAAGAAAGCACTGGAATCCCTCTGGGCAACATAGATGAATTGAGGCATGTGTGTCACCTGTTGCCCACCCAGTCCTTACTAACGAGAATCCAATCTCTGAGCCTTGTGTCTTCTCATGTTTTCTGTCCTTCAAACTCCATTTTTAATTTCTCTAATAGAAGGAACCTCATTGTTTCATCACCAATAAAATTATTTCTTTAAAACAACCCAGAATTCATAATGCATTTCATCAGTGGTATATACCTAATGGAAACACATTATAAATGCCAACTCTATTTTATTAAAATTAAGAATGAGGAAGTTTTTAGCACAGCAGTTAAGATGTCTCTTGGACACCCACATCCCATATTGATGTACCTGGGTTTGAGTCTATGATGTGCTCCTCATCCTAGATTCTGACTGATTTGTGCCCTGTGAGGGGAAAGGTAAAGCCCAGTGGTTTCAGTCCCTGACACCCACACAAGAGAAGCCAAATGAGTTCCTGGCTCCTGTTTTAGCCCCTCTGAGCCCTGGTTGTTTCAGACGCATGGGGAGTGAAACAGTAAATGGGAAAGCTCAGTCTGTCCCTCCTTCTAGTTCTGTCAAAATAAATTAATGTTCTTAATACAATAACTAGTACTCCAACAGTATTTTTCACTTTGTGTTGCTATGTGAGGGCAAACTGTTGAAATCTTTACTTAATATATAGTAAACTGATCTTCTGTATTTAAAGAGAATTGAAAATGAATCTTGACCTGAAGCAAGGGGAGGGGGAGTGGGTAAGGGGAGGGTTGTGGGTGGGAGGGAAGTTATGGGGGGGAAACCATTGTAATCTATAAGCTGTATTTTGGAAATTTATATTCTTTAAATAAAAGCGTTATAAAAAAATAAAAATTAATTAATTAATTAATTAATGTTCTAAACCATTGAATTAAAATGTAAAACTGAAATAAAAATTATCCTGTGAATTTAAGAAATATTCATGTGAACCCTAGTAGAATCATTTCTCATCCCATCTGACTCTCTAGGTTCCTGTTCTTGAAACACTTTGGCATGTGTAAATATGTTTTGTTACTGTTTGTGAAATGTAATTATGTGAGCTGGTGCTAAACCTACCAGTTGAGATGCCTCCTTCCCACATTTCAGTGCCTGAGATTGATTCCCTTTTCTGCCTCCTGACTCCAGATTTTCCTAATGCAGACTTTTGGAAGATGTGGTGAAGATTCAAGCAACTGAGCCATTGCCCTTTTATAGTTCATATGGATTATATCCCCAGCTTTTGTCCCTGTTCCTCATTCAATCTGCCATTGTATGCATTTGCAGATCAAACCAGTGATTGGGATCTCTCTCTCTCTTTCTCATAATTTTTGTAAAATACTCCTGTTTGTTTATCTATCAGCTGTCCATCTTATATTTATCATCTTTCAGCCACCTTCTCTTCAAAGTTCTGTCATGCCCCAGTCAACAGTGGGCTCATATCCAACTACATACATCCATTTACAAAAGAATAATAGATGACTTTCAGTGACTCCTGAAAATCATACCCACCTGAAGCTTTATAGTTAATGAATGGTGACAGCATGTGTTGGCCAGGAAGTAAATTAAATGACATTCTTATGGTAAAAGTGTAAATTGACACGTCCACTGACAAATTTTTGTCAATATTTATAAAACTGTACTTATGCACATTCAAAAATTATGTTTTAGGTATTTATTGAAGCAATGTTTATGAGAATAGCAGAGGTTATGTACAGTGATGTGAATAGAAACACTATTCATAATAGCCTCCAGTGGAAAAGATGCCAATTTTCATAAAAATACAATGAAGAAAATTAAATTATGCAATAGTTATTAGTCCTTATTCAGAAATCATGTTATCTATTGCTATTTGTAATAATCCCAATGCAACTCATAATATTCTGGATAAAATTAAGTGTAGAGGCTGGCACCGTGGCATAGTAGGTAAAGCAGCCACTCATGGCCCTGGCACTCCATATGGGCTCCAGTTCAAGTCCTGGCTGCTAGACTTCTGTTCCAGCTCACTGCTAATGGGCCACAGAAAGTAGCAGTGTATGGTTTAACTGCTTGGGTCCCTGTACCCATTTGGGAGACCCAGAGGGAACTCCTGGTTACAAGATTCAGAACAGCCCAGCTCCCGCTGTTGCAGCCATTTGAGGAGTGAATCAGTAGATGGAAGATGTGTCTCTCTCTCTCTCTCTCTCTCTCTCTCTCTCTCTCTCTCTCTTCATCTCCCTCTCTTTCTGTAACTCAGACCTTTTTTTAAAATTTAGGTTTAGGACATCTGCCATTCTATGAGTCTGCTGTGTATCTCGCTTCCCATGTTGGATCATTCTCTCCCTTTTTCATTCTATCAGTTAGTATTAGCAGACACTAGTCTTGTTTGTGTGAACCCTTTTACTCTTAGACCTATCAGTGTGATCAATTGTGAGCTGAAATTGATCACCTGGACTAATGAGATGGCCTTGGTACATGCCACCTTGATGGGAATGTATTGGAATCCCCTGGCACACTTCTAACTCTATCATTTGGGGCAGTTCCGATTGAGCATGTCCCAAATTGTACATCTCCTCCCTCTCTTATTCCCACTCTCCTATTTAACAGGGATCACTTTTCATTTAAAATTTAAACACCTACGGCTAATTGTGTGTTAGTTGCCAGATTCAACCCATAGTACTAGAACGAATACAAACAATAAGGGGAGATACTAAAATGGGTAAAGATTTAGATTGTACATCAACAGTTCAGACAGGAGCTGATCATGTCTTATTTTCTCATAGTGTTCATTTCGTTTCAACAGGCTTCCTCTTTGGTGCTCAGTTAATCATCACCAATCAGGGAAAATAAATGATATTTGTCTCTTTGGGACTGGCTTAATTCACTCAGCATGATGTTTTCCAGATCCCTCCATTTTGTTGCAAATGATCGGATTTCATTGTTTTTGACTGCTGTATAGTATTCTGTAGAGTACATGTCCCATAATTTCCTAATCCAGTCTACTGTTGATGGGCATTTGAGTTGGTTCCAGGTCTTAGCTATTGTGAACTGAGCTGCAATAAACATTAGTGTGCAGACGGCTTTTTGGTTTTCCAATTTAATTTTCTTTGGGTAAATTCCAAGGAGTGGCATGGCTGGGTTGTATGGTAGGGTTATATTCATGTTTCTGAGGAGTCTCCAGACTGACTTCCATAGTGGTTTAACCAGTTTGCATTCCCACCAACAGTGGATTAGTGTCCCTTTTTCCCCACATCCTCTCCAGCATCTATTGTTGGTAGATTTCTGAATGTGAGCCATTCTGACAGGGGTGAGGTGAAACCTCATTGTGGTTTTGATTTGCATTTCCCTGATTGCCAGTGATCTTGAGCATTTTTTCATATGTCTGTTGGCCATTTGGATTTCCTCTCTGGAAAAATGTCTATTGAGGTCCTTAGCCCATCTCTTAAGTGGGTTGTTTGTTTTAATGTTGTGTCGTTTCTTGATTTCATTGTAGATTCTCGTTATCAGCCCTTTATCTGTTGCATAGTTTGCAAATATTTTTTCCCATTCTGAAGGTTGCCTATTCACTTTCCTGACTGTTTCTTTTGCAGTACAGAAACTTCTCAGTTTGATGCGATCCCAATAGTTAATTTTGGCTTTGAGTGCCTGTGCTTCTGGGGTATTTTCTAAGAAGTCTTTGCCAGTACCTATATCTTGCAGGGTTTCTCCTATACTCTCCAGTAATTTGATGGTGTCGGGTCGTAGGTTTAAGTTTTTGATCCATGTTGAATGAATTTTTGTGTAAGGTGTAAGGTAGGGGTCTTGCTTCATGATTCTGCAGGTGGAAATCCAGTTTTCCCAGCACCATTTGTTAAATAGACTGTCTTTACTCCAGGGGTTAGTTTTGGGTCCTTGATCAAATATAAGTTGGCTGTAGATGTTGGATTGATTTCAGGTGTTTCTATTCTGTTCCATTGGTCTATCCATCTGTTTCTGTACCAGTACCATGCTGTTTTGATTACAACTGCCCTGTAGTATGTCCTGAAATCTGGTATTGTGATGCCTCCAGCTTTGTTTTTGTTGTACAAGATTGCTTTAGCTATTCGAGGCCTCTTATTCCTCCATACGAATTTCAGCATGTCTCTATGTGAGGGCAAACTGTTGAAATCTTTACATAATATGTTCTAAACTGATCTTCTGTGTATAAAGAGAATTGAAAATGAATCCTGATGTGAACAGAAGGGGAGAGGGAGCGGGAGAGGGGAGGGTGGCGGGAGGGAGGGAAGTTGTGAGGGGGGGAGCCATTGGAATCCATAAGCTATACTTTGGAAATTTATATTCTTTAAATAAAATAAAAAAAATGGTAAAAAAAATTAGGTTTAAATTTATATAAATGTTTTATTTAACTTACATGAAGTTCACAAACAGGCAAAACTACCTAGGGCATGACACTGATTCATTATGCAGGAGGAAGGGTTAATTAGTCAGAGAAGCTACAGTGGAGCACAAGGATAATGGAACATTCTTTTCTTACCTGTGTTGGTTACACAAAAATTCTTACTTTGAGGACATGAGAATTCATGCAGACATTCGCTATGTATATTGTTATTTATTGGAAATAGTTATTAAAATAAAGAACAGATAGCTCCAGCAGTTTATGACAGTTATGTCACCATTTATGACTTTGTGCCTGTGGAGGACTTCACCCTGAGGCCCTCTTGTGTATCTATAAATTGGGCAGTGGTGGGAAATGCCTTTTATAGGACAGTTATAGAAATGGGAGATGGCAATCTGCTTTCCTAAGCAAGATCTCATCTGGAATAAGATAGATACTCAGTTATACTTCTTTTTTTGCCCATGTAGTCCTGCAAGATAAAGCTAGAGCAACTACCAATGAGAACGAAACAGACAGCATCCAATTAGCAGCAAAGCCAAATTACTACTATTCCCAAGCAATATGATTTTACATAAAATAAAACAAAAACAAATAAAGGGAGACTCCTGCAAAAAGACTGAGAACTAAATAAAAATTTTGTGTAGTTTCAGGATACAAAGCTGGTGACCTGACAGAGTTCACCGAGACCTGAGATTGTGCAAATTCTAAAGGATAAAATATCAAACTATTCTGATCCTCATTTTACTCCACTGGTGCTGAAATTATTAAGTTAATATTTGTTTAAGATATCACTGATTTAGGGTGATTCAAGGAATATGAAATCAGCACACAGTCAATAAACCTGACCTTTGTTGAACTGAATGTTTTGTTCAAATTAGAATCCTGTATGACTCAGCAAATATGGTTTCTAGCCACAGGTCAACCTTATGCCCCTGATCAATGGTACAATCTTTAAGGCCAATGTCCTTCAACCCTAAAATAGGAACAATTTTTCATAAGACAAAGTTAATATTAAGGTATCTGTGTAACATAATGGGTTTGAAATTCTTTGTAAACTATGAGAATCCTTACAAAGTTGAGTAAAACAGTCTGTTACTGGAAGCTTCATTTCTTATTACTAAGGAGTTTAGAAATAACTGCCCAATTTAAAACAAATATGATGATATTAACAGGGTACATCTTTGTACTTGCCCTGCCGTTAGTGATCTTAGATTGTATATTCATGCAATGATATGTGGACTCATCATGTCATCTCCCATTCAGGTTAAACATCTTGTCATCCTTCTGTGCTGTGAGTCTGTTTAACAAAGTCCCTCCACTACCAAAGCACATGCCTGTTGTTCTGGATCCCATCTCACGTCCATGCTATATAATGTTTCATTACAATATGTTTGACAATGACATACTAAAACAGCAGTGGAAGCACACTTAGCTAAGGTCGGCTGGGAAATGGGAAGCTACAGGTTCCTGAACCCTGCCCACTAAAGTTCATTGACTGGTTCTATAATATATCTGGGATGTTTCATTGCTGTAGTGACAAAAAATGGAGAACCCTATCTGTTTCTCCACCTTTTGTAGAATCTGTGACCCATTTATTCTTAGAATGAGTTAGGGATGTGTAAACAGTGGAATAAACATTCAGACGACAGTTTTGGTAGTTTCATTTAATTTTATTAGCATTTTCTCCAAGGCATAAGAGAGTGAACAATAGAGTACCTCAATGGGTGTTATATGATCACAATTAAATCCCAGCTCTACAACCCATGAGCGGCCTGACTCTGTGCAAGTCTCCAGTCCTCTTAGTCTTCCTATTTCCATTTGAAAAATTATTAATAATAATAGTAAATTAAATTCCAATTAAATTGGAAATTGCATAGATAATTAATCAATTCTTTAAAAAAAATCATGTAGGATCTCTGTCTTTAATGTACTGTACATTGTGAATTAATACTATAACTAGTACTCCAACAATAATTTCAGTTTGTGTCTCTATGTGAGGGCAAACTGTTGAAATCTTTACATAATATGTTCTAAACTGATCTTCTGTGTATAAAGAGAATTGAAAATGAATCTTGATGTGAACAGAAGGGGAGAGGGAGCGGGAGAGGGGAGGGTAGCGGGAGGGAGGGAAGTTGTGAGGGGGGGAGCCATTGGAATCCATAAGCTATACTTTGGAAATTTATATTCTTTAAATAAAAGCTAAAAAAAAAATAGTAAATTAAATTCCAGTGTCCTTAATAAAGACCAATGCATCTACGTTAATGAAGTTGGCTCACTCTAAGCAAAATGTTTCTAATAAATAGTGCTGTCAAATATACCTGGGGGCCAGCACTGTGGCATAGTAGGCTAGGCCTCCACCTGTGGTACCGGCATCCCATATGGGCACTGGTTCTTGTTCTGGTTGCTCCTTTTCCAATCCAGCTCTCTGCCTATGGCCTGGGAAAGCTGTAGAAGATGGCCCAAGTGCTTTGGGGCCTGCACCTACGTGAGAGACCTGGAAGAAGCTCCTGGCTCCTGGCTCCTGGCTTTAGACTGGCCCCAGTTCTCGCCATTGTGCCCATTTGGGGAGTGAACCAGTGAATGGAAGACCTTTCTCTCTGTCTCTCCCTCTCTCTTTCTGTGGCTCTACCTCTCAAAAAATGAATAAAGTCTTAAAAAAAAAATCTTACCTGGGCTAACTAATAAGGGAATGAGTTCTCTGACCCTGGATGGCAGTGATCACCATGGCAGATATGATGCTAGAAATTTCAGGTTCTGTCTCTGCTCCTCATTCCAGCTTCCTGCTAATATGCACTTTGGAAGCCAGGAGGTAGTATCTGAAGTCGTTGGGTCCCTTGTCAACCACCTGGGGGACCCAGATTGAGTTCTCTGTTCCCATATCTGGCTTGTTCCAGCACCAGTTGTTATGAGAATTTGGGCAGTGAACTGCTAAGTGACTGAAAACAGTTTGTTTCTGTGTCCTTCTGCCTTTTGAGTGAATAAAATTTTAAAATATAAATATAGAAGATGAGTAAAAAACCTGAACATTTTTCAAAGTAGATGCACATGACTAACCGTTTCATGAAAAGATCCACATTGTCCCTAATCATCAGAATAATGCAAATTAAAACCATAATGACAAATCATCTCATAGCTGTTGGGATTCCTGTTACCAGAAAGTAAAAGATGAGTGCTGGTGAGTATGTGCAGGAAAGGGAACCACTGCATGCAGTTGATGAGAATGTAATTGGTAAAGCTAAGAGTATGGAAGGTGATCAAAAATTCATTGAGAGCCGGCGCCGTGGCTCAACAGGCTAATCCTCCGCCTTGCGGCGCCGGCACACCGGGTTCTAGTCCCGGTCGGGGCACCGGATTCTGTCCCGGTTGCCCCTCTTCCAGGCCAGCCCTCTGCTGTGGCCCAGGAGTGCAGTGGAGGATGGCCCAGGTGCTTGGGCCCTGCACCCCATGGGGAGACCAGGAAAAGCACCTGGCTCCTGGCTCCTGCCATCGGAGGAGCGCGGTGCGCCGGCCGCAGCGTGCCGACCGTGGCGGCCATTGGAGGGTGAACCAACGGCAAAAGGAAGACCTTTCTCTCTGTCTCTCTCTCTCACTGTCCACTCTGCCTGTAAAAAAAAAAAAATTCATTGAGTTCCTGAGCTGGGAAATCCTTCTTCCTCTGCCTTTGGACATTGCAGCTTCTGATATGAGGCATTTAGACTCCAGGAATTGCACCAGAAGACCCCCTTTTCTCCTTGTCAGGTGTTTGGCTCCCACTTTTGGCCATGCTTATTCTCAGTACTTTGAAAAAAGACTGGCTTTTCTGGTTGTTTCTCTTGATGATGCCATATTTTGGGCCTTCTATACCTCCATAATCATCTAAGAAAACTCCTATAGTGAACTCCTACTTAGGTATTTACTGATGACTGATAACAACTACTATGAGTAGTTTGTAGCAAGGATTGGATTTTGCACTGTAACAGCCCATATTCATTGAGGGTTTCTACAGTAACCAAGAAGAAAGAACAAAAAACTGTTTCTTAAGCCAAAACCTAAGTTTATCTTTTTACTCAGAAGAGAGGAATAGAGACACAGAAAGGAAGGGGGAGAGATGAAGAAGAACAAAAGGAAGAAGAAGGAGGAGAAGAAGAAGACGAAAGAGGAGGAGGAAGAAGAGAGGAGGAGGAAGTAGAGGAGGAAGAAAAATAACATATAATTATTTAAGAATCTGATCTTTTTTGAAAACCAGTTACAGGAAAAAATAGAAGATGGAGGGAAGGAGGTTGGGATAGAAGGAAGCCTCTTAATTAGGGACTTCCTTTTTTTGCTAATTATGGACTGTTACTGCTTCTCTTAAATTCACTGGCTGATGTGATTTTTCAACTATCCTTAATCTACATTAAATTAAAAGACATATAAAATTATACATCTTTATGGGGTACACTGTGATATTTTGGTACATGTATAAGTTCTGTGATGTCCACTCAGGGTAAACATATTTATCTCAAACACATTGAGCCCTAAGTGCCCTCTACTGTCCTAATGGGAAGCAGCTGGAGTTTTGCTCGATTTTCTGAAGATGTTTCATGGAGGGTTGTTGGAGGCCACCTGGCTCTGGAGGGTCCCAATACTCAGACTTTAGTTACAGTGTTTCAGTCTAACTCTGAAATTTTCTGAGATAGGTTTTTCATTTGGTTTTGGTTCCCTCTTCCTGTCTCAAGCAGGAGACTTCTCTGTCCAAGGCAACCTCCTTAGAGCTGGGGAGAGGTGACATAGGCAATTCTTTCCTTCTTGCTTTTTTCAATGCAACTTCGATTGCTATTATGTGAGAAAAAGCAATGTGGTCTCTCACTCAGCTTCTATAGCTCTTGTGTAAGTGACTTGGTGCATGAAGAGCTGTTGAAATTCATGATTATTGTTTATAGCCCTTGTCTATACTCGTAAGGAACAGTGGTTTTTCTACTTACTATTTATTTCTTTATTTAGTGGAGGTTTAAACTTGTGACTATAAAGTAAATTGAAAGTATGTCTTAAAATTAAAAAAAAAAAGATAGGAAGAGGATAGGAGTAAGGGAGGAAGGAAGAGTAGGGTGGGAAGTATCTTAAAATTGTATACGTGAAATTTGTTTCCTTTATATAAATAAAAAGATTAAGAAAAAAAGAAATTGGTGTCTCCGTTGGGAGGTTGTTGCTGAAGCATTTCACTCAACTGATATCTCAGTTACCAGCCAGCTTGGTCTTTGAAAATCTGATAGTTTTCAGTTGCATAATTAAAATATGGCCAAAAATGTCACTGTCTCTGGAGAAGTAAAAATTATTTCTGGTAGAAATGTCCAGTGAAAACTTATTAATTTATCAGTGCTTAATCGACTCATTTTGTTTTCATTGCTACCACCAGGCTAAAGGACACTGAAGGTAATATTTAACAGAAGTTCAAGATTAGCACATGTTTGGTGACAAGTATGCACTACGTTTATAACGTTTTCAGATCATAAACTTACCATTGCATTTGCACAAATCACATCCATGGATCTCTTCATTGTCCTGGTGATTTGTCTTTCTTGTTTGGTTTTTATTTCTCTGTGGAAGCGAAGCTATGCCAAAGAGAAGCTCCCACCTGGCCCCACTCCTCTCCCAATTGTTGGAAATCTCCTTCAGCTAAATACCAAGAACATCAGTAAATCCATGAGCATGGTAAGTATGATCAGTTTTCTTTGAATTGCTTCAATGAGTTAAGAAGGTAGTCCTATAACTATACAAAAAAAGTCTCAAACAATGTTTGGTTTTCAAGAGATAGTTTTTAAAAAAAAAAAAAAGTGTCCATTGGACACCTAACTGTGATTTTAGAATGTATACAGACAAAAGGGAAAGAGAACCATGAGATAATTATTAAAATTTCCCAAAGTAGGAATTCTTTGTTCATATTGCGATCCAGATCACCTTTATTGTAATCATTCTTTGATGAAATCTAATGGATATGAAACTACCTTAAGTTATTACAAACTTGCTTTAGCCAGCACTGTGGTGTAGCAGGTTAAACCACTGACTGGGTTGCCAGCATCTTACGTGAGCACAGATTACAGGAAAGTTCTGGGCTCATTGCTTTTTCCTGCCCTGCCCCAGCCTGGACAGTTACAGCAATTTTGGGAGTCTACCAGTGCACTGAAGATTTCAATTTCTCTCTGTCCTTTTGCCTCTGTTTGCAGCTCTGCCTTTCAAATAAATAAATCTTAAAAAAAAAAACTGCTGATTTACAGTCACAGCAGTAAATTTTCCTAAAGCACATATTAATTTGAGATCAAGGAAATAAGTAATAATTCAGGTTTTCACAGTCTGATTATATTTTCTCAGTAAACGAGTCAATAATGTCTGTAGTCCAAGTTACTCACAAAGGAGCAGCTCTCTGAACTGTGAATGAAATATCTGAGATTTGTCTTTTCTGCAAGATAGCAGAGTTATCAGAGCTCTATCCCTGGAAGCCCCTTCTTCCTATACATTGTACTCTGGATTTGAAGAGAATGTGTCAGCACTGCAACTCATTCACTTGTTAATTCACAGTCTTGGGCAAGTTTCTCAACTTCACTGAATTTAATTTATCGTTTTTTAAGCATGCATAGTAACTTCAATGCACAAGTTGCTGGAATATATTGTATAATCAACAAGTAATTAGGCTGGTGCCGTGGCTCAATAGGCTAATCCTCCACCTTGCGGCGCCAGCACACCGGGTTCTAGTCCCAATCAGGGCCCCGGATTCTGTCCCAGTTGCTCCTTTTCCAGTCCAGCTCTCTGCTGTGGCCCGGGAGTGCAGTGGAGGATGGCCCAAGTGCTTGGGCCCTGCACCCGCATGGGAGACCAGGAGAAGCACCTGGCTCCTGGTTTAGGATCAGCGTGGTGCGCCGGTCGCAGCAAGTTGGCCGCAGCGGCCATTGGGGGGTGAACCAATGGCAAAGGAAGAACTCTCTCTCTCTCTCTCTCTCTCTCTCTCTCTCTCTCTCTCTCTCTCACACTATCCACTGTGCCTGTCAAAAAATTAAAATAAATAAAAATTTTAAAAAAACAAGTAATTAAATGCCTACTTTGCATTACATAGGATGTTAGGTGTATACAAACCAATTTCAGTAGCTGGCACCACGGCTCAATAGGCTAATCCTCCGCCTTGTGGCGCCAGCACATCGGGTTCACACCGATCCTGTCCTGGTTGCCCCTCTTCCAAGCCAGCTCTCTGCTGTGGCCAGTGCAGTGGAGGATGGCCCAAGTGCTTGGGCTCTGCACCCCATGGGAGACCAGAAGCACCTGGCTCCTGCCATCGGATCAGCGCGGCGCGCTGGCCTCAGTACGCTGGCCGTGGCAGCCATTGGAGGGTAAACCAACGGCAAATGGAAGACCTCTCTCTGTCTCTCTCTCTCACTGTCCACTCTGCCTGCCAAAAAAATAATAGTTGGGAAAGATAATTAAGACCCAAGAGTCATGGAAAATTCTGTCTTGTAAGTATGCTGATATTTATTAAAAATGCAGATAAGTTTATGACTGTAATTCACATAACAAGGACATGATATAAAGAGGCCATGTAGTGTGGGGGATCAGGTGTGTAAAGAGTCACCACTGGACTCTCTCAGAAACTGAAGTTAGAGATGAGCTCTTAGGGATGAATAACCTTAATCTGATGAAATACAGATAACAGCCAGTTTTACATATTTACAGTCTGAGAGAGAATTGTTTGTTGGAGACCTTGACTGTGGACCAACACAGTCATAGCCCAGAGAACAAATTAAAAACATGTTCAGGCAGTTTGGGACACCAGCAGCAGATTCAACACACCAGCGCCGGAACGCGAGGTGAGCAGAACCTCAATAGCCCGAGATACCAGAAGGGAAGTGGAAAGAGGAGACTAGAGCGAACAAGGCTTGAAACCCTGCAGGGAAAAGTTCACCAGGCTAACTAGAAGAGAGAGAGAGAGAGAGGGAAAAAAAAAGTGACCCATACGAACACGAGTTTCTCTCTCTCTGCTCACCTCTCAAAGGTGAGCAAGACAAAGAGCAGGCGCCATTTTGGAATACGTCATAAGCAGGGCGACCTCGGGTCGGCACTGGCCCCAAGCCTAGCAGAAAAACCTGACTCTGGGTGGGAGGGGTGAAATAACAGGAGATTAGAACCTAATGAATGTGTGGTGCTAATGAACTGAGACTGTGAAAAAAGAGACGGTGGGGGAGAGAACTCATGGAAATCACGAATTCATGTGAGTACTCTCTAGAGATGCTACAGTTCAGTAGCCTTGGCAGCCCAGTGAGAGACTACAGGAGAATCTCAGCCCACACAAAGGGCCGCAAAGATTCCCTCTCTGGTCCTTGGGAAAGAGCTTCCGATCTCTGGCTCCTGTGGGTATATCATTCGCCTGCTAACCACCCCCAATTCCATTCAGCTGTGTGGAATTACTTCCCTTTTGAAACAAACAAACAAAAAAAGTAACAGAGAGAGATTTACCACACCTAACCTGGGAGTGTCTCCTTTGACACACCCTCAACCCTGAGGAACCAAACAGAGCTCTCAGGCCACACCCATCTCAAGCCTCTAAGGCTCCATCAAAAGCAGACAGTCCACTTAATCTAGAGTTATAGTATAACAAGAAAAAAACACCACAGTGAAGAAACCAATATGCCAAACAACAAACGCAAAAACCAAGGTAATAAGAACAAGGAAGACACTATGGCATCCCCAAATGAAAAAGACACCCCAATTCAAGATTACGAAGATGATGAGATAGAAGAAATGCAAGAAGCAGATCTCAAAAAATTGATAAGAACACTAAGAAGTACTCAAAAACAAATTCTTGAACTACAGAAATCCTTAATGGACAAGGTAGAAAATCTCTCTCGTGAAAATGAAATATTAAGGAGAAATCAAGCTGAAATGAAACAACTAGTAGAACATGAAACTGTGATAGTGACGAGAAATCATAATGAAGTGAAGAATTCAATAGATCAAATGAAAAACACATTAGAGAGCCTTACAAACAGAATGGGTGAGGCAGAAGAGAGAATATCGGACTTAGAAGACAGAGCACAGGAAACTATACAGTCAAACCAAAGAAAAGAAGAGGAAATTAGAAATCTAAAAAATATTGTTGGGAATCTACAGGATACTATTAAAAAACCCAACATTCGAGTTCTAGGAGTTCCTGAAGGCATGGAGAGGGAGAAAGGATTAGAAGGCCTTTTTAGTGAGAAAATAGCAGAAAATTTCCCAGTTTTGGAGAAGGACAGAGACATCCTAGTACAGGAAGCTCATAGAACCCCTAGGAAACATGACCAAAAGAGATCCTCATCACGACACATTGTAATTAAACTCACCACAGTGAAACAGAAAGAAAAGATCCTAAAATGTGCAAGAGAGAAACGTCAGATTACTCTCAGAGGATCTCCAATTAGACTCACAGCAGACTTCTCATCAGAAACCCTACAAGCTAGAAGGGAATGGCGAGACATAGCCCAGGTACTAAGAGAGAAAAACTGCCAGCCCAGAATATTATATCCTGCAAAGCTCTCATTTGTGAATGAAAGTAAAATAAAGACTTTTCATTGCAAACAGAAATTGAAAGAATTTGTTGCCACTCGTCCAGCCCTGCAAAAGATGCTTAAAGATGTGTTACACACAGAAACACAGAAACCATCAACATGAAAGAAGGTAAACGAAGGGAACCTCACAGCAAAAGATCACAGGGAATTCAAAGCATACATTTGGATAAAGAAATTATGGGACATGTGCTCTATAGAATACTATACAGCAGTCAAAAACAATGAAATCTGGTCATTTGCAACAAGATGGAGGAATCTGGAAAACATCATGCTGAGTGAATGAAGCCAGTCCCAAAGGGACAAATATCATATGTTCTCCCTGATCGGTGACAACTAACTGAGCACCAAAGGTTAACCTATTGAAGTGAAATGGACACTATGAGAAACAGTAACTTGATCAGCTCTTGTGCTGACTGTTGTTGTACATGTAATACTTTATCCATTTTAGTATTTTTTTTTTATTCTAGTACTAGTGGTTGAACTCTGTAATTAACACACAATTATTCTTAGGTGTTTAAATTTTAACTGAAAAGTGATCCCTGTTAAATAGGAGAGTGGGAATAAGAGAGGGAGGAGATGTACAATCTGGGACATGCTCAATCAGTCGTGCCCCAAATGATGGAGTTAGAAATGTGCCAGGGAATTCCAATACAATCCCATCAAGGTGGCATGTACCAAGGCCATCTCACTAGTCCAAGTGATCAATTTCAGTTCACAATTGATCACACTGATAGGTCTAAGAGTCAAAGGGATCACACAAACAAGACTAGTGTCTGCTAATACTAACTGATAGAATCAAAAAGGGAGAGAATGATCCAACATGGGAAGCGAGATACACAGGAGACTCATAGAATGGCAGATGTCCTAAACAGCACTCTGGCCTCAGAATCAGCCCTTAAGGCATTCAGATCTGGCTCAAGAGCCCACGAGAATATTCTAGGCATGGAAAGCCAAGACACTCTGGAAAAAAAAGAAGACCTAAATGAAAGATCTCTGTGAATGAGATCCCAGTGGAACGAATGGGGCCATCAAAGAAGGAGGTACCTTTCTCTGAAGGGAGGAGAGAACCTCCACTTTGACTATGACCCTGTCGGAATAAGATCGAAGTCGGCGAACCCTAAAGGCTTCCATAGCCTCAGCTACTCATGACTAGACCCTAGGGAGATTACTGACGCCATAAACAAGAGTGTCAAATTGTTAAATCAATTTCAGGAGTCACTGTGTACCTACGTCTCATGTGGGATCTGTCCTTAATGTGTTGTCCAATGTGAAGTAATGCTATAACTAGCACTGAAACTGTAATTTACACTTTGTGTTTCTGTGTGGGTGCAAACTGATGAAATCTTTACTTAGTATATACTGAATCAATCTTCTGTATATAGATAATTAAAAATGAAAAAAAATCTTGGTGTTAAATTGGAAATTGCATAGAAAATTAATCAATTTTTTAAAAAAATATATCATGTAGGATCTCTGTCCTTAATGTGCTATACATTGTGAATTAATACTATAACTAGTACTCCAACAGTATTTTTCACTTTGTGTTGCTATGTGAGGGCAAACTGTTGAAATCTTTACTTAATATATAGTAAACTGATCTTCTGTATATAAAGAGAATTGAAAATGAATCTTGATGTGAAGCAAGGGGAGAGGGAGTGGGAAAGGGGAGGGTTGCGGGTGGGAGGGAAGTTATGGGGGGGAAGCCATTGTTATCTATAAGCTGTATTTTGGAAATTTATATTCTTTAAATAAAAGCGTTATAAAAAAAAACATGTTCATAGGGCAAGGTAACAATGGAGAGGAAAGCAGAGGTTAGAGCAGGCAGGTGTTACTAGGATTTTAATAATATTGGTGTTTGTCATAAAAGTAAATGAAGCCATTGACATACTTAAAGGACTTTCATATTAACATTCACCTTATTAAAGGCAACCAAATATTTGCTTTATGCAGAACATATTATAGGGCACCAAAAGGAGTCCATCATGAGACAAGTTGAAAGAGTGTAATCCTACTTCCTTCTTCCCACCTCCCTCCTGAAGTGTCATTATATTCTTAAAATTGTTTCTAGGAACTACAATGAATGTGCTCTCTTTGTATTAATATCACATTAATATGAAAATTGATGAGAATTATGTAATGGTATTTATCATGCATTTGCTGTGACCCTAAGAATTTAGTGTATTAATAATTCCTCAAAAATAAAGAAGAAAAATGTGGTCCTATATCATTTAGGATACCACATAAGCTGACATGACAAGACCCGAATAACACAAAGATTAGAAGAAATCAAGAGGCTTCCATAGCCTTGGCAACTCATGACAAGAGCCTTGGGTGATTACTGATGCCATAAATAAGAGTGTCAATTGTTAAATCGACAGCAGGAGTCACTGTGCACTTACTCCCCATGTAGGATCTCTGTCTTTAATGTGTTGTACTATGTGAATTAACGGTATAACTAGCACTCAAATAGTACTTTATACTTTGTATTTCTGTATGGGTGCAAATTGTTGAAATCTTAACTTAGAATATCCTAAATTGATCTTCTGTATATAAAGATAATTGAAAATGAATCTTGATGTGAATGGAATGGAAGAGGGAGCAGAAGATGGATGGTTGCAGGTGGGAGGGAGGTTATGGGGGGAAAATGCCGCTATAATCCAAAAGTTGTACTTTGGAAATTTATATTTATTAAAAAAAAAAGTTAAAAAAAAAGAACATAGAAATTTATATCTCATCTAATGATCTACAGGTGAGTGTTGGTGGGCTGTCTCTCCTCCATAGGGTCATTTTGAGAACCAGTTTTCCTTATTCTCTTAATGCTACTATCCCATGTTCCTAGAATGCTGTTCACATTTCATTGTTATAGATAAAAATCTCCATGTTATCATTTTAACCATTAGTAGCTCTTCACGCAACACCACAGAATTTGCACATATCACTTCTGCTAACATCAGTTAAGGAAAGAGCCAAAGGATCACATCTGGTTTAAACTAAACCTGGACAATGAATCTGACCAGCATGCCATATTCTCCATTATTAATTAAATTAGGGGTTTCTGGCATTAGAAAGAATATGTGGAGAATGGAAAATGTAGGACAATTATAATCAACATACCAGGTATATTGGAGGGATTTCCCTTAAACAGGAAGAGACAACAAGTGATTTATTATATTTATCAGAATCAAGGAGAAATTTGGTGCAAAACAGATTTGACAGAAGAAATGTTTTAAAAAAATGAACAAATTAATAATATAGCCCCTGTCACACATTAAGAGTTACACAAAAGATAATTATTTATGGTGATACCACAATGCTAAAATTATTAGTAACATAATAGCGGTTGTCATTTAAATAATGTTTTTCCTCTTAGCTTCTAATTTTGAAGCTGAAATATTTTATAATGTTAAATGAACATTAAAATGTGTGTCTTATAGATTTAAGTATTTCCCTCACTTATCTACATTTCATTTTTAACATTTTAACTTTTCCTGTATATTCTGTTCCTGTTTCAGCTAGCAAAAGTCTATGGTCCTGTGTTCACTGTGTATCTGGGCATGAAGCCCACTGTGGTGCTGCATGGATATGAGGCAGTGAAGGAGGCCCTGGTTGATCAGGGAGAGGAGTTTTCTGGCAGAGGAAGTCTTCCATTGATTGACAGAATCACACAGGGATCAGGTATGCTTCCTTCTGTGGAATGCAAAGGTTTGTGGGTTGCAAAGATTCCAAATAGGCTAAAGTTTTGACTAATTTAAGGCTTTCGGGAAATTTATGAATAAACTTTTCATTTTTAAAAATAAAGCTGTGAATAATTTTTCTTTAACTCATTGTTAATGCATTTTTAAATCTATGGATGCAACAGTGCCCCTAGCAACCATTAAATTTTCCACCTATGTCTTATGAATTAGTGTTAAAAACTATAATACTCTTTTTAAAAGATTTATTTATTTGAAAGTCAAAGTTATAGAGAAAGAGGGAGTCAGAGACAGAGAGATCTTCCATCTGCTATTTCACTCCTCAAATGGCAGCAACAGCTAAGGCTGGGCCAGGCTAAAGGCATGAGCCTGGAACTCCTTCTATGCATTCCATGTGGGTGCAGAGTCCCAAGCACTTGGGCCACCTTCCAATGTTTTCCCACACACATTAGCAGTAGCTACATTGGAAGTGGAACAGCTGGGACTCAAATGAGCACCCATATTGGATGCCAGCATTGCAGGCAGTGTTTTAATGCATTATGTCACAATACTGACCGCTAGGTCAACTTATTTTAGAAGGAAAAAGATATTAGGGCTCAATGGGAATTCCTGAAGCTGACTAAACTGGCTATGTTTCCATCCTACTTAAATATATAGATGATTTCCAGAGAGGAGTACTCTCACCTAG
This sequence comes from Sylvilagus floridanus, assembly GCA_949820135.1. Lineage (NCBI taxonomy): Eukaryota > Metazoa > Chordata > Mammalia > Lagomorpha > Leporidae > Sylvilagus > Sylvilagus floridanus. The sequence continues at coordinate 47,871,158 of OX463235.1, forward strand.
AATTCATGAAAATGAATCAAATTCTACTTTTTTTTTTTCTTTTGCTTGATAGGACTTGCTTTCAGCAATGGAGAAATATGGAAGCAAACCCGGCGTTTCTCACTCACAGTTTTGCGGAACATGGGGATGGGAAAGAAAACTATTGAAGATCGAATTCAGGAAGAAGCTTTGTGTCTGGTAGAAGAGTTAAAAAAAACCAATGGTGTATATTTCTTTGTATAATTAAAAGCAGTAATTGGGTAGACTAAATACTATTATAAATAGTGTAAATAAGAATGTTGGCTCAAATACAAGATAAAAACATTTCTTCTCATGGAAGAGCAGTAAGCATTGAAGCTATTGGCATAAAAGCTCTTTCAGGCACCAAGATGATGGGGATTTTGTATCTTCATCCTTTAGCTTCTAATATCATGCAGGGCACATGTCTATGTGTGGTTGTAGAAGGGAAGGAATACCAAAACAAGTAAAAGAGCAAACGGTGTTTCAGTCACTTATGGAAGTGGCACACAAAATTTCTCTCACATCCATGAGCTATAACTTTGTAACAGGGGCACCCCTGAGAGAGGAGTTGGACAATATGGTCAGCTGTGTGCACAAGAAGATGAAAAGAACATGGGGTTTGTAATGAGCTAGAAGATGTGGCCTATTAGCATGAAAAACTGAGTAAGCTCTCTAGTAGTGTGTTGGGTAACATTGCAAGGATGAAAATTTTTCCAAATGTGAAAGCTTAATTATGGCTCATAAGAAGGAGTGTGGGTGTGAAGGGGGGGGTGCTATGTCACAGTTTGTGGTGCATAGATGTACATATGCACACACCAGCCAGGAAAGGAGGTGGAGGAAGAAAGGAGTGGACAGTAGACTAGGCAGAAAAGGGAGAAGACCAGAATCATAAGATAAATATGGTTTTGGAGTATCAGTATTTCAATATTTTAAGATGATTGATAATTCTATAAAGAATATGCTGAATTCCCATTGTATTTTTAACCATATTTATGCTATTGTCTCTATAGTTTTGTTTTTCTTTTATTTTTGTTATTAATATAAAAATATTAGAAGTCTTAGAAATCTTTGCATGATCTAATTTCTGCCATTGCATAAATTTCTTGAGATTGAGTGTCACTGAACATTTGGGGTGGGAGGGCTTTTGGAACATATTACCAGGCCTGCGCTGTGGCGCAGTGGGTTAATGCCCTGACCTGAAGCGCCGGCATCCCATAAGGGTGCCGGTTCGAGACCCAGCTGCTCCACTTCCTGTTCAGGTCTCTGCTATGGCCCGGGAAAGCAGTAGAAGACAGCCCAAGTCCTTGGGCCCCTGCACCCACGTGGGAGACCGGGAAAAAGCTCCTGGCTCCTGGCTTCAGATCAGCACAGCTCTGGCCATGCGGCCATCTGGGGAATGAACCATTGGATGGAAGACATCTCTCTCGCTCTCTCTCTGCCTCTCCTTTCTCTGTGTAACTCTGACTTTCAAATAAGTAAATAAATCTTAAAAAAAAAGAAACATATTACCTAGGAGTGGATGGGGGATATGTCTGAAAAAGGATAAGAATATAAGGCATATACTACCTCTAATGATCCCTAAACTTACTTTAACTACTTATTCATTAATGTAATTTATTATTTATTATTTTAAAAGATGGCTTTTTGATATGAAATTCACAAATCATATAGTTGACTTTTTTCAGGTGGACAATCCAATGGTATGTTCTCAAGAGTTGTGCAATCTTCATGAAAGTGAATCTTAAAACATTTTCATGACTCAAGAAACTCCTTAACCATTAGTGCCAATCCAATTTCTCTTACCCATACAATTCACTTCCTTTTCCCTTGTCCTTAACCCCAGGCAATTACTTATCTACATTCTTTCTCTATACATGTGCTTATAGTGGACTTCCCCATCCTTCCATCTAAATGTGATTATGTGTTGTTTGATCCACATATCCCCTTCCACCTTTTCTCCTGACTACCCAAGTTTCTGGTAAGCACCACACTACCCTATCCTATGAGATATGAGACAAATATTGAGTTCTGTTACCCTACCTCGTCTGCTTTAACATAACATTTTCCAGGTTCATTTGTGCTGCCAATGATGGGATTTCATTCTTTTTAATATCTGAATGTTATTGCATTGTGCGTATATATCACATTTATTTCTTCCATTCATCCATTGATAGACACCTAAGTTGATTCCTTTCTTGGTATGTGATTGATGCTTCAAAAAACATGAGAATGTGGTGTCGGTGCTGTGGCACAGTGGGTTAATGCCCTGGCCTGAAGCACCGGCATCCCATATGGGCGCCGGTTCTAGTCCTGGCTGCTCCACTTCCAATCTATCGGACGGAAGACTTCTCTCTCCCTGCCTCTCCTCTCTCTGTGTAACTCTGACTTTCAAATAAATAAATAAATCTTTAAAAAAAAAAAAAACATGAGAATGTGGGCATAGGTTCAATATATTGATTTCCCTTTGTTTAAATTTATATCAAAGAAGGGGATCACTGGATCATATGGTAGTTATAGTTTCAATTTATTCTCTATGTCCTACCAGGTTCTCATTATTCCTTACTGGGTTTTGCAACTTGTCCTTAGACAGTTAACTAATACAGCTATTTATTTAATGTTTGTCTCTTCTGGGAAGGAGGAAGCAAACACTGGGTTCTTCTATGCAACCTTCTTGAGAAAAACTGTCTTTGTAAAATATTTGATTTAAAGATTTTGTTGTCTAATAAAAGAATAGGCAAACCTCTTCTCTTCTGATTTTCATTGCATGAAATGCCATTTTCCATCTCTTTGCTTTCAGCCTGTGTGTGTTTTTTACAGATCAAGAAAGTCTCTTGTAGGCAGCATGCAGTGGACTTGTTTTTTATACATTCAGCCACTCTATCATTTTTTCCATTTGGAAAATTAATTAAGTGATTATCAATAAGTAAAGAATTCTTCATACAATTTTAAACAATTGTTTTGTAGATTTGCTCACATATTCCTCTCTTATTTAACTTTGGAGTTTGGTGCTGTGCTTTGATTCCTTTTTCTTACACGCAAATGTGCTGCAATTTTTTATTTATGTCCATCGTGGGGCTTAAATAAAATACATTTTGCTACAATAGACTGTCTTTTTATGGAAGGTACACAAATTACATGTATGTTAAGTACACAGATTTAGGAACATAGTGGTGCTTGCCATCCTACCTTCCCTCCCGCCCATGCTCTCACCCTTCCTCCTCCTTCCTCTCCTAATCCCTCTCTTAATTTTTACAATGAACTTCTTTCAGTTCATTTTATATTCACAATATTAACCCTACATTGAGTATAGAGTTCAACAAATACTAAGAAGAAAAACAAAACACTGTTCAGGGCTGTAAACAATTATGAAAGCTCAAAATGTCAATTCCACTCCTACATTACATTTTTAGTACTCTTAATTACCACCAACCAGGGGAAATGTATAGTTCCGTTTGTTCCAAAGAGGAGAGCACTTGAGCTTTCTTCGTTTTTTCAGGTCATCCATACATAGGTTATGAGGAAGATAAAGGTGAAGACTAAAAGCTGCTAGCAGCCAAACATAGAATATGGATTTGTACTGTTTATTACATATAGAAGCCCGCTTACAACTACAATCTATTTTTAATATATTAATATAACTTCAACCACTGTCATTATTTTTTCTCTTCTGTAACAAAAGCATCCTATGTTTTGTGAAATGATTTTTAACTTGCCTTGTAGATTTATTTGTTAGATTGCTCAGCTCTCTTTAAATCAAATTCATCATCTGTATATAATGAAGGAATGTCCACATTAAGATCTAAATTCCACACATGAAAAGATAATTTTGAATTATTTCTTTTGAATTATTTTCCATCCTGCTCATTAGAAAAGTTTGGATTATGATATGAGTAGTAGAATACTTGTGAGGACAGCAGCAAATAAACTGTAGGGAAGGATACAGCTTAGTTTGAGTAACTGTAATTTCATTTTAGCAGGTAAGGCTTATAATGATGATGACATGTCCAAATATGCAATCCTTCCGAATTATTTTAAACTCAATGTAAGATCTGCACATACTCACTTCTGCTTCTTTTCTTAGCGTCTCCCTGTGATCCTTCTTCACTTCTCTTCTGTGTTCCCTGCAACGTGATCTGCTCCATCATCTTCCAGAATCGTTTTGACTACAGTGATCAGACATTTCAAACTTTGAATAAGTATTTTCATGAAAACACTAGACTTTCAAGTACTCCCTGGGTACAGGTAAGGTCAGAGTTCCCTTTAAATGTGAAATATTTTTGTAAGATATCTTTTGCTCATTCCTCTGAACCATTTAAAAGCATCCAAAGTAATGTTTTTCCAGTTACTACTTGTAACTGAAGCCAGCAGCCTGGGACGCAATAGGAGTATCCTATGTGGACAGCACTCACCTAAGCAATTTATACATCCTGTACTGCCTCCCTGGATGTGATTTAGCAGGAAGTTGGGATGAGCCCTCAGCAGGCTCTCAGATCTAGGCACACTGGTATGGGATGCAAGCAAGGCAAGCAAGCAATGTCCAAGTACTGCACAGATGCCTGCCCCAAGTAAGGTCATCTGGGGGAAATGTGTTCCTCGATTATTATGTAGATGTGGTAATGGGAAATGTATTTCTTATCATGGTTCATTTTTAGAAAAAGCAAAGAAGTTGTGTTTTATAATCATTAGCCATTAAAATTCTACGTAAATCATACATCAGGATGTGTTCACTCTGGCAAGGACACTAGAATAAAATCTACCCTCTCTAAATTAGGAACAGCAAATTTGAACTCAGAACTAGTCTTTATATTTTCCAAAGTTATTTAGCAAGACAACATGAGAACTGGGTCTAGAACCTAGATTTTCTTTTCTTTTTAAAAAAAGATTTTATTTATTTGATGGCAGAGTTACAGACAGAATGGAGAGACAGAGAAAGGTCTTTCATCCACTGGTTCACTCCCAAAATAGCCACAATGGCCAGAGTTGGGCTGATCTGAAGCTAGAAGCCAAGAGCTTCTGCCAGGTATCATCCCATGTGGATTACTTGAGCCATCTTCCACTGCTTTCCCAGGCAATAAGAAGAAAGCTGGATTATAAGTGGAACACTGGGACATGAACCAGTGCCCATGTGGAATACAGGTGCACCGGCAGAGACTTAGCCTACTATGCCAGAGCATTGGCACCCAGATCTAGATTTTCTAAGTCTCTATTTATTGTTTTATTCAAGCCAAAATTCTGAGTAAGTTGTTTAAAAGTTTAATTCATCACTAAGGTATTGTCTGAAGCATAGGCAATGAGTTCTAGGACCAAGAAGGAACTTTGAATCAGGTAAATGTGAATATTCCTGAGTGTGGAAAATGCCCAAATACAATAAGCTAAGTGATCTGGGTACCTCCTTAATCTTCCTGTTGTACTGTTTCTTCATTAGAATAAAAGAGTATGAGTCCTAACTTTTTTGGTGACTCCCTGGAGAAATACATGTAGTGTAACTTGGAACAAACACTGAGTTCAAACTCTGATCTCACTAAGTTGTTGCCTTTGAGGTGTTATCTGACCTTTCAACCTCAATATTCTTATGTGGAAAGAGGTGACAAGAAGGGCATGTAAATAACCCAGAATGGGTTCCAAGATGGTGGTATAGCAACAAGATGATCCGAGTCACACGAGGAAAATTAAATAGTTGGAAAGGAGAGAGGATATATGCTGGAGATAGAGCCGCAGGAAATCCATAACAGGAAGTCTAGGAGATCAACAGAGACTGGGCAAGTAAATGCTGACGGAACAAATCAGAATGGAAGTTGTGGAGGTGCAGCCGAGATGCGGAATGAGGAGGCTGGCACCAGCCCCCAATGGACCAGATTAGATGGGAAATCGTGGATCCATGGAGCTGCAGACAGCAGCAGTAGGGGGAGCATGGTGAACTGCATTTGAAGTTCCATGCAGGAAAAAAGAGAAAGTATAGAGGAACAAACAGAGAGGTCGGGCACCCCTCTGCCCATCTACCTACCATCCCCCAACCAGACCTGCAGCTTTCTTTTCTTTTTTTTTTTTTTTTTAGAAACCTTTTATTTAATGAGTATAAAGTCCGTAAGTACAACCTTAGGAATATAGAGATTCTTCCCACCATACTCACCTCCCCATCACCACTCCCACCCCACCTCCTCCTCCCTCTCCCATTCTTTATTACTGGTTGAATTTCCATCTTGGTAATGGGTCTGTTTAGGTTGTCTATGTCTTTTTGGCTCAATTTAGGTAGGTTGCAGGCATCTATCCATTTCTTCTAGGTTTCTCAGTTTGTCGGCATATAGATCTTTGTAGTAGTTTCTGATGATTCGTTTTTATTTCTGAGGTGTCTGTTGTAGTATCAGAAGCAAGTCCTAGTCATCTTTACCTGCTCAGCACATAGCAGAGTCTCACAAGTTATAAAGACTTTCGAATGTTTGTGGAGTGAACTAACAATGAATTTCTTCCTCTTTCAGCTCTACAATATTTTCCCCATTTTACATTATCTCCCAGGAATTCATCGTCAGTTATTTAAAAATATTGCTTTGCAAAAGAAGTTTGTTTTAGAGAAAGTACAAGAACATCAAGAATCTCTGGATGTGAATAACCCTCGCGACTTTATTGACTATTTCCTGATTAAAATGAAAAAGGTATAATGTAACTCCAATATGCTACTTCACATTTGTGGGTGACATGACTCATAGAATAGCTTTATTTTGCCTGGTGAAACTGGGATATTAACAAATGCTCCTTAATGAAGGTATATTCATTGCATAAGCCAGCCAAGTCAGGTGTCTCATTCAAAAAGACTTTGAAGATATTGTATCGACCATGTTAAAGCTGGCTGTTTATTTGGGGACAAAGTATAACACACATATACACACTTACATACTTTGTAGAATGATGATAGCATATCATTACATAAAAAATACTTCCCGATATTGAACATGCAACAAATGAGTGAACATAGGCATGTATAGGGATCCAGGAAAGCTTACTTTAAAAAAATTATAGGAAATCTCCACAGAGGGGTAAGTGTTGAGGAATTTCTGGATGAAGTCATCAAGGACAATAAAATTAGTCCAGGGGATAATAAGCACCGTGGCGAAGTGCATAGATTTTTCAGAGGTTATCCGGATTTAACTGAAGATCAGTGGTGGGTGTAATGATGCGTGAAGTTAGCAACAGTGATGTAGTTGGAGGTGAGAGGATCTGGAGGCCCGGAAGAGAAATGTGCACAGGATAGAAGAGCAAAGAGCAGGCCACGTAGACAGTGAGTAACACTGAGCGACATCATAGAAACACATGTTTGGAAGATACTAAGGGGAATTGATTGACTCTGAGTGAAACAATGAATAGTCAGAAGGACTTTTAAAGTTTGTAAATCTAATTATATTTTAGCAGTTTGAATGAGTCCTTGCAATTCAGCTATAGCAGTCTCTACTCCCTGGGTTAATTTGCTAAATTCTTCTGTTATAGTGAGTTATTTTGTATTATCTAATGTATATTGTATTATCTAATGATTTTGCCTTATCATGTAATTCTAACGCATCTTTGCTAGGAAATTCACGATAGAAAGTCTGTATTTACCATGGACCACTTGATCATTACCATATTGGATGTGTTCAGTGCGGGGACAGAAACAACGAGCACCACACTGACATTTGGACTCCTGCTCCTGCTCAAGTATCCTGAGATTGCAGGTATCACCACAACAATGGGCAGGAAAAACAACTGGAAGAAAACATCGATCAGCATTCCACCACTGACCTGTCTATAAAATGTACAAGAAAATCTTCCATCGGCAGTACACACACCTATGAGTCAGTGAATTAAATTCAAAATTGAAGATAGCATAGAAAGAGAATGAAATTCTTAAGCCTCATTAGAGATTGGAAGTGCAGAGGCCATTCTGTTCCCTGGAACAGGGCAGTATTCCTGAGTTGGGCCAGGACAGAAGCAGCAACAGTGTTTCTTAGGTTCTGGAGAGAACTGAACTCCCTCTTTCCCTAAAATATCTCACATCACTGCTTTCCATGTCCAGATAAGTAACATCCAGCATATAAAACTGTTCTGAGGAATAATTACTTCATATAATGAGTAATGCAGTATTTGCATTATATATTATATTTTAAATGTCTTACATGATACTTTCTGTGTCCAGATAAGTACATTTTTGTCAAAAGATAGTTCAACTCAAATGCAATTAAAATGTTGTTAATTGGTCAACAAACTTATAAAAATGCTCATTCTCTATCAAAAAGACTCTCCAACAAAAGAATTACATGAAAGTAAAAATTTCATTTTAATTTATTATTTGGGGTAAACGAAATCTTCCCCACAAGTTTCTCTTACAAATGTAATTTTTCGATCCTGTGTGTATGTGTGTGTGTGAGTGTACGTGTGCTTTTTACTGTGTTCTCTAAGAGAACATTTCTGTCAGTAAAATATCATCTTTTATATTTTGGTGCATTGAGACACTTTTAATATGATTAAATCTCATAGAGCTTAATCCTGTGATGAGAACAGCAAATTTTTCTACATTGTTTAAGATCCTTCTGCCCTCCTTTTTTGAATAATGGAAGCTTTTTGACTACAGTAAATTTTTTTTTGCCAGGCAGAGTTAGACAGTGAGAGAAAGAGACAAAGAGAAAGGTCTTCCTTCTGTTGGTTCACCCCCCAAATGGCCACTACAGCCGGCGCACTGCGCCAATCTGAAGCCAGGAGCCAGGTGCTTCCCCCTGGTCTCCCATGCAGAGCCCAAGGACTTGGGCCATCCTCCACTGTTCTCCCAGACCACAGCAGAGAGCTGGACTGGAAGAGGAGCAACCAAACAGAACTGGCACCCCAACCGGGACAAGAACCCAGGGTGCTGGTGCCGCAGGTGGAGGATTAGCCTAGTGAGCCATGGCGCCAGCCTGATTACAGTAATTTAGAAACACAATCATAAAATAACTTTGTTAGGACATAGTATAAGATATAGTAGCCCTTTTTTCCTTCATATGACAGACTCTGTAAAATAATTTCACTAAATCCTATAAGACCTATGTTTATTGAAACTAGAAATAGGTTATAACATTTTCTCCAAAATAGTAAATATTTTGGCCATTTCAAAATCATTTCTTTTGTCCTATTTCCCCATCATTTCCATTTTTATTTTCTATTTGCATTTTTCTTAGCCATGCTCATATATATCCTCTCTTCCTATCTTCTTCCCTTACGGTGTCAATCTAGTGAACATTCTGCCTTTCCCAATGGTGGGTTTTTGTTTTTTGTTTTTTGGGTTTTTTTTTTTTTTTTTTTGACAGTCAGAATTTGACAGTGAGAGAGAGAGAGACAGAAAGAAAGGTCTTTCTTCCATTGGTTCACTCCCCAAATGGCCGCTACGGTGCCGGAGCCGCAGGCCGAGGATTAGCCTGATGAGCTGCAGCACCGGCCCAATGGTGGGTGTTTTAAAGATTTACTTTATTTATTTGAAAGACAGAGTTACATAGAGAGGTAGAGACAGAGAGAGAGGTCTTCCATCCACTGGTTCACATCCAGATGGCCGCAATGGCTGGAGCTGCGCCAATCTGAAGTCAGGAGCTTCTTCCAGGTCTCCCATGTGGGTGCAGGGGCCCAAGGACTTGGGCCATCTTCTACTGCTTTCTCAGGCCATAGCAGAGAGCTGGATCAGAAGAGGAGCAGCCGGGACTAGAACCGGTGCTCATATGGGATGCCAGCACTTCAGGCCAGGGCATTAACCCACTGCGCCGGCCCCTATCAGTGGTTTTTTTTCAAGATTTATTTATTTATTTATTTATTTATTTATTTATTTATTTATTTGAAAGGGAGAGTTACAGACAGAGAGATGGAGAGACAGAGAGAGGTCTTCCGTCCACTGGTTCACTCCCTAATGGCTGCAACTGCTGGAGCTGGGCCAGTCAGAGGCTAGGAGTCAGGAGCTTCTTCCAAGTCTCCCACATGGGTGCAGGGGCCCAAGTGCTTGGCCATCTTCTACTGCTTTGCCAGGCCATAAGTAGAGAGCTGTATTGGAAGAGGAGCAGGCATGACACTAATTGGCACCACAGTACGAACCCTTATCAGTAGTTCTTGACCACTTTGTTTCACCAAGCTCCACTAGACAAAACTCCAACCTCTCAAACTGAAAAGAGGAAATTCCTTTTTCGTCTGATTTTTTTTTCTTTTTATACTTATAAATCACAGATTTTCAAATACTCCATTACAAAGATATACTCCTTGGGTAGCAGATAAATGCTATCTGACCAAAGCAGCAACATGGTGTTACTACTTCAGAACACAGATTATAGAATCCAATAGAAAGGCTTTCAAATTCTGGCTACTCGGGAGTAGTTATGTGACCTGAGATTCATGGCTTTTCCTCATGTCTCCAATCCCTTCTCTGTATAAGGGAAACTATGGCAAACACTACATATTACCTGAGTGTTATTAGGAAACACAATATAATACCTAGCTCATAAAACTGCTTTGATGAATTATAAAGTAACATAATAAATGGTGTGGCATATGCATTATACATTATATTCTAAATGAATGTTAACTTTCTTCTTGTTCCTGAGTCAACTAAGCATCTTATTCTAGTCTTCTTACTGATTTTTTGTTATAGGGGGTAGTTCTCATCCTTATGGAAATTATACATCTAAAATAAAAACAGGAATACATGGTCTGTAGTGTGCCTTCAAGGTCCCAGAAACCTATATCTCTCAAGTAAAAGCCAGAGAATTTGAGTTGAGGAGTAAATTTCACCTTTTAGTTGTGTTTTATATTTGCGTGTATTTCTCCCATGAACATCCAGTCTTCCCAGATAGCTGAAACTGTTTTTGTGTTTCCCTTTACTGAGGTAATGGCACATTATTTCCCCATCTACCCATCTCCTACCACTATGTGTCAATGATTAAATTACTAAATAGAACGAACTTGAAATCTGATATCTGCATTGTCAGCTAAAGTCCGGGAAGAGATTGAGCGTGTGATTGGCAGACACCGGAGCCCCTGCATGCAGGACAGGAGCCGCATGCCCTACACGGATGCTGTGATACATGAGATCCAGAGATACATTGACCTGGTCCCCACCAGTCTGCCCCATGCCGTGACTCAGGACATTCAGTTCCGTGGATATCTCATTCCAAAGGTGAGAGATATTTCATGTGTACTCCACCTTACGAATCTTAGGCCATCAGTTATTACCATAGAATTGTAGATTACTGAGCCTTCTACAAGTACGGCACTGTCAAAACTCAGGCAGCTCACTCCGTGACCACATCCTCATCTCCCTACTGTTTGTTGACACAATTTTCTAAACATGGCAGTGCTTAAATTCCCAGAGGATTTTCAGTACCTAGATAACTCCAAACTCTACTTCTCTGTTAGTCAATCAGTTGTCCTTTTCCCATTTTTCCAGGGTTTATTTTATTACTCTTATTAATTGGCCAATATCATATATTGATCAGTTCCACTGAATTGAAAAATCTCCAGTTCAGTATCCTCCTGCCTCCCAACAAGCATTTTGGCAACTCATCATTGTAGTAAAAGACCATGCGCCCACCGGGATGATATTGTTATTACCAACCCCAAATGTATCCTCAGCTGTACCCAACAATCCTGTTTTACAACCTAGCTCAACTCACTTCACCATGCTCCACAAGGACCCCTTCAACCCTGAACTCTCCTCAAACTTCAATGCTCCAATATCTTCTTTTTCTCGGTATTCTGCCCTTCCACCAAAGACAACTAGAGCCCTTGGAAGGGAGTTTTCTGTATCCTCTTCCCCTAGATTTGCATGCTTAACTACATCCATCTCCTTTGAAATATCTTTCATGTTTTTGGTGAAAGAATGACTCTTCTTTGGTCTGAAGCAGACTTTTCTCTCTGCAATGTGGATCCCTTCCTTCTCACTTTTACAAGGGCACTACTCAAATAAATATTTCATTTTCTTTTAATCTTCATCATTCCACTCCTCCCTGGCTCCTTTCTCTCAACATTCAACATGCTAAATTCTCTTGTATCTTAAAATGCTGTTATTCCTAAACTCTAACCACACTTTCTCACACTTACACAATCAATGATCTAATTAATTCACAGAAGATATTAGTTATATATATATATATATATAAATCATTTCCTAATCAGATTTTTATCAAAAACCAATTGAGAAATATCTTCCATTCCAGTGACACTGGTTTCATCAAGTCCTTGGATGCCAATATGATTACATTAATGGATACTTTCCAGACTTCATTTCACATGGCCTCATGGTAGTGATTAATACTCTTTGAGAGGTCTTCAGTTAGAATATGCTTGCTCCCACATCAATGACATGATAATCTCCTAGTTTTCCTCCCATGATTCTGGGTATTTATTCTCTCTCTTCTTTAGCTTACAGAACTTTAGTTTCCATTTTGTGAATTCTCAGTTGACTGGTGATGGAGTGGTTTAGATTAGTCTGAAAATGTCTGTGTATTGCCTTCATGGTCTATGATTTCCCCTTCTCCTCCTCCTCAACCCCCTTCTGATGACGTTCTTTCCACCACTTTGCTCTTAGAATTATGCTGGCTTTATAAAGTGTTTCAAGAATTGCTTTACTCCTATTTCCTGAAAGTGTCTAAGTTAAAACTCATTTTACTTTTTTTTAAGATTTATTCATTTTACTTGAAAATCAGAGGTACAAAGAGGGAGGGTGGGAGAGAAAGAGAGAGAGAGATCTTCCATCCACTGGTTCATTCTCCAAATGGCCACAATGGCCAGAGCTGGGTCAATCTGAAACCAGGAGCCAGGAGTTTCTTCTTGTCTCCCACGTGGGTGCAGGGGTCCAAAGACTTGGGCCATCTTCTACTGCTATCCCAGGCCATAGCAGAGAGCTGGGTGGGAAGAGGAGCAGCCAGGACTTGAACCAGTGCCCATATGGGATGCTGGCACTGCAGGTGATAGCTTTATCCACTACGCCACAGCACCGGCCCTTCATTTTTACTTTTTAAACATTAAATGAATGATTTGGATTTGGGTCCATGTATGTCTAATTGAAAAGTTACCCAGAGGTTGGGAAGAGTTCATTTAGAGAATTTATGGCTCCTTATCTCTGGATCTGTTTCTGGGATTTTTATTTTAATACTTAGATAAATTACTGAAAAATGTTTCCCACTTTTTAAAAAGAATTATTATTTATTTTATTTGAAAGTCAGAGTTACATAGAGAGAGAAGTAGAGGCAGAGAGAGAGAGAGAGAGAGAGAGAGAGAGGTCTTCCATTCGCTGGTTCACTCCCCAGTTGGCCACAACAGCCGGAGCTGTGCTTATCCAAAGCCAGGAGCCTGGAGCTTCTTCCGGTCTCCCATGTGGCTGCAGGGGCCCAAGGACTTGGGCCATCTTCTACTGCTTTCTCAGGCCATAGCAGAGAGCTGGATTGGAAGTGAAGCAGCCGGGACTTGAACCAGCACCCATATGGGATGCTGGCACAGCAGGGGGCGACTTTACCCACTATGCCACAGAGCAGACCCCTGTTTCCAACTTTTTTAAGGCTTGGTATAACTCTTTGTTATTGTGGATTAATTTCAAACATGAAATTAGTCTTTAGGAAGGACCCTTAAATTTAGACTGATTTCTAGGACCAACTGGCATTTTAGGGGTCATCATAGCATATCGGAGTTACCAAGAATGTTCTTTGTGTCCTGGCTGTGATTGGGCTTTAGCACCTTCTATCATCTGGGATCTACCTGTAGTTCTCAACCCCTCACTGTTTATGTGCAAATGAGCTTTGTGGCATTTCCTCCTGTTACGTGACACACAACCCACAGCCATGGACTTAAGAGACTGATCTTGTGCACTTTTGAGACCCTCCCGGCTTATAGATTCCTTCTCTACTGAACCTGTTCTCACAAATTCTGGGTACCTGCTTGATCTCCATCTACTTAATCTGGAGAACAGCACAACATAATTTGATCTGCACTGTTCTGCACTGTGGGAAGAAAATGCTCTACTATGAATGTAATCATTATTATAACAGCAATGAAGTTTCACTGTACTGAGCATTTTAACATGAGTAAACTTTGCATAGGGAGTATTTATCATTCATTGTGTCTTTGGTTATTTGTGATAACTAATGCAAATATGCTTACATTTAATACATTGAAGTATTTAAATGTTAAACATATCTAGAGTTCAAGTGGTTAACTTGACAGAATTATTGCACTGATTCTGAGCTGTTCTGAAAACCAATCTTTTTTTGTGGTGTTTTATTTTTATTACAAAAATGTTTAGGGTACAGAAGTTTACAGAAATATGGTTTATGTGTCAATTACATGGTCAAAATCATGAGTTACTCCCAGAGCCCACAGAAATTCAACTTAATCTCAAGATCCCTACCTACAGTTGAAGACTGCCTGCCCACAAATATCCCCAGAACATAAATACAGATTCTACCAACTTTTTTTTTTTTTGACAAGCAGAGTGGATAGTGAGAGAGAGACAGAGAGAAAGGTCTTCCTTTGCCGTTGGTTCACCCTCCAATGGCCGCGCTGATCCGATGGCAGGAGCCAGGTGCTTATCCTGGTCTCCCATGGGGTGCAGGGCCCAAGCACTTGAGCCATCCTCCACTGCACTCCCTGGCCACAGCAGAGAGCTGGCCTGGAAGAGGGGCAACCGGGACAGAATCTGGTGCCCCAGCCAGGACTAGAACCCCGTGTGCCAGCGCCGCAAGGCGGAGGATTAGCCTAGTGAGCCGCGGTGCTGGCCATTCTACCAACTTTTAAACTTTGAGTTACAACACAAGAAGCTACCTCATCCATAGTCTGAGTTCTTTTTTTTAAACTTTTATTTAGTAAATATAATTTCCAAAGTACTATTTATGGATTACAATGGCTTTCCCCCTCATAACTTCCCTCCCACCCACACCCCTCCCATCTCCTGCTCCCTCTCCCATTCCATTCACATCAAGATTCATTTTCAATTATCTTTATATACAGAAGATCGATTTAGTATATGTTAAGTAATTCCTTATTAACTCCTTATGTTTTACCATGTCAATGAGTTTAGGAAAAACTTTGCAGAAACAAAAAAACAATGCTAGCCGGCGCCGTGGCTCAACAGGCTAATCCTCCGCCTTGCGGCGCCGGCACACCAGGTTCTAGTCCCGGTCGGGGCGCCGGATTCTGTCCCGGTTGCCCCTCTTCCAGGCCAGCTCTCTGCTGTGGCCCCGGAGTGCAGTGGAGGATGGCCCAGGTGCTTGGGCCCTGCACCCCATGGGAGACCAGGAAAAAGCACCTAGCACCTGGCTCCTGCCATCGGATGAGCGCAGTGCGCCGGCCGCAGCGCGCTGGCCGCGGCAGCCATTGGAGGGTGAACCAATGGCAAAGGAAGACCTTTCTCTCTGTCTCTCTCACTGTCCACTCTGCCTGTCAAAAAAAAAAAAAATGCTTACCTTTTAGAAAGAATATGTGACAATTAATTGGAAAT
The DNA here is from genome assembly GCA_949820135.1 of Sylvilagus floridanus. Classification (NCBI taxonomy): domain Eukaryota; kingdom Metazoa; phylum Chordata; class Mammalia; order Lagomorpha; family Leporidae; genus Sylvilagus; species Sylvilagus floridanus. The sequence continues at coordinate 47,886,624 of OX463235.1, forward strand.
AACTGGAGACAGAGGAGATATAGGAGAACCCTGATGACTAATGGTTAGACTGCCTATGTTGACTTTACAATGGTGTGAAATTTAAATATATTCAGTAGAAAGTGTACCTTGAATTTCAATCTTCCCTGGGCTAACAATATTTCATAGAATATTTTCATGTGATGCTGAGAAGGAGCAGCAAAATCCAGAATTTACATTCAGCCACAGGTTCACAAAGGTGCACATCCCACACTGTAGCTGTAGTGTATTGTGTTGCAAAGGTTTGATGTTCAGTAGGTTCAGTGCATTATATGCATCTATGATGTAACAAAGTCCCCAATTACCCTGGGTTCATCAGGACATAACCCATCGTAGTTAAGGAGCATCTGTATTTACTAGCTATCATCTGTAAGTGGAACTGAAGGCTTTACTAGTACGTGACTAATCATTTTCTGAGCTTTTAAGAAGGCCTTGTATATTTCTAAAGAGAATGAGGTAAATTTTCACTGATATCAGCACTGTTATTGCTATTTATTTGTCAGGAGCAAAGGAATCTAGAGAGCTTTGCTGATGTCCTACAAACTGCTGGTGTCAGATTACAAACTAAGGAAATGACTTTTAAGTCAAGGACTTTTAAGTCAGTTTAGACCTGATAGCTTGCTCATTAATTTATTCTGTGCCATGGAGCAAATTAACTCTCTTTTTTATGCTTCCTTCTCCTTATCTATAAAACAAAAGGATTAGATAACAAATTTCTTGTTTTCTTTCCAGTTCTTTCTTCACAATCCTGTTTACGTGTTTCTCTTTTTATCAGGGCACGAGTATATTGCCATCTCTGAGTTCTGTCCTGTATGATGACAAAGCGTTTCCCAACCCAGAGAAGTTTGACCCTGGCCACTTCCTGGATGAAAGTGGAAACTTTAAGAAAACAGACTACTTCATGCCTTTCTCCACAGGCAAGCAAGCTTCCTTTTCACCTGCTCATCTGGGGTCAAGTGAGATGAGGATGTGCTCTGCATGGAGCCTTTCTGGGCTAGAGGAATTGCCTCTTCCATGAGGCTAGAAATACCACGCCCAAGGTCCAGGCTGTTTGTCCTTGGACTGGAGGCTGCTTCCGGATCCACCACTGAGATTCTTAAGAGCGCCTAGTGGTCCAATTTCACCAGTGTTCTCATCAGCCCTGAGCAGCCATTTTACTCAATGAATTTCATAGGGCATCTCACATGCAACTATTCCATGCCCATCATATTCAGGGACAGAAAAGTAACTGAAAAACAGATATTCCCAGAAATGGTGAGAAAGACAACAGACTATGAAATCCAACTGTGAGGAATGCTTTCCTGGAGGCTGCTATGGGGAACCAGAGAGAAGAACTCAATGTTCGTTTTAGGGACAAGAGTAGTACAATTTAAGGATAAGGACAGAATAGTTTGTTTGTAAGGGAAATTGTCTTGTAAGAAATAACATTTGAGCTACATCACTCAATTTGTAAAAGCCTTGTAAAAAAAAATAGGTGGCACACATAAAAATTTAAATAATTGGTTTAATGATGAGACAGTTTGCAGAGGTGTTCAAGGAGAAGGAAATGTGGTGCTTTAAAACTAACTCCATCAAAAGGATGATCCCATCCTAGTTCTGAAGGGACAAGGAACCTGAATTGGCATTAGACAATCACCAGATGTCTCTGTAGGTAAAGGAATACAGACACTGCCTGGCAGAACTGGATTGAAGGGATAAATACTGTGATCTTTTCAACATCTAAGCCTCTGAACTTAATCAGAAATAACTTCTGTGTTGATGTAGTACAGAGGAGTCTGTTTTTGAGAACAGTTAGGGAAAAAAATGACAACCAAGTATAGGATGACTCTGGGATGCAGGAGAAATAGAGAATTTTCTCTACACTCCAAAGAAGCAGCAGGACACAGAGCAGGGAGTGAAGAAGCTTCTCTGCAGAGGAAGCAGTGTAAGGCTGCCACAAAACACGCCAAACACAGGAGTTAAGGGAAAGGGTTTATTGACGAGGAAATCTGACAGGCCGGAGGGAGGGAGTGAAGAGAGAAAGAGGGATCCAGAGAGAGAGCACTTGTGCAGGAACTAGGTCCTGTTATGCCCTTGCAGGGGTTGGGTGGGCAAGGGAAGTAGGAACAGCAAATCCCATTAGGGTAGGATGGAGCTGATACCTGTGGTTGGGCCATCTGGTCACCTGGCTTCCATCAATGGCAGTGGGAGCTAGAGCCTAGGATGACGTCTGGGATGTAGATTGTGCCACAGATAAGACAGCACCATTTTGCTAACAGAAAAATGGGGACAGAAAATGTGAGATTTGCTCCTGATTAAGCAAATACACAAATAGGTTTTTTGATATCCTTGATGGTGTAGTTCCAAGACTGTATGCAACGCCCAGGGATGATCTAAAAGTTAGCCACTGCTACCGTACTCCTTATCATATTTTTGTATTTGGAGCCAGACCTACTTTTGTCCTGACACTTTGGATATCATTACAAATCTCAAGATTTCCCTTAAGAACTTACATTCTTTTGTGAGTCGGATAAAAAATTTAAATCTTATGTGAAACGCACTGGCTAAAACATTAGTGAATGTTGTCGAAAATTAATAAGGAAGTGAATTGTATAAAATGGGCACATCAAAGAGGTTAGTATAGAATCAAAGATCACTGAGATAAATCCAGAAGCATTTAAAGAATATGTAACACAGCACAGGGCAAAAGGAAAGACTGGAGTCAGATAAACTTGACCTTGTAAGTCTGTTCAGGGCGTAGTAAAGAGTTGGCAACTGCTTGGTACAGAGTACTAAGTGGAAGGAGGGAAGGAAATGAGGCTCTCCTTTACTTGTAGATTTTCTTTTGTGTGGTGTTATAGTATCATTCAAACACTAATTGATTAAACACAATGACATGTCTAGCATATTTTTGAAGGACAAAATACGTCTAGCATATTTTTGAAGGACAAAATCATGTTTAAAAATAAGAATATCTCCTAACTGAAAAACTTAAGGCATATGAAAACAAAACTAAATATTTGAAAAACAGAGAAGAGTCTGGCCTGTTTGCAGCATTTGTTTTTATACCTGGCAATGGTAAGCTCTTGAAAAATTTTTAATCAAATAATGAAAAGGTTGAGATTATCCTTTAGATCCAACTGAGCAGAAATAAATTTGTTGCTGAGTACTGGGCCAAAGGCAGATAGAAAAGCATAATTTTGTGTAGCACACTGGCTGGGACAGGTGCATGAGCCTGTGTGTGTCTGTGAAAAGATCACTGGCAAGGCTCAGCACAGCAGTGTTAACACAGATGTGCAGAAAGTACTTTTCCCAGGACACACACACACATTCACACGTGCAGGGGGAAGAAAAGAACCAGCTTGAGATATAAGCAGAAGGAGGTATAGGTTAATGAGCCACTCTTTAACACTTTTATTCATTTCATAGTTACTTATTTCTTCTGTGTGAAAAATTAATGTTTATGTCATTTTTAGGAAAAAGAATCTGTGTTGGAGAGGGCCTGGCCCGCATGGAGCTGTTCTTAGTCCTGACCACCATCTTGCAGCATTTTACCTTGAAGCCTCTGGTTGATCCAAAGGATATTGATCCCACCCCAGTGGATAATGGGTTTGTCTCTATTCCACCTTTCTATGAGGTATGCTTCATTCCGGTCTGAAGATGGCACCAGACTCCTGGGAGAGACCCTGCATCTTCCTCTGAACCAGACAGATTATTGCAGACCCGTGTGTCACCTGTTACCCATCCATTGCTTACCAGCAAGATGCCACTCCTGAACACTGTCTCTTCTAATTTCCCAATTCATCAAGCTCCAGTTCAACTGCCCCACAAGGAAAAAAATTTGTTTCATCTTCAATAAAATTATTTTCATAAAGCAATCCAGAGTAATAAGGTATTTTCATCTCTGAGCCATCAGATGGAAGATGAAGATAGAAAATTTAATACAGTAATATGAAAAAAGAATAATAAATTAGTTTGTTAGATACTTGGATATCAGTGAATATCAATTAAGTAAATTCACCAAATCAAGTCAATTAAGATCATAAAGTCAAAAATCTCAATACATGCAGAAAATACACTTCATAAATTTTAATGATTAATGATAAAAGCACTTAGCAGTTTAGAACTAGAAGGCATTTAGCTGGTTAATGCCACTCTTAGGATCACTGGTTGCTATTCTCACCCTGACTTGTATACTACAGTGTCTGTTTAAGTGTTTACAGCGGTGATAATGGAACGAACCAAGGCCTTCAGCAACCAGGCGGTCCAAATTCTGCTACAGAGATATACTCAGCTCCCCACCCAGTAGACAGCGGCTTGAGACATCGCCCTATGCCAGCAAAGAGTACCTCGTTGCCCCATGTCAGCAGGAAGTAGCTCTAAAGACAGATTACTGTCCCTCTACCCCTCCTGGACTTTTGGAACTAATGTAATCCCATACAACTCCTGCTTTATGAAAAACAAAAGGGGGGGATGTTAGTAAATTGGCGCAGTCTTATCTACGGCGCAGTCTACTCCCTGACAACATCCTAGGCTCTAGCCCCTGCCACCATTGCTGAAGCCAGATGGCCACATGGCCCAACCACCGGTGTCAGCCCCACCCCCATCTTAATGGGATTCGCTGCTCCTACTTCTCTGCCTGCCCACGGGCAAAGTTTTAAAAGGACCTGTTCCTTAACACTTGGTTCTCTCTCTCTCTCTCCTGATCTCTGTCTCTCTCTCTTATGCTCTCCTTCTTCTCCCCTTCCATCCAGTCTGTTGAGTTTCCCCCAATAAACTCTTTCCCTTTGGAAAAAAAAAAAGAAATAGAAGAGATTATCTATTATATGACAAGGAGTTCCCTGAAAAAAACAAACATCTGTTACTAAACTTTAATAACAAAAGACTTGAACTTTTCTCTCTGAAATTAGAAATTTGACAGAATGCTTATTGTCCCCACTTCTATTCAAAATTGTACTAAACAATCTAACCACTTCAATAGCAAGTATAAAGTTGTGAAAGATAATGTCATTACTTTCAGATAACAAGTTTGCATCTGTGTAAATACAAAATAATTCACAGAAAATCTTAAATAAATAATTTTAAAATATTAAAAAATAAAATTAAAAATGTTTGTTTTGGATGGACATTCTGTTACAGCAGGTTAAGCCACCATTGTGAAACCTATATCCCACACCGGAGTGCAGATATAAGTCCTGGCTACTCTGTGCTTCTGTTCCAGCTTCCTGCTAATGCTCCCGGGAGGCAACATGTGATGGTTCAAGGGCTGAAGTTCCCACCACCCATTTTGGAGACCCAGATGGAGTTTCTGGCTCCTGGATTTGACCTGGCCTGGTCTAAATTTGCAGGCATTTGTAGAGTGAACCAACAAATGGATTCTCTCTCTCTTTCTCTCTCTCTCTCTCTCTCTCTCTCTCTCTCTCTCTATCATTTGTTAATAGATTTAACAAAATGAATGTATACTTGAAAGTTTACAAATGGTATATGATAAAAATATACAATGTTACATGTTCATTTAAAAGTAAATTTATGAATTAGGCTAGCTGTTTTATTTCCAGACAACTGTGATATTAGTAATTCACATGAAAATGTTTCAAAGATTTCCATTTTGAAGGACAGAGTATTGAGATGGTTTTTAAAATTATTTCTTGTTTTATTTGAAAAGGAGGCAGAGACAGAAAGAGATATTCCATCCTCTGGTTCACTTCCCCGGATGCCTGCAATACCCAGAGCTAGACCAAAGCCAGTATCATACAGCTCAATCTGGGTCTCCCATGTGGCTGGCAGGGATCACCTACTGCCTCCCAGGAGAGACATATGGAAGAAACTGGATCAGAAGTGGAGGAACCATGATTCAGACCAGGTACTCCAATATGGGATGTGAGCATCCTAAGCTGTACCTTAACCACTGCATCAAATACTCACTTCATCTCCTAGCATTTAATAAAGACTTACAATCTAAACACTTGCAAATCATAGAGTATGCTGAATTCCAACAAAGATTTCTGTTTATCCACTTGATATTTATAACAAGAATATTTTACTTCATTTTTTCTTAATCCTGGCTGTACATTGAAAGCATCTGACTTTCACTTTTTATTAGTAATTCCTATATCCTTTCTCAGAATAATTGAACAAGAATTGCCAAGTCTAGGAGATTTGACAGGAGAGTTAGACTATAAAGCACTTTTGTTATTTTATCACTGAGCAAAAGTCCACTCAAGAAAGAGTAGAGCTGACTGGTTAACATTTAACATGTCAGTGGAAAACACACACACTGAATTAGCAGGGAGTGTTTTAAAAGCCTGGATTCCCGGCTCCTAGATGTGTCAGAAGAAGGGAAGACGTCTATGGGTTTAGCTGTGGCCCTGGTGTTCAGTCTTTCCTGTTTGTCAGTGCTCACACAAGCTTTGTCTTAACACACTCTACACTTGAAACAGAATGGATTACGTTTGAGTTTGGGTAATTAATACTCCTTTCACCATTAGCCCGTATCTGCTGGTACCTCTAGAAGCTGCATAGACAATCTGTTTGTCTTTGAACTCCAGATGCCTTGCTCTTTTTGGTTTGGGGGTTATTTTGGTTTTTATTTGAGAGGAAGAGAAAGGAAGCTGGGGGAGGGGAGAGAGACTATCTGTTGTTTCACTCCCTGGATATCCTCAATCCCTGACACTAGGCAAGTGTCAAAACTAGATGCCAGGAGCATAACCCAGGTCGCCCAGGTGAGTGACAGGAATTCCCTTTAGATGAGCCACCACAGATTCCTTCCAGGGTTCACATTAACAGGAAGCTGGAGCCAGGAGCCAGAGCCTGGTTTTGAACTTAGGTACTTCTATGTGAAATGTGGGATCATAAACGCTAAGCTAAATGCCCACTTGATTGAATGTATGTATTTCAAGATGGAGTTGGGTATGTACTGAGATGTATGGTAGTTTCTGGAATAAAATGTAGAGTGAATAAATCCTCCAAATGAATGATGAAGGGAATAAATGAAGTTTAAAAACTTAACATCAGAAAAATAATATTTTAGTTTAGACTGAGTGTTTTTAGCTTTCATATATGATGGAGAACTTGCTGTATTTGTTTTTCTATGTCTACCTTACTTCACTTCTTTACTTAACATGATACTCTCCATTCCATGTTTTTGGTTTTTTTTTTTTTTGGAAGTGGAATGACAGTGACTATAGTTCACAAAGAACTATTGCAAATTTTATAAGCAAATAGAAGAAAGGGAATCCAAGGCTCCAATAATAAAGTACTATCAAAGAAGAAATAAAATGTTGATTTGATCAACACATTTTATATATATTATATATGTATATGTATTGAAGTGCCAGGTTGTAGCCCATAAGTATGTACAGCTCTTGTTAATAAAAATGTTTACTGAAAATTCCTAAAAAATATTTTAAAGTAATATAAAAGAACTGTCATGATGAAAAGTAAATTTTAAAGTCCTGAGCAAAGTTCAGTGCATGTAAATTAGATGTTGAATTTGACTCAGTCTGAGGAAAACCAGCCCAATAATAACAGATGTCCAAACACTACCCGGGCTGTTTAACAATGGAGTGAGTACCCTAACACAAGAACAAAGTGATCACAGTGATGGTGTTGTTCTAGAGATTTCCACGTTGACTAAGACGATCAACTACATGACCCCAAACACAGTTCTCTAAGAAACATTTTATCCCATGCTATTAATAATGATGTCACTGGTTCTAACTATGTTGGTACCTACTCCCCTTTATATATCTCTATCATTTTAGTCATTATGAAGTACTCCTGTCACTTTTTTCCTGCATTAATTCTGTGTGTGTGTTTACGCCTATCTAAAAGTATTTAGATTTTTTTTTTTTTTTTGACAGGCAGAGTGGACAGTGAGAGAGAGAGACAGAGAGAAAGGTCTTCCTTTGCCGTTGGTTCACCCTCCAATGGCTGCCGCGGACGGCGCGCTGCGGCCAGCGCACCGCAGCCGGCGCACCGCGCTCATCCGATGGCAGGATCCAGGTGCTAGGTGCTTTTTCCTGGTCTCCCATGGGGTGCAGGGCCCAAGCACTTGGGCCATCCTCCACTGCACTCCCGGGCCACAGCAGAGGGCTGGCCTGGAAGAGGGGCAACCGGGACAGAATCCGGCGACCGGGACTAGAACCCGGTGTGCCGTCGCTGCAAGGCGGAGGATTAGCCTTTTGGGCCACGGTGCCGGCCAAAGTATTTAGATTTTTTATAAACAGCTTTATTGAGACAAAATTGCATATCTCACAATTCAACTATTTAAAGTGGACAAACCAATGGTTTTTTTTTTTTTTTTTTTTTTTTTTGACACGCAGAGTGGACAGTGAGATATATAGAGAGAGACAGAGAGAAAGGTCTTCCTTTTCCATTGGTTCACCCTCCAATGGCCGCTGCGGCCGGAGCATCATGCTGATCCGAAGGCAGGAGCCAGGTGCTTCTCCTGGTCTCCCATACGGGTGCAGGGCCCAAAGACTTGGACCATCCTCCACTGCACTCCCAGGCCATAGCAGAGGGCTGGCCTGGAAGAGGGGCAACCGGGACAGAATCCAGCACCCCGACCAGGACTAGAACCTTGTGTACCAGCGCCACAGGCGGAGGATTAGCAAACCAATGGTTCTTAACATGTACAAAGTTGTGCAACAATTACTTCAGTTTTAGAACATTTCATCACCTGAGTAAAAAATTTCATAACCGTTAGTAGTCATTTCCCATTTTCCTACTCCCATCCATCTTCTTCCTGCTATCCACAGCCCCAAGCAATCAACTATCTTCTTGTGGTCTCTCCATATTTGCCTATTTTGGAATTTAAGCATATCTTGTCATGTAATTTTAATTTTACATCCTTTCAGCACTATCTTCCATATCCACCCCCACCTTACTATCCAGGCATCTGGTAGCTAGCATTCTCCTCTCTACTTCTATGAGATTCATAGAATCTAAAATAAATTACTCAGAAGAAAACATAGAAGACAAACTCTTTGACTTTGTATCAGCAAGGTACCAAAAACACAAGAAACCAAAACAAATATGAGCATTTGGAACTACCTCGAACAGAAAAATTTCTGCACAAGAAAGGGAACAATTTACAAAGTAAAAAGGCATTCCAGGGAATGGAATAAAACCAAATGTCACACAGGATTCATATTTGAAGTATATAAAGAACTCAACTGTACAGCAAATACCAAACAACCCACTTAAAATGGGCAAAGGACTTGAATAGGCATTTTTTCAAAGGAGACATACAAATGGACAATCAGTATAAGAAAATATGCACAGCACCACCAAGCATCAAGTAAATGAATACCAAAAAAAGCATATCACCTCATACCTGTTAGGATCCCTATCACCCCAAAGTCAAAAAATAACTGTTGGCAGGATATGGAGGAAAGGGAACTCTTAAAAGATTGATTCATTTATTTGAAAGACAGAGTTACACAGAGAGAGGGAGAGACATGAGAGAGATCTTCCACCCACTGATTCACTCCCCAAATGGATACAATGCCCAGATCTCAGCCAGGCTGAAAGAGGAGCCAGGAGCTTCTTCCAGGTCTCCCAGGCAGGTTTAGGGACCCAAGCACTTGGGCCATCTGCTGCTGCTTTCCCAGGTGCAATGGCAGAGAGCTGGATCTGAATTTGAATCAGTGCACATATGGGATGTCGGGGTTGTAAGTGGCAGCTTTACCCACTAACCACAGTTCCTGCCCCTGGAAAGGGAACTCTTGTAAACTATTTGCGGATATGGAAGTTGATAGAGCCCTTATGGAAAAGAACATGGAAATTTCTCATAAAAACAAAATCAAAACACTCTCTAACAAAAGAATCTAGCATCCTGAAATAAAGATTAAGAGCTTCTTAATCAGAAGAAACAGCATAAGCTAAAGCTTGAAACTACTTGGTGTATTGGAAACTAATGAAGAGTGGATATGGCTACACATGAGACTAAAGGGATGGAATGAATGGAAGCAAAACTCATAGAACGAACATCAGACTGGGAACAGGGAACATAAGCAATCAGTGTGTGTTTCTAGAAAAATATTGAAAGAGAGTTGGCAAAGAGCTGACATTACGTAACTTTTAGCTGACTGAAGAGTGCCTGATAATGAAGAAAACATTTCCATCCATTTGTCCAACTGTAAAGTCAACCATCCTTCCAACTCTCCTTCAAATTGCCAAACATCCATTCATTTAATTATCCATCAAATAGTAATGGTATTTTTTTGTACCAAAAGGAACATATTATTCAAGGAGTATCTGTCCTCTGTATTGTTACTTTCAGGAAAACAAATTTGTATGAGAGAGATCCTGGCCCACATGGAGCTGTTTTTATTCCTCACCTTGGTGCCTATCGTTCTCCACCTCTTCCATTTGCTGCTAGGTTTCTAATGGATCTTGGAGCAAAGATCCTGTAGGAGGGCCCCTTGGACTTCTCCAGTTCTCAAGAGGCATGGCTGCAATCATCTGAACCTGCTTCCACTAAGTCTTCCTTGTCCTCTTTTACGTCCATCATATAGTGGAATTTTCCCTGGATACCTCCATCCCCATCCTAAAAATGACAGTAGTCATCTCCTGGGCTCACAGCTCTACGTGACTTAATTGTGGCATCCTGAAACAAAAAGTGCACTCTAAATCACCAGCACTTTTGAAATCTATTTATACAATTTTAGCATTTTTACCTCTAGCTTAAAAATAGTTTCATCTAATGCTTCGGGTGTCCACAGCATCAGACTGTGTGGTTCTCCTTCTGCTGTCCCTTACTCTCCTGCTCTGGTGATCATTTCTTGGGCCCACCTCCCAATCCTGGCCCCAGTGCTTGCCTGAATAACTCACATTTTCAAAGACCAGTGGATGGAGAGTCAGCCCTAGCATCAGTGTGGAGGAGGTGTCAATGGCAGCTTGGCTGTCCAAGGTCAGGAGAAGCAACATTGCATGAGCTATGCATTCACCTGCCTGGTGGCAGCCTAAAGTCTCTCCTGCTCCAAACACATTGACTTGGGTTTTCATCCAGGAGGCTAAGCCAGTTCTGGTCACTCTGTAGGGCCTAAACTGTCCAGAGACCTTGACCCCCACTGAGAAGTCCCATGACTTGAGAGCTGTGCTTGGATCCTCTGAACCATGTAGGACAGAATGCCTGTGTCCTCGAAACCCTCAGCCTGGACAGAGGGCAGAGGAACCCCTGACACCATCCTGACCCTGACCTCATTCCCATCTCCACTCAGCAACCCCCTTGCAGTCTCTGTCAACTCTACTTTGACCTCTGTGTGTCTTCCTTTGCTCCATTGCCATACGTTAGAATCTGAATGGTGAGAACATTTGGGTCAAAATTCTATTCATTGATTAATTTTCTATGCAATTTCCAATTTAACACCAAGGATACACTTTAGAATCTACAGTTTTAACGTCTCATCTTTTACATCTCTTTTCACTGAGAGCCTGCCCACTGGAGGGTACACAGACCTTGTCAGAAGCTCAGAACCAGACACCATGACTGAAATTGAATAATGTCTCGCTGATAGGAGCTCCTCCAGCACCTTCCCAGGTCCAGGTTCAGCTCCCCCGTGGTGAAGCATCAGATCCTCTTACACAGGCACAGCCTGATCCACATCCATGAGAGAGTGGGATTTTGGCACTCAGGATCACACTGCTGGAAGGTGACACATCAACAGCCACCAGTTATCCACCTCTCATACCCACCAGCTGAAGACTACATGGCAGAGTTGAGCACCAGTGCCTGGAGAGCCAAGGAACGGAGCAGCACCTCTGAATTGAGCTTCCTGCTAATGCATACCTTGGAATATGGCAAGATATGGCTCAGGTAGGAGCCCCTGCCATTCACATGAGAGATCATTGCATTTCCAGGATCCAGAGTTCAGCCTATACCTGCTATTACCGTTGAGGGCATTTGGGGAGTGAAGAGCACATGGAAGATCTCTGTCTCTCTCTCCCTCTCTCTCTGACTTCAGATAAACTGAAAATCAATAAGTAAAAAATTTTAAAAGAAAATCAAAACAGATTGGACAATATATTTTCACCATATATATTATATAAATTATATATTATATAAATATAAATTATAGCTATGCAATGTAATGATAAATTAGCCAGATTCAAACTCTAAAATGAATACATATAAAAATCATTACATTATACCTGATTTAAAAATGCAAAGTTATCTGTTCACATAAAAAGTAAATTTAGGGGCCAGTGTAGTGGCAAAGCAGGGTAAATCATTGTCTATGGTGCAGGCATCCCATATGAGTTATAGATTCAATTCTTGGCTACTCCAATTCTGATCTAACTCCCTGTTGATACACCTTGAAAAGTAGAGAAGATGGCCCAATCATTTGTATAATGCCACCCAGGTGGGAGATATGGATGGAATTCTAGGCTTCTGGTTGTAACTCTGTCTTTCAAATAAATAAGATAAAATAGCACTCTGCCCTCAGAATCAGCCCTTAAGGGCTGATGAGCCCATGAGAGTATTTTAGGCATGGAAAGCCAAGACACTGTGGCAAAAAAAAAAAAGAAGAAGAAGACCTAAACGAAAGATCTCTGCGAGTGAGATCCCAGTGGAACGAATGGGGCCATCAAAGAAGGAGGTATCTTTCTCTGAAGGGAGGAGAGAACTTCCACTTTGACTATGACCCTGTTGGAATAAGATCGAAGTCGGCAAACTCAAAAGGCTTCCATAGCCTTGGCATCTCATGACTAGAGCCTACGGAGATTACTGACGCCATAAACAAGAGTGTCAAATTGTTAAGTCAGCAACAGGAGTCACTGTGTACTTACTTCTCATGTGGGATCTGTCCTTAATGTGTTGTCCAATGTGAAGTAATTCTATAACTAGTACTGAAACAGTATTTTACACTTTGTGTTTCTGTGTGGGTGCAAACTGATGAAATCTTTACTTAATATATACTAAATCGATCTTCTGTATATAAAGATAATTGAAAATGAATCTTGATGTGAATGGAATGGGAGAGGGAGCAGGAGATGGGAGGGGTGTGAGTGGGAGGGAAATTATGGGGGGGGAAGCCATTCTAATCCATAAACTGTACTTTGGAAATTTATATTCACTAAATAAACAATAGATTAAAAAACAAATAAATAAGATAAATCTTAAAAAATTTAAAATGTGTGTTATGCTAGCTCTTTTATTTACGTACAGCTGTGATGTAGCATTGTACATTAAAATATAATAAAGGTTTCCATTTAGAGGTACAAAATATCCAAGTGATGTTTAAAATTTATTTTTTTATTTTATTTGAAAATCAGAGAGAGAGAGAGAGAGAATCTTCCACCTGCTGGTTCACTCGCAAATATCTACAGCAGCTAGACCAAAGCCAGGGGATGTGAGTCACCTACATGGGTTTCAGGGATTAAAATAGTTGATCCACCACCTGCGTCCTCCCAGAGTGTGCATTCATATGAAGCTGAATGGGAAGCAGAGGAGCCAAGGTTCAAACCAGGCACGACAAAGGTGGAGTGAATGTCCCAAGCTGCATAATGACCACAGCAACAAATGCTACCTTCAGTTCTTAGTGTTTATGAAGCCTTACGAGATAAACATTTTCTACATATAAGTCATAGGGAACATTCATGTCCCACGACTCAAAGGTCTCCACTCAGCAACCCCCTTGCAGTCTCTGTCAATTCTACTTTGACCTCTGTGTGTCTTCCTTTGCTCCATTGCCATACATTAGAATCTGAATGGTGAGAACATTTGGGTCAAAATTCTATTCATTGATTAATTTTCTATGCAATTTCCAATTTAACACCAAGGTTTTTTTTTTTCATTTTCAATTATCTTTAAATTGGAAATTGCATAGAAAATTAATCAATTTTTTTAAAAAATATCATGTAGGATCTCTGTCCTTAATGTGCTGTACATTGTGAATTAATACTATAACTAGTACTCCAACAGTATTTTTCACTTTGTGTTGCTATATATACTAAACTGATCTTCTGTATATAAAGAGAATTGAAAATGAATCTTGATGTGAATGGAAGGGGAGAGGGAGCAGGAAAGGGGAGGGTTGCGGGTGGGAGGGAAGTTATGGGGGGGAAGCCATTGTAATCCATAAGCTGTACTTTGGAAATTTATATTCTTTAAATAAAAGCTTTAAAAAATTTAAAAATTAAAAATAATAAATAAAAAAATTCTATTCATTGTTTCTTAATCCTGGCTGAACACTACCTGACTTTTTTTATTCATAGTTCTTATACCCTATCCTAAAATAATTTAAAAATGACAAGTGTAGGAGATTTGACACGAGGGCTAGCCTAAAAAACAACCTTATCTTTATCATAGGGCAAAAGTCCACTCAGGAAAGATTAGAGCTTACCTATCTGATTGGATAATGACTTAATGTCTAAAGGACACACACTGAATTAGCAGGGAGTGTTACAAAAGTCTGGGATTGCCAGTGTTGAAATGAAAAAAAATATAAATATATATATGTATATATATATATATATATATATAAAACTAGTGGATGCTGAATATCAATTGCTTTTTGCTTCTGTACTGCGCTGCTTGCTCAATGACTTAATGCGGGATATCCAGCTTAAGAAAAAGGGGGAGAGGGGTAATTGTACCCCCATGACAGTCTTCACAAACTCCAGGAAGACGGGAAGACCCAATTCTTAGAAAACGAAACTTAGTAAATACTTCCTGAAGTTCATGGTCTCCTACTTCCTTGTTTGACCACTTTCTTCTGTGACGCGTAGTCCCGGACTGCTGAGATGCACCAATCAAATGCTCAAATTTAGGTAACTGCCACATAAACAATAAGGAACTAGCATACGTGTGTGATGACGGATGTACTTGTTTACTCAAGCGTATAAAAAACCCTGAGAAGGAGAGAGGCGGGGCTTCTCACCCCCACACTGCACTGTGTTGTTTGTGTCAGTGGGAGCCCCAGGTAGCTGGCAATAAAACAATAAATCCTCTTACTCTTGCATCTGTGACTGTCTTTTGTGGGTTAATTAGGAAAGGTCTCAGATCCCGTAATTCGACACCAACTCCTCGCTGTGTCAGGAAGAAGCGAAGGCTTCAATGGACCCAGCTGTGTTCCTGGTGCTCTGTCTCTCTTGTTTGCTTCTCCTTTCACTCTGGAGACAGCACTCAGTGAGAGGGAAGCTCCCGCCTGGCCCCACTCCTCTCCCGATTATTGGAAATATCCTGCAGATGGATTTAAACGACATCAGCAAATCCTTCTCTAATGTAAGTACTCATTATGATCCTCCAGTGGCTTGCAAAGGGTAAGTAAATACCAATTTACTATGAAATTAAATATATTCCTGCAGTCAAATAATTTAAGAGATGTTTGTATAGCAAATACTCCTATCAATTTTGATGTTCCCATTTTTTTGTTTGTTTGTTTGTTTCTCTTGTCAGTCATTGAGATTGGAGGAAGATTATTGTCAGTGGATTGGGAGATGAGAAACACATAGGTTTTCATAGGGTGAAATCAACGTAGTAAAGTGGCAGAGGTATGGAGCTAAATATATAGGCAGCTCTCCATGAATGAAAGCAGCTGCAGGAGAGTTGAAGATTCCACTTAGGAAAATACATAGTAAATGAAAAAAATTCTAGAATAACTGTTCAAAGTGGTAGGAAGCACAGTTTTATTTTGCCTGCATTATCCTACATTCTAGTTTCTGAAATGTCATCCACAATGATTGAGTGGTATTCATCCTAGGGATGCAAAATGACTCAATATAGATAAATTCATAAAAGCAAAACATTCCATTAACTTGCTGAAGGACAAAAATCATATGATTATATCAATCAGTACAGAAAAGGAAGTTATTAAAATTCAACATCCTTTCATGATAACTAATCTAAATAAATTAGGTACAGAAATAATGTACCACATATGACAAGCCTAACATCATATTCAGTAGTGAAAATCTGAAAGATTTTCCCCTAAGACCAAGGATAATAATGTCCATTCTTACCAGTTCTATTCGAATTAGTACTAGGGAGGAAGCCTATGAACTCAGGCTGTAAAAAGACCCAAAAACATCCAAATTAGGAAGAATGAAGTACATGGTCTTTGTTTAAAAAAGATATTATCTTATATATGGAAATCCCTGATGACCACACTACAAAACTCTTTGAATTAGTAAATGAATTCTGCAAAGTTGCAGGATACAAAATCAACACAAAACTCAGTTGCCTTTCTACACTCTAACAACAGTATATCTGATAAAGAAATTAAGAGATCAATTCCATTTCCAATAGCCTGAAAGGAAGTACTTAGAAATTAAGGAGAAGAAAAATAAGTACAATGAAAACTATAAAATATTGATTAAAGAAATTATAGTAGGAGTTCGGCGCTGTGGCGTAGTGGGTAAAGCCACCACCTGCAGTGCTGGCATCCCATATGGGCACCAATTCGAGTCCCGGCTGCTCCACTTCCGATCCATCTCTCTGCTATGGCCTGGAAAAGCACTGGAAGATGGCCCAAGTGCTTGGGCCCCTGCACCAGCATGGGAGACCTGGAAGAAGCTCCTGGCTCCTGGCTTTTGTCTGGCTCAGCTCCAACCACTGTGTCCTTTTGGGGAGTGAAGCAGTGGATGGAAGACCTCTCTCTCTGCCTCTGCCTCTCTGTAACTGTCTGCCTTTCAAATAAATAAATAAATCTTTTTAAAAAATGGTGAAGGCAGATTTTTACTGCTGATGACCCCCTATGCTGAAAATATGCACAGTCTATGTTTGGAAAACTTACAGATCTGGCATGTACACCTTTTCAGGCTGTTTCAAGTGTGGTCACCTAACAGTTGATTGCAGGTCTTCCTCAGGCCAGAACTTTTTGGTGTAGATGAAGAAACTGATCTTATCCCTAAAGGCATTAATACCTATGTGGAAACAGTGGGATTTACTGATTTAGCTGATATTTCAAGTTCCCCTGTTCTGTCTAGACATGTGGTATTACCTATAGTACAAAGAAGGTGATGAGGTGGGTCCTTGCATCACTGATGACAATAAAGATGAAAATTCAGCCGACCAGACTAAATGCCCAACATTTGTGTCCTGCTCCATGGCATCCTAAAAGTGGAAAGAATTGTGGTGATTGCTCAATTAGGTCCTGACTGATATGGAATGCTCTACTCCCAAGCTGATAGCAAGAAGGAATCAAGTCTCATGATGCCTCTCTTTGAGCCAGACCCAGAACCTCTCCCATAGCTAAAGAAAGTGGCACCGTTGGTTCTCATTCAGATACTTAAGAAAACTCTACGGTGAGGGTGACAATAATAACCCCTTCTCCCTGCAGCCCAGAACATGACCGTCTGGATCAAATCCAGCAGCCTACAGACAGATGTACAGATTTTACAAAATGCAAGGAAACAAGGAGCTGAACCATGTCTGAAAGGCTGTCCTGGCTTTTGGTTTCCAGGACCTGATCAAAGGGATAGCTAACATGCTGGAAAGGGGTGCATGCCTCTACCCGAAACAGCCCACCTGACGCTGCTCTCCAGTTGACCCAGACTGCCCATCAGCTCAAACTGGCCAGTACTGGAGACTGCAACTATGCTACCTAGCATCACAACATCACACCTCTGTATACAGACTTTTCCAGGTTCAGCACTGAACAAATGTGAGGCTGACTTTATTTTCTCATTTCAATGGAAAAGGAGTAAAACTTTTCCAGGATGTTCACCCCTGGAGCAGCCACCCAAAGGCCTCCCTAGAGATGCCTCAGAATCACCACTTGGTGGTTTCAACAGCTGTGTCTGAGAAGGGTCTGAGGGTGGCTAGCTTCCTAGAACCCAGCGTCTCTAAGCCCAAAGGACAGCTGTTGTGTTACTGGGATATAAACATATCCAGAGAGCTTGAATGATTGATGATCAGCAAGTTCCCCATCTTCCTCAGGAAATCTGAGCAGCAAGGGCATCCCGCCTTCCGAAAACATGTTCTCCTGCCTCCAGCTCTGGAACTCAGTTGTAAGGGCATCTTCAAGCTCTGTCCTTGGGAAACCAATCCACACTATTTGGGGCTTGCAAAGTACAAACTCAACACCATTAAGTGTCAAAACTTTATTAGAATTTGAGTAAAATATGGTGATAGCCCTTAGGTGCTTTTTGAGGTAGACTTAAACAACAACCATGTGTGTTAATGATTTCCATTTCAAAAATTTAAAATAAATTAAAATACTTGATTTTTTAAAACAGAAAAAGATGTTTGATGGTGTCTTAAATAAAATCCAGAGTGAATGAATTACCTGAATGATTGAAGAAGGGATTAAATGAAGTTTAAAATTTTAACATTTTAAAAATATTTGAGTTCAAATTCTGTTTTAGTTTTCATACATGAGAGAGAACTTGCTGTATTGCTTTTCTATGTCTACTCTATTTCACCTAACATGATGTCCTCAAATGCCATGCAATTTTCTGCAAGTGAGGTAACTGTTGTTCACAAATAGCTTTCATTCTTATGAGCACATAGAAGATAGAAACTCCAAGCCTCCAATAATAAAGTATTATCAAAAAAAGAGAAAAATTGACAAGCTTGATTTACTCAACACACATTGTATATATATATTTAAATACCATATTGTAGCCCATAAAATATGTACATTTATTATTAATAAAAATGTTTAATAAAGAAAATTATTAAAATAGTACTTAAGGAGCTGTAATTGTGAAAAGTAAATATGAAAGTCCTGAAGAAAGTCCAATGAATGTCAATTAAGAAGGTAGATTTGGATCCAACGCCTTCCAGATATGACCTGAACTGCACAGCAAGGCAGTGAGTGAGTGTACTAACACAGAAAGGAAGTGGTCATGGTGATGGTTTTGTGCTAACCTTTTGTCCGGTGACATTGTATTTGAGAGAAGTTATTATGTGGTTCTAACTCATGTTGCTGCTTTTCCCCTCCTGTACATATCTCTATCATTTTAGTTGTTATAAAGTACTCCTATCACTTTGCTGGATTAATTCTGTGTGTGTGTGTGTGTGTGTGTGTTAATGGCTACCTAAATCTATTTAGATTGTTTTCTATCCTTTTAAAAAATATATCAATATAAGAACAGTTTCATGTATTTCTTAGATACAACTCTAAGATAACAGACTTTCCTCACTCTCTCCTTCCCTCAATCCTCCTTCCTTTCTTTCCCATTAATTTTTATGATAGCATAATTTCAATCTACCTAATAATCACAGTCTTAATGCTTTACTGAGACTAAACCAGATATCCAAGTCACCTCTTTAATATATACAATCCAAAGGTTTTTAATATGCACAAAAATCTACAAAAATCTTCATGCAATTTTATATACATTTTATCACCCAAGAAATAAACTCCACAACCATTAGTAGTTGTGTCCCATAGCTCCCATGCTCAGTCATCCTCTTCCCACTAACCCAGGCCTCAGGCAATCAATTATATACATTTCATCTCTCTATTTGCTAGTTTGGAATTATAAACTATCCCTGCCATCTACCTGTAATTAAATATCTTTGAACAACATCTTTCATCTCCCGCTCCCACCTAACCATCCTATTCTACTTCCATGGGATCTGTAAGACCTGAAGTCAAAAATGAGTCAGAAGAAAACACAGAGGACACGCTCTTTGACCTTGTATTCAGCAATACATTCTATATATCTGACACTGAAAATAGAGACAATCAGAGCAAAAATCAGCAGGTGGAACTACCTCAAACATAAAAATTTCTATATGAGAAGGGAAACAATCCACATAGTGAAAAAGAATCCTGGGGAATGGGGGAAAAACATATGTAAACCAAATGTCTGTTAGGAGGTAGTATTCCAAATATGTAAGGAATTCAACTCTGCAGTAAACATCAAATAACTCACTTAAAATGGGCAAAGGTCCTGAATAGATTATTTCAAAGGAGACATGCAAATGGCCAGTCTTTTTGTGGAAAAATGCACAGATCACTAAGCATTAGGAAAATTAATATCAAAACCAAAATGATATAACACCTCATACATTTAGGATCATTATTACTAAAATGTCCAAAGATAACTGCTGTTATCAGGTAGAGGAAAGGGAACTGCTGTAAACTATCAGTGGGAATAAACCTGGTAGAGCCATAGGGACAAGGATATCGAGGTTTCTCAAAAAATTAAAAACAGAACTACCATACAGTCCAGCACTTCCATCACTGGATATATATCCAAAGGACAAAAATCTCAGAGGAGTATCTACATTCCCATGTCTATTGTTGCATCAATTAAAATATAAGCAATCAAGATATAAAAGCAAACTAAGGATTCATCAACGGATCAATGAGTAAGAATAAATGCGATTGTATATGTATATAAAATGAAATGTCTTTTAGTTTTTAAAAAGTAAGAGGGAGCCGGTTTTCACTTTCAGTTCTGTTAGAATCACTGAATCCCACATTGGAGTACCTGGTTTTGTTTACTGGCTCCAGCTCTTAATTCCAGATCCCTACTAAAGCAGATCTTGGGAAGAAGTACTGATGGCTAAAGTGACTGGGTTTGTGCTATTCCTATGGAGGACCTAGATTAAGTTCCAGTCTCCAGGTTCTTTGTTTTGGTCCCCCAGCTGTTGCAGGCACCTGGGAAGTAGATCATGGGAGCATTCTCTCTCTCTGTGCTTCCTTTTGCAACAACATTGATAATCCTAGATGACAAAAAAGGTACTGCAGGCTCTCATTTATAAGTGAAATCTTAAAACACACACACACACACACACACACACACACACACACGCTGACAGTAACAGAGTGTAGAAAGAGGTTGCCTCAGGTTGTGACATGGGGCAAAGAAGACTGTGGACCCTCAGTTATAAGGTGAAAACATACTGCAGACCAAATGTGCAGCATCTTGACTACAGTATATGATAATGTACTGTGTACCTGAAATTCACTAAGAGACTACATCTCAACTCTTCATTTTTTTTTTTTTTTTTTACAGGCAGAGTGGACAGTGAGAGAGAGAGACAGAGAGAAAGGTCTTCCTTTGCCGTTGGTTCACCCTCCAATGGCCGCCGCGGTCGGCGCGCTGCGGTCGGCGCGCTGTGGCCGGCGCACCGCGCTCGTCCGAAGGCAGGAGCCAGGAGCCAGGTGCTTTTCCTGGTCTCCCCATGGGGTGCAGGGCCCAAGCACCTGGGCCATCCTCCACTGCACTCCCGGGCCACAGCAGAGGGCTGGCCTGGAAGAGGGGCAACCGGGACAGAATCCGGCGCCCCGACCGGGACTAGAACCCGGTGTGCCGGCGCCGCAAGGCGGAGGATTAGCCTGTTGAGCCACGGTGCCGGCCCTTCAACTCTTCATTTTTAAGATGTATTTATTTATTTGAGAGGCAGAGTTACAAACAGAGAGAGGGAGAGACAGAAATAGAGGTCTTCTCTTCCATCCACTGGTTCACCCCACAAATGGTCGCAATGGTCAGAGCTGGACCAATCAAAAGCCAGGAGCCAGGACCTTCTTCCAGGTCTCCCATGTGGGTGCAGGGGCCTGAGATTTGGGCCATCTTCCACTGCCTTTCCAGCCATTAGCTAAGAGCTGGATCAGAAGAGGAGTAGCTGGAACAGGAACTTGTGCACATCTGGGATGCTGGCGCCTCAGGTGAGGGTTTAGCCTCTACGCCACAGCACTGGCTCCTCAAAATATTTAGCTGTGTGAGGGGATGTATATGCTAATTAACTTGCTGGTGCAATGCATTCTGAAATGTAAACGTATATCAAAACACCAAATTTTGGTATATATATATATATATATATTTGTCAATCATAACTCAATAAAGCTGTTAAAAAAAAAAAAAAAGCTGAGGTCTGAGGACCAGTGGACAGTGTAAGTGCATAAAATAATTAACCATTCAGAGCTCCCTGATGGTAACAGAATCCTTTTGGATTTTGCACACAGTTGCTGTCTGCCCCCTACCAATGCACAGGGTGGGAGACATTGTTCTTCTTGAGATGTTGCAAGTCTTGGTACTGCCTCTGTTGTTCTAGCTCTCTGTTGATAATCTCTGTGGCCTCAAAGTTGGGTGAAAGTTGTAATCATCTGGGGTCACTTATAGAATGTACATGTTTCTGGTATTTTTCACCTGGCTTACTAGATCAGAAAGTGCTTAGGTCGAGCTGTGCTGGTGATGCTGAGGCCATCTTGGGCGTTGCTCAGTATGTGGCAGCCTTGGGGATGGGTAAACTACTCAGCCATCAGAAGGCGACAAAACAGAGGTTTAAATTTGAATCTGCAGCACAAACTTGAATACAGTGCACTTGAGTTTGCAATCTTTGAAATCAAGTTTTATTATTTATAAAACAGAGTATATAAATCTGCTGAATGTGCAGTGGAGTGGATTAAATATAACGTTTTTACAAAATGTCAGCACTATTTTATGGCACATTATAGGTCATCCATCAGTAGCAGCTATAATAATCACCATCACATTTATGATTGAAATACAGAAATATTTGAAAAGTTGTCTGACAGAATAACTATATTTAAAATGCAAGTGTGACAAACACGTAATATGTAGACTGACAAAAAGACTTCTTTGAATAAATTTTGCATCTCTTTTTCCAGTTCTCAAAAGTCTATGGCCCTGTGTTCACTCTGTATATTGGTACAAAACCCACTGTGGTGTTGCACGGGTATGAAGCAGTGAAGGAGGCGCTAATTGATCTTGGAGAGGAGTTTGCTGCAAGAGGCAGCTTCCCAGTGGCTGAAAGAATGAATAAAGATCTTGGTAAGTGTACCCTTCTGTGTGTGCATGTGTGTGTGTGTGTTATGCAGTGGTAATGTGTAGAGGATGGAAAGCAGACTTGAAGACCTCCTCAGGAGAGTTTAGCCCATGCATGGGATTGCTGAGTGTAATGTCCCTCCTCCTTGCCTGGTATCTTTCTCTTAATCTCTGCTCTCCTACTAGGAGGGATCTTTTTAAGCAGTGGAAACAGATGGAAAGAAATGCGGCGCTTCTCACTCATGACCCTGAGGAATTTCGGGATGGGGAAGAGGAGCATTGAGGACCGAGTTCAAGAGGAGGCCCGCTGCCTGGTGGAGGAGCTGAGAAAAACCAACGGTGGGTGACCCTTACCCACATCGCTGACTCTCACTGCTCCTTCTCTATGCCGCCCTGGGAAATTTTCAGGGGTATCCAGACCTCTCATTCTGGGTCTTGGCTGTCAGCCCCCATATGGAGATGGGACAGTTTGAAGCATGTGTCTGTGTGTGTGTGATTGAACCCATGGTGTAGATGTTAAAGCCCTTTATGTCCTATTCTGTTCAGGTTTTTTCTTTGCTTTAAATTCATTATAGCATATAGATAAAAGATTTTGTTTCATTTGCTTTTTTCTTTTTAAAAATTTTTATTAATATAAAGAGAACAGATTTCATGTATTTCTTAGGCACAATTCTAAGAAGATAACCATAGTCGCTTCCCTCTCTTTCTCAATCCCATCCTTCCTTTCTTTTCTTTTCCTTTAATTTTTGCAGTAACATAATTTCAACTGATTATAATCACAGGCTTAATGCACCACTAACCATAATGTTCAACAAGTAAAATGAAGACCACTGTTCCACAGGAATACAGACAAGGGCTAAAGCAATAATCAAATTATAAGATGTCAATTTCATTCTTTTTTTATTCTCTATTAACTACCATGTCAGAAAAATTATGAGATTTGTCTTTTGGGGACTGGCTTATTTCACCATGCACAATGGTTTCAAGATGCAGCCATTTTGTTGCAAAAAGCAGGATTTCATTCCTTTTATGGCAGAGTAGCATTCCATTGTGCATATATACCACATTTTCTTTATCCGGTCATCTGCTGATGAACATCTATGTTGATTCTATATCTTAGCTATTGTAAATTGTGTTGCAATGAACATTGGTGTAAATATAATTCTTTTATAAGTTGATTTCATTTCCTTTGGATAAATTACTAGGAGTAGGGTGGCTGAGTCATATGGTAGATCTGTTTTCAGATTTCTGAGGAATCTGCATACTGTCTTCATTTCTTTAAAGAGCTAAAAAGCAGCATATATCTCATAATATAATTGTGGATAACTAATCAACAGCATTTCACTTTGCAAAACTTGCCAGTGTTCACAGCGAAATAACCCCTTACATTCTTGTGAAGCTGAACCAAGTGACATATGCTTTCACTTTCAGTTCCCATGGCTACGCTTGAACAGTCAGCCTCACTCACCTGCCTGAGGGCTTCTTCTAAAACTGGTGCCTATAGCTCACACCAGTAATGATGCTAATGTGTGCTTTAAGTGCTTCATGAATTCCCATTCATTATAATTTCACTGGAATCACAACATATAAGATCTATCATCAGAATTATTTTATATTGCCCACTGTTTAATGTATTCAGTCATAATTTTGAGGATAAATTTGCTACAGCAAAAACTTCCAATTACAAAAATATTAAGTTGTAAAACTTACCATGATTTCAACTTAATCCACTGCTTGCAATGCTGACCTTCCACATTGGTGTGACAGCTTGAGTCCTGGCTGCTCTGCTTCCAATCCAACTCCCTGCTAAAGTACCTAGAAAAGCAGCAAATTATGGTCCAATTACTTGAGCCATTGGCACCAATATGGGAGGGCCAGCTGCATTTCCTGGCTCCCAGCTTCAACATGCCCAGTCCTGACTGCTGCAGCCATGGGGAGAGTGGTCCAGGGGATGGAAGATTTCTTTTCATCTGACTCACTCTCTCTGTCGCTTTGCCTTTCAAAGAAAGAAAGAATGCCAGTGACAGAGTAAAAGGGAGAGACAGATTTTCGATCTGCTAGAGTCAGGAACTCCATCCTGGTATCCTACATTGGTGGCAGGGACTAAAGCACTTGGGCTCTCTTTCCAGCTGGATTCAAAGTTGACTTGAACTGACATTCCAATAAGGGAAGCCTGCACTACAAGCAGTGGCTTAATCCACTGCACCAAAATACCAGCCCCTAAAAACTGTCTTCTTAAATGTTTTCCATTTACCATCAAAATATGGCACATCTTGGCCTAAGTGAATTTAATACAGGTTGTGTGTTGGTATGAACATAAGGAAAACCACTATTAGACTCGATAATATGAACATAAAGGCCTACATAAAATGTGTTGGTCATTTCAGTTTCAAGCTAAAAGTGATATGTTAATTTTATAAATGCTGATTTTTCACTGCTTAAGGCAATTCCTAGGATAAGATTAATTGAAAATGTATCAGCTATCTCAAAAACAAGAGTTCTTATGCATATTTTAAACAGTTTTTTTTGATCTTCCCAATTTTTAGCCTCACCCTGTGATCCCACCTTTATCCTGGGTGCTGCCCCCTGCAACGTGATCTGCTCCATTATTTTCCAGAACCGTTTTGAATACACAGATCAGGATTTCCTTACTTTTTTGAAGCTGTTGAATGAAGGCATCAATATTCTAAGCTCCCCATGGATACAGGTGAGATACAAATCCCTTTCTTCACTGTAAAACATTTATGTTATTTACTGGTCATGCTAATAGACCATGCTGTGAAGGGACTCTCTGGACTTCACAGTCCTGTGCAGAGCTCAGCGACATCAGTGGGCATCTGGGAAATATGACTGAACCCATTATTTTATGCACCAGGAAACCAATGGACAAACATGGAGCTGACAATCAATCCCACTGGCTCCCTGACCAGTGGGGTTCCCACTACGCTCCAAAGCCCTATTTGTGTGAAGTGATTTGCTGACTGGACAAAAGCATAGACATAGCACTCAAGGATGTCCAGACCCTTGTGGAGGATGCCATCAGTCACCAGGAATGCTCCCCCAGTCACCTCCTAAGACCTCTCAGCACACTTAGCAAAAATACCCTCAGTTAGAATATCAAGGAATGGGAATACTTAGAGTCACAGAGGATGCCAGGAGACTAAGAACAGGTCTGGGATGTTTGACACCAGCTGACAAGGTCGCTGTGTTAAAAGAAAAATTGATCGGACTTTACAGAATATGGACCACAAAGAAATGCAATTTTTCATATGCTGATGGGTCTTTCCTGCATTCTTTCTAAAAGCTCCTCATGGTATCTTGGGGAACTGGCTGAACTCCTTTTGTGCACAGTCACTGTATCCATAAAATGTTCAACCAAATGGAATTCATGGCATTGTCAAAATTTTCCCTGTCCTAAAGCAGTGATTCAGCATCTGAGGCTGCAGGTAAGAAACAGCAAAGATGAGCACTGTGCTCAAGACCAGGCACACAAACTTCCTCAGCACCTGTCATCATCTACAAAGTGTAAATCATGGTCATTCATGCCACCCTGCATTTCCAGATTGTGGGAAAGCATTGATTCACAAAATAAGAGACTTAATATAAATCCATATTATTCCTAAAATTGACATATAAGCATAGGACATAGTTAACAAATTTAAACCTCTAGTCAAAGTTTTCTCTCACAAATTTTCTCTAAAAGTAGAAACTGACTATAAGTGTACAGTAAAAGTTTCCATCTCAAGGTGGACATCCTGTTATTTTTACTTTTAAAGCTAACATTTCCATCCTGGACTAGTATGTGATCTGTATGTCTTCATTAAATGTTTTTCTTTGGTAAAGAATGTTTTTGTTTTGTTTTTTAGGTCTGCAATAATTTTCCAGTTCTCATTGATTATTGCCCAGGGAGTCATAGAACATTTATGGAAGATATGACTTGTATCCAAAATTTTATTTCAGAGAAAGTAAAAGAACACCAACAATCCCTGGATATGAACAATCCCCGAAACTTTATTGACTGTTTCCTGATCAAAATGGAACAGGTGAAATGTCAACATCTCAATTATGTGGTAGTGTGTGTATTTTGTGGTTCATTTGTTAATTTACTTGGCATGTGTATATGTTAAGGCAAGAAATGCTTAACAAGCACTGTAAGTACTTCTTCTGGGCATGCATCTGTACCAAATATCCTAGAATCAAAATTCAGTTGTTAAAGGACTGGAAGACCTCAGTCCTGATCTTTAGTTATTAACAAACTACCGGAGGGAGACAGAAGGCACACCTCACTGAAAGGAAACAACTTTGAGCAAAGTGCAAAGTACAAAATATTGAGCCGTGAAATTAATTTGAGAATGATTATTTGTACTTGATGTGTGGGAGAATGAGGAGAAAAGGTGCAGGAAATGTGTTGTGGCAAGGTAGGTTAAGCTATGACTTGCTCGGCCAGCATCCCATATGTGAGTGCTGGTTTGAGTTCTGGCTACCCTGCTCCCATTCCACCTTGCTAACATTTCTAGGTAGGCTGCACATGATGGCCAAAGTACTTGGGCCTCTTCTACTCTGTGGGAGATGTGAACTGAGTTCCTGGCTCCTGGTTTAGCCTAGCTCAGAGTTGACTGTTGCAGCCATTTGGTGGGGGGAGAGGGATTTTTTGTTTGTTTTTTAAAGCTTTTATTTAATGAATATTAATTTCCAAAGTACAGCTTATGGATCACAATGGCTCCCCCCCCATAACTTCCCTCCCACCCGCAACCCTCCCTTTTCCTACTCCCTCTCCCCTTCCATTCACATCAAGATTCATTTTCAATTCTCTTTATATACAGAAGATCAGTTTAGTACATATTACATAAAGATTTCAACAGTTTGCCCTCACATAGCAACACAAAGTGAAAAATACTGTTGGAGTACTAGTTATAGTATTAAATCACAATGTATAACACATTAAGGACAGAGATCCTACATGATATTTTTAAAAAATTGATTAATTTTCTATGCAATTTCCAATTTGACACCAAGTTTTTTTTTTCATTTTCAATTATCTTTATATACAGAAGATCGATTCAGTATATACTAAGTAAAGATTTCATCAGTTTGCACCCACACAGAAACACAAAGTGTAAAACTACTGTTTCAGAACTAGTTATAGCATTACTTCACATTGGACAACACATTAAGGACATGAGACGTAAGTACACAGTGACTCCGGATGTTGATTTAACAATTTGACACTCTTGTTTATGGCGTCAGTAATCTCCCTAGGCTCTAGTCATGAGTTGCCAAGGCTATATGGAAACCTTTAGGGTTCCCCGACTTCGATCTTATTCCAACAGGGTCATAGTCAAAGTGGAAGTTCTCTCCTCCCTTCAGAGAAAGGTACCTCCTTCTTTGATGGCCCCATTCTTTCCACTGGGATCTCACTCGCAGAGATTTTTCATTTAGGTTTTTTTTTTTTTTTTTTTTTTTTGCCACAGTGTCTTGGCTTTCCATGCCTAAAATACTCTCATGGGCTCTTCAGCCAGATCCGAATGCCTTAAGGGCTGATTTTGAGGCCAGAGTGCTATTTAGGACATCTGCCATTCTATGAGTCTACTGTGTATCCCGCTTCCCATGTTGGATCATTCTCTTCCTTTTTGATTCTATCAGTTAGTATTAGCAGACACTAGTCTTGTTTGTGTGATCTCTTTGACTCTTAGACCTATCAGTGTGATCAGTTGTGAACTGAAGATGATCACTTGGACTAGTGAGATGGCATTGGTACATGCCACCTTGATGGGATTGTATTGGAATCCCCTGGCACGTTTCTAACTCCATCATTTGGGGCAAGTCCGACTAAGCATGTCCCAAATTGGGGAGAGGGGTTTAACCAGTAGATGAAAAACTCTGCGTGTGTGTATATACACGTGTGTGCTCTGTGTGTGTGTATGTACACGTGTGTGTATGTTTCTGTCTTTCCCTAGGTCTGTAGTTCTACCATTCAAAGACATAAAATAATGGATCTTTTTTTGAAAGAAAAGCAATTGGTCATCACTGTTTGATTGTCATAACTTTGTATTAAGTTTTGAAATTGTAGATCATGAGGCTGGCGCCGCAGCTCACTAGGCTAATCCTCTGCCTGCGGCGCCAGTACCAAGAGTTCTAGTCCAAGTCAGGGCGCCGGATTCTGTCCCAGTTGCTCCTCTTTCAGTCCAGCTCTCTGCTGTGGCCCGGTAGTGCAGTGGAGGATGGCCCAACTGCTTGGGCCCTGCACCCGCATGGGAAACCAGGGGGAAGCACCTGGCTCCCGGCTTCGGATCAGCACAGCACGCCAGCCGTAGCTGTCATTTGGAAGGAAGGAAGGAAGACCTGTCTCTCTGTCTCTCTCTCTCTCACCATCTAACTCTGCCTGTCCAAAAAAAAAAAATTGTGAATCATGAATTTGATTCTCATGGTTCCAAATGAATGTAAGGATTGCTCTTTCCATTTCTTCAAAAATGCCATGGAAATTTAGAGGGAGTACAATCAGTCACTGAGTATATCTTTGTGGGGAATATCACTGTCTTAATGATATTAAGCCTTCAGATTCATGAATGTGTTTTCATTTACTTAGATTTTTTTTGTATTTTCTTCCAACAATGATTTGTAGTTCATTGTACAAGTCAATTAATTTTATGATAAAATATATTAAACGATTTTATGTATTTGCAACAGAGATGTAGATAATAGATAGATGTTAGACATAGACAGATAGATACATAGACAGACACATAGATAGATCCAAGTCAATGGACAGAGATAGAACCCATCTCCTGGATAGTACTCTTCATATTCCTGTGACTAGTGAGTCCAGATAGAGGCTGAAGCTACAATTTGGCTATGCTGCCCAAATATCCCATATGGGTAGTAGGAAAGTAATTACTTGAGTTATTACTGCTTCCTCCCAGGGTTTGCATTACTGGAAAGCTGGAATGAGAAACTATATCCAGGAATCAAATTTGGGAAGTTGGATTCATAACAAGCATCTTAACTGCCAGGCAACCCTTTGTAGTCAAATTTATTGTTAGATATTTTGTTCTTTTGTATGCCCTTGTTAATGGAATTGTCTTCATGATTTCATGCTCTGAATTATTTTAAATGTATTGGAATCGATATTTTAGAAACTAATTTTTGAAATAATTTCATCGAATCAACCCTAGGAAAAGCACAACCAGCAGTCTGAATTTACCCTTGAAAACCTGAAATACACTGTAGGTGATCTATTTGCTGCTGGGACAGAGACCACAAGCACCACTCTCAGATACGGACTCCTGCTCCTGCTGAAGCACCCAGAGGTCACAGGTAGGACCACAGGTGACGAGCAGGGTGAATTTCAGAATACAGATTTGTCAAGACACTGCTAGCATTCTCCATCTTATTTCTGTTGGAGAAACTTTAGTAACTAAAACAAGTGCCAACAGCTGCATGGGCCCAAATGGAATAAAGCAATAAAATGGGACATCATTGCACAGTAAGAGGTGAAGAACAATGTGAGAAGCAGCAAAATGGTAATGCTTAGGTTTCTGTGTTGCATCGGGAGATGACTAATGGCAGAAATAGCCAGCATGAACTGGCTTACAGTTACATGCTCATTTACTTGGGAAGAAACCACTTGAAATAGTAGATATATTCCTGCAGAAATCATTCAGGATTGTGATATTGAAGTCTTCTTACGGGATGATTAAAAAAAAAAGATAATTTCCATAACGAAGTATAAGGATACATTCTAGAAATTTAGAGAGGTGGCCAGGAAAATTTTCTACAATCTGAGAAGTCTTCTAAAACGTAGAATCATCAAAAACATGTTTCTATCTGGGCAGAAGATGTGCTTAAAACTATTTCGTTATTTCTACAGTCTGTTACAACTGAACGAGTATTTTCACAAATAGCAATTTTGCTTTGGGTGAGTAATGTTAAATTTATGAATAACTTTATTTTAGAGATCTATCTTTACAGAGTTCCAGTTGTTCATAGCAGAGTAGAGCAGAAAAGACTTTTATGTTTGAAGACCCTCACTAAAGGAATTATAAAGTAATTACAAATGGAAATTAGTCTTTCCAAGGTTGAAGAAGGGGAGAAGACAAAACAGCCAGCACTTCTTCAGCAGGTTTCTGAAACGTAGAAGGAAATGATGAGACTGATGAGCGGAGAGGATGAGACTGCATCCTAGATGTCAGAATAAGACTTTCTACCATGGAAAAGTTAGTCTGTACAATCTCCTTCCTGCTCAGGACTTGGAAGTACCAAAGGTGAAATAAATTTTGGAAGAGAGAGACAGAATGAGAAGGCCAACACTGTCAGATTCCCTCTACGCCCCTTCAGGTCACTGTTCCTCTCACAGGAAGAGTCTTTGGAGAAATGAACAGAACAGGCCTTATGGTCAGGGACACCTTGCAGAAACATGGAAGGAACCAATACAGAGCTGAAAAGAGGGCACAAGTACAAGTTCACATCTTGAATTCTGAGATTCTTAGCTCTTTTCTGCTTCCTGAACTCTGAAACTAGCACCCAGATATGCACTGCAGAGAATTTGCAGCTCCTGAGGAAAGACTAGCAAATCATCATTAAGACAGAAAATTCTCTCCAAATTTCCAGCAGAGTGAATGAAATAAAATCCACCTCCCCAAGACACAGGGTCAAGGATTTATCAAAACCTCAGAGAACGTTAGAACCATAAGAATTTTCAGGCACAATTCAAGTCAAATGTAAAGCAGTAGGAATCAGAATTCTAAAGAGCAACTATATCATCTTGTGTTTTCTTTTTTTTTTTTTTTTTTTTTTTTACAGGCAGAGTGGACAGTGAGAGAGACAGAGAGAAAGGTCTTCCTTTGCCGTTGGTTCACCCTCCAATGGCCGCCGCGGTCGGCGCACTGCGGCCGGCGCACCGCGCTCGTCCGATGGCAGGAGCCAGGAGCCAGGTGCTTTTCCTGGTCTCCCCATGTGTTTTCAAACATAAAGATTTTTAAGATCTGTTTGCCAAAAATCTTACTCCCTGCTTTCTCTTAAATAGAAAAAGTAGCAAGTATGTGCTGCCCCCCAGTATTTGAAACTGTTACTTAGCTCCGTTCCTGTAGCAGTGCTGAAACAAAATAATGAGGACGAGGTTTGAGGTTAAATGAAAAAGTTTAGTCTGCTGATAGATGAGGGAGTAGCAGACTTCCAAGTCTCAAGATGTATCACCCTGCTTAGTGTAGGAGGTCTGGGATTTTTAAAGAGGCTTTGAAGAAGGTCAGGCTGCTGAACCAGGTGCTGAAGCTGCGTGCCAGTTGATAACGGGGTATTTTAGGCATCAGCATAGTTCCATGGGAAACTAGCTTGGTGGCTGGACTTCATCATGAGGAGGACATAGCAGGCAGGATGCCTACGTAGCTACAAAACATCGTTTGGCTGACATCCAAAAAAGGCAAAGTATTGTGTTAAGACATTTCAGTGTTTCCACATTCAGGATGAAGCCCACCCTGCCTGGAGCCATTGCTTATCATGATCCTAGTTATTTGTACCCCTTTGCATTTTGCTACAACAAGTTGGAACATCTCCTCATACTGACTGGGGAGGGCCAGAATATTTTGCTACTGTACCTGGGTTTCTCAAGGCCAGTTTCTGGAATTCACGAGCAAGTATCATTTTCCTGTATAAATACACACTTTACTCAGTCACAGGCTTAGTACCTTCAGGCATGGTAGTTTGGTTTTATTCATCAAATATGAAATGGAAAAGAAAGGTATTTGGTCTGGTTATGATACAAAACAGAGGAAGCAAATGGCTCCAGGAATAAGGAGATGTCATGATAAAGGATAGAGGTTTAAGGGAGGGTGCTGGACACCAGCTCAGAAAACAACCAATTCCAACTCTACTACAGAGCTGAAGCAGGTGTGAGGGAAGATAAGAACAATGCAAAAAGTGATTGATTGTGGAGACCAGGCTGGGTCGAATCTGAGATGTACACGAGAAGCCTAAAGGACACTTCAGGGGATGGGGGCAAAAGCATGCATCATGTACTAGTCTGAGAGGGTTCCTTGGCCGGATACCACACCCTCCTTGTCTCATATATCTGCAGGCTATATCTGTCCTTGAAGGCAAATATTTTGGCCACCTTTTTAATATGGATTGTTCATTCAAATTACATGAAACATGAATATTATCTCCTTTAAGGGAAAATATATTTCCTTGAACTAATCTTGTTCTCCTAGTACTAACCCGCTGAGAAAAGCAGCATGCTGTGATCGTGCGAGTATCGAAGCCCTTGTAAAACTAATAAAATTTGACTATTGCTCTGACCATTTTTTGACTCATGATTCCAAACCTCATTGGAAAACAGCACAATTGATATTTGTGATTTAATGTTTGAAAACGCATTACAAGGAGATTGAAACACTTTACTGAGCATTTGGGAAGAATTTAAGTATGTAGCTAGTATATTGATATAAATTGCTCAAAGTAGGTTAAAATATATACCAAAAATTTAACATAATCATGATTATTTTATCATTGAGTAGCATTGTTATTTAAAATATAAATGCATACAGTTAAAATTGTGATGAAAATACATAGGTGAAGTTATAGTCAGGGGAAGCACTTGCATGTGTATCCACTTTGTGTGGATTTGATTTTAGGTGAAAGTGGAGATATCAGTCCTCTTCTCTCATGTTTAAAGGTCAT
Source organism: Sylvilagus floridanus (assembly GCA_949820135.1). Classification (NCBI taxonomy): domain Eukaryota; kingdom Metazoa; phylum Chordata; class Mammalia; order Lagomorpha; family Leporidae; genus Sylvilagus; species Sylvilagus floridanus. Next base: position 47,919,987 of record OX463235.1, read on the forward strand.
GGGATGTGACCTGAACTTAGATAGATCAAGAAATACAAACAAAAGTAGAATCATTGTTTAGAAATATGAAATAGATTTCAGAAAACACTGCCACAATGAATCAAAGATGCTGCATTTAGGGAGAAGAACTTTGAAGAGAGTGTCTTGCACTTACATCCATGTGCAAACACACACACACACACACAGTCCTCAACCAGTGATCATTTGACTTGTACTTTTTATGAGTTTAATGTGGTATGGAAGTGATATCCACTAAAGTAGAAAGCATAATTCAAATTTTGATTTTTGAGCTCTTCTGGAATCAAAAATATACAGCGTGATACTGTTTTGTGAAACTGGATCCTGGCAGCAAGCTGGAGTTTCCAGTCAGTCCCACATTCATGAGAGAAAACAACTGATTCCCTAGTATACCATATTCAATAAATGGCATGGGCTATCCAACACTTTGTTATAAACTTGGTTTGCATTAGATGATTTTGATCAATGTTATGCTTTGTAAGTGCTCTGGAGTCCAGGATAAGCTATAATATTTTAGAAGTTAGGAGTATTTAATGCATTGGCACCTTAATGATATTTTCAATTTATGACAGGTTGATTATGGCATAACCCCATTGTAAATCGATGTGCATCTATAGAAATTTAGCATTAAAATTTAACTTTAAAAACATTCCATATTATTTGATAACATTAATATTCATTTCTGGGTAGCAAATGGTGTAGTGAGTAAAGGTGCCACCTGTGGTGCCAGCATCCCATATGGGTGCTTGTTCGAGTTCTGGCTGCTCCCTCCACTCCCAATCCAGCTCCCGGCTGGTACACTTGGGAAAGCAGTGGAAGATGGCCAAATTCCTTGAACCCCTGCACCCATGTGGAAGACCCAGAAGAAGCTCCTGGTTCCTAGCTTTGGATCACCCCAACTCCAGCTGTTGCGGCCATTTGGGGAAGTAAACCAGTGGCTGGAATCTCTCTCTCTTTATCTATCTATCTATCTATCTATCTATCTATCTATCTATCTATCTATCTCCTCAGTAACTCTGCCTTTCAAATAAATAAGTAAATATTTTAAAAATTAATATTCATTCTTAATTTTTCTGTAATGACAGTAGTTTCTTGAGTTAATAATGAGATAAATGTTATGTTCATGTTTTAAAATGTATCATAACTTTTACTAAACAAGTTGATATATTTGCTAAAATATCATTATATACAAATGCACTTGCATAACTCCATTTTATGGCAATTTTTACATTTATGTAGTTATACTCAGAGCATGTAAAAGGCCCATGGTATAACCCTATACCTCTTGTAACTCTGAAATTCTGTGACAACTGTGTCAGTTTTCTCTTTCCCATGAGTTCTTTCTTATGTCTTATCAGCTAGGATCCAGGAAGAGATTGAGCGCGTGATTGGCAGACACCGGAGCCCCTGCATGCAGGACAGGAGCCACATGCCCTACACAGATGCTGTGATACATGAGATCCAGAGATACATTGACCTGGTCCCCACCAGTCTGCCCCGTTCCGTGACACGTGACATTAAATTCAGGAACTACCTCATCCCCAAGGTAAGAATGTTTCTCTTACACCGTACCTCTGGGATTTTGAAATTCTGAAGTTCTCAGTACTGTTTGAATACCTATTCTCATATGTTTGACAGATTGATGTACTTAATGCTATTTCTAAACTACATAGCTTCAAACTATAGTGCTACATAATAGCTCTTCATATATCATAATGTGAGTCTTCCAAATTTGTTCGACTTTTCATGATTACTCTGACTACTATTAGTTCTGCACATTTTCAAATACATCCTAATGCCAATTGTTAAATTCCAAGCACTCTCCTAGAGTTTTAGGGGCGTAACATTAAATCTGTAGGTAAATTCAGAAAAAAAAGAGATCCTAACATGTTCAGTATTTCAGCATGTGGATATTATATATTTTTCCAACAATTTGAACTTTCTTTATTATTCTGGTAATAATTTGTTTCCAGTGCAATGGTATACACACATTTCACAAGGTTTCTCCTGATACCTAATATCTTGATTGTAATATAAATAATAAAGTGTTTTTCCATTTCTATGCTTTTGTTATATGAAAATATTATTATAATTTTATTACCTTTTGTCTTGCAAGTTTGCTAAATTTACTAGTTGTTGCTAAAATTTTATGTGTAGATTCATTTGGAATTTCTAATGTACCTTATCCTACTTGCTTTACTTTTTATTTTCTAATTCTCATGACATTAATTTCTGTTTATTGCATTTGTGCCCTGGAGGGAATTTCATGAGAGCATTGAGCAAAAGCGGTAGTGATGGGCATCCATGTTCTGTTTTTGATCTCTGGTACTGGTGGTTTAATAACAGTCTAGTGAGCATGATGGCAGATCTCCATTTTGGTAGATGTGTTTTTTTAATATTTTATTTATTTAAAAGGCAGAGTTACAGAGAGAGAGAGAATAGACCTTCCATTCACTGCTTCAGTTTCCTAAATGTCCACAACTCCCAGGGTTGGACCAGACCAAAGCCAAGAGCAGGAGTTTCCTGTGTGTCCCCTAGGTGGCTGCAGGGACCCAAAGATTTGTGCCATCTCTCACTGCTTTCCCAGGTGCATTAGCAAGGAGTTGGATTGGAAGTGGAGCAGCAAGGACTCAAACTGGTGGCCATATAGGTGCTCACACTGTAGGCAGTGGCTTTACCTGCTGTGTCACAGCACCGGATCTAGATGTTGTATTTCTTCTCAAATGAATGGAGATTCCTTTATCCCATCTTTGCATGATATTTTGTGACCAATTCCATTAAATGGATTCTACGCTTTTTTTTCAATGGTATATTTGACCTCCCTTTCTCCACTAAATATGTTCATAATAAGTAATATATACCATCAGCTTTATCTTATCCTCTTATTGTTTGTAAAGGACATTTGTATTTATATTTGTGAGAGATCATTCTCCAATTATTCTTCCTTGAAATTTTCTTCTCAGATATCTGATATCAAGGTAATGCTGGCCTCAAAAATGAAATGAGATACGCTCTTCATTTTTAGTCTATTTTTATTACCTTCCTATATTTCCACTTTTTGGTGAACACTTGGTTGTGTCTTTGTAATGGCTAATAAACTTTGGTTAAGAATACATTATGATTGAAAAAATGTGGTTTCTAATGATTTTTATCATCTTCAAAAAAGAGTTTTTACACCCTCCCAAGCTTGTGACAGTAATGCTTTATTTCCTACTTTCTGTCAGGATTAGACATGATCACACTGCACTATTAAATGTAACCATCAGCTGACATATCTGAGATTCTTCCAATAGAACTTCCTACAGTGATGCAAATGTTGTACATCTGTGTTGTCCTATAAAGAAATTATAAGCCACAGGTGCATGTGGAGTATCTCTTATATTATCAGGACAATTGAATGAATGATTTTTAAATTTTATTTATTTTCATTAATTTAATAAACTAATATTAAGTATAAATTACAATATATGGAGCATGGCTACTCTATTGTACAGCACAAATATACAGTCTTTTTCCTAACAGGGTAAAAATCTTCCAAAGAATAAAATATAAGTTAGCATGATCTCTTTGGTTAGCTAAAACTTGACTTTGAATGAAGTGAACCATTTATATTCTTATTTATCCATATTTTTGTAAATATTCATAATTTCTCTAAAAGTATCAGTGTGTTTGTTTAGATAATATTATCCGACAATATGATGAGCATATCATAAATTCTAGTAATTACTTTGCAATATCTTTTGAAAATGTAAAAAAAAATTCTGAAAATGAAAATACTAGGTTCCTGAATTTTCACTTAAGGGATCAAGTATTTATAACTCTAAGAAGGTAAATGTTTATATTTTTTACCTGAAGTGGAGAAATTAAAACTACAACTCGAAGGATATTTTGAGATGCCTAATAAAATAAATTAGGAAAGAATAATTTGTGCTTTTGTGTCCTATCTAAAATTATTTTCACCACAGGGAACCAAAGGTTTACCCCTGCATTTTGTTTTAAAAATTTTATACCTTTAACTCATGTATTTAGATCACTGATCCACTTTAAGTTAATTTTTATTTATGTGTGAAGTATTGATCTTGCAGATTTTCTTTTCTTGTCAGTATCAAATATTCCAAGATGATCTGTTTATGTCTTCTTTATATCTTCAGATAAATTTTCACATATTAAATTTTTAAGTAATCCATGGAAATAATCTAAAACAAAATATAGCCTATATATATGATAAACTCAAGGAATGAAACAGTCACTCAGCATCATATCTTTAAAAATTTTTAAACTAAATAGCATTTTCAATACAAATACATGCTTACTTTTATACCTAGATATCTATCTTTCTACTTTTCACATGTAGCACTTCAACACTCCAATATATATATATCCATCCTAAAAATAAGGATTTTCTTTTATATAGTAATAAAAACTCATATCTCATTCACATTCAAAGAATTATCATTGAGACCAGCGCCACGACTAACTAGGCTAATCCTCCGCCTGCAGCGCTGGTACCCCGGGTTCTAGTCCCAGTTGGGGCACCGGTTCTGTCCTGGTTGCTCCTCTTCCAGTCCAGCTCTCTACTGTGGCCTGGGGGGGGGGGGGGCAGTGGAGGATGGCCCAAGTGCTTGAGCCCTGCACGTGCATGGGAGACCAGGAGGAGGCACCTGGCTCCTGGCTTCGGATGGGCACAGCGCGCTGGCCATAGCAGCCATTTGGGGGTGAACCAACGGAAGGAAGGCCTTTCTCTCTCTGTCTCTCTCTCTCTGTCTCTCTCTGTCTCTCTCTCACTGTCTAACTCTGCCTGTCAAAAAAAAATTATCATTGAAATAACAATATTGTTGCAAACATACTCTATATTTAAATTTTGCATTTCTACTACTGACTTTATATTCCTTTTTCTTGCAATATGGTGTCCAAACAAGGAACAAGGATACAATTGATTACCTTGTCCCTTACTCTTCTGTATTGAAGCATGGCTTCCTTTCCCATGTTCTCTCTCTCTCTCTCTCTCTCTCTCTCTTCAATACAATGACAATTTTAAGGAGGACAGGCAGGTTGTCAGGTGAAACATTGCTCACCTGGTTTGGCGGATTGTTCATCAGTGATTCCATTCCAGTTACAATTTTGGAAGGAAATCCATGTGCTGCTGTGTATGTCCCACTGAATTTAAGGGGAGACATGGCACGATGGTATCACTTATCCCATCATGGGTGATGATAAATGTCTTCATTTAGTAAGGAAGTGTTTATCATACCTCCCTGTTTTATTCATTAATTAAAAACATACATGGCATGGCATTTTAAGAACTTATGAATATCCCTTTTTCTTTTTTTTCTTTTTTTTAACTTTTATTTAATAAATATAAATTTCCAAAGTACAGCCTATGGATTACAATGGCTTTTCCCCCCAATAACTTCCCTCCCATCCGCAACCCTCCCATCTCCTGCTCCCTCTCCCATTCCATTTGCATCAAGATTCATTTTCAATTATCTTTATATACAGAAGATCAATTTAGTATATACTAAGTAACAGTTTCAACAATTTGCATCCACACACAACATAAAATGTAAAATACTGTTTGAGTACTAGTTATAGCATTAATTCACATTGTACAACACATTAAGGACAGAGATCCTACATGAGGACTAAGTGCACAGTGACTCCTGTTGTTGACTTAACAAATTGACATTCTTGTTTATGGCATCAGTAATCTCCCTAGCCTCTGGTCATGAGTTGCCAAGGCTATGGAAGCCTCTTGAGTTCGCCGTTCCCATCTTATTTAGACAAGGTCATAGTCAAAGTGGAAGTTTTATCCTCCCTTCAGAGAAAGGTACCTCCTTCTTTGATGGCCCCGTTCTTTCCACTGGGATCTCACTCACAGAGATCTTTCATTTAGGTGTTGTTTTGTTTTGTTTTGTTTTGTTTTTTGCTAGAGTGTCTTGGCTTTCCATGCTTAAAATACTCCCATGGGCTCTTCAGCCAGATCCGAATGCCTTAAGGGCTGATTCTGAGGCCAGAGTGCTGTTTAGGACAACTGCCATTCTGTGAGTCTGCTGTGTATCCCACTTCCCATGTTGGATCATTCTCTCCTTCTTAATTCTATCAGTTAGTATTAGCAGACACTAGTCTTGTTTATGTGATCTCTTTGATTCTTAGACCTATCATTATGGTCAATTGTGAACTGAAATTGATCACTTGGACTAGTGAGATGGCATTGGTACATGCCACCTTGATGTGAATATCCCTTCTTCACAAACAATTCATCCAAAAATTTTACCATGATTGATGATCTTTAACTGAATTTTTGAAAATAATGATTTTTTTCATTAATCATTTCTTCTGAATATTTTTTGCTATTTCCATCTGTAAAAAAGAAAGAGCTCTGTCATTATTAGTTAAGAGGAAAAACTCATATCAGTAATAACTGCTCGATTTTATTTCATTTCTAAACTCTGTATTTTATCATCTAGAAATGGAAACTTCTAATCAAATCAGACTGCTGGTCTAAAAACCTTTTTGAAAAGACACTCTGGGCATTTCAGGAGCCAACAGAGTCTTTTTTTAAAACCAGAATTCCTTAAAAGATGTGGGAAACTGAAGGGATTCAATAGAGCAGCAGGTGGGGATAGACATCAGTGTTCGTTGTCCATTTGGTGACAAGGAGAACGGAGTGTTGAGATCCAAGTATTGCAGTACTGAGAACTTCACATTCAATTGTAGGTCACCTTAGCAAAATCATTGCCACCTTCCTTAAACTCATGCATTTTATTACTTTGTATGTCTAGCTGGACATGTCAGTGCTCTTTCTTTGGTGAGAATTTCCTCAACCAGGCATCAGAGAAATTACATGAAATAACATCCAAAATTTCTTCCAGCTCCGTGACTTCATTATATCTCAACTTATCTGTGCCCATTAATTCTAGGGCACAACCGTATTAACATCACTGACATCAGTGCTACACGATGACCAAGAATTCCCCAACCCAGAGAGCTTTGACCCTGGCCACTTCCTGGACAAGAGTGGCAACTTTAAGAAGAGTGACTACTTCATGCCTTTCTCAACAGGTAATAGAAATTAATTCATAATACAGAAGACAAATTATCTACATGGGGTCAGTTAACGTTGACGATGCCTAATTCAGGGGCTGGGTAGAACTGCTTTGTGTGCGTGGCCACAAATACCACCCTCAGTGCTCATGCATGTTCCCTGCCCATGGTACATCCTCATTTTTGATACAACTTTGAGTTTTCCAAATTAAGAGAGGTGGAGGAAAGGTTAAATTCTGCGTCGTTAAACATCCTCAGCTACACATAATTCCTCATTCAAGAACTCACATTGTTTCAGGCTAGAAAAAGAGAAAAATGATTCACGTGATCTATGCTTAATTTTGTGACTAAAACCAGAAAGAGTTAGAATCTACTGCTTGCGGGAGTCATGGAGTGCAATGGTAAATGTCTGGCTCAGAAAAACTAGAAGTGGATGCTCTCAAGTATTCATGTGAAGATGGGTCAGAAATTATAATTACTTCTAAACAGAAGGTATAGCATGAGATAAAAGTTGAAACAGCATGGTGTGTTGGAGACTGATAAAGAGTAGGTATGGCTAGGCAACAAACTAAATGGATGGTGTGAATAGAAGGAAAGATGATGGCATGGAACACCAGGCAGGGACCAAGGAACCTAAGCATTCAAAGTGGATTTCTAGAAAAAAGATTGATGGAAACTTAAAATGTCACAAAAAAAAAAAAGTTATAATAAGTGAACAGTTAATGAAATGCTCAGCACAGATCTAATATTCTATAATTTTAGGTGAATTAAGAGGCCCTCATAAATGAAGATACTAGATGGATATAAAGCATTTCCATCATTTTGTCCATCTATAAAATTAACCATATTTCATATTTATAACTATATTTCATATTTACCAGTCATCTATCCATTCAAAAGGAACCTATTATTCAAGGAGTATCTGTCCTCTGTTACTTTCAGGAAAACGTATTTGTGTGGGAGAGGGCCTGGCCCGCATGGAGCTGTTTTTATTCCTCACCACCATTTTACAGAACTTTAGGCTAAAACCTCTGGTTGATCCAAAGGACATCAACATCACCCCAGTTGTCAACGGATTTGCTTCTGTGCCTCCTCCATACCAGCTCTGTTTCATTCCTGTCTGAAGAAGACAGATTGCCTGGGTCCATCTCTGCCTCCATCCACAACTCCTTTTCCTCTGGGACATTGGTCAGCTCCTTCTCATTATAAGAGATGCTTTCTCTGACCTCTCCTCTCATATTCTTATTCCTTCAAGATCCACTTACCATCCAACTTCCTTTAAGGAAAATTTCCTGAATTTTCACAAATAAAATATATGACTACCATTCTTCATACTCCTCAAACCTATATGCTCTCTAATGTAATACTTATATGAGTGATTACCGAGGTTTCAATGAAAACAGACCAAAACTTGGAAGATATTGTTATGTGAAATAAAACATAAATAAAAAACAGAAACTGCATAATGTAATTTACATCAAAAAATCTGAAGTTTGAATTCATAGAAATAGAGAGGAGGTCATTCGAGGCTGAGGTAAGGATTGGATTGGATGAGCAAAGGTGAGAAGTTAGCTAAAAAGCTCAAAAGTTCAGTTAGTCTGGCAGAAGAAAAAATTTCTAATGATCTATTTGACACTGTGATAACTATTACTATTAATAATTCGCTGTATATATCAAAACTAATGTAACAGGTTTCAATGTTCTCATCACATACAAAGAATAAGTATGTGAGATAATGACCATGTTAATTAACCTATTTTAATTATTCTACAGGGAATACATATATCACAACCTCACATTGTACTCTGTGTAAAAATGTATACTGTTTTTCAATGAAAAATATATGGAAGTGTATTAAAATTAAAAGTGCATATTAAAACCAAATTACATATGCATTAAATCTTTTTTTTAAGCTCTTCACACCTACCTTTATTTCCCCAATCCACATGGGAGACCTGGAAGGTGCTCCAGGCTCCTGGTCAGATCAACCCAGTTCCGTCTGTTGCAGCCATTTGGGGAATAAACCAGTAGATGGAAGACCTCTCTCTGTCTCTCCCTCTTTATCTCTCTCTCTCTCTGTAACTCTTCCTTTCAAATAAATAAACAAATTTTAAATCCAAGTTTCTAACTGGTACATTTAAAAAAACGAATCTCATACACATACTTTTTAGAAAAGATTTAATTAGTTATATGAAAGGCACAGTTAGAGAAAGAGAGAAAGAGGGACACACACACACACACACACACACACAGAAGAGAGAGAGATCTTCCATCCACTGGTTCACACCCCAGATGGTCACAATGGCAGGACTGGGCCAGGCCAAAATCAAGAGCAAAGAGCTTCATCCAGAGCTCCTTCCAGGATGCAGGGACCTAAGTGCTTGAGCCATCTGCTGCTGCTTTGCCAGGTCCATTTGCAGGGAGCTGGATTGGAGGTAGAGCAGCCAAGACATGAATCAGTACCCACAGGGGATGCAAACATTGCAGACCACAGCTTAAGGCCACAATGCTATCCCCAACAAACACATACTTTAAGTAAAAAGAAACTAGATACAAAACATATTAATGTGTGGTTCCACTGGTCAGTGCCATGGCTCACTAGGCTAATCCTCCGCCTTGCAGCGCCGGCACACCAGGTTCTAGTCCCGGTCAGGGCACCGGATTCTGTCCCGGTTGCCCCTCTTCCAGGCCAGCTCTCTGCTGTGGCCCAGGAGTGCAGTGGAGGATGGCCCAAGTGCTTGGGCCCTGTACCCCATGGGAGACCAGGAGAAGCACCTGGCTCCTGCCTTCGGATCAGCGCGGTGCGCCGGCTGCAGCGCGCCGACCGCGGCGGCCATTGGAGGGTGAACCAAAGGCAAAGGAAGACCTTTCTCTCTGTCTCTCTCTCTCACTGTCCACTCTGCCTGTCAAAAAAAATAAATAAAAAATAAAAAATGTGTGATTCCACTTATGAAGATCAGAAACAGGCAAAATTCCGTATGGTGTGATACTGCATGCATTTAGGAAGGAGTGGAGTGAATAATTAACACAGACATGAGTGGACTTCTGGAGTCCTAGCAAAATTGTGAGAGTTCATTGAAAAAAGTTGTGAAAGTTCATTGAACTTCATATTTAAAACATGTGACACATTCTCAATGTATATTATTATACAATGAAAATGGTTACTTCACAAACAAGAACAAACAGCTGTAACTAAGCTGTGTCTGTTTACGTCATCATGCTGATGCCTTCCTGTCCACCATTTGGGCAGTGATGGGAAATCTAATGTGAAAGTTAAACTGGGGACTGAAAACCTGGATTCTAAAGCAACATCTTGTTCTGATGCATCAGTGACACTTCAGCTCCCTCACTGAAACACCAGTTCCCCACTCATACAAATAAAGTGGTGGATCTGTGAGATCTATCCTGTTTCATTAGTGATGAGTCTCTCATTTCATAAAACAAGGCAAGGCCAGAAAGGAGCCTCACGAGAGGAAGGGGGAGGAGAATAGAGACAACCAATTCTTTTTTTTTTATTTAATAAACGTGAATTTACAAAGTACAACTTTTGCATTGTTGTGGCATGCCCCCCCAACCTCCCTCCCTCCCAAAGCCCTCCCATCTCCCACTCCCTCTCCCATCCCACTCTTCATCAAGTTTCATTTTCAATTATTTTTATATACAGAAGATCAACTTAGTATATACTAAGCAAAGATTTCAACAGACTGCACCCACACAACCGCACAAGATATAGAGTTCGACTAGTAGTGTTATCGTTAACTCTCATAGTAAAACAAATTAAGGACAGAGATCTTACATGGGGAGCATGTGCCCGGTGACTCCCGTTGTTGATTTAACAACTGGCACTCTTATTCATGACGTCAGCAATCACCCGAGACTCTTGCTATGAGCTGTCGAGACAATGGAGGCCCCTTGAGTTCACCAACTCTGAACTTGTTTAGTCAAGGCCATATCACAGTGGAGGTTCCTTCCTCCCTTCAGAGAAAGGTGCCTCCTTCTTTGATGGCCCGTTCTTTCTGCTGGGGTCTTGTTCACTGAGACATTTCATTCAGGAGAGACAACCAATTCTTAATGAATTAAGTGAATAATGGGTCAGTGAGTTCGTTTTATCCTAGATAAAAGAGAATTTTCCTGTTAGACTGTAGAGCTATGCAAGTTAGCAGCAATCATTGATTCTTGGAGTTAGCAGCAATCATAGATTCTTGGAGTTAGCAGCAATCATAGATTCTTGGAGTTAGCAGCAATCATTGATTCTTGGAGACTAAAGAGTCCACCATAACCTGGGATTATACAAGTCTAAAGGTTTCACAACCAGACGTTTCTGACCTCTATTTTAAGTACCCAATGCTGTAATATTAACTCATTGTTCATTCTGGAAGTCATAGATTAGGATAAACCAGAGCAGACTTCTTCATAGTATACCCTAAGTAAATTTTTCTGAACTGAAGGTTTTGTCTGTAGGAAGAAAGACCGTGAGAGTCAGGAGATGAGTCTCCCAGCTTCAGTTCTACCAATTGCAGACGCCATGACCTTGGCCAAGGTACTGAATCTCAGAAAGTCCACCCCCTTCAACCCTGAAATGAGAATAATGTTACTTCAGGTGAAGGTAGTTGAGAAAATGAAAATGACTCAAATGGCATTAAAATTACCTATAACTGTCAAAATCCATGTAAGCACGAAGAATAAATATTATATAACTGGGATCTTGGTAAAAATTTAATTTTTCCAATATCTTAGATGTAACTACATCAACCAATTTAAAATAAAAATGATGATAAATATACAGGACACAAACTTGTACAGGTATTTCTATTAGATCTAGCAATGTATGTACAGAAAGTCCTCTTCCAGTTGGGTTTGCATATTATGGCCCTTCTGTGCCATGAATCTATTTAATGAAGCCCTTTCCTCCCATTCATCACCCAAACACAAGCCTGTTGTTCTGTCTCCATCTCACTTCCTGGCTGTGCAATATTACATTGCAATATACGACTAAAGTAACAGAAGAACCTTATCTGGAGGTGCTTGAGAAATGGAAAAGATCCCATAACTAAATTCCTCTGATGTTGGTTGCGTTCTAAATTATACTGAGCAATGCTGGAGAGGGGAGAACTCTAGTTCTCCACCTTTTTTGTAGAATATGGCCCAGATATTCTTACAGTGACCTGACGATGTATAAACAGAGTCAGTGCAATGGAAGTCAGAATAACGAATAATTTGTAGTTTTGTTTGTTAAAATTGCTGTCAAGGACAAGGCTGCAGAGCCATATGCACAACAATGGACATCAGAAGATCTCAGTTCAAATCCCAGCCCTACAATCTGTGAGCTGACTCTAGGCAGGTCTCATAGTCTCCCAGAGTCCCTGTTCCCCAGTTGAAAAAATCAAAATTCCAAGTCACTACCTCTATCTTCCACAGCTTTTAGGGTTTTTAATGATAAACATTGTATATATTTACTTAGTTAATGACTTTGTATACTTTTGATCCTTCAAAATGTATGAGTTGTTAGTATACTACTGAGTCATTAAAATATGAACTCCTGCCATTTGCTACAATATTGGTGAACCTGGAGAACATTTTGTTCGGTACAGTAAGCCAAGAACTGACAAATACTGCAGGATCTCATTAATATCTGTAATATAAAAACAGTAATTTATCCAAAGTAAAGAGAGTAATGGTTGCTACCAGAGGCTGAGGTCACAAAGGAAGTGGGGAATGAAAAGACATTGGTCAAAGGATTCATAATTATAATTAGATAGGAGGAAAGGTTTCAAGGAATCTGTTGTAGATATATTGTGTTCCTGAAAAATGCAAAACAAATGGCAGGAATTTGGTACAATTATTTAGATGCTGCTTAGAATGCCCACTCCCATATCAGAAATCACGTCTGGGTTCATATCTCTACTCCATCTTTAATTGAAGCTTCCTGCTCATCTACATCTTGGCAGGCAACAAGTAGTGGCTTACATTGTTGAGTCCCTTCCACTCACATGGTAGACCTTGATCTGGTTCCAGGATCCATGGTTCAGCCTGCCTCAGCCTTGAAGGCATTTGGGAAATGGACCAGCAGATCAAAGCTCTGTCTCTACAATATCCTTCTTACTTCAAATAAAATGAAAATAGGTAAATAAAAATTTTAAAAGAAAAATGTAAAGAAAGTGGATGTATGTGTTTATATATAAATTATATATGTGATGTGATACAATTTTAATTAGCCAGATATAACAATTATAAAATGAATACATACTTGAAAAGATCACATTATATCTGGTAAGCATACAGGGTTATCTGTTAATTTAAAAAGTAAAGTTAGGGGCCAGTGCTGTGGTGCAATGAGTTAATCCACCACTGGTGATGCCGGCATCCCATATGAGCACTGGGTTAAAGTCCTAGCTGCTCCACATTTGATCGAGCTCCCTAGTAATTGATCTGGAAAAGAAGCACATGATGGCCCAAGTTCTTGGGTATCTGCCACGCTAATGGGAGACCTGGCTGGAGTTCCAGGAAGGTGGCTTGGGCCTGGGCCCTTACCAGTTGTTACAGCCATTTGGGGAGTGAATCAAAGATAAAAGAATACCGTGTGTGTGTGTGTGTGTGTGTGTGTTTCACTCCCTCTTCTGTAACTCTGCCTTTCAAATAATAAAATAATTTTAAAAATAAATGTAATACTGTATGAGTTATTCTACCTGTTTTATTTATAAGCAACTATAATATTAGTACTATATATATCAAAGATCTATCGAAGGTTTCCAGGTTGAAAGACAAAACATTCATGTGGTTTTTAAAACTGTTTTTAAAGATAGATTGATTGATTGATTGATTTTAAGTAAATAAAATCTCTGAAGGGAGGAGAGAACCTCCACTTTGACTATGACCCTGTTGGAATAAGATCAAAGTCGGCGAACCCTAAAGGCTTCCATAGCCTCGGCAACTCATGACTAGACCCTAGGGAGATTACTGACACCATAAACAAGAGTGTCAAATTGTTAAATCAACTTTAGGAGTCACTGTGTACTTACGTCTCATGTGGGATCTGTCCTTAATGTGTTGTCCAATGTGAAGTAATGCTATAACTAGTACTGAAACAGTATTTTACACTTTGTGTTTCTGTGTGGGTGCAAACTGATGAAATCTTTACTTAGTATATACTGAATCAATCTTCTGTATATAAAGATAATTAAAAATGAAAAAAAAATCTTGGTGTTAAATTGGAAATTGCATAGAAAATTAATCAATTTAAAAAAATGTATCATGTAGGATCTCTGTCCTTAATGTGCTATACATTGTGAATTAATACTATAACTAGTACTCCAACAGTATTTTTCACTTTGTGTTGCTATGTGAGGGCAAACTGTTGAAATCTTTACTTAATATATACTAAACTGATCTTCTGTATATAAAGAGAATTGAAAATGAACCTTGATGTGAATGCAAGGGGAGAGGGAGTGGGAAAGGGGAGGGTAGTGGGGGGAGGGAAGTTATGGGGGGGGAAGTCATTGTAATCTATAAGCTGTATTTTGGAAATTTATATTCTTTAAATAAAAGCGTTATTAAAAAAACTGTTTTTAAAGATAGATTGATTGTATTTTATGCATGGAAAGCCAAGACACTGTGGCAAAAAAAAGAAGACCTAAATGAAAGATCTCTGCGAGTGAGATCCCAGTGGAACGAATGGGGCCATCAAAGAAGGAGGTATCTTTCTCTGCAGGGAGGAGAGAACCTCCACTTTGACTATGACCCTGTTGGAATAAGATTGAAGTCAGCAAACCCTAAGCTTCCATAGCCTCGGCAATTCATGACTAGAGCCTAGGGAGATTCCTGACGCCATAAACAAGAGTGTCAAATTGTTAAATCAACAACAGGAGTCACTGTGTACTTACATCTCATGTGGGATCTGCCCTTAATGTGTTGTCCAATGTGAAATAATGCTATAACTAGTACTGAAACAGTATTTTTACACTTTGTGTTTCTGTGTGGGTGCAAACTGATGAAATCTTTACTTAGTATATACTGAATCAATCTTCGGTATATAAATATAATTAAAACTGAAAAAAATCTTGGTGTTAAATTGGAAATTGCATAGAAAATTAATCAATTTTAAAAAAATATCATGTAGAATCTCTGTCCTTAATGTGCTATACATTGTGAATTAATACTATAACTAGTACTCCAACAGTATTTTTCACTTTGTGTTGCTATGTGAGGGCAAACTGTTGAAATCTTTACTTAATATATACTAAACTGATCTTCTGTATATAAAGAGAATTGAAAATGAACCTTGATGTGAATGCAAGGGGAGAGGGAGTGGGAAAGGGGAGGGTTGCGGGTGGGAGGGAAGTTGGGGGGGGGGAGCCATTGTAATCTATAAGCTGTATTTTGGAAATTTATATTCTTTAAATAAAAGCATTATAAAAAAAAGATAGATAGATTGATTGATTGATTTTAAGTAAGAGTCACAGAGAGAGAGGGAGAGACAAAGAGAAATCCTCCATCCTCTGGTTCACTCCCAAATGGCCATAACAGCCAGAGCTGGACCAGTCTGAAGCCAGGAGCCAGGAATTTCTTCTGGGTCTCCTTCATGGAATCAGGGGGCCAAGAACTTGGACTATCCTCCACTGCTTTCCCAGGCATGTTAGCATGGAGCTAGATCAAAAGAGGAACAGCCAGGACCCACATGGGATGCCAACGCTGCAGGTGACAGCTTTACTCACTACACCATAGTGCCAGCCACAGTTTTTAAAATTCATTTTTATATTATTTGAAAGGCAAAGAGTCAGAGACACAGATCTTCCATCTACTGGTTCACTCCTCACAAGTCTGCAACAGCCAGAGGTGGGGCGGGCTGAAATCTGGAGCCCAGAACTCAATCTTAGTCTCCCACATGGGTGGCAGGGACCCAAATACTTGAGCTATCACTTACTCTCTTCCAGGTGTGCCTTAGGAGGAAGCTGGAGCAAAAGTGGAGGAAGTCACTACAAGTGGAATATGTGTGTCCAAAATGCATCTTGACACCTGAGCCAAATGCTTACTTCATTTCTTAGTGTTTATAAAGTCTTACAAAGTAAACCTTTTCCGTATATAAGTTATAGAGTACACTCATTTTCTTCAAGTCAAAGATTTCTAAATATTTAACAATCTAAGAATCCAAAACACTGAAAACATTTTTGATCACATTATTTATTATTTACATCATTGTTTTTTAATCCTGGCTGCACAGTGACACCACCTGACTGTTTTTCATTCGTACTTCCTATGCCCTATCTCAAATAATTGAAGAATTACAACTGAAGGAGATTTGACAGGAGAGCTAGACTAACAAGCATTCTTATTATCTCTATCACAGGGCAAAAGTCTACTCAGAAAAGATCAAAGCTGATCTGTTTGGCTGATTAGTCACTTAGTATATCAAAAGAATACACACACACACTGAATTAGCAGGGGGTTTATAAAAGCCTGGGATTCTCCACTCCCAGTTATCTCAGGAAGAAGAGAAGACTTCAGTGGACCCAGCCATGTTCCTGGTGCTCAGTCTTTCCTGCTTATTTCTCCTTTTGCTCTGGAGATGGAACTCTGCGAAAGGAAAGCTGCCTCCTGGCCCTACTCCTCTCCCGATTATTGGAAATATCCTGCAGTTGGATTTAAAGGACATTAGCAAATCCTTCTCGAATGTGAGTATTCATTATGTTCCTTCAGTGACTTGCAAGGATAAGTAAAAATAAAGTTACTATTAAGTTAAATATATTCCTGGAGTCAAACAATTAGGTGGTTTTTGTATAGGAAATATTGAGTATACTTGTGGATCTTGATGTTTCCACAGTATATTAGAGTTTCCCATCCAGCTCTCTGCTATGGCCTGGGAAAGCAGTGGAAATTTTATTTATTTATTTGAGAGGTAGAAACAGAGAGAAAGGTCTTCCATCTGCTGGTTCAATCCCCAAATGGCCGCAACAGCCAGAGCTGTGCTGATCCAAAGCCAGGAGCCAGGAGCCTCCTCCAGGTCTCCCATGTGAGAGCAGGAACCCAAGGACCTGGGCCATCCTCCACTGCTTTCCCAGGCCATAGCAGAGAGCTGGATGGGAAGAGGAGCAGCTGCGACGAGAACCAGCACCCATATGGGATGCCGGCATTGCAGGCAGAGGATTAACCTACTGCGCCACAGCTCTGGCCCCCTGCTATGGAATATTATTCAGCTTTTAAAAAGTAAGAGGGAGCTACTGTTTGTCCTTGATCCTGTTAAAATCCCTGAATCCAAAATTGGAGTACCTGGGTTTGTTTCCTGACTCCAGCTCTTTTTTTTTTTTTTTTTGACAGGCAGAGTGGACAGTGAGAGAGAGAGAGAGAGAGACAGAGAGAAAGATCTTCCTTTGCCATTGGTTCACCCTCCAATGGCCACCACGGCTGGTGCGCTGCGGCAGGTGCACCATGCTGATCCGATGGCAGGAGCCAGGCGCTTCTCCTGGTCTCCCATGGGGTGCAGGGCCCAAGCGCTTGGGCCATCCTCCACTGCACTCCCTGGCCATAGCAGAGAGCTGGCCTGGAAGAGGGGCAACCAGGACAGAATCCCGGGCCCTGACTGGGACTAGAACCCGGTGTGCCAGCGCCGCAAGGCAGAGGATTAGCCTATTGAGCCGCAATGCTGGCCCTCACTCCAGCTCTTAATTCCAGACTCCTACTAATGCAAACCTTGGGAAGAAGAGTTGATAGCTAAAGTAACTGGGTTCCTGCAACTCATGTGGAGGACCTAGATTGAGTTCCAGGCTCCAGATGCTAACTTTGTTCCCCAACCATTGCAGGTATCTGTGCAGTAACCCAGATAATGTGAGCATTTCTCTCTCTCTCTCCCTCTCTCTCTCTCTCTCTCTCTCTCTCTCTCTTTCTCTCTCTCTCTTTTTCCCTCTCCCTCGCTTTTTGCCTCTCCCTCTCCCTCTCCATCTCCCTTTCCCTCTCTCTCCCTTCTCTCTCTCTAATGAGTCAATTAAAAAATAACAAAGAGAGAAACTTTACTATTTGCAACAACATTGCGGATCCTAGATGACAGCAAGAGGAGTAAATTTAGCTGGACAAAAAAAGACATACACTTCAGGATCTCCTTGTGACATGAAATCTAAAAAAGGAAATCAAACTGATAGTAACACAGTATAGAAAGTGGTTGCCTAGAGGTAAGGCATAGGGAAAAGATTATTTTGGTTAAAGACTACAGACCCTGAGTTACAAGGTGAATAGATACTCTAGACCAAAGGTAGTTCATGGTGATTATAGAACATTATAATGTACTGTATACATGAAATTCACTAAGAGACTAGATCACAACTATTCTTAAAAAACACACACAGAAATGCTTGGTATGTGAAGCAGTATATATGCTAATTAGCTTGATTGTGCTAAGCATTTGAAATGTAAACTATAAACGCACAGCATTTTATACCCTAAATACACATAATTTTATTCGCCAGTCATAACTCAATAAAGCTGTCTTTCAAAAAAAAAAAGTCATGGCTGAGGACTAAGGACTAGCATAAGTGAGTAAGAGAATTAACCATTCAGGGTCCACCGGGCGGTAACAGAATCCCATTGGATTCTGCACACAGCTGCTGTCTATCCACTACAGATGCTGCAGGGAGAGAGAAATTGTTCTTCCATGAGATGTCACATGTCCTGTTGCAGCCATTCTTATACTCTCTTTGTTGAAATCCCCATGTCTCAAAGTAGGGCCAGTCTTACAATCACCTGGGGTCATTTATAAAGATACACTTTCTGGTATTTTTAACTGGGATTGATGGAACAAAGACATAAGCCTCAGCCATTCTCTCTCATTGCTCAAAAGATAGATAAATATTGGAATTTATTCCTTGCCCTTGAATCTCAATTAGGTCTCATACTCTATTGCTTTCATACCCCACCCCCCACAGCCACCTGAAAGACCAGTTTCAGGAATCCCCCCCACCTGCTGCCACCTACCCCCACCCCAATCCCTAGCCCTCCTAAAATATAAAAAGGCCCAGCCCCTGGGTGTCGGGGCCTTCTACCATACGTTCCATCATGTGTATGCCGACAGTTGGTCACCCACCTCTACGAATTTATTTTCTCTGAATAAATTTAGTCTGGCTGTAAATTCGTATGTTGCCTCTTCTCTATTCTGTGCCTCTTTTCCTAACATTATGGTGTCCCATGTGAGGAAGCACCAATCTGCAGCTCTTTGTCTAATAGGGATACTAGATTCCCCTGGGACAAGCTGTGCTGTGATGCTTAAGCGGTCAGCTGGTCTTTGCTCCATATGTGGTATCACTGGGGACTGATATTTCTCAAGCACTGGAAGTTGAAAAAAATAGAGGCTCAAATATGAATCTGCAATGCAAATTTAGATACTGTGTACTCGAGTTTGTAATCTGCAGTTCTACTATTTATAAGACAAAGCATATAAATATGCTGAATGTGTTCAGCAGAAATTAAGTAGAACATGTACAATTGCATTATTTTTTGGTGCACTGTAAGCCATCCACCTCACAATGAAATCAGAATATAGCTCCCTAAAAGTCCCCCAACAGTCCCATCTGGGGTGCCATATGGTATTGGAATATGGGGTGCTATATGATATCACTGTGTGCTTATTAATAAATTACCAATATTAATAAACCTGTGTGGGTTCTTGCCTAATATTCAGAGAAGAATTCTGAATACCAGCATAAATTAACAAGGCAGCATGATACATTTTAAGCTTTTTATTCAGCGAAAGAAGTGCGTAGGAGAGTGAGGGCCCTGTCTAAGAGAGAGAGGGAAATCTGGATTCACACCGAGCACCAGCAGCCAGCCTTGCAGAGGAGCATCTAGGTCAGGAAGCATGAAGCAGGTGGCCCAAAGGCCACAGGCCCTGTAGGCGCAGGGTAGCATGGGCCCATACTGGCAAAAGGCCAGAAAATGAAAGGCCAAAAAGGCCAAAAACGGACAGGCACACCGTGTCCCACATTTTTAATCCTCTTCCAAAGGGGAGTGGTTTATTAACCTGATTGCCAGTGAGCACACAGGTGTGGCCAGGTAGGGAGATGAGGTCACTCAGGGGTGGGGTGGAAGTGTGGTCTTCCAGCCCACAAACTTAATCGATTTTATCCTGTATGCCTGCCTACAACAATAACACCTATAATAATCACTATCATATTTATGAATAGAATTCAGAAATATTTTATAATGTTATGATACAATAAAATATTTAAAATGAAAGCCTAATATATTTCACAATATATAGACCAAATAATGCCTTCTTTTGGTAAATTCTGTAGTTTTCAAAAGTCTATGGCCCTGTGTTCACTGTGTATCTGGGCATGAAGCCCACTGTGGTGCTGCATGGATATGAGGCAGTGAAGGAGGCCCTGGTTGATCTTGGAGAGGAGTTTTCTGGAAGAGGCAATTTTCCAGTGGCTGAAAGAATAAATAAAGGACTTGGTAAGTCAGCATTTCTGTGTGCATGTGTGCATGTGTGCGTGTGTGTGTGTGTGTGTGTGTGTGTTACGTAGCAGTAAAGTACATAAGGAGCCGACTTGAAGGCCTCCTCAGCAGAGGAGTGTGCACGTGGTTGCTGGGTGCATTCTCCCTCTTCCTTGCCCAGGATCATTCTCTTAATCTCTGCTTTCCCACCGGCAGGGGTCATTTTAAGCAATGGAAAGACATGGAAGGAGATGCGACGCTTCTCTCTCATGACCCTGCGGAATTTCGGGATGGGGAAGAGGAGCATTGAGGACCGAGTTCAAGAGGAGGCCCGCTGTCTGGTGGAGGAGCTGAGAAAAACCAATGGTGGGTGACCCTTACTCCACATGGCTGACTCTCACTGCTCATTCTCTATGCTGCCTTGGGAAACCTCGCGTGGCATTCCAGGCCTTCTGTTCTGAGACTCGGGCTACCGGCCCCCACAGGGGGAATGATGGTTTGAAGCCGTGCCGAGGAATTTCAGTTGTATCTATGCTGTTTGCGGACAGGCACGATTGGGCCTATGGCATAGGTGTAAAAGGCCATGATATCTTTTTCTGTTCAAATTTGTTTCTTTGTTTTCAAATCTTTTCAGCATATACATAGAATATTTTAACTTTAATTTTCTTAAAGAGTTAAAGAACAGCATTTATCCTATAACATAATTGTGGGTACCTATTCAACAGCAAAGACTGTGAATTATTATCTAAAGACTGTGGTGCAAAATTTACCTTGATTTTGACAATCCTTGCCCTGGTTAGTTTGCTCTGTTTTCAGGGTATTTTGTTTTTTTTACCTTTTTTACTTTCTTTATTGAATTCTTTAGGGTTTTAAGGTAATTATTTACCTCTATTAGTTTTAGTGACTTTTGAAATGTTTGTCACATGGTTCTGAGTTTTTAGTTGGATCACAATTACACTGCTTTCACATATCATTCGTAAATTAAGCAAAATATCCAAAATCAGATTTATACCTGTAAGTCACACACACAAACACACAAAGAAATTTCATATTGTCACAAATAACCATCTACCTCCCTAGCTAAAATAAACTTTTTTTCTGAAATCTTACAACTCTATAATGTGTAAGAGATCTTGTCCTGGGAGTGCAGAACTCAGCAGGTCTGCTGTTGCTCATTTCTCTTGCATTTCATCAAATTCTTTTTATTAATACAGATTTCGTATATTTTATAGATATAATTAATAACATGCACTACTTTCCTCCATCGCACCCCCTTCCTCCTTTCTTTCTTTTCTTTTAATTTTTGTGATAATATACTTTCTTTTTACTTTCTTTTTTTTTTTTTTTGACAGGCAGAGTGGACAGTGAGAGAGAGAGACAGAGACAGAGAGAAAGATCTTCCTTTGCCATTGGTTCACCCTCCAATGGCCGCTGCGGCTGGCGCGCTGCAGCCGGTGCACCATGCTGATCCGATGGCAGGAGCCAGGTGCTTCTCCTGGTCTCCCATGGGGTGCAGGGCCCAAGCACTTGGGCCATCCTCCACTGCACTCCCGGGCCACAGCAGAGAGCTGGCCAGGAAGAGGGGCAACTGGGACAGAATCCAGTGTCCCTACCGGGACTAGAACCTGGTGTGCTGGCGCCACAAGGCGGAGGATTAGCCTGTTGAGCCACGGCGCTGGCCAATATACTTTCAACTTACTTTATAACCACAGGCAAAATATTCCACTAAACACAGTGTTCAACAAGTAAAAAGCAGAAAGATCACTGTTGCACAGGAATATAGACCAGGGCTATAAACAACAATTAAATCATAAGATGGCAGTTTCACTCTTACACATTCAAGATTTTTTGTACTCTATATTTTCTACTACAAATCAGAGAAAACATATTTTTGTCACTGGGGCTCTGGTTTATTGCACTAAGCATAATAGTCTCCAGTTGCATCTCTTTTGTTGCAAAAGGCAGGATTAAAGATCATCCACTTGGACCAGGGTGGCACAGATGATTTAACATATGCAAATCAATAAACATGATATATCACGTTAGCAAATTGAAGAATAAAAACCATATGGTTATCTCAATAGATGTGGAGAATCATTTCATGTAATAAAACATCCTTCAATGAAAAAATCCTAAGCAAATTGGGTATAGAAGGAACACAATCTACATATAATCAAGACAATATGTGACAAGCCACAGCCAGCATCATATTGAATGGAGAAATGCTAGAAGCATTTCCACCAAGATTCAGAACCAGACAAGGAGGCCCACTCTCATCACTACTATTCAATATAGCTCTGTAAGTTTTCTCCAGAGCCATTAGGCAAGAAAAAGAAATCAAAGAGATACAAATGGGAAAAAAAGGAAGTCAATATATCTGCGTTTGCAGATGATATGATCCTATTTATAAAGGAACCAAAAGATTCCACCAAAAGAGTATTGAAACTCATAAGAGAGTTTGGTAAAGTAGCAGGTTATAAAATTAACACACAAAAATCAGTGGCACTTATGTACACAAGCAATGCCAAGCCTGATAAATAATACATAAGATCAGTCCCATTCACAATAGCTACAAAATAATTTAAATACTTTGGGATAAATTTAACCAAGGGTGTGAAAGATCTCTACACAAGAAATAGACCGCGGCTCACTAGGCTACTCGTCCTTTTGCGGTGCCGGCACACCAGGTTCTAGTTCCGGTCAGGGCATCGGATTCTGTCCCAGTTGCCCCTCTTCCAGGCCAGCTCTCTGCTGTGGCCGGGGAGTGCAGTGGAGGATGGCCCAAGCGCTTGGGCCCTGCACCCCATGGGAGACCAGGAGAAGCACCTGGCTCCTGCCATCGGATCAGCATGGTGCACTGGCCACAGCACACCAGCTGTGGCGGCCATTGGAGGGTGAACCAATGGCAAAGGAAGACCTTTCTCTCTGTCTCTCTCTCTCTCTCTCTCACTGTCCACTCTGCCTGTCAAAAAAAAAAGAAAGAAATAGAATACAAAAAGGCTCCTGGTTCAGTGCAGTCTGCTGCAATCCCTGGAGGAAGGCACTTCTGAGTCACCATCATATCTTCCAGCTTCAGCTGTGTGGTCACCAACCAAATTGACCACATATTTGATGAAGAATCAGAGCTCTTCCAAGTGCTGCAGGCAACAGAAAACAAGAACAAAGGTAGGCGGGGCCAGCATTGGGGCCCTGGGACCAAGGGCACAAGCTCCACCCAGCCCAGACCAACTCCAAGTGGCAGAGACACAGCTGCTAACGAGTTCCAGAAAGACCCCAAAAACTGGCTGCCTCCAAACGTAGGCGTGGCCAACAGGAAGGAGGAGGCACATCCGCCCACATACTCGGGAAAGATGGAATAAGATGGAAGAACTTATCAACGACCGCAGGGTGAAGAGGAAATAATTGATAGAAGACCAGAAAGATGACAACCACGGGAAGGAGGGTTTGAAAAGCCACTTGGAGAAAGGGGTGCAGGAGTGGGGTATTCAGTTGCTAGGCCTGTAAGTGGCAGACCTGCCCGAGGCCATGGCGGCCCTGGAAGAGGTACAAGAGGACATGGACTTGGAATGGGCTGAGCAGATGGATTTTATTCTTGTGGTTAACATGAATTTGATAGGTGAAATGGGAGAGATGCAGCTGGTCTGAAGTGCGGACAGCCTCGGAGGTAGCGGATCTCACAACCCGAGAGGTGTCAAAGGTGAATTCACTGACTTGGATCAATCGAATGTGACTGAGGAAACACCTTTGAGTGAAGAACATCCGGCGGCAGCCACTGAAATAAGAAAAACGAAGTGAGGAGCTAAAAGAAGATGATCTGAAAGAAACGAGTTTGGATGAGTGGAAGGCAATTTAGAACAAAGACCGGGCAAAAGTAGAATATATTCATCTGTGTCAAGTTCCTCTCAGACCGTGTAATTGCTGCATTAGTTTATCCAACTGGTCTTCTAAATGCTGCTTTAATTTGCTTGTCTCTCTCTCCTCTGGAAACTAGTTTAATCTCTGCCTCTTAGCGCCCCGAGCTCCGCACCGTGTTGACAGCTCTCCCACCGCACACACTTCCAACATCTTCAGCTCTGAGTGTTATAAACTTGGAGAACGCGAAGTTTCATCATGACGAGAGGCTCAAGGTTCAAACCACAGAAGCGTGGCGTCAGCTGGGAAGAGGGAAACCATCAGCAAGGAGCTTTATTTATTCCATGAACGTGGCTGACCACGGTCCGCAGTTGAAGCGACCCGGTCTTCAGGGAAGCCAGGGGCGGGGGCATTGACCGCCACGGCTGTGCCCCCCGCAGCCTCCGCCGGGTTCTCCCCAGTCGGCCCAAGGCCGGCGTCGTGGAAGACCCCACAACTGGACGTGACTTCAGGGACAGCACCGAGATGTATTAATTCTATGAATGCCGATTTTTTTCTAGTTGAGGGATTCCCCAGGCAAAGATTAAAGTTTGTAAAAATACCTTTCCCATCTATCTCAAAGGCAAGGGCTCTAATATCTATATTTTAATGTTATCTTTAAATGTTTTCCATTTTTTAGCCTCACCCTGTGATCCCACCTTTATCCTGGGCTGTGCTCCTTGCAACGTGATCTGCTCCATAATTTTCCAGAACCGTTTTGAATATACAGATCAAACTTTTCTTAAATTTTTGAAAATGTTGAATGAGGGTATCGATATTTTGAACTCCCCGTGGATACAGGTGAGATCAAAATTTTTTCTTTTAAAGAAAACATTTGTGCTTTACTGATCATTCTAATGGACCAAGCTGTGAAGTGACTCTTTAGACACCACAGTCCTGCACAGAGCTCAGTCAGTGGACATCTGGGAACCATGGTCAAGCCATGTATTTTACACATCAGGGATTCAATGCCAAAATACAGGCTGATATTCAAGCCCACTGGTGAGCTGACCAGTGGAGGTTTCAGCTAAGCTCCAGAGGCACATTTTCATTAAAAGCATGGACTCAGCACTTACAAAATTCAGGCCTTTGTGCGAGATATCATTAATCACCAGGGGTGCTCCCCCGTCACCTCTTCATCATAATTGGCAGAAATACCTTACGTTAAGTTTTATTTAGAGAGACAGAGGCTACCAGAGACTAAACAGGTTTGAAATATTTGATGCTTCACTGTGATTCTAGCTGACAAGGTCCCAGGGTTAAATGACAAAGTGATTGGATATTGCAGAGTACGAACCATAAAGAAAAGCAGTTTTTTCCCTGTGTTGAGCCGGTATGCTCTATTATTTCTGAAAGATCTTCGTGGGATCTTCGAGAAGTGGCTGAACTACTCATGTGCACAGTGACTTTATCTATAAAATGTTCAACTGAACAAATGTCATGGTATTTTTAAAACTCTCCCTGTTCTGAAATAATTATTCTGCATCTAAGGCTGCAAGAGAAAAAAAAGCAGAAACAAACCAAAGCTTCCTTAACATCTGTTGTCATCTACAAAATGTGAATTGTGGTCATTCATGCCACCCTGTATTTCCAGATTGTGGGAAATAATTGATTTACTAATGACAGACTTGATATAATCCTTTTTTTATTTCCTTTCTTAAAATTTATTTCATTAATTTTAAAGGCAGAGTTACAAAGGGGATGGGGTAGAGATAAAGGATTGGCTGGTTCATTCCCAGATAGCTACAACATCCAGGGCTGGGTCAGGCTGAAGCAAGGAGCCAGGAGCTTCATCCAGGTCTCCCACATGGGTGCAGTGGCCCAAGAACTTGGACCATATTCTGCTTTCCCAGGCACACTAGCAGAGAACTGTATAAGAAGTAGAGCAGCCGGCACACGAACTAGGGCCCAGATGGGATGCCAGCATTGTAGGTGACAGCTTAACACATTAGGTCAAATGTCAACCCCATCCTTTTTATTTCTAAAACTGACATGTGAGTATAGGACATGATCATCAAATTCAAACCTCTAATCAGTTTTCTCCCACAAATCTTTCTGTAAGAATAGAGGCTGACTATAAATGTACCATTTAAATATCCTTCTCAAGGTAGATACTACATCATTTTTAAAGCTAAAAGTTCTGTTTTCGACTTGGAGTATGTGGTCTGTTTATCTTCATTAAGTGTTTTTATTTGGTAAAGGATTTCTTTGTTGTTTTTTAGGTCTGCAACAATTTTCCAATTCTGATTGATTATTTCCCAGGGAGTCACAAGAAATTTATTGAAGATATGAGTTATATCCCAAATTTTATTTCAGAGAAAGTAAAAGAACACAAACAATCCTTGGATATGAACAATCCTCGGGACTTTATTGATTGCTTTCTGATCAAAATGGATCAGGTGAAATGTCAACAACAGCTTTGTTATTTGACTGCATTTACTGGCTCTGTTGTTAATTTACTTGGGATGTAAATATATGGTCAGGCAAGAAATGCATAAAAAGTTCTATAAATATTTCTTGTGTGTATGGATCCGGACTAAATATCCTAGAGAAGTAAAATTCATTTGTTAAAAGAACTAACGGTCCTTAACCCCATTCTTTAGTTACTAACAATCTACCTGACGGAGACGGAAGGCACACCTCACTGAAAGGAAACAACTTTGAGCAAATTGCGAAGTACAAAATATTGAGCCATGAAGCGAATTTCAAATGATTATATTCACTCAGTGTTTGAGAGAAAGAGAAGAAAAGGTACAAGAAATGTGTAGTGCACAGGTTAAGGCACCACTTACTGCACCAGCACAGCATATCAGAGTGCTGATTGGATGTCAATTTCACTAATATACATTACTTTTTATGGACTCTATGTGCTAGTTACCACAAATCAGAAGAAACATATATTTGTCTTTTGGCCACTGGCTTATTTTACTAAGCATAATAGTCTCTAATTGCATCATTTTGTTGCAAAAGATAGGATTTCATACTCTTTTATGGCTAAGTAGTAATCCACATGTGTATATACCACATTTTCTTTATCCAGCCATCAATTGATGGACATTTGGGTTGATTACATATCATAGCTATTATGAATTGAGCTGCTATAAACATGGGGATATAGATAAGTCTTTCTTATGCTTATTTCATTTTCTTTGGGTAAATTCCAAGGTGTGGGATGGCTGGGTCATGTGGTAGATCTATTTTCAGATTTCTGAAGGTTTTCCATACTGTCTTCCATAATGGTTATACTAGTTTACATCCTCACCAACAATGCATTAGGGTAACTTTTTCTCCATATCCTCACCAGAATTTGCTAGTTTTTTAAATTTTGGATGATAGCCATTCTAACTTGGGTGAGGTGAACATCTCTGTGGCTTTTATTTGCATTTCCCTGATGGCTAGTGATGCTGAGCATATTTTTGTGTTATTGGCCACTTCACATCCATTGCCCATTTCTTAACTGGATTGTTTGTGTTTTTGTTGTTGAGTTTCTTAAGCTCCTTTTATATTCTGGATATTAATCCTTTATCAGGTGTGTAGTTTGCAGATATTTTCACCCATTCTGTCAGTTGCTTCTTCACTTTGTTGAGTGTTTCCTTTGGTGTGCAGAAACTCCTTGGCTTGCTGTAATCCTATTTGTCTATGTTTGTTTTTATTGCCTGTGCTTCTGGGGTCTTATCCAAGAATTCCTTGCCTTCACAAGGAATTTCCCCTAAGTTTTCCTTTAGAAACTTAATGGTTTCATGTCAGGTTTAGATCCTTGATCCGTTGTGAGTTTGATTTTTGTAAAGGATATAAGGCAGAAGTCTTGTTTCATACTTCCACATGCCAAGATTCAATTTTCCCAATACCATTTGTTGAAGAGACTGTCCTTTTTCCATGGAGTAATTTTAGCTCATTTATCAAGATTATTTTGTTGTTGATGTGTGCATTAATTTGTGGAGTTCCTAATACATTCCATTGTTCCAAATGTGAATTTTTGTGCCAGTATTAATCTGTTTCGGTTATAACTGTCCTGTATTATATCTTGATATCTCATTTTTTCGCAGAAACCTTTTATTTAAGGAATACAAACTTCATTCATTTCATAAATACAACTTGATATACTGTGATGCCACCAGCTTTGTTTTTATTGTCTTCAAATTTACTGTAGCTATTCAGTGTCATGTTTCCATATGAAGTTTTGGATCATTTTTTCTAGATCTAAGAATGTCCTTGATATTGGGATCACACTGAATCTATATATTGCTTGCGTAGGATGGGTATTTGATTATATTAATCCCTCCAATCCATGAATATGAAGGATTTTCCCATATTTTATACATTCTTATATTTCTTTCATTAACGTTTTGTGATTTCCATTATGGATATCTTTCACATCTTTGGTTAATGTTACCTCAGGGTATTTAAATCCTTTTGTAGCTATGATGAACAGGATTGATTTTCCAAATTCTTTCTCAGCCCTGGCATTATTTGTGTATACAAATGCTATTTATTTTTGTTCGTTGATTTTATATCCTGCAATTTTGCCAAAGTCTTATGAGTTGTAATATGCTCTTAGTGAAGTCTTTTGTTTCCCCCATATATAGGATCGTATCACACGCACACATGGATAATGTGACTTCCTCCTTTCCAATTTGTATCGCTGTAATTT
Organism: Sylvilagus floridanus; assembly: GCA_949820135.1. Classification (NCBI taxonomy): domain Eukaryota; kingdom Metazoa; phylum Chordata; class Mammalia; order Lagomorpha; family Leporidae; genus Sylvilagus; species Sylvilagus floridanus. The sequence continues at coordinate 47,949,010 of OX463235.1, forward strand.
CGTTTTTCTTCTTAATAGTCCCAACCCAAACCTTCAGAACTATATTGAGTAGTAACAGTGAGTGGACTTCCTTGGACTTTCTTGGTTCTGGATCTTAGTGGAAATGCTTCCAGCTTTTCCTCATTCAAAATGATTCTGGCTTTAGGTTTGTCATAAATTGCCTTGATTATCTTGAGGAATGTTCCCTTTATACCTAATTTGCTTAAGGTTTTTACCATAAAAAAGATTTTTTATATTATTAATGAAATTCTTTTTCTGTATCTATTTAAATAGTCATATGAGTTTTATTCTTTAATTTTTAATGTGATATTTCACATTTATTGATTTGCATATGTTGGATCATGCCTGCATCCCAGGGATAAATTCCACTTGGTCCATGTGGTTGATCTTTCTGGAGTATTGTTAGATTTCATTAAATAGTGTTTAGTTAAGAATTGTTGCATCTGTTCATCAGGGATATTGGCCTATACTTTGCTTTCATTGTTGTGTGTTTTTCTGTTTTTAGAGAAGTAAGGTAGTGTGTCCCTGGTGGAGTAGTGGCTAGGATTCAGAGAAGTAAGGTAATGCTGACTCCATGGAAGGAGTTTGGGAGGATTGCTTCTGTTCCAATTGTTTGAATTGTTTAAGATAATTGGGATTAGTTCTTCTTTAAAAGTTTGATAGAATTCAGCAGTGAAGCCCTCTCTTCCTGGGTTGTTTCTTTTTTAGTAGGGTCTTTATCACTGATCAATCTCTGTCTTGGCTATTGGTCTGTCAGTTTTTCTGTGTCTTTATGTCTCAATTTTTATAAATTGTTATCTGTCCAGAAATGTATCCATTTCTTCTTGATTTTCCAATTTGCTGGCATAGAGCTTTCTATGATAATTCCTGATTTTTTTATTTCTGTGGGATCCATATTAACAGCTCTTTTTTATCTCTGACTTTATTCATTTTGGTATTCTCACTTTTTTTGGTTAGTTGGGCCAATGGTTTACCAGTTTTATTAATTTCGTTTCAAAAAAGCAGATCTTAATTTCACTGATCTTTTGTATGTTTTCTATTTCAGTTTTGTATATTTCTTCTCTAATTTTTTATTATTTTTTTCCTCCTACTAATTCGGAGTTTGGTTTCCTCTGATTTTTCCAGGTCTTTGAGAAGCATTATTAGGTCATTTGTTTGATGCCTTTCCAGCTTCTTTACATAGGCACTAATTGCTATAAACTTTCCTCTTAACGCCGCTTTTGCTGTATCCCTTAAGTTTTTGAATGTTGTGCTCATTCATTTCTAGGAATTTTTTTATTTCTCCTTTGGTTTCCTCTATGATCCATTGTTGATTACAGATCATATTGTTCAGTATCCATGTGTTTGTATATTTTATAAATTTCTTTTTTCTTTCTTTTTTTTTTTTTTTTTTTGACAGGCAGAGTGGACAGTGAGAGAGAGACAGAGAGAAGGGGTTTCCTTTTCCGTTGGTTCACCCCTTAATGGCTGCTGCGGCCGGCACACCACGCTGATCCAAAGCCAGGAGCCAGGTGCTTCTCCTGGTCTCCCATGGGGTGCAGGGCCCAAGCACTTGGGCCATCTTCCACTGCACTCCCCGGCCACAGCAGAGAGCTGGACTGGAAGAGGCGCAACCGGGACAGAATCCGGCACCCTGACTGGGACTAGAACCCGGTGTGCCAGCACTGCAGAAGGAGGATTAGCCTATTGAGCCATGGCACCGGCCTAAATTTTTTATGTTGCTAATTTCCAACTTCACTGCACTGTGGACAGAGAAGTTATATGGCACAAGTTCAATTTTTTAAAAGTTGAGACTTGCTTTATGGCTTAGTATATAGTCTATCCTACAGAACACCCCAGGCATTAAAGAGAAGAATGTGTATTCAGCAGCTGTGAGATAAAATATTCTGTAGACATAAATTAGATCCATTTGATCCATAGTGTAGATTAGCTATGCTGTTTCTTTGATGATATCTTTGTTTGATCTGTCCATTGGTAAAAGTGGAGTTTTAAAGTCTCCCATTATTATTTTTTAAAGATTTATTTATTTATTTGAAAGGTGGAATAACACAGAGGCAGAGAGAGGGAGAGAGATTTTTTCATCCACTGGTTCACTCCTCAGTTGGCCACAATGGCCTGAGCTATGCCAATCCGAAGCCAGGAACCAGGAGCTTCCCCTGGGTCTCCCACATGGGTGCAGGGGCCCAAGGATTTAGGCCATCTTCCACTGTTTTCCCAGGCATAGCAGAGAGCTGGATTGGAAATGGAGGAGCCAGGACTCGAACTGGCACCCACATGGGATGCCAGCACTGTAGGCAGCAGCTTCACCAGCTATGCCACAACGCTGGCCCCTATCCCCCATTATTTTTGTTTTGGAGCTTATATCTCCCTTTGGATCCATTAACATTTGTTTTAAATAGCTAGGTGCCCTACCATTGGGTGCATATACATTCTCTATAGTCTCATCTTCCTGTTGAATTGGTCCCTTAATTATTACATAGTGCCCTTCTTTATCTCTTTTAACATTTTTTTGTCTTGAAGTCTGTGTTGTCTGATATTAGGATGGCTACTCGTGATCATTCATCATTTCCATTTGCATGGAATATCTTTTTCCATCCTTTCACTTTTTGTCTGTGTGTATCTTTGTTGGTGAGATGTGTTTCTCATAAACAGCATATAGATGGATCTTATTTTTTAATGCATTCAGCCACTCTGTCTTTAAACTGGAGAATTTAGACCATTTACTTTCAAGGATATTTGTAAGTAATGGCTTGGTCCTAGAATTTTTCCATCAATATTCCTATTGTTGGTTTAGATCATCCTTGTACTTTTACTGGGAAGTTTTCTGCCTTTACATTCTTTCATCATGCTGATTTCTTCTCTGTTTCCTTTGGTAGGGTCTTTTCAACTTAAATATTCCTCTGTCTTTATTCCTGGACTTGTATTATAGACCAAGCTATAATATATCATGTGACTACTGACGCACATCTGGAATACAGTTGTGGCCAGCTCCATTGTGAACCCATTGTTTTTCTCTGAAAATTAATCTCTGAGGTGTTGTCCTTTTAGTTTTCACACAATTTCAGCTTCATCTGCCAGCAGAAATCTTGAGCCAAAGAAAATTCTTTTTCAGAAGAAGATACTCTTAGGATCACTATATCCTTCATAATATGACCATTGTTTATATATTTCTATGAATTTAAGACTGTTTTTGTCTACAAAGAAGATAAACCCCAATACTGAATGATTTTCAATGATGGGTTTATTTATCTTCCATACAAGGGAGTCTTGTGGAGGCCACTGTGATATGAGGACTGTAACCCCAAAGCACTACCTCCCACCACTACACTTACAGTACCAGTTTTCTACCTTGTCTATGCCTTCATATCTGCATTTTGAGAAAAAGGAAGGTAAGAGACAGTGGTATCAACACATTTGATTGTCAATCAGTTACAAGAAATATGTTTCAAGGCCCACCTAGTGGCAGAGAGTACAGTGAACAGACCATCGTGCCAACAGGAGGAAAGATTGTAGGGAATGACAAACGGGTAGCCTACTCTACAGGCTACCATTTTACACAGAGGATTTCCCTACCACTGCACTCTCCAGCTTCTATGCTGGCTTAATTTTATACAAACTGCATTATTTTGTATTTATTGGAATCAATATTCTAGAAAACAATTTGTTACAAAATTGGATTAATCATTCCTAGGAAAAGCACAACCAGCAGTCTGAATTTACCCTTGAAAACCTGAAATTCACGGCATCTGATCTATTTTCTGCTGGGACAGAGACCACAAGCACCACTCTCAGATACGGACTTCTTCTCCTGCTGAAGCACCCAGAGGTCACAGGTAGGACCACAGATGATGAGCAGGGTGAATTTCAGAATACAGATTTGTCAAGACACTGCAAGCATTCTCCATCTTATTTCTGTTGGAGAAACTTTAGTAACTAAAACAAGTGCCAACAGCTGCATGGGCCCAAATGGAATAAAGCAATAAAATGGGACATCATTGCACAGCAGGGGTTGATGACGGTAAGAGATGAAGAACAATGTGAGAAGCAGCAAAAATGGTTATACTTAGGTTTCTGTGTTGCATCAGGAGATGACTAATGGCAGAAATAGCCAGCATGAACTGGCTTACAGTTACATGCTCATTTACTTGGGAAGAAACTACTTGAAATAGTAGATATATTCCTGCAGAAATCATTCATGATTGTGATATTGAAGTCTTCTTATGGGATGATTAAAAAAAAAAGATAATTTCCATAACGAAGTATAAGGGTACATTCTAGAAATTTAGTGAAGTGGTCAGGAAAAATTTCTACAATCTGAGAAGTCTTCTAAAAAGTAGATTCATCAAAAACATGTTTCTCTCTAGGCAAAAGATGTGCTTAAAACTATTTCATTATTTCTACAGTCTGTTATAACTGAACGAGTATTTTCAAAAATAGCAATTTTGCTTTGGGTGAGTAATGTTAAATTTATGAATAACTTTATTTTAGAGATTTATCTTTACAGAGTTCCAATTGTTCATAGCAGAGTAGAGAAGAAAAGACTTTTATGTTTGAAGACCCTCACTAAAGGAATTATAAAGTAATTACAAATGGAAATTAGTCTTTCCAAGGTTGAATAAGGGGAGAAGACAAAACAGCCAGCACTTCTTCAGCAGGTTTCTGAAACGTAGAAGAAAATGATGAGACTGATGAGCGGAGAGGATGAGACTACATCCTAGATGTCAGAATAAGACTTTCTACCATGGAAAAGTTAGTCTGTACAATCTCCTTCCTGCTCAGGACTTGGAAGTACCAAAGGTGAAATAAATTTTGGAAGAGAGAGACAGAATGAGAAGGCCAACACTGTCAGATTCCCTCTACGCCCCTTCAGGTCACTGTTCCTCTCACAGGAAGAGTCTTTGGAGAAATGAACAGAACAGGCCTTTATGGTCAGGGACACCTTGCAGAAACATGGAAGGAACCAATACAGAGCTGAAAAGAGGGCACGAGTACAAGTTCACACCTTGAATTCTGAGATTCTTAGCTCTTTTCTGCTTCCTGAACTTTGAAACTAGCACCCAGATATGCACTGCAGAGAATTCACAACCTGAGGGGAAAGACCTACACCTCACCACCAAAACAGAAAAGATTTTGCAGGTTTCCAGCAGAGAGAGATTTAAAATCCTCAATTCCAAGATACAGGGTCATGGATTTTCAGAGAACACCAGGGAAAAGTTAAAATAATAAAAATTTTCAAAGACAAATTAAGTCATATGTGAAGCATTAGGAATCACATGGCCATCATAATTTTTAACAGCAATGATACTATCTTGTGTGTTTTCAAAGAAAAAGGATTTTTCTGATCTTTTTGCTTGCCAAAAATTTTACTCCCTAATTTTGTATTCTCAGAAACAGAGTAGACTGTGTGCTTCACCGAATATTTGAAACTTGCTAAAAGCTCAGTCTCTGTCCATGTTGATGAATCAAATTAATCAGGACAAGATTTGAGGGTAAAGAGATAATTTAGTCTATGTAGTCTGTTGATAGATGAGGGAGTACAGACTTCTGAGTTTCAAAGTCCTGTTTAGTGAGAATGATCTTCAGTTTTAAGAAAGCAGCAGAGGAGCTTGGGCTGCTGAGAGAGCTCCTGAAGCTGAGCGGGAGTCTGACACAGGCTCTCTCAGATGGCAGTGCGGTTCCTGGGGAAACCTGCCTAATGCCTTGGCTTTATCATGAGGAGGTCCTAGCAGGATACCCACATAGTTACAACACATTGTTTGGCTGAGATATGAAAGAAGCAAAGTATTGTGTTAAGAGATTTTAGTGCTTCATTAATCAGGATGAAGCCCACACAGCCTGGATCCTATGCAGATCATGCCCTTAGTTATTTGTACCACTTTGCATTTTAAAACAATAAATTAATAAACTCTGGTCATGCTGGCCAGATGGATCAGATTACTTGGTAACTGCATTGGCTTTTTCGTGACCAGTTTCTGGAATTCACAGGCAAGCATCATTACTTGTTTGAATAGACATTTTACTCAGTCACAGTCTCAGCAGTTCTGTTTTGTTTGTGAGAATCTGAAAAGGAAAAGAATATTGTATTCTGTCTGCTAACAAATTCAAAACAGTGGAAGTCAGGGGCTCAGGAACAAGGAAAGGATGGAAATTTAAGGTTCTAGGCATCACACCCAAGAAATAACCAATTCAGATTATGTTAAGCAGAGAAGCAGGTTTGAGAGAAGATAAAGAATAAAACAGAAGAAGTGATTGTGATTGGTATCATTGGTATCTTGGATTTATGTTTGAAAGTTTATAACAGGGAATTGTATAAAATGGAAAAGACACAAATATGTGACCAGCAAATTGATACAAATTGTTCAAAATAAGTTAAAATACATGCCAAAAATGCAATAATAATATTTTTATCAGCATTAATGTGGCTATAATAGTTTAAATATATGGATATAGTTAAAATTGTGATAGAAATAAATAAGTGAAAGTGTAGATGAAGTAATGTTATGGGAAAATGGTGGTGGAAAAATTATTGATACTGCAGTTCTTTTTCTCACATGGAAGAAGAATTTCCAAGCAGACAGCAGAGAGATTTACACATCATGCTGAGTGACATAAGCCAGTCCCAGAGGGACAAATATCATATGTTCTCCATGATCAGTGACCACTAACCGAGCACCAAAAAGGAAACCTGTTGAAATGAAATGGACACTATGAGAAACAGTGACTTGATCGGCCTTTGTCCTGACTGCTGATGTACAACTTAATACTTTATCCCTTTTAGTATTTTTTTGTTCTACTTAATACTATTGGTTGAACTCTTTAATTAACACACAATTATTCTTAGGAGTTTAAAATTAACTGAAAAGTGATCCCTGTTAAATATAAGAGTGGGAATAAGAGAGGGAGGAGATGTACAATTTGGGACATGCTCAAGCTGACTTGCCCCAAATGGTAGAATTAGAAACATGCCAGGGAATTCCAATACAATCCCATCAAGGTGGCATGTACCAATGCCATCTCACTAGTCCAAGTGATCAATCTCAGTTCATAATTGATCATAATGATAGGTCTAAGAGTCAAAGAGATCACATAAACAAGACTAGTGTCTGCTAATACTAACTGATAGAATTAAGAAGGAGAGAACGATCCAACAGGGGAAGCGACTCACAGAATGGCAGATGTTCTAAACAGCACTCTGGCCTCAGAATCAGCTCTTAAGGCATCCGGATCTGGCTGAAGAGCCCATGAGAGTATTTTAGGCATGACACTCTGGCAAAAAAAAAAAAAAAAAAAAAAAAAGGACCTAAATGAAAGGTCTCTGCAAGTGAAATCCCAGTAGAAAGAAACGGGCCATCAAAGAAGGCGGTACCTTTCTCTGAAGGGAGGAGAGAACTTCCACTTTGACTATGACCTTGTCTAAATAAGATCAAAGTCGGCAAACTCAAAAGGCTTCCATAGCCTTGGCAACTCGTGACAAGAGCCTAGGGTGATTACTGATGCCATAAACAAGAGTGTCAAATTGTTAAATCAACAACAGGAGTCACTGTGCACTTACTCCTCATGTAGGATCTCTGTCTTTAATGTGTTGTTCAACAGTATTTTACACTTTATATTCTGTGTGGATGCAAATTGTTGAAATTGTTACTTAATATATACTAAATTGATCTTCTGTATATAAAGATAATTGAAAATGAATCTTGATGTGAATGGAATGGGAGAGGGAGCAGGAGATGGGATGGTTGTGGTCAGGAGGGAAGTTATTGGGGGGAAAAGCCATTGTAATCCATAAGCTGTACTTTGGAAATTTATATTTGCTAAATAAAAGTTAAAACAAACGAAAAAAGACCTCCAGCCAGAGCAGCAAGAGAGGAAAAAAACACAAAGAACCTCATAGCACTGGGGTTTTTTAAGTACAATTTTGAAGCAAAAAAAAAAAAAAAAAACTTTACAGTCAGATTGGCATTCAGTTACCAGGTGGGGACAAAAAACCATCAAAAGACTTGATTTACAATTCTCCATCCTGTCTGGCCTGCTCATGATAAAACAAAAGACCATCCAGAAGGATGGGAGAGGTCACTTGTTTTCACAATTACCTGTGAGATCAGGAAGAGCTCCTTGCAATTCCCCTGGTAAATCTGGAGATGCTGAAGGAAGGAGGGCAGCCTGTTTGTTCTTCCTTTTTGGGGAAGGAAGCACACGTTTCATACCCCAAATTCCACTGGGACACCCTGACTACCTATGAACCCATCTGACTCCTCACAGAGGTGCATGTGTGTGTATGTCTGCTTGTGTATGTTTTGGTTTGAGAAGATGAAGTCAATTCTTTTATCTCATGCAAGAAAGTCATGAGATGTTGTCTAAACTCAGATAGATCAAGAAATACAAACAGATATAGAATCATTGTTTAGAAATATGCACATATGTATAAGAAGACACTGCAAGAATCCTTCAAACATGCTGCATTTAGGGAGAAGGAGTTTGAAAAAGTGCCTTGCAAACTATACCAACAAGCGTGTGCACACACAGAAATCATAGAACACAGACATGTGTATGGATAAACAGTCCCAATTGTATGATCATTTGACTTGCAATTTTTTTACTTTATTAGAATGTGGAAGTGATTCACACCCATGTTGATATCACACTTCAAATGTTGAAATTTGACTTTTTCTGGGGCCAACAATACATAGTGATATTGTCTTGTGAAACTGGTCGTCAAGTTGGAGTTTCCAGCCAGTCCCAACATCATGAGAGAAAACAACTGATCCCCTACAGTGTTCTACATTCAATAAATTACATGGGCTATTCAACATTTTATTATAAAAATCAGTTTCTATTAGGTGCTTTTGACGAATTTTAGATTTTGTAAGTATATGAGCATGTTTAAGAGACTTGAGTGAAGCTATCATATTTGAGAGACAAGGAGTACTTGCACACTAACTACGTTTTCAACATAAGATAGGTTAATTAAGGCATAACCCCATTTTAATTTGAGGAGCATCTATAGAGATTTTCCAGCAAAATTTAGCCTTAAACATCCTATATTATTTTAATAAAAATTAATATCCATTTCTGATTTTTCTGCAATGATAGTAGTTTCTGGAATTAATTATGTGATAAATGTTATATTCATATTTTCAAACTTATCATCACTTCTATTATTATTTTAGTTGCCAAACTTGTTAATATATTGTTATGTACACACTTACCTTAATGCCTACCTTGTGAGCAAATCACATAACTCCACTTTATGGCAATTCTTTTATAAGTCTAAAAATACGTGGGGCATATTATTCACACTTAAAATGTCTTTGGGATAACTCCATGTCTCATGTAACTTCAAGTTTCTGTGACAACTGTGTCAGTTTTCTCTTTCCCATGAGTTCTTTCTTATGTCTTATCAGCTAGGATCCGGGAAGAGATTGAGCGTGTGATTGGCAGACACCGGAGCCCCTGCATGCAGGACAGGAGCCACATGCCCTACACGGATGCTGTGATGCATGAGATTCAGAGATTCATCGACCTGGTCCCCACCAGTCTGCCCCGTTCTGTGACCCGTGATGTTAAATTCAGGAACTACCTCATCCCCAAGGTAAGAAGTTTTCTCCCACATCGCACCTCAGTGCTCTTGAAGTTCCCAAGTTCACAGTATTTTTCCAATGGGTACCAACACAGTATGAGGTAAGATCGATTCTCATATGTGTGGCAGCTTGATGGACTTAGCACTGTTTCCAAACTATGTAACCTCAAACTAGAAACTTTCATATCTATGCTTCATATCTGACAATGTGAGTCTTCCAAGTTTGTTCTCCATTTTCACGATCATTTTGGCTACTATTAGGTCTTTACATTTCCAAATACGTCAGTGTCAGTTAATTTTCCGAAACACTCTGCTAGAATTTTGGGGAGTGACATTAGATCAATAGGTCAATTCAGAAAGAACAGAGATGCTAACATGTACAGTAGTCCAGTACGTGCATTTTGTATACTTGTCCAATTTGGTGGGGACTCTCTTTGTTTTTCTAATAATATTTTGTTTTTTGTGTAATGGTTTACACACTTTTACCAGGTTTCTTTCCTGGAAACTAATATTCTGATTCTAATAAAAACAATGCAATTTTAAAATGTTTTTTCCATTTCTTTTTTTTTTTTAGTGTATGAAAATGTAATTACAATTTCATTTTGATTGCTCTTGTCTTCCAAGTTTGTTGCATTTAATAATTATTGAAAAAATTTGTGTGTATATTTGTTTGGAATTTTTATGTTCATTAGCCTATTTTTTTTTATTTCTTTTTTTTTTACAGGCAGAGTGGACAGTGAGAGAGAGAGACAGAGAGAAAGGTCTTCCTTTGCCGTTGGTTCACCCTCCAATGGCTGCCGCGGATGGCACGCTGCGGCCGGCACACCACGCTCATCCGATGGCAGGAGCCAGGTGCTAGGAGCTTTTTCCTGGTCTCCCATGGGGTGCAGGGCCCAAGCACTTGGGCCATCCTCCACTGCACTCCCGGGCCACAGCAGAGGGCTGGCCTGGAAGAGGGGCAACCGGGACAGAATCCGGCGCCCCGACCGGGACTAGAACCCGGTGTGCCAGCACCGCAAGGCGGAGGATTAGCCTGTTGAGCCACGGCGCCGGCCTTTATTTCTTTTTTTCTAATTCTTGTAACCTTAATTTCTTTTCACTCCATTTTTTTCCCTCAAGAGGATGTTGAGGGAGCATTGAGCAGAACTGGTGATGGACATCCTTGCTTTGTTTTTTATCTCTGGTAGTTGGTCATTTAATAGCAAGTTATTAATCATCATGGTTCATCTTGTTTTTGTTAGATATTGTCTTAGTTATCAGATGAAGGAAGTTTGATTTCTTTTATCTTTGTACTATGTCTTGTTATCAATGTGTGCTCAATTTAGACAATTAGATTCTATGTTTCTATTCATATACTGGTATATTTTGCCTCTGTTTCTCCACTAACTATGCACACTACAAGTACATAAACACAAGTTGACCTCCTCCTCTATCATTTGTAAAGGACATTTGTATTTAAATTTGTGAGAGGTGGTTCCCCAGTATTTCTTCCCTGAAATTTTCCTATCAGATTTCTGATATGAAGGTAATGTGCTGGTCTCATGAAATAAGGTGTGATATGTTCTTTATTTTTGAATCTATTTTTATCACCTTCCTACCTTCCGTTTTTCACTTGTGGATACTTGGTTATGTCCTTGGAATGTCTAATTAGTATTTGGTTAAATACATTATCTTGTCTCTTAGTCTGCATTCAAGCATGGTTCCCTTTCCTTTGTACATTTTCTTCTAATACAATGACAGTTTGAAGAGGACAGATAGATTGTCAGGTAAAATGTTTCTCATCTGGTTTTAGGAGTTGCTTTTTAATATTATATTTCAGTTATAATTTTATCATGATTGGTGATTTTTAACTGAATTTTTAAAAATGGTAATTTTTATAATTAATCATTCCTTATGAATATTTTTGCCTTAGATTTATCTGTAAAAAAGAAAAGACTCTGTCACATTTTTAATTGAGAGAAAATTTCATTTCAATGATGTTCACTTTTATTTCATTTTTTTTCATATAAAGCTTTTATTTAAAGAATATAAATTTCCAAAGTACAGCTTATGGATTACAATGGCTCCCCCCCACACAACTTCCCTCCCTCCCGCAACCCTCCCCTTTCCCGCTCCCTCTCCCCTTCTGTTCACATCAAGATTCATTTTCCATTCTCTTTATACACAGAAGATCAGTTTAGTACATATTACGTATAGATTTCAACAGTTTGCCCTCACATAGAGACGCAAAATGAAAATACTGTTGGAGTACTAGTTATAGTATTAATTCACAATGTACAGCACATTAAGGACAGAGATCCTACATGATTTTTTTAAAGAATTGATTAATTATCTATGCTATTTCCAGTTTAACACCAAGTTTTTTTAATCATTTGCAAAGGGAGATTACTGACGCCATAAACAAGAGTGTCAAATTGTTAAATCAACTTCAGGAGTCACTGTGTACTTACGTCTCATGAGGGATCTGTCCTTAATGTGTTGTCCAATGTGAAGTAATGCTATAACTAGTACTGAAACAGTATTTTTACACTTTGTGTTTCTGTGTGGGTGCAAACTGATGAAATCTTTACATAGTATATATTGAATCAATCTTCTGTATATAAAGATAATTGCAAATGACTTTTATTTCATTTTTAAATTGTACTTGCTGTCATCTAGCAAGAGGAAATTTTTCTAATCAGATCAAATCTCTTGTCTAAGAAACCTTCAGAAAGACCCTGTGTACATTTCAGGAGCTAGCAGAGTCTTCATTTTTAAACCATAATCACATACAAAATATGTGAAACTGAAGGGATTCAAAAGAGCAACAGATAGGGATAGATCCTATTGTCTATGTGGTGCCCCTATGCGGTAATAAAGAGGAGAACAAACACAGATGGTTTGACATCCAAGTACTGAGTATTGAGAACTTCAAATGCAGTTGTATGCTATCATAGCAAGATCATTTCTACTGACCTTAAATTCATGCCTTTTTTTTCCTTTGTATGTCTAGTTGGAAATGTCGCTGTTTTTACCTTGGTGAGCATTTGCTCAACTAGAGATCAAAAAGATGACACTAATTAATCTCCAAAATCTGTTCCAGCTCCATGACCTCATTAAACTCAGTTTATCTGTGCCTGTTCATTCCAGGGGACAAATATAATAACATCACTGACATCAGTGCTACATGATTTCAAAGAATTCCCCAACCCAGAGAGCTTTGACCCTGACCACTTCCTGGACAGGAGTGGCAACTTTAAGAAAAGTGACTACTTCATGCCTTTCTCAACAGGTAATAGAAATTCATTTAGCAATTCAGAGGACAAGATATCTTCTTGAGGTCATCTGACCTTTATGGTGTCTATTCTGGGACTGGTAGGACTGCTCATGAGGCATGATTGCAAACACCAGCCTAAATGCTGGATGCTCATGTGCTTTCCCACTTTCCCAGCTCATGATACACCCTCATTTAAAAAAAAAATTTTTTTTAAATAAAAAACTTTGTGTTTTCCAAAGTAAGAGAGGTAGAGAAAAGATTGAATTCTGCCTCTCAATATATCACTCACCTATGCATAATTCCTCCTTCAAGAAACTCACCCTGTCTCAGGCTAGAAAAGTAGTGAATAATGATTCAAGTTATCTATGCTTCATTGCTGAGTAACACCAGAAAGGGTGAGAATCTAATTCTGGAGTCATGGAGAGCAATCGGAAAAGTCAGGCACAGAAAGATGAGAACGGCATGATCTCAGCTCTTCTTGTGAAGATGCATCAAAAATTACAAGTGCCTCTTAATCAGAAGGAAACGCGTGAGATAAAGGTTGAGACAGCATGGTATGTTGGAGACTGATGAAGAGTGCGTATGGCTAGACAAAAGACTAAATGGATGGTGTGAACAGAAGGAAAGATCATGGAATGGGATACCAAAGAGGAAGCAGGGAAATAAGCAATCAGGGTGTGTTTCTAAAAAAGTATTGAAGGAAAGTTGGCAAAGAACTGACATTATATAACTTTTAGTTGACTGACAAGTGCCTAATAATGAAGATATTAGGTGTATATAAAGAATTTCCATCCATTTTCTCATCTATAAAATCAACCATCCTTCCAGCTGTCCATATTTGCCTGCCATCCATCCATTAGGTTAGCCATCAAATAGTAATGACATAATTCTTTTTGTACCAAAGGAACCTATTATTCAGGGAGTATCTGTCCTCTGTGTTGTTTCTTTCAGGAAAACGTATTTGTGTGGGAGAGGGCTTGGCCCGCATGGAGCTGTTTTTATTCCTCACCACCATTTTACAGAACTTTAAGCTAAAACCTCTGGTTGATCCAAAGGACATCAACATCACCCCAGCTGTCAATGGATTTGCTTCTGTGCCTCCTCCATATCAGCTCTGTTTCATTCCCGTCTGAAGAAGGACTGATTCCCTGGCTGCATCTGAGCTGTTGTCTGAAACTCCTCCTAAACCGGAGCATCATTCATCTCCTTCTCCCTATGTGGGATGCCTTCTCTGACTTCTCATCGTACATATTCCCATTCCTTCACTATCCATTGAACAACCAATTTCCTTTGAGGAAAACTTCCTGATACTTCACAAATACAAGCATATACTTCCTAGTCTTCATACTCTCTCTATATATATTCTTCACTCTATATTTTGATACTTAGGAGTTATTACTGAAGCATCACTAAAAATAGCCCAAAACTTGGAAAGTATTATGTTAAGTAAAAGGAAACAGTCATAGAAAAACAAAACTTTGATCTCAATTACACATATAGAATCTAAAATTTGAATTCATAGAAGTAGACAGGAGAATGGAGTTCATTCAAAGCTGGTGTAGGGATGGGGTTGGATGAGGAAAGGGGAGAAGTTAGCTAACAAGCATAATACTTCAGTTAGTCTGGCAGAAGGAAAAAGTTTTTCACGATCTGTTCCACAATATGATAACCATAGCTACTAATAACTTATTGTATGTTTTAAAATTATGAAAATAAGTTCCTAATGTTCTCATCACATATAAAGAATAACTATGAGATAATGGTCATGTTAACTTTTCCTGATTTAATCTTCTTACAGTGAATATATGTGTCAAAATCTCACATTGTACCTTAAAAATATTTACAATTATTGTTTGTCAATGAAAAATACATGAAAGTGGATTAAAAATGTAAATTAAAACCAGGTTTCTTATGCTTTAACTCTTCTTGTTTAGCACATAAAAATGTACTATTCAATTGTTGAAAAAGGTATGGACTACCCTGACATAAAGTCAATTTTGTAATGATGCCTATGAGTTTCTTACTGAAATTTCTAATCTCACCTTCATTGACACCTTCCCCATTATTTAATTTCTTCGTTTTTCTGGCTCTGCTTTTTGACACTTTGCATGTTTGTGTTACTCATCCTTTCTGATAAACCAAGTATTTAGCATGGACTTGCACTAGTGCAGAGCACCTAAAACCAACGTCCCTAGTAGGAAGCCCTCTACCTCTCCAAGTCTCAAGAGTCATGGGTGTGGTCACCTGAACCTGCTTGCACCCAGTACACCTTGTTCTCATTTCTAGCTGGGATTTTCCCTGGAGACCTCCATCACCATCCATAAAACGGCTGTGAGTAACCTCAGGTTCACTCAGTTTTATACCACTTAGTTGTATCAATCTGAAACAAAGCATGAACCATAAAACACCAGTTATCTCCCTTTTGTTGGAAATATTTTTTAAATCTATTTATGCAACTTTTAACTTTCTATTAAAATCTTTATATCCAATGCCTCAGGCGTTCACAGCACCAGCCCAGACTGTTTTTCTTCTCCTGGCCTCCCTTACCTCTCTTCCATTGTTAATTTTCTGGGCCTACGTCCCCATCCTGGTCCCAATTTTTGCCTCTGGGTAACTCATATTTACAAAGGCCAATTGATTTTTCCCAAGAAACCTTTTATTTAAGGTATACAAACTTCATGCATTTCGTAAGTACAACTTTAAGAACATAGTGACTCTTCCCACTATACGTGCCCTCCCACCCGCACTCCCACACTTCTTTCCCCCTCTTCTATTCCCATTCTTATTTTTTACTAAGATATATTTTCAATTAACTTTATACACATAAGTTAATTCTATACTAAGTAAAGACTTCAACAAATAGTATAAAAAAATTGTTCTTCAACAGTCAAGACGAGGGCTGTTCAAAGTCATTGCAACCAAAGTGTCAATTTTACTTCTATAGATTACCTTTTAGGTGCTCATTTTAATACCCATCCTGGAAAACATTTCTTGAGTAAGTATTTTATTCCCATGAGCCTTGCTTATCTGTATTCCTATTATAGAACGCCCAGCAGATGACAGGACAGAAGCCACTTTTGGGGTATGGGAAGTAGCAAACCAATATTTAAAAGTCACAAAAGGGAGTTCTTGGCTACAAACCTAAGATATAAGAGATTAAGTGACCACTACCCACAGTGGCCAGAGTGGGAAACACTCTGAAGTGCAGTCTCACTTGATAAATTCAGAAAGTGGAGATGTAAAGAGGCTGATGTCTCTGGGCAGTAGCCCTCTCTGGATGGCCCTCTCATGGCAAGACAAACAGTTTTTCTCCACTTCAATTTTTCAATTAAGTAAAATCTATGAAATATATTTTCCTCTCTCTTTGGTTGTTTACATGACCACCTATGGTGGTCTGAATGGCCCTTATTGAGAGTGGTGGCCTCCCATTTGGTTCCTTTTGGCCACATTGTCTTCTGTTTAATTCAATGTCAGGGGATGGACAGCTACAGAAGCAAGGGAAGGCAGTCATTCAGGGTCACAGACCTTGTCAGTACCTCCACAAATGTTGTACCACTATATATATCCCTATCAAAGGAGGCCCCCTCTTGGGTTGGGAAGCCTACTACCTCTTGGATATAGCCACTCAAATCAGTGGGTAATTAGAGTGTAACCCTCCCGACAGACAGCTGGTTAGCCTCATGTGGGTCGTGTTTACTTGACATTTCCCATGAGGATGTTACTCCCTTCTGCCTCTCCATAACAAATCGGTCAGTTTGAGCAATGCATTGAGACCAGAGTGAATGTAATGTTGACTGGTAGTTCCAGTTAGGAAGAACAACAGCAGTTTGGTGTTTTCCTTGGTTGCCTCTCTTGCCCTATTAAAGCTGCAATTGATGGGAATTACTTGTCCTTCTGATCACCCATCCAACGGGGACAGGATCTGGCAGCACGCAACAGACAACAGATAGTAGCACACAGCAGAACTGATGTACAGTAGCAAGCCCAGAGCAATTCCTGATCATGTTAGCCATGTGGCAGAGCCTGTTAGCAAGCAGAAAGTGATACAAAGACATTTTGCTACTCCCCTGATGGTTCTGACCACACATTTTTCTCCATGCACCAATTGTGTTTGCAAATGTTCTATTTGCTTTCAAAATTGGTTTTAACATCTCTTTTCCAAGAGTGACCCAAAAGCAAGATAACCATCTTGACCAGGCAAAACTTAGTTTTGGTTGTCATTTAGATGAAAGACAATAGACAATGAGCAGGTGAAATAAAAATGCATAAAACAGAAGCAATGTCTTACTTAGAGTTCCAGTGAGGTTGATGTGCTGATAGGGACTCACGTGAAGGCTGAAGATTACAGGAAGCTCACTCACCTGGAGAGAGAAATAGGACCTGCAGAATTGTGCCTTTATAAGGGTCCATGGGTGTTAACCCTCAGAATTTTCACTGGAGATGTGGGTTGACAGTCTAAAGAAAATATGCAAAAATTAGGATCTCTTTTACATCACTCTGGTATTGACCATTAGATTTTATTACGATCAGTTAGATGAGCAACAAACAGGCCATACCTCAAATAACCACATGGGAAGAGGGTGTTCTCACTAGTCCCTAGACACCAAGTTTACAGGAAGTGTTGCATCCTTCTGTCTGCCCAGTCAGGGAGAAACAAACCTTTTTTGGAAAAATATAAATATCATCTGAAATTGCATTTTTTCATGTATTGGTCTTCAACCAAAAATTGTCATCATTCCAAAGACAACTATGTGGCCATGACAAGAAAAACTTAGAGAAGCAGAAGGCAAAACAAGATAGATCCATGCCCCCACTCCATTTTATGAGACCAGTATTACTATGATATCAGAAATCTGTCAAAAATTGTAGAGGGAAAATTACAGAATATCTCCTAAGTATTTAAACACCCCTGTGTTCCAGGATGTAGAATGGACCCAAGCCTGGACTCCAGTCCTGACACAGTCACTACTCAGGTGGGCTTTGCTTCCCTGACCTAAGTTCCCTCATTTCCAGAACAACATCTTTATGGTGGGAATTTAGTCCATTGTTGTTCCTTAAATGATCAACAGAGGGCAGCACTGAGATGTAATTACACAGCGAAGACCCTAAAGGCTAAGGTAGTAACTTAAATGAACCTTGCTAAGTAAGGAAGCCAATCTGCACAATCTGCCTAATGTATGATTCCAACTGTGGGATATTCAGGAAAAGGCATAGCTATGGAGAAAGCAAAGAGACCTGTGGTTGCCAGGGCTCACAGGGAGAGGCAGAGGCAATGAATAAGGAGTGCAGAGGATGTTAGGTCAGTGAAACTGTTCTGTATGGCATGTCAGGATAAATGACACTATGGATTCTGCCAAACCTGTGAATTATATCATACCAAGAATGAACTCTGATTTGAATTGTGTGCATTGATTAATAATGATGTATCAGCTTCGGCTTATTTGTTTTAACAAATGAGTCTCATGAATACATGATATTAAAAAGGGAAATTGTGAGAAGAAATATATTGAAACTCTAGATTTTCTGTCTAGGTTTTAGACTAATACTTATCTTAAAATTCCTCTATGAAACAGTCCATAAATTATAAAACAAAGTCCTGGCCAGCGCCATGGCTCAACAGGCTAATCCTCCGCTTTGCGGCGACGGCACACCAGGTTCTAGTCCCGGTCGGGGCGCCGGATTCTGCCCCGGTTGTCCCTCTTCCAGGCCAGCTCTCTGCTGTGGCCCGGGAGTACAGTGGAGGATGGCCCAAGTGCTTGGGAGACCTCATGGGAGACCAGGATAAGCACCTGCTCCTGCCATCGGATCAGTGCGGTGCGCCAGCCGCAGCACGCTGGCCGCGGCAGCCATTGGAGGGTGAACCACCAGCAAAAGGAAGACCTTTCTCTCTGTCTCTCTCTCTCACTGTCCACTCTACCTGTCAAAAATAAAAATAAATAAATAAATAAATAAATAATAAAACAAAGTCCTACAAATTAAATAAGACACCAGATATGGAAAACAGAACACTCAACATAAAGCTAACATGGAACTTCAGAAAAATTTATGAAAAGTGTAAAGTAGAAAGAAAACCTAGAAGTGCTAAAGACCGGTCCAGAAATGAATAATAAAAATCCTGGATGCAAAAATCAAATAAAACAGAGAGGAAGAATTCAACTCCATTAAAAAATTTAAGGGAGTTTTCTTTAATAAGTGACTGCGTTACAGCATTAAAGGGGCTCAGCATGTTGGATGAGGCATTTTTCCAGAGTGAAATATAAAACCTTCCCTGGCCATTCATTATCCATGACAAAACATCCTCTAAATACAGCCCTTAGGAGAACCTTCTGCTGTCTCTTGCCATAGAGGTACAGAAAATGCTGCACCAGGGCGGAGTGTCTGATCTTTCAAATGACTCCAGCGGCTGACTTGGTCTTCCTTAGGAAATTAGGACAAACTCATGGAACTGGGTTTCTTACTTAATATTAGTAAGGGAAACTGTAGTAAGACAATGCAATAGAATGAGCACAACCTCAGTGATGTTTACCTAATAAAACCAGCTTGAATATAAATATATTGGCCAGATACAAAGTGAAAGGGTATAAAAAATCTGCATAAAACTTTTTAGCTAAAAGTATGTCAGTAGATTTTGATAATGCTATTGAATGAAAAAGAGACATATTGATTGAGGGTGCTACTTGTGTTTCAGGGTTTTAGTATTATATCAGGCTGAGGGAACATAGGAGGTGACTTTTCTGTTTTCTGGGGTTGGCGATGTCCAAGGGAAAACCCAGGGATAGAAGAACATCAATGCTTTCTTAGGTCTCTTGGGCAACTGGGGAGTAGCAAACATCCTCTTGCCAGGAACCTCCTGTTGCGTGCACTGGAAACATGGTGGGCTAGGGGAGGAGGAGGTGGCAAAGACTGAAGGCAAAGGGAAAATCAGAAGAATGGGAGACAGACCCTCCAGTTTCAGGGAACTCAGTACACAGAGATCAGAGACCAAATGCTCACTGACAAACATTCCACCAAGATAAACAAATGCCCCAGGATCCATTTTTGGAAGCTGTTTGTGGGATTCTTCATCTTGTATCTACAGACCTTCCTGTCTAGAGATCGTGAGGTTTAACTCATCCACCCCAGTTCTCTACAAATGATCAAGAACTTTGAATGCCAGACAAAAACCTGCCTGAGAGAAGATTAATGGTGCTTTCTAGCTGGCCTTTGAGGTTTTTTGGAATCTTCTTCTGTAAGTCTCCAGTTCACATTCACAGTTCATCAAGCAAGTTGAGGAATTTCTACCTCTTGCCACAAGTCATGCTCTGCCTTATCAGGTAACACCTGGGATGCCCGCCCCCCTTTCTGTTGATAAAGCTCAGTCATTGCATTTCTTCCCTCCTCCAGATGTCAGGCTGCCCATTTAATGGAGGCTTCCTCCTTTTGGACATCTTTTTGATAATCTCCAAGAGAGACTTTGTTTCTCCTACTCTTCAGCCTTGATGGTGTAGGGTGGCCGTTTCTTATACTTTGAATGTATAAATGCGTACCTGACTTGACAGCCTGCCTCTGTGTTCTAGATCTTCTCTTCAAAATATTTATTTGTTTATTTGACAGGCTGACAGAGAGAAAGATAGAGGGAGAATGGGAGGGGGGGAAGAATCTTCCATCCACAGATTTATTCCTCAAATGACCACAACAGCCTGGATAGCTGAAGACAGCAATCCAGAAGAAGGACCATGTGAGTTTCCCACAAGGGTAACAGGGACCCAAGTACTTTGGCTTTCTTCCACTTCTTTCCCAGGCACATTAGCAGGGAGCTAGATCAGAAGCAGTGTTACTGGAACAAGAACCTGTGATCTGAAAGGAGAAGCCAGCATCACAAGTGCAACACCCTACACCACAATGATAGCCCCCTATGTTCTAGATCTTTTGCTGAGTCATTGACATTCTCTCTATCCTCTTTTTCACTTATCATCCATATTCTCCTTCACCAAGGAAGCTGCCAAGGTTTCACCCAGTTTCCCACAAACAAGTGGCCTAATTGCCCACACAGGTCTCAGAGTTCACCAGGGAGACCCTGAGCTATTTGTCAACTGTCCATAACAGTTTTCATTGTCTTGGCTTCTTCTACTTCTGTTTTGAATAAATTTATTTCAGCTTCCAGAGCCTGGATTTTCCTTTCCAAAGTAGACATCGACTGTATTTGCTTTGAACATTAACAGTTTTTATACAATGTTCTGCTACACTGTATACCATATTCCTTATCATAGGAATGCACATGTCTATGTCACCAAACACTTCCGCAGTTGTATCTTCCAATCCTACATGAAACTTGCTAAGAGCAATACATTTTTCTAGAGCAAATGCTGAATTGTTGCTGTCAAATTCCTTGTCTCATTGTAAAGAAAGACTTTGATTGGCTGAAAAATTCTTCCTAAAAGCAAGAGAATTTTGAGTAATTGAACCAACATAGAACTCTCCACCATCTCCCACAGATATCCAGGAAGAGTGAGACCTGCTCACATTGTCAGTGGATTCTGTCATGAACTCCCAGAGTCTACTGCAATTCTCATGAATACAGATCCCTGGTATGATAGTTTTGGGTCTCTATTTCACCTGCCAACTCCATGGCCAACTGGATCACACTATACTATAGGAGCTAACAAGCTCTATTCTACTAGGAACTAAATGTGGGCCTGACAATGGAAGCTTACTATGGGCAGATATGATGATGGGGGAAAATGAAAAAATAAAGAATAAACCAATCATGAAAGAAAAGCACATTAGTGGTTGACTGGAAAGAGAAGGAAAAAAGGGATGGATTGCAAATGGCACCAGAAAATTAGGAGAACAATAGACATATTTATTATCTGAAGTAGTAATAGTTTAATAAATAAATACATAGATTAAAACTCATCAAATCGAGTACTTTAAATATATTCACTTCCTTATGCATCAATTATTTATCAATAAAACTCTAAAATTTAAAAAAAGGGGGGAGAAAGAATAAATAGAACAGTGGTTCAAAACTTCTATCTTTCAACTAGATTGCCCTGGCTCAAGTCCTGGCTCTGACACCTAAATCCATGTGATCTTGAGCAAGATACTTGATAAAATATTTTCTCAGTCTTCAGTGGTAAAATGCATACAGTAGTAGTGAGGGAAGCTAAATAATGACCTCACCATCAAACATGTCTACATCTTCATCCTTAAGGCCTTTGAACTTTTGAATTTGTTATTTCACATGATAAAGTGAGCATTGCAGATGCAATTATGTTGAAGATCATGATGTGGGGACCAATATGAATCGCCCAGTATGTATGATACCAAAGTAATCACATGCGGCATTGTAAATGGAAGATGAGAGCATAATGGTCAGGAACAGATGTGATGACTGAGGAGAATGACTGTGATTGAGAACAGGTCAGGAGCCTATCTAGAAGCTGGATAGGGCAGAGAAACGGATTCTCTCTAGGGCTTCCAGAAAGAACCACTCTTGCCAACACAATGATCTTGTGTGAATGAAATTGATTCTGGACTTCTAGATTCCAGATTTCTGAACTCCAGAGCTTTAGGATAACAAATTTATTGCATTGACTACTATGTTTATGGTAACGTGTTTCAGCAGTGATGGGGATCAGTAGAAACACTATATACATCAAAGGATTATGAAGAAAACTATATCTTTGTCAGCACGTGATAGATCTATATTTCATTTGCCAATCAAGAAGATTTAAAAGGCTTGCAATATAGTTTTCATTTACATGTTTTAAAATCTACTTCCATAGAGTTTATTAACAAATAATAATTGTATCTACATTTGTGGGGTATAACTTGATGATGTGATATCCCCATGTCTATATTTAGTCATATAGAGATACACATTGTACACTGGTCAAATATGACAGATTTTTTCTTTTTATTCTGTTAAGCTTAGTACAATTCTTTGTCATTGTGAATTAACTTCAATTCTGAATTTGGTCTTTCAGCATGCTCTTAGCTGCTGTTTGGTTTCTTAGTGCAATGGTTTGGAACTTGGGGGTTCACCACAAATATCTGAGGTACCATCCCTGTGCCCTAGCTGGATTCGAGATTCACCCTCTATAACAGCGCAACATCTGGTGTCCACCTACATTTCTCAGTCCTCAACTTGTCATGTCCCAGTGGCCTTCATGGGGTTATATCCTGTTATATGACACCCAACCCACAGCCATGCACTTAAGAGAATGATCTGGTACACTTTTGAGGCTCCCTGTTTGTAGATTCCTCCTCTTCTGGCCCCTTCCTCACAAATGCTGGGTTCCGAATTTTGATCTCTACTTCCTTAGCTCAAAAAGAACACTATGGGGTTTAGCATTTGATGCCCTGCTCTGAGGAAGGAAATCAAGGAGGAATTGTAGGGCTTAGCTACCCTTTAGTGACATATCACAATAATGACTGTGTTTGTTCAAAGTTGCAAAACTGATGTTTTGTAGAGTTTTCTCAGTTTTGTATTTGTTTAACCATAATGCAACTCCAGAAGTGTTACATGGTCAAATCCAGAGCAGTTGGCCCCACTACCCAAGAGAAATGTTTCATTTCAAATCAACCTTATAAGGGAGCTATTCTAGGGCTGGACACAATATCTTCTTATACCTCAGGCTTGTGGCATGCTTTAATAAAATTTACCCAGACCAGGACAACAATCACCTAAGTGTAGCTATACTGTGGGGAAGTCGTTCAGGAGAAAATTAAAATTATTTTCCCAATCACTTCTGCATATGGAAATGAGAGTTTATAACTTTTGCCTCTGGAATTTTTTGAATCACAGCTGCATCATGTATTTGCAGAGGCCATGGAGTAAACTAGAAAACATGCTAACAGCTATGGATTTGAAATCTGTCTCTGCTACGACTGTTATGGGATTCCAATATTTTGTGAATGCAACCTCTATCTTCAAAATTATAATGAAACTTCTATTTTAGCATATGATGTTCTCTGAATAAAATATGTCATATGTTGTATCATTGGATATATACCATTAACTAAGGAAAATATGTTTTTATCTTACCAGTGATAAAAATGAGACATTGAAATATTAACCTTCCTATGGTCACAGAGCTTAATATGACAAAAATATTGCACTGATTCTGAAAAACACTAGTTATTATGCTATACTATTTCCGTGAGACTCGGAAAAACAGTAAAAATAAAAACGCTCTATGCTTTCCAGAAAAAAATATGTGACAATTAAACTAAAAGAACATAGCAGACTGAAAGGATACAGGAGGTCCTTGAATTTGAAAGGTGAGACTTACTATTTTTTTGAAGTTATAGGCCATGAACTTGATCTGAATTCATGAGAAACCATGTGGAATTTTGGTCTTTCCCTAGGCTGGTGCTATGCAGTAGCACACTCTTCATGATGACAAGCAGCAGCAGTGAGCCACCCATCCCAGCCACCCATCCCACACAATCTACAGTGTGCTCTGTTGCTGGGATGTGATGCTCAGTAGATTCAGAGTATTCAAAGCATTATCAGCTAATGAAATGATGCTTTCCACTTATGTGGTTCATTGAGCCATAAATCCACCGCACATGAAAAAGTATGTGTACTTAGTAGTTTCTCATCTAGCTGGGAAATTGAAAGTTTCGACAAAGCAGTCACCTTCTCAAGAAGGCCTCAGACCTGGTATAGAGGGAATGAACTGAGTTTTCAGTGACGTTGGCTCCATTAGACATTTCACTTCGAAAAGAGCAGTGAACTCGGGGAGCTCCCTAGATCTACTATAAAATGCATGCAGGGGTCCTACAAACTGAGAGAGATGGCTTTGCAACAAGGAGCGGTGGCCTGGACAGGGCCTCGTGTGATTTCAGGCTATTAGATTTGGTCATTAGTTTTTATGTGACATAAAGCAAATAAATTCTCTCTTTTGTACCTCACTGTCTTCATCTGTAAAACAGAAGGAATTGATGAGAGACTTCTATGTTTCTCAAGCTCAATGACATTATAAGGCGGTTTATGAGTTTCTCTTTCTGTCAGGGCACAAACCGGATATCAAAGAGTTTCCCAGTCCAAGGAAGTTTGACCCTGCTCACTTATGGAGTGAAAATGACAATAAGTAGAATGAGGACTTCATGACTGTCTCCACAGAATGGAAAGCCTTGTTCTGCGTGTCAGGCATCAAGTGAGATGAGGGAGGCGTTTGCATGGAGGCTTTTGTAGGATGGAGGAACTGCCATTTGCCTGAGGCCAGGACAACCACTTTCTAAGTCCAGACTGTTTCTCATTGGCCTGGAGGTTGTACTTCTGTCTCCTGTTCCACCCTTGTGATTCTCAGGAGCTCCACCACAAATGATCCTCTGATCAACCTGAAAAGTCAGTTCACCCAATAATCTGCAAGGAAATAAGAAAATAAGTGCTTATTGCCAATTTGTAACATTTGTTTTTCTATCTTGCAACACTAAACTTTCAAACTATTTAAGCAGGTGCATGACAAATCTGAGATGACCCTTTAGCATCCAACTGAAGAGAAATAAACCAGTTGTTGATTATTTGGTCAGAGGTAGATGGGAAAGGTCAGTGTAGTTTTTCGCCAGTTGAGATAGTGTGTGTGTGTGTGTGTGTGTGTGTGTGTGTGTGTCTAGAAAGGCATAATTGACAAGGCTTAGAACAACAGTTCCAAGGTGGGTTCACAGAAAATAGTTTTTCCCAGGACACACATATTAATATGTGCTAAAAAAAATGAATGAAACCATGCTTGGGTATAAGTAGAAGATACAGGTTGATCAACCTTTCATAAGTATATTTATTAATTCCATGTTTGATTTAAGCCTTTCTGTGTGCTAACTCAGAAGTAGAATTTAATGAACAATTAATGTGTCATTTAAAAAAGAGCTTGTGTTGAAGAACTTCTGGTTATATGGAAGTGTTTTTAATTTTGACCAAAAACTGACAGCATCTGACCTTGAAATTTGTGGACAATTCAAAACACATTGATATCCCCCTCAGTTGAGAATGAGGTGTGGGGCTGGCATTGTGCAACAGTGGGTTAAACACCCCTGCAATGCCAGAATCCCCTATAAGCATTGGTTCAAGTCCTGGCTGCCCTGTTTCTTATCTAATGCCTGCCAAGGTTTCTGGGAAAATGGCAGAATATAGCCCAATTACATGGACCATTGCCCCCTGCCATGAAGTAGACCCAGATGGAGTTCCAGGCTCCTGGCTTCAGCCTGGTTCAGCCTAGGCAGTTTGGCCATTTGAGGAGTGAACCAGCAGATGGAAGATCTCTTTTCTTTTTGTTTCTCCCTCCCTACTCTATGAATCTGCTTTTCCAGTAAATAAACTAAATAAAAATAATTTCAAAAGAATAATGTAGTCTCTGCACCACTACTTTGTGAGCCTGTTTCATCCATTCTGAAGAAGACAGCAGACAGCAAGACCCTCCAAACTCTTCCGAACAAGCCAGTTGTTTTCAGGTCTGTCTGCCACCATGACCGACCACTGCCTTAACAGCAAGAATATCATCACCAAGCATGTCTCTTCCAATTTTCCTGATCCCTCAAGATTCATTTTGAATTACCTTGAGTGAAAGGGAATCTACCCTTTAATCTCCAATAAAAATTTTGTTATAGAATCTTGTGCAATCAAAAAATATTTCTAAATGAAATATAAATGTAATATGAATCACAATAATGTCAAAAAGTTTTGAGTGAAAGAAGCCAAACCATCTCTGGGCAGAACATTGTATAGTGTCATAGAAATAAGTGAAGCTCTTTCACTTTCCCTATCCCTCTCCCTGTCACTCTCTCCCTCTCCCTTGAGGGGACACTCTCTCCCTTTCCCCATCATCTCTCTCTCCCTCTCCCTCATTCTCTCTCTCCCTTGCGTGGACACACTATCCCTCTCCCTGTCACCCTGTCCCTCTCCCTCTCCTTCCCCCATCTAACCTCTCTCTCCCTGTCTCCTTCTCCCTTTACCTCTCGCTCTTCCTCTACCCACCTTACCACCCCCTCTCCCTCTCTCTAAACCACTCTCCTCTCCAAATCACATCTCCCTCTCTCTCTACCCATCAACCACTCCCTCTCCCCATCTACATCTTCTCTCTCAATCCCTCTCCCTCTATGCAAATCCCTCTCCCTCTCCCTCAGTCTGTCACCCACTCCATGTCTCCTGTTCCACATCACCCACTCCCTCTGCACATCACCCTCTCCCTCTCCGCTCAACCTCTCCCATCTTCTCTGTAATCTCACCCTCCCTTAAACATCTGTTATCTCCAAATCCCTCTATCCATTTCACTTTGTTGTCTACTATTCTCACCCTCATCTCCCACATCCATACTAGTCTCCCTCTCTCTCTCTACATCATCTTTTCCCTTGCCACATTATCCTCTCACTCTCCCATCACCCTCTCCCTCTCCAGGTCCTCCTCTCCCTCTCCAGGTCCCCCTCTCCCTCTCCAGGTCCCCCTCTCCCTCTCCAGGTCACCCTCTCCCTTTCCAGGTCCTCCTCTCCCTCTCCAGGACCTCCTCTCCCTCTCCAGGTCCTCCTCTCCCTCTCCAGGTCTCCCTCTCCCTCTCCAGGTCCTCCTCTCCCTCTCCAGGTCCCCCTCTCCCTCTCCAGGTCCCCCTCTCCCTCTCCAGGTCACCCTCTCCCTCTCCAGGTCCTCCTCTCCCTCTCCAGGACCTCCTCTCCCTCTCCAGGTCCTCCTCTCCCTCTCCAGGTCTCCCTCTCCCTCTCCAGGTCCTCCTCTCCCTCTCCAGGTCCCCCTCTCCCTCTCCAGGTCACCCTCTCCCTCTCCAGGTCCTCCTCTCCCTCTCCAGGACCTCCTCTCCCTCTCCAGGTCCTCCTCTCCCTCTCCAGGTCTCCCTCTCCCTCTCCAGGTCCTCCTCTCCCTCTCCAGGTCCCCCTCTCCCTCTCCAGGTCCTCCTCTCCCTCTCCAGGTCCTCCTCTCCCTCTCCAGGTCCTCCTCTCCTTCTCCAGGTCCTCCTCTCCCTCTCCAGGTCTCCCTCTCCCTCTCCAGGTCCTCCTCTCCCTCTCCAGGTCTCCCTCTCCCTCTCCAGGTCCTCCTCTCCCTCTCCAGGTCCCCCTCTCCCTCTCCAGGTCCCCCTCTCCCTCTCCAGGTCCTCCTCTCCCTCTCCAGGTCACCCTCTCCCTCTCCAGGTCCTCCTCTCCTTCTCCAGGTCATCCTCTCCCTCTCCAGGTCTCCCTCTCCCTCTCCAGGTCCTCCTCTCCCTCTCCAGGTCCTCCTCTCCCTCTCCAGGTCCTCCTCTCCCTCTCCAGGTCCTCCTCTCCCTCTCCAGGTCTCCCTCTTTCTCTCCAGGTCACCCTCTCCCTCTCCAGGTCCCCCTCTCCCTCTCCAGGTCTCACGCTTTCTCTCCAGGTCTCCCTCTCCCTCTCCAGGTCCTCCTCTCCCTCTCCAGGTCTCCCTCTCCCTCTCCCTCTCCAGGTCCTCCTCTCCCTCTCCAGGTTCTCCTCTCCCTCTCCAGGTCTCACTATCCCTTTCCAGGTCCTCCTCTCCCTCCCCAGGTCACCCTCTCCCTCTCCAGGTCTCCCTCTCCCTCTCCAGGTCTCCCTCTCCCTCTCCAGGTCTCCCTCTCCCTCTCCTGGTCACCCTTTCCCTCTCCAGGTCTCCCTCTCCAGGTCTCCCTCTTTCTCTCCAGGTCTCCTTCTCCCTCTCCAGGTCCCCCTCTCCCTCTCCAGGTTTCCTTCTCCTTCTCCAGGTCCCCCTCTCCCTCTCCAGCTCTCCCTCTCCCTCTCCCTCTCCAGGACCTCCTCTCCCTCTCCAGGTCCTCCTCACACTCTCCAGGTCTCCCTCTCCCTCTCCAGGTCCCCCTCTCCCTCTCCAGGTCTCCCTCTCCCTCTCCAGGTCCCCCTCTCCCTCTCCAGGTCTCCCTCTCCCTCTCCCTCTCCCTCTCCCTCTCCCTCTCCCTCTCCAGGTCCCCCTCTCCCTCTCCAGCTCTCCCTCTCCCTCTCCAGGTCCCCCTCTCCCTCTCCAGGTCTCCCTCTCCCTCTCCAGGTCCCCCTCTCCCTCTCCAGGTTTCCCTCTCCCTCTCCAGGTCCCCCTCTCCCTCTCCAGGTCTCCCTCTCCCTCACCCTCTCCAGGACCTCCTCTCCCTCTCCAGGTCCTCCTCTCCCTCTCCAGGTCTCCCTCTCTCTCTCCAGGACCTCCTCTCCCTCTCCAGGTCCTCCTCTCCCTCTCCAGGTCCCCCTCTCTCTCTCCAGGTCATCCTCTCCCTCTCCAGGTCCCCCCCTCTCTCTCCAGGTCCCCCTCTCCCTCTCCAGGTCTCCCTCTCCCTCTCCAGGACCTCCTCTCCCTCTCCAGGTCCTCCTCTCCCTCTCCAGGTCTCCCTCTCTCTCTCCAGGACCTCCTCTCCCTCTCCAGGTCCTCCTCTCCCTCTCCAGGTCCTCCTCTCTCTCTCCAGGTCATCCTCTCCCTCTCCAGGTCTCCCTCTCCCTCTCCAGATCCTCCTCTCCCTCTCCAGGTCTCCCTCTCCCTCTCCCTCTCTATGTCTCCCTTTCCCTGTCACCCACTCCCAGTGTCCTCTCTCATCTCCCTCTGCACCATTCCTCAGTCATCTCCTAGCCCTCTCCTCGTCTCAGTTTCTTGTCTACCATCTGCCCACCCCATCTTCCTCTCCCAGCCCTATCTCTGTCTCCCTCTCCATATCATGCTCTCCCTTTCCACATCTCCATCTCCATGACTCCCTCTCCCTCCTCAAAGAGATGGGGCTGTGCCAGGCACAATTCAGGAGCCTCTAGTTTCAGGAATGCATGCACTTGGGCCATCTTCCACTGCTTTCCCAGGCACCTTAGCAGGAAACTGGATTGGACAGCCAGTATACAAACCAGCACCCAGATGGGATGCCGGCACCACAGAAACTGCTTAACCTGCTACACTACAACATCAGCCTTAAAATAAATTATTTTTAAAAAGATCTTACTTTCTATCCACTAACCATTAATAATGTGTTTACCCTTAAGATAAGACTTTGACAACCAAGTCTTCGATATATAAGCCTTGTAGGGGACACTCAAGCTATTATCCAGCTATCACATGCATGTAATGCAGAACACTACTTGGGGCTGGCATTGTGGTGTGGCAGGTAAAGCTGCCACCTGCGACACCAGCATCCCAGTGGGCACTGACTTGAGTCTCACCTGTTCCATTTCCTACCCAGCTCCCCGATAATGGCCTGGGAAAAGCAGCAGAAGATGGGCCTAGTGTTTGGGCCCCTGCCACTCCCATGGGAGACCCGGAAGAAGCTTCTGGCTCCTGGCTACAGCCTGGCCCAGTTGTCATTGCAGCTATCTGGGGAGTGAACCAGAGGATGGAAGATATCTCTCTCAACTCTGACTTTCAAATAAATCTTAAAAATAAAAACTAGATAATCTTTAAAAAAGAAAAAACACTACTCATGGATTTAAAAGTTTCATAAATAAATATCTCTTAATCCTATTTTCCACAAGTTTTTAAGTCTCTTCATATTCTAGGACAGAAACCAAGAGAAATGAGTGGAAATCACTAACCATTTAATTCTTTATTTTACTTTCTTTTTATGGAAAAAATATGATTTTTCAAACTGCAACTGTGGGCTAAGAAAGGGCATGGGTGCAGAGGAAGTGTTGCTTGAAGGAATTAAGAGACACTGTTTTCTACAAAACCTGTCCATCCAGCCCCAAAGCACGCTTTCCTGGAGAATGCCTGCCATCTGGTGGAATTTCAGGGTATTGCCATGTATAGTCACTAGCCAAATAAAAAGATTATGCATAAGTGTCTTTTTTTTTTTTTTTTAAGATTTATTTATTTATTTTGAAAGTCAGAGTTACAGAGAGGGAGAGACAAAGAAATCTTCCATCTGTTGGA
The DNA here is from genome assembly GCA_949820135.1 of Sylvilagus floridanus. NCBI lineage: Eukaryota > Metazoa > Chordata > Mammalia > Lagomorpha > Leporidae > Sylvilagus > Sylvilagus floridanus. The sequence continues at coordinate 47,979,667 of OX463235.1, forward strand.
TTACTCCCAACTGGCCACAACAGTTGGGGCTAAGCCAGTCCAAGCCAGGATCCAGGAGCTTCTTCCAGGTTTCCCACATGGGTACAGGGGCCCAAGCACTTGAGCCATCCTCCCCTGCTTTCCCAGGCTATTAGGGAGCTGGATTGGAAGTGGAGCAGCTGGGACAGGAACTAGCTTCCATGTGGGAATCTGGTGCGGCTGGCCTCAAGTGTCCAAATTTGACCAGAAGTTAGTTGTTTCCTTTATTTTACGGAAGTAAGGAATATGGTTTCTCTCAGTTTGGAATCAGCCCAAGCAAAGAGTGTGTAGATCTCTAGAGCTGGAAGGGGGTTTAAATAATTACTACCACACTTTTAACCCATTATCCAATCTGAATTTGTTTCAGATTAGTAATCCTGAGACTATAATCAAATTACTGACAGGCAGTGACTGTGAACTGCACTGGTACCTTGGCATTTGTGTCTGATGAACTGTTCTGTGGTTCCTTCCCTTAAAATTGATACAAAAAAACACAAATTGGGGCCAGCGCCATGGCTCAACAGGCTAATCCTCCGCCTTGCGGCCCCGGAATTCCTGGTTGTAGTCCCGGTCGGGGCGCCGGATTCTGTCCCAGTTGCCCCTCTTCCAGGCCAGCCCTCTGCTGTGGCCCAGGAGTGCAGTGGAGGATGGCCCAAGTGCTTGGGCCCTGCACCCGCATGGAAGACCAGGAAAAGCACCTGCTCCTGCCATCGGATGAGTGCGGTGCGCCGGCCGCAGCACACCGGCTGCGGCGGCCATTGGAGGGTGAACCAACGGCAAAGGAAGACCTTTCTCTCTATCTCTCTCTCTCACTGTCCACTCTGCCTGTCAAAAATAAAAAAAAAAAAAAATTGGTGAGTAATTAAATGTAATGTTAATTTTAATGTTCCACTTAAATTCAAAATGAAAAGACATTTGATGAGGCTTACCCTGACAGGTGACTGGACAATTAAATCCATTAAAATTCCTATCCTTGGTGTGAGGGCACCAAAGCATCCTGGGAATGGACTCAGGGAAGAACAGTCGCTCTATGTCTAGCCACACAGAACCAACCGTACTTTGTGTATATGCGTGTTCTATGTCCCCATACATGAGAGGTGATGTCATTCCAATAACTTCCACATGTCATATTCACAAGTAAGATGCAATTATTCTGATTAAAAATTGCCCTGTAACTGGTTGTGAAAATGCATTCAAAACATTATAACTTTGTGACATTCTGTTTAGAATTTTTAGAGAGCTGATGGGGGCAGGACATAGCTGGGTAAAATGGAACTACAGATTGGAATTCTTCATCAGGTTAGATTGTAGATGGGCAAAGACCATTCCTCCTATAGAATGGTATATTATTGTATTTCCTGATGTTACTGCCAGAAAACACTGGATTGGTGACAAAGTCATGTTTACCTGAGTTGAAGCTGCAACTCAATCCATGACTACCCCTAGGTGCTAAGAAGAAACCAGATGATTTTTTTTTAATTTTTAATTATGTATTTGAGAGGCAGGGAGATGAGCACAGACAGACTGGCAGGCAGAGAGAGCACCCATCTAGTCATTCACCCTCTAAATGCTCACAATAACCGCTGCTGGGCAAGATGGAAACAGGGATGGGACAGAATTATTTCATCCATCACTATTGGCTCCTAGGATTTGCATTAACAAGAAGATAGAGTGAGGAAGTAGAGCCAGGAATCAAACCCCAGACCTCTGAGGGATGATGTGAGCACCTTAGCCACAAGACCAAACACCTGCCCTGGAATCTTGAGGAACCAAGCGAGCCAGAGTGAGAGAGGGGAGCCTGGAGGAGCCCTAGCCACTAAGCCGTGCCTTCTGCCAGCCAGTTTTCCCACTAGATGGCACACGGCAGACAACAGGAAGAGGCTTCCCATAGTATAAGTTAGAGACTGGGCTGGAAAACAAAGAACTTGTAGTCTCAGATCTCAAGATGTGAAGAAAAAAATCCTTACCATTCTCTCAAGATGATGAAATGAAATGACAGTGAAACTAACTGAAACTGAATCCCAGCTCCAGTGGAGTCCAACATGCGGTGAGTACAAAAATGTGGCTCTCCATTCTGGCTGACAGAGGAAAAGACGGAACAAATGTTCCATCTCTACTACTGCAACAAAAGTTTATGGAAAAAAAGAAGCAGGAAAATATGACAACCGTGGGTCTATTTCTTCTGATTTTTATGTTGATTATTTCATTTATTTGAAAGGCAGAGTTAGAGAAGGAGAAATAGATCTTCCATCCACAGGTTCACTCCCCAAATGGCCACAGTGGCTAGGGCTGGGCTAGGCTAAAGCCAGGGGCTTCATCCTGGTCTTCCACGTGCGTGTAAGGGCCCAAGGACTTGGCCATTCCTGCTGCTTTTCCCAGGCGCATTAGCAGACAGCTGGATCAGAAGTGGAGCAGCCAAGACTCCATCCAGCACCCTTATGGGATGCCAGCATTGCAGGCAGTGGCTTAACCCATTACACCAACACTGGCCCCAGATATCTATTTCTTAATAATAAAGGGGTGTTGGCCAGCACTGCGGCTCACTTGGCTAATCCTCCACCTGCGGCACGGGTGCCCTGGGTTCTAGTCCCGGTCGGGGCGCTGGATTCTGTCCTGGTTGCCCCTCTTCCAGTCCAGCTCTCTGCTGTGGCCTGGGAAGGCAGTAGAGGATGGCCCAAGTGCTTGGGCCCTGCACCCACATGGGAGACCAGGAGGAAGCACCTGGCTCCTGGCTTCGGATTGGCGCAGTGCACCGGTCCTAGCAGCCATTTTGGGGGTGAACCAACGGAAGACCCTTCTCTCTGTCTCTCACTGTCTAACTCCACCTGTCAAAAAAAATCACTAGAAACAGAAGAACAAATTAACCTAAAGGAAGGAAAATAAGGAAATCATAAAGAAATATAGAATAGAAAAATAGAAAACTCACATACACACACATAAGCTAGAAATAGGTTCACTGGAGATAGCGGTAACATTTGGCAAAACTCTACTGAGACTGACCAAGAAGAAAAGAGAGAAGACACAAATCACCTTCTCAAGAATGGATGAGTGCAGTCATTAGAGAGGATAGCTGGCCTAGCCAAGATCCTGCAGGCAAGGAAAGAAGGACTGGGATTGTGGGCCCTAAGTGCAGACTCAGGCCCTTTCCAAGTGGGACAACTCAGAAGCAGAAGCCTGGCTGAGGTTTGTCCCCAGCACAATGGCCAGGTGCTCAGCTCTCCAAAGGAGGGACAGATGGGCACAGCAGGGAGAAGAGCAGAGAGCAGTCAGAGGCCAGGGCATTTCCTCAGCCCCAAAGTGAAACCCAGGGCCCGGTTCGTGCTGCTGCTGATGCGTGAGGGTTTGGTTTGTCCATTGTCCTTGGCCTCCACTCACCTGTACCCACCAATCACCACAGAGATGGGATATGAGGGCTCAAATCAAGGGAGGCCTGAGGAACAAGGCAACAAAATCACACCCTAAGAAACTGCCCGCACCCAGGCATGTGATCCACAGAGTAGAGAACACATCTCCAGCTTCTGCCACAGAACAAGGGCTTCCTGCCACATTAGATGGCTGATCATCTGTCTCCCAAGCCTCAGGGTTTCCTGCGTGACCAGAATGAAGGTGGACTGTTTGGAGTTTGCTTGTGAGCCTACTTATTTATTTATTTATTTATTTATTTGAGAAGTTTTAGGTTCACAGCAAAATTGAGGGCAAGGTACTAAGGTTTCCTATAAATCTTCCCTCCCCCTACACACACACATAGCCTCCATTGTTACCAACATTCCCCACCAGAATGGTACAATTTTTGCAATTAATGAACTGCAAAGCCACATCATAATCACTGAAAATATAGAACTTATCTTAGAACTCAAGCTTGGCATTCTCTCTGGGGTGTTTTGGTTTTGGTCAAAATGTACTGAAATTATAATCTTAAAATTGGTATATTTTATTGTATATAAATTCCTTTTAAATTTTTAATTTACATTTTAATATAAAGAGAACAGGTTAATGTAGTTCATATACAATTCTAAGAATACAATGATACTTCCTTTCCTGGCTCTTTCTCTCCCTTCTTTCCTCCCTCCTTCTCCTTCCTTTATTTAATTTGTGCAATAAGACACTTTTAATTTCCTTTTATAGTTAAAGGCTTAATGTCCCACTAAATAAAGAATTAATTTAGAGAGCAGAAAGACCACTGTTCAGCAGGAATATACAGAAGGACAATAAATAATAATCAAATCCAAAGATGCCAATTTCACTCATATACATTAAAATTTTTTTGTACTCTCTATATGCTACTGACAAATTACAGAAAACATGTCATGTTTGTCTTTTGGGGTCTGGTTTATTTCACTAAGCATAAAGGGCTCCAGTTGTATCTACTTTGTTGCAAAAGACAGGATTTCATTCTTTTTTATGGCTGAGTAGTATTGCATCATGTGTGTATATCACATTTTCTTTATCCAGTCATCAGCTGGTAGACAGCCAGGTGGCTTCCATATCTTAGCTATTGTGAACTGAGCTGCTATAAACATGGGGGTATAGATAGTTCTTTCACATGCTGATTTCACATTTGCGGGAGTAGGATAGCTGTGTCGTATGGTAGATCTATTTTCAGTTTTGTGAGGAATTTCCATACTCTCCTCCATAATAGCTGTGCCAGTTCATATTCCCACCAACAGTGTATTAGGGTATCTTTTTGTCCGTATCCTCATCAGCATGTTATTTTTTCTTAAAGATTTTTATTTATTTAGTTGAAAGGCAGAGTACAGAAAGAGGTAGAGACAGAGAGGAAGGTCTTCCATCCTCTGATTCTCTCCCTAAAATGGCTGCAACAGCCGGAGCTGGGTCAAACCGAAGTCAGGAGCCAGGAACTTCTGGGTCTCCCATGCAGGCGCAGGGGACAAACTCTTGGACCATCTTCCACTGTTTTCTCAGGCTATAAGCAGAGAGCTGGCTCAGAAGAGGAATAGCCAGGACACCAACCCGAGCCCATATGGGATGCTGGCTCCATGGCAGAGACTTGGCCTATTATACACAGCACCAGCACCCAGCATGTTATTTTTTACTTTTTAAATTTCTCCTATAGCATCTTGCAAACTCTGAATCTCTGCCCATGGCAAGGCTGCCTGGAGACTGAGAATATTAGAATGTGTAAATAAATTATAGCTTTCTTTTTTAAAAATATTTATTTATTTGAGAGACAGAAAGATCTTTCATCTGCTAGTTCATTCCCCGAATGGCCCCAATGGCCAGAGCTGTGCTGATCCAGAGCCAGGAACCAGGAGCTTCTTCTGGGTCTGCCATGCAGGTGCCGGGGCCCAAGCACTTGGCCATTCAGAGAGCTGGATCGGAAGTAGAGCAGCTGGGACGCGAACCAGCGCCCATATGGGATGTTGGCAGGGCAGGCAGTGGCTTTACCTGCTAAGCCACAGCACCAGCCCCGGATTTCTTTCTCTATATGGAAATTCATTATGCATTAGCAGTTAGAAAAAATTCACTATGAGCCCTCCCTTCAGCATGCATTACCCACAAATCACAAGATTATATAATCACAGTGCAGTGAACCCTCTCATTCAATGGCAGACAATCTGCCACGGTTCTGAGGGATATTTGTAATCAGAACTGCTGCTGCCTTTATATCAAGTAGCTTCAGCATTCAGTTTCTTGTAGGCTTAATCCCACTGGTGGTAAATGCTTTATTTTTAAATGGATTCATAAGCATCACATCAAGAGAATATTTAGAGAGGGAGTAGGGAGGTCAACCACAACCCATCCACTGTAACAAACCCATCACATTTTCTCAGTCCCTGGCCACAGGAATCCTTCCACAGTGCAGAAACTGTGGTATAATTCATTCCATGTGCTTGTTCAGGTCCCTGTGTACTTGCATCATCCTTATTTGCCTTGACCCTCTGCTTTCTCATCTATGAAATTTCCTGTTGTAGGATTTATGATACCCACAAACATTACAAGGGATGTGAATACATTTCATAATCTGTAAATTATCTATCTATATAAGGGAGCATTATATCTCCTTTTTTGCTTTTTACTAAGGAATTTATTAATACATTAGATTATCAAGATCACAAAAAATGTGATACGAACTATAAAACAATTCTCATCAATTTTCACATTACCATGTTAATAATACAAAAAGAAGAGATTTAATGCAGCTTCTAGATACAATTCTAAGAATACAATGATACTTCCCATCTTCTTCCTTCCTTTACATTTTTGAGAACATATTAATTTACAATATAGTCAAAGGCTTAACACTACACTAAATAAAGAGTTCAACAGTAAAAAATGAAAAAATAAAGACTACAGTTCAGTAAGTATACATATAGGCAATAGCTATACAAATACTCAAAAGATGTCTATTTCACTCCTATACAGTAAATTTTAAAATAATCACAAATAATTGAAACTATGGTAGTATATCTGTGTGTGTATAAATATAAACTGCAACAAATAAGAAAAAACCTGATGTTTTTCTTTTTGGGTCTAGCTTATTCCCATTCTGTATAATCTCGTTGCAGCCATTTAGTGGCCAAAGTCAGGATTTCATGCATTATTATGGCTGAGTAATATCCCATCATGTATATATACCACATTTTCTTTATCCAATCATCAGATGATGGACATCAAGGTTGGTTCCATATCAGAGAGGAAGTAGAGAGAATCTTTCATCTGCTGATTGACTCCCTAGATGGCCACAATAGCTGGAGCTGAACCAGGTCAGAGCCAGGAGCTTCTTCTGGGTTTCCCATGTGGGTGCAGAAGCCTAAGGACTTGGGTCATCACCCACTGCTTTCCTAGGTTCATCAGCAGGCAGCTGGATTGAAGTGGAGCAGCCAGGACTCAAACCAGTGCCCATATGGGCTGCTGGCACTGCAGGCGACAGCTTAACCTGTTACACAATACCAGTCCCCAGTTTTTTAAGATTGATTTTTTAAAGATTTATGTATTTATTTGAAAGAGTTACACAGAGACAGAAGGAGAAGTAGAGGGAGAGAGGTCCTCCATCTGCGGGTTCACTCCCCAATTGTCCACAACAGCTGGAGCTGCATCTATCCAAAGCCAGGATCTTCCTCCGGGTCTTCTCATGTGGGTGCGGGGACCCAAGGACCTGGGCCATCCTCCACCGCTTTCCCAGGCCATAGCAAAGAGCTGGATCAGAAGTGGAGCAGCCAGGTCTCGAACCAGTGCCCTTATGGAATGCCGGCACTGCAGGCAGCGGCTTTACCTGCTACGCCACAGCACCAGCCCCTAAGATTGATTTCTTTATTTGAAAGGCAGAGATACAGAGAGAAGGAGAGAGAGGGAGGGAGGAAGGGAAAGAGAAAAAGAATCTTCCATCTGCTGATTCACTCCCCAAATGGCTGCATTGGCAGGGGCTGGGCCAAGCCAGAGCCAGGAGCCAGGAGCCTCTCTGGGTCTCCCACACAGGTGCAAGGGTCTAAGTACTTGGGCCATCCTCTGCTGCTTTCTCAGGCGCACCAGCAGGGAGCTGGATCAGAAGTAGAGCAGCCAGAATTTGAACCGGCACCCATATGAGATGCCATCTCTGCAGGAGGAGGCTTAGCCTTCTGTGCCACAGTGCCGGACCCCATAGCCTTTTTTTTCCTGCCATTCTGTGCTCCTAGCACAGTACGGTGGAATAGGCAAGGCTGAAAGGTCTCCTGATCTAAGGCCCTACTACCCAGGGGAGTAACTCTTTGTGTTCTGGTTGCAGCAGGAGGCAGCAGGATGGTATGTGGAGTCATCTGTGGTACACAAATCTATCAAAGTCCAACAACTTCCTACCTCTTCTACCTCAGCCTCTCATGTCTAACCTAGACTAGGGCAGTAGCCTTCTACTTGGTATCTGTCTTTACTCCTGCTCAGTAAGGTGAGTTATGACATGAAATCCAAACCATTTTAATGAGTTGATCAATTCCTGTCATATCTTTATTAAAAACTCCTCTAAACAAACTCAGAAAAAAGAATCCAAGGAATTTGTCATAGCTGTCATAGGTTAATTTTCTCAGGAAGCAAACTCTGAGCTGGAGATTAGTGTGTAGGAGGGGAGGGTGGGGTAGGGGAGAGAAGGATGGGAGTAAGTAGAAGTGGGCTAAGGGAGGAGTTGGGCTCCAGCAATACAGCCTCGTGCAGACACATGGTTTTGTATTTAAATAGGTACTAGTCTCTGAGTAATAAAGTTGTATGCTATCCAGCCCATCAGCTGCATCCCAACTTCAAGGTTGTGGGTAGTAACGGGAAATGGTTCTTGTTGGCAAATCTTACCATTCTATCTCAGGATGAAATCACAATTACACATACATGTAACCTACACAGATTATGTTTCCTCACTCAGTTCTCAGCCCTTGTATAATTATCTCACATTTCATTTTCTTAACCTGAGATACATGTTTCCCTGCAACGCTCATGAAACCCAGTGGACTTCAGAGGCTAAGACTGGAAGACTTTACGTGACCTGCAAGTCCATTCCAGTCAAAACAAACAGCTAGGGTGAAGGTGAGGAGGTCAGGAAGAATGAAGAACAGCCCAAGGCATGGCTCTGGGACCTACCATAGTACAAGAGCTCTGATGAAGGCAGGAAGGGGGCCACCTAGGGTGGGGGCAGGGTGAGGTGGGAGAGGAAAGGCCAAGCATGTGTTACCCCTGGGCTGGGTTCATGGGTGAAAGAAAAGTAACCAGTAAGGGCACAGGAAAAATTGTGATGGAGTGATGGAAATGTCCTAAACCTGGGTTGAGTGCAACAACAATCAAAACTCAAAAAATTCATGAATTTTACTGTACATAACTGCCCCTGAAATTTTTTTTAGGATAAACTTATATGACAAACAATGTTAAAGGACAAACCAAGTATTTCTTCTGAAGAAAGTGGTAACAATTTAGGAACATAATAATAGGTAAGATTTTAAAAATCAAGGAAAAATTTGCTACTTCACTGAGAGGCAGAATCAGATGTCATCCCCTAAACATCTGCATAAGATATGCATGTGTGTTTACCTTCATATGCACACATAGACATTCAGACATACATAACTGCTACTAGATTTTCCAGCCATATAGTGAATATATAGATGAATATATAGATGAATATTAGGGTTTGAAAGGTCAGGAGAAGCGATTTTTCTAATTCCTCATGTTAGAGCTGAGGAAATGGTATCTTCACATTTTTTGTGTCTTCTTTGATTTATGTCATTAGTATTTTGCAATCTTCACATCTTTGGTTAAATTTATCCCAAGGTATTAAATTTTTTATAACCATTGTGAATGGTCTTGTTCTTGTTGGTGTATAAAAACCCTACTAATTTTTGTGAATTTAATATTCTGTAACTGCATCGAATGCCTCTTATCAGTTATTTTACTTTTTTAAAAAGGATTTATTTATTTTCTTGAAAGGCAGAAAGGAAAGAAGGGACACAGAGAGATCCTCCATCTGTTAGTTCACTCCTCACATGGCTGCGAGGGAGAGAGCTGAGCCAGGCCAAAGCCAGGAGCCAGGAGCTTCATCTGGGTTTCTCTCATGGGTGTACAGAGTGGGAGTATTTGGATCACCTTCCACTGCTTTCCCAAGCACATTAGCAGGGAGCTGGATTAGAAGTGGAGCAACCAGGACTCAAACTGGAGCCCATATGGGATGGTGGCATCACAGATGGTGGCTTAACCCACAACACCACAAGGCTGCCCACCTCTTATCAGTTCTAATATTCTCTGTGGAGTCTTTTGGTTCCTCTATTTACAGAGTCATGTCATCCTTAGAGATCATTTGACTTTTTCCTTTTCTATATGTATGCCTTTTTCTTCTTTTTTAAGATTTACTTATTTATTTATTTGAAAGTCAGAGTTACAGAGAGAGAGGAAAGGCAGAAAGAGAGAGAGAGGTCTTCCGTCCGATGGTTCACTCCCCCGATGGCCACAACAGCCAGAGCTGAGCCGATCCGAAGCCAGGAGCCAGGAGCTTCTTCCGGGTCTCCCACGCGGGTGCAGGGGCCCAAAGACTTGCTGGCTCCGCCTTTTACTTCTTTCTCTTACCTCGGGTCTTGCTAAAATTTCCATAACTATATTGAATAAACATGGTGCTAGTGAGCATCTTTGGTTCACGGTCTTCGTGGAAATGCTTCCAGCTTTTTCTCAATCAATATGATGCTGGTTGTTTGCTTGTCATTTTTAGCCTTTTCTGTATTGAGGTGTGTTCCTTCTGTACTTAATTTGTTCAAGGTTTTTTCATGAAGAGATGCTGTATTCTATCAAATGCTTTCTCTGTATCAATTGAGATGACATATTTTGTCCATTGTATTAATATGATGTGTTTATTGATTTGCATACATTGAACTATCCCTGGGATAAATCCCACTTGGTCATGGTGTGCTATCTTTTTGATATGCTGTTGGATTTAATTTCCTAGTGTTTTGTTGAAGATTTTTGTATCTATGTTCATCAGGAATATTGGTCTATGATTTTCTTTCTTTTGTTTAAGATTTACTTATTTGAAAGGCAGAGAGAGATTGCTTCTCGGCCTTTTAGCCAAGATCAAGTGTGAAAGGCAGAGATGGAAGGAGGGAGGGAAGGAGAGAGAGAAATCTTCCATCTACTGGTTCATTCCCCAAGTGTCTGCAATGGTAGGGGCTGAGCCAATCCAAAGCCAGGGCCATGGAGCTCTGTGTCTCCCACACGGGTGGTCCCTATAGTTTACTGTCATTGCTTGTCTAGTTTTGAAATTAATGTAATGCTGGCCTTGTAGAATAAGTTAGGAAAGTTTCCATCTTCTCATTTCAACAGTAGGGGATAGTTTGAGAACTGGTGTTAGTTCTTCCTATAAGTTTTGGCAGAGGGGCTGGCACTGTGGCACAGCAAGCCACTGCCTGCCATGTCAGCATACCATATTGGAGCTCCAATTCGAGTTCTGGCTGCCCCACTTCCAATCCAACTCCTCGCTAATTGCCCGGGAAAGCAGCATAAGATGGCTCAGGTGCTCAGGCCCCTATTCCCATGTGGGAAAACTGGATGGAGTTCCAGGCAGCTGGTTTCGGCCTGACCCCACTCTGATGCAGAAATTTGGGGAGTAAACCAGTGGATGGATGGATTTCGTTCTCTCTCTCTGTAACTGCCCTTCAAATAAGTAAATAAATAAATTATAAAGTTTGGCATAAATCAGCGTAAAGCCATCTGGTGCAGGTTTTCTTTGTTGGAAGACACTTCATTGTTGTTTCAGTCTCACAGTTACCAGTTTGTTCACTTTTTCTACAAGCAATATATTTCCATTTCTTCTATGCTTTCCAATTTGTTGGCTATGGTTTTAATAACAGTTCCTAATGACTTTTTATATTTTTGTAGTCAGTTGTAATAACTCTTAGTTAATTTGTGATTGTATGGAGTCCTTCTCTTTGTTAGTCTAGGTAACAGTATACAATTTTATTTTTTCAGTCAACTCATTAATCTTTGTTTTAAAAATTTCTATTTTGTTTATTCTCTAATTCTTATTTCTTCTGCTGGTTGTAAGTCTATTATTTTTTCTGGGTCCTTGAAATGCATTGTTAGGCTATTTATTTGATACCTTTTCATTTTTTTAATATATAGGCACTTATGCTATAAACTTCCTTAGCACTACTTTTTTTGTATCCCACAAGTTTTGACATGTTATGTTTCAATTTTCATTAACTTCAAGAAATTTTAAAATCCTCCTTTTGATTTCATCAATGACCCAGTTTTCATTCAGAAACATGTTGTTAAACAGACTTCTTGTATAATATTTAGTTTAGTTCTCAACTTCATTTCATTGTGGTCAGAAAAGATATGTGATACCATTTTGCTTTTTTAAAGAATTTGTTTTATGGCCAAGTTTATGGTCTATCCTAGAGAATGGTCCATGTGCTGATGAAAAGAGTATGTATTCTGTAGCTATGAGATGAAATGTTCTGTAAATGTCTATTAGATCCAATTGATATAATTTACATCAACTTCATTGTTTGATTTTTTTGTCGGATTAATCTGCCCATTGATGAAAGGAGAGTGTTGAAGCTCCCAACGTTCTTGTATTGGAGCTTGTCTTCCTTTAGGTCTACTAATATTTGCTTCATAGAACTGTGTGCTCCTGCATTCGGTGCATATGCATTAACAGTGGTCACATGGTCTCACTCAATTAATCTCTTGATCAGTATACAAGAGACCTTCTTTGACTCTTAACACTGGTCTTTTTTTTTTTTTTTTGACAGAGTTATAGACAGTGAGAGAGACAGAAAGAGAGGTCTTCCTTCCATTGGTTCACTCCCCAAATGGCCACCACGGCCGCTGGAGGGCCGATCTGAAGCCAGGAGCCAGGCGCTTCCTCCTGGTCTCCCATGCGGGTGCAGGGCCCAAGCACTTGGGCCATCCTCCACTGCCTTCCCTGGGCCACAGCAGAGAGCTGGACTGGACGAGGAGTAACTGGGACTAAAACCCAGTGCTCATATGGGATGCCAGTGTCACAGGCGCAGGATCAACCAAGTGAGCCACGATGCCGGCCCAACACTTTTTGTCTTAAAGTCTCTAGTCTGATGTAAATATAGCTATTCCTGTTCACTCATTTTTTTTTAAGATTTATTTACTTTATTTGAAAGTTAGAAAGACAGAGAAATTGCCCATCCTGTGGTTCACTCCCCCAAATGGCCACAATGACCTAGGTTCAGTCAGGCCAAAGCCAGGAGCTTCTTCTTGGTCTCCTGTGTGGGTAGGGGGACCCATGGACTTGACCCTTCCTCCATCACCTTCCCAGGAGCACTAGCATCAGAAGTGGAGCAGCCAGGACTCAAAACAGTGCCCATATAGGATGCCGGCCTCACCAGAAGTAGCTTTACCACAACACCAGCCCCTTCTTTTGATTTCCATTTGCATGAAATGGCCTTTCCATCCTTTCAATTCTGGTCTGTAGGTATCTTTACTAGTGAGGTGTATCTTTTGTAGGCAACATGCTGCAGAGTCTTTTTTTAAACCTATCAGCTACTCTATATCTGTTAATTGGTGAATTTAGTCCATTAAATTCAAGGTTATTATTGATAGTGATTTGGTCCTGCCATTTTTTTCCTTTCAAATATCTTTTGTTTGTTTGAACATCTTTTGTTTATTTTTCTAGTGTCACTTTCACACTCTTTCACAATGAAGGCTTTCTTTCTGTATCTAGTACACCCTTAAGCAGCATCTGCAAAGTTAGTCAGGTGGTGAAGAATGCCTTCAGTTTTTGCTTATCTTGGAAAAATCCTCATTTATGCCATAGAACTTTGCTGGACAAAGTATCCTGGGTTGGTAGTGTTTTTCTTTCATATCTTGGATTATATCTCTCCATTTTCTCTAAGCCTTTAAGGTTTCTATTTGAGAAATCTGCTGTCAATATAATGGGACTTCCTTTAAAAGTAAGCTGATACTTTTCAAAATTTCACAATTTTCTCTTTGCTTGTACATTTGAAAAATTGACTACAATGTGTTTTGGTGAGGTTCTTTCCTGATCGTGTCAACTTGGGGTCCTGTAGGCTTTCTGTTTTGGATGTCTGTATCTTTCTCCATGTTGGGCAAATGTTCCTGCTATTTCATTCAATGGGTTTTCTAAGCTACTAATTTTCTCATCCTTTGGGGACCCCCAAAACTCAAATATTCATTTGATAGTGTCCCAGAAATCCCAGCCGACACTGCTCTCATTTCTTATTCATTTTAGTTGTGTTTTTGTCTGAGATTTCAAAAACCTGTCTTCATGTATTCAAGATTAGGAATTCTTTATGCTGTTTGATCTGGCCTGTTGTTTAACAGCACTTTTTACAGTGGCTTGACCCACTGTGTCAGAATGCCTGTATTTTTGACTTACTGAATTATTCATTTCTAATATTTTCAGCTTATTTTTGACAGGCAGAGTTAGATAGTGAGAGAGAGAAAAACAGAAAGGTCTTCCTTCCGTTGGTTCACTCCTCAAATGGGCGCTACGGCGCGCGCACTGCACTGATCCGAAGCCAGGAGCCAGGTGCTTCTCCTGGTCTCCCATGCGGGTGCGGGGCCCAAGGACTTGAGCCATCCTCCACTGCACTCCCGGGCCACAGCAGAGAGCTGGACTGGAAGAGGAGCAACCAGGACAGAATCCAGTGCCCCGACCGGGACTAGAACCCGGGTTGCCGGTGCCACAGATGAAAGATTAGCCTAGCGAGCCGTGGCAACGGCCCAGTATCTTTTTTGCAAAATCTTTTATATCATGCACTGATTTCCTAATTTCATTTACCTGTCTATTCTCTTGTATCTCTGAGTAACCTTATAATCATTCTTATAATTCTCTATCAGACATTTCAGTCTTTCTTTATGGTCTGATACTAAAGCATTGTTGTGTTCATTTGGGGTCATATTTCTTATTCATATTTTTTTCCTACATTGATATTTGTGAATCTCAGGGATCAGCTGTTTCTTTCGCTTTTAGAGGGTGCTTTTTGTGGTTTGAATGTTTTTTCCTGAAGGTGTTTGCCTTTTGGTGTGCCTGAGGGAAGGAGAGAGGTGGGGGAGGGGGAGGGAGACAGAAGAGGGATAGAGAGGAGAAAGATACAGAGAGGGAGAGAGAGACACAGAGAACACACAGGCGGAGAGAAGGGGGAGAGAGAGACACAGAGAGATACACACAGATCGGGAGAGAGGAAGAGAGAGATCAAAAGAGGGAGAGATGGAGGGTGGAAGAAACAGAGAGAAAGGGAGAGAGAGATACAGAGGGAGAGACATAGAGATCGAGAGAGAAAGACATGGAGATGGAGAGAGGGAGATAGGGAGACATAGAGACAGAAGGAAACAGAGACTTAGAGAGACAGAGAGAGAGAGAGAGATAAATGGGGGAGGGGGAAGGGAGTTAGAGGAGAAAGAACCATCCACTGGTTCACTTTACAAATGGCTGCAACAGCTGGAGTTGGGCCTATATGAAGCCAGGAGTTTCTTCCGGGTCTCCCATGTGGGTGGAAGGGCCCAAGGACTTGGGCCGTCTTCTGCTGCTTTCCCAGGCCATACAAGAGAGCTGGATCAGAAGTGGAGCAGCTGGGACTTGAACCAGCGTCCATATGGGATGCCAGCACTGCAGGTGGTGGCTGTACCAACTAAGCCACAGTACTGGCCCCTCCTGTGCCTTCTATGTTGACTGTAGCAAGAGTAGGGATCTAAGGAGCGCCAGTGGTGAGTAAGTATGGTTGCTTGGATCCCTGACAGGCAGGTCTCTGGCCATCTCCTGAGGGAGGGGCCACAATCAAGGACTTCTCAGGTGTTAGGAGCAGGCCTTGCTGGTGGTATTACAAGATGGGGGCCTGGCACAGACTCCTAGCCACTATCCAAGTCAGAATCTGGAGTCATGAGATCAGCACTGACTCCAGGGACAGGCTGAGCTTGTGGTCTCCCACTCCAGAGCACAAGAGCAGGGCAGGAAAGGCACATCCCCCAGCTGCTATCTGAAAGAGTGACTAGATCTGCACAGTGGCTTTCGCACTGGGTCAGAAGAGCAGCACTCCCAGTTCACTCCCCATTGGCCACATGCTGAGCTGGGTAGGGTGCAGGAAGCTCAGGTCAGAGCCGCAAGCAAGCAGCAACACACTAGCCTTGGAGGGATGCACTAACTTGGCAGCTTCTAGAGTTCGGGCTGGACCCCAGAGCCATGCCTTGGGCGGCACACAAAAAATCTGGCCCCAAACCACCAGCTAGAGAGCTCCATGACAGGCTGGGTGGAGCATGGAAGACCTGGGCCAGAGCCTCGAGTGTGCAAGTGGTATGCTGGGCTGAGCGAAGCATGTAAAGTCCAGGCCAGGCCCCCCCCCAAGTGAGTACCCTGCATGCTGGGCTGGGAAGGGCCAGGAAAGCCCATGCCACTGTCCATGGTGGGGGCCACAACCTGGAGTGATGGGTGGGGTGCCAAAACTCCAGCTGCTCAAGTGGAAAGGGTTGGAGCCAGGGGGATGGAGCCGGGGCTCAGGCCTTCCTCTGTGCTGGCTGCACTGCCCTGAGTGAGCTCGCTGTCCCAAGCTTGCTCACCCTCTCAACGCTGCACTGTCCAGAATGTGGGCACGCTCTCTGACTCCAAGAACCAGCCCTAGTGAGCAGACTGGGCGGGGTCAGGAGAACCCTGGAAGAGGCCTGGTGTGCACAGGTTCCAGCAACAAATAGCAATGTTTCCAGTGTTCAGGGGAGGGAGGGCAGTGGGCAAGTAGATGATCACCAAGGCTGTCTGGGTAGACACCCTACTTCTAGGGCCCTAGGGGCTGGATAGTCCGGCCACTCTGTACACAGGGTCCCCTGAGGTGCACAGTGCTGTGTGGGATAGGGTGCTTGGGCCACCCTTGTGCTGCTGGACTGAGCTGCACCTGCGAGGTCAGACTTCTTTGCTGGAGTGCAGGACTGCCCTGGGGCCCCTGGGAAAGAGATGTGCAGGGCCTTCTGTCTCCAAATGCAGGCCGTCTTCCGACACTCCTTTTCCTAGATGGCGTCACCTGTGCTGAGGGTCAGAGGAGGCGACGACGGAGTTCCTCCTCTGAAGCAAAGTGGCCATACAGGACGCTGCTCTTCACAGAGCCCCTGGTCTGTGGTGACAGATTCCTCTCCAGTGAGGACCTCCCCTGCAAAGTGTTCTATACGTGAGCTCGGCTGAGGCTCCCTTGCTCACCCTTTCCCCTGCAACAGTGAGGGAGCCACAGGCTGGAGGGCTGCAGGCTCTCCTGCCCCAGCTCCTCGTGTGCAATGTGGAGAGATACCTCCTGCCTTGAGGAGGAAAAAGGAAAGGGAATAAAGTCAGGACCTTGGACTTGAAATCCAACATCGAGCCTGCCACTGTGAATCCTAAAGGCAAACAGGACCCCAAGGCCTCTGCCCCCTTGGACAAAACCTTAAATGCTCTTGGCAGGAACTATTTTATAAACTACATGCCGGGGCGGGGGGTGGATACCACCACATGTGCTCAGGGATGGTAATGCTGACATTCTGGTTCATACTGGTTCATTCCGGTTCATGAATGAGCTGCAGAGGTTATGTCTCAATACTAACTATGGTCACCAGAAGCTCTCAGAATCTGGCCTCCCCTGGTAATGGGACATCGTGCAGGTAAGTCCCGCTCCCAAGGAGTAACACCTGTTGCTGAACTAAGTAAATGTCCGACACTGGATTTCCACAGTAGCTGAGAAGACAAAGTTCCAACCATCTATAACCCAGCTGTTACCCCCAAACCACAGCTGTCACTGTACATGTAAACTTGCTATGGTTCAGTTTTCATTCACGTTAACTCCTCAGTATTGTAAAATGTAAGCCTTGTCTCTTATAAGCTACAGACTGGGTTGAAAGTAAGGACGAGTTAACCTACAGAGTATTGACAAAGAGAGAATTCTCCCCTGAAAGGTTTCAGTCGCAAGTTTTGTAGCACAGAACTGCTCCTGTGCAGAAACTGTCCCTGGTGCATTGTTTCAGAGGTCTGTGTTAGACAGCAGAGCTGGGGTTCCTAACATTAACGTAAGCACTGGCCAGTTAGTCCCTTCCTCAAAACAGGTAGGGTGGTGCACACTGCTCAAGGACAGAACAGGTTTGCTTTTTTGGAAGGAGCAGGGTTGGCTGGAGTGCCCTGTCCACCTGTCTTAACAACCACTTAATCTCAGCCTTATTGTTTAAGCAAATCACTCCTCTGGGAATCAGTCAAGAGCAAAGTCTTTGGTAACCTGAGCCAGGGTTCCTATTCTCTTCTGTGATGAAAACACACTGGCTCTTTCCCAGTTGTGAAGGCAGCAGCCAGCCTGGAAAGGAATTTATTAGGGATTATTTTAAGGCCAACTGGTAACACTTGCCACCCACCATTCAGGAAGCATTCATTTTCGCAGATAAACCCAAGAACATCATTTCATTAAAACAGAGCTCAGTATCTTAAATGGACAACAGGAAAGATAATCCAGAGCAAGCTTCAAAGAAACACCTGTGAAAGCAAGTTCAGTCACCAGTCTTCTCATCGCTGGAGTTAAGGCTTGCTAATCCCAGACAAGTAGGGAACGCAAAGCGAGAGGAGAGGCTTCAGAACTCTTACTAGCTTTGAGGGAAGACATGGGATCACATGACGAGAACCACCACACTGCTCTAGAATCTATACAAGTAAAAATGAAATTTAATCAATATTAAATTCAGTGTCATTCAGATTGGGCTGATGTCCATTTGTAGCAGAGCAGAACAGAGGTATGGAAGATAGACAATGATGCTGGCAGGAGACACCAGAAAATAGTTTCCCATTACTTATAAAAGCAGTCATCACGTGGCCAGTGTGAGCCAGGGTGGGGACACTCGACCTCTAACAGCATAGGTAAAAGCAAGGTCAGCACAGAACCTCGAGGGGAGGCGTGGGGACACGATGGCCAGAGCGCTGAGGACAGGAGGCTGGCCGGGGAAGTGTATCCAGCTGCATCACTTGGGAAACACGGTGACCACGTCGTAGCCCTCGGGTGGCGTGACCCGCTCCCGGGCGTGCTTTTCACAGTAGATCTGATCCTCCACAAAGAAGTGGCCCTTCTGCTTCAGGTTGGTGCCGCAGTCGGAGCACACGTAACACTCGGGGTGGCGGTAGCGGTCTCGCAGCTTCACAAACACGCCTCTGCAGCCGTGAGGGACAGAAAGAGCTCTGTTAGCGACACTGCCGACCGGGAGCACCCGGGCTGGGGCCCTCCCCAGGTAAAGCGGCGTCTCCTTCCTGGGGTCCAGAGATCTAACTCTGCCAGGCCCACCTACTGCCACAGAGCCAGCCTGCTCATCCGGCTTTTACGTTTTCAGAACCTAGGGCCACCAGAGCAAAGGAAAATCCTCTCTACTGCCTTCTGGCTTCTATTCCATCTGTCCAAGTAGGATGTGTGTCCTCCACAGCCCCAATGTGCAACATCCAGCACTTTCCACGTGGACAGGGTTTACCGGATCTACAAGGCGGCCCAAGACTGGGGGAAGCAGGTACTCACACAATGCCGGTGCCACATTTGTCACACATGGGCAACTTCTGAGCAGCATTTCCGATCGATGCGGCTACTTTGGTGACAGGAGCTTTAACACTTCTGAATCCAGAGGGCTTGTTGGGATCCCCTGAAATGAGGAAAACACTTGTGTTGGCCAGGATAAGCAGAACTGCCTAAGTATCACGGAGTTCTTTGAAAGCCACTTATATAGATGTCAAAGCAGGGTCATGGGCACTGGAGTTAACTAGATGTGTGATCCTGAGCAAGTTACTTAGCTTCTCTGGTCCCTAGTTTCATTTTCTATAAGACAGGAAATCATTTTTCTTTTTACTGGCATATAAAAAGATTTTTTTTAAATACAAAAGGCTTCCTCTAGTACCTGGCATGTGCTGAGTCCTCTCACCACAAACTGCATCACATATTGAGAAAACACATGCAAATACTGATATGGGAACTTTCAAATGCCTTACACAAAAATGGTATCTGGTCATCAAAAGGCAGTGCACCGAGATGCAAAAAGAACACAATCCTTACGGTAGCATGTGCCACAGCAGCCGTATAAAAATCACCTCCTCTAGGCCGGCGCCACGGCTCACTAGGCTAATCCTCCATCTGCGACACTGGTACCCCGGGTTCTAGTCCTGGTTGGGGTGCCGGCTCTGTCCTGGTTGCTCCTCTTCCAGTCCAGCTCTCTGCTGTGGCCTGGGAAGGCAGTACAGGATGGCCCAAGTGCTTGGGCCCTGCACCCCATGGGAGACCAGGAGGAAGCACCTGGCTCCTGGCTTCAGATCGGTGCAGCGCACCAGCCGTAGAGGCCATTTGGGGAGTGAACCAAAGGAAGGAAGACCTTTCTCTCTGTCTCTCTCTCTAACTCTGTCTATCAAAAAGAAAAAGAAAAAGAAAATCACCTCCTACAAAGCAGACTAGGGAGCCTCTGCAGCTAGCACAGTGCATAGAAAATAAGCTCCTAGGTGCAGATGCTGAGCTGCTCTCGGGCCAGCTCATCATGCCCCAGTAACAGGCCTGCATCAAGGCAGCAACCAAGCATGGTCAACCCATCCATATCACTGTTAGCACTGGACACGTGCCTAAGGGTGCTACCACAGCACTCATCTTTCTCTGTGATGGGACCTGTCAGGCAGCTACTTATATGCCTCCCCCTGAATTGCAGATTCCTTGAATACCAGAACCTTGCTTTATATACTTTTTGATACCCTCCCCCTCAGAGTCTCAGCAAATAGCAGCTCAAGAGGTACAGAAATGAGTGCAGTAGAACCATGACTTTTGCACGATGCTCTCTGCTGTGGTCCAGGAAGTCAGAGGAGCCTCGAGGCCAGGGGTGCTGTGAGCACCCCAGGCAGCAGGAGAGATTTCCAACAGTCCCCAGCCCAGGCTCCATCCGAGATCCCTGACCAAGCACCTCCAGGTACAGGAGATTCTGTCCCACGGCCTGCCTAACCCACTTCTTTAGACTACCTCACTGCGCATCCAAACCCCTGGGGAACTTGTCCAACCAGACTGCTGTGTCCTACTCAAGGGTTTCCAATTCAGGAGGCCAGGGGCAGGGCCCAAGACTGCATTTCTATCTATTGCTGTGCAGGACAATGGCCAAGAAACAGCATCCTGGGGGAGGAGAAAGTCATCCCTGAACTGCAGCCAGGCTGGACACAGACCAAGGCCCTTGTCCTGAAGGAAGAGGAGGCCCTGGATGCTGAGCGGTGCTTCTGAACCCAAAATTGCCAGGTTAGGAGGAGGTGCACAGAGTGTCTCAGGCCAGCACAGTCAAGCTCGTATCTTGGTCTCAAGTGTCCCTCCCCACCTGACCACACTTCTCTAGTCAGTAGGTCTCTGCTGGGATGATATTTGTCCCCTAGTGACACCTTGGGACATCACAACTGCAGGACAGGAATGCTCCTGGCCCAGATCTGGTAAGCCGGGAATGCCCGTACACATTTCAAAACATGCCCACACTAACTCACGCTCAAAACGTCACTAGCCCTGTTTGTGGTGGAGTATACACGTCCCTGTCCAGGGACACTGGCCACTGCACCACGAGCAGAGGTGAGCTCTGTTCCAGCAAAGGCACTAGTGCAGTGCACCTGTGTGGGTCAGCCCGCCCCGCAGAGCCTCTGCCCTCTGCCATGAGAGCAGCAAGCCCCGGTGAGGACATCTCCCGGCTCGGGGATGCGACTCCTGGCATGAGGCACAGCCCTGCCCAGTGGCCCTCCAGAGTCCGAGTTACCCACTGCTAACACAGCATGAAAGCCAGCTTGGGGGTCTTTTGCTGGCTCGTGAGGAACCACAAGAGGGAGAACTTGAAAGCAGCCTGGACATGCAACAGCCCGATCATGGGTATTTACAGCTCTGGCCCATGTTTCCCTCTCTACTGCTCCTGAACACAGACGTCCACCTGGCAATACCTGACACGGGGCAGAGAGCGGGAAGCTAGAACGAGAGCTCTACAGCTGGGCTTGGGGGAGCCTCGGCTCTGCCCCAGCAACACGTGCACCGGGGGAACCCCACCGGTGCTCCTGTCCTGCCTGAGCCCCAACCACCTTCTTGCTCTTCCCAACTCTCCCTCCCTTTCTTGACCCACAGTCCCAATTTTGTTCATAGATTTTTCCTCCATCAATTTAAAAAATAATGCATGAAGATATGATTTTTGTCTTTGATTATTGAAGTTTGTTGATGCTCCCTTAAACTCTGCATCCAAGGCAATGCCTCACTTTCCTCACCCTAATCCTGGCCCTGCCTGAAGGGCCTGTGTGGGTAGCTTCTCCAGCACCCCAACAAGCTCCCCCATTTTCTGGTGGATGGTGCCAGGGCACCCTTCACTGCCTGCCACCATCGCCAGGAAGGACACAGCAGCCTCTCTGCCTCTGGACAGCTTGGAAAGGCAAAGTGATGGTGTTGCTGAATGAGGTCAGTCTCTTACATGCTGGGCTGTCTTTTGTAAACAGCAAAACCACCAGGAAAGAAGAGGCAGGGCCCAGAGGATAAGAGGAAAAGCAAGGAGAAACATGAAATCCACACTCCCTAAGAGAATTCCCTTCTCTTTCTGGAAGGAAGACAGTGAACTGGAGGAGCCTGGGCACTGTTGGGACAGAGCTGGCTGGGAGCGACTAACACAGTCTTCACTGCACCTGCCCAGCCCTGCAGCACCACCTGCTGGCTTGAGCTTCCTTTCCCTCTCACTTAAACAGCCAACCCTAAATTCAGAGAAATCTCTTCCATCCTTCTCAACCATCTCATAGTAAAAACAGTAGCTTCGTTTGGACCCTGGAAAAGAGCTAAGTAAAGCACAGTGGTCTTTCCACCCACTTCACAGCTCAATAACCTTCCACGGCTGCACACTGCAAACAGAATGAAAGGATGGCCCTGCACCTAGCACCTCGTGCTCCTCTACGATCATCTCCAGACACTCCAAGGATCCTCCTTGATCCCTGAGCAGAAGTGAGCATCCATGATACTCTGAGTAAGTCTCCATCTTGCTCATCTTAGAGTCACTGGCCACCACTGGTTTCCACCCATGACCTCCCCTTCTTTTCTGCTTGTTAAGTCTCCAAGACAGACCCAAGATGGCAGAACAGCGGGATGCTGAGTCACACAGGGGAAAATGGAAAATGAATGAGTAGAGGGGATACAAGAAGGCAGCAGAATCTTGAAAAGGTTGCACAGAGTGACTCAGGTGGTCACTAGACAGAGTGCCCAGGTCCACACCGAGGAAAACAGAAAGGTGCCCAAAGTGCAAAAGGGAACAGAGCGGAGACCCAGCGAGGAGACAGCCGCAGCACCCTCTGCGAACCAGGTGAGAGGTTGTGAGCCCAAGGAGATGCAGACATGGATGAGTGGGAAAATTTAGTGAGCAGCGCTTAGTGCTCTAAGTGGGAAGAAGGAGAAATACCGGGAGACCAGCAGAGAGGTTGAACATACCAAGATCTCTCAGTTTCTTCCCCCTTCCCCAACAGAGCTGCAGCTGGTGGGGAGAGGCCATGTTGATTCTTTACATTTTGAGTGCAGACAGCAGGCTGCTGCTTACGCCTCCTGCACACAAACCCAGCAACTGCAGGGGCCACCCCACAGAGCTCCAGGAGGTGGAGCTGCAAACTTCCACTTGCTATGGGCACAGACACATAGCAGCTCCTAGCAGAGGGAAATTAACTTAAAAATCAAACCAAACAGAAATGCCAAAGAACAAAGGAAAAACTCTGAATAAGAATGAGGGGCTGGCGCTGTGGCTCATTAGGTTAATCCTCTGCCTTGCAGTGCCAGCATCCCATATGGGTGCCGGGTTCTAGTCCCGGTTGCTCCTCTTCCAGTCCAGCTCTCTGCTGTGGCCTGGGAAGGCAGTGGAGGATGGCCTGAGTGCTTGGGCCCTGCACCCCATGGGAGACCAGGAGGAAGCACTTGGCTCCTGGCTTCGGATCAGCATAGCTCCGGCCGCAGCAGCCATTTTGGGGGTGAACCAACGGAAGGAAGACCTTTCTCTCTAACTCTATCTGTCAAATTAAAAAAAAAAAAAAAAAACAAAGAATAAGGAAGAATCTACGAATTTGCCAACGGAACAATCTAAATCTTCTATAACGGAGGCTGAAGAAGAAATTGAAATCATGCTGAAAAAATTCAGAAAATTAATAATCAGATTACTTAGAAGTAATCAAACAGATTCAAGATCTGAATGAAAAGCACTCCCAAGAAATTGAGATTCTAAAGAGAAGCCAAAGTGAAATACTGGAAATGAAAAATAAAATTGACCAAAAAAAAAAAATGCTGTGGAATCTCTCAGAAATCAAACAGATGAAATAGAATTGCAAATATCAGAACGTGAGGACAAACTTCCAGAAATAATAAAGTCAGACCAAACACAACAGAATACTGCACTTTTAAAAGAAATTGACAATCTACAAAATGGATGAATCTTGAGGACGTTATGCTAAGTGAACTAAGCCAGTCAAAAGGACAAAGGCTGAATGATCCCACTCGAGTGAAGTATCTGAAGTATTCAAATTCATAGCAAGCAGAATAGGCCAGCAAAGGCAGGGAGGAGACAGCGCTAAATGATATGGAGTTTCAGTTTTGCAAGATGAGAAGAGTTCTGGAGATGAATGGTAGGGAAATGCCACAAATGTACTTAATATCACTGAACTGTGCAATTAACAACAGTTAACATGGTAAATTTCATGTCATGTGTGTTCACTATGATTAAAAAAAAAAAGGCTCCATGTGCCTACACATTTTAGAATTTGACGGAGAACAGGATGAGGTGTAAAGAACTTGGGACCCTTTCTCCTGGTTCACCCAACATGAGACAACCCGTGCTGAGTTGTCCGAGGTTTGTCACCAAAGCCTGCTGCAGCCCCGCTTCCTTCCGGGGCCTCCTCGACTCTGCACCCGGCCCACCACACACACAGCTTCCCTTCGCCCTTTAAACAACCTCACTGAAGCAGCAGCTTCCCAGGGGGCTCGCAGCAGCCAGAGGCAGAGGCCAGCGTCCTTCCTTGGCTGTTCCCAATGACTGTCACTGTCTCTCAGAGCCACTGCCCTAAGCTCTGACCATTTCCTCTCAAAGAACCCCAGAGAACCTTCTACATGCGACAGCATTTTGACTGGAATCTGTCCTGGTGCATTCACTGAAAATTTAATGCAAGTACCTGGTAAGAGGAAAGCATCAAGGTTTGCCATCACCATCTTCCTTTTTAGCAAATTCTTAATTCTCCTTGAAGACAACACCCCCCCCCCCCCCCACACACACACACAGGTGATTAAAATTCCCAGACTGCTGTGTAACTGGGTGTGGCCATGTGACTATAAAATGGAAATGGAAGAGTAGTGTGGGATTTCTGGGAAAACGGCTGGCTAATCTGAAAGTATTCCCGTCTGCCTTCTTCCTTCCCCCTGCCTGGAAGTGAGCATGGTGGCTGGAGCACCGGCTGCCATTTAGGGCCACGAAGCAACCTTGAGACTGGCAGCAATGGGTTTGGCTGATGGATCCCAGAATGGAAGGAATGTCAACTCCACGGAACATGGGAAGCTGCAGCTCCACGTGCAGGTCCTCCTCCGTGAGCCCAGATGAGCTCCACAGAGCCAAGTCTCAGTGTGGCCTGCGATGGACTGACTCTGCCTCTGCAGTTTCACATCACATCCACTTAGAGTAAAATAAGTCACACCTGCCCAAACTGCCTTCCTCAAGGACTGGCCCCAACTCATCTGTCAATCAAGCCTAACACTGGAACTTAGTGAAAAATGTGGGTCATAAATTGCCAACCACACAGGTACTCCAGGCAAAGAGGAAATGGCTATGAGAGCAATGTCTCTCTTAACAGAAAAGTACTTTACATCGTGGGAAATAAGGAAAATATGGTCAGTTTCTCTGAAGAACCTGCACAAATGGGGAGGAAGTGCAGGTGTGGCGTGTGGCAGCTCAGGCTGAAAGCCGAGTCTTTGTTAGGGGGAGCTGTGGAGGGCGGGCACCTTTCCAGGGCACATCTCCCCAGCTGGGGCAGGTCTCTCTCACTGTGAGAATCGCCAGGCACAGGAGGGAGAAGAGAGCAGAAGGCAGGTCCCCAGTGAGGGACACGAACAAGGAGTGTGGACGACCAGGCACCAGGCACCAGGAGCCAGCAAAACCCAACGCTGGAAATGGCAGATCCTGAGACGCCCAGGAGGCACTGGTGAGTAGCAAATGGAGAAAGAGAAACCGAGGGCTGGGAATACACAGGTCACCTTCAGGAGAAGGAAAACAGCCCGTTTCTCCTACCCTGTGGTGGTTATTAAATGAAGGTACTTGACCACTATCCGCCTGAACCTCCTCCTAACAAATCCACAGTACGTGGTGTCTGCCATGAGGACAGTCATGTCCTCACACCTGCAGAGCCACAGAGGTGGCCCTGGGGAGGCCGCAGGCATCGAGTTCTCCCCATGGACAAGCTAAGGCTGACCCAGGAGCCTCCTGCTGAGGTTTCAAACATAATTATGACGCTCCCTCTGTCTGTGCGCCAGCCACAGGGACGTTAAAGAGCAAGCTTGGCCCTGAATCCCTCTGTGGCTTCCTGTCTCACGCTGAGAACTCTTTTGAACGCAGTCCTGCTGCACACTCCTGCCGCTGTGCCACGCCCAGACCTTGCACCCTCATCACACGCTGAACCAGTGGGGCTGCCTGGCCTTGGACCGTCTGCCTCCAAAAATGAAGCCTTTCCTTTGTAAACACCCAGCGCTTCATGTATTTTGTTATATCCACGGCATACAGGCCAACACGGTGCTTTTGCACGGTTGATCCTCATGAGAATTACAGAGGAAAAATTATCCAGTATGAACAGATGAGAAAACTGGCCTAGAAACATCCAGGGTGAGGGCATGGCCACATGGGGGCTCCCAGGACCTCCAGAGGCCATCTGCCCCAAAGCTGGAACACACATAGGGTCCCAAAGGGAAAGTGGGTGCCAGGCTCCCCTGGGCTACTTGTCATCACTCCCACAGGGGTGTAGTGTGTGAGCCCAGACCAAACCGATGGCCCAGGGACAGGCCAACGGAATCCCAGCCTGCCCCGTGCACCTGAGTCAGGGGGTCAGCAGGAGTGGAGCCTCTGCAGCAGGGAGGTGGGGTGGGGAGGGCAGCTAGCTCTCTGCCCCTTCTCTCTGCAGGAATTTCTGGCATTCTAAAAGCCCCTTCCTTCCAGAGCACTCCGCACCCCCCCACACACACACACACACATCAGCAAAGACTGCCCTCCACCCTCCTGTGAACAGTCTCTGGCCACAGGGAGCGCCCCTTACCTTTCTCCTCGGACTCCAGGATTTCCTGCAGGACCCGGAATGACGCAGACTGCTTCGGGGGCTCATTCAACTCCTGCTTCTCCTGCAGCATCTTGTAAACTTCAGATTCCTTGTCGATGACGAGGCCGCCTGGAGGCTGCGAATGCTCTAAGCTGTAAAGAATGGTCGGTAACTCATTAGGACCTGTCAAAAGTTACAGAAGACCTCACCACGCCCCTCCACCCAGCAAAGGCCGGAGCCCCACACAGGCAGTGCCGGCGGCTACCTCCACGCAGAGGCCATGTTTCCAGATAGTTTTGGTAATTCAACTACTTGTCGGCCTCGTCCCCTGGACCGGGAACGCTCTACCTCTGTGTAAGTCACACAAACAACACTGACTCACAGAAAAATGTGACCACAAGCTGACCACTAAGCTCTCCGCTCAGCCCCCGCTCCAGGCCGCTCGTGGACCTTGCCCAAGCAGAAGCCGGTGTCCCCCACTCCTGCTCCTATCTCCAACAGCTTTCCTTGGCCCCTAGAAGCAGCTCAGGCCTCACCTGTAACACAGACGTGCGAAACGGGACCTGGCTCCACCAGCTGCGCTCCCAGGGCGGCAGCAGCGATGAAACACACAAGTGCCTTGCACACCATCAAGCGTTCAGGCCGGGGGGGCTGCGGCTCGGCAAGCTGTGCCTTGCCTCCCACACCTGCCTCCTGCAACTCTAGGAGCCCAGGCAGGACGGGGCAGGCACTGCTGTGCTGCGGGCCTCTTTCCCTCTGGGCTCCTTTTGCTGTGGCAGGAGGCCTCTGCTGCCTGGGCTCAAGGAAGGAACCATCTGGCCTCTTCCCGCCACCCCCTGCTCCACAGCGCGACTGACTGGCTGCGTCATTCACCTCTGGGCTGTCACTCCCAGCCACCTGCAGCCGAGAGACCCGCTCTCTCCGGCGCAGCCCTGGCCCCTGCTCTCCCCACCCCTCCCTCTCCCCACAGTGTCACCATGGCTCCTGCGCTGCATTCAGGTCTCTGCTCACAGATGGCTCCCTGCACCCCTCCATCATTCTGCACCCCAACTCACGCCCTCCCCATGTACTATACCTGTAACTTGTTTATTTCTGTGTGGTCTGAGCCCCACTCTCCCCTTCACTAAACCCCAGAAAGTCAGTCCCATGAGGGCAGGGACTTGGCCTGTCTTGTTCTCCACTGTACTGCCTGGCCTGAGCCAGAATCGGAGCTCAGCAGGCATCACCAGATGAGAGAATGAACACTGCACCATGGATTCAGTGCCTCTTCCTCCTCACTCCTTGTTCCCCATCCTCAGGGTCCCGGGGGGCAGCAGCCTCCATACAGGGACATGGACAGGCCACCTCTTCCCGTTCACCTTGGCTGCTGCTTCAGAAGCCACCATGTGCAAGGGACAGTGTGCCCAGTGACACCAAAAGCAAACACCAGGCGGGCCGTTGGCAGTGCCAAAAATTGAAAATCAGCGCAGCAGGGAGTGCTTGTCTGTGAGCAGGCTGCCAGCCCAGAAGACAGGCTATGTCTCCAGCCCACCCAGCTCCTGCCAAAAGGATACAAGCAGGTGCAAATGGATTAGACCAATTACATTTATTCACTCACTTCCCACACACCCTTTGTAATTAGTTCACACTCCATGTTTAAAAGAAAATTGAGGCAGATGTTTCTCCCTGTGTAATTTTCTCCAAATTACTCCTCCCTCTGTCTCCTCCTCCTCCCTCCCTGAGACAGCCTCCTGAGGCCTTCAAGCGAGCAGAGTCACTTACTGCAATGAAGGCTCAGGGGTTTTCCTGATGCCAACCTTGTTTGCACAATGGAGGACAAGGTTCCCACTGAGTGGCATGCTTTACTGCTGCCCAAGAAGGTCAACAGTTAAGTAGAAAGACCCACCAGCTGATCCTCCCTGCCCACGGCAGCTGCGGGGATGGAAAGCAGCCCCCTCTGCCTGGCTTGGCGGCTCCAGCTGTCTCTGCCTTTTTCTCCCTCCACCTGCAAGGGACCATGGGAGTCTTCCAGAGCAGGTGTTGGAGCCACCTTGAGTTGTGTTAACCATGGTCTTTCTCTGGCACACCTCCTCAGCCCTGTCCTCAGACTCTTGAGCTTGGAACTTGCACTGTTATAAATGCATTACACTATTTTTGATGAATCTTTTTTCTATTACATTTAGAACTATTTTAAAATCAAGATCAGACCGTGGAATGTTCTTGGGACAAATTTTTCCTCTTCTTTGGTGTATGTTATGTCTGGAAGCCACCAAGGGAACACTAAAAATGACAAACCCAAACCACAAGACCATCACACATTCTTCTAACAAATAGCCTTGGAAAGAATTTCCATGAGGAAGAAAAAATAATTTGCTACTTACATATAATGACAGTATCTTTATACCACTGGACAATTTATAAAGCACTTTCAATATCCTTTACCTCGCTTGACACATTAATACACTTAATTCAAAAATAAGAGCCTAAAACCCAAAGTCTTAGACCTTAGACTATAAGATATTGACATGTCACTACAATATCTGAAAAAATGATTAGGACCAAATAGCACTCTGGCCTCAGAATCAGCCCTTAAGGCATTCGGATCTGGCTGAAGAGCCCATGAGAATATTTTAGGCATGGAAAGCTAAGACACTCTGAAAAACAAAAAAAAAAAAAAGAAGACCTAAATGGAAGATCTCTGCGAGTGAGATCCCAGTGGAAAGAACGGGGCCATCAAAGAAGGATGTACCTTTCTCTGAAGGGAGGAGAGAACTTCCACTTTGACTATGACCCTGTCGGAATAAGATCGAAGTCGGCGAACCCTAAAGGCTTCCATAGCCTCGGCAACTCATGACCAGAGCCTAGGGAGATTACTGACGCCATAAACAAGAGTGTCAAATTGTTAAATCAACTTCAGGAGTCATTGTGTACTTACGTCTCATGAGGGATCTGTCCTTAATGTGTTATCCAATGTGAAATAATACTATTACTAGTACTGAAACAGTATTTTTACACTTTGTGTTTCTGTGTGGGTGCAAACTGATGAAATCTTTACATAGTATATATTAAATCGATCTTCTGTATATAAAGATAATTGCACATGATTAAAAAATCTTGGTGTTAAATTGGAAATTGCATAGATAATTAATCAATTCTTTAAAAAAATCATGTAGGATCTCTGTCTTTAATGTGCTGTACATTGTGAGTTAATACTATAACTAGTACTCCAACAGTATTTTCATTTTGTGTCTCTATGTGAGGGCAAACTGTTGAAATCTTTACATAATATGTACTAAACTGATCTTCTGTGTATAAAGAGAATTGAAAATGAATCTTGATGTGAACAGAAGGGGAGAGGGAGAGGGGAGGGTGGCGGGAGGGAGGGAAGTTGTGTGTGGGGGAGCCATTGTAATCCATAAGCTGTACTTCGGAAATTTATATTTTTTAAATAAAAGCTTTATATAAATGCAAAAAAAAATGATTAGGACCAATATCTGCATAGCAAATGGAGAAGAAGATTCTCATTTGTATACATAATAGCAATGAAAGAATTCTACAGTGACAAGGTTCCAGAACATACGATACACAACTGAGTCTCTACAGAAAAGATGTTGAGGGTTAGAAAATGGAAGTAAATGCACTGTTTTAAAACCCACTCTTTACAGTTTTAATACCAAAACATAGTTTAATCAAATTCAACTCATTGACCCAAAACTAATGAAACTATTAGAAGAAAACAAAGGAAGCACTTAAAGACATTGGGATAGACAAGTTTTTGGATAGGACCCCTAAAGCAAAACTAGACAAATAGAATTACAGCAAATCAGAAACTAATGCACAACACAGCAACAAATTAACAGAGAAGAGACAGCAGAATGGTTGAAAATAGTTGCAAACTATTCATCTGACAAGGGGTTAATGCTCAGCATAAATTAGGAATTCAAAGAACTCAACAGCATAAACACAAATAATCTGATTTTAAAATGGGCAAATGATCAGACATTTCTCAAAAGAAGATACAGAAATGACCAAGCAGATGAAAATATGCTCAACATCACCAATCATCAGGGAGATGCAAATCAAAATATTATCTTAGTACAGTTAGGCTATCATCAAAGACAAAAATAACAAGTGCTGGCAAAGATGCAGAGAAAGGAGAACTGTCATACACTGTTGGTAGGAATTTAAGTTAGC
Organism: Sylvilagus floridanus; assembly: GCA_949820135.1. Classification (NCBI taxonomy): domain Eukaryota; kingdom Metazoa; phylum Chordata; class Mammalia; order Lagomorpha; family Leporidae; genus Sylvilagus; species Sylvilagus floridanus. Next base: position 48,010,571 of record OX463235.1, read on the forward strand.
ACAGCCATTAGGGAAAAACTATTTGGAGATTTCTCAAAAACTGAAAATAGAACCGCCAATAATCCCACTACGGGTATACGTCCAAGGGAAATGAAATCATTGTATCAGATACCTACACAACTATATTTATCATAGTACTCAACAATAGCTAATATATGCAATCAACTGAGATGTCTACTGACAAGCAGCTGGTTTATTAAAATATGGTGTTTATAGAGAATGGAATATAATTCAGCCATAAAAGAGGATAAAGTGCTGTCATTTTCAGCAACATGGACAGAACTAGAGGACATTATGTTACACAAATGAACTAAGCAAGAAAGACAAATACCACATGTTCTCATTAGTTTGTAGAAACTTAAAAAAGTTGACCACAGAGAATGGGGAGAATAAAAATCACTAAAGGCTTGGAAGAACTGAGAGAGGGGGCACAGTGAGAGGGTAGATAACGGAACACATTGAGGGGCAGGTGTGGAAACAGTTATGTTATATACAGCACAACTAAGTAACTACAGTCCACAACAATTAATTAGACAGCTCAAAATAACGGAAAAGACTTTGAAGATCCCTAACATATAATTTTTAAGGAAAGGGAAATGCTAATTACTTTGATGTCACACTGTAAACATGTATTAATTATAATACTGTACTCCATAAGTATAAATATGATATCAATCAAAAAGAAATACAATTCCTTTGGAGTAATTAGACTTCACACAAGTTTCCTAGTCCCTGTTCCTCCCTGAGTCACACTCAGAAGTAGCATGCACCAGTTTCCTGAATGTATACTATTTTCTCCCACTATTTTAGGCCTTCAGTGCTGGTCCCCCAGGGATATTACAGCCAGGTGACAAGGTGGCCAAAACAGCACACCTACAGGGAGCCCAGGGGTCTTCAGAACACAAGGAGAAACTCCTCTTGAGCCCATCTCCCAGAGGAGCACATCAGAGGCTGGATCTGCAGACATTTTTGGCTCACTTCAGCCGAAAGAGCAGTTGGGGAAAGAGTCAAAGGTCAAGGACTGCAAACAGCTCACCCATGGCTCTGGGATCAGCATAGCAACCCTGAGATGGAAGTCTACTCCCTCAGAACAACAAAGTGACCAGGGTGGGGATATGAGGGTTTTTTTTTTTTTTATTTGGCAGGTAGAGTTAAAGACAGTGAGAGAGAGAGAGAGAGAGAGAGAGGTCTTCCTTCTGTTGGTTCACTCCCCAAATGGCCACTATGGCTGGAACTAAGCCGAACCGAAGCTAGGAGCCAGGTGCTTCCTCCTGGTCTCCCATGGGGTGCAGGGCCCAAGCACTTGGGCCATCCTCCACTGCCTTCCTGGGCCACAGCAGAGAGCTGGACTGGAAGAAAAGCAACCGGGACTAGAACCCGGCACCCATATGGGATGCCGGCGCCGCAGGCGGAGGATTAGCCAAGTGAGCCACGGCGCCGGCCTCCAAGGGGCTTTTGATTTTTATCTTTAGCCATCACCTATGGTAGCAACTTAAATAAAAATATAAATCCCAACTTAAATAAAAATATAAATCCCAACTAAAACAAAGCTGCCAACAAAACACTCATTTCAAATAAAGATATACTGCATCTAGCATAGTGGCACAATGGGTTAAGCCATCATCTGTGACACTAGCATCCCATATCAGAGCACCAATAAGAATCACAGCTGCTTTACTTCTGATCAAGCTCCCTGCTAATGCCCCTGGGAAGGTAGTAGAGGAGGACCCATGTACTTGGGCCCCTGCCAGCCATTGTGACCATCTGAGGAGTAACAAGACAGAATCTCTCTCTCTCCCTCTTTGCCTTTCAAACAGTAAATCTTAAATACACACACACACACACACACACACACACACACACACAAATGAAGAATAAAAGGATTGAAAAAGATCAGGCCAACATTAGTCAAAGGAAATCAGGAACAGCTACATTAATAGTTGATGAAATATATACCTGAACAAATAAATTCACCAGAGATAGAAAACAGGCATTATATAATCACAAATGGGTCAAGCCTACCAAGAAGTTATTACAATCAAATGTGCTCTCTCTGTCTCTACCTCTCTCTGTAGCTCTTTCAAATAAATAAAATAAATCTTTAAAAAAAAAAAACCAAATGTGTGTGCATCAAATAACAAAGCTTCAAAATGTGTAAAATAAAAACTGATAGATAAGGAGAAATAGACAATTATAATTTAAGATTTTATAACTACAGTAATTAATGGAAAGATAGATATATAGATCAATGGAGAATAGAGAAGAAAAAAAAGCACATATAAACATGCTCAAGTTTTATTTTAATAAAGGTATAAACATAATTTAATAGAAGAAAGATGATCTTTTGGATAAGTGATACAGAGGTAACCATTTGCTGAATCTCATATTCTACCCCATGTAGAAGTTAAATAAACTGTATCTAAGACTTGAATGTAATAAGTAAAACTACATATAATCTAGAAGCAAAATAGAGAACATTTCAGGCTCTAAGCAAGGCAAAGAGCCACAAGATACCAAAAGCATAACCCATAAAAGGACAACCTTATGAACTGGTCGTCTTCAAAAGTAAAATCATGCTTTGTGAAAGTCTCAGTTAAGAAGATTTAAAACCAAGCTATAGACTAGGAGAAAGTATTTGCAAACCACATGCCATCAAAAGACTATAAGTTATACTGGTAGAAAATAAGCATATAAAAAGATATTCAATGTCATTACCCATTAGGGAAATATAAATTAAAACCACAATGACATATGATGACTGCACAAGGATTAGAATAGCTAATACAAAAAAGTGACAACAGCAAATGCTGCAGAAGACATGGAGAAATTAGATCATTCACACATTTTTGGTGGAAATGTAAAATGCCACAGAAAACTGGCAGTTTCATTACAAGTTAAACACACAACCATTTCATGATCCAACAACTGCATTTATGGGCATTCATCTCAGAGGAATGAAAATTTGTTTACACAAAAATTTGTCCACAAATACTTATTTTTTTAAAAGACTTATTCTATTTATTTGACGGACAGAGTTACAGAGAGAGACAGAGAGAGAGACAGAGAGAGGTTTTCCAACCACTGGTTCACTCCCCAAATGGTTGGAATAGCCAGAGCTGAGCCGATCCAAAGTTAGGAACCAGGAGCTTCCTCCGGGTCTCCCACGTGAGTACAGGGGCCCAGGGACTTGGGCCATCTTCTACTGCCTTCCCAGGCCATAGCAAAGGGCTGGATCAGAAGAGGAGCAGTCAGGATTAGAACTTGTGCCCAGATAAGATGTTTGCACTGCAGGTGGTGGCTTTAACCCACTGTGCCACAGCGACAGCCCCCACAAATACTTATAATAGTCTTATTCTTAACAGTGGAAAACTGGATTCAATCTATACATCCTTCAATAGGTGAATGGTTACTGTACATCCATTCAGCAAGGAAAAGATCAAGTTGGGAGAAAACAAATAGCAGAGTGGACATTTAGCCTTGTGTACTCACAGTACCACATCACAATGCCTGGATTTGATTTCTGAGGCAGATTTCAGCTTTCAGCTTCCCACCAATGCACACCCTAGCAAACAGTGGTGATGGTGCAAGTAATTGAGTTCCTCCACCCACATGGGAGACCTGGTGAGTTCCAGCTAATGGCTCCAGCCTCAGCCCAATTCAGGCACTGAGAGTGAACCAGCAGATCAGAGCTCTCTGCTTCTCTGACAGCCTGCCCTTCCCTCCATCCTTCCCTTTCTCTGACTGTCAAAATAAAAAGCAGGAGAAGATCAATAAAGAAACAAAGGACTTGAACAAAATTATAGAACAATTGTACCAAGTTACAATTATGAGACAATCAAAACAACAGTAGAATATACTTCTCAAGTATATGTGAAATATTCTCTAAGATCACAACTTAGTCCACTTATAAATTTAGGAATGAAATCATATCAAGTATTACTTTCCAACCACAAAGAACAAGCCAGGGCCAGTGCTGTGGTATAGAGGGTAAACCGCCACCTGCAGTGCCGGCATCCCACATGGGCACCGGTTCAAGTCCCAGCTGCTCCACTTCCGATCCAGCTCTCTGCTATGGCCTGGGAAAGCAGAAGATGGCCCAAGTGCTTGGACCTCTGCATCCATGTGGGAGACCCAGAAGAAGCCATTGCGGCCATCTGGGGAGTGAACCAGCAAATAGAAGACACCTCTCCCTCTCTCCCTCTCTCCCTCTCTCTTCTCTCTCCTTCTCTGTGTAACTCTGACTTTCAAGTAAATAAAATGAATGAAGCCATAAATCAATAGTAAAAGGAAAACTGGAAAAATAACAAGTATGTGGAAATTAAACAAAAGCAATGGCGTAAAGAAGAATCACAAGGGAAATTACCTTGTCTTGAGAGCTTCCAAGATGGTGGAGTAAGGACGAAGCTCACGGCTCTAGTCTACGAGAACACAGATTTTAAAAAGTGGAGAGAGTGCAGTCTCAGGGAAGAGTTACAGAGAAACCGGCACAGGAAGCTTTACACAAATTAGAGGGACACAGTGGCCCTATGTGGAGGGGACAGAGACCCACAACTCAGGACCCCAGCAGCCTATGCATACCTTGGAGAGTGAGGCGAGACCAGACTGCAGCATCCCAACCCACTGGCAATAAAGCTGCAGGAAGAGCCTAGAGGGAACCTGGCTTGGAGCTCCGTGGGGGATAGTGTACCTGCCAAACTAGACTAAGAAGAAGAGAAAAAAAAGGACATGTTTGTCCCTCCCCAGTCACCTTATAACTGTGTCCTGTAACAAGCTGATAGAGCGGGTGCCATTTTGGACATACGTAATAACTGCGCCCACTCATGTCCATGCCAGGCAACCAGCCAAGTGGAGACTTCTGATTCTAGTGGGGAGAACTACAGGGGGCTGGGTGCTCATGAATGTGGGAGGCTTGTGTGCCAAGAATGTGGAAAAAATACTGAGACTGTGTGGGAGGACTCACAGTGTGGCTGGGACTCTGGGCAGTCACTGTGGGAGACTCCACACACTCAGGACTTCCTGGTTACCTGGTGAGCAACACTGCTGCGGTATCTGAGCATACAGCGAGGACTACACAGATCCTCTGTGTGATCCTTGGGGCAGAGCGGACAAATATTATACACACGGAGGCTAGCACTCAGGCACTGGTCTCCTTTGAGGAGAGGAGTTCAGCTGAACAAAATAAACCTCCCTTCTGATAAAAAATAAATAAATAAATAAAAGTGATTTATTTTGCCAAACCTGGGTGTGTCACTTTACACATGCCCTTCACCTTGGAGAACTGAACAGAGCTCCCTGGCAACACGCACCATGGCCTCCAGATATTCCTGAAAGCATACACTCCACTTATCAACAGAGTCATAGTACAGGGATAAAATCTGCCACAGTGAAAAAACAAAGAAGAAATCAATGAGTATCACAACAAATGTCAAATATCAAATACACCAACTGAAGAAACAAGAATAAGGAAGACAAAATGACATCCCTGAAAGAACACAACACTTCAATACTAGAAATTGAAGATGATAGGATTGAAGAAATGCCACAAATGGAATTCAAAAAATTGATCAAACATTACCCATAAGTAATCAGAAGCAAATGCATGAACTACTGAAAGCCATAGATGACATGAAAGAAAATTTCTCCCACAAAATTGAGAGCCTAAAGAGAAATCAAAATGAAGTCTTTGAAATGAAGAATTCAATAGGACAGATAAATACAGTGGAAGGAAAGCCTCAACAACAGAATCGGTGAGGCAGAAGAAAGACTATCCGACTTAGAAGACAAAGCACAGGAAACTTTACAGTTAAACCAAAAGCACAAAGAGAAAATTAGAAAACTAAAAAGCACTGCTGGGAATCTGCAGAATACTATCAAATGACCCAACACACAGTTTCTAGGAGTTCCTGAAGATGTGGAAAGACAGAAAAGATTAAAAGGTTTTTTTAGTGAAATAATAACAGAAAACTTCCCTAATTTGGAGAAAGAACCAGACAGGGATGCCCACTCTCACCATTGTTATTCAATATAGTCCTGGAAGTTTTAGCCAGGGCCATTAAGCAAGAAAAAGAAATCAAAGGGACACAAATTGGGAAGGAAGAAGTCAAACTATGCCTATTTGCAGATGACATGATTCTATCTATAGGGGAACCAAAACTTCACCAAGAAATGACTGGAACTCATAGAAGAGTTTGGTAAAGTAGCAGGATAAAAAAATCAATACACAAAAATCAACAGCCTTTGTATACACAGACAATGCCAAGGCTGAGATTGAGCTTCAAAGATCAATCCCATTCACAATAGCTACAAAAAAAATTAAATACCTTGGAATAAATTTTAAAAAGGACGTCAAAGATCTCTATGATGAGAATTACAAAACATTTAAGAAGTTACAAAAAAGGGAAAAATTTTCCATGTTTATGGATTAGAAAAATCAGTATCGATCTTCTGTTTATAAAGAGAATTGAAAATTAATCTTGATGTGAACAGAAGGGGAGAGGGAGCGGGAGAGGGGAGGGTAGCGGGAGGGAGGGAAGTTGTGGGGGGGGGAGCCATTGTAATCCATAAGCTGTACTTCGGAAATTTATATTTTTTAAATAAAAGCTTTATAAAAAAAAAGAAAAATCAGTATCAAAATGTTCATACTACCAAAAGCAATTTACAGATTCAATGTGATACTAATCAAAATATCAAAGACATTCTTCTCAGATCTAGAACAAATGATGCTGAAATTAATATGGAAAGAGAGACTTCAAATGATTAAAGCAATCTTATACAACAAAAAAAAAGCAAAAGACATCACAATACCAGACTTCAAGATATACTACAGGGAAGTTATAATCAAAACAGCCTGGTACTGGTACAAAAACAGATGGATAGACCAATGGAACAGAATAGAAACACCAGAAGTCAATCCAATCATCTACAATTAACTCATATTTGACCAACGAGCTAAAACCTATCCCTGGAGCAAGGAAAGTCTCTTCAACAAATGGTGCTGGGAAAACTGGATTTCCACATGCAGAGTATGAAGCAAGATCCCTACCTTATACCTTACACAAAAATCCCTCAAAATGGATTAAAGATCTAAATCTATGATACGACACCATCAAATTATTAGAAAACATTGTGGGGACACTACAAAACATTGGTGTAGACAGAGTTCCTGGAAAAGACCCCAGAGGCACAGAAAATGATAGGCAAAATTGACAAAAGGGGGCCGGCGCTGTGGCACAGCGGATTAAAGCCTGGCCTGAAGCGCCAGCATCCCATATGGGCAACGGTTCTAGTACCGGCAGTTCCTCTTCCAATCCAGCTCTCTGGTATGGCCTGGGATAGCAGTAGAAGATGGCCCAAGTCCTTGGGCCCCTGCACCCATGTGGGAAACCCGGAGGAAGCTCCTGGCTCCTGGCTCCTGGCTTCGGATTGGTGTAGCTCCAGCCATTGTGGCCATCTGGGGAGTGAACCAGTAGATGGAAGATCTTTCTGTCTCTACCTCTCTCTGTAATTCTTTCAAATAAATAAAATAAATCTTTTTAAAAAATGACAAATAGGATTACATCAAATTGAGATGCTTTTGTACCACAAAAGAAACAATCAGCAATGTGAAGAGGCAACCAAAAGAATTATTTGTAAACTATACAACTGATAAAGGATTAATAACCAGAATATATAAAGAGATCAAGAAACTCAACAACAACAAAACAAACAACCCAAGTTAAGAGATGGGCCAAGGACTTTAACAGGCATTTTTCAAAGGAGAAAATCCAAAAGGGCAACAGACACACGAAAAAATGTTCAGGATCTCTAGCTGTCGGGGAAATGCAAATCAAAACCATAATGAGGTTTCACCTCACCCCAGTCAGAATGGCTTTCATACAGAAATCAACAAATGCTGGCGAGGACGTGGGGAAAAAGGTACCCTAATCCACTACTGGTGGGAATGTAAACTGGTAAAGTCAATATGGAAGACAGTATGGAGATACTTCAAAAATCTGAATATAAACCTACCATATGACTCAGCTATCCCACTCCTGGGAATTTACTCAAGGGAAATGAAATCAGTAAATAAAAGAGTTAAATGCACCCCTATGTTTATTGCAGTTCATTCACAATAGTTAAGACATGGAAGCAACCTTAATGCCCACCAACTGAAGACTAGATAAAGAAAGTATGGGGTAAGTACACTATGAAATACTACACAGCAGTAAAAAAAAAAAAAAAAAAAAAAAAAAAAAAAAAAAAAGAATTCCAATCATCTGCAACAAAATGGAAGAATCTGGAAAACATCATACTTAGTGAAATAAACCAGTCCCAAAGGGACAAATATCATATCTTCTCCCTGATCTGTGAGAACTAATAGAGCACCTAAAATGAAATCTGTAGAAGTGAAATCGACACTTCAAGAAGGGATGACCTTAGTTGCCCTTGTCTTCACTGTCGAGGAACAGTTTCATTATTTTTGTTTTTTCATTTTTTTTTCTTCTGTTTGTTGAACTCTTTACTTAACATAGAATTAACCCTATGTGTATAAAGTCAATTGAGGATGGAGCTCAGTAAAAAAATAAGAATGGGAATAAGAGAAGGAGGAGGAAGTTTGTAACTTGTAAAGCTGTATAGTTCTACATACATTCCTGTAGACTTATTTCTAAGGGTAGAGTTTAAAAACTTGTCATGGGACCCCACATCCTATTAAGCTGGGTGGAAAAAAATGCCATCTTCAGTGTTAAAGTGATTATTTTAAGTGTTAAGTGAACATATAGATAGGATTAAGTGTTAAAGAGATCATATAAATAGGACTAAGTCTCTGGCAATAATAATATAATTAAAAAGGAAAGATTGTTCCAACATGGGAAGCAGTCCATACAGCAGACTCATAGAATGACAATACCTTTAAGTAATTCTCTGACCTCAGACTCAACCCTTAAGTCTTCCTAGTCTGGCTGAAAGACCCATAACAGCATTTCAGGCATGGAAAACCACAACACTATGGCAAAAAGTGTTCTACATGAAGGATCTCTGTGAGTGAGACCCTAGCAGAAAGAAGTGGCCAAAGAAGGAGATACTTTTCTCTAAAGGGAGGAGAGTACTTCCACTTTGCTTATGGCCTCATCCAAATACTGAGTTTGTGAACACAAAAGGTTTCCATATCCTAGGCAACTCCTATCAAGAGCCTCGGGTGGTCACTGACATCATACATAAGAGTGTTAATTGTTAAATTAACAACAGGAGTCACTGTACACTAACTCCCCATGCAGGACCTCTGTCTTCAATGGGTTGTATTATGAGAGTTAACTATAAAACCAGTTCTCAGTTTTTTTGTGTGTGTGTGCATGTGTGTGCAAATTGTTGAAATCTTTACTTAGTATACAGTTGGTCCTCTGTGTACAAAGTTAATTGAAAATAAATCTTAATGGATAATGAGACTGGGAAGGGGAGAGGGAAGAGGTGGGGTGGGAGTACAGGTGGGAGAATGGGTATGGTGGGAAGAATAACTATATTTCTGCAGTTGTACTTATGAAATTTGTATTCCTTAAAAAAATAAATTAACAACAAAAAAAGAAATTATCTTATCTTGGAACCAGTGCTGTGGTGTAGTAAGTAAAGCCACTGCCTGCAGCACCAGTATCCCAAATGAATGCTGGTTCAAGTCCCAGCTGCTCCACCAACCATCCCAGCTCTCTGCTAATGGCCTGGGAAAACAGCAGAGGATGGCCCAAGTACTTGGACCTCTGCACACACATGGGAGACCCTGAAGAAGCTCTTAACTTCATCCCGGCCCAGTCCTGGCCATTTTGGGAATGAACTCCTCTCTCTCTCTGCTTCCACCTCTCTAACTCTGCCTTTCAAATAAACAAATCCTTTTTTAAATTTTTTTAAAATAAAAATAAAATGTCTTGAGACAAATGAAAATAACAAAATACCAAAACTAAGGATGTGGCAAAAGCAGTACTGTGAAGGACATTTATAGTAAAAAAAAAAAAAAAAAAAAAAAAAAAAGCCTTCATTAAAAAAAAAATCTTAAAGCAACAACTTCACTTCACTCAAGGAACTGGAAAAAAAAAAACAAACTAAACACAAAGTTAGTAGAAGGAAGGAAATAAAGATTAGATGGCAGAAGCAAATGAAATAGAAAATAATAGGAAAAAAGTCAACAAAACTAAGAATTTATTTTTTGAGATGATAAATAAGATAGAAAAACACTTAAGTAGAAAAAGAAAAAAGAATCTACAAAATTCATAAAAAGCACAGGCAATAAAAGCAGAAATAGACAAACAGGACATCAAACTAAAAAACTAGGGTAAGCACTGAGGTGCAGAGGGTTAAGCCATTGTCTGCAAGGCCTGCATCCCATATGAGCATCGATTTGCATCCCAGCCACTCCACTGGTATAGTTCCCTACTAATGAGCCCAGGAAAACAGCAGAAGATGATACAAGTAGTTAAGCTCCTGTCACCCATGAGAGCTGCAGGCTCCTGGCTTCCACCTGGCCCAACTCCAACCATTGCAGACATTTGGGGAATGAACCAGCAGATAAATCTCTTTATCTCCCTGTCACTCTGCCTTTCAAATAAATAATAATAAACTTCTAAACTGCAAAGGAAACAGAGTGAAAAAGTAATTTACAAAATGGAAGAAAAATCATAGAATCATAGATCTGATAAGGAGCTAATATCCAGAACATAATAACTCTCACAATTCAAGAACAACAAACTTCATTTAGACATGTACAAAGGACTTGAACAGACATTTCTACAAAGGAGATAAACAAATGCCCAATAAGCATATGAAAAGATATTCAATATCATTAAACAGTAGAGAAACACTAATCAAAACCAAATTAAGATACCATCTCACCCACAGGTATGGCCAATATAAAAAAAAAAAAGTGCTAGTAAGTATGTGGAAAAATTGAACCTTGTGTACTATTAGTTAAAATGTAAAATTATGAGGCTGTTATGGAAAATGGTACAGAAATTTCTCAATAAATCAAAAATAGAACTTTTTTAAAAGATATTTTTGAAAGGCAGAGTTACAGACAGAGAGGGAGAACCCAAGAGCTCTTCTATCCATTGGTTCAATCCCCAAATGACCACAAGGAGCCAGAAGTTTCTTCCAGGTCTCCCACTTGGGTGGCAAGGGCCCAAGGACCTAAACCATCTTCCACTGTTTTCCCAGGCACATTAACAGGCAGCTGGATCAGAAGTGGAACAGCAGGATTTGAACTGGCGCCCATATGGGATGTCAGCATCCCAGGCAGAATCAACCAAAATGCCCATCAACTGAAGACTGGATAAAGAAATTATGGGATATGTATACCATGGAGTACTATACGGAAGGAAGGAAGGAAGGAAGGAAGGAAGGAAGGAAGGAAGGAAGGAAGGAAGGAAGGAAGGAAAGAAATCTGATCCATTTTGTTGCAAATGACCAAACTAGAAAACGTCATACTAAGTGAAATAAGTCAGTCCTAAAGGGACAAATACCATAGGGTCTCCCTGACCTCTGATAACTAATAGAGCACCTAAAAGGCAATCTGTATAAGTGAAACTGACACTTTGTGAAGCAATGACTTTGAACAGCCCTTGTCTTGACTACTGAGGAACAATTTTTTTTCATACTATTTGCTGAACTCTTTACTTAACCTAGAGTTAATCAGATGTGTATAAAGTTAATTGAAAATAGATCTCAGTAAAAAAAAAAAAAAAGAGTGGGAATAAAAGGAGGAGGAAGATAGGTGGGAGTTTGGGTTGGAGGGTGGGTACAGTGGTAAGAATCACCATGTTCCTAATGTTGTAATTATAAAGTGTATGAAGTTTATAATTGTAAAGCTGTATAGTTCTGCATATATTCCTACAGACTCACTTACAGGGTTACAGTTTAAAATCCTGCCATGGGACCCCAAATCCCCTTAAGCTGGGTGGTAACAATAGTATTTTAAGTGTTAAAGTGATCATACAGATGGAATTAAATGTTAAAGTGACCATACAAACAGGATTAATATTCTGGTAACAATAATAGAATTAAAAAGGAGGGAATGCTCCAGCATGGGAAGCAGTCCACACAGAAGACTCATAGAATGACAATCTCTTTAAGTAGCACTCTGACCTCAGAATCAGCCCTTAAGGCATTCTGGTCTGGCTGAAAAGCCCATGAGAGCATTTCAGGAATGGAAAGCAAAGATGCTATGGCAAAAAATGTCCTACATGAAGAATCTCTGTGGGTGAGACCCTAGTGGAAAGAAGTGGTCATCAAAGGATGTACTTTTCTCTGAGGGGAGGAGAGAACTTCCACTTTGCTTATGGCCTTGTATAAAAACTGACGGAGTTTATGCACTCAAAAGGCTTCCACAGCCTAGGCAGCTCATGTCAAAAGCCTCAGGTGATCACTGATGTCATACATAAGAGTGTTAATTGTTAAATTAACAACAGGAGTCACTATGCACCACCTTCCCATGCAGGACCTCTGTCCTTAAAGAGCTGTATTATGAGAGTTAACAGTAAAACTTGCTCTCAAAGGTTTATTTCATTTTAGTGTATTAAATGGAGGACATTCTTATGTCTCATTAATTTTAGTTATGCCTGCGTGTGCAACTCCATTGCTTGTCTTCTTAGGTACTTCTTTAATTAATGATAAAACTTGTTCTCAAAGACTTACTTTCTTTTAATGTATTATATGGAATATATTCTTATATCTGATAAGTTATAGTTATTTCTAAGTGCTCACAAAAGATTTATCATTTTGGATGCTTTTTAAAGTTAATTTATCAAAAAAAAAGTGCAATTAACTTTAAGGTGCAATGACTTTTAACAGCCCTCGACTGTTGAGAAAGGTTTTTTTTACACAAATTGTTGAACTCTTTACTTAATATAGAGTTAAATCTGTGTCTAAAGTTCATTGAAAATATATCTTAGTAAAAAATAAGACTGAGAATGAGGAGAGGGAGGAGGAAGAAGGGTAGGAGTGTGGGTGGGAGGGTGAGTATAGTGGGAAGAATCACTATATTCCCAAAGATGTACTTATGAAATGCATGAAGTTTGTATTCCTTAAATAAAAGATTTCTTTGGAAAAAAATGAAAGAGAAATAAAGATTTTTCCCTGACAAGCAAAAAACAAAAAAACCTAAATAATAAATCTCCAGTGAATTATACTGAGGGAAAACAAAGCCAATTCCAGAAAGCTACATACTTTATGATCCTACTAATAAAACATTTCTGAAATTTCTGAAATAACTGCAGAAATGAAGCACAGACTAGTGGGTGCCAGGGGTTAGGGAGGCTACAGTGGTGGAGAGAAGTGAACGTGGCTGTACAGGGGTAACATGAGAGATCCAGGCAGGGGGTGGGGGTAGGAATCCAGGTCCAGACTGTACCCATGCCAACATCCTGGTTTTAACACCACTGTGCTATGGTTTTCAAGATGTCACCACTGAGTGAAACTGGGGAAAGGGCCTAAGGGATCTCTGTATTAATTCCTACAATTGCATCTGAACTGTAATTATCTCAAAGTAACAAGTACAATTAAATGTGAGAACTCTTTTCCTCAAATGGTAGAAACTGGGGCAGGTATTTGGCACAGTGGTTAAGATACCACTTGGGACACCTGCATCCCCTGTGGAAGTGCCTGGGTTTGGGTTCTAGCTCCACTCCCAATTCCAGCTTCCTGCTAATGTGCACCCTGCAGGGCGGCAAGTGATGGCTTAGGTATTAGGGTCCCTTCCATCCATGTGGGAGATCCAGAATGAGTTCTGGGCTTCTGCTTCGGCCTGGCACAGCCCTGCCTACTGCAGATATTTGGGGAGTGAACCTATGGATGAAGATCTCCCTCTCCCTCTCCCTCTCCCTCTCTCTCCCTCTCCTTCTCCCTCTCTCTCCCTCTCCCCACCTCTTCCCCTTCCCCTCCCTCCCTCTCCCTCTCCCCACCCCCACCATTCAAATAAATAAAAATAATTTTTCAAAAAATGGTCGAAGTGCTAACTGGAAATGACAGTGATTTTAGCAGTTGTTTTACATGTATGTGGGGAGAGGACAAAGGAAGTAGGCTGACTCAGGAAAATATCCTTCCTGTCTCCTATCACAAGAACTGACAACCTGGGTTTGAGATGCCCCAGCACACAAAGAAGCACTCCTGGGATACCCTATATGATCATTACTGGAAGGGGAGCCAGCCTGAATGTTCCCTAAGTTTTGTTGCTCAGTGGTCTACATGTTGGCTCTATAAAAAGAAACTGGAGAAGCATCGGAGAAGAGCAGAAACAGCCCGACACCAGAGCCAGTTGGTGGTGGGATGCAGGCAAGGTCAGCCGCAGGGTCAGGCAGGCACCTTGACGGAAGAGGCCTCCTGACCCAGCTCCAGCTGAGTCAGGGTTCACATGATCCCTCTGACATCATCTCAACAGAGAACAATGCACCTGCTTAGCAATCTGCCTCATAAGCGCTTGGGGGAATGTCTGAGAACACAATCTGGAAGAGCTCCTATCTCAGGACTACTGTTAGCAGCAGGGGGAGCTCAACCAATCCCTCCACAAAAAGACCACCCTCCATCAGGAAGCTGATTAACTATGCGGCTGGCTGGGCCCCTAAGTCCTAATGAAATCTTCTCCACAGCATCTGTCTGCTTGTTTTGACCCTTCCCAGAAACCCCAGAACTCAGACAGGAAATCCCTCGTGGGAGTCCCTCGTGGACAGCGCAATCAGCAACACCTGGCACTCACTGAGCACCGCACCCAACACCACGCTGGGGCTCCATACACTCATCACATGCTCTCAACAGCCCAGTGGGGAGGGGTGTGAGCACCGCCCCGGAGGTCAGGAGACAGAGTCTCAGAGATATTAGCTTGCCCAAAGTCACATTGCTAGTAAAAGGCAAAGCTGGCCCTCTACCTACACATCCTTTGGGCAGCATCAGACCTCGTTCTATCAGGAATGAACTCCAGGCTCTGGGTTACCATAGTTTGAGCAGACTGCGAAACTCAGTGAAGACAGGTCAGATGGAAGGCGAGAGCTCCCTGCTGGACTGAGCAGCTCTCCCACCCGCCTGGGACCCAGCAGACACTCAATCAAGGAGTAAGCTCAACTAAGGACCTCCCTTTCATCTGAGTGTCCTGGGAGGAGGGGCAGTGGCCAAGCCCCCTCACCTGCCTTCCCACTGGCAATGCTGGCTCTGCTCTGCAATGACTGGGGACAGGGACACAGCCCTGTGAAGACCTACAAGACAGAGGGCCACACACACAGCAAGCTTGGAAGTGCATGGGACAAAGAAACCCAGGGGCAGGCCCCAGGGAACAGGCGATGACCTCAGATGCAAAGTATGCAGTGAGCCAACTCTGGAAGCTCAGCGAATTTCACAGACTAAACAGTGGGGGCAAGTGAGCTCTGGGCCCATGCTGACTGAGCCAGCAGGGTTACCCAGTGGCTGCTGGGTTCACAGGGGACTCATTCTTTGCTGAGAATGTATAGGAACAGAGCAGCAAGCAGAGACCCCCACGTGGGCAGCACAGCCTGTCGGGGCAGCTCCTTTGGCTTCAGCAGTGAGCATTCTCACTGTGCCTGGATTCATCTTCAAAGAGTTTGGGACAGAGCCAAGGCTGGGTCCCCTCTGCTGAGGAAATCTCAAAAGGGGGCTTTTCATCAAGACTCCGAGGCGACAGAGCCTGGAGCAGAGGCCCGCAAGTCCCCAGCCATCACTGTTTCAGAAGTGGGGCGGGGAGCAGGCAGGGAGCATGAGAGAAGAAAGAAGACATTAAGGAAGGAAAAATAGCCAAGGCCACACTAAAAATACTTCCCAGGCACATATTTCTCCCAATGCATAGCATCTCTTTCAATTAAGGATGTGTCATTTCCTGGGTTATTAAATCCAGATCATGGAACATTCCAGTCTGGGACAGTCAAAGAGGGTCACATTCTCAGCCTCCCCCAGCACCAACGCAGCGAGAAACGGGGATGGTGGCCCTCGGTGTTTGTACCACTCTCCGCCTGGAAGCCCAAAAGCTTCCTTTTAGGGTGTCTGTGTGGAGGAAAACTTGGGGCACCCAATATGGAGTCTTCCTCAGCCACCCCAAATGACCCTGAGGTTACCCTAAAGGCCACCATCATCTCAAGCCAGTAAGGCCTTGTAGGATACAGAGTTTTAAGGACAAAGTAGCATTCACAGCCGCTCTGCCTTGGTTATTGCAAAAAAAAAAAAAAAAAAAAGAAAGCCAGCAACCTTCAAGGTCTTGTAAAGCCAAAGTCACCCAGCCAAAAGTCTCCCTCTCAAGGCCTTGAGGATTTCAAAGGAAAATCCAGGGTCCTCTGGCATCAGGCACAGAGACCCACACACAGTGAGTGCCCTAGAAAGTGCATCTGTCTTTCTGAAGGGAAAAGACGACGATGTACACATAGCCTGCGCTCGGTGGACAGCAGTCCCTGCAAGTCCTGGCCACACTCTGAAGTCGTCTGGAACCTCAGCCTCCCTGACTCTGCATCTGAAGCTATCTGTTTTGCAACTTAACTACCCTAAGAGATGGGCAGATTCTCGCTGAAGGTGAAAGGAGGCAACTGAATGGCCAAAAGGGCTTCATAAGAGGATGGCAAGTGGCAAAGAAACTCCCAGCTCAGACAAGTTAGAAACGCACAGCGTTGTCCAACACAATTTTAAATGTTGGCAATGCTGAAAATCAGGAGATTTCAGGAATTAAAAAAAAAAAAAACTTTCTAACTTGCACTTCAGAACAGGAATCCCAGGCCTGCACACAGCGTCTGCTGTGGATGCGGTATACACTGACCAGCTGCCCTGACTCTGCCTGCAGCCTCCATCTCTTATTCTCCATCCTCTAACCTGGTTCCTTTGCCATGGGCTGCTGTTTTTCCCAGTGTTTCTACACCTTCTAAGGCTGGCCTGGAACAGATGCCGCACCTCCTCTGCTGAGAAGACTCACGAGACTTTTGATGCAGACTCAAAGGCAGCCGTAGCCAAACGGTCAGTGACAGGTGGGTGACAGCTGCCTGGTCCCACCTGCGCCCCACCGCCGCCCCCAGCTCAGAACCTATTCCCATGGGCAGGCACTTCTGTCCTCAGCAACCTCTCTTCTTTCTACCATCTCTGGTCCACTCTGGGGAAAAGCAAACATTGCTTTACCACAGCTGTGCATTCGAGGGTCAACACACACAATCCACACCAGATTCTCTCAAATCGTCCCCAACTAGAAAGACGAGCAGCAGAGCACGAGGAAGCACGAGGATCAGTTAGAAGAGGGTGATGACCGTGGAAATCAGGACAAAAATCACAAGAGTTCTCAACAGTCACGAACTGCTCATGCCGAAATGCTGAGCGTTATACATGGTACTTATTTTTGCAACAGGCCTACAAGCAAGCAGGGGCTGCCCCATTTTCACAGGCAAGGAACACGAATGTAGGAGGTACTCTACTAACGTAGCAAATGTGCAAACTTTTCTCCCCAGGGTAGTGGTTCAACCTTCATTCACCCTCCTGGATGAACCTGCTCCTGGTGCTAAAAAGCCTCACGCAGGACTGGCCTGGAAGGGAACTAGGGCCTACTCACGGTCTGCTGTTGGCCTCCTCCCCACTGGTGGCAGTCCTTGCCTCCAAGGCACTGTTGAAGGTGGAGATGTTCTCCGAAGAGTAGAGGCCCACCGGGTTGTTGTACTGGTTCGTGATGACCCTGGGGGCAGTGACTGAGGCAGGCGAGGCAGTAAAGGGCATGGCACTTCGGTTGTGTGCGCTTCCTATGTGCAGGACCTCCTGCAGGCAGAGATCAGAGGGGAAATCAAGGAGGGCGCCCAACGTGCACCCCTCAATGGGTGGTGCCGGCAGAGTGCCAGGGCCAGGTGCTCCAGTGGAGCCACAATGGCCCTGGTTCAAGACCAAACTTGAGGGGCCAGCACTGCGCTAAAACAGGTGAAGCCTCTGCCTGCAGTGCCGGCATCCCATATGGGCACCGATTCAAATCCCAAATGCTCCACTTCTGTCCAATTCAGCTCCCTGCTAATGAGCCTGGGAAAGCAGTGGAGGACAGCCAAGTGCTTGGGCCCCTGAACCCACATGGAAGACTCAGAGGAAGCTCCTGGTTCCTGGCTTCAGATCAGCCCAGCTCCGGCTGTTGCTGCCATTTGGGAAGTGAACCAGTGATGGAAAATCTCCCTCTCTCCCTTTCTCTGTAACTCACCTTTCAAACAAACAAATAAATCCTTTAATCAATAAGAATTTTTTTTAAAGACCAAACCTGAAGCAGAGGGGCCCTGACATACCAGAGGCACAAGGGCAACCCCCAAGGAAGTCTCCCAAGATGGGCCCTGTACATGTCCACACCTTCTCCATCAGCTCTGCCCTGATTCTCCCCCAAGGCCCAGCAAAGCGGACCTCCTCAGGGTCCCCCAGGGCAGAGCACCCCTCAAAGCCCTGGCTATCAGGATCCAGGTCAGAGCAGAAACTCACCTTTAGGGCGCATTCCAGAGGCAGTAAGAGGAGAGGAGCACTCAATCTTAAGAGATAAGTACACAGTAGATGGTAAAAGGTGGTGCTGAACTCCCCAGGACTGAGCTAGGTCAGCAAGACAGGGTGGGTGGCGCTGCCATGGAGGGCAGCAGCCTCTGACTACCAGAGACCACCTCGGCCCTGGGGCAGAAGGGACAAAGGGGGGTTAGGGTCCATGGTTTCCTGAGGGAGAAGGAGGAGGCTAATCTACAGAAGGGAGGCAGCACCTGCTTCAGGGGCGGTGCCCAGAGGGGCTTGAGGTGCTGGTGCTCTCATGCCCCTCTGTCTGTAATCTGAGCACGTGGACTCCACCCCGCCCCTGGACCAGGCTGGGGAATAATTACTACAGCTACAAAGCTTCTTTATAAACCCCAAAAAACACTTTTAAACCAACATTCCTTTCCCAAATCCAAAACCAAAACATAACAAACCACAGCTTTTCTGATGACTCGGTCAGCAAGGTCCTTCCTGATGCATGAACTTTCTGGATCTACCCTTGCTCCCAGGCCAGTCATGCTCTGTACAGCCTGGCTAATCCAACACATGTCAGATCCGAAGACCACACCTCCACAGCCTGGACTCTCTTAACCAGCCTGGCCCAGAACAGCTGCCCCCAAAAGACTTCCTGTCCTGCTGCTGCTCTTTCTTCTTATTATTCTTATTAAATCCTCAAGTATTTCATGTTTCCTTAGAAAACACGATGCATGAAAATGAACAGCTTAGCTGTGTATCCAACTTAAAAGATAGCATAAAAATATTTTTCTTTCTCAATATTCAAACATTTCTGCTTCCTCTATAACAAGTCAGAGCCAGCGAGGTTTTACTCTATAAATTCCACTAGACAAAACCTATGTTCACACAAAAGGAGAATATATAGCTTGTCAAGAAAAAAATTTCCAGCGGGTATCAAACAATGGCAAAGTAAACTTTATGGCACAACTACTCAAACGAATCATATGAAGTCAGGCTTACAGAGGGCAGCCTGGGGCTTGTGCCCACGTAGCCCATAGCAGCGTGGGCAGGTACAGGGCTGCAGCCAGGATGGCCCCCTTCTTCCTCTCTGGCTTCACACCAATCCCTGGGCACAGCACTCAATGCTGAGCACCAACAGCCCCGACTTTTTTGTCTTGGCTCAAGTTTTCCCAGCACTTCCTCTTTGGTGTCACAGGTGAGTTATATCCATGTCTTTTTTTTTTTTAAGATTTATTTATTTATATGATAGGCAGAGTTACAGAAAGGCAGAGGCAGAGACAGAGAGAGGTCTTCCATCTGCTGGTTCACTCCCCAGATGGCTGCAATGGCTGGAGCTGCACCTATCCGAAGCCAGAGCCAGGAGCTTCCTCTGGGTCTCCCACACGGGTGCAGGGACCCAAGGACTTGGGCCATCTTCTATTGCTTTCCCAGGCCACCAGCAGAGAGCTGGATCAGAGGTGGAGCATCCAAAACCTGAACCAGCACCCATATGGGATGCAGGCACTGTAAGCAATGGCTTTACCTGCTACACCACAGCACCAGCCCCACCTCTCCCATGTCTTTTATTCTTTTTTTTTTCCTTTTTTTTTTTTTTTTTTTTTTTTTTTTTTTTACAGGCAGAGTGGACAGTGAGAGAGAGAGAGACAGAGAGAAAGGTCTTCCTTTGCCGTTGGTTCACCCTCCAATGGCCGCCGCGGACAGTGCGCTGCGGCCGGCGCACCGCACTCGTCCGATGGCAGGAGCCAGGAGCCAGGTGCTTTTCCTGGTCTCCCCATGGGGTGCAGGGCCCAAGCACCTGGGCCATCCTCCACTGCACTCCTGGGCCACAGCAGAGGGCTGGCCTGGAAGAGGGGCAACCGGGACAGAATCCGGTGCCCCGACCGGGACTAGAACCCGGTGTGCCGGCGCCGCAAGGCGGAGGATTAGCCTGTTGAGCCACGGCGCAGGCCATTTTTTTTTTCCTTTTTATCTAACTTTCTTTTTACATAACTGTCATTTCTTACCTTCAGTTTTATCTTTTGTTATTGCTCTTATCTCTTACACAACTGTCACTTATCTTCCATTTTATCTTTATTACTTTAATTGTACATATTTATGGGGACACAGTATAATTTGATACATGTATTCATAATGTCTGATGATCCAATCAGGCTAGTTACATTTCCATCTTCTTAAACTTTCTAACAAATTTTTGATTAACACTTATTGTACACATTAAGGGGGTAACAGCGTGGCATCTCAATAAATGTATACAATATGTACTGATCAAATCAGGGTAACTAGTTTCTCCCCATCCTTGTCATTACTTTATATTTGAAGACTTCAAGCTCTAAAATGAAAACACAGCCTTCTTCACAATGACTTGGCATGACTCATTACTGTACCAATTATTGTATCTGGCACACAGAAGATGGCCAACCAGGGCCCCTTCCCTTCACCCTCCATAGAAACACATTTCCAGTTAGAATGGGAATCAGTGGGAAATTCAGGTTAGAAATCCTGATGTTCACTTGATAGAGACTCTTTCAGGAATGTATCTGGTTTGTACATAAAAGGAATATCTCTACCCCCTTGTGAATACTGGTCTTTCCAGAGGCGGGCGGATTTAGGGCTTGCCTTTTGGAAGGGATGATGTAATTGTTTGGGCTTTGTATTTATCAGTCTCCAAGGAAACCCAATAATGAGGAAATACAAACTAGGTGCGTAACTATGCTGACCTCAGATAAGCTGGGGTGTTGGCTGGCATTCCATGAACTAACAGATCTCTTCACAAAAGATAAATTCTGCTCTCACTGTAGAACAGCTAGACATGGAAGATCTTGGAAAAATGAGGAGTGGGAAGTTTTTTGTATGAACAAGAATTACTGGAATCAAGAAATATGCTAGATGTTAAAGTAGTTTTTTTCCATCTAAAGCAAACTACCTTCAAAATATTAGTACAAGTAACCAAATTATGTCTTAGTAAAAAGAATCAAATATGACAGAAATAACTAAAATTTAAATGATTACATTGTTTAAGTGAAAAGTAGAAATTCAGGTAGACCAAATGAAAACAAAATCATTCTTGACAGGCAGAGTTAGACAGTGAGAGAGAGAGAGACAGAGAGAAAGGTCTTCCTTCCATTGGTTCACTCCCCAAATGGCCGCTATGGCTGGCGCATTGCTTCCTCCTGGTCTCCCATGCAGGTGCAGGGCCCAAGCACTTGGGCCATCCTCCAATGCCCTCCTGGGCCACAGCAGAGAGCTGGAGTGGAAGAGGAGCGACCGGGACAGAATCCAGCACCCCAACCGGGGCTACAATCTGGGGTGCTGGCGCCGCAGGTGGAGGATTAGCCTAGTGAGCTGCGGCGCCGGCCAAAATCATTCTTAATACGTTATAAAATACATGGGAACTTAGCACATCAAAATCAAACATCAGAATAAATGTAATAAACTGGCTGAGAACTCCCAGGGAAACTGCAACTGTGGTATGTTTTGAATTAGTATGTACAACTGCCAGTTTACAGACTGTCGTTTTATGAACTTTCCTTACAGGAGTGTACAGGATAATATGCTCATGTCAATTTTGAAATGGCAGATGCAAAGTGATTCTTAAAGTGATTCTTGGGATTTTTAAGTATGATTCTCATTATATTAATGGAAAAAAAAATCTTGTGCAACTATATTACTGAAACTTTAATGGAGGTCATTAGAGAAAATAAGACTTCTATCCCATCACTCAATTTTTACACACTAATGTACCACGTGAGTTCAATTTCCTACAATTTTTTGTTTTATGTATAAAAGATAGCCTGCTTTCTTGGTTCACTATGAAACTAAATAGTGTCGGCCAGCAGTGTGGCATAGCGGGCAAAGCTGCCACCTGCAGTGCTGGCATCCCATGTGGGCACCGGTTCGAGACCTAGCTGCTCCACTTCCAATCCAGCTCTCTGATATGGCTTGGGAATACAGTCTTTGGACCCCTGCACCTGCATAGGAGACCCAGAAGAAGCTCCTGGCTCCTGGCTTCAGATTGGAACAGTACCGGCCTTTGTGGCTAACTGGGGAGTGAACCAACGGATGAAGACCTCTCTCTCTCTCTCTCTCTCTCTCTCTCTGCCTCTCCTTCTCTCTCTGTTTAACTCTTTCAAATAAATGAATAAATCTTTAAAAAAAAAAAACTAAATAGCGTCCCAAATTTAGAAGAAAATTAAACTTTCAGTGTTCACCTGGGGTTAACTACATATCACAACCCAGGGCTAAATTCTCAGAGGCCATTACCAATTTACTTACCCTTTATCACTAACACTTCATTAATTTATCCAACAGACACAACTTTGTGACAACAGCATGTTACACATGAGGAATTTTATGAAGATGCTGTAAATATTTTTCTTTACATGTTTCCCATTTTTTTCAAATATACCCATTCATTATGGATAATTTAGATACAAATAAGGAAGAAATAAAATCACCTAAAATACCACCACTGAGAGACACAGTCACAATTACAAGGTCCTGGTAGTCCACTGTTCTGGGAAACCATCTGGCCAATGAACTGTGCACCGATGCCCTGCCACTTTGTCTTAGTAACTTTACAGTCTCATTAGAAGTCTCACTGTAACAAAAATCGGTATCTTCCGCCCAGGCTCACAGAAACCAGATATGGGGGGACACAGAGAAGAGAGGCAGGGTCCTCCAATGAACTCCCCGTTATTTCTTCTGGATCTAGGCCTTCTAGGAACCAGAGTTAAGCTGCATCGGTGTCCAAAGCCCACAACAAGCCGATGTCAGCGCCTTGATTCTTCCCAGTCCTGCCAGCCCTGCCCCTCGCAGGCAACGCTTCCTTGATCGCCTTCCCAGCCCTGCTCCCAGCCCAGGCTGGGCGTCCCTTCCCTGGGGCTTTCCAGCCCTTTCCTCCTGCAGTTCCCTGACGGGAAGAAGTGAGCAGGAGCCAGGGCCAGCAGCAACAGCAGAGGGCTTTCCCTGCTTGCTCAGCCCTGGGCCTCCGCGGCAGGAAAAAACAGGAATGTGCTGAACGGCGGCCAAAGGGACAAGCGGCCAGTGGCCAGGGGAGCGGCAGTGACAAGCGGGTACTCACCTGGGGTTCCGAGGCCAAATTCATCTTGTACGGGTGACGTTTCCCCTCTTCCGTCACCAGAGGAGACCAGATTTTCTGTTCAGATCTGCAACAGGTGAACAGAGCTGCTATTTCAACTGTGCCAAATAAATTATATGAACAGCTGATTAGAAAAATACCGCCCTTACCTGAACTAGTAGCCCTTACCTAGCACCCTGCCATCGCCTTTGCCTCCATTTGCCACCAGTGTGATCTTTCAAATGCCCCAATCTGACGGTGTCCAGGTTTGATGGCCCCTGACACACACCCACGGGGCCTCCCAGGCTGGCCTGGTTTCTTCCACCCTCATCCTCCCTGCTTCGTGCTGCCGGAGCTCTGCTCAGGACGGACTGGGCTTTGCCCCAATCTTGGCCCAGTGCTACTGCTCCAGACCAAACGACCATCTTATCTGTGATGCTTGCTTGGCCCAAATTAAAGTGGCGCCTCCTCAACAGATAATGGCTCATGTCCCTGCCACCCACATGGAAAACCCAAATCCAGTTCCAGATTCCTGGCTTCAGCCTGGCCCAGCCCCTGGCTATTGAGGACATCTGGAGAGTTAACCAGAGGATGAAAGATCTCTCTCTCTCCTCTTTCTCCACTCTCTCTCCTTGCCTTTCAAGTAAAATGAAAATACATCAAGTGAATGCCTCCTTTTTTGAGCTGGCAAAGGATTTTGCTTGTACTAATTGCACAGCAATGATCTTAGTCTACTCTCAACTTTCATTAGTGTAATCTTCTCTTGAAGTCAGAGAACAGTTTCGCCTATCAGTGCTGTATTTGTCAAAGTGCCTAGCACAGTGCAAGACATATTTCTGTATTTGTTCAATGTGTCAACAATGAATGAATGGAATAAATCAATAGAGGGACAGGTGTTGTGCCACGGGGTTGCCCCTTGGGATGCCTGTATCCCACGTCAGAGTGCCTGGAATTGAGTCTCTGCTTCCAATCCAGCTTCCTGGAGCATCCTGGGAGGCAGCAAATGATGGCTCAGTATGTGGGTCCCTGCCACCCACACAGAAAACTGAGATTGAGTTCCTGGCTCCTGGCTCCAGCCTGGCCCAGCTCCAGCTATTGCAAGCATTTGGGGAATGAACCAGCAGATGGAAGACCTCTGTCTCTGTGTCTCTCTCAAATAAATATTTGAAAAGCCAACAAATGCATGTCTTGAACTAGAGTGTGAAGGGGAAGATCCGGACTGACACAGAAACGGAAACGAGAATGAGGGGAGACTTGTCTCGACAGTTGAGGAACAGTTTTATTTTGGTTTTTTGTTTGTTTTACTGTGCAAATTGTTGAACTCTTAGTACAGAGTTGGTCTTCTATGTATAAAGTTAATCAAAAAATGGATCTTAGTGGAGAATGGGACTGGGAATAGGAGAGGGAAGAGCAGGAGAGGTGTGAGAGTGGGTGGGAGGGCAGGTATGGTGGGAAGAAGCACTATATTCCTAAAGTTGTACTTATGAAATACACTGGGGCCGGCGCTGTGGCACAGTGGGTTAACGCCCTGGCCTGAAGTGCCAGCATCCCATATGGGTGCCAGTTGGAGACCCAGTTGCTCCACTTCCAATCCAGCTCTTTACTATGGCCTGGGAAAGCAGCAGAAGATGGCCCAAGTTCTTGGGCCCCTGCACCCGCGTGGGAGACCCAGAAGAAGCAGATCGGCGCAGCTCCCATCATTGTACCCAATAGGGGAGTGAACCATTTGATGGAAGACCTCTCTCTCTCTCCTTGCCTCTCTTCTCTCTGTGTAACTACGACTTTCAAATAAATAAATAAATCTTAAAAAAAAAAAAAAAGAAATGCATGAAGTCTGTATTCCTTAAATAAAAGGTTTCTTGGGGGGATTAATTAATTAATTAAAAAAAAAAAAAGAATGAGGGGCAAAACGTGTTTTGAGGAGGTAGTAACTAAATGGTAGGTCCTAAGCCACACTCGGTCTTCTGCCAATCCTGTGACAGCAATGAACAGACTTCACAGATGAGAACCTGAGCAAAGCGTTCATGACAAAAAGCAGGGGGAGCTAGGGTTGCAGGGAAGGATCCCAATAAGGAGTCTGAACCGGATCCAATAGGAAATAGGGAGCCATTGAAGGTTGAACCAAATCACTTCTGAAACCCGGTCCTTGCAGGACCCCTCCCACAACCAAACAAAAGAAGAATGGAAACTCTACCCTAATTACAACCTCCTCCCTGCAGTCGAGGGAGTCCACTCAACCTCAGCTCCCCCTGCTGCGGCTACTTCAGCTTGCACTCAGCACCCTGCCTAACGTCACTGTAATCTGCTGGCCGCAGGAGCCGCACCTTAAACTGATTCACAAGGGTTCCCAGGAAGAGGGCTCCATTCCATGACCCCTAACAACACTTAGCTGATTGCACTTCATGGAACTTTATCAGTTATGTTGGACCAAGTGCAAAGGCAGACATCTGAGAGGACTGCTGTGGAGACAGAGAGGCCAACAGCTGCCTGAAATGCCAGCGCCTCCAGGATGCGGGGCCTGGAGCTAGCGGGGTGCAGGGGATTCCAGCATCGGGAAGGTAGCTCTGCCCACAGCCAGGAGCCACTCAATGAGACGAACATTTTCACAGGCCTCACCTTGCTATGGTGAGAGTAATGTTGTCCGTGCAGCCCTTGATTTTGTTCTGAGCTTCCAAATGTGTCATACTGCTGGTATTCTCCCCATCGATGGCTGTGATTACGTCTCCGATACATAAATTAGCTAAAGCAGCCTTGCTTCCGGGAGTAACCTGGAAAAAAAAGGGAGAGGAGGCTGGTCACTATTTGTCCTCAAGGAAAGCACTACAGAAGTTACCACAAGGTTCCGTGTTCGCTGACGTGGGTCCAACCTTTTAAAAGGAAAGAGGGCTGAAAGTCTAAGTTTGATTTGGGCAATGTTTACAGAGTCCTTTTCTCTTGATCTCACCAGAGCCTTACAACCAAGTTGGGAGAATAACAGACAAGCACAGTCTTCATTTTAGAAATCAGGAAAAAACTGAGTTTTAGAAAGATCTGTGGCCTATCCAGAACCACCCAACTATTGGGTTACCATATTAGGAGTCATTCAACTCACCCATTAGAGACTCGAATGAATCAGCCCCAACATTCTTCCCACTGAACCTTACTGCTT
This sequence comes from Sylvilagus floridanus, assembly GCA_949820135.1. Taxonomy (NCBI): domain Eukaryota; kingdom Metazoa; phylum Chordata; class Mammalia; order Lagomorpha; family Leporidae; genus Sylvilagus; species Sylvilagus floridanus. The sequence continues at coordinate 48,037,237 of OX463235.1, forward strand.
CCTTTAAATAAGTCACCAATTACATTTGTTAAAATATAAACACACATTTAGAGAACATTATGGATATAACGTCCTCTTTCTGTAAATATTATGTGCCATTATCTGTACAAAAGAGAATTCGAGGGGCTGGCAATGTGGCATAATGGGTAACGCCACTGCCTGCATCCCAGGACATCCCATATGGGTGCTGGTTCGATCCATTTCTGATCCAGCTCCCTGTTAATGTACCTGAGAAAAGCAGCAGAAGATGGCCCAGGTGTTTGGGCCCCTGCCACCCACACGGGAGACCCGAAAGAAGCTCCTGGCTCCTGGCTTCGACCCCGCTCAGCCATGGCCGTTGTGGCCATCTGGGGAGTAAACCAGTAGATGGAAGAGCTCTATCACTCCCTTTCTTTCAAATTAATAAATCTTTAACAAAAAATAAATCAGAACACAGCACAAAAAACACATTTCTGTGTTTTTTACAATGAGCTTGAATTACTTTTGTAATTAATAAAAGTAATAAAGAATATTTAAATATATGACAGAATGGGTTTACAATGAATCACTCCCTCCCGTCGAAGAAGTTGACTAATTGGCTGGTTTTCCAGAAGCTTCTAGACCAGTGCTTCCAAACTTACGCACCCCCAATGCCCAGGGGAAGCCAGTCAATCACTGAGAGGGGCTCTCTGATCCATCTGCCTCCTGAGCATTACATGTGGATTGAATAAATATCGTGCCTCCTACCCAGATGTACAACTGTGGTTTTCAAGTGAACACAGATGCTGCTACCATGAACAAAGTACAAACTCACTGGAAGTAGCACTAACCTCAGAGTACCTTTTTGTCATTAGCTATTTTCTAAACTAAGGCATAATAAAGACATCATTCCCACTGCCCCTGAGCTAGCCCATCACTTCTGACATGGGAATTCCAACAGCCCACCCCACCCCCAGGCTCCCAGCACTCACAGGGCTCTGCCTCCCCCTGCAGAAGGCCCTTAACCCCTGGGAGTTAATGGAGGAAGACCTGGAGAACACTTGGTTATGTCTGTAAAGACTGAGCCCCAGGTGCCAGATCCTTCAAGGGACCCAGCCAGGACATGACACTTAGGCCCTGAGCCTCCAAGTCAGATGCAGTCCTCACAGTTAGTTTCTAACCAGCCCACACCAAACTAACAATGCTAACCCTTCTAGGGTGTGGCGCACGGCCATGGTCCACCCTGACCCCGCAAACTGAGGAGGGATGAGGTGACCCTGGCTGTCCCTTCCGGCAGGGCCAGGCTATGACTTTATCAGGCAAAACTCAGCTGGAATGTGGCAGGATGTGGAAAGCAGGACAGAGATCTTGACCTCCCAACCTTCCTTTCTGGCTTTCCCATCATCTGTTTACCAGAGATCTGGGTTTTAGAAAACGAACGGCCCTGAGCCAAGCTTCAGACCTTTGCATCCAGCCACTGGGATGAGGCAGTGTAGGCAGGCAGGCAAGCACAGGCCACTCTCGTCTAAGTCAACGCTGGGGAATTAGCCTGAGTCACCCAGTCCACGGAGAAAAAACAAACTCCCTCTCTTTTCTGACGGGTCTTCCTGAGAAGGGTGAGCCGGTGTGGCTTCTTGTATATGCCACTTTTTCTAAAGGACAGCGCGGGCTCACTGTGTAAGACAGTGATAGGCATTTTTATTTCCAATTCGATCGTCAAAGCAAGCAGCATGAATCAAGGAGGATAAGGCCTGACTGAACGCCTGGATCAGGGCCACACCCAGCAGTGTGGACGGCAGTCCCCTTAGGATACAACCACTCTCTCAAGATGCCTGAAGTCAATGCCTCCCTCGCTACCCTCATCCTGCCACTTCCCCACTAAGTTCTAGCTCTTTTCCACCTCGGGACCTTAGCACCTGTTCTTACCTCTACCTGATCAACTTCTCCTTACCCTTCAAGTCGCAAATGACCTGCCACAGAGGCCTTCCCTGGCCTCCAATCTAATCGGCGTCCTGGCTATCCTTTTAGTACACTCTGTTCTTCAAGAGACTTGTGTTTGTGGGCTTACTTGTGTAATGTGCGAAGGCTATGAAGTGGTCAGGTGTGTAAGGGCACAGTTTTGTCTGCCTTGGGGGGCTACGGTACCCTCAGCACCTCACACACAGACTGGAGTGCTGTAGGTGCTCAGTATTCGTCCAGTGAGAGGTTGAATTTAAAACATCTACAGTTAGGGGCTGGTGGCGTGACAAAGCTGGTTGAGCCACCACCTGCAGAGCCAGCATCCCATATGGACACCGGTTCAAGTCCTGGCCACTCCACTTCCAATCTAGCTCCCTGCTAATGTGCCTGGGAAAGCAGCAGAAGATGGCCCCAAGTGCTTGGGCCCCTGAACCCATGTGGGAGACCCTGAAGAAGCTCCTCGCTTTGGCCTGGCCCAGCTCTGGCTGTTGTAGCCACTGGGAGAGTAAACCAGCAGATGGAAGATCTGTCTGTCCCCTTCTCTCTCTGTAAATCTGCCTCTCAAATATATAAAATAAATCTTTAAAATATCTACATTTGGGGCCAGCGCCATGGCTCACTTGCTAATCCTCTGCCTGCAGCGCCGCATCCCATATAGGCACCAGGTTCTAGTCCTGGTTGCTTCTCTTCCAGTCCAGTCTCTGCTGTGGCCCGGGAGGGCATTGGAGGATGACCCAAGTGCTTGGGCCCTTCACCTGCATGGGAGACCAGGAGGAAGCACCTGGCTCCTGGCTTCAGATTGGCGTAGCTCTGGCTGTAGCAGCCATTTGGGGGGTGAACCAACGGAAGGAAGACCTCTCCCTGTGTCTCTCTCTGTCACTATCTGCCAAATAAATTTTAAAAATCTACATTTGTTAAATATGTCCATTTTATTCTTTACAATATTTCAAAACATCAAAGATATTTTCATTTTAAAAATCAAATAATCACTTTTCTTCAACGTTGCTATCCCGGCACAAGACCACACTCACAAAACTCAAATAATGAGGGGGGTGGAAATCTGGAGAAGAAAAAGATAAAATAGAAGTTTGTTTTTACTTTCTCATGCTCCATTGCTGAGAAGTGTGAAATCAGAAGCATTTCGCTCAAACTGTTTTGTGGGTATGGCATTCCTGCTAAGTACATCCCAACAGATTCTGGGCAAGCCAGAACCAGCTAAGAGCCCCAAGCCTGAGTAACTGAAGCCTGGCCATCCTATCTTTCAGTCTGATTTCTTTTTAAACCAAATTGATGGGAAGCCAAAAGAAGCCTTGGAAAATTACAACCTCATCAGAAAGGAGTCAGATGGACTCACGCACAAACAGATTAAGTTCACATTCTTTTACAAATCCTCTCTTTTTGGAAAAAAAAAAATTTTAAACAAATTACAGAGCTTACATTTTACAAAGCCCTTTCTCTTACAAGCTCCCATTTGAGATAAGATTAAGGACGACCTCATCACCAACATATTCTCTAACTTTACACAGGAGGAAACTAAGAGAAGTTGTTCAAGTCCACACAGTTGAAGGCTGCAGCCCAAATTTAAAAGCAGACCCCTTCATTCCAAATTTCATCCTTTCCTGCTTTGGCATAATGCCACATGCAGTCTCCAGACCCCACTTCTGGAGCCAAAGAGAAATCCAGAATGAAGGAGGCTCCTCTGCTACAGCCTCCTACCCAAGGAACTCCTGCTACTGCTGGCTGGCTGCCTCCCCACCACAGCACCGTCACGCCCTGCTCTACCAGGGCCCAGGAACTCCATCCTTTACAAAATGGGCAAATCTTCACATAGACCTGAGAGGTCAGGGGAGAGATGCCCTGTGGCTCCAACAGCTACAACACTGGTAGCTGACTTGAAAGGCAGACTCCGATCTTTGCCAACACTACCCACTCAGCATGGTCAGACTCATAACACTAGTCATCTGTTAATGTGTGCAAGCATGGCCCAAGCAAGTAGGCAAGAGTTAACTTATAAATCCGCAGGTGATGCTACTGGCAGGCAGTATCATTTGCCTCATCACACATGAGCAAAGGCAGGGACAGAGATTCAGCAGTGTGCCTGTGGGGACTCAGCTGTTGAGTGGCAGGCAAGGGTAGACCCCAGGGCCCAATACCCCACACTGTCTATCTGAACCTCCTCCTGACCATCAAGCTCCATCACCACGAGTTCACAACAGAGTCAGCTTCCACTTCTAAAACAGAGACCCTAGGCTCACCTCCAAAGACACAGGTTCATTAGTTCAATGGACACTCCAAATATGCCTCTGCCAGCTCTCTGCCACAGAGAACATAAACTAGATCACACAACTCTCGCTGCCTGCGGATAAATGGGCTTAGGCATAACCATTTCTACCAATGAACAATCTGTCAATTTTCGGCAGAATTCACTCAGGGGGCTGGGGTGGTAGCGTGGCAGGCTAAGCTGCCATCTACAATGCCAGCATCCCATGTGAGCTCCAGTCCCAGTTGCTCCACTTCTGATCCATCTCCAGACGGCCCGAGTGCTTGGGCCCCTGCCACCCATGTGAGAGACCCGGATGGAGTTCTAGGCTCCTGGCTTTGGCCTGGCCCAACCCTGGCCATTGAAGCCATTTGGGGAATGAACCAGCCGACGGAAGATCTAGATATAGCTTGCTCTCTCTCACCCTGCCTCCTGATATTCTGCCTTTCAAATAAATAAATATTAAAAAGGGGATGGGGGAGACGGTGTTCTGGCATAGTAGGTTAAGTCTCCACCCTTGGTGCAGGCATCCCATATGGGTGCTGGTTTGAGTTCCAGCTGCTCCTCTTCTAATCCAGCTCTCTGCTGTGGCCTGGGAAAGCAGTGGAAGATGGCCCAAGTGCTTGGGTCCCTGCCGCCATGTGGGAGACCCAGAGGAAGCTCCTGGCTTCAGATCGCCCAGCTCCAGCTATTGCAGCCATCTGGAGAGTGAACCAGCAGATGAAGACCTTTCTGTCTCTCCCTCCCTCTGTAACTCCATCTCTCAAATAAAATCTGATTAAGAAAAGTTCACTCAGGTCTCCCTTACTCTCAGGCCTACACTGCTTACTCCTAGGACAACCTGCACACCTGCTGTATAGCCCAAATTCCAGATTTTTAAAGCCTGTGCATTGTTGCCAGAGTCCTGAGCAAATGTGGGTTTTGAGTAGTTTAATTTCACATGGTGCAAAATGAGACCACGATGTGGCTCCCCCACTTTCTTCAGATCACAACTAAGCACATCAATGATGTACTGCGATTAGACAGACACGCATGCCCACTGGCTACTACACAGACATGACTTTCCTCCCCTGTGAGCCGGCTCAGCCCTCTCCGCTCCCTTCTTCCCCTCTCATCAGACATCCTCACAGCAGGTCAGCTGTAGCTTCTGGAGTCATGGGCAGGGTTCAAGTCCTGCCTCCGTCACTCATCAGCTAATTATCCTTTGGTGGGACATTGTACCTCTGTGCCCCTCATTCTTTTCATCTATGCAACAGGGACGCAAAAGAACAGTCCTGACATCAGACTGTGGTGAGAATTACACGCATGGATTCAGTGGAGCTCTGGAAATGTCTGCGGATTCTAGGAATCATACAAAGCACAGGAACAGAGCTGTGAGAACATGGGGCCTGCCCTCATCTCCTCTGGGGGTGATAAGCAACAGCTAATGAATGCTGTGCTAGCAACCAGAGAGAAGAGCCTAAAGGTGGATCAGAGAAGACTCCCTAGAGGAGAAGCTGCTTAAATCTGCAATGGAAAGAACACGCTAAGTGACAGCATGCAGACTGGTATGGATGAAACACAGGAAGTAAAGGGAGAGGAGGCAATGACAGACCAGTCTGTTACAGTCCTCTGATTTCCTACTGACAAGATAATACTCAGGGCAAACGTTTGGCACAGCAGTTAAGACATTACTTGGGGGACTGGCACTGTGGTACAGTGGGTTAAAGCCCTGTCCTGAAGCACTGGCATCCCATATGGGCACCGGTTCTAGTCCTGGCTGCTCCACTTCCTATCTAGCTCTCTGCTGTGGCCTGGGAAAGCAGAAGACAGCCCAAGTCCTTGGGCTCCTGCACCCATGTGGGAGACCCAGGAGGAGCTCCTGGCTTTGGATCAGTGCAGCTGTTGCAGCCTTCTGGGGAGTGAACCAGCAGATGAAGATATCTCTCTCTCTCTCCTCTCTCTCTCTCTCTGCCTCTCTAACTCTGCCTTTCAAATAAACAAATAAATCTTAAAAAAAAAAAAAAAAAAAAACCTACTTGGGGGCCAGCACTGCAGTACCGTGGGTTTAAGCCATGGCTTAGGATGCCCACATCCCATGTTGGAGTTCCTGGGATTGAGTCCTGCCTCCACTTCCAATCCAGCTTCCTGCTAAAGCACGTAGGAGGCAGCTGATGATGTCCCCAGTACTTGGCTCCCTGCCACCCACATGGGAAACCTGGATTGAGTTCTCCGCTCCTGGCTTCTGCTGGCAGGCATTTGGGGAGTGAACATGTGAGTAGACGATCTCTCTCTCTCTCTCTGCCTTTCAAATAAAAAAAAATTTTTTTTAATTATTGTACTTCATCTAGAAAACTGAGAACCAAAAAAGAAACAAATACAGCATGTGAACTGCCTGGTCACTACTAGGAACAGCCACTGAGCTTTTGCTCCGAGATGAAGGTGCCCTGGGCGGTTCAGACCGGACCTATTCAAGGAGTCACCATTCCACTTCCGGGTCAGCCACGCGGAGGCCAGCTTCCCTCACGGGACCCTTCCCAAGGCAGTCCTAAGTAAAATCGCATGTCCTCTCGACAACCAGCGGAGGGTTCCTCTAACTCCCAGGCTCCAGAGGAAAAGCTGGAGGTCCATGAGACAAATCCAGCCCATAATCCTGCTTATTTTTTTTCCAATTTAACTTGCTAATATTTACATATTGATAAATTTCCCATGAGCCCCTGTAGTCTCAGCTTATGAAAAATCAGGAAATCTGGGAATTCTGAACCCAGATCCCTAGGGCAACGATCAGCACCATCTGAGGAGACCCGCCTCTCCAGATGAGGCACTATTTCCAGTTAGCCACACGCCCCATTGTGAGCTCGTGCCCCAAAAGAAACCTAGAAGCAGCTGCCATTTATCATCATTCTTAGAGCTACTAATCTCCTTACCACTTCACCCCTTAGCCAAAACTCATTAATATTGTCTCCCAGCCCCTTGTTGCAAATAAGAAGGCACATAAAGTTAAGTAGGGGCTGGCATTGTGACGTAGTGGGTAAAGCTGCCGCCTGCAGTGCTAGCATCCCATATGAGCTCCAGTTGGAGTCCCAGCTGCTCCTCTTCCAGTCCAGCTCTCTGCTATGGCCTGGGAAAGCAGTGGAAGATGGCCCAAGTCTCTGGGCTCCTGCACCTGCGTGGGAGACCTGAAAGAAGGCCCTGGATTCTGGCTTTGGATCGGCCCAGCTCTGGCCATTTGGGGAGTGAACTAGCAGATGGAAGACTTCTCTCCCTTCCTCTCTCCCGCCTCAGATGGAAGACTTCTCTTTCCCTTCCTCTCTCTCTCGCTGCTTCTGCCTCTCTGTAAGTCTGCCTTTCAAATAAATAAATAAATAAATCTTTAAAAAAAAAAGTTACGTAAACCGAGGCCAGGCACTATGGCAGAGTAGGTTAAGCCACTGGCTGTGACACCAATATCCCACATGGGAATCTGTTCAAGTTCCAGCTGCTACACTTCTGATCCAGCTCCCTGCTAATGTACCTGGGAAAGCAGAAAATGGTCCAAGTGCTTGAGCCCCTGAGACTCATGTGGGAGACCCAGATGAAGCTTTTGGCTTCTGGCTCCGCCCTGGCCTAGCCCTGACCTTTGTAGCCATCTGGGAAGTGAAGCAGCAGATGGACGATCTCTGTCTCCTTCCCTCCATATAACTATGCCTTTCAAGTAAATAATCTTTTTAAGAAAAAGTTATGCAAACCACAATTACACGCAGAAACAATTTAAAACTTGATCATCAGACATCCCGGTTTTTCTAGAACAGTAACCTATTTTCCCAGCTTAGCTATCAAAAGCACACCCATTTTGGTCTCAAAAGCATTCAGCCTGAATGATAAATTGTATTGTTGCCTTGTGGAAAGAGAAGGTTTTAACCAAATATTTGTTGAGTGGTTTAAAAAGGCTTTTGTTGTTGTTTTTTAGCAAAGCTTCTTCTCCTTCAAGGGAAAAATCATCTCTACTCAGAAAATTGTATGACTTTTACTTGTGGACAGGACTGCTGGTCAACCTCCTGAATGTTCAGAGCACAATTAACTTTGCCACTTGAGGTTGGCACATAAACTTCAGGACATCGACCGGGCTCAACAATCACTCAGGGCAAACCTGTGTTGTGTGCAATGATGAGGCAATGATTCCCAAAGGCGTTGGTCATCAGATCCCTGGGAGGTGGGGGAAAGGGTGTTAAAAATACAGAGTGCCCCAACCCCAACTCAGACCCACCAAAGAGGCTCTACACTGTGGGACCCAGGAAACTTTAAGCTTTCCAGAAAATTTTTTTTAAAAATATTTATTTATTTATTTGAAAGTCAGAGTTACACAGAGAGAGGAAAGGCAGAGAGGGAGAGAGAGAGGTCTTCATCCACTAGTTCACTCCCCAATTAGCCACAACAGCGGGAGCTGTGCTGATCTGAAGCCAGGAGCCAGGAACTTCTTCTGGGTCTCCCACACAGGTGCAGGAGCCCAAGGACTTGGGCCATCTTCTACTGCTTTCCCAGGCCAGAGCAGAGAGCTGGATCGAAAGAGGAGGAGCCGGGACTAGAACCGGTGCCCATATGGGATGCCGGCACTTCAGGCCAGGGCGTTAACCCGCTGCACCACAGAACCAGCCCCTCCAGAAAATTCTAACGGTCTCGTGCTTTGGAAACAGCAAGGGAGATGCTGACTGTCCTTTCCCTTAAACTCTTTCTGAATGATGTTAAGTCACAAATTAGACAAGCAGACCCTAAAGTCTCAGCTCTCCCAGAAACAAATACAGGGCCTCAGACTACTACTAGAGAAAAGGCCCTGGAAAAAAACACCCATTAGAACAGTATTTCTCGGCCGGCGCCATGGCTCACTAGGCTAATCCTCTGCCTTGCGGCGCCGGCACACCGGGTTCTAGTCCCAGTCAGGGCGCCGGATCCTGTCCTGGTTGCCCCTCTTCTGCTGTGGCCCGGGAGTGCAGTGGAGGATGGCCCAAGTGCTTGGGCCCTGCACCCCATGGGAGACCAGGAGAAGCACCTGGCTCCTGCCTTTGGATCAGCTCGGTGCACTGGCCGCAGCGCGGCGGCCATTGGAGGGTGAACCAACGGCAAAGGAAGACCTTTCTCTCTGTCTGTCTCTCTCACTGTCCACTCTGCCTGTCAAAAAATAAAAAAATAAATAAAATAATAAAAAAAAAGAACAGTATTTCTCTCTCACACCAAAACAGTTAAAAACCGAAATAAATGAAAAGGTACAGCCCCTAGGACTTTGGTCAACATCCCTGAAGGTCCCAGGCAAATGGAACATTGTAGAAGTAATTTCAACTCAGATGTCTGAGTAACTCACCAGGGTTCCTATTTTGCCCTGGCCAGAAAACTCACAGCCACATGTAGTGTGCAATTATAGAAACCGACTGATTTAAAATTCTTGGCACATCTCTCTTTCCTCTCCTACATTCCAATTTTTTGTTAAATCTCATATGTGTTCTTGTGTTTTCAATACTATAAACATGTTTGTGTATCAGCTTAAATGCATTCAACAAGTGAGAAAGCCTAAATAATGAGTTACAGTTAGCATTAGACAGCACACAACTGGGATAAAGATAGGTGCAATTCAAGTTCAATCTCAATGCTATACATCTTTAAAACACAAACTCTGTTGACCCAATGGCTGTGTCAAGGTATTTACGTATAAATCTAACATACTCTAAGCTAGGAGTCAATGCAGTAGTCAGCCCTGCACTATGCCACTTAGATGTCCACCTAGATGTGGAATCTGAACTCTCTTACGTCAGACTCTTCTGACTCATTTTGTTTGTGGGCCCAGGCTATGGCCAGACTTTGAAGCCACATTGCAGCCACAGAAGCTGTATGAGCTTACACAGGTTGGCCTATGAACACCAACACTGTTTCAAAATGTTCTTGGTTAGTCTGCAACCACTTTCCCTGGGAAATGAGGCAATGAGTAGGATAAGTGCTTGTAGATAACCCTTAATCCAGCTTCACGTCATGCACAGTGCAAGTTATTAGGGCTAAGGGTTGGCCAATCAAAGAGATCTACTGCACCCTTAGTCTGGAACAACAATCACTATTTCTTACACGAGAATATAATAAAGCAGGTGGCAAAGTAGAATGCCCCAATTTCTCCAGACATCATCAAGTTTCACAAAAGTCTCCAAACAAGCCCTCTGAAACCCTTTTAGAAAGATTTTAAATACGTAGGTCTAACAAGTACAACTTGTAACCCACAGGCTAACTGCTCAATCAATCTTGAGCAAGTCACTCTCTGTGACTCAGTTTCTTTATTCATTAAATGAAATTAGTTATGGTACTAACCTCCTTGGGTTGTAGGAAGAGCTAAATGATTACATTTGGCAAAAGTTTAGAACATGGTGCATAATACCCCCTGCAAATAGCTACCACTCTTTTTAATTGCACACTGTACCCTGAATGCCTTCCTTTTGTTAGCCACAGTATGAGACTCTCTAGACATCATCTTAATCCTCACCACAAGCTTTGAAGGCAAGGACAGCTAAATTCCCCCTTTACAAATGAGGACATTGAGTCTCCAGGGGCTAACCCACCCAAGGACACACAAGCTAACAAACAGATAAGACAGGGTTTGAACCCAGATCCAGCTAGTATCAAATATGTATTTTCCCATTGATGAAAGGGTGTCTTTAATTTTTGACTCGTTGGAGGAAAAATAAGGCAGAAAGCACAACCAAAAAAGTCCAAACGTTTCACTGTAATACGGTAACTTGGTTTAGAAAACACTACACGAATGAGATAACATCTGGAACGTTCTGTAGCCTGCGTTGTGTTGGTGCTTACCTCTGGGAAGTGAGAACAGGGAAGACTTTCCCCATACATTCCGTACTTGAATATTACCTGACCCTCTATAATAAACACCAGGGTTTCTATGCAAACGTATCAATATATAACACATATACAAAAAAGCACTCAAATTGCAAATAAATTCCTGAATCCCCATCAAGCAAACACACCCATGGCAATAGCCCCAGATAAAGAAACAGACATTTCCTGAACTTCCAAACCTCCACTTCCTCCTTGAATCTTCTGGCAAAGGAGGTTCCTGGCTTCTAACGTTGTAGATTGAGCCTACCTAGTCACTCTTCTGTAACTGGAATCCCACGTTATTCTCTTACTTATGCCTGGTTTCTTCCTCTGCATGTCCCCCTCACCCGTGTCATCGTGTACAGCTGTAATTCCTTTGCTCACATTTGCTGTGGTGCTTTATGTCATGTACTGTCCCAATTTTTATGTATCCATTCTATTGGTTAGACATTTAAATTGCATCAAATTGGGCCTACCATGGATAGCGCTGCTTGGAATAGGGCAAACAAACACGTTCTTGGGGCTGGCGCTGTGGCGCAGCGTGTTGATGCCCTGGCCTGAGGAGCCAACATCCCATGTGGGCGCTGGTTTGAGACCCGGCTGCTCCACTTCCTATCCAGCTTTGGCCTGGGATAGCAGAAGATGGCCCAAGTCCTTGGGCCCCTGCACCTACATGGGAGACCCAGAGGAAGCTCTTGGCTCCTGGCTTTGGGTCAGGGCAACTCCAGCCATTGCGGCCATTGGATGGAAGACTCTATCTCTCCTCTCTCTGTGTAATTCTACTTTCAAATAAATAAATAAATATTAAAAAAAAAAAAGTTCTTTGGTGCTCATGTGGATCCAGCTGTACCAAATATGCAGCTGGATTGTTGGGGTTATAGAGCACAAGGATGTTCAGCAGGTTTTCAAACCCTGAGTATTTTTTTTTTTTACAATTTTTTAAACAAATGAATGTAAAACATCACCGCATCATCCAAACGTATCTACACATTTGTGAAGGCTTTATTTCACAGACGTCAGCCGTATCTGTATCATTACTGCCTTGTCACAACCAAAATTAGACATGAGGTCCCTCGCTAGGAATCTAGTCTCCTGCAAGACTACTGCGCGTTTCAGAAAACCATGTTTGCGGGTCACACCGTTTGCCAAGGAGGCAGTGTACTTCACGTGGGAAAGCACAGCAGAGACCTTGGTTACGGATGAGCTGCCAGTTCGCCTACGATGAGGCTAACGACTATACCAATAATATCACACCACGCGATGAGCGTGTAGGAATCAGCTTCATTGTCCCTGGTTCCCACAGGTGGATTCCCTCATGGACGAGGCGTGGCTGCGGCGTGTCTGCTCACTGTCTGGGCAGCTTCACTCGCCACAGAGACTGTCCTCAAGTCCCAAGCAGGCCTTTCTTGAGCCAATTTCCCAAGAGTTCTTCACCGTCCACATGGACATGCATCACACAAGCAGACTGTAAATTCTCCCAGGCAGGGCCATGGCGTCCAGCCTCAGGAGGGCCTAGGGAAGGGCAGCGCTGCTCTGCAGAAAGCTCTGAGCAGAGGCCACATGACAACTGGGAGGCACTCCAGCCAACCCTCGGGGTGCTGGAGGCTCAGGGTCCCGGCAGCACCAAGAGCCCTTGTCAGAGCCGAGTGCTAGGCAACAGCGCTGGGAAACTGACAGCAACGGCCCATCGGGAGCTGGTGTGGCAGTCAGTCTGTCCTGTTTATATCCCAGCTCTGCAATTCACTGCCTGTGTGTCCTGTGTCCCTCTGTCATGGGCTGTGGGGAGTATGGAAGAAGATAATCCAAGTGCATGCTTAGCACAGACAGGTACTCAGAAAACATCAGCAGCTATTAAAGTATTATTATGGCATGAACATTGAGACTACAGGCTTTGAAGAAAGAATGCTCAAAATTCCAGCCGGACTACTCGCTCACCGCTGTATAACCCAGGGAAAGTACTTAATGTTTCCATGCCTCACTGTCCTTACCTGTAAAAGCGGGGATCTCAATAGTACCTACCTGATAAGATACAGTGAGGGTCACTGAAAGAAAATAGTAAGTACTTAGAATAGTGCCTGGCAGAGCCAGCATTATGGCACAGGGGGTTAAGTTGCCATCTGTGACACCTGCAACCCATATCCAAGTGCAGGTTCATGTCCTGGCTGCTCCACTTCCAATCCAGCTCCCTGCTAATGTGCCTGGAAAAGCAGTAGATGATGGCCCAAGTGCTTGGGCCCTTGCCACCCAAGTAGGAGACCTGGATGGAGTTCTTGGCTCCTGGCTCCTGGCCTTGGCCTGGCCCAGTCCTGGCTGTTGCAGCCATTTGGAGAATAAACCAATAGATGGATGATCTGTCTCACCCTAACTGTCCCTTTCAAATACATAAAACAATCTTTTTGTTAAAAAAAAAAAATAGTCCCTGGCATATAAGTCCTAAACGTCTTAACTATGGTTATCCCCACAAGAGAAAAAGATTTCTCCCGCAAATCTTTCATGTATGAATGGATATTCTTGTGGTTAACAGAAGCAAATCCAGCTGAAAACATTCCCAAATTCATAGCACATTTTCTCAATCTATGGCTGAAGGTACAATTGATGCCATAAAAAACTCTCATATTCAAAGGGTTCAAAGACTACTGGGTTGGTTTATTGCTTCATCTTATCATTGCAGAGAATTAAGACCCAGAGAAAGCAAGTGACTGGCCCAAGGTCAGCCACTGAGATGCAGAGCTGGAGCTCCCAAGGAGGCCCCACCCTGCACACGTGACAGGCAGGGCAGGAGGCCTGCAGCCCCACCCAGGCTCTTCCTTTGAGACCTACTGGAATCAAATCTTCCTTTAAAAATTAATTTTCTGATGGAGCCACTTCTCATTTTTAATCAGCCTCCACCCCTTCCTTTATAAGGAAGTTAATTAGTTCAGGCAATGAAAAATTATGTAAATTCAAACAAATGACCATGCCCAGGCTGTGAGCATTTCGGCTTCAGAAGTGTAAGAGGCAAAGAAAAGCAGGTTTCTCCCTCTCTATGGAGCACAAGAAGGCTAGGCCCAGAGAACACGCACAGGCGGGAGCCAGTCCTGGCCTGGTCCTAGCACAAGACACTCCTCCGTGCCCTTCCCAGGCCTGGCCAGCCTGGGAGAGGAGGGCCCGGCGGTTAACTGATTCCCTCCTCTGCACAGGACAGCAATGTCGGTCTCCAGGGAGACGTGGAGGACAGCTCCCTGGTCTGAGAGTGGTAACCTGACTTTGCAGATTCCACAAGGGGCTCCAGCGTCCACTTACTCGCCATTCTCCATCTCCACTCACCCTGGGGCAGCCGTGATCAGCGGGAGCAGCAGAGACTTCCGGGGTGATCAGTGTCACGGAACGCAGGGAGGCAGCACAGGGGCCAAACAAAAGCAGCCTTTCCAGATGTCTTAATCCGACAACAGATTCTACTCTTTCTACCTTTAAGACGTGACGTAAAGTCCACTCGAGTCTGACAAATCGGACAGGAGGCTCTGGCACCCATTACTAAGCACCCACTGGGACATCTGAGACAAGGACACAACCACGGCCCTAAGAGCACGTTCCCCAAGAATTAAAAGGCAAGGGAACAGCTCCCCCAGCTAAGGGCACCCCCTTATCTCGGGTTCCACCCGTTCCTGTCTTTGGACAGCTGCTGAGAGAGAAACATGGGCAACATAAACCAAGCAGCAATTTTGGCCTGGGTGTGGATTCTCTGAAGGCTTCCCTTGACAGCAACTAGAGGAAATCAGAAACTGACATGGAGGGGGGGAAAACCCAACTGCAGAAACTGATGGAAAAAAATCTCAAAGAATAGTGGCAAAAATGTATGGCTGGATCTTCAGGGAGGCCAAGATAGGGACCTTCAGTGAGAAACTAGATCAAGGAAGAAAGCTAGTTTATGTGCACTTAAACTCAAGATTCTGGGGCAGCTGTTTGGCACAGCACATAAAACGCTGCTTGAAATGTCCATCGTATTCCATACCCGAGGGCCTGAACTCAAGTCAGTCCCAACTGCTTCTGATCCAGTTCCCTGCTAATGCAGGGAGACATCAGCTAAGAGATCAAATGCTTGTGTCCTCACCACCCATCTGGGAAACAGTGATTGAGTTCCAGGCTCCTGGCTTCCAGCCCACCCAGCCCTGGCTACTGCAGGCATTTAGGGGCTGAGACAGGGGATGGTAGATCCTCTGTGTCTCTTTCAAATACATAAAAATAAAGTTTTTTTTTTTCTTTTTTTTTTGACAGGCAGAGTGGACAGTGAGAGAGAGAGACAGAGAGAAAGGTCTTCCTTTGCCGTTGGTTCACCCTCCAATGGCCGCCGCGATCGGCACGCTGCGGCTGGCACACCGCGCTCATCCGATGGCAGGAGCCAGGTGCTTTTCCTGGCCTCCCATGGGGTGCAGGGCCCAAGCACTTGGGCCATCCTCCACTGCACTCCTGGGCCACAGCAGAGGGCTGGCCTGGAAGAGGGGCAACCGGGACAGAATCCGGTGCCCCGACCGGGACTAGAACCCGGTGTGCCGGCGCCGCAAAGCGGAGGATTAGCCTGTTGAGCCACGGCGCCGGCCATAAAAATAAAGTTTTAAAAAGTTGGAAATCTAGATTGAAATTTAAATTTGTCACAATAACACACATTAAGGAGTCAAAGAACATAATGACACAGAAAGGGTGTGTTTGTTCCATAAGAGACTGTTCAGGCAAAATTAAGCTGTGATATTCAGGATTCCTACATAATTGGTGATTCTATGAAGAAAAGCAAGAAAATCACTCTCCCAAGTCAGGACAGGATTACACTGAGTGAGCTTCGGATCCTGACCACATTCTAGTTCTTGTCCTGGGTGTTGTTTATCTGGATGGTGTTTGCTTTATAGTCATTTGCTATGTATTTACATTTTATAATTTTTTTACTTCATATTAAAAAACAAAGTCCAAAAAGGAAATATTTCAAGGGCTTACAGCATTATATCCAGAAGCGTTAACATTTTTACTGAAGACTGGAGCCAATACCAGAATAATTCATGCAAGAGAAAGCAAACATGGTTATTTAAGTGAACAGCACTCCACTCCCAGCCTAATTTTATAGTTTGCTTTGGTGTGGAGACACAGAAAGTCTAGGATATATAAAACCAAACTAACCAACTGTATCTGCCCAGGATGATAAATGTACCACACCTAGCAACCAGAAGATGTGTATAACTCTTTGTCAATGTTCATACCTGCTCACTATTATTCACTGTTTACTGACTCTCACATACCTTAAGTCACAGCCAGCACGGGTATTATCCCCAATACACAGATTAAAAAAAAAAGAAAGAAAAAGAAATGGGGGCCGGCACTGTGGCACAGCGGGTTAAAGCCCAGGCATCCCATATGGGCGCTAGTTCTAGTCCCACTTCCAATCCAGCTCTCTGCTTTTCTTTTTTCTGACAGGCAGAGTGGACAGTGAAAGAGACAGAGAGAAAGGTCTTCCTTTGCCGTTGGTTCACCCTCCAATGGCCGCCGCGCTGCGGCCAGTGCACCGCGCTGATCCGATGGCAGGAGCCAGGTGCTTATCCTGGTCTCCCATGGGGTGCAGGGCCCAAGCACTTGGGCCATCCTCCACTGCACTCCCGGGCCACAGCAAAGAGCTGGCCTGGAAGAGGGGCAACCGGGACAGAATCTGGCGCCCTGACCGGGACTAGAACCTGGTGTGCCGGCGCCAAAGGCAGAGGATTAGCCTAGTGAGCCGCAGCGCCGGCCTTGATCCAGCTCTCTGCTATGGCCTGGGAAAGCAGAAGATGGCCCAAGGCCTTGGGCCCCTACACTCACATGGGAGGCCTGAAGGAAGCTCCTAGCTCCTGGCTCCTGGCTCTGGATCGGCGCAGCTCCGGCCATTGCGGCCATCTAGGGCGTGAACCAGCAGATAGAAGACCTCTCCCTCTGTCTCTAACTCTCTTTGTAACTTTGTCTTTCAAATAAATAAAATAAACCTTAAAAAAAAAAATGAAGGAAGGTAGCTCTAGAAAGCTCACCCCATATACAGCTCCAGTAAGAAGCAAATACCAAACCAGCACCAGATCGCCAATGGCCACCCCCAGGGTCCCTACAGGACAATGATTTTCCCACTCTCAAGAGGTGAACAGGCTCACGTTTTTTCCACTTAAAATGAAATAAAGAGATAAGTAAATTACTGTCAGCAAGAGAATATCACCTCCACTGAGTCACTTTCATTTTTCAACTAAAGCACCTGCCCAGGGCATTATAAAGATTAGCTGCCCTTCCTGGGCCATGAACACCTTGAGACCGGCGCTGTGTGCTCTCACTTCTACAGAGTCTGCAGTTCCCGGCATACAGTCTGTGCTTATTAAACATGTGCACACACCATACATCAATAAATGAAAAATGAAAGTGCAAACCAATGAATTCACAGTGTGGCGTATTTCACCCCATTCCATCATTCCTGCACAGGGCTACTTACTGAAATTAAAACTTTTAAAAGCAGCTAAAATGATGGTGGTAACTGCCCCTTTAACAGCCTACCAACACATCCTCTGCTACCGAAAAAAAGGTCCCAGGTCTCATATAAATCTTAGAAGTGGAGAGGGCTGACAGGTTAATTATAGACACAAAGAGCAGGGACAAATGGACTATGAGGTAAGCAAGTCTAAATGTGCGGGGGTAATGCCCTCCCCGGTCAAGCCTTTATTAATATGCCACCAGGGGTTTTCTGGCATGGCCAGAGCAGCCCTGTGCCAGCAACGGGGGTGGGAGTGCAGATTTGGGGACGACACCGTCCCTGTGCTTCAGGAATTGGCTGGCAGCTGGGAAGGCAGTGTGTACCTTCGAGAATAATCAGAGGTGCTTGGTGGGATGAGGTGGGCAGGTGGGAGACAGGGCCTTACAACCAGGTGGCCTGGTCACCTCTCCTCACCTGCAAGGAAGCGTGGGAGGTCTGTGGCCAGCAAAGCAGCCCGCAGGGGGCTCCCAATTCCTCTCCCCCTTCGCCGACCAAACTCCTGCAGCTGCTGGAGGTAGACCTCTAGTCAAAGGACCCACAGGATCTTCTCTCTCCACCCCCCCCCGTCCCACCCCCACAAGAAAACACAGGGCTGCTTAGAAGGGGGTAGTCCAGTTTGAGGTCAGCTTCGGCTGGCAGACGGGCCCAAGAATGAGAGTGCTGCCTCTGGGCCAGGTGTGGGTTGCTTTCAGCTCCCCTTTTCTTCACTCAATCAAAAGGTATTTCCTGACCCCTTTCTAGGTACAGACTTTGAAACGGCCACGCCACTCCGTGGGACGTCAACCTTGGGTTTGGAACCAGAGGGCCAAAGCCGGCGCTTCCAAACACAGACCTGGGTCTCCCACTTTATTTGGGGACAATGGGTTCTTCCAAAGGGATGAGGGCGCTCCAGTAAGTTTTCAAGTGACATCACCTCCCCACCAGCAGCCACAGCGGGCGGGAACCCCTGCCCAGCACCCACGCATCCGCGGATCGGCGGATAACCCGGGTATGCCAGAAAGGCGGAGTAGAGTGCCACACGGAATTACACTGGGTTTGGTTATTTCCAAAATCGCGCCTTTTCTCCGAAAGGCACGAGGGAGGTGATAGCCAATTACGGACCAACACCAAAGCGCTATAGACTGCTCGCCTCGGCAGTTGTTTGGGGTTAACCTCGTTTACCCCTCCCCCTCCACACCTGGCCATCCACTCCGCTTCCCTTTCTAGGACTTGGCTGCGCGTCCAATCTGATCCCCCTACCCTGCGGCCGGGGAAGGCCAGGGCGGGAGGGGAGAGCTCCCAGCGCGCGCGCTCCGTGGGGACCCTCACCCCCACGCCAGGCCCCGCTTCCGGGGAGAAGGAAGGAAACTGCCCGGTTTTTGGAGGCGGACACCGCAAGCGCGCAGCGAAGGGGCGGCGGGGAGCGCTTGGCGCACCTGGACGCGCCCAGCCACGGTCCGGACCCCGTCCGCCTCCCCAGGCCTGGTCCCGGGCACACCGCCACCCTGCCCGGGGGCGCCCCGCTCCCTCGCGCGCCCCGGGCGCTTCTTACCCGAGAAACCGCGAGGGGCTGCTCGAAGTCCTTGCCGCCCACGAGGCGGAAGCCCCATGGCCCCGGGCCCTGGAGGACTATCTGCTGGGTGCTCATGGCGCACGCGGCGGGCGGCGACCGGGGGGACCGACGGGCAGGACGCGGCGCGCCAGGTTCCCGCGGCAGCTGTCGGAGAAAGAGCGCGCGGCGCTGGCCCCGGAGCCTGGGGCAGGCGGGCGCAGGGCGGGAGCTGGGCGGGGGCGGCTCCGCCCCGGCCGCGTAGCTGCCGCGCGCCCCGCCCGGCCCCGCGCCGGGCCTTCGGCCGCTCCCCGCCCGGCTAGCGGGCGGAGGGTCACGGCCTCGAGTGCCCCCAGCCCTCGCAGGGGTCGAGTCGGGTCGGGAGCCCGGGGTTCTCCGCAGCTCCGCCCCGGACCCCCGCACCACCCACCCGCCGCCGCACCGCAGCTCCCAGCCCCGCGGCCGGCGCTCGGTGAGAGGCAAGCGGGTTCCGATCGAACGCGAACGAGGCAAACCCGTGCTTTGTCAGCCAAAGTTGCAAAGTGCTGGGCGAAGCCGACCCTCCGAGGTCAGCTGCACGTTCACGTTTGCTTGTTGTAAAGGGTAATGAGGTCTCTAAGGTGCTTTTGAGTGATCTCATTTGGGGCGGTTCGGCAGTCAGCGCGTTTACTCCCATTTCACAGATGAAGTAACTGAGTCTGCCTGCGGCCACACAGCTGACAGTGCTGCACCTGCACCGTTGCCCGGACTCCCTGCGAGATCATCACGCGGGGCTGTAATTGCGATTCAAGATTCAAGACCTTCGAGAATACTTGTCCTGCAGGCTGGAGTTCGCCACGGCCTCTGACCGCCCCCGACAGTTCCGACCTCAAGTCCGGAGCGGCTGAGGGCTAAGTGCACGGGGCCCCAACACCTGTGTTCCCAGCCCGCCTTGCCGTTTCCAACGGCGCTCCCGGACTCGTGCCCTCGGAGCGCGCTCTCCACGCACTGCTCCCACCTCTCTCGAGTTAAAACCCAAATCCTTAAAACGCGCAGAGGGCCAAGCCCAAGATGGTCCCAGCTCCCTCCCTGACGTCCTCTCCTCCTCCAGCTCACTCCCGCCAGCAGCCGCCGTGCCCCTGCCTCGGGGCCTCAGTCTAGACTGCCCTCCCCCAGACTTCCCCACAGCGCCTTTTGTTCGAATGTCACTTTTCAGACAAGCCGTATCTGAATGCCATTTAAGACATCCTCTCCAGAACGTCCTGCTACTTTCCCCTGCCTGCGTTTCCTCCTGTGTATTGAATACCATCTGACCAGCTATTTTATAAATGGATGTGTCCCGCCTCGTCCCCTCGTTCCGTGAGTGTTGCATCCCAGTGCCTGGCACATGGTACTCCACGGCTGTGATACACCAGCCATCAGGACCATCTTCCCTCTCTTGGCCCCAGTGCTTTAGCATTTTCTTGGCATCCCCGGCCCGGTACCCAGGCTGCAGCATGAAGCTAGTGTTAAATGCACTGCTCAGTCTCCTTGTGATCCTGGAGGACCCCACGCTTGTCTGCTTGCCGCACAGCACAAATGCCCCTGTCTGAGAAGGGTTCACTTGCTTTTAGACATCAAAATGGATGTGTGCCTCTGTTCAACCCTCTTGCCATTTTGCATCCTGATACTCTTCTTGAATCTGAAAAAAGGAATGGAGTTACGGCCAGTAACCAGCTGCCTGTTGTAGCAACATTAAAAACACTGCCTCTTTGATTAAGATTCTGTTCATTAGAAAGCTTGTCAGTGTTTCAAGTTCCTGCAGAATCTAGGGGAATCACTACATTCTGAGTGTGCCCGGAGATGTGTACCAGTCTTGAATACTGTGTGTCCAAGTAGAAGTTGAAAACCCCAGCTTCTGTGCTTCCCTGGGTTTCCTGTTACCCTGGACAGGTTACATAGGAGAGTCAGGGAGTGTGAGTCCCTACAGGAGTCTATACAGGCAAAAGTCTCAGTGGCTTTGTTGTTCAATCTTATTAGTGCAGTCTGGCTCGACATAGCAAGAGTTATGAAATAGTCAACCCTTTGGCTCAGCCATCCTTTCTGGCTCAGACCCAATGGACATAATTTAGAAGGAGAAAAAAAGTTGTATGTATACGGATATTTATAGCTGAATTATGTATAATGACAAAACACAACTCAACCAATAACAGAAAAGAAGCTAAATACAGTATAGCCATAGGAGGGAACTGTGAATACTATGAGGACACAGGGACATGTTTTAAAATAAAAAAGAACAGAACAAAATTATGTCATGTTTAAAAAATAAAAGCTGTATCAATCAATTTAAAAAAATAGGAGAGAGTACAAAAGCTTTGTATTAGGAGGTAGAGTTGGGGACAATTTTTAAAGTAACATCTTGCAGGGCAGCGCTGTGGCATAGTGGGCTAAGCCCCTGCCTTCGGTGCCCAGTTTGTGTCCCGGCTGCTCCACTTCCAATCCAGCTCTCTGCTATGGCCTGGGAAAGCTGTATAAGATGGCCCAAGTCCCTGAGCCCCTGCACCTGCTTTGGGGGCCCAGAGGAAGCTCCTGGCTCCTGGCTTCAGTTCAGCTCAGCTCCAGCCGTTGTGGCCATTTGGGGAGTGAACAAGAGGATAGAGACCTTTTTCTCTCCCTCTCTCTGTCTTTAACTCTACCTTTCAAATAAATAAATAAACAAAATCTTTTTTTAAAAAAATCCTCCAATCATGATGTCAAGTTTTCAAAATGAAAATCAATAAAATGGTCTCAGCTTCTTGGAAGAAGAAATACTAATCTTTGTGAGGAAGAGGAGCTCTCCGCCTCTCTGCCTCCCTTTCACTCCACCAGCGGACACCAGGAAAAACCACCACCGAGGGCACTGCCCCAAAACACAGCACTGTCCTCCTACCTCAAATGCTGTCACTTATGTATCCACACTTCCCAATCCTCAGACCCTTCACTCCTCCCAGTGCCAGCTGAGCAGCCTTAAGCAACCTCACTGAACTTCAGTTAGCCTGGACATTATTATTGTAATGCATTCCATAAGAGTTTGTTGACCCAAACAGCCCCCATCAAACATCTGGGTATGGGGGGGAGGGGGGCAGGAGTGGGTGGAGAGTTCTGGAGAAACAGAAGCAAGGCCAGCGGAGCCGGGGTCCTGGAAGCCAGAGGGGACACGGGCAGCGGGCCTCTCCAGTTTTATCGCATGGCTGCCGCCTGGGCCTTCCCCTCTGGTCTCTGCAGAGCTGGAAACCAGGGTGCTGTGGCCCGGACTGCCAGAGCCGCTGTGTGGGGATATGGCTTCTGGGAACAGCCCCGTGGGCCTGGGAGTGAGCAAGGCTTTACACATGGCTTCCTTTATTCTCCAGGACAAATCCTGGCCTTGCATGTGAGCGCTGACTACCGGTGTTGTGCAGCTGAACGCTTCTGGCCAGGGCCGAGACAGGTGTCTGTGAGTCGGAGCCTACCCAGGGATCCGCGAGAGGCGCGGCTCGGCCCAACCTGTGAAGGAGCTGCTGGAGGCCCTGGACTTGGGGGCTGTCCCGTGCGAGTGCATCTGGCTCCCCGCGCCTCCCACGTCCGCAAACCCATGCACCTGTCTGCCCAGGGGTCCCTGGTTAAATAAGGTCCGAGCGACTTGCTTCCCTTTTCTGTAACAAGAACAGAAACTAAAGCTCGGAGCCCAGCAAAAACAAAGACGTCCCTGCCCGCCTGGTCCCATCGCGCCTTGTGTGTACTTTGTGGGGAGTCGCGCCACCGCTCGCCTGGAGCTGCTCCAGGAAGGGAGGGGGGACGAGGGGGCGGGGAGAGGTGTAGGGATGCGGGACCAACGGGCTGAGGCGCCCTTGGCTGCGCCAGCCCCTGGCCATGAATTGGGCTCCCAGTTCTTCTCTCCCGCTTCCTGCTCCAGCCCGGGAGAACTCCTGAAGTGGCCGCTGGCGATTGGTCGCCTCCGGGCATCCAGCGGCACAGAGCATGCTCCGCGGGCTTCTGTGGGTAAGGACACCTGATGCGGCGGCTGGCGCTTCCTTCGGGGCTGCTCAGCGCAAGAACAGCGGGGGCTGGCACTGAGCCTGGTGATTGAAGAAACTAGGGGCGAGCCCCGAGACCGCAGTAATGTCTCCCCCCACCTCCGTCTTCTGGCTCCCATCCCACCTGGACGGGTGGCATTAGTGTCCTCAAAGACGGAGAGAGGCTTAGCCTGTTACCATTGCTCAGGCATCCTTGAATATTAAAAAAAGTAGAAATTCCAAAACAGGGCATAGATAGGGTGACTCATATTAACTGTTTATATTTTTTAAAGACCAAAAGACAATGTAATGTAATGAAGTTCACAAGATAGTATGTTTTTAAAGAATGTAATTTACTGGCTAACAGGATCTGAATTTAAAGGTCTCACCAAGGTCTTTCATTTCTGTTATTGTATTTCCGCAGCTGTAAATTCTAGCGTCATCTAAAGAAAATTCTCAATTCTGAGACTTTAGCTCAAGAGAGAAGAAAGGCGGCTCGGGGGCAGGATTACCAACAGGCCCAGTAACCAGATAACGACCATTGTCCTCACTTAGTAAGTAGTGAGTGTCAGAGAATGTGCCAATTCCATTTCATCTGTGGTTACACTGCAGGGGACAGAGCCTGGGAATTACAAGGCCCCTTCGAGACCTGCCCTGCCATTCATGGAAGGACTTGTCCCAGCTGCTGGAGGGCGAATGGCTGTCAGCGTGCAGCCCAGGCAAGGGGCTTGCTCACCCCCACACCTCCCCCAGCTGCCTGTGTGGGCTGATCGACATAGGTGGAGTGAAAGACTGGCCATTTGGGTCTAATAAGCGACAACTCTGATGCAACATTTTGGCTCCAGAGCTCCTGGTAGAATAGGTCAGAGACTACATGGTGGCTCTTCTTGCTCCATCTGTTCCATCCTTCTCTCTGCTTCCTCCCCCAGGTGTGGAGCCCGGGAACCCTCTTTAATAAACGTCCTGCACAAAGAACTGTCTCTGGGACCAGGGAATCCAGCCCACAACAGGGCCAGAAGGGTTAAGGGACTGCCCTAGTGGGACTGGCTCTGTGGTGTAGCTGGAAAAGCCACCGCCTGCAATGCCAGCATCCCATATGGGTGATGGTTTGAATTCGGGCTGCTCCACTTCCCATCCAGCTCTCTGCTGTGGCCTGGGAAGGCAGTAGAAGATGGCTCAAGTGTTTGGGCTCCTGCACCAGTGTGGGAGACCCGGAAGAAGCTCCTGGCTTCAGATCAGCGTAGCTCTGGCCATTGTCTCTGCCACTCTATTACTCAGCCTTTCAAATTAAATAAATAAATCTTTAATTAAAAAAAAGACTGCCTTAGAATCACTCCATAACCAAGGAACAGGCCATAATCTTGGCCGCAGAGATGGGAGAAACACTTTAAGATCTGGAGGGCAAGAAGAGGAAAGGGCAGATTATTCAGAGCTCCCTAGGGCCCCAGAAGACCCCTCTGGTCTACCATCCACAGAGGTCCAAAGGGCCAGCTCTCCCTGCTCTCCTGTCAGGATCACCCGCAGCCCAAGTGTCAGCAACTGCACTAGTGTGGATCCTTTTGGGGACGGCCTTTTGAACTTCCTCCTTGGAGGGAGGTGTGATTTGAGATAAACTTTTGAAGTGTGACAGATACAGAAGCAGAACAGCCATACAGGGCAGCGGAGACAGAATGAACAAGGGGGTAGAAGGAGCAGGGGATAGTCTGGTAGAATGACATTCCTGGATGATGGACAGGCTGGAAATGCTGGTGGGGAGGGCTCTGCATTCCAGTCCTCTGACGTGGTGTGCAGGGGGAACCGGCATCGGCTGGCTGTCCTTTATCCTCATCTCATTCCACCCATTCTCTCTCTCTCTCTCTCCCAGGGACTCCATTCTCCCCCACCAAATTCATTTCCTCTCAGGCGTGGCCTGTGCTGCAGGCATGGTCTGGTCAAAGCTGATACTGAAGCCGGCTATTTATAGCGTTTGAGGACAGACAGAGTGACAGGGCCAGTTTCCATGACGCCAGGACTCCTAGAGGGCGGCTTCCTCTCTGTCAGGCCATCTTCTCTCCTATTATCTTCTCCGTGTGGCCACTCCTTGGGTAGCAGCAGGACTGCTGCTGGGTGAAGCGCAGAGCCAAGGCCAGCTAGCAATGACAATGACTCCGGGTGCCATCATTTATGCCCTCTCCCCTCCCATCCCCCTCTTAGGCAATGACCCCATTAGAAGGGCAGAGCCCTAATGATCTCATCACATCCCAAAGGCTCCATTTCTTCAGGTGACCACCTTGGAAACTGGGATCCAACATAGGAATTTGGGAGGGACACATTCTTTCTGTCTTGCTGTGTTTGTGCTGCTGTAACAGCACACCTGAGACTGGGAAGTATATCAGAACAGAAATGTATTTCCTCACAGCTCTGGGGGCCGGGGAGTCCAAGATGAAGACTGGTGGAAGTCTGGTGAGGACTGCTCTCTGCTCTCAGATGGGGCCTCGTTGCTGTGTCCTCCAGGAACACTGTCCTCTCTTGGCAGAGGGGAAAAGAACCAAACTGTGGGTGAAGTCTCCTTTGCACAAAGACCTTACTTATGCACAAGGGAGGAGCTCTTCTGGCCTCAACACCTCTTAGAGGCTGCACCTCTCGCTCCCATCACATTGACCTTTAAGTTTTGACACCAGAGCCTTGGAGGGGACACACTCAAACCCTAGCACAGACCACAGCACGATACAGGGCAAGATCCAAGGATACCTTGCTAGGAGATCAAGGTTAACATCAGCAGGAAGTGGCAAAAGAACCTGTGTGCCTCCAGCGTGATGCTCAGAGAAGGACATAACTCACACGGGACACTCCTGTCCGGGATGCATAGCCCAAATCCAGGCATAAGGAAACATCCCACAACCCCTGTCCAATAGAAATAAACAGGGGGTGGGGGTGGGGAGGCCATAGTCTTTGAAAAAGCAATGTTATGCGACAAAGAAAGGCTGTTGAGATGTTTCAGATGAAAGGAAAGGAAAACAGCAAACAACACATATCTGATAGTAAACCTAATCTTCTATTAGAAGGGGGGAAATCCTATAAAATACATTAGGTGAACTGACAAGACTGGCTACAGGTAATAAAGAACTATATCAAAGTTAACCTTACTGATAGCTAGACAGTGGTTATCTAAGTGGATATTCCTGTCCTTAGGAAACACACACTGGACTATTTAGGGATACAGGGACACATATCTAACTTATTCTCAAATGGTTCAGAAAAAAAAAAAAAGGTTACCTGTATAGAAGTGTGAGGGTGGGGAGATGGGCCTGTAGGAAACAAGTGAAGCAAATGGGATAGAAAGTTAGCAATAAATAGGTAAGTCAGGTAAAAGATACATGTTACTGGCCTTATTCCTGCAGCGTTTCTGAAGTTTTGAATAAACTGCCAAATAAAATGTTTTTGAAAAGAAAAACACATGGGTACAATACATGGTGCTATGTTCTATGGTGAAAAATGAAGGGCTGTAAAATGGCACTAATGAGAGTGATTTAAGACCTGAACAAGGTGTTTTGTTTTTTATGCAACATACAAACTTTATTTAACAAAAGTAACAGGGAAAGTCAAACAGGCACTTACATCGAGAGAGAAACTGATCTTCTGGAGGAGGCCGTCTACAGAGAGGAATATGCGGCTCTGGCTCATGAATCATGTAATGCACCCATCTAGACCCTGCTGCGCACCTAGTCGCCTCCATCCCTGCTCAGACACCGGGTGGGTTTTGGGTGCTTGTTTGGAGAGCTCTCTGGTTAACATGAGATGCCGGTATTCGTAGAGCTCCTCGAAGTACCTGTGTGAGTAATATACCTGCTTGTGAGCCATCCTGCCGGCGCGCAGCAGATCAGCAAAAAAAACTAGAGCGTGAAGAGCGGGCGCAGCAACCATGACCAACTCCGACTAAGGCAACAACTTGACTGAGACCAACGACCGCAGGCCCAGCACTCCCCATTTGTCTCCGACAGCCTACTGCTGATTGGACGGGGGCACAGACCAGTCAGCTTCCGCACAAACTGCCCCTGAGCAAGGTTTGTGGAGATGTCTGGTGAAGAGCATCCCAGGTGGGGGAAGTAGCAAGTTCAAAGACGGAACAAGCCAGGCCTGCTCTCTGGCAAGTGGGCCCTTGGGGCTGGAGCTGAGTCAGTGAGGGGGAGAGGAGAGACAGTCAGGGAACAGTGGGCCTGACTGGGCAGCGCATCCTGGAACATTTGAGAACCCCTAGGAGTAAGAGGGGTCATGAGGGCTGTGCACAGAAGATTAACACCATCCGATTTATGTTTTCAACACTGCCTGCTGTGTTGAAAACAGATGGAAGAGGAGGCACGAGGCAGGAGCAGGGGAGCAGTCAGTGGGCCGTGGTGAGATGATCACCAGCTTGGACCCAGAGTGGGAACATGGGAGCCTGTGAGCCATGCCTGGGCTCTGGCTATGTTTTAAAGCATTTGCTGGTGGTGTCAAGGGTGGCTCGAGATTTTTGGCCTGAACAGGAGCCTCTGGATGGAACTGCCATTGGCTGAAAAGAGGGAGCCTGAAGGGGAAGCAGCTTTGGGGGTGCATGTATGTTAAGGAATTTAGTCCTAGAGATATTTAAGTTTCACACACCCCTTGGATAGCTCAGTGGAGACGAGGGCAAGCAGTTGTGCATTGGAGTCTGAATTCCAGGGTCGGGGACCAGGCAGGAGATGGTCCTACAAGGGGATACTTAAAGATATGGGAATGGATAAGAGCAGCAAGGAGGAGGAAGAGAGGTGAGGTCCGAGGGTTGATTTGGAAATGAGGAGGAATTAGCAAAGGAGCCAGTGAGGTTGGGAGAGAACAGAGAAAGGGTGGCATCCTGGAAACCAAGGGCAGGAAGTGTTTTGAGGAAGAAGCAGTGATCGGTTGCTAAACGCTGCGGAAAAGCCGAGAATTGAAAATCAAACCACAGGATTTATGCCACAAAGGTCCATGGGGGTTCCGAAGAGAACAGTTTTGGGGTCTAAACCCTGAATGGGGTGCATCCAAAAGGCAATGAGAGAAACTGGAGACAGCAAGTACAGGCAGCTCCTTCGAGGTGTTTTGCTCTACATAGGGAACAAGAGAAACGAAGCAGGAGCTGGTGATTTTACCCTAATGGAAACAGAGGGCCAGGCTTTCTCTGCAGGTCATGGAAAGGTTGCTGTCATTGTGTGGAGCCCATTTCATTGTTCCTAAGTAAACACTCCCTATTGTCACTCTTCTCTGTGGGGCCTGATCCTGCTCTGCGTTGACCCTTTTGTGCCCCCTGGATTAAAGCTTAACTTTCCACCCATCTAGTGTCTTTCTGCAGCTCTTCTCCAAGACTCTAGGCTGCGTCTTCCTGGGTTCCCCCATTCCCTGTCTCATCCAGCCTCTCTCTCTTAGGATTTCCTGACCAACTCCATATCAACTGTTCTAGCAGAGCCTCGTTTTCTCTCACCTTGATCAAGTGATAACTTAAAAAAAAAAAAAGATTTATTTATTTGAAAGGCAGAGTGCCAGAAAAAGAGAGAGAAAGCGATCTTCCATCTGCTGGTTCACTCCTCCAAATGACCGCTAACAGCCAGGACCCGACCAGGCTAAAGCCAAGAGCCAGGATCTCTGTCCAGGTCTCTCACGTGGGTGGCAGTGATATGGGAGAAGTGGGGTTTAATTTTAATCCAGGTCCTTGCCTTTTACAAAAAAAGCATTTTTAAGCAGAGGCACATACACAGTGCACAAAATAACGTTTATTTAAAAGGTAAGAAAACAAACACACACGTGGACATAGAGTAGGCCAGAGAGATAAGGGGGTGCAGGAAGGAAAGTAGAGGACACCCTCAGCACCTCCCAGCGCCTCCTTTTATGAGGTGCTATCCTCATCTGGGAAGTTTATGACACCTCCATAAAATTCCACATGGAGCTTAATATACATATTTACACTGTACCCTTCCCTAGGCATCCTGGGAAAGGGGTTATTCTGACAGACAAAAAGGATAGAATTTCACAATGCAGGGCCATGTGGTTTGTGACCTCCAGCTTAGCTAGTAGCTACCTTTCCCCATATGAGCAGGGGCCCAAATACTTGGGTCTTCTGCTGCCTTCCCAGGCACATTGGCAGAAGCTGGATTGGAAGCAGAGCAGCCAGGGCTTAAACTGGCACTGTGACATGGGTACCAGCATTGTAAGTAGTGCAGGCCCCTCAGGTGGTCACTTCTCTCATGTGTCTTCATATGTCCGAAAAGTGTTGGCCAAGTGTTCCTCAGACTGGCTGGATTGCTACATGCCAAGATTTAGCAAATACACCCATGCACAACTCATCCAAATACCCTCTGCAACTTTTTTTAGTTATTTATTTAAAAGGCAGTTGAAAGAATCTTCTATCTGCTAGTTCACTTCCCAAATGGGCACAACGGTTGGGGCTGGGCCAGGTCAGAGCCAGTAGCTTCATCCAGGTCTCCCATGTGAGTATAGGGGCCCAAGCTCTTGGGCCATCTTCTGCTGCTTTCCCAGATGCATTAAAAGAGAGCTGGATCAGAAGTGAAGCAACCAGAACTCAAACCAGTGCCCATAAGGGATGCCAGTGTTGCGGGCAGCAGCTTAACCTTTTATTACACAACGCCACCACCTCCCCACCACCACCACCACCTGTAACTTCTGAAACGCTAATTTTTGTTCACTTTCAGAAAAGTCCTGATATTTTTAGTGTGTGATGCATCCGTGCTGTGCCCCCACGGTCATTTTGGCCCCCTCCACCGGACAGCCATCCTCTTCCACTTTTTCTCCCAAGATGCTGACTAACAGCTTCAGCGTGTAGCTTGCATTCAGCTGCATCAGGACAGGATGGTTCCGTTCCAGCGTACAGTGACTCTGAGTCCGTGGCCTATGGCCTTGTCATCCGCCCAGCTTCCTTCTTCCCTTCCTATAGCAGCACACCTCCTCCCTGCACCTCCCTTCCGCCCATTCCATGAGGCTTTGGTGGGGCTGCCCATCATATTCCATCCCCTCTGGCCAAAGTGGTTAGTCCAGGGAAAGGTAAGTATCTAGGTTGGGACTGTCAGGGTCTGAAATTATTTCCAAAGGAAACCAAATGGGAAGGTCCTTTTGCCTCTGGGCTCTGGGGTCGGGAATTGGAATCACAAACTGGAGCTGCCTACAGCCAAGCTTTCCATGCCTCATTCAGTAGGTAAAAATGTGGCCGAACAACCAGCAGAGCCAAAATTAATACAAATACAGGTGGAGGAAGTTTGAGTCTCTGGATTCACTCCTGCTCAGGGCTGGTGCCAACTCCTGTTGGTATGCCTCCACAAATGCCAACAGCGTTAGATCTTTGCTACTTAATTATTGAAGCAGCTCTCTCATACGATTAAATGTTAGGGCCACGATTTTCAGGTGAGGAAGCTGCTCCCTGAGGCAGCATGTGTTAAGAGGAAATAACAGAAAGCTGAGGATGTAGCAGACCTAGAAAGAGAACTGAGAAGCGGATGGCCAGCCAAGGGCAGGCGAACCATGGAGCAGCACTGCACAGAAGCTGACAACAGAGGCATTTCAATCGGGAGGTGGGAAAAATTCCTATGGACTCAGCAGGAGTGTAAATTGGTCCAAGGGGAAGGTCATTTGGCAGTCTAAGAATTGAAAGGTTCTTGCTCTTTGAGTCAGTAATTTTATTCCAGGCAGCATTGTTTGTTGTGATAAAAAGCTGGCAATAATCTCAAATGTTCGCATCATCAATAGGGGAGTGGCTAAATAAACGTTGGAAACATGTCCAGGTTCTATTGAGTGAAAAACGTCTAAGACTAGGTAAAGCACTTGTTTAGAGCCACATGTTTACTGTGGGCATAGAAGCAAGCTCAGAGGGACACACGGGCCTCAGCAGTGCTCTCTGGGGGGAGGCGAGTGCGATTCCCAGCAACTTCCACTTTCTGTGTATGAGTGCAGCACAATTTGACAGATTAGCCTCTGTTCCCTAAGACAATGGCATGTTTCCCTTATTTATTAGTACGTATTCGGAGTTCCAGGTTCTCTGGTCTCAGGAGTTCATCCATTCACTCTTCCATTTCATCAACAAAGGACTGAGGGTGGTCTCAGCCACTCTTCTTGCTACGCGGCATTAAATAACAAAACAGAATCACTACCCTCACCACCTTCTAGGATTGTTCTGTGAAGACAAATATCAGCTGGTGGTAAGTGTTGTGGTCAAACACTAAGGAGGAGGAAGAGGACAGAATACTGCAGGTGGGAACACTAGAGTCCTGTTGTATGTGAAGTGATCAAAGAAAGACTCATTGAGAAGGCAACATAATGACTTAAAGGAGGAGAGAAAGAAGGTCTTGTGGGGCTTATTGGGGGAAGAGGTGAAGAAAGGGTTTTCCAGCCCTAAAGCTGAAGTATGCTTGGAGTCTGAGGCTACAAGGAAGACCTGGGGCTAGAAGAAACAGTAAGAAATTAGCAGGAGATGAGGTCACATGTAAGGGAGGGGGAGGGACAGTATGGACAGCGTATGGACTTGAGGCCACTGTACCACCACGGATGAGATGAGAAGCCGCTGAGGAGCTCTGGGCCAACTTGGAGTCATCAATCTGCCAAGACTAGAGTGGAGGAGACAACGGTAGAAGCAGTGAAACTGCTTAGAGAGCTGTTGCAATGATCTAGGTGAGAGAAAATGACTTGGATGACGACACGGGCTGGGTCATAAATGGAATATGAAGCTGGAGAGCAAGGAGGGCACAAGAGAAGGTTATTTCCATCTGTAACTCAGGGTCCAAAGCTGACTGTCAGAACCCTGGAAAACAATCCTAGGCCCATGGGAGGCCAAAGCCTCCTGAGTTAACCCAGAAGTGGCACTGCAAACTGGTGCTTTGTGCTGGAGGACAGAATGCAAGGAGGGTGGAGGTTGGGGGTTTTCAATGTAGTGGTCATGGCCATGGGATGCCAGGGAAGACTGGACACCCAGGGCCTCGCCACTCTTGGATTGGAGGGAACAAAGGACACGCTGCATTTTCAACCATGACAGTAAGAGAAGACGCCCAGCTAGAGCTAATTAGGTTTAGAAGAAACTAAGTGCTGAGTCATTTCCTACACCCACGCCTAGCGGCCCAAATCAAGACCGACTGCACATATTTTATAGTGTTTCATTTTTGTTTTTGGAGACATATGAGCATTACTTTATCAACAAATGAAAACCTATTTCAGAAGGAATAGTAAAACGGCCAGTAGTCAGCAAATAACATAGAGGGTCCGGAAATAAGGCCACAGAGGAAAAAGCAGGGAAGGCCTGATTTGGTCAGTGGCGAAGGCCCACGGCAGCGCCAGTCTTTACTGCGACTCACTGCTATTTCAAGACCCTGAAAGCACCTGATGTTCTCCGCGGAAGCTGTCTTTCAGGTTTTCAGTCACATTCCAGGGAGAGATGCAACCCCCAGCCGCACTGGCCTGGCAGACCTGCGCACATGGGTCAACACGGTCACCTTTCACTTCATTTTACAGGCTCTCCGCCCCAGGAGG
Organism: Sylvilagus floridanus; assembly: GCA_949820135.1. NCBI lineage: Eukaryota > Metazoa > Chordata > Mammalia > Lagomorpha > Leporidae > Sylvilagus > Sylvilagus floridanus. The sequence continues at coordinate 48,069,756 of OX463235.1, forward strand.
AGCTTAAGCCTTATTACCCCAGCAGGCGGCCTGTGTTGACTTGTGTTTCTGAACTGCACCTGCGTGGACTTGTAGCCGCCCCTCCTCCGGACTCATTTCTCAAACCAAACCCACCCACTTAGCCTGCCGGCTGGGCACAATACTCCCTGCCACTGCTAGTCAAGTCCTTGCTCAGCCCCTCCTCCTGGTGTGCTTTCTGGGCAGCACCAGGCAGCAGGCCCACTCTTCAGGGTGGGTCACACAGCCTTCATGGAGGGAGTGGAAGGTAGACGGTGAGTGATTAAGGGAAGGACAGGGTGAGAAACTGAGGCAGTGAACACCAGCATCACTTGAGGAGACTGAGCCAGGGAAGGGAAGAAACAAGGAGTGGCAAGAACAAACCTATGCCACGCAATTCAGCATAAAGTTTATTAAATAGTATGTACAGCAAATGTCAGAATTCAACACATTTATCAAATCAATGCACTGCAATAAGAAAAATAAATGAACAGAAAAATCTGTGTCTGCATAGTACATGCTCTCAGTGTATAATTTAAATGGCGATACTTTAAATTAATTGGTTATACCTAATGTCAGTTATTTTTCCTTCAGAATATAATCTTTCATAGTAACCTAGCCTAGTAATAGGACTTAATAGTACTGCAGATAAATAGGATTGCAAAAAAAAAACCAAAAAACTAAAAAAAACAGAAAATTTTTAAAAAATCAAACAAACCTGTAACTGAGGTTATGGCTACCTTCACTCCCCAAAAGAATGATTACTGTAAATTTTAACACTTTACAATGGCTATTTTTTGTGCTAAAAATTTGCAAGTGAGTTATTTGGAGTTCCTTCATTTAAATAAAAATGCAAAAAAACTTCATGACTTCCTCATCTTGCCCCCTTCCATTCAAATTTTAAAATTATTCTTCTATACAAGGTAGGTACATGGGCTATACAAAGTTCAATATACATATTTACAGTCCCACTTCTAAAACACATGATATTTTTTTCTCTCACTGATCCCAGAGAGACTGCAAAGGATACTGTGGGGCTTGCCTTACCAGGAAGCATGGCTAAAATATCAAAAACGTGTTGCCAGGCAGGCGCCAGTTAGCTGCACTTGCTGTTATTAAACCTGTATAAACATTTCAGCATAAAAATAGGTACTTTATATTACTAAATGTCTGAAGACAAAAGAGCAATTGGTAACCTCTGTTCCTTGTTTAGTCATACATAGGAAGCTGAAGTGATGCAAACTGTAACATAAGATTTTATTAAAGGGCAACTTGGTGAGGGAGACCAGGATTTCTGGAGATATACAAATGCGTGAGGCTGCAGTCATATGCAAATGTGGCTTTACAAATTGGTTTTATTTTCTAGCTGTATTTAAAGAGGTGTTCAAAATTACCTACTTAATCAAGAAGCACCCCTCAAAAAACTTGTAAGATCGTGTTATTAATGGTTTACATCTGAGAAAGACCAGGAAACACATTAGCCAATGCAAGAATTACATTCCAAAATGAGAAACGCTGCGTGCACAACGCGCGTGCATATGCATTTTTCCTATGTCCCCTCCAAGAGAGAGGAAGTCAGAAAACAGTGCTTCTGGGTCGTAGAGTAGACCCACCTTCCAAAGCAAGAGCCCTCATGTCTCTGGATCCTACCCAGGGACCCCCTCCTCCCACCCCTAGTTCTACAGCCTTTCCCCTTGGGATTAAGACTCTGCTCCATCCCAGTTAAAAACAAATGCCTCCAGGAAGAGGTAACACATTCTTCTGATCAGTCAGTTACACTTTAGTGTGAATGAATCAGTGGCAGTCTCTCCTGAGAACAGGACTTGAAAGAAGCATAAGGAGAAAGTGAGGGAAAAATGGCTACAGGGAATGGGGGGGGGGTTGGAAGAGGGCTGGTGGGGTCCTAAACTGGGTGTCTGGGACAGTGGCCAAGGCAGAGGTACTGAACACAAATTCTGTCTATCTGTAAGGACTCCAGATGATGGGGCAAGTGGCAACCATGTGCAGGCAGCCTTGGCTGCCATTACACACTCCCACCACCCAGGATTGCTACTCTGACTTGTGGCTTTGAATGTGTCTTTGTGGGGAGAATGAGTGTTTGGAGACTTTGGGAAAAGTTCCAAGTATTCCCAACAATAAACTACTCTCAGACCAATGTTCTTCCAGCGTCCTAGTTACTCAAAGCGAACACATGGATACAGAACTATGACAAGGCTTTCTAGAAAAACCCCCCTCTTCCTCTCTCGCACCCTTCTGAGCACATAGCACATCTTTCTCGGTTCAGTTCTTTTTTTCTTTGTCTCTCTAATCACCCCTGGCTTCTGGGGGTGGGGCGGGGGGGGCAGGGAGCAAGACGTGGCGCATTTCTCTCTGCGACCCACTAAAGGTCCAGCAGAGGCCAGTGAACATCCTGCAGGTGGTCAGAGCTGTGACTAAGCACCCCAGGTGTCACCAGAGCCTTGTTCCTGGGACCCAGGCCCCACAAAGGACACAGCAGAATCCCTGCTTCCCACACACCCAGGGCCTGTGCTCCGGAGAGACGCTGCAGCAGGGTGCCTTAGATTCACGACCCTGGGCACTGAATGTGAGTGGTCCTTGAGTCCCACAGTGGGTGGAGGGTAAAACTGGAGATGCAGCAAGTCCCTTGTGAGCCTGGGGCATGTCTTGTTCACCAGCCTCCCCAGCAGCCAGCACGCATGTGCATATTAAATGAATCGCTGAACATCATTCTCCATTTTCTATGGCAATGGGCCTCTGAATCCCCAGACCGTCCCAGCCAAAAAGAGGTTAGCAGTGGTGCTCTGATAAAGGCAGCCGCACTGCCCCGAGGGCAGCCGTTCTGAAAAGCCAGTGACACGAGAGACAGGAACACAGTGTAAGTGACTCAAGCCCCAGGGCTCCTTGGCTAAAAACCTTGGAAATACAAAGGTAACCTGCTTGCCTGGGCACCTGCTCCTCAGTTCCCAAGCGCAACTGTCATGTGCTTTTCAGTCTGAACAGCAGGGCCCTCAGGGGCCACGTGGCACAGCAGGCTGACGGCACAGGCGCCTACCTACTGCCTCCACTTCCCCGCCAGCCTCAGCAGGCCCAAAGAGGGACTCAGTCTTGTGCAGTCCAGGGGCCTCTGCTACTGTTTAGAGGCTGCCGCAGCAGCCCAGAATGTTCTCCAGCAGTGCGGGTGAGCAACTGATTCCAGGACGGCCGAGGACAGAGGCTGGGGGAGCGGGTGGATTCTCAGGCATGGAGCCTCTGGAAAATGGCTTGGGATTTTTCTGCCTCGTGCTCCCAGGGTTGCTTCAGGCTCAAGGACTCTTTGAGATGGGAGCTAGTTAAGGCCAGGGCAGCAGGAGGCATTTCTGGCTAATCGCTCTACCCCAGGTCAGATTACTCAGGAGGTGGGAGTGAGGTGAAGGCTGGAGCAGCTCCCAGAAGCAGCTACGTGAATATGGGATTTGCCTCAATTCTTTTTGTTCAGAACACAGTTCAGCCCTGTCTGATGCACAGTAAACACAGGCATGGATTTTAAACAAGACACTTCTCTGTCCCTCTCCTTTGTTTCTTACTTCGTCCACTGCACTGATTTTCCTACTGACTCAAGTTTAAATAAAGAGATCAGTTCATGAATTATGCTTCATCTTCCAATAAAAATAATTTCTGTGGCTTTCAGTCTTCTTATAGATATAAAGGTTTTACATAGTTGCCTGGAAAAGTACCAAACTGCCTTGTCCTTCTTGAAGTACCTGTAAAACAAACACACATACACACAATGAGTACACTCGACTTCAAAGACTGCTGTAGGTTCTGCTCAGATGCCTCTTGGTAACAACCCTGCAGCTTGCAGCATAGCCCACGGTTTCCAAAGCACTTTCCCCTCTCCTATCTCATTTAGGCTGCAGAATAATGCAGAGTGGTAGCAAGGCAGGCATTTCTAATATTCCTGTCTTCAGGTGAGAAAGGCCAGGCTGAGAGCCAAGAGTCACATACCCGAGGTCCCACATCTTAGTGAGGATCAGAGGTACAGTTTGAACCCAGCGTTTCTGACTCACAGCCCATTGCTCAGTCCGTTACTACTTGTTTTCTGGAGCAACTGGGACATCCAACCCAGTACAAGAAGAGAGCCGGGACTTCAGAATTTCTGGACTGCAGGATTTCTAGAAGCTCGCTGCTGTGACTGCACATCCAAGGGGAGTTCCTCCAGCTAACCTTGGTGGGTTCCTGCTGGGCCAGGAGCATGCAGCCCCTACCCTGCACTGCCCCGCAGCCAGAACTGCTTCTCTTGGGATTCCCTCTCTAAAGCAGCGGTGGCAGATGTATGCTGGGTCATCATCATCCTCTCAGTAGCAGCCATCACAGTCTGCTCATTGCACTTTTTTTTTCCAAGGCAGCTTGGATTTGGCTTCAGAATCCTGTGGACCACAACACCTCATGGAGCCACGACCAGGGGGTTGGGAACAAAGCCCCAAGGGAAGCTTCTACAACATGTGTCAGAACTAAGACACCTGAAGCATGTGGCTGAAGCCTGAGGAAAGAGGTCAAGAGGCTGCACAGTGTTGAATGGGAAGCCCAAAGCCCTAAGGACCGTGTCTGTGCTCATGGGGCTGGCACTGCCTCTCTCTGTGTGTGGACGTGGAAAATGAGTTCCGACGGGCTGCTTATTGGTAGTGTGAACACTAGGCCACTTTTTTTTTTTGATTTTTTAAATTTATTTATTTTATTTAATAAATGTGAATTTACAAAGTGCAACTTTTGCATTGTTGTGGCCCCCCCCACCTCCCTCCCTCCCGTGGCCCTCCCTCTCCCACTCCCTCTCCCATCCCGCCCTTTATCGAGTTTCATTTTCAATTACCTTCATATACTGAAGATCAACTTAGTATATACTAAGCAAGGATTTCAACAGGCTGCACTCACACAACCGCACAAGGTATAGGGTATTGTTCGACTAGTAGTGTTGTTTTTAAGTTTCATAGTAAAACACATTAAGGACAGAGATCCTACGTGGGGAGCATGTACCCAGTGACTCCTGTTGTTGATTTAACAATTGGCACTCTTATTTATGACGTCAGCAATCACCCGAGACTCTTGCTATGAGCTGTCTAGGCTATGGAAGCCCCTTGAGTTCACCAACTCTGAACTTGTTTAGTCAAGGCCGTATCACAGTGGAGGTTCCTTCCTCCCTTCAGAGAAAGGAGCCTCCCTCCTTGATGGCCTGTTCCTTCTGCTGGGGTCTTGTTCACCAGGATCTTTCATTTAGATTGTTTTTTGCCACCGTGTCATGGCTTTCCATGACTAGGCCACTTTTTGAAGTAACTGGGTTGCTTCCACCAGAGAACTGCTATACCTTTTCCCACATCAAATCCTCATACATACTATGTTTAACAGGTAAGACATAACCAGAGCAGCACTAATATGAAAGCATGTGCCGCTACTGAGCTACTGGAATATGGCTACTCACTGGATTTCAAAGATTCAACGTGAAAAGAAGAGTGAAAAATAACTCACTAACAATTTTTATAGTGATGATATGCTGAAATGATAATATTTCAAACACACTTGTTTGTGAAATACACTAGAATTAATTTCATTGGTTTCTCAATGACTTTTTTCAATGTGGCTTCTAGGAAGTTTTAAATTCCTTAGACGGCTTGGATTGAGTCTCTCTTGGACCACAGAGTGCCCTAGAGTGGCTGCTGCCTTCTCAGATCCGCCTTTCTTCTGAAGAGAGTGACACAGGGCAGTGAGGGCCACAGGCTCCTGGGGGCCTTGGGGGCGTTTCCTAAGAAGCCAGTGAAGCCACAGCAAGTCTTTCTGGCTTCCCACTGATGCTGAGGCCTTGCTGGTCTCACTACTCCAGCCCCGACATTCCTGTACTTTAACAAGCTTTTCCAGAGAGATCAGGGAAGCACTGGTCTTGGGAAGGTGAGGGTGAAATCACCCATACGGGAGAAAACGAAGGCAAAGAGTGAGTCCTGATGCCCAATGTGATTCATAACTGAGCATAAAGAATGCAGGCTTCAGTTAAGGTGGGCACCCTGGGTTCAAATCCTGACATCATCTGCTACCTGAGTGACTTCTGGAAAAGTCACCTAACCTCTCTGGGCCTCAGTTTTTCAATCTGTTAAATGAGGATAATCTTGCCATACAGGTTACTTATTGAGAGAATGTCAACAAATGAGGATCATGCACAGTATCTTGTTTGTAACAGAATCTCAATGAATGTTGATCTTTCTCTCTCCTTCCTATAAAGGAGAATCCTTTGTTTTAGTTAAGCAGGTTGCTCTGACTAAAGTTACTAGCGACTTGGAGTAAATAAGAAGGTCTTTGGAATATCCCCCACATGTCTGAGTTTCACAGTAGTGACCCAGGCTTGGTCATATTTTTCGTGTGTTGTACCATTCGGCTTTAACAATAAAATGCCCCAGTGTAAATGGAGATATGTATAATGGAAATATTAATGGATTTTGACACCTGCCTTTCCATGCAGCATGGTGGGTCATGTCTGAAAGTGAATGCAGCAGACCGGGTTGGCCTGGCATTCCTGGTGGTGGTACAGGAGCCGAGAAGGCTCCTCCAGGCACAGATCTGCTCTTTGTGTGGCTCGTCACTCCCAGTGATTCTTTCAATACACAGCTAATATGAAAAGCATGGTGGGATTCTTACCAACAAACCAGCCATCGTCACATTTCTCCATGACATCAACAATATCTCCATCGCGGAGTTCCAACTCATCATCATTCTGTGGTATATAGCTATATAACGCTTGGTAACTTAATCTACAAATGAAAAAAAAATGAACAAGTGACTCGAGCGCTCTAGGACTAAATGATGAGTTTTCAAATGCTATTGCTGTGAAGCCACCATTTAAGTGGTATTTTCCACTCCACAGAGGCGATAACAGTTTCATCGGCTATTTCTCTAACAGCATTTGGAGTGAAGCATTCAACGTTTAAGTTCACTGAGACTTGGGGAACTCCTGACGAGCAAGTTCATTTGGTTGCCACAGCCAAACTGTCTTGTCTAGAGCACCCCTTCCCCATCTCCATCTTTAACATAACCCAAGTCTTTTTCTCAACATAGGATAATACAGGTAGATTATTTAAGACAATCAGACATTGCTTAAACCCAGGGATATTACATTGCAGTCACATACATCAGAGAACATCAGGCAAGTGTAAAAAGAAAGTAAATAAGCATTTAAAAATATATGAAGATAAAGGTATAAAAAGTACATTCCAATTGCCTCACTGTTTAGCAAAACTACCTGTGTTTTTTTACATCTCTAAATACATTTCATTAACTGCTTCTAAAAGTAGATGTCATTTTTCTGAAACTCCTGCAAGCTTTTTGCTCTTTTTGCCATCACGGTGATATGTGGAGGCTGAGACTCCTGTTTACTTGCTAGTTGGCCCAAAGCATTTGGCCCGGGCCGTTCTGTCCGTTCCAACAACAGCTGCTGTGCTGATGAAATCTGATATCTGCTTTGGCATCAAGGAAAAGCTTTGTTTTTATTTATTCCTTCAACAAATACTTCAGAGGCCCCATCTGTTTACTATTTTGGAACATCACAGTAACAGGCAAAAGTTTGCAAAGGGGCCAATCATCCAGTAACTGTCAGTGAGTTCGCGAAACAAGAGGTTCATTCTAAAACCAAAGGCACAGCTTCGCTTCACAAATTTACCCCAATGCACTGCCACTTCGGTGGATGGCTCTGGCTGCCAGAGGTCTCTAATACGGAATTAAGAGATGGGCTGCAGATGGATTTCCAGTTGGGAACAAAGGCAAGCTTTCACTTTCTCTATCTGCCCACTGGAGTCCTACACCCAGCCGTCCAACACAAACCCTCGGTACCATCTTACAATGCCACGTCGCCAGAACTCCCACCACGACTACAGTGCCAGCCACGTCTCTGGGAAATAACTCCTGGCACCTGCCTTCCTGTTTTCACTCGCAGGTAGCGGGGGCTGGCTGGACAAAGTCCTGCACCCTTACTGCTTGGGTTCCCCAACCAGCTCTAATTTTGGATAGGTCTCACACAGTTCAGGATACTGTCCCCATGAGACCTTCCCCCGCCCCTGGCCCTTGCCAGTGCTGGTGCCCCACTTCACTCTGCTCCCCACTTCCTGAGCCAGATGTTTGCTATGGGTTGCACCTTAAACTGTCTCACTTCAGATTTGAGTCTCTGTGCACCCACTTACCTTCCTGCCCTGTTCCTATAGGTAAAAAAGCAGGATGCCTCCTGCTGGCCACGTTGAACCGCACTGTCTGCAGGCCTCCTCCCCTTATTTCTTCTTATTTGCATCTCTCAACACTGTCACCTGCTCCTCTAGCACAAAGGTGCCTGAATCTCTGCACCCTAAAAATAGCCACCCTCCTACCTGCCATTCCTTGATCTACAGCCCCTCACCCTTCCCACTTACTCATCAACTCTCACTAACAGCAGAGCTCTATCAGTGGTCACCAGTGATTCTTCCCAGTTGCCAAAGAGAATGCCCGATGGACATTTCTCATTTCCTACTTGCAGCTTCTCTGAGCAGGTGGCACCACTCACCAGATGCTGCCTGCTCTGTTCTGGGAAAGCGAGTGTGCCTAGAGCCATGTCTGCAACTCTTGCTGCCCCATCTCAGTCTCCCATGCTGGCCATCCCTCCTTGCCCTGTATCTCTGTTTACTTCCATGGCTACAAAGCACCCACTCTGTCTTAGCTTAGGCCCTCATTACTCCTTGGCTGGATTAATCAACAGCTCTGTCCTTTGTCTCTAAAATCTACTTTCCACTCCACTGCCAGAATTATCTCCCTAAAACAAAGTACAATCAAAAGCCCACAGTGGCTCCCGACTGCTTACTGAACAAAATCCAACTTATTTCAGCTGCATTCTAGATCCTGCCATCTGGCCCCATCCTACCACTTGCCTTTGTCTCGAACTATCTCCTCCCAAGCCCTAGTAGGGGCCACACCAACCTTCTTCAAGTTTCCAAAGACCACTGTCACCATGCTTTGCATATGCAGGCTTTCCAGCCAGTAAGACCTTCCCACTGGAGCTCTCAATATGCAATCTGGGGCAGGGGGAGGGTTAGCATTGTGGCGCAGTGGGTTAAGCTGCCACCTCCAATGCTAGCATCCCATATGGGTGCCAGTTCGTGTCCCAGGTGCTCCACTTCTGATCCAGCTCCCTGTTAGTGCTCATGGGAAAGCAGAGGAAGAGGGCCCAAGTGCTTGGACCCCTGTAATCATACTGGAGACCTGGATGGGGTTCCAGCTTCAGGCTCGCTCACTCTCTCTCTCTCTCTTACTCTACCTTTAAAATGAAAAATAAACTTTAACAAAAGATGTAATTTGTCTGTTCATATCTGATTCAAATGCCCATTCCTCTGTGAACAATTTGCTACTTAATCCTTAAAACATAGGAAGTAGCCAATAACTTCTTTTTGAATGAAGGAAGGAACCAACCCTGTTCATTTCTGACCAGAATGAACTGCTCTGTCCTCTCCGTTCCCCACCACACTAAGACTGCAACCAGCTCCTGTTTTAACTCATGTGTCAGTTAGCTCTTTACCTGTTTATCTCTCCCAATAACCTGCAGCCTCCTGTATTCACCTGTCACCTGTTTTCATATGGGCTGATGGGAAACACGGCCTTAACTAGAAACCCTCAGAGAAACAGGGAGGGGCTCCCTCATCCCCGTAACTGCGGCCCCCAGGGGCAGCAGAAGAGCTGCTGCCCAAGCATGGAAGTTTGCCAGGTGTACTTACGAATCTTGTGGGGTTTGACTCCTGTCTGGGGTGACTCTTCGCTGCTGGGCTTGAGGTTGCTGAGAAATGATTAAAGATGATTTATTGTCAGAAGGGGAAACCTTGTGATGAAAGTCAAGGGGATGAGAGACAGTGCTGCAGTAATGAACAGATTTTTCGGCAATGTTTATGATCTCATTGCAAACTGCTTCCTGCGAGGTGGCCCCGAGACATCCAGAAACCCCCATAAAACAGTCAATGTGGGGACAAAAAAAAAAAAAAAGAGAGGAAGAGATGTAACATTCCAGATGAAGCACATAAATCCAGGGAAAAATAGAGTTGAAGATCCAGTTTAAAAAAAAACCAGACAGTCCAGTAGTGAAGTGCAGGAGGGATCCAGGCGTAAGCATGGAAAAACAGGTAAGATACAGAAGAATTTGGGATTTAGTTTGACTATTTTTAAAAAAGGCAGCAGCAAAAAAGCCTGTAATTAGTGAGTAACTGTTACAAATGGAATAATCTCAGGCTAGAAATGCAAGTACGTACCCCCAGTCATGCACTAACACGTTAATCCCACATGGAGGCAGAGTGGAAGTTTTGTCTCTAAGTCCCTCTGCTTTCTCTGAGGGGAAGCAGTGGCCTAGCACCTCTCTCTGCCACAGTAGCGGCGGAGGGCTCTGTGAGTGACCCAGGCATTACTCTAGTCTCGGCTCCAGAAGGCAGTAGAGATTGTCTTTAGGAAAGCTACAGTCTTATGCAACAGGCATCTTACCACATAGCTCTTTTCAGATTCTGTGAGATCAGGTCCTGCTCTCAATGAATGATGAGAAGGCTGTGATCACCAAGCAAATTATAAGGGAGACATTTTAGCAGATGTCACATTGGAAAGGTTTCAAAATAAAAGCGTGAGCAAATACACGTACCACACCGCCACACTTGGAGGACACCAGATACTCACGGCCCAGGGCCATGGAGCTTCCACAACAGCACGGTGGGTGCACAGGAGGAAACGCCAATGAGCAGAGTTAGAAGCGAGCGTCCGAGCAATGGAATGGGGAGTAGGAAGCATGGCTGCAGTGAGGTGAGAATGGACAACACAGCGTCCCCACATGGGCAGAGACACACAAGGGCTGCCTTAAAGAACGGGCACGGCCCTCTAGAAGTCACACACTGGTCCCCTCACTCTCAGCTAGCAGGTGTCTAGGGAATGGCTGTTACCCCAAATAGCACTTTCTGTTGTTTGTTGAATGGGAGCCTCGGTCGGGGCAGGCTCACAAACCTATCAGGTCTGCCGTGTTTCAGTGTTCATAACCAAAAAAGAGAGCGCCCCTAGGCAGTATCTGAAGTATCATACAAGACCATTGCGCTGGAACAACCTACCCATGCCAAATGCCAGTGAGGTAGGAGGTGAGCTGAGAACAGCTCTCAGAGCAGAGCTTCCTTCCAGAAGTAGAACCGCGCATCTTGACACAGATGTAGAAATGAAACTGTCGCCCCACACTCACCAGCCCAGGTGCCACATGCTGACATGGAAACAGGTGCAATCGTGGCCAAGCAGACCTGCCTGTTAAAAAGCCGCCCACGTAGAGGCCAGGCCTTCCTTGCAAGGGTGTTTGGAATCCCTTCTTCCAGGGAGGATTCGATTTCAAGCTCTACTGACAGCCATCCATGCAGAAGCCCTCCAGGTCAAGTGTAATGATAGCAATAGGCTGCAATGACTCCAAGGCCTTCCAGAAGGGAACTTGGGAATCTTTTCAGTATGACCCACCTACTTTACAGAGGGGGCTGTGGAGGGCGAGGGTTCCCCTGCCGGGACGTAAGAAGTCAGAGGGAGCCTTGTCTCCTGGCTTCCTCGACTTCTTCCTCATTCCCAGACCATCTCCCACCCTATCAGGAGTGCTCACAGACACAATCGCCAGTGACTGCCTCAGAAGCTGCAGCCAGGCAGGACAACATTTACCATCCCGTTTTAAGAGTGTAGGAAGCTGGTGCTCAGAGGGGTTTAGCACCTTCCGCAGTGTCATCCCGCTCCCGAGGGGCAAAGCAGCTCTGGGAGCTCTTCCCACGCCACCTCTCCTGCTCACTTCTGCTGCCAGGACCAATTGCCAGTGCAGGCATCACTTCCAAATTCTTGCTCTGTGAAGAGTTTCTTTCAAGTTCTCCAAATCCCTTCCAAACCACAATCAGTCAGACCAGTCCCCCTGGCCTCTAATGGGCTTGATGGAAGAGACAGCACCGACTGGGACACTGCACGCTCCTGCTGTAACGTCCCAGCAGCTGCCGGCCTTTGCCCGGTACCCAGGAGCCAGTCCTGTGTGGCTCCACTCACCATCCACCCGGCCTCTGGGTCAAGGATTCCATGTAATAGAGGAAAGAAATGGGCATTTCTAAACACCTATGGTTTTCAGAAGACAGAAAACAGATTCTGGGTGGCTTGAAGGGGTATCAGCCAACAGACAGATTTTGAACTGCCGGAAAGAAACACTTTCTAAAAGTGAGAGCTGTCCAACAATGCAAGGCTGTGTCAAGAGGAAGTGTGTTGCCTGCCAGAGCAGCTGCTGACACAGAGGCTGCTGGGACGATTTCTAGTTGGGATACCGCACAGCACTGCTTCTTAAACCTTCAAGTATGAAGGTATCACCTGGGATTCTGTCCAAATGTGGACTCAGACCTGGAACACTTGATTTTCTCTTGGCGGTGCTAACCTGCTGGCTTGCAGCCTAACTCTGGGTTGCAAGGCTGTAGAGGAACTCACTTATCCGACACCAAGATTATTCGGCTATAGAATGCCAAGACTGGTCTGGGCCACATCTCACAAAAACATTCTCAAGAACAAACAAACAAAAAAACCCTAATATTTCCAATCTCCAACTGGTAGAATAATGATCTCAGATTAAATGCCACACAAAGAGAGGCTATAGACAATCCCCAGACTCCATAGAAGCTCCCCACCATCCTTAAATCAACTTAATCTCATAGGAGTGCTGGAATCGACCATCTAGCAAATAATTCGGTGCTTAGAAAGGATCAGTAAATCAAACATAGTAAGAAGGGCCTGATCTTTTATGAGCACATGTAACTCCATCAGCTCATCTGACTTCTGTAATAATCCTTTGCAAGTAGGGAAGGCAGAATAGGGAATTTCAGAGAAGTCTGTAGACTTGCACAAGGTAGCAAAGCCACTGTGGGCAAACGCTGAGCCCCCTGGTGTCTGATCTCCACACAGCGCCTCCCTCTTGGGTCATGATGGGATGACTGGAGTGACTATGACAGCAACACCCAACTTCTACCTCTTCTGGAAACATAACTTCTCCTCTTGAATAGTTTTTACTCTAACTGCTCAAAGCCATTTCCTTCTGTAAAGGTTACTGTGTGCAGTAACAGGCAGCATCCAGTGGCCAACCCAAGGGACCAAAGGACTAGAAGGGATGCTGATGGCTCGACTAGCTCCTTCCCAGGTCTCAGGACAAACCCAAAGCAGAGGATCATCATCATCATAGCCTCAGCACCTGGATTTAGTGCAAACTTCACCCCACTCCTGAGAGGCAGGGATGACCAAGTCCCGCATTTAGCATTTGTTGAATAAATGAAGGAAGAGGTCAGATAAACATTTATCCTATCAGTGAAGATTCCATTCCCCCTACTTAGAATTCAATTAAGTATCTCATGTAGCTAAAATGTAAACCAGTTTTGAGGGGGTGCAGAGAGGGGTCTTGGCATGGGGTGAACCTCAGTGGAGACAGAAACTGTCCATCTCCACCATCAGGGTCAGCCCTTCACTTGGAAGGCTATTCACCTCAGATTTTTTTTTTTTAATCCTCTAAGCACATGTCTTTTTTCTTCCCCTTTCTCCATTTGTAACCACTTTAAAGCTTTTATAGGAGAGAAATCTTCAAAAAAGTTCATGGAAATACATATCATGAAAAAGTCTGTATAGATTTCCATTTTTCTTTTTTGCACCAAGATATAGTTATCAGTTAGTTCCACTGTCCATGAACTTTTGAAGTTCCCTCTTAGAGCTGTTTGTCCAAAGCTGTGCCATCCACTAGAACGGCCAGAAGCCACCCGTGGCTGCTGAGCACTGTAGTCAGTAGAAAGTGGAAGAGCAAACATGAGACTTCAAAAGCTTAGGACAAGAGGAAGAATGTAGAATCTGCTTTTAGATCTATTGGTTAAATGACATTGTATGCTTAAAACCAATCCTCCCTGTCTCTGGCTACGAGCAACCTTCACCCTACTCTTGTTGCGTTTGTGCTGGGCAGGGCCTCTGTGTCTGCCCTTATGGAAGCCTAAGCGTAGACATGGTTTTAAGCAGGGCCTCATCCAGGGTTAAGAATAAACAGAGCATTATCTCACGCAAAGCACATTCTGAACTCTGGAGGTGCATTCCAGTTCTTCACGTGTTTGGAAAAACAGCAACTGGTTCAGCGTGTGTGTCCATCCAGACACACACACACACACACACACACACTCTCCTTCCCTCCACACCCCCCTCGATAGTAGGCAGGTGATAGCTGCGAGCCAGCAACTGCCTCTCTTCCATATTTGTACACAGGCTGCCCCTCCGCAGGGAACTCTGGTTCCACCCCCGGGACAGAGTGACCCAGCCCGCGTCCTTGCTCTCTGCTCTGTTGTCCTTCTCTCTCCAGTGCACAGACTTCCCAAAGAAATCTGATCTCCGCCTCCCAGGAGCTGCTAATCCCTGTGGATGCACAAAACACCTGGTGCCACTTCGGTGTCACTAGCATCCTCTTCCAGCTTTGAGTGTGTGCCAAAGCCTTGAAGCCCAAAATAAATTGTGCACAGGCTAAAGAACAGCAGGAAGTCCTGGAGATGTGGACAAGATAGAGGCCCTCAGCCTGCACATGGCCCCAAATTCCCTCAAGAAACATGGCGAGTCTCCGAGCGCTTCTGATAAGACTCCAGACATGGTGCAGAGCTCACTTCTGGAGGCGAGAGGTTGCCCGATGTGATACAAGTGATAGATTTGCAGCTCTCAGGCAGACTTAGCCAGAGGAGCTGCAGAGCTGAATGAGTCAGGCTCCCAGGTTTCGGCTGTAGGAACCTCCACAGTACCCTCAGAACTGCCTCCAGGGACTGGTGGCTGTGGTGCAGTGGATAAAGCTGCCACCTACAATGCAGGCATCCAATATGGGTGTTGTTTCAAGTCCAGGCTGCTCCACTTCCAATCCAACTCCCTGCTAATGTGCTTGGGAAAGCAACAGAAGATGGCCCAAGTGCTTGGGCCCCTGCCACCCACATGGGAGACCTAAAAGAAGCTCCTGGCTCCTGGCATTCAGCCTGGTCCAGCTCTGGCCATTGCCGCCATTTGGGGAGTGAACCAGCAGATGGAAGATTCCCTCTCCCTCCCTCTCTCTCTCTGTAACTCTGCCTTTCAAATAAATAAATCTTAAAAAAAAAAAAAAAAAAAAAAAAAAACAGCCTCTGACACCACTGAGTTCTACTATGTTTACTGAGACAACAGTGCAGCTTAAATATAAGGCTAATTATAAACAATTAGTTCCACTGCTTACCACCTGGACTTAATCTTGCAAATCACTCTAGAAACAACAATATTAACTTTGTTGTAAACTGAATCCGATTACAACACTACACCCAATCGCTCAGCCAAGGCTCGGTCTCCTCATTGTAAACAGCAAGTGAATTTGTTCTGTCTCTTTCTTAAAGAGCCAGAGGTGAGGGCAGATGTGCACTGTCCCCAAGGCGGGAGAGAAGCATGAATTTTCTAAATTCTGGATTTCTGAAACCTAAAGCAAAACGATTCTCCCATCTTCTACTGTCCTCTCTTTTTCTCCATCTTCCCTCTCGGTGGAATGCGGTAAGGAGGATAAAGTATCACAACTGCATGCCCTGTGCAAGGCAACTTTGCCTCCAGGGTAGCTCCTTCAGTTTCATGACAGCTCAGACGGTGGTTACCACGTTTTACAAAGGAGAAAACTAAGACCTGGCATGTCTGAGCTGGAACCTGAAGATCCAGGAATCAAACACCACTCCCTCGGATGCCCAGTTCAGTGCACTTCCCTGTGGCCTGCTCTTCCGGGCTATGCTCTGCAAAGGGTGGCACCAGAAAGGCTGGAGACGTGTGCTGATCAAGAGGTCCCCACAGCTTGTCCAGTGCTCCACGGCTGGCACCTGGGTTTCCCCTCCACCTTTTCAGAGATGGACATTCCCGCTTTGGGACTTTAGTGTTGAGAGAATACTTGCTGGTTATCTTTTAAGAGCTGCAGCCGATGTGTCTCCCCATCCCTGAAGCTGGTAAACACTCTCCGCGTTTGTTTAGAGATTTCCCTTTGGAGTGAATCAAAGGGAAACGGTTCCCATCTTTATTTGGACATCCTAACAATTTTAATTTCCCCTTAGTTCTTCCAAATCGCGTCACACGCTGTCCCTTCTATTTGTGATTTCCACCCTCAAAGCAGACCCAGGCCTTTGTTCTTATCTTCCTGGGAACTCATCTAGCTTCCACGTGGTCACGGACGTCCTCTCTGAGGTCACCAAAGCACGTTTCTGTCTCCGGTGGAGCCGCCTTCCCTAAGTCACAGTGGTTTGTTGTGTTTTCCAGACACCGAGGTCACTTAGCTGTCCTGAACACTTTTATTTTACATTTCCTGCCCTCAGATTTTATTGATTGGCCTCCTTCCCTTTAGGAACCAAATTTGTCACTCATCTTGGGCCTGGTCT
Organism: Sylvilagus floridanus; assembly: GCA_949820135.1. NCBI lineage: Eukaryota > Metazoa > Chordata > Mammalia > Lagomorpha > Leporidae > Sylvilagus > Sylvilagus floridanus. The sequence continues at coordinate 48,086,180 of OX463235.1, forward strand.
TCTCAAGTCACTACAAATATCAACTAGGCTGGAGGGATTTCTTTTTTCCAAGATACATACATATATATTTATTTAAAGTCAGAGTTACAACCTGCCTCCTTAGCGCAGTAGGCAGCGCGTCAGTCTCATAAAGTCAGAGTTACAGAGAGGGAGAGGCAGGGGGCAGAGAGAGAGAGACAGATAGACAGAGGTCTTCCATCCACTGGTTCACTCCCCAAATGGCCACAATGGCCAGGGCTTATCCAGGCAGAAGCCAGGAGCCAGGGGCTTTTTTCAGGTCTCCCACATGGGTAGCAGGGGCCCAGGCACTTGGGCCATCTTCTGCTGTTTTACCCAGGCCATTAGCAAGGAGCTGGATGGGAAGTGGAGCAGCCTGGACTTGAACCAGCTTTCATATGGGATGCCAGCACCACAGGCAGAGTCTTTACTTGCTATACCACAGCCCCAACTTGGGGGCTCTTTACCTGGTAGTTCACAAAAGAACCAAGGAGCTCTCAGACGGCCCTGGGTGTGAGTCCCTGGAAACTTTATGCAAAATTGTGTGTGTGTGTCAGCCCCTCCCCCAAAACACCACCCTAAAGGCCTCAGCTGCTCTGTTTTAAAAATTCTGTGATTCGGGCCGGCGCCGTGGCTCAACAGGCTAATCCTCCGCCTTGCGGCGCCTGCACACCGGGTTCTAGTCCCGGTCAGGGTGCCGGATTCTGTCCCGGTTGCCCCTCTTCCAGGCCAGCCCTCTGCTGTGGCCCAGGAGTGCAGTGGAGGATGGCCCAGGTGCTCTGGCCCTGCACCCCATGGGAGACCAGGTAAAAGCACCTAGCACCTGGCTCCTGCCATCGGATGAGCGCGGTGCGCCGGCCGCAGCGCGCCATCCGCGGCAGCCATTGGAGGGTGAACCAACGGCAAAGGAAGACCTTTCTCTCTGTCTCCTCTCTCTCACTGTCCACTCTGCCTGTCAAAAAATAAAAATAAAATAAATAAATAAATAAAAAAATTCTGTGATCCAGAAAAAATGATGAGTAACTGGGACAGATTCTTTTTAATTCAGAAATTCTGAATGAACTCAGAAAACCAAGGCTGGATGCCTTTCTTCTGTTTCTATCTAGGGGAAACTTAGGAAATAGTTGATGATGCTCATAAAGGAGACCTCCAATATGTTCTTTTCTGTCACTTTCTTGGTTGATTGTTCTAAATCTTATTGGCCAAAGTTACACCCAACAAAATCTAACAGTGTGGCTGAAAATTCTGAACTCTCGGGTGTTTTGTGTTTGTATTGAATTAGTTAAGCTGTCCCTCAAAAAATAGAAGGAAAAACTTTCATTTATCCATTGTGAAGGTTGCAGGCCTAGTAACAAACCCCTATACCTAAAATTTTGTGTGTGCTCTCCTTCCTCATTTCAATGGAAATTCATACAGGATGTCACCTCGTCATGGAATATCAAAGCTAAAAAGAGCTTCTCTTGTCTGAATGTTTTGTTTATCAACAGGGAAGCTGCCAGGAAAAAGAAGTGACTCATCCAGGGACTCCGGCTTTCGATCCAGTGGTCTTTGCACCCCAACTGGTTTCCCCTAAAGTCCCTTGTGCTTTATTGAGCCCCTTCTGCTGGTCCGAGAAAACGCACATCTGAAATCACAAGCACCCAACCCATGTGAAACCAGCCTGGGAGGGAAGCGTCAGGTAGTTTTACAGGAAGTGTTCAGACTTCTGCAGACCTGCGGCAGGGGAAGGGAAGCAGCAGAGCAGGTCCCTGTGCCTGGGTAGAGATGGCTCTACCTCCCCGTTAGGAGGCGCTGCTGAGCACCAAGCTCTCCCCATTCCTCTCCTTCTACTCACCTGTGCAGACCTGAAGCCTCACCCAAACCAGGAATGCACTGTTCTCCACACACACACACACACACACACACACACACACCTTTCAGCTCCTACCGCGCAGCCTCTACCCCAGCTATTCATCTAAATGCCACTCCCTTGCTGCACGCCTACTGGAAACTCCTTATTCTTTCAGGCCCAGAGTGAATGCCACATTGTCTCCTGAAGTCTTTCCACACAATCACCTTCTGCTGCCTGTTGCTTACTGTTTGTCCGGAGTGGAGGGCTTGGGGACTCTCTTTCCCTGCCTGCATGATAATTATCTGTGAGTATGTCTCACTCCCCAATGGAGGTCATTTTTTTTTTTGTCATTTCTTTAATTGAACAAATATTTACTGAGCACTTTCCATATACCAGATGGCACAGTCCCCAACCTTAGGGTGTTAACATTCTAATGGGTACACAGAAAAGCAAAGAGCAAATACAACAAAGCTGAGGACTGCTTGCACAGGTCAGGTGCAGGGGCCAGGGCAGCAGAAAGTCAGAGCACATGACCCAGTCTTGCAGGGGCAGGGGGAGGTTGGCAGGAGAGGCTTCCTTCGGAAGAGGTAACATCTCAGTGGAGAAGTATGGAAAAGGTAGGAAGTATCCAAGCAAACAAGCAGGGGGTAGTTCTAGAAGATGGGGACACCTAGATGTCCACGTGGCCAGATCGCATGGGGCCTCCTAAGCCCACCCAGGAAGGGAGACTTCTTTCTGAAACCACTGGGAAGTCCAGGGTGATGTTCATCCTCCTCTGTCTACAGTAGCACTTAGCACAGTGCCTGGAATGTTCTAGATGCCTGGAAGAGAGTAAATGGTCCTAACATTTCAGAATGTCTTCATTTAAGGCTCTTGGGTAAAATTTTCCCTCTTAATTGACAGATTCTCAACCTAGGTCCCTAAAATCTAGAATAAAATTGACCTCTTTGGTTCCACAAAGAGAATAATGGTTAGTGATTTTCTTGGTATAAAAACCGGTTTGGAATGCAAACGCCCAAATAAGTGAGCCAGCCGGAGGTCATGCTCTGAGGGGCTGCCGCAGACAGCTGTCACGTACTAGGTTCTCTCCACCTTCAGTATGTCAACCAAAGGGAGCCCAGGGTGCAGGAGCCCCTTCTGCAGAACCCAGAGCTGCTACAGGATGGAAGAGTGAGGGCAACTGATGGGGATGTGCAGCCCTTTCCACACCAAGCCCACTGCCCATTTCAAACAGGGCTGGTGCTGGGACAGCAGGAGGAAGGGAGTAGACGGGAAGTGGTACATCTGGAGTCTGGAGGCCCTCACAAAAGGAAATCAAGCCGTCAACAAGTACAGCCACCCAATCAGCACAATCTCCAGCGCTGCCAGCCACTCCGCTCCTGTCCTCGGCTAGGAAGCAGGAAGTGTGTACCCCTAACCTCGCTGGGGGCCCAGGCACCATGCGTACTTCCTGTACACACTGGATCCTGGAATCAGGCCTCCGCGATGACTCAGCACTTGCAAGAAGGAGGGCTCCAGGCACCCGGGGTTGACTTAGAACATTCACAGAACTGTTCCTGCGTCAGAGACACTGAATGCTTTCCCACTAGCCGATCAACCAGCTCTCCCAACAAACTACCCTTCACCAGACACACCCTCTTCCTCCTCCCAGAACACCCATTCCAGGAGCAGTTGTTCTGGGCCAGGCAAAGCCTTCCTTGGGTATGGCTGCCTCCCCGCGGCCCCACACAAGGACCTGGGCGATAAGCTGCAGTGACAGTGGCGGGAAGCCCCCACTGCGTGGAACCTGACCACATGCCAAGCACTCCCCCCTTACATGGACCACCTAGTTGAGTCTTTGCACCATCCTGGGAGAAAGGTACTGTTTTCACTTCTACTCTGCATATGAGAAAACTGTGGCTTGGGAGCTTAAGCAGCCTGCTTGGTGACAAGCCAAGTCTGACTTCTTCTCCCACCCTGTGCCTGCTCCCAGGAACCCTGCTCCTGACATGCAGGCCTGTGGGCCCCATGCGTCGGGCTGAGCTGTAGGTCTGGCCCAGTGTGTCTCAGAGGCCTCTGTGCTTGTGTGGCTTCCGAGCCTTCCTCTTCATCTGTCCTGGTGACACTGCTATGCCTGCAGCCTCACCACACAGGCCCCTCGAGAGGACCCTGCCCAGAGGCTGGTCCCTCTAGGTCTTAAATTCCATAGATGGGCCGGTGCTGTGGCTCAATAGGCTAATCCTCTGCCTTGCAGCGCCGGCACACTGGATTCTAGTCCCAGTCGGGGCACCAATTCTGTCCCGGTTGCCCCTCTTCCAGGCCAGCTCTCTGCAGTGGCCTGGGAGTACAGTGGAGAATGGCCCAAGTGCTTGGGCCCTGCACCCCATGGGAGACCAGGAGAAGCACCTGGCTCCTGCCATCAGATCAGCGCAGTGCGCCGGCTGCAGCACACCGGCCACGGCGGCCATTGGAGGGTGAACCAACGGCAAAAGGAAGACCTTTCTCTCTGTCTCTCTCTCTCACTGTCCACTCTGCCTGTCAAAAAAAAATTCCATAGACGGAATGAATGAAGCTCCAAAGGGAACTTGGGACTGCAGGTCTGAGGGCTGGGCGCAGTTTACTATTGTACATGGCACACACGCTAAGTACTTAATGAATGGTGTGCAGTCCTCTTCAGGAAGTCTAACTGGGTCTAAGAAGGTTCTAGAACATTCTCTGTTCTAGAAGTTCTAGATCATGCAAGATGTTGGCCCTACAGCTTCCCTCTATGAAGTGCTGGTCATGTGCCCCGTCCTTGTGCCCAGCACTCCACACACGTCATTCCAAGGAATCTTCTCAACTCTATGAGGCAGGTGTCCTCACTTTCATTTTACAGATGAAGAACCCGAGTCCGAGGGAGACTAAGTAACTCCCAAGTTACCAGAAGCCAAGAGGGAAGGCTGCCATTCAAACTTGGTTACATCCGAGAAGGGGGTCTGAAGTCTGACTTACAGGGTAGCACCAGCGTAGCCCAAATCAAAACCACAATCTATCTAGTTGCCAAGCTCATGTCCCCTCTCAAATTTTTCAGCACTCAAAACACCCTCTGATGAGGTGGTTTTTGGCTCAGAGGTCAGCACACTGCTTGGGACGCTCACATCCCACACTGGACTGCCTGGATTCAAGCCCTGGTTTTGCTCCCAATTCCAGCTTTCTGCTAATGTGCACCCTGGGAGGTGGCAGGTGATGGCTCAAGTGGCTGGGTCCCTGCCATCCATACAGAAGACCCAAACTGAGTTCCCAGCTCCTCGTTTCGGCTTGGCCCAACCATTGGAATGACTCAGTAGCTGGTCGATTGGGTCTCTCTGCCTTTCAAATAAATTAACTGAAAAATTTAAAAACAAAACAAAGAAACCTACCCTATAGGCATCTTGGTCCCAAACACTGAAATCTTTGTAGCCCACTGGATGACTGCAAGCCGGAGGCCTGCGTGCTCCCCAAACATCCCTTTGTTTGTTATGAACAAGGGCCCCGAATTCCCACACAGACACGAGACAGGACGGAGACCTGACGAAACCAAGCACTAGCAGAGCGCCATGGGTTACAGAAAGAAAGTGCAGCTCACGGGAAAACCACAGCACACCGCAGCAAAGCCTGGTGTTCTCAGCTGTTAGTCAGAGCAGACCGGGCCGCGGGGGAGGCCTGGCTTCTCGTGGGCTTCTGTACCAGACCACGAGGCCCTCAGAATGGAGCCAACTCAAGAGGCGGGAGTGCAGCCTCCCCTTTCCCTCCACCTGTCTCCAGCCCTACACCTTAACCGACGCGCCCACCACCCCGTCCGGGGCCATCTCTTCTCTCCCAAGGCAAGCAGAAGGGTCCCGCAGGCATCCGCTGGGCCTTGGCAGAGGGACCACGGCTGAGCCGTCCAGCCCGCCCGGCCAGGTGAGATGCCAAGGGCACACACGGGCATGCTGCAGGCCTACCTGGCTCACACCACTCTGAGCAGCTCTCCTCCCAGCCTGCTCGCCACCTCTACGCAGCTCTGTCTGCCCAGCCTCCCTTCCTGGAAAAGGGCTGCCCAGAGGCTTGCTGGGCCGGCTCTCCTCAGGGCTGCGGAGATCTGGGAGTCTCTGTTCAGTACTCAGGCACCTGACCACGTCGGAAGGTCTCAGGCAGCTCTTCTTAGAGATGGCGGGTCCACCAGGGCCTCTCTCACCCGCCTCCCTCTCTGTTTTCCTTTCATAGTGGCCGTTCTCTTCTCGCCATGGCTGCCTCTTGCTCTGGCTGCTAAAGGCATCGCTAAGCTCCGAGATGACCCTATCAGAGCGCCCGAGCGGCAGCTGGGAGAAGCTATCTTGGTGGATGCCGGGAGGTGCCACGTGAACACCACCGGCTCCGTTGACGTGAAGCGGAGCCAGTGCACTGGGTGCCGGAGAGTAGGCTCTGTCGGGGGGCGGCAGGGCCAGAGGGGAGACAGTCGAGCGTATGGTGGAGCCATCTGACCAACTTGAATGGGGAAGGCCGAGGGTCAGGGAGGAACGAGCCCTCGATGACAGGGCAAGGGGGTCAGCGTGAAAGACAGAAGCCTCAGGCAGAGGCGGCAAGGGTGGGGTCAGGGCCAGAGGACGTCTGCCTGGGACCCCTACGGTCAGCGAGATCCACTCCGAGGTGATGGCGTGCATCTCAGGGGACAGGGCTCGGCGGGGGTGGGACAGAGATGAGGGGGCTGGCAGGATGAGCTTGCTGTGACTAGGAAACTTGAAAAGAAAAGGAGAGAGAGACAAAACAAAGAAGCAAAAGGTACAAGTGTCAGCTTCAAGAAGAGAGAAGGAAAATAGTCACCAGGGCGTCTAAAAAGAAGAATGAAATAGGATGAGCGGGACACGCTGGTGTCTCCAGGGAAGTCACCGGGTCAGGTCTGGAGCGTGAGCGGGTGCACGTGTAGGGGGAGGGGAGAGGCAAGTGATGTGGAGACGGGTCAGAGGTTCCCATCAGGGCTCCCCGGACGAGGCTGGCCCGCTTTGCAGATCCGACTTTCAAAGGGACATGGAAGGAGCTCCCACCCAGAGCCCGGCCTGGAACCCGAGGGAAGGAAAGGTGGCCCTTCCAGAGAAGCGGGAGAAGAGCGGCCATTTTGTTTTATGACCATGGCTGGCTACAGCTGAGTGAAATCTCCAGCTGAGTGCTCCAGGCCGCCCTGTGCCAACTCCATGCCCTCCCCCGGGAGATGATGGGACGTGGACCTCACTGTGCAGGATGCCCAGGTCAGCTGTCCGATGCTTTCTACAGGGGTGGTCAGGGATGAGCAGGTGAGGCAGCAGGAAGCGATTCGAGGACGAGAGAAAAGAGGTGCTGTGTCCATGTCATCCTGGGTCCCCGTGTCCTGCTCTTGCTTCCTGGTCTCCCCTACAGCTCATCCAGCACAATGTTCAATGTATGTCACAGGAGTCACCCCACATGCATCTCCTGAACCCAAGGCTCTCACCGGAGCAGCAGAGGGGGTGTGGAATAGCTTCTATTTTTAAACAAGTCTATTCATAACTAATGTTCAGGGAGGCAAACAACTCGTGACTATACATACTTCCTAACAGCCTAGTGTTGACCACGAAGCTCTAAGCTCCTTTCCTAACTCGGTTCCAGTGTGTGTTAGCAAAAATGCTCTGGATGTGGTCTACAGGTCTGAGGATGAGAACATGAAACTCAACCTTTGTCTTCTACAAGCCGGCCTTGGCCAACAAAATGACAGAGAGAACCACACTGGGTCGTGGGATGTACGACAGAGAGGCAGTTACCACACCACCAGCTTCAGCCAAGGGGCACCACCTTCTCCCCAGGCGACTACCTCAAATGCTTCCCATTTCTCCCACCAAATGCTGGCACAATGCCGTTTAGATACAGGAACACCAATGTGTGTGTGCAGTCTGCATTGCTGCCGACAGTTCCCAATCAAGAACCACCCCAGAGGAGCTATGCGCCGTCAGCACGGCTGAAGGTGAAAACAGCGACCAGCTTGGGTACCTGTGGGCTCGCAGTGGTACTGCGACTCGGGGAGGAGGAGTAAGGCAGGTCAATGTAATCCACAGGGTTCTTCACCAGTGGCCGTTTGATCACGTCCACGTAGGTGATGGGGAAGATGCCTTGTCGGGACGTCCCCGGGATCCTCCCTTCGTACCAGTTCTCATCCACCTGTCGAAGCAGCGTGATCCTCTCGCCCTGCAAGACACAACACCCCAAGGGTTCTCGTCCCTCCACACTCAGCACACCAGGGGCCCCAGCCTGTGCTTGGCGCTGCCCTTCCCTGTGTCATCCACCGCATCCGAGTCTCTGGAGAGGCTTCCCTGCTGGACCTGGCCAGATTTCACATTGCTGGGCAGGGCTGCCAACAGCCAGGGAGCTGCCTGGGGGCTGTGAAGTTAGGCTTGGTCTTTAAATATTTCCATAAAGAAGATCAGATTCGTGCCTGTATCCTGGAAGGCACAAGTGTTTTTTCACTCATTTAAAGCAAAACAGACACAACTCCCATCTCCATCCCCAAGGCACAGGCCCCGGGAGGCTATCTTTTGTCTTTGTTTTTATAATCTTATTTTCTCATGTGCCATGATAGAAAACTGAGAACAGAAACACGAAGCAGAAAATAACCACTGTCCATCCTGTGGTCACTTGGAGGTAACCGCTGTAAATATTCAGAATCTAAACTTTCCAGATTTAATCCCATACATGTGGATTAGACTTGTGCATGTCTCTTTCTTATGAAAACAGACTGTATTTATGTCTTATGAAATACAGACTGCATTTCCCTTTTCCAGCCTGTTTGTTTTATATCTAACACCATCAAGTGAACCTCCTTCTTTAATAAGGAATACAATTTTATGCTTTTTAATCCTGCTGCACAGTTTAATGGACACTCTAGGGTGTTCTACTGGACACTCGCATAAAGATTTAATTAGTGATCTTCCTGTTGTTGGGCAAGCAGGTTGCCTCCAGTTTCTCTTTTATTTAAGGGGCTCACGTGTTTCCAGGGCATGTGCTTACTTCCCTGAACCCTCAGTAGCATCAGTTCCTCTAATAACTTCAGCAATTTGGACAGGTGGAAAGAAGAGCATCCCTGCTCGCTCTAGGTGTGTTGGGAGCAAGCTGCTGAGCTCACCACCCAGCAAGAATGACGGCGAGGTCACAGCGTCTCCGCTCACTGAGCACCAACCCAGGTGCATGTGTCCGTGCTGGGGCCTTCACGTGCGAATCCTCTATGGCTACCCCAGCAGAGGGCCATCTATTTTCATTTTTCAATGTGAGGAAGCAGTGGCTTGGAAAAAAGCATTTAATTCCCCACCTGCTCCAGAGCTGATAACTCATGACTTCTGGCTTCAAAGCTTTGTAAATCTCTCCTCATATCAATGGTTTTTCCCCCCCCTTTGGGCCACAACAATGCACCGTAAAACCACAGTTCTCATCACATCTGTAGGCGCTCTCCAAATGAGGCTGAATATTTATTTATAAAAGGTGTCCAGGACTCTGGAAATACTGCTTTTAATCATTGAACTCAATGGAGTTCAACCTTGACAGGAGCCTAGTGTCTATTTTTAAAAAATGCCTCATGTGGGAACACCCTCCAACTGCTCTTAACGCAACTATTGATTGGCAGACCGCTCTTAAGGGGACAGACAGCACCATGGGCTGGCGGGGCCCCGCAGCACCCTGTCCTCACCCAGGGCAGGGGCCAAGGAGAGTCACCTACCTTTCTGAAGGACATCTCCACTTGCGTATCACCATTAAAGTTGAACTTGGCAATGGCTTCTCCATATTCCAAAACCTGCACCGGCGTCAACTTTTTGGGCTGAGCCTTCTCAGCAGGAGGAAGGAGCTGAGGAAGGAAGAGAGGGAAGACAGGAACAGGAAAGAGAAAGTGGGGAAATGAGAGGAGGCGACAAAACACAAGTCCTGGGTCAGTAAATGGTGCTTGGGTGGCGGCCAGGCACTTCCTTAGGCAGAAAGGGGGGCTGCAGTACCTCGATGTAGGTGCGTGGGAAGATCCCCACCCGGCCGTGGTGCTCCCCTTCGTACCAGTTCTGGTCGATCTGCTTATAAATGTAAACGATGTCCCCCTTCTGCAGAGGAAGCTCCCTGTTGACAGAGGGCACAGCGTTTTCAGCAGGTGTTTCCAGACACTTCCAGTGGGGCCAGAGGGGACGGAGGACAGAGGAGGCAGGGGGGGTGGGGGTGGGGTGCGTATTTGGAAATGAGAGCCCCACTCTACAGATCTCATCGCATTGGCGTTTTCTCCAGCCCTTTGTGGGATGGGTGTTAGCCTTCCCGCTAAGGAGCGTGGGAAAGCGCCTGGGGGCCGTATGAGTCTGTTGTGGCTTTCTTGATGGGCATTTCTTGTGAACGTTGTGTTCAGAATATTTGCACAACGCACAGTGAAGCACCCAGCGGCCTTAGCCATCGTGTGTTACATGAGGAACAACGCTTCTGGAAGCCTCCACTGCCAATAGGCCTTTCCTAGGCCCCGGCTAGCCGTGCCTTCGCTGCCCTGCACTGCCCTCAGGCTGTCTGTGATCTGTTTCCATAGTCCCATCGTTCCATCCAGTTAGCCCTCTGTCCACCCACCCACTCGGCCATCCACCCTTTATCATGCAGTAGGAAGGCGCTGAAGTTAGGAGTCTCTGGGTTCAAAACTCGGTCCTCCAGTGGAGCAGCTCTGAGACCCTGGGCAAGATCCTGGATTCCCCGGAGATGCTGTTTCTTTACCTGAACACAGCCACTAATGCGGAGTTATTAGAGAACGCAGCTACAAACTGCAAATAAAACACCCAGCGCAGTGCCTGTTACCTAGTTAATGTCCCATAAAGATGAATCCCCTCCCTTTTCAACATGAAAAAGGGAGCTGTGAGAGAAAAGTTTCTTTCAAATGCTCTTAGTGCCTGTTTTCAATTTTTCCACACTCATTCCTATGCCTGCCTCCGTAATGATGCTAGCATCTAATTAGGACTCCTTAACAATGAGACAAAAAGACAAATTATAAACAAAACAAAAACTTAAAAGGACAAAAACTGTAACTTGAAATTTTCTTGAACAACTACCCAAACGTGACCCAGATCTTTTCCATTGTGTCCAGCCAACAGCAGGGGGAGAAGGGCCTCTGATTGTACTCTGGAAGGGCATGCCCACCGCCCTGGGTGCCAGGAAGTCCCACGGTGCGTCAAGGATGCTGGCTGAACAATGACGGGGCATCTGGAAAACTTTACACGAAGTCAGTGCCGTGCTGAACAAAAGTACAGGCGGCCTCGTGGGGCCTCCCACTGGTGAACAGGATTCCACCCTAAAGGCCCATGGAGGCAGCCTCTGTCTCAGTAAGACAGACGTCTCTGGCCAGAGCCCTCCCTGGAGGTCTTCTGGACCCTGGGCACACAGACAGTGACGTCCTGATCACTCCACCCCAGCTGCAGCTCTGCAGGCCTCCAACTCTGCCACCCTGAGTGTCGGGCGGTGGGAAGCCGAAGTGCTCCCCTCACTGCTAAGCAAGGGAGGAGGACGACTCACGTGAGAGGACTGGAGACGCCTGCCTGGGGCTACCGTCCCGCCATCCTGTGGCTCACACCCCCAGCTCCCCAAGAGCCCCATGACCACATGTGGTGGTGAAAAGCTTCGGGAAACAACGGCATGGTGCCCTCCAAATCTGGAGCGTCGCTGTGAGCCCTGGCACAACACGGGCTCTGGGAAGTCCAAGGGGAACGAGGCGTGGCTCACTGAGTGGTGAGCAAACATTTTCGAGTCACACACTTCAGGGACATGTAAAACCCAGGGACTCGAAGGCCTCCAAGACTCTCTATGTATGAGACATTTATTCTTTTTATCAAGTTTTCTTGAATTCTTTTTGGAGGCAGCAGGCCATGATGACAACACTGAGCCAGAAGGAGTCATCTCTCCCACACCGGAAGTCTTGCTAAATGGGCACAATTTCTGTGGATCTCAGCCTTCGCAGCTGTTACACTGGATGGGGTTTTTCTAAAGAAAAAAATCTTTTCGAGGTTTTTAAATGAAATCTAGGAAAATGTATTATCATTAAGCCATTTCTTGAGTCTTCTATGAGCCTTGCTCGATTCAAACAGAAAAGGAATCCACCTCACTAATCTGCAGATGAATTTTTCTCCCTCTGTTGTCTCTCTCTGGTAAAGCACATGGAAAGGTGGCATACTTTGAGTGCCGACTTTTGCTGCACTGTACAAAATGATTCACAGGTGTTACGCCAGCTTCCCCGCAAGGCAGGCATTTTAAGCTCATCTTACAGATGAGGAAAATGAGGGGTGGGAGAGGTTGACAATGTGACAGCAGTTACGGAGACAGTAAGTGGCATAGCTGGGATCTGAACCCAGGACTTGCTGACTCTCAAAACCACAATCTTGGGATGCCCATGTCAGGGTGCCTCGGTTCATGTCTCAGCTCTGCTCCAGCTAATGCACACCCTGGGAGGCAGCAGGTAATGGCTCAAGTAGTTGGTTTCCTGCCTCCTATGTGGAAGATCTAGACTGTATCCCTGGATCCTGGCTTCAGCCTGGCCCAGACCTGGCTGTCGCAGGCAATTGAAGAACGAACCAGCAAATGAGAGATCTCTCTCTGTTTCTTCTTCTGTCTCTCTGCCTTTCACATAACTAAAAACAAATAAGTAAAGAATATCCTAGGGGCTGACGCTGTGGCGTAGTGGGTAAAGCCGCTGCCTGCAGTGCTGCCATCCCATATGGGCGCTGGTTCAAGACCCGGCTGCTCCACTTTCGATCCAGCTCTCTGCTATGGCCTGGGAAAGCAGTGGAGGATGATCCAAGTCCTTGGGCCCCCGCCCCTGCATGGGAGACCTGAAAGAAGCTCCTGGCCCCTGGCTTTGGAATGGCTGCTGCAGCCATTTGGGGAGTGAACCAGTAGATGGAAGAACTCTTGCTCTCTCTGCCTCTCTGTAACTCTGCCTTTCAAATAAATAAATCAATCTGTTTTTTAAAGAATATCCCCAAACCTGTGATCTTTGCAGTACATTGTACATCTATCTTTAACAGCTACAAAGTAACACAAGCAAATATGACTGTACCACATGTGTGCTTGTGTTCTGGAAACCATGGCCTTGCCACTTAGTCTGTGTGGGAGAGGGTCAGAACCAAAACAGACTGGCCTCCACACAGCACCCTCAACATCTCTCTCCAACTCCTCCCTCCATTCCATCCCATCCCATCACTGCATTTTCGGCTGCCAATGAAAACTTCTGGCCCATTTTTAGTCCATAATTAGACATAAAGTTAGCAGACTGCTTTTGGAACCCAGTCTGTGGTAGCATTCCCCAAATTGTATTCCATGGAAAATATAAATTTAGAAAACGCTGGGCTAAATAAGTTCATCAGGCTTCTTCCTTGAAAGGCTTCCTGAGTCATTAATGTGCCAATAGCAAGAAGGGTGGGAGGGATAGATACAGTGGTTCCCCAACCCATTTCCACAACACAACTCCCTTATTGAGGAAAATCTTACAGGGCCAGCATCTGAGACATGCTAGTCTCCTTCCTATGGGTCTCAGTTTAAGTCCTTGGGATGCTATAGCAAAACTGGGGAAGACATCTTCCCAGAGCCTGGGTCTGATTCCTTTCACAGAGTGAGTGGGTCAGATTGAGCTTCCACTGAAGCACACCAAGCCCACACATATGTATATGTATATGTATATGTATATGTATATGTATATGTATATGTACATATATGGAAACAAAGGAGCGCAGTGTATAAGAGCCAAGCCTCTGGTGCTAGGCTGCCTGGGTTTGAATCCCAACCCTATCACTTACCAGCTTGAGGAAGCTCTTCCACCTTGCAGCCCCTGGGTTTCCTCGCTCGTACAGTGGGGATAATAACCATACCCACCCCACAGAGTTACAGCAGGGCTCAATGAGTTAACACGCACAAAGTACTTGCAACAGTGCTCGGCACACAGCAACCTCTATAAACTACTGGCTTCTTTCATTTTTTAATCATTGCTGTTATTTCTCCAACTTTTTTTCTACAAACAACCCGCTGTGTTTCAAAGCAGTGGCTAAGAGGACAAACCAGAAAATGACTGGCGGCACTTACTTTAGCGTCTGAGCTTTAAAGTCAAATTTGGCTCTGGCAGGTCTCATCTAAACACAAGAAACAATAACAAGTTAAAATCATGATTCACATACAATGAAACAGAACATATTCTCGCAGATTTCTAGAAAGCAAAGCAGAAAAAGTCACTCTAACCAGTCTGCTCTAGGGCAAGATTCCAGCGTCTGATCTTAGCAGAACACTACATGGATGTTTAGTCAACTACATCATGCATGAGAATCTCCCTAAGAAGTGCCAGCTTTGGGGAAGAGATGGTTGAAAAAGTCCTAAAGCTGAAGAACTGCTCCCCCCGAAACATGCCAACCAGAGGCAGGCCAGGAGTCCTAAGACATTCCTTATCCACTGTCTTATTCTTCAGGGGCCATCTTCTATTTGTCTGGCTTACATCACCATCTAAGCAGGTGGGACTCTGCCTCACCTCTGAGAGCAGCCTCAATTCCATGCATTTCTTACAGTCTGCGAGGTCGCCCGGAGGGTCAGCGGCAGCATCCCTCATCTCCTCCTCCACTCCTGCTGGGGGAGCCCTCTCCTCCCACTCAGGCCCCCAGGTCGGCTCGGTCATCAAGTCACAGGTCCTCCCTTCGCAGCCCTGACCTCTGGTTCCGAGAGGCACAAAGCTTCCTCTGACTTCACTTTCCTTCACACTAATCTTCGGTCACACAGGAGCCCAAATCACATTCTTAGAATTCTTCCTCATATCACTTCCTTGCTTATGTTGGCTGCCCCCCTGGATCAAATCTCAATTCCTGACAGGGGTCGAGGCCTGGAGTGCTTTTCTCCACACACTTACCTACCTGCCTGTGTCTGACACCCTTCCTGTTCAGTCACGCCAACCTGTCTGCTGCAAGTTGCTAAACCCCTTTCTCTGCAATTACTTCAGCTCCAATTCTAGCAAGAAGTTCACCCTGACTTACATTTATTTGCCTATCTTTCTGCCTCACCTTTAACAGCAGCTACTTAAACCGAATTGTCAAAGGAAGGTGGGTGGGTGGGGGCACAATAAGCTGTTTCTGGCTGCTGGTATAATCCTGCTCCCTTCCATGAGTTGCTCAGTGGCTGTGACCTTCTGGTCTGGGAAAACAGCATGCTCTCTGCAACACTGGAGGGTGGGGGCCATGGAACACTGCAGGTGATCACAAAATGGTGTTTAAAGGCAATGTCAAGTTCAGTTTTAAACCCGTATCCCTTGGTGACTCATGTTTCTGGCTCCTCAAGGCAGGGTCTTGCAGGGGTCCTCAGGAGTCAACAAAACTCCACAGGAATGTTTACATTTTACATTTTGATGCTGCAGTTTCCAGCTACCTGTCTATACACATACATATCAGGGCCCTGAATGACCACCCTGTACTAATGCCACACAACTTCAACGCCTGTGTCTGTATCTGCACCAAAGAGCAGGATTCCACAGCTGTACACGAACAAGAAAAGAATGGATGGGAAATAAAAAGTTCGTGAGAGGGGGAAACAAAAGTTCCTGAGAAGCCAAATGACCCGAATTGTAAGGACAAAAAGTTTCCCAGTGACTCCAACTGAGTAACTGGAGGAAGAAGCAGGTCACCCATTTGTAGAGCTGCATTAACCTTAAAAGCTTTACAAAACATTTACACCAGCACTGTGGCGTGGCTGAGCAAAGCTGTTACCTGCAACACTGGTGTCCCATATCAGGGCGCTGGTGTGAGTGCTGGCAACTCTGCTTCTGACTCAGCTGCCAGCTAATGTGCCTGGGAAAGCAGCAGAGGATGGCCCAAGTGCTTGGGCCCCTGCCACCAACATGGATGGATGGAGCTCCTGGCTTTGGCCTGGCCCAGCCCTGGCTGTTGTGGTCATTGGGGATTGAATCAGCACATGAAGATTTCTTTCTCTCTCTTTCTCTATTACTCTGCCATTCAAATAAATAAATATTAAAGCAGAAAGTTATACCTAGGCAGCATCACATTCATACTTTGAATGGTAACTGAATTCTGCAAGCCATTATTATCTATCAATTAAATTAATACAGTTGTATAGGTGGGTGGTTTTCTATTTAATTTGTAAATTAGCTTAGGTCAACACCAGGGGCTGATGAGGGCTTTGTTTATGTCATTAGAGGGATCCCTGCATTACTCAAATCTGAGAACATTGATTCCACTGAGCTTTTGAGTCAGACCCCTTTGTCAGTCATTGGTGGCTAGGAGCTGAGCAGCAGTATCTCCCTCTTTATCCTCCCATGGCTCCGAAGACCAAACCCAACTTCCCTTTCTCTGGCTCTCACAGTATTGTGCTACTTCCCACAGATGGAAAGAACTGCATGGAGGGAGACTCTTCCATTATCAGCTCCCAAGGGCAAGGACCAGGTACTGCTTCTGCTGCCCACAGGGTCTCACACAGGCTCAGTGGTCACCCAGGTTCTGCTGAATGGGACTCGAGTACATCCACAGAGCATGGTGTGCCTGGGCCTTACCAGGCCTTACTTTGTCAAGCCCATCAACTACTAGAGCAGCGATTCTCAAAATACCAACATCACCTGGGAACATGTCAGAAATGCAGATTCTCGGGCCCCATCCTCAAATCACAAACTTTGCAGATGGGGCCCAGGAATCTGTATTTTAACAAGCCTTCCAGGAGACAGCGATGCATGCTCAAAAACTGAGAACCACTGTGCTAGAAGGGTGCCAGGTCTGCCTCTGTCCATGGTTACTCCGCACCAGCTGCACTGTCTTTGGCAGGTATCGCTAGGGTGTCCTGCATGCTCCCCTCTTCTCTTGCATCCCCCAAGAGCAGGTGGGCATGCAAATAAGGGGGAGCTATCTCAGAGCCCTGAACAGAATGGTTTTAGGGGGCAGTTGGAATGCTGAGCACCAGGGGGTGCCCTTCCCTTGTGTAGTACTCACTCACTTTTGCCTCTTCCCTATCACACCTTCATTTCCTTCTTCTCTATCTTTCTTTTAATCTCGCTCTTTTCTTTATCTCTTCTTCCCAGATACTATTTCTTAAAAGAACAAATGAGCAGCCAGTGATGGCTGTCACTCAAAATAAACCTGAATATTAACCTACTCCATGGGAAACTTCTAAAACTGTATATATTTTAGGAGCCACTCCACCCTCTCAGCCCCCCATCCTGAGCCCCACTCATACTTTCGAGGACAAGGAAATTATCTTCAGCATGGCTACATAGGGTGACACGACACAGCAAATCGTAAATTCTTATGCAATAGGTAGCATTTGGTCAGCACAAGAATTTCAACATGTTGACCTCTGCGTGGGAGGCTGCAACCTGGATAAAATCACTTTCAAAGTTTGTTCATTTCTTTTGTACTATCAAACTTTCAAAATTCTAAGCTTCGAAATGCAAAAATTAAGAGGACAAATGAACTCTCTCTGGAGATCTCATCTTACCCTAACTGCAAAGGTCTTTGCATTCCTCAGTGAGGTGCGGCAGCATTAACTGGTAGTGCTAACTCCTGCACCTGTGTATTGTTCTCTGCTATTTCAGTAATGTCATTCAATTTGGGGGCCCTTGTAAAAGGCATAAAGTATTGCTAGCTGACTTTTGTAATATGCTTCCTTAGTCATCTCTTCAAGGAGGAACCTGAGAATTGTCCACCCAATGGCTACCACGGCACATGGACTAAGGTCTATTGTTCCAAGCAGAATGCACAGGCAACGCAGTATCATGATAAAATGCAGGGTGAGGAGGACTGGACTCATGAAGGCAGCCGATGCTCTAAGGCATGCATTAGGGGTGTGCGCCAGCAGATCCCGGTCCCACAGCCAGGCATGCTTGAACATACAGAGCACAGGACACAATGGGGCTCATGTCCATTCACCAGCCATGAAAGAGCCAAAGCAAGCCTAAGGGAAGCCAGCCGGACAGGTGGCATCTGGACTAGATTGGCCTACAGAGGGCAATGCTGCAGGGAGGCAAATCATTGCTTTGGGTCAAGCAGCAGATCGAGGTGACCAAAACAGACCTCTGACCCAGATTTCCGCTTTGCAGTATCGTCTATATTGAGGAGATCCCCAAAGCGCTCATTAGTGATAAACTGGTGGTGCGTGGGGATGACGCCCGTGTGGCGGCGCGCTGCGATATCAGCCTCTTCTTGCTCACGTTTAAGTCGTCGCTGGTCCGCTAAAAGTTTCTGCCATGGAATCGCATAAAATGGGCAGTGAATCATCTGGTCCAGGGTCTTGGAAAACTGCCAACAAAAGCAACTCAGGAAGGAGGAGCTGAGAGAACAGTGGGGAGACTGTGCAGGTCAGGTGTCGCCCCATCTGCCCACTCGGGAGGCAGCAGGCAGCGCTGCCCTGGGGGGAAGCCGGGACACAAGGAAGGATGACTCCGCCCTGCTGACCACCAACCCCCAGCTCAGCCTGAGCCCCCAGTCTCCTGGCAGCAGAGGTCAGGGGACCCTGGGAGCATGTCCAGGGCATTCCCAAGCACGCTGGGCTGGCAGCAGGAGGCTGGAAGTGCCACCCTTACCTCACTGAGTGCATGCCCATGGCGGGACCAGGGATGGCGGAATCTTCTGCAACCCACCCCTCCCCCATCGGGCCCATCAGACCCATCAAACCTGGTGAGGGCTTTTAACTCTCCTTGGTCCACAATCACCAGGTCATTTTTGTGTTGCTTCTGTTACTCTAATCTGCTCTCCATAGAATGGAGCTGCCCATCCTGGAAAATACAGCACCTGTCTCCTAGGCCAGCTCACCCTTCCCCCGAGCGTAATTTTTAGGAGGCCTTAGGATATGTACTAAGGGCTATCCATGTGGCTGACACAGAGCATCAAACACTCTTACTGAGCTATTTCCGTATTTGAAGACATGAAGCTGAGTT
This sequence comes from Sylvilagus floridanus, assembly GCA_949820135.1. Classification (NCBI taxonomy): domain Eukaryota; kingdom Metazoa; phylum Chordata; class Mammalia; order Lagomorpha; family Leporidae; genus Sylvilagus; species Sylvilagus floridanus. The sequence goes on from OX463235.1 coordinate 48,104,893, forward strand.
TATGAAAATGATGTAGAATATAAATATAGAAAATAAGCTAAGAACAAAGAAACAGTCTCCTCCTCTCTATTAAGAAAATAGTCACTTAAAAGGCTTTTTAAGATAAACAATGTTGGGGTAGGCATTGTGGTGTAGCAGGTTAACCCACCACTTGCAGTACTGGTATCCCATATGGGCACTAGTTCCAGTCCCAGCTGCTCCACTTCTGGTCCAGCTCCCTGCTAACGTGCCTGCAAAAGCACCCACGGATGGCCCAGGCACCCATGTGAGAGATCCAGATAAAGCTCCTGGCTTCTGGCTTTGGTCTGGCCCAGACCTGGCCACTGCAGCCATCTAGGGAATGCATCAATAGATGGAAGATCGATCGATCAATCGATCTCTCTCTCTCTCTGTAACTTTGAGTTTCAAATAAATAAATTTTTAAAAAAGTAAACAACATTGCATTTTACCAAATGCCCTCACTGTCTGTTTAAATGACTCCATAGAACAGAATTTTAATGTGTCGCCTCACGCCAGAGTAATCTTACATTCCTGGGGTTCACATTTCTTGTAGGAAAACCTTAATTAGAACTGATACTGCTTAGCTCAGTAAATAATGATAATTAGATGTGTAACATCTAGCGCCCATTTTTCTCTAGGGTCTACAAGTAACAACTCATCAAACAGCTGTGGGGTTTCCAGGGCTCTGTAAACTGTTGTAAAAATGCAATGAGGGAAGACATGAGAAGGCACTATGCAAAACACAGTGCCACTCACAGAGCACTGACCCAGGAATGGAGCCATGGTTTCCAGCTCTGCCTCTGGTCTAAGTTCACCTGCGAGGTAGCCCCAGGTAAGCCACTCCCTATGGTCCTTCCTTATGTAAGGGCAGGGGGTTGGCTAGATGAACGCTAATGCCCCCTCCCCATCCCCCCAGGAGAGACATGTTCTCATTTTCTAAAATGCTGTTACCATCAGTGTTAAACAGGGGCTGAACTGATCCCCCATCTGCTGGGAAGTGTGACTTGTCTCAGAGGGAAGGGGAAAGGACCTATGTTCACTGCTGCTACCTGTCCATGCTCAAAATTTCCAGGGCCCTGGCCAAGGCTGAACATCACAGTGAAGTGGACAGGGCATGGAGCAAAGTCCCCAGAGCTGTACTTGGGTCTGACTCGGTAAAACCCAGCAGGCCCACAGTGTAACCATATAAGCCATAAATCAGGGATTAAAAAAAAAACCCACAAACTGTTTCAGGATCACTGGGCTGGGATCACTCAGGAAACAAGACACTCACCTTCTATGTGTGATTTTTATATCGATGCTGAAAGCCAGCAAGGAAAACGTGCCCCATGCGCGGCAGGTGAGCATTCCACCACTCAGCGCTGATATCACTACATTGGGACGCCACCTTTCTTCACGAGAGCACCCAGGCCTTGGGTCCTGGGGCGGGACACACTTAACAAAGAGCTACAGAAAGGAGCCTGCTCTGTGGCCTGATGGACACGAGTCACTAGAGTTCTGGATCTCCTTACTACAAACGATTCTATACATCAAATACTTCCTCTTGCTTCTTTCCCCACACAGGTGCGGAGTCCTGTTGAACATCGTCTGCCTGCACCTGGACACGAGGGGAGGTACAGGCATGTCCTTTTGTTTTCTGTCTCACCATCTGGAAGTAATGCTTACCATCATCCAGTTCTCAAAGTCAGCCATACCCTAAATTGTTACAGACACCACCTCAACTCTGAAACCACTCAGCAAGACGGGCCAAGATGGGCAACATAACACAAAAGGCTTAGACCTTCAAGGGAACAGCCCAGAGATGTGCACCTGGGAACGGCCTCCCCCAGCGCTGCCTGTTCCCAGCAGTCCTTCCAGCTCTCAATTCATTACAATGGAGCAGGCATGGGAGCTTGCTTCCTCTACTGGACCCTTTTCCTTGGGAAGATGAGACCCAGGGAGCACATAAGAATGCTCTATCCCAGCAGAAGCCTGCGATTTCCCCCATCGGGCTGCTCAGACAGAACTACTACCTCCTAAGTGCCCCAGTGAACCGGCTCTTGGCCAGACTCTGCCAGGCCTATCACTGCAGGTCACAGCCTTCCGTGGCTGTGGGGCAAAACTCCATCCTGACGTTCTCCACTGGGGTCTGCCCGAACTGTTTTACCACATGTACCGAGCTCATTACGGTTTTTCAGTCTACTCTCTGCTACAGCACTCTTCCCGATGCAAACTCTGCTCTGTGCCCACACAGGGGTGGACGGTACAGGGCAGACTGCCCTAGAGCACACCCCAGTGGGGGCAGCTGGGAGGAGGGATGGAGCACAAATGCTGGTTTCCCTCTACAGGGCACTGAATGCGGTGGTGGGCAGCCTCCCGCTGTACCTCCTGTGCTCCAGGGCCGGCTGGGCTCGGCACATAAAACCTCCTGCCCTTCTCTGGAAGACTCAGAGAAAAATGTCGGAGTCTACGTCATATAAAAAGTCACCTGGGAAAGCTCCCGTGTCTGCTTCTGGCCCCGGGAGCAGCTCATGTCTCCCATAGACGCCTGTGCTACCTCCAGCCTCCTGCAGGCTTCTACACAGAGCTCGAAGACTCACCTCCTTATCATCATGACGTCTGCGGATGAATTCTTCCGTGGATTCCAGGTAATCGGCTGGGATAAAGTGCCGTGGCGATTCTGAATCTTCAAGACAACAAAGGAAGAGTTAAAACAGGCACAGATTTAGTGGGAAGCCAGCTGGGGAGATTTCACCTTTCTCTACTATAAATATCAAGCTTTTACAGTCAACGTTGAATAACGCTCAATAGGCAGTTCCGGAACGGGCAAAACAAACCCACATCTGCCCCTCTTGCTTCCTTGGGCTGACGTGAGCTTGTTTAATACAGAGAGAACTAACAAGAAGGCCAGAAGTGAGCAAAAAGTGAATACTTTCTTGGCAAAGTGTCCCCCCCCAAAGAGGCGTGCAGGCTCTTCTGGGGACACCCGCACACTCACACACACACACACACAGGCCACCGAGAGAGGCTGCCTCTCAAAAAACCACAGGTGAGTCTGGGACCGGTGCAGACAGCAAATGGGCGGGGGGGATTCAAATGAACAAATTTCTCAAATGAGCTAAACGGCCAATTTTTCTTTCGAGACACGGTTTGGTGATTAGTCTGAATGACGTGAGGGCATTGGTTTTGAAGAACTGCAGCCACTACGAGCCATGATTAATTGCCAAGCAAAACAAACGGAAAACAAAGGACAGACCAGAAAATGAGCACCAAGGGCACGACAGGGAGGAAGGGGGCAAGCAGGCAAAGTGGAGGGATGGGGGAGGAGAGACTGTCAGACACGCAAAACGCCACCTCCGCGCGCCGCTGCCCGTTCGCTTTGCGGGTTGTTGTTCCCGTCCAGGCCGTGGTCAGAGTACGGCATGGGGTTCCCGTTATGAAAGGCCCCGGGGCCGTCCTCGGGGGCTGTGGGTCTCTCCTGAGCGGGCTCTGAGCTGCGGCTCAGCCTGGCCATGGTGTGGTGGGAAGACAGGCGTGCGGGGACGGAGGGCTTCCCGCCCGCGGGGGGCTGGTCCTGCCGGGGCTGACTGGGGAGGCCGGAGGAGTCAGCAGGGTGCGGCTGCCGGGGGTGGTGCTGGAGGGGCTTTTTCAACCGGAAAGGGAGGGGGCTCATCAGGTAGATGTTCCTGAGGAGAGTGCTCTTGTCCCCTCTGGAATCCAGGCGCCACTCGGGCTGCCGGGGAGGCGGCTGCTGCTGCTCGTGCTTCCGGATGGTGGTGAAGCGGGTGTAGGAGGCGGGGCAGGTGCCCTTGCACTTGTTGAGGCGGTGTCTGGGGAAATCTCCGTAAACGCTGCCGCTGCTGCCCTCCCTACTGTCACTGGAGTTGTTGGAGCAGTGGTCGAGCTCATCGGAGCAGGCGGAGAGGGGCTCGGAAGGCGCGAGGCCCCTGAAGCCCAAGCTGTGCTCAGCCATGTTGCTGCAGGTAGGGGAGGCGTAGAGTCCGCCGGCGGACGCCCCGTCCACGGCCCTGGGACGGAGCTTGGTGGACTCTAGGAGGGACTCGGCGGAGCGGGCGGAGGTGAGGCAGCTCCGGGCCAGCACAGGCGTGGGGGACTTGCTCAGCCTGCCGGACAAGTCGAGGGAGGGCATGGACCGGGACCGCTGGATCAGCTGCTCGAAGGCAGTGATACGAGAGGAGACGGTGTGCTTGGGAATGTGCTCAGAGCCCTCCTGGCTGGAGCCCAGCTCGCCCCTGGACAGCGCCAGGTTGCTCCGTTCAAAGTGCGAGGCGAGGTCTCTCACGCTTGACGATGAGACGGAGCCCAGGGAGAGGCCGGCTCGGTTGATCTGGTGCATGTCCCGGTACAGCAAGGAGAACTGCAAGCCGGCCTTCCTGGAGAGGGGGCAGGGCCTCCTGCAGCCGCTGCTGTACTCCTGCAGGCTCATGGTGCTGCCCGACCTGCTGCCGTCCTCGGGCCTCGAGCGCATGAGCAGGTTCTCGATGCTTCCCCCGGCCTGGAGCGGGAGCCCTCTTCTGGAGTCCATCAGAGACCCCGACACGCAGAGGTTCTCGCAGCTCTGGGCCTTCTCTGAGGCCAGCAGCACACTCTTCTGCTCCTGCAGAAGGGCGCTGGGCGCAGAGAGCCTGGGCTTGAACTTGGAAGGAAGGATCTCGGAGATGCAGGCTTTCGCGGCTGACAGGGGTTTCTTGTGTCTACACACGGGACCTAAGACACTGCTAGTGTTAACCGTTCGGCTATGGACTGAAGATGAAGAAATCATGTGAGCATTCCCACCTTTACGATCCACTGGTAAGCATGCAGAATAAAATAAACAGACCCATTAGGTTAAAGCCGAAAGCTGCTACCAAAAGAAAAAAGGAAAAAAAAAAAAGGGAGAGGTCACATGCTCATTGTCATAAGGACTTTATAAAAAATTCCCAGTTGATGTCCGGAAGCAAAATAATCTGTGCTGCAAAGCAAGTGCAAAGATGCAACAGAAAAAATGGCCACCTTGCTTGTTAGGAAAGGCTGAAGCTCAGCTAGTTCCTAAGAAAAAGGAATTAGAATGAGAGAGAGAGGGAGGAGAGAGAGAAGATGCTTCAGAGAGAGCAAGGTCGGGAGTCAAGGGAAGGGAAACTACTAATACCAGAAAGAAAAATGGCCGGTGAGAAAATCGGGCAGGGGCGTTACAGGGCTCCAGGGCTCGGATATGATCCAGATCCGAATAAGGCAGAGTTCACAGCGGCTGGAGTTCACCGACTGCCGGCACTCAGGGACCGTCGGTACACATGGGACAGAGAGGCCTGTGGGCTTCTCCCCAGTAACTACCTTTTGTGGACGCCGAGCTGGACGGTCGCTTGAGCCCACTCAGGCCCTGAAGAGGGATGTCACCACCTTCCAAGACACTTTTATAAATCTGCCTCTCGTTCTCCAAGCTAGGGAGATCCCCGGGAGCACCTTCCGGTTCCCTCTTCACTGCGTGGTAGCTGGACGAATACACACTAGGGACAAGGAGGTGGGAAAGAGAAAAGAAGGTAAGACTAGGAGCTAGCACCTTTAATAGTTTTGTAAACAGTATATTATTACCTGCCGAGGTCTAGAAACCAAGGCAAGTTTGTCCTTGCTTCTTCAGTTTGTGTTCAAAACTTCACGACATACATTGTGTGTGTGAACTCTGGCCCGGATCTTTCATGCATCTAGGTATTTTTATTTTTCCAAGTTACTGCAAACGTTTTTGAGAATGAAGAAACACAGAATGCAGGTAAGAGTGGTGCTTCTTCATGGAGCTCCTCCCTTCCTTGGCCCGCTGTCCCACGCCTCACTGACCGACTCACTGCCACCGACACATGGACACACGGACACATGGACACACACTCTTCTCAGGTACACACAGCTTCTGGGGGCTGCCTGTCCTCTTCTACTGGAGATTTGGCTTGTGACCGCTGAAGACCCTCAGCTTGATGGAATTCCTCCAGCTCAGTGTTTTACTCTGAATATTACCAATTACACAGAAAAGATAATGAACCGAGAGGGTGAACACCCATGTCCTCCATACCCAGATTCTGCAGGGAGCACACAGCAGAGTTTGCTTTATCACACACCTGTCCTATCTTTCCCTCTACCTACCCACTGATGATGGAATTGTTTTTTAAATTTTCATTTTATTGGAAAGGCAGAGAGACAAAGAAAAAAAGAGATCTTCCTCCCACTAGTTCACTCTCCAACACCCCCTCTGCAGCTGGGGTGGGCCAGGTTGAAGCAAGGAGCCCAGAATTCAAGCTGGGTCTCCCGTGTGGATGGAAGGGACTCAAGTACTTGAGCCATCATCTGTTGCCTCCCCAGGGCACACATTAGCAGAGAGCAGTTTCTGCAGCAGCAGAGTGAGAACTCTGATAGTGGGTGTGGGCCTCGCGCCAGCCTCTTAACCGCTACATCAAATACTCACCTCTGGATCTTTTTCTTTTTAAAGATTTATTTTATTTTATTCAAAAGTCAGAGGTACACACATACAGGGAGAGACACACAGAGAGAGATGTTCCATCCACTGGTTCATTCCCCAGATGGCCTCCATGGCCAGGGCTGGTCCAGGCCAAATCCAGGAGCCAGGAGCTTCATCTGGGTCTCCCATGTGAGTGGCAGGGGCCCAAACACTTGGGCTATCCTCCGCTGCTTTTCCCAGGACATTAGCAGGGGGCTGGATCAGAAGTGGAGCAGCCAGAACACGAACCAGCGCCCATAGGGGATGCTGCCGACACAGGCAGCTGCTTAACCCGCTGCTCCACTAGGCTGGCCTCCCAACCTGCATCTCAGCCACTGCCCAGTGCTCCCCTCTGGCCGTCTGCACATTCCGTGAAGCCGGCCTTTCCTCTGTGCGTCACCCCAGCTCCCCAGTGCCCATGGTCAGATGACAACTGTGAGGACGACCCTGTGAGCCGCTGCTGAGATGCCCCACAAGGGAGATCTGTGGTCGGCACTTTTCTCTAACCCTCGCAAACAACCCCACTTCTGCCACTTTCCAGAGGAGGAATGCAGGCGCTGGGAGAGCTGGTGACTTGTCACAGGAGGCAGGGGGCAGGACAGCAGCCCCGGGATCCAGCTCGGGCCTCTGGCTGGGGCACGTGTCCTCCCTACAACCTAGGAGGCAGCGGCACGTGCACCACAGGAACCAAACAGAGCTCAAGGGCCCGCCTTCTATCACCACCTTGCAGTGTCAAGACCAGGATCGCACCCGCAGGGCAAGCGGCACCACAGCCCAGGAGTCAGAGATGGAGAGCATGGTGATGCCTCGCCTCTGAGTAGCTTTGTGGCCGACCAGCACCACTGCTGCCAGTACTGGCCGCTAACAGAGCCACGTCCTGCACCCAGCACCCGCGCATGGCTCATACACCTTACTGCAGGGGTGGGGAAGGGGTAACCCCGACCTTTCCTTAATCTCCCTGGCCTGGGTCAGGGCAACAGATGCCTCTCTTCTCTCCTCAGCAGAGACAGAGAAGTGCATTACTGGGAATCTAAGAAAGAGACACGCCAACTCCGCATACTGAAGTCCCAGTCGCATGCAAACACCGGGAGTCTACAGCACAGCTTCAGGGTGGAGAAGCGAGGAAGGAGCATGCTGGGGCAGCCTCTTCCCCAAGGCTGTGCTCTGATTGGCAGGAGCCCACTGGACAAGAGGGTCCATAAGTAGAGCACATAAATATTTATTGACCAAAAGGTCTCATTTGCCGAAGGTAAAACTGGCATGCATGATCTGATTCGGGATATGTTTTGATAAATGAAATTGTGCATTTAGAAATTCTTCCCCCAGGTATAAGAAAGATATCAAATTTACTTGGGGCTCCTGGCTCTTGACTTCAGGGGCCTGGAATCCTCACCACACTGGAAAGTTTAAGATTGCAGGAACTCTGGACAACCCAGGCTTAGACTGACTGTGCTCACTGGCGCCTGGGCCCCGGCCTGCAGGCACCACTCCCACCCCAAGATAAAGGCTGGAGTTTCTGGGCTCAGGGGCCAGGCCCAGGACAGGGGGTGCTGTCTGTACAGCTCTGCCTGCAGGGGGTGCTCACGGACACCCCTCCCAGGTTCTGCCTGGTAAAAGTTACCGATTCCTGCGAGAGTTGAGGAACCTGGAAGGTGGTGTGCAAGGCTGTGGCAGTATGTGTCGCTTTAAAGGAACAGAAGCACATCATTAACGGGCTTAGGGGCAGGTGTTTGGCCTGGCAGTTAAGACACCTCTTGGGATGCCCATATCCGTATCGGCGTACCTGGGTTCAAGCCCCAGCCCCACTCCCAATTCCAGTTTCCCACTAGTGCACACCATGGGAGGCTGCAGGTGACGGCTTAGGTACTTGAGTCCCTGCCACCCACACGGGACACCTGGATTGAGTTCCTTGCTCCTGGCTTCTACCTGGCCCAGCTCCAGCTGAGGCAGGCATTGGGAGAGTAAACCAGTGCATAGAAGATCTCTTTTTGTCTCTCTGCCTTTCAAATAAAATGAAAATATGCAATTAATAAAAAATTAAACTTGCTTTAACTTTGAATTTCCTAACTAAAACGAACTCTGCCATTTCTAAATTTCCCATTCGCAGTTCACCCCTTTCCCTTTGGCTGTGTTTTCTGTTTTTGCCCTTCAGTTGAACCCATGTTTCCCCTTTTTCTATAAGTCCCCAACTGCACAAGAATTCATACACAGCTGTCCTTTCTCCCTGCTGACGGAGAGCTGTGGACACACTGGTCAGTCCTGCGAGGGGACAGTCGCAAAGACACAAGGCCTCAATCTGGGCTCCCACCCCGCCTCGGCATTGGGGAGTCACTGACAGCTGGCCCCCTCCTGCCAGTCCTGCTGTCCTTCGAATCAGCTAAGCCTCAGTTGGAACTTGTCAGCTGGCTTCCCATGTTCCTCATGCCAGGACTCCGGCTACCAGCAGCCCCGGCCTCACACCTCCACCTCAGCAGCCATCGGCACTCACCCCAGCACCCTTGGCCACGATCTGGCTTTATTCCACCTCCTATCACCATTTCTTCCTGCTTCCCACAGAACCACGAACCAGCACTCAGGAAACTTCTGAGAATGGCTCTGCTACAGCCGATTGTTTTCTTTCTTTCCCAAAGCCAACAAAACAATGCCTCTTCCAGATGTGCGACGTTCTGCAATGCAGGCACTTCTGGATTCAAAACAAGACCTGAGCGCCCTGCAACAGGCTTTCTTTTATAGAAAGATTAACTTATTGATTTGAAAAGCAGCGTTACAGACGGAAAGGGACAGGTGCAGAGAGAGAGAGAGAAAGAGAGAGAGAGAAATCTTCTGTCTTCTGGTTCACTCTCTAAATGGCCACAATGCCCAGAGCTGGCCCAGGTCAAAGTCAGGAGCCAGGAGCTTCATCCACATCTCCCATGTGGGTGCAGCGGCCCAAGCACTTGGGCCATCCTCCACTGCCTTCCCTAGCACATTAGTAGGGAGCTAGATTAGAGGTGGAGCAGCTGGGATTTGAACTGGCGCCCATATGAGATGCCAGCACTGCAGACAGAGGCTTAACCTGCTGCACTGCAGTAGTGGCCACAACAAGTTTTCAATGTGTCATCTCCAGTGGTTCCCCCAGGGAGGGAAAGGGAGACACCATTTGTCCCCAGGGGAAGCTGAAGACCAGTGTACTGAAGGCATGTGCCTGCAGTTAGTTTCTGGGTACATCAGAGAAGACAAGAGAAGCAACCTCACAGCCTCCAGCTGACTGATACAGGCCTGACTACGGTCAGCGGCCACTGCTGACGTAACAGCAACAGCGTTCAGTTCAGGTGCTCAGCTCTGAGCAGCCAGGGTTGAGCCAGACTTTGGCTCAGACACAGCAAGCCAGGAGGAGGGAATTCAGCCTCTGGCTGAGATGCAGAGCTGGCTGCTGAGTTTTCAGGGGATTCAACAAAAACATACTCCCTGGACAAATAAAGCGAGGCCGCAGAGCCGTCATGCCAAGGCCGACTATTCCCAATAGGGTGCCCAGGCAGGCCCTGGAGGCTGTGGACGGGGTGCCCAGAGGCCAAGACTCCAGTCTGACTCAGCAAGGAATGTGGCTCAGCTGGGGCAAACAGGCTCTGTTTAAAAACTTGGAAACAGGGGCCAGTGTTGTGTCATAGGAGGTTAGGCCCCCGCCTCTACCCCGGCATCCCATATGGGCACCAGTTTGTGAACCCAGCTGCTCCTCTTCCAATCCAGCTCTCTGCTAATGGTCTGGGAAAGCAGTGGAAGATATCCCAAGTGCTTGGGCCCCTGCACCTGCATGGGAGACCAAGAAGCTCCTGGCTCCTGGCTTTGAATCAGCCAAGCTCTGGCTATTGTGGCCATTTGGGGAGTGAATCAGCAGGTGGAAGAGCTTTTTCTCTCTCTCTCTCTCTCTGAAACCCTACCTCTCAAATAAATAAAAATCTTTTTTAAAAACCCCAAAACAAAGACACTGCACCCCATAAGAGAGTGCCTGGATTTGAATCTTGGATCTACTCCCAATTCCAGCTTCCTGCTAATGAGCACCCCGGGAGGCAGCAGGGGAAGGCTCAGTACTTGGTTCCTACCACCCACGTGGGAGACCTGGATTGAGTTCCAGTCTCCAGGCTTTAGCTTTGCCCAGCTCCCGCTATTACAGGCTTTAGAGAGTGAACCAGCAGATGGAAGATCTGTTCCTGTTTCTGTTCCTCTCTCTCTCCTTCTCTGTGTCTCTGCCTTTCAAATGCATAAAATGAAAATGTAAAAGTTCAAACTTCATAATAGCATATGCTCACTATTTAAAACCATTCGGGGATTTCAGGAAAGGGGTGGGTAACTTGTAAACTGTAACCTTTGGGGAGGAAGTCTGCACAGTCTTTTAGAAAGTTTCTTCCCGCAGCCTCTGTACTGCATGAAAGCACGTGTATATTTACAACAGGCTACTGTCACATTCCATCTGCAGTTCTCTGCTGAACCTTCCCCGACTTCTCCTCCCCAAAACAAGGGGTGCACAAGGCCTCCCCGGTCCTATCTCTGTTTACCACACTGGATTCTGCTGCTCACTAGTCGGTCTCCCCTGCTATACCCTGTGCCTCCAGCAGGCAGGAAGTTTATTTTACCAAGTTTTGCATGGCTGGTGTCTAGCATAGTGGTTCAATAAATATTAGCAGAATAAAGAATTCTGCAATTAAATGATTATAGATATGAAACAAAGTAGCCAGGGAAATCTACAATATTTCACTCAGTACTGCAGGTTATATTTGTGTTTTGTCAGATAAAGGGGAAACAATTTCCCCTTGGCTGTAGGTGTTCTGCCTAGGACAAAGCAGCTTGCCTTTTGGCACCACCTGCTGTCCTAATGGAGTAAATACAATTCTTCAGAAGGTATCCATCCTCAAACATCGATGAAAACAGTAGCTGCAATATTAAGTTAATGGGTCTGAAAATGCTAGGGAAATAAAATACAAAATTAAAAACATACTGTGGTGGAAAATATAAAATACATTTTCGAGGGTAAAACTTGTTGTTTGAGGATATTGGGATTCTTAATGTCTTCCTGTTCTCAGATTTTTAGAAATTATGGTATGTAATCCAAACTAATTAATAACATTTAAACTGTAGTCCGTCTGAGATACAGACATCACTTCTCTGGCTGCCACGAAGCTGTGAACTGGGGCCGTCTGTCTTCCTCGGGTGAGGTCAAGTGCAGCCACCGTCTCCTCCCACACAGCGTCCCTCTCCACCCAGTCCACACGCTGTCTGCCTCAGTGCTAAGTGGGCTGGATTCTAAATCACAGACATTCACAGATCCTCTCAATTCATCACCAAACCTTTACCCACACTTTCCTTGGTGCCAGGCACCCCACTGAGGCTGGCTCCTCACCAATCCCAAGTGTGGAAAAAAAAATCCTACACATTTGAACAAACTGGGAGAACACCAGGTCTGGTAACAGAACCCCCTGCACCCAGTAGAAGAGCGGGAGGAAAACACTGACTCCTTCTCACCCCATGAGAAGGGCTCGGGTTGGAAAGCAGAGCTCCGGAGGCCCGTTGCAGTGGCAGGGATGAGTGCTGGGTGAACGCTACACTCGAGTGTCTGAACGAACAACTGCTCTTTCAGGCACGTTCGGCCCGTCACCCCGGCTAACTCAGCATCATAACTGTGGCTTTAATTGTTTTTTAGAGGCTCAGAAACAGTAAACTGGAGGATGCCTCCTGCTAGTTTATTTCCAAATTTGGGTCAGTATGGAGCAGGTGTGAGTTGATTGCCAACATCAGTCTCCTGGCCTAGAACTTTGCTCCTGCTCTGGAGAGAGCTCCCGGAGCACCAGCTGGGGAACTCTGGGCACTGCACCCTCAATGGGCCCGTTTCCTCTCCTATGGAATGAGGTGGAAAACAATGCCTGGGGGGCTGGTGCTGTGGCACAGTAGGATAAACCACTGCCTGCGACACCAGCATCACGTATCAGATTGCCTGTTGGAGTCCCCTCCCTACTAATGCACGGCCCAAGTACTTGGACCCTACACCCCCGTGGGAGACCCAGATGGAATTCCAGGCTCCTGGATTTAATCTGGCCCAACTCCAGCCATTGTGGCCATTTGGAGAGTGAGAAGTGAACCACAGGATACATGATCTCTTCTTTCTGTAAGTCTGCCTTTCATATATATATATATATATATATATATATACACACACACATACACACACACACACACACACACACACACACATATATATATATATTAAAAAGAAAAAAACAACCCCTGATCCTGGAATGTTGAGAGGATTAAATGAGGTGAAGCAGACAGAAAGTTACACACAGGCCTGGCACATGGTGAACACCCAGGACCCTACTGAAGCTATTCTAACTCCTGCGCTCCTAACCCTCCCTGCTCCTGGTGGCTACTTTCTCTTCTGAACACTTGCGACCCTGACAGCCTACTTCATTCATTTGCCACTTTGACTTTCCATTTACTAACTCTGTGTGTGTGTGTGTGTGTGTGTACCACAAAATTAAGGGAATGTGTCTACATTCTCACTACAATACCCAGCCCAGTGCCCTAGACCCTGTAGAGCTAAGGAATCCACTCAGCTGCCCGTAGCAACCTCTTCTGCCTTGTGCACTGCAGGGTGGCAGGGGTGCGGGGGTGAGGGGGAAGGCTGGGCAGCAGGGCCAACACTGGCCGGTCCTGAAACATCAGGGGGCCGGCATTGTGGCATAGAGGGTGAAGCTGCCACAGGACACTGGTTTGTGTCCTGGTCACTCCATTTCTGATCCAGCTCCCTGCTAGTGGTGGTGGAGGATCCCCCAAGCCCTTGGGCCCCTGTACCCATGGAGGGGACCCAGATGAACTTCCTGGCTCCTGGCTTTGGTCTGGCTATTGTGGCCATCTGGGGAGTAAACCAGTGAATGGAAGATCTCTCTCTCTCTCTGTCCCTCTTTCTCTCTGTACCTCTTTCAACTAAATATGAATCTTAAAAGAAAAAAAAAAAAGGCTGAGTCAGGATTGCCAAAGTGACAAGCTGAGAATAAACTGCTGACCTCACCTGAGGGGAGTCGCAGGAGCTGTGGCCTTGGCCACGCCCTTCGAGGCCACGCCCTTTATCTGCTGGAGCCTGAGGTCCTGGGGTGGCCTCCACCTCCCAAAGCCTCCGGGGGACCTGGAGGAACTGATTGCTGTCTTCCTGGGAGCTGAAGGCACAGCTCCCATGGAAGCTCTGAGGGCCCAGAGTGGAGGGAGGGCTGGGAGGAGGTGGCCAACCAGCTTCTGAGCCCTGGCACCTCTTCCACTGATAGGATGTGAGTGGGAACAAGAGGCTCTAGACTCCACATCCCGCAAGGCAGGAGCCCTCTCCGCCTGGGTCTGGATGTACCCTCCTGATTTCTTCTTATGCTCCTGGGTACATTATGAAACATGCATTTATAGGAAAGCATTACCTACAGATGCAGCTAGAACTTCTGACCACTGCCCGGAAAGGACCAAGGTGTTTCCAGTTTCCCACTGGAACACTCATTGCCACAGCGCCATGGCATGGGCCCCCAAATCCAGAAACTCAGAGACTTGGTTCACTATGGATTTACAGCCCAAATGGAACAGGCAATGGTCGAGCCTTTGGGAAATGATCCCAGCCCAAGTTTACTGTTGTGTGGGAGGCCCTGCTCTCCAGTAGTTAATGTTTACCAGCAATTATAAAAACACAGGCATATGATGCCAGTGCATGCCAACAGAAGTGAGGGCCCTGGGGGGTGCTAAGGTGTGGCTGGGTGCGGGTAGGCCCATAGGCCACACCTGTAAGGGGTGAGGGGCAGGGAGGTTTCCCACTGGGAGAAGAGCTGCATGGCAAAGTGCTGAGAAAGGCAAACTGGGAGAGGAGAGGATTCAGGAGGGCCAGTGGTCTCCCCAGTAAGGGGTGAGTAGGGGGTGCACGCATCACGCAGGCAGACCTAAGAATCAGTACAGGAAGCAACCCCACATCTGTGCAAGAATCATAAGTGAACCCCCTCTTGGCTGCACTTCCCCCAGACTCCCCGACAGATCCAGCCTGAGGATCCAACCCCCCATGAGCCCCCGGTCCCTATTCCAGATTCAGCCCACCACAGTCGCTCCCCTTCCCCAAGAATCCACAGACAGGAACTTTGATGCAGGACTTAGATAAACCCCCAAGCTAAAGGGTGACACCAGCACAGGGGAAGCCCATCAAACGTGACCTGGAGCCAGAGTACAGAGGCGATCACTTGCAGAATACCACTGGATTGCTACTCACCACCAAACCCAACACCAGCTGAAACCACACACACGGGTCTTCACAAAGTTCACAGAAATGCATAGCACGAAAAAAATCCAGGCATGCAATTCAAATTTTTTTGCACCAAAATGAACTTGTCTTCTAATTCCATTTTGCCACAAACTTTCGGAAGCATCCTTGTGCAAATAAAACACATACGGAGTCTGACACACCAGCCTCTCGCCTCCCATTGCTGACAGGAAACACATGAAGCCGTGGAAACAAGGTTGAGTGACAACTTACTATCCAGGAGGCTCCGAAGAAACTTCCAGACTGGGGCTGACGGCTGAGCTCTGTAAATGTCAAAGAAAAAAAAAGGGGGGGGGGGAAGAAAAAATATTGTAGATGATTTATGTTGATTCTGAGGCTTCAAGCTACAGGCAGAGAGAGAGAGAGAGGTCACCTTCCTCTCCTGTCTAGATAAGGACCTCTGGGAGATAAGCAGTCTGGTTGGAAAGATTTCAGGGCTAGTGGAAGGCAGGGCTCTTCCTTGGGGTTGGTAGGGGGCTTCAGTAGGCTCTCCCACTCTCTGGTCTTCTGCTTTCCCAGTGGATGCAGCCAAGCCCGTCTGGGTGGGTCAGGAGGTGGCCCCCTGACTCCCACTCCTCTTCAGCCGCAGGCCGCTGCATGGCTGACAGGGACAGCACACTCTGCCAGCTTCTCCCTGGTGCTCAGGAACCTCCCGCCTACGCCCTGCAGGCCCCTTCATGCACCCTAAATGCCACATCCAGCACTTCAGGCCCACAATATATGAAGTGTGTTTTAGAAGGCCGCACCACACTGAGCCCATGGGTTTATGCCTGTAGATTGAGAAGGGTGGAAACGGACAGAACACCAACTCCACAAAAACCACGAATGACCATTTCAGCATGGACAGGGGAATGCTTTATTCAAGTACAGGGTATGGCACAAAATGGAGAGAACAGCCAAGAGCTACGTGCAAAGGAAAAGCGTGATAATTATGGGTTTTAGCGTTTCTGTTGTCTGGGAGGGAAGAATGTAAAGAATTCAATATAACTTCATAAGAATAGCGTGCACATTGAACATATCAACGCCAAAGTTGACTTTTATAGATGCTTCTACCTCTAACCGTGACCACTTAAAGGAACACAAGCTACCTAGAGAAGAGACATTTGGGGAAAGGAAAGAAAGAGAAAGGAGAGGTTGTGAAAGAGGGAAGGGGCCGACAGCTCTGCCTCTGGAACTTACCCTTGACCTGATGGTGCCGCAGGCCACCCCGCCACTCCCCGGGAGGGCACCCACTCTTACCTCCACGGTCACCCTCCAGCTCTGCTGGCGGCACAGGCCTCACCAGCCCGGCCTCCTCCTCCTGCAGTCTCCTACCTCTCGGCACCTGTCCCTTTCCAGTCTCCTCCCTTTGAGGACCTTGCCCTGGTCGCCACCAAGGAAAAGCTTGTGCGTGACCCCGCGGAGCTCTCTGGGGACACCCCCTCCTTTTCTTCCACCATCACCTTTGTTCAGAGGGCGCTGGCCCTGCAGGATCCCTGATGCTTTGTCACTCACTCTAATCGGTCAACAATGACGCGGGAACCTCCCCCGTCTGGGTTGCACCCTGACTGTCCCCGGAGTCCA
The DNA here is from genome assembly GCA_949820135.1 of Sylvilagus floridanus. NCBI lineage: Eukaryota > Metazoa > Chordata > Mammalia > Lagomorpha > Leporidae > Sylvilagus > Sylvilagus floridanus. The sequence goes on from OX463235.1 coordinate 48,121,224, forward strand.
CGCTTTCAGGCCTCTCTGGGGCACGGCTGTTCTCCCGCGCTCTCCTCTTGCTCCCTCACTCATTGTCCCCTCTACCTCTCTGAATGGTTCTTTCTCTGACCCTCCCCTCCCGCTCCTGGGCCATGTCACCCAGCACCCCAGTGGGTTGCTAGAATTCATCTACGAGTGTTTATGTTATCCTTTACGAGTGAGGCTGAACTGCCCAGGTTCTGAAAGCAAAGTCCCATTGGCGTGTCTGAGACACAGCCAGGGCTGAAGGGCAGCGGGCACGCGAAACAACACCAAGATGACTCAGGTACGCATCAGACATTCGGCTGAGCCCTCTGCCTTCAGGGCGGCAGCCTCTGCCTTCAGGGCGGCTGCACATACAATTGCTTGGGGACTCTCTAGCCGCCCAGGTACAGAAGCTCTATCATCTCCCACCCCTTGGACAAGTGACTCCTTGTTTGTTTTCGCCCAGCATGCCATCTCAGGCATCCCACCCTGCACCCCAGCCCACTCTGGACTCACCTGCAGCCGTGGCTCCCGCTCCAGAACTGGCAGTGACCACTCTCCGCCCTGGCGGGACTTCCATCCCACAGTGGCCACGCCTGGTTCCAGTCTCCACCCCATCACCCATCTGCCCCCATCATGTGCACAGCGACTCACCTCTTGGGCTTCTATAAGTCCCAATGGAGGGTTTGGGCCTAACCACTGGCCCTGCTGGCTCCACTACCCCCCAGTCACCTCTGGATTTCTGAACGACAGCTGCCAGATCGGGCTGGGACTTCTTAGCTTCTGGTTCTTATCCCAGCCCCCTTGGCCGCTACCCTAACCCCCTGGTTGGTCTGCTCCGCCCCTTCCCTGGCTTGGGTCTCCTCCGGCACTCAGGTGGCATTTCATACCCCCGTCACCAGTGCTGGCAGTCCGGCCCTCTTTGTCCTGCCTCTGCCTAAATATAACAGGGAGCTGCCAGCAGTTTCCACTTCTCCAGCAGCGTCCACGCTCACGTTTCATTTTCGCTAGAGGTTGCCTTTCCTTGTGACAGGCTCTGCTGCTGGGTCAGGGGACCTGGGAACTGTTGTGCAAATATCTGGTGTTTTCTTCCCCACGGGAAATCCATTCACCTCGGGGATGCCCCGGCACTCTCTCCTGCTCATTAGCAGACCACATCTTGCCATAGTTCCCTTTAAACACATCAGTCTGCATGGGCAGTGTTCACTTTCAAATGCTTCTTTGTACCCAGGCTGCCTCGGGAGAGCGTGATTTCACTGACAACTTTCTGACCTCTCAAGCGACAAATGCCACGACTCTCACAGCACCATGCACACCAGGGCACCCACATCACTGCTGCTGGGTTTTCAAGAGCCATCTCTGAGGTTGGCATCTCCCAGGGCTGCAGAAAGGACAAGAGGATTGGCCAAAAGTGCTTCCTTGAAAAGTCAGAGGGTGCACAGAGGTGGAGGGAGGGACCTGAACAGGACCACGCCCTGCAAGCGGCTAAAAAAGAGTGAGAAAGTAGGGTGCCGGGGGCGTTCACACCACCAGCCGTCCTGCAAACTGCTCAGAAATGCCCTTTCAGGAAGATGCCAAGTTCAAAGGGAATCCCGAGGGAAATATATTTGGGAGAGGGGGTCTAACATGGGAGTCCACAAGCCATGCAACCGAAAACAAGTGGCATCGCCACCGGCGCCTCGGCTTTATCCGAAACCAAATGAAAGGAACAAAGCGGGGTGGAAAGGGAGCCGCGGGCACGGGGAAACCAGGAAGTACCTGTGGCCGGGCTGCGCCGCCGGCTTTATTACTCGTCTCCATTTGTTCTAAATCTGCCTCTAACTCTGTGTGGCAGAGGTTCAGATCTTTTTCTAGATTAGTCTGGTTCAAGAAAGAAAAGATGAGAAAGAATGTTTTAGTTTAGAGGAAAGGGAGAAAGCATGGAAGGTTAAGTTTGAAAAATGAATTTTCTTCTTTTTTAGTGTTAAGCTTTAATAAGGCCAAGATGGCATGACTACAACCCAAGGGCTCACTAGAAATTAAAGACATGAAAACAGAGAGTGCAACAACAGGCTGATCACACAGAAATCCTGAAGCAGTCAGAGCTTCAAAAGTCTACTCTACTTGCTAAGGAGAACTACAACTATCACAAAACCTACCTTTAAGGAAATACCTAGTATCTCTCTTTGCAGAGTATGGTGACTGTGGCAAATCTTATATGTCAGTTTAAAAGCCTCTAAACATTAGTGTATGTTTTAAAGACTTTGTTAAATACTACAAGCCAAAAAAAAAATCACCAAGTCTATTTTTAAGTGGTTTAAGAAAAGAAAAGAAAACAAACCCACAACACACTCACACTGCCCAAGGCTAGAGCGCACACAGACAGTCCAACGGAGGCGGCGCGGTGCAATTACCTTTCTATCCTCTCTAGGAAGGATAGAGCAGTCTCCAGGAGTATAATCCCATATCTTTTTGGGAGGCTGACGGGAAGCAGAGGAGGAAATGAAGAAATGAGCGTAAAGACATAAAGACAAACATGGAGACTGGCTCAAACGAAGAGGGGCACACTGGGGGAACCGCATCAACACAGAGAGGTGGACTCAAAGGTTGAGGGAGGGGGCGCTCGGCCTGAGGACACGGGGCTGGGGGCTGGGACCGTGAACTAGACTAGGGGGTCTGTGTCTGAGTCTCGAGAGCAAATCCCCATTGCATTCTAAATACTGGACACTTAGAAAAGAAAAAAAAAAGCAAAATAAAATTCACACAAATTTGAACAAAAACTGAAACTTTCAAATTCTTCCTGGTGCTGTTCCAAGCAGGGCTGACCCTGCAGCTCCTACGGCTCTGAAGCAGTCGTCCCCACCGTGACAGTCACTGAGCTCACAAACGTGGGGATCCAGAGCTCTGGCCAAGGGCGGGGGGGGCTGCCCTCCCCTGCTTTCTGTGCTTTGTGGCAAGGAGACCCACAGACAAAACCGGGGTGAACCAGACGCCAGAACAATTTCACACCACCAGTTTCAAAATTTTCTTTGACAGCTTAGCTGGGGTCTGACACTACTAGTGGTAGGGAGGTACCCTCCCACCCCCTTGGAGAAGAGTTAAGCTGAGAATCGGAAAGGTGGGCAACAAGCTTTTCGTTTTCTCTTTTTGCCCTTCCTGTTCAGGCTACAGTTGCGTCCCCACGGCGGAACTCTGCTGTGAGATGAGAGGGAGAGGACACTCGGGAGTGACCAGGCCCTTCCACCTCCGCAACCTCCTTCGTAACTGCCCTGAGATGAGAAATTCCTGATCCAGTAAGCTCCGGGGAGATGGAAACAAGAGGTCACTAAGGCTCCTTGAGTAGGCTGCAAACCTCTCTGTAACCAACTCAAGGCCCTTGTGCCTTGAGCATACAGATTGAATTACGCCAATTTCTGTGGACATTTGAGGGCCGAACAGGAGAAAAAGCTGACGCCGGGCTCTCTGTGGTGAATCTGCAGGTGAAAATGTATCAGGCCCTAAGGTGAGCTGACCTCTGTCTGTCAGCAACAGACCCAGGACATCATCTTCCTAATGTTGTAAAATGAGCTCTTAATACCCTCTGGGGAAGGAGACTTTTGCCAGTCACTTGAGAGCCACTACTCACTGCTTCTCCTACTGCAAAAAAAAAAAAAAAAAAAACAAGAACAGTGCTGACAAATGACACTGGCTCTGCATAATCCTTCCCCAAGGGGTCCCTGGAGTCCTGCAGTGTTTGCTGTTGTACAACAACCTGCCAGAGCTAGAAAGATTCCCAGTCGGGACCTTGCCAACTCACTCTGCGTGGCTTTGTGTGAAGGGGCGAGGCAGAAAAGGCTCAGGATTAATGTTCTGGTGGACTTTGTTTGGGTGATGTGGTCCCAAGTTGGAGTGAAAAAAAAAAAGCAGCAATGATGCCCCAGTTGATTCGGCGGGGGTTTTAAATCAGTTCTGCTTCTGAAGAGCTGCAGACAATGTTCGAGCCAGCTCTCGTGGTTCACATTGTTTATGTCTCTATTTTGAGGTCCAGAGTGTTTGGGGTAGGAAGAGAAAAACTTCTTACCACGCCTCCTTCCCAGGCCCTGCCGCTGAAGCTGGTAATGCTCCCCTCCCCCCCCTTGGGGGGCCTCAGATCACAAAGGCCTGTTCATCTCGGCGCTATTCCCCAGGACATGGGCACGGATTGTGTAATTCTGGGAAGCTTTCAAAGCTGTTATCTTTTCAAGTCAGACCTACATAAAAGGGGGCGGTCCCATTAGAAGGAGTCTGAGGCCTGTGCAAGGGACACAGGATCATTTTGGAAAAGCATCTCCAAGTCTCCAGATAACTAGGAGGCGGTGAGAGCAATGGGACGGGGACCAGTTACAGGAAGGCGAAGTCCACAGTGGACTGCACTCCCGTGAAGAGCCTGTGTGGTTCTCAGACCACAATTCCCAGCAGAGAAGGTGTTAATTTACCAAGCTGTTCACACAGCCCCATTCACGTATGCTTGGACTGAAGTACCGGGGCGGGGCTGGTGCTGAGGTGTAGTGGGTTAAGCCTCAGCCTGCAGTGCTGGCGTCCCATATGGGCACCAATTCGAGTCCTGGCTGCTTCACTTCTAATCCAGCTCCCTGCTAATGGCCTGGGAAAGCACTGGAAGATGGCCTAAGCAACGAATTTCATAGAAGTTCTCCATCAGCGGCCACTTGAGGAGTGAATCAGCGAATGGGGAACCTCTGTCTCTCCCTCTCTCTCTGTAACTCTGCCTCTCAAATAAATGTCTTTAAAAAAAAATTATTGGCAACAATTTATTAAGACTAACCAATCACATTCAGTTATGAAAAAAGTTTCATAATTTTTCCTAAAAACTAATACTCAAGATACAACTCACTTAGCTTTTAGCAGATGAGGTAGTTGAAAATTTGTGAATTCTGAGACTTCACAAATCAAAAGCATGGGCATAATTTAAAAACAACTTTTGCCTTCTTTGATTAAAGTATGAAATTATGTCATAAGGCTTTATGGTAATATCCAATCATGGCCTCTTGGGGTGTGTGTGTGTGTGTGTGTGTGTGTGTGTGTATGCGTTTTGGCAGGTGAGACATACATAAAAATTAGTTTGAGATAATTGAGCAGGTCTTAAGGAAAAAAAGGAAATAAGTTAGGATACTGAAAAATGTTTTTACATGTGAAAAAGGTTGGCTCAGGCAGAGTAAGTCTGTGTGATGAACAGCAGAGAACACAGGGAGAGAAGTGAGAAGCGTGAAGTAGGCATCAAACATCCCGGGAGGGGAGGCGCGGCTTGCAGTTAGATGCGCCCCTCTCCACTGGGCAGTAGGTGGCGCTATTCATCCATGGTAGCTCAGGGCTTTGGCAAGACAAGCTCTAAGGACAGGAAGAGAGGAATCAGCTGTTCCTAGAAGCAGGTTGCTTCCAAGGCAGGTGCTCCTAATCCAGAAGCTGCAAGGTCTGCATCACTGTGTCAGGTTAGCGATCTCGGAGCACACGCTTAATTCCCCTCTGGCTTTGTCTTGATGAAAAATGCACATCATGGAATTCCACATTTTACTGTACAGTTAATTCCTGCCTGCCTCTAGCACTATCATCCCAAACCACAGCAGCTCAGAAGCTGGATTCAGTGAAAGTCTCACACACCGAACCTAATGCAATGCTTTACTTTCATATGCTTAACTCTCCACCTGTAAATTCCATTTGCAACTGTCATTATTAATAGACCTTAAAGTATCTGGAGTTTTAAAGTCAGCTTCCAATGACCTCCAGGGAAAGGATGAGCTCAGTTCTCCCTCTGTTTAATATTCTTTTGGGTGCATGTTAAGAAAATCCTCCTGTGAACGCCAAAATTCTATCCGTATCAAAGTCGACTCCTAGATACCACTGGGGAAGCTGCAGAACACTAAACGTGTTAGACCTCCTTACTCCCATTTCAAAACTTGGGAAACGTCATCCTAGCTCATAGGGTAACACTGGCATAGGCGGCCCTTCTTTGACTTGCTCTGGCACTTCTCTGGTGCACATGCTTTCCAAAAACACTGCTTAAAGCAGTGACAGGGCTGCTCCTCCTGGTGTTCAGCGCTCGTGAAGGCTCTGGCCAAGGCAGTGAGCCAGTGGCTGTAAGAAGGCTATCCACGAGGCGCGCTGCTAGTGGTGCGCGGTCCTAGGACAAGCGCCGACTTAGTGGCGTGTCTCTGGGATATTCTGGCAAAGTTGTACGTCCAGAGTTCACTGCCCTTTCTTGGTGGAAGCTTACTGGCTGCGCTGAGAAGAGACGATCCCACTAGTGCCTCCAGCAGGACTGCTCCCCACTTCCTGAATTCCTTACAAACAGATCCGATTCTTTAGCAGCAACAATGCATCAACAGCACTCTTTTACAAGGTGGATAACCACCGAAGCTATTAAACTTACCGGTTTCCCAAACTCCAATTCCGAAAAGAATTTATACCAAGGTTCATTCTTTAAATCTATCTCTTCTGGGCTTATATCCCGACTCTATAGGGGTTGGTGATAGGGAAATGGAAGAAAGAGAAGGATAACATTATGCAAAGATTACATAGGATCAGGCCAGTAGAGATGCAGTGATTTCCAGGTACGTACAGCAACTGCGGTTTTCGACAGCAGCAATCATCTTGCTTTGTTTTCCAACACCAGCAAAAACAGCAGGACGAGGATGAGCTTGTAAAACCAGGGAAACTGAACTGGGGAGCAGTGAGCGAATCGCTCTCAGTCCTCAGGCAGATGGGCCAGAGACAGAGGACTCTGCAGCCCACTACACCCCCCGCAATGAATCTGAACATGGGCGCAAGGGTATTCCCCAGTACAAAGCCCTTCTTCTCTCTACACAAGGAACTATTAGTTACAAGCAAATAAACTGGGGAGCACACCAAACGTTTAGCCACCTATGCCAGCTGAGCAGAGCAAACGACTTCTGTAGCTAGTACAATTTTAGTGCTTTTTGGCGAGGCTTCCTTGAGGTTTTCCAAATAAATGTAAATGCCGACACTTTATGAAAGCCAGTGGTTAATACTGCATCTTTAATGGCACACGAGTAGGTGAGAAACCATGTCCCATCCACAGGACAGTGAAAGATGACTTAAGTAAAAACAGAGGACACACAGCGAAAAGAACATTTTCAACAAGCATCCGTGGGCATGAATACAGATAGAATACATCTGGGGTTCTACGAAGTTAAAGAACTGGACAGAAAAATGAAGTGAAGGGAAAACTGGACAAGACAGAAAACAGAACAAGGGAAGAAAACCTCTGGGTTATATTACAAAAATAAGTTAGATTTCTCATTTGAAGAGGTATGGTATAGACTAATAATGTGATTCCATGGAATTTAATATTTCATCAAATACGTATAAAGTTCTGGTATCTTACTCTGTGGGTTAACATGTGTTTCTGAAAATACAGGTGCAAAACGAATGCCTGGAAAGTAAATCAGGGTTTCCCCTGGATATTGGCAGAGATGTTCACATCAGACAAAAGTGTTTGAGGTTCATGGCTTAATTCGATTGATATATAAATGCTTAAAAATAAAACTTTGGTAATCACACACACACACACACACACAAGAGATGCAGTGATTTTCTACAGCCATCTGAAATGCAAAATATACATATCACAGGAGAAATCATACCACCCCCTGGGGCTGCCACACATGAAGAGGGGGGTGCCAAGTCCACGGGGTGGTTCCGCCTGGATGCCTTTTTCCTAACCCATCAGTGGCCAGCCCCTCTGCAGCCTGCAGACATGGTGTGCACCTCCTCAGCGGACGTGGCCAACCCCTCCTCCTTCTAAGATCCCGTGAAGGATCTTTCCTCCGCCACAGGCGGGGCAGATCCAGACAGATGGCAGAGAACTTCTTGTTCACTGGAATTAAACTAAGAGAATCCAAATGAAACGGTGCTGGAACACGGGGTTGGGTCTCGTGCCCCTAGGTGACGTCTCCTCCTGCTGTCTTTGGGGCCTCAATCCTGAAGGGGATGGCTCGCCTCCCCTCCCCCTACACTGAGGCCTACAAGGACAGGACTGTCCAAAGACGGCCGTCATTCTACACCCTGATGGAAACCCATTTCATGTTTGTAATTACATTACCTTCGTGAAACCCATTTCATGTTTCTTACTGTTACAAAGACTATTTATAAACTGATCTCTGGAAATAGGGTAGGCTGGGTTTTTTCTTTTTTAATGAAACATAACAACTCTTTTGGGAAACCATCCAAAAGTTTTGGTATTCATAGTCCTGAAAAAATTAACCTATTTGGTTCCCAGCAGCGGTTTGCAAACTGTTTTATGGCTGGAGTGAATACGCAGCGGGAACGACTCGGGAGGTTTGGTTAAGCAGCTCGGGCCCAGAGCAGCTGCCCTCAGACCCAGGAGCCTCCCAGATAAAGACAGAAGCAAAAATGTGGTGTCACATGGCACCGGCAGAGGTGTTCCATTTTACCGGTTACGGTGCCATGGCAGGCCTGATTATGGAACAGACTAACAGAAATCTCTGCGTGCCCAGCAGGAAGCCTGCCCTGGCACACAGGGCACATTCCATCCTGCCAGGCTCAGCGAAGGGCAGCGCCTCGCCAGGAAAATGCCGGCCTCTCCTCAAGGACAGCTCTACTGCTGGAAGGGGAGCCGGAGACCAGCTTGAAGGCCAGCTGCACAGGCCACCTGAAGGTGGCACAGCACGTCACCACCTGCACAGTGCTCGGCCCGTACTGCCCCAGCTGACCTCTCGCTCAGGACCTCAGTGAGACAGCAGGCCAGGTGGCAGCTCTACTTAGGGATGGCAACACTGAGGTTCAGAGGTTATGTGACTAGCCCCAGGATGTAAGACAGTCAGAACCGAAACCCAGCACTCAGACCTTCCAATTCCTCACCGGGCCCTCTCGACACCATGCTGTGTTCCACTTCTCCTACCCAAACGAGAAGGGGCAGAGCCATGAGGTTTGCCCATGACATCACGTAAACAGGGCTAAGCTGAAAAGCCAAGGAAGAAACCCAGAGACGGTGGCCTGAGACAACGGCCCTTTTACACTTCAGAGGCCATGCCGTGCCCGTCCATAGTGTTGGAATGTCTGCCTTCTAACTCTACACCTGCGGGAACAGGGGCCCCACAATCTAACCCAGGGATGTGTTCAGGAAAGTGGTTCTGCAGATACATTTGGTGAACTGGGCTGAGGTTCTCCAGAAGGGACTGTAGGGGAAAGTACAAAGGAATGGAGTCTGGAAAAGGCCATTTCTGACAAGGAGGGGCTGACCACCAGCTCCCGATTCCGAAGCCAGAAGAAAAGGAAAGCAGCTCCTAACTGCGTGAGAGGAGGGCCGAGCAGGTGTGAAGACGCCGGTGTGAGCCTGTCCACTGGGTGACCAGCTCATCGAGAATGGACGTGTCCCGCGGGGTGTGATGCGAGCACAGTGTTCTATTGGCCTGGGGTGGCGTGGGGAGCCCCCAGGGCAGTCCTTTTGGTCCACCAGTCTACCCTTCCTGCTGGCAACATGTAGACGTGCCCAGGAGGACACGACGTACACTGCCACACTGAAGCAAGTATGAGTACCCTGAAGTAGACAAAGACAATCTTATCTCAAAACTTGCAGTCTGCATCAAAGTATTTAATTGGTATACTCACCCAGAGTTAACCAAAAGCAAGGGGTGTGTGTGTGTGTGTGTGTGTGTGTGCGCGTGCATGTGCAGTAGTGGTGATGTGGCGGGGAATACTGCTCAAATTCTAGCAAACCAGATACTTAATACCAACATGCAAGACTCCTACACTGAAGCTCACTTCCAACTTTCCTGTTCATGTGATAAAAATAGGAGGGAAAAAAACATTCAAACAGAAAGGGCAAATTCAACTACTGAAAAGAGTCAAGTGTCAAAAGGTTGAGAATCAACTGAAATTTCTAACATTAAAAACTTCTCTTTGGAAGAATTAGGGCTGAACTGGCGCCCCGGGCTGCCTTTGGTGTTTGTGTCTCACTGTGGAGCTGACGCGGCTTGGGACAGCACAGAAGAGCGTCGTGTGCACCCAGAGGGAGCTCTGTGATCCACCTGCATAGTCGCCAGCACTCTCCAAGGAGGGCCCCTCATGCAGACTCCCTGTTACTTTCCAGGATTGTACAAATGACACGAACGACCCCAAGAACTATGATCCGGAAGATACTTGCAGCCATCACCGTATCCAGGAAGAAAACTATGTGGCTGTTTGTCCTAGTTCTGGACGCTGCTGACATTGCTAGGAACCCAGGAAAGGAAGTAGACACAAAGAAGAAAAGAAGCGCCAGGGCCCTCTGTGAATGGTAATATGGCCGAAACAAAAACCCCGGGGACCTATTGAGTCTCTGAAATGGTTTCCCCTTGCTCACGTGTGACAGGGGTCCCACGCCAGTATTCAAGCGTCAGGAATATACCTGGACAGCAGCACCTTCCAGGAACAGCCCGGGGCAGGTGCCTTCCACGTTTGTTACACACAAGACACCTTCTCACAGCCAGAGAAGCTGCCATGGAGGAGGAAGGCAGAGACAGAACCTTCCGCTCCTCCCTGTGGTTTCTGCTTAAAATAACCACAGTGCACACTGAACGACTATGCTAAAAGCACCTCCGTGAGCGGCTGACCTTCTTTCCTGGTGAAAATCACTGCTTGCTCTGTGCTTTTAATGATGTCACCTTTTTATTTTAGCAAAAGTCAAATCGATTATTCCTGAAAAACATGGAGAGCAGAAGAGGCAGAGGGAAAGTAATTGGAACCTGCATTTCGGGGCCTGCCTGTTCTGCACTTGGTGTGGTTAACAGCGTTTTAATAAAAGCCAGGCCCCGGCGTGATAATTGCATCCCGTTGTCACAGCTGGAGGCAACATCCACGGAGCTTTGGAGACTCCCTGGCATCGCCATCACAATTGTGGACCAGCTCTTCCTAACAAAGGGTGAATAAAAGGAAGGGTGATTGGCAGATCAGAGCCTGACCAGTCTGGAAAACTTCTTCCCATTTCACAGAGCAGGCTGCTTCTCCGGGGAGGTCTGCTGTGCCCACCCAGGCCTTTTCCCCACTCACAGGGGCTCAGAGACGTGAACTTGTACAGGGAACCATAAACCAGGCTGAACAGGAAATGAGTCCTCAACATTGCACTTGTCAAAAATGGAAGATCTAAAAGACATACGCTAATAGCCTGGAGCTTTTTTTCCCCCCCAAGTCATAACGTCCTATTAATTATTTAGTCTTTAATGAGGTACTGGTGATGGCTACAGAATTTGTGCTTGTTCAAATAAGTCACTTAAAAAAAAACTGACATTAGTGCAACTAAGGATAAGTCTGATAAATGAACGGTTAGACATCCAAAATAATCAGCAGCAGAATCAATCTTTATGTTAGCAACACGATTAGAATTAGTGAAAGCGTGCACAGAAGGCGCGACAGAGGCACAATGAGAGCTTTTTCACAAGCAGACCCTCAGGAATTATTGTGCAAATACCTGCAAAGATCAAACATGGGTGAAAACACTTCTGTTCTTTCTCATTGTCTCCTAAACCAAGCAAGCCTATTTCAAAGGGCAAAGACCATGATCCCCCGGCACAACGTGTCTGGCTTTAAGAACATGGGTACAAAGAGACAAAAGAACTTCAGTGTGCACATTACCATCTTTTCGTTGGTCAGAACGGAAGACTTGCCCGGCTGATACTCGTAAATGCTTTTGGGCTCTGCGCGGTATTTTCTTGTATCCACTTTCTTATCGGGGGGCTCCCAGTCGTTTCTGTTGAAAGAAAATCCTATTAGAGCGATTTTCATGAAAATTAGCATCAGCTTCCGACACGGTCTGACTTTGGTTGGCTGTCGTCTAATCAAGGAATTTTCATATCTGAAGCATAAAATCGGAGTCAGGGCGAGCAATGTAATTTCTCCACACAACCAGTTAAATCTCTGTGCCTGCCTCACGAGGGGCCTGAGGTCTCCTGCACTCAAAGCCAAGCACCAGGCAGCAGAGAGAAGAGAGAGAGGCAGGCAGGGAGCAGCCAGCAGCAAAGCTCGCTCTGGGAAAATCTTCCACCTTGCTCTGCTGTCATGAGTTTGTCATTCCCTAACCATGCCTGCTCTTCCCACTCACACAGTGAATGCCGGAGGACACTTGGAGGTTCTGGTTCACATCTCTGCTACATCACCTGCCTGCTGGCCACGTGGTCTTAGCCAGGCACCGTACCTCTTAGGACATCATTTTCCCCATGTGAAAAATGAGGGCTGTTGTAAGGCTGAAAGGAGACACTGCATAGAAATGACTGGCAGAGCTGCAGGCCCTCGGAGCTGCTCAGTAGTGGTTAGCTATTATTACAATGGGGTTCTTTGCTAGTCCCATTAGAGCCATCCACCTGTACCCCCACCAGTCTCAGACACTTGTCTTGGTTTCCAGTGATGGGTTTCACAGGCTATGTGAATCCTTGCAAACTGCAAATTGCAGGCACGTGTATTACTGCACTTTGCACTGTGCCCATGTTTAGTTTTTCTTTTAAACCTGTAAGTGTCTTGATGACAGAGACAATGATTTATATATATTTAAATTCTGCCATAACATCTGGTTTAACTGGTATAGATTGTGCATAGTAGGTGCTTGATGAATGCACTCCTTGAGGGCTTTTAAAATAGATATTCACTTCTCTATCGAGAAGGGAAATGTGGAAATATGAAACTAGATGTCTATTTAAGGAAAAAAATCATGATTTCACTGGGCCAGAGCCTTTTGTAATTGGAGAAGTGGCAGAAGCTGGGGGCTGGCAGAGGAGTGGACACCTGTCCCAATGGCACGAGAAAGTTACTCCATCGGGCATTTTTAGAGACAAGAACTCAATAAAAGACAAAATTGAGCTGTTGGGTGCAGGCATAAAAAGATGATTAATGTCATCATTAGAACAATTCCAAGGCATACATGTCACCATACATGTTACATGGATCAACAGACATCAGGAGCACATAGTATGAGCTTGGAATCTGAAAACATTTCTGTTGTGAAAGTGCAGTGAGGACACTCATCATCAGCATTAATTAAACCACACTATAAACCAGGCACTACTAGGAATGCTCCTTGGATTATCTCACTTCTCAATGAAAGGAGAAGGCATGCCATTTTTCTCTCCATTTCACAGATGAGCACATTGAGACTCATGGGATCCATGTGGCACGTTCCTGAGAGAGGAGGCTGGCAGCTCTCAATCAGAGAGGCCCTGCAATGACACGGACCAAAGGGCAAGGGAGCACTCACCTCTCTGGGCTGGACTTCAGCGAGGAGGAGCGGGCTGGGAGGGGCAGCGTGGCCGACCGCTTCACTACCTTCTCACCATCAATGTAGCTCATCTCACTTTTTGAGCGGGGCACAGAAAGGGGAGATTTTGCTGGAGAAAGAAGAGTGCATACCCAAGACTTTAAAAACACATGAAAACGGACAGTAGGACGATGCCTTCCCTCACCCTCCACCCTCCTTCCTCCCCACACCCAGGAAATTCAAAGTCACTTACTATCTTCAGAAAAGGAGTAACGAGGAGAGTACAGATCGGAGTCGTCATCTAGTGAACAGAACGAAAAGACGTCAGGGGCAATCAGCTAAGTGCAGCAAACCGGGCCGGGTGCTCTCTGCATCCCCAGTCCGGCACCACATCCAGCCACACCCGGGAGCCCAGCGCAGAGAGGAGCAGTCAAGCGCGGGAAGCCACACCACGGCAGACCACGTCGGAGAGCAGCAAGGTTGGCAGAGTCCACCCAGCCCCACAGGACCCGCAGTTCGGACGAGAACCTCCACGGCTGCAACCTACATGCAAGGGGACCAAGGGCCAAAGGCCCTCCTTTGCCAAAGCCGCGATGCGGGCCCCCCACTCTGGCTGAGTGGAAGGTGGGGGCGTCGAGATGGCTCCCCCACTGCATCCCCTGCTCAGAGCCTCTTCCCTGGCCCTGGAAGGGGAGCCCCCGAGGGTGTGGTTTCCAGCTCCCTGCCTCAGCTCCGGCCTGTTTTATGATTCCCCACACACCATCATTACCACAGGCTCTGTGGCTGAGAAAACTGTCACTGTCATGTTTCCGCCGCCTCTCAGCCTGCTTGCATGAGCAGGTTTCCTTCCCTGAACGCAAGGCAGCCATGACGGCATGCTTACGTGGTCAGCCCTGCAGAGGCACCACCTAGGGACGTGTCCAGCTCGTGACTCTGGACCGAATCAAACTCGCCCGAGTGTCTGTGACATGGAGGGGCTCCTGCAGGGCAGAGCACACATGCCTGTATAAGGAGGACCCTGGGGCTCTAAAACGTGCACAACCGACACAAGATCTGGACCCCTCATGAAGGCAGCTACAGTGCTGAAGTTCTAATTCAGAGCCCAGGCACACTTCTGGGAGCAGGTTTTCCAATTCGGACTGTCCCCCAAATGCGGGCTATTTAGTCACTACATCTGAGACGGTCCCTCCAAAGTGTCACTCCAAAAAGCCTAGAAGTCCACCCTCTCGTTTTCTGTATCTTGATAACCCAGATTCGGAACTCACATATATAGAATGAAGCCTCGACTCCCTCTCTTAAGAGCCCACCAACTTTAGCAAAGCCTGTGAACTGATCCACAGACAGGGCAGAGAAGCCAGATGTTTTATGTTAACAACCAAGTGCTAATCAAGTTTCGATGCAAGTCATTTCAGGTTTCAGAGCAGAAAAGGCAAGAATGCTTTATGAAATGTAAGCTAAGCTAGCTCTGCTCTTGCTCTAAGTGCTACTCACAGATAACCCTCGGTCACCCCTGCTTGTCCCTTCTCCGTGCCCGATTCTCATCTGCCCCTACTCCCAAGTAAGGGAACAGCATCAGGTCCCAAGCTACCTTTCCCCCCTCTCCTCCCCAGTCTTCTCCTTCAGGACAAGAATTAATCAACATCAAGGCTCAAGGTTCTTCCTAAAATGTTCACTGTTGTAAACTGAGCATATAATCTTATTTTTGCCAATTTATGAAAACAGGGTACGGGAAAGAGATAAAATGGAATCCAGAAATACATTCTTTGAATCTTCTGAAGAATTCTGTTGCCTTTTTTTTTTTTTAAAACAGAGCTTCTGGGGCTGGCGCTGTGGCATAGAGGGTAAAGCTGCCACCTGCAACATGGGCATCCCGTATGGGCACCGGCTAGAGAGCTGGCCCTCCACTTCTGATCCAGCTCCCTGCTGACATGCCTGGAAAAGAAGCAGAAGATGGCCCAAGTTCCTGGGCTCCTGCACCCACGTGGGAGACCTGAAAGAAGCTCTTGGCTCAGCCCTGACTGTTGCAGCCATCTGGGGAGTGAACTAGCAGATAGCAGATCAATCTCTTTCTTCATCTGCCTCTCTGTAACCCTTTCAAAAAAAACTAAAACTGATCAGAAAAAAAAAAAAAAAAACCTGATGCCTGCCCCAAATGAAAAAGTTAGCTTAGCTACAACTCGATATATGTACTGCCTAAAATATAGCCTAATATTTTAGCTCAAAATCCTGTACTTGTCTGAGTCGTGAAAGGTGACAGCCTATGAGTAGATGGGAAAGCAAGGGTTAATTCTTAACTATTACCAAAGGCTCATGAAGTGACAAATACAGTGATGGGGGGAAGGGGCGTGAAGAATGGTATTTAAATATTCAAGGATATTTTTAAGCATGAGCTCTTTAAAAAAAAATGTTGCTCCCTAGAGCTTTCTGATGTGAATTCTAGAAGGTTCTTTGGAAGGAAAAAAAAAAAGAAATAGTTCTCATAAGATGGGAAAAAATAGCAATGCTTGGGGAGTTTATCAAAGTCTTACTCAGAAAAGCAGCCGCAGCCACAGGGAAGCTGGGCAATGAAGATAGCCGGGCAGTCTGAGCACCTGGATGCTCTTACAGCTTCCTTTTCTCCCTTCTTCTCTGGGACGGGGGAAAAGGCTAAGCTGGGGCCTGTGGACAGGCTTCTCACATCTCACCCAGTATCCAAGGGTCTGACGTGGGCACTTCCCTGCATGGACGTCTCAGAGAGCAAACTGTGTTTTCCAGACTCATCTCCACAGCTCTAGCAGTTAGGACAAGTTCTAGAGGATGGATAACTTATTATTTCTTGATGTTTGTGTTGCAAATCCAAGGTTAAAGAACTTTTACTTCTGTGTAGAAATATAAAAAGTAACTGTATCTCCTGTTATTGAGGGCCTAATGATGGCTGGTGGTTTATTGATATCATCTCACTTACACCTTGCAAGAACCCCAGAAGAAGTAAATATTTTACAGACAAGACAACTAAAGCACAATCAGAGAGACATCAGGAACAGATTCCAAGTCTTTCTACCTCCCTAAGGCACCTCTGAGATCCTAACAGGGGTGGCTGCTTTGTTCTTTCAGCCCAGACTCCTGCACCCAGTCCTGAGAAAGGTGGAGGACTCAGCCACTCCGTTACCATTTCCATTATGGAAGAAGCAGCAGCAGGTGTGGTTCTGAAACTCAAGTCCTGCACTGCACTTCCGGCCAGGCCAGTTCACTGCCTCTGCTCTAATTTTCCCTGTCTCCCTGCCCGAGGGATGCTTAGGCAAGTGGCTGGAGTTACCCCACATACTGTGGCTATCCTGCCTCTGTCCAGTCTCCAGGGACAATACACGACACCGAGTCACTCTTGCTCCATTCTCCACTTGCTTTCTGCAATGTTCTCCTGGTAAGCTCAGTCCACACTGGGTCAGATGAGTATGCAGCAGAAAAGCCTGGAATGGGAAAACTGGGTGGAAGGAGCATCCTTCTGCAATTCTGTGCACCAGAGCCGGCCAGATCAAATGGTGTGTGTGTGTGTGTGTGTACAAACACAGTTAAGGCACACCAAGTGAAATGTTTCTCAAGCTTTCTGTGAACTGGCATCTGAAACCCCAATTTCCCTCTCAGTACTCTTGAAAATAATGCCCTGGTGGACTCAGCAGAGCTGGGGTCTTGTGACTGCTGCTCGTGACCGTGGCCCTGCGGCACGGAGCAGCAGGCACGGAAGCTTGGCAGCACTCTCGGAACATCCCATGCCAGTGATTCTGGGAAGCTCTGACACTAAGCAGAACTCACCCGGGGGGACCAACCCACTTCAGGGCCCTGAAGGCCCCCACTGGGCTCTGTTTACACACCAGCAATTCCCATGGGGCCTTGGCAGTCTGTCCTTGGTAGCTCAACTGGGGGACAGTGACTTCTACAACTGCCGGGAGCCACATAATTGCCTTGTCCAGCCACAGTGACTTTAAATGAGCCTCTAAATGGCTTCTTTATGGGCTTTTTTTTTCCTTAAAAAATTTATAAAAATCGTAAAGATAATCAGAGAAAGTGCTGGCTGGAAACTGTTGTCCTACAAATATCTGGTAACTGACCAAAACAAGACAATAGGCACAAAAAAGCAGCATTTTTGGAACCACTTCCTGGTTGCTATCACATTTCAATGCTATGCATTTCATAGGCCTTTACATTTGATTTTCTAATATTAATACCTCGTTTTAAACATCCTTTTCCCGTTGCTCAACATAATTCTTTCTTGGGTTTTACCCATACACTTAGGAAGAGGAAGAATGTAAAGGTAAATATAGGTGCATACATACACACACACATACTCTCTCTCTCTGTGTCTCTCTCTGTGTCTCTCTCTCTCTCTCTCACACACACACACACACACACACACAGCAAAAGTAGTTAAAGGGAAGCAGAGCAGATGTGGAGTTGGGTAGAGTCTGGGTGGGATGGGCAAAAGAAAGGAAGCAAAGGAAGCGAGGAAGTCAGCAGGTCTAGCAGGTATGGGAAAGTCACAGCACCGTTTGTGATGTGGTTAAAGGCAGTTAAGTTTTAAGTGATTAAAGAAGAGACAGGGCAGGATGTGGGATAGGTGGAGAAGACATATCAAAGACGAGAATGAAGTGGAGCAGGAAAGGAGCAATGGAAGGAAGTCTGGGAGGAACAGAGGCTTGGACAAGGACTCACCGGCCTCATCTCCTACCGGGCTGCGAGGTCTGGCAGGTGGAAGGGGGATGACGGCTATGTTTCAAAGCCTGCGCACTGCACTGGCTAGGCGGAGAGCTGCTGGGCAGCCCTTGCAAGGAGGGCAAGGGTGGCCGCTGCAAGCAGCCCAGCCCCTCCTCGGGGCAGCTCCAGCTGGAGTCTGGGGCAGAAGGCACAGATCCTGGCCAAGCATCTTCACAATAGCGTGACTTGCTTAACTCAAGCAAAATAAGGCTGTTCTTAGAACCCCTGCAGGGCTGCAGAGGATTATTTTAACTCAACTACAGACATGCCTGGGAAAATCAGCCTCCTTAAACACTTGCTTTGTGCAATCTCATCTAGGAATGAGGAGAAAGCGCAATGAGACAGACCACATGCCACAACTGGGGATGCTACAGGTGCTGTCTTGAGCCACAGCACCAGGAGGTGGCACTCAGAACACAGAAGAAGCACCCAAGAGCAAAGGAAAGTCTGGTCTCTGGGATCTCCCCTTCAGCCATGGCCTTTCACCCTGCCAGGGTCCAGCAGGTGCTTGCCAGCCATGGACCATGAAGTAATGCACTGCTTATGTGCTCCTGCAGCAGATTGTAAGCCATGATTTTTAAAACAGCTTCTGTCTTCTTGACAACAGACGCACCCTGTGAGCCAACGTCATTTGAGTTATGATCAGAAGTGAAGGGTATTTCTTTTGAATCTGGATTCCCCACTCTAATTCAAATTCCCAAAACTGCATCTAGGCTAATCCTCCACCTGCAGTGCCGGTACTCCGGGTTCTAGTCCCGGCTGGGATGCCAGATTCTGTCCCAGTTGCTCCTCTTCCAGGCCAGCTTTCTGTTGTGGCCCAGGAGTGCAGTGGAGGATGGCCCAAGTGCTTGGGCCCTGCACCTGCATGGGAGACCAGGAGGAAGCACCTGGCTCCTGGCTTGGGATCGGCGCAGTGTGCTGGCCGTAGCAGCCATTTGGGGAGTGAATGGCTCTCTCTTTCTCTCTGTCTCTCTCTTTCTCTCACTTTTTAACTCTGTCAAAAAAAAAAAACCTGCATCTGGGCATCCCCTTTGGGGATGAAGGTTGGGGCTGGGGAAGAATGGGGCTCCTCCATGCCAGTGGTTTTCAACCACGGTCATGGGTCCCAACTCATGGACATCATCCTGGGAGAAACTGGCCCAGCAGATGAAGGCAGGACTGGCTCAGGGGAAGCTGGGTGGCCTGGAAAAGCCCTTGACAAGAAGGGGACAGCCAAGAACATGGAGAGCATCAGTAGAGAGAACAGACTCAGCCGAGCAGCGCAGCAGAGCAAGGAAAAGTCCATATTTGGGGGCCCTACAGACCCAGGTCTGAATTCTGGCTGTGCTACGTACTGTGTGGTCTAATACATACTATTTAACCTCTGTCAGCCTCCTACTCCTCATTGGTAAAATGAAAGTTTGGAGCCAGCACTGTGACATAAAGCGGCTGCCTGCAGTGCCGGCATCCCATGTGGATGCCAGTTCATGTCCTGGCTGCTCCATTTCCAATCCAGCTCTCTGCTAATGGCCTGAGAAAAGCAGTAGATGATGGCCTAACTGCTTGGGCCCCTGACATACATATGGGAGACTTAAAAGAAGCTCTTGGCTCTTGGCTTCAGACTGGTCCTGCCATTGTGGTCATCTGGGGAGTGAACAAGCAGATGGAAGATCTCTCCCTATCTTTCCCTCCCTCTCTGTAATTCTTTCAAATAAATAAATAAATAAATCAGCTTTTAAAAACTGAAGGCTTATCTCCTGAGGTTGCTGGAAGGACAGAAATAAGAGTCATGCATTCAACATAGAGGCCTACATCTATTAGGGTCCAACTCACGGCAGTCGCTCCGCCACCTGGGTGGCGGTGCTGCCACTATCATCCACAGGAGGGCGACTGTGAGCTGTAAGGGGCTGGCCACACTGTGTCCCTTAGAGCAGGCGGCGGGGAAGGGCAGGAACTGCATTTCTAACAAGATTTTCCATAGCTGGTCCCTCTCACTCCTGCTTCAGGAAACCTAGTATAATTGTATGTAACATCTCTTCCCTCCCACAGAGAGAGAGATTATAAAACCACTAGCGGTGATTTCTCACTGGAATTTACAGAGGTTTGAGGTTTTTTTAAAGTATATTTTAAACCTCAGTAAGACATGATCATGTATGTGTATTTATCTTCTAAAACTCTAGGCAGAAGGTTACTTTTTCACTGTAGCTAGGGGAAAAAGAAGGTTGCTATTCCAGTATAAACAAAGTCTCCGAAAGTGGCTTACTACTGAGGGGAGCAAGGACCAACTTTGAGATACATAATTTCTGGTCCTTTGTAAATAACTAGAATTTAGACAGAGGCAGCAGCCCTTAGGTGAGGCTTAATTCCAAATTCTGAATTACAACAGCAGCAGCAACAAAAACCTTCTCCCCAGGAGGCAGGCTCTGGAATGAGAGCTCCACCTCTCAGTAAAGCCGGCTATTTCCTAATTTGCATTAAAATCCTGGGGCAGAGCCTCAGCTAGGCGCCATTCTGTGCCATTCTGTGCATAGAGCCCAGGCCCCCTATCAGGAGCAGCACCACGGACAGGGCTCACCTACACCATCAAAACCAGAAACCCCCCACCCAGAAATCCAGAGAACCTCCTGAAACTTAAAAAAAAAAAAAAAAATTTAAATGACCTAGCTCAAATGTCTCCCTCATTTGTGAAAAGCGTTGACCTAACTGAATGCATCAGTGATCCGCGCCCAGGCAGGGGTAGGGGCGTGAGATGGAATCAACCCTATTTTTAAAAGCTCTCCAGGGAAGGCGCCTTCTTAGAAATTTGTGTTGGCTTCTCTCTTCGCCATTACTGAGGGGGAAGCCCATTTGCGCAAATGATTAATAAATCCTCATGTTTTTGCATCAACTTGGTCTGGAGTTTGGGTCTTTGAGCGACCACCGAGCATATTGGATTCCCGATTTTGGGGTCCTTCATTTGGAGGTCCCACCGAGATATTTTGGACGCTCCCAGACCCAATTCCGTGACCTGTTGGAGAATAAAAGCTGTCAACCCCAAATGGTCGTCAGACAAGGCTTCCAGCCCATTCCACTGGACGACCTGATCAGCCCTCTGGACCGAGCAGGACAGTCTTTCCAAGGCCACTGTCACACACCATAAGACAGATAGCAAGAGGAAATACCCAAATCCCCCTCGAGGCCCATGTGCCAGCTTCAAAGAAGTTACAGAAAACGGAACTCCATCCATAATCCCAAAGAAGAATTTTGGGTATTACCTCTTGAGGGGAAAATGTTAGGTAGGCAGTCAGTTATGAGCTTATGTGTGTGTAATATAAAGGCATCCAGGTCATTCGTGAATGGCTGTCCGTCATTCGGGCTCTAGTGTTAACCCAACAATACCAGGCTCTCAAGACTATTAAAATACCCTAAATTTTAAGATTAAAATTAGTTCAAAAGGAAAAGGGGGGAATGAAAGACCCGAGGAATTCCACCCCCAGGTTAGCCACTCCCCAGTTCCAGTTTCCCCAGGAAGAAAACTGGTTGTAACTCCTGCCCAGGCGCCCACGTGGGATAGCCACGCCCCCCATCTAAAGGATCCAATGAGTACTCTTGGTAACCTTCAAACTGGCCAATCAAACCAAAGCGTGCGAAATATGCTAATCTTGTGGTTCTTCTCTTTAAAAACTGCTGTAGACTGCCGCTCGGGGCCTCTCTCTTCGCCATTACTGAGGGGGAAGCCCATTTGCGCAAATGATTAATAAATCCTCATGTTTTTTGCATAAAAAAAAAAAGAAACTTGTGTTAAACTCTAATCATCTTTGCTGGTATGAATTTTTGTTGTTGTTCAGCAACTTTTTATTCATCCAGGCTATTTCTTCCTTTTTTGGTTTTTGCAAATAAAAAGATAGTAAGGTTTGGTAAGGTTTGTTTCTAAATTATAGGTGACACATCGTCACACCATCATTTGCTGTTTATGCTGCTAGGCAAAATGACCCCCGGCCCCTCCTGTGCCAGACTTGATGTGCAACAGAAAGCGGACATTGGTGTCACCAGGGTTGCTAGCTGTGGCGGTTAGACGACACAGGGGCTCTGAGTGTGAGGCTGTGAATCCTGTCTAGGACCAGCAGCTGGGCTGACCGAGGAAGCCACAGGTGCTGCTGGCAACAGGCCCAAGGCAACCTTCCAGCCCCGTGGCGCTGTGCCTCTCCACAGGACTGCTCCAAGCTTGCCTTCCCCGGCCCGTGGCGCTGTGCCTCTCCACGGGACTGCTCCAAGCTCGCCTTCCCCGGCCCATGTCCAGGAGAGGCTGCGCTCTGCCCTTCTCGCCTGATCTCAGAAGGCAATGCTGTCTTACCAAGTGAGGTTGGGTCCACAAATCAGAAACTGAAATTTCCCAAAATGACCCTGAAAAACACTTCTCCCTCACCCAGCTCAGGTGTTTCTTCAGCAGAGCTTCTGGCTAGAATCAGTGTCCCAAGACTGAAAGACCAAGTTATCTACACCAAATAGACTTGTTGGGACTGAGGCCACTGATCACAATTAGACCGCCAGCTTTTAGCCTCTAAGTCTGGGTCTGCTTGTAGACTTCTCTTTTCACTCAAATAGGACCCAGGCGTGAAACGGTTGGGAACCACTGACTAGGACACACGACAGACACCAAACATGGACTACTGTATGTCAGCTGACACTGCAGCTAAAGCGTCCCAGGGAGTCGTCTCATGTGTGGCAAGTGACCCATGAGTCTGATGGGGCAGGTGTTTCGCCTAGTGGTTGCGATGCTGGCTAGGAAACCTACGTCCCATATCAGAATGTCTGGGTTCAAGTCTTGGCTCTGTTCCCAATTCCACTTTCCTGCTAACGTGTATCCTGAGAGGCAGCTCAAGTGGTTGGGTTCCTGATACCCACATGGAAGACTTGAATCGAGTTCTTGGCTTCCAGCTTCAGCCCAGCCATTATGGGTATTTGAGGAGTGAACCAGTGGACGGGATCAGCCTCTCTTTTTCCCTCTCCCTCTCAAATACCTAATTTTTAAAAGAGAGTCTAGATGACGGAATGACCTAAACAATGATGAGAAAGGTGGTACGGGGGGCTCACTGAGCTTTTCAGGGCAGAGAAGCACCAAGGTGGAGGCACGGGGATCTCTACAAAAGAACTCTGGTCCCATGGTATAAAGCCTTCACTCAGCAACACTCCCCAGGTACTGCTGAGGACCTAGTGTGTGCCAGCAAGGTTTTCCGTGGCCTTCAGGACAGATGCTCTCCCACCCGCCCCGCACTGGACACAGCGTGCTGAAGTGGCCTTGTCTAACTTTCCACCGGATGTGAATTTTTGAGGACAGGCCACGTCTTACTCGTGGCATTATCTCCAGTTCCAAGGACGGTGCATGGCACACAGCAACTGCTCCCTCCACTGCTGGAGCCCTCAACATCTGACCTTGGAAGAGTATTCAACAAAACATCTTTCTCCCCTTCCCCCATTTCTGGGTCACTCATTTAAAGATCAGACAATCCCAGCTACAAAGATATTTCTCAGACTGCCCTTAACTCACCTTTTAGAAGTTTCTTTGGCACCAACACTTTTTGTTCCAGAAAAGAATTAGCTCTCAGATATAGATGTGGCTTTTCTTCCCCAGCAGGTGCCAATTCCTATAGAGCTCTTCATGAAATACTTTCCAGCTTGGCCAAACCCTTACTTTAAGGAATATCATCTTTTACCAGGACTGAATCTTGAACCTGGACACCTCCTCAGGAACTCTCTACCAAACGGAAACACTTCGAGGGCCCACAGCAAGAGGGGCCCAGTGTTGAGTCAGCTGCGCATACAGGAACCTGGTAGGTTTTATATTCTTGACTGCTGGCAGGTCTAGGTCCCATAAGTCCCCACATCACTGCTTGGCCACCAGCATCAGGTGACCCTGTCACCCACTAGGTATCAGGCCCTGGGGGCAGCTTTTGCCCAATCCCCCAGGTCCAAAGCGTTATAACTAAGCCACACTGGCTACCCCATCAATCACACAAACCCTAAGGGAATAGGGCTAAAATACCACAGAGAGATGCTGCTCATAGGCTCAGCGAGGAAAACACCACCACAAGAACACAAGGTCAGAGGGAAGCAAATGAACGGGAGCAGCCCTTAGCCACCAGGAAAAAGCCCCCCGGTGAAAAAGAAAGAACAGCACTGGAACAATGGGAGGCACACGACTTCCCGTGAATTACCTTCAGACTTAGGACTAGGAGTAGAGGCAGGAAACCGGTAGGTAGGAGTGTAAGGATTGTCCTCTGCGGCAGAGAAAAGCAGTGCGTTTTGAAACTATCCACCATGAAGTGGAGGAGCTGACACGCCCCCAGCTGCCTCTTTCAAATGACTGATTACCGGTTTTAGTGTCATTAAAAGCACAAGGGCATCACACTTAAAAAACAGATTAATGAATTAGAAAGGACTTAGTCATTTTAATACAGCACATCATGCAAATGAGTGAAATAAAACTTTCACCAACCAAAAATGACTATGAGAACAAAATCTAAAAGCCAAACTTTATGCCGATAATGGAGCTATAAGAACTACTTTAAGACTAAGGCAACAGATATACTGTCTAAGTTGATGGTACCTTCAGAATTTTGCTGGATTTCAGGAAGTTCGGGGAATTTGTACGTAGGGAAATAAGGATTTTCTTCAGGAGTGTCTAGGAGAGGAGCAGGTTTTGGAGAGAGAATAGGGGAAGATACAAATGCAGAGAATGAACGAGTAGGGATCCACATACAGTGCAGTCTCCTTGCCTTCTGGAACACGGCAAGCTTCGCTAGTGAAATGCTAGACATTCAAACCGCTTTAAAAAAAATCCAGTCCTTTTGCCTGAATCACTGAGACATATCAAAAGAGACCACATCATTTCTCTTCTTGGACAGAAAATCACTTAGAAACAGGCTCCAAATGGCACAGCATGTCAAGTTCTTACTTTTTGTAGGCAAGAAGTATTAAGTATGACAATAAATAGTTCGTAAAGAATACACTATCCTAAGATGGTTTTTTTTTTAAAACCAAAGCTCGTGTGTGGACATTAGGATCAAGGCAAACATGTTGAGTCTTAATTCTACAAATACCTCTGCCTGTCATTAGGGCAGGTAGTTGGGTTTGGAACCTGCAGTTTGGATTGAATTGATAACAATGGCACGAGCAGGCCAATGAAACTACGTCTTTAGGAAATATGCATGTACACGTGTCTCCGCATTAGACTTGCAAGGCTGGGTCTGAAGGTGAGAGTCGCAGATGGCTGGAGGAAACGGAAGGCCACTTTAGGAAGTGACCGGTGGCACTGACCCTGTTCAATCATAGAGATTTGGTGCTTAGCATTGCCACCACGACTCATCCACCCAACCACAGTGGATTTTACACCCGACCCAGAAATGCCAAACACCGAGCACCTCAGTATTCAGAAATAGTTTGAAGACGGATACACCCAGGTTGTTGTGAACCCAGCAGGAGCAGATTAACAGTGATGTGAATCGGCACCCGCAGCTAATTAGAGACTGAATATGTGTGGCTTAGGCAGGAACCCTGACCAGAGCACCTCTTTGCCATCGTGTGTCAATCACACCAGGCAGCCAGACTGGATTTGGGCACAGGGAAAAGCACCCTTCCCATGGTGCAGCCACATCCCTGCCTGCCAGTTAACTGGCAGTGATGGGTGCTGATGGACGCTGATGAGGCCGCCTGAGCACTGGCCCATGGTTCTCCGGCCATGCTGATGCAGTGGGCCTCTGGTTTGGAAGCACTTATCATTCAGCCTGAACAGGCTCTGGTGTGTCAGCTCTTGACTAAGTCTCAGGGCTACCACCAGGGGCTGGCTCCAGACTAAGGAGACTTTTCCTATCACCACAGCCTTACAGGTGCACTGGGCATGCCACTTCACAAGGCCATCAGGATTCTCGTTGTGACCCTGTGACGTCCCTCAGAGGAAAGACAAACACAGTGGGGCACAATGATACAATGATAGGCCCATAGTCCCACGAGGGCTTGAGGGGCTGAATCTAGCTGAGAACAGAATTTTCTTAATTGCCAGTTCAGCGAGTCCTCGACTCCCTTTGCCCACAAGGCAGTCACGGGCTGACACAGGGAAATGGACCTAATGCTGGAAGCAGGTGGGAGTGGGCGCTGTTCGCATCCCGGGCAGATGCATGTTGGAGCACAGGCAGCGGCATGCCAGGCTCAGCCCGCTGCACTCCACAGCTGGGAGGAAGGACTTGTGAGCGGCCCTCAAATTCCACATCTGAGGCAGGCACACAGCTGCATCCTCTGCCCTGTGCTCTGAGGTGCATGGTCGGGCGGAGGCAGAGCAGTACCTAACAGGGTCTCCCAGCAAAACGAGGTCAGGCCCCCACCGCAACAGTCGGGTTATGGCGCACAGCACAGCTTCTACAAGTGAAAGTCAGTACCTCTGTTCAGTTTGTGGATCTGTTTAAACATGGTCTTGTACCAGTCTTTTGATCTCTCGGTGTTCTGTAGAAAAACAAAGGCAAAGAGTAAAGTACATTGGAAACCTTGGCACATTTCACAACTTTACTGATAATTAAATCAAACAGGGACGCAGCAACACCTGAAGTCAACAGTGCCCCACTTGTGGCAAAAACTTCCGGGAAAAAGAGCAGACAAACCCAGAGATTCAGACCTGAATCTGCCATTTAACCAAGAGAACGCACATTTTTAAACAGTGGAGAAAGATCCACTTGAAATATGTCTATTCTTACTGTGAAAAATTTCTCTTTTAGAGAGAATCTCATTTCACATGTAGCCCGTGCTGACCTGAAAGCTTCCTAGGAGCTTGAGAGGCACATTCACTTACTCGGCTATGCCCCTACCTATTCTGGGTTTTTCTACAGAAATGAGTGTAAGTCCCCTAGTACAGGGCCAGACTTAGAATGCATACGGTGAAATGTAGCCCAGGAGAGCATCCAACACCACAGCGGTCTTGCTTACCACAAAGCTGCCCCCACCCCAACCACCAAAGGTAAAGAGCAAACAAGGGAGGAGACAGAGAGCTGGTGAGATCAGGTATTTTCACCCTGACTTCACATATGAGAAAATGAGATACAGACCCCCAGGGAGAGCTGCCCAAGGCCCCAGGACAGGCAAGGCAGTGAGCAGAAGGCTCACAAGGGGGAGTGGCACAGGGATGGGACGTGGACAGACCACTCTGTCACCCCATGGTGTGCAATCCTGGACAAGTAACAGAACCCCTCTGAGTGCCTGCTTGCTCATCTGTACAATGGGAGCCTTGTCAGTCCCCACCACTCCCTCGGGGAGAAATGTTTAAATGAGAAAATGCACTCAGGGAACAGCTGTGATGACTCCTGGTAAGATTTTTCTTTCTGCATTATTACTCAGGACCAGAGAACAGCTCCTCTGAGGCTTGGCCCACTGCCATGTCTACTGTCCTCCTTCAAAGGGATGCAAAAAACAATTCTTTTGCAAAACGGAAATCACAGAGGGACGGAACACATCTGACTGCGTGTCAGACACTGGGCTGGCCTGGAGCTGCTCAGGGCCCGAGGGTCACGCCTGTGTAGGGAGGAAGGCGGGGAAGGGCCGGAGCCCGGCTGCCACAAGAACTGCTCCGCCCAGGAGGCTGTGGCCGGCTGAATCTGTTCTGTGGTTCCCCCAAGGTTTCCTGCTCACTCTGGATCATGGGTGTCATCCATCCGAGATCTTCCTGAACCTGTGCACAGGAACCCTGGGCCTCATTCTCCCCCTGGGGTTCTCTAACCCTGCACCAAGAATTTCTGAACTGGCTCCAAAGGACAGTAATGAAAGCAGGCTGCTTGCAACATTCTCTCCTCCAGTGCTCGCTTGCCAAGAATGGCTCAGAAGTTCTGCTGCACAGATCTCTCTGACCTTGTCCCACGCAGCTTCCTGGCCATTTGACCGTGAGACCTGCTGCTCGGGAGACTCCTGAGAATCCTGCATCTGCTCTTGGGAAAACTGTTGCCCAGCAGGCCCCGAGCATGGCTCCTGGGGGCTTGCAGAGTCAACAGTGTGAGACAGGCCCCTCCCCGCCCACTGCCCTGGCCTCTGGATCCCACACATGGGGTTTCACATGAGGACACGCTTGTCGTGGCCTGTTTAAGACAAAGTCTCACAAGGACTTGCAGGTCAACACGCGTACCCTGAGTGGGATGCCCACTGTATCCATGGATGCATCACTCAGGTCCTGTGCGCTCTGCACCACCCGCCTGCCGCCATCCTTGGTCTTCTGCTCAGCGGCCCTGCCAGGGGATGTGGGTTTTTCCTGGGCTGGTGCCGAGGCCTGTTCTCCTCTGCTTTCTGAGACAGGATCTGGAAATAAAGAACAATCATTAGCTGTGGCTCTTCTGGTAGTTGTGAAGCAATAAAAGCCTCCTCAACAGTCCAACTAGGAGGCAGTTTGCTTGCTAATTTTCAACTGAAACCAGCTCTGCTTAGGGCAGGAGTCAGCTAGCGAGGGCCCATGGGCTGGCTACTCCGGTTTTCCTAAGTCATGTTTCACTGGAATCCAGCCACACCATTTCATTGACATATTATTTTCAGATGCCTTTGGGCTACCACAGCTGAGCTGAGCAGATGTGACAGAAACCATACAGCTTGTAAAACTTAAAATATTTGCTATCTTGCCCTTTAAAAAAATACATTTGCCAAGACCATAAGTGCCTCGTGGAGCAATGCACCCTGTGGTCTGAACATCCAAGTAGTTCCAATTTTCTAGAAATTAAGGGAGTAGATAGAACTACAAGAGGGTGGCTAACCAATACTTGAAAGCTCTTGTTTCATCTTGGGGGAGTCACTTTTCTCTGCTTTTCTGTACCTCCGCCTTCTCATACCAAAATGGAGATAATATTCGCATTGGCAAAACTCATGGCAATACTACAAGAGGACTTACCAAGATAATTTATGACACAGTACTCAGAAAGCTCTGCCTTGCTAAGTGTATGTTACATTTCATTTAATTTGGTTCAAGATTAGAAGTTATAGAGAACTAATAAACACCTAAGTGTGAGCTACAGATCAGAAAATTACTTAAGATAATCTGCTGTTCTAAGCCATGTCATTTGCTATGGGAGAGGCATCTGCTCAGCACCCGACAGGTACTACGCATCGTGCTCTGCCCTGTGGCCGTGAAGGGGAACGTATCAGAATCCTGTCCAAGGAGACAGCATAAGCAAAGGGCCAGGGGCCTCTGAGCTAATTATGTGCCAGGCAATGACTTGCTCCACTCTTTATTAGCATTATCTTTCACCTTTCTAGTAAACCTAAGAGGAAGAAACTACAATCATCCTTTCATTAAAAAAAAAAAAAATAGTTAAAGGAACTGAAGCACAGAGATACCCCGTTTGGAGTTCCACAGCCAGCACAAGGCTAAGCTGGGATCTGGCCTAGGGTGCACCTGACTGCAGCAGTCCTCTCAGAACCACCTCCTGTCCTGCCTCCCTCAAAGCAGCCACTGGAGTTCTGAGTCTGGGAGCCTGGCCTAATAAAAGAGAGGAGCTGGGGAGGAAAGGAGGCGTGGCTGCTTCCACCTGACCATAGTACCTTTAAGACCACGAGATGCTCAAGTAGAAAAGCCCTAGAGATCCTGAGGAGGAATACAGAGGTTACCCAGGTGAGACGCGAAGAAGACAGAGGTTACCCAGGTGAGACGCCTTGGCAGGAGTGCTGTTTTGCAGCCATGGGCACAAAAGTGATGGCTGGCATCAATGAGACAGATGGGCTCAGCATAGGAGGAAGGGCTACCATCTGCACTGAGGGATGCCACGTTACAGGCTGCAAAGCAAAAGAATCCCCACGCTGAGAGCGAGCATCCGAGGGCCTGGAGATGAACCAAGAAGGTCCAGCAAGGTGCCATGAAGCCAGAGAAGACAATGCCAAGAAGTGGGTCGGTAAACCCTTCAAAGCCCCCGAGACGCAAGCCAAGGCGGCAGCGGCAGCAGCTTAGGCAGAAGAGAGGAACACGCTGAGGCAACAGTTTTGGCAGCACAGTGAAGGCAGGTGCCGGACTTCAGGGAAGGGGATGAGCATCGGAGAGGACGGGGGACGGAAGTGGAGATGGAGGGCGGTATGGAGGAAGGAGTGTGTCAGGCAGGAAATCGAGAGAGCAGAAGACAGGGCAAGAAAAGTGTAAGCCAGGGGCACGAGAAGTGCTATCAGCGAAGGCCATGGGTGATAACGAAGGGCGCTGCCAGGTGCCCGGGAAGTAACCGTCCCCTGACTGATGTGAGAGAAAGGCGAAGGTGCAGGGAGCAGGCTGGCACCACAGGGCCCGTGCAGAGTTGGGACAAAGTCAGCAATGTGTATGCAGCAGTGACGTCAGCACACTCGGCCTTTACGACACTTGGTCTACCCAACAGGTGACTCTGCCCAGATCGCAAACAAACTTCTGAAGCGCACGCCCAGTCTGTGAGGGCAGAACGATTTCTCAATAATTCCATGGGAGACTCAGCTTAGCGAGTGCCTGGGAAAACCTGATCCCTGGCACTGTAAACTTGAACAGGTGTTAAGGCCAGCCCCACTTGAGGGGACGAGCTCTGCGCCCAGGAAATCCCGGCGTCAGGCCAAGGACTGGGCAGGACGCCTGTGAGTGCGAAGGGATCTCAAGTGCCCAGAGACCGCCTTCATACGGTTGTGCTGGGCACCCTCCCGCACCCTCCAGAGGGGCAGGAGAGCTGCTGGCAAGCTCTGTCAGCCGTGCTGGAGACACTCGGGCCCCTCCTACCATAAGGTGCTGACAGACGCGCCACTCCCAGGATGCTAGGCCCAACGTCATTTCTTTTTTTAATTGTTAGGGCGATGGCTCCATCAACAGTCACTCAACAGTAAAATCCAGGCTGGCAGTCCATGGCTTTGACCCAGAGCTGCCAGAATGCTTTCAAATTACAAAACAACAGCCCTGAATTTTATTTTAGAAGTTCGTGATCATGTAATTCATGACCCAGTGGGTTTCCGGATAAGGAGGGCTGAACTAGAAAGACTGTTAACTTTTATAGAGAAAATCCAAGGTGGCAGCTGGACCAGGCAGGGGACAGGGCCACGCTCTGGCACCTGTGTCACAAGCAGGGCTCGCTGCCACGTCTCGTCAGGAAGACGCCGATGCAGCTCAGGGCAACCGGGGACGATTCCTTGAGATTCACACAATGCTTTAACAAAGAAGGTCTCGGGCCTCCGAATAAGTGATGCTGATGAGCTCAGCCAGGGCCTCCCTTTCCACCATACCCATAGCTTGTGACTGGCGATGACAGCACAGCTTCTGTTCCCCTGCCTGCACCCCAGCCAGCCCTTACGGTCTAGCCCTTAGCTCATCTCCCCATCTGCCTGAGAGTGCAAGCCACATGAGGCCAAACGCCAGGAAGCGTTCATTCCTGATGCCGCTCACAGAGCAGCAGAGCCCCACCGGGCTCCCAAGCCTCTGCTGACAACCAAGAAGCAGAAGCAGAGACCCGGACGCTGGACTGGCAGCTCCTTCCTACAGGAGCTCCTGAGCACTGTGGCGCCACATCTTTTGAAACAGCTGACACTGGGTGAGCCCACTCCATCGGCATCATTCCTGTCCCCAGGCCCAGGGAGGCCGGTAGCGTCCAGCTCACTCCAGAGCTGAGCAGCCAGCTGGAGCATGCCCACGAGGTGCAGAAGCCCTCACCTCTGCGTGGCCTTTCCCGGGGTGCAAAGCACCCTCCTCCTTTCTGTCACGGGCAGGGATTGTCACCCCCACTGCCCACATGAGGAAACATGGCTTAGAGAGGTGACATCACTTACCCAGGGACAAACAGCCCTGGGGAGGGAAGGCCAAGACCAAACTCTGGATCTCCTGGCATGTGGCTGGATGTCTTTCATTTATCCCACCACTCCTCTCAATCCCACACGGGCAGGAAGGGGCCCACGGGAGCCACTTTCTTTCTGCTTTCAGAGCCACCATGTTCAGTGCCATCTGAGCTGCAGCCAGCGAATCAAGTGGGCTGGAGCGTCACAGCCTGAGCAGGGGGCAGCCAAGGGTACCTTGGGCTCAACTTCAGGCTGCCCTGGTCCTGCGGCCAAGCCCTGATAAGGGTGGGAACACGTGAGAACCCCCGTTCTCACCACCTGGGCACTCCACGAATCACAAGGGCAGCAGTGGGAAGAAGTCACAGACATCACACGGCAGCTGCTCAGGAAATGGTGGCTTTGGTTACCCACCAGTGTGGGGATTCTTCACCCTGGAATTCATGTGTGACACCGGACAAAGGATCCACTACCTTCATGGGATTCTCCAGGGAGCCCAGGACACAGGAAGGTGACAAACAATCACAGCACACCAAGCAGCTGACCCAAAGGAGGCTCTCAAGAGAATGGCCGGTGCCTCCGAGGAGCACCTGCTGACAACTGGAGCTCACAGCCACTCGTGCTCAGTGAATGACACTGCTCAGCACCCAGCTGTGAGGGAGCAGAAGCTCACTTGGTCTTCACAACAACCTGCAAGGAACTACTGCTTTCTCCAGTGACAGCAACGAAGACTGTGGCCCAGGGACATTCAAGAGCCAGCCTGAGGTGGCACCAGCCGGTAGTCAACAGGGGACCCAGGGTTCAGGGCAAAATGGCTACAGGAAGCCCAAAGGAAAGGGTAACCCTCCCAGCTCTGGGTTTCCCAGGGATTTCAGCACATATTTGTTCCCTCCCTACCCCGACACCATCCCAGTCCCACGCACCTCACCGGGGACTGAGCCTGGGTACCTGCCTGTGCCTACGTCACTCTGCACCTTGAGCACCTCTTGATGAAGGGCAGGCAAAGTGTGGCAAGCGTAGAGAACAGTGTCGGCACTATAGGGGAGTGGATAAGACACGCGTGTTCCCAGCCAACCCTGGGAATCTGAGCTGTGGCACACTCTGCAGAGGCGTCTGCACCTGCTTCGGGGCACAGTTACCCTGAAGGTACCTACTTGCATATTTCGGCACAGAAAGGAAAGCACCTGTCCATGTGTCCCAGTCCCACCTGCCCAGTCCTGGGAGAGAGACGAAGGCCAGGAGGTGACCTCTTCAGAGAGGCCCGCCATGACATTGCATCTATAACACAATCCTTGAGCCCCAGGCCTGGTGCTCACCCTCCTTGGCCTGGGTCAAAGTCCCCAGACGCACATTTGCTAGTCTGGTTCACCTGCCTGGTCTACCCCTGGCCAGCAAGCTCCAGGAGACAGGGCCCATCCCTGTCCCATAGCAAAACAATGTCCCCACCCCATGCGAGGCACTCGGGACACTGGTGCTCACTGAGCATCAGGTGGTCACCAAAAGATAGTTTCAACTATTCGGGGTTAGCATGTAAACAAATGTTTCTCACCTACCTGGAAGGCTACTGAGTCGTTTTTGCTGTTCTGTGACAAAAGAAAAGAACAGAGTGTGAGAGTCACACAGCACACGGGGGGGCCCACGGAGTTCCGCCACAAGCCGTGAGCATCCCAATCCCTGTGTTCGCCCCATCCCCTGGGCTTAGATGCTGAAGTGGGCAGCTTAGCCACAGGCATAAGTGGTTCCTATTACCCGGGCAGGGTGTCTCCTGGTGCCTCCTCCCAGAGCTGCACCAGGCCTGGGGCTTGCCACCGCCCTCAGATGATCTTATTACACAGGGGGACCCTCTGGACCCACTGGCTTCAATGGGCAAGACCTTCCGTAATCTGTCTTGGTATCTGATGGCAAAAATGAAGCTTTACTATAGCCGTGGAGCCCCTGTGAGCCAGGCACTGTTTAAACAGCCTTTACATAGAACACTTGGAACCTGCACAACAACCATAGCATTCAGGTGTGACAATTCTGCCTTGGGTACAGACAAGAAGACTAAGGCACAGCCTTAGCCACTATCTGGTTGGTTCAAGGTACAGGAGAAATCACTTTAAAAAAAAAAAGAAAAGAAACAGCTTTGTTCGGGAGATCTCAGATCAGGGGCACAAATTCTCTAAGATTACACTGAAAATCAGGTGGGTCTAGAACACAGCACCCCCAGCTCCTCCGAGGGCTGTTTCCAGCTTGACTCCACTCTAGCAGCTTCTCAGCCTCCCGGGCTCTGGCACGGAAGGGAAGCCACCACCTCTCTTGGCTAGTCCAGTAAGTACTTGCTATCAGCTAAGCACAAAAATGACCTTCACCATCCCCAGTTGCTAAATATAAAGCAGCCACACAGATAAAAATAGAGCGCCAGCCAGCCCATGGGTGCTGTCATCACCCACCCCACCCCCAAACCGCATCCCCACCCTCCTGCCAGAATCAGTGGGGGCAAGAAGTAAACAAAGCGGCTTGGGAGCTCACGACCAGGGAAAGTTGCCACTGGGCCCATCTGAATGCTCGCTGGACCAGCAGAGGCCCAGTGAGACACCAGGGCTCAGCCAGATGACAATGGCTGATCAAAGAACCCTCAGCATGAGTTTCCTCATCTGTTAAAGTGCTCCATGGTATGTAAGAGGATCCATGGGTCCCCCAGACTCGACTCTGCAGGCTGTAGGCAGGACCCTCTGCAGCTGGCAGAAGTGACCGATACTCGACATAAACAACGATGTTGATTCTGCTTTGGAAGTGTGGGACAGCATGACTCTGCCGGCAGTCATGACTGTTTTCAGTGGTGTTATTTAGCCAAGTTAGAAACTGCTAACCCTGGGGCAATCCCAGGACTGTTTCATGTACCCACAGCTAAGTCTGGGAACCACCAAGGCCTTTGCTCTCCAGCGTGGTCCATGGGCCAGCAGACCTGGTGAGCTCAGAGTGCTTTGCTGGAAACACAGAATCCCGCCCTCTCTTCCCCCATGACATCCTGACTCTGCACCTGCCAGCTAACAAGACCCCAGGATCGGATGCACATGAAAGGCTGAGAAGCCCTGAGTGAGGGGGACCCCTGCACCTCCTTCGGTGTTCAGAGTTTCCCGAGTCAAAGCCCCCTTCCCAGAAAGACAGTCAGAGATTTGCTCCCAAACACACTTAGGAGGCAGGGCACAGGGGCCATGCTCCTCCCAACCATCAGCTGCAGGCTCCGTGCCCCTCTGTTTCTAGCAGGGAAGGCTGGTGTGGGAAGGTCAGACTGTTGTCAGACTGTCAGAGAACTTTTTTAGGATGACTAAATGAGAATTCCAGAAGTGGAGCAGAGTTATCCTTCCCTCAGGAGAATCTGCAATCGTTAAGAAACTGTTTCTGCCGGCGCTGCGGCTCAATAGGCTAATCCTCCGCCTTGTGGCGCCAGCACACCAGGTTCTAGTCCCAGTCAGGGCACCAGATTCTGTCCCGGTTGCCCCTCTTGCAGGCCAGCTCTCTGCTGTGGCCTGGGAGTGCAGTGGAGGATGGCCCAAGTGCTTGGGCCCTGCACCTCATGGGAGACCAGGAGAAGCACCTGGCTCCTGCCATTGGATCAGTGCGGTGCGCTGGCCACAGCAGCCATTGGAGGGTGAACCAACGGCAAAAGGAAGACCTTTCTCTCTGTCTCTCTCTCTCACTGTCCACTCTGTCAAAAAAAAAAAAAGAAAGAAAGAAAGAAAGAAATTGTTTCTAAGGGTCCTGTCTACAAGGTTAGGCGGGGCTGCCAGGCCGGTAAATTCTACAGCTTGACCTCCACACCTCCACTCCATGTCTGAGAAGCAGCACAGGCCAGGGCCAGCAGGGTTCAGCTATTCACATTTCCTGCCCTCCTGCTTGGTGAACATTTGGTTTTGCTCTCTATGGGAAGCTATCATTTAATGCAACAACAACAACACAAAACCCAAAAGCCCTAACACCAACACTCAGATCCTTTCCTGAAGGATGTGCATCTCAGGCTGCACCATTCTGAGTTTGAAGGCCCAGGGACAAAGGAAAAGGGCAAGAGCTGAAGGTATGTGGGTCAAAAAGAGGAAGTCGTTCGCTGAAGGAAGAAGTCGTTCCGCCAAAGGAACGGCAGGCATTTCCGCGCCCAAAGATGTCACGCTCGGTGTCGTCAGAAGGGCTGGGAGAAGCAGCGGGCACTGACTTGGCACTTCCCGACAACAAACAAGTTGCCTCGGGAATAAATCCCAGTTTTAAAGAAGCTGCCTTTCCTTCTGGGAACCAACTCGCTTCTGTTTGGATTTAAAAAAGAAAAATGAGTCATAAAGAAGTTCATAGAAAACCGAAAACTTTGCTTTGTCTTGTTTTATAGACAGTCTCTGGGCAAGGTTAGCGACTGCCAAGAAGGCAGAGGGCAGGGCTGGGAGGAGAAGGGGCTCCCACGTGGCCAGTGTGGGGGCTGGGGACACTTCTCATCCTGTAAAGACCATGGAGTCATGAGTGAAAATTAATATGGGAGCCACACACAGTGTGTGTGTGTGGTGGGGGGGACTGGGACTACCAAGCCAACTATTTAAGCTTTGAGTGGGAAGATTCTAACTGACAGAAAATGTTTTATTCATCCACTTTTCAAGTTAGAAGCAGGAAACAGAAAACTCTTAGTATGGAAAATAATTAAAAATAGACGCTGGTCCCATTCTCATCCTGGCTAGCACAGAAAGAGGGAAGGGAGGAAAAGAATGAAGTTGGTGAGCAGGGAGTCAGGCAAAGGAAGACCCGGTCACAGGCACAGAGCTCTGAACACAAGGAAGCTTCCAGGGCCCTTGGAAATTCAGACAAGACACTGGGGAACAGCCTGAAACAGCCTGTTCAGGGGAACAACCTGAAAACACTGCACTGCAAGCTGCAAAGGACCCCTGCAGAGGGGACACTTGTGCTTCACTGGGATTCCAAAAGGGAAAACTGGGAATCGAGATGCACTGCTTGGAATTTTCAGGCAAAAGACTCAACACACACCATTATTCCCGCAAACCTCCACTGTGTCACGCAAATCCAAGGGGAGAAACCAACCAGCAGCAGCCTCAGAAAACAGACAAGGAAGCTCTGGGCTGAGCTGACTGGGGCCACGCAGTGGTGACTCTACATGGCAACCTGCTGTGGTGAGTGCCGGTGCTGAGCCACCGGGAACAGCTCCGTCGCTCTGGTCTAGAGGCATAAAAACATGCCTTGTGCTTTAGAAATTTTTCAATCTAGTATGTTGCCTTTTAAAATCTAGGTACCCTGAAATTCTGCCCTCTAGAAAATTATGTCAAAGAACTAAATCGTTAATGACATTACTTAAAAAAGAGATTGTACCTAGATTTTCTATGCAAATTGCCACATTAGAATTTGCATGATGATGAATTAAGAGACACAAATTTGGGGTGAGCATTTAGGCTAAGCAGTTAAGATGCCTGTGTCCCATATTGGAGTGCTTGGGCTTGATTCCTAGCTGGCTCTTGACCCCAGCTTTCTGCCAAGGCAGACCCTAAGAGGCTAACAGGTGTTGGCTGAAGTCATTACCACCCACACGAGAGACCTGGATTGGGTTTCTGGTTCCCAGCACAGGCCTGGTCCAGTTCTGGATAATGCAGGCCATTTGGAACCAGCAGGCGTGGGGAGCTGCTCCTGTGACTCTGCTAAGGGGTGGAGGAGGCTTTTACCTTTCTTTCTTTTTTTTTTTTTTTTTCCTTTTTTAATCTTTTCTGATGTTAGCTTCCAAAGAAGACTACCATGAATACCCAAAGTGTGGAACACGCACTGGCCCAGCCTGCTCGCTCAGACACCACCCCAAAGGAGGGGCCTCCCTCTGCCTGCTGACAGTTCTGTGGGTCCTGTGACTGTGTAAACAGGCAGAAGGCCCAGGGCAGGATCTGCGGTCATTGCTCTGGGCCAATGGAAACCCTGTCCCCGATGTTAGGGATGAGCTGTTTGGATGCCAGCGACCGGGTGAGGGTGTGTCGGAAGCTCTCACCTCGGTTGTGCTGCAAGAGCACGATGGTAGGGTTGACGATGGTGGTGGAGGGGTAGGCCGAGGAGGGCTTGCTCACGGGCGTGGAGGCCTGGGAGTCGCCTCCAGTGTGGGAGGAAGAAACTTCATTTAGCAGAGGACTGGAACCCTGAAAAGGAAGCACACACTGTAACCAGCTCTAGATACAAGAAACCGGGAGCCAACGCTTTTTCAAAGGAAGAAATGTGAAGTTTTACATTCAGATCTTAATTATAAAAAGAAACATAATCAATGAGACGCATCACATCATTAATTCCAGTTAGAGATTTTTATCCGGAATGCTTATTCTTTGTTGGTAATTAGTAAGGGAGAGGGAGGAGGCGAATGTTACTGAAAATCTCAGGAACATCATTCATTGGTTTCACCCGGTAGTGGCTGTGAGTCAATCTGGTTACTGAAAAGGCAAATTCCAATCAGAGAAGAGCAACATGCAGGACCCATGCCATTCCGTAGGAGATCCAAGAACAAGAGCTGGTTGAGTTGGGAGAGATCAGGGCAGTTTAGTGTTCTGTGTCGAGAGATTGAGAACACGAGGACACGGATGGAAGAAGAGGAAGAGTTAAGTAACAGTTCTCTCAGAAAGCTGCGCTAAGCATCAGAACCACGGAGCAATTTTACTAATGCTGGCTGCAGAGATTTGGATCTTATCCTCTCCTGCTGTGACATTTTTTCATTCTAAAATTAGAGTGACAAAAATCCCTGAAGTAAAGACTTGTGAGAATCCTGACTTTAGAAACCTGAGGTCTCTGCCAGAAATACCAGTACAATGATTAATATTAACATTATAATCTGCATGATGGGGTAATGCCAGGTTTTTTAAACAAACGAGAAGACCTCCAAAACGTAGTAAGTCTATTTAGATAGCCTCTTCCATCATCTCTATGTAATTACAAAGGTTGTTACTTTGGAATTTATAAACCATTAACCCAGGAGGGCATTCTTAAAGGGATTTCAGGACAAGATTTTGATAGGTAATCTTGAAACAATTATTATGTTAGATCAGGGATGAACTACTGTGTAAGTACCCGCAGAATGAGGGGCCAGGCACCCTTTCTCCTGTCACTCTCCCCTCTCCCCTAGCACGTAGCAAAATGCCCTGCAGGCAACAGATGCTCAGTG
Organism: Sylvilagus floridanus; assembly: GCA_949820135.1. Taxonomy (NCBI): domain Eukaryota; kingdom Metazoa; phylum Chordata; class Mammalia; order Lagomorpha; family Leporidae; genus Sylvilagus; species Sylvilagus floridanus. The sequence continues at coordinate 48,160,055 of OX463235.1, forward strand.
AACATCCCATGAATGACAGGACTCACCTGTGTGACCTGTGTGACCAACAGTTTGTAGCGAGAGAGCACGAGCCCATCAGAAGAGAGAATGTGCGTGTCAGTGCCCAGGACAGCTCCTCACACACAGTAGGGCTTCACAACCACTTCCTGAGTCCCTCTCTCTTCCAAAAGGGCCCTGAACAGCCACTGCCGTTAGGAGCAACAGCCCTTTTAGTGAACAAACTTTCTCCAAGACCTAAGAGGCACGGTATGATCTTGTACAAAGTGCCTCATCTCAATTCTGCCACTTAGAAAGTGGAAAATAATTACACTCTTCCTAACTTACCTCCAAAGCGATACAATAAAGAAAATGTCATATCACTGAAAAGTCTGCCAGGGGGCTGGTGTTGTGGTGCAGCAGGTTAAAGCCCTGGCCTGCAGGGCCGGCATTCCATATGGGCACTGGTTCGAGTTCCAGCTGCTGCTCCACTTCCAACCCAGCTCTCTGCTATAGCCTGGGAAAGCAGTGGAAGATGGCCCAAGTCTTTGGACCCCTGCACCCACGTGAAAGACCCAGAAGAAGCTCCTGGCTCCTGGCTTCAGATTAGCTCAGCTCTGGCCATTGTGGTCATTTGGGGAGTGAACCAGCGGATGGAAGACCTCTCTCTCTCTCTCTGGCTCTACCTCTCCCTGTAACTCTTTCGAATGAATTAAATAAATCTTAAAAAAAAAAAAAACAAACTCTGCCAGGATGCACGTAAGAACACAAAATATCAGGCATGCAGCTCTTTAAAGCACAAATGCCTAATGTGAGCATGAAGCACTTTACAAATTCACTGTGCCATATTTCTCGATCATCACAAAGCCAGAGATGGACAGAACTCAGATAATTAACACTTCTATTCTTCCTTCTTACTCTCCTGCAGACGGAGCAGGTCCCAGGGAAGGCTCAAACACCACCCACAGTGATACCAACTGTCACACAGACTCTAAGCAGTGCTCCTTCCTCACCTCTTATGCTGTGACCTGGGCAAAACCAGACGACATGGGGCCAGCTGAAGTCCTCTGGGTAGTCTACAGCAGGCTGATTAGTGGGGTCTGAGAAACTGAGGACAATCCCCTTTCTATTCTGTTCTGGGCACCTCAAACAAACTGGATGTGAAAACCTGGAGCTACACAGATGATACATCATAGGTCACAACAAAACTACATACAGTGGTGCATGGGGGCCCTACACGCAAGATTCCCTCCAGCTCCTGCTGGGGAGACACTGAGTGCAAGGGGACGATGCCTGCACTCCCCAAAACAAGAGTGGCATCTAAGTTCTACGTTTAGCTGAGCAGTGGGCAGGGGGGCATCAGGGAATAATCTCGCCTCTTCTTCCAACAGAGCTGAGCTGCAAAGATCGGGGAGAGAGGGACATCCACGCCTGTGGGCCAGCTGTGGCCTGGTCCTGACCAATTTGAGCAGAGGTCCCCGCCCAGGGATGGACCAGCTCTGGCTTCAGTGTGCCTCATGCCTCTTGATAATTTCTCCTGCAGGCCAAACAAAGTTTCCCTCTTCGTCTCTGCATGGCTGGCTTCATCTTAACAAGCCATTTGGGCCAGCTGGGTGGGCACACTTCTTTCCACAAAGGAGCCAGGGAATGCGTCTGCTTCACCGGATCACTACACCTCAAAATGCGGGATGTGGACCCCAGCGTTAGGAACCTGCGGGGTACGTGCTGCCAAATGGGCATCCTAGACCTCTCCCCAGACCCACTGAACTGGAAACTCTGGGAGGAAAGCCTAGCGCTGGCCGCTCAGTCGAGGCTCGCTCTCCCTCAGGTGGCCCCACCTCCCTCCACGTGACCTGATGCACTGCCCAGCCTGTGAGAGCAGGGCCCTGACCCGCTCACAGCTGTACCCAGGGCAGCAGAACAGGGCAGGCACCCGAGGGTTCACTGTTCATTAGTGAGTCATTTACTGCTGAGTGACCGGCCCCCATTCTTAGGGCAAGTCCTCGGCACCGTAGCTAACATCTGCTGGATCCCACTGTAACTGACAGCCCTGTGAGTGGATGCGGGTGTCCCCATATCATGCCCTGCCCTGAGAGCCCTTTAAATTCTCTCAGGTCCCAGGGCTCTGGAGGGCAAAGGAGACCCAAGTACCTTGGCTCAGCTTTTTCTCTAGAGCAGCTGGGCTGTCCCCCGGGGACAGGGCCTCATCACCCATGGCCAAGGTGCCAGGGCCCTTTAAAGTCCATGAGCACTGGGGCCCCAGGGCCTCCCCCTCAGGGCTATCGCCTTTTGGGTTGAAGCTTTAACACTTAGTCTCAACTCTCAACTCTTTTCATCCCAGTCCTTGCTGTTTCTGAGATAACAGAGTCTGTTCACTGACATCTCCAAAGGCCTCTTCCTCGTTAGCACCCCCTGCTGCCTGCTGGGAGCTCTCCCGCCTAGTTCTCCCTGGCCACTCCGCTTTGCACAGGCCCCACCTGCCTGGCCCAGGAAGAGCACAGCTAACCGCGGGTAAGGTCGCAGGGAAGACTGCTCTCAGGGAGACAGGACAGCAAGGGAGAGCAGCGGCAGGAGGGCTGGGGACACGCCGGGGAACATGCACTCGAGGGGCAGCCAGCGCGGCTGGGCCATCACACAGGCACGGAGCAGTGCAGCGAGGGGCACGGTCACCGCCGGGAGGGCGCAGGCACCGGGGAGGCCGTGGGAGGGGCCGGCAAGCTTACGGTACTTGGAACAGCTCCCGTGAGGTCGGGCTCCGAGCCGCTGTGGAGGTCCTCCGGGGCCGGAGGGACCAGCGGAGGCGGTGGTGAGAAGGATGGTGGCGTGTGGCTACCGGGGGGCAAGGAGCCACAAGCACTGGCTGGCGGGCTGGGGTGCGGCCGCCTCTGCAGGTGAGGGGGAATGAAATCGTCTAGTGTCGGGAAGGTCAGAGGCGAGGCGGCAGAGGCGGTGGCTGGCACTGGGTGGACGCAGCCCGGCGTGCCTGGGGGCGCTGCAGGTCGGGCCGTGCCTTCGTGCCCTCTGTCGGTATTAACCAGGTAGAGAGGGACAACTATTACCTCGGGCTTGGTCGGGCTGGACGAAGAGGCTTCCTGCGAGAAATAAGGGGGTCATTACACCAAGGGCTGCGGCAGGCGGCCGTGAGTCCGGAACGTAAACAGTCGTAGGCGGGCACGCAGTGATGTACTCCGAGAAGGATCTAATTGGTGCCCTTGCCTCCGATCCCGGAGACAGTGGGTGCTGGCCAGCTGGCCTCCTGCTACCCCTGACCCAGAGGGAGCTCTGGCCAAGGTTACTTTCTGCCCATCTATTTTTGAATCCTTTTAACACTTTACAAGAGAGAGAAAGAACAACAGAACAGGCAGGCAGGCTGTGATTAACCCCACAGAACCTCTGGACAGCCTGCAATCTTGCAAGTAAATGCAGTTTTTTGGCACCTTGTCATCACACACACACACACACACACAGTCATCTCACCACAATATTAGTCTGTGGGCTCCACATGCTGACACACTTAGCACATTTACAGAAAAGAGAGAGGGAAACAGACAGAGGTCTGTGCTGAGATGCTTAGAGAGAGGAACTTGGGATTAGAGCCACAGCAACATTAATGAGGAGAGGGAAGGGAGGGAGGGCAGCCCCGCAAACAAACAAACAAGCCGGTCTGGTCAGTTTCGGAGGAGACAGGGCAGGAGACACACAGACATTCCCACTTCCTTGCCTTGGCTGGACAGCACGGCTGCAGGAGGGAAGGCTCTTGGCTCCTCCAGTTTTCAGGATCGGAGGTACCTTGGGGGCCTAGCACGGGTGGTCTCACTGCATCCAGGAAGGAAGCCCGAGTCCCCAGGGAAGGACGCTCGCCACCGGCATCTTTACAGATGTCCAAGTGTAGCTTGGGAGAGTCAAGGGGAGGCACGGGGAGGAGCGGGGGGTGCCTTCCTGGGCGGGCGGTGCAGGAGACAAGGCTGGGAGCTGGTGCTCGGGTGCCTGCAGCCTCCAGGGCAGTGCCTTTGGCCGGGTCACGTGCAGCACCAGAGGACGTTTCCGATGCCGCCCGGCGAATGTTATTGGATAAACAAGGGACATATAAGCTGCTGACCTTTTTACTCCCAGCTGGCCCGTGACGTGGGTTAGAGCTCACAGTCTTGCTATCAACTGTCCCGGTAGCTGCAGAGTGGTGCTGGGACGGGGACGAAGCACAGGGCAACGTGGAATCCGTAAGCAAGGCACCAGGGCACACCACGTCTTTGAGGTGAGATCTGGCTGCCAGGGGCACAGAGCTGGGCTGGGACTGTGAGGGGTCCTGCTGGCCAGGGGTGCTGAGTGGGAAGTAAGGCCTTGCTGAGCTCACGTGGAGGGAGCCCTTGCGGGGACTGCATGTGGCGGGCGGCTGCCATGCAAAGCACACCTCTTTAGGGGGACAGAGAACCTGGAGTGGTGTTTGCAAGACATAATATCGGAACAGGGAAAAGAAGAGAGGAAGAGGAGGGAACATGGAAAGAAGGTTGACCATTAGAAAAAACAGCACGACGCACTCTGAAACAAACCCTTCTGGTGAGACTCCCCGTGGCGCCCACACTTCTCTTCTGAATCCGAGTCCCCTGGAGGGCTGGCCTGCTGCTTACTACTCCTGGGGAGGCTGGGCCCAGCCCACAATGCTAAGTCACTTCTGAGGCCAGTCCTCAGCCGATTGCATCTGTATTTATTTGCCTTCCTTACTCGACAGTGGTGTCAAGGGAGCCAAATGCCCTGGGAAGGATCCCCCCCCAGCCCCGCCCCTTCCTTCTCAGGCCTACTTTCCTCATTAAGACTTTGGCTTTAACAGTGTAAGCAGGGGCAGGCATTTGGCACAGTGGTTAAGATGCCCCCTGGGACTCTCGCATCCCATCCTGGAGTGCCTGCATTTGAGTCCCAGCTCTGCTCCAGATTCCAACTTCCTGCTGATGCACAGCCTGAGAGGCAGCAGGTGAGTCCCTGCCACCCACAGGGGAGACCCAGGCTGACTTCTGGACTCCTGGCATCAGCCTGACCCAGGCTCGGCTGCTGTGGGCATTCGGGGGAATGAACAGGAGAATGGAACACCTCTCTCTTCCTCTCTCTGTCTCACTGCCTTTTAATTTTTTTTTTTTTAAGTTTAAGTTCACTGGACCTCTTTGGAGTATCTCTCATTCTTTTCTCTCAGGGAAAGGAGAATTGAAAGAACCACACTTCTTTGTGTTCCCAAGACAGATATCTTCATGGAGCCACTGAGATTCGGCACTCGATTCCATAACCACAACAAACTAGAGCTGACCATGAAGAAAATGCTGAGGACTCTGAACACACATGTGCTCTTTGCTCAGAGGAGACAATCTGATGCACTATTACTAAAAGCACGCAGTCTCCCAGCTCTGATGCACAAGAAAAAGGGACCAGGCAACAACACATGTCATCGGCCACCAGACTAACTGTGCCTGGTTTCTCAAATTCCAGCCCCAGCCTGCCCATCACATGCACGGAGAATCAATCCCAGAGGTGAGTAATCAGCCTTGGAATCATGGCTTAAGCCCAGAGCTCTGGTTACAGGTCCAGAGCTAAAGAGCTACAGTTCTCATCTCTTGTCCCTCTGCCCTAGACACCCCTCCTCTTGGGCCACAACAGGGCAGAGGGTCAGGAAATGGAGGACTCTCCAGCTGATGACCACCTGCCAACCTGTGGCTCAATGGGGAATCAGCCCACGAGACGAGGAAAGTTCACATCCCCAGATATCCCAGGACCAGAAGAAAGCCAAAACCGTCCTCCAGACTGCACAGGTGAGGCCAATTTGAGTTTGGTTAATGCCAATGGGTTGGAACCCAAAATTGTGGTGGCTCAGGGGTGTGGGTCTACTTTGATTTTTAAATCATGTTTTGCTTTTTATATCTTTTGGAGCATGGTCAGCAAGGGGAAGGGATGTTAGGAAGATGAACAGACAAGAAATAAAACAAAGTTTATGACTCTGGGCTAGAATCTGAACCCAGAAGCAGCGAGGAATCTTAGAACTCGGTTTTCAAATAACCTGAATGGGCAAGGAGCTGTGTGGGTCTCCTCAGCTAGCTCAATGCCTGTCCCTTCCATAGTACGCCCAGAACAGAGCCACATGTACCAGCCAAGCTAGAAAATGAACAGTCCCGCTCTGCGAGTCAGCAAGGGCAAAAGCCTGCAGAGGAACTCATTTGGTGCCGGTGGACCTGGACTGGAGGTTGGGGCACGTTTGCAGACTAAAGGATGCTCCCTAGGAACAAAACACGTGGACTGCCATGCACCACTGGGACAGCCAGGTGAGCTGATGACAGCTGTTAAGGAGGTGAGCAAAAGACCACTTAGCTTAGGGCTCAGGTTTGTTTTGACTTGGAGCTCAAATATCCCACATGTGATTCCTTCTTGTCCAAAGATAGAAATCTGTTTCACTGAGTTTTTAAGTTAATTTGGCTGTGGCCATATATGGCATCAGAGCTGCACTGCACCAGGCATGGGCTTCCCAGGGCTCTGATCTGCAACAAGGACGCCTCCCCAGAGTGCTGACACGGCACTCGGAGTCAAAGTCCCTCTGTCCTGGGGCCTCCTTTAGGCCTAAAGAAGGAAGGGGACAGGCACAGCGACTTTACATGGAAAGAACTGCTTTTTGTTTTATTGTCAACAATGCAGGAACCACAAGGGCAGTTTGTATTCCTGCTTGGCTGGCTACTGAGAAAAGTTCACTTATGCTCAGTGAAAAAATGAGGCTTCCTGAGAGATTCCGGCATGTTTCTAGTTTACACGGTTCCAAAACCTACTAACCCCTACCCCGGCTGGAGACGGCCACGATGATGCTGATGTCACGGAGAGGAAACCTTGGTTCCCTGCTCCTGGAGCAGGGCAGTGGAGCCAGGCTGGCAGGACAGGACTCCCGTCTGGCCCACAGGTCTCCTGGATGCCCAGTCTGTCCCTAGGAGGAGATACAGGCCTCCAAGGGGCCTGGGAGCTTCCTTTAGCTGACACCAAGCCAGGGCAGGCCCCAGCCCACTCGGGCTCTGTCGGAGCCAGTGCATACTTATACAGCTCTGGCAGTGGCCGTGCAGACAAGAAGTCATGTCTGCGTTCAGGGAACAAATCCAAGAAGTAATGCGTGGCCTAAGGAGTCTGGAAATTTGGATGGCCAAATTTACCCTGAATGTGCCGAATAAAAGCTTTATTTTAGCAGTTTACCAGTTCCTTTAAAGAAACTCCAGAAAGAAGGAAATCCTTACAGAGCGACAGGTAAGAAAGCACGCTATCCACAGGGGCTATTATGGGATGCTCACCCACACTGTAAGGTTTGCCCTTGCAAACTGCTTGGGAGGGCAAAGTGAACAGTGACCCAAGCATACAGAGAAGCTCAATCACAGTGTGTTAGGCAAATGCATTTAAAAGGAATTTTTCTTTACTGCACATGTTTTTAAAATGATCTCTTGAGAAGAGGTGTTTAAGAAATCTAAAGAGGGGGCCAGCGCTGTGTCACAGCAAGTTAAGCTACAGCTTATGGTGTTGGCATCCTGTATCAGAGCCGGTTTGAGTCTCAGCTGCTTTGCTTCTGATCTAGCTCCCTACTAATGTTCCTGGGAAAGCAGCAGAAGATGGCCCAAGTGCTTGGGCCCCCACAATCCACATAGGAAACCCAGGTAGAATTCCTGGCTCTTGGCTTCAGCCTGGCCCAGAGCTATCCAGCCATTGTAGCCATTTGGGGAGTGAACCAGCAGATGGAAGATGTCTGTCTGTCTTTCTGTCTTTATTTCTCTCTGTCACTCTGCCTTTCAGATAAATTTTTTTTTTAAAAAAAGGAAGCCACAGGAATTACCATGCTACCTGCTGCACTAATTCACTGACAGTGGACCATGAGGTGCTGCTACATTTGACTTGTGTTCATCAGCACTGTTTCCTAGTATGGACAGAGCCGACTCCATCCATCTGGAGACGGCTGAAGTGTGTCCACCACAGGCAGCACACTGCAGAAGGTTTTAGAGATGGCAAAATTAGGGCAAGCCATGGAGACCCAGTGATCTCCCTGTGCCTATGTCTAATGGGGACCTTGGGAAGCCGGGCCCCTCTGCGGCTGCTGGTTCCGACCAGTGGCCCTGGATGCATGCAGCTGTACTTAGGGAAGCGCGTAGAGGCAGCTGACATGGCTCCCCGGCACACAAGACAGACAGCAACCAGCTCTCAGCCTGGGAAGAGAGGCGTCTGCAGAGGAAGGAGCCATCCCTGCTGACTGGGCTTCCTCTCGGGGCCCAGTGTGAATGAGGAAGGACCCATGGAATTTGCAGGCTCCTTGTGAGTTCTGGGAGCGCCTTCACAGAGGGAGGCGGGCGCAGGGAAGTGCCCACCCAAGGAACACACTTCTGCAGTGTGTTCCGAGCAGCCCAGCTTAAGGGCTGCTGCATTCCACGGCTGTGGCTCCTCTGTGTAGAAGTGTTCTTCATAGATCATCTGCATCAAAACAGGGTCTGTTCCTTTCACCAAAATAGCAAAGTAGCAAGAAAGAGGAGGGTGAAAGAAAGGTCAGGAAAACCACCTAGCAGGAGAGGCAGAGGCAAAATGATGCCTACTGCAAGCTGTACAGCTTCGCGGGGTTTCCTCCCGCAGGGTGCAGCTGGGCTGTCTGTGCTCCATTGTGCTCCCATGTCCATTCCCGTCTGCCTGCTCCCGGGCTGCTGGATTCTGGACCTGGGAAATGCTACCTGGCCTTCGTCCTCAGGGACACAGTCGCTGCACCCGGACAGGCCAACTCCCCCAGATCAATGCACTGAACACAAGATGCTCTCCTCAGTCTTACACAGTACAGAGCTGTGTTCAAAGCCAAGCTCAGACCTCTTTCCTACTTATTCTGGGCTACTAGCATGCCCTCGTTGATACCATTTCCATGCACACGTCAAACCAAGAAAACACCGGGATCACTCCCAATGCCCTGGTGCAGATCAACCTCATCCCGGACCTCTGCTTCCCCGTGACCCAACTCTCCCCAGAATTTTGGTCCTTACAGAACTGCCCCAAATGCTTGGAAATTATTTCACTATAGATTGGGCAAGCCAGAAGTCCCAAGTCTTAGCCAAAAGACACAAGAACAGGTGCCACTCCAGAAGCCCACCCCCACCCCCCACCCCTGGTCACATGCCTACCTGGGGCTTGTCAGAAGGAAGGTTGGGGTGCACGCTTCTGTAGCCCTTGGCAGCGAGTGAAGAAGGCTGGGCGTTCCCATTGGCATCAGCGCCGGAAGAAAGCCTCCAATCATCTGAGAGATAGAAAAAGCAAAACAAAAACCCCTCATTCCCGGGAAGACTCCCTGGCTCTCCTAATCCAGGTCCCCCCCCACCCCCATGGAAGGCAGAGACAGCAAGTATGCAAGAAGACCATACCTGCTGAGGGAGTCTCTGGCTCCAGACCTAAGTGTGGTGCAGAAAGGAAGAAAAGAGGCAAAGCAGAAAGAGTTACATTTGCAGGAAACAACATGAAGCTCAGAGAAGGATGGCAATCCAGTACCCTGCTGTCAGACACAAAATGCCCTCAGTCACGCTGGCCTGATTACCATAGGAACCCACTCGAAACCATGATGTGCTCACAGGCACTGACCTTTGAAAGCACAAGGCCTACATTCACAGCAATGAAGACACAATTGTTCCTTGACATTCTTATTTTACAGACAAAACGGCAACCAACTCTGCCGTCCAGGCCCGGCTCACCGGCTCTCAGTGCCCTTCCTCAAGCCCGCTGTGCCTCCTCATTAGCAGGCTGGGCTAACGAGCAGACCGGGGAGAGGGAGAAGTGGGCAGGAGCTTTGTCCAGGGGTGGTGGTGGTGCACTAGCGGGGAGAACATGACCTCAGCCCAGAGGTATCTGCTGTGATAAGGACTTTTCTTCTCCCAGCCTGCTTTTCTGCTTTCCATTAAATGAGCCCCCAAAACATTTCAGAATCTAATTCCCTCGAGTGTCCATCACCCTCCAAGGCACCCTGGTCCCTTTCTAGCCACTGCCCAATGCCTTTCAGAGTCCCTAAGCATCTCCTAATTTGACCCACCAAGTACCATGAAGAAATAGAGCACGGTGGTTACAACCCCAGCTGGGAAAACAGCTGGATCTCAATTCAAATCTTGGCTCCACACTGTCTGTGACCTGGGCAGGTTATAATCTTCAGTTTGCCCATCTGAAAAATGGGGATAAAGATGTGCCTGCTACCTGAGTGCCACTGTAAGAGCTGGACGACACACACATAAAACACTTAGCACATTTCGGGTTTGTATCAAAGTTCAGCAGCACCTGCAGTTTAGCATCGCCTTCTGCATCGCCTCGTGTCTCCATCCCACATCCCCTACACTTTTTCCATAAGGGGCAGGTGGTGGATGGTTTAGGTTTTGCAGACCGTATGTTCTCAGGGGCAACCACTCAACTCTGCCACTCTAGAACAAAAGCAGCCACAGCATGTAACTGAATCAGCACAACAGCATCTGAATAAACCTTTATGCACGGACACTAACGTCTGAATTACATATCATTTTTCGGTGGCAGACAGTGCCATTCTTCTTGTTTCTTTCAATCAATTAAAACTGTAAAAACCATTCTCAGCTCAAAGGCTGTCTAAGAACAGGCATGGGCCAGATTTTGCTCCAGGCCACAGTTTGCCAACCCCTAATCCTGTGGGTCTTTTCATTGCCTCCTTCTTCTCCCTGATGCTGCCTCTTATCTCCCCTTCCCAAGAGGTAAAGGGCACTAACACTGCTGCTCTCACAGCCCCAGGCTCCACGTCAATGTGGGTCCCCCAGGGACTAGAGAAGGGCTTTCCAGATGTCCAGCTGAGATTCAAAGCAATTTACTGAGCATGGTTCTGAGTGGCAGACACTGGTGGCCACCTTTACATCTACTTAGCATTTAACTCAGTGCACACAACTCTGCAACCCCTCTACTTCAAGGGTGAGGAAACAGGCCAACTGGCTTGCCCAGAGTCATGTCACGGAGCCAGGGATTGACGAAGCAGTCCCCCCAGGTCTCCAGGAGCCAGGAGGGCTCTGCCCACCGCCCAGCACCAACAACCACACCATCAGCCTGGAAGCAGGAGCTCCGTTCCAGGTAGGAGGTGGAGCCAAAGGTGTCACAGCTAAAGGCAAGGCGGGCGCAGCGGCTGGGCGATCTGCTCCTGCAGAGAGCAGAGGTTTGGCTGCATCAGACCCAGCGGGAGGGCTCTGCTAACACACAGATGCCTGGGCCCAGTCCTGGCGTTTCTGATTCAGTAGTGAGCTGTGAGGCCAGGGGATCTGCATTTCTAACAGGCTGCCAATGGTGCTGCTGGTCCACAGTCTGCACGCTGAGAACCCAGGGTACAGTCAGCCATCTATATCCATGGACTTCAGATCCATGGATTCAACCAATCTCAGAGCAGAAATATGTGGAAAGTAAAGTACACTGACCATGTACAGACTTTTCATTATTCCTTAAGCTATGGAGTGTAACAACTACTTATGCACAACAAGTCATCTAGCGAAGACCTGAAGTATATAGAAGGAGGTGCACAGCTTACATGCAAATCCTAGGCTCTTTTATACTGGGGACTTGAACATCTGGAGTTTTGTGTCTGCTTTGGCCCCAGAACCAATTCCTCATGGTTATGGGGTAGTGAGGGACAACTGAAATACCCTTATTCTGGAAAGCTAACTGCCCATTTTCTCTTATCCACCCCCCAGCAGTTTTTATAAGGTGACTCAGTTACATGCTGTGTAGCAGGTGCCTGCTACATTTCTGCACTCCCTGACACACAGCTCAAAGATATTCCTCTTCTCTCCACTCCCCCCAACTCCACCCTAACTACACAGTTGGGAAATTCACAGGACATGTATTCTGCTCATATTACTGAAATATACTGGCTGAGGGACCATGGGCAAGTTCATTAACCACACTAAACATCACTCTTCTCATCCATAAAATAAAATCCTAGAGCCAACACCATGGCACAGCAGGTAAAGCCGCCTCCTGCAGCACCAGCATCCAGGATGGGTGCTGGTTCGAGTCTTGGCTGCTCCACTTCCAATCCAGCTACCTGCTAATGCACCTGGGAAAGCAGTGGAAGATGGCCCAAGTCCTTGGACCCCTGCACTCATGTGAGAGACCCAGATGAAGCTCCTGGCTCCTGGTTTCAGCCTGGCCCAACCCTGGCCATTGCGGCCATTTGGGGTATAAATCAGCAGATGGAAGATGGATCTCTCTCTCTCCTCTCTGTTACTCTGCTTTAAAATATATATATATATATATATATATATATATATAAAATATGTATATGTATAAAATCCTATTTCATACCCTCCCCACAGAACAGCTGAGGCATATGGAATCAGTTATGTGACAGTAGCCCTAAGTGATTCTATTTAACACTCAAGGTGCCTCTGTTCAGGCCCCTCCCACCTGGAAGGCCTTCAACACCAGTGACACACAGTGATGACAACTCTCTGTCCTCTCTGAAATCTAGCATTTTTACTGTCCCATCTTCTGAGTTGCCATTTCAAACCCCCTTTGCAAAGTCACCCTATCAGGCACAACAATAGGTTCTGAGTAAGGGGCTACTCAGCAAAAGGATGCAAACTTCATACATGGATTTGGGGACACATCATTTTGCCTACCCTCTGGCCCTCAGTTGGGCGGATCCTTTGCAGGTGACAGTAGCAGTTGACCGAGTCGTGGAGAGTGGAGAAGTGATTGCTTTCCCAGATCTCCAGGTCTTACGAGGGACTCTCACTCTGGCACTGGACTGCCTGAGCTCTGATTCTCTCTGTTGTTACCAGCCTACAGCAACGACCTAGCCTCCTGTGCAATGCAGATGGCATCTCCTGTGAGTCATGAGAACTAAATGACAGTGCCTGGCACCAAGTTCGTGCTTCATAATACAGACAGTCAAAGCACATGGGGAAAAACCTCCCCATCATCATGACGGTGGACTCACTGATGGCCCTCACTTGATAAATAGCTTCAAGAACACGATACCCTTGGCAACCGACCCACTTTCTCTTCTCAATCAGAACTTCCAAAACCATTACGTTTACCCTGCCCAAAAAGTGGGCCTCTTTCAGGGTCCCCTCCTCCCTCTGGCATGCCACCAGCCCGCCTGCTACCTTGTCTTCTCAACCCGCAAGGATGGCAGCAGCCACAGCCATTTGCGCCTGAGTACAGCCGCATGGAATTTTATGTCCATAATCATCAATTATTAACTACTGATTGAAGAGGCTGTCAAAACGCTGCTTTCAATAAATGTTACCTTAGAGCTTCCGAGGTGAGGGGAGGACGTGGGAAGCTGGCTGCCAGGGCAGGTTTTGCTGCCCTGCGGAGACCTGGCCAGTCCACAAGAGGTATTAGGTGCTTTGCCTTATCCTTCCCTCCATTTGCTCTGCACCTGCAATCCGTCCTGACCCATGGCCACCGTCTCCCGACATTTTCTTACATCTCATTCTGCTGTGTCATCCTCGCCTGTTCTACAGGTTTGTTTACTGATCAGTTCTGCTTGGGCTCTCTGGGTGATCTGAGTCAGCTCCAGTGTGCTCCGGTGCAGTATTCAAGAAGTGAATGATGGGTGTTAAACCGTGCGCCTAAGACTCTTCCAGATCATATCTGCATCTGTTTTTCAAGTCATGTTGTGCGGTAGAGAACCTAAGCTTATCCACGGAGAGGTCCGGTTTCGTCCTCAGCTTCTGGGAGGCGACCATCTCAAAGCCTCAGGGACGGCATCCCTCACAGCAGAGCCTTCTGCATCAGGGGGCTTTGAGCCACCCCAGTCATGTGACTTGGGGTGGGGGCTTTGAGCCATCAGCAGCTCAACTTCCCAGTGGACTGGACACAGACAGCATGTAGGCGCGAGGCCCACGCCTCTGTAGTGAGGCCACAGCAGACTGTGGAAGCAGAGGCCAGGCACGCTTCCCAGCTGGCAACACGCTGGGGACCCGGCCAGGCGTGGATGCCAGGAAACAACATGTCCTAACTCCCAGGGCCAGGCCAGAGGAAGCTCCACAACAGGCCTCTCCCCAGATTCCTCCCTACGCACTTCTCCCCTTGGCTGATTTTAATCTGCTTCCTTCCCTTGTAATAAACCATAACCATGAGTATAACAACTTCTAATAAGTTTTACAGGAGTCCTTCCTTCTGGCTTCTGGGAGTACCCAAACCTGTAGTTGGTGTCACAAGTGAGGGTCTTCTCTTGTGGGGGCGTTTCCTTCCAGCCTCTCAGCCAGCCCGAATTCTAACACAGGCACTCATAAAAACAGACGGATTTAATGGGAGTGGGAGAGCCTTTACTGCTTCAATGTCAATTTTCCTACAATATCTTCTTGATACTGCAATTTCTGGAAAGCAAATACGGGAGTCAAACCAGAGGAAATGAGTTGATTGTCGATCCAAGAGTCTTTATGGCCCAAGCTAACATTGCAGTCAAGAATCAGGCAATAAGGATTGGGGCCAATTGGCACAGAATTAACAAAACGCAAAGGCTGGCCTGAACCTTGCTATCTGAGTCAGAACACAGGAAGTGACGTAGCAAGCCACGAGGTCTTCACACCATACCAGACAGGAAGCCCAGCAGCATACCCACCATCAGCTCAGGATCCCTGTGTGTGTGTGTGTGTGTGTGTGTCTCTCTCTCTCTCTCTCTCTTTTTTTTTTTTAAGATTTATTTATTTATTTGAAAGGCAGAGTTACAGAGAGGCAGAAGAGGCAGAGAGAGAGGAAGTCTTCCATCTGCTGGTTCACTCCACAGATGGCCGCAAAAGCCAGAGTTGAGCCAGTTCAAAGACAGGAGCTTCTTTCAGGTATCCTGCATGGGTGCAGGGTCCTAAGGACTTTGGCCATCTTCTACTGCTTTCCCAGGCCACAGTTGAGAGACTTGAACTGGCACCCATATGGGATGCTGGCACTGCAGGCGGTGGTTTTACCTACCACGCCACAGCACCGGCCCCGCCTGTCTGCTCTTGAGTAAAAACACCCTGACTGGGGACTTGGGTGGAGTTGCTCTGAACCAGCGTGGCCGATGCCCAGACCTGGCCAGGCAGCGTGATCAGGAAGCAGCCATAAGAGAGCCAGGTTTCTTCAGGGGACAGAGAGTCAGTACTGAGATCACTGCTATTCTTTTCAGATGGTTCTGATCCAGAAACCAGTGTCCACACTCAGAGACGAGGAGACTGGTCAGGAACCTGGAGCCTAGCTACCATGGAGAGGAGTCTGGGAGTAAGTTTGAGCTGGGCGTCTCTGAGGGCTCCACTGGTTCTTCCATTCACAGAGAGTCTCCATTCTCCAACAGTTCACTTGGATGCAGATGGCTCCCAAATGGAAGCCCTCCCTTACTGAAAAACTCAACATGCACAACACGGAATTCAACATTCCTTTCAGCCCAGCTCCATGAGTGCCATACTATTCTCCTAGCCAACCAGGAAATCTATCTGGTCAGCATGAGTCCTGCCTCTCCGTGGTCCTTAATCACACTGCACTGAGCCCTCTCATTCCATCACCCAAAGTACCCTTTCACTCCTGGCCCCACTCTTCCTTCTCACTGGCACTGTGCTAGACCCAAGCCCTCACAACCTCACGCCCAGCTCCTCTGCTGAAACGAACTGTGTACTTACTTCTCATGTGGGATCTGTCCTTAATGTGTTGTCCAATGTGAAGTAATGCTATAACTAGTACTGAAACAGTATTTTACACTTTATGTTTCTGTGTGGGTACAAACTGATGAAATCTTTACTTAATATATACTAAATCGATCTTCTGTATATAAAGATAATTGAAAATGAATCTTGATGTGAATGGAATGGGAGAGGGAGCGGGAGATGGGAGGGGTGCGAGTGGGTGGGAAGTTATGACGGGGGAAAGCCATTGTAATCCATAAACTGTACTTTGGAAGTTTATATTTACTAAAAAAAAGTTTAAAAAAAAAGAAAAAAAATTGTTTTGGGTCTTAACGAGCCTCCTGTCCTGCAGTAACTAGAATAATTACCACTAAGGAACACCTTCCATGGGTCTGTGTTTAATGCTTGTAATGAGCGAGCTCACTGAATCTTGAACACTCTCATGATCACCCCATTTCACAGACGAGGAAACTGAAGTCCTCTGAGTGACTTGTCTACATCATGAAGTAGCAGAACCGAGCCTGACAGAGGACTGTGTGACTCCAGAACCACACCAGCTCTCCCAGGGCAAGAGAGCTGGAGCAAGAAGTGAAGACAGAAGACGCTCTGAATTACAGGTGTCGGGCCCTCGTGAAGACCAGAACTTCCAGCCTAAGAAAGCAGTCAACAACTTGGAGAACTATGGGGATGCAAGTAGGTGGTAAAACTAGGGAGCAAGGGAGAGGGGAGGCACCCCTGCAGCTGGGGGACAGATCCTGGCCCTGGTAGTAAAGGAGGGAGCCAGACACCATCTTACATTAGCTTGGCAAAGGCCACTGTGTGCCTCACACTCAGGCTGCCCGTCCGGGCTGGGCATGGCTGCCTGAGAACACTACTGAAAACTGTTTCCATGAAGCCAGTGAAGGCCCAGGGGCTCCCGGGCTCCAGGAGAGTGAGGCTGAGTCCTCCCCCTAATACCTTTCGTGCAAACCCCAGTACCTGTTCCTCAGCTTGCAGCTCCTCTGTAAAGAGTAACTCATTAAGAAAGTGACACAAGGGTAAAGCCAACGTAGTGACCGTGACTCTTCAATCCTCGAATTGCCTTCTAGTCAACATAGTGAACAGCTCAGTGCTAGCCTCTACACAGGGAGCTTTGTGGGAACTCGGCCCTGATCAAAGTAGTACCCAAGCTGCCCTTAGTCCAACAGACTGGGTCATTTCAAAGGAAACACACTGGCCCCTGTCACTGACCAATCAAAGACCCCGTGCACTGTGGACCAATCAGAGATCCACACACCAGCTGATCATGCATTGCTCGTCCCCAGCCTTTAATCCCTGCGGGAGTCTGGAAACAGTGTTAAGCTGCCTGGTCCCTGGCTCTGTGCTTTGCAATAAACACTTTTTCCCAACAACCTTGTATCCGTGGTTGGCTTGCTGTGCACTGGGTGAGTGGACCCAGTTTTGGGGGTGTTCATAACAACAGGACAGGATGATGGTGTGGGGCAACAAGCTGTCACTCAGTGTTCTAAGGAGGGAGTGGGGCACAATGAAAGGAGAGCTGGGAGCCCCACCGACACAGCCAGCGGGCACCATGGTAAGAGGACAAGATCCCACTCCTGAACATCTGCTCTGCAATCCCATTCCACTCTGCTTTGTGCTCTTCATGAGAGCTGTAGTGACTGTTTCCTTTACTCAAATCCAGCTTGTTCCTTTCCAGCCAAACAGCTCTAGTATGTGATCTTATGTTTGCTCCCAGTCAATGGGACGCCAGGTTAATGTCCAAACTTCCCAAATTCATGGGCATTTTAGAACTAGAAGAGCTTTGTGTGGGTTTCAAAGATGATGTGACTTAGCCACAGCCAGAAACCAAGGCAGTGGACCACAAGCCCACGCCCAGCTCCTCTGCTGCAATGAACTGCCTTTGGCCTTCACCCAGTACACCCAGAATTATCCTCTTTTCCTCCTCCCCATCTCTCCTCGCAACTCCCAGTGACTTCCTTGGCACCTGGCACACAGGTGATGCTGAATGAATGCATGCTCATTGTAATTTAATGATCTCAACTTGCCAGGAAGAAAATACTAATTTACAGTAAGGTGTGAACAATGGATAGCCACCACTTAATTCTTCAGAGTATTTGCGTTTTGAAACAATATGGTTATGATTTCGTGAAAAATATTCTGTATCTTATGAACATCTACCAAATGATGTCGGTGAAAAGATTGAGCTTCCCTAGAGTGCCTCAAACCCACCCACTGTACTCTGCTGTACCTGACCCGCAACTGGTGCTATGCCACATTGCAACCACTGGAGGGAGCTCAATGCTACCTCTCCGCCACCTTCTGTCACCACCAGAAAAAGGGCCAAGCAGTTAAAATTGCCAGGCCATGGGGCTGCATAGTCTTTCTCTTTGGATCATCCCCTGGGAGTTTCTCTTCCCAAATATCCTCAAGCTTGGGAGCTGGATCTTTCCAGTGAGGCTCAGAAAGGCTGGAGTAGGTTAGCCTTAGATAGAAAGAACTAATTTGTCCTCTGTGCCCCTACGTTTCCTGGAGAAGAGGGCAGCAGTCAGGTGTGGGCTCGGGAGTAGAAGAGCGAGAAGCTACTCTGCAAGTTTCAGTGCTGTGGCCACTTGGGCTTTCCTGCAGGCCAGGGATAAAGCAGCCCTCCCAGAGACCAGCGTTCTCAGAAAGGAGCTTGCACTCCGGCCCTGGCCTTGTCCGCAGGCATCTGCCTCGGTACCTGTTCCAGGTTGTTGCGACAAGAGGAAAGTCCAGTTCTGAGATAGTGGGCACTGAGCATCTCCTGCCTGTGAACTCCGTCTTATCACAACCCAGCAGTCCAGCCGTACCTACAGGGCTTGCCTGATCTACTCCCTTTCTTCGTTGCCTTCATTCCCTATAGCAGGAGCTCTCAAAGCTGGTCCCCTGGGCCAGCAGCATGGGCACGGCCCAAGACCTCATCAGAAATGCAAAACTTCAGATCTCCAAGCAGGAATCACAAATTCTACAACTGTAGGCTAGGGTCCAGCCAGCTGATCCCGATGCAGACAGACATGAAAAACCATTGCCCTGCAGAGTGGAGAGAGGCTGCCCCACACTAAGCCACCTGTGCCCTGGAACTCAACATCAGCATTTTCCACCTTCTAGAATACTTGGGCTGTGGGAGGCCCCCACCAGAAAGGCCCAAACAACACCAACTGACAACAGCAGCTAGTGCCAAGCCACCAAACATCACTAACCGTACCACAGCACCAAGCCACCGGGCATCGTGCAGGATGCTCCACATGCGTCCTCCTCCCAACAGCCCCGGGGCAGGCACACGGATCAACCCCATTCCACAGGGGAGATCTTTAGGGATCAGAGAGTGCATACTCATCCGAGGTCACACAGCCAACAGGCGGTGGAGACGCAATGTGAACACACACCTGAGGCAGTCCAGGGTCCAGGGTCTAAAGCTTAACACCCTGGACCACACACTCGGGTGGCCTGTGTTGCTAACCAGGGTGGGCAGCAGGGGCTTCTCTGGTCTCCCTTCGCTCCTGCTTTGCACTGGCCTTCGAACTGTCCTCTGCTTTCCTGGGAGCAGGGTCATCCAGCCATCTGCATCTCTCAGCTGGCTGGTTCCCTAGTCCAGCCCTGCCTGGGCAGGCTACAGGGATGAGCTCAGAGAAGCTGACCATCTCCCCACTCACTCCCTAGGCCCTGAACCATCTCCTCCACAACGAAGGCTGAGTGTGCGCACTGGTTCTTGTAACAGGATTATCTGCTCAGTCGTATCTATGCTCAGTCACATCTACAATGAACTGGTGGTGACTGGCAGTCTGGGCTCTGACCACCACCCCAGAACAGGAGAGACAAGGAGTTGACAGTCCCAGAGGGCGGCTGATGAGTTCAGGAGAGAGAACACGAGGGCCCTGTGTGACTTTGAGGCTGTGCCCCCATCCCCAAGGGAGGCTCACCTGGCTGGCTTTCCCGCTGCAGGGTTTCCTGGGGGCTCACGGGACCACTGCTTGGGGTCTCCCTGTAGGAGGACGAGGCCCGGAGAGTCACCGCTCCCTTCCCGGTGCAGATTTTTGTAGGATCCATTTCTGAAAAGACAAGACCCAAAAGACAAGACTGAATCCAGAACACCAGAAGGATTAAACCACAGGCGGTTAGCGAGCTGTTACAGCCAGAAAATGAGATGAACCTGGTTACAGCCACGCAAAGTCTTGGGAGACTTGCGGGCGGCGGAGTGGGACAGACCATGTTCTCAGAGGCTGACCCTGCACCACGCACCACGCGGTTAGGGGGAATGGAGGCAATGGTGAGTTCTGAGTCACAAAATCAGCTGCAAGCACTTGAGCATGGACGCGCACGTCTGTCTTTTATGACATGAAGTTTAGGTAGGTGAGTGGACTTCTGGCCGATTAGTAAGGCACGGCTCAAGACAGGGTTTACAGAAGATTCCTCAAGCTTCCAAGTCGTCCTGCTCATCGCAGAGCAAGTCGGCAACACAGGGAGTCGGGTGCATGTTCTCCAACAGGAAACAGGAAAAGTAACTCCTTGTAGCACAAGTCCTCAGAGACGAGGAGGCGGATGGCAGCAGCGCTGGCGGGGGCCCAGGGGTGAGGGCCTCGCATTCCAGGTGCAAGGAAGAGAACTCACAGTGACGAAAAGCACGGGAAAGGCCGTCTTGATGAACCGCCTCCACTGAGCCTCAGCCGAGTCTATACAGGGCCCCAACCCCCTAACAGAGCCAAACCACCTTTGGGGGTTCCCTGGAGAGGACATAAGAGTCCAGCAGACTCCTCCTACCCAGAAGCAACACGTGGGAAACGTGGACGCTTGGACCCTAAGTGCCAAAGCCAGCATGCCCAATGCTTTCTCCTATGCACACCTGCCCGTGATGAGGTTTCCTTTGTGAATTAGGCACAGTGAGAGATGAGCAGTAATTCAGAAAACTAGGGCAACGCTAACAGTATGCCCGTGTGCTGGAATACAAGTGATTTAAAGCTTATGAGCTGCTCAGTTCTGGGTTCTTACATTTAATATTTTTAAAGCATGGTTTACCTTAGGGGGCTGAAATCATGGAAAGCAAAACTGAATCTGGAGGGTCTACCCTAAGCTTTGAAAGATCTGGAGGAGCTGGCGCTATGGCGTAGCGGGTTAAGCCACCGCCTGCCACACAGACATCCCATATAAGCACCAGTTCAAGTCCTGGCCACTCCACTTTCCATCCAGCTCCCTGCTAATGTTCCTGGGAAAGCAGCAGAAGATGGCCCAAGTGCTTGGGAGACCAAGGTGGAGTTCCAGGCTCCTGGCTTTGATCTGGCCCAGCCGCAGCCACAGCCACAACCACTGCAGCCATGTGGGGAGTGACCCAGCAGATGGAAGATCTCCATCTCTATCTCTCTCTCCTTCTCTTTCTGTACTGCTACCTTTAAATTAAAAAATAAAAAAAAAAATTTATGAAAAGAAAAAGAAAGATCCTAGAAGCCCATCCTCCAGGAACAACAGTGATGGGGAGGCAGGGACCCAGTGCAGACCATGCAATTCTAGAAGGCACAAATGCCGAGGGTCTCTTTATGTGCAGCTGAGCTAAGCTGAACTCCAAAGTGGTTTTCTTTTCTTTTTTTTTTTTTTCAAATTGCTCCCAGCTTGGATCCGTAACTTGAAATCACCACAAATGTGATTACGGGTTAAGGTTCAGGGTGCCCGTTTGGACAGGATGTGGGCTCGGACTTCCAGTGCACTCCCGGGTAAGGGCAGAGAGAACCAAAGCCTCTTTTCTCCTCGCTTTCCAACCCGGCAGTGCCCTTTCTATAGCTTGGGCAAAATCGACGTTAGCATTACAGGAGAGAACAGATCTGCCCATCAGCGCCTCTTCCACTGGGAACAAAGCACAAAACCCAAAACGTGTGGCACAGCACGCAGAGGCCTCGGGGCCCACCTGACTCGTTCAACCCGATCACAAAACTCCTGGGAACCCGGGCTCCAGAGGGTGAGGGGCAACCTGGCCAATGCAGCACAGCTGATGCACAGCAGATCTGCCCGACTCGGGAAAACACCGGGGGCTGAAGTGCAGCCCAGCCCTCACTGGCCCATTCTGTCCAGAAGGAAGCTGACATCTGAACTGCATCCTCTCCCCTTCCTGGAGAGCAGAGGCAGGAAGGGACTGCAGGTGACGTCGGCCAGGGGCGGGCCTAGGTGTGGCATCAAGGCAGCTTCTTCCATCTCATACCAACCCGGAGGTTCCCAGGAGGCCAGGTTCGTTCTCAGGGAGATAGGAGCTGGCAATCTCTAGGGAGAGTCCAGGCAGTCCATGCACCCCGGACGTACCCCAGAGCGAATGTCTGCTCTCTGCACTGACCCTCCTCCAGGAGGAGGGATGGAGGACAAGACCCCTGGACTCAGTTCTTCTCCACGCTCACTGGCCTCCAGAAAAGGACACACACACAAGTGCTCACACTCACACACACACACACACACACACACACACACACACACGCAGAGGAGGACCAGCAAAGAACTGAGGAAGGGAATGCGTCCTGAACATGCAAAGGTTAAGTCTCAAAGTATTAGTCAGAGAAGGAAGAGGGAAAACCATGCATGATCTGCTATGAAGAAAGAGAAGCACCCCCCTCCCCAGGCGAGATACCTGCAGGGAGTACCAGGCCTGAAGCGCTTTTCACTGTCTTCACGGGAATGATTTTAACAGCAGAAATAGAGCGTGCACGTAAAGGGTCGGCAGTTGCTGAAAACACAAAAGGGTAAATGGTGCCTCCAGAAAGAGCATTTGGGAAACACTCAGGCAGTTGAGGAACTGGGCAGGGACAATGGGAGGAAGTCGCCCCCACGAAAAGAACAATACACAGAGCAGTGGATGCAATAATTAAAAATAACCCGCTTTCCCTCTTCAAGGTTCTGGGCCAAGACGGCAGAACCCGCCCTCCAACCAGCCCCCAACCCCAGCTGGTCAGTGCTTATCAGTGCCTCCTGCCACACCAGGCGCCCGCCAAGGCTCTGGACAAAGAGATCTTCAGAGACACAGATGGCCTGACAAACAGAGGAAGGGGACAGCAGTCAGGCCCAAGGGGCCCCTTGGGAGAATGTTGGGGTGTCTGTGCTCCAGGCAGGGCTCCGAGGAGGACGGCCATGGCCCAAGGGCTCCGGACAAGTGGAGGAAGTAAAGGAACACATTTGTGGGTTGCTGGGTTCCTTCGCCATCACAGCTGCCACCCCAAAACCACAGCATCTAGGGTCCTGTGCCTCCTCTAACAGTCACAGGCCTCTGGCCCATGCAAATCAGAACCTCCATCTGCTGCATAGCAGATGGTCTTGCTTAAACCTACCCTCTCCTGGGCTGGAGGTGCCAAGTGGCCAAGTGCATGCTTAAGACTTTGGGCAGTACCCAAGTGCAGAGCTCATGATGCTGACCCACACTGGGCTAAGGTAGAACAGGGAGACCGCCCAGGATGTGGGGAAGGCTGCAGTCCTCTGGTCCTGGGTGCCCGTGCTTACTGATCTGAAGGGTGCCCGAGCTCCCTGTCTGCCCAGATCCTGCAGTCCCCGTGGTGGACACATCCTCCTTGTCCTCTCTCTTTAATATCAGCACAGAAAATGCCAGCCCTTGTGCTACGGCACTGAAGTCGCTGCAGAGAGTAACACCCTGAGGCCTTGCGGCCCTGGATCCTCAGAACACCGGGTGGGGATGGGACTGCTGCTGCTGAATCGGCATTGTGCTGGCAAACCCGCCAAGGGGACAGGAGAGAGGACCTGGGTGGCAGACACTTGAGTCCAGCCAGCCATCACTTCGTAAGGCATATGGCAATCACATGATGTATGGCTGTCACTGAGTCAACGGTGACAGCACCATGTGTATTAAGACACAAACAGGCTTCCACAGCAGTCCTACTGACTGCTCTGAATCACCTGGGAGACTGGCCCCCAGGTGTTGACCATGCTTAAACACTCCCCTGTCACACAGGCACTGCCCGAGATTCCCTAAGCACAACCCAGCCAACACTGTCCAGGACCCCGGGGACACCGCAGACAGGCCCACAGCAGTAGCGGAGCAGGGTGATCCTGCTGGGAGGTAGGGAGATCTGGAGAGCGGCAGGACACCTGCTGAGCCTTCCTCGCAGGGCGCTCCCACTGAGTCCCCGCTCTAAGGGAACAGCTAGCTGAATCCCACAGAAACGCAGAGGCTGAAGTGTGAAATGACCCTGGGAGCGGTTGTGTTTTGACTTAGACAACCTGTTTCAGGCCTGCCACTCTTGCTTTTTGGTAAAATTTTGCTTGGTGAGCATTCTTGGGCTTCGCGGAACGCAGGATCTGGGGCAGGAGTAACTGCAGCAGATGTGTGGTCCATGAGAGCACTCCTCCCACAATGCCTGTTAGCGAGGGGCAGACCCAGGACTTGAACCTGCGCCTCATCACTCCAAGTTCAGTGCTTCGCCACAGTGGCATCGGGAGCACGGCTGTGAGGCTCTCGGCCAGCCATGCAGAGGAGGTCACGATGACCATCTCCAGGGCAAAGGGGACTTCAGAGGTCTTCTTATCCAGCACTCATTCCACATTGAAATCTTCTATCCTAAACATTTTTTTAAGCTGAAACTACAACAGATGCACTTGAAACCAAGGTGGCGGAAATCATCTAATGATTAGGCCCCTGCTCCAGGGTCAGGACTAGGGACGGGTCACTGTCTATCACAGGTGAAGGTGAAACGCCAGGGAAGGGGGTTTGTTGGGATGACGGGTGCACCTGCGCCGGGCATAATGTATGCCTCGGCCAGGTCTTTGACCCATTACTCACTGCGTCTTTGTAAGCTGTGATAGTTTTGAAGACAGTGCAGCCCAGCGGAATGTGGCAGCCTTGGACTCATGAGACACAAAAACACACTCCAGGTCTCAGAAAATTACCATAGGGAGCAGGTGTCCGGTTCACAGCCTGGTCAGGCTAACAATGTCCCCCTCACCTCCACCCCCGTGCAGCCGGGGTGGCCCTGGCCAAGGCGCTCTGCACCACCCACAACCACCTTCCAGGATGGAACCCCTCGCTCCTCAGGAGCCTTACCTTTGTCACGCCCATCACTGCCGGGTGCCAGGCCGTTCAGCATGGCCTTGGATGCAGCGATGTCACACTCTGAGAGAGAGGAAGGCAAAGGACGTGAGGTTGTGCCTCTGCTTCCCCCGCAGTTACTGAGTCCCAGGTGGTGGGAGGGGCTGGGGACTGGGTTGAGGGGCAGCAGAGGGTTCTGCCCTCACAGGTCCTGGAGTAGCTCCATCCCTCGGCTCTCTCGGGCCTCAGATAGGTCCCCTGGAGCATTATGGGAGAGTCTGGAGAGTGCAGTGCGGCTTGAATCTGTTGAGGGTGGGATGTGTTGTGGGTGTGGGAATCCTCTTGCCTCCTGGCTATGGTTTCCTTTCTGACATTAAAAAAAAAATCTGCTTAACTCCCTCCAAATGGCATTTCCTGCCTGAGTCACCCGTGCAAAGGCCGGCTCAGATGCATCCCTGTGCATGGAGCTCCATCTGTCAACCAGGACAGAGACCTCCGGCTGTTGGACACGTCCCCTCCCTCCCAACGCCCCACCTGTCAGAGTCACGCTATGCTTCCCATGACGTGTCTGTGGATGCTGCCCCTCTAACACCTCAGTCTGGGCCTAGGTCACTGTCCCAGAGGTGACACGGCTTCCTGAGTGTCCCTCCCTCTGTGTGTCCCTTCTGTGTCCCAACCTCTGTCTACACCCACAGCGCTTTCCCCAACCTAGCCGCTGCCTTGGCAGACAGGGCGACTCTGTGCTTCTACACAGAAAGACTGGGTTCCTACATGCTGTATTTCACCTGTTTCCCAAATTAAAATTCAGGAATTTACTTTGGGAATTCAGTCATGTAGGATATTACTTGCATTGGGGAAAACATACTAAAACTTCCCCAAGGGGCTGGCGCTGTGGCATGGCAGGTGATGCCGCCACCTGCAGTGCCGGCACCCCATATGGGCGCCAGTTCAAGACCTGGCTGCCCCACTTTCGATCCAGCTCTTTGCTATGGCCTGGGAAAGCAGTGGAAAATGGTCCAAGTCCTTGGGCTCCTGTGCCTGCCTGGGAAACCCAGAAGAAGCTCCTGGCTCCTGGCTTCAGATCAGCACAGCTGTAGCCGTTGTGGCCATTTGGGGAGTGAACCAGCAGATGGAAGAGCTTTTTTTCTCTCTCTCCCCTTCTCTCATTGTATAACTCTGATGTTCAAGTAAAATAAATCTTAAAAAAAAACTTCCCCAAAGTGTACAAATGATTGGAATATAATTTTTTTTGACAGGCAGAGTGGACAGTGAGAGAGAAAGACAGAGAGAAAGGTCTTCCATTTCGTTGGTTCACCCCCCAATGGCCACTGTGGCTGGCGCACCACGCTGATCCGAAGCCAGGAGCCAGGTGCTTCTCCTGGTCTCCCATGCAGGTGCAGGGCCCAAGCACTTGGGCCATCCTCCACAGCACTCCCGGGCCACAGCAGAGAGCTGGACTGGAAGAGGAGCAACCAGGACAGAATCCGGTGCCCTGACCAGGACTAGAACCTGGTATGCCGGCGCCGCAAGGTGGAGGATTAGCTTATTGAGCCGTGGCACCGGAATATAATTTTTTTAAAACATTTTTTTAAGTGCAGAAATACAGAGAGACGGGGGGGGGGGGCAAGGCGGAGGGGGGCGGGCGGAGTGAAGCTCTTCCATCTGCTGGTTCTCTCTCCAAATGGCTGCAACAGCCAGGGCTAGGCCAAGCTGAAGCCAGGAGCCAGGAGCTTCTCTGGGTCTCCCATGTGGACGCAGGGGCCCAAGTATTTGGGCCATCCTCCACTACTTTCTCAAGCACATTAGCAAAGAGCTAGATGAGAAGTGGAGCAGCCAGGACTTGAACCAGCACCCATGTGGGATGCCAGCACTACAGATGGAGGTTTAGCCTTCTATGCCACAGCACTAGTCCCTGAAATATAATTTTTAGGTAAGTAGTATGACTCATATATTGGTATGCCTGGTTATATTTAAATTAGCAAAATGACATTCCCGATGTCATTAAAAGCTATCCAATCAGGATGGACATTTGGCTCAATAGTTAAGATAATACTTGGGATGGCTGCATCTCATATCATTAGTATCTGGGCTTAAATCTGAGCTCCACTCTCGATTCCAGCTTCCTAAAAATGTCTACCTTGGAGCAGCAAATAACAACTGAAGTACCTGAGTCCCTGCCACCCACTTGGGATACCTGGGTGGAGGTGTGGACTCCTGGCTTCAGCCTGGTCGAGCCCTAGCTGTTGTGAGCGTTTGGGGAGTAAACCAGTGAATAGGAGATTGACTGACTTCTCTTTGTTTTCTCCCCCACCTTTACAAACAAATAAATAAGTAAGAAACTAAGCAAGCCAGCAAGCAGCAAGTCCCCTTGGCCACCAGCTACCTAGGAAGCAAGGCCTGAGCAACCAACCCCAGATTCAAGGCTCTGTGACCACCAGTCCCAGCCCCTCTCCAGCACATTTCTCTCCTGGCCCTGACTGCTGGCAGCAACTCTGAGCATATCAGACACTTTAAGACCTCTAGGCCTTGCATCCTGCAAGGCCCTCAGCCAGGCACGCCTTCTGCCCTGTTCTTCCCTTGGGAAAATCCTAAGCACACTTGAGTTCATTTTGAACATTACCTCTGTGTCAGCTGGGACTTTTCTGCGTTTTCAGCGCTGAGACCCTCTCCCCAGTCACCTGCAAGCCCTTCCTCATTCTCCATCCCAAAATACAGAGATGGAGGCAGGCCAGGGAAGACAGGCAGGGAGGCAGATCCCAGCACCCCCAGACACATGGCCAGTGTTCTTGGGGGAGGCCACAGCCAACCAAGCTCCAAAGATGATCATGAATGGATATGGTTTTCAAACATCACTTTGCCCGGATCTGAGGATCCAAACTTGGTGTTCTGAGTCTCATTTCACCCTTCAGGCCAGCCCTCTGGAGAGAGGGTTTAGGAGCTCCTGCTGTATAGACCAGAAAGCTGAAACTCAGAAAGGGCGCCAGGCCTACACAAGGTCACTAAGCGAAGACTTGAACTTCTCATCTCATGTCTTACCTTCTTCCTTCCTCCCCAACCAAAATAAACATTTTGGTTTCCTGAATTGTTATATGCACAAGTACTTCAAAAAGTGTGTGGTTTTAGGATTAAAAGATAAATTCATCTTGGCACAAAAATTTTGAGAGGCTGGTGATGTGGTGTAGTAAGTTAAGCATCCCATAAGGGTGCTGGTTCAAGTCCTGGCTGCTCCACTTTCAATCCAGCTGCCTGATGAAGGCCTTGGAAAGCAGTGGAGGATGGCCCAAATGCATGAGCCCCTATACCCATGTGGGAGACCTGGAAGAAGCTCCTGGCTCCTGACTTCGGATCAGCCCAGCTTTGGCCACTGTGGCCATTTGGGGAGTGAACCAGCAAATGGAAGCCCTCTCTCTCTCTGTCTCCCTCTAGAGTCTTTAACTCTGCCTTTCAAATAAATAAATCTTAAAAAAAAATTATTTTTCTTTGAAGCCCATGCTCATCAGGGGACTTCAACAAGCTCATGTAAAAAAACTGAGCTTGGATTTCAAGACTTTCTGCATCAAAATGAAACTTACTTTTTTAATGCCATTTCCTGTGCATTTTTAGAAATACCTTCATATTCTATTTCTGTACTTACTGAGCCTGAAGCCCAGTCCCAAAGCCCAGTAGCTCAGGGGGCTGGGACAAAGTTATCCAGCAGGAATCTTCCTTGGCCTCCCCCAAGGCTGGCTGCTTGCTGGAAATCACACGGAGCTGCTCCTCTCCACACCCAGTGGCCTGCACCTCCCCTGACCCAGCCTCTTCACTACTGACCTCCACCAACAGACAGAGGCCCCTCCTCCCAGGTGTCAAGGCTCCCTTGAGCCTTCATTTCTGGGATGGGTGGAAGCAAAGTGTTGGCAGGAAAGTCAGAAATCCAAGTAAAAGAAACATCACAAGTTCACAGCCCATCGCTCTTTCTCTCACCAGCCCTTCCCTGCCCACCTGCCCGCGTGCCTCCTGGTCAGCTTCTTTCTGGGACCACTCACCCTCCTCCAGCCACCCACCCCCACAAGTCCATACCAGGGCAGCCTCTGAACCACCACAAGGCTCAGCCCCACGCTCTTCCTTTCCCCTTTTATCTACAAAACAACCACGTGGGACTCAAACCTCTGCAGCAGTGTCCTGGTGTCCAACAGCCCATGTCTGTCTCCGAACACTACACACCAGTGGGGTGATCCCAGACAAACCATGAGCCCCTGGGACCTCAGTGTCCCCATCTACCTAATGTGGGTAAACCATGCCCGCCTGTGGGGCTTTGCCCCGACGATGAAATGAGCCCATGCAGATAAAGCACTTCCCTTGGTGGCCCGGCAGCCCCCGCCCACACTTGCAATAAAAGGAACACCTGATTTTCATGCTGCCCTTTCCACCAAAGATTAAAATGAGTATCTTCCACATAGCTACTATCTTCCTAATATCAGTTTTAATAGTGGGACAATATTCCATCAAGTACACTTAATTACCCATGACTCACCTTCATGGGGGTGTTGCATTTTTGTGTTTAATAAACATTTTATTCGGTAATGAAGCTCAGTTTTAATGTTTTTTTTTTTCAACTTTATTTATTTATTTAAGAGACAGAAAGAGAGCTCCCATCCACTGGCTCACTCCCCAAACGCCTACAAAAGCAGGGGCTGGGCCACATGGCAGCCAGGAGGCAGGAACCCACTGGAACCATCATTGCTGCCTCTCCCAGGGTCCGTTATTAGCAGGAAGCTGGAGACAGGAGTCACAGCTGGGAGCTGAGCCCAGGTGCTGCAGTATGAGTAGTGGGTGTCTTAACAGCTAGGCCAAATGCCAGCCCTGGGAGTGATGTTTTGTTTCCCTCTAAGATAGACAACACCAAGCCTGGGATTATCAGGTCAAAGGGTCCAGAATTTCTGGAAACATCCTAGGCAACACCCCTTCTAGCTGCCACCTGAGAGACAGCTCTGGGGAAATCCCTCGGGACATTTCCACACCCTCCCGCTCTGTCCTGCTTCTCCTTTCCTTACATCAATGCCTAGGAGCAGCAGTGCCGGTTTATGTTAATCCTGATGTTGGTGGAGCAAGAAATTTGTCTTGGAGACAGTGCTCAGGACATTAAAAGCACTGGCTCCACTTGACCCTCACAAAATCCCAATGGGGTGCTGCTGTGACGACATCTGTTTAATAGAAAAATATGCAGAGAAAGGTCCACCACAGGCCCACACGGGCTGAGGTCCAGGTGTGCTGGGAGCTGTCTACCCTAGGACCCTCCCAGGTTCTAAGCACACACAGTTCTTCATAGCTAAAAGGGCACTGTATATAAACACACAGTAAAGGCTTGTTTTCAGTCAATATGCTTGACATATGCAGGCTCAGGAGACCTCTGAGAACGATCACCAAATGGTCAGCCCTCAGCCCCACCCTGCTGCACTGACAGGTCCCAGGGACTTGACAGCATGCGCAGTAGCTGACATGGAACTTCATCTCCATATGAAAACTTCTCCGCCTCCAGTTCTGGGCTGAAATGCTGATGAGCAGGAATCTCTTCCCTCTTGTGTCTGCTCCACCCGATGCTTTCCACCCCAGCCCCAAACCAACCATACTCAAAACTGGTCATTTGTTGAGGTCTTAATTCTTTTTTTAAAAGATTTATTTATTTATTTATTTATTTATTTATTTGAAAGGCAGAGGCACAAAATCCTCTGGCCATTTGCAAACCTTCCCCACTCTGGGGGAGAGAGGGAGAGGGAGAGAGGGAGGGAGGGAGGGAGGGAGGGAGGGAGGGAGAGGGCAAGAGGGCAAGAGGGCAAGAGATAGAGTTTCATCCACTGGTTCACTCCCTAATTGGCTGAACGGCCGGAGCTGTGCCAATCTGAAGCCAGGAGCCAGGAGCCAGGAGCCAGGAGCTTCTCCCAGGTCTCCCATGTGGGTGCAGGGGCCCAAGGACTTGGGCTATCTTTCACTGCTTTCCCAGGCCATAGTAGAGAGCTGGATTGGAAGTGGAGCAGCCAGGACTTGAACCGGTGCCCATATGGGATGCTGGCACTACAGGCAGTGGCTTTACCCCGCTACAGTGCCGGCCCTGAGGTCTGAATTAATACCAAATTAATACCAAAGGCACGGCAGATAGGTGGGCAAACTGCTCTTCCAGCCCGGATGAATAAGTTAGATTAGTTTGCAACTGGAGGTGGGGGGGGAGGGAGTTATGATCAATCTGTGTGCTTCTGCTGCAGTCACTCAGATTAAGCGGCAGGTGTCTGGCACCATGATGAATCACTGCTCGGGATGCCTGGTCTGCCGTTCCATGTCAGAGTACCTGCTCTGAGCCCAGCCCCACCCCCTTCCAATCCAGCTTCCTGCTGATGCACACCATGGGAGGCAGCAGATGGTTCAAGCACTTGGGACCCTGCCTCCCACATGGGAGATGTGGATGGAGTTCTGGGCTCCTGGCTAAGCCTCGGTTATTGTGGGCATTTGAGAAATGAACCAGAGGTTGGAAGGTATCTCTCTCTCTCTCTCTCTCTCTCTCTCTGCCTTTCAAATAAAGAAAAACTAATTTTTATAATTTTTATTTTTTTATCAAAAGAAATGTCACTGAAGTATATACATACGCCAAAATGAATCAAGTTGCATACTTAAAATATCTCTTGTTTCTGGTATGCCAGTTACATCTCCATGAAGGGAGGGGACTTCCTGTGAAGGACCACAGGAGGATCAGGACAGGGCGCACACAGGCGTGCAGCTCAAGTCCTCCAAAAAACTGTGAGGGCGACAATGCCAACGACAACTGCACTAAAGCTCTGGCACTCACCCAGGCTTCAAAAACTGAGAAGTGAAAAACAGTGCTGGGGTCTTCCGGGTGTGGGGGAGACCTGGGTAACTGCCTGGATTCACAGGTTTGACAAGAGCAAGGCTTGAACATGACTCACCCGAGCTCATGGCGGGGGGCAGGACGTGTCTTCTTCGGCAGCTGGGGCCCTGGGCTGCTCTGCAGAGAAACAGCACACGAGGGAATCAGTGCATGGCAGTTCCGGGAAAACCCCCGCAGCCGGCATCTTGAATGCACACACCGTAACCTTTGGGCTTAACAGAGCTGAAACACAGTCGCTGGGGTTTCTGGCTCACGGGTGACCAGGCACGGTCATGACTGTGAGCACACTACTCAGCCTCCGTCGTGTCTGGTTGCTACCTTGGCATAGATGCCATCCAAGATCCCTTCCAGCTCTAACGCTCTATGAGAAACCTCAGGTTAGCTGAGTGCACATGGCCCAGAGTGTAAAGGAAAGGGGAAACATGTATTCCAGGCAAAGAGGAAAAAAAATCACACTGCAAAGCCGTCATCAGAGGTCGTAAGTATCTAAGCTCAGGAAGCGCTTCATGCGCACGAGGAGATGCTCTGCATGCTTTAGGTGTGTTAACGCACAGGAGCCCTGTGAGGTAAGCACCGTATCACGGTGGTGTGTACCAATGAGGAAATGGAGGCACGGAGGGGTGGGGCAGTTCACCTGCCCATGTCGGGCAGCTGATCCTAGAACCCAGACAGCCCAACGCGTAGGACAAGCGCCTGGGCGCTGCATCCCACAACCTGCAGGTGGGACCTAATTTTTTTTCCCTCTGAGTGTTTGCTTGCTTTGTTTACCATCCTTGGAACTGAGAGAGAATAGAATTCTCCAGGCGAAAAGGAAATCATTCTAAGTCCTTCTCTGTAGCACACATCAGCAGGGACTCTGCCTCTGTCCCTGTAAGATCCACCTGCAACCATCCTTCACCTTGCTGGCCCCCTCAGACTGTTCTCCAGGCTGTGGAAACCACTGTTCTTAAAGGAACACTGTTCTTAAAGGACCACACACCCTCGTGGTCCCCAGGTCTCAGTATTAAGACAGCTCAGCTTGGTTCTCCAGCACCAGAAACACTGCTATGCTATCCTCCCCAAGTTCTTATCTGATAAATGATTTTTTTGTTATCAACTGTATTCTGTTAAGGTTTTATTTACTCATTTTTTAAAAACATAATTGAAGAAATCTTTTTGAGTCAACTGAAAATTTACGTTAACAGAAGCTATTTTTATTCCTTTTACAGTTCTTTCTAACCTTTAGATGCAGATATAGCATTTATGTAGTTATAATGTCTAGACAGCTTTGAGTTCAAACTTTTAAATTAACTATGTCATGAACATTTTTCTAGGTTTCTACCCAGTCAGCATATTCATCACTGTAATGGCTGCATAATATTTTAACATTCCATAATCCCTTTCCCAATTCCCTCTTATACTTCCGTTTAATTCATCTTATTTTTTTTTTTAAAGTACAAAGCACATAGCATTCTTAGGCTAGAGAAGAAATGAACGGAGATGTCTTATGAACCAAACAGAAAAGATGCCTCAACTCACTCATAGTCACTGAGGTAAGTGGGCAGCCCTTTGCACTTTAAACATTTTTCAACAGGAAAACTACTAACTGTGAAAGGCCAGCCCCAGTCTTACAAGCTGATCTAAAGTAGACATGATCAAGGATAATGTTCAAAATATTCAACCATCATTCTGCCACAAAGGTCCAACAGAGGGGATGCCAATCCCGGCGCTCTCTGCAAGCCCCCTTCTGGGGGCTGGTGCTAGCCGCTCAGTGGCTCAGGATGGGAGGTGGAAAGAACAGGGGTCCAGGTTGGGATGAACCATCTAACTCAACTAAGAACTAGCAGGAGGACGGCTGTGATAATGGCAATGCACTGGCCAGCACCAGCTCTCACACAAGGTCATTTGGGGTAGCAGGGGGTCTGCCGTGTGCTCTCGCTTGGTGACTGAGTCTGCAGCAGGTGACATGAAAAAGCAGGAGATAGTTTAAAACAAAACACAAACTGCAGCAAGGGTGGCACCCAGCATTTAGTTCTTGCCAGTGGTGGCGGCGGCAGCAGCAGCATCCAATCCAGGCAACTTCAGAGTCTGATTCTGGCTCTGGTTCCAACCAACTCAGCCTCCTTGAATCCCCGCCCTGGTCCAGAGTGCAGTCTCCAGCCTTCCATGAACTCTGTGAACTGCTCATGATCTTGCCAATAAATCCCTACGGGTTTCAGTTCACTAGGGGTGGTTTCTGGCACCTTGACGAGTCCAAGAGGAGGGGAAGAGTCCCAATGGTTTTGTTTGAAGAGAACCTTCATTCCTCTCTCAGGAAGCAAGTCCAGCCAGATGTGAATCCCAGGGTCTCAGCAACAGTTCTGTCTACAATCCGAAGGGCTCAGAGTCTGCGCAGCAAAGATGTGCCTAGGAAGCTGCACGGACTGAGCTCACAGAAGAACGCTGAAAGCCTTGAAAACCATCATCTAGTTTTATATAAGGATAGGACCAGCTATTACAATCAGATGACAAATTGAGAGTTTGCTTTAAATAAAGACTCTGGTACTTAATATGTATTTAGCAACTGAGCTGTCAAGAGCTTGATTTGGTTGAGCCCATGATGGCACATCTTTGGAATGTTCCTCTCTAGTCCCCTCCAAAAAGAGGCAGGCATCTTTGGGTAAAAGCCAAAATGATAACAATGCCATCTCGTGGCAAAAGCAGACAGCTGCAAGTGGGTAGTTAGCCTAGTGGATTATGGGAACCAATATGATGTCACAGCTTGGGTGGGCGGGTCAAGGGGCCATTCCAAGCCTTGGCTGTTGGGACCTACCGTAATTGGTCAAAGTCCTACAGCTTCAACACAGACATTCCACTCGCAGAACAAGACGTGAAGCATGTGAGTTAAGAACGCACCCAGATAATGATTCGGCATGATCCCACCCCATGGCCCTGTAGTTCTAAGACCAGT
The DNA here is from genome assembly GCA_949820135.1 of Sylvilagus floridanus. Lineage (NCBI taxonomy): Eukaryota > Metazoa > Chordata > Mammalia > Lagomorpha > Leporidae > Sylvilagus > Sylvilagus floridanus. Next base: position 48,194,479 of record OX463235.1, read on the forward strand.
GTTGATAACACAAGGTGAATACTTACCAAAATGCAAAAGCTGTACTCATGCTTCCAGCTGAAATGAGATTAAATAACTACAAACAGACTGTTTGCTGGGAAAGAAGTTTCATACACGGACAGTGGTGGGGCTGAAGAACTCGGAAAAAATTTAATCTGTCTGTAAAAATGAATGCAGGCCAGCGCCGTGGCTCAATAGGCTAATCCTCCACCTGTGGCACCGGCACACTGGGTTCTAGTCCCGGTCGGGGCACTGGACTCTGTCCTGGTTGCCCCTCTTCCAGGCCAGCTCTCTGCTGTGGCCTGGGAGTGCAGTGGAAGATGGCCCAAGTGCTTGGGCCCTGCACCCGCATGGGAGACCAGGAGAAGAAGCACCTGGCTCCTGGCATCGGATCAGCGCGGTGCGCCAACCGAAGCGTGCCAGCCACGGCGGCCATTGGAGGGTGAACCAACAGCAAAGGAAAACCTTTCTCTCTGTCTCTCTCTCTCTCTCACTATCCACTCTGCCTGTCAAAAAAAAAAAAAAATTAATTCAAGACCCAGCAAAGTTTCTTGTTTTTTTTTTTTCTTTCTTTTTTTAACCTGTTTTTTGAAAGGCACTGACAGAGACAGAGGAAGTGTTAGACAAAGAGCTCTTCCATCCACTGGTTCACTCTCCAAATGGCCCGAACAGCCTGGTCTGGGCCAGGCTGAAGCCTGGAGCCTGAAACTCAATCTGGGTCTCCCACATGAGTACAGGGCCCCAGAACTCGAGCCACCCTCTGCTGCTTTCCCAGGTACATCAGTAGGGAGCTGGATTGGAAGTGGACCAGCTGGAACTCAAACCAATGCTCTGATATGGCATGGTGGAGTCGCAGTGGCCCCCAAAGGATCTTGCAAGAGAAGGAACCTTTGATTAAACTCCAGGTTTTCCCATGTACTGTAATACTGTGGCTCTATGGCCTTCCCCTGTTCCCAGTTCCAGAATATACACTTCTGGAAATGAAGAACTGCCACCCTCTGCCCTGAGTAAACACTGGGTGCTGAGTCCTAGCCTTGGCCCTTGGCCCTGTTTAGCCTTCAGAACCCAACTGTTAAGTCTTACCTTCAAGATAATCCAGACCCTCCTTAACTCCACTGCAGCTGCTTAAAAGAAAGCTGGCTCCACACAGACAAACCCCTGGTTCTACTTTCACGTGGAAATCCAATCTGGGGCTTGATGTTATACATTTGCAATGACTTCCAGTGGCTGGGAGAGACTAGAGAGAGCTCACAAAGCCCCAGAATAAATGCACGGCCTTATTTCTTTTTCCTGTGCTCATCCACCAGCAAAGCCACGCTCCTCCAGTTCTCCAGCTCCTTCTCTTCTCCATCTCTATTAATGTCATTTCTCTTCAAATGCACTCTCTACATTATTGGAGAGGGTGCAGAAGGCGCTTTGGAAAGCCAGAAAGGATAAACACTGAGTCGCTGACACTTCCTTTCAAGGGGAAGAAACTAGGATAAACTTGACCCTGACATTAACTGGGTCTGGAATCCCATGACATGGCTCAGGGCGCAGAACACAACAGACACAAGTGACTGTGAACAGACCGATGTTTCTGGAGAGGGAGCCAGAGGAAAATGCATCAGAAGGGCCAGCCCCCACATCCTGCCTTGCTCCTGGAGTCCCTCCAATTCGGTTTCCGTTCTAACCAATTATCTGAAATGGCCTTCAGAAAGGTTTTCAGTGTGCACACACGGCCAAGTCCAACAGTGTCTGGGCTGGCCAGTTCCTTGCTGATCTTTCCACTGCATGGAAGACGGTTAACCCCTTCCTCCTCCCCATAAACGGCTCTTGGCTGATTTCTAGGAATTTATGTCAGGGCACGAGGCTCCCCTTTTCAGGTCAAGGCTTCTGAAGTTGTCCTAGGAGTCTCAAAGCCCGCGAGTCACAAGCAGGCCTGCACCCTTTTCTGGCTTGTGGGTTTCATCTGCAATACCGGAGCTGGAGGGCTCCATGCAGGCTGCAGAGCCCATTGCCATGGTTGGCCAACTATGTTGGGAGGAGGGTCCAGGAGCCCCTCGGGCACCATGTAGGACCCACTCCCCACCTTTCACCTCAACCAAGACACCTGTGTGTTGTTCAACTTCCGGTGCTTTCCTTGAATGAACACCTTCTGTGGTTACTCAAGAACACCCTCACAAACCAGAAATCTAATCTACTCCTTTGAGATTCAAGGGGGAAAAAGTCTTCTTTAAACCAGCCCTGCTTGGATGTCTTCTACACACTTCGCCATGTGCCCCCAACCCTGTTCTACCTCCTCAGGACACCTTCAGCCTCCAGCCCCTTGGGATGGACACTGTGTTCCAGATGAGCATCAGCCCTCCCTGGTCAGTGGACAGGCTGGGTCCTCCCCCTCTTCAGAACCTCTGATGCATCCCCATTCCTTACCAAACAGTGCAAACACCTGATGGTCAGTGACATTACTCATCTTTCCCCACCTGCCTTCCCTGCCTCAGTGAACACTTCGCAAGCAGGGCAGGGTCTTCACCATCTCGGCACTGACACTGGCAGACTGGAGGCCTGACCCTCGAGATGGGCTCCTCTTTCCTCTGCCACCCCCTGCATCCCTAAGACTGATGAAGGGCCAGCACTGGCCAGTTCATCTATCTACGATTCATGCCTCACAGCCAGCCCTTCTAGTTCATCATCTCACTGTCAGACCACCACCATGCCCCAGAAAGTCTCAGAATCACCCTCTACCCCACGTGCTGCCACATCCTGAGGTCCTAGGGCAAATGTCAATGGGGGAATAAAAATCCACAAGACCCCCATTAAGTGCAGAGGGATTGGCAGAGCAGCACAGGGCAAAAGAGAAAACAGGCAGTAAACTTCCTTGGTGAGAATACTGCATGCAAACACTTTGCAGAGATGCAATGTAAGCAGCCTTTCCTTAGCACTCACTACGCACCCAGGACAGTGCTTACCACAGGACCAGGCAATCGCCATCTCCAAGGTCATCACAAGACTGCAGAGTGAAAGAAGTGTCCCATCCAAATAGAAGGCATGACCCTTCTGCTAGTTATCTGGACTAAGTGGGTTGGGAATACAGCAAAGAAAAGGAATAAACTCTGCATGAAAGGGCCAGCGCTGTGGCATAGCAGGTTAAGCCATGGCCTGCAATGCTGACATCCCATATGGCATCATTTCATGTCCCTACTGCTCCATTTCCCATCCAGCTCCCTGTTAACTACCTGGGAAAAGTAGAAGATGGCACCACGTGCGAGAACCAGATGAAGCTCCTGACTCCTGGCTTCCGCTGGGCCATTGTGGCCATTTGGTTAGTGAACCAGCAGACAGAAGAGTCTCTCTGTCTCTGTCTCTCTCTCTCTCTCCCCAACTTTCAAATAATTTTTTTAAAATTCTGCATCAAATATAGCATCAAGGAATGGATAAATACCAAATTTCCCTAATGTTCAAGGACATATCTACTAAAATCACCTAAATTGTTGGAAACAATGATCTAAAATTCAAGTCCAAAATCCTTGCTGTGTCATAAGGCTCTACAAGACCACATCTCAATTACTGTGCAGTCTCATCTCCTATGTACTCCATTAAGCCTTAAACTCTGTGTGTGCCATTCTTGTCATTCCTACTGGATCCTGACGAGATTTCCCGTTTCCAGGCCTCTAATTTCATTCCTGCTTCCCACTAGCCTCCCTTCTCACCTTCCCAAACATAAGGACAATCCCAACAGCCAAAAGCACTGACCCAACTTTAGTCTGGTTTTGTTTTAATTCCCATTAAAAAATCTTGGAGATGAGGAGCTCAGGTTAATAGGACCAATATATGATCACAGCATTCAGAAATCCCAAGTTCATGTTCCTATTAAATTAATCACTCTCTCCCTCTGGTCCTTGCGGTACGAGGGTTGGATTCAGAGCTGGAACACTGGTTACCATTACAGCTGCAAGTCATTTTTTACCTTTCATATAAGGAGAGCATTTAAAGAAACAGTGTGGGTTTCTTGCAACAAACTGACATAAGCAAAATGCAACCCCAAATGTATTGTTTGAGTATTAAACAACAGAACTTAGAAGATAATTTGTAATCTTATATTGTACTATGTATTAAAATGCATGTCTTGCAGCAGACATAATAGAGAACATTAATATCTTAATTTACAGTGACTCATACAAATGACCAAGAAAAAAAGTTTAAAGGGCATGAAGAAATAATATTGTTCATAAACAAGAAAGCAAGTCTAGGGGCTGGCACTGTGGTGCAGTAGGTTAAGCCACCACCTGTGATGCCAGCATCTTATATGGGTATCAGTTCAAGTCTTGGCTGCTCCTCTTCCAATTCAGTTCCCTCTTAATGCACCTAGAAAAGCAACTGAAAATGGCTGAAGAAATTGTGCCCCATGTGGGAGGCCTGGATGAAGCTCCTGACTCCTGGATCCAGCCCACTCCAGACCAGCCTTGACCATGGCAGCCATTTGGGGAGTGAACCAGTAGATTGTGGGGACACATGGGTAGGTCTGCCATGGGACCCCCTTTGCTGGGCCTGGCTTATAGCAGTGTGCCGAGGCAGACGTTTTTAGTTTCGATCTTAATGGGACTTTCCAAAATGCGGATGTAGCGGCGAGGAACTTTCCATCTAGCTGAGGATCGGGTAAACAACAAGATGGCGCTGATGCCCTGCTCACTGCGAGACTCCACAGCTGATTGATATAACTTATCTAGGAACTTTCCATCTAGCTGAGGATCGTGGTAAACAACAAGATGGCGCCGATGTCCTGCCCACTGCGTGACTCCACAGCTGAGCGTGATCAAGTGCCAGATTGGAGAGCTCCATGCATGGACTGTGATTGGTTGAATTCTGTATATAAGCGGACCGCGGGAGAAGGAGCGCGCACGCGCGCGCGCCATCTTTCCCCCTTCTCCCTGTCCCCCACTCTTTTTCCCCTTGCAATAAAAGTCTACTGAAGATAGATTAGCTGCGAGTAGCGTCGATCCTTTACGGGTGAAGGAGCGACAGTAGATACAAGATCTCTCTGTCTTCCCTGTCTTTCTCTGCAACTGTCTTTCAAATAAATAAATCTTTAAAAAAAATCCATAAGAAGATATTTAATCTGACTCATTTTTCAAAAAAGATTAACATAATAACCATTTTCTCTACTTTTTAGCATTAGTCCACAAATTAAAAAAATATTACAATGTCAGTCAAAGCAAAAACATCGGCTTTTCCCTACAAAGTCAATGACCCTGCAAATTGTTATACTTCCCACAATACGTGTCAAAGAGCCTTCCACCTTGTCCCCTTGGTGCTTTGGAAGAATCTAGTCCAAACACGGAACCTCCACTAATGATAAAACAGTCCACACAGATGTTTGCCACAGTTTTATTAAAAGTACTGAAAACGTGGAGGGGCCAGCGCTGTGGCTTAGCAGGTAAAGCCACCGCCTACAGTGCTGGCATCCCATAGGGGTTCCAGTTCATGTCCCAGCTGCTCCACTTCTGATCCAGCTCCCTGCTATGGCCTGGGAAAGCAGTGGAAGTTGGCCTGGGTCTTTGGGCCCCTGCACTTGTGCGAGAGACCCAGAAGAAGCTCCTGACTCCTGGCTTCAAATTGGCACAACTCTGGCCATTGTGGCCATCTGGGGAGTGAACCAAAGGATGGAAGGACTTCTCTCTCTCTTTGCCTCTGCCTCTCTGTTAACTCTGCCTTTCAAATGAATAAATAAGCAAAAAAGAAAACGTGGAAAAAAAGCAGTGGTCAGGTACATATCCACCAGATGGACTGTGAAACAGTTGTGAGAAAGGTGGTTATGCACTCATCAAAAGATTAGTGAATAAAGCAGAGGCTAGGTCTGAGTGACGTTTATGATTATAATTATAGAAAAGTAAATACACGCATAGGTGTGAAAGGAAATATGATATGCCCACATTCTAACAGTAATTACGGCAGTATGCAATTTCAGGTCATTTTTCCCTTTCATTTCTATTTCCCAAAGTGGTTCCAATATGTTTCTTATTTGATGAAAAGTAATTTTCTTTTTAGTTCAGACGAGGCATTTGATATGGAAGTCTGTAATCTGTAGACCTTCCAGGAGACAACCTTAAAAAAAGAAAAATGCCACTAAAGTCTTGTCCATTGGAACAGCGCAGCTCCCCGTGATGCAATCTTCCGCAGGACAAATGCGATGAGCCCAAATGCGGGAGATGCCAGCCTTAATTGCTAGTGGCTGCTTTTGTTCAAAGAAGCCAAACTACTCTCAGGCGGTTCCTTATGAGGACAAAAGGGGCAATAAAATGACCTGAATGTTCAGCCAGATTTCCTAAAGAAGCAACTGCACCAAAACACTTCATTTTAAAATAGGGAGCAGGGGCTGCCAGGTGACAACACACACTGTACCTCCTTTGCTCCCCAGACCTGCTCACTGCCAAGTCCCTGCTGCTAACCTGACTTCTCAGCATTCCAGAGCCCTGAGCTCCCTCTCAAACTCTTTATATGTATAACTCTGGGCATACAAACGTTCTTGAACACGCATTGTTAACAAGAGCAAGTCCTAAATGCAAAAACGAATCCATTTGTGTTTCCCAAATATGGTGGAGTCTGTGGAACCCAAACAAAGCTGTCCAGCTGCAGCATCCAGCACGCTTGGAGCCCTCCACTTGGACCATCTAGAAAATTCAAAATAGGGCAGAGTCCCAGATGCCTGAGACAAAAGCAAAACAGCTCAGTTCAGTTTAAGCTGTAAACATATAACCTTAAAATGATCAAGGCAAGCCCAGGAGACAGGAGACACTTTTCTTCTGAAAATTAACAACACAAAAATCCTCCTATGGCGAGGGCATGAACCAGCACATTTAGAAGTCTCAGGAGAGCGGAGGTGGGGCCAGAGGCCACCATATACATAAATGAGACTAAGAAGTACTGTGTGTGCCTGGAAAAGTCGGTCTTAAAAAGCTGAAAAGGGTTCTGTTAGAGCCCAAGAACGGGAAAGAAGGGCAGTTTGACATGGCAGGAGAGGTGCCTGTGCTTACAAACAATCCACAGTGGTTTGCTTCCAAACCACAAAATTCCTAAGGCTCCGTCCTTACCACATCATATATTATGCAGACATCTGCAGGACAGGCCCATAGCATGCTCAGGAATGACAGAACAGAGGCTCCATTCAGTGAAAAAGATGTGGGGTCCTTGGCAAACGCATAAGTACCTCAATTCACAAGACTGGCTTAGTCGGGGACTGCCTATTTTCCTAAAGAAGTTTTGAAATTTTACTCAACGTATACAAGCCTACTGAAGAGTCAGTATGAAACAGTGACAACACTATCTTTCCTGAGAAAAACCCTCTGAGGCAGACACCTACATCCAGGCCCGGAGTCAATTATCCCTGAGCACAGGCTGTGGAGGGCTGGGCCACAGCAGATCGGCAAATCGTTAGTGGGGAAGCGTAACAAGCAGGAGACTGTGCCTCCCCTCCTCTCACAGGGGAGCACCTTGCACTACTACCTTTCTCCATTCTCTTCATTTTCCTTTCACTAAATTTTTTTTTAAAATAAATATATACCAAGTATCAAAGGTACATTCAAGCATTTGAGAATAAAGTGCAAATTTCTGAAATGGGTTTTTTTTTTCCTAAACTAAAACAAAACCACTAACACCAGCTCCCAGCATTTCAGGAGTGAACCAGTGGATGGAAGACCTTTCTCTGTTTCTCCCCCTCTCTGTAACTCTATCCCTCAAATAAATAAAGCATAAAGAAAAAACTATGAAGAGCCAGTGCTGTGGCATAGTGGGTAAAGCTGCCACCTACAGTGCCAGCATCCCATATGGGTGACTGAGACCCAGCTGCTCCACTTCCAATCCCACTCTCTGCTATGTCCTGGGAAAGCAGTAGAAGATGGCCCAAGTGCTTGGCCCCTGCAACCACATGGGAGACCCAGAAGAATCTCCTGGCTTTCAGCTTCAGATAGGCACAGCTCCAGCTGTTGCGGCCATTTGGGGAGTGAAACAGCAGATGGAAGGCTTTCTGCCTCTACCTCTCTGTAACTTTGCCTTTGAAATAAATAAATAAATCTTTTTAAGAAAAAAAAAAATCTATATTGTCTCTCAAATCAGACTACCTAGAAATAAGCTGGCATCTACTTTACATTTATATATATATATTTATATATTGATTGATGTGTATTTATACACACACAATGCATCATCACACCTGGGCTCGGCTGGTATGTGGAGAAACTTCTGACGCCATGTGCTATATGTGCCTGGCATTTGCAGGAAAATAACCAGATGCTAGGGGCAGAAGAACTGGACTGGATTCCAGACTTGGCAAAGGCCATACAAATTGAGAAGTTCCTTACTTAATTTGTCACCCTCGATCTGCTCACCTATAAAAGGGAATTAATATCTAACTGAATAAGTTGTTCCTAAGATTACATTTAAAAACAGATATGAAATAAAAGTCATGTTATAAAAGGAAACGCATCCTAGCCATGAAGGTGCTAGTCTTTTTTTATCCTTTATTGTCTTAACATACTGGTGGATATCACTGAACGTCTGATTATGAGTTAACACTACTAGCGACTATGACATTGACACAGCCGGTACTTACTTGGACCAAGAACAGGCTTATGAACTGAGGCAGGCTCGAGAGCCAAGACATCAATTTACAGCTTTATCCTCCCGTGTAAAGTCAGGCATCGCTGGACACTCTGAATAAAGGCATCATGCTTTTGAAAACTTCAGAGTTGTTCTGTCTGTTAGGGGCAGGTATCAAGGGACCAATCCAAAATTACCCAGACACACTGATCACACCTGCAAAGGCCCTGTGTTTGCACTGCAGAATAGATGAATCACCTGTTAATCTAAAAACTGTGAACCAGGCACTTCACATCACACTTCTCACCCTCAGAACACCTGGTGAGGTTTCTAATCCCCATTCTGCAAATGAAGAAAAAGCCCCAGTGAAAGACACGCCGGGAAGCCTCACAGAAGCATGCGGGAAAGCTGGAATACGGACCTTGGCTCTCGCTCCTCATCCCACCATGAGATCACCTACAGAGGCACAAACGGTCCCTGCCTGAAGCAAGATGCTGCTGTGGGAAGGCCGAAGAACATACAGATAGCTGCACTCTCTCTCTCCCTCACATTATGGTAATAACATATTCAAACATCTCAACCAAGAAAAGAGAAGATGCCTTCCTCTGAGGTCTTTTTTTTTTTTTAGATTTATTTATTCATATTTGAAAGGCAGAGTTACAGAGAGAGAGAGAGAGAGAGATCGGTCTTCCATATGCTGGTTCACTCCCCAAATGGCTGCAATGGCTGGAGCTGTGCCAATCCAAAGCCAGAAGCCAGGAGCTTCCTCCAGGACTCCCCCAAGGGTGCAGAGGCCGACGGACTTGGGCCATCTTTCACTGCTTTCCCAGGCCACAGCAGAGAGCTGGATCAGAAGTGGAGCAACTGGGACTCAAATGGCGCCAATATGGGATGCTGGCACTGCAGGTGGCAACCCCTCCTCTGAAGTCTTATGTTCCCGGTGGGGAAAGAAGTCACCATGAGCAGCACGGATTGGCAGCCACAGACTGCTCTCTGCTGTAAGAATATTCTAATTATGAGAAGACCATGCTGCAGGACACACCTGGGGAAGACCTGGGCACATGCTGACCAGAGCATGTTCTATGACATCACTGGCAGCATCCAAGGGTGAGGGTCGGATCCACTTTCTGATGGGCTCACTTCTCTGAGTAGCAGCAGGTTTTTGTATTCCAGTTACAGGGAGGCGTGTCTTCCCATGCCAATTCAAGGTGAAATCTTAGCTCTCCTAAGAGCTTACACAACCTACTTCCTCTCCCTTAGCAGATGACAAAGCCTAACTTTCCCCAACAGCAAAACCCCCTCTGTAACTTCCCATAGGAAGCAAAGTAACCAGTCTACTCTTTGTCCCAAGAGCTCATTCTCCCTGGTGTTAGTGGCCAGGTGTCACTGTTCACATATCAAACTACCATCTTCCATGTCTTTTGCTATTAACAAGCTGTTCTCCCCACTAAGTGCCTAAGCAAGAGTTCCCATAGCAGTTTTCCCATAAGTCGTGTCTAGTACATAGCACAGAATGTACATAGAACAGACCCAAGTCCAGTTGGGATGAGTTGATGGCCAGGGTTTGTATTTTAGAGTGTGTGGAAATAACACTGAATAGGTAGGGTACACAGACCACTAAATGACCTGCAATGCAGACCACAGCGAATCTATCAGGCATACAACCCACGGTGAGTTGTGCAAGAGAAAGTTGCCTCTTTTGAGGTGTAACCTGGTGAGGGCACTCAGAATGTACTGCAGAGCAAGCGGTGGGCCCAGCGCTGGTGAGCTGAGGCCAAGCCACCGGAGCAGGCACTGACACCTGGTACTTACCAAATAAAAACCCCCTCAATCACAGCTAGGCGCGCTGCCCAGGAGAGAAGCTCCCGAGAAACCCATTTGCCCATTTGGCTGTGAAAAGCTCCGCAGTGCCCTTGATTACAGCAACCACAGGTGACAATTTCTACATTTGTCTCCCCTTGCTTTATTTGTAGCAAAAACTGCTGCTTGGAGGGAATTTGATCTTCTGAGCTGTGTTCCCCTAAATCTCATTCAGCCTCTCCTGCCCACAGAGAAGCCTTTTTTCTGCCCAATTGCCTCGGTGGCTGACAAGATAAAATCATCAGAAAATAAAGGCTGTCTAGAAACCTTTCAAGAAACCCTTCAGAACTCCAAGAGGCAAATTGACTGCAGAAACTACGATATCAACCGCTGAAATGGGATAAAAGGTGACAGAGTTAGGGGTGTTTAAGAGATCATTTCTGAACTAATAAATGTTAGAGAACAGGTCTCAACTCCAAATGACCTTGCCTTCTTAACACGCTGGTTATTAACACAAGATGCTGGAAGAAAAGCACCATGTCCTCTGCTCCCGTTGGTATAGGATGGGTTGGGGGTGGGGCATCGAGATCTTCCTTAACGGAATAACTAAATCTGCACACCCCCATCTCATCCCAAAGCCTTCTAGGTGCTTTGACAGTGACACTCCAACTGTAAACCAGCATTCCCACGTGCAAAACCGGGATGAAAACAGCACTACCTTCCCTGTTGCAGGAGTTAATGTGTGGCCAACCACTTACCATCCCTCCATCCCTCCCCCCCCCCGCCCACCCAGCACCCTGCTTGGCACCCAGGAAGAATTCAAAAAAATTCAAAAATGGTTGTGTGTTGACCTAACCGATCTATTTCCCTAACTCCAAACATGAAGAGCAAGGTGTGGAAGTGGGTAGAAGCTAATCCTGGTTAGTAAGAGGCTCTCTGTGATCCCTGTTTTACTTTAACAACAATTTACCGGATCCCGCGTGGAGGAGCCACGGGCACTGCCAGGAACAGAAGCCTGGGGCAGAGAAAACGCAACACAAACCTTACAATGACCTTGCCCAGGACCCTGCAGGCTGCAGGACAGCAGTACCCTTGGAGGGCTGCAAAACAGAGCGGCAAATGAGGTCACTCTTCTAAAAGGGTAAAAAAAGAAACGCAATGTTGTCCATCTTTGAGAAGGTTTCCCGTGGCTCAGGTGCCAAACGTCAGAAGCCCTAAAACCAGGTTGATCCACTGAGAGAAGAAAATGTAACTTCCAGGTACACATCTTCCCTGGAAGAATACCCAGCAAGACCAGGGGAGAGGCCAAACAGCAATAGATGCTACAGCTCCCACACCTGGGGCCCTGCTCGGCTTGAAGGTGAAAGGCAGGCACCTGCGGCTCGAGTAGCACACCTGCTGCGTGCAGGCGCACTGAAACATCGTCAGCAATTGCCTCCAAAATTTCACCATGAGAAGAAAACAAAAAGAAAGAGGAAAAAATAACAAAATAACCAAAAGAAAAAAAAAATTTCACTGTGGCATTCCTTTCCTGTCTGAGAATGCTAAAAAGCAGAAACAGAAAATTAAAGTCTTTGGTTTTGTAACATTTACAGAAGTTCAAGCGTCTCTACATCTAAAATCTTGCATACAAGTACCAAGTTAGGGAATAAATGGCTTTCTTCTTTAGAGAGAAAATCATTAATTTAAGGCAAGTCCAGAATCAATTGCCCTTTGGGGCTTCTGAACCTATTAATTCATTTAAAAAAAAAAGTCTGCTTGATGTTTGGCATTGAATAATGGATCTCACTGTTCAGATTTACAGTACACCTTGCATAGCTGGCAATCGAGCCATCAGGAAGTCTCAGAGAGGACATTTTTTAAATGTGGAGAAGGGCAAAAGGAGAAAGACCCCATACAAGAATCCCCACCCGCCTTTTTCAAGTAGGCAACAGAAATCCTTCTGAAAAAGGTAACTTTAGAACTCTTGGGTTGGTTCCCAATCTGCTTAAAGGGAGCTTTGGTATTTGTGGAGTATGGTGAATATATTTCACTTCTGGAAAAAATCCAGCTCAAGAAGCATGTAAGTGTAGATTTTCTCTCTATCCATTTAATAATAAAAGTGTAAAAATAAATAGGTATTTTTTCTCCTATAAAAATGTAAAGTCTAAGTAAATGCAGAAGATAAGAAAAAAATCCTAAACTATGTGGTTAAAGCTCTTACTAAAAACAGACATGAGGTACACTTGAACTCTCAGAATGGTAATGAAGCATTTCAGTTTCCCATCTGCTAATGCTACAGCTCTAAAAACTGGCAAACTCGAATGTGCAGAATCAGGTGCAGCAAGTTCTTGGGGTACAGGGGATCTGGCATGGCTGCCCATGTCTGTCAAAAGTGTTGCTAAACTGTCCAACTGGTGGACAAGAACAGAAAACCCAGCAGCTCCCATGGTTGCGTGTGTGTGTGTGTGTGTGTGTGTGTGATTTAAAACACATTCCTAGTTAGTTCCCTGCTGCTTACCCCAAAGTCCAAAGGGAAGGGAGGGAGGAGCAGGAATGTGCCTGAGACCCCGACCATCTGAGAACAGGCTAGAAAAGCCCTTCCTTGCGTCATCCAGCAGTCGGCATTCACTCATTAACAAGGACAAGAGGCGAGTCCTTCCAGCAGGGAAACCCTTCCCTGGCCACTCAGTTCAGCAGCCTCATTAAATTCAGAGTGAAGCCAGCTGCTGGGAAAGCAAAGGGTGACCCAGCCATGGCTCTGGAAATTCCTAGCGAAGAGGAGAAACTGAGTGCCGGGGTCACGGCAGCTCATGAATCACAGTGCTGGAAGGGAGATTTCAGACAACTGTCAGGAAGATCCGGACGCAATCCTAGTATTGGCTTTCCAATGGGAAGACCCCTCTGCAGGGCCCGGCCGCCCAGGAGCTGCAGAAGGAAAACACTGCCTAGACACAGACAGGGTCCCATGGGAAGACCCCTCTGCAGGGCCCGGCCGCCCAGGAGCTGCAGAAGGAAAACACTGCCTAGACACAGACGGGGTCCCCTGTAGCACCTCTCGGGGCCGCGCCCCAGCCTTCTCTGCCCTGCTGCCATCAGAGAGGGACAGCAGCTGGAGGAACAGGAGCACGGGGGACAGCACGTCCCCAAACGCAAGCAAAGCCTGTGGATTAAAGGCAGGCAGTTCCCCAGAGCAAGCGACACCTCAGTGAGGGGGAAATATCCCACCTTTACAAGGTCATTAAAAGTATATGGACAGAAATACACATAAAACTGTGCACTAAACAGAGGCTTACGAGTTTCACTGATGGGGTAGGCACTGTGGTGTAGAGGGTAAAGCTGCCACCTGCAGTGCTGGCATCCCATGTGGACGCCGGTTTGAGTCCCAGCTGCTCCACTTCCGATCCAGCTCTCTGCTATGGCCTGGGAAAGCAGAAGATGGTCCAAGTCCTTGGGCTTCGGATCAGTGCAGCTCTGGCCATTGTGGCCAGTTGCGGAATGAACCAGCGGATGCAAGATCTCTCTCTGTCTCTACCTCTCCCTCTTTCTCTCTCTCTCTTTGCTGTGTAACTTCTCTGTGTAACTCTGACTTTGAAATAAATAAGTAAATCTTTAAAAAAAAAAAAGCTTCACCGAAATCCTATTTGGTTCATTTCTTCTGTTGCTGAAATCTACACAAGTGACATTAAGAAATTATATTTAAACACAGATATGTTATGTAAAATCATTTTTAAAGTCAAAGAAATTTTAAGATAAAGTCATTGTCTCTCTCATGTCCCAAATTATTCTTTAGTATCTTCATATAGAATAGGGCCAGACTCAAATTGGTCTCTTTTGGCTTTGATGTCATTAATTTAAAAGAAAAAGAAAGCATTTTCCAATAATTATGTGGTTGGAAGAACTATTAAAACCATCATTTTCTTTATTCTTTTTTTAATATTCTATTTATTTAAAAGGTAGAGTTATAGAAAGAGAGAGGGAGAGGCAGAGAGAAGGGTCTTCCACCCACTGGTTTACTCCCCAAATGGCCACAATGGCAAGAGCTGGACCGATCTGAAGCCAGGAGCGAGGAGCACGTGGGTGCAAGGGGCCCAAGCACTTGGGCCCTCCTCTTCTGCTTCCCCAGGTCATAGGAGAGAGCTGGATTGAAAGAGGCACAGCCGGCACTCCAACCGGTGTCCACATGGGATGCCAGTCCGCAGGCGGGAGGCTTAGCCCACTACACCACAGCACAGGACCCCGTTGTCTTTATTCATATCCCAAGATAAATTTGTACTGATTATGTCAGAATTTCATTTAAGCAGGGAGACAGTTTTTCCTGCAAAATGTTCGCAGTGAATAAAACAATGTGCGAATGCTAATTCCACTTGCAGGCCTGCCAGTCATGGCTGCTGCCCCATCTGCACACAGTCTGACACAGGTTTCCAAATGAGAAACCTACCAGCAGTGTCCTTAGCCTTTAACTCACATATGAGTATGCTGGAAAGCAGAGAATTCAAGTGTACCCTAAATTTAGGACTATTTTATATCATGATACAGAAAATGATTATAACCTAAAGAAATGAATATATTTGACACATCCTCTAATACCATCTAAGAGCAAATGGTTACCTTTTAATTAGACAGGCTTTGATTTCTAATTAGTCCATTCATACGTTTTGCCATCATATTTTTATAAGGCAAAAGTTTCTGTTTTGCAACACACCCTTAAACTCCCCACTTCTCAATGTGTTTTCACTAAATACAGTCTTATTAATTATTTAACAACAGAAAAAAGTCTCTCATGGGAAGCAATTGGAAAAGCAAAGTCAAAAACTCAAAAGTGGTTGTTGAAGTATTTAACATTTGTTTTAAACAAGAACCCCCTTTTCATCTCATTTAAAGAGTTGTGGCTTTTTTTTTTTTTAAGCTGTAACAGGTTTGTTTCATTTTCATAAGCTTTTTTTTTTTTTAAACTACAAAAGAAATACAAGCCCAGAACTAAGCATCTGAAAATGAAAGAACAAGATCACCAGGGCATCACAGCCTCATTCGACCTTGCTGGAGTTCCCCATATGTCTTTGTATTCTCTGGTTGTGAGCAGAGTGAAGGTGCATGTATGGCACTGCCTCGTAAGTATCACCCTCCCGGCTATAAAAGCTTCCAAAGAGGGTTCTAAATCCACATGCTTTCTATTACAAACTTAAAATTAAAAGGCGTTTTCCAGACTTTAGAAATCTGTAGGAGTGAATTTCTACAAATCGCATTCATACCTCGGTGAACTGCCTGGGACCCCAGCACCCCTCCACAACACAGAAGCCTGTCAAGGGTCTGGGGGGTTGTCAGAGACTCAAGCTCTGCTTCCCATTGCATTTGCAGGGCAGCCAAATCTGATACTTTCCTTCCTGCTCTCAGGGAAAAAAGGCCTCATTGTTGTCACATTCCTGGAGCCCCCTCCCCTGCTAAGCACTTTACACACAGCATCTGATTTGACCCTAATAACCTTATGATGCAGGGACCATTACCATCAATTTACACAGGAGGCAATGACTCAGTGTCTTCTCTGGGGTCACAGGACCTGCAAGCAGTGGAACTGCGACCTAAAACCCTGTCCCAACTGCCTCCAAATCCCAGAGCTTTTCAGCTGTTCCTCCTGCTACGGAGCTGTGCTCTTCCCCTCCCAACCCATCTAAATTTTTATTCGAGAGACAGAGAACTCCCATCCACTGGTTTACTCCCTAAAAACCTGCAATACCTGGTACTGGGCCTGGCCAAAGCTGGCAGCCAGGAACTCAATCCATGTCTCCCATGTCAGTGATAAGGCCCCAATTACTAGAGCCATCACCTGCTGCCCATCCCCAGGGTGCACATTAGCGGGAAACTGGAGGCAGGCACTCCCAAGTGGGAGAAGGGCGTTTTAACCTGCATCCTAACCACTGGGCTAAACACCCACTCCTCCCCATTCATTTTCAACTATCTTCCCATTGCATTCCTGTTCTGGTGTTTATGACACTGTGCTCTACAAATTTACAGAGCAGAGGGTCTACTTGGTGGCACCTGTGCTGGGCGCTGGGCTGCAGGAAAGCTGTGGTGTTGCCCTCAAGGGGCTTGCAAGTCAAGGCACACACGTGCTTATGATTAGAGCGAAAGAGCCACAGGGCACCTGGGTACTGTGCACTGCTGGCTGCTGGCAGACGGCGAGCAGAAGCTGTGCTGAGGCCCATGAGCAGACACGGGTGACCCCTTCCACCCAAGAAACCGAGAGTTAGTGGGGGGACTCGTTGCTGTTCACTCTGAGCCTTTCAGAACACAGACCCCAACACTGGGACTCCTCTTTTAGCTCCACGAATGGAAGCACTGTGAAGAGAAACACCAGTTTAAAGGAAAACTGTTTTTGGAAAACTTAAAGAAATTTTAAAAACATTTTCATAGTTACACTACTGGGGACATCCTCCAATGCCAACTGGCTATTTGAGCTCAGCTGTTTACTCCCTTGACTTGGCCCTTGCAAATTCAAGTGGCAGAGATATCCCAAGTTCAGTAAACACAGGGCTCTTTTTAGCACTGGCAGAAGTCCTAAGAGGGGCTGGCAGAGTTTTTTTTTTTTTGGTCAAGCTTGGGCAGACTTTTAACAGAGAGGCAGTGTTTCCTAGGGTCCAAGCAAGGCAGTGACAGGTAACCAGGGGGACATAACGCTAAGAACACAGGTCTGTGATCATCAATGCCCCCTTCTCTTTCCACTGCTAACCTGAATGGAGGCTCAAATTCAAATATCAGCTCTACCATTTACCAGCTACGTGACCTTGGGCAAATCACCCCTGTTCCTTCACTGATAAAATGAGGCAGGCATAGCACTCATCTCATGCAGCTGCTACAGCACTAGCTGGGATAATGAGTACAGGTGAGGTCCTTAGAAGTGCCTGGCACAGAGCCTAGTGCACATGCTTGATAAGTGACAGCTGTTACCCAGGGCATTCGCTAGCCCATCCTCGGTCCCACATATGTGACAGTTCCTATATGGTTTATTCTTCTCCAAACCAGGCAACCCTGCCTGACAGTGGGGCCAAGTACTCTGCACAGCCGTCACTCCCTGCTCATCACAGTGCTCTACCCTTGCACAATGGTTCACACTTTTAAGGGGGGGGGGGGGAGTGTCTGTCTAGCTATGGGGACCTTTGGAACGCCAAGAAGTAAGAGATTTTTCTCACACTTACTTGCAACTATCTCAGTACCCTGGAGAAAAATCATTGTTGGGTTTATTTTGCAGTGAAAGACCTTAGAAACAATATAATCTGACATCTTCACTGTCCAGGTGATAAAGCAGCCTGGTCGGGAAAGGAGAAACCTGCCCATGGGTCAGAGTGAGTTGGGATCCAGACAGCAATGAGACAGGGGCTTCTGTCCCCAAATCCAGTGCTGCAACTCCGAAGGATGCCTTCCTGAGTCAAGACATCGCCAGCTGTCTTTGCCTTGCTATGGAACAAACGGTGAGATGTCAGGCTGATGTCACATTTAAAGGGAAACGGGATTTTTTTACTTACTGTAACTATTCTTTCTGAATTTTAACACAATGTTAACAACTTCACAATTTTAACACAATTTAACACAGTTAAGAGGAAGTAATTATTTTGGTGGTTTGGTTTTACGTAAGGTAGAAAATGTACTAGGAAATACAATCTCACATTAGAAATCTCTTCTCAATACCCAACACTTGCTATCCACCAAAAATTAATGGAATGTTCTGGATAATTAGGAAGACTGCAAAATATCACGAGATGAAATATGCTAGCAGCCTTAACATGATTAGTATTTCTGTGGGCCAAAAGGCATCCAGAGAACATCTCTTCGGGCATTAATGAGCTTGTTCTGGGTTGTACCACATATCCCAAAGTTATTAGGTGGACATCTCCAGGTTGAAATTTTCTCTATCTTTGAATTCTCCCCAAATCCCAAGTTTCCAGAAATCAGTAACTAATTCAAGTCAGTAAATAAACATAATAAAAAAATATGTCACGGCAGACTAAGAAACTACAAAAGCAGGCTTGCAGGCTTATCTGCAGATATGTGTGACATGTATCTTCCGTGACTGTACATGCAACACGTATGTGTAAGAGCTCCACTGTGGAGCCAACTAAGAGCAGACATAGTTGAGCAACAATGTAAAGTCTACAGCCAGAATCTTTAATTACCTATATCCAAGGGGAGGCAAGCAAGGGGTAATAAAACTGTGTATCACTGATTTCTCTTAAAAAGAAAAATCAACTTTCTAGATGTGTTCTGAGGTCAAAAAACCAGTAAACTCAAATGCTTCCTTTGTTGAATTTTCTCAAACTGCCTTAAAAAATTTCTTTATTTCAAAGGCAGAATTACAGAGAGAGAGAAAGAGACCTTCCATCCACTGGTTCACTCCCCAGATGGTCACAACAACCATGGGTGGGCCAGGCTAAAACCAGGAGGCAGGAGCTTCTTCCAGGTCTCCCATGTGGGTGCAGGGGCCCAAGAACTTGGGCTATTTTTCTGCTGTTTTCCCAGGTCATTAGCAGAGAGCTGGATTGGAACAGGAATAGCCAGGACTTGAACCAGTGCCCCTATGGGATGCTGGTATCACAGGTGATGGCTTTATTTGCTATGCTACAATACCAGCACCCTCAAACTGCCTTTTTAAAATTCAAAAGTTGTCTAATATTTGGATATCACATTGTCCAAACTAACATAGGATTAATAGGAGACATAAGACTGGGGTCAACACAGATGGCCTGATACATGATTTGAGGTAACGCACTATTTTATAATGGTTTTCTTCAATGAATTCTGGAGTGGAAAAAAAGTTAGAACATGGAGCCAACCATTGTATAAGTTACCAAAAACTCCACTGACGACTAGAACTCTTGATTTTCTACACACTCTCCCATTAAAGTTTTACTGCAGAATAATTTATGAGATGTCTGAGGCATGTTGTGAAAAAAAATATGTCTGACATTTAGACTATTTTAAAACATCTCTTTTGCACAAGCCAGAGGTGTGGCAAGTTAGGGCCTAGCTTGGGCTGGGAGGGAAGAGCTGGAGTGAGAAGCAGTCTGGGGCAGGGAGCTGGCCCAGCTTCAAAGCTCCGAGGCCCAGGCTGGCTCTCGCTGAACCCCCAGGCGCTCCCAGGAGAAGACAAGCATCTCTGTTCCGACGTGGGGCCCCAGCCCTCTGCTTGCCCCTCAAGACTCCCTGCTGCCGGAGGAAACACACGGAATGTTTCCATGAAGGACCTGCTGTGTGGAAGCAACAGGAAAGGGAGGCTTGCTCCGGGGGCTCCCTGCTAACCGAGAGGCGGGGGTCCATCTGAGAATCCATTTTCCAAGCGACTTGTTATTTTTACCAGATGTTTTCAAAGGCAGGTCTGGTGCATGGTATTTGAACAGTACTTTTGTCTTTGGAAATAGAAAAGACTTAACCCTAGTATGATACTGGGGCGTTAAAAAAGTCAAGCCAAATTCCAATTGACTTAGGAATAAGAAACCCCCTCTAAAAAACAAGACTTTTAAAGTTTCTGAGGACTCAAAAGCAATCAAACATTCATATATTGGGAAACTTCATGAACTAAGTAAAACTTGTTCTTAGAAAATACAACTTTCAGCATCTTCTTTTTGGTTTTGTTAAATAAATCTTTTTTTTTTTTTTTTTTAAAAAAGACATTTCTCTGAAGGGCAGACAGAGAGAGACAGATCTTCCATCTACTGGTTCACTTCCCAAATGGCCACAACAACCGGGGCTGAGCCACGCGGAAGCCAGGGGCCGGCACTCCATCCAGGCCTCCCACATGGATGGCAGGGACCCAAGTGCTTGGGTGGTCTTCTGTTGATTTCCCAGGCACATTAGCAGGGGGCTGGATCAGAATCAGAGCAGCCAGGACTCAAACTGGTGCTCCCAAACAGGATACGGGAGTTGCAGTGTCTTAATCTGCTCTGCCACAACGCTGGCCTTTACCACCTTTTAAACCAGGTATGGGGCTGAGATGTAAAAACTCAGATGCCCTCATGACCTCTTCTCCCAACTGCTTGCCCACCCACCACCACTAACTCCATTTGGCTGGGGCACCCATGAACAGAGGACTCTTTTTTTTTTTTTTTTTTTTTGGACAGGCAGAATGGACAGTGAGAGAGAGAGAGACAGAGAGAAGGGTCTTCCTTTTTTCATTGGTTCACCCCCCAATGGCCGCTCCGGCCAGCGTGCTTCAGCCGGTGCACCACGCTGATCCGAAGGCAGGAGCCAGGTGCTTCTCCTGGTCTCCCATGGGGTGCAGGGCCCAAGCACTTGGGCCATCCTCCACTGTACTCCCGGGCCACAGCAGCTGGACTGGAAGAAGGGAAACCGGGACAGAATCCAGTGCCCCAACCGGGACTAGAACCCGGTGTGCCGGCACCGCAGGCGGAGGATTAGCCTAGTGAGCCGCGGCGCCGGCCCAAAACATTCTTTCTTTGGACTTGCATTGCCAAGCTTCCCAGACAGTGCCACACATGGAGGTCCCCCTCCACTCTGCCCCACCCCTACAAGCTGAGCTGCCTCATCCATATCCTCCAATGGCTCCCATCTCCTCCAACAACACTTGCCTGGCTGGATGGATCCCAGCAAAGGATGGATGACAGATCCCCACTGTCATCCCACCGGGGCATGGAAACTGCATAATCACAATCGTTTTCTCTCCCCATACTTTTTCTCACTTCTGCACACTTTGGTGTGAACATATGAAAGGGTGATTCCAAAAGTTTGTGGAAAATGAAATTCAAAGATAAGTTTCGTGGGGAGCAAACATTTTAAAATCCATGCATGCTTGTATTTCCTTAAGTTGCTATTTTCTCCTCCCTACTGACAGCTCAGTACAACATATATAGCTCAGAACGTGAGCTTCTAGAAAAGTGGCTTCGGCCTCATCACATAGAGAAAGACTAAAGGAGGAGAGGGTCTTTGGTGAAAGAACAGGAGGACGGGTCTGACGCAGCGTCTGGATTGTTCCCCCTTCATTTCCTAGCCTCTGTCTCCACGGGCGATTTGCTCTGCCCCCCCCCCCCAGCACTTCCTTTCCTCCCATGCAAAGAGTGAAAGAACACCCTCCTCAGGGTTACCACCATGACTGAATGTGACACACACAGTCCTGGGTACCGAGAGGACAGCAAGACCTGCGTCACCACTGTGACTCTTCCCAAGCCCTGCCCACACCCTTTAAAAATAGTTTATTACAATACCCTTAAATTACCTGATTTGAATGTGACATATGTTTCCTGCCAGGCCTCCAATATGCTCAGAAAATGACATTTCTCTTTCCTGAACTTCCCCCACCTCACCCCTACTGTACAACTTTGTACCTAAGAAAAACTTGCTTCTTAAAATAAAATAACCCTTTACTCTTCAATGTTTATTTCCACAATGCCGCAATGTTCAACTTTTTTTTTTTTTTTTTTTTTTACAGGCAGAGTTAGAGAGAGAGACAGAGAGAAAGGTCTTCCTTCTGTTGGTTCACCCCTCAAATGGCCGCTACGGCCGGCGCACTATGCCGATCCAAAGCCAGGAGCTTCCTCCTGGTCTCCCATGCGGGTACAGGGTCCATGCACTTGGGCCATCCTCCACTGCACTCCTGGGCCACAGCAGAGAGCTGGACTGGAAGAGGAGCAACCGAGACAGAATCTAGCACCCCAACCGGGACTGGTGTGCCGGTGCCGCAGGCGGAGGATTAGCCAAGTGAGCCGCAATGTTCAACGTCTATAAGACCAGTTTACCCAAATTATGAATGCCGGCATTATGTCTCACTTAACCTACACTTGAGGTTTCTGAATTTCTCAGTGAGGCACAAGGTCATAAAATCTCAAGACTCAAAGCATGTTAGCTGGGCTGGCATTTCCCGAAATGCATGCCACAAAACACTGTTCCCAAGCAAATGGGCAGGTCCCTGGCAGAAAAGATGTCCTGAGGCTAGCAAATTGGCAGCCTTCTTTTGTGGAGACTCCCTCAGTGACATACTGAAGTAGCTGAAAAGTGTTGCCATAAACAACCCCGTTGAAATTAGCAAAAGCAGCACAGTTCACTGACTTACTTGTCCACAGAACTCCTTACCCATCCTTAATTTTAGAGTGCCCATTAGCATCCTGCAGAACAGATTTCTATAAAATATCCCTGTTAGAAGAGGGAAGAAAGGAAAATGCACTTTCTCAAGGTTGGTCAGGTGATAAATCATGGAGCAGGTATCAACCCAGGTCTCTTGAACCTCCAGCCCACTGTCCTTAGCATTCTGCCAGAGGTCCCCAAACTCTAGCAGATGACAGTCACTAACAGGGCTCCTTAAAAGCAGATCAATGGGGCCGGTGCTGTGGCACAGTGGGCTAAGCCTCCACCTTTAGCGCCAGCATCCCTTATGGGTACCAGTTCATGTCCCGGCTGCTTCTCTTCCAATCTAGCTCTCTGCTATGGCCTGGGAAAGCAGTAGAAGATGCCCAAGTGCTTGGGTCCCTGCACCAACCTGGGACACTCAGAAGAAGCTCCTGGCTCCTGAGTCAGATCAGTTCAGCTCTGGCTGTTATGGTCATTTGGGGAGTGAACCAGCAGATAGAAGACCTTTCTCTCTCTCTGTAATTCTACCTCTCAGATAGATAAATAAATACATACATATACATACATACATATATACATATTGAGCAAAAAAAGATTATTTGAAAAAAAAAAAAAGGCAGATCAATGGGCCCCAGCCCCAGCCCTTCTAATCAAGGAGTCTGCTGTGCACTTCTAGTTGGTTCCTAGACGCTGCTGCTGTGAGGAAGCACACCGGGAGCATCATGGAGCTCTACCCCTCTGGCAAGAGAGGGGATGGAGAGCCCCTTGCCTGATGGGTAATGGCATAGTAGGGAGCCAAGGCATAAACATGTTACAACACCTACATGACACAGGTTTCGTAAATAACCATTCACCACCACCCCTGACTGCCAGCTGCAACGGTCGGGAGTCAAAGAGCTATGGAAGCTGGATGAGGGGAACAGCTCTGGATCTTACAGGATGAGGAGGCCTGAGAAAGAGAGAGAAGAATAGGAAGAGCATTCCAAGTGGAAACAGTGGCTCCTACTAGCACAATATTTGCATTTACACAATTGCAGTCTTTGGGCCTGGGAGAGACCTGACCTGCAAGTCTTTGGAAAGTACTCATTTGAATATGGGTGTGACTGCTATTTCAAAAATTCACAGCAAAACACTTAATGCAAAGTAGGCTCCTTTCCCGCTAAGGGATTGAAGGAGCCGGCCAAGGTCTCCCAGCTCCCTTTCCCACTGCAGCTGTCCTTCCCCTCTTCACCCCCTCTGCCAGACTGCCTAGGAGCCCACCTCCAACACACTGAACTCAGGACCAGCCTAAACTGGCTACTAGGTCGGCAAGCCACCAGCCCAGGCTTTTCTTGGGAAGTGATGGTGGAAAGAGCAGGGAGTTGACAGACACAAAGCAGCCCCCCTGCCAACAGCATTCTAATGAAGCTTTGAAGAAATGAGCTTCTAGACATTCTCTCTGCACTCCACCCCATTCCCCACCTATTCTGCAAAAAGGATCCCATGAGTGGGCCATAGCCCTCAGACGAATGACCAAAGATAAAAAGACCATTCTTGTGTTAACTTCCATAAATCACTGTGTCCCCAATTCCAATTTTGCAGGGCTGCTGCTAGCTACTGCTCTCAAAGAAACAGAGATGACCTCAATGGAGTAGGGAGACAGTAAGCCTGCGAGTAATTCACTCACTTACAGGCATTCATTAAACATTCAGTTAATTCAAGTAAGGCAGAATACAAGTAGCAACTGAGACATACATGGCCCTCGCTGACAAAGCAAATGACAGAGCGTGCAGCAGGACGGGGCCGCTGAAGAAGACGGGAGGTTAAGGTGGAAGTGGCTATCTCTCAGGGACTGTGTGCAATGACAGGAGAAAGGGGGAAGCTGGAGAGCCAGGGTAGGAGGGACAGACTCAGTGAGCACCTGCTCTGCACCATGCACTCTTGTGTCCTTCACCCACCCCAACACTTGCGCGCCTGTCATCCTCATGAAGCCTCACAAGTGGATTCATTTTTAATGGAGAACCAAAGCCCTGGAAACTTTAGACTTGCCCAAGGTCAAGCACCTAGCAAACACCAACATGGGATTTAGTGCTGGTTCCCAAAGCGGCATCTCTGATGACTCGAGAGGTTGATGTGAGACCCTGGAGCTTCTACCATGTAAGGCAACTAAATCACAGGAAGCACACTTTCTAGTCTTTTCCACAGATTCTATCCAGGACTTGGAACACAGTGAAATTATTCAATAAATATTGAGTCATACACACGTATCAGCTACAGAGGTGACTAATTGCAAATATTTACGTATTGAAGGTTCTAAATTATTATGAGAGAGAAACTGGCCCATTTAAGAAAAATGATCGCCCTGACAACCCATATGTGCCTGTAAAGGGGTCTGAACACATATGAGTGGGAAAGCCTGAAACGACATCTTCCCCTTTCTCCTCCAGGATGTGACACCAAAGCAACAAAGCAGCAGAGGAGAGGAGGAAGACATGGGATCAAAGCAAACCTAGCAGGCAGAGTCCACAGACTCGCACACTCTTTAGCTTCTAAAAGCCACTAAGAGTGGCACAGATGGCCGGCGCTGCAGCTCAATAGGCTAATCCTCTGCCTAAGGCGCCAGCACCCCGGGTTCTAGTCCTGGTCAGGGCACCAGATTCTGTCCCGGTCGCTCTTCTTCCAGTCCAGCTCTCTGCTGTGGCCCGGGAGTGCAGTGGAGGATGGCCCATGCTTGGGCCCTGCACCTGCATGGGAGACCAGGAGAAGCTCCTGGCTCCGGATCAGCGCAGTGCGCCAGCTGCAGCACGCTGGACCCAGTGGCCATTGAGGGGTGAACCAATGGAAAAAGGAAGACCTTTCTCTCTGTCTCTCTCTCTCACTATCTACTCTGCTTGTCCAAAAAAAAAAAAGTGGCAAAGAAGCGTGCAGAGAAAAGCCCATTTCAGGATTCATGTGTTTCCACATCCCACAAAATAGTAATACTAGCAAATACATACACACCTGTCTACTTGCCCTGCACTGATCTATACATAGAGTAAGCATTTCTAATCATCACATGCTACCTACAGGATAAATATTATCTTACAAATAAGGAGACTGAGGCACAAAGAGACTAACTAGCCAAGACCACTTAGTTCAACAGTAAATGGAGAAACCAGGACATAAGCCCAGATCCTTGGGCTTGCAACAGTGAAACTGGCTGCCTACCCAACAGTGGTATACAAGATTATTCATTGTACTGTGATTTTATGGACAAAAGATTAAAACAGCTTAAACATAATTCACAATTACTTAATACACTATGACAAATGTACTCAATGGAAAATGAGCTGTTAGGGTAGTTCAGTATTGGCTGTGGGAATGTCTCCAAGGTAGTAGTTACAATAAAAAGGCAAGGTTCAAAACGCCATGGATAGTACAATGTCACTAATGTGAGGGAAACACACACTGACACATATCTACAAATGCACAGCTCTCCAGAACAGCATCAAAAAATGGTGCCCAAGATTCCTTCTGAACAGACGTGTTTAGATGTAGCAGAGGTGGAAGGTTTACTTTTCACTGCACATTTTTCTCTAATTTTTAAATTGTGCACAGTCAAGTATCACCTATTTATTTAAGGCAAATTGAAAAGCAAAGCTGTTTTCCAACCTAATACATAGTGAGATGGGCAAAGAAATAACGTCTTGTCATTTTTCACAGTACAGACTCTGAAATGCTTAGAACAACAACAAAATCACATCAACCACTTTCTTCAACTAAATCACATGTTTCTCAAAAATGCAGTAGACTCTAGCTCACAAAGATGTATTAAATTCTGTATAAAGAACTGGAAGAGAGGAGCAGGCAGGCTCCAGACACACAGACAAGGTAAGCAAATGGAAAGGCTAATTGCCTGGTACAATCAGTCTATTCTGGATATTTGTATTGAGATACAACATTCTACCCCTTAAAAATGTGCATGGATTACAATGCTAATTCAAATTTTAATTTTAAGATACAATGGACAGGTATTAAAAAAAAGGACAAATTACAGGAAGAAGTACTTCAATGTTTGTGCATAGGGTATTTGTGAGAGAATATCATAGATAGATAGATAGATAGATAGATAGATAGATAGATAGATAGAGATGGCAGGTCACTGTGTGGCTAAAATAGGAAAGAGTCAGTCACCTCCATGCCACTAAAGAGACAGTCTCTCATGTCCTACAAAACATGCAAGGCATCTTGGCTTGCCAAATTTAAACAGGGACATTATTTTTAAGCTACTATAATTAGTTCCCATTTGTCTATGAATCAGCCTTTATGAGGCAATAGCATCTAAGCCCCATCAGATGAAACATGAGGCCACATCATGTCTGTTTATTATGTTGAAAAGAAAGGGAGGGTGCCAAGTTTCCTGCAACACCCAATTCAAACACTGAAATTTGGAGGACAGAATGTCCTGTTGTCCACGTTTGAAGATAGGAATATATTTTCATCTAATACAGCAACCCCAGGTTCAGCTGGCAGCAGGAAGGAATTGGATTCCAGGGATCACAAATAGGACGTAAATACTACAGCACCTTCCACTGCTCATACAGGAACTTAGTTATATTTTAACCCCTTATGTTGCCACATGCTTAGAAGTGCCCGTGTGGTGAACAAACGTGAAAACGTTTTCATCCAAAGATATCTGCCTAAGTGAAAAGAGATTGGCAAGTCTTCAAGAAAGCTATTTTTATATTCCCTGATACACTGCTTTCCGTTTCTTACAAGCAATGAAGTTCAACCCCAAAAGACAAAGCAAGGGAGGGGGGCACTCTGGCAGCTCTGAAGTCAGATCTAGAAGCACAGCAAAATCTTTCCATCTCCAAAGGAAGTCCATCCAGCAAGCAGCCCACAGTAAGGAAGTCACAGTCTCAAGAAAGTTGAAAGCTACTTTAGTTAAGTCCCAGAGCCCCAACTACAGAGTATGAGTTCAAAGCCATGCTTCAGAGAGAACCTCATTTAGCAATACACTACACTGTGGGATCATGGGGCATTTGAATAAGGTGGTAGGGGAGGTGCAGAAGAAGGGGATACACTCCTCGTTTGAACCAAAAGGAATTACCAAAAAGTGTAAAACCAAAAGTGTTAAAACTTTTAACACTTTCACACACAGGCGTACCTGTATTTTTTTTTTTTAAGATTTATTTTATTTATTTGAAAGAGTTACAGAGAGAGAGAGTCTTCCATCCGCTGGTTCATTCCCCAGATGGCCACAGCAGCCAGAGCTGCACCAATTTGAAGTCAGGAGCCAGGAGCTTCTTCCAGGTCTCCCACACATGTACAGGGACCCAAGGACTTGGGCCATCTCTTACTGCTTTCCCAGGCCACAGCAGAGAGCTGGATTGGAAAAGGAGCAGCCAGGACTAGAACCAGTGCCCATGTGGGATGCCGGCGCTTCAGGCCAGCACTTTAACCCACTGTGCCATAGTGCCGGCCCCATATCTTCTTACATAACAAGTCCTACAGGTGTCGGTCCCATTGCTGGATTTACTAGCCAGGTCCCCTCAGACCACCAACTGGACC
Source organism: Sylvilagus floridanus (assembly GCA_949820135.1). Taxonomy (NCBI): domain Eukaryota; kingdom Metazoa; phylum Chordata; class Mammalia; order Lagomorpha; family Leporidae; genus Sylvilagus; species Sylvilagus floridanus. Next base: position 48,222,430 of record OX463235.1, read on the forward strand.
CAGCAGAACTTCATTTCTTCCCACAAATACAATAACAAGAAGGAGTGAGGGGGTTTGGAGTAACACTTGCCCTGTGTCTAACCCACAGATATTCTTTAAGAACCCAAATGGAATAACAATACTTTTATAGTTTTTAAGGCTTAGCAATCATTTATATAGTGTTTCCTCATGCCAGGCCTAAGAAGCGTTACACTTTTTACTTTGAAAAACGCTGATAAGGATACTATGAAAACCCACATTGTACAGATTAGAAAACTGAGGCCCAGAAAAGTTCAATCAGTACCCCAAGGGTACCTAGCTAGAAAGTGGGATCTGAACGTGGACCGTGTGGCTCCAGAATACGCGCCGCACATCACAACATGCAGCCTGTCGTCATAATTATATTAATGTTAAGGTCAGCATGCCATGACTGCCCTTATAATAATCCCAATTTCACAAATGAGGAAGATTAGGCTGCCAGGTAAGTCCCCAGCCAAGATCATAAAGCAAGCAAACAGCAGGAAGCCAGGATTTGAAACTAAGTCCATGTGACTCCAGACCCTGTACTCACAAAGTGAATAAACTTCCATCCACAAATATTTATTTTGCATCTACTATGCTCCGGGCCGCATTCTAAAATACTGTGTTTTTTTTAAGATAAGGTGGCAGTGTTCCCCAGGAGCTGAAAAGTTTTCACTTCACCTCCAGGCCAGATCGACCCCACCCCAAGCTCCCCAGGGCAAAGTCCAAGAGCACAAATACCAGGGTCCAGTTGATTGCTGATGCCAAAGAACTGTGGTGGTGATGATGATGAGGACAGAAATGTTTTCAATGTTGGGCAACTGCTTCCAAAGAGAATTAGACGACTCAATTTGGAGGGCGGGGAGCCACTCAGAGTTTCTAAAATAATGTGAACAGGTGTGGCCTATCTCAAGAGGTGGAGCATGCTGGGAACTCAGCTCATTCCTACCACCCTCTCACCTCCTGAGGAAGGGCCAACCCACCTGGCTCTTACTGGAGGACATTCTGAGGGTTCTCCTATCCCAGAACACCCCTCAGTGGGGCACCAGAGAGGGCAGATGCCAGGTCTGACACTCCCAGAGTGGTTCTAGCACAGTGCCTTGCAAATAAAAGGCATGCAAGTGCGTCTGGGTTGATTAGATGGAGGGAGCAGGATTTCATTATCTTCAAAGTTAGCTCCTTCCACCATGTAAGTGTTGCCAAGCAGCAGGCCCGGCACTGCTGAAAGGCTGTGTGAGGATCATTTTAATTAGCACTTCCATTGTGTGTATGCAAATGAACATTCCTAAAGTGGGTTCTTCAGAAAGCTCTCCTCAAATCAGCACCCCTCACTGTGATTTTCCTCCTTCCATCCCTTGCCGTGGACAGTAGAGGGAAATTTCAATCAGCCTGAGTCTTAATGATCCTGTAATAATGTTTTTAAGATGCTTTTCTCTGTTCCGATGGCAAGTCTAAAATGAGCATATGTGAAGCATTTCCAGGCACGAGGAGAGAGCGCTCCTTCTTTAACTCACTCATCCCCAAATAGGACAAGAAATGTAGACAGAGGGCACCCTCCCAACATCACGGGGCAGCAAAGTGGACCTGCCTGGCTGCTTGCGTCAGCCTGGGACCCCCAGATTCTAGACTGGGAGAGCCTTCCCAGTGGCCCCCTCTTCTCCCTGTCCTACCTGTTCTGCTTCCAGCCCAGGCACTCGATTCCTCAGCCAGCCCCTCCCTGGCCTGATCTCCCTTTGGCCTCTGGCTACTGACCTAGAGGCTGGGCCGCCTTGGTCTTGGGCCTGAGCTCAGGAAGAGGCCCAGATACTCCCTGAGAACTCAACCCTGGCAGAGAGATGAGTGGACCTAGCCCAACCCTGCCCTGGGTGGGACCTCAAAGAGCTGGTCTCCTGGGGATTCAGGGTGGGAAAACAAGTTCTGGGTGGTCAGTTCTGTCCTGAGCCACCAACTCAGTCCTCCTCAGTGATACCAGGCAGCCCAGAGAGCCAGTCACAACTTTAAATTACGGACAACACCATGGTGAAAAGCAAAGTTCTTGAGGTCAAATAGGGAGTCAGAGGTTATTAGAGTCTGGAATAAAACTAAGATGGTCCAAATGAAGTAGGGAGATCGGGGAGCAAGGAAGGCACTGGAAAGCCAGTTAAATGGCTGCAAAGCACTCCCGGCTTTGGAGCGCTCATCTCCATGTCTGAGCCACTGGCAGAGGCAACGGAGTCAAAGCTGAACAAAGGGCAGTAGCACTTACAGGTCAGACAAAGTCCAGAAGGCTAAGGTCTGGCACCAACTGGCACCAGCCGTCATGGTAGGTGTGGGGACCCATGGATACACCTGCCATGGGACCCCCCATGCTGGGCTTGGCTTATAGCAGTAATGCGGATGTAGCAGCTGATTGAACTTTCTATCTAGCTGAGGATCGTGGTAAACAACAAGATGGCGTTAATGCCCTGCTCACTGCGTGATTCCACAGCTGATTGATACAGCGTCTGCGTGACTCCACAGGTGAGCGTGATCAAGTGCCGGATTGGAGAGCTCCGTGCATGGACTCTGGTTGACTGTGATTGGTTGAATTCTGTATATAAGCGGACCGCGGGAGAAGGAACATTCACGCCAGCTTTCCCCCTTCTCCCGGTCCCCAACTCTCTTTTTCCCACTCTAAGTAAAAGTCTACTGAAGACCGATTAACTGCGAGCAGTGTCGTTCCTTTTGCGGCCAAAGGAGCGACAGTAGGGACCGTGGGGTTTTTGTTGTTGTTGTTTTTAAGTCATTAAGAGCAAGAAGAAAGTAAAGGCCTGGTTGGGGGTGGCTCACAGGCTGTGCTGTTCCCACCTCGTCCATGTGAGAATAATCTTCTTGCTGGGAAGGGCAACTCTGGTGGGAGGTGGCTGAAGCAGGAGACAGGTGTGGCGTGAGGAGAGCCACAGCCACTTTAAGTAATGCAGGGTGAATCACATCCAGGGACAGCTGAAAGAATGTGCATAACTGTCCCTGATGAATCACTGTCCCTGATTCTTCAAAAACCTCTGAGAGGAGCCCTGGTGTTGAAAGACAAGGAATAAATAATTAACAGAAGGGAGGTATTAGAAGTATGCGCCAAGAGTCTTGGCATCAATATCCATAAAAAATCCTAGCCAAAAGCGTTAAATAGATGAACAGCTAAGAAATGAAACTGGAGATCACCTAGAACTGACACAGGCTCCCTATGAACAAGTACCAAGTTAATCAATTCCCTTCGAAAAATTAGGTTTATTGGATCAACATTCAGGTGCATAATTTCACTCAAGCCAGACATTAACAGACCTTCATGATATCTGTGATGAATGAACCATGAGCAATTAGGCAGGTTAATATGTAGATAGGTACATGATCATCCTCAAGGAGACCCTACACTGTAGATATTTGGTCAACAACTTGTGTTTAGTGACACAAGTGAGGAAGAGATTACTAGCAACAATAGATGCCCAAAAACTGGGTTTTAAAAGCTCTTCAAAGGGGCCAGTATTGTGGCACAGGGTTAAGTTGCTGCCTGCAAGCCATTAAGTGTCAGTTCAAGTCCCAACTGCTCTACCTCTGATCCAGCTCCCTGCTGATACCCCTGGGAAAGCAGGCAAAGATGGTCCCACCCCTTCCACCCATATGGGAGACCTGGATGAAGCTCCTGGCTCCTGGCTTCGGTCTGGCTCAGCCCTGGCTATTGAAGCCATTTGGGGAAGTGAACCAACACATGGAAGGAAGATTTATCTCTCTTTGTAACTCTTTCAAATAATAAATAATGTTGTTTTTTTTTTTTTTTAAGTTCTTCAGAGGTTATAAGATGAAGTAAATCTAACACGATTAGATTTAAGATGAACCCTGGTCCTTGTAAAGTCAGCATGCATCAGGGGCAGCCCTTGGGTTGACCACAAGCTCCACACGTACCAGGAATCCAAAGCAGACACAGGAAGGGTGGTAAAGTCCTCACTGCAGGATCCTGAGAGAGCTGCAGGATGGGATGTGTGTGACAGTTCTGGGAGACCCACAGAGGCCCTTCTAACTCTCTTGTTCTTTACCACAGTACCACAGAAAAATTCCACAAAGCTGGAGGAGAATGTGGGGCTGGGGTCCAGGGGAAGCCATCAATCAGGACATTCCTTACGACACCCTGTAGAGTCCCAGCCCAGCAGGTATAACCTCCTCTTGGGATCTGCCATAGTTGCTGCTGGTTCTCTCAAGATTGCCTCTCTCTCTCCTTTTTTTTTTTTTTTTTTTTTTTTTTGGGGCAGGTGGAGTGGACAGTGAGAGAGAGAGAGACAGAGAAAAAGGTCTTCCTTTTGCAGTTGGTTCACCCTCCAATGGCCACCGCAGCCAGCGCATCGCACAAATCCGAAGCCAGGAGCCAGGTGCTTCTCCTGGTCTCCCATAAGATTGCCACTCTCAAAACTAAAAACCTAGGGTCAGCACTGTGGCGCAGCGGGTTAACACCCCGGCCTGAAGCACTGGCATCCCATATGGGCGCCAGTTCTAGTTCCAGCTGCTCCTCTTCCCATTCAACTCTCTGCTATGGCCTGGGAAAGCAGTGGAAGATGGCCCAAGTCCTTGGGACCCTGCATCCACGTGGGAGACCTAGAAGAAGCTCCTGGCTTTGGATTGGTGCAGCTCCGGCCATTGTGGCCATCTGGGGAGTGAACCAGCAGATGGAAGACCTCTCTCTCTCTCTGCCTCTCCTTTCTCTGTGTAACTCTGACTTTCAAAAAAAAAAAACAAAAAAAACCACAAAACTAAAAACCTAAGGACCCCAGCCGCAGGGGGGCCCTTTGAGTGTGGCGACACTCTTCTCACCCTGGGGCTGGTGACTGACAAGCTACCCTCCCTGGCTCGGAATGCCTGCTTGGAATTCATCCTTAGCTCCTCGCTCAGATGAGCATCTCTGGAGTTATTTTTTCCAAGGAAGGGGACGTCCCTGAAGGAAATGAGTGTATGCTGAGCAGAGAATAGAGCGAATCCTTGCTGACGCAGTCCAAATCCTTGGCCAAGAGACTTTGCTGCTCTGCACCTAGGACTCAGGACTGAGGATCCACGACAGGGGAGGAGCAGAGGCTGTCACGTGGCTGGAGGCCAAGAAGCCCTCACAGGGCTGCAGAAGCCCCTAGGACTGAAGACGCTGGGTTTGTTCCAAGCTAAAGCTGAACACCATCTAGTTCACACAGTGAGGAAAGAGTGAGGGGAACAGAGCAGTGCTGAGGGAAGCAGGTTGCAGAGCCCTTAAAGTAGGCCCTGGAGTCTTTTGGGCACCTGTAGCCATGCGGTGGTTGGTTAGTCAACAGAGGAGCCGAGGGCACCCCCACCCTCACTGAGCAGCCCTGGACTGACCCCGAGCTACTCCGGACTAAGAGTGATGGGGGGAGAGGTCAGATGGTCCTCAGTGATCTGGAACCGATCTCAGAGAAGCGCGTCATCTGTGGACAGTCAGGCAGGGAGCTCGCCACACCCCACCCTCCGCCGCACTGGGAAGTTAACCCTGAACAGAACAACCTAGGAGCTAAAGCACTGCCCAGGATCCCAGAGGTGAGTTTTAGAGATGGAAATACGCAAACAAGCAGTTCTAGACGCGCCATCCTGTACCCCACTCTCCAGGGACAGGTGTGGAAACCGGAAGATTCAACTGGTCTTTGGCCTGACACCCAGCAGCTCAGACAAGTGCTGTGTGCACTCGCTCTCGCACTGTCTCCTAAGCCTTCTCTTCTCCTGCCTTCTCCAGGAAGGACACAGCCGCTGGGCACTGCCAGTCTTTAATGCATGCTAAATCGGGACAATCTGGAGAGAGGAGTTGCTGTGACAGCAGCCAGAAGCAGACGGCTGAAGCAAGAGGCCCCGGGTGTCTGAAACCTCAACCCTGAATGTGCAGTTCCTCTATTTACTTAGAAACCGTTGCTGATGCTTTTCCCCACCCAAAGATAACTAGGACAAACCCGGAAAGGGAAGGGGAAGCAGTGAAAGCGCCCTGCTTGTTAGGACGCGGTCTTCCTCCCCAGGAAAAAAAATGTAAATGTCACACTATGAATAGTGACTTAGGCTGCGACCAGGCGCGAGCAGAGGCAGGGAGCTGCCACCCTCACTGCACCCCCCCACCCCCAGAAGACTTGGAGACTGTGGTGTTGCAGCAGAAAGAACATGGCATCTGCAGTCGGAGGAGGCGACGTGAGACCTGGCTCTGCCTGGAACGAGCTGTGTGACATCAGGCCAACACTCCACCTTTCTGAGCTGCAGTGCTCAGGAGTTATGTAACGAATGAGTTAGATGGGCCGGCCGCATCATTTTCCTCCGGCTCCCACATTCTATTATACTACTAACACTGCAACAAGTATTTATTGAGCCCCTTCTTCGTGCCCGGTGCTTGGCTGGATCCTAAAGATGGTTTTGTGCTCCAGGAACCTTCCACTCCACATATGCCCGAGGCTGAGGAACAAGCCTCTGGGGTACACGTGAGCAGGATGGAGGGTCCTGGCAGAGAATGGAGCACAGAGAACTGGAAGCAGCTTCCCAGGAGTGACACCGGGTCAGCATTTGAAGTAGAGGGTAACTAGGCCAAAGGAAAGGGAGGAGAGAAAAACAGATGCCAAAGCACTCAGGAACGGCTCAACATGGCATGCATGATGGGAGGAGAGCTGGGAGATATAGGGCCTCCTCGGCCATGCAAAGGAGAGCTTTGGCTCAGCATCCCCAGGCCCCTCGCCTTCCCTGCTGTTCATCACGACAGATCCCTATATGGCCACATTCTCAGGGTCAGGTCTGCTTATGCAAACAACCCACCCCTTCCCCCAGCCCTCTCCACTTGCCACCCTGCACAACCAAGCTGCACCTGCTGACACAGTGGCTTCCTGTCCGGCACCCAGCAGGTCTCACTTTCAGCTCTGGCCCAGCCCCGGGTGCCCAACCCATGTCAGCTGTTCCAAATAGTTTCCATCTTCCTCAAAGCCACAACCACATCCCACCCACCCGACTCTCAAGCTCTGTGGACGATTCCCACCCCCTCTGTTCCTGGGAAGGATTGTGCAGCACAATTCCCATAGCAACCCTCATGCCCACCTGTCCAAGTTCCATCCTAAATGGCCCCAGCAAAGCCACAGATATCTCTGCTTACAAGTACAGAAGAAAGTTCAGACTCTTAATATCAAAACAGAACTGCAGGCATCGACCAAGGCAGGCTGTTGTCTCTGCATGTGACGGGGCCCTGACAGAAGCACTCTTAAGTGGGATAGGGTATACGGATGTACTTGGATGCCAATGGGCATTCTGTAAATACTATTAGCCCCTCCATAAATGTTGGTTGGATAATGAGTAAACAAGTCAATGACTTCGATGTTGAGGAGGCAATCTAGAGCTGTAAGATATGCAGTATCATCAGGCATGTGACCAGGAATGCAGCACGGAAGTCTGCCAGGAGGATCCTTTCTGAAACAGAATGGCAAGCCCTCTATAAGAGTGATCCCCGGCCCTTCCTTGGCTGGGGCACACACACAGCCCACTGGGTGCCACCCCGTGCAGCACTGAGTCATTTCAGTGCCACTGATTTTGGAAATAATTTCCTAAAACAAAAACAATATATTTAGCATAAAATATATACACAGGGGAAGACATTGCCTAATGATTAAGCTGCAAGTTGGGAGGCCCACATCTCATATTGGCGTGCTTGGGTATGAATCCCAGCTCTGGCTTCCACCTCCAGCTTCCTACTAATGCAGACCCTGAGAGGCAAAAGTGATGGCTCAAGAACCAGTGGATGGAAGATCTCTCTTTCTGCTTCTGCCTCTCTGTAACTCTGCTTTTCAAATAAATAAATACATCTTTTTTTTTTTTTTGAAGTGCACACAATAGGTATAACATATTGCAGATACACTACACTGTGCATAGTGTCCACACATGTTTTAATGCTCTATGTACCATCAGAAGCCCACAGCCAATGCCTACTGGCACAGGTCCACTTGTAGAAACTGTCCATAGCCCCCACGACACCACCCTGTGTTGAGCACAGTCTACAGCACATATTGTTTACTCTGCTAAAACCCTCCTGCCATTGATTTTTGGTGGTGTTGTTCTGGGCAATGATTCTGACTCATTATGGCCAAGAGATAGTATGTAACTGGTTTTGCATCTGCCACAAAGAACTTAAAGACCAAGTATCACCTAGGATTGTAAAATTCAAGTCTCAAGAGTGCCAGTGTGCATCGGTTGGCTTATAGACCTGAAAGTACCAGTCATCAGAAATATTCCACAGAATGCCAAGAAGATTAAGGCCCTTCTGCCCAATTCACCTCTGCACCATCTTCTAAACAGAGCTACAGAATCTCCTCCTAGTCTTGCAAATTCAGGGTTATACTTGAGCAGGTGAGCATACATTCACTGTGATGTGTCTGGTTTTCTTTCATGTTTTTTACAGGAAGCCATGAGGAACAAATGAAGACATCAGGAAGCCTTCTCCGTTGATATTCTGCTCCTCTAACCCCACAGAAGTTGTGGGGTAGCCACTGCTCTCGTTTCCCGAATTCACCCCAGCACTGAGCGTGTACTGCATGTGACCAAATCCTAGAGCATTAGAGTTTGAGGGAAACCCAAATATGGTTTATATCAGAAACAACTAGAGCCCAGGGAGGGGAGATGATTCCAAGGTGGATGGGACTCGGGGCTGGCAGGTGGCCACGGTGAGAATTCCACTTCCCCGGGCCCTATCCAGTGGCCCAGGAGCCTGATGAACTCTCAGCCCCAAACCAAGCAGGAAAAAATGAATGGGGTTGAGATGCTATCTCTAGCTTGACTAGTGCTCCGTTTTCACAAGTTTACAAGTATTATATGGGGAGGGGAAAGGCGATTTTAGAAGAAATGTAAACTGTTGATCACAATAGTTCAATAATGAGAATGATCTGGATTAAGTTCACATGGTTATTCAAGTGTTAGGTTGGTTTGTTAGAGTTTTCTTATTGGTGTGAAGCTTTTTTTTTTTTAAAGATTTATTTATTTATTTGAAAGAGTTATAGAGAAAGGGAGATTTTCCATCTGCCGGTTGACTCCCCAGATGGCTGCACCAGCCACAGTTGCGCCAGGCTGAAGCCAGGAGCCTGAAATTTATTTGATTTCTCCCATATGCACAGCAGGGACCCAAGCACTTAGGTTATCTTCTGCTGCTTTTCCCAGGCCATTAGCAGGGAGCTGGATCAGAAGTGGAGCAACCGGTGCGCACATGGTACACAAACCGGTGCCCATATGGGTTAGCAGCATTGCAGGAGGCAGCTTTACCCGATGTGCCACAATGCTGGACCCCTGATGGTCCTTTTGTATAATCTACAGGACACCCAGAAGGTACATAGCCCAAAAAGCTAACAATTCTTGGTTTTATTAAAATGGGGGTGACTTCTATTGTCCACCGTAGTATTTTTATCTGCTAACTGTAAAAAGGGGTAAAAAACTAAGAAATGTTGAACCTGTTCAAGTTCAGTAGTTCAGCCCTATCTGAAAGAAAAAATACTGGAAATATTTAAGAACCAATATAATTAGTAAATTTATATTAATGTTCCCAACATGCAGCTGTTATGTGCAAATCACATTATACTGAGTACATAATATGTTTCAAAACTAATATGATTTTGATATTTGTAAAGAATATAAAAAATTAAATTATTGTTTTCTTTCCTTCCCCTTACTTAAAAAATGCACAAATCTCTTTAAAGCAAAAACCAAATTTGTTTCATTCTACTTTCTCAATTACATTTCTCCTTACCATTTTAAATTTAGTTTCCTTACTTAAAAAAGAGGGATACCACAGTGATATTTTGCCAAACCTCAAAGATCCATTGATATTTCAAGACAAAATTTTAAACTTATACCAGTGCATCAGGGGTTACAAAACCCAAAGCCTCAGATGACCAAACAAGTCACAAGTGGGCAGAACGGGGACTGCATCACACTGCGTCTCAGGTCCCTCACCTGAGTGGACAGCTGCTGTTCCACTCCAGCCCGTGGTCCCATCCAAGAAGTGGTCTGCTATTGCTAAATATTCTGGTTTTCCAAGCATAGCTAGAAACAGAATTATGCAAAATCTCTGATTTTTAAAGTCTGACCATGATTTCAAAAACTTTTCAAACACTGGTGCTTTGTGGGTAGCTGGTGTGCAACCTGTCTCGGAAGACAAAAATGCAATAAATGTGATCAACTCAGGGAACAAATGTAACATCCAGAAATATGAATTGTGCTGGGAAATGATAGCTGGTCTCTCTATCTATACACTCCTTAAAAATACATGTATTGGGGCCGGCACTGTGGGTAATGGGTAAAACTGCCACCTGCAGCGCTAGCATCCCATATGGGCACAGTTCTAGTCCCACCTACTCCACTCTGATCCAGGTCTCTGCTGTGGCTTGGAAAAGCAGTGGAAGATGGCTCAAGTCCTTGGGCCCCTGCACCTGCATGGGAGACCCAGAGGAGGCTCCTGTCTCTGGATTGGCGCATCTCTGGCTATTGCGACCATGTAGGGAGTGAACCAGCGGATGGAAGACTCTCTCTCTCTCTGCCTCAGCCTCTCTGTAACTTTGCCTTTGCCTTTTGAACAAAATAAATAAATCTTTTTTTTTTTAAAAAAAAAAAAAAAAGTATTTCCCCAAAACAGTTTTCCTCTTGGCTGGAAAATGGGACAGCTGGGGCAGGGGAAGAAGGAATAAATGAACTTGAAGAAAAAATGAAGTTAGCTGCTAGAAAACAGAACAGGTGATGGCGCTTCTGCTTCTGTTTTACACTAAAACAACAGCAGCTCACAGAGGAGAGCATTTCCAGCTTTTGAGCCCATACTGGGACAGTTCCAGAAGTTGCAAATATTGACGATCGGCTGCCTTGAGTGTAGCTGTCTTCCCAAACTCTTCCCCAGCTGATCAGAAAGGCCCTCTGAGAGCTAGTACCTGCCTCACAGAGCTATCCAGAAACAGCCACATTTAGAATGGCGTATGACTATGCATGCTAACTGGGCAGGGGAGTGTCACCTCCTAAAAATGTAAAAGTGTCATGTATGCAAATCGTGCGTTAGCATGGTTCCTGGCTGCTCTCTCCAAAGCGTCAGAACCAATACTTAACCAATTATAATAGTGAAAGTTGAATTATGCACATTCAATAAGCACAATTAACAGAGGGCTTTTTTTTTTTTTTTCAAGTATACCTCTGCAGGAACCATTTTTTCAATCACTGCCATAATCAGCAGAGTGGAGAATTTCTCTTTGAGTGAAGAAAACATGGGATGAGTCATCCCTATGCTGATAGGCAGACTGCAGGATGAGGACACTGCTGGAGGCAGGCATCAGATGGTGCCTTGTCTAAATCAGTCAGTGGGACATCAGAACGACCTCCTCCCAGGACATGCAGTAATCGCAGGAGGTGATGCTGATCTTGCGATGGTGACAACCCAAGCCCCAACTCATGGTTTCCTCCCCAAACCAGGGTGGGAAGGAAAGGCAAAAGTGTCTTCCACTCTCTATACGGAGTCACTAGGTGGGAAGGTATGGAAGGAAAAAGTATGTTTTTATGTGTGGCCAGTAGTGCTATGGCGTAGTAGGTTAAGCCTCCTCCTGCAGCGCTGGCATCCTATATGGGCACTGGTTCAAGTCCAAGCTGTTCCATTTCCAATCCAGCTCCCTGCTAATGGCCTGGGAAGGCAGTGGAAGGTGACCCAACTGCTTGGGTCCCTGCACCCATGTAGGAGACCCGGAGGAGGCTCCTGGCTCCTAGCATCAGATTGGCCCAACTTCAGCAGTTGTAGCCATTTGGGGAGTGAACCAGTGGATGGAGAATCTCTCTGTCTCTCCCTCTTCCTCTCTGTAACTCTGCCTCTCAAAATAAAACTTTTTTTTTTTTAAGTGCAAAATCAAATGTGCAAAACTAACACCTAAGAGTTGTTGTCACTGCACAAAATGGATATAGCCCTGGCCAGAAGGTGGCCTTACACACATCTGGTAATATGGACCAACAGAGCAGCCCAGAGAGGTACTTCCAGTCAACAGATCGGTGCAGAGCTACAACCAACAGCACACAATCCACACAGCAGGGTGGGGATCAGCACCATTGGTTCCAGACAATGAATTCGACCCCTTCACTTCAGGGAGGTGACAACTCACACAACTAAATTTGGGACATTTTCTGTGGGTACGGAGAAATCTCTTTTTTAAGAGTTATTTATTTGAAAGGCAGTTACAAAGAGAGAGACACAGAGAGAGAGAGATCTTCTATCCACTGGTTCACTCCCCAAATGACTGCAATGGCCAGAGCTGGGCCAATCCAAAGCCAGGAACCAGGAGCTTCTTCCATGGTCCCCACATAGGTACAGGGCCCAAGCACTTGGGCTGTCCTCTGCTGCTTCCCCAGGTGCATTAGCAGGGAGCTGATCAGAAATGGACCAGTACACACATGGGATGCCAGCATGTAGGCTGTGGCTTTTCTCACTACACCAGAGTGCCAGCCCCATTCTTAAGACAAGGAAATTGGGTCTGGGTTGTCTTATAATTCACCTGAACTCTGAGGTTGGAAACTATCAACCACAAAGGATTCCAAATCCCATGCTCTGTTGCAAGACCTTGCTCCTAAGTGCAGTGGTGGGACGTTCCATTGAAATGGCCATAACTTGCGGGTCAGCTCATGGCAACTGCACCTCACTTCAAATCCGTATTTGTCTAAAGCAGCTAAATAGAACACTGACCAGAAACAGCCTTAAATCCTCTTAGAAACAAAGGAAGAGACGAGGAAAGAAATTGGCCTGACATATCCCCATACACAGAAAATTTTGAAACTCAGGTCAAAGAACCCTCACCCCAGCTGCTAAAGAACGTGAGGTTCAGACCAAATGCAACAGTTCAAAAACCTCAGTCCAAAGACAAATAGAGGAAAAGCACTCAAAGGCCAAGTGGTGATAGAACTATAAATTTTTCTAATCACTGTTTGGGAGTAAAAGGTTTATTATGATTCTCCTTTTTTAAAGGTAACATGTAAACATAAGTAGCAAAAAGTTTGAAAGAACAAAAGGACATATCGTGAAAAGGAATCCACCTGCTGCCCTCCCGCCAGGCTGCCCACCCAGACACCCCCTCCTGAAGCACAGCTCTGCTGCTTTGTGTGTCACCATTGTGTTTCACTGTATTTGAGAGACAGAGACAGACAGACAGATCTCCTATCTGCTGGTTCTCTCTCCGAATGCCCACAACAGCTGGAGTTCAGCCAGGAGCCCAGAACTCCATCTAGGTCTGTCACATGGGTGACAGAAATCCCAGTCCTTGATCTATCACCTGCTGCTGCCCAAGGCGTGCATTAGCAGGGAGCTGGACCAGAAGTTGGGAGGTAGGGGGGGAGGAACCAGACCTCAAACCAGGTACTCCAACATGGGAGGCAGCCATTGCAAACAGCGACTTAACCTCCATGCCAAATGTCCATGCTGATCCCACCATTTTTGAACATCCCACCTTTCAAGTCCCGGGGGCATGGGAAAGCTCCTTTTTTTAATTCCTGGACTCACTCACTGATGAAGCAGGCAGGGAGAAGAAGCCCCACTTCTGGCCCTTTCAAATGAAATGCCAGTAAGTTTCGTTCCTTTTTGATCTGATTTAGGTTTCCTTCTGTGAGAAAGGAAAACAGGGCTGATCTGGATCACCATGAGAATACCAAGCACTGCAAACCTTATTTTGCCCTAAACCCTTGGTTACAGACAAGAACATCACACAGTCACCACTCATTTTCCAGACAGTCAATGCCCCAGCAGTCCCACTCCAAATCTTTCCACTGAAACCCAGGAGTATGGAAATACACGTAAAAGCAAGGGAGGGCTGTCCATTGCCGGAGGAGGTGCCCCAGCCCCTGTTCAAACCTGCTCATCAGCCTGCCACCAACCCCTGAACGAGCCTCCAGTTCTTTTGTCACCATTTCCACAAAAGGCCCGAGGAGACCGAGTCGGGTGAGAGTGGGGGGTGAAATGTTTCCTAACAAGGGAATCCTGAAGACACTCAAAAGCCTTTTGGCAGGGAGCTGAACTGAAAGGTTCAGAAGGCAGTCAGAGGGAGGAGGCAGCAAGCTTCAGAGCTGGTGGTGGCGGGCAGGGTGCAGGGATGACCACGGAGCTGGAAATGGCAAGAGGCAAAACACCCACCTGAAGTCTGACAATGGAAACTGAGGAGTCCAGCGAGAAGCAGCTCAGCAGGGCCGTTCGTGAAATGAACAAACCCAGAAGCTGCATCTTACGCCAGAAGCTCCGGGAAAGAAGAAAATGTGTGTGATTCAGAAGTGACTTCTCATGGGAGGCAAAGGCAGTTGGGGGACAGTGTTCCCCGAAATGCACTGATCACAGTGCCGTCCACGTGTGCCGTGTTTTGTCTCACAGCATATACCCCTGATACTTCAAAGATATCCAAAAATCTCCCAAACCGTGGCCCTGCAAGCCACGACGCCTATCTGAGCCTCTTCGCAGAACGTTAGCACATCTCTCGTTGCAGAATTACTGATGTTCGGGCATGTTTTTCACTTCATGAACCTTCAATTAATGAACTTCTGGATGATAATGATTATAACATGAAAAAAATCTGAAATTTATTAACAGTGAATTAAACTTAACAGTCATCAAAATGGCTTGTAGAAGCTCCAGTGCATATAAAGAACAATGTGGTTTACAGGCTATTGGCAAAGGATACTGGTCTCTCTGTGTGCCCGCCAAAGGTACCACCACGTGCCAACTGCATAAATGCAGTTTATAATTCACTCAGCCAACCAGATTTACAATTATGCAATCCTAAAACCAATTCTCTTGATTTGGTGGAGTCACAGTATTTCAAACTTTCTATATAATGTGAGGCTTTATTACTACTTTTCTATCACATTATCTCATTTGTATGATTCATATTTGTATAAAATGTAATTATACCACATTCATTAGCAGGTGTCTTCATTTACTTTTTAGTAGGGACTTCATCTGAAAATCCACCCTTTGCTTTCCCCGTTTTCTCTGTTGAAAGCCTACACATCTCCTCCTTTTTCTTCACCTTACACATTCTGAGAGCTTTAAATACCATCTAAATGCTGATGCCTCTCAACAGTTCCATCTTCAGCCCACAGCCTACTCTGCCTCTCTACAAGCTCACTGAACAGGCATCGCTAGCTTGTGCTGCCCCAACAGAACTGAGGGTCCTTCTTTGTTCCTCATCTCAGGAAATGACAACGACGCTCACCCAGCCAAAAACACTGGCCTCACCTTTGACCCTCACTCCCACATCCACGCCAACAGGTTGTTTTTCTGCTCAGGTCTCTTCCAACGGGGTCTCTCTCCAAATAACATCCCAACTCCTTCGCATAGCCCACAAGATCTGGCTCCCACCTGCCACACCGATCTCATTTTGCATCTCTCCCTCCCTGTAGCCTCCTCCAGCCCAAGTCCAGCCAAACTGGCTGGCTTCCTGTTCCTCTATCACGCCAAGCTCATCCTACGTCAAGGGCCTTTCTTTCCACTTGCTGTTCCCTCTGCCTACACACTCCCCTTCAGATTCCTCTGCTCCATTCAGATTGCCACACAAATTAAGCTGTTTGTCTCGCTCTCTCTCTCTCTCTTTCCGTGTGTGTGTGTGTGTGTGTGTGTGTGTGTGTGAGAGAGAGAGAGAGAGCGAGCGCGAGAGCGAGCACCTTTTCTGAGCATTCTTTCAAACAAACCCCTGAACTTGCATTATTTTTTTCATGTCAGTTATGAAAAGATATGTAATCTATTTAGTCATTTGTTTCATTCCTAAAACACTTGGTAGGCACCCAGCAGCTGCTCTAAGAGCTGGGAATATAACAGAAAACAAGAGGAACAAAGATCCCTGCCCTCACAGAGCTCACACTCTGGTCTGTCACCTCCTCTCAACTCCAAGCTCCAGGGAGACACGGATGCCGACCACTGAAACCCCAGCTGCCAGAGCCTAGAACCCAGAGCAGTGCCTAGGTACAGTATCAGCACTGACGCGGACAGACCAGAGCAGTGCCCAGGCACAGCGTCGGCACTGATGCGGACTTGCTGAATGGACAGAATCCTGCCACCAGAGCCATCATTTGCTCCCACCATGGAGCTCCTCCTGACCTATTTATGTGGGACCCTAACTGTCCACTGTATCCCCTCAGACAGACAGACAGACAGAGCAGCCAGTCTCCTGGGGCTGAGAGAGGTCCCTAACACTGAGTCTGACTGACTTCCCTTCCGTCCCACTCTAACATCTTGCACCCTGCAAGCTCCCCAGGTGCCAGTGCCACTGGTGTTTGTCTCACAGGGTCAAGGAACACCCAATCCCCATGGTGGGTGCCGCCAAGGCAGCCAGTGTTAAAGAGGCCAGCTCTCCTCTACAGAGTGGCTGGAATCAGAATGCAAAGGACATGCCTCACAGGAGTCCTTCCCTGGCCCCTCACACAAGACCCCCCCACCCCAAACCGCCGATGGGCTCTCATCGTCCCAGCATTCGAACCCACCTCGCCTCTGCACACTGCCACAGAGGCAAGACGACGACCTGCTAGGAGGGGTAATTACATTTCTTTTGAAGAAAAGGAAGAACGCTTATTAACCGTGACACACAGTTAATTCATCTTTCAAGAAAATGGCAGCTGGAGTGATGGGAAATTAAAAAAAGAAAATGCAGATCTCTCGAGGAACCACTCTGGAAGTGTCAGGCAACAGGGATGTAAAACCCCTGTTTCCAACTCACGTGCGTTCCCACCTTAGTGGCCTGCCTAGAAGCAGCGCCGCTGCCCTCTCACGGCACAAGCAGCTGAGGATGGTGACGGCGCTGCAAAAGCAGAGGCAAGAAGCCCCCAGGTGCTGGCGAGCTGAAGTGGGCTGGGCTCGGCATCTATTTCTTCCTCCAGCATGGACACTCCAGCTTGACAAAGTGGATAAATGGGGCGCCAGGCTATACATCTTAGAGCCAAACAGCATGCAGTATCGCCTCGTATTTGCCCAGCACTTCATTCCCTTGGAAGCACTCTCACATGCATTACCTCTTTCAGTCTTCAAAGCAAGCAACCCTGTGATATAAATGGGGCACGATGTATTTCTCTGTCTGGGGCCATAAAAGGTCAAGCAGCTCACCCAAGATGCCCCAGTGGAAGTGGCAGAGCCAAGAAGACCCCAGAACCCAGATGTGCATAGGCCCAGCCCAGTGCCCTTCCTTCTCTATAGAAAAGAAAGCACAGTTCTCTGCAAATCACACCCTACGATCCTTTCCCTGTTGCAGAAGATTTTTAAAAAAAGTGTATTCACCAACGGCTGAAGGTGGTGGGAAGATGCATTGGTCTTGGAGCTCTGGGCAGAGAGAGGGTTTCACGGACTCTTCCAAAGGATGCCAACTCCTGCAATGACAAACATACAAAATACCTGGTGTGAACCACAGCGTTCTGCAGCCTTGCCTCAAGGGGGCCCATCCAAACACTCACTGGCAGGCACCTCGCTTAGGCGCAAAGCCCCATCCTCCTCCGCCAGCCTGACTCCCTCCTCTCCTTGACTTTCCAAGGTAGAACAAGAATCTTCAAGCAGCCAGCTGCAACAGTCCCTATTAGAACTGTAGGACCCAGATGAGGGGAGCTTCAGAGACCTTCTTTGGGGGGATCACAAACTGAAAACACAGTGGGTCACATCCAGCTTGTAGACAGGTGTTGTTACAGGTCATCTGCAGGACATGCTTGGAGACTCTGAGCCAAAACTTAAAAATCTGAGATGTCACACAAAAACCCAGACTTCTGGCTTTTCTTTAAAACAACAAAATAGTTGCCAGCATCATGGTATAGCTAGTTAAGCTGCACCCTGCAATGCCAGCATCCCAAGGAGCAACAGTTCAAGTCCTGGCTGCTCCACTCTGATCCAGCTCCCTGGGAAAGCAATGGAGGATGGCCCAAGTATTTGGACCCCTGCCACCTATGTGGGGGACCCAGATGGAGCTCCTGGTTCCTGGCTTCAGCCTGGCCCAACCATGGCTGTTATGGCCATTTGGGCAGTGAACTAGCAGATGGAAGATCTCTCTCTCTCTCTCTCTCTAGCCTCTCCCTCTAACTGTGACTTTCAAATATCTGAAATCTCTCTCAACATGGCCCACATTTGTATCTGACAATGATACAGCCAGCGGTCCTCAGCAGCAAGTGCTCTTCATAGGCAGACTTGGCTGCTCCACTATGCCACAGTCCTCACCACTCCCTGTTGTTTTCCTCAACATAGAGAAGAACAGTGTTTGTCATTTATCATTGCTCTTGCATCATTTTTTTTATTTTTGGTGGTGGTGGTACAGAATTTTTTTCTTCTAACTATAACTGTAAATAAAACTGGAAAAACAAGAGTAAATGGGGCCAAGTTCCAAGGGAAAAAAATGGTAGAGCACATACAGCAACTGAAGCTAGTAGCTTACTCTTGTTGACACTTGCAACCTTTGAACAAGTACAATTTTATACCAGTTCAGTGTAAGCAGGACACTGACTTGTTTACCACCAGAGTTAGAGGCAGAGATCATTCTAGAACTAGGTATCTTGATGCCAGTCCAGGACTTTTTCACTGTCACACTGCCTAGTAGTCTTATATTATGAAAAAATAAATATAATAAGCAAATACACACATGCATGTCTCTGAATTAATACTTAGCTTTTTAAACTTAATTTATTTTCATTTTTTTATTTGAAAGGGAGACAGATACAGACTCAGACACAGAGAGATCTTTTACCCTCTGGTTCACTCCCCAAATGCCTGCAACAGCCATGGTTGAGCCAGATAGATGCCAGGATCCTGGAACTCCATCCAGGTTCCCCACATTGATGCAGCAACCCAAGTACCCAAGCCATCAACTGCTGCCTCCCAGGACGCACACTGGCAGGAAGCTGTAAGAAGCAGAGGAGCTGAAAGTCAAACCAGGCACTCCAACATGAGATGAAGGCGTTCCAGGCAGCAATTTAGCTAGTGCTCCAAAAGCTTGCCCCTATAGTTAGCTCTAAGAGAAGTATTAAAGTCAAGAAAACACAGTCAAAGCATCCTATCCATTTTCTACTAAAATGCTTGTCACAATTTCATTTGTCACCAAAGAATATAAGAGCAAATTATACCAGGTTCCCTAAGGGTTTGTTTCCCAATGTGACATTTTTTGATAATTTCACTACTTTAAGTCCTAAAAAAGAAAAGAATCTCATAAATATCCATGCACCTACCACTTCACAGGTGCTCAGTTATTGTACTCAATTTGTACAGTTAATGTACAAACTATGTGGAACACTCATTATGCTTGAAAAATCTCCCTTAATATGCATCCTGAATATAAGATTGTAAATAAGTTTATGTACAACCACTAGCACTGTAATACATGAACAACATTCAACTATAAGATCTTGGTGGAGTTATTTTTATCACCCCTTCAAAGAATGTAATGATTCGTTCACTCAACAAATATTTACTGAACCCTATAACCCAGAAAGTACATACAGGTGACAGAAATGCAAAAGTGGACAAGTCCATTAAGTTAAGCTAGCTGAATAAAAGATACAAATATTCAACGGATATCTAGAACAATGGGTAAGTACAGTGTTTTGGGAATGCTCATCTACTATGAGAATAGTGGGTGGGTCATCTTATACAGGAGAGGTAAGGAAATGCCTTGTGGCATGAATGGGAGTGGGCTGGGCATCAGGAATGGGGGTAGGCGTAGAGGGAAGGTGGGAACCCCAAGTCATCAGATAATACAGGAAAAACAAGACAGCAAGAGGAGCCCTTCCAGAGGAGTCCTGTCCCGATCTCACATTACATCATGGGTATTCAAAATCCCTGCCTCACGCCACGTGAGCCAACATCTGCTGACACTTGGTGCACAGACCTCCAGGTGCCCCCTTGGAAGTGTAGCCCACCAAGGACCCAGTTCAGCCCTGTGATTCCAACATAACCAAGGCTGTCTCAGAGTCTGCAGGACCCAAGAAACATGGGGGCGGAAACACTGAGCCTTTCATGAGGTCTCTGAGAAGACAGCAAATAAAGGCTTTCCCTTGTGCCAGTCACAAGACTGTCCCATCTCTCTCCACCACAGGCCTAGATTTCTGTGGCCGGATTCGCCTGTGCATGCAAGCCTTAAGCATGAAGCTTTGTGATAAAACGTCCCAGAATATCTGCCCATCACAAAGTGCAAGTGGAGCTCTTCTCTTTCCTCACAGATAAGAAAGAGATGAGTTTCCAGCCCTGATGTAGGCTGAGACAGAGTCAGGGGAAAGCACTCCTCAAGGATGAGTTGGGTAGAGGGTTCGAGGCCGCATGAGGAAACAAGGAGGCAGCTTTCATTTGCAGAGGGGAAAGAGGGTCTCTGGATCTGTAACTTGTGAGCAGGTTCCCAAATCTGAATGATAATTAGAACCCCCTGGAAAACTACAGCTAAGTAAGTAAGTAAGTAAATACATAAGCCTTGGGTCCCAGACCCTTTAAATGAAAATCTCTGGAGAACCAGGCATTGCTCAAAGGCCCCTCCAGGGTGATTCTGATGCCCGGTTGGAAAAGGGAATGTTTCACTCAGAGGCTGCAGAACAATCTTCTCAAGGTTATTGATATAGTCTGTGCAGGATCCAAGGATCCAGGATTTAATGGAATTGCACTCTGTATCACATTATGACAGCCATCACCTAACTCCTTTTTTTTTTTTTTAATGAAAAGAATTTCAGCAGCCAGAATGGCACCCAGGTTAGTAAAGGGAGCTCTGCTCCTTGCCCCAGTCCCTTGGATACCATGACTCAATGATAGTGGCTCCAGATGAACCACAGGAGTTCACCAGACTCAGCTGCAGATCTGAGTCTTCTCCACCTGTGCAGGCTCCCGCCAGCAGAACAAAGGATCTGGGAACATCCAGTCATCAAGGCAGCCTTCGAGGAATAACTCAAAGCACAGAGCACTCGGATCAGGTCCTTCCTGCCCATCAAAGGCAGGACACTGCAGATCAATGCAGTGCCTGGAAACCGGCCAAGCCGCCTGAGCACTTCTTTTCACATTTCCACTTTGTGGTCCTGAAATGGACTGAGTAATCCCAAGCCAAGAATGGCAAAGTGAATGCCATGTACACAAAGGTAACAGGTTGGAGCAAGCTGGCTCCTTGAATGGACTAGCCTGTTGAGTTCTCTTCCTCAATGTCCTCAGGTGCCACCAGGTGACCTTCAGACAGCCCAAGCCAGAGAAACCCCCAGCAGTGCAAGGTCAGCCTTCCTGATTGTGCAGCCCAGCAGAAAACACACACCCTCCTTCAACACAACAAGGAAATGCTCGGACATCCCCTTCAACCTAAGAGATGAGCCACAAGTGAATTTATAAGGACAACAGTGGAGCATAAAATCCAGGAGAAACTCAAGATAGTAACTTGCACCTTCCTGCGACCCTCAGCTTTTAGGAGATTCATTATTTCCTTCAGTGCTGTTACATCCTAGCCTAGCCTAAAATAAGACATTTCAACACAACTCTCCAAACCTCATGACAAATGTTGTTCCAGGCCCTGCCAAGGACCTGGAAGCACCACCACGGTCATCTACATGTTCATCTCTTCCCTCACCCCAAGAATACAGAGTGCTACTGGCCGTTGTGAAAGCTACCTTAGCCACCATCATGACTACCAAACACCAGTCCCGACCACCCAACCCATTCTGGACCCACACGGTTCTCACAGCACCACGCTCTCTCCTTCACAGCTCACATCACAAATTTCCACTGTTTTCCTTCTTCCCTGTATATGAACAAGGACCACATTTGTCATCATTTTTTGTTTTTGCCTTTTCGCTAGTGTTTTTAAGTTTTAAGGAGTCTTCTGTTCGTTGGTTAGACTGACTGGTCACTATGTCCCGACGTGGTGCCTTGGACCCTCCAGGTTCCTTCCAGAAACACCCCAAATTTTATGCCACTCAATTCAGACTGGCCCCCCTCTCCTTGGTCTGAATCCAAGGCTTAGGTTCCTTCCTGAGCTCATGGAAGACTGTCTCCTCCTTCCACAATTTCCAAGTCCTCCAACAACAAACCCAAACAGCCCAGGGGAGAAAATCCCCAACTGGCCTTGAGGATAAACAACTTGGTATGGCAACAAATCAAAATAATTATCTTTTATTTTCTTTAGTGCCGTGTTTTTTTTATCACACTTCATTAGTTATTTAAGATGACGTTTTAATATGCAAAATGAATCCCTTTTTTTAACGTTGAAAATGACTTCTCTGTTTCCAGGAACAAATTCCACTGTGTCTGTAACCAGCACCAACATCCTCAGGACTCGAACCCCATTGAAACTTCCATGATGCTTCATGCCGAGGTGGCTCCCACTTCCCAAACGCCTCTGGTCTCTGGTCCCATTGCCTGGCTGTCCTCCTACTGCACCCATTGGCAGGAAAAAGTGAGTCTCTGGGAGCCTTTTAAAGCCTTCCCACCCACTCCACAGATTCAGAAGGAGGGAGAATGGATGTTTCCAAGTCCCCTGAATGACACAAAGCTCATAAAGTACAACCAAATTAGTTGAAAAATAGCAAAAATTATTTTAGCTCCCCCTTTAAAAAATAAAAGCACGCCTACTTTAAATGATTCATAATGACTTCATACTTTTTCTTCCATTAGGATGTATATTCCTCCTCCCAAAGGCTTCCCTTCCTCCCTCTCCTAAGATAGTGTAGGGCCACGTCTCTACAGACACCTGTTCTACCTGATCAGAGGCCCCTTGAGAAAATCCATCCATCCTTCCTATAAGAGAGAAAGAGAGAAAGCACCCATCTGCTGTTCTTTCCCCCATATTCCCACAACGCCAGGGCCAGGGCCAGGGTCAAAGATGGGAACTAGGAACACAATCCAGGTCGCCCACCTAAGTGGCAGGAATCCAACAAATTGAGCCATTACCACTCCCTCCCAGGGTCAGCTTTAGCAGGAAGCTGGAACCAGGAATGAAACCCAGGTCCTCTGATGTAGGATGTGGGTGTCTCTACCACTCAGCAAACACCTCCCCTTAAATCTTGACAAAGCACAGAGCACACGCCCACTGCCTAAGTTCCTGCAGATGGCCAAAGCATCCTCCCCCAGAGTCTGTATTTGCTGTTCTCTCTGCCTGCAAAGCTCTTTCCCAGTCTCTTGCTGGGACATTCTCACCATTGACAGTTCAGATTAAACATCACATCATGCACACACACACACACACACACATATATATATATATACATATTATTATTATTATTATTATTTGAAAAGACAGAGTTACAGAGAGAGGTAGAGCCAGAGAGAGAGAGAGTGGTCTTCCATTCTGCTGGTTCACTCCCCAAATGACCGCAATGGCCAAAGCTGAGTGGATCCGAGGCCAGGAGCCAGGAGCTTCCTCTGGGTCTCCCCTGTGAATACAGGGGCTCAAGGATCTGGGCCATCTACCATTGCTTTCCCAGGCCCATAGCAGAAAGCTGGATCAGAAGAGGAGCAGCCGGGATCAAACTGGCACCCATATGGGATGCTGGCACTACAGGCTGTGGCTTTTAACCCACTATGCCACGGTGCCAGCCCCAAACATAACCTCTTGACTGAGGCCAGCCCTGCTTACCTAACCTTACTCCCACCAAAA
This sequence comes from Sylvilagus floridanus, assembly GCA_949820135.1. NCBI lineage: Eukaryota > Metazoa > Chordata > Mammalia > Lagomorpha > Leporidae > Sylvilagus > Sylvilagus floridanus. The sequence goes on from OX463235.1 coordinate 48,246,003, forward strand.
ACCACTTTCCTAATAAATCCTAGGACAACACATCATCACCCATCTTCCCCTCCAGGGGGCAGGAATCTTGCCTTGCTTGTTCAGTGCTACAACCCCAACACCACAACAGTTCCTGGCACACAGTTAGTGCTCAATAAATCACTGCTGAGTGAGTGGGTGGGTGAGGAGGTGGAGGCAGCCAGTGGGAACAGGGCTGGGCCCTCCAGATTCACTCCAGGGCAGCACTTCATCACAGGCTCTGGAATGTGCCTCCTGGTTTCCCTCGCCTTGGCTCTTTACAAGCCTATTGCTACCTAGATACCAGCTCCACCACCATACACTTCCTCACCCCACTCCAACTGCTAGGGCTTGGGTATCTCCCAGAAACTTGATCCACAAATTTGGCCTCTCTGATTCTGCTTCCAATCAGCCATGGGCAGCTTAAAAAATCCTGACCTGTACCCCTGTGTGGTTGACCTTCTATGACCTCAGGACCTCCTGGGTCCTGGTCCAGGCCCAGTCCTCACATTATAACACCAATACCCTACTGCTCTGCACTCTACCACCACCCCCAAGGGCCTCATCACCACTCCTGAAGTCTAAACCCTGTCTCAGGCTTCTTATGCTTAAAGCCTGCCTCGTGGTCTGCTAGCTCCCCAGTATCCCTCAAACCCCACACCCCAAGGTAGACCTGCACCCTTCCCCTCTGCCCCCCAATCATCAACATCCTGATTATCTTGCTTTCGTCTGGGGCTTGGGACCCTCCCCTACTGGCAGGCAGCAGGTGCACAATCATTCCCCACTGACTTGCTTCTTCCTTTACAGTTCCCAAGTCCACAGTGACTACCCCAAGACCTCAACACCAAGCACAGGCAACAGAAAAGATAGTGTTCATTAAGGCCAACTGGAAAGAAACAGCTGGGTGGCAAGTTTTACCGCCATCCTCAAACTGAAGACCTGGAGAGTGGAAGCAGAGAGGCAGGGCACAAAAACATGCGCCCTGGTTCAAACCCTGACTTGGCCTCTCTCGAGCAGTGTAATCACGAGCATGACTTTCTCTCTCTGACCCCAAGGCTCTTCCCCTTTAAGATGGAAAGGCCAGTCAGACTCAAAAGGTCCTGTAGTGTGGGATTCTGTTTATGTGCAATGTCCCAAACAGGCAAATCCATAGAGACAGAAAGTGAATTAGTGACCTCCAAGAGAGGGCAGGGGAAGAAACAGCAGTGACTGCTACTGGGCACGGGGACACAGCAGGGATGGCTGCACCATTTTAGGAAGGTGTTAGAAAACCTCTGAGCTGTCTACTTGAAAATGTAAGTGACCAATTTTGTGTTACACGATTTTTATCTGAATTGTAAAACAGACCAAGAAGGGACTAGACTAGAAGCTGGAAGCTGAGCAGGCCACACCAGGCCGAGGGCATGCTCAGCCTATATCTGTGTAAACAACTCTATAGAAAGTCAGAGACTGTCTTGATTGTGGTGGTGATTCTACCAACCTGCACGTGAGAAAACTGGACAGATGTGCATACACATGGACGCAGAGAGAAACCAGTGTGTCGTAACCAGGACTGCTGACTGCAATAGCTCTGGGTTGAAAAGCTGTACTCCAGTTACCTGGTGGTGGTGAAGGGAACACAAGACCCCTCAGTACCCTGTTTTGTTTTTTTTTTACAAATTCCTGTGAGCCTATAATTATTTTTAAATTAAAAAAAATCAAGTCAAAGATTTTACAATTTTAAAATGTGGCCTTTTCTTAAAAATATCAAGATTTGCTAACACCAGGCCTCAAAGATGGAGCTGCATGTTAACTACTCCCTCTAGATGCCGTGGCTCTTAGATTCACGTCCCTGACACCAAGGCCGAGTGTCAGTTGCCATTTATCAGGCTTGTAGGCACAAGTTTTTTCATTAGCGAAGAGAAATATTTCTCTAGCAACAACAGGAAAATGAAAGAACAAGAGTGTTTTTTGTTTCTAGAAAAAAGAAAGACCACAATATTTTTCTTTAAAAGGAGAACATTCCTACCAGTCTCATTTGCAATCTCACACCCTTCACCCCTGGTACCTGCCAGGCCTCCGAGGCACTTGAGGTTTGGACCCCTGGGCTATAACTCTTTGGGGCCAAATTTCTTACTCTAAGTAAGCAAAGAAACTGTAAACCCAAACCACTGGGAAAGAACACAGCATAAGCACACAGCACTTCATTCTCTCCTAAATATTTTGGTTTCTGCCTCTCACCTTTACTGGGACGGAATCCTGCTCTCAGCCAGGGAGAAGGCAGGTCCTACCCTTCCCCACAATCACCTGCAGACGGAATAAGCAGCAAGTCTTTCTCCACTGAAACTGCAGGTCTGGTGACTGGCACAGAAAAAGGCCCTTAGGCTACACATTCCCCACGCAGCCTTCCACCACCACCCCACCCCAAAGTATGTGCTTGGAATGCACCTGTCCTTGACAAGGGGGCTAGGTGGACCCACAGAGAACGCAAGTAAATTGCCGGGGGAATGTTTTCAGAGGGGCCAGGTTCCTAACTGGGCTACACAGACAGATCACCTGGGGCTCCAGCCTGATGGAGGAATTTTAATATCTTCCTCCTCATGTGAGGGCTCACAGACTGCCCAGCACTGACCCAGCCAGTGGTGTTTAGAAACCAGTGACCTAGAAAACTGATCTCTGGCTACCTGAACAGCCAGGAAAGGGCACCCCTCTCCAGTCCAGAGATGCTGGAGCTATGTGGTCCTCTCTGGTAGCCACTAGCCACCTATGGCCACTGAGCCTAGTGTGCCTTGAGACATGCTGCACAGATAACACATACACTGGAGTTAGGGTTGTTTTTATTGTTTTAAGATTTAGTTATTTATATTTATTTGAAAGGCAGAGTTACTGGGGGGGGGTGCACGAGAGAGAGAGAGAGAGAAAGAGAGAGAGAGAGTGAGTTAATTCTATTTGCTGATGTACTCCCCAAGTGGCTATAAAGTTGGGCAAGGCCAAAGCCAGGAGCCTAGAATTTCATCAGGGTCTCCCATGTGGCTGGCAGGGTTCCTGCTGCTTTCCCAGGTGCATTAGCAGAGAGCTGATCAAAAGTACAGCAGCTGGGACTCAAACTGATGTTCATGTGAGATGCTTAACCCACTGTGCCACAATATCAGACCCCATACACTAGATTTTTGAAGCCTTTTTTTTCCTTAAATAAAACAGCTCATTGTATTTTTTAATTGAAGTTAACAATATTTTGGATATATGGGTTAAAGAAAACATGTTGTTAAAATTATTTTCCCCTAGGGTGAGCGTTGTGGTGCAACAGGTAAAGCTGCAACTTGCAATGCCAGGATCCCATATCAGAACACTGGTTGGAGTCCCAGCTGCTCCACTTCTAATCCAGCTCCCTGCTAATATGCCTGATAAACCAACAACAATGGCCCAAGTACTCAGGCTCCTGCCACCCAGATGGGAGACCTGGATGGAGATTCAGGCTCCTAGCTTTAGCCTGGCCCAGCCCTGGCCATTAGAGCCATTTAGGGAGTGAACCAGTAGATGGATGATCTCTTTCTCTCTCTGCCTTTCAAATAAATAAAGTCTTTAAAAATAAAATTAATTTCACCTATGTCCTTTTACTGTTTTAATATGATTGCCTGAAGATCTTAAATGACATGTCGCTCACAATAATATTTCTACTGCACGGCAGGCTGGAAGAGACTTCAACATCCTAGCATGCAGATTACAGACCCAATTTGGCCATGCTGGATTCTACCAACCAGGTGGGTGATGCTAAGCAAGTTATCAATCTCTGACATTCAGTCCCCTCCCCTGCACTTGGGCACGATCACGCCCAGCACACTGGGTTACAGATGAGAACTAAAGGAAGTAGCTGGAAGCACCCACTGCGCATCTTCTCAAGGTCGGTACTCACACCTGCACAGCGCCACTTTCCTTCCCTCCTCTATTTCCCTAATGAAACAAATTTGAGCCGGAAATCTCCTGGCAGTAAATCCACCAATCACAATGCCCTGTTGTGCACAGAGGTCCTCCATCCACAGGACCTCCTGGGGAAGCCCCAACCCACACCCCTGGGGGATTCTGATTCTGCCCATACGTATGTCAACCCACAAGCACCTTGGAGCATCCTGATGCCTGTCATCTAGGAGTCTCTCTGAGAAATACTGGAACTGTGACCAATACCACCAGGAGCACCTCCACCTTCCCCGGCCAACAGACGGGCCAGCTTGAACAGGGCAGGTGTGGCCCAAGGGGAGGCCAGGAGCTGATCAAAGGCCTTCCCCCAGCACTCAGCTGCATTCCTGAGATCTTTTAACCTTAGGTGGGGAAAATTATCTGCCCTGGACATTGTTTCAAACATCAAAAGCCAGCTGACACTTCCTGCCCTCATACATGGCCCCTTGGTCAACAAATATGGACACTTTCAAGACACCCAATGGCTTAGCAACTAGACTAAAGAAGACCGTGCTGCTCAGCACTCCCACTGGCCACGTATGGGAAGGCAGGTGCCCTTTCTGCCCTTGGCTGGTGCCCAGAGGAGCATCGGTTTCCTGAACTTCTAGATGCCTGTCTCCTGCACAGTCCACAGAAAGGAACTACATGCACAACCTGCAGGTCCCAGAAGCCTATTTATTCTGGGGTCTTTAGCCACTCTACGAAGTCACCTCACTGAACACAAATGTTGGAGAGGTATTGCCCACAAATCAGTTCAACCCCAGGAGGCACACCGACAGAAGAAAGTACTCTCTTTAAGTCTATCACCATTCGTTGGTTTATTTTTTTTTTTAAGATTTATTTTATTTATTTGAAAGACAGAAATATAGAGAGAGGCAGAGACAAAGAGAGAGGTCTTCCATCCACTGGTTCACTCCCCAGATGGCCATAACGGCGGGAGCTGAGCCAATCCGAAGCCAGGAGCCAGGAGCTTCTTCCGGGTCTCCCACGTGGGTGCAGGGGCCCAAGGACTTGGGCTATCTTCTACTGCTTTCCCAGGCCATAGCAGAGAGCTGGATCGGAAGAGGAGCAGCAGGGATTCGAACCAGCGCCCACATGGGATGCCAGCGCTTCAAGCCAGGACTTTAACCTGCTGGGCCACAGCACTGACCCCATTCGTTGGTTTAAAAACCCTCTGTGCCAAACTCCCTCCAACTCAAGCCAGTACAACAGAGCAATTTCTTGGAGAACAAAATTTAAAGCATTCTCCCAAAACAGTATCTGTCAGTAAAATGTAGTCTAGAAATTGAACCATTTTTTCCCTTTCCTAGAGAAAGTTTCATTTTTATTCATGGAAAGAATACAACCCGAATGAAATGCCACATTCCCTCCCCCCCCTTAAACCCAAACTGCCTCAAACTATTTTTTAAAACAGGATATAAAGTGAAGCAGCAGCAAAATCTGAGAACTCTGACCACTCTCTTTGTTTCTGGGGCTTTGTTCAGAATGTAACCTCCATGGGATTCTAGCACACCAGCTCTGGACCCCCACCCCACAGCAGTTCCCCCAAACCACCCACCCTCCAGAACCTGCTTCCCCCATTCAGCCTCTGACTCCCAGACAGAACATGCTAGTGTAGCCGGAACATGGACTGGTCTCCATGCAGCCACAAAAGCAAACAATCAAGCCCAAACGCTATAAAAATTCACTCAAAACGTTACTGAATCTCCTGTTGGACACCAAAGGGAGGGGATTAATCAATGCACAGAAAGTCTCTTTAAAGTCTCTGCTCCTCTCCACTGCTTGGTAATCACACCAGCCGCAGCTGCCCCAGCAGAGACTCCCCCAGCCCCAGCTCAACAACACCTTCCTCACCTTCCTCTCCTCCTCCCTTCCTCCAGACTTCATCTGTCCTCTCCCTAAGGCACTGGGCCTTTTCAGATGCAAGTGAATCCCCTCCTTCCACTATTCCCCCCACCTCTCTCCCTCCCTCCCTCCCTCCCTCCCTCCCTCGCCTCCCCCCCCCCCCAACACACACATTCTGACCATCCCCACCCCCGAGTCCTCCAATCCACTCTCTACTCTTGCTCTGACTGTATGAGAAAGACCAGGAATGGAGGGAATCAATATTACCCTTTGAAGGCAGAGTAACTGGGAAAGCTGGGTGAAAGACAACAGCATCCTCTGTAGCACAGGAAGCGGAGGAAGTCGATGAACGCTCACAGTGGAGTGTGACAAGTAGAGGAGCTGAGAGCCAAACAAGGTAAAAACAGATTGGGAGCTGTGTCAGGCTGTAAAGGGAGTTAAGAGGAGAGACAAGGGACAGTCGCATGGCACAGCAGAAGGAAGGGGGGGCTCAGCCTGTGGGTTAACTGTGGGGCTTGGGGCAACTTCTGGCATCTCTCTGGGTCACTTTCATTCTGCAAAATGCAAGGGCTGCCCTCAGGTGACCCGAGTTCTCTTCCAGCACTGACATTCCACAGCTCTGTGCTTGAAAGTCTAGCCAGGATGAGGGTTATGGACAAACAGGGGAGGGTGGGGAAGAAAGTCAGAACAAGTACAAACTCTCCCAAAATCCTGTTACTGATCCCAGCTCCAAGAAAACACTCACTGCAGTCGTCAAGAGTGTGGGTGATCACAAGCGGCTTCTGGACCCTTGAATCTTAACATCAGAACACCGTGCACACTGCACTTCCGGGGCGTTTGCTTATGGGCTGTACTGAAGACACAGTCGGGGCAGCAACTTCCTCCCTCTGTGGCGAGACCTACCAGCCCTAATGAAGGCCAGTGTCCTCTCACCCCTGGGGACAGGCACACAGAGCCTGAGTCTACTTGGGGGTAGCAGAGTCAAGAGAAGGCCAGATGCTCTGACCGCCCCTCCCACCCCCGCCAACCAATAGTAAACACCAATCAGATCTCGTGCGGGATGCCTGTGAGGCGTGCACACAGAAACTCCATGTGGGCTCACCTACACAGTCCAGGAGGACCAGCAAGGAGTCTGAAAAGGGACCAAAAGCTGCCTTTCCTTCCTCCAGCACCTTCACACGCAGGTCGGTCACCAGGTCTCTGTCCACTGTCCTACTACACATAAACTCCCCTCCTCGGGCAACACAGGTGGCCAGTATTCTAAGACTGCACACATTCACCTGGCGTCTGGCTGAAATCACACACGGACTCCACCCCTTTCACCCTGTGTGGCCGTGGAGAGTCCTTTCACATTTCAGCGCCTCTGTTTTCTTATCTGTGCAGTGGGGATGCCTGTCGTACCTGGACCCCAAAAGGTTAGGAAGAGGATCAAAAGAAGTTGTGCACGGAAGTGCTGAGCACAATGCCCACAACATGTGAGCTATTAAACCCTCACTCTTCTGGAGAAAGGATCCAGAGCTTTCAAGAGCATCTGCCACATCCCAAGGGCTCACTCAGTGAATGCCAACTACCACTGCCATTACCAATGCCAATTACCATTGTCTATGGCGGCGAGATGGAGGAGGCAAAGGTTTACAAAGACTTGCTGTATTGTTGGCTGCTAGGTTGTTGAGATGTTGCATTAAAAACAAAACCTGGGGCTGGCGTTGTGACATAGCAGGTAAAGCCACCACCTGAAACGCCAGTCCCAGCCTCTCCTCTTCCATTCAGTTCCCTGCTAATGCACCTGGGAATGCAGCAGCAGGTGGCCCAAGTGCTTGGGCCCTGCACCCACATGGGAGACCCAGAAGAAGTGCTGGCTTCTGGCTTTGGCCTGGCCCAGTCCTGGCCTTTGTGGCCATTTGAACTAGTGGAAGGAAGATCTCTTTCTTTCTCTCTCTGTAACTCTGCCTTTCAAAAAATATAAAATAAGTTTTGAACAATACAAAACAAAATTAAGGCAGGCTTGCGGGGGCAGAGATACAAATCAGGAGGAAAACAAGGTTCTGGGTCCCAAACTCAGAAGAGTTCTAACTGTAGAAGCCCAGCGGTGCGTCCTCAGCCCAGAAGTTCTGCTCTGGAATCAATGAAGGTAGATGACACAGATGAGAGTTTGACTGATGAAAAGCCAACTCAAGGAGGTGGTGCTGTGGCAAAATGGGTTAAGCCACCACGTACATCGCCAGCATCCCACGTGGGCACTGGTTTGAGTCCCAGCTGCTCCACTTTCAATCCAGCTCCCTGCTAAAGGCCTGGGAAAGCAGTGGAAGATGGCCCAAGTGCTTGAAACTTGCACCCATGTGGGAGACCAGATGAAGCTCCTGGCCCCTAGTTTTTGCCTGACCCAGTCCTGGTCGCTGTGGCCATTTGGGGAGTGAACCAGCAGATAGAAGATCTCTATCTCTTTGTCTGTCTCTCTCCCAAATAAATAAATAAATCTTGAGGGGAAAAAAAAAAGGAGAGAGAGAAAGGCCAACTCAAACATCACATCCTTACTCTGAGCTGGGACAAAAGCAACTCCATGAAGTCACCAGGGGAACTGACAGGCAGTTAAGTCCGTATGTGACTGATCCACAATGGGGACATGTCACTACTTAATAAACATGGGGTTGGGTTAGAGGAAATCTTTCAAAGCAAGGGCTATTAAGAAAACAATAAAAAAGTATAAAAATAACAATAAAAGAGAGGTATTGTTGATGGCGAAGCAGCTGGGGACCCAGTTCCCATGGCAGCCCTGGCTCCCGACATCCCTGAGGCTCCAATCTACTACCCCTCCTGTGTTCTCCACCTTGTTATCACACTGGCAGGCTGAGAATAGATTGGGAAGTCACCGTGCTTTTTCCCCGGTAATCTTCTCTAATATAAAAGTAATACATGTTCGCCATAGAAAGCTGGGAAAACAAGAATCTTGGTCGAAACACAATTATCCACTCACCCGTGTTAACACATTGATTCCCCACTTCCATTCCCCCTTTCTTTCTTGTTTTAAGGGCAGTTTTGCTGAAAGGCTTAACAATCACACCAAGCTGCTTCAGATGGCAAGCAAGTCTGAAGACTGAGTTAAAGCAGGGAAAGGGACAGTGTCGAGTGGGTTCATCAAATGGAGACAGAGTAAGTGTGTGCACACACACGCCTGCACATGTGCAGCTCTCCTATCTCAGCAGCCTCTTAAACTCTCACACCACCCCAGGACCGAGAAGTTTAAACTTAAAAAAGGATCAAAAAACAACCCCACCCACTAAAACAATGCTCTTTAAATATCAAAAAGTCTAGCATTTCAAATGAGCATTTTAAAAAATATTTTTAAAAAAACAAAACCTAAGATGTGTTCCTTGGCACCAATCTGGGTTGGTTCCTGGTGGAGTTCCAGGACAGGGTTTCAAAAGGCACTGTAATTATTCCTCATGTCATTGATACCACTCTATCAGACTCAAATAAATCAAAATCATAAAGGAAAACAAAACTGAACCTCTCTGACACCACGCTGAGTGCTCAGAGAACACAAGTTTACAACAGCTCCTTTTACAGGTGCCTCATAAAACCATTTCCAACACCATTTGTGCTAGGGCAATGAAAGAATAATTTGTTGACCAGTTGCCAGAAACTGAACCTAAGTGATCTTTCCAAAGAAAGTCAAAGTATTTTAGGATGAGGATAAAAAGAGAGATCCTAGGGCAGGTGAGAAAACATAGGAGGGTCTTCAAAAAAGTTCATAGAATTAAAAGCTAAGTTTATTTTGGTACAAAAAAAAATTGAAATCTATGTATAGCTTTTCCATAGTAAGTATTCCCCATGAAATTTTTGAAGACACCTCATATAAGAGCTCCATGCTAGACTAATTTTTATAAAGATTCACATATACTTTAAAAGACCCTTGTTCTAGTGTTCACAAAGCTGGTGCTCTTCCTCAGCCACAGAGACACAGGTGTGTTGAGGTGTGAGGGTTTGGTAGGTTCACAAGCGAGCTGCCCCAAAAGCCCACTCTTAACCACTGCACTAGCCCTCCTAGAGAAAAAGCCAGATTCTTCCTGGCATGAGAGATGACCTCCTCCTGAAAGATCTCAACAACTAAAATATGTAGGTAATCTAATCTTCGATTTCAGATTTCTCACTTCTAAAGCTGTCATTCATAGTCTGGTTCTTGCTTAGTACTTTTCTTCTGAAAACAAAATTTAAAAATAAGGGGAAAAAAAAGTAAAGCTCCAAGAAATGGTTTCCTAAAACACATACTAACAAGGTTCTGGATTAGTGGGGTACACAATGCTGAAAGTTCAAGTCAGACTCGCTTCAGCCAGAAGTCTACCATCGCTTCTTGCATGTGTAGAGTGCCTACTTTTACAAAGTGCCTCTATTACTTCATTTTATACCACTGATGCCATGGCAATCGAAAAAAGTCATTTGTAGATTTGTTGGACACACTTCACCTTCAAGGATGGTCTCATCCTCTTAAGGGGATGTAAGTCCCGGACAGGGATGTCAGTTTAGCAGGAAAGAACTTGCAATGAGAAGAGCCGTCCAGTTCTGGAAAGGGTGACTCGTTGAGAGAATGTGCTTCTCACTGCCAGAGGTATGCAAGCAGAACTGTCCAAACCACGCGGCTTCCAAGTGCCCTCACCACTTTAAGATTCATAGTCCTCAAGATCCTTATAGTGGAAGTCACGAGGGTACTGCCCTGTTGCCTTCTCTCATTCCTCATCAATGAGAAAGATGTTAACGTCGCTGACCTAAGCCCCAGTGAATTCTTCTCCAGAACTCTGAAGGCCATAAATAGAGAGGCAAAGGGAAGGGATGGGAGTCGCTCATGAGCCTGGAGGAAACAGGATAAGCCTGGAGGAATGGCCTCTGGAATTGGACAAAGAATTCAGAGGTAGCAGGGGGGGGGCCCTGGGAACAAAGTGTAACTGTCCACACTTGGCTAACAGTCCACACGCCATCCCCCTAAGACTGCACTAGAGCAGTCCTTCTGGAAAAGGTGGCAGTGTTAGGGCTTCGCAGAATCTCCTGCTGGGTCTCAGGACACAGGCATCTCCACATTGCCCTTCAAGCCCTGGATATCATCAAATATAAACAGAAATCTTCAGATTATTCTAGAGCTGAAAGCTCAATGGAGATGCTTCCTAGCCAACCTCCCCCACCATGTTAATAGAGTGTAACCAACAATTAACATATGAAATAGATTTTCTGTACATTCAATGACAAAGCCAAGTATAATAACGTAAGTGCATGTTTGTAGTGAGATCCAAAACTCGATCTCCAGGAGATGCCCTAAATTCAATCCAGACTCCGACAGGAGTTGTGCTAGGTTCATGGACTTAGTAACACCGCACGGCCCAGTGCAAACCTGTAACTTAGAGCTCTGGGCCAGACTTTAAAATTTTACTGGCAAGATCACAAAAGGGCAAAGGATGTGCATGTGGCTCCACATAAGGAAACCTCCACCTCTCGGATAAGGTGTGACACTCTTGACTTTCCAGAAGACAAACATGGTGGCGCACAGAGACGGGGAGAGGGCAGGGAGGCAGATCCTCACCCTACTTGGTGAGAAGTCAAAGGATAATGCCTAACAAGGAGCAAAATGGACAACTTATTTTACAATGTAGGGGCTGGTGTTGTGGTGTTAGCAGCTTAAGCCACCATCTGCAGCACCAGCATCCCATATGGGCACAGGTTCAAGTTCCGCTGCTCCACTTCTGTTTTCTTTTCTTAAAGTTTATTTTATTTATTTGAAAGACAGAGTTACAAGGGAGAGGTAGAGACATGGAGACAGAGATCTTCCATCCACTGGTTCACTTCCCAAATGATTGCAACAGCCAGAGCTGGGCTGATCCGACGCCAGGAGCCAGGAGCTTCTTCCAGGTCTCTCACATGGGTGCAGGGGCCCAAGGACTTGGGCCATCTTCTACTGCTTTCCCAGGCACAGGCACAGTGCCAGCCCCTGCTCCACTTCTGATTCAGCTCCCTGCTAATGTGCCTGGGAAAGAAGCAGCAGATGGCCCAAGTCGTTGGATGCCTGCTACCCACGTAGGAGACCCAGACAAAGCTCCAGGCTCTTAGTTTTAGCCTGGCCTACCCTTGGCTGTTGTGGCGATGTTGGGAGTGAACCAGCAGATAGAAGATATCTCTCTCTCCCTCTCTCTTTATCTCTAACTCTGCCTTTCAAATAGATAAATTATTTTTTAAAAGATGGAAATACCAAAAAGCATCTGCTGTGGTTTTCTTTGACAGTAGCTGCCACTGGGGCAGCAGGGGGTTCGAGCAAGGGCAGGAGACCTGGTCCTGCTGAAGGATCTGATTCCCGGGATGACACTGTTAGGTTTGGAATGAACTTCGAGAAGCACAACATGTTCTAACAACAAGAAGCAAAGAGGACACCCTAAGCAGGGCTGGGATGCCCCGAAAACATGAATTCCAAGATCATGCCATTAAAAAAAGTAAATAGCATTTTGGATAAATGATAATATTTAAATATAATTTCTATATATTTTCCAACCAGAGCATTATTCTTGTATTTTAGTAACTATTTTCCTCACTCAAGCAACATTATTTGTTGTTTTCCAAATATTAGAAAATAGCCCCCAAGCCAAAAAAAGAACCAAGGAGGAAAACAGTCATAAAATCTCCACCCAGAGATAACCAGAGGGCGACCTGGAGGCATTTCCTTTCTTCACATGTGAGTATGTGCACTCCTGTATCAATAGCGACAATTTTCTTTAACTCTGCGCAGTCATCCAATGACAACAGGTTTTTGTTTTGTTTCAGTGGGTGGGGGGAGGAAGTATTTTATTCTGAAGAGTATTAAATAAATTGGGCCACTGCAGCCTTCACCCTTAGCCAATATCAAGCTTTCATTTTACAAGGACAGGCCTGTCAGGCTGTCATATTTTGATTGCATGGTGCATTTATCAAACTAAACAAAAACTCCTTTTGGAAAATGAGAGTGTGATTTTCAGGGTCCCTACACACAGACTGCAGCCATGGAGGAGCTCTTGCTGCACCCCAACCCCAGTTGTTTTCTGACTTTCTTCGCAAGCCCTCACTCGTGTGCCTCATTTCTCCTTTCCTTTGCAAGCCTCTCTGCCTCTCACCAACACACCCCCACACTTTCCCTGTCACTCCACCTACTCTCCTGTTTCGTTCCCCTCTCTCACCCCTGTGCCTTTTCCCTGCCAACCTTAACCTGATGCAACATGGAACTGAGAGCATATTCTTATTACTTCTTGCACTCACTGATAGTACTGAATGTTCCTTGTCTTTAGGTTTAAAACTGAAATACAGGGGCTGGCATTGTGGTGCAGTAGGTCAAGCTGTCAGATATCTGAGACACCACTATCCCAAATGTGTGCTGGTTTGAGTCGTGGCTGCTCCAGTTCAGATCCAGCTTCCTGCTAATGGCCTGGAAAGCAGCAGAAGATGGCATGGGAGACTGTTTTCCAGACTCAAGCTTTGTCCTGGCCCATCCCTTACCATTGTAGCCATTTGAAGAGTAAATGAGTAGATGGAAGATTCTCTCTTTCTCTCTCTCTCCCTCTCCCTCTGCCTTTCAAGTAAATAAATATTTTTAAAAAGGAGTCAGCATTTTGGCATAGCAAGTAAAGCCGCTGCTGCAGCATTAGCATGCCATATGGACGCCAGGTCAACTCCGAGCTGCTCCACTTCCACTCCAGCTCTCTGCCATGGCCTGGGAAAGCAGTAGATGGCCCAAGTCCTTGGGCCCCTGTACCACATGGGAGACCTGGAAGAAGCTCCTGGCTCCTGGCTTCGGATTGGCCCAGCCATGACCATTGTGGCCATTTGGGGAGTGAACCAGCAAGTGGAAAGGTCTCTTTCTCTCTCTGCTTCTGCCTCTCCCTCACTGTAACTCTTTCAAATAAATAAATGTCTTTTAAAAATTAAAAAAAAAAACCTGCAATACAATATACCCATTTTCTAAAGCCTGCATTGTTGACTTTGTTTTGTGCTCATGTGTTGTTTTTGTTTTGTTTAAACATCAAAGGCAATTGCAGCCCTCATGCCTAGGGGCCCACTACAAAGCCCTCAGCAAAGAGGAGCCTGAGCCTCCCCTGGACAGAAGTGGAAGAGGCCTGAGGTGGGGGGTTCAGAGAGGCCATGGAGGGTGGCCAGCATCACCCCAGGAGGGCAAACCTGGAACCACCAGAGCGTCCAGATCAAGACACGCCATACCTGTCCTCTGTCCGATCTCCAAACGGCCTGAGTTTCCCAGGCTTCTTGTAAAACCAGCTCACCCTTCCCCTCCTCCTACACGTGTAGGGGTTTCTGTCACCTGACAGGCGCGTTTCAAGGCCTGGCTGCTCTGTGAAGGGCAGGGGTCCTCCCAGCTCTGCGTCATCTGCGTCCTTCACACGGCTGCCTTCCAGAGCCCCGAGCCCTCACAGAAGCGACTGACCACGACAGGCCCAGGCACCACGCGGGCCTGCCACAAGAGAGCTCCCTCGTGGGGGCTGCGGACCTGCTCCGGCCATTCAGCCGGCAGGACATCCAGCTGTGGCCTCCGCATCCGCACCGGCTCCCGCCTCCTCCCTGTAGGCTCCCAGGGCCCCCGGGCCGGATGCTCCGGTGCAGTCAGCACACGTGGTGCTGCGTCACGGCACGTCACGGCACGTCATGGCACGTCACGGCGCATCCCTACGTCTAAGGCAAAACAAGAACTAGGATTCTTCCTACACAGCTCATGGTCAGGAACTGAGGCATACCGCCGCATTCTTCCTGCCAACCATGCCCAAGCCATCTCTGGTGAAGGTATATGGAAAAAAGAAAAGAAAGAAATGGGAGTACCCAAGACAGTGTCCCCAAGTATTTCCTCAAGTAAGTCAGGTAAAAGCTGAAATTCTGAGAAACAACCAAGTACACTTCCAGTTTTCCATCAATGATGTAGGCGAGAGGGGAAGGGGACTGGGAGGGGGACAGGTAGTGGACCAGTTCTCAGACAGCAGCAAGGCGAGAGGAGTTTCTACAGTGGCAAATTTCCTTTTGGACTTGCCTCGGATCTGTGTGTGGGCCGACTCTCTGAAATAAACAAATTCTCTTGTATAAGGAGGTGAGAGGGCAACCATGAGGGTCAGGATCCTGATGGAAAGAAATCACCCACAATCACCCTCTGCCTGACGAGAGGGTCAGTTCCGCCGTCGGCGCTGGTCTTGGCTCAGTGGTTCACCTAAACCTGTATCTGCTGCGGTCAAGTTCAACTGCACCCAGAACGAGCGCTGCCTTTGAGGGCACTGAAACGCCCTGTTCCACCCAGCGAGAGCAGGGATGCTGATGCTGGCTGCAGTCAGCACCCACAAGCTGCTGAGGGAGGCACAGCGCCCTGAACAGCAGTTGGCCAAACACGCGGGCGGGAGGTGCGGCTGCCGAGCCTTTCATGTTTACCAGGAAGCAGGAGTGTTGATTTTGCAGATTTTTGATAACGTTCTCACAGGCAATGTTATTCCCAACCCATGTGAAAATGCAGTCCAAGTAACGCCCCTTTCCTCATCAGCTTCTCTGTACTTAGATGGTTCTATCGACCTTGGACCCCAGGAACCCTTCACTCTCTACTGGCCACACCTTAGCTGGATGGAGTGGAAGGGCAGAGGGAGACCAGGATCTCTGCCATGGCAGTGCAGAGCAGGGCAAGGAAAATTAAATCCCGATGTGGGACACCTGGCCTTAGGACTCGGACACCCAGGAGCTGCAGATTCTCTGTGGACAAGGTGGGACCTTCTAGAAAAGACTCAACTCCAACATCCTGCGGTCAGTGGCTGTACTGCACTGACTCCAAGTTCTCCCTTTAAGATGCAGTAAGCTATGAACACTAGGGAGGAGCAGAAGGAATGAAGAAGTCACTTTACACTGAAAAGGCAAAGCAAGCGG
The DNA here is from genome assembly GCA_949820135.1 of Sylvilagus floridanus. NCBI lineage: Eukaryota > Metazoa > Chordata > Mammalia > Lagomorpha > Leporidae > Sylvilagus > Sylvilagus floridanus. The sequence goes on from OX463235.1 coordinate 48,261,687, forward strand.
CCATCTTGCTGCATGGGGCTGACGTTGCCACCTCAAAGGGAGCCAGGCTAGAAAATGCCATTTATAAAAAAAAAAACTAAGGTTTGCCCAGGCCCCTTTGAACACTGGGTTCTTGGATTGTTTCCTGATTTTTTTGGACAATCTTGATCATTGACTATTATGTAGAAAAAGTAAACACTTAACAGGAAAAAAATATATCCTTGGGAGACACAGGAAGAATGCTGTTTGAAGTAAGAATCTTTTCTCTCTGCTTCTCTCACACAAACTCACACACAATCAGCCTTATGAGTCATCCACTGCCATGGCTGATGCCCAACTGTCAGAGCCAGCAGCCTGTGCCACCCGGCGATGCAGTGACACAGTGGTCTGACCAGCTCCCTTCCCATACAGGGCTATTGTTGATTCAAACCTCGAGCTGCAGCTAAGGTGCAGTCTTGCCTGGGATTCCCCCTTGGAAGAACTATTTGATGGTACAGAGTCTCAGAAGCCAGTGAGAGAAATGTCTTCCCAGCTAAGAGTCACAGTGGCAGTCCATCAGTTTGAGATCCTCACTGCCATGGTTTTAAGATCTGTGCAGGGATCAACCACTGGTCACTCCACATCAGAAACATCACAATGAACAGTGACCCCTCACCACCAAGAAGACACCCGCATGCCCAACACCCTGTAGACCCTATAACCTCCACGATGCTTACAATATAATTTCAGATTAAAAACAAAAAACAGTGAAAGCTAATCAGAGTCATACCAAAAGGGAAGACAGAATCCCATTACCAGTCACTGAGGAGTTGTGAGAATGGGTCAAGTACGGACAACAAAAGTCCTCTGGGTTCAGAGCCGTACCAGGGCCTTGAGGCAGGATAGCGTTTGCACAAGAATGCCAATGGGAGACTGCAGGTAAAATCCTCCTTTGGAGGCCATGATGGAAACCCTGAGTCTGGCTGCCCAAGAGAGCAACCATTATCTCTTTATTTATTTTATTTTTATTTTTGGACAGGCAGAGTGGACAGTGAGAGACAGAGAGACAGAGAGAAAGGTCTTCCCTTTCCGTTGGTTCACCCTCCAATGGACACTGTGGCTGGCACACCACACTGATCCGAAGCCAGGAGCCAGGTGCTTCTCCTGGTCTCCCATGTGGGTGCAGGGCCCAAGCACTTGGGCCATCCTCCATTGCACTCCCAGGCCACAGCAGAGAGCTGGACTGGAAGAGGAACAACCGGGACAGAATCTGGCACCCCAACTGGGACTAGAGCCAAGTGTGCTGGCGCCCCAGGTGGAGGATTAGCCTATTGAGCCGGAGAGCAACCATTAAGTAAGCCCCTCCCCTCTTCAGAACATGGCTTTGCCTCCCTCAGGTATGCAGCAAAGACTCCCACGTACGGACTGTGAGGAGGACAGATCTGCAAGTAGTGGGTCCTGGGTGGCTGGAGTAAAGGAAGCACCCTCCACAAGTCCACAGATTAAAAAAAAAAAAAAAGTCAAGTTCTCCTTGGTCCCCTCCCTGGGACCCCTGAGCTCTGCAGACTGAGAAATCAAGATCTTTGAGGATGTGGTCCAGGGCTCTGCATCTTTAACAAAGTACTCAACATGACCCCAAAAGTGTGAGAACAGCTGCTAGCCTCTTCTCAAACAAAACTGAGGAAAAGTGTAGGTATTTCAGTTAGGAACGAGGCAGAAATACGCAGAAACCACCCCCGGGCTCAGAGGGGTGGGGGCGCTGGCTGGAGCACGTCACAGGAGCGCTCCTGAGGGGCAGAGAGAACTTGAACACCCAGCCGCACAGCGACGCTCTCCCCTCACCTCACAGCAACCCTGGGAGACCTCAAGAAGGTGATCTCTTTACAGGGGCCAAAACGGGCTTGGGTTTGGATGCACACAGGTCAGCCTCAAGAATGAGGGCATTCCGCAGAGCGGTCTACCCAAGCCTGGCCTAGAGAACCCTACGAGGGGTACCTTCTGCCCCATGCACCACAGCCCCCAGGAAGTGGTGACTGCCAGAGGTCATCCCAAGTCTGGAGGAATCCAAGCGGGCAGACATCGCAGCCCCTGACCCAGCGTTGCCGGTGCCTGCTCAGCTGCCTGGCCACATCACACCCTGAACAGACATCCACCCTCACCTCTCTGAGGGCAAGTGGCTGTGGGTTTCACCTGTCACTCTTGAGGCCTGAGGCAGCAGCTAGGCCAAGGGGCCCCACATCTAGGTGTTGTGTGCCGGGGGGTTCTCTGAGCAGGGACACCAGCCCAAGAGCATCAGCAGTACCTGCAAACTGGTTAAAAAGAGAAGTCCTCTGGCCCACCCTAGACCCACTGAGTCAGAAACTTAGGAGGAGGGGCCCAACAAGCCTTCTGCATGATTCAGATACAGCTAAACTTTGAGAGCCAGTGTGCGATGCTCTTAAGAAACATGGGATGGGGCCGGCACTGTGGGGTAGTGGGCTGGGCCTCCACCTGCAGCGCCAGCATCCCATATGTACACCAGTTTGTGTCCCAGCTGCTCCTCTTCCGATCCAGCTCTCTGCTATGGCCTGGGAAAGCAGTGAAAGATGGCCTGAGTGCTTGGGCCCCTGTACCCATGTGGGAGACCAGGAAGAAGTTCCTGACTCCTTGCTCCTGGCTTCAGATCAGCCCAGCTCTAGCCGTTGCGGCCATTTAGGGAATGAATCAGCAGATGGAAGACCTCTCTCTGACTCTCCCTCTCACTGTCTGTAACTCTACATCTCAAATAAATAAATAAAATCTTAAAAAAAAAAAAAACTACAGGATGATAAATCAAACATAAAACGATTCACATAGACCTCAAAATCATCTCAAATGCATTACCTTAGGGAGTCCCTCTTCTAATCCTCAGGCTCTATAATTCACTTGTACCTCACAGCAATGCCAATGTAGACAGAGTAGCATTATTATCCCATTTTACAGATAAGGAGACTGAGGCTCGGAGAGACTCACCCAGAGTCTCATTCCATGACAAACACATGAGGGCCAGAGACTTAACTCCAAGTAGTTATAAGTGACCAACCCACACCAATTTCTTCCCCCTCCCCTGGCCCACAGGGAGAGTACCGGCAGCAGGAACAAAGCTGACTTTCTGTTCATCTGGTCCACTGTTACCCTCCTCAAGAGACTATTTCTAAGACCACCTTCCACTAGCTCTGAACTTGAACTGAAAAAGTGATTTTAAAACCACCATGACACAGATCCACTTAGTCTCAATGCTGGCCTGACACAGAATTAAAACAACAACCCTCAACTGATAAACAGGCCATGTGCCAAAAGTTCATTTACAGCCTGGAAGGTCAGAACTCAGATTGCATTTTGCAGGGACATGACATGGAGATAGCGGTTGGATTCCCAGGTCAAGCCACAAAAATCTGTCTGTGAAAAGGAGAGGCAGAAGGGCACAAGTGCATTTGGCCATGGGCCGGAGGTTCCACATCCCTGGTTTCTAATCATCAGCCACCAGGAGACGAAAGCCCAAGCTGCTGAGCCTCAGTTTCTTTGCTGGAAAACCATGACACTCAAAGGGCTACTGAGAGGTCTGAATGACGCATGCACATGGCGTCCAGTGCACAGTCCACATCCAACAAATGGCTGCCGTTTCTACTGCGTAAGCCCACAAGTAGCAGCCATATTCTATTTTTGCCCTGAAACCTATGAAGCTTTAAAAAAATTAGCCATACCTTAGAAATTACACCAGAATGCACTGTAGGATGATTAATTGCCTCCTAAAGGACCGGGGGGGGGGGGGGTGTAGGCCCAGGGGCAGCGTAGGAGGTCAGCTCCTGCCATCCCCCACTCCCCTCCCCATCAGCCTCCCTCTGCTCTCTGTCACTGCTCTGGGATCCTTCCTCGGCCTTCGAGACTCAGTCAAATCTCTCACACATGCTTCAGCAGCCCCTAGTCCCTCCGCTTTACAGCCTGACACTGATTCCAGCTTTACCCTTCTTTGACCCCACAAGCCCCATGAAGTCAAGGCCAGGTCTTTTTGTGCTCATCCATGTGTTTTTCCCTGGTACTTTGCCCTGTGCCTGGGACACAGTAGGCACTCGGGTATTTGTAGAATGAATCACAGCAGAGCCACTGAACAGGAATAGGTAAAGGGAAGAGGAGGTTATGGGCGGCTGGTTGGGAGTAAGTACAGGCCACTCACAAGCTGGAGGTCTGTGACTCGGGGCTACCTGGGGAAGCACACGGCTCTCCCTGCTCCAGTAAAACCCATCTGTCTCTGCCATGTCACTCAGCCAATGGGTGCCCATCCCCAGGTCTTCAACTGCCCAATTAAGTAGATGGCGCGGGAATCCAGGCAGGTTTGGGTCTGTCACAGTGCTCCCTATCGCGATATCAAAGAGGAGAGATGATGCCAGGCTCAGCCCAGTTGGAACTCTGCAGCGAGGCACGGAGAAGAGTGCTGCCAGCTGCAACTTACTAAGTGTCTACATGTACCAGGGAACAGTCCAGGTGGTCCTCGGGACCCAGTGGGGTAGGTGCGGTGCCCGGTCTACGTATGAGGAAATGAGCCTCAGGGAGGTGAGGAGTGTACTCACGATCACATGGCTGTCACAGCAGAGCCACATGATCGGAGGGCAAAGTACGTTCAGCTCCCAATCCCCGTGCTCAGTGTAATTTTCTTCAGTCTCTGAAGGATGCACAGGCCTCAGAAAGTCAACACAGCATGGTACAAAACACACTGCAGAAAGCAGATACAATCTGTCCATTCCACTACTGTGGGACTCAGGGGAAGTCCCTTCACCTCTCTGGGCTCCAGTGCGGCTTCCTCTCCAGTACGTGGGAGAGTGGATCAGATGGCTATGCCAGAAGAGACCTGGTACAGTAGAGCACCCAAACCTGACTGCCAATCAAAATCCATCAGGAAACCACATTTGGCCCTTTCCCAGCCACGCCGTCGCTCAGCTCTCTCCCCAGAGCGGCACATTAGCTGGAGTCTGAGATTTCCGGTAGAGAGGGCAGGAATGAGAGAAGACACTGACTTTTCTACGAGGCCTCCCTGAAACTGGCTTTGAATGAGCCAAAAGCAAGCAACAATGGAAAGAAGACTGCATTTAGACAAATCCAAACCTCCAACAGCAGGAAACTGAAAAGTGATCACATGCTATCAAAGAGGCAAGTCTCTGTCCCTCTTGGGTGGACGGCCATCAGCAATCTGCTGTGCAGCGGCAGCTCCCTCTGGGATGTGTTCAACCTATTTCCAAGATCAACTGCAGTGACAGCCTGCAGAGGCTAGGGCCATCGGTCCAAGTAACAGATTCTCCCTAGCTTCAGCCCCTGCACCACTGTATGAGTATCTGGAATTTACAGTCTCTCCTACAAAGCCTTACAAGGTCAAAAATGTTTGAGTTGTGTAATTTCTATGATGAAAAGGCTGTGGAACAGCACAAGCTACATAGCCAATACAAACGACACCTCGGAAGCCAAAAGCCAGCAGCCCAAGTGCAAAGTCAGCAACAGGCAGAGCCGGAGCCAAAGAACGGTGCCCGCTGGACTTGGGCAGCACCCACCCCTGTGAAGGTCACGGGTCACCCCCTCCTGCTCATTCCCACCAAAAATGAGCAGCCACCCCCAGCACCCTTCCCCTGCAGAGCCAACACCAAAATAGGAGTCACAAAGAGCTGACATCCATTTGTGGATGACCCACGAGCCTTTGTACTAACTGCAAATTTTATGCTGACTTATATAGGTATGGCAAGGCACAGAGGAAATAACTAGAAACATTCTGTAAAATGTTCCCCAAATAAAACCTGAACTATATAAGGAAGAGAAGAGGGGAGGAGTAGGGAAAGGTCCATCCCCCTTCGTTAGCATAAACCTCCATGCACTAAGTCTAGCACCTTACATAAGATATCACAGGGGCAAGAAGGTAGAGCGATGCAAGGAAACTAAAGGGGGTCAAAGAAAAAGCAGAGAGGGGACCACTGGAATGAGAAAACTTCAAGTCAAGTTATCCCAACATGGAGCTATGGGTAGCCTTGGTCTGGCTCCCAGCCCTCCAGCCCTGCTTAAGCAAGGCCACACAAAAGAGAGTTCTGCAATCCCACCCGAAACAGTGAACTTCAAAGACACAACAAAACCCAAGAAGCCAAACCTCACTAAATCACAGCCCAGTCCCCAGCAAAACAAGAAAAGCCAATGGACAAATGTTAAGTGGACACAACAGAAACACCAGCTGCAATGTGAAGGCACCTCTAGCTCCTAATAAAAGCTCCTGGATGTCTAAACCCTTCAAACTACATAAAATATATCTTCATGAAACAGAAACGCTTAAGTTACTTACAAATAAACAAAGTGTTACACTTGCACACTGTAAAGACATTTAAAAAAACTACCACGGGGGCCAGCATTGTGGTGCAGCAGGTCAAGCGACCATCTATGACACCAGCATCCAATTGAGTCCTGACTGTTCCACTTCCGATCCAGCTCCCTGCTGATGTACACGGGAAGGCAGCAGAAGATGGGCCCAATGCTTAAGGCCCTGCCACCCCACGCGAGAGACCTGGATGGAGTTCCAGGTTCCTGGCTTTTACCTGGCCCAGTCCCAGCCATTGTAGCCATTTGTGGAGTGAACCAGTGGATGGAAGATCTCTCTCTGGTTCTCTCTCTGAAACTCTTTCAAATAAATAAATAAATCTGGGAAAAAAAAAAAAAAAAGGAGGGGGGGAGGAAGGGGGGGAGGGAGGGAGGGAGGAAAAAGACACCAGGATTTGTGGTGGGGAGGGGATGGGGTAGGGTGGTCTCCCAGGCAGATCTGAGAATAATCAAATCTGTTAGATCTCAAGCTGTGCTTCTCCATATTAGGAAAGGTCGCAGGGGCTGATCTGAAACCACCAGCTTTTCACTCTCCATAACATTTGTTAAAATGAACATTTCTACAAAAAGATGCTTAAAGCATTTCTTATATATTAACTCTAATACTCTGAATGCCACCTACCTTACTATTCAAATATATTTTTTAAAAAGCAGCACACACGAAGGGCAGCTCCAGTTCTATCTGTGACCTGGATTCTATCTGTACCTACCATGGATGGGTCTGGCAAGGGAAAATGAGACAGAAGAAAATGTGTTTATTAAGCCCCTACTGTGTGCCAGGCCTCAGAGCTAACGAGGTACCCCCTCTGCCTGCCCCACTGTCTTCCCAGTCCCTAGAAGACCATAACGAGTCAAGAACAGGGAAGAAGGACTGGGGTCCCACCCTGCCCTCTGACACAGCTGATCTGTAACAGCAGGCAGAGTGGACAGAGTGTGCGAGAGCCTGCTGCTCGGTGTAACGGAGGAATACAGCACACTGATTTGGAGATGACTTCATCAAGTGTCAGCTGGTTAATTCTTTCAGTCCTTTCTCTTGGGGCTTCAGGTCCAGTCTCCCCGTCCCGCAGGCCTTCCTCATCGAGGGCATGACTTCCTCTCCTATCTGTATCCTATTTCATCAGAACAACTGAATCTGGGATTCAGGAGGATCTCATGGTAGAAAATTGAAAATGGGGGTCCAGGGTTGTGACGCAGTGGGTTAACGCCCTGGCCTGAAGCACCGGCATCCCATATGGGCACCGGTTCAAGTCCCGGCTGCTCCACTTCCCACTCAGTTCTCTGCTATGGCCGAGGAAAAGTGGAGGATGGCCCAAGTCCTTGGGCCCCTGCACCCACCCAGGGAGACCTGGAAGAAGCTCCTGGCTCCTGGCTTAGGATCGGTGCAGCTCTGGCTGTTGCGGCCAATTGGGAGTGAACCAGCAGATGGAAGACCTCTCTCCCTCTCTCCTCTGCCTCTCCTTCTCTCTCTGTGTAACTCTGACTTTCAAATAAATACATAAATAAATAAATAAAAAGTGAAAATGGGGGTGCCACAGAAAAACGGTAGTATGCTTCCCAGGCCTCCTAAATCCTGAGAATGGTCCTTGTGTGGTTATAGTTTAGAGAGAAACAGGGAAGACAACAATACCTGTTGTTTTTGTTTTTTTAATCTATTTATTTGAAAGGCAGAGTTACAGAGATTAAAAGGAGCAGCTGGGATTCAAACCAGTGATCCTACGGGATGTGCTTGCTGCGGGCAGTAGCTTAACGCACAAAGCCGCAACGCCAGCCCATGAGGAAGCCTTGACAGAGTCCCAAGATCAACCCAGAGAGGCCTCCTTTTCTCCTCTTCCTTAGCCCTGTTGCCCCTAATTCCTCTTCGGTCTTTCTATTCAATCAACACATTCTTTCTTGAGCCCTGAGTTAACGTAAACACACTTCCCAGTTTAACACAGCCTTCATCAACATGAGGCCACCAAACACAGACCTGACATCCCATGAACTTCACCCTTTGGGGACGCCATAGAAAGTCTTTGGTGGAAAACTATCTCTGGAGATAAATTCGCCAAACGTTATTTTATGTTGTTGGACCACAAACCCCACCGGCACCTTACACCCCAGCAACTTCATGTCACTGTTCAGAACCACAGAACAGAACGCACAGAGCAGTGCAAAGCACTGACAACAAATGCAGGGCCAGAGTCCCTTCCCTGTGCAACCACATCCAGGATACACAATCGACAAGGCTGGTGCAAACAGTCAAACAGGAATCATGAATAAAACACCCCATGACGAACAGAGCACCTGTTGCTCAGCCAGGCATTAGGCTGCTGCTTACAAACACCTAAGAGCCAAAGGATCCTTACAACAACCGAGGCCATTTTTATCATCCCAACTTAATGAAGAAGGAAAGCTGAGCTCAGACTCTGCCCATAGTCACACAGCAAGCTAAGAGGCAATGCCAAAATCTGTGCTCAAGACTGGCCGACAGCTGTACCTGTCCTTTCCCAGGTCTGGAGAGGAGCAGGATGGAACTTCAGAATGCCAGCGCGCCTCTCCAGTCCCGGGCGCCCTCCCTTCTGCATGTGGAATGAATGCTGAGAGTGGGAAATCTGCAGGCCAGAAATAAAGGCATAAACATTTGCATTATGCCCCCAGCAATGTCACTCACCTCCCAAAACCACTGCCTCACATTTTTGCACTTGATCATTGTAGAAGTAATGGATTCTTGCTACACAAAAGACCTCTCATCAGACAGGCAGAGGGCCCTGTTTTTATTCAAGCTGCATTCCAAGATTTCCTTAGAACGCTCAGATTCCAAACCTAACACTAGATGTCTCCCAGGGCTGGTCTATCAGAGAATTAGCAGCTTCTCTGCTTGATCCTCAGCCACCACTGATGGAATCACCAAGGGAGCCCTGAAGGTGTGGCAGGTGCCAGTCAAGCTCTGCAACTCCAAGTTCCTGAGGACTGGGGCAGGCACGTGTGGCATAAAGAAAAATTATTAAAAAGTGAGAAACTCATTTGGAAAACCAGCGAAAATAAAACCACGTCCACTAACAGTCCTTCCGTGGTGTTATTCTGAGACATTTTCTTGCAGTGGTTTTTCATATACACTGAGCACATGGTTGTGGCCATAGCTTGGGTACAATTCTGCTTCCTATGCCTCCCAACCATATTTCTGCTTGATTCTCAAGGGCCCCCTGCTCTGTGGAGCCTTTCCCAGCCATCTCTGGTGCAGCTGAGGTAGACCTGTCTCCTCTCTGCCTCCACTACCCTCAGAACACCCTCCAAAGCTTTACCAGTTAGCTTTCTCATCAGGCTCTCTATAAACCCATAGCCCTTCCAGACCATTCTGACGATAGGCTTTGATTATTTTTCACATTGTTGGCAGAAGCAACACCAAAATGCTAAGAGGAATGGAGCTGGAGCGGGAGCATGACTGATTTGTTTTTGCCATCCTTCCACTTTTTGATGCAGTTCCAATTTTTCTTTAGACAACATATAATTTTTTCATCCATATTTAACTGATTATAAAAGTCTCAGAAATGCTCTCAGGGGCCAGCACCATGGCATAGTGGATAAGATCCCCACCTGCAGTCCGATCATCCCATGCAGGCACTGGTTCAAGTCCCGGTTGCTCCACTTTTGATCCAGCTCTCTGCTGTGGCCTGGGAAAGCAGTAGAAGTTGATCCAAGTCCTTGGGTTGGGCCCCTGCACTCGCATGGGAGACCTGGAAGAAGCTCCTGGCTCCTCTCCTGGCTTCGGATCAGTCCAGCTCTGGCCGTTGCGGTCATTTGGGGAGTGAATCAGCAGATGGAAGATATTCTCATTCATTCATTCATTCTCTCTCTCTCTCTCTCTCTCTCTCTCTCTCTCTCTCCCCTCTATCCCCTTCTCTATAACTCTGATTTACAACAGCTGATGATTTACAACAGAAAGTGTGTGGGACAAGGCTATACATATTTACCATCTAGCCTTCAGAGGAAAGGTTGTCCACCTCCTTAGTACCTGATGACCTCTTTCCAAGCAGGAAGGTCATCTTATTACCCTGTGCGCCCTCAGCCCTAGCACAGTGCCTGGCACAAACGCCTATCAGGCACACAACAAACGTCTGGTGAGTAAATGCACCACGCTGGCACCGTTAATGGCTTGATAACAAGCAGGAGAAAGGTTACTGGCAGCACGAACACAAGATCCAATTCTTCGCCACGCCCTGTCCTTTTAACAATGTCCTTTTAACAATGATTGTACTAATAAGAGACACAAGAGACAGGCTTATCAAACTCTCAGATGGCACAAAACTGGGAAGAAGAGCTAATGCCACAGATGACAGAATACAGATTCGAACGATCCGACAGTTGAGCATTATGGGCCAAAAACAAAGCCGACTGTGCAAGTCCAGGTTGGGGGCAGTGCTAAACTTCCTTGAGTCTGCAAGACCTGCCTGGCAACCACTCACATGCAACAGAGCCAGGTGCTGTCTGTCAGTGACCACAATTCACTGGAGCTCACAGCGCCAATGGCAATGCAACCCTCCACAGCACCACAAGTAGGGACAGTGCCCAGTTCGTGGAAAAGACGCTAACACTCCCATGGCACCCTGCCGTGGCAGATCACACGTGCAGGATTCAGCTCAGGAAGCACTTTGTTTTAAAATGGATTCCAATCACATGATTTAAAAGGCACCCAACAGCCGGCGCCGTGGCTCAACAGGCTAATCCTCCGCCTTGCGGCGCCGGCACACCGGGTTCTAGTCCCGGTCGGGGCACCGGATTCTGTCCCAGTTGCCCCTCTTCCAGGCCAGCCCTCTGCTGTGGCCCAGGAGTGCAGTGGAGGATGGCCCAGGTGCTTGGGCCCTGCACCCCATGGGGAGACCAGGAAAAGCACCTGGCTCCTGGCTCCTGCCATCGGACGAGCGCGGTGCGCCGGCCGCAGCGCGCCGGCCGCGGTGGCCATTGGAGGGTGAACCAACGGCAAAAGGAAGACCTTTCTCTCTGTCTCTCTCTCTCACTGTCCACTCTGCCTGTAAAAAAAAAAAAAAAAAAAAAAAAAGGCACCCAACTGCTCACAGCGAAAAGGCCCTATTTTAGGAGCTACTGCAGCTACCTGGTCCCAAACTCAGAGGCGACCAATACAGTTTGCTTCTTGTGTACCTTCTGGAGATACTGCATGCATATATAAGCAAATAAGTGTCATGCTTCTCCCTGCATCGTGCAATAGTAGCACAACACATTCAGCTCCACACTCTACTTATTCACTTAAAAAATACATCACAGAGCTTCCTGCACTACTTGAGGAGCTGCTTCTCTCCTTTCTGTGGCTTCACAGTTCTCAATTACATGGAAAGTCTACTTTGCATTTGCAGTCATGACAGATGTTGTCAAATTGATGAGCAAAATGGGGATTTCCAAAGAAGGGGCTGGAAGTTATATCCCAGAAGGAAGAGCTTCGTGTGGACAAAGGAGGGCTGAGAGGAAAGCTGAGCACCGTCACCTTCAGATGCCCCATATCTATCACCACCCAGTCCAGCCCCAGTCCAGTCCAGCCAGAGTCCTGTTGCCAAAGATGGGAAGGGGCAGAGCCTGGACTCAAACCAAACCAGATACCTCTAGCATTTGTGCTCCTTAGCCTCACAACCCCTCAACCTCTTTCAGACCTGGCTGAGGTACAAATCAGCCCCCAGATCCCGACAGCGACCAATTCTGAAAGCCTCCCTCTTGGGTGAATTCAATGTGCGGTCAAGGATGAGAACTACCAGGGTTGGTGTTGTGGCGTAGTTCGTCAAGCTGTCATCTGCAACGTCGACATCCCATATGGGCACCAGTTCAAGTTCCAGCTGCTCCACTTCCAATCCAGCTCCCTGCTAATGCCTGGGAAAGCAGCAGAGTTGGCCCAAGTGCTTGGGTCCCTGCACCCATGTGGGAGACTTATAAGCAGCTCTTGGCTCCTGGCTTTGACCTGAACCAGCCCCAGGTATTGTGGCCATTTGGGGAGTGAAACAGCAGATGGAAGATATCTCTCTTTGTCTCTTCCTCTCTATGTTTCCACCTTTCAAATATATAAATAAATCTTATAAAGGGAGGCCGGGCAGGGGGAAGACAAGAATGGCTGCTCTAGTCCAAAGGGCAGGCATCAAATTCACTTGGAGCATTTGTAAGGCAGAGTCTTGCCCGTTCCTCTGCTTCCCTCACCCCCAAGTGTCTGAGTCAGCAGAGCTGATGTGGGGCTGGAGAATTTGCCCTTCTACCGAGCTCCTGGGTGATGCTGATGCTCTTGGCCCAGGAGCCAAGCTTTAAGAACTACTCTCTGGAAGCAAAGCTGCAAGTACTCTTAGTAATTAACAATGAATGTTTTGCAAGGTACATTGTCCCAGCGAACTCTCACTGCTCCGGACAATCCAGTGGGATAATGTGTGCTGTAAAATGCAGTGAGAACAGATACTCGAGCATCTTATCCAAGCTTGTACAGGCTATAAGTGGTACGAAATCTTCATTTCTTTCTCTCACGTCCTTTTGTTTTTCTTTCTTTCTTCCTGTCTGTAAACTCCTTTGGCTTATGTTCAGGGCTTCTATAGTCCACTCTTCTTTCCACTGCACATACACCAGACTCTACATTCCAAGAGGGCAGGAACTTTGACAATTTAGTTTATGCTTATTTCTCCTGAACCTAAAACACGGTCAGTGCTCAACAGACGGTTGAATGAACAGATGAATTGCAGTGTGTAAAAATAATGATACAGGATCTAAAGCATAAAATCCTAAGTTGACTGTAGCCTCTGTGAATAGTGAGCTCCCTGTCCTTGCAGAGACACAAGCAGAGGCTGAACCGTCAAGGAGCAGAAATGTCACAAAGCATCTATCCACCCCAAGGCAGTGTACAGTTGTTCCCCATCACCTGCACCATCTTTGTAAAGCTGAATTTGCATCATGTATATGCCAGTAGTGGGGAGGTTCTCTGTGAACCCTCCCTGGGCCTTGGCCAATAGCTTCACTGCATAACTGTATTCCAATTACTACACTTCTGTGCCTCAGTTTCCCCAGGCACAAAATGAAAAGGTTTGTGGTTTAATCTCGAGGATTCTCTAACGAAGTGACTGGCAAATTACAAACAACCAACAGATGTCCCAAAGTACTTAAAATGCATACAACGTCTGCCTTTTCCCTTCTCTGCCGTTCTGCACTGCACTAATCCTGCATCTAATTGATATTTCCATGAAAATTAAACTTGAGGAAGAACCAAGGGCAAATTCAAAACCACAATGATCCACTCTTTGAATTCCACTCTTCCACTAGTATAATTTCTAGTTTATTTTTTTAATCCATTATTCAGGCAACTACTTACTGAGTACCCACGGTGGGCAGAGACCTGTACGAGATGCTCAAGGAATACAGGCAAGACTCATGCTCAGCCCTGCACTTTTAGGTGCACACTTCCACCTACACCTTCATTGTTTAAGGACAGCTTTGGCTTCCCTCACGTGAGTAAAGCTGAAGGGCTCATCAGAATTTACCAGAGTAGAATTCTGTGTCTACAGATTCATTCCAATAAGCAAAACCACACCAAGATCAAGAAAGTTAGTTCTTAATTTTGAAGACCTACAACACCTGGTGTCAAGGTTTCCTCATGATGGGCCACGCCTGGTCGAGCCCTCAGCTAAGAACCACTACTTCGGGGTCAGCCTGGGAGGGCTTCTTAGGCAAAAGCTTCTTGGTGTCACCAACCTCAGGGGCTCTTAGGAGACTTCTTAGGGGAAAGGGTAAGAAACTGGGGAAGACTCCCAGGCAGAAATGTAAAGCCCCTATCCACTTACTTTAAAAACTGTGTTTCCAGACATGATACCAGAAGATAAGAACATATTCAGCAGCCATTTAAACACTGAGAGCCTTTCCTGAGGGCCCTACACAAAGGGCGCAGGTGGAAACCAAAGCGGGGATTCCATTTTTGTCAAAAAGAAGCTGCAACCTTTGGCTCTGATGTTAGACAACACAAATGACCACACCAGAATGCGGGAGGCCGAGGGAATGACTCAGAAAATGGAGCCGGGCAAGCAGTGTGCAAAGCCAAGTGCTGAGGAGCCAAGATGAGTGTTGGCTGTAACGATTCAGATCACAGATTTTGACGGTCCCATTTGGGTGCATGTTAACAAGGTTTTTCCTCCTTAAAGAATATCAAAACCAGCCTGCAGAACAGCTCATAAGCACACACTGGCAAGATCCAGCTTGCTAAGGATATCAATGCAAGGATAAAACATCAAGAGAGCTAACATCGTTCCAGTTTCCTTGGACACATGGCTGAGATACGGGATGAAAGGATGGGAGGCTAAAATCAGGCAGCCCCTCAGTTCTGAGACTCTAGAAGATGTCTAGGAGGCACCTGGAGTGCCCGTTAAATGCAGAACTCCAGGCCTCACCCCTAAAGAGACTGATTGCATTGCACGAATGGGGAGGAAGTTATGAACTCCGAATTTCAAAGAGCAGGTCACTGAGAGGCAGGTGAGCCACAGGGATCAATGACTTGCCCAACTCCAACTCCCTAAGTCCAACTGCTAAGGTTTGACTATGGTCTGTGTTCCCCAAGGGTTCATGGACCACTGTACTTACGTTGAGATGTAGCTACGTTGAGATGGGGTCTCCTGGAGATAATTAGGTGACTGAGGGCTCCACCCTCATGAACAAGGCTCTCCCAGGAATGAGTTCCCACAGACTGAACAGTTACAAAGAGTGAGCCTGGATCCTCCACAGTCTCCTGCATCCCACCTTGCCACAGGATCTCTTTTGCATCCACTCTAGCCATGGTGATGCCTCTGCCAGGAAGCTCCCCCCACCTCCTGGCAAGAGCTAAGCAGATAATGGTGCTATCAGAATATTGGGGTGCCAGTTATGTTATCAACCATGTGTTTATTAATAAATTCCCAATATTAATAAGCCTGTGTGGGTTCTTGCCTAATATTCAGAAAATTCTGAACACCAGCATAAATGAATGAGGCAGCATAAGTTTTTTTTTTTTTAAGATTTACTTTATTTATTTGAAAGACAGAGTTACAGAGAGAGGTAGAGACAGAGAGAGGTCTTCCATCCGTTGGTTCACTCCCCAGATGGCCGCAATGGCCAGAGCTGTGCTGATCTGAAACCAGGAGCCAGGAGCCTCCTCCCAGTCTCCCATGCGAGTGCAGGAGCCCAAGAACTTGGGACATCCTCCACTCCTATCCCAGGCCATAGCAAAGAGCTGGATCAGAAGAGGAGCAGCTGGGACTCGAACTGGCGCCCATATGGGATGCCAGTGTTTCAGGGCAGGGCGTTAACCTGCTATGCCACAGCGCCAGCCTCGATAAGTTTTAAGCTTTTTAGTCAGTGGGAGAAATGCATAGGAGAGTGAGGGCCCTATCTAAGAAAGAAAGGGAAATCTGGATTCACACTGAGCACCAGGAACCAGCCACGTGGAGGAGCATGCAGGCCAGGAAACATGGGGCGGGTGGCCTGAAGGCCACGCGCCCTGGAGGCGCAGGGCAGCGTGGCCCACATCGGCAAAAGGCCAAAAAAAAGGGCTGGGCCCACCATGTCCCAGGCCTTTAATCCACTTCCAAAGGGGAGTGGTTAATTAGCCTGATCAGCTGGTGGGCACACAGGTGTGGTCAGGTAGGGGCATGAGGTCACACAGGGGTGTGGTGCAGGAGTGGCCTTCCAGTTCACAAGCCTGATCGATTTTATCCTGTATGCCTGCCTACAACACTGGCACCATGCCCTCAAACCCAGAACTGTGATCTAAATAAACCTCTTCTCTTCATAAAGTACCCAGCCTCAGATATCTTCTTACAGCCACAGAGGACACGGATGCAAGGAAGAAACCTGGTGAATCGATGCCTTGCAGCAGCATCCAAACTGTTGAAGGGCACGGTCAACATCGGGCAGCAGACAGCAAACCAGCTCCTTCAACAGGCCCCTCATGAATGAAAGAACCTCTACAGTCCCCCAGGAAGAAGACTGCTAAGCAGGTCTCTATGTTGCCACGAACTCTGTCCAGCCCTATCATACAGACACCTGTACCTCATTTCCTATTCACCTCTGAGTGTGGGCAGGAGCGGGGCAGGCTGGGTCCCATCCATCTCTGTATCACACTGCCACACAGCTGGAGGTTTTCATGCTCTGCCCATCCTCTGCATAGAACGCCCTCCAAGAGGCTGGTCTACCTGGCACATTTCCCTCCCATCTTAGCCCCAGCTCAGGTGACACCTCCTCCCACCAAACACACCAAGGGTCCCCTCCTTGCTCCCCCAGAGGACACTGTACATACCTGCTAGCACTTATCACAAGGCTTTGTAAGCATCTTGTTTACCTGCTAGACAATGCCTTGAGGGCAACGATCCTTGTCTTTGAGACCTCAGCGCTAAGCTCGGCTTGCCATGCAAAAGCCACTCAACCAATATTCAGAAAGTGTTCAATAAACAGGAGGTGTGTGGGAAGAACAGAAGAGAGTGTAATCTTAAATACCTCACTACAGACTCAAAACCATACAAAGCTGTAGAAGTGCTTTATTGGGGTCGGGCATAGGTAAAGATTCCCTATTATTTCCTCTGCTCATACTTGAAAAGTGCAGGCCATCACGATCAGAGGGTTGTGTTGGCTGCACATGGGAAGGACCTCACTTGCAAATGCTGACACACACACTGAGCACAAGGCACTTATCTCCACCAACTTTATTTATCTCCCCAAGGGCATCTGTGAAGGCTGCAGGCTCCCAGGCAATGCTCCTGGGGCAGAGGCAGGTCAGGCACCGCCCAGGGAAGAACTCCAAACCTCCAGGCTAGAGAGGGGCTCTAGAGAGGTATTTCTCCTCGAGAAGAAGTAAAAACCAGACATTTGCTCACAGGCAGCTCCGTCACACTCTCCCGCTCAGGGCAATGAACAGCTCACAGCCAGGTAGGGCTGCCCAGAGCTTAGAACACTGGGTGCCAGGTCTTATGCCCAGACACGCCACACCTCTGCAAACCCTGGACAGGTTTGCTCCGCAACTTTACCTCTCTGCTCCCTCCGCAGCCTGGATCCCACTGGACGTGTGCAGAAGCTGCCCCAGTGGCCAAGCACCTTGCTGGAGGTCACATGCCGGAACGGGAGCCACAGTGAGGTGTTCAGGCTCCAGCTGGCACTCCTTCCTGCTGTACTCTGCACCCTCTACTCACTCATCTCCCCAGCCCAGCCCTCTCCACTGCAGCCTTCCCCTTTCAAAGCCAACAACCATCAAAACTGTTGTTGAGAGGTTTTCCTACTCACATTTTAGCCACCCTATGACAAACCAGATTTCCTGAGTCATATTTCTTCTGTCTAGGATATTTTTCCCAAGGTCTTGAGAATTATTCCCATAGGAAACCTTCAGCTGCTTCGGAACTCATTTGACACTAAGCCCCTTTCCATCCGCACCTTCCTTCAGGGGCATAGCAAGGCTGATGGCCACTGATAAGCCACAGCACAGCACAACGCAGGAGCTCTGACCTTAGTCAGGCAGCCCTGCCCCCAACAGTCAGCTTCCCCTTCCCAGGCCTCAGTTTCCCCATCCATACACGGTGGCTCATCAAGCCTAACTCAAGAGGTTGTTGCCAGGATTTCCGATAATGTGTGCACAATGATTGGCATGGGGCTGGCACGGGTAGCCTGCCCCACAAGACAGGAGTGTGATTCCAACTGCTTTCAGCCCCAGCCACCCTGGGGGTGGGGGGTGGGGGACAATCTAGCTTGTTCACGCCCTGAGAATTTGCCCTGAGAATTCTTCCTATAGGAAGCGGTCGGCAAGGCCTCCTGCCGTGAACCACTGTGGGGAGCAGAACTCAGTGATGATGGGGATGCTGGGACATCTCAGGACAGCAAGAGAATGATGGCTCTCCTGGCGAGAAAAGGCCTCTCAAACACTCGATCCCGTCACTCCCAACCCTCAGAACCTCCGCCCGTGTTATCTAAGACAAGTCAGCAGCCCTCCCTGGGCTCATTTCCCCATCTGCACAGCAGAGATAACCTCGCCAGCAACCCTGCCCGCTCACAATGATGTATGTCCGTGTTTCTCCAAGTACGGGCTGGAAGCCACCTGTGCGCTGAGCCCTCGTGATCACCCAGCCTCTGCTTCCTGCTCCCTCCTTCCTTCCTGGCAGAGCCTCCATTTTGTTCAGGTACCACTCCTCTCCTGGAAGCGTAATCTCGGTCCAGCCATTGGCTCGGGGAAGGCACGTGACTCAATTCAGCCAAGAAGGCATGATGGGAAGAGTGCTGGAGGTGTCCCCAGAAGCTTCCTGACTCCTGAGAGAGAGGGCCAGACTCAGTCCATACCCATCTTTTCCCCCTGCAGGCTGGGTCTGACTGAGATGTTTGCAGACACTGCAGCCACCATATCAACAGGCTGCAAATGAAGCTAACGCCAAGGACAGCAGAAACAGGAAGAACGCACCGCCTTGGTGACATTGCTGAGCCACTGAAACTGTCAACCCAGAGGGTGTGGCTCACCTTGCAGCCCCATGAAACCACCCCTGTCTCAGAGACGATGAATTTCCCTATGAACAGCTCATCAGACTTGGGGTCAGTTCCTTGCAGATGAAAATACCTGGGCACAGCCTGCATAACCTAAGGAATGTGTTAAGGTTGTACTTTTATCACGCACTGCAAGAGATTCTTATGCTCCAATTTAAAAGGATCTACGGCGCCCAGGGCAGCACCAGGCACACAGTCAACACTCTGAGCATCAGGCCTGGGAAGCACCAGCAAAACATGGCCCCCGCCTCCCTGCTTCCAGGGACCAGCTCCTGCAGAAATCAGAACAGATGAGAGAGCAACCACGAGGGCAGTATGAGGTTTTAAACAAATATCACCTCTTCCCCCAAAAAGGCTGCTTGTGCACAGTTTAGGGAAGCCCTCTGTTAACATGTGGCCAAAAGCCTCTCCCACACCACCCAACACCGGGCTGCCTCTGCAGCTGCACAACGGGAGTCATCGCCTCAACCTTCAGGCAGTGTGCACCACATCCCACAGCACAGAGGCCCACGGCTGCACCATGGCCACCTTGCCCTCCCAGTAGCCCTTCTCAACTTTATGAAAGGGTCATTTTCCTGGCCTGGCCATTTCCTTTTTTTTTTTTTTTAAATATTTATTTATTTATTTGAAAGTCAGAGTTAGACACAGAGAGGAGAGGCAGAGAGAGAGAGAGAGGTCTTCCATCCACTGGTTCACTCCCCAATTGGCTGCAACGGCCAGAGCTGCACTGATCTGAAGCCAGGAGCCAGGAGCTTCCTCCGGGTCTCCCACGTGGGTGGCAGGCGCCATCTTCCACTGCTATCCTAGGCCATAGCAGAGAGCTGGATGGGAAGTGGAGCAGCCGGGTCTCGAACTGACACCCATATGGGATGCTGGCACTTCAGGCCATGGTGTTAACCCGCTGCGCCTCAGCACACCATGCCACCCCCTGGCCTGGCCATTTCTTTCTTTCTTTTTTTTTTTCATTCTGGCCATTTCTTCTCCTGGACTGGCAAGTCCCTGTGGTACCAGGAAGCCAGAGTTATTTGAAGAAGGAGGAGCTGGACGCGCCACCAGATTCTTGAAATCATTGTTTTTGAAATGCTCGGAAGTGCGAGGATCCTAAGGTATCACAACTGCCTCTCTCCTGCCAGGAGGGAAACCAAGACCAAAGACAGGGTGGGACTCGGGGTTCCCATCCACACAGCTGTTTCATTCAGCTCCAGTGTCACAGATGGTGGGTTTCCTGTTACACTACTGCTAATGGATGGAGCAGGGACAGAGACTGCTTGCCACCAACACAGGGAGACTGAAGGGAGGGGCAGGCAGAACTTACAGGGGCCCTTGAGGAGATCAGTTGCCTAGATTAACCATGAAAGCCAAGAGCAGCAAAGAATATCTCACCTGCTCTTTTTGACATTACTGTCCTTGTTCATTTGGTTCATCTGACCTTTTCCCCCCACTCAATAAATACTTGAGTGGCTATTAAATAGACAGCATTAGCCAGGGGAAGAGGCCAGAGATGAAGAGGACTTGAAGATAAGGGAAATACACTGAAAGTACAAAGGAAGCTTAAGGAACCAGTCTTGTGGCAGAGTAGGATAAGCCGCCATATGCAATGCCCGCATACAGCATCCAGTTGGAGTCCTGGCTCCCCTGCTTCTGATCCAGCTCCCTGCTAATGCACCTGAAAAGCAGCAAATGATGCTGCC
This sequence comes from Sylvilagus floridanus, assembly GCA_949820135.1. NCBI lineage: Eukaryota > Metazoa > Chordata > Mammalia > Lagomorpha > Leporidae > Sylvilagus > Sylvilagus floridanus. The sequence goes on from OX463235.1 coordinate 48,282,191, forward strand.
ACCCAGATATTTCAGTCCCTGCCACCCAGATATTTTAGATATTCTAGTCCCTGCCACCCATATGGCAGACCTGGATGAAGTTCTTGGCTCCTGGCCTTGACCCGGCCCAGTTCTGGCTGTTGTACCCATTTGGAGAGTGAACCAGCAGATGGCAAATACAGATGGATGGATGGATAGATGGATGGATGGACAGATCACTCTGACATTCAAATAAATAAATCTTTAAAAAAAAAAAGAAAAGGCAAGTCTCATTAGAGGAGTCTCCTTCCAGAAGCCTCCCAGGCCCTCCCATGTACCACAGTGATCAGCCACCCTTTGCTCTGTGCTTCCTCAACAGCCTGGGCTTAAGATTGTCATCACAGCTACCATGTGTTCACTTATCTGTTTCTGTCTCTTTGAGAAGAGAATTCATCATCTTGTTAATCTTTATATACAATAAGCCTTCAGTATCTATGGGGGATTGGCGCCAGGACCACTCACTGATGCCAAAATCCACAGGCGTTCCAGCCCCTCATACAAGATGGCACAGGGTTTGCACAGAACCTACATACAAGCTCCTTACTTTAAATCATCCTGAGATTACTTGTAAGGCCAAGTATAATGTAAATGCTATATAGAGAACTGAGTTACTATACCGGTTAGCAAACAATAGCAAGAGAAAAAGTCTGTACATGTTCAGCACAGGTGTTAAGTTGTTTTCAAATATTTTCGATCCACGGGTTGGCTGAATCTATGGACACGGAACATGAGGACACAGAGCATCTAGCACAGATCCTGGCACAAGGAAGTATTTAGACACTGGTTGGAACAGATGGATGGATGGAAAGACAGACGGACAGATGGACAATGGACAAATCAGTGGGTGGCTGGGGATGCAAAAAAGTCCTGGCCAGTCAATCCGGGAAGCCTTCATGAGGCATCTGAGCTGGACTTTGAAGGACTTAAACAAGTGGAGATGAAGGAAGGCTCAGTTCACCCAAAGTGACTAGAACCATGTTAGGCATAAAGCTGGTGCCTAATAAATGCTTGCTGGATGAGTTTGCTGCTGGACTGGACTCTCCAAAGAAGAAGGCTGACTTCATCTCCCACAGCCTTTCACTTCTTCTCAGGTAAACAGCAGCAACCCCTAAGTAGCTATTAAATTGGTAAATCAAGGCAAAGGCAGCTGCCTGCCAGTCTCTGCAAACACCACTCTCCCAAGACAGGTTAGCAAAATGCAAACACTCCACGCGGACTGACAGGAAGTTCCCAGGATGCACTGCTAAGTGACAAAAGCAACATGTCACCTTCTCCCCTTATGCACGTACTTATACAGAGAAATCTTGGGAGGACACACAGGAACAAACTGAATTGATTACCGATCTGTGGGTAATATTTAACTGATCCACTAAGCCACAAAGAACGTCAACTGGAGCTGTCCTGGGCAAACTGGCAGGGGCCAGGTGGAGGAGAGAGCAGAGTGGACACAGCAGGGGTGAGACTGAAAACTTTGAATGCCCATGCTTTCATAGACTTCTCACTTCCAAACCGCATGTGCAGATGCACCATGTTTACACTGAATAATCTTTTAGTGGGAAGGGGGGGAAAAAAAAGAAAAACTTGAGCCTTCCAACTCTCCCAGACAAAGAGAGAGCTCACTTGGGGGGCACTTGGCCACTATGCTATAAAACGAAATCCCCACTCACAGCACAACCCTGACTGCAGCGTACAAGAAAACACCCCAAGAGGAGTGAGCCATACATGGCCTAAAAAGGCTGGGACTCCACGCCGGGCCGGCCGAGACGGGGGACGTCGGGGGAATATAAACAGACATAAAGCAGCTCAGGTTTTACACAAGCATGGCAACAAAGTGAGATTGATTCGGGCTTGAAGGAAGCCCTTCATATTGTTTCTACTTAAAAAGGAAATGTATTGACTCCAGTCCTCCTCACCAATTTATCTTTCCTGACATCAAGCACATTCATAACCTATTTGAAATTCCAAGGAACAGTGACGGGGTTTAGGCAAGAGAATACCAGCGGGTTTCACCAGGCCCTTTGGGAGGCTGGGCAGAAGCTTCTCAGACTTTTAATTGCTCAGGAAACGGGCACCATGTGAATAGTTTTTCTTATCAGTCATAACTTCCAGTTGGAAAAACGCTTCTCCAGGATGCTGAACTTCGGAAGAGCCACCGTGGAGCCACTGGAGAGACCACACGTGGTGTCTCCCGGCGTCAGGAACCATCTCCTCCCTTCAGAGGATGCTGGAGCTCTGCCTGCACTGGTGGACCCGCAAATCCTGCCACCAGGCTCCCCCACACAGAGTGGGCGCTGGCCTTCCAGCAGCCACCTCACCATGACCCAGCGGGAAGCCCTTCAGGGCTCCACACGGCACTGAGACTTGCCGGGCCATGTGGTTTATGGTCTATCTCTTGGGAGGGAAAGGGGCACTATTAACCACCACACCAGCAAAGCCCTGAGAAACTGAATGGGAGATCATTGACTACATAGGATAAACTCAATCCTTCAGCAGAGTTTAAATCCAAGACCATCCCACTCCCTGCCCTATCACATGGTCCATCACAATGCATGCAGGTAACCTGGCTGCCCCAGGCTGACCATGTGTTCCTGCCATTTCCTCCTCCTGACTACATCCCACCCACATTCCCCACCAGGCTACAGTGCCCCTCTCTCCCATCTACGCAGGTCTAAATCCTACTCTTGGGGCTGGATTTGTGCCACAGCAGGTTAAGCCATCACTTGGGACAGTTGCAGCCCATATCCCCAAGTGCATGGTTTGACTACCTGCTACTCTACCTCCAATCCTGCTTCCTGTTGAGGTGCTTGACAGGCAATGGATGATGGCTCAAGTAGTTGAGACCCTGCAACCCATGTGTAAGACTCAGATGAAGTTCTTGGCTCCCTGCTTCAGCCTGGCCCAGCCCCAGCCATTACAGTCATTTGGGAAGTGAACCAGCACATGGAATAATCTGTCTCTCTGACTTCCAAATAAACACTTATTTATCCTACCCTTGGGGCCAGCATTGTTGCCCAATGGGTTAAGCCGTGGTGCAACGCCACCATCCCATATGGGGGCCAATTCATGTCCCAGCTTCTCCTCTTCCGATCCAGCTGTCTGCTTAGGCCTGGGAAAGCAATGGAAGATGGCTCAAGTGCTTAGGCCCCTGCACCCATGCAGGAGACTCTGAAGAAGCTCCTAGCTCCTGACTTCGGCCTGGCCCAGCTCTGACCACTGCTGCCATTTGGGGAGTAAACCAACAGATGAAAGATCTTGATCTCTTTCTCTCTCTCTTCCCCCTCCCCTTCCCTCCCTTCCTCCCTCTCTTACTCTGCTTTTCAAATAAATAAAATAAATCTTTAAAAAAATCCTACCTTTCCTCTAAAACACAAATTATTAATTACTACATTCATTCAACAAAAAAAACGAACTACATATTATACAACAGGTGCATGGTAAATAAGACTAAATATTTCACTTCTCATCGAACACTAATTTGCGTGTGTGTGTTCACACATGCATGAGCAACTATGATAACTGTCCAGACGGCCCTCCTTTTATGGCTGTGAATGGACACAAAGCCGAGAGCACCTTGAGAGCAAAGACCTTTCTCACTGCCCTGCTGAACTGATCACACATGCTTGGAGAGACGAGGCCCTCAACCCACATTTGCTGAGCCAGGAATTAACATTAAAGTGGTGGGGCTGGTGTTGTGGCGTAGCGGGTTAACCAGCTGCCTGTGATGCGCAGCATCCCATGTGGATGCTGGCTTGGGTCCCGGAAGCTCCCTGCTAATGTGCCTGGAGAAGCAGCAAAAGATGGCCCAAGTGCTTGGGGCCCCTGAACCCACATTGGAGACTTGGAAGAAGTTCCTGGCTCCTGGCTTCGGCCTGGCACAGCCCAAGCCATTAAGGCCATTCGGAAGTGGATCAGTGGATGGAAGATCTACCTCTCCCTCTCTCTCTCTCTCTGTAACTCTGCCTGTCAAATAAATCAATCCAAAAAAAAAAATGTAAAGGGACTAACGTTCAATCTGAAGAGTTGACTGACAACTCATTCTGGGTTCTCTATGGAGGGAAACCTGAATTTCCACTGACCTTAGAGAAACAGGTCCTACAACTGCGACTGTTGACCGATGCTGGAAGGGAACTGAAGTCACCAGATTCAATGCGACGCTGCTTCTTTTGAGGTTAAATGACTCATCCAAGGCCACTGGCAGGGTCAGAAGGTGACAGAAGAGAGACTCAGCATGAATGGCTGGATAAACCACCACAGGAGTCACTGGAGCTCAGGGTGTTGGAGAAGGGAGGTGACACGGTTGGCTGGACCAGCCGTGAACGCAGCCCAGGGTGAGGCCCAGGTGATGAGAAGGGAGTAGCAGTGGGGTCAATGCAGGGCCTTGAACATATGTGTGTGTGGTCAAGGAGAGTCAGCTCCAAACCAGCACTACCAGGGCAGACTGATACGGAGGCCAAGTCCACCGTGGTGAGCTGACCAGGGCACAGAGCACACCTCTGCCACATCAGACTGGAAGAGGGAGTCAGAAGGGCAGCAGGGGGAGGACAGCATGTGCTGCGCTCAGGTGGCCCCCAGGTGCAGGCTGTTCCACCTGACCTGTCCAGCCACTGCCAGTCAGCCACCAGCTGCCTCGGGTAAAGCCATTAGGAAAAGCTCAGCAGAAGCCAAGGGTCCAGGAGCTTCCCCTGATTTGTCTGCAGTCCTCCCTTAAAGGCACAGGACGACTGGAACTGGCTAACAGTCACTAGGAATAGGGGCGCGTGGCAGGTAGCACGTTTGTATCGGCGTACGGAGAGCAGGAACACCTCTTTTGCACACATTTCTGATGGTGCATAGTCACAGCAGTAATTTAATAAAGGGGACAAAAGCACAACCAGCTGGCTCTGAGTTCTTATTTCTATTACACACAGTGAAATACCTCAATCAATTCCCAGGGACGGGGCTTGACCCCGCCTACTTCTCACCTGCAGCCCTGGGCCACCGGGGTTTTGGGCCTTGTTGGAATTTTTCATCTCAGCCTCCACCCACCACTGCCACCACCCCCCGGCAGCCCTCAGGGCTCAGTCTAGGAGGAACACAAATTGTAAATATCCATTAAAGGACAAGCTAAGTCTCTGGAGCTGCAGGAACAGCTCCGGCTCTTCAGATGGGCCTTCCTCACCCTCCCCCGCCCTGCTCTCTGAGGGCTACAAAGGGCAGGGTCAAAAGCTCACAGGGGATAACCCTCTGATGTGGCGGGACCATGCTATGCACTGTAAGATGTTTAGGGGATGCTTGGAATCAGCCCACTAAATTCCAACAACACCCTCTAAGTTGTGACAACCAAAAAGGTCTCCAGACACTACCAAATGTCCCCTCGTGGTAAAATCAACCCCTGTAGCAAACCACGGTGGAAGGGTGGCCTCCCAAAATGTGCTGCTCCATGCATCCTCTAAGCACAGGCCCCTGGAACTCCCACACCAACACAAGAGCTCAGGAATTGGTGACAGAGCTCTCCATTGAGTGGGCCTTGTCGGAGCCCTGGCTCTAGCCTAATTCTGTGGCTTTCTGGAAGTCATAGACGCATTGAGCCTCAGTGCCTTCATCCACAAAATGGAAGCAATAAAACAGCACCTACCCCACAGGGAGGCCACAGAAGTTACACAAAGTGACAGGCAAAGACTGCCTGGCACCAAGAGCAGTCAGCAAATGGTAGCAAGGATTTACAGGCCTGGGAAGAGCCTGTTGGCCACGCCTAGAGTTTAGTCTTCTATTTCTGTGGCTTCTGATCTTCCCCCTCCTTCCTATGCCCTTTCCACCTGTCAAACGCCTTTGGTCTCAACCTCTGGTCTGAAGGAATCCTTCCTGTTGGTTCAAAGGCGTGTGAGGTTCAGGTGAAGGACACACACACACACACACACACACACACACGGGTGCAGGGGACATTTCAGACTCAAGCCTGCCCAAAAACGAGTCCGTCCAAAAACAAACTTTTCCACAATGTGCCTTAAAACAGCCACAACGACCAGCATCTCCACACTGTTCTGGTTCTCAACCCCGTTCTGCCCCTGACCTTGGAATAGCCCTTCTTCCTTCCGGACCTCAGTTTCCTGATCTGTAAACCAAGGTTTTCAGACCCTGGGGAGCTCTAAGTGCCTCACATCAGCAGCTCCTGGGTTTGGCAATGCGCTGGGATGCTGTGGCACGGATGGCAGCTGGAGCCACATTTTAGGTCAGTGTTCAACTTGGAAACAAGGGTCACAAAGACAAACCACTGTCCTTTTTTCCATCTCCTCTGGAGAGCAAGCAAAATACAGTGACATAGGTGACTGTTAACACGGGAGCCGGAGACCTGAATAGAAGGCAAACCCACCCCACGGAGACCTCGGGCAACCAGGCCTCTCCCTCCAATCGCTCTGCCTTATCTGAAACGTGGGACAACAGCGGTGGCAGTGACAATGATGTAAGGATTATGAGACAAAGCTCATGGAGCACCTGGTACAGAAGCAGTGCACACCAGAGAGTTCCAGAACGCACCCCCTCCCTTCTGGAACCCCTACTGCAAGTTGTGTAACCTAACTCAGCATCACTCTCTCCTCTACAAAGCCCTTCCCTCTATTCACCCTTCAAGGCCCTGCCCAGGTCCTCCTCTGCCAGGAGGCCTTCTAGGCATAGATGTTTATAAAGGCCCAAGGCCTTAAGTTTCCCAAACCCTGGCTAGGGAGTGGGGTAGGGGAGGGCTTCACTAAGGACTTCCTTTCTGTGACTGCAGGAAGATTAACCCCTTCCCTGCTCTGCCAAAGAACACAGCCTGGCCTCACACCGGCAGAAGCCTATATATAATCCACACACCCGTTGTCTCTCACCTCCAGGGGCGACTTCACAGCCCAGACCCTGCCGCTCCTCTGAAATGACACTGAACCTTACAGGCAGAGACTCCCACTGGCAAGGAAATGGAACTCAGATGAAGGGGCTCGCGCCAGGGCTCTCCACGGATGTCCTCCCAGGACAGGATTCTGGGGGCTCCTGACACGCCAAGGCTCCATCCATACCCTCGTTCCCCTCCAACCCCCCCCCCTTTCCTAGGCAAGAGCCCTGCAGCCTCCTCCCTCTCTGCCCTTGCCTTGGTTGCCAGCCTCTCATCAAGACCAGGAACCTTCAGCGATAAAGGCCGGCACAGGACCCCGCTTCCCCGGCCTACTGCCCGGTCCCCGTCAGCTCAGGCCCCAGCAGCTGAAGCGGAACTCCCCAGTACAGGACGCCGCTTCCCCGGCCTACTGCCCGGTCCCCGTCAGCTCAGGCCCCAGCAGCTGAAGCGGAACTCCCCAGTACAGGACCCCGCTTCCCCGGCCTACTGCCCGGTCCCCGTCAGCTCAGGCCCCAGCAGCTGAAGTGAACTCCCCAGGGCCCATCTTGCACCCCGGGCCTCATTCCTCTTTCTTCAACACACCTTCTACATGCCACTCTGCTGTCCAGCAGCCTATCAGGGTTCTTCGGTGCCCCTGGACCAAACCTCTCTGTCCAACCCCCAGGAACCGGTCCACTCATTCCAGTGAGGCCCTCACCTCCCCCCGTGCCCCCTCCTCTCCCAGGTGAAGGCTCTCCTCCCTCTCTAGGCCTGCACCTGTTCATGCCCTCCTTTGCATGGTCCTCCCATCTCCATTCTCCCCTCGCCACTGGTCCTTCAAGGCTCTGTCCAACCACTTTCTACAAGGAACCTTCCGCTGTCCACGGTGCACATGGTCACCTTTGCACGGCCTTTGGCCTCGTGTTGCCACTGCACTGCCTGAGCTGAGTGAGCCTGCCACAGGACCATCCACACGTCTGTGTCCCTTCCACCTCGACCTCAGCCAGGCGTTCGCTCCACAGATACTATGTGAAAGCTCTCATGTGCCCACAGGGCTCCTGCCGATACACTCAAGGCCCTCCTTCCGCCTACCCTGTGCTTCATCCCCAACGCCCTGCTCACCCAGCAGTCCTCACCTCTGTTCTAGGACCTCCACGCGGGTCTCTAGGACAGGTCCTCCCTGAGATCCACAGATCCAGGACATGTCCTCTACCAAAAAGACGTTCAATGAATGGCTTTCACAGTGAGCTGAAACAGAATCTGTCCAATTCTCAGGCCAATCTGGGCCCCTGGGTGGCCTCAAGCTCCCTACATCCAAATGACCTCTTACTGTTCTCCCAAGATTGGATTTGGGCCCGGACTGAGTCAAATGACCTCTTATCATTCTTCCAAAATTAGGCTTTCCTCTCTAATTACACCTTATCTAGCCACACTCAGTGTGGATTCTAATTACATAATTACTTCAAGCCCTGGGACTTGAAAACAAGAGAAGCTAGGAAAGGAGTGTGCATGACTACACAGGTAAGTGAACACACTGAGGGTGCCTACCCACACAGCCACGTGCCATTTTCTTGTTCATATACAATGTTGTGATCCGGTAAATACAGCCCAAGGAAGGACCTGAGTCATGTGATGTTAAGAATCCCACTGGGGGCCAAGGCTGTGGCTCACTTGGTTAATCCTCTGCCTGCGGCACTAGCATCCCATATGGGCGCCGGGTTCTAGTCCCAGTTGCTCCTCTTCCAGTCCAGCTCTCTGCTGTGGCCCAGGAAGGCAGTGGAGGATGGCCCAAGTGCCCGGGCCCCTGCACCCACATGGGAGACCAGGAGGAAGCACCTGGCTCCTGGCTTCAGATCAGCATAGCTCTGGCCATAGCAGCCGTTTGTGGGGTGAACCAACAGAAGGAAGACCTTTCTCTCTGTCTCTCTCTCTCACAGGCTAACTCTGTCAAATAAAAAAAAAAAAAAGAAGAAGAAGAAGAATGAAAGAAAGAAAGGAAGGGAGGGAGGGAGGAAGGGAGGGAGGGAGGGAGGGAAAGAAAGAATCCCACTGGGCAGGAATAGGCAAAGAACTTCATGGAGAAGTCTTAACCCAAGACAGGCCATAATGTGAAGCCCAACTCCTTCCCCTTGTGTAATCTTGTCCATGCTAGATTATTTTTTTAAGCTTTCTTTGTTTCTTTGAAAGGCAGAGTTACAGAGAGAAAAGAAGAGGAGAAAGACAGAGAGAAAAATCTTCCATCCACTGGTTTACTCCCCACATGGCCAGGACAGGCAAGGCTGGGCCAGGCAGAAGCCAGAATCTGGAACTTCATCAGAGTCTCCCACGTGGGTGCAGGGGCCCAAGCACTTGGTCCATCCTCCACTGCCTTCCCAGGCACATTAGCAGGGAGCTGGATCGGAAGCAGAGCAGCAGGGACATGAGCTGGTGCTCATATGGGATGCCAGCTTCTAGTTTTGGGTTTGGTTTGCTGTGTTTTTTCTAGATCCTTGAGATGCACTGATAGCTCATTTATTTGGTGTTTTTCCAATTTCTTGAAGGAGGCACCTATTGCTATAAATTTTCCTCTTAACACTGCTTTTGCTGTATCCCATTAGTTTTGATATGTTGTGTTATCTTCATTTGCTTCCAGAAAGTTTTTAATTTCTCTTTTGATTTCTTCTGTGACCCACTGTTCATTCAGGAGCATGTTGTTCAGTCTCACAGGTGGCAGCTTAACTAACTCACTGCACCAAAATGCCAGCCCCACCCATGGTTGATTGTGAAAGCATGACAAGGTCTGATCTCTCCCAACCTAACTATCCAACATCTTCTGAACCCCAGGTATCCTCTCTGCTGAGTCTCTCCTAAGGTATTTGCAATTCTCTTCCCTCTCTCTCCCCTAACACACCACACCCACCCTGCAGGCAGGAGTCCATTCTTACCCATCTTGGTATTCCGTCCTGTCGTCCCCCCCACCCCCCACTCCTGGTAGTATGCACCCAGCAAGCCCCAGACCTGCCTTGTTAGTGTGTTTGCCCCTTTTCCCAGCGCACTGAGGCTTCTTCTCACCAAGCCACCGTGCCTTTGCATGTGCCAGTCTATGCGTACTAATAGGAATGCCCTCTTCTGGCCTGGCTCCAGCCGCCACACAGCCTTGTACTTGCCCTGAGATAGTGCTCAGCACACTTTTGCGTAAAAGGCTCTTTCATTTGCTTCCCCCTCTCTTCCTGATGGCACTTTCCTATTAGTGAAACGGCTGTGAGCACATTAACCTCCAGGCTAATTATGAAATGTGTCCCTCTTTAAATAGCAAAGCTATGTCTTTTAGTAAAAGAGCAAACAAAACTCAGGTGAGAATGTTTTCTTCCTGCACCTCCAAGGGGGTCTTGAGAGCTCACCCACTGCTCTAGTTTAGGATTTTGTTGAGGATAGTGGGGATGTTTTATTCTCTTTGTATTCCCAAATCCTTGTACAGAACCCAAACTTCATAAATGCATTAATTTACTCAACGGGTGGTGTGGCGCCTCCTGCAGGCCAGGTACACAGTAGGCACTTTAGATACAAGAGTGACCAGGCAGCCCTGGGATCCTACAGACTGGTAGAACGGGCAGAAAAACAATGATGTGCCCAGCAAGTGTGCCAAGGCGGCAGAGACAAACGCTAGGCAGAGGTTCTGTGCAGAACCCCACAGCCACAATAGCCTGCATGGTGCAGGCTTTAACCTGGCCTGGCGGCTCCGTTTCCCGAGAACACCAAGCTCCAGGGGACAATGGAAGGAGACAGCAGAGCTGTCCAGACAGAAGAGGAAGGAGCACTCCAGGATAGGGAAACCACACAAGCGGAAAGCCCTGAAGCAGGGAAAGCAAGCACCAGGAACAACAGAGGTCAATCAACAAAAAGAAGGAGAGGACAAACCCCAAAGGGGCAGTAAGTTATCTTCCCTCTATTCCTTCTCCTCCTGTCAAAATAGGCCACCTCCCCACCCACCCCAACCCCCAGGCCCAATTACCACTATGGACTGCTGAAGGGGTGGCTCAGCCCTGCCTCTGCCCAGCCTCTGCCCACGCAAAGCGGGTGAGCGCTCAGCCTCCCATCTGGCCCTCCCAAGACCAGGCCCCAATCCCATCCCTTCTGAGACACCCACAAGCCCCAGGAAGGCACTCCTGAGAACCATGCCTGTTGCCATGGGCACCACCGATGGAAGTCTCCCGGGCAGTTTAATTTTTTAAAGAGAGTGTTAAATATTTTACGCCTTCTAACAGCACTGCTTCTGCCTGGCCTACGATGAAAACAAACACACTATCCTCCTCTCGGTAAGGACGTGCTCAGAGCAGACACCATGCTGCAAGACAGCCCACGGAGGTCTGCGCCCGCTGCCTGGGGTTTCTTCCGGCTTTCCTGGCTGCCCGGAAAAGCACCTGTGTTCCAAGGAGGGAGACACCGGGAGCATCTTAGAACCACAGGCCACAAAACGTCTTCTCTGCTGGAGCCCCTCTGACCCCGAGAAGGAAAAGCCATCAGAGCGATGCTTCAGGTGAGTATTTAACGTCCCGTGGCTTTAATAATTAAAGAAAAAGCCAAGGTCATAGCCCGGAATGCAGGCTGGCGGCTGCTGGGCCTCCTGCAGCAGCTGTCTGAAACAGCACCGTATCTTCTATCAGTGCCCGGGCATGACTAAGATTTCCCAGTTCCTAGGGGGCCTCGCCCCCTCACACCTGCCACGCTGACTCGCCAATGCACCACGTCTGACACACAGGTTCCGAGAAGCAAACGTGAAGTCGCCCTAAAAGGCCTCACACTGCCTTGGCACAGGTCTGGGGCTTGGCAGCCACCTCCAGTGGCTCTCGGCTCCCCCAAGCCTCGGCTTTCCGCAGCAACTCCCACTGCTGCTCCTGTTGGGGGTCTGCTTTCTCCACAGCCTCTATTCACTTTGTCCAGCTTAAAAGCTGTTCCCACTCTTACCCTGGCTGCTCCACCCAGAATCCCACTGCCCGGGCCACTGGGGCGGCGACTCAGATCTCCCCGCTCCAGTTCCGGCCTATCTCACGTCATCCTTGGCTTCCAGACCCTACCCAGTGTCCAATCGCCAGCCTCCTGGGTGCACTGCCCGCAAAGAAAGGACTGAGCACAGAAGCCACGGCAGGATCCGCGTCCCAGCAGCCCTGCAATGACTCCCTAACATCAGCCTACCAGGAAAACGGCCCCATTCCCCCTGCCAGTGTAGCACAGGCAACTCTAAGCCCTAACCACCATTCTGTGCTCACATGACACAGATACCACACACCAGCTCTGCCCCAGCTAAAGACAAACTCGAGGTGGAGAAAAGCAACCCGCAGACACTGGACAAGGAAACTGCTCGTGTACACAGCTACGGGTGCCACAGCCGCCAGGCAGCAAGAGATTGTTTGGGTTTCACGAGGCATGCCCTCATGACCTTTCGTTCTCGGAAACCCAGCTCAAAGGTCAGCCGTCAGGTTGATGCTAATTATCAAAACGTCGGGCTTTGCACAACAGAGCCATGAGCTTCCGCAATGGCTCAGGGGGGCACAGGGGCAATTCTGGCACCCCTTCCTTTTACAAATGCTACCGACCAGAGAGTCGCCCATGATAACCCAAAGTCAAGGCCAGAGCGGGAATGAGGTTGGCAGCATCAGTTGCAGGTTAAAGCTTCAAATACTCAAAACTTCTGATCCCCAGGACTCAGAGAAAACCTGTATTTCTACATGGCGTTGAGAATCAGGCTGCCCCTGGGTCTGCCTCGACGAGACGCCCAGCCTCTACCTGCCCTGCGTTCCTCACTCAGGCGTGGCAAGGGGCCACATCCATCACGTGTCCACAGGGTATCCTCACTGCACGCACCTCCCTACATGCGCCTTGTCACACTGAAGCCTTCCTGCTCTGTGACCTGAAAGGCCCTTGACAAGAGCCCTGCCCCTACTGTGCTGGGCGGAAATCAACTCCAGGGGGCGGGGCCCACACCAACCTCCTGCACCAACGTTTGTTTAATGAACGAAATGAGACTGTGGCTACTAACGCGCTTCCTTAAGCTAAAGTTCCACATGCAAGCCGGGAATCCCCTGCCCCCTCCCCATCTCATCCCTGGGACTAATCAGAGCTCTCTCTCCTCATCCAGCCACACAGAGCCCCTCTGGGAAGGCAGGGCTACTTGCCACGGACCTGCCTGCTGGCGAGACAGAGCCACGAGAAGATGACATCATCAGGAGACTGAACCCTCCAGGACAAGACCAGGACCCAAGTGCTGGATCACTGCAGGCTTCTGTCCTTTCGCTCTCGTTCACTCCTGCAGGGCATCCCTCAGTTCCACGGGGGGGGGGGGGGGGGGGGAGTGAATGTGACCCCACTCTCTGAGGTAGAGGGGAGCAAGGGTGTTTGGGGACCAGCCCAGGTAGGGGGAAACCAGGAAGAAGGAGACAGTGGAAAGACTCCAGTTCCAAGCCCTAACAACCAGTTTCAAGACACAGAGGGCTCTGAGAAATGCTGGCATTTTTCTTAAAAGATTTGTTTCACCTATTTATTTGAAAAGGAGAGGGAGCGACACAGAAAGAGGGATCTTCCATCCACCCACTGTTTCACTTCGCAGCCTACAACAGCTGGGGTGAGGCCAAGCCAAAGCCAGGGGTCCATATTTCCACCCAGGTCTCCCACGTGGGCAGGGAACCAAGCTCATGGGCCGTCACCCACTGCCTTCCCAGGTGCGTTAGCAGGGAGCTGAATTGGAAGCATAGTAGCCAGGGCTTGAATCGACAGCAATCAGATATGGGATATGGCAACACAAGCGATGGCTTACCCTGCTGTGCCACAACACACACACACACACACACACACACACACACTTACACTGGCATTTTTATACATAGCACACATGATGGAAGGAGCCCTGGGCTTAGAAATGTTCACTTGTGCCCTTCTGCAGGTGGTCAGTCAACTCCACAAACAGCCTTCCCTGCCAACATTCTTCTTCCGCTCCAATCTCCTGTTGGAAGATGGCGTGTTGGCTCCATCAGTACTTCCTGTGTCCTCTCGTCTGACAGCAACGACCTGTGATTCTGTATGATTACCATGTGCCAGCACAGTGCTCAAGGCTGCACCACTGGACCACTCGTCCACCCTGCAATCCTATGAGCTAGGAGGTCCTGTTGTTCTCTCCATTTCTCAGGTGAGGCAACTGAGGCACGAGGCAGTGGCTTGCCCTGGGTCCCAAAGCCGGGAAGTAGCAGAGGTAAGATTTGAACCCAGGCAACCTGAGCACAGAGACCACCCGCTTAGTCACTCTGCACCCCTAGCCCACTTCAGGGAGACAGGAGCCACACTCCAAGACAGGTGTGTTCCCAGCTGTGTCTCAGTGGCCTCTGTGGTGAAGCTAGAAAGATACCTGGTCTAGACACAGAATCTCAGCTCCACAGTCCAGCCTGCCTAAGAGAACCACCTGCAATGATGGAATGTTCTAGATCTGTACTGTCCATAGGGCAGCCACCAGTCACACACAGCCACTGAACACTTGAAATGAGGTAAAGATGAGAAACTGGATTTTTTCATTTTAATTAATGTAAATAAGCACATGTATTAGTCACGACCACACGACACAGCTCAGGCTGCTCTGTAAACCCCAGGAGGGCAGGTGCCATCTTCGTCTGTTCCCAGGGCCCAGCATGGACCCTGGTCTATAGTGGGTGCTCAGTTCCTAGTTGTTGAGCAAATCAAAAGCCAGGGACTTTTCAGCTGCTCTAGTATACTTTGTCTCCTACACTGGCATTGATTCTTCAGGTTCCCTAGCCTGTAGGTGTCCAGCCTGGGCTCAACAAAGAGTTCAGGGCTCCCAATGCAGCCTGGTGCCAGTAGCTATCTCGATGAAAAGTTCTTCTTCACTTACCTAAATCTACTGGTTCTGGCACATAAGCACAAAGGTGTGAGAAAACCAAAATATGTTATAAAAAAAAAAAAAACACTTAGCATGTTCTTAAACACTGTAATTGCAGGGTTCTACCTGAAATTCATGTCCATAGTTAAGATGAATACATTTTTTAAAGATTTAGTTATTTATTTGAGAGGTAGAATTACAGACAGAGAGAGACAGAGAGGGAGAGAGAGGTCTTCCACTCACTGGTTCACTCCCTAAATGGCCATAACAGTCGGAGCTGGGCCGATCTGAAGCCAGGAGCCAGGAGATTCTTCCAGGTCTCCCACGTGGGTGCAGGGACACAAGCATTTGGGCCATCTTCCACTGCTTTCCCAGGCCATCAGCAGGGAGCTGGACTGGAGGTAGAGCACCCAGGGCACAAACCAGCACCCATATGGGATTCTGGCACCACAAACAAGGCTTAACCTACTACACCACAGTGCTGGTCGGATGAATATACTCTTCAATGACAACAGTGTAGAGCCTATTAAACAAATACATGACTGAGATGTGCTTAGAGGCACAGAGTCCTCCAGTGTCAGGGCTGGGGTCCAGAATCGTTCTCCCCACTGACTTTAACATCAGTTCCCTCAAGACCCCAGCTCCATAAGTGGGCTAGGGAGTGTGCAGAACAATACACTTCCAACACTTGCATGTGGTAGACCCGTGGTAGACAAAGGAGCTACAAAGATGACTGTTAGGCCGTCCTCACCAGGAGCCTACAGTCTAGAAACAGTAAGAGGTAATATATGCAGAGGACTTGTCCAAGATACTGAAGGGGGCTGGCATTGTGACATAGTGGGTAAAACCTCCACCTGCAACACCAGTGTCCCATATGGACACTGGTTCAAGTCCCAGCTGCTCCACTTCCAATCGAGCTCTCTGCTGAACGGCCTGGGATAAGTAAGCAGCAGGGACGGCCCACGTGCTTGAGCTCCTGCACCCATGTGGGAGACCTGGATGAAGCTCCTGGCTCCTGGCTTCAGTGTGGCCCAGCCCTGGGTGTTGCAGCCATTTGGGGAGTGAACCAGAGGATGGAAAAATCTCTGTCTCTCCCTCTTTCCCCCTCTTTCTGTAACTCTGACTTTCAAATAAATAAATAAATCTTCAAAAAAAAAAAAAAGAAGCAGAAGAAGACACAGAACTAAGCTATGTAAAATATAGACGCCTGGCCAGTGTCACAGCTCAATAGGCTAATCCTCCACCTGCGGCACCGGCACCCCGGGTTCTAGTCCCGGTCGAGGCACCAGATTCTGTCCCGGTTGCCCCTCTCCCAGTCCAGGTCTCTGCTATGGCCCGGGTGTGCAGTGGAGGATAGCCCAAGTCCTTGGGCCCTGCACCCGCATGGGAGACCAGGAGGAAGTACCTGGCTCCTGGCTTCGAATCAGTGCAGTGCGCCAGCTGCAGCGCCCATTGGAGGGTGAACCAACGGTAAAGGAAGACCTTTCTCTCTCTCTCTCTCACTGTCCACTCTACCTGTCCAAAAAAAAAAAAAAATAGAAGCCAAGTGCAATCAATGCCTTAAAAGATACTTGGAAGAATCGAAGCGCTGTGCCTTGCACACAGTAGGTACAGGATTCACCCACACCTCATTTTAAGGTTGAGGATATCAAGATGCAGAGAGGTTACGGAACTTCTCAAGGTGACCCAGGTAGCTAGTGAGAAGGCTGGAGCCAGCATCCGACCCTGCCACCCCCATCCGAGCAGTCAGTGCTGCCTCTCAGCCTACACTGCACGGGAAGTGCAGTGTAGGATCCGCTGCCTGGCCTTATCCCCCCTGTGGGGGGACTCTACTGAAATCCAATGACCAACGGCATGCGTGTCATCTTAAAAACAAATATGCTTTCAATCACTTAAACATTTCTTGATCTATGCCTTACATCCGGCACAAGCTTAAGGGCATGGACAAAGAGATTAAAGAAACTCCATCAGACTGGACACCTGTGCCTACCTCTGCTCTCTCCCAGAACCCCACTGAAAGACCAGTAGAGGAACTGGTTTCTTAAAGGAAACAATAGCAGACAGCGCTGTGTCAACAGAACTCCAGGGAGGGAGAGGAGACCTCCATGCCCAGCAGCTGACTTAGGTTTCAGTTCTGTTTGCTCTGCCAAAAAACTACTAAGTAAGTCACCACCTCCCAGCACAGAACCTGGAGAGGGCTCCGGAGCTGGAGGCCCCGGCACTCTAAGGGCAGAAGCAGGATAGGGGGAAAGCAAAGACAGCCTGCTGCAAGCCTGTGTGCGGCGGAGCCACCAGCCCCAGGCTCCCTGCTCGGCCTGGCGGTTTCCTCCCTCAGCCCGCACAAGGTAAAGGTCCAAGTCCAACCTGCACCAGACACTCTGGATTCTGACAGAGCTGAGGGAGGTGGGTGGGGAGAGGGGCAACTTTCCAAAGACGGGACGCTCAGCGCAAGTCTGCACACCAGGCAGGGTAACAGCCAGCCCCTCTCTTATTCAGATTCCCACGGTGCAGAACATCGGAGCTGTTACCCACCTTACTCCACCCCCAGGCAAAATGCTCTCCAGGAAAACCCTTTCCAGGAAAGTCCCAGAGCAAAGAGCCACAGACACTGATTATGTAGGTTTCTCCAGTGGGAGGGGGAAAAAGGGTGGAAGAAGGGGTTCTCTGCCGGGTCACCCTACAAGGAAGTGAACAAGCCCCTTACAACCACATAGACACCCAACCAACAGCGTGGCTTCCAGTGCTATCTAGATGGTTAGACAAGGATCAGGGTGCTAGAAGGGTGACCCGGGGAAATGCAGTCCCCAAAAGAAGCAGAAAGGGGGATCAGCAGAAAGCTCAGCGAATGGCAGAAAACCACGAGAGAAGAGAAGAGGGAAGAGAAGGAAAAGAAAAGAAAAAAGAAAACACAGATTTTTATTGTACTCATGAAACAAGAACAGGATGTTATTTAAAAAAGAAAAGGGGGCATTCGGAGAACCAGGGAGCTCTCAGAAAGTAAAACATGCAAGTCCATCTCATGTAAAAACACGAAAGCAGAAGTAAAAAAACTGAACAGGATTAAAGATAATAAAGCTGCAACTATCTCTCAAAAAGTAAAACAAAAACAGAATTCAATGGAAAACAGAAAATAAAAGATTTTAAAATTAGAAGCTCAATCCAGGAGGCCCAATACCCAATCAGTAGGAGTTCCAAAGGTGAAACACAGAAAATGGAGAAAATTATTAAGTACACATATATATGCGAAAATGTCCCAAAACTGAAATATGCATCTTCAGATTAAAAGCATACACTACCAACTAGGACCAATAATTTCTAAAGCAAGGAAAGAGAGAAGATCCTAAAAACTTCCACTGAGAAATCAAGTTACTCACAGACGACAAGAAATCAGAATGCCATCCAAATTTCTGACATTGATACTGGAACCTAGAAGACAGTAGAGCAATGTCTTCAAAACTTGAAGGGAAAGTGACTTTCAACCTAGAAGTCTGTATGAGTCCAATCACCAATCAAGTTCGAGCACAGAGAAACACTTCAGACATGCAAGCTGGACCATTTGCACAGACTCTCAGAAACCCGCAGAGGAATAAACCAGAGAGGAAACAGAGGACCCAACCCAGGATAAGGTGAGGGGATTCCCAGCATGAGTCATGCCGCAGGCCGAAAGGTCACTGGGCAAGCACCTCTGGAGCGGGATGGAGGCCCGGCAGGGAAGTCTGCGCCGACTAAAGTAAAAAGGACACGTGCTGTAAAACAGAGACGTTTTATAACATCTCTACCGCAGACATTGGCAATCGGTAATGAGTACATTGAAGATAACATAAATAGAAAAAAAAGACAATTTTAAGTCAACAAACGCACAAGAGGGGAAACATCACTACAACTACAGTACACTACATAGCTGGGCCATGAGCACTACTTACACAGTCAATATAACGTAAACACTGAACGGCAGTGTAACCAAAACCAGATGTAACCATACTGGTAGGACAGCGGAAGGGAATAACTGGGTGAGGTGTGACAAGGGCTCCTCTACGCCACAGAAGGACATCAGGAAATAACTGCCAGCTGCGGGCATTGTGGCACAGCGGGTTAAGCCGTTGCCAGCAATGCTGGAATCCCAGGAGTGCCAGTTCAAGTCCTGGCTCTTTCCCTTCTGATCCAGCTCCCTGCTAATGTGCCTGGAAAAGCAGGGGAAGATGGCGTGGGTCCCTTTCACCCACATGAGAGACAGATGGAGTTCCATGTACATGGTTTCAGCCTGGCCCAGCCCCAGATGCTGCAGCCATCTGGGGGAGTGAATCAGCAGATGAACTAACTAACTCTCTCTCTCTCTCTCTCTCTCTCTCTCTTCCTCCCTGCCTTCCTGCCTTTCAAATGAATAAATAAATCTTTAACAACAACAACAAAAAGAACATCTAAAAATAACATCTGGAGCAGACACTGTGGCGCAGCAGGTTAAGCTGCAGCTTGGGACAACTGCTCTCCAGCTTTCCGCTAATGCGCCCTGGCAGCACCCTGGGGGGCTCAAGTGCTTGGAACCCTTCCAGCAACAAGGGAGACCAGGATGGAGTTCCAGGCTCCTGGCTTCAACCTGGCCCAGTCCTGGCTGTTGTAGGCTTGGGGAGTTAATCAGCAGATGGAAGATCTCTCGCTCACTCGCTCTCTGTTTTTCAAACATATGAAGATAAATATTCACAAACAAATAAATAAAGTAAAAATCTAAAATGAACCATCAAGGAAGAACATTTTAAACATAACTTATAAATGTGTTGCTTATACCAGAAGAAAACTACCAAAAGGGTTGTAAGTGACTACTGGAGACCTTCAAAATGTCCACATCCTAACCCAGATGTCTGACCCTGAGAGGTTACCTGGTGAAGGGGAATGAAGATGGCTGATGAAGTGTCTAACACACGGACACAACTGTGGATGATCCAGTGTAATCACAGGTGACCCAGAAAAGTGGAAGAGGGAGGAAGAGGAGGGAGGCAAGTGAAGGTGTGACAGTGGAAGAAGACCTGCAAGAGGTAGTGGGAGAAGGACTCAAGCAGCCACTCCTACGTCTGAAGACGGTGCAGGGGCTCCAAGCTCAGGGCCATGGGCGGCCTCCGCATACTGCAGAGAGCAGGGAAGAAGCAGCCTCCCCAGAAAGGGTTACAGCCCCACTAACGCCATGATTTCTGCCCAGGGAGACCCCTTTCAGACCTCTAATCTACGGAAATGTAACACAAAGTTGAGCTGTCTGAAGCCACTAAGTCTGTAGCAGTCGTTTATTGCAGCAACAGAAAACCATGTTCGGTGACAACTCCGGGGACGGGATGAGAAGGGGTGACACAGGCTTCCCACACTCCTTGCAGCATTAAAACTCTGCACACATTAACTCTGGCAGAAATGAGAATTTAACTGGAGAAGAAAGATGAAACAGGGACTTGTTCTCTTCCCAGTTTTCGGAATCTGGGGAAGACAAGGGGAACAGCAATGGCAAAAGGAGAAGATGAACTCCGGGGGAAGCGGCAGCTCTTCCAGATGGAAGGAGAAGCAGGAGTCAGCCAGGGAAACGCACACAGGAGCACAGCAGCTGGCCGGACCGCTCGGGACGGTGAGCGCTTTGAATGCAGAGCCCGCAGGAGGAAGGACTGGAGGGGTTCTCCCCAGGCAGGGCTGCCGCCTGCCCTCCCCCTGGCTTCTCCAGCTGTAGTATGTGGCTTGCTGTGCACATTTGGGGAGGACCAGGGGAAAGGAAGGCCCAAGATAAACACAACATTTTCCTGGACCGTCAATTGTATTCAACAGCAAAGCATTTACTGTTTAGTGTAAATACTTCTATACTAAAACCAGCACAGACGTTTTTAGAAAGAATACAAAATGCATGTGAATTTTTAATAGAAAGACTGGAGTCTTCACGGCAATTTCTTGCATGGAAGACCCACTTCAGACACCGACCTACTTGTAGACCCCTGCGCGTCAAGACTCAGTCTTCTCTGTAATTAATCGGAGTCTGAAAGGTATGACAATGAGGGCTGTAGTGTAGCAGGTAAAAGTCACCGCGTACAGTGCCAGCATCCCATATGGGCACTAGTTCTAGTTCCGGCTGCTCCACTTCTGATCCAGCTCTCTACTGTGGCCTGAAAAAGCAGAAAATGGCCTAAGTGCTTGGACCCCTGCACCCACGTGGGAGACCGGAAGAAGCTCCTAACTCCTGGCTTTGGATCAGCTCAGCTCAGGCTGTTGTGGCCATTTGGGGAGTGAACCAGCGGATGAAAGACCTCTTTGGCTCACGTTCTCTCTCTCTCTCTCTCTCTCTCTCTCTCTCTCTCTGCTTCTACCTCTTTTGACAGGCAGCAAAAAACACTCTGCTTTTCAAATAAATAAATAAATCTTTAAAAAAGATTTCCTGTAAAAAATATATATGACGATGGTTGTTCAGCATACACCCATTACAGCGTTTGCACTTCACACCACCCTCCAGGGTGAACACAAGACGCCTCACAGTCCCAACCCAGCACTAACTAGAAAGCACCTCGTTCTCTCCCAAAGAGGTCTGGGTGCTGTTACAACCACCTGGGTTAGCTCAGCCTGGGGAAACAAAGAGGAGCCATCAGTCTAAATTCTTCCCAGGCACACTCTTTCAGCCACACCTCTAAGAGCCTGCTCCAAAGCCCCATCTCCACCAAAAGCATCCTCACCCCTCAGAGCACGGCTCCTGCTGGAGAACATATTAAAGATACCCCTTCCAGGGAGGAAGTCATAAAATAGGGCACATCTCTTGGGAAAGGGTGTCCCTTGTGGCTCACAATAGAAGAGTGGAAACTTTTTCTATTATGGTAGCTGTTTTTGTTGTAAAAACAATAACCACATGACAGAGACCTGGGAAATTTTGTCTTTTTATGAAGAGCTACTACTGACCACAAAAGAAAAGGGGGGAAAAAATCAGTGAAAGACCACATGGAAATAAAAAGCAATTTAATTGGGTTTGGTTTGTTTGTCTTGCTTGTTTTGTGTGTAAAACACATACACATTCAAAAAGACTGAACGGTGATTTTAAATTAAGAACAGAGAACATAAAACTTTAATGGTGCAATAAATGCATTAAAACACACTACAAAGCTGTATCATCAATAGCAAAGAAAGGACGGGAAGGGGAGCTAGGAGAAACATACAAGGGAGGAGAAAGAAATGGATAGAGGAGCGAAACAATGGAAAAGGAAGACAGGCAGCAAAACACAGGGACAGACAATCCCCCCCCCCCCCCAGACAAAAAGCAAGAACAACCAAGGATCCATAAGACACCTCCTAAATTGGCCAAAGAAAAGTACTATTCATTGCCAGCTCAGGGCTCAGGGCTTGGGCTATAGACTTCAAAGTCTTATCACCTTTTATCCTGGCCTTTGAATGGCTCATGCTCCGCTTAACCACTCTTCACAGCTATTGAATTGCCCACTGAAACATTATGAGGCTTAGCTCAGGTCATAAGCCAGAGACTTCCCCCAAAATGAGCTCCAATTCAGCAAAGCAGTCATCTCCAGACGTCTCTGGAAAGGGAGTCCATGAATCGCCAACTCATAAAACGTACAAAGCACCCACGAGCGTCACAGGAGAAAATGCTGCTTTCACCAAACAGAAATTTCATGGAAAACTTTGCTCTAGTTTTGCATTAAAGGTGGGAGGGGGGCGCTTCAGCAGAACTGGGACCCCCCTCAGCATTCGCCAGCATCCCCACTGGCATAGCTGGCCTCCCACATGTCCAGATCCCGCCTGTCCTCAGCCACAGGCCTCGGAAGCAGCCTCCAGCATACTCTGAAATCAGAGGGTCACCAGGAGGCCACAGGGACTCCAGGTCCGCCTCGGGCCCAGGCGGGACTCTCAGATGGCCCCTCTGCACCCTGGCCTCGGCCAAGCCGCTCCTTATTCCACTGCTAGGGCGGCAGAAACGCCCTCCGCCTCACAGCTGATTCTGCTCGGAGCCTGGCTTCCCCGCGCGCCCGGTCTCCAGCTCCCACCTTCTCTGGTCTGTTTCTCCAACTTCTCTGCCTCGGTTTCCTCTTCATTTTTCTCTGCCCATCTCAGAATAATCCTTCTCAGGGACAGATCTGGAACACAGGACCTAGAATCTATTCACGGGGCTCCTACCCCAACTCTGCATCTTGCTAGCTCTGTGACCTTGGGCCAACAGGCCAATGCCCCAAGCTCTCAGATTCCTCACTGAAGGAAGCACACCTGAAAACCAGAGGTTTCTTCCAATGATCATACTCTAAACGTACACCTGCATAACCATAAATACAATGGGTTCAACATACCAGGAAGCAATACAGAAAACTCCCTTCCCTTAGTAATCTGTCATCTCCCCCTCCCCCCCCCACTCCCCCACCCCAGAAAATCACCCACTCTGAGGTCTGTGCCTCTGCCCGGGGCCATTCTAGCTCTGAATTATTCACATATGGTAAAACCTCACAATCGCACAAATCAAGGGAAAGGTGAATCTGAATCCAGCAAGCCCAAGTACTAGGCTGTTTCCTTCATGCCAAGAAAGAGCCTAACAACGCCATCACAAGCTGCACTTGTGAATCTAAGAGCAGTCGCGCTGTCAGGAACCCTGAAAATGATCTATCCGAAGTCCTCCACCTTACCAACAAGGACACGGCCCGGAGAGTGATGGGAAGGCACGAGCCCAGGGAAGACTGGTGGGCAGGAGCAAAGCCAGTTGCCCTGCCTCTGGTCCAGAGCGCCTCCACCAAAGCTATGGGAGGCCATCTGTTCCTTTTTTTGAAGCAGGTTAAATCCTAAACTACACAGTGAGTGCCCTCTACAGCAAATCTATTTCCACGTCAGGGAAGGGTCCAGAGCTCCATTTAGACAACCAGAGGATTACCAGTGCTGCACAATAAAAGCTTTCTTCCCTGGGCTCTGCCCTTTCAATTCTCTGCAAAGAAAACCCCAGACTCGGCTCTCTGGATTGACCTCTCTGGATTGGAGAGGAGAGGAGGGGGAAGAGAAGGGAGAGTGGACAGCTCTTTGTCTTGCCAGTGAGAAGCATTGGCTCCTCCTTCCCAATAAATCCTACTCCCCCTTCAGCCCCCAATAATCCCATTATCTTCAGAGAAGTTTGCAGAAACTCTCCAACTACAACCAAAGAGCAGGTCAGGGGGGAAAGGGCCAGCAGGGGTGGGTGTTGGAGGACCACAATACCCTCCCGAGGCTACACCCCAACAGGGTACAGCCCATTGCATTTCAGTTGCTAATTCCCTGCAGCCCGGGTCCGCAGTCTTGGGACCCTCCCGCTGAGAAATGTGCTCCCTGCAACCCCTGGAGAACTAACCCTTTCCTATCCATCTACCACAACAGTGCCCAGGGCAGAGGTGCCAACAGACCAACCCCTCCCTCCTTTCCCAGGCCACAGGGAGACATCAGCTATTTAAGGCAGCATCGAGAGGGTGGGGCAGAAAATTGCTTCCCCCACCCCTCCCCCCGCAGAGCCCACACACACCCCCTCGGCCTCTACCTCCTCCACGTCGCTACGGGCAGTAGATATGGAGTCTCCGGGCGTCCGTCATGTGCTTCCTGTCACCGCGGCGGCGGCTGCGCCCCCTCTACGGCCCACCCTACTTCAAGTCGCCCCTCTCTCTTCAGTCACCACCAAGCTACGTTACTAACACAGACGCAGAACTGAACCCAAGTAGAGGAGCCCAAACGGCAAGGGGAGAGGAGCCAGCTAAGCCTTCATTCACTCCGGAGAGGCGAGGCGCTCCCGGGGCCCGGGGCGCGGAGGCGGAGGTTCCATGATGTCCCTGGGAGAGGCGAAATTGATTCGAGCCATTTCGGCAGGTCGGCCCTGCGACTACAGGGGCATCCCAGCGCTCCGTGTTTGCTACGCAAAATCCAAGGGCTCAGCCAGGACACGCCGGGGCCACGCTCACCGGGATCCCCTCTGCTCTTCTGTAGCCACGCAACAGCGTGATTCATTCTGTCTGCCGGGAGGCAGCAGGCGTGCGCCGGCGGCGGGCAAAGCGGACGCACCGGCATGCAGAATTCGACTGCACGTCTCCCCCCACCAAAGGAAGCAAAGGACCTGAAGCCTCCTGCTGCTTCCATCGTGAATGGCCACCGCCGATCCCGGCAGCCAGGTCGAGAGGCAGCGAGGTGGGCGCGGAGGTTGCCTCCAGCCCACCCCGGCGCGGGGAAGCCCAGCAGAAGGCTGTCAGCCGGCGGGAGCGCAGGCCCCGCGTCTCCGGAGCCCCGGACACGCTCGGCGCGCCGGCCTCTCCACGGGGACGCGGATGAATGAACACACCTGAGACTCCCGCATCCCGCCGCCCGCCCCCTCCGCCTCCTCGCGCGGTTGCGCAGGGGCCCCAGCCGGGCAGTTTCATGTCACCGCACAAACCCACCCGGGCTTCGAGGCCCCCTGCGCCCGCCCACACTGCAGCCCGCTCCGAGCAGGAGGACCTTGCCTTCCCAAGCAGAGGCCATGATCGCGCTAGCCCCGCTCCCCACCCCCCCAAAACCTGGAACGCCCAGATCCCCCCGCACCCTGAGAACTCTCCCTGAAAAAAGCGGGCGGATCCGGCGAGCAAGCAGCACAAACGGACAGGGCCTCGGGGGACCACGGCTACCCCCGCGACCACCTCGGGGGATGCTCTGGGCGAGGAGGTCCCCCAAGTCCCTCCAACAGCTGGCCCTTTAAAGGTGCCTCCTCAGAGCGCGGAACAAAGGCGCCGCCCGCAGGGGCCGGGCAGGCGCACACCCCCGACGCCGGCGCCGCGGGGCGGACGAGCGCACCGGGCAGGGCGGCAGGCGCGGGCTTACCTTGCGGGTCTCCGGGCCCGTGCGTCCTGCCCCGCTCGCACTACACGCTGCAGTTGGCCCCGCTCTGTTTTTCTGGGACTCGGCGCTGACTTCACCGACAGTCCGCCTCCGGCCAATGGGCTGCGGTGCCCGCCCCCTCATTAACATATCTCTGGAAACGTCCACTCCGGCAGCGCCCAGGGGGCGTGGCCTAGCCGGCCGTGACAGGAAGGGGTGTGTGCGCCAATGGGAGGCGAGGACTCGCCGGCCGCCCCGCCCGCGGCATTGTGAGCCCAGCGCGCGGGCCCGCGGGTCCCCGCTGATAACGCGCGCCAGGGCGCAGTAACCCTTTCTGTTCTGGTCGGGCCGGAGGCCTTGGGATGCTTCTAGGGGCCTCCCACCGGGTGCCCGGAAGGAATCTTTGAGCGTCTCCTGACAGCGTATAGTATTAGTTAACCCGTGTGCTGCGGTTGGCTTTTCTGTGAAATGGTGTGATCGCACTGATTCCCTACTGTAGGATGTAGTGAGAATTTACACGGCCAAGGTTTCCATCCGTCCCTGGTTGCTACCCAAGGCTTGCTGGTATCTCGGTGGTACTCCATAGCAGCCAGCATGCTCAGTGCTTCCAGTCTGGTCCTCAGCACCTCCAACCCTTCCTATTGGGAATCCCTATTTTTCAATCGGGAAAGCCGAGTCGTCATTTGGGCGGCTTGCCGTGGGCACAACCAGGACTGGAACTCAGGCTCAGAGACCGCACTCATGGAACACACACGTGTTCAGGAATCGCATGTCAGGTGTGTGCCGGGTTCCAGGGTTACCGCAGAAAGAAAGGACAAGGGATGTCCAGCCCTCACGATGCTTCCACTTTATTGAGAGAGCGGCACAAACAAGTGAATCAACAAGATCATCCAAGAGTGAAAACGATAAAACCAGGTAACGGGAACGTGCGGGTGGAGGGATAGATTTTGTTCAGCGGGAACCACTGAACACCATCCTCCTGACCTCCTCCGGTTTCCACTTGGGGTTGCAGAAAAGGAATGGGAGAGGGGAAATTGAGCAAGCCCACAGAGCCAGCAAGTCACTGGTCTGGAACTTGCTCTCACTGTGCTCAGCTTCCCACATCCCTAGAACATTCCTGAAGGTAGAACAGCCGCCCCCTTAGGCTGAGCACAACTGATTTTTGTCAGCTGCCCTTGGCTAGAATCTTCAGCCAGATCGGACTCCCAGTTAAGAGGCTGTCCTTAATGGCTAAGGACAGGCAGGCCCTGATGACTGCACGGGCTGATGGGACACTCATCTGCAGAGGTGCTTGGACATCAGGGAAGACAGATGCGTCTTTGCTGGGTTCCTGCTGTCCTCTACTGCGCAGGGGCTAAGATGCTGCTTGGGAAGCCCATGTCCCGTATCAGAGACCTAGGTTCAAGACCCAGCTCTGCTTCTGACTCCAGCTTCCTGCAAGTGTGTTCCCTGGGAGGCAGCAGTTGCTGGCTCAGGCACTTGGGTCCCTGCCACCTACTTGGAAACCCAGATGGAGTTCCAGGCTCCCAGACTCTGCTGTTGCCAGCGTGCAGGGAGTGATTCCCACAGTGGATGGAAGACCGACCTCCTTCTCTCTCCCACCCTCGTCTTTCAAATAAAAATAAGTACATAATTTGAAAAATATTAGAAAACTTCTGGGGCCAGCGCTGTGGTGCAGCAGGTTAACACCCTGGCCTGAAGCACCGGCAACCCATATGAGCACCAGTTCAAGACCCAGCTGCTCCACTTCTGATTCAGGTCTCTGTTATGGCCTAGGCAAACAGTAGAAGATGGGCCAAGTCCTTGGGCCCCTGCACCCATGTGGGAGACCCAGAGGAAGCTCCTGGCTCCTGGCTTCAGATCGGTGCAGCTCCGGCCATTGCAGCCAAGTGGGGAGTGAACCATCGGATGGAAGATCTCTCTCTGCCTCTCCTCTCTCTGTGTAACTCCAACTTTCAAATAAATAAATAAGTCTTTTAAAAAGGAAAAAAAAAAAAAACTTCTCTCTATGAACTTACTCAAGACACAAGAATCCCCTAGAGAAATATTCAGCCTAGAGAACGACACTGTCTTCCCTTCCCAGCCTCATCCTGCTGATTTTCAAGAGCACTGCCCTGGCTCCACTGCTTACACCATGGCCTGGGCCAGACAGCTCTCTCTGGGCATGCTCACATGTCCTGAGCACGGCTGGCCTGCATTGCACCATGCTGTGCTTGTGCTGAGAGCTTTGCGTGCATTAACTCACACTGCACAACCCCTGCTGGAAATACTACTTTACCCTAAAGTTACCCGCAGAGGTAGAAAATAAAGGGTAGAGAAACTAAGCTGCCTACCCAGCAAGTTCAAGGCAACACTGTTTAACGAAAAGTTCAGAATAACCCAAACGTTCAAGTTAAATGTATTCGTATCTGTCAAAATGCCAGGTAGCCATGAAAAAGGTAGTCCTGGCATTGATATACAACGATGCTTATAACACAACACTGAATGGGAAAGTAGGTTGAAAATTAGTGTTGTACAATTCCACTGGAATTATTTTTATGGAATTATTTCTTATGGGATTATTATTATTATTATAATCATGTTTATCTATATTTTTCCTGATTTTTTTTTCTCTTCATAACTATTTATCAAACTGTTCAGTGACAATGAAGCCAAATGACTTTAAAATGAAAAACCAGACTCCATCCATGAAGAAACAATCTGTAGTCAAGGCCACTGTGTGAGTGGGAGACTGTCCTGAGGAGCCCAGAGCAGTCTGTGTGACTACAAAGCAGAACATTGCTGTTAGGGTTTGCAGAGCATGGAAAAACACTGGAAGGAGAGGAGGGATGGGACGAGAAAGGAAAATCCTAGTACCCTTCAAGACTCAACCCAAGTTGGGCCGGCGCCGCGGCTCACTAGGCTAATCCTCTGCCTGCGGCGCCAGCACATCGGGTTCTAGTCCCAGTCGGGGTGCTGGATTCTGTCCTGGTTGCTCCTCTTCCAGTCCAGCTCTCTGCTGTGGCCTGGGAGGGCAGTGGGGGATGGGCCCTGCACCTGCATGGGGACTCTGCACCTGCATGGGAGACCAGGAGAAGCACCTGGCTCCTGGCTTCGGATCAGCGAGGTGTGCTGGCTTGCAGCGGCCATTGGGGGGGGGGGGGGGTGAACCAACGGAAAAGGTAAGACCTTTCTCTCTGTCTCTCTCTCTCTCACTGTCCACTCTGCCTATCAAAAAAGACTCAATTCAAGTAATCCGCCCAGA
This sequence comes from Sylvilagus floridanus, assembly GCA_949820135.1. Taxonomy (NCBI): domain Eukaryota; kingdom Metazoa; phylum Chordata; class Mammalia; order Lagomorpha; family Leporidae; genus Sylvilagus; species Sylvilagus floridanus. Next base: position 48,310,940 of record OX463235.1, read on the forward strand.
AGTGTTCCAAATTGTCATCCTAGCACTGAGAGTGACCCGCAGAATCATGAGGTGTAATGGTGCCAGTTCAGTCCTGTCTCCCGCCATTTCGCCGATTCATCAGGGTACCAGGGTCTATGCTAGGAGCCTGCCATGAAAGGGGAGAGGGAGATTTGCCCCTAAAAAAGCAGACACTGGGAAGTTTTGTGTAGTGCAGGACACCACCTTGGGCTTGCAGCTGTGCTGAGAAGGGCCCCTCACTTAGTTTAAATTCTGTAGCCCTCTCTCTTATACCCCGAGGGCTCATCCTGCTTCCTCAGGGAAACATCAAGGCCCCTGCTTTCCAGCCCTACAGTGCTTCACTCCCCACCCCCACCCCGTGTCTCATGGAACTTGCCATATTTGGCATGATCACTTTTGCATGTAGTCTTAATCCTCATTCCCTCTCCCCATCAGATTGTAAATTCCATGAGGCCATAGCTTGTGTCTGCTCTCCTCAAACAGTGCTGAGTACTGTGCTTACATGCTGTCCAAAGTGTGCCGAGGTTTACTTTAATCTTCATAGTAACTCCTCGTTTTCTCTTCATGTGCATCAGAGTAATCCCGTCCTTCCACTACTGGGAAGAATTAAAAACCTCAGGCAGGAGAGACACGCACACGAGCTAGGATCATGAGCTTGTTGTAGGCAGAATCCCCCAAGCAGGAGGTAAATGTGGGGATCCGGAGAGGAGGGAACAGGATTTCTAGGTCAGCCCAGATGTTGCCTTTCCTCCAGCTGCAGGGTCACACAGATGGGAGGAAAGGAAGTAAACCAGAGGACCTACAGATGGCAGAAGCACTGTGGTTGTGGCTGCAGGCTCTGGAGCAGAGACGTCTGACACATGCTGGTGTGGAATGCCTGCTGTGGAACTCTTGTGCAAACTTCCCTCATCTGTGACATGGGGCAAACACAACCCTCCGAGCATTTACTTGCAGGCTATAGATAAGATCAGGTATGCAACATGCTTACTTGCTGCCTGGGAACACAAGCACTCAATGAGAGGATATTATTTATTGTTTATTACTGGGAGTCAACATTGAGAAAGATGCTTTCTTAAAATGTTGGTTTGGGTAGCTTGTTTCCCCAGTTACCCAAAGATTGACCATAGTCATTTTCCTAGATACCATACTGGAGAGGGGGAAAATGGGATGAGAGAAAAGGAGTTATGAATTGAAGAGTTTGGCCAGTTGAGCACTAGGTGATTTGTACCTAATTTCTTCTGCAAGTAGTAGAAGGACAAAACTTCCTTATAAAACTCTTCTGTTGTTTCGTACTGATTAATTAATGAGAAAAAAAACAAATCGAGGTCGGCGCTGTGGCTCCAGTTCGAGCCCCAGCTGCTCCACCTCCAATCCAGCTCCCTACTAACGTGCCTGGGAAAGCAGTGGAACATGGCCCAAGTGCTTGGGCCCCTGTACCCATGTGGGAGACCAGGAACAAACTCCTGGCTCCTGACTTCAGCCTGACAGGCCTGGCTATTGCAGCCATCTGGGGAGAGAATCAGTGAATGAAAGATCAGTCTCTCTCTCTCTCTCTCTCTCTCTCTCTCTCTCTCTCTCTCTCTTTCTGTAACTCTGCCTGTCAAATAAATAAATAAATCTTTAAAGCAAAAACAAATAAATACCTTCAGGACGTAAAATGGATCTGAAATGTGTTGAATGCCAGATCCAAGGATTCCACGTTCTTTGCAGGTCAAGGCAGGTGGATGGTGTTTGCGGGAAGTCTGGTGAGTGAAGTTGCTCAGGAGGTGTCTATGGGATAAGGCAGAAAACAAGAGGATGAATGGGGGTTGCTGTGCTTGGGAAGCAGTAACTCTAAAACCCTCATCACCAGGTCTCTCTTTCTCAATCTAAAAACACTTACTTCAGTGTTTCTTGTGTTGTGGCTTGGGTGAGATTATGTATACATAAGGAAACATCAAATATTGTATTGCATTTGACCAAGTGCATGAGTTTAGACCTACAGATTATTTAATGCTATTACACAGCCAAAATGAAGGCCTTTTTTTTTTCCCCCAAAGAAATCTTTTATTTAAGGAATACAAATTTCATGAGTACAACTTTAGGAATATATTCTTCCCACCATACCCGCCCTCCCACCCCTCCTCTTCCTCTCTCTCCCATTCCCAGTCCCATTCTCCATTAAGATCCATTTTAAATTAACTTTATACACAGAAGACCAACTCTATACTAAGTAAAGATTCCAACAATTTGCGCGCACACACACACACACACATAAACAAACAAAAAAACTGAGAACAAATTTTACAGTTAACTCTCATATTACAACTCATTGAGGACAGAGGTCCTGCATGGAGAGTAAGTGCACAGTGACTCTGGTTATTAATTTACCAATTAACACTCTTATGTATGATATCAGTGACCACTTGAGGCTCTTGACATGAGCTACCTAGGCTATGGGAGCCTTTTGAATCCACAAACTCCATCAGTATTTAGACAAGGCCATAGGCAATGTGAAAGTTCTCTCCTCCCTTCAGAGAAAAGTACATCCTAAAATGAAGGCCTTTAAATATTGACCTTTGAGGCTGCCACTGTGGTTTAGTGGGTTAACGCCCTGGCCTGAAGCGCCAGCATCCCATATGGGCGCCGGTTAGAGTCCCGGCTGCTCCACTTCCCATACAGCTCTCTGCTATGGCCTGGGAAAGCAGAAGATGGTCCAAGTCCTTGGGCCCCTGCACCTGTGTGGGAGACCTGGAAGAAGATTCTGGCTCCTGGCTTCAGATCAGCACAGCTCCGGCCGCTGCGACCAATTGGGGAATGAACCAGCAGATGGAAGACCTCTCTCTCTCTCTCTCTCTCTCTCTCTCTCTCTCTCTCTCTCTCTCTCTTTCTCTCTCCCTCTCCTCTCTCTGTGTAACTCTAACTTTCAAATAAATAAATAAATCTTCAAAAAAAAAGAAAAAATAAATATTGACCTGTGTGGACCAATGAGGAGAATTAGGAGTATAGAATGTACTTCAAGCAGCTGCATCTGAGACGGTGGGAGGGTCTGCCCTAGGATGGGGGCTTGGGAAGGCAACAAGAGGAGGCCACGTTCTGAAGGTAGCTTCTGGGAGACCCATTCTCTTCCGATTGGGGCAGAAGACTCTGGTTAGAAACCACTGCATTTACATCCCATATATTTACAGCCCCAGCCCCCTCTCCATTACCTGTGCAAGTCTGTCCTGTCCCCAAACTTAATTGCCCTGCCCCCACTCAGCAAAGCCTCAAGCAATAGCTACCTCGAGTCACTGCGTCCCACAGTAGTTCGGTGAGCACCTCTAGCAACCTGGCCATGCTCAGCACCTGCTCCCCAGCCTTCTGAACCCAGGGATTCACAGAGGCATGCAGAGGCTCTGTCACAGGAGGTCTGGGAGTCACTGGTTCCAGGGATGTTTGCAGTCCTCTTTACATTGGCAACCTAGGCCGTGCTGTGTGACTTACCTGTTTATCTGGCTCGGCCTGTAGGGAGATAATCTGTAAGGAAATCATCCTACAGCGAAAGGAGTGGGGCAACTGGACTTTGTACAAGGGAGAACTGGAGCGAGATACCTATCATCTCCTTTAGATCAAAATAACCAAGATCTTCTTTGTTTGACCTTGCAGAAGAAGAGCAGAACCAGAAAGCAAACTAAATCCAGGCTCCTAGAACCTGTCACAGCCCAGGCTGACACCTCCAGAAAAGCAGGAATGTTCACGGCAGATTCTCCAACAGGAAGAAAGTAACAACTCCTGAAGAGTCAGCGCCAGCCGCTCTGCTTGAACTCAGTGTGGCTCCCGGACAAGGCTCGCCAGGTTAAAGGATGCAGTTCTGCCAATTGGTCTTCAAACCACAGGCTGGCGGTGAAGCCTGGGTGAAGATGGCCACTCTGTGTTTTCAGAGGACACTGTACCTGGATGGACCAGGGCTGCTCATGGAGAGTAGGGAGCAAATCCAGACAGGAGGCCCTGGGAGTCTAGAAAAGGAACTCAAAGCATTGAATGAACCCCTGTCACGTGTATCATGTGCCTACTCTGCTCCAGGTCCTCTACTCAGTGCTGCAGAACCAGAAAATGAGGATAGAACCTGCCCTGAAGACCGCACACAGTGTAGTGGGAAAGACTGATAAATGCATAGTCAATCCCAAGACAGTATCATAGATAAACTAATCTATAACCCAGTGGTTTCTAGTATGCTCATAGGTGGTGCAACTGTCACTACTGAGTGATACCAGAGTCATCACCATGAAAAGAAACCCTATATCCGTTAGCAGTCATTACTGCTTCTCCTCTGCCCTCATCCCTGGTAATCGGTTATACACTTTCTCCATAGATTTGCCTATTCTGGATGCTCTATACATAAATACAGCCATATTATATATGGCCTTTTGTGTCTGCCTTCTTTCACTTAGCATAATGTTTTCCAGGTTTATCCTTACTGTTGCATCAGTACTTTTCTCCTTCTTAAAGCTGAATAATATTCCATTGTATGGATATGCCACAATTTATTTATCCACTCATCAGTTGACATTTGGGTTTTTATCACTTCTTCGCTATAATGAATAATGCTGAAAACATGCATGGACATGTTTTCAGTTCTCCTGTATATATACATAGGAGTGGCATTGCTGGGTCAAACGGTAATTGTTTACCTTTTTGAAAAACTGTCAGACTGTTTTCCAAATAAGCTGCATATTCACACCAGCAACGTGTGCCAGTTTCTTTTGCATCCTTGCAAGCATTTGTTACTGTGCCCTTGGATTTCTGGCCACCCTTGGGTTTAACTTGATGACCCCACAGGGAAACCCCTTTGGTTGCCTTGAAGAACTGTGGGACTCAGCTCCTTGTCAGGGCCCTGGTTGCTGCAGAACACCTACTCAAGATCAGATTTAATATTTCCCGATCTTCTTCCCATTTGTCTAAGCCAAATGGCCCATTCTAGTCAAACCTGCCACAGCCTGAGTGGGTTTCCTAACACAGGGTATCGGTAGAAGCTGGATGCTCCCAGGAAACGCAGTGAGAATGGAATAGGTAACTCCACTCTATCACAATTTTTTAAATGAGTTGCAGGACAGCATGGATTACATTGTTTTTAATTTTTTTATTTATTTTTGATTTTTATTTGAAAGGCAGAGAGATCTTCTATTCACTGGTTCATTCTCCAAAAGCCCAAAGCTAGGAATTCAGAATTCAATCAGGGTCTCCCATGTGGTACACAAGTACTTGAACCATCACCTGCTGCCTCCCAGGGTGTGCATTAGCAGGAAGCTAAACCAGAATCAAAGAGTCAGAACTCAAACCAGGATTTCTGATATGGGACAGGGGAATCCCACACAGCAACTTAACCACTGCACCAAACACACATCCTGAGGTCTTATTTTTTAAATAAGCCTACATGGAAAGAAATTTTCCAAGTATGAGTGAAGTTTAATGGAGATGACTCAAATTTTTTCATTTTGCATTTTAATAGTCTCTAGATGATTCTATCTTACTAGTATAATATTTAAGAGAGAATTGTGGGATTTAAAAATATTGCTCTTTATTTTGTGTTTATAAATGTGAATTAATAATACTTTTGGGAATTGCTGTCTTAGAACTTCATAATCATATTATTTGCTAATTGCATCACCTGGTACAGAGGGTGGTTTAGAAACATAGAGGTTAGCATTTGCTTCCAAAACACGAAGTTCTTAATTCTTGCACATATTGGCTGCCCAGGCCTCTCAGTCTCAGCCACCAAATCTTGGCATTTCCCAGCCTCCGGGAGCATGAAACCCTGGGAGAGGGAGTCCTCCTGGTCTGGCCTACAAAAGCTTAAACAAGAATTGCCACAGAGGCATCAAAACAATAGAATGTGATGTCGTGGGCATCCCTGGGGGAAACAATGCTAGATTGAAATGTATTTTTTGCATCGTTGATTTTCCCTGCTGATTGAGCCCTGTTCATCTCATTTGGCAGATCAGCCTCAAAGTGCATGAACTATTTGTGCCTCATTAGTTTCCAATAGATTGATTTTGCTAGGATTGCGAATTGGCCATCTTGAATTGCAGCCTGCAGAAGCCAGCTCTGGCTCAGCCTCAGGCACACAGGCGCGTGGAACCACAGCAGCTGCTGCAGCCACCCCCACTGGAAAGAGACTGCAGAGCTGTTCTAAGACCAGGAGGATGACAGTGCCTCCACTCTCTTCTGGAAGCAGGCAGGATAAAATACGGGCTGTAGACAGCGAGTGAGGGGTGTCTCTGCTCCCTTTTCTTTCTGCTTCACATGCATATACTCCTTGGCAACTCTCCACTCTTTGCCTCAAACCTCCCAACCCCCACACATGTGCACACCTTCCCCCCTCTGCAAAAGTAAGAGAAATAAAGAGAATATTGTTAAATACACACAAATCTGAAGACTAGGTTAAAAAATGACAAATGCTGAACTAGCATCAGTGTAATGATCAGAGAGCAATGCAGAACAGAAAAGTAAACACACACTCCAATGATGTGGCTGTCTAAAAATTGTACAAAACAAGAGATTAAAAGAAAAAGCAGGCCAGCTGCAGACAGCAGTAGCTTGGAGTGGTGGGGACATGGATGATATTCATTCTGTTCTTTAATTTTTTTTATATTTTCACAATTGTCTAGCATACTTATCCTCAGAACATTTTTACAAAAATGCACAAAGTAATAAATTGTTTATGGCACTTAGATAAGCAAGAAAAGGAGCCCATTTCTTTCTTTCAGGTGCATTGGCCTCTGCCATTTAAAATAACAGAAACTTAAGTCAGTTTAGTCCATCGAGAAAAAAGAAATTCATTAGCTTCATAACTAAATATCAAAGGTAGACAGGGCTCTAGGGACATTTCAACTTGGGACCCAAGAGCTGTCATCGGGTCTCTCTTTTCATCTCTGCCGGCTTGGGTGGTCCTAAGCTTCACACTGCTACTTCTGAGAACACAGAGGTTACTTGTCTTTCCCCAGCAGCTCAGTTAGACAGGCACAAGGGAAAGACTGTAGTGAGGAAAGCAGGGGTCATGGACCATGCTGAGTAAACTGTTGAGTCACATGAGGTCAGGGGCCATGATAAGGAAAATCAAGGTGATAAGGGAATTGGGTCCTGTGTTTGGCTGGCTTGGGTCACATGTCATGGTCAGCTGGAGGGGACAAAGCACCAAACCATCCAAGCCAAAAGGTCCCTGAGACAGAATAGTCTCCTGTGCAGGAGTGTGTAACCTAGTCAGAGAGTGAAGACAAACATAGGAAACAAGGGAAAACAACCCAAGGGGAAAATAAATATGATCATTGCAACAAGGTAAAAGATGCCAAAGGTAGTACGTGATTAATCATCTAACAATTGCGTGGACAACAAGTCCTCCACCAGAGGAAGAAACCAGGGCTGGAATGGCCCGAGAAAACTTCACAGAAGAGAGAAGATGAGAGCCGGATCCAGAAAGGTGATACGGTTTGGAGAACAGATAGAAATGGGAATATGAGGCCAGATGAAGGGAGAGGCCTGGGCGCAGCCATGGAGGCCGTCAAGTGCAAGGTGACTTGAGAACAGAGCAAAGAGTTTCGGGAGGTGAGTGATTTTAGTCACAGGCTAGAGATATCAGTGGGCTAGAATGCACTTTTTTTTTTTTTTTTTTGGACAGGCAAAGTGGACAGTGAGAGAGAGAGAGACAGAGAGAAAGGTCTTCCTTTTGCCGTTGGTTCACCCTCCAATGGCTGCCGCGGCTGGTGCGCTGCAGCCAGCACACCGCGCTGATCCAAAGGCAGGAGCCAGGTGCTTCTCCTGGTCTCACATGAGGTGCAGGGCCCAAGCACTTGGGTCATCCTCCACTGCACTCCCGGGCCACAGCAGAGAGCTGGCCTGGAAGAGGAGCAACTGGGACAGAATCCAGCGCCCCGAGTGGGACTAGAACCGGTGTGCTGGCACCACAAAGCAGAGGATTAGCCTATTGAGCCACGGCACCAGCCAGAATGCACATCTTGATAGCCAGACTCATATTTTTTGATTTTACTTGGTGGGACGGAGGTGGTGTGTAAGGACAACCTGTCCCAGGGCGGTGCAGGAGGAGGTGGAGCCAGGAAGATCCCAGGCAGAACATCAGGCTGAGAGGTCACTGCACCAGTCCAGGTGTGAGCTAATAAGAGCTGGAATGCAGGAGGCAACTCATTCAGTCATGCAACAAAGATTTCTTAACCTCTGAGGGCCAGAAACTGCTAGATCTGGGCACCATGCTCTTCAAGGAAGGCGTGGCAAGACCAGTTTCCCCTGGGATACTAGGTCCTAGACAGGAGGTGGCACCAGGTGACCCCTAGATGACTAAGGTCATGGTGTTGCCACTAAGAGAAAGAGGAGGAAGTGAGGACAGAAAGACCTAGGCACCTAACAGCATACATTTGTGAACTTAGTTTGATTCTGCAACAGGGCAGGCAGATGGAACTATCCAGAAACCAGGCGGAATGTCAGACTTGGGCTAGGGAGGGAGGTCAAGGCAGGAGGTGGAAATGCAAAAAGTGGGCTTCAAACACTCAGGAGCACTGTGACTAGGGAGGTCTGAGCCAGCCTGACCAAGCTTCAGTGCCAGCTCAGAGCCACTGGAGACTCCTTGCTGTACATCACATACAATGCAAACCCGAGACAAACCCGCTGCCCCTCTCCTGTGACTCCCGACACAACGGTCCCATCAGCACCACACACTGAGATGATGTTTTAGAAGTCGGTTATGTAAAATTTCCCATCCAACTCTCATTCACCTCTGGCTTACGTGGTGGCCTTCCCTCCTCTCAGCTAGTAAAGGGTGTGCTGTTGCCAGATGGTAAACTGTGAGCAGAAATAAACTCTGCTAACGTGTAGCAAGAATATTTATATCCAGTCCCACAATATCACTGCAGGCATAATTATAGCCAATCTTGTAATTGCCTTGCGGGGATCAGGCATCAGAAACCAACCAAATGTGCCTCAGAGACCAGGGAGGTAAGGCCTTCGGACGCGGAGACACAGGGCCAGCTGCTCCCCCTGCGACAAGCCTGGGCAGAGCAGGTGGGACTATTTGCTGATCACTGAGGGACACTGCTAATTGGAGTGAACAAGGAAGTGATAATTTCAGATTATGTGGTTCAATCTCATTTCAGTGTACTGCAGGACTTTAATTCACATTTTTAAAAATTATCAATACTTATTCATTGCACAAGGTTTAGGAAATATGGAAAATTATCTATAATACCATAATTTCAGAAATAGCATTGTTAACCTTTTTATACTTATTGTTAGGGTATTTTACCTTATATGTGTGTATTTCATGTCAATTGCAACTAACATTCTGTATCTTTCCCATACTATCCTGAGTAGTTTCTCATTATTATTTAAGATATTCCAAAATATTATTTAAAACTTCTTGGGGCCAGCATTGTGGCATAGCGGGTTGAGCCACCACCTGCAATGCTGGCATCCTGTATAGATGCCAGTTCAAGTCTGGCTACTCAGCTTCCAATCTATCTCCCTGTTAATGTGCCTGGGAAAGCAGAGAAAGAAAACGGGGAAGGTCCCTGCACTGATGTGGGATACCCTGAGGAAGCTCCTGGTTCCTGGCTTCAGCCTGGGCCAGCTCTGGCTGTCACAGCCATCTGGGGAGTGAACCAGTGGATGGAAGATCCCTCTCTTTGTCTCTCCCCCTCTCTCTGTAACTCTGCCTTTCAAGTAAATTAAATGTTTTTTAAAAAGGTATTAAAAAAACGTTCTATTGTGGCATACTCATATAATTCAATGCTATATAGCAATTACAATGAATAAACTAGAACTATACAAACCAACATAAGTAATTTTCATATAAGTTTAATAAGTAAGGTAATTTGCAAAGTTAATATATGATTTAATGCCATGCAGAAGTCAAAAGGCCATAAAACAATGTTATACATATTGTTTATGTCAACAGATTATAAAAAGTACCAATGCATAGAAGGAATTTTCCCTGGTGAAGGAGGAAAGAAGTTGCAATTATGGAGGGATATAAAGCAACATCTAAACATCTAAAACAAATAGTAAAATAATATTTTACAAGTAGTAAAATCTTAAGACTTAATAAATCTATGTGGTGAATGAATAAAAGTGTTCTTAGATTCTCTGTATTTTCCTGCATATTTGAAATATTATAGACTTTTTAAACTTTTAAATATTTATTTATTTATTTGAAAGGCAGAGTTACAGAGAAGCAGAAGTAGAGACAGACAGACAGACAGACAGAGGTCTTCCATCCACTGGTTCACTCCCAGATGGCTGAGATGACTAGAGCTGTGCCAGTCCAAAGCCAAGAGCCACGAGCTTCTTCAAGTTCTCCCACATGGGTGCAGGAGCTTAAGGACTTGGGCCATCTTCTACTGCTTTTCCAGGCCATAGCAGAGAGCTGGATTAGAAGTGGAGCAGCTGGGACTCCAACCAGCACCCAGATGGGGATGCTGGCACTGCAGGCAGCAGCTTTATCCACTACAGCACAGCGCCATCCCCACTAATAATTTTTTTTTTTTTTTAAAGAGACGTTTTAAGTGGGGGCCAGCGTGCTGGCTCACTTGGCTAATCCTCCGCCTGCAGCACCAGCATCCCATATGGGCGCCAGGTTCTAGTCCCAATTGCTCCTCTTCCAGTCCAGCTCTCTGCTGTGGCCTGGGAAGGCAGTGGAGGATGGCCCAAGTGCTTGGGCCCTGTACCTGAGTGGGAGACCAGGAGGAAGCTCCTGGCTCCTGGCTTCAGATCAGTGTAGCTCCAGCCATTGCGGCCATATTGGGGGTGAAGCAGTGGAAGGAAGACTTTTTTTTTTTTTTTGACAGGCAGAGTGGACAGTGAGAGAGAGAGAGACAGGGAGAAAGGTCTTCCTTTTCCATTGGTTCACCCTCCAATGGCTGCTGTGGCTGGCGCGCTCGGCCAGCACACCATGCTGATCCGAAGCCAGGAGCCAGGTGTTTCCTCCTGGTCTCCCATGCAGGTGCAGGGCCCAAGCACTTGGGCCAACCTCCACTGCCCTCCTGGGCCAGAGCAGAGAGCTGGACTGGAAGAGGGGCAACCGGGACAGAATCCAGTGCCCCACCCGGGACTAGAACCCGGTGTGCCGGCGCCACAGACGGAGGATTAGTCTGTTGAGCTGGAGTGCTGGCCAAAAGGAAGACCTTTTCTCTGTCTCTCTCACTGTCTAACTCTGTCAAATAAATTTTAAAAAAGAGAGAGAGAGAGAGAAAAGTTTTAGGTTTGAAGAAAAATTGGGCAGCAAGTACAGCGAGTTTCTTCTTGACCCTTCCCTAACCCCCACCCGCATTTCCTTCATTATAACACCTTTCATTAGTGTGGTCCATCTGTTACAGTTGATGAGCCAGTATTGATACCTCATTATTAACTGGTCCGTGTTTGTGTTAGGCCCACTCTTTGTGTTACACATCCTATGAATTTCCACAAATGTAACGTGATATGGACCCACCGTTATAGTGTCATCGGGGATTGTTTCACCACTCTGAAGACCCTCGCCCTCTGCCTGCTGGTGCTTCCTCCACCCAACACCTGGCAACAACTGGTCTTCTTACTGTCTCCATTTTTCTGCCTTTTCTAGAACATCATGTGGTTGGAATCACACAGTGTGTAGCCCTTCCAGACAGGCTTCTGAATAAATTATTTTTTAAATCAAAAATTGAAAGCCAACCATAATGAATAAAACAAAAATCACCAGAAACTTCGCTATTTTGAAAGACTCATTGTTAACCATGCACATAATTTACCACTTTTTCATGTAAATAGAACCTGATGTGCAAAATATTATGTTGTTTTTGGTCTTTCACTTTACAGTGTATGATGAAATCCATGCGATTCAGGATTCTTTAAGATCTGTTAAGACTGTTTCACGGTGTGGCACATTAGATCAGTGAGTGAGTGAGACCTGTACTGTCAGATATTTAGGCTGTTTTCACCTGTGGCAGGTGATCCAGTCTTGGGGATCCTGTCTTAAAATACAAAAGACCGGCAGGCACCGTGGCTCACTAGGCTAATCCTCCGCCTGCGGTGCCGGCACACCAGGTTCTTTTTTTTTTCTTTTTTCTTTTTTTTTTATTTTTGACAGGCAGAGTGGACAGTGAGAGAGAGAGACAGAGAGAAAGGTCTTCCTTTGCCGTTGGTTCACCCTCCAATGGCTGCCGCGGACAGCGCGCTGCGGCCGGCGCACCGCGCTCATCCGATGGCAGGAGCCAGGTGCTAGGTGCTTATCCTGGTCTCCCATGTGGGTGCAGGGCCCAAGCACTTGGGCCATCCTCCACTGCACTCCTGGGCCACAGCAGAGGGCTGGCCTGGAAGAGGGGCCACCGGGACAGAATCCGGTGCCCCGACCGGGACTAGAACCCGGTGTGCCGGCGCCGCAAGATTAGCCTGTTGAGCCACGGCGCCGGCCAGCACACCAGGTTCTAGTCCTGGTCGGGGTGCTGGATTCTGCCCCGGGTGCCCCTCTTCCAGGCCAGCCCTCTGCTGTGGCCTGGGAGTGCAGTGGAGGATGGCCCAAGTGCTTGGGCCCCGCACCCCATGTGAGACCAGGAGAAGCACCTGGCTCCTGCCTTCAGGTCAGCACGGTGCGCCGGCTGTGGCGGCCATTGGAGGGTGAACCAACAGCAAAGGAAGGCCTTTCTCTCTCTCTCTCTCTCTCTCTCACTGTCCACTCTGCCTGTCAAAAAGGGGGGGGAGGGACTTGTGTTGTTCACTAGGTGCCAAAAATTGAATAGGTTGTTGAGAGGGAGCCTATGGTGCAGAGCAGAGCCAGTTGGGTGCTTTGAAGACTTGGGGTGGGGAACAGAGGGCAGGGGGTGTGTCTAGGAGGAAGGGAAAGAGAACCTGGGGCTGCTGGCTAGGGCTCATCAGCACCAGGGACTGGAGTGTTGTGCAGGCTGAGGAAGCACTGAATTTCTCCAAGAGCACTGACTTTTTCTGCAGTCGGTTTATCATGCTGGTTGAGAACTTGAGGTCTGCTATGGGCAGTCTACACGCTCAGGCTGTTTGACTTTGGGCTAAACCATGAAGACTTCAACCTCAAAAAGGATCCACTTCAAAGGCTGTTGTGACATTCAGTGAGATTCTACACGCAAAGTGCTGAGCTAAGTAAGTGCCAGTGAATGCTTGGTAAATTTTAGCAATAATAATGAGGATAAGAAAACTTAGCATCGGTTCTTTAATAAAAGCAAAGAAGCCAATCACCAACAGCATAGGTCAGCATGGCAAGAGGTTGGCGTGAGGCTCACGCTTCCTAGGCTTCCTAGGGGAAGGCCCAGCACATTTCATAATGCCAGCGTGACCTGGATCCAAGTGGGTGGGGAACTACAGGAGCAGAACATGGAAACACCCCATTAGGTAACTCCATAGGAATTTGGGAAACTTCAACGATTTTTTGCAAGCTTTCTGCCAGTCTATATGGTTGTTCTCATGTGTAACTGTCTCTAGTTCCTACCTTTCTTTGACTGCTAAATCCAGCCATCGCCAGAGGATTTTCAAATGGATTCACGGCCTTTGAAATCCATTAGTCCTACTTCCCACCATTGATGGCCTTTCCATCTCTGATGTTCCTACGTATCTGTCTAATCCAGGAGGCATCCTGGATTCTTCCCCTCTTCTGTCCCTCCCAAGCAAACCTTGCTGATTGTATCTTCAACATAGACCTTAGGTCTCTCCTCTTCCTGCCATCACCACTGGCCCTGCCATCCTCACTAAATGGAGTGAGCATCCTCCATCCCTCAATCAGCCCCTAACAAACCTATAGGCTATTCTCCCCAGAACCAGGGCAGCTTTTTAAATTTTATTTATTTATTTTAAATTATTTATTTATTTTGACAGGCAGAGTTAGTGAGAGAGAGAGAGACAGGGAGAAAGGTCTTCCTTTTCCGTTGATTCACCCCCCAACGTGGCTGCTATGGCAGGCGCACTGCGCCGATACAAAGCCAGGAGCCAGGTGCTTCTTCCTGGTCTCCCATGGGGTGCAGGGCCCAAGCACTTGGGCCATCCTCCACTGCCCTCCCGGGCCACAGCAGAGAGCTGGACTGGAAGAGGAGCAACCGGGACAGAATCCGGCGCCCCAACCGGGAATAGAACCCGGTGTGCCGGCACCACAAGCGGAGGATTAGCCGAGCTGTGGCTTTTACCTTTTATTTATTTTATTTTTTATTTTACCTTTTATTTATTATTTATTTTACCTTTTATTTCATTTTTGTTTATTTTATTATTTATTATTTATTTTACCTTTTATTTATTTTATTTATTATTTTATTTTATTTACCTTTTATAAAGGTAAATTAGATCATGACTTTCTTCCTATCTTAGGCCAAGCCCCAGAAGCAGACTTTGACCCAAGAATTCGTGAGCAGATGTTCTATTTCCAAAGTGCCCGAGGAGAAACTGCTAAGGGGGTGGGACAGGAAAGCTGGGCAGGAATGCAGACATCGTGAAGGGAGGAAAAAGCCCGGAAGCCTGCACTTGAGGCACAGACCCAGCCTCAGTCAGAATCTTGCATCCAGAACCTTGCTCCTCCTAAAGACAAGGGGCTGAGCTTTCGGCCTTTGCTTAGCAAACTGAGTCTTCGGCAAAGGTGGTTTGGGAGGAGCTAACTGTGCAAAAGAGCAAACAACTATGGTGGCTGCAGGGCTGTCCTTGGAACCAAGTCATAGCCAGGTGTCCATCCTTAGAAACAAAAGCGCACAAATGCCAGGGGCCTGGCACAAGAAAACCACAAAGGGACCCAAAAGAACCTCAGGAGAGCAGCAAACAGCTGTTCCCTCCCTTACATCCTACCCTCGGCCCTTGTTCCTTCCTTGATAGCCTATCACACACTTGTTAAGTAAGTTATGCAATTATTGGTTTCCTTACTTGTCTGTCATCTGCTTTCTCCACTAAAATGAAGCCTCCAGGAGTGCCGTGAACATGTTTGTCTTGTTGCCTTTTGCACTCCAGTTCCTAAGATAGAGATGAAGCACTGTGGATCATCCCCACAAACATGAATGAAGGAGGGAAACTTGGAATGGAAGTCTTTTTTTTTTTTTTTTTTTGACAGGCAGAGTGGACAGTGAGAGAGAGAGAGAGAGACAGAGAGAAAGGTCTTCCTTTTTGCCATTGGTTCACCCTTCAATGGCCGCCGCGGCTGGCGCACTGCAGCCGGCACACCGCGCTGATCCGATGGCAGGAGCCAGGTGCTTCTCCTGGTCTCCCATGGGCGCAGGGCCCAAGCACTTGGGCCATCCTCCACTGCACTCCCGGGCCACAGCAGAGAGCTGGCCTGGAAGAGGGGCAACCAGGACAGAATCCAGCGCCCCGAGTGGGACTAGAACCCGGTGTGCCGGCGCCGCAAGGCAGAGGATTAGCCTATTGAGCCGCGGCACCGACGGAATGGAAGTCTTGTACAGAGCAAAGTAGCTCATCCTATTGCCAGGGCCTTAACTGCAAATCTGTCCCAAGACTGAACTGTAATCTGTTCCCCATCATTTGCACTAACTGGCCTCCTTTCTGGAAGAACTCAGTAGATGACTGTACTTCCATTTCAGTCCCTTAGGTACCCAGTGTCCCACCTCATCCAGACTAATCAATTATAGCTCCTCCAAAGGTTCTGCATTTGACATAGATTTTAGAACCGTTGGCATCCACTGGTTCACCAGTCTGACCAACATCCTTTTAAACACCTGTATTATGCACAGCAATGCCTCCCACACTGTCCTGAATATGCCCTGTCTTGGAAAGCAAACTGAGTAAAACCGGATTAGAATTTGGAGGAAAACTCGAGGTTACCCAGCTGGGGTTCTGGAGTCAACAGACATGGGTTTGAATCCCAGCTCCACTCACTATTTTTTTTAAAAGATTTATTTATTTATTTATTTATTTATTTGAAAGGCAGAGTTACAGAGAGGCAAAAACAGAGGCAGAGAGAGAGAGAGAGAGAGAGATCGATCTTCCATCCAATGATTCATTCCCCAAATAGCTGCAGCGGCCGGAGCTGAGCCGATCCAAAGCCAGGAGCCAGGAGCCTCCTCCAGGTCTCCCACGTGGGTGCAGGGGCCCAAGCCTTGGGCCATCCTCTACCTGCTTTTCCAGGTCATAGCAGAGAGCTGTATCAGAAGTGGAGCAGCCAGGACTCAAACCAGCGCCCATATGGGATGCCAGCACTGCAGGCGTCAGCTTTACCAGCTATGCCACAGCGCTAGCTCCCTCCACTCACTATTGGGTGACTTATCTGGAGCAAAAAATACTTAATTTCTTTAAACCTCATTGTCTTCCTCTGTACAGTGGGAAAACTAATGGCACCCACCTGACAGAGTTGTTGTAAGGGCTGAACAGGGCATCTGTTCAGATGTAACCCCCTTAGCCGAGTTTCCTACCCATCCTTAAGTATTTACAGCTTCCCCAGACCTTACATCTGACTAATGGCTCAACAGGTCCCTGCAGGCTACTCTTCTCTAGTTAGATCTTCCCGTTAACTCAACTCCGTCCCAGACCTTGCCCTGACCTTCATTTTCAATAAGGCGTCCACCTGATTTCTGTCCCATTTCCTCATCTTCACTCTCTTACTCCTTGCTACTCATCCATCCACCATGTAGCCATTCCCTACCCCCCGCTCTTTCATTTGTCTTTTCCCAATGAATTCTTGTTTGTGGTCTTTTGCACCCCATCTCTCATGATGGCCTGGAAACTCTAATCAGTAAGATGTTTTTGATTTTTTTTTTATTCTCCCCTTTGGTTCTTCCTCCTCCTTGACTCCAGCAGATAGTTGGGAGGAAATGATCAACATGGTAACAATAAAATCAGTAAACACTGGGGCTGGCACTGTGCCATAGCTGGTAAAGCTGCCTCCTGCAGTGCTGGCATCCCATATGGGCACTAGTTCGAGACCCAGCTGCTCCACTTCCAATCCAGCTCTCTGCTGTGGCCTGGGAAGGCAGCAGAGGATGGCCCAAGTCCTTGGGTCCCTGTACCTGCTTGGGAGACCCAGAAGAAGCTCCTGTCTCCTGGCTTTAGATCAGCCCAGCTGCAGCCATTGTGGCCATTTGGGGAGTGAACCAGCGGATAGAAGATCTCTCTCTTTCTGTCTCTGCCTCTCTGTAACTCTGCCTTTGAAATAAATATAAATATTTTTTAAAAAATAAAATAAATAGAATTGGTAAATGCTGTTTCTTTCACCACACAGGCATCTTAAGCTACAGGCCCTTTTCCATTTTCTCATTGCCACAGATTGAGAGGTACAAACCCAGGGAGGCAGGGATCACCAGCAGTAAGGTCAGAGGACAATCATGAGGCTGGACTCTTGCTTGTTCATGTGTTTCCTTCCCACTGTGATGATAAGATCTCTGCCACAGGGGCCAGCACCGTGGTGTAGTAGGTAAAGCAGCTGCCTGTAGTGCTGGCATCCCACATGGGCACTGGTTGGAGTTCCAGCTGCTCCACTTCCATTCTGGCTCTCTGCTATGCCTGGGAAAACAGAAGATGGCCCAAGTCCTTGAACCCCTGCACCCACATGGGAGACCTGAAATGAAGGAAGCTCATGGCTCTTAGTTTTGGGTTGGACCAGCTCCAGCCATTGCAGCCATTTGGGGAGTAAACCAGCAGATGGAAAACCTCTCTCTCTCTTTGCCTCTGCCTCTCAAATAAACAAATACATCTTAAAAAAAAAATCTCTGCTACAATGATAGTTGTCTGTCTTGTTTCTGACTTTAATGTAAATGCCGTTAATATTTTTGTCATTAATTATGATTGCATTTCTAGGCTCTGTGTTAAATAGTTTTTATACAATTAAAGTATAGACTTGAAGGGGCCAGCATTGTGGCTTAATGGGTTAAGCCACTACCTGAAATGCTAGCATTCCGTATGGTCACCGGTTCTGCTTTAATTCTGATCCAGCTCCCTACTAATGTACCTGGGAGAGCAGTGGAAGGTGGCCCAGGTGCTTGAACCCTTGCATCCATGTGGGAGACCTTGATGAAGTTCCCGACTCCTGGCTTCGAGCATGGCCCAGCCCCAGCCATTGCAGCCATCTGGGGAGTGAACAAGCAGATGGAAGATACACCTCTCTATCTCTTCCTCTTTCTATGTAACTCTGACTTTAAAATAAACAAATTTTTTTTTAAAAAAGATTTATTTATTTATTTGAAAGAGTTACACAGAGAGAGAAGCAGAGGCAGAGAGAGAGAGGTCTTCCATCCGCTGGTTCATCCCCAATCGGCCACAATGGCCAGAGCTCTTCTGATCTGAAGCCAGGAACCAGGGGCCTCTTCTGGGTCTCCCACATGGGTGCAGGAGCCCAAGCACCCAGGTCATCCTCTGCCGCTTTCCCAGGCCATAGCAGAGAGCTGGATTGGAAGTGGAGCAGTCGGGATTCGAACCAGTGCCCATATGGGATGCCGGCACTGCAGGCAGCGGTCCCATTTGCTATGCCACAGTGCCGGCCCCATAAATCTTTTTTAAAAAAGTATAGACTTGAGTTTCCAGGTAGGGTACAGAGTACTAAAATCAAGAAAGAAGAGAGATCCTTAGATTGGTTAGGGAAGTATGCAGTGGATAACAGAAGAGAGAATTGAGGCCAAGTGGATAGGCTGTGGATGATGGAGCATCCTGTCCCAAGGGCCTGTCATGGTGCTAATGGTTAGCTCTCCTACTCTGTTCTATAAAAACTGACGTTGCATTCAGCTGTAGTGAACCTTTGAGTGCAGAAATGACAGGACTAGGCTCTATTTACAGTTGCTTCTTCTTTGATTATTTATGCAAGCAACTTCGGATTTTCAAGAAAGTTTTTGGTAAACATTGGAGCAGATAAGTGAAACTTCCTCTCTTTTCAAGAAAGCTTTTTTGGGCTGGCGCCGCGGCCCACTAGGCTAATCCTCCGCCTTGCAGTGCCGGCACACCGGGTTCTAGTCCTACTCAGGGTGCCGGATTCTGTCCCGGTTGTCCCTCTTCCAGGCCAGCTCTCTGCTGTGGCCAGGGAATGCAGTGGAGGATGGCCCAAGTGCTTGGGCCCTGCACCCCATGGGAGACCAGGAGAAGCACCTGGCTCCTGCCATCAGATCAGCGCGGTGCGCCAGCTGCAGTGCGCCAGCCGCGGCAGCCATTGAAGTGTGAACGAACGGCAAAAGGAAGACCTTTCTCTCTGTCTCTCTCTCTCTCATTGTCCACTCTACCTGTCAAAAAAAAAAAAAAAAAAAAAGCTTTTTTGGAAGTGGACCTGATGCTGGTTTACCATTCCAATCGGCTAATGTGAAAGCCACTTCTTGTCTTCGCTGTGGGCAAATCAGGCCTCTGTTTCTCCCCGATAGAAATTTAGGAAGAAAACGCAGTAATTCCCAACAGAGACCAGTGTAGATGACAGTACCATCCGAAAGGGCTGTCAGAGGTTGCGGTCTGGCCTCTGAGAATGCTGGCAACTGAGGTTGCTTGCTGTGTGCTGTCAGCTTGACAGGAGGCTGGCTGCAGGATGTGGTTCTGCCATTTGGACAGGAAACTCTTGGAGAGAGAAGTGGTCGCCAGTGAGACACTGGTGAGGTGCACTCAGCACTGGAATTTCCAGTCAGAGTGTGTGCGACAAGCAAAACAAAGTCGTGAACAGTCATAGATAAGGATTTCACAACAATCAACCTGCATGTGCAAGGGACTGATGAAGGGAAAGAACATTCCACCCTCGAAGCTGCCTAGCAGGGCATCTGCTGACTGCGATTCTACCCCTATTGTATGGTGCTCTTGTTTTGCTTTGGCCAGGGTTGGATGGGATATCGGCCAATCTGCCCCCAGATAACCGAGAGTTGACCCTGCTTGACTATTTAACTCAGTTGTTCACAAAGGCTCAGCAACGTGAGAATTGAAACAAATGAGGCATGTGTCAGACAGCCTTGGAAGAGTCTCAGAAGGTGACAAGTAAATAAAATCTATGAAGAAAAGTTGAAGGAAGCAGCATAGTCAGTCTTAAAGGAGAAGGTGGCAGGCTAACTTAGTGACAGTTTCCAGTACAGTAAAGCAGATCATCTACACACTGTGCCCTAGAGGAGGCACAGGTGTAGCCTCAGGAATGTGGGCTCCAGCCTCACCTCTGCCAGAGGGGCCTGGGCACCCCCTCCATCTGGGCCGCAGTGTCCATCTCTGCAAAACAAAAAGCTGGACCACTTTGAGGTTCCCAGACAAGACTTCCTGTAAGACCGCAGAGAAGATGTGTTTAGACATTTCAACCACCATAAAGACAGTATGTTTAGACCTCTGTATTTGCAGGTTCTGAGTCCATGGATACAACCAACCATGATACAAACTATTTGAAAAAAATGTGTCTAGACTGAACCTGTACAGACTTTTTTCCTTGCTGTTATTCCCTAAACCGCATAGTACAATGCCTGTTTACTTAGCACTTAGTACCATCATAAATAATCTAGACAAGACTGAAAGTGTACAAGAGGGTGTGGGGGGAGGGTGACATGTAAATACTGCATTGTATATAAGGGCTTGAGCATCCAAGAATTTACATATCTTTGGGAGGCCCTGGAACAAATCTCCTGAACATACTGAGGGATGACTGTACTTTTTTAAAAATTTATTTTGACAGATAGAGTGGACAGTGAGAGAGAGAGAGACAGAGGGAAAGGTCTTCCTTTTCCATTGGTTCACCCCCCCCACAATGACCGCTGTGGCCGGCGCACCACGCTGATCCGAAGCCAGGAGCCAGGTGCTTCTCTTGGTCTCCCATGCAGGTGCAGGGCCCAAGCACTTGGGCCATCCTCTACTGCACTCCCAGGCCACAGCAGAGAGCTGGCCTGGAAGAGGGGCAACCGGGACAGAATCTGGTGCCCTGACTGGGACTAGAACCTGGGGTGCCGGCTCCACAGGCAGAGGATTAGCCTAGTGAGCCACGGTGCCAGTCAGGGATGACTGTACTTTAAAATTATTACATACCCGATGTATTTATTTTGCGATCAGAATCTTTCAAATGTGGGATCCATAAGGAAAAAGAATAATTAAAGAGGTACTAGTGATAAGAATGTGGGAAGCAGACTGATGTAACAAGAGTAGGGCCAAGGCCTGTGTCATCTTCAAATTTGTAACCCCAGCACAGCACCTCTTTAGCACACATGACTGCCATGTGCCCGATATGCTTAAAATAGAAACAGGCTAGGTCCCTGGTGCAGTGATTAAGATACCACTTGGGACGCCCACATCCCATGTCCAAGAGCCTGGTTTGATCCTGGCTCTGCTCCTGCTTCTGGCTTCCTGCTACTGTGCACCCTGGGGAGGAAGCAGGTGATGGCTCAAGTACTTGGTCCCTGATACCCATGTGGAAAACCTGGATGGGGTCCCTGATTCCTGGCTTTGGCCTGGCCCAATCCTGGCTGTGGCAGGTATTTGCAGAGTGAAGTAGGAGATGTAAGATCTCTTTGTCTAATAAAAAAAAGCTCACACAAAATATAGAAGAGCATACAATAAACACTCACTCACCCCTCACCCAGCCCTGTGACTCCTCCTCAAGGCCAGTCTGTCTTTTCTATGCTCCCACTTCACTGGCTGACCCCTAGCTCTCCCTGCAAATTATCTCAAAATAAGCCCTAGGCATCATATAATTTCACCCACAAATATTTCAAGTTGTCATTCTAAAAGATAAATACTATAGAAACACAACCATAATATTATCACACCTAAAAATGAAAAATACGTCCTTCAGTATCATTTAGGGTCAATTCAGTGTGCACATTTCCCCAGCTGTGCCATAAAGATAGGTTTTCGGAAAGAGTTTGTTTAAAGCAGGATCTAGCTGTTGCAACTGGGTGATATGTATACTGCTTCATTTCACCTAGAGTCTGCCCCCTGAACTTCCTACTCCTTATGATTTACTTGTTGAAGAGACTGGGTCACTTGCATTTCCTGCAAACTGTGGATAGAGCAAAAGATTTGATGAAGTTCAGTTTCTATCCTTTGGCAAGCAGGTTTCACAGGCAGCTTTTTGTCTTTCCATCAGGAGGTATTGAGTGATGTGGGGGGCCATTGATGATGCCTGCCTAGATCCATTATTTCATTAAGAGTTGCAAGATGTTGATAGGCGCCTTCATTTCAGAGCTGTATTACTTCTTCATTTATTAGCCGGAATATTTCTATAAAGAAAAACGTCCTTTCATCAACTATTTGATTGTCCTGACATACAGTTGGAAAAAGAAAGGGAGAACAAATGCTGCTGCTTTTCCTTTATTTATCAGTTTCAAAGTATTAGCCTGATTCCCTGGCATCCTTCAAGGATGATGAATGCAACTTCCTTTTTAGGTACCATTATGAACTCATTGCTTTAAATATATTTAATGAGCTTGAGTTCAATGAGGATTTAGCTCTGTGGGCTCTTGCCCCACAGAGTTTCAAAATTTGGCAAGTATCTTGACAGATATCTTTGATGCAGACCTCTTCCCTCCAACAGGACTTTGTTCTCTATATGCTGCAAGCCCGTGGGAAAATGCCCCCCACTATTAGATACTTCTGGCCCAGTCTCTTCTGCCCTATCCTAGACTTCAGCAAAACTGGCCATGTGTTTAGAGCAAGGCTGGGTTCTAATGTTATGCCAGACCACACTGATTATCACAAACTCTACTAGTTTTCCTTTGCCCCCGAGAGACCTTCTGCCTGAGCCAAGCTCTGTCCTTGGCCTGCATACCCAGAGTTGGCAGAAACCCCCAGGGAAGAAAATGGCCAGAGATGATTAGCTCATTCAGAAGGGGCTCTTTCCTGTCCAGAATATTAGTTCCCCAGGCCTCGGTGCTACCACAACTCTCCACCGTCTTTAAAAACATAATCTTTGTAACATACCCAATTTTTCCTCTTTGTTTCCACAGCAGCATTGGATTGTTACAAATATATTCTATCAAGAAGAGAAAGCCTAGTGCAACTATTTCTTTCTTTCTTGCTTGCTTGCTTGCTTTTTCTTTCTTTTTTTTTTTTTTACAGGCAGAGTGGATAGTGAGAGAGAGAGACAGAGAGAAAGGTCTTCCTTTTGCCGTTGGTTCACCCTCCAATGGCCACCGCAGCCTGCGTGCTGCAGCCGGCGCACCTCGCTGATCCAAAGGCAGGAGCCAGGTGCTTCTCCTGGTCTCCCATGGGGTGCAGGGCCCAAGCACTTGGGCCATCCTCCACTGCACTCCCGGGCCACAGCAGAGAGCTGGACTGGAACAGGGGCAACTGGGACAGAATCTGGCGCCCCGAGTGGGACTAGAACCTGGTGTGCCGGCGCCGCAAGGCGGAGGATTAGACTATTGAGCCATGGCGCCGGCTGCAACTATTTCAATACAGTCTCGTGCTGCATGTGATTTTCATTGGGCAGATCACATCTGTGACAGTGGTTCCATAGTATTATACTGCCTGGTTCATGATACATGAACAATGATGAAATTACTGCTGGGGCATTTCTCGGAATGGATGCCCATTGTGAAGCAATGCATACTTAATCATGGTAAGATTAAGCAGGTATGATATGACTGAATTAAACCAGATCATACCATAGTCCTTCCTCTGCACCCCTACTATAGTGAGGATAGATGCTCCATGTAGACCAGCCAGTGTTTCTTGCACTGAAACTGGGGACCAGGGGGATTTTTCATTTCATAGCAGGTGGGAGGTGTGATGAAGCTGTGAGGACAGGTCTGGGAGTTTCTCCTGGCTCTCTTCCATGCTCATGGCAGAAGCCAGTCTCCAGCAGGAGGAAATGAAGCCCTCACACAGAAAGGAGAGGCTCAGTGACCCTGGGATCCCTGATCCCAGTCACTTGCTCTCGCTGTGGTTTGTTGCTTGAGCCACACATTTCCTGTTTCTTGCAAGGCTGGGCCATCTCCATCAGTTTTTTGTCCTTGGACTTCATGAAACATCCCTGTGTCCACATAATGCATCATGCTTTTCTTCTAGAGCAAGGGAGAGGGGCTCAGGTTACCTGTAACTTAGAGTCTTAACTAAGTCTGCTTCTTGAATGATGAGGCAAGTTCAAGTATCTCCTCTCCTTGCACAGAAGGAAGGGAGAGAAGGGACGGTGCTATTTCTGAGGCCTCAACTTTGGATCATGTTCTCACCTCTAGGAGAAGTGGATGGATGCCTCTGGATTCTGACCACCCAGCCCACCGTGGGAAGAACCTCAGATAGGTCTAGGATGTCATCCAAGCATTTCTGCCAAAGCCAGTCTACCTGGGAAATGGCATTGGCTCCCTCCAACAATTTCAGAAGAGGGGAGGGAATGCAAACAGGAGAGATTCCTGTGTTTGCATCTTTCACCTGCTCCCGGGGCTCCTGTCTTGCAGAGGAGCCTCAAGTTTACACCAGAGAGTAAACAAGATAGCTATTTGGACACCACACACCACTTTGCCAGTTTCCGTCCCCTTGAATTATTTACCATCTAATTGCACTGAAACAGAATCTGGACACACAGAGTCAGGAATGCAGCCTCACTTGTGAGCTGGAGAAGGAAAACTCAAGTTTGGTGAAGTTTCTGGAGCAGACGCATGAGGCTTCCGGGAGTTTTCTGGCCTAGGGCAAGCTGTGGGCTAGGGGGTGAAACCATTACAGCAGTGGAGAGCAAGTCCCTGGCTGCAAGGGGCCCCGGAGCTCACCAATCTCGTCACTCTGCCAAGGCCACCATCTCCCTCCAGGGCTGCAGGCTGGCTTCCAGTCTGGACTTCCCCTCCCTCGCTTTGTCACCCAGAAGTCCCTGAGCCTTGATCTACAAAAGGAGGTCTGGGTGGAGAATAGGCCTCTTTTTACGTTATAAAAATGAGTACAGATTTTATTTTCACTATCATACCAATCATTTCCCATAGGAAGAAATATGAAAACAAGAGAAGCATTTTAAAAAAGTAGTAAACCCGAAAACTTTTCTATGTTTTCTTAGAAAGAGTATGAGAGATAAAACTCACTGCTCGCCGGTGCCGCGGCTCAATAGGCTAATCCTCCGCCTTGCGGCGCCGGCACACTGGGTTCTAGTCCCGGTCGGGGCGCCGGATTCTGTCCCGGTTTCCCCTCTTCCAGGCCAGCTCTCTGCTGTGGCCCGGGAGGGCAGTGGAGGATGGCCCAAGCGCTTGGGCCCTGCACCCCATGGGAGACCAAGAGAAGCACCTGGCTCCTGGCTTCGGATCAGCGCGGTGCGCCGGCCGCAGCAGTCATTGGAGGGTGAACCAACGGCAAAGGAAGACCTTTCTCTCTGTCTCTCTCTCACTGTCCACTCTGCTTGTTAAAAAAAAAAAAACCTCACTGCTCAATAAGTCACTCCTGATGTTTTTGATACATTTTCCTTATCTTTTTCAAACCAAATATGTATCATAATTTTGAGAATATAAATTATACTGTTTTAATGTAGTTTTTCTTCTATTGAATATTTTATAAGGAGCCTCGTCCCATGCCAATAAATATTCTGCAAAAACAAGATTTTTAATGGCTAATTATTTTTAAATAGTTCACTATCAAGAGGCACATATTTAGGTTCCAAGGAATTCAGTTTGATTGCATATGAAAATTGAAACGGGGCAGTAGGAAACATCCTGATAAGAACACACAAAGTCGCAGAGCAGAGAGGACCACGGACAGCCCTGGAGACAAGTCTGCTCAGGCAGCACAGAGACCCTGCCCTAATGGCCCCACACAGGAAGTGAGAGAGAGGCTGTGTGAGATGGCCAATCTAGGGTGGGGATATGTGAGCACTCAGGTGAGGATGCACGAGTGGGTCACTGTCCTAGGAAATGCATGACCCCAAGCACTGGACATCTTTGTTCCTGCTGTCAGGCTACTGCATGTGCTACTGTAGCCTGAGCAGCACAGGCCAAGCACAACCTTTATGTGCCCATTTCCTTCCAGACTTCTTCCTTCCTTTCTTTTTCCTTTTTCACAATTTATTTATTTGAAAGGCAGAGTTACAGAGAGAGGGTGAAACAGAGAAAGAGAACAAGAGAGATCTTCCCTCTGCTGTTTCACCCCGCAAATGTCTGCAACAGCCAGTGCTGGAACAGGCCAAAGCCAGGAGCCAGGAATTCCATCTGGGTCTTCCACAGTGGTGGCAGGGACCCAATTACTTGGGCCATCATCCACGGCGTTCCCAGGCCCATCAGCAAGGAACTGATCAGAAGCGGCGTAGCCAGGACTCCGTCTGGCGCTCTGACATGGGTCGCTGGACGCTGGTGCTGCAAGTGATGGCTTAACCCCCTACACCACAACGCCAGCACAGTTTTTTCCCTAAGCCTAGTTTTTTCTCCTTTCACATAGTTTAAATCTGTAGTACGAATGTTTTGTCAACTTTTTTGTTTATCTTGCAAGTTTAGTCTTTGGGTTTGCCTTGTACTATTAGGAGTTTAGGATACAAGAAAAGGAAATGTAGATGAACAGAAAAAGGTGATCTATCCGTTTGCTGGTTAGAGTCCCAGTTACACCACCATTTCAACTCAGCATGATTTTGACGTTTTCAAGGTCAATGGTCCACTTGTAACCAATAGATTTGGGGATGGGGAAGGAAGAAGGCAGACACGTATCTCCAGAAGGGTGAGGTTCCGTTTCCTCACGGACAACAGGGTATGGGGTAAGTAAAGGCATGTCAGGGAAAGGCAGAGTCACACACACCTGCTCATTATATCAAGTGTCTGGAAAGGCTCTGAATAATTAAGGCACAGCCGGCTCCCTCCAGGTGCAGGTGTTCAGGAGCATTTCCAGACAAGCAGCTCTCCTTGCAAAACTGGAGCAGAGGATCTCATTACTTGAAAAGGGGTCCAGCTGGTAGCTATGGCAACCCCCTTCTTCAGCCTTACAACTCGCCTTTGGGCTGCAGTAGACGAAGCTTCTAGGAAAACACTACTGCTCCAGCCCCTCACGGTGACTAAGAGCTTTGAAGCCCCAGGGCCGGCGCTGCAGTGCTGTGGGTTAAAGCCCTGGCCTGTAATGCTGGAATCCCAAATGGGCATAGTTCTAGTCCTGGATGCCCCACTTCTGATCCAGCTCCCTTCTAATGCACCTGGGAAAGCAACAGAGAGCGGCCCAAGTCCTTGGGCCCTGCATCCACGTAGGAGACCCGTTAAAAACTCCTAGCTTCGGATCAGCTCAGCTCTGGCCATTGTGGCCATTTGGGGAGTGAACCAGTGGAAAGAAGACCTCGCTCGCTCGCGCTCTCTCTCTCTCTCTCTCTCTCTGTAACTTTTTCAAATAAATAAAATAAATCTTTAAAAAAAAATAAAAAAAGAGCTTTGAAGCCCCACTGTCTAGGACTTGTGTCCAGACTTCTCTGCCACATTCTGTGTAACCTAGGGTGATTGACTCAACCTCTCTGATCCCCAGTTTCTGTACCTTATAAAAGAGGGATAATAACTCCCTCCCTCTGGTTAGTGAGGCATCTTATACAAGGCTTTACTATGGTGCCTGGTGTACTGCAGATAATTTCCTAAGGATACCCTCACCTTATTTCCCAGTAAGGGGTTCTTAGACTTTAACCAAACGAACAATGTCCAGAACTGGGATAGAGCTATTCCTTAGAACCATAAAGAATCGCAGCTAATAGTTATTGAGGATTTCCCATGTGCTGGCTATTACGCTGAATGTTGCACACATAATCTCAACAAACTTATTTAAGGATAAATATCATCAAAGTTCAGAGAAGTTAAGGCACTTTGCCAAGATCACACCTAGTAGGTGCTCATCAAGGTCCAATCCCGATTCTGCCTCTTAATTAACAAGTCGGTGTTCTTACTCTCAAGGTAAACGGGTCTCTGGGTCACTCAGGTGCCAGCACCTCACTTCCAGAAGAGCTATGCGAAGCGGGGTGGAGTGGGGTTGGGGTTGGCGGGGAGGAAGGGAGGGTCCTGTCACCCTGCAGGAAGGGCAGACAGGCGTCCTTAGGTCCATGGGGCCAGACTGCCCTCTAGTGTTCAGGAATCCTGGGGCCAGACGGAGTAGACCAGGTTGCTTCCCCTAGTTTATGGCCAATGCTCCTCCCTTCCAGCAGGGGAAACTTACCTATCTAAGTTGGTGTTTTCCTGTTGGCCAAAGGGCTTCTCCTAGGACTGGGGGTAAAATGGGCGGTAAGGCCTGGGAGTTAGGGAGAAGAACTGTCTTGGTTGCTAGAGCAGCAATGGTCAAACAGGTTAAGATTTGGACCATGGGGTGGGGGGATTTTCTCTTCTTTCCAGCACCTGCCATCTAATAGGTCTCACTGAACACCAAGTGAAGCTTCAGCCTCATAGTCAAGAAGGGCAGAGTTCTGCTAACTTAAATGTGATGCCCTTAAGAGTAATCATAGGGGCCACGGTGGCGTAGTGGGTAAAGCCACTGCCTGCAGTGCCGGCATCCCATGTGGGTGCCAGTTCGTGTCCTGGCAGATCCACTTCTGATCCAGCTCTCTGCTATGGCCTGGGAAAGCAGTGGAAGATGGCCCAAGACCTTGGGCACCTCTACCCGCATGGGAGACCTGGAAGAAGCTCCTGGCTCCTGGCTTTGGATCAGCTCAGCTCTGGCTGTTGTGGCCCATTGGGGAGTGAACCAACAGATGGAAGACCTCTGTCTCTCTGTCTCTGCCTCTCCTTCTCTCTCTGAGTAAGTCTGATTTTCAAGTAAGTAAATAAATCTTTTTTTATTTAAAAAAAAAAAAAGAGTGATCATAAAGTTGTTCATATATTTTTGCCAGGAACTCTAATAGAAAAGACATGGTAAGGCCGGCGCCGTGGCTCAACAGGCTAATCCTCCGCCTTGCGGCACCGGCACACCGGGTTCTAGTCCCGGTCGGGGCGCCGGATTCTGTCCCGGATGCCCCTCTTCCAGGCCAGCCCTCTGCTGTGGCCCGGGAGTGCAGTGGAGGATGGCCCAAGTGCTTGGGCCCTGCACCCCATGGGAGACCAGGGAAAAGCACCTAGCACCTGGCTCCTGCCATCGGATCAGCGCGGTGCGCCGGACGCAGCGCGCCATCCGCGGCAGCCATTGGAGGGTGAACCAACGGCAAAGGAAGACCTTTCTCTCTGTCTCTCTCTCTCACTGTCCACTCTGCCTGTCAAAAAAAAAAAAAAAAAAGACATGGTAACATTTAACCCACTTTCTACTGCAAGACTCCACTGGGCACTTTCTCAACTGGACAGGAACTGGACACTCCTCAATTGTCTGGAAGTAAGCTGGGCTCAGGGACGCACATGATCATGTTAGGCTGGCAGCCTCCCACCGCTGTCCCTAATGGTCTGCGAATCTCTCCCTAAAAAGGATCTCTGCCTAAGAAGTTTGCTTCCATATGCACTCAGTGAGCACCTGTGCGCATCGCTCCCAGCTGGGCTCAGTGGATGTCTGAGCAAAGACAGACGTACCGGTGTGGCTCATTGCGGCTACACTGCTGGTGTTTCTCATGAGCCAGGTACCAAGCCATTACCTAATTTTTCCTGATCACAGCCCTTTAAGGTAAGTATTAGTTGACTATTGTTTCCAAAGAAGGAACAAAGCTCATTTCTGCTAAGTTCACAAAATTTAGAGCGGCAATGCAGGTCCAGTGCATGCTCTGCCCACTGTGTCACTCTGGCAAGTTCTTTGGAGTAATAGGACTCCTTTTCTAAAACGTGAGTGCCTCCAAGACAATCACCCCTGTCTCAGTCTGTCCGGGATGCTCCAACAAAATATCATAGGTGAGGGGATTTAAACAACAGACGAGTATTGCTCAAGGTCTGGCAACACGCTGCTGTCTTTTCTTACAGGGCCTTTAGTCTCATCAGGGAGGCCCCGCCCTCACGATCTCCTCCCACTCTAATAACTTCCCCAGAGCTCCATCTCCACACATTGTCATCTGGGGCTTAGGTCTTTAAAATGACTTTGGGCAGGGGGACACATTCAGCCAATAACAACCCCCACTGGGCCATCAGATTCCAAGCAGGCGACTTCCCTCACACATTGGTGGTTAAGCATTCTGCAGCCTAATTTCCTGTTCTTCAGTCCGCACCCCTACGTGGGCATAGCAGCACTGCCTACAACTCAACTCTTTCCTCTCCACAAGTGTCAGAGATTTTGTCTTTTCTCCACATCTCCTATAGCAATTTTGCTTTCTGCCACCAAACCTGCAGAATAAAACCTGTGCATCTGCACAAGGGAATAACCAGGTCTTCTAAGAAAAATTCACTCTTTAGAGTTATTAGGAGTAACTGGCAAGCACTAATCACACAAGGGACTTGTTAACAATTCCCATTCCTGCCTTACCCCCAGAAATCTTGGCTCAGGAGATCTGGGCCTCTCATCTTTCTTGCCCACCTCCACTCATTTTGCTACAATGATGCTTGGACCAGAGTTTGCAGAAGACTGAGGCACACAGATCTGGCAGTTAGCCTGTATGTGTGTATATAAACGTCCACCCAAGGCTTGGGCAGCTGTGGGTGTCAGACAGGAAAAACAACTTGTTCAGCTAATTTGCAATTTAGTGATGGATACTCCACGTCCGCCCTCCCCCCCATCTAAATGGAAAGCTGACCCAGGTAGGGTGGGGAAATTCAGGCACAAATGTTCAAGGACTTGTCAGTGGCAGAGCTGGGAACTAAATTCTAGAGTGCCAGCTTCGTGCTCCCTCTATCACGGTGGGCTGCAGGTGGCGGCGTGAGCCTCCAATGTGTGGTCACCTCCCCTTGCCACTTCCTCTCCACGAGTGTCCTGGGCACTGTGGCTGTCTCCCTGGCCTCTGCTGCTTCCCGCCTTCATGTGCAGCAGGAGAATGGATCCCACACTCAATTCCGCCAATCCATTAGGACCATCTTCCTTCCCTACCCGATTTCCCTTCTCTCTCACCAAGAGAACCCCTATTTTCCCAGCCCTGCAACGAGCTCAGATAAGAGTTATACTTTCCAGAACCCTTGCAGACAGGAAGGCCACGAGCCAGTTCTAGTCAAGCCATTGGAATGTCCCTTAGCAGGGGGCAGCTGGCCTATATTCTTGCCTGCTGCCCAGACCTCAGTCCCAGTGGTTGGAACGCCAGGTGCACTTGGATGAGGGACTTGCCCTAGGAAGGAAGAGCAGAAACCAAAAGCAGCCCAAGTGCCTGATGCCACCAGGGAGCCCTCCCCACAGTCTTGGGCTGCCATTCTCTACACTACACCTCTTAATATACGAGAGAAAAACTAACTCCTATCACATTCAAGCCCTGGCTGTTTGGATTTTCTGTGGCATGCAGCTCAATTCCTCACCTATGTTCACGACAGGGACTGATCCAGGCCAATTTCCTAAGAGTGGAATTTAAGATTTTTGTTCGATGCGGGAAGCAGGAAACAGTTTTCTGACCTTACTCCACAGCCCACTCACAATGTGGCTGGGCTCAAGCTAGCAGATACCCAGGGCTCTCCTAAGGGATCTGACAGATAACCCTTCCGAGTTGACATTCCTGCCTCTGACCTAATGCTGTTCCCAATCTGGACTCCAGTTAGGCAGGGTGCCCTTGGAAAGCCACAGGGTGGAGCAGCCAGCATTCGCATTGGCCAGGTCATCATGTCTATCCTCACCCAAGCTGCAGAACAAGGAATGCATGACTGAGGCCCTGTGTAAGGCCAAGTTCAAGTTGTCTGGTTGCCAGAAGATCCAGCTCAAAGTGAGGCTTTACCAAGTTTAAAGGGGATGAATTTGAAGACATGGTGGCTGAGAAGTGGCTCATCCCAGATGGGCGAGGGGTCAAACACATCCCCGGCTCCCCTGAACAAGTGGCAGGCCCTTCACTCATGAGAGCTTCCACTATTCTGAGGTCTATTCAATCAAACCAACAATAATAAATCATATTTTCTGCCAAAGAAAACAAAAAGAAATGAAAATTCTGAGCCCTCACCCCCGATCTGTGGAATCTGCAGTCTGTGTGGATAAGCTCTGAATGACTGAAGATTCTGAAGTTTGAGAACCACTGAGTTGGAGATGGACAGTGAAACAGAGCCGCAGCCCTGGTTAGGACTGGCCTGGACTGCACCTCTGTTTGGACTTCTCAGTCACGCAGGCAGATACTGCACATTCTCCCCTTTGTTCAAACTAGTTTAGCTGTGGTTTCTGTTATTTGCACCTGAAAACATTCCTTGGGATTGCTGCTGCCCTGGCTGCTGTTCCTAACAGGGCAGCAATCGCCACCCAGAATCTTCTGTTCCATGTACACCTGAGACAGATTTGAGTAATAACGACATCAACAGCACCTGCCTCTGAGAAAGAAAAGGCATTTTAGCAGATTTAAAACCGTTGCCAGACAAGGTTTCCAGATGACTATGTCCAAATATACAACATCTTTGTGTTTGCTTGGAGATTTAAATACGAAAATCCGATCAGAAGAGCACACACACTCCATATGTTTTATACTATACCGTAGTAGTGCCTGTGGGTGTTTGGAAATCCAGTCTCTTGCTGGGTCCTATCCCTGGCAGCCCCTCCCCTCAGCAGCATATATCTTCTTCTAGACAGGTGATGCTATTCACTTGGACACCTGGACGTATCCTTTTTTTTTCTTAAAGATTTACTTATTTATTTGAAAGTCAGAGTTTCACAGAGAGGAGAGGCAGAGAGAGAGAGGGGTCCTCCATCCACTGGTTCATTCCCCAGTTGGCCACAATGACCCGAGCTGTGCCAATCCAAAGCCAGGAGCCAGGAGCTTCTTCCAGGTCTCCCACGTGGGTACAGGGGCCCAAGAACTTGGACCATCCTCTTCTGCAGCAGAGAGCTGGACTGGAAGTGGAGCAGCTGGGACTCGAACCGGCCCCCATGTGGGATACCTGCACTGCAGGCAGCGGCTTTACTTGCTACATCACAGTGCCAGCCCCGCACCTTCTCTTTCTTGGACTCAGAGTAGGTTCTCTGTCGCTGCAACCACTTCTCAAAAGCAGCCACTCCCCAAACCGAGGCGCTTAAATGTGTGATCAGACTTGGCTGTTCTCACTGCTCATGCACAGGGCAAGGCTGGGCTTCTGGTGACCAGAAAATCTGGCTCCCCAACACTGCCTCAAGTTAACAGCAGAAACTTCTGGCTTCTCCTAGAACACAGTCAAGGCTACAGTGGCAACTGAAGACTCACAGTAGGAGACCACCTCGCCCCTACTCAGTGCTTGCTTTGTGCCAGAGCTGTGTCCCCCTCTGGAGCCAGGACAATCAGTGAGCGTTACCAGACTGCCCAAGGCAGGGGGATGAATGGGACTGTGGCTGCCTCCTGGCTCCTGTGTAGGGATTGCATCACTTTTGTAGAAAAAGCCAAGAATATGCTCCCTGTAGAAACTGTCTAAAGCCAAGGTTTCTGCATACAGGAAACTGGCCTTGTTGGGTACCTGAGCTTTACCTGTATTTCCCAGGTCAGTCCCCACCCCCATCCCATGCCTTAGGAACTGTGGCTCCAGCAGGGATTACACCAACACCAGCTGTCTACAATGTAACACCTTCATGTTTAGCCACATGAACCTTATGCCCTGAACTGGAATATTCACTGCTCCCCAAATCCTTGGTTTCATCTCCACCTCTGGGTGTCCGCTTGCGCCAGCCTCCTGCCTGGATGCTCGGCCCACTGGTTACTCGTAGGACACATCTCTCTGCAGGCCTGCCTGCTCCATGGCCTCTTCTCTCCAAGGGCTCTGGCCCTGTTGGGTCACTTTCTATTTTAGACTCCCGCCCGGGGCACTTGTTGTCTGGTTGCGAGCTTACTGTGGCACTTGCGATATAGTCTCAGCATGACTTTGTTTATTGCCTTTTCAGGCAAGCTATGCCAGAACCCTTGTTCAGAGGGCAGGGCAGGCACGGTGGCTTGCTATTCCATGTAAGGTTCTGGATAAGAGGCAGAGTCTGGGGACAGCCTGGGAACAAGGTTCCACAGGACACCGTGCATCTTGGGGCCCATAAGACATCCTCGGAGATAAAAGGAAGCGGGAAGCGGTTATTTCTTCAGGAAGGCCCCCAGCAGACAGACCTCATTCAGCTGCAGCCTGTTGGGCTCCAGGGACCCTAAGGATAGGCTCGATGGAGGGGAAAGAGGTGCGGGGTAGAGCTGTCAGGTGATCCCGAGGCAACAAGACTGGCAGGGCAGCGGGGAGAACGGAGCTATTTACATCTCCAATCTGGGAACGGTGGCCAGGGCTCTGTGCAGCTGGGTGGATGCTCTGGCACACGACACGGAGACAGTGTGCTCGTGTCACACACATGCACAAGCCTCGGGCCATCACCACACTCCCGGTCTGGAAGCTCTGGGGTTTCACGTACTGCTTTCCTCTCTCCCGGCGCGAGTCCCTCCCATGGGGGTTAGCGCTGAGACAGATGGCTCGTCTCCCAGGCCACCCCTAAAAGTGGGGGCAGGGGGGTCACACGAGAGGGAAAAGCATCTCGGCGGATAAGGGAGAAACTTCAAACACGCACGCAGGCTTTTCCTAAGAATTTTATTTTTCCAAAAAGGGAGGGGGAGGAATCCAAAGTATTAAAATAATCCTCAAATTTCTGTTTTGGAGGAAAAGGACAGATTGACAAAATAATTCATACAAAAATGTTGCTCCTCCTGGCTGCAGCTCTCAGTGGGGAACTTTCCGAGACGCGAGATGCGCGGCTCCTGGGCGCCGCTGCTCAGGGTCCAGGCGCGTCCCCCGCGGCGGGAGAGCTGCGGGCATCCGGGCGCTGCTTCCTCTGAGTAAACAGAACCGCACATCTGCCCGCGGCCGCGGACACGAGGAGCCTGCTTCCGTGAGTGTTTCTGAGGAGGATGCTAAAAGCAGAGAGGCCCCTTTTCTACACTCTTCCCGGGTGGGGACGACTCGCACGTGAAAGGAAAGGAAAGGAAGTGAAATGCGCGCGGACTTCTTAGGAGACTGGCTCTGGTACCACAGAACGCCAGGGAGCCTTTACCTCACCGAGGCGAGACGATAACAAGCAGCCATGATTTTCCTTCGCCTTTTAGGCGGGGCAGTTCCACCCCTCTGTTTCTATCATCAAAGGAACCGGGCTGGGCAAAGCCAAGTCCCAATCCGTAGGAAGTATTTCCAAAGGAAAAAAAGGGGGGGAGGGCAGCTGGAATACGCGTGTGAGCCAAGACTGGTACTGCCGACCGGAGCCCACAGCACAGCACGGAGGCAGCGCGGTTTCCCACAGGTGGCCCTGCAGGAGCTGGGAGTCGGGACGCGACCTGTCCCCTGAGATGCTAACACAAGCTCGCTGTCCACCGGGAGCACTGCTAGGTTCTGGCTCGCGTCAGTTCAGTTGGTGTTTCGCTGAGGAACAGGGAGGTTCTCGTGAAGATACTTCAGAGTTCCGTGCTCTGAGAAGTCTGAGACCACGTGGTCCTGCCCTCGTAGCAGCCACTTGGTGGTAAGCAGTCCCTCGAGCCCTACTGGGCCCCGGGCATGGATCCGCGATGTGCTGATTCCCACTTCAGCTCCTGCCGGACAGCAACAATGAAGATGCAGCTCTTCCCCGCCGCTGCTCCCTGCCCGCCTGCCACACCCATACGGCCTCCCCTCCTGCTCCCCTCTCCCCTGCCCTGCCCCCTCCTCCCCAGACCAGCTCCAGTCCTGCTGTGCTTGTAAGGAGGCTCTGTTGTCACTGCGTATCAACTCCCATAACACAACCCCCATGCCGCCTCTGCTCTCTGTGTCACCCCAGAGCATTTCTGACAGTGCTGGAAGTGCTGTCTCTGGCTGACTGTGTGCCGTGTCTTGACGTTTCGGCATGCCTGAAGTGTACAGCAATGTTTGGTGTAAAGGTTTCAACTCCTCAAAGACTCTTCCAATTCTAGAAGCCAGGAACGTGTTCTTAGTATCCGCAGAAGGCCCAGCACATGGGCGCTCACAAGACAGGAAAGGGTTAACTGTTCATTTCCCTTTCCTCTTGCTCCTGGCTCAGACACAGGGTGGAGGGAGGGTCCCCTGACCCATCATAGCTGTACTGAGCATGCACCACATACCAGGTACTGTGCTGGGTCCTGGTGGTGACCAGGAGGTAGAGCATTCTCTTTCATGGACCTGATGTTCCAGGGGGTCAGCCAGCCAGCGCACAGGCAAGTGAACAGTCTCAGTGTGCGTGAGTACAGGGAAGGGCATGTGACAGACGCTGCATGGGGGCTGGAGAGCGGGCGGGGTGCTCAGGCGAAGCCTCCCTGGGGAGGTACCTGCTGGCTGGAACCTGAACACTGACAAGCAGCTGGCCTGGTTGGACCAGGTGAGAGGTGCTGCAGCCAGAGAGAGGAGCCAGCGCAAGGCCCGAGGGCATACACATGGTGGCTGGTAAGGGCTGTGAGGCTACCAGGTCCAAATTCTGGCTCAAGAGCGAAGAAACAATGGGATTTTGGACACAATACCTAATCTAACCTCTCATGCTTCATTTTTTTCCCTCCAATCTGGAAAATGAGGACAATCATAGAATCCATATTATAGAACTAAGTGAGATGATGCATGTAATGCACTTAGCATGGCACCAAAAACCTAGTAAATACGCATCTGTGGCTGTCATTAACGCATTTCCCAGGAATTTAACTCAGCTATGGTTTGGGCTTTGCTCTCTTCCATCCTAGATTTTCACGTGCACAATGGGCACCTCAGCACATGAAGTATGCTGTGGGTAGATGTTCTGGCACAGCCGGCTGAGCTGCCTCCAAGACGCCTGCAGCCCATACTGAAGTGACTGTTTGAGTCCAGCTATTCCAGTTTTCATCCAGCTTCCTGCTAACACATCCAGGGAGGCAAGAGATGATGGCTCAGGGGATTGGGTCCCTGCCACCCATGTGGGAGAACATGCCGGAGTTGCCATGTGGACTAGCTTCTGGCTGCTCTGGGGATTTGTGGAATGAACCAGTGGATGGAAGTCTCTCTCTCTCTCCTTCCCGGTTCTTCTACATGGATAGCAGGGGCCAAGCACTACAGCTATCTTGTGCTGCTTTTCCCAGGCCATTAGCAGGGAGCTGGGTTGGAAGAGGAGCAGCCAGGACTCAAACTGGCACCTGTATGGGATGTCAGCATTGAAGGCGGTGGCTTTACCCCCCTACACCACAATGCCGGCTCCCATGCTGGTACTTAGGACTTTCTGTCCTCTCTCATGGGGAGTTCTTACCCTGAGGCAACCTGGCTGCAGCTCTGAAGGACTAAGTCTGCAGGAGCAGTGTTCTTGGGGACCTGGGCAAGTGCACCTGTTACACCGTGTGTCTGCCCATACTGCAGTGGGAGCAACCCTGGCACCGGAGGTGCATAAGTCCCGGTCTGAAAGGCAGCTGTGTGACTTCACAAGTTACTTCCTTGTCTGCATCTCAGTCTCCTCCATGGAAATGCACGCGAAACAGCTGCCTCGTGAACACCCAGAGCACAGGACTTCCGCCGACTCATGGTAGGTAGCTCAGATAACCTCCATTTATCTTGACCAAGCAAGTGAGGGTAAAAAGGAGGGTCTCCTCTACCTCACTATGCTCCCTGGATCACACAGGGGTTCACAAAGGATTCCCTTCTCCCCTGACCAGCCGTTCTTACCTAGTCCAAAGCGGTAGCCGTCGGAGAAACGGGTGCTGGCGTTCCAGAACACACAGGCACTATCTACGTGCTGGAGGAAGAACTCTGCTGTTTTCTCTGCAGGGTGAAAGAGAAACTGGGTTAGGATGACCCCTGGAGAACACCCCTGCCTCCAGTCACTCAACGCTGACAGAGCTGGGCAAGGTCTGGACCCCTCTGGAGCGTCCCACAAGCTCCCCTCACAGATTAAGCATGAAGGTTGGTGAAAGATAGGAAGAGGACAAAGGCTAACTGGATCCATTAGAAAGACTGGGCATGGGGCTCTCCCAGGCAGGGTGTGCCCCAGTGCTGGGGGAGCCACCTGCACTCCTGTTTTACAGGCTCTGGGGCCAGACTGCCCAGGCCCAAGCTGCAACTCCAACTCCACGCCCACTAGCTACGTGACGAGCTGCCTGAACCTCTGCACCTGGCTCACGGGATTAAGAAGAAATGAGCTAGCACCTGTGCAGCACGCATCCTAGCACACAGTGAGTGTTCAGTCCCCACTGGCTGTTGTGATTCCCCAACAAACGGAGGCTAAATCCATCAAGCAGGGCATACTTCCCTCAGCACTGGGCCTCGGGGGCCTGACACTAAGGAGTGTCTCTCAGTACACTCCTTGGGGAGCAAACAGATGAATGTGCAGAATTGGTTCTGCCCTTAACCCCTGAGCCGTGGTTTCCTTGGTGGTAAAACAGGTTTACTTCAACTGCTCGGTACGGTTCCTGCATGGCTGACAATGCCTGTGACACAGGCTAAGTCATCTTGCAAGTGGAGCTGGTCACCCTGTTCTGCCGCCTCCTGTGACAACATAGTGAGCTAACAGCCATGAAAGCACTCGGCCAAGCAGCCGATGAAGGTGATGCTAGGCCTGAGTGTCAGTTCATGCCTGAGTGTCAGTTTTCCTGCAGGCCTGGGGGGCTGG
Source organism: Sylvilagus floridanus (assembly GCA_949820135.1). Classification (NCBI taxonomy): domain Eukaryota; kingdom Metazoa; phylum Chordata; class Mammalia; order Lagomorpha; family Leporidae; genus Sylvilagus; species Sylvilagus floridanus. The sequence goes on from OX463235.1 coordinate 48,349,274, forward strand.
GAACCACCTGGAGATCAGAGCAAGGAGAGCAGACACCGTATGCTAGAGGCATCTGCACACTGACCGTTTTCTGTGACGATGACATCTGTGTGGGAGCTGCCATACTTGTGGATGTGGTCAATGGCTTCCTGGACACTGTCTACCACTTCAATGCACAATTCCAGGTCCCCATACTCAGTTCGGAGTGACTTGACTTCCGAGGGGCTGAAGGTCAGATAGGATGCAAACTTGGGGCCTGCGTGAATCTTCACCTGAATGGAGGAAGTCCACATGAAAACAAGAGAAATGAACAAGCTCAGGGACCAGCGAGATGGGCCTGCACCACCCAGAACGTGCCTGCGCAGTCTGGTGTCAGCCTGTGAACCACAGCCCAGGGAGGCTCAAGTTACAATGAGTGTGCCTATCTCACCCTCATTGCTCCAGCAGTTCAGTCCTGGTTTCCTAGTTGGTACTGCACTGCCTCCAGGACTGTGGTGCAACCATGTTCCTCAGGAACCAGAACCCCATCCCTGTACAAGTCCCCCTGCTGGGTTTTCTCACTGCCACACAAAGGAGCTACAGGAGGTACACATGGCCTCTTCGTGCTCTGAGGAACTGCCCAGCAATCCTCATCTGGATGATTGAGGATAATGAGGCTCATTCAATCAGGATGAGGGTTCAGTCCAGCTGAAGGAGAGCTCTGCTCGTCTAGTCCAGTTCAGTGTGGAGAACGCATACACAGGGAACTAAGCAAATAGGTCACGGATGTGCAGTCAGGCCCTGGACACAAATGTTCACGTCCTCCAACTCCTTACCCTTCCTTCCTTGCTTTCTGATTGATTGATTGACTTGAAAGGCAGAGTGAGACAGAGATTTTCCATCCACTGGTTCACTCCCCAAATGGCCACAATAGCCAGGGCTGGGTCAAGAACTCCACCCTGGTCTCCCAAGTGGGTGGCAGGGGCCCAAGCAGTTGGGCCATCTTCTGCTGCCTTCCCAGATGCATTAGCAGGGAGCTGGATTGGAAGCGGAACAGCTGGGAATTGAATCAGTGCTCCGATAAGGCATGCCAGTGTGCAAGCTTGAGCCACCATGCCACAGAGCCAGCCCCTCATTTTATTTTTCAGCACAGTTCTTCCAGGCTCTCACTGGGATCATGCCAGATGTTCAAGCTGACTGGAGCCTTCCATGCTTAGGGTCAAAGCAACCAGGGCCAGAGGGTACCTGACCTACTGTTGTGCTAGTTTATACTGAAAGGGTGCCATGACATCAGATGCTGAGGCTTAAAATGCATCTGTGCAGAAAGTTTAACAGATTGCTCACTTTTGTCTCAGAACATCTATTTTCTTGCAGTTGTGAATTTAGGATAGATGGAGCGTAAATTTATATTTGAAACATAGCAATTGTGGGCTGTTTGCAACATTAATGACATGCTAAGAACACAATCCAAAGAAGATTCTATACAAATCGACTCCCCAATATCACTGTATTAAGTACACAAATATTGGTAAATAAAGGTTTTTTTTTGAGGGGGGCATGAATGCATATACATTTTGGGTTGAAAACATTTCTGCACAAATTATTCAAATAAAATCTAAAAACAAATGTGTGTTTGGGAACATAAGCTTTCAACTTTGTGGGCTGAGTAGAAGGTTGCAAGCAACAGTCCACTCAGCACGCTGCCACGTGGTCCGTGCTCCCTCTGAGGCCTGTGTGTGTACTCCACACTCCACTCCGTGAGCGAGCTCCGTGTACCACGTGCCGTCAGAGGGCAGGGCAAGTTATGCTTTCCTCACCCCTGGACTAGGCACAGCACTTGGTACACAGCAGATGCACAGAAACCCTGTTTCCTACGATGTCTTAAAGGGAGCGGCAGCGGCTCCTGGTGTACTTGCACAGGGAGTACACTGGACGTCTTACCTGCTCCACTCTCAGCATATCAATGATCTGGTCAAACAGCGGAGTCCGCAGCAGGTCGCGGTGGATGAGCAGGGTCTCCAGGGCGTTGCAGGCAGCTGGATATTCACACTTAGAGTCCCTCACTGAGAGAAGAAGAGCAGAGACTTACTTCTCCTGCAGGATCCCGGGCCACAGGAGCTTCAGGAATCCTTACCCTCGCCAGACAGCTCACCCAGTCTGGTGACCTTATCCACACTGGCCTCTGCGTCCACATACATGTGGCAGATCCCTTCACTGTGCCCCATCACCGGAATGCCCTTGGCAGCCTTCTGGATGTCTCTGACCAGCTGGGAAGAGCCACGTGGAATGATCAGGTCTATCATTTTGTCCAGGCGGCACAGGTCTTCCACTTCTTCTCTCGTGTTCACCTGCAGGCCGGGGGGGTGGTGGTGGTGAAGAGGTGCAGATGGCATCTCTCTGCATACAAAGTAAGGCAGTCCCTCCCCCGCCCTCTGCAGGGAAATTGCTGCACAGCCCAATAAGGAAACTGGGCACGGTGAAGCTAACTCCAAAGACAAGATGAAGTGACTGGTCACAGGAATCAGGTCACCCAGCCAATGCTCACCAGGTGCCAGGCAGAGCACAGTGCCCGCCTTGAAGGAGCTCAGAGAACAGGGGAGGCACGCTGGGGATCCTCGCAGCCATAACACAGGGCAGATCATTTTACAAATCCAAGGAGGTACGCGATGCTATCTGAGGAAGGCGAGGGCGCTACAGAGCTCACACAGGGATCACGGAAGGCAGGTGTCCATGGGGTTCAGAGCATAAGGAAACGCTGCTTGTGACTGAGAGGCCCCAGTTCTCCATGACTTCCGCTGGCAGCCTCTGCCCTGGGATACAACTGAACTGACTGAAGGGCTTATTAGTGGGACACTGAGATTAGTAGGTTGTTCTCTTGCTCTTGATTTTTTTTTTTTTTTGCACTTGGGCCATCTTCTACTGCTTTCCCAGGCCATCAGGATTGGAAGTGGAGCAGCTGGGACTGGAACCAGTGCCATATGGGAGGTTGGTGCTGCAGGTGGAGGCTTAACCTATGCCATAGCGCCAGCCCCTTGTCTTGATATTTTATTGTCCTCCTTATGGTTTTGTTATTTATTTAAAGATTTATTTATCTATTTGAAGGGCAGAATTACAGAGAGGCAGAGGCAGAGGCAGAGGCAGAGAGAGAGAGAGAGAGAGAGAGAGAGAGAGAGAAAGAGACAGGGGTCTTCCATCCGCTGGTTCACTCCTCAATTGGCTGCAATGGCCGGAGCTGCAATGATCTGAAGCCAGGAGCCAGGAGCTTCTTCTGGGTCTCCCACATGGGTGCAGGGGCCCAAGGACTTGGGCCATCCTCTACTGCTTTTCCAGGCCATAGCAGAGAGCTAGATCGGAAGTGTAGCAGCCTGGTCTCAAAATGGCGCCCACATGGGATGCTGGCAATGCACATGGTGGCTTTACCTGCTACATAACAGTGCTGGCCCCTACTTATTTTTATAATAGAAATGTCCATGTCCCAGAATGTTTGTGGCAACCATATTCCACACAGCCCCAAACCAGAAACAAGTGGAATGTTCCTTGGTGGGAGGATGAACTGCAGTAGCTGCCATGTCAATGTAACGACACATGGTGACACAAAGCAGACAGCGGCTACTGGGTGCAACTGGTGGCCAAATGTCATGGAGATAATGGTGAACAGAAGATAAATAGCTAAAAGTGGTCCCATTTATATGAAGGTCAAGAACAGGCAAAAGTGACTGACAGTGACAGAAGTTACGAAGCTATTTCCCTTGTGGTGGGGTGAGACATACTGATGGAAAAGGGCACAAGAGAGCCTTCTGGGATGTTGAGAATATTCTGCATCCTAATAGGGCTGGTGTATAAATGTGTGTTTACATAGGCAAAGCCACAGAGCTGTGCACACAGGATCTGTACACACCCTGTGTGCTATACCTCGGTGGGAAGAGAGAGGGGGTAGCTGTCAAAGCTACAATATGGTAGAGCTGAGATTTGAATTCCTAAGTCTGTGCTCACTACACTGCCGTAAGAAAAACCCAGAGGCTGGCGCTGTGGCGTAGCAGGTATAGCCACTGCCTATAGCACTGGCATTCCATATTGGTGCTGATTCGAGTCCCAGCTGCTCCACTTCTAATCCAGCTGTCTGCTATGACCTGGAAAAGCAATGGAAGATGGCCCAAGTGCTTGGGTCTCTGCACCTGCATGGGAGATCCAGAAGAAGCTCCTAACTCCCAGCCCTGGGTCTGCCCAGCTCCAGCTGCTATGGCCATTTGGAGAGTGAACCAGTAGACTGAAGATCTTTCTGTCTCTCCCTCTGTCTGTAACTCTACTTTTCCAATAAATAAGTAAAATATTAAAAATAAAAAAACCCAGGTTTTCATCTTTGAGCACATAATGTAGCAGGTTTGCAAACACTCTGCCAGCAGCCAGCGGATTCTGGGATGCTGAAACAAGTGGGCCTCAAGGTAAGGGTCTGGACTGTCTTAGGTGCATATCTCAACACACTATTTGACTAAATGAATTATTTTACCTTTATTCTTTTCTGATGCAGAAAATGAGATAAGTGAAGGAGACCTTGGACATAGAAGTTACTCAATAAACCATAGCTGTTACTGTCAAACTTCATTTCACGGTTGAGAATGAGACAAAGGACAGAACAGTGACAATAGAGAGAATAGCACGGTCTCACACTTAACATTCTGAATGACAGTTTAGGACAAACGTTCAGAAAGTTCATTTCATCCTATTCATGCTTAATCATTCTGCCCTTGAGAAGATCCCAGTCCTCACACTGAGCTCTGCTTCTGCTGCTGCCCTGTGACCCAAAGCAGGCGGGTCTCCCTGATGCTCTTGAGAGTTGGCAGTGCCAGGGCATGGCCTGGACACCCACGTGGCTCTGCAGAATGGCTGAACATCTGCAGCACAAAGCATCTGCCACCACTCCAATCGTGCCTTCCTGCTGACGCACTGTGGCCACAGGGGGCCTAAGCTTTGCTTCCAACTCCTCAAGACCTGACCTGGCCCATCCTCAGGAACCTACCAGCTGGACGGCCTCCTTGACTCCATGGATGGAAAGGGCTTCCTGGGTGAGGAGGTGAAGAATCCGGTTGCTGTGCGAGGCTTCCTTCCCTCCTTTGAGTAACAAGCCATTACCACTTGCAATAGCCAAGGCTGCCACCTGCAGATCAAATGAGACAGCAGTGGATCAAAGGGAGAAAACAATAGTGACAGTCATGTTAGTGTTTTATACAGTCCTTGCTTTTCATCTTCAAACGCCTGAATGAATTAAGACCCGTTTCATCCTCTACTTTATGGATGAAGGCACTGAAGCTGAGAGAGGCTGGGAACTCCCCAAGGTCACACAAGTTCAGGGTGGCCTGATTCCAGAACAGAACCACCGGGATCTTGGGAAATAAACAACATGATTTCATTTTTTTCTTCATTTGTTTTTACTATAGCATGTTTGCTTAATTTACAGCAAACAGAAAATAAGACGGGTCATATTTTATAAATAACCCAGGAGCCAGAGACTCCACTGAGTAGTTGGGACTCAAACTGGCACTCTAAAATGGGACATTTGGGTGTCCCAAGCCATCACTTCACTTGCTACACCACAATGCCCACCCTGCGAGGCTTAGTTTTCTGAATGCTCTTAGGATGAAACAGTATCTTCTTGCTTTTGTGCCACAGGGAAAGAAATTCTGCTAAAAAGCTTTGTTGCTGACCATGTTATCTCCAGGTTAGGGGTTCTCAGACCTTTTTTTGTTTTAAAAAAAAAAATCAAGTAAACTTTCTCTAGACAAATGAACAAGTGCACAGAATTCTGCATACAAGTGTTAGGATTCATGGGTTCTGAGAAACCACCCCGGATTAAGATTCAGGTGAGGAGCTTCAGCCGTAGCTGGCTGAAGAGCAGACCTTGCTCCCCAAGAAGCACTGCAGCCGACATGGCAGAGTAGAACAGAGGAAACTTCATGGGCACGGCCCACAGAGGCTCGGGACCCACTTCTCCTAGCAGAGGGGAGTTCCACAGTCACCCCAGGGGCTTCTAGCTAGACAGGTATGTGCCCAGAAAGGGTGGTGTGCCAGCATCAGCCAGGCAAACAGACCCCCATGGGAGGGAATCCCTTGGTGAACAAGCTGCTTTTAGGTTATGGCAGGCAGTACACTCCCCAGAGTGTTCCAGACTCCCATAGTTACCCATGCCTTATGCAAAGAGGAGTCAGTGTTTTGTTTCAAAATAGAATTTCTGGAGGTAAGCATTTAGCCTAGACATCAAGATGCCTGCATCTCATACCACAGTCCTGGGTTTGAATACCTGGCTCTGGCTCCTTACTCCAACTTCCTGCTAAAGTTGACCCCGGGGGCAGTGGGTGATGGTTCAAGTGACTGGGTTCCTACTATCCACATGGGAGACGTGGATTGACTTTCCAGCTCCTGGTTTTGGTCCTTCCCAGCCCCAACTATTATGAGTGTTTGAGGGGGGTAAACTAGGGGTCAGGAGCTCTTCCTCCTCTTTCTGTGCCTTTCAAATAAACAAATACTACACACACACACACACACACACACACACTATGTACAATCTCTTTTAGACTTTGGGGCTAGTGAAGAGCTGATACCTTCCTGGACAGTCCCTGGAGAAATGGTCCCAGATTCTGGGAGAGTTTAGGGCAACCAAGTGAGACCACCTGCTAATTTCACCTCCCAGCCTGGTTTCTCAACATGAGCCCGGGACATGCTACCCTCCTTAACAAGGGCTGCAGCATGGTTTCCACTGACTGCTGAAAGCTCTTTTTCCTTACAGACATGTGTGCAGGAAGCCACCGGGGACACTGACAACAAAGGGGTCTTTCAGACATGGGCAAAGCCAGCTAATAGAGGAATGGCTCTGCACTAGCCAGCAGGGGCCGGAGGTCAGAAAGCAAAGTGCACCATGAGCTCAGGTATGTGGAAATCTGCACTGCAGCATGGCAGGCAGGTCTGGGCTACAGTCCCAGCCCCACCCTGACAGGAACACTGATTTCTGTAAGGTTCAGTTTCTTCAATGATTATTTGAAGACCTACTTTAGATTCCTGGAAGAATCAAGAACACAAATTGCCTCCTCTTTCTCCCTCCCCCTCTCTCCCTCCCTCCCTCCCTCCCTCCCTGGCTCCAGTCCCCACTGACGGCCGGCCCTTAGTCACACACACCTGGGGCAGACAGTCGGGGCGAGATTCGAAGATCACCAGGAGAACTCCAATGGGGACAGTCACTTGCTCTAGCTCCAGGTTTTTGGCAACTCGGGTCCGGCGCAAAACACGGCCCACGCTGTCCTGGGAGGAGGCTGCGATCTGCCGCAGCCCGATGGCCAGGCTGTTGAGCTTGGATGTGGAGAGGCTCAGACGCTTCAGCAGTGGGGCTGCGAGTCTCCCTGGGAGCGTAGAAAACATGGTAAAGCAGCAGACCTGGGGGGCGTGATCTCTTGATGTTTTACTAATTAGGGCACTGCATTAGGTAGAGATGCAGACCTGAAGGCCTCAGTGAGACACTGTCGGGGTATTTCTAGAGCTTTCCTTGGGGCGGTATGGCAGGGTACACCACCACGGCAAGGAATGTCCACTGTGCTGTCTGTGCCAGCTCAGGGCCACAAGCTGACCATTTGCATGAGGGAGCCTGCTTGTGCCGAGTATCCCTACTGCAGCAATTTATTACAGCGAGAAGCTAGATGCTACCTACAAATGGAGACACGAGGGTCCTCTGCCGTTATTACGAATCACATATGAGTGTCTACATTTAATGATATGGAAAGCTGTCTAGGATAGATTTTGTGAAAAAGCAAACCATAAGACACAATGTATGACATCCTAGTTATTGAATGCTCACAGATGTGTGTGCATAGGAAGATGCCTGGCATCAAAATAACACAGGGTGGAGGGGAGGCAGCACTGTGGTGTAGTGGGTAAAGCTACTGCCTGCAGTGCCAGCATCCCATATGGGCGCCAGTTCGAGTCCCGGCTGTTCCACTTCTGATCTCACTCTCTGCTATGGCCTGGGAAAACAGTGGAGGATGGCCCAGGTCCTTAGGTCCCTGCACCCACCCATGTGGGAGACCTGGAGGAAGCTCCTGGCTCCTGGCTTTGGATCAGCACAGCTCCGGCCATTGTGGCCAACAGGGGAGTGAACCAGCGGATGAAAGACCTCTCTCTCTTTCTCTGCCTCTCTTTCTCTCTGTGTAACTCTTTCAAATAAATAAATAAATCTTAAAAAACAAACAAACACGGCCTCTGTGTATTTCTGTATTATTTTAACTTCTTATAATGGCTGAATTATTTTTATACTCATAAGCAATAAAAGATGTTTTCTGAAAAAATGTTAAGTAGAAGTATGGTAAGTTCATGTACTGGATTTTCTTTAAATATCAGAACACACAGTATGATATTCTCAAATAAATGACATATATGTTTATACATTCCAATACAGTCATACAAATGCATGCATATATACCCAGGAAAACCATTTGGAATCACATATCATAAATTATTATGGTGGTAATATTGAGATTATAAAAATTTTTCCCTTTAATAGTCATATTTAGCAATATAAAATAATAAAAATATACCTACTTTGGAGGGGAAGAACTGATGTTACATAAAGAAAAACAAAATCGGGGGCAGAGCTGTGGAGCAGTAGGCTAACGCCCTGGCCTGAAGTGCCAGCATCCCATATGGGCGCCGGTTCTGGACCTGGCTGCTCCACTTCTGATCCAGATCTCTGCTACGGCCTGGGAAAGCAGTACAATATGGCCCAAGTCCTTGGGCCCTGCACCCATGTGGGAGACCCGGAAGAAGCTCCTGGCTCCTGGCTTTGGATTGGTGCAGCTCTAGCTGTTGCAGCCAACCGGGGAATGAACCAGCGGATAGAAGACCTCTCTTTCTTTCCCTCCCTCTTTCTCTCTCTCTGCCTCTCCTCTCTCTCTGTGTAACTCTGACTTTCAAGTAAATAAATAAATATTAAAAAAAAAAATTCAAAGGGGCCAGTGCTGTGGTGTAGCAGTTAATCCTCTGCCTGAGGTGGCAGCATCCCATATGGATGCCAGTTCTAGTCCTGGCTGCTCCTCTTCTGCTCTGTTGTGGCCTGGGAAAGTAGTAGAGGATGGTCGAAGTACTTGGGCCCCTGCACCTACGTGGGAGACCTGGATCTGCTCAGCTCCAGCCATTGCAGCCATTTGGGGAGTGAACCAGCAGATGGAAGACCTTTCTCTGTTTCTCCCTCTGTCTGTAACTTGGCCTCTCAAATAAATAAATAAAATCTTTAAAAATAATGGAGCCATCATTCTACAAATTATATGAATTCATTTCCTATACTTTTCCCTATGTACCAAAAACCAGGTTTTAATTATAGTGCACATTAAATGCTACATTCTAGCCCTTTACTTCACTAGCAAGTATGTTTTCCATGTTGCAAAAATCATTTTTAATTGCTATTAAACATTCCACTGGGTTGATACAGGTTTGCTGCACCTAACCACACCCACCTTATCAGACACTAGGCTGCTCCTTGTTTTTCAGTGCAATAAATAATCTTGCCCAAGAATCTGTCTTCACAAACAGGGCTGTATTCTGCTCTTGAAATGTTTTCTTAGAATAAATTCTCTGAATTAGGATTACCATGTCCATGCACAGGCAGGCCTTTGTGTCCTTTTTTCCAGGGAGCCACAGCCTAAACCAGAAGCCAAGCTCTGCCATCAACAAGCTGGGCAGCCTCGAGCAACAGCTTTAGCCTCTGTGGGTCTTAATTATTTTGCTTTAAATGAAATATTGATGCTATCAAGTTCTAAAAACCCATTTTGTGATTTCCCAATATTACAAGGACTAGGTGTAATCTGGAGGAAGTTCTAAAATAATGGTTCAAAATGCTTTAGAGGCGGACACTGTGGTGCAAAGAGCACAATATCTGCCTCCCGTATTGGATGTGGGCTACAGGCCTCCTAGCACTTCCCTGGTTCCTGCTAATGCACCTGGGAAAGCAGTGGTTGATGGCCCATGTACCTGGATTCCTGCCACCCATGTAGGAGACCTGGATGAAGTTCTGGGCTCCTGGCTTTAGCAAGGCCCAGCCCTGGCCAATGCAGGCATTTGAGGAGCAAACCAGTGGAGGGAAGATCTCTCCCTCTCTCTGTCTCTGCCTCTATCTCTGTCTCTCTCTCTGCCTTTCAAGCAGATGAAAACAAATAAACATTTAAAAAATATTTAAAAAATATTTAAAAAACATTTAAAAAATATAATGGTGAAGATTCCTGGAAAGTTCCTCCTAAGGGAATACACTAACCTGGAAATTTAAGTTAAGGTGAATTTATTCAAGACAAAAGAAGTTCAAACCCCCATAAGATCAACTCCAATATTTGAAGGTGGTGGAAAAGACAGAATCAAGACAGAGAGAATCAAGAGAGAGAAAGAGCCGGGGCCTCAGACTCCACATATTCAGCTGTCTGCAGTGGGAGCTCAGCCTTCTCAATCACTTTCCATGAGCATTTCTGGAGGGCGCCTGGTGCAACTCCCCAGAGACTGCACGCTGGTCAGTGAACTGAGGCAGCCCACAACTATGCCTGCAGCTCTTCTGTATGTACAATGCTTCTGTGCCGGGATCCTAGGCCCACCACTGCCCAGTGAACTCAGGCAAATGACAACTGTTTTAAGCCTAAGCATCCTCTGGGAAACCGAGACAGGAAATGGCAGCTTCCTTCCTGTGTTGCGAAGATTAAATGAGATGCTGCCTGGAAAGCCCTTACTACAACATCTGGTCATGCAAGGAAGGCCTCAATCAATGTTAGTTGCTGTTGGCGGAACCTCTACAGCAATGGGGTTCTTAACAGCTTTCTCTTTTTGTCCTGAAGTAGCCACAGAAGTCACAGCTCATGACCCATGGGGAAGGAAAAGCCCCTGTGGCAGCTGTCCTAAGACACCTGGGGAGGAGGAGGGGGTTACTACATGGAGTCTGAAATGAATACCAGCACCTACCCACAACAAAAATGATGGCAATATAAAATTCCTTCTCTAACAGAAACCCTCTATGACATACAATCTAAATGGTCTGGTCTTTACCCTCTGCTTCCTCCATGTCTTTTTTGTTGGCCAACAGGATCTCATCACGCTGGTCTGTCAACAGGTCAGCCAGATGGTGGATAATTTCTGCTCGCTAGAAGAGAGGCAAATCATTCAAAAGAAAAACAGGCTAGTCCAAGAAGAATGCACACCAATCTTTAAACCCACTCTGCTGAGACCTAAATCCAAAGTCATCATCATTCATTTCTCCTTCCTTATTCTCTCACTGCCAACCTCCCTTTATTTCTTCTTAATTTTCTTTTTTAAACAACTCCTGATATAATTAGTGAGCCAAGGCCAAATGCTAGGGCAGGGGCATGATGAATTATATAACTTGTCCACGAAGACAGGGCCAGCACTTCAAATCACCACGGTGCACACATCTTTATGTATTTAATTTCACTAGCTAATTTATTTCCAGGTAAGTTTCTATGTCTAGTTTTGCATCATTGTCAATTCTGGATTTGACAAAGCAATCAAAGGGGAAAATTCATTCCTTGATGCAGGAAGGGACACCAGTCCTTAGCAATCAGACTAGGAAACGTGGCAAATCGGTGTGGTGATTACTGAAGGAGTGGAAGGGAGGCTTTGCACGAGAGAAGCGAGGCGCTGCCTTTGCTTTCCTTTCCCTACTTAATTATTTTAAGTCTTTTCTTTTCAAGCCATAGTTTTCCTAGAAGAAATCTACATCCACCACTTTCAAATCCATCCTTAGGCCGGCGCCACAGCTCACTTGGCTAATCCTCCGCTTGCGGCGCTGGCACCCTGGGTTCTAGTCCCAGTTGGGGCGCCGGATTTTGTCCTGGTTGCTCCTCTTCTAGTCCAGCACTCTGCTGTGGCCCGGAAGGCAGTGGAGGATGGCCCAAGTGCTTGGGCCCTGCACCCGCATGGGAGACCAGGAGGAAGCACCTGGCTCCTGGCTTCAGATCAGCGCAGTGCGTCAGTTGTAGTGGCCATTTTGAGTGTGAACCAATGGAAAAGGAAAACTTTTCTCTCTGTCTCTCTCTAACTCTGCCTGTCAAAAAAAAAAAAAAAACACAAAAATCCATCCTTAACAGAAAACCCTGGGGGAGTCAGCCAGTGGCTTCCACCTGACCTCATCCCCATGTCCAGTCTCACTGGTCTGCTGCCTGGGCTGATAGACAGGCGAGGGCTTTCAACTGTGGACAGGCTCTCCTGGGGGAGTTAGATGGTTTGGATCACATAAGGATAAGTAGATTTCCTATATTTCCATGCCCAGTATGTGGCAGGATTAGTTAGCCTTCCTGACTTCATCAGTTTCATGATGCTTTTAATCCAAACGTCATAATGATGAAAGACAAAAGGGAAAATAAAATTAACCAAAAGAAGAAAGACATGGCATATTTGAAACAGACTTATAATTTGGGTAACTCAGTGGGACACTACCAATAAGAGGGGAATCAGCAGGCTTGACTGCTGTATTAAACCGCACAGTATGACTTGCCCTGAAAATGATAATAAACTATCAGCTAAGATGATTACCTGCTCAGGTTCCAAAGTGGCCAACATCCTTCCTCCAGATCGAGCCATTTCTCCTTGCTGCTCAACGGTAGGGCCTGTGAGAGCAGGCATAAATGCCAGGTCATGTCAGCTTTGTCCTCCCCATCCTAGCACACATGCAGGCTCATTATATGCACAGCAGGAAAGCTTAGTGTCTGGATGTTTGCCTCAGATACAGGGATCACTCTGACCAACAAAATGGTAAAACAACATGCCAGATTGACTAAGGCACAAACACAAGAACTTGTCTGTACTTGCATTTCTAGAGTAGTCCACACACAGCTCTTCCTTAGTATCTGCAGGGGACTGGTTTCAGGACCCCCTGCAGATACCAAAACCCACAGATGCACACATTCTTTATATAAGGTGGTATAGCATTTGCATACAAGCTACATACATCCTCTCAGTATACTTTCGATCATCTCTAGAGAGCTTATAATACCTAACTTAACATGTATGCTATATAGATAGCTGTCAATCATACTTTATGGGCATCAGTTTGTGTCCAGGCTGCTCTACTTCCAATACAACTCTCTGCTATGGCCTGGGAAAGCAGTAGAAGATGGCCCAAGTGCTTGGGCCCCTGTACCCATGTGGGAGACCTGGAAGAAGCTCCTGGCTTTGGATCAGCCCAACTCTGGCCATTGCAGCTATTTGGGGAGTGAACCAGCAGGTGGGAGACGTTTCTCTCTGTCTCCCCTTCTCTTTCTCTGTAACTCTACCTCTAAAATAAATAAAATCTTAAAAAAAGAAAAAAGAAAGGAAAAAGAATCTGTAAACATTTAGTACAGATGGATTGTTCCTTTGAATATTTTCAAACTTCTGTTGGTTGGTCTGTGGATTTGGATAGCCAAAGGTACTTTCCACCTTCCAAGGAGCTTTTCAGTTCCATGTTGGCTAATACTTTCTAATGTGCTCACATTTCTGAATGCAGATTATAGGGCAATGCTATTCTTTGTGAACACTGGGGAGCATACATACTTTATCTTTTGCATCTTCACAGTTCTAGTGCTTATTAGTACCTGGCATCCAGCATAGGCATACCAAACATTTCCTGAGAAAGTGAATGCTGATATTCTTTTTAATTTTTTTTTTTTTTTATTTTTGACAGGCAGAGTGGACAGTGAGAGTGAGAGAGAGAGAGAGAGAGAGAGAGAGACAGAGAGAAAGGTCTTCCTTTGCCGTTGGTTCACCCTCCAATGGCCGCCTTGGCCGGCATGCTGTGACCGGCGCACCGCGCTCATCCCATGGCAGGAGCCAGGTGCTAGGTGCTTCTCCTGGTCTCCCATGGGGTGCAGGGCCCAAGCACTTGGGCCATCCTCCACTGCACTCCCAGGCCACAGCAGAGAGTTGGCCTGGAAGAGGGGAAACCAGGACAGAATCCGGCGCCCCAACCGGGACTAGAACCCAGTGTGCCGGCGCCGCAAGGTGGAGGTTTAGCCTGTTGAGCCACGGCGCTGGCCACTGATATTCTTTTTCTAAGAAAGAAAAAGAGAAAGACAGAGAGAGAGAGGCCGGTACCGTGGCTCACTAGGTTAATCCTCTGCCTGTGGCACTAGCATCCCATATGGGCACCGGGTTCTAGTCCTGGTTGCTCCTCTTCCGGACCACTTCTCTGCTGTGGCCTAGGAAAGCAGTGGAGGATGGCCCAAGTGCTTGGGCCCCTGCACCCACATGGGAGACGAGGAAGAGGAACCTAGCTCCTGACTTTGGATCGGTGTAGTTCTGGCCATTGCGGCCATTTGGGAGGTGAACCATCGGATGGAAGACCTTTCTGTCTCTCTCTCTCTGTCTGTAACTCTACCTGTCAAATAAATAAATTAAAAATCTTTAAAAAAAAAAAAAAAGAGAGAGAGAGAATCTCCCATCTGCCGGTTCACTCTCCAAAATGCCTACAACAGCCAACATTAGGCCAAACCTGGGAACTCAATCCAGGTCTCCCACATGAGGCAGGGACTCAACTACCTGAGCCACCACCTACTGCTTTCCAGGGTTCCCCTTCGCAGGAATCTGGAATTGGGAGCCAGAACCAGGAATCAAACCCAGACACTCTGGGAGATGTAGGTGTCTTACTCAAATAGGCTAAATGCCTGCTTCAGATGCTTATATTCTTTAAGCTACTGATTCTGGAGAAAAGAGGAGGCCTCACTATGAAGGTTAGATGGAGTTTTACAAAAACAAAGCAAAACCCAGTTTTGCATGTGGTATTCAAAACAACAATGGATTTCATAATACTAGCACATTCCGCGTTCCCAGAGTGAGAGCCCAGTCTTTAGTCCCATCCATGCCAGGGTGTCACTAGCTCCCATCCCAGGCTTTGGGATCTTATGAAGCACTACTTACCTGCAGGCTTTACCTCTGAAAAGAAGGTGCCAACTTTCTTTCCTTCCACAATGTCTGTGATGACGTGCCCAGACACCTTTGGGTGGGTTCCGTTGGCAATAACGACAGAAGTGCCACCTTGTAAAGCCCAGAGGGCTGCCTTCACCTAAGGGGACAGGTGAGATTCAGATCTAGCAAGTCACACTTTACACTTTCAGAAATAGATACAACACAGTTTGATGTGGAGCAAGTACAGGCAGGACGCTTCAACAGCTTGGAGGCTCTGAAAACACACAGGCACTCAGGGCACCCTTCTCAGCCTCTGCCTGGTGAGTGCTGCCTATGGCAAACCTGCCGGTCCCCTCTTGTCACTGTGTTCTCTCTTACACACTCTCTGGCGCGGGATTCATAGCTTCTGCATTTGAATTGCTGTTCTTCAACTTAGAAACGGCTCCACGAGCAGCTTGGGGTTTGACCAGACTCTGATCCTGAGTACTTTCAAAAGCTTTTGTCCAAGGGGGGGGCCAGCGCTGTGGCACAGCAGGTTAAAGTCCCAGCCTGCAGCACCAACATCCCATGTGGATGCTGGTTCTAGTCCCAGGTGCTCTTCTTCCGATCCAGCTCTCTGCTATGGCCTGCGAAAGCAGCAGAAAATGGCCCAAGTGCTTGGGAGACCCCTGGCTCCTGGCTTTGGATCAGCTCAGCTCTGGTTGTTTCAGTCATTTGAGGAGTCAATCAGAGGATGGAAGACCTCTCTCTCTGGCTCTACTTCTTTGTAACTCTTTCAAATAAATAAAAGAATTCTTTTTTTAGAAAAAAAAAGTTTTTGTCCTCATCTCTGCCATTGCTATGAATCATGTTCTATCTTGAGCATATAACTTGTGAGAACAATTAATGGGAAAGAATTAAAAAAAAAAAAAACAACTCACCAAGAAAAGTGTGAGCCAGTAATACTAAAGGATTTATAAATGATGAAAAAATAGCCCCGTCCTCGAAGAGTTTGCAAAGTAAACATACTGTTCACATAGCATTAATAAAAATACATAGGCAGACTGACTACATAAATATTCATTAAGTTTGCATTTAGATACATGAATCTAAGTGTGTGCGTGTCCAAATCACAAGCCCTCAATTACAAAAGTAAAAAGAGTAAAAGACCATTTGGGTTTTGTAACTGCTATTGGTGGTCAAGGCACCCAGTTCTTACCTTGGCTTCCATGCCGCCCATTCCCACTCTGGACTTTGTTCCAAATGTCACAGACTGCTGATCTCCAGGATAAAATATATCAATGAGCTTTGCATCATCTGACCCTGGAGGGCTGTCAAAGAGGCCTAAATGGTAGACAAGAGTCAGTCATACAGCTTGATGGAAATGAGTGTCCTCCAAGGAAGGTCTCCTCCAGCAGCTGCTAACCACGTTGTGCCCTATTCATCTTAGTGACTCCTACTATACCACCACCTGCTCTCACTGGAGAAGACAGCAAAGGATATGTGGAGTTGACTCGTACTCACAACCAGCTTCAGGGGCACTCACTTCACATACTTCCACAGCCTGGCTTAAAAAATGAGCATTTCTGACGTCAGACCATGGCCTCTCCTTGCCACAAATGGGTGATAAGGCCGCTACCAGCAGTGCCGGCATCCCATACGGGCATCGGTTCAAGTCCTGGCTGCTCCACTTCCAATCCAGCTCTCTGCTATGGCCTGGGATAACAGCAGAAGATGGCCCTGCACTGGTGTGGGAGACCCAGAGGAAGCTCGGGCTCCTGGCTTCAGATCAGATCAGCTCTGGCCATTGCAGTCATTTGGGGAGTGAACCAGTGGATGGAACTCTCTCTGCCTCTACCTCTCTGTAAGTCTGCCTCTCAAATAAAATAAATCTTTATATATATATATATATATATATATATATATATATAGAAAGAAAGAAAGAAAGAAAGAAAAAAAAAGAAGATGCAGCTCAAAATACCCAGGTCCCATATCAGAGTCCCTCGGTTCAAGTCCCGGCTTCACTTTGCATTCTAGCTTCCTGTTAATGTGCACACTGAGAGGCAGCTGGTGATGGGTCAAGCACTTAGGTCGCTGCGACCTATGAATCTGCACTCAGTTCCTGGCTCCTGGTCTCGGCCTGCCCCAGCCCTGGCTGTTGGTGAGCATTTGGGGATGGGATGTAGGCATTCCAAATGGCAACTTAACCCATTGTGCCAAATGTCTACAAAAATTTCTCAGTCTCTCCCTCTCTCTATAACTCTCTCTCTCAAATTAGTAAGATCTTAAAAAATAAGATCTTAACTGGGTCCCCCACTGTGATATAGTGGGTAATGCTGGCACCCTATATGGGCACTGGTTTGAGTCCTGGCTGCTCTGTTTCCAATCCAGCTCCCTTCTAATGTGCCTGGGAAAGACAGCCCAAGTGCCTGAGCCCCTACCACCCATGTGAGAGACCTGGAGGAAGCTCCTGGCTCCTGCTGCAGAGTAACCAGGCTCCGGCCATTGCAGTCATCTGGGAAGTAAAACAATGGCTGGAAGATCCCTTCTCTCTCTAACTCTGCCTTCCAAAGAAATAAATCTTAAAAACAAAAACAAAAACTGAAAGTAATCAAAAGATATTCCCTTAGGCTGGCTAAAAAGGCAGATGCAACAAGGAAGTGTGATGGTGCCGGCACTGTGGTATAGTGGGTAAAGCCGCCGTCTGCAATGCCAGAATCCCACATGGGTGCCGGTTTGAGTCCTGGCTGCTCCACTTCTGATCCAGCTCTCTGCTATGGCCTGGGAAAGTAGTGGAAGATGGTCCAAGTCCTTGGGCCCTTGAACTTGTGTGGGAGATACAGGAGAAGCTCCTGGCTCCTGGCTTTGGATTGGCTCAGCTCTGGCCATTGTGGCCATCTAGGAAGTGGACCAATGGATGGAAGACCTCTCTCTACCTCTGCCTCTGCCTCTCTGTAACTCTGCCTTTCACATAAATAAATAAATCTTAAAAAAAAAAAAAAAACGAACAACCAAGTAAGTGTTGACAAGGACATGGACATATCAGAACCCTCATCCATTGCTGGTGGAATGTTAAACGGTGCAGCTACTTTGGAGAACACACTAGCAGTTCTTCAAAAGGTTTTTAAATGCAGTTGCCGTGTGATCCAGCAATTCTACCCTTAGGTGAATTAAAAAATATACCTACACAAACTTGTCCACGAATGTTCACAGCAACATAACTCATAACTGATGAGTGGACAAACATCCATCAACTGATGAGTGGACAAACAAAAAATGTCCAGTAGAATATTTGGCAATAAAAAATGAAGTATTGACACATGCAATAATGTACTATAAAAATATTATGTTGTAAATTGGAGAAGTCAGTCAGGAAGGACCACATAAATGTCCACAATGGTAAAACCATAGGGAGAGGAAGCAGACTGGATTGCCTATGACTAGGGAGTTTGGGTAGAAGGGTGGTGTGACTGCTAGTGAGCATGGCGTTTCTTGTTGGGATGATAAAGATGTCCTACAACTGATAATGGCGATGGCCATACAACTGTGTGAAGATATTAAAAACCACTGAATTGTAAACCTTAAATAGGTGAATTGTATAGTATGTGAATTATATCTCAAAAAGACAAAACATAACTCAAAGCACCTGGAAATAACATTTCAGCATTTGAATTGCATCTCCCATACTTACCCACCCTCTTTTGAGTCACAAAAACCCTTTGTCAGAACATATGGCTCAGAAAATAATGGCCCACAGTGGGAAAAAAAAAAAAGATCAGAAGGACTCAGACAAAGAGGGAAACTCATGTGCTTACATGTAGATAAAAGGAAAAGGCATTACTTTGTACCTTCTACATCTGAAAGAACAATCAAGAGGTCAGTTTTCATTTCCACGGCCAGACGCGCAGCCAGGCTATCATTATCTTTAACACTAATAACCTAGAATGCAAGTAGAAAGCCCTGAGTGAGTGAGCTATGCAGTCCAAACAGAAAGTCTCAGACACACTCAGCAAGGCTCCAGCAGGTGAAACCATGACCCCGAATGTGTGGATGACAGCTCTTCCCCAAGACCCCTTCTGTCTGCAAAACACAAGGCCCACTGGCAACCCCTTTACCAAACACGCAGCTTTCTACCCCTGAAACATGTAAGCCATGCTCATAGCTCCATCTTAAGTCAGGACGGCGCCTCACCCCATTGCATGGCACTCCCCACTTTTAGAAGAGCTTATGCAGCCACTGCTCTGCATGCCAGCTTCTCTCCCCATTTCTCCATCGTGCTTACGCCAAACTTGTGGTGTTAGTACATGCAGCATAGCATGGTGTTAGTGCCTCCAGCATGCTCAAACCCTTAGGGATACTTCACCCACATTTACCCCCTGGAGATCGCTGTTGGGTTCAGCTGGGGGGACAACAGCATCGTTCGTGTTGACAATGGGGACGATGTTCATGCGGAGGAGCTCGTGGAGAGTCCCATTGAGGTTCCGGCGCTTCTGCTCATCGTGGAAATCCAAATTGGTCACCAAAATCTAAAAAGAACAAATAGGTTGAAAATGCAGGAGGGAGGAACAGGATGAACTTCCAAGGAATGGGATACAAAGATGCTAAAGAGAGGAGAGTTCAACTTTAGGCTTCCGGGATTCCACACAGATTGGAATGAGACACACATCTTTGGAATCCTTTTAGAAATAAAAAAGGCTATAATCACCTGGAATGTTCTTTAAAGATGCTCAACATTCCTTGCAAAAGCCTTTAATCCTCAGAGAGCTACCAAATCTCATCTATTTACAAAATTTAAGAAAATTAATGTGGGGCCAGCACTGTTGTTCAGTGGATTAAATCTGCAGCCTGTATCACTGGCATCCCCTATGGGCACCAGTTCGAGTCCCAGCTGTTCTACTTCCAATCCAGCTCCCTGCTAATATGCCTGGGAAAGCAATGGAACAATGGAGGATGGCCGTGCTTGGGTCTGTGCACCCATGTGGGAGAACCAGAAGAAGCTCCTGGCTTTGGCCTGGCCCAGTCCTGGCTATTGTGGCAATTTGGGGAGTGAAATAGCAGATGAAATCGCTCTTCTCTTCTTTCTCCTCTCCTTTCTCCCCTCCCTCTTCCTCTCCTCTCCTCCTTCTCTCTCTCTCTCCTTCTGTCTCTCCTTCTCTAACTCTGCCTTTCAAATAAATAAATCTAAAAAGAAAATTAATGCATCTAACTTTAGAAGATATTAAAGAGAATTAGTGACTATTCATCAATTACCAAAATATCTCTATATCTGAGCACTATTTGAGGTTGGGCCATAGTAGGCATTTAACTGTTTGGTGAATGAGTGAATGGATGGCTTACTCTGCTTGGAAATGTGCATCAGGAAAAATAGAATAGGATTATGTTATCACTGTTTTGGGTCTGAAGCAGATCACTGCTGGAATTAACAAATATTGTGTCTTGACCATCAGGGATTAGGCTGCCAGGTCCATGGAGGTTTTGTTCACAAGTTGAAAGGAGACTGGATATCACTTAGGTCAAAAAGGGCATCAGCATCAGGTGTTCCAGGGTGGAGCGGGGAGCTGGTAAGCCGCTCTGCTTTCCTGCTTGAATGAGTGTTGGACAATGTTTAGCAGAACAGAAAGATTCTTGGGGAAGATAGCAAGAAACTAAGTGACAGTAAGTCCTGAGGGCCAAGAATACAAGTTTTCATGTAATCCCTGTGAGGTTGAACAATGAGGGTTCTGGTCAGGGCTTCCACCGGGGTCTGAGAAGAACCCAGCAGTAAAGCAGCAGCCCTAATGATGGATGACATGCAGGCGAGGAAGACAGGTGGTGACATGGCTGAGGGAAGAAGTCACTTGCTCCTGTGACATGACTTTGAGTATGTCTGAAATGCCAGGCCCTGTACCAGCTGCTGGAGTGGAGACTAAAAATGCCGACGGTATCGGGGAAAATAAGACACGACCTTCTTTTCTGAAATGTTTAGTTCTGTAGGAAACAGGACTGTTCAAAGTGAATACACAGACCCCAGTCACACTGGTGAGCGATCACACAATGAACAAGCGCAAGGAAGCAGCAAGGCTAAAGGCCCAGGGAAAACACCTGCTGCCACAGCAGCTTGCCAAGCAAAGGCTGAGGGTCTGAGTGCAGAGGAAGGGGAGCGAGGCCCCAAGGGGGAACATCTGTATTTAGACAAGAGCAACCTGCTGAGATGCAAATTAGTGTCTTTTCTTTGAAGAAAAAGTAAGTTGCTGTACTTTAAGCGTTTAATCTTGGAAACAACTTGTTGGAGAGTTTAAAAAACCACTTATAATGGTTTTCTATACAGAATTACTAACACATAAATAAATAAATAAGGAACCATATTTGAAGTCAAAGGAGCAGCAAAGTAAACACATCTAACCTTTCTGTCTTTAGAAGTATTAGCACAGTGGGGCTGGCGCTGTGACGTAGCAGGTAAAGCCGCTGCCCACAGTGCCGGCATCCCATATGGGTGCCGGTGTGAGTCCTGGCTGTTCCACTTCTGATCCAGCTCTTTGACATGGCCTAGGAAGGCAGCAGAAGATGGCCCAAGTCCTTAGGCCCCTGCACCAGCAACGGGAGACCTGGAGGAAGCTCTTGGCTCCTGGCTTCCGATCAGTGCAGATCCAGCCGTTAAGCCAACTGGGTAGTTAACCAGTGGATGGAAGACCTCTCTTTCTTTGCCTGTTTTTCTCTCTCTGTGTAACTCTGACTTTCAAATAAATAAATAATTTTTAAAAGTAGTATTAGCACTGGTAATAGTCCAAGAGTTACCAGTATGAGGACAAGAGCTAACGCTTACTGAGTGTACTCTGTTCCAGACACTATAGTAAGTGCTTTACATATTATTTTCTCATTGAGCCTCTCCAAAAGCGCTTTGAGGCAGGCACTGATATTATCCCCACTTTTCAGAGGAGGAAACTGAGGCAAAAAATGTTAAAGACTCTCTTCAGATCTCCCAAACAGCAGGTGGTGAGGCTGAGGCTGCATCCTAGCCCTGCTCTCCAGGAACCCTCCTCCCAGGTCCCATTCCCTGTAGCGAAGCCCAGCAGCTCACCTGCGCAGCGCAGATGCTGTACTGGGTGAACATGGCCTCATACAAGGCCATCAGCCCACTCTGTCCGGCAGCTGCACAGGCTCGGGCCTCTAAGACTGGAATTGCCTGGAAAACACGAAATTAGACATGGTGTGGTTGGGAATGAGAGAAGACCTGAGAAGCCATCGCAGGTGTGGAGAAACAGCACTCACCATCTCCTTCAGCTGGTTCTGCCCCGAGTGCAGGGCCTGCCGCACACTCTGGGACAGGAGGATCTCGTGGCGCAGGCGCTGCTTGCCAAAGGCCACAGCTCCGCTGGTCACCAGCATCATCTCTCGGCCTTGATTCTGCAGCACTGACACCTGCCGTTGAGGAAGGGAAAGGTGTCACAAGTCACCGCACTGACTGTCCTCTCTTCACAAGGGACTCAGGTAGGGTGGGTTGCAGTGGATGTCAAGTGCTGGTCTGTGAACCAGCAGAGAGCTGGCTCTGGGATATTCACCCAGGCTGTCTGGTAAACACATAGCTCCCTACATGCTGCCTCCAATGCCTGTTTAATATGTGGCAGGGAATTTTAATAAGAAAATTCCTATTAAATGAGTAGCCAGGTTTGGCAACTACTGGACTTGGTGCTATCTGCAGGGAATCTACAATGCAGAAGACCTAGATGCTCCAGGAAATAAAGCCCAGAAGTCTGAAGCTAGGAATTGCAACCTAACTCCGTAGATGGCTTCTCAGGCTCTAAGCTTGACCTGGGGAGACGAGGCTGTCTGTGGGCAAGGCTGGTCCCTACAGGCTGCCTCTGCCTAGAGTAGGAGCTGACCTTGTTCTCCTCTGTCTGCCCAGAACTACCTTGTGGTCACTTTGTGTCCTGCCTTGGAGAGATTCACAAGAAGGAATGACATTCAAGGTACAACCGAGTCATCCCTAACCTATTCCATTCCTCTGGATGCCTGAACCTTGTTTTCTGGTTCAAGAACTCACAATCAGCTGTGACTAATCATAATTTATAACAATAACTTTTTATCATAGAAAATTTCGTAGGAAACCAAAGTGGTGAAAATAGTTATTATAAATTCACATGTGTGCAACATCCAGTTTCATCAACTATCTCTCATGGCTAATTTCCTACTTTCCATGAACCTTTCTAACACCTACTAATGTTTTAATACAAATCCCAGGTCCCACAAATATTATTTCACTTGTACATATTTCACTGATAAATGCTAAAAGACAGAGACTATAGATGTATGAAAGTACCTGAACAAGTTTATGGAAAACAAAATTTTAAAAAGTTTATTTTAATGCAAAGAAAAAAACCCTGAAATTCATGCATTTTTGTCCATAATCCATCTTCCATGAACTTCCTGAAGACCCCTGATGCACATGGATTTCAAAAAATTTTTGTATTAAAATACAACTTAACTTTTAATTCTAATTTCCAAAAACTTTTTGAAATCATTATATACCTACAAAACCATTACCTTCAAAAATACTTCAATGAATTCATTACTATTAAATGGCCAGTTAGCGTTCACAATTCCCCAATCTTTTCCCAGCTGGTTCATATTGGGATGTAAATTAAGCTCATACACTGGTCTCTTCTAATTTTTTTTTTTTTTTTGGACAGGCAAAGTTAGACAGTGAGAGAGAGACAGAGAGAAAGGTCTTCCTTCCATTGGTTCACCCCCCAAGTGGTCACTACGGCCAGCACACTGCACCAATCTGAAGCCAGGAGCTTCTCCTGGTCTCCCATGCGGGTAGAGGGCCCAAGCACTTGGGCCATTCTCCACTGCCTTCCCAGGCCACAGCAGAGAGCTGGACTGGAAGAGGAGCAACCGGGCAGAATCAGTGCCCCAACCGGGACTAGAACTCGGGGTGCCAGTGCCGCAGGAGGAGGATTAGAAAAGTGAGTTGCGGCGCCGGCCTGATCTAATCTATAGGATCCACAACCACCTTTATTTCCCCTCTGGTGATTATTTGTTATACTGAGTTGCTATTCTTTAAGATTTCTTGGCCTACATTTCCCTGATTATCCCCATGGTATTGTTTATTAAAAAATTCTTTGGGGCCAGTGCTGTGGCATAGCGGGTAAAGCTGCTGCCTGCAGTGCTGGCATCCCATATGGACACCAGTTCGAGACCTGGCTGTTCCACTTCTGATCCAGCTCTCTGCTATGGCCTGGGAAAGCAGTAGAAGATGGCCCAAGTCCTTGGGCCCCTACACCCACATGGAAAGACCCAAAGGAGGCTCCTGGCTCCTCACTTTAGATAGGCGCAGCTCTGGCCATTGCTGCCAATTGGGGAGTGCATCAGCGAATGGAAGACCTCTCTCTCTCTTTGCCTCTCCTTCTCTGTGTAACTCTTTCAAATAAATAAATAAATCTTAAAAAAAAAAAAACTTTTTTAAAGAAAGAAGGGTATATTGTTATATAAGGGGTATTGTTCAGTGAAAACAAGTTGTAAATATCTATACACCAAATAATATGACATCCATGCTTGATATTATTTACTACACAAGAACATAGAATTTTTATTCTAGTGCCATGCTGTTTTGATTATAATAGCCCTGCTGTGTGTTTTGAAATCTGGTATTGTGATGCCTCAAGCTTTGCTTTTGTTGTTCATTAATGCTTTGGTCATCTACGGTCTTTCTGTTTCCACATCAATTTCAGATTCTTTTCTAATTCTGTAAAGAATGCCATCAGTATTTTTGATGGTGATTGCATTGAAACTTTGTAAATTGCTTTGGGTAGTATGGACATTTTTTTTTTTTTAATTATTTTATTTGAAAGACAGAGATACAGAGAGAGGTAGAGCCAGAGAGCCAGAGAGCCAGAGAGAGAGAGAGAGAGAGGTCTTCCATTCTGCTGGTTCACTCCCAAAATGACCGCAGTGGCCAGAGCTGAGCTGATTGGTAGCCAGGAGCCAGGAGCTTCTTCCAGGTCTCCCACATGGGTGCAGGGACCCAAGGACTTGGGCCATCTTCTACTGTTTTCCCAGGCCATAGCAGAGAGCTGGATCAGAAGAGGAGCAGCCAGGACTCAACCTGGCGCTCATATGGGATGCTGGCACTGCAGGCTGGGGCTTTAGCCCACTGCAAAACAGCGCCTGCCCCAACATTTTGATAATATTGAGTTTTTCTAATCTAAGAACATTGGTGGTCTTTCCTTTATTGTGTGTCTTCTTCCACTTCTTTCATTAGTGTTTTGTAATTTTCATTGTAGATATTTCACATTCTTGGTAAAAGCTGTCCAAGGTATTTAACTTTTATAGCTATAATGAATGGGATTATTCTTCTAAGTTCTTTCTCAGGAAGCCCATTATCGGCTACTTAAAAATGCTACTGATTTGTGTGTGCTGATTTTGTGATCTGTAACTTTGCTAAATTTCTCTTCAGTTCTTATAGTCCCTTGATGGAATCTGTTGGTTCCTGTATATAGAGAAACATATCATCTGCAAATAGGAAAAAATTGACTTCCTCCTTCCCAATTTGTATACCTTTTCTTTCTTTCTTTCTCTTCATCAATGGCTCTGGCTAAAACTTCCGGAACCATACTGAATAAGAGTGATGAAAGCAGACATCCTTGTCCTGGTCCAGGTCTTACTGGAAAGGCTTCCGTTAAGTCCTTCACCATTCAATATGATGTTGGCTGTCAGCTTGTCTTATATGTGTTCAGGTGCATATGCTTCTTTTCTATGATTTATTTTGTTTATTTGAAAGGCAGAGCGCCAGAGAGAGATGTATTTTCCATCTGGTGGTTTATTTCTTAAATGGCCACAATGGTTAGGGCTGTGCCAGGCTGAACCCTGGAGCCAGGAGCTTCATCTGAGTCTCCCACATAGGTGCAGAGGCCCAAGGACTCTTGAGCCATCTTCCACTGTTTTTCCCAGGCACCTTAACAGGGAACTAGATAAGAAGTGGAGCGGCCAGGACTTGAACTGGCACTAATATGGGATGCTGGTGTCACAGGCATCAGTTTAATTTGCTGCACTGCAGTGCCAGCCCCTATCTGTATAATTTCTAGTTTTTGTTGCTGTTGTTGTAAATTTACAGCTTTCGGGGCCAGTACTGTGCACAGCAGGTTAGAGCCCCAGCCTGCAGCACTGGCATCCCATATGGATGCCGGTTTGAGTCTTGGCTGTTCCACTCCCAATCCAGCTCGCTACGATGGCCTAGCAAAGCAGTAGAAGATGGCCCAACTCTTTGGGCCTCTGCACCCATGTGGGAGACCCAGAAGAAGCTCCTGGCTTCGGATCAGCACAGCTCTGACTGTTGCGGTCATCTGGGGAGTGAACCAGAGGATGGAAGACCTCTCTCTCTTTCTGGCTCTTTCGAATAAATAAAATACATCTTAAAAAATTTTTTACAGCTTTATTCCATTGTGGTCAGAGGCATTCCTTCTTTTCTTAAATTTATTTTATTTATTTGAAAGGCAAAGCTACCAGGGGGGAGGTAGAGAATCTTCCATCTGTTGGTGCACTCCCCAAATGACAGCAAAGGCCAGGGCTGGGCTATGCTGATGCCAGAAATTTGATGATTTCAATTTTTTAAAAATTTATTGAGATTTATTTTATGGCCTAGTATATGGTCTATCCTCAATGTTCCATATGCTGATGAAATGAATGTGCATTCTGCAGCAGTTTGTAAATGTCTGTTAGGTTCATTTGGTCTACAGCATAAACATTTTTGGTCTGGTTGATCTGCCCACAGATGAAAGTGGGGTATTGAAGTACCCCAATGTTACTCTACTGGAGCTTATGTCTCCTGTTAGATCTATCTTGTTGAATTGATCCCTTAATCATTGTATAGCAACTTTGTCCCTTTTTAACAGTTTTTATCTGAAAGTGTCTTTTGTCTGATATAAGTAAAGCTACTCCTGTTTGCTTCTGATTTCTGTTTGCATGGAATATCTTTTTCCATCCTTTCACTTTCAGTCCTATTTGTTTTGAATATCCTTTATTCTTTTTCAAGCATCTGCAATGGGGACAAAATTTCAGATTGGGTTAAATCTATCACACTCAAAACAGAATTGCTAAGCCTGAATTAATAACTTAAAAACCCTCTTTTAACTCAGGAAAATTTTCCATTTTGGCAGTTACCTGCTCAACAATAGATGCCAGTCGTCCCAGGGCCAGGCCACACTCATCCCCTCGGGTCACCACAGCACTGCCGAGCTTCACCACGATTCTCTTGGCATGCTTCAGCTCACTGCGGTGGGCAAAGGACTTGCCGTGTGCACGACTGAGAGGTACAGTGATGAAAGGGATGTTGCTCCAAGGACGAACATGTCTGACAGCTGGAGGCTGGACACGATCTGTAGCCCCCAAAGTCAAATGCAAGAAAAAAAGAAATACACAATGTAAATTCTCAATAAAGATGCACGCACAGTATTGACCAAAATATAGCTTTATCAATGACTATACGAAACCAGTCTCTCAAAAGATCTGATATGCTCTAATTGTTGTATTGTATAGCATTTATACCAGGTACACAGGTCACAGACACACCTGATGAAAAGCAAAAATGAAAAAAATCTTTCCTGAAGATTTTACATTGGTAAAATATAATGAAAGCTCAGAGCCAGCACTGTGGCACAGTGAGTAAAGTCACTGCCTGTGGCTCTGGCAACCCACATGGGTGTTGGCTCAAGACCCAGCTGCTCCACTTTAGATCCAGCTCCCTGCTAATGCCCTGAGAAAGCAGTGAAGTATGGCCCAGGTCCTTGGGTCCCTGCACCCACGTGGGAGACCAGGAAGAAGTTCCTGGCTCCTGGCTTCAGCTTGGCACAACTCCAGCTGTTGTGGCCATTTAGGGAGTGAACCAGTGGGTGGAAGCTTGCTCTTTCTCTCTTCTCTCTGTAACTGTTTCAAATAAATCTTTTAAAAAAATATAATGAAAGCTTTAATATTGTTCACACCTTTTGATTTGGCAATTCCATATTTAGATATTTACTCTAAGGAATAAATTAGAGTCGAGGACAGAGAAGTATCAGAAGCCAGTTCACCAGAATGGTATTTATGATAGGAAGAACCAGAAGCAGAGTAAATGTCAAAAAAAGGGAAGAAAAGATAAATTTATATTTTTAGAATTTTTAATAACTTAGGAAAATGTTCATGCTGTTAGTTTCATAAACATGCCTAAAAGATTACAAAAAAGATGAACAAAATATATAATTAATTTATCTTTTGATGGAATTTTAGGTGGTTTTTAATATTCTTCTCTATTCTTTTCTATATTTTCCAAATTAATCAAAATGCATTGCTTTCACAATCAGAAAAAAAAATATGTGCTTCCAAATGCACTGCACCACTACCAAAAGAGTCTGATTGGCAAAGACATTAATGAACAAGACCATTGGCATGAACAACAGAAAATCCTAAGTAATCCACCTACAATTTTCATCTCTGACAAGGCAGCAAGAATTCAGATGTCTACAGCAAGTATAAAAGAAACCAGAGGCTTTCTGAAGGAAAGTAATCGTGGAGTCAGACAATCTCTTTCTGTCCCTCTGGACACTGCCCTTAAACAATCCTTTCCTGATTCTTTTTCTTACAATACCATAGAAGATGTCTAAGTGAAAAAAAAAATTCTCCATCCAACAAAAAACTGAAGATAGGCTGGCGCTGTGGCATAGCGGGCTAAGCCTCCACCTGTGGCACTGGCATCCTATATGGGCACCGTTTTGTGTCCTGGCTGCTCCTCTTCCAATCCAGGTCTCTGCTATGGCTCTCTGCTATTGTTGGAAAGCAGTAGAAGACGGCCCAAGTCCTTGGGCCCCTGCACCCACGTGAGAGATCTGGAAGAAGCTCCTGGCTCTTGGCTTTGGATCAGCTCAGCACTGGCCATTTTGGCCATCTGGAGAGTGAACCTGTGGATAGAAGACCTTTCTCTCTGCCTTTAACTCTACTTCTCAAAGAAATAAATAAAATCTGAAAAAAACCACAAAAACCCTGAAGATATATCTGCATAAGGGCAAAAGCAAGAGTAAAAGCTGAAGGTCAGGCACGAAATTCTCTGCCCCTTGTCACGGGCCCAGCTCCCCATGCTGCCTGCCATCTACCCTTTCTCTCACAAATTAACAGATCAGCTGGGCAAACTGCCACCAATCACAAGGCCACAGTTCCCAGCCCTTCCTGCTCAGCTGGACATGAGTTCTGGTTAAATAGATACACGTGAAAAAGACAACATGGGATTTCTACCAGCTTCTTGACGAAGAGAAGTGCTTTCTTCTTCCCTTCATCCAACCTGTGCATGGAACAAGAACATAAGGGCTTCAGCTCAACCAAGTCATGGGGTTCCTTCCAACCATGCAGCAGACCTGGACTGAGTTCCCGGCTCCTGGCTTCAGTCCCTGGCCTGGAGCTGTTGTAGGCGTTTGAGGAGTGAACCAGTGGATGGGAGTTCTCAGGCTCTCTGCCTCACAGATACATCATCATCATCACCGATTTGGACCACACGAAACCCCCAGGAGCTGTGAAGCCACAAGGAGGAAGGCGCGTGGCCCCTGATTTCACAGTGCTACTCCGGAAGCCCTGGGCTGCCTACTTCCTTGCAGGGCTGCCAGGCTTCCAGGAGAGAGAGAAAAAACAACACATCTACCCCATCTGAGCCATTATTTTGAGTTTCCTGTCACACATACCTAACTGCAACCGACAGAGAAGGAGAACGAGTGCTAGGCAGTGGGCATGGTGAGGCCTGGGTGGGAGGGGAGACGCTGTCAGCTGATGGTGGTGGTGGTGGGGTCTTACAGCCGACGTCTTCGCTTAGTGGGGCTCCCCGGCAGCAAGCAGCAAGAGGAGGGGGGTAATGGGGTCACGGCAGGACTAAAATTTAGGCAACTCCCCACCACGAGTTCTTAGTGTCATGATGGGCCAGTGACAAATACTTGAGCGAATTGTTGGAACAATCATTCTGGATCACCTTCGGGGGCCACTACTTTTGTCCAGCTCTCTTCATACCTACAGACTTCTATCTCAGGCCTTCTGCCTCTATCTCCCAGCTCCTAATTCCCTCCCTAACCACAATCAGCCTCTTTCCTTTTTCTCCACGCTGTAGCGGTGGTGGTGGGGTGGGCAGAAGCACACTCTCTTGGGCTGGAAGAGCATTGTTGTGTTCTCCCTCCCTGCCTGCTTCACACACAAATCCAGGGAAAAAAATTTTTTGACAAAGCAGTATTGAGCCCTTTCTGTCCTCTTTTAAGTAGCCATTTCTTTCAAGTGACGGTGTTGCAGGTTTGTGCAGATACACAGTAGGCTTGCTGGCTAGTTCCTGGTGCAAAGCTTCTCAAGAGGTTATCATGGGGTGGGGGGCGAAACCGGGCCTTGGCGCCCTGTGCAGATCAACTCTTCCTGCTGGCGTCCTAGGGACTCTAGGACTAGTTTGTTGCTGGGGCAAAGGTCCATGGAGAGCTGCCTTTCTTCACTAGGTTAATCAATACAGGTGCCCTGGTTCAGTCTTCAGGGAGATTATCCTAGGTGATAAGTACAGTGAAGTCTGAGCTTCCCCGGAGGTTTCTTCTAACTGATCCTGATGACACGGCTTGAACCTGCACTCATCACTGATGTTCACTGAGCTCAGAGCTACACAAGCATTATGTATCCCTTTGGCAGCTGTTGGGATAGGGCTGTTGGCCGTGTTTCTCTCCTGCCTACTGCAGGGCCCGTCCTTCCCTGGAAGGGTGGAGAGCATGGGTGGGTGGGGGCAGACTGATAGGGCACCTCAGGGACACAGGTAGTGGCAAGTGTGTCAGTCCAAGTGGTCAAATGGCAGAAGCCAATCAGAGCCCAGCAGCCGGACTAGCATGAGGGAAACTTCTGACCCACAGTCTGCACCAGCAGCAGAGATGGCGCAGCCCAGTGCCTGACAGTCAAGGGTCACTCTGGCTGCAGGCAACTGGGTCATAGAAGTTGATAAGGGCGGACAAGCTTCAAGGAGGGCACAACTACAGACAGGGTTTCAAGCAGGTACCAACTCAGTCAAGTGCGGTGGGTTCTGGCACCAAGCAGAACTTCAAGGGACCCGGGGGTTTCTGGGTTTCCTGCTGACCAGTGCCTTTTACTCTCCCAGACTGACCCTATCTTTCTTGGAGTATTTTTTTAAAAGATTTATTTATTTGAAAGGCAGAGATAGAGAGGAGGGAGGGAAGAGAAAGAGAGAAAGAAACAGAAAGACCTTCCACCCACTGGTTCACTCCCCAAACAGCTGCAGTAGCCAGGCCTGGGCCAGACTGAAACCAGGAGCCTGGAACTCCACCCAGGTCTCCCGTGTGGGCAGCAGGGGCCCAAGCACTCGGGTCATCCTCTGCTGCTGTCCTAGGCACATCAACAGGGAGCTGGATCACAAGTGGAGCAGCCAGGACTCGAACAGGCACTTATACGGATGCTGGTGTTGCTGTCAGCAGCTTAACCCGCTGTGCCACAAGGCCAGTCCCTTTTGGGGGTATTTACAGTATATTACACTTGTTGGGGTTCACACTGAGGACTGAGAAAACTTTGATAGCTGGGAAAATCCAAGGCTTCTTGCTGAGTAATCCTTTCTCATCTTGTAAGGAACCTT
Organism: Sylvilagus floridanus; assembly: GCA_949820135.1. Taxonomy (NCBI): domain Eukaryota; kingdom Metazoa; phylum Chordata; class Mammalia; order Lagomorpha; family Leporidae; genus Sylvilagus; species Sylvilagus floridanus. Next base: position 48,380,715 of record OX463235.1, read on the forward strand.
TAAGCTCTAAGTCCCAAGGAAAAGCCTAGTATGCAGGAGGGGAAGATGAGGTACACGTGGGTACACAGATGCCTATGTTGTGTGGAGTGGGAGGACTGGCTGTTCCCACTGCTCAAAAAAACCCTTCATTTCTTCTGCATCAGAATCTTTATCCTCAGCAGTCAGTGAGGCTGTGTTTCAGGCTTGAACAAGGGACCGTGACATGATTTCTCTCTCTAGCCTTCTATTTCCATCTGTGTATGCTTTCATAGTCTTCTCACTTTGCCCTTACTTCTTCTCTATGCTTCTGCTCATCATGCTCCATGAACACAAAACACATGCTCCAGAAAAATCTGGATACAAAAATCTAAACATCTAGGGATGAGATCAGAAAGTACCTCCTTCTGAGAATGAGAAAGTCAACAATAGAAATAACTACTATGAACACTTACTATGTACTAGGAACTATGTATACAGAAGGAGAAGCTGTCAATGGGATTAAGTACAGGTTCTGCAGCATGGCAGCCTGAGTTGGAACCTCAAGCCCTCCTCTTACTTGCTGTTACCATACCTCTCACAAAAGGTTATTATGGGGGATGAAAAGAGTCAATGCATGAAGTGAACCAATGCATGGACAAGGATTGGCACAAAGTGAACATTCAACAAGTATCAGGTGGTATTATGAAAGTGTTAGCCACCATCCTCATCAGCCTACCTGAATTTGCCTGTGTAAAGCCTCAAGTGTTAGGTATTACTATGAGCTATCATTATTACCCTTGTTTTATAAATAAGGAAATGGGGGCCAGGAAAACTGAGTAATTTATCCACATTAATAGATGATAAAATTGGCTATACCACTTGGCAGCTGCTCCCATCAATGGGTGGAGTTGGTTTTCCAACCCCTGGAATCTGGACTGGCCCTGTGACTTGCTTTAGCCATAATGATGTAAGCAGAACACTGTATAAATGCTGAGAGTCGGCCCCAGGAGGCCCTAGCCTCCATGCTTGCTGCTCTGGAGAAGCCATGGAAAGCCCACTGTGGGGTGGGAGATCACACGGTCAACGTCGATCTTCCCAGGGGAGGCCCCCTGTTCCCCAGCAATCAGCCCTGAGTCAGTCTGACAGCTGACACAGACACGGAAGCACCATGAGCCGAGCCCAGTCCAAAATGCCAGCTCACAGAATTGTGACCTAAATAGACAGTTGTTGTTTTAGATCACTAAGTTATTTAATTAGTAAGCAGCAGAGTAGTTTCTAAACCCAGGGAACCTGGCTCTGGATCCTGAACTTTCAGCCATTACACTGTTCTTTATATGAAGGAGAAATAGAGATTTTCTGGATGAGGATGAGCATGATTAATGGATTAGCAAGTCATCCTTCAGCTAGGCTTGAAGAAGGACAGTGATACGATTTCAGTGACACCAAGGAGTTGGTCAATTCAAAATGCCACGAGCTCTTCTGGAGCAACCAATCTCTACTGGCAAAAAAGGGAACCTTGACCTACACCTGCTTTATGAAGAATTCAAAATAGATCACAGAGTTAAATGTAAAAGGGAAAACTACAAAACCGTTAGAGTGAAACAGAAAACCTTCAGGAGTTAGGGCTATACAAAGAGTTCTTGGAACTGATTCTAAAAGCATAGTTCATAAGAACTGATAAACTGGATTTCATCAAAATTAAACCTTTCACTTGTGAAAAACTCTGTTAAGAGAATGAAGTGACAAGCTCACAAACTAGGAGGAAAATATTTGCAAGCCACGCTACCTGACAAGGGACTAGTATCTAGAAGATGTAAAGAATTATTAAACCTCAACAGTTAAAAGAAACATGATCAGTTACCAAATGAGCAAAAGACCTGGACAGACAGTTCACTAAAGAGGGTAAGCAGGTGGCAACAAACAGTCACATGGGATGATGTTCCACACCACTAGCCCTGAGGGAAAAGCAAGTGAAAGTCACAATATAGGGGACAGCGTTGTGGCACAGTGGATTAAACTGTTGCTGGCAACCCAGGTTTCCCATATCAGAATGCCAGTTCGAGTCCTGGCTGCTCTTTCAATCCAGCTTCCTGCTAATGTGCCTGGGAAGGCAGCAACAGATGGTCTAAGTACATGAGCCCCTGATATCCATATGGGAGGCCAGAATGGAGTTCCTGGTTCCTGGCTGTAGCTTTACTCAGTTCTGGCTGTTGCAGCCATTAGGAGAGTGAACCAGCAGATGGAAGATATCTCTCCTTCCCTTCTTTCCTGTTGCTCTGCCTTTCAAATGCATAAATAAATAGATTTTGTTTGTTCACAGTGTAAATCACCACATAGCTATCAGAACACTAAAGTAAGAGTGACAACATGAAATGCTGGTGAAGTGGATCACTCATACATTGCTGGTGGGAATGTAGTGGTACAGTCACCCTGCATAAACAGCCTAATGTTTTCCTATAAAGTTACACATGCAACTACCACCTGACACTACTACACTCTGCAGCGTTTATCCCACAGAACTGCAAACCATGTTTACACAAAATCTTTTCCATGAATGTTCACAGCCAAAAAATGGACAGAAATCCAGACGTCCTTCAATGGGTAAATAGTTACACTAACTGGTATACCCATACCATTGAATAATACTCAGTAATAAGAAGGAACCAACTGATAACACACAGCTTTTTAAAAGAATCTTCAGGGAATTATGCAGAATTAAAAAAAAGTCTCAAAGTCAAGTAGTGTATAATTCATTTATACAACATTCTTGAAATGACCAAATTATAAAAATGCAGAACTGGGGGCCAGCACCAGTTCGAGTCCCGGCTACTCCTCTTCCAATCCAGCTCTCTGTTATGGCCTGGGAAAGCAGTAGAAGATGGCCCAAGTGCTTGGGCCCCTGCACCCACGTGGGAGACCTGGAAGTGGCTCCTGGTACCTGGCTTCGAATCGGCCCAGCTCCGCCATTTTGGCCAACTGGGGAGTGATTCAGTGGATGGAAGATTTTCTGTCTCTCCCTCTGTCTAGAACTCTACCTCCCAAAGAAATAAATAAAATTATTTTTAAAAAATGCAGAACTGATTACTGGGAGCTAAGGTTAGGGGCAGGAAAGAGAGGATGGCTTTAAGAGAAACAAGAAAGAGCCTGGGATGACTGCGATACTCTGTCTTCACTTAGCAATAGCCCTGGTGGACATACTACGTGAAAGTGGGTAAAAGGCATAAGGGACCTCTCTGTGTCCGTCCTTCCTTCCTTCCTTCCCCCCCCCCTTCCTTTTTAAAGATTTCTTTATTTATTTGGAAAGCAAGTTACAGAAAAGCAGAGGCAGAGAGAGATCTTCCATCAACTGGTTCACCTCCCAAATGGCTGGAGCTGGGCTGACCTGAAGCCAGGAGCCAGGCCCTTCTTCTGGGTCTCCCACATAGGTGCGGGGGCCTAAGCACCTGGGCCATCTTCTACTGCTTTCCCAGGCCATAGCAGAGACCTGGATGGGAAGTGGAGCAGCTAGGTCTCGAACTGGCACCCATATGGATGCTGGCATTATAGGCAGTGGCTTTACCTGCCAAACTCCAGCACCGGCCCCTGTATTATTTCTTGTAATTGCAAGTGAATCTATTATTATCTCAAAATTAAGTGCCTAATTACAAAAAATAGTAATGAACGAAAGTTAAAAAAAAATAAGACTATAAAAATCAGAGGATGGGGGAAACACTAGGGAATACTTGGTTGACAATCATTTCACCCAGAAGGCTGCCTCTTTGCTTTTGTCCAATTCTATCAAAATACATTTTAAAATTATTACTTTTTTTAGTGTATTTGAGAGGTAGAGAGACAGAGGGAAAGAGCTCCCATCCGCATGTTCACTCCCCAACTTCCCATAATGGCCTGAGCTGGGCCTAAGCTGAAGCCAGGAGCCACACCTGCAATTCAGGTCTCCCAAGTGGGTGGCAGAATTCCAATGACTGAGCCATCTCTGCTGGCTCCCCGAAAACTGCAATGGAGTCAAGAGCTGGAGCTGAGCCTCAAACCCAGGCACTTAACTGCTAGGCTGACTGCCCACTCCTGAAACTACATTCTCTTCTCTCCTTTAAAACCTTGTTGAATCACACTTTGACCACCCAGGTTCCCACATACTTATAAATTCCCATGGTACATACGAGATCTGGCAACAGCTGTGGACTGGACCCAGGGCAGAAGACGCTGATTAAAGGGCTTGAACCCAGAGTGATAGACTTGACTCAACATGCTGAGATGTGATCACTGTTCAAAGTACCTGCAAAATGCATTTTTAAAAACCAAATAATGAAAAATGTTAGGCAACGCACTGCCCCATACTCTCAGAGCAAACCCTTGACAGAACTGCTCTATCAGGGAAACTCCCACCTCCTCAGTAGGACAGAAAAGAGAAAGAGCAAAGGGCTCTTCCCCAGGCCCCAACCATAGCTTTTCCTTTTCCTACAGTTCCCTGAGCTTTTATTTTATGTAAGCCATGGAAGCAAACAGCGATTAGGGATTATGAATATTTTGAATGACAAGATTTTCAATAGTTACATACTGATAATAAATCTTTGTTACAATTCCTATACTGTTCGGAGAGGGGGGTGTCTCCAAAACATCAGTAACAGATCCAGCATCCTAGAGTGTCCATCTCCACCTTCCTGCTATCACCTCCCAAATGAACCCTGAAACCCACACATTAGAGAGGTCAGCTTGATTCCTGTCAGCCACAAGAAGAGATATAAAAAGATATAAATCTTGATGTGAATGCAAGGGGAGAGGGAGTGGGAAAGGGGAGGGTTGTGGGTGGGAGGGAAGTTAAAAAAAAAAAAAAAAGGCCAGAGGCCATTGCTAACTCTTTCTTCCTGGCTGCCCATGAGAATACCTGCAGCTGGTAAGTATTTTAAATGAGCACATGAATATACGCAGATAATGAAAATCAGGAATGCCATGTACTGCTCTAAAAGGCACAGAAATGGGAGACAGGCAAGATACAGGGTTATGAAACATATGGCATCCAGCAGGCCGTAGGAAGTATTAAGCGATATCTTTGCTGACTTCAGCTTTTGCATATGATTTAAGTCCACAGTCTGTGTTTGTTGCTTATTATATAAATTCCAGCAGCAATGGTTGCTAAACATTTATTTACATGTGAATATTTCAAAAACACCTACAGAAGAGTCAAAGGGTAGGATAAGCAAATAGTAACACTAAATTCCAGTTTCATGTCCTCCAGGAAACTTTGTCTGGCAACTGTAGCCTTCCAGGTTGGACATAATCCTACAGGCCAGCTTTTAACTGGTTCACATTCACTGTCGCCTCTCCCAGCTGGAGTTTTACACCGCCCACTGACAGCACCGTAAAGAGCAAGGGGAAAACAGACTTGGAGTGGGACCAATTTGGGTTTCAGCTCTCCCCTTGCCAGCTGTGTGCCTTTTGAAGGGTTATTGAATTTAAGACTTTATTTCCTTACTGTAAATCAGGATAACAGCAGTAAAGACTTCACAAGATTGTGAGAATTAAATGAGATAAGGCATGGAAAGTGTTTGGGTACAACAGACGCTCAATGTCTGTCTTCTTGTGTCTGCTGGGCACTAGTGGCTTACAACCTTTGAATGTTTTATTTCCATCAGAACTCACTCAGTGCACCCATCCTCCAATGGGTGTAATCACACACACAGTTACTGTTTAAGGGTCTCTTATCTAAGCCAGCCCTGAAGGTTTAAGGTCTGCTAAGAGGGAGGTTGATGTAGACGTGAGCCTGCTGGCCTCTCCTCTGTCCAGCTCGGGGCCGACAGACCTCCAGAAGGGACGGCCACTCCCCCACTGCAGCCCATTCACCCTGCCGGAGATTATAACCAGACAGCTGACCCCAAGGAGCAAAGGGCGTGCGTGTGTCTAGACTCGGTGTCATCAGCTGCAACAAGTTTCCCTGTTACGACCGAGCCCTTTCTCAAGCGCCTCGACAAATTCTATGCAGAACGCTCTTATCTCTCGGCGTCAGAGAGCTGAACTTCGCTCCGTCTCAGCAACCTTGTCCCTGAACACTTGCTCAGTGGACGGACGCACCACGCACACACCAGACCTAGGGAGGTTCGTTCTCACCACCTGGGAGGCCGGGGTTGGGGGGGGGGGGCTGCTCCAGGTGTCCCTGATGCGCAGGAAGGAATTCTCTACCACACACCGCACGCCACGCAGCAAAAGGCGGTCGCAGCCAAGTGCCCAGCTGCGGAGGAGCCTGGCTTTCAGCAGAGGATCAGGAACGGCCCTGAGAGTCGGCCCGTGGCCGGTTATAAAGCGGGGTGCACCGGTCACCACCACCTCCACCGCCGGGGCGGATGCGCTGGCTGCAAGCTGGTTCCAGGCTCTCCGGCCGAGAGGAGGCCTGCAGAGGCTGGGGAGGCCCAGTCCCTCTCCTGGGTGTACCCGGGGGGACCGCCAGTAGCGCTCCGCAGACCCCAGGGCCTCGGCGCCCGGCATATGGAAGCGCGCCGGAGCTCTGCAGCACGGCCTTGGAGGCCCAGAGCCGGCCCAGCCCAGGCCAGCACCCACGCCCACCCGAGGGACCCCCCGCCCCCGCGCCCCGGCCCGCACCTGCTGAGCCAGCGTCCCCGCGGCCCCTCCGCGGCCGGGCGCGAGTGAGCCTCCTCAGAGGCGCCGGCGCATCGTACCTGCCTAGGCGCCGCCGCCGCCGCCGCCAACGCCGCGCACGCTCTCAGCCGCCGCCCCCCGACTCGCAGCCCGGCCCTCACTCCGCGCCAGGCTGATTCTGGCGCCCGCTCACTCTCCTTTCGCTTCCGTCTACGTCCCGCACGATGGCGTTACGTCAGCCGCGACGGAGTAAATCCGGGCCGCCCGGCCTCCGCCGTTGACGTGGGGGCGCGGGCCGACCCAGAGCTGCCCCGCGGCGCCGGCGTAGGCTCCTTCCGAGAATCGCGGCCGCGCCTCCACGTGGCGGGTCCCGCCCTCCGGCCCCGGCAGACGCGGGGAGGCGGGGCCGGAGGCTCCCGGGAGCATCCACGTCCCCAGGGGTGGCGGCCGCCTCGGCGGGCTGTCCCAGCTGCTGGTGGGTTTCGTAAAGGCTGTGTGAGCGTCAGTGTGGATGGTTTACACCCGAGACACGCCTCGGAAGCCAGCACGCTGGGTCGGTCCCTGCACACTGCGGCTGCGGTGGTTTTGCAGCTGGTCGTCTGGGGAAGGTTACGTTCTAAAACGCGTTCTCTGACAGCTGGAATTATTCCAAAGGTGAATGCAGCTCCGCCCTTGAAAATGAGAGCCCAGATTGTCTCCCTCTTTCCTCTTAGCTGTGTTTCCCTCCAAGGCCAGGTCTCTGCACACACACGTGAGGCTGGGCAGGATGCATGGGTTGGGGGGGGGGGCATTGGATTTGGAGGAGGGGGATTGGAAACTGGCTTGCCCTTCCGTGTCCCTGAGGACGCTCCTAAGCCTGTTTATGCTTGATCCTTCGTTAGCCGTTGGGTCCTGCATGGTCCGAATGCATCGCCCAAAACTCCTGTGTTGGAAACTTAATCCTCCATGCCACAGCGCTGTTTAGATCAGGAGGGATCCACCCTCACGAAGGGATCCGTGCTGCTCTTTTCAGGGCCTGTGGGAGCTGGGAGCAGGTTTGCCCTTTCCTGCTCTTCTGCATTCTGCCACGTGGGGATGAAGTAGGAGCCATCACCTGATGCTGGGGCCTTGACCTTGGACTCGAAGCCCCCAGAACCGTGAGAAATACATTCCTCTATTTCTAAGTTACCCGGTCTGTGATATGCAAAGAATGGACTGACAGCTGGGTGTGAAGGAATCGTTATGGATACCTGACCAAATAATGAGAGGAGGCGGCTCAGAGACTCAGGGACGGCTTTACACAGACAGCTGTCCTTGAGATGTGTTTTTGGAGAAACAGGAGCCTGTGAGGAGGAGGGAGTGGAATCTGCAGAGCCCTGAGACACCAGTGAGAGAGGCTGCATGCCACATGAACAGGGTAGGGGGCTGGCTGGGAGCCCACCTTGCAAAAGGGTTTTCTGTGCTGTGCTGAAGGTTTTCAACTTTACGCTCTCCAAAGACAGAGAACCGTGGTGAGAGAGATGCCACGGTGAGAAATGGTGGCTGGAAGAAAGGTTCCAGCAGAAGGGTGGACTGCAGACAGCGCCAGCTTGCAAGGAGGAAGACCTGGGAATCTGATGCTGAATGAGCAAGCAAGGAGGCGGAGGCCAGAGGGCATGGGGCGTGTTAAATGTGGAGCACTTTGGGTCTGAAGTAAGAGAGAAGATGCCAAAGAAAATAAGACCACGCTGATGTAACTTGTGTCGGGTATTTCTTGGCTTTTAGGAGTCACATCACATACTTCGGGACAAATTAGGTAGGTGTGGGTGTGGCTAGAACCAAAGGGCGTGGCCTTCTCCACTTAAGATGGCCTGTTCTGGTTCTTCACCCACGGAGCACCGTCTGGGGATTGCTTGTCTGCCTTCCCTGCTAGAATACAAGCTCCTGACGGCAGGGAAGCATGTTTCTGGCACATAACAGATACCAGTAAATATTTGAATAAAATATTCCTTTATACAAAAATCCCCAAATATTTTGAACAAGTTCTTTTTAAATTAAATAATGGTATGAGTTTGAAGCAAGTTATTCCTGACAGCTTTTTTACTCAATAATGTATCAATGAATATTTTTGCAGAATGTTTTGCCAAGTTAGTTGCTTTCTGCATTAATTTTACAGTCAGAATGGATGACAACAAAATTACTTCCCACTACAAATAAATGTGTGTTTAGGTTTCTCAAATAAGGAATTTGGCTAATCACACTACCTTTTATCTGACAGGGTTAAGAGAATCAAATATGATAATGCTTTAACACTATACATATATTTCATTATTATTTCTATTAATATTTTGCTACTAATATTCTATCAATAAGGAAGGAGTGAGAGATGAGATTACAGAAAAAAATCAAATACCAGATATACAAGGAATATTCAAGAAATTTATGGAAAATGCATATTATGAAAAAACTGCATGGACTGCAATTTTTCACACCAAAGTAAACTTAACTTAATTACACTCTCTCATCGCTTCTCAGCCTTTTGGCTAAGATCAAGTGTAATTATACTCTCTCCTTGAACCTCCTATGAACTAGTTTGTTTCTCCACACACAGAAGTCAAGGAAGTAATTCAGCCATGACATTTGTCCTCCATATGGTAAACAGATTGATTTTTTTTTATTGGAAAGATTTAAAAATCTGTCTCAGTAAGTAGAGGCAAGACTGGACATGAACAGAAGGTCTCACAGTAACTGGAACTTTTAGAATTAGTCTTAAGAATGCACAATTACAGACTACTTCTTTAGATTCTGTCTTTAGTTAGGCTTAAGTTATCTGAGTTTCAAGTTGTTTAATTGTGAAGAACATAAACTCATTCAAACAAGGCAATTTACTGGAAGGAGTGACATGCCTTCAGAGGCAGGAGGGAAAACTGGGTTTCACAAGGGAGATGAGGGGAGAAGGAACGGGAAGGTGAGGGACCTCCATCTTTAAGTCTCTTGTTCACAGTTGTCTGTGTACATCTGCTTCCTTTTCCCTCCAAAATAGATTTTTCCATTAGTGAACATTCGGTGGACAAGTCTCCCCAACCCTAAACATTTCTTCCCATTAGGATCCACTCCTGGCTGACTTCTAGTCTTGGCCTCAGTTCCAAATTCCCGAGAGAAAATCTTGCTGGACTAGCAGTGGTAGAAGATCATGCACATAACATGAACATGGAGGCTGGCCCCTCCTCTACCCTCTTCAGCAGAGCTTGGAGTGGTGAGAATGCTTATGGAAAATGTCACTATGTTTGT